>CM028225.1:10574600-15538350 GCA_016432845.1 Psidium guajava | reverse complement strand
CAAACCCTTAGAACTTAGATGCCCATATCTGCAGTGCCAAAGGTGAGTATTGTCTTCAAGAATTGTTTGAAAGCAAATGGGAGCTTTCAACAGAATTCTTGCTGACAATATGAACATCCTGTTTGCAGACATTACTGTTTACATAATAAGCCCTTTCTTGGGATGATAAACTCTACATACTCCATGTTGAATCAAAATAGCTACACCTCTTTCTTGCAATTGCCCAATACTTAATAAGTTATTTTTCAACTCAGGTATATAGAAGACATCAGTGATTACCTGAGTAACTCCAACAATTTGCAACCTAATGTTACCCTTTCCCAACACAGCCATCTTGGAATTATTGCCGAGCATCACAGATTGCCGGAATTCCTCATCAAGATTCGAAAACCACTCCTTATTTGCACACATATGATTGCTACACCCTAAATCAAGAAACCGGACATCTTCTCTCCTAGATTGATTAAGCTCTACATATGACATCAGCAACATTTCTTCTTTGTCCTCAATCTCAGCATAATTTGCTTCCTTCTCCCATTTAGGACACTCATATTGAAAATGCCCTAATTGATGACACTTATAACACTCAAGTATAGCTTTGTTGAATGCTTGTCTGCCTCTTCCTCTGCCTCTTCCTCGAAGAGCTCCACGAGCTCGACCGCCTCCTCTTCCACCAATTCTATCATTGTAGGTCACCTTTAATGCCTACTCATCTCCTCCATGCCCATTCATCCTCTGCTCATGTACCAATAAACTGCTCTGCAACTCATCAATGGTTAAGTTATCTAAATTATTAGACTCTTCAACCGAACACACAACATAGTCAAACCTTGAGGTCATTGATCTCAAGATCTTTTCAATGATCACCACTTGCTGCATGTTTTCACCATGAATCTTCATCTTGTTTGCTATGGTGAGTGTTCGAGCGAAGTACGCATCAACACTCTCACCCTCTTTCATTTGTAGAACCTCGAACTCCTTCCTAAGAGCTTGCAGTTGTGCTCTTTTGACTCTTGTGAAACCCTGGTACTTCTGTTTCATAGAGTCCCAAATGTGCTTGGCAGTGTCTTTGTTGAGGATCGTCTCCATAATGGTTCGATCAATGGCTTGAAACAGATAATTCTTGACCTTCAAGTCTTTTAACTTCTGATCTGCAATTCATTTTTGTTGTGCTTCAGTGAGCTCCACTCCTTCTGCTACTGCAGGGATTCCAATCTCCACCAAACTCCAATACTCCTTTGAACGAAGAAAATTTTCCATAAGCATGGACCAATGATCGCAATGGCCATCAAACTTAGGAATTGCAGGTTGAACGAAATTATTTTCAGCCGCCATACTTCGATTCTCTCTCTTCTCGGTCTTTCTCTTCTCAAGAAACTGCAGTTTCTTTTCTTTCGCAATCAGGCCCTGTGATGGAGCTCTGATACCATATTGTTGTAAACTCTAAGTAAAAAGCAATTCAGAAAAGTTTCTGAAGTATATTATTCTCCAGTTCAAAGAAAACTGATGGCTTATATAAGCCTTACAAAGAGATAAAAGTGGGAACAAACAACCCACGTTCAACAACCCAAACAAACTGATCCTAATAACGTGGTAAAAGACTAAGGAAAAGGTCAAACTCTACCTACATGTCCTAAATAATAGGATTTATTTAACTGAATGAACCTCTGACTCTAACAACCCCAACATGATCATTCTGTTTTTAAGTTTTCTGTTGAATAGTAGGTACGATATTTTCTTCCTAAAATACTCTTTACGTGATTAGCTTTATCATGGTTTCTAGACGTTCTTTTGCTTAGTTTCATAGACTATTTATATGATGGGCCTTGTGAGAGTATTGAAATTCCTCCTCATTTGTGATAGTGATGTGCAGCTATTTTAAAACTATTGTAAGTTCAAAAATTCTATTTATTCATTTGTCGAGTTTATTGCGGAAATAGTTGCACGTGAAAAAAATATAACTTGTCGTTTTATTAAAAAGTACATTAAAAACAAGGTAACCCGGTTTGAATAGGGTGAGTGCGGGTTGATCAAAGCTATAACTATTCAAAGCAACCCATTTTTACGACCCGGAGCCAGACTGACTTGGACCCAAAACAATGGATTCCTAGGTATATTATAAATGGAAAAATGACACAAGTGATTTGTGAACTTTGGCCCAATATGAAATAGGATCCCTGAACTTTTAATTTGTCAAACGTGATCTCTGAACTTTAGTCTAATGCTCAATGTTATCCTTGAACTTTCGATTTGTTCAATATAATCTCTAAACTTTTAATACATGTTCAATCTTATCCATGGATAATATGAAAATATTCAATGTTATCTTTGAACTAGAATTTCAAGGATTAATGCAATCTTTGAACTAAAATTCCAATGATTACATTGAGTATTTTCATATAATTCAAGGATATTAGCTTGAACATGTTCAAAAAATCTAGAGATCATATTGAACTAATTAAACATTCAGGGATGACATCGTATATTAGACTAAAGTTTAGGACCATATTGGATAAATTAAAACTTCATGAACCATTTATTAGGATACATTGTCATCACGCTAGGATCCATATCCTCTATTCAAATTTCGTCATTTGTGACAAAATGATTGTGAAAAGAAAAAGAAAAAGGCATAGAAGGTTTGACATTTTTCTTTAAAAACTGTTGTATTTATTGCTTGATTTTATAATAACAAAGTCCTACCAAAAAACGTCACAACTTCTTCTTCTTCTCTCTCTCTTAATACAAATAAACAGTATGCGCCCCCAACTACATTCCCGGATTAGTGACAGTTCACCCACTTTCCATAATCAAATTTTGTACCTCGCTCGTTTCTTCCGGATGTGCTACCAGTAATGAGCTCAGTCTTTGCATCAATGAGAATGAGATCTTTACTTGATTCTAATGCAAGGTCTTTTTAATGTCGCGTTCTGGGCGTGTCTGATGCATGCTTGGTGTTATGTTTGTAGGATAATAAATATCATGATCATCTTGATCCTTGGACTTCCAAATGGCCTCCTTAATGCTGTTAAGAGAAGGACTGCCGGCTTTTCTGTTTTAATTTTTCGCTTGCTTTGTTCTGATGTTCTCACATTATGGCATGTCTGAGCGGCCAACGGTGTTCAGGAGACGATGTCGTGTGGGGCGATGGCTGATGGCTTAGTCACAGGAAGCGATTGCGTATTCAACGTAACTATTGTTTTTTGACGTTTGTGAGTTTCCATTCTCATTGCATTGCGAGCTTCGTTTTCTTTTTCTTTCTTTGGTGGTTTTCTTCTGCTTTCGTGATCTTCGCTAAAAGGCCATCCATTCTTCAAGCTGTTCATCTTCGTGGACCGCCTTGATGTACTTCACATGGTTGTCAGCACCACGCCATCATGAACGGGCTCTCGCAGAGATGCTCATATTTGGCAACCTCATCGGATTGACGGAAGTCCATGCCCGCGAGTCGCCCTCTGCAGAGGACGGTGTCGACGAGATGTCGACCCCCGCCCGCCTCATCTCCAGCACGAAAAGGAGCGACTTGAGCCGCATGGTCACCTGGAGCACCAAGCCCTGGATCGCCAGGTCCACGCCCAACGAGCCGAACATGGCCTTGACCAAGGGGACGCCCACAACGAGGGAGTTGGTCAGCGTGCACAGCGAGAAGCTGGATTCGCAATAGCTCCCCTTTGTGCTGCACTTGGCCCAAAATGCTAGCACCACAACTATGATGACCTTGGAGACCACGCGGCGGCGATGAACATGTAGTCCCACTTGAAGGGGTCAACATGGGCTATGAACTTGAAGGTGAAGAGAGGAAGGGTAAAATAGCAAACGAGCCAGTTTATCGCATTGCACTGGTCCAGCGTAAAGATCTTCCACCACTTCACCGACCCGTAACCCAACATCAACGCGGCGACGTATAGCAGCACCATCGCTGCCGCCACCCTGTACACATACTGCAACCCTATCACTCTCTCTCTCTCTCTCTCTCTCTCTCTCTCTCTCTCTCTCTTTCATCAATTGGTCAAGCTCTTCACTGAGCTTAGTAGGTTAACGGAACAGTTGCTGAAGATGATTGCAATGAAGAAGGAAAAACTCGAAGGAGGGTATTTATACTCGAGAAGGGGAGAGACGAAGAACTTGGCAACCTACCAAGTATAAATGAAATCTCACGAGTCAATCGTGGGCATATGACAATACGCTCCCAATCATCATAGTTTTCTTGGGACAATAGAGAGAAACCGTCAGCCGTTTCTCTACTCTTTTTTTTTTCCCAATTGCATCTTGAATGAGAATGGTGTCTCTTGACTCTCGACGGAGAAAGTATTGGGTGGACCGGGGCCAACACGTGTCCATGCACCCTGACCAATCATGAGAGGACACCTATCCTCTCATGACAGATAGATGAAAGAGATAGAGACAAGGAGACAGAGAAGAGAGACAAAAAGACAAAGGGGAGAGAGGGTCACAAGAGGACGATGTCTTCTAGTGATTAGTCGGGGTGCACAGACATATATTGGCCTTGGCCTACCTAATATTTTTTCCAACCAATCACCTTTCCAGTCATTGTGTCAGTGTCAAAGTAGGCAATGTCCTATCTAAGTACTGTTTCCAAGATTCTCTTGGATTAATTCCCAAGTCTTTCTTAATTTAGGAAAATGACTCGAGTTAATGTATCCGATTTAACCGATATAATAACATAGATTGATAAATGCTCTTTTTTCGCCTCTTATGTAATGGGAAACGAGTTAAAAATGTTCTGATTAATTTTATGGTACACAACTTGATCGGACTTGATGCAAATGTCCTTGAGAGCATAGTGATATGGCACAACTTTAGGTAGCAATAGCATCTCCACAAGGTAAAGTTCACCGGCAAAGATGATAGGTAAAGCCCCATTCCTTCTATTTTTACACTTAAGTTTCACTCCTCGAAATATTAATTCTTCTCTCGTTCTCATCAAAACCAAGCATTGCATTTGTTGATAAGTAAGACTGCAAACCACAGAATGATGAAGAATTTGAGTTTCACCTCACTTATCTGCAGCTCCATTGGAAGAATTTACTATTTACCATCTACTCTCTCTCTGTCTCTCTGTCTCTCTCTCTCTACACACACACACACACACACCCCTTAAACATCGAAGGCTGACGTGAAGCTCTCTTCTTCTCTCTCTCTCTCTAGAGTCCAACGTTGACATGCACTAAGGCTTTTGAACTGGCGAGCGTCTCTGAGAAGATCAAAGCGAGTGGATGTAGTTGAAAAGCATGGCTATGTGAAAAAAGACATCTAACTATCTAAGTAACTGAACAAAAGAAAAGAAACAAAAAATAAAATAAAATAAAATAAAATAATAATAATAAACAGTGCTCTTTTTAATTATTTCCTTATAAGGCAAATATTTAGCTCCCCTACCTAATTGACTCATTTTTCACCTGAAATTTTGAACTACATTTTCTAGCCTCCCATCATATCTTTGGTCACTTTTCCCATTTGATCAAGTCGTGGTTATGTCATTTTATGTGAAGCTTGCTGAATAACGAAGGTTAGGGCTAATTTTGGATGGAGTAAAATTTTTACTTGGACATGTCTAACGTGAGATTTAAATAATCTGTAAAAATGGGATGGGGTCATTCAGCTAAGTTGGTGAGTTAAATGTAACATTGGCTTGTCTAGTGCAGGGCTGAAACAGGTTGCGAGGTTAATACTCGAGCCATTTTAATATGAAGAGTCATGCTTCTATAATTACGTCGGATAAGCGGAACTTTCAAATGGATTGACATTGTTCAGATTACTAATCAAGATCGAAGGGATTTATTTCTCAGGGTTTGCTTAATCCTTGTTTAGTCAAAACTTCAAAAACCCAATGGTTTGTCATTAGTGTGCGAATATTGATGTCTATGTATTGCGGGTTTGCTTCTCTTACTTTACAGATAGCTACAGTTTCAACGAGGCTTTAGAGCTTATAGGCTTTAGGAGATGAATGTGTAAGTAAATCAAATAAGATATACATCATTAGAATAGATATTGAAAATCAGAGGAAAATATCCTAAATATCTCTAAACATATCTAAATATCTCTAACAATATATGTCAGGAGCCTGTCCTTTCCACCCTTGCTTTTAATGAAAGGAAGAAAAGAGAAATAGGGGTGTCGCTAGGGCAAAAAGAGAAAAGAGATATTCTTTTGCCTTTCAAGCACCTGCGGGAGGACTGCTGAGGTCACCATGGCAACACTATCAAGCTTTAACTCTTTTGAGTGAAAACACTTTTTTCTCTTTATCTTGCCCAAACAAAAATCGAATCAATGGCCGCCCCCACCCCATTCGGCACTCCTCTTGCCATTCTTGTCTATTACAACCAACAGCAGAAAATGCATCATAACCATCTCTGTCGCCTGTCAAAAGAAGCGCAAATGAGAGCCTGTTGAAAGATAATGCGAATGAGAGGCAAAGGTACGGTTGGAATGCCATTACTAATTGAAATATGATGATTATTTTATCTGATTTTCATTTTTTTTATCACGTTCAACAGAGATTTGGATGATTCGGCCACAGCCTACATGACTGCTAAACAAAATTTTCTCGATGAAGCGCATAGGTTGATAGTTCGTGAGGCGGACCCCCAACCTCGACGGCGGGGAGGACATGGACATCTTGGTAATGAGGGAGCTCCTGCACACATTGACCCTCCCTGGAGAGTAAGTAAGCTTTTATGTTCTTTTTCCTTGTATTTTCTTCTCTTTTTTCACTTTTTAATCTATTTACAGGAGTACTTATGCTCTTCCTGAGGAGAGGAGGGAAGATTAGAGTAGCGAGGTTTTAGCTGGGTTTCTCGCCAGAACTCTGTCCGGCTGTTTTGAGGTTCTATTTCATGTTTCTCGTTTCCTTTTCTTCCCCTCCTACATGAAATTGTTTGGAATGATCTATATCTCCGAAGAAAAACTGGCTTTTTTTTTCTAGTTAGTTCTTAATTAGCTAGAAAATGGATTTTATGACAGAGACAGGTCGATTCTTGGACCTTTCATTATTCATCAACTTATCAAGTTACTAGATAATTTAGGGTAATTTTCAAATTGCAAAGCTCGCGTAGCATATATCTAGATTAACAAGCGACAACTACCTATTATTTATCATTACATGGCCTGAGCAATTTAGGGTAATTTGTGCTTGAGCTTTAATAAAAATATTTCGTCTATAATTCAAGATTCCCATGAGACAAAATGCCTACTACATAGCTAACTGGTAGAGCCAATGGATGTCCATTCCAGCTTCTCAAGCTCTCTAAGCTATCCCATCTTTAGACAGAAATACTTGTGTTGGATCAAGTAGTGTGAACCAAGAAAAATAACAACATGAACATCGAACCTAAGGGCCTGCATGGCTACCATTCTGATCCTAAAAACTAATTCTAATTAAAATGATTTTTTTTCTAATTCTGTTCCCTGTATAAGTTTTAGAGAATCAGTTGATAACTGTACAAAATTCCTATTCCTAGAACAGAAGTGCATTTGGTAACTGCTAGAGGTGAGCAAAAAAATCATGATCCATCCAAACTGGATCGAACTGTATCCAACCGGTTAATTTTGGATGGAATTGGCCTGATTCCAATTTTTTTGAACCGGCGAGTACTGAATCGGTTCGAGGTTTCATGTGGGAACCATCCAGCCAAACCAATCCATTTGTATAATAGAAATATATATTCTTTTAATTGGAACTATCTCTCTCAAAGGTTCAGAGTTTAGATCCATCCATCCAAAAAAAAATAAGAGTCCCTCACATGCAGCATAATTTTGACAATGACAAACGAGGATTTCTAAACACATGAATTCCTCTATGTGAGGACGTTTGAAAAGGGTTGGTGTGTCCTCATAGACCCCATCTCTCTCTCATATGCATATATATATATATATATATATAGAGAGAGAGAGAGAGAGAGAGAGAGAGAGAGAGAGAGAGAGAGAGAGAGATGCGAAGGAAGCTTTTACAAAAGAAAGCTCATAATCATTGTGGGTCATCAAGGGTACATGCCCCTGACAAACTTGATGGTGGTTGTGTTGGGCTCAGCGAGGGAGAATGGAGCCACGACAATACCCATCCCATTTATGACACTACTTTGCCCAACAGAAGCGGCTTCCCACCTGGTTTCCTCTTTGGCACTGCCTCAGCCTCCTCCGTCGATGACTAGGAATTAGTTCCATTTTCTTTTTAATTGATATTGGTGTTCGATAAGACTATAATCGGAATCCAATCGAGAGCCGGACCGAACTAGTGATTCGGTTCTCGGGTAGATCCATAAAACGACTGAGTGGTTCATGATTCGCATTTTGCGGAACCGGTCCCTAACAAACGGTTCAAGGTTCTACGGTGGGAATCATTCATCTTGAAATCAATCACCCTTAGTAATTGCACAAAATTTTGATTCCTGAATATAATTTCTGTTTTCAATTTGTGTCATTTAAGTCAAATAATTACGTAGTTACTTTGTGAAATTTCATCATATATTTTGAATTAATTGAAAATTAATTCATATAAATTCTCTAATATAACATATTGCATATAACATTTTTTCATGCTATTCTGTCTAATTGCAGTGTTATAACGAGTCATTTTAAGATTAAAAAAGAAGAAATCATATTGGGTTAGTGAGTGATTTCATATGAGCTCGAGCTCCCCCAGGTCTATACCAAATTGCAATGAGAGAATATTAAATTCGATAATCGGTAGCATATGTATATGTACATGTAAATAGTCACCACCAGTCTTTGAGGAAGGTAGATCAAAAATCTTATCGAACAATCGGGAGAAACCATTCAATTCTATGGAACCAAAGAAATCTATGGTACGGAAACTTAGTTACATCAATGTTTCCACCGACGCCTTTTCGACACAAAAGTTGAGCATTTTCTGAACGTGTTTCATGTAAATTTTCAATTTATTTTTAAATCTATGAGGTATAATGCTAAGTATTCACACAGGTTGGTTTTGTCTTTTTTTCCAAATTTTCTAAAACTAGACTAAGTCTAAAGTGCCTAAAACTAGGCATATCACAACTAATGAAATCAAATGTGCAATCAAGGAATCATGATATTGATAAATCGTATCATAAAACCCTAATGAAGACCTAAGGACTTATAGAAATGTGGTTCGAGTTTAATTTTCAAGGTGTCTATAATTTTCCTTAAAAAACAAAATATATGAAATCTGAGAATCTATGCCCAAATTTATGTCAATGAGGTCAAACTGGCGCAATCTATGCTTCTTCTATTGCTATGGATTTTCTGAAAATTTTCTGATCTTTTAGATTTATTTTCCAATTTTTTTTTATTTATGTTTATTTTTTTAATTATCTTAAGTATTTTTCTTTAAAAAAAGACTTCATTCTGTTTTAGGTCGAGAGAAAAGTGATAAGACAACAGAAAGGGAAAAGTGAGAGATTTAGGACTTCATTTTATTTTGTGATTCTCAAAAGTGATTTATTTTTTTCGGAACGAACTTTTTTTTGTTCATGTTTTTACTCTAAGAGAATTTTCAAGAACAGAATCAAAATCAAAATCATTTACGTTACCAAACATGATTCTTATCATTTTTTGTTTCGGAGAGCAGAATAAAAAAAAATCAGAATGGTTGTCATGCAACTCTAAATATACAGGTAGAAAGAGGATTAAACTTCCTTTAACTCTAGTTACAATTTAAAATGAGGCTACGAAAAAAGCAACTCGTACTCGTAACCGAGCAACAATTGACAAGGCGTCCCCAATCGGTTGCCCATAAATAGCATAAAAAATCTCCAAGTTTTAGTTATGGAATTCTTTTCCGTGTCCCTAACTACACCTCATCAGATCAGCCCAAAGCCCACACATCTCAGAGGGGAACCAAACTTGAAGAAGCTAATTAGTATCATTGAGAATTTGCAGCAGCAATGGTTCGGCTTACTCCAAAAGAGAACTTCCCCTGAACTTGATTAAACCTCAACATTTGCTGCTCCACGCCACTCAATTGAAATCTATCTTCAAAAGCACTAAACGGAAAAGGAAAAAGACAATCAAATGGAAAACTCAAACCACGGCACAGCTGGATTTCTGCCACTGCGTTTCGTGTGTTTACGCAAGAAAACAAGTCACGCTACATATCCATTGGCCGTAGGGATCCTTATAGAACTAGAAATTCAAAGGTTCTCGATTTTCTTATTTTTTCAACGGATCGAAAATCAAGTGAAAATAGCTAGTATCGAAATCCTGGCGAGATAAAGATAGTCTACAACATAATTTTCCTAGTGCCTCAAGGGTATCACGTGTTTTTGAGGTTAACGATAATATACATGGTCATTCCTTCATTTATCTCATAATGTTTCATCGCAACTCGCGGACTTCATTCCAGTACGTACGAACTCGTGATAAACTCAGCAACATGAATGTCTTGTGAAAGGATGATCGCACAATGACCATCATGAGCTGTGTCTCCGTATGGTCCTTAACGCCATTCTTTTGACTTTTCATTACTCACAACTGCATTGTGGCCGAGATGTGCGTGTAACAAGTTTCTGGAAAGTCGGAAACTAAGTTCATAAGCAAGAGAAAACCACATCATAAAAACATCTTAATATAAAGGCATATATGATCAACCATAAACAACACTCTTTCATCTAATCCCCTCGCAACAAAACAGAAAAATAGCAACATTCATCTTCTTGAATTTCCCCCTCTCGTCTCCTGATGGCCATGGCCACGGCCACAGCCCCGGGCCCGAGCCCCACCCCGAGCCTGAACCCCCGACCCCAACAGATTCCCCGATCCCACCGGATTCGCAGCTGGACCTGGAGCCTCAGCCGCCGGAACCGCAGCAGCCAGAGCCGCATTCCCCGCAGCATCCGCAGCCCCCACCAAATTGTTAGGAATTAAGAAGACGTTCCCGCAAATAGATTAGAATGTTTAGCAGGAATAAAAGAAGAAGCCAAAAAGAAGAAGAGCACTCTTACCCGTTATCGGGCACGAAGCCTTGAGCCTCCAAAGCCTCCCTCAGTACTGCTACGTCCGGGCTTACCCCCACTGGCATCCGGGACAACAACCCATCGAACCGCACGAACCATATTCACATTTTGAAGGAGCGCCACCAGCGCTTCAATCTCGTCACGCGTCGCTACAACTAATGCAGCGCACGATAGTACCCTCAGAGCTTGTGCGCTGTGCGCATCCCGGGCCTCCTCGAACGCTGCATGAGCATTCTGAATTTGACTGACCAACGACAAAGAACAAAAAGAAGAAGAAGAAGATAAATTAGAATGAGTATTGCTTAAAAATAATAACAACTAAAATGGCTACCCTATCACATTCGCGGCAGCGATCATATGAGCGTTCTGGTAATCTTGAAAACGTTGGCACGCCGCTTGAGCCGTAGTTAAAAACACAGCAAGAGGAGAGGGTTGTTGATTGGCCAATTTTTTTTTTTTTTTTTGTTTCCGAGGAGTAGAACAAGTCCTTCTTATATAACCGGGATCCATGAAGCGGACGAGATAAAACCCATTGCCGCCCTGCGTCAAGACTCCATTTCTGGCCTCTGTTGGTTTCCCCATGCAGTCCTCCTGGAAAGGCAAAAGAATAGACCTGGAGTGGCACTTTCTCTCGGATTTGGATTCCTTAACATAATGTTAGAGGTGACATTACCTAATCTGGGCCGTCCAATTCAAAATGAACGGCCCAGATTGATCAACATCAACTTTTTTAAAGGTGGGAAAAGTTTTGACGAGAATTTTAAAATTTTGAATTAATCAATCTGGGTCGTCCATTTTTGAATTGGACGGGTCAGATTGGTTATGTCACCCCTAACATAGTTTTACTATGTTAGGGGATCCGGATCCCTTTCTCTCCTTGCGTGGTGCAGAGATGCTTCTTAGAGAGAGAGAGAGAGAGAGGTGGATCCGGATCCCCTAACGTAGTGCAACCATGTCATGGGTGACATAAGAGATCTGGGCCATTCAATTCAAAAATGGACTGCCCAAATTGATTAATTCAAAATTTTAAAATTCTCGCCAAAATTTTTTTTCTTTTTTACAAAGATAACGTGGATCAATCTGTGTCGCCTATTTTAAATTGGATGGCCGAGATTGGATAATGTCACCCTTAATATTATGTTAGAGGATCCAAATCCTTGGGGGGGAGGAGATGGCAACCGCACCAATGATGATTGAAACCGGATTGTGTTTGGATCTTCTAACATAATGTTAGGGGAGACATTATCCAATTTGGGCCATCTAAATCAACATAAACAGCCCAAATTGACCCACATTATCTTTGTAAAAAAGGAAAAAAATTTCGGCAAGAATTTTAAAATTTTGAATTGATTAATCTGAAATTGGACGGTCCATATCTCTTATGTCACTCCTGACATGGCTGCACTATGTCAGGGGATCCGGATCCGACGAGAGGATTAATGGGGCTTGGCACACGATTTCTCTCTCTCCCCTCCCGTTGTGACTTGTGAGCCTCCGTCGGTCAACGAGGGCAGATTTAGCATCAATGGAAATGACGTCCTTTTAGACACATTTTACATGCATCGTACGTGTGTTATAGATTAAAAATGCCATTTATGTCATAACTAGTAAAATTATGAGAAACCTAAGGAGCTCATGAAGACGGTATTAGAATTAATAAAGACGAAATGAAAGTTAAATTTGTCCAAAATAAAACACACACACACACAAAATTAAAAAACTAAAAATCGCAATAGAAGGATGCCTTCACAAACGGAGCAATGAGAAATATTGGGCATATCCAAACAGATATCTGTTGCGAACTTGGATCCATTCGCCAACAAATTTTTCTGCATGACTATGGAGAATGACTATTGATCCATTTATTTATGATTTATAAAGTGCAGAAGACGTAAATGGATCGTACATTAAATTGGCGAGGCAATGAAAGAGAAAAAGGAAAAAATTTATCTTTTTTCCCCCAATGCGTCCGAAATATAAGGACGCATGAGTTTAAAGCAAACATTGATAGATCTTGAACAAAGGGGCAAGGTACGAAACCTTCTTTTGATATTATTATTTAAATATAGACACAAGTAATTATCCACTGGAAGAACAACAATATCTTTCCGCATTCTGACTCCCATCACATAATCTTTGACATGGTTAAAATTATTGTCTGAGGTGATTTTCCTTCTGTGTTCGCAGAAAGCCCAAAAGACTGGAGGTAGAACAGGGAAGGGGATGGGGATGGAGAAGGAGGAAAAAGAAAAAGAATAAATAATATTTTTTATTAAAAAAACTCAAAAAAAATATTAAAATATTATATCGCCGGCTGGCCGGCGTTCACGTTAGCGTCGGCCGGTCAAAATTCGCCGGATAAACTAAATCGACAAAATTGCAAGAGGTTTAGGACTGAATCGGAAAAAAAAAAAGGATTTAGCACTAAATTGACACAATCGTTAAGGACTTTTTGGTAATTTTCCCTTCATGGACTTGATAACATCCAATCATGAACAGCTTTAAAGCGTAGCTTACATAAATCCTAAGAAATGTAGCCTCAACACTCGATTTGCACTGTCTCTCTCTTTAATTGAACTTACTTTGTACATTCAAGAAAACCTAGTCGACCATGAAGATATATGTCCTGTCATGTGTAGTGAGGTTAAATATGGCGTCGGTGGTGCTGCTGTTTGTGCTCATGATTTCCTTTGAGAGACTGAAGTTTCTTGATGCTACCTTCTACAGTTATTGATCAAATCTGATGCAATGCACCGTTTGTTTTGGAGGAGATATCGATAGCGCTTGAAACTACATCGATGGATAACATATAAAGCGTAATGAGAGCCAAAACTCCCAAAATGATGCTCCCAGACTAAACTCAGTTTCGAGTATGATTGGCTGTTGGTGTGGGAGCACTCTTGGCTGTTGGTAGAGAACTTGTTATCGTGTTGAAAAAGAAATCGGACATTCCCATCATGCAAGGGATACCATGGATTATATCTGCTCATGTCTCTCAAGTTTGTTTGGTATTGCTCTCCAGATGGACACCATCGTTGGTTAGTCAATGATTTTGCAATAGAAGTAGACTATGGCCACCGTTGTCAAATCTCTATCCCTCTGTTACCATGTATCCATAGCTCACAACATTTAATATTCATGTCGTTTGGTATCATTTTCCTTTCGTCAAAAATTTTGTAACATCGCACAAGTATGAAGTGTTTGGCGTATATCCCAAGTCTGACCGGATGGTACCTAATACATTACTTGCAGATTCATATACACGTGAATCCACGCCGCGGTCATAGATGTTAATCCCTCTTTTGACAAAAGGAGTTTGAATTTCATGTGACATGATGACATACGTATCAAGAAATGGAGACCGCGAGTTCCATAAGTAGAATAGGTTCGAGCTGGCTCACGGTCACTGTGCTCAATTTCTCAACAGTCACTTTTGGAAACAATTCAATTCTAGCCTCTTCACTTCCCACACCACAGAGCCGGTAAGCGGAAGTAGGAGAATCTGGAGAACACCTATACAGTTTTCACCATTACTGGATCACCCTGTCGCTCCCCAACATATGATACGTACGAAAATTTGTGGTGGAAAAGACACAGGCTTTAGTTATGGTTCTGGGCACTTACAAAGAAAGTTTAACTCGGAATTGCGATCACGTAATTCTTTCTGTGTTTTTCGGCATTTGAAGGGATTTGATCCTCTTATTTCTTTCTCTAGTGAAGTATCAAGAGAATTTGACCTGTGGCAATTCATGACCATAGCTACTCTCCATGTATTAATGTTCTGTACAGAGAGAGAGAGAGAGAGAGAGAGAGGAGGGGACTATAAATCCTCCAACCTCACATCCCAACTTCTCTTGCGCTGGCCCCGCGGCCTCTGCTTCTCCGTCGTGCTGAAGAATTTAGTTTAAGTATTCAGGCAGGAAGGGCGGCGTTAGCTGCCCAATCTCGGCCTCTTCTTCGCCGCCAACCCAACTCTTAGGTGAACACCGCTCGCCACAACCTAAGGTGCAGAGCCATTTGGAGGCAAGAGGCGCGGAGCAGATTGAAGGATATCCTCAGCTCTCTCTGGTTCTTGTTAAAGCAGAAGCCCGTCTCCCTCCACCAGAGTCGTGATCATGCCCGACGCCTTTGCAGACTCTTCTGTATCCTTCAGATCCTGGACGACAATCTAGCATCGTTGAAGAAGAACTAAAACTGTATTAGAAGTTTGAAATTTAATATCAGCAGCTAAAATATCACCTCAAACATAATTCATGATTTGCTGAAAGACACTATCAACAGTTACAGCAACGTTAGGAGTATCAAAGTTAACATGCTGTGCTCTCCACACAGGACACAAGTAAGCACACTGATGTCAGCTTGTAAACCCAAGCCTGTAGCGTCTTTCGCTTGCAATTCCTGGTACGCACAACCTTCCTCGTAATTCCATGTTCCAACAGCTCAATGAACATTGAAAGATTTGGTCCAACCCGTCTCAATCCTCTTCTCGGAGAAAACTAGATATTCTCCTTCAAATTACATTTGTTTTCTTCCCTTCGATTCTATTGTAGAATATATAGGCTAATTCCCTAAAAAAGCAACAACTTTAGATCTAATAACGATTCTAGCTTGAAATTTTTTTTTGTCTCATGAAAAATTATCAATTTTAACTTGAGTCCCAATTTTAGCCCGAACTTTTTTTTTGTCTCATAAAAAATTACCAGCTTTAACTCGAGTCCCAAATCTAACTCCCTTAATTTAGAACCTTTAGTTCTCCAATGTGCCAATTCCACGTCATTTATAAATATACGTAACTTGCTAACATGGAGTCAATGCACTATTACGAAATCCCAAATTATTCATCCGCATTATCTCGGTCACAACTTGAAAGATGACAGTTAAGGATGGGTGGTAGACAGCTTCGAATTCCCACGAGATAATAGATCCGCCAAAATCTCGACTAGAGCCTTTTCTTTTTTTTAACAAGCCACCACCCCCTCCCCGAATTTTCGAAACAGGGTGCGCATGACAACCATTTTATTTCAGAAATAATTTCTGAAATAGAAATAGATTTTTTTATTTATGTCAGAAACGAAATTTTTTTTCTAACTTTGGGGCAAAATCTATTTCCAAAACAGATTTTTATTACAGAAATAGAAAAGCAGATTTGCGTTGCCAAACGATTTTCTGTTTTAATTTTATTTCTTGAATATGTTTGGAACAGAAATAGAAAAATAAAAACGTTGTTACTCTTCTTTTCAAAGATATATTTTTTTTTTATAGGAAATTGTGGCTAAGCACTAATGATGCTGCATTTTTCAATTAAAAACGCCTCCAAAAGACCATGGAGGGGTGGTATTATGAAGTTGCGCGTCTCAAGCGGGAGGGTTTGGACCGTCCGATACCATCAAGGTCGTCTTGTTCAGAGCCAATCAATGCGCTAGGGTTTTGGCTTGTCAATCACTGAAAATCACACGGCAGTTTTCTTCTCCTCCTCAAAACAAAAGCCATGGCCAATCGGCCCTCTCCTCTCGCTCTGCTCGTACAAGCCTCCGAATTGTCGCGCCAACGTTATAAAGATTACACTAACGCGCATCTCATAGCGAGTGCTAACAGGTAGCTATTCCAATTGACGTTGCGATTTTTATTTTTATTCTAATTTCCGATTTTTTTTTTCTTTTGCATTGGTAGTAATATTGTTGAAGCGCGAGGATCCCCAGAGGTTTATAATGCCCAAATGGCCATGGAGGATGCCATCAGTGCTTATTCAAGACAAGCTTGTAGAGTGCTCGCAGAGGGCACATTAGTCGTAAGTAGCATGGAGGAGGTTGAAGCTCTGTTGGTGCTACTCAGACGTGCTGTACCGCCTAATCTGTCTCTAAGCGTGGTGATTCAGGGTCCCATGCCGCAGGGAAATGTGGTAGATCCCCTCGTAGCACAAATGAGGGCCACTTTGGAGGGCGAAGGCTTCATGTGGCGGCATGGGTAAGAGTGTTTCTCTACTGCTCTTTTTCGTTTCATTGCTACTTTTTTTTTTTCCCTATTCTCTTAACCATTTGATCTAATTTGCAGGAACATCTACGGTTTCCTGCAGCCTTTAGTGCAGGCTGCGCAGCAGGCTCCGGTTCAGCAGCCGGCTGGGGGGCGGACTTCGCTGCGGCAGACTAGGCGGCGGCTTTAGGAGACGAGAGAGAAGCAGTTGTGTTTGGTGTTTCCTTGTTTATTGTGATTGAAGAAGATAGTAGGTGGGAGGGAATTAAGTGGGGGAGCTGTGGTTAATCTGTCTTTAAATATCTAAAGCTTGTGGATTGGATTTGGTTTCCTGACTTTCCAGAAGTTTGTTATTTTGTGCGTGTGTATGTTTAACACGGAGCTTATGATAAAAATAGAGCAACTTTTGGTGATCGGCACGATTCTACTTGCTTTGGGTAATGAGAGCATGAATGAACATTTTTGCATCCCAGAGCTGCGCTTTTAGACTTTGATGGCACCAAATGATAATAGAAAAGCTTACCGGGATGAATACACACACACACACACCCTACTGATCGCTCACTGATTTGCGAGCTGGGTTTCTCCTACTTTCTAGTTGTTAAATTTTATATGCTTCTCATTCTATATATGATCGCGTCAAATATAAGCTCTCTCTCTCCCCTATATTGGCCAGCATATGACTCAAGCTGGAAAGAAGTAAGATGTTGTCCTTATTCCGAGATATTGTTTCTTTAAACCTCATCAATGATTCTTGATAAACTGATAAGATTTGAGCACCTGAGTTTAGCGGCTGCTTGCTGTAGTTATTGTCACCTACATTTTTGTATTGTTTCTTCGTGCCCGTATGGTTACACTTTCGTATGAGAAGGTCATCCGAGAGCTCAGTGGATTAGTTCTTAGTAGAGGACTTAAGATTTTTGACAAAAGGTAATTTATGAAGATTATTTAGGTTTTCATCCATATCTTGTTTTTGACCAAGTTGGATTCAATGATGTTGTGCAGATATGCCTGTCTCTAGTTTTGTATGTGCATTGACCAGGATGACAATGAATTGGAGGTGCTGGAGATAATTCATCATTTTGTGGAGATTTTGGACCTGTACTTTGGCAGTGTATGTGTGGACTTCTCTATTCATGAAATACTAAGACGTTTGTGTTGAGTTCCTGAGCTCGCCACAATTTCTTTAACTCTTCGCAGGTATGTGACTTGGACTCTGATATTTAAATTCCATAATGTCGGTTATGCTCATTCCGTAAAAGAGTACTAGTACTTATCTTCTCTTCGTATTGCTTTATCCATGATAGTTAACGATTTTGGGAAATGTTTGTTGCTGTCAACATGTAAAGCTTACTATAGTTTGGATGAGCTCTTGATTGCTGGTGAACTTCAAAAGTCCAGCAAGAAAACAGTTGCACGATTGATAGCAGCTCAGGTCTCTCTCTCTCTCTCGCTCTCTCTCTCCCCCCTGCTGGTTTTCCCACTTGTTTTTGTTCAATATGTGCTTTCTTATGAACTTTTATTTCAGTTTCTCTGATCTAAATTCCGCTTTGCCATCTCGTGATAGGATTCACTTGTGGAAGCTGCAAAGGTACAACAGAGTTCAATAGGTACCATTATTGCCCAAGCCACCAAGTAGGATATACAATTTGCTCCCGATTCCCCGCCGCACTTGCTGTGGTTGAAGCATGCTTCCTGCAACTCTATGCTTTCCTTGCAGCGGTTGAGTTCTTGGTTTTGGTTGTGGATGAACCTACTATGAAGGTTAACGCAACATATAATGAGGGATACACTTCCTGTAATACGTTGGTTGAGTGTTCGTGTTCAATTGAATATATATATATATATATATATATATATATATATATATATATATACACAAGATGCTCAGTGAAACAACTATGAGTTTTGATCGCCTGAAAATGTCACTCTTCGCCTGAAAGTTTCTGCGCTAGATTCTCCTATTTAAGATGTTAATGACTTTGGAATCTTATAAACCATTGCTTGTAACTTTGGCCGGAGCACTGACATACTCCATCCTGGAAATTATTCTTTCGAAGTCATAATTCCAGTGTAAGCACTTGCTGCAGAGAGAAATGAACGATAAATTTCACTCCTCTATTGAATACTTAGGCGATGTTGCAATTAAACTCCGCCCATTCTTTTACTGAAGGTTTTTCTGTAATCATTGTAGCTGCTTACATATGGCGAAATAAACAATGAATTTCACTGGTGTATTGGTGTTTCTATGTCGTTTTGGTACTCTGGTTTTCTGTGGATAGGAGTTATTGACTTTCACAGTGTCTCAACGATCGTCAATTGAGCCTACACTTTCTTATTTAACTTTCAATTCTCGGGTAGTGTGGAAACAGGCTAAAATTTTAACATCATTAAAAAGGGAAAACATATCGCGGCTGAACAAGGACATAGTACAAGATGTTTCATTTTTCTATACATGCTGTCTTTGTCCATAAGAGTAGCGTGCAATTTTATCTACTCTCCGTTGCTATTCCGTCTGAAGTCACTGTTAAAAGAAAAAAAGATGACGTGGATCTAATGTAGAACCTTTAAGACAAGTGGCATTGATATGGCGCCACACTGCAAATAAACAAAGTGGCACTGTTCATCTTCTTTTCCGGCGAGGATAAGTACTATGCATTGCCAAAACTCCTCCTACCCTCTTGTAGCTGAGAATGTGGATATGTGTAACTCGGGGAAAGGTTGGGCTATTCATACAGGTGACCGCTCACGAAGTCCTCTTTAACAATTTTTTCATTGTTTTTGGAGAAATGTGTTGCATTGAAATGCAGCCTTAGAGCATACTACTAAAGAGACTCAGTAGGTGACATAGGAATTTCGCAATGTTCATTGTCTTGATGGGCTAAGATGAACAATACTACACGTGTGCTCTCGAATTCTAGATAACCTCTCATACGGCCATGGCCGCAGGAGCTTGAAGCTTGGCTTTAGGGTCTGAACTCGACCTTCGAAGCTTGCTGGTTGTCACGAGCCGTCATGACCAAGCTTCGAAGCATTTTGAAGTCAAGCATCCTGAAGGTCAAGCTTCGAAGCTTGGATTGAGGGTTTGAACTCGACCTTCGAAGCTCAACAGCGGTTGAGCAAGCGCTGATGAGCGCCGCGGGATGTCTAGACATCCTCGAGTTGCCGGTGCCGCGACAATGGACGTCCATTGTTGTAGGCCGCCCTCAAGTTGCCAGTCCCAATCCATCTCGAGCCGATCCTCCAAAGCTCAAATTTGGAAGCTTATCCAAATTAGGTAACGATACTAATATTTTGAATGTTCAAAAATTCTGTTGCGTAAATTATTTGATTTGAACTCAAACCATATCCAGTTGAATATCTTGCATATCTCGTAGAATTTTTTTTTTTGTAATATCTCGAGTATATCTTGCCAGATAATTGCCTGTTTTAAATCGAAGTTATCTTGCTCTTTAATTCGGAAAAATCGAGCATATCTTTAATATCTTATTGGACGATGGTGCAACTTCTAAAAATATGAATCTTTGTGGGTAAGGCAAGATTCCCCTTTAAAATTCAGCACACCATCCCACCAGTCAACAGAATTTTGTGGCATAATTTTATCTTATCTCACCTTTTTTTTTAATAGCTCAAATAATGTAATAATAAACCTTTTGCATAATACATGATCCCTTGTGCCTAAAGTCCCGAGAAATATGTGCAATAGGATGACTATCCGACTGCAACCCAGAAGTACGATCTCATCCGCACATGGAAATTGTTCATCAAATCTAGTATTTGGATTGGATCGATAATTTCATGAAATTGGATTTCACTATCTGACCCATGATATTTGAGTACAACTTTAATCCAATTCTTTAATTCACCATCCGATCCAATTCCCTGGATATAATGTGAATAAAATTCTCCATTCGAGCCGAACCACTAGGTATGAGGCGAATTGAATTGGAAATTTCGGACGGAAGGTATATTATGGTCAAGGTTCGTTATTCTTTTATTTGATTAATGTATTTTAGAAAATCACAAAAAGAACATTAAATCATGGTCTAGACTGAAATTAAATTTTAAGACGACCCTTAATATAAAATCAGACTTGAGGAATCAATTTCTTAATGTATATTAACCGTTAGTAGTCTTTGGACCAATTTTCATTTTAGTGCTTTATTTAATGCGAAAATTCATTCAAAAATACAAAAAAAAAATGCCATTCATGTGCACATCATATAGTTTAAATGTCATCATGTTGTACTTACCATGTCATTCATACATATTTCATATCATGTCATTTAGACATATGTTTATTTGATTAGCCTAGTTTGCATGTTGGGTTGATTATTCGCGTCGCATTATATTTTCGCATATTGCAGATAGAATACATCTTCGCTTGTCATTCATGCATCGTTTCATCACGTCATGTAAATTTATTAATTTACATATACGTCATTCGAGGTTAAATTTCATGTCATATGCCATTAGAATCCATGTTTTCTTGCATTAAAACTGAAATTTTAAATTGTCATGCATAATCACCTTTTGTCATGTAACTAGAATATTTTATTATGTCATCATATAATTAGATTGCACCATCTTGCATCGATAGCATGTCATTTCAAACATTTTGATTAGTTAGTATGATTTTGCAAATCGGAGTTGACTCTAAAGTGAGCATTTTTCAAAAAATTTGATACTTAAGTGATTGTTTTGAAAATTTTGGCACTAAAGTAAGCATCGTACACAACTTTGGACGCTTATAGGCTCTGTTTGATTCAGCATTTGAAATGAGTTTTAGGGTTCTAAAGTCTCTTGGCGAAATGCAAATGGTGTTTAGTTACTTTTTTGACTCATTTTGAGAAAATGCAATTGCATCTTAAATGCTCTCTAAAGACCTTTAGCCCAAAGTACCTCAAGAGATACTTTAGAAAGTTGCATTTCCAAAATGCAACTATAATTTTTTTTATTTTTGATATGTTTATTTTTTATTCTCTTTTCTTTTTAAGAAAGTAATTGAAAATAAAGAATAATTTTTTCAAAAAATAAAAATAAAATAACTAAAAATAGAAATAAAAAACAATTAAAAATTAAATTAGGACAAATGCAAAAGGTTTATGACTGATTCGGCACCAAAAAAAAAATTAGGACTGAATTGGCATAAATATAAAAGGTTTATGACTGAATTGGCAAAATTAAAAGGTTTAAGATTAAATTGACAAAAGTGCAATAGGTTTAGGACTTTTTTGATAATTCTTCCAAAATTACAATTGAGTCCTAAAAATTGAAAGTTGTTTTAATCAAATCACTCTGTTAGTTATATCCAATTGGACTACCGGAAAATACTAACGTGGCTTGTTTTAATTATTTATGTCTCTTACGTGGCAAATAGTTCCAAATCAGGCCGACGCAGATTGCAATTGGATCCCCTCGTGAGTTGGAGTTCGGCGCCCATCACGATTTCGAGTTCGTAGAGTTGTAGCTCTCCTTCTTGTCAATTGTCAGCTCGTGCAAAGACTCGTTCCCCACGAGCCTCGGCGGCGGATCAAGCCGCGTCGACGACAGAGCGGGTTGGAGTTCAATGCTCTTCACGATTTAGGGTGCACGTGGTTGCAACTCGACGCCCATCGCGAGTTATAGCTCTCTTCCTTGTCAATTGTGAGCTCGTGCGAAGACTCGGCCCGTGGGAGCCTCGGCAGCAAATCGAGCATCTTCGACGATGGCAATGGCGACCATCTCCAATCCTCTCTCCTCCTCACGAGTATCGCTCTCTAGCTACGTATACGCCAGTGTCTGCGCCTTCGGCGTCGCTTCGACTGTAGCTTTTTGAACTGTTCCATGCGAGTGTCATCTCAGATTGAGCTCCATTCGACCGATCATGTCGAATTTCTCATGTTCCATTTTCCTGTTTTGGTTATTTTTGCATATGATGTGTGCTTATGCCATTACCCCCAGAAACGTGCATTGTTGAAACCTGAATGTGAGGCTTCCATCATTTAGTGGGCTTGCACTTGTCGGAAAGAAACCATTACATTTTCATGAATTAAAGTTGTTCTGGTGACGTGGTTGGTGGAAGCACAATTACATCCTGAGAGATGGTGAACGGATGAGCATGTGTTAAGGTTTATGTCGAAACGATTCTTCAAATGAATTGCGCATGGCTTTAGATTGTCGAATTTCCCGCTCTAATGAAGATCTAAGCCACAAACAGAGCAGTGCAAGCATGACTAAAATAAATTATTGGAAAATTCAATCTTCCATGCCTATCTCCAAGAAAATTAGTACCGACAGCATTTTCTGTTCTCACAGCTCAGGAAATTAGTGGGATATTACATCTTCGGTTCTCATTGCTAATGCATTAAGCAATTGTCAAGTAACTTCCCATTGTGCTTCCTTGGCCTTTGCTTAACATCCACATAGACTTCCTTTGACTGTGATAAGAGGAAGCTCCTTAACTTGGATTTTCGGCCTTAAATATTGAACCAGCTTATATGGCTTAATTTTCCAAGCTGCCAAATTTGTGCCATTTAGTGAAGGGGAAATTCTTCTAGATTCCTTGGTTGTCACAACTCAATTGATCCGTCTTTGTGTGCCCTATGAAGAGGCTATAATGGAATGCCACATATACCGATAATGTTGGTTTTCATTAGTTTTTATTTGGTGGAATACTAAGATCAAAGTATTACGAGATATGGACGGGCGCACCATGATGATCTGACGAAGGAAGAAAGCCAAATCCTAATTGCAAAATTCTCTCTACGTCACAGAGCAAGAGTACCATCAGAATCGCTCATGAATATGCCAAGAGGGGTGATGCAATTCTGATGTAAAAAAGAAAGCACCTTCGATTTTTTTTATCAATTTTCGTTCCAATTACGGCTACAAGTATCCTTTGTCATTAGAAAAACAACAACGGAAGTCTGACACATTCATCCGGAGATATCGCTAAGAGGGAGCTCAAGTCCGAGCCTATTAATATAATTAGTTGAACCCACATCTACTCAAAAGATTAAGTCAATGAGTTATAGGCTAACTATATAATATATTAACTGCTCAAAACCACATCAATTTTCGAATATGAGACTTCTGTGACATAACTCACACGTACATCCTAACAATACCTCTGATGATATGATTTTAAAACGACAGTCCTAATCAATAAGCAGCTCCTCACTAGTGGTTTGTAAATTTTGTATCATTCCCTTGGAAGGAAGGGAAGCTTAGCCCTTCCCCACGCTTCTTTGATTCTTGGTGACCTGATAAAACTCTTCAACGTCGGGAATGAAGAAGGTAAAAATCACTTGATCCTGCGTCAACGTGTATTGAAAAGATTATAGGTCATGCAAAAGCTCTTAAGGTAAAACGCATTGATGTTTGAAAGCCAAAACCGTAGACTCACGCTAGTTTATGTAAAAAAAGACCATTGACTTCATTATCTAAAGTATTTAAGGTAAATGAGACTTCGAAGATACTTCGAATACCGAAGTAATACTTGCTACTCAACCTGCTACTCTTCTCTTCTCTTCTGCCTCTTTCCATTCCGCTACAGTCATCCCGGGATGGAGTAGATGTTCCTGCAAATAGAATAAGAACGAAAACGAAAAGACAAAAGGGGAGGAGCAAAACCCTTAGCGGCGCTGGAATCCACCAAACCGCCAGCGCCTCTGTCGTTTTTTTCCGAGTAACGTGAACATCGGCGAAAATCCAATGCCATGAAAACCTAGGGGTTTTTTTTTTTTTTGGATCAAAACACAAGCACGGTTTATATATTAAAGACGCCAAATGTACAGTGGAAGTTGGCCTCAAAGCATAAGAGGGCCTTTAGTATATTAGAAGGAGATACAGTCCAGCTACTAGGAAGCATGCCATGTTGTTGGGCCCGGCACAACCAATGAGCAATCTGGTTGGCCTCACGTGGACAGTACCGAAAGCCCAAAAAGCCAGGTATTCGATCCATGAAGCAAGAGCATTCTTGCAAAATAGGGGACGTCTGCCAGGAGGACGACAGGGGGAGCTTCGGTTCGATCGGTAAAGGGAGGATGTGTCGGAGAAGGGCAAGATCGGTGATGACATTAGAACAATCTGACTCGATGAGAACGGGCATCGGTAGTTGCTATTCAAGACAGAAGTGGAGCGCATCTCTGCATGCCATGGCTTCAATCTGCTCGAGTTTAGAGGCATTGGCAAAATGGGCAAATCCCCCAACACAACAACCCTGATCGTTGCGGATTATGCTAGCAACAGCACCTGTAGAGTCTCCAGGGAAAAGGGATCCATCAACATTGATCTTTAGAGTACCTTGCGGGGGAGGCGTCCACCGAAGAGGTACTGTAGTGCATCCTGATTTGTGGTTTTGGTTTCTAGGGTTCCAACGAGTGAAGCTTGTATCATTTGCAGATGCAATGCTGATTATGCGCCAAGGATCAGGACATTGCCGCCGAAATATGAAGCTATTGTGGGCCTTCCAGAGTTGCCACAAAGTCTGAGCCACCATTGCCGCGGACGGACCCTGAGGATGGAGGTCCTCGTTCAAGCATTGTAAAAGCCAATCCTCAATCCTTGTAACCTTAGTCGCGTCGATGTGCATATTAGTCTCTGGGTTTGTCCACACATGCTTCGTCCAGGAACACAACAAGAATAGGTGCTCAAGGGTTTCCGGTTGACGAAGGCAAATAGAACAACGTGGGTTAGGTAAGATCTTGCGCTTGCATAAGTTATCTGCAGTAGGTAGTGCATCTTGACATATGCGCCATATGAAATGTTTGATTCTGGGGGGCACTGCAAGTCTCCATATTTGCTGCCATAGTATTGGGGAGCACTGGTAGGATGAAGATGGGTTAGTTCTTGGATGTACTGGGGTGATAGCACGAATCTTTCTGTAAGCTGTCTTCACAGAATAGGTTCCTTGAGTAGAGAGCGGCCATATTAAATGATCATTAGGGCGTAGTGGATTGAGTGGAAGTACTATAATCTCCTGGACAAGTTGTGAAGGGAAAAACACACTAGCCAAAGATTCATTCCATTGGGTGGATGGTGTGATAAGATCAGCAACCCAGTAAAGTTCACCCACCTGAGGTACTCCACCAATAGTGCCCGAAGGTAACCAGTGGTCTAATCTGATGCGAATTTGTGTTCCATCACCCACTTGCCATTGGGTATAAGGCACAATACTATCTCTTCCAGCTAAGATACTTTGCCAACCCCACGAGGGGTGACGCCCCTTAGTTGCTTCCCAAAAACCGGAGTGCGGGAAGTAAAGGCCTTTAAAAAGTGTTGCCCAAAGACTACATAGGTTGGAATGCAACCTCCATGCTATCTTCCCCAGCATGGCCATATTAAAAGAACCAAGATCTCGAAAGCCCAAGCCACCATCGTGCTTACTGTATTTCAATAGGTCCCAACTTCTCCAATGTAGCCCCGTTTTAGCTTCATTGTTTCTCCACCAGAAAGATGCTACACGCCGTTCAATAGCCCGACATATAGAAAGAGGCACCTTAAAAATTGACATAGTGTATTGCGGAATCGCTTGGATGACAGCCTTGATTAAAGTTTCTTTTCCAGCCATGGAGAAAAGCTTTTCTTTCCACCCTGCTAGCTTACTATGGATTCGGGCTAATATCCAAGAAAAAAGTTGTTTCTTGGTTTGCCCCCAATTCGAAGGCAGGCCAAGATACTTCCCCGTCTGGGAAATCTCCGGAACTCGTAATTCCCTTGCCAGCGTCTGTTTCAATGTAGATAGACAGCCGCTACTAAAAAGGATACCTGACTTATTTAGGTTGATAGCTTGTCTTGATGCGTAACAGTACTGATGAAGGATCTGCGCTAAAATCTGACACTGCGAAAGTTTTGTGTCCATAAAAAAGATGGAGTCATCCGCAAAGAGGAGGTGTGAAAGCTTTGGGCAGTGGTGGTTGAGTTTAATACTAGAGAAAGTGCCTTCCTGTATTGCTGCAGCTAGCATAGAAGAAAGAACATTAGAAACCAGGATAAAAAAGGTACGGCGAAAGTGGGTCGCCTTGTCGTAGTCCTCTGGATGGGTAGAAAGGGGGTAATGGAGTCCCGTTGAGATTGACTCTAAAAGAAACAGTTCGAATGCAAGATATGATCCAAGAGACCCACTGCATGGCAAAACCCATTTTGAGGAGACAAGCCTCCAGAAAATCCCATTCAACCCAATCATAGGCTTTGTGCATATCAAGTTTAAGAACTGCCTGAAATCTTCGTTGCCGATGGCGAGTGCGAAGCCGGTGTAGGACTTCCTGGACTATCAGTATGTTATCCTGAATTTGGCGTCCTGCAATGAAAGCACTTTGTTCCTTGACCACTATAGTTGGTAATAATGGCTTCAACCGATTAGCAAGAATCTTGGAGCAAATTTTATAGGAATAGTTGCATAGGCTAATAGGGCGATATTGGTCAAGACTCTCCGGATGAGGCACTTTGGGAATGAGCGTAATATGAGTATGATTCAAGGATCCTGGTAAGATACCTGTATTGAGGAAGGCCTGAACCATTTGAAGAAGGTCATGTTTAATGGTCTCCCAATGATGCTGATAGAAGAGGCCACTCAATCCATCCGGACCCGGCGCTTTGGATTTACCTAGCTGGAACACTGCTATCCTTACCTCTTCCAGGGTAGCTGAATGAGTCAATGAGGAGTTCATGGATGTTGTAATGGTCTGCTGACAATGACGCAATATGGGATCATATTGGCGCGGGCCTTGGCTTCGGTAGAGATCAGCAAAATAGGACATAACGTGATCTTGTAGCTGTTGTGGATGACGAAGCCATATCCCGTCAGCAGTTTTAAGAGTGGAAAGGCGATTTCGCTAACGACGTTGGATAGTAGTGGCATGGAAGAAGCGGGTATTACGGTCTCCATAAGTAAGCCATTGAATCCGAGACCTTAAACCCCAATATTGCTCCTCTTAACGCCATAATCTGTCAATTTGATTTTTAATCTCAGTAGTAGACAGAGCAACATCAGGAGAGTATACCTGTTGATTAGTAAGTTCCTGCAGCTCTTGTTTGAGAGACTAAATAGCCCTGGGAGCATGTGGAAATCGAAGTGGACTCCAAATGGAAAGACGACGTTGAACACGATGTAGCTTAACCAGCAACGATTCACAAGCCGAATGAGTATCCAGCCATGCCTCCTTTACAACTCGACTGCAATCAGGATCCATATTCCAAAATGCTTCATATTTGAAGTAACGAACACGAGGAGGAGAAGGGGAATGAAGCGACACCAACAATGGAGAATGGTCGGAACCAAGTGCCGATAATGCAATAGCTTCAGCTGCTGTATACTGTAGACGCCAATCTAAAGAACAGAAAACGCGATCAAGTTTCTCCTTTATCAACTCCAGCCCTTGTTGATTGTTTGACCATGTAAAGGCACAGCCCTTACATTCAACCTCCATTAAAGAACATGCTGTCATAAAGTTCTGAAAGGCAGAAACACAAAAGTTCTCAACCGAGCGGCCACCCACCTTTTCCCAACTATGCATAAGCTCATTAAAATCGCCCAAGCATAGCCACGGCTGCTGCAGATTCTCATGGATGCGTTGGAGTAAAGACGTTGACGACTAGGGAAATCATTAGGGGCATGGACAAAGGTGATCTCCATTTGTTGATGGCTATTACTATCCGAAAAAGACAAATGAACACACAAAGCTGAGGCATATAAAATATTAACAACAACTCCTGCCGACCAAAAAACCGCAAGTCCTCCCGTCGTGCCAAGAGGAGTAACGGTAAAGCTGTCCAAAAAGTGGAGTTTTCTCTTGTGACGTAAGATAACCTCATCGAGTTGCTTCGTCTCCATGAGAAACACCAAAGTGGGCCGTTCCCGGGCCACCAAAGCCCGGAGTTCACGAACTGTCCGAGGGTTGCCCAGCCCCTGACAGTTCCAACACAAAATCGTCATGGAGTACGTGGTAGCTTATTACGGCTAGCTACCGAAGCCCATGTAGAATGTTCCCCCACTTGGAGAATGGGTGTGTCAACAAGTGCTAGGTCAGAAACTGATTGTGGTGGCTGGAGTTGAGCAGCGTAAGGAGAAAAGCGGCGAGGTTTTTTAGGAAGGGTGCCCACCTGGCTTTTACCTTTATGTTTTTGGGTTGTTTTTGTCTAAACATGGGGTTGTGGGAGAGCGGTCTGCACTATATCTTTCCTTTTATAGTTCCCTGGAGGAGATACATCACCTGGCCCAATAGAAAGAGGAGGCTGTATGGGTAAAGTGTGGCTTGGTGAATGGATAACTGCTGTAGGTGGGTTCAGGGTGTGTGGGGGTGAGGAAGGCTGCCCATATATGATTGAGTTAGAACCAGGGGAAATGGGATGGTGGGAGGGAGAGGATGTGGTCTGCTGGACAGGGCCAAGAGATGGTGGAAGTATAGGTGGGGTCACTGCAGTATACGATGGGCTGAGTTGAGAGGGGGATGTGTGAGGTTGATTGAGGTTGTCATGAGCTACCTGTATATTGTAGAAAACATGCCAGAAAGGGCTGTGATCACAGGATTCCACCCTCAGCCAGTTGCCATAGCTACTGCTCATAGAAGAGTCAAATCGGGCTTCATCATATGGAACCAGATGACAGACTTTGGCATAGTGTCCAATGCGCCCACAAGAGTAACAGTAGGTAGGGAGCCGCTCGTACTTAAAATCAAGCCAACACTCCAGCCCTTTGTAATTAGCTAGGATGCCAGCTTGAAGTGGATCTTCCAACTGGAGTTCAACCTTGGCTTTAATAGTAAGTGGAGCAGCAAGATTACGTGATTCAATCTTTATTTCCAACACCTAGCCGACTTGTTTCATAATTTTTTCGACAATAGGAGTAGACTGCCAGCAAATAGGAAGACCAAGTATCCGAATCCAAAAAGCACATGTGTGGAATTCATAACATTGGGGTGGGGTATGAGGGTCACTGGTTTGCAATAGTAGTAGGGAATTAGAGAATGACCAGGGTCTAGTAGTGTCGCGACCCTCCCGAGATTTTCCGAGGATCCCGGGGGAGCTAATGGATTGCTAGGCCCATTTTGATATCTGGCCTTGGCTCGGTCCCTCCCAGGCCCATACCAAATCGCGTCAGGAAAATTTAGATCGAAGTCGACCTTAGTGTGGTCAGGCGGCATGTGAATAGTGTGCTTGCCATAGGAGTCGCCACCAATCACTTATTGGAGGGTATGACTGGAAACCCTATCGAACGATTGGGAGGAATCGTCCGATCCTACGAAAACCAGAGATCTAGATTCGGGGACTTAGTTACGTCGATATTGCTATCGACGCCCTTTCGATACCTAAGTTAAGTGATTTCCTAACCTAAAGAATTCATGCAGGCGAGATTGGGTAAGGTAGGCTTTAAGAATCTAAGGTATTCATGCAGATGGGAGTATCTATCCTATCAATCACAACCATAGAAATAAATGCACAATCAGAGGATTAAATCAAAGAGAAATTAGTCAACACAAATAAAAGGGGATCTTAAAAGTCTAGGAAAGCTCGTCAATTTAGTTCCAGGATGGTTCGGGGTGATTTGATTAGAAGGGTAGAATGGTCATTTTAGAAGGTTCGGGGAGCCAAGAATGTGAAAATAGGTCGAACCAGTTGAGTGTGGTTTTTCCCTAATTTTCTCGATTTTTAGGAATTTCTTCGATTTTTCTAAAATTTTCTATAATTTTTCTAGAATTTTTTAGAGTTTCTAAGAATTTTCTAAGGGTTTTCCTATATTTTTAGAAAATTTTCTATATTTTCTGGAATTTTTATTTTTATTTTCTAATACTTTCCCTAATTTTTAGGATTTTCTAAGACTCTCTAGGGATTTTCCTATTTTTTAGAACATTTTCTATATTTTTTAGAATTTTTATTTTCATTTTCTAACATTTTTCCTAATTTTTCCAAGCATTTTCTACATTTTTTTAACAAATTTACCAATTTTTCTGAATTTTCTATGATTTTTTATTTTTATTTATTATTTTATTTATTTCCCTATGATTTCGAATTTTCTGATTTTTTATAAGATTTTCAGAATTTTTTATTTTTTTATTCTATTTTTGTATTTTTATTTTCTATTTGATTTATTATTTATTATTATTTATTTATTTATAATTTTCCGGACCGGGTCGTATTGACCCGGCCCAATGGCCCAAACTAATTTCTAAAACCCTAATCCTAAACGATACCGTTTCGGTTTTTACTGATTTCCTATTTGTTTTAAATTTTATTGATATTTTTTTTTCGAATTTTCATTCTTATTTTTTTAGCCTAAATTTCGATCCTACAGTTGAAGGCCTGCCACGTGTCTCTATATTGTTCGTCCATCCTTTACACAAAACCTACGGATGAGATTTAATCCAAGGACCACATCCTGACCGTCCGATCGTCATACCCAATTCGACGGTTGATGTCAAAAGGAAGAATAAGTCTTGACCGTCCGATTAACATTTGATAACTTGTTTATTTGTTATAATAGACTGCTGACGTGGCGTCCGATGTGGTGAGCCACGTCGGCGCCACGTCATCGACGACCAGGTCAACCAAAGTTGACTCAGTCGACTCCCCACTGTAGAAGATGATCGGCGCCGGCGCTCCCTCGCCGGCGCTTCGTCGGAGGGTCATTCCGACGTCCATTTTGGGCCAAACTTCGCGATTTAAACACTAATAAACTCTCAATCCCCATAGAAACGACACATCGTACGCACAGAGTCAAATAACATTACGATTACGTTTATTCATTTCCGGCCGACGCTAAATTCCGGTAAGGGTCTATTTCGACAGTACTTAACACCAAACAGCCTATAAAAATCATCGAACAGCATCTTGGGAATATGGGAAAGCTTACCTGGCATCCGGCTGAGCTCAATCTTACATGAAGTGAGCTCACGAGCTCATTGCAGGCCGGGAGGTTTTTTGAGGTCAATCCCAGAATTTATGCAACAAAACGAGAAAAGGAGGTAGGGGCAAGGATCAGCACATCCGCAGGAGAGCTTCAGACCAATAATTAAAAAAAATAGCCAAGAAATACAAGATTCGCCATTGATGGAGCTCCGACTATGCATCAATGGTTTTTGGCCATAACGGTGATGAAATGACTCACTGTTTGATCCTGAAGATTCCTCTGAGCTTCAGGAAACTTATCGTGCGAATTTGGGGACTCGATTCTTTGCTATATTTCCTGACCAAGCTACTCAAGCCCTCGGGTCTTTCTTCAATGGCCGATCCCCCAAAACCCAGTTTTTCTCTTCCCCACAAAATCCTCTTTTAAAAACCCCCATCAACGGAAAATCTCCAATCTCCCTTGATTCTCGCCCAACCACCTTCTAATCTGTTAGGATTTCCTTGATTTTTCACGCTCGAACCAACTCAAATTTCCCCCTCTCTGCGCACGTCTTCTCTTGGGGAAGACAATGAATAGTGCGGGTCAACGGGTCGGGTTGACCCGACCTGACCGACCCGCCTTGAGTAAAACAAATCTCAAATTGACCCCAAAATTTTCATTTTTTCTAAAATTGGCACCAAAATTGGACTCAGGGGTATCGAATCTACTTGAAAATGATGTTTTTAGCCAACAATTTTCGATATTTATGCAAAAACCCCAAATTTTCAATTTGACCCGAGGACCCATTTTGCACAAATCCAAAGTCTTAAAGTCCTTTTTTGTCAAAATTGTTGTCACCATTAGATTCAGAAGGTCAAAACATAGGGGGTGACGTCGCCCTATTTTCAATTCAGTCCCTAGAAAATTTTTAATTTCATTTTTGGTGATTTTAGGGACTAAATTGAAAAATCAGAAATTGCATTTTGGTCCTTTTTAGCGAAATTGGGCGATTCTGAGGGTTTTTGGACTCGATTTTAATTTTAAAAAATAGAGGAGGATGACACGACTCTAAAAATATAAAAATGGAAAATTAAAAAGCTAAAATGGAATTTCTAGAATTATTTAAATAATCTAAAAAATAAAATTAACAAAGAAACCATAGATTCCAGGCTTTATTTTTCAAAATTTATTCATCAAAAATGAAGAGAAAATTAAATTAAAAATATTTACTATTTTTTGGTAATTTTCTGGCTTCAAATGCTATTTTTTATTAATTTTCTATTATTTTCCTAATTTCTGAAAATATTGAAAATGCAAAAAAAAATAAGGAAAATTATTTTTTGTTCAAAATTGGTTCCTTAGGTTATGCTGAGGTCCCCAAAGCTGAATTTGCAATTTTCTCACTTTTTATTTATTTTTTATGAATTTTTGAAAATAAAATGCAGAAAAATACAAAAAATAAGGAAAATTATTTTTTGTTCAAAATTGGTTCCCTAGGCTATGCTGAGGTCCCCAAAGCTGATTTTGCAATTTTCTCACTTTTTATTTATTTTTTATGAATTTTTGAAAATAAAATGCAGAAAAATACAAAAAATAAGGAAAATTATTTTTTGTTCAAAATTGGTTCCCTAGGCTATGCTGAGGTCCCCAAAGTTGGTTTTGCAATTTTATGAATTTTTATGTATTTTCTAAAATTTTTGAAAATAAAATTGGCCAAAAATCAAGTGTTAACAAGTAGAAAGCACGCGGTCTTTTTCTTTTTCTTGAACCGATTTAAAGCGAAAGCTGTACAAATTGTTCTCTAGTGGGGTAAAATGAACAGTGTTCAGTTCTCCAAGCCTTCTTCATAGCTATCTAGAAGGCGGCAAAATTAATAGCAGGAGTGTTGGAAATCCGGCCAATTAAAGTAGTAGGGCTCTCTTCTATAGTTTCATCAGATATATTTGCTTTATCTCTTGGATTCATCAGTTTACCCAACTTTTTGCAAAGACCAGCCAGTGAAGCAGCATCAGTAGGGTCTTCCATGGAGATGGCAAGAGCTGGAAACAAACAGCAACACTTGCAAGAGGACCGAACGTTTCAAGGAGAACAGGAAGTACCAACTTTGGCCTGGGGATCATCTGGAAAGGGGGCCATCTGAAGGGTTAAAACGAAGGACAGTCTGCTTCATCAAAGCAGAGAAAAGCTACATCCTAAATTGGGTAGAGAGGTTTCCCTCTAGCTAGGGAAAGGTCAAGCGGTGGACGAAGAAAACCTAGGGGGTTGCTCCACGAGGTTTGTCCACAGAAAGAGCGCCGCCATGACATCATCCCAGCTTCAATCTCCTCCATTCATGGAAGACAATCTCCATTTTGTTGGTAAGATGATCGTCCATAACATGGAAGAGATCAAAGCTACCGCTTGAAGTCCCAAGCCTTCTTGTCAAAGCATGCCAATTAAAAAAACCAACATCAACTGTTCGTACGATTAAATGTGAAGTGACTAAAGTAAATAATAAGTCGCAATAATTCCAGGACCTTTTTTGTTTTTTTGTTGCCAAATTAACCAGAAACCCTATGGTAATTACTCTCAAACAAGGAATTACGTCGGACTTTGTATTTCTAAACAAAATTGATTGGAAAAAAGATTCTGAGACTTCCATATGACGACCACATCCATAGAAGACGATTCGAGCCATTTCCCACGCTTCCGAGAGTTCATTGCTTTTGTGCCGTCACTGTTGGCAGATCAATGGTCAACTTTGACAAACAATCCTTCTTTGTTTAATTTAAGAAAAGTTATTTGATTTTCCATTTAAAATTTCCGAAACCGATTTGCTAGAAAAGAATTTCTCGTAATTTTTTTCTTTCACTGAATCCACCAAAGAGCGTTTCTGTTCGATTTCACTTTTCTTCGTGTGATCAAAGGAAAGAAAAGATCTTTTGGTTGTCTTTATGGCTTCTTAATTTACCTAAGGTGGTCTTTGAGATTTTCGATGCTGAAAAATGCTTCTCTTGCAGCTTTTCAGGAAGGCCATTAAACGAGTAAGGCTTCGGCTTGTAGGACGGAAAGGAATATTTCTATTCATTTTCGGATCATAATTTCCTTGAAAATAAGATGTTCAGGTGCTTCGAGAGCATGCATGATCGTTCATTTTGAATTGAATGGCCCAGATTGAATAATGTCACTCCTAACAGAATGAGAGGCAGAGCTACGGCAAAACGCGATTTCTCTTCATAATATGACTTTCATTTTATTTTTATTTTTTTTCTGATTTTCAGTTTTTCTTTTCTCTTTTTCTCTTTTTCTTTTTTCGTTCATGGGAGTTCGGCTAATTCAGCCAGAGCCTTGGTGACCGTCGAATCAATTTTTCTTGATGAATCGAAGTTTTTTTATGGCTTTACTTGGTAATTAACCCCGGCCATTCACTGCTATTAGGGTGGTAGTTCGCGATGCAGTCTTCAACGCAGACAAAAGAGAGGACATGGAGGTTAAAGTAATATGGGAGCCCGTGATTCTCATTAATTGCACGCTCATTATTTGCTTTGGTTGAGTAATTTCAAAAAAAAAAATTTTTTTACCTAAAGTGGTGTTGTTTAGATCGACCCGGAACCCTTATGATTAGGGCCAGGCACCCACGAAGCGTGGGTCAGGTCAAGTCAAGCCAATCCAGATAATTAAAAAAATAAAAATAAAATTAAAAATTTCAGAAAATTTCAGAAAATCGTAAAAAATGAAAATTGATTAAAAATCATATAAATAAATAAATAAATAATCTGAAAATTCCAAAAAAATTATGAAATAGCTACAAACACTGCCAAACCTATTTTTGGGTACTTTAATTCCCGATCTTCCCAAAAAAAAATGATGATTTTGCCCCTCTGGGCAAATTGTCTGCAATCTTCCCCTTCCCCAAACTGATCCCAAATCTGAATTACACTTTTGCTAAACTATTAAGGCTTTACTAGGGATGCCATTGCCTATCTTCACATATTTTATCTACATCCTTAGTTATGCACTTACTTCATTGATTATGATTGATAGAATTAGTTTCTCTCGACCTGCATGAAACCTAGATTTTGGCTTACCTCACTTGAAACTTGCGCCTGCATGAAATCATAGTTAGGATAATCACTCGACGTTAGGTACTGAAAGAGCGTTAGTAGAAATACCAACATAATCAAGTCCTTGAATTCAATTTTTTTTTGGTTTCGTAGCATCGAATGGCTTCTTCCAACTGCTCAGTGAGGTTCTTGGTCAACCTTCCCAAAATGATCGGTGGTGACTCTAATTGCATGCACCTATTGCACATGCCATACGATCACATCAAGGTCTGTTGACACCTAAATTTTGATTTTTCTTTTTTCATTCATATTATACAAAATTGAGAATTAATTCTCACCAAAAATATTTCTCCATGCATTGCATATTTATTTTTTCTACATTGCATTTTGCATCGACGGTGGGGAATTGAGCTTAAATTGACGAGCAATGGATCCGACCAAGCTTGATAAATTCGGCTAGGGCTAGGAATGAGTGCGTAGAAAATTATGAGAGTTTTTTGGACTTATTTTTCAAATTTATTCTAGTCCATTATGACTTTTGAAAAATCTGAATTTTAAGAGTTTTAAGGAGATGAAACTCTTTAAAAATTAGAATTTTGGATCCTGCGGTTGAAAGCTAATCCTATGCTCGGAGTCTAATCCTACGGTCATTAGATTTCACCTTATGCCTATATAAGCTAACTTAAGCTTAGGGTTGGGGGGGCTAATTGATTGCAAGACACGCCCTCAAAAGAATAGGCGGCGCACAAAGTAGAAAAAGAACAAACAGAGGGGGAGGCGGCGACACGAGCTTGAAGGTGGAGGAGAAGGGACCCTTATGTTTTGTGTGCACAGAGAAGAGAGGAGCAAAGGCGTATTTCTCATGAGCAAAAGGGGTGTCTTTGCTCTTCTAATTTTTCTTTACTAGAATATCTTGATGCTTATCAGGCCCCTGCTAATCATCCTTGGTTTTTTTGTTGTTCGGCGTCCAAAAAGGTGGTTGTTCAGTCCGTTTGTTACTGCTATATAGTGCAGTTTTTTGTCGGTTGTTCAAGGCTTGATTTAGAGATGCTTCGCTATTGTTTTGGAGCTGTTTCGCTTCTATTCCATGGTGTTTTGCTGTTGTTCGCTCCAAAAACAGCAACTATTTAGCCCCCGTTTCACTACCGTTTAGTGCAGAATTTTGTCACAGGTTCAAGGCCAATTGATGCGCTGTTTGGGGTTCATCTCGCTGCAATTTGGGCCCCACAAAGGCTGAGGCATTCTTTCACTATTTGGCGCAAGTTTTCGCTGGTTTTTTCGCAGATTTTTGGCTCACAATTAGCTGATTACTCCTTGCTTTGGGGGTGATTTCCTTGCTGCTGTTACAGATACAAATTTGCAGCTACGAATTCACCTTGTCCTTGTGCGAAACAAATCCTAGCTGATCGGTCCATTGTTCCTCTCAGGTACGAAATTTTCAGTCCAACTTGGATAAGGAAAAGGCAATATTCATGTATAATTCCTTATCTTTTAAAATATTGTCTTACCTATTCGGTTTGATTGCATATCAATTTGGATTTTCTGCATATCTTGCGGATAAGATTGTTTTTAATGAGAGATATCTTTTTTTGGAAAGTTATCTTAACAAATTGTCAGAAATTCTAAGAGATAATTTTTCGGACTTGAAAGGATATGAACCATGGTAGATAAGGATTGAGCTTAATTGGATAATATCTAATTTGTCTTGGATAATCTTTGCTCTGGATAATTATCTCATAATCATCAAATTGGTTGAATCATCTTATGTCTTGCGGTTATTTGATGTTATGGATGAGAATTGTTTGAATTGGATAATTATCCGATTTTTGAGAATTATCTAAATTAATTTCCAATCGTTAAAGATAATTTTCTCAAACCAAAATTGAACTTTGGATGAGGAAAGGTGGCCCCCACTCTCACAATTTCGATCACCCCTCTCAATTTTCGAAAATTTAAATAAGACGGTCCATCATTGTTTATATTTGGTCTTGTCTGTTTAGTCGTTGTTTGTTTATCTAGTTTGCACATTTATAAACAAACATGCTCATAATATATGCTCCCTTATGCCTTGACCCTTTAGAAAATAAATTGCATGGCTTAGCCACGATCTTGTGGAATGGGACGGCAATTTAGTATAGAATTTCGTGTTATGCCCTTTGGCAACGAGGGATGATGTTATTCTATACACTTATCTGCATACTAGCTCAAATCTCCGAGGACGTAGCGGATAAAATTCTGCTCTAGTCTAGATCTTTGAGAACCAGTGAATTTGTCGGAAAAATCAGAATTAAAAGGTATAGTCCTTATCTCTATTTTTGTTTATTTTTATTCAATCTCTGCATTTCATTTCCCGTTTAGTTAAATAAAAAAATCCAAAAAATAACTCTCATTTTTTTTTCATAGTTAATCATGCTAAAAGTCCATTTTTATCTCATAAATATCGTCTAATATAAGTTAAGACTTTGAGAAATCATTTTCTTAGATTAAATTGGATGATAACTCATTTGAAGGCATGTTTTCATAATAGTTGTCATTTAATCCGAAAATTAAAAAAAAATCATTCTTGCATATCACATAGGCATTCATGTCATTTTTCAAAGGAAAAGTCATTCAATTCACATCATCAATCAAGTGAATTTTTTTTTTATGAAATTTGATACCGAAAGGGCATTAATTTTTTCAGATCAATGTAATCAAGTCTCCGGACTCATTTTTTCCGGTTCGCAGAAATAAATTAATTCTCTCGTTAATTTATTTAGGTTTCTAATCAACCTATCAAGAACAATTAGTGGCGGCTCCAAATTGAATTAATTTTTCATGAATTGAACCTAAGTTGCGATTCGGTAGGACTTGGGATGGTCTGAATTAGGTTAGTCAATTAACCTAATAATCCGTTAGCCTATTCCTGATTGAATTTTTTAGGTCGCAACAAGGTCGAACCGAATCGATAGTTAATCAACGAAACGACTTAAACTCCCGTTGCGATTTGGTATGGACCTGGGAGAGCCCACACCGAAGCCGTTTCTAAAAAGAGAAAAGGAGGCCTTCGGCAATCCATTAGCCCACTGAACCTTCCAGTCGTGACACTCATTGCAATCATAATTGCACTCCAACTTTCAAGTAGAGAAGATAATAAAATTCAAGCTTTTACCTCCTTGTCGAATTCGATTTCCACCAAACTCAACTAAGTCATGATCATGTTGAATTTGTTGATGTGATTTATCACAGAAGCACCTTTGTCCATCTTCAGATTGAAAAGATGACGCATCAAGTATACCTTATTTGATGCAGAAGGCTTCTTGTACATGTTGGACAAGGCCCCCATCAAATCCACCCTTGTTTTCTCATTAGCAACGTTGAAAGTAATGTTCCGTGCCAATGTAAGACGAATCACACACAAAGCTTGTCTATCTAACCATTCCGACTTTTCTTGCTTCATCGATTTCCATTTCTCTCTCGATAGAGGCTGATGCAAGTTCTTTTGATACACCAGATCCTCGATCTGCATCTTATATAAATCAAAGTCCTTGCTTTCAAATTGATCGATTTTCATCTTCCCTTTATCTGTATCTATCGCTCTCATTATTTCGCCAAATCAAGCTCCGATACCAGTCGGTAGGAACGCGAATCTTTGAAGAGAAGAAAAATAGAGAAGAAGACAAGCGAATTTTTACATGAAAAAATCCTTCTAAATCAGAAAAATAAAAATAAAAAATCACAATGTCACACTAGGCAATCTTCACTGTCAATAACAGTATCGGCATTACAAGTTTCAGCATTGCCAATACAAAAGATATTGCCTTAATGATTACAACTATGCCATGTTAAAAGCTCTGCACTTAATAAAACAATCAATTCTCTCATATTTATGTCAACGATTTTTCTGGGGATACTGATTAATGTTGACGAACGTTGGTCAGACGTTCAAGTTCAGTGTCAGTTTTATATGTTCAACGTATGCGAAATCCTGTACCCCGCCGGTTAAAGATAACTGGGCCCACTCCACCATTTCTTTGTTCTATCAGGCCCCACCCACCGCCTCCAAAATGCTATGAGCTATTTAGCTCCGGCGCTATTATCCTCCATGGAAGCGCATCCACGTTGGATAAAAAGTAGCTCCCCATCTGGCATCGAGGAACCGCTGACTGCCCCCCCCCCCCCCCCTACGTAGCCTTGCCATCGGCTATAAACCCCGCTGCTCCTACGCCGGCGATCCTGCTTCCGGGCGAGGGACCACAGCACGTCCCACGTGGCATTAATGTACTCGACATCATCGACGTGCTCGTTGAACAGTGAGGCCCGCCGGCGACTGTTCAAAGATTTCGCAGGGTGTTTTGGGTTGAGAGAGTTGATCAGGTTCAACGCAAGGGCTGAGCACGTAGGGATGGTGGATCACGGGCGCTCGAATGCGCGTATTCGAAGATAGGCGGATGCCGTCCCCTCTCGTGTAGAAAGCTGTCAAATATTTGTTTTCAAGTTAAAACCGAGACTCAGTCATCTAGGATGCTATGACCAAGCATGCAGGTCACTAAGTTAAAACCAGATGGCAGCATCCGCAACCAACAGCAACATAGTCTCACGTGCAAATCTTACTTCACGTATAGACACATGGATTCATCTCAATGTATTGTTTATGAACGACGGAGAAGTCAATCACGAGAGCAAAAGTAGTACTTTTTTGCCTCATCTGTTGATGCTTGTTCAATGACAAGTGGATGTGGGAGCCAGAACAATAATTTCGCAGGGTCTTCTAAGCCAACTGTGTAACATATGTATGCTCATTTTACTGCAGAATGATGGATGTGTAACATCACACCCATGACTCGGAGGACTTGAATGAATCCGCTATGCATAGGCACTTTCCATCTTCACAGAGCTGGAAGTACAAAATGAACAGATCGTACGAACGAAGAAGTATCTGTTAGTAATAAGAGAATCTTAGATGCTCATGATTTATTCACGTCAAAAAGGCAATACCTTCATCGTAGCAATGAGCTAGATAAAACAATAACCCCGAGCTTCAATTGTTGCGAAATAGGAGAAATGATGAAATCCGATTTCTCACCCTTAATCCATATTTTATCTGATGGAGGATAGAGTACAACTTTTTGTCGTCAGTCGGGGTGGAAAGAGGACCAAACCCCTTTTGTAAGAAACAATATAAGACGTTGCCAACCCCAACAGGACATCAGGCTCGCACGAAGGTGCAAAACGCTGAATTGAAATGGGCTTTGACAAGGATTTATTGTTCACTGCCACGTCAGACCTCTAACGGCGGATCTGGACGGCAATTTAACAGGGGTCAAATTCGGGAGTCAAACGAGAGTTGGTGATTTCTTTTAGACAAAAAAAAAAAAGAAGTTTTAGTCAAAATTGGGAGTCGAACTAAACTTTGTGCTTTTTTTTTTAGGGCGTCATGAACACGTGATATCACTTATCCACGAACAAGGGAAAAAAAAAAGAGGCAACCAAACTACGACAAAATCCATCTAATCCGTGCTTAATCCACTACTTCCAGCACACAATCAGAATTGTAACAGAACAAACAAGACCGTAAATCGTGATCGTTTGATGACTAATTGACATGAAATTGAAGCCATATCTTCCTACAAGCACATATGAGTCTACTTGATCAAAATGGCATCAACCCAAGACCAAATTGATATTGAATTTAAAAATAGATTTGGGATTTACAAAGATTTTTGTATATTCGTTCAACATGTTTGTGTCGATGTTATCTACGTACAGTGATGGTGCTAAGAACGCCATATTTAGACATGCACAACTTTTTGGCAAAACCGTAGTTATTGAAGAGGGAAACCTCAGCACGTGCTGGTCAATGGTATTTGTGAAATGAGAGAATCTTTGCGGGGATGTATTGAGTTGATTTATCTTTCAAATTTATTTACTTTGGTAAATGTGTATTTTTATCTTGAAGTTATATATCTTTACTTCGACTCTGGCACATTCAAGTTCGGTTATAATTGTAATTCTCGCAAAATTGGCATGCGATTCACCATAGTATGATAAACGAATTAGGATTGATAATGTTAAGAGTCGACAATTCATTGACAATAGGGGAGCCGCTATTTCCGCTCCTCCATTTGCCTATCCACGCCCTCGAAACTTAAAATGGCAAAACAACCCACAGAAGGATCCTACGGTCCACTTCTCTCTTTTTAGTATATAAATCAAAAAGATAAGTAAGATGATTCTTATTCCATCCAAATTGTGATGTACCAATTCACAACGTCATCTTTCTTCACCATACATTTTATACAAGAGGTTTCCTGCCATATTTTGTAGGAGGATTCCACGGAAGGCAGTCAGTGAAGCCTCTGGTGCCTGGGTCATACCTACAAGGACCACTGGGATAGACCATCCATTCACAAATGTGACAAGTTCTATAGTCCCTCCTTTGTACATATATATCAAACCATTGAAATTGGCCCGGCCATGAAAAGCCGCAGAAAAACAACGTCCTCCCCCAGAGATCGAGTCCGAATGAGAATTCCCAGCTGCCCGCGCTTGGTATATGCTGAACTCCGAGATCGTCGTCCTTGGATTTGCAATGAACTGTTAGGGTAGCTCCGTCCGGCAAACTGTTGTAGATGATAACATGTGTCGCGCCCCAAACAACTCCTGCACAAATATTTAGCAGCAAAGAACAAAGAAACACGAGCTTAGCCGATGAATTCATCGTCCAGGGATATCTTTGCTCCAGTTTCAACTTCATTGGGCTATTTAAGGATGAATAATGGAGGATATCGAATCTCGCCAACTTGCCATAACCAGGTAACCTTTGACTCTGGGATCAGAATTTCCATACCAGCTTTTGTATTTTCCTTTTCTACATTTAAGATCAACGGTTAATCATGTACATAATAGCAAGGTGGGTCCCCCGTTTCCCATATTGCCTTTTATTATTTGTTCCTTTCTTACTTTGGATAAGAATTGCCATATCACCTTCTGGACCGCTATTTCCAGCCCTCAAAATTTAAAATGACAAAACGACCCACGGTGGGTCCCTCAGTATCCCCAGCCACCACAACACTTCCTGAGGGCGCTCTCGTCGTCCTCCTTCATTTGCCTTCCTCAGTGTTGGGAAAAATCGGGCAACACTTCGCTTCTAATTAGATCAATCCATAATCAAATAATATTCCCCTAATTTCACAGATTTAATCCAGTAACAACCAGCATTATATCCAGACAAATACCATCATGCGAAATAAAAATAACACTCCAAAATTTACGTGGAAAACCCGAAACGGGAAAAACCACGGCCGACCCAAAATCTTCCACTAATCACCAAGAAATAGCAGGTATACAAAGGGCCTTCGCTCTAGTCACACACTAGAGACTATACATCAACAATACAACAATACTTCATCACCACAAAGGTGAAATACTACACAAATGGGTAAGAAACCCTAACCACAATTGGAAATTCGAAGGAGAGTCTCAACGAACGAGAACCATCACCACGTAGGGCTCGGCCTCACGAACAACATACCCAAATTTGAGCTAATTCCGTCAACGTTTGACCCTCAAATTTGGACTACAAAGATCAAACTCTCTCTCTTTTCTCTCTCGCAGAAGCTCTCGGTGAAGAACTCTCTGTTCTTCCTCTCTCTTTTCTTCTGAACACCAAGAGAAAACACACGCACACACTCTCCTTTTTCTTTATTCTTTTCTCACTCTCATTAACTCACTCTAATTATATTGTTTCCCACTCTCAATTTTAAACAAATAAAATAACATAAAGGTGCTGGGTCCCCCACATGAGGGAGACCCAACCGACAAATCTCCCCCTCTATCTCATGTGGAGAGTTTCATCATGCCCGCTTTGTTTCGACAGGAGTCAAGTTTCATCACTGGCAAGGCTTTAGTCATCATATGGATCCATTGTCGTCAGTGTGAACTTTCTCAAGTAGAAAGAGTTTTTCTTCTAACTTTTCTCAGACCTAATGATACTTCACATCAATATGCTTCGATCTTGAATGCAACACTGGATTCTTGCTAAGATAAATAGCACTCATGCTATCACAATATGAAACAAACTTCTGTTGCTTCAAACCCAACTCTCGTAGGAATTTCTGCATCCACAAGAGTTCCTTGCCTCCCTCGGTAATAGCAATATGCTCCGCTTCAGTTATAGATAGAGTAATACATTTTTGCAATCTTGATTGCCATGAAACTGCTCCCCCTGCAAAGATCATCATGTAACATGATGTAGACTTTCGAGAATCACTGTCACCGGAATAATCAGAGTCTGAATAACCATTCAACTCAAGCTTTCCATTTCCACAACACAAGCATAATCTGGAAGTGCCTCTAAGATACCTCAAAATCCATTTTATGCCATTCCAATGTTCTTTACTTGGATTTGAGAGAAATCTACTCACAACACCAACTGCATGAGCAATATCCGGTCTTGTACAAACCATGGCATACATCAAACTACCCACGGCAGATGCATAAGAAATTTTCATCATCTCTTCCTTCTCTTGCTTACTCGTAGGACACTCGTTACTACTCAACTTGAAGTGACCTGCAAGTGGAGTACTTACCAGTTTACATGTGCTCATGTTGAATCTTTCAAGCACCTTTTCAATATACTTCTCCTGAGATAGCCAGAGTTTCTTGTTCTTCCTATCACGAGTAATTTGCATACCAAGGATTTGCTTAGCCGATCTAAGATCCTTCATCGCAAAAGCTTTACTCAACTCATTTTTCAAGCTTTTGATTTTATTAGCATCATGTTTAACTATCAACATATCATCCACATAGAGTAAGAGGATAATAAAATCATTATCTGAGAATCCTTTTATAAAGACACAAGAGTCAGAGTTGGTTTTACCATATCCATGATCTTCCATGAATGAATCAAACTTTAAGTACCACTGTCTTGGCGTTTGCTTGAGACCATATAACCTCTTTTTCAACCTGCATACAAAATGCTCCTTGCCTTCAACTTTAAAACCCTCCGGTTGCTCGATGTATATCTCTTCTTCTAAGTCTCCATAAAGAAAAGCTGTTTTTACATCAAGCTGTTCAATTTCTAAATCCAAACTCGCGGCTAACCCTAGAACAACTCGAATAGAAGGCATTTTTACAACTAGTGAAAAAATCTCTTCAAAATCAATTCCCTTCTTCTGACGAAAGCCCTTCACAACAAGCCTAGCCTTGTATCGTGGTTGTGAACTATTTTCTTCTGTCTTCAACTTGTACACCCATTTGTTTGTGAGTGTTCTCTTACCCTTAGGCAACTTTACCAATTCAAATGTGTGATTCTCATGCAAAGATTTGAGCTCATCTTGCATAACTTCATGCCACTCATTCTTTTTATCACAACATATAGCATGTTCATATGTTTCTGGCTCTCCTGCATCGATGAGTAATATATACTCATGCGGTTGATATCTTTGTGATGGTCTACGCTCTCTTTCTGATCTTCTAACTTGAGGTAGAATCGGTTCTTCTTGCTCAACTGGTTCAACTGGTTGTTCTTGCTCAACTGATTCACTCGGCTCCATTGAAGAGTCAACATTCTGTGAGGATTCATCATCTTCATGATTTCCATGCGCTTCTCCCCCTTGATTTCCACCCAATGCAGTCGGAGGATTTGGGGTAAAATTAACCCTCTGTTGAGCTACATTCTTTGGCTTCTCTGGCTTATTGATATCTTCAATGGTTTGATGCTCAAAGAACACCACATCTCGGCTTCTGATGACTTTCTTTGTATCTGGATCCCATAATCTGTAACCAAACTCTTCATGTCCATAACCCAAGAAGATACACTGTTTAGATCTGTCATCAAGCTTGGATCTCTCATCTTTTGGAATATGTACAAATGCCCGGCAGCCGAACACTTTCAGATAATTGTAGGAAACATCTTTCCTACTCCAAACTCTCTAAGGAACATCCCCTTTAAGAGGAACTGATGGAGAAATATTTATCAAATTTACCGCCGTTCTCATCGCTTCACCCCAGAATGACTTAAGCAACTTCGCATGAGATAGCATACACCGAATTCGATCATTAATCGTCCGGTTCATTCTCTCTGCCACTCCATTCTGCTGTGGTGTTTTCGGAACAGTCTTCTCAAGCTTGATACCATAATCCCTGCAATAATACTCAAACGGGCCTCTATATTCTCCACCGTTATCGATTCGAACACATTTCAACTTCTTCCCGGTTTCTCTTTCAACATTGACATGAAATTGTTTGAAAACCGCAAGTACCTGGTCTTTAGATTTCAAAGCAAAAGCCCACACTTTTCTAGAGCAATCATCGATAAATGTTACAAAATATAATGCACCGCCAAGTGTTCTAGCATCCATGCAACAAACATCAGTGTGCACTAGATCAAGTACATTAGATTTTGTGTGTGGAGAGGAATTCTGAAATGAGAATCGATATTGCTTACCCATTATGCAATGAGTACATTTTGTCAGATTTTTCTCCTTTAATGGTAGAAAATTCTTTCTCGCAAGAGTCTCAAGTCCTTTCTCGCTAAGATGACCAAGTCTCATATGCCATAGATCAACTGAGGAGTCCTCCACTGCATTTACCTCTTCTCTGATCAACTTTGCTTCCATGGTGTAGAGAGTGCATGTCTTCTTGCTTTTTGCCACTACCATAGAGCCTTTAGTCAATTTCCATTTACCATCATAAAAGAAACTGCCGTAGCCATCATCATCTAAGGCACTTGTAGAGATCAACTACAGTCGAATATCCGGAACATGTCTCACGTTTTTCAGAAGCAAATTGCATCCCACATCAGTCTCCAAATGAACATCTCCCATGCCAACAACCTTAGAAACACCACTGTTTCCCATCCTAACACAACCAAAATCACCGGTGCTATAAGATGTAAAATAATCACACCGTGAAGTGACATAAAAAGAAGCTGCAGAATCAACAACCCAGCTAGAGTCTTGACATGTAAGGTTTACATAATCATCATCACAAATGAAGACAATATCACCGTCGGATGCAGCTGCTGTTGTAGCTTGATTTTCTTCTTTCTTTTTATCTCCATTTCTATCATGGGATTTATCTCTCTTTGGTTGCCAGCACTCTTTAGCATAATGTCCCATCTTGCCACAGTTGTAACATTTCACATTTCTCCTTGGCCTGGACTTCGATCTTCCTCTTGACTTGCCCCTGTCATTACTTTGAAACTTCCTTGATTGACTTCTAGACCTGTTTTCTATGACAAGTGCCTCCGATCTAGAAATATAATTCAAGCATTTTCTTCTTGTTTCTTCATTGAACAAGCTTTCTTTAACCATGCTCATAGAAAGCATACCACCAGGAGATGAATTATTTAACGCCGCAACCAGTGTATCCCAATTATCAGGAAGAGTACCAAGCAACAAACATGATTGCAATTCATCACCTAAGTCAATCTCAAGATTTGTCAATTGATTTACAACATCTTGAAATTCACTCAAGTATTCTGACATACTACTTCCCTCCTTGTATCTTAAGTTCACAAATCGTTTGACTAGAAGAGCTTTATTTTGTGAGGTTCTTCTCTCATAGAGATCTTGTAGTTTCTTCCACAAGGCATCCGCTTTGGTTTCTTGAGCAACATGATGAAATATACTATCATCAATCCATTGCCGAATAAACCCAACCGTCTTCCGATTCATTCGCTCCCAGTCTTTGTCTTCCTTGTCTCCTTGAGCTTCGTCGCCGTCGATAGGATCAAATAAGTCTTTGCAATATAACATATCTTCCATCCGGGGCTTCCATATAGAATAATTAGAGGCATTCAACTTAAACATTGTGCTACTTGATTCTTCCATCTAACACTGAAATCTCAACACAAGCTCTGATACCCACTCTGTTGGGAAAAATCGGGTAGCACTTCGCCTCTAATTAGGTTAATTCAGGATCAAATAATATTCCCCTAATTTCACAGATTTAATCCAGCAACAACCAGCATTATATCCAGACAAATACTATCATACGAAATAAAAATAACACTTCAAAATTTACGTGGAAAACCTGAAACGGGAAAAACCACGACCGACCCAAAATCTTCCACTAATCACCAAGAAATAGCAGGTATACAAAGGGTCTTCGCTCTAGTTACACACTAGAGACTATACATCAACAATACAACAATACTTCATCACCACAAAGGTGAAATACTACACAAAGGGGTAAGAAACCCTAACCGCAATTGGAAATTCGGAGGAGAGTCTCAACGAACGAGAACCATCACCACATAGGTCTCGGCCTCACGAACAACATATCCAAATTTGAGCTAATTCCGTCAACGTTTGACCCTCAAATTTGGACTACAAAGATCAAACTCTCTCTCTTTTCTCTCTCGCAGAAGCTCTCGGTGAAGAACTCTCTGTTCTTCCTCTCTCTTTTCTTCTGAACACCAAGAGAAAACACACACACACACTCTCCTTTTTTTTTATTCTTTTCTCACTCTCATTAACTCACTCTAATTATATTGTTTCCCACTCTCAATTTTAAACAAATAAAATAAAATAAAGGTGCTGGGTCCCCCACACGAGGGAGACCCAGCCGACAGTCAGCAACTTCGTCTGCTCTTGATCGGAGAAACCACCAGAGCGACAGAGGATGACGACAGAGGTTTGGGGTTGACCCTGCAGAAGGACCATTGATCGATCGCGAGAGAGTTTGAGAGTTTTACTAACAAGACAGAAAGAGCAATAAAAAAATGCGCAAAAGTGAGAAGCGGACAGCTCTTGTACATCTTCCATATGTTCATTCGTACCAAACTGCCGATAGTGGCGATCCTTATCATTTCGACCAGTTCTCCATCTATTCTCCCATCTTCAAATGACATGTTTGTCCCTCCTTTTGTATATTTTCATATTAGGCAAGGACGATAATGCAATTCGGGAATGAACTTTCATGACCAAAGAGACATAAGATGGTGATGGAGATAAGGAGAATATGAGAGGAAGGGTGTGAGTCCACGACGCATGACAAAGATAGATTAAACGGACAAACTCTCGGTCACGCACCTCTCTCCGTATCTCTTCTAATCCCTTCTTCTCCTCATTGTGTTTAACGATAAATTTTCATCATCAAACCGTTTAATTGTCCCTCCCTAAAATAATTCAACAGGACATATCATACGCCATGGAAAGCATTATATGGACAGAATGTCAATGGCATAGGGATCGGAGTCGGCGACGCATCGAAAGAAATAAACATGCAATAAGAGACATGACGAGCGGAATGATTTGCTCCTTGAACTCATCAATTAATCAGCATTTCATCCATCCCGTGCACCATATATCCTGTCGTGCCAATGATGAAGTCCACGTTTGGAGGCTACTATATATATGTATGTACACACACACACGTGTGTGTGTGTATAAATTAATATATAGAAAGTGGGAGTACATGGATCAAGCACAGTCGACAATTGTCACCAATTCAATTGCTTTTGTGGAGCCTTGATGGACCAACTCGGACAAGTCGCTCTAGCCCATTGTCCTCATTCCGGAAACCAAGCCGCTGACTAGGAGACCAAGGCCCAACGCAGTGACTCCCTCAATCCAAATTGGCTTATTAAGCCTCCTTAATACCTTTGCTCATTGTTATGTTTAGATTGTGATGAGTCAAATGTTATCCTTTATGACTATGAATGAAAGTAGTATGCTTTTTCTGTCCAAAAAAAAAAAAGCCTAGAGCAAGTATTATCCTCTATGTCAAGTTACTACCTAAGTAGCATTAATACCGACACGTGACATGACACGACACCATATGCCGACACGTCATTTCTAAAAAAAATAAAAAAATTTCGATACGTTAGGATATGTTGTGTATTGTTATATGTTACATCATTATATAAGTGGCACTGATACTAACATGCGACACATAACACAACACGACACAACATGCCGATATGTACTTTCTAAAAGAAATAGCGAATTCCGATAAATTGGGACATATCCTGTAGTTTTATATATTACATCACTATATAAGTAACATTGACACTGACACATGACACGCGATATGATACAACACGATTTACCGACACATCATTTCTAAAAAGAAAAAATAAAGAATTCTGATGCATTGTATACTAATATATATTTTTATATATTACATCATAATATAAAAATATTGTGAGTTTTTCTTCTTCTTCTTCTTCTTCTTCTTCTTCTTCTTCTTCTTCTTCTTCTCCTGTTAGGGATTCACGGTTAGTTTTTCTTTTTTCGGCTAATTGAGTATATTAATTTTGGGATGGCTAAATATATGACTTTAGTGTGTGTATCTTTTTTTTATTTATAAATTTACATTTTTACCCCCAATTTTATTGAAAATACTTGAAATTAATCCCGTGGGTGTTGAAATAGCATGTCAACATGCTGGACTCATATGTCAGCGGCATGTCAAGAGCACTGACCATGTGTAAATTGCATGTCACAAAGAGTCGAAAGAGTGTCAGAGAGTGTCGGACACGATACGTAGGCCTCCAGAGTGTGTCGGTGCTTCCTAGGTCACTGCAATTCCGAGAAAAATTCGTAGAACATACTAAAACCAAAGAACGAAATTAACCAATAATGAGAATTGACTATCAGTTTAACATGAAAATTCTAATGAAACAAGAACCCTATCTTTGAAACATCATTCTGAACAGCGGTGATCAGGGGACACTTCGAGGAAAGAAATGATCTCATGAATGAGTAGCTCGCAACTGTTATTGTGCACTGTATGTTGGCACAAACACACACACTTGAAGGATCAATCAAGTCTAAGCTAGAACTCTTACAAATAAGCCTAGAATGGTGAGCGTCCAAGGAGATGGAGAGAATACTGGTACGTGATTTAGCCGTAGACAATGACTAGATCATGCATGAGCTTCGCGTGTGCGAATGACGAAATATTTAGAATATTGCTAATTGGTTTTTTTTTTTTTTGGTTGTTGTCGGAAACCAACTACTTTCATTACTTCAAGTGATACCAGAATTACATGACGAGCTAGCTTCAAAGCAAATAAGGTCCCATGAAACTTGCAGGGGATTATGAACCCACATGTAAGGAAGGATTTGAGAAAATGGCAAATCAACCTAATAAATACATCGTTTAGATTTTGAATCAACCGACTCACGCAATACAAATCAAGAATCAATCAACTTTGATGACTATGATCCATAAATGATTGCTCCATATATTCATCTATGGCTGCTTTCGTCCTTGCCCTACACTGACAATAAACAAAAACTAAAAGCATATAATGGAGAGATGTTTTTGGCTAAAAACTGCCAAGACATAGTCAATGCATCACTTAATTAGCTATTGTGAAGTTTTTCCTTATTATTATTATTATTGTTTTTGGTAACAATTGAGTGTATCTAGGATCTTGCATCTGGCAAATCGTTGATCCTCACTGAGTAGGGACATTCCGGATGATAAACAATAAATATTTGCAGAAATAATAATGATCGCTCGAAATATGAGGAGATAACATATCAATTCTGTTCTTACAAAATGTAAAAGCTACTTTTTACAGTGTTGCTAAAGGTTTACATGTAAATCTAAAAGATAGAACAAAAATTATTTGTAAATCTATGTGTTAATATTTATAGGTTGCGAAAATTTGTGATTTTTTTTTGTTTAATATGCTCATATGGCTATAAAACATTTTTCATGGTAAGTTCCTTTCTATGATTTATCAGAATCAAAGAGCATCGGTGGAAATTATGCCTTCTAAGTTAAATTATTAGCTAACCAAAAAAAAAAGGTAAGTTATTTACTTTATGCCAATATTTTAAAAAGCCCTCAAATGGCTAATCAACATTTTATCTTGCCTAATTTTGTAAACTAATTTTATTTAGAAAATCCAGAAGAAAACTTGTCTTATATAGAGGTTGACCAATTAAAAACTGAAATTAGGCCAAGATTGCATATTTTTTTCCATCTTCATGCCCCCGCTTGGGCCCAATTTGTAGCTGTTCTGTTCATGTTCTTTGAATTGCTGAGTGTTCATAATTGAGAGAGAGAGAGAGAGAGAGAGAGAGAGAGAGAGATGGATGCTAAAGGTGATGGAAAGAGAACAGCCATGGCACTGTTCATGGCAGAGTTGATCCTCCATGCACCGACGGTCACCGAGGCTAGGTCTCTCAAGTGCAAAATAGTGATCGGAATCTGCATAGCTACATGCGCGGCCACCATGCATCCCACCTAGCTGCCAGAACGGAACGCCCACCGAGGCCCTCAGCGGCTGCGACCTCCATTGCAGGACCTACGTGTGCTTCAAATGCTATTCAGGTATTTGATTTGCCGGCACTAGTCAATGTTGTTAGCACAAGGTATTTTGTATTTCAGTCTAGACTAGCAAGGAGTACAAACATTGCATGTGAAAGAAATAGCAAAGATAAATTAAATAGGCACAAACAATTTTTTTAGATATTTGGTCTAATTAGGGAAATGAATTAGTTTTTTAGGGTAACAAAATAGATCTTAACTTACCCAAAATGAAAAATATATATTTAAACCTATCTTTAAAAAGAGCGAGAGACTTAAAGTATCATGCCTTGAATGGTAAAAGACCGAATTTACCTTTCAAATGACTATTTTATCCATTGTTCATTTTTCATGTAGTTCAGCTGTAAAAATTTGAGGTTGAAATCATTTTTTGAATTTATTGTATAATTGTATAGAGAGATTGGTTTGGGTGTTTAAATTGCAGTTAGAATTAGAATTTTACCACAACAGAACTGCTTATTAATTATATTACTTCAAATCTAGTGTTTTGCATACATATTGCCAAAAGATAGACTAACTATTTTCTTGATAATTGTCTCTATCGTTATTTCCTGAATCATGTTAGGATTCAACGCACAATCAAGTTGAAGTAAGATGTAAAAGCAAGAGAAAGAACTTGACACGTGAGATTTTATCCTAATTCACCCTTAAGTTAGGATTACGTCTAATAGATGATTCCACTATAATTTGTACCTCACATCTCTTATTACATCCCTCAATTACAAAAGAAAAAGAGTATATATAGTAGCAGTTATTCATGAGCTCAATCCCAAACTGCTAAAGGAAAAATATGAGCTTAAATTGTAAAAAGCTCTCTAGTGTTCAGGGGGCAGCAACTCACGTGATTTTCTATCGTAAGACAGTATGAATTATACCCCATTATTTTCCCATTTAGTGAATACTTCCCATGCTTCCTTAAACCCAACATGGTTGTATATCATTTAAACTTTTCTACACTCATTGCTTTGGTAAAAAAATCTGCACTATTTACTTATATGTCAACTTTTTCTAGCACTACAACTTTATGTTCTACTTTCTCTTGAATGAAGTGATATTATACATCGATGTGTTTTGTTTTGGCATGAAATGCAGGATTCTTAGCGAAGAATATAGCACTCTGGCTATCACACCAAATCTTTACTTTTCCTTGTGTAAATCCAAATTCTTTACACAATTTATGCATCCATATCACTTCCTTAGTAGCATAAGTAAGAGTCATATACTCTACCTCGGCAGTAAATAATGTAATCGTGCTTTGTCTCTTACTCATCCAACTCACAGCTCTACCGAATAAGGAAATAACATAATCGCTGGTCGACCTCCTGCTATCAATGTCACCTCTTCCAGTCAGCATCAACAAAAAACTTCAATTATAATGCTTGTTATCCCTTTGAGCTTTTCATGTCTTCATAACATAACTCAAAGTCAGATGTACCACGAACATAATGAAGCACACTTTTTGCGTCTATCCAATGCTCTTTTCCCAGATTAGATATATATCTGCTCAATACTCCAACTGCTTGAGTAATATCTAAACGAGCACACACCATGGCATACATTAAACTTCCAATTGCACTTGTATATGGAACTGTTGCCATCTCTTTAGCTTCCTCTTTAGTCTTAGGGCACTAAAGTGCTAACAACTTGAAACTTCTGAACATAGGGGTCTTCACAAGTTTATAGTCTGTCATGTTGAACTTTTTCAACACACTTTCAATATATTTCTTCTGACTTAACCACAATTTCTCATTCTCACACTCCCTTTTTATTTGCATACCCAAGATGAAGTTTGCTGGGCCTAAGTCTTTCATCTCAAACTATTTTGCCAACAGTCCTTTTATAGTACTGATCATTCTCATACTATTCGCAATTAGCAAGATATCATCAACATATAAGTTTAAAATAACAAAATCATCATCTAATCTCTTCACATAGACATAATAATCAGCATCGCAACAAACAGAACCAAGCTTCAAAGTATAGAAGTCAAACTTTTGGTACCTTATTCTTGGAGATAATTTCAGGCCATACAAACACTTGTTCAGTTTGCAAGTAAAATTTTCTTTTCTTTTGACCACAAATCCGTCTGGTTTCTTCATGTAAATATTCTCCTCCAAGTCACCATGTAGGAAAGCTATTTTTACATTAAACTGCTCTATCTTTAGATTGTATGCAGCTGCTACAGATAAAACAAATCTTATGGAATTTAATTTAGCAACAGGAGAAAAAACCTCACCATAATCGACTTCCTGTATCTGCGAATATTCCTTTGCAACCAAACAAACTTTATATCGTTCTATCTCTCCATCTGCATATATCTTCCTGTGGAATGCCCATTTACAACCAATTATCTTCCGATTTGCATGTTATTTTACTAGATTCCATGTTCTGTTTTTATCTAATGAGTTCATCTCATCTTTCATGGCTTTTTCCCACTATTGGGCATCTTCGCGCTTCTTGCTTCCTTAACAGTATTTGGATCATCACCTATAATAATCAGAGCACAATTTTCATTACTGACAAATAATGTATACCTCTCAAGTGGTCTTCTATGCCGTGTGGACCTCCTTAAGGACGGTTCTATAGCATTCTAATTTTCGACTCTTTTTTTTAAAATTTGAATATATAATGGTTATTTCACGGAGACGCCATAAATGAATCTTACTCAGACCTACCCACTCTGAGATGACCAACCAAAGGGAAAAGGCTAACTAGGAATATAAGCACGATGACCAAATGGTCGATACGCGTAACCCCTAAAAGCCACTGTTAGTTTGAAAATTTATTTAAAGAAGTCGTCTCATGAATGAAACCATGAATTGAGTTCCGAAATAGGACAATCGACTCTCAAGAGTGTTACAAAGGTTTAAATTGGATGTCGCCTCGAAAAGTGTGAATTGGTAGCTTGGCATTATAATGCCTAGAGAAAAAGATAAAATTAGAAATTGCCATCTCTCCCTCGATTTGTGCTAGAATCCATGGCTAGGGGGTGTTAGTAATTTTAGCGAGGCTAGAAAAAATTGTTCGGCAGTATTCCAAGTTATTTTCTGATCGCAAGTGAGCCAAAACAGCACTGAGTGACCTCCGGTCAGTCTCCGTTTGACACAAACTTCAAGGAATGTCTTGTCGATCACCTTTTTGACCATTTTGACCAGCTTTGACCAAAAATAATCGATGCCCAAGTTTTATCAATTCAAATTTTATTGATAGTCTAAAAATCAGTCCATTCGTGGACTCTAATGATCTAATGGCTCAAAATAAATCCTAGTAATTGAAGTTCTATATAAGCAAGTCGTAGCTCAAAGAAAAAGGGGGTCAACAATTCAAAGAAAATCATAAATACACGTGAGAGTTTGAGGATAAGAAGTGAGAAGGAAAGCTCTAGTTCTTAGTAGTGATAATCCCTTTAGCCGAAACCTTCCTGGCATCAACAATCTGGACTTTTCTCCTCAATGCTTGCTGCTGTTGGTCAGTATTCTTGTTTGACATTGCCACTATCCCCATCATTGGACTTGAAGAAGTCTTCTTCTACTGTTCTATGCCAATTTTGTTCCCTTTTGGTGGTGGATTTTGTCTCTATTTGTCATCATCCAGCATTTTTTTGCACCACTGTTCAACATCATTCGAGGTTGACTAAGTCCCATTTTCGATCAATATTTAGTGAGAAGGAGGGTGCTAAAACCTCTTCCGATTTAGAGCTCGAATCAAGCTCAAATGGTACACATTTTGGGTGAATTTATGGCTTGCGCTTGCTGGAAAATATACTTTAAAAAAGTATAATTCTTTAACTTGTGGTTGCTGATCTATGCATATTTGCTTTGAAATTTGTATTGTTGTTCTCTTGCTGATTTGAACATATCTAAGGGGTGCATGGTAACACTTTTCTATCAGAATCAACTTTTGATAGAAAAGTTGAAAAATCAACTTCTGCTTCTGGCAAGAAGTTGAAAAATCAACTTCTCTATCAGAAGTTGATTTCTAATAGAGAAATGCATTTGAAGCGCGCATAGTAACGCTTCTCTTTACCGGCGACCGGCGGCAGCCGATGACCGATCGGCGGCGACCCAAGACCGGCCAGCGACCAGCGGCGGCGACCCACGACCGGCGACCGGCGGCGGCTGAGAAGACTAAAAGTGATTTTTGAAGTTGAGAAGTAACTTTTTTTTACTTCTCAAATTGGCCAAAAAATCCAACCAGAAGTGAAAGAATTTACCAAACGAATTTTTACTTCAGAAGTGATTTTACCAAACGGATTTCTCTGCCATAAGTTGTTTTCTCTGCCAGAAGTAACTTCTGAAGTGTTATCATGTGCCCCCTAGTTTGCAATTGGAAAGTGAAAAGTTAAAGCCTTTTTGTTAATTCTTGTGCTAGAGCCGAAAATTGGTCGTTGATGCATAAAAATTCTAATTTGCTGAATGAGTTTTTTTTTTTGGTTTGGCCATGAGATTGTTTGAATAATTTGAGAATTGATCTCCTTGCTGTGAATTGGGTCCATTGCATATTCCGTTGGTTATTTGATGTTGTCTCTACGTCATGGATGATGATGTGATGAATGGATGATGTTTAATAATGGAAAAAATCTGATCTGAGTGGAATGTAGAATTGAGAATTTTCTTGGCTTTCTCCCCTACTTCGCTGAATTTGCCTCATAGATGTTCTTTGGCGAGATAATTATCTCTTGCCCGTTGTTTTTTTTTTTTTTTTGAGTTATCTTATCCCATGAATTTTTTTTTGGTGATCTTGTCATCATATGGATAAGGTTGTGCTAAATTCAATTTCATCTAGTTCAATATGGGTAGTTATCTCTGTTGACACCTGATTTTTAATCATTGTTTCTATTGCTAAAGTAATAAAAAATTCATAAAATTGAAAAATCAACTTTGGGGACCTTAGCCAAGCCTAGGGAACCAATTTTGACCCAAAAAAATGATTTTTCATATTTTCAGTATTTTTACGTATTTTTTATTTATTTATTTTCGAAAATTAATAGAAAATCCATAAAAATTCATAAAATTGAAAACTCAACTTTGGGGACCTTAGCCAAGCCTAGGGAACCAATTTTGACCAAAAATGATTTTTCATATTTTCAGTATTTTTACGTATTTTTATTTATTTTTGAAAATTAATAGAAAATTCATAAAAATTTATAAAATTGAAAAATCAACTTTGGGGACCTTAGCCAAGCCTAGGGAACCACTTTTGACCAAAAAATGATTTTTCATATTTTCGATATTTTTCGGTATTTTTATTTTCGAAAATTCATAAAACAAAAAAATAAGAAAAATGAGAAAATTGCAAAATCAAGTTTGGAGCCTTGGCCAAGCTTAGGCAACTATTTTCGAACAAAAAAATAATTTTTTGTATTTATATATATTTTATATTTTTTAGAAATTATGAGAATATTTAATAAATAAAAGCATTTGAAGCCACCAAAATATATAAAAATAGTCAATATTTTTATTTTAAACCCCTTTTCATGTTGGCCATCACAAATTTAAAAAAATCCAATTCGGGGTCGTGTATTCCTTCACGAGCATAATCTCGAACCGGGCCTAAAAAATTCAATTTGAGTCAATTTATTTTCATTTTTTCACTTTTAGGAGTTATGACATTGTTCTCTAATATTTCAAATTTTTATATTGGCCCAATTATACCCAGAATCACTCAATTGTGCAAAGGGCTTTAATTAAATTCTGCATTATTTTCAGTGGCAAGAAATGAGCTTAAATTTGACATGTGGTGAATTTTGACTAAATATAGGGAAGATATTTCAAAAAAACGTGAGGAGATTTGGACTTAAAGAAATTTTTTTTTTCAGGGACTAAATTGTAAATACTTAAAATTCAGGGACTAGAGTGCAAATACCTAACTCTTGAGGGATTATTTTACAAATAACAAAAAGAAGAGTTAGTGGATAAATTAGAATAGAGAAGGGAAGATGGAGAAGAGGAGATGGAGAAGAGAAGATAGAAAAGAATGGATGGAGAAAATATGATAAGAATAGAGAATGGAAGATGGAGATGAAGAAGAGTTAATGAAGAAATTAGAATGAGAGATAAATATGGAAAAGAGAAGATGAAGATGAAGATGAAGATGAAGAAGAGTTAGTGGAGAGATTAGAATGTGAGATAGAGATGAAGAAGGGAAGATGAAAATGAAGAAGAGTTAGTGGAGAAATTAGAATGGGAGATAGAATTAGTGGAAAAATTAGAATGGGAGATAGATGAGTAGGTTATAAAAGGAGGAAGAAGTGAGCTTGAGAGGGGATTTTATTTGGGGAGAGAAAATTTTGGATGTTTGAAAGGATTTTGGGAGATTGAAGAAAAATTTGAGAAGAAGAAAATACCAAAAAGAGAGGGAATTTTGAAGATGATGGGAGTTTAAAGTTAGGAATTATCATCACAAATTCCTTCATCGATCAACATAAATCAAGAGTTCATCCTCGTCAACGAGCAAGCAAATTCGAGCTAAGTGTTTTTATTTATTCATTTATTTGTGGTTTTAGTCACAAATTAACATAAATTGTATACACTTTCCCCATCTCTATATTTTCCTCATATTTTTATGTCACGGAAGAACAATTTCATATTAATGGCAAAGTCCACAGAGGTGCAAAATTGGCCCAGATGAGCTCCTAAGTGCCTACCAATTTCCCAGCTGATATGTGATTAAAAGTCTCTCTTAATTTAAAAGAGACTCTCTATGTTGAGAACACACAGAGAGCGAAAACCAATTCTAAAAATCCCTCCAAAAACAAAAATAGGAGATAAGTACTCTTTCCACTCTTCTAGTTTTAGATGCAGATTAGCACATATTTTGTATACTGACACTTCACTCTATTTTTATGTCAGGCAGCCGCAGCTCTACATCAACGGTCAATTCTACGGAAGCACAAAATTGGCTTGAGGGAGTTCCTAAGCGCGCACAAATTTCAAATTGTTGAATCAATTTGTTGTAATTTATTTTTAAGAACTCAAACCCCAGAATGGAGAGACAAAGCACATCCACTGAAGGTCATTTAAATACCTGCACTTTAAATCCCAAAGGGAAGAACCAAGCCAATGCTTAGCCTCCCATTAGAGGTTTTTACTTACAGTAGTTTAAATACCTGCAATTTAAATACATGCACCTTAAATCCCGAAGGGAAGAACCAAGCCAATGCTTAGCCTCCCATTGGAGGTTTTTACTTACAGTGGTTTAAATACCTGCAATTTAAATGCCTGCACCTTAAATCCCAAGGGGAAGAGCCAAGCCAATGCTTAGCCTCCCATTGGAGGTTTTTACTTACAGTGGTTTAAATACCTGCAATTTAAATGCCTGCACCTTAAATCCCAAGGGGAAGAGCCAAGCCAATGCTTAGCCTCCCATTGGAGGTTTTTACTTACAGTAGTTTAAATACCTACAATTTAAATACATGCACCTTAAATCCCAAGGGGAAGAGCCAAGCCAATGCTTAGCCTCCCATTGGAGGTTTTTACTAACGATCTTAAATCCCAAAGGGAAGAGCCAAGCCAATGCTAGGCCTCCCATTGGAGGTTTTTACCCATTTGAGGTTTTTACTTACAGTAGTTTAAATACCTGCAATTTAAATACATGTACCTTAAATCCCAAAGGGAAGAGCCAAGCCAATGCTAGGCCTCCCATTGGAGATGTTTATTCACTGTTATGTACTTCCTGTAATTTAATTCTTGAATCATCAAACCCAAAAAATAAGTAAGTCGTAATACTGCACAGAAGTCGTTAACACACTCCCTCTGTCGGCTTCAGGAAATTTTTAACACTTAAAAAAATATAATAAATAAAAAATATATACCATCCATGCATCCTATTCAAAAGGTGAAAACACAAAAGAGAATACCCTACTAGAGCCTTAGAAATAAACTAAGCCTGAGTTGCCAAATTAGGATATCCATGAAATTAAGGTACCGAAAGGGCATTAGTTTTAATTAACTAGTGTAACCAAGTCCCCGAACTCATAATCTCTGGTTCACAGAAATAAATTAGTTCTCCTGCTAATTTATTTAGGTTTCTAATCGACCTACTAAGAACGATTAGTGGCAACTCTAAATCTTAAAATCGTTTAAACAAAAACCAAAGTTGCGATTCGGTAGGGCTTGGGAGGGTCCGCGTTAGGTTAGTCAAATCTAATTAACCTAATAATTCGTTAACCCTTTAGAAGAAAAAAAAAATTTTAGAGGGTCGCGACAATCTCTTGCTTATCCGATGGTTGAATTGCCTTACCTCCTGTGTTTCTTTTGAAAAATTCATTTGGGTTGGATGAGATTGGTTTGTTTGGATAATTATCCAATTTTTTTAAGAATTATCTGAAATTAAATGTTCAAATATCAAGGATAATCTTCTCAAATTAAATCAATTCTTTTCAAAATAAAAGGTTAACCCTCACTTCATATTTTTGGTCACTCGTTTTATTTTCTAAAAAATAAATAAAAATTTCTTTTTTTTTCAATTCTTTCATGGTTGCTTGATTTCTTGATTGTTATTAAGTTTGCACTTCTATAAAAAAAAAATGCCCATAATATATGCTCCATTTGTGCCTAGACACTTCAAAAAATAAATTGCATACCTTAGCCACGTTCTTATGGAATGGGACGGCAATTTAATATAGAATTTCATGTTCTACCCTTTGATAACAATGGATGATATTATTCTATATAATTATCCGTATACTAGCTCGAATCTCTGAGGACGTAGCAAATAAAAATCTTCTCTAGCCCAAATCGTTAGGAATTAGTGAATTTATTTTTAAAAAATTGGAATTAAAAGGTATATTATGGGCCTTTTTATAATTTTTTTTAATCTTTGCATTTATTTTTTTCATTAAATAAAAAAGCCTTCCAAAAAATAACTTTCATTTTTTCATAGTTAATCACGCCAAAAGTCCATTTTTATCTCGTAAGTATCATCTAATATAAGTTAAGACTTTGAGAAATTATTTTCTTAGATTAAATTGGACAATAACTCATTTTAAGGTGTATTTCCAAAATATTTATCACTTAATCAGAAAATACAAAAAAAATTATTTTTGCATATCACATGGTCATTCCTATCATTTTTTCGAAGGAAAGGTTATTCAATTCACAATCATCAATCAAATGGATATTTCATAAATTTGGTATCGAAAAGGCGTTAATTTTTTCAAATTAATGTAATCAAATCTCCGGACTCATTTTCTCTATTTTGTGAAAATAAATTAATTCTCCTGTTAATTTATTTAGGTTCCCAATCGACCTATCAAAAACGATTAGTGGCAACTCCAAATTGAATTAATTGTTTTTTTATGAATTGAACCTGAGTTGCAGTTCAGTAAGATTTGAAAGGGTCCGCATTAAGTTAATCAATTAACCTAATAATCTATTAGCATTTTATTTTTAGGTCGCGATAGTTAGGTTTTGAATTGTGGGGAAACGCTGGTTTGGTCAAAAAGACTTCTTCATTTTGTTCTCTTTCTATTTATTGTTTCATTCTTCATTTCTTTTTCATTTCTTTTTCTCTTTTTTTCTTTCCCCTCCTCCTGCCTCCATCCTGTCGCCATACCTCGGCAACTAGCTAGAGGTGAGGGCTGATGAGATAGACCACATAGACCCTAGTGAAGCCTGCCCAGCCATGGCAAGGATCTTGCCCGCCCTTGGTGAGGAGGAGATCCAGTTCCAAGGTCCATCATCAATGGCTAGCGGGTTGGTCAAGTTTCTACACTATAAATCCAAAGCATTCGACGATGTTCATCACAGCTAATACTAGAAACATTTTCTCTCTTCCTCTTCTTCTTCTTGTAATCTCCCATATGCAAAAGGTGTGCGCACACCATCAAAGACGCTAGCAACATCACCAAGCAACAGCAACCAAAGCCCAGATCCACGTTCAAACTTGAGCCCGCACGAAGCAACCCTTGCTGATGTCAAAGCTTTCGCAGAATACAAAGGTGGAAACATGCCCTAACGCGATGCCCTAGGCACGAATAAGTGCCTCTAGCCAATCCAGGTCGGGCGATCAGTTGGAGGTAGAACGAAGGGAAAAAAAAGAGAGAGAGAAAGAAAAAAAATAATTAGAAAATATAAAAATATAATTAAATTATTTATATCAATGTCGATTGTGTCATGTTGGATGATCAAGATTTTGGCCAAAAGTGGCAAGATGGATTAAATTGATACAAATACAAAATATTTAAGACTCAATCGGGAAAAAAAGTTCATGATGAAATTGACACAATAACAATATATTTGAATTTATTTATTTTTTGGTAATTATCTCACTTTCATTGTGTTGGGTTGAAGAATGTGACGGTGGTTAGGAAAACCTTCATTTGAATATGGCTAACGGTAGAAGTGAGCGGTTCCAGGTTCCGTACAGGTTCTACCTGGAACCTACCCGTTTATACAGGTTCTTTATTTTGTAGAATCTGGAACCTACCCTATATATCTTGGAACCTATAACCTACCCTGTCACAGGTTCCAAGGTCGGTTCCAAGTTCTACCTAGGTTCCACATGTATCTTTAGTTGAACGATTACAGTGAATAATCACATTTAATGACCATCACCAACTGCTAAAATTCACTGACCACAACTCATATTTAGAGACGAAATATATAAAACATTAACAAAGTAAAAGTCTTAATGATAAAGTGATTTTGTATTACACACTCAGCGTTGGATATTATGGAATACCGCAGGATGACGCAAAGACATATATAAATATATATAAACTTGCTTCAGGGTCTAGAGTCCAGGTTCCGGTTCCAGGTTCCACCTACCTAGAATCTGGAACCTACTCGTCAGAACAAGTTCCTTAATTTTTGGAACCTGGAACCTACCCTCCATACTTTGGAACCTGGAACCGACCGGTTCCATTGGTCCGGTTCTTCAGGTTTTAGGTTCTACCCTGGAACCATGCTCACCCCTAGCTAACGGAGTGACAGCTAGAAACAACTGAACTATGCATGATGTGCGCCGATATGGCCGTGCAACGAGAAACAACAAATGAATGAATTACCATTAAAGCCACTGATTTATGGATAACATCTCTCCACATATTGAGTGGATCGGCTTTATTTGTCCATTTAAAAATAAAACTACCAAGTCAAATTAGTGGTGACTATTAATTTTTTAACAACCCAAAATCGGTAGGTTTATCAAGTCTTATTATGATAATATTTTGGAAGTGATGATTTATCTTTGTCCTATGGGTTGACTACCGAGAAAAGCCATATCATCAATTAAATCTCCTTTCGTCCAAAAAAAAAAAGGCACAAATTATCAACAATAAAGCTTAACTTGACCTGTGTGGTCAAATTTGTTTGTTTGATAAATACTATCTGATGATACGGCGTTGAAACCAATTCATCAGATAAATAAATGAAGATTATTTCAGTGTCTTGCATCTACATGAACAGGAGAATCACGTCGGTCTGATACCATAATACATCAAATAGACTCTGAAGCATTACCCATTTGGAAACAAATCAAATATGGTTATCAAGAGTTTTGCTGAATCAGTGGTGCTGGTGCTGGTGTTGGTGGCCGCCGTTGCATTGCAGGCGTCCGCCATCGAGGTCAAATCAGTGAAATCGACCTTTTGTAAGATCAATTGCTGGACGTCTTGGGTGGGGTGGCCTCCTCTGTCCCCTGCTACAAGAACTGTGTCGGTGCATTGGAAATTGAGATTCCCGAAGACCCCGGTGCAACCTCGATTACATGTTGTCCAAATATTTTGACCCACATCCTGGTACGAAAGCCAAAAGCTTCTTCTTTTGAGTGGAAAAGATGTCTGTTTTCCTTCATTCATCAATTGGGATAGGCTAAAACACCCAACTTTTGCTCACAGCCGTGTTGGTCTGGGTGAGGCCAGCCTCGCCGACCACGAGCAAGGTAGCTTTGCCAAAATCTGCACCATGGCCTCACCCACGGCCTGGCGAGGGCCTCGTGACCCTCACAGTCACTTCCAAAAAAATAAATAAATAAATAATACTTCAAAAAAATATTAAAGTATTATCAAAATTGGCAACGTCATGGCTGATCATGTCACATAAGATGACAGACGTCCACGTTAGTAATTTCTAACTAAAATTAGTTGAATGGAGCCAACTAGCAAAACGTAAAAATATTTAAGATTTAATTGAAAAAATTAAAATATTTAGGACTGAATTAATAATAATGTAATATCAATATATTTAGGATTTTTTTAACAATTTTTTTATTATTTATATTATCCGTAAATGTGGATCCATTTGCTTTGCACACAACTTGATTTTTCCTGAACATGCTTGCGTTTTTGAAGGAATTTACTTTTGACGTGAAATTAGTTTCCTATACTTGTTAACGAAGAACTCATGACATTTTCTTACATATTTTTCTTGGGATTGGTACATGAGAATTAGGTTTATGCAACAAGTGTGAGTGTTTTTTCACCAAAAAAAAAAACAAGTGTGAGTGTTGGGAAGTTGTCACTTTTTTTTTTTTTGGTCAGAAGAAGTTATTACATGGTTACTTGGTTAGTAAACCATGAAGATGTCTCAGTTGGACTATTAATAAGTGGGTCACCATGCTATTAATGATGTGGATACCGTATGATTAATGGTGCAAATGGGCTTGACCAACGTAAGTTATAATAGACGATACAATAGCTTTTTGGGGCATCAAGACCTCGATTTTTGCTTTTGGAGTATTTTTTTACCAGCTTTGAATGGAAAATACGTTGATTGAGGTTTTTGTGAATTCTGAAAAACGTCTAATTTTTAAAAGCATAGATTCTCATTTTTGTCAACAATGAAAAATATCTTTCTAGCCCCATTTTCGCAAAGAATCAAGCCATAAAAAAAAAACAAAAACAAAAGAACGCCTTTAGTATATGCAGGTATTGATCAGTTATTGACTCTCGAAAAAATTTTGCCCAGTAAAAATTCTTTTGAATATCTTCTCTCATTGTTTTTCATATTTGGAAATGTACAACATGGGTTTTAGGTACTATCTTTTATTGCAAGTACCAAGAAAGTCGAACGCTGTGTGAATTCATGTTCAGAAAATTGTAAGAAATCATAAGTCACTAAAGAGTTTGGAGAATCATATTCGCAATTAACGAGAAATAATAAATCATTTAATTGTAGAGAAGCGTGGATGGGACAAAAGGAATACCAACTATCGTTATTTACCTAATGAATTGTCGTTGGACTTCTTAAATTACTCATCTCCTTATCGTTTCCTGCCATTTAAGTCGTTGAAATGTGTTGATGCCTGAGGTGTGTTCAAACCTTAAAGATTTTACCCTCCTAATAAACTCTTGAATGCACCGGTAAAATTTATTGGGAAGTGGATTAATCATGGTGCGTGAAAGCTAACCTTGACATCATCTGACCACCATAAGAGGTTAAGTAAAATGATCTTGTCAACAAGTGCTCTAAAACACTAGCTGAATCCATGAATTTCGTATGGTAGCTAAATGACTTTTACTTCTCTATAGGTGTTGTTTCAGACAGTTTTTATAGATAAAGTTTTTTTTTTCCTTTGAATTATTGTGATTGCATGGTTCATGTAGATATCTACATATACATGCGACCAATCACTTTGATGACTGTAGATATCATTTTTTTTTTTTGGAGTTTGGTGTCCCCCTTCGAATTACCAAAATATTCTTATTGATAAACTCAACTTTGACAACTGTTTTCTCTTTACAGTTCATCACATATAACAAAAAAGACCCTCATTCTCAATATATTTAAAAAAAAAGGCATATAGAAAAGTAGGTTCCATTAATAAGAGTTTGATATCTCTAAGTAGTCTTATCATCCTATGTCTCCCCTTCGAAATTCACATCTCTATTTACAATCCATCTAAATCAATCATTATCTTTTATTATGCGAAAACTCATATAGACCAGCTAAGATGTCAATATATTTTTGTAACAAGTAGACGCGAGCTCATAAAATACGCAACTCTTCAAAGGATCTTATAAATAAGTGCAGTAACAAGAGCTGTCAAAATGGATTGAAAACTCATTTTTTAACCTCATATTCAATGAGATATGTCAAATATGTGTTAGTTTAAATAAATGGATTGTTAATGTGTTTGAGTTGTAAACTTAATTATATGTGGATTATAAATGGGCTTAAAGACAAATTCATATTTTAACTCATTTACAACCCATTTAGTTAATAATGGTTATTAGTTGAGTCAACCCATCCACGTGTCTCTTGAACAACTTGTATGTTTTAATTATTTTTTAACTTTTTATTTTTCAATTTGAAATTTTTTTTCTTTTTTCTTTTACATAACAAATTAAAAGTACAGTCCCCGCCGCTTGCCTGCATCAATGTGATGACCCATGGTGTGGTGAATCGTCATGACCGATGAGCTGCTTGTCTACGCTTGAGGTCCAATTGCTTGTTTGCGTTTGCTTTCTCTGAGCAAGAAGTGGAAAATGGCCCTGAAACTAATTGTAATCGCCGCAAAGAGTGCTGTTAGATGCTATGGAAGCGATCGAGCTCATGGAACCTTCTCGATCCACGCTGAGCGAGAACATTTCGTCGCACGATGTGCAACTCTCTCTGGCGGATGTGATCGCCGACATTGAGGAGCTCAGATGGCACGAGTGCGTCATTACCTCCATCAAGAACATTGGCAAAGACAGCCATCCATCGGTGAACAAGGACTCCAAACGCCAGCAGAGACGATGGCACATTCCATTGTAAAAGAACTACTTCGTCGACGCCGTCCGCCGATCGTCTGATTTGATATTGAAGTGTCTTAGCAATATAAGTCGAATATGATCGCTAGATTTGTATTGTATTGAAATTGATCAATATGGGTCAGACCATTTTCGACCCGACCGACCCATCTAATAGTCCTAGCCACAACCTGAGTGGGTTCGTTATGACATTGTGTGGATTTGATTGAATGGATTAAAAAAAAAAAGCCAATATCTTTATGCCTAATCCTTAAGCACAATAACATAGCTTAACAACTTAAGTCATTCCGTGGAGTTCAATTGCACGGGTTTAGTTAAGTAACACTGAATATATCTCTTTGGAAGAAAATGCAAAAATTCTAGCACAGGTAAAAGTATTTTTCTCACATTTGAGTAGGCATTACATGGCTCATATCCTCTATGTCATCCGTATGCCTATATATAAACGTTGACACTCAAAATTGGCATGTGCCTAAACAGGCAGGAAGGCCTATGGAGCGTTGTCGACACAAGTATCCAATACGTGTTGGTGTCCGAGTGTAGCTTGTGGCCTATGGGTAAGAGAAGGATAGTATTGGCAATGCTGAGAAAACGATGCACAACAAAAATACATGAGCATGAGAAATGAAGCCAAAGGTTCAACTGTCTAGCGGATAATGGGACAGTTACTAAAGCAAGCTTAGGGATCTAGGAAGTGAACCTTATTTCAAATAAGCGATTGAAATGGCTGTAGAATATCAAAAAATTGCCAGATTTCAAGGGCTTTTTTGCCATTTCACGTTTTTAATTTGTTTCTTTTTTTATTTATTATTTATATATTTTATTAAAAATTAAAAGGAAAAAACACACACATGCAGGAGGGTTGTCCCTCTCGTTTGTGGCCGCCACAACCCTCGCTTGATCCTAGACGAGGGTCACCGGCCCTAGCCCTAACTAGTCTTGGACGAGGGACGATGGCCCTCACCCAGATTTGGGAGAGGGCCTGACCCTCTCCCTGTTTTGACAAGGGTTAGAGAGCCCTCGCCTTTGGTCGCTAGCCCTTGCCAAGGCATTAGCGACCCCACCAACCTTCACCAACACCCCACTCACGGTGGGGCGGCGGCCAAAGGTGGGATGGGAGCCCTCCCATTTGTGTTCTTATTTGCAACTATTTTCTAATTTTAAAATGAAAAAGGAAAAAACACATAAAAAATGGAAAAAAATTCAAAAGAAAAAAGGAATTGATGAAAATGTCCATTAGGCCGAGCCTTTTTTTGAGACTTCATAACCACTTTAGAAAATGTTCACTTCATACTCTTATTTGAAAAAATAGAGCATTTCTAACCCTTATTTGGAATTTTACCTTTATTTTTTATGAAAATTCTCCATTTTGATTTTGGTTACCGTTTGATGTCTATTTTATAATTTGGTAAAAGTTCATGGATGTCTCGTCCTTCATGAAAATGTCTCATAAAGGGAATTAGTAGATATCTTGCGGGTATTCCATATCTCTTTTCAAAGCCAATCGCAATAGTTCTTTCCTAAGAATACATATCTCAAATTTTCGTGAATTATTTTCAAAATAAGAATGTTCAGATTTTCCTTTCTTTTCTTGTGAGAATTTTGTTTCCAACGGTTGGTTGTTAATACATTTTTCATTTATTGATGCTTCAAGTTAATTAATTTTCCCAGTTTTGATGGTGAATATGTTTTTACTACGTAACTAAATTTAACCTATTATATAGACATTCGTGCCATGATAGTGAAATATTGGTGGTCACTTACTTTGACATTTGTGAGAAAATATTGGCATTATATCAAATGGAGGATGGGATACTTTAACAGATCTAGTGAGAGAAATTTGTTATTAGATCAAAAAATTGATATTGAATCGATAATAAATATTCATACATATTGGACTATGATAAAAAGTTGTTTACATAATTTTTTATATTTTTCTTGATAATTAATCGGCAAATTTACTCAACCACGTGAAATAAAATTAGGTTTTTCGAAGAAAAATCTCTTTGAAAGTACTAATATTTATAGAGGCAAAATCTAATAATACAAAATAAATTGAAAACATGGCGCTTTTATTGTTTCTGGCAATACCCACTTAAAAATTAAACAAAAAAATGTTATATTCTTAATTATGGTAAATCAATCAATTGGAGATCCACCACTTTAAATTTCAAACGGATGTCAAGGACAATTTTGTCCCTCGGGGGAAAATGGAGTTTATTTAATCATATATGAAGTCGTCATACCCCCCCCCCCCCCCCCCACACCAAAAGAAAAAAAAAATCCCAACTTTGAAACAACACCTCATAGATGGTAGATTTATCATCATATCACTGATTTTATTGATATTTTGCCAGTTGGAGATTTATCTTTATCCTTTGCATTGATTACTTGGGAAAAACATATCCCCATATTAATTTCCCTCCATAAAAGGAAAAATTAGCAATACAGAATAGAAAAGTTTAAATTAGCAATGCATAATACGATGGATAAGGTTTTCTTTTTCCATTGAATGAGAATTATTCCATAAATGCAGGGTTAACACCAAAAAATCATACAAAGAAAAAAAAGATTATCCCGGTGTCACACATCTATATAAACCGTGGAATCACGTCTAACCTTCAAGAAAATATAGCAAAAAGACTATGAACCCTCACTCAATTGAAAGCAAATCAAACATGAAGGTCAAGAGTTTTGTTAAATTAATGGCGCTGTTGCTGGTGGCCACGATGGCATTAGAGGCATTTGCAGCTGAGACGGACTCCCTCAGGTGTAAAATCAAATGTGCGATTGACTGTCTTGGGGCCCCTGATGAAGAGTTATGCTATGCTGCGTGTCTCCGGGACTGTGAACATGGTTCGAAGTTGGAGACACCTGAAGGCCAATGCAACCTTGAATGTGTGGTGTCCAAATGTTTCGGTCTGCATCCCGGTACGAAAGCGAAACCTACACCTACTAAATAGAAAAGATGTTCTAGGAGATAATTTGTATTTCATTTCCTTCTATAAACCAAAAAAAAAAATTGAAAAGACGTCCGTTTTTCTTCATTCATCAATTGAGATCGATGACAATTTAGGTTTAAAAACAAGTTCTTTTGAAATTGTGAATTCTCTAATGGTCTCTTTATTATTCGTAGCAGAAGGAATTTATTTGTGTATGGCTGGACACGAAATTATTTCTCCATGTTCGTTACCAAATAAATCTCAACTTTTCCTTTCACATATTCTTGGGATTGGCCCTTGAGAATTGGATTTATAGTCCGAGCATCAAGAAAAAGTTTTTATAAAAAATGTAGAACAATAACCTCCAGACCTCTAATCAAGTTAATCACTAAACCATCAATCATCATGTGGATCCCCCATGATTGATGGTGGATATGGGCTTGGTCTACATTGCTTATAGAACGGCTGCTTTTGAAGTCTTGTGCTTAAGCTTTGAATGGTCGATGACGATGACGATGACGATTGAGTTCTAGATGAATTTTGATGATTGAGTTTTGGTTTTTAAAAGCATAAATTTATTTTTGAAATTGCAATAGTGAAAAAACATTTTTCTTTCCTCATTTTCCTAGAGAAACAAATGACGAAAACGGATTATATCTCATCACAAAAGCACCCTTTAAGTGTAGATGGATATTGATTTGTAATTGACTCGGGAAATTTTGCAAGCAATGTGATCAAATAGTATATAAAAAAAAGGACTATTTCCCTATTCTCCCCACTGGCAATGTACTTAACTAAAATATGTTTCATTATCTACTTTCACTATAATTCAAAATTTGGAAATATATAACATGGGTTTTTATGTGGCTTCTTCGCAGACATCCAGAAAGTTAAAGGCTGCGTGACTTCATGCTCAGAAGGTTGCACGAATGTTTAAGCCACTCAAGAACTTGGAGAACCGCAATTGAAGCGAAATAATAAATTATCTTCTTTTACCTAATTTATTGTTATCAGGCTTCTTAAATTCAATATCATTGTGCTCAGCTAATTAATCAATGATAGAGATTTTCTGAGTTGGCCTTGAAGACTTTTTTCTTCTATTCTCCTTTTCTTTTACTAGTCGACTTTTGGCTAGCTAAAAGAGATTATTTGATTGGTAAATTCATGTAAATGCTGAGAAATTGAAGGATTTCTAAAGCCAAATGAAAGAAGATCAGCAGAAATTGATTAAAAAAAAGGGTCAACTAAATATTGATCGATAACTAACTCAATATGTGGCAAAAGCAAAACTCAGTCTTACAGGAAACCTGTAAGTGCTTTAATTAAGTTAATTAGACAGTAAGCATTCGCATAACTTAGTTTAAAGCAAACTCCTACTTGACATGACATATTAGGATTCGACCACTAATAATTATGATTAGGTTGAAGCTCGCAAGTATCAAGTGATTCCTGACGAAAAACAAGTCAGATTGTTGTCATCCTTCCAATAACGAAAAATGGCAAATGTGTCTAAACTAGCACCAATTAACGCAAGCGATGTCTAGTTTTGGTATTGCACTCTCTATTTTGCGCAATGCCAAGGATGAAGCCCATAGCGCGAAAAAGGAATTTGGAATGTCTTTTAGAAAAGCATGCCAGAACATTCGGGCAGCTGTGGTTTGACATCCAGCAAGAAAACAGTTGTTGGCAATTACACAAGCTTTAAAAGAACCTGCTGAGGACTCAGCTTAAAGGTTCTTAGAAAGCGAAGAACGTCGCATAGTTCAAAAAAAAAAATTAACTGCTTAAAGACATAGTCAAATAGACTCGTGCGGGATGATAAACGTGGAGGTTATTGATAAAGATGCGGTGGAAGATACAATAGTCGGAAGGCAATTGCTCACTTTGACCATTATAAATACCACCGGGCACCCATCAAGGAAGCCCCGAACAAATCAACAAATTATCTTTATCTTTATTTTCTACACTATATTTTAATTTCTTTAATTGTAGCTTTTATATTCTCATCATCAAGTCAAGCTCTAGCATTTATCTTTATTTCAGACATTTTTCTGTCGAGTCAAACTCTAATATAGTGTCAAAGCATATTGAAGAACAAGGTTTTGGGTACATTGGTTTGCTCTTTTGGCAAGGATTGTACTTTCCAAGCTATTCTGTCGAGCCAAACTCTAACTTGGTTTATATTTGTATAGTTTCTTCCAAGTTCCTACGTATCGATTGCATTTACTGCACCACCCCATTGAGTCAAACTCTAGTTTGGTTTATGCCAGCGTAATTTTATTGGAATCTTTGCGTAACTTACGTTTTGATTTTTTGATTGTTTGGATCATTCGTGTTCGAAATCACCATGGGATCCTTTTTCGCATTTAAAAAGCTAAAGAACTAATTTCGGTGAAAGATATTTCGTCGCAGGAGAAATTCCAGCAAAACAACTCAATATTTTTATTGGGCCATAAGAATATATAAATTAAGGAAGGAGTTTCATTAAAAAAAAATGAGTATCAAGGAAGAACCACCATTTATGGTAAAGGAATCCTGATTTCGAGTATATATCATGAATTTATGCATATGAAGATACTGCTATCTGCATTTCATTAGCATAAGAATCACATTGAAACGTAAATTAATCAATCTTATATGCTATTTCACTAAAACTACATCATAGAATATGAAACTATGCTATAAAAAAGAAAAATACATCATAAAATATAATAACGTTACATCATCATATAAGGGATTTTGAATAGATTAAACCAGAATATATGCGTTGAATTGTACACTCAGTAACAAATTGATACTCATTTGCAATTGAGAAAATTGCAAATCAACCTAATAAATACATTAGATTTCAAATGAACCGACTCACGCAATACAGATCGAGAATCAATGAATTTTGATGACTATGACCCATAAATAATTGCTCCATTTATTCATCTATGGCTGCTTTCGTCCTTGCTCTACATTGACTATAACGAAAAAGTAAAGGCATATAATGGAGAGATGTTTTTTGATAACTTTGATTTTGTATGGCTAAAAACTGCCAAGACACAGTCAATGCATCACTTAATTAGCTATTGTGAAAATTTTCCTCATTTTTCTTTTTTCTTTTTTGTGCAACAATCGAGTGTATCTAGGATCTTGCATCAGGAAAATCATTGATCCTCACTGACCGAGGACATTCCAAATGATAAACAATAAATATTTACAGAAATAACAACGATCGCTCAAAATATGAGGAGATAACATATTGATTTTGTTCTTACAAAATGTAAAAGCTACTTTTTACTTTGTCGTTAAAGGTTTACATGTAAATCTAAAATGTAGAAAAAAATTATATGTAAATCTATGTGTTAACATTTATAGGTTGCGAAAATTTGTGATGTTTTTTTTTTTCGTTTAATATGCTCATATGGCTATAAAACATTTTTTTATAGTAAGTTCTTTTCTATTATTTATGAGAATCAAAGAGCATCGCTGGAAATTATGCCTTCTAAGGTAAGTTATTTACTTTCTGCCAATATTTTAAAAACCGCTCAAAAGGCTAATCAACATTTATTATCTTGCCTAATTTTGAAAACTAATTTTATTTAGAAAATCCAGAAGAAAACTTGTCTTAGATAGGGGATCACCAATTAAAAACTGAAATTAGGCCAAGATTGCATTTTCCCCCCTATTCATGCCCCCACTTGGGCTCAATTTATAGCTGTTTTGTTCATGTTCTTTGTATTGCTGTGTTCATAATTTAGAGAGAGAGAGAGAGAGAGAGAGAGAGAGAGAGAGAGAGATGGTGCTAAGGGTGATGCAAAGAGAACAGCCATGGCGCTGTTCATGGTGGTGTTGAACCTCCTTGCACCGAGGGTCACAGAGGCTAGGTCTCTCAAGTGCAAATTAGTGATCGGAATCTGCAAAGCCGCATGCGCGGTCACCATCAAACCGTCCCTTTGCCTTGACAATTGCATCCCACCTAGCTGTCAGAACGGAAAGCCTGTCAAGGCCCTCTACGGCTGCAACCTCCATGTGTTTCAAACGCGATTCAAGTATTTGATCCGCCGGCACTAGTCAATGTTGTGAGGGCTAGGTTATTTTCTGTACATAAATACGATTGATTCGATCTTCACACACCCTCTAGTTTTTATTTTCAGAATCAATGGCAATGCATTGTACATAGTGCATGGTGTTTCTAGTAACTAGCCATTTTGATGTCTGCAAATGCCTGTCGCGACCTGATCTTCGAAAATGGATCAGCTGGTAGATTGGTAAGCTATCTCTTAAAGTAGGCTTTGCTTGGACTCTCCCAAGCCTATATTAAATCGCAGTAGTTTATTAGAATTGACTTTTAGTGTGTTTAGGTGACATGTGTATATGTGTACATGCTTTCAAAGTCACCATCAATCTTTGGAGAAGGTAGATCAAAAACCTCGCTGGACAATGGGAGTAGTCGTACGACTAATGGAATCGGAGATTTGAGATAGAGCACTTAGTTATGCCAATGTTGCCATTGATGCCTTTTTGGTACCGAAGTTGAGCGACTTTTCTGATTATGATTTCATGTAGATGAATTGGGATGAGGGATTCCTCAAATTTGAGAATTCATGTAGATGAAAATAACTACCCTATCAATCATCAAGGATCAAAAGCATGAAGATAAAATGCATGAAATCAATACATGGATCCCTAATAAAGCCCTATTGGTTTAGAGAATGGGTATTTAGATATTTGAAAAGAGTTTGGGATGATTTGAAGGCGATTTGCCAATCAAGGATAAAATCGTCATTTTGGTGGAAATTTGACCAGAGGACAAAATTGTCAATTTTGAAGGGGTTTGAAACTCAAATCATCGAAAATAGGTTGACTAGTTGAATGTGTCTGTTTCCCAATTTTCGAGATTTTTTGAAATTTTTTTGGATATTTTAGGGATAATTTGCCTATAAGAGATAAAATCATCATTTTAAAATAACTGAAAGGGCAAGACCATCAAAGATAGGATTGATCGGTCAAAACAACCTACCTCCTAATTTTTGAGGCTTTTCTATATATTTTTTTAGACGATTTACCCATAAGGGGAAAACCATCATTTTGAAAAGAATTGAGAAAGCAAAATCATCAAGAATAGAATTAGCTTATTAAAACGACCCGCTTCCTAATTTTTGTGATTTTTTAGATTTTTTGGAGTTTTTTTTTAGATTTTTTTCAATTTTTAATTTTTTTTATTATAATATTTTTAATTGTAAAAAGGGACCCAGGCCGGGTCAGATCAACTCGACCTGATGAGGCATAACCCAGGCCTTCATCACGTGGGTTCGCGGGCCCACACGGAGGGCCCCCGCACTCAAATTGGGATCAAAACATGAGCCCAATCCACATACTCCAAAAGAACATACTTAAAATAGGCCCAAGAGACCAGGTCCAACCTTCTTGTTACTCTACCCTTCATTAAGCCCAATCCAAAAATTCAATTTTGACCCAATTAACTTGACCTAACCTGGCCCGACTAACCTATTCTATATTTTCTTTTCCTACTCCCGTTCTTGGTGGTCTTCTACCTCTACATCGTCTCCCTCCTCAAGACCTCACTATACTTGCGCCATTGACAACAACACTAGAGCCAACTTTGACTTTCGTGGTCCACTGTCGATACGGACAACCACCGCAAGCATCGACGGCCAGTTACCACCAGATGAACATCCGTCGAAGTTCCCTTCTCCGGCTACAAAACTCAAACGGACCACCTCTCGGACGCTTAACTTTTTTTTTCACTGTCTTTATAGTTCTATCTAAATTCGGGCAAGCAACAAGCTCAACTACAGATTAAAAAATTTACCAGCACAGCTTTGAATTGGTCGCCATCGTCCACCAACAGCATTCGAACGAGACTTTGGCAAGCGCTCGAGAGGCTCGATCAAGTGTTTCTTTAGTGCCTAGCGACGACGACGACAACAGTTTTTTGGCTTGTCTTTGGTCCAATGTACGCAAGGTGTTCGAGCGAGGTCATAAGAATATAGGTTTTGCTGGTATTTCTCCTTGAGACGTTGCGATGGCCAAGCGACCTTAAAGCTCCAACGGTAGTCCGACGGCGGCAGAAAGCTCCTGATCAGCTGTGACGCTCTCTCTCTCTCTCCCTCTATATCTCTCTGGCCATCTATGAGCTTCTTCGGGCAAAACCTTAATCTCATGAACCCAAAAGATCTCTTTTGGCCCCTTTTTTCCTTTTTCGCTGGGTCTGGTCTTGGCTTTCTTTGTAACCTTTGACCAAACCCCTTCCCTTTCCTCTCCTTTCTGTGTTCTCGGTCAAGACTGAAAGTCCCTTTACGTTGGAGAACCCCCTCTCCTTTTGAACTTTTAGCGAGCTCCTCCTTTTACCAAACTCCCCGAGCTCTCCTCTGAGTTGTTTCTTTTCTTTCCTCAAGATGTGAGAACTATGATTCGATCCCGAAACCTTAAACGCAAAACGAAAATCGTGCGTATCGGGAACGAGAATGCGGAAACGTGGATAATAAACGAACATACCTCCAGCCATTGATGAAGACGATGATTTCGTATATGCGCGTTAAATGTTCGACGAAAACGGGATCTCTCTAGCCAATTACCTCCTCCGAAGCAATGGTGTGTTCTCTGTGGTTTTTCTCTCTTGAACGTGAGTTTCTTATGTTCTAGATAAGAAACTGACGTCTCTCACAAATCTCACGTAGTAATCACCTCTATTTAAAAACTGACGTATGGGCTTGGCTTAGATAATCCATTTAAACTGACGTCTGCCCCTTATAGATAACTGTCTCCCATCAAGACGGTTATCGGGCGAGACGGTTATCACGTAAAATTAATATGCGTAATATAACGTTAATGTAATATAAATATCGGTATTTCATTAATGTGGAATCATAATTAATTATTTATAACATTCTCCCACTTGATCCCAACATTCATCAACGAAATACTAAACCAAATGCACATTAACTTCATGTTGAAGACAAAACACATGAATCATGGCGATAAGTCCTCTTAGAACGAGTATTATCTTCCATGTATCACAATGCATCTTATTTCATCAAAATCAACCCATATGTGATAACATAACTTGATGAATAAACCCTATGTTTATTCTGGGTCTACTTAATGAATAAACCTTCAAGTTTATTCTAGGTCAAGATGACCGATTTTCTCATAATAACTGAATGTGCACCTTAATTGAGAAAAACATCACAACTGAATGAGAGTTTCACAACTTTGTCCATACAAAGAAAATTTACATGATGGAACCAATTCCCATTCTATCTACGTGATCCTTGTAACTCCTTGGTGGCATGCTTTTAGTTAAAGGATCAGCTAACATCAATTCAGTGCTAACGTGTTCAATGACGACTTTCTTTTCCTTAACACGTTCCCTTATGGCTAAATACTTAATGTCGATGTGCTTACTTCGACTACTACTCTTGTGGTTTTTAGCCATGAAAACAGTAGCTGAATTGTCACAAAACATTCTTAATGGCCTAGCAATAGAATCCATAATTCTAAGCCCTGAGATGAAACTCTTTAACCACACACCATGCGAGGTGGCCTCAAAACAGGAAACGAACTCAGCCTCCATAATGGAAGTAGCAACCAAAGTCTGCTTCACACTCCTCCAAGAAACGGCTCCGCCAGCAAGCATAAAAATATATCCAGATGTTGATTTTCGAGAATCAACGCAACCAGCGAAGTCCGAATCCGAATATCCAATTACTTCCAAGTGGTCAGTTCGCCTATACATAAGCATGTAATCCTTTGTACATTTTAGGTATCTCATCACCTTCTTTGCAGCTTTCCAGTGGTCCATACCTGAATTACTCTGATATCTTCCCAACATTCCCACAGCAAAGGCTATGTCAGGTCGAGTACAAACCTAAGCATACATTAAGCTTCCGATAGCAGAAGCATAGGAGATGTTTTTCATTTGTTCCCTTTCTAAATCGTTTTTCGGGCACTGGTTCAAATTGAACCTATCACCCTTCACAATGGGCGCTATACTCGGTGAACAATCTTTCATCTGAAATCTCTCTAAGACTTTATTGATATAGGTTTCTTAAGATAGTCCCAAAATGCCTCGACCTCTATTTCTATGGATCTTAATGCCAATGACATAAGATGCCTCACCCATATCTTTCATGTCAAAACTTTTAGAGAGAAATTGTTTCACTTTCATATAACAATCCATTATCATTGGTTACAAGTAAAATGTCATCCACATATAGGACAAGAAAACAAATCTTGCTCCCACTGACCTTTTGGTATATACATTGATCCATGATATTCTCTACAAAACCAAATGAAGAGATAACTTCATGAAACCTTAAGTACCATTGGTGGGATGCTTGTTTCAAGCCATATATTGATTTCTTAAGCTTGCACACCAAATGCTCACCATCACTAGAGAGGAATCCTTCTGGTTGTTTCATATAAACCTCATCTTCCAGTTCTCCATTGAGGAATGCCATTTTTACATCCATTTGATGCAATTCCATGTCAAAATGGGCAACCAATGCCAAAATAACACAAAGAGAATCTTTCTTAGATACAGGAGAAAAAGTCTCTGTGTAATCGATTCCTTCCTTTTGAGTGAATCCTTTAGCAACGAGTCTGGCTTTGTATCTCTCTATGTTACCCAATGAGTCTTTCTTAGTTTTGAAGACCCACTTACAACCAATGGCCTTCTTACCATCGGGCAACTCAACCAAATCCCAGACTGCGTTAGATGCCATAGAACTCATCTCTTCCTTCATGACATTGAACCATAAATTGGAATTGTCGCAATTCATCGCTTGTAAAAACGTTTCAGGATCATTCTTAGCTCCAATATTATAGTCAGATTCTTATAGGTACACAATGTAATCACTAGGAATTGCTGACTTCTTCATTCTAGCAGATCTCCTTAATATTGTATCAACATTCTCTTGAAGAGCATGTTGTTTAACTAGTTGTTCAACAGTTGGATCTACTAAACCAATGTCAGCAGGTTGTGGAGCATCAATGATTGGTTGTTCAATAGCCATTTGAACTGGAGGGGCGTTATGAATAACAATCAATCTGGTACTTGAAGTGGAAGGTCAAGCATCTAAATGATCTTCCTCAAGAATAGGGTCTTGAAATCGATCGTTCCCACTAATCAAGTCATTTTCAAGAAACTTCGCATTTCTCAATTCCACAAACCTAGTGGTATGAGATGGACAATAAAATCTATATTACTTGGACTTTTCGGCATATCCGACAAAATACCCACTTATAGTCCTTGGGTCTAACTTCTTTTCCTGTGGATTATAGACTCTCACTTCAAACAGGCATCCCCAAACGCATACATGTCGCAAACTTGGTTTCCAACCTTTGAACAACTCAAAAGGCGTCTTTGGGACAGCCTTGGTCGGAACTCGGTTCAATATGTACACTGCCAGCTTAAGAGCTTCTGTCCATGAGGACTTAGGAAGTTTTGAGTTGCTAAGCATACTAGGCACCATGTCCAACAAAGTACGATTTCTTCTTTCTGTCACACCATTTTGGTCCGGAGAACCAGGCATGGTATATTGAGCAATTATCCCATGCTCTTGAAGAAATTTCACAAACGGACCAGGTACTTGTCCATCTTCAGTGTATCTACCATAGTATTCCCCACCTCTGTTTGATCTCACAATCTTAATTTGCTTACCGCATTGTTTCTCTACTTTGGCCTTGAACACTTTAAAGGCATCCAATGCTTCGTGCTTATTATGAAGAAAGTAGAGATACATGAAACGTGAGTAATCGTCTATGAAGGTGATGAAATATTTCTGACCATATGAGTCTACATCTGGACAACAAATATATGTATGTATGATTTCTAATATTTCTATACTCCTCTGGGCACCTTTTTTTGACTTGTTGGTCTGCTTTCCCTTTATGCAGTCCACGCAAGTATTGCAATCAGTAAAATCTAAAGCACTGAGTACTCCATTATTTACTAATCGTTTAATTCTATCTATGGAGATATGTCCCAATCTCCGATGCCACAAAGCAGAGGAATCTTCATTCACAACACATCGTTTTATACCAGCGTTATCATGAACATGCATCGCATTATAAAAGGCATTATCTTGCAAATTAATTCAAAAAAGACCATCAGACAAGATACAATTCCCAATAATTTCAGATTTATACGACAAACTGAAGGTCGAATCTGAAAAGTGAAAGGAATAACCAAACGGTACAAGTCTTGAAACTGAAATCAAGTTTCTAGAGAAACTAGGTACATAAAAGGTCCTTTCCAAATTTAAAATAAAGCCACTATGTAGGACTAAACTGCATGTCCTAATAGCTTCTACATGCGAACGCATCTTATTTCCTGAATAGATGCACTGTTCACTTCCCACCGACTTCCTGTGGCTTTGAAAACCCTGCAAGGAATTCGAAATGTGGATTGTAGATCCAGAATCAATCTACCAAGTGTTGTAACTCACATCAGTTGTCGCGACCCTCTAAAAAAATTTTAAATTTTAAAAGGGATTAACGGATTATTAGGTTAATTAGATTTGACTAACCTAACGCGGACCCTCCCAAGCCCTATCGAATCGCAACTTTGGTTTTTGTTTAAATGATTTTGAAATTTGGAGTCGCCACTAATCGTTCTTGGTAGGTCGATTAGAAACCTAAATAAATTAGCGGGAGAACTAATTTATTCCTGCGAACCAGAGATTAGGAGCTCGGGGACTTGGTTACACTAGTTAATTAAAACTAATGCCCTTTCGGTACCTTAATTTCATGGATATCATAATTCGGCAACTCAGACTTGGTTTATTCCTAAGGCTCTAGTAGGGTATTCTCTTTTGTGTTTTCACTTTTTAAATAGGATGCATGGATGGTATATATTTTTATTTGTTATATTTTTTTAAGTGTTAAAGATTCCCTGAAGCCGAAAGAGGGAGTGTGTTAACGACTTCTGTGCAGTATTACGACCTGCTTATCTTTTGGGTCTGATGATTCAAAAATTAAATTATAGGAAGTACATGACAGTGAATAAACACCTCCAATGGGAGGCCTAGCATTGGCTTGGCTCTTCCCTTTGGGATTTAAGGTACAGGTATTTAAATTGCAAGTATTTAAACTACTGTAAGTAAAAACCTCCAATGGGAGGCTAAGCATTGGCTTGGCTCTTCCCTTTGGGATTTAAGGTACAGGTATTTAAGTTACAGGTATTTAACTATTGTAAGTAAAAACCTCCAATGGGAGGCTAAGCATTGGCTAGGCTCTTCCCTTTGGGATTTAAGGTACATGTATTTAAGTTGCAGGTATTTAATTACTGTAAGTAAAAACCTCCAATGGGAGGCTAAGCATTGGCTTGGCTCTTCCCTTTGGGATTTAAGGTATAGGTATTTAAGTTGCAGGTATTTAACTACTGTAAGTAAAAACCTCCAATGGGAGGCTAAGCATTGGCTTGGCTCTTCCCTTTGGGATTTAAGGTACAGGTATTTAAGTTGCAGGTATTTAACTACTGTAAGTAAAAACCTCCAATGGAAGGCTAAGCATTGGCTTGCCTCTTCCCTTTGGGATTTAAGGTACAGGTATTTAAGTTGCAGGTATTTAACTACTGTAAGTAAAAACCTCCAATGGGAGGCTAAGCATTGGCTTGGCTCTTCCCTTTGGGATTTATGGTGCAGGTATTTAAATTGCGGATGGACTTTGTCCTCTCCATTCTGGGGTATGAATTCTTTAAAATAAAATATAACGAATTGATTCAACAATTTGAAATTTGTGCGCGCTTGAGGGCTCCTCCAAGCCGATTTTATGCTTCCATAGGGTTGACCATTGATATAAAGCTGCGGCTTCCTGACATAAAATAGAGTGAAATGTCAGTATACAAAATATGTGCTAATTTGCACCTAAAACCAGAAGAGTGGAAAGAGTACTTATCTCCCATTTTTTTGGGAGGGATTTCTATAATTGATTTTCGCTCTCTATGTTCCCAATATAGAGAGTTTCTTTTGAATTAAGAGGGACTTTTAGTCACAGATCAGTTGAGAAATCGGTGGATAGCTTAGAAGCTTGTCTGGGCCGATTTTTGCATCTCTACGAGATTTTTGCTGTTGACGTAGAGATATCCTTCTCCTGACATAAAATATGAAAAAAAAAAGAGGAGATGGAGAAAGTGTATACAATTTGTGCTAATTTGCAAGTAAAACCATAAACAAATGAATAAATAAAAACACTTAGCTCGAATTTGCTTGCTCGTTGACGAGGAAGAACTCTTGATTTATATTGATCGATGAAGGAATTTGTGATGATAACCCCTAGCTTTAAACTTCCATCATCTTCAAAATTCTCTCTCTTTTGGTATTTTCTTTCTCTCAAATTTTTCTTCAATCTCCCAAAACTCTCTCAAACATCCAAAATTTTCTCTCCAAAAAAAATCCTCTCAAACACTTCAAATTTTCTCTCCAAAAATCCCCCCCCTCAAGCTCACTTCTTCCTCCTTTTATAATCTACTCATCTATCTCCCATTCTAATTTTTCCACTAACTCTATCTCCCATTCTAATTTCTCCACTAACTCTTCTTCATTTTCATCTTCTATTCTCCATCTCTATCTCACATTCTAATCTCTCCACTAACTCTTCTTCATCTTCATCTTCCCTTCTCCATATTTATCTCCCATTCTAATTTCTCCACTAACTCTTCTTCATCTCCATCTTCCCTTCTCTATTCTTATCTTCCATTCTAATTTCTCTACTAACTCTTCTCCATCTTTCATTCTCTATTCTTATCTTATTTTCTCCATCCATTCTTCTCCAACTTCTCTTCTTCATCTCCTCTTCTCCATCTTCCCTTCTCTATTCTAATTTATCCACTAACTCTTCTTTTTGTTATTTGTAAAATAATCCTTCAAGAGTTAAGTATTTGCACTCTAGTCCTTGAATTTTAAGTATTTACAATTTAGTCCCTGAAAAAATATATTTCTTTAAGTCCAAATCTCCTCACAATTTTTGACACACCAAAATTTACCACATGTCAAATTTAAGCTCATTTCTTGCCGTTGAAAATAATACAGAATTTAATTAAAGCCCTTTTGCAAAATTAAGTCATTCTGGGTATAATTGGGCCAAGATGAAAATTTAAAATATTAGAAGACAATGTCACAACTCATAAAAAGTGAAAATTAAAAATAAGTTGACTCAAATTAAAACTTTTTAGGCCCGATTCAAGATTATACTCGTGAAGGAACACGTGACTCGAATTGGAACTTTCTGATTTGCGATGGCCAATATGAAAATAGATTTAAAATAAAAATATTAACTATCTTTGTGTATTTTTTTGGCCTCAAATGTTATTTTTCCAAAATTTTCAAGTATTTTTGTATTTTTTTAAAAAAAAATTAAAAATATATATATAATATGAAATTTTATTTTTTGTTCAAAAATGGTTGCCTAGGCTTGGCCAAGGCTTCCAAAGTTGATTTTTCAATTTTCTCATTTTTTCTTCATTTTTTGTTTTATGAATTTTCGAAAATAAAAATACCGAAAAATACTGAAAATATGAAAAATCGTTTTTTGGTCAAAATTGGTTCCCTAGGCTTGGCTAAGGTCCCCAAAGTTGATTTTTCAATTTTATGAATTTTTATGGATTTTTTATTACTTTAGCAATAGAAAAAAAATGATTAAAAATCAGGTGTCAACATCAGTCATATTAGATTCATAACAAACACAAGAGATTGTATTACCTTTCTTCTCAAGCCAAGCCTTATATCTGACACAATCCTTTTTTATATGCCCCCTCTTTCTACAGAAGAAGCATTTGGATTCCTTCTTAATGTCAGCTTGGGAAGGTATTTTACCTTTTCCCTTACGCTTGCCTTGCCCCTTATGCCTTCCTTGTGTTGCCAAATAAGCACTCTCTCCCACTTTCATAAGCAATCTTTCTTCCTCTTGAACACACATGGTCATGAGTTCATTAATTGACCATTTCTCTTTATGTGTGTTATAAGAGATCTTAAAAGGTGTATACTGTTGAGGAAGAGAGTTCAGAATGTAGTAAACAAGGAAGGACTCAGGAATCTCAACCTCAAGGTTCTTGAGCTGAGCCAAAATAACCCTCATTTTCATAATGTGCTCACGCACACCTCTAACACTGGTGAGCCTTAACGATGAAAACTTCATGATTAGGGTCATGGCATGGGCCTTTTCTGAAGATGCAAATTGCGCATCAATAGCCGCCAGCAGAGTCTTGGCATTATTATGCTGAGCGATTGAACCACGAATACTAGTAGAAAGTTTACTCCTTATGAACATTACACTAAGGCGGTTAGATCGCTCCCATTGTTCATAAAGAGAAACTTCAACTGGAGTGCTAGTTTCTGTAACAGCATGCGGTTCATCTTTCTGAATAGCATAATCAATGTCCATGCATCCCAATTGAATGAGAATTAACTCCTTCCAAGCCTTATAGTTGTCACCGTTCAACTCGGGAACAATAATATCAGAGATATTCACAGGTGGTAAAACTACATAATAAACAAATAAACATGCTTACATCACAATATTTGAGGCAAATTCACTTGATACATGCTTTATCCATGCAAAACATGTCATATAATATGAATCAAATAACATCAAAAACTGCATGTGGGCTAAGTTTCTAATTTATAATAGATTCATAAAAAACTGTATGATGAAACTATCATATTATATTCCTTTCTCCTAATCCCTATGGGGAAATTAAGAAAAATAATATGATATTTCAACCTAATTAATCATATTAATTTAATGAAAATTCCTGTAGGATAAAATTCATTATATTAATATAATTAATTACAAATAAATGTGATTTACTATATGTGATCTAGAGGCTCTTAATATATTTAATCAATTAGAGTTGTTGTGGCTAAACTCTAATTAATAAAAAAATATATAGATCACGAGACATTTAATTTCATGCAAAATATACTTAATATTGCATATAAGGGCAAATTTGTAAATTTACGTAGGCATGGATTAAATTGTAAATTAACTAGATGGGTAAAACCGTAAATAAAATAAATTAGGGCCATAACCGTATATTTCTGGCACGGAGGGATAAAACGGGTATTTCACGGTCAAGCATGTGCCACTCACGTGTGTGAATCTCCACAATCAGCCTTTATTTAATAATAATAATAATAATAATAATAAGTGTCAACTTTACACATAACAAGTCAACATGGCCGAGTGGTCTATGGGCCTCTATGTGATTGAGTTGGTTTTGGGTTCAAAACCCATCCCACACAATTCCACACTTTTTTTTATTTAATTTAAATTATTGAAAAAAGTGGCAGGCCCCACGCTGAAATGGAAATGGTGGGAGACGTAGACGTGGGCAAGTGTGCCCACGCCTCCCACTTTCCCCATTTTGAATTCTTTTTTTTATTTCCCACATGAAGATCTTCTTCAAATAGAACTATTATCGATTGAAAACCGCCGTTTAACCACGGGCCGATTCTCCTCTAGTAGCCTTCATCCGACCAAAATAAAAAGTGGGCTTTAAAGATATTGTCGGCGCAACCATATGGGTTCAAGAATCAACGAAAACCGTAAATGATTTTTCTCAAAATCAAGCAAAATCGCTCAAACGCGAAAAACTCTAATTCGCGAATTCTTTTCCGAAATTCATCTCCACCTAACAATAAAAAACTGAGAAACCTTAGGGCTTTTGTTCCCCATGATGAGACGACCCTATGGTTCTGAAATCGTGCCGCGACTTGCCGGAATTCGGCCGGAATCGGCTAAAAAATCTTACGGCTAGAATACCCCAACAATGGTTTACCCAAAATTTCCCGCGAAATTCACTCAAAACACAATAATTCAATGTAAATTAAACGTTAAACATCAAGGCAGAGATTAACGTGCTTTGATACCAAATGTGAGAACTATGATTCGATCCCGAAACCTTAAACGAAAAACAAAAATCGTGCGTATCGGGAACGAGAATGCGGAAACGTGGATAATAAACGAACATACCTCCATCCATTGATGAAGACGATGATTTCGTTTACGCGCGTTGAATGTTCGACAAAAACGGGATCTCTCTAGCCAATTACCCCCTCCGAAGCGATGGTGTGTTCTCTGTGGTTTTTCTCTCTTGAACGTGAGTTTCTTGTGTTCTGGATAAGAAACAATCGTCTCTCACAAATCTCACATAGTAACCACCTCTATTTAGAAACTGACGTAGGGGCTTGGCTTAGATAACCTATTTAAACTGACGTCTGCCTCTTATAGATAACTGTTTCCCATCAAGACGGTTATCAGGCGAGACGGTTATCACGTAAAATTAATATGCGTAATATAACGTTGATGTAATATAAATGTCAGTATTTTATTAATGTGGGATCATAATTAATTATTTATAACACAAGAACCTCCGAGAACCAGTGGAGATGAAGAGACTCTTTTTTAGGAGTTGTCATGTTCTAACGTGGTGGCTATCTGTGAGGAGATGGGAGAGCTCCTCCGCGAGCATCCTCCTTTTCTTTTTTTGGCTTTGCTCTTTTTTTTCCGAGCTTCCACCATTCTCTACTTTCTTTTTGCTTTGTAGCTCTCTCTCATGAAAAACGAACCTCTCTAGCTCTCTCTCGTTTTTTCTCTCAAAAGGTTTTTCTTGCGAATTGAGCTCGCCCAAAGAACTAAACCTAGCTCTCACCATGACCAAAATTTTTTTTAAATCTCTGTTTTTGTTTTTGTTTTTGTTTTTCTTGGTTACTTCTTTTCCCCACCGCTGCATCGTCTTCTTCATGTGACTCCTTCTTCCTAGACCTTCACAAAGAGTCAAACGCAAAGCTCCCCGTGGCTAAAACCTTCCACCATTAAACAAATACACTCCAACTGTCTGCGACCGTTAATGACGTAACCAATCGCTCTCATACCTCCGACGACGGTCGTTCATGGTCACCACCGGAATCTCCTTCGCCACTAACGGCGATTACCATCGATGGCACGGGTCACTACAACTGTCACTTGACCATCGCAATGATCGAAAAAAATATCTAAACCTCGAGACTACCATTGTCCTACTTAAACCATAGAGCAATTGCTAAAGGTACTGACACAAAAAAGTAAAAGGAACTTGAATATGGACTATGCTGAAAAATCAAGACTCGCACTGTCTATCTCCAGTCATTTTCTCGTCGAAATCAACCATTGAATGATGCAAGGTCATATAATAGCACAGAACAATGAAAAGACAGAAGGATGAGCAAATTCCGTTCTATGATTAGGAAATATAAGTCACAGGTTTACCAACCGAACTCAATACCGTGTGTAAGCTAAAATAAAAAAAAAGGAAAAATAGAGGAAGAAGCAAGGTTTCAGGAGAGCCTTACCAGGCCGAGAAATAGGGAAAAGACAAGCGACGAAGCGGCGCAAATGGTGCAGACGTCAATATATAAGTCGGAATCCCTCCACACTCAAAGCACTTCTCTCTTTTCACTCCTTTCTCTCTGTTCGTTTTTCTTTCTTTTTTTCAGTCTCCCTCCCGAATGAAAAAAAAGACAGCCATGATCTCGTTTCTATGGAGCTCCTTCCCCTTTTGCGAAAATTTTCTGCTCATGTATATCCTCACGCGAGAAGGTTCTCGAACCTCTTATCCCCTGTCCTCTCCTTGCTTGGCCACGACAACTCAGCTCATACCTTCCAATGGCCTTCGTTCGTCTTTTCCTTCGAATAACGGATGCACGTGCTCTTACATTGAGCATGAGTGCAAGACGACAAAGGGGGAGATTCGAGGACACAGGGGGCAACGACGTTGTTCGAGGAAGAGCAAGAGAAAACCTCAAAAAAAAAATTTGCGCGCGCGCACTGTGTGAGCTGGGCAGAGGTTGAAGATAGTGAATACTGTCGAGTCATGGGTCGGGTCGAGCCAACCCGACCCGATGAACCTGACCGGCCAAAAAAAAAGGCTAAATTAAGCTACAATTCGATCTTTTTGATGAAATTGAGGCCAAAAATGGATTTCCCACTATGGATTACATTTGGAAATGAGGTTTTCATGAAAAATTCACTTGAAATTGGACAAAAATCTCAAATTTTCGGTTTGACCCAAAACTTCGTTTTGAGCATTCCAAACTCTAAACATCGAAAACAGCCGAAGATACCCCAATCAATGGATTTAGAATGTTGAAAAATATAGGGCAGTGGGTTTTTATTTTCATGGGTGCCCCTAGAAAAATTTGAATTTCATTTATGGTGATTTAAGGGAAAAATTAAAAAAAAAAATCCAATTGAGCCTTTTTGTCAAAATTGAGAAATTTCGGGCACCATTGGGCCAACATAAAAATTTTGGATATTAGAAGGGGATGTCACAACTCATAAAAAGTGAAAAATAAAGATAAAAAGAATCGAATTGCATTTTTTAAGCTTGATTTAGAGTTACGTTTGTGAAGGAACACATAATTCCGAATTGGATTTTTTAGATTTAAATGGGCCAACATCAAAAGGATTTAAAATAAAAATTTTAGACTTTTTTCCCTATTTGTAGGCCACGGAATCTATTTTTATGATTTTTTGGTTATTTTCCTAATATATAAGAGAATATTAAAAATGTAAAAAATACCAAAAATTATTTTTTGTTCAAAATTGATCCCTTAGGCTTGGTCAAGGCTTCCAAAATTGAATTTTCAATTTTATACATTCTTATGAATTTTCTATTGACTTTTTTTTAAAAATGATTAAAATTCAGGTGTCAACAATGCAGAGAAAGTTGGAGACTGCTTGAGTTCATGCTATGATGATTGTGAGAAGTCTTCCACAAAATCCTAGTCTTCTTCACCCGAAGATACGAAGGAAAATAATTGAGAAAGGCTCTTGAGCCCACTGAGATGCTGAAAAAAGGGAAAAAGCCACTCTTTTGATGTTTTATATATTTTCCTTCAACTTGATAAATAGTGTAAATAAAACTGTTGAAATGGCCAGTCCCATTCTCGGCTCCTAGTGTTAGAACAGAAGCCATGCCATGTATGACGGCTAAAGTCTATGTCAACGATTTTCGGCTAAAATTGGCCTGATAGATTCAATTAACAAAATGTAAAAACATTTATGATTTAATTAGCAAAATTAAAAGTTTAATATTGAATTGGCAAACATGCAATAGGCTTAGGACTTTTTGGATAATATTTCCTATATTTGACTGAAGCTAGCTACCGTCAAATTCGATTAGTGCCTATAGATTTGCCCTTGTAGACATCTCCATTAAATGCATGAAATTATTGCAATCTTGGCCAATGAAGATAGCTCTGGTACTTAATTAATGATATTTGTTAGGATCGCCGCACTAAAACACGAAGTAAAGCGTAAAAGCAGCGAGAAATAGAAATCAAGATACGAGATTTTATCCTGATTCACTCTTAAACTAAGGCTACGTCCGGTAGAAGATTCCATTATAATTAGTACCTTGCACCTCTCATTACATCCCTCAATTACAGAAAAAAAAAATTGATTATATATATTAGTAGCTTTTCGTAAGCCCAAACCAAAGTCAAGCTACTAATAAAAAAAAATAGGGTTTAATTCATAAAAACCCTATGCTGTATGAGGGATGTAACAAGAGGGATCCACATGCTTTCTTGAGCAGGACTAGAGCCGTCAATATGGGTCATAGACCCATATTTTATATAAAATGGATTCAAAATATTGAAGTAAAATTAAATGGGTCAAATATGGGCCATACATTAAACCTATTTTGGACCCACTTTTGACCCAACAAGGCAACATGCATTGCAAATTGTAACCCACCCAACCTAATTTTTCACAAGCACCTCTTGCACTGCAGCTGCAAGTCGCAACTTGCAACACGCAAGTAGCTATCACCCGCCTCCACTGCCGCCTCTATCGCTCACCTCCATTGCTCACCTTTATCGCACCAACCTTCAATTGCATCTCTCTTCCCCTCACTCAAGTCATTGTCCTCTATTTCCCTGAGTGAAATGCAAAATATGGTCACGGATCTCGATCAAATCACTAATTAATTGTTAATTATGAAAGGAACCCTAAATTTGTCTAGGGAATGCTTGCTCAATTTGACCCTCTTCGGTTCTCATGTTTTCCATACGTGTTCTTCATTTTATCTGATGAAATTTTTTCTTTCTCAACAACAGAAGTGGTTCTTCTTCTTCTTTTTTCTTTTGGTTGTTTATGTTGATTCAACTGTTTGATTAGAGTCCTATTCACCCACACTTATGCTACTATTTCATCAATTAGGTGTTAATATTCAGAGTAATTTTTGTGGGGGTTTCTAAAATTTGAGTTTTTGGTGCGAAATCAAGAAGTTTTTTTTTTGGGGGGGGGGGAGGTTGTGTATGTGTGTGTTGTGGATTTAAGGCTTAGGATTTGATTTCGATTGGAGGGTAAGCTATGATATCATTGTATTGGAGATTGGTCTCTTCTTGTTTGTCATTTCTGTACTTCTCTCTCTTCCTATTTTCCCTTTCAATTGTGTCTTCCATTTCATAGTTATAACTGACAAATGGAAGATTAATTGTGAAACATCTCTCTAATTTTGGGCATTTATTTCTAGGTCGCAAGGATTTGCTTTGAAGATGTTGGACCCAATGGATCCATTTGCAAGGCCTTGTGAATAGTACAATTCTGAATCTATTTAATTTCCAGCTTTGCAAATTCAAGTAACCCTAGTCTAGTTCCTATCAATGGTTCTCCCTTTCTTAAGATACCTAATTATAAAATGCTGCATATTTTTCTGGCTATAGTATGGGACGATTGACTACTTTGACAATGCTTTGTATTGATTGAATTAAGTAACTTTTCTTTTTATGGAAATTAAAGGGGAATGGAAACTACGGATGTTATCTTTTCTTTTAGTTTTTGCAACCTGATCTTTTTTTTTTTTTGGTAAGGTAAGTGTAATATAACTTAGAAGCATGTACAGAGGAGACCATTCACAGAAACCTCGATCCCAGGGCGTGAGACCTAAGGATCAAGGGTGAACAGCCCAGCAAACCACATACCAAGGCGAGACACAACGATGCGAATACTACCCGGTCAATAGGACCAGCACACCAAAAGGATCAAATAGAAAGAAGATAACAGACACAGAGGCCCACGTCAGTGAAAGATAGCCTCCGAAATGTCCTAAGTACGCTGAATCCGACGATTGGTGGGGGTGTCTGCCACCAGCTTTAGCGAGAAAGCTTTGTCCCGAACAGCCTTACATAGATGCTGCTCCATAATCAACATATGTAGCAAGTGATTACGGAAGAGAATCTGGTTTCTAGTGGACTAGATTAGGTGGCACAATGCTGCAAAGGAAAAGTGGGCGATAATACGATGGAACCGCCGACCCTTCAAATGCTTAGAAGCCCACAACATAAGATCAGACCAGTCCATATCATGCCACACTATGCATCATCTAGACGCCCAGAACCGAATCAACAAAGACGAGGTAGGGCACCGAAAAAAAAGATGGTTGACAGAATCAGGCCGTCCTTGGCAGAAAGCACACAACCCATCCATAATGCGACGGTTAGCAAGAAGGAAAGTCTGAGTAGGGAGCCGGGATAGGGATATAGTCCATAGCAAGAAGGCATGGCGAGGAACAATAGCCGAGTCCCACACGAATGTATGCCACTGAACCACCGGGCTCTTGAGTCTAATAAACTCCCACATGAATGTATGCCACTGCAACCTGCTCTAATTCACATTTTCTATAACTAATTAGTTGATATATCAAGATCTAACAAAGATCCAACTATATAGAATGATTTAAGAGATATAGAGTTGTGTCCTTAGTTCATGAGGATGAAGAAAATAATTCTATTTGCTCTAAATGATCAAAAAGATTCACTTCTACTATATGGTTTGAATTTGAAAGATTCATGGATGAGAATGGCAAGGAAAAAGCCAAGTGTAAGTGGTGCGAACAAAATTACATGGCTCGCCATGGGACAAAAAATATGTTGCGTCAATTAAATAATTGTTGCAATCGAGAGGTCGATGTTGGCGCTTCCACAGAATGATTTGATCAAGCCATGTTTATAGGGAAGTTAGCAAAAGCAATAATCAAGCACAATTACACCTACTCTCTTGTAGAGCATGAGGCTACTAGAGAGTTGTTTAGTTACCTTAACCCCCATATGAAGCACATATCAAGAAATACAACAAGAAGTAATGCCATAAAAGTTTATGAGAAAGAGAAGAGAAACTTGAAATCAAATTTAGTGCCACTTTCAAGTAGAATATTTTTGACTTCTATTCTATGGACTTCCATTATAATTAATCATTATATGACTATCACTGCCCATTACCTTGATGAGAATTGGGAATTACATTCAAAGCTTTTGTCCTTCCCCTATGTGCCACCTCCATATAATGGCACCATTCCACTAGAAAAATTGCAAACTTTGTTGAGACAGTGGCATTGAGAGGAGGATTTTCAGTATTACATTGAATAATGCATCATATAACGATAGTATGGTTGATATTTGAAAAAATACACCTATGAGATTGTCTTTGTTATATGATGGTCAGTTTTTTCATGTGAGTTGTGGTGCACATATTTTGAATCTCATTGTGCAAGGCCTAAAGGTGGCTAATGGATCATTGCAAACTATCAAAGAATCTGTGAAATATGTGAGAACTACATAGGGGAGGAGAGTAAAATTTGCTGAATGTATATCACAATCATGCTTGAAGACAAGTAAAAAGGTACGTTGAGATGTGGCTACTAGATGGAACTCTGCATACCTAATGCTTGAAGGTGCTTTGGTCTTTAAACAAGCAATTTCCCATTTGAAGTTAATTGATAGTGACTTTCACACATGCCCATCATCTAAAGATTAGGTCAAAGCATAGAAAATTACATTATTGTTACAATCCTTTAATGACATTTCTACTCTCTTCTCTGGAGTTAGATATCCCACGACGAATTTATATTTCTATGGAGTACGATAGATCCAATTTCGTTTGCTAAAGGCAAGTAGTAGTGAGGATGTAGCTGTAAAAACTATGACCAAGGTAATGCTAAAGAAGTTTGAAAAATATTGGAAGTGTTATAGTTTTGTCTTATCTTTTGTAGCTCTATTGGATCCTCGCCATAAGCTAAACTTGTTAGAGTTTTGCTATTCGAAGTTGGGCATAGATGATCATGTAGAATTTGTATAGAGCATTTGAGAAAAAACTCTATATGCTTTTTGATGAATATGTAGCCTCTACATCAAGAGTTGATCGCTTTACATCTTCAAGTAGTTGAGGTAACATTTCAATTGAGGACATTCTTGAGAACAAAGGGGACCATCTTCATGAGTATGATGCATTCGAGTGTGAACACTTTGGATCACAATCTAGTAAGTCACAATAGGATTTGTACTTGGAGGAAAATAGACTTGATAGAAAACAATATCCGAATCTCCATGTCCTTGATTATTGGAAAGCTTATTCACAGTAGTATCCCGAGTTGTCTCTTATGGCACGAGATATATTGAGCATTCCTATCACTTCCGTTGCCTATGTATCAGCCTTTAGCATTGGAAGACGCATTCTAAATAAATATCATAGTTCTCTTTCACCTGAAAATGTAGAGCCTGAGCTATGCACTAGAGATTGGTTATTTGGAGTTCCACTTGAGGATGATTTCGATGATAAGTCTTTCATTATCAACTTTTAAGACTATTTGCATTAGGTGCCCCTTTTTTTAATGTCATTCTCCTCTTGGTTCACTCACATGATTTAATGCACATGTTGGATAGATGTTATGGTTGTTGCATATGGTTTTCCTTCGCAGAGTGAAAGATCAGGGAATCTACACTACATGGATAAAGTGTTGGTGCATGTCATTCAACTGGAGGTAGGCAAGCTAGTTTTTTTTTTCTTGTTGGTTTTCTGTATGTGATTCTTAGTGTCAGTTGATTGAATTGGCATTGTGAGAGAGGCTAGTGAATTTGATTATTATATGTTGCAATTGCCTTTTTTTGAAAAGAATGGCTGAAAAATTTGCAAATCATGAAGTATTTGCTTTACAGCACCGGCATTGAAGTAAATGCTCAAAATGCAAAGGGATTCACAGCATTGAATGTCTTATAAGAAAGTCCAAGAGACTTGAGAGAGATGGAGCTCTTCTCAATTTGTATTTGGCTAAAACTTGCTTTTGTAACTGGAGCATATGATTTCTCAATCAATAAGGTTTTTTTTTTATAAGTGTTGCAATTTAAGATTTTTACATTTTTTAAGTATGGGTCAGTTGCGGGTCAGATATGGATTATTAAATATGGGTCAATGTTGACACTTGATTTTTTCAATTTTTTCATTTTTTCTTCATTTTTTGTTTTATGAATTTTCGAAAATAAAAATACCGAAAAATACTGAAAATATGAAAAATCGTTTTTTGGTCAAAATTGGTTCCTTAGGCTTGGCTAAGGTCCCCAAAGTTGATTTTTCAATTTTATGAATTTTTATGGATTTTTTATTACTTTAGCAATAGAAAAAATGATTAAAAATCAGGTGTCAACAGCTGCCCCTCTTTGAAAGGAAGCTCGGTAGAGGTTCATTTCAAAGACGAGATGACACCTGAATTCTAATCGACTCAATACAAGGAAATAAAAAGAGTCGTGACATGAATGTTCCACTGAAAATGAAATGAGAACCTAAGGATTCGTTATATAAAAAAACTTTAGGGTGGTTGAACTTGAATCCGTATGGTGGATCAACCTATGGTAGATTCCTAATAAAAGGATTCTACTCATTAAAAATTGAATTAAAATTTGACCCGTATGGTGGGTCATACCATTTGACCTGTATGGTGGGTCGTACCATGGTAGATTCCTAATAAAAGGATTCTACTGATTAAATTTTGATTGAGATTTGACCCGTGTGGTAGGTCACCCCGTGGAGATACCTGTAAGAAGGACTTGGTGCCTGTAGAAAGGACTTGGTGCCTGTAAAAAGGACTTGTGCCTGTAAAAAGGACTTTATGCCTGTAAAAAGGACTTAATTTGCCTGTAAGAAGGACTTGATTTGCCTATAAGAAGGACTTAATTTGCCTGTAAGAAGGACTTACTTTGCCTGTAAGAAGGACTTTATGCCTGTAAGAAGGACTTTGTTTGCCTGTAAGAAGGACTTTGTGCCTGTAAGAAGGACTTGATTTGCCTGTAAGAAGGACTTTGTGCCTGTAAGAAGGACTTGATTTGCCTGTAAGAAGGACTTTGTGCCTGTAAGAAAGACTTGGTTTGCCTGTAAGAAGGACTTAGTTTGCCTATAAGAAGGACTTGATTTGCCTGTAAGAAGGACTTTATGCCTGTAAGAATGACTTGATTTGTCTGTAAGAAGGACTTTGTGCCTGTAAGAAGGACTTAATTTACTTGTAAGAAGGACTTACTTTGCCTGTAAGAAGGACTTTGTGCTTGTAAGAAGGACTTGCTTTGCCTGTAAGAAGGACTTAATTTGCCTGTAAGAAGGACTTGGTTTGCTTGTAAGAAGGACTTAGTTTGCCTATAAGAAGGACTTAGTTTGCCTATAAGAAGGACTTTGTGCCTGTAAGAAGGACTTTGTGCCTATAAGAAGGACTTGATTTGCCTGTAAGAAGGACTTTATGCCTATAAGAAGGACTTGATTTGCCTGTAAGAAGGACTTTGTGCCTGTAAGAAGGACTTGGTTTGCATGTAAGAAGGACTTTGTGCCTGTAAGAAGGACTTAGTTTGCCTGTAAGAAGGGCTTGGTGTACCTTAAAGGGTGCCATTCTGAAATTTGGGGAGACCAGGAATCCTGCAAAAGCTCAAACCCAAATTATATTCTCCTGTCGCTTTAGGAATAAACCAAAGAGGCAGAGATCAAAAGGTCTCGAACATTTCTGTCCTTGAGACAAATCATGCTTTAGTGAAGAAGGTGGATACCTGTATAAACCGCAATGGATTCGAGTATCCCAACAACCGTCAGAATTCATTCTCTTGAAAGGTTCAGGTTGAAGATATACTTACCTGAGAATTTGGAAGAAATGCTTAGTGGCTTCTCGATAACCAGTCTTGTTCATTCAATAATCGCCGAATGAATTTCAAGACTTTGGAAGGTAACTCAAACACCGGGAATGTGTTGCCTGTCAGGCAATGTCAGAGCTAACATGTGCAAGCATTTTCATTAATGCGTTCATTGGTTCATACAAAATTGTTCAGCTAAGTTTGCCATGGTTAAGGGCAGTCTATGTAATAACTCATGATGCAATCGATCAACATATGGATCATGTATTGCATTACCACTTCTGTTTAAGGAGGTTCTTATAGTATGAACACCTCGAATGTAATCTGAATAGGGGACTTCATTCCGAAAGGGCTTTCTCTCACTCTGAAGAAAGGCTGTTTATCTGTAGATTAAAATGTTAGACCTGTGTGGAAATGGTTTGCCTTTCCTCATCCTGTTATGCCCCATTTTGCACATTTGATGTCTCCTATGCAGTTTATGCTCTAAGTTGGAGTTGGTAAATTAAACATGCGGAATAGTCATACATAATTCATGAAATGTGTAAACACAATGCCGATGTGACAATTTTTAGCATCATGTGTGTTTATATAATGTGCAAACATGGGCGGATTTGAATTGCCCCTGGTATGTGGGTGGATTGAACAAATTGGGAATGCCACTCCTTATGTCGAGGAGCGGTTTGTCTCAAGTTTTGCCCCTGCACGATGAGGCATATGGGTGAGGGAGCATTTTGGTTTGTTTAGTGACAGCGACCGCCATGGTTTGCGGTTAAATGCCCCTGCAAAAAGCAGAGAAATTATTCTCGAAATCAAACAAGATAAGAAAGACATATTTGCTTTTTCGCTTCAGAGCTTGCGATCAATTTGCCCCGTTTTTCACCAGAATAGATCTTGTCAGATGATCATAATTTTCTTTTGGATTTGTCTCCTTCAACATGTTAAATGTTAGTGTAAATATTTCCTGTAAAAAGAAAAAGAGACATATCAGCCAGTATTAAAAGGGATAAATTGAAAACGATACTGATTTACCCTTCATCTTGAATGTCTTGCACGAGTCTTTTACCAGTTTTGTTGGATTGAATTTTCCTCGACTTTTGTTGGGCGCCTCACCATTATGGGAAGACTATGGTAAAATACTGACTTTGACATTACTCGTCGAGTATTCCTGTTTGTAAAAAAGAAATGCACAAAAAGTTGTTTCATTTATTTATAATACATACAACATTCCCCACCCTTGGGGATCGAACTCGGGATATTTCGGACCTACTGTCATCCCCCATACCATTCGGTCCATTGGACCCTAGGTGTCCATGGGGCTTTCTTTTCAAAGGTTAATCCTTGGGGATAACGTGGCCCTGTTGTATCACCTTGGGCCTTATTACGATATTTCTCGAGGTAATTTGCAATCCCTGTTAAGAATGGAATAAAAAAATTCAGGACTCGAGATGATTATGTGCAAATTAGAACGATACAGAATTACCCATGTCTGAGATTGTTCGGATCTTTCGCTTGTATTTTTCTTTAACCGAAGCTGTCCATCCCGTGGTAATGTCCATGAGTTGATTTGCCCCCAATTTAGCCCGACCAGGAAATTTGGTTTTTGGATACAACTGTATTCTCGAGTCGCTTTTGCAAATTCCTGAAAATAGAAGGGATCAAATTTAAAACCGGAGCAATTTAAGGGTAAATTGAAACGATACGGATTTACCCTTCAAATTTACGCAGATTTCGTCTCGATATTAATTTTTTCGAGTTTGGTGCGGTTAACGGCTCCGAGCATTTAATAGGAGGGAAAGGGAAATGATTACTTCTAGCTTGTGCATTAATTTTGAACATCGACAAAAGGCGAGAACGTGCGATGAAACTAAGTAGACGTATTCGTCTAGGTTTAATCTTCTTCATGATGCTCTCGCGGGTTGCGGTAGACGATGATATCAAGAACATTAGAGAGGCATTCAGTGTGGCTTTCCACCATCCGCCTAGAGACCCGTGTTCAATCATGTAAATTAATAAAGCTACCACCACTTAATTAGTGTGCCAATAAATTCGGCCATTTGTTGCGTGCCCCACTTTAACCGTGTTTTGTTGCTTTCGGCGTTCACTCGTATGTATCGGGCACCTGTAGCATCGGGGGAGCGTTCGTGGGCCACATTCTTTAATAGAACCTCGGTCCTCTAAAACCCTCCGCGTGTTTCGGATCCGAGGAAATTTTAAGACCGGTCTATGGTTGATTTAATCAAGTTAAGGTATTTATTTCATGATTTCTGATTATATAATCCATATTGTCTTTCAAAAGACGCGGGATCCTCTGTAATACATTAAATATGCCCCCGTGTTTAATCAATATAAATCCACCGTCATATCAGAATACACTGCCCATACAAGTTTACGGATTGACACAACTCTGTCTGTCAAAGATGGACAGTGTTTGTTTGCCCCCCTGAATTAACGGTTGAAGCCTTGGTGTTTTTCGTCTTTTGGTATTTCTGAAGATGATTCTTGATATATTATTCAACTTAATTTTTACACCAGTCTGGGGTATCTAGGATCTCCCTACAAAAGAAAAGGATATAATTAGTATGCGACACAAGGAATGTCGGTCCATGACTCCTATATTAGTCCAATTTGATTTTTCTATTTTATAGAGAAATCAGAAAAAATTTCCATAGGAAGAAACGGGTTGATTTCTGATATCGAATTTTCTTGTACATTTATTACTCTTTTTTTATTATTTTATTTTTTAAAAAAGGAATGTGACAAAATCTCTTGACGTTTACTAAAATTTTTGAAGGAATTTCCTTTTTATCAAAATAAATTTTCAGAGGAAAATTTTTCAGGAAAATTTTATTTTTATTGAAGTAGGAAAGACATGACAGAAATCCTTTATTGATCAACAAAATTCCCCCGAGACATTAGTCCAATTTTATTTAGAGAAAATTTTCTTAGAAAAACATGAACGAATTTCTCGAAAGGAATTTTCTTGCAAGTCTTTATAATTTGAAAAATGAGATTAAACCAGTTGATGTTTACAAAAGCTTTTTTTTAGGAATTTTTCTTTTTATTGAAATAAATTTTCTAGGGGAAAATTTGTCAGGAAAACTTCATTTTTAATGAAGCAATAAAAACATGACAAAAATCCATTATTGGTTAATAAAATTCCCCCGAGACATTAGTCTAATTTTGTCTAGAGAAAAATTCCTTAGAAAAACATGAGCGAATTTCTCGAAAAGGTTTTTCTTGCAAGTTTTTATAATTTGAAAGATGTGCTAAAATCACTTGATGTTTACCAAATTTTTTTAGGAATTTTTCTTTTTATTGAAATAAATTTTCCAGGGGAAAATTTGTCAGGAAAATTTCATTTTTATTGAAGCAATAAAAACATGAAAAAAAAATCCATTATTGGTTAATAAAATTCCCCCGAGATATTAGTCTAATTTTGTTTAGAGAAAAATTTCTTAGAAAAACATGAGCGAATTTCTCGAAAAGAATTTTCTTGCAAGTTTTTATAATTTGAAAAATGTGATAAAATCACTTGATGTTTACTAAAGTTTTTTTTAAGGAATTTTTCTTTTTGTTGAAATAAATTTTCAAAGGAAAATTTGTTAGGAAAATTTCATTTTTATTGAAGCAATAAAAACATGACAAAAATCCCTTATTGGTTAATAAAATTCTTATGAATGGATTTTTTTTCACATCATTTTTTTCAAAAAATTTTTTAAAGAAATGAGGGACGAATTTAATTTTTATTTTCTTTTAAAAGAATGGTCGTAATATAAAGCTCGAAAACTGACTAACACCTAGCATGGACCAACCGAAAATAAATACAAGATAAAATTAGAGAACTTACTTTTACGTTGGAGAAATGCAAATCACATAGTCATGCGCATGACTCAAGTGAGGAGTGGACTCTAGAAAATAAAAGAAGGAGAGACAGGGTATGGACCTAAAAGGCCCCCACTATCTGAATTGACAACCTTACCCTCCGCGCAATCAAATCACAATGGGAAGAATTGTCAATTCAGATAATGAGCGGGATAAAATATGGTCAACCCAAGCGCAATCGACGCAAGAGCTTTGCATATTCGATCCCTATCTATGGTTACCTAAGAAAAATTTCGCGACTTGGGTTTAGACGCTTGTGTGTGCAGGTGTCGTGATCCTCAAAGTATGCAAGACATGCACAACAATTGATATCAAAATAGCGCTTCTAAAAATGTGCAAAATTAAACAAATAAACCCAACACCAAGCCTGCAAAACAAAGGGGTTAGCCAAACACTCCGCCCCTTATAACTCCCATCCTGCAAAAACATATAACACCTATAGAATGAGTCCCAAACAAGATCGCCAGAAGCGAGATATCCATGAAATTTTCATTGGCCTAAGTCCACTAAGACTTTTAAAATTTCGAAAAAAATTCAAGTATTCCAATTGGTATCTTTTTTCGAAAATTTAAAAATCCCGTCCCCAGTGGAGTCGCCAAGCTGTCGCGACCCTCTAAAAAAATTTTAAATTTTAAAGGGGTTAACGGATTATTAGGTTAATTAGATTTGACTAACCTAACGCGGACCCTCCCAAGCCCTACCGAATCGCGACTTTGGTTTTTTATTTTTAATCATTTTTTCTATTGCTAAAGTAATAAAAAATCCATAAAAATTCATAAAATTGAAAAATCAACTTTGGGGACCTTAGCCAAGCCTAAGGAACCAATTTTGACCAAAAAACGATTTTTCATATTTTCAGTATTTTTCGGTATTTTTATTTTCGAAAATTCATAAAACAAAAAATGAAGAAAAAATGAAAAAATTGAAAAATCAACTTTGGAAGCCTTGGCCAAGCCTAGGCAACCACTTTTGAACAAAAAATAAAATTTCATATTATATATATTTTTAATTTTTTAAAAAAAAAATACAAAAATACTTGAAAATTTTGGAAAAATAACATTTGAGGCAAAAAAAAATACACAAAGATAGTTAATATTTTTATTTTAAATCTATTTTCATATTGGCCATCGCAAATTCAGAAAAATCCAATTCGAGTCACGTGTTCCTTCACGAGTATAATCTTGAATTGGGCCTAAAAAAATTTAATTTGAGTCAACTTATTTTTAATTTTCACTTTTTATGAGTTGTGACATTATCTTCTAATATTTTAAATTTTCATCTTGGCCCAATTATACCCAGAATGACTTAATTTTGCAAAAGGGCTTTAATTAAATTCTGCATTATTTTCAACGGCAAGAAATGAGCTTAAATTTGACATGTGGTAAATTTTGGTGTGTCAAAAATTGTGAGGAGATTTGGACTTAAAGAAATATATTTTTTCAGGGACTAAATTGTAAATACTTAAAATTCAAGGACTAGAGTGCAAATACTTAACTCTTGAAGGATTATTTTACAAATAACAAAAAGAAGAGTTAGTGGATAAATTAGAATAGAGAAGGGAAGATGGAGAAGAGGAGATGAAGAAGAGAAGTTGGAGAAGAATGGATGGAGAAAATAAGATAAGAATATAGAATGGAAGATGGAGAAGAGTTAGTAGAGAAATTAGAATGGAAGATAAGAATAGAGAAGGGAAGATGGAGATGAAGAAGAGTTAGTGGAGAAATTAGAATGGGAGATAAATATGGAGAAGGGAAGATGAAGATGAAGAAGAGTTAGTGGAGAGATTAGAATATGAGATAGAGATGGAGAATGGAAGATGAAAATGAAGAAGAGTTAGTGGAGAAATTAGAATGGGAGATAGAGTTAGTGGAAAAATTAGAATGGGAGATAGATGAGTAGATTATAAAAGGAGGAAGAAGTGAGCTTGAGGGGGAAATTTTTTAGAGAGAAAATTGGAAGTGTTTAGGATGAAATTTTTTTGGAGAGAAAATTTTGAATGTTTGAGAGAGTTTTGGGAGATTGAAGAAAAATTTGAGAGAAAGAAAATACCAAAAGAGAGAGAATTTTGAAGATGATGGAAGTTTAAAGCTAGGGGTTATCATCACAAATTCCTTCATCGATCAATATAATTCAAGATTTCATCCTTGTCAACGAGCAAGCAAATTCGAGCTAAGTGTTTTTATTTATTCATTTATTTATGGTTTTACTCGTAAATTAGCACAAATTGTATACACTTTCTCCATCTCCTTTTTTTTCCCCCCCATATTTTATGTCAGGAGAAGGATATCTCTATGTCAACAGCAAAAATCTCGTAGAGATGCAAAAATCGGCCCAGACAAGCTCCTAAGTTGTCCACCGATTTCTCAACTGATCTGTGACTAAAAGTCCTTCTTAATTCAAAAGAAACTCTCTATATTGGGAATATAGAGAGCGAAAATCAATTATAGAAATCCCTCCCAAAAAACGGGAGATAAGTACTCTTTCCACTCTTCTGGTTTTAGGTGCAGATTAGCACATATTTTGTATACTGACACTTCACTCTATTTTATGTCAGGAAGCCGCAGCTCTATATCAATGGTCAACCCTATGGAAGCACAAAATCGGCTTGGAGGAGTCCTCAAGCGCGCACAAATTTCAAATTGTTGAATCAATTCGTTGTATTTTATTTTAAAGAATTCATACCCTAGAATGGAGAGGACAAAGTCCATCCGCAATCTAAATACATGCACCATAAATCCCAAAGGGAAGAGCCAAGCCAATGCTTAGCCTCCCATTGGAGGTTTTTACTTACAATAGTTAAATACTTGCAACTTAAATACCTGCACCTTAAATCCCAAAGGGAAGAGCCAAGCCAATGCTTAGCCTCCCATTGGAGGTTTTTACTTACAGTAGTTAAATACCTGCAACTTAACTACCTGCACCTTAAATCCCAAAGAGAAGAGCCAAGCCAATGCTTAGCCTCCCATTGGAGGTTTTTACTTACAGTAGTTAAATACCTGCAACTTAACTACCTGCACTTTAAATCCCAAAAGGAAGAGCCAAGCCAATGCTTAGCCTCCCATTGGAGGTTTTTACTTACAGTAGTTAAATACCTGCAACTTAAATACCTGCACCTTAAATCCCAAAGGGAAGAGCCAAGCCAATGCTTAGCCTCCCATTGGAGGTTTTTATTTACAGTAATTAAATACCTGCAACTTAAATACATGTACCTTAAATCCCAAAGGGAAGAGCCAAGCCAATGCTTAGCCTCCCATTGGAGGTTTTTACTTACAGTAGTTAAATACCTGCAACTTAAATACCTGTACCTTAAATCCCAAAGGGAAGAGCCAAGCCAATGCTTAGCCTCCCATTGGAGGTTTTTATTTACAGTAATTAAATACCTGCAACTTAAATACATGTACCTTAAATCCCAAAGGGAAGAGCCAAGCCAATGCTTAGCCTCCCATTTGAGGTTTTTACTTACAGTAGTTTAAATACTTGCAACTTAAATACCTGTACCTTAAATCCCAAAGGGAAGAGCCAAGCCAATACTAGGCCTCCCATTGGAGGTGTTTATTCACTGTCACGTACTTCCTATAATTTAATTTTTGAATCATCAGACCCAAAAGATGAGTAGGTCGTAATACTGCACAGAAGTCGTTAACACACTTCCTCTTTCGGCTTCAGGGAATCTTTAACACTTAAAAAAAACATAACAAATAAAAATATATACCATCCATGCATCCTATTTAAAAAGTGAAAACACAAAAGAGAATACCCTACTAGAGCCTTAGGAATAAACCAAGCCTGAGTTGCCGAATTAGGATATCCATGAAATTAAGGTACCGAAAGGGCATTAGTTTTAATTAACTAGTGTAACCAAGTCCCCGAGCTCATAATCTCTGGTTCGCAGGAATAAATTAGTTCTCCCGCTAATTTATTTAGGTTTCTAATCGACCTACCAAGAACGATTAGTGGCGACTCCAAATTTCAAAATCATATAAACAAAAACCAAAGTTGCGATTCGGTAGGGCTTGGGAGGGTCCGCGTTAGGTTAGTCAAATCTAATTAACCTAATAATCCGTTAACCCCTTTAAAATTTAAAATTTTTTTAGAGGGTCGCGACAGTCAAGACGGGTTAGATGGGTCAATATGTGTTGGGCCATATTCGACTCGACCTAAACTCGATCCAGCCCATCCATTTGACATCTTTAGGACCATGTGCTTTCTTATCACAGAAGAGTATCAACCACACTCCAACAATATTTCTCTTTCAAAACAGTCTCCCGACAACACCAAGGAAGGACACAGTTGTTAGTAATACATGAAGGCCATAAATGATTCCATTTTTCGAGCGTTTAAAATATGAGCATTGCGCTGGGGAACTTCTTGTGATTTCAGAAGAAAACCTGAGTGTTCTTCGAGGAGAGAGAGAGAGAGAGAGAGATGAGCTCCAAAAAAAATATGAAGAAAACGATGTTGATGGTGATGGCGATGGTGATGATGTTGATTTGGTGGGCACCCAAGGTGGAATCCGAAAATAAATTGAGGTTGTCATGCCCCCTCAAGTGCCACCTTAAATGCCTGCTTCATATTCCCTTTCTCAATTTTTATATCCCATGTATTTTGTTCTGCCCGATCGAGGCAACTCTCTGCTATTGCAACATTGGTTGTATCGAATCGACTTGTCTTGACCTCAAAGGCGATGTGGGTTCGTGCCTCTATTTTCGTCTTTCTTGCATTTATCTATGTTCAATAATGAAGATGATAACTTAATCCGTGATATCTCTCTAGCCTCTTCGAATCCACTAGTTACATCCATTGTCCATGAGAATTGTCAATCTAGACTAGCAAGGAGCACAAAGGTTGCATGTGAATGAAACAGAAAAGACAAATAAACTAAGCATAAACAATTTTTTAGATATTTGATCTAGTTAGGGAGGTGAAATAGTTTTTTTGGGTGATAAAATAGATCTTAACTTACCACAAGATGAAAACTATTGAAACATAATTTTGAAAAGCGCAAGTGATTTAACTTTCAAATTTCAATTTTATCCATCATTCACTTTTCATGAAATTCATTTGGAAAAATTTCACGTTGAAACTATTTTCCTAAATTTATTTTCTTTTTCTTTTTAATCTCAGGTATCAGATCTAGTATTTTGCATACAATATTTCCCAAAAGATTGAGTAATTCTTTTCTTGATAATTCTCCATCATTATTCTCTGAACCATCCCTTGCTATATTCTCTTGAAGACCCTAAGAAAGCGAAGACGTGTGCAGTGGCATGTTCCAAGGATTGCGACAAGCCGTTCGATAGTATCTTGGAGTCGGAGAGTGGGAAAAATAAATAAATCACATGATTCTACGTGATGTTAAATGTTGAACATAAAATAAGAGTCAAGTGATTATCAGACGGCTTTTCTAAATTCGAAATGTTTATTACCCGGTTTATTAAATCCCAGTGTGAAGTTTGTAAGATCGATATCCCAATTGCAACCACAATGAGCCTCGGCAATTCACTCCGCCATTTTAATGTTTTCTTTGGGCTGTCCGAACAAGCTAACACGTGTCTTTAGGAGCTTGCACTCGGTGATAAGTGGTTGCGCTTCCCGGGATGGCAAATTGCGATCTATGACTGCGCAGATCACCGTGAAACTATCTGACTCCCTACTGAGTACTGAGTTGGAGTTCGGATCTACTTCTGAAGTGAAGTACTGAGGTCGCTCTCACCTCCTCTACGCTGTATGCAGTCTCGTCGCGACACAATCCAACTATGCTTCCCACTGAATCTCCGACTGCAAACGGCTCGTCTATATTAATTTTCATTGCTCCCCTTGATGGTTTGTTCCAAGCGATATTGGCATTATCACTTAGGCGGTTTGACCGAAGGATTAACACGAACAAAAAAAATCACATAGGTGGTGAATGACATTGCTGAAAAAAGAAAAAAAGGAGGTCCATGGATGGGATTACATAATTTAAAAAAAGTTCAGCGTCATCGCTGACTTTATGCCTACACTTTTTCTAGGAAATTGTGCTTGAAATATTTATCAATAAATTCAATTGTTTGTGCTGAGATTGTGCAAATTACTTTTTGGTGAAAATTGTCAATGATGCCAGTCATTTTGGCACGGGTAGGGATGAGAAAAATGAACATACTGAATCGAGAACCGCTCGAAGCAATCTGGCCATTTTTGGGTGGTTCTCGAGGCACTGATCTGATTCTTAGTTTCATAGTTTGAGGTTTTTGGTAATATTTTCTGTTTTAAAAATGATCTCATGTTTTCTGTTTTACGTTTTCTTTGTGGAATGCCTTGTCTCTAGGGTTTTCTCCAGAGATTTCTAGAATATTGTTAGGAGTAGACGATATGGTAATTTTCCTGTATTTTAGAATTCTTCTTTAATGTAAATAATTGGTTAGATAGGAAGATGCATTCTTAGCCACTAGATTAGATGACAATCAACGGCCCTAATGAGAGGCCTTCTAATATAAATAGAAGAATCGTCCCCTCAATACAAGGCATTTTCTCCTGAAATTTCTCTCTCTAAACTCTCTCTTTATCTACAATCGGACAGTTGGGTGAATGTCTTTATGTACGATCGGGCGAACAAATCCAAAGAAGCCTACGTCACCGCATGGTTCGATTCCAAATAGTCGGCCCCTGACATATGACTCAATCCTCTGGTCTAACGACTGGTCGCGGCCCTATGCATGGAACTTATTTGAGCACCACGTATCAAGCTAAAGATAAACAGAATTAATTTCCACTCATTAAATATCAACATATTCTAGATATCAAGGTCACGATGGTCTCCAAAATACAAAATCTTTGGTCAGTCCATGTTTGCTGCTTATTCTTAAATATAGCATGCAAGAGTTCTCGTGCAGGACCATCGTCCACCTCTCCTCTGATCAGTCTTGGTCCAAGAGTGTCGCATCTCTCTCAGCTTCGTCCATCTTGTGGGGATTCTCCGGCCTCGTCCATCTCTCTAGACAGTTGTGAGTTTTCTTTTCTCTAGGTCCATGAAATCGATTAGGGCTTTTCAGGTTTTGGGGTGGCATTTTAGCTGAAGCGGGGCATGAAATAGTGCTAGCTGCAGATTCTTTCGTTGTGTGAATCTCAATAGATTTGCTTCATTATTGGTGTCGAAATATGTGATTCTGTGCTTGATCTAGTGGTTTTTTGGGCCGTTATGCTTTTCGTTTGACGAGTTGATGGGCAAATTAATTTTAAATTTCTGGTTGATGTTTGTATTAACTGTATGCGCTTCTATGACATCTCCCTATTTGGGTTTTGGGTTCTTGTTCTTCATTGCTTGCTGTTTAAGTTTATTGGGCGGGATGCTTTTGCATCTGTTGTTCTTGTAATGACTTTTAAGTTGCACTGAGCGCCTTGGTGACTAGAGTTTGTGTTTAGCTTTGCTACGTAATGAGCTACTCCAAATTCTTAATTTGAATAATATGGCAAAATTTGCAATCTTTTCAAGTTATGTAGCTGCGTTCGGCTACATGTATCTGTAATTGCGTTGTCAATCTTGTCAAGTTATGTAGCTGAATGCATTATGTAGTGTGGCCATTGTTGATCTGGCACACTACTTACGAGAATCACACATTACTTTTGGCATTATCCATTTGGTGGCACAAAACTCAACATATACGTAAATTTCAGATAGTGATGTGGAGCTAAAAGATTGCATTAGATATTATCTTTATTTGTTGGAAAGTTCAGAATATGGTAAAATTTGGTGTTCATTCTTACATTTCGTTTAATGATTGGGTCCTCTGAAATATCTTGTATGTTGTTTTCAAATGAGAATCTAGGTTATCAAGGATCCAGGTCAGCGGGAAAGAAATTTTTGGGATCTTCAAAGCCTTCATCGTAGGAGAATTTTCTGATCAAGGGTTCGCATTGATGGGCAAGGATCAGCTTTACCGGCGATGCACTAAAGTTATATTTTGCAGGAACTTTTGGATATGTACTATATGAGAGTGACGACAAAATAGCAACGGCACAATCCCATTGACTTCTTGCAAAGGGACTTTTATGGATCTGCTTGAACTTGAGCTACGGTTACTCTTACTACTAGCACCGCTTAACGAACTCATTGAAAACCTTCTTTTGAGGGCTTCAGGAGTGATCACTTCCCAGTTCCGACGGTTTTTGCATTTTCTTATTGAGATTGACGAACGTGGAGATTTGTTCTTGTTAAATCATTTTCTTATTGAGATTTTGATAGGGAGTTTCAAGAATGATGGTAATTGTATGTTGATGATTATGTTAGATTTTTCTTAAGATAAATGGCTCTAAGGCATTTGAAATTGAGACTGACTTACCTGTTCTGAACGTGCTTGAGCTTTAAGATTATATTGTGTGAAGAACAGATGACTCTGCCAAGTCTCACTCTACTTGTCCCAGTGACTCTTTTGCACTGGTCAAAAAGCAGAAAGTATACACATGGCTCTTGCGACTTCGCAGCTGAATTTCCCATGAACTTCTCGGTTCTTTGTTTTTTTTCCCACTAATTTGCCAACTACATTGATTTAGCTCGATTAAGCACCCATGAAGATGGAAATCTTGCAATGGTTGATCTTACTGACATATTGAACTCGTGCATGGATTATCCACTTTCTATTGATCCAATACGGGTCCATTAGAATTTGAAAGTGGGGTTTGATTTGAGCCATTAGACTAAAGAGTAAGAGCATGCGCGATTAATATTTCCATAAGACATGTCTACCATTTCTGATTTTCCGAAAAGAACTAGCTAGATGAAAAAAAACATGTTAATACTCAGCAATCAATTAAAAACTTTGGATTATTCACATGTATTTCAATAACAAATATCTATGAAGGGTGAGATATGGAGCAAGAGCCCAAAAAAAAAAACACAAAATCAAACTGAAAATTGAACAGAACCGGATTGATTTTTTCAATTCGATTCGGTTCAATTCAAGACAAGTTTTGGTTTAGTTCAAGCGTATTCCTTAGTGATTCGATTCGATTCGGTTCGGTTTTTTAAAAAATTGAACTAAACTGAACCATTGACACCCTTACTCTTCATCATCTTGTTTTTCTTCCCTACAGCTTCCCTAGAAAACAACTTCCATTAGACAGAATGCAACAAAGAATGTTGTTTTCTTCCCTGCAACTTCCCCAAAACTTCCCCAAAAAACAACTTTCTGTAGACACAAAGCAACAAAGAATGCCGTTTCTTCCCTGCAACTTCCCCAGAAAACAACTTCCATTAGACAGCAACATAAAAACAAAGAAACCATAAGAGACAACTCCAGGCTTATTACAAAATTAACCAAATAGAAGACGGATGTGACATCAATAAGCTCTTGTGTCGAAACATTGTAGGTGAAGCTTACCACGAGAAGCCAAACACAAAAAAGTCTCAGACGTCAAAATTCCACGGGACTTGTTCAGAGCCCAAATGATAATTGGTGTGGATAAATTAGCAAAAGGACCTGACATCATCAATGTCAGCAGACTAAAATGCCGAAACAACAATAAGATGGAGATATGTTGCTGATCGATAGAGCACTATGCCAAGGAATAGAACACTGAAGACTTGTCCAAGAATAGAACACAGAAAAGAAGGTCCTGAGTTACTCCAATTACAAGCTTTATTACCAACAGATATAGCGCCACGCCACTCGGCATAACCTATAGCCATACGATAATGTGATGGTTCTTGCAAAGTGTGGACAACAGCCATAAAAGAACCAAACTCATCAGAATAAATCGTTCCCGCCACATACCTAGCTAGAGGATGTCGATCCCGCAAAGGATTCTACTGAGGGGATGATGGGTGAGAATCTTCAAGAGCGATCAGACTGGCAGGTGAAGTAAATAAAGAAGGAGGCATAACAGAGAAAGTAGCGACACTGGGTCAAGCAGAGAAGACACTAGAGGAGAATCAAGATATGAGTCAAGAGGAAAATCTATAAAAAACCGATAGAGAGAACTATGAAGAAGAGATGGAAACGAACGGTAGGTGCTCCAAGAATTGAACGCTACAAGAGATACACATGTGCCATGAAGAAGGACCATAACACTTGTAGCCTTTGTGTTCTGTGTTGTAGCCCAAGAAAGCACATGGAACTGACTTGGTGGATAGCTTAGATGCTCACGAGGAGGAAGAAGCACATAACACGTATAGCCAAAAACACGAAGTTGGTGATAAGTGGGTAGTTTCGAGAAAAGACGTTGGTGAGGGGTGGCTTGGAGAGGATAAGATAAGGAAGCTGATTTATGAGATAGACAACAGGAGAGAGTGCTTTAGCCAAAATTTCAGGGAGAATGAATTTGGGCAACTGGATAGCACAAGTAGTATCTAGAATATGATTGTATTTTCGCTCAGCAAAACCATTTTGAGTAGGGACACCAGGACAAGACAACTGAGGTAAGGTTCCCTGAGGAGTTAAGAAAGAACAAATAGCTGTAGGAGGATACTCCCCACCCAAATCAGAACAAAAAAATTTAATAGTTTTAGAGAATTGAGTAGATATCATAGCTGTAAAATTTTTATAGATAGAGAGAAATTCATCACAAGAATGCATGAAATGAAACCAAGTATAACGAGGATAATTATCAACAAAATATACATAATAATTAAAATCGCTTTTAGAGAGTAAGGAGCAAGCCCCTAAACATCTGAACAAGCTAGATCAAAATATCTAGAAGAAACAGAATGGCTAATTGGAAAGGGTGGTGCAAATTATTTAGCTAAAAGACAATTGGTACAAGAACACATAGTAGTAGATGAAACATGCCCAAGTACACCCTACTCACGTAGAAAAGACAAATGAGATGCAAATATATGACCCAAATACTAGTGCTAACAATCAAGAGCGAATATGGCGAGAACTGGTTGAGATGAGGGAAGCTGAAGATGTTGCATTGTATACAATCCTCCATGTCTACTACCTTTGCCAATCGTCCGGCCACTTGTATGGTCCTGCACAACACAAGAATCAACAATAAATGTCATAACATACCCATATCAACAAGTTGCTCAATAGACAAGAGATTAAGGGCTAAATTTGTATATGCAACACATTAGGCACATAAAAGCTTTTAGGGATAGAAAGGTGGCCTTGCATAGTGGCAGTAAGAGAGGATCCATCAGCTGTAAAGAACCCTTTTGGATTTTTGAGTGCAAACTACTAAGTGACATGATGAGCAGAGGCAGTCATGTGATGAGCAGCACTAGAGTTAAGAATCCATAAGAATTATCACCTGAGGATAACACAGCAGCTGTGGTAGTAACAAAGGAAGATGCATCAGAAAAACCAAGATGAAGTTGAGCTCAACGCGAAAGCTGGGCCTTAATAACACCAAGACCATAATCCGAAGAGTCCGCAAATGGAGAAGAGACTGAGTGCAAGGATACATTAGAAAGATCACGAAGCTTCTGAAAACATCGATCCTCAAAATGTCCATTTTGTTTATAGTAGTTACAAAAAGAACGTGAGCTTCACTGAGTAGAGGCACACTAGGAACCACGTTGAGAACCACGCTGAGAGGAGTTGGACTAGAACCATGCTGAGAGGAGAGGCTAAAAACCACGCTAAGAGGAGCCAGACTGGAAACCTAGCTGTGGAGTAGTTAGTACTATAGAGGGATCTAAAAATGGAGGAGTACCAAGAATTCCTCGTCTAGTTCCCTCAGCCTGAAGTTCCTTGACTTCATCAAAGAGAGATGGAGCTAGATAACGATAAAGAATTTGACTACGAACTCTCTCAAAATTTGGTGAGAGTTGCATCAAGAACTCGTAGAGATGATACTTGTTCTAATCTTCAAGTCAAATGTACCATAAGTAGTGCCACCAACACGCGCGAAACATGGTGTACTAGCCAACACATCAAGTTGGGACTAAAGGGATGTCATATAGTTATAGAAATCATGAACAAATCGTGTACCCTAATGGCATGACAAAGTTTCTGCATAAACTAATAAATACGAACAAAATCTTTCTGTATAAACATCTTGGCAATCTGATCCTATTACTGTTTTGCACCAACAATTTGGGAAAGTTGGAGGTGAAGATAAGGGCTAATACAACCAAACAAGACTGGCCATGCTTTTCGATCAACAATATGCCAAGCCCTAATTTCATATACACTTTGACCAATCTGATCAACAATAGGTTTGGGCTCAACAATATTAGACAAAGATATAGGACAAGAATGAGTACCATCAACATGCTCATATAAATCACGATAAATAGAGCCGCCATCACCGAGTGTTTCAAAATAGTATAATTAGAGCCATTCAACTTGATATCAATACGATCACTACTATCAACCATGATTCGGAGATGAATGAATCAAAGCGAAAGTAAGAAAATGTATGGGTGATGAAGAAGAAAGCTTAGGTTAATCACGAGATTGAGGCGAAAAATGAAGTAAACTAGATCGATCGACACAAAATCAAAGAAGATCTGACCATGATGAGGACGTCAAACAGATTGCAAAGGCGGTGCGATGAAGACAATGTGGGTCGGCCGGTGTGAGATGAAGGCATAATGAAGAGGATGAGCAGACTTCTTTTTGGGAGAATGAGGATTGGTGTATAGTACTCCTAAGAAGCAAACCCTAGCTTTGTACCATATGAGGTTTGGAGAATGAATGAATTTCCATTAGGCACAAGGCCTATATATAGAGAGAGAGATATATATACATACAAAAAAGGGTATAAACGCAAATATATACAATAAAGGGGAAAAGCCCAATCTTGACATATACAATATTTTTAACAGTGAGAAGGAAAGAGTGATTTTGGCTCTGAGACAAATACAAGATGTGAAAACTCTCTGATTTGAGAATTAAGTTCTCAAGAACTAAAAATTAAAGTACTTTTTTTTCGAATATGTACAGGCAAGTAATAATATAACCAATTTTATCTTTAATACCTAATAGAATTCACTATGCAGGGTTATGAAGTGGAAAGAAATATACTAAGATTTGAACATATTATGATTTACGTGCATATGATAAAAGTGATCGGTGAATACACGACGCAATAGCATGAATTAAGAGAAAAATATTTTAAAACGCCCCAATGTATTTCCATTATATGTACATGTACAATTAATCTATCTATGTACGACACGATAAAACTCCATTATTGTATTCATAAAATTAGATTTTCTAAAAATGCAATACGGATTAGTAAGAAACATTAAAAAAAAATTGAAGATAAAACCCATGCAAAGTATAAACAATAATACTAGTTAAACGGTATACGGTAAGTTAAAAAATGATATATTTTTACTCAAATAGAGTTTTTTTTATATACATATATGATATGAGTTCAAAAAATATTTGGGAGGCCGAGGTTTAAATTAATTTTGTATCCACTATCTTTTATGAAAATATTTCCAACATAGGTCTCGAGGGCAATTTTTAGACAATTTATAGTTGTGCCTAGTCAGCAAAATTCGCAGCAGGTGACTAAAGGACCTAATTGAAATAATATAAAACTTTTGGGGCCTCAATTAGAAATTTGTTAAGAATTAGGTACCAAAAGTGAATTACATAGACAAAGAAATCGGATGGACTCTCCTCTCTGTCGCTGAGCAGAGTCGCGTCGTCGCTGAGCGCTGTCGTTCGGGAGATTGAATCGAAGCTTCTGCTCGGTATCCACCGAAGCGTCGAAGCACGCATTAGCTCTCAAGTTCGTCCAGGATTGCTCTCGTTCAACGGCGCACCGTGCAGTGAGAAACTAGCTTCTAATCTGTGCTGTATAGATTGGCCTCTCGCGAAGATGATGTCGCCGAAACAAACCTCTGAAGATCGAGGATCTCCTCAGTTTAGGTAAGCCTCGGAGTTATGCTTTTTCGCGTCACTTCTCTCCCCATCTTTCCGTGCATAGATCCTGAAGAGGCTAGTTTGGGTTGCCTGGTGAAGTTACTGATGTCTTTTGCTGACTCTGTTTGCTGTCTCCGAGGTCGCGACAAATTGTTGCCCTTGGGCTGAAATGTAGGTTTTAAAGCGATTAGGAATGGTTATTTTAAGTTTTTTTTCCAACCGTTTGATTTCTGAATTTGAATCTGATGGGCGATGAAATTGCGGAAATGGAGATGACTACACGAATTGGGCAGAGACGCAAATGGTGAAATTGGGTGCAATTCATGCAGCCGCACATAGTGAATTCTTAATGTGCGTGCTTGTTTTGTTCGGTTAAACCAGCTCTTGGGTGCAAGTCCTACGGCTGCATGTTTATGTCTTCAATATTATAAAATGATGCATAACCACCTCCTCTTCGATCGGCATGCTGCTGCTGGCATTGCTGATGCGACGGTTGACTCTTATGAGTAGCTTAGCTTGCTTTCCCGGTGCATAGGCATCTCATAGATTCTTTACTTGTGATATATGGTATGGTAAAGCGGGCAAAAGCCACTGACCAACGGTCATATTCTTTCTGTAGGCACACGCCCTTGCAGATAATTCATATATTGGGCAACTTTTTGAGAATATGGTCCGTCTACTCAATGTACCGTTACTTGACTCAGACGGGAGCATCAGTTGTGCTCTTTATCTTCTGTTGTCTGGTCCCTGCAACAATCCTGTTTTTACTCCTGCAGAAGCCTTGGAAGGGTAGACCACTCTCTAATACTCAGGTAAAGCAATAAGACTTTCCTCTTCATCCTATCTTGCCAAAAGAAAATGTGAATTTTTTCGTTTGATTCCTTTGACATGATTTATCTAATCTTTGGGTTTCAGGTCGTTCCTTCTGTGATAAATGGTGCCATAACAGCTTTCTACTTTGTTTTGTGGGGAAAAGGCTTGAAATTATGTGGACCACTTAGGTCAGTTTCCAGAGTATGAATTAGTAGTTTGCAGTGCTGTTTAGCTAATTTTCCATTTTTTTTTTAATCATCAATAATTAGCACCATTGTGGTAAGTCTAAGTTGGCAGAAGTGGTAGATGTGGAAAAGAATTGGTACTTATTCTTGGCATTGATCTTCATCTGTGCAACTTGGTTTTAGAGTGACAAATTATTAAATAAACAGCTAATGATGTAAATTGACAAAAACTGGACATTTCTTATGAAAGAATATTTTTGGTATTTCCTTTGTTTAACATTGCTTGGAACTTCAGTACTGGAGAAGTCTCTGTGCTTAGACAAATTTGCTTTGTGTGTCGGTAATGCTGCTGTCATTGTATTTAATGAGAAAGCTGAAACCGTTTCCTAAAGGAGGGTCTTTTATTTTCTGTAGACAGTCTAGAATCAAAGGAAATGTTAGGAACTTCAGCAAGCGCATTGCCAGTCGCAATCCTCTACTCTGTTGCTTTTCTTTTGCAGATTGAATGTGAAGATCTTATGTTAGGTTCGGCATGGACATTAATCATTGACTTTCATTTTTGGTTCTTTAACTTAAATAGAGCTTTAATGGCGGAGTATTCCGGTGCTGTTCTTGGGGTCTTATCTGCTGTACTCTATGGACAAAGACAGCACTTATGGAAAAAGGTAGCCCTTTTGTCCTTGAATGCGAGAAGCTCTTAAGAGGATCTAGATAGAGTGCAATGATGTGAGAGAATCCATGCATTGACTTAACCAGTTGGAAATGGCTTTGTTTATTTTCACCGTCATCTTCGAGCGGCATCGAACCATGTGAGAAGCGCATCAATGGTGAAAACAAACACTGCGCAGTCATGTTCATATATGTTAGAGAAGGTGTTAGTGCATATCTTTTATGTCTTTAATTGCTTGGAATGCCTATGCAAATAACCAGTCATAGTCCGTCTCCTACTTTTTTATTCATTAATGTGAATCTAGAAGATAGTCAATAGTGATTCACTGCATCAAGAACAGGAGAAGAACGAATGTTAATAAGTTTTTTCTCTCTAGCAGCATAGACCGATAGACCTATCCAGCATACATTGAAGTCCATTTCTAAGCTAACTGGGTGTCATATAGTGTGAAATTTATTAGTATAGTTGTCTTGCAGTATTCTTGCACTATACTTTTACATGTTGGCGATCTGATAGAGGCAAAAATGATCATTCAGTATTGTACACATGTTTTCTTCCTCCAATTAGTGAATATTTCTTCCCTCTACAGGTTGGCGGGTTGGTGGCAATGTTGGCATCTTTCTACCTGTTATCACAAGGATGGGCTATGGCCTCATATTTTCCAATAAATATCCTGTAACTGATGCAGTAATATTTCATATTTTAACAGAATGAAGCTCATAAGTCTTGTGGTTTACTAGCATTAGTTCTGCTTGTGTTCTGCAGAAATTATCAGTTCATTAGTTGTCATTTCTTTTTTTATTTGGCCACCTGTTCAATTTGATAAATACCTCTGACATATGAATGTAGACTTAACTCTAAAATACAGTTCGGAGAGGACCCTGATACTGACGTTCAGACAGAACACAATCTGGGTATGAAAGAGATGATACTTCCAATCTTTGCTGGAATCCTGTCAGCATTGAGGAGAGTGATTGCACGACGTGTCTCGCTCAAGGTTTTGGCATTTACTTGTCCGGAATTAGTTCTGTAATTTGGAATTGATTCAATTCTTAACAAGCTTTTTCCCGAGAAGAAACTAGAATTAGTTCTGTAATTTGGAATTCATTCAATTCTTAACAATCTTTTTCCCGAGAAGAAACTAGCAAATAACTTCTTCAAATTTAATTCCATTGTGCTTTTTGTTCTTGCAAATGTCAGAATCTATATAAAAGAAGACTCCATGCGATAACAGTTGCTTCCGCGACATGCTTTCTGTTTCCTGTGGCCATGTGGGACATGATCATTGTAAGTTCTTTGGTTAGTTACACCACATTATGCTGGTGCTGCCTAAAAGCATTCATGAAGTGTGCTTTAGTTTTCACAAAAACTCATCCGCCTTTCCTTTATTGATGGACCATCCAGGGATCGGATTCTGCTGGTAGCAAGGATTTACCATTTTCAACATGGGCTTTTTTGAGCACCATTACTTTTGGGATTATCTTGATCTTTTACGTTGACAATATTGCGGAGGAGAGGTACATTACATAAAAACTTGGTCATTTGAGATTAACATTCTGTTCTCATGGCATATGAATTGATGATCGTGTTTTTACGTGAACCTGATCATATTTTTCTGGTAACTTAGTGGCAGACAAGCTCTCTGAGAGCAGACTGCAAAAACAGATGAAAAAACCTTTCATGAGCTACCCTCTCTCTCTTAAATACGTTTATCTGCCCATTATTTTAGGCATCATTCTTTAATCTGCTATTTCAGCATAAAGTAATCAATCTCGAGTCTAAATTGGCATAGAGTTGGACCTGTATGAGTCGCAACATTGGGCAATGCAGTTACAAACATTCAAGTGACTTAATTGTTCTTGTCAATATTCTCCTAACCGGACAGACCTATTCAACCATGTTCAGAAGAATCACCATTCACATAGTAGGTTCCTACAATTTAAAAATCAGGGAAAAACATGTAGGATAAACAGGATCCTATTGATAGAGTTGTCATTTAAATCTAGTAAATTTACAATTGAAATTTGCACAATTTGATATTTTAGGTTATGAAATAAGCCTGTTCTTTTAATTTTGACCTTTTGGAGTTTTATCTCATACAATATCATAACTTGTAAAATTTACATGACAGTTTTAGTTTATTTCTTTTTGAAATTCTTAGAATCTTATTATTTTCAATCCAGTCTCACAATTCAATTTGTCAAACATCCCCATCTTAAGCAGAATCAGATCTTAACAACCGTGTTACTAGATACAGCAACATGGTATTGTTTGGTTTTCTTTTATAATCCATTTTGGTTTGGACAAACCAGTATTCACCTGGTTCAACCAGTCAATCTAACAAGGCAGTCGATGGGGTTTGACCAGATATGGGAACTTTAAAAAATTATCAAACTATGTTGGGGCAAGGATATAACCTTCTGCCCTCTTGGAACATGTGCAAATTGTTTAGCAGTCATTGCAAGGAACTCTTTAGTTATATGGTAACAAGTGATTTTAATTATAAAGCTTCACTCCTGGGGATATAACTGCTGGCCTGTGCTGAAGAGTCTTGAAACACAGGCTCAAACATTTGAGGGTGCTAACTGATCACTTTGCTGGACTAGAATTTGTGTCAATTGTATGATACTTTATTTACGTTACCTACCTTGTAAATTCTATGTAACCAACCAGCGAGTTCAACTATTCCAACCAATTAAACTGTTGATCAGCAAATTACTAGCCTGATTGACTCTTACACTGGTGCAAAAGCCTTGCAAGATTATTTTATTTAATGTTCTCACCATTTTGAGGTTTTTACCATCCGCCTTTTGCATTTACTAAGTGGACTCTGTATGGTATGCTTAATGATCATCTCTTCTGAGGTTCTTTAGGGAGCATTTCCATCAAATTTCTTCCACATGATCTAGTTTGTCTATTAAGTTCTTAAGTTATGGGGAGAATCTGATGATTACCTTGTTGACAACTCTTCCAATTTGTCTCTTGCAGATTGCACGTGGTTTTTTCTTCTCCGCGTCATCTGATGGTAGCTGGTGGATGTATCATAACCATGGAGATTGTTTACCAAATGGATTTTTCTCTTATGGGCTTTCTAATTTGTGCCTTAATACTGGGCCTTGGTAAGCTTGTAACTCTTGATTAACAATGAGGCAACACCAAAAAGTATCATCATAAATGGAACCACTGTTTAGTTTGTACTGCCAAATTGATGCTAACTACTTGTAGAATACGTAAGTGTGCAGTGCACCTTAAATGGTCACTGCTGATTCATATGCTAGATGGGAGACTAATGGGCATGAAGCCAATATATGAGAAAATAAAATTGCAAAAGAACCCGTTTGTATGCATTTGCCATAGCTCAACCTTCTTAGTTTAAATAATATGTTAAATCTTGTGTACTAACCAAACAGTTTCAGTCAAAAGATTGCTGAATCTTTCAGGCTGCTAAAAAATCTCATTAGGTTTCTTATCTGTGCATCTTCATCTTTGATTTATCATAACTATGAGGGAAAGTTTCATCTAGTAAATGGAATTGGAGAAGCATTTTTTGGCTCCTTAGGTTTTAAGATGGTACACACATTTGAGAGATATAATAGCTTGCTGTAATATTTAATTTGGTTTTAAAATTGGTAATTTACTAGATTATTTAATGTGCAGAGCTAACATCTTGTCAGTCTAAAGAAAGTATTACATTCCGAGTTCCCATTTGTGGGATACTCTGGAGATTTCAACTAGTCAAAACTGCTCTTCTGAGAAGAAATATGCAGTTGTTATCTGCTCTCTATACTAACTTTCTTCTACGTTCATAGAAATAAGGAGGTATTCTATGCTTGTGATATTGCTTATCCCCATTGGGAGACGTCAGCATTCTAGATAAACATGAAGATCACGAGGAAATGGGAGTGCTCGATTAAGCACAAGCCTAATATCCACATAAACAAACAAGCTTATTGTTAACAAACTAGCAGTTGGTATCATTGTTACTATGCAAACTACTGTCTCACACTTTGCCTGGCATATGTCTTCTTGATGGTTTTAACATCATCATTGTGCACCTTTAGAGGCCTCAGCTGACAAGTGAATGACGGATTTTGTAGGGATATATGCAGCAACTTCTTTACAGCGTCCTAGTGGAGATTCTCTCCAAAGGTCGGGCCTTCCCAATGGCATTTTGGGGGAACCAGTACAGATGTCCCCACTTCCAACTTGAAAGTTCTTTACGAGGTTTGAATGAATTTTGGATGAACCCGTAGTTGCTCACATAGCTTTGTCTAATTGATTTCCATATTCTGATATAATTGGGACTCTATCGACAGTTGATGTGACATCCCACAGTAACTCCTCTGGGAGCATAATGAGGTAATAGGTCTTGTTATATTTAATATCAAATTGTTTAGAAATTATTTTCGTAGGGCATCATAGATTGCTTGCACCATTGGATGAAGTTTGACTGAAGAGAAACAATCCCATTAAGGTCACATATCGACATTGTAAGCCCTTGAAGTAAATTTGACTTTGAATTTCCAATTAATCCCTCCTACGCCCTAAGAAATTCAGAAGCATCAAACTGAGGGTCTGATTGCATCTTCCATCTTTCTAGAAGTTTCCCTTTCATCTTCAAACATCTTCTTATCTAAGAATGTTGTGCAAAAATTCTCATTTGAGAAACTTTTCACATTCACTGTAAATGTTTCTATTTAATCGAATAACTTGGGTGTACCTTCTACTGACAGTTCCATTTTTCATGCGGCACCATTATCGCGTTTTTCCCATCGGAGATAAAATTCTGTCGGGAGATATCTGCTGCTAGCTTCTCCTATCATTTGTCATGGTTGCTCTGTGATACGACCTTGTGAGGCGAAGATGAATAAGTTGTCTTCTTTACCTGGTAACAAGAAGAGACTCCCGAGCATATTTTTCTGACCTGTTCATCTTAATAGGAGCCAATTTTGTATTGGCGGTTTGACCCACATGCGGTAGCCTAACCTTTAGCTTCTGAAACACACGCTTGTATAGATTTGTATCACAATGAATTACTTTGTAGTTCGCACCTTGTCTATGATGAACATTGTTTGCCTGCATTTCTTGGGCATTGATAATTGATAGAACTATACATTGGTGATCAATTGAATGAAAAAGTATGAAGCTATGTTAAGTAGAACTCCTGTCCATGTTTCTAAGGAAAAGAACGGCAACATCTATTGTTATGAGATCTGCTTTTTCTCTGGTGGAAGAATGTCATAACTTCCACATGTATTGAGTTATTTATTAGTATCAAATGGAAGTCTTTCTTCTTTATGTTGCCATTTTTCTTTAGGAATATTAACTAATTTCTACGAACTTTGAACAGACATTAGATTTCAATTTCAATTTTCTAAGTTAAGTGTATGCAAACTGCCCTTTGCTTTTTACAATCCTTTTGCATAGTCCTTCCTTTTAATACCCACTGTCATTGCAAATGTTTGTGTTTCTGTTTTGCTCGATCGAACTAATTAAATGATCTGTAAATCTTACCTAGCCACCCTGGAAGAAGGAAAGCCAATTTTGAGGTGACGCGTGAGATTCACTTGAAACCCATTTGAATCTTTCAAACCATACCGTCTAGAAAATGACCAATAAATTATATGTCCGTGTGCTGAGTGTGAGATGAGAGCTGAGAAGTTTCAAAAGTCATATAAGAAGTTGTTCATCGTTCTCCAGAATTAGAACCAAAGGTGTAAATGCGTTGGATTTGCTTGGTGTGTCCTGTTTACGAAGAACAAACCCATTTGGGGCAACTTTTGTTACAAATTAATTAAACACTTTACGAAAACCCTAGATCAACCCGTTTCGAAAGAATTTGAATGCAGACCTGCTGTGCCTACGCTGTGGAGAGCTAGAGCGACAAATACGACGTGCTCGAATTTGACGGTCGATGAGGTCGACAAGCTAACAAAAAGAAATGCTTGAAACTGACTGTTGAGAAAACTGTGGGCAATTTTCCTGTGCGCATGGTCACAAGAGTCTGGGACACACTTACGTCCCATGTAAGCTTAATAATTAAAGAAGCTCACAGATATGTGGGATTGGATTTTAGGCAAAAGCTTAACCTTGACAAGGAACATTTTCTGATGGGATCTGTAAGTTTTTTTGGGGGGATCACGTCATTCGTCTATGCAATCAATCACAGAATTCAAAACATTCTCATTAATTTCCACCGAAAAGTATTAACATATGATTGGTTAGGTGGACCAATAGTGGGGTTCTCCAAGAGGCCCTCAAATTTTTCAGAGAGATTATCTCGCGCCTCAAAATTTGTTAGCCCCACTTTACACATCAACCTATGAGCGTTTGCCATGGGAGAACTTGATATAATGGTTTTACAAATCTGAGACAGCAAAAACCGTTGACGGCGCCCCGCAAAAAAAAAAAAAAGGAGCGGTAAAAACTTGTTTTGAGACGGAGGAGTGTATTTGATTCGATAAAATAGTTCTATAGAGGCAATGTAAGTCGATTTTGTTGTGTATTGGAGGGTACTCTTGTAATATTTGCCTATGAAGTTTAGAACATGCAGCCTTTAAGATTTGGTCCGTGATATGCACGGGAGATAGGCAATTTTTTAGTTTGCAGTGCATATGATACTTTAGGAAAAATTACCAAAAAAGTTGTAAATCTATTGTAATTGAGTCAATTTAGTCATAAATTTTTTTTGAAATTGAGTTTTAAACCTTTTGTATTTGTGTCAATTCAATTCATCATATCACTTTTAGTAGAAAATCGCTAATATGGATGCTGTGTGTCTTATGTGGTGTAGCTAGTATTGACATGGATGATTTTTAATAATAATTAATATTTTTTCTAAATTTTTATTTCTTTTTTCATTTTTTCTATTTTTCTCTTTCTTTCTTTTTCCTCCCTGTCATCTTCTCCCACCAGTCATCAAGACCGGCTAGATGAAGAAGGGAAAATTACCAAAAAGAACTCCTAAATGTAGTGTAATTACCAAAATTATCGGCTGGTGCAACCAGCGCTGACGTGGATAATCTTTAATAATGCTTTAATAATCTTCAATTTTTTTATGTTTTTATTTATTTTTCTTTTATGTTCTTTCTCTTTCCTTTTTTTTTTCATCCCTTCCTTCTTCCTTGAATAGGTCTTGGACCTCGATAACTAGCTGGAGGAAGAAGGAAGGGAATTAAAAAAATTGAAAGAACATTAAATATTATAAAAAAAATTATTCACATTAGTATCAGTCACGCATATAAGATGGCATGATCCATGTCAGCGAGTTTAAGTCAAAATAGACTAGATGTACTGCATTAGCACATATACAAAATATATAGCAAAAATAAATAAAAGTATTAAAATATTATTAAAAATTATTCAAGTCAGTGTCAATCATGTCCATAAGACAACTGACATCTATTCCAATAATTTCTAGTCAAAATTAATCTGATGGACTGAATTGATACAAATGCTAAAGGTTTAGGACTTGATTGACAAAAAAAAAATTAGGACGAAATTAGCGTAATTACTTACTTAGGGATTTTTTTGGTGATTCTCCCTCATATTTTAACATCATATGGTTTAGCTAAACCAAATAACTATCATTATGGAGATAGATAAATTAACCAAAAAACGGATTTGATGTTATGCAATGGAGAACAAATTGAATAGGGCAAGACCTAAAGGAAGTAAAAGAAATAATTTCGAAATTAGACAAATCAGGAGAGTTTAGTAAAATATGCGGCCCATTGACGAGCCTATCATTTCATCACAGTATAATTGGGCTGACTTGAAATATTATTTATATATATGTAATATTCATGAGATTATCTTAAAAAAAAATTCAAGTTTTATCTTACATAAATTTGTTCAAATAAGACAACTCTAATGCAGAAAAAATATGTTTATATGTCTGGAAATATAGGATAAGAGATTCTTGGTCAATATTGTATGTAGAATAATTTATTTTGATTAATTGAGTTTTTTTTATGAATGTTTCTAACCTAATATTTTAATATAAAATGAGACAAAAAAAATTAAATAAATATTCATCTCTCTTTTAGAAAATTTTCACCCATGGCCATCGTTGCAGTGGTATCTAGAAACTTTTTACTATTTCATTATTATCAATACACTTTTATTTAGAATAGATACACTTTTATAGACCATGTGAGGTAGAGAGGTATCCACATAATAAGCAAAAGTATTTTTTGTGTTCATTGATGGACAGGTTATTTCTCGAAAATGAAAAAAGAAAAAAAAAACCAAAATAATAAAGGCAAAGGTAATGATGCGGTGGCAACCATCTAATGACCCACATGTCAACTCTTGGCAAGGCCTTCCGTGGAGCGCCAAGTGTTAAATTAATTTTTTTTTGGGTCGAACATAGTATTAAATTAGATTAGACGCCTGAAGAAATGCATGATCAAGAATCATTAGATTAGGATGATTACTTAACTTTGTCATTAATCTCTTCTCACTTTAGTTAAGAAATACTATAAGCATGTATGGAGAAGATGTACTCCAAGATTAAAGAGTCGAGATGAAACGAAAAAATTAATTTTCCCTTTTTCCAAGTACAATCAGCATGGCTTACACAAGTACAAATATTGTTAATGTGAGATAATATTATGGGTTAATACCACGAAAAATCTCAAACTATTATATCTGTGACAAATTTATTTCAAACTATTTTTTGATCTGAAAAAGCCTCAAACTATAATACTAATGACAAATTTACTCAAAATTATTTTTTGACAAAAAATAACCTAAAATGGTACATTTATACATTAAATTAATTTTTTTTGCACCGAAAAACTTTAAATTGATATGTTTGTGATAAATTTATCTTCCGTTAAATTTGGTTAATATCACGAATAATTTCAAATCGATACACATGTGACAAATAAAGGGTAAAATCCACAAATTGATACATCAGTCAATTATTATGTATCATCAAATTTAGTAATTTAATGGTTATATTTAATAGAAAATAACGGAGGGTAAATTTATCACATGTATATTGATTTGGGGTAAATTTACCATAAATATATTATTTTTGAGTTTTTTATGATCAAAAAAATAGTTTTAAATAAATTTATCATAAATGTACGAGTTTGAAATTTTATGTGTAGTAACCCTAATATTAATGACATTACTACATAGAACACTTTCTCAAACAGTTCATGAACGAAACGTATAGCAGATAAGCACGATCGACAAATGGTGGAGTAATCAGGAAAATCCTAACTGCGATGCTTGAATTATATAAAAATTCGATTTTTAACATGCGGTTGATTCGGTGTAGTGAGGTGAAATCACGCTTAGATGGTAGCCACCTCCTAGTCTCGGTTGTCTTAGGCCAACCGCCATTGCGTTTGCCTGCTTTTAATGAAAGCATCCTGCACTGCCGCGCCGCAATTGTTGACAATCCGACACTACTCCGTCACCCTCGAGGCAACCGGCTCCTCCAGTGAGGTGTGGCCACGTGTCTCTTCCGGGTTCTCCGTCCCCGCGTGCCGGCCCCACCCACAACCGGATTGACCCAGAAGTCGCCGGTTCAACAACCCGGCAGCACGCAACTTTCGCGCACGCATCCTAGTTTGTCTCGTCAACCGGAAAGATTCGAGCTTTTGCTCAGTAAGTTTGTGCTCTCGCTTTGGGTCTTTTTGGGGTGCAGTCATATTCACTTGTTTGTTGAACGAAAGGCCTTTCAAAGGAGGCATCGTCGAAAGATTTTGGGTAGGATTCGTACCTTCGGCTTGCCAGAAAAGAACGGCAAGCGTAATTTGCGGGTGCCCACCAAGCCCACCAATCATTTTTTCCCCTCCGTCTCTCCCCCATAATTTTTCACCTTTACACAGTTAAGCATATGCCTGATTCATGTGGTTTTGAGCCTTGGGAGCGTATGTTTTTAGCTTCTGTTGAGAGTTGGTAGATGGTGATCTATGCGTATGAGTTTAACTGCTCTCTTTTTTTGTGTTTGGAGTTATGGTCTTTGCTATCATTGGGTTGGTGAGGATATGGTTTTGGGAACTTTAAGTACCAGTCTGATTTTCTGTTCTCTTTTGAACGGCTGTTAACATTAGGGAAGAAGCTTGGATGGTTTTCTGGGGTTCAAAGTATATTTATCTGAATTCTTTTTCTTCCCCAGGTTTGTCGACCATATATTCGAGGAATTGTCGCTGTGAAGCGGCTGATTTTGCAGATAGACCTGGTGTATGCTAGTTTGGTTCGGGGTCAATTGCACAATTTGTTCATTTGCCTAAGACAAAGAGACTTGTTTTTGACTTCCCATCCACGAGAGTGAATTCATGTTTTGAGGGGAATATGGCTCCAGAGAGCAATCACCCGTGTCCACCTTCACCGTTCGAAGCTAATTATGGAAAGGGTAATGTGGTGGTAACAGCTGATGAAAAGGGGGAGGTCCTGATGAACCCGAGGCAACCGAGGATTGGAAGACCTCCTAGACACTGCATGAGCTCATCTCAGTTGTCTTCTGCCGTTGAATTGGTTAGAACATTTTTTTTTTCATTTTTTGATTGCTGCCCATGGAATGTTTTAGACGATGTGCCTGTATTTGATAGTTTTGCTTAGTCGTCGGCAGAATTTGGTTGGCTAATGATATCATCTTGTTTATTTTCCCTAATTAGGAATTGGATATCCGAGTAGTTACTGTAAAGCCATCATCAGATGAACATCCTCCTTTTGAACTGGTATTCCGCTCTGGAAGCTGTTCTGACATTGGGCGAAAGCCATCTATGGAGGATGAGCACGTCTGTATAGACAACCTTCGCAACCATCTAAGTGCAGCTGCAGAATTTCCTTTTCCTCGAGCTTTCTATGGGGTCTGTAATCTGACTTTTTTTATTGTGGATGAGGACTTTTTGTTACTGGTTTCATAAACAGTTTAACTTGGCTTATCACAGTCAACAAGTTGGTTTATTCATGGAATGGATTGAGATGTTTTATTGTACTATTTCTCCATGAGTTCAGGTGTTTGATGGCCATGGTGGTACCGATGCAGCTTCATTTGTCCGAGAGAACATTCTGAGGTTTATAGTTGAGGACGCCCATTTCCCTGTCTGTGTGAAGAAGGCTATCAAGAGTGCTTTCTTGAGAGCTGATAGCGCATTTGCCAATGCAGGTTCTTTCGACAGTTCCTCTGGTACCACTGTTTTGACAGCCCTTATTTGTGGAAGGTGAATGAGTTGAACTTCATCCATTCTGTTTCACTTTAAATAAGATCTTGGTGCATTAGTGGTTCTTGTAAATTCATCGCCAACTAGTTGATGATTCAAGCATTCATGCTTTGACCATGGAGCAATTGCTCTTAGATGTTCCTGTGATTATTTTAGCAGGAGTTGAGCATCCATTATATTGTAATTTTTGTGATTTCGTTGAACAAGTAAGATTTGCCCCATGAACTGTATCTGTCTCTACTTACCAAGGTCTCTGAGCTGGCTTTTATTGTAAAACTGTTTCGGTGAAAGTTTTTAATGATAATCACTCTTTCTATCTGCTTGCTCGTAATTGGAGTAACTCCTAAAACAAAGCTCCTTCTCTCTTTTCAGGACAATGGTGATAGCTAATGCAGGGGACTGCAGGGCAGTGTTGGGGAAGCGTGGAAGGGCAATTGAGCTTTCCAATGACCATAAACCTGATTCTACATCAGAGCGGCGCAGAATCGAGGAACTAGGTGGTGTTGTTTATGATGGTTATCTGAATGGTGATCTGTCTGTTGCACGGGCTATTGGAGACTGGCACATGAAAGGCCCTGAAGGCTCATCTTGTCCTTTGACTGCAGAGCCGGAGCTGCAGGAGATGGTGCTCTGTGAAGAGGACGAGTTCCTGATTCTCGGCTGTGATGGCTTGTGGGATGTGATGAGCAGCCAACGTGCTGTCACAATTGTGAGGAAGGAGCTATTGATTCACAACGATCCTGCGAGGTGCTCAAGGGAATTAATTCGAGAGGCACTTAATCGGGAAACGAGTGATAATCTGACGGTTGTAGTTGTATGTTTTTCATCGGATCCACCTCCCGTGCTTGAGATGCCAAAGTTCAAGAGAAGTATATCAGTTGAAGGTCTATATCGTCTTCGGGATGCATTGGATAATAGTATGTGATTGGGAGTAAAATCGTAATTCATTCTTCACAATTGAGAAGAGGAAAGAGCCCTACTGAGTCTCACAGAGAATAGGGCCGCTGTTCCCGATGGTGCCATTGTATAGCAGGCCATCGATGTCGGGTGAAATAACAAATGTTGATGTATATATGTAGCTTTGTGTACATCTTAACATAGTAAGATTTTGTTTATCTTGGATCTGCTGTACCAGTAATGGTTAATCTCTCTCTCTCTCTCTCTCAAGCTGGCACTGAATTAGTGTAATGTGAACAAGTTCATTCATACCAAATCTGGATTACTTTTGCTCCTGCGCTGACTATAACGGACATATGACAGGTTCTCGTTGTTCGAACAAGACCATCGTACAACGGCTGAAATAGGAAAATTACCGTCGCACTGGCGGCACCCGTAGCTGTTAACTTGCAAATTCCAATTGCCGGGCTGATCTATCTACACTGTTTGAACTTTGAAGTACTAGCATCTCAAAATACTCAAAACACTAAGCAAAACGAAGGGTAGAACACACCAAAAAATCTAAACTATGCTTATTCTGATATATTTATCTCAAATCTTTTTTATTGATACCTAAAATTTCAAACTTATACTCGTGCGACACATTTACTCAAAAAAAAAAATTTTGTGATACCAAAATAGGATAAATGCATCACATCCTGCAAGTTTGAAATTTTTTGTATCACAAAAAAATAATTTGAGGTAAATATGTAACACGAACCCTTGAATCTAAAGCCATTTGGCATTCTAACCCACTTCCAACAATGAACTTCTCGGACAAAAAAGCTTGGGATTTTTTTATTTTAGAGTAAATGTATTATGCATGTGCAAGTTTAAAATTTTTATCGTCACCGGAAAAACTTTAAAATAAATATGTTACCATGAGCATAATTTAGTATTTTTGGCGGCTTTTTCCCAAACAAGAGTGACTTGCCACTCTCACCATTCACATTGGCATCTCGTTCAAATCCATGCAGTGTGTGTATCCTTCACATCTCAAAATCGCTTCAATGGTACTCTTTATCAGATTATATGATCTCAATTATCTACTGGCAGGAGAATCTACAAAGTGCACGAACATATTTCAAAATTTCAATCAAGATAAATACTGAGCAAAATCATGACACGAACAATTTTTCAATGTGCTCACATCTCTTCAAAGTTAATTTACATCAAGATTTGGATCTAATGGTCAATTCTCTAAGAATTGGTATAAGGTACTAAACTGCAGCTTACGGCAAAAAAATTCTCAGCGGCGATGACCACTTATGGAAGCATTAGATCACAGCAGAAGGCAGATGAGAGCTTTAGTCATCAGGATTCCACTCGCTGACGTTTCGCAGATAAGGGAGCGTGATCTTCAATCACATCCTTAGTTATACCGTCATTATCGTTGGCATCCGTTTTCTCCCCTTTTTCATAATGGAAAGTCCAACCAGGAAAATCAGATTCTGAGAACAAAGCTGAGGGAGTTGCTGTATAAAATGCGAGGGGCACCTGTTTCACCCTTCGCCTCATCTGTGCACGGGTACAAGAAATGGTTACGGAGAGAGAAGAAATCACATAATACAATTAAAGTCGCAGCAAATATAAATGCATGATTTTGATTAATACATTGACAGCATATTTCCTCAAAAAAAGACTACATTAGTGGAATGCAAAAGGCAAATTGGAAACTCATGGAACTTCAAAAGACACAATGTACTTGAGACACAAGCTCCCTCCTAGGCAATGTAGACACATCCAGGACGTGTAAATCAACCATGAGTTGCAAAGAACAAACATGGAAAGGGAAAAAAGCCAGCCCCTGGAACAGATTCCACTCTAGCTGTTCCCCATTGAAATAGAGAGGACAAAACAGACCGAGACAAAAATACAGAAGTAAAGCAAAATAATGGAGGCAGATAAGAGTGTGTATTATATCTTAAGCGCAGCACCACAGAAAGTGACACTAGTTTTGGAATTTGGAGACTTGAAAATCATTTTACCTCCTCTCCAAATATTGTTCCATATGAACCAGAACTAAAATCTTTAATGCCGACTTCTGTTGTCTTAGCCCGAACTGTCAAATCATTCTCCAATGATAAGACGAACCTAATATGCACAGGGAAAGAAGTAAAATTAAAAGCAGGATGTAAAGTGCACTAGAATATAACACCAGGACGTGTCCCCCATACCTCGAAACTGGAGGACAGTAATGGTGTCGTAACGTATCAATTTCCCAAAGTGAACTTCCTGCAATGAGAAATGTCACCACTCATCAGCGTGTTACGATGCAACAAAAAATGTTATTCTGCCATGTGAATGCCAATTTTTTGAAGGAGTTAAGCTCAGCATAAGATGTAGAGAAGTTAGCATGCTTACTCATTGCATTAGTCTTCACAGGATTAACTTCAGCAACCAGGAAATGATCAAAACCAGGTTTTTTAGACAAATATTTGCCAGTTGAGTCATTTCCATTGCCAGCAGTCTGCTCTTCCAATTTCAGATGATCCTTGGGCTCAGACTCACCATCTTCCTGCAATCTCCACAAATATGTGTATGCATGTGAGAGTTTATTTCCTTGGTGGGTGTGGTGTGGTGGGGTGGGGAGGGGTAACCAGTCAAACAGAAGCATAATTCTACTTAAAGATAAAACTTTTAAGCTAAGAAAAAATATTAATTTCCAAGCCTACAACTCTGACTTTCTTATACATCGGTATGTTACCCAAACTAACAAAACCACCATTTCACCAAAAATTAAAACTAAATCTGCTTCTAAAGATTCATCTCGGACAAAATATTAAGCTGCAACTGTACAATCCATCCTTTCCTGAGACAGTATAAAATCCTAAGAAGTCAATTATTTAGAGGGGTACGTCCGTCAACGGTCAACACAAGGGAAGTTATCAAAGCATCACCACGGAATGCCTGTAATGTACAAAATAACTGCATATTTGCAAAAGACAGCCTACAAGCCACCAAAACATGGGTCTCACATATATCAGCCGCCAGTGCAGTAAATTGCCACAAATCACATTTGGGAATATTTAACAAACATGGGAGCTTTTTCCCAATCCTTTGGGTGCTCAAATAGCATGAAATACCATTCCAACTGCACCCTGGATTATGCCATCAGCTAGACACCAACATCATCCATAAGTCCTTACCCAAAAAAAACATCATCCATAAGTCATTACTTTCTTCCTATATACAAAGAACACACGATCCAGGTTGAAATAATCATACAAGACATTACAAAATTCAATGGCCCTTCTTTATTGACATACAAAACTTGCCAAAGCATGCAAGTTGACAAGCACACAACATTCTCTTTCAATTACAGTGAGTATCCTCAAGTTCGTAAAATCAAAATATTTTCTTTCAAGTGAAATCCATAGAGTAATAGTTTTCAAGTTATGAATACAATGGCCTAAAACTGGGCTACTTCATTTCAAAAGAAGTATATGAATCATCAGTGTTTCACATATTGTAATGATACCACCATATTACTACTTTGATTAGTCAAATTACATATTTGAACTTTTTTCCTAGATGCATCTAATAAAATATTCCAATTATCACAGAATCCTGTAAAAGCACAATGTAACCATTTCCCAATTAAGTGGGGCTGGAATAAAAGAAGCTTATAAAGAGTTAAAAAGAGTTCCAGAATAGACATCCCAGGGCACTTGTAAGACCACATTCAGCACATATATGCATAGCACAGATACCAGAAGAAAAAAATAAGAGCATGTTTGTTTGCATTTAAACAAAAGCAAACACCAAAATTTAAAATATTGCTTGAATTTCCGAAAATTACCCAAAAAAAAAAAGTCCCTAAATCGAGACAGACCTTAAGGTATGGAATTTAAAAAATTTTAAAGCTGGGCTAAAAGCCCAAGTAAATACCCTGTGCACCAAACAGTTGATTGAAGGATGCCGTCGCAAGAGATTGTGGATAAGAGCAACAATAACCAGTGCCCCTGCTGGAGGCACAGAAAGTGCTAGTCGACTAAGCTTCTTAGCAAAAGCAGCAGCCAAATATGCTGGAAGGAGGGGTGATTTTAAGCAGGAATCAAGCAGCTGCAATAGACAATTACCATAGGGTCAGAAAGGAATCCAAAGATTCAGATAAAGCATGAATGCCAGAAAGAATGTCTCTAGTTTCTAGTTTGTCCTCTTAGACATTCATATATTTCTCGACACTATGAGCAGGTCAACATAAGAAAGCAATGAAGCCCGCAAAGCATCCAGAAAAATGTCAGCTCCATGGCAGGAGAGGTCCACGGGCCTACATGAACTTGCCTATCAGTAATCTGAAGAACGTACCATTACCTAGTTGCCGAAAGTAATGGCTCACATATTGCATCAACATAGTTCAGAGCAAACACAAATTAAAAACCCTCAATCATTGCTAACTTCATGCCTCTATAACAATTCAGAGGATTGTAGGTCCCACATAGACATAACCACATATTCAGATGAAAATTGATGTGATCCAGAACTGTTTGGAGAAATGATAAAGAGTCAGGTACTAACTATAATAGACATGATCAGTGAAAATTACTTCGAAAAATTTCGCCCTGTGTTTTGCAATGAAGATGGAGGGCTGCAACAGCGCATAAAGCTTTTCATAGAAGTTGGGATATTCTAGGCCATGTTGTGTCATGAGGATAAAGAGACTGCTGAGAGCCATGACACTGACAACTCCACCAATGTCGTACGATTTCGTTAAGAAATCACTGCAAAAGTTCAGTTTACAACTTAAGCTGCGCTTCTAAAGCATGAAAGATGTCAAATTGGGAAGCAAATAAAAAAAAAATTTGGAAGCAAACTCACCATAACATGATGGGATTTGACAGGTGTGGAATAACTGCCTGAGGGAGAGAGACCAGAACCTGAGTGTCCAAAGCTACGCATGTCATTTAGTTTAGATAGAACTTTGGAAGAACAGTCAATACAACACCCCATCCATCAGGAAGCCATAGAAGGATAATATGACCATGAGCCAGAGGTTAACTAATGTCAATACTAAAGACTACCAATAAAAACATGGTTTAGCCAGTAATACCAGTAACCCGAACAAGGTCATACTAAAACATTTGTTCCTTATACCAAAGTAATGTTCAAAGTCAACCATAATAAGAGGTTTGGGAGACAAAATAAATAATTGCTTAAAAAAGACAAGATTTTCCATATTATTACATGGCAAACAACTGGCAATGAAGAATCCTCGATGGCAAAGGCTCTTTCAAACTAGTCGCATCAGTCAACAGGCACTCGAAACTTGTTCCAAGTTGATGTACCAAGATGAAAAGATAAATCCATCATCTTATACTCCATTTGCATGGTCAAACCATCAATATGAAACACAGTGAACCAGTAAACAGTGCTACCAGGGACACCACAGAAAGTCACACCCTGGAAACTTTCATTCGCATTATTATAAAGAAGTTCCCAGACATACCTCTTTATATACATCAAGTGGAAGTGGCAACCTCAAAAACGAAATCCACGATTTAGTGAACTTCAATTTTATCTTCTTAGCTATTTTGGTGGCAGACAGAACCTGATCGATAATAAACAGAGAAGCAAATACCCATTTTCTGTAAGTAGAAAGTAAGCATACAGATCACTTTGAATAGTCGAAAGGAAAAGTGGAAGAGGCATATCAGGAAAATCTTAAAGGGCAGTAGATTAACCAGTAATACATACGGAAGATTCATGTTTTTCACTTTTGGGCTTTTCAACTTCTGGTTTTAAAGACTCGGACATTCCACTACCATCACCTGTTTTTTGAACAAGAGAAATTTTTAATATAGCAACAAGAAAGTACAAACATCCTGAAGAACATGCAGCAATTACCTGAACCACTCCACATCTCACGATCAGACATTTCATCCTGGCTATTCAGAGGAGGGACATGTGATATGATGTAATGGATCGTACTAATTGAGTGCTCGATGCTGCAACAAATAGTAAATCAATCACAAAGACAGGCTCATTGCTCCTAGACACTGATCATCATTCTGTTGTTAAATTCTACACATTTTTTTGGCATGTAATAAATTTTTCAACAGTTTGATGCTTAGTTAATTACCAAGGAACACTTTACCACTAATAAATCTAGAATTATCTTCTTGTAAACAACTACTACATCAGTCGGTGTACTATATACATTGTCTATAAACCATATAATTGTGGTTAATTTCCAGGACATAGAGATGAATTGAAACGTGAAACCAAAGAGCAACCAGAAGATAGAAGATGGTGAAACCGCGAGAAAAAGAAAATATCAATATAAGAAGCTCTTCATTTATGTAAGAGAAAAGAAAAGGATGTGAAACACTAAAAAAAAAATTATAAAACCTATTTCTTTTCCAATTAGGTCATCTTTTATTGTTTTCACAGTGAGAATGGAGCATGACATTCTGCAGAGGTCTGCAAATGCTATTAACACCTCTAACATCAAGATGAATATTAGATAATGTCACTACAAGCTAAACAGACACCAGTCCCACCACAATAAGGAACTGGTGAGACTTCAGGCTCAAAAGGGAATTAAAGAATGAAACTATTGGAAAATTTCATTCCCAACAAGATGTAATTTACGAACCTAGCTTTCAAATCTCTCCCATCCCCGCCATCAGCAAAACTTCTGTCATCTGATAGGAAGAGTACAAAATGATGTCGAAAATACCAACAGTAGCACTGGCAGCACAGATTTAAAGGAGGAGCACCAGGTACCTCTCGTATCTTTAGTCCCCAAATTCCTGGAAAGCTTTTCTAGTGTAATGTACGTAAAGTAACTGCACCAAGAACATAACAAAAAGCTAACAGAATGCAGAACAGGAAAAAAATGACACTAAAAAAAACATTTCCAGCAGAAAAAACACAGAATAGATTCTCCATTTTTATACTCCATATCCTATTTTGACAACAATAAAAAAAATGATAATTTGTGGTTCTGTTTCACCAAAATTTTATTACTTGATTTCCATTAACCAAAGAGAGAATGAAAGTTAAGCTGTTAAAGCATCTATGTGTTACTGGAAATATATTGCCTCTTTCAAAGATTAGAAAATAAATGTGATGTCATTCTCTCATTGCCATCACAGGCAATATGACGCCTTTTGTAAAAATTAGAAAATAACTGTGATGTCACTTAAAGGTGGATACAACAAAATGAAGGGCAAAAAATGAGAAATCTATGTCCAACTCCAAGCATGGCAAAGAAGACGGTTATGAGCAGCTTATCAGTGCATCATACCAAATGTCAATGTACTTTAAGTACTTCGACGAAAGCAATTCCAACAAAATCCCAACTTCTGTGGAAGAATAGACCTGGAGAAGGAAGCGGTTGAGTACCATCATGAATCGAGTTATAGAAAGATGGATTGTCAGAACACATACATAGAGAGATGAAAAGGTAGCTTACAATGCTATGAATAAGCTGGTAGTAAATGGCTGATTGAAACCTACCCCCTTTTCCCATCTTCACGAACTCCATTATAGCATCCAACACAATTTCCTACACAAACCACAATCCTCGACAATAACAACTTTATAAATCTAAAACAGCTCAAGCAGAAATCCAAGAAAGAAACAAGAAAACATTCAATGCGCAAAGGAAATAACCTGTGCCGAAACTATGATGAACCAAACTAATCACTGGCTGCTGCAATGTCTCTTCCGAGCAGGATATTAAAATGCAAATAGCAATTTTAAAAGCACTCAAAAAAGTTGGAGAAAAAAAAAAAAAGCACCCAAGCTCACGTTCGCCACATTGCTCCCTTCAGATGCCAGAAAATCACAACTTTACAATCACAGAAAAAACCAAAGGCGCTCCTACTAAAAAAACTAACAATTCTCACGCAAGCAGCAAAAGGAACTCTCACAGAAGATTCCTCCGGAGCAATTCACTCACTTTGAGAGTCTCCTCTGCTTGCGCCGACACCGCCACCTCGATGAGCGACCGGACGAAGTCATCGAACTTCGACCGGAGCCACGTCCTGTAAATCGACTCGGGATCCGCCTTGGCATCCTCCTTGAGGCCCGAAGCAGAGGACGAAGGGAGGTCGGGGACCAGGGGAGTGAAGAAGGACTGCAGGGAGAGGAGCGACTCGAGGACGTGCTGCGGCGGGGAGCCGGGGGAGACGAAGGTGAGGAGGAGGGGGAGGTTGTTGACGTGGGCGCGGGAGGAAAGGAGCTGGTGGCCGAGGGTCTTGAGGTCCTTGAGCTTGTACTTCTCTGTCTTCTTCTTCCGGGTCTTGGAGGGAGCTGAGGCTGAGGAAGCCATTCTTGCAGGGTTGGGAGGCCGGGGGAAGAGAGAGAGAGAGAGAGAGAGAGAGAGAGGAGGTTTTGCGTCCGCGAAGAGGAGGGTTTATGAATGTTTCGAGATTTTTGTTTTATGGAAAATAAATAATTTAAAAATATTTTTTGAAATACAAACGCTTATATTACTTTAAAAAAAATTCATCACTTACGAAAATAGATAAATATAAATTATTATCGATAATGAAAATATTTCTCGTTAATTAATTTTTTTAAATAATATTTATATCATTTAAAATCTTTTAACTGAGCTAATCTTAAAAAAGATTTTAGAGTTCTAAAATATTTTCGTTGATTTCATTGATTAATTTTTCTTTCTTTTCTTTTCATGAAAGTAAAGGCATGCAGCAATGGAAATTCAATCTGACCATAAAAAAAACATTTTGCATCTGTTATTGTTTGGTTCGGTTAAAATTACATTCCTTGACTTATTATTTTTCTACAAATTTTACGTTTCTTTACATAAAGGATTTTACTTGATTTTTTTAGAACGACTAACAGAATAATTAGGAAAAAAAATGGTTCTGAAATTGAGAACTCGAGTGCAAAAGAGAAAAGGAGAGAAAAGTGCCAACGGCAAGTCGCATTCCTCGCCTCGCGCTCCCAAGAACGCCATAAACCCCTGGCGTGAGCCCGTCCCCTGGCACGAGCCGTCAGACGTGCACCCGCAACTCCTGGCAAAAGGTTGTCCAAGTTTACACGACCCTCGTGCCGACCTAGGCGAATGGCCTCCGTAGTATTGAGTAAAACATGACGACAGGCTCCCTTGCGATCCCGCCAAGCGATGTCGGGAGAGGAGACCTCAGGCAAGACTCATCGGACTGATTACGGCAGCGACACCCCCTCTCTCTGTCTCTCTCTCATCCATCAATGGGGGGTAGCAACATCACCGTCAAAGATCTTCGGCGGATGCCGCCAGGAAAGACCGAGGTTGCGAGCCGCATCCAATCTAGAAAAGTTTTTTTGTGGTGGAAACAAAAATTAACCAATGACTATAAAGTGAACCGTTTGTTTCTGTAATTAACCTGCTGTTCTTACGTTTAAAAAGCAGGATTAAAAAAAAAATCAAAGTCGTGCAGATCAAAACGCCAAGATTTCTGATTTGTCCAAAAAATGAGACCAAAGTTCCTGAAGGTACAGCGATAGCTTGGCCTCACCTCCCGGATTGCAATAGGTTGGTTCTTTACTTCCGGAGTTACTCATCATTTTTCACCACCTTTCCGCTAAAATGGAAAACAAGAGAAAGCATACACCATCATAAGTCATACACATTCCCAAACACAAGATATAATCAGAAAGTTCCTCTTCGCAGGGATTCAGTACAACGTGTTTGTATACAGAGAGAGACAAATGCGTGTGGTTCTCTTACATTTAGTCCTTCCTGTTCCTACTAACCGAAACGGGGGAGAACGAGAAATGAAAACAAGGGAAAAATGGCGAGAAAAACCATGTATATGTTCCTTAGTACGACAGAAGATAAGCACCTTTTTTTTTTTGGGTTTTTGGTTTTGGGGGGGTGGGGTGGGGGATATGTCGGGTTCTAGACAGAAGAAAACCACCTTCGGGAGCAACAAAAATGGTAAGGTTACCTGCTATTAATTGCTAACGTAGCTAGTGTGACCTATGGCATACTCTTTTTATGAAAATCGCCAATGAAATCCTCAGACCCTACACTTTGTTCATCAGCAAGCGGCAGTGGATTAAACCTGACTGATGACCTGTGTTTGTATGTTAAGCTCTGACTGTGATGCCCAATCGGTTCTTCTAATAATGTACCAGTTACACTAGGCATTGGGGACGCAAGAGGAAGCTGAAGGCTGGCGCCATTATTTAACAGCGCCGCAAAACACTACATCAAACACCTTCGATCCCAAGCAGCTTGAAAGAATTCGGACCCACTAGAAACACACGTCTTGGGGGTGGATACCGGAAGACAACTACTCCTTTATATGCTGTCCTTGGTACACCATCCTGGAACAAGGGAGAAAGCATCATAACTTTTGTGTGAGTGAGACAGAAAGAGAGTATCCAACTGCAGAAACATTAACACTAGCAAGGACAATGGAGGCACAGAAACATGCTCATTTCAGGGATCAAAAAATAAAGAGTGAATTTTGAGGGTTGGCTAAAGGTTCGTGCAGGAGAATCTCCAAGTGTCTACATCCCATTGAATCAGGTAACAGGTACCGACTGCACTGGATTTGCAGATTAATCCACTGAATATATAGATTATTTCAATTAAGTGATTGGATAATCAAAGACCCAGTCATAGAACCAACATATACTGAACTAAAGGCTCATACTGACACATATCCTAGAATATCCATTCAAAATGCAGAGAAAGGATACCTTGTTGGTTCTATTAGCCACATAAAACTAAGAAAACTCAGAGTAAACTTAAAAGAAATCCCATCAAGAAATACGCTAACCTTCCATTCCTGGAAGACACCAAATTGCTGGGCAATGCGTTCAAAATCTGGCTGGTCTTTATATCGAACACGCACATCACCTCGTATATTAGAGGCCTTCAGGACAGCATCAGCTCCATTAATAGGTTTAGCATTTTTCAGAAGTTCCGCAAAATGCTTAACATACTTGTCCTGAGATAAGTTGAAGACACATCATTAGTTGGAGAACATTTGAAGGCATAGACACTTCTAGGAATCAAACTACGACAGATACCTCCATCAGGTAACTCAAGTCCTTGGATTTCCAGTCAACCTTTCATAAACGAAAGATAACAAAAGGTCAATAACATATAACAATTTGCTTAACTCGTAATACATTAATTACCTGGACATCATTCAATTTGATTGGCTCAAGATATTGTCTGAAAAATTGCCCCAAACTAGACCCCTGAGAGAATATCAAATTTGTCATAGACATTCATGGTATCAACTTCCCAGATAATGGACATTGCAAACATATAAGGAGTCAGTAGTCAAATCAAATCCTTTGTAATGCCAAAGTTGTAGACGACATGTGCTATCGTTTCCCATATCACCCCCAAGCCATCCAACATAAAACTCTTGAATTCATATTAAAGTAACCCAGCAGGTACATGATGTGGCATTCACTGCAAAACCATTAAAAGCCCTCTACCATGAGCACGGCCATGAAATGAATTCTATGAGGAACCTCATCATTGCTGGACTCTCCCTCTTTCTTGGGATATCCGTTCCCCAATTCTTCTATGAGTACTGGACTTGAAAAATAGGTTTTCTCGGGAATACTTTTTCTCTGACATTGATTATTCATTTATAGGATTTTACAGCATATACAAATCCTTAGAATCAGGAAAGAAATCACTAATTTAAGGAATATAGTTAATACTAGGAAGAGAATAACTATAGACATCTACTTTCCTAAAATACAAAGATTGACAGCAAATACGCTAATTTACAGCTTTACAAGGAAAAATTCCTAAAAAACTATTTCCGGTTTTCCAACACTCCCCCTCAAGCTGGTCTAAAGATATCTTCCATAGCCAGCTTGCCAATTAACGGATCAAACTGTTTCTTGGTTAGTCCTTTGGTGAAGACATCAGCCACTTGTTCCTCCGTGGGAATATAAGTCATGCACACCAAGCCATTATCTATTTTCTCCTTAATGAAATGTTTATCCACTTCTACATGTTTTGTGCGGTCATGGAGAACTGGATTATGAGCAATCGAAATTGCAGCCTTGTTGTCACAGTACAACTTCATAGGAGATGACTCCAACGACTTTAATTCCTCCAGAATTCTTCGTATCCACATAATCTCACATATACCGTGTGCCACAGCTCTAAACTCAGCCTCCGCACTACTTCTAGCCACCACATTCTGCTTTTTACTTCGCCATGTAACCAAGTTGCCTCCTACAAATGAGCAGTACCCTGAGGTAGATCTCCTGTCCACTATACTTCCAGCCCAATCCGCATCAGTGTAGGCTTCAATTTGTAGATGTCCCCGTGGTTTGAACAAAAGACCTCTACCAGGTGCCCCCTTTAGATATCTTAGAATCCTGTAAACGGCTTCAAAATGTTCTGCTCCAGGTGAATGCATGAACTGACTGACCATGCTCACAGAAAAAGCTATGTCAGGGCGTGTATGAGACAAGTAAATCAGTCTCCCTACGAGTCTCTGATAACGCTCCCTGTCCTTCACGTTCTCGGCTTTTGCAGGCTGTAGTTTTACATTCGGCTCTATTGGTGTTTCAGCAGGCTTGCACCCTAGCATACCCGTCTCATTAAGGAGATCGAGCACATACTTACGCTGATTTACAGAGATACCTTCTTTAGACCTAGCAAACTCCATTCCAAGAAAATATTTTAATGTCCCCAAATCTTTAATTTCAAATTCTTCAGCGAGTCTTCCCTTTAACTTCTCTAGTTCATCATAACTATCTCCGGTTAACACTATATCATCCACATACACAATCAAGATAGCCACTTTACCTTCCTTTGAATGTTTGTAGAACATAGTGTGATCAGCTTGACCTTGAGTGTATCCATAACACTTTATCACCTTGCCAAAGCGTTCAAACCAAGCTCTAGGGGACTGCTTGAGTCCATATAAGGACTTCTTCAGTTTGCACACTTTTCCAGCTTCAAATCTTTCTTCAAATCCTGGCGGCAGATTCATGAACACCTCCTCCTCTAAGTCCCCATTAAGGAAGGCATTTTTAACATCCAATTGATGTAGGGGCCAGTTAGAATTTACTGCAAGGGATAACAACACTCTAATTGAGTTTATTTTAGCTACTGGGGCAAAGGTTTCTTGGTAGTCTATCCCATAGGTTTGAGTGAAACCTTTTGCTACAAGTCTAGCTTTATATCTCTCAACACTTCCATCAGCCTTACTCTTTATTGTAAAGACCCACTTACACCCAACAACCTTCTTTTCTTTCGGCAATTCTACAATCTCCCAAGTACCATTTTTTCTTAAAGCATTCATTTCCTCAAACACTGCTAATCTCCAACTCGGTTTATTTAGTGCTTCCTGAATGTTTCTAGGTACCACAAGTTTTGAAATATTTGTAATGAATGCTCTATGGTTATCAGAAAGATTATTGTAGGAAACATATTGAGAAATAGGATGCTTAGTGCACGTGCGGGTTCCTTTTCTAAGGGCAATGGGAAGATCAGTGTCAAGGATCTGTGTAGGGATTACGGGGGCCAATTCTAAACCAGGTTCGGGTGTAGAAGTTTCAGAATTAGAGTGTGATGGCAAAGAATGAGTACATGTAGAAGAAGAAGAATTACCTGAGACATTTGGAAGACCATCACCCGGGGTTTCTGATTGAGCATGTGTTGGGATGATTGGTTGATCTCTACTTCTTTCAGGGATATTCTTCCTTGCATAAACCATAGGCTCAAGATTACTGCGATTTTTGTGCAATCGTAGTATTTCTTTTTCTGACAGATCAATGATATCAGATTCGGATATAGTGGGATCAGCCTTTGTTCCTTTTTCCATTGAAACAGAGATATCCAAAATTGGATTAGGTAAAGGTTCAACAATTTCCCAAAAATTTGGTTCCACTAAGATCTCCCCCTGAAGAAAATTTTTGGTAAAATAGGGAGTATTTTCCATAAAAGAGACATCCATAGTTGTGTAAAATCGTTTTGTAAGAGGATTAAAACACTTGTAACCCTTTTTATTCGGAGTATATCCCACAAAAACACATTTTTCTGCCCTTGGGTCTAACTTAGACCGGGACCGTTTTGGAAGGTGAACATAAGCAGTACAACCAAAAATTTTTAAAGGTAATTCAGAATTAATTCGAGAATCAGGAAATACCTTTTTAAAACTCTCTAACGGAGTAGTGTATTGTAAAACTTTTGTGGGCATCCTGTTGATTAGATATGAGGCAGTTAGTATGGCATCCCCCCATAAATATTTTGGAATGTTCATGTAGAACATCATAGCCCGAGCTACCTCTAACAGGTGCTTATTTTTGCGCTCAGCTATTCCGTTTTGCTCAGGAGTATCTGAACATGTTGATTGATGTAAAATCCCTTTTTTCTTTAAAAAGGTTTCCAAGACCTTATTAAAATATTCTGTTCCATTATCAGATCTCAAAACACTGATTTTTGTTTGAAATTGATTCTCGATCATTGAGTGAAAATCTTTAAAAATTCTTTCAACTTCAGATTTCTCCCGCATTAAATACACCCAGCAAAGACGTGTATGGTCGTCTATAAAGGTTACAAACCATTTTTTTCCTGAAGTGGTAGTGACCTTCGAAGGTCCCCAAACATCACTGTGAAATAGATAAAATGGTTTTGAAGCTTTATAAGTTTTTTGAATATAGGGTTTACGTTGGCTCTTAGCCAATAAACAACTTTCACATTGAAATGATAGAGGATTAACCTTCTTAAACAATACTGGAAATAAATGTTTTAAATAAGAAAAACTAGGATGGCCCAATCTGCAATGCCAAACCATTATTTGATCACGATCAAAAAAAGAACTAATACTACTAAGTCCTTGAGCAATTTTATTACTAGGTAAATTATCCTCGAAATAATAGAGACCATTGATCATCCTAGCACTGCCAATCGTCTTCCCCGTGCTCCGGTCCTGAAACAGGCAATGGGATTCATAGAAGGTAACACAACAATTAGAATCTCTAGATAATTTACTGACAGACAAGAGGTTGCAAGTAAGTTTAGGAACATGGAGGACAGATTTAAGATCTATCCCCTCAGAAATTCTTATCAAACCTTTTCCTGCAATAGGTGAGAAGTTACCATCTGCTATCCTAACCTTTTTATTTCCAGGACACGGTAAATATGATTCAAACAGGTTTGAAGAGTTGGTCATATGGTCGGATGCTCCAGAATCGATTATCCATGGAGCAGATAAATTGAAATGATAGGCTCGAGCATTGAATTCATTACCTGTGTATACCACAGAAGCACTAGGAATACCAAATGTTGAGTTGTTTTTCAGCAGTGTAAGGAGTTGCTCCTTCTGCTCCTTGGTGAGAGAATTAGTTTCGGCCTCTCTAGCAGCAGTGAGGGCATGCCCTGGCTTGTCATATGTTTTACCTTTCTAGTTCGCAGGTTTCTCGTAAATCCTCCAACAAGTTTCACAAGTATGGTGAGCCCTGTTGCAAAAATCACACCAAAGGCGTGATTTGTCATCAAATCTGCGCTGATATGCAGTGGTTTTATTATACCCCCCACCTGTGGTCGCCAAGGCTGAACCTTCAACAGCAACTCCAGGTCCCTTCTTGCCCAGCATCACATTTCTCCGACTCTCTTCTCTTCTAACCTCCGAAAACACTTCACCAATTGAAGGCAGGGGTTGTCTTCCAATGATTCTACCCCTTACCTCATCAAATTCGACATTGAGGTCAGCCAAAAATTTGAAGATCCGATTATCCTCCACGGTCTTCTTATGATGTTGTCCATCCTCGGTAGTTTTCCACTCATAGGTATTGAAGAGATCCAGATCCTGCCAGATCCGCTTCAAGGAATTGAAGTACTTTGTGACGTTATCCTCCCCTTGTCGAATTTCACCTAGTTTGAGAGTCAATTCAAAGATTTGAGATTGATTCCCTAAATCAGAATACATCTGATTTACATTTTCCCAAAGCTCTTGCGCCGTTGGATAGCACATGTAATTAGCACTAATGTCTTCTTCCATAGAGTTTACGAGCCATGTCATCACCATGGAATTTTCTGCGTCCCATGTAGCATAGTCCGGATCATCCTCCGTAGGAGCCTTCTTGTCACCCGTCAGGTAGCCCATTTTTCCACGTACTCTGACATACATCCGGACTGATTGAGACCATCTCAGGAAATTTTCACCATTCAATCGAATTGTGGTGATTTGGACAGAGTGGGATTCTGAGGTGTTTGCACTGTTTTTTGTGGAATCAGATGTGGTGGGGTTGTTCGAGAAAGATAAAAGAGCAGCAGGGGATTCATTTGAGATGTCCGACATGATGATTGAGATAGCAAATAATTGAATGAAAGAACGAAGAAGAAGAATTTCAGCAAGCAGTTCACCTGCTCTGATACCAACTTGAAAAATAGGTTTTCTCGGGAATACTTTTTCTCTGACATTGATTATTCATTTATAGGATTTTACAGCATATACAAATCCTTAGAATCAGGAAAGAAATCACTAATTTAAGGAATATAGTTAATACTAGGAAGAGAATAACTATAGACATCTACTTTCCTAAAATACAAAGATTGACAGCAAATACGCTAATTTACAGCTTTACAAGGAAAAATTCCTAAAAAACTATTTCCGGTTTTCCAACAACTGGACTCCCACTAGCGATGAAAAAATTAACTTACATACTAGGTGATACTGGGAAAACTTGCAAGGTAACTGTAGAAGACTGGAATGACCATAATCAGAGTACATGTATACAAAATCCACTTACATGCTCGCCAAAATTATAAGTTCTGCAGACTTCTGGCCGAATAAATTGTCGACCCTTGTGGTTCTCTTGTAGCCTTAACCAGTCGTCCCAGTAAGTAAAGCATTGTCAAAGAAAATTTAGGGAGACATATAAGCTAGCAACATATGTGATTTAAAAAAGACATATATCAAACCCATAAGGATATGCCTTAGGCCACTTTGGGGATAATTCATTCCATGTAGATCTGGTCAACATCCATCCAAGTCCAGGAAAGAAATCAGATCGGTAAAGGATTTCTGCAAAATTTAGAAAAAGATTACAAGAAAAGAGATGTGGAGAAGGAAGCACATATCTTAGACAAGAAAGGTAGATAAGGCTGTGAACAAAGCTTCAAACCTGAATCCATGGTAAGACAAAAAAAAAAACAATAAAAACATTCCCCACACTATTGATTCAGCCATTTAACTTCGGCAGCATTTTCAAATGATTTTTTCACATGTGGCAGGCAGTGAGCAAGTACTTAGCTTTGCTACTTATGTAAAGGTCATCGTCCATTCATACCAAGCAAAGTTCCAAAGCTTTTGAGCACGTTCGAAAATGAAGAAAAATAAGAATATGTGCATGCATGAAGACATTTAATATAACACTCAGAACCAGACTGCAAAAGACCTTTTTTGTTTGGGGCATAGACCTCATTTCTTCCACTAAAAAGGCAGAGTTTATGAGAATTTACCTGGATCATGCACGAATTGCTTTTGTCCATTGTCATTCCATGAGGAAACAGCCATAATGGTCCTGCCATAGTTTGAGATGGAAGATTGTAAAGTTCGTAATGTTTTCTTTCCTCCACAGAAATTAGATTTGAGCCCAAGCCCAATTTATTTATTTTTTTAATTCGAGGTATTCTTTAACAGTTATAATTCAAATATCCAATTATAGCTTAGGCATTTCAAGAATTTATACTTATCCTTTTCCATGAGAGCTGCTGCAGCCTCAAAATAATCAAAAAAATCAGGTGCAATCTCCATATCATCTGCATTGAGGTGAAAGATTGTGAATAGGCACTCACTTTAGAGGTAGTGAAAGCAACCCAGCAAAAAAATATATTGTCACCTTCAAGTATGATTACTCGACTGAAGTTATGTTTGTAGAATAATTCATCCATTGCCCACTTGTAATGCCCTGACATGAACACACATGAGATTGGCAAAAACCTATCAAAGCAATAGCAAAAGAAATCGATCTTACGTGCAATTTTATAGTATGCAATTAACTCCCCAGGCCTTGCAGTTTGCACTGGCTTAGAATCCAAATGCTGCAATGAACTCCAGTTATTTCTCAAATAAACAGGTAAGTACTAAAACCTCTGCAAAAGAACCTAGGTCAGGATTACAGCTTTCATCTAGACATAGTCAAAAACAACAAAAATCTCTCTCGTCTCAGTTTCATGATTTTCAGATTATAAAGAAACAATTGTGTGAAACTTGTTCCATGAAAGACCTCAGCAGCTTACCTGCATGTAGGTCAACTGATCATAACTCAAGGCCTTCTTTCTAACTTGCGGATCAGACCCATCCTATGGAAACAATTTGTGGTCAAACACAAATATATTAGAACAACAACATTAAAGAGGGAGACAGGCGGCCGGGGGTAAAGCTAGCATGCAATAAAGGAATGCTAGATGTGTTTTTGCTAGAAGACGAACTGAGGGTATACTACCTGGGATACAAAAAGTGGGTACTTTGAAGCAACGACATTCTGATATCTGGAAAATGAAAAGAATCCAATAATAGGAGAACTGATCTGTACAAAGTGCCTTGAGCTCTCACAAAAAAATAAAAATACAAAAAGACTTTACAGAACAGATCTGCCATACTTCAAGATAGAGTTAATGGTCCTCTCAAGATAATCGGCCCGATTGCATGCCATGATCACCACTGCTGCCACTTGGGTCTGATATATCGAACAAAAAGATATCAGCAACTAAGACCAACAAAATTGGACTTGTAAACTAGAGAAGCTAAATAACATATTATTGTCAGAAGAAAACCTGTATTTTGTCCACCCGTCTTTGAAGGCCTTTAACTGCAAGATTAGCAAAAGAGAAACTTTAGTAGCACTTAAGACATTCACCAGCAAAATCGGTATGCCATATGCTTAAGTGCATAATTTTAACATAAAAAGGGGATACGTGATGAAACCGACTGATAGATCTGCAAGCAATCAACAGCTAAAGATGCCTTTAAGGAGATTGACTGAAAATTAACGTAATCACTCCACTCGATTTTGTCAGCAGGAGGATATCCATCTAAGACAGCTCAGTAAGCATTCTTTGTTTCTACTTTTCATCGTTTAGAGCTAAATGTCGTAATTTCTACCCATTGTGCTCCTTTATGCTTTGTTTGGGACATGGATTGAAGTAAATAGGTGAAGAAAATTGGGAATTTTTCCAATTGTTCCCTCTATTTCTTCTCACCGAAAATTTGAAATTTTCCCAAATTTCAACACCACCTTCCATTTTCCCTCCCCTCCCCTCCTCTCCCAAACAAAACCTGTATGTTATCTCCCGAAATGCTCTTGCAGTGCAACCATTTGACAGAAGAAGTTGCAGCAAAGGAATATGTAATGTAATCAGTTTTGGTTCCATCTGCATAAGCAGATATTTCGCAATACCTACCTGAATAGATTCCAGAATATTACATCTCCTTAATTCATCTTTATGAATGAAAGCATAGGTAGAGACTTGAGTACTACATGAAGTACTAAGCAAAGAAGCAATAAGTGGGCAAAGTAGCAGCTAGGATAAAAAGGCTAGGGTAAAATTATTCATCGATATCAATATCAACATCACCTTTATCCCAAATCAGTTGCGGTCGGTGGTCGATGAACCCGAAGCGAAAAGCTTAAAATATACTAAAATAAAAGCAAAAACAAGGGTATCCCAAAAATAAAATAAATAAATAAATATAAATAAATAGAAAAGACTAAATAGGGCACTCTAGAACATAGGAAATCCCCCTTTTTACAATGCGAATAACTTTCCTCCACTCCGTGCTAAGATAGACCGTACGCCAAGCTATTTCCCCCTTCATTAAATCTTGTTTTACCTCCTTCTTCCAAGTAAGTTTCGGCCGACCTCGTCCTTTCTTCATATCGTGTTTTCGGTAACGCTCTTCTATTCTTATCAAAGCATCTAGGGGTTTACGGAGAATATATCCAAACCATCTCAATCTATGTTCTCTCTTCTTCTTTGCCACCGGTACTATTCCAACTTTTCATCGAATATCGTCATTTCTTATCTTATCCATCCTTATATGACCACACATCCACCTTAACATCTTCATTTCAGCTATCCCAATTTTATGCTCATGTTGCTTCTATACTAGCCAATATTCGTTCCGTATAGCATTGCAGGTCTTATTGCCGTTCTATAAAATTTTTCCTTTAACCTAAGAGGGATTTTGTGATCACAAAAAAACCTTCATGCACTGCGCCATTTCATCCAACCTGTTTTGATTCTATGGCTAACATCCTCAGCAATCTCTCCCCTCTTTTGCAAAATTGATCCTAAATATCTGAAAGTATCTTTCTTAGGTACCTTTTATTCAAGCATTTCCACGGATTCTTGATCACCTCCTCTTGTCGTGACGAATTCACACTTCATGTCTTCCGTCTTACTCCCACTTAATGTAAATTCTTTGGACTCTAATGTGATTCTCCATAATTCTAATTTAGCACTAACCCCAGCATGGTTTCATCAATAAGTACAATATCATCAATAAGCAAAGAAGCAATAAGTGGGTAAAATTATATATACTCAAAAAGAATTTCCAAGAACTTAATCTCTTTACTCAATACTTTCTGATCCAGAACTAAACACAGCATGTTCTGCAAACTTCACAAGCTGCACAAGGTTAGATCCAAACACCACCCCCCCCCAAAAAAAAACCCCAAAAGTTTAGTGGGATTATGTGGTATGAAGGGCTTTTGCCTCACAGGCATGCACAGTCAATTTTATGATGAGTGTTTTCTCTTTTGAATGCGTCCTGGTTGATGCTAGCTTTAGTTTCTACTGTCTATCTCTATCAATTTAAATATATTTTACAATTTCTGCATCCATAATGTGCTCACCTCACTAAAACCAACAATTTACGGTCTTATTCTGTATAGTCTAGTGATGGTTTTCTTTCAATTTGTTCTTGTACATTTCTGATATGCAAGAACATTTCTTCTATCATTTAATCCTTCATTATCTATAAGAAATATTCAATCTCCAATTTAATTGAGAAAGGGAAGTTAAAAAAGAAGAAAAATAAGTAAATTCAACTGAAAGCTATGCGTAGATAAATATTGCACATTATCATGGAGCCAAAAGTACATCATCTGGAAAAAAAAATTGATATCCACAACCATGTTTATTGAATCATGATAATCATTTAGAAATTTCTCACAGCAAGTGAAGAAAATTAGCAACAACTTCTACATAAATCAATTAGTGTATTGGTTAACCATCTTCCCCAGTGAGAATAATTAAATGTTTTTTATTGCAAGCATGTCATGATTCTTAAAGAAAGGCCATCAAAGTACGACTAAATTGGTAGAATAGACTGATAGTAAAAGGACCTTCGTAACTTTTAAAATTTAAAATCACCTACTGGATCACAACTAGAATGAGCAAGTCAAAATAAAATGAGAAAGAAGTATAAACAAGTGGAGCAGTAATACTAGCTAACATACATTCAAGATCTTGAACTAGAGCCTTCATCTGCCCATATTCTTCATCTTGTCGTTTCTTATCCTCTGAGTTTCAGACACCAAGTGGGTGAAGCATATAGATCAAGGCACGTTCAAAAGCAAATACATTGCAGATTGAATAGGATGAATGATAAACAGGATTCTTCCAACATCAAAGAGAGGTCAAGTAGTAGAACTCCACAGCACAAGAATGATAATTAATCTCCTTCAGTTTTAGTCACTCGGTAAAATTTTGAGATTCTATAAGTAAAGCACTGCATCACAACAATCACGATTAAACTCCAAATTGGTAGAATCCACAAATGCAGAATGTGGTTTTCCTGATGCACAAAGCCAGACAAGTGCTAAAAGATTCATATGCTGCAAGCTTTCAGACAATCCATATATTTCCAGTCCTCTACAGAAACAGCATGAGGGAAACACATGCTTAAAAGGAAATTATCACACCTTCTAGGTCCACAATACGGCTTTGCTGCATGCTTATCTGATCAATTAGTTTTCGCATTTGAACTGTACAACGAGTCTCGGCTTCAACCTGTAAAATGAAAGATGTATCTAAGAAATCTATTATGATTTCCAGTGGCTGCGGGTTAGGAAAGGGGGGATGCCCGCATTAGATTTCTGGTGTCTGCCGCGCTCCTCTCTCCCTCTCATATTTTCATAAACTATAGCATCATGAAAGTATTTCATGTTGTTACCCATAAGCTACTCCTTCCAAAAGGACATAAGCATAGGAAACACGTTTACATAACAAGACCATCCAAAGACCAAGCCAACCAAAAAAATGAAACGGGTCCACCATTACAACTTCTTGACTCAATCATTAAACACAATACATGAGAATTACTACCATCATTTAAGTGTGATCCTCTCGAAAGCTACTCCTCCCAAACGGCAGCAGCACAATAAGACCATTCAAAGACCAAACCAACTAAATATTGTAATGGGTTCGCCATTAGCACTTCTTGACTAACAATAAAACACTACTTGAGAATTACCATCATTTAATGGGGTATCCTATCCTCACTTGAACAGATTGACTCTTTCCAATCGATATTTCAAGCAAGATAGTAAATTTAGTAGAAGTTGGATGAAAGAGAGACTCAGCACTTAGCATTGTCAAATATATCGTTAGTATGACAAATTCAGAAAGGCTGCTCCCCCACAGCAAGGAAAAGGTTCCACTACATGCTCAATATTTCTTTTTTAAATTCACTAGCTGGACAGAGTTTCAGATATAAAGTTACCTAATCTTAGAAGTACTTAACTTGAAAGTCTAGATGCTGGCTGCACATGATAATAAGAAGTTTACTAGGTACAAATGCATATCCTTTTGGAAACAAAGCTAGAGGTTCAAATGGCCATCAATCCAGAATGAGAAACCAGCATGAGGTATTAGAATAGACTTACAGCAGCAGCAAGTCGATCAGCATATTCCGATTGTGTCGTGAAAAGACGCATCTAAGGGAGAGGAAAAACGAAAACAAAAACAAAAACAAAAAGATATAAGTCAAACGAGTAAAGATATAATGTTGGTGGACAAACAGATGAAGTGAGGACAACCATTAGACACATAGACTAATGCAAGAAGAATTGATCATGAAAGCCAACAAGACTGTTACATAGGTATGTACATTGCTTGATGCCGAAGCATCTCTTTAAAGCTGAAGCAAAACAATAAAGTTGGGGAAGAAACTGAACTGAAAGATTCAACTGAAACTAGAGAATAGAAAAGTTGAACACGAATCCTTTTTCCTGGCCAAGAACCGTTTTGGATATCTGTTTTTGATAATCATAAGATAAGGCATCTCCCATACCATTGAACAGTACTTTACACATGAAATGAGAGAGCTAAAGGGCTGAAAAGGCAGCAGTTGAAGGTGAATCTAGAAAAAAAAAATAGTTTAAATATAGATTATTAGCATATCCTAAGATAGTATTATTATAATTCTTGATGGTTCCTCGATAACTAAAAATCCATGAATGAGGTAAAAGGCAATACAATCCTGTACTCAATCATAAGATGTCTTGTCCTTTACCAGAAACCAGACCAGTAGAGAAAAGAAAAATGAGTTTCACCTAAAATACTACCACCAAAGCATCAAATACTCGAGTTAATGGACCCATATTTTACTCTTCAGAGTAGTTTCTAAGCCCGATCCTTCTTCAGCGGATCTGTCAAAGCCTTCGGTCAAGCTCTTTCATCGTTCCCTTTAGCTAGCCCAGGGGTGAGGAGGGATTTGAACCCCTGATACCGGGGTTCGTAGCCACATGCTCTAATCCTCTGAGCTACAGGCCCCGCTCTTGAATCAAAGCATCTATTCATTTTTCCAACAAATTACCTAGAATTGGATCTGAAATTCCCAAAGTACTATTTGTCCATGGTCATCAAAGAAAAATTCTCCAGAGTAACACCGCAACAGAGCCCAGAGGCGACTGCCATCTAAAATTACAGTATTTTACAGTTACAAGACCTTGTGCGATTAATAGACGATCCACAGCCACTCTAATTTTCTACATCATTACTAGAAGTAGAGGATCTAGTACTAAAAACCTCTTCTGATTTGTTTTACATCAAACGCTTCGTTTACATGTTAGGAAAGAAGCCTTAATCCTTGTATCTCGCATGATTTCGTAATTACTTTAGTTCAGCAACTGACTCAAGCAAACGAAAAAGGAACAACATCTCTGGTTCATATGTGGTGTCAAAATACATAAGCTAAGATTAAGCTGCATTTGAATTTGCCCGTATTTTCAGTCCATCAGCATTAGCAAACTGAAAGTTCAGCGCGAAACAACTTTTTTGGTGTTCATTCATGTCAGTCTCACCTTCTGAATTCTATTGGCGTTTAAGAAAGAAGTGAACAACACAAACCTACAGAACGACATATAACCCCTTCAATAATATAACAAAACCTCGAGAATGATTCTTGCCATGAAAGAAGCAAACACACTCTCCTCTCAGCGTAGCTCACGACTCCCAACAATTTAGGCTCAACAAAAGCAGCTACGAGCGCAAATGCACGTCGATCGGTAGTTCAAACCGCAACATACCTGATCGCGAAAAGAAAGGGGACTAAGAAATCACCTGGATGTAGATGAACGCCACTGCCGCGGCGAGGAGGAGGAACCGGAAGTCGCAGAGGAACTTGTGCACCATCGTCTCTCCGGAGCGGCGGGGAATCGCCGTAGCAGCTGAAGATCACGCGGCGGAGTTGTCGAGAGCGCTGGACATAGACGACTGGAAAGGACGGATCGGGTCGAATAATTCTGAGAAGGCTTTAATGGCGATCCTCGAGCGTCGATGTTGGGCGCTTTGCTCTTCGTCTTGTGCTTTGATGATATGTGGAAGCGGCGACGACGACGACGACGACTCCGAGGGTCGAGTCAAACGAAGCCGAGCCGAGGCGAGAGACTGGGTTTCGGAGTCGTACTATCGGAGCGAGCCGGACGAAGGCTGTTTGGAAACGAGGCTTTGGTATTCTTCGTCGGCGTAGCCCGAAACGGAGCTCTCGAGTCCGATCCGAGATTTTTCTTATGTGAGCTTTTCTCAAGGGTCAACCCGGCCCAATAAGCCCGACTACTTCTTTAGTCGGGAGAAACAAATTGTGAGAGCTTTTCTTAAAGGAAAATGAGGCAAATGGCCCATTAATTTTGATCTAATATGTAACGTGATCTTTGAATTTTAATTTACTTAATATGACCATTGAGTTTTAGTAGAATGTGTAATGTTGTCTCTGAACTTTTGAATTGGTTGATGTGGTCTTTAGGCTTTTGGTACATATTCAATTTAATCCATAGGTTATATGAATATGTGTAATGTTGCCCGTAAACTTAAATTAATGGAATGATGATAATAAACCTTTATATATAGTTTAGGGATTAAACTAAACATGTGTCAAAAGTTCAAAAATTAGATTAAATAAAGTAAACATTCAAAGACCACATTACACATCGTGGTAAAGTTCACAAACGATATTGGATAAATTAAAAGTTCATGATTGCATATTGAGCCATAGTTCATAAACTAGTTATCTCATTATCCTTTTTCTTAATTAATCATCATCGACTTCATTCGATGCTTTTGGCATCATAAATCACTTCTTCTTTTTTTGGCCGAACGTCAAAAATCACTTGAATGGAGTGTGATAAAACAATTGTAATCTTCTCTTTATGAATTCTAATAAACCCATCTCATTGATCTCTTCGTGAAAAGTAAGCACACCATCGAATTATGTACATTCATCGTGACAAGCTCACTTTTTGCATTTTCTTTTGCTCGACTTGAATTGCTTTGCCTTTGTCTACGCTTCCGTTTGGCCTATGTAAATCTTCGATGATGACTTTTTTAAAAGAAAATTCAGGAACTTGTGTACATATTTTTTCTTATGTAGGAAAGGACAAAAGGGACCTAAAATAAAAGGGAGAATGATATAAATGATCTCTGAATTTTGACTTAATATGTAATGTGATCTATGAATTTTTAATTTGCCTAATATAGTCTCTGAGCTTTAGCTCAATATATAATATGGTCCCTAAATTTTTAATTTATTTAATGTAGTCCATAACTTTTGAAACATGTTCTTTACAAAAAAAAAAAAACTTTTGAAACATCTTCAATTTAATCCTTAAATTATAAGAAAATGTTCAAAGTCGCCTTTGAACTTGAATTAATGGAAGAATAACGTTGAACATCATCTTATAAATTTGGGACTAAGTTGAACATGTTTCAAAATTTTATGGATTATATTGGTCAAACTAGAAGTTCAAGGATCATTGCATATTGGGCTAAAGTTCATGAACTATATGGGTCAAATCAAAAGTTTAAGGACCACATTGTAATTTAGAGCAAAATTCAAGTACCATTCATGTCATTATTCCAAAATAAAGTGATGACTTGGATGCAATGGACAGCTGAGCCCATGAGAATGCACGAAGCATTCAATGATTGGCTTGTTTGAGCATCACAAAAAAGCTTTTCGCATTATTTAGCAAACAAGTTTGCATAATTTCTTAGCATGTATAGCATTGATTATATTTCAATATATTTTTCATTTTCCACCCGGAGGAAAATTGGAAAAGGTGAAAAGAAAAAAAGATATGCATGTTAGTAACGTGCCACTGAAAATGGATTAATAGAAAAAGTTCATTTAGTTGATCGGTCACTAAAAATCCTTACTGATTAATTAAAACAATGTTTGCAAATGTTCCCATTTAGTTATTTTGAATGCAAATATGGCTATACATAAAAAGTCATAAGGATTGAAATTAGGAAAAATTTCAAATACTCTAAGTGTCATCATTTTCTAAATAAATGGTCTAAAGTAGTCCTTATTTTAAATAACGGTTTGAAATGGATACTGATTCAAATAAGAGTTTAAAGTGATCATATCAGTCTCAAAAAATGGTTTTTCACTAGTAGGTCAGCGGCATTTTCATATTTATTCTTTATTATTATTATTATTATTATTATTATTATTATTATTATTATTATTATTATTATTATTTCCCTCTTCTATATTTTTAAGAATGAAAAAAAAACCACAAGTCTCCCACCTATGTTTTCTTTGTATTTTATTTTTTTGTATTTCTTAATTTAATTTAATCAAAAATTAAGTTAAAATGTATTTTGATGAAAATACCATTGATCGCCGAAATATTTGGCTGCCCAGCAGACGAAATTAGATTTTTATTTGAAACAATCACAAGCACTTCAGCCTCTTATTTAAAATAATAATGGCACCTTAGGCGTTTATCTGAAATAAAGACCACTTGAGGCCCTTCCTTATTTGAGAAAATGAATGCATTTTGAGAATTTTCCCTTAAATTCCAACAGCAAATTTAATATTCATACGAAAACAATGTGGTGAAGTATTGTTCGTTTTAGATTGAGTAGGAAGCCATCAAGAGAAAGATATATATCCTTTTGTTTAGCTTGACTTAAAATTCTTGTGATATATGATAAGTTTTTTATTTTATTTTTATGTTCATAGGCTGTATAAATTATTATTTTTTACATTATTCATTTCTATCTCACTAATGATTTTAATTTTTAATCAATTATATAAAGAAAATAGTTGGTTAACATCAACGATAGAAATGGCGGTGAACATTTAGTAAACGTTAATAATTATAGATTAGTGATATAATTGACAAAATCGTGTATTTAAATTAGATATGGTGATCGTGGCAATCTTATAAATGTCTTTAAACTTCTAAACTAACTTAAAAAAATTTGCCATCTTATAATAACGATACAAACTAATTTTTTGAGTCTTTCGATATTCTTTACAATCCACCTAAAGAGAGATCATATACAAAAATTAATTTAATTGTCAATATAATCTCTTTCTATGCAAAAACTCAATTCACGTGACGAGATATGCGCCAAATTTAAAAGAGTCACGACACATGTTGGCAAGCACATATGCAAAAAGTCTCTTACTTCACAATAAAGAGAAAAAAAAAATATTTGAATAGTCAATTTATCACGACGGTCGGCCAATTTTACATTCTTCATCACAAAGTACTCGAGTGAGGAGGAAAAAATCGAAAGCCGATTCCATTTAGACCATGGAAAACCAATTCTTGAAAAAAGATTTTCTTTTTAATATTGGTCCATTATATGGTTTAGAAATATTAATTCATCAAAGATATCTTCATAATTAATGGATTTTTTTAAAGATTTTTTTAGAAGATCCAAATAATCATAATAAATAAAACATTTTTTGAATTCCTTATTTTTTTTATTGGAGCAAATAGAGCAAGACGAGAATTGCTTTAAACTCAATCCCCTTACAAATTCCGACCAAAAAAAAAAAATCCCCTTACAAACAACTCGTTCACAAACCGGAAAACCTGGAAACTTCCAAGTTCCAACCGACTTCCGCTTCATCTCTCTCTCTCTCTCTCTCTCTCTCTCTCTCTCTCTCAAGTCACAATCGACCCTTCTGAAGTGACTGAACTCCCCAAAAAGTTTCAATTTTTTTCAACCGAAAGGGCGACTCCAGCTCTTCTTCTTCCTTTCTTTCCCAAGCCTTGGCACACACGGTGCAAACGTGGACGTATTCTGAGCAAGAGAAAGTCATTTACTCACGGCCTAAACACGTGTTCAGGCCCCAATTTGTGCGTAACCCGGACGTCTTTGCCGCACATATTCCTCCTCTCCTTTGACGGCTCCGAGTTTCTTGGACGAGTTCATTTTCGCTTCTTTGTGTTCGAGAGAGAGGAATGAGAGGGGTCGAAGGGAGGATCTTTGAGGAGTTCTCACCTGGGTACTATGGCATTTGCACTGTTGGAGGTATGCTGAGCGCTGGCGCTACCCATGTCGCGGTCACGCCTCTTGATGTCTTGAAAGTGAACATGCAGGTCAGTTCTCGAGTTATTAACCCCAAAGTAGGAACATCAAAGAACTATACCCAAATGGGCATGTTCTGATTTGTTCATTTGCGTTGGTTTCGTGGTTGCGTGGTTTGGTTCTTGCTGTGTTGCACCCATATAAGCTCGACGAGACTTTGCTTGAAAAGGCGTTTGCTTGATTAGTTGTATTAGTGCCTTTCCAAATGTCAGCGCTTCTGTAGCTTTGCAACAATGCCCAAATGGGCATGTTTACATCCTTTGCTTTGGTGCTTTATTGCTGGCGAGACTCTATTCGCCTATATCTTCCCTGTGCTCCAATGCAAATGGATTGCATGATCCTCATTCTTGTTATTTTCTCCTGTACGCGCGCGTCTGCGAAGGTTACAAGAGAAGGGTGGAGTGTGGACTTTCATTCTATGTGTAATACGGTGTACAATCTATGGAAGATACAATTTTCATACGAGTTTGTAGCCTAATGCATAGTCAAAGGATTTTCACACTGCAAGGTCTAAATTCTTCTGTTGTACCAATGGAGTGGGATAGTGTCACGTCTTATGTCCATGCTCTTTACATCATGAAGAAATGGAAAGGAACATCTTAAATCTTAGTAGTGCAATGTGAGGTCAGCCATCTGATCACCTTTTGGACCAGAAGAAAAGAAAAGAAAAGAAAATGTGATCACCTAAGGCATTTTAGCAGTATCACTCCGGTTCCAATTGGCTCTCTTAATCTACTTACTCATACTCATGGTGTTTAAGAAAACGAGGCAAAAGTAACAGAAAGGTGATTGAGTTGAATTGCCCGGAGTAAACAAAGAACTGAGATTTGGTTAAGATATCCATGTGCCAAAAAGACATGCCAATTTTCAATAGACAGGTATGGAGGTAAACACAAAACAAGTTTTCCTCCAAACTCTATGACTTCCCATTTGATAGCTGAAATTGATCGATATGTTCCAGGTTTATCCGATTAAATATCATGGCATGGCATCGGGATTATCGGTTCTTTGGAGAGAGCAAGGACCTTCTTCTCTCTGGAGGGGTTGGTCCGGCAAGTTGTTTGGATATGGCATCCAGGGAGGCTGCAAATTTGGTCTCTACGAGTACTTCAAGAAACTTTACTCTGATTTGCTGGTTGACCGCAACAGTAGTCTCGTATTCTTTCTAAGCAGCGCTTCTGCTCAAGTATTCGCAGACGTGGCTCTATGTCCCTTTGAAGCTGTCAAGGTTCGGGTCCAAACGCAGCCCAGCTTTGCAAAGGGCTTGGTTGAGGGGATTCCGAAATTGTATAGGACAGAAGGTCTCTCTGGGTATGGTACTGAAACTTTGATCTTACTTTCTTTTTAAAATGAATCAATTGTGTTTGAAGTTTATATCTCACTGCAGCTTCTACCGTGGGATACTTCCTCTCTGGGGCCGTAACCTTCCATGTAAGCTCATTGGCATGACGGTCACTATCACAGCGAATACCATGAATCTCGTATTAATTTCTGATATCTATTAGCTGAAACGTTGATTAAAGTCTGATCGTCATTGGCCTTTCCATATAATTGCTGGGTAGCTCATATTCATATCGGATCTCCTGATGCCTAATTTGGGCACTCTGCCCCATCCATTTCCTTGGTTATCTCCGTGTACCTGCAGAAAATTTCTGATTGATGCTTGTTAGTTCGCTTGGTCTGTTTTTTATGTTTATGAAAGTTATACTTGATATGTTAGGTCTTGGAAGAGGGCTAACTGAATCTCTCTCTCTCTCTCTCTCTCTCTCTATATATATATATATATATAAGTGTGTGTGTGTGTGTGTGTGTGTGTGTGTCACATGTCAGAATAGTAGATTTAAGTTTCCAGATGAGGGTTTTCTTTACATAATCCTCATGCACGATGTATTGCTATATTAGGCACGTGATGCAATCTTTCTGGGGAATGAATTAAAGAAGTTACACTTGTGCCACTTCAGTGCTAAGTGATCTTGCGGTTCCTTAGAAACAGAAGTGTAGTTTGAGGCACCTAATTAAGACATCAGTTATGTGGTTACACCTTGAATTTGTCAATTCCTTCCATGCTATTCAGCTTGTCCGAAATGTGCTGATAGATTTGCAGGGTTACGGTGTCTTTTTTGATTTCTTCTTGATCACGCTCATCCTCATATCTTTTCCGTGGCACAGTCTCTATGGTGATGTTCTCCACATTTGAGCATTCAGTGGATTTGATATATCAACAAGTCCTCAAAAGGAGAAAGGAGGAGTGCTCAAGGACCCAACAGCTTGGTGTCACTTGTATGGCAGGTTATGCAGCCGGTGCTGTTGGTACTGTGATTTCTAACCCTGCTGACAACATCGTTGCGTCTCTTTACAACAGAAAAGCTGAAAATGTCGTACAGGTATCTTTCTTATGAAGATTTAGTTTGTTGCTCATTGTTTCTCTGGACTGTAGAATGATGAATTTTAAGATTTCCAAGGATTTATTTTTGTCTTAGGCAGTGAAGGATATTGGCTTTGTCAATATGTTTAGAAGAAGCCTTCCTGTTCGCATCATGATCGTCGGACCTGTTATTACATTGCAGTGGTTCTTGTATGACACGATTAAAGTGCTAAGTGGACTGTAAGTATACTTTGCCTTTTCCATTTCATCAAGGAGTTGCTAACGATGCAGCGCTTAAATGACTAACCCTCTAAACAATGAGAAGTACTTGAATTTACTGATTCTATGGGGCACAATGTGCTCATTTTTCTGTGTCTTTAGCTCTATCTGGTATTTACTTGAAGCATCTAGTTAAACATTGTCACATTCAGGATCCATGCTACCTGCTTTTGTGGGAATCATCTAATTAAACACCAAATTTTCCATCATTAAACTGCTGGAATCTCAATTTGAGAGTAGTAAAGTGAGGTGCAATTTGTTGTTCATTTGGTCTATTTAGTTACACAGAGCATCGTCTTGATCATCCTTTTAAGGTGTGGCATTTTTGCACTTGCTGAAAATTTGCTGGTATCTCTTGGGTTGCATCTGAAAGAACAAAGGATGAAAATGGAGGACAAAACATGTGATGGTATAAAGTAATTGGTAGATGAAATTCAAATTTTGAGACACAATAAAGATTATAACCTCGGTTCAATTGCTGGGACAACTTATACCCTTTTCCAGATGGTAGACCTTATGAATATTTCTCTGCTACCGTGAATCGTTTGATATGCTGATGAACACATCCTCATCATAATCAGTTCCCTAGTCACCAAGGCTTGGTTTTGACCATATGGAGATTTCTGTGGTTAGAGTCTATTTTTCTGCTTTCATTTGGAGGACACCATCTGATTAATTTATTCTGTTCCAATTTCTCAGGCCTACCAGTGGAGGGATTCGCAGTCGCCTAGAAGAAGAAGCTAATTTGTCAATTTGAGTTCTAACAGCCTCCTGATCAACCGGTTTCTTTACCAAACAAGGAAGCTCATCTAACTCGGCCGAACTTCTGGATTCACTGCAGTCCATTGAAGACGAAGTCTAGCCTTCACTGTACAGTAATTTTTTCCCCTCTCAGATCAATCCACAGCTACCCCACTGATTCAGAAAATTTTATAGACTCTAAGACTTTTGCTGTACCGATTGTTTGGGCTCTATTTGCTTACGTTGTAACGGTTGCTTGCTCTGCTCGATGGTCATGGGGACACATTGTTCTGATGTTGTATGGACGAGCGCAGGCTAAGCACACACAGAGAAGCTAGAAAATGGGTCTTTGAACACCCTTTCTTGCCATGCAAGCTGTCTCCCCTTCTCAAGTTGCCATTCTTATGCAATTGCTCCTCTCTCATTTGAGTAGCCCATTTTTTTTGGGGGGAAGGTGAGAAGGGAAAAACTACATTGCAAAATCATCTTCCCCTTTTTTGCATTGTACTTGTATGGATTGTGATGTTTATTTTCTAGCATTGTGAACACTGAATCGATGGACTAGTGAGATAATTTGGAACTTGGTTTTCAGAAGGAGGAAGACAGCAAATTTTCCCTTCCTCCCCTGTATGTCGTGTTACGAATATGTAGTGACTTATATTGCGGGGCATTATTGTTCTGCTTGATTGCTTTATCATGTAAGCTCACTCTTACATAAAGGATGGAGAGGTCAGTTCTTGAAAAAGCTAGTTGCGGATAGAAATCGCGGATTACAACTTATGGAGGCAAAGAAATAAGGTTTTTTATTTTTTATTTATTATTATTTTTTTTATGTATGTGTGTGTCTCGGGACTATTCCAAGGTAAGGCCGATTCAGTGCTTCATTTCAGGCTTCCTGGAATTGGCTCAGTTCTCGGTTCTAACCCCGGAATTTGATTACTCGAATCATGTTCACCCCTAATATATATATGGTTTCATCAGGATTTAATCTCTAAAAGGAAATAGAATTTGCTGATCCTATGAAGAAAAGAAAAGTATTACTTCCTTGTCTTAATTTGAGTCCAGCGAGGGCTTCCTGGTCTCGCGAATACTTACAGCTTCAAATTTCTATCAACCCATTAATCTCACACCAGATAGGTTTACGGAGTACTAAACAACCGATCAAAACCAATAAAATATCATAATATTTTTCCAAAGTTTTGCACCTTTATATAGCATTAATTGCCCACAATGATCCAAGTATGGGTGGCAAGAACTAAGATACAAGTCCTATCCAAGGTTAGCTAATTTGGGCCTATCCAACTTTTTATTTACTTTGTTTGGTTTGAGTATTTTTTTTGTGTGCTTTGCATTTGATCATTTGCTTAATGACGAAATGTAATAAACTTTATGCAACGGAAAATATCTCATTTTGTACTTAGGATAAAGCGCCGTAGGTATGTAGGTAGATACATATAATCTTTGTACGCAGTCTACCAAAATGTTAATGCGATGCAAAAGAGTTTTTCGAAGGGAAGCGAGATAGGATTGGGTCAATTGCTGAAAATCCTAGATGGCTAGAGATAGGAAAAAGTACAAAAAAAAAAAAAGTCCTAAACTTACTGTGTATGTACCAATTTACCCCTAGAGCTTTTTGCATTGATATTAATTCAGTCTATTCGGTCAATTTTGAATCCAAAACCCAATAAATCATTTACCCAGGCCACCCTATTAAAAAGTTTAGATTTACTTTTATAAAAAAAATCCCGAACACTTTAGTAATAATTAGTAATAGCCACTGTTTCAAGTTGGGTGAGGCTATTTCCACTCTCTATATGACTAAATCCACCCAATTTTCACCAAAAAGACAAAATTGCCCTCTATCATTCAATTCCAATTTAAATTGGTGGTCCCAAATTTATTTACTTTTTTTTTCAGTTTTCTATATCTATGTAGGATCTACCTATCATAATCAGGAATTTCATATGTTTCTTTTGTTTTATTATCGATTTCCATGTATATTAAAGCGCCTATGATTTTTTATTGTTATATATTACTTCGAAAAGAGAAAATTTGAAATCTAGTTCTTTTTTTTGTTGTCCATCAAATTTGTTGATAAATTATTAAGTAAAATGAAATTTAATTAAACTCAAACATTGCAAATAATAATTTCTTTTTTGAAAATGCCAGTGAAATATCATCATTTTGTGTTGACAAAAATCAATATCATTTATGAACTGTTTACGAAAAAATGTCAAGAGACCTCATTGTGCATAATATTTTTAGTGTATTACTAGATATTCCTCTAACATTTTACTTGTTTTGTAGAAAAGTATTTTGTCAATATATTAAGGAAAAAAGATAAATTTTTCGATATAGTATATAAAGACACTTGATATATATTTTAGACTAATGAAAAAAATCAAAGTTTCATAAAAAAAAGTGAGCTTTTGAGATAAGAGGGACGAAAAATTGAGAAGTTCTTATGAGATTAATGATGAAGAAGAGACTTTAAATTCCATACTATATCAAAGAATGTATTTTTTCCCCCTTACTCGGAGTATGTAAATCCTTAAATAGGAATATCGGAGAATGAACTTTTCTTTAATACCCTAAATAAAAAAGCATGTGAAGTACTTAACTACGGTAACTATCCTTATTAGAAAAGTAGAATAATAATAATAATAAAAAGAATGAGTAGGAGCCATCATTTTTAAATTGCAATTGAAAAATTGAGGGCACTTTTGTCTTTTAAGTGTAAATATGAGGGAATTTAGTCATTTAGGAAATGAAAATAACGCCGTTCAAATAGGGATTCTCTTTTGACCAAAAAAAGAGTATGGGTTCTCATTTTACACTTGATTTTTATTTGTTGTTCATTGATCTTAAATTTATTCTCGATCTTCTGTTTTAGGATTGCAAGGTGTGAATAGTTTGACCGTTTTGGTAAATTGAAATGGTCCACTATTTTTTTTAGGGTGAGACATGTGTTCATTTTCTATTACGTGTGTTGTGAGTATCCAACTACTTTAATGAGTGAAATTGAGATTTTATGATAAAACCACGTGATGAATTTGGGACGCATCCGAATATTTTTCATTTCTTTATTAGATTGCAATATTTGAAAATGTTTATATGCTATAGCTCCGAACAATTACTTCCAAACATGAGGTTAAAGGTTGCATTTGGTCGTCCAAATTTTTAGTTAGGATAGGATCAAATATGATAGGATATAAAATCAATGGATTTTACTATATTTAATTTGCTATTTGGTGAATCGCATTAATAAAAGCCAAATATTTTTAGATCTTATCACGTCTATTATTTGATATAAATGACATATCAATGTAAATAAACCTAAAAATTGCACAAATGAAAAAAGGGTAAAAATCTCTCACAATTACCTTTATCATCTTGTTATTTTCATTATCATCATCATCATCATCATCCCTCTCTTTTTAAATTAGTTTAATTTTTAATCCTGTTTTCCCCTTCCATTGTTCACTAATAAAATTTTATTAAATAGTGAACTTTACTAATACACCTAAAATACAAGATACCTAAAATATGTAACGAATATAAACAATAAATATATATCAAATTTATATTATAAGATAGAAAGAAGTTTGAATATTAGGAATAAATAAAAAACATTTTTCTTATATTTTCATTATTTTGAATTAATATTATTTATATTCAAATATTGTTCGAATTTTTAATTTAAGAAGTTTGCTATTAAAAACATAAATTTTTATATTATTAATATTAGAAATCTTATCCATTTTTACCGTACCTTCATTGTGGGACAAAATTATCGTGATCTTGTCTCTCTTGTATCCGACTATTTTGGGCAAACTTCAAACACAAGATTTAACAAATTTTCTTTCCCAAACCTGACATTTCATTGAACCGGGTTGATCTCCACATTTGATCTTCTGCGTCCCAAGTGTGAGTTTCGTGCGGGGCCCACAAAATCAACGGTTGCCATGTGAACTTGACGCGGTAGATCCGGGTCTACGTAAGAAGTCGTCCGGCAAAGCTAGAAGAAGAAGAGGGAGAATGACGATGCAGAGAACAATGGACGAGAGTAGAGAAACATGTAGGGCCGCATGATCCGAGAGCGAGAGAGAGAGAGAGAGATTGTGTTTCGGGCTGTCCTGTTCTTTTTCCCTTTGACCAGACAACAAAATGTGCGCGGATTGGTGTTTCTGACACCCAAAAATAACGGGAAAACTAACTCCAACGAGACAAGGGAAGGGAAGAAATAAAAGCATCGCGCTCGCATTTAGCGCCATCAGCGTCGTCCTCGCCATCTCCCTTCCTCTTCTTTCGTGCAACGTGATCTCCATCTTTGTCTCGGACGCAAGCTTCGTCAACCCTTTTCTTCGCCTGCAATTCCTACGCACTTTTATACCAGGTCTCTCTCTCTCTCTCTCTCTCTCTCTGCATGTTGACGTGTGCACGTCTCTACGTGTGATACTTTAGGATAAAAGTTCGTCTTTCCCAGATTTAGCAGAGGCAGGAGCTATTCGTGTACAGATATATTGAGCTCTGTTGGATTTCTTTTTACCCTGTTCTTGTCTGTCCTCATGAATTTCCAGCTTTGAACAAATCAAGCCAAAAGCGTTGATTTGTCATGGAAATCTTCGAATGTTGCAAGATGTTGCCTGTTAATATGTGGCTTGCTATTCAAGTTTGAGGCTAATCTGGGTTAAGCTCAAAATTTTGTCTTTGTTTCCTTTTTTCCCCCCCTTTACCTTTCTGCAGTTGTGCGATTGATGAGACCTATTTGGATGAGGTAAAAGCTGTGAAGTCGTCCTGATTGCTTTTTGCTTTTATGGGCAACGCATGCCAAGGATCTCTCCATGAGAAGTACTTTCAGGGCTACGATCAGCCCCTAGAGAATTCCACCGATCCCAGGAGGAACCCGCCATCTGATCGATCCAATTACGGTCACCCGCTGTCTTGCTTGACCTCTGAGAAACTCGTGGCGCCAGAGTTTGACGGGAAGAAAGATAGCAAACGTAACGATAATTCACCGCTCATAAGTCCTTGTAAGAAAGATATCGTCATGAGGAGGAGCGCTGATAACCAGGCTTATTATGTATTGGGCCATAAAACCGCTAACATCAGGGACCTCTACACGCTAGGTCGTAAGTTGGGACAGGGTCAATTTGGGATTACTTACTTATGCACGGAGAATGCCACGGGCATGGACTATGCGTGCAAGTCGATCACAAAGCGGAAGTTGATCTCTAGGGAGGATGTGGAGGATGTTAGGAGGGAGATCCAGATAATGCACCATTTAGCTGGTCAGAAGAATATTGTCATGATTAAGGGTGCTTACGAGGATCCATTGTACGTCCACATCGTTATGGAGCTCTGCTCTGGCGGTGAGCTGTTTGACCGGATTATCCAGAGGGGGCATTATAGTGAGAGGAAGGCTGCTGAGCTAACGAAAATCATCGTTGGCGTCGTTGAGGCTTGTCATTCGCTCGGAGTAATGCATAGAGACCTGAAGCCTGAGAATTTTCTGCTGGTAAACAAGGACGACGATTTCTCTCTCAAAGCCATTGACTTTGGGCTCTCCGTTTTCTTCAAACCAGGTATAGATAGGAGCTTGTTTGGCCTGATTTTTTCGTTAACTTGAGTCAGGCACGTGAAACTACAAAATGCTATCTCTCTCCAATTTCAACTCCAGCATCTGAGCAATATACATGAGCATCTAATTTTGCACATATGCATGAGCATCTGAGCAGTTTATTTCTACGGCTGTGTGCATCTTGTTGGCATTGATTGGAATTGAATCACTGGAATTTGTCATCCAAATATAGCAAAAGACTTGCAAGAGAACCACTCATTCCATATGAATGAAGCTTTATGATTTTTCTTTCACAAGTCAGAAGACAAATTCACCGTTGAAAGTAGAGTCCATCCCCATCATATCTGGCCAAGCAAAATTTTTAAACAGAACATGGCATTTCATGCAATTGACATGTGTTACTGAGTTTGTTTATCCTTTCATGCGCTATCAGAAAAACTTCACTCATGCTCTCTGCTTCAGGGCAAATATTTACTGATGTGGTTGGAAGTCCATATTATGTTGCCCCCGAGGTACTTCTAAAGCATTATGGGCCAGCAGCGGATGTGTGGACAGCAGGTGTAATATTATACATCCTGTTGAGCGGCGTACCTCCATTTTGGGCAGGTAATCCTTGTTTGTGACGTAAATTCTTGTAGTTCTTCATTAGGCAGCTAATAAGTAGATAGATTCTGTATCGCAGAAACACAGCAGGGAATCTTCGATGCTGTGCTGAAGGGACACATTGACTTTGACTCAGATCCGTGGCCCCTAATATCCGACAGTGCCAAGGACCTGATTAGGAAGATGCTATGCTGCAGACCTTCAAATCGCTTGACAGCTCATGAAGTATTATGTATGCTCAGTTCCTTTAGTTGTTTCTCAATCATCTAAACATACTTTTGCTGTATGCCTTGTCTCAAGGTGCAAAACATTGTTTCTCAGTATCACTTGTACTGTTTACTTAAAAAAAATGCTCTTAGCACCTGCATGAATTCGTCAGTGCTAAAATGGTGCTCAGGCACTATAAACACAGGTTTCCTTGCTTCATCTGGGATAAAAAAATCTGACGCTTACCGAACTAATGGAACCAAATATCTATGTTTGACGGTGCGAATTGCTACCTTTTCACTGTCAGTAGCTTTATATCAACTGCAATTATTATGTTCAACTTAGTGAGGAGCCAATAAAGTTACCATTTCTTTCTTCCGCTTTCTTTTCTTCTTCTTTATCATGAAGAGTTATAAATTTCTTACTTCTAATTGAAGCAAATGAGAAGGGTCTTTCGGCTGTTTGAGGCTCTATTTTGTTCAGGAGTCTAAAGAAAATGATTTTCAGGCCACCCATGGATATGTGAGAATGGAGTTGCACCGGATAGAGCACTAGATCCAGCAGTTCTATCTCGGCTCAAACATTTCTCTGCAATGAATAAGTTAAAGAAGATGGCTCTGCGGGTAAATATGTGACATCTTTATACTAATCTCTCTCGCTTTGATTGACATGGATGCACTTCATTGGGGGCTGTTTCTTTATCATGAGTGCTAGATTGGGTTGTGTTCTTCATATTTCTTGGATGAACAAGTGCCTTATGGCGGATTTCATATTGCTATTGTTGTTGGAATAACATAAATTTCAACTTCAAATGCGAGCCCCCTTCTCATCCAAAAGTTTGCAAAATCTCAGTTCTCTTATGCTTTGCTATTCTGCAATGTGCACTTATCCTGTTATATGATTCCTGCAAATTTGGACACTCTCATTTTACTGTACAAAACGTACATGTTATTTAATCTCCACCAGTCCTCTTTGGATTATGAAAATGGGGCTTTATTGTGACAAACTCTATTGGTCTCACCAGGTAATTGCTGAAAGTCTCTCCGAGGAGGAGATTGCTGGTTTGAAAGAAATGTTTAAAGCAATGGATACTGATAACAGTGGAGCGATCACCTTTGATGAACTTAAAGCTGGTTTACGAAGATATGGTTCCACGATGAAGGACACAGAGATACGTGATCTCATGGATGCTGTAAGTATTTCACTTGTTGGTTCTTTTGTTTTTACTTAAGACCGAGTCTTTAAATCGTCATTCTCGGTCAACTTTTTCCCAGCTGTTCTTAAACTATATCTTGTTTAGTTTCTTGACAATATCATCTCGAACATCAACTCAACTAAACAGATAATTAGTCTGTCTGAAGCATATATTCCGCCATCTTGGAGTGATGACTAATTTCATTCCTCAGGCTGATGTCGACAACAGCGGGACAATAGACTATGGCGAATTCATAGCTGCAACAATTCACCTTAACAAATTCGAACGTGAAGAGCACCTAATTGCAGCCTTTCAGTACTTTGACAAGGATGGAAGTGGTTATATTACAGTTGACGAACTCCAGCACGCTTGTGCCGAGCATAATATAACTGATGTCCTCATTGAAGATATCATCAGAGAAGTTGATCAAGATAATGTAAGTCCATGAAAATATGACCAATATTGAGTTTTCTTTTTTGATAGTGAAATGGGTTTAGTATATATATATATATATATATATATATATATATTTGGTTGCAATGTTAGTTTTTTGATAGCCATACAACAATGCCGCCTGAGCACGAGCGAAGATTGCGGTCATAGAGATGATAAGTATACTAAGTTTTTACCCTATTTCCATATGATGCATCTACTAGTAAAGATGAGTTTAAGCTTGGGTTTCCTATAGATAAAACGTCATTTTGTTTAGAAAGATTCATGATGTGCTGGTTGTTGAGGTTCCTCCTTACTATATATGGCATCTGATTCTTACAAATTTCATGGGGATAGCTCAAGACATAAGTTTTAATAAGCAATGCCTGTGCACGCATTTATGTTGCGCCCATATTTGTTTGTGCATTCGTGCATGTTTGCATATGGATTGTCGTGGGTAGACTTTTGAGCTATATTTGAGTGTTCCTATAGTTCTAAATGTCATTCAAACTTGCCCTCACACTGTGATCCTCAAAAGTTCATGTCTCATCTGCTATGTAGGACGGAAGAATCGATTATGGTGAATTCGTCGCCATGATGCAAAAGGGGAATGCTGGAATCGGGAGACGAACAACGACAAACAGTTTAAACATTAGCATGAGAGGTCCTCAGCATGCTCTGTAGCATCCAGTTGAGAGCGTCCCGCAGAGGTACAAGCCTAGAAGGTTCATGTCAGCCTCTTGACTTAACAGAATTTATTCTGACAATATTTGATCGATCAAAACTTCTTCGATAGTTTCTGACTGGATGGATAGCAGAATTGGGAAGAGAGAGATTATGATGATTGCAGAGTGGTTTTACTTCTTCGATAGTTTCTCATTTTTTATGGAGCATTTCCCTGTTATTCTCTTGCGCCTGTATGATTGAAGATGGCAATGTCAAGACTGCCTTCAGTTGCACCATTGTATATGTCTCTTATTTAGCTGCTAAATTTTCGGAAATCTCTATGCGGAGCATCATTTCATCCAGAAGAAAATGTAACTACAGTGTTCTGGTTTTCTTTGATTCATGGATGTAAAGAAGTTCCGAACCCTTTTCGTATCTGGTCGAGGGCGGTTTATGGAAAACTTGCGCTTACAAATTTACAGTATCAAAAAGCTTGGCTTCCCTAGAATTCCTCAAAGGGGAAGTTGCAGCCGGCCATTGAAGATGACTAGAATTACAAAAGATAATAGTGTTTGCTGTCAGCTTCTGCCTTCAAGAATCAAGGCTTGCTCTTGAGCTTCACCTGGTCAATCTTTATGATTAGTGAGCCGCTATTCGTGCTTGTTTCGATCCAAAAACTCAATGACTCATTTAGCATGAGCACATCCAGCCGAGTGAAAACTGAATCCAGTGAAGTAGATTCTTGTGCAAGTAACTCATCTCCTTTTCCTTGACCCGTAGCTTCTTCTCCATGCACGAGGTTTAGTTTCTCCAGCATTCACAGCCGGGCAAAAAAGCAGGCTCTGTAGGCTCATCTCCGGAGCTCAACCGTCATTCCTCTTGTGTTTCCCTGCACATGGAGTTTCACGCGGTGTCCATATATCTCCACTAAAATGCAAACAACAACTCGAGTCGAAACAGTCGAAATATCAGTTGATAGTGGGAAGAAGCCACACTGAGGCTCCAGTCTCGAGCTATTTTATGAACGGAGAAGCGGCAGACTTCCGATCCTCTGGATCAGAAGAGTTAGGCCCGAGAAGATCACATCTTTTTCGCAGTTTCCTACGTATACGGTATAAAGGGTGGTAGTCTTTCAATTTCAAACTCCTAGACCTGTTGATTCTTGCTGCAGGTTATTAAAATCAATGTAAAGGGCAAAGTGACAGAGAGATCCAAAGATGCAAGCGGGGCATAATCCATTGGGATTACCGGACAAGTCTAATGTTTCGCTTGGGCAAAACCGGATCAATTTGCCGTGATGGTAATTCTGTAATGTTGCTAAAATATTTGAAATGTTTTTGTGAGTAGAATTGTTTAAATGGCAACCATTAATAGAAAAGTGTGGAATTATTTTTTTTTTTGGGTGGGCGAGTAAAGAGTAGAAGCGACTCATAGTCAACGTGCCGAAGTAAAACTTAGAAGCTTCTGGTTGTTTAAAATTGGATTAGAGAACAGTATGCATGTATGATCGTCATCTTATTGATAATTAACTGAAAATCAATCGAATTAATAAGTTAGCCACTTTTTACTTAATAATGATAATCGAATTCACTATCCATGATAAAATAATTACCATGTGGGCATGAAATTCTGGAAAAATCCGCCATCTCCGGATTTATGGTTTGTAAGAGTGAACTCTTGGGAAAGATCTCCACTGCTGAAATCGCACCATGAAGTTTGAAGCACTTCGCTTCCAATTGAGAACAAATACAAAATTCATTTAGAAACCAATCGGGTCAGACTGGGCCTAACTGGGCCATCCGGGTCTAGGAATGAAACGGCTTACCGAGACCTGACCATTGGCGTTTTGGGCTTCAACAGGCCCAGGAAATCGTCATCCGTTGTCTTTTAAGGCCCGGCCCAATCCCAAGCCCGAGTTTTGGTTCTCTACTCTATATCCTTCTCTCTCTCCCGCTCTCACTCTCTCTCTCTCTCTCTCTCTTCTGTGACTTCACTTCCGGTTAAACCCTGGCGTCGGTAATGGCGGCACGAAGCATGAAGTGGCTCGGTTAGACGTCTCTCCGAAACAATTACTGACTCAAGGCTCTGGTAAGCGTCAAGCCCATGAGAATGCACGAACTCTGATGGCACGGATGATTCGCTGTAGAAAGTCAATCCCTCTCAAGGTATCCCACCTGATTACCAGTCCCTGCTTGTTGTCCTCGTCTCGCGCCAATTCGCAAACACCCGGTTCGTCCACATTGCGACTCGGAGAGTTCTCTAGAAATTACTGTTTCTTGAGTCCTTTCAAGGGACATGAAGCTAAAATCCCCAGTCTTGCGAGATACCCTAGCTGTCGAGCTTTGAGGAGCTACTGTTCTGGGACCAATAGTGGTGATGGTGCTAAATCTGGCGAGTGGACTGAGGAAATAGAGTATTTAGATGAATCGGGCAGTGTCATATACTCCGGTAAGGGCATCCGCTCGGTGGAGCCGGGGCTAGACGATCATGTGCTTATAGGCGGCCTCAAGAAGCCGTTGCTGAATGCGTCGGCAGTCGCAAAGATTGTCGAGGTTGTGAAGAGGTGGAAATGGGGGCCCGATTTGGAGAACCAGCTGGACAAGCTCCAGTTCGTGCCGAACATGACTCACGTTGTTCAGGCGTTGAAGGTCATCAAAGAGAGCGATGCGTCGTTGAGTTTGTTCCGATGGGCGAAGAGACAGCCATGGTATGTCCACGACGATGGGTGCTACATTGTTTTGTTTGATGGGTTGAATCAAATTAGGGACTTCGATGGGATTCAATCCTTGTTTGAGGAGATGATCTCCGGTACAACTGGGGCTCCTTCTTTTACAGCTTATAACAAGGTGATTCAGTATATGGCCAAAGCAGAGAAATTGGAGGCTTGCTTTTGTTGTTTCAAGAAAGTTCAGGATGCAGGTTGGCAAATTGATGCGGAAACTTATAATTGCGTTATGAGCTTGTTTTTGAACAAGGGTTTGCCTTACAAGGCATTCGAGATATATGAGAGTATGGAGGGGGCAACAAGTATGCTGAATGGATCCACCTATGAGTTGATGATACCTAGCTTAGCAAAATCAGGTCGACTGGATGCAGCCTTTAAGCTGTTTCAAGAGATGAAAGTTAGGAACTTTAAACCGAGCTATAATGTTTTTGCTTCGCTTGTTGATTCAATGGGGAAAGCTGGGCGCCTGGATTCCTCTATGAAAATTTACATGGAATTGCAGGGCTTTGGTATGAGGCCATCTGCAACCATGTATGTCTCTCTGATTGAGTCATTTGTGAAGGCTGGCAAGTTGGATTCTGCGATTAGGCTGTGGGATGAGATGAAGAAGGCTGGATATAGGCCCAATTTTGGCTTATACACGATGATTATTGAGTCCCACGCAAAATCAGGGAAACTTGATATTGCAAAGTCTGCCTTTGCAGATATGGAGAAGGCTGGGTTTTTGCCCACCCCGTCCACATACTCGTGCCTCTTGGAGATGCATGCTGCATCTGGACAGGTAGATGCCGCCATGAAGCTGTACAATTCAATGATAAATGCTGGTCTGAGGCCTGGCTTAAGCACTTACACTGCCCTTTTACTTCTCCTGGCTAATAAGAAGCTTGTAGATGTGGCTGCTAAAATACTTCTAGAGATGAAAGCCATGGGGTTTTCTGTTGACGTGAGTGCTAGTGATGTCTTGATGGTCTATATCAAGGAGGGTTCCGTTGATGTTGCTTTAAGGTGGCTACAGTTCATGGGTTCATCTGGAATTAGGACAAATAATTTTATAATCAGACAGTTGTTTGAATCTTGCATGAAGAATGGCTTGTATGAGTCAGCAAAGCCTCTTCTTGAAACCTATGTGAATTCTGCTGCAAAGGTGGATCTCATACTTTACACATCGATTCTGGCCCATCTTGTGAGATGTCAAGAAGAGCAAAATGAGAGGCATTTGATGTCGATTCTTAGTGCCTCGAAGCACAAAGCACATTCTTTCATGTGTGGGCTCTTCATAGGCCCTGAGCAGAGGAAACAACCAGTTTTGTCATTTGTGCGGGAGTTCTTCCAGGGTGTTGATTATGAACTTGAAGAAAGTGCAGCTAGATACTTTGTTAATGTTCTTCTTAATTACCTTGTCCTTATGGGGCAGATAAATCGAGCACGGTGCATTTGGAAAGTTGCATACGAGAATAAGCTTTTCCCTAAAGCAATTGTTTTTGATCAGCATATTGCTTGGTCACTTGATGTGAGAAACTTGTCTGTGGGAGCTGCTCTAATAGCCGTGGTGCACACGCTTCATAGGTTTAGGAAGAGAATGTTGTATTATGGTGTCATTCCAAGAAGAATCAAGTTGGTCACAGGGCCCACTTTGAAGATTGTCGTTGCGCAGATGTTGAGCTCAGTGGAATCTCCATTTGAGGTGAGCAAAGTGGTTCTTAGAGCGCCAGGGGATTCAGTCATGGAGTGGTTTAAGAAACCGATTGTTCAACAGTTTCTGCTGAATGAGATTCCGTCGAGGGCTGACATTCTCATGCACAAGCTGAACACGATATTTCCTAGTTCAGCACCAGAGATCAGATCTCTATTGCCGCCCAAACCGCTCATGGCTAGGAAGGCAGTCTGACTGTAGGAACGCTTTAGCTGTAAGTTGTTAAACAAACGTCAGTCACCGCGATTGTGAGAAATCTCATATTCTGTTATACATCCGTATTGGGTTTACAATGTGCATTTCGCTTTGGTAGCTTACCTAGCTCCTAAACTTTTGCATGCCCAGTGATGATCTGAAAGTGAAAGAGCGAGGATGTGGGAGATGAATAATGAGAAAGGCGGAGGAGAGAAGACTAGCAGGCTTTAGTTGGGTGTTTGAAGTACACCTGGAGTGCGATTTACCTAAGTGCTCAGTGGGTAGAGTACATTAGTCTAAGTTTGTGGCTTTCGCATTAGTCTTCTGAGCGTTGAATTATGTGTGCGCGCGGTTTGTGAATCAATGACTATAGATATATGTAGGGCCAGTCTCCAATATATCTCGAGCAACCGACAGATCACCACTCCGATGACCATCATAAACAACAACTACCCGGTTTCTCGGTTCTGGGCCGCTCTGATGTAGATCGGGTTTACGGTCTTTGGACAGCTCGATCGCCTTTGCACGTCCTAAGCACAGCCTTGCGGTCCCCTGCATTAGCTATCAGCATTGTCCTGGCGTGATAAAAGGAGTACTCTTTTGGGAGTTACCCTACGAGCAAGCAGATGGAAAGAGTGATCATTGATGAAATGTTTCAATGGAACAGTTTTGCAGGCTGGCTCAGAAAGCCCACATCTGTATAGACAAATACAGTTCGCCAAGCAAATCTTACTACTAAGTTACTCAAGAACAACTGATCCACAAAATCATACAAATTTCGACGTAGTGTGTACTCGAGCCCCTACTAAAGCAATAGTATGAACATCTAAGAGCAATTGGTCCGTGGTCAAAGCATAAATGCTAGAAACATTGACTAGTTCGCAATGCAGTCACAAGAATCACCGATGCACCGACATTTTATTATCGCCGTCTTATTTGGACAAATATATGTAAGATAATACGTGAACGATTATGAATAATCTTAGAAGTAAATGTAGAGAGGCATACTTCAAGTCAATCCAACTATAGTGTCATGAAATGAGAGGTCCATCGACGGACCGCATATTTTACAATACTCTCCTAATTTGTCGAATTTCGGGATAATTTACTTTATTTCTTTTACGTCGGACCATATTAAATTCATTTCACGTTACAGGGCGAGAGGCTTTGGATCCTCTGGAAATTCTGCAACGACGACTATGGAGACGACCAACACGGCCGACCAAACACGTGTCAGGTCCTTGTCATCGAGCAAGTACTCATTCAGACGGTCCAATCTTGCGTATGCCCTCGCGCATGGCCGACGGAACCTGTCCATGACGTACGAGTCCCTCCTCGATGTACTTGGTGAGGAAGGAGTTCTCGTTGCCGAGAGTCTGTCCGGCAATCCCCTTGGCCAACTCCATGCCTATATCCGTTGCCCCATTCGCGGACTCCTCCATGTGGTCCATCGCATTTCCGATCTTTGGCACATTTTGCATTTATCAAATTCACCGTTAAAGTTTATAAAGTCTTAACCTTTTCAATTGCTTCTACACTTGGCCCTTCGCTCTCGTACGGAAGATATCCAAATTCAAATTTTGAAGAATCACCGCTTCCCATTTTATTACTCGGTAGCTGTATAGCGATACTCAAAGTTATCCTTAACCCCTCGACAACAATCCGGATTTAATAAACTTCATAAGCTGTTGGACTATCTGCAGTTTGCCCCTCAGGTATAGTTTGCAACTTCTCTAACCCCAAGTTTGAAACACATCCTCGAAAGACTTGGCATCCATGCTAGCGGATCCATATTTATAGATACAATTCTGACCATAAGTGACTTGAGACCGCAGGGTTTTTGATTGGCCACATTCGAAACCCAGATGATCAAGATAAATCCACTTCCCCACCGTCGAGTCTGCCACTGGAGGCACCTGCGGTGGTGCATCAAATATATTGATATCCTTTTTCATGAAGGCTCTTCTAGAGAAGATGGAGATTCCTTGCAGTCAACATTTGGTCTTTGAGTTTGGTCCTCCTCGGAAGATTGAATGCTGCCACTTCTTTCCTCGTGAGGTGATGTATCCTATGCGAAACGCTTTGATTCACAGATCGCCATGGAATGCGATTGCACAATCAAATTCCGACTCCATTATTGCGGAAAATAGATCCTTAAAATTGTTGGGAAATTTAGCAAATTGGATGAACAACGGAATCATATTTTTGAAGCATGATTACATTCGTTTTAAGGATTTGTCTGCCCCACGACTTTGCTAACCGTTTCCAGCAAATATCCTCTAGGATACAATAAAGTCTCGATGAGAATAACAGATAGCAATTCTAATAATTCTCTAGGATTTCTCAAGAGAAACAACTGTAAATAATGGCTATAACTCTCCGTCGGAAAGAAGTAACAAAATGGAAGAAGTTTAGAAATTTTTTTAAGAATAAAATGAAGAGAGTGGTAGTGATAATATATATGTGTAGAGAAGGCAACTCTTTATTCCGAAAATAACTATATTTGAAGGCATCTCTTCATTCCCAAAGGAGATTAATTAGGACACAACCCTTTATCTACAAAGGAAATTAATTCAAACGCAACACTTCGTGTCCTAATAGGCAGTTACATCCAAATAAACACAAACACGCCAAAGGTATAAGAAATTAATATAAAATTCGAAACTAAAAACTAATAAAAAATAATTGTAACTCCTTTGCGAGCAATTGCACTGTTTCACTAATAAAAAGGGTTATTTTATTATGAAGTTCAAAATAACTAAATTAAAACTGTAATTCCTTTGTGAGTAGTTGCACTATTTCGTTAGGACACAACTGTTATTAATAAAAAATTTTAATAATAATTTTGAATTTCAATAACAAAGAATAGTAATTGTTGATTATTGCCAAAATTAGTCTACATGTGCACTCACATCTTTTCGATATGGGACAAGGCACCTCTTAATTTATTTTACAAACAAAACTACCAACATATCCACATTTGTTTTGTTAGTTCTGATTTGGTCATTGCAAATTTTGGAGCTTTAAGCGACAGGATAGTGGAAATTAGTCAAGCCAGCTGGTTATGAAACCATGCACATTCTCAGTGATGAAATCGCTGATGACCGAGACATTTCTCTACCTCCTTGTATCAAAGCTCGCGTTTAATGAAGATAGATCGAACAGTATTTGGGGTCATTAAATGAACGATCTAATTCCCCTTCCTGACTTCACCTTGCACCTGCTAGGGTTTCTCTCTCAACCCGCCGCCCAACCCTCCCAGTCTTCTGTAGCATATTTCTGAGGGAGAGAGAGGGGGATGAGACCGACCCCCTCCCCTCCCCCCCTCCCCCACAAAACTTTCTCCTCCTTTCCTTACCTGTGGTTCCCCTCTCTATCCCTCCACCTTGCCTTCGTGTAGCATCCAGTGAGCGAGAAGAGCTTTTTTGGCCGACTGGGGAAGCCTTTTCCAACTCGCTCTTGCCATCCATCAATCCGTCGCCGGTGTGCTCCAGTTTCTGCCGTCTGCGGTTTCTCTTGCCCGTGATTTCCTCTCTATGCAGCTTGTTGCAGTCCCGACGCCAGCCGGTGTTGCCGGTGGCTGCTGTGTTCGGTTCTGGTTTTAGGGCTGCTCTCTCTTTGTTTGTTTTCTGTTTGTGTCTTTATTTTTTGGGTTCTCCGTCCTTTTAGTGGACAGTCTTTCGGGTTTTTGTGATCAATTGCTATTTAGTTTGTAGTTTTCTCTCCCGATCTAGTGCTAGATCTAGATTTAGGTGCTATTATATCCCGTTCGAGAAATAGATCTGGGTTTTTTAAGACGTTCTTTGTATTCCTACAACCCACTAGAGGTGTTGTGTTCTTTACACGGTGATGGTGCTGGGGACGCCGAACTTTGGCCCGCACTGCCTTTTGGCAAAACCGGTGTTATTGAAGAAGAATTCCTCGGTGTGCGCTCATCACTGACGATGCGAGATTCAGTGATTGGCCGCTGTACGAGTTTTGATGCTACAGCAGATCCGTTTTCGAAGAATGGGCTAGTCTTTGCAAGCAGTAGCAAGTTGATTCATGTTTTTGATTTGTTTTACTTGCTTTGTAAGAGTTACATCTTTCTTGAAGTCATGTATTACTCTCTTTATATGAAATGAAGATGCTCGTTTCGACCAAAAAAAAAAATCCCCTTCGTTTCGACCAAAAAAAAAAAATCCCCTTCCCGAGAGGGGGTCTGTCTCCTCTCTCTCTCTCAGCACATATTAGTCACTCTTTGCCGTTTAATTGGTTTGAAGAAGGAATTAAAGGGGGGCAGGTGAACCTAATTGCAGAAATTGGAGGCATTGTGGTATTAAAAGATGGATTGGCGTTAAGAACCCTTCTTCAACTGCAATGCAGTCCCCCCTTCATTTAATGACCCCATATCAATAACAAAGTAATAGACCAACACAAAAAAAAGAAAAAAAGAAAAAAAGAAGGGGCTTGCGAAGGAGGAGGAGCCACAGATGTGAGCGTGTCATTTTAGGCCTCTGTTTTAATTATTTCGAATATTTGTCAAGTCATGAATTACATCGTAAACATGTCCGATTCCGAACAAACTCGAGCTCTTCGCATCAAACAACGAATTTTTTTTTTGGTCGGAAAATTCCTTTACTGATACAAACTAAAACAAGGACATCTTGGTCAGGTATGATAGGACTTTGCTTGCGGCTGACCCGACGAGGTGCGAGCCCAAGAAGTTTGGTGGATGCGTTGCTCGCGCCAGGTTCCAGAAGAGTTATCGTTGAAGGGGAATTGGAGGAGGTCAGGAAGTTCAAGGAGATTGTAGTAGTGACCTTCCAGTTAAGCAGGGCCACGAACATGGTCGATTTCCTCCCCGTTTTGAAGTGGCTTGGCGCGAGCAGGACCGAGGGGAAGCAGGTCATATTGCAGGTAAAGAGAGACAGATTCTTGCAGAATCTGATTGAAGAACAAAGGTCAACGGGGCGGCTTTCGCCAAGTGAAGCTACGACCCACTTAATAAAAATCAAGAAACAGGACCTCGTCGTCGCTCTCAAATTCAAAGCTTCTTCCATCTGTTTTGATTCATTTGGAAGAGAGAGGGCGGAGGAAGTCCATGGATGGCTGGGGGGAGAACTCAGTCAAGAAAAAAAGAGGTGGTCTGTGGAACAGACAGGCGTGGCTTATCAAATTTTGAGGACACAGATGCTGCTGTAGATTCGAAGAAGTACGATCTTCCTGGTTATGCTTTTTTGAATACATCAAAGGGTGATATCATTGTGGAGCTTTTCAAGGATGGTTCCCCTGAGATTGTGGATAAATTCCTTGACTTGCGTCAGAAAGGGCACTTCAGAGGCTTGCCTTTCCATCACGTGATTAAACATTATGTTATTCAAGGAGGGGATTCCCAAGGGCTTGGAGCTGCAGAAGATTGGATTTCCAGAGGAAAGCTACGTGGCAAGCTTGTGAGTCCTAAGCATAAGGTTTTTATGGTTGGTACTTCAAAAAGAAGAAAGCTAGCATGCTGCGAGAGCAAGTCGCCAAGCAACATCAGGCAATATTGAAACAACTGAGGCATTTTGAGGCTGATGCACTTATGGTGGAATATTGAAGACACCATCTCTCTCTCTCTCTCTCTCTCTCTCTCTCTCTCTTCCTAACATTATCAACGCCTCGCTTTACTTTCCCAATTACAGATAACAGAGAAGCACCCACGCCCTCCCTCTCCAGCAAGAATTCTCGATCCCAACAGCAAGCCAGTGCTTTTTCCATGGCGTTTCCCCGACGTGACTTCAGATTCGAGTTTTCAAGAGCTTAGTTTCAAGAAGCCGCCATCTGGGTCTTTGCGCTAGACCTCAAGGAAGGAGCGTTCTGGGTTTTTCCTTCCTTTCTTTTTTCGTTTGCGATTTGGGGTTGAAAATTCTTGGGTGGCGAAAGGACGAAAGGGAAAGATGTTGCTGAGGAATATGGTGGTGTTGATGCTGTTGGTGACGGTTGTTGCTCTGATTATTCTCTACACTGATAGAATCGGCACTTTTAAATCAGCCTCTTCTAGGAATGAATTCATAGAGGAAGTCACATCCTTTACTTTTAGTGGTAATGCAGGGCGTTTAAATGTGTTTCCGCAGGAATCATCAGCAACTCTTAAAGAACCGATTAGATTAGTGTACACAGATAATAAAACTAAAGATTTGCAAAAACAAGAGGGTATAGAGCATAAATCTGCAAGAGTATTGTCGGCGGCAACGAATGACAGTCAAGCTCAAAAGGAGTACCCCATCAGACAGGTAACTGATGGGAAAAATCAAGAAATGCAGAGTGGAATTTCGGAGAAGTCTACTATGGCAGATGAGAATGAAGTCAGGACAGAAGGGAAAATTCCCAAGGAAAAGGACGGGAAAGCTAAAGTTTCCAGGCGATCAAGATCTAGAGATTCGGCTCAATCTACAGGAAGCACCGTGAAGCTTAAAAGCGTAGAAGCAAGATTGACTGAGCTTAAATCAGCTATGATTGCACTTGGTAGAGAAGCAACTGATGCTATGTCATCAGTTGAGGATCAACAGCAGCAGATCACTTTCCACCGTCTCCTTAAAATGGTGGATGCAGAGAGAGATTATCATCGAAGAGTCGTTGCCATCTTAGAGAAGTTACACTCTGAGATGATAGAGGGAGAGCAATAAAGCGAGCCTTCAGTGACATCAACGACGATGTAACCAGATGGGGAAGCTCCGCTTGCTCATGAGGATGCCAAATCAATGTTGGGGAAAATCCGGCAGCACTTCGCCTCTAATTGGACCAATCCAGGATAAAAATATTCCCCTAATTTCACAGATTTAATCCAGCAACAACCAGCATTATATCCAGATAAATACCATCATGCGAAATAAAAATAACACTCCAAAATTTACGTGGAAAACCCAAAACGGGAAAAACCACGGCCGACCCAAAATCTTCCACTAATCACCAAGAAATAGCAGGTATACAAAGGATCTTCGCTCTAGTCACACACTAGAGACTATACATCAACAATACAACAATACTTCATCACCACAAAGGTGAAATACTACACAAAGGGGCAAGAAACCCTAACCGCAATTGGAGAATCGGAGGAGAGTTTCAACGAACGAGAACCATCACCACGTAGGTCTCGGCCTCACGAACAACATATCCAAATTTGAGCCAATTCCGTCAACGTTTGGCCCTCAAATCTGGACTACAAAGAATTTTCTCTTCCTTTCTTTTCTCTCTCGCAGACTCTCGGTCAGCTTCTGTGTGTGTAAGAACCCTCTGTGTCTCCTCTCTTCTGAAGACTCTCTCTCTCACTTCTTTTCAAAACAAAGAGAAACTCACGCACCCATACACACACAAACACTATTTTTTTATCATTTTTTTTTCTTTTCCTCTTCTTTATAAACTATTTGTCTCTCACTTTCCTTTAAACAAATAATAAAAGAAAAGTTGCTGGGTCCCCCCACATGAGGGAGACCCAGCCGACAAATCTCCCCCTCTACCTCATGTGGGGAGTTCCATCATGCCCGCTTTGCTTCGACAGGAGTCAAGTTTCATCACCGGCAAGGCCTTAGTCATCATATCGGATCCATTGTCGTCGGTATGGACTTTCTCAAGCAGAAAGAGTTTTTCTTCTAACTTTTCTCGAACCCAATGATACTTCACATCAATATGCTTCGATCTTGAATGCAACACTGGATTCTTGCTAAGATAAATAGCACTCATGCTATCACAATATAAAACAAACTTCTGTTGCTTCAAGTCCAACTCTCGTAGGAATTTCTGCATCCACAAGAGTTCCTTGCCTCCCTCGGTGATAGCAATATACTCCGCTTCAGTTGTAGACAGAGTAATACATTTTTGCAATCTTGATTGCCACGAAACTGCTCCCCCTGCAAAGATCATCATATAACCTGATGTAGACTTTCGGGAATCACTATCACCAGCATAATCAGAGTCTGAATAACCATTCAACTCAAGCTTTCCATTTCCATAACACAAGCATAATCTGGAAGTGCCTCTGAGATACCTCAAAATCCATTTTACACCGTTCCAATGTTCTTTACCTGGATTTGAGAGAAATCTACTCACAACACCAACTGCATGAGCAATATCTGGTCTTGTACAAACCATGGCATACATCAAACTACCCACGGCAGATGCATAAGGAATTTTCATCATCTCTTCCTTATCTTTCTTACTCGTAGGACACTCATTACTACTCAACTTGAAGTGACCAGCAAGTGGAGTACTTACCGGTTTACATGTGCTCATGTTGAATCTTTCAAGCACCTTTTCAATATACTTCTCCTGAGATAGCCAGAGTTTCTTATTCTTCCTATCACGAGTAATTTGCATACCAAGGATTTGTTTAGCCGATCCAAGATCCTTCATCGCAAAAGCTTTACTCAACTCATTTTTCAAGCTCTTGATTTTATTAGCATCATGCCCAACTATCAACATATCATCCACATAGAGTAGGAGGATAATAAAATCATCATCTGAGAATCTTTTCACAAAGACACAAGAGTCAGAGTTGGTCTTACCATATCCATGATCTTCCATGAATGAATCAAACTTCAAGTACCACTGTCTTGGCGCTTGCTTGAGACCGTATAAACTCTTTTTCAATCTGCATACAAAATGCTCCTTGCCTTTAACTTCAAAACCCTCCGATTGCTCCATGTATATCTCTTCTTCTAAGTCTCCATGAAGAAAAGCTGTTTTTACATCAAGCTGTTCAATTTCTAAATCCAGACTAGCAGCTAACCCAAGAACAACTCGAATAGAAGGCATTTTTACAACTGGTGAAAAAATCTCTTCAAAATCAATTCCCTTCTTCTGACGAAAGCCCTTCACAACAAGCCTAGCCTTGTATCGTGGTTGTGAACTATTTTCTTCCGTCTTCAACTTGTACACCCATTTGTTTGTGAGTGTTTTCTTACCCTTAGGCAACTTCACCAATTCAAATGTGTGGTTCTCATGCAAAGATTTGAGCTCATCTTGCATAGCTTCATGCCACTCGTTCTTTTTATGACACGAGACAGCCTCTTCATAAGTTTCTAGCTCTCCTGCATCGGTGAGTAATACATACTCATGTGGTTGATATCTTTGTGATGGTCTACGCTCTCTTTCTGATCTTCTAACTTGAGGTAGGACCGGTTCTTCTTGCTTAACTGGTTCAACTGGTTGCTCTTGCTCAACTGATTCACCTGCTTCCACTGAAGAATCAACATTCTGTGAGGATTCATCATCTTCATGATTTCCATGCGCTTCTCCCCCTTGATTTCCACCCAATACAGTCGGAGGATTTGGGCTAAAATTAACCCTCTGTTGAGTTACATTCTTTGGCTTCTCTGGCTTGTCGATATCTTCAATGGTTTGATGCTCAAAGAATACCACATCTCGGCTTCTGATGACTTTCTTTGTAGCTGGATCCCATAATCTGTAACCAAATTCTTCATGTCCATAACCCAAGAAGATACACTGTTTAGACCTGTCATCAAGCTTGGATCTCTCATCTTTTGGAATATGTACAAATGCCCGGCAGCCGAACACTTTCAGATAATTGTAGGAAACATCTTTCCCACTCCAAACTCTTTGTGGAACATCCCCCTTTAGAGGAACTGATGGAGAAAGATTTATCAAGTCCACAGCTGTTCTCATCGCTTCACCCCAGAATGACTTAAGCAACTTCGCATGAGATAGCAAACACCGAATCCGATCATTAATCGTCCGGTTCATTCTCTCTGCCACTCCATTCTGCTGTGGTGTTTTTGGAACAGTTTTCTCAAGCTTGATGCCATAATCCCTGCAATAATACTCAAACGGGCCTCTATATTCTCCACCGTTGTCAGCTCGAACACATTTCAACTTCTTCCCGGTTTCTCTTTCCACGTTGACATGAAATTGTTTGAAAACCGCAAGCACCTGGTCTTTAGATTTCAAAGCAAAAGCCCACACTTTTCTAGAGCAATCATCGATAAATGTCACAAAATATAATGCACCGCCAAGTGTTCTAGCATCCATGCAACAAACATCAGTGTGAACTAGATCAAGTACATTAGATTTTGTGTGTGGAGAGGAATTCTGAAATGAGAATCGATGTTGCTTACCCATTATACAATGAGTACATTTTGTCAGATTTTTCTCCTTCAATTGTAGAAAATTCTTTCTAGCAAGAGTCTCAAGTCCTTTCTCACTAAGATGACCAAGCCTCATATGCCATAAATCAACTGAGGAGTCCTCCACTGCATTTACATCTTCTTTGATCAACTTTGCTTCCATGGTGTAGAGAGTGCATGTCTTCTTGCCTTTTGCCACTACCATAGAGCCTTTAGTCAATTTCCATTTACCATCATAGAAGAAACTGCCGTAGCCATCATCATCTAAGGCACCTGTAGAGATCAACTGTAGTCGAATATCCGGAACATGTCTCACATTTTTCAGAAGCAAATTGCATCCCACATCGGTCTCCAAGTGAACATCTCCCATGTCAATAACCTTAGAAATACCACTGTTTCCCATCCTAACACAACCGAAATCACCACTGCGATAAGATGTAAAATAATCACGTCGTGAGGTGACATGAAAAGAAGCTGCAGAATCAACAACCCAGCTAGAGTCTTGACATGTAAGGTTTACATAACCATCGTCACAAATGAAGACAATATCACCGTCGGATGCAGCTGCTGTTGTAGCCTGATTTTCTTCTTTCTTTTTATCTCCATTTCTATCATGGGATTTATCTCTCTTTAGTTGCCAACACTCTTTAGCATAATGTCCCATCTTGCCACAGTTGTAACATTTCACATTTCTCCTCGGCCTGGACTTCGATCTTCCTCTTGACTTGCCCCTGTCATTACTTTGAAACTTCCTTGATTGACTTCTGGACCTGTTTTCTATGACAAGTGCCTCCGATCTAGAAGCATAATTCAAGCCTTTTCTTCTTGTTTCTTCATTGAACAAGCTTTCTTTAACCATGCTCATAGAAAGCACACCACCAGGAGCTGAATTATTTAACGCCACAACTAGTGTGTCCCAACTATCAGGAAGAGTACCAAGCAACAAACATGATTGCAATTCATCACCTAAGTCAATCTCAAGATTTGTCAATTGATTTACAACATCTTGAAATTCACTCAAGTGTTCCGACATACTGCTTCCCTCCTTGTATCTCAAGTTCACAAGTCGTTTAACCAGAAAAGCTTTATTTTGCGGGGTTCTCCTCTCATAGAGATCTTGTAGTTTCTTCCACAAGGCATCCGCTTTGGTTTCTTGAGCAACATGATGAAATACACTATCATCAATCCATTGCCGAATAAACCCAACCGTCTTCCGATTCATTCGCTCCCAGTCTTTGTCTTCCTTGTCTCCTTGAGCTTCGTCACCGTCAATAGGATCAAACAAGTCTTTGCAATATTCCATCCGGGGCTTCCATATAGAATAATTAGAGGCATTCAACTTAAACATGGTGCTACTTGATTCTTCCATCTAACACTGAAATTTCAACACAAGCTCTGATACCACTCTGTTGGGGAAAATCCGGCAGCACTTCGCCTCTAATTGGACCAATCCAGGATAAAAATATTCCCCTAATTTCACAGATTTAATCCAGCAACAACCAGCATTATATCCAGATAAATACCATCATGCGAAATAAAAATAACACTCCAAAATTTACGTGGAAAACCCAAAACGGGAAAAACCACGGCCGACCCAAAATCTTCCACTAATCACCAAGAAATAGCAGGTATACAAAGGATCTTCGCTCTAGTCACACACTAGAGACTATACATCAACAATACAACAATACTTCATCACCACAAAGGTGAAATACTACACAAAGGGGCAAGAAACCCTAACCGCAATTGGAGAATTGGAGGAGAGTTTCAACGAACGAGAACCATCACCACGTAGGTCTCGGCCTCACGAACAACATATCCAAATTTGAGCCAATTCCGTCAACGTTTGGCCCTCAAATCTGGACTACAAAGAATTTTCTCTTCCTTTCTTTTCTCTCTCGCAGACTCTCGGTCAGCTTCTGTGTGTGTAAGAACCCTCTGTGTCTCCTCTCTTCTGAAGACTCTCTCTCTCACTTCTTTTCAAAACAAAGAGAAACTCACGCACCCATACACACACAAACACTATTTTTTTATCATTTTTTTTTCTTTTCCTCTTCTTTATAAACTATTTGTCTCTCACTTTCCTTTAAACAAATAATAAAAGAAAAGTTGCTGGGTCCCCCCACATGAGGGAGACCCAGCCGACAATCAAGCATATCTAACATATCGGATGATCATGGACACATCGATCCGTGCGAGAGCTACTTCATCGCAAAAGCCGTACACCCATTAGATCCTCAGGCAGAGGGAGAGTTGAATCTATCTGTTGATGATTATGTCGTCGTTCGGCAGCTTCGTATCAGCGGGCGAGCCTCCATTCGAAGAGTTTCCCATCTCGCCGGTCCAAAATTCGCAAACATTGGTGCGCAAGATTCGTGCAAGTTTGATTAGGAAAGTGCGACCTTGAAATATTAGGTAAACTTTCTATCTTAAATTAAATATACACTTGCCTATTTGCCATATTTGCATATCATATATTTGCATATCTTGAGCATATTTACATCAAAAGTGGATATCCTTTTAAAAAATTCAGATTTGAGTAGGGAAGTTTTCTTTTCTGATCCGCAACTTGCCATATGATCGAAAAAATCCATCTTTAAGATTATTGATAGAATGCTCGATTAAGCAAAGATTTAAGTTTTATCATTTATCGTAAGATTGTGGATTAACGATTAACTTAAATATTCGCGAACTATTTCTAAATTGATTGATATATCCACTTTCTTGACTGGATTGATTGTCATATTCATTTTCTTATTTTGACTTGAATTGCTTCATTATTTTTTTTTTAGAATATATATCTATCGCATGACGTGATATCGAAGAATTCTAAAAAAACATTGCATTCATTCATTTTCATATTTGAAAATTGCATCTTTTAAAAAATAGCATCATATAGATAATTGCATATCTAATCCTCTTTGTAAAATATTTAGGTTAGATTGCATTTTGGAATAGAAATTGCATGCCTAAATAGAATTTCATGTCCAAAATAATCTATCTTTAATATATTAGAGTTTAGGTCAATTTAAACTCTAAAATATATAAGATAAACATTGTTATAGCATAGTTCTATTTTAGGAAATAAATTCTTCTGAAAAATTTTAAAAAAATCATCCATACCATATTATCTGTACCACATCATTTACACCATGCCACACTTGCCACGTCACTTTATTTATGTCATGTCATTTAGAATAATCTCATGTGTTGCATTTGGTTTTTTTTCATTAAAAAAGTGAAAACCAAAAAGAGAGAAAATTGTCTGTTGCATGCTCCTTGCTATTTGTTTTGAGTGCTGAGTGTTTAATTTAATTGTCTAAGCTCTTGTTTGATAACTTTCGTTAGTGACTTAGGTTAGGATTTAATCAAACCTATCTGATCAAACTTTTTTCTTCATGAAATAAAAAGGTATCGAAAGGGCATTAGAGTAATTTAGCGTAATTAAGCCTCCGGACTTTGAATCTTTGGTTGATAGAAGTAATTTAGTTCTTTCGCTAATTTATTTAGGTTTCTAATCGACCTACCAAGAACGATAAGTGGCAATTCCTATTGAAAATCTTTGCATGTTAAATATTGAACCAAAATTGCGATTCGATAGAGCTTGGGAGAGCTTGAATTATGTTATTTAATTTGATTAACCTGATAATCTCTTAACCTGGAATTTCATCAATATTTTAGGTCGCGATAGCTGGGAGATATTCACTATGAACTGCTTCATGGATTTGATATCCCGGTTGATGGGTTAGGTGATTGGGAGCCGTCATCGACCCCTATCTGCAATGGAGAGGTGATGAACCTAGATACTATGATGGAGGACTCTGATCATAGACCTATGGAGATCAATGGCACAATTAAGGAGGAGCACACGGAGACTGATTTTGAGATGCCAGAAGAGTCTGGTCCAGAGGAACCATCATCGCTCGAGGGGAGCAGGGTAGATGATGATTAGACTAGAGTTTGTGGTCTTTCTTTTTGATGTTGTTTGTTAGGGGACTAAATAGCCAACTTGAGATCCTTTTTGTCCAAAGGCCAAGCGATGGGATGTCGAATAGGGATAGCAAATTTTAGTTTGCATATAAATGCTATCGTTGTATGTCTATGTGTGTGTGTAAAAGTTATTGTTTTGACCTAGTTGATCTATCTCTCTACTCTACCCATTTTATATATGATGTGAATGGGGGTGTATCATTTTTGCTAGTGCCGAAACCCTGGCTATTGGTTGGATTGACGATGAGTATCTTGGGTTGTCGTTATCATTATCCAACCGATCGTATAGGCAATAGGGATGTCGCGTAGCTCACCGAGCTCGGGACATGACATTTTATATAACTGAAGATGCATGAAAAGGACTGTTAATTCCTGATTTTCTTTTTTTTTTTTTGGTAAATAGTTAATTCCTGATTTTCGATCTCTTTATAATTAAAAAATTAATTACGATACCATAAAAATTCATAATATTAAAAAATTAACTTTGGGAGCCTTGGTCAAGTCTAAAGAATCAATTTTTTTAACAAAAAATAATTTCTAATTTTTTTAGTATGTTTGATTAGAAAATAGCCCAAAAATAAAATAAAAAATAGCATTTATGATTGGAGAGTACAAAAAATAGTCAATACTTTTTTTAAAATTTAATTTTCATTTTATTCAAACTAATTCGATTTGGGTCATGATTTCTCTAGATCGTGAAATTTCATGGCTTAATTGAGCCAAAAAAATTGTGCCATTTTCAATCGTTTCTTTTATTTCAAGTCGATCACAACATTTCATCCAAAAACTTTTAAATTCACTTTGGTCGAGCCAGTTTCACCTTTCAGACAAATTTAAGCTCACTAACCTTCATGCAAAATCACCTTTTAATTAAGGTTTTCATAGATAATCCCACAAAAAAAATACTGTAGAATTTTCTCACATAAAAAACTATGAGCTGGTTGACGATTTGAGAATAAAAATTTTGGAGGACAAAGACAAAAGGGAATATTTTGAGAAAAAAGGACAGACTGGTACAAGAATGGGGTGCTCCTTCTCAAACGAAGAGCTTCTCTTTTAGCCTTCTTGGGTGGAGTTCTGTGTGGGTTTTGAAGAGAAAAGACTTCACACAGAAGGAGAGCGGCTGTGACATTCGAATTTTATTTGTAGTTTATAATATTTAAAATATTAAGTTAGCGAGAGATTTTGAGGAATAAAGTTAGTATAGTAAATGTCAATGGGATCAATACGCCCCCGAATGGGTATCGAATTATTTTCAATTGTTAAAATTTCATTGAGTTTCGATATTCTAGTATTCCATACTTTTTGTTAATAATTTTAGTGGTTTCAAAATAATTTTCTAATTTATTGGCATTCCAAACGAATACTGAATTCCTTGTTTATTAACCTCAATGTAATCATCTACTTAAAAATAATTATGACATAGTTAATTGCCACATGCCCTAATTCAATCCATTGAATCTAGCCTTGATGATATCATGCATGACATAAAAAAAAATTAATCTTAGTTACTTTATATTTACTATTAATCCTCGTTAAATGTCATAATTATTTTTAACTCAAGAAAATTAATGAGACTTGAATTCATTCTTCAATATGGAATAATTGTAGAAGACAAGAAGTAAATACACTCTTTCCCTTCCTCATTTCCTACGTGTGCTGCCTCCATCCATTAGCTCAAAATTTTCTACTTCAAAATTCTTTCAAGACAAGTTCAAAACCCTCATTTTTGACCTAGTATCTCATAATGTATATTCATAAACTTTATTTTCTAAGTTATCTTTGTTGTTTTCTAAAAAATAAAAGTTGTTAATTTTAGTACTTATTTGATTTCAAGATCATTAAAAGCTTGCTTTGTTGAAGATTAACTCAAGGTAAGTGAAAACCCGAAGAGCTAAGCTAAAATGATCTACTTGGTACTCTTTAACTTGGTTGATTGACTGTTTGTTTTTTTGCTTGGATTATATTCGACACGTGATTTCAGACCTGAACAAACAGTATTTTCGGCTTCTGCAACAGCAGATATTCAAACATCGAAACAACAGAAAATTCGGCATCAAAATACGTGCAAAACCACCCTTGAGTAGTGACGAAAAGGGGCTCCAATCAGTGAAGAAAATTGACACGAACAACAACTAGTTTGGCCCTTGAATAGTGGCGAAAATCAACACAAACAGCGGCTGATTTGGTCTTCGAATGGCACCTGTTAATAAATTCAACCGAAATCTGTGATATTGCAAGACCAAAATCAAAGACTGTTGGCCGAACTAGCGAGGCTGGATTGGAGTGGTGACAGCTTTGACTTCTCGGCATTGGAGATGCCACAAGTTGCTGCCTGGGAACTCCTCAATTTGGTTTGATATCTAGGCTTAATCGATAGCTCTCATTGTTGCGACCCGACCCTCGAGAGAAAGGAGGAGATCGCGCTAATGGATTGCTAGGCCCATTTTTTTTTAAAGATAAATGCTTCGCTCGGGCTCTCCCAGGCCCATATCAAATCGCGACGGATTTATTAGGTTCGACCTTAGTGTGGTCGGTGACATGTGCATCGGTGTACATGTAACGAGAGTCGTTACTAATCATTTTTTGGAGGGTATGACTGGAAACCCTATCGAACGATTGGGATGGATCGCTTGATTCTGCGAAAACCAGAGACTTTAGGTTCGAAAATTTAGTTACGCCAATATTGCTATTGACGCCCTTCCGGTACCTAGTTGAGTGATTTTCTATCCTAAAAAATTCATGCAGGCGGGATTGGGTGCGATGAGTCCTAAGAGATCTAAAGGGATCATGCAAATGAGATTTTCCTATCCTGCCAATCACAGTCGATAAAAAAAGTGCGCGGTCAAGGAAATCATACATGAAGAAATCATGTCAAATCAAATCAAGTCGGGCCTAGAGGAGTCTTAGAAACCTACAAAAGACATCAATTGGATTCATGGGTGATTTGAAAGGATTCAGGTCATATTGACCAGAAGGGCAAAAATGTCATTTTTTAGGGTTCAAGAGATAAAAAAAAATGTGAAAATGGATCCAACCAGTTGAATGTGGTTTTTCCCTAATTTTCACAATTTTTGAGATTTTTTGAGATTTTTTTCAATTTTTTTTAAATTTTTCTAAATATTTTTGGAATTTTCAGAACTTTCTAAGACTTTTTAAGGAATTTTCCTATTTTTGGGACATTCTCAAAAAATTTTTTTCTATTTTTCTAGGATTGTTTCCTTTTTTTTAAAAATATTTTATACATTTTTCAAATTTTTTTAGAATTTTTTATTTTTTTTCTAGAAATTGTTTTTATGATTTTTATGAATTTTTTCTTTTTTTGATTGTATTATTATTATTATAATTATATTTTTTATTATTTTTTATTTGATTTTCCGGACCGGGTCGAGTTGACCCGACCCAAGACGTGAGAACTCACATGGGTTTGACCCTAATTCTAAAATGATGTAGTATTGATTTTTCTTTGTTTTTCTATTTTTCTAATTTTTTAGATTTTCTAGGATTTTTTTAATTTTCTATTTTTCTAAATTTTAATTATATTTTATGGGAATTTTCTCTTATTATTATTATTCATTATTATTATTTTGGTTATACAGACTGAGTCGGCTTGACTCGGCCCACTATCCAAACCTAGCCCAAGGCCCACTATCCCAAACCCGACTGGAGACGACGTAGTTTTAGGACTTAATTTTTTGAATTTTCGTTTTTTTATTTTATTCTATTTTTTTTTCTTATTCGTAATCCTACGCTTGACGGCTCACCATGTGGCTAAGCCACAGCCTTCCGATCAACATACTAAAACTAACCGTCGGATCCACCTTTGACCAGATCTAGACCGTCCGATTTATTTATTTCTAAAAATGATTTAAAAAATCGAACTAAAATTTTAATCCCAAAAAATTCTAGGATCTTGACAAGTGGATTAACCCCAACTATCGGATTAAGTCGATTATTATATTTAATCGGTTATAACCAACGGCTGACGTGGCATCCGAGGTGGCTAGCCACGTTAGTGCCATGTTATCTTTGACCAGTCAACCTAACCAAGGTTGAAGACAACTGGAGCAGCCCCAGTCTCCGATGACCTTAACGAAGATTCACCGGCGATGCCAAAACAAGCCTAAAACTATGAGATTTCTCGTCGATTTCAAATCCTGTTGAATCCTCATCAACTTAACGCTAAACTACCTTGGTTTTAGACTAGGAAAGATTCTAAACCACCTGAACTAATGCCGGCTGAGAGCAACACTCTGGCGACCCCTATCCATGTCACTTCTAGATCGAAACAACCTAAAGAAACTAGTCTGTCAACTTCACAGAAGCTCCAGGAAACTTACTTGGTCATCCTTGGAGCTTAAAGATGCTCGACGTGAGCAATGAAGCTCATGGTGAGTTCGGATGGTCACAAAGGCACGTGACAGGTTTTTACGCAATGAAAATCCAAGAAAATGATGTAGATGCAATCAGTATGAAGGTAGGGACACATTGAACCAATAATCATGAAGAAAAACTACCAGGATCAAGTTCTACCATTGCAGGAGTTTCAACTGAGCAGATATGGTGTTTACCTGGTTCCGTGATGAAATGGCGCACAACCGAGCTCAAAAGCTTCCTTGCAGCCGTGTGAAGCTTCGGTGGTGACTGATGAAGTTTGGAGTGGCCTGATTGTCTTTGATTTTCCCTTGAAGCTCTCGATGCTTTCTTCAAAATGGCGACCGCACGCTCCTCTTAAGAACTGTTGACACTTGATTTTTAATCATCTTTTCTCTTTTAAAATTAATAAAAATCCATAAAAATTCATAAAATTAAAAAAATCAACTTTGGGGACGTTGTCCAAGCTTAGAGAACCAATTTTGACCAAAAAATAATTTTTCATATTTTTATTATTTTTTGATATTTTTATTTTCAAAAATTCATAAAAAATCAAGAAAAAAAAATAAGAAAATTACAAAATCAACTTTGGAAGCTTTGGCCAAGCTTAGGCAACCATTTTTGAGCAAAAAATAATTTTTCTTATTTTTTGTATTTTTTAAATATATTTTTTAAAAATTAGGAAAATATTTAATAAATAATAGCATTTGAGGCCACAAAATACATAAAAATAGTCAATATTTTTCTTTTAAATCCCTTTTCATGTTGGCCATCGCAAATTTAAAAAATCCAATTCGGGGTCGTGTATTCCTTCACGAGCATAATCTCGAATCGGGCCTAAAAAAATTCAATTTGAGTCAATTTATTTTCATTTTTCACTTTTAGGAGTTGTGACATTGTTCTCTAATATTCCAAATTTTCATTTTGGCCCAATTATACCCAGAATGACTCAATTTTGCAAAAGGGCTTTAATTAAATTCTGCATTATTTTCAGCGGCAAGAAATGAGCTTAAATTTGACATGCGGTGAATTTTGACTAAGTATAGGGGAGGTGTGTCAAAAATTTTGAGGAGATTTGGGCTTAAAGAAATATTTTTTTTTCAGGGACTAAATTGTAAATACTTAAAATTCAGGGACTAGAGTGTAAATACCTAACTCTTGAAGGATTATTTTGCAAACAACAAAAAGAAGAGTTAGTGGAGAAATTAGAATAGAGAAGGGAAGATGGAGAAGAGGAGATGGAGAAGAGAAGATGGAGAAGAATGGATGGAGAAAATAAGATAAGAATAGAGAATGGAAGATGGAAAAGAGAAGATGAAGAAAAATGGATGGAGAAAATAAGATAAGAATAGAGAAGGGAAGATGAAAATGAAGAAGAGTTAGTGAAAAAATTAGAATGGGAGATAGAGTTAGTGGAAAAATTAGAATGGGAGATAGATGAGTGGGTTATAAAAGGAGGAAGAAGTGAGCTTTAGAGGAGAATTTTTTTTTTGGGAGAAAATTTTGGATGTTTGAGAAGGTTTTGAAAGATTGAAGAAAAATTTGAGAGAAAGAAAATACCAAGAGAGAGAGAAAATTTTGAAGATAATGAGAGTTTAAAGCTAGGGGTTATTATCACAAATTCCTTCATCGATCAACATAAATCAAGAGCTCATCCTCGTCAACGAGCAAGCAAATTCGAGCTAAGTGTTTTTATTTATTAATTTATTTGTGGTTTTAGTCTCAAATTAGCACAAATTGTATACATTTTCTCCATCCCATTTTTTCCCATATTTTATGGCAAGTAAAAAAAAAAGAACAACTCCGTATCAACGATAAATTTCATGGAGGTGCAAAGTGAGCCCAAACAAATTCCAAGGTGCCCATCAAATTTGCAGTCGACCCGTCAATGGATTTTAGTTCAAATTGTTGAAACATTTTGTTGTATTTTATTTTAAAGAACTAAAACCCCAGAATAGAAAGGCAAAACGCATTCATTGGAGGTCGTTTATTTCCTGCACGATCAAACCCCAAAAGGAAGGGTCAAGCCAATGCTAGGCCGCCTATTGGAGGTTTTTACTTACTGCAATTTAAATTCATGCACCATTAAACCCCAAAGGGAAGATCCAAGCCAATGCTAGGCCGCCTATTGGAGGTTTTTACTTACTGCAATTTAAATTCCTGCACCATCAAACCCTAAAGGGAAGAGCCAAGCCAATACTAGGCCGCCCATTTGAGGTTTTTACTTACCGTTATTTAAATTCCCGCAATTTAATTCATGCACCATTAAACCCCAAAGGGGAGAGCTAAGCCAAGGCTGGGCCATCCACTAGAGGTCTTTATTTATTGTTATTGACTTCCTGCCGTTTAATTTTTGAATCACCAGACCCCAAAGTGAGTAGACTGTAACACTGCACAGAAGTCGTTAATACACTCCCTCTTTCGGTTTCAGAGAATTTTTAACACTTTGAAAATAAAAAAAATACCACCAATGCATCCTATATAAAAAGTGAAAATACAAAAAGAGAACACCCCACTAGAATCTTAGGAATAAACCAAGCTTGAGTTGCCAAATTAGGATATCCATGAAATTAAGGTATCGAAAGAGCATTAGTTTTAATTAACTAGTGTAACCAAGTCCCCGAACTCATAATCTCTAGTTCGTAGAAGTAATTTAGTCCTCCTGCTAATTTACTTAGGTATCTAATTAACCTACCAAAAATGATTAGTGGCGACTCCAAATTTTAAAACCATTTGAACAAAAACCAAAGTTGAGATTCGGTAGGACTTGGGAGGGTCCGTATTAGATTAATTCATCTAATGAACCTAATAATCCATTAACTCGATTGAAAAAAAAAAATTTCGGGTCGAGACAAGAACCCTCTCTCCTTCCTCTCTCTGATTTTTGCCGTGATCTTCCCATCTATTGTGTGTGTGTAACTGAATGAAAAATCCTCCCCAAAACCCCCCAAAAAACCACTATTTATACTTGTCAAAAACTGGCCAGAATCCGTTGAACCTCTTCTACGCGAACATTTAGGGAAGAAGATGGGGTTGGGTAATCGGGTCAGGTTGGGTCGGATTTAGTCCGATCGATGGACCTGAATTACCTTTTTTCTTCAAATTACACAGTCAAGACTTGCAATTTGTTGAATCAAACCACAAATTATGGTTCCTTGACATGATTTTCATCAAGAAATGTGAATTTCGTTGAAAATATGTGATGAATTGTATAAAAACTCCAAATGCTCCCTTTGACCTGAGGATCCATTTCACAAAATCCAAGCTTTTGATGCCTTTCTTTTTTTTTTTCCAAAAATTGACACCACCAATGGATTCAGTAGGTGAAAAACTAGAGGGCGACATGCTTCGAATCCAAATTGTATTTTTGTCCTTTTTAGCGAAATTGGACAATTCAGTAAATTTTTGGATTGGATAGTAATTTTGGAAAATAGAAGGGGATGGCACGAATCCAAAAATGCAAAAATTGAAAATTGCAGAGCTGAAATGAAATTTCTAGAATTGTTTTTCAATTAACTTGAAAATGAGATTAATAAAGTAAATCCCAATTCTAGATTGATTTGTTTTAGAATTTCTTTGGCAAAAATGAAGAAAAAATTAAAATCAAAATAATGACTATTTTTTTTTCATATTTTTGTGGCCCCAAAGTCTATTTGTTTTATTAATGTTTGAGTATTTTCCTATTTTATGAAAAAATAAAAAAATATAAAAAATTATTTTTTGTTCAAAAATGGTTCTCTAGGCTTGGCCAAGGTCTTTAAAGTTGATTTTGTAATTTTGTAATTTTTTTATTTTTTTCTATGAATTTTTGAAAATAAAATGCAGCAAAATACTAAAAATATGAAAATTTATTTTTTGGTCAAAATTGGTTTCCAAGGTCTCCAAAGTTGATTTTGCAATTTTTATCATTTTTTATTGATTTGCTATGAATTTTTAAAAATAAATTGCAGAAAAGTATTGAAAATATGAAATATTTTTGGTCAAAATTGGTTTCCTAGGCTTGGCCAAGGTCTTCAAAGTTAATTTTTCAATTTTATAGATTTTTATAAATTTTCTAAAATTTTTTTTAAATAAAAATGGCCAAAAATCAAGTGTCAACACTCATCCTTGTTAAATCTCGGTGGTGGTTAGTCAACGGCTTGGAGCACGATGAAGTGGCAAGGAAGAACTTCTTTGACTGGACTCTTCTTTTTTGTCTCTTTTTTCCAGTGATCTGTGGATGAAGTGTATGGCGTCATGGATAACGTTAGTTCTTCTTCTTAGATCTCTCTTTCTGTTGCCTCTCATGATCCTTTTTCTCTTTTCCTCTCCTCTCATAACTCACCCCCCTTTTTGTATTCAATTGCATGGCCTCATTATATGGGAAACTCAATTAGCTCTCTAACACACTGAAAGCAAATTTGTCCATTCATCGTGCCTAACTTACTTTAATCATTACCACACCCACCAAATGCTATCTTGCATTGGATGACACTTCAGTAGGAAAATGGGTTCAAATGTAGCCATTATGGAGTGTCCCTATTTGCTTCCCACTTAAAATGGAATGATGTCTTCCACCACCTGTCACGACCCTAAGAATTTTTTTCGATCGGGTTAACGGATTATTAGGTTTATTAGATGAATTAACCTAATATGGACCCTCCCAAGTCCTACCGAATCACAACTTTGGTTTTTGTTCAAATGGTTTTAAAATTTGGAGTCGCCACTAATTATTTTTGGTAGGTTGATTAGATACCTAAGTAAATTAGCGGGAGGACTAAATTACTTCTACGAACTAGAGATTATGAGTTCGGGGACTTGGTTACACTAGTTAATTAAAACTAATGCCCTTTCGGTACCTTAATTTCATGGATATCCTAATTTGGCAACTCAAGCTTGGTTTATTCCTAAGACTTTAGTGGGGTGTTCTCTTTTTGTATTTTCACTTTTTAGATAGGATGCATGGGTGGTATTTTTTTTTATTTTCAAAGTGTTAAAAATTCCCTAAAGCCGAAAGAGGGAGTGTGTTAACGACTTCTGTGCAGTGTTACAGTCTACTCACTTTGAGGTCTGGTGATTCAAAAATTAAACGGCAGGAAGTCAATGACAGTAAATAAAGACCTCCAATGGATGGCCCAGCCTTGGCTTGGCTCTCCCCTTTGGGGTTTAATAGTGCAGGAATTAAATTGCGGGAATTTAAATAACGGTAAGTAAAAACCTCAAATGGACGGCCTGGTATTGACTTGGCTCTTCTCTTTGGGGTTTGATGGTGCAGGAATTTAAATTGCAGTAAGTAAAAACCTCCAATGGGCGGCCTAGCATTGGCTTGGCTCTTCCCTTTGGGATTTGATGGTGCATGAATTTAAATTGCAGTAAGTAAAAACCTCCAATGGGCGGCCTAGCATTGGCTTGGCTCTTTCCTTTGGAGTTTGATGGTGTAGGAATTTAAATTGCAGGAAATAAACGACCTCCAGTGGATGCGCTTTGCCTCTCCATTCTGGGGTTTTAGTTCTTTAAAATAAAATATAACAAATTGTTTCAACAATTTGAACTAAAATCCTTTGGCGGGTTGGCTGCAAATTTGATGAGTACCTTGGAATTTGTTTCGGCTCATTTTGCACCTCCATAGAATTTATCGTTGATACCGGATTGTCCCTTTTTTTTTTACCTGCCATAAAATATGGGAAAAAGGGAGATGGAAAAAGTGCATACAATTTGTACTAATTTGAGACTAAAATCACAAATAAATGAATAAATAAAAACACTTAGTTCGAATTTGCTTGCTCGTTGATGATGATGAACTCTTGATTTATGTTGATCGATAAAGGAATTTGTGATGATAACTCCTAGCTTTAAACTCCCATCATTTTCAAAATTTTCTCTCTTTTGGTATTTTCTTTCTCTCAAATTTTTCTTCAATTTTCCAAAACCCTCTCAAACATCCAGAATTTTCTCTCCTAAAAAATTCCCCCCCTTCAAACTCACTTCTTCCTCCTTTTATAACCCACTCATCTATTTCGCATTCTAATTTTTTCACTAACTCTATTTCTAATTCTAATTTCTCCACTAATCTCTATCTCACATTTTAATCTCTCCACTAACTTTTCTTCATCTTCATCTGCCCTTCCCCATATTTATCTCCAATTCTAATTTCTCCACTAACTTTTCTTCATCTCCATCTTCCCTTCTCTATTCTTATCTTATTTTCTCCATCCATTCTTCTTCATCTTCTCTTCTCCATCTTTCATTCTCTATTCTTATCTTATTTTCTCCATCCATTCTTCTCCATCTTCTTTTCTCCATCTTCCCTTCTCTATTCTAATTTTTCTACTAACTCTTCTTTTTGTTATTTGCAAAATAATCCTTCAAGAGTTAGGTATTTATACTTTAGTCCCTGAATTTTAAGTATTTATAATTTAGTTCCTGAAAAAAATATTTCTTTAAGTCCAAATCTCCTCACAATGTTTGACACACCTCCCCTATACTTAGTCAAAATTCACCGCATGTCAAATTTAAGCTCATTTCTTGCCTCTGAAAATAATGCAGAATTTAATTAAACTCCTTTTGCAAAATTGAGTCATTATGGGTATAATTGGGACAAAATGAAAATTTGAAATATTAGAGAACAATGTCATAACTCTTAAGAGTGAAAAATAAAAATAAATTGACACAAATTAAATTTTTTTAGGCCCGATTCGAGATTTTGCTCGTGAAGGAATACATGACCCCGAATTGGATTTTTTAAATTTGCGATAGCTAACATGAAAGGAGATTTAAAACAAAAATGTTGACTATTTTTTATGTATTTTTGTGGCCTCAAATGCTATTATTTATTAAATATTTTCCTAATTTCTAAAAAATATATTTAAAAAAATACGGAAAATAAGAAATTTTTTTTTTGCTCAAAAATGGTTGCCTAAGCTTAGCAAAAGCTTCCAAAGTTGATTTTGCAATTTTCTTATTTTTTCTTGATTTGTTTTTATGAATTTTCGAAAATAAAAATATCGAAAAATACTGAAAATATGAACAAATATTTTTTGGTCAAAATTGGTTCTCTAGGCTTGGACAAGGTCCCCCAAAGTTGAATTTTTAATTTTATAAATTTTTATGGATTTTTTTATTAATTTTAAAAGAGAAAAGATGATTAAAAATTAGGTGTCAACACCACCATTGAAAGGACAAATGCCATCTTGCATGTTGCTCATGACACTTCGGTAGGAAAATGGGTTCAAATGTGGCCATCATGGAGTGTCCCTACTTGCCTCTCACTTAAAATGGAATGATGATTGTCTTCCACCACTACCGAAAGGACTTCCACCAAAGAAAGATTGGAAAATGTCCAATGGATCGTGGCCTTCGCCAATGATGCAAGATGCAATGTATGAGGAAAAATTTTTAGTGAGAATTAATTCTCAATTTTTGTGCAATATATATAAATATAAATCAAAGTTTTAGTTGTCAACATTGGTCAATGCGTGAGAGGTTGAAGAAGATCACCGACGGCCAAGAACTTCCCGGCGATATCCAACGGTGAGATCTTCTCTGATTTGGGCGATTTTTGTATCGTTGGAATTGTTTCAACGAGGTTATAACATATCCAAAATTCAGCACGATCCAATGGTGGAAACTACTTGAAAAAGGTATGAACACATTCGACCATGGGAGATTTTCGAGCAAGCATACACAACATATCAATCTATTCTCGACATCCGGCAAGCTTCTATAGAGTTAAAGAAAGCTTACCTCAGGTCCCGATTGCTCCAATTGTCATTGAAAATGAGCTCACGAGCTTAAGGTAGGTTCGAAGGTTCACGAGGTTGGCTCGAAGGTTTTATGCAATGAAATCACAAAATATGCATAGATTTTGGATTAGCAAGTGCTAAAGAATGTCTTGGATAAAAAAATCACGAAGAAATATGCTCTGTTCAAGAAGTTGTCATGGGAGCCCAAACTCGAGAACTCCAATGGTAGTTACCTAATTCGGCGACGGAATAAAGTTTCGTCGGGTTTTGGAGCTTCCTCGTGGTGACATGAAGCTTGGAGAATGGTTCGTCGGCCTCGATTTCGCGCCAAGAACTCCAATGAAGCTCTCTAAGCTTTTTGGCTGAGGGCTTCAACGACCGCCATGGAGGTTCTCCCGAGCCCTCCTTCTCTCTCTCTCTCAACACCTCTGAAGAGTCTAGTCCCTAAGCTTTTGAGCCTGTTGGGGGTATATATTCTCAGCTTCCCATCATCATCAATTGCAAAGATAGTTTCGATACTTGAATCGCCATCTTTGACCACCGTTAATCTTCGCTGCTTTACTGAGAGAGTTTTTTTTTTTTTAACCTTTACCTTTTGCCCAACCATCATTTTTCAACCCTTTCCAGATGGGATGGGAACTCCACCCATTTTTCTTGCTCCCCACAAAATGAGACCATCGTGCTCCCATCCCACTTGTCTCTATTATATCTTTTTTTTTTTTTGCGTTTTGCTTTTTGACTTTTCGAACCTCTTTGCTCTCTTTTCTCTATGTTTTTTTTTCAGATTCCATCTCTCTTTGGCTCCCCTCGTTCCTCTGTGTATGTCTCTCCTTTTATGAGCGGTGAGCCCCCCCTCTTTGCTCAACAACTCAATTGATATTTGTTGACACTTGATTTTTAGTCAATTTTCCTTTTAAAAAATTTTAAAAAATCAATAAAAATTCATAAAATTGAAAATCAACTTTGAGGACCTTGGCCAAGTCTAGGGAACCATTTTGACTAAAAAATAAATTTTTATATTTTTAGTATTTTCCTGCATTTTATTTTTGAAAATTCATAAAAATCAAGAAAAAAAATGAGAAAATTGAAAAATCAACTTTAGGGCCTTGGCCAAGCCTAGGAAACCATTTTTTTTATCAAAAAAAAATAAAATTTCATATTTTCAGTATTTTCCTGCATTTTATTTTCGAAAATTCATAGAAAATCAAGAAAAAATGAGAAAATTGAAAAATCAACTTTGAAGACCTTGGCCAAGCCTAAGGAACCATTTTTGAATAAAAAAAATTTTCATATTTTTTTTTCGCATTTTTTAGTATTTTCAGAAATTAGAAAAATACTTGAAAATTCACAAAAAATATCATTTGAGGCAAAAAAAAAGTATTCAGTATTTTCCTTTTAATTTTCCATTCATTTTGGCTAAAGAAAATCTGAAAAAAAAAATTAGTTCAGAATTGTGTTTGCCTAGTTAATCACATTTTTGGATTAATTACCAAAAATTCTAGAAATTTCATTTCAGCCCTATTATTTTACTTTTCCTTTTCTCGAGTCATGACATTTGATCCTCTTGCCTCATACTACATTTTGGTCCAATTACTTTCAATTTTGAGCCTAAAATTGCAAAAAATGAGTCAAATTAGTGTTGAAATAAAAAAATAAAAAATAAAGGTTGACCAAGTCAATCAGTTGACTTGGCCAAACCAAAAGCCACGAAAAGAGGGGCCTTTCTCCTCTCTTCTTTGCACGTGCATTAGAGCTCAACAGAATCCTCTTTTGCGGGCAAAATTTTGGAGATTCTTGATGTAACAAACTCACGTATTTTTTGGGATAAAAAGGATATTCAGTTATATCAAAAGGGAAGGTAACAAACAGAGAAAAGGAGGGAGAGAGAACCTAAAAAAAAAAAGCTCTAGACGTGGCCATGGCTAGAGAGCATGGGAGAACTTCCAATGTTCGGTCATGACGGAAGGAGCAAAACCGAAGCCTCCGATCAACTCTCCAAGCTTCGTGGTGCTCTAAGGAAGCTTCCTAACCTAATAGTGTCACGTTTCGCCCCTCTCGAGCGACCACGCGACAAGACCTCCGATCCGCGAGCCTCGTCGAATGGCCCAACAGACCTGCGATCGCCCACGAAAACATCGCGGCCAAATGACGGCTTAATGAAGCGCGAGCGAAAGCGTCTACTCAACTCCTGATAAACATATATGCGATAGATAGATAGATCAACAGTAGCCAATTCAAAGTTTAAACTCACAACCTATTTATATACATGACTATTATATACAATATTCACACACATTTACATAGATATAAACATATGGCCAAAACCTATAGAACTGGCTACCAAAGAGAAACAGCCCTGACAGTGGCACACTCAAAAATGGTGCTCAAGTGCCATACCCCCAAAAACTAACAACCAACGCCCAATCCTAGTCCGACTCAGCTCCGCTATTCTCCGAAGACGGCAACTCCTTAGGGTCAGACTCCTCAGGTTCCACAAACTCGGGCTCAGCAGCCAGCAGCTCCATATCATAAGGACCCTCCTCATGTTCATCAATCTCCATCAGCCAATACTCAGCAGGGTCCTCCTGCATGGGCTCCGGATCGATAACCTCTCCGCCAAAGGTCACTGGAGTGAATAACCCGTCCTCATCCTCTAGCTCTACATCCATATCCATACTAGTAATAGGTCCTCTAAAAACTAGTCCTCGCCTATGGAACCGGGCCTCAAACTTCCGAGGCATTAAGTACTCTCCACCCTCATCTACCCAGACTTTACACTCCACACGCTTATATACAGTGTTATCAGATGCCCGATAAGGAGACTCCCATCTCTCTATCTCTTCTGGTACCCCCAAAAAGCACTCCCAGATTCTCCATTGCTAGGGCTGTGGATCTGAAAGGCGATCAGCCGCAAATGAGTCTAATGACTCAGCGAGTAAACATACCGATAAAATAGAGGGACGTATATACGTGAATGAGATCAAACAAGCACACACGAATAGATATATCATACTACATCAGACTCATTCAATATAGTCAATTGATTCACGCAGTTCAAAGTCGAATCTAAGTCCATGACACGCATAGTATGCTATTTCAGAGTTATAACAATTTATTCTTATCTCAACAGTTCTCGCGCCCGCGCGTAAAGCGCCACAGGCCATGTCTCGAGTCCACACATAAAGCGTTCACAGATTGGCACCTTATCTCTCCAGCTACCCGTGCCGTGCACGTTCAGGCGCCCTCAGCGAGCAGAACAATTGCAAGTCGGAACTACGACACCGCCTGTTCTCGAGCCAGTCCCACTGGTCAAGCCATTCTCACCCTTATTACTCCAATTCCCGAGCGAGTCTCGTCGGCTGGGCACAAAATCCTATCTCAACTCAAGTGACTTGCCGAACTTATATGTCGTGCTAAACAATTCAACGGGCTCATTCAATGCATCTCAAATGCTTTCATACAAGCATGACATAAATCAATCTCGCGACCACGCAATCTCAGGCAAGTCAGTAACACACAATTATCAATGCATTTACCAAGCAGACAGGAAAACCCAGAGTTGTACTCCCCACTTTTCATTACTCATGGAAGTCAACTTTATTTCAGGGATATCTCGTCTCTATTAACACCAGATATGTGCACTGTTCAACCCCCATGGATTCTAAAAACACGGTTTGATCATACGCCGACAAACGCTCAAGTTTTCTTAGATTGCACTCAATTGCATCACTTAAATCTCACTCATTTACTCATGCATATATTCGGTCAACACATTCACACTTCATATACTCAGTTTTCAACTTAATCGGCACACGAGTTTCATATTTTAAGTATCAAACGACCTCAACAATTTAGTGCACACATCACCCGAAAATTCCAGCAAGGAATGCCCAAAAGAGAACCAGTTTTTGTGCTCTATTAGCACCGAAATTTGGAAAGCATAACCCCTCTTTATGATCACCCAATATCCACACATAAACCTACTAAAGTTTACTCACCTCAATCAATCTTGGACATCAACAAATCAGGGCAAAAACCAGCTGAAATAAAAAATCAGAAGCCAAGCCAGAATCAAAACCAGGAAAATAGGGCAGACTTCAATTTGGTACTGCAATTTCTACAAGAGGATTTTCGATGATCCGTTTGAAGATTATCGAAGCTCAAGATGTTATGAGCGCGTGGACGAAAACGGAACCCAATTCGGGTACCAGACGACCCCGAACCAGCCATTTCCATCCGGGCGCGCACGCGGGGACGCAAAAAACGCCTTGCGGCCGAGAAAGAAAATGGAGAGTTTCGGGAGAGAGAAAGTCATACCGTGGGAAAAGGAGAGTGTCACACTCTTGAGGGGAAGCTATGGAAGGTCGCTGGTGGTGGTGGACGTCCGGTGGTGGCCGGCGGTGGATCAACGGGAATCAAAAATAGGAATCTGGATATCTGAGACAGATTCGTCGACCGAAATGAAAATGCTTGAACGGAGATCCAAACGATGTTGAATCGAATCGATTCAAGTTGCATTGGATTCAGAAGACGTTAAACTATGACATACCCAAAAATCACGAAAATCCAATGGTCGAATTTCTGCCGACAGCCGATTGAAGTTGGCAGTTCAAATTGGGCCGAGAGGGAGAGATGAGGGAGTTGAGCGTGAGAAGTGGAAGGAGAGAGGGAGCAGAAGTTCTCCATGCTGGATTGGCTTCAAGAGAGGAGAGAGAGGGCTCCAATGGCTGGCCAAAGCTTGGCTTGCAAGCCAAGGAGAGGCTTGCCCAATAAGCTTGAAGAAAAAGTCAACATTTCATCCAATGAGGAGATAGCATGTGTCCAAGGTGGGCCATGGTGCCAAGAAGTCAAATTGGCAGCCAATTGGATGAGGACAAGTGGCGGTGTAGGTGGATTTAATTGATTTTTTTTTGCGAAGAAACGGGACCCGGAGACTCGACCGATAGTGCGAATTTTTGGAAGTTGCAAGTTTGCAGTCAAAACGAAGTAGATGACTAGACGATCTCAAATCTAATGTCTAATCTCTCTAAAAACTCACTGATTAATTTCTAAGGAACTGAGAGCGAACCGGGGGCAAAATAGTCATTTTCACTTATCGCCTCCTTCACGGCGCTCCAAGTTAATTCCAACGCTCTGAAGTCCAATACGATGTCCAAATCATTCATTGCAAAGCCCTAAGACCTTCGACTGCCCTAAATCAGAAATCCATTTCGTGGCCACATTCATTGACTCGTGACTTTAGCAAATGCTCAGGCCAACGGACGGCGGATAGGAGATACGCGTACCAACCGTCAGGTCAACGTACTTTAAATCCTAAATCGCCCTTCCTTTTTGGTTAGCCATCCCGATGTGATTAATTTCGACTGAAATCCGACTAGAGTACGAGCAATGAAATATATCCATTCTATTTAGATATCCGAAAAAGGATCGAAAATCCAAGGCGTTACAAATCGCGAGCTTTTTCATCACCAATCGAGGTAAACACCATTGAAGCCCTTAAGCTCGGCCTTTAATGGCAACTCATGGATTTGTGCGTATTTCTCCAAGTTTCTTGTTAGGTTTGAGTCCTAATCATCCCCTACGCATGTTGATATCTTTGTTTTGCATTTTCATTACTTAAAACTCACCGAGTCGACCACGAACTCCTGAATCTACCTTGAGCCTCATGAGCTCGTTTTCAATGTTGTTTGGAGCGATCGGGACATGAGGTATGTACCTATGAACTCCATACATGCTTGCGGTGTGCTCAGTTTTGATTGATATAGTGCAAAGCGTGAGATCGGATTCTACCTTGGCTGAACCTTTCGATCTCCATAAGCCTTGATTCCATCGTTAGATCTAGCTAGATTTTGGATATGTTATAGCTGCGTCAAGACGATTCCAACGTGTGACGAAACGTGCTTCCATTATCTTAATGTTTCGGTTACATTAACGCAAGCGGAAGATTTATATAACATTAAAATATTACACTCATTAAACTTCAAATAGTTCGAGTTCATACATTAGCCATATATGACAATAAACACACAACGCGTGCAAGGATAATAATATCCTTCCAGTTAGGATACCCAATACAAATCTTATATGACCAATACACAATACAAGCACTCTATGGCGTCCTTCTGCCAAGTAGTAATTTAGCATCCCATAGAAGTAATCGAGGGTACGACCACGTCTAATTATCTGAAAAAAAATGTTGACAACAAGAATGAGCCAGAGCCCAGCAAATAAAACATCTAAATATTACAAAATATCATTCAATTATCACCAGACATCAATTTATTCAAAACATACCTTTTTAGCATAATTAATATTTAGCTTCGTATTTTCTCGATTTATCCCAAAAAGTTTTTATTTATTTATTGACTAAACTTATAACATCACCATGGGAATGAAATACACACAGATGAAAATGCCATGCATTCATAAATATGCAGTTATGTATTTATCTCATCTTTAATTCATATTTCTACTCACAATTTAGCAGAATTCCTTGTCAAGGCCCACGAATTCCTCCTCGACATTCGCGCATGGCATTACCAAGATTTCCACACTTGGGCATCTCCACTCCGGAGGCTTCCCTGATCACATAGCAAGGGCTACCCTGATTACAGAATAGGGGCTTCCCAAACACCTGGGGCTCCATCGGTACGCTGTCCGATGGGAACTTTCTTTTCAACTTTTTCCTCCATGATCATCAATGCACACATATTTTTAAATGATATGCCATATGATCATGCCATGTATAACTCACTCAATTTTCATTATTCGGCATTCACAGTAACATTTTCTCATAACAAAATTTATTTCGTCTCATCACTGAAATCTGGGCAGATTTAGGCTAGGTTAATCACAGTGATTAACATATTAATTAAAATCATAAAATTCCCAAAATTTACAGAATAGTAGTTCACTCAGTGGGGATCAATTTTTGTTTAAAGCTCCTAAGCATTAGACTCAAAGATCAAAGGATTCTACTTAATTTTCGTGAATTACCCCTCTAGAGACAGACTCATGCACTGAACGAATATTGAACGTTTACCCAAGTAAATCAATTCTAAAAATTACCAAAATTTAATATGTTATAGTCAAGACCAGACCCTGAACTATATGTTTTTATCTTTTTCACTAAAACTCGTAGAAATAGCACTAAATTCCAGACCCAGAAGCAGAACCCTGTCAGTTCGAAATATGATCTTATTGCTAATTTAGATTATCCCAACAATGTTATAGATTAATATGTTAGGTCCAACTTTCATGTTTTGTCCTGGAGTTGTTCATGTCCACAAGACGAGATACGAAAATATTAAGTTTAAAAGGTTAGATCAGTCACAGAATAGGACATCCAGACCCACAAAAGTGAAAAATGAAAAAGGACCGATCATTTATTCCAAAAATTATATATTTAATATATGTCATACCTTAGGTTGTTATGAGAAAATTTCATGTTTTCACTTCAGTCTTTTGAGGTCTACAAGGAGTGGTATGAAGATAAGAAAGACGACAGCTAAGATTAACTGCAGATCAGTACAGATCATACTCATGTTCAAGTTAGGCCTTTAAGCCAATCAAACGAACTTCAAAAATTCTCAAAACATTATATGACATAGATTGGGATGTTAGAAACATTCTCTATGTTTTGGCCTCAAATATTTAGAGTCTACATAGATCAGTACAAAAATAGTAAGACAGGAGGGTAAAAATTATCTCTTTTCAAGGCAGCTTGTTAAATCCACCCATTTAATCACTTTCTTTCTACATGAGTACCAAATCTACCATTCTTACATTCATTTACATATCATGCTCAAAATAAATCATACCTAGCAAATTTTGAATCATAAAAATGTAATAAAAAGATGTTAAACTTGTCTCAAATGTTAAAAATACTCCAACCCTTGAGTAATTCACCCTTGATCTTCCTTCCTCTTCTTTCAAAGAAAATTTGTGATTTGTAAACTCTCTCTCCTTTGTGTTTGAAATGCAGAATGAATGGGTGAGGGAGAGTGACGTGCAAGAGAGAAGAGAAAGGGGGAGGAGCTGGTGTTCATCCAAAAGAAAAAGAAAGGAATAAAAAAAAGAGTAGTTTTTTTTTGCAAATTTTTCATTGGCTCTTTTAGTTGGTGAAATGATAATTATGTTAGAGGATTAATCATGATGTTGGCTAGAATTTTCGTGGTTCAATCCCTTCCTAGTTGGCCAGCCATGATTTTAGGGGTGAAAGGTCCATTTTGCCCCCCAGAAGTTTAATTATGTACAATATGACCATTAACCTTATTTTAGACTATAGTTTTCTTTATAATTTCATTAGTAACTCAGTTAACATAATATTAGTAACTTTATTATTGAATATTTAGTCATGTGACATATTCATATTATGCGAATTCTCAATAGTTCAAGTACTATATAAATTACCTCTAATTGTACCATAATCACACTTGGCTAAATAATTAACACATTTTTTTCATCATTTCTCATCCGAGAAATTACTCTCACATTACCAACCGTAAAAAAAAATTTAACATAAGTAAATTTCTAATTTAAATAAATTGACTCTAATATAACCATCACCCTTAATTAATTAAGCGAGAAAAATTGGGATGTCACACAACGATACCAAGATCGCCCAAATCGAAGAAGATCTCACCGTTGGATGTCGCTGGGAAGTTCCCGGCCGTCGATGGTCTTTTTCAACCTCTTGCACGTTGATCGGTCAATGGACGAGGTGGTGCTGATGTAGTTGCAACGTGGCATGCCACGTCAGGTGCCCTTTTTTCAAAATAAAAAATAATTTTTCAAAATAAAAATAATAAAAAATCATTTTTCGAAAATAAAAAATTTTTGATCTGGTGGCCAAGAATTTGCCACGTGTCACCTCTGTAGCCTTTAGATTAAAAATGAGAGGGAAAATAGAAAATAGAATAAAAAATTTCAAAACAAATCGATCTATTTTTGCAATTGTCTGGGCCGTGGAAGCCTGTTGATACAAATCGATCTACTACGGCCACTAGGGCCATGGGTCGCTAAGGCTGCTTAGGCCATTGGGCCACTAGGCCACCAAGGCCATCGGGCCACTTCGACCACTGGGTCTTTCACGATGTTTAGGTAGCTGATAGATAGGATTTTCCTGTGGTGGTACTTGGAAATGAGAGAGGAAAGTAATGTGATAGTCTGAAAATTCGACCAAATTATCGGGGTTTCAGTATAAAATGGATATATTTCATTAATCCGCTCAAATCGATGCTCACTTAGAATTTGTGACATTCTGAATTTCGACCCCTGTTTGGGACTTGAATAAAGAATGGATATGTCATGGATACACTATTAATAAATTTCACTCGAAATTGATCACTTTGAGATTGGTCGATACCCGTAACTCCTAATAGCTACTCGTTAGTTTGAGAATTTCATTATAGTTGATATCTTATGAATTTGGTCACGAATTGAGTCCTTAATATGATAATCGATTTTTAGGAGCGTTGCAATTGCTAAAATTGGACAATGATGAGAAAGGCTCGAAAATTGATAGTTTGGACTCGGAGTGCCGAGAAGAAAGGACAAAATTAGAAATTTCTATCGAGTCCTTGATTTGTTTTGGATTCAGTGGCTAGGCCCTGAGATGATTTTTGGCGAAGTTAGAAAATTTTTTCGATGTTATCTCGAGGTATTTCCCCTTCACAATTGAGCTAAAATGGCACCGAATGAACTCTAATCAGTCTCCTTTGGCACGAACTTTGAGAAATATCTTGTCAACCATCTTTTTAACCATTTGACTCATCTTTGACCGACAGTAATTGAGATTCAAACTTTATCAGTCCAAATTTCACTGACAGTCCAAAAATCGATCAATTCGTTCAGCTTAACATCGCTTTCAATGAATAGTCTTGAGGATAATAACCCTTGAAGATATTTATGAATTTTTTTTCTTGCTTTTCACCCACTTTTGACATGTTATCTTCTTCCTCAACTCCCCCACGTTCAGATCTTCCTTCTCCCTCTCCCCTATTTCGCATCTAATTTCCGTCAGCCTTGTTCAAGCAGCCGCCGACAGAAATCCAACTGTTGGATCGTCGCGATTTTCGGCCGCTCTCTTCCACGCGCCGCCGTGCCTCGTTGCCGGTTTTGGTTGCTGCTGTTCATAGCCTCTGTCCAGCCCTTTTCCTCGACTTTTCAAGCTTCGTTTAGTAAGTCGCATCCCTAATCTTGAGTAGGACGTCAAATATTGCTTGGATTTAGCTCTAAGACGCGATTCAAGGTAAATCGCTTGAGGAAAATTGATTGACTTTGAGATATTTGTGTAAATTGTGGCTATTGAGACTTATGGTGTACTGAACGCACTTGATTTGTCGCTGTTCCTGATTAGATAATGCTGTCTTTGAGTGCAATTGTGGGCCCCGCGATGTTTAGACATCGAGAAATGAGAAATTAGATCAATCGGGGATAAAATGGACCCAATTGGGAAGTGAGGTCGTCAATTGCGATACTTTGGAGGTTTTGAACGATACTGGTGATGAGATTCGAGGGCCGCTCTTATGAGTTTAGAAATGGTTCAGGTGATGTTGTGGGCCCCACCTGACGGTTCAAGTGAGAAAGGGGCAGAATAGATAATCTATGATGCAATTGCATTGCTAACCAAAAGTGCGGCCGAGATGCTATGTCAATTTGAGATTATATGTTTGAATTGCTTGGCTTGAGTTGTGTGTGAGCTATTTGGTGACAATTATATTTGGTTTATCTGTCTGGATATACCTGTCGTGACCCTCTAAAAAAAATTTTATTTTCAAAAGGGTTAACGGATTATTAGGTTAATTAGATTTGACTAACCTAACGCGGACCCTCCCAAGCCCTACCGAATCGTGACTTTGGATTTTTATTTTAAATGATTTTGAAATTTGGAGTCGCCACTAATCATTCTTGGTAGGTTGATTAGGAACCTAAATAAATTAGCAGGAGAACTAATTTATTCCTGCGAACCAGAGATTATGAGCTCGGGGACTTGGTTACACAAGTTAATTAAAACTAATGCCCTTTCGGTACCTTAATTTCATGGATATCCTAATTCGGCAACTCAGGCTTGGTTTATTCCTAAGGCTCTAGTAGGGTATTCTCTTTTGTGTTTTCACTTTTTAAATAGGATGCATGGATGGTATATATTTTTATTTGTTATATTTTTTAAGTGTTAAAGATTCCCTGAAGCCGAAAGAGGGAGGCCTAGCATTGGCTTGGCTCTTTCCTTTGGGATTTAAGGTACAGGTATTTAAGCTGCAGGTATTTAAACTACCGTAAGTAAAAACCTCAAATGGGAGGTTAAGCATTGGCTTGGCTCTTCCCTTTGGGATTTAAGGTATATGTATTTAAGGTGCAGGTATTTAACTACTGTAAGTAAAAACCTCCAATGGGAGGCTAAGCATTGGCTTGGCTCTTCCCTTTGGGATTTAAGGTACAGGTATTTAAGTTGCATGTATTTAACTACTGTAAGTAAAAACCTCCAATGGGAGGCTAAGCATTGGCTTGGCTCTTCCCTTTGGGATTTAAGGTACATGTATTTAAGTTGCAGGTATTTAACTACTATAAGTAAAAACCTCCAATGGGAGGCTAAGCATTGGCTTGGCTCTTCCCTTTGGGATTTATGGTGCAAGAATTAAATTGCAGGAATTTATAGTATGAATGCGGCATGTAGATATGGAAACATATGAGTATGACATGACATAATCGAAATTTAAATTAATTTATTTGGGCAAGGAAATTCTCGAAGATTTTAATAGTTAGGATCGTTACCTAATTTAACAGATTTGATTGCCGAATTCGAATCTCGTGTCACCTTATAGATCAAGATTGCGGTTCGAACGATGGAGATGAACTTGTGACTTGCGTTGATCGGTAGAGGAATTGGTGATGGTAACACCTAGATTTAAACTCTTACCATCTTCAAGACTCTCTTTTGGAAAAAAGGATTCTCTCTCTTTTTTTTATTTTTTTTTGTTTCTCTCTAATTTCTTTCAATCTCTCAAAATTCTCTCAAGCATCCAAGATTTTCTCTCCAAAAATCCCCCTCCCAAGCTCACTTTTTCCTCCTTTTATAATCTACTCATCCATCTTCCATTCTAAATTTTCCACTAACTTTTCTTCATCTCATCTTCTCTTCTCTACTCTTATCTTATTTTCTTCATCTTCTCTTCTCCATCTCCTCTTCTTCAACTTCCCTTCTCTATCTCCTCTTCTCTATCTTCCCTTCTCCATCTCCTCTTCTCCATCTTCCCTTCTCTATTCTAATTTCTCCACCAACTCTTCTTTTTGTTATTTACAAAATAATCCCTCAAGTGTTAGGTATTTGCATCATAGTCCTTGAGATTTTAAGTATTTGCAATTTAGTCCATGAAAAAATATATTTCTTTAAGTCCAAATCTCTTCACAATTTTTGACACACCAAAATTTACCACATGTCAAATTTAATCTCATTTATTGCCGCTGAAAATAATGCAGAATTTAATTAAAGCCCTTTTGCAAAATTGAGTCATTCTGGGTATAATTGAGCTAAGATGAAAATTTAAAATATTAGAAGACAATGTCACAACTCATAAAAAGTGAAAATTAAAAATAAGTTGACTTAAATTAAATTTTTTTAGGCCCGATTCGAGATTATACTCGTGAAGGAACACGTGACTCGAATTGGATTTTTCTAAATTTACGATGGCCAATATGAAAATAGATTTAAAATAAAAATATTAACTATCTTTGTGTATTTTTTTTGGCCTCAAATGTTATTTTTCCAAAATTTTCAAGTATTTTTTGTATTTATTTTTAAAAATTATATATATATATATAATATGAAAATTTATTTTTTGTTCAAAAATGGTTGCTTAGGCTTGGCTAAGGTTTCCAAAGTTGATTTTGCAATTTTCTCAATTTTTCTTTATTTTTCATGAATTTTCGAAAATAAAAATACTAAAAAATACTGAAAATATGAAAAATCATTTTTTGGTCAAAATTAGTTCTCTAGGCTTGGCCAAGGTCCCCAAATTTAATTTTTCAATTTTATGAATTTTTATGGATTTTTCAAAAAATAAAAATGCCGAAAAATACTGAAAATTTTTAAAAGAGAAAAGATGATTAAAAATCAGGTGTCAACAGCTGCCCCTCTTAGAAAGGAAGCTCGGCAGAGGTTCATTTCAAAGACGAGATGACACCTGAATCCTAATCGACTCAACACAATGAAATAAAAAGAGTCGTGACATGAATGTTCCACTGAAAATGAAATGAGAACCTAAGGATTCGTTATAAGAAAACCTTAGGGTGGTTGAATTTGAACCCGTATGGTAGGTCAACCCATGATAGATTCCTAATGAAAGGATTCTACTGAATAAATTTTGACCCGTATGGTAGGTCACCCCATGGTAGATTCCTAATGAAAGGATTCTACTGATTACAATTTGATTGAAATTTGACCTGTATGGTAGGTCAACCCATGGTAGATTCCTAATGAAAGGATTCTACTTATTAAATTTTGACCCGTATGGTGGGTCGTACCATGGTAGATTCCTAATAAAAGGATTCCATTGATTTAAAAATTGAATTAAAATTTGACCCGTATGGTGGGTCGTACCATGGTAGATTCCTAATAAAAGGATTCTACTAATTAAATTTCATTGAGATTTGACCCGTATGGTAGGTCACCCCATGAAACTGCCTGTAAGAAGGACTTTGTGCCTGTAGAAAGGACTTGGTGCCTGTAAAAAGGACTTTGGTTCCTGTAAAAAGGACTTGGTGCCTGTAGAAAGGACTTGATGCCTGTAAAAAGGACTTTGTGCCTGTAGAAAGGACTTGGTGCCTGTAGAAAGGAATTTGGTACCTGTAGAAAGGACTTGATGCCTGTAAAAAGGACTTTGTGCCTGTACAAAGGACTTGTGCCTGTAAAAAGGACTTGCTGCCTATAAAAAGGACTTGGTGCCTGTAGAAAGGACTTGATGCCTGTAGAAAGGACTTGATGCCTGTAAAAAGGACTTAATGCCTGTAAAAAGGACTTCGTGCCTATAAAAAGGACTTAATGCCTGTAAGAAAGACTTTATGCCTGTAAGAAGAACTTGGTTTGCCTGTAAGAAGGACTTGATTTGCCTGTAAGAAGGACTTATTTTGCTTGTAAGAAAGACTTGATTTGCCTGTAAGAAGGACTTTGTGCGTGTAAGAAGGACTTGGTTTGCTTGTAAGAATGACTTGCTTTGCCTATAAGAAGGACTTTGTGCCTGTAAGAAGGACTTATTTTGCCTGTAAGAAGGACTTTGTGCCTGTAAGAAGGACTTTGTTTGCTTGTAAGAAGGACTTTGTGCCTGTAAGAAGGATTTGGTTTGCCTGTAAGAAGGACTTGATTTGTCTGTAGAAAGGACTTTGTGCCTATAAGAAGGACTTGGTTTGCCTATAAGAAGGACTTGATTTGCCTGTAGGAAGGACTTTGTGCCTGTAAGAAGGACTTGGTTTGCCTGTAAGAAGGACTTTGTGCCTGTAAGAAGGACTTGATTTGCCTGTAGGAAGGACTTTGTGCCTGTAAGAAGGACTTGGTTTGCCTATAAGAAGGACTTGATTTACCTCAAAGGGTGCCATTCTGGAATCTGGGGAGACCAGGAATCCTGCAGAAGCTCAAACCCAATTTAACCTACCATGAAGGGTGCATGTATATGCCGCTCTGGATTCGAGCACCCTGAGAATCGTCAGAATTCATTCTCTTGAAAGGTTCAGGGCGAAGATATATTTACCTGAGGATTTGGAAGGAACGCCTAGTGGTTTCTAGATAACTAGGCTTGTTCATTCAACCTGAACATTAGGAATGTGTCACCCCAGACATGTGGACGGGTCAAGTAAATTGGGGAGTCTACTCCTTACGTCAATGAATGGCTTATCTCGGACTTTGCCCCTGCACAATAAAGTGCAAGGGTGAAAGGGTCGAGTGAATTTTAAAAGATTTGGGCTTGTTTAATGTTGACAACTATCATAGTCATCGATCGAATGTCCCTCCAAGAAGGAAATCAGAAGGGTTATCTTTAAAACCAAATGAGTTAAGGAAGATATACTCTCCTTTTCAATTCAGGTTTTCCATTAATTTGCTCCATTTTCATCAGGACGGATCTCATCAGATGATCACCATTTTTCCTTTTGGGGTTATCTCCCTTTACCAGCTTCGTTGGGTTGATTTTCCGTCGACCTTTGTTGGACAATTTGATCTTGTTCGTCGACTATTCTGCAAAAAGTAATTTACAAAAATTTGTCTTATTTATTTACAATATTCACAACATTTCCTAACCTTGGAGATCGAACTAGGGGCGTTTCGGATCACTGTCATTCCCTCATGCTATGAAGGCTCTCTTTTAATGTAAGAGCCAATTTTTGCTGACATAATCTTATCATGTTGCATCGGATAAACTCCTTTTTACGATGCCATCTGACAATTTCCTTTGGCTGGAAAATGAGTATGCTAACAGGTAACTCAGCTCGTAGACTTCCTTTCTTCATAATCTTCTAGCCTGGATAATGTTATTTAGGTTGTTTTCTCCATTTGGGTGTTCCTCTTAAACCTGCAATATAGAGAAAGTGATGCAAGTGTATACATGTATGCATGGAATATATGTAGTGGCCTTCAATGTGGCTCAGACACCTATGAGATATGAAGACTGATCCGATCTTTATCTTATTCAAGGGTAATATTTCTTTACAGCATCTGCATTTACAGGACTTGCCAATTCCTCTTCATCCATATTTATGAGAATTAAAGCACCGCCGGGTAGAACTTTCTGTACTACATACGGACCCTCATAATTTGGTGCGAACTTGCCCCCGGGATGAGGAGCATTAGGGAGCGTCTTTTTCACAACTAAATCCCCGACGGTAAAGTTTCTGAGTTTCACTTTGCGGTTAAATGACTTTGCTACGCGCTTTTGATACGCCTGTCCATGACAGATAGCCTTCACTCGTTTCTCATCAACCAGATTCAATTGCTCATGCCTCTGCCGGATCCATTCGGCCTCTGAAAGTTTCGCTTGGGCTAATATTCGTAAGGAAGGGATCTCAACTTCCACGGGAAGGACGGCCTCCATGCCATATACTAAAGAGTAAGGCGTTGCTCCGGTTGAAGTCCGAATTGAAGTTCGGTATGCCATTAACGCGTATGGCAATCTCTCGTGCCAATCCCGAAAATTCTCTGCAGTCTTAGCCAAGATTTTCTTAATATTCTTATTCGCCGCTTCCACAGCTCCATTCATTTGTGGGCGGTAGGGAGAAGAATGAAGGTGTCTGATCTTGAATCGATCTAAAAGATCATCCACCACCTTGTTGTTCAGGTTGGATCCATTGTCTGTAATAACGGCTTGGGGCGTCCCATACCTCGCAATGATGTCCCGCTTGATGAACTTTGCGACGTTTTTGGCTGTAACGTTCGCATACGAATTGGCTTCGATCCATTTGGTGAAGTAATCGATTGCCACCTAGATAAAACGGTGTCCGTTTGAAGCTTTAGGGTTAATCGGCCCGATCATATCGATTCCCCACATTGAAAACGGCCAAGCCTCAGACATTTGATGTAGTTCATTTGGGGGAGCATTGATCCTATCCCCATACACCTGACACTGATGACAAGATCTCACGTGTCGGTTGCAATCTGACTCCATGGTCATCCAATAGTAACCGAGTCTCATGATCTTCCTGGCGAGGAGATGGCCGTTCATGTGCGGTCCGCACTCTCCTTCATGAATCTCTTGCATGAGTAAGTTTGCTTCCTTAGCGTCTACGCACCTTAATAGGACCAAATCGAACGACTTCTTGTACAGCGTCTGACCACTAAGAAAGAACTTCGTAGCCATCTTGGCTATGTACTTTCTATCCCCCATTTGGCTCCCTGGAGGATATTCTCCATTCAGCAAGTAATTCTTAATGTCCTGATACCAGGGTTGGCCATCAAACCCTTCTTCGATCACCATGCAGTAAGCCGGTTGTTTAATAATGTCGACCCTCAATGGCTCGATGTCTAAGCCTTCCGTTACTTGCAGCATGGACGATAGGGTAGCCAAGGCGTCCGCAAAATGATTTTGGGTTCTCGGTAGGTATCCAAAATCGATCTCCTCGAACTCCTCAATCATTTCCTCTAAGAACCTGTGATAAGGGATGAGCTTAGAATCTTTAGTTCTCCATTCGCCTTGGGTCTGCAGGATGATTAGCATGGAGTCCCCATATACTTGCAGCCTCTTTACTTTCATGGTGAGAGCTAGCTGCAGCCCTAGGATGCAGGCTTCGTACTCAGAAATATTGTTGGTGCATGGAAATGTAAGCTTTGCAGCGACTGGATAATGTTGTCCCTCAGGGGATATTAAAATTGCCCCAGTTCCAGACCCTGCGAGGTTTACATCACCGTCAAAATACATTGTCCATTTATCCTCGGACAAGTTTGAAATGTGATCCTCTGACTTCTCGTCACTTGGGATACTAAGCCCCTGGGTATTTTCAGCTAACATATCTGCTATAGCTCGTCCCTTAACGGATTTCTGAGTTGAACTCCTAACGTCGAATTCTGATAGGAGGACCTGCCATTTAGCCAGTTTCCCAATTAAGGCTGGCTTTTCTAGGAGATATTTTATCGGGTCGTTCTCTATGACCAGCTGTATGTGGTGATGAAGGGTATATTGCCCCAACCTGTGTAGCACCCATACCAACGCAACGCAAGTCTTCTCGATGGTGTTCATCTCCGATGCAGTGAATTTCTTGCTCAGATAATAAATTGCCCGTTCCTTGCCATCTTCAGGGTTTGTTTGGGCCAACAGAGCCCTTAGGGCTTCTTGATGGATAGTAAGATACAGGGTTAACGGAAAACCTGACATGGGAGGCACCAAAACTGGTGGCGAGACGAGGTAACTTTTGATCTTTTCCAGAGCTTGGTGACACTCAGAATCCCATTTCACCTTGGCACCTTTCTTTAGCAGCTTAAAGAATGATTTTGCAACTTCAGATAGTTGACAAATAAACCTAGCGATGTAGTTCAGCCGCCCCAGCAAACTCCTCACTTCCTTAACTGTCGTAGGGATCCCGAGGTCTAATATCGCTTTGACTTTAGAAGGGTCTATTTCAACTCCTCGGTTGCTCACCATGAACCCAAGAAGCTTTCCTGATCGTGCCCCAAATATGCATTTGGCGGGGTTTAGCTTTAATCTATATTTCCGAAGTCGTTCGAACAGCTTTCTTAGTATTTGGATGTGATCATATCCGGGTTTAGACTTCGCGATCATATCGTCGACGTATACCTCTATCTCCTTATGCATCATATCGTGGAACAAAGCTATCATGGCCCTTTGGTAGGTTGCCCCTGCATTTTTCAAGTCGAAAGGCATAACTTTATAACAGAAGGTGCCCCATGGCGTTATGAACGAGGTCTTAGCCTTGTCTTCTTCCTCAAAAGAATCTGGTTGTACCCAGAGAATCCATCCATGAATGAGAACATATCAAAACCGGCGGTGCTATAAACCAAGACATCGATGTGTGGGAGAGGAAAGTCATCTTTCGGGCTTGCCTTATTCAGGTCGCGATAATCTACGCAGACTCTGACTCTCCCGTCCTTCTTCATCACCGAGACAATATTAGCAACCCATTCGGGATAAGCGATCACCTCAATAAATCCCACCTTAAGCAGTTTCATCACTTCTTCTTCGATCTTTTTGGATAACTCCGGTTTTGTGCGTCGAAGTTTTTGCTTCTTAGAGGGAACATTCGGATCTGTTGGGAGCGAGTGTTCAACTATGTTTGGGTCCAAACCCGGCATATCTGCATAGGACCAGGCGAACACATCCTGATATTCCCTGAGGAGATCAAAAAACCGAGACACTTCTGACGAAGACAGTCTTCCTCCGATTTTTACTTCTTTCAAGTTCTCAGAATCCCCTAGGTTGACTGTAATGGTTTCCTCTGTCGTTAAGGGTTTATGTTCCTCATATCTGCTCCAATCCCTTCTGACATCACTGGTATCTTCATCACATTCCTCCTCAATTCCGTAGGAGAAGTCATTGATACGGTCTAAGCTACATAATAACCTGTTATGCCTATGAGGGATGGTATGCACAGGCTGGCTGGAGTCCTCATCAAGCCGTTCGATGATGACGTTGACGATGTCTTCTAGAAATGGGTTAGACAGATCAGGCTCAGCTACGTTTTGAACAGTTTCATCTGCCAGCATCTTAGGACGCTTGGAGAAATACTGGGCCAGCGGACTGCCGATCACGCTAGCTCTTCCCTTCCAAGGTCCGGAGCCAATGAACGAGCCAACTCTGCCTCCTTGGCTTCCACGGCCTCGATACTGGCCTCTGCCTCGGCGTCCACGATAGCCTGTCGAAATGAAGCTACTACTGAATCCACCAGTATATCCTAGGCCTGATCGGTGCTCGTTCGTGTCTAACTGCAATGGTGACCGGATCCCTTGACCATTCTTCCCCAGCCCGCATCCAGGGACAAACCCATATGCCAATAACATCTTCCCTGGGGCTAGAGTGTATTGGGAAGGTGCAGGAACTCTCTTTCTAGTCCCAGGAGGTGCGTGCGTAACTGCCACTAATTCGAGAGAGTGGTAGCTTGCTTCCTCCTTGCGTTCCGGCTCTATATAGGGAATCGCGCTCTTCTGGTATGTAGCAAAATCCATCTCTCCATGCACGGTTACCACTTTCCCGTCAACCACGAATCGAACCTTCTGGTGTAGGCTAGAAGGCACTGCGCCTGCTGTATGAATCCAGGGCCTACCCAAAAGCAGCCCGAAGGCACTCGGGAGATCCATAACCTGGAACCCGATAGAGAACTCCACGGGTCCAATGAAAATGTCCAGCTCGATTTCGCCAACCACGTCTTTCCTCATTCCGTCGAAGGCTCTGATGGTGGCCTTAGAAGTGCGGATGAGCTCCTCGTTTATACCCAAATTTCTGAGTGTGGCTAACGGGCATATGTTGAATGCAGACCCGTTATCAATCAGCACATGGGAGATCTGTTTGCCATGGCTCCTTGCCGATATGTACAAAGCCTTGTTATGGGCCTAGCCATCAATAGGAACATCCTCATCTGAGAAGGATATCTGGTCTCTCAGTAGTATGGTCCCCACGAAGTCCTCCAACTGCACCTCATTGATAGTTTTTGGTACGTGCACTTCATTCAGTACCTTCATCAGTGCATTCTTGTGCTTCTCCGAGTTGGTAAAAAGATCCAGTAGTGATATCTGGGCTGGCATTTTCCTCAGTTGTTCTATGACTTCGAACTCACTTGTCCTGACAATGGACAGTGCCTTCTCTGCGTCTTCTCTCGTCACTTCTCTCCTTTCAGGTTCCCCTTCCCTCGGTGCGTAGCACCTACCAGACCTCATGACTGCGTCTATCTCGCTTGTTCCATAGTCCCAAGGGACAGCTTTGGGGTTGTAATCTGTCGATGGAGAGACCTTTATCACGATCTTTTCAACTTTTCCATCGTGCTGTCCCTTCCTGTCCTCCAGCTTAAAACCGGATAGGGAGATGACCGTGCGTTCAGAGGAACTACTCTTAGTGTCCCCCCATTTGTCCACCTCATCTAGCCTAATTACAAAGGGGGCCTTTGACTCTATTACTGCAACTAGATCATCTTCATTGGTCGTGCAAGGTGGTTCCTCGGCCATTAATTCCAACTCGTCCATGTCATTCTCATCCCATATAGCGTTCACTTTCTCATGATCCGGTAGGGGATTTTGTTGCACATTTGGTCCCGTCTTATCAAACTCCAATACTCCTCCATCTATCAGTGCTTGCACCTTGTATTTGAGCACAAGACAGTTATCTACGTTGTGCCCTTTTTCGCCCATGTGATAGGCGCACGACTGGGCCTCGTTGAACCCAGGGAATCTTGGCAGATTCGGTCTCGGGGGTTCCTTGGCGACTAGGCGCCCTTCCAATAGCATCGGTAACAGCTTCGATAGCGGACGAGGTAATGGAGTAAAAGACGGTGCAATTCTTCTCTTAGCCTCGAACTTCTTTGGAGCCGGTCCTAATGAGCCACCTTGGGTAGGGGTGGATTCTGAAAACTTCTTTGGTCTCTGTGGGTTTGGCACAAAAGCGACATCGCCTGCATTCTCGCTTTCTCTCTTGGCTAGATATGGCCGCTTGAATGACGGCTCTGGTACACGTTTCTCCCTTAGAGCCCACTCATGACGCTCAGCTACCCTGATAAGGTGTGCGAAAGTTTGACAACCTGAGGTATTAAGCTTCTCAAAGTACTCGAGCGGTAGTGTCTTCAAAAACAAATCCACCAACTCCTCCGGGATGGCTGATTTGACTTGGGTAGCTATCGCTCGCCACCTTTGGGCAAAAGTACGTATAGACTCATTCCTTCCTTTCAAAGTTCTCAATAGGTCTTCTCTGGTAGGAGCTGTAGCCGTGTTGAACTTGTATTGGTGAAGGAATTCCTCAGCCAGGTCCTTCCAACTGTCATACTCTTCCATGTCAAGCTCGATAAACCATGCTAATGCAGCGTCGGACAGACTCTCTTGGAATGTGTTCATTAGCAGCGGGACATAATCAGAATAATGTGCCATTTTACGCAAGTAGTATTTCAAATGAGCTCGGGGACAGCCTGTCCCGTCGTATTTTCTCACAAACTCAGGTTCCTTGTACCCAGCTGGAACTTCTATTTTAGCAAACGGTGTGATTTTGTCAAATCGAGCCAACTCGTATCCTTGGTTACTAAGACATTCTTCGATCTTTGCTAGCCTCCTCGCGTCTTCTTCCGTCTTGGCCGAGGGTTTCTCTTTCTTTTCCTTCTCCAAATCAACTACGACTGGAAGGGCCCTAGGGGTGCTTCCCTCTCGGGCTCTATGCTAGCGGTTTGATTGATGTCTGAGCCAGTAGATGTATTGGGATTTACAAACGGATTAGCCTCAGGAGCGTTGGAGGACTTCACCTGCGTAGCGGTCATCATTGCCTTTATCTCCGCCATCATGGCGGCTATCATATTTATCTGGTTTTCAAGGTTGGCCACTCTGGGAGTCAGTTCTTCGTGCTCCATTCTCAGTTTTCTTGTTTTGCTACGAGTCCTTGTGACTATAAATTGTCACCTGATTTATCATAGGAAGTCAGAAAGTCGCAAGTAGAGAGAGAAAGTTCAGAAATCTAAAACCTCTTTAATACTATGTTCATACTTGATTAATGGGAGGAAAGACTCAATCATGACCCTTAGCCTCATGTAAACAGTCTTTCTACTCATTAAACATGAATGACATACTATTAAGAAGGTGAATAACCCATGATAATTATTTACTTAAGAAGATCATGATGAATGATCATATATGCAAATGTTACAAGCTTATTACAGATGAAGATAACATCAAAATTAAATGGGGAAATCGTCTATGCAGTCCGAAGGCGCTTGGAGGCTAAGGCATCCTTAACAATCTCTGATCCACCCAAATCCCACACATGCAGGTCTTCGTCCTCCTCAGCTGGCGGCGGTCCCATGTGTTCTGGTATATACGGCTCCACTCCGGGCAGGTACGGGACGATGTAGTCAGGTACGTATGGTTCCACCATGGACTGTCGGTATTCCTTGAACATCTTGATGTACTCCTTAGATGCCCGGTGGACGTTCATCTCCTCGTCCAGGTAATCTGGCCACTCTACGTCCTGTAATGGGGAGTTCTTCAGGGTGTGGATTATGAGGTCGATCTTGGCCTGGTACAGTGTCTTAGTCTCCTTAGTGAGTCTGATTTGGGGCAAATCGAAGGCGAAACTGTCGGGATAAACTGCTGGCGGGACTTCCTGTAACATACCGAACTGTCTCACTACCCTGATAGGATAATAGGCACTTCCACCTGTACAGCCTAGTAAGGGGATAGGGTTCCCATCTATTCCCGTGATACGGGCTTCTAAGATCCTGGGCCAAGTTAGTCGCCAACGAAGCTGTTTTGGCTCTAAGTCTCCTAGTAATTTCACCCAATCTTTAAAGGACAGTTTCTCAACAGAGGATTGACACTTCAGAAAGGATCCCAATGGGTGGATATATTGGCTAATTTCATAACATCCGACGCGTAAATTGAAAGTTTTGATGTGTGAGGTGAACCACATGTAGAGAAGGCCATTGGAGGCTTGGAAAGTACCCTTTTGGGTGAATTGAAAACGACTCAAGGAAAGGAAAGTCTCGGCTAAAATCATGTAGGAGTAGTTCCAGCGATAACATGCTTGTTTGGCGACATGAACTATGGAAGGATCGAATGTGGTCCCAGAAGTAGGGAATAAGACGAAAGCGAAAAAAGCCAGAATGAAGATTCTAGCCGGTTTAAGACCAGCTTCGATTGGGAGTGATGAGTAATTGTTATAGAGGAATGAGAGGGTAAACTTACCAGAGTTAAATTTGAGAATTTTCTCGATCTCGGTGATTTTTAGGTGAAGGAATTTGGATAAAGCTATGGTAGAATCCTTCCCCAATAGTGGCTGTACAATATGGTCATCAAATTTCACTCCAATGATGGCCGTATACTCCTCCAGGGTGGGTGTAATCTCCAGTCCTCGGAAGTCGAAGGTTAGAGTCTTTGAATCCCAAAACTTCGCCAATGCCTTAATGAGAGCGGGTTGGTAATCCACCTTGATGAGATCCACTAAATGCCCTAAGCGTTCTTTGATGTAGGCCTGGTTGTCCGGGTTGAGGCGGTTCCACCATGCCGTGAGCTCCTTGCGTGGGACTGGGATGACTTTGATATTCGATTTCCCCATCTATTTTTGAATATGCGAGAATGTACCAAAATTAATTACCACGGGTTATAATGCAAAATGAATGGGTATGCGATGCAAATGTACTAGCCCGATTCCATATTTTCTATTGGTGAAATAAGGGTTAAACACTCCTATTTGACCAAAAAAGTCAATTATGGAGTTTTAACCCAGATTTCTTTCGAAGGAAATTATGCAATTGGCTAGAATCGCTCAATTATTGGAATAAAAGTTGTTGCCACACCAATCTACATAAAACCTCAAAACAAATTGAAAAATGTACATATACATCTCAAAAGATCCTTAATACATCAAGTCTAGAGGGGACGAGGGAGGATGCGAAAATACATCATTTGAAATTTTGGATTAAAGACCTAAGGTAGATAGGTGTGGCAACTACTAAGGGTGCCCCAAGTCAGATTATAAGATAGATGGTTTTCCTATGATGTGATGCATGATATGCAGCATTTAAAATATGCAGAACTAATTACAAGTTTAAGGTAAGAAAACCTCACTAACCAGACCTTCTTTGTTTTAGATATATCAACTGTGACGAAACGCGCTTCCATTATCTTAATGTTCCAGTTACATTAACGCAAGCGGAAGATTTACATAATTTCAAAATACCACATTCATTAAACTTTAACTAGTTCAATTTCATACATTAGCCATATCCGAAAATAAACACCTAAGGCATACAAGAAAATACTAGCCTTCTGTTAGGCTACACAGAAAGGGTCAACTCCTTTCTACCAGAATACCAATATCCGGTCGTCCTGACGGATATATCAAGCACAAGAAGAAAAAGGCCCAAACCGGTAGATGGCCTTTGATAACATATATATAACAGGATCTCCTCGGGCACCCCACCATGTCTAATTATCTGAAACGTGTTGGTCAACAAGAGTGAGCCAACGCTCAGCAAATAAAATATCCAAATATTACAAATACAATTCAATTATCATTAGACGTTAATTTATCCAAGACATACCTTTTTACACAATTAGCAATTTAGCTTTATATTCTTTCGATTTATTCACTAAACTTATAACATTAGCTCAATCAACAGGCAAACAGCGGGAATAAAATGCACACAGATGAAAATGCCATGCATACATAAATGTGCAGTTATGCATTTATCTCATCTTTAATTCATCTTTCTGTTCACAATTCAACAGAATTCCTTGCCAAGGCCCACGAATTCCTCCTCGACATTCGCGCATGGCACTACCAAGATTTCCACACTTGGGCATCTCCACCCCGGAGGCTTCCCTGATTACACAATAGGGGCTTCCCAAACACCTGGGGCTCCATCGGTACGCTGTCCGATGGGAATTTTCTTTTCCACTTTTTTCCTCCATGATCAATGCACACATGTGATTAAATGGTATGCCATATGATCATGTCATATGCAATTCACTCAATTTCTCATCATTTGGCATTCACAGTAACATTTTCTCACATTACAATTCAATTCATCTTATTACTGAAATCGGGGCAGATTTAGGCTCAGTTAATCACCGCGATTAACATATTAATTAAAATCATAAAATTCCCCAGAATTTACCAAATAGTAGTTCACTCAGTGAGGATCAACTTTCATTTCAAGCCCTTGAGCATCAAACCCACGGATCAAAGTGTTTCACCCAATTTTCCTGAATAACATCTCTAGAAACAGATTCGCACACTGAACGAAACTTGAACATTTACCTAAGTAAATCAATCCCAAAAATCACCAAATTTTATTATGTGGTAGTGAAGATCCAGATCTAAAGCTTTCGTGACCAGACCCTGACTTAGATCATTTTATATTTTTCACTCAAACTCGTAGAAATAGCACCAATTTCCAGACCCAGAAACAGAACACACTTAGTTCAAAATATGATCTCAATGCTAACTTAGATTATCCCAAAAATTCCAAATTTAATATATGTTGTAGCTTAGTATGTTAGGACCAACTTTAGTGTTTTGTTCTGGAGTTATACATGTCCACAAGAAGAGATACGAAAATATTAATCTTCAAAGGTTAGATCAGAAATAGATTTTCAAACCCAGAAACAGAACACACTTAGTACAAAGTATGATCTTAATGCCAACTTAGATTATCCCAAAAATTCCAAATTTAATATATGTTGTAGCTTAGTATGTTAGGACCAACTTTCGTGTTTTGTTCTGGAGTTATACATGTCCACAAGAAGAGATACGAAAATATTAATCTTCAAAGGTTAGATCAGAAATAGATTTTCAAACCCAGAAACAGAACACACTTAGTACAAAGTATGATCTTAATGCCAACTTAGATTATCCCAAAAATTCCAAATTTAATATATGTTGTAGCTTAGTATGTTAGGACCAACTTTCGTGTTTTGTTCTGGAGTTATACATGTCCACAAGAAGAGATACGAAAATATTAATCTTCAAAGGTTAGATCAGAAATAGATTTTCAAACCCAGAAACAGAACACACTTAGTTCAAAGTATGATCTTAATTCCAACTTAGTTTATCCCAAAAATTCCAAATCTAATATACGTTGTAGCTTAGTATGTTAGGACCAACTTTCGTGTTTTGTTCTCGATCTTTTGGAGTCCACAAAGAGTGGTACAAAAAAAGTGAAAACAGGAGCTAAGGGTAGCTACAGATTAGTACAGATCAGACCCGTGTTTAAGTAAGGCCTTTAGACTGACCAAATGGACTTCAAAAATTCCCAAAAAAATTATATGACACAGTTCAAGATGTCAGAATCATTTTTCGTGTTTTGATCTTAGTCTTTTGGAGTCTATATACACCAGTACGAAAATAGCAAAACAGAGGGGTAGGAATTATCTCTTTTCAGGGCAGCTTGCTCAACCCAACCATTTGGCCATTTTCTCTCCACATGAGCACGAAATTTATCATTCACACATCCATTTTCATATCATGCTCCAAATAAATCAAGCCTAGCAAACTTTGAATCATAAAAGTGTAATAGAAAGATGTTAAACTTGCCTCAAATGCCAAGAACACTTCAATCTTTGAGAAAAATCACCCTTGATCTTCCTTAATCTTCTTTGAAAGTAATTTGTGGTGTGAAATTTGTTTTTGATTCAGAATGAATGAGAGAGAGCGTGTTCTTGAAAGAGTGGAAAGATAATGGGTTTAGTAATTAATTGGGGAGTCATAATTATGTTGGGACAAAATCATGAAATTGGTCCAAAGAATAATAAATATGGGACAATATCATGGAATTGAAATCATGAATTGGTCCACACCAATTTCTTCAATGCTTTCCTATGTTGGCCGGCCATGAATTTGGGGAATAAAAGTTCCATTTTGTCCCCCACAAGCTTAATTATGTATATTATGTCTATTAACCTTAGTTTAGACTATGGTAAAAATAAATTGACCATAGTAAAAATAAATTGACTATAGTTGTCTCAATAATTTAATTAGTAACTCAATTAACATTTTTAGGGTGTCCCCTTTGTATTGTCACTCCTCATCCGAGAAATTATTCTCACATCACCGACTCTAAAATTTACTTAACATAGTAAATTTCTAAGTCAAATAAATTGACTCTAATATAACTGTCATTCTTAATTAATTAGGCGAGAAAAATCAGGATGTCACATCAACCGTCCAACTCACATGCGCATGAGACGAGTGAGGAGTGGACTCTAGAAAATAAAAAAAAGAGACAAGGGTATGGACCTAAAAGGCCCCCACTATCTGAATTGACAACCTTACCCTCCGCGCAATCAAATCACAATGGGAAGAATTGTCAATTTAGATAATGAGCGGGATAAAATATGGTCAACCCAAGCGCAATCGACGCAAGAGCTTTGCATATTCGATCCCTATCTATGGTTACCTAGGAAAAATTTCGCGAGTTGGGTTTAGACGCTTGTGTGTGCAGGTGTTGTGATCCTCAGAATATGCAAGACATGCACAACAATTGATATCAAAACAGCGCTTCTAAAAATGTGCGAAATTAAACATAATCCCAACACCGAGCCTGCAAAACAAATGGGTTAGCCAAACACTCCGCCCCTTATAACTCCTATCCTGCAAAAACATATAACACCTATAGAATGAGTCCCAAGCAAGATCGCCAGAAGTGAGATATCCATGAAATTTTCATTGGCCTAAGTCCACTAAGACTTTTAAAATTTCGAAAAAATTTAAGTATTCCAATTGGTATCTTTTCTCGAAAAATTTAAAAATCTCTGTCCCCAGTGGAGTCGCCAGTCTATCGCGACCCTCTAAAAAATTTTATCTTCAAAAGAGGTTAACGGATTATTAGGTTAATTAGATTTGACTAACCTAACGCGGACCCTCCCAAGCCCTACCGAATCGTGACTTTGGATTTTTATTTTAAATGATTTTGAAATTTGGAGTCGCCACTAATCATTCTTGGTAGGTTGATTAGGAACCTAAATAAATTAGCGGGAGAACTAATTTATTCCTGTGAACCAGAGATTATGAGCTCGGGGACTTGGTTACACAAGTTAATTAAAACTAATGCCCTTTCGGTACCTTAATTTCATGGATATCCTAATTCGGCAACTCAGGCTTGGTTTATTTCTAAGGCTCTAGTAGGGTATTCTCTTTTGTGTTTTCACTTTTTAAATAGGATGCATGGATGGTATATATTTTTATTTGTTATATTTTTTAAGTGTTAAAGATTCCCTGAAGCCGAAAGAGGGAGTGTGTTAACGACTTCTGTGCAGTATTACGACCTACTCATCTTTTGGGTCTGATGATTCAAAAATTAAATTATAAGAAGTACATGACAGTGAATAAACACCTCCAATGGGAGGCCTAGCATTGGCTTGGCTCTTTCCTTTGGGATTTAAGGTACAGGTATTTAAGTTGCAGGTATTTAAACTACTGTAAGTAAAAACCTCCAATGGGAGGCTAAGCATTGGCTTGGCTCTTCCCTTTGGGATTTAAGGTACATGTATTTAAGTTGCAGGTATTTAACTACTGTAAGTAAAAACCTCCAATGGGAGGCTAAGCATTGGCTTGGCTCTTCCCTTTGGGATTTAAGGTACAGGTATTTAAGTTGCAGGTATTTAACTACTGTAAGTAAAAACCTCCAATGGGAGGCTAAGCATTGGCTTGGCTCTTCCCTTTGGGATTTAAGGTACAGGTATTTAAGTTGCAGGTATTTAACTACTGTAAGTAAAAACCTCCAATGGGAGGCTAAGCATTGGCTTGGCTCTTCCCTTTGGAATTTATGGTGCAAGAATTAAATTGCAGGAAACATATGAGTATGACATGACATAATCGAAATTTAAATTAATTTATTTGGGCAAGGAAATTCTCGAAGATTTTAATAGTTAGGATCGTTACCTGATTTAACAGATTTGATTGTCGAATTCGGATCTCGTGTCACCTTATATATCAAGATTGCGGCTGGAACGATGGAGATGAACTTGTGACTTGCGTTGATCGGTAGAGGAATTGGTGATGGTAACACCTAGATTTAAACTCTCACCATCTTCAAGACTCTCTTTTGGAAAAAAGGATTCTCTCTCTTTTTTTTATTTTTTTTTCTTTCTCTCTAATTTCTTTCAATCTCTCAAAATTCTCTCAAGCATCCAAGGTTTTCTCTCCAAAAATCCCCCTCCCAAGCTCACTTCTTCCTCCTTTTATAATCTACTCATCCATCTTCCATTCTAAATTTTCCACTAACTCTTCTTCATCTCATCTTCCCTTCTCTATTCTTATCTTATTTTCTTCATCTTCTCTTCTCCATCTCCTCTTCTTCAACTTCCCTTCTCTATCTCCTCTTCTCTATCTTCCCTTCTCCATCTCCTCTTCTCCATCTTCCCTTCTCTATTCTAATTTCTCCACCAACTCTTCTTTTTGTTATTTACAAAATGATCCCTCAAGTGTTAGGTATTTGCATCCTAGTCCTTGAGATTTTAAGTATTTGCAATTTAGTCCATGAAAAAATATATTTCTTTAAGTCCAAATCTCTTCACAATTTTTGACACACCAAAATTTACCACATGTCAAATTTAAGCTCATTTCTTGCCGCTGAAAATAATGCAGAATTTAATTAAAGCCCTTTTGCAAAATTGAGTCATTCTGGGTATAATTGAGCTAAGATGAAAATTTAAAATATTAGAAGACAATGTCACAACTCATAAAAAGTGAAAATTAAAAATAAGTTGACTTAAATTAAATTTTTTTAGGCCTGATTCGAGATTATACTCGTGAAGGAACATGTGACTCGAATTGGATTTTTCTAAATTTACGATGGCCAATATGAAAATAGATTTAAAATAAAAATATTAACTATCTTTGTGTATTTTTTTTTGGCCTCAAATGTTATTTTTCCAAAATTTTCAAGTATTTTTTGTATTTTTTTTTAAAAATTAAATATATATATAATATGAAAATTTATTTTTTATTCAAAAATGGTTGCTTAGGCTTGGCTAAGGCTTCCAAAGTTGATTTTGCAATTTTCTCAATTTTTCTTTATTTTTCATGAATTTTCGAAAATAAAAATACTAAAAATACTGAAAATATGAAAAATCATTTTTTGGTCAAAATTAGTTCTCTAGGCTTGGCCAAGGTCCCCAAAGTTAATTTTTCAATTTTATGAATTTTTATGGATTTTTCAAAAAATAAAAATGCCGAAAAATACTGAAAATTTTTAAAAGAAAAAAGATGATTAAAAATCAGGTGTCAACAATACCATTTGATTTATTGAACGTAATCATGGCGGATAATGCATTAAGAAATGAAACCCTAAAGCGGTACCATTACGTGGGGTAACTGGAAAAATTAATGGTGCCGACCTGAGGCGGTACTATTAAGCAGGTCGTGGCATGGGTGTTAAACCTGAGGCGGTACTATTACGCAGGTTGTGACATCAGACCTAACCTGAGGCGGTACCACTACGCGAGTTAAGGTCGGACCTGAGGCGGTTTCATTACGCGGGTCTAGAGGATTAATGAGCCAAGAGTTGGGACTGAAAAAATGGCATGCACATGTATTTGAACTTGTTATTTGGAAGTGAGACCGTTTTATTTGTATTCTTAGCCCACGAGGGCAAATAATCTGATGTTGTCGATCTCTACTTTGTGAGATCGGTTGACTATCTGTGCTTGTGATTACTTGTGATTGCTTATTGGAGTTGGGTCTAGGGATATTTGGTATCCTAAGAGGGATTTAGGGTACGCTTGCTGAGATTAGTTCTCATGGGTGATTTCCCCCATTTTCAGAACCCCATCCACCAAAATGAATGCTATCCCAGTTAGGCAAGGGATCCCAATGGACATGGAGACTGAGACACAATCGTTCTCGGATCCTGATGCTCGTGGAGGTGTTTTTGTAAGATATAAGACTACTGTTTTCGTAGACATAGGACAGATACCTTGGCAACATCATTTGTATATAGCCTGGATGTACCGGAGAGGAGATATGCTGCAAGGACCATTGCGGGGTTTTGAGGTTCCATTGCAGTATCTGGCACCATGGGATCCGGCAAGAGACATTCCGGACGAAGGCGAGGTGCTGAGTGTTGAAGAGGAAGGGTCAGTTGGGCACTCTGAGGGTAGTGCTCCAATGGTAATTGAAGGTTCGCCGAAGAATAGCTAGAAAACCATCCCTCATTCGTCTGGAGAAACTGACCCTGAGGAGGCCCCGTCTTCTGAGTGGAGTGGAACTACCAACAATGGGACGGATGACGATGACGAGTAGAGTGGGAGGCTATATCCTCTTTTTGGGTTGTATAGGCAGATTTGTAAATAGACTGACTGGATTGTGAGATGATGTTGCAAACTAGTGGCCCTTTTTGATCAGAGGTCTAGCAACTGGCTGTTATGAGGGATGGAGAAATTATGAAGTGTGAATATCTGTCTACCTAGGGGATTTGACATCTCCTTTGTAAATGTGTTTGAGTGAGATCTCAGGGAATGCAGTAAAGTTTGGTTTGTACAGGAACACTGTCTTTATATAAGAAACTAAAATGGAAAAGCAAATTCGCTGTAGTGTATTGTCTCTCTATTTTTTGTCTTTGTGTATGCATGTATGGTTGGGTTTCGTTTCCATTGCTGCAGGAACTCTGAGGTCGTTTGGATGACGACGAGTATCCTAGGCCGTCGTTCTTGATATCCAATCGATCGTACAGGTAATAGGGATGTCGCATGGCTCGTCGGGTTCGGGGCATGACAGAATTAGCTATTCTGATACGACTAACCGAAGGGGAATGACTACCTAGGATACTAAAATACGTGGATGCGCGTAATTTTCCTAAACAGCCGCCCAGTGGTCTGAGATTTCGACGAAGTCGTTATTTAATGGATTTGGCCACGAAATAAATTCCGATCTTGGACAATCGAATTTTAGGAACGTTATAATGGAGAATTGGATTCAGTTAGTAGCTTCGCCAATCAGACAGACAGTCAGAGAATGTCGCGAAGCAAGATATGAGATAGAATTTTACCGAACTGCCCCTGGTCAATGCTCAGTCCTTAGAATTAAAATGATTAGAATTATTTTAGAACAAGCGCGTCAGAGTAGTAGAATTTTCTGTCTGAGGTTCGTTCGCGCTCGCGACTCAATCGGTGCATTTAACACACATTCCAAGGCAATATCCCATCAGTCGTCACGTCAATTAATCTCTTCAAATCAATTAATCAATGTCATATCACACAATTTCCTAGACAATCAATCAATCCATCAAGTCTTCCATCAATCACAAACCCCATGAACTACTCTTATCTACTCATACTATTCCATTTTTGAATTTTAAGCATTATAATCTTTATAATCTCTCACTCATCTCTCTTTCCTTCATTCCCTCTCTCCAATTTTCGATAGCCCTCTCCCTCTCCTCTAAAATCCCGAAGCCTTTCTTCCCCTCTCGGCCACCTCGCATCTTCTCATATTCCAACACGCACCCGGACGAAAACGGCCCATTCGAGCTCATCCGAAGTCCAAACGACTCCCCATTTTCTCTCACGTGACCGTAAGATGAATAGATTTGAAGATCTATAAGCTTTTTCCTAAGATCTGGCTCATAACCCCTCGAACCAAAGCCAAAATGTGACCCTTCTCTAGCTCGAATTTCCTTGCAGCCACCCAACTTCAACCGGCAGCCAACGAAAATCCGATCGTTGGATCATGTAATTTTTGGATATGTCATAGATCTATCCAAGGTGAGTTCATAGAACTTTATTTCACTTCGATCTGATATCATTTGGGCCTCTGTTCAAGCATTTCCGTCACGGTCGTCGAAACTGTTTTCCATGGTCTATTTCGCGTTTTGCAATCCGTGGACATAATCTGACCTTGGGGACCTAGGGAACTTGCATTTATGTCATGTTCATGTTTTTCAGCTTGATTTGGCCCTTAATCATCCATCGCCGCTCTCTCCCTCTCTTCTTCGGCCGTGAGATCCTTCGGCCACCGTCGAGTCTTCGTCGTCGCTGTCACTGATCAAGCCTCGTTTTAGGTAAGTTATCTACTAATCCTAGCCTAGGAATAATGTATGTAATGCTGGTTTGGATGGTTGATTATTTGGCTTAGGTGAAATGGCTAGAAAAGTGTAGAACGGTTTAGGTTGTTTTGGAGCGCGAGGATGAGTGAGGTGGATCGCGGGCTTTAGGCCACAAAAATCGGCTTGAGGATGATGTATAGTGGCTATAGGAAGGTGCTTGGGTCATGGCTGTGAGTAGTTAATTGAGCTAATGGGCTAGATAGCTTGTTTGGACTTAAATGGGCTAGTTGGACTTCATGGGCCTCGGTTGGATCTTCATGGCATGGGCTTGGGCATGAGTTGTAGAGCCTATTGGACTGATTTAGAATGAGTTTTAAATGAAAGTTAGAGGGCCCAAATGTAGTTGTCGGTCGCAAATTGATTTGGGCTCGAAAGGGGCTAGTTGGCCCAAATAGGCCTAAGGCCTTAATTTTAAATAAAAGTGGGTTTTGGGCTTGAATCATTGGGCTAGTGGGCTGCCTTAGAGTGGATATGAAAGAGAAGTTGTGAGCCCAAGTATGGGCATGGGCCGTGAGTTACTAGCTGGCCAAGACAGACCGAAATGGATCATGGGCCCGATGAGCCCAACACACAAATTTGTGAAAGATAAGTAAACCTAGACCTAGGGAATTTAAATAATGATTCATGAGATAATTATATGGAATAATTGGGAGCCCAAGTGTGGTTAGAGAACCGAAGTGAGAATTGGGCTGATTTGGATTGAAAATGGGAATTAGGCCTGGAAAGCTCGAACGACCACATATAATGCTTCGATAGTAATTAGTTGAGTTTGTACCTCGACGAGAATGTCTTGCATATATATATCGACTCCCATTTGGAAAATTGTGCCCTCTGCATGGATTGTAGCATTTATGACGTGCATTGATTTGGGCATGCGCATAGTATGCACTCTCATGTGGAGCGATAAGGGGAGAACAACCCCGAGGCGTTTGCGCATGGGAAGTGGAGAGATAAGCATGCGGACCTAATGTATTTGGTGGAGGCACGGATCACCCGGACGTGCTCAGCACGGGTAGCTGGAGAGATAAGCGTGTCAACTCGGAGCGTACCACACGCGGGTTCGGACACGAGCTTGAAGTGTATGAGATGTAGGCTGGACCCTTCATGGATCGTATGTAACTCTGATACCCGACATTGAGCATTGTGCATTGAACATCGAACCTGAGATATTGGCATGCTATGTTTGTACATTCCTATATGTAAGTTTATTCTCTGTCTATATGTGATTACTAGTAGATTGGACCTCACACGTTGTAACTTACTTACGTCGCTGTCAAGAGAGTTGTGCTAGGAAGTGTTGGCTAGCCTTAGAATGCAGAATTTTAGGGCCGAATCAACTCGCATACCTTATCCTACGTTAGGATTAATGGTGAGCTTATTGCGTCTTTGACTTACTGGCGTTGGTTGCCAATCTTTTCAAACCCTCGACAATAGTGATGGACGTCCCACCGACCCTTTTTGGACTCCCCGTCAAGGTAAAGACAGACATTCGATATTTTGCTGAGGCCGATGGTACCGTTTGGGCTAAACACTGCACGACTGTTTGGGTTGATGAAGGTGGACCATCTTGGATACCACATAGGTGCGAGGCGTGGTTAAGGAGGGGATTTGAGTTTGAGGGTCTCGTGCGTGACTTCGACATACAGATCGAAGACGTAGGAGACCCCTATCTATTCCGTCCTATGACCTATGGTGAAGACGTTGTCAATCCCGAGCTAAGCCAGGAGCAACCTTTCGAGGGGCGAATGGAGATAGATGATCACGAGGAGGGTGGTCCGTTGGACATTCCTCTCTTGAGTACGAGGAGTCTGACCCTGAGGAGTTGCTGTGGCTGTCCGACTAGAGCGACATCGACCAGGAGTAGACCTTAGGTTGTGAATGTCTGGCTGAATGTAGGATTTTGGACCATATCTTGTATTTTCTTTTGGTGGTCTGTACCCTAACGCTCGTTGGCCCTTATGAATATACTAGATGTGTTTATTTGACTATGTCCTTTCTTTCCCCTACCCCATTATCGTATGCGTGCATGTATGGTTGGAGTTTCGCTTCCCTAGGTTAGCGTTTGGCATCAGCGTCGCCTAGCCATGACAAATTTCCTGAGTCGTCGCTGATCGTGGGCTAGGCGGACGCAGACAGATTTGGCGGGATGTCGCGAGCCTGTAGGGTTCGGGGCGTGACAAGTAGTTGTTTGGTATTTTGGTGATTTAAGAAAACGAAAATAGCTCTTTTTCATTTTATAATTGGATTATGTGGGAGACCTATAATTTATGTTTGATCAAATCTATTTTTATATAAATTTTTTTTATGATGTGATTTCTCTCAAATGGCAAGCCTTCATAACTTTTAAGAAATTTGTTATTTTGTATGCGTAAATATTTAATATGGAGCTTATGATAAAATAAAGAGATTTTGGTAGTTCGTATAATATTACCTGTTTTGGATGTGAACTTGCTTTGAGCATAGCAAATGAGAGCATGTTATAGAAAAGCTTACCATATGAAAATAGATAAGTTTTTTTTTGGGTAAGGATATGAAAATAGATAAGTTTTTATTATTCTTTTCAAATAATTATGTCTTTTCATTTATCTCATTCGTTTTATGCTATCTGGTTTTTCTCTTTTTTGAAAGCACAAGGGAGCTTTTCTTTCCATAAAAAACTCACTGATCTCTCTTCTTTTTTTTTTTTTATATTTAAAGTATGATAGTCGAAATACAAGAGCTCCTCTTTTCTCATACTCTCTTTCTTCCTTCCATTAAAAATCGACGTGTAAACGGGCATATTTTCAATATTCTTATCTTTTTATTTTTTATTTATAGTTTGTACTTTCTAGTAGAGATTTTTTAGCTTATGGTAGGGGTCATTATCATGCATATGTATGTTCATAATAAGAATAAAATGTTAGCTGGTTCTTTAATAGTGCATGGATAGGTTTCCAATTGTCTTCTAAAAGCATGAGAATAACTGTTAGACCGACTTGCATTACTTATCTTATCTTATAGTACCATCTCCCTCGCCCCCTCTCTCTCAATTGCCATAAAGACAAGCATCTTTGCACACGGCAAAAATGCTTTCAGGGAGAGAAAGTACCATTCGAAATCTATTCTATTACCTAAAAAATAAAACCTCATTCTATTTTTCTATTTCCAAGAATAGAATTAGAATCAGAACTATTTACGTTACTAAACATAATTCTCATCCTTTTTTGCTCCGAAAAATAGAATCAGAGAATCAAAATCATTGCCATGCAGATGCTAAGGCCCCAAGTATCGGAATACTCTGCCATTAAACATTTATTTAAATGCGAAAATCAAAAGGAAAAAGTTGAAAAACCTACTAAGGGGTCCACATTATTTCAATGAAAAAAACGATAATTAATGAACTAGCCAGTTATACAAAATTTGCAGAGTGATAATGACCTCAACATGCGAGTATCCAAATCTTTTACTCATGATTTTGTTAAAAGAAATTGCTCAAATTGTTTTATTTGCTATTGTGACACTCCAGATCTTAAGGCAATTCGGGTTAGACAACGGACGAGTTGTGGTTTGGAGTCATGCACGACCGAGGACGAAGGTAGTCCACTAACTATGGGTATTATCCTAAAAAGAAAAGCACGATATAGTTAGGTGTTCGAACATGCATTGTCTGCAAAACAATCATGATTCAATATCATCCAACTATGCATGCGATTATGGCACCAGTTATGTGGTGGCCTATACCAAGCATGGATCGATTGCGAACCCAACACGGATCGATCTTGTTCATCCATGCATTGACTACGGGTAAACCTTGAGATTGATAAAATTCAGCCATGGATTGATTCTCGGATTGATCGCTAACTAGCGATGGACTGACATATGAACTAACCATGGATTTGCTCCACTAAAATCTTGTACCGATCACGCGCTGGCCATGGATTAATCTTCCTTAGCTGTGCATTACGTCATGGGAGGACTAGAGATCGAGATAAGTCAATCCAACATCAATTGTAAATTGGTCATGAAAGACTACACTCGGTTGTGTTCGAATGTGCGCGTGGCTCAAGATCGAATGATTCTAACCCTAAAAGAAGCTAAATGTGAGGCACTCTACCCCAATGGTGTTAGGACATGCTAGCCATGCTTAGCGGTGCACCAACTGCACCTCTGTCATGGCTCGGTGGTGAACTATCCATAATTGGCTACCAAGAACTCAATTCGGCCTTTGATCCAAATGGCACCTATGGTTGTGACAGGTCCATACAAGTTTCCCCTTTTGACAACAAGTAGCACCTATGTGTTTTGACCACCTCATTGACATAGATATTGAAAAAGATTACGACCAATGATTAGCAAATCTTTGAATAGTCAAATAGAATCATTTGAATTCATTACCAAATCTTTGACCAAATCAAATACGATTCTTTAGGAAGATTGCAAAATATTTGACCAAGTCAAACATGATTCCTTAGGAAGATTGCAAAATCTTTGATCAAGTCAAACGTGATTCCCTAAGAAGATTGCAAAATTTTTGACCAAGTAAAACACAGTTTTATAGGAAGATTGCATGATCTTTGATCAAGTCAAATGTTATTCTCTAGGAAGATTACATAACCTTTTACGAATCTTGACCTATATCATTAGAATGCCCAAATTACCATTAGAGAATAACTTTAATTTAATTAAATGTCATAATGGGAAGACACCTCATGGGGGCATATGGCACAAGGAGAAGGCTCTATATTTCCATTAGACAAATGTCAATTCACATAAGACAATCTCAAAATATAGGTTAGCTAGGTGAATGAGTTACTATTAAACAATATGGCTCTATAATCATTATCTTTCAATTATTGATATGATGAGGCAAGTAAATAAGAACAAGATGAAGCCAAGTGGAAAGCGCATAAGACAATTCTAATTTAGAAAACAAGTCAACAAGAATATAAATTGGCTAAGGATTTTCTTGACTTTACCTTTTCTCATGCCGCTTTCCCCTTCTTTTTCTCTTTTGACTCATCCTTCACCACCATCAACTTTCACTTTGTTCTTTTTAATAGTTCTTGCCAACAAGATATGTAAGTGAATTTCTGAACCCTTGTTTGGATGTAAGGCTAGTGCCAAACTTGTGTGCTTGCATGAGAAGTTGTGATCTTGCATGCTCTCTTTCATGCTTTACCGCCTATGGTGGTAAGCTTATAGTACACGATATGATATGCCTCATTTGTGGGCGAGTGAGCGTATCTTGGCCATGAGGTTCGGTATGGGACGGATCAAATGGAATGATGGAAACATTCTCTTGCGCCAAGGATGGGTTGCCCTACGGATGCCTCGGAATTATGTATGTAAGGATGTCTTGTCATGAGTAGATAGGTGGGCTTGTGAAAAGCATGGGATGAACAAGAAAGGATGAGGATTGCATGCTTATTTATGATTGCTCATAAACCTGAGACAATGATATGCTTTTATCAAATTATATTTAATTGCATGTTACATGAGTTTAGTGTTAGCCAACCTCTTAGCTTAGGTTTAGATGCTTACTTATTGAGAAGTTGTTTCTCATTCCTTTATTTTCTCAAACTTGTAGGTACAACAGTTATTCCACCTCCACATTTTGGCATTGTGATGTCAATCGAAATCATTCATATTGGTGTTGTATATGTAGAGAGTGACACCACTTTTGGATGTTACCTTACTACTTGATATGTGGAGGAGGGATCAAACCATTGGGTCCCACATCGTTATGTGGTGTGGTACATAATGTTTGATAGAGAGTTGCTCGATCTTATTCGTGACTTTGACGGACCGCCGGGCTTCAATGACGGCCGATGGCCACATGATATGTAGAGCGGTGGAAGAGGATTGGTTTTGGACAACGAAGGGATGATGACCTTTTCTTTTTGGTGAAGATTTTTTGGATCTCCATCGCCACTAGAGGAGATAGGTGTAACCATGCCCTAACCGATAATATGTATATTAAAATAAATGTGCTTATACTAAATGATGTTTTAAATGACCTATGAAATAGATGTTTTAAATGGGTTGCATGTGAAGCGAATGAAATTGTGTGGTTTGTTATATATGTATACATGCCTTGCCTCCTTGCCATGATAATTTGATTGATGAGAATTAAACCTATGCTTTCGCATGAAATGAATTGTTATAAAAAAAATGAAATATAATAAAAATAAGAGGGATGAATTGAGGTTAACATGCTTGGGACGTCATTAAACCTCCCTCGCAACACCAAGGCCTTGTAGTCTCAACCGGTTTTGACTCTAATCGGCACTAAAGCTGAGGGCATCACGCCTCTTACGTGGGTCTAAGGCCAGGTTGGGGTGTCACAGCTACTAAAAAAAAACACATATTAATTTTTTTTAGGATTGTCCCGCTGTAAATTGCAGCACGAATGTCACTAAACCTGCCTTCGTTGACATAGACCCACGATGGGAGGGAGGAGAGAGAATTATGCCTGGAGTCCATTAATCTCCTCTCAATCACCATTGGTGCTGCTGCAGACTTACGGTACCATCTCCCTAGCCCCTCCCTCTTTCTATCTCTCAATGCTCTTAGGGAGAGAAAGTACCATTCAAAGTATATTCTTTTGCCTAGAAAATGAAAGTTCGTTCTAAGGAAAAACTGATGAAAGAATTAAAAGGAAAAAAGTGGGATGTGGGACTACATTATGTTTTATGATTTCAAAAGTGATTCCGTTTTTAGAACTAACTTTTTTTACTTTTTTTTACACCAAAACTATTTTCGAGAATAGAATCAAAATCAGAATTATTTATGTTACCAAAAATATAATTCTCATATTTTCTTGTTAAAAAGAATAGAACCAAAGAATTAAAGTCATTGCCGTACAGGCTTTAAGGCTCCAAGTACCGAAATACTCTGCCATTAAAGATTTATCTAAGTGAGAAAATTGAAAGGTAAAAGTTGAAAAAACTACCTAAGAGATCCACATAATTTCAATGAAAAAAGGACAATTAATAAATTAACCAACTATACAAAACCTACAAAGTGATGATGACCTCGCTATAGCTCAGAACTATCGAATAAAGAGAAGCCCATTGGGAGCCACGATTTTTGGGTAAACAAAGGGTTTTCTTTGCTTCCATTTTACTTGGTCAAGTGTGAGTATTCAAATCTTTTATCCACGATGTGCTTTGAGAAATTGCTGAAATTGTTTTATTTGCTACTCAAAAAAACACATTGATTTTTTTTTGGATTGTCCGGCTGTAAATTGCGGCATTAATGCCACTAAACTTGTTTTGTTGACAAACACTCAAAACGGGAGGGAGGAGAGAGAAATCATGTTTGGAGTCAATCCCCTCTCAATCATCATTGGTGCTGTTGCAGACTTGCAGTACCATTTCCTCCACCCCCTCTCTCTATCTCTTAATCGCCATAGAGGAAGACGCATTTCTGCACAAGCAAGAACGCTTTAAGGGAGAGAAAGTACCATTTGAAGTCTTTTCTTTTGCCTAGAAATTAAAACCTCGTTATGTTTTAGGTTGAAGGAAAAGTGACGAGAAAATTGAAAGAAAAAAGTCAGACGTGAGACTTCATTATGTTTTGTAATTCTCAAAAGTGATTCTTTTTTTCAGAACCAACTTTTTTTTATTCTTGTTTTTGCTCTAAAACTATTCTTGAGAACACAATCAAAATCATTTACATTACTAAACATGATTCTCATCCTTTTTTGCTTCGAAAAGTAGAATTGGAGAAGTAGAATCATTGTCATGCAGGCTCTAAGACTCCAAGTGCCGGAATATTCAATTATTAATGATTTATTTAAGTGAGAAAAACAAAGGAAAATGTCCAAAAACCTACCTAAGTGGTCCACATAATTTCAATAAAAAAAAGGACAAGTAATGAACTAACTAGCTATGCAAAACCTATGGAGTGATGATGACACTGCCATAGCTTAGGTCCATCCAATAAAGAGAAGCTCATCGAGAGACATGATTTTTGGGGAAATAGAGGGCTTTCTTTGCTTCCATTTTACTTGGTCACGTGAGAGTATCCAAATCTTTTACCTTCGATTTTGTTTAGAAAATTTTTCAAATTGTCTTATTTGCTACTTAGAAAAACATAGATTGAATTTTTTTTTAAGATTGTCCTGCCATAGATTGCAGCATTAACTAAATCTGCCTTGACCCACAACAAGAGGGAGGATAGAGAAATTGTGTCTGGAGACCATTAATCCCCTTTAATCACTATTGATGCTGCTGTAGACTTGTAGTACCATCTCCTCGGGACCCTCTCTCTCTAAATCACAATAGAGGAAGAAGTGTCTCTATACACATGCAAATGCTTTAAGAGAGAGAAAATACCACCCAAAGTCTATTCTTTTGCCTTTTCGAGACGACTATAAATGATTGTGTGGGGGATATCAACAAAGGCCAGAAATGGAGTCTTAACGTTGGGTAATGAATTTTATCTCATTTTGAATCCCTAGTTATAGAAAGAAAACTTACACTTCCATTTCTTCTACTCCTGAAAATATAAATATTGTACAAAAAAATGGCCGATCAACCCTCTCCCCTTGCTCAGCTTATAATTATGGTTCAAGCCTTATGCAGATAAAATGCAGATTACTAAGATGCTTATCTGCTCGCTACCACGAATGTAACGAGGTAGCTATTTTAATTGTAGCCATTTTAATTGTTAACTTTATGTAATATTCATTTCTTCTTCTTCTTCTTCTTCTTCTTCTTCTTCTTCTTCTCCTCCTCCTCCTCTTTTGGTTAGACAAATTTATAATGCTCAAAGAATGGTCAACAAGGCTATGGAGGCACCTAGCACACAAGCTCATAGAGTAGAATTAGAAGCTGCCTCAGTTTATAATGCTCAAAGAATGGTCAATAAGGCTATTCGTTGCTAAATTTATCGCTAATTAGCGACAAAAATAATTCGTTGCAACAGTAGGCATGACAAACTCTGTCGCAAACCTAATTTGTCACTAAATTCATCGCTAATTAGCGACTTGTAGTACCATCTCCTTGGGACCCTCTCTCTCTAAATCCCCATAGAAGAAGAAGCATCTCTATACAAATGCGATTGCTTTTAGAGAGAGAAAGTACCACCCAAAGTCTATTCTTTTGCCTTTTCGAGAGGACTATAAATGATTGTGTGGGGGATATCAACAAAGGCAAGAAATGGAGTCTTAACGCCGGGTAATGAATTTTATCTCATTCTAAATCCCTAGTTATAGAAAGAAAAGTTACACTTCCATTTCTTCCACTCCTAAGAAATAAATATTGTACAAAAAAAAAAGGCCGATCAACCCTCTTCCCTCGCTCAGTTTATAATTATGGTTCAAGCCTTATACCAACGGCATGCAGATTACTAAGATGCTTATCTACTCGCTACCACGAATATAACAAGGTAACCATTTTAATTGTAGCAATTTTAATTGTCACTTTTATGGAATATTCATTTCTTCTTCTTCTTCTTCGGTTAGACAAGTTTATAGTGCTCGAAGAATGGTCAACAAGGCTATGGAGGCACCTAGCAAACAAGCTCATAGAGTAGAATTAGAAGCCGCCTCAGTTTATAATGCTCAAAGAATGGTCAACAAGGCTATTCGTTGCTAAATTTGTCGCTAATTAGCAACAACAAAAATTCGTCGCAAAATTAGCCACGACAGCCTCTGTTGCAAACCTAATTTGTCATTAAATTTGTCGCTAAATAGCGACTTGAAGCACCATCTCCTTGGGACCCTCTCTCTCTCTCTCTCTCTCTCTCTCTCTCTCTCTCTCTAAATTGCCATAGAGGAAGAAGCGTCTCTATACACATGCGATTGCTTTTAGAGAGAAAAGTACCATCCAAAGTCTATTCTTTTACCTTTTCGAGAGGACTATAAATGATTGTGTGGGGTATATCAACAAAGGCCCGAAATGGAGTCTTAACGCTGGGTAATGAATTTTATCTCATTCTGAATCCCTAGTGTTGACACCTGATTTTTAATTATCTTTTCTCTTTTAAAATTAATAAACAAGATCCATAAAAATTCATAAAATTAAAAAATCAACTTTGGCGACCTTAGCCGAGCATAGGGAACCAATTTTGACCAAAAAATGATTTTTCATATTTTTAATATTTTTACGTATTATTTATTTATTTATCTTTTCGAAAATTAATAGAAAATCCATAAAAATTTGTGAAATTAAAAAAATCAGCTTTGGGAACCTTGGCCAAGCCTAGGGTACCAATTTTGACCAAAAGATGATTTTTCATATTTTTAGTATTTTATTATTATTATTATTATTATTATTATTATTATTATTATTATTATTATTATTAATCTATTTATTTATTTATTTATTTTGAAAATTCATAAAAAATAAAAAAAATAAGAAAATTACAAAATCAACTTTGGAAGCCTTCGTTGCTTAAGCTACCATTTTTGAACAAAAAATTTATGTATTTATATTTATATGTATTTTAATATTTTTCGAAATTAGGAAAATGGTTGAAAATAAAATTGCATTTGAAGCTACCAAAATACAAAAAAATAGTCAGCGTTTTCTCTTCACTTTGGCTGAAGAAGAGTAAAAAAATTAGTTCAAAACTGTGATTTGCCCAATTAATCACGTTTTTGAATTAATTACCAAAAATTCTGGAGAATTCATTTTAGTTCTGATTATTGGATTTCTAGAATCGTGATGTGATCCTCTAGTAGTCCAAGTGTTTCAATAGCCAAATGGTGCACTTTCCATTGTTGCGTTCGGTTTTCCGAATCCAATTTTTCATTCGTGTTTTTTTCCTCGATCTGTTGGTGTCAAGGCTAAACCAAATCAGGACAGACATAAGAGCTCATTGTTCTAGAGGATGTTCTTGAGAATGGCCTCGCTTTCATCCGAGACCAAAAGATGGAAGTCGTCAAAACGCGCAAAAGGAATGTTGATGGGGAAAGAATGAGAATGCAATCGAAGATAATTTGAGAAATCAAAGTCTGCGCATTCTTCAGCTTTTGCTTCGTTAAGCATTTATGGGATTGGTGTTGTCGGGTTATTTAATTTTTCATTTAAATGTTCTTCATGGTAATCCCTTTAAAAGGTCACTTACTCGGCGCTTTCGGACGACGGCGGTCAACGCATCAAAAGACAGGGTGCTAATCAAGTTAATGTGGTAAAAAATATGCAAGTGACTGAAAAGAAAAAGGAAGAAAAGTAAAGGCAAAGAGGATGAGGGTGGAATTTGCGTGGTTTTGACGAGCATTTCATAAAAAGTGGAACGGTCGTTATGGAGGGATAATATAAAAAATGAAGGGGAGAAATTGAGTGGGGGAAGCATGATGATGGACTAAAAAAAAAGAGAGCACCTTTCGGTGCCGACAGGGGATGGTCTTAAGGAGGAGGACCTTCGAAGAAAGGGGAGAGGAGGAGATATTCTCGATGGAAGGAGGATCATGGGGAAGTCTTGGAAGCCAGAGGTGGAAGAAGGACTAGTGATTCAGAAACCCAAGGAAGCCTGGAGGCGTGGAGAGTTCCTGTGAGGCCCTTAGTGTTACCATCTCTGAAGGAGCTGAGAGCAACGCCAAGCCAAATTTTTTTTTTCAGTGATTCGATAGACGAACTCAGCAATGCACAAGTAAAGAAACCTCACGTTGGTCTCCACTTCGGGGATTGATCAACAGAATGGAATCTTGAGCACCTTTCTTGCCTTTGCTAATCTCAAACGCTAAGTGCCAGAAGCCATTGTTTCGTGAATTACCATCGAGCCGAGTACCTTTGACTCCTTCTCCATGCCCACAAGTTTTTTGTTTGTTTGTTTGTATAGATTGTTGGGGCCTTGCCGATGATTCATCCGCGACGAGTCCCCGTGACCTTCGCCTGTAAGCACCACTATGGGCGACACTCCCAATGGCGCAATGGACATCATCCAGAGACGTCTCATGTTCAAAGACAGGTGCATTTCGTTTGATGAAAATGATCAGATTGTTGGTCATGAATCGAGATATAATTATCACTTGATGATAAAATTGAAAAGAAGAATCTCCCGCATAAAGCTTCTCACTTCTTCTTTGCTCGGTTTCCCTGTTGCTATTTTTCCTATAGCATTGATCATTTTCCTTGGTTTCTGTCTCAATTCCTAAGTCTAACTCTTTCTATAACCATTTGGCAAAATAAAAGATTTATATTTGAGTCACCATACTGGGTTGTTCCATTCTGTTACAATTCATTTTTTTTCTTTTCCCGTTCACTTACGTAGATATATATATATTTTGGTCTTGCTTAGAAAATGTAACGTGAATACCGCTAGTCAATTAAGAAGAATAGAAAAGTGTTCATTAAAAGTAGAACTGAAAACTTAGAATCTTGTTTTTGGTGTCACAAAGCTTATATCGAACATAACGCTAATACTAGAGTCCAATAGCAAAATATGTGGAGTCCAAATAATAAAGGAAATGAGGAAATAATGTAGAAAAATGAAGAAATGGACATTTAGGTGGAGAACTGTGATGTTTTAATTCTCGAAGAAGAAACAGAAACCCTGGGTTATAGGAGGCACTCCCCACGTGTAGCACAGCCTCCCTTTTAGTACTAATATTGGACCCGGAACTCCTTTGCAAAACTGATAATATTTTATGCTGCAGTCACCACAAACACTGTTAGTTCACAAGCTTTGCAGTCGGTCTTTTTTTTATTTTATTTGGCACCCGCATGGATGTAAATTGGCTCATATTTGTCGAGACTTCTCCAGATTGTGTACATTTCATTTCCCTGATGTTTTCTCATGTCTTTCTTTCTTCCCTTCATTTAAGAATCACAATAACAGGCATAAATCCATATGTGAACCGAACTTTTTTTTTTCTTTCAAATTGCATCAGTTAACGTTCAACGTTACTTTTAGCACGTGAACTTCCAAATTTGACTTTTTTTTTCTTTCCAATTGCTGGAGATTTTGGCCTCGATTGTTCCTTTAAAGGAGATACCCATTCAGTTTCATAATGCAATAGCCAATATGGATCAATTCTGCCGTGTGAATTAGTTTTGGGGACTTGTCTAGTTGTTCCAGTCCTTATCTACTTGTCAGTTGTTCCGTATATATTGCACGGAAACTCAATTGAAGGATTTGAGAATGACGCACTTATCAAATCAAGCAACTGGGAATCTCCAATCGGTGTCCATAAATTCGAGTGCGATATTTGGATGTGCAAATGACTAGCAATTTGAAGCTAAGTGTTTTTTTTATTTTTCTGATTTTAAATAAGTTCAGATGTTACACTCACTCCTTTTTTCCAATATTTTTATATCAGGTAAAAGGAAGACTTCACATCAACGATGAGTTTCACGGAGGTGCAAAATCGGCCCAGACTAGCTCTTAAGCTGTCCACCGATTTCACAGTTGACTCGTGACTAAAAGTCCCTCTTATTTCAAAAAGGACTCTCTATATTGGGAACATAGAGAGCAAAAATCAATTATAGAAATCCCTCCCAAAAAAATGGGAGATAAGTACTCTTTCCACTCTTCTGGTTTTAGGTGCAGATTAGCACATATTTTGTATACTGACACTTCACTCTATTTTATGTCAGGAAGCCGCTATATCAATGGTCAACCCTATGGAAGCACAAAATCGGCTTGGAGGAGTCCTCAAGCGCGCACAAATTTCAAATTGTTGAATCAATTCGTTGTATTTCATTTTAAAGAATTCATACCCCAGAATAGAGAGGACAAAGTCCATCCGCAACTTAAATACATGTAGCTTAAATCCCAAAGGGAAGAGCCAAGCCAATGCTTAGCCTCCCATTGGAGGTTTTTACTTACAGTAGTTAAATACCTGCAACTTAAATACCTGTACCTTAAATCCCAAAGGGAAGAGCCAAGCCAATGCTTAGCCTCCCATTGGAGGTTTTTACTTACAGTAGTTAAATACCTGCAACTTAAATACCTGTACCTTAAATCCCAAAGGGAAGAGCCAAGCCAATGCTTAGCCTCCCATTGGAGGTTTTTACTTACAGTAGTTAAATACCTGCAACTTAAATACCTGTACATTAAATCCCAAAGGGAAGAGCCAAGCCAATGCTTAGCCTCCCATTGGAGGTTTTTACTTACAGTAGTTAAATACCTGCAACTTAAATACCTGTACATTAAATCCCAAAGGGAAGAGCCAAGCCAATGCTTAGCCTCCCATTGAAGGTTTTTACTTACAGTAGTTAAATACCTGCAACTTAAATACATGTACCTTAAATCCCAAAGGGAAGAGCCAAGCCAATGCTTAGCCTCCCATTGGAGGTTTTTACTTACAGTAGTTTAAATACTTGCAACTTAAATACATATACCTTAAATCCCAAAGGGAAGAGCCAAGCCAATGCTAGGCCTCCCATTGGAGGTGTTTATTCACTATCATGTACTTCCTATAATTTAATTTTTGAATCATCAGACCCAAAAGATGAATAGGTCGTAATACTACACAGAAGTCGTTAACACACTCCCTCTTTCGGCTTCAGGGAATCTTTAACACTTAAAAAATATAACAAATAAAAATATATACCATCCATGCATCCTATTTAAAAAGTGAAAACACAAAAGAGAATACCATACTAGAGCCTTAGGAATAAACCAAGCCTGAGTTGCCGAATTAGGATATCCATGAAATTAAGGTACCGAAAGGGCATTAGTTTTAATTAACTAGTGTAACCAAGTCCCCGAGCTCATAATCTCTGGTTCACATGAATAAATTAGTTCTCCCGCTAATTTATTTAGGTTTCTAATCGACCTACCAAGAACGATTAGTGGCGACTCCAAATTTCAAAATCATTTAAACAAAAACCAAAGTTGCGATTCGGTAGGGCTTGGGAGGGTCCGCGTTAGGTTAGTCAAATCTAATTAACCTAATAATCCGTTAACCATTTTGAAGATTAAAATTTTTTAGAGGGTCGCGACACCTAGTTATAGAAAGAAAAATTACACTTCCATTTCTTCTACTCCTGAGAAATAAATATTGTAAAAAAAATGGCCAATCAACCCTCTCCACTCGCTCAACTTATAATTATGGTCCAAACCTTATGCTAATAGCATGCAGATTACTAAGATGCTCATCTGCTCACTACCACGAATGTAACGAGGTAGCCATTTTAATTGTACCCATTTTAATTGTTACTATTATGTAATATTCATTTCTTCTTCTTCTTCTTCTTCTTCTTCGGTTAGACAAGTTTATAATGCTCAAAGAATGGTCAACAAGGCTATGGAGGCACCCAGCACAAAAGCTTATAAAGTAGAATTAGAAGCCGCCTTAGTTTATAATGCCCAAAGAATGGTCAATAAGGCTATTCGTTGCTAAATTTATTGCTAATTAGTGACAAAAATAATTCGTCGCAAAATTAGCCACGACAACATCTGTCGCAAACCTAATTTGTCACTTAATTCGTCGCTAATTAGCCACTTGTAGTACCATCTCCTTGGAACCCTCTCTCTCTAAATCACCGTAGAGGAAGAAGCATCTATATACACATGTGAATGCTTTTAGAGAGAGAAAGTACCACCCAAAGTCTATTCTTTTGCCTTTTTGAGAGGACTATAAATGATTGTGTGGGGAATATCAACGAAGGCAAGAAATGGAGTCTTAATGCCGAGTAATAAATTTTATCTCATTCTGAATCCCTAGTTATAGAAAGAAAAATTACACTTCCATTTCTTCTACTCCTGAAAAATAAATATTGTACAAAATAGGGCCGATCAACCCTCTCCACCCGCTCAACTTATAATTATGGTTCAAACCTTATGCCAACGGCATGCAGATTACTAAGATGCTTATCTGCTCGCCACCACGAATGTAACGAGGTAGCCATTTTAATTGTAGCAATTTTAATTGTTACTTTTATGGAATATTCATTTCTTCTTCTTCTTCTTCTTCTTCTTCTTCTTCTTCTTCTTCTTCTTCTTCGGTTAGACAAGTTTATAATGCTCGAAGAATGGTCAACAAGGCTATGGAGGCACCCAGCAAATAAGCTCATAGAGTAGAATTAGAAGCCGCCTCAGTTTATAATGCTCAAAGAATGGTCAACAAGGATATTCGTTGCTAAATTTGTCGCTAATTAGCAACAAAAATAATTCGTCGCCACGACAGCCTCTGTTGCAAACCCAATTTGTCATTAAATTCCTCGCTAATTAGCGACTTGTAGCACCATCTCCTTAGGACCCTCTCTCTCTAAATCGCCATAGAGGAAGAAGCGTCTCTATATACATGCGAATGCTTTTAGAGAGAAAAAGTACCACCCAAAGTCTATTCTTTTGCCTTTTGGAGAGGACTATAAATGAATGTGTGGGGTATATCAACAAAGGCCGAAATGGAGTCCTAACGCTGGGTAATGAATTTTATCTCATTCTGAATCCCTAGTTATAGAAAGAAAAATTAGACTTCCATTTCTTCTACTCCTGAGAAATAAATATTATGCAAAAAAATGGCCGATCAACCCTCTCCACACGCTCAACTTATAATTATGGCTCAAACCTTATGCCAATAGCATGCAGATTACTAAGATGTTTATCTGCTCGCTACCACGAATGTAACGAGGTAGCCATTTTAATTGTTACTTTTATGTTATATTCATTTCTTCTTCTTCTTCTTCTTCTTCTTCTTCCTCGATTAGACAAGTTTATAATGCTCAAGGAATGGTCAACAAGGCTATGGAGGCACCCAGCGCACAAGCTCATAGAGTAGAATTTGAAGCCGCGTCACTTCATAATGCTCAAAGAGTGGTCAACAAGGCTATTCGTTGCTAAATTTGTCGCTAGTTAGTGACAAAAATAATTCGTCGCAAAATTAGCCACGACAACCTCTGTCGCAAACCTAATTTGTCACTAAATTCGTTGCTACTTAGCGACTTGTAGTACTATCTCCTTAGGACCCTCTCTCTCTAAATCGCCATAGAGGATGAAGCATCTCTATACACATGGAAATGCTTTTAGAGAGAGAAAGAACCACCAAAAGTCTATTCTTTTGCTTTTCGAGAGGACTATAAATGATTGTGTGGGGGATATCAACAAAGGCCAGAAATGGAGTCTTAACGCTGAGTAATGAATTTTATCCCATTTTGAATCCCTAGTTATAGAAAGAAAACTTACACTTCCATTTTCTCTACTCCTGAGAAAAAAAATATTACACAAAAAAATGGCCGATCAACCCTCTCTACTCGCTTAACTTATAAGTATAGTTCAAGCCTTATGCCAACGGCATACAGATTACTAAGATGCTTATCTGCTCGCTACTACGAATGTAACGAGGTAGCCATTTCAATTGTAGCCATTTTAATTGTTACTTTTATGTAATATTCAGTTCTTCTTCTTCTTCTCCTTCTTCGGTTAGACAAATTTATAATGCTCGAAAAATGGTCAACAAGGCTATGGAGGCACCCAGCACACAAGCTCATAGAGTAGAATTAGAAGCCGCCTCAGTTTATAATGCTTAAAGAATGGTTAACAAGGCAATTCATTGCTAAATTTATTGCTAATTAGCGACAAAAATATTTCGTCACAAAATTAGCCTCGACAGCCTCTGCTGCAAACCTAATTTGTCACTAAATTTGTCGCTAATTAGCGACTTGTAGCACCATCTACTTGGGGCCTCTCTCTCTAAATCGCCATAGAGGAAGAAGGATCTCTATACACATGCGAATGCTTTTAGAGAGAGAAAGTACCACCCAAAGTCTATTCTGTTGCCTTTTCGAGAGGACTATAAATGATTGTGTCGGGTATATCAACAAAGGCCAAAATGGAGTCTTAACGCTGGGTAATGAATTTTATCTCATTCTGAATCCCTAGTTATAGAAAGAAAATTTACACTCCCATTTCTTCTACTCCTGAGAAATAAATATTGTACAAAAAAAAATGGCCGATCAACCCTCTCCACTCGCTCAACTTATAATTATGGTTCAAGCCTTATGCTAACGACATTGAGATTACTAAGATGCTCATCTGCTCGCTACCACGAATGTAACGTGGTAGCCATTTTAATTGTTACTTTTACATAATATTCATTTCTTCTACTTCTTCTTCTTCTTCTTCTTCTTTTGTTGGACAAGTTTATAATGCTCGAACAATGGTCAACAAGGCTATGGAGGCACCCAGCACACAAGCTCATAGAGTAGAATTATAAGCCGCTTCAGTTTATAATGCTCAAAGCAATTCATTGCTAAATTTGTCGCTAATTTGCGACAAAAATAATTCGTCGCAAAATTAGCCATGACAACCTCTGTCGCAAACCTAATTTGTCACTAAATTCGTCGCAACTTAGCGCCTTGTACTACCATCTCCTCGAGAGCCTCTCTCTCTAAATCGCCATAGAGGAAGAAGCATCTCTATATACATATGAATGCTTTTAGAGAGTGAAAGCACCAGCCAAAGTCTATTCTTTTGCCTTTTCGAGAGGACTATAAATGAATTTGTGGGGGATATCAAGAAAGGCCAGAAATGGAGACTTAATACTGGGTAATGAATTTTATCTTATTCTGAATCCCTAGTTATAGAAAGAAAACTTACACTTCCATTTCTTCTACTCCTGAGAAATTAATATTGTACAAAACAATGGTCGATCAACCCTCTTCACTCACTCAACTTATTATTATGGTCCAAACCTTATGCCAACGGCATGGAGATTACTAAGATGCTTATCTGCTCGCTACCACGAATGTAACGAGGTAGCTGTTTTAATTGTTACTTTTATGTAATATTCATTTCTTCTTTTTCTTCTTCTTCGTCAGTTACGCAAGTTTATAATGCTCAAAGAATGGTCAATAAGGCTATTGAGGCACCCAGCACACAAGCTCGCAGAGTAGAATTACAAGCCCCCTCACTTTATAATGCTCAAAGCATGGTCAACCAGGCTATTCGTTGCTAAATTTGTTGCTAATTAACGACAAAAATAATTCGTCGCAAAATTAGCCATGATAACCTGTGTCCCAAACCTAATTTGTCACTAAATTCCTTGCTAATTAGCGAATTGTAGTACTATCTCCTCGGGACCCTCTCTCTCTAAATCGCCATAGGGGAAGAAGCATCTCTATACTCATACAAATGCTTTTAGAGAGAGAAAGTACCACCCAAAGTCTATTTTTTTGCTTTTTGAGAGGACTATAAATGATTGCGTAGGGGATATGAACAAAGGCCAGAAATGGAGTCTTAACGTTGGGTAATGAATTTTATCTCATTTTGAATCCCTAGTTATAGAAAGAAAACTTACACTTCCATTTCCTCTACTCCGGAGAAATAAATATTGCACAAAAAAATGGCCAATCAACCCTCCCCACTTGCTCAACTTATAATTATGGTTCAAGCCTTATGCCAACCGCATGTAGATTACTAAAATGCTTATCTGCTCGCTACCACGAATGTAACGAGGTAGCCATTTTAAATGTAGCCATTTTAATTGTTACTTTTATGTAATATTGATTTCTTCTCCTCCTCCTCCTCCTCCTTCTTCTTCTTCTTCTTCTTTGGTTAAACAAGTTTATAATGCTCAAAGAATCGTCAACAAGGCTATGGAGGCACCCAGCGCACAAGCTCATAGAGTAGAATTAGAAGACGCCTTAGTTTATAAAGCTCAAAGAGTGGTCAACAAGGCTATGCGTTGAACCCTCTCCACTCGCTTAACTTACAAGTATTGTTGAAGCCTTATGCCAACGGCATGCAGAAAGATGCTTATCTGCTCCCTGCCATGAATGTAACAAGGTGGCCATTTTAATTGTTACTTTTATGTGATATTCGGTTCTTCTTCTTCTTCTTCTTCTTCTTCTTCGGTTAGACAAGTTTATAATGCTCGAAGAATGGTCAACAAGGCTATGGAGGCACCCAACACACAAGCTCATAGAGTAGAATTAGAAGCCGCCTCAGTTTACAATGCTTGAAGAATGGTCAACATGGCTATTCATTGCTAAATTTATCGCTAATGAGCGATAAAAATAATTCGTTGCAACATTAACCACGAAAACCTCTGTTGCAAACATAATTTAACACTAAATTCGTCGCTATTCAGCGACTTGTAGTACCATCTCCTCAAGACCCTCTCTCTCTAAATCGCCATAAAGGAAGAAGCATCTCTATACACATGCGAATGCTTTTAGAGAGAGAAAGTACCACCCAAAATCTATTCTTTTGCCTTTTCAAGAGTATTATAAATGATTGTTTGGGGGATATGAACAAAGGCAAGAAATGAAGTCTTAGCGCTGGGTAATGAATTTTATCTCATTATGAATTCCTAGTTATAGAAAGAAACTTACACTTCCATTTCTTCTACTCCTGAGAAATAAATATTGTACAAAAAAATGGCCGATCAACCCTCCCCACTTGCTCAACTTATAATTATGCTTCAAGCCTTATGCCAACTGCATGTAGATTACTAAGATGCTTATCTGCTCGCTACCATGAATGTAACGAGGTAGCCATTTTAAATGTAGCCATTTTAATTGTTACTTTTATGTAATATTGATTTCTTCTTCTTCTTCTTCTTCTTCTTCGGTTAAACAAGTTTATAATGCTCAAAGAATGGTCAACAAGGCTATGGAGGTACCCAGCGCACAAGCTCATAGAGTAGAATTAGAAGACGCATCAGTTTATAATGCTCAAAGAGTGGTCAACAAAGCTATTCGTTGATAAGTTTGTCGCTAATTAGCGACAAAAGTAATTCGTCACAAAATTAGCCACGACAACCTCTGTCGCAAACCTAATTTGTCCCTAAATTCATCGCTAATTAGCGACTTAGAGTACCATCTCCTCGGGGCCCTCAATCTCTAAATCACCATTAAGGAAGAAGGGTCTCTATACTTAAGCGAATGCTTTTAGAGAGAGAAAGTACCACCCAAAGTCTATTCTTTTGCCTTTTCGAGACGACTACAAATGATTGTGTGGGGGATATGAACAAAGGTCAGAAATGGAGTCTTAACACTGGGTAATGAATTTTATCTCATATTTAATCCCTAGTTATAGAAAGAAAACTTAAACTTCCATTTCCTCTACTCTAGAGAAATAAATATTGTACAAAAAAAATGGCCAATCAACCATCTCTGCTCGCTCAGCTTATAATTATGGTTAAAGCCTAATCCCAACGGCATGCAGATTACTATGATGCTTATATGCTCACTACCACGAATGTAACGAGGTAGCCGTTTTAATTGTAGCAATTTTAATTGTTACTTTTATGGAATATTCATTTCTTCTTCTTCTTCTTCTTCTTCTTCTTCTTCTTTGGTTAGACAAGTTTATAATGCTCGAAGAATGGTCAACAAGGGTATGGAGGCACCCAGCACACAAGCTCATAGAGTAGAATTGGAAGCCGCCTCAGTTTATAATGCATAAATAATGGTAAACAAGGCTATTCGTTGCTAAATTTGTCGCTAATTAGCGACAAAAATAATTTCTCGCAAAATTAGCCACGACAACCTCTGCTGCAAACCTAATTTGTCACTAAATTCGTCGCTAATTAGCGACTTGTAGCACCATCTCCTTGGGACCCTCTCTCTCTAAATCACCATAGAGAAAGAAGCATCTCTATACACATGCGAATGCTTTTAGAGAGAGAAAGTACCACCCAAAGTCTATTCTTTTGCCTTTTCAAGAGGACTATAAATGATTGTGGGGGGGATATCAACAAAGGCCAGAAATTGAGTCTTAGCACTGGGTAATGAATTTTATCTCATTCTGAATTCCTTGTCATAGAAAGAAAACTTACACTTCCATTTCTTCTACTCCTGAGAAATAAATATTATACAAAAAAATGGCCGATCAACCCTCCCTACTTGCTCAACTTATAATTATGGTTCAAGCCTTATGCCAACCACATGTAGATTACAAAGATGCTTATCTGCTCGCTACCACGAATGTAACGATGTAGCCATTTTAATTGTTACTTTTATGTAATATTCATTTCTTCTTCTTCTTCTTCTTCTTCTTCTTCTTCTTCTTCTTCTTCTTCTTCTTCGGTTAGACAAGTTTATAATGCTCAAGGAATGGTCAACAAGGCTATGGAGGCACCCAGCGCACAAGCTCATAGAGTAGAATTAGAAGCCGCCTCAGTTTATAATGCTCAAAGAGTGGTCAAACAAGGCTATTCGTTGCTAAATTTGTCGCTAATTAGCGACAAAAATAATTCGTCGCAAAATTAGCCACGATAGCCTTTGCCGCAAACCTAATTTGTCACTAAATTCGTCGCTAATTAGCGACTTACAGTACCATCTCCTCGGGGCCCTCTCTCTGTAAATCGCCATAGAGGAAGGGGGATCTCTATACTCATGCGAATGCTTTTAGAGAGAGAAAGTACCACCCAAAGTCTATTCTTTTGCCTTTTTGAGGCAACTATAAATGATTGTGTGGGGGATATCAACAAAGGCCAAAAATGGAGTCTTAATGCTGGGTAATGAATTTTATCTCATTTTGAATCCCTCGTTATAGAAAGAAAACTTAAACTTCCATTTCCTCTACTCCTAAGAAATAAATATTGTACAAAAAAAATGGCCGATCAACCCTCTCCGCTCGCTCAGCTTATAATTATGGTTCATGCCTTATGCCAACGGCATGCAGATTACTAAGATGCTTATCTGCTCGCTACCACGAATGTAACGAGGTAGCGATTTTAATTGTTACTTTTATGTAATATTCATTTCTTTTTCATCTTCTTCATCTTCTTCTTCTTCGGTTAGACAAGTTTATAATGCTCAAAGAATGGTCAACAATGCTATGGAGGCACCCAACACACAAGCTCATAGAGTAGATCTAGAAGCCGCCTTAGTTTATAATGCTCAAAGAATGGTCAACAAGGCTATTCGTTGCTAAAATTGTTGCTAATTAGCATAAAAACAATTCGTCGCAAAATTTGCCACGACAGCCTCTGTTGTAAACCTAATTTGTCATTAAATTCGTCACTAATGAGAGACTTGTAGCACCATTTCCTTGGGACCCTCTATCTCTCTAAATCGCCATAGAGGAAGAAGCGTCTCTATACACATGTGAAAGCTTTTAGAGAGAAAAAGTACCACCCAACGTCTATTCTTTTGCCTTTTCGAGAGGACTATAAATGATTGTGTGGGGTATATCAACAAAGGCCCGAAATGGAGTCTTAACGCTGAGTAATGAATTTTATCTCATTCTGAATCCCTAGTTATAGAAAGAAAAATTACACTTCCATTTCTTCTACTCCTGAGAAATAAATATTGTAAAAAAAATGACCGATCAACCCTCTCCACTCACTCAACTTATAATTATGGTTCAAACCTTATGCCAATAGCATGCAGATTACTAAGATGCTTGTTTGCTCGCTACCACGAATGTAACGAGTTAGCCATTTTAATTGTAGCAATTTTAATTGTTACTTTTCTGTAATATTTATTTCTTCTTCTTCTTCTTCTTCTTCTTCTTCTTCTTCTTCTTCTTCTTCTTCTTCTTCGGTTAGACAAGTTTATAATGCTCAAAGAATGGTCAACAAGGCTATGGAGGCACCCAAAACACAAGCTCATACAGTAGAATTTGTAGCCGGCTCAATTTATAATGCTCAAAGATTGGTCAACAAGGCTATTCGTTGCTAAATTTGTCGCTAATTAGCGATAAAAAAAATTCGTCACAAAATTAGCCACGACAATCTCTGTCGCAAACCTAATTTGTCACTAAATTCATCGCTAATTAGTGACTTATAGTACCATCTCTTCGGGGCCCTCTCTCTCTAAATCGCCATAGAGGAAGAAGGATCTCTATACACATGCGAATACTTTTAGAGCGAGAAAGTACCTCCCAAAGTCTATTCTGTTGCCTTTTTGAGACGACTTTAAATGATTGTGTGGGGGATACCAACAAAGGCCAGAAATGGAGTCTTAACACTGGGTAATGAATTTTATCTCATTTTGAATCCCTAGTTATAGAAATAGAACTTAAACTTCCATTTTCTCTACTCTTGAGAAATAAATATTATACAAAAAAAAGGCCGATCAACCCTCTCCGCTCGCTCAGTTTATAATTATGGTTCAAGCCTTATGCCAACAACATGCAGATTACTAAGATGCTTATCTGCTCGCTACCACGAATGTAACGAGGTAGCCGTTTTAATTGTAGCCATTTTAATTGTTACTTTTATGTTATATTCACTTCTTCTTCTTCTTCTTCTTCTTCTTCTTCTTCTTCTTCTTCTTCTTCTTCTTCTTCTTCTTCTTCTTCTTCTTCTTCTTCTTCTTCGGTTAGACAAGTTTATAATGCTCAAAGAATGGTCAACAAGGCTATGGAGGCACCTAGCACACTAGCTCATAGAGTAGAATTAGAAGCCGCCTCAGTTTATAATGCTCAAAGAATGGTCAACAAGGCTATTCGTTGCTAAATTTGTTGCTAATTAGCCACAAAAATAATTTGTCGCAATATTAGCCACGACAACCTCTATCGCAAACCTAATTTGTCACTAAATTCATCGCTAATTAGCAACAAAAATACTTCTTCGCAAAATTAGTGACGAAAACTTTTGTCGTCGCTAATTGGCGACGAAAATGTTCGTCGCAAACCTATTCGTCACTAATTAGCAACAAAAATAATTTGTCGCAACAAATAAAATGTGTCGCAAAATTAGCGACGTCGCAAAATTAGCAACGAGAAATTCGTCGCTAATTAGCGATAAAAGCTGTTCGTCACAAAATTAATTTTCATCCGCAGGAAGGGAGAAGAGAAAAGAGAGCTTAGTGAAGGAGAGGGTTCTAGAGGTCTCCAGTGAAAATTAGGAAGAGAAAAAACGCAAAGAGATTGAGAAAGAGAGGGGGAGAATGAAAAAAAAAATAGAAAAAGACTCACTCTCTCAAACCCTCTCTGTCAGTAGCCTCTCGATCTCACCACCTCCCCAGCTCATCAGCTCACCCCCTTGGCCAACCACCACTACCATCGTCTTCCTCACACCTTCCCCAACCTCTCGCACCAACCTTGCCTCGAATGGAGCCTCGGTGAAGCCCACGTGAGGCCAAGATCCCCTCGGTTCCATAATTGATTTTCACACCGATGATGCATCCGAGCCGCATCAACCCCTCTTCCGACCCTTCGGCGCCCTCTAACCATTGACCTCCTTTGATGGCAGTGTTGTAAGATGAGTTCTTGTCACCGTGGTGTGTCCCATTTCGTTCATAAAGGTTTGTTATGAAGGGTAAACCTATTTGATTCCAGTATCCTAGTTCGTTAGCTAATGGATTGGAGAATGGTTTTTAGCCGAAACATGAGGAGAATCGACGGTTATGGTTGTTTGATTTTGCTGATTAGTTACTGGATATGTCATTACCACGTTGATTTTGCATGTCTATGGGTAGTGGATGGTGTTATGGTGCATTTTGACATGCTTTCATTCTCGGGTGAGAATGCGCGATCTTACTATAGTGCAGATTTGAGGATCAAAACATCTCTATTTCATGGAATGATATTCTAGAAAGTTGTCGAGCACGTTTCAAGCTTCGATTTGATATATTATTGCACGAAAATGGACATCGTTTACCATGTCAAAAGGGTCCCGTAGTTTGGAGCTAGAATCATTGAATATGTTGATTTGAATTCGAGATGGAGTTTTCTGATCTGACCTTTGATGCTTCGTGATTTTACATGGGTTATTCTAGACTTCTTTTCATAAAATCCTCTTCATGAAAGTCATTGATAACATCCTAATGCAAAACATATAAAAAAAACCAGAAATATTCATGTACCTTTTGTATTTTTAATACATTTAATCATATCATGCAATTCTGTGACCATTCTGGAGTTTGTGTCTTGTTCAGAGCATGTCTGTCTTAGGTTGCAATAATGACTTGCTTAGAGCCTTCATTTCCGAAAACATGTCCTAAGCTTTCTTTAAGTGCTTGAATTGGCTTAGTCGGACCTTGTCTTCATTGGTAATGGTGCCCAAACGTGATCAATTCGATTCCACAGTAAGAAGTTACTGCTTCAACTTAGTTTAAGAACTTGCTGCTTTGACTTCTGTTTGCTTCTACAGTAAACTAGTTATATGAACCTTTCTTTGGCATAAAATAGGGCATCTTTGTCTCAGAATGTATTATGTACAAGCTTATCTTCACTTTATAGCAGTGAATTTCTAGCATGTGAATGATGAGTCCTGGACTATCTATTAAGCGATTGTGTTCAAGGTGGAGGATTTTAAGGATTTGAAAATTCCAGATCCAACAATTATTCAAGTACCTTTTACATGATTGATATAGCCTTGTTTGGATGGATAAATACCGTCAAGCTTTTACAAAGTTCATTTTTCCTGTACTTTTCTAGAGTAGCTTGTGCCATTGATCTTCTAATAGGGAGGCTAAGAAAATTTGCATGTGCTATCTATTGTTGTATTCTGAATCTCATGGAAGAGTGGCATAAAATATTCGTCACTAATAGTGCATGGCATGTCGACTTTTGTGAAACCAGAGAATGTGTTGAAACGAGCTAAATGTAATCTTGAGTTTCCTCTCCACCAAACATATATGCTAGTTTGGTTGGAAAAACTTTATGAATCTCATGCCTAGTAGACCTTTTTCCCCACTTTGAAGCTCATTTGAGAGAATAGTTATCGTTTTCGCTGCAGTCCTTTTATGCAATATGGAGTTTTGCTGACAAAGTTTGTTTATGTGTGGATGCAGAGCTAATAAATGTTGGGCAGAAGCAAGATGCTCTGCAAGAACTTCACGATCTTATTACCTCGAAGAGATCCCAAGCATGGCAAAATACCCTCGAGAGGATTGTGTTCAAGTACATTGAGCTTTGCAGAGGGGGAGATTTGCCAAGGATGGTCTGATTTAGTATCACATTTTATGTCAACAAGTGAATGTCACCTCTTTGGAGGAGGTGATGAAGCGCTTCATGCATCTCTCAACAGAGCAAACAGAGAAGGTGCAAGATTGAAAGTATCTTTTTATATCTATCGGGATAAGCTTTGCTTCAGTGTCCTCTATGCTAGAAGTTCAGCTGGCCCAATATGTTCCTGGCCTGGAAAGAATTGCCATCTTGAAGTTGCTTAAGCAAGTGCTTTAAAGTTCTCAAGATTATTTATTCTCTCATTATGCGTATTATAGAGAAAAATATTTATATCATTCTTGTGGATGTAGATGAATGTATTTCATTTTCATATTATTATAATATTTTGATGTTATTAAGTGCTTAATCAATGTTAAATATAAATTCTAGAAAGTAATTTTGCTTTTAATTAGATTTAAATTCGAAAAATAAAAGAAATGATTTTATCATATTATCACAAATAATAAAAGTTCGTTGCAAAAATAAAATTTCATCGCTAAATTCATTCCTAAACAATATTCGTCGCAGAGTTTGTCACTAAAGAATTAATAAAAATTCATCGCAAATGTCGTTCCTAAACTTTCTTAAATTCGTTTTGTTGCTAATCTACGACGATTTTTTCCATGATACCATTCGTGGCAAATTAGCGACGAATATATTTTCGTCGCAATTTAACTACGAAAGTTAAAATTTTTGTCGCTGAATTTTGTGACCCGAGTTGGCAACGAAATTATTTTCGTTGCTATTTTCGTAGCAACTTTCGCGGCAAATGTCCTTGCTAAGAGTTCGTCGCTAATTAGTAACTAATTTTGCGACGAACTGTATTTGTGGCAAATTAGCAACGAGTTTTGCCATGAATACTGGTCGTGGCAAATTAGCGACGAATTTTGCCACGAATAGGGTACATCACAAATTAGTGACGAAATTTGAAATTTTTCGTCGCTAAATTTTGCAATGCCGAATTGGCGACGAAATTTTTTTCGTTGCAATTTTCGTCGCAACTCCATTTAACGACAAATTTTGCCAAAGTTTTTGTGGCAAATGCTGTTGCAAAATCCTTATTTTTTTTGTAGTGTTTGGGTGTGGACTCGCTTTGAGCATGGTGGATGAGAGCGGGTTATAGAAAAGCTTACCGGGATGAAAATAGATAAATTTCTATCATTCTTTCCAAATAATTATATCTTTCCACTTATCTCATTCGTTTTATTTCGAAAAAGCAAATAACGATAAAATATCTCCAAGTATATAGTTTATCCATTTATTTAGAAATTGAGTAAGACGCAAAAATATATCATATTAAACAAATAATATTGAAATTTGGAGTATATCTTTTGATAATTACATGAATGTATAGTAAAATGAATATTTTGAAGGATAACTCTAATTGCTGGATTAAATTTCACTTAGTTTTAAGTAAATGTAGAGTAAGGATAAATTAACAAAAATTGCAACTTATTAGAGAAATTCATGTTTAATTTCACTTCCTTCATCTAAAGTGACTTATTTTCAATACCATATATTGTAAATATAGATTACATCATTTGGAGCAAATACATTTAGCCAAAAACTAGAAAAAAAAATAGTTTAAAAAAAAATAAAATTAGATTTAATTAAGTTTAGAAGAAAAATAGATAAGCAATAAGTTTTACTCGATACTTAGTTAATTACATAGATCAAACTGACATTTATCTAGTCAAACGGTCCAATATTTATGGATCAAAGATGTTGAATCGGTTGATTGGATTCAAGGAACATGTCTTTTAATTTATTTTTTCGTGAAAAGAAATTAGTTTCTTGTTAAGTAATTCTTATCTATTGTCTTGTTATGGTTAGTCAAGAAGTCGTAATGGTGAACCCATTATTTGGTCTTTAGAAGGAGTAGCTAGTGAGTAATGGCCATACGATGAGACACCAGAAATCTCTGAACGAACCCACATCACACTATCATTTATTAACTCGAATGCTCTCCTCTTCACCAGTCTGTCTCATTCCTATCTCAACTTTCTTTACTGGCCAGCTGGACGAGGCAAGTAAGGAGGAGTTGACATGCATTGATGACAAACCACGTAATAAAACTCTCAACAAGAAAATCTACCTTCTTTGCAACAAGAAACCAGAGGAAATCATCTTGAAATAAGACAATCAGACCAAAGCAATCTATTATCGTCCCCAACTTTTGTACTGCAAAACAGTGAGAAAGAGAGAAAAAAAGCAGAGATGGAGATGAGGATGAAGAGAGACAGGGACAGATCCGTCGAGGAATTGAAGAAGAAAGAGTCCACTCGCTCACTATGACTCGATGAGTGGGACTCATAATAAATAAATAAGTGAATTTGTTTCGGTTCATTGTCCATTTTTGGGATCAGTTTTAAGACTGTAATTTTCTTAAAGAAATTGATTTGTTGAAAAATAGACTTAACAACCGCAGTTAATGGAATTGTATACATTGTAGCAAAGGTTTCGAATTTCATGCTTGGATCATTCACCGAGACTTGTGTCTTATGCATTTCCTAGCACAAAAGATTGATGAGCTGATCCGCCGTCAAGATAGTTTTGTTTAATCAACTGCAGGCTTTCCTTGGTCGAAAAGGGAAAAAAACAATCGGTCAAGTCTCTTTCGTTGTTTTTGGAAGAAGGTTCCATCCTTCCATGTTCACCGTAAAGTTTTACCTTTCTTATGTGTTTATTAGAGCTATTCTTACAGCGCCCAATGCCCTCGCTTTGGCTGAGAAAACCTATTTTGGAAAAGGGTACATAATCTCTATAAAATGGACAATAAGGGCCTGTTTGGTAACGTTTTTGTTCCTCTGAAGTGATTTTGATTAAAATCGTATTTTCTGATTCTGTTTTCTAGATGATTTTTAGAGAATTGGAATGTGATTAATAACTGCACAAATTTTTTTGTTTCCGAATAGAAACGCATTTGATAAATACACAAGATTTTTATTCCTGAAAAAAACCAAGTGGCGATAATTCTTTTTTTAAAAAATGTTTCATTTTTTTAAAAATTTTGTAAATTTTTAAGTGCTTTTAATTTTTAATTTTTTAAAAAATTACATATTTTAATTTCCTCCCCATTTTTATTTTATTTATTTATTTTTAATTTTTTAATTTTTTAGTTTTTAATTTCCCACTTTTTAAAAAATTATCTTTTTTTGTTAAAATTTAAATCTTATTTTTAAATTTAATTTAAAAAATGTGTTTAAAAAATTAGTAGTTAGTGAATTTTCAAGTCTAATTTTAATTTTTTTAAAAGTTTAGAAGTTCACGTAGACTTAAACTTTTTTCAAAAAACTCAAGACTTTTTTTTGTGATTCTCAAAAGTGTCCTATTTTTAGAAAAATATTTTTTTATTTTTGATTCAAAATGTTTCGAGGAATAAAATCAAAATCAAAATCATTTGTGTTACCAAACATGTTTTTAATCTTTTTTTGTTTTGAGGAACACAAATAGATGAATAGAAATGTTACCAAGTACGCCCTAAGTATCCATGGCATGGGCGAGACAAGAGTTTTGGTGGAGTTATCGAAATAATTTATATGACCATATGTGCTAGAAAGCGCAAGAATTAGGAACCAAAGTACAAAGGAATGATGGACGCTCATCCTTCTGTTTAGGACTTTGTAACCTTCCCTGAAAAAAAGCTTCTTCAGTTAAATCCAAGCATCATGTGCTAAACTAACCACTCTAAAGAGATTTGACGTTTTAGCCATTGGATATGCCCAGCTAATCGGAACCGTCCATGAAGATCATGAGCGGAAATGTCCTAATTATATCAAAGACCTAATATCCAAAAAAATTTCGATTTTAGTATTTATGCTAATTATATCAATTTTTTTATTTCATAAAAATGTTCCTAATTTTTATTTTTTCCCCCAATTCTACCGAACTAATAATAAAAAAATTCCTAACTTTAACATATATATCAATTATATCTATTTTTTATCTCATAAAAAAACCCCAAAATTTTACTTTTGTACTAATTCTAGCACAGTTAGTCTTCTATCCATAATCAACATTGGTTACTGCAACGCAGCTCAAATTTTCTTACTGACCTTACTAATGATTGTTCGAAATTCGGAAGCAACAAGTTCTAGGGATGATGAGATTTGAGATTGTTCACGTAAATAATCAAATCTCCACGTCTAATAATTCTTTGGGCTGCCAAGTGTCTGAGAAAATCCAAAACTCCCCATCCCGAGTGGCTCTACATTTCCCGACAATTTATAGGGGAAGCAGACAACATAAGAAAAAGTTAAGGGATTCATTAATGACGTGAAAATGGCACATAGGATCAATTAACAGTGATTGTGGTTGCTAGAGTAGAGAAATTACAATTGTTTGAATACCTCAAGTTGATTGAAAAATGCACAATGAACTTATTCACATCAAGTCATCTTGGCAATTAGAATCACTGGTGGATAAATGTCCAACATTTATTAACGCAATTTCATCCGGATTAATGCTTATTTTAGACAACATGTAGACAATGCAAGTGCGAGATTGCAAGTCACTAGAAGAAATCTTCGATTTGGAAGGGTTGGAGGGTCTGGGAAGCACTTGGGTGCTGCCTTCCTTTAAAACTTTGGACTTGGTCAATCTACCAAACTTGAGGCAACCATGGAACAAAATCTTCAAGGAACGCTACCCAACAATTTTCTGCAATTCCCTGAAACTCAAAAGCGATAGGGATGGGAAATATGAGTATACGGACCACCCCACGCTCTTGGACTTTCCACAGATGCACTTAGGGAGGTTAAATCAAGGAACTCCTCCACAAAGCCTTTTGTTGCCACTGACAAATGCCGCGCTGGCATTCTTAAGGACTCCCCTGGTTGGTAAAGCGCGTTCAAATTGTTAAAAGATAGAGTTGTAAGTGCCAAATCAAATGCTTTCAAGAACCTAAGGAATCTCACCACAAAAATTATTGCGTGAAAGCTCAATTACTCTGATGCCTCTCAATGAACTAATGTATTTGACTAATGATGGATACAATACTTAGAATTCTCGATGGCTAATGCATCCAAATTTAATGTTGGATGCTTGGAGGAGGTTGTCCTGCAATCTTAATCCTACAAGTACTTACCATGTAACATGTTTCCCGATATGTCCATATAACTTGAGCTCTTCATCTCCTCCTATTTTGACAAAAAGAAACCCATCTAATGGTTGTGAGATAAGTTCAAATAGACAGGACTCATGACTACCGGGAATATGAAAAATCATTAAGATTGTTACTAGAAAGAGCAAGTGATGTCAGTCTTTGACACTTATCTAGTTGCGGAAGAATGCACCATCGAGAAGTTATCCCAATCAAGATATAAATAAATGAATTTAGAATTTCTGCATAAATGATGGAATTACCCTAGATAGATTGTTGCTTGAGAGATTCAAACAATAAGATTTTGAAGACTGTCAAGTCAAATGAGAATGTGCCTCAAGATTGGATGTCGGTTATCCTATATAGCACAGATGGCGTCATAGGACAATTGGCGTCGACGGAGACATTTTTTAGATATTTTATTAACTTTTAATTTTATAATATTTTTTCTTTACTTTATTGAGGGCTAGTGAGGGCATCGTGGCCCTTGCCCGCCACAGCGAGGGCCCGTGAGCCCTTGTCTAGCAGCCTATAAGGGCCTCACCCTCTCCCAGAGTTTGGCAAGGGCAATGACACTCTCGCCTAGTGCCAATGAGGGTGGGCGGCTCTTGTTTGGGGCCAACTAGTGACCCTTGCCGGCCCTCAATTAAAAAAAATGAGCAAAGAAAGAAAAGAAAAGAAAAGAATATTATCAAATAAAATATCATTAAAAAATTATTTAAAAAATGCCAATGCTGCATTTTCTTTTGTCAAAATTGGCCGTATGGAGTCAATTAACACAAATTCAAAATGTTTAAAACCAAATTGTTAATATTAAAATGTTTAAGATTGAATTGGCACTGATGTATAAGTTTAGGGCTTTTATGACACTCTTCCCAACAGAAAAAGTGCAAACTATTTGTCGCCTATCGAATTTGAATGCATCTTGCTTGGCTATGAAGATGAGGACTCTGAATGAGACTTGGTCAACCTTCCCCGTCATTTCAAATGCACGGACCTCACCGACCTTGTGATAATTTTCTTGCACAAAAAGTTTCCAATCACGGTTGATTTTGATTTTTGGTTTTCCTCTACAAATACCCAACTTATACCAAGCCGAGCAACATCTCTCATCGGACACACATAGATTTGGGTCTCCCTTACTTCTCAAGTTGAGAATGTGCTTGATGAGAAACCTAGCCGGTGCACTCTGCAACATGGCACGTAGTCGACATACTTCATAAAAAAGATATGGCAATCGATAATTTCCATCTAATTTAGAGCAATGCTATATTTGTTAAAGCCGAATTTAGAAATAAAAAATTTAGTACATGAAATGGTGCAAGGGATAAAATAAGTGGAGTGACCCTTTTCTAGGTGACGGAATATTGTTTCATCTTTTCCAATTGAAAATCTAAAGACCTCATCTTCTTCTCGAAGAAAGACAGAAAAGCAAAGAGCTTTTGAATGACATTCATTTAAACCATGCTAAATAAAGAGAGGAGATTAATGTGTGGGAAATAACAAAGAGACAAACACAACATTTAATATAGAATAGTGTTCTTACTGTGGATCAAAAGTCAATACTTATGTTAATCGGCCGTGCTATTTCAAATAATAAGTATAGAGTAACGCGAGAAGTAAAATTGATTCACGAAGTCAGCATACTTGTCTGCGTGATGGATTTCCATTATTGGTTAGACATGGCTCGCTTGCTTAAATGCCTAATCACAATTTGTTGCAACACTTAATAAACTAATTTTATTATGAACTAATACTCATGTTCCTAGCACCACGCAATCAATCAATAAAGGACAAACTGGTAGTTGTTTCTGGAAGCCACAAAAAACGTACTGACGAAAGTGAGAATTAGCACAAGATATGCAGGATATCCTTCAAAATGATAGGTTTGCAAGAAGAGGATTTTGTTGCTGTGTAAGTAGATAGTTCAGGTGAACTTTGAAACATTTTTTTAGGCAAAGTAAGTAAAAGAATTGGAAATCCGATGGTTTATTATTGAAGGCTTACTACCACGTTATCATTGTGAAGATCACTCTAGGTTTGTCTGTTTGTTTGTTTTTCCCTGTGAACTAAAACATACCAAGTCTGCTGTGGACCACATCTAGGGACTATCGGTAACCCGAACTTCAGCTTCTAGTTTAGGACTTTAGATTACTAAATGCAAAAGTGCGTGCTTTCAAGTGCCTAAATTCAAAGAGGTGGAAATAGTTTTTGGAATTACACTTCTTGAATATTTTGCTTTTTTATTTCTTTTTTTCTTCCTTAGCTGGTGGCCAGCCATGGCAAAGATTAGCGATTGGCCACAAGTGAGTGACAAGCTCGCTGAAGGCTGGCAAGCTCAGCCTCGCTAGACATCGGCGAGCTTGATCCCGTTGTCACTCATGGACCTCTAGCAAGGCCGAGCCATGCCGACCTTGAGTGAGCTCACCAACTCATCACAGGCAAGCTTGTCACATGCCTATGGCCAGTCGCTGGCCCTCACCATGGATGGCCACTGGCTGAAAAAGAAAAAAAGAAGAAAAGAAAAAATAGTTTAAAATTTGATTTTTTTTTTTACCTTAGATAAAGTCATGAGATTGAGATGTCAATCATGAAACTTATCTAATTTCTCTTTCATAGGAGTGTTCTCGATCTTCCAAAACTGCAGCACTTGAATTTGGTGTTCGATGACCAAGAATGTCTATTTCCAAATTTGCCGCATCGAATTAGTATAACTTGCTCGAGCAGATCATAGTGACGGTTTTGTATCTTCAGCAATTCTGTACTTGTCAACCAACCTTTTGGTTTATCCAATCATATCATCTGCATAGCGATAGAAAACTGTAGGTACTCTTCAAACAGCGCAGCATTTTGATGTTGCAGGCGACAGGTGAATTAGGTGATCAGCTCACTTGTGGGAATGCCTAGCAATCGACATTGCCTGTTGGAACTGTCAGTGGAGCACCCAAGGTTGTGTTAGCACTCAAAATAATTGGCCCACTAAAACACGTGAGTGATCGGCTCATATGCGAGGCACGTAAAGAATTGACACTCGAGCAAAACACGTGAAGAATCAATACACATAACAGACACGTGGGAAATAATTGTTCCTACTGAGAACGAGAAAAGCACATGCGGACTATATTGCACCAACACAATAGACGACACGAGACGCGACCACCCAACATTTCAACACGTGATTTCTCAAAAAATAGAGAATTTCGACATCTTGGGACACGTTATATATTAAATGTATATTATATATATGATAAATTATCATGTTATATTAGTGGTGAGTTCCTTTTTCTCTTCTTCTATTAGGAATTCATGATTAGGTTTTTTTAGGCTGGTTGGATATATTAATTTTGAGGTGGCTGGATATGTGACTTAAGTAAATATATATTTATAGATTTATATTCAAATCATTACAAATGGTTAAAAAGAAATGGCCGATTTTGATTTGAATATTGAAAGAGATATGGCCGATTTTGAATATTCGTAATGGTTAAAAAGATATGGCTGATTTTGAATATCGAAAGAGATATGGAGTCCTAGGGTGTTTCGGAATTTTACCTAAAATCTAAAGACGCGGGATGGATGTGATGGGGAAGGCTATAAAGATAAAAGAAAAAAAGCAACACCAACTGAAGGTTTATTCAAATCATTACAAATGGTTAAAAAGATATGGCTGATTTTGAATATTGAAAGAGATATGGAGTCTTAGGGTGTTTCGGAATTTTACCTGAAATCTAAAGACGTGGGATATGATGAGGAAGGCTATAAAAAAGGAAGGGGGGGGGGGGGAAGAAGGGGAAAAAGAAGAAGAAGAAGAAGACGAAACCGGCGTCTATGGATTCTCCATCTCCAAAGAGGCTCCGCTCTGAATCCGAAGCCGAATCTGCCGACAAGGTAACGATGTTTACTGCATGTGGAACTAGTCGTAAGCGAACGATGCGCACATACAAGTCTCAGGTGTATTGGCTGATAGAGGAACTTTTTTCTTGGTTCGGTTGATGGGTGGCCAACATTCCTTATCTTTCTTGTTTCTGATAGAAATTTGAGTTTTTTCTTATGTTTATTTGTTGAATTCTCTTGCCTCCAGTTTTCCATCAAATTTATTTTCACAATTTTCTAACCTTGTTTGCTTTTCTTTTGGTGAAACTCAAGCCAAAGGACCGGATCAGCTGTTTGCCCGAGGATGTTATAGGCTTCATACTATCTCTTTTGACATCTAGAGAAGCACAGGCGACTTGTCTTCTTTCCAGAAGATGGAGGCATTTGTCTACTTGTCGGGTCACCAATCTTGATTTCGACTGGTCTCACTTATTGGTCGACATGAGAGATAACCCCAAATTGGTGGAAAAGAAGAGGGTGAGATATGTGGAATGGGTGAACAATGTCTTGCATTGTCAAAGTGGAGAATACCCTTTACGTATATTTATGTTACGCTTTGACCTGAATATCTCATATAAGTCTCACATCGATCGGTGGATTAATTTTGCATTGGCAAAACGAGTTAAAGTTCTTCGACTAGATTTTGAGCCCGCGTCTTTGAAGCATGACCCTAGTAGCTTGCCATATCTTTTAGAGCATGAGGCACTTATGGATGTAGGGTGTTCACGAGGGGATTTAGGTCTAGGTAATGTGGGCTTGAACCCTTCTAGCTCTTGGCATGTCGGCTTTAGGTATCTCGAAGAGCTCTACTTGAATCGAGTAAGTGTGAAGGGAGAACTCATTCAGCAACTCCTTGCCAATTGTCCGGTTCTGGAGCAATTGACTTTGCACGAAGCTTGTACTTCGAATATCACTGAAACTGAAATACTTGCGCATAATATGTTGTATGATCTTGACCGCCTTGAGATTTGTGACATGAATCTCGTGTCCTTCACTTTCTTCGGACGCGAAATTCCATTGTGTTTGGACAAGCTCCCCCAACTGTATGTGGTGTCTATTGGAGGCATTGGATTGCACTTTGGGCATGGGACCTTATCTCAACTTTTGAGTCTCTCTTCTCTACAGATTCTCAAACTTGAATTCTCTTTTCCACCCGACGTAAGAGCACTCGCTGATTTTTATGAGGTTTCATAAGTTATTTCCTTTATCATAATTTGTCTTGCCTTTGATTCTCGCTCTCTAATATGCAGGAAAGTCTACGGATTCGTCAGCTACCTAAATTAACAAGCATCAAGCAATTGGAATTGAGAGTTGTGGGGTTTAAAGACGCAAGTCTACTTCCATTGACTCCCGTGATCGAGGCATGTCCCTGCGTGCAGCGTTTTGTGTTAGAGGTGCGATTTCAGGCCCCTTTCAAGTCTTCATCTATTTAGGCATTAGACAAATACATTAGGATCGAAAATGATATTCCAAGCCACTATTGAATCTTATTTGAGTCTCTGCTTAAGGATGAGCAGTTGGGACATCGTGTGATTAACATTGACTCAATGTGACAATCAAGACATACTTTCTTGTGCATGTTCTTTCTTCCACCCGCATTTGTCGATATCTTGTGGTGGTCAATAATATGCCGCATTCTTGTTTTCCCACAGTTGACCTACCCGACGAACATGCTCTGCAGGCAAAGGGAACTGAAAAGAGTTGTTGGATGGCCCCATCAGCACCTAAAGGAGGTTGAATTTTATAATTATTATGGTCGACCTTGTGATCTCGAGCTAGTTCTTTACCTCGTCGAAAATGCCATTGCTCTTGAGAAGCTAGTAGTGAATCCTTGCGATGAAGAATTTTTCTGGAGCGAGTGCGAAGAGTCAAACAGGTTGGAAAAGGTGAAAGAGCCTAGAGAAAGGGCTTTGCAGCAACTCAAGGGAAAGTTACCTTCAAAAATCGATCTGGTGATTAATTAACGGAACCCGAGCCTTGTTCACGGGGCATCCACAGGGTTGATAAGGATGGCTATTATTCTGCAACCTACTCCTCTTCCCCTCTTCAAGGTTATTTTTTGACTGCGGATATAAGTTTATTTATTAATTATTTGTTGCTCCAGCTTTTATGTTGGATTTTTAAGTTGTGAATTGACTCAAAACCATGAACAATGGATGTTCCTGCATTTCTCGAGTCATTTTCGTGCAGAACGGAGAAAAGCCAAAGACCCCAAAACAGTTGCCATTTTGTGTTTGCTGGGGTATTAGTTAGTCATTAAAGTGATGGTACGAGAGAACAGATACGTACTTTCTCATGGGCCATTTGGATGTCTCCCAATGTATTTGCTCTCAGTTTGGTACCTCGATTTGCGGGGAATTTAGAGATATTTCTCTAGAAGATTTTCCTTTGTTAGAGATAATTATAGTATTTATCTTGATTCTACGCATTGTGCATATATCTTCTTATGACTGTCCATATTCTTGATTAATATGTTTTCTAAGATAATCATCTAATAAAACTCATTTAGGCTCTCAATTCAACATATATCTCTTATCTATCTTTCCCGGCCATTTATTTACCTCTTCATTGTGTGTGCGCGCGCACTTTTCTACACGTGAGGGGGAATGTTAGATTGTTCAAATGTTAAACCATGATTCTATCTAACAGTTTAAATTTTTAGAATAGTTGATGATGATATCATAAAATTTCCCACATGTTTAGCTCATTTCAACTCCAACTAGTGTGCTTATGTGGCAAAATGCATTGTGGTTTGGTCGAATAAAAATTAAGGTTCCAAATCCCATAGGATGCGCTTGAAATACAAAAATAAGAGTGTCCCCATCCAATATGGGAAGTTCTTGCTTGGATAAGCCTTCTCGGAAAGGGTGCAATTACAATTTTGATCGTTTTGGAAGACTAGAGCCGCAACAAGTGCCCAGTAGGACAAAAAGGAACAGATTCAGAATTTTGCTTAGCGGATGCGAGCTCAACAATCAACAACAATTTGGATTCTTTGAAGCAGATAAGAGATAGATATTGTTTTTACCTTTTTGGGTTAAGAATTATTCGAATTGTCGTATGCAAACATAAACATTTAGAATTAATAGATATCACCATGGCACTAGAATCAGCCGAAGCAAAATCTGCTAGCTGACTATTCACAACCATTTACTCATAAAGGAAGCACCGATCATGTGAATACCACCACCTGCAAAGACAATGTCCTTAATTTTTTCATGTGATAAGAATATTGAACGTAAATGTGGGGAAAGCTTTACCAAAGTCCCAAGTTGAGCCCTCCTCCTTCAATCACTAAAGATTGGTTCCATTTTCTTTTTTAATGAATGTTGGTGCTCGTGGAACTGTAACTATGATCCAATTGGGAATTGGATCGGACCGGTAATTTGGTTCTCGGGTACATTTATAGGACAAGTGTGTGGTTCACGATTCACTTTTTGTAGAGCTAGTCCCTAGTGGATGGTTCTTATTTTTAGGGTGGGAACCACCCATCCCATAGCCGATCACTCCTAGAGGGTGCTGATAAGTGTTGGTTGACAAGATCATCAAAATAGTTATTAACATGGGCACCAACGAGGAATAATCTTGCCAATGATTCATGATCTTTTCAAGGGGTGCCAAAAGATTCGAAAATGGTTATCCTGGATTCCTTGGTGGGAATACAATTGAGGTAGATAGCGCCTAAGCAAGCCCGAGAATAGACCAAAAATGTGTGGAACGTGGAGGATATGAGCATACTCCTCACGATCGAAAGAAGGTTTGTAGGTATTAACGGTTAATTCCGATGAAACAACTCCAAGAAGTGGAAGATGTCGGCACAATCGACCTTAATAAAAGGTTGAGCAGCGGTGGCAATATCACCTGTTATTTGAAGTTAAGTAATTGTTTGAAGATCAAGTCAAGAGGTTTTGAATAAATCAAAGGAGGCGGTAGCTTTTCGCGCGCATGAACTACGATCGCTGAGGAGCTATTAATACACCAATCATTATAAATACCACCAAGCAAACACAAAGAAAGTCTCCAAATAAATCAATAAATTTATCTTATCTTTAGTTATCACAGTGCACTTTATTTTGCTTAGGTTAAAAACTCCAATCTCGCTCGCCTCACCTCCTCTATTTTTGTTAGATTATAATTTCTATTGTTCATATTATAAATTGTTGCTTTTGGAGGATACTAAATTTTATTATTCATATTTTACTTTGAATTGCTTCATTTCTACTCATATTATTTTGCTAGAAAACATGAAATGATAAAAAGAAACAAAAGAAAAATAGGTCCATGGGTAGACCCTAGAACCGAACCCAAAAACAAGGTAGGTTTGGCTCCAAAATAGGTTCCGGGACAAAAAGAGTAGGTTTTAGGTTCCGAAAGTGAGGAACCAGTTATAACAAGGTAGATTTTAGGTTCTAGGTCCGGAACATATCTTTTTAGACCATGCTCACCCTTAAGCATACCCTTGTAAATGAACTCAAAACTACCATTTACCAATCCAAATAGTTGAAGAAAATCCATTAGCTGCTTTAGGGAGAATTTTGTAAGATATATTCTGCCATGCACTGCTTGTTTGCGGAGCTTGAAATAGGCTCTTTTCTTTTCCTTTTTAACCAACGTGAAAAAAAAAAAAAATTGAAGCAAGAAGGGGAGGCAATTCCCTGAAGCTCAAAAGCGATAGAAATGGGATATATCAGTATACGGACAGCCCCCACGCTCTTGGACTAATTCCTACGGATGCACTTAGGGTGGTGAAATCAAGGAATTCCTCCACAGAGCCTGTTGTTTCCACTGACAAATGCCGCCCTTGCATTCTTAAAAGACTGCCTCAGTTGGTAGAGCGCCTTCAAAACTGCAAATTGCCTAGACTGCTTAGTATCTTACCATGTAACATGTTACCCGATGTATCCTCATAACTTAAGCTCTTCATCTCTCCTATGTCCGCAGAAAGGAACCGGGTGTAATGGTTGTGCGATAAGTTTAAAAAGAAGGTACTCATGACTACTGGGAATATGAAATCATTAAGATTGTTACTAGAAAGATCAAGCAACGTCAATCTCTGACACTTATCTAGGTGCGGAAGAACGCACCGTTGAGAAGTTATCCCAATCATGATATAAATAAATCAATTTATGATTTTGCCATAAATAATGTAGTTACCCTAGATAGATTGTTGCTCGAGAGATTCGAATAGTAAGATTTTGAAGACTTACCAAGTTAAATGGGATTTTACCTCAAAGACTGTTGCCATGCGCATGTAACTTTTCATAGTTCACTCGATTCCCAATTGCTCTCGGGATCTCACCGGTTAAAAAAGCATTGATGACCTCTTTAAAAAAAAAAAAAAGGTATGGGCAAGAAAAACCCAGAATAAGAGAAAACAAGATTCCGGCACAAGGGATTCACCATCTTTTAATCGGTAGTATGTCAATGATTCTCTCGTGCAAGTGGGAAAATAAAGGGGAAAGTTTAGAGTCTACAGTGGCATGCATAGCCAATAAGTCATAACATTGGGTTTTGCACAAAATATTTTTAAAGATAATAACTTCAGAGCTCTGAGCTTACATTGTCTAAACTTGCTACAATTTTTTTTGAAAATTTTTCTGAAGTTGATGAGTACCGCCACTTTTCTATTTTTTGGTCCGTGCAGTGGATTGAAATGTCTTAAAATTTTAAGTAATGAGAGAAAATTCATTCATTTGCTGCATTTGGTGAACTTGATATGATGGTTTGAGTTCAAGAAGGAGGCAAATGGACTCTCTCTCCATCTGCCTCCTTTAATTCTTTCTTCAATTCAAGGAGGCAGATGGACCTCTCTCTCTCTCTCTCTTAATTAAATGGGGTTGGTCCAGGGGTCATTCTCTTTCTTTTGATCTCCTACGCACGCAAGAATGCTTTTAGAGAAGAGGAAGTAGCGCCCTCTAACCTCCAGATGCAAGTTTCATTGTCCACTCCAAGTCTTTTGCCTTTTAAGATCGCCTGCGGGAGGACTGTAAATGGCTCTATGGCCCCACCAACAAATGCCAGAAATGGTTCTGAAGGGAACGCATCCCACAATATACGCAGCAGATTACACGGAATTAACAAGCCTAATAAACTTACTTGAATCACTGATTAGAAAAACAAATTACAGAACGGGCATATCTTGTGTTTTCACATATTAAGTATTGTCATTGCAGTCCCTTGAGAGAGTCCTCGTCCATTTGACGATCAAGAGAGTTCGTCGTTGTTCGTGTTCTCCGTTCTCTTCTCTATGAGGAAAAAGAATGTCGGTTCATTGTAATGAACCCATATACAGACGTGAACTTCTTCACGTTTAAAGGAGTAATTGCCTTTGGCATTAATCTCTTATGGGTAATGGGCTGGGTTAGCCCATCTTGGACGGCCCACCCATCTATTTAACCCAACAGGTTCCCTATGGCTTTTCAAGGGTGCCTATAGGAGATCGCAAGTAGAATCTTGACGCTGGGCAATGGGTTTTATCTCGTCTTCTTCTTGGATCCCCCAGTTATATAAAGAAAAGTCACACACCTGTTTTCTTTTATTCCTCGAAACAAATATTGAAAGAAAAAAAAAAAAAAAAGAAAGCCATTCAGCTCCTCTCGCTATGCTTGTAACTGCTGCTCAAGCGTTGAGCCGACAACATGTAGATTACCAGAACACTCATCTGATCGCTATAACGAATGCTAAGAGGTAGCCATTTTAATTGTTATTTTTGTTTAATATTTATTTTGATTTCTCCTCTTCTTCTTCTTTGTTCTTTGTCGTTGGTTAGACAACTTTATAATGTGTGAAGAATGGTGGAGGAGTCTGAGGATACACACAGCGCACAAGCTCATAGAGTACCAGCAAAAACTGCATTAGTTTTAGGGACTGGTGAGGCGATTCAAGCTTTGAGGCCTTGCTTCGAAATGATCAACTGGTTCATACGGTTCAAAGGGTTGTGGTTCAGGGCCCCCATCCTGCAGCGGAATGTGGTAGACCTCGCCACAGCAGCACTGAGGGCTGCTTTGGATGGTCATGGCTTCGTGTTCCAGTAGGGGTAAGAGTGTTCTGTACTGCTCTTCTTCCTTTTTTCGCTACTTTTTTTCTTTCCTCTTAACCTTCTCATCTATTTACAGGAACACCTGCGTAGTTCCTAAAAATTTGATAGCAGCTGCGGCTCAACAACAGACTAGGGGTTGGAATTTGTTAGTAGATTAAGGTTTTTTAGGAATTAATTTATTATTATTACTTTTTTAGATATTATGTTTGAATAAATTTGAACTAGTCAATCTGGTTGTTTTGTTAGAGTGATTTTAGGAAACGTTGTTGCTGGTTTGTTGCAGCAATTATTATTATTTTTTTTTTTCTGCTATTTGTTAAATAGCCTTAGCTTTTCCATTGAATCGAATGTGAGCTGAACTCTTTGCCTCTGTTTTGGTTTTTTTTTTTTCTCTTCATCCTATTGCATTTCTCGTCAATCTTTTCCGCTGATTTAATCTGACAGAATTTGCACAGCATCGTTAGGATAAATTATGCTGGCCGTTAAAGCGTTGATGGTCCTCTGTTTGTATGTGTTCGTGAACTTCCGGCTCAAACTCTATGCGGGTAGCTTTCACTTTGTATGTGTTCCTTCTGTGAACTGATGGTGATCGATATCAACCTATCCAGCCTCATTCTCTTTTACTTTCTAGTTTCCACCATTTAGTTAAATCTTTTTTGATGGGTTCTCTACTGTGTACGCGATGATCAACATGATTGCTTTTCAGTTCCAACGGGATTCTTTCTGGTTTAGTTTTTGATACAGGGCAGTTAGTAGTGATGGTCGGAGAGGAGGATTTGTTGTGAGGTTAAATTTTAATTATTGTTTAGGAGAGTGTTGTTCTTGTGGCTACATTCCTTAGGATTTCCATAACACTTGGAAGTCAGTGGAGCAAATAGCAGCACCGCCTTCAACATATTTAACCTCACTTCACGTAACAGTACAGACACTGTCATGGTCTACCCGGACGTTCGCAATGTGACTCAATGTGAAAAGTCAATTCTTGCAAAACCTCAACGATCATTTCTGGCCAGGAAAGAAGCAAACACACACTCCTCTCACAATAGCTCATGAGTTCCAACAATTTAGGCTTACCAAACAAAAGCAGCTGCGAGCATTGTTGATTCTTCTGCCCCCTCAGAGCAAACCTTCAAAATTGCATTAACTACGCCTCTCTCAAGATCTTTCATCAGGACCATTTCCGCTCAATCACCTCCTACAACTTTCTTATACTACCCCCGCCAACCGTCTGCACCCAATAGGGATCCCATTGATTGAAGCATTTGAATTGGCCAGGAGAGCTTCGGCATAACTTTCATCAGACTGCCATTCCTCATGAAACCAGTTGTGAGCCGTGAGGATCTCCAGAAGTCTTAGGAACCGGATGTGATGTATCAGATGGATTCTCATTTGAATCGGTTGCGGGGCTTTTCATCATATGTTGTATAGCGGCCTGCCTTCATGTAATCGGCGAGTTCTGAGTGGTGAGAGTCAGAGCCTCCCGTGACATCCTTCAAGATCTCCTCGTACTCCCTCCACCACTGCATATAGCTGCTTTTCTCCAAGAATATGTCGGGAGAAACCTTGCGATTCCCAATCATATCCATGACATCCTTCTCAAATCGTTTTAACTTTGCCTCTTCTCCTGCTCTGTCTCTGTCCAGCCGCCTGCATGACCGGATCGCCTCCTCCACCCGTGCCCAAAAGCACGAATCTTCCATCACCTTCTCCACTTTTGATTGAGAAGGACCAGCCGATGCCGGGGGATTTCTTTCCTGATGTTTTTTCAGCCATTGCTCTAGCAGCCTGTAGTGATTGGATCTTCCTCGATTTTCATAATCCTTCCGGCCCCTTCTGTAATACTCTGCTATGTCTAGTGGTTCGACTATCTTCCGGTAATTATTCCCGGCAAATAGCAAACGGTTCCGCAGTGGCGCACCCCGTCTTGGAGGCTTCTTCTCCGCTTCTTCAACCACCTTCTCCCAATAGTCCGTCAGGTATGTCTTGTACTTATCAGCTCCATTGTCACGCCGCTCCCGTGCACTCTTGAAGCTGTCATAGTAACCAGGTCCCTGGCCTTTGGCTCTGCATTTTGCCATGTACCACTCCATTAAAGCTAGGTACACTTTCATTTCGTCCAACTCCTTGTCGGGATCAAATTCTTCCCTCTGTCTTATGACGTTTTGTTCGTGCCCTACTATTTTTCCTGTCAGAGCAGAGGTGCGCTCGTTCTGCTCGTGTCATGACAATGAAAGTTCTACCAGTTAAAAATCCACAAGGGGAAAACCATTTGCAACGGTGGGGCTTTGATGTTGAGCAATTTTTTTCTTGAGTAAGGATGCATGGATGTACGAGCTGTTTACAGAAAATATCTGTGCTTATGAATGGAGGAGGTTAATATGATATTCACACAGTTGCAATTCACAGTTACTTCATTAATTAACTATAACATTATCTATAAAATTTAGTTTAGCAAGGGCTCAAACCGAACATATACATAGTCAAGATGAGCTACCTGACGTTGTGAGGGGCCGGCTGCTCCATGGCCGAGAAAGCTAGAACCATTGCTGGGAAAAGGCATTCTCTCAAAGCATTCAATAATGGATTTATAATCAAAAGTTTGGGATTCTCCATCTTCACAGCTCTCACATTTGAGCAACTCGATCACAGATTCAGGGGCTTGGAAGCATGCGCAACCTGATTCAGAGTACAACAGGAATGTACCGAAAGGCTTGTATGGACTTTGGCCTGTAGTGGGATCAACAAGGAATAATCTACGCTCATCCTTGTGAACCACATGCAAGAAGCGAGAATTGCATGACGGATGGCGCGATACAGCTTGGTGGATGGTGTTGTCCCCGAGGAGGGGGCAACCGAAAGTGACGCAAAGGAGGTGTGTGTGTTTGGTCGGATTGAGCTTGTCTAGAAGCCACAATGTAAAAAGGGACGAAATGCATCCATCCAGACAACATCCTGTGATGACAAAGGGGAGATGATCCTCTCGCTTGAAAGAATCGGCAACCTGCGTTGAAGCAGAATGAGCAAAATGAGCATCAATGCCACTTCCCTGGTAGCAAAAGAAACTTTCGCTACATTTTATGCACCCAAGAGAGTCATTCCGCTAAAGTAATCTTCAAGGGGCGAATGAGGTAAAGCAAACTGTGGACCTCAATGTGAAGTTGTTTGTCGTCCAATTGAGAGCTGCAGTTATGTACTGGCCTACAATTTGACCCCTTTTAGTTGTTTCTCATGCCAATCAGTTTAACCGCTATTGTATCTATCAATCAGCATGCTTCTCTAACAGAAAAATGTTGTCACTTCTCATCTGATAAGGTTCGAAACAAGTCAAAGAATGTCAGGGGGCAACTATTAGCACGCGTGCTTCCGCGACGACTCCAGAAGAGATGATTCCCAGATCTAAGAAATACTTTGGGACCTCACTAATAGCTAGCTATAATAGATAACTTGACGGAACAGATAAAGGGGGTACCAATTTCTCAAGTTCAGGGAACTTTTCTCGAAGAGAGTTAAACCGAGAAAAAGCAGCTTCATTCTCCGAAAAAGATGGAGCAGTATCGGAGCATTGGAACTGAAAGTCAGCGATCTCCGAGATATGAACCGAACCGCTTTTTTCTTGAAGATAACCTGTGACAGGTACGCTGACAAAAGCAATGATATTGTAGTCTGGATGGCTTTTAATGATGGTCGCAGGGTTATCTCCTTCAAATTCAGATATCGCATTCCACGAATCTATGAGAATATTGGATGATACAGCCAAGTTTGCCAAGTATAATCCATTGCTGAATCTGCAACTCAGGGAATTAACAGACGACATAATCAAAAAGATGTTTCAGCAATAAAAAGTCAAAAGCAAATTACATGCACTTTCTTAGAAGATCTTGGATTTCGGCACTTCTGAAACAGAAACTACGCAAAGGAAAAGAAGTTCTATACACATGCTCAGGATCGGACACCGGATCCATTCTTGGAAGGTTGTTGGATTTGCACGAACACAGCAACTTGACGACGAACTGGGTCCTTACAGAACCCCGAGAAGGAAGCAAATTTTATTCCACCAAATAGAAGTAACTCCACTTTGATTCTCGAGATGGGTTTCCCCAGCAGCCAAGTTGCTCTGTCTGAGTTTGAGAGGAGACTTCCAGGAACGACCGTGCGCTCGCTTTCAATGTTCTAAAACGGATTTTAAAACTCCACCAGTCATTGACGCCGTGTAAGAAAGCTCCAAAACTCATTTGACAAAGGATATGTAGGTTGAAAGTCATAAAATTTATCACGAGAATATAATTTAATTCTAAAATTTATAAATATATATAATCAAATCCTAAAATTTATAAAAAAAAATTGATGTAATCAAGTCTTTCTTTCCTTCCCCTACCCCCTCCCCCAAAAACTCTTTCTAAGGAAGAGAGAGGGACCTTTCTCCCTCCCTCCCTCCTCTTCACCATTTTCTTAATTTATTTTGACCTTCTTTTTCTTTTTTCTTGCTTTTCTCTCATTTGAGAGCTTTTCTTTTTCGATTTAGCCTAGATTCGAAAGCTTTTCTCTCTCATTTTTGGGAAGCTTCTATCCCAATCTAGTTTAGATTTGGAATTTTTTGCATGTATGTTTTCGGGATTTTGCTCTCTTCGGATTTTGTTGGTGAACAAGTCTAGTTTTGAAAGAGATTAGAGAAACTCGCTCGTGTCAAATCTGGGCTAATTTAACCTTTTTACTTTACTTAGTGATGGTATTAGGGACGCCAAACCTAGGCAGCCACCATTAAAAGGAAAAGTTCTAGCGACAAATGGAGTTTTCAATGTATCCTCATTATTGAAAACGGATTTGGTAATCGGCCACCAATTATGCTATGAAGAAGTTATAGATTTTCTTTTTGAGTGTGTAAGTCATATTTCACTTATTATCTAGAGCTTGTTTTGCTCTGAAGTTTGTCGCGACCCTCTAAAAAACATTTTAAATTTTAAAGGGGTTAACGGATTATTAGGTTAATTAGATTTGACTAACCTAACGCGGACCCTCCCAAGCCCTATCGAATCGCAACTTTGGTTTTTGTTTAAATGATTTTGAAATTTGGAGCCGCCACTAATCGTTCTTGGTAGGTCGATTAGAAACCTAAATAAATTAGCAGGATAACTAATTTATTCCTGCGAACCAGAGATTATGAGCTCGGGGACTTGGTTACACTAGTTAATTAAAACTAATGCCCTTTCGGTACCTTAATTTCATGGATATCCTAATTCGGCAAGTCAGGCTTGGTTTATTCCTAAGGCTCTAGTATGGTATTCTCTTTTGTGTTTTCACTTTTTAAATATGATGCATGGATGGTATACATTTTTATTTGTTATATTTTTTTAAGTGTTAAAGATTCCCTGAAGCCGAAAGAGAGAGTGTGTTAACGACTTCTGTGCAGTATTACGACCTACTCATCTTTTGGGTCTGATGATTCAAAAATTAAATTATAGGAAGTACATGACAGTGAATAAACACCTCCAATGGGAGGCCTAGCATTGACTTGGCTCTTCTCTTTGGGATTTAAGGTACATGTATTTAAGTTGCAAGTATTTAAACTACTGTAAGTAAAAACCTCCAATGGGAGGCCTAGCATTGGCTTGGCTCTTCCCTTTGGGATTTAAGGTACAGGTATTTAAATTGCAGGTATTTAACTACTGTAAGTAAAAACCTCCAATGGGAGGCTAAGCATTGGCTTAGCTCTTCCCTTTGGGATTTAAGGTACAAGTATTTAAGTTGTAGGTATTTAACTACTGTAAGTAAAAACCTCCAATGGGAGGCTAAGCATTGGCTTGACTCTTCCCTTTGGGATTTAAGATACAGGTATTTAAGTTGCAGGTATTTAACTACTGTAAGTAAAAACCTCCAATGGGAGGCTAAGCATTGGCTTGGCTCTTCCCTTTGGGATTTATGGTGCAGGTATTTAAATTGCGGATGGACTTTGTCCTCTCCATTTTGGGGTATGAATTCTTTAAAATGAAATACAACGCATTGATTCAACAATTTGAAATTTGTGCGCGCTTAAGGATTCATCCAAGCCGATTTTGTGCTTCCATAGGGTTGACCATTGATATAGAGCTGCGGCTTCCTGACATAAAATAGGGTGAAGTGTCAGTATACAAAATATGTGCTAATCTGCACCTAAAACCAAAAGAGTGGAAAGAGTACTTATCTCCCATTTTTTTGGGAGGGATTTCTATAATTGATTTTCGCTCTCTATGTTCCCAATATAGAGAGTTTCTTTTGAATTAAGAGGGACTTTTAGTCACAGATCAGTTGAGAAATCGGTGGACAGCTTAGGAGTTTGTCTGGGCCGATTTTTGCATCTCTACGAGATTTTTGCTGTTGACGTAGAGATATCCTTCTCCTGACATAAAATATGGAAAAAAAAAAAGAGATGGAGAAAGTGTATACAATTTGTGCTAATTTGCGAGTAAAACCATAAATAAATGAATAAATAAAAACACTTAGCTCGAATTTGCTTGCTCGTTGACGAGGATGAACTCTTGATTTATATTGATCGATGAAGGAATTTGTGATGATAACCCCTAGCTTTAAACTTCTATCATCTTCAAAATTCTCTCTCTTTTGGTATTTTCTTTCTCTCAAATTTTTCTTCAATCTCCCAAAACTCTCTCAAACATCCAAAATTTTCTCTCCAAAAAAATTCCTTCTCTCAAGCTCACTTCTTCCTCCTTTTATAATCTACTCATCTATCTCACATTCTAATTTTTCCACTAACTCTATCTCCCATTCTAATTTCTCCACTAACTCTTCTTCATTTTCATCTTCCATTCTCCATCTCTATCTTACATTCTAATCTCTCCACTAACTCTTCTTCATCTTCATCTTCCCTTCTCCATATTTATCTCCCATTCTAATTTCTCTACTAACTCTTCTTCTCTCCATCTTCCATTCTCTATTTTTATCTTATTTTCTCCATCCATTCTTCTCCAACTTCTCTTCTTCATCTCCTCTTCTCCATCTTCCCTTCTCTATTCTAATTTATCCACTAACTCCTTTTTGTTATTTGTAAAATAATCCTTCAAGAGTTAGGTATTTGCACTCTAGTCCTTGAATTTTAAGTATTTACAATTCAGTCCCTGAAAAAATATATTTCTTTAAGTCTAAATCTTCTCACAATTTTTGACACACCAAAATTTACCACATGTCAAATTTAAGCTCATTTCTTGCCGCTGAAAATAATGCAGAATTTAATTAAAGCCCTTTTGCAAAATTGAGTCATTCTAGGTATAATTGGGCCAAGATGAAAATTTAAAATAATAGAAGACAATGTCACAACTCATAAAAAGTGAAAATTAAAAATAAGTTGACTCAAATTAAATTTTTTAGGCCCGATTCGAGATTATACTCGTGAAGGAACACGTGACTCGAATTGGATTTTTCTGAATTTGTGATGGCCAATATGAAAATAGATTTAAAATAAAAATTTAGCTATCTTTGTGTATTTTTTTGGCCTCAAATGTTATTTTTCCAAAATTTTCAAGTATTTTTGTATTTTTTTTAAAAAAAAATTAAACAAATATATTTAAAAAATATGAAAATTTATTTTTTCGTCAAAATTGGTTCCCTAGGCTTGGCTAAGGTTCCCAAAGTTGATTTTTCAATTTTATGAATTTTTATGGATTTTCTATTAATTTTCGAAAATAAATAAATAAAAAATACGTAAAAATACTGAAAATATGAAAAATCATTTTTTGGTCAAAATTGGTTCCCTAGGCTTGGCTAAGGTCCCCAAAGTTGATTTTTCAATTTTATGAATTTTTATGGATTTTTTTATTACTTTAGCAATAGAAAAAATGATTAAAAATCAGGTGTCAACAAAGTTGTCTGATGTATTTTGGTTTACAGTCAAATTGTGATATTTCTCACTTGTATCTCGAGAAAGTGAATTAAATGAAATGTTACTTTTGTCAAAAAAAAATTCCTTCTATTAACTCCAACCAACTTGGCTAATGGAAAATGCTAACATGATTTTTTCTTTCTATTGTTTTCTCTATCCTATGAGGTGATGCCAAGCCAAAAACAATGTCGTTTTGGTCAAAATTGATTTTTAATGTGTATTTTTCTTAAATTAAAATAAAAATTAGTTAATATTTATTTTTTTTTAAAAGAAAAAGGTGAGAACTAGCAATGAGGGCTGTCTTTGCCACTGCCACCCTACCATTGCCAACAAGGACCGATTAGAGTATGGGGTGGCAGGCAAACCTCCCACACATCAGGTGAGGGTTGCTGGCTCTTGCCTAGGTTTGGCCAAGGGCCACCACTGGTAGTTGACCCCTGTCCTCTGTGCCTAAGTACAAACAAGCCATCTCAAATAAATTGTATATTAACAATTCGATTTGGACCAAAACAACTATATTTTAGCTATTGCATCGTCACGTAAGAGAGAAAATATCTAAAAAAGTCACAATAGTATTTTTTTCATTTGCCAAATTGGACAAAGTTAATAAAATAACTTGATTTCATCAATTTACAAATTTTTAAAATTTGATTACACTTTTGTACGTTTCAAGTTTCTGTAAAATATGCCTCGAATTTGAGCATGATGAACAAATCCGACCCGAATCGAATTACTCCATTTGCAAGATAATGGTGGGTTTCCTTTTTTCAAGTAAGAGTTGTCTCAAAGCACTGTTTATCAAGAGCTTGGCAATAGGTTTAGAGATTTTGTTCGTGCGATAAATCAACAATATATGTGTTGAAGTCCATTTTGTGGCAAGATTTGTTAATTCCTTCGTGAGATTGGGCGATTATTTTGTGAGATTGAATCAAGCCATAAGCAAGCTCAATTTTTTTGCACTTGTTATTTCCCGCTTGGATCTAGTTGTGATTGAATCATCACAAAAGCTGCTATTGGTTGTTCGAGTTGGTTACTCAAGCATGGGCAGCCTCACCTAACATTGCCTGGGCGACTACCGTGTCGTCCAACATCACCAAGGCTAAGGAAAGGCTAAACCTCACTTGGCCAATATCTAGCATCGCCAAAGCCAAGGCGAGGCTAACCCTTGCTTCGCCCATGCCTAGCAAAGGTAGCCTTGCTAGCATTCGCCCTCACCCCAGCAAGGCTGGGCGTTGCCTGTGGCAGTGAGGGCTAGTCTTGCTAGGCAAGGCTAGCCCTCGCCGACCATGGCTCTAGCCAATGGGAAAAAGGAGAAAAAAAGAAAGTAAAAAAAGAAAGGGGAATTAAAGAATTAAAAAAATATTAAAATATTATTAAAATATGTCCACATCAGCATTGATTGTGTCACGTATGCCAGCTAGTGTCCACATCAGTAATATCCAGCTAAAATTAGTCGAAAGGACTAAATTGGCTCTAGGTTAAAAGGTTTTGGAGTAAATTGACAACATTCGAAGGTTGAAGACAGAATTAGCACTAGTGCAATAGGTTTTAAACTTTTTTTTGGCTCTTTTCCCTTCTGTTTACATTGGGGTGTCAATGGGTAGGGTAGGGTTTTCATACTATCTAACCCAACCCGACTCAACCTTTAAGAGTTGTGTGTGCCACCCGCATTGACCCTGACCCAAACTGAATATGAACAGGACCAAAAACATGGGTCGGGTCAATGTTGGTTTAGGTTTCTTTTTTTTTTTTTTTGGACAGTCAAGTGGAACTAGAGAGAAAATTATGTGGTTTATCTTCCTTACGTTTTGTCTAGCTTTAATTTTTCCAACTTAAAATGTATTCTTTTGGATAAGGTGTAAAGATGATTACTCATTATCCACCCTCTAGTGGGAGAGGAGTGATTCACATATAGATGAATTTTTTGAAACCTAAACACAAATGTTAGTTGGAAATAGAATTCAAAACATATTATGATTAGCTTTTGCATAAAATTTTTTGTTCATTGGTATACCATCACTTGTAAACTGCATTGGAACATCAACTCTTTACTAGCTTTGGTTGCTACAATAAGTCCTGCTTTGGTTGTAGAAAGTGCAACACACTTTTGCAATCTTGACTTCCATGACACAGCCCTATCGGCAAAAGAAATCAAATAACCAGAAGTAGATTTCTTTGTATTAATATCTCGAGCCAAGTCAAAATTTGCGTATCCAACTAACTATAGTTTCCCAGTCTCGAAATTGAGTTTCAAACTTGAAGTTCTCCGAAGATATCTCATGATCCACTTTACTGCATTTCAACTCTCTTTTTCTCGAATTTGACAAATAGCGTCTAACAAAGCCAACTGCGTGCGCCAAGTCTGGTCATGCATATATCATCGCATACATTAAGCTTCCCATAACTAAGGCATATGGACACTTTCCATGTCTTTCTTCTCTTTATCAGTCATAGGACTTTGCTCCGTAGAGATGGCCACGGGCCGATTTCGGCCCGGAACCGACCCGGAACCGGCCCGGTCAACGGGCCGGTTCATTGCGAACCGAAACTGACCCGTGTAGGACGGGTCGGTTCCGGGTTGTAATTTTCCCAAACCGGCCCGGCCCAAACGGCTATATTATAGCCGTTTGGTTGATCAACGGCTATACAGAACAGCTGTATAGCTGTTTATTATTATTTTTTTGTTTTTTTAATAATTATTAAATAATTTTTTTTAATTTAAAAAATAACTATAACCATTATAAATATTCATCTTCACCTTTCATTTTTCCTCACAACTTCCCTCAAATTCTCTCATTTCTCTCATTTCTCAAATTCTCTCAAATTCTCTCAACTTTGCTCAAATTCTCTCAAATTCGCTCAATTTCTTCCGCTCAATTCTCTCAAAAAATGGCTAGTGGAAGAAGAAAGATCCCGATGATTCCCGAAGAATCTAATTATTCTCATGATCCTCGTGAGTATACACATTGGGGATACGATGACGAAGATGATATCAACGTTATTCCTAATGTCGAGCACATCCCGACGCAAGAAAGTCTACAACCAACTACCAATACCGAAGAAGCATCAACAACAAAAGAAATGAGTCGAGGGAGTGCATCCATCATATGGCAACACTTCACCAAGCAACATTTAGAAGGTAACGACTACAATCTCATATGTAACAATTGCAAAAAAGTATACAGGTTTACAACTGGAAGCGGCTATGGAACATATCATCGACATTTGGCGTCAAAACATCCAACGGAATTCAGGATCGACACGAGGCAACAACAAATTCCCAAGTTTGTCGATTCTAACACTTCTAATTTATTTCGTTACGATAGAAATAATTATGAGGAAGAACTTGCTAAATTTACTGCCGTTGAACATTTAGCGTTTAATTTTGGTGAAAATTTTGGTTTTAATACTTTTGTACAAAATGCATGTACTCCACAAGCAAAACCCGTTTCGAGAAATACGGTTAAACGCCAAATGTTTAAACTTTATAAAAAAGGAAAAGATGATTTGAGAAATTTTTTTGCATTTTTCAATGGACGTGTGCATATAGGTAGCGACATTTGGAGTGATCATTGGCAAACTCATTATTATATGAGTATTACATGTCATTGGATAGACGATGAATGGAACATTCAAAAAAGAATTATTGCATTTCGAGTTTTTGATGAATCGCATACGGCACATAATATTTATAGAATAATTAAGCAAGTTTTAAAAAAATATTTATTGGTTAATAAAATTTTTTCAATTGGTTTTGATAATGCCACGTCAAATACTGCTTCTGTTCGCGAGTTAGAAACAATTTGTAAACCCGCTTTTGGTGGAAATTTTTTTCACATTAGATGTGCTTGCCATGTTTTAAATTTATGCGTACAAGATGGTTTACGAACTCTTGAAGATACTCTTCGTCCAATAAAAACAGCAATTACATATTTATGGAAACATTCCCAAGTTATGAGAGAATGGGGTAAATTTTGTAAACAAAATGGAAAAAACCAAAAAAATTTCCAAGAGATGTTCCACATCGTTGGAATTCTACATACGAGTTGCTTAATCAATCTTTTTCATATAAAGAATTATTATGTACATTTTTTGCGAATTATGTTCTTCAAAGTAATTTATACCCACAAGAGTGGGATATTTGCAAAAGAATTTTAGATTTGTTAAAATTTTTTAACAATGCAACTTATACTTTATCCGGTGTTTATTTTCCTACTACACATTTATTTTTAACAGAGTGTCTAAATATTGTTGATACTTTTCAAGAAAATGAAGGCGATAATCAATTAGGCCCAACTATTATAGCAATGCGAACGAAATGGATGCAATATTATACCAAAATTCCTATTATCTATTTGGTTGCTTGTGTTTTGGATCCACGTACGAAAATGGAGGGCTTACTTGATGATTTGAATTCATACTATGAGTGTTTACATTTGATTGAAACCGTAAATATTAGAGATATAGAAAAAGAAGTTAAAGATATAATAGTAGAATTGTATAATGATTTTTGTAATAGATATAATATAGTTGGTGATAGTGGAACTTCTTCCCAAGTTAGTGGATGCAAGGTAAGCACCTAGGTAGAGGGTCTAGAAATCTAATAAATAGACAAAAAAGACAAAAGGGAATAATGGGAAATATTTCTGAAATAGAAATTTATTTAATTACTGAATTTGAGTTTCCTCAATCAGACGGCATTGATTTTCAAATTCTAAAGTGGTGGAATAATCATTCAACTCAATTTCCAATATTAGCTCACATTGCAAAAGAGATTTTAGCAACCCATTGCTCAACCGTTGCGGTTGAACAAACATTTAGTATTGGAGGTAATATTTTGGATGATCGACGTTCGAGATTATCTCCGGATTCAGTTGAAGTTCAAATTTGTGTCAATGATTGGACAAAGGCGGCATATCGACAACAAGAAATGGATCGCAACAACGAAGCCGAATTCTTCAATGACGAAGATATCACCGCCATGGGTACCACCGCCACGGGTAGCGACGATTGATGATGAGGTAAGTATGGGGTTATCAAAGGTAAAAGAACTACATGGGCTTTGATTCTTCTATCCCCAAGAAGATATGTAGGCGCTTAATGATAATTCATTAAGTTCAAGCCATTTCTTCCTTCGCTTTTTTTTTCCCCGATCCATAAATATGATTACAATTTATATTTGAAAATTTATTATTTCATAATTTTATCTTTTTTATTTCATAATTCATTATTTAAAATTTTTTTATTTCTTAAAGTTTTATTTGAAAATCGGCTTGAACCGGCCCTTGAACCGGCCCGAACCGCTGGTTCATGAACCGGAACCGCCTTCAAGGTTCCGGTTCCGGTTCATGATAGTCCGGAACCGGAACCAGCGGTTCCGAACCGTGGCCACCTCTATTACTCCGTACTCAACTTAAAGTGGGTAGCAAGAAGAGCGCTAACCACTTGAGCCTTGTCCATGTGAAATTTCTAAAGAATTTTATCGATATACTTCTCTTGTGACAAGAACAACTTCTTAGAATTTTTTTCCCGAATAATTTTAATACCAAGAATCTATTTCGCCAAGCCCAAGTCTTTCATGACAAAAGGCTTGCTCAACTGTTTTTTCAACAGCTCAATTCGTGAAGCATTCCCACCAATAATAAACATATCATCAATGTAAAGCAAGAGAATAATAAAATCACCATCGGAAAATTTTTGGACAAGCACACGGTCATCCAAGGAAGTCTTCTTACAGCTCTGCTCAATCATAATTGACATAGTCTTTTTGTACCACTATCTTGTTGTTTGATTTAGGCCATAGAAACTCTTCTTTAAGTTGCACACATAGACCTCTTATCCTGGAATCTGACGTGATGCTTTGGAGAAATCATTCCATGATAATGCCAATAGTGATTAGAATTACTTTCGAGTACATCAGATCTCATGAGCCATCAAGCAAGATTGTTTATCCTGGATAAGCTATTAATCGCTATCACAAGCAAAGCTGAGTTACAATTTTCCAGGAGAACTACTTTTGAAGAATGATCGGCTTCCTCTCTTGAATTCAATTTGGTTATGTTTATTCGCTTGTGCAGATCCTTTCCATTTCATATTGTCCATGAGGATGCTCAATTGGAAGATCAATTGCTCCAAATAATCCATATATACTCTTCAGGAAATCTGTTAAGTCTAGTTATCTCTATCCCTTTACCATTCTTTTTCATGGTAAATAATTAGCATGTTTTGATACATTACTAAATTTTCTTCACAAGATTCCCTGGCCACTTTGTATCCATTGATCAGATTTACGTGTCAAATTTGACAAACGGCAGACTATCGATCAATTTCATCCGTCTGGAAAATCTTTATACCATATCTATTTAAGAATCAGAATTTTTACGCTATGTAAGATGGATTTGTTCCCTAGATGCTCATTCTGGACGTTCAGACTAGCAAGATATACCGTACCATGCAATATAGGGCAAAAGAAACGGTGGCATTTTGATCCGGGACATGAAACCCGAGGAGAACCGAAAAAGAAACGATGTCATTTTGATCCGGGACGAGTGACCGTAAATTGACTATTTATTTTGGAAGGGAATGGAGGCAGAGTTGAGTTTTGGTGTCAAGACTGCTCTGGAAAGATGGAGATTCCTCACTGGCACGTTACGGCATGATTCAGTGCTAATCCATCCAGTGAATAACAAGTAGCTTCTATCTGAATTGATGCAATTTGTGCTGGTTGTAATTTCGTAGTTACTGTTCTTGAAAGTTCAGGCTGCTCGAGACTCTAGTATTTTATTCATCCAACACCTGATTTGTTGAAGAATTGGCACCAGACAGCAAATCTCTTATGAACTTTAGGAAAATATCAATTTTGTAATCATGTGATTCATCATGCCGCAGATTGAACATCATAAATTAGAAACAGAGGGCGCATTTTGTAGAGCTTCAAAATTTGTCATAAACAACATCCTTATTCGACGGAGTTGTTGCCATGTGTCATCTTGTTCAACAATTTCACCATAAAATTTGAAGGAAGCTAATAGATAGTAAATGTATCATGCATGTACTAACTTGAGGTTTTTGGTAACCCAAAAGTCAGTTTGAGGTAAATTTATCCTAGGTGTAGCAGTTTGGGCTTTTTGAGGACTCAAAATTCAGTTTTTGGTAGATTTATCACATGTGTATTAGTTTTGGGATTTTTTGTGCTATTAATCTCTCTCTCTATAATGAAACAAAAAGACAGTGATTGTGTTCCATAGAGGAACAAGTACGCAAAGAGTTGCATTTCTCAACAGAAATGAAGGTCATTTATTTTCTACAAATTAAACAGGGCCTATATGCCAATGAATTTTATCGCACAATTAGTTGAATAAAAGTCATTTTGATTATATGTTCAAACTAAATCTTGCTTAAACACTGCAAACAACCACCCTTTTTCTTTATGTTTTACTGCTCTAATTAACTTCATAATAAGCACATATAACTGCAAAGCATGTTACTCTTATTAATATAACCTTACGCGTCAACCTGTATCTCGGACCTTTATTATCTCTTATCAAAGTATATATCTTGTTGTAATTTTTACGTGTTATTTCTCTTGTGAAAATTCTGACATCATACTTAGAATAACATAACAAATATAGTCTTACACTCATACAATGCACCATTGTATACATTTTACGATGAAGGCGACTAATTGAAACAAGGAAAGGCATCATCTAAATTGTTTATAACTTGTTTCAGTCGGTGAAGTATTGGCTTAAATAATAATTAAGCATGTGCATGATAAGAGTTTCATTTCATGGAAAGTTAGGTCGTGTGTGTATGTATATATATTTGTTCGCATGCATCCCGCTCATTCTGAAAACTGTGCTTAGGTCAAGTCCAACTTATTTAGGTTTTTCCTTGCCCATAAAGATGTGCCGAGTCAAGTATAACTTAGTCAGTCACATGGGTGCCATTGCAAATTCCAGAGATTCTATCAATAAAGTTGAACACTTCGACCCCAAATCCGACAAAATAACATCTCATTCATGTGAGTAATCCGTCGTGAAGAAGACGATTCAAACCAGGGTAGGCATCAACTAAACTTGTGATAGCTGCTCTCAGTCAATGAAGTGTTATTTAATTAAAAACTAGGCACGCGCTCAAGAAGTGTCCATAGAAAGTAGAAAAGAAAACGGAGGTCCCCCCGGAACAGTCTAAGTGTGCAATTTGCCTAGTAACATGTGCTTGGGCAGGTGATGTGATTAAGAATGGTGAGCCTCCCGTGCGTAGCACCTAGAAAGAACCGCCATCCGCCATAGATTGTCTCAAGTAGCTCCAAAATCGATACCAATCCACTAAAGGCATGAAGTGATTAAGCATTTGTTTACTGCCAATTGAGGACCGAAGCCCCCAAGAAGGCAAAGACTACTCCTAGCACGTGATTAACGCTGCTCTCGGTCATTTAATTATCATCCAATAGCGCAATGGTAAGTAATCAATATCGTTAGAAATGGACCACTAAAAGAAAAGAGAAAAAAAAACTTAGCAGTGAAGATACAAATTACCGGTGAAGTTAATGATTTGGCAACCGAGATCTAGTTTTATGATAGTCAGCAAAGTAAGGAATGCATTACTTTTAAGTACAACGCAAATCATCTATTTATGTAGAGGTTTATCATTCAAAACAAAAATAGTGTGCTACGAGTGAAATTTACCACTTGCCGGCATAGTTTTGCTTTTTATGTTGTAAGATAATAGGAGGGTAAGGAATTTACCAACTTCAAACATTAGTTCTTAGAGCTATTGACTTCTTACTTTTAGAGTCTTCGCCTTCATTTATTCCATCTATCTCATACGATTGAAGAGCGCCAATGAGCTCATCAATAGTAAGTATTGAAATTCTATGGGTTTCGTGGATGGACGTCTTGATGTGATTCCAATCTTTTGAAAGTCCCTTTAGCAATTTGTTATACTTTCATTGGTCTTGAGACTGGATTTTCTTGATATGCAAGTCCATTTACTATCGAGGTAAATCTATTGAGCACCTCCTTCATTGATTCATCTGGCTTCATTTTGAAGGATTCATATTGACCTAGAAAAATATTGATCCGGTTTCTTTGACTTTGTAATTTGTTCCCTCATAAGTCGTGCAATCTGTCCCAAATGTCCCTTGCCCATCCACATTCAACTATACGTTTACATTCAAAAGGAAATAATGCACGATATAGAGAATAAATAGTTTTAGCATCTAAAGTATCTCTTTTATCTAATTCATTAGAAAAAAGAGTAACGGCAGGAGTGTTGTTATTGTTCCCTTCATTGCTAGTTGTTGCATTTGTAGCAGGATTAACTCCTCTTCGTACAACATCCCACATCTGAGTATCTTGGGATATGTTGCATGCTTCCATTTCGTTTTGCCAATTGCTGTATTCCATTCCATCAAAGTAGGGAGGTTTGGTAATTAAATCAAGACCATACTTCAACGGCTAATCAAAGCGATGCTTTGTTTTTCAAATATCAATTCGAGATAAGATTTCGCAGAGAAAAGAGTGGTGTTGAATTGAAGATTTTGAGGTCAGATTTGCGAGAGGAAGAGAGATGTTGAAAAGGAAATGACCCTGCTAGTGTTGAGTGCTAACTCGGGTTTGAGGGATACAAATGTGATTGATCGAATCAATCAATAAAAACACTAATAATGAAGATTTGAAATCCCAGGGAAGATGCCATTCTTTCTTTTGATAGTTAATGGCTGCGGAACGACGACTTGAAAGCTAGCCCGAAAGAAAAGACTAAACAAAGACTTCAATTTTTCACGATCATACATAACTTTAGTACCTATTCTTTGGGACAAAAAAGTGATGGACGTCAATTTGATGTAACTTTAGCTGGATAGAATATTGATGGACGTCAATCTGATGTGGCTAGGAAGTCCTTTTCGTGCCAACTCTGCAATTTGTCTTCATCTTTGTGATTACAGTATTATATGGTAAGAACCAAATTTAGAATTTCAAGTTGCGTTAATTTTGAATTTATTGCACGAAACCCACCTAATTGTGTCTTTTGTCTAAACCAATTGGGAGAATTCATTTGCTTCTTTTTCGAGCACATTAAAATACGAGCACACAAGATTACGTGTATGAGTGACATACATAAAGGGTTGAAGGCAGACACAAAAGACTTATTTCAATTTTACCCTAAAGACATAACTTTGGATAGTTATTAATTAAATAAAGTACATGTACGATTTCTAGGCCGAGGAAACTATGAGATTGTAATTTTCCTCAGACGCTCGTACCTTTTGGGCATACTAATTGGTTGGTAATTTTACCAATGAAATCATGGTTTTCCGGATCGTGCTCGTAATGGGATCTATCTATTTCTAGCAGATAAAATTTGTACACGAGAATGAGATCCTATGTCTCTAGGATTGCCCATGGCATCGAGGGTTCCAACGTCAGTAACTATTCATGAAGGATAATCTTTATTTAAGTGTTTGTGATTTTGAAGGTACTTATTCTTAAACAAAAATTGTATTTTGTGTACAATGTTCCTAACGGCAGGCCGACGGACGGCGATGGGCTACCGACAGATGGTCGATCATCAACCAGCGACCGTGACACGAGAGAAGGTGGGAGAGAGGCGAGAAAATTTTTCATTTTTGTTTTAGAAATGGAGGAGCTGAAAATTTTAACTTTTCATTTCTATTCTATTAGGCAAGCATGTATCATCATCCAATAGGACTTCAACAAATTCACATAAGGGCCGATTAGCCTCGATCTCAATACAAACATTGGCATAGGAGATCATCTTCATGTTCTCCGTTAGCAAATCCGCATACAAAAGCTTGCCAATAGCACTAGCCACTACACTAATACCAGGAGTAGACCACAAAGAAGATGGAATAGATTTCAAATGAACCCAAACAGGGAGGGAATCGTGTTGACCTCTCTTGAGGGCCAACCAAGGAACACTAACAGTGTCATTATCCAGAATCTTGCGACGAAAATCAGCATTTGGAACAAGAAAGAAGTAAAACCAATAATCATTTGCCATAATTTCTGACAAATGCGCATCCCAGACATTCTTAACAGTCGTTTCAGTCATCCTAAAGGGAAGTCTCTTCACCACATTTAATTATATCAAGGTTATACTTCACCAATCAATCAAAGAAATACTATATTTTCTTTATAACAATTTGAGATATTATTTCCCGCGAGATACTAAATTCAAATTGAAGAATTTAAGGTGAGGTTTGCGAGAGGGAGGGAGATGTCAAAAAGGAAATGGGGGGATATTAATGTCATTGATGGAATCAGTCAATAAAAACATAAATTACGAAAGATTCAAAATCCTAGGGAAGATATCGTCCATTCTTTTTGGTATTTTAATTAATGGCCATCGGACGACAGCTTTGAAGTTAGCATAGAAGAAAACATTAAAAAAAAAAGAATTCAATCGGTCATGCGTAACTTCACCTACTCTTTGGGATGAAAAAAATAAAAAATTGATGGACGTCAATTTCATGAAACTTGTAACTTCAGCTTGATAAAAATATTGATGGACGTAAATTTGATGTAACTTCAGCTGGATAAAAATTGATTAAAGTCAATTTGATGTCGCTGGGCAGGTCCTTCTCTTGCCAACTCTCCAATGTGTCTTCATCGTGATTAAAGCATGATAGGAACAAAGTTTAAAAATTCAAGTTGCGTTAGTTTCGAATATAGTGCTTGAAACCCACCTAATTTGGTCTTTTGTCTAAAACAACGGGGAAAAAACTCATTTCCTTATTTTCTGAGTCCATTAAAATACAAGCACACAAGATTTTGTGTGTCAATGACATGCGCACAAGATTTGTAGACGGACATAATGTTTTATGTAGCAATATCACCTAGAGGAGAGGTGAATTGGTGATTCCGAACAAATTTGACTTTAAATTACAAAATTAAGAGAATAAAGTCAAATTAAGCACTAATTCAGAATCTAAATATTTTTTGTATGATATTCTAAACATCAATTAGCAATACTCTATTAAACGCGAAAGAAAGAGTTTAGAGATAGAGAAATTTGCACACGATAATTATAATAATTCGGCTTAGATCAAGCCTAGGTGCAATCTCTCACGTTGACAGCAGATAGGCTGGATTTTACTAGATATATCAATGAAAGGTTACAAGTGATTACTTCCTCACACTATAACAAAACCTCTCAAGGATTATAGTATATAGCTCTCGAGAACAAGTATATAATCTGAAGTGCTTTGGTACTTTGGAATTGATGATTCTAATCACACACCAGAGCGGTATTAAGGATCTCCTTTTATACTCCTCACCCCCAAACCAACCGTTGGATAGGTCTTCAAGAGATCACTCTTCAATCACTAATTTGATATCAACAATCCTGATTGAATGAGACTGTATCTAGGGAGATTTGATGACTGTTGGCGTTGAATTTAAACCCCTCATATTCAATCGCCCATACAGCTCAATATTCAATTTCCATAAGTGGAGTTCTTCAAATATGGAAGTTTTCTCGTCCCTTTGAAAGATAATTTCCAATAAAAAAATATTTGACTAATTTGATATAGAATAATCTTATCAATCAAAGATAGCAAACTTCCATAGATATCTTAGCCACAACGAAATTGTGTCGGCCATGGGTATTCAGAATATATATATATATATATTCTAGAATCTGAACATATTAGAACACTGAATATGAGCTCGATAAAGTTCTTATTGATGCTCGCATATGAGTCTTCTTCAAAGGTATGATTGAATCTACATGGGTGATATTCCACTTAATCTGGATAAAATAATTGAACTTCTTCGGAATTAAGTATGTGATGATTTCGATTCAAAGGTGATATTCCACTTAATCTAAAATAATTCAACTTCTTTAGAATTAAATATGTGATGATCTCGTCTTGAGTCCGAACACCAATCGGTGAAAGAGGCTCATGTGCATCGGATGCATATAAGACTTGCTCCTTCTTGATGTACAAATTCCCGATTAAAAAAAAAACAAAACAAAAAAGGAAAGGCCCACTTGGAGCAGCGAATGCTTCCCTGGATAATGCCTAGAGCTAGAAGGCAACGACTTTGCTAAGTCCAGGTCAACTAATGTTAGTACATTGCAATAACATCTCAATAAAGAAATGGTGATTCGTGATAGGCAATAGGAATAATGGGCTGGGTTAAGGCCACCTGGGAGCATATTGCTTCGACGTTGAGGACTGAGGGGTGAGGACCACAAGAAGGCAATGGTTGAAGATTTAGTTTTAGTCAATTAACAAGCACGTCCATGACTCAACCCAAAACGTGAAGGCATCTCTCGATTTCCAATACCGACACCATTTTTATGAATTCCCAGTCAAGCTCTATCTCGCACTTCATCTTCATGCCTTGCTTCCTGCTTTCCCTAATAGTCGAGTAATCATTCGTGCTCAAAGCTATCCATAGTAGTCGAGTAATCATCCTGGTTGACAAGGAAACCCCCCGTACCTTCCCCCCATCCCTTGAAAGATCGAAATGAGACTTTCGTGGCATTATTTCAAACACATTTTTTTCTTAGTGGCTGGCTATTTCTTTGGTAAGACGAAGAATGTGAGGGCCATCCCTGGAGCCTCTAGTTCCTCGGCCTCGACAGAGAGCAGTGATTCTGGGCCATCAGCTTCCAGCGGCATTCGGCAGGAAATGTCCGTTGAACAGCACGAGGATCCTGGAGCCTCTTGCTCCTTGATCTTACCAGAACGAAGTGATTGTTGGCCATGTGATTCTGCCGACGTTATGAAGGAGGAGTTCAACATCGTCATCAAACAACAGCAACAGGTGAATTTCAAGAGGGATTGCTCTCTCTCTCTCTCTCGATGTATGCCTTGCCTCCTGCTTTCCCTTCTTCCTCTTTACTAGCGATGCTTTAAGTTCGGCGCGGAGATAATCCGGTAATTATTTTAGTCCGGTAATCATTTCCTGCTCAAACCTATCTGTAGAAGTCGAGCAGTCTTTCTGGTGACAAGGAAACCACTGTGCTTTCCCTCACCTTGAAAGAGCAAAATGACACCTTTCTTGCTTTCTTTCACACCCGTTCTTATCTTTATGGCTGGGTACTTATAAAGAAGAATAGGAGCGCCACTGGAGCCTCTGGATCCTCAACCTCACCGGAACGAAGTGATGCTGGACCATCTTCTGCCCCCGCTTCTGTGATTGGAAACAATTACTATGTGTTCTTAAGCTTCCGAGGCCCAGATACTCGCAATGGCCTCGTCGATCACCTTTACCACAAACTCCGAGACGTGGGCCTTCCGTTCCATCCAAACTTCGTGTTCAGAGATGATAACGACCTCCCTTTTGGCGAGGAGATTGCTGCAAACCTTATCAGCGCAATCAAGCACTCTAAGGTTTCAATCCCAATCATCTCGGAAAAGTATGCTACTAGCGAATGGTGCCTCCGCGAGCTCATGCAGATAATGGAGTGCGCGGAAAGAGGAGAACAAAAAGTCTTGCCTGTGCTTTACAAGGTGAAACCCTATGAGGTGCGAGAACTAGAGGGGGCCTTCGGAGAGGCCTTCAAATCCCGTAAGCATCGATTTAAGGAGCATGTCCAGCAACAAGGGCCCGAAGCGCTCAGAAGAGCAGTTGCTTCTAGAATATTCGAATCAGAGAAATTTGCCGAGGGGTACTTCTTTTACCTTCTTTTAATAGATCCTTGTCAGAATAAGAATTTTTTTTCAATTTATCATCCTTAATCCTTGTTTTGTGGAGCCATTAATAAGTTCTCATCTATTGTGTCGTTTGACAGGCGCGAAGCGGAATTAGTAAATAAACTCGTAGAAATCATAACACGCCAGCTGCAACATGATTTTCCACCACCTCTTGCCGCGGACTTGGTTGGATTCGATGAAAATGTGGCTAAGGTCACGAGGTTGGTGGATACTGCTTCTTCCGAAATTCAAACTGTTGTGATTTGCGGGATTAGCGGCATTGGTAAGACAACTCTAGCTACTTTCATCTATAAAAAGCTTTTCAACAATTTTGAGTGCCGCAGCTTCCTCAAGCATACTAGGGAAACAATCGAAAGCAAGGGCATGGAGCATGTTCAATCTCTACTAATCTCAGATATAACAAAAACTCCTGCCGGCATAGTGCGTGATTCTGAGAGAGGGATTAACATGATCCGAATTAGTTGTGAAAAAAAGAAGGTACTTATTCTGCTTGATGATGTGGATTGTCAAGACCACCTCGATAAATTGATTGGAGGCTGTAATTTCGGGTCAGGAAGTAAAATCATCATTACATGTCGAGATAAGGCCCTCTTAAAGTCTAAATATGAAATCTACGAACTCCAAGCGATGAATCGCAAAGACTCTTCGGTTCTATTTAATAGATATGCATTTGATGGGAAACAACCTCCAAAAGAACTTGTGGCTCTCTCCAATGATATTGTTGACACAACAGGAGGGCTTCCCTTAGCTCTCGTGATTGTAGGTTCACTTCTCAAAAAAAAACATAAAAGCATATGGATGGAGACACTGGAGAAATTGAGGAAGGTGCCTCATAAGGATGTGCAGAAAATGTTGAGGATCAGTTACGATTCCTTAGGATACGAGGAACAACAAATGTTTCTTGATATAGCATGCTTTTTCATTGGAATTGACCACAGAATTGCCAGCTACATGTGGTATGATCTCAATTTTTCCCCAAGTACCGGATTGAAAGCACTGATTAACAGATCATCAATAAATGTTGATGATAATAATGAGTTGAGAATGCATGATCAGTTAAGAGATCTAGGCAGAGCTATCGCCTATCCAACACATAAGAAGCCTTGGGATTGTTGTAGACTATGGGGCAAAGAAGCCATGAAAGTTCAACGAAGCGAGGTAATAATCATGTCTACTTTTGGCCTATCCCATATTCTCTAATGGTAGTTCTTTTGCTCTAGATCTTTGACCATTCTCAACATGATTTTAGCGTTTGGTTGGTAAAAGCTACATCCAATTTTGGTCTTTCGTTCATGAAAGGTCTGCACTCGCCACTATTCCACAGGTCATCTGTTGACGATGCATAATTAACAGGCTCAGAAAAGGGGTATTAAAAATTGTGTTATGAGCTCTATATGTATTGCTCTTTTGCTATCTTAAAATCATTTTCCAGCAGTTTTGGTACCGCTTCTTATTATATTTCAAGTTGAAGATCCTATCTTAGCCCAGGTTTGAAAATTCACTTATTCGATTATCATTTAAGTAAGATATTATCGTAAAATACATGCATAAAATTTTTCTATAATTCTTATTACAAGCAAAAGGACACCATACATGGTTTAGTGGAGGGCATAATTCGTAGTCAATGCTTCATGTGTTACAGAATTTAATCTGAAAACTTATGAAAAACCTAGACTATGTTCATGTGGGAATTTTACATGAGATCAACCAAAATTCGTGGTATACAAGTGAAAATTCACATATTACATGGTTGTGTAGTTACAAAAAGATGACATATACTCTGTTAGTGTAGAGAAAATGCTCTGGCCACAATAACATGCAGACGGATACTAACAAAAGACGGTTGGGTGGTATGCTGTTCCCTGTTTCATGAAACTTTATTCATGTCAAGATCTGTGAATGCCCTGTGCAGATATTTACTATCCTCAATCTCTTTTGTAGGTGGAAAATAGAAATATTGAGGCACTACATCTGGACAAAAATGGCTCAAGCAAGTTCATGGAGCGACAGAGCTTTAAAAGAATGCCTTACCTGAAGTTCCTTCGTTTGAGTGAAGTGGATTTCGTTGAAAGTATTGAGGATTCACTTTCTGAATTAAGATGGCTAGAGTGGAAGATATGTTCTGACTCTACCAAGACGAATGATGTTCATTTGGAGAACCTACTCATACTTGATTTATCAGGTGGTTACATGAGTCATGAATGGAGAGGATGGAGTTCGATCATGGTAGAGATCAGAAATGCTTTCTCTTTGGTTACATTTCAATGATAAATCATTTTATATTCCAATGGCTAATCTTTGGAACATGTTCCTTTCTTGTAGATGGAGAAGTTGAAAGTTCTCAACCTTTCGTGGTGCTCAAATCTAACGAGCACCCCTAATCTCTCTGCGTTTAAAAATTTGGAGATGCTAATCCTGGAGCATTGTGAGAACTTGGAGAGATTGGACCCTTCCGTTGGAAATGTCAAGCGCCTCGTTTCCTTGAACTTGAGGTACTGTGGGAGTCTCAAGGTGTTACCAGCACAACTGGGTGAACTAAAAGATTTGGAGGAACTTGTTGTAGACGAGACTGATATACTAGAAATCCCTCCATGGATAGGATCTCTGGAGAAGCTGAAGACGCTTAGTGCCGTGGGTTGTCATCTCCTGACTCGAGTTCCCAGCTCAATAAGCCGTCTGGTATGTTTGTCGACCCTGAACTTGAACACCTGCAAAAAATTGCAAGAACTTCCGGACTCCTTCCATGCCCTTGGGAAACTGCAGCGCTTGTTGTTAGAGCGCTGCTACATGTTGAGAGAGATCCCTTCTTCAGTTGGGGAGTTGGGAGAGTTGGTTGAGCTGGACTTGTCGTCTACAAGGATTAAGGAATTACCCGAATCCATCGGGGAATTGAACAACTTGAAAATTCTTCGGATTTCTAATAGCGAGATAGAAAAGCTACCCGGAGCTATTGGAAAATTGAAAAGCCTCCAAGAGTTAGATGTCTCTGGCTGCCATAAGCTGAAAGGAGAAATTCTTCTTGATGAAGGTGGATTGTCTTCTCTAAGCACTCTTCGTTTAGGTAGTGCAAAAATTTCTCGCTTGCTAGAAAGCTCTGATGAGCTTCCTACTCTCGAACTTCACGAGCTTTCTAAACTCCAACACCTGGATTTACTCTACTGTAGCGAGCTTCAGTCACTGCCGAAGCCTCCTCCTGGCTTATCATCCCTGCAGGTCACCTGTCTAAGCGCCACGCTTCCGTCGCTCTCTCACCTGAGTTATCTAAAGCAGCTAACCCTTCATTCTTGCATGTCTCTTCAAAGCATCCCGGAGCTTCCCTCTTGCATACGGAAGCTCTGTGTTCGTAAATGTCCCAAATTGGAAAATTTGTCGATTCTTCCCGAGTGGAAATCCTTGTTGGAGTTAGAGCTCTTGCAATGCTATGGGCTGAGGGAATTGGATGGTCTGGAAGCCTTAGAATCCCTGAGAAAGTTGGACGTCTCCATAAGCACAGAGTTGTCCAACCTCAACGACTTTGAAGATTTAGAGTCGTTGAGATACTTGGACCGGCAAAGCTATGACGATGAAAGAGCAGACAATCTCGTTATGATTGTAGGCCTTGAAAAATTGGGATCCCTGGAAATGTTGAATATCTCTGAGCGCAAACACATTGAACGACTGAACCTTTCAAAGGCGGAGCATCTGAGGCAATTGATTGTTAATAATTGCCAAAGGTTAATTGAAATTCGCTTCCATGATAAGATAGAATCCCTGGAACGCTTTGAGAGGGATGGGTGCCAACCACAAATCACCACTTTTCAGCACTTGACAGGTCATCGGACAGTACCGGATGCTTAATTCCAGGGGGAAAGAGCGGCAGAAAAATGACTAATGTTCACATGCTAAAGTTAGGTTTTATATTTGACGGTACTGGAATACAATTTGAGGGGAGCAGCACCGAAAGCATTGATTTGAGGATTTTCTTTGACGTGTTATGATTGGGGTTATGATGAGAATAGAAAAGATCAGGATGACTCCTAAAGTATATTAGATGTCTTCAGTCAAATGGTAAGAGACTCTTCATCCTCGATGTCTGAGCTTTTGTCTGTAATACTTTTCTCCTACTTCAATCAAAGCTGGTTTTCTTTTACTATGTGGTTCTTCCATTTATGCAGAGAAGAAATTCACTGTCTAATGAATTCCGGAAACTGCTCGTGCATAAGTGATTATTGATTTCATTTTAGTGATTCGTTAATATATATATATGTGTGTGTGTGGAAATAGGTAGTGAAGGTACCATAAACGTGTATTGCATTTTCTCAAAGCCAGTACATTAATGTCAAGACGAAGGTTGCTCTCTTTGAAGGTAGATATAAGGCCTTGAAATGGTGGAAGTGTAATTATCAACGATAGAAATCATATAGGCCACTTTTTCCTTGATTTACTTCCTGCCTCCATTACTCATCTTGCAAATTCTTACCTCTATACCATTCACAATTTCTTCCATCAGTTTGGTCATTGTTTGGCGATGACTGTGACGTCCCTCCAATTAGGGACGTGAAGCCAAGAAAATTTAAGGAAATTTTGGGATCCACTTTCCACTCTAATCTTCTGTTGAAGCTTCCCATGTCCACCTGTGCTCTCATTAAAATCCCACTACTTCCCCCCCCCCCCCAAAAAAAAAAAAACAGAGCTGGAATGTATCCTTTGGATGAACTTTCTGCTATTCTGCTTCACTAGTCGGCTGAGCTCATTTTCCTTGCAAATAAGACAACTTTGCATGATTTCTTTTGACCACAAACCCCACTATTCACGTGGGAAACCTCTGCACCAACTGGCTTTCCCTTCTTTCTTCTTCTTCTTGTCTGGTTTTCATTCGGCCTCTCGTGGGCTGCTGGAATTTGCTATCTGCTGCAGCTGGCTTCTTCTTCTTTTCTTTTCCTTTGGTTCTGCTCCTCCACTACTACATACTCTCGGCTAAGCCTGCTGTCCCCATTTGCTACAAAAACTTCTGCTCCTTCTCGGCTGGAACCTGCACGTTGCTGCTGCTCCCGTCGGTCCCTCTCGGCCAAGCTTGCAGCTGGTCCTTCTTCCTTTATTTTTCATTCAGCCGTTTGGACTTACTGCTTCTGCCCTTTTTCTCATTTTTTTTTCTTCTCTCGGTCAACTTGCTACAGCTTCGCTTCCGTTCTAATTCTCGGCTGCATGTGAAATTGTTGCTGCTGTCCTCCATCTTTGTTCGTGGCCTGCTGCTAGAATTTCTGCCCCTTTGCCATGAATTTGCTGCTGCAAATTGTTCTTGCCCAACCGCCATCCATGTGCTCGGCCACTGCTCGGTCAAGCCGCGTTACGCAAAAGCTCAACATCGTCTGTGGCTCGAGCTCATTGACCATCCGTGGCCCGAACTCGTCGTCGCTCGGCCAAGCCACCTCACCACCATCGCTTGCCCAAGTTCCCTGTTCAACTGAGCCACGGTCATCCATTGTCCCCGAGCTCGAACTTGATTTTTGGGTGAGCACATTTTTAAACTTGACTTAAAATGTCAGGTATGCTAGGGACTGATAGGGAAAATTTTATGATGAAAATATTAAATTTCCTCGATGTCAAATGTTGATTTTCTATTGCTGACCATAAGGGTTAATTGGCATTTTTGCGGACTTTAGAAATTGTCATGTGTGCTGGACTATTTGCCCTTGAACCTAGACGACTTAGAATGAAAATCGAGTCCTGAAATGCGAGTTTTTGCAACATGCGATGCTTGGTTATTTTATTCGACGTATTTTGAGATAAATTGTGTGCTCATGCAAATAATCTTCAGAATTACATGTGGCAAAACTGACTTGCATTAGTATTTAAAGTTCAATTCAATTAAGAACTTCGGTTACTCATCATTAATCTATATGCTGGCATGAGACATATGCATTTGGTAGAGTGCGTAGAACTATACGGGATGGCCCGACAGTGTCTAGGGGGTCACCGAGAATACGGGATGATAAGGAGAAGCCAATCACAGAACTAATTGAGCCACGGTCGTTGCACTCATGCCTAAACATGCTCATCACAGGTTAGCTGGAAAGACAAGGGTGCCAACTTCGGTGTGATTAGACACGGGTTGAGACACAGGCCTGAGACGTCTATGACGTAGCCGAGACCGGAAGTGCTATTGAGCCATCGGGGATCCCAAGTGAATCATTGAGCATCTACATTGGTATCTGTATGATCCGAAGTCATAATATGCCTATGATGATTTCCATTCTAGCATGTGGTGTACGCTTATTTTTAAATTGAGTTTAGAGATATGCTTGCTGAGTTTCGACTAATATTTTTGTGGCTAATCGCCCTTTCAGACCCTCAATCATAGACATTATTGTTCCTCGAATCCGCCATGGGATCCCTCAGGAGACTGAGACCGAGGTAGTTACGTATCCTGCCATGGACTGAATTTTGTATGAGAAGTATAACTGTACTGTGGGTCAACAAGGGATATGACATTTTCATCCCTCACAGATATGAGGCGTGGATGAGCCGAAGAGATTAGAAAGAGTGGCAGGGTCCTTTGCAGAGTTTAGATGTCCCATTCTTCTCGATAGGACCGGCAGACCTAGTGAATGCAACTACTTTTGGTGGCAAATTCGTAGACCCTGAGCTTATGGAGGCTGACTCAGATGTGTAGTGATGGAGATCAATGGAGCAAATGACATGTTCATCGAGCAAGCAAATGGCGAGCCTGGATCCCCGATATTCAAGGAGTCCGATCCAGAGGAGCTTCCCTTGTCGGAGGACGAGTAGTTTCCCTGATAATGTATAGGAGAACACTAGTGACTTTTTGGTTTGGCTTATTCCCTTTTTAACCTTGGCCAACTTAGGTTTGTTTTGAGGTTTAGAGGATAGTCGTTTTCCCTGTGTTGTATCAAACCTCTACTGTTATAGGTTATGATATGTAAATTCGATTTTCTCTATCTTACTATCCTGCATGTGTGTATGTTAGGGGATTGTGCGCTTTCCGTTGTCGCTTTTGCTAGCCGTCGTTTGGCTGCGATGAGTTCTGGGCCGTCGCTAGTGTTAGCCAAGCAATGTTCAATTTGGTAGAAGATGGGATATTGCATGCCCGCCGGGTTCGAGGCATGACAATGACATTGTCTATGCCTCAAACGCTTTAAACAAACAGAGGATGTTCAATGTATTCATGGATAACGGTATCAGATCCAAACCAGAAAGAAGTATGGAGAACGTCTTTAAATCAACTGCATTGCTTCCATGACTTTTGTATAAAATGACTGCGGAGCTAGAAAGGTGATTTGCTTCAGTCCTTGAATGTTCGGGAGTTGGTCTAGATCTCTAAATGCCATCTTTTCTTGAACTACTACTAAAATCAGAATGTTTTGTTGCAGCTGCCCCTGAACAGATTTGGAAATTCAATCCTGCAATAAGCAATTGTGATTTCAGCCAGAAATGTGCACCTTTTTTTGGCTAGGTTGACGGTGGGGACAAAAGAATTCTTCAGAGCTTGGGTATCATCCAGCTGTTTATGACACTAAATGAAGTGGGAGGAGCAATGCATATGATTTTTACTTCTGTGGAGATCTAGCTTAATTGATACTGCATCAGCAGAGAGGACTTCCAACTACAACTGTACTCTTCACATAGGAATAGATCATTGGCAATATTGGGAGAGCAAATTGACTTGGAAGATACTAGTCGTGTTCTCTTATTATAATTTGCATAGCAGTTTGATGCGTGTCTTTGAATCCTGATGAGAGAAATCATGTTCTCTTATTATCATTTACACAAAGAGAATACAAGAATGATGGAGAACACATATACCTCATGTAGAACTATGGAAAATATTTGCATGACTGCAGCACGACAGAGATGAGATTCTGGAGATCATCCGTCTTTCCTAGTATATGCAAATATCGCAGTTAAAGTATCATATTCGGTTAAAAGTACCTATTTCAAATTAGTAATTTCATTTTGGCAGGGGGTTTTTCATGTCAATGTCTTATTGTTTTCTGTCTCATATCAAGGAATCTCGGGGAAATTGGTGGACTAAGTGAATGCAATGCTTCAGCACCATCTGGCTTGTCATCCTAGTGGGAATGAAAATAGATAAGAATGCCTTCGAAGTACATTGCATTCATCATACCTCATCAGTCACAGAGCAAGACTTTTCATTTTTGACATCAAATTAATGTGTTAGTATTACCTTTTTCCAAGTTGTATTAAGGTTGGTTTCCTAGAGCGCAGGATGTTTATTGTGTGTTTCTTTCATTCATTCATGCATGCTAAAAAGAACTTCATCCACCCAAAAGCTTAAGCTATTATTTAGCGGTAGACTGCATGTATATAACCCCTGTTGAGACCCTTTGTGGAATGACACTTCTAACAATTGATTGATCATGGCAACTACTCATGTCTATGTGGTTTTGATTGCATTTTTTTAGAAGCTTATGACCACCTATTCTATCATGGATGAATAGGCCACTGCTTCTTATTATATTTCAAGTTGAAGATCCTAGCGTCGCCCAAGTTTAAAAATTCACTTATTCGATTAAGTAAGATATTATCGTAAAATACATGCGCAAAATTTTTCTATAATTCTTATTACAAGCAAAGGGACGCCATATGCAGTTTAGCGGAGGGCATACTTGGTAGTTAATTACAGAATTTGATCTGAAAACTCATATGATACATAGACTATGTTCATGTAGGAATTTTACATGGGATCAAACAAAATTCGTGGTATACAAGTGAAAATTCACATATTACATGATTGTGTAGTTGTAAGACGATGACATATACGCTGTAAGTGTAGGGACGCTGGCCACAATAACATGCAGACGGATGCTAACAAAAGATGGGTGGTATGCTATTCCATGTTCGATGAAACTTTATTCATGTCAAGATTTGGGAATGCCCTGCGCAGATATTTACTATCCTCAATCTTTTTTGTAGGAGGAAAATAGAAATATTTAGGCACTATGTCTGGACAAAAAATGGCTCAAGCATGTTCATGGAGCGAAAGAGCTTTAAAAGAATGCCTCACCTGAAATTTCTTTGTCTGAGTGAAGTGGATCTTGTTGAAAGTATTGAGGATTCACTTTCTGAATTAAGATGGCTAGAGTGGAAGATATGTTCTGACTCTACCAAGACGAATGATGTTCATTTGGAGAACCTACTCATACTTGATTTATCAGGTGGTTACATGAGTCATGAATGGAGAGGATGGAGTTCGATAAAGGTAAAGATCAGAAACGCTTTTTCTTTTGTTACATTTTGATGAACAGTTGAAAAGATTCGAAATCAGAAGCTTCATATTTTTATTCGTGTAGACGAAACAAATACAATATCAGAAGCTATAAAAAAAAAGAAAGAAGAAAAACGTTATTCTAACTAGCTAAAAATAACATTGACTAGCTAAAATTACATATGACACAAAAGGAATAATATCCTATAGATAATGCAAGGAATATTATCCCGTAATAACAGTCATTCTATATTCCAATGCTAATCTTTAGAAAATGTTCCTTTCCTATAAATGGAGAGGTTGAAAGTTCTCAATCTTTCGTGATACTCAAATCTAATGAGCACCCCTGATCTCTCTGCATTTAAAAATTTGGAGATGCTAATCCTGAAGAATTGTGAGAACTTGGAGAGATTCGACCCTTCCATTGGAGATGTGAAGCACCTCGTTTCCTTGAACTTGAGGTACTGTGGGAGTCTCAAGGTGTCACCAGCACAACTGGGTGAGCTAAAATTGTATTGGCATTATATTTCTTTTAAAGATTGAGATGGATTCAAAAAGATTTTATTTGTTAAACGCAATCCATTAGATAGGATTTTCTATAAATCCTATCTTTCTAAAAAATGATAAGACGTGGCTTTTAAGAAACCATATCTTGCTATATATTTTTTTGGAATTTTTTTAGATTTTAGGAGATGAAATGAAAAGATGAACCGTGAGATTTTTTACTTTTTGAATTTTCTATTTTTAATGATATTTTTTTATTTTTCAGTTTTCATGAATGAATTTATATTCATGTTGCAAATCTTTCAGTTGAAAGATAATAGTCAATGTATCTTTCGAATTAAGTTTCGATCTAAAGTCTAATAGATCGACCTTAAAAATTCGAAATGCTCGCTATGGAAATAATTCCATTTAAATTTTTATAGATAGAGTTATTTTTATGTGTGCCGTTGTAGATTAGGAAATTTTCCTAATCAATCGCATTTTGAAAAAAAAAATTGATATCTTATCTTGGATATGCTCTAAATATTTTTCAAACTTAAACAAAGACTCTAAAAAATGCTTGGATCAAATCAAAATCTTTCAAATTTGGCAAGTACATGATATATCGCAAAACAATCAAGGTAACCAAATATTCCATCCAAAAATCACTTCAAGCATATATTCATCAAGCAATCAAATCAAACCAATACTTTCATAATATCTCAAGATAGAAAGAAGTTACCTAATTTGAATCTTGAACTAGAAACTTGATGAGTAAGCCAAGCTACTCGGACCGATTGGTGAGGAACTTGAGTGTACATCGAGAGGATGAAACTCACAATTCCGACAGTGAGTTGTTCGCACAAAAATACTGTCAAAATAGTGATGAAAGTAGGCCAAAACACACAACGCTCAAGGCTCGTTTAGGCCATGGCCACAACTATTATAGTTGGCAAGGCCTATAAGCAAGCTACAATCGCTTCTCTTGGGCTAATGCTTGGTAGTGCCCAGACATGCTTTCAACCCCACCAACTGTCAAAGAAAGGAAAGTGTAGTTTATCATAGGACGTAATTCGACTTGAATCGATTTACATTTCCAATAAGATATGGTTTATAGGCTTCTCTAGGGAACCGGTATCCACGTTCCATATAGATGGATGAAGTAAACCCTCATCCCTCTAACTCAATCAATATCAACAACATGTCATAACGCTTTGGTTAGGCTTACTACTATAGGCTAAATGGGCTAGGGATCAGATAAGATCATACTATTATTAAAAAAAATAGTAGGAAGTCCCCAGTAGAGATCTTAGTCAAAAAAGTCAAAAGCAGGAGTCTTCTAATTTCTAGTTTTAGACACTGAGAATGGAAGACCAAGGAGGTTTTAACTTGGTTGACATCGAGAAAGACTAAAGATGGGAGAGCACACAAACCAAATCAAGGAAATAGGAATTAGCCATGGAAGACTTTACCAAATCCCCTTCCCTTGGTGAGAAAGTCTTAGTCGTTCAAAATAGGACACCTGAAGGGCCCGGCACGCACAATCATATCCTATCCAAGTCCGAAGTTACCCCTTGGATTTGATCTTTTTAATGAAGGAATCTTTCGAGGAAAAGCACTTTCACTTTGCTCTCTGGGCTTAAGGACAAGGACCGACTAAAAGAAAAGCTTGGCTTAGGAATTTAGGTGCTACAAATTAGCTACTTGAAGCCCAATTGAATGAATGAATATGAAAGGAGATCAATCAAACAAAAAAATGGGCCATCAATGAAGAAGTAGTGGGCCTTTAACACCTCAGTAAGACATTGTTGTAAGAAACAAAACAATTATTACCCCACATACTCCTGCGTAGCTATCCTCCGAACAAGGATAGGTTTTATCGTTCATATGTCAAGGGTTGGTAAGGTTTTCTGCGTTATATCAAATTCGCTTCGAAAGAGCTACTTTCCAGTTCACAAAGAGGTCATTCAACATCGAACCTTCTAGCGCACATTTTAAGGTACTTTGGGGATGGTTCATTAAAACACCTACCCAAGCTCCTTGAAAGATAAGCCCCTTTATCAAACCAAAAACAGGCACACCCCATAGATCCTATCGTAAATTATCCACACGTATATCCATGGACTGGGTGGGTATGATAGGAAGCAAGATAACTTGTATGATATTCCCTTTGTTGAACCGTAATATGCCCTTTCCAATTGTAAGGCGAATTCATCAAGTTATAGATCGAAATAGGACTAAGATCTCTACTTAGATCACGTACTAGAAAGAATCCAAAACAATTCTGATGAGTAATCACTCATTTTTGATAGTCATACGATTCCAGAAGATGATCTAGAATTATGGAAATCACGTTTATTAGAAGTGGACAATAGAGTGGTTGTACCAGCTAAAACGCATCTACATATACTCTTGTAACATCTGCTTGTAACATCTGCTGATGTACCTAATAGTTGGGCTATACCTTCCTTAGGTGTCAAATGTGATGTTGTACCTAGACTTATGTGCGAGCGATCAGCACTTAGTGGAGTGGCTGCTCATGTTTCTTAGCCTAGTATCATGTACCTCGCATTCATGATATCTATATTCAACTGTGCCTGGGAGACACAGTCTCACCAAGCAAGATATGGCTCGCCCAAAGAATGGCCTCGACGCAAGCCTGATTTTTTTAGTAAAGTGAGCTTACAGCTTACCTTATTATTAGAGAAAGGGAAAAGGGGAGCCATCCCGAACCCAAGAGCGAAGCTATCCCTCTTGAGACTAGCCCACAAGAATCCATTTCATGATTGAAATGCTCCAAGTGGACTTTGTTTAAAGAAAAGCTTGAAATACCTTCTTTATTTTAAAAAAGGGCATGATTTAGGATATTTTTGTCGTTTGCTTTTTTATTTAATTTTTTCCTTCTTTTTATTTTCTTTTAATTTCCCCTCCTCGCCAGTGGCTACTGGTTGGCCGATCACCGGTGAGGATAGCCCTCACCTCGCCTAGGCCAGGCCAGCCACCATCGTGGGCACCCAAATTTCCCCCTCGAAGTTCTCCTGGACCGTCCCTACCTGGCCAAGTTCGACACCAAAGTCTACTTAGACAACGTTGTGAGAGCCAACCTCACTTACGTAGCAAATAGAGCAACGAGAATTCAGCCTAAAAATTGTCTCTTTTTTGGGGGTTTTCCGCTGTTGTGATGTTTTTGGCTTTTGGGTTTTCATTGGTTTTAGGCAAGCTTGTGGGAATGGAGGTTCTATCTCAGAAAGAGCTATTTCGGTGGCCAATTTGAGCTCTGAAATCGTCGAGACCTGCTTGATACATAACACGAAGCAATACATCCCAGGTATCTTGCGATCCGGCATGAAGCCGCCATTGTCATCATCTTCTTCTTCGGTCCATTTGGAGAGTGAACAGAGAGCTTCTGGAGACACTAATCACTAACCTGCCGCCTGAGTAGATGACGTCGAGCTCTTCGGCGGCGACCCCTCGCCGGCCTCACTCGGACAAGCCAAGGGTTGGGTGAGGGTAGCCCTCGTCAGCCTCGCCCGGCCCAGGCAAGTTGAGGAATGCCCTCGCTAGTGGCCAGTGTCTCCGGGGCAAGGCGAGGGCTGTCCTCACTGTTGGTCGGCCAGCCATGGCCTAAGAAGCACGGACACGCCTCAAAGGGGGGCGTGTCCGTGTCGGACACGTGTCGGCGTGCGACACGCGGCCGACACGTTCGGACACGTGTCCGACACGCGTTGACCGCGTGTCGGATTCCGACACGCGGTCAACGCGCCCGACACGCAAAGGACACGCGTGTCGGGCATCTTAAAAAGCTTTTTTTTTAAAAAAATTATATCTTAGCCAAATTACTAAGAAAAGTAGAGATTTCATCTTAGCCAAAAAGCCAAGATGAGATACTTGTAAGCCTCAATGTAGAGACTTCATCTTAAAGAGACATCTTACTTGTTATCTTCACTAGGCAACCAATGTGGGACTCTTTTCTTTAACTTATAAGCCTCCAAGTCTCATCCTTAGCTTTTTAAAGAGACTTCATATTTGTCACTCTCCCTCACAATCAATGTGGGACTCATGAATCAAGTCATTTTGCTTTTGTCTCTGTCTCTCACCATTTATATGGGACTAATTCTATGATTTTTTAGTTATTTATTTATTTGTAAATTTGAATCAAATTAATTTGCTTGAAATAATCACAAAAATGATAATTTATAATGTATATATATAAAATATAAATTTATTATCTAACGTGTCCCAACGTGTCGAAATTTTCTATTTTTTAAAAATGACGTGTCGGCGTGTCGTGTCGTGTCGCGTGTCGCGTGTCGTGTCCGTGTCCGTGCTACCTAGGCCATGGCCACAAGCAGGGCAAAATTAAAAGAAAAAAAGAGAGAACATAAAAGGAAAGACAGCAAGAAAAAAAAAGGAAAAAATGAAAAAAAAAATCTTGATTAAACCCCTTTTTAAAAAAATCAATTTCATATTCTTATTTGAAAAAATAATAATACTTAAAGCCCTTATTTAAAAATTTTTCCAAACTTTAACGTACCATTCGACAAAAAAAAAACTTAAGATGCCTTTCAGATAATTTTTTTTTAAGATTTTAATATTTTTATTTGTTTTTGCTTTTGTTTTCAAATTATTTAAGTGAGCTCCAAATATGGGAATACTCTGTCATTAAAAATTTATTTTAGTTGAGAAAACCAAAAGACAAAAGTTAAAAAAAAAAACCTACTTAAGCAGTCCATATAATTTCAATGGAGAAAAAAGGATAATTATAATAAACTAGCTAGGGAACCTGTAGCGTGATGATGACCCCGCCATAGCTCAGAAAAGCTCATTGGAAGCCACGATTTTTGAGGAAAGAAAAATATAAGAGATAGGATTTTCTAGGCTTCCGTTTTACTTATCCAAATCTTCTACCCACGATTTTTTTTTTTTTTTTTAGGAAATTGCTCAAATTGTCTTTATTTGCTATTCAGAAAAACACAGATTGAATTTTCATATTTTTTAAAGATTCGTCGACGGAGACTCAAGGGAGAAGGGAGAGAGCAATCGCGTCTCAAGCGGGCTGCTTTTTCAAGGAAAAGTAAGCACCTACCGCTCTTTGGAAGCCGTATGGCCTCTCCTTCTCAAAGCAAAGACTACTCCTTTCTCAATCGAAAAGAGACAAAAGCCATGATCGATCTTCCCTCTCCTGTCGCTCTGCTTTTGCAAGCCTCCGAAAGCAGGCGCCTCCGACGACGAGAATGCGAGCGTGCGCTTTTGCATGCCACCAGGAATTTTAAAGGGTAAGGATTTCAGTTAGCATTGCTGTTTTTTCATTTATTTTGATTTCGGATTTTCCTTTTTTTTCCTTTTTTTTTTTTTGGGTCAGAAACGTGCTTGAAGCGCGAAAAGCCACAGAGGTTTGTGAAGCGCGAAGAGCCGTCGAGGATGCCGAGGCTGCGTGTTCGGCACAAGCTGGTAGAGTCCTGGAAGAAATCACGTTGGTAGTAAGTACAGTAGAAGAGATTGAAGCTCTATTGGATCTTCTGATAAATGCTGTACCGCCCCATGCGGTTGCAAGGGTGGAGGTTCAGGGCCCCTCGGTAGCAGCATTGAGGGCCACTTTGGAAGGTCAAGGCTTCATCTTGTGGAAGGGGTAAGAGTGTTCTCTGTTACTCTTTCCGGTTTTTTTTTTTTTAATATAAAAACTTGTTTTTTTTTCCTTCTCTCTTAACCTTCTAATGCATTTGCAGAAACTGCTACTACGTTCCTCAGAATTTTCTTCCGGTTGCGGATGCGGCGGCTCCTGCGACTCCGGCTCTGGCTCCGGTTCCGGCTCAGCAGCAGGCTGGGGGTCGTACTTCGCGGCAGCTTCCGCGGCCTTAGGGGAGGAGAGAGAAGTTCTTGTGTTTGGTGTTTCCTTGTTTATTGTGATTCAGTAGGACGATGATAGCTCTTTTGCATTTAAGAAGGGGATTAGATGGGGAGCTGCGGTTTATGTTGATTATTGTGGTGACATGGTTTTTGTCAAATGAAAAGCTTGTGGTGTGCTAACTTTCCACAAATTTGTTGTTTTTTCTGTGAAAATGTTTTACATGGAGCTTTTGATAAAATAGAGGAACTTTGGTAGTCAGCACGATTCTGTCTGCTTTGACCATGAACCGGAGGTACCGGAGATAATTCATCATTTTGTTGAGATTTTGGACCTGTACTTTTGGCATTGGGAGGACGAACTTTTCTATCCATGAAATACTAAGATGTTTGTGTTGAGTTCCTGATCTCCCCACGATTTCTTTAGCTCTTCACAGGTATGCGAGTTAGACTCAATATTTAACTTTCATAAGGTCGGTTATGCTCATTCAGTACAAGAGTTCACATATTTATCTTCTCTTCGTATTGCTGCTTTATTCGTGATAATTAAAGATTTTGCAAAATGTTTCTGCCAACATTTAAGGCTTACTATATTTTGGATGAGCTCTTGATTGCTGGTGAACTTCAAGAGTTGAGCAAGAAAACATTTGTAGGATTGATAGCAGCTCAGGTCTCTCTCTATCTCTCTCTCTCCTGGGTTGTCCACTTGTTATGAACTTTTATTTCAGTTTCTCTGATCTAAAGACCCCTTTGCCATCTCATGATAGAGATTCACTTGTGGAAGCTGCAAAGGTACAACAGAGTTCAATAGGTACCATTATTGCCCAAGCCACCAAGTAGGATATACAATTTGCTCTCGATTCCCCGCTGCACTTGCTGTGCTTGAAAGCATGCTTCCTGCAACTCTATGCTTTTCTGGCAGCGGTTGAGTTGTCGGCTTTGGTTGTGGATGCACCTTCTATGATGTTTAACACAACATATAATGTGTGAGACGCTTCCTATAATACGCAGGTTTTAGTGTTCGATTGTAGACACACAAGATCCTCAGTGAAACAACTTTGAGTTCTGATTGCTCAACAGTCGGTCGCCAATCTTATCATCTGTAACTTATATCCGTGTCCGTGCCTTTTAGATTCGATTTGAGGGGAAGCAACAGACAGTCATTTTTGTGATCCATTAGTTTGGGGTGCTACTTTCCTACCACTTCCTTTTGCTATGATATGATTGAAGAAAGAAAAACTTTCCCATTGAAATATTAATAAAGATGGTGCTGTTCTGATATTTAGGATGCTATGACTTTGGAATCTTATAAACAGTTGCTTGTAACTTCGGCGGGGGCACTGGCATACTCCATCCTGGAAATTATTCTACTGAAGTCATAATTCTGCAGTGTAAGCAGTTCCTGCAGAGGGAACATGAACCGCGTAAGATGTTAGTCTTTTGGCTACTGAGAACAGATGATGGTCATGGTGGAAGTCTATTTGGAAAGAGTAATATGCAGGATCAAGTTTCAAGTGGTCTTAATTAGATTGTCTTTGAGGAGTACTTGGATGGGGATTTGATTTTTGTAGAACTACGAAGTGGTGGTGGTTTTATACAATGAAGTTCTGCTCTAGACACCACACGCCTCTCTTTTTTTGTTTTTTTTCCCTTCTCCTCCTTGAGAAAGGAGAGCCTGGAGGGGGTTACTTCTAAATGGCCCTACATATACTAAATTTCCTTTTATTGAAAATGATTTTCTGTTCCCCGTAAATGAGTTGACTCCCTTTGGCACTTCAAACAATGAGATCACTTCATAAGGTGTTGCCTCAGCAGTCATCTTAGTTCAACCTTGCTGACTATTGTGGCAAGCCCAAGCTGAATAGCTGATTCCTGGTTGAGAGATCTAAGTTATCGCTTATCTCTGAAGATATCTGTGGTGTATTTTCTAACCATACTGCCTATCTTGTGGCACATCATATGCTCAAAGTGTACTTCTGGCATTGTTATGTGTTTGTCAGTATGAACACTGTTGCATTATAAGGGTCTCTAAAACTAGTAAAGCAAAGTCTGCCGGTTCTTCCATGATATATGTAGTATTGGCTGACTGACACGTGGATCGTTGGATGCTTTGGTGGTGGTATTTTAGGTGAGACTCCTTTTTCTTTTCTCTGCTGGTCTGTTTATTGGTAAAGGACTGGACCTCTTGTGATTGAGTGCAGGATTGTATTGCCTTTTGCCTCATTCATGAATTTTTTTACTTTTCAAGGAAACATCAAGAATTATAGTAATACTATCCTAAGACATACTAATATTCTATAACCGCATTTTAATTTTTTATATTTTTTTTTTCAGATTCACCTTCAACTGCTGCCCTTTAAGCTCCTAAGCTCTCCGATTCCATGTATAAACTATTGTTCAATTGTTTGGGAGATGCCTTATCTTGTGATTATCAAAAACAGATATCCAAAATGGTTCCTAACCCGGAAATAGGATTCGTGTTCAACTTTTCTCTTCTCCATTTTCATTAAATCTTTTAGTTCAGTTACTTTCCCAACTTTATCGTTTTTCTTCGGCTTTAAAGAGATGCTTCAGTATCAAGCAATTTACATACCTATGTAGCGGTCATGTTGGCTTTGTGATGAACTCTTCTTGCATTAATATGTGTGTCCAATGGTTGTCCTTACTTCATCTGTTTATCCACCAATATTATACATTTCCTCATTTGACTTTTTTTCTTTTTTTTTTCTTTTTTCTCTTTCCCTCAGATGCATCTTTTCGCAACACAATCAGAATATGCTGATCAACTTGCAGCTGCTGTAAGTCCATCTAATACCTCATGCTGGTCTCTCATTCTGAATTGATGGGCATTTGAACCTCTATGGCTTTGTTTCCAAAAGGATGCACATTAAGTTATTAATATATGTACTTAGTAAAACTTCTTATTATCAATGTGCCGCCAGCATGTAGACTTTCAAGTTAAGTAATTATAAGCTCAGGTAACTTTAGATCAGCAACTCTGTCTGCCTTTTGTGTGTGGTGGAACCTTTTCCTTGCCGTGTAGGAGGAACCTTTCTGAATTTGTCATATTGAGCATATATTTGACAATGCTAAGTGCTGAATCCAGTAAATTTACTATCTTGCTTGAAAAATCATTTGGGAAGAGTCAACCCATTCGAATGAGAATTGGATTCCCCATTAAATGATGGTAATAATTCTAATGTATGGTGCTTTTATGGTTAGTGAAAAAGTACTAATGGTGGACTCATTACATTATTTGGTTGGTTGGGTCTTTGGATGGTCTTATTATGCTGCTGTCCTTTGGGAGAACAAGTTTCACTCAATAGTTTCTTTATTATCTGACAATCGTGAAACTGACAAGAGACAGCTTTTTGTCATTTGACTATGTCTAGATGAGAGTTGTAATCCTGCCCTGTATGTCTGGAAAATAAATTGCAGCACTTGGATTCTAAGCCGGTGCAAACTGAAAGGCCTGGGGAGGCGATTGCATACTGTAAGATTGCACGCGAGATCGATTTCTTCTGCTATTGCTGCGATAGGTTTTTGCCAGTCTTATGTGTGTTCATGTAAGGGCATTACAAATGGGCATCGGATGAATTATTCTTCAAACATAACTTCAGTCGAGTGATCATACTTGAATATATATATATATTAATTACGTGGGTTGCTTTCACGACTTCATCTATATGCCTGTTCACAATTTTTCACCTAAACTCAGATGATATGGAGATTGCACCTGATTTTTTTGTTATTATTTTGAGGCTGCATCAGCCCTCGTGGAAAAGGATAAGTATGAATCTGGAAATGTGTAATGTGTAATTAGATATTTGAATAATACTAACTGTTAGGGGATACCTCGAATTTTGAGAATAACAATAAATTGGGCGTAGGCTCTAATAAGTTATGTGGAGGAAAAAGCACATTATCAACCGTACTGCAATCTTCCTTCTCAAACTATGGCAGGACCATCATGGCTGTTTCCTCATGGATAGAGAATGACAATGGGCAAAAGCAATTCGTGCGTGTTCGTCCTTGAATGTGCAGAACTTATAATTTTGGTGAGCATGTAAGTGGATTTTGTACGCGCATACTCTGATTTATGGTCATTTCGTTCTTGTGCACTTAATTTTCAAGTTTTGCCAGTATCACCTAGCATGTAAGTTAATTTCCGATTATTGACGGCCGTGCTCATGGTAGAGGGCTGTTAATGGTTTTGCGGTGAATGCCGCATCATGTAATTGCTGGGTTACTTTAATATGAATTCGGCAGTCGTATGTTGGATGGCTTGGGGGTGATATGGGAGATGCGTCTGCAACTTTGGCATTGCAAAGGGTTTGATTTGCCTACTGACTTCCTTATATGTTTGTTATTCTCAACAGGGGCCAAGTTCGGGGCAATTTTTAAGACAGTATCTCGGGCCAATCAAATGGAACGATTTGGCAACACGACTCAAAAGATAAAGAAGTATCGTTAATTTCTCCATGCTTGTTTCAAGTTCGAAGTACCATTTGTACGAACAAGAATCCCCTTCGTTACAACCAAGGGAGTTGACTTGAGTTTGTATATGACATTCTTTATTACATAGCTTAAAAGGCTGTTCTGGCCTCATGCAAGGGATGGCCTCGCCGGCCGAGGTTTAGGCGTACCTCGCTTAAGGTTGGCTGTAAACAAGTTCGAAAAAAGATATAAAAATCATACTAAAAATTGTTAGAGTTTTCAACAAGGTAACATGCATTAGCAATCATCAGATTATCCACATAACTCGAGAACTTTGATAGACAAACTAGATCACAGGGAAGAAAATTGATGAAAAAGCCCCTTATGGTGGGCGTTTTCGTCTCCTTAAATGGCAGGGGTCATCATGACACATATGCAAGTCCCCAATAGCATGTCAGCTGGTTCTTTAATAGTATAACGCCAGGTTTCCAATGTCCTATACAGGCACGAGAGTAACTGTGAGACCGATTTGCATCGTTAATTCATCTTACCTCCTCGGAGTAAAACTATAAAATTGCGTTAATTTCGTGCTCTTCACCATTGGTACTCTAAGTATCGCCATAATTATCCTATTTCAAAGTTACTCTATCATGCTTTACCTCCCATTTAATAAAGATAAAACATATAATATTCGGATCAATATGAACGATCTGATTCCTCTTCCCGAAGTTCTATCTCTTCTCTCTTGTGCTTCTCCTCCCATTCAAGAATTAGGAACCAACGTACGAAGGAGGAGTGATAAAAGCTCATCCTTATATTGAGGACTTTGTAATCTTTTCTGAAATAAGCTTCCTAACCACTCTAAATAGATGGCTTTCTAGCCGTTGGATATGGCCAATTGATCGGGACGTGCATGAAGATGATGAGCGGGAAATCTAGTTGTTCGATTGATGCTGTCATAATGGCTCCATTTACGGTCCCCCAAAGGCGAAAGAGAACTATTTATGACATTTGAAAATCTCACGGCAGGTTTTCAATGTTCTGTAAAGCATGCGTGTTCCCAATTTCCTGCGAAAGAGATAGTGGAAGGGCATGCTCCCCATGTTCTCCATATCTTGTAAAAGAACGACATGTTTCCAATGTCGTGTAAAAGAAAATACAGTGCATGGACAGGTTTCAATGCCCTGTCAAAAGTAAGCGGGTAATCGGGACACCGACCTGCATCATTGATGGCTGGGTTTATTAAATTTCTTTGATCTCAATTTGGAGCTTTCTATTCTGAATTTTAGAAATTTCTTCTTTGAATATGTAAAGATTCATATGCTTTTCTGTTCCAGGGTTATCCACGAAAATCTTGCGGGCATATATAAAATAACGATATACATAAAACAGCATTAATGAGAAGTGCAAAGGCTTCAACAAAGCTAATTGAAGACAGACATACAATAGTCATTGTTAATCAACCAATTGCTTTTAGACTAACCACAGTTCGCACGAGACATTGTGACTTTCAAATGCTCAATGCAAGTTCCCGATCCGGCGAGGCCTTAAGAATTTTTACCTTCTCGTTTCTCACTTATCACCAATCCTTACAAGCAATTAAGGCGGTATTGATGCATTGCAGTACCTGGCCATGAATGGAAGAGAGATTTATTTACAGTGTGCCAGCAGGTGTTTTTGTGTGTGTGTGTGTGTGTGGGGGGGGGGGGGGGGGGGGATGTGTTGCAATCATGAATTGACAAGTGCTAGCAACTTCTTTATTAGCTATGGATATATGGCAACTCCAAGGGAGATTGATATAGCCTACTTCTATTGCAAAATTATTGACTAACCAGCAATGATGTTCATCTGGAGAGCAATACAAAACAAACTTGAGAGCTAACATTTCATTTCTTTGCAAACAGCATGAGCAGATATAATCCATGCTATCCCCGGCATGATGGAAATGTCTGTCATTCCAATGGGTGATCTCTTGTTACAACAAGTTCTACCTAAGAAGCTTGAGTGCTCACGCACCAACAGCCAATCATACTTGAAACTGAGTTTAGTCTTGCAGCGTCATTTTGGGAGTTTTGGCTGCCATTGCTCTTTACACGTTATCCATCAATGCAGTTTCAAGCGCTATCGATATCTCCTGCAAAATAAACAGTGCATTGCATCAGATTTGATCAATAACCGCAAAAGGCAGCATCAAGAGACTTCAGTCTCTCAAAGGAAATCATGAAAGCAAATGGCAGCACTGCCTTCACCACATTTAACCTCACTACACAACAGGCCATATATCTTCAGGATTGACTCAGATATTCTGAATGTGAAAAGTTCAACTTCAGAGAGACACTGAAAATAGAGTGTCGCGGCGACATTCCTTAGGATTTCCGTAAGCTTTCCCTTAAAACCGTGCCTATTCACTGAATCTTAAGGTTTCGTGATTGGATTTTATTGAGTCCATGAACATGCTTCGAAGCAGACTATATCATTTTCTACATGTCAATGGTCATAATTCGAAGGTACAAATCCAATTACTCATTAATAATAATGATAATCCTGTAGAAACATGAACAGCAAGATTTACTTTTCTGTTGATAATTGCAGAGCTAATCTCCTTCTAATAGAGGACAAGAGAAAGAGAAACATGTGACACTATTTTTTATTTTTCTTACTCCAGAGAGCTAAAAAATATCTATGCACACCCTAAACTGAATTGAGGAATTACCTTTTTGGATGAACTAGTTCTACGAGAATTTTATGGAGAGAAGGAGACACCAGCACTTGATAAAACTGATCTATATACACAAAAATAATCCCTCTTTCTGGGAGCATTTATAAGATGTACACATGCACGTACACTGAATGTACTTACCTTCGCCTCTGCATCACTTGAAAATATGCATCTTGACGTGATGGCACACCCATTATCGAATAGCCATCCCGCCTCACTACACATTTCACCATTCTCTCTTTCTCGAAGTGAACACCACAATTGTTTTGGAAGCAACACCAGGTTTGTATCGTCCCTCACCAATCTTTGTACACCAACCTCCATAAGTTCCAAGAGTTTCTGAAATCATTTGACAGATTCTGAATACACCAATCAGCTGATTCACGACATTGGGATATAGAAGCAATCTTTTCAACTACTAAAAGTTGCAAGGTTACTTGAATAAAGAATATAGCTGCATCTCCAAACGAAAACTATATTTGATTAACTTCTGAGCCTAATTTCAAGAAAAAAAAATTAATAGCCCATCCACATCCTATGTATCTTCAACAAAGCCTTATCACCCTTATCGGCTTATAAGTCATATTTACACAATTTAACAAGGCCTTACCACCCTTGTCGGCTTATAAGTCATATTTACACAATTTTCAAGTTGATGGAAACATCACCAAGCAGTTTCAAGAATACATTGCTGATTATTCCCCAAGGCAAACCCTCAGACGACCTATCCAAGATTTGGAGGGAGATCCTCCGTTTGGAATGAACTTCTTAGCTACTATGCTTCCTTTGGGCTAGTCCAATGCTCGCCATCATCTTCTCATGAGCCAATTCTTATTGTTTTCTACAATACACATATGCAGTGTTCCTCTATATACATAGCCAATGTATACTTGGAGTGCTCATGCGAAGGTATATTGCTCCTACGAAACAATGCAATGATTATTGTTTTTCCAAAAGAAATGATTCTTCTTCTTGTTGTTGTTTAAAAGGTCGGTCACGACGTAAGCCTCAGCCATTATGTACAAAAAAGGCTTAAACCTTGAAGATTTTTTACTATTGGACCCTATTCAGGTTGTATAACAATTAGAAGCATCTGAAAGATCTTTGAGTAATGGCTTGCGGACTAATTTAAGTCCTTACAGGCAGCTCTCACAAAGCAAAATTCAAATGAACAGACAAATGATTCAATTACAAAACAAATATGAGGTGCAAACGGCTGTCCGCAAGAGTGCAAGAAATGATATAAAAGGTACCAATGATAGTTCAACCAAAATGTCTTGATAATGAGCCATGACTCTCTTTCGAATTGAATTTATAGATAATAATAGGGGGAAAAAAACCAATTTCATCCTCACTTTTACTCCATTACCACTTTTTCTCCTCTATTTCTCCAAATACCAGTCTGCAGCCTTAGATAAAACCTTATGGGCGAAAGGACTATTGACCTCTGTCTAGAAACAAGCATAACTCTCAACGAACCAACCAGAACACCCAACCCCTCCAAACTCTAATTCCTAAGCCCCAACAGTAAAATACATGAAGCCTCACTTCATCCACCCACCACTGCTTCTGACGCCGGACATTGTCCCGCCACCTCCAGTGAGTCAACGACATCTTGCATTGTCCATCTCATCGTCACCCTCGACCCCAGAGCCCCATTGATTCTCTAGTTCAATTTTTTTTTGGAAGTGCTCTCTTCTGCAGCCAAGGAGGCGTCGAGCTTGGGCTTGATGGTGGATTCATGGTGTCCGGGCTCTGACCTCCATGCATGGTGGTTAGCTGGTGTCACATGCAATAGAGAGAGAGAGAGACAGACATGTAGACAGACAGACAAAGGGGGTGCTTGGGGTGAACGCAGGTGAGAAGGCCGAGACAGCGCCATTGCGGCAGTGTCTGTAGTGGTGGACACAGCGACAGGAACATGGTAAGGGTGGCTTGTGCTAAAGTTTGGGAAATTTAGAACCGAAGTAAAGGCAATTAAGCTGCAAATTGGTATCTAAGATGCCAAGGATTGGACGTGCTAATTCTAAAAATAAAGGAGTGAAAGTATTAATGGAGCAAAAAATGAGGATGATATTTGGTATGTCCCCATCATAAAAATATGTTCCATTAACTAAAACCCTTTTCCAATATGAATCTAAGAAGATTGTTGATTCCATAACCTTGAATTATGTGTGACGGTATTGGCAGTCATGTTGATGAAACATCGACACCAACACTTTTGCCTCGAGTTTGTGACATCATACTTGATTTGGTGCAAAAAATTTACCAAACTAGTCTAGATCATCAGTAGATAACTACAGCACTTTCAGAAGAACAATATTCTCGTCTCCTTAGCCTTCTCTATTTATATGACATTGTTCCTGAAGGCCCTACTAAACTTGGGTTTTTATCGCACAAAAGTGAAACTCAACATCAATGGCAATGCCCAATAAGACAACCAAACGATGTCTCATCTATTCATCACACAAGACACCGCACAACTAAAGCACATTACAGATTGACTTGGTTCATTGCAACATCATCAGAGAGCATCAAAGAAGAAGCAACGCCTGTGTGTAAAGAGAAACAAGCCCAGACCACTTTAGCAGAGAAGAAAGGCAAAAGGGTCATTAGCAGCAAAGGATCCATGTAAGAAACACCATACATTTAGACTTTAGTGAACAAAAAAGTTAATGAAAGGAAGGAGACTCACATCTTGAGAACTGTGGAAATTTGCTGTAGAAGTGGGGCCCTGCCAAACACCGATGACATCAGAAGCTGCCATGGCAGGAGTAGATGCAAAAGCAGAATCGCGGATAGCACATCCCCCCAGTTGGTCACCATTTCTAAATGGCCCATACCATTGCTCACAAAAAACCCTAACACCTTTAAGCATGACCTTGTTGTTGGACACAAGTATGTCCTGAGTTATCCTCACACGGGACTCCCGGTCCAGGGGATTAATCAAACAAGACTCCACTTCCAACATCTTATTCGTGGCCTCATCTTCCGTTGGCCAAACAGAAACATAACAGCCGCTAGATTGATAGGCAAATGCAGAAGCTTTGCCGTTTGCTTCTTCAACACATCTCTCATCAATGCTATAGCGTGTGGCTGCGTCGGCTTCACATCCCACGGTGGGAAGCAACTTAATCTCCTTGTAATCAAGAATACGCTCTTCAGCATTTGCAAGAGTAGGGCACTGAGTCTGCCAATCAAACACTTTCACCTCCCACTCCCTGTAAGCTTCGGGCACAACCGACTCAGGAAGCTCAATTGGCTTCCCTTCGCTGGAGAAGTCCGCCCCGAACCCATCCCACTCACCAGATATGTTTCTGGCGAATTCTACCCAGGCTATTCACATACACAACATCAAATGGAGTAGAACCTCAGGGAATCGAATAAAGCTCTCAAGTTTGACATTATTATGACATCGTTGCATCTTTTGCTAAAGGTAACTAACCAGAACAATGACAAATGAAATCGCTCCTCACAGTATCTTGACCAGATTAAACTGAGCAAAGGTTTCAATTCAAAGATATATGGATTCAGAACAATGAACATGCACTTCAATCACGCGATTGTTCCCTTTGAATTCACGCCACAATAGAACACCGCTTCCAATCTTCTACAGGAATAAACTCAGCGAAGATGAAATTTTCCCCACATACCCACTTCGCAGACTGAAAAATCATCAAAACAAGAAAAGAATTTGTCACTTACTATCAGCGATACTCTCAGGAACTTCGACACCTGGGATTGGTGAGTTGGCTATGGACGGTGAAGCACAAGGGCTCGAAGAGAGCCGAGCTTGTTGTGACAGAGAGAAGGAATTGCAGTGAAGGCCAGAAGTGGGGAAAGGGTGAGAAGCCCGAAGCTTTTCAAGATTCAGCAATGGCGGAGGAGCAACAATATTGAAGGGTGTCCGCGCGTGGGATGATAATATGGAAGTCCTGCTTGTTGCAGAGGCTGATGCTAATGCCATTACTCGGATGGTCCTCTTCTTCTTCTTCTTCTTCTTCTTCTTCTTCTTCTTCCCTTCGTACGCAGAAGAAGAAGAAGAAGAGGTGGTGGGAAGTGAGAGAGAGACGAGTCGGATGGATTCAAGTTTGGACTGAGAGACACATGGACCAGAGAGAAACACCGGTCAAATTTAGTTAAAGCTGAGTACGGACTTCAATAAAAATTGAATCTTGCAGAGTGGCAAAGCATATTCTCGTTGAGGGAGAATCCCCCTAAGACATGTGATATCTATGTGTAAAATACAAGGGACGAAAATCCTATGGAGAGGGAAAAAAAAAACAAATTCCATATATTTTTCTGATGATAAATAAGATTTAATTAAGATCATACCCCGAGATGCCGCCTAGGGGTGGCCAATGAGCAGTGCCGGCTTGGTTCAGGCATGGCCATGTTAGGAAAATGATCGGCTATTAGCCTCAAAAACGAAAATGAATCAATGACTGTTGATCAGACATCTTCTGCATAAATTGACCTGCCAACCTTCCTTCTCATTTTTCCATCATTTTTCAATTCCTGCTTATATGTTACTTCTTTAATGCTCTTGGTACAAGAAAATTTGACACGAGCTTTCGTGGACGGTATTCAAAAAAAAAGAAAGAAATCATCCAAAGCCATCTCGAGCAATAATTAAACACGACCTCGAAGTTGCGCTTCGGGACAAGAACCCATCAGCGGTAAATTGAAAGTCTCAAAATCTTATCCATGTTGGGCTAAAATAAAATATTCTATAAAAAGTGATTGAATATGCAAATGCAATATACTATGCAAAAAAAAAAAAAAGAAATGTCTTAAATAAGTTACTTTCGTAAGATGAGCCAATAATCAAGGAAATGAAATTTACCAATGGAGTAATTTAAAAATATTCTATGTGAATACTGAGAAATGCTAATATCAATGTTATTTTATGACCCACCCAAAATTTTTTCCTAAAGAGAACAATGCAAAAGAGAGAATTAAATCTACTCTAGACGATACGAATATGCAATCTTTTCAATCCTAAATGTAATTGCATATCCTGAGGTTATTTGTATGTGATTCTTTTTAGGAAAATGGAATCAAATATTGAAACAAGATATGATATTTTGCAAGTTTTCCATTTTCAAGGCAAGCGAATGAGGCAAGGAAATAAATATGCAATCTACCAAAATATTCTAGATGTGTGCAAAAGCACCTAATTTACGTAACATCTGAATTTTAATAGAAAATTTATAAAAAAAACTAAATCTACTGTGCAAATGCCTTTTCAATTTGACCAATTTAATCATAAGCATTTCTAAAAATTTTCAAAACAATCATTCTAGCCCATTTTGGCCGGCAATTGTTGATATAGATACTAGTCATTTTACGTGATATGACCGAACAAATTTTGCATTTTTTTAAATTTTTAAATTTTATGATTATTTTTTTATTTTTTTAGAACCAATTAGGGTTGTCGGCCAACTCTTGACCTTTGGCAAGGGTTGGCCAACCCTCACCTGACTTACTAAAAAAAATGAAAAAAAATAAAGAAAAATAATCACAAATAAAATATTTACAAAAAATTAAAAGAGTAAAAATTATCCACGTCAACGCCGGTCATGTCGTAGCAATTAGGGGTGAGCATGGGCCGGGTGGGCAGGGTCCAGACCTAGACCCTAAACCCGACCCTGTTATAACCGGTTCCCAATTTTTGGAACCGAGACCCTACCCTATTTATGTTGGACCCTATTTTGGAACCGACCCTGTTTTTCGGTCTGGTTTCAGGGTCTACCCGGTTTCCCTGTATGCGAAAATAAATACATATTACTTATTCAATGAACTGTGCATATTCGACCAAAAACAATTCTGCATTTATAAATGTAAATACTCCCTAGTGCAAGATTGAGCTGAGAGAATGTCGAAAGGAAATAGAGGAGGCCGAGGTAAGGGGATGCGAGTCTGCGTCTCGAAGACTTGATTGGGGTTTTTTTTCTTAAAACATCGCCTAAAAACCGGTCCTATAAATCGGTCCGGGTGGGTTCATACCTAGACCCGGGAACCGAACCGGTTCTAACCGGTTCTCAAAAATTGGAACCGGTTCCCGGCCCGGTTTCAACGGGAACCGATTTCCAACCCCATTTTTCGGGTGGGCCGATCCAGGTAGCGGGTAAACCCGGTTTGGTTGCTCACCCCTAGTAGCAATGTTCTGCTATATTGGCTAGAATGACTGTAATGAAAAATTGTCAAAAAATTTAGGACTTAATTGATAAAATTGAAAAATTTATGATTGAATTGGCATCTGCACAATAGATTTATGGCGTTTGTGGCAATTTTACCGAATTTTATGCATATCTAAAATAGTATGCAAGGATGTCCCAAAACCTAAATAATCTAATTATGCAAAAAGGAAATTTCTATTTCTGCTCTTATGTGACAACTATCGTGTTAAAAGTTACCCCCCATTTATACGATAAAAATTAATCTTCATGCATGCGCAATGAAATTGCCTAGATGCCACACCAAAATGCGTTAACTAGAATATAATATATACAATGAGTTTAAGTGGATGCAAGAATGCGTGATCAAATGTGTTAAAAAATGTTTATTATATCCAAGCTTCTTCTTCCTTTTTTTTTTTATTATAAAAAGGCACCCTTGACCTATCTTGGTATCACGAAAATAAGCATGACATTAAGGATCCGTCAGTTTCATGAAAAATAAGTTATTTTCAAAAAAAATTTCTAAGAAGTCATTTTTCAAAAACAAAAAAGATAATATTTTGCAGTACTCGACTCAAATCTAAAAATAAAGGATAATATTTTTCATCATTTGGTATCAAAAATTCGAATTTGATTTTCCTCCATACAATCCCTTTAATAATTTTTAACTTTTATTTTATTCTTATTTTTAATTAAAAATCTGAGTTTTTATTATTTATTTATTTCTTTTTTTTTTATTCTTTTCCCTTCTTTCAGCCAATTGCCAACCATAGCGATGGCCAGAGACTAGCCACAACTGCTCGCCAAATCTGGCGAGGTGAGCTCACTAGCCTTGGGCGAGCGGTAGTGGCCTGTCAAAGAAAGAAAAAATAGAAAAAAGGTATAAAAAAAAATCAGAATATTACAAATTTTTTTTTAAAAAAAGTAAAGAGTCAGTTTAACGATGAATATAGTTTAAGGTTATTGATGATAAAAATAAATAAATAAATAAAAGTGAGGCACTGATATTACAGCCGTATAGCACGGATGATGGCAGACGTACAAAATCTCCTCCACGAATTTCGATGTAATTCTTGGGCTGGACCGACCATTTTGACCCAATTACTTAATAAGTGGAAGCATTTATTGCCTCTATATCATGGGCTTTGTTTTGGGCAAGCTTTTGATCTGTTCCCATTAGCTTTATTCGACCAAAAAAAAATTTAGGGTTTCAGCCACAATTATCATCATCTTCCAATCTTGCTGCTAAATTTTCCAAGCCTTAGTCGGCAATTCATAACAAAACGAGTGCTGGCCATAAGATATACTTTAAAGAATATAAGGTGAAAAAAAAAAGAGCTATAACAAGAATATTTTAAATTAATTAAACGAGAAAAATTTTAGAAATTAAAGTGGCACTGACATACATTATACTTTATGAGAAAATGATATGTCACAATTACCTTAAAAAACCACGACATTTTGACATTCGGCTACTTAACAAGTGCCCTGGAGACATTCGATGGTAGTGTTATTAATATTGCGACCCATAATTATGAATCGATTCAAAGTACACGATGACGAGTTGGTCAAATAATTTCAAACTTGATAAGAAGTTGAAAGCAGGAAATATCAAACGTCAATTGAGATGTGCCCTCTGTCTTGTCTAGCGAAACTCATGTCTTTAGCCTGTGAATGTGAGCTTCTATGTTTAGTGCAAGATAAAAGGTTAATATATCTATAAAATTAGCCCTAGCGGGCTTTTTATTTCGTAGACCCATTTCAGATCGATGGTTGAAATTTTACTTTGTCAGAGTATATAAAACCGTTAGAAAAGTGAATGATTAGCAGTTTTGTATACTTCATCTAGATAACGCCGAGTGATCAAATTTGTGGAGGTGACATCCCCTAAAGGTAGCTAAGCAAAAGTGAGTGTCTTCTCGAGGCCAGAGGCTACCAGAGCATTTTGTAACCACCCGCCTTGTTTCACATAAATTTATTATAATTATGTCAATTTAGCTTATCAGATGAATTTTGGTTGTAAATGGCTAACATGAATATCAACCATCCTACACGGCACGATCGGCACTAACATGAATAGAATTTGTAATATTTTTTCTAACTTTTTATAAAGTTTTTTAAAAAAATTTCCTTTTTGTTTTTGTTATTTTCTTTTCCTTCCTTCACCCATTATGGCCAAAGAGGGTTGCCGGCCATTAGGTGAGTGCTGCGAAGCCCTCGTCAGCTGTTGGCAAGGGTCATGGCCCCTGCTTGGCCTCTCCATGGCCTCCTCGGCTGCTAGCAAAGGAGGTCTCATTAGCCTTGCCAACTACAGGGGAAGGCAACCATGGTCTCACCAACTGCAGGCAACGCAGGACAAAGGCAGCCTAGGCAAGGCTAGGTGGGGCAGCTGGTAGGGCTGGCAAGCTCCAGCGACCCTCATCGGCCACAATGGATGAAGGAAGGAAAAGGGGAAAAAAAAGAAAAGAAATTAGTTGGCTATGCATGTAGATGGACGACATCTATATTAGGGATTTTTGGCCAAAGTTGACCGGATGAATAAAATGCAAAAGGTTTGGGACTTAATTAGTAAAAGGAAACGCTTAGGAGTAAATTGACATAATTGTAATAGGTTTAATATTTTTTTGGTAGTTTTTCCATAATTTTCTGAGTGACCACAAGATGGTGACTAATTAAGGATAAATCTTACTTATGAAGCACTTAATGGGGTCTTTTCCATCTTTTGGGATATTATGATTTTTGCTATGACCTAATTGAACGAACAAATATTATGAAGAAAAAATTGGGGAAGGGAAAAAGTTAGGGAAAATTGTCAAAAAAGTCCTAAACCTATTGCACTTTTGCCGATTTAGTCCTAAACCTTTCAATTTTGCCGATTCAGTCCTAAACCTTTTCATATTTTGCCGATTCAGTCCTAAACTTTTCGATTTTGCCAATTCAATCCTAAACCTTTTCATATTTTGCCGATTTAGTCCTAAACTTTTCGATTTTGCCGATTTAGTTCTAATTCTTTTCATATTTTTATGATTCAGTCCTAAACTTTTTATTTTTTAAAAAATATCTTGGAAATAAATCTGAAAATTAAAAAAAATTATAAGAAAATTAAAAAAAATTAAAAAATTAAAAAAATTAAAAAAATTTTAAAAATTTAAAAATTTAAAAAATTTAAAAAATTTAAAAAATTTAAAAAAAAATAAAAAAAAACAAGTGAGCCCTCGCCGCTGCTGCCCCACCATCGTCGGCTCGCCCATTTTTTCAGCTTTATTTTCAAAATATTTTAAAAAAATTTAAAAAAATTTAGGACTAAATCATCGGTTTTTTTCTCTTTTTTCAGCTTTTTTTCCAAAATATTTTAAAAAATTAAAAAGTTTAGGCCCCTCACCGACTAGCAATGGTGAGTTAGTCCTAAATCTTTTCATATTTTGCTAATTCAGTCATACAATTTTTAATTTTTTAAAAATATTTTGCAAAAAAGCTAAATAAAAAAAACAGATGAGCGGCGACGGTGAGTTAGTCCTAAATCTTTTCATATTTTTTCAACTCAGTCCTAACTTTTAAATTTTTTTTAAAATATTTTGGAAATAAAGCTGAAAAAAAACGGGCGAGCCGGCGATGGTGGGGCAGCGGCGGCGATGGCTCACTCTTTTTTTTTAATTTTTTTTAAATTTTTTTAAATTTTTTAAATTTTTTAAATTTTTTAAATTTTTTAATTTTTTAATTTTTTAAATTTTTTTATTTTTAAATTTTTAAATTTTTTTTATATATTTTTATAATTTTCTTATAATTTTTTTAATTTTCGGATTTATTTCCAAGATATTTTTTAAAAAATAAAAAGTTTAGGACTGCATCGAAAAAATATGAAAAGATTTAGGACTAAATCGGCAAAATCGAAAGGTTTAGGACTAAATTGGCAAAATATGAAAAGGTTTAGGATTGAATTGGAAAAATCGAAAGGTTTAGGACTGAATCGGCAAAACATGAAAATGTTTAGGACTGAATTGACAAAATTGAAAGGTTTATGACTAAATCGGCAAAAGTGCAATAGGTTTAGGACTTTTTTGACAATTTTCCCGAAAAAGTTACTGTTTCACCAAATGTGGATACTGACCGAAGTACTCAATTTACAATAAAAGGTATATATCAATTTTGTCATTGAGACTCAAATATTCACCGATCATTGGCCATCGTGCATCGATAGTGAATTTCATGATCATCGATAATTATCACTCATAGTCGTCAATGAGCTCTTTTTACAATCGTCAATATCTGTATTATGTAGTTGTTGATGGCAATATATTTCATATAGCTTGTCGATAACCATACTGATTTTATCATCAAACTTTAGTTGACTAAATCGACTTCGTGTCGTGTTGATTATGAATAGTTGTTTAAACAGTGAAGGAGGAAAAGGGGGTAGCAAAAGAGAGGTTTGTAAAGGAACTTTACCCTTACATATCAATCATCATGTTTAAAGACAAGAATTTTGTCAAATCAAGTGCATACCAACAAGCGTGATGGGTCAAATGAATCTTCACATGTGAAATGGATGCACGATTATTTCTTGCGATCGATAGATATAACCTCAGTATGTTTTAAGAATTACCTTATAAAGAGAGTGATCACTACAAATGCATATTCCAAATAAATAAATAAAAATAAAACTTCAACCATAGTTTTCACCACCAAGTTGCGAAACCCTAATCGCACTTATTCCTTCCAGAAGTGGTCCTGCTTTAAGTGATCAAGCGAGTGATAGGATCCCAAAAGAACGGGAGAAGAGACATGGAAGCCACCAGCCAACCACGAGATTGTCATCGTGAGCTGGCAAATGATTGGCGTAACTTTGGATTGTTGCGCGCCTCTCTGTCGCCACCGACAGATGAGCTGAGCGGTAGTTCATTACAGAACCAGAAGCAGCATTGGTTGTTGGAATATCACAGCATCCATTGGCAAGTATGCAGTCCAAATCAAAACAGTGATCATACACCTTTGGCCACTCTCTCCTTTACTCTAAAAGAACAAAGAAGCGTTTATTCTCTTTCCCTTATATATATAACCATAGCCCGAGCCTAGATTCTCTCTCTCTCTCTCCCTCCCTCTCTCTCTCTCTCTCTCTCTCTCTCTCTCTCTCTATATATAAAACCACAGCCCGACCCTAAATACTCTGATTATGTGAATGCTTATAGAACACTCCATAAATATTATGAACCAGTGAAGTTCAAATCATTGTCATATGCATGAAGCCCTAACTTAGAGCAGTTTGCATGTAATTAGTGAAATTTAAAATGGGTCCTTCAGTTCGAAATCACTATTTGACACATGCTTCTCTAGGTTTATTTATTTATTTTATTGAAGAAGAATGAATTGCCAATTTGCCAAAAGAAATACGAAATCCAGGAATACCATACTACTTGCACAGCAAAATCGAAATCAAACTCAAAATTAAAGTTGATGGGCTTGTTGTGCTTTCTATCATTGTCCCGAACTGTAGTTATAGAAGCTGATCGATGTGCATCTGTCAATTTGTATCACGAGAGTATATAGTAGGTTTATGTTCTATTATCATGTTATAGGGGTGACGACACTAAGATATCCGTTAAAATCACAGGTGAAAAATGTTGACGTGGACAAGAATGTCATCAAATAGCCCTTGATTGTCCATACTCCCTCTTTCCTCGGCACCCATCATCTAAACCGAGGTGGGATTGCCAAGTAATCAAGTCACCTCACCAATTGCGCTTGAATCTTACTGAGTAAGAGAATTACATCAGTAAAATCACATGGCATGATAATTTATATAGCAAAGGCCTCGCTATTAAACGAAATTTGAAAAGTTGAAAAATTTCAAGTACTCAATTGTGAAATATGAAAAATTCATGTACTTGTGTGGTTAGTGCCCCTATATTTATTTAAGTTCATGAAAAATTCATGTACACAATTTACCAATTGTCCCAAAATTATGCGAGCTTAAAGCTCTAGATTGCATAAACGGAAAAACAAAAAGATACTTCCACCATTCACGAAAAGATTCAGATATAAATTATTCCAAATGATAATTTTCTGAAAAATATTGTTTGAATCATTCGTCTTCCATGGAACAAATGAAATCTTGGAAAACCCTACTCTCCAACTATTTTTGATATTGTCACTTGATTACATGTATCTGATTGATCATAAACTACATAACCACATGATAGTGAAGAAACCAACTAGGATACATTGCAATTTGCAACTATGTCCATTAAGTCACTCGACTAACCAAAAAATAGTGGTAAGACACATTGGCCAGTCCAACAAACGCAGTGCAAATCTCTGAATCTTTTCACTTTCTCCTGGCGCTTGCATGATTGCGTCGTCGCCGGGAGTTCAAGGATAACTTATATATACGTACGAACCTTGAGCAATCACCTGACAGTTTGGGGGAGACCGACGTTGTCGGATCGAACAATCCTTCGGATCTCGGACCTAACCTTGTAGAGAACATGTCTCCAGCTTCCTCTGTTCTGGAGGCCGCCAAGGACCCTGATTTCTTCCTCGTTCATCTCCAGATCTCGGGCGAAGACTGGCTTTCTCGAAGTGACCCAAGACCAACCTCGCTCCCACCACTTCCTGATTGAAATGCCTGCGCCGTGTTCAAGTCCGGATCGAGGCGTGTCAGTGCATTGTATCAGCATCATGGATAGTTATTTCTATAGAAGAAAACATCCAATGCGCCATGTTTTCACAGTTAATAAAAATGGAAGTTAGTGTCATCTCGTGGCAACACTGATGGATCACATCATCGGCTTCGCAATATGCTCGTATTCTCTATAACATCGCGAGTTCTAACACTCAACTCGCTGACTTCGCACATGCTAACATGTGATGACCAATCGAATCCTTCCTATTTTTTTCTTCAGTCTTATCATTATGTGAGCATTCCTACCATTCAATTCAACCGACGAATACTATACACGTGACCCAAAAATCTAGATCTCGGCTAACCGTCTCTAGATCTAGCAAACATCGCTCGTGCCATGTCGATATCAGAGTCTCTCTATGTCTTTCGGGTCCATGTGCCGACCTATAACCCGGGACAAGTTCATTAAAATTGACAACGCTGAGAGAACTTAGTTGGACTTAACCTGCTTGGTCTCCAATGGAGGACATGGACTTGGATCTGCCGAATGGCCAGGAAGGAGCTGACCGATAAGGAATGGGCTGAATTGGGAGAGAAAGAGAAGACATTATCCTCCTCCTTAAGCTGCCGCTGCCTCCAGGTAGCTTCTCTTGAGTGGTGGAGTGTGGCTGTGAGAGCGGAAGGTCATGATGGGTTTGGTTTGGGAGGATCCTAGGAATCATGGAGGTGCCCTTTCGGATGCTCTCTACTATGGAGCTCATGGTTGTGCCCCTACAAGAATGAGAGAAAGTGAAGAAAATACAGAGAGAGAGAGAGAGAGAGAGAGAGAGAGAATGGTGAAATGTAGTGTTCGCATCTCCACTCATCACAAGGCTGCTTTTAATGGTATGTGTGGGAGGTGGATGAGCGGTTGGTGTGGGGTCAATGCAAGGATTCTCCTTTTCACGTAAATCAGAGGCCAGGAGCGCAAAATCTTATTTACATGGAGGCTAAAAATTCATCACATTATTTAATTTTAGATACTTTCTAAATCAGGGACTTTGTTTTATCAGATACCACTCTCTGTAATTTCTCATTTATACAATAAGCAGGTTCGATAAAGTATACGAGCTCATTTCATTGGTTTTGTCTGTAGAACTCATGTTTGTGCTCATTGTAATGTTGGATGCACGAAAGGTCTACCTGCAAAGGTCATGGAATGATAATTTCTTTTGGACATTGCCTTTGCCATTGCTTTGTGTTTGCTCTTTGGACACCACGGCCAACCTCATTATTTGTCTTCTCAGAACATGTGAAGAACGTGGGGCATATGATGAGAAAGAGAGGTGAACATGTGAAGAACGTAGGGCATAAAAGGAGAAGAGAGGTCCCATTCCCAGTCGGTTGTCGAGTGTGGATCCCCCATGCTCACATCCCTCGTGCTTTCGAATTCATTGAATTGGTGGAATCCGAATGCTACTACGATCAGGGACATTCCGAGTTGTTAGGTGACGAAGAGCTGGAGATGGTTTGTCCAAGAGGAGGAGTCGGTGACGAGTTGATCTATAAATTTCCGAGTCCTTCTATCAAAAGAAATGAGTCGGAAATTGCTCCGAGACTATCGAAGGCATCTGAGTTCCTTTGGCTGCGTATGGTAACTATTCTAATTTTGTGATTTTATTTCCTAAAATAAAAAAAGATCAAAATCCTGTTCGGTAACATCAATAATTCTGATTCTGATTCTGTTCCCGGAAATAGTTTTGGAGCAAAAACAAGAACAAAAAAAAAGTTGGTTTTGAAAAAATATTCACTTTTAAAAATCACAAAACAGAATAAAGTATCACATCTCTTACTTTCTCTTTTAATTCTCTCATCATTTTTTCCTCGACCTAAAATAGAATAAGGTCTCATTTTCAAAAAAGAAAAAAAAAGATAATAAAAATAAAATCAAAAATCAAAAAATTGAAAAAAATTCTAGAAAATCAGAAAAATTTCAAAAAAATCCCTAAAAATAGAAAAAGCTTGGATTAGACTAGTTTGACATTTTTTTTCCTTCATAAATTTAGATCTAGATTCCTTAGATTTCATAGATTTTGTTCTTTTTTAGGAAACTCATAAACACCTTTGATATTAAACCCGAATCACATTCTTTAAGCCTTTAAGACTTTGTTCATATTTTATGATGCGATTTATCAATGCCATGACTTTAATTGTGTATTTGAATTTTTTTTGGTTGTGATTTGCCTAGGTTTATATACTTTAAACTTGGTCTAGTTTTCTAAAATTTTGGAAAAAGACAAAAATAACCGGCATGAATACAACATCGATATTTTTTGTTGGGTCATGGGTGAGGACAATGTTTATTTTTAAGTTTTTGATGAAATAAGAATGAGATTTCGTTTCCTAGAACTAAAAAGTAACTACATAATTATTTGATCTATATGACAAAAATTGAGAACATAATCAGAAATTTGTATAGTTACCAAACGCGTGTCTGTTTTAGGAACAGAAATTTTGTGCAGTCATCAAATATGTTCTGATTCTCAAAAACTCATGCAGGAACAGAATTAAAAAAAGTCATTTTAATCAAAATCAGTTTTTGGAATTAGAATCGTTACCATGCATAGTCTTAGTACTCTCGAGCAACAGAACATCAAGCTCGGTTGAGCTTGAATTGGATACTAGATCTTGTTTATCGAGCAAAGTTGAACTTGTAATGGTACCGAATCCATCCCAGTCACATAGCCACCCTATGAAAAAAACGTAAGGTGTAACAGCCCTTAGAAGTTAGATCTAGTGTCCCCTTGTGGTTCTCTCTAATACCTTTTCTAATGGCTTTTGTCAATGTTAGTCTACCGTAATCGGCTAAGATTGCTAAAGACCGAAGAAATGCAACAGAGATGACAATCACAACCCAAATGAATGAACTAAAAAGCAAATAAATTGTTAACAATCATCATGATATGGATGTCACCATATTTATCACTCACCAGGAAAGCAAAATATGAGGGTAGGTAAAACAATAGCGAGTACTCAAATTTCTTATGGGAAAATCATTCCATGGCGTTGGAAAGAAGAAGAAGAAGCTCTAGTCGTGAGCTCAATGGATCTTGTGGCGTCTCTCCTTAATACAAAACCTTCACATTCTAGTGAGACAGTGGAGGCTTGCAGGTGAAATGAAGGAGATGATGAACTGCTTAATCATCATCCATCAAGCTATGATTGTGGTGAAGCGGATGAACAATTTTGGATTCCGTGAAAAGAAGACGTTGAATAGCGCCTTAAATCCACAGCAACAAGACACTTGAATTTTATCCCTCTTAACAGAAGGAACCAATTAATAGCAAATGCAACCAAACACTTTTAGGTTACTCACCTTAGGCTTGTATCCATGCCATGCTTCAAATGGTGTTTGCTTGTTGAGAGCTTTAGTGGGTGTTGACACCTAAATTTTGACTTTTTTATTTAAGTATAAAATGTGAATTAGACATAGTTCTCACAAAAAATTCATGCATTGCATATTTGTTTCTCGTCAATTACTCATATTTTCGCATTCAGGACAGAGTTGAGTCAATTGAGCTTCATTTTGACAGGAGACCAGGCTAAACTCAGCTGGAGATTCCAAGAGGATGTTGAGCTTATTTTGGTCCATTTGAGCTTAAATATTTAATTAAGGCTTTTAGTTGAATGTCCATTGTTAAGAAAAGCCTTAATTTGAGCCCGCAATTTTTCATCATGATTTTGGACTCAAAACAACCCGTTTTAGCTTTTATAGTCATAAAAGACCTCTAGTTAATCACCCATTTGATTAATTAAGGTCCAATTAGGCCCGAAATCACAAAATAAGCCCACAAGAGCCTAGGAAGTGCAGCCAATTTTCATGGATCTCCATTTGGACGAAAATGCTTAGTATTTTAGTTGATTAGGACTCTCGAAAGATCAAGATTTCAAATTCATCGAAAGAGTCTTATTTTAACTAGAGATAGAGTTTTAAGAAATCGAAACTCTATCCTTGTTTGGCTGAAAATAACAGAAAGATTTTCGCGGATTCGGGCTCCTAAAATCTAATGGCTCATAATTAATCTTGCTTTAATCAATCCTACGGTCAAAATTAACTCTTGCTTTCGCTAGGGTTGATGAACTAGAGCCTATATAAAGGAGCTTCCATTCAACGCACACGAGGGGGGTTGGACGGCTAATAAAGGGGAGAGAGGACATTGAGGAGAAAAAATCATGAGGGCACTGAGAGTTTTTTGGAGAAAGTTAAAGGCTTTGGGGAGGAGATTTTTCTCGGGGTTTTGCAGTGTTTTTTTTTTTAGTCTTCTCTGTTGGTGCCAAGTCCATCGATTCTGCTCCACAAATTGCTGCAGTAACAAGTCTAATCAGTCCTCCCGTGCCGATGTTCTGCCCTTCCATTGTTGCCGTGCTGCTGTTCATGTTGACGTTGTTGCACCTAAGAGGATAACAAGCAAGCTTTGTCTCTGCTGATTTGATCAACTCCTGCACCATCAACTCCACTGCTGCCCCTGCGCCAGTCAAAGAAATTTTGCCCAAGCATTCATCAATAGCTCGCTGTCCTTGCACTGGTCAAAAGGAGACTCAAGAGCACACCGAAGTTGTTCCTGTCCAGCTGCAAACCGCTTCTTCCAGCCCTAGTTTGAGGTCAATTTGCTTTCATCTTGTCATTATTTGAAGGTCTAACATTGTTCCTACGTGTGTTAGATTGTTTGCTAGCAAATTGGGCTCAAAAGAGGCCGATTCGGGTGAGATCCGCAGCTTCGAACGTGCTGGAATTTGCTGAATAAAGGTATAAATTTCTCACTTTTTTATTGCGATCTATGATTTGGTACCTTGCGTTGTAGTTCTTAGATCTCTGTGAGTACGTTTCCTTGCAATTAAAAAACTGAAAATTTTAGCTTTTTTTTTTTGATGAATTGAGTCTGAAATTTCTGGCGCATATATGCTTTCATGACCGAAGAGGTGAAGTTGGTTCCTTGGTGGTTTATTATTTTGGGTAGTTCAACGTCATTATGGGTGAGATCATGAAGTTTCAGCATTCTACTTTGCCATGCACGCTGTGAATCATTCTTTGAGGATTATTTTATGAATATCTCTATCATGAGGTCACTTAATCCTATCTCCATGCGTGAACAATTGGGAGTTATCTGAGTTGAACTGATTTAAAAATCAGAATATTTTGGATGAAATCTGAAGCTTGCGGTTATATCTCTTCCTCGGCTGAATACCATTGATAAGTACCACTTTGATTTTTTTTTAAATCCATGGTTAGTTGGATAGATTGCTCGGTTGTTATCTTGTCTTATCTTTTGTGACATTCTTTCAAATTATTCAAGATAAGATAAAATTCAATTAGATGTTATCCAAATTGTCGAGAATTGTTTAAGGATAACTTTCTCAAACTTCAATTCAAATTTCAAAAAGGAAAGGTTGACCCCCATTTCATATTTTCGGTCACCCCTTTTATTTTCGAAGATTAAATTACCTTTTCGTTCTCATTTTATGTCTATTTGATTGTTGGATTGTTATAAAGTTTGCACATTTATAAACAAACATGCCCATAATATATGCTCCCTTTGTGCCTAGACCCTTCGGAAAATAAATTGCATGCCTTAGCCACGATCTTGTGGAATGGGACGGCAATTTAGTATAGAATTTCGTGTTCTGCCCTTTGGTAACAAGGGATGATGTTTTTCTATACGAACTACCTGCATACTAGCTCGAATCTCCGAGGATGTAGCGGATAAGATTCTTCTCTAGCCCAGATCTTTGGGAATGAGTGAATTTATCGGAAAAGTCGAAATTAAAAGGTATATTATGGGCATTTATGTTTATTTTTGTTCAATCTTTTGTTTGTTTCGTTAAATAAAAAAAACCCAAAAAAAATAACTTTTTTCATTCACATCATCAATCAAGTGGATTTTTCATGAAATTCGGTACCGAAAGGGCATTAATTTTTTCAAATTAATGTAATCAAGTCTCCGGACTTATTTTCTCTGGTTCACTGAAATAAATTAATTCTCCCGTTAATTTATTTAGGTTTCTAATCGACCTACTAAGAACGATTAGTGGCAACTCCGAATTGAATAAATCTTGCATGAAAAGAACCTAAGTTGCGATTCGGTAGGACTTGGGAGGGTCTGAGTTAGGTTAGTCAATCAACCTAATAATCCGTTAACCTAGCCTCGATTTTTAGGTCGTGACAGCTTGGCGACTCCGTTGTGGACTCATTGAGGACTTAAGCCTAAATGATTTTCATGTTGATTTTCCTTGATTGATGATTTAAATTTGTCATTGCTTTTTTTTTCCTCTCTTTTTGTGTTAATTGTTATGTTGATTTTCTAACTTTCTAACCTTTGCTTTGGATCGTTGATAGTTGTGCAGTTTGATATCTTGTGTGCCATAAATTCTTGTGCATGAATTCTTCATTTATTTGCACTACACCATTTTCAAAACCTTAGTAAACTTTAGGATGGTATCAAAATTGGGAATCTCCTTGGCATCGATCACGAGGAATGGGTGACCCTGTTTTTGATCCCGAGCTTTGGTACTAAAGACTACCCGTCCTGGCTATAATCTCATAGCGTGGAATGGACCTTTGGCCTAAATGAACTCTTAAGGACTGAATATTGACCAATTTAAATTGGTACGGTTTGTCCCTAAGATTTCAAAATTTTATCAAAAAAAGGGGGCACACACTTTGCACGCCTCATGTGCATGTTTGTGTGATTGTTGTAATGTCGACGGGTAGGCTTCTTCATATCTTTTTGGCAATTTACTTATTTTGTTTGGTCGGTTCATGGCACTTAGGTTGGTCGTGGCTTGGTTTACTACTTCATGGCGTGCAAGAACATTCAGACCATTTCAATGCCCAAGTCCATGGCATGCAAGAACATTCGGACCATTTCAATGCCCAAGTCCGAACTGGGTGGATGGCTTGCTCAGCTCGATAGTGTTGCTCGAGAATATGTGAAACGTAGATTGGGGCTATTGGTGCATTTATTGGAGGTACGAATCCGTACTGGCCTCATTCAGGCGATTGCCCACTTCTGGTGCCCTGAGACATCGACTTTCATATTCGGTAAACACGAGCTTACCCCTACTTTGCAGGAATATAGTGTGCTCATTGGAAAATCCCTAGATTCAGAGCCTATTGGTCCCTACATTGGTACAAATCCTCAACTCTTGCTTGCTGAATTTTTGAAAATAGAAGTAGCCGAAGCTCGAAAAATTTTGAAATCTAGTTACGAGAATTGCCCTTTCTCGTTTTTGACTGAATGTTTTAATCGAGCTACTTCATTGCAAAAGGGTAAAATTTTCCTGCTTATTAGTGGTCTTTCCACATTGCAAAAATTCTATTAATCCAGAGATAGTTCACTTGGTTCAGCAAGTTTGTGAAGAGAAAAATTTCGTCAACACAATGTTGGCAGAAACTTTTATTTCCCTGAACAAGTATAAGCGAGATAAATCTGGAACTTTCAAAGCTCCGGCTGAACTTTTGCAAATATGGTTCCTTTCTCATATCAAAGGATGTCAAAACCTTGTAACAGTTCAAAAGCTCAGGAATTTTTCTCCCCCAATCATGGTTTTTAAAGAAAAACAGAATGAAATTCCAGATTACCATTTTTCTGAGTGGATAGGATTGTTAGAGGATCCGGATCCTAGGGGTTTCCAATGGCAGGCTAAGTGGTTCGAAGTGAAAACGGCTCGACTGACAAGTAGCGGAACGAAACCAATCCCTTTACTTGGGTTCACCGGGGCCACAGAATATCATCCGCTTCGGGTCACACGTCAGTACAAAGTTGTTCAGACCTTGCCACCACCTCTTGAGGCCGAGTGTGTTCGGCTTGACTTCACCAACAAGATCCCCGACCATGAGCATGCGGTTATTACTGTTCGTACTTTATGGGATTTTTGCAGACCAACAAAGCTTAAGCTACCGAGGAAGGATTTGCTCGGTGATGAAAAGATGTATCATGCCACCCCTCAATACATCAAGAAGCATTCAATTCCTGAAGCTCTACGACCAATAATCCCAGAAGTGCGGCCTACGGCTACTCTCCATGCTCAGGTAGAAGACCTCCAGCGAGAATTGGAAAAAGAAAAAAGGAAGGCAGCAGAGGCAATTCGGGCATTGAAGCGGATGAAGAGTGGGAATGCTCCCTTGGAGTAGTAGACCAAGTCGAGTCAAGTCGTGTCTTTACTTTCATAGTTTGATTAAGGATTTTCATGGCGTATATTTAATCTCGTACTTAGAGCTGTTAGTTGGATGGTTTTCACATCAATTTCGTCAGTTTCCATTGGTTCTGATTTACCTCACTGTGTTGCATGATTTTTTACAAAATGTCACGATCAAGATTTGCACCTTCGCCCTTGACGAAAGTCATAGGTAACACAATGACCTTGAACATATAAAAAATCCAAAGGTAGCGGACTTTGTTTGATTGAGACGAAGAGGTGCCAAACTCACGTTTTTCTGAACACAAGGATACAGCTGTGCTGTCTCGATGGGCCGACCATCATTAGTTCAGACATTTTTCTGACCCACTTTGCGTCCGAATTAGAATAACTGGCCTTCATAAGATATATCCGAAAGATCCTAATCTATCTTGAAAAAAATTTTGGGACACATCCGATGTGTTTTCCGTTTATGAGGGAATTAATGGTCAAGGAAAAGGCAGTCTAAAGTTTCTCAACATTCCGTCCTCACTCTTATTTGGCTATTTAGTACCACTAAATGGGCCCTTTTGAATGAAGTCAAAACGTGAAATTTAGAGGTTGGGATTTGAACTAGCAGACTGAAAATTTTGGGACATTAATTCTCATTTTTGATGGACCCTTCTTTCTTTAGAAAGAAACCGGACGAAACAGTTTTTTGGACAAAATTTTTCCAAAGAAGTATTAAACTGTATTGGTCCATGCACTTCTAGCCCTGGCACAAAACAGGAAAGTTGTTCATATTTGTTTTAGCTACATGCTCACAAATTTTGACGGCATTTCGATCATTCCATGATTTTTCATGAATTTTTTACTAAAATCTGACAGAACTGAAATTTTCCCACGTCACAGTCATGAGTCAAGTCATGTCACGTGAGTTAGTTTGGTCTAGAGCCATGGATCGATTCATCATCTCTCTTCATTATATTGATCATGTTGATGCCTTGGTAAGGTAATTCATCACGGATACTCCGCACCCTCATAACACCCGCTTGAAGGCAAAGAAAATGGCCGATAGAGCCGAGATCATAGCAATAGTTCAAGAGGCCCTCAAGGAGCACACAGATGCAATGAATGAACGGATCGAGGGAACAGTATCTCAAGCAATGGAAAAGATGGCCGTGAGATTTGCAGCCATACTACAGCCATCTAGCTCGATTCCTCCGCCCACGGCGCCTCCACCTCCGCCAATGGACAATCTTGGCATTGGCACTAACCATGTCCCTATACCTACTGTACCGTTGGAAGATGTTATTTTCACAGGTACTAGCTCGGGCGCACCACCTGTGATCTCAATTCCCCAAGCTAATCCTGTGACTGGGGGAATGAGTGTGGAAGCCATGAAAATCATAGCCCAGTTGGAGCAGAGGATACGAGAGGTGGAAGGGACACACAATATTCCCCAGATTGACTTGTCCGTCTTCTCGAAGGTCCAGGTGCCTGAGAAATTCAAGATGCCTGATTTTGAGAAATATGACGGAACCTCTAATCCGGTTTAACATGTTCAGATGTACCAGGCTAGGATGAACAAGTATGTGGCTAATGGTCCCCTCATGATTCAAACTTTTCAAGCCAGTTTAAAAGACGCAGCCATGAGATGGTATACAGACTATGAAATTTATTGTATGGAAGATTGGGAAAAGGTGGCCACTTTATTTGTTAAGCATTTCAGCTTCAACCCGGACGTCGTCACCACTAGAGAGGATTTGGAGCAGTCGGAAATGAAGAAGGGCGAGACGATTAAACAGTATGCCACCAGGTGGAGAAATATCGCGTCTCAGTTGAAGCCAGTGCCGCCTGAGCGGGAACTCATGAGATTGTTTGTTTCCACCCTTCCCCAAATAATGCGATCCCGCATCCTTGGAACTGCAGCAACCTCATTTAGCCACCTTATTGCAATAGCCGAGGAGGTGGAGAGCGGCCTGAAGAAAGGGTGGTACGGAGATACCAATTCAAGTATTAAGCGGTTTGGGGCAAAAAAGGACCAAGAGCCAGTTCCACAGATGAATGTTACTTACACTCAGAAGTCTCCGGTTCAAGCACCAAAAGTTCAACAGGCCAATTTTGACACTCAAGGGGGAAAGGGATTTAGACGCGGTAATCGACAATTTTCTCCGCTTCCCGGAACTCTCTCCCAGGTATTAGCTATCCTACGAAAGAAGGAGCTATTGACGTCAGAACCACTACGGCCGAATTATACATCCCATGCAAGGTATGACCCGTTGAAGAAGTGCGATTATCATCGCAGTGAGCCCGGGCATAACACAGATGACTGCTATGTGCTTAAAAATCGCATTCAGGATTTGCTCGAATCTGAGGCATTTTCCTTTCAGACGAATACCCAACCGAATGTGCAGAGTAATCCTCTCCCAAATCACGCGGGCAATGGTTGAGGAAATCACCGGTATGGGTAGGCACAGGCTCACATGAGTAACGTTCTCATGTTTATGTCTTCCCCTGCGCGGGAACTTTCCCTGTTTTTCTAGAATTTCATTTTCGTATCACACTCTAGGATTTCCTTCCATTTCTATTGTCGCACCTTAGGATTTCCCTTTCAATAAGATGTAATTCATTGATTAAATTTCAATAAAATTACAAATGTCGTTCATTAAATCTTTGAATCTTGTTGAAGCATCCCAAACCAACCCGATGACGATAACCAGCGATTGAAAAATTTGTCATCTATGGTAAGCACTGAGGGTTGGGCTTCCCAAGAATTCTTATTTCGAAGTTTTTGAAAACAAAAGTTTTTTTTTTCAAAAAAAAAAATCTTCAAAATGGCTAGTTTAACCTTGTTTGTCTTATTGATCTATCCACTATCTGTCAGAATTAATTCAGGGGGGCAAGTGTGGCAGATCATAAACTCCAGTACGATCGATCCTCGGACGACCCTGCACAATCTTTAGATGCTCGATCTCAAAAGGAGTATCTCTCACCAGGCCTAATCATTTCTGAGAATGACGTTATGTTTTCTTCCTCACAGGGTCGATGGAAGAACCAATAGTTTGCCAAATCCCAAAGTTAAACTCCCAACTGGGGCATGTCTAAGGATAATTTCAGATTCTGACATGATCCAATCCAACAGAAAATGGGCCAAATAGACGGCAAACCTTGACTTGGGAGCATGTGGCCAATCATGACGGTCATTGCCGTTGATCAGGGGCAACTAGAACATCGTGAGCTTTCACTTAATCATTTCTAAAGTCATTTTCGCACGCATTGCTCCCTGTGCAGGGGCAAAATGAGAGATAAGCCACTCGTCGACTCGAGAAATAGACTCCTTGATTGGGGCAACTTAGATTTTCCCAAGTCTCAAGAATTCTCTTTCATACATGCATAGTCTGTTCTTGCAAGGTGCATGAAATTTCCATGTGACTAATCTTGAAAATTACCACATTTGCGTTGTGCTTACGCATTACATGGTTTATGCCTTACTATTCTACATGTTTAATTTACCAACTCTGAATAGGGAGCATAAACTACATACGATGCATCGAATGTATGGAATGGGACATGACAAGATGATGAAAGGCAAGCCATTTATATACACATCCTGCATTCTAAACCCCAGTGAGTTGAGCGCTAGCTAGGCTCTGCATTCCGCAAGGTAAACGGTTTTCTCGCGAAAGGTACGATAGTCGAAGTGATGGAGGCATTCATTTCTCTATCCCAAACAGTACAGGTGTCCATTGCTAACCCTTTTTGAGCGGCGATTTCATTTCCTTACCCCTGTCAAGAACCACCCCACATTGGGGCTTAACGAAGGTAATTCCAGCAGCGGCATGAGATAAATGATTAGAAATTCTCTTGCTCGGACTAACATCAATCTTTGGGTGTTTCTTTGCATTTATACTCGAACTTTAATTCAAGTGCCTTAGGATGATGAAGAGCGTTCATTTCTCTATCATACACACTTATATCCTTTGCATAGCCCACTTGAGCCTGCAAATTCATTTCTTCGACCCCTGTTAGTGATCATTGCCATTCCAATATGAAGACAGTGCCATCCTCAAGTAGAAGAACTCAGAAGGAAATCAGGTCAACAGAGAATTCCCGAGTGAACTCATCTCGATTGTAAAAGAAAAAAAAGAAAAAAGGGAGTCGAGACTAAGAAAAGCAAAAGTTGATCCCAAAGGAAAATTCCGGACGATAAAAAGCAAAGTGCTTACCAAAAGCGAGGTCAACGCCCATTAAAATCTCATTTCATTTGTAAAAGCATTTGCATGTTCTTTCTTGTAAATCCCCAAAGAGGTCAAGAGGTAAAGAGAAATTTCTAGAGAAGTCGGATTGCAAAATGCAATTTCCAGCAAGAGTTCGAACCATTCCCAAGAAATAATGGTATCATCGGAGATTGGTCCATTCTAGAAGACATTTTCAGAAGGCCATGATTGGTGACGAGACAGCAATGATCACTAACATCAAGCCATTCTCATATATTTTTGAGCCAAAACGAGCCTTTTCATTTTTCAGTCCCAAATCCTAACCTACGTTACAACCCTTCAAAGTCTCTTCAGATTAGGACACTTGAGTTAGCGTAGAGTTAAATGATTTTAAGCATCGCTCAAAGAAGTTCGAGCAAGATTATTTCTCTCTCATTTTTGCAGGGTTCTTGACTTGTAAATGACGAAGACTTCTTTTTGTTCCAGAGCAAATGACGAAGACTTCTTTTTCAATGGCCTTGACTCGACAAAGAGTCTCCCTTTGTGTAAACCTTTGACCTAGCCCTCATTATGGTCCTAATCAAGACCTCCTGATCGGCTCGGTCGTACCAATTGCGAGATTACTCAGACTCTTGTCGAATGCAAAGATAGTGAGATTGAGTGATTTCTCTTAAATCCTGCAGGCAGGATAAATAGCTTTTCTCGAGAGTGAGAGAAAACCCTTTCGGACTGAAGTCCCCCATTCAAGTAACATTCGAGGCATGCGCGATGTGATGACCTCCCTGAAAAGAATTGGTAACGACGGAATCGATAGAACAGTTATGCATACCCATTTTGTTTCTAAGTGGTTTTGCATAAACCCATTGATGAATTTCAGCATACATGCTTGCACATGTTATCTTTGACGATGTCTGATAGGTAGCGCATTCCTCATGTTCGAGTTGCCTTCCGAGGTCTCCAAATTCATCTCAGACTATTGAATGAACAAGCCCTCAGGTAAGTATATCTTCAACCTGAACCTTTCAAAAGAATGAATTTCGATGATTCGAACTCATTGCAGTACCTATGATCATTTAGGTATTCGCCTTCCTCAGTAAAAAAATGAATTTTGTCGAAAACATGTTTTCGTCTATGCACTTTTAAATCCTATCTCAGGTAAATAGACAGGTATGATGCGTTCAACCCCGTTTACTTCCTGATCATTGTTCAGAAGATTCAGGTATGTTCTCTGAGCCCCTTTTGTGTATCGACCTGACTCATCTCAGACACACACCTCTTTGATTGTCTCGGTTCATTTCGAGCAATACATCTCTTGATATATTTTGATATGATTTCGCCTTATGAGATTGGCAACATATCTCCTTCTGATGTGGTTCCGCCCTATGAGATTGGCGGCACATCTCTTTATATCTTCGATATGGTTCCGCCCTATGAGATTGGCGGCATATCCCTTTCCAAATCATAATCGACATGCTCTTGTGATCTGGATGTTTACTCTCCTCATGATTAACCTCATGAGGAATCTATCGAACCATGATCGACATGCTCTCGTGGTCTCGATTAATTTCATCAAAATTATAATCGACATGCTCTTGTGATTTTGATACACTTCCAAGTTCATGACTAACCTACTCTCATGTTCTTGATCTTATTTTTCAGCTCATGATCGACATGCTCTCATGATCTGGATACTTGTTCGAACCATGATCGACATGCTCTCATGGTCTCGATAAATTCTATCAAAATCATCGATCGACATGCTCTCGTGATTTTGGTATCTTCCGAATCATAATCGACATGCTCTTGTGATCTCGGAAGGACACTCTTACAGATCTTGCGTTGTCTTGCGCTAGGGGGAAACCTCTAGTAACAGATAGGCACCCAGTACTTTAAGATCCTCGCATCCGCAAGAAGCCTTGGAGCTTAAGGGAATCATCAGCATTGTGAGGTATTTGGTAAAACAGGTATTTCATATGCGATCCATGTACATATTTCTTTAACCCATTTTATGGAGGAAAGGAGTTTTGGCGCATGTTATTTATAGTTCTGCATATCATGCATTATTTCATTTGCATAAAAAATGGGATTAAAACTCCCACAAAAATCATCATCATTCATTTCATTTGCATTGCAAAATTTAGGTTTCATTTTGTCTTTGAGCGAAACCTCTGCGAGCCTCCACTCAAAGAGGGGCAGCTGTTGACACCTAAATTTTGACTTTTTTATTTAAGTATAAAATGTGAATTAGACATAGTTCTCACAAAAAATTCATGCATTGCATATTTGTTTCTCGTCAATTACTCATATTTTCGCATTCAGGACAGAGTTGAGTCAATTGAGCTTCATTTTGACAGGAGACCAGGCTAAACTCAGCTGGAGATTCCAAGAGGATGTTGAGCTTATTTTGGTCCATTTGAGCTTAAATATTTAATTAAGGCTTTTAGTTGAATGTCCATTGTTAAGAAAAGCCTTAATTTGAGCCCGCAATTTTTCATCATGATTTTGGACTCAAAACAACCCGTTTTAGCTTTTATAGTCATAAAAGACCTCTAGTTAATCACCCATTTGATTAATTAAGGTCCAATTAGGCCCGAAATCACAAAATAAGCCCACAAGAGCCTAGGAAGTGCAGCCAATTTTCATGGATCTCCATTTGGACGAAAATGCTTAGTATTTTAGTTGATTAGGACTCTCGAAAGATCAAGATTTCAAATTCATCGAAAGAGTCTTATTTTAACTAGAGATAGAGTTTTAAGAAATCGAAACTCTATCCTTGTTTGGCTGAAAATAACAGAAAGATTTTCGCGGATTCGGGCTCCTAAAATCTAATGGCTCATAATTAATCTTGCTTTAATCAATCCTACGGTCAAAATTAACTCTTGCTTTCGCTAGGGTTGATGAACTAGAGCCTATATAAAGGAGCTTCCATTCAACGCACACGAGGGGGGTTGGACGGCTAATAAAGGGGAGAGAGGACATTGAGGAGAAAAAATCATGAGGGCACTGAGAGTTTTTTGGAGAAAGTTAAAGGCTTTGGGGAGGAGATTTTTCTCGGGGTTTTGCAGTGTTTTTTTTTTTAGTCTTCTCTGTTGGTGCCAAGTCCATCGATTCTGCTCCACAAATTGCTGCAGTAACAAGTCTAATCAGTCCTCCCGTGCCGATGTTCTGCCCTTCCATTGTTGCCGTGCTGCTGTTCATGTTGACGTTGTTGCACCTAAGAGGATAACAAGCAAGCTTTGTCTCTGCTGATTTGATCAACTCCTGCACCATCAACTCCACTGCTGCCCCTGCGCCAGTCAAAGAAATTTTGCCCAAGCATTCATCAATAGCTCGCTGTCCTTGCACTGGTCAAAAGGAGACTCAAGAGCACACCGAAGTTGTTCCTGTCCAGCTGCAAACCGCTTCTTCCAGCCCTAGTTTGAGGTCAATTTGCTTTCATCTTGTCATTATTTGAAGGTCTAACATTGTTCCTACGTGTGTTAGATTGTTTGCTAGCAAATTGGGCTCAAAAGAGGCCGATTCGGGTGAGATCCGCAGCTTCGAACGTGCTGGAATTTGCTGAATAAAGGTATAAATTTCTCACTTTTTTATTGCGATCTATGATTTGGTACCTTGCGTTGTAGTTCTTAGATCTCTGTGAGTACGTTTCCTTGCAATTAAAAAACTGAAAATTTTAGCTTTTTTTTTTTTTGATGAATTGAGTCTGAAATTTCTGGCGCATATATGCTTTCATGACCGAAGAGGTGAAGTTGGTTCCTTGGTGGTTTATTATTTTGGGTAGTTCAACGTCATTATGGGTGAGATCATGAAGTTTCAGCATTCTACTTTGCCATGCACGCTGTGAATCATTCTTTGAGGATTATTTTATGAATATCTCTATCATGAGGTCACTTAATCCTATCTCCATGCGTGAACAATTGGGAGTTATCTGAGTTGAACTGATTTAAAAATCAGAATATTTTGGATGAAATCTGAAGCTTGCGGTTATATCTCTTCCTCGGCTGAATACCATTGATAAGTACCACTTTGATTTTTTTTTAAATCCATGGTTAGTTGGATAGATTGCTCGGTTGTTATCTTGTCTTATCTTTTGTGACATTCTTTCAAATTATTCAAGATAAGATAAAATTCAATTAGATGTTATCCAAATTGTCGAGAATTGTTTAAGGATAACTTTCTCAAACTTCAATTCAAATTTCAAAAAGGAAAGGTTGACCCCCATTTCATATTTTCGGTCACCCCTTTTATTTTCGAAGATTAAATTACCTTTTCGTTCTCATTTTATGTCTATTTGATTGTTGGATTGTTATAAAGTTTGCACATTTATAAACAAACATGCCCATAATATATGCTCCCTTTGTGCCTAGACCCTTCGGAAAATAAATTGCATGCCTTAGCCACGATCTTGTGGAATGGGACGGCAATTTAGTATAGAATTTCGTGTTCTGCCCTTTGGTAACAAGGGATGATGTTTTTCTATACGAACTACCTGCATACTAGCTCGAATCTCCGAGGATGTAGCGGATAAGATTCTTCTCTAGCCCAGATCTTTGGGAATGAGTGAATTTATCGGAAAAGTCGAAATTAAAAGGTATATTATGGGCATTTATGTTTATTTTTGTTCAATCTTTTGTTTGTTTCGTTAAATAAAAAAAACCCAAAAAAAATAACTTTTTTCATTCACATCATCAATCAAGTGGATTTTTCATGAAATTCGGTACCGAAAGGGCATTAATTTTTTCAAATTAATGTAATCAAGTCTCCGGACTCATTTTCTCTGGTTCACAGAAATAAATTAATTCTCCCGTTAATTTATTTAGGTTTCTAATCGACCTACCAATAACGATTAGTGGCGACTCTGAATTGAATAAACTTTTGCATGAAAAGAACCTAAGTTGCGATTCGGTAGGACTTGGGAGGGTCTGAGTTAGGTTAGTCAATCAACCTAATAATCCGTTAACCTAGCCTCGATTTTTAGGTCGCGACAGTGGGCAGCCTGTTCAGAAGGAAGACTGCAGTATTGGCAGCCTCAGCCCAGAACTTCTTAGGAAGTTCTTTATCATGTAGCATGCATCTAACCATCTCCATAATACTTCTGTTCTTCCTTTCACTCACTCCATTTTGCTGTGGAGTGTATGGCACAGTGAGCTGATGCTTGATCCCTGCATTATCACATATGGCCTTGAATCTGCCTGAGGTGTATTCTCCTCCATTGTCCGACCTGATTGCCTTGATATTACAGCTACTCTCCTTCTCTACTTCTCTTTTGAACTTTAGAAAAATCTCATCAACTTCAGCCTTGGTCTTCATGAAGTATACCCAACACATTCTAGTGCAGTCATCTATGAAAGTGATGAAGTATTTGCTACCATTCAGTGATTCCTCTGGCATTGGACCACACACATCAGTGTGAATTAGCTGCAGCTTCTCACTGGCTCTCCAATTTGATCTTTTAAAAGGAATCCTCACTTGCTTGCCTTGCAAACATGCTCTACAGCCGGTTACTTCCTTCTGCAACATAGGTAATCCCACTGCCATTTCATTTTGCTGCAAGTATTGCAGCCCCTTGCTGTGAAAATGACCCAATCTTTTATGCCATAACTCCTCCTCATCTTGTATACTCTTCATGGCATCATGATTCTCATCAACTGGATCAAATGTAAAACACTTGTTCCTCATAGGAATCCTAAAAAAAATGTGACCATTCTCATCTCCTATGGCACACTCACTATTTTCAAATACAACTTTCAACCCATTCTCTACTAACTAACCCATACTCAGTAGGTTCTGATCTATCTTTGGCACAAACATAACCTCTGTGATAAGCTTAGCACCACCGGGACCTTCAAGCACTACATCACATTTGCCTTCTACTTCTATACGTTCTCCATTGCCAATCCTGACTTTAGACTTCACAGATTTATCTAAATTGCTGAATAGCCTTTCATCACATGTCATATGATTGGTGCAACCACTGTCCACGAGCCACCCATCTCTAGATGCATTTGAGATGAAGCAGGAGGCAACAAACAGGTGCTCCACTTCACTGGCTACTGCAATTTGACTTTCAGCTTGCTGTTGTTGATGCTTCTCCTTGCAAATGGCCTCAACATGGCCCATCTTATTACACCTCCTACACTTTACGTTTGGTCTCCTCTAACACTTGAAGTGAGGATGATTTTTCTTCCCACAATGCTTACATGGAACTGCATTCCACTTCCTGTCATGTCCACCACTGCTTGAACCTCCATGGTTATGACTATGACTGGCCTCATCATATCTTCTATTCTGGTTCCATCCTCTTTCCTTTTCTGTAGTATTCAGCTTCAGCTTGGCTAGCAGGGCACCTTCGATAGACTCATTCTTCCTCATAAGCCTCCTTTGCTCCTGAGCCTGTAGAGCACTTAGGACTTCAGCAAGCTTGATGTCTGAAATGTCCTTTGTGTTCTCAAGGGAAGCAATGGTTGCTTCAAACCTTTCATGCACTGCAACCAAAATCTTCTGAACCAGCCAATCCCTAGCACCCTTATCTTATTGGCTATATCAACTAGCCTATCAACAAACTCTTTCGCAAACTCACTTTCCTTCATCTGCTGCCTTTCAAACTCCCTCAACAAGTTCAACACCTTCATCCCTTTCACTCTCTCATCCCCTTCATACTCTTCCTTCAAATAATTTCATATATCATGAGCTGAATTCTTATTCATGATTCTAGTAAATATAGTCGAAGAGACAGCAGAAAACAGACAAGATTTTGCCTTTGCTTTTCGAGTCACCCTCTCTTTATGGTACATGATTTGATTGATAGTTAGGTTGTTGGGTAGATCACCAGCCTCGTAGTCTTCTTCTACGGCTTCCCAAAGGTCTGCACCCTCCATGAAAGCTTGCATCTTTACTGCCCATGCCTGGTAGTTGTCTCCATCGAAGGTTGGAGCTCCAGCCGGTACACCAGTTTGTTCCATCTTTCCTTCTCTTCTTCAAATTAGCACTCTCTCACAAGTCCCTTAAGATCAACGGGGCTCTGATACCAGTGTTGATTCTGAATCTTTCAGAAGGAAATCAGAAGTTGCTTCTGAATCTGAATCTTTCAGAAGCAAATCAGAAGTTGCTTCTGAATTTGAATCTGAATCTTTCAGAAGCAGAAAATGCTAATACACTCAAACTTTTGTTTTTCACGGAGAGAAAGAGAGAATGAAGAAATCAGAAAAACTTCATTCCTTAATCAAAATCTGTCAAGTACAAGCTTAAATAAGGAAGCTGACTCAAACGTGCAAAAAAAAAAAAATAGTTCCACTTCCTAGAAAATAGCTAACAGAGAAACAGACTTGCTCCACCTCCTGAAAAATAGCTAACAAACTAACCATCTAACAAGCAATTTGAATGAATAACAGAATGACAGAATATTAATAGCTGAACTGATACATAACATCAACATATACCAGCTGCTATTCTCCTGCTTCTCGGTTGTTAATTTTATATGATTCTCATTCTAGATATGATCGCGCATCAAATATAAGCTGGCTCTCTCTCTCTCTCTCTCTCTCTCTCTCTCTCTCTCTCTCTCTCTCTCTCTCTCTCTCTCTCTCTCTCTCCCTCCCTCTCTCTCTCTCTCTCTCTCTCCCTCCCTCTCTCTCTCTCTCTCTCTCTCTCTCTCTCTCTCTCTCTCTCTCTCTCTCTCTCTCTCTCTCTCTCTCTCCAATTGCGTCTGCTCTGCACAATGTTGCGTTCCTATATGCTACCTTATTGATGGGATACAATATCCAAACGTGTATTCATTGTACCGATGGACGGAATAGAAGGAACATGTATTTTAGATAAGAATTCAGGATGAGAGAGACAACCACCCAAGCATACTTCCCAGTCCTATCAAGATAACTACCTTATTCATGTTATTACTATGCATGGGGGGTAAGTACAGTACAAGTGCCATAACTTTTGTACGGCGTTCACTTGAGTGCCATAACTTTTTTTTCGCTCACTTGAGTACCATAACTTTTAAATATCGTCCACTTGAGTGCCATCGGCGATTTGGGTCACCGGAAAATCTTACGTGGCATTAAAAAAATGTAAAGTCAGCCGACGTGGCCTGCCGGAAAGCTGAATCAACAAATGAAATGCCAAACGACGCCGCATACTTCTCTTATTAAAGAACCATTCTCTCATTTCAACAATTTGGGGGAAAATCAAACCTGATGAACCCTAACCCTAACCCTGCCGAGCTCTTACTTCAACAATTGGGGGAAAATCAAATCTGAAGAACCCTAACCTACCGAGCCGAATCTAAAGAACACTAACCCTACCGAATCGAACCCCACGAATTCCAGATCTTCAAATCGCCCAAAATCAACCCGTCAAATTCACGATGGGGAGTAGAAACAGGGCAAGCGGCTTACGAATGCACCAACGAAGCTAAGATGAAGCTCCTCATTTTTGCTATTGTGGGCTGCGAAGTCCAACAAGAATAGCTTGGACGAGAGATAATCCTGGGAGAAGGTTCCATGGATGCGCCAAGTATAGAGAAGACTTCAATTGTGGATATTTTAGGTGTCTATTACTCTGTTATGCTGATCTATCAATTTTATTTATGACTTTGGCTATGATTTTGAATTCAAGTTTCTTTGCTTGTTTTGGGGGATATCTTCTGCTGCTTTGCCTGCTAATGCAACTGGCATTGACGAAATTCTTTTGATAACTTATATTATTGTCAACTATCTTATAGGTGGGTTGACACAAAATTCTCGAACCGAGCAACGGAGGTTATCTTGGAGCTACTTCAAGAACGAGATGAATGTCGGCATGTATTGACAGATGAGTTGGACGATGGTGACTCAATGGAAGCAGAGATAACGGGTCTGCAATATTTGCTGAATCATTGGAAGAAGGAATTTTCAAGGATGAAAAAGCAAAGAGATATTTATCGAGTGTCTCTTGTGGTGCTATTATGGTGGTTTTGTTCTGGTTTATGGGCATATGTAACCCTACTAAAGAGAAGGTTTTTCTAAGTCTACCGTAGTTGAGGAAAAATGATATGGTGTTGTTCTGTTTTTATGCCAAGAATGTTGTTACTTTTTGCTATTGTGTATGGATATGGAAATGTTGAATTGCCACTGGTTGGAAATTTAGATTCTTTGGTGCAAATGCAATGCAGAGCATAAATGATGTGCAGCAAGAGCATAGATGATCATGCATTTTGTGGTTGGTTTTCGCTATTCGAAAATGGTTTTCAAGGATGAGCCGAGTTCCAATAACTTTACGAATGACCGTTTGAGTGCCATAAATTAGTTAAACTGACCACTTAGGTTACTCAACTTTCATAAAGTGGCCACTTAAGTACCATATATTTTTAAAAGTTATAACTTAAGTTCCTCAATTTTTAAAAAGTGATCACTCAGGTTCACTCTTTTTAAACCATTCATCGGTCTTGTTCTCACCTGTGTAGCTTATATCAAGCTTATGTTAGGTTCACTTTTTTTATTAAACTATTCGTGTGATGTTATAGCAACTTCAAGCATATATATTAACCAACAGATACAACAAGCCCAAACTTGCTCTGGCTCTAGATTTATAGCAAATATAATAGCTCCAATGAAACAACAGCATAATCATTGCTACTCATTATGGTATGCATCTATTCTTACATCAACGACAATAGACACAAGAACCTGTTCATTGACATAAAATCTAAAATATTGCTGCTAAACGCACTAGCAAAAAATGCAGCAGTAAAACTCTTAACAGCATTGCTGCAAAAGACATAACCAACCAAAATGCAGCAATTGACACCTAACCACATGGCTGCAGAATATATATTGAACCAAAATGCAGCATTAACATCAAACACAACTTTAAGAATAACTTGAAAATCCTAAAATCAGAAAGATGGACAGACATCATCTCCACCATCAAATCCCCCACATTACTCAAGCTGAATAGGTCACTTTCTTTTTTTTCCTTCACTTGGTTGCTTCTTTTTCACTTGTGCTCGAGTAATCATTGGTTACTTAATTTTTGCTTGTGCTCGAGTAACCATTGGTTGGTTTATTAGTGTCTCCCATTGGCTTCTTTTTGTTGGTGCAGTCGATGCTTGACCAAATCCTCCTTGAAATATCAAGACCTCTGAACTTTCTCCAGCCTGCAATTATATAACCTTCAGTTGCCATATCACAATTAATCAAATGACATATCTTAAATACATAACACTCACTGTCACAGATCTTTACATTGTGGCAGTAGGTTGTGTAGTCACACTTGCAGGATCATTTAATCGAGATGGAACTAAAGTTGGGGCAGCAGGTAATTTTGAAGCTGACTTTTTTGCTTGTGCTCGAGTAAACATTGGTGCCTCCTCTTGCCTTTTTGTCGGTGCAGTCGATTCTTTACTTGGTCCTCCTTGAGATATGAAGACTTCTGAACTTTTCTCAGGCTGCAATCATATATAACCTTCACTTATCATATCAATAAATTAAATAACATATCTTAAATGCATAACACTCACTATTGTAGATGTTGACACTGTGGCAGCAAGTTGTGTAGTCACATTTGCAAGATCATTTGACTGGGATGGAACTAAAGTTGGGGCAGCTAATGGTTTTGGAGCTGCTCTTCGTACCCTCTGTTTTAGAGGTACCATTGGTTGTTTCTTTTTCGCTTGTCCTCTACTAACCATTGGTTGGTTTATCAGTGCATCTCATTGGCTTCTTTTTGTTGGTGCAGTCGATTCTTGACTTGGTCCTCCTTGAGATATGAAAACCTCTGAACTTCTCTCAGGCTGCAGTCATATACAACCTTCACTTACCATATCAATCAATCAAATGACATATCTTAAATGCATAACACTTAAAAAAACTAACATACAAAACCGCCATGTTTGTATTCGTGTCTACGAACAACCCATTGCCAGTTTCCCTCATCCTTTTTCCAATTGTACTATGTGTGCTTTCTCGTGCACAACCTTTAGAAACGTCTTCAGTTGATCTTCTTCTAACCTGCAAAAAAGACATAAAGTAATGAATTTAATGCGCCAAGGATTTACATACAAAAGCAAAGGCGTAATAAACACCTTACCTGATATTTCCTCCTCTGTTGTACACTACTGGATTGAGTTGGGTCTAGAGGTGGTCCTGCATGATTGCTTGTGTTGCCCTGCGATGCCCCTGCATGATTGGTCCCAGATTGTTGCTGTTGTTGCTGCTTCTTAGTTGGACAACCAGCCTTGTTGTGCCCTTCATTATGACAGTTTGAGCATCGAATTATTCCACCAGCCCTGCTCATTCTGTTATCGCTACTCTCAATTTCCTCCAATCTTCTTTTCTTTTTAGGCCTCCCAATTTGCTTCCTCAGTGGTAGAGGTTTTGGTGGTTAATGGTTTGTTTCCTCCCAAAATTTGCTATTCCTCAGTGGCTGCATCATGAATTGGTATGAAGCAAGAAACTGGCCTTTTTTATAACAGTCGTCTATACAAACCACTGCGACGAGACCCTCTTTTTCCAACACAGGGACCACAAACCCTTCTTTTTTCCTTTACAAGACCCAGTTTTTCTTTCGCTTCCACATTATCAATAACACCAAAACGAATAAGCATGTCTGTCGTTTCTTAATCAGTTCACACAAATGGACAAATTGCTTACATTTGCTTGTGTCGGCCACAGTTTGTCACGCGATAAACACTTCCTACCTTCAGAGACTTGGACACGAATCAGAGGAATAGAGTGCGTGCCTTCAATGGATTTGCTTGACACACTCAGGGTTGAGGACGATCCAATCCCTAATTTGCAATTGATGAGTGTGATTTCACAGGACAGAGATGGATTTGAGAGAGAGAGAGAGAGAGAGAGAGAGAGAGAGAGAGAGAGAGAGGCATAAGAGGGCTTCCAGCCCTAATTTGACTTCGTTTTCTCGGTTAACACGATCGAAAGAAACCTTTTTCTTTACACGTATGATTCGGCGTCGTTTTGTCCTTAAGAAGAGCACACGGTGGACTTTTCCTTTTTTTTTTTTTAATTTCCACGTCAGAGTAAACTATTAAATAAAAAATCCACGTATGACGTTTTGCCGGAAGTGGCACTCAAGTGGACGATTTTGCTTCGATTTGGTACTCAAGTGAGCGAAAAAAAAGTTATGGCACTCAAGTGAACGCCGTACAAAAGTTATGGCACTTGTACTGTACTTACCCCCTATGCATGGAGTGTCCTGTAGCTAGAAAATAAGTTCTGAGAACTCGAGGTTTTGCGTTGGACTGAGGAGGATAAGTACCGATAATTCAGGGTATTGTCCCGGTCTTAGCCTATGATGTATTGGCAAGATGACCATCGCACGCATGTGGAAATTTCAATTGGTATTGCTATTTTTGTTTATTCTAATTTCCGATTTTTTTTTTCCTTTTGCGTTCGTAGCAAGAATTTAGAAGCGGAAAGAAACCCAAAGCCTTCTAATGCGCCAAGATCTGTGGACGATGCCATAAAAGCTTATGCAATCCAAGCTTGTAGAGTCCTCGAAGAAAGCACGTTAGTCGTAAGTAGCATGGACGAGATTGAAGCTCTGTTGGAGCTACTCAGAGGTGCCGGGCCACCTTATCGGCTTCTAAGCGTGGTGATTAAGGGCCCTGTACCGCAGGGAAACGTTGTAGACCCCCTCGTAGCACAAATGGAGAGCGAAGACTTCATGTTGCAGCACGGGTGAGAGTGTTCTTTGCTGCTCTTTTTCATTTTATTGCAATTTCTTTTCTTCTCTCTTGACCTTTTAATCTAATCTATTTGCAGGAACTAAATACATTCCTTACGACCTTCCTTAGGATTTCCGGCGAGCGGCAGGCTCCGGCTCAGCATCAGGCTAGGGGGCCGAACTTCGCAACGGTGGACTAAGCGGTTGTGTCTTTAGGAGACGAGAGAGAAGCAGTTGCGTTTGGTGTTTCTTTGTTTATTGTGATTGAAGAAAGATAGTAGGTGGGAGGGAATTAAGTTGGGGGGGCAGCTGTGATTAATCTGTCTTTACATATCTAAAGCTTGTGGATTGGATTTCGCTTCCTGACTTCCCAAAAGTCTGTTATTTTGTGCGCGAAGATGTTTAACATGGAGCTTATGATAAAGTAAAGCAAATTTTGGTATCTGCTTTAGGTAATGAGAGCATGAATGAACATTTTCCATGCCAGAGCTGTGCTTGTAGATTTTGATGGCACCAAATGATAATAGAAAAAGCTTACCGGGATGAAAATAGATAGATCCCAACTGATCGCTCACTGATTTGCGAGCTGGGTTTCTCCTGCAATCTAGTTGTTAATTTTATACGCTTCTCGTTATGCATATGATCGCGTCAAATATAAGCCCTCCCTCCCTCCCTCCCTCCCTCCAATTTCCTGTATTGGCTTGCATATGACTCGAGCTGGACATTGGACTTCTTTTCTCATATGTGCCCGTGTTTTAGATTCGTTTTTTTCTTCTAGTCAATCGTCAAGGGAAGGTCAGGTTGACAAAATGGTATTCTCCATACACACAGATGGAATGGAATAGGGTATTGTTTTTGGCAAATCATCATACGATGAATTTTGTATTATTATTTATTTATACATGGATTTTTTTTTACATTTTTTATTTTGATTTTTTTTTCATTAGTATTTTCCCCCTTGGCCGGCGAGGGTCGCCCATGACCCTCGCTGGCCAAGGCAAAAAAAAAAATGGAAAAGAAAACAAAAATTAAAGAATTAGGTCACTTGAGAGTTTGTAATTGCATCGCCCGATTTTGAGACTCATACAGATCTAACTCTATCCCAATCTAGATAGGATGGCCTTGTCTATAAGCTCTCTCTCTCTCTCTCCAATTTCCCATATTGACCTGAAGATGACTCAAGCTGCTGTGTTTTAGATTCTCTATGTGATGGAGAAAGTATTTGATTTGATATGAATTGTAATTCTAATTGATACAATGAGATATTATCATAAGATTCAAGAGATAAAATAGGAAGACAATATCGTGTATTTCTTTTGTGATCTCTATTTTCATACTATAAATGCTCTAGTAGATATACAAATAAGAGACAAAAAAAAAATGGGTCTGGAGATACAGTATTGACTCTTCATTCTATTTAACGGATAGCAAATGGAAAATAACACTAAAATTTTCAAAATTTTACCGGAGATCACTTTAAGTTCCTCAAAAATTTTGAAAAGCACATCCGTTGACTTTCAATTTTTCTCAATTATTTACCACGTTGGACGCTTTGCAGAAAAAGCCAATTTGGATTTATCGTACTGCTGAATCTAATGGTTTTGTAATCTAAATGATTAATTGATGATAAAGTTATCAATAGATGATTTAAATGGAAAATGGAAATATAAAATATATTTTTAATTGAAAAAAAATAGGAGAAGTTGAAAAGAAAATATAAATATATTGGGAAAATTGAATAGATGATTTAAAAAAAAACTCATCTTTAAAAAGACAAATAAATAGAGGGGACCATATCAAATAATGATGCAATTATTTCTATCATGTTTTTTTTCCCCTCATAAGGAAGAAGCCCTTTTTACATAACTGTAGGGAGCAATATGAAGATAAATACCCTTGCCAAAAAACAAATATGAAGATAAATACTTTTTTGCACGGAAACTTTAAAATTTAAAAGTTACAATTACCAAATAGGCATAAAAAGCTATCTCTTTTTCAACCTAATACCCTAAGAAACCCTCGACTTTTTTTCTAGTCCCATTTCTGCCCCAATTTTTTTTGTTTCATAAAAAACTCTCCACTTTAGGTCTATTACCAATTCCACCCTAAACTTATTTTTGTCTCATAGTAACCACTAACTTTTACCGTCCAAAATTTCTTTTGACAATTGATTAATGGAAAACTCTGAAGCGCAAGTTCTATGACTACGAGAGATGGAAGACTCTAGAGCACAAGAGATCAAAGACCGAGCGTAAATCAAAGATTCTTGAGCAAGATGGAAAGAAGACTCTTTTAAGAGTAAAAGCAATCGAATAAAACCAACCCTAATTGCCCAATTTTCAAATCATTGGATCCAAAATGATAAATTCATTTCAAAAAAATTGTCCGGATATGAAATTTGGAAAACATTGAAAGAATGACGTGGAACGCCACATCACTAGGATAATTTTGGATTGAGGGTTAATAGTGGCAGATGTGTAACTCAAGTAAAAATTCGGGCTAGATCTGGGACTCAAGTTAAAATTGGTGATTTTTTAGGAGGAAAAAGAAAAAGTTTGGACCAAAGTCATCAGTAGATCCAAAGTTGATGGTTTTTTTTTTTTTAGAGAAGTAGCCGGAATACATATATCGGCTGCATTTGTCATAAAAAAAAACGTCTCCAAGAGACTATGGAGGGGCAATTTTATGAAGCTGCGCGTCTCGAGAAAATATTGCGTACCCACGGGGTATTGCTGACGTGGTCCCCTTGTCCACTCATTTTCCGACACCTGTACCAAGCAGCCCCACCAGTCGAAAAAAGAGAAACCTTCTTTTCTCTCTTCACGGTGCCATTTTCCGTCTCTCTGTCTTCCTCTCTAAGCCCTCCCCCCCGTTTCACTCTCTCTCTCTCTCTCTCTCTCTCTCTCTCCTTCGCTGTTTTTTTGTTAACCAGCACACATTTTCAATGAAGATGGTGGTGGCGGTGGTCAGCCATGGACGATTGGCTCACGGCTCGGGACAAGCGGCTTAGGCTCATCCGTGGCCGTCGTCGGCGTCGTTCGACCAGATCTGGTCGGCTCGGTCAGCGAGGCCGGTGATAGAGGACTGCTCGAGTCCTCGAGCTTGCGGCGCGATGGCCTCTCGAGCCTCTCGAGCTCGAGCTTTGGGTTCGCCGGCCACGGGCGAGCAGCTGCAAGCTCAACACTTGGTGGCCATGGCCGCGAACCTGCAAGGATGCCTCTGGCCATGTTCGCTCGAGCTTGAATCTGGCGGCCATGGCCGCCAACCGGCTAGGTTGCATCGCCCGTGAATCCATCGGCGGCGGGACACCGATTGTGATCTTCGCAGTGGCCGACAATGGCGGAGCTCGGGCTCGAGATCGGAGAAGGAGGAGTAAGCAGACCGGAGGTGAGGGGGTAAGAGAGACAGAGAGAGACGGAAACGGGGGAGAGGGCCAGAGAGGAAGACAGAGAGACGGAAAACGTCACCGTGAGGAGAGAAAAGAGTGTTTCTCCTTTTTCCGACTGATGGGCCCTGCTTGGTACAGGTGTCGAAAAATGAGTGAACAAGAGGACCACATCAGCAATACCGCAATATTTTCTCGCGCGTCTCAAGCGGATCAAGGTCGTCTTCTTCAGAGCCAATCAATGCGCTAGGGTTTTGGCTCATCATATATATAAAGCCCAATCACTGAAATTTCTTCTCATCTCACGGCCATTTTCTTCTCCTCTTCAAAACAAAAGCCATGGCCAACCTTCCCTCTCCTCTCGCTCTGCTTTTACAGGCCTCCGAATTGGCGCGCCAACGTTATGAAGATTACTTTAACGAGCTTCTCATCGCGACTAATAACAGGTAGCAATTCCAATCGACGTTGAGATTTTTATTTTTATTCTAATTTCCGATTTTTTTTCCTTTTCTTTTGCGTTCGTAGTGATTATTTTGAAGCGCGAAGATCCCCAAAGGTTTCTAATGCGCGAAGAGCCTGCGATAATGCCAACAATGCTTATGCAGCACAAGCTATCAGCGTCCTCGAAGAACGAACGTTAGTCGTAAGTAGCATGGAGGAGATTGAAGCTCTGTTGGTGGTAGTCAGCGCTGTACAGCCTGAACGGCTTCTAACCGTGGAGATTCAGGGCCCCGTACCGCAGGGCAATGTGGTAGATCCCCTCGCAGCACGAATGAGGGCCACTTTGGAGGGCAAAGGCTTCATGTTGCGGCATGGGTAAAGAGTGTTTCTCTACTGCTCTTTTTCGTTTTATCGCAACTTATTTTCTTCTCTCTTAACCTTTTTAATCTAATCAATTTGCAGGAACATCTACGACCTTCCTTAACGTCTTCCTAAGGCTATCCTTCAGGCTGCAGGCTGTCCTGCGGAGCAGCAGGCGCCGGCGCAGTGGCAGGCGCCGGTTCAGCGGCTCCATCCATCACAAGGCTGTTTTTAATGGGATGCGTGGGAGGAGGAGGACCGGTTGGTGCGGGGTCAATGCACGAATCCTTATTTTCATATAAATTATAGGGCAGGAGCGCAAAATGTTATTTACTTGGAGGCTAAAGAGTTCGTCATTTTTCTAATTCTAGACAATTTTTCGTCTCTAGGGATTTTGTTTTATCAGATATCCAGTCTCTGTAAGTTCTTATTTACACAGTAGGCGAGTCTCGATGAATTATATGAGTTAATTTTATTGGTTTTGCCTATAAAGCTCCTTCTAACCCCGGACTGGCCATTCAGCTAAACTAATTCCTGTGAATAGAACTTGTGTTCGAGTTTTATACGAAAATAAAAAGTAGTAATTGTAATGTGGATACATGAAAGATCTACCTGCATACGTCATGGAATGAGCATGTCTTTTGGACATTGCCTTTGCCACCTTTGCCATTGCCATGTCTCTGCTCTTTGGACACCACGGCCAACCTCATTATTTGTCTTTTGGGAACAAGTGAAGAACGTGGGGCATATGATGAGAACAGAGGTCCCATTCCTAGTCGGTTGTTGAGCGTAGATCACCGATGCTCACAACCCTCGCGCTCTCTAATTCAATGACTTTGTGGAATCCGAATACTACTGCGACCAGGGATATTCCAGGCTGCTAGCTGAGGAAGAGTTGAAGATGGTTTGTCCAAGAGCAGAAGTCGGTGACAAGTTGATTGATAAATTTCCAAGTCCTTCAATCAATAGAAATGCACTGTAAATTGGTTCGAGACTATCGAAGGCATCTAAGCTCCTTAGTGCTCTCGAGCCACAGAACATCAAGTTCGGTCAAGCTTGAATTGGGTACCAGATCTTGTTTATCGAGCAAAGTCGAGCTTGTAACGGTACCGAATCCATCTCCATCACGTTACCACCCTATGAAAAACCCGTAAGGTGTAATAGCCCTTAGATCTAGTGTCCCCTCGTGGTTCTCTCTAATACCTTTTCTGACGGCTTTTGTCAACGTTAATCTACCACAATCGGTAAAGCTTGCTGAAGACGGAAGAAATTATACAGATGAGAATCATAACCCAAATGAACAAAACTAAAAAGTAACGATGATAGACTCGTATCGTGTGCAAAATGTTTCCCTTTGTAGTGTACATAATGCATGCTTAACACCATGCGCACGTGCTAAAACATCCATGCCTTTGAAAAAGGATGCGGTGGAATTCAGAAGGTGTCCGTCCATACACAGCACATGATGGTTTCCTGCCTCCGCAATTTTCAGTCAGAATCCTCCATAGATATAACGCAATTTGGCAATGGAGCAGAAAGAAATCTCCCATCAACCCAACACATCGCTGTACTTGAAGACGCAATCATAAAGCCGTCCTCCAAGAAACTGAGCAACCTCCGGATGTTTCACCTGTTGAATAATGTGCAAAGCCACACAGAAGAAATTGTGCTTGAATCAGCTATTTGGCAGCGATTACACCAGACACCATTCTACGAAACACAAGTTATAAACCCAAATGAGAAGGATTGACTCAAGTACCATTGCAATCTTGAGGGAATCGCATTTGAACTGTGCATATAGGTTAGTCTCTATCCCCCGGCCCTGCCAAAAGGAATGTCAGTCATAAGTGAGAAAATATCATATACTTTGACATTTCAAGCATTCGTTTAGGCATGCCTTCATAAATCTCTTTGCCGAGACCTCTTCTTCTGCATATGACAGTTAATTTAGTTGTTTGGAGGACATACTTAGGAGATCGGTAAAGGAGCCTATCATGTATGATGAGCCGGTAAAACCAGAAAAACAAATTTATCCATTGAATTTGAAGCAAGATATGACCAAAAGAATGTCTATTCCATTGTAAGGGAAGTAGGAAGTCCAAGACTCTGACCAAACTAGACACACATTGAAGACGTAGATGTGGCTCTCCAGATATCTATTCCAGCTCATGAGTATCAACAATCAGAACACTTATCCATCATTAAATTGGTTTTGGCTCTCCATATATACATAAATTACACAGGGCAGAAAGACCACAAACGAGGGGCAAAAAGGACATGCAGCTAATGTCATGCATGCACAGCATATGAGCTTGTGAGCATGAAAAAGAATGGCACGAGTACTGTTGAGAACAACCACAAAAAGATATGTTGTATCTACATATTATTTTATAAAGGTTCCCTTGAAATTGTCTGAACACGTCTCTCTTTTAACATTCAAATAGCAGAATTATACTCCCGAATCTGAGCTCTATCTGGAAATGTGTGAGCGCATGTGTGAAACAGGTTTCACGCATCTCAATTACACATTAATCTACCTCATAGAGGAAAAAAAAAATTGTCACCAACCATCACAAAATTTCCATGATACACAGCAATTAAACAATACCGTGTTCTCATCTGCCTCACAATCTCAAAGGCAAAAAGAACTTAAACGTGCCACAATTCTGCTTGCATTAACAGTCCAAACTTACCATTCCTTCCATAATAACTAGATCTGCATCAGCCGCCAGAAAAGCTAGCTCTTGTGATACTTGCGTAAGATCAATAACCTGCAAATAAATAAATAAATAGGATGGCTGTTCACGATATGGATACCACTATATTTATCGGTCACCAGGGAAGGAAAATATGAGGGTAGGTAAAATAACAGCAAGGACTCGAATTTCTTACAGGCAAATCATTCCCAGAGTTAGCAATCAAGAGGTTTGAAGCATCGACACCCATTAACTTCCCATTCTCATCCTTCAGCTGGTCATTGGTACGATGTCAGGGCCAAATATGGTAAAAATTCACATCGCATTAAGAAATCATTCTCCTTGTACCTTGGATATAATCTCAATCAGTTCAGGGTAGGTGACATCATTAATAGATGGCAAGTCATTAGCAGCAAGCACAACCTGGACAGCATGAGAGAAGGTCACACAACAGCAAGGAAAGAATAGGAAGATGCATATTCGAATCTACCATCCAAAAGTCAAGTAAACTAAAAAGCACGCCTAATTAAACTCTTCCATTTTTCCCGGCTAGGACTCTTTCCTTTCTCTTATCAACCATATGTATAATTGACCGGCATTGGGATAGCAAAGTCAATTTAAAGGTAGTCCTGCCCAAAGTTAATATCAATATACTTCAATTGCTCAACTCTGGCAATCGGGACCATGATTATTGAAATAGCTGGAACAGAGACCCCAAAAATTGCCAAGTCACAAATACCCCCCGAAACTCACATGACAAATTACAATTGCATCAAACCCAGAAACGCATAATTGTTATATAGGAGTGAGATCTGATGACACACTTGTGATCTTTGGCAATCAGCGCCCAGCAATTCTAGAGCATTATGATAACATCACCCCAACGAAGTAATCTCATCAGCAGTACTAGTAATACCCTATACATCTGTTTTGTAGGTCCCTCGAAAACGCAGATCAGAGCGGACATAATACCCAAAACGTCTTTACCAATATTTATGTTGACAATGCAAATAACTTCTCCCATGAACAACCAGATTTATCAGTCTCATTGGTAATGCTTATTTTATATTAATTTCTAATGCAAAAGACTTTTGACTGCAAATAATGAAAGATATCTCTACAATGCAAGGATTACTTTGCCAGAAAAATATAAAAGACAAGCAAACATCTTGCACCAGTATATTTAGTATAAAAGATACGCTATACTGAAATCTTGTACTGCATATTGTGGATAGAGTAATCTCTATGACCACTTTCTAGTTAAACAAATTCGTATGAAAGTTAACCTGGGTCCCACGACGAAGTAATTCTCTGGCAAACGGCAAAATACCCAAAATGATATCTGCACCAGAGTTATCAACAAATATGATAGCCTGTCATAAAGGATCCTGTCAGAAAAGAAAGTACAAAATCTGCTCTGAACCGAAAAAATGCATACTCAGGAAGAAAGAACAAAAAATGTTGACAATGTTTGACTAGCTTGCCTTCTTCCAGGATTTTTTGCTCCACTTCAATCTAAAAGTGTCTAAATCATCAATGACCCAAGGTCGCGGGAGAAGATTCTGGCAACTAGCCAAAAAGGACATCCCATCCCTGGAGAAAACCTCTGCAAGCTTCAAAAATTACCAACGGAAAGAGAGGTTAAGTGTCACAATTCAAACTATAAAAATGGATGTATCCGTTGGAATATTCACATTCTAATATGTTTGACAGACGAAATGTTCCTAATTATACAGTGTAACTAGACCAATGGATTGTACCATGCACAGGAGGAAAACAAATTTTTGGATTCTATTTATAAAATAATTTGGAGATAAATTAATAAACTAAATGAATTATTATCATATGATGCAAAGGAAATTTAATATGACCCATCGTGAAGGAAGTGAAAGAAATTATATTGGAGTTAGAAAGTTTTTGCAGAATATGCAGTCTGTCCTAGTATTTCACGAAGCTATGTTTGGACTGACTTAAAGTATGTTTTATGTTTTTTATGTATATATTATCTTATATAATTCACGCCTTATCTTATAAAATTCTTTCTATTCATGTAAGTTGACGTAGATGCATAAAATAACTTCATATTAGGTTAATAATGTATACAGATAACCAATGATTAATAATAAAGTGTTTCTTTATTATCGGTTGTAATCAATATTTCACTATAAGATGATAAAAAGAGAATAGATAATATATTCACGTGTGGTTGTGAAAACTTTCATGCATGGTGATCATTTCAGTGATATTTAGATACTGTGAGATATTATTTTATCAAATATACTTCCACTGAGAATAAATAACTTTTTTATAAATCCAAGAAGAAAAAAGAAATTAAAAAAATTCCAACTAATGTGAGTTGGAGAGATATCCAGATAATATATAATTCTCTATTATCATAACATGTTATGTCTTGGAAATGAAACGGGGGAAAGAAAAAAATAAATAAACAAGTAAATAAAACCAAAGGGAAGAAAGATGGCAACCATCAGGTGGGCCCCATATGAACTCCCCATAAGGACCTCCGTAGAGCACCAACATACTATAATAGCCCTAGATCTATGGCACTCAGAAAATTGTAAAACTACCAAAAATATATATAAAGTTATTTGCAGTAGTTTCCATGATGGTGCTCCACAAAAGCCAAATGGTAATTGCAGTATGATTGCAAAAGTATAAGACGACCAAATTTACGAACCTGTGCAGATCCAAGATCAAAGATGTTTCCTGCAAATATTCCTCTAACCAGATTTTCCAAACGTTTGCCTTCATCTTCAATTGCATCATTAAGACTAACTACATCACTGAAAAGGGATATGGCCTTTGCATTCTCTTCGTCCTGTCATGCTCAATGACAAATTCACAAAAAGAGGAAGAAATCAGTAAGAAATGTAAGGGAGGAAACAAGCAGTACCCACAATGGCCAAGTACCCTAGTAGGCCACAGCAACTATCTTAATATATTTTGGACTTAAAGCTATTTGATCTTTTTTTCCCTTTAATCAAGAAGATCTCCTAACTGAAAATGCCAAAACTTTGCTAGGCATTCACTAAAATACAATGGTGTAATCTTTCCACGCTGAATATTGTCCATGGAGTTTGTACAGAAGACAGAAAAATACGTGCAATATTACCTTAACTTTTTTGAATATGTCTCGAAAGCCCAACTCTCGGAGAACCTGCTCTCTTAGTCTGCACAGAAGCTGTAGTAACCCATATACACTAAATCAAAATATCACAAATAGATAATAGAGATCCTCAATGTAGCCTTGGGATTCTTTAGCTTATCTTTAAGGTGTAGATGTGATAATTAACTTACAATGCAATCAGGAGGCCCGCCATGACTTTCTGGATCTTTCTTAAGGTCCTCTAACATTGCACCGTACCTTCCATTTATCATGATTGGAGACACTTCAATCAGAGGAGATGATATAAAACTGGTCATCTTCTTATTGATCAAAAAGAATTTTTGCTAATCAATTTTGCCAATGGAATTTGACTAGCAACTAGTTTGGGATAAAGGTGATGTTGATGTTGATGAATTTTGCCAATGGAATTTCTTTTCCTACCGCTAATGCAATACTTGACCAAGAGGTAGTTTTAGGCCATTAGCATGATGAGCTATAATTTCAACTTCCCATGATCTCCAATTCTCTCTCTCGACGAACCATTCACTGTTTCCACCTTCTTTGCAACTCCCCTTCTCCCTCATCCAACCATCCAACCAGGTTCTCCCTTCTATATGGCACACACACATGCGCATGCTCTTACTCTAGCGCGCGCATGTGTGTGTGGGCATGCGCAACTGTGCCCATGAGCATATGCAACCGTGCCCATGAGCATGTGTGGGAGGAGAACATGATTGTCAAAACTTGAACTTCTAAAGCCTTTACCACTAAAGGACAATATACACTAAAACATGTAATAGTTTGTTTGACAGATCCAGCATAGTTAAGCAACACTTGCATAAGGGAAGCACTTCAGAAAGACCATTTACTGAGAAAACCATGCTGATGGATAAGACAATAAATATTTCAATTCTGGTGATACAGCATATAAGGATGGTATCTGCATCAACAATAGAGTTTTGAGTCTTCAAAAAGGTTATGCTATAGTATCTTTCCAAAATTGCATGAGCCTGCAACTATCCCAAAACTATATGACCATCTACCATATCATCTCTATTTAATACCTCTGAATGGAATGACAGAAAATAAGACATAAAAAAGAGGACCCCAAACTACCAAGAAACAGGACACACAAATGTCTCCAGGAATGCCTAATTTCAACAAATACAAACTGTCTTTGCTATATTTAACTTCATAATATCCATACATGGAAAATGGTTACGATAATAAATCAAGACCAAGTTGAGCAGTCCTGGTTATGTAAGGCAGGAGAAACAGAAATGAGCAGGTGTAGGAGAGAAGTAATGTTACAGTCCACTCCTTCGTGAGTAGTGATTACTAGCTTTGGTCGAGACCTTCTATTGACATCTTGGTCCATGTGAACCAAACTATGAAGCTGAATCACATTCTACTACAAGCAGATTAATTCTTGGCTGCACGTGGAGCAGGGGAAAAAGCTAAAGAAATGTACCTTTCAGCGAATTTTTGAGCTTTAACAGTGGCATCTGGGACTGTAGGATCGCTCTCCGCTCGTTTCCTGCAAACGCATAATAGCACATCTCATTCAATGACAAAAGCTCCTCCAGAAGATTCCACAACTCCTATTCAGCTTTATATTGATAATCCAATATCCTCAACTCAGCAGAACAGGATATCCGTGTCACGTTTTCGGCAGATCTATCTAAGCGATTACTTCCCAAAATCCGCAACCAAGTCCATAAAATCTACACTTGCCCACCATGTAAAACAGTTTCGGCTAATCTCAACCACAAAGCAAACCTCATCAAACGATTTACGTGCGAGCAAAGGCCCCAAAATTTTAGTCCCTACGAACTCATCCACGCAAATGTAGCGACATCAATTCGAAGCCGACGAATCGAACAACGGCCGCGTTTCTTACTTGAAGGAGGGAATGGAGTTGTAGAAGAGATCGATCCAGGTGAGCTCGGTCGGGGTGGGCCTCTTGGGGTTGTCGGAGGGGAACCGGTACGGGATCGTGCAGGCCCTGTAGTTCGATTCGATCGGCGTCTGCAGCAACGGGAAGGGCACCATCTCCGACGCGCTCTCCATCGCTCTCGCTCTCTTCGCCGATCCGATTCGCTCCGACGGTGTGAGAAATGTTCGCAGCTTGAAGATTTTGCCTGTCGAGTTAGATACGGTTTCGTTCAATCCTAAGCAATTGGATGTCTTCAAATTTGGAGGCCCCTACGGTAATCATTCTAATTTTTTTATTCTATTTTTCAGAAAAAATAAAAAGGATAAAAATCCTGTTTGATAATATAAATAATGATGATTCTGATTTTATTTTCAAAAATGATTTTGAAACAAAAGCAAGAACCAAAAGAAAAGTTAATTCTAAAAAAAAATCACCTTTGAAAATCACAAAACAAAATGAAGCATCACATCTCTCATTTTTATCTTTTAGTTCTTTCGCCACTTTTTCCTTGACCTAAAAAAAGGTTTATTTTGAAAGAAAAATATTTAAGATAATTAAAATAAAATAAAAATTAGAAAAATTCTAAAAAATAAAAAAAAAATAGAAAATCCCTAAAAATAAAAAAAAGCTTAGATTAGGTTATTTTGACCTCATTTTTTTAAATTTGGACCTAGATTCCCTAGATTTCATAGGTTTTATTCTTTTTTAGGAAACTTATAAACACCTTTCAAATTAAAGCCGACCACATTCTCTAAGCTCTTAAGGCTTCGTTCAGATTTTATGATGCAATTTATCAATGTCATGATCCTTAATTGTGAGCATGATTTTTATTGATTGTGATTTGCCTATGTTTATATACTTTAAACGATTAGTTTTAGAAAATTTTGAAAAAAGACAAAAATAATCAATGTTGACACTTAGCAACTCTCGTTCTTAAGTTTTGGATGAATTAAGATTGAGATTTGATTTCCTTGAACTAAAAATGCACACCAATGTAAGGCAATGAAGTGCATTTTCCTTGCAGAAACGATGGTATCGCTTATGTTGGTTATCTGTTCGCTCAAAAGAGTTAAATGACGCCCCACAATAAATGGAGAAAATGACTCGTAATGATTCTTAATATTTATTTTTACATTCTAATGTGTAATATGTTATATAAGAGAATTAATATAAATTAATCGAAGATTAATTCGAAATATAAGATGAAATTTCACAAAGGAACTACATTATTTTTTTGACTTAAATAATAAAAATTGAGAAGAGAAATTATTCTCAAGAATATAAATTATGTACAGCTATACCAAATGCTTTTTTATTCTTTAAAACTCATCCAGAAAACAGAAGCAAAGAAAGTCATTTTAATGAGAATTACTTTTAGAATCAGAATGATTACCATATAGGTCATAAATAATCAAAAATATTGGAATTTTAATTTTTTATGTGAGTGTCTTGTCGGCCCTGCACCCAATCTATCACAAAGTATGGAATATTATCTAGATTAACTTCTTGAAAGAATTAAAATAGTGAAATACCTCTAAATCACTTTGGCATAGACTTAATTTTGAATTAGGGAGAACGAATTCCACAACCTAACCTATTGGTTAATCCACACGGTGCGACCGGTCATTCGTGGGCGAAGGGTACAGAATTTGGGGGAACGTTGGAGATCAATGGAGTCATCTTCAGGGTCAATTCGTGGGCGATCCGGCCATTCAAGATTCCCAATCCCATGGCCTTTGTTCCTTCAGAACATTACAAACCAATGATTTCCATATTCTTCTGTACTTTAATTGGGAAAGGGGAATAAAGATCATGAATCATGATTTTTTTTTCCTCCCTATGACTGAAATGCTTTGTTTAGTTACTCGGAACTCCTTGTTGAAATAACCTCATTTCTAATAAAATAAAGAGAAAGTATTTGAAGAAGGATGAATTTTCAGTAAATTTTTATTAAGTAGGAACACGAGTACAAATTAAACTTCTTTTAATAATGATATGTTGGATATAAATAGATTTTTTTTTAAAAAATTGTCGAATAGGCATTTCATATACTAATGAAGTTCGTTCTTACAAAGCTCTATCCGTAGAAATTGGTTGGTTAATCCCCAACCTCCTTGGGACTTGCTTTGTTTTGATGCCCCCGCTTTGGGTGCTTATTGTAAATAGATAATATCTTGTAGCGTAGCAAAAGAGATATAAGAAATGCCATCAAAATCTAAAGCTAGTTGATTCTCTCCAAAATGTGAGTAATAGTATCTTGTTCCATCGGGCTGAAGTCCAAAATACTTACCCCATGTCTTCAGAAAGAATTTAACAAGTGTTTTGTACCATGCTTGCCACCCTTCCATACCCTTCATAATTATGAACGAATTCATTTTTTTTTTATTGTAATTACCTTGATTTACCCTTTTACATCCTAACATGCCATTAGAATTACTCTAAAAGAGAGAATGTGTGTGTGTAGGCTCGTCAATTGCCGCTAATTTTCCATTGTCCTCTTAGATTATTAGATTTTTTTTACTTGCTATATACGTGCGCGATATCCATGCATCGCACGCATGTTATCCTAATAGAAGTGATGATGGGTCAGGCAGTTTGCTGAGCCTGAGTCCGCCTATGGGAGGTTGACCATAAGGGAATTTGGACAAGTAAATATCATTTCTTAGGCTTGGCTCACCTAGCTTGGTCCGTTCAACCCTATCGAAATCCAATCAACCAACTCTACACACCTTGTTAAGATCATCTCATTTCTCATCTGAGTGGTAATAAATAAAGAGAAAATATATGACAGTTAAAATAATCTCATTTTTTTTATCTGAGTGCTAATAAAATAATGAGAAAATATTTGAAGAAATATGAATTTTCTTTTGCCATAAATTCGTTAATTTTTACTGACTATACCGCTAGTTCACTTTGCTTTTAGAATTAGGGTTGGTTGTAAAAAAATCAGTTTCCAGTTTTTTGAAAAACCAATTCATCGCTTCAACCTCCACAAATTTCAGACGGTTGCGACTTTCGGCCCATATCAAGGTCAAATTTGGATATGCGTTGGTGTGAGTGTCACGGGTCGATTGCTTGGAATCGAACCGTGTGGTGACTTAGAATTTATTGAATCGTTAAAACACTTAAGCTAAGCCTTTCCGAATTGTCGTTGGAACATCTAAGCTAAGCCTCTTCCAAGGATTGTCATTGGATCAAGAAGCTCTTGAGAGAGAGTGCTTTGGATTGCTCAAGTATTGGATGATCTAAATAAGGGAGAGAGCTCCCTTATCTATACAAAAAGCCTCTCAATGACTACCATAAATTGACTTTAAATCTAATGATCGAGGTTTAATATCCCATCTAACAACTATCAACATTTTTTATAAGAAAGTCCTAGAATATGGTATATTCACCTTATCAACCCTTAAGAATATTCTAGACGGCTCAAGAAAATCCTATCGGCCAAGACAGTTCAACTATTTTCTATGAGATAATTTTAACAAGGAGTTCGGAGTAGCTAAATAAAGCACTCCAGTCATAAAAAAATAAAAATAAAAATAATGATTCATGAGGCACAAGAGGACGTAGAACTTTCCATAATCTTTATTTCTGTTTCTTAATTATTTTCTCATCATCATTCAAAAATACAATTGGTTGATTCACAAATGTCCTTTTTTTAAATTAGGTTAATATCACGGAATATTCAAAAATGGTACACTTGTGATAAATTTACGATAAATTATTTTTTTGACAAAAAAAAACTTCAAATTGGTACACTTGTAGTAAATTTACCCCAAACGGGTACACTTGTGACAAATTTATCCTCCATTAGTTTTCATTAAATGTAATGTCAAATTGATGAGTTGAATAGCACGTCACAGTTTACAGGTATACCAGTTTTTGGTTTTTACGCTTTGTTTATCATAGGTGCATTAATTTGGGATTTTTCGTGGCATTACCTCAATTTAACGAAAGGTATTTTTGTCATAGGTTAAAAATTTGGGATTTTTTGTGATAAAAAAATTATTTTAGGGTAAATTTATCACAAATGTATTAGTTTGAAATTTTTGATAGTTAAAAAAATAGTTTGGATAAATTTGTCATAATTGTATAAGTTTGAAATTTTTTGTGATCAAAAAAATAATTTAAGGTAAATTTATCATCAGTGTACTAATTTGAATTTTTTTTTTGTAGTATTAACTCTTTTAAATTTAAAGTACACGAAATTAAGGGAAAATCGGTCCGTCATAATCTCAAGGAGCAAAGTACATTGGGTTGGGAATCTTAAATGTCCGGCTGCCAACGAATTGACCATGACGTTCATTCCATTGATCCCAGACGTTCCCCCCAGATTCTGCACCCTTCTTCCACCGACTGCCTCCTTATGTCTGATTTGAATATTATTGCACTTTGTCCTTTATAAGCCGGGGTCTTGCACGAAAATCAAAAGGACCCAAAAAGAATTTATCAAGATTATTATTTTAGCTTTTTCAATAGAAGGACGCACAATGTGGAATAAGCAATGAGTTATGTCACATAAAAGATTAAAAAAAAAATGAACTGTGGACCTAAGTCATGCATGATATAGCCAAGATGATACCAATTTACAAATTTATAATGTCATGCATTTGCCATGTAGGCGTGTCGCGACCCTCTAAAAAATTTTTTTAAATTTTAAAGGGGTTAACGGATTATTAGGTTAATTAGATTTGACTAACCTAACGCGGACCCTCCCAAGCCCTACCGAATCGCAACTTTGATTTTTGTTTAAATGATTTTAAAATTTGGAGTCGCCACTAATCGTTCTTGGTAGGTCGATTAGAAACCTAAATAAATTAGCGGGAGAACTAATTTATTCCTGCGAACCAGAGATTAGGAGCTCGGGGACTTGGTTACACTAGTTAATTAAAATTAATGCCCTTTCGGTACCTTAATTTCATGGATATCCTAATTCGGCAACTCAGGCTTGGTTTATTCCTAAGGCTATAGTAGGGTATTCTCTTTTGTGTTTTCACTTTTTAAATAGGATGCATGGATGGTATATATTTTTATTTGTTATATTTTTTAAGTGTTAAAGATTCCCTGAAGCCGAAAGAAGGAGTGTGTTAACGACTTCTGTGCAGTATTACAACCTACTTATCTTTTGGGTCTGATGATTCAAAAATTAAATTATAGGAAGTACATGACAGTGAATAAACACCTCCAATGGGAGGCCTAGCATTGGCTTGGCTCTTCCCTTTGGGATTTAAGGTACAGGTATTTAAGTTGCAAGTATTTAAACTACTGTAAGTAAAAACCTCCAATGGGAGGCTAAGCATTGGCTTGGCTCTTCCCTTTGGGATTTAAGGTACATGTATTTAAGTTGCAGGTATTTAACTACTGTGAGTAAAAACCTCCAATGGGAGGCTAAGCATTGGCTTGGCTCTTCCCTTTGGGATTTAAGGTACATGTATTTAAGTTGCAAGTATTTAACTACTGTAAGTAAAAACCTCCAATGGGAGGCTAAGCATTGGCTTGGCTCTTCCCTTTGGGATTTAAGGTATAGGTATTTAAGTTGCAGGTATTTAACTACTGTAAGTAAAAACCTCCAATGGGAGGCTAAGCATTGGCTTGGCTCTTCCCTTTGGGATTTATGGTGCAGGTATTTAAATTGCGGATGGACTTTGTCCTCTCCATTTTGGGGTATGAATTTTTTAAAATGAAATACAACGAATTGATTCAACAATTTGAAATTTGTGCGCGCTTGAGGACTCCTCCAAGCCGATTTTGTGCTTCCATAGGATTGACCATTGATATAGAGCTACGGCTTCCTGACATAAAATAGAGTGAAGTGTTAGTATACAAAATATGTGCTAATCTGCACCTAAAATCAGAAGAGTAGAAAGAGTACTTATCTCCCATTTTTTTGGGAGGGATTTCTATAATTGATTTTCGCTCTCTATGTTCCCAATATAGAGAGTTTCTTTTGAATTAAGAGGGACTTTTAGTCACAGATCAGTTGAGAAATCGGTGGACAGCTTAGGAGCTTGTCTGGGCCGATTTTTGCATCTCGACGAGATTTTTGCTGTTGACGTAGAGATATCCTTCTCCTGACATAAAATATGGAAGAAAAAGGAGATGGAGAAAGTGTATACAATTTGTGCTAATTTGCGAGTAAAACCATAAATAAATGAATAAATAAAAAACACTTAGCTTGAATTTGTTTGCTCGTTGACGACGATGAACTCTTGATTTATATTGATCGATGAAGGAATTTGTGATGATAACCCCTAGCTTTAAACTCCCATCATCTTCAAAATTCTCTCTCTTTTGGTATTTTCTTTCTCTCAAAATTTTCTTCAATCTCCCAAAACTCTCTCAAACATCCAAAATTTTCTCTCCAAAAAATTCTCCCAAACACTTCAAATTTTCTCTCTCAAGAATCCCCCCTCAAGCTCACTTCTTCCTCCTTTTATAATCTACTCATCTATCTCCCATTCTAATTTTTCCACTAACTCTATCTCCCATTCTAATTTCTCCACTAACTCTTCTTCATTTTCATCTTCCATTCTCCATCTCTATCTCACATTCTAACCTCTTCACTAACTCTTCTTCATCTTCATCTTCCCTTCTCCATATTTATCTCCCATTCTAATTTCTCCACTAACTCTTCTTCATCTCCATCTTCCCTTCTCTATTCTTATCTTCCATTCTAATTTCTCTACTAACTCTTCTCCATTTTCCATTCTCTATTCTTATCTTATTTTCTCCATCCATTCTTCTCCAACTTCTCTTCTTCATCCCCTCTTCTCCATCTTCCCTTCTCTATTCTAATTTATCCACTAACTCTTCTTTTTGTTATTTGTAAAATAATCCTTCAAGAGTTAAGTATTTGCACTCTAGTCCTTGAATTTTAAGTATTTACAATTTAGTCCCTGAAAAAATATATTTCTTTAAGTCCAAATCTCCTCACAATTTTTGACACACCAAAATTTACCACATGTCAAATTTAAGCTCATTTCTTGCCGTTGAAAATAATGCAGAATTTAATTAAAGCCCTTTTGCAAAATTAAGTCATTCTGGGTATAATTGGGCCAAGATGAAAATTTAAAATATTAGAAGACAATGTCACAACTCATAAAAAGTGAAAATTAAAAATAAGTTGACTCAAATTAAATTTTTTTAGGCCCGATTCAAGATTATACTCGTGAAGGAACACGTGACTCGAATTGGATTTTTCTGAATTTGTGATGGCCAATATGAAAATAGATTTAAAATAAAAATATTAACTATCTTTGTGTATTTTTTTTGGCCTCAAATGTTATTTTTCCAAAATTTTCAAGTATTTTTGTATTTTTTTTTAAAAATTAAAAATATATATAATATGAAATTTTATTTTTTGTTCAAAAATGGTTGCCTAGGCTTGGCCAAGGCTTCCAAAGTTGATTTTTCAATTTTCTCATTTTTTCTTCATTTTTTGTTTTATGAATTTTCGAAAATAAAAATACCGAAAAATACTGAAAATATGAAAAATCGTTTTTTGGTCAAAATTGGTTCCCTAGGCTTGGCTAAGGTCCCCAAAGTTGATTTTTCAATTTTATGAATTTTTATGGATTTTTTATTACTTTAGCAATAGAAAAAATGATTAAAAATCAGGTGTCAACAGCTGCCCCTCTTTGAAAGGAAGCTCGGTAGAGGTTCATTTCAAAGATGAGATGACACCTGAATTCTAATCGACTCAATACAAGGAAATAAAAAGAGTCGTGACATGAATGTTCCACTGAAAATGAAATGAGAACCTAAGGATTCGTTATATAAAAAAACTTTAGGGTGGTTGAACTTGAACCCGTATGGTGGATCAACCCATGGTAGATTCCTAATAAAAGGATTCTACTGATTAAAAATTGAATTAAAATTTGACCCGTATGGTGGGTCATACCATTTGACCCGTATGGTGGGTCGTACCATGGTAGATTCCTAATAAAAGGATTCTACTGATTAAATTTTGATTGAGATTTGACCCGTATGGTAGGTCACCCCATGGAGATACCTGTAAGAAGGACTTGGTGCCTGTAGAAAGGACTTGGTGTCTGTAAAAAGGACTTGTACCTGTAAGAAGGACTTGATTTGCCTGTAAAAAGGACTTAATTTGCTTGTAAGAAGGACTTGATTTGCCTGTAAGAAGGACTTACTTTGCCTGTAAGAAGGACTTACTTTGCCTGTAAGAAGGACTTTGTGCCTGTAAGAAGGACTTGCGTTGCCTGTAAGAAGGACTTTGTTTGCCTGTAAGAAGGACTTTATGCCTGTAAGAAGGACTTGATTTGCCTGTAAAAAGGACTTTGTGCCTGTAAGAAGGACTTGATTTGCCTGTAAGAAGGACTTTGTGCCTGTAAGAAGGACTTAGCTTGCCTGTAAGAAGGACTTGATTTGCCTATAAGAAGGACTTTGTGCCTGTAAGAAGGACTTGGTTTGCCTGTAAGAAGGACTTGATTTGCCTGTAAGAAGGACTTGATTTGCCTGTAAGAAGGACTTGATTTGCCTGTAAAAAGGACTTTGTGCCTATAAGAAGGACTTTGTACCTGTAAGAAGGACTTGATTTGCCTGTAAGAAGGACTTGTTTTGCCTGTAAGAAGGACTTTGTTTGCCTGTAAGAAGGACTTGATTTGCCTGTAAGAAGGACTTTATGCTTGTAAGAAGGACTTGGTTTGCCTGTAAGAAGGACTTTGTGCCTGTAAGAAGGACTTGGTTTGCCTGTAAGAAGGACTTAGTTTGCCTGTAAGAAGGACTTTATGCCTGTAAGAAGGACTTGGTTTGCCTGTAAGAAGGACTTAGTTTGCCTGTAAGAAGGACTTTATGCCTGTAAGAAGGACTTGGTTTGCCTGTAAGAAGGACTTAGTTTGCCTGTAAGAAGGACTTAGTTTGCCTGTAAGAAGGACTTATATTGCTTGTAAGAAGGGCTTGGTGTACCTCAAAGGGTGCCATTCTGAAATCTGGGGAGACTAGGAATCCTACGGAAGCTCAAACCCAAATTATATTCTCCTGTCGCTTTAGGAATAAACCAAAGAGGCAGAGATCAAAAGGTCTCGAACATTTCTGTCCTTGAGACAAATCATGCTTTATTGAAGAAGGTGGATACATATATATACCGCAATGGATTCGAGTACCCCAACAACCGTCAGAATTCATTCTCTTGAAAGGTTCAGGTTGAAGATATACTTACCTGAGAATTTGGAAGAAATGCTTGGTGGCTTCTCGACAACCAGGCTTGTTCATTCAATAATCGCCGAATGAATTTCAAGACTTTGGAAGGTAACTCAAACACCGGGAATGTGTTGCCTGTCAGGCAATGTCAGAGCTAACATGTGCAAGCATTTTCATCAATGCGTTCATTGGTTCATACAAAATTGTTCAGCTAAGTTGGCAATGATTAGAGGCAGTCTGTGTAATAACTCATGATGTAATTGATCAACATATGGATCATGTATTGCATTACCATTTCTGTTTAAGGAGGTTCTTATAGTATGAACACCTCGAATGTAATATGAATGGGGGACTTCATTCCGAAAGGGCTTTCTCTCACTCTGAAGAAAGGCTGTTTATCTGTAGATTAAAATGTTAGACCTGTGTGGAAATGGTTTGCCTTTCCTCATCCTGTTATGCCCCATTTTGCACATTTGATGTCTCCTATGCAGTTTATGCTCTAAGTTGGAGTTGGTAAATTAAACATGCGGAATAGTCATATATAATTCATGAAATGTGTAAACACAATGCCGATGTGACAATTTTTAGCATCATGTGTGTTTATATAATGTGCAAACATGGGCGGATTTGAATTGCCCCTGGTATGTGGGTGGATTGAACAAATTGGGAAGGCCACTCCTTATGTCGAGGAGCGGTTTGTCTCAAGTTTTGCCCCTGCACGATGAGGCATATGGGTGAGGGAGCATTTTGGTTTGTTTAGTGACAGCGACTGCCATGGTTTGGCGGTTAAATGCCCCTGCAAAAAGCAGAGAAATTATTCTCGAAATCAAACGAGATAAGAAAGACATATTTGCTTTTTCGCTTCAGAGCTTGCGATCAATTTGCCCCGTTTTTCACCAGAATAGATCTTGTCAGATGATCATAATTTTCTTTTGGATTTGTCTCCTTCAACATGTTAAATGTTAGTGTAAATATTTTCTGTAAAAAGAAAAAGAGACATATCAGCCAGTATTAAAAGGGATAAATTGAAAACGATACTGATTTACCCTTCATCTTGAATGTCTTGCACGAGTCTTTTACCAGTTTTGTTGGATTGAATTTTCCTCGACTTTTGTTGGGCGCCTCACCATTATGGGAAGACTATGGTAAAATACTGACTTTGATATTACTCGTCGAGTATTCCTGTTTGTAAAAAAAGAAATGCACAAAAAATTGTTTCATTTATTTATAATACATACAACATTCCCCACCCTTGGGGATCGAACTCGGGATATTTCGGACCTACTGTCATCCCCCATACCATTCAGTCCATTGGACCGTAGGTGTCCATGGGGCTTTCTTTTCAAAGGTTAATCCTTGGGGATAACGTGGCCCTGTTGTATCACCTTGGGCCTTGTTACGATATTTCTCGAGGTAATTTGCAATCCCTGTTAAGAATGGAATAAAAAAATTCAGGACTCGAGATGATTATGTGCAAATTAAAACGATACAGAATTACCCATGTCTGAGATTGTTCGGATCTTTCGCTTGTATTTTTCTTTAACCGAAGCTGTCCATCCCGTGGTAATGTCCATGAGTTGATTTGCCCCCAATTTAGCCCGACCAGAAAATTTGGTTTTTGGATACAACTGTATTCTCGAGTCGCTTTTGCAAATTCCTGAAAATAGAAGGGATCAAATTTAAAACCGGAGCAATTTAAGGGTAAATTGGAACGATACGGATTTACCCTTCAAATTTACGCAGATTTCGTCTCGATATTAATTTTTTCGAGTTTGGTGCGGTTAACGGCTCCGAGTATTTAATAGGGGGGAAAAGAAAATGATTACTTCTAGCTTGTGCATTAATTTTGGACATCGACAAAAGGCGAGAACGTGCGATGAAACTAAGTAGACGTATTCGTCTAGGTTTAATCTTCTTCATGATGCTCTCGCGGGTTGCGGTAGACGATGATATCAAGAACATTAGAGAGGCATTCAGTGTGGCTTTCCACCAGCCGCCTAGAGACCCGCGTTCAATCATGTAAATTAATAAAGCTACCACCACTTAATTAGTGTGCCAATAAATTCGGCCATTTGTTGCGTGCCCCACTTCAACCGTGTTTTGTTTCTTTCGGTGCCCACTTACTCTTGTCGGGCGCCTGTTGCATTGGGAGAAATACTTGTGGGTCACATTCATTAATAGAACCTCGGTCCTCTAAAACCCTCCGCGTGTTTCGGATCCGATGAAATTTTAAGACCGGTCTCTGGTTGATTTAATCAGGTTAAGGTACTTATTTCATGGTTTCTGATTATATAATCCATATTGTCTTTCAAAAGACGCGGGATCCTCTGTAATACATTAAATATGCCCCCGTGTTTAATCAGTATAAGTCCACCGTCATATCACAATACACTGCCCATGCAAGTTTACGGATTGACACAACTCTATCTGTCAAAGATGGACAGTGTTCGTTTGCCCCCCTGAATTAACGGTTGAAGCCTTGGTGTTTTTCGTCTTTTGGTATTTCTGAAGATGATTCTCGATATATTATTGAACTTAATTTTTACACCCGTCTGGGGTATTTAGGATCTCCCTGCAAAAGAAAAGGATATAATTAGTATGCGACACAAGGAATGTTGGTCCATGACTCCTATATTAGCCCAATTTTATTTTTTCTATTTTATAGAGAAATCAGAAAAAAAAATTTCTTTAGGAAGAAATGGGTTAATTTCTGATACAGAATTTTTTTTTTTGCAGATTTATTACTCTTTTTTTTATTTTTTTAAAGGAATGTGACAAAATCTCTTGATGTTTACTAAAATTTTTGAAGGAATTTCCTTTTTATCAAAATAAATTTTCAGAGGTAAATTTATCAGGAAAATTTTATTTTTATTGAAGCAGGAAAGACATAACAGAAATCCTTTATTGGTTAACAAAATTCCCCCGAGACATTAGTCTAATTTTATTTAGAGAAAATTTTCTTAGAAAAACATGAGCGAATTTCTCGAAAAGAATTTTTGTTGCAAGTTTTTATAATTTGAAAGAATGTGATAAAATCACTTGATGTTTACCAAAGTTTTTTTTGAAGGAATTTTTCTTTTTATCGAAATAAATTTTCAGAGGAAAATTTGTCAGGAAAATTTCATTTTTATTGAAGCAAGAAAAACATGACAAAAATCTCTTATTGGTCAATACAATTCCCCCGAGACATTAGTCTAAGTTTATTTAGAGAAACTTTTCTTAGAAAAACATGAGCGAATTTCTCGAGAAGAATTTTCTTGCAAGTTTTTATAATTTGAAAAATGTGATAAAATCACTTAATGTCTACTAGAGTTTTTTTTAAGGAATATTTCTTTTTATTGAAATAAATTTTCAGAGGAAAATTTTTTTAGGAAAATTTCATTTTTATTGAAGCAATAAAAACATGACAAAAATCCCTTATTGGTTAATAAAATTCCCATGAAGGGATTTTTTCACATCATTTTTTCAAAAAAAAAAATTTAAAAAGAAATGAGGGACAAATTTAATTTTTATTTTCTTTTAAAAGAATGGTCGTAATATCAAGCTCAAAAACTAACTAACACCTAGCATGGACCGACCGAAAATAAATACAAGATAAAATTAGAGAACTTACTTTTACCTTGGAGAAATGCAAATCACATAGTCATGCGCATGACTCAAGTGAGGAGTGGACTCTAGAAAATAAAAGAAGGAGAGACAGGGTGTGGACCTAAAAGGCCCCCACTATCCGAATTGACAACCTTACCCTCCGCGCAATCAAATCACAATGGGAAGAATTATCAATTCAGATAATGAGCGGGATAAAATATGGTCAACCCAAGCGCAATCGACGCAAGAGCGTTGCATATTCGATCCCTATCTATGGTTACCTAGGAAAAATTTCTCGACTTGGGTTTAGACGCTTGTGTGTGCAGGTGTTGTGATCCTCAGAATATGCAAGACATGCACAACAATTGATATCAAAACATCGCTTCTAAAAATGTGTGAAATTAAACATAATCCCAACACCGAGCCTGCAAAACAAATGGGTTAGCCAAACACTCCGCCCCTTATAACTCCCATCCTGCAAAAACATATAACACCTATAGAATGAGTCCCAATCAAGATCGCCAGAAGCGAGATATCCATGAAATTTTCATTGGCCTAAGTCCACTAAGACTTTTAAAATTTTGAAAAAATTTAAGTATTCCAATTGGTATCTTTTTTCGAAAATTTAAAAATCTCTATTCCCCAGCGGAGTCGCCAGTCTGTCGCGACCCTCTAAAAATTTTTTTTAAATTTTAAAGGGGTTAACGGATTATTAGGTTAATTAGATTTGACTAACCTAACGCGGACCCTCCCAAGCCCTACCGAATCGCAACTTTGATTTTTGTTTAAATGATTTTAAAATTTGGAGTCGCCACTAATCGTTCTTGGTAGGTCGATTAGAAACCTAAATAAATTAGCGGGAGAACTAATTTATTCCTGCGAACCAGAGATTAGGAGCTCGGGGACTTGGTTACACTAGTTAATTAAAATTAATGCCCTTTCGGTACCTTAATTTCATGGATATCCTAATTCGGCAACTCAGGCTTGGTTTATTCCTAAGGCTATAGTAGGGTATTCTCTTTTGTGTTTTCACTTTTTAAATAGGATGCATGGATGGTATATATTTTTATTTGTTATATTTTTTAAGTGTTAAAGATTCCCTGAAGCCGAAAGAAGGAGTGTGTTAACGACTTCTGTGCAGTATTACAACCTACTTATCTTTTGGGTCTGATGATTCAAAAATTAAATTATAGGAAGTACATGACAGTGAATAAACACCTCCAATGGGAGGCCTAGCATTGGCTTGGCTCTTCCCTTTGGGATTTAAGGTACAGGTATTTAAGTTGCAAGTATTTAAACTACTGTAAGTAAAAACCTCCAATGGGAGGCTAAGCATTGGCTTGGCTCTTCCCTTTGGGATTTAAGGTACATGTATTTAAGTTGCAGGTATTTAACTACTGTGAGTAAAAACCTCCAATGGGAGGCTAAGCATTGGCTTGGCTCTTCCCTTTGGGATTTAAGGTACATGTATTTAAGTTGCAAGTATTTAACTACTGTAAGTAAAAACCTCCAATGGGAGGCTAAGCATTGGCTTGGCTCTTCCCTTTGGGATTTAAGGTATAGGTATTTAAGTTGCAGGTATTTAACTACTGTAAGTAAAAACCTCCAATGGGAGGCTAAGCATTGGCTTGGCTCTTCCCTTTGGGATTTATGGTGCAGGTATTTAAATTGCGGATGGACTTTGTCCTCTCCATTTTGGGGTATGAATTTTTTAAAATGAAATACAACGAATTGATTCAACAATTTGAAATTTGTGCGCGCTTGAGGACTCCTCCAAGCCGATTTTGTGCTTCCATAGGATTGACCATTGATATAGAGCTGCGGCTTCCTGACATAAAATAGAGTGAAGTGTTAGTATACAAAATATGTGCTAATCTGCACCTAAAATCAGAAGAGTAGAAAGAGTACTTATCTCCCATTTTTTTGGGAGGGATTTCTATAATTGATTTTCGCTCTCTATGTTCCCAATATAGAGAGTTTCTTTTGAATTAAGAGGGACTTTTAGTCACAGATCAGTTGAGAAATCGGTGGACAGCTTAGGAGCTTGTCTGGGCCGATTTTTGCATCTCGACGAGATTTTTGCTGTTGACGTAGAGATATCCTTCTCCTGACATAAAATATGGAAGAAAAAGGAGATGGAGAAAGTGTATACAATTTGTGCTAATTTGCGAGTAAAACCATAAATAAATGAATAAATAAAAAACACTTAGCTTGAATTTGTTTGCTCGTTGACGAGGATGAACTCTTGATTTATATTGATCGATGAAGGAATTTGTGATGATAACCCCTAGCTTTAAACTCCCATCATCTTCAAAATTCTCTCTCTTTTGGTATTTTCTTTCTCTCAAAGTTTTCTTCAATCTCCCAAAACTCTCTCAAACATCCAAAATTTTCTCTCCAAAAAATTCTCCCAAACACTTCAAATTTTCTCTCTCAAGAATCTCCCCCCTCAAGCTCACTTCTTCCTCCTTTTATAATCTACTCATCTATCTCCCATTCTAATTTTTCCACTAACTCTATCTCCCATTCTAATTTCTCCACTAACTCTTCTTCATTTTCATCTTCCATTCTCCATCTCTATCTCACATTCTAACCTCTTCACTAACTCTTCTTCATCTTCATCTTCCCTTCTCCATATTTATCTCCCATTCTAATTTCTCCACTAACTCTTCTTCATCTCCATCTTCCCTTCTCTATTCTTATCTTCCATTCTAATTTCTCTACTAACTCTTCTCCATTTTCCATTCTCTATTCTTATCTTATTTTCTCCATCCATTCTTCTCCAACTTCTCTTCTTCATCCCCTCTTCTCCATCTTCCCTTCTCTATTCTAATTTATCCACTAACTCTTCTTTTTGTTATTTGTAAAATAATCCTTCAAGAGTTAAGTATTTGCACTCTAGTCCTTGAATTTTAAGTATTTACAATTTAGTCCCTGAAAAAATATATTTCTTTAAGTCCAAATCTCCTCACAATTTTTGACACACCAAAATTTACCACATGTCAAATTTAAGCTCATTTCTTGCCGTTGAAAATAATGCAGAATTTAATTAAAGCCCTTTTGCAAAATTAAGTCATTCTGGGTATAATTGGGCCAAGATGAAAATTTAAAATATTAGAAGACAATGTCACAACTCATAAAAAGTGAAAATTAAAAATAAGTTGACTCAAATTAAATTTTTTTAGGCCCGATTCAAGATTATACTCGTGAAGGAACACGTGACTCGAATTGGATTTTTCTGAATTTGTGATGGCCAATATGAAAATAGATTTAAAATAAAAATATTAACTATCTTTGTGTATTTTTTTTGGCCTCAAATGTTATTTTTCCAAAATTTTCAAGTATTTTTGTATTTTTTTAAAAAAATTAAAAATATATATAATATGAAATTTTATTTTTTGTTCAAAAATGGTTGCCTAGGCTTGGCCAAGGCTTCCAAAGTTGATTTTTCAATTTTCTCATTTTTTCTTCATTTTTTGTTTTATGAATTTTCGAAAATAAAAATACCGAAAAATACTGAAAATATGAAAAATCGTTTTTTGGTCAAAATTGGTTCCCTAGGCTTGGCTAAGGTACCCAAAGTTGATTTTTCAATTTTATGAATTTTTATGGATTTTTTATTACTTTAGCAATAGAAAAAATGATTAAAAATCAGGTGTCAACAAGGCGTGACGTGGAGTGCCTATATATAGGCTATGTTTGGAAAAGTTTTGGAAAAATGCAAATACCTTTAGTTTAAAGTTTAAAGGGATTTGGTAAAATGCAAAAACTATTAGACAAATTGTAATTAAAAAGTGTCTTGGAAAGAAAGTTTGGGAAAACGTTGTTTGGTAAACATAAATTCGTAAATGCTTTTAGCCGAATATTTTAATTTTTTTTTACTTTTTTATTATTTTTATTTTTATTTTTATTTTTTCCTTTCCCCAACCCCTCTCCTACCTTTGGTTGTTCCGACAACTAGTCGGCCAAGCCTCGCCCGACCTCGCAAGCCCAAATCTGGGCTTGCGAGGTCGATACTTGCCATCGTCACCTTGCAAGCTCAGAGATCTAGGTTTGTGAGGTCAACACTTGCCGTCGTCGCCTCGCAAGCTCAGAGATCTAAGCTGATGAGGTCGACCCTTGCTGTTGCCGCCTCACCATGGCTGACCAACGACCTCGCCATCGCTGCCTTGCCATGGCAACCCAGATCTAGGTTTGCGAGGCCTTGACCTTGGTTAGCCATGGCGAGGCAACGACCTCACCGTCGAAGCCTCGCCATGGCCAACCGAGGTCAAGCCCTCGCAAGCTCAGATCTGGAGAGGCGGGGCGCATTGGGATTGCGTAGAGGAGGGGGTGGTCGTCGTAGCAAAGGGCTTGGAGAGGAAGCTTGATGCAGCAACGATGTCGTTCGGTGGCAATGTCATCGACGGCCCTTGCAACGGTGGTCCGACGAACATCAAAGAGAAGCGAGCAACAATGCAGCCAAAGAGGGAAAGAAGAAGATGAAGACAAGGGTAAATATGGAATTATGAAGGTTGAGTGAGAGAAATATTGAAAATTTAAAAAATCACTAATCTCGACACTATTACTTGCCAAAAATGGTGAAAGCTCCACTTTGAGCCAAATATGTTCACAAAAAATTTGCTAAACACCACAAATTTAGCCCAAGGATCTTTGGGTGCCCAAAGCCCTTCCCAAAGTGGTTCCCAAACGCAGCCATAGCATAATTATCTACATGTATTCCACATCACCAAAGGACTATATTGTGCACCACCATACATAGTGTCCTTAAGATGAATTGAGCGCTAGTTAATTGCAGTAATACACTCGACTATCCGTATTACAGTTTTATATCGGAAGGTGTGGGTCAACATGTGTCTCCCACCAAGGAAATATTCTTACATAGATAGGGTTCAGGAATTGAATATAATACAATAGCCACTCTCATCACGATTATTATTTACTGACTATGTTCATTGACTGTACGAGTTTATGATATAATTGGACCTTAAAAATGATGTAGCAAGGACATATTCTATCGGCCTAGTAATTGGTCAAGATATTGTGGATGTGGATGCATGCCCTCTATTTCAACAAATTAGGGATGTACTATGGCTTCAAAGGACGACAAGTATGGTGATTTTGGAGTGGCTTGATAAAAGGAAAATCAAACTTAGAGTGTTTTTTTTTCCCTCTCTACATTATGGCGTGTCATCGATGGAATATCGTACATACATTGCCATTATTAATTCTAAGATAAGTCGATTTCAAAAGGATTTATAGGTGCTCCCAAAGTACCATGTCGTTTACACGACCATCAACTAGCGAAACACTAAATTTTACTATTGAATCATTCAAAGAAAATAGTTTAGATAATGAATCATACTCAGTGATTGACTGAGTGGTGTTTACCTTTTTTTTTGGGGGGGGGGCACATGACAAATCTAAAAAGCATGCACAAAAAATAATTGAAAAAAATAAAAATACAAAATAAAAAGACAATGATTCTAACATTTCCGATTATTAAGAACCTCCAAATTTCAACTTGTTGTTTGCTAAATTGTATATTTTGACGACAAAACACGCATGGAAATGCCTAAGTAAAAAAAAAAAAAAAAGGGTATCGTGTTAGCACGTCTCCATAAAACTTATTATTAATCCCAAGACATACGATTTTGCAGATTCTAGCTAAACTGGGTTTTTAGAAGTCAAGAGGTCCATCAATATCGATCTATAATCCCGCTTTGAAAATCCAAATTGGCCATCGACGTGCTGACTCGGGGAAAAAAAGAAAAAAAAAAAACCCCATGAAGCGGGCGCCTCTGTCGCCCTCAAGCCACAGTTCAGCTTTGTCGAGCGGGTGCTCTGGGAAAGGTGGCCAAGACCCCCAGGACAAGTAGCCCCCACGCTCGCCGCCCGATGGCTCTTACCATGCGAGCTTGATCCCATCACCAAATAGGAGCACAAAAGATACTTCCTCCAATTTCTTTGTCTCTTCAAAAGTCAAATTAATCTCGATATTTTAAGAAATCGGCGCCACGACAACTACAGCTTAGTCGCTCGAAACGTATATCCGCATCGACGAGGGGGTTAAGTTTGGGCATAAACCTTGGCCAGCATTTTGCCAGAGAAGGGAGGGAAGTCGAGTGAGGAATTACAGGTTACTGGGCACGGGAAAAGAAAATACGTCGTCCGATTAGGTCGAGAGGGCTTCAAGCAAAAACAGGTTTCGGTTATGACTTGCGATTAGGTCGAGAGGTCAAAAAAGGAGCGGGAGTGTGTTTCCCTACACAGGACCTTATGGAGCTATCGAGTGTGCAGGCTAAGATTAAGATTCCCTTTAACACGTATTTATCGAGTAATATCGCTCAGGTGGCCCTTTCTTTAAATTCCTGGTTTCGGAACAGCCCCATGATTCGTGGCGTAAGCAGTCAACATAAAGACAAAAATCCCTTCTGTGCCTTTCTTCTTCTCCTTTAAACTTCGGGACAAAAAAATATATGTCATCCACTTAGGTCGGGGGGCTTGCGATTGGTCGAGAGGTCGAAAAAGCAAAAGAGGGTGTCGGGGTGTGATATCGAGCAACATAGCTCACGTGGCCCTTTCATTAAATTCTCCTCCTTCGGCCAGCCCCATATACGTGGTGCAAGATCTCCCTGTGTTTTCTCTTCTTCTCCTTCAAAGTTGGAGCAAGATCGAGGTCAAGATCAACCTTGAGGAGTCAGCTGCCATGGAGGACAAGGGGACCGCGATGCTCCTGAGCATGAGGAAGCTGGCCCTGTGGAGCTCGAGGAACGGCGAGCTCCTCTCCACGCACGGGCACCTCGAGCCCGTCATGTCCGCCCTCGGCTTCACCTCCCTCCCTCCCACCCTCCCGATCATCGCTGGCGGCACCCGCTGGAAGGAGTACGTTTTCGCCGCGGGTGGGGCCCAGGGCCATCCCCGGCCGAAGCTGCCCTACCCGAGGATCGATGGCCTCCACAACCACACCTACCGGGCTTTCCTAGAGGCCGTCAACTTCCACCTTCGGAGGTACGACGTCTCGACTGTGTTTCATGTCAGGTACGGACGGCGAGCTCTCTCTCTCTCTCTCATCCCCTTTACGCGATATATATATGGACGCATGATTTGAAGTAACATTTCCGCACGTTAATGCAAATGCGACCCGCCTTTTTAATGCAAAAATCAGTTTAGGCAGATGATAATCTTTACCAAAACTGAAAATCGTCTTTTCAATTTTCACAATTTTCAGTCTAGTTCGTGAGGAGGGGTTCTTCAAGTTAGTTTAGGGAGATGACAATTCTTACCGGAATTCAAAATTCAATCTTACTTTTCAAAAACTCAATTTTCAGCTAATTCAGTACGTTGATGTGCAGCTTGGATTGTATTTACATGCTTGCTGGTTGTGGATACGGGCCAAGTCTTAGCAATCAACGCACATTTTGAGTATGATTATAGAGTTAATAGAATCTGAATCAATAAACTATGTAATGCAATGTGGAGGAACTTGACAACAAGGAGTCCTTTGTAGTTATTTTTAATTCTTTGGGAAAAAGCTACAAGAAATCCCAAACTATGCCCATTGTGACATAAAAAAATCCAAAACTATGACATTGTGACATATTTTCACTACAACTTCTTCTCCTGACGTAAAAAAAAAAAGAACCCCAAATTATGTGACTGATTTACCCTTCATTAGTGTTCTATCATATGATTTTTAGCCAAAATGACGTCTTCTTTTTTTCTGTCAACACCTTTTGTCTCCTGGCATTTGATGCATGCATATTTTAATGGTGCTTATTGACGATTAGATAGATGGTAAACGCGTCACATAAATGCAAGTTTAGGCTGTTGACAAAAAAAAAAGATACAAGCTTAGGTTATTTGGTGTCATTAAAAAAAAAGTTTGAGGTAAATGTATTAAAGTGGACATTATGTAAGGTTTTTGGTGGCTTTTTTCTCAAATTTTTTTTCATCTTAATGAAACAAGAAATCATTTCCAGTTAAACTGGGGAGGATTATTTACTGATCATGGATCACGAAAGCTTATTACAGAGTCAACTCTAACTGTCGGGCTTCTGTTTGAAATTTTTCCGATGAGTGATTACTGGCAATCGAATTGGAAGTGCCAGCAACATTTGCAGAATTGACTTTTGTTTTCTTTTATCTCTATTTCATGATATGCAAAATGCAGGGGCATGCCCGTGAACCGAGATGACCTCCATGGCAAGTGGCGTCCCCTGGAGGAGGGCGAGCTCGCCTATATATATAGAGAAGGGACACTGGATCAAGCAACGCACAAGCGCTACTCCAACTCCGAGAGCGGTGTCTACGACTTTAACCCTCTTGCCATTCGCGACAAGGGCGGCGCGTCTGACGTTGGCCAGGTCGTGCCCTTGGAAGACATCATAGCTTCGCGCCACGGAGACGACAAGTTCAAAGCCTTCTAAACCATGTCGCCCATGTTCTCGTACTTCATTCATGCACGATAAAACCTCTGCTGCGTAATAAAATTGTTGCATGGACTTCATTCATGTACAATAAAACCTCTGTTGTGTAATGAAATTGTTGATAAGAATTTCCTTTCTGATGCCCAGCATAAGTTGGCGCAAACTCGTGGTAGGTGGGTCTGACATCGACTTGTGCGGGTGTGTTACAGACATATATCATCAGCTTAGGGCTGGAGATATTACGGGCAATGCACACCCTTAAAAGGCTCGCGCTTTTTCCATCTCGTTTTTAAGGGCAGAAGGACACGGAGATGAAATTGTGCTACAATGAGCTATTTGGCATCGATTACACCAGACGACAATCCACGAAACGAAGGCACAAACCCAAATGAGAAAGATTGACTCAACTACCATCGCAATTTTGAGAGAAGCGCATTTAGACTGTGCATATAAGTTAGTCTCTATCCCTCGGCCCTGCCAAAAGGAATGCCAGTCATAAGTGAGCAAATATCCCATACCTGGACATTTCAAGCATGCCTTCATAAATCTCTATGCTGAGACCTCTTCTTTTGCATCTAATGGTTGATTTAGTTTTTGGGAGGACGTACTTTGGAGATCGGTAAAGGAGAATATCATGCATGATGAGCAAGTAAAGCCAGAAAAATGAATTTATCCATTGAATTTGATGCAAGATATGACCAAAAGAACGTCTATTCCATTGCAAGTGAAGTAGGAAGTCCAAGAATTAGGACAAAATAGACTCATACATTGAAAAGGTAGTCGTGGCTCTTCAGATGTCTATTCCAGCTCATGAATATCAACAATCAGAACACAAAAACTTATCCATCATTAAGGTGGTTTTGGCTCTCAATATATATGTATATATATAAATTACGCAGGGCAGAAAGTCCATGAATGAGGGGCGAAAAGGACATGCAGCTAATGCCGTGTGCACACAGCATATAAGCTTGTGAACACGAAAAAGAATGGCATGGATACTGTTAAGAACGACCACAAAAAGCTATGTTGTATATAATCCCATGGAGGTTCCCTTGAATTGTCCACGCGTCCGTCTCTGTTAACATTCAAGTAGTGGGATTATACTCCCGAATCTGAGCTCTCTATCTGGAAATGTGTGAGCGCATGTGTGAATCAGGTTTCATGCATCTCAATTAAACGTTAATCTACCTCATACAGGGGTAAAAAAAAATTTGTAAACAACCATCATAAAATTTCCATGATAGACAGCAATTAAACAATAATGCGTTCTCATCTGCCTCACAATCTCAAAGGCAAAAAGAACTTAAACGTGCCACAATTCTGCTCGCATTACCAGTCCAAACTTACCATTCCTTGCATAATAACTAGATCTGCATCAGCTGCCAGAAAAGCTAGCCCTTGTGGTACTTGTTTAAGATCAATAACGTGCAAAAAATTGAAGAGGAAGACTCTTCAAGATATGGATGTTACTATATTTATCAATCACCAGGGAAGAAAAATATGAGTGTAGGTAAAACAACTGCAAGGACTCGAATTTATTAGGGGCAAATCATTCCCAGAGTTAGCAATCAAGAGGTTTGAAACATCAACACCCATTAAGTTCCCATTCTCATCCTTCAGCTGGTCATTGGTACGATGTCAGGACCAAATAAAATAAAAATTCACATCACATTAAAAAACCATTCTTCTCATACCTTGGCTATAATCTCAATTAGTTCAGGGTAGGTGACATCATTAATAGATGGCAAATCATTAGCAGCAAGCACAACCTGGACAGCACGAGAGAAGGTCACACAACTGCAATTGGGACTTTTACTTTTTCCCGGCTCATCAATTAGTTCAGGGTAGGTGACATCAGTAATTAAACTCTTTTCCTTTTTCCCGGCTAGGACTTTTCCTTTTCTCTTCTTATCAACCATATGTCTAATTGAACTCACGATCTGGTGGCCCAGTTGGTTTGCGCTCAGTTCCTTTCACGAGAGGTCCCGGGTTCAAAACTTCTCGGCTCTAGGTGACTTAACCGGGGGCTCGTGGTTGTGGGGTCTGCGGGTCCTCCCGAGAACTAGTCGTGCTTCACCACTGGTTTGAGCACAAGCTCGCCGGCCGCGCGGACACCTCGGTTATCAAAAAAAAAAAACCATATGTCTAATTGACTGGCAAAAGTGGATAACCAAGCCAATTTAAAGGTAGTCCTGCCCAAAGTTAATATCAATATACTTCAATTGCTCAACTCTAGCAATTGGGACCATGATTATTGAAATAGCTGGAACAAAGAACCCCAAAATTGCCAAGTCACAAGTACCCCCAGAATCTCACATGTCAAATTACAGTTGCATCAAACCCAGAAATGCATAATTATCATATAGGAGTGAGATCTGATGACAAACTTGTGATCTTTGGCAATCAGCGCCCAGCAATTCAAGAGCATTACGACAACATCAATGAAGTAATCTCATCAGCAGCACTAGTAATACCCAAAACGTCTTTACCGATATTTATGTTGAAAATGCAAATAACTTCTCCCATGAACAACAAGATTTATCAGTCTCATTAGTAATGCTTATTTTATATTAATTTCTAATGCAAAAGACTTCGACAGCAAATAATGAAAGATATCCCTACAATGCACGGATTACTTTGCCCGAAAAATATAAAAGACAAGCTAACATCTTGCACCAGGATATTTCGTAAAAAAGATACACTATACTGAAATCTTGTACTGCATATTGTGGATAGAGTAATCTCTATGACCACTTTCTAGTTAAAAGAACTAACATGAAAGTTAACCTGAGTCCCACGACGAAGTAATTCTCCAGCAATTGGCAAAATACCCCAAATGATATCTGCACGAGAGTTATCAACAAATATGATAGCCTGTCATAAAGGATCTTGTCAGAAAGTACAAAATCTGCTCTGAACCGAAAAAATGCATACTCAGGAAGAAAGGACAAAAAATGTTGAAAATGTTTGACTAGCTTGCCTTCTTCCAGGATTTTTTGCTCAAAGTGTCTAAATCATCAATGACTCAAGGTCTTAGGAGAAGATTCTGGCAACTAGCCAAAAAGGACATCCCATCCCTGGAGAAAACCTCTGCAAGCTTCAAAAACTACCAATGGAAAGAGAGGTTAAGTATCACAATTCAAACTGTAAGAATAGATGTATAAGTTGGAATGTTGACATTCTAATATGTTTGACACGAAATGTTCCTAATTATACAGTGTAACTACACTAATGGCCCGTGCTATGCGCGTGAGGAAAACAAATTATTATATTCTATTTATAAAATAATTTGGAGATAAATCAATAAAGAAAGTACTTTACCAAAAAAAAAATAAAGAAAGTAAAAGGATTATTATCATATGATGCAGAGCAAATTTAATACGACCCAACGTGAAGGAAGTAAAAGAAATTATACTGGAGTTAGAAAGCAGAGATTTTGCAGAATATGCGGTACATCCTAGTATTTCATGAAGCTGTAGTTGGACTGACTTGAAGTATGGTTTATGTTTTTCATGTATATACTATCTTATAATTCACGCCTTATCTTATAAAATTCTATTCATGTAAGTTGACATGCATGCACAAAATAAGTTCATATCAGGTTAATATTGTATACAGATAACAAGTGATTAATAATAAAGTTTCTTTATTATTGGTTTTAATCAATATTTCAATATAAGATGATAAAAGGAGAACAGATAATATATTCACGTGTTGTTTTGAAAATTTTCATGCATGGTGATCATTTCGGCGATATTTGGATAACGTGAGATATTATTTTATCAAATATTATTCTATTGAGAATAAATAACTTTTTTTTATAAATTTAAAGAAGTAAAAAGAAATTAAAGAAATTCCAACTAATGTGAGTTGGAGAGATATCCAGATAATATATAATTTTTTATTATTATAACATGAAATGTCTTGGAAATGAAAAGGGTGAAAGAAAACAATAAATAAATAAGTAAATAAAAGCAAAGGGAAGTAAGATGGAAACCATCAAATGGGCCCCATATCAACTCCCCCATAAAGACCTCCATAGAGCACCAATATAATATAACAGCCCTAGATCTATGGCACTAGAAAGTTTTAAAAATACCAAAAATATATATCAAGTAATTTGCCGCAGTGTTCATGATGGTGCTCCACAAAAGCCAAATGGTAATTGCAGTATGATTGCAAAAGTAGAAGACGACCAAATTTACGAACCTGTGCAGATCCAAGATCAAAGATGTTTCCTGCAAGCATTCCTCTAACCAGATTTTCCAAACGCTTGCCTTCATCTTCAATTGCATCATTAAGAATAACTACATCACTGAAAAGGAATATGGCCTTTGCATTCTCTTCATCCTGTCATGCTCAATGACAAATTCATAAAAAGAGGAAGAGATCAGTAATAAATGTAAGGGAGGAAACAAGCAGTGCCCATGATGGCCAAGTACCCTAGTAGGCCACACCACCTATCTCAATCATATTTTGGACTTAAAGCTATTTGATCTTTTTTTCCCTTTAATCAGCAAGTCTCCTAACTGAAAATGCCAAAACTTTGCTAGGCATTCACCACAAGACTATGGTGTAATCTTTCCACGCTGAATATTGTCCATGGAGTATGTACAGAAGACAGAAAAATGCGTGCAATAATTACCTTGACTTTTTTGAATATGTCTCGAAAGCCCAGCTATCGGAGAACCTGCTCTCTTAGTCTGCACAGGAGCTGTAGTAACCCATATACACCAAATCACAATGTCACAAATAGATAATAGAGCCTCAATATCTGCACTTTTCTAATGAAATGGAGCAGGGAAAAAGCTAAACAAATGTACCTTTCAGCGAATTTTTTAGCTTTAATAGGGGCATCTGGGACTGTAGGATCGCCCCCTGCTCGTTTCCTGCAAACGCATAACAAGCTCAATAGCGCTTCTCATTCAATGACAAAAGCTCATCCTGAAGATTCTACAACTCCTATTCAGCTTTACATTGATAATCCAATATCCTCAACTCAGCAGAACGGGATATCCGTCTCGCGTTTTCGGCAGAACTATCTAAGCGATTACTTCCCAAAATCCGCAACCAAGTCCATAAAATTTACACTTGCCCACCATGTAAAACAGTTTCGGCTAATCTCAACCGCAAAGCAAACCTCATCAAACGATTTACATGCAAGCAAAGGCCCAAAATTTTAGTCCCTACGAACTCATCCACGCAAATGCAGCGACATCAATTCGAAGCCGACGAATGGAACGACGGCCGCGTTCCTTACTTGAAGGAGGGAATGGCGTTATAGAAGAGATCGATCCAGGTGAGCTCGGTCGGGGTGGGCCTCTTGGGGTTGTCGGAGGGGAACCGGTACGGGATCGTTCAGGCCCTGAAGTTCGATTCGATCGGCGTCTGCAGCAACGGGAAGGGCACCATTTCCGACGCGCTCTCCATCGCTCTCGCTCTCTTCGCCGATCAGATTCGTTCCGACGGCCGGCTCGGGGCGTTCGCGGCGGTGGATTCAACGGAGTGAGAAATGTTCGGAGCTTGAAGATTTTGCTCGTCGTGCTAAATTCTTCGTCCTGCGGTTTAATTTATCATAAAAACTTGTAACCTTCAAGACAATCTGAACTAAACTAAGGCATCATTCGTTCCATGAAAAATACGATGCTTTTACAAAATATTTTTTAAAAAGTCATTTTTAAGAAAATGACAATGTATTTTGATGTACGGCTGAATCGTGAAAATAAATTAAAAAGTATATTCAGTCATTTGATAAGAAAAATATTTTTTTAAAAGTCATTTTTCAAGAAAATGATAATATATTTTGATGTACGGTTGAAACGTGAAGTATATTCAGTCATTTCGTAAGGAAAATATTTTCCTTCATTTGTTTTCTGTATCTTCATTTGGTCGGAAATTGCCGACGTTGATGCGATCATTCTACGTGACACGGTCGGTATTAATGTGAATTTTTTAAAAAAAAATTAAAAAGAAAATTCTGAATTTTTAATAATTTTCAATTTCTTAATTTTTTTCCTTTAATTCTTCCTTTGTCAATCGCTGACCAAGAAAAAAAAGAAAATAAAAATAAAAGAGAAAAAATTTGAAATAAAAAAGAAAAATAACTAAAAAGAAAAGAAAGGTGAAATTGTGTTGGGAGGAAAGAGAAAGGAAAACGATTTTCTCTTTTCAAACTTTTAAAGTTATTCTTTCCATTGACGGAAAATGTTTTCCTTGACTAGGTTATTTTTGGTGAATTGAATACTGTAAAATTCAAAAATCATTTTCTTGAAAGTTATTTTTCGCGAAACGAAGGAAACCTAAACACTTGCATTCCAAAGATATGGTCCAACCACCGCAACTTTATCATTGTCGCGACCCTCTGAAAATATTTTTATTATTTCTAGGGGTTAACGGATTATTAGGTTAATTAGATTTGACTAACCTAACGCGGACCCTCCCAAGCCCTACCGAATCGCAACTTTGGTTTTTGTTTAAATGATTTTGAAATTTGGAGTCGCCACTAATCGTTCTTGGTAGGTCGATTAGAAACCTAAATAAATTAGCGGGAGAACTAATTTATTCCTGCGAACCAGAGATTAGGAGCTCGGGGACTTGGTTACACTAGTTAATTAAAACTAATGCCCTTTCGGTACCTTAATTTCATGGATATCCTAATTCGGCAACTCAGGCTTGGTTTATTCCTAAGGCTCTAGTAGGGTATTCTCTTTTGTATTTTCACTTTTTAAATAGGATGCATGGATGATATATATTTTTATTTGTTATATTTTTTTAAGTGTTAAAGATTCCCTGAAGCCGAAAGAGGGAGTGTGTTAACGACTTCTGTGCAATATTACAACCTACTTATCTTTTAGGTCTGATGATTCAAAAATTAAATTATAGGAAGTACATGACAATGAATAAACACCTCCAATGGGAGGCCTAGCATTGGCTTGGCTCTTCCCTTTGGGATTTAAGGTACAGGTATTTAAGTTGCAAGTATTTAAACTACTGTAAGTAAAAACCTCCAATGGGAGGCTAAGCATTGGCTTGGCTCTTCCCTTTGGGATTTAAGGTATAGGTATTTAAGTTGCAGGTATTTAACTACTGTAAGTAAAAACCTCCAATGGGAGGCTAAGCATTGGCTTGGCTCTTCCCTTTGGGATTTAAGGTACATGTATTTAAGTTGCAGGTATTTAACTACTGTAAGTAAAAACCTCCAATGGGAGGCTAAGCATTGGCTTGGCTCTTCCCTTTGGGATTTAAGGTACATGTATTTAAGTTGCAGGTATTTAACTACTGTAAGTAAAAACCTCCAATGGGAGGCTAAGCATTGGCTTGGCTCTTCCCTTTGGGATTTAAGGTACAAGTATTTAAGTTGCAGGTATTTAACTACTGTAAGTAAAAACCTCCAATGGGAGGCTAAGCATTGGCTTGGCTCTTCCCTTTGGGATTTATGGTGCAGGTATTTAAATTGCGGATGGACTTTGTCCTCTCCATTCTGGGGTATGAATTCTTTAAAATGAAATACAACGAATTGATTCAACAATTTGAAATTTGTTCGCGCTTGAGGACTCCTCCAAGCCGATTTTGTGCTTCCACAGGGTTGACCATTGATATAGAGCTGCGGCTTCCTGACATAAAATAAAGTGAAGTGTCAGTATACAAAATATGTGCTAATCTGCACCTAAAACCAGAAGAGTGGAAAGAGTACTTATCTCCCATTTTTTGGGAGGAATTTCTATAATTGATTTTCGCTCTCTATGTTCCCAATATAGAGAGTTTCTTTTGAATTAAGAGAGACTTTTAGTCACAGATCAGTTGAGAAATCGGTGGACAGCTTAGGAGCTTGTCTGGGCCGATTTTTGCATCTCTACGAGATTTTTGCTGTTGACGTAGAGATATCCTTCTCCTGACATAAAATATGGGGAAAAAAAGAGATGGAGAAAGTGTATACAATTTGTGCTAATTTGCGAGTAAAATCATAAATAAATGAATAAATAAAAACACTTAGCTCGAATTTGCTTGCTCGTTGACGAGGATGAACTCTTGATTTATATTGATCGATGAAAGAATTTGTGATGATAACCCCTAGCTTTAAACTCCCATCATCTTCAAAATTCTCTCTCTTTTGGTATTTTCTTTTTCTCGAATTTTTCTTCAATCTCCCAAAACTCTCTCAAACATCCAAAATTTCCTCTCCAAAAAATTCTCCCAAACACTTCAAATTTTCTCTCCCAAGAATCCTTTCTCAAGCTCACTTCTTCCTCCTTTTATAACCTACTCATCTATCTCCCATTCTAATTTTTCCACTAACTCTATCTCCCATTCTAATTTCTCCACTAACTCTTCTTCATTTTCATCTTCCATTCTCCATCTCTATCTCACATTCTAATCTCTCCACTAACTCTTCTTCATCTTCATCTTCCCTTCTCCATATTTATCTCCCATTCTAATTTCTCCACTAACTCTTCTTAATCTCCATCTTCCCTTCTCTATTCTTATCTTCCATTCTAATTTCTCTACTAACTCTTCTTCATCTCCATCTTCCCTTCTCTATTCTTATCTTATTTTCTCCATCCATTCTTCTCCAACTTCTCTTCTTCATCTCCTCTTCTTCATCTTCCCTTCTCTATTCTAATTTATCCACTAACTCTTCTTTTTATTATTTGTAAAATAATCATTCAAGAGTTAGGTATTTGCACTCTAGTCCTTGAATTTTAAGTATTTACAATTCAGTCCCTGAAAAAAATATATTTCTTTAAGTCCAAATCTCCTCACAATTTTTGACACACCAAAATTTACCACATGTCAAATTTAAGCTCATTTTTTGTCGCTGAAAATAATGCATAATTTAATTAAAGCCCTTTTGCAAAATTAAGTCATTCTGGGTATAATTGGGCCAAGATGAAAATTTAAAATATTAGAAGACAATGTCACAACTCATAAAAAGTGAAAGTTAAAAATAAGTTGACTCAAATTAAATTTTTTTAGGCCCGATTCGAGATTATACTCGTGAAGGAACACGTGACTCGAATTGGATTTTTCTGAATTTGCGATGGCCAATATGAAAATAGATTTAAAATAAAAATATTAACTATCTTTGTGTATTTTTTGGCCTCAAATGTTATTTTTCCAAAATTTTCAAATATTTTTGTATTTTTTTTAAAAAAAATTAAAATATATATAATATGAAAAATTATTTTTTGGTCAAAATTCGTTCCCTAGGCTTGGCTAAGCTTCCCAAAGTTGATTTTTCAATTTTATGAATTTTTATGGATTTTCTATTAATTTTCGAAAATAAATAAATAAAAAATACGTAAAAATACTGAAAATATGAAAAATCGTTTTTTGGTCAAAATTGGTTCCCTAGGCTTGGCTAAGGTCCCCAAAGTTGATTTTTCAATTTTATGAATTTTTATGGATTTTTTATTACTTTAGCAATAGAAAAAATGATTAAAAATCAGGTGTCAACAGCTGCCCCTCTTTGAAAGGAAGCTCGGTAGAGGTTCATTTCAAAGACGAGATGACACCTGAATTATAATCGACTCAATACAAGGAAATAAAAAGAGTCGTGACATGAATGTTCCACTGAAAATGAAATGAGAACCTAAGGATTCGTTATATAAAAAAAACTTTAGGGTGGTTGAACTTGAACCCGTATGGTGGATCAACCCATGGTAGATTCCTAATAAAAGGATTCTACTGATTAAAAATTGAATTAAAATTTGACCCGTATGGTGGGTCATACCATTTGACCCGTATGGTGGGTCGTACCATGGTAGATTCCTAATAAAAGGATTCTACTGATTAAATTTTGATTGAGATTTGACCCGTATGGTAGGTCACCCCATGGAGATACCTGTAAGAAGGACTTGGTGCCTGTAGAAAGGACTTGGTGTCTGTAAAAAGGACTTGTGCCTGTAAGAAGGACTTGATTTGCCTGTAAGAAGGACTTGATTTGCCTGTAAGAAGGACTTACTTTGCCTGTAAGAAGGACTTTGTGCCTGTAAGAAGGACTTGCGTTGCCTGTAAAAAGGACTTTGTTTGCCTATAAGAAGGACTTTGTTTACCTGTAAGAAGGACTTTGTTTGCCTGTAAGAAAGACTTGATTTGCCTGTAAGAAGGACTTGATTTGCCTGTAAGAAGGACTTTGTGCCTGTAAGAAGGACTTGATTTGCCTATAAGAAGGACTTGGTTTGCCTGTAAGAAGGACTTAGTTTGCCTGTAAGAAGGACTTGATTTGCCTATAAGAAGGACTTTGTGCCTGTAAGAAGGACTTGGTTTGCCTGTAAGAAGGACTTGATTTGCCTATAAGAAGGACTTTATGCCTGTAAGAAGGACTTGGTTTGCCTGTAAGAAGGACTTGGTTTGCCTGTAAGAAGGACTTAGTTTGCCTGTAAGAAGGGCTTGGTGTACCTCAAAGGGTGCCATTCTGAAATCTGGGGAGACCAGGAATCCTACGGAAGCTCAAACCCAAATTATATTCTCCTGTCGCTTTAGGAATAAACCAAAGAGGCAGAGATCAAAAGGTCTCGAACATTTTTGTCCTTAAGACAAATCATGCTTTATTGAAGAAGGTGGATACCTATATATACCGCAATGGATTCGAGTACCCCAACAACCGTCAGAATTCATTCTCTTGAAAGGTTCAGGTTGAAGATATACTTACCTGAGAATTTGGAAGAAATGCTTGGTGGCTTCTCGACAACCAGGCTTGTTCATTCAATAATCGCCAAATGAATTTCAAGACTTTTGAAGGTAACTCAAACACCGGGAATGTGTTGCCTGTCAGGCAATGTCAGAGCTAACATGTGCAAGCATTTTCATCAATGCGTTCATTGGTTCATACAAAATTGTTCAGCTAAGTTGGCAATGATTAGCAGTAGTCTGTGTGATAACTCATGATGCAATCAATCAAAATGTGGATCATGCAAAACTATTCTGTCAAGTTTGCATTACCAATTCTATTTAAGGAGGTTCTCATAATATGAACGCCTCGAATGTAATCTGAATGGGGAAATTTAGTCCGAAGGGGCTTTCTCTCACTCTAGAGAAAGGCTGTTTATCTGTAGATTAAAATGTTAGACCCGTGTGTAGAAATGGTTTAACTTTCCTCATCCTGTTATGCCCCATTTTGCACATTTGATGTCTCCTATGCAGTTTATGCTCTAAGTTGGAGTTGGTAAATTAAACATGCGGAATAATCATACATAATTCGTGAAATGTGTAAACACAATGCAGATGTGACAATTTTTTAGCATAATGTGTGTTTATATAATGTGCAAATATGGGCGGATTTGAATTGCCCCTGGTATGTGGGCGGACCGAACAAATTGGGAAGCCTACTCCTTATGTCGAGGGGCGGTTCATCTCAACTTTGCCCCTGTGCGATGAAGCATATGGGTGATGGAGCATTTCGGTTTGCTTAATAACAGCGACCGCCGTGGTTTAGTGGTTGAATGCCCCTGCAAAAAGCAGAGAAATTATTCTTGAAATCAAACGAGATAAGGAAGACGTATTTGCTTTTTTTGCTTCAGAACTTGTGATTAATTTGCCCCATTTTTCACCAAAATAGATCTTGTCAGATGATCATAATTTTCTTTTGGATTTGTCTCCTTCAACATGTTAAATGTTAGTGTAAATATTTCCTGTAGAAAGAAAAGGAGACATGTCAACCAGTATTAAAAGGGGTAAATTGGAAACGATACTGATTTACCTTTCGTCTTGAATGCCTTGCACGAGTCTCTTACCAATTTTGCTGGATTGAATTTTCCTCGACTTTTGTTAGGCACCTCACCATTATCGCAAGACTATAGTAAAATACTGAATTTGATATTACTCGTCGAGTATTCCTGTTTTTTGGTAAGGTCGTCAAGTATTCCTGTTTGTTAAAAAAAATGCACAAAAAGTTGTTTCATTTATTTATAATACATACAACATTCCCCACCCTCGGGGATCGAACTCGGGATATTTCGGACCTACTGTCATCCCCCATACCATTCGGTCCATTGGACCGTAGGTGTCCATGGGGCTATCCTTTCAAAGGTTAATCTTTGGGGATAAAACAGCCCTGTTGTATCACCTTGGGCCATGTTACGGTATTTCTCGAGATAATTTGCAATCCCTGTTAAGAATGGAATAAAACAATTCAGGACTTGTGATGATTATGAACAAATTAGAACGATACAGAATTACCTATGTCTGAGATTTGTTCGGGTCTCTCGTTCGCACTTTCCTTTGTCTGAAGCTGTTCATTCCGTGGTAATGTCCACGAGTTGATTTGCCCCAATTTAGTCCAACCAAGGAATTTCGTTTTTGGGTCTTTTTGCAAATTCCTGAAAATATGAGGGGTTTAATTTTAAAACATGGGTAGTTCGAGGGTAACTTGAAACGATACGGGTTTACCCTTTGGATTTACGCGGATTTCTTCTCGATATTAATTTTTTCGAGTTTGGTGCGGTAACGGCTCCGAGCATTTAATAAGGGGGAAAGGGAAATGATTACTTCTAGCTTGTGCATTGATTTTGGACATCGATAAAAGGTGAGAACGTGCGATGAAACTAAGTAGACGTATTCGTCCAGGTTTGATCTTCTTCCCTTTGCAGGTTCTTGAGTGATCAGCTAGCGTTGTTTCGGATCAGGTACGCGTCGGCTGTGTTGCAGGTCCCGTGATCACTAGTTTTGAAATACAGGATCCGTATGCACATTAAAGCCCTGGTGCTTCATCAGCATCAAATTGCCTGATCATGGCGGCGAGTTCGTCGCCAATGCCACTTGCCTGGTGATGATACCTCACCTCCTCCTCAGAAGGCATCCATGCTGGTCCCATAGTCTCGGTCTTTTTGTGTCTTGCTCCAACAGAACTTGATCCTGCTATGAACTGATCTAACTCACCTCTTAAACGTGCATTTTCGATCCTCAGAAAATGTATTTCATCGAGGGTGAGGAGAGTATTGCAGTTGGGGTAGGTGGCGGAGGCAAAAGCCTCTTTATATATCTTGTTCTCCGCTCGGAGGTTTTCATTTTCAACTCTTAGAAATTCGGCTTCGTTGTGCTCATGACGAGTCTTCATTCGGGTTCGTCTATTTTGAAACCAGAACTTGATTTGCGAAGGTTCAAGTCCTAGCTCTTGACTCAGTTCCATTTTCTGTTTGCCGCCTGGCATAGGGCACGTTCTGAAGAAATCTTCAAGTTTTCGTACTTGCTCCTCAGTATGGCGACGGTAACGCTTCTTTTGACCTTTACCGTTGTTGTCCTTATCCTTATCGGGCTCTTGGACGTCGTCGGTGGAAGGGCCGAACTCCATAGGCTCGATCCCAAACATGGCTTCAAACTCTTCCTCTCCCATATTCAGCAAGTAACGATAACTTTCAAGTGTGTTGGGTTGAGACATCTTTGATTTGGTTAACGATTTCTCAAAGTTTGATATCTCTTCTTGTATTTTCACTCTCTGGATTTTTCTTGAAGATTGCGTATGCTTTAAGAGTCTCTCTTTCGAGCACGAATGAGAATTATCAAGAAGATGCCTCCTTTAAAATTAGACGTGGGTTTTCCAACTGTATTGCCTCTCTCGAGTGTTCTGGCTTTCTCGATTTTCTTTTCATCGTATCTCTCGCCCAGCTCGTCTCCTTCCATCTTTCCGTGGAAGGGGGCCCCTTGGTGCTGTCTCCACCGTCAATTTACTGGCGAGTTCTTCAATAAAGACGAGTCGTATCTCTTTTCTACCGAAAATGTCTTTGTCTCCCACTCAGCTTATTTTTTATCCTTTCTTTTTCAAAGTAGTGGCGTCCCGTCCAACTTTTCCGTAGAGACGTCGGATTTACTTGGCTCGAGATTGGAGACGAGTAGCGGAGGTGATACTGATAGGGAATGGTAGACAGGAAAATCTGGCCAGTAGAGACTTCCCCTGCAAAAATGAAAGAGAATGCGGCAGTATATGTTCTTCATATTCTAGAAAAATTGGAACGATACTGTTTTACCCTTGTGTATACTTCCATTGAATTTGAATTGAGGAAGTTCCTTCATTTGGATTGGATTGAATTGTATGTCCCGAGTTGCCTTTCACTTTGAGCTTGCCACATATGTGCTTTGCTTAGTTGGGCCTTGTTTTCTTTCGGGTTGCCTTGGACCATCATTATTTTCCATGCCATCGGGTCCGTGGACCGGAGGGCTCCTTTAATTTGAAGGTTACCTTGAAGGCGAATGAGTCCTATCGCATTCCATTGGGTCATTTCATTTTGCGACACTCTTGAGGCACTTTGCAATCCCCTGGGTGAGAATGGAACAAATCCAATTTAGCATTTTGCAACGATTAAGGGTAAATTGGAACGACACACAGTTACCCGTCTTCGAGCTCGCCTGGGCTTTTCACTTGAAATTTCCCTACGTGAGGCCATTCAACATTTCTCATTATGGCAGTAAGCGACGTTGCCACAAATTGATCCGCCCTAAATCTAGCATAAAAAAGGGATTCACGCATTCGACGAGATAAAAAAACAAATTACCCCCTTGCCCCTGAATTAAATCTAGTCACCTAGAAAGCTGGAAATATCATACGCAGGGGAATTAAGCATGAAATGAAAGGTGCACTTATTCAAGGTCAGTTCTGCCTCTCCTGTGGCTCTTTAATAATCAGCTAGTCTCGTGTTGGTTCGGGTGTGGATGACCGATGTTTGAGAGTCCTTACTCACTAGCTCCTGATCGCGGCTTGGGACGTCTGTCAACCCTAAACTGGTTGACCAGGGCAGTAAGCTCATCATCTGGGTAATCTCTTGAACCTTCCAGCAACTGATACTCGAATTGGGCATTGTTGTTGGCAAATGCTGGCGGTAGATTTCTCATTCTGTCATCGCCATGAGCAATTTGACTTCTCGTGCTGGAGCCTTCATCATTACTCGAGAAAGTGTGGGGATCACCAACTGTCCTGCTGCCAAGAACTCCTTCCATTCGAGGATTAGAGAAGTAGAAGTGCTCAGGATAATTTCTTGTCTGATTCTTTGGCTGCGCAGGCGCGCTGATCATGGGATGAATTCTAGCCACAGGTTGGTGCTCAAACCAAGGAATCTGAATACACTGCTCCTGCAGTCTATACTCTTGAAGAGCATTAGGGTGATTCTGGGGGATACTTTGATTAACGCCTGGGGGATTTATGGCATGGCTACTAGCTTGGTTGATGATGGGAAGTGGCTCGCCCCATGCTAACCTGGGGAACTTATGGTGGCGAGGAGACTCGACGTTCAAGCTTGGATCAGTCCCGCCTTGGTTTTCTTGATTCTGAGCTGCATTGTGTTCTCTCACCCTTTTTCTGTACTTCTGAAGATGACTCGAAACATTTGCTTTAGTGAGTCCCTCTACCTTCATAATTTCCAGTATATGTTGCGGCCGTGCCGAATCTATTCCTAGCTGCTGAACTGCATTAACAAACATACGATGCAGCTCGGGAGACCAACTCATCTTCTTTCTCCAGTTGCTTGGAACAAAATTGAAGGCTTGATGCTTGTTCTCATGGTCGTGCAATTGCTTCCTTACCACGTGCTGCCATATGTTTTGAAGCATCTGAACTCTAACTGGTTTCGTTACGACGTCTTGGGCCCCATTTAAGACAGCCTTCATTAGGGCTTGCTGATCATCGCTTGCCGATATTACGAGGACTGGCATGTTTAATTTAGAATTGATGACTTCCAAGAGAGTGAAAACATCCATGTCAATCCCTACCATGGCGGTAAGGACGATATCAAACGGGTCACTACTCCTCCTTAATATCTCTAAGGCCTCTGTCGCCTTTGCTTGAGCTACAACCTTATACCGGCATTTTCTTAATACGGTAACAAGGATTGACAGAGAGACTGGATTACCGTCAATGGACATGACCAGTAGACCCTCAGGGTAAGGAACTTCATCAGCTTTGACCAGGGTTGAACATGCGCCCGTTCCCCTAACACTCGACATATTTCTGGATCTAGGACTGCCGATTCGAGACCGCCTCGAGATGTCTTCTCGGACTTGAGGGATCACGAGATCGTTGATGCCTTTTCGTAACAGGCTTTGAAAGCCGATGCTTTGATGGTGAAGGTTTTGAATTCCTCTCCCACGAGAACTCCTTCCTCTCTATCTTTCTCCTGCGAGTTCTTGCGAATGAACTCTGACTATCAAATGGGGACAAGTTCTCTCTCTGGCAATAGCAACGACTTCCCTCTTCACGGGCAGCGCTATTAGATTTTCCGAGGGAGAAAATCTGATATTCAGCTTTTGATCAAAGGGGAAATCTTTGTTTCTCGCTCAGTTTGTCTTCTTTTTTCTTTTCGTGATAGAGGGCCCCTGTCAAGATCTCCACCGTCGATTTACTGGCGGGTCCTCCAATGAAGACAAGTCGTATCTCCTTTTCGCTAACGTTTGCCGTGTCTTCTACTCAGCTCATCTTTCCGTCTTCTTTTTCAAAGTGGCGGTGTCTCGTCAAACTTTCTGCGGAGATTTCGGACTCGCTTAGCTCACAGTCGCCATCTGATGGGAATTCGAGCCAACGAGGGTGGTGCCAATAGAGAATGGTAGATAAGAGAAATCTTGACTGGTTGATACCGTCACTATGAAATCAATATTTACTTCAAAGCAGATTACCATCTTCGCATTCCGCTCATCTGCCTCACCTCTCTCCCCCTTTCTTTCGTATTCTGCTTTCAAAAATGGCCAATTCTCCTAACCATACCTTATCCGCCGAAGTCCTAGCTGGGTGGGAGAGACTCTACAATCTTCTTGGTAGAGGTTACGCTCATATAGCCAAAAACTCTACCATTGAGGCTGAAATCCTCGGTTTATTTAGGACCGTGGACGCTGCTTCTGTTGAGGGTACCCAACTAGGGAAGGAGTACCGGAACTTCTCGACCCTCTTCATCAATTTTCTGGCTGCCTATAACCGTGCTTATGAGACGGTCCTTGTGACCACCGTCGTGAAAGCCCGTTACCGAGACCGGCACGAGCGTCTGGCAACAGTTACGTTTGTGGCTGATAATCACAAAAAGGCCCTCAAGTTTGCCAACGATCAGCTTTCGTGGCTGGTTCGTGAGAGGGGAAAGTTGGTGGACCGTCTGGCTTTGGTCCGAACTTACGCCGAACAGGAGCCAGGCAATATTGTGATGAGGTGTAAATGTGGTTGGCTGCAGGAGAGACTTGATGACATTACGGCAGACATTGCTTTCGAGAGGGCAGCGGTTCCGGACCTGGAGTTTGCCGTTGAGCATTACGAGGCCACTATGGCCCAGGTTAAAGAGAAGTGCGATCGCCTCTTCTTTAGGCTCGCGGAGCTTGATCCCGAGAGCGCCCGGTGCATCCAGAGCATCAACTGTTTGGAGAGTCAGTTGAGCTCTTTCGTAATGGTCATCAGGGCCCAGTTTGGCTTTACCTTTCCTCCCCAGTGAGTTGTTGTAATACTCTTTGATGAATGGAATGAAAGAAAAGCTTCACGTGTTTTGTTTTTTTTTTTTTTTTTAATTTTCCTGCTATCGTTTCTTCCGCATAGCATAACAGAACGATTTGAGGTACCGAAGATGTCGAGGCTTAATGTTCTTCTTGATGTTCTTGTTTAATTGCTCCAGACGATGATATCGAGAACATTGATGATGGGTTCGGCGGTGGCCCCCACTATCCATCTTGAGATCACGAACAATAACGCTATGACAACTCGATCAGTGCGCTGGTAGTAAATCCGGCCACCTGTTGTGTGCCCACTTTTATCCATATTTTGTTTCTTTCGGCGTCCACTTGCTCGTGTCGGTCGCCTGTAGCGTCGGGAGAAATTCCTGTGGGCCACGTTCATTAATAGAACCTCGGTCCTCTAAAGCCCTCCGCATGTTTCGGATAAGAGGAAATTTTAAGACCGGTCTCTGGTTGATTTGATCAGGTAAAGGTATTTGTTTCATGGGTTCTGATTATATAATCCATATTGTTTTTCAAAAGACGCGGGATCCTCTGCAATACATTAAATATGCCCCCATGTTTAATCAGTATAAATCCACCGTCATATCAGAATACACTGCCCATACAAGTTTACGGATTGACACAACTTTGTCTGTCAAAGATGGACAATGTTCGTTTGCCCCCCAGAATTAACGGTTGAAGCCTCGGTGTTTTTCGTCATTTGGTATTTCTGAAGATGATTCTTGATATATTATTGAACTTAATTTTTACACCCGTCTGGGGTATCTAGGATCTCCCTGCAAAAGAAAAAGATATAATTAGTATGCGACACAAGAAATGTCGGTCCATGACTCCTATATTAGTCCAATTTGATTTTTTCTATTTTATAGAGAAATCAGAAGAAAGAAAAAAAAATTCCTTAAGAAGAAATGGGTTAATTTCTGATACAGAATTTTTTTCAGATTTATTATTCTTTTTATTTTTTTAAAGGAATGTGACAAAGTCTCTTGACGTTTACTAAAATTTTTGAAGGAATTTCCTTTTTATCAAAATAAATTTTCAGAGGTAAATTTGTCAGGAAAATTTTATTTTTATTGAAGCAGGAAAGACATGACAGAAATCCTTTATTGGTTAACGAAATTCCCCCGAGACATTAGTCTAATTTTATTTAGAGAAACTTTTCTTAGAAAAACATGAGCGAATTTCTCGAAAAGAATTTTTGTTGCAAGTTTTTATAATTTGAAAGAATGTGATAAAATCACTTGATGTTTTTTTTAAAGGAATTTTTCTTTTTATCGAAATAAATTTTTGAGAGGAAAATTTGTCGGGAAAATTTCATTTTTATTGGAGAGAAAAAAAACATGACAAAAATCTCTTATTGGTCAATTAGTCTAATTTTATTTAGAGAAAATTTTCTTAGAAAAACATGAGCGAATTTCTCGAGAAGAATTTTCTTGCAAGTTTTTATAATTTGAAAAATGTGATAAAATCACTTGATGTCTACTAGAGTTTTTTTTTAAGGAATTTTTCTTTTTATTGAAATTTTCAGAGGAAAATTTTTTCAGGAAAATTTCATTTTTATTGAAGCAATAAAAATATGACAAAAATCCCTTATTGGTTAATAAAATTCCCATGAAGGGATTTTTTTACATCATTTTTTCAAAAAAAAAATTTTTTTAAAAGAAATGAGGGACAAATTTAATTTTTATTTTCTTTTAAAAAGAATGGTCGTAATATCAAGCTCAAAAACTGACTAACACCTAGCATGGACCGACCGAAAATAAATACAAGATAAAATTAGAGAACTTACTTTTACCTTGGAGAAATGCAATTCACATAGTCATGCGCATGACTCAAGTGAGGAGTGGACTCTAGAAAATAAAAGAAGGAGAGACAAGGTATGGACCTAAAAAGGCTCCCACTATCTGAATTGACAAACTTACCCTCTGCGCAATCAAATCACAATGGGAAGAATTGTCAATTCAGATAATGAGCGGAATAAAATATGGTCAACCCGAGCGCAATCGACGCAAGAGCTTTGCATATTCGATCCCTATCTATGGTTTTCTAGGAAGAATTTCGCGACTTGGGTTTAGACGCTTGTGTGTGCAGGTGTCGTGATCCTCAGAGTATGCAAGACATGCACAATAATTGATATCAAAACAGCGCTTCTAAAAATGTGCGAAATTAAACAAATAAACCCAACACCGAGCCTGCAAAACAAATGGGTTAGCCAAACACTCCGCCCCTTATAACTCCCATCCTGCAAAAACACATAACACCTATAGAATTAGTCCCAAGCAAGATCGCCAGAAGCGAGATATCCATGAAATTTTCATTGGCCTAAGTCCACTAAGACTTTTAAAATTTCAAAAAAAAATTAAGTATTCCAATTGGTATCTTTTTTCGAAAAATTTAAAAATCTCTCTCCCCAGTGGAGTCGCCAGTCTGTCGCGACCCTCTGAAAATATTTTTATTATTTCTAGGGGTTAACGGATTATTAGGTTAATTAGATTTGACTAACCTAACGCGGACCCTCCCAAGCCCTACCGAATCGCAACTTTGGTTTTTGTTTAAATGATTTTAAATTTGGAGTCGCCACTAATCGTTCTTGGTAGGTCGATTAGAAACCTAAATAAATTAGCGGGAGAACTAATTTATTCCTGCGAACCAGAGATTAGGAGCTCGGGGACTTGGTTACACTAGTTAATTAAAACTAATGCCCTTTCGGTACCTTAATTTCATGGATATCCTAATTCGGCAACTCAGGCTTGGTTTATTCCTAAGGCTCTAGTAGGGTATTCTCTTTTGTATTTTCACTTTTTAAATAGGATGCATGGATGATATATATTTTTATTTGTTATATTTTTTTAAGTGTTAAAGATTCCCTGAAGCCGAAAGAGGGAGTGTGTTAACGACTTCTGTGCAATATTACAACCTACTTATCTTTTAGGTCTGATGATTCAAAAATTAAATTATAGGAAGTACATGACAATGAATAAACACCTCCAATGGGAGGCCTAGCATTGGCTTGGCTCTTCCCTTTGGGATTTAAGGTACAGGTATTTAAGTTGCAAGTATTTAAACTACTGTAAGTAAAAACCTCCAATGGGAGGCTAAGCATTGGCTTGGCTCTTCCCTTTGGGATTTAAGGTATAGGTATTTAAGTTGCAGGTATTTAACTACTGTAAGTAAAAACCTCCAATGGGAGGCTAAGCATTGGCTTGGCTCTTCCCTTTGGGATTTAAGGTACATGTATTTAAGTTGCAGGTATTTAACTACTGTAAGTAAAAACCTCCAATGGGAGGCTAAGCATTGGCTTGGCTCTTCCCTTTGGGATTTAAGGTACATGTATTTAAGTTGCAGGTATTTAACTACTGTAAGTAAAAACCTCCAATGGGAGGCTAAGCATTGGCTTGGCTCTTCCCTTTGGGATTTAAGGTACAAGTATTTAAGTTGCAGGTATTTAACTACTGTAAGTAAAAACCTCCAATGGGAGGCTAAGCATTGGCTTGGCTCTTCCCTTTGGGATTTATGGTGCAGGTATTTAAATTGCGGATGGACTTTGTCCTCTCCATTCTGGGGTATGAATTCTTTAAAATGAAATACAACGAATTGATTCAACAATTTGAAATTTGTTCGCGCTTGAGGACTCCTCCAAGCCGATTTTGTGCTTCCACAGGGTTGACCATTGATATAGAGCTGCGGCTTCCTGACATAAAATAAAGTGAAGTGTCAGTATACAAAATATGTGCTAATCTGCACCTAAAACCAGAAGAGTGGAAAGAGTACTTATCTCCCATTTTTTGGGAGGAATTTCTATAATTGATTTTCGCTCTCTATGTTCCCAATATAGAGAGTTTCTTTTGAATTAAGAGAGACTTTTAGTCACAGATCAGTTGAGAAATCGGTGGACAGCTTAGGAGCTTGTCTGGGCCGATTTTTGCATCTCTACGAGATTTTTGCTGTTGACGTAGAGATATCCTTCTCCTGACATAAAATATGGGGAAAAAAAGAGATGGAGAAAGTGTATACAATTTGTGCTAATTTGCGAGTAAAATCATAAATAAATGAATAAATAAAAACACTTAGCTCGAATTTGCTTGCTCGTTGACGAGGATGAACTCTTGATTTATATTGATCGATGAAAGAATTTGTGATGATAACCCCTAGCTTTAAACTCCCATCATCTTCAAAATTCTCTCTCTTTTGGTATTTTCTTTTTCTCGAATTTTTCTTCAATCTCCCAAAACTCTCTCAAACATCCAAAATTTCCTCTCCAAAAAATTCTCCCAAACACTTCAAATTTTCTCTCCCAAGAATCCTTTCTCAAGCTCACTTCTTCCTCCTTTTATAACCTACTCATCTATCTCCCATTCTAATTTTTCCACTAACTCTATCTCCCATTCTAATTTCTCCACTAACTCTTCTTCATTTTCATCTTCCATTCTCCATCTCTATCTCACATTCTAATCTCTCCACTAACTCTTCTTCATCTTCATCTTCCCTTCTCCATATTTATCTCCCATTCTAATTTCTCCACTAACTCTTCTTAATCTCCATCTTCCCTTCTCTATTCTTATCTTCCATTCTAATTTCTCTACTAACTCTTCTTCATCTCCATCTTCCCTTCTCTATTCTTATCTTATTTTCTCCATCCATTCTTCTCCAACTTCTCTTCTTCATCTCCTCTTCTTCATCTTCCCTTCTCTATTCTAATTTATCCACTAACTCTTCTTTTTATTATTTGTAAAATAATCATTCAAGAGTTAGGTATTTGCACTCTAGTCCTTGAATTTTAAGTATTTACAATTCAGTCCCTGAAAAAAATATATTTCTTTAAGTCCAAATCTCCTCACAATTTTTGACACACCAAAATTTACCACATGTCAAATTTAAGCTCATTTCTTGTCGCTGAAAATAATGCATAATTTAATTAAAGCCCTTTTGCAAAATTAAGTCATTCTGGGTATAATTGGGCCAAGATGAAAATTTAAAATATTAGAAGACAATGTCACAACTCATAAAAAGTGAAAGTTAAAAATAAGTTGACTCAAATTAAATTTTTTTAGGCCCGATTCGAGATTATACTCGTGAAGGAACACGTGACTCGAATTGGATTTTTCTGAATTTGCGATGGCCAATATGAAAATAGATTTAAAATAAAAATATTAACTATCTTTGTGTATTTTTTGGCCTCAAATGTTATTTTTCCAAAATTTTCAAATATTTTTGTATTTTTTTTTAAAAAAATTAAAATATATATAATATGAAAAATTATTTTTTGGTCAAAATTCGTTCCCTAGGCTTGGCTAAGGTTCCCAAAGTTGATTTTTCAATTTTATGAATTTTTATGGATTTTCTATTAATTTTCGAAAATAAATAAATAAAAAATACGTAAAAATACTGAAAATATGAAAAATCGTTTTTTGGTCAAAATTGGTTCCCTAGGCTTGGCTAAGGTCCCCAAAGTTGATTTTTCAATTTTATGAATTTTTATGGATTTTTTATTACTTTAGCAATAGAAAAAATGATTAAAAATCAGGTGTCAACAATCATTAAACTTAAACTTTGAAATTAAGATAATTTAGTTTTATGATAATTACCAAAAACAACAAGACCCTTGGTTCAACCTCCAATTACCAGAAAATAATCATCTAACGTGCTTCTGCAAAAAAAAAAAAAAAAGGTTTTGAATTGATGAGGCCCACCCACTCTAGGTTAGATTTTTTCTTTTTCAAAGGATGAAAACACTTATTTAGAATAAATATGCTCGTTAAAATCGACTGAAATAGAGCAAACATCCACAGACTAACAGTGACCAATTAGGCTAAACAGAATCGAAATAGAAAGGAATGTCAATCGATGAAAGTGGAACTCTTGTTTGGACTTGGGTTCACCGGATCCGATTCAGCGCAACTGTCGATTTAGCGGAGATTTATACGTGAGCGGCCGTTTGGATCCCTCGTAATCTAACGGTTCTATTCGACTATGCCGATGTACTTGGCTTTCACGTTTTTGCATGAGGAGGTCACGTTCCTCTCTCTTCCCATCTCGGAGATCGAAGTGCACATCTTGGAGGTAAGGGCGCGCATGACAACGTTTCTATTTCTCTGTTGTTGTTCCAAACCTATTCTAAAAATAGGTTTAGAACAGAAACTCGTTTGGCAACGCAAATCTGTTTTTCTATTTCTGTAACAAAAATCTGTTCTAGAAATAGATTTTGGCCCAAAACCAGAAATAAAAATTTTTTGTTTCTGAGAGAAAGAGAAAAATCTATTTCTATTCCAAAAATAATTTCTGGAACAAAATGATTGTTATGCCCGCCAAATGTCCCGGCATGGAAACCCTCTCTACTGCATTCCAGCGACAACGAAGTCCCTCCTATGTTCCTTGAAGTAGATGTCGCTCTGTCTGACCCGCGACGGTTCCTCCAAGCAATGGCCAACCGAGTTGGAAGACGAGATCAAATATGTGATTTGGTATCGACCTGGGTTGATCCGGTTTTCGCTACGGTTTAGTTCCTAGTACTAAGTACTTACCTTGAATGAGCAATAGGCGAACGGACAGCAGGTCTGGTCGATGATGATCGGGTTCTGTCACGTTGTTCATCCTTATGTTCCCGAAAGCCAGGTTAGTCGCGATGCTGCTGTCGGGGGAGTCAGGCCACATCTTGATCCGACTGCCGTTAGCCGTACGTCCCAGTCATGTTGCGGTCTTGCACCACGACGCCGCTGTCATGTTGCCTTCGTGCCGATACCTTCCCAGACTTCCCACACTACAACCGCGGGAAAATGGGGGAGAAGAAAGGTTGGTCAGCCAGATCTAGGGTTCACCGAAACGGAAGTTCAACCACCTGAAAAGACGCCGACACCACAAGACTCGAAATGATTGTCGCCTGGTTCCATGACCCGGTCCCGCAGTTGATGTTTGTTATCCAGACCAGAGAATTGCCTAGTCCAATAGAGCAGTCGTTGTGACGTCCTGATATTTATGCACCAGAAGACAAGAATAATAAAGGTTTTTGGACCAACGTCCCTCTTAACTTTCGGCTGTAGAAATACTCCAGACTCCACGTGGGCCTCCTTAAAATGCCACTACCTTAGCTCATCAAAGAAACCAGCGCTGGAGAGTCTTCGTTGGCTGGAAATGCGGCTGGTCTATTTCACTCCCACTACTGGACTTCCTTTTCCATGCAGATGAGATAAACTCTCATCATTTGAAGCCACCTGCTTCAACTATTCCCGTAAGAAAGTTGGCTGGCCTCTTCTTTTTTCTTCTTCCTATTTCTGCAGCTGTTGTTTTTGTTCCATTTTCTGCTGCTTGTGAGCTTGAGTTGCTTGGAAATTTGTTGCTGCTGTCCTCCATCCTTGTCCTTGGCTTGCTGCTGGAATTTCTACTCCTCTGTTGTGAAGTTGCAGCTGCTGTCTTGCTGCTGGATTTCCTTCTATCTTCTCGGTTTTCTCGCGTCCAGCACGCGCGCCCGGAGGAAATCGGCTCGTTCGGGGTCGTCTGGTGTCCGAATCGAGCCCCGTTTTCGCCTGTGTACTCCTGCAATCTTCCTTGATTCTGCTGTGTTTTGGTTGTTGCTGTGTTTCTATCCATCGCCGGAAAATTGCCGTCGATTCCGTCATCGCCGCCGTGAACAGTGTCGCCGGAATAGTACCGCCGGAATAGTGTCGCCGGAATAGTGTCGCCGGAACAGTACTAGCCGTTGCCGTTCGTGGCCCGAGCTCACCACCGTCTAGCCAAGCTCGAACTCGATTTTTGGGTGAGCACATTTCTAAACTTGACTTAGAATGTCGGGTATGCTAGGGACTAGTAGGGAAAATTTTATGATGAAAAATATTAAATTTCTTGGACGTCAAATGTCGATTATTTATTGCTGACCTTAGGGGTCCATTGATAATTTTTGTGGACTCTAGAAATTACCACGTGTGTTAGATTACTTGCCTTTGAACCTAAATGACTTAGAATGGAAACCGGGTCCTAAAATGAAAGTTTTTGCAACACGAATTGCTTGGTTATTTTATTCGATTTATTTTGAGGTGAATGGTGTGCCAATATGAATAATTTTGGGAAATGCATGTGGCAAAACTGGCTTGCATGAGTGTTTATGGGGTGAGCCACTTGAGAATTTTATGATGCTCATCATTGATTTGCATATTGGCATGAGACATGTGCGTTTGGCGGAGTGCGTAGAACCGTGCGGGACGGCCCGGCAGTGTCTAGGGGGCCACCGGGAATGCGGGGAGATAAGGAGGTGCCGATCGCAGAGCTAATTGAGCCACGGTCGTTGCACTTGCGCCTGAACGTGCTCGGCACGGGGTAGCTGGAGAGACAAGGGTGCCAACTTCGGTGTGAATAGACACGAGTTGGGGCACAGGCCTGAGACGTCTACGACGTGGCTGGGGACCGGCAGTGCCGATAAGAGCCACCAGTTGGGTTGAGTCCGGCAGTGCCCAGAGAGCCACCGGCAACCCGAAAACAGAAAGTCCGGCAGTGCCCAGAGAGCCACCGGCAAGCATTGAGCATCTGCATTGGCATCTGTATGATTTGACGTCACAATATGCATGTGATGATTTACATTCTAGCAAGAGGCGCATGTTGTTTACTAAATTGAGTTTAGATGTGTGTTCACTGAGTTTCGACTCACCTATTTTTGGCTGATCGCCATTTCAGACCCTCGACCGTAGGTATGACTTATCGTATTCCCCCTGTCCGCCACGGGATCCCTCAGGAAATTGAGACACAGGTATTTTCATACCCTATTATGGACGGAGTTTCGTATGAGCGGCATAGCTGTACCGTATGGGTCGACGAAGGCTACGACGTTTTGCTCCCTCATAGATACGAGGGATGGTACCGTCGGGTGGGTCAGGAGTTGTGGCAAGGTCCTCTGCAGGGTTTGGATATACCAGTCTTTTTGATGGGGCCGACAGGTCTGATGAATGCGGCCACTTTTGAAGGTGAGGTTGTAGACCCTGAGCCAATGGATGTCCAGGATGTAGATGGGGACGTAGTAATGGAGATCGAGGGAGTAGATGACGTGTTCGTTGAGCAGGCAGATGGCGAGCCTGGATCTCCGGGATCGGAGGAAACTGATCCAGAGGAGTTTCCGTTGTCTGAGGAGGATGAGTAGTTCCTCGAGGATGCCAGGATGAGGCGTAGTGACCTTTTTGGTTTGGCTTGTTTCCTTTTTGACCATGATCGGCTTGTGTTTCGAGGTTCAGATGTTAGCCTCCTCTCCTGGTTGTATAAAGCCTATTATTGTTATATGTAAATTAGATCTTCTCTATCTCTCTATTCCACATGTGTGTTTGTCAGGGGTTTGTATGCTTTCCGCTGTCGCATTTGTTAACCGTCGTTTGGCCGCGACGAGTCCTGGGCCGTCGCCAGTGTTGGCCAAGCGATGAGCGAATTAGCAGGTGAAGGGATATTGCGCGTCCGACGGGTCCGGGGCGTGACAGTCGTCGCCAGCTCTGATACGAGACTTGGAGATATAGACCCCCGAGATCCGCTCGATGTGGGTGCCATCCGTGTTCGGGCTATCCACAGGTGCAGAAATCCTGATCTTGCTACGTCTGAAGCCCTCACACTCCACCGGAGCAATGTGAAAGGACTTGCTGTTTAGGGACGTTACACTGCGCACGCTGGTCTTGTTCGTAGAGATAAATTTTGTGTTTTGGAACACGAGAGTGCAATCCTGTTAAGGACATTCCTAAACTGAAATCCTGTGTTACACCGACTCGAGACACGGCACGGCACGACGACACGTGAATTCTCAATAAATAGATAAGTCCGACACGCTGGGACACGTTTTATATTATATGTATATTTTTATATACACTCAATAATAATAATATCATTATGCTGAAACTGTTATTAATCTCCTCCTGTTAGTAGCATTTAGAAGTGTAGTAGTGCAACAACTATGCAACTGATACATCAGTATAAGTCATTGCTATTTTCTTGCTAAACCTCCTGGAAGAATACTTCAGACTATAGATTATATCAAAGGAATACAAGCTAAGAACAAGAGTGGGAATGTTTTCCTATGTCATTATTCGGCACTTACCCGCAATGATATGGTGTCCAAACACCATTAGAATGTAAAGCACAGCCCCTTTTGGCATGCATCAACCTAATGAGAGTGTTTTGGCAGTCCCCACTCCCAACCTCTAGGTGCCACTAGCCTATTCGCAAAACAGTTCCTATCAACCATATACTCAATAGACTTATTCGCGAACAAGGGGAGTTGAGGCTGGTGAGAGGAGGGGAGGCGGCAAGCAGGGAAGGCGAGGCTTACAGTGAGGTAAGTCGCGCAGATCTCGCGGTGAGCCGGCGAGTCGCGCGGCGAGCCGAGGCCAGCAAGAGAAGAGGAGGCTGAGGCGAGCAAGGGAGGTCTCGTGGTGAAACGGCGAGTCGCGCGGCGAACCGAGGTCGGCGAGAGGAGAGGAGGCTCAGGCGAGCAGGGGAGTGTTGACTGTAGAGGCAAGTCGCACACCAAGAGAGAGATGCAAAGGAAAGAAGTGAACTCAGAGAAGAACGCGAGTAAAATTAGGTCAAAACAAATTTGGCTTTTCACTTTCTGAGCGTTGACTTTCGGTCAATGAGTTTCCCCTTTTTTTTCAGCATGTCGGACACATGTCCGTGTCTGACACGCCTAAATGCAGAAAATCAGCGTGTCCGTGTAATCTTTTGCCAGTAAACACCCAATTCAGCCAAAAAGAGAGGCTTCAGATGCAATTGCATGAAGCTTAGGGTTGGAAGGAGCTTGCAATCAAACTCGACGAGGCAGTCGTCATACAGCCACGCCTTGGCACCTCGACCATCGAACACTCCTTCCCCAGTTAATCTTAGCCCTTCGGCCCATCCGAACCTTGACCCAGCCGGCATCTGTTCCATACTGCGACAAGTTTGTCGAAGCCTTCAAATGACCCTGCACGTTAATCTCTATTAATGCCGCCACCGAAGTGAAGCAGCATAAATAACAGGTGATCCCTTGAAGCACGTGCAATTTAGCGGAGCGCACATTAAGAATTTTAACTCTTGCCCTCGCAGTGACGGTTAGCGAGGACACACAAGGACCGGCGAATTTCACGGGGCCAAGCAAGTACGTTCCTTTAGGTATCAAAAGATTTACCCTGCCGGTCGATACACACGCCTCGTTCCATTCTGCCTCGAATGCCTGCAATAAGAAACATGAGATCCTGAGCGGACCCGGAGTTATGTGGATGTGCCGGTGCCGGTCGCTTTGTTATGCATCAAGATATCCTCTTCCATCTCTTCATTTCTCCCGATTTATCTATTCAGCAAGATCAAATCGTCATTAAGGCGAGAGCATAATCAAAGTAGCATTGACTCCTGTCGGAGATAACGAGAAAGCTTTCCACAAATTGCAGGGAACCGACGGCATCTCTCGTCTCTCAAACAATCTTTTTCCGAGTTCTGAAATCCCTCAGGATGTGCAAAAGCACATGAGTGTTCTTTCCTAAAGGCCAAAAAAAAAAAAAATAATAATCAGCTTCTTTATTCAACTTCCACACTCAGAGAGGGAGGGAGAGGAGAGGAAAAACCTTGCGGTCGTCAGTCCGGCCATCGGCGAAAGCACTGAATCTCTTTACATCAAAAATGGTGGAAAGGGCCCGTCTCTTCCGATCCAAAGGGCTTGCCCTATCTCCTCTCAAAGTCTCCAACACTTGAAACTGAAACTGAACCACCACCTGCCACCAAACCTCCTCCCCTCCCTTCAACGACACCGCTCAAGAACACCATGCAGCAAACAGCGAAAGACTCGACCTGGCGCCATTCGTATAAATCCACTAACTAGGGCCGCAACAGCTCCTCTTTCTCGCCCCTCTTGTGGTGGTGTGTGATTTGATCAGCCGAAATGTGAGAAACTTTCTGCTGAAAGCGAAAAGGCGACAGTTCCCAAAGGAAAACGAGGTCTGTCGGGATTGCTAAGTAGCGAGAAGTGACTCTCGCTGACGGCCGAACCTACTGCAATCTACAGTCACTGGCTCGTTGTCGTGCAATATGAATGAGCTTGACCATCTTTTGCACGTTTCACAACCCAAAACAAAGGATAAAAACAACTTGGGAATCCACGTTTTTTTTTCTCTTTTTGGTCGAAGGGAATCTACATTAACAAGCTTGACCGGTGCTCATATATTTTGTGAATACCTATTATTGCAAGTGTTGTTAAGTAGTTGGTATACGTGTCGATCTGTTGCGCTGCACTGCCGCTCTTCTAATAATTCCATTAACAAGGAGTTGATCAAAGGAAGGATTCAAATCGATAAGAGAATTGTTCCTTTTCTCTAAGGAAGAAAACAAGGTATTTTCTCAAGTATTGTAAAAACATATATGTGGGACGAAGATGGAAAGATTACCATTTATGGGGGAAAATTATAAAAAAAATCATAAACTTATTGCAATTGTATCAATTTAATCATAATTTTTTTTATTCAATATTAAATATTTTGCATTTGTCCCAACTTAGTCCTTTCAGCCAATTTTAGCCGAAAATCACTGACTTAGCGTGGCTAACATTAACGTGGCAATTTTTAATAATATTTTAATATTCCTATTAAAAAAAATTATAACGTTGTCTTTTTGTTCCCCAGACCAGAATTAGGGCTGGTGAGCTCCACGAGGGCCTCGCCTAGTGCCAGCGAGGGTTGACTGATGACCCCTGCTGGCCCTAAGTCTAGTCTAGAAAACAAAAAAAGAAAAGAAAAATAAAAAAAAGTATAAGAAAATGAAAGAAATATTGAAATATTATTAAAAATCGTCACACCACCGACTACGCCACTTTAGCAATTTTTAGCTAAAATTGAGCGAAACGACTGAATTGGCACAGATGCAAACGATTTAAAATTGATTGAAAAAAAAATTATGATCAAAAGGGCACATTTGTATTAGGTTTAGGATTTTTTTTTTTTTTGTATATTTGAGATGCTCCTTCCTTAGGCTGTCCAATGTTTTTCTTCTAGATTCACGAGAAGATCTTGGCCGGACTTTTGCTAGAAAAGGAAGGGAAGTCAAATGAGGAACTTCATGTTACTAGATACGGAAAAGAAAATATGTTCGTAAGGAGTTTTTTTTTTCTTTTTGAAAATAAATCACTGATTTAAAGAAAGAAGCCAGTTAAGGAAATAAATCTCCCAAACCGACGAGTCCTTATCGAGCATCAACAAGCCAAAACTCTTTTCAGATATAGCTTCAAACCAATATCTCCTTCTCAAATTTCAGCTATCGGTACTAAATTCTCGTTCACTTTGGCCCTTTATTTGAATTCTCGTTCTTTGGCCAAACCCCATGATTCGTGGTGTAAGCACACTCAACATGAAGACATAAGATCCCTCTGTGTTCTCTTCTTCTCCTCCTCCTTCAAAGTTCGAGCAAGGCCGAGATCGAGATCGAGATCACCTTGAGGAGTCAGCTGCCATGGAAGACAAGCGGACCACGATGACCCTGAGCATGAGGAAGCTGGCCCTGTGGCACTCGAGGAACTTCAAGCCCCTCTTCACCCACAAGCACCTCGAGCCCATCATGTCCACCCTCGGCTTCACCTCCCTCCCACCCTCCCCACCGGGCATCAGCGGCGGCACTACCTGGAAGGAGTACGTGTTCGCTGCAGGCGGGGCGCAGGGCCGTCCGCGGCCAAGGCTGCCCTACCCGAGGATCGACGGCCTCCACAACCACACCTACCAGGCTTTCCTAGAGGCCATCAACTTCCACCTCCAGAGGCACGATATATCCACTGTCTTTCATGTTAGGTACCACTATGAGTTCTCTCTCTCTCATCCTCTACGCGATATATATGGACGCGCAATTTTGAAGTAATATTTCCGCGCCAATGCGCGCGCCATTTAGGCAATTCAGGTCTATGCGTTACATCGCCATATTAGGTCATTACATCATTCCTAACACGGCCCGCTTTGTTAATGCACAAATCAGTTTAGGCAGATGATAATCTTTACTAAAACTGAAAATCGTCTTTTCAATTTTCACAATTGTCAGTCTAGTTCATGAGGAGGAGTTATTCAAGTCAGTTTAGGGAGATGATATTGCTTACCGGAATTGCAAATTCGATCTCACCTTTAAAAAATTCAATTTGCAAGCTAATTCAGTACATTGATGTGTAGCTTGGATTGTGTTTACATACTTGCTGGTGGAAAAAAAAAAAAGAGAGATTTCTTCCAATAAATATCATAAATGCGGATTCCGTAATTATTAGGATTGTGGATACGGGCCAAGTCTTTGCAATTAATGCGCATCTAGTTTGAGTATGATTATATGTAATGCAATGTAGAGGTACTTACCAACAAGGAGTCCTCTGTAGTTATCTTAAATCTTTTGCGGAAACGCCACAAGGAATCCGGAACTATATTCGCTGTGACACATTATTCCAAACTTTTTTTTTGTGACATAAAAAAATCCAAACTTTTATTTATGTGATAAATTTACCCTCCGTCGATGTTCTATCATATGATTTTTTTAGCCAAAATAATGTCTTTTTTATTTCGCTATTGATGCCATGTTAACATGATTTGCCTCCTAGCGTTTGACGCAGGCGGACGGTAAATGCATCACTTGAATACAAGTTTAGGTTATTTTGTGTCATTGAAAAAAGCTTAGGGTAAATGTAAGACATTATGTAAGATTTTTGGTGGCTTTTCCTCAAATTCCTTTTCATCTTAGTGAAACAAGAAATTATTTCCAGTTAAGCTATTGACGATCATTTACTTATCATCGATCACGAAAGCCGATCATCCGATCCAATTCACTAATTAATCACCAATCACGAAAGCTTATTATTACAGATGGACTTTGAATCTCGAGCTCTTATTTGAAATTTTTCCGATAAGAAATTATTGGCAATCGGAATTGGAAGGACCGCAACAAGTTGGAGAGTTGATTTTTGTTTTATTTTATCCCCTTTTCATGATATGTATGTTCAGGGGTATGCCCATGAACCGAGGTGACCTCCATGGCAAGTGGCATGCTCTGGACGAGGACGAGCTCGTCTATGTATACAGAGAAGGGACACTGGATCAAGCAACGCACCGGCGCTACTCCGATTCCGAGAGCAAAAGTAGCACAGCCGGCGTCTACGACTTCGACTCTCTCGCCGTCCGCGACAAAGGCGGCGAGTCTGCGGTCGGCCAGGTCGTGCCCTTGGAAGACATCATAGTTTCGCCCCGAGGAGACGACGAGTTCGACCCCTTCTAAAATCATGTCGTCGGTGTTCTTGTACTTCGTTCATGTACAATAAAATCTTTGTTGTGTAATAAAATTGTTGATGAGAGCTTCCCTTCCGAAGCCCACAGCATAAGTTGGCGCGAGCTCGTGGTAGGCTGGTCGGTAATCGACTCGTGCGTGTTTGTTGCACACATATATTATCAATTCAGGGACGGAGATATTACGGGCGATCCATATACGCTTAATCGGCTCGTGCTTTTTCCATCTCCTTTTTAAAGGCAGAAAGACATTTTAAGTACTAATATTTGTGTATGGAGCTCACTTTGACGTCAATATTTTAATTTTTAGATAATTTAAGCACTGATTTTTATTTTAAAAAAATGAATATTTGAGTGCCAATTCCGATGAGCTTCGCCAGAAAACTTACATGGCATCTACGCAGCTTGCCGGAGGATCCTAGTCAGCAATAAAAAAAAAGCTAAAAATTAATTTAAAAAATTCCACATAATATATATTTACAAATTTGAAAATAAGCTAAAAAAACTTTAAAAAAATGTTTTAAAAAATATCTCTATAAAATAGCTATAAAGCATTGGGACTTCGGCATTTTTATTTGCAAAGTTACAATGCAATCTTCAGCACTTTTATCTGCAAATACATCAAAATTTGCTCACTTATTTGTACATAAAAATATAAAAAAAAATAAGTTAAATAACTAAGTATGCCCTTACCGTTGCCAGCTTCTTCTTTATTTCTTCTTATTTTTAAACTAATTTTTAAATTTAGATCCTATTTTTCAATAAAATTGCCAGGTTGACTTTTTTTTAAAATAAAATTTTCACGTGGACTTATAAGTAATGTATCACTAAGATATTTTAAATATAAATATCGCATATGTTTTTTGGGTCGGAATCTCTCACCGCTGGCACTTAAATTATCACTCTCTAATTTGGCACTTACGTGAGTCGGCAAAAAAATTGATACCAAAGTAAGTGCTATATACAAATATTAGAACTATGTCGTGTAATAAAATTGTCGATAAGAACTTCGTTTATGAAGCCCAACATAAGTTGGCGCAAACTTGTGGTAGGCAGGTATGAAATCGACTTTGTGCGTGTTAAGTTACAGGCATATCTTACCAGTTTAGGGACGATGATATTACATGAAATTCACGCCCTTAACGGCAACAACGATTATATTTTTAAAAAAAAAGTGATTCTAATTAAAATTGATTTTTTTATTCTATTCCCTAGATGAGTTTTAGATAATCAGAACGTGTTTAGCAACCGCATAAAATTTCTGTTTTTGGAACATAAACGCGTTTGGTAATTACACAAATTTTTTATTTCCAAAGATAATTTATCTTTCCAATTTTTGTCATAAGTCAAATAATTATAAAGTTACTTTGTGAAATTTCATCATATATTTTGAATTAATTAAAGATTAATTCATATCGATTTTCTTATATGACATATTGCATTTTACATATAACATTTTTTCATGCTATTCTACCTAATTGTCAGATCATAACAATCCATTTTAAGCTTAAAAAAAAGAGAGACCATATTAGATTAATGTGTTATTTCATATTAGCTTGGGCCCTCCCAAGCCTATATCAAATCACAAGAGTGAATATCAAATTCAATCTTAATAGGATCGATAATATGTGTAAGCATTTATGTAAATGGAGTCACCACCGGTCTTCGAGAAAGGTAGATCGAAAACTTTATCATACGGTAGGAAGAATCGTTCAATTCTATGCAATTGGAAAAATCTATGGTCCAAGTACTTGGTTACGTCGGTGTTTCCACATGCTCTCTTTCGACAATAAAGTTGAGTGTTTTATAAATGTGTTTCTTGCAAATTTTCAATTTATTTTTAAACCCGTGAGAAAAGCCAATGCTAAGTGTTTAAACATGTTGTTTTTGTATGTTTTCAAATTTTATAAAACTAGACTAAGTTTAAAGTATATAAACCTAGATAGATCACAATCAATGAATCATAACATTGATAAATCGCATCATAAAATCTTAATGAAGCTCTAAGAGCCTGAAGAAATATAGTTTGGGTTTAATTTCAAGGGTGTTATGATTTTCCTAAAAAAGAATAAAATATATTAAATCTAGGGAATCTAGGCCCAAAATTTTAAAAATGATGTCAAACTAGACTAATCTAAGCTTCTTCTATTTTTAAGGATTTTCTAAAAAATTTTGATTTTTTAGAATTTTTATCTTTTTTTTTATTCACGTTGTATTATCTTATATATTTTTATTTGAAAATGAGACCTTTTTTTATTTTAGTCGAGAGAAAAGTGACGAAAGAATTGAAAAAAAATGAGAGATATGGGACTACATTTTATTTTGTTATTTTCAAAAGTGATTCACTTTTTAGAATCATTTTTGTTTTGTTCTTTTTTTGCTCTAGAGTTATTTTCTAGAACAGAATCAAAATCAAAATCATTTATGTTATCAAATATAATTCTCATTCTTTTTTATTTTGAAAAAGAGAATCCGAATTGTGGTCATACCGGCCTAAAGGGCACACGCTTTTTCCATCGCTCACGCTTTTTCCATCCCATTTTTAAGCGCAGAAGCCCCTTACCACATGTGGGTCCCACATAGCATAATTTTAAATCTTTAAAGAAATCCCAATTACAATTTTACCCGCACAACGAAGACAAAGGTAAAATGCAAGGCGTGCTCTTGATTTACCTTTCATTTTTTTCGTTTTATGTTTAATTCCAATTTTACTAAAAGACAAAATAAACATTACCCCTCTCAAAAAAAAAAAAAAATTTTCACTCTAGCGTTGATTCTTCCAACCCATTATATATCGATATACGCTGAATGCCTGCCTTCTTTTGAAATTCTCTATTATCCACTTGTAAGGGAATTTAACCGACTGATGTAATCTATGCAAACATTAATCACACAACAAAGCAGAGAAAATATAGTTTTATTTTAATTTATTTCCTTATACCTTTTCTGTTATGATACACATGTGCGTTATGTTAGAGAAATCTCATATCGAAAAATTGATGCGGTGTTGATTAGTTAATATATCCTAATTAGTCCATAATTCATTGACTTAAGCTCTTGATAGTTGATTGGTAATACACTCCCAATGCATATGAATATATGATGGGCTTTGTGGTGTAGCAACATGGGCCCAATGATAAACCTCATGATTTGGTCCGCAGAAAGAGATTAAGGATGAAATTGAGCATTGGCGTTGGGTAGAATACTTGAATTAAGGGGATCCAAACTTAACATTAGAGTTCACACATAAGGGGAAGATTATTAGTCAATGTGAGTCCAATTAGACATGTTGATTGACTTGGATTTAGGCTCACTCTTGGGCACTCTTAGTGATCCCCTTATGTGAAGATATTGGATTTCTACTGCGAGCTCCCAACATTTTCAATAAAAATTTATGAGAATCTGCTCAAAAATTGAATATCGTGATTGATGCATATTCCTCTATTTTTCCATATAACCAAGGCAAATATAACATTCCGTGCAATATCATTTTAGGGAGCTTTTCCTTTAGAATCTGCACGATAAGATTGCATGCTTAGAATTTTTAAAATATTCAATTTTTTCATCTTGGTAATTTCTTTTTAAGATATCTTGAAAAAATCATGTAGCGGTGCAATTAAAACAGATAAAAATTGCACTGTTAGAATCACTGAATAAAATGAAAGCTGAGCATTTAAATATATGGACGATCACCTAACGGCATATATTGAACTCATAATTAAACCAATTGCATTCATTAAATTTTGTAGACAATTCTTTTCGTTCTTACTTGTGCTTAAGTTTTTTTTCTAGAATGATAGTCTTGCTACTACAAAAAAAAAAAAAAAGAAATATACGACTCATCAACACAATAACTAGTTGTCTATTTGCCAAATAATTTTTTATTTAAAAAAGAGGCACGCCAATTTCGTTTGACACGGAAAAAAAAGGAGGAAGAAACCCAAATGAACAAAGCAAAAGAAAAGTCATAAACAAGCTTTAAATGAAGAAAGGGCCACATCTGACCTTAGTCTTTATTGCATGGGTAGTCATCGTAAGTTTCAACAACAATGACAATTGAGACATGCAAGCAATAATGTGATCAATTTAAAAGAGAGAAAATGTCCGAAGTATAATAATAAGGTGGAAAAAGCGCGAGCCCCTTAAAAAGGTAAAGCTAAATTAAATCGTCCAATGAAGAAACAGACGAGTCATTCAATCGACGACCTTAACTTTCACGCGTTAATCCGAATAGAGACTGCTAGGCGCGTGGCTCGGCCGGCGAGACTCGACGAGGGTAAGAGTCGCGGGTTCGAAACCCCCTGGCCACCTGACAAGCAGCAAACAGTTAGGATCGCCTGGATTTACTTTGCCTTGGCCTACTCTGAACTCACGAATTGTAATCGCCTGGCCACCTAGTAGTCGCGGGTTCGAAACCCCTTGACGTTTTTGCTCTTTTTTCACCTCGCATAATTGCAAAGTCCGGAGCCGTCTTTTCCCGCCGAAGCATTGATTGGCGCTTCTTCCTCAATCAGTCAACTTTATTGACAATGGAGTCTCTCTCCCTCCCCTCTCCTTCCCCCACTGTCCCTGGTTCTCTTCTCAAAAGAAGAGCCTGAAGAGGAGCCCGCATTACCGCAGCAAAGCGCAGATAAAAAAACGCTTTTATCTCCTTGGATGGATGAACGCTTCTAGGGCTTTCCACTTTCACTCCGTGTCTGCCACCAACATAAAGCCTCAAACCCTCTCCTCTTGTCTCTTCTTCTTCCTCGGTTTGCACCCAAAGCTCGCGCGAGCATTCTTTGGAATGTCCCCCAGTGTGAACCGAGCTAGCTATTTTTTGCTATTCGTCAAAAGATTCAAGGAGTTGTCAGTCATTTTGGCCCTTCCTTTACTCTCTCCAGACCGTCAGTGAGTCCAAATCCCCATGGCAGTGAGAAGAAAAGGTGAGGAATCCTAGGCCAAGTGCAAAGCCAAACATCCTTGGAGCGTTGATTCTCAAATGGGTGTGCTTCGGTCCGCGTTTCTCTGCTTGATTCTTGTAGAAAGCTGCAATCTTGCTGCCTCCTCTGACTCTGCTGGCGAATGGAAGTCCGCTACGGCAACATACTCCGAAGAGACGGATGGATCTCTGATAACTGGTAAATCCCTCTTCTCTTCCTTGCGCTAGCTCCTCTGTTTTTCAGTCGTTTCCTCAACTTCGTTTCCGAATGTTGGCAGGAGGGGCTTGTGGTTATGGGGACCTTCACAGGGCCAGCTATGGCAAGTACAGCTCCGGCTTAAGCGCGATGCTGTTTAACAGGGGGAGTACCTGTGGAGCTTGCTTCGAGCTCCGGTGCGTCGACCACACCGTGTGGTGCCTCCCCGGCAGCCCGCCTGTGATCCTCACCGCCACCGACTTCTGTCCTCCGAACTACGGGCTTTCGGCTGACTACGGCGGGTGGTGCAACTTCCCGCAAGAGCACTTCGAGATGTCGGAGGCGGCCTTTGCAGAGATCGCGGAGCGGAGAGCTGATATGGTGCCTGTTCAGTACAGGAGGTATGATGAAAGCCAACCCACACAAATGCAGCTGCTTTATCGAATGCATAAACTTGATTCCTGATATCTTTCGACTCCGTGAAAAACATAAACAGGGTGAAGTGTGCGAGAAGCGGTGGTCTGAGATTCACATTGAGCGGGAACTCCCACTTCTATCAGGTCTTGGTAACGAATGTAGGACTGGATGGGGAGGCGATCGCCGTGAAGGTGAAGGGGTCGAAAACAGGGTGGATACCGATGGCGAGAAACTGGGGCCAGAATTGGCAATGCAGCGTCGACCTTAGAGGACAGCCTCTCTCTTTCGAGGTGACCACCAGCGACCGAAGAACCCTCACATCTTACAATGTAGCGCCGCCGAGCTGGCAGTTCGGTCAGACATTCGAAGGGAAACAGTTCTAACATGGAAAACCATGAAGAACAGGAAAGGTATACTGCCACATCATCACATTCCAAGCTTCAGGGCAAGGCATTCATCTTAGAAGCAAAATTCTCTCTCGTCTTCTTTGCACCACGAACACAGCAGTAACATAAAAAAGGCAGCATAGTTGCGAAAGACAGTTTGAAAGACTAAGAATACAAGGCCCCAGTTTTGTCTGTCTCATTGTGTTGTGTTAATGATCGAAAGGTAGAAGCATGCCTTCCCTGCCAAGCAATGCATTTACTGGCAATCGGAATGCGTTTGTGTGTTTCCATTATGCCACCCTAAAGTTTTAAGGAATATATATTTCTAACTGATGCTATTTGCTTTGCCCAAGCTCATTTGAACTCCCTGGAACCCATACAATTTTGAGATGACAAGGTTAATACACACATATTCAGCCACAGATTGATGCTTTATGACATCAAGTAGCGTTTTGCTTAGGACTAACCATGCACGAGGCAAGCAGAAAGCGAATGTGAATTCTTGTAAGTGTCAATTTGTACAGGAGAACTTGTTTGATTTGCATTGATTCTATCATGCAAAAGGAATAATCAACTTGGAGCTGAGGAACTCAAAAGATCAACAACATCAAAGAGTGTAATTTGGATCACAAAAGAGTTTGATTGTCGTTCTATCATGTTGAAACTGCCATTAAGTTTCTAGAATGTACAAGACATGAGGGATGTGTACCAACTCCACTTCCTTTTTCTCTTATGATGAAACACTATGTTTCAGTTTAAACTGAAAAGAAGGCACAACCAACATGGCCCTTTAAAATCTCTTTCTGCAGTGATATGTATGCTCAAGATTGGCATATCATCTCTTCAGTCTCCTTTAAAAACTCCAGGGATTCCCCATAATACTTCTGAGCCTCCTCTCTTATTTTAGCTGAAACAACCTGCTCTCCCATTGATTCAAGACCATTTATAAGAATCCTAAAGGATGACCTATCTGGTTCACATCCTATTTCTTTCATGAAGTAATAGCACTCTGTTGCCAATTCAACGAGACTAAAACTTATGAAGGTTCTCAAGACACTATTAAACCCCTCAAGATGAGGCTCAATATTATCTTCTGTTCTAAAATACAGGTAAAGAAGTTTAACCTCCTCAAACAATCCATTGCCAGCAAAGACTGAAAACATTTCAGCATACAACAGTACTTGAGCCTTGTACCAGTACTCCTTCCGAATATCTTCAAAAACCTGGAGGAATGAGTCATTATTTGGAGATGGTAGAAGAGAATAACACTGATCACTACAAAAATTAAGGAGCGGAAATTAAACAACACTCCAGTACCTAAATCACATGTATCAGAATAGGTATATGAATTATCGATGGCATCCAAGACAATGGAAAGTACAAAAGATATATTGTCCCGTCCTTTCCAGCAACCAAACCAACAAGACAACCTTTTCTTGTTACAAGAGACAGGGATGGGGCTCTCCTCTTGTGTTATCGGTCTCAATTAACATACCGTCCGTGCAATCAGGACTGCCTTTTCATGTTTGCAGCCAAATGGTCCCAAGCACTCAGTTCTCCTGTGACCAATGCACCTATCTTAAAGTCACACTTCCTCATGCGCCATACTTAGACAAGAGCACATGTCTCCCCTCCCAAACTGCGGGCCTGACTCACTAACAAACACTTGCCATCAGGATTGCATCACTGTGCCAGATAAATTGAGGTTATTGTCTTCTATTTTTAACATAGAAACAGGCACTTCTAGTTCACCGTTTTTTTGTTTTTTTTTTTTTGCTAGCCAGCACCCCCATTTGGCATACAGCAACAGTAGCCATTACAAAGTATGGGTCCTTACTGGTGTGCCGTGATGACTGAGAAGAGGCAGTAGATTCCCATGCACCTGGACTTTGGATGTTCTTAGTGTACTCTCTCTCTCTCTCTCTCTCTCTCTCTCTCAAGACCTATAAAGCAAAAAAAACAAAAATTCAAACTCCCGTGTTAACTATACATACTCAAATTGGGAATGCGAAAGATGAAATCATGGATTTATGAGCAGTTGCAAAGAATATGTTCCAACCAATTGGTACAGCCCATTCGAGAGGCCATCTTCTTTAAAGTAAGCTTTCACAATAGGGTAACAATAACATTAGGACAGGCAAGATGAGCTAATTTGATTCTTGAGGAACAATCATGATACAATCCCAGTTCTAGACACCCCTAGTTTCCTGCTTGTTAAGGTATGCATCTGCTACGAGAAAAACTCACTCTAAGCACTTCAAAACCTTAAAGCATACTTACGCCTCAATGCAAACCAGTAAAACACAAATTTTTTTCGTCATCTGTTACCTCTAGTGATGCATCGCAATGGCATTTTCCTCCGAAGAGGCCTAGAGTCAATCCAACTACCAAAGACGAAACGAACGAATCGAAAGCTATAACCGAGCAGCATAGCATAAACATGCAATCGCAACTCATTCACAAGTGCGAGATTCCGCAGCGGCCGCAAGACCCATAACGCAGGAAGCAATAGAACAAGCACCTTGAGGGCCAGATCGCACCGGCTCTGCCGGAGCAGCTCGCGGAGCACCGCGATCATGTCGTGCTTCAGGAGGCGCTCGAAGGCGGAGCGGCGGACGAGCTCGAGCGACCGCGGGCCCTTGCCGCTCGCCCGCTTCAGCGCCTGCACGGCTTGGATGGCCTCGATGCTGAGGGTCCTCCCCCTCTGGAGCGGCTTCCGGTTCTTGCTCCGGTCCCTCATCGAAGCTCTCATGGCCTTGGGGAGCGACGGAGGTTGGGGACGACGGCCCGGCTTGGCGAGGGGGACGCAGGGGAGGGAGTGCAGTGGCGTTGGAGCCCGCACAGAGTTCATCATTGGACTGAACGCGAGCGAAAGCAGCGAATGGTGGGATCACTGAGATGTTATTTTAAGTACCTGTTAGATAAATACTTAGAAAATTATTAATTTATTAAACTCAATATTTTTTTTTCGTAAAAAAAAAAACAAATGATTTAATGATATATTATTGTTATAAATAATTTATTAGTAAATAATATTATAATATATATTTAACCATTTTTATGAATGATGAGAATATTTTTTTTCATTTTTTTTTGTAATTGATACAAATAATCTATTTTAGGAAAATATTTTTGAAATTATGCATTTTTCACAACAACAAACACACCCTAAGTTTATCTAAAAATCTTCGTCTATTGATTATTCTTGAAATGTCTGTAATGACTATATTGACAATTGAAAGTTTCTACCCAGTATGTTTTACAGGGTGTCTTAGAAATACACATTAACAAGACTCTTTTTCCATTGGTAGGATGGATGGATGAATCTTGGACTGACATTAACGAAGAAACTTTTCTATACTTAAAATTGGAAAGCATGTTTTATGTTGCTTTTTAAGATGTTCTTTGTATTGTTGTTTGTTATCCCTCTTGAGATGCAATAGGTAATCGATAGTAAGTAACTTCGAGTTCTCGAATGATAAAAAAAAAAATCCAGCCCCCAAATGAATTTCCAATGGCACTATAATCGAAGGGAATACATTTGATCACCTAGCAAATCATCTGGAAAGATAATTTCCAATTGGTACGATGTTTTTAGTTTTCTTTTTTTTTTGTTCGAGATATGATGATCCTAGTTTAAATTAAGTATTTTAACCCTAATCTTTTATATGATCTCCATATAAATCATGTATTCTACTAGCATGCTCGATCAACCGTGTACACAACGCAATAAATTGTAAGTTTTAGAAAGGTAATATTTTACTCATGCCTGATTTTGTAAGTACTTATAAACAATTTCCTCTCTTTCATACACGCAAAAACGACAGTGCATTTCGTACGTCCACATCCCCAGCGTCGATCCGAAAACGCGAAGCGTACAAGCAAATTCCCGAGTCTCTCGTTATCTCTTCTTCTTTACTTCGACTCCGCTCTTCGCAAGTCCATCACCATCCATCGCCAGCGGAGCTTCTCAGCTCTGCGAAGCGGAAGCAGGTAAAAGGAATAAAAATGGCGACTTTCGTCGGCTCGCCTTGTTGGGTCAGACTCAGGTCGATCGGGGAGATCACCCTCGCCCATCCTTCATTTCCACGCCAGTCCTCCCCACTCCGCCCGTGGTCAATCGCCGTCCCTCTCCCCCGGAGAGGCTTCTCGGTCTCCGCCGCCGCCGCCTCCGACGGTCAGGTTCGCGTCCGGTTCGCTCCTTCTCCGACCGGCAACCTCCATGTTGGCGGCGCCAGGACCGCGCTTTTCAATTACCTGTTCGCTAGGTAGTTGTTATCTCTCGCGCGTGTTTGCGTTGTGGTTTTTGTGGCCTCTTATTCAAATTATGTCCTTGAGGTTGTTTGGTTCTTCCGTGTTCTTGGAGCTAATTCAGGTCGAAAGGCGGCAAGTTTGTGCTTAGAATTGAGGACACTGACTTAGAGAGGTCAACCAAAGAGTCCGAGGAGGCAGTGCTGCAAGATCTGTCTTGGCTTGGGCTTGATTGGGATGAAGGTTTTCTTTTTCCCTTGCTTTTCTCAGGTGTTCCACATCTGATTTTTTTTTTTCCAAAACAGAGGGAAGTTTTTTGTGCTACTTGCGCAATGAACTGTGAATTGTTAGTCCCAACTCCAAATTCTTTGTGGGGAATTGTGTCTTTGTGGACATTTTTAGTTAATTTTGTTGCCTGTTTTGCTTCTGACTCTTTGAAGTGTGTTGCAGACATTTTGCCTTTTCGATTATTAATGTTAATTTGAGTTTTATGGACTTTCTTGTTTACTTTAGCCATGATAATATCTTCGGTAAATTCTTCTAGGCCCTGGCATTGGTGGAGATTATGGACCGTACCGGCAATCTGAAAGGAACTCCCTTTATAAGGAGCATGCTCAGAAGCTTTTAGAATCTGGTCATGTGTACCGCTGCTTTTGTTCGAATGAGGTAATCTCTTCTAGCTTTTGATCTCTGAACTTCATTACTTCAATGCATGCAAGAAGCTCTGTACTTGCCGAGAAGATTGTATTGACATTTCAATTAGAGACGATGATCCAGTTGGTTGATTTTGAAAGTGAGGAATATTGGTCTCTCATTCAATATATTGCAAGTATGACGGCAGTGTCAAATGTGGCTGCTTGTCATCTCTCTTCTTTCGTGAGGCATGATTGAAATGATATGTACATGAAATTTCAATGGTTGTGAGCTTGCATTGCCTTGTTTACTTACGGTTTTACCAATAGGTGTTATCTGGCTGGAAATGTTGGTCAGTCAATATTACTCTGAATTTGCTTCACATCTTACAGTTCATCTAGAGATAATCCCATTCTATTTAAGAGCCAGAATCGTCTGTCATGTTTCTATTGTACTTTAGCTTGAAGTACACAAAGTTATTGGATTATTACTCCAGGAGCTTGAGAAAATGAAGGAGATTGCAAAACTAAAGCAACTGCCTCCAGTTTATACTGGACGATGGGCTACTGCAACCGAAGAAGAAGTGCAAGAAGAGTTGGCAAAGGGAACACCTTTCACATATCGATTTCGTGTGCCAAAGGAGGGTAGTCTGAAAATAAGCGATCTCATCCGAGGAGAAGTAAGTTATGTTTCCATTAATGTCGGCCTGCAATCTGACTTTTCCATTTTCTTATTGAACAAAAGTTGTCCGTGCATAAGTTCTGTCCCAAAGTGCTAAGATTTTTTGCAAAGATGAACACCTAATGCGGCCATGATTTATCCAAGGTAGAGTTTAGCAAGTAATCAGATTTATACATCCCAACCTTTGGCCCAAACAAAAATTGAAAAAGAAAAACTCAAGTACTTTGTGGGCATGAACTCTGATGAAGTTAAAAACAAATTTCTCCATGATACTCCACATGTCAAATTAATGGTAGCCATGAACACCTTCGATATAGTCATGATGTATAAAAGACTAGTGCATTTCATCATAAGTAAATGTTTGACTTGTGCTGCGAGTGCTATTTGGGCTGCTTTTGAGAGCTAGCTTCCATTAATTGCTTGAAAATGAATTCCAGAAAATTGCTTGATTTTGTAACAGTCGGTTTAATCACAATAATGTCTACGATTGATGAAATGTATCTGCCCTTTTTTATCCGATGGTATGCGCTATTGACCTTATGGATAGTGTTGTGAAGGTCAGTTGGAACTTGGACACACTTGGAGATTTTGTAATTATGCGGAGCAATGGTCAGCCAGTGTACAATTTCTGTGTCACCGTAGATGACGCGACTATGGCAATTTCACATGTTATAAGGTACTTAATATTCGTTACTGACATGAGTAGTCGGGGTATTTGCAAGTCGATATCTTTTCCCCGAGTCATCTATAGTTTTAGGCTTTGCATCATACTTCACCTCATTCTCCTGACATGTGTGCATCAGAGCGGAAGAGCATCTGCCGAATACTCTGAGGCAAGCTCTTATATATAAGGTAATGATTCGTGCCTCCTATATTTGGTAATGGTTCTTGTGGATCCTTATCAGTTCATCTGAGATTGACGGCATAAATTTTTCCGTTTACTCTCAATACAGGCTCTGGGCTTCTCAATGCCTTACTTTGCACATGTTTCCTTGATCCTTGCACCTGATAGAAGTAAATTGTCAAAAAGGCATGGTGCAACTTCAGTGGGCCAGGTAAATTTAATTTTGATCAAACACTATCTCTGTTTTCTGTCTGGTTCTGCCTTAGCTTCACTTCTAGTTGAAGTTCCTGCTAGGATAAGGAATATAATCCTCTCCAATTCATATGACAGTTTAGGGAGATGGGATATCTCCCTCAGGCAATGGTGAACTATTTGGCTCTGTTAGGATGGGGAGATGGAACTGAAAATGAATTTTTCACCCTCAAGCAACTTGGTTTGTCTTTTGCTTTTCAATTTCACTTACATCCTTTGTAGTTGAACTACTTATTGCTGTCGAAAGACCCCCGTTCACTTGGCTAATTTCTTAACACGGGTATTTTGATGCAATTCACAGTTGAAAAGTTCACCATTGAGCGAGTCAACAAAAGTGGTGCGATCTTTGATTCTACTAAGCTAAGGTAATAATTACGTTTCAGCCAGCCTCTGCTTTCATCCCTCCCTTTATCATTGACAGCTGCCTACAGCATGCAGCTGCAGTGCGTGTAGCTTCTGTGCTCTGTGCCACATGTGCCCCTGTATAGTTGTATTGTTGTTTTCTGACAGAATCTACTTTCACATTTTTAAACTAAAGGTGGATGAATGGTCAGCATTTAAGAGCGATTCCATCAGAGGCATTGACCGAGCTTATTGGCCAGCACTGGAAGAGCACTGGCACTTTGAAAGATTCAGACGGGTCATTTGTTGATGTGAGTTCTATTTACTGCTGTGTCAGTTAGTTTCCTAATCCATAACTAGAAGGCTCTCCTATGCCATTGTGGGTCTGATATTAGTGTTACTGACTGTGTTAAAAGGAAAGCATTCGGCAGATTCCTTCCTCAACTTTTGGCCTGCAGAGTCCACTTTGGTACTAGCTTATTTTCTGTTGTGTTATGGTGCATGCTTTAATCTGTGATGTGTTATGGCATCCACAGGAGGCAGTTCAACTTCTCAAGGATGGGATTGACCTGATAACGGACTCTGATAAAGCACTAACTAACTTGTTCGCATATCCCTTACATGCTACATTGGCAAGGTGATCCCTAATTGGCCATATTCACTCTAAAGGATGGTTTTTACTTTCATGTAGTGGGTGTTGTTTCTCTTTCCATTGCTGTTGATTTCAAGTAAATCCTGTGCAAATTGCCCTTCTAAGTGCAATACATTAGCTTTTATAAAGTGAGAGAATGGGTGACATGAAATCAAGATTGATGAAAAGTTGGCTAGAGTGTGCTTCTGGATTGGTGATGACCGATACAACTTTATCTTTAGCTCTGAAGGTAAGGTGGTTGTGGAAGATAAGCTTCCTGAAGTCTCAGCAAGCCTCGTAGCTGCCTATGACAGTGGTGAGCTTATAGCTGCACTTGAAGAAGGCCATACCGGGTGGCAGAAGTGGGTGAAGGGCTTCGGCAAATCACTAAAGCGCAAGGTGAGCCTTAATTGGCTCCAGCGATATAAATGACATTGTCATATTTGTTTTTGCTTTAGTTCTGAGGAGATTACTAATTTCACACTTCGATCTTTACTGCTGTTGCAGGGAAAATCACTTTTCATGCCCCTGAGAGTATTGTTAACAGGAAAGCTCCACGGTCCTGATATGGGGGCTAGTGTTCTTTTGCTTTACAAGGCTGGGAAATATGATGTAGTTGCTCCTGAAGCTGGGTTTATAACATTGGATGAACGGTTTAACATGCTCAGGCATATCGACTGGGCATCTTTCAGCCAGGATCAGACTCTGTTAGAGTCCGCTGCTACCCTATCGAATTGAGACCGAACAGTTTTGACCAGGCAGTAAGTCCTGTTTGAGACTTTGTAATTTGATTCTTGTGTATCCATATGCGCCTGATAAGATGAGAAGTTAAGGATCTTATATTAGCGGCTTAGCGCGATGCATGACTTGTGGAATGTATTTTTGGGTGGTTGAACTGATGATTTCTAATAAAGCCTCTATGTTAATTTTTTTTTCCCCTATGTTTATTCAACTTCCACTTATTTCTCTATTATAGTAAAGTTGATAGTCTTTAGATGGTTTTTACCTGGGCAATTCAGGCTTCATCTATTTTACAGAAAAAGTTTTGAAAAATATTTTCCCTAATTTTTGGCATTTGGGGGGCAGACAATACATGGTCAAGGAAAATGTTATTCAGTTAACGAAAAATTTCCTTCTAAAGCTGAGGAAAATGATTTTCGTGTTTGAGAAAGGGAAATCATTTTCCTCTATCTCAAGCTTCTCTCGTGTGTAACTTTTTGAAATAGAGAAATCTTCCTTTCTCTGTCTTCCTCCATCCCTCTGAACTCACGATCTCTCTCCTCCATTCCATGGCGATCCTCACAGTCTCTCTCTCCTCATGCTTGCCTTTCCAATTCCAACGACAGAGTTGTGACGTGGAAGATCTCCGCCTCGATGGCGACTTCAAGGCAGCGAGGTGAGCTTCGAGTCTCACTTCGCCGCCCTCTGATGTCGATGTCAATTTCGTCCTCGAACCCCTAATCTGTCGTTGACCTCACCTTCAGCAAGATCTGGGACTCACTGGATTCGCAGACCGACCCAAGATTAAGATCTTGATTAGCAAGCTCGAGGAGGCTGTTGAGGTGGTGTCCAAGTACTTCGAGATGTACAGGGTCTCCGAGAGCCTATTTGACTGTTGCGGCTGCAGTTAGAAGTGAACTCGAGCCAAAGACGAGCTTACCTCAACCGGTTAGCTCTAGAAAGAATCGTGGCTCCTTCAGGAGCTTCGACAGTCTCCCGCAGAAGACCCAATCCCCAATCTTCCTTTTCTTTGGTCTCCTTTGCGCCGCTTCATTGGAACGCGTTGAGGTAATGCCCGACCATTTGTTCTCTCTGTCAGCATCACGGCCGATGGTTGGGCTAAGGAAGGAGGAAGGAGCGGCGGCGGGTGAAAGAAAGGAAGAAGGAAGAAGGAGAAAAGAAAAAGAAAAATAAAAAAAGAAGAAAACAAAAAATAAAAAAAATTGAAATTGAAAAAAGTAAATAAAATTAAGAAATTACTTAAATAATTAAAAATTTATGTGCAGTGGAAATTGATTTTCTTTAACAAACCTTGAAAAAAAAAATTTCCAGTTCGTTTTCTAGTTTTTACTAAACACTGGAAAATATCATTATTTTTTTAGAAAACGACCTTTTGGAATACAATTTTTCAGAAATGCTACATTTTTCCTGAAACAAACGGATCAAAAAAAAAATGGAGCCTCTACGACCATTCTCATGAGATCGTGACGCAACCGGACATATGAAACCGTGAGTAAAATTCCCTGGTAGAAGACGCAAAATATGATTTCAAGCTATTGGAAATGCGAGAATCGGCTTTGACGCGTCCTCTCAACTCAGAACGCAAAGTTCAAAACAATGATGAACTCAAATCCTTTTTGGATTTCCAGGTTTAAGCGCACGTCAACTTCGGGGAGGCATAGTAAAACTAAACTTGCAGGAAACGTAGACGCCACAGAAAGTAAGATGGAATTGAAATTTGCTGGAAACGTGAAGAAGAAGATTGATTTATGTCTCCTATGTTAGCAATGTCGCCGCGCAATCTGAGCCTTCAAACGTGCTGCTTCATTCGCAAGGCTCGACTGCTGGGAACCAAGAAATGACACGAGAGCATGTCCCCCAGCCACCCATCCTTCCTGAACCCGAACGCGGGCAGTAGGGACGATGTATCCGATCGAACGATCACCTCCAGATCCAGATGAGCTTGTAAATCGCTAGGGGGATAACTGCAAACAAGATGCGCCAGTTGCAGGCAGTTCGGGCATAACATAACGGCAGGCAAGGGCAAAGCAATGTAGCAAAAACTGTACTAGGGGTCATATTGACCAAGCGAACGGAGGGCGATTCGACCGGCTGAACCGAAAATACTTGGCGGCTTGAAAAATAACAACTATATAAAACTGTAGGCAGGACTTCACAAGTATTTGGAGGCCGTGGGATTTGAATCTCGCTTTGACTCGATTAGAGCTTTTCTGAAATAGGTGAAAAAGTTAATCCTATAAATTATTTGTTTGCCAGTAATTGAGTAGAAGAAGCTCTACTCAGTTCTCATGGTGAAGTGAACAAATGGTTTCCAAGAGGTTAAAATTCGTACCATGCCCTCTTACTATCACAACTTACTTTTCGCAAAGTTAAAATGTAATTCAAAATGGACCGGGTCCGATCTGGTTTAAGCCGAAGCGGTTTGATCGGTAAGGCCAGTTTTGACCTACTTGTCCAGTTCTTGACCGATTTTTGCCATCAACAGTGTAGAGTCGTGAACTGGACCGGTCGCCTGACCGGTACTAGCTGAATCGGCTGGTTTGGTCCGGTTTTTTAACTTTCTGAGGAGCTCCAACTCGGGTATTGCAGGATGCTGTTTTGTGATTAGCTTTTGGGTAGACCATTTGACTGGTTACTATCGAACCATGCGTGGATCTGCAAAGTTGACGGGCCTATTTCTGGGGCTGCCTCCATCAGGGTATGGGAACTTCCTTAAACTTACCACATTTCGCATGAAACTGTCCTGAAGGATCGTACAGATCCAGGTGGGAATAGAGCCGTTAATGTCTTGATCAGGCAAGACAGAGAGGAGAACAGCAATGGTGATGACCCAGGATGCGACCATCAGCAATAATCACACGCCTCTCCCTTTTGCCCTGCGATTTCTCAAGCCTGTCCTCAATATCCTCAACGGCCTTTGAACGAACGCACGTCTCGGGATCGAACCATGCGATGCAACCATGCGCCTATTCCTGCGTTTCGCTTTACACGATGGGGCCGACTCAGCTATTTTTCTGTTGTCCACGTCAATGCCACTCATGACTCCCGGCACTTAGCATATTCCGTCCATGTTTAGATGGAATATGGAAGACCGTCCCTTATTTATCCTAGGTAGAACCGTCAAATGGCTGGATTGGATTGGATAAAAAATTATCTGATGTAAATAGACTCATTTAATCCGTTTATGAGAAGCATTTATTGCAATGCAAATATAGGACATCATACTCAACTCGACCCATATTCCTTAATATCTTTCATATTTAATCAATTTAGGACAACCCATACCTAAACCGAAGTCAGAGTAAGGAGTGAGTGAATGCGAGATCGAGTGAGGCCGAAAGAGAATGAGGAGAGAGCCATAGAGATCAATTGACTCTAGTAAGTTGTAAACTTATTTATGATCCATTTACGGCTCATTTATACTCATTTAACACTTATGTTATGTTTCGATTCATTTATCGAATATAATATAACAATTCAACGCATCGTATATGAATTAAGAAATGGATTTATGACGCATTTCGATAGGTTTAATCTCTGGAGAATAGTTAGGGACTAAATCATTGACAAACATGGTATAGAGGCCAAAATTGAACTCCGATAATAGTCCAGAGACTACTTTCAATTCCCGAAAATATTTTTCATTGTCAACAAAATCTTTTACGCATAGATTTATATCATTAACAAAAAAGCCCACCATGTTGATTCACGTTTTCTCAAATGACACAAACAACAAGGAATTAAAAACGCATATTTTCAATTTTCAATTTTTTCGCGAACCAAATGGAGTCAAGAAGATCGTGAGTCTCACTTATAACTTGCACCAATACCAATTACGTTACTAAACAATGATTGCTCGAGTCCTCTAATCTCGTCCCGTTGTCCTGTCCATGTCGCCCCTTGTCATATACAGTCGATGCGCCGTTGAACAATTACATTACGAAATCAAATAATAATTAGGAAAAGAGTAAAAAAAAAAATTAGACAAAACGTGTGATCTGTTGGCATGGACCTTCAACGGCCAATTTTTAATTAGCGGATAATAATTAATTCACACGTTAATTATGCGACCACACACCTAACCCTAGCTGAAGAAGACAACTTAGGATTCCATGCACGTGGCTTGTTTCACCTTTGACCGTTGACTGACCACTGTTTCATAGGGACCTTGCTGTTAATATTGCACCTTTTTTCTTCATTTATTTTCTAAGTTATTTTGCACAAATGCGTCGTGTCGTATCCTCCGACTTGTCTCGTTGCATACGTACAAATCGCTCGCAGCTATAACAACTGGGCTTTTCATTTTTCTTGTCATCTTGTTTGACCAACCTCCATTGGTAATTTCTTTCTTTGTTAAATAGGTTTCTCTTTTCTCAGAAGATTATTAAGAATGACAAAGGCAATCCGAAACAATTGGGATTAGAAAAATTTTGGTTAATCCGTGTAAATTTCAATTTGGAAAACGGTGATGAGCTAGCTACTCATCGACTGTACTTGCTACAGGTGATCCCGTAAGCGGAAATGGTTTCGAAGCTGATTGATCCTCCGTAGAATTAATGAGTATTTACTTTAGATAATAAAGTTTAGTTAAGGAAGATGGCAACAAGTAGGGTAAATATTATATTTTGACAAAAAAAAAACAGAGTATGGTAAATGTAACTTAATCAATGGTGTGATTTGCGGTTCTCTTCATGCACATGCTGATAATGATCAAGGAAGCAGTCCAAGTCCAATGTTAATCTTATCCTTCTTCATTGCAGTTGTTTGATTAACTTTAAAGCTAAAAGGAAGCTTCAGGCCCATTTGATAACGATTCCCGCTCTTTTCTTCTCGAAAATAGAAAAAGAACAGAAATATATTTAAAAACATGAGTTAATTTTTCTATTTCCAAGAACATATCAGTTACCAGGGAATGGTTTTGGAACAGAAACAATAATCAATATACACACACATGCACACTTCTTTATTCTCGAGAACAACATTGTTACCAAGCAAGCTCTTAAAGTCTAAGAAGTATGTTTTTATCAAAGATTAGGTAGCACAGAGTCAAAAATTTTCTTTAGTTGAGAGGAATCTTTCAACTCCCTCAAGATTGAAAATCTAAAAAAGGGTTTGGAATTGATGTACTCCAAACACGAACAAGGTTTTCATATTAATTCACAACGCAAAAGTATAAAAAAAAGTCATAAACTTATTGTGTCGGTACCAATTCAGTCTTAAACATTTCAATTGGACTAATTTAGTCATAAATCTCTTGTATGAGTATCAGTTCAGTCCATTCAACCACTTTTGATAAGAAATCGCTGACTCGCACATCGGTTGTCGCTAGCTGTCCTATAGGACACTACTGGCACTGACTGGACTAATTTTTATCATTTTTAAATATTTTTCTGAATTTTATTTGTATTTTTTCTTCATTGTGGCCAGTAAGAATCGCAGCCCTTACTCATATTAGCGATTTTTGGCCAAAATTGGCTGGACGAACTAAATAATGTAAAAATTTTAGAACTAAATTGGTCAAATTAAAAAGCTTATGATTGAGTTGGTATCAACGCAATAGGTTTAGGAATTTTTTGGTACACTTCCTACGTAACAGCTAGAGGAAGCATGCAATGATGTCCAAACAAATAAACCAGTTCCCCCAAAATCACAACAACACTATCCTTAGACAACTGAACATTCTAAGGAGCAAGAACCGATTGATCACCTGAAATGAAGAGGGCAACCACAACAGGAGAGCAAAAGCTGATGCTTGCATCAGATTTACATGCAAAACATATGTACCTAAGTTATAACCCCACAACAAATATGGGAGGCATCAAAGCCTTGGTCTGTGATCCACAACCGCCTTAAGTGCTGTAAATTAAACTTGTCTGTGCGTTGGATAACAACTAATTACACACACCATAATTGACCAGTTTAAGTAAAAAAAGTTCTCTTGATGCGGTAAATAAAAATGATTTACTTAATTAAATGACCAATAATAATATATAGACTGGAAAGTAAAATCTTGCCAAATATATTGTCAAAGCATTTCCAATGATGCTTACTATTCCATGCTTTGGTTAGAAAGCAATTGAATTTATCATTCATTATCAAACGACTTTCCATTATCATGTTTCAATAATTCAGCATTTAATATTTGGTACTCTCGAATATTCATCACTTATTTTGCGAATTCACAAAACGAGGCCTCTGGCCACTGTCTTGATCAATTCAAAGCAGAAGACAAAATCATCTTCTCGACAGCAATCATGGATTCAAATGAGAAAAGTTTCCAGGCGATAATGGATCAAGCCTCATCCCATAACTCCACCCACTTGGCCTCCCAACGGCGGTCATCTTGCAGAAGGATTTAATGGTTTTTGCCGTCATCTCTTCTCGCGTTTCTCACTGGAGTCGATCACAGCAAACACCTCAGGGCGGTCTGGCTACTCCACTGCAAGAAAGTCCACCTTTTCGAGCGAACCATCCTCATCATCAACCCTAAAAAGAAAGATCAGGTTTTCAGATTATCAACCATTGTTTTGGCTAGAATCCAAAAACCCACGTGAAAGATTATCGTTTCATCACTGACTCCGCACTCTCGCATCCTCCTGAGTCTCCCGTTTGACTCCACACGTTCACATTTGCTTCAGTGCAATGAAGTTGGCGCCAGCCACTGCAGACTTTTTGCGCATTGGGTCCATGGCCAAGTTGGTTATTGATTTCATCTCCTTCACGCATACATTTGGTCAACATTCGGCTGCTCGTTCTTACTTATATTAGTGTGCATGTGCGACTTCGATACATCAGTTGTTTGCTGTACATGTGCCTCAAAACGAGCAAGTCTGGAGGTTTCCTAATGGACCGGCCACCATTAATGGGGCTGTCTGAAGAAGAGCGGGGTCGATGGGCATAGATGTGTGCAAGAGTCAAAATTGACAAAGTTATAACAGGATAATTGTTTAAAAAAAGTAAAAAATTTATTGCAACCGTATCAATTCAGTCTAAATCTTTTTTTTTTATCAATTCAGTTTTAAACCTTTTGTATTTGTACCAATTCAGTCATTTCATCCAATTTTGGCAAGGCCCGCAATGCCCCGTCGAGAAACCCAATGCCACTATTTCACTATTCTTGAACAGCTTGGATCTGGGCATTTGTTTTGCACTATTATGGATATCAAAATAATGGGAAAAAATTGCAAATCTACCCAGAAGTTGGCCGGAAGGATTGAATTGATACAAATGCAAAAAGTTTATGACTGAATTGGCAAAAAAGAAAAGGTTTAGGATTGAATTATTTCAATAGGTTTAGGATTTTTTTTTTTTTGTGATTATCCTAGTCTGTAACCGAATTGATAAAAGCATAATAGATTTAAGACTTTTTGGATAATTTTCTCGAAAAAGGACACCTTGTCATCGTTGTCGATCTATTGATCAATTCATCAGCAATATTAGGGGCGAGTAGGTGTGGAGTCCGATCAACGTTGGCCTTGGCAATGGTAGGATATTGATTACCAAGAGTTATAACCGAGTACGATTGGACCATATGTTATTAAGGTCGGGGTATAAGTCTTAGCTGGTGGACGGCAATGGTAGAATCTGACCGACATCGTACGGGGTCCCGCCTGTGTCTGGATTTATGACGTCACGCAAATGCTCGCGCGTTCGCATGCAATGGACTGCCTTTTCATTTTCTTATTCTAAATATGTGGAAAAAGCCTACCTTTCGTTGACATTAGAAATGGTATGATCATCTAAACGAGGGGCGAAATTTGGCCGGACTTAAAAAGTACTAGGGTTTGCAATTTAATATATTCCCTGATCATATTCAACATCATGTTTAGATGGGTCGGTCGTCCCCTAATAATGCACGTCCATCATGAGTTTGTCTTTTTTTTCATCAGCAGATAGTTCAAATAATATATGCGTAGGATTTTAACCAGAAAGGAATTAGACCTCCTTAATTATGTTTTAGCTTCTGGGTTTAGGCTCCCCATCATCTGCGGCACTAGGAAGGTCATCAAGATCAGGTTTTTTGTGATTATATAAAGTTAACTAATAGTGTGTTTTTTTTTCCCCTATGAAAAAGGTTAAATCCAAATGCAAAGGTTTAACGTCGCAAGTAGACTGCGCGTGTTTTATCACATAGTATAACATGAACTTTGTCGGAGGTAATGAAAAGAAACTAGTATTCAATCGATTCCAAGATTAGCAAGCCAGTCAACAGATCGATTTCCTTCCCCGAAAAACTATGTTGCACTTTAAACTCAAAGTGAGAGCACAGCAGCCTTTTGATATCTTTAAGCAAACAAAGACCAACGTCATCAATCATAAGTTTTGGACTAACAAGATGTCTTTAGAGTCAATTTCAATAATAATCTTATGAAGATCAAGAGGTTTTGTAAAGTTGAATCCCAAACTCAACGCACAAAGTTTTGCTTACATCTCACAAGCAAAACCGCTGAGTCAATTACCCCACAAGGAAGATGGAGGATCCTATCTGACCAAAATCGGAGAAATGGTGTTGTTTTAATTGAAGCTTTAAAAGCGAGAAACCATTTTGAGAAGGAATTAGGGAGATCCCGAAAACAAAAAAAAGGATGGCCAACCTCAAATTAACGTAATTGAATGACTACTTGTCGGCTGTACCCCGACCGTTGGATTCTTTTTTACTGTGAAATTTGCGCTACAAATACAAAGGAAGTTACATCGAGATTCGCTTTAGGCCGTTGGATTAGCTGGTGCGATCCCGCCTGTCGATGGCTAGCTCAAGCTCTTTGCCCTACATTTGTGGTTTCTATTTTCTAATGGTGTCGAAACTGAACCGTACCGCTAACCAAATTGAACCGAACCAGAAATTTGTGCATTTTGATTCAATTTGGTTAATTGAGAAATAACCGTCCTTCTTTTTTTTCTTAGTTTATTTCGATTTGGTTCGATTAACCTAACTGAATTGAAAATTTCTTTTTCTTTTAAAATTTTCCAAAAAAAGAAAGAAAAAGGAAATATAAAAATCACAAAAAAAAAAATCAAAAACCGAACCGAATTGGATTTTTGGTTAGATTCATATTCAGTTTATGATGAGATTTGATTTGGTTCAAGCTTACTTCCTAATAATTCAATTCGGTTCGAAATCGAACCGAACCGAACCATCGACACCCTAGATTTTTACAGATCAATCTTAACTCCTCGACTTAGGCTCATCGAACCCCCTCCTTCCTCACGGTCAGGTTTATTCTTCCTCCTCAAAAGGTCACCATCACCTCTAGTGCGACGGGAGACGGAGACCCTCCACTTAGCACACAAGATACTGGATGACCTTGGTTAGCGTGGGTGATTGCTCTAGCTGAGTTTTTTTTGGGGGGGGGGGGGTGTTGATCGATTTGGCCTTAAATCTATTGAATAGATGCCAATTTAATTCTAAAATTTTCAATTTTGTTATTGTGGTCCTAAAATGTTGCATACAATTTTAATATAGTCCTTTCGATTAATTGCCACCGAAATTGCTGACGTGATGATCTACATAGAACGTTATTGTCCATGTCATCATGACAAATAGAGCCTCGGGGATGACTGAACATCATGTCAACCATTTGCAAAAAATAATTGGTTGAGATGACATATTGGAACTTCACATGAAGGTTCCGAGTTATATTGACAAAATTAAAAAAGATTACGACTAAATTGGCATCCATTTAATAGATTCAAGAATGACTTGGTAATAGCCATATTTGGCTAACAACTAGGCAAGAGTTGCCACCAATCAATTTAGGTAAAACCTAGGTTAGATTGTGGCCGAAGAGCTTGCAGATAATTGCAGGCGGCGCGAGCTGTTTTGCCAAACCACTTGCGAGTTTCACTCTAATGATCCTTGCCGGTGGCTTGGCAATATTGCCACGCCGACACCACCCTCTTGGCTTCTTCCCCCCCCCCCCTTTCTGTTTTGATCCTATGTGCAAATTTTTTCCTCTTTTTTTTTTCAATTTTTTTTTGTCCATGTCAGCAATTATTTGGGGGTGATAGCATTGATGCCGCGCTACTGCGTATATCACGTAAGTACGGCCATCTCACTACCACATTAGCTATTTTTCGACCAAGTATATGATGGAAAGATTAGTAGTGTATGAATCGAACAAGTTCCGAGGATCTAATTGCATCGCATGATGGGAAGAAATCGCGGACGACATGCACCCGGATGCCATTATTCTTTCCAAAAAGAGGTGGAGGAATAAGTGGAGGAATGAGGAGCGGCAAGAGAGGCAAGCACGAGAAAGCTAGTTTCGCCGGTATTTCTTATCATGTCAACTTTTAGGACACTTGTCTCCGCTTAAATTCTTCTTCTTCTTCTTTTTTTTTTTATACATAAATTACCCAAATGGAGAAGGTCCGGATGGTCTATCTTACCTCGTACTCTTCTTAGTAATTACATGAATGCCGAGCGTAGCAAAGTTTGGCATAGCCGTCTCATCTCGGGTCGTGCAACCTGACCGGTTCTACCCGCATTTGGGATTCGAAGCCGACGGGTCGGAGCTAGCGGAATCCCGCTTGCCAGACGCGTAGCCGAAAGCAAGAGGAACTTTAAACAAAAGATGAATCAAAACAAAGCGTGGTCAAAACTCAGACCGGAGCAGAAACATCGTCGAAGCCAAACAAAAAGCGACAAAAGAGCCGCACGTTTCCTCACGTTTCTTCGTGGTTCCTCACTCCCACCCCTCCCGTTCCCTCCTTATAAATAAATACCGCTTCTGAACCCCAACACCATCCACCACCGAGGAAAGCCTCAGAAGTCAAGCCAATCTTCTCTCTCTCTCTCTCTCTCTCTTTCTCTCTCTACAATGGACGTTCGCCGGCGACCATCCAAGCCCGTGGCGGCGGCGGACGACTCCTCCAACCCCAAATCCAAAAGCCCACCTTCGCCTCTCAAGTATTATGTAGACGAAGACCCGTCGCTCAAGGTCCCCGCCTCCCTCTACTTTGTTAACGCCTCCGTCATCTTCGTCTTCTTCACCGTCCTCTACTACCTCCTCTCCCGCTGGCGCGAGAAGATCCGCTCCTCCTCCCCACTCCACGTCCTCTCCGCCCCCGAGGTCGCCGCCCTCCTCGCCTTCGCCGCCTCCTCCGTCTACCTCCTCGGCTTCTTCGGCGTCGAGTTCTTCCAATCCCTCCTCCTCCGCCCCCCGTCCGACCTCTGGGCCGATGACTGCGAGGATGAGAAGGTGGTCTCCGTCGTCGCCGAGGAGTGTGCCCGGAAAGCACCCTGCGGCCAAGCCCTTGATTGCGAGGCCCCCAAGTTGGATTTCGACCCGGTGAAGCCCGCTGCTCCAAAGGCGAAGCCGGTTGAGACCGAGAAATGGGATGAGCCGATTGGTCTGACCGAAGAGGACGAGGAGGTGATCGCCTCGGTAGTGGCGGGGAAAACGCCTTCATACTCGCTGGAGTCAAAGCTCGGGGACTGCAGGAGGGCCGCTGCCGTCCGCCGTGAGGCACTGCAGAGGACGACCGGCAAATCGCTTGCTGGATTGCCTCTGGAAGGGTTCGACTACGAGTCGATTCTTGGGCAGTGCTGCGAGATGCCGGTTGGGTACGTGCAGCTCCCCGTGGGGATCGCGGGGCCTTTAGTGCTCGACGGTCGGGAGTACTCGGTCCCGATGGCCACTACTGAAGGGTGCCTGGTAGCAAGCACCAACCGGGGCTGCAAGGCGATCGCCATGTGCGGCGGCGCAAGCAGCGTCGTCTTCAGGGATGGGATGACGAGGGCGCCGGTGGTGCGGTTCGGTTCGGCAAAGAGGGCTGCAGATCTGAAGTTTTACCTGGAAAGCCCTGCAAATTTCGAAGCCCTGTCCTCCATTTTCAACAGGTTGGTCTCGGTCTTGATTAGTCCTGATTCGTAATTCAATCTTGGCATCGCAAAGTTTTTGGCTCTTTACAATCGGTAGTCGGTATGTGTTTCGGCTAGTGTACAATTCTGATGTTCAATTCGATTTGTTTGTTTCAGTTCTAGCAGATTCGCGCGGCTTCAGAGCATAAAGTGCGCAATCGCCGGCAAAAATCTCTACCTAAGGTTCTCGTGCAGCACTGGTGACGCGATGGGGATGAACATGGTCTCGAAGGGAGTCCAGAACGTCATGGATTTCCTGCAGAACGACTACCCCGACATGGATGTCATCGGTATCTCCGGCAACTTTTGCTCGGACAAGAAGCCCGCAGCCGTGAACTGGATTGAGGGAAGGGGCAAGTCAGTCGTGTGCGAGGCTGTGATCAAGGGCGACGTGGTGAGGAAGGTGCTCAAGACCAGCGTCGAGGCGCTGGTGGAGCTCAACATGCTCAAGAACCTGACCGGCTCTGCAATGGCCGGAGCCCTTGGAGGGTTCAATGCGCACGCCAGCAACATCGTCTCGGCAATCTTCATTGCCACAGGCCAAGACCCTGCCCAGAATGTGGAGAGCTCTCACTGCATAACCATGATGGAAGCTGTAAACGATGGCAAGGACCTCCACGTCTCCGTCACCATGCCGTCGATCGAGGTAAATTCACTTTTCCTAGATTCTGACTGAACAAAACGATTAGTTCGAGAATTCGCAATCTGGGAATTCTTAGTCGATGGATGTAGAATTTATGTCTGACATGAAAAACTTTCAATCTTTTGCTTCAGGTGGGAACAGTTGGAGGTGGGACTCAGCTTGCCTCGCAATCGGCATGCTTGAATCTGCTCGGAGTGAAGGGGGCCAACAGAGAGGCGCCGGGGTCGAACTCGAGGCTCTTGGCCACCGTTGTGGCCGGCTCGGTCCTCGCGGGAGAGCTCTCTCTTATGTCGGCGCTGGCGGCTGGCCAGCTCGTGAAAAGCCACATGAAGTACAACAGGGCCAACAAGGATGTCTCCAAGGTCTCTTCCTGAACCATGATTGAACTTTGCCCTGTCTGCTTCAAAAAGCCTTCGCTTACATTGTCAAAGAACACGCGAGGAGTAAACGAAAAGGAAAGAACTTGGCCCAGAGTCAGCCATGGGAGGTGAAAAATGTTTCTCTGTGGCTAAGTCAAAAGACAGATCAATAGAGGAGGAGGAGGAGAGACACGGGTTGTCTGTATCTGTATTATTTCATACATTCAGTTCATTTTTTTTCTTTTCAACCCTTTGTGAATTCGATCAATGTTGATGGCTCGACATATTGTGTATACTCTCTTGAGGAGAAAAAGAATACAAGTGCCATAACTTTGGCTTACTTCAGTACTTAAATTTTTCAGGAGATTTTAATTTTTCAAGCTATCACTTTATACTTAAAAAATCGAATATTTCGAATTATGACGATTTTTTTTTTATCTGCATCAATTTATCTGATTGACATGGCTCGTTGGAAATATTTAATTAGTGAAAAACAATGCCATTGGCCTTTGTTTTTTTTTTCCCAACCAAACTGACAAATTGGCCATAAATTATGGCCAAGAAGCAAATCCCAACCCTGTGCTGCCATCGTCTTCAACTGTCTCAAGGCAGGCTAATAGTGTTGCTATGGGGTCGGCAATGTCGGAATCGAAATTTCAAGCCCTTATCCGACACACAACGCATGGGTGATAAATGGTCTGACCTAAATTGATCTATTGATCCGTTAATGATCCATTTATGCGTAGTGCAAATTTCTTGATCCATACTCACCCGACCCTTATTATTAAAATGCTTCTATATTTAATCCCATCTAAGATTATTTATTTCTTATAATTTTTTGAAAAAAATTATTACTAACTGTGAACAATTTTTATAATTTAAAAGAAAAAGATCTGAGTTTTTTTGTTTTTATAAAAAAAAATCTCATTTTTTATTTTATTTCTTTTAGAGGTACGATTATTTTTAATCTGAATTTTTATTTTTATTATTATTATTATTTTTTATGTTCTCTTCCTTCTACCTCCTTCCCCCGCTGTCGCCAGGCCTCGGCAACCTGCCACAATGCGGCCGATCCTGATGAGATCCATTCTTGACAAGACCCAAATGAGGACAAGCTAGCAAGGCTGGTGACCTCAATTCTTGGCAAGAACCGAGTGAGCACAAGCACATCGAGGCTGGTGAGCTCGACTCTCGGCCGATCTAGGAGAACACGAGCTTGCATACGGCCAGCTCACTTGAGGCCGGCAGCTCGAGGCTCGTCGGTGGCCGTCATTGGCCAATGAAGGTAAGAAGAAAAAGAAGAAAAGGAAGAAATAATAAAAAATAAAAAATTTTAAAATATTCAAAAAATCTGTTAATGACTCGTTTAAGATAGTTATATTAGCTAACTCATTTATAACCCATTTAGAACCTATTAAGTTTCTAAATGACCCATTTATGATCTCCTTAAGCTTCTTCTCAAAATTGAAGGCAATCCATTTATGATTCATCACTAGTAAAATGGGTTAAATGCGGGTTCTAGACTTATTTTGCCACCTCTAAGTGTAAAGATCATGACTTGGGGATCAATGCTTGAGGTTGCGCCTGGCAGCTTGGTGCTGAGCTTGCGATAACGGGGAAGCGACGACGAGGCTGGTGAGCTTCTGTGGCGGTGGCCCTAGTGGCGGAGCCAATCTGTTCTTGTCCTCTGCGTGTGGTCGACTATGCAGTTTTTCCTCATTGGAACGGCGTACCATATTTTTCACCGGACAAAAGGAGGCCGAAGGAGAAACATATAGTTGATTGAAAGTATACTTGGCCACAGTTCCCTTTTGGGTTTCCTTTTATGGTGATGATTCAAGGGCGTGGGTTTTAGGAATTGGGGTTTGGAATTTCAAAAGCTACAGTATACGAAAACAAGAGAAAATGTGTTATAGGTCATTCTGTTTATTCTCTGACTTTCTTTTTTAGCTTCGATCCCTCCATCTTTTGTTTTTATTTTTTTAAAACCTATGATTACTTGGCGACAGTTGACTCCATTTTTAGCTCTTAACCCTGCAAATTTTGCTGCGTGAAACTGGAAGATAGATGAATGGGCAACAGAAAAACACCGGCCTATAATTCAGTGTGAGTGCAGTAGTCTTTACAATGGAGATGGGTTATGCGATTTACGGATTTTACGAAGTTGTTGATGGTGTTGTTCGACCCGACCTCGGTGGGGATGGTCTTTCCATTTTTGATTTTCACAAAGATCTGCATCGCTTCTTCGCGATGGTGGAGATGGTGGTTTGGGATGATGACGAAGAAAGAGTTAGTAAAGCGTGAAGAGGTTTTTTATGCGGCTGCCGGATGGGGGAAAATGTGTTTTGGGTGATAAAAGTAAGGAATCAGGGGCTAGATCGGAGTGTATGAATTGGATGTCAATGGATGAATGGGGATGTAAGATAGATTCGATTATCACCGGGGCTTAAAGATGACACCATTAGCTAAGGCTACGAATAAAGATCGGGATTAATGAAGTTCATCACCGAGGCTTATAGGCCAAGCCACTTGCCAAGGATAAAAGATTTCGGGATAAGAGAAACCAATCATGAGGGCCTAAATGTTAAGCCACCCCCACTGAGGTTAAAAGTGTTATCAGTCCAAATAAAGTCTTAAAAACTAGAAAATGCACTAAAGCATCTAGCGATTTGAGCTTTGAATTTTAAGAACTACACTTAGGACTCATAAAACTAGGACTACATCTATTTGACAAAATGCAAAGCAATTAGACTCTAAATTCATTCACTAGCATAGGCAGCCAATAGACATCTTTAAAGATCAACAAACAACAATGGAAATTGACTAGAAACCCTTTGCTTGCTAGGTAGTTCATTAGTAGTTTTAGCGTCAATAACAATCTTGGGTGTCGTGGGTTGTGGTGGTGGGTTGCGGTGGTGGGTTGCTGTGCTAGCCACCTCAAAGACTAGTCGTGCTTCACCGCTGGTTTAAGCACAAGCTCGCCCGCCGAATGGAAACCTCAGTTATCAAAAAAAAAAAAACTTAGGTATCGATCGATATCTAGATAGCCAATCGACAACTATTTTTGTGAGTCGACAATTAGTACGTAGAATCAACATCTTCAAACTTGGACCCATCGAATCATATTGTAGTTGATAGGCTTTTTGCTTCCAAACGTAAGGATTGAGCTGGGTTAGCCGACAAAGTATGAGTTGAGCTTGAAGTTGATTGATAGAGCCCGATGCTCCTACGTCAATTTCACATGAGAGTTTCTTTGGGGAGAGGAAACGGGGTTGATAATTGTTTTGTATTTTTGTCAACATTCTCCGGTCGTCTTATATTTTGTCCACGTTGGACTTCCTTTTCCTAATAAGAAAGCCACGTAAGATTTAAAATATAATTACAAAAGCCAATTTAGGATACTTTGTTGGAATTTGTCGCCAAATACATTTAAGTTATTGCTCGAAAAGTTGTAATACTAAAATAAGCGAAGTAAGAAAGTCATAATACATCTGGTAATTTTTTTTTTTACCCTTTGCTGAGATGGAGTTCGAAACAACCGTTTCTCCACATGGTACATTGAATTTCGTAGATGCTTCATGCTAAAACTCATTTTGCCATCATTTATTTCTTTAGTGCAGTGAATTTGGCGCCAGCCACTGCGGACTTTTTTTGCCTTGGGTTGGTGACCAATTATTTATGTCTGTCGCACACGCATTTGGTCAACATTTGGCTACTCGCTCTACTTCTATTGTGTGCATATGTGACTTTAATGCATTAGTCAATATTACAATGATGGATCAAATGGGGACCGGCACTTTGTCTTGTGTGCTAAGAGAGAGTTTTCTGTACAATTCTTCTTTTCTCCGTTCACTCCTCTCCTCTGGGCCTTCCCACCTACAAGATCAACCATAGATGGGATCAAATGAAACCAAATAAATTGCTCGATCAATGGGTTTCGAAGAAGCCACTTCTACTTATCTTCACGTTTATGCTGGTGAATCTACTGAAACTACCTTCACCTCTGTCCCTGCAACTATAGGATCTGTAAGTGGACAAAGAAAAGCTGAAATGGGCAATGGCTTTCTACCTTCTTTTTTGCTACAAGTCGTTCCTAGGTATGCATCGTCATCATCGCGATCAATCATTTGATTCATCAGCAGCATATGAAGTTTGTAAACGTAGAGTATAGTTTATATTTGCTGCGTATTTGAATGGAGACGAAGTTTGATTGGAATCTGAATAATTATAAAAGAAACAACTTGAAAATTGAAGAGGACATCAACTACGATGGATTACAACCAAGTACAAGTGTACCCGTTATTATTAGGTAAGGGCAATCGATTCCAGAGTGGGTTGGTTCCCACCCTAGAACTTGGAACCGGATCGGATAGGATTGGTTCCAGGTTTGTGGAATCAAGAACTGACCCACTTAGTCCTGAAACTAGACGATTGGCTAGTCTAAATCCTGAGTAGGCCCAAGAATCGACGAACAAAGTTTTCTTTCCCCTTCGGTTTCATGCAAGATTGTAAGTGTGTCTCGTTATCATCCACAAAGTAAACTATCTATTAAATTTATGTCTCGAGTTTGAAATTTATGGAGATAGAAAATGCTGAAATATGTAAGATTTGACCAAGTTGACTTTGTGGACTCCTCTACTACTGTTCGTGGATTTTTTATGACCGAATAAAAGGAAATAAAGGGCTCCCATATAATATATATATATATATATTGGATTGTGGGACCCATGAAGTAAAAGGAAACAAAAGTGAAGGGTGATTTTCCTTTGAAAGCGTACAATGAAGATGCCATCTACAAGCCGCGAAGAATATTTGGTGGGGTCGGTCAAAGTTAATCTATTGACTTTGGGCACACAAAATAAAAGTGTGAGTTTTTCCTCCGTGACAGAGAGCCCAGTGAAGATAGAGAACGTATCAGACGTTCTTCCTTCCAGCAGCTTTGGACACAGGCAAATTTTGTGTTGTGAGTTTTTTTATTTTTTTATTTTATATCTAGTTAAGTTGTATTATTTATAAGCACTTTGGACTTGGGCATAATTTAGATGCAAGGAACACAAGCGTATTAAGTGATTGTAACTCCGATTCTTCTCCAATTATAGTGGATTATTTTTGTTGGCTTCCCTCGTGGATGTAGGCATTGATATTCAGAACGAACCATGTAATCTCCAATGTCCCTTTATCATTTCTCGTCATAATTCTGAGCTTTCGTATTAACTTAATTCGTAAGATTTTGTTATTTCGCGTTACTATTACATCAATTAGTATCAGAGCTTGGGATGAGATTTATGGATTGTAATTTGGGGCTATTGCTCATCTGATTATTATTCGGGTATTCTGTAATTGCAATTTTGTCTAAAGTGAAAGCATAAATTGAGAATTTTAACAGAAGGAGCAACTTTGGGTTGTGGAGCCTCAAGATAGATGTGTCATTGACAACTCAAGATTTGACGGAAGCATTGGAGGGCAAGGTAAAGTTGCCAAAAACAATAAAAGATACTAAAAATGATGTGTTAATGAGAAAAGCTAGGAGTTTAATCTTATTGAATTTATCGGATAAAGTGTTGTTAATAGAGGTAGCTGAGAAGAAGGACACCATAGCATTGTGGGCAAAACTCACAAAGGGTTTGAACAATCGTTTATTAGTCCATTCGGTCAATTTTGATAGAAAATAGTTGACATGGATGCCGACTGTCCTATGTGGTGTGGCCAGTACTAATGTGGATATTTTTTTCAATAATTTTTTAAAATTAACTATTTAGTTTATTTTTATTTCTTATTTTCACTTTTAATCTTGGCAAACAAGGGCTTGCTGACCCTCGCCAGCCACAAGAAAGAAAGAAAATTAAAATTTTATTTAAAATATATATATTTAAAAATCTCATTAATGCCAGTCACGTCACGTAGGACGGACAATGTTTACATTAGCAATTTCCTGTCATAATTGATCGAATGAACTTAGTTAACACAAATGCAAAAAGTTTAGAATTAAACTGACGCAATTAAAACGTTTAGAACTGAATTGGTATCGATACAAAAGCTTTATGACTCTTTCGATGCTTTTTTCATCTTACATCCCTCATGTTTCTCTCGATATGAGGCAGTTCACTCCCATGCCACCCTGAATTACTAGATGTTGGACTGTGACATTGACAACCCCACCCCCCCTTCTCAAGCACAATGCAACAACTATTCATTCATTTGGATCCGGGGTCACTTTCGGGGGAAGCTCGCAAGTAAGTGGGCGTGTTTCACGAAGAGCATGCGACCGGAGTTTGGTTTCTTTCATCATTGTGTCAATCACTCTATGCTGTTTTATTCGACGCCAAGCACTGAGTTTCTTTGTCCACGTTCGAAAACTGAACCTCACGGAAACTTGCAGCCGGATGGGAAAGGGGTCAATAATCGTACGAGGGTCACGCGATCCTTGGGTGGGATTTTTGGCTGCTGCCTAAAGCTTTGACAGTAGCAGCACTCACTGCTTTAAACATGATACCCCGAACATCTAATTTACATGCTCGACTCCCTGAACTAAGCAGAATTCAGCAGCGGACCATGTCCCCCGATCTTCGATTCCGGCAAATTGTACCCGATGTGTTTGTCAATGCCACCGCAGACGACCAATTGGCACCGGCGAAACTCTATAGGGGATAAGGATTTGCTAACCGAGCACGGCAATTTGAGGACCAGATCAAAAAAAGGAAATCCAAAGTCGGAATCAATTGATGTCGACCGGATTATTGGTTATCCCTGTAGGATGTTATGGCAATAATCTTACCTCGAAAGGAGCCGATTGGCGAGAGTCGATAATCTAGGCGACAAGGTAGTAATGAATCAGTCGAACGACTTCCTTCTATGTAAAAATACCAATGCTCTGAAAGCATTTCAAAAAGAAAAAGGCAAAAGGAGATGGGTGGCTAGCCAACCCCTAATTGACATACGGCTACTACAATCCAATCCTTCATGCACAACCTAAAACATAGGTACAAAAAGGGAGCCTCCACGATTGAAAATTGAGCATTGATCGCATCTAGCCTTTATCAAGTCAGAGGTGAACTATTTTGGTATGGCTTTTCTATTTGCTTTCACGTTGAACAAATCGATTAGTATGAATCCCATCCAAACAAAGACAAGAGAACCCGAAACCGACGACAAAGCTTTGGACACGTGAGTAGCATACGACCCTCGACACGGCCGATCAATTTGATATCGCCGGTCTCGTACATCATCATCAAGAAATGTTCGCCACCTTGCATACGCTCGGTCTTCTAGTCTAGATGATGATTTCGCCTTGCTGATCGACTCCATCTATCTATATGCCGTGGATCAAGAACAAGTTTTCTTCCTTTTCTTTCCCAAGGATCAATGAGGGCGTAAAACCACATAGTTTAGCATTTTTCATCGGAAAATTTGTCAAAAAATTCTTAAACCTATTGCACTTTTACCAATTCAGTCCTAAGCCTCTAAGTTTTTTCAATTCAGTTCTAAAACTTTCGCATTTGTGCTAATTCAGTCCTAAACATTTTTTACTTGCTAATTTAGTCCTAAAGTTTTCGCATTTGTGCCAATCTAGCCCTTCTGACTGGCATGAATGCCAGCCGGCGTTACAATGGATAATTTTTAAAGTAATTATTTTTTTTTATTTTCTTTCTCCTTTTCCTTTCCTTTATTCTTCGTTGAACTGGTCACCAGCGTTATCCTTTTTCCTTTCCTTTCTTCTTCATTGAACTGGTCACCCGTGAGATGAGGGCCAGCAACCGCAAGAGAGCTCCCCCCCCCCCCGCCGGTCGGCCACTAGCGAGGGTGACACTTCCCGTTATTGGGCGACCCTCGCCCACCACCGCTAGGGCTCGCCCAATGATGACGAGCGCTCATAGCCCTATATTTACCCTAAATAAAGGTTAGGGGTAGTTTTCATGTTTATAATTCACCAACTAATTTATTTATTTATTGTCAAAATGAATCCACTTTCATTTAACTTTTAGTACTATTAAAAAAAAAACATAACTAGCATCAAGACCAAGACAAAGTAAATCCCAAAGGGAGTTTAGAAAGCCAATTAGGAGGAAGATAACCTAGTCTATGGGCCTTCGCAATCCAATCCACCAACTAATTCGAACAACGGTTAGACGACACATTTTATCTAATTCGAACAACGGTTAGAAGACACGTTTTATCCAATAAGAGAGACGAAAGAAAAAATGGCGCAATATATAGGATTCAAAGCAATTAAAACGTGAAGCTGAAGCTTTTCGTGTGGTTAACCGTTGGTATTGTATCATTGGATGCTAAACGAGCTTGCATGACATCCATTTCAAATTTCGAAAAATTTTTTACTTTTCTTCCCTTTATTTTCGTATCTTTTTTTTTAACTAAGTTTATGTACTTTTGATTTGTTTAATCAGATTTTTCTATATCACAAATTTTCTAATTGAATCCCTTCTAGACCAACATGGAGCCCGAATAACTGTCATCGTGGAAAAATTTAGCCAATGTGAATCATGTTGGAGTATGATGGTTGGTAAAATGAGAGTTGGTGACCCAAAATTAGTTGGTAATTTATGTTGGCAAATAATTCAAATAAGAGTTGGCAATCCAAACTTAGTTGGTAATTTAATCCGATAAAAAAAAATTAGCAAATCACTCTAATTTATGTTGGTAATTTCATATAAGAGTTAGTAAGGTCCAGGTGGTGAAAAGTTAGTACAGAAATTGGTACTTTACAATTTATAAGAAGTTTGTGATTTGTAAAAGTGCTATTAGTAATCAATAGTGACCTGAAAAAGAAGTTATTTGTTGTTTTCTTTTACGAGCAATGTTTTGATATTTATAAATATTTATCAAATTTTCTATCACGTAAAAAAATCCATGCTTTTTTGGACACGATACACCAAAATTCTTCATAACCAAATTGTACGGGTACTATATGATCTATTACGCCCATGCGTGATCCAAGGTTCACTGCTCATTTTTTTTTCTTTTTGGAGCATTTCCAAACTGAATCGGGATCAAACACGTTTACACCAAAAATGACAACCTTTGATTATTTTTGGCAAGAGATTGACTTAGTCGATGATAACAGAATTTGATCTCTTACAAACACAATTATCGGTAACTAACTCATCAGTGAAGTCATATACGACACATAACACGAAAGTTTTCGATGAGAACCCTGAAGTTGATAGACGAAGTTGTTGAGAAGACCTCCTAATATATTTTGAAGTTAACAAAATTATCCATTTTTAACATTTATCTTAAGTAATAAGACATGTTTTGTTTCAGGCAATACTCACGTTGAAAGGAACCTTTATGACTGAAGGACTTACCTAAGGTCCTAAACAAGTCTAACCGAATGGGAAGTTCATATTGACTTGGAAGTATCATGGCCTTATGTCTATAAGATCTATTTCGTGTTGGGAAGAACAGTTGATATTATCTAGCTAGGAAGTCAGAAGCACCGTCTATGTGAATATGAGCATAAGTTATAGTGTGAATACCAGCATAGCTACTAAGTGGATATTAGCAAAGGAATAGCTAGATATCACCAGAGTACTGTGAAAGCTGAATATTAATAGAACTCTTATTGAGCTTGAGACAAAATTCTTAATGCATTCTTGAAGATCATCTTTTTGAGATAGTTGATCTCATTACTACACAGCTTATAATCTGATCTGGATTCTATCCTTAGAATATCTAGATTTGATATCAATTATGAGATTGACCCAGACCAGGTAAGTACAGAGAGACAGGCTAGTGCAACTCCTCGACAATATGCAGGCGAGGCACTAAGTGTATGTCTTTGTCCCACATTGCCTAGGGAGAGTCCTAAGCTAGTTGGTAAGGCTTCGGATTCTTTACTCTATGTAATGCATTTTAAAACAAAGAGGAATCCGGCCCAAAGCAGACAATATTATATAATGGTAGCCCCGGGGTATTTATAGGTGGTATCAGAGCCAACTCCCAAACACGTGTAGGGCCACAGTGAGGGTGCTGTGCTTAAAGGAGGGGGGAATGTAACAGCCTAGACCCAATAAGTATGGAGGAACATGCTAGTGCAACGCGTCAACAATACGCGGGCGAGGCTAAGCAAGTGTCCTTTGTTCCACATTGCCTTAGGGGGAATCTTGGGTTAGTTAATAAGGCTTGGAGTTCTCTACTCTGTGTAACGCGTTCTAAAGCCATGAGGGCTCTGATCCAAAACTGACAATATTACACAGTGATAGCTCCCTAGGGTCCTTACAATCTCTGTAGTATCTTTAATCACGTGAGAGATCTTGATTGATTGACAATCACCAAAAGGCAAGTATCTTTCCATCTTTGAAGTCCTCTACTTATGGACACCATGGTTTGTTTGTATGGACAATCAAATTTATTGGGATCTATAATCATTCGACACAAATGGCTACTCGAATCTTTGTGTCAATTGTTCAACGGCTAGTTGGAGATTGATCCTTTCTAAAGATAGTCCAATGGGAAGTTCTCGATTTCGAGGAGTATAAAAGAAGATCAACGTGTCGAAAAAAAAAAAGATAGATTGAGAGTTCAAAAATTTCAAAGTTCAAGAGAGCTTCACATTTTTATATGCTAGTCTTTAGAGTGCTTATATTTGTAATTGTTTTATAAGTGTTGACAGAGCAATAGTTTATGCTTAAGTACAAGATAGCGAGGTCTATCAGCTTATGTATCAGCAGCACCTACTTTGAAGAGAAGTGCTTCAATAATAGCAACACTCACTAATGTAATATCTTATTGATTAACCAGTGGAATCCAGCTAGTAAACTGTCAGTGTAGGAAAGTGACATAAGCTTAATTTAAACAGAACCACTATAAGCTTTGTTTGCAAAGTCATCTATATTCTTGCTCACAAACACTTAATACTTGATAGAAGCTTTACGCACTACTGAATATTATCATAACACAAATCATACTTACACTCTATTTCACTCGGTCTTAATCATATTTAACTTGACTTTTTAATTTCGCACTTATTTGTCTAGTTTACTTAAAAATCAATTATTCACCCTCTCTAAGTGACCCCGGTAGCTTATACCAAAAGTCATCGACATCAATAATGAGCAATCGATCCGTGGATCACCGTTTGTTGGCCATTTGAAATGCCACTATTTTAATATTGTTGTAACTTCTTTTAGATAAGTATTGTTAGAAAATAGGAGAAAGCGGAGTAACTTCTTGTAGATAATGAGGGAAGTTATTTCTTTTTCGGTAATTCTTTGTAACATTTGTTTGTGACCGTCGATTGCAGACTTTGAATAGCGATGTCGTACTTTTTGTGAACTCCTCAAATCAACAACAAATACCTAAAAAGATTTGTCGGAAGTAAATCGACGGCAAAATGTGATGACTTTCAAATACAAAGCTGCAATTTAATTGACAATGAAGATTTGAAAACTACAACCAAAATACACATCGGAATTTAATCGATATTGAAATTCCTGAAAATTACCAAATGTGCAGGAATTGAAAGATAAAATTTTGTCGAAGCATACTTGCTTCTCATGATCTATTGAAACTCTTGTCGGGAATTATCACATAACATGTCTCGATCTCAAAATACTTCGTCGTTAATTAAATTCCTCCGGAACAAAATTCGTAACATATAGCTGCTGTCCATCCCTAAATCGATGGCCAGTCAAGAAGAAGATACAAACGAAGGGAAGACATGTTACAGGTACTTGGGAGGGACGACCAATTTGCATTCGATTCGATTTGCCTAAAGCAATAGTTATTGACATAGAGTGATATGGTTGAACCTGAATCAATATATGGGGTTCAATCTGAACCGATACAGGGCGGAGTGCGTAGAACACTATTTGCCGGAACGGGTTAGGGGAAACGCAGATTGAAATTGAGCTAGATCAGTGCAGAGCAAATTGAGAAATGCCATTTTTGGCAAGCGCCAACATAGATTATCACCAATGAAAAAGTTCCTCTCTTTTCTGTAGGAAGGGTAAATGGAATGCACGCCTTATTGGAATTGGAAAGTGCCATGCGGATCGTGGCTTCAGCGCCGTGGTTTTCCAATGTATGCAGATGTTTTTTTCTGCCTTCGTATCAACAAAGAAGGTATCGCATTCCGCCGCCGCCGGGCACTGGATTTCGAAACGGTCGAGGTTGATGATAAGGCGACGCCGCATGGATGGAGAGGTTCAGGTTTCAGACCGAAGAGACCGAGTGCTATGGCACGAGGCTATTCATTCCGTCTATATCTCGAGGACGAAATTTCGGTTGTGACGATCAATTTGCTGCCCGACTACATCTTCGTTCCTTATGATACTCATTTTCCACCAAAAACAAAAATTAGTAAAAGAGTCTATTTCAGTCGGACACCCTTAGGCCTCAGACCAAAATTTCCAGCTCCATCTTTGCTTGGGTGCGAGGCTTGCTTATGAACGGAAGAGATGATCATTTGATCATTGGACGGGGCCGATCCGCCTTAGGAATGTTTGTCCATGTCCGCCCACCGAAGAACAGATATTCGGGCCGGGTCAAGTTTTCTCGCAAACTGTTAAGCACACCTGCCGGGCATCTTTCCAATCTAAAATTTGGACAGGAAGGTCATGAAAGCTGGTTTGATTAGTGTCCTAATTGCATTGTAAATGCTCAATAAATGGGCCCAATACCACCCCCCCACCGAAAAAAAAAAAAAACCTTAACTTTAGCCCATGTCTCAATTATATCGAAAACTTTTTTTGTCTGATAAAAAATCTCAAATTTTTACTTTTGTCTCAATTCTACAAGCCAAATATTCAAAAAAAAAATTATTTTTTCCCCAATTCTACAAGCCTACTACCCAAAAAACTATCAATTTTAGCATATGTTCCAATTATATCTAAAACTATTTTTGGTCTCATAAAAAAATCTTCGTCTTTTATTTTTGTCCCAATTTTATCACCGTTAACATTCCGTCCATAATCACTATTAGTTAATCTTACATGGTATTTTCACGTTATTGATGAATTACATCTTAGTAAAGCTGACATGAAAAAAAAAACCCCCCCATAATTTCTCTTCTATTACCTGCTCCTCTATACATTGTCGGGAGATACAAAGCCACTCAAGAAGGCACGTTTTGAATTGTCCCTAGCACTCAACAGCCCAAAAAAGGGCTAACGTGGCGATCTAATTATTTGGATGAAAGATATCAAATCTCATCATCCATGAAACATGTTGTTTTCCAAATTTTGAAAATTTACTAGTAAGTTCAATAAGAAAATTCAAGCCACCTAAGATTAATTAATAATAGTTATGGATGAGAGACTGACCATGGTAGAATTGGGATAAAAGCAAAAGTTAATGATTTTTTATAAACAAAAAAAATTAGGGTATAATTGAGACATATGCTAAAGTTGGTGTTTTTTTTATTAAGCAGTAAAATTGGGACGAAAATAAAAGTTTGGGGTTTTTTATAAAATAATTTTTTTTCATATAATTGGAATAGATGCTAGAGTTGGGATTTTTTTTTTAATACTAGGCCATAAACAATTTGCATAACTATTGTTTTATGCCATAAACTTCTCACCTTATTTAGATCTAAACTAGATCCTCTCTTTTACTTCCGAAATTTGATATCACTTCCTAAAACAATCTAACCTCTAGATAGAAACACTCTAGAACCAAATCCACATAAAACTAGGGCTAAGCATAATGGATCGACCGAATTTGAGAATTGTCCAGATCGGACCAAATTGACTGGTTGGGTTCGGTTCTTGGGGGCTCTAGTCCGGTTCCCAAGTCCATAAAATTGGAACTGGCTAGGCCATTCCTATTCCCTAATCCTGATGGGAACTGAACTAGATGGGATAATCTTTAAAAGAAAAAAAATCCAAAATGTAAATCTAAATATAAACCTAAGATGCTTAGGATCAGCGATAATATATTATAATCGACGGAAAGTAATCCGGTGAATACGTCGTTTACGAGAAAAATTTAACGACAATTCACACAAACAAAAATGCGACCGGTTAAATAATTGGACCGCTCGAGAACAGGTCCTTGAAACTGGGATTTCCCATTTTCGAGATGGGATAGGAACAAACCGAGAACCGATCACCCTAGTCCTACGTAAAACAAACTCTGTCCAACAAAAGAGATCGACATAAACAACCGAAATAACTCAAAAGGAAATATAGACGCTCGTCGTGAGAACCATATTGCCTTTCTGCAAAGATATCCTCCGCAGCACTCTCCTAAAAAACCGCTGGAACAGACAACCCATAAACAAACATCCTCTGACTCAGTCTCCTGCAAATTGCATCCAATCCCACCCCTTCATCACCATTTTCTTTCTTGATTTCATATTTTTTTTGCCCTTCTTCCTTTTCGTATCTCTGTTTCTTTACGTGCAACCCATTTCCCCACACGAAATCTTTCACGTTCAATCATTGTTGCAAGTCCCGCATTGGTTAAGATTCCAAGTTCTTCCACATTTAAGTTCCCAAAAAAGGAAAATGACCCTAGAATCTGCTCTTCATTGGCAAGTTCTTCATAAAGGTAGGCCTGTTGATCTTTCCAATGTCGCCGATTCATGAAACTCGGCCTTGATGATGAGTTCTTGGAGTGTTGGTCAATGATCTGAAGGCGAGTTTCTGATGCGGATTACGTGGTAGGAGGATCAGAAGACTAAACGAGAATTTATAAGGTTGTGTTTGAGGGTGTTGGGCAATGGCATCTCTTACGAACCAACCGTCCAAGAAGGCGATCCGGAGCCCTGGCTCAAGCAATTCCCAGGGCGGCAGTGTTCGGGGTGGTTCAACCGGACAGACGGTGAAGTTCGCGAGGCGGACCTCGAGCGGGAGGTATGTCAGCTTGTCCAGGGAGGACCTCGACATGTCGGGGGAGCTGTCAGGGGACTACATGAACTACACCGTGCACATCCCACCGACGCCGGATAACCAGCCGATGGACTCGTCTGTGGCCGTGAAGGCCGAGGAGCAGTATGTCTCGAACTCCCTGTTCACGGGGGGATTCAACAGCGTGACCCGCGCACACCTGATGGACAAGGTGATCGAGTCCGAGGTGAGCCATCCCCAGATGGCCGGGGCCAAGGGCTCCTCCTGCTCAATGCCGGCTTGTGACGGCAAGATCATGAAGGATGAGCGCGGCGTCGATGTCATTCCATGCGAATGCAGGTGTGCCGTCATCCCTTTCGACCTAGAATCACTCGATCATATGTTTCCTTGAGGATTTACTGCCAATGTGAGGCAAAATATAAGATGTTATGAATTGCAAGACTTGTAGGAAGGTTGGTGTGTCTCGTAACTCTGTGAAACTAGAGCAAATTGTGGGAAGATTGATCTTTTTGGAGCTCCAACTTTTTATCTAAGGAAGACCCATTTGATAATTTAATATGTAAGACTCATTTGAAGGTCTGATTCTATAAAATGAGTCAGCTTCTGGATATGTTATCATAGAATATGAGTGGTTTCTTCTTTTGCTTAAGCTGAAAAAACGAGCTTTCATGTTCAGGTTCAAAATCTGTAGAGACTGCTATTTAGATGCTCAGAAGGACACCGGTCTGTGTCCCGGGTGCAAGGAGCCATACAAATCAGCAGATTACGACGACGATGTGCCAGATTTCTCAAGCGGGGCGCTGCAACTGCCACCCCCGGACAAGAGGGCCACGAACAACATGACCATGATGAAGAGGAACCAAACTGGCGAGTTCGACCACAACAGGTGGCTGTTCGAAACTCAAGGCACTTACGGCTATGGCAGTGCATTCTGGCCTGAGGACGACATGTATGGGGACGACGGCGAACGGGGGATGCCCACGGGCATGATGGACTCGATGGACAAGCCATGGAAGCCCCTCAGCCGGAGATTGCCCATAGCTAGAGGCATCATCAGCCCCTACAGGTTAGAGATTTGATTGTGGCAATCATCGCAATCACCGTTTGCACATGTTATTCAATGATCGCAGTTTATTATTGGATAATCGTCACGTCTATGACCAGGTTGCTGATCTTGATCCGATTCATAGTGCTCGGCTTCTTCCTGCAATGGCGAATAACGCATCCGAACGAGGATGCGGTCTGGTTGTGGCTCATGTCCGTCGTGTGTGAGATCTGGTTTGCATTTTCCTGGATCCTCGATCAGATTCCTAAGCTTTGCCCAATCAACCGCTCCACGGACCTTCAGGCCCTCCATGACAAGTTTGACCTGCCGTCCCCGTCCAATCCCACAGGCCGCTCTGATCTTCCCGGCGTAGACTTGTTTGTCTCTACAGCGGACCCCGAAAAAGAGCCTCCACTTGTCACAGCCAACACAGTCCTCTCTATCCTAGCCGCCGATTACCCAGTGGAAAAGATAGCCTGCTATATTTCCGACGACGGAGGTGCCCTTCTCACATTCGAGGCAATGGCTGAGGCTGCAAGCTTTGCCGATTTGTGGGTCCCTTTCTGCCGGAAGCACAAAATCGAGCCTAGGAATCCTGAGAGCTACTTCAGCATCAAGTCCGACCCCACCAAGAACAAGAGTCGATTGGACTTCGTCAAAGACAGGAGGAAGATGAAGAGGGAGTACGACGAATTTAAGGTGAGGATCAATGCACTTCCCGAATCAATCAGGAGGAGATCGGACGCGTTCCACGCGAGGGAGGAGATGCGGATGCTGAAGCACATGAGAGAGAGCGGAGCCGATCCGCTGGAGCCAATCAAGGTCCAGAAAGCGACATGGATGGCCGATGGAACTCACTGGCCCGGCACATGGGCCGTCTCGGCAGCTGAACATGCCAAAGGTGATCACGCAGGAATTCTTCAGGTATATTCTAGACCACATCTTCATTTTCATGTTCCTCCATTGGATGTCATACCGTAATTTAGGTTCTTCCGTTGTTGAGCCAACAAACTTGCGTTTCTTTGAACAAATGAGAAGGTGATGTTGAAGCCACCCAGCCCCGATCCGCTGATTGGGAATGCCGAGGATAAGCTCATCGACTTCACCGATGTGGACACCCGACTCCCCATGTTCGTTTACGTATCGCGAGAGAAGCGTCCAGGCTATGACCACAACAAGAAAGCAGGGGCCATGAATGCCCTGGTACGAGCATCCGCGGTATTATCCAATGGCCCGTTTATTCTCAATCTCGATTGCGATCACTACTTCTACAACTGCAAAGCTATTCGCGAAGGAATGTGCTTCATGTTGGATAAAGGCGGCGAAGACATCTGCTACATTCAATTCCCACAAAGATTCGAAGGCATCGATCCTTCTGATAGATATGCGAACCGTAACACCGTGTTTTTCGACAGCAACATGCGTGCCCTGGATGGCGTGCAGGTATATCACGTTAAACTCCAATCACACCCAAGAACTTTTCATTCCTGGAAATAAGAGAATTTCTGCAGATCATTTAGTTCATCACAACTACTGTGTCATATCAGGGGCCATTTTACGTCGGCACAGGGTGTATGTTCAGGCGGTTCGCTTTATATGGTTTTGATCCTCCGCATGCAAAGAAAGTGCAAGCTAGGACCGAATCCGAGACCCAAGCCTTAAACGCCACCGATTTCGACCCCGACCTGGACGTGAATTTACTGCCCAAGCGATTTGGAAATTCCACGATGCTGGCCGAGTCTATCCCAATTTCCGAGTACCAAGCACGCCCGCTAGCGGATCATCCTTCTGTGCAATATGGAAGGCCTCCTGGAGCTCTCCGCACTCCACGCGATCCACTCGATGCTGCAACCGTCGCCGAAGCCGTGTCGGTAATATCTTGTTGGTATGTCCCGCAGCTTCTACTCCTGTACCCAACTGTCCTCAAAATGAGTACTCTTAGCAAAAAGTGCCGGCTGAAATTTTCAGCTCAAATTCAATGTTTCTGCTCACGGAGTATTAGGACATGTAAGCTGAAATATAATGGTTTCCCATGAACAAACAGGTATGAAGACAAAACAGAATGGGGTGATCGGGTCGGCTGGATTTACGGATCAGTCACCGAGGATGTCGTGACGGGATACCGCATGCACAATCGTGGATGGCGCTCGATCTACTGTGTGACTAAGCGCGATGCATTCCGTGGATCGGCTCCAATCAACCTAACCGATCGACTCCATCAGGTGCTCAGGTGGGCCACGGGTTCGGTGGAGATTTTCTTCTCGCGGAACAATGCTCTTTTAGCCTCTCGAAAGCTCAAGTTCCTGCAGCGCCTGTCCTACATCAACGTCGGCGTCTATCCGTTTACGTCTATATTCTTGATCGTCTACTGCTTCCTCCCCGCTCTATCCCTTTTCTCCGGGAGCTTCATCGTGCAGACTTTAAACGTGACGTTCTTAATCTACTTGCTCACCATTACGCTATGCCTGATGGGCCTCGCCATCCTTGAGGTGAAATGGTCCGGGGTCGCGCTCGAAGAGTGGTGGAGGAACGAACAGTTCTGGCTCATCTCCGGGACGAGCGCCCACTTGTACGCCGTGGTCCAGGGCCTCCTGAAAGTCATAGCAGGGATCGAAATCTCGTTCACTTTGACATCCAAATCCGCAGCAGAGGACGAGGACGACATCTACGCGGATCTTTATCTGGTGAAGTGGACTTCTCTGATGATCCCGCCCATCGTCATCGCTATGGTCAACATTATAGCCATCCTTTTCGCATTCTCCAAGACTATATACAGCACGGTCCCCAAGTGGAGCAAGTTCATCGGAGGAGCTTTCTTCAGCTTCTGGGTGTTGGCTCATTTGTATCCTTTCGCCAAGGGCTTGATGGGGAGGAGAGGGAAGACGCCGACGATCGTGTTCGTCTGGTCCGGCCTCATAGCGATCACCATATCATTGTTGTGGATCGCCATCAATCCGCAACAGGGAGATCCGACAGAGTCCGGTGGCGGGTCCACTTTCCAATTCCCTTGAGCCAAGGAAGTAGATGATCAATCCTTTGCTGTAAAAATGCCGGAACAGTTGGTACGACAACCTATCTTGACCGGCTAGCGAAATTTTAGGGGCTAAGATAATTTGTTCAAGCAGAATTAGCGAAACTTTTTGCTTTGTACTGCGGGTAGTGAAGGCGGTTCGTGTTCTCGATTTCATGCTCCTCTCTCATCGGTCTCGGAAGCATATAGAGCATACTAAAGGCGGGTCGACCCCGGAAATGTATTGAGAATTTCAAGAGCTGGAAACAACAACTGTGATCTTCAAGAGAAGGGAAGTCAAGCTGTTTCTTTTCTTCCCTTCTCTTGGGGCTACTGAATCTGCGCAAGAGAAGTTTAGCATTCATCGAAGAAATAGTTCCTTAGCTGCGCACAGCATGAGAGAGCGCGACACATTGCATTCTTGCAAGTGTCTGCATCATTGTTCATGCGGTTCATATTCACTTTTATGAACTCGAAGGACTGTCTATGCCTGCCGGACATCTGCAGACAGGATTCATACTGTCATCGGAATTTGTATTGATCACTGGATATAGTGTTGATGGAGAGAAAACAGTAACAAAGATTTCGATATAGCTCTTTGGGGTTTATTTTGCTCTATTGCTTTTGGATGTATATTCACAGAACTCTCCTTAACGAATGTTATCTACTATTTTCGACAAAAAAAAAACACCCTTCTTGATATTGAACATCGAGACAATGCCAAACTATTTGCTATATTGGGTACCACCGGATCATCTAATTTCAACATCATAGGCAAAAGCCAAAATACCTCCAATTCGACGGGGCGACTAGGGACGCTTCCTTTCTCAAGAGATCCTTCGGAGCAAGACTTTTTCTCGATTAACCTTGAAAAGAAGCCACCGTGCTCGAATTGAACCCTCCCTCCCAAATCACCGATGAATAAAAATTTGGCCGTCCGACGAGCCCGCAAGGGCCCAATGCCATTTCCAACCGTTCGGGCAGGGGCAATTTTGTCATAAATTTTCCATTTCCTTCCAATCGGTTCGCGCAGATTCTCGCGAATGGCACAACTAATTCCCAAATCCCGTAAACCCTAAACTGAATTTGATGGGGGAATCACCTGTTGGAGCAATCGAACGGCTTTCTTCCAGTGAACTCTTCCGGACGACTTCAATGCGGGGGGAAATGGAAGTTTTAGGACGAATTTGCCCCCCGCCAGCAGGGTATTTGCATAAATTCATGCACTTAATCGACCGAAGTCGACAGACCAAAACCCTAAAACCCTATTCCCTGGCAAATCACCAGCTGGAGTTCATGCGAAGATCTCGAGCGACATGGAAAGCATACAGAAGGCCGTGCGCGACATCGCGAAGGACGTGAAGTTGAGCACCTCGCCTTCGCCTTCGCCTTCTTCGTCTGGAAGTGCGCATTTCGGCGGAGGAGGAGGAGCTCCCGGAGTCGGGGTTGCTCTGTCTGCTCCGGAGCATCCTCCTGTTCTGCTCACCAGGAATCCTCAGTAATTCACGCCCTTCGTGGCCCGCGTGTTTTTGCGTGTGTGGTTTTGATGCTTTTCGAAGTAATGAAGCTTGTTTGGGCAACGAAGTAGGGCTAGCTCTCGGTATTGGCGGAAGGACTTACCTTGGTTTCGGTTCGTCTGTGGAAGCGAGAATCGGTCGGTTGGTTGGGAGAGATTGTTATTTGAGGATGCAATTTCGTGATCACAACATGGTGGATTGCCCTTTCAGCTCAACTTGCTTTCTGATTCATGGCCAATGTAGACTTTGTTTTGGCTAATCCTGTCCAGCAAAATTGCAAGATAGTTGGTGAATTGTGCTTTCGATTTTAGTTCGCTTTCTTCGAATAACTTGTTTGCATAATGCCCAATTCAGTCATGGTTTTAGCTGATTCAGTCTCTTTGAAAGAATCAATTTTTAACTTTTTGGGGTATTATGCATCATTGTGATTCTTTGCCTTTCAAAGTTCTGGCGTATTAGCAAGCATGTACTCATACCCTTCGGCTTTAGTTGCCTTACCCTTTGTCTAAGTATCACTTCATCTGATATACTCGTCAAGATGAAGTATGTTTTCTGATGTCAACTACACCTGCTGTATGTAGAACTTTGTTGATACTCTTTCTAGGAGTAGTTGTTGAACATCTGCGAGCCGGTTCTTTGGTAATTCATCCAAGTCTAGTTTTTGGCTGCACGAGATAATCAGAATAAGTCCATGATTGCATTTTTTTTTCCCTTTGTATGTCTTACTGCAGAGGGGTGGTGTCTTTGTGGACTTGTTCAAAGCTCTGTGCAATTTCCCTCATTGCTGGCGTTTTTCTGGGCTACACTTTAAAGCGCCGGGTCCGAGGCTGGGCTTCAAAGCTCCTCAAGAGATTGAAAGATGATTGATGCCACTCAATTCTTGGTCGAATGTTCTCTGTCATGCGTGAATCTGGTGCCGACTTGGAGGTTCGTCTCGGAGCAAAATCTGTTGTGACATATGACATGTACAAGCTCCTTTGTTGCCTTGAATTACCTCATAGATTACCCGAATATACTTTCCACCTATCTGTGGGAATAATTCTCCTTTCCTCATGCTCTGAGTTTTTCGATGATTCAAAGTAGAAGGGGTCATGAAGCGGGTCTTGTTGTCCGGGTTCACCATTACTCACTTGTCTGGGCTCTGTCTCACTTTTGATACCATGCTTCCTCTCGCAGATTTTTTTTTCAGTTTATACTCTTATCTAGGATGGAACAGGTTGTTTGAAGATTAAGCATGGAGCTAGTTTCCAAACCATGATATCCACGGTATCCAAACATCTCTTGGTACTGATTGTTTGGACCTTTGTAGCTATGAAATGTCCCATCTATAAGGAAGTTAGCTTGATTTCTGTTTGTGAGTTTGTGTGCGCTCTATCGCACGAGAGGTCGTTTACCTGCGCCAGATTGCTTGTATCAGTGCCGAGTAATCGGTTAGTGGTTCCACCTTTTTTTTTTATTTGCCGTGTGGAATGCAGAAACTTGAGAAGTTCTTATTCCTGCTTTTTAATTTCTGATGCATTTCCTGCGACGACCAAATATTAAATAGAAAACGAAGGGAAAAAAAAACCCCTAAACTATACCCACTTTGTAGTTTATACCCATCACCTCCAAACCCTTGCCACATTAGCCCCAATTTTGCCCGAAAGTTTTGGTGAATTTGTCTTGTGATGTTTTGCTCCAAGAAAATTAACTTAGGATAAATGGACGTATTAATTTGAGACTCTTTTTTATAGTTTTGCCCCAAAATATATGCGTTTTATAAAATAATTTTAAACATATGCCAGTAGCCGAAAGGCGCCAATCTGGGTACTCGATTAGGTTTGAGTTCTTAAATTGAGCTCGATCAATAGAGATGTCTTTTGGCATGAAAAAAAATCACGGAAATTTTCTTTCAGGAAAAATAACCACTAAAAATTCAAAAATATATCTTCCGTTATGGAAATACCATAACCTTAGAGACACATAAATCCTCATCATGAAAACTATTATTAAAATTCCTACGAGGTATTATTATTATTATTATTATTAGAATAACTAGCTAATGTGACAATCTAAGAAGAAAAAAGAAAAAGAAAAAACCAACAATATATATATATATATATATTAGAGGGATCTGAGCAAGCATGGCCATCGAGCTTGGGGACCGCGAGCTCCGTCTCCGAGCTTCAGATTTGGAGAAGCTCTGCCGCGCCGCTCGAGTTCTACTCAACGCCGTGCATAAAAATTGATAGGCTTGAATTACCGTGAATCAAGGAGGAAGAAGAAAGAAAAAGGGAGGAAAAAAAGCAATAAATAAAATAGAAAATAAAAACAAGATTTTGACGGCAATCTTGGATGTAAGTTGGAACAAACGGTACACGTGTCACGTGGGTGAGAATCTGAAAATTTTGGTGTGAAATTGGAAGGTCCGTGCTAAAATGGACATGAATTAAGATTTTCAGTAAACATTTTCTTTTTTTTTCTGGGCTAATTTGGATTTTTTTTTCTAGAAGGGCAAAAATGAGGGCTTCCAAAAGGAAAAGAGGAACAAAAAGAAAAATAGGGATAACGATACAGATGGTTCCTAAACTTTGATATAATATGCAATGTAATTCATGAATTTTTAATTTGATAATGTGCAATGTGATCGTTGGATTTTTAATTTGGTCGATATGGTCTCTGAACTTTTTAAAATATTTAAATTAGTTCATGAACTATAAAAAGATATTCAATGTAATCCTTTCATTAATTCAACTTTAGGGACGATATTGGACATTTTCTTATAATTCACACACTAAGTTGAATATGTTCTAAAAGTACGAGATCACATTGAACAAATTGAACGTTTATGAATCACATTGCATATTGAGCCAAAGTTCAAAAATCATATTGATCAAATTAAAAATTCAAGATCATATTGTATATTAAGTTAAAATTTAGGAATCATTTATATTATTTTCCAAAAAGAAAAAAGAAAAAAAAGAGCCCGCGGTATCATCAAAGAGGAATATAGCCGTCCGATCGGCTCATCACACAGAATCCATCTCCGTCTCTCCCCTCTCGCAACCTGAAAGAATTACAGGCATCAAAGATAAGGTTTCAGACAGATGCAAATCTTCTTCTGAAGTTCAAGACATGGCCGCACAAGGGTCGAAGAAGAAGACGACCCTTTTCTCTCTCCTTTCCTTCTTCTCAACCGGGCTTTAAACATCACCTGCCAGTTCGGATACAGTCAGAGCGATAGCTCGCTGCAAGAACCGACCTGTAAGCTCGCTCAGCACGGGAGTGGCGTCTGATTCGTTTCAAGGGTTATGAGTGTCAGTTTTCATGAATAATACTAGTTTCTGGATTCTTCAATGCTCTAGGGGGAATGGGTTTCATCTTAATTGTTGCTTCTGGCATCGTTGGCTTGGTGCCAAGCACGTGAGGGGTTCGTAGCTCAATGGCGTTTGAGTGCAGAAACTTGGTTATTGCCTGATTGCTGTATCTTTTTGCCCAACTTGCGTGTTAGATTACCTTTTTTCTGTTCATTTCGTGCTCTTTTTTTTTTTTTTCTCCCGCTTAGCTAAAGAGTGAACTTTCTGAAGTGTCTTCATGTCCATGCCGTTTACCAATTGATAAAACATTGAATGTTCTGCTCTCTTGGTACCGAACTGTGGATAGGATGATAACGAGAGAAATTTGATGTTCTCACAGACATCATGGAGCATAATTCAAGTCAAACTGGCGGTGGCATCATGTGGTTCTTCCGCGATCGGGGTTTTGATGATAAAAGTATAAATGAAATGTTCAAAAGGTGCAAGCGCCTTGAATCCGTGCAAAAGGAAAGGGCTTCTGAAAATTGGGAGTACTTGAGGAGCATTGGCATTGAGGAGAGAAAGCTTCCCCATGTTGTATCTAAATGCCCGAAAATCCTGGCACTTGGCCTCAATGAGAAGCTTATTCCGATGGTAGAATGCCTCACTACACTAGGAACAAGACCTACTGAAGTTGCCTCTGCCATTGCAAAGTTCCCTCACATACTTTCCCATAGCGTGGAAGAGAAGCTCTGTCCGCTGCTGGCTTTTTTTCAGGCAATGGGGGTTCCCGAAAAGCAAGTTGGGAAAATTGTTTTGCTTAACCCGAGGCTCATTAGCTACAGCATTGATTCGAAGCTAACGGAAACTGTGAACTTTCTTGCTAGTCTTGGCCTTACAAGAGAAGGAACGATAGGCAAAGTTCTGGTGAAGAACCCATTTATCATGGGCTATAGTGTTGAGAAGAGACTGCGTCCCACCTCTGAGTTTTTGAAATCCTTAGGTCTTGCAGAGGTGGATCTCCAAAAGGTGGTGATGAACTTCCCTGAAGTCTTGTGTCGAGACGTGAACAAGATTCTTAGACATAATTTCGCTTTTCTGGAAAGCTGCGGATTCAACCATGAGCAGATAGCGACTTTGGTGACTGGTTATCCTCCGGTTCTGATTAAAAGCATTAATAACTCTTTAAAACCTCGGATTAGGTTTTTGATTGATATGATGGGGAGACGACTCGATGAAGCTGCTGATTATCCTGACTTCTTTCGCCATAGTTTGAAAAAGAGACTAGAGCGACGTTACAAACTTTTGAGCCGAAGGAACATCAGCTGTAGCTTGAGCGAGATGCTGGATTGTGATCAAAAGAAGTTCTTACTTAAGTTTGATTTGATTGGAGGATGCACCCGGTAGTTAAGTCTTTCTTTCATTCTTACAAAATTTTTGTAGAATAGCTTTAGCTATTATTTTGTACCCCTGATGCTCGAGGTGAAGTGATCTTGTATATGGTCCTAGTCAGACGATTCAGGTGCTAAGTGAAATGATCCTTTTGGCAAATTCAGCGCAATATATTTGTAGGCTCATTGTATGCCCTTAAGATGTTGTTTGCTGGTGGTTTGCTTGTTGTACTTAGTTGAAGTGCAATTGCAGAGATTGAATCAAGAGATGTATTGTTTTCTCCATAGCTGAGATGAATTGAATGCATCAGAACACTTTGAAAGCTCACCGATACACTGGCTAGCCGGGTGAACGTGATTGCCAAGTCTATAGTTCTAGGGTGCCTAGCATCTGTAATTCTTGTTCTGAATAAATTATGGTCTAGTGTGGATGGACTGGGAGCTTAAGGCTTGATGAATGATCATTATGGATGCTCTGAATTTATGCGTATGGTTTCAGATTTAACATTGATGGTCTTGATTCCTCTCAAAAAGCTACTTTCTTTCTTAAAGTTCATTATGTGGCTAGATTGTCACGTGTCAGGTGTTGTCTCTATGTTACCTAAAGTATCCCCATTTTCAATGTTTTTTGTTTCTGTTTCTCCAAAATTCCAATGATGATGGATGAACTATCTGATCCAGTTCAACTCTCGAATCAGAGGGGCGCACCTCAGCTTCTGGTGTGGGAAAAACTCTGGAGCTACTAAACTTGTTCTGAAGCTAGGCCAGTCATTGATCTGTGGGAAATGCTCTGGAGCTACTAAACTTGTTCTGAAACTATGGCCAGTCATTGATCTGCTCTGCAGATCCTTTGAATTTTTTTTTTCCAGGCACTATCTCAGGCCAAGGATTGATCTCCCGAGTGTCAAATTTTGCAAGGAAGCACCTTCTTGACAGATAGGAGCTGTGTATAGACTATTTTTAAGGTTGTAGGTGATTATGCAGGCGATCTAGCCACTGGATCACTGTGCCTCTCACCCTCCTGAATGAGCACACTTATCAATCGGTGACTATAGTAAAGCGAAAGAGTGTTGCTTCTTGTGAGCGGTGAAATAGCACACAGCCGCTTCATCCGACTTGAATTTATCATTTCCCTAGAAGCTGGCTTCTTCGAATTGGCAGGGATGCATTGACAAGGTTTTTACTTTGGCTAGCTCCACCCTACAATTGCAACTTAATTGGAGTTATTTGTTCTCTTAAGTACCAGACCTCGGATGGTAAATATTTGCAGCTTGACCGATGAGAAATTGTGGCACTGCAACCTATTTTGCACTAGCAGTGATGTTTCCTGAAAAGTATGCTCTTTGAAGCAGTATGCTTTCATGCTTTTGTTGCATGTTTTTCTCATCATCTAGGATAGTGACAGTCCAACAGTGAATCTTGGAGCAGATGAAGCAGAGGGGATGGAAGTTCTATCAAAAGTAGTGTCACCAAGACAAATTTGAGAGGGCATGACAGACAAAGAAAAGAGCATTTATGAAACAGACATTAGCTCCAGGGATCATTCTATGGTTGGCCCTTCAAGTATGTCAGATGCGAAATTTGAATCCTTAGGTATTCGATTTGTACAGTTAAATCCCATCGTGGATGAGAGATTTGATTGCTACTTGATCATGCTGATACAGAGGGAAGAAATGCATAAGAAATACTGTTGTCGTTGCTGCATGCATCCTGTTGCTGTGCTCAACTCGCTCTTTGCAAATCAGCCACCGATGCTGCGACTTAGCCACTCCGGCTGCAACTCAACTACTGCTACACCGAGGCATGCATCACCTACTCAGGCAAGATCGCACAGCCTGACCCGTTGCAATGGCATGTCATGCCTGGTTCTCGCTGGGCAAGGGCAGGAAACAAAGGTACTGTCGCTAAATTACCCCCATCAAGATTTGAAATTGAGTCAACTAAATCCAATTCATCATCTTGCAAATTGTACTTGTGGCGAAACCCTCAATGTATAGTTTGCTCGTTAGAGGGTGTTCCAGAGTATTGGATCGCCTCAATGATATATAGTCCTACGCAGTTCCGCCAGGAATTTTCACTGCTCACCCTCTGGCCGATGCAGTAGGCCATTAGTTGCCGCTGGTCGGTCCAAGTCATAGCATGTCGGTCCTAGTTAGCGGTTAGACTCTGATCGCTCACGCGTCGATACATATTTGATTCACAATCGATGCAGTCGATCCCAATTCCCCATCTACCTTGTTCATCTAAGCCATTCGTCTCCAAGGACGATTTCTGGTGGGTCTTACGTGATCATCATCATTGATCCGCTCCGCGTGTTTCAATCTTGAGCTGCTTCCAATGGATCCGATGGTCAACGTGTGCACGGATCTTAAGTCACCGTTAGCCGATCCTAAGTTGTTGCGATCAGTCCCCTATTACGACGTCGGTCCAATCGTCGCCGGTGGACCTCCATTGTCCATTTTCTGAGTGTAAAGGCAATCGGATACGCTTGAAAGGTGTCCAAGAGCAAACAAAAGGAACTTATAAAAAAAATCCTAAAATTTATTGTAATTATGTTAATTCAGTCTTAAGCTTTTGTTTTTTGTTTTTTTTGGCCAATTGAGTTATAAAGCTTTTGCATTTATGTCAGTTTAGTCTACCCGGCCAATTTTCGCCTAAAGTAGCTGACATAGATAGTGGCTATTATACGTAATGTGATCGGTGATGACATGGATAATTTCTAAGAATATATTAATTTTCTTTAATTTTAATCTTTATCTTTTCTTTTTTTTTCCCTTCTTCCATCTTCCATGTAAAAAGGTAAAATATTTTTAAAAATTATTCATGTCATCATCAGCCATGCCACATAAGATAGTCAACGATTATATCATGGATTATCGATCAAAATTTACCTAATGGATTTAATTGGAACAAATACAATAGAATTAGGATTTAATAGGCCAAAAGATGTTTAGGATTGAATTGACACAATTACAATAGATTTAGATTTTTTTTTGTAATTTTCCTATCAGGTGAGGGCACTTAGGCTCCGTTTGTTTCATGAAAAATGTGGCAATTCTAGAAAATGTTTTCTAGGAAGTCGTTTTTCAAAAAAATGACAATATTTTTCGTTGTTCAGCTGAAATTTGAAAACAAAATGAAAAATATTTTTTGCCATTTGGCAAGGAAAATCGATTTTCACCATATACGTCCTTTAATAAAAAAACATATTTTAAAAAATTGAATTTTTAATTATTTTCTTTTATCATCTTTTTTAATCTTTCTTCTTTTATTTTCTATTTCCTTTTCCTTTCTTCTTCGGCTGGCGACTGGCCACAACACCAAGCCTCACCACTGGCCAGCGAGCTCGAGGCTTGCTGACCTTGAGCGAGGCCTTTAGTGAGGTTGTGAGACTCCACTGAGCTCGAGGAAGGTAAGGCAAGCCTTGGCCTCGCCAAATCTCGGGAGCTCGGGGCTCACCTTGCTACCTCGAGCTAGCCATCTGCAACCTCGGCTAGGTTGAGGCCAAATTTGGGGAGCTCATGGAGGTTTGGGCTCGACTTTTAGGCTATTGCAAGGTGTGAGTCTTCGGGATCGGAGAGGAGGGCACGGAGCTCGGTGTGCTTAAGCCTTAAGGCTTCTAGATTCGGTAAAGTCAGCGAGGCGAGGTTGAGTGGAAAGAGCTTGAAGGCAAACTTGGGAGTGGGTTCCATGATCTTGCTATAGGCAAAATCGAAGGCGAGCATGAGGGGCTGGAGGACGAAATCGACGTCGGAGAGGGAGGCGCCGAGCAAGGTAGAGGAAGGATCGACCGGATCATCCAGTGGTGGAGGGTATGGTCTTGAGCTTGTGGAAGGTAGATTTTTTGTAGGACGTGTGAATAGCAAGAGGGTAGAGAGATCCTAACAAGAAAAAATGGGAAATGAAAGGAAATCATTTTCCCCAAATTTAGAAGGATATTTTCCATAGACGGGAAAACATTTTCCTTGACCACATGTTTTTTCCCTACAAACATTAGAATCTGGAAAAAATTATTTTTCATGAAACAAACGGAGCCTTAAAATTATTTTCATGTTTGTATCTGGAACACTCCCAGCAAAATCACAAGATGGGGGTGGAACGACTGGCTTTTTAGAATTTTATCACGAAAGAGAGGGAAAACAAAAAAAAAACAAAATTCAAGGGGCGTTTTGGATCGAAACCTACAACATATGGCCCAGCGCATGCCAGGAAGAAGTAACGAAATTCCCATGTTTATTATTTCCATCGTAACCCCTTCATAATGATGAATTAAGCTTCAAGCATGATTAAATTCTTGAGTTCAATTGTATTTATGATATCAATTGTTTATTGAAGTCAAAATATCTTACTTTGTCAAATAACAAAGTAAAATTATAATGTGAAGACACGTTTCTCTCTACTTCTCAAATTGGAGTTTAATAACCGCCTTGCCAATTACAGGTTTTTGAATTGTACAATCCTATGTTGGAAAATGGGTTTCTCCCGGTTGCGCCATTTGACATAAAATCATCATTGTTATCTTGGTACTAAGCAGGGTGATAGCTAAGTGGCATTTGACTTGTGAAATTTGGTTTTATGCCGGATTGCCGAATCTTTTTACCCATCGTAACTTTGTTTTCGTTCTTTTTTGTATTCCGATGGAATAATTAAACATTAAATCACGCCTTCATTTAAGAATTATTTTCTCTCTTTTTTTCTGCCAAACAAAAGAGAGAACTTTTTGCGACAAGTGTCTTCATGTCCATGCCATTCACCAATCACCACAGCATGCGATGTTCCGATCTTCTTCGAATCGAACTAAGGATCGGGCGATAACAAAGAGGGGGAAATTTCATGTCTTCTCAAATATCATTCTAATGGTATTCTAAGTCAAACCGGCGGTGGCGGTTCTATTGCAACCGGCAATTTCAATGATAAAAAGTATAAACGAACGTACATCTATCTAACTCATCCAGGTCATAACATTAGCAAAATTCATGAAACTGGGCTCTCCATTTTAGCTGCGTTTGGCTGTGGATACCACAACCTTGGCCAGGTCTTTCATGGTTTATTAACTGTAGAAAAAAGAGGAAGAGAAAAGTGAAAGAGCAAGTCTCGGTGGATGCATCGTCTCCTTAACCCTTGAGTGCGGCATTTCCTAAACACAAGGAACGCCCACTGAACCAATCATATAAACAAATTTCCTGCCCTTTACTAAACTAATCATCTCCTAGGCACGACTCGCCCTCCAAGAACCCACTTTCCGACACCCAAGAAGATCTCTGCGATTTGGTCGGCTTCTGTTACGTGGCTAGAGAGAGAGAGAGAGAGAGAGAGAGAGAGAATTATATTGAGGTGGGGCTATGGATCTTGCCCTAAGATGGCCCCTAATGGGATTAGATCCTTAATTCATGATTGTGACTTTGAGTGGGGGGTGTTCTTGCATTGGTAGAAGGAAAATCAAGATTTTTTCCCATAATCAAGAAAGATTATGAAGGACAGAGAGATTTTATGAAAGTACGGGATAATCTTTCTTGCCGGCTGTTAGAGTTGCCCTATTGTTGTAGTTACTTGTATTTTATATTGGAGTTAACATCACAAAAAAAAACCTTAAATTGATATGTAATAAGTTTATCTCGGATTAATTTTGTGATCACCAAAAATTGTAAATTGGTACACCTGTATGAAATTTACTAAAAATTAATTTTTTTGGCACTCTTTATTAGTTTCCATTAAATTGAATTAGTACTTCGAAAAACTCCAATCTGATACACATGTTACAAACGGAAGGTAAAAATTCTAAATTTATACCCTTATCAATTGCCATATGCTATCCAACTTGGCAATTTTGACTGTAAAATTAATAGAAACTAACATAGGGTAAATTTATCATAAGTGTACCAATTTAAAATTTTTTGTGGTAAAAAAAATTAATTTAGAATAAATTTATCATAGGTATACCAGTTTAAATTTTTTTTATGATGATAACTATTTATATATTATTATCATTATAGTAATTTTAATAATTTTTATAACAGTTAGTCCTTGTTACCACATTTATGCATATTGATGCACTTATGGGGAAGTGTAAAAGCCTTGTGGATAGATGAGTTAGATACCAAATATACAATGACGTAGAAATTTGGGGATTTTCTTTATTTTTGTCCCAATAATTTTTGGCTTGGAGTAATGAAGATGAAAATTGCTACATGGGCTTGAACCCCTATGAATCGCCGTGCAAGCAATTTTCGTCGTCACTCTCCTTATCTTTGTTCATATTTATTTATTTTTTTTTTGGGTAAGGATGTTCATATTTATTTTTGTTGCCTGTTTGACAGAAAATTACGTAGGAAGTCTTAAACCTTATGTATGAGATACACTCTTAAACCTTTCGACAAACCTTCAAAAAGTGCAATCTAACTCTTTTTTTTCAAAAGATGTTTAATACCTAAAATTGCTCTTATGCCACTTAAAAAAGTGCTAATATGGTATCATAAAATTACACTTTTCCACATACTTTAAGGGGCTAAATTGCATTTTTCAATAAAGTTTGAGGACTTAGTTGAATAAATTCAAAAATTTTATGATCCAATTGCACTTTTTGATAAAGGTTCAAGATTTGATCAAACCAATGAAAAGGTTTAGGGCTTAGCGGTCCATATGTAAGGTTTATGGAAATTTTTTTAAAAAGGGCCCGAAATCCTTTCAGTTTCTCAAATAAGGGCCTCAAGTGAATCTTATTTCAAATAAGAGCCTGAAATGTCATAATTTTTTCGAACAAAAGTCTAAAATGAACGTTATTTCAATAAGGGTTTAAAGTAGCTAAAACCAAAAAAAAAAAGGACCTGATTTCAATGGCATTTTCATTTTTTCCTTGTTTGATTTTCTTCTTTTTTATTAGACTTTTCTTGTTTCTATAACAAAAGGACCACACAAAGGCGAGATGGTTACCCATCCCACTTGTGGCCACCGGTCCACCGCTAGTGGGGGGTTGATAGGGGCGGCGAAGGCTAGCGAGGTCGCCATTGCCTCGACGAGGGCCGACGACTGTCGCGATCCTCTAAAAAAATTTTAAATTTTAAAGGGGGTTAACGGATTATTAGGTTAATTAGATTTAACTAACCTAACGCGGACCCTCCTAAGTCCTACCGAATCGCAACTTTGGTTTTTGTTTAAATGATTTTGAAATTTGGAGTTGTTGACACATGATCTTTAATCATTTTTTCTATTGCTAAGGTAATAAAAAATCCATAAAAATTCATAAAATTGAAAAATCAACTTTGGGGACCTTAGCCAAGCCTAGGGAACCAATTTTGACCAAAAAACGATTTTTCATATTTTCAGTATTTTTACGTATTTTTTATTTATTTATTTTCAAAAATTAATAGAAAATCCATAAAAATTCATAAAATTGAAAAATCAACTTTGGGAACCTTAGCCAAGCCTAGGGAACGAATTTTGACCAAACAATAATTTTTCATATTATATATATTTTAATTTTTTTAAACAAAATACAAAAATATTTGAAAATTTTGAAAAAATAACATTTGAGGCCAAAAAATACACAAAGATAGTTAATATTTTTATTTTAAATCTATTTTCATATTGGCCATCGCAAATTCAGAAAAATCCAATTCGAGTCACGTGTTCCTTCACGAGTATAATCTCGAATCGGGCTTAAAAAAATTTAATTTGAGTCAACTTATTTTTAACTTTCACTTTTTATGAGTTGTGACATTGTCTTCTAATATTTTAAATTTTCATCTTGGCCCAATTATACCCAGAATGACTTAATTTTGCAAAATGGCTTTAATTAAATTATGCATTATTTTCAGCGACAAGAAATGAGCTTAAATTTGACATGTGGTAAATTTTGGTGTGTCAAAAATTGTGAGGAGATTTGGACTTAAAGAAATATATTTTTTCAGGGACTGAATTGTAAATACTTAAAATTCAAGGACTAAAGTGCAAATACCTAACTCTTGAAGGATTATTTTACAAATAATAAAAAGAAAAGTTAGTGGATAAATTAGAATAGAGAAGGGAAGATGAAGAAGATGAGATGAAGAAGAGAAGTTGGAGAAGAATGGATGGAGAAAATAAGATAAGAATAGAGAAGGGAAGATGGAGATGAAGAAGAGTTAGTAGAGAAATTAGAATGGAAGATAAGAATAGAGAAGGGAAAATGGAGATTAAGAAGAGTTAGTGGAGAAATTAGAATGGGAGATAAATATGGAGAAGGGAAGATGAAGATGAAGAAGAGTTAGTGGAGAGATTAGAATGTGAGATAGAGATGGAGAGTGGAAGATGAAAATGAAGAAGAGTTAGTGGAGAAATTAGAATGGGAGATAGAGTTAGTGGAAAAATTAGAATGGGAGATAGATGAGTAGGTTATAAAAGGAGAAAGAAGTGAGCTTGAGAAAGGATTCTAGAGGGAGAAAATTTGAAGTGTTTGGGAGAATTTTTTGGAGAGAAAATTTTGGATGTTTGAGAGAGTTTTGGGAGATTGGAGAAAATTTTGAGAGAAAGAAAATACCAAAAGAGAGAGAATTTTGAAGATGATGGGAGTTTAAAGCTAGGGGTTATCATCACAAATTTCTTCATCGATCAATATAAATCAAGAGTTCATCCTCGTCAACGAGCAAACAAATTCAAGCTAAGTGTTTTTATTTATTCATTTATTTATGGTTTTACTCGCAAATTAGCACAAATTGTATACACTTTCTCCATCTCCTTTTTCTTCCATATTTTATATCAGGAGAAGGATATCTCTACGTCAACAGCAAAAATCTCGTCGAGATGCAAAAATCGGCCCAGACAAGCTCCTAAGCTGTCCACCGATTTCTCAACTGATCTGTGACTAAAAGTCCCTCTTAATTCAAAAGAAACTCTCTATATTGGGAACATAGAGAGCGAAAATCAATTATAGAAATCCCTCCCAAAAAAATGGGAGATAAGTACTCTTTCTACTCTTCTGGTTTTAGGTGCAGATTAGCACATATTTTGTATACTAACATTTCACTCTATTTTATGTCAGGAAGCCGCAGCTTTATATCAATGGTCAACCCTATGGAAGCACAAAATCGGCTTGGAGGAGTCCTCAAGCGTGCACAAATTTCAAATTGTTGAATCAATTCGTTGTATTTTATTTTAAAGAATTCATACCCCAGAATGGAGAGGACAAAGTCCATCCGCAATTTAAATACCTGCACCATAAATCCCAAAGGGAAGAGCCAAGCCAATGCTTAGCCTCCCATTGGAGGTTTTTACTTACAGTAGTTAAATACCTGCAACTTAAATACCTGTACCTTAAATCCCAAAGGGAAGAGCCAAGCCAATGCTTAGCCTCCCATTGGAGGTTTTTACTTACAGTAGTTAAATACCTGCAACTTAAATACCTATACCTTAAATCCCAAAGGGAAGAGCCAAGCCAATGCTTAGCCTCCCATTGGAGGTTTTTACTTACAGTAGTTAAATACTTGCAACTTAAATACATGTACCTTAAATCCCAAAGGGAAGAGCCAAGCCAATGCTTAGCCTCCCATTTGAGGTTTTTACTTACAGTAGTTAAATACCTGCAACTTAAATACATGTACCTTAAATCCCAAAGGGAAGAGCCAAGCCAATGCTTAGCCTCCCATTGGAGGTTTTTACTTACAGTAGTTTAAATACTTGCAACTTAAATACCTGTACCTTAAATCCCAAAGGGAAGAGCCAAGCCAATGCTAGGCCTCCCATTGGAGGTGTTTATTCACTGTCATGTACTTCCTATAATTTAATTTTTGAATCATCAGACCCAAAAGATAAGTAGGTTGTAATACTGCACAGAAGTCGTTAACACACTCCTTCTTTCGGCTTCAGGGAATCTTTAACACTTAAAAAAATATAACAAATAAAAATATATACCATCCATGCATCCTATTTAAAAAGTGAAAACACAAAAGAGAATACCCTACTATAGCCTTAGGAATAAACCAAGCCTGAGTTGCCGAATTAGGATATCCATGAAATTAAGGTACCGAAAGGGCATTAGTTTTAATTAACTAGTGTAACCAAGTCCCCGAGCTCCTAATCTCTGGTTCGCAGGAATAAATTAGTTCTCCCGCTAATTTATTTAGGTTTCTAATCGACCTACCAAGAACGATTAGTGGCGACTCCAAATTTTAAAATCATTTAAACAAAAACCAAAGTTGCGATTCGGTAGGGCTTGGGAGGGTCCGCGTTAGGTTAGTCAAATCTAATTAACCTAATAATCCGTTAACCCCCTTTAAAATTTAAAATTTTTTTAGAGGGTCGCGACAGACTGGCGACTCCGCTGGGGACAGAGATTTTTAAATTTTCGAAAAAAGATACCAATTGGAATACTTAAATTTTTTTCGAAATTTTAAGAGTCTTAGTGGACTTAGGCCAATGAAAATTTCATGCATATCTCGCTTCTGGCGATATTGTTTGGGACTCATTCTATTGGTGTTATATGTTTTTGCAGGATGGGAGTTATAAGGGGCGGAGTGTTTGGCTAACCCCTTTGTTTTGCAGGCTCGGTGTTGGGTTTATTTGTTTAATTTCGCACATTTTTAGAAGCGCTGTTTTGATATCAATTGTTGTGCATGTCTTGCATACTCTGAGGATCACGACACCTGCACACACAAGCGTCTAAACCCAAGTCGCGAAATTCTTCCTAGAAAACCATAGATAGGGATCGAATATGCAAAGCTCTTGCGTCGATTGCGCTCGGGTTGACCATATTTTATTCCGCTCATTATCTGAATTGACAATTCTTCCCATTGTGATTTGATTGCGCGGAGGGTAAGTTTGTCAATTCAGATAGTGGGAGCCTTTTTAGGTCCATACCTTGTCTCTCCTTCTTTTATTTTCTAGAGTCCACTCCTCACTTGAGTCATGCGCATGATTATGTGATTTGCATTTCTCCAAGGTAAAAGTAAGTTCTCTAATTTTATCTTGTATTTATTTTCGGTCAGTCCATGCTAGGTGTTAGTCAGTTTTTGAGCTTGATATTACGACCATTCTTTTTAAAAGAAAATAAAAATTAAATTTGTCCCTCATTTCTTTTAATTTTTTTTTTGAAAAAATGATGTAAAAAAATCCCTTCATGGGAATTTTATTAACCAATAAGGGATTTTTGTCATATTTTTATTGCTTCAATAAAAATGAAATTTTCCTGAAAAAATTTTCCTCTGAAAATTTCAATAAAAAGAAAAATTCCTTAAAAAAAAACTCTAGTAGACATCAAGTGATTTTATCATATTTTTCAAATTATAAAAACTTACAAGAAAATTCTTCTCGAGAAATTCGCTCATGTTTTTCTAAGAAAATTTTCTCTAAATAAAATTAGACTAATTGACCAACAAGAGATTTTTGTCATGTTTTTTTTTTCTCCAATAAAAATGAAATTTTCCTGACAAATTTTCCTCTGAAAGTTTATTTCGATAAAAAGAAAAATTCCTTTAAAAAAAACATCAAGTGATTTTATCACATTCTTTCAAATTATAAAAACTTGCAACAAAAATTCTTTTCGAGAAATTCGCTCATGTTTTTCTAAGAAAAGTTTCTCTAAATAAAATTAGACTAATGTCTCGGGGGAATTTCGTTAACCAATAAAGGATTTCTGTCATGTCTTTCCTGCTTCAATAAAAATAAAATTTTCCTGACAAATTTACCTCTGAAAATTTATTTTGATAAAAAGGAAATTCCTTCAAAAATTTTAGTAAACGTCAAGAGACTTTGTCACATTCCTTTAAAAAAATAAAAAAAAGAATAATAAATCTGAAAAAAATTATGTATAAAAAATTAACCCATTTCTTCCTAAGGAAATTTTTTTTTCTTTCTTCTGATTTCTCTATAAAATAGAAAAAATCAAATTGGACTAATATAGGAGTCATGGACCGACATTTCTTGTGTCGCATACTAATTATATCCTTTTCTTTTGCAGAGAGATCCTAGATACCCCAGACGGGTGTAAAAATTAAGTTCAATAATATATCAAGAATCATCTTCAGAAATACCAAAAGATGAAAAACACCGAGGCTTCAACCGTTAATTCTGGGGGGCAAACGAACATTGTCCATCTTTGACAGACAAAGTTGTGTCAATCCGTAAACTTGTATGGGCAGTGTATTCTGATATGACGGTGGATTTATACTGATTAAACATGGGGGCATATTTAATGTATTGCAGAGGATCCCGCGTCTTTTGAAAAACAATATGGATTATATAATCAGAACCCATGAAACAAATACCTTTACCTGATCAAATCAACCAGAGACCGGTCTTAAAATTTCCTCTTATCCGAAACATGCGGAGGGCTTTAGAGGACCGAGGTTCTATTAATGAACGTGGCCCACAGGAATTTCTCCCGACGCTACAGGCCACCGACACGAGCAAGTGGACGCCGAAAGAAACAAAATATGGATAAAAGTGGGCACACAACAGGTGGCCGGATTTACTACCAGCGCACTGATCGAGTGGTCATAGCGTTATTGTTCGTGATCTCAAGATGGATAGTGGGGGCCACCGCCGAACCCATCATCAATGTTCTCGATATCATCGTCTGGAGCAATTAAACAAGAACATCAAGAAGAACATTAAGCCTCGACATCTTCGGTACCTCAAATCGTTCTGTTATGCTATGCGGAAGAAACGATAGCAGGAAAATTAAAAAAAAAAACAAAACAAAACACGTGAAGCTTTTCTTTCATTCCATTCATCAAAGAGTATTACAACAACTCACTGGGGAGGAAAGGTAAAGCCAAACTGGGCCCTGATGACCATTATGAAAGAGCTCAACTGACTCTCCAAACAGTTGATGCTCTGGATGCACCGGGCGCTCTCGGGATCAAGCTCCGCGAGCCTAAAGAAGAGGCGATCGCACTTCTCTTTAACCTGGGCCATAGTGGCCTCGTAATGCTCAACGGCAAACTCCAGGTCCGGAACCGCTGCCCTCTCGAAAGCAATGTCTGCCGTAATGTCATCAAGTCTCTCCTGCAGCCAACCACATTTACACCTCATCACAATATTGCCTGGCTCCTGTTCGGCGTAAGTTCGGACCAAGGCCAGACGGTCCACCAACTTTCCTCTCTCACGAACCAGCCACGAAAGCTGATCGTTGGCAAACTTGAGGGCCTTTTTGTGATTATCAGCCACAAACGTAACTGTTGCCAGACGCTCGTGCCGGTCTCGGTAACGGGCTTTCACGACGGCGGTCACAAGGACCTTCTCATAAGCACGGTTATAGGCAGCTAGAAAATTGATGAAGAGGGTCGAGAAGTTCCGGTACTCCTTCCCTAGTTGGGTACCCTCAACAGAAGCAGCGTCCACGGTCCTAAATAAACCGAGGATTTCAGCCTCAACGGTAGAGTTTTTGGCTATATGAGCGTAACCTCTACCAAGAAGATTGTAGAGTCTCTCCCACCCAGCTAGGACTTCGGCGGATAAGGTATGGTTAGGAGAATTGGCCATTTTTGAAAGCAGAATACGAAAGAAAGGGGGAGAGAGGTGAGGCAGATGAGCGGAATGTGAAGATGGTAATCTGCTTTGAAGTAAATATTGATTTCATAGTGACGGTATCAACCAGTCAAGATTTCTCTTATCTACCATTCTCTATTGGCACCACCCTCGTTGGCTCGAATTCCCATCAGATGGCGACTGCGAGCTAAGCGAGTCCGAAATCTCCGCAGAAAGTTTGACGAGACACCGCCACTTTGAAAAAGAAGACGGAAAGATGAGCTGAGTGGAAGACACGGCAAACGTTAGCGAAAAGGAGATACGACTTGTCTTCATTGGAGGACCCGCCAGTAAATCGACGGTGGAGATCTTGACAGGGGCCCTCTATCACGAAAAGAAAAAAGAAGACAAATTGAGCGAGAAACAAGGATTTCCCCTTTGATCAAAAGCTGAATATCAGATTTTCTCCCTCGGAAAATCTAATAGCGCTGCCCGTGAAGAGGGAAGTCGTTGCTATTGCCAGAGAGAGAACTTGTCCCCATTTAATAGTCAGAGTTCATTCGCAAGAACTCGCAGGAGAAAGATAGAGAGGAAGGAGTTCTCGTGGGAGAGGAATTCAAAACCTTCACCATCAAAGCATCGGCTTTCAAAGCCTGTTACGAGAAGGCATCAACGATCTCGTGATCCCTCAAGTCCGAGAAGACATCCCGAGGCGGTCTCGAATCGGCAGTCCTAGATCTAGAAATATGTCGAGTATTAGGGGAACGGGCGCATGTTCAACCCTGGTCAAAGCTGATGAAGTTCCTTACCCTGAGGGTCTACTGGTCATGGCCATTGACGGTAATCCAGTCTCTCTGTCAATCCTTGTTACCGTATTAAGAAGATGCCGGTATAAGGTTGTAGCTCAAGCAAAGGCGACAGAGGCCTTAGAGATATTAAGGAGGAGTAGTAACCCGTTTGATATCGTCCTCACCGCCATGGTAGGGATTGACATGGATGTTTTCACTCTCTTGGAAGTCATCAATTCTAAATTAAACATGCCAGTCCTCGTAATATCGGCAAGCAATAATCAGCAAGCCCTAATGAAGGCTGTCTTAAATGGGGCCCAAGACGTCGTAACGAAACCAGTTAGAGTTCAGATGCTTCAAAACATATGGCAGCACGTGGTAAGGAAGCAATTGCACGACCATGAGGACAAGCATCAAGCCTTCAATTTTGTTCCAAGCAACTGGAGAAAGAAGATAAGTTGGTCTCCCGAGCTGCATCGTATGTTTGTTAATGCAGTTCAGCAGCTAGGAATAGATTCGGCACGGCCGCAACATATACTGGAAATTATGAAGGTAGAGGGACTCACTAAAGCAAATGTTTCGAGTCATCTTCAGAAGTACAGAAAAAGGGTGAGAGAACACAATGCAGCTCAGAATCAAGAAAACCAAGGCGGGACTGATCCAAGCCTGAACGTCGAGTCTCCTCGCCACCATAAGTTCCCCAGGTTAGCATAGGGTGAGCCACTTCCCATCATCAACCAAGCTAGTAGCCATGCCATCAATCCCCCAGGCGTTAATCAAAGTATCCCCCAGAATCACCCTAATGCTCTTCAAGAGTATAGACCGCAGGAGCAGTGTATTCAGATTCCTTGGTTTGAGCACCAACCTGTGGCTAGAACTCATCCCATGATCAGCGCGCCTGCGCAGCTAGAGAATCAGACAAGAAGTTATCCTGAGCACTTCCACTTCTCTAATCCTCGAATGGAAGGAGTTTTTGGCAGCAGGACAGTTGGTGATCCCCACACTTTCTCGAGTAATGATGAAGGCTCCAGCATGATAAGTCAAATTGCTCATGGCGAGGACAGAATGAGAAATCTACCGCCAGTATTTGCCAACAACAATGCCCAATTCGAGCATCAGTTGCTGGAAGGTTCAAGAGATTACCCAGATGATGAGCTTACTGCCCTGGTCAACCAGTTTAGGGTTGACAGACGTCCCAAGCCGCGATCAGGAGCCAGTGAGTAGGGACTCTCAAACATCGGTTATCCACACCCGAACCAACACGAGACTAGCTGATTATCGAAGAGCCACAGGAGAGGCAGAACTGACCTTGAATAAGTGCACCTTTCATTTCATGCTTAATTCCCCTGCGTATGATATTTTCCAGCTTTCTAGGTGTCTCGATTTAATTCAAGGACAAGGGGGCAATTTATTTATCCCGTCGAATGCGTGAATCCCTTTTTATGCTAGATTTAGGGCGGATCAATTTGTGGCAACGTCGCTGACTGCCATAATGAGAAATGTTGAATGGCCTCACGTAGGGAAATTTCAAGTGAAAAGCCCAGGCGAGCTCGAAGACGGGTAACTGTGTGTCGTTCCAATTTACCCTCAATCGTTGCAAAATGCTAAATTGGATTTGTTCCATTCTCACCCAGGGGATTGCAAAGTGCCTCAAGAGTGTCGCAAAATGAAATGACCCAATGGAATGCGATAGGACTCATTCGCCTTCAAGGTAACCTTCAAATTAAAGGAGCCCTCCGGTCCACGGACCCAATGGCATGGAAAATGATGATGGTCCAAGGAAACCCGAAAGAAAACAAGGCCCAACTAAGCAAAGCACATATGTGACAAGCTCAAAGTGAAGGGCAACTCGGGACATACAATTCAATCTAATCCAAATGAAGGAACTTCCTCAATTCAAATTCAATGGAAGTATACACAAGGGTAAAACAGTATCGTTCCAATTTTTCTAGAATATGAAGAACATATACTGCCGCATTCTCTTTCATTTTTGCAGGGGAAGTCTCTACTGGCCAAATTTTCCTGTCTACCATTCCCTATCAGTATTACCTCCGCTACTCGTCTCCAATCTCGAGCCAAGCAAATCCGACGTCTCTACGGAAAAGTTGGACGAGACGCCACTACTTTGAAAAAGAAAGGATAAAAAATAAGCTGAGTGGGAGACAAAGACATTTTCGGCAGAAAAGAGATACGACTCGTCTTTATTGAAGAACTCGCCAGCAAATTGATGGTGGAGACAGCAACAAGGGGCCCCTTCCACGGAAAGATGGAAGGAGACGAGCTGGGCGAGAGATACGATGAAAAGAAAATCGAGAAAGCCAGAACACTCGAGAGAGGCAATACAGTTGCTAAACCCACGTCTAATTTTAAAGGAGGCATCTTCTTGATAATTCTCATTCGTGCTCGAAAGAGAGACTCTTAAAGCATACGCAGTCTCCCAGAAAAATCCAGAGAGTGAAAATACAAGAAGAGATATCAAACTTTGAGAAATCGTTAACCAAATCGAAGATGTCTCAACCCAACACACTTGAAAATTAAGCCCCTTCTATTCTCAGGAAATTGCAAATCGACCCGAGAACGCAATCATATCCGAATACAAGTTGAACAAAATTTGGGGGCAAATCGACTCATGGGCATTACCACGGGATGGACAGCTTCGGACAGAGGAAAGTACAAGCGAAAGACGCGAACAATCTCAGAAATGGGTAATTCTGTATCGTTCTAATGTGCACATAATCATCTCAAGTCTTGAATTGTCTTATTCCATTCTTAACAGGGATTGCAAATTACCTCGAGAAATACCGTAACATGGCATAAGGTGATACAACAAGGCTGCTTTATCCCCAAAGATTAACCTTTGAAAGGATAGCCCCATGGACACCTATGGTCCAATGGATCGAATGGTATGGGGGATGACAGTAGGTCCGAAATATCCCAAGTTCGATCCCCGAGGGTGGGGAATGTTGTATGTATTATAAATAAATGAAACAACTTTTTGTGCATTTCTTTTTGCAAGCAGGAATACTCGACGAGTAATACCGAAGTCAATATTTTGCTACATTCTCGGCTTAATGGTGAAGCATCCAACAAAAGTCGAAGAAAACTCAATCCAGCAAAATTGGTAAAAGACTTGTCCAAGGCATTCAAAATGAAGGGTAAATCAGTATCGTTTCCAATTTATCCCTTTTAATACTGGTTGACATGTCTCCTTTTCTTTTCACAGGAAATATTTATACTAACATTTAACATGTTGAAGGAGACAAATCCAAAAGAAAAGTATGATCACCTGACAAGATCTATTCTGGTGAAAAATGGGGCAAATTGATCGCAAGCTCTGAAACGAAAAAGCAAATATGTCTTCCTTATCTCGTTTGGTTTCAAGAATAATTTCTCTACTTCTTGCAGGGGCATTAAACAAACCAAAATGCTCCATCGCCCATATGCTTCATCGCGCAGGGGTAAAGTTTGAGACAAACCACCCCTCGACATAAGGAGTAGGCTTCCCAATTTGTTCGGTCCGCCCACATACCATGGGCAAATTTAAATTCGCCCATATTTGCACATTATATAAACACACGTGATGCTAAAAAATTGTCACATCTGCATTGTGCTTACACAGTTCATGAATTATGTATGACTATTCCGTGTGTTTAACTTACCAACTCCAACTTAGAGCATAAACTGCACAGGAGATATCAAATGTGCAGAATGGGGCATGACAGGATGAGGAAAGGCAAACCATTTCCACACAGGTCTAACATTTTGATCTACAGATAAACAGCCTTTCTCCAGAGTGAGAAAAAGCCATTTCGGAATGAAGTCCCCCATTCAGATTACATTCGAGGTGTTCATACTATAAGAACCTCCTTAAACAGAAGTGGTAATGCAATACATGATCTATATGTTGATCGATTGCATCATGAGTTATTACATAGACTGCCTTTAATCATGGCAAACTTAGCTGAACAATTTTGTATGAACCAATGAACGCATTGATGAAAATGCTTGCACATGTTAGCTTTGACATTGCCCGACAGGCAACACATTCCCGGTGTTTGAGTTACCTTCCAAAGTCTTGAAATTCATTCGGCGATTATTGAATGAACAAGCCTGGTTGTCCAGAAGCCACCAAGCATTTCTTCCAAATTCTCAGGTAAGTATATCTTCAACCAGAACCTTTCAAGAGAATGAATTCTGACGATTGTTGGGATACTCGAATCCATTGCGGTATATACAGGTATCCACATTCTTTAATAAAGCATGATTTGTCTCAAGGACAGAAATGTTCGAGACCTTTTAATCTCTGCCTCTTTGGTTTATTCCTAAAACGACAGGAGAATATAATTTGGGTTTGAGCTTCTGCAGGATTCCTGGTCTCCCCAGATTTCAGAATGGCACCCTTTGAGGTACATAAAGTCCTTCTTACAGGCAAATCAAATCCTTCTTACAGGCATAAAGTCCTTCTTACAAGCAAACCAAGTCCTTCTTATAGGCAAACCAAGTCCTTCTTACAGGCAAACCAAGTCCTTCTTACAGGCACAAAGTCCTTCTTACAGGCAAAGTAAGTCCTTTTTACAGGCAAATCAAATCCTTCTTACAGGCACAAAGTCCTTCTTACAGGCACAAAGTCCTTCTTACAGGCAAATCAAGTCCTTCTTACAGGCAAACTAAGTCCTTCTTACAGGCAAACAAAGTCCTTCTTACAGGCACAAAGTCCTTCTTACAGGCAAACCAAGTCCTTCTTACAGGCAAATCAAGTCCTGCTTACAGGCAAATAAAGTCCTTCTTACAGGCAAAGCAAGTCCTTCTTACAGGCAAATCAAGTCTTTCTTACAGGCACAAAGTCCTTCTTACAGGCAAATCAAGTCCTTCTTACAGGCACAAAGTCCTTCTTACAGGCAAACAAAGTCCTTCTTACAAGCAAATCAAGTCCTTCTTAAAGGCATAAAGTCCTTCTTACAGGCAAATCAAGTCCTTCTTATAGGCAAACTAAGTCCTTCTTACAGGCAAACTAAGTCCTTCTTACAGGCAAACCAAGTCCTTCTTACAGGCACAAAGTCCTTCTTACAGGCAAATCAAGTCCTTCTTACAGGCACAAAGTCCTTCTTACAGGCAAATCAAGTCCTTCTTACAGGCACAAAGTCCTTCTTACAGGCAAATCAAGTCCTTCTTACAGGCATAAAGTCCTTCTTACAGGCACAAAGTCTTTCTTACAAGAAAATCAAGTCCTTCTTACAGGCACAAAGTCCTTCTTACAGGCATAAAGTCCTTCTTACAGGCAAATCAAGTCCTTCTTACAGGCATAAAGTCCTTCTTACAGGCAAACAAAGTCCTTTTTACAAGCAAATCAAGTCATTTTTACATGCACAAAGTCCTTCTTACAGGCAAAGTAAGTCCTTTTTACAGGCAAACAAAGTCATTCTTACAGGCAAATCAAGTCCTTCTTACAGGCAAAGCAAATCCTTCTTACAGGCACAAAGTTCTTCTTACAGGCAAAGCACCAAGTCCTTTTTACTGGCACCAAGTCCTTTCTACAGGCACCAAGTCCTTCTTACAGGTATCTCCATGTGGTGACCTACCATACGGGTCAAATCTCAATCAAAATTTAATCAGTAGAATCCTTTTATTAGGAATCTACCATGGTACGACCCACCATACGGGTCAAATGGTATGACCCACCATACGGGTCAAATTTTAATTCAATTTTTAATCAGTAGAATCCTTTTATTAGGAATCTACCATGGGTTGATCCATCATACGGGTTCAAGTTCAACCACCCTAAAGTTTTTTTATATAACGAATCCTTAGGTTCTCATTTCATTTTCAGTGGAACAATCATGTCACGACTCTTTTTATTTCCTTGTATTGAGTCGATAAGAATCCAGGTGTCATCTCGTCTTTGAAATGAACCTCTATCGAGCTTCCTTTCAAAGAGGGGCAGCTGTTGACACATGATCTTTAATCATTTTTTCTATTGCTAAGGTAATAAAAAATCCATAAAAATTCATAAAATTGAAAAATCAACTTTGGGGACCTTAGCCAAGCCTAGGGAACCAATTTTGACCAAAAAACGATTTTTCATATTTTCAGTATTTTTACGTATTTTTTATTTATTTATTTTCAAAAATTAATAGAAAATCCATAAAAATTCATAAAATTGAAAAATCAACTTTGGGAACCTTAGCCAAGCCTAGGGAACGAATTTTGACCAAACAATAATTTTTCATATTATATATATTTTAATTTTTTTAAACAAAATACAAAAATATTTGAAAATTTTGAAAAAATAACATTTGAGGCCAAAAAATACACAAAGATAGTTAATATTTTTATTTTAAATCTATTTTCATATTGGCCATCGCAAATTCAGAAAAATCCAATTCGAGTCACGTGTTCCTTCACGAGTATAATCTCGAATCGGGCTTAAAAAAATTTAATTTGAGTCAACTTATTTTTAACTTTCACTTTTTATGAGTTGTGACATTGTCTTCTAATATTTTAAATTTTCATCTTGGCCCAATTATACCCAGAATGACTTAATTTTGCAAAATGGCTTTAATTAAATTATGCATTATTTTCAGCGACAAGAAATGAGCTTAAATTTGACATGTGGTAAATTTTGGTGTGTCAAAAATTGTGAGGAGATTTGGACTTAAAGAAATATATTTTTTCAGGGACTGAATTGTAAATACTTAAAATTCAAGGACTAAAGTGCAAATACCTAACTCTTGAAGGATTATTTTACAAATAATAAAAAGAAAAGTTAGTGGATAAATTAGAATAGAGAAGGGAAGATGAAGAAGATGAGATGAAGAAGAGAAGTTGGAGAAGAATGGATGGAGAAAATAAGATAAGAATAGAGAAGGGAAGATGGAGATGAAGAAGAGTTAGTAGAGAAATTAGAATGGAAGATAAGAATAGAGAAGGGAAAATGGAGATTAAGAAGAGTTAGTGGAGAAATTAGAATGGGAGATAAATATGGAGAAGGGAAGATGAAGATGAAGAAGAGTTAGTGGAGAGATTAGAATGTGAGATAGAGATGGAGAGTGGAAGATGAAAATGAAGAAGAGTTAGTGGAGAAATTAGAATGGGAGATAGAGTTAGTGGAAAAATTAGAATGGGAGATAGATGAGTAGGTTATAAAAGGAGAAAGAAGTGAGCTTGAGAAAGGATTCTAGAGGGAGAAAATTTGAAGTGTTTGGGAGAATTTTTTGGAGAGAAAATTTTGGATGTTTGAGAGAGTTTTGGGAGATTGGAGAAAATTTTGAGAGAAAGAAAATACCAAAAGAGAGAGAATTTTGAAGATGATGGGAGTTTAAAGCTAGGGGTTATCATCACAAATTCCTTCATCGATCAATATAAATCAAGAGTTCATCCTCGTCAACGAGCAAACAAATTCAAGCTAAGTGTTTTTATTTATTCATTTATTTATGGTTTTACTCGCAAATTAGCACAAATTGTATACACTTTCTCCATCTCCTTTTTCTTCCATATTTTATATCAGGAGAAGGATATCTCTACGTCAACAGCAAAAATCTCGTCGAGATGCAAAAATCGGCCCAGACAAGCTCCTAAGCTGTCCACCGATTTCTCAACTGATCAGTGACTAAAAGTCCCTCTTAATTCAAAAGAAACTCTCTATATTGGGAACATAGAGAGCGAAAATCAATTATAGAAATCCCTCCCAAAAAAATGGGAGATAAGTACTCTTTCTACTCTTCTGGTTTTAGGTGCAGATTAGCACATATTTTGTATACTAACATTTCACTCTATTTTATGTCAGGAAGCCGCAGCTTTATATCAATGGTCAACCCTATGGAAGCACAAAATCGGCTTGGAGGAGTCCTCAAGCGTGCACAAATTTCAAATTGTTGAATCAATTCGTTGTATTTTATTTTAAAGAATTCATACCCCAGAATGGAGAGGACAAAGTCCATCCGCAATTTAAATACCTGCACCATAAATCCCAAAGGGAAGAGCCAAGCCAATGCTTAGCCTCCCATTGGAGGTTTTTACTTACAGTAGTTAAATACCTGCAACTTAAATACCTGTACCTTAAATCCCAAAGGGAAGAGCCAAGCCAATGCTTAGCCTCCCATTGGAGGTTTTTACTTACAGTAGTTAAATACCTGCAACTTAAATACCTATACCTTAAATCCCAAAGGGAAGAGCCAAGCCAATGCTTAGCCTCCCATTGGAGGTTTTTACTTACAGTAGTTAAATACTTGCAACTTAAATACATGTACCTTAAATCCCAAAGGGAAGAGCCAAGCCAATGCTTAGCCTCCCATTTGAGGTTTTTACTTACAGTAGTTAAATACCTGCAACTTAAATACATGTACCTTAAATCCCAAAGGGAAGAGCCAAGCCAATGCTTAGCCTCCCATTGGAGGTTTTTACTTACAGTAGTTTAAATACTTGCAACTTAAATACCTGTACCTTAAATCCCAAAGGGAAGAGCCAAGCCAATGCTAGGCCTCCCATTGGAGGTGTTTATTCACTGTCATGTACTTCCTATAATTTAATTTTTGAATCATCAGACCCAAAAGATAAGTAAGTTGTAATACTGCACAGAAGTCGTTAACACACTCCTTCTTTCGGCTTCAGGGAATCTTTAACACTTAAAAAAATATAACAAATAAAAATATATACCATCCATGCATCCTATTTAAAAAGTGAAAACACAAAAGAGAATACCCTACTATAGCCTTAGGAATAAACCAAGCCTGAGTTGCCGAATTAGGATATCCATGAAATTAAGGTACCGAAAGGGCATTAGTTTTAATTAACTAGTGTAACCAAGTCCCCGAGCTCCTAATCTCTGGTTCGCAGGAATAAATTAGTTCTCCCGCTAATTTATTTAGGTTTCTAATCGACCTACCAAGAACGATTAGTGGCGACTCCAAATTTTAAAATCATTTAAACAAAAACCGAAGTTGCGATTCGGTAGGGCTTGGGAGGGTCCGCGTTAGGTTAGTCAAATCTAATTAACCTAATAATCCGTTAACCCCCTTTAAAATTTAAAATTTTTTTAGAGGGTCGCGACAGGAGTCGCCACTAATCGTTCTTGGTAGGTCGATTAGAAACCTAAATAAATTAGCGGAAGAACTAATTTATTCCTGCGAACCAGAGATGAGGAGCTCAGGGACTTGGTTACACTAGTTAATTAAAACTAATGCCCTTTCGGTACCTTAATTTCATGGATATCCTAATTCGGCAACTCAGGCTTGGTTTATTCCTAAGGCTCTAGTAGGGTATTCTCTTTTGTGTTTTCACTTTTTAAATAGGATGCATGGATGATATATATTTTTATTTGTTATATTTTTTTAAGTGTTAAAGATTCCCTGAAGCCGAAAGAGGGAGTGTGTTAACGACTTCTGTGCAGTATTACGACCTACTTATCTTTTGGGTCTGATGATTCAAAAATTAAATTATAGGAAGTACATGACAGTGAATAAACACCTCCAATGGGAGGCCTAGCATTGGCTTGGCTCTTCCCTTTGGGATTTAAGGTACAGGTATTTAAGTTGCAGGTATTTAACTACTGTAAGTAAAAACCTCCAATGGGAGGCTAAGCATTGGCTTGGCTCTTCCCTTTGGGATTTAAGGTACAGGTATTTAAGTTGCAGGTATTTAACTACTGTAAGTAAAAACCTCCAATGGGAGGCTAAGCATTGGCTTGGCTCTTCTCTTTGGGATTTAAGGTACAGATATTTAAGTTGCAGGTATTTAACTACTGTAAGTAAAAACCTCCAATGGGAGGCTAAGCATTGGCTTGGCTCTTCCCTTTGGGATTTAAGGTACAGGTATTTAAGTTGCAGGTATTTAACTACTGTAAGTAAAAACCTCAAATGGGAGGCTAAGCATTGGCTTGGCTCTTCCCTTTGGGATTTAAGGTACAGGTATTTAAATTGCAGGTATTTAACTACTGTAAGTAAAAACCTTCAATAGGAGGCTAAGCATTGGCTTGGCTCTTCCCTTTGGGATTTATGGTGCAGGTATTTAAATTGCGGATGGACTTTGCCCTCTCCATTCTGGGGTATGAATTCTTTAAAATGAAATACAACGAATTGATTCAACAATTTGAAATTTGTGCGCGCTTGAGGACTCCTCCAAGCCGATTTTGTGCTTCCATAGAGAAGAGCCTCCAATGGGAGGCTAAGCATTGGCTTGGCTCTTCCCTTTGGGATTTAAGGTACAGGTATTTAAGTTGCAGGTATTTAACTACTGTAAGTAAAAACCTCAAATGGGAGGCTAAGCATTGGCTTGGCTCTTCCCTTTGGGATTTAAGGTACAGGTATTTAAATTGCAGGTATTTAACTACTGTAAGTAAAAACCTTCAATAGGAGGCTAAGCATTGGCTTGGCTCTTCCCTTTGGGATTTATGGTGCAGGTATTTAAATTGCGGATGGACTTTGCCCTCTCCATTCTGGGGTATGAATTCTTTAAAATGAAATACAACGAATTGATTCAACAATTTGAAATTTGTGCGCGCTTGAGGACTCCTCCAAGCCGATTTTGTGCTTCCATAGGGTTGACCATTAATATAGAGCTGCGGCTTCCTGACATAAAATAAAGTGAAGTGTCAATATACAAAATATGTGCTAATCTACACCTAAAACCAAGAGAGTGGAAAGAAAACTTATCTCCCATTTTTTTTGGAGAGATTTCTATAATTGATTTTCGCTCTCTATGTTCCCAATATAGAGAGTTTCTTTTGAATTAAGAGGGACTTTTAATCACAGATCAGTTGAGAAATTGGTGGACAGCTTAGGAGCTTGTCTGGGCCGATTTTTGCATCTCTACGAGATTTTTGCTGTTGACGTAGAGATATCCTTCTCCTGACATAAAATATGGGAAAAATGGGAGATGGAGAAAGTGTATACAATTTGTGCTAATTTGCGAGTAAAACCATAAATAAATGAATAAATAAAAACAGTTAACTCGAATTTGCTTGCTCGTTGACGAGGATGAACTCTTGATTTATATTGATCGATGAAGGAATTTGTGATGATAACCCCTAGCTTTAAACTCCCATCATCTTCAAAATTCTCTCTCTTTTGGTATTTTCTTTCTCTCAAATTTTTCTTCAATCTTCCAAAACTCTCTCAAACATCCAAAATTTTCTCTCCAAAAATTCTTTCTCTCAAGCTCACTTCTTCCTCCTTTTATAATCTACTCATCTATCTCCCATTCTAATTTCTTCACTAACTCTTCTTCATTTTCATCTTCCATTCTCCATCTCTATCTCACATTCTAATCTCTCCACTAACTCTTCTTCATCTTCATCTTCATCCTCCCTTCTCCATATTTATCTCCCATTCTAATTTCTCCACTAACTCTTCTTCATCTCCATCTTCCCTTCTCTATTCTTATCTTCCATTCTAATTTCTCTACTAACTCTTCTTCATCTCCATCTTCCCTTCTCTATTCTTATCTTATTTTCTCCATCTATTCTTCTCCAACTTCTCTTCTTCATCTCCTCTTCTCCATCTTCCATTCTCTATTCTAATTTATCCACTAACTCTTCTTTTTGTTATTTGTAAAATAATCCTTCAAGAGTTAGGTATTTGCACTATAGTCCTTGAATTTTAAGTATTTACAATTCAGTCCATGAAAAAATATATTTCTTTAAGTCCAAATCTCCTCACAATTTTTGACACACCAAACTTTACCACATGTCAAATTTAAGCTCATTTCTTGCCGCTGAAAATAATGCAGAATTTAATTAAAGCCCTTTTGCAAAATTGAGTCATTCTATGTATAATTGATCCAAGATGAAAATTTAAAATATTAGAAGACAATGTCACAACTCATAAAAAGTGAAAATTAAAAATAAGTTGACTCAAACTAAATTTTTTTTAGGCCCGATTCGAGATTATACTCGTGAAGGAACACGTGACTCGAATTGGATTTTTCTGAATTTGCGATGGCCAATATGAAAATAGATTTAAAATAAAAATATTAACTATCTTTGTGTATTTTTTTTGGCCTCAAATGTTATTTTTCCAAAATTTTCAAGTATTTTTGTATTTTTTTAAAAAAATAAAATATATATATAATATGAAAATTTATTTTTTGTTCAAAAATGGTTGCCTAGGCTTGGCCAAGGCTTCCAAAGTTGATTTTTCAATTTTCTCATTTTTTCTTTATTTTTCATGAATTTTCGAAAATAAAAATACTAAAAAATACTGAAAATATGAAAAATCATTTTTGGCCAAAATTAGTTCTCTAGGCTTGGTCAAGGTCCCCAAAGTTAATTTTTCAATTTTATGAATTTTTTTTATGGATTTTTCAAAAAATAAAAATGTCGAAAAATACTGAAAATTTTTAAAAGAGAAAAGATGATTAAAAATCAGGTGTCAACAACGATTTTGCTGACATGTTGGCCCTCACCAAAACAAGGAAAGGGTCAAGCCCTCTCTCGAATTTGGGCAGGTTCGCTAGCCCCTGCCCTGACCAAGGGAAGGCCAGCGGCCCTAGCCTTGGTTAAGGCTAGGGCATGTTGGTGGTGTCGTCAGTAGCCACGGGCAAGAGGCTACCCCTCTCGCTTGTGTGCGCATGGCTATTTTTTATTTCTAAAAATAGAAAAGGAATAAATAAATAAATATAAAATCAAAATGAAAAATGATGAAAATGCCCTTTAAGCCAAGCTCTTTTTTGAAATTATATGGCAATTTCAAACCTTTATTTGAAACATAATATATCACTTCAGGCCTTTATTTAAAATAAAACTTATCTGGGGCCCTTATTTGAGAAAATGAGATGATTTTTTACCTTTATTTGGAATTTTTTCTAAGGTTTAGGACTTCATGAGCAATTTTTGTTTTTGTTCAAAATACTTGCCTCTATTTGCACAAAATTTCTTTTAGTTGCCACTCTACGATTTAGGGCCGTTGACAAATCTCCTTATCTGTACATCAAATCATTTGATGAGCGTTGACAAATTCCATTATAATTTCGACGCCATTTAATATTTTTTCTTGCGACATACATGGCATGTCATACTTCTAATGGCCCTGCGTTAGTTATGCGCAGAGGAAGAGTTGGCGTTTGGATTTGACTTTAAAGCCTTTGTTTTTATTTTATTTTAGTTTCCTTCTAATGGTAGATCAATGAATAGATTAATAAATTCAGTTGACTTTCGTGAATTTTTTTTTTCAAATCCTTAAAGTGGAAGATTTGATAGATCATGCAGCAGATAAAATGATGGAACTAAGAATCATTTGGAGAACGGGAAAATGAAAATTGAGGGGAAGTCGAGGTTCATGTGACTGATGGAGGTTGTCCCCTCCAAGTTCCGAGTATAAAGTCTCGATCTCAACATTTATTTTTCTTTAGGGGTTGACTTTGTTTACTAAATTAAAATTGGAGAAGAAACTCTTCACATGACACACGTCTAATTTGTGCAAGAAAAAGAATTTCTATCATTGAGCTCTTGAAATGGAGTATTGTTCTGTAAAGAAAAAATGAATGGTTTGAAAAATATTTTTTAAAAAATTGATCAATTATATTGCTTGAAACTATTAGTTAAATAAAAAAAATATTTTCATTATTCATAACAGTTTTTGTTGAAATATTTCTTTGAATAATGAAAGTATTTTTCAATCATTCATTTTTTAAACGATTATGTTTAGAAAATTAATTTTCAAATTATTCTTTTTTCGCTACATAAACAGATCTTTGTGTCCTTTTAATGGATTGTGGTAATTGATGTATCATCATGCCAATTCCTTGGGTGGTGAGCATCTTCCGATCATATGCTTGAGGTGAATTCCAGAGGTGGTAAGCATTTTTGTTGTCACTCTTATGTCACCTTCTAAATCTCCGATCCCTTCGATACCATTAACAACCGGCAACAAAAGGAATTCCTTTTGCCTACCCATAAAAGAGCTAGGATCATTTCATGGCTGTGAGAACTTCAAGGTCCTTCCAAAAAGATTGAAGGCCCAATTGCATTTGGTAACAATTACTTACCAGGCAAATATTAGGGATGAAGTAAGCCAAAAAAGGAAGACAAAAAAAACACTATAATGAAGCATTAAGCAAGCCCTAAACATGGACACCCCTAAAAAAAAAAAAAACCCTGAACATGGTTTTGTCAATGGTGCCTTAATGATTCATTTTCTTCTTCCTTTTGGGCCACAATGCTTCACATGTGAATTAGACCATCTGTTTGTTTGTCAGGACTCCAACTTTTTAAACCTAGGAATCGGGGAATGTGGGGTCGGCGCCGTCCCTGCATCTCCGCCGCGTTCAATGTTCGATGACACCCTTAAAATACTAAACACCCCACAATTAATTTACTTCTGGTGATGGAGTGCGCAACCCCCCAGATTTTCAAGCCTTGGATCAAATCATGTTAGAGAATAAAATAACCTCTGCAAAGTCAGAGCCTATCTACCAAGAACATTAAACTACGAAGAACAGCGTTCTTGACATGCTGCCCCATCTGCTATATATAAGGATCATATTCTTCCCTTACCTTTGCTCACATCAACCTTTGCTTTGGTGATTACTTCATCACTCACACAAACCCAGAAAACGAAAAACCCAAAAAAGAAAAAAGAAAAAAAAAATTCTTGAAATCCAGAGAGAGAGAGAGAGAGAGAGAGAGAGAGAATGTATTGCCTAGTGTATGCAGAGTCTGGTGTCTCCGCAGCTATGTTGATCTTCTACACTTGCATGTGGCTTCCGCTTATGCAGCTGAGGAGAGCCGTTTCAAGAGTCCTTGCCTTCATCTCTTGCAAGCATGAACCCCAAGAGAGCTCCTGCAGCTTCCAGCTCCCGGTGGGTAGGTTTCAAGATTTGCAGAAAGCTGGTGAAGGAGGAGGAGGAGGAGATGGTGACCATGAAAAGACTTGCTCGATCTGCTTGGTGGATTATGAGGGAGAGGACCTGGTGAGCAAGCTCCATAGATGCGGCCACGTGTTCCACCTGGACTGCATCGAGAGGTGGCTAGAGAGGTCCCAGTTCACATGCCCTCTCTGCCGGAAGCTTGTGTTTGATATGGGATCTTCAGCAGCAAAACGAAGATGGTGACCTCATCTAAGAGTCCTTTATTCAGAAATTTTTCTCGTCCTTAGTCTTAGCGAGGATCCTACTGTAAATTTGGACAAGTCTTAGTGATATAGTTCATAAGATGTTGAAGTCTTAGATTTCGATATGATCCAACAATTAAAAATCAAACCAAATTGAGAGGAGTCGCTCTTTTCCAGACTGATCTCCAACAACGGGCATTATGTACAGTTGCTTCTGCTTCATAGCATAATTTCTGTGCTACTTGATTGTTTTTTCATGGCTACAAGTCAACGATTCAACATTTCTAGATCTAACTTTGGAAAATTTACTATTTTATGTTTTCCTTTTACGTGACTCGTTCGCTTAGCAAAAATTGTGTTGTGATGCCCGTCTAGGTGTCGGATGATGAGTAAAGAGAGTGTTGACTATGGAGATTTTAACAATTAAATACGTTTCCGCAAAGGTAGCATCATCTCAAGAGGTAACATCGGATATCATAAGTGGATAACTGATGACTATTGAACGGCTCTAGTGTCCAAGTTGACATTTTCCATGTGCAATTTCAACAAAGGCCTCTCATTAATCCATATTTGAAAAGCCGAGACACTTGATTGAACAAAAGTAAAAAATGGTGAAAGTTTAGACACTTGCGGTATGATTTACTTTTTTATTTATATGTATGCGCATATAATGATGTAATCGCTCATTAATAAAAATAACTTAGTGCCTGTATTACTGCAATCTAGATATCGATCTTGAATGAAGTCAACCTTTCTCAATCACCATCAATGTCATACTATATAAAACCATTTATACTGCAATCGGCATCCAAGTTTCTCGAGGAAAAGTATTAAGAGAAGTTTTATTGTATTTGTATCAATTTACTCATAAATTTTTTGTATTTGATCAATTTAGTTCTAAATTTGTTATATTTGTACCAATTGAATCCATTCGGCCAATTCCGATCGGAAATTTATGATATGAACGCTAGCCGTCTTACATAACACGATCGATACCGACATGGATAAATTTTTAAAATTTTAAAATTTCTTTATTTTTTATTTTGGCTGGCAAGGGTTGTTGACGACCCTCATCGGCCTTTACTGCCTAGGCAAGGGTTGTCAAGCCCTCGCCCCGGCCAAGATGATCGAGCCCTCACTAGAACTAACGAGCGTCACACCAGGCGAGTGCTCGACCCTCGCCCACAGGTGGCAATGGCTTGGTGCCCTCACCCACATGGGCGGGCCTGAGAGTGTCATTGGCCAAAATGAATAAAATAAAATAAAAATAAATAATAATCAAATAATAAGAAAAACTAAAAAAAATTGTGAATTTATTTACGTCAGCAAAGGATGACTGGCATTTATGTTAGCGATTTTCAGCCAAAATTGATCATATGAATTTAATTAGTATCAATTCAATAGGTCTAAGACTTTTCTTATTCTGTTCCCAACGCATTACTGAAATGACCAAGTTGGGTGAAACCCTCCGACAAACATCTCACGAAGATGGCACCCTTCGGACACGAACATGCAAAGACTTTAGTATCATAGGGATCATCAGCCGCCACAAGATTAGAGGTCAAAAGATTACCCGAAAGAATCGATTTTTGTTTTTTTCACTTTTTGTAATGGCCAAGTTGAGCATTTTAAGCATCCCAAACATCCTTCCAGTTTCAAATGAAGATCTGATAGATTGGGATCTGTAAATCTCATTTTGTTTGTTGATCCACGTCCCTTCAATTCCCTAGAGAATAGAAGTGCTGACCATGGATGATGAACATCGGCGGACCGCAAACATTAGTCTTTAATTAAATTAAAGAGGGACGGCGCCTTGGCCCGGGACGAATCAATTGGGTCTAACGAAGAAAATCCCGTACTAAACAGAGCATATGACCTGAGCATCTAGTTGCCGGAATGCGGCACCGGATATCGTTTCGGCTCCGAATCTTTGAAGTGTTCTCGCCATCCGTCGGGAAGCACATTTCTGCAAAATTGAAGGGATGGATGGAAAGGAGAAGATGACATTCGTGACGGGTGAAGGTGAAAAGGGGGTAGACACGAATTGCACGGGAAGATCCAAGCGAAAACTAACGTGCGTCGTGATCCTTGAGCTTTAGCTCAGTATGTAATACGGTCCGTGAACTTTCAATCTATTTAATACGATCCCTAAACTTTTGGTACATGTTCAGCTTAGTCCATGTACTATATAAAAATGTTCAAATATTTTCCTTTTATCAATTCAAATTCGCAAACAATAGTGAACAATCTCATATAGCCGAAGGGCTAAATTGAACATATAACTAAATTTAATGGATCGCATTAAATAAAATAAGAGTTCAAAGGATTATATTATAATTAGGTCAGAGTTCACGGATCACATCGCATATTGAGCCAAAATTCACCGGTAGTCCCTTGTGAGTGCGGTACACACCTTTTTTGTTTGTTTCGGAGCCCTTTTGGCGGAGTCAAAGCCAAGCAAGAAAGGGACTCAAGGGCGTAGGGAATAGATTGACGACTATGCTGCTCCTTAAGAGATTGGGTTCGCGCCAAGAAAAATAACAAAGGCTGAGGGCACTTAGTCAATTCATTCGTAAGCTTGCTTTGTTGCAGCAAGATGATCAGTCCGATAATGCTGGAAAAAAGAGAAAGCCGTAAAAACAAAGCTCTCTCGTAATAGGTGAGAGTAGGGGCGATCGCCGCCTAATAGAGGCAGAAGCCGAGGCCACCGAAGCTATCTATCTATTCTGGCTACAGGGCAAGGTAGATGTCAGTTTGCTTAAGACTTGGAGTTCGAAATGATCATTTGGCTCAAGAATTTGGATGCTGTCGAAGAACATCAACGAAAACCCAACACCGGCAAGGAGGCTCGACCTTCAATGGACTGGCTTGTCATCATGAGTTGGGTTTTCGGGAGGGCCGAGATTCTTGGCCCGTTATACATATGGCGCGGAGCTCTCCAGGCCCATCACGGCCTGAGGCAGCTCTGTTCCTTAAGACTCTTCGAAGAAGACGACGACGACGAAGCCAGAACAGAGCGAGTAAGATCGCCCCCGAGTTTCGCCGGGGCTGTTGATGCGGAATTGGAAGAACTCGAATTCGATCTGACGAGCTCAATCATGGTACACCCTTTTTTCGTTTTTGCACTTCCGGTTCAGTCGCGAACAAGCTTCTTCGTCGACCGGCGAATCCATTTCTTGCTTGCCGATGATATCGCAACTCTCGCTCTTCGAATTCTGATGATCTCTTGCGGCTTTTAGCTGACTCTCTTGATTTAGGTTGTCAGATTTGTCGATGGTGTTTTGTTGGGCTCTCTTCTTGGATTAGTTCCGTGTGAAATTAGCTCCGTCTCGGGACTTTGACTGCCGGCTGAGCTCATTGCTTTGGTGCGACTTTTCAATTTCTACGTGAAATTGAATGCCGTAGTCTGTCGGAGCGGATTAGTTATTCCGAATATTGTTTCTCTGAATTAAATCAGTGAAGAGCTTCATCGTGAATTTCATGGGTTCTTTTTTTGGGTTTTCGTCTTTGTTCTTGATTGTATTTGAAGAAGATAATGATGGCTCTTTTCCATTTTGTGAGGGGATTGGGTGGGGGAGCTGTGGTTTATGTTCATGAAATCCTGTCTTTGAATTTTAATGGTCATGATGTGGTTTCTGTAAAATGACAAGCTTGTGGAATTGGTTTCCAACTTTCCAGAAATTCATCGTGTGCAAATTTTTTTAACGTGGACCTTATGATAGAATAGAGGAACTTTGATGTGCTTTGGGTGAGGACTTGCTTCGAGCGAGCATGAATGAACATTTTGCATCTCAGGGCTGTGCTTTTAAGCGGATTCTCCCTCCCCCCCCCCCCCCCCAAAAAAAAAAAAAAAATTCCTATGTTGCCCTGCATATGACTCAAGCTGGATATTTAACTTCTTTCTCATCTGTGTCGTGCTTCAGATTCACTTTGTACTTCTGATCAGTCGTCAAGGGAAGGTGAGGTTGACAAAATGGTATTCTCCATACACACAGAAGGAGAGAAGTAAGGTATTGTCCTTATTCTGAGACACTGTTTCCTCGAACCTTATCAATGATTCTTAATAAACTGATAAGATTTGAGCACCTGAGCTTGGTGGCTGCTTGATGAAATTGTCATGTACTCTTTTGCATTGCTTTGTCGATTCGTTGTTTCTTCGTACCCCAATTTACTGATATGCTCATATGGTCACACTGTCATCTGAGAAGGTCATCCGAGAGCTCAGTGGATTAGTTCTTAGCAGAGGACCTAAACTCTGCAATTTTGTGGAGTGGACAGGACTTAAGGTTGTTTACAAAAGGTAATTTATGAAGATTATTTAGATATTCATCCACAGAAGACTACAAGGGTTCAGTTTGTGGCACTTCGCGCCATATTTTGTTTTTGACCAAGTTTCATTCAATGATGCTGTGCAGATATGCCAGTCTGTATTTTTGTATGTGCATTGATCAGGATGACAATGAATTGGAGGTCCTGGAGATAATTCATCATTTTGTTGAGATTTTGGACCGGTACTTTGGCAGTGTGAGTACAAACTTTTCTATTCATATAGTACTAAGATGTTTGTATTGAGTTGCAGATCTCACCACAATTTCTTGAACTCTTCACAGGTATGCGAGTTGGACTTGATATTTAACTTCCATAAGGTAGGTTATGCTTATTCAATACAAAAGATTACATAGTTATGCTCTCTTCCTATTGCTTTATTCGTGTTTTATCCGTGAGGATGAATGATTTGTGAAAAATGTTTGTTGCTATCAACATTCAAGGCTTACTATATTTTGGATGAGCTTTTGATTGCTGGTCAACTTCAAGAGTCAAGCAAGAAAACAGTTGCGCGGTTGATAACAGCTCAGGTCTCTCTCTCTCTCTCTCTCTCTCTCTCTCTCTCTCTCTCTCAACTGCTGGGTTGCCTGCTTGTTTTTGTTCAATATGTGCTTTCTTATGAACTTTTATTTCAGTTTCTCTGATCTAAAGACCACTTTGCCATCTCGTGATAGGATTCACTTGTGGAAGCTGCAAAGGAACAACAGAGTTCAATAAGTACCATTATTGCCCAAGCCACCAAGTAGGATATACCATTTGCTCACGATACCCTGCTGTGCTTGAAGTATGCTTCCTGCAACTCTATTTTCGAGCTTTCCCCTGCAGCGGTTAAGTTGTCTTTTTTTGTCGTGGATGCACCTACTGTGATGGTTAACACAACATACAATGAGAGATATGCTTCCTGTAGGACGCTCGTTTTAGTGTTCGATTGAAAATAGATACAGGCAAGATTCTCAGTGGAACAACTATGAGTTCTGATTGCCGAAGGATCATTTGCCGACCTTACCAACCGTAACTTATCCGTGTTCGTGCCTTTTAGAATCGATTTGAGGGGAAGCAACACATTTTCCACCTGCTTGGTGTAGGATTTTGCACATTGACGCTGTTTAAACCTCAGGTGGTCTGTTCTGTCCGGCCATGATAAGATATACAGTGTTCAGTATTGACTCTTCGTTCTTTATAAAGGATAGCATATGGAAAATGAGATTAAAAGTTCCAGAATTTTACGAGAAACATTAAAACACTCATTTTCTGCCACATAAGCAAATTAGAATTTAGAGAAACAGTCGCCCTCTCTCTCTCTCTCTCTTCTTATAAGCTGATGTGGAAGCATTAGGGACAATCCGAATGGGTACTCTTGTCTAGCTTTACCCGGTTATCATATGTTTATTTCATGAAAAAAAAAATGCTTACAAAAAAAATTCTTATGTCGCTTACAAAAATGAATGAATTTTTTTTTATTGTCCACGAAAATGTTGAGACATAAATTGTTATTGATTATGAAAAATATTTTTCATTGACTAATCATTTCAAGCGATATAAAAAAATATTATCTATTACTCTCTTTTTTCGCAAAATAAATTGAACCGGTAAACATAATTTTAGTTGTGAATCCCCCCCATCAAAACACATACATCAACAACAAAAAAAAACAGAACCTTTCGACTCAAGTAATAGTTATGAATTCACGCAAATCATCTTGTCTTTAGGTAACCAACCGGTGAGGCTAACAATTTATGTTGCTTGAATGAATGATGTAGCACATATGATTAAATAAGTTGATTGAATGAGCGTGGTACCACATATGGTTAAAAATCAAAATGCATGTATCGCAGAAAAGTAAAAAGTAAAATCTAAAAATGTATGTGGACATGGCACGGGAACTTTTTCCTTTTAAACCAAATCTAATCATTGAATCTGCACGACCGTGGACCAACTAAACTGGGTTGGTTTAGCCAACCTTGGCAGTTATTTTGGCCCTTTAGCTGGGAATTTCCTTGGTTCACCCCCCATTATATCTATTTAATTCTGTTATATATAGTTAAAATCAGAATTGATAGAAGGTTCGCTCTCATGGTCCCACGTGACACCTAACTTTATTTTTGTGATTGCCAACTATGTGATTTAATGATTTGTCATCCTCAAAAGTAAAAGGTCTGTCAATTATTATATTTTTTAAAAAATGAAGTAGAGGAAGTTTTTTCGAATGTATTTTTGAATCCAATGAAATAGGTAAAGATAAAAGACAAAACATCTCGAGATAAATTTCTACTATCCTTCTCAAAACAGGTATATCTTTCAATTTATCTCGTTCATTTTATTTGTAATTGAGTAAAAAGGAGAAATATATCTTATTTTATTTTATAATTTGAAGTATAGGTTTTGTTAATTGCGTGAATGCACATTACTCTAAAAATTTGGAGGATACCCTTTTTAACTTGAATAACTTTCACTTCACATTAAGTAAATGTAGAATTACAAATGAGTATAAACGACAATTTATTCGAAACTGGCATGTTTAACTTCATCTAGTTTCAGTTCCCTCATCTAAAATTCACTTATTTTCAGTCCCAATTATTTTAAATATAGCTTATATCATTTGAAGCAAATTTATTTAGCCAAAAATAAGAAAAAAGTAATTGCATAGATCAAAATTGAAATTTACCTAGTCAAATGGTTCAATATACATGGATAAAAAAAATCTCAAATTGGCTGATTGGATCCATTTGACGTCGGAGTCTCTATTTATTTCAACACCCTGATAAAAGGAGATATGTGTCACGGGCCGGCATTTTACCCTGGCCGAGGGTCAGCCCGTGAGGCGCCTGACGACCGGTCTGGCCACCAGGCCAGCCTTTTTATCTTTTATCCCATGGAACACTTAGGCGAATGTCTTTCTCATATTAGATCCTACCACACCCAGCTTAGCTCGGGCATCCTTTGTATCAAGCGTGCACGGGTCAATATAGGCACCACAACTGGTTTCGGCCTGCCATGGCCTCATCAAGAGAGCGGCGTCAGCTCCCGACTAGTTTGTACACGGGAGGCCAAACCCGCCTTCAAAGCTCCTAAGGGATCTATTATATTTAATCCTAGAACTCCTAGCACAAACCGTCCTGACACCACTCCCAGGAACCCAGTTGTCTAGTACCATCTGCACGCCCATTTTCTTTATTTATACCATCAAGCACCACTTCAAGGTTTTACGAGTGTGAGAAGACCATAGGACCTAGGTTATTGGATTCCCCATGATCCTCCGCATCGACCAAGGGGACACAGAACAACCGGCTCGTGTCATTCTCCCCACTCATTTCCGCAACGCCCTCGTTGCGGGCTGTTCTGTCACACCCTTGTGAGGCAGAACAGACTTCCCCTCAACATCGGTAGCTTTTTTTTTTTTCAAAATGCCGTTCGGGTTTTGTTTGGTCACTCGTGCAATCCAGTGTGGCTTGTTTTGCCAACTGCGTTTAGGCTCGCAGCACCGTTTTGTAGTCACTGTTGCTTTCAAAGTGTGGCACTTTGGCCAACCGTACTGACATGGCGGCACCTTTTTTCCCTTAATAAGTATTACTTTTTTTTTCTTGTTTTGTTTTTGTTTGTTTTTTGTTTTTTGCTAACCAATGGAGATTTTACCTTGTCTAAAGCATGGTAGAGAATCCATCTTGAGATTCGCCGAATTGATCCAGGAACGTTTTTCCCATTTCAGTGATGAGTCGATTTCTTTGCTGTGCCCCCATTGGCATCCTTGAAGCAAGGTGAGAGCCGCGCATTGTCCGAGCCAATTTTTTTTTTTAGCTCCGGCGATTCACTCTCCGCACTCAAAGGACCGGGTAGACCACAGGTTTTCTTAAACTCACACATTTACTGCAGGGATCCTGCTCTGATACCATTTGTCACGGGCCGGCATTTTACCCTGGCAGAGGGTCAGCCCGTGAGGCGCCTGGCGACCGGTCTGGCCACCAGGCCAGCCTTTTTATCTTTTGTCCCATGGAACACTTAGGCGAATGTCTTTCTCATATCAGATCCTACCACACCCAGATTAGCTCGGGCATCCTTTGTATCAAGCGCGCACAGGTCAATATAAGCACTACAACTGGTTTCGGCCTGCCATGGCCTCATCAGGAGAGCGGCGTCAGCTCCTGACCAGTTTGTACACGGAAGGCCAAACCCGCCTTCAGAGCTCCTAAGGGATCTATTATGTTTAATCCTAGAACTCCTAACACAAACCGTCCTGACACCATTCCCAGGAACCCATTTGTCTAGTACCCTATGCACGCCCATTTTCTTTGTTTATACCATCAAGCACCACTTCAAAGTTTTACGAGTGTGAGAAGACCATAGGACCCAGGTTATTCGATCCCCCATGATCCTCCGCATCGCCCAAAGGGACATAGAACAACCGGCCCGTGTCACATGCATGAAGTTCCTTGCAATTGTCAATTCTTGGAAATCGAGACTTTTTTCCAAGAAATTTGTTGGATCTAGTTTATCGAGATGCCAACCGTTTTCAACTCAAAATCAAATCAAGTTTGTCAAGAGGATCTACAATCGGTGATGCTCAGTTTGAGGTTAAATCACTGAAGCTCTCGAATTGCCTTCGAGAGAAGGAAAAAAAAATCAACATCAATATCAACATTACCTTTATCCCAAACTAGTTAGGGTCGGCGGTCGATGAACCCGAAATGAAAAAGCTTAAAATATACTAAAAAAAGCAAAAATATGGGTACCCAAAAAATAAAAATAATGAAAAAGTAAAAAATAATAATAAATAATAAACAATAAATATACATATAAATAAACAGAAATGATTAAACATGACACTCTGGAACATAGGAAATCCCCTCTTCTATAATGCGGATAGCTTTCTTTAATTCCATCACAAGATAGATCGTACGTCAATTTATTTCCCACTCCATTAAATCTTGTTTTACTACATTCCCTCAAATAAGTTTCGGCTGCCATCGTCCTTTCTTCAATTCATGTTCTCGATAACAAACTTCTGTTCTTATCAGAGCATCTAGGGGTCTATAGAGAATATGTCCAAACCATCTCGATCTATGTTCTCTCATCTTCTTTGCCACCGATGCTATTCCAACTTTTCGTCGAATATCATCATTTCGAGAAAAAGAAAAAAAATCAAACAATTTTTCTTTCACATTACAAAGGGTGATATTACTCTGTTTATTGAAATTAAAAACAATTCATCATACATTTCCAGATCTAGATTCATACCAGAAACTTTACTTTGTACAGACACATATAAGTATGTGTTGATGATCTATGCCTGACTAGCTAACCATAAAAAAAAAAAATTTCCACTTCTAGAAGCAAAAAATCCAGTTTGCTCGTGCATTTATTGTGCATATTTTCTATTTGATATGATATTAAAGACAAAAAGAAAAGGAAAAAAAAGAAAAATAAGGGCCCCACATTATCACCGAAGACCAAAAATAGCCGTCGGATCGAGGCAGCACTCATCACACAGAATCCATCTCCGTCTCTCTCCTCTCGCAACCTGAAAGAATTACAGGCGTCGCTCTCTCGTTCTCTCTCTCTCTCTCTCTCTCTCTGCGCGCGTACGAGCAAAGCGACGAGCTTTAAAGGCGGGCCGTGGAAGCTTCGACGCCGTCGCGGTTCGTTTTATGGACTTGCGGATCAAGGTGGCCCAAGCCGTCCACGTCCTCAACCACGACGCCCAGTCCTGCAACCGCGTCGCCGCCAACCAATGGCTGGTCCAGTTCCAGCAGAACGACGCCGTCTGGGAGGTCGCCACCTCCATCCTCACCTCCGACCAACTCCGCTCCTCCGATTTCGAGGTCGAGTTCTTCGCCGCTCAGATCCTCAAGCGCAAGGTCCGCTGCTTTCTCATCCCTTCCCCTCCCCTCCCTCCTCCACTACTCGATAGCGCTCTCTTTCTTCTTCTTTTTTTTTTTTTTCGATTGAGCTTCTCGCGGCCGAGCATCGGTTTTTGCTCGCTCCGCTGTGTGGGGCTTTTCCCGTGCTGGTCAGTTGGAGGTTTGAAAGTCAAATGCTTCATTGTGTTTTCAGTTCTTAGTGGCGAGTGCGCCTGAGAGCTGAGCTCTTTGATGAAGATGGTAATTGAATGATCGAACCGGATTAAGGAGTTATAAATGCTCTAGTATTCGGGGAAGTTGAGCTCATAAAACGTCGCGTGGATAGTATGAAGTGTGTTAATATTGTGCTGCTGGAATCTGACAGTGGTAGCAATGGCTCTCTCTCTCTCTCTCTCTCTCTCTCTCTCTCTCTCTCTCTCTCTCTAATTTCCATCTTTGGAAGTTTTTGCTTGATCATTTTCATGAAATTTTGGTGATGAACTTGCTATAAATTTTGATTTTTTTTTATTCGGGGCCGTCGAGGGGATGGGGGTTGTGCAAATTCAGAAGTCCAATCACTAAGAAATTTTGGTAGACCTGACTTTTAGTTCCAGCGTTTGAGCCATCTGAAAGTTCATATGATCTTGCGGAAAGGGGCTTGCTTTCCGAGGTTGACATTTGTTGGACTGGACATGAAGAAGCATGATGAGGATACACAGTATCTTATATTCCATTTTCATTAAGTGTATGATAAAGGGTCGGTTGCGTATAATGGAACAAGGGAAGAGCCTGATCAAGGCAATCTTATTTAAGAGAATATCCCGGTTCATAAATGCCTAAGGCAAGCAGTTGTTCCTACAGAAATCGATGTTGGGAATTGAGCTATCTTTCAGATCAGTGTATGAGCATAAAGAACAATTTTATGCTCACGTTAGAGAAGGATGCTTCGTGGCATTGATAGGCATATTAGGAGTAATTTACGGCTAGTCGGATTTCCATAAGATAGTGATCTTTATATCTCCTCTGTCCTCCTTTGGCCTATTGCAGTTTAAAGGTGGTTGATTGCTTGAAATAAGCGAGAGAATGGAAACATGCAGAAGTACTCGTGCCAAAACTATCTATGTTAGTTGCCTTGAACCATGATATGACTGTAAATGTGTTTCTTTTGTCTTCTTGCAGATCCAAAATGAAGGGCACTGTTTGCAGTTAGGGGCTAAAGAAGCCTTGCTTAATGCGCTTCTTGTGGCTGCAAAAAGATTTAGTTCTGGTCCCCCTCAGGTGCTTCTTGTCTCTTCTAATGAACTTTGACGGTTCTTTGCCACGTCAAATAGATGCAATGTGTCATCCATTTTCTTTTTTCTGAGTGGAGAATTCATGAGATAATGTTACTTGAAGACTGCCTCAATTATATGTCATGGTTTGATGAGAGTTGTACTTTCTTAATGACAGCTTTTGACACAAATCTGCCTTGCGCTCTCAGCACTCATAATTCATGCTGCTGAGCATGAGAAACCAATTGAGCAGCTCTTTTATAGTCTCCAGAATCTGCAGAGTCAGGATGGTGGCAATTTGGCTGTACTAGAAATGCTTACTGTTCTACCTGAAGAAATAGTTGACAATCAGAACGCTGATTGCAGATTAAGTGCTGCTTGTAGAAGCCACCGTGGCCAAGAGGTTCATGAATATATTCCTGATGCATTTAGGTCCCTCAGTTTTCTCTTGCCCTCTTGCTTGGTCTTGATTTGCTCATATCACTTTCTGGGCCAGCTTCTTGCACAGACTCCTATGGTTCTCGAGTTTCTGCTGCAGCAGTCTGAAAAAGGTTTTGATGGCATTATGCAACTCCCAGAACAAAATAGAAAAATCTTACGTTGTTTATTGAGCTGGGTAAGAGTTGAGATTTTATAAAGGCTAACCTCCTTTGTACTGTATTTATTCATAGTATCTAATTAAAGGATTAAACTCCTTATCCATGTATGGGGACTCATGTTCTTCAGTAGCTTCACCCAAATTTTTGGATGGATGTGGTTTCTAAGTGTGTCATTCTTTTTTCTGACCGCTATAATTAGAATGCAGTATATTGTCTCTTGTACAGTTGGTAATGTGAAATCCTTGGTTTTTGTGATAAAGATTTTTATTGTAGGTTCGAGCTGGGTGCTTTTCCGAGATTCCACAGGGGTCGCTGTCTGCACATCCTCTTCTTAATGTTGTATTTAATTCTTTGCAGGTAATTAGAATTTATTTGTTCTTTTGTAATGGTCTTGTCTAATGTGAGTATATGCAGTTTTCACCATGTGTAATAAACGTTGTTTGTGCAATAAATAATGAGTTATGTATGATTATTCAATCTCAGAGGGTAATGGGTGACTTGACTTAATCAGGGTTAACCCTTATGGAGCTTCACATAAGATCAGTGCTTCAATTTCTACATGATGTAATATGCAAATGCTTATTCTAGACATAACTAATCATTGTATTTTATTTCTTGAATTTTCTTAATCCTTTTCTTGAATCATTGGGGAGTGAACATCAACTAGTGTCAAATGATAATATCCACGGTGCAAATGAAAGGGTATCCCAGTATTCGTATGCAGTGCTTGTGAATACATCATCAGCATCAACCTCACCTTAATCTCAAATCAGTTGGGGTCGCCTGGTCAATGAACCCGAAGCGAAAAACATAAAATATACTAAAATAAAAACAAAAACATGAATACCACAAAATAAATAAATAAGGATTAAACAGGGCAATCCGGAATATAGGAAATCTCCCCCTCTACAATGCGAACAGCTTTCCTTCACTCCGTCCTAAGACAAACCGTACGCCAATCTATTTCTCACTCCATTAAATTTTGTTTTACTACTTTCTCCTAAGTAAGTTTCGGCCGACCTTTTCCTTTCTCTATGTTATGTTCGTGGTAACAAACTTCTGTTCTTAATGGGGTATTTAGGGGTCTACGGAGGATATGTCCAAATCATCTCAATCTATCTTCTCTCATCTTCTCTGCCATTGGTACTATTCCAACTTTTCGTCGAAAATCGTCATATCTTTTCTTATCCGTCCTTGTATGACCACACATCCACCTCAACATTTTCATTTTTGTTACCCCCATTTTATGCTCATGTTGCTTCTGTACCGGCTAACATTTTGCTCCGTATAATATTGTAGGTCTTATTGCTATTCTATAAAATTTTCCTTTTATCCTAAGAGAGATTTAATGGAGTGGGAAATAGATTGGCGTATGGTCTGTCTTAGGACGGAGTGGAGGAAAGCTATTCGCATTGTAGAGAGGGATTTCCTATGTTCCAGAGTGCCATGTATAGTCCTTTCTATTTATTTATATTTATATTTTTTTTGTACACATATTTTTGCTTTTATTTTAGTATATTTTAAACTTTTCACTTCGGGTTCATCGTCCACCGACCCCAACTAGTTTGGGATAAAGGTGATGTTGATGTTGATCCTAAGAGGGATTTTGCGATCACACAAAAATCCGAATACACTACGCCATTTCATCCAACCTGCTCTGATTCTATGTCTAACATCCTCATCAATCTCTCTCCTCTTTTGCAAATTGATCCCAAATATCTGATAGTATCTTTCTTAGGTACCTTCTGTCCAAGTATATTCACGGATTCTTGATTTCCTCCTCTTGTAGTGCCCGTGAATAATAAAGTGAAAAAGAAAGTATACATTAGAGTGAAGTGATCATAAGTAAAACGAAAACTTCAGAAAATTTTGTGTGTGTTCTAGTAATGGTTGAGCTTACTATGACACTCATTGTTTGTTCTATCTATACGTAATATTTGTAATGTCGTACATATGCATAAGCCCTAATGCCTTCTCTATTGTTGGTTATAGGTCTCATCTTCATTTGACTCAGCAATTGAAGTTCTTACTGAACTCATAACTCGACATGAGGTATATTAATGCCATTTGATGGGATCATCTTTTATCTTGATGTCTATGATTATGTTTGTAGTGTTGTGGAATTACTGTTACCTGTACAAGATATTCTTCCTCACCATCTCTTCAACATGAGGCAGTGTGTGTTTATGCCTAATTTGGACCATCCAGTTGAATATGAAAATTCTTGTAAGCTTTTTTTTAAGATATATATATATATATAAATTAACGTAGATTGCCTCCATTATTTGAATTGTATGGTTTTTTTACATGTGGATCATTTTTGGACCACTCTCTTTGGTGCCAGTTAGCATATGAAATGTTGTGCTTCTGAGTATCAAAAGACTGAATAATTAACTACAGAGCCAGTCTACATGTCCAAAGTGCTGTAAATTTATGATTTCAAGAATGGGCGTCTGCCTCCGTGGCATCCATCTAGGCCACATTTTTGGCATTTAATGTAACTGGTGTCCGTTTTCAATTCTGGTAATCTTCATTATACGTTGTGACTTTTCTTGCTTCTTCTAGGGGCTACCCCTAGTTTTATTATCTAGGATACATTTTCTTAAAGAAATGCTTCTTCTACCGGCTCTTACCAATGGAGATGAGAAAGTAATCGGTGGTCTCGCGCGCTTACTTTCAGAAATTGGACAAGCTGTAAGTACCTTGTGGAATCATGTGTTACTTCATTTAGCTACAGACCACTGCAGTGGTTGAGAAATTTCCTACACTCCTGCTGTGGTAAATGGCCTGCTGGAAAAGTTTAGTCTCTCTCTGATTTTTTCCTGCTAAAATATTTCTTCAATTCCATACATTACCTTGTTAACTAACTTTTCATTCCCTTTGCTTGATGTGAAACAGGCCCCGGCTATGATTGCAGAAGCAAGTGCTGAAGCACTTGCGTTAGCAGAGGCGCTATTGAGGTGATTTGTAATTTTACAGATTAACTACAATTTTGTTCTGTATAATAGACATTTGAATGTTTTTAATTTATGGGCTTAGAATGCATTGCATCGAAGGACTACTCGAATGTTTTGGAACTTTAATATTATGGGAATGTCTAACTCTTTGCTGTAATGACAGCTGTGTCAAATTTCCAAGCGAGGATTGGGAGATTGCTGACTCAACTTTGCAATTTTGGTAATTATCATCGATCAATATCTCTTGGTTTTTGGTTTGCTAGATATTGTTTGGTTCTATTAATTCAAGTAGACAGAAATCATTAGACTTGGATCTGATATCATATCCAATAGACTGCTCTGTGCTTTTTAGTATTGACTGCTGTTGACCTTCACTCTTCTTTTTATAATTCGAATGCATGGATAGTAGCTATTGTATTTCCAATCAGTTGGTGTCTTCTTATTTGTTCTGTAGAGGAATACAAAAGCATGGAATTTTGATGATTGGAGGAAACATAAAATAGTGACCATACACCATTGACTGGGTTGAGATGTGAATTTGGGGTGGTTTAGGGGGTTCACTTCACAGGAATGTCTAGTGTCTTTGCTTTCATCATTGTGTAGGCTTTCTGATCTGCTTAAACTCTAAACTCTGAACAGGTTTTTTAGGCTATATGTAAAACCTAGTAAATTTCTTTACCGTCTTGCTAGATGATTCTTTAAATAGGTGTGCCGTATTGGAATGATAATTGATAGGCCAACCATTTGAAGCCGTTTTATCTTGCACTGTGGAAATGACATTCTTGGAACTTATCAAATTTACTCGAATTAGGACACTTGTTTTGTAATTGATGTGACCACATCTAGTTATTATCTTATTTGATACAGAGCTTTGTTATGCTCTCCTTGAATAAGTGAACACTTGCAAGTTTTGAGTTCACATTTTTACTACTGCGAAGACGAATTAAATTGAGCTCTATTCATCATCTTTGCTTTCAGGTCTACCCTTGCAAGTTTTATGCTAGGCCTTGATGTGGACATTGCAAACATTAGGAAGCACTTTGAAGATGTTTTTATTTCTATATTCTCAGCATTACTTGATACTCTTTTATTGCGTGCTCAGGTTTCTTTCTCATCTCTGACACCTAGTTCAACTTTGGGTCGAATTCAAGTGAGTGTGTTGTCATGTGTCCATCTTCTGACAGAAAAAGGACATTCAAACTTTGCATTATATTTGACAATTAAAAGATATGGAGCAACTCTTGTCTTGAAGGTTGTGCATATTGTGGGGTGGACAACCGTGACAAGTTTGATTATCTTTAAGGTCCACTTGCATCGTCAACTCTGCATTTTGAATATATGCATGTCATGAGGGCAAAGCCATTGGTATCCGGAAAGGCTATGGCATATTCTTCTGTACAAGGACATTTCAGTTATAATGTTAGGTCTTTTAGGAACAAAACAATGATTATTGTCGAGTCAATATCAAGATTGCCACATTGATGTTAGACATGTTCTATACATGAAGCATCAAGGAGAATCAGAGGTGCTTATCTATGTCCATTGTGTACACCAAAATATTTTTCTGTTCTTCCACTTTTCTTTCTTCATCTCCTCCCTACCTCCCGTAGTTTTTCTATATTAGCATCTGAAACATGTAAAAGGGGAAGGAAGAAATGTAACTTTGCTTCTTCTTTCCAATGGCACTTGTAAATATTGTACTTGCTTAAACATAGTCAATCATGCTCTGGAAGGACAACGGAAATTTTGGATCTTGTTGCAAGTTAAGCAAACACTTGAAGCTCCTAAATTCTTACCAATAGTAAAATTGGGATTGACTTCTTTCTTTTTACTTTCTTGTCCTCAAGGTACATATATATTCTGAATTCTCTCCCCCTGCCATTTGCATGAGATGTATGTAAGCTGCTAATGATCTATTACTAAGTCCAAAAAATGAAAACATGAAAAGACTTACTTTCTCTCTTTTTTGCTTCATGAACACCCATCAAATTTGGTTATTGTACCTTCATCTTAGCAACCGACCTGGCCTCAATAGATGTGTGATAAATTTTGGGCATGTGATCAATAGATGGAATCATTTAAACCTGGTTGGTCTGCTTGCGATGCCTCTTTCATCCCTGGGTGATCAGTGCAATTTAATTACATATTAGAAAGGGTCAGATTTTGATTTGGTGGGTTAAATCTACTCAATACATCTTCTTTGTGACGATTTTGTTTATCTTCGCGGTCCTGATTTTGAGCTGGATTTACTTAGATGAAGAGAAAGGGTTGAACAAAGGGAATAAAATGTAAAGTACCATCATATGTTAGTCATTGTTTATCCTCAGGAATTTTCCTGTGTCACTGGTTAAAGTATCCTCGTGATTTTGTTTGCATTTTTTCTTTTTTAGGCTTCTGGTAAGGTTGTGTGGTTTTCACTGATTGCTATTATTTGAACATTCTCCTTGAGTTGTTTAAACACTTGAATTCGTTGTTTTGCAGGTTGACGAATCTACATTTGGTGATGATAGTGGAGTGGTTGATCTACCTGATGGCCTTGTCCAATTCAGGATGAATCTTGTTGAACTCTTGGTGGATATTTGTCAGCTTTTAGGATCTGCCGCGTTCATGCAAAAGGTGCAAAAGCGAAATTACTGATTCTGATTTACTTGACAAATAGCTGGAAAGAACCTTTTCATTTTTCCTATATTATTTGGAACTTTTGTTTTATAATTTGTACCTTAATTACTCCAATGACTGCAAGACTGAGATCAACGGACTTTGGTTCTTTGCACCAGAAGTTTCCATGGCCATCGCGGCATGTCAATTTGCTCCTGATATTCCTGCTTTTCTTGCGTATATATCTAGTTTTTATGCCTCTCATCTTTTCCTTTTCTGTCCTTTTCATGCCTTTTATTCTATCTGTGTAGTAGGTTTTTACGTCGATGTTACTGAATCATCATTTATAATTATTGACAGATCTTTTGCGGTGGTTGGATGCGAGTGAATGAACCACCACCATGGAAGGAGGTGGAAGCCAAATTGTTTGCTTTCAATGTGGTAAGCACATATAAGAATAAACTCACGCTTATTTGCTCTTTATTCTAGATTTGCTAGTCATTGCATCTGTGGAATTTGGACTCTTCTTAGGTAACTAGTACTTAACGTATATTTGATAGACTAATATCTAGAGTCTACATTACATGCCAGTCTCTGGCATGTTTTTCTCATTTGTATATGTGTTTGTACTTATAAACATGTATGTAGATGCCGTTTCGCATGCTCATTCGTTTTGTATTTTCTTCATTGTTTCAGTAATTTGGATTAAATTTGTTGCTTGTCAAACTTTAAGATACCTTATCTGATATTGTTGCATTGGTGCTTCTATGTTGGGCACGATGGCTAGTATAGTCCAGTCAAATACTCTGTATTTTAATAATATACAAATTTGAACAAGTAGGTGAAACATAAGCTCTGTCGCGGTCCTTGGATTTGCTAGTGTAGTTGATAATTAGATGGAACAGTACAAGCTTCTGATCAGGTTTATGTCTTCGTATTTTTCATTGTGCATGAATGAGCAGCTTGTCTTTATTCGTTGTAAGTTAAGTGTGGCTACTTGTAATATTTCTTTTGTTAAATAACTATTGGGCAGATCTGTTCAGACTGATTTTTACTATTTAGCTTTTTACCTTTTCTGTTCCAACATGTTGTGGCTCATGCGACTTGACTTTTACTTAACAAGTATTGCCTAAAACCTTTCAACACATACAAATATCAACATGTTATTTGAGTATATATTTCCTGTAAATTTTAATTTATTTGAATATAATTGAGTTTTGGTGGGAAAGTCAATAAGCAACTTCTGCTTAAAATAAGCCAAAACAATGGCCCTACCTGACGATATAAAAGCTATGAAAGTGCTTAGTTGGTTTAATCACGTTATTTAAACCTGTTGAGCTGTAAATAGCCAGATTTTCTGGCTGTAAATACATAGGGAAATTAGCTGATTGTTAGGAGTAGATTCTAGTCAAATCCCATAAATTGTGGGATTGTAATTGCTCTCTTATTTAGGAATTGTTTCCTTTTTTATTTGCTAGGATTTCTCTATGTATTAGCCTATAATGTAACGCTGTAAAGCGGCAGAAAACATGAATTAGAATAAGAATTTCTCTTCATCAAATTCTCACAAAATCAAATAAAAATCAAACAATTGCAGGAATTTGGTTTTAATAATGCATGCTACTGATTGGGGAAATTGAAGCCCGAAAGATTTGCTCTCTCATGTTAATTAATGCTAAAGGATAAAGTTCTAACACAGTCACAGCCTATGTGGCTACCGGTACAAATCTTTCACCAATTGATCAAACTTTTTCCTGGCCATATGAGAACTTTCTTGTTTACATGGAAAGCCTCCTAGATGATCTCTCAATCCCTCCTATTTCCTTCTGAAGTTTACTGGACTCTCTCCCTTCTACCGCACACCACCCCCACACCCCCCCCCCTCTCCCCAAACCAAAAAACCCCCACCCAAATGATCTTGTTCATAGTCCTATGTGTTCTGCCCATCATAAACCAAAATGTTAGTCATGCAAGTTATGAAAATGAGTGCCCCCTTTGAATTTTTAACTAAGCTGACCTCATCACCGCACTAAATAAAAATCACAATGTCTGAGTCAATTAAGTTGCATCTCTCCAACCTTGCAAAAGTATGACAAAACCAATCAACCATATTGTTCTCACAGCCCTTTTTATAAGATGGATTCATTGGATTTCAATTGAAAGTCACATTAAGAGGAGGAGAGGGGGTCAAATATAAGTTCTGAACTTGGTAATCACAATCTGTTTGATTAGAGCATTTGCAATTTTGATTTTTGTACCGTTCGTTTCTTCTTGGCAGATTGGATATTCACTCCATTCTCCAATATCTTGTGTTTGTTTGAGTGGTTTTACTGGTTTTCTTCTCATGAAAGGCATCATTAATGGTCTTTGTATTGGAGTACCTCAATTTAGGGTTATCTTCAGATTAACTTTGCCTGCATGAATAAATTCTGAGAGTGAAGTCACCTGTTAGAACTCAAGTGCAGTGCTAGTGAAGGGAGAAAAAGGTTTTGAAATCTGATTCCCGACATTCACGAAAGCCAATTGTCATTACTAATTGTGAAGGATGAATTCTGGAATCCTCCCTTTCATCCTGTGCAACATAACGTTCATGCGAGAGACATTTGCTGATAAAAGCAATCAAAATAAGAGAGAGAAGGGTATGGCCAGGATTAGAAAGGTTGAAGAAGGGAAGAAAGAACTGTTTGTCTGTGGAGTGGGTACAACTTAGTATACGCTGTTGCTAGGGCTCTACCTTGCTTATTTTTTTTCCTTCAATGGCATTGTTGCTTTCTTGATGAATGCCCATAACCAGAAAAATTGTGACGTTGCATTGTCCATATGTCTACTGAGGAGATAATTAAAAATTATGAAACAACGAAAATTTCCTGCTGTTACATTCTAGGGAAGCAGCTTCAATGTTCAAACGCCTGCGTCTCTGTGGTGGCTGCTTGCATGGTTTTAATCAGGAATGTATGCTTGCGATCATTCATAAGTGGCTTTAGCTTTGTAAGGATAGCCTTGTCATCTTGTTGTCTGCTGTTTAATAATCTGGTTTTGAAATATTCCAGGTTTCTGAAGTTGTCCTTCAAGAAGGCCAAAGCCCGGACTTATCCGCAATTATGCAGCTAGTGATAGCTTTATCAGCCAGGCCTTCCGCGGAGCTGAAGGGCTTTATGTGCCTTGTATGTCAGATGTAGCCTTTCCCTACATAGTTTATTTTACTAATCCCATAAGAAATGTACAGATAAATGCTGAACTTTCACATCAGGGATGATCCATTTGATCTTGTTAACTCTTTAAGAAGGGCTTCTACTTTGTAGGTTTATAGAGCACTTGCAGACATTATTGGTTCCTATTCCAAGTGGTTGTCTGCTTTCCAATCAAATGCAAGGCCCTTATTGTAAGGAGCTCCTTCATCCAGTTCAGTCAAACCAGTACATTTCAATATGTAGCCTATATTCTTTTATGGTGGTTCAGAATGGCACATCTTAAGAGTTTTTCACCTCTCCTTTATATATTTTTTACCTTACTGGTTATTATCTGACGTCATTCGAAGAAACATAAAAATGTTGTCTACAACTTGTCTTAAGACTTGCATATTTATATTTTGTACTGAATCAATGCTTTCAGATTATTTCTTGCAACAGGCATATCAGAACTTCCATCATCCAATTCTTGTGCTTCCGCCCTTCGTAAATTTTGTGAAGATGCTTCTGCAGTCATTTATGAACCATCCAATTTGGAAATTTTGATGTGGGTTGGAGAGGTGAATATTTTTCTGATCTGCTATGACCTTGGCAGGCACTTCTTTGTTGCTTCATTTGACGGTGTGTGTTCCAATATGGCTATTTTTTTTTTTCTAAAATTCATTTACCTTGCTGTGGATTACCATGCTAAATCTGTTGGGCCTGAGAGCGCAGAAATACGTTTTGCTCTTATTTCTTGCTTTTATCATTATCTGGGAATTTTTCTCTGCTTCCTCTCCATCCTCTAATCCTTTTTACTGTTTAAGTAGTCTTTCCTTCGTTGCTGGTCATCATATATTGCTCAAGTGAGAGAAGCCTCTGTTATTTTTTTCCTGAAAAACCTCTTATTTCAAGGAAAAAGTTCCATTGCATCTGGAACTCTCTCTCTCTCTCTCTCTCTCTCTCTCAAATGCAGTTTTTTTGCTCATTTTTTCCCCATATCTTATGGTTCAGGGTTTGGAAAAGAGACATCTGCCTTTGGAAGATGAGGAAGAGGTTGTAAGTGCAATTAGTTTAATCCTCAGCTCACTACCTAACAGAGAGTTGAAGAATAATCTGCTGACTAGATTGCTCTCTGCTAGTTATGATGCCATTAGTAATCTTGTAAGTGAAGCTTCCATCTCAGATTTTGTCCTTTGTTTACTATTTGTTTTCAGATCTTTAGGCATGTAGACCTTTTATAATCTTCTCTGTACTCATTGGAAGGATCTCAATGATGATGATAATTCACGTCAACAATTGTCGCAAGATTATTTCTCTTTTTTCTAAACTCTTGACTTCTCAAAAAGTGACAATCCATAGCAATTGTCAAATGACAGCCTTAGAAGGATATCCATTTGCATGAGAGATCATTAAGAGTTCTCATGTTAGCTTCTTGTTATAGGTTTGCAGATTCTGTTTAGCGAATGTACCGTCAATTACCATTTTCATGCCATTATTGAACAGCTTCTAAAGCAGGGTGAGGTCCATTTTATGTCAAATCTCTTACAAGGATATAATTACGTTAAAGCCACAAACAGAATATCCCTAACATATCCTGTTAGGGCTACTCATTATTTGCAAACTTAGGGAGTACTATAGGTAGAACTGCAAGTATAGGAGGTTTTTTAATGGCTAAGGGTTACTCTCGTTACTGGTTAATGGTTTCCTCTTGTGCAGTACACAGGCCGAATTTTTTTTGGTACTTTGACTGTCCTTTTATTAGAGTTTCAAATTGCTCTCTTAGGTGGGCTTTTAACGGATGATTACCTTTTGGCATACAAATTTTACTTGGCAACAGAAAAAGGTTACTATTTAGGAGTAAAATTCCATAATTTTTAGGGCTCTAGAACCGCGAATCTCATACTCCTGGTTAAGGAGTTCTTTTGCAAAGAGAATTGTCTTAGAGGATGCATAGGACTGTCACTGTGTTTTTGATCAGTGTGGAGAAAAAACTCATCCTAGATTCTCCTGTGGAATACAGAATTTAGATGCTCAATTGAGAAGATATGATGTTATGATGGAGATGCAGGGTAAAATGGGCAGGAAAAAACTGAAGAAGTTATGAGATATAACTTTGAAGAAATAGGAGAATCTTTTGTTAGAAAGGGTACTTATCCTGCCATTAGAAGAGAAAGTGTTCTTCTTTTGCTCTGACTTCAGTCCTAAGTTTTGATAGAGTTAAAAGCAGTGACCTCTAAAATATGAGGTCTGACTGAAGAAAAGTAATGGGATTGATTGGGTGAGGAAGTTCCAGCAGAAAGTTTTCAGCTCAAGCGGGAAAACTTCACTTATGTCAGCTCAATTTGTACTAAGAGACGTTAAAAGGAAAGAAAAAAAATTCGAAGACGGTGAGGTGTCTAATCTGTTTTGGATTTCTTGCAAATCCTTAGGCATCTCATATTCTCAAGTGGAGGAAATTGAATTCATATGGACTAAGCCATAGTTTGGTATATCACAGCTGTGTTTTCTTTTGCCTGCTCATGAGCTAGTGCCCCAAACCATGGACCTGGTTTTGTTTTCATCTCCTTTGCACATAAAAGCATTTTGTACTCCGAACATATGCTTGGTGAAGTCCTGGAACTTTGGTTGAATGTAGTTAGCTGCTTACATGATTACTTTTGACTGCATGTATGAAATTACCATGGATACCTAATAATTTCTCAGATCAGTGAAAACGGCAACCATGCTCAGCAACAAAATCCAGCAACTTACGCACAAACTTTGTCCTCTGCAACCAGAGGGTTGTACAGGTCTGTATTCACTGCTTTACTGCTTGCCTTATGGTTCATGATTAAGACTTATTTAATATCTAAGGATGTACTGTCCTCTTCTGTGGCGGTCATGCTGATGAACTTACAAAATAAATATTGAGTTGCACTTTGTATAGCTGGTTGGTTGCTTGTTGTTTGGCATATAATGTTACTTTTCCCAATGTCTTTTGCTGTGGTGGACCATAATTTTTTTTTTTTTTGCTAATGTGTGAATGTGGTGCACTTCCAGGATGGGAACTGTGTTCAGTTATCTTTCAACGCCTCATCCAAATGGACCTGCCGATGATGATCCAATACTCGCCCTACTACGGGTGTTTTGGCCTATTTTGGAGAAATTGTTTAGGTCTCAACACATGGATAATGGTACCTTGTCCACTGCAGCTTGCCGAGCTCTCTCACAGGCGATTCAGTCCTCAGGTTGTGGTTTTTATTTTTGCTTTGGGATGTTTTTGGTATGCTGATTGTATGAAGCGGAACTTGTTTAAATTTGTAGGGCAGCATTTCTTGACTCTATTGCCCAGCATATTAGACTGCCTTTCAGCAAATTTTTCGATGTTCCAAGATCGAGAATGCTTCATAAGAACAGGTACGCAAGTGGGACTGAAGTGGGTAGGTTATTATTCCAGATTCACCCATAGTCGTGAATGCTTCATAAGAGCAGGTACATGGCGAGAGGTGAAGTTGGTAGGTTATTATTCCGGTTTCACTCATAAAAAAAAAAGTTCTCTTATTGCGAAAGGTCTGTTAACTGGCTTAATAATCTGAAGTTTAGCATGCAATTAACTTGACTAATAGAAATAATAATGCATTAGTGCTTTGTAGACAGTTTCAGTCATACTGATTTATCCCTCTTTTTTTTTGGGTCCATAGCTGTTCTGAGATCTGGTGAGGTTCACCACATGCTTGCTGTTATGAAAGCGTGGTGAAAAAATACTTAGCCTATTTATAGTTTTGCAACTTAGTTGAAGGTGCAGTTGTTTCAGAAGCTATTTCCAATTTGGTATTATGCCAGGTTTGCCTATGCTTGGGTGGACAAAGTTAAGGTCACTGAAAAATGGTACCCACTGGATCATCACCAGCCATTATTTGTTACAATCTCATCATCAGCATGACGTTTTCCTCTGGGCTTTCTATTTAATCTGTCATCGGAGATACATGAATCATTTAGTCAGTTGTTTTCTAAGCCCAACAGCTAACCCAGCAGCAATAACGGAAGTGGCAGAAATCAGTGGATTCATGATAAGTTCCTCACAAAAAAAAAAAAGATTAATGATACAATCATCCAATGAATTATGACTTAATTATTCCAAATAAAAATTTTCTTTAACGCAGTTATAACTAAGATCAAAACTCGATCATATCCATATGATTTTGCATTTATCGGCAAATATAACCTCCTTTGTTATTTTAAGTGGTTATTCTTATGTGTTGCAACAAACTTCTCCTCAGCTTCTGTTGTCATTGAGGAATTTGGCCAAAGGGAAGAGTATGGACCTCTATTTGTCACCACTTTTGAAAGATTTACTCAGGCAGCATCAGTGATGTCGCTGAACTCATCCTACATATGTGACCAAGAGCCTGATTTAGTGGAGGCCTACATGAACTTTGCGTCAACATTTATTCGAGGACTGCATAAGGTTCAATGCATTCTGTCCTTCTATTTGTGATTTATAGGATGTTGTTGGAGTGGATACATCTGTTAAAGTTGAATGACTTTTTTTTGTTTTTTTTGTTGTCTAATACCTCAGGATGTACTGGCCCTGTGTGCTTCTTCTCTTCAAGTTTCCTTCCAAAAGGCAGCAATATGCTCTACAGCTATGCATCGTGGTGCAGCTCTAGCCGCAATGTCATATCTATCTTGTATGTATTTAATTCCAAGTGACAGCTTACATTACATCTGTTGTGCATATTTAAATGTGAAGTCTAGCTGCAAGTAACTTTTTTTCTAGCGTGAATGTGCTCCTTGGTGATCTGACATTTTTCCTTTCATGGTTACCCTGTTACCTCTCTCTGAAACTGTTGTTTTTCTGTTACTTAATTTGCAATGAACAGCAGCGATCCAACTCCACCTTGGAATTTGATTGCTCTTTCTTTTTCTCTGAGCCATTAACTGCTCCAATCCAAGATATTTTTGTCTTAATGGCATAGCTTCCGTCTGCAAAATTCTTGTGAATTCGAGGAATGGGCTTATGGGGTCCTCAAGGTTTGCCTCTTTAAGAATAAGAAACTATACCTTACCATGCAGTCGATGGTTCATTTTAATTTTACCCATCGTTGTGGAATTTCTTGAAGATAGAGGCCTCATGCACAAGATGATTCATATCCTTCATCCTGCATGAATTTCTTTATGATCTTACTTAGTTTACATGGAATTGTCAACTTATGGATATCTCGTTGATGACAATTGCTTTAAGGTCTATTACTTTTGTCTATTCTTTCAGGTTTCCTGGAGGAGGCTTTGACCTCTTTAACGGGAACAATAACTTGTGTGCCTGAGGAGCCCTTTAATGCCACGGTCATTCATGTTGCAAGTCATTGTGGTGAGGGACTTGTATCAAACCTTTTCTATGCTCTGCTTGGAGTTTCTGCGATGTCAAGGGTAAGGATGTATTTTTTCTTAATGCTTTCTTCAATTAAATGGGTTGGGGAGAAGGCTTTCTTCAATTAAACTACTTTGAATACTTTCTATGCCTAAGCTACCGAACCGGGATAGGGATTACCGGGATTGGGATTCTTAGGCTGACTAGCAACTTGTGTAACATTCCTATTCAACTAATTTTTCATTTCCACACTTTTGGACGAGAGATGATGAAAGAAGTTCCACTTTTTGAATTCTAGATTTTTTTTCTTAGGACTTTTCAACTGCAGCAAATAAATAATGTTTTGTCTGGTGTCTCTGAATTCGTGGAAAAGCATTTGATTGCCATGAGTCATTGTATTTGTACGAGGCTACAAGGTACCACTACATTCTGCTCTATTTCTCTACCCAAAAAGAGAAGGAAGAAGAAAAGATACACACGTTCTGCTCGTTCAGATGAGGCCTTGATTTGAGAGTTTCTCTCAACGTGTGCAGCTACGGTTGTCTAGATACTACAGTAACAGTTTTCAATTGTAAACCATTTTCATAGTAAGCTTACTACAGAATATTAGCAAACAAACGGATAAACTGTTTGGCATGAATTAATTTTGTGCATTTTGAATAAATGAAGCTACGTGCAGCCTATATTTTGTTCAAACCTTCACCTAAAATTTGGACCACTTAAAGTTTTCAGGCTATGTTAAATGCCTTTCCATAAGCTTATGTCACAGTCATTCATCTTGTGGAATAGAGATATTATGGAAACATAATGTCATTTCCTTTTGACAGGTTCACAAGTGCGCCGCAATCATGCAACAGATGGCTGCAATTTGCAACTTAAGCGAAAGGACATCCTGGAAGGCAATTCTCAGTTGGGATTCTTTGCATGCATGGCTCCAAGCTGCGGTCTCTCTCTCTCTCTCATGCATATGTTTTCTTAAATGAGGTGCCACCTGCTTTCAAAATTGTTCATTCTACCATTCCCTTCGCTTCATTGGCAGGTACGATGTCTTCCAGTAGAGTATCTGAAACCAGGTGAGCCAGAAACTCTGGTCCCGCTTTGGTTAAAGGCGCTTGCTGGTGCAGCATCCGAGTGTCTCGACAGTTGGCGCTCTGATGGGGTTAAGAGTAACTGTGGGCATATGCAAGGAAAGAGAGGGAGAGTGTTAAAACGTTTGGTACGAGAATTTGCCGACAATCACCGTAACCTTCCAAATTTGACATGATTGCTTACATGCCACTCAATTACATTGAGCACAATCTACCCAGCCTCAAGCCGGCTTCTGCTTCCTTCCGTCGCTGATGCAGCATGTACACTACTGTAAATTGATGGATTTTAGCGAAGCATGGTCCTAAGGTCATTTCCAGGAGGTTCATTGTTTAGGCGATTCCCCTGTTTTCTATCGATTCTTCAGCATATCCTTCCCAGAAAGCTATATTTGTATAGCACAAAAGCGCAGTCTTTTGGGTCTTGAAGAGTCTTAAGAGAGGATAATCTTGTTTGTAATTTTGTTCTTTTGGCAGAGGGTAGGAGCGGGAGTTTACACAATTGTCATGGTTCGAGCATATTTTAGTCTTAGAATGTAAATGGAATGGCTAACGGTCTCAGATGAAATTTTGTTGTGTATAGTCTGATGATTCACAGAATTTTCACCATTTTCCTCTCTCTCTCTCTCTCTCTCTCTCTCTCTCAAAACAGTCAAGAAAACCGGTGATGTTTAGTTTCACGTAATAGTGCGATCTGATAGTTGATGTCTAAGTGATCATTTTCCGGTCCGGGGGCGACTCCCCAGGAGTCATGCTAAGGCCCTTTTCAAGATCAAAGGTAATCTGTCTCCTAAAAATTAGCAGTAAAGATCGTGACCGAGAGGATAATGCCGATGAAGATCAAATTCTGGATGCTCTGTACACTCTGGGAAAATCCTCGTCTCACAACCGCGACCGCCAAAATCTTCTCGCAAATGCCTTATGTTCTGTGCAACAGAGTTTGGGATGACGGTCTTTCGCATGCCTAGACCGTCATCCTTAACACCACTTGCAGGAACATCTTCGCCATCGCTGTTTCTTGCAGTGTACCCGAAACCTTGCCGGATGCTTCGCCGAACGTAGTCATTGCCATCGCCGCACTTCACCCTTGCCTCTTTCGACACGGCCCTCTGCGAAGATATAGCCGTGTGTATAAGTCGGTTATTTTGTATTGGCGATCTCCGGGTGAGTACGGGGGACAAAAAAAAATGTGGCGGTTGCTACATTGTTGCTTCCCTTGTAGTTTCTGCTGTCGACATAGCTCGTCTTATGGGGCTCAAAAAAGCCTATGTGATCATCGTCGACGTCGAGAGAGTAGATCTTCGCTCCGTCGGACAATGGCGAGGTCCTCTTTTTTTTTTTTTTTGGTTGGGGGGGGGGGGGTTTCCAAGGTCAGGAAGTTAGATAATTCACTCATACCACATCTTGTACAGGAAACGCGCTGGGGTCTTCTCCCCTATCAAGTGCTGAATAAAATGCATCATGCATTTGGGTGATGGTTTTGCTTTCAATTCGTCTTGAAAGGTCAAAACGCCAGCGCGTTTCTCCACCACATGACCAAAAAAAAAAAAAAAGAGTTTATCTAAACCGAAATGCATCTCCAGCATTGCAGAATTCGACCCCCGCCGTTAAAATTCTATACATTTGGTGTTCGGGTCAGGTCATGCCGATAATTTGATTTATCTAGCAAAGGGTGCATTTATTTGAGCAAAAAGTATATTTTCGAAATTAACTTTTCGGACTTTCACTTGTTTGGCTCACCGAAAATGACTTAGCCGACGAAAAATGCTTTTCGATCAACGGAAAAAAAATGCATAAAATTAGAAAATTGAATTTCTAAATTAAAGAAGTGAAAACACTTTCTTGATGTGGAAAAATAAATTGATCCAAGGAAAATGACTTCACTTAACGGAAAATAAGGTAAAAGACATGTTCCTTGAACAGTTGCTCGAAGAAATGTTTCGGGACAAACTTCGTAAAATGCACTTGTACACCGAACGTGTTTTCAATTTCAATGTCATTTTTCATTTGATCTAACTTATGATTTTTCTTTTTTTTCTTTCTTATGCATCCGTTGAGAAGGTTACTGCAGAGCGCAATCCCTTGACTTTAACGGAGGAAGCATATTTTGCTAAGTTGTTTAGGATCCTTTTATATAGAAGAGCAAGATTAACATAGTTGATACACGAGCTATATCATGATTTTTCTCAAGATATTAAACCTTCATTTGCTTCAAAATACAACAGTTCGGACCTTCAATTTGCAAGGAGCAGTAATAGATGCCCAAGTTATCCAATAGATGAGGGGTGTCTTTTTTTGCCTTCTGCCTTTTCATTTTTAACGTATTTGCAAAAACATTTACCATGTTCCTAAAGCTGAATAGTACCTGATGGGAGAGGAGAAGAGTAGGAAAACATTACGATTATATGTATTTTGATATGAGTTTGTCACTAGTTAAACTTTTAAGATCGAACTAATCACACTAACACAAAGTGATAATTCCTCCGGCAATTTCGATACAACTATCTGAACAATGGAGAACTCGGCAAAGAAGAGCTTGACGATTAGCTTGCAGTGGCCATGCGAATGAGAATTGAAAACACGTTCAATTGAAAATGACATTGCAATTGAGAACACATTCAATGTACAAATTGAATGTGTTTTCAACCGTCGTTCGCATGGCCACTGCAAAGCCGATCGTTAAGCTCCTCTCTGCCGAGTTCTTCATCGTTCAGGCAGTTGTATCAAAGTTGCTAGAGGAGCTACTGTCATGTGTTAATGTGATTGGTTCGATCTTAAAAGCATAAGTAGTGATAAACTCATATCGAAATACATAAAATCATAATGTTCTCATACTCTTTTCCTTTTCCCATCAGGCATTGTTCAGCTTTAGGAATGTGATAAATGTTTCTACAAATACGTTTAAAAAAAAAGGCAAAAAAAAGACATCCATCATCTGTTGGATAACTTGGGCATATATTGCTGCTCCTTACAAATTAAAGGTCCGAACTGTTGTATTTTGAAATAAATGAAGGTTTAATGTCTTGAGAAAAATGATAATATAGCTCGTGTATCAGTTACGTTAATCCCGCTATGTTAGGGGATCCGAATCCGCTCTTCTTCACAAAAGGATCCTACACCACTCAGCAAAATATGCTTCGTTCATTAAAGCGAGGGCATCGCGCTCTGCCGTGATCTTCTCAATAGATGCAAAAGTTAGAAAGAAAAAAAAAATCATAAATTAGATTAAATGAAAAATGACATTAAAATTGAAAGAGACATTCAGTACACAAATCGCGGTTCGCATGGCCACCGGCACCGGCGAGCTCTTCTCAGTGGTCGGTTTGGTCTTTCGTGTTTTCGTTTTTGGTCGGGAAGTCTTTGGTCATTTTATAGTGCCGAAGTTGCGCGTGCTCCGTATGTCCATGGAGGGTTGCCCCATCTTCCCCATTGAACGACTCTTTCTCTGTGCAAACCGGTCGCTGACAACTCCAATAACCTCCATTATTATGGTACTTCAAACCTTATCTCTCTCTCTCTCTCTCTCTCTCTCTCTCTCTCTCTCATGCTTCGACTTCCCGTTCAAATGAAAATCGATCGTACATTATTCGAGTCATGACGAGAGATCTGATTCCTTTTCGTGAGGCTGTCTCTGTGTGTGCCTGTTGCGTCTTCCACTGCCCCAGACTTTAAGAGCCTGAGTGAGACAGGCGATGAGGAAGTCCTCCACTGCTCCAACATTAAGGAGTCTGGACGAATGAGAGTGACGGATGATGGCCTCTGTTTCTGATACACAGAGGAACAACCCAAGAGCCCTGTTTTTAAGATGAACGGATTTTTCGACAGACTTGCAATTTGATCACACTTTCAAAATCACACTCCGATGTAAAGAGCGCGAGTTTGTTCGACACCAAACATACTTGCGACCCAATGAACATGGGTTGAGACATAATAAATATTTTTAAAAAAAGAAAGCTAAAAATTTAACACGGTTGATGCTTTTTTCATGATTATATTGATATAATACATAATAATAAAAAAAAGCCCCTTGAACTGAGGAGCAACATAAAACGGGATCGCTTCAATCTTGGCAATATAATAATAGTCTTGGCCTTGGATTCTTTTTTTTTTTAGATTAATGTCACGAAAAATTTCAAAATCGATATATTTGTCAAATTAATTTTTTTATTACAAAAAATCTCAAATTAATGCAAATGTAACAAACTTATCCCCGTTAGCTTTCATAAAATTAAGTTAATACATATGTATTAATTTATGATATTTTAATTTAAAATTTTTCGTAATATTAAATCTTCGTTTTTTTTTCTTTTTTCTTTTCAAAAAGTTTCTCACTTGTACGGGGATGATTACGAACGATATGATTCCAATTCCCAAAACTCCGTCTCTCCTCTCTCCCCGCACTTATTTCCCATCCTTCTCTCTTCTATAATAGCTCGTCTCTTCTTTTCTTCTCGGAGCAACTTATTTTTTTAAAGGAACATGTCTTCTACCTTATTTTTCGTGAAAATGAAGTAGTTTCTTGTTAAGTAATTCTCACCTATTGCCTTGTTATGATTAGTCAAGAAGTACTGATGATGGACTCGTTAAATTAAATTATTTTGTTGGTTTCGTCTCTGTTTAATTTTTTTTATTACCATTTATTGCTACCTTTTTAATCGGATTAAAAAGAACAGTCCTCTCACCTTGATTTTTTTTTTCCTTGGGAAAAAATAATAGAGGCGTTTTGTGAGCTATGGTGGAGGTTCCCAATGCATGCAGATGCAGGTTTGCCCAATCTGGTTCATTGATGATGATGGTCCTTTCCTTTCATCGACTTTCAACTTTTCTTCTTTCACTTAAAACAGAGCTTTCAAGACAGTCATCGTGTGCTTTTTCACCTTCCCCTCCCATTTGTTTGCACGGGACGAGACGAGCAGAGGAGTTGACAAGCATTCATGATGAAACTCCCCGTCCCTCGCCATTAAAGAATCAGCTGGTACAACGTTGGGAACCTGCGCACGCGTGACGACGAACCCTCGTGCCTTCGCTGTCATGCTTTCGATGACAGAAAAGCTTCCTTCGTTCTTTCGAAGGAGAGAGAGAGAGATCAGAGACTTCCTTGCGGGAAGAAATGCTTTCGCTGTGGCCACAAATGGGTCGTTTTGCCTTGCAGAGTCGCCCGCGGGAGGATGCCCATACAAACCCTCCGACACCATCAATGGATGGAGCTCTCTCTTTCTGAGCATACCTTCACGTCCGTTAAACAATGTTCAAAATGGACGGTCCCGATCGCTTGGCCAATATCCAACGGCGAAGAATTCACTTTTGCGCCTTGGTCTTTTGACATGCAGAAACACCTTTGGCTGGTAATTTTCATGTTAGCTAGGAGGAATATGAAATGCGAAGGAAACTGCTGCATTGCCCTAAAAGAATTGGCGATGTTTAGGTTCGTGTGGACAAGCAAGCAAATTTTTTTTGCACCATTAATTTATAAGCACTTCCAGAAGAGGAGAACCTATTTCCCATTATTGTTTCGACAAAGATATACAGTCTAGAAGCCAACAGGTTTCTGGGAAGTGCTGAAGAAATAGCTGCCTCGGAATGAACACCACCTTGCTACTTACAAAGCTCAAAAAGAAAAAAAAATCCGACGAACCTCTTCATGTCCGAATAACTAATGACTGCACATTCAGATACGCCTATCATATCGTTCATAATTACCTAGATCGAAGGATGAGAGAGAGTGGAATCAGATCGATTGATTCAAACGACGTGATTATTTTCTTTCTAATGCCAAATAATATATATATTTTTCAAATACAACTAATGATATTCTCGGGTTCTCCCCTCTAACCCTAACCTAACCAATATGTTCAAAAGAGGAAACAACAAAAAACTACGGAACGGCTTGCGTTTTCAGTGTCCTGCAAAAGCAAAGCGTGTTCGTCCCAATGCCCTGTTTTGAAAGAGATGGATGCAGGGGGCAGTCCCATGTTCAGCACGCGTGTTCTGTTTCCAATGCCCTGTCGATGTCCACGGTTTCCTCTCTCATGCCTCGGCTTGCATTCAATGAAGATCGATCCTTCACAGGAACTATCTGATTCCTCCTCTTCCCAAAGGCTCCGTCCACCTCCCAGATAGCTCAGTCTCTTCTTTGTCCCTTCCCGTTGTTTGTTTGCTTCCTGAGTTTCAAGTTGGAAGTTTCTTTTTTCTCCCGAGACATTTCTTCGACCAAACTTGTTAATTTTCGAGGAATATGTCTTGTCTTGTGAAGTCATTCATTTTCCTGATATCTTTAAAGATGCTACGCACTTCGGATCCTTTATAAACCATTTGCTTGTGACTTTGGCGGGAGCACCTGTTCATCTTTCAGGGGAGCCGTTGTGCATCTTTTTGAATAACATGAAGTGTGAGAACAATGCTTTCCTCTGAAGTTTGTTAAATGACAAAAAGGGGAAGAAGGGATTTTAAACATTGATTTTCTCGGGAAAATTATAAAAGAATCCTTAGAGCCACTGCCATTCATTACGTCCAAAAATTCCAGTGGAAGTGCAGAGAAGGTTCCAGGAGAAGAAGGTAACTGAAATGTGAACAATATTTTTCTACCGAGAAGCCTCCTGCGTCTTCATGGAGGAGGCTATGAATGGCTTAGACATACAAAATGTTAATTTGCTTCTCTCGTTAACTTAATGTTTAAACTTTACCAGGATAGTAGCTGCAAAGCCAAGTTTTGGGAAAATTACCATAAAAAAGTCTTAAACTCATTGCAATTGTGTCAATTTTGTTCTAAACTTATTTTTTTGAACCAATTCAGCCTTAAACATTTTGTAATTATGTTAATTTAATTCATTCAGCAAATTTTGATCGGCCAATGACCCGACATTTTAATATCTTTTTGAATTTTTTATTTTTTTTTCCTTTTTTTTTTCTCCCCCTTCCCTCTTCTTCCTCTGGCTGATCGCCAAGACTACCGGCGAGGCTAGCTCCATGACTGGCTGTCCCTCTGAAGAAGGGAGAAGGGAAAGGAAAAAAAAAAAAGCCAAAAATCTAAAAAGAATTCACAAAAATTAAAATATGAGATCTCCAGCCGGCCTACATCCATGTTAGTGCTGGCAAGTTAAAATTCGTCGGATGTACTAAACCGACACAATTGCAAAAGAATTAAGACTAAATCAGCAAAAAAAATAAAAAATAATAAAAGGATTAAATTGACATAATTATAATAATTTTAAAAAATTTTGAGGAATTTTCCAGTTCAAAGTACTTTGATTCACTAGGAATGTGAAATGTGGAGGAAACTGAAGTCTCTATAGTCCTGCATGCTGAATCTTTTCAGAACCCTCTTAAGATTTTTCAGTCATCTTATAGGGTTGATCGTTACCTTTTCAAGAACTCGCTCCCCAGGATAATGAAATACGGAGGAAACTGATAACACAGCCTTTTACAGAAAGAAGGAAAGGCGATTTGTTACGTTAAAGAATTAATCACATTTGCGTTGGACAAACAAGTAATTTCACACCGTTAATTTAGAAGCACTTCCAGAAGAGGTCAACGTACCTCATTATTCTTTTGACAAAGATACAGATGCCAATAGGTTTCTGAGAAGTGCTAAAGAAATAGCTGACTCGGAATAAACACTATCTTTTTTTTTTTTTGGTAAAGAGTAAATTTTTTTTATTTTTGGGTAAAGGAAATAAGCACTATCTTGCTACTTACAAAGCCCAAAAAATCCGAGGACGATGAGAGCCTGAGGCTGAAAATCCCGATGACAAACTTACAAACTTTGGCACTTCAGATATCAGCAAGCGAGATCAGCTGATCGACAACAGATGGATCTGCCAGCGTGCTGGTGTCTCCAAGCTCGTCTAATTGCCTCGATGCGATCTTCCTCAGGATTCTCCTCATTATCTTTCCACTGCGGGTTTTTGGTAGGCCGGGCGCCCAGTGAACTTTGTCGGGCGCCGCGAATGCTCCTATCTAAATGTTGGACAGAAGTTGAATCAGATTTTGCCCGGTCGAGAGTTATGTTTATGAATATTACCTCTCAGAAGTTACACAAGATGGATTATAAGATAGATTTCACCTGTCTATTAGTTCCTGGACGAAAAATGAATTTATTGTGAAGCCAATAATAGCACAGGAAGCGAAAAAAGTCCGGCAACATATAATGGAACCTGCCCTATATCTGCTATTGTAATGCTATAGATACAGCGACACGAGCTTAACAAAAGTAAATGTTCACAGAAAGTGTGGTATGCGAAGGTTGCCGATCCTACTTACGACATATTCGTCTCTGTCTCGAAAGAAAGGGAGAAACCAAAAAGAAAAGATATTGGCTAAGTGTTAGATGCGGTGAGTTCATCATGATCCATCAGCCAAAAGTGCCCATTTAGCATGTCTTCTACTGTTTGACCACTCTTGTTATGCACCTCATGTAAGGTTCATGCGATGAATACGTTCATTTTGATTTGAAATATGCAAATAACTTCTAGATAGCTAAGGGAAAAATCATTAGCCGTCAGCAGGGTACCAATTAAAGAATTAGAAGTATCTAATAATCAAATGAGCAGTATGAGCAAGATCTTAAGCATTAGGTGCCTCATGGTAATTAAGGACGGACTGAGCCCTGTTTGCAAAGCCCAAGGACAGATTAAGAGGAGTAAGTAAACGAGAGGGTTAAATGATATTTTGTTATATGGGGAATGAAAATGAGATCACAACCATCATCAGACTAAAAAGTTACTCTGTCCAGAACTTGCATATTGTCAGACGACAAATTTAAGTCACTTTGCAGAGTTCTTATAAAGCAAGAGTGCTTAGGTTTGATAAAGAATCAATTGTTAATGGGATGCAAACCTGTTTCCTGACGGTGAGTATGAGGCTTTTTCTCAGTTCTTCGCTGTAAGGTTCACCTTCCACCAGAGTGACAAAGGCATAAATGCCCTGTCCTTTAACCTAGAGACAAAAAACACGATTTGTTAGCATTTTGAGTAAGCAGAGAGAAAATTGTCATCAATTACTCTCTCTCTCTCTCTCTCTCTCTCTCTCTCACACGCACACAAGTAAAACACAGAAAGGCAGAAGTGTGCAAAAGTAACCTCATGCTCAACACCAACAACTGCAGCTTCCGCACATTTGGGATGCGAGACAAGGGCAGATTCGATTTCTGCTGTACCAATCCGGTGTCCGCTGCAGAGGCAAGCGAAGCATCATCAGATAACAAGTCCAGTATTCAAGGATCACTTGGTGCTTTAAGAAGGAAAGAATTGGCCTTTGGAAGTTTCTCCACAAAAACAAAGCCACATTGTATGAGCACCACAAAACTGCAGTACCTGACATTGATGACATCATCAACTCTACCAGTCAGCCAGTGGTAACCATCATTGTCCCTGCATCAATGGTTGAGCAAATTAAAAATAATGAAGTCAAATTGTACAACTTAAGGTGCAAAATATATAACTACACCTTCCAAATATATATAAGCAGAAGAATATCGTTCAAGTTAAGGACTTGTATAAACATCCCGAGTAAGAACACTGGCATAATGCAAGTAACTAAAGGCAATAATTTGATGGCTGTATCAAACTAACCTGCTGCAGCCATCACCAGTAAAATAGTATCCTGGGAATGGCTTAAAGTATGTGGTTTCATATCGCTCGTGATCACCATAAAGTGTACGAAATGCTCCAGGCCATGAACTTTTCACGCACAGGTATCCACTACACTCGCCTTCAATTTCAACCCCCTTCTCATCCACTATGACAGGCTGCACAAAACAAATATGAAAGGTAGTCAGAGAGACACTTTTTGAAGGCTAAGAAGTTTTTCAAAGGTGAGGGGAAGGAAAAGGTTTAGAGACCTGAACCCCAAAGAAAGGAAAAGTAGCAGAACCAGGTTTCTGTGGCCAGGCACCAGGTAATGGTGTGATCTGCAAGGTAGGTAGGTCAATGTCACAGGAGTCAGATTGGGATCATAAAGTGGATATTGTGGGCATTCTTTGGAAAAATTTCAAACATGAACTCAAGTGAAGAACAAAATGTACCATGAAGCCGCCAGTTTCAGTTTGCCACCAAGTGTCAGATATAGGGCACCTTGAATCCCCAACTACATTGAAAAACCACCTGAAAAAATGTTCACCCGTTTATGGATGTACCAAAAAATTTACATCAGAAAGTTAGGATAAAGCTCTGCACCTCCATGCACTTGGATTGATAGGCTCGCCAACACTTCCTAGGACCCGCAAGGATTTGCGTGAATACTTGGTAACATACTGCAGCACCAGAAGCAACTTGATGACATTATTGTACCATCAAGAAGCTGACTTTAAAGAGCTTCTAGACTCTGACTGCGACATAATGGAAGAAACAGAATGGCTGTAGAGGAAATTCAACAGTGTATAAATGCATGGGTACATATATTGAAAGGATACTCAATCAGCCAACCCTTTTTGAGACGGTTAATAAGGTCAATGGACATGGATGAAGTTAGTTGATACAAGAGGAAGTTACATGGAATTACTTTCACTAACAATATATCTAGCCGAGACACATTCAAGTCAAGATCCTTATTAGTTCAAGGGAACAAAGGATTGCTAAGTTTTTTAATCACAAATTTAGGTGCCAAATTGTAGAAAGACTTGCCTCATCACCATCACGCATGAGCGATCTCACCAACGTAGGGGCAGTATAGAAAATTGTCACCTTGAATTTGTCAACAATATCCCAACAGCGTCCGGAGTCAGGATAATTTGGTGCCTGCAAAAATCAGCATAATTTGTCATTGGATGCGAGTGCAAACGAAATGAATAACAATACAGGCAAGAGGATGATGATGATTTCTGGTTTCTTAATTACTGTCTCCAGTATAACTGACTTAGATAGCAGGAACAAAATTTGGATATTCTTTTACTCTTGGACCACAAAACCGCCTTTTCTTTCTACTATTATAGTTTTCTAATTCAGTTTCTGATTGTTACTAAATTACCAAACTAAATTACAGACAGTTAAATTACCAAACTTCCTTAGATTGGTTTGGTGATGTTACTAAAATATGATCTATTCAATAGATCCCCAGGAGGATCACCTGATCATACGTTAGCTACTCACAAACAGATAACGGATTTATTTCACTTCTTTTCAGAGGATCTAGGCCACCAAGTACTTCAATGAAATAGACCAATTCACTTTCTAATTAATAATGAATTCAAATGGACATACATCAACCACATCTAAGATTCCGAACACTCAAATTGCAAAGTCATGATTTCTATTGACCAATATCAACGGACTTATTCATCATGTTCACCCACCGTATATGCAAACATAAAATGTTGCAAGGATTATAAATATTGAGCATTACCCCTTCAAAAACTACAACAGATGCTCCATTGAGCAAAGGTCCATAGGTAACGTAACTATGCCCAGTAATCCAGCCACAGTCAGCAGTGCACCTAGACCAGGCGAACAAAAATGGAAATATGAGTTGCAAAATAGTTGAAGAGATTGTGGACATAATCTTTCCATGGACATACTGGACGAATCAACTTACCAGTAGATGTCAGTTGGTTTATAGTCAAATGCATACTTGAATGTCGTGGCAGTATATAACATATATCCTCCAGTTGTATGGAGAACACCCTATAAAAAGCTTCATATTAGCACATACCAAAAGAAACAAAGAGAGATACATGACCATGAATGAACCAAGTCTTAAAATTACCTTTGGTTTTCCAGTGCTACCACTGGTGTAGAGGAGAAAAAGTGGATCCTCTGCATCAACCCACTCTACTTCACATGTTGTTGGATATTTAGGAACAACGTCCTAGAAGCCAAACAATGCTCATCAGTTTCAACTATAAAGGAACCACCAGAATCCAATTCAAACTATTCTAAACTAAGAGCCTAGCAATCCAAAAGTTGTAAATAGTCCAACTCTTCTAAAGAATGGACAATAAGTTCCCTTGGGAAGAATCTACTATATATGCTGGTGAAATTGTCCAAATAGAGTTACTCCATATTCTAGATATAGGATTTCAAGAATTTAGCTATATGAACCTGCCACCATCTATCTCTCCCTTCCTTCCATTTGGTGCTTTCTCTCTTCATGGCTGATTCATTTTCGTACGTTAAGCATACACCTGCCAAAAAGGAAATTAGTTAAGTCATTTGAGGATATGAACGAAAAATAAAATCATATGCAGTAAAACTAATCATAATTGAATGAGAAAAAAAATATTATCATGATTATCGCTTAACCAAGCAGAATTATAGGGCTAAGTAGAGGGTTTTTGGACACTTCAAAATAGATAAAAGATTTCAAGACAGACTAGTCTGACACTTTACTCCATCGAACTCTGCAGTAATTGGTTTAAAAAAAAGGCAGCGAGAAGCAAATAAAACTATAAGGTCCATATGTAAGGCTATCCATGTTTCCCTTCCTAAAAAGACAAAGTTACCACATTGCAAATGGACAATAAAGATTCTACTCTAATATAAGAAGGCTTACATCAGCTTGGAAGTTTGATTCGGATACTAACAATTACCAAGCCAATAGCCATGATTATGAACATGTTCAAACAACCCATGCTCCACTGCAATAAATCAGTTCTCGCAGAACAAGAAAGCTAATCCATACTTGAAGAAAATCACAGAGGGGTTGTGGCATAATTAAAAATACCACTACAGAATTTCGTGAGAACAATTCTTCAAGACAAAGTTTTCCCTGATGAATTAGTAATATTATTTCAGTATCAGTTAACCATTCATTCCATGAATTAGAGATTGACCAGACATCTATCATCAACACCTTTTAGGTCCTCACTGAGTCAAAGCAGGCAAGTAAGAGAAGACAATAAGGGAAGATATTTTGTGCGTCAGGTAATATTGGTAAAACTCATACCTACAGGAACTCCACTGCCAGATGATTCATCAAGGGCAGCATCAACTATGTCTTTCAGATTTATGACCTTTGAACCTCTTTTAACTGCATTGCAAGTAATTACAACCTTCGGTTTGCAGTCCACGATTCTTTGGGAAAGAGACTCTGCAGAAAATCCAGCAAATACAACCTGAAAGAAACAAGAAACAAAGCGATTGATATGGGAACATCAGGTACTGGAGAAAAAAATCAATATGGGAGATAAAGAGATCAAGCAATACCGAGTGTACAGCACCAATGCGCGCGCAAGCAAGCATGGCTATTGGCAGTTCCATTAACATGGGAAGATAAATTATCACTGCATCACCCTTCTTAACGCCGATGTCTTTCAAGTAATTTGCAAGCTGAACAAATGCGCAGTTATCAATTAGATAACATCTTCTGATAGAGACTACTTCATTATCCAACAGGCTCACTAGCAACATAATGCACGCAAGCATCATATCCACCTGGCAAACTTTTTGAAGCAGCTCTGAGTAGGTCAAGGTGCCATCATAACCGGGCTCATTCCCTTCCCAGTAGATCGCAATCTTGTCTCCAAGTCCAGCTTCCACGTTTCTATCCAAGCAATTGTAGCAAATGTTGGTGATACCACCTTTGAACCACTGCTCAGTCACAATCGAAATCACGAAAATGGTAATCATGCATTCTTTTCTGAAAGGAAAAAATTTGAAAAACTTCAGATTATTTATGACATGGCAAAAGAGGTGAACCTCGATCTTCACTTCGCCTTTCCGCACATCGAGATTCTCACAGTATACTTGCTCACCCCACTTCATTTTCCAGTAGAATTCAGATGCAATATCAGACCAAAAGCCAGCTGGGTCCTCAATAGACCTCTTGTACATCTCCAAGTACTAATCACGTCGAAACGGAACAGAATTAGTTCGACCCACCAAACACATGCAAAAGAGCCTCAAGGCCAAAGCCCACAAAAAAAAAAAGAAAGAAAAAATCAAACCTGGGAAAAAGGAGACATAAAAAAATAATAGAAAAAAACTTTACCTTTTGCGGAGATGGAACAAGAGCCTGTTTGCAAAACTCATCACTGGGGAAGACGAGATCATTCTCTTCAGAGGCAAGAGCTTCGCCGAGGATCACAGCATTCAAGTGCGAGATCCTACCCGCCCCAGAGGGCAGAGTGGCCAACGAATCCACATGGCGCAAGTTGTCCGACGTCGTCAAGCTCCTGTTCGACGAACAGGTATAAGATCCCACTGAATCGTCCGATCCGTAAGAGGCCATCGCCGACTTTCCGACACCAGATTGCAGATTCGGGCGTCGAGGAAGACGGCGAGGGTGGTGGGGGCGGCGGTGATCAAATCTGGAAGCGGGAAGACAGAGTAGACTTTTACATGCCACCGCAAGATTATGACTTTGAGGAGGAAGTGCCATCATTGTATAATGTTATCGACCCTTATAATATCCCAACTATCGAAATTGAATACCAAAAGTCTATTTTAAAAAAATCCAAAAATGACGAATAGTATCCTAATTGGTTTCTCTGTCCTTATATAACCCTCAAAGTTGACCGAAAAACGTCGAGGAACAAGAGATAAATGCTTACTTTCTTCCACCTGTGACTATCGGCCTAAAAGTAATCTCGCCGTTTGTGAAAAGGGTATCCGCAAAAACTCTTTTTATTTCTTTCCGATCAAAGGATGAAAAAGATGACTACTTGGCGAAGGCTCTCAGCGAAGGAGAGAACCGAGCTTCGGTCGTTGAGAAGATTGACATCTGAGACTTGGGTAATGATTCTATTGGGCGGTTGAAGACCGAGAAAAAGAAGAAAACCAGGCTTGAAAGCCGGCAACTCGATAAAACCCAAGAACGTTCAACGCACGAAAGCTCGACAAGAATAGAATACTAAAAACTTATCTTCTTGGTTTGACGAACAAAAGCGGGTCTAGTGTCACGGACGCCTCCTACTCAATACTGGGTCGACAGATCTGCCGATGGCTAACCCCATATCGGCAAAAGATGAATAAAAAATTATACAGGTAACTTCTGGTATAAAGAACTGGGGAGGATGGGGAAGGAGATAGGCAGAGAGAGAGAGAGAGAGGGCGTGGCGAGAGACTCTTGAGGGACGCCACGCGGTTGGGATGATGAGAAAAGCGCTGACGCAGAATGATTTGCTCCGCGAGGCAGCTTCTGTCTCTCCCCTGTTCTGAGGAGAAGCTTTTCGAGTTCATAAATAAATCGCATCTAGTTTTAAAATAAGCTTAAGTGAATTATAAACATGATACTTAATAACTTATTTAGTCTTAAATGAGCTCTATTTAGAGCATAAATAGGTTGACTAATTATCTTAATTGAGGCATAAATAAATTTTATAATTTTTTTTATTTTCCAATGTTTTATATTTTTTTCTTATTTTTTTATTTATTTTTTCTTCTATGAAATTCGACCGATCATTCGCCACCGTTGCTAGTCATCTGTCGATCGCCTGTCGTCGCTATTGGCCGTCTGCTGGTCATTAGACGTCACCAATTGTCAGACTTTGTGGTCATTCCAAATTCAAGGATACGATCAATATGATTGATTAGTTTTCAGTCGCAGAAACTGGATCAACATCATGACAATAGCATTTTAGAAGCTGTTGGGGGTAGATTTGATAGTACATGATTTTATAGCATCGGACTAGGTATACTGACCAAGAAAGGCACTAGGGGATTGGGGATTTAGTGGTATAATGTTACAAGGTCATGCGACATGAAGACATTAATAGAAATTATGGAGGAAGTTCCCATCGGGCAACTCTCCTTACAGCCTAGTGGCTTTCGTTCCTCCAGTTCAATTATTCTTCTTTTGGCACATATTGAAAAGAGAGCCAAGAAGAGAAGTGAAACCTTTTGGATGGATCCAGAAAAAGAAAGAAAAGAAGTCAATAAGTCCTTTGTCGCTTAGTGAAAAGCTATGAAACAAGTATGCAGGAGTTTAAAACTAGAATTGGGATTATTCTGAAGAACAAATGAGAATCGGTAGTTGTTGGAAAAAGACAAACTTACCCACAAGTTCTAAGTGGCAAGATTAATCAAACAAAAATTGGATCAAGAGAAGAGCCATTTTTCTTCTTCGCCCAAAATTTGACTTGGTTTCGGCAAAAGGCCTCATTTCTAGAAGCCCAACTCGTGAGGTGTCCCTCTTGCGGTAGGGCTCCAAACCTTGCCTCACTCTTGTGACAGAGTAATAAAGAGCAGCTTGCTTCTCCAATTGGATCATTGCTTGACTCACAGCCACAGCTCACACGAAACTTCATTAGGTATAGAGACTCAATAATTTTTTTTTTATTTAAGTAGGGGACTTCTTTCCTCTTGCGATTTGTATCCAAGGATCAATTAAAAATTGAAAAATTGGGGTCGTTAGGGATGGCTCTCTTGAGAAAAGCACAAATTCAGGCATAGTGTGACCAACCAAAAAAAAAATTCGAAAATTGCAAAAATGAAGTCTTTTTGCTTCCGGACCACCATTTCCACCTGGGGCTGATTGACTAGGTAAAGGAAAATATGAGGCAAAAGGTGGATTGAAAGATCTTATTTGGGAAGAAAAATGGGGAGCGATGCGACACGAATGTAGGATTCCTTCTAATTTTGGATCAAGAGTAAACCACCACTAGCAATTGGGCGAGGAGGGTAGCTAATATGCCTTGGCTTTTACGTAGTGGACATGAATGAAGTTGTTCAAGAGGAGAAGGGGGAGCCCTAGTGAGATAGGGAGACTTTAAGGGGGGTTCTCTGAGAAAGAAAAAATACAACTGAAACACTATACGGTCAAAGGATTTGTGCGGTCGTGGAGTTCAAGACACCGCCTAAAACTAGTGTTAATCATAGAGAGGCATTGATTTTTCAATGAAAGAAAGCCCTTAGTGACTTGCCTTAGAGCATAGGATTGAGCACCTTCCTTCCTTCCACTCTTCCGATGATAATTAATAACTAGAAAACAAGTGCAAATAGTTATCTATCTAACTATTTCATAAATTATCGGATTGGATAATACTTAGACTTGCAGACCATCTCTGAATGTACACCTAATGGGTTATTTGATCCATATTGATGCAATGCAGTCAATTCGTCACTTTTCTGAGCCTGGATGAAGTTTTGGCGCATTCAATTTCTAGTCACTGGTGCTCAGCTAGTTTCTGGTTGTTGCCAGTGGAGGAAGAAGGAAATCCAATTTCCTGAATAAATAAATAAATATAAAGCATAACAATAGAAATTTATAAAAACAAAGTTTTAAAAAAAAATCGTGAGTAGTAAAATTAAGGAATGAAAAACATTTCCATTGTGCTTGATAATGTTTAGATATGAATTATTTTCAATAATAAACATATTTTCTATTGACTAATCTTTAGCAAAATATTTCGCAAATCATTCATTTTTTGCGAAATAAACGAAACTTTAAAGTTGGAGAGAAGTGCACTACAATCCCTAAAACTTGTCAAAAATATATAATTGAGTCCTAAAATTTTTGAAAAGTGTAATCAAATCCTAAAACTTGTCAAGTTACAGCAATCAAGTCTTTTCGTTAACCCCGCCCAATTTATGATAACAAGATATTAGTATTATTATTATTTCTCTCCTAGATGCACGTCCTATCCGATGTCGTTTTGTCACAAATACTAATTTTGTTAGGCAAAATCTTAATTATATTATGTTGACATGAGTCTAAATTTTTTCCCAAAACAAAAACAAAGGCTAAAAGTAAAAGAAAACACAAAGAAGAAAATAAAACCACAGGCGTGGGGCCTGGCTCTCCCACCTCTAAACCTTTTTTAAGTTTATCTTTTTTTGGGAAAAATTTTTTGGACCTTTTCAACCTAGTTAATTTAAGATTTTGTTGGTCCCAAAAAAAAAATTGAAGATTTTGTGTAAATAAACTAGGAGTTAATAAAAAAAAAAAGGGACATCATTTTAGTTCTTTAGTTATCATTTACCATAGCAATGCGTCCGACACAAGTGAGAGAAAAATAGTAAAAAAAGATCACGCCATGATTTATTGTTGGTGAAGTTTGACGGATTTTTTGACCAAAAAAAAAGTGTGAGGGATTTAGCGACTGTTTAGTTCGGCTTTAGGCAAATTGTCTTGAGAAAAATGTAAATACTTTTGAGCTAAATGTGTTTGGTGAAATGTGAATACTGTTTAGTAAACTGTACTTAAAAAGTGCATTCGAATACAATTTTGATGTAAATGTCGTTTGGTAAAAAATATTATTTGTAAATAATAAATTTTTAATTTTATTATTATTATTATTATTATTATTTTGAATATATATATTTTTTATTTTTTCAAAGAAATTATTTTTTATTTGAATTATTTTATTTTTTAAAATTATTTTTAATTATTATATTTTTTTAAAAAAATATTTTTTATTTTTAATTACTTTTTTAAAAGAAAATAAAAAGATTAAAGATAAAAAAAAAATTATAGTTGTATTCCGGAAACGCAACTTCCCAAAGTAACTCCGAAGATGCTTTGGGTTAAGGTCTTTAGGGTCCTTTGGAAATACAATTGTATTTTCTCAAAGCTGATCAGAAAACGAACCACACGCTATTTGCATTTGATCAAGGGACTTTAGAGTCTCGAAGCCCCTTGTAAATGTTGAATCGAACATGCCCTTAACATAAAGACTTGATCGCACAAATTTAATAAGTTTAGGACTTAATTATACTTTTCTAAAGTTTTAGGATGCAATTGCATTTTTTTTTTAAATGAGTTTTAAGACTTATGGTGCACTTATGTAGTTGTCAAAAGTAGCGAGTTCGATACCGACTTGCTGATGAATCATTCCGTTCGGTCCTCGATTTCTAATGTCGTCCGCCTCAAACACGATTGAAAAGGAGATCGATGGCACCGACATTACCAACTTGAAATACTAAGCTGTCAACGGGCGGTGATGAGGGGAATTTTGTAAGACAAATGGAGCAAAGACCTGGTCAAGCGGCCATAATGTCGCGCTCTAGTATTTTGCAAATAAGGAATAAAGTACGAACAAGGTGATCGTGTTAGATCGGAGATTTTGTCTAATTTCCAGCACTTCGGGAGTAAAATCTAGAATGCATCTGGTAACAATATCCCATATCATATGGCCCCGATTTTCTCAAAAGGGAGTCCTCTGAGCACTTGTTCTGTAATTGAAGGTCGCAATGGTAAGGCCACGAATGTGGCACGCTCAATTATCATCTAACCAAAATCAGAAGCACTGCACGTATAGGAGTGAAGAATGCGTGCGCCTTGATTATAATCCGTCGAAATTGAATGCGGAACGGCGACGAATCGGAAATCCAAGTTCTTTCCCTCCGTTCCCTCTTGGAGTGTTGGCTGATGGGGCAACCACTCTTCAAACGAAAAGGTACATTTTGAAATTCTGAAAGTAAAGGCTAGAGAGGGGAGGTTGAGCCTTTATATAGAGTTTCTAGCGCAGACCCTTTCATCACGGGTCAGGTCTAACTTGACACACACTAAGCTGGCACTTATTAAATTGATTAAAAATCTTCATATCGTATTTTATTAGATCAACTTGTAAAACGATAAATATCAAGTTTAATTTTTTTTTCTTTTAATCACTTCTTAAGTGATACAACTGGTTAATTTAAAAAAACACTCATTTATTTTTTTTTAAAGCGAACGGAATCTTAATTTATTTTTTTCATCTTAAACAATCAAGCAGGTTGTGTCCATGAAGTCATTACAGGTGTGGAAATAGCCCTGCCTATAAATTTCTTGTCACAAAATTGTTATACTTCATTGATCGTCATTCTTGTGAGTTTCCCTTAAAAGGGAACATTGCTTCAACAGTCAGTAAAAGTACGTTTGTATTCAATAGAATCAAGTTATTCTGACGAGGTGCTGGGAAAATTTGCTATAGTGACATGTCGAAATCTTAAACATAGCCTTCAGCGTTTTTACTAGTTTTGAAGAGATATGACGTTGATGTGGCCGCGATTAATCAGTTTTTGAGATGAATTAGTCTCTTTGACCTCTTAATCAAAACATTGGAAGGAAATTGCTATCGTCTTTCTAAAAGATGGGGATTTACATGTATTGCTTATGTCCCGATTTGCTGATGCTTTCGTGACTTCACTCACTTCAGAGACAGAAAAAGAATAAGAAAAAAGGGGCATAGCGCCTGAAAGCTGAAAATCCGGTATAGAAAGAAAAAAAAGCGAGTGGAATATAGCGGCATTGTTGTGATGATAATCAGGAAAGAATAGGGTTGATTGGCTTTGATCGATACTATCTAAAAGTGCTTGCTTCGTCCATTCGTGACATCGTCGGGTATTCTTACATTTTCCTCAGCTGGAAACTATCTACATAGCTTCATAGTGCTTAGCTACTTTCTCCTTTAACGCCACTAGCGCTACTGATCCTGGTGATAGAAAGAACATCCTCTCACGTCAGAAAATTGGCAAAACATTAAAAACTGGGAAAAGAAAAACAACTAAGAGAGAATGGTTTAGCTTACTACGACACTCATTGTTTGTTCTATCTATGCATAATATTTGTAATGTCGCGCATATGCATAAGCCCTAATGCCTTCTCTATTGTTGGTTATAGGTCTCATCTTCATTTGACTCAGCAATTGAAGTTCTTACCGAACTCATAACTCGACATGAGGTATATTAATGCCATTTGATGGGACCATCTTTTATCTTGATGTCTATGATTATGTTTGTAGTGTTTCGGAATTACTGTTACCTGTAGAAGATATTCTTCCCCCACCATCTTTTCAGCATGGGGTAGTGTGTCTGTTTATGCCTGATCTGGACCATCCAGTTGAATATGAAAATTCATGTAAGCTTGGTTTTTATTTATTTATTTATTTATAAATTTAAGGTAGATTGCCTCTACTATTTGAATTATATGGTTTTTTTTTTTTAACATGTGGATCATTTTTGGACCACTCTCTTTTGTGCCGGCTAGCCTATGAAATGTTGTGCTTCTGAGTATCAAAAGACTGAATAATTAACTGTAGAGCCAGTCTTCATGTCCAAAGTGCTGTAAATTTATGATTTCAATAATGGGAGTCTGCCTCCGTGGGATCTATCTAGGCCATTTTTGGCACTTAATGTAACTAGTGTCCGTTTTCAATTCTAGTAATCTTCATTATACGTTGTGACTTTTCTTGCTTCTTCCAGGGGCTACCCCCAGTTTTATTATCTAGGATACATTTTCTTAAAGAAATGCTTCTTCTACTGGCTCTTACCGATGGAGATGAGAAAGTAAACGGTGGTCTCGCACGCTTACTTTCAGAAATTGGACAAGCTGTAAGTACCTTGTGGAATCATGTGTTACTTCATTTAGCTACAGACCACTGCAGTGGTTGAGAAATTTCCTACACTCCTGCTGTGTTAAATGGCCTGCTGGAAAAGTTTAGTCTCTCTCTGATTTTTTCCTGCTAAAATATTTCATAAATTCCATACGTTACCTTGTTAACTAACTTTTCATTCCCTTTGCTTAATGTGAACCAGGCCCCGGCTATGATTGCAGAAGCAAGTGCTGAAGCACTTGCATTAGCAGAGGCTCTATTGAGGTGATATGTAATTTTGCAGATTAACTACAATTTTGTTCTACATAATAGACATTTGAATGTTTTTAATTTCTTCAAACAAGAATTTCCAATTTGCCATGGGCTTAGAATGCATTGCATTGAAGGACTACTTGAACGTTTTGGAACTTTAATATTATAGGAATGTCTAAACTCTTTGCTGTAATGACAGCTGCGTCAAATTTCCAAGCGAGGATTGGGAGATTGCAGACTTAACTTTGCAATTTTGGCAATTATCATCAATCAATGTCGCTTAGTTTTTGGTTTGCTAGATATTGTTTGGTTCTATTAATTCAAGTAGACAGAAGTCATTAGACTCGGATCTGATATCATATCCAATAGACTGCTCTGTGCTTTTTGGTCTTGACTGTTGTCGACCTTCACTCTTCTTTTTAGGTCGAATGCATGGATTGTAGCTATGGTATTTCCAATCAGTTGGTGTCTTGTTATTTGTTCTGTAGAGGAATACAAGAGCACAGAATTTTGATGATTGGAGGAAACATAAAAGAGTGACCATACACCATTGACTGGGTTGAGATGAGAATTTGGGGTGGTTGAGGGGGTTCACGTTACGGGGATGTCTACTATCTCTTCTTTCATCACTGTGTAGGCTTTCTGCTCTGCTTAAACTCTAAACTCGAACAGGTTTTTTTCAGGCTATATGTAAAACCTAGTAAATTTCTCTGTTGTCTCACCAGATGATTCTTGAAATAGTTGTGCTGTATTGGAAATGATAATTGATAGGCCAACCATTTGAAGCCGTTGTATCTTGCACTATGGAAATGACATTCTTGGAACTTATCAAATTTACTAGAATTAGGACACTTGTTTTGTAATTGATCTGACAACATCTACTTATTATCTTATATGATAACGAGCTTTGTTATGCTCTCCTTGAATAAGTGAACACTTGAAAGTTTTGAGCTCACATTTTTACTACTGGGAAGATGAATTAAATTGAGCTCTATTCATCATCTTTACTTCCAGGTCTACCCTTGCAAGTTTTATGCTAGGCCTTGATTTGGACATTGCAAACATTAGGAAGCGCTTTGAAGATGTTTTTATTTCTATATTCTCGGCATTGGTTGACGCTCTTTTATTGCGTGCTCAGGTTTCTTCTCATCTCTGACACCTAGTTCAACTTTGGGTTGAATTCGAATGAGTGTGTTGTTATGTGTCCATCTTCTAACGGAAAAAGGACATTCAAACTTTGCATTATAGTTGACAATTAAAAGATATGGGGCAACTCTTGTCTTAAAGGTTGTGCATATTGTGGGGTAGACAGCCGGGACAAATTTGATTATCTTTAAGGTCCACTTGCATCGTCAACTCTGCGTTTTGAAAATATGCATGTCATGAGGGCAAAGCCATTCGTATACGGAAAGGCTATGGCATATTCTTCTGTTCAAGGACATTTCAGTTATAATGTCATGAGGTGTTTTAGGAACAAAACACAATGACCATTGTCGAGTCAATACCAAGATTGCCATATGGATGTTAGACTTGTTTGATACATGAAGCATCAAGGAGAATCAGAGGTGCTTATCTATGTCCATCGTGTACCCGAAAATATGTTTCTATTCTTCCACTTTTCTTTCTTCATCTCCTCCCTACCTGCCATAGTTTTTCTATATTAGCATCTGAAACATGTAAAAGGGGAAGGAAGGAAAGTAACTTTGCTTCTTCTTTCCAATGGCACTTGTAAAGATTGTTCTTGCTTTAAACATAGTCAACGATGCTCTGGAAGGACAATGGAAATTTTGGATCTTGTCGCAAGTTAAGCAAACACATGAAGCTCCTAAATTCTTGCCAATAGTAAAATTGGGATTGACTTATATTTCTTTTTACTTTCTTGTCCTCAAGGTGCGTAGATATTCTGAATTCTCTCTCTTCCCCACCATTTGCATGAGATGTATGTAAGCTGCTAATGATCTATTTCTAAGTCCAAAAAGTGAAAACATGAAAAGACTTATTTTCTCTCTTTTTTGCTCCAGGAACGCCCGTCAAATTTGGTTGTTGTACCTTCATCTTAGCAGCCGGGCTGGCCTCAATAGATGTGTGATAAATTTTGGGCATGTGATCAACAGATGGAATCTTTTAAACCTGGTTGGGCTGCTTGGAATGCGTCTTTCAGCCCTGGGTGATTAGTGCAATTTAATTACATATTAGAAAGAGTCAGATTTTGATTTTGTGGGTTAAATCTACTCAATACATCTTCTTTGTGACGATTTTGTTTATCTTTGCAGTCCTGATTTTGAGCTGGATTTACTTAGATGAAGGGGAAGGGTTGAACAAAGGGAATAAAACGTAAAGTACCATCATATGTTATTCATTGTTTATCCCCTGGAATTTGCCTACGTCGCTGGTTAAAGTATCTTCTTGATTTAGTTTGTATTATTATTATTTTTTTTTTTCTGGTGAGGTTGTGTGGTTTTCACTGATTGCTATTATTTGAACATTCTCCTTGAGTTGTTTAAACACTTGGCTTCATTGTTTTGCAGGTTGACGAACCTACATTCGGTGATGACAGTGGAGTGGTTGATCTCCTGATGGCCTTGCCCAATTCAGGATGCATCTTGTTGAACTCTTGGTGGACATTTGTCAGCTTTTAGGATCTACTGCGTTCATGCAAAAGGTGCAAAAGAGAAATTACTGATTCTGATTTACTTGGCAGATAGCTGGAAAGAACCTTTTCATTTTTTCCTGTATTATTTGAAGCTTTTGTTTTATAATTCGTTCCTTAATTACTCCAACGACTGCAAGAATGAGATCAATGGACTTTGGTCCTTTGCAGCATAAGTTTCCATGGCCATTGCGGCATGTCAATTTGCTTCTGATGTTCCTGTTTTTCTTGCATATATATCTAGTTTTTATACCTCTCATCTTTTCCTTTTCTGTCCTTTTCATGCCTTTTATTCTATCTGTGTAATAGGTTTTTACGTCGATGTTGCTGAATCATCATTTATATTTATTGACAGATCTTTTGTGGTGGTTGGATGCGAGTGAATGTACCACCACCATGGAAGGAGGTGGAAGCCAAATTGTTTGCCCTCGATGTGGTAAGCACCTATAGGAATAAACTGACCGTCATTTGCTCTTTATTCTAGTTTTGCTAGTCATTGCATTTGTGGAATTTGAACTCTTCTTAGGTAACTAGTACTTAAAATAGAGAGATCTATTTGTCGGGTATTCCTCGTAACGCCACTGTGTATGATTTTTGTGAAGGAGAATTCACTCGTTCGGCGACGCTTGACCAGCTTACCTCCTCACCCGAGTTCCCCCCAGTGCTATCCCCTAATAGGCAGGATTGCCTCATATGGCTGCCTCACCCATCTGGGAATTTTTCTGTATTTTCAGCCTTGGATGATATACGACGCAAACGAAGGCGGGTTTCCTGGCATGGCTTCATTTGGGACCGCCACATTACTCCGCGGCATGCTTTCCATTTGTGGCTCGTTACTCTCAACAGACTGCCCACCCAAGTTTTACTAATGAATTATCGCAGAATCATTGAAGGCATTTGCCCATTTTGTCGGTGCAGACCAGATTCCATCGACCATCTTTTCTTTGGGTGCACTTTCACAAATGCCATGGCTCGTTTCTGGGCTGCAAAATGCAGCCTTGTCTGGACTAATAAACCGTGGTTGGAAAACCTCCGTTGGGCCATGAATCACTTCGGTGGTTGTCATCTTCATCACTGCATTGCCCGGTTTTCATTTGCAGCCTTGTGCCATCTTATTTGGATCGAGCGGAATAACATTATATTCAGGAATCAAACCCGTGATCTTGCCACACTCAAGAAACACATTTCTAAAGTTGTCCAAGATAAAGCCATTTCCATTCAAGGAGGTGAAGATAACCCCAGGAACAGACGTATTCTTTCTGCTTGGGGCTGTTCTATGTCGATCTTAACTTGATTCGGGTTTTGTTCGGTGCTTGCTACCTGCTGTTGTTTTGATTGTGGTTCTTGCAGCTAGTTGCTGCTTGGGTTGTCTTTGTTCCTTTGTGCAGTTGATCCTCACTCAGGCTTGTCCGGTTTTCCGTTGCGCATTTCCCGGCCAACCTTGCACCCTCTCCAACAGTTGTGTTGACTTGGGTGGAGGGTTGTATTTTCTTTGCGGGCTGCGCTTTGGTTTTTTTGTAAGCACCTTTGTTTAGTCAATATCATTCTTACCTTTACAAAAAAAAAAGTATATTTGATAGACTAATACCTAAAAGTTTTCTCATTTGTATGCGTGTGCGTACTTATAAATGTGTATTTAGATTCTGTTTCGCATGCTTATTCGTTTTGTATTTTCTTCATTGTTTCAGTAATTTGGACTAAATTTGTTGCTTGTCAAACTTTAAGATACCTTATCCGATACTGTTGTAGTGGTGCTTCTATGTTGGGCACGATGGCCAGTACAGTCCAGTCAAATACTCTCTGTTAATAATATACAAATTTGAACAAGTAGATGAAACATCAGATCTGTCACACCTATCAATAGTTGGGGTTCTTGGATTTGCTAGTGTGGTTGATAGCTAAATGAAACAGTATGAGCTTCTGATCTGGTTTATGTCGCGGAATTTTTCATTGTACAAGAATGAGCAGCTTATCTTTTTTCGTTGTAAGTTAAATGTGGCTACTTGTAATATTTCTCTTGTTAAATAGCTATTGGGCAGATCTGCTCAGACTGATTTTTGCTATTTAGCTTTTTACTTTTTCTGTTCCCACATGTTGTGGCTCATGCAACTTGACTTTTACTTAACAAGGATTGCCTAAAACCTTTCAAAACATACGAATATCGATGTGTTATTTCAGTATATATTTGCCGCAAATTTTTTTATGTTTGAATATAATTTAAGTTTTGGTGGGAAAGTCAATGAGCAACGTCTGCTTAAAATAAGCCAAAACAATGGCCCTACCTGACGACATAAAAGCTATGAAAGTGCTTAGTTGGTTTAATCACGTTATTTAAATCTGTTGAGCTGTAAATAGCCAGATTTTCTGGCTATAAATACATATGGAAATTAGCTGCTAATCAAATCCCATAAATCGTGGGATCGTAATTGCTCTCTTATTTAGGATTTGTTTCCTTTTTTGTTTGCTAGGATTTCTCTATGTATTAGCCTATAAATTGCTCCCTAGACGCCGGTCGAGTTTTGGAGACGAAAGCTCCTCGAGACCTCAAAGGAGCTGATTTCCTCGGGGCTCTGCCTCTCATCGCTGCGCTCGTTATCCAGGCACGTCACTTCCTTCGTTCCTTGACTTTTACCGCAATGCCGTTGCCTTTGCTGTCTGTCTGCAGGGAATGTGCGATCTTGTCGAACGTGTTTTGAGTTTCATGTTTGAATTTGTTGGAGAGGATGGTGGATTCTCGTACTGCGGGTTGACTCGTAAACGGGGAAGTCAGAAGTGTGCTTCCAGAGACATGCTTCGAATTCACTTTCAATGTTATTGGGTTGGGGCGTTATAATCTGAATTCTGCGAGGTGTTGCAGCTGTGGCTGTTCGTGAGTTGGGAGTTTGGTGGGTTGAAATTGAATTGCAATGTGCTGAGACTGAGAGGACGCAGACATTACTGTTTGAGGTCGGGCTTGGTCATGGGAATTTCCCTTTATTTTTCTTACCTTTTGGGCGTAACGTGTTTTAGATGGCCTCAAGCGGAGTGGACAGTATAATCAATTGCTCTTTCTTTGGTTGCTGGATTATATCTTTTTTACCTTGTAAGGTTCTAGTGCAGTGTAATGGGAAGCTTTCTTTCGTGGATCCTATAGATGCTACCGTGTTGGATGTGTCTTTTGAGAACTCGTGTGTTTCTCTGCAAAATTCTGCCTTTTGGTTTTAGGTTCTCATTATGACAGTGAAATCCGCGAGGAGCTAGTTCTCTTGGTAGTTGATTTTGAATATGTGAATCCTTTCTTATTAAACTAAATGCATGCAGTTTCAATTATTTGACCATTTACCTTGTCTATGTCTCTGTTCTTATCGAACTTGTGATAAATATTCTAGTTTTACTGCTTTAGTATTATACTTTCTCGTTAAGTTCCTCCTCACAAGGTCCCTTTTAATGGCTGCCCTTTTCTATGGTGCTCCTTATATCTTGTTGCGATAATAATTTCGGATTTTAATTGTCATAGATAAATCTGCTCCCATGGCTGCCACGGTACTCTCTCTCTCTCTTTCTTTGGTTCCGTTGATTTAGCATCAGTTTATCTGTCGAGTTCGCGCTGGCATTCTTATCGGCTGAACCTTTGTTGTTTTGTCTGTCCGTTTCTAGAAGGCAGCTGCTGCTGCTGTACCGGCGTCGGAGTCTTCCAAGATACGTAGGTTTAGTCTCTGCTGTTCTGTGTTCTGGGGAACGTGCATTTGTTTCTTCTATCCGTTTTGAGTTTATTGATTTGTCTGATTCCTCCGTTTGCCGGTGTCCATACTTTTTGGCGTTCTCTGCATAGTTGAAAGAGGAAGCGAAGAAGCATTGGAGAAGTTGGTGAATGCAAAGAAGCAGAAGAGAGATGAAGGGAAAGCTGAAGCCAAAACAGGCAGAAAGAAGAAAGAGTGTAGTACTAGCTCGGATGAAGCCCTGCAAAAGCAGCCCATTTCCGATGAGGAAAGAAGCTATCTAAATGAGGAAAGATGCTATCCAGATGAGGAACATGTAAGATGCTAGATTTTATTGCTTTAGTGAATTTTAACAAGCTATTTTATTTTGGGTTGCATGCCGAGAATGCTTTTTTTGCTGGTCCGGAATTATATTCTGGATGGATTATTCGATTATTTGTCCAAAGTTATTTATATATGTCATCAACAGAATGTTTATAGTTTTCGAACAATTGTAAAAATATGGGGCGCCTTTTTGCAGGAAGCTGCCAAACTTAGTAAAGGCACCAACCAAGGCCACTCTTGTAGCCCATCTTACTTCAATTTTCCTTAAATGGAACAATTTGTCGTGTGTTTTGATCTTGACTTTCTGGATGAAGGTAAGGGAAATATCCAGCAAAAGCATCCTGTTTCCGATGGTGCACGACGATTTCCAGATGAGAGAGACGTAAGATACTAGACTTTCTTGTTGTATTGAATTTTAAAAGGCTTTTTTCATTTAGGGTTGCATGTTGAGAATACATTTTGCGGTGCTCCTCCGAATCATATTCCAGATGGATTATTAGATTGTAAGTCAGAAGTTGTTTATATGTTTCATTAATAAAGTGTTTATAATTTTCGAACCGTTATAAAAATATGGGCCATCTTGGCAGGAATCTGCGGAACTTACTTATCAAAACGAAAAAGCCACTCTTCTAGCCAATCTTACTTCCATTTTTCTGAAGTAGAACAAAATCTATCGCGTGTTTTGATTCTGACTTTTAGGATCAAGGTGAAGAGAGTCCTGCAAAAGCAGCCAGTTTCCGATGAGGAAAGAAGCTATCTATATGAGGAAAGATGCTATCCAGATGAGGAACACGTAAGATGCTAGATTTTGTTGCCGTATTGAATTTTAACAAGCTATTTTATTGTGGGTTGGGTGCCAAGAATGCTTTTTTTGTTGGCCTGGAATCATATTCCCGATGGATTATTAGATTAGTTGTTCGAAGTTATTTCTATATCTCATCAATCGAGTGTTTATAGTTTTCCGACAATTGTAGAAATATGGGTCACCTCTTTGCGAGATGCTGCGAAACTTAGTAAAGGCACCAACCAAGGCCACTCTTCTAGCCAATCTTACTTCAATTTTCCTGAAATAGAACAATTTGGCGTGTGTTTTGATTTTGACTTTTTGGATGAAGGTAAGGGAAATGTCCAGCAAAAGCATCCTGTTTCCGATGATGGAAGATGCTTTCCAGATGAGAGAGAAGTAAGATACTAAACTTTATTGCTGTATTGAATTTTATAGGGCTTTTATTATTTAGGGCTGTGTGCTGAGAATACATTTTGTGGTGCTCTTCCGAATCATATTCCAGATGGATTATTAGATTGTTAGTTGAAAGTTGTTTATATATTTCATTAATAGACTGTTTGTAATTTTGGAACTGTTATAAAAGTATGGGCCACCTTGGCAGGAATCTACGAAACTTACTTTTCAAAACGAAAAAGCCACTCTTCTGGCCAATCTTACTTCCTTTTTTCTGAAATAGAGCAAAATCTATCATGTGTTTTGATTTTGATTTTCAGGATCAAGGGGAAGAGAGTCCAGCAAAAGCAGCCCATTTCTGATGAGGAAAGAAGCTATCTATATGAGGAAAGATGCTATCCTGATGAGGAACACGTACGATGCTAGATTTTATTGCTGTATTGAATTTTAATGAGCTATTTTATTTTGGGTTGGGTGCCAGGAATGCTTTTTTTGGGGGTCTGGAATCATATTCCAGATGGATTATTAGATTAGTTGTCCGAAGTTATTTCTATATCTCATCAACTGAGTGTTTATAGTTTTCCAACAATTGTAAAAATATGGGCTACCTCTTTGCTAGAAGCTGCGAAACTTAGTGAAGGCACCAACCAAGGCCACTCTTCCCGTCACTCTTGCTTCTATTTTCCTTAAATAGAACAATTTAGCCTGTGTTTTGATTTTGCTTCAATTATAGTTTATTTCTTGTTTGATCAAAACTTCAACAACCCAATCGTTTGTCATTAATGTGTTAATATTGGTTTTTACGTAATCCCTTGCAGGTTTGATCACATTGACCATGGAGAGAGCAACAGTTTCCACAAGGCTTTAGAGATTAATGCGACCAAACTTGGTGGTTATCCAATGACGGTTGATGACAGTGGTGGTGGAAAGAGTTGTGGTGGAAGGGGGTGGTGGTAGGTCTCTTTGCCGGTAGAGGAGGTGGCCACTTTGGTGGCAGAGGGTGTGGGACACCTATAGACAAAGCATGGCGGCATCTGGCACGGCTAGTGGAGTTGATGGCGCCTCTCACGTGCTTGAATTCGAAAGGACAGCGATATAGGGCGTTTGTTCTCTGATTTTGGCTGGTTTCGTTGGACTATTGGAGTTTAGAAATGATTACAAATAATGACATATTGTAGATCTAAAAGTTTTATGACTTCTATTGCCCTTTCCCTAAAAATCTTCCGCATGCTATTATTGGCAATTGATCATTCCATTTAAATGCAATCCTGATTCATGCATCAGCAGCTACTGTCATCACCGTATCGTCCACTAGACACAAGTTTCTGTGACTAACCAATCATCAGCTACTGTATTTCGTTACTTCAGGTGAAGCAATGTTCAGAAAGGTGATGCTCTCGTTAACTTCAGCAGTGGGGGTCTCCTCTGCGCTCATTAGGATAGTGGTTTTTAAGAGATGAATTGGATCCTTGAAACAAGATAGAAATATATAAAGGATGATCGAGTATATTGAATGGCTGGATGCCAAGGATATAAGGAAAATCACAGAAAGTGACCACAGAGAAGCACTTCTGATGATACTTTTACTTGGAATACGATGATCTGAGGATATGCCGAAATTGGAAACCTTGAGTTTGCGAGGGATTTTATTTGAGAAGACGCCTCGAAAAAACTTGGTCTCTTGGAATTCTGTGATTGCGGGTTATGAGCAAAATGAGGGCTATAAGGGAGCGGTTGCACTCTTTCTTTCTTTCTTTTCAATGTCCGGGCTCTTCTTCTTCTCTCTCTCTTTTTTTTTTTTTTTTGGGTCGGTGACTCTTCATTCAGATACCTGTACACAATTCCCTCGTCACTATGTACTCAAGCAGTAGGGCAATTATCGAGGCTCAGATTATCTCTGACGAGGTGAAGTTACAGAATGATGACTTTGAATGCAATGATTTTAGGATACGCATCTCGTGGGTTTGCTGCAGAGACTCTTGAGCTTTTTAAGTTGGAGAGATTTGAAGTTAGGCCTACCTATATAACCTTTATTTTTGTTCTGAGTGCTTGTGCTCGTGCTGGGTTAGTCGAAGAAGCCTGGAGGCATTTTCTGTCGATGGTTGCGGAATATGGTATAGGACCAACGGTCGAACGCTTTGCATCCCATGTGGACATAGTGGGCTGGCATGGGCAGCTTCTCGAGGCCTTCGATATGATAAAGGACATGCCAATGAAGCCAGATAAGGCTGCTTGGGATGCTTTCCTTGGTGCTTGCTTGTACGGTGCATGACAATGTAGAGTTGGCTCGAGTCGCAGCTGAAGCATTGATGCAATTTGGGCCAGAAAGCTCAGCACCGTTCATCTTGCCATACGACATGTAATGCGGATGCCAGACGCTGGGATGATGGAGAGGAAGTACGAACGGTGATGGAGAGGAAAATGCAATTACGAAGCATAACGGGTATATTCGAGTAATATCCCCGCAATCGCTGTTGTTTCCTATGCCGACCCGCGCTTTACTCCCTGCGTCGACCTCCTTTCGCTTATGAAGTCGGGACGAGTAAGGTAGCTAAATTGATCTTTATTTCCTATACAACAGGACGAAAGAATCTGGAAAACCGGAAAATAGTCTGCTCATCTGGTTGATTTAATCGTGATCCTGAAGAAAGAACGAGGACTATCGTTTGCATGGTGAGGCGTTTGCTGACATCCCAACAATGGAAGAAAAGTTTTGAAGGCGAGAACGAGATTTGGAGGAGTCACTTTGTTCAACTGACGGTGAAAAATCTATGGATAGCTACGAACCCTGAGTTTCAGGCCTATTTACAAATGAAGCTCGACGACTTCAACTATATATCCATCCGATCAAATAGGAGCAGAAGCCAGTCTAGACTATTAATTGGCGCGCCCTACTTTCGTATGAATCATACATGCTGATGATACATTACCGCTTCGTCAAATTGAACGTGTGAAGAGCGATGACTTCTTCTGCATGGTCCAAGTACATTGGCCAATTTGGCACTTCACTCAAGATGCATGACGAGAGGAAATGTTACGTGCTGATGCTAGGAAAAGCCTCTTGGTATTCTGCAACTGAATTAGCTTAGCAAGGAGACAGATGACTTAACTTTTTAAACGGGTAACCTGATTTTTGGCTACTTTACATTAGTGAAAAATGTGCGAAAGACGTTTCCTCTTACTGAGATTTGGATGGTCATCTATTGATTGCCAAGAATGAAGCGATCCTATTTTATATTGCTCCTTAATTCAAGGGGCTTATATATATATATATATATATAGACACACATATAGATATCAATATAATCTTAAAAAAAAGCATCAACCGTGCTAATCTTTTAGCTTTCCTTTTTCTTTTTTCCCAATATTTATTGGGTCATAAGAATGTTTGGTTCCGAACAAACTCGAGCTCTTTACATCAAACTGTGATTTTGGAAGTGATCAAATTGCAAATCGGTCGGAAAAAATCCGTTTATCTTAGAGAGATAGGGCTCTTTGGGTTGTCCCTCTGGGCGACAGAAACGGAGGTCATCGTCCATCTCATCTCTTTTTCAGCCATTTATTAAATCCCAACAACCCCGCCTCACTCGTTCGTCCAGACTCCTTTACGTGGGAGCAGTGGAGGACTTCCTCATCGCCTGCCTCTTCCGGGCTCTTAATGTTTGGAGCAGCAGTAGAAGAGGCAACAGGTACAGTAGAGAGAGATAGAGAAAGGCTCGCGAGAGGAATCAGATCGCTTGTAATCACACGAATAATATTCAATCGATTTTCATTAAACGAGAGAGTTCCAAGCTGGAGGTGTCAAATGGGTAGATCGGGTCGGGTTTGGATCGGGTCGAATATGATCCGACTCATATTGACCCGTCTAACCTATTTTGACCCATATTCAATGACTCATACCCGACTCAATTCGCAATAAACCCATACACGACCTGACCGATTTTGACCCATATAGCCAAATCATACTAATATTCTAAGAAAAATTATATAACTTATTTAGCTTGTTTTATTTTATTTTTATTTTTTCTTTCATTTTTCTCCAGCCACGGCGGCCGGCGGATTTTATAAGGGATACAAATAATCATTTTCAAGAAAATATTTTCTAAATAACTCGTTTTTTACGAAGTAAATGGAGCCTAAATACGTCGTCGTCTCTTCCTTTTCGGTAACTTCAAAACCCTATCGAACTGATGCGTCGTCACTTGCAACGAAGCTGCTGATACTTTGGAACAAAAGCACCCAACGAATGTATACACAATAAGCACACCAGGAACTTTATTTAGCTACGCAATACTATAGATAAGCCTCCACATCGCACACAATATCGAAACAAGCACATACACGCAGAGCGTAATTAAGTAACGATCATCTTTTGCAGTTGTGTTTCCCGTTCAAGTGAAAGTGCGAAGACCGGCTGCTTCACGCAGTGGCCAAATGAGCATCAACGTCCTTAGTGATCTTGACAACGGCATCGATGTAGCTTTCAAGATGGCGGCGAGTAGCAGTCGGCAACCGACGGCCATGGGCCTATTTGTAAAAATAGAAAATTTAAAAAATAATAAGAGGAAAGTTTAGTCTTTGAAGCCCTAGACCCAATTGTAATTTGTGGGAGTTATGGGTCAAAAATGAATTCAATATGGATAAAAAATGAGTTTCATGCGTTGCCCAGTTTTGATCCATTTAATTTCACGTCAACCTTTTGGACCCATTTTTAGTGAGTCCTTTAAATGTTAATGACCCATATAAAACATATTTTATACAAAATATGGGTTAAATATGAGTCTTTGACCCATATTGACGGTTCTAGTCCAAGCATGTGAGAGAGATGGACAAGGTTTGCAGTACAATAATAATGGAGTTGTTAGCGACCCGGACCATGCTCCATGGACATTGGGAACACCTGTAACTTTGGCTTTATAAAAGGACAAAGGCTTCTACCCAAAAACAAAAAGATCAAAGGCTTCGATTAATGGCAGAAAGATCAAACACCAACACATGGCAACAAATCCCCTAGCAACTTTGATGCAGCTCTCCGAACAACGGAGAACTCGTAGAAGGGAGCTCGACGACTGCCTCGCAGCGGCCATACGGACAGCAAACTTGTACGTCTAATGTGTTTATAATTGCAATGCAATTTTTTGTTTCATCTAACTTATCATTTTTTTTCCTTTTCTTATGCGGCTGTTAGGGAGGTTGTAGCGGTGCACTTTGCCCTCAATATAGCAGAGGAAGTGTACTTTTCTGAGGGGATCAGAATCCTTTTATATAAAAGGTCGATTAATGTTTTTACCGTGACTGAGACACGAGAGATAATAGGATTATTAGCGAGATACCAAGCCCCCTATTTGCTTGGAAGAGTAACAGTTATGACTGTAAACATGCAAGGAGAAGAGGTAGATGTCCAAGTCATCCAAGAGATGAGGGACCTCCTATTGCAAGCAGGACTTGTAAACAACAAGGGATACAATAATTTTCTGCTCTTTTGTTTTTTTGCCTTCTTTTGTCTTCTTTTTTTATTATTAATGCATTTGCAGGAACCACTACGACATTCCTGTGGCTCGGCAGTGACCAGTGAGGGGAAGGAGAAGAGTAGATGGTTAGGATCAAAGGTATTTGAACTCGAGCTTATGACCAACTAAATATAAAAAATTTGAGCTCTTTACTTCTGTTTGTTTCTCTTTCAAGTACTCTACCAAATTCTTGAACTCTCTATTTTTGTTTCTGAAGTTTGCCGACTTGTTGCCAAATACAAGACAAAGGCAATGATCATCATTCATAACTTATCGTTGAATTAAGTACATTTGACACTTTCTTATCACAAACTTAAGAATCGCATCATGGAAGAAATGTTGCAGATTCACTAAAGTTCATGGAAGAAATGTTGCAGATTCACTAAAGTTGCTAAAAGAGAGGCATCACATAATGAAAGGTTAAGAAAGCGTCCGATGTACTTAATTCAATGATAAGTCATGATTGATGATCATTGCCTTTTGTCTCGTATGAACTTTGGCAACAAGTCAGCAAACTTTAGAAACAGAAATAGAGAGCTAAAAAATTTGGTAGAGTACTTGAAAGAGAAAAAAACAGAAGTAGAGAGCTCAAATTTTTTATATTTAGCTGACCATAAGCCCGGGTCTAAATACATTTGATCCTAATTATCTACTCTTCTCCTCCCCCTCACCAGTCACTATCGAGCCACAGGAATGTTGTAGTGGTTCTTACAAATGCATTAATAATGAAAAAGAAGACAAAAGAAGGCAAAAAAACACAAAAGAACAGAGAATTATTATACCCCTCGTTGTTTATAAGTCCTGCCTGTAATAGGAGATCCCTCATCTCTTGAATGACTTGGACATCTATATCTTCTCCTTATAAGTTTACAGTCATAACTGTTATCCTTCCAAGCAAAGAGGGGGCTCGATATCTCGCCAATAATCCTATTATCTCTCGTGTCTCAGTCACGGTAAAAACATTAATCGACCTTTTGTATATAAGGATTCTGGTCCTCTCAGAAAAGTATGCTTCCTCCGCTATATTGAGGGCAGTGCGCGCCGCTACAACCTCCCTAATGGCCACATAAGAAAGGGAAAAAATGATAAATTAGATGAAATAAAAAATTGCATTGCAATTAAAAACACGTTAGATGTACAAGTTCGCTGTCGGCATGGCCGTTACTAGGCTGTCGTCAAGCTCCCTTCTGCGAGTTCTCCGGAGAGCTGCATCAAGGTTGCTAGGGGATTCACCGCCATGGGTTGGTGTTTGATCTTTCTGGTGTTAGTAGAAGCCTCTGGTCTTTTGGTTTTTGGGTCGAAGCCTTTGGTCCTTTTATAAAGCCGAAGTTACGGGTGTTCCCAATGTCCATGGAGTGTGCAGGTTCCCCATGTTAAGACCACGAATGGTCCGATCACTGACAACTCCATTATTATGTACTGCAAACCTTGTTCGTCTCTCTCCCATGCTTCGACTCTCGTTTAATGAAAATCGATTGTCGAACATCATTCGTGTCATTACGAGCGATCTGATTCCTCTCGTGAGCCTTTCTCTATCTCTCTCTACTGTACCTGTCGCCACTTCTACTGCTCCAAACATTAAGAGCCTGAACGAGACAGGCGATGAGGAAGTCCTCCCCTGCTCCAACGTAAAGGAGTCTGGACGAACGAGAGTGAGGGGGGTTGTTGGGATTTAATAAATGGCTGGAAAAGAGATGAGATGGATGATGACCTCCGTTTCTGTCACGCAGAGGGACAACCCAAAGAGCCCTATCTCTCTAAGATAAACGGATTTTTTCCGACCGATTTGCAATTTGATCACTTCCAAAATCGCAGTTTGATGTAAAGAGCTCGAGTTTGTTCGGAACCAAACATTCTTATGACCCAATAAACATGGCTGGAGACATAATAAATATTGGGAAAAAAAAACGAAAGCTAAAAGATTAGCACAGTTGATGCTTTTTTTCATGATTAAAATGATATAATATATATAAGCCCCTTGAACTAAGGAGTAACATAAAATAGGATCGCTTCATTCTTGGCAATACAATCATAGTCTTGGCCCTTGGATTCTTTTCTTTCTAGATTAATATAATAATAAAAACTCCAAATTGATAAACGTGTGTTAAATTTACGCTAAATTAATTTTTTGATTATAAAAAACCCCAAACCAGAATAGTTGTGAGAAATTACACATGTAACAAATTTACCCCCATCAGTTTCCACAAAAGTAACTTAATACCACGAAAAATTTCAAATTGATACACTTGTGACCATTGAAGAGTAAAAACCCAAAATCGATAAATCCGTTAATTGTTACGTGTCGTTTAACTCAATAATTTGATGGCAAAATTTAACGAAAATTAATAAAAGGCAAATTTATCATAGATATACCAGTTTGAGATAAATTTTTTATGAATATCTTAATTTGAAGTTGTTCGTAATATTAAACCTTCATTTTTCCTTGTTCCTTTTCAAAAAGTTTCTCGTGAAAATGAAGTAGTTTCGTGTAAAGTAATTATCATCTTGTTATTGATTAGTTAAGAAAAGTATTAATGATGGACCCATTAAATTATTTGTTGGTCTGGTCTCCGTTTATTTTTATATTACCATTTATTGCTACTTTTTTAATCAAAGATTAAAAAGAACGGTCCTCTCACATTGATTTTTTTCTTTTTTTCCCTTGTGAGCTATGGTGCAGGTTCCCAATGCATGCAGGTGCCCAATCTGGTTCATTGATGGTCCTCTCCTTTCATCGACTTTCAGCTCTTCTTCTTTCACTTAAACAGAGCCTTAAAGACTTTGGTTGTGCTTTTTCACCTTCCTCTTGCGCTGAATCTTCGCCCGTCTCACTCGTCTCTGAACTCCATTGCTGGCGAGCTGGACGAGACGAGCAGAGGACTTAACACGCATTCATGATGAAGCTCCCCATCCCTAGGCTTTGCTGGCGAGCTGGTACAACGTTGGGAGCCTGCGCACGCCCGCGTGACGAGAAGACCCTCGTGCTTTCCCTGTCATGCTTTCAATGAGAGGGAGAAAGAGAGATCCGGGAGCTTTCTATGGACAGAAAAGCTCCCTCTGTTCTTTTGAAGAAGAAGAGAGAGATCAGAGACTTCTTTGCGGAAAGATATGATCTCGCTATGCCATAAATGGGTCGTTTTGCTTTCGCAGGGGCACCTGCTGGAGGATGCCGATACAACCCCGCTACACCATCAATGGATGGAGCTTTCTCTTTCTGAGCATATGTTCTTGTCCGTAAGACGATCTTCAATATGGGCGGTCCCGATCGGATGGCCAATATCCAATGGCGAAGAATTGCGCCTCGGTCTTTCCACATGCAGAACGACCTGTCGCTGGTAATTTTCTTGTTAGCTAGGAATATGAAATGTTGGAGTAAACTGATAACACGGCCTTTCTACGGAACGAGAAAGGCGATTGGTAACGTTTTTCTAAAAGAATTGATCGTGTTTACGTTCATATATCTTGATAAAAAAAAATATTAATTAATTATTAATAATTACGTTAAAAAAATAAGCTTCGAAATAAAAAAAAGTATATTTACAAATTTATTTAAATATAATATTATAACTATAAAATAATTAAAAATACATTACAAAAATACGAAATTAAAGAAAATGTTGCAGCATGGGCCTTGTGAATATTTTATGTTAATTATTTTCATATTAATTAAATTAATTACATATATATTAATAGATTATTTAATTAAATATTAATAATTTCATATTTTTTTAATTTTTTTATTTATATTTAAAATAATTGTAATTATATAAATTTAATTATTAATTATTTACATATTAATTAAATATAACTTGATAAATTTTTTAATTAATTGTTGATAATTATGTTATAAAAATAAGCTTCAAAATAATAAAAAAAAATACATTTACAAATTTATATAATTACAAATGTTATAAATATAATATAATAAAAAAAATAAGAAATTAAAAAAAGAAAAAAAAAAGGCCTGAGCCATAATTGGGCCGTCGCACGAGCCCGTTAGGCAATAATACAATAAAAAGATACAAAATAAAAAAAAGACTTGAGCCATGAGTGGGCCCATGCGGCAATTGAGCTATCCCACGGGCCTGGGCGGCAATTAACTTGCCACATGGGCCTTAAATTATCGCACAAGGCCCAGTCGGCATTTTGAATGCCGCATATGGCCCAGCCGGCATTTTGAATGCTGGGCGGGGCTTGTGTGGCATTTTAAGTGCCCCGTGGGCCCCGTTTTAGTAACTATGTTTTTTTTTTTGCCCCAATTTCGTTAATAATTATTTTTTTAGCCTAATCTGAAAAAAAAACCCCTTATTTAGAAGCACTTTCAGAAGAGTAGAATATCCTTTCGACAAAGATACGGGTGCTAAAGAAATAGCTGAAATCAAATTGTACAACTTACGGTGCAAAATACAAAATCAGCATAATTTGTCATTGGATGCGAGTGCAAACAAATGAATAACAAGACAGCGAAGAGGATGATGGTGATTTCTGTTTTCATAATCAATGTCTCCAGTATAACTGACTTAGATAGCAGGAACAAAATATGGATATTCTTTTACTCTTGGACTAGAGAACCGCCTTTTCTTTCTACCATTATAGTTTCCTAATTCAGTTTCTGACTGTTTCATCAATGACACTTCTGTTTGGGTTAAAAGAGCAGTCTTCCCCTTCACAGACTGCTGAATTACCAAACTTCCTTAGATTGGCCTGGTGATGTAACTAAAATATTAGCTATTTAAATAGATCCATGGTGGGATAACCGGACCGGGCATTGGCTACTCACAAGCAGATAACAGAAACGAGCCAAGCTTATGGTCAAGGGACTTTAGAGCCCCAAAACCCATTGCAAATGCTGAACCAAACAGGCCTTTAACAGACGATTTTTAGGACACAATTGCACTTTTCTGATAAGTTTTAAGACTTATGATGCACTTATGTAGTTATCAAAAGTAGCATGTTTGATACTAACTTGCCGATGAATCCAATCATTCCATCCGGTCCTCGATTTCTAAGGTTGTCCGCCTCAAAAACGTTTGAAAAGGACCTCCATGACACTGACATTGTCAACTTGAAATACTAATCTGTCAACAGCCGGTGATGAGAAGAATTGTGCAAGACAAATGGAGCAAAGACCTGATCAGCCAGCCACGATGTCGCAAATACACTCTAGTATTTTGCAAATAAGGGATAAAGTACCAAAAAGGTGATCCTCTTAGATCGGAGATTTTATCTAATTTCCAGCACTTCGTGAGTAAAATCCCGAATGCATCAGGCAAATAGGAACGGGACATACTTAAGGCGCGCATGAGAACGTTTCTGTTTCGCTATTTATGTTCCAAACCTATTCCAAAAATAAGTTTGGAACAGAAACTCGTTTGGCAACGCAAATCTGTTTTTCTATTTCTGGAACAAAAAACTGTTCCAGAAATAGATTTTGGCCCAAAACCAGAAATAAAAAAAAATTTCTGCCAGAAATAGAAAAATCTATTTCTGTTCCAGAAATTATTTTTGAAACAGAATGGTTATTATGCGCGCCCTAAAGATCGTCGATAGATGTGGACTGATCAATATACTCTGAAAGCTAGCTCAAGCACCACCCTACCGCTAAAACAAAAGGGAAGGAACAGAGCAAGTGGAAGATTATATTCATGAAGGCATCCGATAACAAAATCCCATATCTTATGGTCCCAATTTTCTCAAAGGGGCATCCTTTGAGCACTTGTTCTGTAATTTAAGGTCGTAATTGTAAGGCCATAAATGTAGCATGTCCAATATTCGTCTAATCGGAATAAAAAACACTACACGTATAGGAAGAAGAATGTGTGCACCTTGATTAGAATATATATGTCGAAATCAAATGCGGAACGGTGACGAATTGGAAACCCAAGTTCTTCCCCTCTGTTCCCTCTTGGAGCATTGGCCGATGAGGCAACCTCCCTTAAAACGAAAAGATATATTCTGAAATTCTGAGAGTGAGGGCTAGTAGGGAGACTTGAGCTTTTATATAGAGTTTCTGGCACAGAACCTCTTATCACAAATCGAGCCTAACTTAGGTCACACTAAGCCAGCCCATATTAAATTGGTTACAAATCTTTATATATTACTTTATTAGATCAATCCATAAAACGGTAAATATCAATTTCAATTTTTTTGATTCACTTCTGAAGTGATACAACCAATTAATTTTTTTTAAAAATTATATATTTTGAAAACTAACAGAATCTTACTTTAATTTTTTTTTTCATCTTAAACAATCAAGCAAGTTGCGTCCATGAAGTCATTCCAGGTGTGGAAATGGCCCTGCCTGTAAATTTCTTGTCCCACAGTTTTTAAAAGTAAGTGATCGTCATTCTTGTGAGTTTCCCTTAAAAGGGAAAATTGTGCCAATAATCGTAAAAGTGCGTTTGTATTCGACAGTATCAATTCATTCTGGTACTGAGGTGTCAGGAAAATTTGCTATCGTGGCGTGTCAAATTCTTAAACGTATCCTTCGGCGTTTTTACTGGTTTCGAAGAGATACGACATTGATGTGGCCGCGATTAATCAGTTTTTAATATGGATTAGTCTTTTTTGAACTCTTACTTAAAACACCGGAAGAGAATCGCTATCGTCTTTCTAAAGGATGGGGATTTGCGTGTATTGCTTCTGTCCGATTTGCTAGTGCTTTCTTGATTTCACTCAGCTTCAGAGATGGAAAAAGAAAAAGAAAAAGGGGCGTGACGCTTGAAACCTGAAAATCCAATACAATAAGAAAGAAAGCGAGTGGAATATAGTGGTATTGTTGCGATGATAATCAAGAAAGAACATGGTTGATTGGCTCTGATCGATACCATCTAAAAGTGATTTGCTTCATCTATTCGTGACATCACCGGGTGGGTATTCTTAAATTTCCCTCGGCTGGAAACTATCTAGATAGCTTCGCAGTGCTTAGCTACTTTCTCCTTTTGGGCCGCTAGCACTGCTACTCCTAGTGATAGAAAGAACATTCTCTCACGTCAGAAAATTGGCAAAACATTAGAAACTGGGAAAAGAAAAACAACTAAGAGAGAGAGAGAGAGGGGGTGAGTCGGATCTTGAGTTAACTGGGGCCGGCGGCGGCCCTCGATGATGACATGGGAGGGCCACACAGTCTCTCACTCGAACTAGTAGACTAAGGAAGCTCCGTCACTTGTTGCCGTCAATGGGATTTTCAAGTGGCGGCGTTAGCCGGTGGCCTCTCGAAGAATCTCATCCCTCTCGCCCCTCTGAGGTCTGAAATCGCAGGCCGAAAAGGCAGAGTTGAAGTTTTCATCCACAAGAAGTTCATCGAAAAGTCAAAAGTACCGGCCAGCCGGCCGGAGGGCGTGTCTTCATGTCCTGTTTTGGCCTTTACGGAGTTAGTTATGAACTGGCTTTCGATGCCAGATGGCAGTTTCGAATCTTGGATACCAGGCAAGAAGCCGAAAGGTAGAAGCGAAAACAGACGTCTGTCAAGAAGGCCCCCGAACCAGGAGGTGAAGAAGGCGAATACCAACAATTAACAATAACAAAGCATTCTGCAATCCATCTCCAAGAAGAAGCAAAACGTATACTTGGCTAATAAAAGAGAAAAGCCTGGTCTCCAGCTCTCATTTCACTGACCACTCTGATCATTTTTTCTTTCGCAAATCGGCTAATGGCAGGTGCACGAGCTCCTTCTTTCCCCTGGATGATCCGGCGCATTCCATCCTAGACTCTCCTGGGGGAAAATAGTCGACCGCGAAAACCGAGCAGCAGTAGAAGCCCAAGTTCGGGCAATCGAACGTGCAGATCTCGCTCAAGATTCCGGTGCTCGGGTCGTAAGAAAGGATAACACCGGGAAGCCTCAGGTAGATGACCTTCAGAACTGAGCTATACCCGCAAGGAGAAGTAGAGTGCGGCTTCCAGTTCGACAACGAAAAGCAATACCTGTTCTGTTCTAGTTTTGTGAAAACATCTGGCCTGCATGAGAATAAGGTTTCCTGTTGGACCGTGTGGACGACTTGTTCGAGTCTCCTGAAAGCATCTGGGTTGCGAGAGATTAAGGTTTCGTGTTTGATGGTGTGGACTAGTTTCCACTCGGAACTTGCAATGTCGCAGCTGGAGTAACCGGGATAGTTGCCATGATCTTGTCCCTTGAGAAGCGCCCAAGCGTGGATTCCTTCGAAATTGGAGCAACAGTAGTGTACCAAACCTTCGGATTCCCACAGGCACTGTCCAAAGGTCATCGTGTGCCAGGTCCAATTCTGAGAATGGTTCGGAAGCATAATGAGCTTACAGTGGCGCTGGCTGAGATTGCACATAAGCAAGTACCCCCCGACTTCCCAGTGTATTGCTCCGTTCGCGAAGAGAGGGCTTGTGCTGAGTTTTGGAAGCTCAGGTGGTAGACGGATTAAGGGACAAAAGTGACTCCACACGCGTGTTTCGGATGAGAAAATTTCCATTTCTAGCCAATCATCCTCTTCCGAAGATGCTGAAGGGGAGTTTGCAGTAACTGATATAGCTTCGGCTCGAAAGATCCGCACAACATGGTAGTGTTGGCCATCAAAAGCTAACGCCGTGCCGATGCCTCTCCTTGTGATCTGAGGCTGCGGAAGTGCTACGCACTGCTCGGCAAACAGATCATAAATGTGGAAAGAGAAGGGGTTTGCTGATGGAAGAGTGAGCAGAAGCAGGCCATTGCAGGAAGCACATATATGGGCATTCGTATCTGTGTGGAACGCATGGTTTCGATTGACAGTTGCATAGCATCCCTCGTATACATCGAGGAGAACAAATTGGGCAGAGCCATTTTGAAGAAGGTAGTGGCACAGAAGGCCTACATGACGATCTCCGCTGACACGGGATATGCTGCTGGAAGGCCTCTCCATGGTTCCCAGAGAGGCAAAGCCGCCCCCTACCGTGCTAAAGCAATTGCACCTCCAGGAAGTTCCTATGAGAAATATCAGAAGACCTACCAACAAAGAGTTGGAAATTAGAATTATCCTGCTTCCTTGGATCACTTCCTTTAGGCCTCGGCTTAAAGTGCAACAAGAATACGAGAAGATTTTGACACTGCCAATGACGTGGTTCCCTCGACATTCTCGCCCTCATTTGGCCTTGGATCGGCAGGAGACTTTGACGAGGTTGTTTCTGCCATTAAATTATATGACCGGCGGAAATTTTGACAACTCCAATACGAGCCAAAAACAAAGTGAAATGAGCGGCCGTATAAGATTCCTTGTTACATATAGCTTCACAGAGAAAAATGTCAAAGGCCTACCAAATAGAAATTCACTTGGTCATGTGAGACCTCTTCAAAGCCTATCTCTTCAGGACACCTTTGACTGTAAACGTTAAGAATCACGCTTTCCTTGAATTAATAACGCTCCACTTATGCATGCGCGCACGCATCTTATGAAGGAGTTGCATCATTTACTTAAGAAGAAACCCACTTTTGTATTATTATATCTCATCCTTAAATAGTTTGCCACACCAGATGTAATTTGCCGATTACAAATACTATATTTGATGCATAAGACACTACCTACTTAGAAACGTCTTTAAGTGAGGATCATCATTGTCGCGACTCGACCTCCTTAGAGGAATTGTAGGATTTAGGGGTGGTTACCAATGTTTAAGGATTCGATGTGATTCATAGATCGGCTTGGACTCTTCCAAGGCCTCGCCTCGCGTGACGGTGGGATTTTAAGAATCGAGTGACAACCTTAAGTGTGGCCGAATGACATGTGCATAGGTGTATATGCTTTCAAAGTCGCCACCGATCTTTCAAAAAGGTAGATCGAAAAACCTCGTTGGGTGATGAGAAAAGTCGTACGACTCATATGGCACTAGAGATTTGAGATCGATTACGTAGTTACTTCAATGTTGTAATCGGCGCCATTTCTGTACCTAAATTGGATGATTTTTCTAACTAAGATTTTCAAACAAATGAATCGGAACGAGGAATTCCTAAAATCTAAGAGTTCACATCTAATCTATCACTCACAATCAATAAAAATAAAGCACAAACAAACATCCAAAATATGCGGATAAAATGTATTAAATCAATACATGACATCCCTAGTAAAGCTCTATTGACCTAGAGAATGAGTGTATTAAGGTTTGGGAAGAGTTTGGAATGATTTGAAGGCGATTTGCCAATCAGGAGCAAAATCGTCATTTTGGAAGACAATTTACCCAAAGGGACTAAAAATTACCAATTTTGAAGTGATTAAGAACCCAAATCATCGAAAATAATGTTGGCCAATTGAATGTGCCTATTTCTCAATTTTCGAGATTTTCTGAAATGTTTCTAAAATTTTTAGAGACAATTTGCCCATTGAGGGAAAAATCATCATTTCAGGAAGAAATGAGAGCCAAAATCATAAAATATGGGTTTGGCCAGTCAAGTTTGACCATCTCAAAATTTTGTGTTTTTTAGAAATTTTGGGATTTTTTGAGACAATTTGTCAGTAAAAGGCAAAATCATCATTTTGGAAGACAAGAGGGGGGAACCATTAAAAATAGGATTGAATGGTTAAAACAACTAATTTCCTAATTTTTGAGGCTTTTGAGAATTTTTTAGAATTTTTTAATTTTTTAATGAATTTTCTATTTTTTGGATTCTTAAAATCATTTTCTATTTTTTTTTTTACTATTTGCAAGAAACAGGTCTGGTCAACCCGGCTCATGCCTCACGGGTGTGCGACCCGAAGGTCCCGAACCATATGGGTTTGAACCAACCTAATACGATGTTTTTTTTTTTACTTTGAATTTGAATTTTCAAAAATATTTGAAATTTTTTATTAATATCTTCAAAGAGTGCCACGTGGCTAGTCCACGGGCATCCGATCAAACTAATGAAATCTATGGTCCAAATCAGACGGCATCTATTTTTTAATCTCAAAAATGATTTTTATTTTGACAAAATGACTTTATTTTCTAAAATTCTAGGATTTCGACGTGTGCCATGCATGCATGGCCGTCAGATCAACTTTTGTTCTTTTATATGAATGGAAAGTCGAATGACTGACGTGGCACATCGACACATAGGCATTGACCGGTCAAAGGAAGACAAACCGAAGGTTTGCGATTTCGGCCAAACCGTCGGAATCCTTGTTGACGACAACAAAACATGGCCAAACAAGCTAAAAACTCTCCGATATCGGCCAAGCACGATTTTCCGGCTGCGTCCAAACTAACCACCCCTACGTTAAACAAGCCATGTAAAGCATCAAATAGTATCCAACGGATGTGAGGAGACTTAACTTGCACGATCAAAGAGCTCGGTTTCTTGCGAAACGAGCTCCCGAGCTCGAGACGGCCGAGGGAGTTTGGAGATCGACACGAGGATTTTATGCAACGGATATGGAAAACAAATATAGGGGCGTGATCAGTGAATGCTAGGGAATGATTTGAATCAAAAATCAAGAAGAAATACCGAGCAGATCGAAGGATGTCATTTGAGGACCTTCGAGAGCTCGTTCATGGAGCTTACTTTTTTTCAGGGGTTGCCGACGGGAAAGATGGAGTTCGGCGTGCTCCCTGGGGCGTCAGGAAGCTCAGAGTGCTGACGACGAGGCTTGGCGTGGCCTAGATCGCGGTGGAGGAGCTTTCGAAGTTCTCGGTCTCCCCCTCCAATGGCGGCCATGCAGAGTTTGTTTGTTTGTTTTTTTTTTTTTGTTCAGCGCTCCCTCCCTCTTCTCCCTCTCTCTCTCTCTGAGCTTGTTATTTCTCCTCTTTTTTGTTCTCCCAAGAGCTCCACCAGCTCTCCTCTTTACTTGTTCTCTCAACTTTTTGGCAGCCCAGAAACCTGCTCTCCTCCTGCTCTTCTCGGTCGAAGGACTTTGTGGGTACGAGCGCTTCGTTGGATTGTGAAGGCGAAATAAGTAGTCGACGGGAGGGTGAATAAAGGGGGGAAAAGGATCACCGTTCTTTTTTGTGGGTATCTCCCCACTCGTCGAATGGAGCTCTTTTTCCTCTCTTTTTTTCTTTTCATTTTCTTTCCTTTTCTCAGCCAACCTTTTTTTTGTCCTTTATGAGAAGGTTGTAGAGTAGATTTTTTTGGTGAGATTATCCATGAAAACTTCAACCACAAGGTAATTTTGCATGAACATTAGCGAACTTGAATTTATCTGACAGGTAAAATTGGCTCGACCAAAGTGAATTTAAAATTCTTTGGATGAAATGTCATGATCGACTCGAAATAGATAGATGAAATAAAAAAAGAACGACTGAAAAAATCTCAATTTTTTTTTTGCTCAATTAAGGCATAAAATTCCACGATTTAGAGAAACCACAACCCAAGTCGAATTTAGTGTGGCTAAAATGAAATTCAAATTAAAATAAAATTATTGATTTTTTTTTGTCTTCTTCCGATCATGAATGCTATTTTTTTTTTCTATTTTGGGGTATTTTTTAATTAAAAATAATATTAAATACCGAAAAATTTAAAAATTATTTTTTGCTCAAAAAATTGTTTCTTAGGTTTAGCCAAGGCTTTCAAAGCTGATTTTGCAATTTTTTGAATTTTTATGAAATTTCTATTAATTTTTTTTAAAGAAAACGAAAATCAAAATTAAGGTGTCAATAATCATATATTATGTCTTAGACTCATTGCATCAAGAGGGGCTCAGGTAAATAGGACAGGCTTGAACAAAGTAAATAACCAATTTAAATGTATCATCAGCATATAACTATATATGTTTTATGTTAGATCAACATGTTCTGGCTCATTATTTTATGCATAAACTCGTGGGCACAAGCAAAAACATATTAGTTATGTAAGTTCTGAGTTAACAAGAAATGCCACTTGCCATGAGACACACCCTATTCACTGAACAGGCCAATTTCTGGGATATAAAATGAGGCAAAGCACAAAGATGAAGAGTTAAAACAAAGACAGAGTATACTTAGATTTTTTTTTTTTTAACAATGCATCAGGGGCTCCCGCCGCCTACCTTTCCAAGACTGGACTCATCAAAACGTAGAACCGGTTAAAAGTATAAACAAGTAGCAATTTTGTCCGGCAGATACTATTCAACATCACCGAAGGAGGTTCCCATAAGGGACTGTAAAGATCTATATACTGAGGAGAGGGATTACATTCTTTACAACTACAAAGAAGGTAATCAATGTGCACAGGTTACCTTGGAATAATGAAAGCTCTACGACCATCTAGTTCTCCTATCATAGTTCAACAAGCTCCTCCTCCTTTGAGCATTTTGCTACTTGCTCATGCTTCGGCATTCCTTTCGTTAGGGACAAGCTTCTACAGCTTTAATATATATTTTTTTACCCCCCTGTCACAGGAAAGAAGTAATCTACTTTAAAGAGTGCGCATAATTGAAAAGCAATAAGATATAATGCATCATCCCATCAGGCGGAAAAGGAGAAACTCACTTTTGATTAGGACGCACAAAACTTGACACACAAAAGGTCACTCGATCATCATCACTTACCAAGAATAAAAAGTGGATGTTCTACAGATTCTTGATTTTCCCACAAACCCAATATGACTAATTTGTCTCATACTTCAAGAAGAGATAATATTATCGCAACCATACATCTTTTCAAGTCCATTCACCTTTGGGAAGAGTAAACTAAAATCAGTTGGTTAAAGAAGGAAAAAATAAAAAAAAAGAAGCAAGCACGCAGTCCTGGTATATATTGATATTTTAACCTCATTATCTGCGAATTATGATTTTTTTCGCGTCAATAAACTTTCTGTAAAGTTCGACACCGATGAACTTATTTGCATGTCATCATGCAATTTAAAGGTGAAATCATCACCCGACACGTAAACTGAAGCATCTTCATGCTGCAGCCTCAGTTGATCCAAAAAATATGACGCCCTGGCAAGCATAAGTAAACCATATCATATGTAATAGGGCAAGGACAATAGAACATCTACTTCACAAACTTTAATTCTTCCTAGGAAATTGAATGAAAAATAGGAAAAATAGATGAACATGAATGAAGATAATGGAAGTACTTGCCATTAAATTAAAACAAACGTACCACATCTCACATCTAACAGTTTGTTATGCCCCATACTTATCTTGGTTGAGAATTAGATTCTGACTGTGTTGTATCAGCCATGAAATAATGTGGTGTACCAATGTGAGCGGAAACTGACTGATATTCTCAAAAGAGGATCCTGCTAAAGTTTGCATGAGGAGCCCATGTGACACATCTAACGTCTTGGCTCACTAGCACTTGGTTTTTCAGCTGACCCTTTAAGACCTTGAATATCAAACCTCACTTATTTTCGCACAAAGTTTGTAAACCACATGCTTTCTTCCTTTCTTACTTCCCGCAAGTTTCTGAAGTGATTCTGCAGTTGAATGAGGCCTAGCAATTGAGAAAATGATTGAACTATAGACGTCTCTATACTTCAGATACACCAGCAAACTGAGAGGTTGATAAAGAAGCAAAATGATAAGGGGATCCGATAAGAGAATGACAACAAAACATAGAAAATGCTTTCGGAATAAGGTTATGCAATAGTGCACCAATATAAGACAGTAATCTACAAAAGAATATTTTGTCCAGGGACTTTTAGAAATCCTATCAATCCTCTATGATCTATTATGCTAGACAGATAGATTTCCCAACTCGAACAACAAAAATTGTCAAAATCATCTAATATCATTGATACTAAAATGGGTGGCCATTGAAAAGAAGTTGAAAGAATCTAAGCTCAAGGCCCATACTAAAGATTATCACAGCGTCATGCAATTTTTCACTTGGTCAGAGCTTGCGCTAGTGCAATGAAGCTGAAAATAGAATAATGGATCTGGTTGCAACACAAATAATCCATTACACCTAAGCTGTAGGGATTGAAACAAAAAGTGATTAATTGAACAGATCTCATCTCAAGCCAAGTTGCAGAAACTTGAGAACATCATATATACAGTGTAAAAGGTTCTTCGAAAGACAAAATTTAACTGTCAGCTGAAGCCATGTCAGGGAGCTTTAGGATCGTAACTTCTGCATGAAAGCTGAAGCTGGTAGTCAACACTATATATACTAACAACTACATTGGTCGGGTAATATCTATACTACATTGGACCACGGCAGGGAAACATCAATTGTCAGCCTACATCCAATTTGAAGCGGGGAAGCTGACACTGGTAGATACTTCCCATTTTTGAGGCCTCTTCAAAACTTTAAGGAAAAATCCTATCTGCACTTGAAACGTATTGGGCAATATCTGCCTCCAAAAATGCTGCCGATATATTATCGTTTTGCTTCATCTGTTTGTTGCTAAGAAAATCAAAGTCCTCATCTTGCACAGTGGCGCGATTATACAATTCAAGCAAGCAAGCATAATGCTCTGGAAGCGGTGTGATTTCATAAAGTTCTCTCATATTTACAAATAACTGATATGCCTTCTCCAGATCGTTCATATGTACACAAGCACATAAAACCCCAACAAACGTAATTGCGTCTGGCACCACATTTCCCTTCTCCATCTGGCCAAAAAGAGCAAGAGCTTCTTCTCCACACCCATGGACGCCTAAGCTAGCGATCATTGCATTCCAAGTAACTAAGCTCTTGATCTGCATCTCATCAAACACCCGTCTTGCATCTACTAAGCTACCACATTTGCTGTACATGTCAATAAGAGCTGTCCCGAGGAAAACCCCAAGGTCGAAGCCATTCTTCAGAGCATAGTCATGTATCCATCTTCCCAATTTTAAGCTTCCCAGCTCTGTGCACGCTTTCAACAGATTAACCAGTGTGAACTCATTTGGCTTAACTTTATGAAGCTGCATTCTCCGAAACAAATCAAACGCCTCCTGAGGTTGCCCATTTTTCGCATACCCATTAATCATTGCGGTCCACGAGACAACGTTTTTATCGGGCATCTGCTCAAAAATCCATCGGGCAGCATCCAAGTCGCCACAAGCAATAAGACCACTGATCATGGTCGTCCACGAGACTACACTACGCACGGGCATATTCTCAAACACCCTGCACCCACTCTCTTTATCCCCACACTTGAAATAAAGATCCATCAAAGTGTTCTCAAGAAAAGCGTCCCTCGAGAACCCTGCCTTCATGGCCATTCCGTGAACCTCTTTGCCTTTGTCAATAACAGATAAATAAATGCAAGCTTTGACAACGAATGGAAAAGTAAACTTATCAGGAGCAAACCCTTTGCAAATCATGAGGTTATACAACAGAATCGCCTGCCGCGAGCTTCCATTCATCGTATACTCTCTAATCATAAGATTCCAAGTGAAGGTTTGCGGTCTCTCGACGCGATGAAACACCAAAGTGGCATAGTCCATCTTACCGAGCGAAGAGCAGGCTTGAATCATCTTCCTAACGAGCAATTGGTCACTGGACAGGCCACTCCGGATCATCTTCGCATGAGCTTGCTTGAGCTGACCGAAATTTGCACACTTTTGGAGCAAAACCAGAGCATCCTCGGAACCAAACCTCTGTGCGGAGTTCGAAAACGGGGTTCTCCCTCGAAGAGCATCGGGCGTGCTCGAAACACAAGCAATCATTATAGTGAACTTCCAATGCGGGTATCACTAAAGGGCACAATTTTTTTTCTCAGTTGCGGGACAAAAATTGACTCTGTCGGGAAGAGAGGTGAAGGTACGCCGACACCATGCTCAAATTGGTGGTGGTGGTGAACAACATGAGATAAGAGCCTGGTTATTCACAAAACCACGACAACAAACGCAAAGTCAAAAGTTGAAGAAGAGCGCGAATTGCTACCTCGAAGTCTACCTCGCTCGCTGCTCCTGTAACAGAGAGAGAGGGAGCGCACCGGCTCGCCAGCAATGGCTGCCAGCCTGCCACGAAATCGGATTGCATATGAAAATGAGGAGACGGGAGAGAAGCAAAAATGTGTTTTGTTTATTTTACCAGGATTGAAAATGTTTAAAATATCTCGAATTTTATTTTTCCTCTCAGAAAATATTTCCTTAAATGAGTAATTTTTCCATGCAAAACAGCGACTCCATTGGTTGCAGCCTATCGTTATGGATAAGTTTGATAGAAGTTTTAATATACGAAAGTGTAATTGAATCATAAAATTTACAAAACGTGTAACCATATTCTAAAGCTTGTTAAATTAGTGCAATAAAATCATTTCATTAATTCTATCTAATTTGACTAATAGATAATATTGGTGTATTTTTTTTTAATCTTAAGTGGCGCTAACATGACTAAAACAACATCTTTTCGATTCAGATTTGATAATATAAATTTTATTTAAGTTGTTTTAAAAATAATAAAATTTAAAGAAAGAAAGAAAGAAGATACATAGGACGACTATAAGGCCGTTGTCCCACCATCATCGAAAAGGTACCAGGGATTATTGGACCTTGGCTAGGGGCCAACGAGGCCCTCCCATAAAATGGGTGGGGTTCGCCAACCTAGTGGCGGGGGATGGTAGTCCTTCGCCTCACTGACCATTCCCCGTCATCGTTGGCCCTACCCAACAATGATGGGGCAGTGGTGGCAAGGGCTGCCATGCCCTGCAACTTCCTTTGTCTATTTTCTTTTTGTATTTTTTTTTTACATTTTTGCAATTTTTTTTTGTATCGAAAGTGTCCGAAACAGCGTCCGTACGGAGACATTTTTGCATATATTTACTATCCAATTTCAATAAAATTTGCATTAAAATTCAAATTTTATCCAAAATGACATCATTTTAGCCTTATGTTCATATTTTAACAAAAGTGGCCACATTTTTCGATAGTCAAATTAGATAGAATTAACGGAAGATTCGATTACAGCAATTTGATAAATTTTAAAACTTCAATGTGCTTTTCTCTATAATTATTTCCTAAAATAAGTAAATACAATAAACTTGCATATTTAAAGTGGAAAAGACATGTTTTGGTCATTACATGGGATTCAACCCAAAGTTAAAAAAAAAAAAAACTGTCAAACATAGGTATCGAGCACCTTTGTGGCAGTTAAATCTTACTTCTAAACTTCCATTTAACTTTGACACCCCCCCCCCTCCAAAAAAAAAAATCTTCCATTTAACGGCATTGCTTCCGTTAGTTTTGGTGACTTTCAATTTATCCGTCCGCTTAGCCGTCAATGAGCCAACGGAACATAGTGTGTGCGTATACTTTATGTGAAAGTACGGAAAAAAAAATTCACTAACGGATTATCTGAAAAACAGAGAGCAATAATTACTCAGCAATGTCCCAATCTATCAACTAAGTAGGTGTTTCTCTAATTATCTTTGGGGAACATATTTGCCTAAGATCATTGGATAGAAAAAAAAATATTAAAAAAATTCTAAATAAGAATATGAAATACTTTTTATTTTTTCAAATAAGAATCTGAAATGACCATGACTGTTTCAAATAAGTGCTTGATCTCATTGGCCGTCAAGGGCATTTTCGTCAAAATACAATATTATCATCGGCACTGCCGGTTCCCGGCCACGTCATAAACGTCTCAGGCCTGTGCCTCAACCTGTGTCTATTCACACCGAAGTTGGCACCCTTGTCTCTCCAGCTACCCCGTGCCAAGCACGTTCAGGCGCAAGTGCAACGACCGTGGCTCAATTAGCTCTGTGATCGGCACCTCCTTATCTCCCCGCATTCCCGGTGGCCCCCTAGATACTGCCGGGCCATCCAGCACGGTTGTACGCACTCCGCCAAACGCACATGTCTCATGCCAATATGCAGATCAATGATGAACATCACAAAATTCTCAATTGGCCCACCCCATAAACACTCATGTAATTCATTTTTGCCACATGCATTTCCCAAAATTATTCATATTGGCACACCATTTACCTTAAAATAAATCGAATAAAATAACCAAGCAATTCGTGTTGCAAAAACTCGCATTTCAGGACCCGATTTCCATTCTAAGTCACTTAGGTTCAAAGGCAAGCAATCTAGCACACGTGGTAATTTCTAGAGTCCACAAGAATTACCAATTGACCCCTAGGGTTAGCAATAAATAATCAACATTTGACGTCCAAGAAATTTAATATTTTTCATCATAAAATTTTCCCTACTAGTCCTTAGCATACCCGACATTCTAAGTCAAGTTTAGAAATGTGCTCACCCAAAAATCAAGTTCGAGCTTGGGCTAGACGGTGATGAGCTCGGGCCACGAACGGCAACAGCTAGTTACTGTTCCTGCGACACTATTCCGACGGCACTATTCCGGCGGTACTATTCCGGCAACACTGTTCACGGCGGCGACGACGGAATCGACGGCGATTTTTCGGCGACCAACAGAAACACAGCAACAAGCAAAACACAGCAGAGATAAGGAAGATGCAGCTACATCAAGCAAAAGAAGAAAATCAACAAAACAGGGTCAAATTTGATTCAAAACTGGGAATTCTCTAGGAGATTTGTGGTTGTTCCGTTTTCCGAATATCGAAGTTTAACGTCTTACGAGTACACAGGCGAAAACGGGGCTCGATTCGGACACCAGACGACCCCGAACGAGTCGATTTCCTCCGGGTGCGCGTGCTGGACGCGAGAAAACCGAGAAGCAGAAGAAGTAAATTTCCAGCAGCTGATTCAAGGACAGAGGAGGGGAAGAACAGAGCAGTAGCTCAGGTTCACGAGCAGCAAGTTGTGGAGAAAGAGGGAGCATCAAATCCAACGAGTAGCTGCAGCAGTGATGGCCCGAGGATGGAGAAGAAAACGCAGCAACTAACTCAGGCAAGAGAAGAACCGAAAGAAGAAGTGAAGGAGAAGAAGAAAAGTAAAAAAAAAATCTGCTGCAGTAAAGTCCCTCCGTGAATCAGCAAAAATTAGTGGGCTCAATCATCAAATATTATCTTTCTTGCATGGGGGATTGCTTCAACTAAAATAGGCACAAAGCAGCCGCAAGTTTGGCCAAAGAAGGAGCTCCACCTTAGCTGCAAAATGGAGTGGGAAATCAAGAGAGAGTACGTGGGCTTGGGGAAGCTTCTGCCGAGGGAATGAAGTGGAAGGTGAGTTCAGCAAATTTATCAATTCATTTGTCCTCTTGTGCATGAATTGAGGACGTCACATTGTCTATGTCCCATCAAGAAGCTGAACAATCGAGACACTCGACAGAAAGAAAAAACGTTGCCAATGAACAATCAAGTTGATTATTACAAACAACAAGAAGCTCCGTCACTTGTTGCCGTCAATGGGATTTTCAAGTGGCGGCGTTAGCCGGTGGCCTCTCTGTTACTATTTTTTTTGTGTATATTCGTTCGTGTATGTCAAATAAAAAGTAGGCAGACAAACCTGAATCGCAAAGCAAAGAAGAACTAAATTGGAGATGAAGATCTGAGCCCGACGAATTCACGTCGTGTCCTTAAGACAAATTTGTCCCCTCAATCGGTACCAAGGGTCTTGGACAATTGCCTCCCATGATAGAACGGATCGCCTTTCTCTTCGAAGCGGTACTTCTTCAAGAGAAAACGACGAACTCAACTTGCAGAGAGTAATCGCATGGAGATGAGAGTGAATATGAATGAAAGAAATCGATAGAAAAAACTGATGGATATCTTTGCTTCCGGAAAAATATGCAATTTATAGTCACGGGCCGAAGAGTCACGAAGTTATTCGGTTAATTCGATTCGGTTATTGAATTAATAGACATCTTCGTTTGATGTTCTATTATCACCGAATCATTGCCTTCGGTCGGTGTTCAGTTATCAACGAACCCGAACCAATAAGTCGAAGAAAGATGTCGAATAGTCATCATTTAAAAAAAATTCAAATGGATATGTCTATTCGAAAAATAAAATCGATGGGTTTAACTCGGGCCCGGGCCGAGCCGGACCGGCCGGCTCGGCTCGGCGCGCGTGTGGACCGGTTTGACTTTATTTACATCCATAGAGAGCAATTTACCCAATTCATGTGAGCGTACTCTTATTGCTAAACTTCATTTTATGAAGGGCACTAAACAACACGTGATCAAGGAAGTGATCGCAATGGTCAAAGCACAAAGGATAGTAGTACTTGGACTGCAAACACATGGATTAACAGCAGGGATCGGGATGTTTACCTTGGGTTTAGCAGACAAGTGTCTCCTCAAACTGCTTGAGAAGCTCTGGTGGAGACATTTTGTTGTGCTCAGCTCCCAATATGGCTATGGGACCTTGACCATCAATTTTCTGTTGAAACCTCAATTTTCACAGTAAACCGTGGCCTTCCCATACTGGTTTCTGTTGAAACCTCAATTTTTTTTGGGATTTATTCCAATGAAAAGTCAAGCACTAGCCCAACACCAGCATCAGCAAGCCCTACCACTTGCTCGCTACACAACTTGTCCACCTTCTCTATTTGACTCAGCCAGCCTAACTACAGACATTTCCCTGGAAGCGAGCAAAACAAGTTGAGCCTCATTCAGTGGTATTAAAAGGAAATTTGGAACTTCTCCTTTTCATTTTTCATTGCCCAACCACCTAATATCTCAACACAAGTGCCAGACCCAAAAAGACCAATCTTCTACTATTCTCTCACTATCAACCTGTGACTATTATGACTTATAATAAGTGGAAACAACAAAACTTACCTCCTATCCCTCAATTATGATCAAATGAAAAAGGACCATCTATAGTATTATAGGTTTCACTGAGAAAAGGATCCTCAGGTCGTAACAAGTCTGGAACTCCTTGCAGTGTTTCTGTATCAAATCTATATACATTTGCAACACCAAAAACCTTAAAAGTTTTATCCTTGCAGCATTTCCATGATTATTTGGCAAGTAAACTAATGAAATTCACTTAATGTGTGAATTAGCTCCAAAGCCAATTGTGAATTCAATAGAGTGCAGTGAATTACCTCCGAAGCCAAGTGTCCTCAAACTTAATGTTGATGACTCAACTGCAGGAGCGATCTTGTGCGTACGCCGCTACAACTCCGGCTGACCCGTGGATGGCTTTTGCTCGTATTGTGTCGGTATCTTCAGGTGAGCAAGCAGATGCGAAATCCAAGCGCAATCCGTTCTGGAGGTAGACTCCAAGTCCCTCCTCAATGTGTCTTGGCACTAGTTTGTCAAACAAAAACCACAATGAGTATGGGTATGCTTAAAGAAAGTATGGGGCATTGTATGGCAACAAATAAACAGCCCAATGTAAGTAAAGAGTTCAAAAAATGCATCTTCGGGATGCTATCTAGAATTCAAATACATCCTTCGCAAGCTTAATAATTTGTAGCAGAAGTTACATTATTTGCTAATCGCAGGAATTGTCAGTATTTTGGGCCATTTATTGATCGATTTTTGCATCTAGTACAACAATATGTACCGATCCTCAACTTGCTTAGGCAGAACAAAATGTTCGACAATCAAACCACTATCGATCTTCCAAGACTTAAAACGTCAAGTGCCATAATAACTCCAAAAGGACACCTTCCATTCTGTTAGCTATTAGCCATCCAAATGCAAGCAGAAGTTGTATCATCTCTACTTAACTAAGCGAACCATATCCAATGACCAAGTTATTCGGCCTAAGCACCAGGAATTAGTGTCGGAAAGAAAAAGAATATACAAAATAGAAATATCAAGTGATGAAGATAGTTTCCTTGAACTTACCAAAAAAAGATAGTTTCCTTGAAGCAACAGAAACTCCATTACGAACAATAAACTCAACCTCCATGAAGATAAACCGGTTTGGGGGAGGGGACGGCGAAGGCAGATCTGAACTCGAGACTCAACAACTGAGATTAACAACGCTATTGGCGGAGGCTGAGGTGGAGGGCGTCGGGACCCAGCAGCTGCAACCGGCAGGGTTTCAGGGGACACGACGACAGCTGCATCTCGCAGCACGCTTGCAGCGGTGCTTTGGTTTTTAGCAACGATGGTGTCGGCATGCTTTGTTTTTTGGCAAGCTTGCAGAGGTCGAAAATCCGACACTTGGGGTTTTCTTCTTCTTCTTCGTTGGACTTTCAGAGACAGAGAGAAGAAGATTTGGGGTTGTCGTCGGACGTTGAGGGAGAGAAAGAGAGACGGCCGAGATTTGGGGTTGTCGTCGGGCTTTGAGGGAGACTCGGACTGATTTGGGGTTTTTTGTTTATTCGTTGGACTTTCGATTTTGATTGTTGCCGCTCAAAATTTGGGTTGGCTTCCTCCGGTGACGTGGCACGTTCATGTCCGTCGGATTGTAATGGACGGGTGAGATTATATCTATGTCACCCCTGCCATAGAATAGCTATGGCAGGGGATCCGGTTCCAACATAAAAGAGTGACCATACACCATTGACTGGGTTGAGATGCGAATTTGGGGTGGTTTAGGGGGTTCATGTTACAAGGATGTCTAGTGTCCGGCTTTTTACAAAAAGGGGTCTCAATTTTATTTTATTTTATTTTTATTAATTGGTCTCATTTAAAAAAATTTACCGATTAAGGATTCGTCCGGTAGGGAGGGCGCCAGATGGACCCCCGTTTGGCACCCCAGGTGCCGAACTTGGGGAGGGGTGCTCTCCCTCTGCCGTCTTCTCTCTCTCCACCATCTCTCTCTGTGGCATTGCTTCACAGGAAATCTAGAAGACGCCTCTGCCATGGCCATAGAGCTTGAGCTCCACAGCCAAGGCGGTTGCGACTTTCGCCGCCGAGACGCCGATTTGACGAGCTCGTGCCACCACGACCGATTTGAAGAGCTTGCGCCACCACAGTCGCAGAGCTCAAGCCCACGGCTTGTGGCTGCCATGGCCACAAACCTCGACTACTCAAGCTCGACAGCTATGGGGGCCGCAAGCTCAAGCTTTGTGACCAAGGATAGATAAGACATCGACAGGGCTCTTGGCCGCCATGACCACGGTGTTCGAGCTCGAGCTCCGCGGCTATGGCGGCCACAAGCCTTAGGCTTGAGGTCCACGATGGAGATGGAGAAGACTTTGGCGAATGAAGGGACAGAATCCATCAGTGGCGAGCCTGAACTGGAGAAGGCGCTGGAAAAAAGTTGCCCGCCCCCCCCAACCCAACGGGGGTCCGTCCGACACCCACCCCCCCCCCCCCCCCCCCCCCCCCCCCGGGGGATGGACCCCAAATCCTTAAATCTTTTTCAATGAAGCTCAAATCAGTTAAATATATATATATATATATATTTTTTTTTTTTTGAGACCCCTTTTCGTAAAAAGCCCTTTAGTGTCTCTGCTTTCATCATTGTGTAGGCTTTCTGCTCTACTTGAACTCTAAACTCGAACAGGTTTTTTCAGGCTATATGTAAAACCTAGTAAATTTCGTTACTGTCTCACATATGATTCTTGAAATAGTTGTGCTGTATTGGAATGATAATTGATAGGCCAACCATTTGAAGCCGTTTTATCTTGCGCTAAGGAAATGACATTCTTGGAACTTGTCAAATTTACTAGAATTAGGACACTTGTTTTGTAATTGATCTGACAACATCTACTTATTATCTTATATGATAACGAGCTTTGCTATGCTCTCCTTGAATAAGTGAACACTTGCAAGTTTTGAGCTCTCATTTTTACTACTGTGAAGATGAGTCAAATTGAGCTCTATCCATCGTCTTTACTTTCAGGTCTACCCTTGCAAGTTTTATGCTGGGCCTTGATGTGGACATTGCAAACATTGGGTAGCGCTTTGAAGATGTTTTTTTTTATTCTATATTCTCGGCATTGCTTGACGCTCTTTTATTGCGTGCTTAGGTTTCTTCTCATCTCTGACGCCTAGTTCAAATTTGGGTTGAATTCGAATGAGTGTGTTGTCATGTGTCCATCTTCTAACGGAAAAAGGACATTGAAACTTTGCATTATAGTTGATAATTAAACGATATGGAGCAACTCTTGTCTTGAAGGTTGTGCATATTGTGGGGGTGGACAACCGTGACAAAATTTGATTATCTTTAAGGTCCACTTGCATCGTCAACTCTGCGTTTTGAAAATATGCATGTCATGAGGGCAAAGCCATCGGTATCCGGAAAGGCTATGGCATATTCTTCTGTACAAGGACATTTCAGTTATAATGTTAGGTGTTTTAGGAACAAAACAATGACCATTGTCGAGTCAATACCAAGATAGCCACATGGATGTTAGACATGTTTGATACGTGAAGCATCAAGGAGAATCAGAGGTGCTTATCTATGTCCATCGTGTACGCGAAAATATTTCCCTATTCTTCCACTTTTCTTTCTTCATCTCCTCCCTACCTCCCGTAGTTTTTCTATGTTAGCATCTGAAACGTGTAAAAGGGGAAGGAAGAAATGTAACTTTGCTTCTTCTTTCCAATGGCACTTGTAAAGATTATTCTTGCTTAAACATTGTCAAATCATGCTCTGGAAGGACAATGGAAATTTTGGATCTTGTCGCAATTTAAGCAAACACATGAAGCTCCTAAATTCTTACCAATAGTAAAATTGGGATTGGCTTATTTCTTTTCACTTTCTTGTCCTCAAGGTGCATAGATATTCTGAATTCTCTCTCTCCCCCACCATTTGCATGAGATGTATGTAAGCTGCTAATGATCTATTACTAAGTCCAAAAAGTGAAAACATGAAAAAGACTTATTTTCTCTCTCTTTTGCTTCAGGAACGCCCGTCAAATTTGGTTGTTGTACCTTCATCTTAGCAACCGACCTGGCCTCAATAGATGTGTGGTAAATTTTGGGCATGTGATCAATAGATGGAATCTTTTAAACCTGGCTGGGCTGCTTGGAATACTTCTTTCAGCCCTGGGTGTTAGTGCAATTTAATTACATATTAGAAAAAGTCAGATTTTGATTTTGTGGGTTAAATCTACTCAATACATCTTCTTTGTGACGATTTTGTTTATCTTCGCAGTCCTGATTTTGAGGCGGATTTACTTAGATGAAGGGGAAGGGTTGAACAAAAGAGTAGCATCATATGTTATTCATTGTTTATCCTCAGGAATTTGCCTATGTCACTGGTTAAAGTATCTTCTTGATTTAGTTTGTATCATTTTATTTTTTTTCCTTGCTTCTGGTGAGGTTGTGTGGTTTTCACTGATTGCTATTATTTGAACATGCTCCTTGAGTTGTTTAGACACTTGGCTTCATTGTTTTGCAGGTTGACGAACCTACATTCGGTGATGATAGTGGAGTGGTTGATCTCCTGATGGCCTTGTCCAATTCAGGATGAATCTTGTTGAACTCTTGGTGGACATTTGTCAGCTTTTAGGATCTACCGCGTTCATGCAAAAGGTGCAAAAGAGAAATTACTGATTCTGATTTACTTGACAGATAGCTGGAAAAAACCTTTTCATTTTTTCTGTATTATTTGAAACTTTTGTTTTATAATTCGTACCTTAATTACTCCAATGACTGCAAGACTGAGATCAATGGACTTTGGTCCTTTGCAGCATAAGTTTCCATGGTCATTGCGGCATGTGTTTTTGTTGCTTATATATCTAGTTTTTATACCTCTCATCTTTTCTTTTCTGTCCTTTTCATGCCTTTTATTCTATCTGTGTCATAGGTTTTTACGTCGACGTTGCTGAATCATCATTTATATTTATTGACGGATCTTTTGCGGTGGTTGGATGCGAGTGAATGTACCACCACCATAAAAGGAGGTGGAAGCCAAATTGTTTGCCCTCAATGTGGTAAGCACCTATAGGAGTAAACTGACACTCGTTTACTCTTTATTCTAGCATTGCTAGTCATTGCATCTGTGGAATTTAGACTCTTCTTAGGTAACTAGTACTTGAAGTATATTTGATAGACTAATCCCTAAGAGTCTACATTATATGCCAGTCTTTGGCATGTTTTTCTCATTTGTATGCGTGTGTATACTTATAAACATGTATTTAGATGTTGTTTCGCATGCTAATTCGTTTTGTATTTTCTTCATTGTTTCAGCAATTTGGACTAAATTTGTTGCGTGCCAAACTTTAAGATACCTTATCTGATACTGTTGTAGTGGTGCTTCTATGTTGGGCATGATGGCTAGTACAGTCCAGTCAAATACTCTCTCTTAATAATATACAAATTTGAACAAGTAGATGAAACATCAGATCTGTCGCACATATCAATAGTTGGGATTCTTGGATTTGCTAGTGTGGTTGATAGCTAAATGGAACAGTATGAGCTTCTGATCAGGTTTATGTCGCGGAATTTTTCATTGTACAAGAATGAGCAGCTTATCTTTTTTCGTTGCAAGTTAAATGTGGCTACTTGTAATTTTTCTGGTTAAATAGCTATTGGGCAGATCTGTTTAGACTGATTTTTGCTATTTAGCTTTTTACTTTTTCTGTTCCCACATGTTGTGGCTCATGCAACTTGACTTTTACTTAACAAGGATTGCCTAAAACCTTTCAAAAGATACAAATATTGATATGTTATTTGAGTATATATTTGCCGTAAATTTTTATGTTTGAATATAATTGAAGTTTTGGTGGGAAAGTCAATAAGCAACTTCTGCTTAAAATAAGCCAAAACAATGGCCCTACCTGACCATATAAAAGCTATGAAAGTGCTCAGTTGGTTTAATCACGTTATTTAAATTTGTTGAGCTGTAAATAGCCAGATTTTATGGCTGTAAATATGTAGGGAAATTGGCTGATTTTTAGGAGTAGATTCTAGTCAAATCCCATAAATCGTGGGATTGTAATTGCTCTCTTATTTAGGCTTTATTTCCTTTTTTGTTTGCTACGATTTCTGTGTCTTAGCCTATAAATGTAGCACTGTAAATAGCAGAAAACATGAACGAGAATAAGAATTTCTCTCCATCAAATTCTCACAAAATCAAATAAAAATCAAGCAATCGCAGGAATTTGGTTTTAATAATGCATGCGACTGATTGGAGAAATTGAAGCCCGAAAGATTTGCTCTCCTATGTTAATTAATGCTAAAGGATAAATTCTAACACAGTCAAGAATCTTTGCAAATTGAAGCTCGACTGATTGAGGAATTCGGTGCACGTCTGTATATTTCCTTTCAATGCCATCTGTATTGACTTTTTTTTTGAGTTGTACTTATAGAGTCTCTCTATAGAGTCAAATTCTGGTGGAGATAATATTTATATAATTCTATTGGAATCTTTGCAAATTTAATGAGTTAATTTTCTAACTATCTAAAACTCTGCTGTCCAATATAATCGTGGGACACCCTTTACAACATTTAAAAGCCGAAGAAGAAATTTTGATTAAAGATATTTTATCCTGAAGAAATTCCGGCGAAAGAAGTACAAAATCCTATTATAAAGTAAAAGCATGCTCTAAGCACTAACCGCGGTCGAAATCCTCACCCCCAATAAACTGCTCTAAAAGGAATGCCTTCTCTTCGCGAGGAGGAGTTAAAATCGAACTGCAGAATCGAACCAAATTGAATCTAAAAATTCATGCATTTTGAGTCAGTTTAATTTTAAGTTCAGATACCGAAAAAATAATTATATATATTTTTATTTTGGATCAGCTCTAAATTGAACTTTTACTATTCTCACTCTTCTCTTGTCGCTCGGAGGTCGCATTCGTCACTGCTCCATTTGTTTCACGGAAAATGACCTCTTGGGAGAAAACATTTTCCAGAAAGTCATTTTTCAAGAAAATAATAATATTTTTTGGTGTTTGGTTAATACTTAAAAATGAACTGGAAAATAATTTCTATCATTTGACAAGTAATTGATTTTCTGCCGACGGCGGTGATCGGCGGCGGGAGAGGGACTGACGGTGGGCGGCCATGGACGGCGGTTAGCGACTGAGGACCGAAGGCGGCGACCGGTGGAAAATGATTTCCTCTTTTCAGAAAGTGAAAATCATTTTCTATACTTTTTAAAGAGTTTTTTTCATAAGAGAAAAATATTATTTAGGGGTAGTCTATTTTTCGCCCTTCAAATATCGAAAAATTTAAAAAATATTTTTTTTTAAGAAATCAATTTCCGTGAAACAAAAGTAGCTAGGAAAGAGAAACCTCTCCTCTCTTCTCATTCTCAGACGCGTTCCTCAAACACGTTCTTCCCTTCTCCGCCCTAAAGAGGAAGAGCCGTCTCGGTCTCAGTTCCGTCCTCTTCTCTCTTGCTCCGAAATCGACTGGTGTGGGTGGGTTCTACTTCTTTCCCTAATCCCTCGGACGGAATTTCGCACCGCCCTTCAAACCCTAGACGCCGGTCGAGTTTCGGAGACGAAAGCTCCTCGAGACCTCGAACGAGCTGATTTCCTTGGGGCTCTGCCTCTCATCGCTGCGCTCGTTATCCAGGCACGCCACTTCCTTCGTTCCTTGAATTTACCGAAATGCCGATGCCGTTGCCTTTGCCGTCTGTCTGCGGGGAATGTGCGATCTGTGTTTTGAGTTTCATGTTGAATTTGTTGGAGAGGTTGACTCGTAAAGGGGGAAGTCAGAAGTGTGCCAGGGACATGCTTCGAATTCACTTTCAATGTTATTGGGTTGGGGCGTTATAATCTGAATTCTGCGAGGTGTTGCAGTTGTGGCTGTTCGTGAGTTGGGAGTTTGGTGGGTTGAAATTGAATTGCAATGTGCTGAGACTGAGAGGACGCAAACATTACTGTTTGAGGTTAAGCTTGGTCATAGGAATTTCCCTTTATTTTTCTTACCTTTTTGGCGTAACATGTTTTAGATGGCCTCAAGCGGAGTGGACAGTATAATCAATTGCTCTTTCTTTGGTTGCTGGATTATTTTGTTTACCTTGTAAGGTTCTAGTGCAGTGTAATGGGAAGCTTTCTTTTGTGGATCCTATAGATGCTACTGTGTTGGATGTGTCTTTTCAGAACTCGTGTGTTTCTCTGCAAAATTCTGCTTTTTGGTTTTAGGTTCTCATTATGATGTGAAATCCGCGAGGAGCTAGTTCTCTTGGTAGTTGATTTTCAATATGTGAATCCTTTCTTATTAAACTAAATGCATGCAGTTTCAATTGGTTGACCATTTACCTTGTCTATGTCTCTGTTCTTATCATACTTGTGATAAATATTCTAGTTTTACTGCGTTAGTATTATACTCTCGCGTTAAGTTCCTCCTCACAAGGTCCCCCCCTTTTTTTTTTACCAAGTTGCCATTTTCAGCTTGCTTTAATGGCTGCCCTTTTCTATTGTGCTCCTTATATCTTGTTGCGCTAATAATTTCAGATTTTAATTGTCATAGATAAATCTGCTCCCATGGCTGCCATGGCTCTCTCTCTCTCTCTCCCTCGTTCCAGATGAGGAATACGTAAGATGCTAGATTTTATTGCTTTATTGAATTTTAACAAGCTATTTTATTTTCGGTTGCGTGCGGAGAATGCTTTTTTTGCTGGTCCGGAATCATATTCCGCATGGATTACTCGATTTTTTGTCCAAAGTTTTTTATATATCTCATCAACAGAATGTTTATAGTTTTCGAACAATTGCAAAAATATGGGCCACCTTTGCGCAGGAAGCTGCGAAACTTAGTAAAGGCACCAACCAAGGCCACTCTTCTTGCCCATCCTACTTCAATTTTCTTGAGATAGAACAATTTTTCGTGTGTTCTGATTTTGACTTTCTGGATGAAGGTAAGGGAAATGTCCAGCAAAAGCATCCTGTTTCCGATGGTGCAAGATGATTTCCAGATGAGAGAGACGTAAGATACTGGACTTTATTGCTATATTGAATTTTAAAAGGCTTTTTTTATTTAGGGTTGCGTCCTGAGAATACATTTTGTGGTGCTCCTCCGAATCATATTCCAGATGGATTATTAGATTGTGAGTCGAAAGTTGTTTATATATCTCATCAATAGAGTGTGTGTAATTTTCGAACCGTTATAAAAATATGGGCCATCTTGGCAGGAATCTGCGAAACTTTCTTTCTTAAAACGAAAAAGCCACTCTTCTAGCCAATCTTACTTCTATTTTTCTGAAATAGAACAAAATCTATAGCTTGTTTTGACTTCTCAAAACGAAAAAGCCACTCTTCTGGCCAATCTTACTTCCATTTTTCTGAAGTAGAACAAAATCTATCGCTTGTTTTGACTTCTCAAAACGAAAAAGCCACTCTTCTGGCCAATCTTACTTCCATTTTCCTGAAGTAGAACAAAATCTATCGCGTGTTTTGATTCTGACTTTCAGGATGAAGGTAAAGAAAGTCCAGCAAAAGCAGCCCGTTTCCGATGAGAAAAGAAGCTATCTATATGAGGAAAGATGCTATCCATATGAGGAATACGTAAGATGCTAGATTTTATTGCTGTATTGAATTTTAACAAGTTATTTTATTTTGGTTGTGTGCCGAGGATGCATTTTTTGGTGCTCCGGAATCATATTCCAGATGGATTATTAGATTATTTGTCCAAAGTTATTTATATATCTCATCAACAGAGTGTTTATAGTTTTCGAACAATTATAAAAATATGGGCCACCTCTTTGCAGGAAGCTGCGAAACTTAGTAAAGGCACCAACCAAGGCCACTCTTCTAGCCAATCTTACTTCAATTTTCCTGAAATAGAACAATTTGTCGTGTGTTTTGATTTTGACTTTCTGGATGAAGGTAAGGGAAATGTCCAGCAAAAGCAGCCTGTTTCCGATGATGAAAGATGCTTTCCAGATGAGGGAGACGTAAGATACTAGACTTTATTGCTGTATTGAATTTATTGAATTTAAAAAGTCTTTTTAATTTAGGGTTCCGTGCTGAGAATACATTTTGTGGTGCTCCTTCGAATCATATTCCAGATGGATTATTAGATTGTTAGTCGAAAGTTGTTAATATATCTCATCAATAGTGTTTGTAATTTTCGAACCGTTATAAAAGTATGGGCTGTGAAGGAGAGCCTTGGCGCATCTGGTTAAGGTGTTGCCGTGTGACCTGGAGGTCACGGGTTTGAGCCTTGGACGCAGCCTCTTGCAAATGCAGGGTAAGGCTTGCCTCCTTTCACCCTTGTGGTGGGGCCCTTCCCCGGACCCCCGCATCGCGGGGATGCTATCGTGCATGGGGCTGCCCTTTATAAAAGTATGGGCTGTCTCGGCAGGAATCTTCGAAACATACTTCTCAAAACGAAAAAGCCACTCTTTTGGCAATCTTACTTCCATTTTTCTGAAGTAGAACAAAATGTATCGTGCGTTTTGATTCTGACCTTCAGGATCAAGGTGAAGAGAGGCCAGCAAAAGCAGCCCGTTTCTGATGAGGAGAGAAGCTATCTATATGAGGAGAGATGCTATCCAGATGAGGAACATGTACGATGCTAGATTTTATTGCTGTATTGAATTTTAACAAGCTATTTTATTTTGGGTTGGGTGCCGAGAATGCTTTTTTTGGTTGTCCGGAATCATGTTCCCAATGGATTATTAGATTAGTTGTCCGAAGTTATTTATATATCTCATCAACCGAGTGTTTATAGTTTTCGAACAATTGCAAAAATATGGGCCACCTTTTCGCAGGAAGCTGCGAAACTTAGTAAAGGCACCAACCAAGGCCACTCTTCTTGCCCATCCTACTTCAATTTTCTTGAGATAGAACAATTTGTCGTGTGTTCTGATTTTGACTTTCTGGATGAAGGTAAGGGAAATGTCCAGCAAAAGCATCCTGTTTCCGATGGTGCAAGATGATTTCCAGATGAGAGAGATGTAAGACACTAGACTTTATTGCTGTATTGAATTTTAAAAGGCTTTTTTTATTTAGGGTTGCGTGCTGAGAATAGATTTTGTGGTGCTCCTCTGATTCATATTCCCGATGGATTATTAGATTGTTAGTTCAAAGTTGTTTATATATCTCATCAATAGTGTTTATAATTTTCGAACTGTTATAAAAATATGGGCCATCTTGGCAGGAATCTGCGAAACTTACTTCTCAAAACGAAAAAGCTACTCTTCTGGCCAATCTTACTTCTATTTTTCTGAAATAGAACAAAATCTATCGTGTGTTTTGGTTCTGACTTTCAGGATCAAGGCAAAGAAAGTCCAGCAAAAGCAGCCTGTTTCCGATGAGGAAAGAAGCTATCTGTATGAGGAAAGATGCTATCCATATGAGGAATATGTAAGATGCTAGATTTTATTGCTGTATTGAATTTTAACAAGCTATTTTATTTTGGGTTGTGTGCCGAGAATACATTTTACTCGCTTGTATGTTGCTTGGTTGTCGCTTTCTGTCTTAAAGATAGGATCCCAATGCCGTCTGTTCTTTTCTTTTTTTTTAGCCCTAGATTCCTTTAAACAATTTAAACTGAGAATTTAGTAAAATTGAAATCAGCAGTGATGAAGAAACCACTGATTACTCTGAGACCATCCATAGGGGATTAATTACTTGTTTGTTCTTGTTGTTGTGTCAACCTTGCACTGAGAGAGAGCAAATTGTTTTTTGTGCTGGTGTGGTTAATTAGGATGCGTTTCCGTAGTGAGGGTTAGATAATCATGATATTTTTTTATTGCAGTATGATTTTAATTTTTCTTACTTCAGTGTAATGGGAGTTTTCTGATATGTGGTTTGTTTTGGACTTCAAATGTATTTTTACAGGATGTTGATGCAGATATGGTAGATGCTTCTCCTGTCCCAAAAGAAGCTCCAATGTCAGAGAAAAGAGCCGTATGACTCCTTATGCCACTGCTTGTCCTGTCCTTAGCTACTGTTCCTCGACCACCAATCACTAGCTTCTTTATGTTGTATCGTAAACTCATGTTGATTCTCGATGCAGCCGAAAACGCATGTCGTATTGTAAACTCATGTAGAGACTCTTGAAGTTTTTAAGTTGAAGAGATTTTAAGTTAGGCCTACCTATATAACCTTTATTTTTGTTCTGAGTGCTTGTGCTCGAGTTGGGTTAGTAGAAGAAGCCTGGAGGCATTTTCTGTCGATGGTCACGGAATATGGTATAGGACCAACGGTCGAACGCTTTGCTTGCATCCCATGTGGACATAGTGGGCTGGCATGGGCAGCTTAAGGAGGCCTTCCATATAATAGAGGACATGCCAGTGAAGCCGGATAAGGCTGTTTGGGATGCTTTCCTTGGTGCTCGGTTGTACGGTGCATGACGATGTAGAGTTGTCTCGAGTCGCAGCTGAAGCATTGATGTGGATTTGAGTCAGAAAGCTCAGCACCGTTCATCTTGCCATACCACATGTAATGCGGATGCCAGACGCTGGGATGATGGAGAGGAAGTACGAATGATATGGAGAGAAATGCAATTATGAAGCGTAAGGGGTATATTCGAGTAATGTCCCTGCAATAGCTGTTGTTTCCTATGCCGACCGGCGCTTTACTCCCTGTGTCGACCTCCTTTTGCTTATGAAGACAGGACGAGTAAGATAGCTAAATTGATCTTTATTTCCTATATATCGGGATGAAAGAGTCAGGATGAGAGAATCTGAAAAACCAAAAAATAGTCTGATCATGTGGTTGATTTAATTGTGATCCTGAAGAAAGAGCGAGGACTACTCTTGTTTGCATGGTGAAGCGTTTGGTGACATTCCAGAATGGAAGAAAAGTTTTGAAGGTGAGAACGAGATTTGGAGGAGTCGCTTTGCTTAACTGATGGTGAAAAATCTATGGATAGCTACGAACCCTAAGTTTCTGGCCCATTTACAAATGAAACTCGATGACTTCAACAATATATACACCCGATCAAATAGGAGCAGAAGCCAATCTAGACTATTAATTGGCGTGCTCTACTTTCGTATGAATCATACATGCTAATAATACATTACTGCTTCGTCAAATTGAACGTGCGAAGAGCAACAACTTTTTCTGCATGGTCCAAGTGCATTGGCCAACTTGGGCCTTTACTCAAGATGCATTGCAAGAGGAAATGTTACGTGCTGATGCTAGGAAAAGCCTTTGTCTTGACCGTTCACTTTTTCCTGAGAGAATTCTCTGCTATTCTTTGGACCTCGTCTCTTACCATTTTATTATGTGATGCCTCTCTTTCAGCAACTTTAGTGAATCTGCAACGTTTCTTCCATGATGCGATTCTTAAGTTTGCGGTAAGAAAGTGTCAGATATACTTAATTCAACGATAAGCCATGACTGATGATCATTGCCTTTATCTTGTATGAGCTTTGGCAACAAGTCGGCAAACTTACAGAAACAGAAATAGAGAGCTCAAGAATTTGGTAGAGTATTTGAAAGAGCAGAAATAGAAATAGAGAGCTGAAATGTTTTATATTTAGTTAGCAATAAACTCACGCCTAAATAGATCTAATCATAATCATCTACTCTTCTCCTCCCCCTCACCGGTCACTGCTGAGCCACAGGAATGTCGTAGTGGTTCCTGCAAATGCATTAATAATGAAAAAGAAGACAAAAGAAGGCAAAAAACAAAAAACAAAAGAGCAAAGAACTACCGTACCCCTCGCTATTTACAAGTCCTGCCTACAGTAGGAGATTCCTCATCTCTTGAATGACTTGGGCATCTATCCCTTCTTCTTGCAAGTTTAGAGTCATAACTGTCACTCTTCCAAGCAAATAGGGGGCTTGGTATCTCCTCAATAATCGTATTAGCTCACGTGTCTCAAGCACGTTAAAAACATTAATCAACTTTCTATATAAAAGGATTCTAGTCCCCTCAGAAAAGTGCGCTTCCTCCACTCCGTTTGAGGGCATTGCACGCCGCTACAACCTCCCTAACGGCCACATAAGAAAGGAGAAAAAATCATAAGTTAGATCAAACAAAAAATTACATTGCAATTAAAAACACAATAGATGTACAAGTTTGCTATCCGCATGGCCGTTGCGAGGCGATCGCCAAGTTCTCATCTGCGAGTCATCCATTGTTTGGATAGCTGCATCAAAGTTTTACTGGTGATATAACACACACACACATATATATATATATATGTATATAAGCCCCTTGAATTAAGGAGCAATGTAAAATAGGATTGCTTCATTCTTGGCAATATAATATATATAAATATATATATATATATATATATATATTAGGACAGTTGATGCTTTTTTCAAGATTTTATTGATTATATATATATATATATATATATATATATATATAAGCCCCTTGAATTAAGGAGCAATATAAAATAGGATCGCTTCACTCTTGGCAATATAATCCTAGTCTTGGCCCTTGGATTCTTTTCTTTCTGGATAAATGTAATGAAAAACTCCAAATTGATACACATGTGATAAGTTTACCCTAAATTAATTTTTTTGATCACAAAAAAATCCCAAATCGGAATACTTATGAGAAATTATACATGCAACAAATTTACGCTCCATTAGTTTCCACAAAACTAACTTAATACCACGAAAAATTTCAAATTGGTACACCTGTGACCACTGAAGAGTAAAAATCCCAAATCGAAAAAATTCAAATTAGTACACTTTTTCTGGTCTTCGTTGTAGGAATCGCCGTTGATAAAATGACATTTCAATTGGGGAGGAGGCGGCACAAAATGGAAAAAGTATTGGGTGAATCGGGGCCAACATATGTTCGTGCGCCCCAACCAATCACAAGTAGACGTGTGTCCTTTTGTGATAGAGGAGAGAGACACAGATAGAGACACAGAGAAAAGAGGCAAATAGATAGAAGAGAAAGAGTGGACGAGAGGACAAGTGTCCTCTCGTGATTGGCCAAGGCATATAGGCACGTGTTGCCTTCGACTTACTCAATATATATATATATATATATATATATATATATATATATATATATTTGCACAAATTGGGTTTAAGATCATGTTTTAATCTATATATAACAACACTATAAAAATTTTGTTATATATAATAATAGGAGTCATAAGTGAATTGCAACTAGTTTTAAAACAAGCTTAAGTGGGTTAGAAATGTGTTACTTAATAACTTAATTGATCTTAAATGGGTTCTATTTAGAGCATAAATAGGTTGACTAATTATCTTAACTGAGGCATAAACAAATCTTATGATTTTTTAATTTTTCGATGTTTTATTTTTTTTTATTTTTCTTCTACAAAATTCGATCAATCATCCACCACTGTTGCCAGTGTTCTATCGGTTGCCTATCGTCGCTATTGGCCATTTGCTGGTTGTCGAACGTCGCCGTCATTCCAAATTCAAGAATAGGACCAATGACATTGATTGGGCTTTAGTTGCAAAAGCCAAATCAACATCATAACAATGGTATTCTGAAAAAATGTTGGACTAGATTCAATAATACTGGATTTTATAGCAATGGACTAGGCATATTGACCAAAAAAGACACTAGGGGATTGGAGATTCGGTAGTGTAATTTTAAGAGGTCGTGCGACATGAAGACATTGATAGCAATATGGAGGAAGTTCCCATTAGGCAACTCTCCTTATAGCCTAGTGGCTTTCATTCCTCTAGTTCGATTATTCTTCTTTTGGCACATATTGAAAATAGAGCCAAGAAGAGAAGTGAAACCTAAGTTGGATGGATCCAGAAAAAGAAAGAAAAGAAGTCAACAGGTCCTTTACTGCTTAGTGGAAAGCTATGAAACAAGTATGCAGGAATTTAAAGCTAGAATTGGGATTATCCCGAACCTGCGTTCGCTGCCGTCGCATGAATGGATGAGAATGGGTAGCTATTAGAAAAAGACAAACTTACCCACAAGTTCTAAACGGCAAGATCAATCAAACAAAATTGGATCAAGAGAAGGGCTAGTTTTCTTCTTCGCCCAAAATTGACTTGGCTTCGCCAAAAGGCCTCATCTCTAGAAGCCCGGCTCGCGAGGCGTCCCTCTTGCAGTAGGGTTCCAAACCTCGCCTCGCTCTTGTGATAGAGAAATGGGATGACAAAGAGCAGCTTGCTTCTCCAATTGGATCATTGCTTGACTCATTACCACGGGTCATTACGCACTCTTCATAAGGGAAGAAACTTTATTGGGTATAGAGACTCAATAATTGTTTTTTAATTTAAGCAGGGGACTTCCTTTCTCTCGTGATTAGTATCTAAGGATCAATTAAAAATTGAAAAACTGGGGCCCTTAGGAATGCCTCTTTGTTGACACTTGATTTTCGGCCATTTTATTTTTAGAAAATTTTTAGAAAATCCATAAAAATTTAGAAAATTGAAAAATAAACTTTGGAGACCTTGGCCTAGCCTAGGAAACTAATTTGAACAAAAAATAATTTTTTTATACTTTCAGTATTTTCCTGCATTTTATTTTAAAAAATTCATAAAAAAATCCAAAAAAATGAGAAAATTACAAAATCAACTTTGGAAGCCTTGGCCTAGCCTATGCAACCAATTTTGAATAAAAAATAATTTTCATTACTTTTGACATTTTATAATATTTTTCAAAAAATAGAAAAACACTGGAAAATTAATAAAATAAATAGCATTTGAGGCCACAAAAATACGAAAAAATAGTCTATATTTCTATTCTAATTTTCTCTTCATTTTGGCGAAAGAATTTTAAAAAAAATTAATCTCGAAATGAGGCTTACTTTGGTAATCATATTTCCAAATTAATTGTAAAAATTCTAGAAATTTCATTTTAGCTTTGTTTTTTTTTTTGCATTTCTGGAGTCGTGTTATCCCCCATCTATTTTTCAAAATTAAAATCTAGTCCAAAAATTCACTAAATTGTCCAATTTCGCTAAAAAGGACCAGAATGCAATTTTCAGTTTTTCAAATTAGTCCTTAAAAGCGCTTAAAATGCAATTAAAAATTTTCAAGGGACTGAATTGAAAATCAAAGTACGTCACCCCCTAGTATTTGGCCTTCTGAATCCATTAGTGGCGTCAAATTTTGCAAAAAAAAAAAACCATCAAGACTTTGGATTTTGCAAGACGGACCCTCGGGTCAAAACCAAAAATTGGGGTTTTCATGCAAATGCCCCACAAAGTTTGGGCAGAAATTCCTTTTTAGATAGAATTGATACTCTAGAGTTCAATTTTGAGGTTTAACTGCTCAAATCTTGAAATTTAGGCGGTTAATTTTCCAACTTTCCCTAAACCAAGTCTGCCGGGTCGGACGAGATTCGACCCAGCAACCCGATTAGGCTTTCTTCTTCCTCTTGACGCGCGTGAATGGAATCTGGGTGGAGGACGTTCGTTCTGTTGAGGCTCTCTAACAGATTGAGTTTCGCTGTATGGAAAAGGAAATAACGCTCATTAAGTTGGGGGGATCGATTACGAACAAAAGGAGAGCAATAGAATACATGAAGAGAGAAGAGAATTGCAGAGGGGGGGGGGGGGGACCAAAAAAGAAGCTTTGCAATTCCACCATTGCAGAGGATCATTCCAAGCTTCAAGCTCGGGTCTAGAGAGCAAAGAGAGGATCAAGCTCTGAGCTTCAATTGGCGAGCGTCGCAGAGTGGCAAGAAGCTGGTTGCAACTCCGTCTCTGGTCATTCGATCGTCGGAGAAGGTACGTTTCCATGCTTAAACTCGAAGCTCGGTCGTCAATGGATGAGCTTTGTTTCCTCATTCTTTTCACATGAAATTTGATTTAATCTCTTCCCCGTACCCTCCTGAGCTCAGTTCTCTCCCTTTTCTCCATTTTCGTTGCATGAATCCTTGTGTCTGTCCCCCAAACTCCCTCGGTCTGCCTTGAGCTCCTAGTTCCTTTCGCATGAAAATGAGTCAATCTTCACATCAGGTAAGTTTTCTTATGCCCTTGTGATGTTGATTATTACTTTGGGCTAGTATCTGTGCGTTAGATATGGCTAGGGCGGAGCTTCACCGGAGGATAGCTTCGGTCGAAGCTCGAGCAAGGAGCTTTTATTTGTTAGTTTGCTGCAGTTGTGGTGTATGCTGATAGGGAAGCATTGAGGTTTAGTTTGATGCTGAATGGTTATAAAACCGAGGCAACCAGATTCTGATTTGGTCGTGCCAGAGGTCGAATAGTTTTGCCAGCGATTTGAGTAGTACAGGTGTTATCTTAGCCAGCTTTAGGTTGTTCCGAGGCCAAGATCGGAGTGTGTTGACTTTAGAACGTCTAAAGGTGATTTTAGATCGAGTCTGAAGAGTGTTGACACTTGATTTTTAGCCATTTTATTTTTTAGAAAATTTTTTAAAAATCCATAAAAATTCATAAAATTGAAAAATCAACTTTGGAGACCTTGGCCTGGCCTAGGGAACCAATTTTGAATAAAAAATAATTTTTCATATTTTCAGTATTTTCCTGTATTTTATTTTTAAAAATTTATAAAAAAAAATCAAGAAAAAAATGAGAAATTTACAAAATCAGCTTTGGAAGACTTGGCCTAGCCTAAGGAACCAATTTTGAATAAAAAATAATTTTCCTTATTTTTTCGCATTTTTAATATTTTTTTTAGAAAATAGAAAACATATTGAAAAATCAATAAAAAAAAATAGAACTTGAGGCCACAAAAATATGAAAAATAGTCCATATTTTTTTTTAAAATTTTCTCTTCATTTTGGCTGAAGAAATTTTGAAAAAATTAATTTGGAATTGAGATTTTCTTTGTTAATGTCGTTTTCAAATTAACTGAAAAAAATCCTAGAAATTTCATTTTAGCCCTGTAATTTTCCATTTTTGCATTTCTGGAGTCGTGTCATCCCTCTCTATTTTCAAAAATTAAAATCCAGTCCAAAAGCGAATTTCACTAAAAAGGACCATAATGCAATTTTCAGATTTTCAATTTAGTCCTTACAAACACATAAAATGCAATTAGAAATTTTTCAGGGGATAAATTGAAAATTAGGGCACGTCACCCTGTAGTTTTTCACCTTCTGAATCCATTGGTAGTGTCAATTTTTGCGAAAAAGGCCATCTAGAGTCTGAATTTTGCAATTTGGGTACTCGGGTCAAAATTAGAAATTAGGGTTTTTGTGCAAATACTTACATATTTTTGAAATAAAATTCCTTTTCGAATAGAGTTGAACTTTCTCAATCCAATTTTGGTGTCAATTTTGAGAAACTTGGGCTAATTCGGGGTCAATTCCAAGTTTTTGAACAAAATGTCGATCGCGTCAGGTTAATCTGACCCAGTCCACCCATTGACCGAAGAACCAGACCCAAGTCTGGTTCTTCTTCCCCATTTGACGCACGTTTCTTATTCAGAGGGAGGTTGAGTCTGTTGGGGGGAGGGGGGGGGGGGACCGAATGCACAAGGTATAAAATGGGAGATTCCCCATTCGGTTGAGGGGAGTTCATTCGGGATTTCTAGAGGAAAATAACAGAGAGAGAGAGAGAGAGAGAGAGAGAGAGAGAGAGAGAGAGAGAGAGAGAGAGAGAGAGAGAGAGAGAGAGAGAGAGAGAGAGAGAGAGAGAGAGAGAGAGAGAGAGAGAGAGAGAGAGAGAGAGAGAGAGAGAGAGAGAGAGAGTATTGCGTCATCACGATTGAGAGACAGAGCCGAGAGTTTGAGGGCTACTCCGCTGCGTTCCAAGCCACGCCACATCCCGTCGTCGCCACCACTAGTTCTCTGACACTTCCGGCAACACATTGAGCTCCTTCATTCGTAATTTCATCACCAAGGAAGGTGCGTTCCATGTTTGAGTTTGCGCTCGGTCGTCCATGGCCAAACTCAGCTCATTCAGTTTTTCCGCCTGGAACTTACTTTAATCTTCTCCTTGCACCTTCCTAAACTCGTTCCTGTATTTCTTTTCCATTTTTCATTGCATGAATCCCTGTGTCGACCTCCAAACCCTCCCGGTTTGTGATGAACTTGTGAGCTAACTTCGTGCAATATCGAGTCAATCCAAGCGTCTAGTAAGTTGTTTCATGCTTGTGTGATGTTGTGGAGTAGTTTCCATGATCTGTTTGGCGCTAGATGTGGTTAGGCGAGCTCTCGCCAGATATTAGCCTCTACCGGAGATGGTCCAGTACAATCTGTTAGTCAGCTTGGCCTGTGGTTGTGATATGTTAATCGCCTGTTGATTAGGGTTCTATCGATGTTAGAATTGCGAATTTTGGCCTGGTATAAGCGTCTGAATAAGCCCTCCGATGAGGCGCCGGTGATGGAACGCCAACACCGATCGTCTTCTCCGGCTGAGCATTGACCTGGTCAATGCTGACGTGGCTAACCATGCCAGACGCCACACCAACTCATATGTTGCGACCGTTTTAGCATAATAACAAACCTCAATCGAACGGTGAGGATTGAGTCTTCAAATCAGATCGTGTTCGTAGATTTAGTACGAACAACAGACGGTCAGATTAAAAGACACGTGGGGATATGTAGATCGTTGGATATGAAATAAGTAGGAAAATGAAAAAGTAGAATAGAAAAGGAATCGAAAATTCAAAAATTCAAAACACTCCTTGAAACTGCGGCGTTTTGGTTGGGCAACCCACTTAGGCCTTGGGCCGGTTTAGTTTAGTAGGGTGGGTCCATTTGACCCGATTCATATAACAAATAAAAACATAAAATAATAATAAAAATAATAATAACTCAGAAAATCAGGACAAAAAATTAAAAATTAGAAAGTTAATAAAAAAAAATCCATGCGGTGTCGTTTAGGGGCAAGGTCAAACCCGAGTGGGTTCGGGTCTAGATTTGTGGGGGCTGGGTCGACCCGACCTGGTTTGGAGAATTAAATAGAAATATTAAAAAAAGGTGTAAAAAAAATAGAAAATAAGAAAATAAATAAAAATACAAAATGGATAAGGAAAAAGGAAAATCATAAAAAGTCATAAAAAATTTAAAAAAATATAGAAAAATTAGGAAAATTCGAGAATTATGGGAAAATAAAAAATATCAATAAAAAATAATAAAAATTCATAAAAAAACTAGAAATTTTTTTCTAAAAATGTAATAAAATTCCAGAAAATGTAGAAAAAATTAGGAATTATATAAAAAAATTAATAAGAAAAATATAATAAATAATTAGAGAAATAAAAAAAATTCAAGAGAATCCTTAGGAAATCAAAAAATTTTAAAAAATAAAATAATAATAAATAATAAGTAAAAAAAATAAAAAAAATGATGATATAGAAAATATTCCAAAAATAGAAAAATTCTTAGAAAGTCTTAGAGAAGTCCAAAAAAATTCTGAAAATTCCAAAAAAATTCTAAAAAATTCTAAAAATTCCAAAAAAATCCCCAAAAATTGAAACAATTAGGAAAAAACCATATTCAACAGATTTGACCTATTCTCACGTTCCTGACCTCTCGAGCCTTTCAAAATGACCATTTTGTCCCTCTAAAAAATTCAAGCCTTTCAAAATGACCATTTTGTCCCTCTAAAAAATTCAATCTGTCTCGAACCATTCCAAATCACCTTGAACTTCATCAGTGTGTTTCCTAGACTCTTAAGGCTCTCCTTTGCTTGTTTTGACTTGATGTGATGTCATTTCTCCATGATTGGATTCCTTGACTGCGCACTTATTTTCATGATTGTGATTGGTTGGACAGATACTCCCATTTGCATGAACCCATTAAACTCTAAGAACCTATCTTACCCAATCTCGTCTGCATGAATTCCTCAGATTAGAAAATCATTCAACTTAGGTACCGAAAGGACGTCGACCTAGAAGTCAACGTAACTAAGTTCTCGAACACAAATCCCTAGCTTTCGCAGAATTGAACGATTTCTCCCAATCGCTCGATAGGGTTTCCAATCATACCCTCCAAAAAAATGATTGGTAGCGACTTCGATGGCATGCACACTGATCACATGTCACCCTACCACACTAATGTTGACCTCTGTCGCGACCACACTAATGTGAAATTCTTAGGTTAATGGACTACTAGATTAATTAAATGAATTAATTAACCTAGTTCAAGCTCTCCCAAGCTCTACCAAGCTCTACCAATTCGCAACTTAAGTTTATGTTTAAAGGATTCAAATTTTAGAGTCGCCACTAATCTTTGTTGGTAGGTAGATCAGACATCTAAATAAAGTATTAGGAGAATACTTTATTTTCTGCTAATAAGAGATTTAGGTTCGAGGGCTTGTTTATGTCAATTTTTCAATTAACAACCTTTCGGTACCATTCTTATGAAGTTTTCTTGATTGGCCCATTGGATTGATTTCTTGAAGACCAAGGTGCAATTGTTTTTTAGGATCTCTTGGTTAAATGAATGCAATGCAATGCAAATGCAACTACGTGAAAATGTATGATGCTATGCAATCTAAACTATATGACAAGTATAAATGAGCTACATGATGTCAAAAAAAAAAAATCAAGTTTTAATGCACGAAAAATTTGGGTTCTAATGATATGCGAAATAATATGAATGAAAATAACGCATGCTAATTTTTGACAATACCGACATGATATGAGTTTTAATGCACACAAAGCATGAGTTAAAAAATGTCATGACATGTGAATGATGCCAATCTACCCACATGATATGAATAAAAAAAGGCACGAATGACATATAATGACATGGTAAATGTGCATGACGTAATGACATAAATTATGCATGAATGGCAAAAATGACATGATAAATATACATGATCTACCCTATATGAAATGCACATGCATGACATTTTTTGATATTTTCGGATTAAATAAAGGGCAAAAATAAAGATGATTTGAAGGTTGATAACAATTAATACGAATTAAGAAATTGATCACTCAAAGTCTAATTTTATATTAAAAGGTATCGTGGCATTCAATTTCATTTTAGACCATGATTTGATGTTCTTTCTGTAATTATTTTTTATGAAAATAGAGTCAAATAAAAGTATAATAAACCTTGAGTATCGTACACATGATCCGAATTTATTCTCGATGAACTCGCTTCGTACCCAAAATTAGGGTTGGAAGGGAATTTTATTCACGTCGTACCCCGAGGATAGGGTCGGATGGTGAATTTAAATGAAATTTGTCGGTCCGGTCCCAAAATTTAGGGGATGAGATGAACAATTTCCATTAGTGCGGATGACGTCGTACTTCAACGGTGAAATTGGATGGCCATTCGCAAAGTACATATTCGAGGGATAAGGAGCAAGGGAGCATGTACTATACTCAAGGAATATTATAAAATTATTTGACTTTATACTATAATACATAGTGCATGAAATTTTCAGTCAAAGCTACGGTAGATACTGAAATTTTAAAATGGCATAAAACTTTATCTGCAAGGATCACATCTTGTCCAGATTAAGGAATTATCTTTTGAAAATATTATATACGATTCCAATTCGAACAAGGCTTATCCGCAAGTTACAAAACTAATATTTAAATAATAAATACAATCAAAGCAAGGAATTATCTGTAACATCCTAAGATAGACAAAATGCAAATCATAATATCCGACCCAATCAAATTAAGTAAAACAATGAAAGGAGAATATATATATATATATATATATATATATATTCAAGGATAGGGATTTGTTACCTAATCTGACAAATCGTATTGTCAAATTCAAACTTTGAGAAATCAATTTGTTGACCGACTCAACGGGATGGTCGCACAGCTCGTGGGGGACCTTGTTTGGCTCCAAAGTTTTGCACCTAAACGAGTAAGGTCCACTTGGACTGATCGGCTAGGGGGCTGCGGCACACCTGTGAGCTTTACCGAGGCTTGTTTCGTAAGTTGAATTCCGGCACTAGCTCAACTAAGAAAAGATGCTCAAACATGCAAGCCTTTAACGCGAAGGAAAGAGGAAAAACAGCCTGCTACAATCCCGAGAACACCTGCACTAATTTTAGAGTGAAAATGTCCCCAAACAAGGCTGTTTCGGGCTTGGTACAGCAGCGAAACGACCCTGAAACCTGCGCTTGAACAGCTGGGAATCGAGCCTCGAATAGCAAGGATAAATCAACACCAACCGTGGCTGTTCTGGGCACCAAAGAGCAGACGATTCAGCCCCCGAAACAGACTGGACAGCGAGGATTTTTTACACCGGACAGCAGTCAAACGTCTTCAAACAGAGGTGGAATTTCGGCTGCAGCAGAAATCGTGAGAAGAAAGTCAAATGAGCAAGTGTTTAGCTGATGGCCTCACTATTTTCTCCCTTCTTCTCTTTTTTTTTTCTCTTGATCGTATCACTCCTCAAGCCTCCCCCCTCTCTCTTAACCTTGCTCTCTAAAATCTTTCGCTCCTCTGTGTATTCTTTTTAGTTTGAACGTCTCTCTGGTTTTTTTTAGTGCAAAACAAAACCGATCCCCTCCTCTCCACATTGGCAAGCTCTCTCTCTATATATATCAATTCATTCGGGTTCTCCTTGAGCGTTGGATGCTCTTTCACCGAAAGCAAAAGGAAATTTTTTTTTTATCATGTGACTTTCTTTTTATGATCACTACACCCACCAAATGTCCCTTATTGTCTTCTGTGGATGTATCAAGCAGAGTCTCCAATTTTGCGTCCCATTTGAATGATGATTCCTCCACCACCGAAAAGACCTAAGCACCTTGGACTGGATCATCATGAGTTGTGCCAGCTCTTCCGATATGATCATCACGATTTCTTCTTTGGATCTCTACCCTCTTCTTCTTTCTTGTTCGGGAGAATCCAAAAATGAGTCCCACGTCCCCCGGAACCATTCTTTAATCACTATACTCGATGGTGGTCAAAAGATTATCCCCCAGGTGCTCGAAAACCATACCATCATGCTGTCCCTTTGGCCCAGGGCGCTTGAAGTGACCCAAAAGCTTCACGACACACACACATTTTTTACTGAAAGCACCCACTAAGATTGTCTTCCACCCACGTTCTCCTCTTTTACAAGCTCCATGATCACTTCCTTCAAGTGGCCGTCTATGCTCGTGGGATGTTTCCCAATTTTTTCTCTGCAAGTAGAGTCCATGGGGATGGCTTTCTTCTCTTTTCTTTTTTGAACAGAATGATGCATTTTTTCCCTTTTGTCTTGTGATCATGGCTCCTACTTTCGGTGAACAAGCTGCCTCCTCTCTAGCTCATCTGTTTTGTCCGTTCAGCAAAGTGGAAGAGCATTTTCATTGCAAATGTGAGTGGGGTGAACCCTTTATGATTGAATTTCCTCGCAAAATGCCCACTCTCTCCCCTGCTTTATTGCCAGACATGAGCATGTCCAGATTCGAGTTGCATTGTGGATCAATACTGCACCACTTGCGGGTCCATTTCTCCGTTTCGCCTAGTCTTGCCTCAGAGTTGCTCCTCGAGGAACTTGGAACGATATTTTCTTCTATCAACATCAACAACATCAACATCACCTTTATCCCAAACCAGTTGGGGTCGGCGGTCGATGAACCCAAAGCGAAAAGCTTAAAATATACTAAAATAAAAGTAAAAATATGGCTACCCAAAAATAAATAAATAAATAAATAGAAAGGACTAAACAGGGCACTCTGGAACACAGGAAATCCCTCCTTCTACAACGCGAATAGCTTTCCTCCACTCCGTCCTAAGGCAGACCATACGCCAATCTATTTCCCACTCTATTAAATCTTGTTTTACTACCTTCCCCCAAGTAAGTTTCGGCCGACCTCGTCCTTTCTTCATATCGTTTTCTCGGTAACACACTTCTGTTCTTATCGGAGCATCTAAGGGTCTACGAAGGATATGTCCAAACCATCTCAATCTATGTTCTCTCATCTTCTCTTCCACCGGTGCTATTCCAACTTTTCGTCGAATATCGTCATTTTTTATCTTATCCATCCTTGTATGACCACACATCCACCTTAACATTCTCATTTCCGCTACTCCAATTTTATGCTCATGTTGCTTTTGTACCGGCCAACATTCAGCTCCGTATAGCATTGCAGGTCTTATTGCTGTTCTATAAAATTTTCCCTTTAACCTAAGAGGGATTTTGCGATTGCACAAAAATCCTGATGCACTGCGCCATTTCATCCAACCTGCTTTGATTCTATGGCTAACATCCTCGTCAATCTTTCCCCTCTTTTGCAAAATTGATCCCAAATATCTGAAAGCATCTTTCTTAGGTACCTCCTGTCCAAGCATATCTACAGATTCTTGATCATCTCCTCTTGTCGTGGCGAACTCACATTTCATGTATTCCGTCTTACTCCGACTTAACGTAAATCCTTTGGACTCTAACGTGTTTCTCCATAATTCTAATTTAGCACTGACCCCAGCCTTGGTCTCATCAATAAGTACAATATCATCTGCGAACAGCATACACCACGGCACCTCATCTTGAATATCTTTTGTTAGCTCATCCATAATTAGTGCAAAAAGATAGGGACTCAGAGCCGAACCTTGATGTAAACCTACTGTGATCAGAAAATAACTTGATATGCCATCACAGGCCTTCACACATGTAGTAACACCATCATACATATCCTTGATTGCCTCTACATACTTTAATGATACTTTTTTCTTCTCAAGAATCCACCACAAAACTTTTCTTGGGACCCTATCATATGCCTTCTCGAGGTCAATAAATACCATATGTAGATCCTTCTTCTTTTCTCGATATCTCTCCATCAACTATCGTATTAAGAAGATAGCCTCCATGGTAGATCTTTCCGGCATAAATCCAAATTGATTTACAGAGACCTTGGTTTCTACTCTCAAACGATGCTCAATAACTCTTTCCCACAATTTCATTGTATGGCTCATAAGCTTAATGCCTCTATAGTTGCTACAGTTCTGGATATCCCCCTTGTTCTTGTAGATAGGCACAATCATACTCTTCCTCCATTCATTAGGCATCTTATTAGCTTGGAGAATCTTGTTAAACAGTTTAGTCAACCAACTTATTGCCACATGCCCTAAGCATCGCCATACTTCAATAGGGACACCATCTGGTCCTAAGGCTTTACTAGTCTTTATCTTCTTTAAAGCATCCTGAACTTCTTGTGCTCTAATTCTACGCACAAACCTTCTGTTTAACTCATCAGAAGCGTCCACCAGATCCACCTCGCCTCGATCGCCCTCCCCATTATAAAGCTTGTTAAAATAGCTCACCCACCTTTCCTTCACTTCTTCATCTTTTACTAATAGTTTTAGATTTTCATCCTTGATGCATCTAATCTGTGTCAAGTCTTTACTTTTCTTGTCCCTTATTCTGGCAATCCTATAGATATCTTTTTCTCCCTCTTTGCTCCCAAGTTTTTTATACATATCAGAGAAAGCCTTGCCTCTAGCCTCTCTCACAGCTTTTTTGGCATTTTTTCGTGCCAATCTAAAGTTTTGCAAATTCTCTTCATTAGGACATTTATGCAGACATCTAAAGCACTCCTTCTTCTTCTTAATTGCCTCCTGCACCTCTTCATTCCACCACCAAGTTTCCTTTGTCTGAAGTCCATGCCCTTTACTTTCACCTAGCACCTCTTTTGCCACTCTCTGTATGCATTTAGACATCTCACTCCACATCCTATTTACTTCTCCCTCTAGTTTCCACGGTCCTTCTTGAAACATCTTTTCCTTGAAATCGGTATGTTTTCCCTCCTTTAACTTCCACCATCTTATTCTGGGATTTTGAGCCCTTCGTGGCATATTCTGTGCCTTATACCGAACCTCTAGGACCACCAACTTATGTTGCGTAGCTACACATTCTCCAGGGTAGACTTTGCAATCTATATACGAGGTTCTATCCTCTCTTCTAGCAAGAAAGAAATCAATCTGACTACGATTCTGACCGCTATGAAAAGTGATTAGATGTGACTCTCTTTTCCTAAAGAAAGTATTTGCTAACATTAAATCATACGCTAGTGCAACGTTCAAGATGTCTTCGCCACTCTCATTTCTAGTCCCATAGCCAAAACCTCCATGAACTCTGTCAAAACCTCCACTACTTTGGCCAACATGTCCATTAAGATCTCCTCCTATGAATACTTTCTCCTCACGTGGTATCCCTCTTAAAATCTCCTCCAAGTCTTCCCAAAATCTGTTCTTATCAGCTACTGGCAATCCAACTTGGGGGGCATACGCACTAAGGATGTTTAAGATCAACTTTCCCACTACTAGCTTAATCAAGATAATCCGATCGCCTAATTTTTTAACATCAACAACTTTATCCTTGAAACTTTTATCGATCAAAATCCCAACTCCATTTTGACTTTTCTTTGTGCCTGTGTACCATAACTTGAATCCAGTACCTTCCACTTCCTTAGCCTTCTCTCCAACCCATTTAGTCTCTTGCAGGCACGCAATATTCACTCTTTTTCTAGCAAAAATATCTGCTATCTCTCTTAACTTTCCCGTTAAGGTTCCTATGTTCCAACTCCCTATTCAGATCCCTAATCCTTGGGCATTTCTTGCCCCCCACACTCGCCCATAAAAGTGTGAGGACCCTAGCTTACTTTTCACCATATCCGGGCAATGTGGTGCATCACTCTGGGAATGATGGCCCAAGGCTAACTTCCTTACCCCTCGCACCCGCCTATCTTGGTGCAAGGACCCTTGCCCATTTTTCGCTGCACCCGGGCGCCGATGCAACGAGTCGCTAAGAAGGGTATGCTCCAACGAAAAATCTTTAGGGTTCTTCTATATGAAGAATAAAATATCTGCTGCTGTCAATTACAGGTTCCACTAGATGTGTTTCTCAATTTCTCAAGAATGCCTGAGCGTATAAGTCACCAGTAGTCCTGTCCTCAACTCTGATAATGCATTCTTCTCCCTCTTTCTGACTACTTTGATCCGAGTTTGCAGTTCTTGGTACAAGTCAAGCTTGTTTTCTTTATCTTGGACACTCTCAAGATATGCTGAAACACTATCAACGGTGGGTAGTCTAACTGTAATCATCCTAGAAATTTCGGCTTGATACTCATTTGAATATTGTATTGCAAGCTGAAAAAAAATACATGCTCATGAGTCTTTGTGCCAACTATCATTGCGAGGAAACGTGTTGACTGAGTGGTCTCCTGCGTGGGTCTATTCTCGGTGATAATTTCTCTTGTTCTGGTGAGGACTTTTGTCAGACACAGCAACACAAATATCTCCGAGAAATAGCCTTCACAAGTTAGAACGAATCTCCAGGAGATCGGCACGACTCGCAGACTTGCGGAACGGCTCGTGGTGTACGTTGACGAAGACCAGTGGTCATGGCAAGGGCCGGGACTCGCAGCTCATAGTAGGAACTTGCGGCTTTGTGCGGCTGCCCAAGTGGACTTGCGAGTCGTCACGATTATACCGACTGCGACATAGACCTCTTTGGGACTTTGAGCAGCAAATCACGAGCAAACCTCATGGGTCTTCAGTTAGACTTGTTCCCAATGTTTGACCGAATTCTTCATAATCGTTCACCATTCTGCCGACATTCCTCGGAAGCTCAATTCCAGTGTGGTGTAAGATGCAATGCAGGAAATAAAATAACAAATGCGACGCATGGAAATATTTTTTTGTGAGAATGGAATTCTCAATTTTTTTTGTCATATATAAAAAATGAAAAATAAAAAATTTAAGTGTCAACAACCTCGATTTTAAATTTCCCTGACACGATTTAATATGGGCCTAGGAGGACCCGAGCTAAGCCTAAAGATATTGAATTTGGGCCTAGCAATCTATTAGCCCACGCCTTTTCTCGGGAAGGTCGCGACAGACTGGCGACTTCTCTGGGGAATTGGTTTTAACCCATTAGAAAGTTGGGTGTTTTCTAACGTGTTTTTCTGCAGGCGCTCTTGAAGGTAAGGTATGTATGCTAACTTTCGTGTTAAATGTTTTTGCAGATGGGAGAGATAAGGGGTGGAGCGTTTGTTGACTCTGTTTTCTGTAGGTTGGAGTTTGGGAATGTGTGTTTGTGAATATAATTATAGAAGCGGTGTTTTAATATAAACTGCTGTGCATGTCCTACATTCCTGGTGATCATGACACTTCACACACACCCGCGGTCAAACCCCGACTGCAACCACCTTCTAGGATTACCTTAGATAGGGAAAGGGTGAGAAAGGATCTTGCGTTTGATGGCACTTGAGACTCTCGTATCCATTCCCGCTCATTATCCCGATTGGCAATCTCCAACCCTCTTGGGCAGGTGCTCTTTGGGGGGAATCTGCTTCATCTGGATCGTTGGAGCCTTGGCCATAGGTTCCATACCCGCACGTTTGATTTTAGAGTCCAACCCTCACTTGTCTCATGCGCATGTCTGTGGACAGTTGGTATACCTAAAACCAAATGCAAAATTTCTCTTTGAGTACGGTGGGTAAGTTCGTTCCTTTTTTTGAATTTATTCTTTTTTCTATACATATACGTTCAATTGCTCACGACATACACATGTTCACGTTTCTTTTATCAAGCATATCATCACATTCTCATGCAAGTGATTAAACTTAATGCCAACTTTAGGACAGATTGTCCAAGTCTCGTGTTGTCGCTTCGGATTTGGAACTTTTTCGCCACGAGAAGAAGGTGGTGTGGCTTACCCCTAACACTAGGTTTCATCTCACCTGATTCCTGCACGGGCGAGAGCTCACTTGAAGGAATTTGGGTCCACCTGACGACTGCTACACCAGTTTCCACATATATAATATCAACTTGAAGAAAGATACGGAGAAATTCCTGAAATCCTACTGCGAAATTCAAAGGCAGATCCGTAATCACCAAGCTAGAGAGAGACGTCTCTGACTGAAAAAGGAACGCATCGCCAAGGAGAATAGACCAATAACAGCACCCTGGGAGAAGAAGGGGCATCATTCCGCTATTAGGACTCACCCGAAGCGCATAACCTTGAAGAAGAAGCCCAAAGTGGAAGAGAGCACTAAGATACCACCTACTGGTGAGAAATATGTGGAGGTAGAACCAAGGATGGCAGGAACTTCAAAGACGAAGCCTTGAAGATCAAGCCTGAAGGACGTCTCTTTTGCAGAAATAGTGTCACATTCCATTAGTCTTCACTTCTAGTTTTTTTTTTAGTTTTTAGATATCATGTATAGGGTCCTTTTATTAGTGTCCCTTCCCTATCCTTTCCCTTAGACACGCGTGTACTAGGGATCTTTGTCAGTTATATGCTTCTTGTTTTTGGTCTTGATCAATGAAATGTGACGTTGGCATTACTTTTAATCACTTGAATAACCCTTTTCAATTGCATATTTCTCTTGAAATGAAATATCAATTAGACCTCTTATCCAATTATATTCAAATCAAATGAGAGATTCTAATCCTTATTTCGCCCAAGTAGAAATATGCAATTGAGAAACTTCATGCATCACTCATGACATATGCATTTTTGTATTTTTAAGTAATCCATGCCAATTGATTTTTTTCAAAATATCATCTCTAGATTTTAGACTCGATGGGAAAAAGAGACATCCAAGTGATCCCTATCCCTAAGGACGAGCTCCTGGCTTGGTGAAATGACCTCAACGAAGCGAATCAGGCATTTGTCAAGAAGAGGCTGGGATTTTTGCTGGAGTTGATGTAAGTGCAATATCAAGTCGCTCTTATCCAAGCCTTGGCCAATTTTTGGGATCCCAACACCGTCACTTTCAACATAGAAGGACTAGAGTTCGCACAGACATTGGAGGAATACAGTGTTGCCATCGGGGTTAGTTTCACTAATCCTCGCCTCGTACAACCACCAATAGGAATTGAACCTCAGAGCGCCTTAGCCGAGTTCTTGGACACTAATCTTTTTGAGATTTTACCTATTCTCAAAAGCAATTCAAGTAGGTTTCCCTTATCTTTTCTCTTAAAAAGATTCTCTCGCCTTCCCGTAGATAAAGGAACCAAGTTAAGTAGGGTTTTCATTTTAGCATTCCTTAGTTTCATCTTGTTCCCCATTTCTTCTGTTACTTTCGACCCAATAATGTCTGTAATTTCCAGACAAGTCTATTGCGGGTGGGACTATTCCAACCTTATTCTAGCTAAAATTGTCATCTCTCTCAACAGCTTTAAAACCCGAGGTAAGGACATCTTCCGAGCTTCATCCGAACTCCTTTACATGTGGTTCACCTCTTATATAAATGACTACCACCTTCATATGAGCTTCTAAAAAATTAACCAATACACTCACCCAATCAAATCCTTCATCCAAAATCAATCTAAAGTCACCCATCGTACTTTCGTTGAATGGAAAGAGTTCCTTGAAACCTTAGAGCCAAAATAGGTCCGATGGAAGCTTAGGTGGCCAAGACTCTCCAAGGCACGTCTCACTTGCAACAATGGAGACCCTGTTCCTTTGCTAGGTATCACCGGCGGAGTAGCATACTACCCGTTCCGCGTTGTCAGACAGTTTGGGGTCCTAAAGGACATTCCCCCACCTCAGAGACTAGGGACCTTTTCATTCGACATACCATCAGGCGCGCCCTCAGAGAAGGTCAAGGAGCAGCTCATAGCCAAGGTGAAGCATATCCAGGAGAGCCTGAATAACTCTCCACTGCAAGATATCAAATGGCCTGATTCTTTAGAAGGGGAGATGGATATTCACAAAGCTTCACCAGATTATATTCAGCGCTTCAAGGAGATCAGACGTAGCTTTGTGAAGCCTTATGTATCAGAGTACATAGTGCCTTACGTACCTAGAGTGGAACCATATGTGCCCAAAGACGTTGGACTGCCGCCTTATTATGAAGATGAAGAGGCCCATAGATGGGAACCCGATCCTCTTGAAGAAGTTGAAGAGACTTTAGCTTCGAAGCGCCTCAAACTTAGATAGAGAGAAAATCCTATCGAGTTTAGGCTGCATCAGCATTTCATGTCTAGTCTAAGCGCTCCTAGAGAGCATTTCCTTTGTAATAAGACAAATTCGGATATAGTTTATACATATCATGGAATTTTTACTTGAGTTCTCAAAAACAATTAGCATGGATTACACTTCTTTTAATAACATGCTTTCTAGTGGGTAATAATGAAAAGAATTTCTTTTACGAGGCTAACGACTCGCATCGCAACTCTTTCCCTCATTAACCATGTGAAAACGTGGGATTAACTGGATTAAGTAATCCATCCTAACTTCCTTATGTCAAAAACAGGTAGTTGTCAATCATGGAATCTACAAGAAGCTGTATTAAAACCTGTATGAGAATAAGGATGGAACAAGAGGAGCTGAGCCCAAGGGTCATCAATCTGGAAGCCCAAATGACCTCTGTGGTCACAATGCTCGCTGAAATAAGTGCCATGATGATGGCCGCTCAAGAGAAGACTGCCCCCGCACAGGATCAGACAGCCCATCCATCCTTGTCTAACACCTCAAATGAGATCCGAACTCCTGAAGAGGACCAGACGTGAAAAGCAACCAGAGTGTGCCTGCTGAGTTACCACCCAAAGCTGCACCGATAACTATCAATCTTGATAAAGAGAGGGGGAAACATACCGCTAAAGCAGAGGAAGGGGCTAGAAGACTCGCAAAAATCGAAGGGTGTGTTAGCAGCCAAGGCTACGAGTTAGCCGCTTCGATAAGATCTCTCCGTTCGCTAAGATAGAGATTCCAGCTGGCTATAAGAAACCTGAGTTCATAAGGAAATATGATGGGACAGGCTGTCCCTGAGCTCATCTGAGATACTACCTATGCAAGATGACGCATTATTCTGACTATGTCCCGCTATTAATGAATACATTCCAAAAAGGCCTGTCTGGTGCAGCTCTGGCATTGTTTATCGAGCTCGACCTAGAGGATTATGACAGTTGGAAGGATCTGGCTGAAGTTTTCCTGCACAAGTACAAATTCAACACAGCCACGACGCCGACAAGAGAAGACTTGTTAAGAACCCTGAAGGGGAGGAACGAGTCCATGCGCACCTTCGCCTAGAGGTGGCGGGCGATGGCCACTCAGGTTAAGCCGACCATTTCGGAGGAAGAGTTAGTAGACTTGTTCTTGATGACATTATCGCTCGAGTACTTCGAGAAGCTTAATAAGTCAGGCTGTCAAAATTTCGCGCACCCCATCAAGGTGGCTGAACGCCACGAGTGGGCCTTAAGGGATAAGTATGTATCTGAACCATCGTTCAGACGGCAGTTTCCAGCTAGAAGGCAACGAGAGAATACAGGCGAAGTCGACTTTGTACTAAATCCACCAAGATCGAAAAAATTCCCAGAATCTACCCCCGCCCAAGGAAGTGCGTCAGGATCGGCCCTAAGAAAGTTTGAGATCAAGAAGAGAGCTGCGCCATCTTTCACATCGTTGCCCCCTCCGTTGTCGAAACTACTGCCTATGTCGCTGGAGGGGAGTTTGGTCGCCAAAGAACCACTAAGGCCGAATCCACCTAGGTTCCCTGGGTTCGATGAAACTCAGTCATGCGTTTACCACATGGGCAAGAAGGGGCATAATATAGACAACTGCCTTATACTCAAGTACAAGGTGTAGGCATTGATAGATGACGGGATGCTAGAGTTCGACAAAGCAGAATCGATTATGCAACAGAATTCCTTGCTAGATCATGGAAGGGTTAATGCCATATAAGGTGGAGATGACACGGATGACTTGGAAATCATGACCGATGTAACCAAACTGTAGGAAGTACTCGACTTAGCAATTATATGCCCTACTGATAGTGAAGCCTCGAGAGACAAAAAGATGCAATACTTGGATAAAATGGTCACCCTGGGGATTTTGAATCAAGTTGATGGCTCAATGATAGGAGGCACTCGATTAAAGATCGACATAACCAACACTGAATTCAAGATGGAGATTGAGAACAAAAGCTTGGAGAACAGCCCATTTGTGCACGCACATATTGACAACCATGTCACAGAAGAACTCGAGAAGGAGTCGAGTGATGACAAGGTTCTTTGCAAACGGGCCCATGAGGCTGACAAGAGGTTTTTGCGGGAAGTCCTCGAGAGAGGCGACATAGTAGACACTCTGGGACAAGACAATGGAGGTTTATTCCGTACTGCTAAGCTTCTTTGCCAACACTAAAGAGATTATCCCTGACGGCTGGGGCAGTATAGATGATCCGATCGGCGGTGAGGAACTAGTTTGCAAGATTGACCAGGATGAGCTAATCGCAGTAGTAGAGTCAAGGGCTCTCTTCATAATCAAACTAGATGAAGTAGAAAAATAGAAGGACGCCGGAAATAATTCCCTCAATCGTGCGATAATTACCCTATTAGGGCTAGAATTGGAGGATGAAAAGTCGCAAAACGATGGAAAGGTTGAGAAGGTCGTGATAAAAATTCTATCGCCAGCCGATTATGATCCTAAAGCTGTCCCTTGGGATTACAGTATGGGCGATATCGATACTGTAACGAGATCTCACATATGTTATGCATCGAGAGAGGGTCTATTGAGGAAGTTTGTCTCTCTGAATGTTTTGACTCTGACAAAACTTTTATTTTCCATTTTGGAATTAAGTTAATATATTGAAATTGCTTTTGTAGAGATGGGTTTGTGAAAAGAAGCTCATATGGATCCAGATCTGATGTTCAGATTCAAGAGAGAGATGTCATGTATCTACTTCTAAGTCTGTAGAAGTAAAAGTGTTTAGATGAAAAAGGAACTGCCTCTAAATATGTGAGAAGGAAGAGCATGTCTCTGAAGCCTTCAGATGAAGAAGAGTTCCGTTTAAAGACTTCAAGGAAGCTGCATCTGAATACTTATGGGCTAGAAGATTTTTGTGACTCGTCAGCAAGGATCCTTCAGAAGCAAAAATCGCTACTTAACTCTGAAGTGAATAAGAGGAACTTCAGTTGTAAACTGAATCTGAAATACGTTCAGACACAATTTCAGACTCAGTCTTATAAGAGACTCTAAAGACCCACGCATGGCAGGTTTCCGAGATGGCTAGGATATCTATGGAAGTTTGTGTGATTTGATTGACTGGATTCTTGTCCCATCAAATCAGGAGAATATCTACAGTTGGATGACACCTTCCATGTACAAAGAATATTGAAGATTGGATTGACTCTACTTATGAAAAGCTGAAGTCTCAGTTGTATGGGCGACTGACTCTGAAGCGTTCAAACTCTGCTACAAAGGCTAGAAGATCTTCTCTGATATAGTCTCCGTCAATCAAGATTGATGACGATTAATCAATGATTGAGGAGCGATCCTTGGGACACCTTGACCAACGGCTAGTTCAAGGTTAGAGGAGTATAAAAGAGGATCAACGAAGACGATTGGGTAGTGAGACGAACTGAAAATTCCAAAGCTTTGAGCGATTCAAACTTGCGACTATTCTCTTGTACACGAGAGACACCACTTACATGTGTTGAGAGGCTATTCTGTTCTTCGTGTGAGAAGCATACAAATTCTTGTAATCCTCATTTATACATAGTGGAAATCAGCCTATCGGCTGTCAGCGTGGGAGAGTGGACGTAGGCTTGATATAAGCCGAACCACTATAACTGTTGTGTGCAAGATTCTCTATCTCATAACTCTGATCTTTGTGTTTTGCACGCCAGCGTTAGCATTCAGAATCTGTATGCTCAGAAGTTGCATATTTGCATTCAGATTCATAAATTGTTCACGATCAAAATCACTAAATACACTTGTTCAGATTCAGATTCTGCATAATTCCGCATCTTATCATCAAAATTGTTTTAAATCACCTATTCACCCCCTCTAGGTGATATTGCTAGATTCAACAATTGGTATCAGAGCAGGTTGCTCATATTTTTGGAGTGTTTTTACTTCAGAGCTAACGATCTAGGATGTCTAGCATCAATAATGCAGGAGCAGCTGATTCACACTACAGCAACAAGCCACCATACTTCGATGGAAAAGATTACAATATGTGGTACAATAAAATGAAGTGGTTCTTCAAAGCATCAGATGAATCAATGTGGGATGTTGTTGTTAACGGAGTTGTACCCACTGCCACAGCAACTCCTTCAACTGGAGATGAGACAAACAACAACACCAATGCCACAGCAACTCTGACAGATACTGAAAGAGCAAGGAGACGAAATCTTGACTCCAAAGCAGTGCATGCTCTCTTTTGTGCTTTATCTACTCCTTTATACAATCGTGTTGCAGAAGAAGAATCATCAAAAGCTATATGGGATAGACTTCACGTTACATATCAAGGAACAGACAGAGTGAAAGAAACCAACCTTAGCATGTTGCTAAGTGATTATGAAGCATTTAAAATGAAATCTGATGAATCAATTGCTGACATGATTGACAGATTTCAGATACTAGCAAGTGGTCTAGTAAGACAAGGTGCTCCAGTGGCAGAACCTATGCAAGTCAGGAAGATTCTTCGAGGACTCACTGATGAGTGGAACTACGTCAAACCATCAATACAAGAGTGTCAAACAATCAGACCTCTATCCATTGATGAGCTTGTGGGAACTCTGCAATCTTATGAAGCCGAACGTGTCAATAAGACAAAGGATTCCAAAGGTAAAAAATCTATTGCCTTAAGATCTGAAATACAGGGTGAAATGTCAGATTCAGATAATGAAGATGACGACGATGAAGAACTCGCACTCCTAGTGAAGAAGTTCAGAAAAATGGCTCGGAAAGGAAGGAACTTCAAAGGCAAAAAGTTCATTCAAACTACCTGATTAGTCAAACAGCGATAGACAGGAAAACAAAAACATAGTATGCTTTCATTGCAAAAAGGTTGGTCATATAAAACCAAAGTATCCACTTCTGAAAAAGGACAAGGTCAAGTATGAGAAATACAAAAAAGGCATTAAAAGCAGAAACACTAAGTGATTCAGAACACAGTGATGAAGAATATGCGAACTTGTGTCTCATGGCAAAATCCGATTCAGATGCAGAATCAGATTCAGACTCAGAAACAGAGGTATGTGCTTCTAAAGTACCTGATGAAGTTTCTGATTATATTGAAAAACTCTGTTCGAATTACAAAGAAGCTCTTAAAATAGTTTCTAGTTAAAAAAAGGAAAACTCATCGTTAAAACAACAGAATGAATCTCAATTAAATAAAATTAGTTTTCTTAAAAGCGAATTTAATCTGATTAGAGAAAATCATGATTCAATTTTAAAAGAAAACTTTTCCTTAAAAGCAGAGATTGAAAATATTTCAAAGAGATTCAATCAAGGATAAAAAAATCTGGAAAATATAATTTCCAAACAAGTTCCTCATGGGAACAAATCCGGTCTTGGTTTTAAAAAGAAAGGAGATTTCAAAAATAGGTTTCCAGAATCAAATGAAAGGATCTCCAGAAAACCTTCTAAATTTGCATATCAACAGCATTTCGTAAGGCAATTCGCAAAATCTGTTTATGCAAGGCAATGTATCAATTGTGGTGCCAAAAATCATATTAAGGATAATTGCATGATGATTTGGAGACCTGTAAAGAAAAATGGAATTGTCTCGACTAACACAAGTGGACCCAAGAAGATATGGGTACCAAAGAAATAGTGAGCTTACTTTTCCTTGCAGGTACCTCGAAAAAGGAAAGATTAGTGGTTCTTGGATAGTGGCTGCTCGAGTCACATGACAGGTGATCCAGGGAGATTTATTACTCTTTCAAAATACGATGGAAGAACTGTGTCCTTCCAAGGAAAGAACAAAGGAAAAGTAATTGGATATGGAACCGTGAAGATAGGATGTCTAATGATCAATGATGTCTCACTTGTCAAGGGATTAAAGTATAATCTCATATCAGTAAGTCAACTATGTGACTCTGGTTATTGCATCTCTTTTCAAGATATGAAATGCATAGGTATTAGCAAAGACAAGAAACAAACCTTCATTGGTTACTGACATGGAAATATTTACCTTCTGAACGTTGAATCTGAAGACATCAAATGTTTAATCTCTATCAAGGATGATTCTGAGTTGTGGAACAGAAAGCTAGGTCATATTAGCATCAAACATATTTCCAATCTATCTTCAAAGAAGCTAGTTCGAGGTCTTCCTACAACCAAGTTCAAAGAATCTGAACTATGCTCAGCATGCACCCTTAGAAAACAAGTTAGAAGTTCTTTTAAGTCTATCAATGAAATATCAACTAATCGTACACTGCAGTCTCTGTACATGGATATTTTTGGACCAAACAGAGTACTAAGTTTTGGAGGTAAGAAATATTGTCTTGTTATTGTGGATGACTATTCAAGATTCACTTGGGTTTTATTCCTTGCACATAAAAGTGAAGCCTTCTCCTCTTTTGCCAAGTTTTCGAAAAGAGTTCAGAATGAAAAAGGTTATACTATTTCCAGCATTAAAACTGATCATGGAGGTGAGTTTGAAAACCAAAGTTTCTTAGATTTTTGTGACAACTTTGGAATCCAGCATGTTTTCTCTTCCCCTTACACACCTCAACAAAATGGGGTAGTGGAAAGGAAAAACTGCTCTTTACAAGAAATGGCAAGAACTCTTTTGATCGAAAGCAAAATTGCATCTCACTTTTGGGCTGAAGCTGTTTCAACAGCCTGTTATATCTAAAATCGTGTTTCTCTAAGACTCATTATTAAGAAAACCCATTATAAACTTTTCAAAGAAAGGAAGCCAAATCTTGCATACTTTCGCGTATTTGGATGTAAATGCTTTATATTGAAAAATGTAAGTGATCGTGTTGGGAAGTTTGAAGAGAAGTCAGACGAAGGAATATTTCTCGGATATTCAATTACAAGCAAAGCATATCGTATCTACAACAAAAATTCACGGATGGTTGAAGAATCCATGAATGTCAAGTTCAATGAAGTTCTTCAGAATTAGAGAGATGAATCTGAATGAAGTCAGACAGTGATACTTGCTGAGAGTTCAGAACCAACTGGTGAATCTGAAGCTAATCATGCATCTAAAGAAGTTCAGAACCACGAAAACAATCATCAAGGAACAGATGAATCATCAAAAATTCAGTCAGATTCCAAAGTTTCCAATGATGATCAAGATGAAGGATTCAGTAGAAATTGGAAACACAAATCTAGCTATCCCAAAAAATTAATAATGGGAAATCCAAATGAAGGGATCATAACCAGATCCAAATTTAAGGAAGCTATGAGCAATATAGCACTAGTATCTAAGATTGAACCCAAAGGAATCGAAGAAGCTCTGGCAAATGAAAATTGGATAAATGCAATGCAAGAAGAACTTAATCAGTTCAAGATCAACAATGTATGGGAATTAGTTTCAAGACCCAAAAATCATCCTGTCATAGGAACCAAGTGGGTGTTCAGAAACAAGCTAGACGACAAAGGTAAAATTGTCAGAAACAAAACAAGATTAGTAGCAAAAGGATACTCTCAAGAAGAAGAGATAGATCATGATGAAACCTATGCACCGGTTAACAGGTTAGAAGCTATAAGATTACTTCTTACTTTTGCTTGTCACAATAATTTTAAACTCTTTCAGATGGACGTAAAAAGTGTATTCTTGAATGGATATATTAAAGAAGAGGTATATGTTGAACAACCACCTGGATTCGAGGAACCAAAAGGTAAAGATCTTGTTTATGCTCTAAAGAAAGCTCTATATGGTCTCAAGCAAGCACCCCGTGCTTGGTATGAAAGGTTAAGTAGCTTTCTCTCTGAAAAGAAGTTTGTTAAAGGTAGTGTTAACACTGCTCTGTTCATTCAGAGGCATGATAAAGATATCCTTCTTGTTCAGATTTATGTAGACGATATTATATTCGGTTCTTCTAACGAATCTCTTTGCAAGAATTTTTTCAAAATTTATGCAGGATGAGTTTGAAATGAGCATGATGGGAGAACTAAGATTCTTTCTCGGACTTCAGATTCAACAAACTAAAGAAGGGATATTTATTCATCAAGAAAAATATGCCCTTGAAATAGTCAGAAAATTTGGTTTGGAGAACTGCAAGAAGACTGACACTCCAATGTCACATTCTTCGAAGCTTGACAAAGATGAACAAGGAAAAGAAGTTGATCAGAAGCTATATCGAAGTATGATTGGTTCACTTCTTTATCTTTCAGCATCAAGACCTGATATTCTGTTCAGTCTCTGCCTCTGTGCAAGATTTCAATCAAATCCAAAGGAATCTCATCATTCAGAAGTCAAAAGGGTTATAAAATATATTGGCACTTATCCAACTCTCGGACTATGGTATTCAAAAGAATCAGATTTTGTTCTGAGAGGGTATTCAGATGCAGATCTAGCAGGATGTAAGATTGACAGAAAAAGTACTTCTGGAACATGTCAACTCATGGGAAGCATGTTGGTATCATGGTATTCTAAGAAGCAAAGCACTGTAGCACTTTCAACAGCAGAAGCAGAATATATATCACTTGGAAGCTGCTGTGCTCAGATTCTATGGTTAAAACAGCAATTGAAAGATTATGGTGTCAAAAATTCAAATGTGGAGATACTATGTGACAATACAAGTGCTATAAACTTGACTAAGAATCCTGTCCTACACTCTCGAGCGAAGCATATTGAGATAAAACATCATTTCATACGTGATCATGTTCAGAATGAAGATGTTCATATTCAATACATTGATTCAAAGAACCAACTTGCGGATATCTTCACAAAACCACTCGATAAGGAGGCCTTCAACTATATTCGAGGTAAGTTGAACATTATTTCTCTCTGAATTATATCAGATGCAGGGTCTTCAGATGCAACATCTTTGGAAGCACAATGCTTTTTATTCAGAAGCAAGGTCAGATCTCTTATTTTTGGAATTTATTCATGTATAAGGATCAAAAGGTATGTTTTCTATCTTTTTTATACTATTTAGTCTGATTGATTGCTTGATTGATATTTTCCTCTTGATTTTATTCACTTAGATTGATTGTTTTTCTTTCCAAAAATAACCGTCTAGGCAGTTTTATTTTCCATATTTCAAAACTATTTTGAAAAACTGTCTCTCTTCCCAAACAAAACCCTATTTCGACATTGCACTCCTTCACGCTTGCCTTACGACCATCTCTAAAGAAACCTCTCATTTTCTCTCCCAACATTCCTCCCTCGATTCTCATAAAAATCCAATCTTTTTCCACAATGTCTCCAAAATCGTCCTCCTCGTCCAAGAAAGCTAGTACTCCGAGTGAAAAGGCAACGAGGAAATCCTCGAGAATATCTCAAGGAACGAGATCACGGGAAAGCTCTCCAGCCAAAGGTACGATTTCGAGCGCTGTAGAGGTTAAGATGACTGAGGAAGTGTTTGACGAGAGAGTGGCTCTCGCTCATTCTGTCAAGCCCCTGTACGATGCTTTTAAAAAACAGGGTCAAAGTGATGAGATGGTAAAGAAATTGCTGAATATTCACAAGTTTTCAAGCGAAAAGGACTTTTTGATGTTTATGAATGTGTCTCTTCGTATTGTAACTCCCATTGCTATCTCTGGTCCACCAAAGAGAAAGAAAGGGAAAGAAAAGGCTGTGGTTTCTGGTTTACTAAAACCTAAGAGGACCTCATCAAAGGGAGTGACTATCCGAGATCCTGTTATGGAACTAAGTGCTAATGAGACAAAAAGCAAGATTGATGAGGATGATGAGGTTGTTTTCAGAAATTTCAAAGGAATTTGTTTCGAAGAACAACTGGGAGAAAAGGAAGAAGAAGAAGCCAAGATAGCAGCTGAAGCAGACACTGTCTTGATAAAAGAAGCAGTTGTTGGTTTAAGTGCAAGCTTGTCTCCAGTTCAGAAAAAGGATGATCATCTGGTCGAACAACAGGACGAAGAAAATGTTTCGCACCCTGAAGAAACTCAGATTATTGTTCAGGAGGTCAGTCTGCTAAAGAAGAAGTTCAGATGAAGACCCTTGTTTCATCAGATAAGGCACAGGAGACTTCAGACAAAACCCCTTCTCAAATTCAGGGGGAGGTCAGTCTTGAGAAGGTCTTTGTCCTGATCAAAGAAACAACCCAGCCAGAAGCTCAGAATCAGCCATCTTCTACAAGTACACTCCATCCAGCTGCAAGCTTAGATGCCATTTTCAAGGAGCTGCTGGAAATAAAATCTTCTCACGAGAAGATTTAGAAGGAAGTTGATCACTTCAAGGTTGAGATGATTCAGAGGATGGATCTGTTGGAGCAGAAGGTTGAGAAGAGGATGAACAGATTTGAAGCAATGCTTGACAAGTACTGTCGCCTTTTCTATGCTGAAATAGCAGGACTCACTTCTTACACATTGGTCAGAGATGAAAGGAACAGTAAGGTTGCACCACAAATCGAACCTTTCAAGGATTACGAGGTCTTCGTTGGTACATGGGAAACAACTGCAGAACCCTCCAAGAAGACAGACAAAAAGCAGACTCATATTCCATCTTCTTCCAACCAAAACCCATCTCCGTCTGTTTAAAATTTTTAAAACCGATCGTTTATGTCTTTTGGTTTGAATATGTATGAAATTCGTTATAGTTATCATTGTTATTCTTCTTCACGCTTAAATATTTATCTTTTTGTTGATGACAAAAAAGGGAGAAGTTTATTTGCAGGGTGAACAACACATGGTATGGTGAACAACAAGATGGTGAACAGAAGGACTTTTGTGTCTGAATATTGTGCAGATGGACAAAGAAGATTATGCATTTGCGCAAAGACATACGCAAACCAAGCAAACCGATTCATTTTGTGTCTGAATATTGTGTAGATAGACAAAGAAGATTATGCATCTGCGCAAAGACATACGCAAACCAAGCAAACCGATTCATTTCGTCTTTTAAAACAAATGAAAAGAACCATACTGTTTTAATGATGCTTATATTAAGGAAGTTTTGTCATCATCAAAAAGGGGGAGATTGTTGAGGAAGTTTGTCTTTCTGAATGTTTTGACTCTGACAAAACTTTCCTTTTCCATTTTGGAATTAAGTTAATATATTGAAATTACTTTTGCAGAGATGAGTTTGTAAAAAGAAGCTCATATGGATCCAGATCTGATGTTCAGATTCAAGAGAGAGATGTCATGTATCTACTTTTAAGTCTGTAGAAGTAAAAGTATTCAGATGAAAAAGGAACTGCCTCTGAATATGTCAGAAGGAAGAGCGTTGTCTCTGAAGCCTTCAGATGAAGAAGAGTTCCTTTTAAAGACTTTAAGGAAGCTGCATCTGAATACTTATGGGCTACAAGATTTTTGTGACTCGTCAGCAAGGATCCTCCAGAAGCAAAAATCGCTACTTAACTCTGAAGGAATGAGAGGAACTTCAGTTGTAAACTGAATCTGAAATACGTTCAGACACAATTTCAGACTCAGTCTTATAAGAGACTCTAAAGACCCACGTATGGCAGGTTTCCGAGATGGCTAGGATATCTATGGAAGTTTATGTGATTTGATTGACCGGATTCTTGTCCCATCAAATCAGGAGAATATCTACAGTTGGATGACACCTTCCATATATAAAGAATATTGAAGATTGGATTGACTCTACTTATGAAAAGCTGAAGTCTCAGTTGTATGGGCGACTGACTCTGAAGCGTTCAAACTCTGCTACAAAGGCTAGAAGATCTTCTCTGATACAGTCTCCGTCAATCAAGATTGATGACGATTAATCAATGATTGAGTGGACGTAGCCTTGATATAAGCCGAACCACTATAACTGTTGTGTGCAAGATTCTCTATCTCATAACTCTGATCTTTGTGTTTTGCACGCCAGCGTTAGCATTCAAAATCTGCATGCTCAGAAGCTGTATATTTGCATTCAGATTCATAAATTGTTCACGATCAAAATCACTAAATACACTTGTTCAAATTCAGATTCTGCATAATTCCGCATCTTATCATCAAAATTGTTTTAAATCACCTATTCACCCCCCTCTAAGTGATATTGCTAGATTCAACAGGGTCAACTAGAGAAGAGAGAAGTACGAAAAGAAGACGCAGAAAAAGCATTATCCATTGTGAGGACAAGTGAGTTGGTGGTAATAGAACTGCTGAGGAAAATGCCAGCTCAGATTTCGCTATTTGACCTCTTTACCAACACGGAGAAGCATAAAAGTGCTCTAATGAAAGTGTTAAACGAAGTGAACGTACCAGAAACCATCAATGAGGTACATTTGGAGGAATTTATGGGGTCCATACTACTTAAGGACCAAATATCCTTCTCAGACGAGGACATTCCCGTAGATGGATGGGCCCATAATAAGGCCCTATACATATCGGCCAGAAACCATGGCAAATAGGTTTCCCATGTTCTGATTGATTACTGTTGGCACCTGATTTTTAATCATCTTTTCTCTTTTAAAATTAATAAAAAAAAATCCATAAAAATTCATAAAATTAAAAAATTAAATTTGGGGACCTTGGCCAAGCCTAGAGAATCAATTTTGACCAAAAAATAATTTTTCATAAAATTTTCAGTATGTTTTCGATATTTTTATTTTCGAAAATTCATAAAAAAATCTAGAAAAAATTGAGCAAATTGCAAAATTAACTTTGGAAGCCTTGGTCAAGCTTAGGCAACCATGTTTGAGTAAAAAATAATTTTTTTGTATTTTTTGCATTTTTTTAAATATATTGTTTAGAAATTAGGAAAATATTTAATAAATAATAGCATTTGAGGCCACAAAAACACATAAGAATAGTCAATATTTTTCTTTTAAATCTCTTTTCATGTTGGCCATTTCAAATTTAAAAAATCCAATTCGGGGTTGTGTATTTCTTCACGAGCATAATCTCGAATCGAGCTTAAAAAATTCAATTTGAGTCAATTTATTTTCATTTTTCACTTTTAGGAGTTGTGACATTGTTCTCTAATATTTCAAATTTTCATCTTGGCCCAATTATACTTAGAATGACTCAATTTTATAAAAAGGGCTTTAATTAAATTTTGCATTATTTTCAATAGCAAGAAATGAGCTTATGAGGAGATTTGGACTTAAAAAAATATTTCTTCAGGGACCGAATTGCAAATACTTAAAATCTCAGGGATTAGAGTGCAAATACCTAATTCTTGAGGGATTATTTTATAAATAATAAAAAGAAGAGTTAGTGGAGAAATTAGAATAGAGAAGGGAAGATGGAGAAGAGGAGATGAAGATGGGAAGATGGAGAAGAAGAGATGAAGATTGGAAGATGAAGATGGGAAGATGGAGAAGAGGAGATGAAGATTGGAAGATGGAGAAGAGGAGATGGAGAAGAGAAGATAAAGAAGATAAGATGATAATAGAGAAGGAAAGATGGAGATGAAGAAGAGTTAGTAGAATGGGAGATAAATATGGAGAAGTGAAGATGAATGTGAAGAAAAGTTAGTGGAGAAATTAGAATGTGAGATAGAGATGGAGAAATGAAGATGAAGATGGTGGGAGTTTAAAGTTAGGAGTTATCATCATCAATTCCTTCATCGATTAACATAAATCAAGATAACATCCTCGTCAACGAGCAAGCAAATTCGTGCTAAGTGTTTTTATTTATTTATTTATTTGTGATTTTACTATCAAATTAGCACAAATTGTATACACTTTCTCCATCTCCCTTTTTCCCATATTTTATGGCAGGTAAAAAAAAAGGGACAACTCCGTATTAACGATAAATTCCATGGAGGTGCAAAGTTAGCCCAAACAAATTCCAAGGTGCCCATCAAATTTGCAGCCGACCCGTCAATAGATTTTAGTTCAAATTTTTGAAATAATTTGTTGTATTTTATTTTAAAGAACTAAAAACCCAGAATGGAGAGGCAAAGCTCATCCACTGGAGGTCGTTTATTTCCTGCAATTTAAATTCCTGCACCATCAAACCCCAAAGGGAAGAGCCAAGCCAATGCTAAGCCGCCCATTGGAGGTTTTTACTTACCGTTATTTAAATTCCCACAATTTAATTCCTACACCATTAAACCCCAAAGGGGAGAGCCAAGCCAAGGCTGGGCCATCCATTGGAGGTCTTTATTTACTGTCATTGACTTCCTGCCATTTAATTTTTGAATCACCAGACCCCAAAGTGAGTAGACTGTAACACTGCACAAAAGTCATTAACACAATCCCTCTTTCGGCTTTCGGAAATTTTTAACACTTTGAAAATAAAAAAAATACCACCCATGCATCCTATCTAAAAAGTGAAAATACAAAAAGGGAACACCTCACTAGAGTTTTAGGAATAAACCACGCTTGAGTTGCCAAATTAGGATATCCATGAAATTAAGGTACCGAAATGGCATTAGTTTTAATTAACTAGTGTAACCAAGTCCCCGAACTCATAATCTCTGGTTCGTAGAAGTAATTTAGTCCTCCTGCTAATTTACTTAGGTATCTAATCAACCTACCAAAAATGATTAGTGGCGACTCCAAATTTTAAAACCATTTGAACAAAAATCAAAGTTGCGATTCGGTAGGACTTGGGAGGGTCCGTATTAGGTTAATTCATCTAATAAACCTAATAATCTGTTAACCCGATCGAAAAAAATTATTTTTTGGTCGCGACAGTTTGACGACTCCGCTGGGGACGGGATTTTTAAATTTTCGGAAAAAAAACACCAATTAGAGTACTTGAATTTTTTTCGAAATTTTAAAAGTCTTAGCGGACTTACGCCAATGAAAATTTCATGGATATCTCGCTTTTGGCGATCTTGTTTGGAACTCATCTTTAGGTGTTAAATGGTTTTGCAGATGGGAGTTATAAGGGGTGGAGTGTTTGGCTAACCCTTCGTTTTGCAGGTTTGGTGTGTGAGAATTATTATTTAATTTTTGAAATATTGAAGCGGTGTTTGCATTTAATTGTTGTACATGTTTAATTGTTTTAGCACTACATCACACACGTCCCGTGGCCAGACCTAGGTCACTAGTTTTAGGATGGTATTATGATTTGGTTCTAGCGTTCGGCGTGAGATCACGTCGAAAGTTAGTCTAGATTCAATCCCGAACCCTTTTTCAAAAATGAGCTTTAAAAGTTAGGCCTCAGGCTTGGTAAGATTACCAAAGCAGTGGTTTTAATTTTTAGCTCGAGCAGCCGAAGTGGGAAGGCCCGGCTAATCCTGATTACGTCGTGAGATCATGGCTAATCTTGATTATGTGCGCGAGATTGTCGTCTTGCCGTAAGTCTTTTGCTTCAATTTGTCAGCCTTTAGAGTAGATAGGCTAAGATTTAAACTCACGATTCATGTGCATGTCTATGTGACCTACATGGTATTTTTCACGGTGAAAGTAGGTTTGTAAATTCATATTGTATTTATTTTTGGGTCGGTCCATGTTAGAATTCGGTCAAATTTTGAACCTAGCATCGTGATCATTTTTTCAAAAGAAATGAAAAATCAAATTGGTATCCCATTTTTGAAAAAAAATGAAAAATGATGAAAAAATGAATGAATGTGAAAAATCCCTTAGGGGAATTTTGTTGACCAATGAAAGATTTTGTCACAGTTTTCCTTAAATCTTCAATGGACGCGAGATTTCCTTGACAAATTTATCATTAAAAATTTATTTTGATAGAAAAAGAAAAATTTCTTCGGAAAATTTGGTAAACGTCAAGGGATTTTATCACATTTTTCAAGTTATAAAAACCTGTAAGAAAATTCTTTCTAAATAAATTCACCTATGCCTTTCTAAGAGAATCCTCTCTAATTTCTCATAAAATGAAAAAATAAAATTGGACTAATGTAGGAGTCATGGACCGACCTCTTTTGGATCACATACTAATTATTTTCTCTACCTTTGCAGGGAATTATAAGTACCCCAGGCAGGAGCAAAATCGGGTTCAACATTATATCGGGGATAATCTTGAAGAATGCGAAAAGGATAGGAAATGGTCGACGCCGCAACTGATAATCCTGGGGGCAAGCGAAGAAGTTCCAGAGACAAAATCTTATCGATCAGCGAGCACGTATGGGCTATGTATTTCGATGAGGCCGTAAATTTATCCAGATCGGGCCTGGGGGCATCTTTAATGTATTAGAAGGGTTCCTGTATTTTTATTGAGAAGGCATAAATTGTGTAATCAGAGCCTATGAAGCAAGTTTGTTAACCTGGCCTTACGACGCCTTTCTGATTAAATTGAATAAAGGCTTGCCTTTTTACCTTTCTCGGATTTGAAACACGTGGAGGATTTTGAAGGACCAGTATTTTTTTTGCTGAGTATGGCCCACGGGCATTTCAGCCAACGCTACAGGACATTCTGCCAACACTATAGGCTGCCGACACAAACAAGTGGACGCCGAAAGAAATGAGCATGAGCAAAGTGGGCCACGCAACAGGTGGCCTGGTTTATTTATTGGCGCACTACTCGAATGGTAGTATTTGCAATAATTCACGTGGCTAGCTCACGAGGCTCAAGGTGGCTAATGGGGTCCGCTGTCGAAAGTTTATTCAATGCTCCTGATATTATTGTCTGAAGTAGTTAATATCGAGAAAAATGTTAAGCATCGGCGCCTCCAGGGCTTTAAACCGTTCTATCATGCTATACGGAAGAAGATATGGCAAGAAGATCACAGCACAAAACATGTGAAACTTTTCCTTCGTTCCATTCATCAACGAATTTTACAACAACTTACTGGGAAGGAAAAGTAAAGCTAAAATGAGCTGTAATAAGCATCACAAAAGAGTTTAATTGACTCTCCATGAAGTTGATGCTCTCTCTACACTGAGCGACTTGGGATTCAAGATCTGCAAGCTTGAAGAAGAGGCGAGTATACTTCTCCTTGTGCCTGGCTATATTAATCTCAAAGTATGTCTGGTTTAAAGCAAGTTGCTCCACCAGCTCCTCTCTCTCATGAATCAGCAGTGAGACCCATTCATCAGCAGATCTGATCGTCTTCTTATACCGAGCAACTGAGTATTTTGCAAACGCCAAACATTCTGATCGATCCTGATAGCGAGCTCTCACGACGCGGGCTAAGGTGACCGTTTCCTGAGTATTCCGGCATGCCTCTAGAAAGTTGATGAAGATGTGTGGGAACGCCCTGTATTCCCTCTCCAGGTTGGTGCTTTCGACCGAGAAGACATTTACTTTCTCGAACAGACCGAAGATCTCAATTTCGACGCTTGGACGGTGGGCTATGTAAATATAGCCTCGGCCAAGAAGATGGTAGAGTCTTTCCCAATTGAACGTAATTTCAGCCGAGAAGATTTGTGTAGGAAGATTGGCCATTAGCAAGGAGAGAATTAAGACTGATGAATGGAACACAAAAGATAAGAAGCAAAGAAGTGAAGCAGACGACTGGAACACGAATGTGATAATCTGCGTCGAAGTAAATATTGATTTTGTAGTGACAGTATCAACTAGTCAGACTTTCCTATCTGCCATTCCCTGTCGGTGTCACCTCTGTTGGCTCGAATTCATTGCTCGTCTGCAATCTCGAGCCAAGCGCCATCCGACGTCTCTGCGAAAAAGGTTAGACCGGACGCCACCACTTTGAAAAAGAAAGAAGGAAAAGACGCGCCAAGTGGGAGACAGAGAAACTTTCGGTAGAAAAGAAGAAAAGGACGCGTCTTTATCGGAGGATTCACTAGCAAATCGACGGTAGAGATAATGACGGGGCCTCCCTACCATGAAAAGATGAAGAAAAACAAGCCAAACGAGAAATACGATGAAAAAGCCGAGAAAGACAGGGCTCTCGGGAAGAACAATACAGTTTCTAAACCCACACCAAAATTTTAAAGAGGAATGTCCTTCTAATAATCTCCATCCACGCTCAAGAGAGAATTCCAAAACATACATGGTCGCCTGAAAAATTCTAAGGGAGTGGAAATACAAGAAAAAGTAGCAAACCTTGGGAGACCATTAACCAGCTAAAGATGTCTCAAACCAACACACTCGAGAGTTATCGCTACCTACTGAATATGGGAGATGAAGAGTTCGGGGCCGTGTTTGGAATTCAGACCATGGAGCCTGGCCCTTTCGCCAATGATGTCCAAGATTTCGAAGAAGATAAGGACGAAGAGTTCGAGGTCATGTCTGGAAATCAGACCACAGAGCCTAGCCCTTCCGCCAATGATGTTCAAGATCTTGGCAAGAATAAGGATAGCAATAGCAACCAAGCTCAAAAGAAGCGTTGCCCACGCCATATTGAGGATTAGATTCAAAGGCTTGAAGATTTCTTCACAGAACACCCCATCCCGGATAACAAGCAGAAAATGCAACTGAGCCAAGAGTTAGGGCTGGAACCTGCGTAGATTAAGTTCTGGTTTCAAAATAGGCGAACTCGGGCAAAGACTCGACATGACCGACGCGAAGTCGAGCTTCTAAGAGCTGAAAATGAAAAACTTTGGGAAGAAAACAAGATGTACAGGGAAGCTTTTGATAAAGCCACCTGCCCTGACTACAATAGCCCTCTCACCCTCGACAAAAGGTAGCAGATGAGGATCGAAAATGCTCGTTTGAGAGGTGAGCTAGATTAGTTCTCGGCAGGATCCAGCCTTGTCGGAGGAGTGTACGAGAGGACCGGTTCTACGAAGCCAGTTTTGATGGCTTCTGAGGAAGAAGGTATGTATCACTACCAAATTGATGGTATGGACGCCGAGATTGCCGCCATGATCAACCAGTTCGATGTTGACAAAGCACCGGGACTATAACGTGCGTACGGAACCTGTATTTCGAAACTGGTGATCACTGGATCTTCAACGTAGCCGATGCGTACCTAATCTGGAATGAAACTTGCTGACCATTGGAGAGCCTGTAGAGGAAGGAAGATAAATCCTGAACGAATGCATATGCTTTATCTTGCATGGGATGTTTTATGCTTTTATGAACGTCTGGAATTAATGCAAAGCAAGAAGTAATCATTTCCTTTCCCCCATTAAATGCTCGATTCCATTACCGCGCCAAACCTGGGAAAAATTAATGGCGAGTAAAAATACACGTAAACTCGAAGGGTAATCCCGTATCGTTCCAATTTACCTTCAGTTGTTCCGGTTCTAAATTGAACCCTTTCTATTTTCAGGAATTTGTAAACTGGCCTGAGAACATAATCATGCCCATATACAAGCTAAACAAAATTTGGGGCAAGTCAATTCATGGACATTGTCACTAGGTGAGCGGTCTCAAATGAGGAATATGCAAACGAAAGACCCAAGCAATCTTAAAGAAGGGTAATTATGTATCGTTCTAATTTGCCCATAATTGTCTCGAGTTCTGAATTATTTTATTCCATTCTTAACAGGGTTTGTAAACTGCCCCGAAAAATACAGTGACGTGGAATTGCCCAATACAATACGACAACACCGCGTCATCTCAAGAATTAACTCTTAAAAGAAAACCTCCATGGACGCCCATGGTCTCGTAGATTAAATGGCACGGGGAATAACAGTGAAAGAAGCAAGAATACTCGACGAACGAAATCAAAATCAGAACTTTGCCACAAACTTGGCCCTAATAGTGAAGTGGCCCACGAAAATTGAAGGAAACTCAACCCAGCGAACCTGATAAAGGGATCATGCAAGGCATTCAAAATGAAGGGTAAACCAGTATCGTTTCCAATTTATCCCTCCCAATACCTGTTAACATGTCTCCTTTTCTTTTGACAGGAAATGTTACTACTAACATTTAACATGTCGAAGAAGACCACACCAAGCGGCAGAATTACGATCATCTGAGGAAATCTAGTCTGATGAAACTGGGGCAGATTGATGGCAAACCCTGAATTGAGAAGGAATGGGCAAACTCAGAGATAAATTACTTCTCGACTCAAGGAGTAGACTCCCCATTCGCTCGTCCGGCCAATATGCCCAGGGGGCAATTCAAATCTTCTCATCCTTGATACACTTGCACATTTTCTAAACGTGTGTGATGCTAAGAACTGCCACATGTGCATTATGTTGACGCATGACCATTTTGCATGTTTAATTTACCAATTCGGACTTGGAGCATGAAACGCATGTGACGCATCGAATGTGTAGAATGGGGCAGGACAGGATGATGAAAGGCAAGCCATTTCCATACATGTCCTATATTTTAATCCGCAGTGAGTCGTGTGCTAAATAGGTTCCGTATTCCCTAAGGCAACGGGTTTTCTCTCAAAAAGTACGATTGCCGAAAGGAAAGAAGTGATCATTTCATTATTCTACACACTACAGGTGACCCTTGACAACCCATTTGAGCGGAGGCTTTATTTCATAACCCTTGTCAAGAACCACCCCACATCGGGGCCAAATGGAGGTTGTCCCAGCAAATGAAGCGAGGTAAATGGTTAGAAATTTTCTTGCTCGGACTAACATCAATTTTCGAGTGTTTCTTTGCTTTCAACCTCTCACGGTAATTCAAGTGCCTTAGGAAGACGAAAAGCATTTGTTTCTCTATTCGATACACTGCTATCCTTTGCATAGCCCAATAGAGCCTGCATACTCATTTCTTAAAACCTCGTTGGTGATTATTATTCATTCCAAGACGAAGATGACAACAATTCAAAGCAGAAGAGCTCAAAAGAATTAGGTCTACATAGAACTGCTAAGTCAATTCTTCAAGTGTGTTAGATCTCTGATATACATGTGTATACGGCACAATTCTTGAAAATTTTTCGTTCTAAACAGAACGGAAAAGATAAAAGGCAAAAAGCAAGATCAAAAGAGCCAGTCTCGGGTATGAAAAAGCAAAGCGTCATTCAAAAGCAAGGTTAATGCCCATTCAAATCAATGTAAATCCCCAATGGGATATGATTGCGAGAAAAAATCAGACTGTAAAGTATACGGTTGAAGTGTACATTGTTTGGAAGCAATGATGGTATCAACCGAAACTGACACCATCCTCATACAAACGATGGTATTCTTGAAGGACTATTCAAAGGGTCGAGATTGGTGACAAAGATGCAATGATCACTAACATCAAACCCACCTCATATATTTTCTGGGCCAAAATAAGTCTTTTATTTCCTTGGTCCCCAATCCCAACCTACGTTACAACCTATGAAAGTCTTTTCTGATTAAGACGCTTGAGTTAACATAGAATTGAAAGATTTTAAGCATCGCTCGAAAAGGTACGAGCAAGACTATTTCTCTCTCATTTTTGCAGGGTTCTTGACTTGTAAACTCGAAGCAGATGATGAAGAATTTTTGTTAACGACCTTGGCTCAAAAGAGTCCCCTTTGGTAAACCTTTCACCCAACCTACATTACGGTCCTAATCAAGACCTCCAAATCGGCTTGATCGTACCAATTGCGAGATTACTCAGACTCTTGTTGAATGCGTTGATGGTGAGTAATTTCTTTTCGATCCTGCAATCAGGATAAATAGCCTTCCTTGAGAGTGAGAAAAAGCCCTTTCGGACTGAAGTCCCCCATTCATATTACATTCGAGGTGTTCATACCATGATAACCTCCTTGGACAGAATTGGTAATGCAAACTTGATAGAATAGTCATGCATGATACACATTTTGATTGATTGTATCATGAATTATTACACGGATTGCTTCTAATCACTGCAAACTTTGCTGAATAGTTTTGCATGAACCAATGAACTCATTAATGAGAATGCTTGTACATGTTACCTCTGATACTGCTTGACAGGTAACACATTCCCGATGTTCAAGTTACCTTTCAAGGTCTCGAAATTCATTCAGTGATTATTGAATGAACAAGCCTAGTTATTGAGAAACTACTAGGCATTTCTTCCAAATAGGTATATATTCAACCTGAACCCTTTGAGGTAGGTTAAATCGGGTTTAAACTTCTATAGGATCACTGGTCTTCCCAGATCCCAGAATGGTACCCACCAAGGTAAGTTAAATTGGGTTTGAGCTTCTGCAAGGTTCCTGGTCTTCCCAGATCCCAGAATGACACCCTTTGAGGTAAGTTAAATCGGGTTTGAGCTTCTACAAGATCACTGGTTTTCCCAGATCCTAGAATGGTACCCACCAAGGTAAGTTAAATCAGGTTTGAGCTTCTGCAGGATTCCTGTTCTTCCTAGATCCCAGAATGGTACCCTTTGAGGTAAGTGAAATTGGGTTTGAGCTGCAAGATTCCTAGTATTCCCAAATCCTAGAATGGTACCCTTCAACACACAAAAGTCCTTCTTACAGGCACACAAAAGTCCTTCTTACCGACAACCCAAAGTCCTTACAGGCACACCAAAAAGTCCTTCTTACAGGCACCCGAAAGTCCTTCCTATAGGCACCCAAAAGTCCTTCATACAGGCACCAAAGTCCTTTCTACAGGCAACCCAAAGTCATTCTTACAGGCAATACAAAAGTCCTTCCTACAGGCATCAAAGTCCTTCTTACAGGCAACCCAAAGTCCTTCTCACAGGCAACACAAAAGTCCTTCTTACAGGCAACGAAAAGTCCTTCCTACAGGCAACCCAAGGTCCTTTTTACAGGCAACACAAAAGTCCTTCCTAGAGGCAACCCAAAGTCTTTCTTACAGGCAACACAAAAGTCCTTCTTACAGGCAACCCAAAGTCCTTCTTACAGGCATGAAAGTCCTTCTTACAGGCACTAAGTCCTTTCTATAGGCACCAAGTCCTTCTTACAGGCACTAAGTCCTTTCTACAGGCACCCAAAGTCCTCTTTAAAGGCCACCCAAAGTCCTTTTTACATGCAACCAAAGTCCTTTTTACGGGCGACCAAAGTCCTTTTTATAGGCAACCAAAGTCCTTTCTACAGGCATCCAAAGTCCTTTATATAGGCACGCAAAAGTCCTTCTTACAGGTACCAAGTCCTTTCTACAGGCACCCAAAGTCCTTCTTACAGGCATGTCCATGGGATAACCCACCATACGGGTCAAATCTTAGTCCAATTTTAATCACTAGAACCCTTTCATTAGGAATCTACCATGGGGTGACCCACTATATGGGTTAAATTTCAATCCAATTTTAATATGTAAAATCCTTTCATTAGGAATCTACCATGGGGTGACCTACCATACGGGTGAAATTTTAATCAAAGTTTAATTAGTAGAATCCTTTTGTTAGGAATCTACCATGGGTTGACCCACCATACGGGTCCAAGCTCAACCACCCTAAGGTTTTCTTATAACGAATCCTTAGGTTCTCAGGCAACCGCCACACAACATGCAGGTAAGTGCCAGGTAAGCTCACTCGTCTATCTCTCCTTCACTTCATAAAAACATCATCCAGTCCGATTTGGATCAGAACTTGCTCAGAGAGGTATTGGAGATCAAATGTCACAACTTTTTGCATTTTCTTAAGTTGAGTCGATTGAGATTCAGGTGTCATCTCGTCTTTGAAATGAACCTCTATCGAGCTTCCTTTCAAAGAGGGGTAGCTGTTGACACATGTTTTTTAATCATCTTTTCTCTTTTAAAATTAATAAACAAAATTCATAAAAATTCGTAAAATTAAAAAATCAACTTTGGGGATCTTGACCAAGCCTAGAGAACCAATTTTGACCAAAAAATAATTTTTCATATTTTTATTTTTGAAAATTCATAAAAACAAATCAAGAAAAAATGAGAAAATGGCAAAATCAACTTTGGAAGCCTTGGTAAAGCTTAGGCAACCATTTTTGAGTAAAAAAATATTTTTCGTATTTTTTGTATTATTTTAAATATATATTTTTAGAAATTAGGAAAATATTTAATAAATAATAGCATTTGAGGCCACAAAAATACATAAGAATAGTCAATATTTTTCTTTTAAATCCCTTTTCATGTTGGCCATCGTAAATTTAAAAAATCCAATTCGGGGTCGTGTATTCCTTCAACAGCATAATCTCGAATCGGGCCTAAAAAATTTTGAGGAATTGTGACATTGTTCTCTAATATTTATTTTCATTTTTCACTTTTAGGAGTTGTGACATTGTTCTCTAATATTTCAAATTTTCATCTTGGCCCAATTATACCCAGAATGACTCAATTTTACAAAAAGAGATTTAATTAAATTTTACATTATTTTCAATAGCAAGAAATGAGCTTATGAGGAGATTTGGACTTAAAGAAATATTTCTCCAGGGACCGAATTGTAAATACTTAAAATCTCAAGGACTAGAGTGCAAATACCTAATTCTTGAGGAATTATTTTGTAAATAATAAAAAGAAGAATTAGTGGATAAATTAGAATAGAGAAAGGAAGATGGAGAAGAGAAGATGGAGAAGAGGAGATGAAGATGGGAAGATAGAGAAGAGGAGATGGAGATTGGAAGATGAAGATGGAAAGATGGAGAAGAGGAGATGGAGAAGAGAAGATAAAGAAGATAAGATGAGAATAGAGAAGGAAAGATGGAGATAGAGATGAAGAAGAGCTAGTAGAATGGGAGATAGATATGGAGAAGGAAAGATGAATATGAAGAAGAGTTAGTGGAGAAATTAGAATGTGAGATAGAGATGGAGAAAAGAAGATGAAGATGAAGATGAAGAAGAGTTAGTAGAGGAATTAGAATGGGAGATAGAGTTAGTGGAAAAATTAGAATGAGAGATGGATGAATAGGCTATAAAAGGAGGAAGAAGTGAGTTTGGGAGGGGGAGATTTTTTGGGGAGAAAATTTTGGATATTTGAGAGGGTCTTGGGAGATTGAAGAAAAATTGGAGATATAGAAAATACCAAAAAGAGAGAAAATTTTGAAGATTGTGGGAGTTTAAAGTTATGAGTTATCATCACCAATTCCTTCATCGATCAACATAAATCAAGAGTTCATTATCGTCAACGAGCAAGCAAATTCGAGCTAAGTATTTTATTTATTCATTTATTTGTGATTTTAGTCTCAAATTAGCATAAATTGTAGACACTTCTCCATCTTCTTTTTTCCCATATTTTATGATAGGTAAAAAAAAAGGGATAACTCCGCATCAACGATAAATTCCATGGAGGTGCAAAGTGAGCCCAAACAAATTCCAAGGTGCCCATCAAATTTGCAGTCGACCCATCAACGGATTTTAATTCAAATTGTTGAAACAATTTATTGTATTTTATTTTAAAGAACTAAAACCCTAGAATGGAAAGGCAAAGCGCATCTACTAGAGGTCGTTTATTTCCTGTAATTTAAATTCCCACACCATCAAACCCCAAAGGGAAGAGCCAAGCCAATGCTAGGCCGTCCATTGGAGGTTTTTACTTACCGTTATTTAAATTCCCGCAATTTAATTCCTACACCATTAAACCCCAAAGGGGAGAGCCAAGCCAAGACTGCTCCATCCATTAGAGGTCTTTATTTACTGCCATTGACTTCCTGCCGTTTAATTTTTGAATCACCAGACCCCAAAGTGAGTAGACTGTAACACTGCACAGAAGTCGTTAACACACTCCCTCTTTCAGCTTTAGGGAATTTTTAACACTTTGAAAATAAAAAAAATACCACCCATGCATCTTATCGAAAAAGTGAAAATACAAAAAGAGAACACCTCACTAGAGTCTTAGGAATAAACTAGGCTTGAGTTGCCAAATTAGGATATCTATGAAATTAAGGTACCGAAAGGGCATTAGTTTAATTAACTAGTGTAACCAAATCCCCGAAATCATAATCTTTGGTTCGTAGAAGTAATTTAGTCCTCCCGCTAATTTACTTAGGTATCTAATCAACCTACCAAAAATGATTAGTGGCGACTCCAAATTTTAAAACCATTTGAACAAAAACCAAAGTTGCAATTCGGTAGGACTTGGGAGGGTCCGTATTAGGTTAATTCATCTAATAAACCTAATAATCCGTTAACCCGATCGAAAAAAAAATTCTTAGGGTCGCGACAATAACGGGTCGACATTCAACATATGTCCGCTGGCCACATTGAGGAACCTAGGAATGAATGAAGAGCTAATTTGTACTTCTAAAGCTACTATCAGAGCCTTTAACGGGATGAGGAAGAGTGTAGTTGGGGAAATCGAGTTGAATGTCTTCATTAGACCGGTGGAGTTCTCCATTGGGTTTTAGGTTATGGATCTCTCAAGCGCTGTAGGAGCAGTACCCTTAAGCTTACACCAGAAAGTCTGATTCGTAGTGGACGGGAAAATGATCACGGTACATGGAGAAATGGACCTCGCAGCTGTCGCGACCTTCTAAAAAAAATTTTCGATTCGAGGTTTAACGGATTATTAGGTTAATTAGATTGACTAACCTAACGCGGACCCTCCCAAGCCCTACCGAATCGCGACTTTGATTTTTGTTGAGATGATTTTAATTTTTGGAGTCGCCACTAATCGTTCTTGGTAGGTCGATTAGGAACCTAAATAAATTAGCGGGAGAACTAATTTATTCCTACGAACCAGAGATTATGAGTTCGGGGACTTGATTACACTAGTTAATTAAAACTAATGCCCTTTCGGTATCTTAATTTCATGGATATCTTAATTTGGTAACTCAAACTTGGTTTATTCCTAAGGTTTTAGTATGGTATTCTCTTTTGTGTTTTCACTTTTTAAATAGGATGCATGGATGGTATATATTTCTTATTTATTATATTTTTTTAGTATTAAAAATTCCTTGAAGCCGAAAGAGGGAGTGTGTTACGACCTACTCATTTTTTTGGGTTTGGTGATTCAACAATTAAATTACAGGAAGTACATGACAGTGAATAAACACCTCCAATGGATGACCCAGGCTTGGCTTGGCCCTCTCATTTGGGGTTTAATGATACATGAATTAAATTACAGGTATTTAAATGACGGTAAGTAAAAACCTCCAATGGGTGGCCTAGCATTGGCTTGGCTCTTCCCTTTGGGATTTAAGGTGCAGGTATTTAAATTACTGTAAGTAAAAACCTCCAATGGGAGGCCTAGCATTGGCTTGGCTCTTCCCTTTGGGATTTAAGGTGCAGGTATTTAAATTGCAGGTATTTAAATTACTGTAAGTAAAAACCTCCAATGGGAGGCCTAGCATTGGCTTGGCTCTTCCCTTTGGGATTTATGGTGCAGGTATTTAAATTGCAGGTATTTAAATTACTATAAGTAAAAACCTCCAATGGGAGGCCTAGCATTGGCTTGGCTCTTCCTTTTGGGATTTAAGGTGCAGGTATTTAAATTGCAGGTATTTAAATTACTGTAAGTAAAAACCTCCAATGGGAGGCCTAGCATTGGCTTGGCTCTTCCCTTTGGGATTTAAGGTGCATGTATTTAAATTGCAGGTATTTAAATTACTGTAAGTAAAAACCTCCAATGGGAGGCCTAGCATTGGCTTGGCTCTTCCCTTTGGGATTTATGGTGCATATATTTAAATTGCAGGTATATAAATGACCTCCAGTGGATGTGTTTTGCCTCTCCATTCTGGGGTTTGAGTTCTTTAAAATAAATTACAACAAATTGATTCAATAATTCGAGATTTATGCGTGCTTAGGGACTCCTCCAAGACAATTTTGTGCTTCTGTAGGATTGATCGTTGATGTAGATCTGCGACTGCCTGTCATAAAAATAGAGTGAAGTGTCAGTATACAAAATATATGCTAATCTGCACCTAAAACTAGAAGAGTGGAAAGAGTACTTATCTCCCATTTTTTTGGGAGGGATTTCTAGAATTGGTTTTCGCTCTCTCTGTTCTTAACATAGAGAGTCTCTTTTGAATTAAGAGAGACTTTTAATCACATATCAACTGGGAAATTGGTAGGCACTTAGGAGCTTGTCTGGGCCAATTTTGCACCTCTGTGGGCTTTGTCATTAATATGGAATTATTCTTCCCTGACATAAAAATATGAGGAAAATAGAAAGATGGAGAAAGTGTATACAATTTGTGCTAATTTGTGACTAAAACCACAAATAAATGAATAAATAAAAATACTTAACTCGAATTTGCTTGCTCGTTGACGAGGATGAACTCTTGATTTATGTTGATCGATGAAAAAATTTGTGATGATAATTTCTAGCTTTAAACTCCCATCATCTTCGAAATTCTCTCTTTTTTTGGTATTTTCTTCTTCTCAAATTTTTCTTCAATCTCCCAAAACCCTCTCAAACATCAAAAATTTTCTCTAAAAAAAAAAAATCCCCCTCTCAAGCTCACTTCTGCCTCCTTTTATAACTTACTCATCTATCTCTCATTCTAATTTTTCCACTAACTCTATCTCCCATTCTAATTTCTCCACTAACTCTTCTTCATTTTCATCTTTCCTTCTTCATCTCTATCTCACGTTCTAATCTCTCCACTAACTCTTCTTCATCTTCATCTTCCCTTCTCCATATTTATCTTCAATTCTAATTTCTCCACTAACTCTTCTTCATCTCCATCTTCCCTTCTCTATTCTCATCCATTCTTCTCCATCTCCTCTTCTCCATCTTCCCTTCTCTATTCTAATTTATCCACTAACTCTTCTTTTTGTTATTTGCAAAATAATCCTTCAAGAATTAGGTATTTGTACTCTAGTCCCTGAATTTTAAGTATTTACAATTTAGTCCCTGAAAAAATATTTCTTTAAGTCCAAATCTCCTCACAATTTTTGACACACCTTCCCTATACTTAGTCAAAATTCACCACATGTCAAATTTAAGCTCATTTCTTGCCGCTGAAAATAATGCAGAATTTAATTAAAGCCCTTTTGCAAAATTGAGTCATTCTTGGTATAATTGAGCCAAGATGAAAATTTAAAACAATGTCACAACTCCTAAAAGTAAAAAAAAATGAAAATAAATTGACTCAAATTGAATTTTTAGGCCCGGTTCGAGGTTATGCTCGTGAAGGAATACACGACCCCGAATTGGATTTTTTAAATTTGTAATGGCCAACATGAAAATGGATTTAAAATAAAAATATTTACTATTTTTATATATTTTGGTGGCCTCAAATGCTGTTATTTATTAAAAATTCTCTTAATTTCTAAAATATAAAAAAAATAAAAAAATAAAAAAAAATTTATTTTTTGTTCAAAATTGGTTCCCTACGCTTGGCCAAGGTTCCCAAAGTTCATTTTCTAATTTTATGAATTTTTAAGGATTTTATATTAATTTTTGAAAATAAAAATACAGAAAAATACTGAAAATATGAAAAACCATTTTTTGCTCAAAATTGGTTTCCTAGGCTTGATCAAAATTGGTTTCCTACGCCGAGGCTGAGGCCAACATAGGGGCTGTGGAGGCCAAGGAGGGAGGTCTAGTTTGTTCATTGGCTCCAAAGGATGGAAAGGGAAGGCTAGTTTGAACGGCAGCCCACTGGACCAGTATTTCTCCAGTCGTCCCAAATTTCTTACAAATGAGATTGTTCAAGATGCACCGGAGCCCAATATATCTAACCCATTCTTGGAAGACACCGTGAACGCCATCATTGAGCAGCTGGATGACAACTCCGCCTTGCCTGAGCATGCCACCCCTCATATGCATGACAGGTTATTATGTGGGTCAAACTATGCCGATGACTTCTCTTTTGGGATTGAAGAGGAAAGAGATGAAGACACCAGTGATATCAGAAGAGATTGGAATAGATATGAATAATATAAACCCTTAATCGCAGATGACACTATTACAATCAATCTGGGAGATTCTGAGAATTTAAAAGAAGTAAAAATTAGGGGAACGCTATCTTCATGGGAAGCATTCTGGTTTATCAAACTCCTTAGAGAATATTAAGATGTATTCGCTTGGTCCTATGCAAATATGCCTGGTTTAGATCCAAGTATTATCGAGCATTCACTCTCGACAGATCCAAGTGTCCCCGTTAAGAAGTAAAAACTTCAACGCACAAAACCAGAGTTGTCCAAAAAGATCGAAGAAGAGGTGATGAAACTGCTTAGGGTGAGGTTCATTGAAGTAATATCTTATCCCGAATGGGTTGCCAATATTGTTCCTGCGATAAAGAAGGACGAAAGAGTTAGAGTTTGCGTAGATTATCGCGACCAGAATAAGGCAAACCCGAAAGATGACTTTCCGCTCCCACACATCGATGTCCTGGTCGACAGCACTGCTGGTTTAGAGATGTTCTCATTCATGGATGGATTTTTTTGGGTACAACCAAATCCTTTTAAAGGAGAAAGATAAGGCTAAGATCTCCTTTATAACGCCATGGGGCACATTCTATTATAGGGTTATGCCTTTCGGCCTAAAAAATGTAGGAGCAACGTACCAAAGAGCCATGGTAGCTCTGTTCCACGATATGATACATAAAGAGATAGAAGTATATGTCGACGACATGATCACGAAGTCTAAACCTGGAGATGACCATATTCAGATACTGAAAAAGCTATTTGAACGACTTCGCAAGTATAGATTGAAACTAAATCCCGCTAAATGCATATTTGGGGCACGGTCAGGAAAGCTCCTTGGGTTTATGGTGAGCAACCGAGGAGTTGAAATTGATTCTTTTAAAGTCAAGGTGATATTAGATCTCAGGATCCCACGACAATCAAGGAAGTAAGAAGTTTGCTGGGAATGTTGAATTACATTGCTAGATTTATTTGCCAACTCTCCGATTATGCAAAATGGTTTTTTAAACTACTAAAGAAAGGAGCCAAAGTGAAATGGGATTCTGAATATCATCAAGCACTGGAGAGGATTAAGAGATACCTGAACTCGCCGCCAGTATTGGTCCCTTTGGTTGTTGACACCTGATTTTTAATAATCTTTTCTCTTTTAAAATTAATAAAAAAATTCATAAAATTTTATAAAATTAAAAAATCAACTTTAGAGACCTTAGCCAAGCCTAGGGAATCAATTTTGATCAAAAAATGATTTTCCATATTTTCAGTATTTTTCCACATTTTATTTTTCAAAATTCATAAAAAAATAAAAAAAAAATTAGAAAATTGAAAAATCAACTTTGGAAGCCTTGGCCAAGCTTAGGCAACCATTTTTAAACAAAAAATAATTTTTCATATTTTTTGTATTTTTTAATAATTTTTTAGAAATTAGGAAAATATTTAATAAATAATAACATTAGGGCCTAAAAAATTCAATTTGAGTCAATTTATTTTCATTTTTCACTTTTAGGAGTTGTGAGATTATTCTTTAATATTTCAAATCTTCATCTTGGCCCAATTATATTCAAAAAGACTCAATTTTGTAAAAGGGCTTTAATTAAATTTTGTGTTATTTTCAGCGGCAAGAAATGATCTTAAATTTGACATGCAATGAATTTCGACTAAGTATGGAGGAGGTGTGTCGAAAATTGTGAGGAGATTTGACTTAAAGAAATATTTCTCCAGGGACTGAATTGCAAATACTTAAAATCTCAGGGACTAAAATGCAAATACCTAACACTTGAAGGATTATTCGTAAATAATAAAAAAAAGAGTTGGTGGAGAAATTAGAATAGAGAAGAGAAGATAGAGAAGAGGAGATGGAGAAGGAAAGATGGAGAAGAGGAGATGAAGAAGAGAAAATGGGAATAGAGAAAGGAAGATGAGATGAAGAAAAGTTAGTGGAAAAATTAGAATGGGAGATGGATGAGTATGTTATAAAAGGAGGAAGAAGTGAGCTTGGGAGGGGGATTTTTGAGGAGAGAAAATTTTGGATATTGGAGAGGGTTTTTGGAGATTGAAGAAAAATTTGAGAGAAAGAAAATACCAAAAAGAGAGAGAGAATTTTAAAGATGATGGGAGTTTAAAACTATGGAGTTATTATCATTAATTCCTTCATCGATCAACATAAATCAAGAGTTCATCCCCGTTGTTCGAGCCGCAATCTTAATCCACAAGATGATACGAGGTCTGAATTCAGCTACCAAATCCGTCAAATCAGGTAACGATCCTAGCCATTAAAATCTTCAAGAATTTCGTTTCTCAAATGGATTGATTTAAATCTCCATTATGTCATGTTATACTTATATGTCTCCATATCCATATGTTGCATTCGTACTATAATTTTCTGCGATTTAATTCTTGCATCATCAAACCCCAGAATGAGAAGACTGACCCACCCACTGGAAGTCGTTTAATTTCCTGCAATTTAATTTCTATACCATCAAACCCCAGAATGGGTAGACCGAATTAAGGCCGAATCCCTCGTTGGAGGTTCTTTAAATTCCTGTAATTTAATTTCTGCACCATTAAACCCCAAAGGAAAGAGCCAAGCCGATACTAGGCCGCCCATTGGAGGTTTTTACTTACTGTCATTTAAATTCCTGCAATTTAATTTCCACACCTTTAAACCGCAAAAGGAAGAGCCAAGCCGATGTTAGGCCGCCCATTGGAGGTTTTTACTTACTGTCATTTAAATTCCTGCAATTTAATTTCTGCACCACTAAACCCCAAAGGGAAGAGCCAAGCCGATGCTAGGCCGCCCATTTGAGGTTTTTACTTACTGTCATTTAAATCCCTGCAATTTAATTTCTATACCATTAAACCCCAAAGGGAAGAGCCAAGCCAATGCTAAGCCGCCCATTGGAGGTTTTTACTTACTGTCATTTAAATTCCTGTAATTTAATTTCCGCACCATTAAACACCAAAGGGAAGAGTCAAGCCAATGCTAGACCGCCCCTTTGAGGTTTTTACTTACTGTCACTTAAATTCCTGTAATTTAATTCCCGCACCATTAAACCCCAAAGGGGAGAGCCAAGCCAATGCTAGGTCATCCATTGGAGGTCTTTATTTACCGTCATTTCAATTCCTACAATTTAATTCTTGTACCATTAAACCCCAAAAGAGAGGGCCAAACCAAGGTTGAGTCATCCATTGGTGGTCTTTATTTATGGTCTCCACTTTTTGTAATTAAACTTTCGAATCATCGACCCCAGAATGAGTAGGCCGAGCCACCTGTTAGAGATCGTAACACTGCACAGAAGTCGTTAACACACTCCCTCTTTCGGCTTTAAGGAATTTTTAATACTTTGAAAATACCAAAAAATACCATCCATGCATCCCATTTAAAAAGCGAAAACACAAAGAGAGAACATCCCACTGGAGTCTTAGGAATAAACCAAGCCTGAGTTGCCAAGTTGGGATATCCATGAAATTAAGGTACCGAAAGGGCATTAGTTTTAATTAGTTAGTGTAACCAAGTCCCCGAACTCGTAATCTCTGGTTCGTAGAAGTAATTTAATCATCTCGCTAATTTACTTAGGTTTCTAATCAACATACCAAAAATGATTAGTGGCGACTCAAAATTTTAAAATCATTTGAATAAAAACTAAATTTGCGATTTGGTAGGACTTGGGAGGGTCCGTATTAGGTTAATTCATATAATTAACCTAATAATCCGTTAACCCGGAAATTTTCCACCAATCGAAAAATTTTTCGGGTCGCGATAGACTGGCGACTCCACTAGGGACTTGTTCTTAATTTTTGAAAATTTAAGAACCTAGAGGACTTAGGCCAGAAAAATTTCATGAAAACTCATTTGGTTTGACAATTGGTTGGATTCTGATCTTTAGGTGTTATATGTTTTTGCAGATTGGACTTATAAGGGGGAAGTGTTTGGCAAACCCTTGGTTTTGCAGGCTCGGTGTTGGGGTTATTTGTTTAATTTCGCACATTTTTAGAAGCGTTATTTTGATACCAACTGTTGTGCATGTCTTGCATATTCTGAGGATTACGACACCTGCACACACAAGCGTCTAAACCCAAGTGGCGAAATTTCTCCTAGGTAACCATAGATAGGGATTGAGTATGTAAAGCACTTGCGTTGATTGCGCTTGGGTTGACCATATTTGATCCCGCTCATTATCTGAATTGACAATTGTTCCCACTTGTCGTTTGATTGCGCGGAGGGTAAGGTTGTCAATTCAAATAGTGGGGGCCTTTTAAGTCCATACCTTGTCTCTCCTTTTTATTTTCTAGAGTTTTCTCCTCACTCGAGTCATGCACATGTCTATGTGATTTGCATTTTTCCAAGTAAAAGTAAGTCTTCTAACTTTATCTTGTATTTACTTGTCAGTCCATGCTAGGTGTCAGTCAAATTTTGAATTTAACATCATGATAATTTTTTAAAAGAAAATAAAAATCAAGTTTGTGCCCCCATTTCTAAAAAATGAATGCGAGAAAAAAAAATCCCTTTTATGGAATTTTGTTAACCAATAAAGGAATTTTGTCACATACTTTCTGCTCCAATAGAAATAAAATTTTCTTTACAAATTCACCCCTGAAAATTCGTTTTGATAAAAGAAAAAATTCCTTCGAAAAATTTGGTAAACATCAAGAAATTTTATCACATTTTTCAAGTTATAAAAATATTCAAGAAAATCCTTTTTCAGAAATTAACCCATGTCTTCCTAAAGAAATTTTTTCGGATTTCTCCACAAAATAGGAAAATCAAATTATACTAATATAGGAGTCATGGACCGACCTTCTTGGATCACATACTAATTAGGTCCTTTATTTTTACAGGGAATCATAAGTGCCCCAGGCGGGAGCAAAATTAAGTTCAATAATACACGCCAGGAATAATCTTCAGAAATACAAAAGGACGGAAAATTGCTGATCTCTTAACCCTAAAAAATATATATGTATATATATACTCCCGAAAACGGAATCGCGTCAGTCAGTGAGCACGTATAGACTATGTATTTTAATACGACGAGAATGTATTCGTCAGGCATAGGGGCATTTTTAATGTATTGAAGGGGTTGCCTGTATTTTTGTTTTAGAAAAAAAAGAAAAAAAAGAAAAAAAAAGAAAAGCATAGATTGTATAATCATAACCTATGAAGCAGACCCGTGACGCTTTCTCGATCAAATTAGTCAAAACATTTCATGAAGGACCGGAGTACTATTATTGAATATGGCCCATAGGCATTTCTCCCGATGCTACAAGCGACTGACATAAATAAGTGGACGCCAAAAGAGATAAGCATAAGTAGAGTGGGGCATGAAACAAGGAACCTAACTATCTATTGGCGCACTAATCGAGTTGTCGCAGCTTTATTAATCGTGATCTCAAGACGAACAGTGGGGGCCACCGCCAAATTCTTCTTCAATGTTCTCGATATCATCGTCTGGAGCAACTAACGAGAGCATGAAGAAGAACGTTAAGCCTCGATGTTTTCAGTACCTCAAACCGTTCCATCATGCTAGATGGAAGAAGCTCTTCTCTAATTCCATTCATCAAGAAATATTACAACAACTCACTGGGGAGGGAAAGTAAAGCCAAACTGAGCCCCAACAAGCATCACGAAAGAGCTCAATTGGTTTTCCATGAAACTAATGTTCTGCCTACACTAAGCGATCTAGGATTCGAGATCCGCAAGCTTAAAGAACAGGCGAATGCATTTCTCCTTTTGTCTGGCTACATTGACCTCGTGATGTTCAATGGCAAATCTCAGATTCTCGATCAAGTCTCTTTCGAAAGCTATATCCGCCATCAGATCGTCGAGCCTTTCCTCCAGCCACTCACATCTGAATTTCATCATGATATCACTTGGATCATGCTCAAAGTAAGTCTGGTTCAAAGCTAGGCGCTCCACCTGCTTCTATCTCTCGTGAACTAATAGCGAAGCCCTTTCTTCGGCAGACTTGACTGCCTTCTTGTACCAGGCAACCGCATATTGCGCAAACTCCACGCGTTCAGATCGATCATGATAGTGAGCTCTCACGACACGGGCCAAGGTGACCGTTTCCTAGGTGTTTCGGCAGGGCTCCAAAAAATTAATGAAGACATATGGGAACGCCATGTATTCTTTCTCCAAGTTGGTGCCCTCGATTGAAGAAGCATTTATCTCCCTAAACAGACCGAGGATGTCAGCTTTCGACACTCGGATGGTGGGCTATATAAATATAGCCTCGGCCAAGAAAGTGGTAGAGTCTTTCCCATTTGAACATAACTTCAGCCGGGAAAACTTGTATAGGAAGATTGGCCATTATCAAGAAAAGAATCAAGGCTGACGAGCAGAATACGAAAGATAAGAGGAGAGAAGTGAAGCAGATGACTGGAACACGAAGGTGATTAGCTTTGTGTTAAATATTGACTCCACAGTAGCAGTATCTATTAGTCAGATTTTCTTATCTGCCATTCTCTTCTGGCGTCACCTCCGTTGGCTCGAATCCCCGTCAGTCGGCAATCTCGAGCCAAACAAATCTGAGATCTCTGGGAAAAAGCTTGAGGTGATACCATCACTTTGAAAAAGAAGAAAGAAAAGTGACTTGGGTGGGAGACAAAGAAAATGAGACTTGTCTTTATTGAAGGACTTGCCAACAAAATCGATGGTGCAGATAACGACAGGGGCCCCCTAACATGAAAAGATGAAGGAAGACGAGCCGAGCGAGAGATACGATGAAAAGTCGAGAAAGATAGAAATCTCGGAGAGAGTGATATGATTTATGAATCCACGCCTAAGTTTTAAAGGAGGCGTTCTCTTGAAAATTTCCTTCCATGCTTGAAAGAGAGTTTTAAAGCATATACAATCGTTCAGAAAAATCCAGAGAGAGTGAAAATACAAGGAGAAATAGCAAACCCTGAGGAACTATTAACCAAATCGAAGATGTCTCAACTAAACATATTTGAGAGCTATCGTTACCTGTTGAATATGGGAGAGGAAGAGTTCGAGGCCATGTTTGAAATTCAGACCATGGAGCCTAGCCCTTCCGCCAGCGACGTCCAAGAGCTTGATAAAGATAAAGATGAAGAGTTCGAGACTATGTTTAGAATTCAGACCATGGAGCATGGCCCTTCCGCCAGCGACGTCCAAGAGCTTGATAAAGATAAAGATAAAGAGTTCGAGACCATGTTTGGAATTCAGACCATGGAGCATGGCTCTTCCGCCAGCGACGTCCAAGAGCTTGATAAAGATAAAGACAAAGAGTTCGAGACCATGTTTGGAATTCAGACCATGGAGCCCAGCCCTTCCGCTAACGATGTCAAAGATCTTGATAAAGACAAAGACAACAATAACAAGAGTCAAAGGAAGTGTTACTGTCGCCATATTGAAGAGCAAATACAAAGGCTTGAGGATTTCCACAGGACGTGCCCCATGCCAGACGGTAAACAAAGAATGGAACTGAGTCAAGAGCTAGAGCTGGAACTTTCGCAAGTCAAGTTCTGGTTTCAAAATAGGCGAACCCGAGTAAAGACTCGATATGAACGCCATGAGGTCGAGTTCCTAAGGGTAGAAAATGAAAAGCTCCGAGTGGAGAACAAGATGTATAAAGAAGCTTTTGACTCCGCCACCTACCCTAACTGCAATAGCCTCCTTACCCTCAACGAAAGGTAATATCTGAGGATCGAAAATGCCCGTTTAAGAGGTGAGTTAGATCAGTTCATAACAAGATCAAGTACTGTTGGGGGGAAGCACGAAAGGACCGAGCCTATGGAGTCAGCATTGATACATCCTAAGGAAGAAGATATGTATCACCATCAAGCAAGTGGTACCGACGATGAGATCGCCGCTATGATCAACCAGTTTGATATTGATGAAGCACCGGGGTTGTAACGTGCGCACGGAACCTCTACTTCCAAGCTAGTGATCACAGGTCCTTCGATATGGCCGACGCATACCTAATCCGGAACGAAGCGAGCTGATCATAGAAGAGCTTGCAAAGGGAAGAAGATCAAGCCTGGATGAATGCACCTGCTTAGTTCCATCGCACATTTTCTACTTTTATCGATGTCCAAAATTAATGCTCAAGCGTGAAGTGGTGGTTTCCCCTTCCCCTATTAAATGCTCGAAACCGTTACTGCACCAAACTCAAAAAAATTAATGGCGAGTTAAAATCCGCCTAAACTAGAAAGGAATTTGCAAATCGACCCGAGAACGCAATCATACCCAAATACAAGATGAACAAAATTTGGGGCAAATCAACCTATGGACATTACCATAGGATGGACGGCTTCAGACAAAGGAAAATGCGAACGAGAGACCCGAGCAATATCATAAATGGGTAATTCTGTATCATTCTAATTTGCCCATAATCATCTCAAGTCCTGAATTTTTTTATTCCATTCTTAACAGGGACTACAAATTGCCTTGAAATGCACCATAACATGAACTGGCCCAATGCAATGCAACAAGGCCGCGTTATCCCGAGAATTAACCTTTGAAAGGAAAGACCCATGGGTGCCTATAGTTCAATGGATCTGATGGCGTGGGGAATGTCAATGGTTCAAGGCGGCCTGAGTTCGATCCCCAAAATCGGGAAATATTATAAATCTCGTGAATGAATGACACATTCTTTTGCATGTTTCTTTTTTGGAGCAAGAAACAGGAATATTCGACGAACGATACCGAGGTCGGTATTTTACCACAATCCTGGCTTAATGATGAAGCGTCCAATGAAAGTTAGGAAAATTCAATCTAGTAAAATTGGTAAAGGACTCGTGCAAGGCATTCGAGATGAAGGGTAAATCAGTATTGTTTCCAATTTATCCCTTCTGATATCGACTAACACGTCTTCCTTCCTTTTTACAGAAAATATTTACACTAACACTTAACATGTTGAAGGAGATAACTCCAAAAGGAAAAATTACGATCATCTAAAAAGATCCGTTCTAATGAAAACGGGGGTAAATTAAGGCATTCGATCGATGACCGCGACAGTCGTCAATGAGGCCCAAGTGCTTCACTTCACCCATGCATATCATTGTGCTGGGGCAAAGTCAGAAATAAGCTACTCCTCGACTTAAGAAATAGGCTCCCTATTTACTCGATTTGCCTACATGCCCGGGGCAATTCAAATTCTCCCATTCTTGATACACTTGCACATTTCTTAAACACACATGATGATAAAAATCGCCTCATCTGCATTGCGTTTACACGTTCCATGATTCATGCAAGACTCTTCTGCATGTTTAATTTTTCCAATTCTGATTAGGAGCATAAACCGCATATGATGTATCAAATGTGTAGAATGGGGCATGACAGGATGATGAAAGGCAAGCCATTTCCACACACGTCCTACATAAACCGCATATGGGTTTTCTCGTAAAAGGTACGATAGCCGAAGGAAAGGAGGCGTTCATTTCTCTATCCTAAATACTACAGGTGACCATTGATAACCCATTTGGGCGGCAATTTCATTTCATAACCCTTGTCAAGAACCACCCCACGTAGGGGCCAAATGAATATAGTCCCAGCAATTTCATGAGGTAAATGGTTAGAAATTTTCTTGCTCGGACTAACATTAATTTTCGAGTATTGCTTTGCTTTTGGCCTCATACGGGAATTCAAGTGTCTTAAGAAGACGAAAACCATTCGTTTCTCTATCCAATACACTTTCATCCTTTGCATCGCCCAATTGAGCCTACATATTTCATTTCTTAAAACCCTATTGGTGATTGTTGCTCATTCTGAGATGAAGATGGCTCCACCTCAAAGCAGAAGAACTCAGAAGAAATGAGTCTACTTAGAGTTCTTGAGTCGACACTTCAAAATGTGCTAGGTCTTGAGTATACATATGTGTACAGCATAATCTTTGAAAATTCTTTCGAAACAAAATGGAAAGATAAAAGACAAAAGGCGAAAAAAAAAACAAAGCCGACCTCAGGCATGAAAAAGCAAAGCGTCAGTTAAAAGCAAGGTCAATGCCCATTCAAACCAATATTTAGGTAAACTCAGTGAAAACATGTTGTCTCATTTTGTAAATCCCCAATGGGATTTGGTTGCAAGAGAAACCCTTCAAAGAAGTTAAAATTGCAAAGTCTACTCAGTCGAAGCTTACATCATTCAAAAGCGACAACGGTATCAGCAGGGGTTGATACCTTCCTCATACAACGATGGAGTCCTTTGAAGACGATTCTAGAAGGTTAAGACTGGTGGCAAAGATGCAATGATCACCAATATCAAATCCACCTCATATATCTTCTGGGCCAAAATAAGCCTTCCTTGATCTCCAATCCTAACCTACGTTACAACCCGTGAAAGTCTTTTCTGATTAAGGCGTTTGAATTAACGTAGAGTTGAACGATTTTAAGCATCGCTCGAAAAGGTACGAGCAAGACTATTTCTTTCTCATTTTTGTAGGGTTCTTGACTTGTAAACCCGAAGCAGACAATGAAGACTTTTTTTGTCAACGGCCTTGACTCAAAAGAGTCCCCTTTGTTAAGCCTTTGACCCAGCCTACATTATGGTCCTAATCAAAACCTCCAGATTGGCTTGATCATACCAATTGCGAGATTACTCAGACCCTTGCTGAATGCAATGATGGTGAGATTGAGTGATTTCCTTTCCAATCCTGCAATCAGGATAAACAATCTTTCTCAAGAGTGAGAGAAAGCCCTTTCGGACTGAAATTCCCCATTCAGATTGCAATCGAGGTATTCATGCAATGATAACCTCCTTCAACAAAATTGGTAATGTAAACTCGACAGAATAGTCATGCATGATTCACATTTTGATGGATTGCATCATGAGTTATTACACAGACTGCTTCTAATCATTGCAAACTTAGCTAAACAAGTTTTGCATGAACGAATAAACTCATAGATGAAAGTGCTTGCACATGTTGCCTCTGACATTGCCTAATAGGTGACACATTTTCGATGTTCGAATTACTTATCAAGGTCTCGAAATCCACTTAGCAATTATTGAATGAACAAGCCTAGTTGTCAAGAAATCACTAAGCAGTCTTCCAAATCCTCAGGTAAGTATATCTTCAACCTGAATCTTTGAATGAATTCTGACAATTGTCAAGGTGTTCGAATCCAGTGCGGTACATATAGGTATCCAACTTCTTCAATGAAACATGATTCGTCTTGAAAATAAAAAATTTGAGATAATTGAATGTCTGCCTCTTTAGCTTATTCCTAAGTGACAAGAAAAAAGATAATGTGGGTTTGAACTTCTGCAGGATTCCTGGTATCTCCAGATCCCAGAATGGCACCCTTCGAGGTAAGTGAAATTGGGTTTGAGCTTCTGCAGGATTCCTGGTATCCCCAGATCCAGGTGTCATTGAGGTAAGTGAAATTGGGTTTGAGCTTCTGCAGGATTCCTAGTATCCCCAGATCTCAGAATGGCACCCTTCGAGTTAAGATAATTTGGGTTTGAGTTTCTACAGGATTCCTAGTCTTCCCAGATCCCAGAATGGCACCCTTCAAGGTAAGATAATTTGGGTTTGAGCTTCTACAGGATTCCTAGTCTCCCCAGATCCCAGAATGGCACCCTTCGAGGTAAGATAATTTGGGTTTGAGCTTCTGTAGGATTCCTGATTTCCCCAGATCCTAGAATGGCACCATTCAAAGTAAGATAATTTGGGTTTGAGTTTCTGTAGGATTCCTGTTATCCCCAAATCTCAGAATAGCACCCTTCAAGGTAAGATAATTTGGGTTTGAGCTTCTGGCTATTCCCAAATCCCAGAATGGCACCCTTCGAGGTAAGTGAAATTGGGTTTGAGCTTCTGCAGGATTCCTAGTATCCCTAGATCCCAAAATGGCACCCTTCAAGGTAAGATAATTTAGATTTGAGCTTCTGAAGGATTCCTGATATCCCCAGATCCCAGAATGGCACCCTTCAAGGTAAGATAATTTGGGTTTGAGCTTCTGCAGGATTCCTGGTCTCCCCAGATCCCAAAATGGCACCCTTCGAGGTAAGTTAAATCAGGTTTGAGCTTCTGCAGGATTCCTGATTTTCCCAAATCCCAAAATGGCACCCTTCAAGGTAAGATAATGTGAGTTTGAGCTTCTGCATGATTCTTGGTCTCCCCAAATCTCAGATTGGCGCCCTTCGTGACCTAAAAGTCCTTTCTACAAGCACCCAAAGTCCTTTCTACAAACACACAAAAGTCCTTCTTACAGGCACCAAGTCATTTCTACGGGCACTCAAAAATCCTTATTACAAGCACTCAAAGTCCTTCCTACAGACACATAAAAGTCCTTCTTACATGTATCAAGTCCTTCCTACAGGCACTCAAAAGTCCTTTTTATAGGCACCCAAAGTCCTTCCTACAGGCACCAAAGTCCTTTCTACAGGTACAAAGTCCTTCTTATAGATAGACATTTCCATGGGGCGACCTAGCATACGGGTCAAATCTTAACCCAATTTTAATTAGTAGAATCCTTTTATTAGGAATCTACCATGGGGTGACCTACCATACGGGTCAAATCTTAATCCAATTTTAATCAGTAGAATCCTTTCATTAGGAATCTACCATGGGGTGACCTACCAAACGGGTCAAATCCCAATCAAATCTTAATCAGTAGAATGCTTTCATTAGGAATCTACCATGGGGTGACCTACCATACGGGTCAAATCTCAATCAAATTTTAATCAGTAGAATCCTTTCATTAGGAATCTACCATTGGGTGACCTACCATACGGGTCAAATTTCAATCAAATTTTAATCAGTAGAATCCTTTCATTAGGAATCTACCATGGGGTGACCTACCATACGGGTCCAGTTTCAATCACCATGAGGTTTTCTTATAACGAATCCTTAGGTTTTCATTCCCTTTTCAGCAGAGCAGTCAACAACCGCGAGGTGAACAGGTAAGTTTCAGGTAAATCCCTTGCCTCTCTATCTCTCCCTCACTTCATAGGAGCCTCCTCAAACCGGGTCTAGATCGGAACTTGCTAAAAGGGGTATTGGAGATCAAATCTCACGATTCTTTTATTTCCTTGTGTTGAGTCGATTAGGATTCAGGTGTCACTTCTTCTTTGAAATGAACCTCTACCAAGCTTTCTTTCAAAGAGAGACATCTGTTGACACCTGGTTTTTAATCATCCTTTCTCTTATAAAAGTAATAAAAAAAATTCATAAAAATTCATAAAATTGAAAAAATAAACTTTGGTGACCTTGCCTAAGCCTAGGGAACCAATTTTGACCAAAAAATAATTTTCCACATTTTCAGTATTTTTCCACATTTTATTTTTCAAAATTCATAAAAAAAATAAAAAAATGAAAAAATTGCAAAATCAACTTTGGAAGCCTAGGCCAAGCTTAGGCAACCATTTTTGAGCAAAAAATAATTTTTCATATTTTTTGTATTTTTCATTAGAATAGAGAAGGGAAGATGGAGAAGGAAAGATAGAGAAGAGAAGATGGAGAAGAGGAGATGGAAAAGAGAAGATGGGAATAGAGAAGGGAAGATGAGATGAAGAAGACTTAGTGAAAACATTAGAATGGGAGATGGATGAATAGGTTATAAAAGGAGAAAGAAGTGAGCTTGGGAGGGGGGTTTTTGGGAAGAGAAAATTTTGGACGTTGAAGAGAGTTTTGGGAGATTGAAGAAAAATTTGAGAGAAAGAAAATACCAAAAAGAGAGAGAGAATTTTGAAGATGATGGGAGTTTAAAGTTAGGGAGTTATTATCATCAATTCCTTCATCGATCAATATAAATCAAGAGTTCATCCCCGTCGTTCGAGCCGCAATCTTAATCAACAAGGTGATACGAGGTCCGAATTTAGCTATCAAATCCGTCAAATCAGGTAACGATCCCAGCCATTAAAATCTTCAAGAATTTCGTTGCCCAGATGGATTGATTTAAATCTCGATTATGTCATGTTATACTCATATGTCTCCATATCCATATGTCGCATTCGTACTATAATTTTCTGCGATTTAATTCTTGCACCATCAAACCCCAGAATGGGAAGGCTGACCCACCCACTAGAGGTCCTTTAATTTCCTGCAATTTAATTTCTGTACCATCAAACCCCAGAATAGGTAAGTCGAATCAAGGCCGAATCCCTCGTTGGAGGTTCTTTAAATTCATGTAATTTAATTTCTGCACCATTAAACCCCAAAGGGAAGAGCCAAGCCGATAATAGGCCGCCGATTGGAGGTTTTTACTTACTGTCATTTAAATTCCTGCAATTTAATTTCCACACCATTAAACCCCAAAGGGAAGAGCCAAGCCAATGCTAGGCCGCCCATTGGAGGTTTTTACTTACTGTCATTTAAATTCCTGCAATTTAATTTCCGCACTATTAAATCTCAAAGGGAAGAGCCAAACCGATGCTAGGCCGCCCATTAGAGGTTTTTACTTACTGTCATTTAAATTTCTGTAATTTAATTTCCACACCATTAAACCCTAAAGGGAAGAGCCAAGCCAATGCTAGACCGCCCATTGGAGGTTTTTACTTACTGTCATTTAAATTCCTGCAATTTAATTTCCGCACCATTAAACCCCAAAGGGGAGAGCCAAGCCAATGCTAGGCCATCCATTAGTGGTCTTTATTTACCGTCATTTCAATTCCTACAATTTAATTTATGTACCATTAAACCCCAAAAGAGAGGGCCAAACCAAGGTTGAGCCATCCATTAGTGGTCTTTATTTATTGTCATTGACTTCCTGTAATTAAATTTTCGAATCATCGACCCCAGAATGAGTAGGTCAAGCCACCTAATGGAGGTCGTAACACCGCATAGAAGTCATTAACACACTCGCTCTTTCGGCTTTACGGAATTTTTAATACTTTGAAAATACCAAAAAATACCATCCATGCATCCCATTTAAAAAGTGAAAACACAAAGAGAGAACACTCTACTGGAGTCTTAGAAATAAACCAAGCCTGAGTTGCCAAGTTAGGATATCCATGAAATTAAGGTACCGAAAGGGCATTAGTTTTAATTAGCTAGTGTAACCAAGTCCCCGAACTCATAATCTCTGGTTCGTAGAAGTAATTTAATCATCCCGCTAATTTACTTAGGTTTCTAATCAACCTACCAAAAATGATTAGTAGCGACTCCAAATTTTAAAATCATTTGAACAAAAACTAAAGTTGCGATTCGGTAGGACTTGGGAGGGTCCGTATCAGAATATTCCATCTAATTAACCTAATAATCCGTTAACCCGGTTCCACCAATCGAAAAAATTTTCGAGTCGCGACAGACTGGTGACTCCACTGGGGACTTGTTCTTAATTTTTGAAAATTTAAGAACCTAGAGGACTTAGGCCAGAAAAATTTCATGAAAACTCATTTGGTTTGACAATTGGTTGGATTCTGATCTTTAGGTGTTATATGTTTTTGCAGATTAGACTTATAAGGGGTGGAGTGTTTGGCAAACCCTTCGTTTTGCAGGCTCGGTGTTGGGGTTATTTGTTTAATTTCGCACATTTTTAGAAGCGTTGTTTTGATACAAACTGTTGTGCATGTCTTGCATATTCTGAGGATCACGACACCTGCATACACAAGCGTTTAAACCCAAGTGGCGAAATTTCTCCTAGGTAACCATAGATAGGGATCGAGTATGCAAAGCTCTTGCGTTGATTGTGCTTGGGTTGACCATATTTGATCCCGCTCATTATCTGAATTGACAATTCTTCCCACTTGTCGTTTGATTGCGCGGAGGGTAAGGTTGTCAATTCAAATAGTGGGGGCCTTTTAAGTCCATACCATGTCTCTCCTTTTTATTTTCTAGATTCTACTCCTCACTCGAGTCATGCACATGTCTATGTGATTTGCATTTTTCTATGGTAAAAGCAAGTCTTCTAACTTTATCTTGCATTTACTTGTCGGTCCCTGCTAGGTGTCAGTCGGATTTTGAATTTTACATCATGACCATTTTTTAAAAGAAAATAAAAATCAAGTTTGTGCCCCCATTTCTAAAAAATGAATGCGAGAAAAAAAATCCCTTTATGGAATTTTATTGACCAATAAAGGAATTTTGTCACATACTTTCTGCTCCAATAGAAATAAAATTTTCTTGACAAACTTATCCCTAAAAATTCGTTTTGATAAAAGAAAAAATTCCTTCGAAAAATTTGGTAAACATCAAGAGATTTTATCACATTTTTCATGTTATACAAAATATTCGAGAAAATCCTTTTTCGGAAATTAACTCATGTCTTCCTAAAGAAATTTTTCAGATTTCTCCACAAAATAGGAAAATCAAATTGGACAAATATAGGAGTCATAGACCGACCTTCCTGGATCACATACTAATTAGGTCATTTATTTTTACAGGGAATCATAGGTACCCCAAGCGGGAGCAAAATTAAGTTCAATAATACACGCCAGGAATAATTTTCAGAAATACGAAAGGACGGAAAATTGCTGATCTCTTAACCCTAAAAAATATATATTTATATATATACTCCTGGAAACGGAATCGCGTCAGTTAGTGAGCACGTATAGACTATGTATTTTAATATATAGAGAATGTATTCGTCAGGCATAGGGGCATTTTTAATGTATTGGAGGGGTTGCCTATATTTTTGTTTTAAAAAAAAAGAAGAAAAAAAAGCATAGATTGTATAATCATAACCTAGGAAGCAGGCCCGTGATGCCTTCTCGATTAAGTTAGTCAAAACATTTCATGAAGGACCGGAGTACTATTATTGAATATGGCCCATAGGCATTTGTCTCGATTCTACAAGCGACCGACACAAATAAGTGGACGCCGAAAGAGATAAGCATAAGTAGAGTGGGGCACGCAACAAGGAGCCTAACTATTTATTGGCGCGCTGATCGAGTTGTCGCAGCTTTATTGATCGTGATCTCAAGACGGACAATGGGGGCCACCACCAAATTCTTTTTCAATGTTCTCGATATCATCGTCTGGAGTAACTAACGAGAGCGTGAAGAAGAACGTTAAGCCTCGATGTTTTCAATACCTGAAACCGTTCCATCATGCTAGACGGAAGAAGCTCTTCTCTGATTCCATTCATCAAGAAATATTACAACAACTCACTGGGGAGGGAAAGTAAAGCCAAACTGAGTCCTAATAAGCATCACGAAAGAGCTCAACTGGTTTTCCATGAAACTAATGTTCTACCTACACTGAGCGATCTGGAATTCGAGATCCGCAAGGTTGAAAAACAGGCGGATGCATTTCTCCTTTTGTCTAGCTACATTGACCTCGTGATGTTCGACGGCGAATCTCAGATTCTCGATCAAGTCTCTTTCGAAAGCTATATCCACCGTCAGATCGTCGAGCCTCTCCTCCAGCCACTCACATCTAAATTTCATCACGATATCACTCGGATCATACTCAAAGTAAGTCTGGTTCAAAGCTAGGTGCTCCATCAGCTTCTCTCTCTCGTGAACCAATAGCGAAACCCTTTCTTCGGCAGACTTGACAGACTTCTTGTACCGGGCAACCGCGTATTCCGCAAACTCCAAGCGCTCAAATCGATCCTGATAGCAAGCTCTCACAACACGGGCCAAGGTGACTGTGACAGTCTGAAAATTCGACCCATTTATCGAAATTTCTAAATGAATGGAAACACATCATTGGTACATTTTGATCGACGCTCACTCAGGATTAGCTACCATGGGATGACTAACCGAAGGGGAAAAGCTACCTGGCAAAAATTTCCCAAACAGCCGCCCGTTGGTCTGAGACAGAGTTGGTATTCAATAGAGTTGACCGCAAAATGAAAGCCGACACTAGACAATCGAATTAGTAAGATGGCCACGATGGAGAAATGGATTCAGTTTCAGAAACATGGCCCGAAGGGCTGACAGTCGGTACACGTCGAGAAGCAAGACGTGAATGGAAAATTACCGAAATGCCCTCGGTAAATGCTCAATCCTTAGAACGAGATCAAATAGAATTATTTGAGAACAAATACGATAGAGCGAAATCAAATCCAGTCCGAAATCCGTTCGCGCTAGGGACCCGATCGGTGCATTTGGCACGCAAATCGAGGCAAGTCAAATCAGATGTCACATCAATAAATCAATCGCATCAATCAAGTCAATGGCACAATTTCCAATGCACATCCATCAAGTCCACTCAAGTCAACTCAAGTACAATTGTCATAAACCTACTCCACTATTATTGATTTTTCATGATTTTATTAATTGTTATAAACTCTCTTTCTCTCCCCTCTACTCCATTTTCGGCCGGCCACTCCCTCCTCCATCTTCTTCTTCCTCTTGTTTTCTCCTTCGGCCGCCCGCGAAACCGCCCGTCCGCCGCCCTTGTCGTCGCCTCAACCACCACCGTCCAGCCCCTCACGCCTTGGTAAGCCTCCTCAACCCTTTTCTCATTGTTTCCAAGACCTTAGAGGTCCCCTTGAAGCCTAACTAGACCTTAATCTCTCCCTCTTCTCTCTCGGTTTCGCTCCCGCCGTCTGCCCAAGAAGAACGCCGGCCATTCACCCTCTCTCCACCGCTGCACCGCCTCCACCAGCCACGTACCCACCTTGGTAAGCCTCTTGACTCTCCTCTCTCTCGTTTCCATGGCCGTATGACCCCGTCCAATGACCGAACCATCCTCTACTCCTCTTGTAGGCCGTGAGCTCCAATCGGCCGCCCGGAGTCCAAACTACCTTCGCCGTCGATTCCAACCCTTAATAGGTAAGTTAGCCTTTAATCCCAGCTTAGGAATGGAGTATGCAAGGCTTAGTTGCTGATTTGTATGGTGATTTGAGTAGGTGAGTTGATAGATGAGTGTTTTAAGCTAATCTAATTAAGGTTAATTAGATTGTTTGCAAAATGGGTTAATCGTTAGACTTGGGAACTTCGAATTGGGCCTTCTTAAGATTGTATGTGGGCTGGAAATGAAGGTTAGGGGCGCCTAATTGATGGACCATATGATAGAAATGGGCTTGGAGACCCATTTTAGGCTAAAATAAGCAAATATGGGCTATTGGGCCTAAGTTAATTTAATGGGCTGCTTATTGGACGAAAATTTAGATTTAAATGGGCTTCAAATTGATGGTTGTTGGCTGCAAATGAATGGGCTTAGGCGTGAAAATGACGGGCCTAAGGGTGCTAATGGGCTTAGTGTCGCGACCTGAAAAATAAGTTCCAGGTGAACGAATTATCAGGTTAATTAGATTTACCAACCTAACACGGACCCTCCTAAGCCCTACCGAATCGCAACTTTGATTTTTGTTTAAATGATTTTTAATTTTGGAGTCGCCACTAATCGTTCTTGGTAGGTCGATTAGAAACCTAAACAAATTAGCAGGAGAACTAATTTATTTCTGTGAACCAGAGTTATAAGTTCGAGGACTTGGTTACGTTAGATTACTTTAACACCCTTTCGATACCAATTTCATGAAAAATCATTTGGGGTGACTTGGAAAGATTTGGATCAAACTGATCAGAAGAATAAAATGATCATTTTTCAAAGATTGGGAAGTGAAAACAGGTTAAATCAGTTGAATGTGATCATTCCTCTTTTTCCACAATTTCTGAGAATTTTTCAGAATTTTTCGAGATACTTTGCCCATGAGGGGCAAAATCGTCATTTTGGAAATATCGAGGTGGAAATTCACCAAAAATAAGATTGGTCAGTCAAAATGACCCGTTTCCTAATTTCTGAGACTTTTCTGAATTTTTTTTTAGAATTTTTTTCGAGTTTCTTATTTTATTTTATTTATTCTTTTATTTTTGTTACCTTTTTGTTATTTATTTATTTAATGGGACGTACAATCAGAATTTAAAGATTGAATAAAAATGGACAAAAATACTCATAATACCCCCATTAATTCTGATTTTTTTTTCGATAAATTCACTCATTCCTAACGTCATTGTCACCCCCTCACCAAGCGCCATACATGCACAACTAAAGCTTTGGGTATGCCTAACCAGAAGGATGGGAAGGGTGTCGTATATTAAGCCAATAATTAGCCTGATTCATTAGTCAATCCAAGCAAGAGAGCCTATAACATGTCACACCTGGCTTGTATTAGCACAACGATTCTCGACTTTGGCATGGGTAAAAATAAGTCAATAAATAAATGGACGCCTGGAAGTGTAATGATTAGATCACACAAGGTTAAACGTTAAGCAAAGTAGCTGTTGGACTCATTTCTTCTACAAACGTGCACTGCGAGGCCATTCAGTTATTTCACAGGGCAAATCGAATGTACTTCAGCCAAGGTATTCACATGAAGAATTGAAGTATAAGTCCTACTATAATCACCACAATCAGCAATAATATGAAGCCATATCATCAAAGCAAACTTAATCGAGGCTGATTTTCACATAAACAGTAACTGGAATCGCAGTTCATTTTGCGCAAAGTACCACTGAGAACGGAAGAGCACTTACCTTGAGGAAGTGTGGTTGCCGTTGCGATCAGCTGTTGAACTTATAAGGATGAATCCCAATTTGGAGATGACGTTGCCAAGTTTAGACCTTCAAATTTCACACGAAGCTTGAAGACTACGATGAACCGTAGCTGGCTGAGAAAATCTGCAAGTTCGGAGCCTTCCAAATATTGCACAGCAGATTGTTCGCCATCGAGTTCTCCACCGCACTCAAGTACTAAAGCATCGTTGCATTTCCCAAGATCCTTTGGGGGCCAAAGAAGCTCGTCCAGTCGCGAGTCCTCAGGGGGCCAAAGAAGCTCGACATTTTTGTGAGATGTCACGAGAGAAGTAGTTGTCGATCGTTCAAATGATCTCGTTCGTGTCCGTTGAGTTTAGATCTCGCAGCAGCTTAAGCTCACGAAACCTTTACGGGCACGACTGGATTGAACCGTTGCAAAGAAGTAAAAGGCCACAAAATTAACTTACCTCCGAGCCCCCAATGGTCAACCTCTCCTTCTTCCTCATAGAGAAATCAACGACGTTGGGTTGCTTCAAGAATGCCGCCTTAAACTGGTCATCTGGCCATCCAAATTTTTAAGAACAGCCATCTTAGCCGCCCACTTAAGACGCTTCATTCCAGCCATGGTAATGACCACGTGAACGAGCAACAAAGAGGAAAGATCAAAACCCATTTACTTGATTTCGTCCACAAAATCACTGAACCGACTCATGTCACGCGACAAAGTCCCGAGGTGCATCGTTATCATCTTTGCGATGCCCGAATTAGGCACGCCGTACCGCGGAAGAATAGACAATAGCCTCCATTGAATCAGAAAATGCACGCCAAACCCAAGCCCCGCGCTTGACCAACAAATGCGACGCCGCATCTTCCCTGATCTCGAAGAACTTGACGAGGCAATTGAAACAGGGAACGTGCTGCAATTTCAGGCTCCTCCTAATAATATAAGGGTCATTGACAAGAACGTGAGCCTTACGCGCCTTTTTTTTGTTTATCATAGACTCTCCTCTTGAGCCCATCCCACCTCGACGATGCCCTCTCTAACTCGTCGAGCAATCCTCCTTCAGACCAAAGCAAAGAAATTTATTTCAAAACTTTCATAACCGTCCAAAGACATGTTTGAAGTGTCAATGAAGCACCACCGCCAATGAAACTCCTCCATAATCCCAACCCTCCAATGAGCATTTCAGCTACAGATCAGTATAGGTGTCCTGGTACTTCTCGTCTAAAAAAAACGAAAGCAAGATTAGAGGAAGAAGCTAGTGATGGCCCAGATCAGACCCCATTCCTTGATCTTGGCTTTTGCTGGTGAATGTCACGTGCTTCTTAGGGAAAGCAGATGATGACTACGATGAGGATTCACTCGAGCTCGGAGCTTCGTTCATCTTCAACGACTCATTAGTCGCTGTGGGAAACAACAACTATCAGCTGACTCTGTCTCAAGCGAATATATGTCTGAACGGGATAGATTTCGCGGCGTCTGGAGGGTCGCCGACTAGGAGGTATGCTAATGGGAGGACAATTAGAGACATCGTGGATACGTGTTCTCCATCGTGGACCTCAATCTTAGAGCTAATAAACCTCTTCCGAGGTCGTTGAAAGGCCTAGGAAATTTATGAGCGTGAAGTCCAGGCATGATCGGGTTCAGCTCATAGCTGAGCCTATCAATCGGTGGCATTCTTTTGGGGGCGACATGACGAACCCGTGAGACGAGACATGCCGGATGAGCTGCGAGTAGGAGTTGTAGAGGAGGTAGCCGCGGAGGAACACCAGCACCGGGAATTCCTCGACATCTTCCGTCGGAAACGTGATAAGAAGAGGTTTCGAAGGTGGGTTCGCGGGAGCGCACGATGACGACGTCGCCACTGAGGCCTCGACTCTCCGGAGCGCTGCCTAGTACTTGCCTGTCTCAAACACCTCTCTAGTGGTGATTCTATCTGAAGAGGAAGGCATCACCTTCCTCCATATTTTGTCCCTCTTCTTCCTTTTTCCGTGTACTTCTCTCTCCAGACTTCCTCGAGCCAGCTCCCGGGCAACCTATTGTTGACATCTGATTTTTAATTATTTTTTTATTTTCAAAAATTAATAGAAAATTCATAAAAATTCATAAAATTAAAAAATCAACTTTGGGGACCTTGGCCAAACCAAGAGAACCAATTTTGACCAAAAAAATGATTTTTCGTATTTTCAGTATTTTCTGATATTTTTATTTTCGAAAATTCAAAAAAACAAATCAAGAAAAAATGAGAAAATTGAAAGCTTTGGCCAAGCTTAGCCAGCCATTTTTGAGCAAAAAATAATTTTTCGTATTTTTTTGTATTTTTTAAATATATTTTTTAGAAATTAGGAAAATATTTCATAAATAATAGCATTTGAGGCCACAAAAATACATAAAAATAGTCAATATTTTTCTTTTAAATCCCTTTTCATGTTGGCCATCGTAAATTTAAAAAATCCAATTCGAGGTCGTGTATTCCTTCACGAGCATAATCTCGAATCGGGCCTAAAAAAATTCAATTTGAGTCAATTTATTTTCATTTTTCACTTTTAGGAGTTGTGACATTGTTCTCTAATATTCTAAATTTTAACCTTGGCACAATTATACCAAGAATGACCCAATTTTATAAAAAAAGGCTTTAATTAAATTTTACATTATTTTCAGTAACAAGAAATGAGCTTAAATTTGACATGCGGTGAATTTCGACTAAGCATAGGGAAGGTGTGTCGAAAATTGTGAGAAGATTTGGACTTAAAGAAATATTTTTTCGGGGACTGAATTGAAAATACTTAAAATCTCAGGGACTAGATACAATACCTAACTCTTGAGGGATTATTTTGCAAATAACAAAAAGAAGAGTTAGTGGAGAAATTAGAATAGAGAAGGGAAGATGGAGAATAGGAGATGAAGATAGGAAGATGGAGAAGAAGAGATGAAGAAGAGGAGATGGAGAAGAGAAGATAAAGAAAATAAGATGAGAATAGAGAAGGGAAGATGGAGATGAAGAAGAGTTAGTAGAATGAGAGATAGATATGGAGAAGGGAAGATGAAGATGAAGAAGAGTTAGTGGAGAAATTAGAATGTGAGATAGAGATGAAGAAAGGAAGATGAAGATGAAGATGAAGAAGAGTTAGTGGAGGAATTAGAATGGGAGATAGAGTTAGTGGAAAAATTAGAATGGGAGATAGAGTTAGTGGAAAAATTAGAATGGGAGATGGATGAATAGGCTATAAAAGGAGGAAGAAGTGAGTTTGGGAGGAGGAATTTTTTTGGAGAGAAAATTTTGGATGTTTGAGAGGGTTTTGGGAGATTGAAGAAAAATTTGAGAGAAAAAAAAATACCAAAAAGAGAGAGAGAATTTTGAAGATGATGGGAGTTTAAAGCTAGCGGGTTATCATCATCAATTTCTTCATCGATCAACATAAATCAAGAATTCATCCCAGATTTGAAGGCAGGAACCAATTATATCCATCAAGCACTTCTCATAATGCCATTGAAGCTAAGTGCTTCTTTCATTGTTCTAATTTTTAATGTGAATTAAATCATATTTGCTCCATTACTCCATTTCTCCATATTTTTATGTCAGGCAAAGGACAACTCCAAGTCAACGGTAAATCCCATGGAGGTGTAAGATTGGCGCTGACGAGCTCTTGAGTGCCCATTAAATTTTCAATTGATCCGTCGATGGATTTCGGCCCGAATTATCAAATCAATTCGTTTTATTTTAAAGAATTTAAACCCCAGAATGTGAAGGGCAGAGCCCGCTCACTGGAGGTCATTTTAAATTTCTGCAATTTAAATTTCTGCACCTTAAACCCCAAAGGAGAGGGCCAAGCCAAGGTTGAGCTATCCATTGGTGGTCTTTATTTATTGTTATTTACTTCCTGTAATTTAATTTTTGAATCACTAAACCCTAAAATGAGTAGCTCACAGCACTGCACAGAAGTCGTTAATTCACTCCCTCGTTCGGTTTCAGGGAAATACTTAATATTTTGAAAATGCCAAAAAGAAATGTCACTCACGTATATTCCATTTTAAAAAGTGAAAATACAAAAAGAGAACACTCCACTAGAGCCTTAGGAATAAACCAAGCCTGAAATGCCAAATTAGGATACCCATGAAATTAAGGTACCGAAAGGGCATTAGTTTTAATTAACTAGTGTAACCAAGTCCCCGAACTCATAATCTCTGGTTCGTAGAAGTAATTTAGTTCTCCCGCTAATTTACTTAGGTTTCTAATCCATTAACTTAAAAAATGAATTTTAGGTCGCGACAGCTTGGCGACTCCGCTGGGGACGTGTTCTTAATTTTTGAAAATTTAAGAACTTAGAGGACTTAGGCCAGAATATTTCATGAAAATTTATTTGATCTGAATTGGGTGAATCCTAATCTTTAGGTGTTAAATGGTTTTGCAGATGGGAGTTATAAGGGGTGGAGTGTTTGACTAACCATTTGTTTTGCAGGTTGGTGTTGGAATTGTTTGTTTAATTTCGCACATTTTTGAAGTGGTGTTTGTATATTAATTGTTGTGCATGATTAATTGTTTTAGCACTACATCACACACGTCCTGTGGCCGGACCTAGGCCACTAGTTTTAGGATGGTATTGTGATTTGGTTTTAGCGTTCGGCGTGAGATCACGTCGAAAGTTAGCCCAGATTCAATCCCGAACCTCTTTTCAAAAATGAGTTTAAAAGTTAGGCCTCAGGCTTGGTAAGATTACCAAAGCAGTGGTTTTAATTTTTAGCTCGAGCAGCCGAAGTGGTGAGGCCCGACTAATTCTGGTTACGTCGTGGGATCACGGCTAATCTTGATTATGTGCGCGAGATTGTCGCCTTGTGTCGCGACCTATAATTCATTTTTTAGGTTAATGGATTACCAGATTAATTGATTAAATTAACTAACCTAGTTCGAGCTCTCCCAAGCTCTACCAAATCGCGACTTTGATTTTTTGTTCTAAATGGTTTTAAAATTTGGAGTCGCCACTAATCGTTTTTGGTAGGTCGATTAGAAACCTAAATAAATTAGCGGGAGAACTAATTTATTTCTGCGAACCAGAGATTATGAGTTCGGAGACTTGGTTACATTAGATTACTCTAACGCCCTTTCGGTACCAATTTCATGAAAAATCATTTGGGGTGACTCGAAAAGATTTGGATCAAACTGACCAGAAGGGTAAAATGGTCATTTTTTCAAGGAATGGGAAGTGAAAACAGGTCAAACTAGTTGAATGTGGTCATTCCTTATTTCTCACAATTTTTGAGAATTTTTCAGAATTTTTCGAGACAATTTACCCATAAGGGGCAAAATCGTCATTTTAGAAAGATCGGCATAGAAATTCATCAAAAATAGGATTGGTCAGTCGAAATGGCCTATTTCCTAATTTTTGGGGTATTTTGGAATTTTTCGATTTTTTTGGGATTTTTATGGATTTTCTATTAATTCTCGAAAATAAACATATTAAAAAATACTAAAAATATGAAAAATCATTTTTTGGTCAACATTGGTTCCCTAGGCTTGGCCAATGTCTCCAAATTTGATTTTTATGAATTTTTTTATTAATTTTTTCTATTAATTTTAAAAGAGAAAAGATAATTAAAAATCAAGTGTCAACACCTTGCCGTAAGTCTTTCGCTTCAATTTGTCAGCCTTTAGAGTAGATAGGCTAAGATTTAAACTCACGATTCATGTGCATGTCTATGTGACTTACATGGTATTTTTCACAGTGAAAGTAAGTTTTCTAACTTCATCTTATATTTATTTCTGGTCGGTCCATGTTAGGTGTCGGTCAAATTTTGAATTTAATTTCATGGTCGTTTTTCAAAACGAGATAAAAATATAATTAGTGTCCCATTTTTGAAAAAAACATGAATATGAAAAATCCCTTCATGGAATTTTATTGACTAATAAAGAATTTTTGTCACATCTTTCTTATTTCAAGTCAGACATTGACAAATTTTACCCCTAAAAATTCATTTTGATAAAGGAGAAAATACCCTCCGGGGAAATTTGTTAAATATCAAAGGATTTTATCACATTTTTTTTTCCAAATTGTAAAATCTGCAAGAAAATCCTTTTTGAAACATTCATCCATATTTTTCAAAGAATGTTTTCTCTAATTTCTCATAAAATTAAGAAAAATAAAACTGAACTAATTTAGGAGTCATGGACCGACCTCTCTTGGATCACATACTAATTATGTCATTTGCTTTTGCAGGAAATCCTAGGTATCTCAGGCGGGAGTAAAAATGGGGAATAACCTCGAAGAATACGATAGGACGGATAATTACCGATGCCTTAGCCAATAACCCTAGAGGCAAGCAAAGAAGTCCATCCTCTTGGAGACAGAACTGTGTCAATCAGGCAGCGTATATGAGTTATGTGTTTTGATGGAGCTGTAAATTTATCCAGATCGGCGTGGGGACATTCTTAATGTATTAGAAGGGTTCGTGTATTTTGTTGAAAAGGCGTAGAGTATGTAATCAGAATCCATGAAGCAAGTCTATTAACCAGACCTTGCGATGTTTTGCTGATTAAATCTCCAAAGGCCTGCCTTAATCTTCCTTGGATTCGAACGACGTCGACTTTAGAGAATCGATGTTTTATTATTGAGTATGGCCCATAGGCATTTTTCCCGATGCTACAAGCGACTGACACACACAAGTGGATGCCGAAAGAATTAAAACACGGTTAGAGTGGGGCATACAACAGGTGGCTTGATTTATTGGCGCACTAACCAAGTGGTCACAGCTTTACCAATTTACATGATTGAATGCGAGTCTCTAGGCGGCTAGTGGGGCCCACTGTCGAATTCTTCTTCAGCGTTCTTGATACCATCGTTTACAACGGCAAACAAGAACATCAGGAAGGATGTTAAGCCTCGGTATTTCCTGTGCCTTGAATCGATCTATGGTGATATTCGAGAGAAGACATAGCTGGGAAGTTAAGGTACAAACGTGTGAAATTTCCTTTCATTCCATTCATCAACGAGTTGTACAAACAGCTCACTAGGAAGGAAAATTAAAACCAAACTGAGCCCTAATAATCATCACAAAAGAGTTCAACTGGCTCTCCATGAAATTAATGCTCTGCCTACATTGAGCAATCTGGGAGTCGAGATCTGCAAGCTTGAAGAACAGACGGGTACACTTCTCCTTGTACCTGGATGTATTCATCTCATGGTGTCCAAAGGCAAGTTTTAAGTTGTCGATCAGGTCTCTCTCGAAAGCTATATCTGTTGTTAGATCGTCGAGCCTCCCCTCCAGTCATTCACATCGGAATTTCATCACGATATCTCTCGGGTCATACTCAAAGTAAGTCTGGTTTAAGGCAAGACGCTCTACCAGCTTCTTCCTCTCGTGAACCAGCAGCGAGACCCGCTCTTCAGCAGACTTGAAGGTCTTCTTGTATCGAGCAACCGAGCGTTTTGCAAACTCCAAGCATTCAGACCGATCCTGATAGCGGGCCTTCACGACGCGAGCTAAGGTGACCGTCTCCTGGGTGTTTCGGCAGGCTTCCAGAAAATTAATGAAGATGTGTGGGAGCGCCCTGTATTCTCTCTCCAAATTGGTGCCTTCGACTGAAGAAGCATTTATCTCCTTGAACTGAACAAGGATCTCAGCTTCGACACTCGGATGATGGGTTATGTAAATATAGTCTCGGCCAAGAAGATGATAGAGTCTCTCTCATTTGGACATAACATCAGCTGGGAAAATCTGTGTGGGAAGACCGGCCATTATCGTTAAAAGAGGAGAGAATCAAAACTGACGAGCGGAATACGAAAGTCAGGATAGGCTAACGGAATGCGAATATGGTAATCTGCTTCAAAGTAAATATTGATTCCGTAGTAGCATTATCAACTAGTCAGACTTTCCTATCTGCCGTTCCATGTCAGTATCACCCATGTTGGCTCGAATTCGCTGCTCGTCTGCAATCTCGAGCCAAGCAAATCCGACGTCTTTGCGGAAAAGTGGGACAAGACGCCACCGCTTTGAAAAAGAGAGAATGAAAAGACGAGCTGAGTGGGAGACAAAGAAATTTGTGGCAAAAGAGGATAGTACTCGTCTTTATCGGATGATTCGCCAGCAAATCAACGGTGGAAATAAGCAGGAGAGACGACGACGGGGACCCCTAGCGTGAAAAGACGAAAGAAAGCAAACTGTGTAGGAGACATGGTAAAGAGGTTGAAAAAGACAATTCACAGAGTGAGCAATACAATTTCTAAACCCATTCATAGATCTTAAAAGGGGCCATTCTTCTGGAAATCTTCATTCATGCTCAGAAGAAAGTTTTAAAAGCATACACCGTCGCATAGAAAAATTCAGAGGGAGTGAGAATACAAGAGAAGACAGCAAATCTTGAGAGATCATTAACCAAATCGAAGATATCTCAACCCAACACCCTTGAGAGTTATCATTACTTGCTGAATATGGGAGAGGAAGAGTTCGAAACCATGTTTGGGATCGAGCCCATGGAGCCTAGCCCTTCCACCGACGACGTCCAAGATCTCAGTAAAGATAAGGACAACAACGGTAAGGGTCAAAAGAAGCGTTACTGTCGCCATACTAAGGAGCAAGTACAAAGGCTTGAGGATTTCTTCAGAACATGCCCTATCCTAGACGGCAAACAGAAAATGGAACTGAGTCAAGAGCTAGGACTTAAACCTTTGCAAATCAAGTTCTGGTTTCGGAATAGGCGAACCTGAATGAAGACTCGTCATGAGAACAATGAAGCCGAGTTTTTAAGAGTTGAAAATGAAAACCTCCGAGTGGAAAACAAGCTATATAAAGAAGCTTTTGACTCCGCCACCTGTCCCAACTGCAATAGCCTACTCCTCACCTTCGATGAAATGCATGATCTGAGGATCGAAAATGCGTGTTTGAGAAGTGAGTTAGACCAGTTTATAACGGGATCGAGTTCTGTTGGAGCAGGGTACAAAAAGACCAATACTATTGGATCAGCATCAATACCTCCCGGGGAAGGGGAGATGTATCACCACCAGACAAGCGGCATTGACGACGAACTCACCGCCATGATCAACCAGTTCAATGTTGACGAAGCACTAGGGCTGTAAGGCACACGGAGTCTGTATTACAAAGATGGTGGTCACATGTCCTTCAACATGGCCAATGCATTCTAGATCCGGGATGAAGCTTGCTGACCGCTGGGAGAGCCTGCAGAGGAAGCAAAACCAATGAGTGCATTTGTTTTATTTCCTTACGTGGTGCGTTTTTCCGCTATTGTAAGTTATGTAAAAGTAAGGAGTAATAATCCGCCTTCCTCCTATTAAATACTCAAACCCGTTACTGCACCGAACTCAGAGAAGAATTAATGGCGAGTGAAAATCCGAGTAAACTCGAAGGGTAGTTCCGTATCGTTCCAATTTACCATCAATTGCTTCAATTTTAAAATCGGACCCCTTTTATTCTCAGGAATTTGCGAACTGACCCGAGAACACAGCCATACTCGAATGTAAAGTCCTCTTATTGAATGAAACTGAGGAAAAATCAATTTGCGGATATTATCACTGAATGGACGGCTTCAAACGAAGAAAGACGCGAACGAAAGACCCAGGTAATCTCAAAGAAGGGTAATTTTGTATCGTTCCAATTTGTCCATGATCGTCTCAAATTCTGAATTACTTTCTTCTGTCTTAACAGGGATTGTAAAATGCCTTGAAAAGAACCGGGACGTGGAATTGCCTAGTGCAACGTAGCAAGACCACACCATCTCAACGGTTAACTCTTAAAAGAAAGCCTTCAAGGACGCCTACGGTCCAATGGACCTGATGGCATGGGGAATGACAGTGGTCTGAAATATCCCGAGTTCGATCCCCAAGGGTGGAGAATGTTGTAAGTATTGTAAATAAATAAAACAACTTTTTGCGCATTTCTTTTTGCAAAAAGAAACGGGAATACTCGATGAGCAATACCAAGATCAGTATTTTGTCATGAGCTTAGCCTAATGTTGAAGTGTCCAGCCAAAGCCAAGGGAAACTCAATCTAGTGAACTTGATAAAGAGGTCACGCAAAACATTCAAGATGAAGGGTAAACTAGTATCGTATCCAATTCATCATTTCTAATACTGACTAACACATCTTCTCCTCCATTGTTTGACAGGAAATGTCTAACTTGACATACCCACGGAGAAAATCCCGAGTGGTAAAACTGGTAAAGGAGTTGCACGAAGCACTCAATGGTAACTCAGTATTGTGTCCAGTTCATCATTTCTGATACTGGCTAACATGTCTCCTTCCTTTTTTCAGGAAATGTTAAACTAACATCTGATACGTCAAAGAAAACAGCCCCGAGGGGCCAAGTTATGATCACCTGATGCGATCTGTCTGATGAAATAGGGGAAATCAATGGCGAACCCTGGATCGAAAAGAGGCAAAATCAGAAACAAGCTACTCCTCGACTCGGGGAGTAGGCCCCCAATGTGTTTGATCTGCCCACACAGCCAGGGGCATGTACATTATATTGCCATATTTGCATGATATTTACACATTCCATGATTTATGCATGACTGTTCTGCATGTTCAATTGTCAATTTTGACTGGGGGTATAAACTGTACACGATGCATCAAATGTACAGAATTGGGCATGACAGGACGATGAAAGGCGAGCCATTTTCACATACGTCCTGTATTTAATCCACAGTGAGTTGAGCGGTAGACAGATTCTGCATTCTCCAAGGCAATGGGTTTTCTCGCAAAAGGTACGATAGTCGAAGTGAAGGAGGCATTCATTCTCCATTCCAAACACTTCATGCAACTATTGACAACCCATTTGAACGGTGATTTCATTTCATAACCCTGTCAAGAACCACCCCACACTGGGGCAAAACAGAGGTAATTCCAACAATATCAGGAGATAAATAGTTAGAAATTCTCTTGCTTGGACTAACATTAATCTTCGAGTGTTTCTTTGCATGATACTCGAATTTTAATTCAAGTGCTTTAGGATGACGAAGAGCATTTATTTTCTCTATCCTACACACTCATCCTTTGCATAACCCAATTGAGCTTGCAAATTCATTTCTCAAGCCCATGTTGGTGATCCTTGCTTATTTCAAAGTAACGACGACACCTTCCCCCAAGGAGCAGAATTGAAGAAATTGGGCCAATAGAGAATTCTCGAATTAACCCATTTCATATGCTAGACTTTCATGTAATGTCTAGTATCATTTGTTGAAAATCATCTTCTTGCTAAAATTCAAAATCACAAGATTGTTAAACAAAAGAAAAAGAAAAACAAGTGTAGCCTAAAGAAAATGGGCCTGCTTCCAAACAAAAGGGAGTCGGGAGTAAAAAAAGCAAAGGCTACTCCAAAGAATCCCGGGCAGAAAGAGCAAAGTGCCTATCAAAAGCAAGGCCAATGCCCATATATCTGTAATGAACTTCTGACTTCGAACATACATTTTGAGAATTCCCAAAAAAAAAATCCCCAAAGAAGTCAGTTTACAAAGTGTAAAAGAACTACCACCCCTTAGCCAATGGTGGTATTCATTGAAGACTTCAGGAAGGTCAAAGGTCGGTGACAAGACTGCAATGATCACCAACACCAAGCCCTTATCATATGTTTTTCTGAGCCAAAACGAGCTATTCGTTTCTCAGACCCAAATCCCGACCTACGTTACGACCCTTGAAAGTCTCTTCTGATTAGAGCACTTGAATTAATGTAAGAGTTGAATGATTTTAAGCATCATTCGAAGAAGTTCGAGCAAGATTATTTCTCTCTCATTTTGCAGGGTTCTTGACTTGTAAACCCGGAGCAGATGATAAAGGCTTTTTGTTAATGACCTTGACTCAAAAGAGTCCCCTTTGGTAAGCCTTTGACCCAGCTACATTATGATCCTAATCAAGACCTCCAGATCGGCTTGATTGTACCGATTGCAAGATTATTCAGACCCTTATTGAATGCGATGATGGTAAGATCGAGTGATTCCCTTTCAATCCTACAATCAGGATAAACAGCCTTTCTTGAGAGTGAGAGAAAGCCCTTTGGACTGAAGTCCCCCATTCATATTACATTCGAGGTATTCATACGATGATAACCTCCTTGAACAGAATTGGCAATGCAAACTTGATAGAATAGTCATGCATGATACACATTAGGATTGATTGCATCATGAGATATTACACAGATTACTTCTAATCATTACAAACTTTGCTGAGTAGTTTTGCATGAACCAAATGAACTCATTGATGAGAATGTTTGCGCATGTTACCTCTGACACTGCCCGATAGGTAACACATTTTTTATATTCGAGTTACCATGCAAGGTCTCGAAATCCATTCAGCGATTATTGAATGAACAAGCCTAGTTGTCAAAGAAATTACTAGGCAGTCTTTTAAATCCTCAGGTAAGTATATCTTCAACCTGAATCTTTGAATGAATTCTGACGATTGCCAAGGTGCTCGAATCTAGTGCGGCACATACAGGTATCCACCTTCTCCAATGAAGCATGATTCGTCTCAAAAACAGAAATGTTCGAGATGTTTTGATCTCTACCTCTTTGACTTATACTTGAGCAACAAGATAATATAAACCGGGTTTGAGCTTCTGCAGGATTCCTGGTCTTCCCAGATCCCAGAATGGCACCCTTCATGATAAATTAAATCGGGTTTGAGCTTCTGCAGGATTCTTGGTCTTCCCAAATCCCAGAATGGTACCCTTCAAAACATCAAGTCCTTTCTACAGGCACCCCAAAGTCCTTTCTACAGGCACACTAAAGTCCTTCCTACAGGCACCCAAAGTCCTTCTTACAGGCACCAAAGTCCTTTTCTACAGGCACCCCAAAGTCCTTCCTACAAGCACCCGAAGTCCTTCCTACATGCACTAAGTCCTTTTTATAGGCACCAAATCCTTTCTACAGGCACCCAAAAGTCCTTTTTACAGGCATACCAAGTCCTTTCTACAGGCATATAAAGTTCTTTCTATAGGCATACAAAAGTCCTTCTTACAGGCACCCAAAGTCCTTCCTACGGGCACCAAGTCCTTCTTACAGGCACCAAAGTCCTTCTTAAAGGCACCAAAGTCCTTTCTACAGGCACCCCAAAGTCCTTTCTACAGGCACTCCAAAGTCCTTCCTACAGGCACCCGAAGTCCTTCCTACAGGCACCAAGTCCTTTCTACAGGCACCCAAAAGTCCTTTCTACAGGCACCCAAAAGTCCTTTTTACAGGCATACCAAGTCCTTTCTACAGGCATACAAAAGTCCTTCTTACATGCACCAAAAGCCCTTCCTAGAGGCACCAAAGTCCTTCCCACAGGTACCAAAGTTCTTCCTACAGGCACCCGAAGTGCTTCCTACAGGCATCCAAAAGTCCTTCCTACAGGCACACAAAAGTCCTTTCTACAGGTACAAAGTCCTTCTTATAGGCATTTTCATGGGGCGACCCACCATACGGGTCAAATCTTAATCACTAGAATCCTTTCATTAGGAACTCTGCCATGGGGTAACCTACCATATGGGTCAAATTTCAATCAAATTTTAATCAATAGAATCCTTTCATTAGGAATCTACCATGGGTTGACTTACCATACGGGTCCAAGTTCAACCACCCTAAGGTTTTCTTAACAAATCCTTAAGTTCTCATTCCATTTTTAGTAGAGCATGCGTGTCAGGCAACCGCCAGATGACAGGCAGGTAAGTGCCAGGTAAACTCTCCTCTCCAAATCTCTCCTTTAATTCATTGGAGCCTCTTCAAATCTGGCATGGATCAGAGCTTACACCGAGGGGTATCGAGGATCAATGTCACGACTCTGGTTATTTGCTTGTGTTGAGTCGATTAGGATTCAGGTGTCATCTCGTCTTTGAAATGAACCTCTATCGAGATTCCTTTCAAAGAGGGGCAGCTGTTGACACCTGATTTTTAATTATTTTTTTATTTTCAAAAATTAATAGAAAATTCATAAAACTTCATAAAATTAAAAAATCAACTTTGGGGACCTTGGCCAAACCTAGGGAACCAATTTTGACCAAAAAAATGATTTTTCGTATTTTCAGTATTTTCCGATATTTTTATTTTCGAAAATTCATAAAAAAAATAAGAAAAAATGAGAAAATTGAAAATCAACTTTGGAAGCCTTGGCCAAGCTTAGGCAACCATTTTTGAAAAAAATAATTTTTTGTATTTTTTGTATTTTTTAAATATATTTTTTAGAAATTAGGAAAATATTTAATAAATAATAGCATTTGAGGCAACAAAAATACATAAAAATAGTCAATAATTTTCTTTTAAATCCCTTTTCATGTTGGCCATCGTAAATTTAAAAAATTCAATTCGAGGTCGTGTATTCCTTCACGAGCATAATCTCGAATCGGGCCTAAAAAAATTCAATTTGAGTCAATTTATTTTTATTTTTCACTTTTAGGAGTTGTGACATTGTTCTCTAATATTCTAAATTTTAATCTTGGCACAATTATACCCAGAATGACCCAATTTTATAAAAAAAAGGCTTTAATTAAATTTTACATTATTTTCAGTAACAAGAAATGAGCTTAAATTTGACATGCGGTGAATTTCGACTAAGCATAGGGAAGGTGTGTCGAACATTATGAGAAGATTTGAACTTAAAGAAATATTTTTTTGGGACTGAATTGCAAATACTTAAAATCTCAGGAACTAGAGTACAAATACCTAACTCTTGAGGGATTACTTTGCAAATAACAAAAAGAAGAGTTAGTGGAAAAATTAGAATAGAGAAGGGAAGATGGAGAAGAGAAGATGAAGAATAGGAGATGAAGATAGGAAGATGGAGAAAAGAAGATGAAGATGGGAAGATGAAGAAGAGGAGATGGAGAAGAGAAGATAAAGAAAATAAGATGAGAATAGAGAAGGAAAGATGGAGATGAAGAAGAGTTAGTAAAATATGATATAGATATTAAGAAGGGAAGATGAAGATGAAAAAGAGTTAGTGGAAAAATTAGAATGTAAGATAGAGATGGAGAAAGGAAGATGAAGATGAAGAAGAGTTAGTGGAGGAATTAGAACGGGAGATAGAGTTAGTGGAAAAATTAGAATGGAAGATGGATGAATAAGCTATAAAAGAAGGAAGAAGTGAGTTTGGGAGGAGGAATTTTTTTTTTAGAGAAAATTTTGGATGTTTGAGAGGGTTTTGGGAGATTGAAGAAAAATTTGAGAGAAAAAAAATACCAAAAAGGGATAGAGAATTTTGAAGATGATGGGAGTTTAAAGCTAGCGGGTTATCATCATCAATTTCTTCATCGATCAACATAAATCAAGAATTCATCCCAGATTTGAAGGCAGGAACCAATTATATCCATCAAACACTTCTCATAATGCCATTGAAGCTAAGTGCTTCTTTCATTGTTCTAATTTTTAATGTGAATTAAATCATATTTGCTCCATTACTCCATTTCTCCATATTTTTATGTCAGGCAAAGGACAACTCCAAGTCAACGGTAAATCCCATGGAAGAGTAAGATTGGCGCAGACGAGCTCTTGAGTGCCCATTAAATTTTCAATTGATCCGACGATGGATTTCGGCCCGAATTGTCAAATCAATTCGTTTTATTTTAAAAAATTTAAACCCCAGAATGTGAAAGGCAGAGCCCGCTCACTGGAGGTCATTTTAAATTTCTGCAATTTAAATTTCTGCACCTTAAACTCCAAAGGAGTGGGCCAAGCCAAGGCTGAGCTATCCATTGATGGTCTTTATTTATTGTTATTTACTTCCTGTAATTTAATTTTTGAATCACTAAACCCTAAAATGAGTAGCTCACAGCACTGCACAGAAGTCATTAATTCACTCCCTCTTTCGGTTTCAGGGAAATACTTAATATTTTGAAAATGCCAAAAAAAATGTCACTCACGTATATTTCATTTTAAAAAGTGAAAATACAAAAAGAGAACACTCCACTAGAGCCTTAGGAATAAACCAAGCCTGAGTTGCCAAATTAGAATACCCATGAAATTAAGGTACCGAAAGGGCATTAGTTTTAATTAACTAGTGTAACCAAGTCCCCGAACTCATAATCTCTGGTTCGTAGAAGTAATTTAGTTCTCCCGCTAATTTACTTAGGTTTCTAATCAACCTACCAAAAATGATTAGTGGCGACTCCAAAATTTAAAACCATTTGAACAAAAAACCAAAGTCGCGATTTGGTAGAGCTTGGGAGAGCTCGAACTAGGTTAGTTAATTTAATCAATTAATCTGGTAATCCATTAACTTAAAAAAATGAATTTTAGGTCGCGACACCCATTCTGACTTGGGTCACCTGGATCCACATTCCATGTCCATTATTTGATGGGTGCTTTCCTCCATACTATTGCCGGCAACTAAATGGGAAGCAGCTTGACCGTAGGCTTCATCAGGGACATTAGCCGTCGACCCTTCTGAAGTGAATGTACTCTTTGGAGGAGGTGCTTGTGCAGGGGCTTCAGATGCTGGAGAAGTTGGTACAATGGTTGGTTCATTGATTGGGAAAGAGGTCGGGGCAGAGGTTGTTGCGGTGGTAGAAGCGGGCTGTGTGGACAGAACACCAAATGAGCCTGAGATCTTGCTCTCACTGAACATGGCAACGAGAAAGCCATCTTCAGAGACCTCGTGTACTGCTTCAGCTGCTGCCTTTTAACTCCTCAAAACTCCCGGGACGAAATCAAACTGATGTGCATGAGCTCCTACCAGCCACTTCAAATCTTCGCCATCGAATGCACTAACTATAACCTGGACATCATCGAAAGGCCACTGATTGAACCTCTCTTTTTCTGTGGTGCGATGAATCCTCTCAACATTCACCAATGTTGTTAACGCGATTCCACCAATCAAGCGAAACGGCAAGCTCGAGCATCTCCTTGCGCCAAATAGTCAGTATACACTACAAAAACTGGTAGTCGCGGGCTCGCCGGGAACAGCAACTACGATCGGCTGGATCTTCCATTCTTGGCAACGCCGCAGCCTCGGGGAAAGTTCCCCCGTCCGTCGTCCTCCGGATCCCCTCTAAACTTTTTTTTTTCTGCTACCATTCAATGGCTTAGTAGCCTTTCCCCTTGGTCCGCAAGTCAAAGAAGGAAAAAAAATCTAGGGGAATGCACCCCTCCGGTCAAAGGTCTTGAACCCCCATCTCCATCCACCCTTCCTTATTTTTGACGTGAAGACCGACCAGACCTTCCTCTTCCCCCTTTCTTTAATCTCTCCCCCTTTTTTTTATTTGTTTACCCCTCTAAATCTAACCAGATTAAAGATGACAAGCCACCCACTGAGTCGGGCAATTCACGCAGGTGTTCATAAAGATTGGCCGACAGGTGCTTTAACCGGGATAAATCACCCAAGCCGGTAACCGTGTCAGCGATGTGCATCCAAGAAAAAGATGTGTCAATGATCAGAGATTCCCAATCTTATCAGGAAGTGTTGTGAGCGATCTGCACTGAGCCAGACTTAGTTGCTTAAGTTCTGCCCAAAACTTCATTGAAGTAGGAAGTTCTTTGATAGTGGAACCATCAAGAGCAATGTCCTTTGGAGACCTCAGTTCTCCTATAGAATCAGGAAGTCGTTCTAGAGCTCTGCATCCTTTCAAACTTAACTTCTCTTTGTTAGACGGAAGTTTGACTAAGGAAATTGCGCTATTGTTGTGCCATCAATATAAAGTTCTTCAAAGATCTCACGCCACTAAGGTTTATTAGTAGTTTTATCAGCTTTGAACAATGAGAGAGCTCAAGCGTTTGAAGACAATTCAATCCAGAGCATCAGTAAGGAACTTCTAAAAGATTGGAACAGTCACTGAGGTTCGAATGTATTAAATTGCTTAGGCCACTAATTAATTCATGGATCTTCAGAAGTCCTTTGCAATGCACGAAAATCAGCTCCTCCAAGATATTAAACCCAGATAAATCGGGGATACTAGTAAGGTAATAGCAATCACGGAGATCCATGATTAACAATTTCTTGCCCAACTGTTTCTTAGAATGTCCCTGCTTCCGCATCTTAGTGATTTTGCTTTCCGAGAGGTCGAGGACCCCAAGATCCTGGAGGCAACTTCCCATTTTTCTTGCTTTCTAGGAAAACTGTTCTTGCACACATCCCTTGAAGTATGCAAATGTTGACTGAAAAGAGCGATGCATCATGAAGTTATGTCTTAACCCACCTGTGATGCTTATGTCCTGTCCTTTTCCATGTCCAATGTAATTCCCTGAATATTTCTTGTTCCCTTCTTGTTCTTCATAATCATGAGGATTTCATTGCGGTTTGAACTCATGGGGGAAGCATTCTCGAACTCTTCCATCGCTTTGCTCTTTCGGCATCGAGATCCAGAAACCCCAACGCCAATTCAATTTGAAATGTGCGAACTCGTTCACGCTATCAACTAAACCCCTTTCGCAAAAATTGATTCATCTCGAGTACAATTGGGCGAAGCTAAAAACTTGGACTATTAGAGGATGATGTCACTACTTCAGAAATGCGAACATTTACAATTACAGAACCAAAATGGAATTTCTACAATTTTTTTTCAATTAGTCTAGAAATGGGATTAATAAATTAATTCCCGGTTCCAGCTTAATTTTTATGGATTTTCTTTGGCCAAAAAGAAGATAAAATTAAAATAAAAAATACCGACTATTTTTACATATTTCTGCGGCCTCAAATGCAATTTTATTTTCAAATATTTACCTAATTTTTAAAAAATATTAAAAAAATACAAAAAATATGAAAAATTATTTTTTTTATTCAAAAATGGTTGCCTAGGCTTGGTCAAAGTCCCCAAAGTTGGCTTTTCAATTTTATGAATTTTTATGGATTTTCTATTAATCTTTAAAAGAAAAGATAATTAAAAATCAGGTGTCAACACTTAGGGGTTAGTATTTAGGCTAATTGGGCCAATATGGGACTCGTGGGCTTAAGATAATTTAATGGGCTTCATATGGACGAAAATTAAGTTAAATTGGGCCTTAATTATGATCTTAAATATGAAAATTTAGGGCCCAATAATGTACATAGGCTTAGGCTATTGAATTGGGCCTAAAACAATCAAAACGGGCTTAATAGGCTTACTTGGAAATTTGGGCTTGGGCCTTGCACGAAATTAAATAAAATATTGGGCCTAATTATATTTCAATCCTAATAATTAAATTGTGGGCCTAAAACTAGAAAAATGGGCCTTAGACCCAATTAGGTTTAAATCTACTGAATGGGCTTGAATTAAGAGAGGTACCCATTGGGCCTTAGTCCGGGCTTAATCTAAATTAATAAAACCCAAGAGTATTCTAAGATACTAATTATGGGTCGCTGATGGGTCAGGGACTGATAATCGAGACTGAACTTGGACCGGGTCATTGGGCCTGATAGGACTGGGTTCCGAAATAAATGGTTTTCAAGAATAGTAGTAGTTATTATCGGGTTTGTTGAGACTTCCAGAGGGGAAACCGAATGATCTTATTGACAGAAAATGAGGAATACCTGACTGAATTCAAATGGTTGAGCATCTGCTTATGGGGTATTGGGTTCACATATAGCTCATCCTGATGAACGTGAGTTGATCGAATTATTCCTCGAATTGCTATGTTTTCCTGCATGTGAAACTCCATAATTGCCAGCTCTGTGATAAATATATTGTTTGAAATTGTCTGAGTACAATACATTGTGAGCATGGCATAGGTCACTGTGAGGGGTGACAAGGGTTAGATGGGCCCTGATGCGTTCTTACGCGGGGAAATGGAGAGATAAGCGTGCCAACCTGAGGCGTACTACACGCGGGTTGAGGCACGAGCCTGATGCGTAAGAGACGCGGGTAGGATCCAATGGGATCAGTTGAGACGGGCTGGGACATGCATCTAGTTTTGCATATTGAGTACTGACATTGTCTGTTAATTGCCCGTCTACATTATATGATATGCATGTTGGGTTACTATGCGTAGTCTGACTGTTCACGCTCCGGGGATGGTATCCATAACAAGTGAGAGTACCCGGATTATATGACCAAAAACCCTAGTCTACTGGATAGGGCCAAACCACTAGTATACCCCATCCTATGCTAGGATTAGTGATGAGTTTACTAAGTTCGACTCACTGGCGGTGATTGCCATTCTTTTCAAATCCCAGACCCTAGCTATGGCTGCACCACCCGTGCTTTTTGGTCTGCCTGTTGACATGGAGACAGAGATCACCGATAATTTTGACGAAAACGCCACACCATGGCGTAGAAAAGTGACCACGATATACGTTGATCAGGGTGGACCACAGTTTGTCCCCTTCAGATTTGAGGCATGGATGAGAGAGGGCGTGTATGGCTTTGGGCGTCCCGAGAGAGATGCCCCGATACCGATGGAGGATGACCCCGCTACCCTTCGACCTGCCAACTATGAGGGCGAGGTGACAGACCCCGAGGCGATGGAGGAGCTGCTGTCCCCAGGGCAGTCGACGATCGATGGCCATACCGCAGGCGAGCCCATGGACATCGAGCCTTCTTCCCCAGAGCCAGAGGAAGAGGACGACCCTGAAGAGAAGTATGATCCAGAGGAATTCAACCCAGAGGAGTGACGCCCTTGGGATGGGTAGCCTAGTTGGGGGCCGCCAGATAGAGCGTAGGAATTTTGGGGGTCATTATCTGTATTTTGATTTCTTTTGGGGTCTATATCTAACGCTCATATGATCTATGATATGGCTGTCTTCTAACACGTCATGTCTACCCTATTTCTATGTGCATGTGTGTATGGGATTGTAGAATTGCTTCCATAGGTTCATGATTTTAGAAGACGCATCGTCTGGCCGCGATGGGTATCCTGGGCCGTCGCTGATCGTAGGCCAGGTGGACGCAGTTTGTTGTGTGAGCAGGGATGTCGCGAGCCCGTAGGATTCGGGGCGTGACAACCCCGTTCGAGTGGTATCAGAGCAAGGTTAGCTCGATACGAGACCATTCGAGGATCTGGAGTGATAAGGCTAATGATTTTGGGGTAATAGATAGACAGACCCTAGACCTAAGGATTTGGAAGGGTAGAATGCATGAATTGATTGGCGCTTGTGTCTGCTCAGTCTAGATAATTGCCTAGAATGGCTATAGATTGTGGTGCTTTTAAACTAATTTACAGATGCGTCAGGACCTGAGGTAAGGTTCTAAAGCTTGACCTTGTGAATGGGGTGCTTGCATGCTGACTGCTAATTTGCTGGTTGCTGATTGTTATTGTTTGTGTTTGTACACTTAGTCGGCTGTCGCGCGCTACTTGACCATCATGCACTGCATGGGTTTCTGCATTGAAAGCAAAGTGGTTTAAAACGAAAATAATTTGAAATGAAGATTCGGATTTGAAAAGCGCATTCATCACATTTTATTAGACTGGGTAACCGTCAGCCTGGTATAGGATAGGTTTGACGGGATGCTTACAAACTGTAATGAAGCATGGTATGGGACACATGGAATGGGGCTCTCTTTGGAGGTGAATAATTTATGACAACTGTTCGCTCCAAGAAATGATGAGGGCGGGGAGTGGTCACCAGGGCAGAGACCTGATCAAGGAGAGGCTCCTGGCAAGCTTCTAGTTGAGGAGGTGGACAGAGTGTCCTAAGTTATACATTGACAGGGTTGAGTCTAGATGTCTATTGAGTCCAATTGCATTAAAAAGCTGCAGCGAACTTTACATGCATACTCATGTCAGTAGACGCGATAGCAGGCAAAAGCTTGGGTGGTAGTTTAGAGTTCCAATTCCTAAAGGGAATTATATTTGGTTTAAGTGTGAGAAAGTTCTAAAAGGAAGAGCAACAGGAGCAGAGGACCAAGTGCAGCTACATCAAGCTCGAGGGCTCCCGCACCTAAAAGAGACCCAGAATTGAAGAAATGATGAGAGTCCTAACTGAAGTCAGTAATTTGATGGGTAGGCAGGCTGCAGAACGAATTGCCACTGTAGCCCAAGCAGCTGAGGCTGCCTTGGCCGCTACGAATGGAGCCAATGGAGGCAATAGGCATGGTAATGGAGGACGACAGACCCATCATATCATGGAACAATTTCTGAAGCTGCAACCGTCTAAGTTCGACGGTAGTGGGGGACCTGAAGCAGCTGCCCTGTGGATCGAACAACTAGAAAAGGTATTCGCTGTGCTAGGTTGCACCGATGAAGAGAAGGTCTCTCTGGCGACCTATCGGCTCCAGAGTATCGCTGACGATTGGTGGAAGGCCACCAGAGGGCGAGTCTTTTCGGATGGAGTGAGGCCAAACTGGACTGCTTTCTGTGCAGCGTTCAATGGGAAGTACTTCTCTGAGGCCGACCAAGAGAGAAAAATGGAGGAGTTTATAAGGCTTCGTCAAAGGCAGATGACTGTCGACCAGTATGAAGGCGAGTTCGCCAGGCTGTCTAAGTTTGCTCGAAGGCTGATAGAGGACCCATGGGACAGGGCAAGGAGATTCAGAGAAGGACTAAGACTTGAATTGAAGAGTATGCTGATCGCCACCGGTCTGAGGGACTATAACAAAATGTATGAAAGGGCCCTGGCGATCGAGTGGGACTTGCAAGAGAAGGCTGCCACATCTGGATCGCGGTTCATGCCAGGAAGAGATTTCAAGAATTTCGGCAAGAGGCCGATGAGAGATAACCGAAGGTTCGTACCACCTATTAAGAGGACCCTGGGAAAGCCGTCACCGTCGGCCGGTCCGAACTGCCGTGACTGTGGTAGAAGGCATGAAAATAACCCCTGCCCGAAGAATACTGGAGGATGTTTCGACTGTGGGCAGTTGGGACATCACTTGAGGAATTGCCCGAAGAGAGGCCCGAGACCGCAGTTTCAGCAACAGCCGCAGCCACAGATCGTGACCGCTCCTTAAGGAAATCTGAACCGTCCACCTGCCCAAGGACGAGTCTACGCAGTAGCGCGCAAGGATGCTGAGAATGCACCAGGGGTGATCACAGGTACCGTTTCTCTCTGTGGTCATACCGCCTATGCCTTGTTTGATCCTGGTGCATCCCATTCATTCGTATCTGCACGATTTGTTGAACTGTCTGGATTAGAGGTTAGACCATTGGATACTATCTTGTATGTGGCCACCCCATTGAAGGATAGAGTAATTATCACGTTAGGTTGTAAGGGGTGTAAGATAGCTTTGGGTAGTAGAGAGGAGAAAATATTTCTGGCTGTCTTACCCATGTTTGACTTCATGTGATTGTCGGTATGGATTGGTTAGTCAGACATTGGGCCGTTATAGACTGTGGCAGTAGTGTAATTCGGCTGAACCTTGTAAATGGCTTTGGGTATGAATTTAAAGGAAACCGAGGCGGGACCTCAATTCCTTAGATCTCGTCGTTGGAAGCGACCAAATTGATGAACGAAGACTGTCTAGGATTCTTGGCATTAGGGACGCATTCGTCTGTCTAAGAAGTGAAGTTAGAGGAGGTGCCTGTAGTGAGAGATTACCTGGACGTATTCCCTCAGGAGCTAGAATTGCCTGTAGTGAGTTAGTACCCGGGATCGAACCTATCTCTAAAGCACCATATAGAATGTCGTTGTCGGAGTTAAAGGAGTTAAAGGTGCAGATGCAAGAGCTACTGGATAAAGGATTTATCCGATCCAGTGCTTCGCCATGGGGAGCTCCAGTGCTGTTTATCAAGAAGAAGGACGGATCGTTGAGGCTATGCATTGACTATAGGCAGCTTAACCAGGTGACGATCAGGAATAAGTACCCGCTGCCAAGGATCGACGATCTATTTGATCAGCTTCAGGGAGCGTGCGTGTTCTCCAAGATAGACCTGAGAACAGGCTATCACCAATTGAGGATTAAGAAGGAAGACATGCCGAAGACTGCCTTTAGGACAAGATATGGGCATTATGAGTTCACTGTTATGCCATTTGGATTGACGAACGCCCCAGTCGCATTCATGGATATGATGAATCGAATGTTCAAGGAGTTTCTGGATCAGTTCGTGATAGTTTTCATCGACGACATCCTGGTGTACTCGAAGAACTCCGAAGACCACGAGGGACATCTGAGGATTGTTCTACAGATGCTGAGGGAGCATTCAATGTACGCCAAGTTCAGCAAGTGTGAGTTTTGGCTGTGTAGAGTAGCATTCCTCGGACATATAGTGTATGGAGAAGGAATATCGGTGGATCCAGCCAAGATCGAAGCAGTGGAGAAGTGGCCGAGGCCTACAACCGTGACGGAAGTACGGAGTTTTCTTGGACTAGCTGGGTATTACAGATGCTTTGTGGAAAAGTTCTCGGCGATAGCGTCTCCTCTGACGCTTTTGCTGAAGAAGGAGTCGAAGTTCGAATGGTCCACGAAGTGCGAAGAAAGTTTTCGGGAGTTGAAGGACCGACTAACCTCCGCACCAGTGTTGACAATCCCGTCTGGACCTGGAGGATTTGAGATCTATAGTGATGCGTCGTTAAGAAGTCTGGGATGTGTTCTGATGCAGCATGGACGAGTAGTGGCATATGCGTCTCGACAGCTGAGGCCACACGAGATGAACTACCCGACGCATGACCTGGAGTTAGCTGCGATAGTATTTGCACTGAAGATCTAGAGGCACTATCTGGTGGGAGAGAAGTTCTAGATCTATACCGATCACCAGAGCCTGAAGTATTTATTCTCGCAGAAGGAGCTGAACATGAGGCAGCGCCGTTGGATGGAGTTATTAAAGGATTACGACTGTGATATCCTGTATCATCCAGGAAAGGCGAATAAGTTGGCGGATGCTCTGAGCCGGAAGTCGAGCATCGCGCATATGATGGTTAAGGAATGGATGTTGTTGGAGGAAATCAGAGACTCTAAATTCAAGGTTGAGGTAGGAAGCCTCTCAAGTTTGATGGCTGCCTTGCAAATCGAACCGGAGATTCAACTGAGGATTAAAGAGTTGCAGTCTACGGACCCTGATATCCAGAAGATCGTGATGATGGATGCAGATAAGAGGAAACCAGAATTTCAGGTGACCGAAGATGGAGTATTAAAGTTTAAAGGACGTCTGTGTATGCCTAATGACGAAGAGCTGAAGGAAGGAATTTTATTTGAGGCACACCGAAGCAATTACAGTATCCACCCTGAAAGTACGAAGATGTACCAGAATCTGTGTCAGCACTACTGGTGGAATGGAATGAAGGTAGATGTGGCCAAACACGTGACCAAGTGCTTGACGTGGCAACAAGTGAAAGTGCAACACTGCAAACCTGGTGGATTACTGCAACCCTTGGAGATCGCAGAGTGGAAATGGGAACATATTACCATGGATTTTGTGACAGGATTACCGAGGAGTCAGAGAGGGAATAACTCAATTTGGGTGATAGTAGACAGGCTAACGAAGTCTGCGCATTTTATTACAGTACGAAAGGATTTTACGCTGGAAAAGTTGGCCGAGCTATATGTGAGGCAGATTGTGAGACTGCATGGGGTGCCAGTAAGTATTGTGTCCGATCGAGATCCTCGTTTTACAGCCACATTTTGGAAGAGTCCGCAGGGTGCTTTAGGAACGGAGTTGAGATTCAGTACAGCCTACTACCCTCAGACCGATGGTCAGTCGGAAAGAACCATACAAACCCTGGAGGATATGCTCAGGGTGTGTGTAATAGACTTCAAAGGTGGCTGGGAAGAGCAATTACACTTGGTAGAATTCGCCTACAACAACAGCTATCAGCAGAGTATCAAGATGGCACCATTTGAAGCGTTGTATGGAAGAGCCTGTAGGACTCCAATCTGTTGGGACGAAGTTGGCGAGAAAAGCATAACGGGCTCGGAGTTGGTTCAGCAGTCGATCGAAGCAGTCAAGGTGATTAGGGATAGACTAAGGACTGCTCAGAGCAGACAGAAGAGTTACGCAGACAAGCGATGTAAGCCATTGGAGTTCTAAGTTGGAGACCATGTATTTCTGAAGGTGTCGCCGATGCGAGGATTATCTCGGTTTGGCAAGAAAGGAAAGCTAAGTCCTAGATTTGTAGGGCCATTCAAGATTTTGGAGAAGGTCGGGACACTGGCTTATCGTCTAACACTGCCGCCGAACTTATCCCAGATCCACAACGTGTTCCACGTATCGATGCTCAAGTTCAACCACTCTAAGAGTTTCTTATAATGAATCCTTAGGTTCACGTTTCATTTTAACAAAGCAATCAACAATAGCCGCAGGGCAAACAGGTGAGTCTCAGGTAAATCCCTTAACCCTATCTCTCTCTCCCCCGTATCAGAATGAACAGAAAGAACTTTGGACTTAAGCTTTCAAAGAAGTGAAGAGAGGTGTATGTCACGACTTTTCATTTTTCCAATAGAGTCGGTTAGACCTCAAGTGTCGTTTTATCTTTGAGAGTGATCTCTCACGAAACCCCTCTCAAAGAGGGATAGCTGTTGACACTTGATTTTCACCCATTTTATTTTCTAAAAAGTTTTTAGAAAATCCATAAAAATTCATAAAATTAAAAAATCAACTTTGGGGACCTTGACCTGGCCTAGGGAACCAATTTTGAACAAAAAATAATTTTTCATATTTTCAGTATTTTCCTGTATTTTATTTTCAAAAATTCATAAACAAATCAAGAAAAATGAGAAAATTACAAAATTAACTTTGAAAGCCTTGGCCTAGCCTAAGGAACCAATTTTGAACAAAAAATAATTTTTCTTATTTTTTGCATTTTTTAATATTTTTCAGAAAATAGAAAAAATATTGGAAAATCATTAAAAAAAAATAGAACTTGAGGCCACAAAAATACAAAAATAGTCCATATTTTTTTTTATTTTCTCTTCATTTTGGGTAAAGAAATTTTGAAAAAATTGATATGGAATTGAGATTTTCTTTGTTAATCTCGTTTTCAAATTAACTGAAAAAAATCTTAGAAATTTCATTTTAGCCCTATAATTTTCCATTTTTGCATTTCTGGAGTCGTGTCATCCCCCTCTATTTTTAAAAATTAAAATCTAGTCCAAAAATTCACTGAATTGCCTAATTTCGCTAAAAAGGACCATAATGCAATTTTCAAATTTTCAATTTAGTCCTTACAATCACATAAAATGCAATTAAAAATTTTTCAGGGGCTGAATTGAAAATTAGGGCATATCACCCTCTAGTTTTTCATCTTATGAATCCATTAGTGGTGTCAATTTTTGCGAAAAAGGCCATCTAGAGTCTGAATTTTGCAATTTAGGTACTCGTGTCAAAATTAGAAATTAGGGTTTTCGTGCAAATACTTACATATTTTCAAAACAAAATTCCTTTTCAAATAGAGTTTACCTTACTCAATCCAATTTTGGTGTCAATTTTGAGAAACTTGGGCTAACTCAAGGTCAATTCCAAGTTTTTGAACAAAATGGGTCGATCGGACGGGTTAATCCGACCCGGTCCACCCATTGACCGAAGAACCAGACCCAGGTCTAGTTCTTCCCCATTTACCCGACCCGGTCGACCCATTGATTGAAGAACCATACCCAGGTCTGGTTCTTCTTCCCCATTTGAAGTACGTTTCTTATTCAGAGGGAGGTTGAGTCTATTGGGGGGGGGGGGGGAGGACCGAATGAACAAGGTATAAAATGGGAGATTCCCCATTCGGTTGAGGGGAGTTCATTCGGGATTTCCAGAGGAAAAACAACAGAGAGAGATAGGGAGAGTCGAGAGTTTGAGGGCTGCTCCGCTGCGTTCCAAGCCATGCCAAGTCCCATCGTCGCCGCCACCAGTTCTCTGACACTTCAAGCAACACACCGAGCTCCTTCATTCGTCATTTCATCACCGAGGAAGGTGCGTTCCATGTTTGAGTTTGAGCTCGATCGTCCATGACCAAACTCAATTCATTCAGTTTTTCTGCCTGAAACTTGCTTTACTCTTCTCCTTGCACCTTCCTAAACTCGTTCCTGTATTTCTTTTCCATTTTTCATTGCATGAATCCCTGTGTCGACCTCCAAACCCTCCCGATCTGTGATGAACTCGTGAGCTAACTTCGTGCAATATCGAGTCAATCCAAGTGTCAAGTAAGTTGTTTCATGCTTGTATGATGTTGTTGAGTAGTTTCCATGATCTATTTGGCGCTAGATGTGGTTAGAGCGAGCTCTCTCCGGATATTAGCCTCGGCCGGAGATGGCCCAGTACAATCTGTTAGTCAGCTTGCCTGTGGTTGTGATATGTTAATCGCATGTTGATTAGGGTTCTATCAATGTTAGAATTGCGAATTTTTGGCTGGGTATAAGCGTTTGAATAAGCCCTCCGATGAGGCGCCGGCGTTCAGTCGTCTTCTCCAGCCGAGCGTTGACCTGGTCAACACTGACGTGGCGCTGACGTGGCTAACCATGTCAGACACCATGTCAACTCATCTGTTGTGATGGTTTTAGTAGAATAACCAACCTCAATCAAACGGTGGGGATTGAGTCTTGAAATCAAATCGTGTCCGTAGATTTAGTACGAACAACGGACGGTCAGATTAAAAGACACGTGGGGATATGTAGATCGTTGGATAGGAAATAAGCAGGAAAATGAAAAAGTAGAATAGAAAAGAAATCGAAAATTCAAAAATTCAAAACACTCCTTGAAACTACATCGTTTTGGTTGGGCAGCACACTTGGCCTTCGGCCAGTTTAGTTTAGTGGGTCAAGTCCATTTGTCCCAATCCGTATAACAAATAAAAATATAAAATAATTTAAAAAATAAAAAATCAGAAAATCAAGACAAAAAAATTAAAAATTAGAAAGTTAATAAAAAAAATCCATGCAGTGTCATTTAGGGGCAAGGTGGAACGCGAGTGGGTTTGGGTCTAGATCTGTGGGGGCCGGTTTGACCCGACCCGGTCTGGAGAATTAAATAGAAATATTAAAAAAGGTGTAAAAAATAGACAATAAGAAAATGAATAATAAATAAATAAAAATACAAAATGGGTAAGGATAAAGGAAAATAATGAAAAGTCATAAAAAAAATTTCAAAAAAATCTAGAAAAATTGGAAAAATTCGGGAATTATGGGGAAATAAAAAAAATATTAATAAAAAATTCATAAAAAAAACTAGAAAAAATTTTATAAAAATGTAATAAAATTCTAGAAAAGGTAGAAAAATTTAGGAATTATATGAAAATAATAATAAGAAAAATATAATAAATAATAAGAGAAATAAAAAATTCAAGAGAATCCTTAGGAAATCATGAAATTCAAATAATAATAATAATAATAATAAATCAATAAATAAATAAATAAAAAGGAAAAAATTAAATAATAATAATAATACAGAAAATATTCCAAAAATAGGAAAATTCTTAGAAAGTCTTAGAGAAGTCCAAAACAATTTCAGAAAATTCTAAAAAAATTCTAAAAAATTCAGAAAAATCCAAAAAAACCCCAAAAATTGTGAAAATTAGTAAAAAACCACATTGAACAGATTTGACTTATTCTCACGTTCCTGACCTCCCGAGCCTTTCAAAATGACCATTTTGCCCTTCTGATCAATATGTCCCAAACCATTCTAAATCACCATTGAATCTGATTCGTGTGTTTCCTAGACTCCTAGGATCGGGTTAGTTAGTGGGCTAGGTCCATCCGACCCTGTCCGTATAATAAAAAATAAAAAAATTCAAAAAATAAATAAAAATTAAAAAAAATAGAAAATCAGTAAAAAAATCAAAACTGTGTCATTTTAGGGTAGGGTTTTAGGTTCGGTCTTCGGGTCTTGTGGGCCGGGTCAACCAAACGCTGTCTGGAGAATTGACTAAAAATAATAATAATAAATGAAATAAATAAATAATAAAAAGAGAAACGAAACAAAAAAATAGGATAAAAATATAAGAAAATTCATAAAAAAAATTGAAAATATTTAAAAAAAATTAGGAAATTACAAAAAATAAAAAAATCACAAAAATTCATAGAAATTTTAGAAAAATACAAAAAAATATTAGAAAATGTAGAAAATGGTTGGAAAATAGGAAAAATTCTAGAAAAGAAAATCAAAATTCCATAAAATATGGAAAATGTTTCAAACATAGGAAAAATTCTTAGAAGGTCCTAGAAAAGTCTAAAAAGTTCAAGAAAAATTGAAAAAAATTCTAAAAAATTCAGAAAAATCCACAAAATTCTCAAAAATTGTGGAAATTAAGGAAAACCCATAGTCAACTGGTTTGACTTAATTTCACATTTTTGGACTTCTCGAGCCTTTCAAAATGACTATTCTGCCCCTCTAGTCAATTTGACACAATCATACCAAACCGCCCTCAAACCCAATTGGTATGTTTCTTAGGCCTTTGAGACTTCCCTAGGCTCATTTTGACTTGATTTAATGTGATTTCTCCCCGAATTGATTCCTTAATTGCGCACTTATTTCGATGATTTGTGATTGATAGGACAGATAATCTCATCTGCATGAACCCATTAGATTCTTTTTAGGACTTACCTTACCCAAAGAACACCTGCATGAACTCTCCAGATTAAGAAATCACTCAACTTATGTACCAAAATGGTGTCAATAGCAATATTAGCGTAACTAAGTCCCCGAACCTAATTCTTTGATTTTCGCATAATCGAACAATCTCTCCCAATCGCTCGATAGGATTTTCAATCATACCCTCTAAAAATGATTGGTAGTGATTCCGATGGTATGTACACTGATCACACTAAGATCAACCTCGATTCTAAATTTTCCTAACGCGATTTGGTATGAGCCAGGGAGGGCCTGAGCTAGGTTTCTCAATTTTTCCTAAATTGGGCATAGCAATCCATTAACTCCCTCGAGGATCGCAAAATCTCTAGGGAGGGTCGTGACACTTTCCTGAGAAAAGCACAAATTCAAGCGTAGTGTGACCAACAAAATAAAAAACTTAAAAATTATATTAAAAAAAAAAGAAGTCTTTTTGCTTCCGCCCGGGGATGATTAATTAGGTAAAGGAAAATATGAGGCAAAAGGTGGATTGAAAGATCTTATTTGGGAAGAAAAAAGGGGAGTGATACGACACGAATGTAGGATTCCTTCTAATCTCGGATCAAGAGTAAACCACCACTAGCAATTGGGGGAGGAGCATAGCTAATATGCCTTGGCTTTCACGTAGTTGACACGAATAAAGTTATCTCAAGAAGAGAAGGGGGAGCCATAGTGAGATTGGGAGACTTTAAGGGGGATTCTATGAGAAAGAAAAAATAGAACCGAAACGTCGATACAGTCAAAGGATTTGTGCGGTCCTGGAGTTCAAGACACCACCTAAAACTAGTGTTAATCATAGAGAGGCATTGATTTTTCAATGAAAGAAAGCCCATCTCCTCTTCCCTCCAACCTCAAAGTTCATAGTCCTATAGTCGGTCCGGAAGTTTGTTTCTAGTGACTAGCTTCTACCGCTAGCTACGGCGCCTTTTTCATTATCATCTATCACCCTTTCTTTCCTCCTAGCTATTCACACACGAAGATCATCGTATGTATACTCAACTTTGGTAGCTAATTCCTTTTTCTCTTTCTTAGTCTTTCGTGCTATAGCTTTACAATGATTGGGCCCTCATTATTGTGTTGATGATTGCTTGTTTGTTTTCTATCATATCAATAAAGGCTTTCCTTGAGTTTTCAAGTTGGGGCACTAATGCCCTATCTATAGTCCGTTTAAATCAGATCTCTATTTCGGTACAACGAGAAGGAGTAAGAGCTAAGCATCATTTTTGCTTTCACCTCCTTAAACTCATTCTTCTATGGGCTAGATGTTTGCATTTTCACTGCTATAGGAAGTAGGGGAAGTATAGGAAGCATCGAATGCAGAAGGCGATCTTTTCATCAATCAATTTCACTGGTGGATGCCCTCTTTTTTCCAACCAATCCTTTTCGATTTTTATGTGATCATAGCATCAAAAAGAAAGTCTGAATTTTCCATATAAAGAAATACTTCATGAATGGTTGGGAACGAATTTGGGTGGTTGAATCAATGAGAGGTATGTCCCCAATGCCAAAAGTCACAAACCTTTTATTCATTACTGGTCTCTCCCATCCATTACTAACTAAGACTAGACTGGACTAACACATGCACTGAAGTAGAGTTAGTTGTAACCCCTGCAAGTAGATAATTGAAGAATTCGGTTTAGTGAGGCTTTTTCAAATATGTGAACAAGCTACCTTTTTGGTATGTAAAAAAAAGGGGTCCACTACAGGAATGGAAGTGAAAAGATCTTAAGAAGGGATTTCCCCATAATGACAATGAATGGTTGCTCCTGGAGTGGCCCAATAAGGCTTAGCAGATCTTATTACTACATAATCCACTTGAACAATCTTCTTCTTTATCCGCACTTGCAAAAAGCTAATAGAGAAAGAGAACTCAATCGAAATATTGGAGAAATAACAAAGATTATCAAGGAAAATTGAGGTGCTCCGCACCGGTTGTCGGAACGACGCGAGCCGAGCCAAGCCTTGACTCAGAAAGATGAAGGGCCAAAAAGTATAGAAATAGGCGTTAAAAATTACCCATCTCATTGGGGGCGAAAAAGGGCTAGGTATAATGCACGCAAGCCAACTCAAGAAACGGACTTCCTTACTTTTCTTTCGTAGTGGTTAACATGACTTGTAATTTGATGCCCTAAGAAAACGGTTTTTTTGGGTACTTAGTTCAGATAGTTTGAGCTTGAATAATGATGGATTGAGGCAACCCCTTAGTGACTTGCCTTAGAGCATAGGATTGAGCACCTTCCTTCCTTTCACTCTTCCGATGATAATTAGTAACCAGAAAACTAGTGAAAATAGTTATCTATCTAACTAATTCATAAACTATCGGATCGGATATTACTTAGACTTGCAGACCATCTCTGAATGTACACCCAATGGATTATTTGATCCATATTGATGCAATGCAGCCAGTTGGTCACTTCCCCAACCTTGATGAAGTTTTGATGCCGTCAATTTCCAGTCGATCAGCTAATTGCTGGTTGTTGCTAGTGGAGGAAGAAGGAAATCCGATTTCCTGGAAAAAAATTAAATATAAAGCATAACAATAGAAATTTATAAAGACAAAGTTTTTAAAAAAAATTGTAAGTAGTAATTAATTAAGGTTCATTTGTTTTGCTAAAAATTAATAATTTGAAAAATATTGTTTCTACAAAAGATAGTTTACGTCGCTTAATAAAATGAAGGAATGAAAAATATTTCCGTTGTGCTTGATAATGTTTAGATATGAATTATTTTCGATAATAAAAATATTTTCTATTGACTAATCTTTAGCAAAATATTTTGCAAATCATTCATCTTTTGTGAAATAAACAAAGCTTTAAAGTTGGAGAGAGGTGCACTACAATCCTAAACCATGTCAAAAATGTATAATTGAGTCTTGAAATTTTTGAAAAGTGTAATCAAATCTTAAAATTTATCAAGTTATAGAAATCGAGTCTTTTCGTTAATTCCTACCAATTTACGATGACATAATATTAGTATTATTATTTTCTCTCTCCTAGATGCACGTCCTATGTGACGTCGTTTTGTCAGAAATACTAATTTTGTTTCGCAAAATCTTAATTACATTAGTCTGAAAAAAGTCTAATTTTTTCCCAAAACAAAAACAAAGGTTGAAAGTGCAAGAAAACACAAAAAAGAAAATAAAAACATAGGCGGAGGGCCTGGCTCTCCGCCTCTAAACCTTTTTTAACTTTATCTTTTTTTTTTGGAAAAAACTTTTGGACTTTTTCGACCAAGTTAATTGAAGATTTTGTGGGTCCCAAAAAAATTGAGGATTTTGTGTAAATAAACTAGGAGTTAACAAAAAAAAAACACTATTTTAGCGCTTTAGTTAACCATAGCGATGAGCATGACGCAAGTGGGAGAAAGAAAATAGTGAAAAAGATCACGCCATGATTTATTATTGGTCAAGTTTGATGGATTTTTTGACCAAAATTTATTTTTTGACGGATTTTAAGGCCAATTTGATTCAGCTTTGGGTAAATATTTTTTAAAAAAATGCAAATCTCTTAGAGCTAAAGGAGTTTGGTAAAATGCACATACTGTTTATTAAACTGTAATTAAAAAGTACATTTTGATGCAACTTTGACGTAATCTCATTTGTAAATGATTCGATATTTTAATTATTTTTATTATTTTGAATAATTTTTTTAAAATTTTTTCCTAAAATTATTTTTTAATTTTAATTATTTTATTTTTAAAATTACTTTCCTTAATTATTTTTATTTTGTTTTTTCAAAAAATTTATTATTATTATTATTTTATTCTTTAATTGCTTTCTTTAAAAGAGAAAAGAAGATAGAAAATAAAAAATTATAGTTGCATTTTAGAAAAGCAACTTTCCAAAATAGCTTTGGAGCTATTTTGAGCTAAAGACCTTTAGGGCTATTTACATTTGGTCAAGGGACTTTAGAGACCCGAAACCCCTTGCAAATGCTAAACTAAATAGGCCTTTAACAGAAGGACTTGATTGCACAAATTTGATAAGTTTAAGACTTAATTACACTTTTCTAAAGTTTTAGGACACAATTGCACTTTTTTGATAAATTTTAAGACTTATATTGCACTTATGTAGTTATCAAAAGTAGTAAGTTTGGTACTAACTTGCTGATGAATCATTCCATCCGGTCCTCGATTTCCAAGATTGTCCACCTCGAAAACTTTTGAAAAGGAGATCCATGGCACTGATATTGTCAACTTGAAATACTAAGCTGTCAACAGACAGTGATGAGAAGGATTGTGTAAGACAAATGGAGCAAAGACCTGATCAGCCAGCCACAATGTCGCAAATACACTCCAGTATTTTGCAAATGAGGAATAAAGTACCAAAAAGGTGATCCTCTTAGATCGGAAATTTTGTCTAATTTCTAGCACTTCGTGAGTAAAACCCCGAATGCATCAGGCAAATAGGAACGGGGCATACTTAAAGATCGTCAATAGATGTGGACCGATCGATATACTCGAAAGCTAGCTCAAGCACCACCCTACCGCTAAAAGCCTAAAACAAAAGAGGAGGAACATAGTAAGTGGAAGATTCCATTCATGAAGGCATCCGATAACAAAATCCCATATCATATGGTCCCAATTTTCTCAAAAGGGCATCCTTTGAGCACTTGTTCTGTAATTCAAGGTGGTAATTGTAAGGCTGCAAATGTAGCACGCCCAATAATCGTCTAACCGGAATAAAAAGCACTACATGTATATGTTGACACCTGATTTTTAATCATCTTTTCTTTTTAAAATAAATAGAAAATCCATAAAAATTCATAAAATTAAAAAAAAACAACTTTGGGGACCTTGGCCAAGCCTAGGGAACAAATTTTGACCAAAAAATAATTTTTCATATTTTTAGTATTTTTCAGTATTTTTATTTTCGAAAATTCATAGAAAATCAAGAAAAAATGAGAAAATTAAAAAAATTAACTCTGGAAGCCTTCGCCAAGCTTAGGCTACCATTTTCAAACAAAAAATAATTTTTCATATTTTCCGCATTTTTTTAACATTTTTCAGAAATTGGGAGGATATTTGGAAATAAAATTGCATTTGAGGCCACACAAAAAAAATAATAATAATAGTCAATATTTTTTATTTTTATTTTTGTTTTTATTTTTATTTTTATTTTTATTTTTATTTTCTCTTCATTTTAGCCGAATAAATTTATTTATTTATTTATTTATTATTATTTTAAAAAAATTCAATCTGGAATTGAGAGTTTCTTTATTAATTTCATTTTTAGGTTATTTGAAAAATTTCTAGAAAAACTCATTTTAGCTTTGTAATTTTCGATTTTTTTTGCATTTCTGGAGTCGTGACGTCATCTCATAGTACCTCATATTGCACTTTGGTCCAATAAAGTTTACAGATTATACAATAAAAAAAACGATGATGAAAATGAAATGAAATGAATGAAAAATGACGAAGATATTTTCAATCCGATCCTTGGTTTTCAAGTTAAATGCAATCGGGCAATCGTGAGCTGTGCGTGAAGTTCAAGAGGATGTCCACAGGATCATAAATAGCGGATACTTTTGCTCTTGCATACTTGTGGTCGTTGACACGAAGAACAGCATTAGATAAGTGTTTCAAGTAGAATCTAACCACGAGTTCCATCGGTTGGTATGCGAGGGGGAGGACTAAGGATTTAAAACGGATGGAACATTTATTTAGGTTAGTGCAGTCAGAGAGGATTAAGTCAAACCGCGTCACACTTTGTTCACTTGTAGGAGCATATGGACGATCTAGGAAAGCTGACAAAATTAAAGGTGTATTGCGGTTTATAGATGATTCGGATGTAATGCTGGATGCTACTTTTTTTAATTGCTTAGTGGATGCTTTTGGGAGGATGGAGATGCCGTAAGCAAAACTGAAGGTGGTGTACTGCGCAATTTGGAAATGCTGAGAGTATTACTTGTTCTGAAGAAAACACATGGCGAAAACATGCACAAAGTATTACACGTAGGTTCAGACACTTGTCCAGCGGTGCCTCAATTGTTAGTGAAGAAAAGACTGAAGCTGCCCTCGGAAGTTGAGTGCAATCTTTGAGTGGAATTAGACTAGGGATTGAGCGTGGTGTTTGGTTGCCTTCCTCTAGCCCTGTTTGCAGAATGCTACCATGGGCTCCGTTGAAAAGGGATCACAAACAAAAGGTTGTACTAATACTCCACCAAAAGAGCTTCGGCACATTTTCTGCGTCAAATGGCTCGTAGAGTCAGCTACCACAGCTGCAGGTCTACTCAAACAAGAATATTTTGGTAAAATCACGTGAAGAGGAGAGCTCGATTAGACGGTGACTAAAAAGAAAAGCTGAGTGGAGATGATGATGATGATGATGGTGCGCGGCCAGAATGAAAGAAAAAGGGATGTCGGCCAACATAGAGGAGGGCACCGAAAGAAAATTAGTCTAGACCCTATAAAAAAACTTCACGGGTAAAAGGGGAGGAACAAAATATTCAAGGGGGACTTTTGACCAACCGATGGAGGAGGCTTGCAGAGGGGGTCTCTGGTCGAGCTGAAGGGGCTCTAAAGGTTCGTTTGGAAAGAGGGGACCTTTTCCTATCATCACCTGCGGGGAGGATCCTCCGGGTTCTTCATTCTATCTCACTATGTCTTCAGGTGTCTGCACTTTGAGTGCCGCGCGGGTCCGTTTCTTTTTTTTCGTTTTTATTTATTTTAAATCTTCCTTTTTTTCGTTTTTATTTATTTTAAACCCTCATTTTATTTTTTAACATAATTATAAATAGTTAATTAAAAAATTTATTAATATGTATGTAATTACTTTATTGACTATGTAAATTTTCCTTTTCAAATTAATATGTATATAATTAATTTATTAATCTTTCTTTTCAAAGATTTTTTTTACTTTGAGGCTTATTTTTATAACTTAATTCTCAATAATTAATTAAAAATTATTAAGAAATATGTAATTAGTTTATTTAGTATGTAAATAAAAAAATCATAAAATAAAATTAATAAGTTTATATAAATATATAAATTTTTAATATATAAGTTTTATAAATTTAAAACCTTATATAAATATATAAGTTATATAAATAATTTATATATTTATATTTTTAAATAGATAATTTATATATACATATTTATAAATATATAAATTATAAAATTATAAACTTATATAAATATATACATTTAATAAATATGAAATTATATAAATATAAATTTATAAAAACAAGTGAAAAAAATACGAAATTATAAAAAAAAACTATTGCACCGGCCTCCTCAATATTTAATAGAATTTTCAATTAATTATTGATAATAATGTTATAAAAATAAGCTTCCAAAAGAAAAAGTTTATATTTACAAAGTTACAAAAATTAAAAATTATTAAAATATATTTAAAACAAAACTGCTGCACTAGCCTCCTAATTATTTTATTATTAGTAATTTGCATAAATAAATTTTTTATTTAATTTTTAATAATTATGTTATAAAAATAAGGTTCAAAAGAAAAATATTTTTATTTACAAAGTTATATAAATATAAAATTATCATAAAAACATAATTAAATTATGAAATTATAAAAAAATGCAATTCCACGGGAAAACAATTCAATGGTACTAATTTATTAAGCGTGTTATCCATGTTTTTGTAATCTGAATATGTGGTCTTTAAATATCTTATTAATTTTATTTTATGATTTTTTTATTTACATACTAAATAAACTAATTACATATTTCTTAATAAGTTTTTAATTAATTATTGAGAATTAGGTTATAAAAATAAACCTCAAAGTAAAAATAATAATATTTGAAAAGAAAGATTAATAAATTAATTATATACATATTAATTTGAAAAGGAAAATTTACATAGTCAATAAATTAATTACATACATATTAATAAATTTTTTAATTAACTATTGATAATTATGTTAAAAAATAAAATGAAGGTTTAAAATAAATAAAAAAGAAAAAAAGGAAGGTTTAAAATAAATAAAAACAAAAAAAAAAAGTAAACGGGCCCGCGCGGCACTCAAAGTGCCGCGGGGGACCCAAAAACGAAAAAAAAAAAAATTTCAACCCTAAATGATAAAAAAAAAACCTAAATTAGAAAAAAAAAATCCGCAAAATTCAATATTGACTAATAGTGGCGCCATGTAGTCAGCCTCTGTTTTGACCCTCTTCTGAATTTCAGCCCTGACTTGAGAGCTTCCCCTATATCTGTAGTCGCCCATGATTTTGTACAGGGGAGGAACTTCTTCACCACTCATGGCTGCTACTCCTCCGGGTTTGTTTTCGCCACCACCTCCACCACGAGTGTCGCCAGTATGTTCACCACACTAGCTGCGAAAACCACTCAGTTTGCCTCCACCACCAACTGTAAAACCTCCTCGATCACTTTCGCTGCCTTCGGTAGACCCTCATAAAAGCCCACCTTCGCTACCATCAAATTCGCCTCTAAGTTCGCCTCCACCACCAGTTCTGTCGCACAATCTCAATGCTTAGCAAATCCAGGCGCTGCGAATTCGTCTTCAAGATATGTAAACAGACGACTTAGTGGCAATATATGAAGCTGTTCCCGAGAGGCTATACTGCCCATTTTAGAATTGATCGATAAAGTTCACGGCTTAAACATTGCGGAGAAGTTCTCTGAGGATTTATCTATTGAGAAGAGATGTCCATGTACCTGCAATGCTCTCCTCTGTATGTATGTCTAGAAGCTTTTGCCCGACAAAGCTGAAGACCTCGACACCAACGGAGGAGGATCCCCTATGTTCACTACTCCTCCATGCACGTCCACCATGATAACTCCTCCATGCATGGCTTCACGCGCCACGTCCGCGTGTTTTATAGCCTCTCCAAGGATCCCATCCTACCGGGGAGGTTCCACACCGAAGCGGAGAGGGTCATCGTCACAATACTTCGCCTTCATATCCGCTTTCAAGGCCCAGCTCGGCGTGTCGGGATGCTGCGAGTCGAGCGAAATGAGTCTACCCAGATTTCTGTTTCGCGGTTGACCTCTTGAACCCTAACCCTACCCGCGTGGATATCCCCAACTCTTTCGAGGATTTGGTTCAGATCGAGAGGGTAAGAGACGTTCGGAGAAAACCTGTTGGTCATCGGCAAATATACTGTTTCGTACGTGCGAGGTGTTCAAGGCGACGACTTCCGTGGCTGAGGGAAGCTTCGCGACAAGCTCCAAGCGTCCGCGTCCTGCAAGTACTTCACCGCCGGCGATCTAGACAACTGGAAGGGTGTGGTTATAATGTTGAAGCAAAAGCTATTCATGAATAGCTTCAAGAGTCGCCTACATGGTTATAATATTGACCCCCGCGACGTTAATATCCATATTGCCAGCGTACCATGCAATCACTATCCACTACCTGACTAACATCACCATTCACAAACTTCATGACACGTTTGGTCAATGAAGGAGCGCTTAGTGGAACTCGGTATTTCGGTGCAAAGCAACGATGTAGGCTTGTTATACGAACCATGGGAAGCTTACAATGAAAAGGGCTTACTTTTACATCGTTTAACGCATATTGGAACACATGCATGCGCAGAGTCAAGAGGAAAGCGAAGACTTGTGACGCATCCTCTTCAATGGATTGGAATGTTAGAGTTTTCCATACGTGGGCTCGCCTTAATTGTAATTGTAATTGATCGTATACGATATTGGTTTAATAAAGTAGGATTTAAGGATTCTTAATGGGTCGTATATGGACCTGGCTAGTGTGGGCCGAATTCCGGCCCGGCTCGTGATGGAAGGGCCCAGCTAGAAGTTAATAAAAGGCAAGGACCCCCCTTTAACCCTTACCCAATGCCATTCTTCTCCTCCTCTCCTCCATAAGGCATACGTGAGAGAGACCGATGAGATTGAGGTTGTTCCATCGATACCGGCGACTCCGAGGGCATAAAGGGAAAGTTCTGAGCCCGTCTCGCCGAAGTTCCGAAGCCCGTTTGTCGTTTTGAGGAGCCGATCGACGATGGATGCGAAATCAGGTACGCCGTCTCGAAATCTTGGCTAATTAGTTGTTAAAACACGACTACGGAGGTCCTAGGGTGCCGGAATCATACAGCCACGGCCGCGGCGGCGCGTGGGAACCACGCGCCGATTATCGAGCGCGTGCGTTGCACGTGCCCGCACGTGCCGACACATTTAATATGTGTCGGTTGACGTCAGCCAACACACATTAAATGAGTGTCGGCAGAGCGGCGCCTCGCCACATGGCGCAATCTCACGGCGCTACGTGGCGAGATCCAATCTGTCCACGTGGTGCGCTGACCCGGTCATCGGACCGGGTCAACCCGACCTAACCCGGTTTGACCAGGTCGGCTCGACCCGTTGACCCGACCTAACCCGGTTTGACCGGGTCGGCTCGACCCGTTGACCCGACCCGGTCAACGGTTAACCGGTCAACGGTCAACGGTTGACCGTTGACCGTTAACGGTTAACGATTTGACCGTTGACCATTAACGATCGTTACCGTTGACCGTTAACGGTCGTTACCGTTGATCGTTAATGGTCAACGGTCAACGGTCGGGGGCTCCGCACGTGCGTCGCACGTGCGGCGCGTGGGGGCGCGTGCGATGTCCGATTGAGGTGATTTTTTCACCGTTGTGCTCGTATGGAAATTGTCTATACTATGGTATTTTTATTTCAATTTTTTGAGCCTTCTAAGGTCTTTAAAAATGCGAAAAACCCTTGTTCCAGTATGTAATTCAGGGGTATTTTCGTCATTTTTCATTTTGTGAAATTTTTTTTTCCATACGGTTTTGGGAAAAATAAGGTTGGCTCATTTATGGAATACCACATAAGGATTGTGTAGAGCATTAATTGAGCAATGACACGTGTGGGACCCACACATACAGAAAACAGTACTATTGGCAATGATTGTGATTTTAATGACAATTGCCCATGTCATCAAGTTTAAAATCACACCGTATGGTAAATGTGAGCCATAAAGTTAATATCCCTGGTGTGAGAGAGTTTCAAAGATTTAATTGGGTTGTGACCGCCGAAGTGGCACGCTCAGTCAAATTGGAGAAATATCAGTCTCATATTGTGGTGGGATGTCTCCTGTTTTGATATATGGTTATACTCCCAAAGGAGGTAATTGTATGTCAGATCATGGAGGGATACATGAACAACATATGATTAGGAGGTGACCGATTCTAGTGATTCATACACCCAAAGGTGGTGTTTCACAAAAAATTGGAATATATTCTCATGGTCATTGTCATGTAGAGAATTTACAATTGCATGTCATGTATTCTGCCCTAAGGTGATTATATGATGATGTGTGTAATTCTCTGAAATGTGTACTTTTAAGGATTTAAAATTACACTGTGCTTACATAATGCTAATGGTGAATATTGTTTAATTTTCAGTCGCCTTTTTTGTGAGTGGCAACTCCGTAATAGAGGTTCTGAATGGTTCAAATTTCAAGAAATGGAGGCAGGATTTTCTATTTGCCATGGAAATAGCCGATGTTCATATTGCCCTTACTGAAGATAAACCTGATGTTCCCGAAGAGACCAATGAAGGGTCTGAGAAGGCGTATTTGGCCGCTTGGGAAAGGAGCAATAGGATTTGCTTACTGTCAATGAGAAGATCCATCCATGAACATCTGCTGAGTGGCCTCCTAGCTGACTGCACCGCAAAACAAATGATGGAAGCCCTGCAAGCCAGGTATCGCGTATCATCTAATGCTTAGGTTGGAACACTCATCCAGCAGCTGTTTAATATGAAGTATACGAGTGTGGGAGGTGTAAGAGATTACATCCTAAGAATGCTGGATTTGCACACAAAAATAAATGCCTTAGGTTCTGTAATCGCTGAAAATGTGTTGGTACACCAAGCCCTAAACACCCTTCCCTCTTAGTTTGGGATCCTAAAGACCAACTTCAACTCTCAGGATGAAAATTGGTCTATAAATGATCTGATTTCTAGAGCAGTCTCAGAGGAAGAAAAATTGAGGAAGGAAACTGGAAACCTTACCTTGGTTGCCTCCAGTTCCTCCAATAGGAAGGGCAAGGGTCCTAAATCTCATGCTCTCAAAGATACTTGTCCCGCCACGGGTCAATCTGGAAAATTGGGGCCAAAGAAAGCATCCTTTAAGAAGGATAGTGATCGATGTTTCTTTTGCAAGAAAATGGGTCACATGAAGAAAGTCTGCGCTAAATATAAGAACTGGCTTTCTAAATGTGAGCAGACAGGTATTAATTCTTTGGCACTGGTTTGTGAATCCAATTTATCTGAAGCCCCATCTAATTCGTGGTGGCTGGATAGTGGTGTAACTAATCATGTTGCATTTACTATACAGGGGGTTCATAAACCGGAGGAAGCCAAATCAGGATGAGTCAAAGCTCATAGTTGGAGATAATAATAAAGCTACTGTTGAGTTCGTGGGAGATGTCATTTTAATTCTAAAGTCTGGTTTTAATTTGATGTTAAGAAACACTTTCTATGTACCTTCCTTTAGACGGAACTTAATTTCTGTATCATGTTTGGACATGTGTGGTTACTCTTTTGAAATAAAGAACAGTGTGGTTTCTATGTTCTATAATTCAAATAAAGTTGGGTACTGCAATATGTCCAATGGATTGTACAGATTGTGTTTAACTCCCAATGAAATATACGCAGCTTATACAGCCGAAAGGGTTGTCTCCAAAAGGCCTTTACCTAAAGAACAGTCTTACACATTGTGGCATAAACGTCTTGGTCACATTTCCAAGGATAGAGTGGAAAGGCTTGTAAAAGCCGACATTTTACTTACTCTTAAAGATGACCTGGAAACTTGTGTAGACTGTTGTAAAGGCAAGATGACCAAAATAAAGAAAAAGGGTGCAGTCCGAACTTCTGACCTATTGGAGGTCATACATACAGATATAAGTGGACCCTATACTCCAACCTTGTGTAGAAATTATTATTTCATCACTTTTATTAATGATTATTCCCGATATGGTTATCTGTACTTGATTAAAGAAAAGTCTGAGTCTCTTGATAAATTCAAGATATTTCGGACTGAAGTCGAGAAACAGTTGGGAAAAGTCATCAAGGTTGTGAGGTCTGACCGTGGTGGTGAGTATTATGGCAGACATGGCGATGCTGGACAGCTTAAAGGGCCATTTGCCAAATACTTAGAGGATTCTGGGATAGTAGCTCAGTTTACTATGCCTGGGAGCCCTGAGCAAAATGGTGTGGCCGAAAGGCGAAATCGCACCTTAATGGATATGATGAGGAGTATGATAAGTAGAACCAATCTGCCTAAGTTCCTTTGGGGTGAAGCTTTGAAGACGGCGCTATATATACTGAATCGAGTTCCCACTAAGGCTGCTCCACTAACTTCTTTTGAGTTATGGACTGGACGGAAACCCAGCCTGAATCATTTGAAGGTCTGGGGTTGTCCTGCAGAGGTGAAGCTATATAATCCAGCTTTGAGTAAGTTGGATCCCAAGACCACAAGGTGCTATTTTGTATCATATCCAGATCATTCCAAGGGATACAGATTTTACAATCCTAATGGAGGCTAAAGGATTATAGATTTACAGACAGCCAAGTTTCTGGAATTTGACATAGCCGAAAAAGGTACTTGTTCAGAGACTATTGAAAGTGACAGTACGGCGGGAAATACTGCTTCATCGTCTCTACCATCACAGACTGTTATGGAGCTTCCCATATCGGAGACTGTGCCTGTTGAGCTTCAGGATTCTATGGTTGATACCGTTCCTGATGAAGTAAATCAAGCTCCACAGCCACAGATTCAAGTTGAGGAAATTCCACTAAGGAGGTCTGTTAGGCAAAGACGATCAGCGATTCCACCGGATTATATGGTCTATCTGGGTGAACAGGATTATGACATTGGCTGTGTAGTTGATCCAGTTACTTATAAGGATGCTATTAGCTGTGAACATTCAGACCTGTGGTTGGATGCGATGCAGGATGAGTTGCATTCCATGAAGCATAATGGAGTTTGGGATCTCGTCAAGTTGCCTGCGGGTCATAGGACGATTGGCTGCAAATGGGTCTACAAGACGAAGAGGGATTCCAAAGGAAAGGTAGAGAAGTTTAAAGCCAGACTGGTAGCCAAAGGTTTCACTCAAAGAGAGGGAGTAGATTATGAATCAACATTCTCTCCCGTCTCTTCTAAAGAATCTTTCAGAGTGATTATGGCTTTAGTAGCTCATTTTGATATGGAGTTACACCAGATGGACGTCAAGACTGCCTTTCTGAATGGGGATCTTGAAGAAGAAGTCTATATGATTCAACCTGAAGGTTTTGAGGTTGATGATTCCAGTGACCTTGTATGCAGATTAAAGAAGTCGATCTATGGCCTTAAACAAGCATCCAGGCAGTGGTATTTCAAGTTTCATAGCGTCGTGACTTCATTTGGCTTCGTTGAAAATAAAGTGGATCAGTGTATATACTGCAAGGTCAGTGGGAGAGAATACATTTTCCTTATTCTCTATGTGGATGACATTTTACTGGCGAGCAGTGACGTTGATCTGTTACATGAGACGAAGCACATGCTGTCAGAGAATTTTGATATGAAGGATCTTGGTGAGGCGTCTTTTGTCCTTGGCATTGAGATCCATAAGGATCGTTCACACCATATTTTGGGATTATCTCAGAGGACATATATAGATCGTATTCTGAAGAGATTCAACATGCAGGATTGCAAGCTGGGAATAGTTCCTGTCTGTAAAGGTGATAAGTTGAATCTTTCGCAGTGTCCTCATACGGAGATGGAGAAATCCCAAATGCAGAATGTACCTTATGCTAGTGCACTTGGGAGCATCATGTATGCTCAAGTATGTACTAGGCCGGACGTCGCTTTTGCGACAGGACTTCTAGGCAGATACCAGTCAAATCCAGGACTTGCTCATTGGATTGCTGCCAAGAAGGTCTTGAGGTACTTGAAGAGGACAAGGGACTACATCATGACATACAGGCGTGTTCAGAACCTGCAGCTTATTGGATACTCGGATTCAGATTTTGCGGGGTGTCAGGACGACAAGAAGTCGACTACAGGCTACATATTCATGTTAGCGGGCGGTGTAGTATCTTGGAAAAGTGAGAAACAGAAATCCATATCCTCCTCGACCATGCAAGCGGAGTTCATAGCGTGCTTTTCAGCAGCTACTCAGGCTATTTGGCTCCGGAACCTCATCAGGGAGTTGACCGTATTTGATTTTGTTGAAAGACCCATACAGTTATACTGTGACAACAGTTCTGCAGTGTTGTTTATTAACAACAACAGAAGTCTTAACGGATCTAAACATATGGAGGTCAAGTTTTTGACCATAAAGGAATCCGTGCAGAAAGGCGACGTTGCAGTAGAGCATGTTTCTATAGATGATATGGTTGCAGATCCACTAACTAAAGGAGTTCGTCCATGTGTTTTTGAACGACATGTCATTAGTATGGGCTTAGTGGCATCATTGGATGCTGTGTTTTAGTGGGAGGCATATTTCGTTTTGCTCTAATAAAGTTTGCATCTGTATTTTATTACATTTTGTAATATAAAGATATGTATTGAAGTGCCTGCAGCACTATTAATGTTAAATACATATTCTAGTAAATCTTGAGATATGTGTAAGTCTCGAGTATTGGCTATGGACATTTGGATATTAGCCATGTTTATATGTCTTGTTACACATAAAGAAAAGTTAACTATAAAGCTGAGACATATGTAGGTTCATTGGAACCGTATAGATATTCTCTAGTGGTACGTCAGGTTTAGTGTCACATAAAGAGAGAGAATGGTGTCCGACAAAGAGGACAACACATAAAGTACATCTCTTTTGAGGTGTTATCCAATTGCCACACTACCATATTAAATCCATATCAGTAAAGTTGAGAACACTCGTGACCATGGGTGGCTCTGTGTCTTCTGACACAGTTACTGGCATGATTCGGTGTTTAAGACTTTATGGGATCGGATTGGCCGTTAAGATTGATCCTTAAACCAATATAAAGGCGCACACTAAAGTACAGTTTCAATTAATGCTCGCCCAAGTGGGAGAATGTTAGAGTTTTCCATATGTGGGCTCGCCTTAATTGTAATTGTAATTGATCGTATACGATATTGATTTACCGTATACGATATTGGTTTAATAAAGTAGGATTTAAGGATTCTTAATGGGTCGTATATGGGCCTGGCTAGTGTGGGCCGAATTTCGGCCCGGCCCGTGATGGAAGGGCCTAGCTGGAAGTTAATAAAAGGCAAGGACCCCCCTTTAACCCTTACCCAATGCCATTCTTATCCTCCTCTTCTCCATAAGGCATACGTGAGAGAGACCGACGAGATTGAGGTTGTTCCATTGACGCCAGGCGACTCCGAGGGCATAAAGCGGAAGTTCCGAGCCCGTCTCGCCGAAGTTCCAAAGCCCGTTTGTCGTTTTGAGGAGCCGATCGACGATGGATGCGAAATCAGGTACGCCATCTCGAAATCTTGGCTAATTAGTTGTTAAAACATGACTACGGAGGTCCTAGGGTGCCGGAATCGCCGGCCTTCATGGAAGAGTCAGGGGATTGTCACTGGGGTTCGAGGATCAAGGAGAAGGTGGAAGTTGCTAGGCGTTCTCCTTCACGAGGAACCCCAAAGGCTGAAGGTCCTCGCCGGAGGTCCAGAGCTCTACCCCAACCTCGCGTCGCTCAACGACATTTTTTCATCCTCGGCTTTGCTCAGTCACGAGAACACCGACATCACCATTGATGTCATCCAGCTCCTTCAAGACTTGACGAACGAAGAGCCAGAGGTTGTGGATGCTCTTGGCTGGTATATTCAATCCAAAGAGGATTGTACCAAGTTCCATGATGCCTTCTCCGAAAAACGTCAAGTTGAACATATATGAAGATAGCCAGAGTAGGGTAAGCTTGTAGACGTCTTGAGGTATTAGTCGATTGAGAGCAGGGATGAGATGATAGGTTTGAAGGACTACGTGACTAGAATGAAGAAGGGCCAGAATTGAAGGACTACGTGACTAGAATGAAGAAGGGCCAGAAAAACATCCACTACATCACCGGCGAAAGCAAGAAGGCGGTGGACAACTCTTCATGCCTCGAGCGGTTGAAGAAGAATGGTTATGAAGTTCTTTTCATGGGGGACGTCATAGACGAACGGCGGCTCATATACCAGCGGCAACGGGCAAGCTGTCCCAATGACGGCGGCAGATGATCATTGTTAGAGATAGACCCGAATCAACGGCGACGCATGAACCAGATGTGGTGGCGTTCCGTACTTGATGACATCTGGATCATATAGCTGGACATGCATGGATCTGCATGTTCTCGTAATGCCACACAGGATCAATAAAGGCAGGAAGATATGCCACAAGTAGTAAAGGCTCGTTTGTCACGAACGGGAGGCGTCTGCTTAAGGATGGATCTTACAGCCATCCACGAGATCTTGGTCACTTCTTACTACTGATATGATGGAGGAACCAACGGGTCGTCCTTTCGAGAGTAGACACGGTGGAAGAAAGATATGTTGGAAATGTAGAGACGACGTTCTCTCCAACTATCCTTGCAAGGCGGAGTTTATGCTAGTTCCTATGGAGAAAATATTAGGTAGATTAGATTTTCCACGTAGATTGTGCATTGCACCACTCACTGATTGACACGTGGCAAATTGAGCCCACCTGTTAGAACTTTCAAAACGCTCGAGCGCAAAGGATCTCTGTTACTTCTCCGTTCCGTTTTCTCTCTTCACTCACGTTCGGGAACGGCTTTCGACTCTGCTTTCTCTCTCTCCCTAAGTTCACCCATTCTCCTTCCTTCGACCAGATTTGCGACCAACACCACCCTAGTCCGTCGGCAGAAACCACGTCGCCGCCGCCTTCGCCTCCGACGTCCCGAAGTCCCCTCCGTCGCCTTCGCGTCGACTGCTCTCTCTGTCTCCCCCCAAGTTCACCCATTCTCCTTCCTTCGACTAGATCTGCGACCAACATCACCCTAGTCCGTCAGCCGAAACCACGTCGCCGCCGCCTTCGCCTCCGACGTCCCGAAGTCCCCTCCGCCGCCTTCGCATCGACTACTCTCTCTCTCTCTCTATTCCCCCGAGTTCAGATCTTTGTCTCCTTACACGGCGTCTTTGCTCGACCAACACCAGCCCATTCCGTCAACCAAAACCACGCCGCCGCCGCCGCCTAAGACTCCGCCGTCCCGAAGCCCCCTCTGCTGCCGCCTCCTCTCTCTCCAATTTCACTGTTTACTCTACTCTATCCAAGTTCTCTCTCTCTCGACAAAAAACACTTCGCTCGACCAAAACTTTCCCGTCGACCAGAACCACGCCGCCACCTCAGCTGTCGCCTCCCAGAACTCCATTGGCGGCTCCGATTTGTCCTTTGCGTTCGACGACCTCAGGTTAGGGTTTTTAATGCAAAAATTGAACTCCTCTTTGCAAAAATGTGAGCAACACTTTTTGTTCTGCTTTATGCAATTCTTGAGCCAATCTGTTAACATATGGCTGGTACTGTGAGAGAGGATTTTGTTGATTTGGTAGACTGTGGTACTTTTACAATTTGGTTTAGTTTACCAGCAAATTCAAATTTTCAGAACTGACAAAAATGCTGCAATGCTTTTGAAGTACTTTTGGGTGTTGCTGTGTTGGATAATGAGTATACTGTGTGGTTATTGTCTATGAGTCCCTACAGTCAACAACTAGTTTAGTCTGATAAGAAGCTTCACATTTGAACCAGCCTCCAGAATGTGATTACTCAAATCATTGTCAAGTTAGTATACTTACTGAGTTCTCTGAGTTGCACATCTTAAGTCAAAGAAAATCCTTTTCGATTCTCAAGAGTGGAGCCTTGGTCATTCGTACAGTGTCTGGGACAAGCGATATTTATCCCGGCTGGATGCCCTTTCCAGTTGAGAAATGTCCAGGCAAGCTTCTTTGTTGATTATATTTCTAGTTTTATAGCTCACCGGCAAGCTTTACGAGATGGATTTTTTCATTACTGAATCAGTATCAATAAATTTTTGAACTATGTAATCCAATTGTCTTGGATAACTTTTGAATCACTTAAGTAAGCTATAATCGAGAAAACCATGGTGGTTACACCTGCTATCAATTAGTAGAAGCAATCACAGCAATTACAGATTTATGTCTCTGTTTGGACAATTTATTTTCTGCTTCTCAAGTAAAACTTCATTGCACAAGGGTTTTTCAATCAAAACAGAACAACAATGCCCTTCGATCTCCGTAGCACCATGTCGTCTGTATGGCTATTTTGAGAAGACAAGGGGACTATAATAATTTGTTATTTGATTTCTCTTACGTAAAAGACATATGGAGGAATTAATTATCAGCTTAAAGTGTTTATTTTGCTTCATGTTTAGTTTTAGGTTGGCAATTGGTCTTTTGCTTATCGTTGAACAGTGTGTCTGCGATCTTGAAAATATTTGTTGTGCACATTTATGTGTTCACTGGTCATCTATGGATCTTATGTGGAGATAACCCCGTCATAATATTTTTTGTGAATGGTCTTCAGTCCGTGAAAGAATCACATGAAAATACATTTTCACCTTTCCAGCATGAAGATAATTGACTGAAGTACTAATTAAAAGATCATATCATTCTTAAGTTTATGCTGTGCTATGCATAGCCCAACATCTCATTGGACTTTACTTGCAATAATTTGTAACCATTCTTTTTTGTACCTTTCAGTCTAATGTATAGCTAGGCCTTGATTTCTTGTCTCCTAAAAGCTTCGGAGAAGCCCACAGACTCACTGAAGAAATTCGCTGTCTTCCAAATGATCATGAAGCGAAACTTCAGATTCTGGAAGTCAGTGTGACAAAAAATTATACCTAGATAATGATGTTGCATGTGCAATTGTCTCTCAGATCTTACACGTGCTGGAGTTCTTTATGCAGGTTGGAAAAATATCGTTATACGCGGCAAGTTCAGTTATCAAAGAAGTCCAAAAGTTGGTTCTTGATCCAAAGTAAGCAAAATGTTCCATTTTTACTGGGTGTGACCGGCAAAGAGAATTCAAATCTTTCTGCTGGATTGTAGTCCAAAAGTTGCATGCTTTGAGTTATTAAATATGCACATATCATTGTCAATTCTTTTCTAGAAAGTGCTTCACTGATCTCTCATCTATTTTTTTTTCTATTTGTTTGTCCTTTTTTGCATGTTCAATTATGATCAAGACGTTTCACATGATGTTGCAATTATTTCGGTGTCACTTTTCTATCTTTTGGTGAATGGAGCTATCTTGTCTACTTTTTGTTGGTAAGAGCCTCTTGTCTATAATAACTTAGTTGCAAATTTTAATCCTTAAATTTCTTTGGACTTGTGCTCTAAAAATGTTTATTCTGTGTTTTATTAGGAAGGAACTTGGAAGAACTATCCCTATTCTAAAGTCATCACATCAGTCAATTTGCATATGTAAAGTTATTGGATGGATGAATCAGAGGTAATTCTTCACTTATACTATGCGAAACATATTTTGCTTTCTTAAGTAACAGACGAGATGATTTTTTTTTAATAAAAGCACTGCATTAATTACATTTTGTCCATTTGGTTGTAGCATGAAGCTTCCCATCTTGCATATGCAATGCGTGATATGGAAAAAGAATTTGAGTTTGCAGTAGGGATGGTTTTTGGAAATGATGTTGAAGCATATCATAAGTATGTGGCCTATGCAATTAACAAAGGATTTGGTGTGAGGAAGGGCCTCATGGTTAGAAATAGGAAAGGAGAAATAACCCGACGGACTTTTGTGTGTAATTGTGAGGGGCATTCTGTCAGCTCATCTGATCAAGAAAAGAAATATGAGAGATTTGAAGTGAGATGTGGGTGTCTTGCGCGTATCAAATTGAAGGTTGATAATGGTGTCTACGAAGTGATAGAATATGTTTCTGAGCATAATCATGCATTTGTGCCGGAAAATCAAAGGCACTTCATTAGATGTGGACGGTCGATATCAGATTATGAAAAGGGTGCTTTAGTGGATATGGCTAGAGCAGGCATTGGGGGAACTGCGGCACATAAATACTTAGCAAACAAAGCAGGAGGAAGCAAAAACTTGGGTTTAGTGTAAGTGCAAGCCTTAGTTTTTATGTCGAAGTGCAAGCCTTAGTTTTTCTTTCTGTCGCGGTTTAGTGTAAAAGGCAAAAGATTGTCATTTTCTAAGCGAAACGTCATTTTTTTTTTGTCGAACTTTAGTCCTTAGTGTTTTTTTTTTGTCCAAGTTTACTGTAAGGCAAAATATTGTTCTTTTCTAAGCAAAACGGTAGTTTTTTTTTTTGTCGAAATGCACGCGTAACATTTTTTTTATGTTGAACTTCAGTCCTTGGTGTTTTTTTTTGTCCAAGTTCAGTCTAAAGGCAAAAGATTGTTCTTCGCTAAGCAAACCAAACCCTCAATTTTTTTTGTCGAAATGTACGCGTTACATTTTTTTTGCGAAGCTATCATCTTATACACAAAAGATTTTATCGAACTTCAATTCTTACATTTTTTTTATCCAACTTCAATCCTTACGTTTTTTTTTACAATAGAGCAATCTTTTACGTATACGTAAAAGATTGCTCTATTTGAAGCAAAACATCATTTTTTTTAACTTCTCACGTTTGTTTTTTTTTTATAACTAGAGTTCTTAATTTTTCTTTTTTTAGTCGCATATTCTCATTTGCGAACACCCTTGTCATTAACGAATTTATTAGAAAACACCTACTTCAGTTTCCGCAAAAGAACGGAATACAAAAGTCCGAATGCAGGACTCCATCGGACATACGGAAATATGCAAAGCTCACTGAATAGTCAAACATGGACCACAGCTAATACCGTAGTACCGTGGACATACAAAACATCCACACTTGATGTCTCAAAGCATCAATACCAGTTGTCCAAACATGAGTATAACTAGGTAGCTCTTGCAACGGTTGCCAAACAAAACCACTCGTTAGAGCTATTTATACACATCACCATCCAAAGAGTGCAGCTCATCAACTAGAGATCATCTCACAGCACCTCTACAGCAGAGTAGTGCACCTGAGTCGGGGAGTTCTTGAAGGAGCCACTCCCACGGGAGGAGTCGGGGACAGGATTTCGAATATCAAATTGGCACATGTCATCTGGAATGCCAAGACGGCAATCATTATCATCTAGCTTGTTAAAACACCTATCGTTATTCCCAGATGGTTGGCGACATTGCTTCTTTTTCTTGTCCCTCTTGGACGAGTCCTTGCCAGATGCCCCACGTGAGAAGTCTTTCCCTTTCTGGCCTCTCTTTCCAGATCCCCGCTTTTGCATATAGATAGAATCAGATAACTTCATGTGCTTTTCCATAGTATCTGTTTATGAAAGGAACCTGCGAGCATCACAAGTCATCTCTCACAGCAAAGTCAATCAACATTATGCTTTGACTAATAACAATGGTCATTTCAATCACCCAAGCACGATGGCACAACAAACCAAAAAAAGGCAGGATCGGTGGTCTGTGCATATCGCCAGTAAATTCAAAACATGATGAATATGCGTAATATATATATATGGAGATTTGATGAATTTAGAGAAGCCAAAAATACTCGAAGCAGACCATCACAGAGGAATTAAAACAAAATTTAGCACACACAACATGATCAAAGAACAAAAGCAAGCAACCAAAGAAAAATGCATTCAGATCCTTTCTGGAGGTATTTGAGGTCAGAGTTCTGAAAACCTAGATCACTCAAACTTCATAATCTCGACTTCAATGCACGCCTAATCTACCATACACCATGGAAGCGACTCATCAAAGTTAGCAGAAATTTGTTATATCCCTCTCTATACAACTGACATGCACAATACAATTTACAAAAAAAAAAATGGGCATACAGCTTAAATGAAATACCTATTGCCATCAGGATGAACCTCCAACATCTGGTAGTCTACACCAACGGCCAAAAGGTACCCTGATGGCGTCAGTCCCTAAATATTTATCAAAGAAAATATCACCTTTGAATAAGTAGATGTTCACCTGCTAAAGATGAAGGGTGATGGGATTAAAAATATGATCGAGCAAAAAGCAATTTAGTTGGATTTTGACGAGAAGTACATCCTTTCTGTCTTTGAACCTGGCGATTGGTTACCTTCTTTAAAGAATGAAACAGAGAAAAATAGTTGTGCAACTCTGAAGGAACCACTCATACTGCTAACCCTGTATTTAACTACAGCGTTCAACATATATTCTTGTTGTAACATTCAGTTAACATTACAGCTAAGCTCTTCAGTAAACCGTAGTTCCAACCACAGAATATATTCTCTCCCTAATACCTATTAAATGATTGTGGCTGTCCATCATCCATCAAAAGAACCTCACCAAGTTCTATATGGTGCTTATTTAGCTGAAAAGGAATTCCAGCATAGCCAGCAGCACAAGCAATGTGTCACGCCCCGGACCCGTCGGACGCGCAACATCCCGTTCACCTTCTATATCCGCTCATCGCCTGGCCAACACTGGCGACGGCCCAGGACTCGTCGCGGCCAAACGACGGCTAACAAATGCGTCAGCGAAAACGAACAACCCCTGACAATACACATGTGTAGGATAGAGAGATAGAGAAAACTTAATGTACATAATTTAACATATAACAGTGAAGGTTTTATACCACTTGGAGAGGAGGCTAATATCTGAACCTCAAGAACAAACTTAAGTTGGCCAAGATCAAAAAGTCACTAAGCCTCGTCCATGCATCCTTGAGGAACTACTCATCCTCCGATAAAGGAAACTCCTCTAGATCAGACTCCTCGGATATCGGGAATAATCAAGTCTATGGTCAAGATTCTGAAATGGCGATCAGCCTCAAAATGTGAGTCAAAACTCAGTAAACACACGCCTAAACTCAATATAGAATGAAGCATACACCAAATTGGCCTCCAACATGAAAGTTCAAGCACACATGCAACAAATAAAGCAGAGGCATGATAATTTACAATAGCCACGCGCCACATGCGCCACATGCTAAACATAGCATCATCACATGCATCTCATATTCCCAATCTCGCAGATGCAACATGCTCGTGATATAACTCTCGGGATCCCCGGTGGCTCTCTAGGCACTGCCGGTCCCTTCAGTATTTCACAAAGTGCAGAATACTCAATTCATCATGCACATATCATAGACTCAAGTCAAACAGATGCAGTATGCTCAATGCTTGCCGGTGGCTCTCTGGGCACTGTCGGACTTCCTGTTTCGGGTTGCCGGTGGCTCTCTGGGCACTGCCGGACTCAATCCAACCGATGGCTCTTATCGGCACTGCCGGTCCCCGGCCACGTCGTAGACGTCTCAGGCCTGTGCCTCAACTCGTGTCTATTCACACTGAAGTTGGCACCCTTGTCTCTCCAGCTACCCCGTGCCAAGCACATTCAGGCGCAAGTGCAACGACCGTGGCTCAATTAGCTCTGCGATCGGCACCTCCCTATCACCCCGCGTTCCCGATGGCCCTCTAGACACTGCCGGGCCGTCCCGCACGGTTCTACGTACTCCGCCAAACGCACATGTCTCATGCCAATATGCAAATCAATGATGAGTATCACATGATTCTCGATTGGCCCACCCCATAAATACTCATGCAAGCCAGTTTTGCCACATGCATTTCCCAAAATTATTCATATTGGCACACCATTCACCTCAAAATAAATCGAATAGAATAACCAAGCAATTCGTGTTGCAAAAACTCGCATTTCAGGACCCGGTTTCCATTCTAAGTCACTTAGGTTCAAAGGCAAGCAATCCGGCACACGTGGTAATTTCTAGAGTACACAAAATTACCAATTGACCCCTAAGGTCAGCAATAAATAGTCGACATTTGACATCCATGAAATTTAATATTTTTCATCATAAAATTTTCCCTACTAGTCCCTAGCATACCCAACATTCTAAGTCAAGTTTAGAAATGTGCTCACCTAAAAATCCGAGTTTGAGCTCGGGCCAAGCGGTGATGAGCTCGGGCGGCTGGTCACTGTTCCGGCGGCACTGTTCCGGCGATACTATTCCGGCAGCACTATTCCGGTGACACTATTCCGGCGAACGGCGGCGAGCTCCGGAAGCGACGAAAAACGAGCCCCGGTCGGCTGGACGACTCCACAATGTCAAAAACAACGGCTACGAGGCTAGATCGGGCGGAATAGGGCGGAACAGGGGAGAGAGAGGGAGTGGGTCTCGCGGTGAAGAGCGACGACGGGCTTGAATGGCGTGACTCGGCGAGCTGATAGGCGGAGGCTAGAGGAGCGGCGACGGCCGAGCTCAACTAGACGCGGCAAAGGGCGCTAGATGGGTGATGGCCGGCCGAAGAAGAAACAACAGAAAACCCACAGCAGAAAGCTCGGCTGGAGAAGAAGAAAGGAAGGACAAGAAGAAAAGAAGAAGAACGATGAGGAGGGGAAGTTATCCACGGCAAAAGAAGGAAAAGAAAGGGAAGGAAGGGAAGGGAAAGGAAGAGAGAAAGGGTGAAAGGGATGGGTAGGAAAAATAAATGAGGCGGGGCCCACACATTTTGGCTTCTTGCAAAAATTTGGACGTCACACAATGCGTCCCTAGTGTAGATCTCTTCCATAAACAGCAGCCTCATTTCACAAACTTCAATGTCAGTTAGCCTGACAACCCACCTAAAGTTGAATGCTCAAGTTTATTACCATACCTTAACAAGAGATGAAGACGCCACTGCCCGTGCAATTTTTGCTGCTTCAGCCTCAATGTTGGCTCCAGTCACATTGACCTGCATCAGTTTTAAAAGGATAAAACGAACGGTCTATCAACCTATATCCTTCATACTCTATCTAAACTGCATCAATCTCGTCTGGTCACCAAAAGATCATACAGCATTTAAAGATTGGGTTGCCACTTAACAAATGAGAAAGTCTCTAAAGGACAAAACAAATGAAGATCAACCATCAGACAACAATTTCAAGAAACACAGAGAACATGCACATTTATTGAGAACTAATACGTTCAAGCTTCATCAAGGACTGGGCATGCAATATTAATAACACAATAGATCTTTACTTTGCCCTTTATTTTCTTTGAATCATAGAATCACTCCTTAATAAGCAAGGGACTATCTGAGAGCATCTCAGCCACTGTAGACTACTGTGTAGCTAAAGACCATCTCTAATCATAATGTTAGTCAACTGCAGCTTATTACAGGATGCTACAAGCCAATAGTCTGTTCCACCTCTATTGTTAAGGACCTAGATAAGAAGAGACATATGCTACTGAAGACTACTTACCGGACTTGGTTAACACCATGGTAAGCCACATCAATCCAAGGAGTTGTGACCGTGGCTATAAAGTACAAGTAGATCACAACATTGTTAAAAAAAAATCAAAACTGTTTATAAACCAAATGGAGGCAGTGTTATTTACCTTCCCAAGTTGCACAAGCTTCTCCACTTCCTCAATCCTTCACCAACCCATCAACAATAAGCTGCAATGCCCAATCGACGAGCCAACGAATCTTGAAAACCTCTTTACATAGCTCGAAATTACTCTATCCTATTTCACTACACAACAGTTTAGCATTGTTCAAATTACCACACTTGGCAAAATCCTCAATCAAAGCAAAGCCTCGGCTTTTGGATTGCAAAGAGGGGAAACCTTAACCTGACCTCGTCGGATGCAAAGGACAAATCGAAGCGTGCCAATGGGGCTCCGGGAGGCGACGGCGAAGCCGGCAACATGGTTTTGGTTGACGGAATGGGCTGGTGTTGGTCGAGCGGAGATGTGGTGGAAGGAGACAAAGAGCAGAACTTGGGGAGAGGGAGAGAGAGAGAGAGAGAGAGAGAGAGAGAGCAGTTGACTTGGCGGCAGCAGAGGGGGCTTCGGGACGGCGGAGTCTTAGTGGTTTTGGTCGACGAACTGGGCCGGCGGTGGTCGAGCAAAGATGTGGTGGAAGGAGAAAGGTGAACTCGGGGGAACAAAGAGAGAGAGCAGTCGACGCGAAGGCGGCGGAGGGGACTTCGGGATGTCGGAGGCGAAGGCGGCGGCGACGTGGTTTCGGCCGACGGACTAGGGTGGTGTTGGTCGCAGATCTAGTCGAAGGAAGAAGAATGGGTGAACTTGGGGGAGAGAGAGAGAGCAGTCGATGCGAAGGCGGCGGAGGGGCCTTCGGGATGTTGGAGGCGAAGGCGGCGGCGGCGACGTGGTTTCGGCCGACGGACTAGGGTGGTGTTGGTCGCAGATCTGGTCGAAGGAAGGAGAATGGGTGAACTTGGGGAGAGAGAGAAAGCAGAATCGAAAGCCGTTCCGGAACGTGAGTGAACAGAGGAGAGAGAAAACGGAATGGAGAAGTAACGGAGATCCTTCGCGCTCGAGCGTTTTGAAAATTCTGACAGGTGGGCCCGATTGCCACATGTCAATCAGTGAGTGGTGCAATGCACAATCTCCGTGGCAAATCTAATCTACCTAATATTTTCTCGGTTCCTATGTGGTTAACCATATGTGATCCTTTGAGATGCGATGCAAGCTCGACTGATATGCCTAGAATGACCTACGGCACCTTACATGTAATCAGTCGCTCTTTGCAAGTTGGATACATATGAGGTTGCTGAGTGACGTGTATGACGACATGACGCTCGACGGAGTGCAGCCCACGCGCGACGTGTTCTACTCGCTGATCGTGGGGGACCATGAGAGGTTCTCTGTTGCGGGATGCTTTCTTCTTCATAGACGGAATGAAATCCATGGGGTTGGTCCCTGATGTGCCACTATACAACTTTCTAATATCAACGTGTGGAAAGAAATTCGGACCAAGTAATCACGATTTTGGAGGAAATGAAGAAATATGAAGTGAAGCCGAATGGGCAAACTGATGCGTGTCTGTTTAATGCATGTGCAGCCACAGGAAGATTAGATCAAGTTTATGCAATTGTTCGTGATATGACTGCAACAGGAGCCGGTTTAAACAAGTTCTGTTATGCTGGACTAATAACTGCACGCAAGAACAAGACGCCATTGGCGAATGGTGGTTACACAATTGTGGGACATGATGCAAACTCGTAAATAGACTCCTTCACTTCCTACTGTAGAAGCATATTACAAGGGCTTACAAGAGTGTGAGATTCCAGAAGACGGTCCTTGTCTCTTCGCAGTCTCCAAGGTTCATGATGATCTTCGCCTAAAATTTGAACTCGAGCCTAGACCTGCACGACCTTGACCCATTTACTAGAACCTCTCGCGGTCATTCTTGATCGCTAGCAAGATGAAGAACCCCAACTCGACTTGCTATCTGTGCATGAAACCTCCCAGGAACCATCGGCAGAGGCCAAGGATGATATTAATCCAGCATATTATTTGAGTGGAGAAAGAAGTCCATATCGCCTAGCAGAAGCAATCAAGTACAGAGAGGAGGAAACCGTGGACATGGTACGTTATTCATTAATGTCAAATTTTAAAGTTTGTCCCATTCATTTGTTTATGTCTTGAAATGTTTTGCTGCCCTGGATTGTTTTCGAGGGATTTTTTTTATAAAAAAAAAAGAAGAAACGAAAAAAAAGCAAAACAGAAAATGGTGAAGGAATTATTAGGACTTGAGCTTAACTCATTACAGCCTAGGTATAGTCTTCTTGTAGTCTTGGGCTGGTGCGAATGGGATTGGAAAAGAGGGGTCAGACTGGTTGGGAATAGGCTTGGACTTGAATAAAAATGAAATAATTCGTATGAGGATCGGGCCTTATATTTGGGCTCATTTTACCTAGCAGTTTTTTTTGGGTCTCACGAATTGGACTTGTACTATAAGCCTAATTCGTGTACACCCAGGTTCTATCTAGACTGGGCCTGGGTTCTTGGGCCGGCCCAAATCTCTTTGTTTTAATTTTTTTAAAAGAAATAATAATAATAATAATAATAATTCAAAAAAATTATTATTATTAAAAATCTCGAAAATTAGGAAATGGGTCATTTTGACTAGCCAATCCTATTTTTGATGAATTTCCTTCCCGATTTTACAAATGACAATTTTGCCCCTTTTAGACAAATTGTCTCCAAAAATTCAGAAAAGCTCAGAAAAATCCCAGAAAGTAGGAAACGGGTCATTTGGACTGACCAATCCTATTTTTGATGAACTTCTTCCTCATTTTTCCAAAATGACGATTTTGCCCCTTATGGGCAAATCGTCTCCAAAAAATTCTGAAAAATTCAGAAAAACTCCAAAAGTTAGGACACGGGTCATTTCGACTGAGCAATCCTATTTTTGATAAATTTCCTTCCTCATATTTTCAAAATGATGATTTTGCCCCTAATGGGCAAATTGTTTCAAAAGATCCCAGAAAATCCTCAAAAATTTCAGAAATTAGGAAGCGTGCCATTTCGACTGGTCAATCCTATTTTTGGATGATTCCCCTTTCTAATCTTTTCAAAATGATGATTTTACCCCTTAAGGGTAAATTGTCTCGGAAAATTTTGAAAAATTCTCAGAAATTGTGGAAAATAAAGAATGACCACATTCAACTGGTTTGACCTGTTTTCACTCCCCGATCCTTGAAAAATGGCCATTTTACCCTTCTGATCAGTTTGATCCATGCCTTGTCACCCCAAATGATTTTTCATGAAATTGGTACCGAAAGGGCATTAGAGTAATCTAACGTAACCAAATCCCCGAACTCATAAAATCTGGTTCGCAGAAATAAAGTATTTCTCCCGATACTTTATTTGGGTGTCTAATCAGCCTACCATAAAATGATTAGTGGAGACTCCAAATCTTAAAATTATCTAAACAAAAAACCCAAAGTTGTGATTCGGTAGGGCTTGGGAGGGCCCGCGTTAGGTTAGTCGATCTAATTAACCTAATAATCCGTTCGCCCAATCTCAAAACTAAAATTTATTTTCGGGTCGCGACAGTATAAGGGAGAAGAATGTGTCCACCTTGATTAGAATCCGTCAAAATTGAATGCGAAATGGCGACGAATTGGAAACCCAAGTTCTTGAAGGGTTGGCCGATGAAACAATCACCCTTCAGACGAAAAGATATGTTTTGAAACTCTAAGAGTAGGGGCTAAAGAGAGCACTTGAGCCTTTATATAGAGTTTCTGGCATGAACCCTCCCATTAGGGGTCGGGCCTAACTTGGCCCATACTAAGGCAGCCCATATTAAACCGATTATATCTTACTTTATTAGATCAACCCGTAAAACAGTAAACATCAATTTTAATTTTTTTTTCTTTTATTCACTTCTTAAGTGATACAACCGATTAATTTTAAAAAAAGGTTCTATATTTTTTTAAAACGAACAGAATCTTAATTTAATTTTTTTTCATCTTAAACAATCAAGCAGGTTGTGTTCATGAAGTCATTCCAGGTGCTAAAATAGCCCTGCCTGTAAATTTCTTGTCCCAAAATTGTTAAACTTCATTGATCGTCATTCTTGTGGGTTTCCCTTAAAAGGGCACATTGCTTCAACAGTTGTAAAAGCACGTTTGTATTCGATAGAATCAAGTCATTCTGACGAGGTGTCGGGAAAATTTGCTATCGTGGCATGTCGAAATCTTAAACGTAGCCTCTAGCGTTTTTACTAGTTTTGAAGAGATACGATGTTGATGTGGCCGTGATTAATCATTTTTAACATGAATTAGTCTCTTTGAACTCTTAATTAAAACACTCGAAGGGAAGCACTATCGTCTTTGTAAAGGATGGGGATTTATGTGTATTGCTCATTGTCGTGACCCGAAAAATTTTTCGATCAATGGAAAATTTCCAGGTTAACGGATTATCAGGTTAATTAAGTTAACTAACCTAATACAGATCCTCCCAAGCCTTACCGAATCGAGACTGTGGTTTTTTGTTTGGATGATTTTAGAATTTGGAGTCGCCACTAATCATTTTTGATAGGTTAATTAGAAACCTATGTAAATTATCGAAAGAACTAAATTACTTCTACGAAAGAGAGATTATGAGTTCGGGGACTTGGTTACACCAATTAATCACCGATTATGAGTCGCCACTAATCATTTCGGCAACTCAGACTTAGTTACTCCTAAGGCTCAGCGGGTGTTCGCTTTTTGTATTTTCACTATTTAGATGGAATGCATGTGAGTGACATTTTTTTTGATATTTTCAAAGCATTAAAAATTCCCTGAAGCTGAAAGAGGGAGTGAGCTAACGACTTTTATGCAGTGTTGCGACCTCCAACAGGTGGCTCGGCCTACTCATTCTAGGGTCTGATAATTCAGAAATTAAATTACAGAAAGTAAATGCAGCAAATAAAAGACCTCCAACGAGGGGCTCAGCCTACCCATTCTGGGGTTTGATGGTGCAGAAAATTAAATTACAAGAAATTAAATTGCGGTAAATAAAGAATCTCCAACAAGGGGTTCGGTCTTGGCTCGGCCCACCCATTCTGGTGTTTGATGGTACAGAAATTAAATTACAGTAAATAAAAAACCTCCAACGAGGGACTCCGCCTTGGCTTGGCCTACCCATTCTGAGGTTTGATGGTACAGAAATTAAATTACAAGAAATTAAATTGCGGTAAATAAAGAATCTCCAACGAGGGACTCGGCCTTGGCTTGGCCTACCATTCTGGGGTTTGATGATACAAAAATTAAATTGCAGTAAATAAAGAACTTCTAACGAGGGGCTCGGCCTACCCATTCTGGGGTTTGATGGTACAGAAATTAAATTGTAGGAAATTAAATGCGGTAAATAAAGAACCTCCAACGAGGAACTCGGCCTTGGCTTGGCCTACCCATTTTGAGGTTTGATGGTACAGAAATTAAATTGCAGTAAATAAAGAACCCCCAACGAGGAACTCGGCCTTGGCTTAGCCTACCCATTCTGGGTTTTGATGATATAGAAATTAAATTACAAGAAATTAAATTGCAGTAAATAAAAAACCTCCAATGAGGGACTCGGCCTTGGCTTGACCTACCCATTCTGGGGTTTGATGGTACAGAAATTAAATTGCAGTAAATAAAGAACCTCTAACGAGGGGCTCGGCCTACCCATTCTGGAGTTTGATGGTACAGAAATTAAATTGCAGGAATTTAAATGCTGTAAATAAAGAACCTCCAACGAGGGACTCGACCTTGGCTTGGCTTACCCATTCTGGGGTTTGATGATACAGAAATTAAATTGCGGTAAATAAAGAACCTCCAACGAGGGACTTGGCCTTGGCTTGGCCTATCCATTCTGAGGTTTGATGATACAGAAATTAAATTACAGTAAATAAAGAACCTCCAACGAGGGGCTCAGCCTTTGCTCAGCCTACCCATTTTGGGATTTGATGGTATAGAAATTAAATTACAAAAAATTAAATGCGGTAAATAAAGAACCTCCAACGAGGGACTCGGCCTTGGCTTGGCCTGGGGCTCGGCGTCCATGACAGCTTCTGGAAATAAGGCCTTTACTGGATTCACCCGTATATCCTAGTCCTGTTCGGTGCTTGTTCGTGTCCAATTGCAGCGGTGAATGGATCCCTTGACCATTCTTTCCTAGATCGAGTCTAAGGATAAAACCATAAGCCAGTTGCATCTTTCTAGGTTCGAAAGTATACTTGGAAGGCGTAGGAACCCTCATTTTAGTTCCAGGAGGTACATGCGTGACTGCCACCAACTCGAGAGAATGATAGCTAGTCTCTTCTTTGCACTCCGGTTCCACATATGGGACCGTGCTCTTCTGGTATGCGGTGAAGTCCAGCTCCCCATGCATGGTTATCACTTTCCCGTCAACCACAAACCGAACCTTTTGGTGCAGGCTCGACGGTACTGCACCTGCAGTGTGGATCCACGGTCTTCCCAAAAGAAATCCAAAAGCGCTTGGGAGGTCCATGACCTGAAACCCGATGGAGAACTCCACCGGTCCAATGAGGACGTCTAGCTTGATTTCCCCAACCACGCTTTTCCTCATACCGTCGAAGGCTCTGATAGTGGCCTTGGAGGTACGGATGAGTTCTTCATTCACGCCCAGATTCCTTAATGTGGCCAACGGACATATATTGAACGCCAACCCGTTATCAATCAAAATGTGGGAGACCTGCTTGCCGTGGCTCCTTGCTGATATGTACAAGGCCTTGTTATGGACCCAGCCATCTGCAGGAATGTCCTCATTCAAGAAGGAAATCTGGTACTCTAGCAATATGGACCCCACGAAATCCTCCAACTGCACCTCATTAATGGTCTCCGGTACGTGCACCTCGTTTAACACTTTCATCAGTGCACTTTTATGCTTTTCTGAGTTGATAAATAGATCAAGTAATGAGATATGAGCTGGCATTTTCCTTAACTGCTCTATTACTTCAAACTCACTTGTCCTCACGATGGACAACACCTTCTCTGCGTCCTCTTTTGACACCTCTCTCTTCTCTGGTTTACCTTCTCTTGGCGGGTAGCACCAACCAGATCTCATGACGGCATCTATCTCGCTTGTACCATAATCCAAAGGGACAGCTCTGCGATCATAATCTATTGGTAGAGGGACCCTTATCACAATCTTTTCAACTCTTTCATCATGTTTCGCTTTCCTCTGCTCCAGTTTAAGTTTTGCGAGAAAAATCACCGCATGGTCTAGGGAATTCATCTCAGGTATTTATCTACTTCGTCCAGCTTGATTACAAAAGGGGCCTTTGATCCTATCACAGTGATCAGCTCATCCTCTTTGATATATTCAGAATCATAGTCAGAATACCATGCTTCAAGCGACATCCCTGAGGTGGCCATTGTAACGACTAGATCTAACACCTCTTGAAACTTAGTAATATTGACCATGAAATCCAACTCATCCATGTCATTCTCATCCCATATGACGTTTACCCTCCCGTGATCTGGTAGGGGATTTTGCTGCACATTCGGCTTCGTTTTGTCAAATTTCAATACTCCTCCATCTATCAGCGCATGCACTTTATATTTGAGCACGAGGCAGTTATCTGTGTTGTACCCTTTTTCGCCCATGTGATTGTTGACACCTGATTTTTAATCATTTTTTCTATTGCTAAAGTAATAAAAAATCCATAAAAATTCATAAAATTGAAAAATCAACTTTGGGGACCTTAGCCAAGCCTAGGGAACCAATTTTGACCAAAAAACGATTTTTCATATTTTCAGTATTTTTACGTATTTTTTATTTATTTATTTTCGAAAATTAATAGAAAATCTATAAAAATTCATAAAATTGAAAAATCAACTTTGGGAACCTTAGCCAAGCCTAGGGAACGAATTTTGACCAAAAAAATAATTTTTCATATTATATATATTTTAATTTTTTAAAAAAAAAATACAAAAATATTTGAAAATTTTGGAAAAATAACATTTGAGGCCAAAAAAATACACAAAGATAGTTAATATTTTTATTTTAAATCTATTTTCATATTGGCCATCGCAAATTCAGAAAAAACCAATTCGAGTCACGTGTTCCTTCACGAGTATAATCTCGAATCGGGCCTAAAAAAATTTAATTTGAGTCAACTTATTTTTAACTTTCACTTTTTATGAGTTGTGACATTGTCTTCTAATATTTTAAATTTTCATCTTGGCCCAATTATACCCAGAATGACTTAATTTTGCAAAAGGGCTTTAATTAAATTATGCATTATTTTCAGCGACAAGAAATGAGCTTAAATTTGACATGTGGTAAATTTTGGTGTGTCAAAAATTGTGAGGAGATTTGGACTTAAAGAAATATATTTTTTCAGGGACTGAATTGTAAATACTTAAAATTCAAGGACTAGAGTGCAAATACCTAACTCTTGAAGGATTATTTTACAAATAATAAAAAGAAGAGTTAGTGGATAAATTAGAATAGAGAAGGGAAGATGAAGAAGAGGAGATGAAGAAGAGAAGTTGGAGAAGAATGGATGGAGAAAATAAGATAAGAATAGAGAAGGGAAGATGGAGATGAAGAAGAGTTAGTAGAGAAATTAGAATGGAAGATAAGAATAGAGAAGGGAAGATGGAGATTAAGAAGAGTTAGTGGAGAAATTAGAATGGGAGATAAATATGGAGAAGGGAAGATGAAGAAGAGTTAGTGGAGAGATTAGAATGTGAGATAGAGATGGAGAATGGAAGATGAAAATGAAGAAGAGTTAGTGGAGAAATTAGAATGGGAGATAGATGAGTAGGTTATAAAAGGAGGAAGAAGTGAGCTTGAGAGAGGATTCTTGAGAGAGAAAATTTGAAGTGTTTGGGAGAATTTTTTTGAGAGAAAATTTTGGATGTTTGAGAGAGTTTTGGGAGATTGAAGAAAATTTTGAGAGAAAGAAAATACCAAAAGAGAGAGAATTTTGAAGATGATGGGAGTTTAAAGATAGGGGTTATCATCACAAATTCCTTCATCGATCAATATAAATCAAGAGTTCATCCTCGTCAACGAGCAAACAAATTCAAGCTAAGTGTTTTTATTTATTCATTTATTTATGGTTTTACTCGCAAATTAGCACAAATTGTATACACTTTCTCCATCTCCTTTTTCTTCCATATTTTATGTCAGGAGAAGGATATCTCTACGTCAACAGCAAAAATCTCGTCGAGATGCAAAAATCGGCCCAGACAAGCTCCTAAGCTGTCCACCGATTTCTCAACTGATCTGTGACTAAAAGTCCCTCTTAATTCAAAAGAAACTCTCTATATTGGGAACATAGAGAGCGAAAATCAATTATAGAAATCCCTCCCAAAAAAATGGGAGATAAGTACTCTTTCTACTCTTCTGGTTTTAGGTGCAGATTAGCACATATTTTGTATACTAACACTTCACTCTATTTTATGTCAGGAAGCCGTAGCTCTATATCAATGGTCAATCCTATGGAAGCACAAAATCGGTTTGGAGGAGTTCTCAAGCGCGCACAAATTTCAAATTGTTGAATCAATTCGTTGTATTTCATTTTAAAAAATTCATACCCCAAAATAGAGAGGACAAAGTCCATCCGCAATTTAAATACCTGCACCATAAATCCCAAAGGGAAGAGCCAAGCCAATGCTTAGCCTCCCATTGGAGGTTTTTACTTATAGTAGTTAAATACCTGCAACTTAAATACCTGCACCTTAAATCCCAAAGGGAAGAGCCAAGCCAATGCTTAGCCTCCCATTGGAGGTTTTTACTTACAGTAGTTAAATACCTGCACCTTAAATCCCAAAGGGAAGAGCCAAGCCAATGCTTAGCCTCCCATTGGAGGTTTTTACTTACAGTAGTTAAATACCTGCAACTTAAATACCTGTACCTTAAATCCCAAAGGGAAGAGCCAAGCCAATGCTTAGCCTCCCATTGGAGGTTTTTACTTACAGTAGTTAAATACCTGCAACTTAAATACCTGTACCTTAAATCCCAAAGGGAAGAGCCAAGCCAATGCTTAGCCTCCCATTGGAGGTTTTTACTTACAGTAGTTTAAATACTTGCAACTTAAATACCTGTACCTTAAATCCCAAAGGGAAGAGCCAAGCCAATGCTAGGCCTCCCATTGGAGGTGTTTATTCACTGTCATGTACTTCCTATAATTTAATTTTTGAATCATCAGACCCAAAAGATGAGTAGGTCGTAATACTGCACAGAAGTCGTTAACACACTCCCTCTTTCGGCTTCAGGGAATCTTTAACACTTAAAAAATATAACAAATAAAAATATATACCATCTATGCATCCTATTTAAAAAGTGAAAACACAAAAGAGAATACCCTACTAGAGCCTTAGGAATAAACCAAGCCTGAGTTGCCGGATTAGGATATCCATGAAATTAAGGTACCGAAAGGGCATTAGTTTTAATTAACTAGTGTAACCAAGTCCCCGAGCTCATAATCTCTGGTTCGCAGGAATAAATTAGTTCTCCCGCTAATTTATTTAGGTTTCTAATCGACCTACCAAGAACGATTAGTGGCGACTCCAAATTTCAAAATCATTTAAACAAAAACCAAAGTTGCGATTCGGTAGGGCTTGGGAGGGTCCGCATTAGGTTAGTCAAATCTAATTAACATAATAATCCGTTAACCCCTTTTAAAATTTTAAAAATTTTTTTAGAGGGTCGCGACAGTGATAAGCACACGATTGGGTCTCGTCGAACCTAGAGAATCTCGGCGGATTTGGTCTCGGGGGTTTTTTGACGATTAAGCACCCTTCTAGCAACACAGGTAACAGCTTCGATAAAGGACAAGGCAATGGAGTGAAAGATGGTGTAGTTCTTCTCTTAGCTTCGAACTATTTTAGAGCTGGCTTGGACGAGCCACCCTGTATAGGGGTGGATCCTGAAAATTTTTTTGGCCTCGGTGGGTTCGGTACAAAGGTGACTTCACTTGCATTTTCCTTTTCCCTTCCGGCTGGATAAGGCCGTTTAAACGACGGCTTTGGTATACGCTTCTCCCTTAGTGCCCACTCATGATGTTCTACCACTTTGATGAGGTGCGCGAAGGTTTGACAGCCTGAGGTGTTAAGTTTCTCGAAGTATTCAATTGGTAATGTTTTCAGAAACAGATCTACCAGCTCCTCCTCCAAGATGGTTGGTTTGACCTAGGTAGCTGTTGCCCGCCATCTCTAGGCAAAAGTACATTTAGACTCATTCCTTCCTTTCAGGGTCCTCAACAGGTCTTCCCTAGTAGGCGCTGTAGCCATGTTGAACTTATAATTCCTTGGCCAGGTCTTCCCAGCTGTCATACTCTTCCATGTTGAGCTCGATAAACCATGCCAGTGCAGCGCCAGACAAGCTCTCTTGGAATGTGTTCATCAGTAGTGAGACGTAGTCAGAATAATGCACCATTTTACGCAAGTAGTATTTCAAATGAGCCTAGGGACAACCTGTCCCATCGTATTTTCTCACAAACTCAGGTTCCTTTTACCCAGTTGGAACTTCTATCTTGGCAAACGGCGAGATTTTATCGAATCGAGCCAACTCGTATCCTTGGCTACTAAGACACTCTTCGATTGCCAATCTCCTCGCGCCTTCCTCAGTCTTAACGCCAACTCGTATCCTTGGTTTCGATTGACAATTGCATAACATCCCTCGTATACATCGAGGAGAACATATTTGGGCAGAGCCATTTTGACGAAGGTAGTGGCACAGAAGGCCTACGTGATGATCTCCGCTGACGCTGGATATGCTGCTGGAAGGCCTCCCCATAGTTCCCAGAGAGACAAAGCTTCTCCAACTGTGCTAAAGTAATTGCAGCTCCAGGAAGTTCCTATGAGAAATATTAGAAGACCTACCAACAAAGAGTTGGAAATTAAAATTATCCTGCTCCTTGGATCATTTCCCCTAGGCCTTGGCTTAAAGTCCTAAAAGAATACGAGAAGATTTTGACACTGCCAATGACGTGGTTCCCTCGACATGCTCCCCCTCGTTTGGCCATGTGTCGCAGGAGATTTTGACGAGGTTCTTTCTGCTATTAAATTATATGACTGGCGCAAACAAGCTAAAACAAAGTGAAATGAGCGCTGTGTATGATTCCTTGTTTCATATAGCTTCACAAAGAAAAATGTCAAAGGCTTACCAAATAAAAATTCACTTGGTCACGTGAGAGCTCTTCAAAGCCTATCTCTTCAGGACACCTTGACTATAAACGTTAAGAATCATGCTTTCCTAGAATTGCTTACTGCTCAGTTGCGCGAACCCTCTGCGAAGTCAGGATGGCGGCAATTTGGCTTACTGTTCTACCTGAAGAAATAGTCGACGGTCAAAACGTTGATTGCAAATTAAGTGCTGCTTGTAGAAGCCACCATGGCCAAGAAGTTCATGAATATATTCCTGATGCATTTAGATCCCTACGTTTTCTCTTGCCCTCTTGCTTGGTCTTGATTTGTTCATGTCACTTTCTGGACCAGCTTCTTGCACAGACACCTATGGTTCTCAAGTTTCTGCTGCAGAAATCTGAAAAAGGTTTTGATGGCGTTATGCAACTCCCAAAACAAAGTAGGAAAATCTTACATTGTTCATTGAGCTGGGTAAGAGCTGAGATTTTATAAAAGCTAGCCTCTTTTGTACTGTATTTATTCATAGTACTTAATTAAAGGGTTAAACTCCTTATCCATATATGGGGAGTCATGTTCTTCAGTAGCTTCATCCGAATTTTTGGATGGATGTGGTTTCTGAGTGTATCATTCCTTATTCTTACCACTACAATTAGAATGCAGTGTACTGTCTCTTGTACAGTTGGTAATGTGAAGTCCTTGGCTTTTGTGATGAAGATTTTTATTGTAGGTTCTTTTCTGAGATTCCACAGGGATCACTTTCTGCACATCCTCTTCTTAATGTTGTATTTAATTCTTTGCAGGTAATTATAATTTATTTATTCTTTTGTAATGGTCTTGTCTAATGCGAGTATATGCAGTTTTCACCATGCATAATAAATGTTGTTTGTGCAATAAATAATGAGTTCGTATGATTATTCAATCTGAGAGGGTAATGGGTGACTCGACTTAATCGGGGTTAACACTTACGGAGCTTCACGTAAGATCAGTGCTTCAATTTCTACCTGATGTAATATGCAAATGCTTGTTCAGGACATAATTAATCGATGTATTTTATTTCTTGAATTTTCTTAATCCTTTTCTTGAATCATTGGGGAGTGAGCATCAACCAGTGTCAAATGATAATATCCACAGTGCGAATGAAAGGGTATCCCAGTATTTGTATGCAGAGCTGGTGAATAATAAAGTGAAAAAGAAAGCACACATTAGAAGTAAAGTGATGCATAAGTGTTGACACCAAAATTTTGATTTTTCTTTTTCGTTCATATTGCACAAAAATGAGAATTAGTTCTCGCAAAAAAAAAAAGTTTCTCATGCATGGCATATTTTATTTTTCTTGCATTGCATTTGGACCGGCGGTGGAAGCGGACCGGAAATTGATGCGTGAACGGGCCAAAATTAATTGGACATTTGGTCAAGCCTTGTGTTTAATGGGTTTTGGCGTGAAGCCTTTTTGTCCAATTAAACCCTAATTGTCCCCTATATAAGGAACCTGTCACGCACACAATAGAGGGGACTCACCATTCATAACACACGGCCATAGGGGAGATACGGTCTTCGACATCCATGCTACAAAGGAAGGGAGCAAGGACAACATGGAAGCATCCTTGAAGATTTAAAGATGGTGTTCTTCCTTGTGAGCATATCTGACAATGAGGTCAAATACTCACAGGCAATCAAATTCAACAAAGTCCTTCACTTTGTCGCATGGAAGAGGAGTCATAGGGAAGAACTAGCCAAAGGCTGTCCATGGAGGGACTACACAATTCACAGAATACGCCCCAAAGCAGAAGACTTGGAATTTTTTTCTCTCGGTTAAAAAGCACAGAAAGAGAAGTTTTCTGGTCTTTTGTTTTTGTTTTTGGTTTTGATTATTTAACTGCATAACACTCACAAAAGATATCTCCTTTTAGTCTTCTTTTACAAGGTCCAAGAGAGAGGCGTACAGATAGAACCCGTATTCATTGAAGACACGGACAAGAAAAGTCAAGTCTTTAGCAAGCAATCTCCTCAGCGTTTTGGTGTTCAAGCATATCAAGACCATTTCAAATTGTGACAGGTTCTGCTTGCTGTCCAGGGCTGATTTCATCACAGCTTGTGCATGATTTCCTCTGCGATTTGGTATTCGATCCCCCTGCTGTCCAATGCTGATATTTGCTGTGTTCGGTGTCAATTTGGTCACTGTTTATGGTCAATTTTCTTGCTGTTCGATCCCAAGTTTGCTGCAGATTTGGGGGTATAATCTACTGCTGTTTGGTGTCAAAACAGTAGTAATTCAATCAGTTTTCCCATGATTTTCAGTGCAGTTTTTTTCGTAGACTGTTTAGAGTCGATTACCTCGTTGTTTAGCATCATACTTTCGCTGTTCAGTGTTCAATTTTAGGTGGATTCGTGCCTAGAATTGCTGCTGCAAAATGAGTACTACGGAAGCACAAAATTGCCCTTGACGAACCCAAGGTGTGCGCAAGTTCCACAGATCGGTCGAAATTCTTTAGCTTGGATCACAAGTTTCGGCTCAAATTTTCAGATTAGGAAAAAATCTCAAGATAAGGTAAATTTTCGATCTTTGGTTGGTTGATCTTTTCTTGTTTTCTTGAATTTAGATTGCTTGATATTATCCATAAAGAACTTCATCGTTAAAACTAAGCAAATCTTATGGATGTTGTGCTTATCTTGGAAAGATTTTGGCATATCTTGCAATTTAATTTCTGAATAGATTGAATCCCAAGTATATCTCTAAGATATTGTGGATGAAACTTTGTACATTTGAAACATATCTTTCCTAGTTGGTAATTATCTAAAAAAGTATATTTTTCAAATACCACTAGAGATAATTACTCAATTCGAACAAGATGTGGATCTCAGTGGATAAGGTAAGATAGTCTTTGATTTTTGGCACATACCTTTAATTTTCAAATCTCATTGTGCCGTGCGGATGACACTTGCTTTTGTCGTTTATCTTTAGCATGTTTGGTTATTTTGCATTTTGTTAGCATATTCTATGTTTATCTTCATCTATCTGGTTGTTTGTTTATTTTTATTATAAAGTTTGCACATTTTTAAATAAACATGCCCATAATATATGCTCCCTTGTGCCTAGACCCTTCGGAAAATAAATTGCATGCCTTAGCCACGATCTTATGGAATGGGACGGCAATTTAGCATAGAATTTCGTGTGCTGCCCTTTGGTAACAAGGGACGATGTTATTCTATACAATTATTCGCATACTGGCTCGAATCTCCGAGGACGTAGCGGATAAAATTCTTCTCTAGCCCAGATCTTTGGGAATGAGTGAATTTATCAGAAAAATCAAAAATTAAAAGGTATATTATGGGCATTTTTGTTTATTTTTGTTCAATCTTTTGTTTGTTTCATTAAACGAAAAAAAAAACCCAAAAACAAAACAACTCTCATTTTTTTCATAGTTAATCATGCAAAAAGTATGTTTTTATCTCATAAATATCGTCTAATATAATTTAAGACTTTGAGAAATCATTTTCTTAGATTAAATTGGATGATAACTCATTTTAAGGCATGTTTTCATAATAATCGTCATTTAATCCGAAAATACAAAAAAAAAATCATTTTTGTAGATACATGGTCTTCATTGTCACATTTTCCTAAAAAAAATCATTTTATTCACAATCATCAATCAAAAGGTTTTTCATGAATTTGGTACCGAAAGGGCATTAATTTTTCCAAATTAATGTAATCAAGTCCCCGGACTCATTTTCTCTGGTTCGTAGAAATAAGTTAGTTCTTCTGCTAATTTATTTAGGTGTCTAATCGGCCTACCAAGAAAACGATTAGTGGCGGCTCCAAATTGAATAATTTTTATAAAAAAAATCAAACCTAAGTTGCAACTCGGTAGGACTTGGGAGGGTCCGAATTAGGTTAGTTAATTTAATTAACCTGATAATCCGTTAACCTAAGATTTTTCAATTTTAGGTCGCGACAATAAGTAAACGAAAACTTCAGAGAATTTTCTGTGTGTCCTAGGAATGGTTTAGCTTACTATGACACTCACTGTTTGTTCCATCTATACATAATATTTGTAATGTGGTACATATGCATAAGCCCTAATGCCTTCTCTATTGTTGGTTATAGGTCTCACCTTCATTTGACTCAGCAATTGAAGTTCTTACCGAACTCATAACTCGACATGAGGTATATTAATGCCATTTGATGGGACCATCTTTTATCTTGATGTCTATGATTATGTTTGCAGTGTTGTGGAATTACTGTTACCTGTAGAAGATATTCTTCCTCATCATCTTTCTAGCATGGGGCAATGTGTCTGTTTATGCTTGATTTGAACCATACAGTTGAATATGAAAATTCTTGTAAGCTTATCTTTTTATTTATTTATTTATTTATTTATTTATAAATTTAAGGTAGATTGCCTCTACTATTTGAATCGTATGGTTTTTTTTTACGTGTGGATCATTTTTGGACCACTCTCTTTGGTGCCGGTTAGCATATGAAATGTTGCACTTCTGAGTATCAAAAGACCGAATAATTAAGTGCAGAGCTAGTCTTCATGTCCAAAGTGCTGTAAATTTATGATTTCAAGAATGGGGGTCTGCCTCCATGGGATCCATCTAGGCCATTTTTCGCATTTAATGTAACTAGTGTCCGTTTTTAATTCTAGCAATCTTCATTATACGTTGTGACTTTTCTTGCTTCTTCTAGGGGCTACCCCCTAGTTTTATTATCTAGGATACATTTTCTTAAAGAAATGCTTCTTCTATCGGCTCTTACCAATGGAGATGCGAAAGTAATCGGTGGTCTCGCACGCTAACTTTCAGAAATTGGACAAGCTGTAAGTACCTTGTGGAATCATGTGTTATTTCATTTAGCTATAGACCACTGCAGTGGTTGAGAAATTTCCTACACTCCTGCTGTGGTAAATGGCCTACTAGAAAAGTTTAGTCTCTCTCTCGTTTTTTCTTGTTAAAATATTTCATAAATTCCATGCGTTACCTTGTTAACTAACTTTTCATTCCCTTTGCTTAACGTGAACCAGGCCCCGGCTATGATTGCAGAAGCAAGTGCTGAAGCACTTGCGTTAGCAGAGGCGCTATTGAGGTGATATGTAATTTTACAGATTAAAAACAATTTTGTTCTGCATAATAGACATTTGAATATTTTTAATTTCTTCAAACGATAATTGCCAATTTGCCATGGGCTTAGAATGCATTGCATTGAAGGACTACTTAAACGTTTTGGACCTTTAATCCTGTGGGAATGTCTAACTCTTTACCGTAATGACAGCTGCGTCAAATTTTCAAGCGAGGATTGAGAGACTGCAGACTCAACTTTGCAATTTCGGTAATTATCATCAATCAATATCTCTTGGTTTTTGGTTTGCCAGATATTGGTTGGTTCTATTAATTCAAGTAGACCGAAGTCATTAGACTTGGATCTGATATCATGTCCAATAGACTGCTCTGTGCTTTTTAGTCTTGACTGTTGTCGACCTTCTCTCTTCTTTTTCTAGTTCTTTTGCATGGATTGTAGCTATGGTATTTCCAATCAGTTAGTGTCTTGTTATTTGTTCTGTAGAGGAATACAAGCGCACAGAATTTTGATGATTGGAGGAAACATAAAAGAGTGACCATACACCATTTACTGGGTTGAGATGTGAATTTGGGGTGGTTTAGGGGGTTCACGTTACGGGGGTGTCTAGTGTCTCTGCTTTCATCTTTGTGTAGGCTTTCTGCTCTGCTTAAACTCTAAACTGGAACAGGTTTTTTCAGGCTATATGTAAAACCTGGTAAATTTCTTTACTGTCTCGCCAGATGATTCTTGAAATAGTTGTGCTGTATTGGAATGATAATTAATAGGCCAACCCTTTGAAGCCGTTGTATCTTGCGCTATGGAAATGACATTCTTGGAACTTATCAAATTTTCTAGAATTAGGACACTTGTTTTGTAATTGATCTCACAACATCTTCTTATTATCTTATATGATAACGAGCTTTGTTATGCTCTCCTTGAATAAGTGAACACTTGCAAGTTTTGAGCTCACATTTTTTCGGCTGTGAAGATGAATTAAATTGCGCTCTATTCATCGTCTTTACTTTCAGGTCTACCCTTGCAAGTTTTATGCTAGGCCTTGATGTGGACATTGTATACATTAGGAAGCACTTTGAAGATGTTTTTATTTCTATATTCTCGGCATTGCTTGACGCTCTTTTGTTGCGTGCTCAGGTTTCTTCTCATCTCTGACAGCTAGTTCAACTTTGGGTTGAATTCGAATGAGTATGTTGTCATGTGTCCATCTTCTAATGAAGAAAGGACATTGAAACTTTGCATTATGGTTGACAATCAAAAGATATGGAGCAACCCTTGTCTTGAAGGTTGTGCATATTGTGGGGTGGACGACCGGGACAAATTTGATTATGTTTAAGGTCCACTTGCATCGTCAACTCTGCGTTTTGAAAATATGCATGTCACGGGGGCAAAGCCATTGGTATCCAGAAAGGCTATGGTGTATTCTTCTGTACAAGGACATTTCAGTCATAATGTTAGGTGTTTTAAGAACAAAACGATGACCATTGTCGAGTCAACACCAAGATTGCCACATGAATGCTAGACATGTTTGATACATAAAGCATCAAGGAGAATCAGAGGTGCTTATCCATGTCCACCGTGTACCCCAAAATATTTTCCTATTCTTCCACTTTTCTTTCTCCATCTTCTCCCTACCCCCCGTAGTTTTTCTATATTAGCATCTGAAACATGTAAAAGAGGAAGGAAGAAATGTAACCTAGCTTCTTCTTTCCAATGGCACTCGTAAAGATTGTTCTTGCTTAAACATAGTCAATCATGCTCTGGAAGGACAATGGAAATTTTGGATCTTGTCGCAAGTTAAGCAAACACGTGAAGCTCCTAAATTCTTACCAATTGTAAAATTGGGATTGACTTATTCCTTTTTACTTTCTCATCCTCAAGGTGCATAGATATTCTGAATTCTCTCCCCCCCCCCCCCCCCCAAAACCATTTGCATGAGATGTATGTAAGCCGCTAATGATATATTACTAAGTCCAAAAAGTGAAAACAGGAAAAGGCTTATTTTTTCTCTTTTTTGCTTTAGGAACGCCCGTCAAATTTGGTTGTTGTACCTTCATCTTAGCAACCGAACTGGCCTCAATAGATGTGTGATAAATTTTGGGCATGTGATCAATAGATGGGATCTTTTAAACCTTGTTGGGCTGCTTGGAATGCCTCTTTCAGCCCTGGGTGATTAGTGCAATTTAATTACATATTAGAAAAAGTCAGATTTTGATTTTATGGGTTAAATCTACTCAATACATCTTCTTTGTGACGATTTTGTTTATGTTCTCAGTCCTGATTTTGAGCCGGATTTACTTAGATGAAGGGGAAGGGTTGAACAAAGGGAATAAAACGTAAAGTGCCATCATATGTTATTCATTGTTTATCCTTAGGAATTTGCCTATGTCACTGGTTAAAGTATCTTCTTGATTTACTTTGTATTATTATTATTATTGTTATTATTATTATTATTTTGCTTCTGGTGAGGTTGTGTGGTTTTCACTGATTGCTATTATTTGAGCACTCTCCTTGAGTTGTTTAGACACTTGACTTGATTGTTTTGTAGGTTGACGAATCTACATTTGGTGACGATAGTGGAGTGGTTGATCTCCTGATGACCTTGTCCAATTCAGGATGAATCTTGTTGAACTCATGGTGGACATTTGTCAGCTTTTAGGATCTACTACGTTCATGCAAAAAGGTGCAAAACAGAAATTACTGATTCTGATTTACTTGACAGATAGCTGGAAAGAACCTTTTCATTTCTTCTGTATCATTTGAAACTTTTGTTTTATAATTCGTACCTTAATTACTCCAATGACTGCAAGACTGAGATCAGTGGACTTTGGTCCTCTGCACCATAAGTTTCCATGGCCATTGCGGCATGTCAATTTGCTCCTGATGTTCCTGTTTTTCTTGCATATATATATATATCTAGTTTTTACACCTCTCATCTTTTCGCTTTCTGTCCTTTTGATGGCTTTTATTCTATCTGTGTAATAGGTTTTTACGTCGATGTTGCTGAATCATCATTTATATTTGTTGGTGTTGTCCCACATCGGTTGTGGAAGGGGCTAGTGCTTGGTTTGTAAGTGTGAGGGAAAGCCTCAACCTTTGAGCTAGCTTTTGGGTTGAGAGAGGCCCAAGTTCTCCTAACATTAGTATCAGAGCCCAGGTTACCGACAAGTCTGGACCCAATAGTCACACGGGAGAGATACGGGTTGTCCCTGCCTCCGACCCATGGCCCGATGTGTGAGGGGGAGATTGTTGGTGTTGTCCCACATCGGTTGTGGAAGGGGCTAGTGCTTGGTTTGTAAGTGCCGATGTGTGAGGGGGAGATTGTTGGTGTTGTCCCACATCGGTTGTGGAAGGGGCTAGTGCTTGGTTTGTAAGTGTGAGGGAAAGCCTCAACCTTTGAGCTAGCTTTTGGGTTGAGAGAGGCCCAAGTCCTCCTAACAATATTTATTGGCAGATCTTTTGCGGTGGTTGGATGCGAGTGAATGTACCACCACCATGGAAGGAGGTGGAAGCCAAATTGTTTGCCCTCAATGTGGTAAGCACCTATAGGAGTAAACTGACACTCGTTTTCTCTTTATTCTAGCATTGCTAGTCATTGCATCTGTGGAATTTGGACTCTTCTTAGGTAACTAGCACTTGAAGTATATTTGATAGACTAATACCTAAGAGTCTACATTACATGCCAGTCTCTGGCATGTTTTTCTCATTTGTATACGTGTGTATACTTATAAACATGTATTTAGATGTTGTTTCGCATGCTAATTCGTTTTGTATTTTCTTCATTGTTTCAGCAATTTGGACTAAATTTGTTGCTTGTCAAACTTTAAGACACCTTATCTGATACTGTTGTAGTGGTGCTTCTATGTTGGGCATGATGGCTAGTACAGTCCAGTCAAATACACTCTCTTAATAATATACAAATTTGTACAAGTGTAGTCGATAGCTAAATGGAACAGTATGAGCTTCCGATCAAGTTTATGTCGCGGAATTTTTCATTGTATAGGAATGAGCAGCTTATCTTTTTTCGTTCTAAGTTAAATGTGGCTACTTGTAATATTTCTCTTGTTAAATACCTATCGGGCAGATCTGTTCAGACTAATTTTTGCTATTTAGCTTTTTACGTTTTCTGTTCCCACATGTTGTGGCTCATGCAACTTGACTTTTACTTAACAAGGATTGCCTAAACCTTTCAAAACATACAAATATTGATATGTTGTTTGAGTATATATTTGCGTAAATTTTTATGTTCGAATATAATTGAAGTTTTGGTGGGAAAGTCAATCAGCAACTTCTGCTTAAAATAAGCCAAAACAATGGCCCTACCTGACGATATGAAGGCAATGACAGTGCTCAGTTGGTTTAATCACGTTATTTAAATCTGTTGAGCTGTAAATAGCCAGATTTTCAAGCTGTAAATACGCAGAGAAATTAGCTGATTGTTAGGAGTAGATTCTAGTCAAATCCCATAAATCGTGGGATTGTAATTGCTCTCGTATTTAGGCTTTATTTCCTTTTTTGTTTGCTAGGATTTCTGTGTCTTAGCCTATAAATGTAACACTGTAAAGCGGCAGAAAGCATCAATGAGAATAAGAATTTCTCTCCATCAAATTCTCACAAAATCAAAAAGAAATCAAGCAGTCGGAGGAATTTGGTTTTAATAATGCATGCGATCGATTGGGGAAATTGAAGTCGGAGGAATTTGGTTTTAATAATGCATGCGATCGATTGGGGAAATTGAAGCCCGAAAGATTTGCTCTCTCATGTTAATTAATGCTAAAGGATAAATGCTGACACGGTCACAGCCTATGTGGCTACTGGTGCAAATCTTTCAACAATTGATCAAACTTTTACCCGGCCATTTGAGAACTTTCTCCTTTACATGGAAAGCCCCCCAGATGAGCTCTCAATTCCTTCTATTTCCTTCTAAAGTTGACTGGACTCTCTCCCTTCTACCGCCCCTCCCCCTCCCCCCAGATGATCTTGTCCATAAGTCCTATGTGTGCTGCCCATCATAAATCGAAATCGTAGTCGTGCAAGTTATGAAAATGAGCGCCCCCTTTGAATCCTTAACTAAGCTGACCTCATCACTGCACTTAACAAAAATCACAATGTTTGAGTCAATTGAGTTGCATCTCTCCAACCTTGCAAAAGTATGAACGGAACCAATCAATTATATTGGTCTCACAGCCTTTTTCCTAAGATCGATTGATTAGATTTCAATTGAAAGTCACGTTAAGAGAAGGAGATGGGGTCAAATATAAGTTCTGGACTTAGTAATCACAATCTGTTTGATTAGAGCATCTGCAATTTAGATTTTTGTACCATACGTTTCTTCTTGGCAGATTGGATATTCTCTTCATTCTCCAATAGCTTGTGTTTGTTGAGTTGTTTTACTAGTTTGATCTGCTCATGAAAGGCATCATTACTGGTCTTTGTATTGGAGTACCTCAATTTATGGTTATATTCAGATTTAACTTTGCCTGCATGAATAAGTTCTGAGTGAAGTCATCTGTTAGAACTCAAGTGCGGTGCTAGTGAAGGGAGAAAAAGGTTTTGAAATCTGATTCCTGACATTCAGGAAAGCCGATTGTCATTACTAATTGTGAAGGATGAATTCTGGAATCCTCCCTTTCATCCTGTGCATCATAATGATCATGCGAGGGACATTTGCCAATAAAGCAATCAAAACAAGAGAGGGAAGGGGATGGCCAGGATTAGAAAGGTTAAAGAAGGGAAGAAGGAACTGTTTGTCTGTGGAGTGGGCACAGCTTAGAATACGCTGTTGCTAGGGCTTTACCTTGCTTATTTGTTTCCTTCAATGGCATTTGTTGTTTTCTTGATGAACGCCCGTAACCAGACAAATTGTGAAGTTGCATTGTCCATATGTCTAGTGAGGAGGTAACTTAAAAATACGAAAAAGTGAAAATTTCGTGCTGTTATGTTCTAGGGAAGCAGCTTCAATGTTCAAACCCATGCGTCTCTGTGGTGGCTGCTTGCATGGTTTTAATCAGGCATGTATGCTTGCAATCATTCATAAGTGGCTTTAGCTTTGTAAGGATAGCCTTGTCATCTTGTTTTCTCCTGTTTAATTGTCTGGTTTTGAAATATTCCAGGTTTCTGAAGTTGTCCTTCAAGAAGGCCAAAGCCCGGACTTCTCCGCAATTATGCAGCTAGTGATAGCATTATCGGCCAGGCCTTCGGCTGAGCTAAAGGGCTTTATGTGCCTTGCATGTCAGATGTAGCCTTTCCCTACGTAGTTTTTTTACTAGTCCCATATGAACTCAAGTACAGATAAGAGCCGAACTTTCACATCAGGTATGAACTCAAGTACAGATAAGAGCTGAACTTTCACATCAGGGATGATCCATTTGATCTTGTTTACTCTTTAAGAAGGGCTTCTACTTTGTAGTCTATAGAGCACTCCGATGTTATTGGTTCCTATTCCAAGTGGTCATCTGCTTTCCAATCAAATGCGAGGCCCTTACCGTAAGGAGGTCCTTCATCTAGTTTAGTTAAACCGGTACATTTCGAAATGCAGCCTATATTCTTTCGAAATGCAGCCTAATTTAGTCAAACCAGATTATTTCTTGCAGCAGGCATATCAGAACTTCCATCATCCAATTCTTTTGCCTCCGCCCTTCATAAACTTTGTGAAGATGCTTCTGCAGTCATTTATGAACCATCCAATTTCGAAATTTTGATGTGGATTGGAGAGGCGAATATCTTTCTCATCTGATATGACCTTGGTAGGCACTTATTTGTTGCTTCATTTGATGCCGTGCGTTCCAATATAGCTTTTTTTTTCTAAAAATCATTTACCTTGCTGTGAATGACCATGCTAAATCTGTTGGGGCCAGAGAGCGCAGAAATAAGTTTTACTGTTATTTCTTGCTTTTATCATTATCTACGAATTTTTCTCTGCTTCCTCTCCATCCTCTAATCCTTTTTACCGTTTAAGTAGTCTTTTCTCCGTTCCTGGTCATATTGTATTGCTCAAGTGAGAGCAGCCTCTGCTATTTTTTCCTGAAAAACCTCTTATTTCAAGGAAAAAGTTCCATTGCATCTGGAATTTTGTTTGGCCATCCCCTCTCTCTCTCTCTCTCTCTCTCTCTCTCTCTCTCTCTCTCTCTCTCTCTCTCTCTCTCTCTCTCTCTCTTAAATGCAGTTTTTTCGTTAATTTTATCCCCTTATCTTATGGTTCAGGGTTTGGAAAAGAGATATTTGGCTTTGGAAGATGAGGAAGAGGTTGTAAGTGCAATTAGTTTAACCCTCAGCTCGCTACCTAGCAGAGAGTTGATGAATAATCTGTTGACTAGATTGCTCTCTGCTAGTTATGATGCCATTAGTAAACTTGTTAGTGAAGCTATCCATCTCAGATTGTTTCCTCTGTTTACTATTTGCTTCCAGATCTTTAGGCACACAGACCTTTTATAATCTTCTCCGTACTCGTCGGAAGAATCTCAATGAGTGATGATAATTCAGATAATTCACGTCAACAATTGTTGCAAGATTATTTCTCTTTTTTCTAAACTCGACTCCTGAACAACCCAGGATCCAGCTAATTAGTTTGGATCACTGAAGCTTTTTTTAATGAAGACAAAACGATTTCTTTAATGCTTTGATTTCCTTGCTTTACAATAGTGACAATACATAGCAATTGTCAAATGACAGCCTTAGAAGGATATCCATTTGCATGAGAGAGAATGTACCATCAATTACCGTTTTCATGCCATTATTGAACAACTTCTAAAGCAGGATGAGGTCCATTTTATTTTCAAATCTCTTACAAGGATATTATTACATTAAAGCCAAGAACAGAATATCCCCAACATATACTGTTAGAGCTATGCATTATCTGCAAACTTGGGCAGTACTATAGGTAGAACGGCAAGTATAGAATGTTTTTTAATGGCTAAGGGTTGCTCTCGTTACTGGTTAATGGTTTCCTCTTGTGCAGTACATGGGCTGAATTTTTTGGTACTTCAACTGTCCTTTTATTATATTTTCAAATTGCTCTCTTAGGTGGGCTTCTAACCCATGATTACCTTTTGGCATATAGCTTTTACTTGGCAACAGAAAAGGGTCACTATTTAGGAGTAAAATTCCATAATTATTTAGGCTCTGGAGCTATGAATCTCATACTCCAGTTACGGAGTTCTTTTGCCAAGTGAATTGTCATAGAGGATGCATAGGAGTGTCGCTATGCTTTTGATCAGCGTGGAGAAAACACTCGTCCTAGATGCTCCTGTGGAAGACCGAATTTAGATGCTCAATTTAGAGGATGCGATATTATAATGGAGATGGAGCGTAAAATGGGCAGGAGAAAGCTGAAAAAGTTGCGAGATATACTTTGAAGAAATAGATCTTTTGTTAGGAAGGGAACTTGTCTTGTCATTAGAATTAAGTGTTATCCTTTTGCTCTGACTTCAGTCCTGTGTTTTGATAGAGTTAAGAGCATCGACCTCTAAAATATGAGGTCTGACTGAAGAAAAGTAATGGGATTGATTGGATGAGGAAGCTCCAGCAGAAAATGTTTAGCTCAAGCGGGAAAACTTCACTTAGGGCACCTCAATTTTGTACTAAGAGATGTGAAAAGGAAAGAAAAACAATTCAAATACCATGAGGTGTCTGATCTGTTTTGGATTTCTTGCAAATCCTTAGGCATCTCAAATTCTCAAGTGGAGGAAATTGAATTCAAATGGACTAAGCCATAGTATGGTCTATCACAACTGTGTCTTCTTTTGTCTGCTCATGAGGTAGTGCCCCAAACTGTCGACCTGATTTTGCTTTCATCTCCTTTGCACACAAAAGTATTTTGTACTCCAAACATATGCTTGGTGAAGTCCCGGAACTTTTGGTTGAATGCAGTTAGCTGCTTACATGATTAATTTTGACTGCATGTATGAGATTACCATGGATACCTGATAATTTCTCAGATTAGTGAAAACGACAACCATGCACAGGGATAAAATCCAGCAACTTATGCACAAACATTGTCCTCTGCCACCAGAGGGTTGTGCAGGTCTGTATTCACTGCTTTACTGCTTGTCTTATGGCTCATGATTAAGACTTATTTAATATATTAGGATGTACTGTCCTCTTCCCTGGCGGTCGTGCTGATGAACTTATAAAATAAATATTGAGTTGCACTTTGTATAGCTGGTTGGTTGCTTGTTGTTTGGCATGTAACGTTACTTTTCTCAGTGTCTTCTGCCGTGATGGACCATAATTTTGTTTTTTTTTTTTTGTTAATGGGTGAATGTCGTGCACTTCCAGGATGGGAATTGTGTTCAGTTATCTCTCAAGCCTCATCCAAATGGACCTGCCAGTGGTGATTAAATGCTCGCCCTACTACGGGTGTTTTGGCCCATTTTGGAGAAATTGTTTAGGTCTCAACTCACGGAGAATGGTACCTTGTCCACTGGAGCTTGCCGAGCTCTCTCCCAGGCGATTCGGTCCACAGGTTTTGGTTCTTATTTTTGCTTTGGGATGTTTTAAATTCGTAGGGGAGCATTTCTCCACCCGATTACCCAGCATATTAGACTGCCTTTCAGCATGTAAAGCGCGAACTTTCTGATTTTTTATTGATAAAATTCAAACTATAAATACACATTAAATCCAAAGACCATTATACCCTTTATTATCTCTAACACTCCCCCTCAAGGTGGAGCATAAATATCAATCATGCCCAGTTTGTTACAAATATATCCTATTCTCCCATTACCCAGAGATTTAGTAAAAATATTTGTAAGTTGTAGTCCTTATATAACTAGGAAGAATCATTACACTCTGAAGCTTTTCTCGAATAAAATGACAGTCAACCTCGATGTGTTTAGTTCTCTCATGAAACACTAGATTGGAGGATATATGTATTACTGCCTTGTTATCACAGCATAAAACCATAGGAGCTGAAATTTTAAAGCTTAATTCAATTAAAGTTGCTGAATCCATATTAATTCACATGTCACTTGTGCCATGGCTCTATATTCTAACTCAGCACTGGAACGAGCAACAACACTCTGCTTCTTACTTTTCTACGATACTAGATTTCCTCCAACCAAGGTACAGTAGCCAATAGTTGATCTTCTATCATCTGGAGATCCTACCCAATCAGCATCAGAGAATCCCTCAACTCTACTATGACCATGATTTTGATAAACAAGTCCTTTTTCTAGAGCCTTCTTCAAGTATCTCAAAATTCGAATAACTGCATCCTAGTGAGATGGATGAGAAGAAGATAGAAACTAACTTACCACACTAACTAGAAAGGCAATATCTAGTCTAGTAACTGTAAGATAATTCAGCTTACCTACCAGTCTTCTATATCTCTCAGGATTATCGAGAATTTCTCCTCCATTAGCTACCAGTTTGACTCCTTGCTCCATAGGTAAATCAAGAGGTTTTGATCCCAACATACCTGTCTCAGTAAGTAAATCCAAGACATAGTTCCACCGTGACAGGACAATACCCTTATTTGACTGTGCCACCTCAATTCCGAGGAAATACTTCAACTTTCCTAAGTCCTTAATCTAAAATTGCTTCTGAAGATAAAGTTTTAATTCAGCTATACCAGTAGAGTCATCTCCTGTGATGATAATATCATCAACATACACAATCAAGAACAACATGCCTCTTCCTACTTGTTTATAGAAGAAAGAATGATCATTTTACATCTAGATAGTCCAAATGAGAGTAAGACTTCAGAGAATCTTCCAAACCGTGCTCATGGAGACTACTTCAAACCATATAAGGACTTCTTTACTTGCAAACCAATCCATCAGACTCCCCTTAAGCAACAAACCCAGGAGGTTGCTTCATGTACACCTTCTCATCAAGAGCACCATGCAAGAAAACATTCTTTACATCAAGTTGAAACAAAGATCAGTTATATGTGGCTGCAAGAGAGATCAAAATACGTACAGATGTAAGCTTAGCAATAGGAGAAAACGTGTCCAGATAGTCAATCCCATATATCTGAGCATATCCTTTCGCAACAAGTCTTGCTTTCAGGCGTGCAAGAGAACCATCAGGATTAACTTTCACAGTATACACCCATCAACAATCAATAGCAGTTTTGCCTGACGAAAAAGGTACCAAGTCCCGAGTTCATTAACCTATAATGCCTTTAATTCGTCTTCCATAGCTGTTCTCCAGCTAAGGATTTGTAATGCATCAGCTACGGACTTGGGAACAGGATTTTGATCAACAATAGATAGAAAGGATCGAAAAGAAGAAGACACAATTATATGAGACAAAGTTTGCAATAGAATGTTAAGTGCAGGCACGTATACCTTTGCGATGAGTAATAGGAAGATCAAGATCAGATTTGCCTGAGGATCAGCTGAAGGTAGATCTGGAGCTGAAGATGACGTAGTAGTGACGGGAGGATTAGGGGGAATCAGTAGCTGCTCGAGAACGCCGAGTACAAACCTTGAGAGGAGGAGATTCCTGTGCAGACACAGGTAAGACAGTTGGAGCAAGTGACTGAATGATAGTCACATGTAAGTCTTCTTCTATCTCTAAAACAGTGATTGGATCTTCATGATGAGGAGTAGACTCAAAAAATGAAACATCAGCAGTTATAAACGTTTTCTCGATACTGGGGAATACCAACAGTAACCTTTTTGAGTACGAGAATAGCCCAAAACATACATTTAATGACCCTGGGATCTAGTTTTGATACTCTAAGTCGATAATTACGAACAAAAATGATACAACCAAAAGTACAAGGTGGTAAGGCAAACAAAGGCTGATTCGGAAACAAAGTGGAGAAAGGAATATCACCTCGTTACACAAAAAGAAGGCAGACGATTAATAAGATAATATGCAGTAAGAACATTATTAGACTAAAAGGTTATAGGAACCTTCATCTCAAATAACATCGATTGGTTATTTTCAATAAATGTCTATTCTTCCTTTTAGCTACACCATTTTGTTAAGGTGTATCAGAACAAGAAAACTCATTAATCATACCACGTTGAGTCATAAAGTTAGAGAAAGTCGCAGAAAAGTACTTTTTGGCGTTATCAAAATGCAAAACTTTGACCTGCACACCAAATTGATTATAAATTTCAGAAATAAAGGCTTGAAATATAGAAAATAATTTTGAATGACTTTTCATTAAATATAACAATGTAACTCTGGAATAGTCATCAACAAAAGTAACAAAGTATCTAGAGCCCAAACTAGAAACCAAATAACAAGGACCCCAAATATCTGAATGAACTAATGAGAAAGGAGACACGGCTCTTTTATTGACTCGAGCGGGGTAACTGACACGATACAATTTTCCAAATTGGCATGATTCACACTCTAAACTAGAAAGAGACTGAAATCTAGAATCCAACTTCTGAAGACTATGTAGCGAAGGATATCCAGGACGATAGTGAATCTAATGTAGAGAGGCAATACTGGAGCAAGCAATGGAAGGAGTATCTTCAAGCACACACAGCCCCCCCGTCTCTCGTCCTCTACCAATCGTCTTCTTTATAACTAGATCTTGAAAAATACAAGAATCAGGGTAAAAGGTCACTGAACACTGAAAGTGTTTGGTTAATTTACTAACGGAGATGAGATTAAAATGAAATTTTGGAACGTAAAGAACTGAGGATAATGATAAAGAAGGGGCTTGATGAATTGTACCAACTCCCTTAACTTGAGAAGAAGAATCATTAGCTAAAGTCACAGTGGATGATGATGAAATAAGAGAGGAAAATATACCTAAAAGACCTGACATATGATTAGATGCCCCCGAATCAATGACCCAAGGGCATGAATTAACTGAAATACATGCAGTAGCATTACCTGTCTAGACTAGAGTAGTAATGGAAGAAGAAGTAGGCTGCGAAATATGGGACTGGTTGTATCGTGCGAATTCCTCATCAGACATAACTACTACGTTGCTTTGAGAAGTGTCAGTGCTAGATGCAGTATTTGCAAACTATTGTTATCCTGCTCTATCATGTAACTTGAAGCAGAATTTCTGAATATGGCCAGGTTTTCCACAATAATAATAAGTCCGAAACCCCCCCCCCCCCCCCCCCCGAGCTCTCAGCAGAAGCTTGGGGCTGTCCATAAAGCTGCTTTTGTCCTTGGCCTCTTTCTTTTCCTCCTATTCCTGTGCTTAGACCACCACGGCCACCATGACTATTATATCCTCCACGATTTCCTTCATCACCCCAACCTCCACCAGTTCAATATTGAGAGATAAGAGCTGAACTATCAATCATAGTTGTGGTATTCTGGGAAGAACCACGAGATACCCGAAGAACTCAAGCATATGTATCCCTAAGTGATGTAATAGTCTCTCCTCGAAGAATTTGAGACCTAACAGTATCATAGGTCGGAGGAAAACCCCTTAGAAAATTCATTACAGCCAACTGTTCTCTTTGAAGTTGCATTTGTTCTAAATTAGAAGAAATAGGAAGAAGAGCATTCAATTTTTCATACATTCTATTAAAATTAGCGACGTATTGATCAATGGAATTCTCCTTGCTCTCATATCAGTGAAACTCCTATGATAGTTCATATATCTTAGAAATGTTGTTCTGACCAGGATACTATACATCTAAATACTCCCACAATTCCTTGACTGTATCAATATGAGTTACAAAATCCACAATATTACTCTCCATAGAGTTTAAAAGTTGACCCATAAGATGTGCATCGATAACATCCCAGTTAGCATCATTAGCAGGTTTAGTTCCAGTCAAATGTATATGATGATTTCTACCCGTCAAAACGAACTTAACAATCTTTTTCCATTGTTGAAAATTGGAAATACCCTCAAGCTTCTTATCAGTAATTCAAGAGAACAAAGAGGAAATTACCTCAATTGTCACGTTACTTCTCCCATAACTTTTCTCAGAATCGTCCATTGTAATTGACAACCGAATCAACTCGCAATTCAGAATACCAAATCAGCCAAAAAATCACTCACCAAATCTAGAAAATCACTCGGCAACACCAATAATTCAATAACCTAAGGCAATCGATAAAGAAATATCACACCAACAAATATCCCACTAATCACAGACAAACTCCACAAAGTTAGCAAATTCCCCACATTAATAAAAAAAAAAACCAATCGGACCTCAAAAAGTGCTCTAGAAATTGCTCTGGAAATCGCATTACCAGCGCAGCCACAGAACCATAGAAACCCAAAAAGTGCATCATGCTCAGAAAATTCTCTGGAAAATCATCGTGAAGAAGAAACCCACATCTGGGCTTGCTGACCTAATCAAGAGGTTCGCAGCAGAGAACTAATAGGGGCTACGCGAGATTGAATAACATCTAACACGGGCTGTGCGAGGTTGAATAACATCAGTTTCTAGGCTCGCTGGCCTGGGTGACGCAGGATGAGGTCTGGCTGGGGTCATCTGGTCAAGGCGAGTTTAGATCTGGGCTCGCTAGCCCTGGATGATATCGCAACGAGCTCGTTCGGTCAGGGCGACGCCAAATTTGGGCCAGTCGACGCCAGATCTAGGTCAGCCGAGTGTAGATTCTGTGCCGGCAAGGGTTGGTGGTTGGACAAGGGTTGGTGGTCATCAGCGAGGGATACGGTGGTATTTTAGGGTTTAGGTTTATGATGGTTTAGGCTCCAATATCATGTAAAGAGTGAACTTTCTGATTTTTTATTGATAAAACTCAAACTATATATACACATTAAACCCAAAGACCATTATACCCTTTATTATCTCTAACACAGTAAATTTTTCAATGTTCCAAGATCAAGAATGCTTCATAAGAACAGTTATGCAAGTGGGACTGAAGTCGGTAGGTTATTATTCCAGATTCACCCATAGTCGTGAATGCTTCGTAAGAGCAGGTACATGGCGAGAGCTGAAGTTGGTAGGTTATTATTCCGGTTTCACCCATAAAAAAAATTCTCGTATTGTGAAAGGTCCTTCAACTTGCTTACTAATCTGAAGTTTAGTATGCGATTAACTTGACTAATAGAAAGAATAATGCATTGGCGCTTTGTAAGACAGTCTCGGTCATACTGATTTATCTAATTTTTTATTTTTTTTGTCCATAGCTGTTCGGAGATCTAGTGAGGCTCACCACATGCCTGCTGTTATGAAAGAGCGATGAAAAAAACACTTACCCTATTTGTAATTTTGCAACTTAGTTGAAGGTGCAGCTATTTCAGAATCAATTTCCAATTTGGTATTATGTTGGGTTTGTGTATGCTTGGGTGGACAAAGTTACTCAGAATGCAGGTCACTGAAAAATGGTACCCACTGGATCATCACCAACCATTATTGTTACAATCTCCTCGTCGGCATGACGTTTTCCACTGGGCTTCTTATTTAATTGGTCATCGGAGATACACGAATCATTTATTCAGTTTGGTTTCTTTCTTTTGCTTATGGGTTGCAACAAACTTCTCCTTAGCTTCTGTTGTCATTGAGGAATTTGGCCAAAAGGAAGAGTATGGACCCCTATTTGTCACCACTTTTGAAAGATTTACTCAGGCAGCATCGGTGAGGCCGCTGAGCTCACCCTACATATGTGACCAAGTGCCCGATCTAGTGGAGGACTACATGAACTTTGCGTCAACATTTATTCAAGGACTGCATAAGGTTCAATGCATTCTGTCCCTCGATTCATGATTTATAGTATGTTGTTGGAGTGGATAAATCTGTTGAAGTAGAATGACTTCTGTTTGTGTCTCAAATACCTCAGGATGTACTCGCCGTGTCTGCTTCTTCTCTTCAAGTTTCCTTCCAAAAGGGAGCAATATGCTCCACAGCTATGCATCGTGGTGCAGCTCTAGCCACAATGTCATATCTATCTTTTATGTATTTGATTCCAAGTGATAGCACATATTACATCTGTTGTGCATATTTAAATGCGAAGTCTAGCTGCAAGTAACTTTTTCTCTAGCGCGTATGTGCTTCTTGGTGATTCTATTTTCCTTTATTAGGTTACCCTGTTACCTTCTTTAAAACTGTTCTTTTTCTATTGCCTCATTTGCAATGAGCAGCTGCGATCCAACTTCACCTTGGAATTGAATTGCTTTTTCCTTTTGCCTGAGTCATTACTGCGTATGGTAACCATTCTCATTCTCTGATTCTGTTCCCTAGAACAGTAAAGAATGATAATCATGTTTGGTAATCCAAATAATTCTGATTCTGATTCTATTCTCAGAATCAGTTTTAGAGAATCAAAATTAGTTTTAGAGTAAAATCCAAAACCAAAAAAAAGTTGGTTCTAAAAAAAGAATCAGTTTTGACGATCACAAAATATAATGAAATCTCACATCTTTCACTTTTCTCTTTCATTTTTTTTTTGTCACTTTTCTCTCAACCTAATAAAAATAAAAATAAAAAATTTTGAAAAAAGTTCACAAAAAATTTAGAAATTCCCTAAAAATAGAAAAAACTTAGATTATGCTAGTTTGACCTCATTTTCATAAATTGAGGCCTAAAAATTAGAAAGAAAAACAGTTTTTCAAAATATAAATTTTGTGCAGTTATCAAACGCGTTTCTGGTTCTCCAAAACTCATTCAGGAACAGAATCAGAAAAAATCATTTTAATCAGAATCAGTTTTTGGGATCAGAATCGTTACCATACGCAGCCTAACTCGTCCAAACCAAGACATTTTTGTCTCAATGGCATAGCTTCTGTCTGCAAAAATCTTGTGAATTCGTGGAATGGGCTTACAGGGTCCTTGAGGGTTTGCCTCTTTAAGAATAAGAAACTGTACCGTACCAAGCAGTCTATGGTTCATTTAATTTTACCCATCGTTGTGGAATTTCTGAAAGATAGAGGCCTCATACGCGAGATGATTCATGTCCTTCATTCTGCATGAATTTCCTAATCATCTTACTTTGTTTACGTGGAATTGTCAACTTATGGATTTCTCGTCGATGGCAATTGCTTTTATGGTCTATTACTTTTGTCTATTCTTTCGGGTTTCCTGGAGGAGGGTTTGACCTCTTTAACGAGAACAATAACTTGTGTGCCTGAAGAGCTCTTTAGGGCCTGCATGATAACCATTCTATTTCAAAAAATTGATTATTATTAAAATGACTTTCCCTGATTCTGTTGCTAGATGAGTTTTAGAGAACCAGAAACGTGTTTGATAACTGAACAAAATTTTTGTTTTGAAAAATTGTTTCTCTTCCTAATTTTTTCATTTAAGTCAAATAATTATGTAGTTACTTTGTAAAATTTCATCATAAATTGAAGATTAATTTCCAATGCACACTAAAATAATTTAAAATACATTTATTTTTTTTACCATGTCATAAATGAAACATAAATTTTAATACATGACGGTTGAAGTTTGATTAAAGTATGAGACACGTTCCCATATTAAGGACTCATTTTTTTCTTTAAATGTTGTGTTGTTCAAATACATATAAACATAGCAACCGAATAACCAAATTATCCATTAAAAAAAATCAAATTATCCTCCTTGATACAAAGTACAAGTCCTTCACTATCATTTTGCAACTTTTGTCCTAAATTCAAGTGGGTGTTTGGCTCCAACTCCACGTGCAGATGATCACATTTTGTGACGCACAGCTACGAGTATATATGTTACCATCTGCATATTTGATGCCCTCATCTTTTGCGACATTTTTTGTAGAAGAGTGAAATCTAGGAAATTTAGGCCCAAAATTATGAAAATGAGGTCAAACTAGCCTAATCTAAGCTTTTTCTATTTTTAGGAATTTTCTAAATTTTTTTGTGATTTTTTTAAAAATTTTCCAATTTTTTCGAAATTTTTTATATTTACTTTTATTAGGTTGAGGGAAAAGTAACGAGAGAACTAGAAAGGAAAAGTGAGAGATGTGAGACTTCATTTTGTTTTGTGATTCTCAAAAGTGATTCTTTTTTCAGAACCAACTTTTTTTTATTCTGGATTTTATTCTAAAACTGATTTTGATAATAGAATCATAATCAGAATTATTTACGTTACCAAACATGATTATCATTTTTTACTGTTTTAAAAAATAGAATAAAAAATTAGAATAGTTACCATGCAAGCTCTTAATGCCACAGTCATTCATGTTGGATGTCAATGTGGTGAGGAACTTGTGTCAAACCTTTTCTATGCTCATCTCGTAGAACAGATATATGATGGAAACATAATGTTGCTTCCTTTGGACAGGTTCACAAGTGCGCCGCGATCACGCAACAGGTGGCTGCAATTTGCAGCTTAAGCTTAAGGACATCCTGGAAGGCAATTCCCAGTTGGGATTCTTTGCATGCGTGGCTCCAAGCTGCAGGGTCTCTCTCTCTCTCTCTCATGCATGTGTGTGTGTGTTTTTTTTTAATGATATGCCACCTGCTTTCAAAATTGTTTATTCTACCATTCCCTTCGCTTCATTGGCAGGTGCGATGTGTATCTGAAACCGGGTGAGTCAGCAACTCTGGTCCCGCTTTGGTTAAAGGCACTTGCTGGTGCAGCGTCTGAGTGTCTCAACAATTGGAGCTCTGATGGGTTTAATAAAAATCAAATAAAAATCATGCAATCAGAGGAATTTGGTTTTAATAATGCATGCGACTGATTGGAGAAATTGAAGCCCGAAAGATTTGCTCTCCCATGTTAATTAATGCTAAAGGATAAATTCTAACACAGTCAAGAATGTTTGCAAATTGAAGCCCGACTAATTGAGGAATTCGGTGTAGATCTGTATATTTCCTTTCAATTCCATCTGGATTGATTTTTTTTTTTGAGTTGTACTTATATAGTCTCTCTATCGAGTCAAATTCTGGTCGAGATAATATTTATATAATTCTATTGGAATCTTTGCAAATTTAATGCGTCGATTTTCTGATTATCTAAAACTCTGCTGTCCAATATAATCGTGGGACACCCTTTATCGTATTTAAAAGCCAAAGAAGAAATTTCAGTTAAAGATATTTTATTCCGGAGAAATTCCGGTGAAAGAAAGTACAATAACCTATTTCCAAACACTTTCATTGAGAAGGAAAACGTTTTTCTTGAGCGACAGAAACAGTAGAAACATCATGTATAGTTGATTTTCTTCGAAAGAAATAAATTTTCGGTCAAATCGAAAGTTCGCAATCCATACTCGTCTTCTTAAAGGACGTAGAGGTGTAGAGAGAATGTAAAGTTTGTGCTTTTGTCAAATTTTCATTTGGTATAGGAAATGATCCATCTATTTCATTTAAAAATCCTATTATAAAGTAAAAGCACGCTCTAAGCACTAATCGCGGTCGAAATCCTCGCCCCCAATAAACTGCTCTAAAAGGAAATGCCTTCTCTTCGCGAGGAGGAGTTAATTGAATCTAAAAATTCATGCATTTGAGTCAGTTTAATTTTCAGTTCAGATACCGAAAAAATAATTATATATTTATTTATTTATTTTGGATCAGCTCTAAATTGAACTTTTACTACTCTCTCTCTCTCTCTCTTCGTCGCTCGGAGGTCGCGTTCGTCCCTAAGAAAGAGAAACCCCTCTTCTCTCTTCTCATTCTCAGACGCATTCCTCAAACACGTTCTTCCCTCTTTAGGGTTTCTCCGCCCTAAAGAGGAAGAGCCGTCTCGGTCTCAGTTCCGTCCTCTTCTCTCTTGCTCCGAAATCGATTGGTGTGGGTGGGTTCTACTTCTTCCCTAATCCCTCGGACGGAATTTCGCACCGCCCTTCAAACCCTAGACGCCGGTCGAGTTTCGGAGACGAAAGCTCCTCGAGACCTCAAACGGGCTGATTTCCTCAGGGCTCTGCCTCTCATCGCTGCGCTCGTTATCCAGGCACGCCACTTCCTTCGTTCCTTGACTTTACCGCAATGCCGATGCCGTTGCCTTTGCTGTCTGTCTGCGGGAAATGTGCCATCTTATCGAACGTGTTTTGAGTTTCATGTTGAATTTGTTGGAGAGGTTGACTCGTAAACGGGGAAGTCAGAAGTGTGCTTCCAGAGACATGCTTCCAATTCACTTTCAATGTTATTGGGTTGGGGCATTATAATCTGAATTCTGCGAGGTGTTGCAGTTGTGGCTGTTCGTGAGTTGGGAGTTTGGTGGGTTGAAATTGAATTGCAATGTGCTGAGACTGAGAGGACGCAGACATTACTGTTTGAGGTTAGGCTTGGTCATAGGAATTTCCCTTTATTTTTCTTACCCTTTGGGCGTAACGTGTTTTAGATGGCCTCAAGCGGAGTGGACAGTATAATCAATTGCTCTTTCTTTGGTTGCTGGATTATCTTTTTTACCTTGCATCTTTCTAGTGCAGTGTAATGGGAAGCTTTCTTTTGTGGATCCTATAGATGCTACTGTGTTGGATGTGTCTTTTCAGAACTCGTGTGTTTCTCTGCAAAATTCTGCTTTTTGGTTTTAGGTTCTCATTATGATGTGAAATCCACGAGGAGCTAGTTCTCTTGGTAGTTGATTTTCAATATGTGAATCCTTTCTTATTAAACTAAATGCATGCAGTTTCAATTGGTTGACCATTTACCTTGTCTATGTCTCTGTTCTTATCATACTTGTGATAAATATTCTAGTTTTACTGCTTTAGTGTTATATTTTCGTATTAAGTTCCTCCTCACAAGGTCCTTTTTTTTTTTTTTTTACAAAGTTGGCATTTTCAGCTTGCTTTAATGGCTGCCCTTTTCTATTGTGCTCCTTATATCTTGTTGCGATAATAATTTCAGATTTTAATTGTCATAGATAAATCTGCTCCCATGGCCGCCACGTCTCTCTCTCGTTCCAGATGAGGAATACGTAAGATGCTAGATTTTATTGCTTTATTGGATTTTAACAAGCTATTTTATTTTCGGTTGCGTGCGGAGAATGCTTTTTTTGCTGGTCCGGAATCATCTTCCGCATGGATTACTCGATTTTTTGTCCAAAGTTATTTATATATCTCATCAACAGAATGTTTATAGTTTTCGAACAATTGCAAAAATATGGGCCACCTTTTCGCAGGAAGCTGCGAAACTTAGTAAAGGCACCAACCGAGGCCACTCTTCTTGCCCATCCTACTTCAATTTTCTTGAGATAGAACAATTTGTCGTGTGTTGTGATTTTGACTTTCTGGATTAAGGTAACGGAAATGTCCAGCAAAAGCATGCTGTTTCCGATGGTGCAAGATGATTTCCAGATGAGAGAGACGTAAGATACTAGAGTTTATTGCTATATTGAATTTTAAAAGGCTTTTTTTTATTTAGGGTTGCATGCTGAGAATACATTTTGTGGTGCTCCTCCGAATCATATTCCAGATGGATTATTAGATTGTTAATTCAAAGTTGTTTATATATCTCATCAATAGAGTGTTTATAATTTTCAAACTGTTATAAAAATATGGGCCATCTTGGCAGGAATCTGTGAAACTTACTTCTCGAAACGAAAAAGCCACTCTTCTGGCCAATCTTACTTCCATTTTTCTGAAGTAGAACAAAATCTATCGCGTGTTTTGACGTCTCAAAACGAAAAAGCCACTCTTCTGGCCAATCTTACTTCCATTGTCCTGAAATAGAACAAAATCAGTCGTGTGTTTTGATTCTGACTTTCAGGATGAAGGTAAAGAAAGTCCAGCAAAAGCAGCCTCTTTTCGATGAGGAAAGAAGCTATCCTGATGAGGAAAGATGCTATCCAGATGAGGAAGAGGTAAGATACTAGATTTTATTGCTGTATTGAATTTTAACAAGCTATTTTATTTTGGGTTGTGTGCCGAGAATGCTTTTTTTGGTGCTCCGGAATCATATTCCAGATGGATTATTAGATTATTTGTCCAAAGTTATTTATATATCTCATCAACAGAGTGTTTATATTTTTCGAACAATTATAAAAAATATGGGCCACCTCTTTGCAGGAAGCTGCGAAACTTAGTAAAGGCACCAACCAAGGCCACTCTTCTAGCCAATCTTACTTCAATTTTCCTGAAATAGAACAATTTGTCGTGTGTTTTGATTTTGACTTTCTGGATGAAGGTAAGGGAAATGTCCAGCAAAAGCAGCCTGTTTCCGATGATGAAAGATGCTTTCCAGATGAGAGAGACGTAAGATACTAGACTTTATTGCTGTATTGAATTTTAAGAGGCTTTTTTATTTAGGGCCGTGCTGAGGATACATTTTGTGATGCTCCTTCGAATCATATTCCCGATGGATCATTAGATTGTTAGTTGAAAGTTGTTTATATATTTCATTAATAGAGTGTTTGTAATTTTCGAACCATTATAAAGGTTTGGGCCGTCTTGTCAGGAATCTGCGAAACTTACTTCTCAAAACGAAAAAGCCACTCTTCTGGCCAATCGTACCTCCATTTTTCGGAAATAGAACCAAATCTATTGTGTGTTTTGAATCTGACTTTCAGGATGAAGCTGAAGAGAGTCCTGCAAAAGCAGCCCATTTCTGATGAGGAAAGAAGCTATCCATATAAAGAAAGATGCTATCCAGATGAGGAATGCATAAGATGCTAGATTTTATTGCTGTATCGAATTTTAACAAGTTATTTTATTTTGGGTTGTGTGCCGAGAATGCATTTTTTGGTGCTTTGGAATCATATTCCAGATGGATTATTAGATTATTTGTCCAAAGTTATTTATATATCTCATCAACAGAGTGTTTATAGTTTTCAAACAATTATAAAAATATGGGCCACCTCTTTGCTGGAACCTGCAAAGCTTAGTAAAGGCACCAACCAAGGCCACTCTTCTAGCCAATCTTACTTCAATTTTCTGAAATAGAACAATTTGTCGTGTGTTTTGATTTTGACTTTCTGGATGAAGGTAAGGGAAATGTCCAGCAAAAGCAGCCTGTTTCCGATGATGAAAGATGCTTTCCAGATGAGGGAGACGTAAGATACTAGACTTTATTGCTGTATTGAATTTTAAAAGGCTATTTTATTTAGGGTTGTGTGCTGAGAATACATTTTGTGGTGCTCCGAATCATATTCCAGATGGATTATTAGATTGTTAGTTCAAAGTTGTTTATATATCTCATGAATACAGTGTTTATAATTTTCGAACTGTTATAAAAATATGGGCTATCTCGGCAGGAATCTGTGAAACTTCTCAAAACGAAATAGCCACTCTTCTGGCCAATCTTACCTCCATTTTTGTGAAGTAGAACCAAATCTATCCTGTGTTTTGAATCTGGCTTTCAGGATGAAGCTGAAGAGAGTCCAGCAAAAGCAGCCCGTTTCCAATGAGGAAAGAAGCTATCTATATGAGGAAAGATGCTATCCATATGAGGAATACGTAAGATGCTAGATTTTATTGTTGTATTGAATTTTAACAAGCTATTTTATTTTGGGTTTTGTGCGGAGAATGCATTTTTTGGTGCTCCGGAATCATATTCCAGATGGATTATTAGATTATTTGTCTAAAGTTATTTATATATCTCATCAACAGAGTGTTTATAGTTTTCAAACAATTATAAAAATATGGGCCACCTCTTTGCTGGAACCTGCAAAGCTTAGTAAAGGCACCAACCAAGGCCACTCTTCTAGCCAATCTTACTTCAATTTTTTGAAATAGAACAATTTGTCGTGTGTTTTGATTTTGACTTTCTGGATGAAGGTAAGGGAAATGTCCAGCAAAAGCAGCCTATTTCCGATGGTGAAAGATGCTTTCCGGACGAGGGAGACATAAGATACTAGACTTTATTGCTGTATTGAATTTTAGTATTTTTTATTTAGGGTTGCGTGCAGAGAATGCATTTTGGGGTGATCCTACGAATCATATTCCAGATGGATTATTAGTTTGTTAGTTGAAAGTTGTTTATATATTTTATTAATTGAGTGTTTGTAATTTTCGAACCGTTATAAAAATATGGGCCATCTTGGCAGGAATCTGCAAACCTTACTTCCTAAAACGAAAGAGCCACTCTTCTGGCCAATCTTACTTCCATTTTTCTGAAATAGAACACAATCTGTAGTGTGTTTTGATTCTAACTTTCAGGATCAAGGTGAAGAGAGTCCAGCAAAAGCAGCCCGTTTCCGATGAGGAAAGAAGCTATCTATATGAGGAAAGATGCTATCCAGATGCGGAACACGTACAATGCTAGATTTTATTGCTGTATTGAATTTTAACGAGCTATTTTATTTTGGGTTGGGTGCCGGGAATGCTTTTTTTGGTGGTCCGGAATCACATTTCAGATGGATTATTAGATTAGTATTCCAACATTATTTATATATCTCATCAACCGAGTGTTTATAGTTTTCCAACAATTGTAAAAATATGGGCCACCTCTTTGCTGGAAGCTGCGAAACTTAGTAAAGGCACCAACCAAGGCCACTCTTCTAGCCAATCTTCAATTTTCCTGAAATAGAACAATTTGGCGTGTGTTTGGAATTTGACCTTCTGGATGAAGGTAAGGGAAATGTCCCGCAAAGGCAGCCTGTTTCCGTTGATGAAAGATGCTTTCCAGACGTGGGAGACATAATATACTAGACTTTATTGCTGTATTGAATTTGAAAAGGCTTTTTTATTTATGGTTGCATGCTGAGAATACATTTTGTGGTGCTCTGCCAAATCCTATTCCATGGATTATTATATTGTTACTTGGAAGTTGTTTATATATTTCATTAATAGAGTGTTTATAATATTCCAACCATTATAAAAATATGGGCCATCTCGGCAGGAATCTGCTAAACTTCTCAAAACGAAAAAGCCACTCTTCTGGCCAATCTTACTTTCATTTTTCTGAAATACAACAAAATCAGTCGTGTGTTTTGATTCTGACTTTCAGGATGAAGGTAAAGAAAGTCCAGCAAAAGCAGCCTGTTTCCGATGAGGAAAGAAGCTATCTATTTGAGGGAAGATGCTATCCAGAGGTGGAATACGTAAGACGCTGGATTTTATTGCTGTATTAAATTTTAACAAGCTATTTTATTTTGGGTCAAGTACCAAGAATGCATTTAACTCGCTTGTATGTTGCTTGGTTCTCGCTTTGTGTGTCTTAAAGATAGGATCCCAATGCCATTTGTTCTTTTCATTTTTTCAGCCCAAGATTCCTTTAAACAATTTAAACTGAGAATTTAGTAAAATTGAAATCAGCAGTGATGAAGAAACCACTGATTACTCTGAGACCATCCATAGGGGATTAATTACTTGTTTGTTCTTGTTGTTGTGTCAACCTTGTAGTGAGCGACCAAATTGTTTTTTGTGCTGGTGTGGTTAGTTAGGATGCATTTCCGTCGTGAGAGTTAGATAATCATGATATTTTTTTAATGCAGTATGATTTAAATTTTTCTTACTTAAGTGTAATGGGAGCCTTCTGATATGTGGTTTGTTTTGGACTTAATATGTATTTTTACAGGATGTTGATGCAAATGTGGTATAGGCTTCTCCTGCCACAAAAGAAGCTCCAATGTCAGAGAAAAGAGCCGCATGACTCCTTATGCCATTGCTTGTCCTGTCCTTAGCTGCTGTTCCTCGACCACCTATCATTAGCTTTCTTATGTTGTATTGTAAACTCATGTTGATTCTCGATGTAGCCAAAAACTCATGTTGTATTTTTACAGGATGTTGATGCAGATATGGTAGATGCTTCTCCTGCCACAAATGAAGCTCCAATGTCAGAGAAAAAAGCCGTATGACTCCTTATGCCATTGCTTGTCCTGTCCTTAGCTCCTGATCCTCGACCACAAATCATTAGCTTTGTCTATTGTATTGTAAACTCATGTTGATTCTTGATGCAGCCGAAAACGCCTGCTACACCCCACAGTACGGGCTCAAATATTGTCTTCATCGGTAGCCTGCCATACTCAGTTGAAAAAGCTGATGTGTAAGTGTTGCATCTTTGACTATGGAGCTTGGTAATGTAGTATCAACTGACAAATTTCATTTTGCAGAGAGAATTCTTCCAAGCTGCTGGTGAAATTCGGGATGTACGCTTCGCTGTTGATGCTGATGACAGGTTTAAGTGTTATTGTCACATTGAATTTATCACAGCTGAAGCAGCAGAAAAGGTTATCTGTCATTTTGATAGGCCTTTTTACTTATAAAATCAGCAGCTTGCTGCTTCGAGTAAATATTAGTTGAATCTGGTGGTACTTTACTCCTTTATCATCATATACTTAAGGAGTTGTTGCAATTAAATGCTGCCCAATATTTTAAAGAAGGTTTTCCTGTAATCATTATGGCTGCTCACGGATGGCGAAATGAATGATGAATTTCATTGGTGTAGCAGTGTGTCTAGGTTGTTCTGGAACTCTGGGTTCTGTAGATTCAATAATTGACTTCCATTGCAGGCTGTTGAATACAATGGAGATTATCTTAACGATCGTCAGTTGAGAATCTGTTTGGCACACGAGAGGGTAGCTTACACTCCACATAGCCGGTAATTTTCTGATTTAACTTTGAATATATATTCCGTAGCAGTAGACAAGTAGGTCCTATGATAATTTAATTTGCAGCGAAGGCAACTCCTCATCACAGAAGGGAGGAAGGGGTCAGGCTCATCCTGTTTTCGTGAAGGGTCTTGACAAGTCCCTTGGAGAGGACCAGGTACTGAAATTGTTCTCCCTTCTGATGAATTGCGGACTGTTTGATTTTCGGTTCTAAAAATGTTATCCCTTCTGAATATTGGTTAAGAAGCACCTTGACAGAGCATTTTGGGACCTGTGGTGACATTCCAAGAATGTTTATTCCTCAGGATTCTGTGTCCGGTGAACCCAAAGGATATGTTCTTTCTTTCCATCAGCTGTATCCTGCAATTCTCGAGGAAGAGGAAAATTGTCTTAATTTATGGACTTGTTTAATTCTTGTTTGATCAAAACTTCAATAACCCAATTGTTTGTCATTAATGTGTTAATATTGGTTTTTGCGTAATCCCTTGCAGGTTTGATCACATTGACCTTGGAGAGAGCAACAGTTTCCACAATGCTTTAGAGATTAATGTGACCGAACTTGGTGGTTATCCACTGACGGTTGATGACAGTGGTGGTGGTTTTGGTGGCAGAGGAAGTGGAAAGAGTAGTGGTAGGTCTCTTTGCCGGTAGAGGAGGTGGCCACATTGGTGGCCGAGGACGTGGAACACCTAATAGACAAAGCATGGCGGCATCTGGCATGGCTAGTGGAGTTGATGGTGCCTCTCACTTGCTTGAATTTGAAAGGACAGCGATATAGGGCATTTGTTCTCTGATTTTGGCTGGTTTTGTTCGACTATTGGAGTTTAGAAATGATTACAAATCATGAGATATTGTAGATCTAAAAGTTTTATGACTTCTATTTGCCCTTCCCCTAAAAATCTTCCGCATGTTATTATTAGTGGCATGACCAACAATTGATCATTCCATTTAAATGCAGTCCTGCTTCATGCATCAACAGCTACCGTCATCACCGTGTCTAAATCACCGTATCGTCCCCTAGACACAAGTTTCTGTGACGAACCAATCATCAGCTACTGTATTTCATTACTTCAGGCGAAGCAATATGCTCTCATTAACTTCAGCAATGGTGGTCTCCTCTCCGCTCAATAGGATAGTGTTTTTAAGAGATGAATTGGATCCTTGAAACAAGATAGAAATATATAAAGGATGATCGAGTATATTGAATGGCTGGATGCCAAGGAAATAAGGAAAATCACAGAAAGTGACCACAGAGAAGCACTTCTGATGATACTTTTACTTGGAATACGATGATCTGAGGATATGCCGAAATTGGAAACCTTGAGTTTGCGAGGGATTTTATTTGAGAAGATGCCTCGAAAGAACTTGGTCTCTTGGAATTCTGTGACAGCAGGATATGAGGAAAATGAGGACTATAAAGGAGCGGTTGGACTCTTTCTTTCTTTTCATTTTTTTTTTTTTTTTGGATGGACTCTTCATTCAGATGCCTATACACAATTCCCTCATCACTATGTACTCAAGCAGTGGGGCAATTGTCGAGGCTCAGACTATCTTTTGACGAGGTGAAGTTACAGAATGATAACTTGGAATGCAATGATTGGAGGATACGCATCTCATGGGTTTGCTGCAGAGGCTCTTGAACTTTTTAAGTGGATGAAGAGATTTGAAGTTAGGCCTACCTATATAACCTTTATTTCTGTTCTGAGTGCTTGTGCTCGTGTTGGGTTAGTAGAAGAAGCCCGGAGGCATTTTCTGTCGATGGTTACGGAATATGGTATAGGACCAACGGTCGAACACTTTGCATCACATCTGGACATAAAGGACATGCCAATGAAGCCAGATAAGGCTGTTTGGGATGCTTTCCTTGGTGCTTGCTTGTACGGTGCATGACAATGTAGAGTTGGCTCGAGTCGCAGCTGAAGCATTGATGCAATTTGAGCCAGAAAGCTCAGCACCGTTCATCTTGCCATACAACATGTAATGCGGATGCCAGACGCTGGGATGATGGAGAGGAAGTACGAACGATAATGGAGAGAAATGCAATTAAAAAGCGTAAGGGGTATAGTTGAGTGACATCCCCGCAATAGCTGTTGTTTCCTATGCCGACCTTCGCTTTACTCCCTGCATCGACCTTCTTTTGCTTATGAAGTCGGGACGAGTAAGATAGCTAAATTGATCTTTATTTCCTATACAACAGGATGAAAGAATCTAGAAAACCGGAAAATAGTCCGCTTATCTGGTTGGGTTGATTTAATTGTGATCCTGAAGAAAGAGCGAGGACTACTCTTGTTTGCATGGTGAAGCGTTTGGTGACATTCCAGAATGGAAGAAAAGTTTTGAAGGTGAGAACGAGATTTGGAGGAGTCGCTTTGCTTAACTGATGGTGAAAAATCTATGGATAGCTACGAACCCTGAGTTTCTCGCCTATTTACATCCGATCAAATAGGAGCAGAAGCCAATCTAGACTATTTATTGGCGTGCTCTACTTTCGTATGAATCATACAAGCTAATAATGCATTACCGCTTCATCAAATTGAACGTGTGAAGAGCGACGACCTTTTCTGCATGGTCAAAGTGCATCGGCCAACTTGGGCCTTTACTCAAGATGCATGACACAAGGAAATGTTACGTGATGATGGAGAGGATGCACGAACGATAATGGAGAGAAATGCAATTACGAAGCGTAAGGGAAAACCGGAAACTAGTCTGGTTGATTTAATTGTGATCCTGAAGAAAGAATCAGGACTCTCGTTTGCATGGTGAACCGTTTGCTGACATCCCAAAATGGAAGAAAAGTTTTGAAGGTGAGAACGAGATTTGATCCTAATTATCTACTCTTCTCCTCCCCCTCACCGGTCACTGTGGAGCCACGGGAATGTCGTAGTGATTCCTGCAAATGCATTAATAATGAAAAAGAAGACCAAAGAAGGTAGAAAAAAAAAATAGCGAAGAACTACTGTACCCCTCGTTGTTCACAAGTCCTGCCTGTAGTAGGAGGTCCCTCATCCCTTGGACGACCTGGGCATCTATCTGTTCTTCTTCCAGGTTTACGGTCATAACTGTCACTCTTCTAAGCAAATAGGGGCCTTGGTATCTCCTCAATAATCGTAGCATCTCTCGTGTCTCAGGCACGTTAAAAACATTAATGGACCTTCTATATAAAAGGATTCTAGTGCCCTCGGAAAAGTATGCTTCCTCCGCTACATTGAGGGCAGAGCGCGCAGCTGCAACCTCCCTAACGGCCGCATAAGAAAGGAAAAAAAAAATCATGAGTTAGATGAAATAAAAAATTGCATTGCAATTAAAAACACATTAGATGTACAGGTTCGCTGTCCGCATGGCCGCTGCCAGGCGGTCGTCGAGCTCCCTTCTGCGAGTTCTCCGTTGTTCGGAGAGCTGCAAAAAAAGTGCCAGCGTATTCTCCGCCATGTGTTGGTGTTTGATCTCTTTTGGTTTTAGTCGAAGCCTTCAGTCCTTTTGTTTTTGGGTCGAAGCCTTTGATCCTTTTATAAAGCCAAAGTTACGGGTGTTCCCAATGTCCATGGAGTGTGCAGGTTCCCCATGTTAAGACTGCGCATGGTCCCATCGCTGACAACTCATTATTGTCGTACCGCAAACCTTGTTTAATGAAAATGGATCGTACAGTATTCCTGTCATTACGAGCGATCTGATTCCCTTTCGTGAGCCTTTCTCTATCTCTCTCTACTGTGCCTGTTGCCTCTTCTGCTGCTCCAAACATTAAGAGCCCGAAAGAGACAGGCGATGAGGAAGACGTCCACTGCTCCAACGTAAAGGAGTCTGGACGAATGAGAGTGAGGGGGTTGTCGGATTTAATAAATGACTGAGAAAAAGAGATAAGATGGATGATGACCTCCGTTTCTGTTTCCCAGAGGAAAAACCCAAGAGCCCCTGTCTCTACGATAAATGGATTTTTCGACCGATTTGCGATTTGATCACTTCCAAATCACAGTTTGATGTAAAGAGCTTATGACCCAATCAACAAGGCTTGAGACATGATAAATATTGGGAAAAAAAAAAGGAAAGCTAAAAGATTTGCACAGTTGATGCTTTTTTCGTGATTATATTGATATAATATATATAAAATCCCCTTGAATTAATGAGCAATATAAAATAGGATCGCTTCATTCTTGGCAATATAATAACAGTCTTGGCCCTTGGATCCTTTCCTTTTTAGATTAATGTAATGAAAAACTCTAAATTGATACATGTGATAAATTTACCCTAAATTAATTTTTTAATTACAAAAAACTCCAAACTAAAATAGTTGTGACAAATTACACATGTAACAAATTTACTTTTCATTAGTTTCCGTAAAATTGACTTAATACCACGAAAAATTTCAAATTGATACACTTGTGACCACCGAAAAGTAAAAACCTCAAATTGATAAATTCGTCAATTTTCACGTGTCATCTAACTCAACAATTTGACGGTAAAATTTAACGAAAATTAATATATAGTAAATTTATCACATATGTATCAATTTGAGATAAATTTATTACAGATATATTAATTTGAAGTTCTTCGTGATACAAAAACCTTCCTCTTTCCTTGTTCCTTTTCAAAAAGTTTCTCACGAAAATGAAGTAGTTTCTTATTAAGCAATTAGCATCCATTGTCTTGTTATGAAGCTAGTGAATAAGTACTGATGATGGACTCGTTAAATTATTTTGTTGGCTTGGTCTACGTTTAATTTTTTATTACCATTTATTACTACTTTTTTAATCAGATTAAAAAGATCAATCCTCTCCTCTCACATGGACTAGGGAGAAAATAATAGAGACGTTTTGTGAGCTATGGTGGAGGTTCCCAATGCATGCAGTTGCCCAATCTGGTTCATTGATGGTCCTCTACTTTCATTGACTTCGACCATTTCTTCTTTCACTTAAACAGAGCTTTAAAGACTTTTCAATGTGCTTTCTCACCTTCCTCTTGCGCTGAATCTTCACCCGTCTTATTCGTCTCTGAACTCCTTTGCTGGTGAGTCGGACGAAATGAGTAGAGGACTTAACACGCATTCATGATGAAACTCCCCATCCCTCGCCTTTGCTGGCGAGCTGGTACAACGTTGGGAGCTTGCGCGCGCACGCGTGCTGGGAAGACCTCGTGCTTTCCCTGTCATGCTTTCAATGAAAGGAAGAAAGAGAGATCAGAGAGCTTTCTATGGACAGAAAAGCTCCCTCTGTTCTTTCGAAGAAGAAGAGAGAGATCAGAGGCTTCTTTGCGGAAAGAAATGATCTCGCTGTGCCATAAATGGGTCGTTTTGCTTTCGCAGAGGCACTTGCTAGAGGATGCCGATACAACCCCGCTACACCATCAATGGATGGAGCTTTCTCTTTCTGAGCATATGTTCTTGTCCGTTAGACGATCTTCAATATGCACGGTCCCGATCAGTTGGCCAATATCCAATGGCGAAGAATTCACTTTTGCGCCTTGGTCTTTCCACATGCAGAACGACCTATGGCTGGCAAATTTTCTTGTTAGCTAGGAATATGAAATGTTGGAGTAAACTGATAACACAGCCTTTCTACGGAACGACAAAGGCGATTGGTAACGTTGTTTTAAAAGAATTGATCGTGTTTACGTTCTTGTCAAGACGAGCAAGTAATTTTCACATCATTAATTTAGAAGCACATATTCCCATAATTCTTTCGACAAAGATACGAGCGCTAAAGAAATAACTGACTACGAAAAAGTACTGTCTTGCTACTTACAAACTCAAAAAATCCGACGACCATGAGAGCCCGAGGCTGAAAATCCTGACGACGACCTAACAAGTTAAAAGCTTTTGGCGCTTCAGGTATCAGCAAGCGAGATCAGCTTATCGACAACGGATGGATCTGCCAGTGTGCCCGGTGTCTCCAAGCTCGTCTAATTGCCTCGATGCAATCTTCCTCAGTATTCTCCTCATTATCTTTCCGCTGCGGGTCTTTGGTAGGCCGGGCGCCCAGTGAACTCAGTCAGGAACTGCGAAAGCTCCTATCTAAAAGTTCGGTCCTATCTAAAAAGTTCGGACAGGAGATGAATCAGATTACCCGGTCGAAAGTAATGTTCATGAATAACCTCTCAGGAGTTACACAAGATGGACCATGAAAATAGATTTCACCTGTCTATGATTCGTTCATGGACGACAAAAGAATTTATTGTGAAGCCTGACGAAGCCAATAATAGCACAGGAAGCCAAAAAGGTCCAGGAACATATAATGGAACCTGCCTTACATTTGCTACTGTAATGCCATACATACAGCGACACGAGTTTAACAGAGACAAATATTCACACAACGTGGTACGCGGGGATTACAGATCCAACTAACGACATATTTGTCTTTGGCTCGAAAGAGAGGCAGAACCCAAAACGAAAAGATATTGGCGAAGTGTCAGATGCAGCGAGTTCATCATGATTCATCAGCCAAAAGTGCCCATTTAGCATGTCTTCCACTGTTTGATCATTCTTGTTATACACCTGATGGAAGGGAAGGGAGATAGAGCTTCATGCGACGAATACTTCATTTTCAATTAAAATATGCAAACAACTTTTAGATAGCAGCTAAGGGCAAAATCATTAGTCGTCAGCAGGGTATCCAATTAAAGAATTAGAAGTAACTAATAATCAAATAAGCAGTATGAGCGAAATCTTAAGCCCAAAGACAGATTAAGAGGAGTAAGTAAACGGGAGGGTTCAACAATATTTTGTGAGTGCGATTAATATGTGGAATGAAGTTATCACAACCATCACCAGACTCAAAAGTTAATCTGTCCAGAACTTGCATATTGTCGGATGGCAAATTTAGGTCGCTTGACCTAATAATATGAGTCATAAATTAATTGCGTCTAGTTTTAAAACAAGCTTAAGTGGGTTAGAAATGTGTTACTTAATTGATCTTAAATGGGTTCTATTTAGAGCATAAATAGGTTAACTAATTATCTTAATTGAGGTATAAATAAATTTTATGATTTTTTAAATTTTTCGATGTTTTATTTTTTTTATCTTTCTTCTACAAAATTCGATCGATCATCTACCACTGTTGCTAGTGTTCTATTGGTTGCTTATCGTTGCTATTGGCCGTCTGTTGGTCGTCAGACATCGCCATCATTCAAAATTCAAGAATACGACCAATGAGATTGATTGGGCTTTAGTCGCAAAAGCCGGATCAACATCATGACAATGGTATTTTGAAAAATGTTGGACTAGATTCAATAGTGCTGGATTTTTTTCGTGTCGGTCAAAGTGTTGGTCTCATCGAAACAACTTCGACATCAACGGTTGGTTTTTTAGCCTTACGCAATGAGAAATTTGGCAAGTGAAGTCGTCTCGCAACCCTTGGGGACACTTCATTAGACGTAGTCATTGCCATTGGCGCACTTAGTCCTCGCCTCTTTTGACGATATAGCCGAGAGCATAAGTCGATTATTTTGTATTTGCGACAGCTTCCTTTGGGTGGGTACAACTCGTCATATGGGCTTAAAAAGCCCATGTGATCTTCGACGTTGAGCCGGTAGATCTTCACTCCGTCCGACGGTGGTGATGTCCTTTTTTTTTGTGGCGGGGGGGGGGGGGGTGTTCGGGAAGTTAAATAATCGACTCATTCAACAACATGAGAGGGATCAATTGTGCAAGGAACGCGCTCGTCTTCTACTAGATTATGCATGTACGGAGGAAATTATTGGCGCGCTAAAGAATGCGGACAAAATTAAACCCGGGTTCCAACAAGATTGGTGGGTTTGGTTCAGCATTCCTAAGGGGCTTTCAGCCCTGAAAGCTCCTTCGGAAAATGCTGAACCATTTGGTTCAACTTTAGGCCAGCATTTGGCCAAATGCTGGCCTTGGGAATGCTGAAGGCCCAATGCTAGTAGGGACTAGCATTGGGCTTTCAGCATTTGGTCGAATACTAAAAGAACTTTTTTTTTCCAAAACTAACCCCATAATGGCAAAAATTACCAAAACCCATATACAAAGTTATTTTTAGCAAACAATATTTAATCCAAACCCCATTTTGAAATCAGTTTTTTCCAAACGTAATTAGCATTTTCCCAAAGCCCTTTAGGTCAAGGATATTTGCATTTCACCAAATCCCATTTGAAATGTTGAAGACCTGGTCAGAAGGATTCGAAGAAGCCAAAGAATGTGGTAGCTTTTGGCACGCTAAAACAACAATCACTGAAAACCAATTTCTTTATTACAGTGCATTCTACTTTCTTTAATTGTAGCTTTTAAATTCTTGTGGTCGAGTTAAACTCCAACATTGGCGTTTATCTTTATTCCAAATACTGCACCATCGAGTCAAAATATGGTGTATTATCGAAGCGTCTTTAAGACTTTGTCATCAATCACACTCTGGCACTGTTTTCAGTGCGTTGGTTCATTATCTTTGAAGGAAATTGTGCTAGCCAAGGCACACTATCGAGTCAAACTTTGATTCGGTGTACGTCTGTTTATTTCCTTTCAATTCCATCTGGATTGATTTTTTTTTTTGAGTTGTACTTATAGAGTCTCTCTATAGAGTCAAATTCTAACGAAGATAATATTTATATAATTCTATTGGAATCTTTGCAAATTTAATGCGTCGATTTTCTGATTATCTAAAACTCTGCTATCTAAGATCATCATGGGACACCCTTTATCACATTTAAAAGCCGAAGAATAAATTTCGATTAAAGATATTTTATTCCGGAGAAATTTCGGCAAAAGAAGTAGAACAACCTATTTCCAAACACGAACAACCTATTTCCAAACACTTTCATTGAGAAGAAAAACATTTTTCTTGATCAACAGAAACAACAGAAAACATCATGTATGGTTGATTTTCTTCAAAAGAAATAAAATTTCGATCAAATCGAGAGTTTGCAATCCATATTCGTTTTCTTAAAGGACATAGGGCGTAGAGAGAACGTAAAGTTTGTGCTTTTGTCAAATTTTCATTTGGTATAGAAAATGATCTATCCATTTCATTTAAAAATCCTATTATAAAGTAAAAGCATGCTCTAAACAGTAATCACGATCGAAATTTTCACCCCCAATAAACTGCTCTAAAAGGAAATGCCTTCCCTTCGCGAGGAGTTAAAATCGAACTGCAGAATCGAATCAAATTGAATTTGAAAATTCATGCCTTTCGACTTTCGAATCAGTTTAATTTTCAGTTCAGATACCGAAAAAATAATTATATATTTATTTATTTATTTTGGATCAGCTCTAAATTGAACTTTTACTACTCTCACTCTTCTCTTGTCGCTCGGAGGTCGCGTTCGCCAAACACGTTCGTCACTAAGAAAGAGAAACCCCTCTTCTCTCTTCTCATTCTCAGACGCATTCCTCAAACACGTTCTTCCCTCTTTAGGGTTTCTCCGCCCTAAAGAGGAAGAGCCGTCTCGGTCTCAGTTCCGTCCTCTTCTCTCTTGCTCCGAAATCGATTGTTGTGGGTGGGTTCTACTTCTTCCCTAATCCCTCGGACGGAATTTCGCACCGCCCTTCAAACCCTAGACGCCGGTCGAGTTTCGGAGACGAAAGCTCCTCGAGACCTCAAACGGGCTGATTTCCTCAGGGCTCTGCCTCTCATCGCTGCGCTCGTTATCCAGGCACGCCACTTCCTTCGTTCCTTGACTTTACCGCAATGCCAATGCCGTTGCCTTTGCCGTCCGTCTGCGGGGAATGTGCGATCTTGTCGAGCGCGTTTTGAGTTTCATGTTGAATTTGTTGGAGATGATGGTGGATTCTAGTACTGCGGGTTGACTCGTAAACGGGGAAGTCAGAAGTGTGCCAGAGACATGCTTCGAATTCACTTTCATTGTTATTGGGTTGGGGCATTATAATCTGAATTCTGCGAGGTGTTGCAGTTGTGGCTGTTCGTGAGTTGGGAGTTTGGTGGGTTGAAATTGAATTGCAATGTTCTGAGACTGAGAGGACGCAAACATTACTGTTTGAGTTAAGCTTGGTCATAGGAATTTCCCTTTATTTTTCTTACCTTTTTGGCGTAACATCTTTTGGATGGCCTCAAGCGGAGTGGGCAGTATAATCAATTGCTCTTTCTTTGGTTGCTGGATTATCTTTTCTACCTTGTAAGGTTCTAGGGCAGTGTAATGGGAAACTTTCTTTTGTGGATCCTATAGATGCTACCGTGTTGTATGTGTCTTTTCAGAGCTCGTGCGTTTCTCTGCAAAATTCTGCCTTTTGGTTTTAGGTTCTCATTATGACGTGAAATCCGCAAGGAGCTAGTTCTCTTGGTAGTTGATTTTGAATATGTGAATCCTTTCTTATTAAACTAAATGCATGCAGTTTCAATTGGTTGACCATTTACCTTGTCTATGTCTCTGTTCTTATCATACTTGTGATAAATATTCTAGTTTTACTGCTTTAGTGTTATATTTTCGTATTAAGTTCCTCCTCACAAGGTCCTTTTTTTTTTTTACAAAGTTGCCATTTTCAGCTTGCTTTAATGGCTGCCCTTTTCTATTGTGCTCCTTATATCTTGTTGCGATAATAATTTCAGATTTTAATTGTCATAGATAAATCCGCTCCCATGGCCGCCACGGTACCCTCTCTCTCTCTCTCTCTCTCTCGTTCCAGATGAGGAATACGTAAGATGCTAGATTTTATTGCTTTATTGAATTTTAACAAGCTATTTTATTTTCGGTTGCGTGCGGGGAATGCTTTTTTTGCTGGTCCGAAATCATATTCTGCATGGATTACTCGATTTTTTGTCCAAAGTTATTTATATATCTCATCAACAGAATGCTTATAGTTTTCGAACAATTGGAAAAATATGGGCCACCTTTTCGCAGGAAGCTGCGAAACTTAGTAAAGGCACCAACCAAGGCCACTCTTCTTGCCCATCCTACTTCAATTTTGTTGAAATAGAACAATTTGTCGTGTGTTCTGATTTTGACTTTCTGGATGAAGGTAAGGGAAATGTCCAGCAAAAGCATCCTGTTTCCGATGGTGCAAGATGATTTCCAGATGAGAGAGACGTAATATACTAGACTTTATTGCTATCTTGAATTTTAAAAGGCTTTTTTTTTATTTAGGGTTGCGTGCTGAGAATACATTTTGTGGTGCTCCTCTGAATCATATTCCAGATAGATTATTAGATCGTTTGTTGAAAGTTGTTTATATGTTTCATTAATAGAGTGTTTATAATTTTCAAACCGTTATAAAAATATGGGCCATCTTGGCAGGAATCTGCGAAACTTACTTCTCAAAACGAAAAAGCCACTCTTCTGGCCAATCTTACTTCCATGTTTCTGAAGTAGAACAAAGTCTATCGTGTGTTTTGACTTCTCAAAATGAAAAAGCCACTCTTCTGGCCAATCTTACTTCCATTTTCCTGTAGTAGAACAAAATCTATCGCGTGTTTTGATTCTGACTTTCAGGATCAAGGTGAAGAGAGTCCAGCCAAAGCAGCCCCTTTCCGACGAGGAAAGAAGCTATCTATACGAGGAAAGATGCTATCCAGATGAGGAACACGTAAGATGCTAGATTTTATTGCTGTATTGAATTTTAACAAGCTATTTTATTTTGGGTTGGATGGCAAGGATGCTTTTTTTGGTTGTCCAGAATGATATTCCCGATGGATTATTAGATTAGTTGTCTGAATTTATTTATATATCTCATCAACAGAGTGTTCATAGTTTTCAAACAATTATAAAAATATGGGCCACCTCTTTGCAGGAAGGTGCGAAACTTTGTAAAGGCACCAACCAAGGCCACTCTTGTAGCCAATCTTACTTCAATTTTCCTGAAATAGAACAATTTGACGGGTGTTTTGATTTTGACTTTCTGGATGAAGGTAAGGGAAATGTCCAGCAAAAGCAGCCTGTTTCCGATGATGATAGATGCTTTCCAGATGAGGGAGATGTAAGACACTAGACTTTATTGCTGTATTGAATTTAAAAAGGCTTTTTAATTTAGGGTTCCACGCTGAGAATACATTTTGTGGTGCTCCTTCGAATCATATTCCAGATGGATCATTAGATTGTTAGTTGAAAGTAGTTTATATATTTCATTAATAGAGTGTTTGTAATTTTCGAACCGTTATGAAAGTATGGGCCGTCTCGGCAGGAATCTGCGAAACTTACTTCTCAAAACAAAAAAGCCACTCTTCTGGCCAATCTTACTTCCATTGTCCTGAAGTAGAACAAAATCTATCGTGTGTTTTGATTCTGACTTTCAGGATCAAGGTGAAGAGAGTCCAGCAAAAGCAGCCCCTTTCCGATGAGGAAAGAAGCTATCTATATGAGGAAAGATGCTATCCAGATGAGGAACGCGTAAGATGCTAGATTTTATTGCTGTATTGAATTTTAACACGCTATTTTATTTTGGGTTGGGTGGCGAGGATGCTTTTTTTGGTTGTCCGGAATGATATTCCTGATGGATTATTAGATTAGTTGTCCGAAGTTATTTATATATCTCATCAACTGAGTGTTTATAGTTTTGGAACAATTGTAAAAATATGGGCCACCTCTTTGCAGGAAGTTGCGAAACTTAGTAAAGGCACCAACCAAGGCCACTCTTCTGGCCAATCTTACTTCAATTTTCCTGAAATAGAACCATTTGTCTCGTGTTTTGATTTTGACTTTCTGGATGAAGGTAAGGGAAATGTCCAGCAAAAGCAGCTTGTTTCCGATGATGAAAGATGCTTTCCAGATGAGAGAGATGTAAGACACTAAACTTTATTGCTGTATTGAATTTTTAAAAGGCTTTTTTTTTATTTAGGGTTGCGTGCTGAGAATACATTTTGTGGTGCTCCGAATCATATTCCATATGGATTATTAGATTGTTAGTTCAAAGTTGTTTATATATCTCATCAATAGTGTTTATAATTTTCGAACTGTTATAAAAATATGGGCCATCTTGGCAGGAATCTGTGAAACTTACTTCCCAAAACGATAAAAAGCCTCTTCTGGCCAATCTTACTTCCATTTTTCTGAAGTAGAACGAAATCTATCGTGTGTTTTGATTCTGACTTTCAGGATCAAGGCGAAGAGAGTCCAGCAAAAGCAGCTCATTTCCGATGAGGAAAGAAGCTATCTGTTTGAGGAAAGATGCTATCCAGATAAGGAAGAGGTAAGATACTAGATTTTATTGCTGTATTGAATTTTAACAAGCTAATTTATTTTGGGTTGTGTGCCGAGAATCCATTTAACTCCCTTTTATGTTGCTTGGTTGTCGCGTTCTGTCTTAAAGATAGGATCCTAATGCCATCTGTTCTTTTCTTTTTTTCAGCCCAAGATTCCTTTAAACCATTTAAACTGAGAATTTAGTAAAATTGAAATCAGCAGTGATGAAGAAACCACTGATTACTCTGAGACCATCCGTAGGGGATTAATTACTTGTTTGTTCTTGTTGCTGTGTCAACCTTGCACTGAGAGAGAGCAAATTGTTTTTTGTGCTGGTATGGTTAGTTAGGATGCATTTCTGTCGTGAGAGTTAGATAATCATGATATTTTTTAATGCAGTATGATTTAAATTTTTCTTACTTCAGTGTAATGGGAGTCTTCTAATATGTGGTTTGTTTTGGACTTCAAATGTATTTTTACAGGATGTTAATGCAGATATGGTAGATGCTTCTCCTGCCACAAAAGAAGCTCCAATGTCAGAGAAAAGAGCTGTATGACTCCTTATGCCATTGCTTGTTCTGTCATTAGCTGCTGTTCCTCGACCACCTATCATTAGCTTCTTTATGTTGTATCGTAAACTCATGTTGATTTTCAATGCAGCCGAAATTGCATGCCGTATTGTAAACTCATATAGAGACTCTTGAAGTTTTTAAGTTGAAGAGACTTGAAGTTAGGCCTACCTATATAACCTTTATTTTTGTTCTGAGTGCTTGTGCTCGTGTTGGGTTAGTAGAAGAAGCCCGGAGGCATTTTCTGTCGATGGTTACGGAATATGGTATAGGACCGACGGTCGAACACTTTGCATCACATGTGGACATAGTGGGCCGGCATGGCCAGCTCAACGAGGCCTTCCATATAATAGAGGACATGCCAGTGAAGCCAGATAAGGCTGTTTGGGATGCTTTCCTTGGTGCTCGCTTGTACGGTGCATGATGATGTAGAGTTGGCTCGAGTCGCAGCTGAAGCATTGATGCAATTTGAGCTAGAAAGCTCAGCACCGTTCATCTTGCCATACAACATGTAATGCGGATGCCAGACGCTGGGATGATGGAGAGGAAGTACGAACGATAATGGAGAGAAATGCAATTACGAATCATAAGGGGCATATTCGAGTAATATCCCCTCAATAGCCGTTGCTTCCTATGCAGACCTTCGCTTTACTCCCTGCATCGACCTTCTTTTGCTTATGAAGTCGGGACGAGTAAGATAGCTAAATTGATCTTTATTTCCTATACAACAGGATCAAAGATTCTAGAAAACCGGAAAATAGTCCGCTTATCTGGTTGATTTAATTGTGATCCTGAAGAAAGAGCGAGGACTACTCTTGTTTGCATGGTGAAGCGTTTGGTGACATTCCAGAATGGAAGAAAAGTTTTGAAGGTGAGAACGAGATTTGGAAAATTCATTGATAGCTACGAACCTTGAGTTTCTCGCCTATTTACAGATGAAACTCGACGACTTCAACTATATATCCATCCGATCAAATAGGAGCAGAAGCCAATCTAGACTATTAATTGGCGTGCTCTACTTTCGTATGAATCATACATGCTAATAATACATTACTGCTTCGTCAAATTGAACGTGCGAAGAGCAACAACTTTTTCTGCATGGTCCAAGTGCATTGGCCAACTTGGGCCTTTACTCAAGATGCATTGCAAGAGGAAATGTTACGTGCTGATGCTAGGAAAAGCCTTTGTCTTGACCGTCCACTTTTTCCGGAGAGAATTCTCTGCTGTTCTTTGGACCTCGTCTCTTAACATTTTATTATGTGATGCCTCTCTTTCAGCAACTTCAGTGAATCTGCAACGTTTCTTCCATGATGCGATTCTTAAGTTTGAGTAAGAAAGTGTAGAATGTTCTTAATTCAACAATAAGTCATGACTGATGATCATTGCCTTTGTCTTATATGAACTTTGGCAACAAGTCGGCTGAACTTCAAAAACAAAAATAGAGAGCTCGAGAATTTGGTAGAGTACTTGGAAGAGCAGAAGCAGAGGTAGAGAGCTCAAATTTTTTATATTTAACTAGCCATAAGCTCGGGTCGAAATTCATCTGACCCTAATCATCTACTCTTCTCCTTCCCCTCACTGGTCACTGCTCAGCCTTAGGAATGTGGTAGTTGTTCCTGCAAATACAGTAATAATGAAAAAATAAGACAAAAGAAAGCAAAAAAAAAAAAAACAAAAAACAAAAGAGCGGAGAACTACCGTACCCCTAGCTATTTACAAATCCTGCCTGTAGTAGGAGGTTCCTCATCTCTTGGATGACTTGGGCATCTATCCCTTCTCCTTGCAAGTTTAGAGTCATAACTGTCACTCTTCCAAGCAAATAGGGGGCTTGGTATCTCCTCAATAATCGTATTAGTTCACGAGTCTTAGGCACCTTAAAAACATTAATCAACCTTCTATATAAAAAGATTCTAGTCCCCTCAGAAAAGTATGCTTCCTCCACTCCGTTGAGGGCATTGCACGTCGCTACAACCTCCCTAACGGCCACATAAGAAAGGGGAAAAAATCATAAGTTAGATCAAATGGAAAATGGCATTGCAATTGAAAACACAATAGATGTACTAGTTTGCTGTCCGCCTGGCCGTTGCGAGGCGATTGCCAAGTTCTCTTCTGTGTGTCATCCATTGTTCAGATAGCTGCATCAAAGTTTTAAGGGTGATATAACACTATCGCGACCCTAAAAATTTTCAATCAGTGAAAAATGCTCAGGTTAACGGATTATCAGGTTAATTGGATTAACTAACCTAATACGAACTCTCCCAAGTCCTACCGAATCGCAACTTTAATTTTTTTTTAAATGATTTTAGAATTTGGAGTCGCCACTAATCATTTTTGCTAGGTCGATTAGGAACCTAAGTAAATTAGCGGGAGAACTAAATTACTTCTACGAACTAGAGATTATGAGTTCGGGAACTTGGTTACACTAGTTAATTAAAATTAATGCCCTTTCAGTACCTTAATTTTATGGATATTCTAATTTGGCAACTCAGGCTTGGTTTACTCTTAAGGTTCTAGTGAGGTGATCAATTTTTTATATTTTCACTTTTTAAATAGAATGCATGTGAGACATTTTTTTTGATATTTTTAAAGCATTAAAAATTTCCTGAAATCGAAAAAGGGAGTGAGCTAACGATTTTTGTGCAGTGTTATGACCTCCAGCAGGTGGCTCGGCCTACTCATTCTGGGGTCTGATGATTCAGAAATTAAATTGCAGAAAATAAAGGACCACTAGTAAATGGCTCGACCTTAGTTCGGCTTGCCCTTGGGGTTTAATGGTACAGAAATTAAATTATAAAAAATTAAATGATGGTAAGTAAAGATCTCTAATGTATAGCCCAGCCTTGGCTTGGCCCTCCCTTTTGGGGTTTAATAGTGCAGAAATTAAATTACAGGAAATTAAATGACGGTAAATAAAGACCTCCAATGGATGGCCCAGCCTTGGCTTGGCCCTCCCTTTTGGGGTTTAATGGTGCAGAAATTAAATTACAGGAAATTAAATGACGGTAAGTAAAGACCTCCAATGGATGACCTAGCCTTGACTTGGCCCTCCCTTTGGGGGTTTAATGGTACAGAAATTAAATTGCAGAAAATTAAATTGCGATAATTAAAAGACCTCCAGTGAGGGACTCGGCCTTAGCTCGGCCTACCCATCCTGGGGTTGGATGGTACAGGAATTAAATTGCAGGAAATTAAAGACAGTAAATAAAGGACCTCCAGTGGGTGGGTCGACTTTCCCATTCTGGGATTTGATGTTGCAGAAATTAAATTGCAGAAAGTAAAGTACAAGAGATCTTTACACCACCAAGTATGGGGCAGAATCTGCCGCAATTTGGAATTCGGATCTTTTAAGCAAAAAATGCAGAAAAATACAATACGAGTATGACATGTGAATATGACACGGCATAATTGAAATTTAAATCAATCCATTAAGGTAACGATATTCTTGAAAATTTTATTGGTCAAGATCGTTACTTGATTTGATGGATTTGACTGCCGAATTTGGACCTCGTGTCATCTTATGGATCAAGATTGCGACTCAAACGACGGGGATGAATTCGTGACTTGTGTTGATCGGTAGAGAAACTGATGATGGTAACACCTTGATTGCAAACTCTCACAATTATTGACACCTGATTTTTAATCATCTTTTTTTCTTTCAAAATTAATAAAAAATAAAAAATCCATAAAAATTTATAAAATTGAAAAATCAATTTTGGGGACCTTGGCCAAGCCTAGAGAACCAATTTTGACAAAAAAATGATTTTCCGTATTTTCAGTATTTTTCGATATTTTCATTTTCAAAAATTAATAGAAAATTCATAAAAATTTATAAAATTGAAAAATCAACTTTGGGGACCTTGGCCAAGCCTAGGGAACCAATTTGGACCAAAAAATGATTTTCCATATTTTCAGTATTTTTCGGTATTTTTATTTTCAAAAATTCATCAAAAATCAATAAAAAAAATAATAAAATTGAAAAAATCAACTTTGGAGACCTTGGGCAAGCATAGGGAACCAATTTTGAAAAAAATGATGAAAAAATGATTTTCCGTATTTTCAGTATTTTTCGGTATTTTCATTTTTAAAAATTAATAGAAAATTCATAAAAATTCATAAAATTGAAAAATCAACTTTGGGGACCTTGGACAAGCCTAGGGAACCAATTTTGATCAAAAAATGATTTTCCATATTTTCTGTATTTTTTTATTTTTTTATTTTTGAAAATTAATAGAAAATCCATAAAAATTCATAAAATCGAAAAATCAACTTTAGGGACCTTGGCCAAGCCTAGGGAACCAATTTTGACCAAAAAATGATTTTTTATATTTTCAATATTTTTCGGTATTTTTATTTTCAAAAATTAGAAAACTATTTGGAAATAAAATAGCATTTGAGGCCACAAAAATATAAAAATATAGTCAGTATTTTTCTTTTAATTTTTTCTTTATTTTGGCCAAAGAATTTATTTTTAAAAAAAATTATTAATATGAAATTGGGAATTACTTTGTTAATCTCATTTTCAAATTAATTAAATTAAAAAAAGGGTGTGTGTGTGTGTATATATATATATAGAAAATTCATGTTATCCATGTAATTTTCGATTTCCGCATTTCTGAAGTCGTGACATTATCTTATAATATTTCAAGTTTTCATCTCTGCCCAATCGTACCAGGAATGATTTGATTTTGCAAATGGGGGCTTTAGTTGCTAGCGCACATGAATTCGCACATTTCAAATCGAATCAGTGCCGAGACTTCTGGGCCGATTCAAGAAAGCACAGCTCGAATTTTGGATTCTTCTGCGTTAACCCGACGTCAAGCGATAGCAAATATGATGAATGTTCCTGCGTGTCGCGACCTAAAAATCGGTTTCCCAATTTTTAAAGTTAATGGATTACCATGTTAATTAAATTGAATTAACTAGCATAGCTCGAACTCTCCCGAGTTCTACCAAATCGTGACTTAGGTTCAATTTCATCAAAAGAAGGATTTATCTTGAAGTCGCCACTAATCATTTTGGGTAGGTTGATTAGACACCTAAATAAAGCATCGGGAGAAATACTTTATTCCTACGAACCAGAGATTAATGAGTTCGGGGACTTAATTACGCTAATTTTTCAATTAGCGCACTTTCAGTACCAATTTCATGAAAATTTCCAACTTGGCAATTTTAATGAATTTTCACTTGAGGTTCAAAGGTGCAATTTTTTTTTGGGTTTTCTTTTTATGAAATTTTTTTAGATTTTCGATGTATTATAAAAAAAATGCAAAATCACCCAAAGCAAACAAAGATGTGAAGAGAGGGCAGGTAAAGTAAAACTACCCTAAGGAAGGTGAAAATAAAACCCGCAACTCGTCGGGCAAATAATTACAGACCAATTAAATAAAACCCGAAACATGATCGGGAATACAACAAAAATGGACCGGAATGGACATCGGTCAAACACCCGTCGCCAAGTCTCGTGGGTCGAGAGTACAACAAAACGGATCGGAATGGACATCGGTCATTCTCCAGTCTTCAAAACATCGGGCCGAAAGCCAAATGAAAATAATGAACTTATCCAATCGAAAATGCACAATCACCAATGAGTTAAGACAATTCAAAAACTCAAAGAAAGTTTAACACGTGCTGATTAAACTTCATTGAGACCATTTTTTACATTTTCCAATGCATTAACACAAAAAATACGAATTAAATCATACCGTCCACGAACATTCTTAGGGAGAAAGCAGTAACCATAAAATACAAAAGAAATAATGAAATGTATGCAAAAATTCTGAGATTTTTTATGTGGATGGGAAAGTGTGTCGTTGACAACTTTCATGTTTTACATTCTTATTGAAGAGACACTCATTTTCGTGTAGAAAATGGTCTTTCATGAGAGCTCAGCAGCAAATAAACAAATTTCACAGAACGGACATACTTTAAGATTAAGCTCAAATGGACACTCAAATCTCAAAATTAATGCACCAAACTTTCCAGTCTACTAAACAAGACCCCAATGAACAACTTTCATTTTTTGTGAAGTTTCAAAAGAAGACTTTAAACATGAGATAACTACGAATCAATATGACCACGCACAGAAACGTGCATAAATATTTTTGTATGTTTTATATGTTATGCATTAAGATCTTATGAACAAATGTCATGAAGAGGTCTTTATGAAATGAAGTCTAGAATAACCCATGGAAAATCATTTAGCGTGAAAGGTCAAATCAGAAAAATTCCATCTCAGCTTCTGATCACCATATTTCCAGATTTCTGCTCTCAATTTCGGGACTCTTTTGATATAGCAAACGACGTCCATTTTCGCGCCATAATATATCAAATCGAAGATCTCGAAGTCATTTATGAATGTTCAATACATTTTTTTTCGAGATTTCGTCATCTAAACACGAAAAATTGAGTTACCAGATAATTGCACATGCTGATGCGCCTAGAGCTCGTTGGAGATGAATCCGTCGCGTCGCCAAGGCTTGTTCCACGGCGGCGAATTTTTCTCTCTCAAAAATTTTTTCTCTTGAAATCTCTCCAAATTTTTTTTTCTCCCCTTCAAAATCTCTTCTCCTCCTCTTTTATAGACAACTCTTCCATCTCCCTTTCTTCATCTTCATCTTCCATTCTAATTCTTCATCTTCCCTTCTAAATCCACCATCTTCCATTCTCCATCTCCCCTTCTAATTTCTCCATCTTCCCTTCTATATCTTCCCTTCTCCATCTTCCTTTCTAATTTCTCCACTAACTCTAAAATTTTATGTATTTACAATTCAGTCCCTGAAGTTTTATGTATTTGCAATTCAGTCCCTGTGGAAAAATTTCTTTTAAGTCCAAATCTTCATAAGGCTTTCGGCATACCTCCCTCACGCTCAGTCCAATCGTCTGTCAATTTAAGCTCAAATCCTCCGTCGTTAGCTATAATAAAATGCATGACCGACAAAAAATTAAATATGCAATGCATGAAAAAATTAATTTTTGGTGAGAACTAATTCTCATTTTTTTATGTACTTAAGTGAATAAAAGTCAAAATTTAGGTGTCAACACTGCGCAAATATGCATATGTGAAGGACCAACTCGAGGGCACAATTCCTCCCCAACTATTCAGTTCTGGGATTCATCTCATACATGTGCTTTTCGACAACAATTAGCTCACAGGTGGTATCCTTCCCACTCTCGGACTGGTGCAGAGTTGGAAGTTGTATGCTTTGATAGGAATTCTTTAAGTGGCATGAACACCCTCAACTACTTGGAACTTTGACTGTTGACCGGCTAAGCTTAGGTGGCGCATGTGTTGACACCTGATTTTCAATTATTTTTTATTTTTATTTTTATTTATAAAAATTAATAAAAAAAATCCATAAAAATTGAAAAAATTAAAAAAATCAACTTTGGGGACCTTGGCTAAGCCTAAGGAACCAATTTTGATAAAAAAATGATTTTTCATATTTTTAGTATTTTTTGGTATTTTTATTTTCGAAAATTAATAAAAACATTCATAAAAATTCATAAAATTAAAAAATAAACTTTGGGGATCTTAGCCAAGCCTAGAGAACCAATTTTGACCAAAAAATAATTTTTCATATTTTCAGTATTTTTTGGTATTTTTATTTTCAAAAATTAATAGAAAATTCATAAAAATTCATAAAATTAAAAAATCAACTTTGAGGACCTTGGCCAAGCCTAGGAAACCAATTTTGATCAAAAATAATTTTTCATATTTCATTATAAAAAATTCATAAAAAATCAATAAAAATGATAAAATAAAAAAAAATCAACTTTGGGAGCCTCGACCAAGCATAGGGAAGGTATGTTGAAAATTGCGAGGGGATTTGAACTTAAGAAAATATTTCTCTAGGGACTGAATTGTAAATACTTAAAATTTCAGGGACTAGAGTGCAAATACCTAACACTTGAGGGATTATTTTGTAAATAACAAAAAGAAGAGTTAGTGGAGAAATTAGAATAGAGAAGGGAAGATGGAGAAGAGGAGATAGATAAGAGAAGATGGAGAAGATGAGATGGAGAAAAGGAGATAGAGAAGAGAAGATGGAGAAGAATAGATAGAGAAAATAAGATGAGAATAGAGAAGGGAAGATGGAGATGAAGAAGAGTTAGTAGAAAGGGAGATAGATATAGAGAAGGAAAGATGAAGATGAAGAAGAGTTAGTGGAGAAATTAGAATGGGAGATAGAGTTAGTGGAGAAATTAGAATGGGAGATAGATTAGTGGGTTATAAAAGGAGGAAGAAGTGAGCTTGAGAGGAGAGTTTTTTTGGAGAGTGAAAATTTTGAATATTTGAAAGGGTTTTGGGAGATTGAAGAAAAATTTGATAAAGAAAAAATACCAAAAGGAGAGAGAATTTTGAAGATGGTGAGAGTTTAAAGGGGGGGTTATCATCATCAATTCCTTTATCGATCAACATAAATCAAGAGTTCATCCCCGTCGTTCGAGCCGCCATCTTAATCCATAAGGTGATACGAGATCCGAATTCGGCAATTAAATTCGTCAAATCAGGTAACGATCTTATCCATAAAAAAAACTTCTAGAATTTCGTTGCCTAAATGGATTGATTTAAATTTCGATTATATTATGTCATACTCGTATGTCTCCATATCCATATGTCGCATTTGTACTATAATTTTCTGCATTTTTTTGCTTAACAAATCCAAACTCCAGAATGAGAAGCATTCAAAAATGCAAAAAAAAAATGTCATTCATGTGTATTTCATATAATATAGCTTGCGCATACTTTGTCATGCCGTATACATATTTGTTTTGTCATTAATTCATGCATATTTATGTAAAACAAAAAAAATTCAAAAGAAAAATCCTAAAAATTAGGAAACGGGCCATTTCGACTGGCCAATCCTATTTTTGATGATTCCACTCCCCGAGCCTTGAAAAACAACCATTTTACCCTTTTAGTCAGTTTGATCCAAATTTTTCCCAATCACCCCAAATAAGTTTTCATGAAATAAAATGGTACCGACAGGGCGTTAGAGTAATCTAGCCTAACCAAGTCCCCGAACTCATAATCTCTGGTTCGTAGGAATAAAGTATTTCTCACGGTACTTTATTTAGGTTTCTAATCGACCTACCAAAAATGATTAGTGGCGACTCCAAATCTTAAAACCATTTAAACAAAAAAAAAATACCTAAGTCGCGATTTGGTAGAGCTTGGGAGGGCTCGAACTAGGTTAGTTAATTTAATTAATTAATTTGGTAATCCATTAACCTAAAATTGAATTTTAGGTCGCGACAGCTTGGCGACTCCACTGGGGACCTGTTCTTAATTGTTAAAAATTTAAGAACTTAGAGGACTTAGGCCAGAAAATTTTGTGAAAACTCATTTGGTCTGAATTGGGTGAATTCTAACCTTTAGGTGTTAAATGGTCTTGCAGATGGGAGTCATAAGGGGTGGAATGTTTGACTAATCCTTTGTTTTGTAGATTGGTGTTGGAATTATTTATTTAAATTCTGTACATTATTGAAGCGGTGTTTGCATTTAAATGTGGTGCATGTATTTACAATTTTTAGCACTACATCACACACGTCCTGTGATCGGACTTGGGCCACTAGTTTTAGGATGGTATTGTGATTTGGTTCTAACGTTCAGCGTGAGATTACGTCGAAAGTTAGTCCAGATTCAATCCCGAACCTCTTTTCAAAATGAGTTTTAAAAGTTAAGCCTCAGGCTTGGTAATATTACCAAAGTAGTAGTTTTAATTTTTAGCTCGAGCAGCCGAAGTTGGGAGGCCCGGCTAATTCTGATTACGTCGTGGGGTCACGGTTAATCTTGATTATGTGCGTGTCTTTCTCTTCAATTTGTCAGCCTTTAGAGTATATAGACTAAGATTTAAACTCACGATTCATGTGCATGTCTATGTGACCTACATGGTATTTTTCACGGTGAAAGTAAGTTTTCTAACTTCATCTTGTATTTATTTTTGGTCAGTCCATGTTAGGTATCGGTCAAATTTTCAATTTAATATCATGGTCATTTTTCAAAAGAAAATAAAAATTAAATTGGTATCTGTTGACACTTGATTTTTATTTATCTTTTCTCTTTTAAAATTAATGAAAAATCCATAAAAATTTATAAAATTGGAAAATCAACTTTGGGGACCTTGGCTAAGCCTAGGGAACCAAAGTTGACCAAAAAATGATTTTCCATATTTTCAGTATTTTTCAGCATTTTATTTTCAAAAATTAATAGAAAATTTATAAAAATTCATAAAATAAAAAAATCAACTTTGGGGACCTTGGCCAAGCCTAGGGAACCAATTTTGACCAAAAAATTATTTTTCATATTTTCAGTATTTTTTGGTATTTTTTATTTTCAAAAATTCATAAAAAATAAGAAGAAAAATGAGAAAATTGCAAAATCAACTTTGGAAGTCTTGGACAAGTTTAGGCAACCATTTTTGGACAAAAAATAATATTTCATATATTTTTTATATGTTTTTTTAGAAATTAGTAAAATATTTAATAAATAATAACATTTGATGCCACAAAAATACATAAAAATAGTCAATATTTTTCTTTTAAATCTCTTTTCATGTTGGCCATCGCAAATTTAAAAAAATATAATTTGGGGTTGTGTATTCCTTCACGAGCATAATCTCAAATCGGGCCTAAAAAATTTAATTTGAGTCAATTTATTTTCATTTTTCACCTTTAAGAGTTGTGACATTGTTCTCTAATATTTCGAATCTTCATCTTGACCAAATTATACCCAGAATGACTCAATTTTGCAAAAGGGTTTTAACTAAATTTTGCATTATTTTCAGCGGCAATAAATGAGCTTAAATTTAACATGCGATGAATTTTGACTAAGCATAGGAGAGATATGTCAAAAATTGTGAGGAGATTTGGACTTAAAGAATATTTTTCCAGGGACTGAATTGTAAATACTTAAAATCTCAGGGACTAGAGTACAAATACCTAACACTTGAGGGATTATTTTGCAAATAACAAAAAGAAGAGTTAGTGGAGAAATTAGAATAGAGAAGGGGAGATGGAGAAAAAGAAATAGAGAAGGGAAGATGGAGAAGAGGAGATAGAGAAGAGGAGATGGAGAAGAGAAGATATAGAAAATAAGATGAGAATAGAGAAGGGAAGATGGAGATGAGAAGAGTTAGTGAAATGAGAGATAGATATGGAGAAGGGAAGATGAAGATGAAGAAGAGTTAGTGGAGAAGTTAGAATGTGAGATATAGATGGAGAAAGGAAGATGAAAATGAAGAAGAGTTAGTGAAAAATTTAGAATGGGAGATAGATGAATGTTTAAAAAAGGAGGAAAAAGTTAGCTTGAAAGAGAATTTTTTGAAGAGAAAATTTTGGGATGTTTGAGAGGATTTTGGGAGGTTGAAGAAAAATTTGAGAGAAAGAAAATACTAAAAAGAGAGAGAGAATTTTGAAGATGATGAGAGTTTAAAGCTAGGGAGTTATCATTACCAATTCCTTCATTGATCAACATAAATCAAGAGTTCATCCCCGTCGTTCGAGCCACAATTTTCTGGCAATAAATTATAGCTAAGTGTTTCTATTTATTTATTTATGGTTTTAGTGCCAAATCGACACAATTTGTCTACATTGTCTGCCCCCATTTTTCCCAATATTTTTATGTCAGGTAAAAAAAAATGACCCCCCATCAAAGGCGGTTTCCATAGAGCTAAGTGCTTTTCTACTTCTTTTTATTCTTTATACTTTATTTTACTTCATTTGCTAGTGTTATTATTATTATTATCGTTATTATTATTATTATTATTATTATTGTTGTTGTTGTTGTTGTTGTTACTTTTGTTGTTGTTGTTATTATTATTATTATTATTATTATTATTATTATCATTTGTATTTACTCTTTCCGGTTTAAATGCAATTGACACAGATTTCCTATATTCTCTCCCTTTTCCCCATTTTTTTTTATGTCAGGCAAAAGGGCAATTCCATATCAACAGCAAATCCTATAGAAGTGCAAAAATCGGTCCAGACAAACTCCAAAGTGTTCACCAATTTCTCAGCTGATCTGTGATTAAAAGTCACTCTTAATTCAAAAGAAAATCTCTATGTTGATAACAGAGAGAACGAAAATCAATTCTAGAAGTCTCTCCCAAAAATGGGAGATAAGTGCTCTTTTCATTCTTCTGATTTTAGGTGTAGATTACCACAGATTTTGTATACCGACACTTTACTCTATTTTTATGTCAGGCAGCCGCGGCTCTATATCAATGGCCAATCCTACGGAAGCACAAAATCGGCTTGGAAGAGTCCTCAAGCGCGACAAATTTCAAATTGTTGAATCAATTTGTTGTAATTTATTTTAAAAAGAACTCAAACCCCAGAATGGAGAGGCAAAGCGCATCCACTGGAGGTCATTTAAATACCTGCAATTTAAATACTTGCAGCATAAATCCTAAAGGGAAGAGCCAAGCAAATGCTAGGCCTCCCATTGGAGGTTTTTACTTACAATAATTTAAATATCTGCAATTTAAATACCTACAGCATAAATCCCAAAGGGAAGAGCCAAGCCAATGCTAGGCTTCCCATTGGAGGTTTTTACTTACAGTAATTTAAATACCTGCAATTTAAATACCTGCAGCACAAATGCCAAAGGGAAGAGCCAAGCCAATGTTAGACCTCCCATTTGAGGTTTTTACTTATAGTAATTTAAATACCTGTAATTTAAATACCTGCAGCATAAATCCTAAAGGGAAGAGTTAAACCGATGCTAGGCCTCCCATTGGAGGTTTTTACTTACGGTAATTTAAATACCTGCAATTTAAATACATGCACCATAAATCCCAAAGGGAAGAGCTAAGCCAATACTAGGCCTCCAATTGGAGGTTTTTACTTACAGTAATTTAAATACATGCACTATAAATCCCAAAGGGAAGAGCCAAACCAATGCTAGGCCTCCCATTAGAGGTTTTTACTTACGGTAATTTAAATACCTGCAATTTAAATACTTGTACCTTAAATCCCAAAGGGAAAAGCCAAGCTAATGCTAGGCCACCCATTGGAGGTTTTTACTTACCGTCATTTAAATACCTGTAATGTAATTCCTGTATCATTAAACCCCAAAAGAGAGGGCCAAGCTAAGCTTGGGCCATCCATTGGAGGTGTTTATTCACTGTCATTTACTTCATGTAATTTAATTTTTGAATCACCAGGCCCAAAAAATGAGTAGGTCGTAATATTGCACAGAAGTCATTAACACACTCCCTCTTTCGGCTTCAGGGAATTTTTAACACTTAAAAAATATAATAATAATAATAATAATAATAATAATAATAATAATAATAATAATATGCCATCCATGCACCTTATTTAAGAAAAGAAAACACCAAAAAAGAACACCCCACTAAAGCCTTAGGAAAAAACCAAGCCTGAGTTGCCAAATTAAGATATCCATGAAATTAAGGTACCGAAAGGGCATTAGTTTTAATTAACTAGTGTAACCAAGTCTCCGAACTTAAAATCTCTGGTTCGTAGAAATAAATTAGTTCTCCCGCTAATTTATTTAGGTTTTTAATCGACCTACCAAGAACGATTAATGGCGACTCCAAAAATTAAAATCATTTCAACAAAAAAACAAAGTCACGATTCGGTAGGGCTTGGAAGGGTCCGCGTTAGGTTAGTCAAATCTAATTAACCTAATAATCCGTTCACCCGCTCGAAAAAAAATAAAATAAAAAATTTTAGGGTCGCGACAGACTGGCGACTCCGCTGGGGACACAAAACTTTTGATTTTCGAAAAAAGAAAGCACCAATTGGAGTACTTGAAATTTTTCGAAATTTTAAAAGCTTTAGTGGACTTAGGCCAATGAAAATTTCACGGATATCTCGCTTTCGGCGATCTTGTTTGAAACTCATTCTATAGGTGTTAAATGTTTTTGCAGATGGGAGTTATAAGGGATGGAGTGTTTGACTAACCCTTTGTTTTGCAGGCTTGGTGTTGGAATTGTTTATTTAATTTTGCATATTTTTAGAAGCGTTGTTTTGATACCAACTGTTGTGCATGTCTTGCATATTCTGATGATCACGATACCTGCACACACAAGCTTCTAAACCCAAGTCGCGAAATTCTTCCTAGAAAACCATAGATAGTGTTGACACCTGATTTTTAATTATATATATATATATATATTTTAAAATTATTTTTTATTATTTTTATTTTATTTTATTTTATTTTTTTCGAAAATTAATAGAAAAAGCCATAAAAATTCATAAAATTAAAAAAATCAACTTTGGGGACCTTAGCCGAGCCAAGGGAATCAATTTTGACCAAAAAATGATTTTTCCACATTTTCGGTATTTTTCATTTTCGAAAATTCATAGAAAATAAAAAAAATGAGAAAATTAAAAAATCAACTTTGGGAACCTTGGCCAAGCCTAGGGAACCAATTTTGACCAAAAAATGATTTTTTATATTTTTCACATTTCTTAATAATTTTCGGAAATTGGGTGAAAATTTGAAAATAAAATTGCATTTGAGGCCACAAAAAATATATGAAAAATAGCTAGTATTTTTCTTTTAATTTTCTCTTTATTTTGGCCAAAGAAAATCTCCAAAAATTAATTTCAAATCATGAGTTACTTTGTTAATCCCATTTTTAGAATACTTATAAAAATAATATAAAAATTTCATTTTTAGTTCGATAATTTTCGATTTTTGTATTTTTGAAGTCGTGACATTGTTTTCTAGGAATCCAGATTTTTCGATGGCTGAATCTTGCTTATCAGGTTGAAATTAAAGACTGCCAAAAAAGATCGAGTGCACATTTAACGAGTTCGAGGGCGTGAACACCAACGAGCTGAGCCTGGACGTCTACTTAAAACTTTTCTGAGTTTCGGTCACAAGGAGCCTGACCAATTTCATTAAGCTCAAGTGTTGAACACTCAAAGCTTGTAATCAGGAGTCCTAGTGATGGACTTGCCGAGATGGTTGCCATGGCACTTGGTCAAAGGAACTTTGAATTGTCGGTACGACGACAACTACTAAAGAAGCTTTTGAGAGGAATATTTTGGTGGAAGAGTGGTTGTTGCTGTGGGAATTTCTGTTGGGGGGTAGCTGGAGATCAAGTCGACCGACACTGAGGAAAAAAAAAAGAAGGAGAGGGGGGAGAATCTGGAAGCTCTGGGGGAGACGATGACTGCTGGAGCTTGGAGCGAGGAAGCTCACAATTGCCATGGCGACTAGAGCTGCAAGCCATGAAGCTCACCGAGGCCACGGCCACTCAGCATGATGACTGAGTGGAGAAAGCAACCAGACAGAGCTCTGCTTTTGCTTATTATTTGGAGAAACCTGCGACTGAAGAAGACGGAGTAACTTCATCCGTTCATGCGCGCAAGGAGCCTGCGCACTCGACAAAGAGAGGGGAAGATTGCAACACTGAAAAAAGAAAAAATACTGATGAACAATGGAGAACGAGAGAGAAAAACGACAAGACTCCCTCAACAGAGAGTTCAAACGTCTCCCTCCCCGCCATGGCCGACTTCCGGGTCACTTCTTCTTGCCGTCAAACCAGGCACGCCTCGTTGTGCCCTGTTTTGCCGAGTATGAAAGGCCAAATTCGATTGATGAGCTCGTGAGCGAACCATGACAAACGCGATGAATAGTATCCATTTAGAGCTTTATGTATTACATTTAGGTCGAGAACTGCCCTGAGTTTTGACTTGTCTTCAACACAGAATAGCACTTGTTCGATAAAATGCTTGGATGAAATGTTAAAGCTATGTTCGTGTGATCGACGTTTAGAACTAGGTTGATACCCGATTGCCTCAGCGATGGTTTAACTGCGACTGAACTTGCGTTTCTCATTGTCTTTTTGGCATGATTCCTGTGATTCCTGGTGCCGGTCGAGGACGATGACTAAACCGACATTCTGCCATTTCTTTGGCCCGATGATTGGCCTTCGGTTAAAGTGCGTTTTGCTTCCAGTCTCTCGGATCAGACGTTCAACGAAGCGGGTGGCTGTTGGTCAGAGAGCCCACGGGCTCACTGTGGTTTTTGAGTTGGAAGTTTCCAATATGTTCGTTGGTGACGCGCTCATTGATGTGCATGCGAAATTCGGTGAAAAGAGAGATGCGTAGTTGCTGGTGGACCGAGTGACAGACCAAGATGTGGTTTTGTTAACGGCATTGATTGTTGGTTACGGGCAACGTGGTAAGGAGTTCAAGGCTCAAGAGGTTTTCTCGGATATGACGAGGAAGGGGATCGAGCCTAATGAATTCACTCTCGCAAGCACTTTGATTGGTTGCGCAAACTCAGCAAATTTAAAATCTGGTATGGTGCAAAATGCAATTCAGGGTTGGTGTTTTACCTTTGCTCACGATGGGAAAGTCGCGTGGGATGTGAATGGAGGCCATTTGATATGCATGACACCAAATGCACATATCTAATGGGCCGTCTAGCGGTTCTGCTGGGAAATAGATCTCTAGAAATGTGGGAGGTTCCATTACCTCAAATGGTGAAAGTTATTTATCCATCTATGCGAAGGGAAAATATTGATCCTCGTTTTGTGGAACTGAAGTTATTATTTAAATGCTCAACATTTAAATCTGGTGACATGTAGAGCATCCCTCTATCGATGGAATGGTCGATTTCTCAGTCTCATGAATACTTACGTCTGGGGTGCCATGATGGAATGTCCCTCTGCAGGGTACCCTACAACAACCTCAGTCTAACGCTTCAAAGGCGGAACATTTCATAAGCTACGAAGGACAGATATTAGAGGTGGAGCTGAGGGGAGAATCACTGATATACCACAGAGCTGAAGATGCCTCAGGAGCAGCAAATGAGGATGGGAGGACTCCAAGTATAATGGATACCTGGGCCTACTTTTACTCAGTAATTTCAAGCGCAGCTAATAGAGGCATTGCCTGTGATCAATATCACAAACACAAGGAAGATGTCCAACTCACGGCAAGAATGGGCTTAGACGCATACTGGTTCTCCACCTTATGTTCGAGGCTCATTCCAAATGGGTGAGGCTCTATGAATCCAAAGAGATTGCAGTACTATAATCACGTCATCAATGAACTAATCAGCCATGGGATTGGGCTGTACGTGACACTGCACCATTTTGACCTGCCACGAGCTCTTGAAGACGGGTATGGAGGACGGATAAGTAAAAATATGGCGAAAGATTCTGTGAAATATGCAAACGTATGCTACAGGATGTTTGGAAACAGAGTTAAATACTGGACAGCCTTCAATGAGACCAATATTTTCTCAAAGAATATGCAGAAGGGATATGTAGGGCTCAATCTTTTGAGTTTCCATTCCGTTCCTGCCACAAACAAGACATCATTACAACTCAAAGGACGGATGATCTTTGCATGGGTCGTTTTGTAAAACCGCTGGTGCACGGGGAGTCTTTTGAGGTGATTGATCATGGGATCGACATTGGGCTCATCGCCGACATGACCTGGCTCGCCCGGGAGTTCTTTGCGACGTCCTCGGAGGAGAAGCGAAGGGTTGAGCTTCCACAACAGCTCTGACCAGTCTCAGGATAATCACAACAGCCCACTGTTGACATCTGATTTTTTATCACATTTTCTCTTTAAAATTAATAAAAAATCCATAAAAATTCATAAAATTAAAAAATCAACTTTGGGCTAGGCCGTTGGAGTTCTGTAGCCAAGCGCGATCGAACTTCGCGCGAATCTCGTTGGAACCGCGACTCGCAGCCCTCGAATAGATGATGTCCCGCGGTCGAAATCGCTCAGGTAAGTCACTTATTCCTCCTGTTGTGGTGCAGATTGTGACTTTCTATAGCGTTGAAGCTTCAGTTCATCGTCCTCGTGAAGAAGAAGTCCAATGAAAATGATGGCCTGGAAATGAGCGTAAGGGAAAAGAAATAAAAGAAATGTAAGTAAAGGTAGAGCATATTGAGTTGGATTTCCGTGTTTGAGATGGCTGTAAGTTTAACTTGAAATTTGGTAACCATTGGGCTTCACAATCAGGCCTTCCTTAGGCTTCAAATGGATGAATTTTGAACCTAGTCCAATGAGTCTTTTCTTTTTCTTCGGACTGATTTGGGCCCTTAGTCGAGTGAGTCGGATCCACTGGCCCGGGCCGAAAATTAAATTCTATAAAAATCAAAAATAAAATAAAATAAAATAAAAATTGATTAATTAATTAAAAATCAATTAATTAAAAATTCAGAAAATTTCAGAAAAATTCCAGAAATTACGAAACGGGCCATTTCAACTGGTCAACTCTATTTGCATTTCCCGATCCTTGAAAAATGACCATTTTATCCTTCTGGTCAGTTTGGTCCAAATCTTTCCGAGTCACCCCAAATGATTTTTCATGAAATTGGTACCGAAAGGGCGTTAGAGTAATCTAACGTAACCAAGTCCCCGAACTCATGATCTCTGGTTCGCAGAAATAAATTTGTTCTCCCGCTGATTTATTTAGGTTTCTAATCGACCTACCAAGAACGATTAGTGGCGAGTCCAAATCTTAAAATCATTTAAACAAAAACCAAAGTCGCAATTTGGTAGAGCTTGGGAGAGCTCGAACTAGGTTAGTTAATTTAATCAATTAATCTAGTAATCCATTAACCTAAAAAATGAATTTTAGATCGCGACAGATAGGGATCGAAATGCAAAGCTCTTGCGTTGATTGCGCTTGGGTTGACCATATTTTATCCCGCGCATTATTTGAATTGACAATTCTTCCCATCGTCGTTTGATTGCACGGAGGGTAAGGTTGTCAATTCAGATAGTGGGGGCCTTTTAGGTCCATACCTCGTCTCTCCTTTTTATTTTCTAGAGTCCACTCTTCACTTGAGTCATGCGCATGTATATGTGATTTGCATTTTTCCAAGGTAAAGGTAAGTTTTTTTTACTTTATCTTGTATTTATTTTCGGTCGGTCCATGCTAGGTGTAAGTCAAATTTTGAATTTAACATCATGGCTGCCTTTCTCAAAAGAAAATAAAAATAAAAATTGTACCCCATTTCTAAAAAATTCTTGAGGAAAAAATGAATGAATGCAAAAAGATCCCTCCAGGGAATTTTTGTCGGTCAATAAGGAATTTTGTCACGTATTTCCTACTTCAATAGAAATGAAGTTTTCCTAGCAAATTTACCTCTGAAAATTCATTTTGATAAAAAGAAAAATTCCTTCAGAAAACTTGGTAAACGTTAAGAGATTTTGTCGCATTTTTGAAATTGTAAAAATCTGTAAGAAAATTCTGTTTCAGAAACATGTCTTCATAAGGAATTTTTTTTTCTAAATCCTTCACAAAATAGAAAAATTAAATCAGATTAATGTAGGTGTCATGGACCGATCTCCCTTAGATCACATACTAATTATGTCCTTTGTTTTTGCAGAGGAATCACAGGTACCCCAGGCGGGAATAAAATTTAAAGTTCAACAATATACCAGGAATAATCTCCAAAAATTCGAAAAGATGAAAAATACTGATGTGTTAACCATTAATCTTGGGGGCAGGCGAAAGGGTCCATCTTCCGAAGCCAGATTTTTGTCAATCACTGAACTTGTATGGGATGTGTATTATGATACAACAACGGATTTGTACAGATCAAACATGGGGGCATTTTTAATGTATTGGGAGGGGATCCTGTATTTTATTAAAAACTATATAGACTGCAGAACCCATGAAACAGGTTCATTAAGTCGATCTTGCAACGCCTCCCTGATTAAATTAACTAAAGGCCTGCCTTTTAGTTTTCTCGGATTCGAACCACGTGAAGATCTTTGGAGGACCGGTGTTTTATTAATGGACATGGCCCACAGACATATCTGCCGACATCTCGGCCGACACGAGCTAGTGGACGCCGAAAGACAGCATGAGCAAAGTAGGTGCACGCAACAGGTGGCCTAATTCATTTACGAGCCTCAATGTGGCTAGTGGGGCCCGTTGCCGAAAGTTTATTTAACGTTCATGGTATTATCATCTTAAGCGGCTAATATCAAGAGAAATTTTAATCTTCGGCGTCTCCAGGACTTTGAACTGTTCTGTCATGCTATACGAAAGAAGAGATGGCAAGAAAATTAAAGCACAGACATGTGAAGATTTTCCTGGATTCCATTCAGCAACATATATTACAACAGCTCAATGAGGAGGAAAAGTAAAGCTAAACTGAGCCCTAATGAGCATCACAAAAGAGTTCGGCTGATTCTCCATGAAGTTAATTCTCTGCCTACACTGAGCAATCTGGGATTCGAGATCCGCAAGCTTGAAGAACAGGCGAGTACACTTAAGATGATAATACCATGACGCCACTACTCTGAAAAAGAAAGAAAGAAAAGACGAGCCGAGTGGGAGACAAAGAAATTTTCGGCAGAAAAGAAGATAGGATTTGTCTTTATCGTAGGGCTCGCCAGCAAAATCGATCGCGGAGATAACGACAGGGGGCCCCTCTACCGTGAAAAAAAAACGAGCTGGGTGAGAGATACGATGAAAAAGGATGAAAAAGACAGAACACTCGGGAGAAGCAATACAATCTTCTAAACCCACGCCTAGATCTTAAAAGGGAACGTCCTTCCGACGATCTTCACCTATGCTCTGAAGAAAGTTTCAAAGCATACCCAATCGCTCAGAAAAGTTCAGAGAGAGTAAAAATACAATGAGAGAGTAACAAACCCTGAGAAACTATTAACCAGTTAAAGATGTCTCAACCCAACACATTCGAGAGCTATCGCTACCTGCTGAATATGGGAGATGAAGAGTTCGAGGCCATGTTCAGAATTCAGGATATGGAACCTGGCCCTTCCGCCGACGACGCCCAGGATTTGAATAAAGATAAGGACAACAACAACGAGGGACAAAAGAAGCGTCGCAAGCGTCACACCGAGCGTCAGGTCCAAAGGCTCGAAGATTTCTTCATAGGGTGCCCTATGCCGGATGACAAACAAAAAATGCAACTGTGCCAAGAGACAGGGTTGAACCCTATGCAAATCAAGTTTTGGTTTCAAAATAGGCGAACTCAAGTAAAGACTCAACATGAGCGCCATGAAGTTGAGTTTCTGAAAACTGAAAATGAAAAACTCCGAAAAGAGAACAAGAGGTGCAAGGAAGCTTTCGACTCCACCACCTGCCCCAACTGCACTAGCCCCCTCACTCTCGACGAAAGGCACTATCTAAAGATTGAAGATGCCCGTTTAAGAGGTGAGTTGGATCAGTTCATAACAAGACCGAATTCTATTATAGGGAGGTACGAAAAGACCGGCCCTATTGGATCAGCATTGATACCTCTCGAGAAAGAGGAGACAGATCACCACCAAGCGGACAGTTCGACGTCGGTAGAGCATCAGGGCTGTAATATGCGTACCCAGCCTGTATTCCGAAGTCAATGATCACGAGACCTTCAACGTAGCCGATGCGTACCTGATCTGGAATGAAGTTTGCTGACCACTGGAGAGCCTGCAAAGGAAGAAAAATAAACCCTGAACAGATGCATATGCTTTATCTTGCAAGGGATATTTTCTGCTTTTATGAATGTCTGGAATTAAATGTAAAAACAAGAAGTAATGATTTTCCTTTCTCCTATTAAATGCTCCAGTTTGTCATCGCACCAAACTCGCGGTGAATTAATGGCGAATAAAAATACACGTAAACTCAAAGGGTAATTCCATATCTTCCGATTTATCCTCGAATTGCTTCGGTTTTCAATTAGATCCCTTCCATTTTCAGGAATTTGCAAAACTGACCTGAGAACACAATCATATCCAAAAACAAGTTGAATAAGATCTATGGCAAATCAACTCGCGGACATTGCCATAGAACGGATGGCTTCGGAAAAAAGAATACGAATGAGAGACCCGAGCAATCTCAGAGACGGGTAATCTTGTATCATTCTAATTTGCTCATAATCATCTTGAGTCATGTATTGTTTTATTCCGCTCTTAACAAGGATTGCAAATTGCCTTGAGAAGTATAGTAACGGGAAATGGCCAAATGCAATACAATAAGGCCGCGCTATCTCGAGGATTAACCTTTGAAAAGGAAAGCCCCATGGATACCTACGGCCCAATGGGCCTGATAGCATAGCGAATGTCAATGGACCACATCAGTCTGAGTTTGATCCCCAAGGATAAGGAACCTCTAAAGTATTGTAAATATTTTGCACATCTCTTGTTGCAGAAAGAAACAAAAATACCCGACGAACAAGATTGAGGCCAATACTTTGCCATAGCCTTGGCTCTAGTGATAAAGTGTCCAACTGAAACTGGAGAGAAGCTCGACCCAGTGAGTCCGATAAAAGGATTATGCAAGGCATTCAAAATGAAGGGTAAATTAGTATCGTTTCCAATTTATCCCATCTGATACTGACTGACCCGTCTCCTTTCCATTTTACAGACATTTAACATGTTGAAGAAGACAAATCCAAAAGAAAATTATGATCATTTGACAAATTCTATTCTGATGAAAAATGAGGCAAATTGATCGCAAGCTCTGAAACGAAAAAGCAAATATGCCTTCCTTATCTCGTTTGATTTCAAGAATAATTTCTCTGCTTTTGCCAGGAGCATTCAACCGATAACTATAGCGATTGTTGTCATTAAACAAACCTAAATACTCCCTCACCCATAGGCTTCATCGCGCAGAGGCAAAGTTTAAGACGAACTGCTCCTCGACATAAGGAGTACGCTTCCCAATTTGTTCGATCCGCCCACATACCAGGGCAATTCAAATCCGCCCATCCTTGCACATTTCGTAAACGTGCTTGATGCTTTAAAAATTACCACATCCGCATTGTGTTTGCACAATCCATGATTTATACATGACTCTTTTGCATGTTTATTTTACCAACTTTGGCTCGGAATATAAATCACGCATGATGCATCGGATGTGTAGGATGAGGCATGAAAGGATGATGAAATGCAAGCTATCCCTATACACGTCCTACATTTTAATCTGCGATGAGTCAAGTGCTAAATAGGTTCCACATTCCCCAAGACGATGGGTTTTCTCGCAAAAGGTACGATAGCTGAAATGAAGAAGGCATTCGTTTCTCTATCCTAAATACTACAGATGACCATTGATAACCCATTTTGAGTGTTGATTTCATTTCGTAACCCCTGTCGAGAACCACCCCTCATCAGGGGCAAATAAAGGTAGTCCCAGCAATATCACGAGGTAAATGGTTAGAAATTTTCTTGCTCGAATTAATATCAATTTTCGAGTGATTCTTTGTTTTCAACCTCATACGATAATTTAAGCGCATTAGGAAGATGAAAAGCATCGTTACTCTATCTAATATGCTTTCATCTTTTGCGTTGCCCAATTGAGCCTGCTACTCATTTCTTAAAACCCTGTTGATGATCATTGCCCCTTCCAAAATGAAGATGGCACCCTTTGAGGTAAGTAAAATTGGGTTTGAGCTTCTGTAGGATTCCTAGTCTCTCCAGACTCCAGAATGACACCCTTTGAGGCAAACCAAGTCCTTCTTACAGGCAAACCAAGTCCTTCTTACAAGCATCAAGTCCTTTCTACAGGCACCAAAGTCCTTGTTACAAGCACCAAAGTCCTTTTTACAGGCGCCAAGTCCTTTCTACAGGCATCAAGTTCTTCTTACAAGCATCAAGTCCTTTCTACAGGCACCAAAGTCTTTTTTACAGGCACCAAAGTCCTTTTCACAGGCACCAAGTCCTTTATACAGGCATCAAGTCCTTTCTACAGGCATCAAGTCCTTTCTACAAGCACCAAAGTCCTTTCTACAAGTACCAAGTCCTTTATACATGCATCAAGTCCTTTCTACAGGCATCAAGTCCTTTCTACAGGCACCAAAGTCCTTTTTACAGGCACCAAGTCCTTTATACAGGCACCAAGTCCTTTATACAGGCATCAAGTCCTTTCTACAGGCACCAAAGTCCTTTTTACAGGCACCAAAGTCCTTCTTACAGACACCAAGTCCTTTTGACAGGCACAAAGTCCCTCTTACAGGCATTTTCACAGGTTGACCTATCATACGGGTCAAATCTCAATGAAAATTTAAATCATTAGAATCCTTTCATTAGGAATCTACCATGGGGTAACCTACTATACGGGTCAAATCTCAATCTAATTTTAATCAGTAGAATCCTTTCATTAGGATTCTACCATGGGTTGACCCACCATACGGGTTCAAGTTCAACCATCCTAAGGTTTTCTTATAACGAATCATTAGGTTCTCATTCCACTATTAGTAAAGCATTCATGTCAAGCAACCGCCACACAACGGGCAGGTAAGTGCCAGGTAAACCCCTTGCCTCTCTATCTCTCCCTCACTTCATATGAAAGCCTCCTCAAACCGGGTCTGGATAGAAACTTGCTAAGAGGGGTATTGGAGATAAAATGTCACGACTCATTCATTTCTTAGGTTGAGTCAATTAGGATTCATGTGTCATCTCGTCTTTGAAATGAACCTCTACCGAGCTTCCTTTCAAAGAGGGGCAGCTGTTGACACTTGATTTTTAATCATCTTTTCTCTTTTAAAATTAATGAAAAATCCATAAAAATTCATAAAATTAGAAAATCAACTTTGGGGACCTTGGCTAAGCCTAGGGAACAAAAGTTGACCAAAAAATGATTTTCCATATTTTCAAGAATTTTATTTTCAAAAATTAATAAGAAATTTATAAAAATTCATAAAATAAAAAAAAAATCAATTTTAGGGACCTTGGCCAAGCCTAGGGAACCAATTTTGACTAAAAATTGATTTTTCATATTTTTAGTATTTTTTGGTATTTTTTATTTTCGAAAATTCATAAACAAAATCAAGAAAAAATGAGAAAATTGCAAAATCAACTTTGGAAGTCTTGGACAAGTTTATGCAACCATTTTTGAACAAACAAATAATATTTCATATTTTTTTTATATATTTTTTTAGAAATTAGGAAAATATTTAATAAATAATAACATTTGAGGCCACAAAAATACATAAAAATAGTCAATATTTTTCTTTTAAATCTCTTTTCATGTTGGCCATCGCAAATTTAAAAAATCTAATTCGTAGTTGTGTATTCTTTCACGAGCATAATCTCGAATCGGGCCTAAAAAATTCAATTTAAGTTAATCTATTTTTATTTTTCACATTTAGAAGTTGTGACATTGTTCTCTAATATTTCAAATCTTCATCTTGGCCCAATTATACCAAGAATGACTCAATGTTGCAAAAGGGCTTTAACTAAATTTTGCATTATTTCCAGCGGTAAGAAATGAGCTTAAATTTGACATGCGGTAAATTTTGACTAAGCATAAGAGAGGTGTGTCAAAAGTTGTGAGGAGATTTGGACTTAAAGAAATATTTCTTCAGGGACTGAATTGTAAATACTTAAAATCTCAGGGACTAGAGTGCAAATACCTAACACTTGAGGGATTATTTTGCAAATAACAAAAAGAAGAGTTAGTGGAGAAATTAGAGTAGAGAAGAGGAGATAGAGAAGGAAAGATGGAGAAGAGGGGATAGAGAAGAGGAGATGGAGAAGAGAAGAGAAGATACAGAAAATAAGATGAGAATAGAGAAGGGAATATGGAGATGAAGAAGAGTTAGTGGAATGAGAGATAGATATGGAGAAGGGAAGATGAAAATGAAGAAGAGTTAGTGGAGAAATTAGAATGTGAGATATAGATGGAGAAAGGAAGATGAAAATGAAGAAGAGTTAGTGAAAAATTTAGAATGGGAGATAGATGAATGTTTATAAAAGGAGGAAGAAATTAGCTTGGAAGAGAATTTTTTGGAGAGAAAATTTTGGGAAGTTTGAGAGGATTTTGGGAGGTTAAAGAAAAATTTGAGAGAAAGAAAATACTAAAAAGGGAGAGAGAATTTTGAAGATGATGGGAGTCTAAAGTTAGGGAGTTATCATCACCAATTCCTTCATCGATCAACATAAATCAAGAGTTCATCCCCGTCGTTCGAGCCATAATTTTTCGGCAATAAATTACAGCTAAGTATTTCTATTTATTTATTTATGGTTTTAGTGGCAAATGGACACAATTTGTCTACATTGTCCGCCCCCATTTTTCCCAATATTTTTATGTCAGGTAAAAAAAAATGACCCCCATCAAAGGCGGTTTCCATAGAGCTAAGTGTTTTTCTACTTCTTTTTATTCTTTATACTTTATTTTACTTCATTTGCTGGTGTTATTATTATTATTATTATTATTATTATTATTATTATTATTGTTGTTGTTGTTGTTGTTGTTGTTGTTACTTTTGTTGTTATTATTATTATTGTTATTATCATTATTATCATTATTATTATTTGTATTTACTCTTTCCGGTTCAAATGCAATTGACACAGATTTCCTATATTCTCTCCATTTTCCCCATTTTTTTATGTCAAGCAAAAGGGCAATTCCATATCAACAGCAAATCCTATAGAAGTGCAAAAATCGGCCCAGACAAACTCCAAAGTGTCCACCAATTTCTCAGCTGATCTGTGATTAAAAGTCATTCTTAATTCAAAAGAGAATCTCTATGTTGATAACAGAGAGAACGAAAACCAATTCTAGAAGTCCCTCCAAAAAATGGGAGATAAGTGCTCTTTTCATTCTTCTGATTTTAGGTGTAGATTAGCACAGATTTTGTATACTGACACTTTACTCTATTTTTATGTCAGGCAGCTGCGGTTCTATATCAATGGCCAATCCTACGGAAGCACAAAATCGACTTGGAGGAGTCCTCAAGCGCGACAAATTTCAAATTGTTGAATCAATTTGTTGTAATTTATTTTAAAAAGAACTCAAACCCCAGAATGGAGAGGCAAAGCGCATCCACTGGAGGTCATTTAAATACCTGCAATTTAAATACTTGCAGCATAAATCCCAAAGGGAAAAGCCAAGTAAATGCTAAGCCTCCTATTGGAGGTTTTTACTTACAGTAATTTAAATACCTGCAATTTAAATACCTGCAGCATAAATCCCAAAGGGTAGAGCCAAGCCAATGCTAGGCACCCATTAGAGGTTTTTACTTACAGTAATTTAAATACCTGCAGCATAAATCCCAAAGGGAAGAGCCAAGCCAATGCTAGGCCTCCCATTGGAGGTTTTTACTTATAGTAATTTAAATACCTGCAATTTAAACACCTGTAGCATAAATCCTAAAGAGAAGAGTTAAACCGATGCTAGGCCTCCCATTGGAGGTTTTTACTTACAGTAATTTAAATACCTGCAATTTAAATACCTGCACCATAAATCCCAAAGGGAAGAGCCAAGCCAATGCTAGGCCTCCCATTGGAGGTTTTTACTTACAGTAATTTAAATACCTGCAATTTAAATACCTGCACCATAAATCTCAAAGGGAAGAGCCAAGCCAATGCTAGGCCTCCCATTGGAGGTTTTTACTTACAGTAATTTAAATACCTGCAATTTAAATACCTGCACCTTAAATCCCAAAGGGAAGAGCCAAGCCAATGCTAGGCCACCCATTGGAGGTTTTTACTTACCGTCATTTGAATACCTGTAATTTAATTCCTGTATCATTAAACCCCAAAAGAGAGGGCCAAGCCAAGCTTGGGCCATCCATTGGAGGTGTTTATTCACTGTCATTTACTTCTTGTAATTTAATTTTTGAATAACCAGACCCAAAAAATGAGTAGGTCGTAACACTGCACAGAAGTCGTTAACACACTCCTTCTTTCGGCTTTAGGGAATTTTTAACACTAAAAAAATATAATAATAATAATAATAATAATAATAATAATAATAATAATAATAATAATAATAATAATAATAATAATAATAATAATATGCCATCCATGCACCCTATTTAAGAAATGAAAACACCAAAAAAGAACACCCCACTAAAACCTTAGGAATAAACCAAGCCTGAGTTGCCAAATTAAGATATCCATGAAATTAAAGTACAGAAAGGGCATTAGTTTTAATTAACTAGTGTAACCAAGTCCCCGAACTTAAAATCTCTGGTTCGCAGAAATAAATTAGTTCTCCCGCTAATTTATTTAGGTTTCTAATCGACCTACCAAGAACGATTAGTGGCAACTCCAAAAATTAAAATCATTTCAACAAAAAAAATAAAGTCGCGATTTGGTAGGGCTTGGGAGGGTCCGCGTTAGGTTAGTCAAATCTAATTAACCTAATAATCCGTTTACCCGCTCGAAAAAAAATAAAATAAAATTTTTTAGGGTCGCGATTGTATCCCATTTCTGAAAAAAGATAAATGCGGAAAAATCCCTTAAGGGAATTTTGTTGATCAATGAAAGATTTTGTCACATTTTTTCTTAATACTTCAATGGACTTAAGATTTTCTCAACAAATTTACCTTGAAAATTCATTTTGATAAAAAGGAAATTCTTCCGAGAAATTTGGTAATTATCAAAGGAATTTGTCACATTTTTTTCCTAAGTTATAAAATCTGCAAGAAAATTTTTTCTGAAGAAATTCACTCATATTTTTCTAAGAAACTTTTCTCTAATTTATCATAAAATTGAAAAATAAAATTGGACTAATCTAGGTGTCATGGACCGACCTTTCTTATGTCACATACTCATTATTTCCTTTACTTTTGCAGGGAATCACAGGTACCCCAGGCGGGAACAAAACTAGAAATAATCTTGAAGGATACGAAAGGACGAGAAATTGCCGGTGCCTTAACCGATTACCCTAGGGGCAATCGAAGAAATCCATTCTCCTAGAGACAAGATCATGTCGACCGATGACATGTGTATGTATGGGCTATGCATTTTCGGGCGATGATAAATTTATACAAATCAGACGTGGGGGCATGTTTAATGTATTGAAAAAGTTCCTGTATTTTTGTTGAAAAGGTACAGATTGTATAAGTATGTCAATCCAACCCCGCGACGTCTTTTTGATTAAATACACCAAAAGCCCTATGTTTTAACTCTCTCGGGTTCGAACCACGTGGAGAATTTTGGAGGATCGGAGAATTATTTTTTATTGTGGCCCACAGACGTTTCTCCCAACGCTACAGACGACCGACACGAGCAAATGGGCGCCGAAAGAGACTAAGCCTGACTTGGAGTAGGGCACGCAATGTGTAGCCGAATTATTTATTGGCACACTGATCGAGTGGCTACAGCTTTGTTATTTGGCATGATTGAACGTGGGTCTCTACGCGGCTAGTGGGGGCCGCTGCCGAACGCTTCTTTAGCGTTTTTGATATCATCTACTACAACTAATAGGAACATCGAGAATAATGTTAAACCTCAGCGTTTCCAGTGCCTTGAATCGCAGAGAAGAAATGGCAGAAAATTAAAGCATAAACATGTGAAGATTTTTCTTGATTCCATTCATTATCGAGTATTGCAACAGTCATCGAGGTGGAAAAGTAAAGCTAAACTAAGCCCTAATAAGCATTGCAAAAGAGTTTAACTGGTTTTCCATGAAGTTAAGATTTTGCCTACACTGAGTAATCTGGTATTCGAGATCTGCAAGCTTGAAGAATAGACGGGTACACTTCTCCTTTTGCCTGACAGCGGTAACCTCATGATGCTCAATGGCGAATTTCAGGTTCTCAGTCAAGTCCCTCTCAAAAGCGATATCCGCCGTTAGATCATCGAGCCTCTCCTCCAGCCACACACGTTTGAACTTCATCACGATATCACTCGGGTCGTGTTCGAAGTAGGTCTGGTTTAAGGCCAAACGCTCTATCAGCTTCTCTCTCTCATGGATCAACAGCGAGATCTGTTCTTCAGCAGATTTGACGGCCCTCTTATACCGAGCAACCGCGTGTTCTGCGAACTCCAGGCGATCAGATCGATCCTGGTAGCGAGCTTTCACGACCCGGCTTAAGGTGATCGTTTCGCAAGTGTTCCGACAAGCCTCTAGAAAGTTGATGAAGACATGTGGGAACGCCCTGTATTCCCTCTCTAGGTTAGTGCCCTCAACCGAAGAGGCATTCACTTCCCCGAACAGACCGAGGATCTCAGCTTCGACGCTCGGATGGTGGGCTATGTAAATATAGCCTCGACCAAGAAGGTGGTAGAGTCTTTCCCATTTGAATGTAACTTCAAACGGGAAGATTTGTGTAGGAAGATTGGCCATTAGCAAGGAAAGAATCAAGGCTGATGAGTAAAACACAAAAGATAAGAAGGAGAGAAAGGTAAAGCAGATGATCGGAATACGAAGGTGGTAATCTACTTCAAGTTAAATATTAGGTTCACAGGGGCAATCTTTATTGGCCAGATTTTTCTATCTGCCATTCTCTGTCGGCAATACCCCCGTTAGCTTGAATTCCAGTCAGGCAGCGACCTCGAGCCAAGCAAATCTGACGTCTCTGCGAAAAGGTTCGACGAGACGCCACCATTTCGAAAAAGAAAGAAGAAAAGACGAGCCAAGTGGGAGATAAAGAAACTTTCGGCAGAACAGGAGATGCGACTCATTTTTATCGGAGAACTCGCCAGCAAATCAACGGTGGAGATAACGACAAGGGCCCCGCCACCGTAAAAAGATGAAGAAAAACAAGCCAAGCGAGAAATACGATGAAAAAGCTGAGAAAGACAGGGCTCTCAGGAAGAGTAATACAGTTTCTAAACCCACACCAAAATTTTAAAGAGAGATGTCCTTCTCGTGATCTTCATCCAGGCTCAGAAAAGAGTTTCAAAGCATACATAGACACTCAGGAAAATCCAGGGAGAGTGAAATACAAAGCAGAGTAGCAAACCTTGAGAAACTATCAACCAACCAAAAATGTCTCAACCCAACACACTTGAAAGTTATCGCTACCTGCTGAATATGGGAGATGAAGAGTTTGAGGCCGTGTTTGGAATTCAGACCATGGAGCCTGGCCTTTTCGCCAACGACGTCCAAGATTTCAAAGAAGATAAAGACGAAGAGTTCGAGGCCATGTTTGGAAATCAGCCCACAGAGCCTGGCCCTTTTGCCAACGATGTTCAAGATCTTGGCAAGAATAAGGATAACAACGACAACCAGGGTCAAAAGAAGCATCGCAAGCGTCATACCGAGCGTCAGGTCCAAAGGCTTGAAGATTTCTTCATAGGGTGCCCTATGCCGGATGACAAACAAAGAATGAAATTGTGCCAAGAGACAGGGCTGAACCCTATGCAAATCAAGTTTTGGTTTCAAAATAGGGCAACCCGAGTGAAGACTCAACATGAGCGCCATGAAGTCGAGCTGCTACGAGCTGAAAATGAAAAACTTCGGGCAGAAAACAAGACGTACAGGGAAGCTTTTGATAGCGCCATCTGCCCCGACTGCAATAGCCCCCTCACCCTCGACAAAAGGCAGCAGAGGAGGATCGAAAATGCTCGTTTGAGAGGTGAGGTAGATCAGTTTTCGGTAGGATCCAGTCTTGTCAGAGGAGTGCACGAGAGGACCGGTCCTACGGAACCAGTTTTGACGCCTTCTAAGGGAGAAGGTATGTATCACTACCAAGCGGACATTGACGACGATCTTTTCACCATGATCAACCAGTTCGACGTCAGTAGAGCACCGGGGCTGTGATGTGTGTACCCAACATGTATTTCGAAGATAGTGATCACGAGACCTTCAACATGGCCGATACGTACTCAATCCGAAACGAAGCTAGCTCATCACCGGAGAGCCTGCAGAGGAAGGAAAACCAATCCTGAACGGATCCACATGCTTTATTTTTTGCATGAGATATTTTCTACCTTTATGGATGCTTGGAATCAATGCAAAAAGCAAGAAGTGATGATTTTCTCTTCTCCTATTAAATGCTCAGGTTTGTCATCGCACCAAAACTGGAAAAATTAATGGCGAGTAAAAATACGCGTAAACTCGAAGGGTAATCCTGTATCGTTCCAATTTACCATCAAATTGCTCTAATTCTAAATCAGATCCCTTCTGTTTTCAGAAACTTGCAAAACGACCCGAAAATACAGTCATTGGACAAAATTGGAGGTAAATCGACTCGTGGACATTACCATAGGTTAGACGGCTTCAAACAAAGGAAAACGCGAACGAAAGATCTGAGCAACTTCAAAGAAGGGTAATTTTGTATCGTTCCAATTTATTCGTGTTCATCTTAAATTCTGAATTACCTTCCTTCATCTTAACAGGGATTGTAATCTTCATTGAAAAGCACCACGACATGAAATGGCCCAAGATAATACAACAAGGCCGCGCTATCCCAAAGGTTAACCCTTAAAGGGAAGTCCATGGACGCCTACGGTCAAATGGGCCTGATGACAGGGGGAATGGCAACGGCTTGAGATGGCCCGAGTTCGATCCCCAAAGTCGAGGAATATGCTAAATCTTATGAATGAATAATATGACCTGGTGCATGTTTCTTTTTTGCAGAAAGAAACAGGAATACTCAACGAACGGTGCTGAAATCAACACTTTTCCACAATTTTTGGTGAAGTAGCCCACGAGAGTGAGGAAAACTCAATCCAGTGAAGCTGGCAAAAGACTCATGCAAGGCATTCAAAATGAAGGGTAAACCAGCATCGTTTCCAATTTATCCCTTCCAACACCGACTAACATGTCTCCTTTTCTTTTGACAAGAAATGTTAATACTAACATTTAACAGGTCGAAGAAGACCACACCAAATGGCGGAATTACGATCATTTGATGAAATCTAGTCTGATGAAACCGAGGCAAATTGATGGGGCGAACTCAGAGATGAGTCACTCCTCGACTTACGGAATAGACTCCTCATTCGCTCGGCCGGCCCACATGCCCAAGGGCAATTCAAATTCTCCCATCATTGATACACTTGCACATTTCTAAACGTACATGATGCTTAAAAATTTCCACATCCGCATTGTGTTTGCACGTTCCATGATTTATGCATGACTGTTCTGCATATTTACTTTACCAATTCCGACTTGGAGTATAAACTACATATGACGCCTCGAATATGTAGAATAGGGCATGACAGGATGATGAATAGCAAGCCGTTTCCACACATGTCCTATATTCTAATCCATGGTGAGACGAGTGCTAAATAGATTCCGCATTCCCCAAGGCAATGGGTTTTCTCGCAAAAGGTACGATAGCCGAAGGGAAGGAGGCGTTCATTTCTTTATCCTAAACACTACAGGTGACCATTGATAACTCATTTGAGCAGCGGTTTCGTTTCGTAACCCCTGTCGAGAACCACCCCACATCGGGGCCAAATGAAGGTAGTCCCAGCAATAGCACGAGGTAAATGGTTAGAAATCTTCTTGCTTGGACTAACATCAATTTTCGAGTGTGTCTTAGCTTTCAATCTCATGCGCTAATCCAAGTGCCTTAAAATGATGAAAAGTATTCGTTTCTCTATCCGATACACTCATTACCCTTTGCATCGCCTAATTGAGCCTGCATACTCATTCTTAAGATCCTGTTGGTGATCATTACTCATTCCAAAATGAAGATGGCGTCACCTCAAAGCAAGAGAACTCAGAAGAAATGGGTCTACACGGAGTCCCCGAATCAACTCTTCAAGAGTACTAAATCTTTGACATGCATGTGTATATGACACAATCTTTAGAAAAATAAACAGAAAAGACACAAAGGCAAGAGGCGGGACCAAAAGAAAAAGAGCCGGTCCCTGGGCATGAAAAAGCAAAGTGCCAGTCAAGGCCAATGTCCATTCAAATCAATGAAAATCTCCAATGGGACCTGGCTGCGAAAGCAAACTCTTCAAAGAAGCCAGGTTGCAAAATACACAGTTGAAGTTTATACCGTTCGGTAGCAACGACGGTATCAGCAAAAATTGACACCATCCCCATACAACGATGGTGTCCCTTGAGGACTATTCTGAGGGTCCAGACTGATGGTAAAAATGCAATGATCACCAATTTCAAACCCACTACATATATCTTCTGGGCCAAAATAAGCTTCTTACTTTCCTGCTCCCCGATCCCAACCTACGTTACAACCCATGAAAGTCTTTTCTGATTAAGGCGCTTGAGTTAACGTAGAGTTGATTGTTAAACATCGCTTGAAAAGGTACGAGCAAGATTATTTCTCTCTCATTTTTACAGGGTTCTTGGCTTGTAAACCCGGAGCATATGATGAAAACTTTCTTGTTAATGGCCTTGACTCGAAAGAGTCTCCCTTGTTTAGCCTTTGACCTGGCCTACATTACGGTCCTAATCAAGACCTCCAGATCGGCTTGATCGTACCAATTACGAGATTACTCAAACCCTTGTTGAATGCGAAAATGGTGAAATTGAGTGATATTTTTTTCAATCCTGCAATTAGGATAGACAACCTTTCTCGAGAGTGAGAAAAAGCCCTTTCGGACTGAAGTCCCCCATTTAGATCACATTCGAAGTGTTCATATTGTAATAAACTCCTTGAACAAAATTGGTAATGCAAACTTGACAGAATGGCCGTGCATGATCCATATTTTGATTGACTGCAACGTGAGTTAGCACACAAACTGCTTCTAACCAATGAATTCATTGATGAAAATGCTTGCACATGTTACCTCTGATGCTGCTTGACAGGTAACACGTTCTCGAAATTCGAGTTATATCCCAAGGTCTCGAAATTCATTCGGCGGTTGTTTAACGAACAAGCCTAGTTGTCGAGAAACCACTAGGCAATCTTCCAAATCCTCAGGTAAGTATGCCTTCGACCTGAACCTTTTAAGAGAATGAATTCTGACGATTGTCAAGGTACTTGGATTCAGTGCGGCATATATAGGTATCCACTTTCTCCAATGGAGTATTGAAATGCTCGAAATGTTTTGATCTCTGCCTCTTTGACTTATGCTTGAGCGACAAGAGAATATAATTGGGTTTGAGCTTCTGCAAGATTCCTGGTCTCCCCAGATCCCAGAATGGCACCCTTCAAGGTAAGATAATTTGGGTTTGAGCTTTTGCAGGATTCCTGGTCTCCCTAGATCCCAGAATGGCACCCTTTGAGGTAAGTTAAATCGGGTTTGAGCTTCTGCAGGATTTCTGGTCTCCCCAAATCCCAGAATGGCACACAAAAGTCCTTTTTACAGGCACCAAAGTCCTTCCTACAGGTACACCAAGTCCTTCATACAGGCACCAAAAGTCCTTCCTACAGGCACACCACGTCCTTCCTACAGGCACACCAAGTCCTTCTTACAGGCACCAATGTCCTTCTTACAGGCACATCAAGTCCTTCCTACAGACACCAAAGTCCTTCTTACAAGCATCAAAGTCCTTCCTACAAGTACACCAAGTCCTTCCTACAGGCACACCAAGTCCTTCTTACAGACACCAAAGTCCTTCTTACAGGCATATCAAAAGTCCTTCCTACAGGCACACCAAGTCCTTCTTATAGGCACCCAAAGTCCTTCTTACGGGCACATCAAAAATCCTTCTTACAGGCACCAAGTCCTTCCTACAAGCACTTCAAAAGTCCTTCTTACAGGCACCAAGTCCTTTCTACAGGCACAAAGTCCTTCTTACAGGCATTTTCATGGGGTGACCTATCATATGGGTCAAATCTCAATCAAATTTAAATCAGTAGAATCCTTTCGTTAGGAATCTACCATGGGGTGACCTACCATACGGGTCAAATTTCATTCAAATCCTAATCAGTAGAATCCTTTCATTAGGAATCTACCATGGGTTGACCTACCATACGGGTCCAAGTTCAACCACCCTAAGGTTTTCTTATAACAAATCATTAGGTTCTCATTCCATTTTCAGTAGAGCGTTCATGTCAGGTAACAGCCGTACGACGAGCAGGTAAGTGCCAGGTAAACTCTCCCCTTTGTCGCTCCCTCACTTCATGAGAACCTCTTCAAGCCCGGGTCTGAATCAGAACATACACAGAAAGGTATTGAAGATCAAATGTCACGACTCTTTCCTTGTGTCGAGTCGATTAAGATTCAAGTGTCGTCTTATCTTTGAAATGAACCTCTACCGAGCTTCTTTTCAAAGAGGGGCAGCTGTTGACACCTGATTTTTAATTATTTTTTATTTTTATTTTTATTTTTATTTTTATTTCTGAAAATTAATAAAAAAAATACATAAAAATTGAGAAAATTAAAAAAATCAACTTTGGGGACCTTGGCTAAGCCTAAGGAACCAATTTTGATAAAACAAAATGATTTTCCATATTTGTAGTATTTTTGAGTATTTTTATTTTGGAAAATTAATAAAACAAATTCATAAAAATTCATAAAATTAAAAAATCAACTTTGGGGATCTTAGCCAAGCCTAGAGAACCAATTTTGACCAAAAAATAATTTTTCATATTTTCAGTATTTTTTGGTATTTTTATTTTAAAAAATTAATAGAAAATCCATAAAAATTCATAAAATTAAAAAATCAACTTTGAGGACCTTGGCCAAGCCTAGGAAACTAATTTTGATCAAAAATAATTTTTTCATATTTTATTATCAAAAATTCATAAAAAATCAATAAAAATGATAAAATCAAAAAAATCAACTTTTGGAGCCTCGACCAAGCATAGGGAAGGTATGTCGAAAATTGTGAGGGGATTTGAACTTAAGAAAATATTTCTCCAGGGACTGAATTGTAAATACTTAAAATTTCAGGGATTAGAGTGTAAATACCTAACACTTGAGGGATCATATTGTAAATAACAAAAAGAAAAATTAGTGGAGAAATTAGAATAGAGAAGGGAAGATGGAGAAGAGGAGATAGAGAAGAGAAGATGGAGAAGATGAGATGGAGAAAAGGAGATAGAGAAGAGAAGATAGAGAAGAATAAATAGAGAAAATAAGATGAGAATAGAGAAGGGAAGATGGAGATGAAGAAGAGTTAGTAGAATGGGAAATAGATATAGAGAAGGAAAGATGAAGATGAAGAAGAGTTAATGGAGAAATTAGAATGGGAGATAAATATGGAGAAGAGAAGATGAAAATGAAGAAGAGTTAGTGGAGAAATTAGAATGAGAAATAGATGAGTGGGTTATAAAAGGAGGAAGAAGTGAGCTTGAGAGGGAAGTTTTTTTGGAGAGTGAAAATTTTGAATATTTGAGAGGGTTTTGGGAGATTGAAGAAAAATTTGAGAAAGAAAAAATACCAAAAAGAGAGAGAGAACTTTGAAGATGGTGAGAGTTTAAAGGGGGGTTATCATCATCAATTCCTTTATCGATCAACACAAATCAAGAGTTCATCCCCGTCGTTCGAGCCGCCATCTTAATCCATAAGGTGATACGAGGTCCGAATTCGGCAATCAAATTCGTCAAATCAAATAACGATCCTATCCATTAAAATCTTCTAGAATTTCGTTGCCTAAATGGATTGATTTAAATTTCGATTATGTCATGTCGTACTCGTATGTCTCCATATCCACATGTCGCATTTGTACTATAATTTTCTGCATTTTTTTGCTTAACAAATCCAAACTCCAAAATGAGAAGCATTCAAAAATGCAAAAAAAAAAATTTCATTCATGTGCATTTCATATAATATAACTTGTGCATACTTTGTCATGCCGTATACATAATTGTTTTGTCATTAATTCATGCATATTTATGTAAAACAAAAAAAATTCAAAAGAAAAATCCTAAAAATTAGGAAACGGGCCATTTCGACTGGCCAATCCTATTTTTGATGATTCCACTCTCGGAGCCTTGAAAAACAACCATTTTATCCTTTTAATCAGTTTGATCCAAATTTTTCCCAATAACCCCAAATAAGTTTTCATGAAATAAAATGGTATCGAAAGGGCGTTAGAGTGATCTAGCGTAACCAAGTCCCCGAACTCATAATCTCTAGTTCGTAGGAATAAAGTATTTCTCCCGATACTTTATTTAGGTTTCTAATCGACCTACAAAAAATGATTAGTGGCGACTCCAAATCTTAAAACCATTTAAACAAAAAAAAAAATAACCTAAGTCGCGATTTGGTAGAGCTTGGGAGGGCTCGAACTAGGTTAGTTAATTTAATTAATTAATCTGGTAATCCATTAATCTAAAATTGAATTTTAGGTCGCGACAGCATGGCTCGGTCAAAAAGGGGTACACAAAAGCTGACCAAAAAGATATAAAAAATGATGGCCAGGGTGCTCCACGGACAAAAACGGGAAGGAAACCTAACTTAAAAGCTGAGCATGAGTCCTCACTTGACCTTCCTCTATTGACCATTTGAAGAGGAATGGAGAAAAAAAAGAAAGCTGACCGAAGGAGGGGGCACGGGGTGCTTCAAATGGAGCAACCCCAGCTACCGGTTCCCTCTTGGCTGGAAGACTATTTGTTGTCATTGGAGCTGATGGTGCGAAAGGAGCATTTGGCATGTAGTGGTACGGGGCAAGGGGGGAAATTGAGGGCCTTCTCTCTGAAGGATGGCAAGGGTTTTGGAGGGATCGTACCGGCGTACGCGTTCCCGCCAGATGGGAAGCATGTGGTCGTCCTTCGCGTCGGGAACGGGGAGGATCTTCTTGAGGGGTTGCAGGCTGAAGATCTTTCAGCCCAACACCTGCAAGCGTTGAACCAGACTACAGGAGATATTGACCCAGAGTTTCTGGCCGCCCTTCCCCCAGACGTTAGAGCAGAAGTTCTAGCACAACAGCGGGCGTAAAGGCTTCATCAATCTCGGGGATGGAGACATTCAGCTAGGAAGTTCGTGATGGCAGCAGCAGCTTCGAACAACAAGGTGGATGAGGGATCCTTTCCTCGCGGAGGCTCTCCAGAACCCTCGTCGGGGAGGATTCTACAAGGATGGATGGCACAAGTTCAGTGAACCTACAGAGATATGGAGGTTCTCAACATTGCTTAGAGAGAATGGTGTCAGAGTATGGCCGATGCTGTCGCCTTTCTTGTTTGGATTTTTTCGGGTGTCGCGAGGGCGTGTCGATGAATTAGGCAGCGCTTAAAAAGCTGGAGCAAAAACGTGAATTGCAGCGATAAGAAGTTCGTCAGCTCTAAAGATTTTCGGAGGGAATTCTTGGTTATGTTCGCTTGCACGATGATTTTGGAGTTGTTTTACTTCACGGATCTCTCGCTTTGGGGATTATTGCTTTGCGGGATACTCCTCGATGTTACCGTTATGGAGCTGGATCCTCTTCATTTGAGTTATGCTGAGTTGGGTTTGAAATCATCGTTGGGTTTGAAATCATCGGAACCATTTATTACCTTAGTCATAAAGCCCGTCCGTCGCATCTTGAGCGAGAGGAAGCCTCGCAAGATGGCGCTTTTCCTCTCGATCAACGCTGGCAACATGGCTGTTGAGTTCGTAGTTGGGTTCATGAGTAACAGTCTTGGCTTGATACCAGACACATATCTCATGTTGTTTGACTGTGTTGCTTCGGCTATAGGCCTTTGTGATTCGTATATATCACCCTTGCCTGCTAATAGTCAGTTCAATTATGGTCATAGGAGATTTGAGGCGCTCTCTGGGTATGTCAATGAAGTTTTTCTGGTGTTGGTTGGAGCAATTATTGCGAGATCACGCATGCATTCATAAAAGTAGTGGAAAGAGTAGGCGTTGAGATACGCTGTAAATAAGAGGGAAAACCTTTATTTTGACCCACGAAGGCTGTCCTCTTTTCTCTTGGGTATATACCCCTGCCATTTCTACTGGTGCTCGGAGGGGTTGTTCTTGCGAGCTTCTGATCTTGCCCTTGATGTCTTGGGCTTTGGCTAGCTAACAACGCTAGAGGAAGATACCGAAGTGAGCGGAGAACTGAGGTTTGAAGCTGAAAGTCTCTCTCTCCATCTCTCTTGATGTGCTGTTGAGCCCTCTGTGATTCCCGCTCAGCTGATACGTTCTTGGTGCCGGCGATCGCTTGAGTTCAAGAAGACGTAGAAGAAGCCGCAACAGCAGGGGGCCACTTGGATGTCTGGAACTCTCGCCCCAAGAGCTATGGCCCTGGTTCTCGTGCATGTCGCGTGTGTGGGAATCCTCATGGTTTGATTAGGAAGTATGGACTCATGTGTTGCAGACAGTGTTCCTGCAGTAATGCCAAAGAGATTGGCTCCGTCAAATATCTCCATGAATCTAATAGCTCCTCTATGGGAATCTTCTACATATCCCCTTTGCTCAATCATATCTCTTCTCAATCATCCTAGAATGAACGTGCTCAGCAAGCTTATATATGGGTCCATGCATGTAAAATCATATAGTCAGGGCACAACTGCATCTATTGATCCATTGCAAGTAAGACCGGCTAAGCCCGTGAAAGATGATGAGATGGCGGCAGGCACTTCAAGCTGTGTCATTCCTCGCCCGGAACAAGGGTGTAATATGGCATTGTGAAGACAACCCTGTCGCATGATTTTCGGCCTCGATTGGTCATACTTCATCGCTGCATCAGTATGATTTCAGCTGGGCTAAGTTCACCATCACCACGTCCTCGCCGAGAGGAGCCTCTCCAACGTGCTCCATCTACCCTCTAATGATTGCGTCTTCTGTCGGTGTTCTCGTTCAGCCTTGTCACTCGCTGTATTGTTGTCCTTCCTCTAAGCCAGCGACGTTGCGCTTCGCACTCCTCGTTACCACGAGACGTCTTCGGCTCACTAACGAGTGGTTGGCTCCCTACTTGACAGAGTACCTCATCCATGGTGAACATGCCGATATTACCCCGCATTGAGCTGGTGTTTTTGCTGAGTCTATGAACATCAGAATTGCTTTAAATGCTTTTTCTTCGAGTACATCTACAATTCTTTGAAGTCTCTATTCAGTTTGATTCTCTCCACGGCTTCAAATATTCAGGTTCGGCGTTGTTTTGTTGTGGTACCACTGATTGAAGAGTTGGTTTTTTAGAGCATGTATGATATCCATACTTCTCTGTGTTGGCTTGGCACACTTGAATCATTTCATGGAGATCTATATGCGGCAAAACCGTCAATTAGTGAAAACATCAATGATCATAGGCCTCCAGCTTGGATATACCGTTGTCTTTGGTTCATATGCATCATTTCTATTTATTCGGGCTGGACATTTTCTTGCTCCGTTGGGCGCTCATATCCTTTGCAATTCCGTGGGACTGCCTGTGCTATTTTCACGTGGGAAAGGAATTGCAACAGCGACATTTGTAGCTGGAACGATGGGATTTCTTTGGCTCCTTTTTCCTATGACAAGGCTAGATTTGTATAATGGCCGAGCTAATGCGATGACGACAAGCCACTTAGGATGATCGCGCTGTCGTTCAAAGAACTCGCGGTGGCCGCGGACTCCCAAAAGGCAAATGTCGAGGTCGCGTCTTTCTCTCACGCTTGCTCTCTCGTGTCCCCCCTCTTCGATTGCCTCGGCATCATTTTCAAGTTCGCCGAGACGGATTATGTCGTCAAGGTTCATGATCTGGTATATGTATCCAAGTCAAAGATGACCTTGCAGACTTTGCTGGGAAAATGAATTGCGTCTGGAAAACAAGTAGCCATCCGAGGAATCTTCTAAAGGTGAAACGTGGCCTAGACATGGTCAGGGTACTCTTTGAACAAATTCTTATATCAGAGAGGAATTCCTTAAGGAAGTACATAATGCAAAAGTATGGATTACCATCGATCGTCCATGAGTTGGACTGAGTGGAGCCCGCGGCCACAGATCGCTTGGGTTAGTTTTCTACATCCTTTATGTCACTATTAGTTTTCCATTCCCCTTACATTACTTTGAATATGTGTCGTTTTTCTTTATACCCATTGTTGAATGCTAAAGTTGGCTTGGTGAAAATTAAAAATGGTTTTCGGCGGTGGATGGTTGGAGGAGACGGTTCCAGTGTAGGGAGGTTGTTGTGGAGAAGAAAGCCGTCCGAGGAAAATAAGAAACAATATATATAAAAAAAAGAATTGAATTTAAAATAATAATAATAATAATAATAATAAAATATATAATAAAAATGGTCATTCACGTTGCATATCATATAGATCAGAATGCATACTTTGATACGTCATATAGCTTTATGCATTTATTTCATCATTTCATCATTTTTGCTATATCATTGATCGCATGTCGTGTTATTTGCATACCATTTTGTTGTGTTATTTACATACTATTTTGTCATGTCATCATATTTGCATGTCATTTTTGCTAGCTCATATAGTTAATCACATTATTCTGTCCCGCCATATTTTTCCCGTCATTATGCCACGTTAATCATGTAATTAGAGCATATTGTTTTGCATGTTGTATTATGGTTGCATTAATATCATTTTGCATGTGGGAACTTTAATTTTAATTTTCATATGTCTTTCGCTGCATTCCTTTAACTATTCATGTAAATTATTCATTTTTTTTCATTCATGCATTCATTGCCATTCATACATTGCATTCAGGAGAGTGAAAATGTTTAAAAAAATAAAATAAAATATATATAGATAAAATAATAATAAAATAAAAAATAATAATAATAAAATTCCATAAAATTTAGAAAACTTCAAAAATTCTCAAAATTTTCAAAAACTAGAAAACGGGCCATTTTGACTGGCCAATCCTATTTTCGATGAACTTCCTTCTCAATTTTTCCAAAATGACGATTTTACCCCTTATGGTAAATCGTCTCCAAAAATTCTGAAAAATTCAAGAAAATCTCAAAAGTTAGGAAACGGGTCATTTCGACTAGCCAATCCTATTTTTGATGAATTTTCTTCCTGATTTTTCCAAAATGACGATTTTGCCCCTCACGGGTAAATCATCTCCAAAAACCTCAAGAATCAGGAAATAGGCCATTTCGACTGACCAATCCTATCTTTGGATGATTTGCCTTCTCAATATTTTCAAAATGACGATTTTGCCCCTTATATGGGCAAATTGTCTCGAAAAATTTCGAAAAATTCTCAGAAATTATTTGAAGTAAGGAATGACCACACTCAACTGGTTTGACCCCTTTTTTCACTTCCTGATCCGTGAAAAAATGACCATTTTACCCTCCTGGTCAGCCTGATCTAAATCTTTTCAAGTCACCCCAAATGATTTTTCATGAAATTGGTAACGGAAGGGCGTTAGAATAATCTAATGTAACCAAGTCCCCAAACTCATAATCTCTGGTTCGCAGGAATAAAGTATTTCTCCGGATACTTTATTTGAGTGTCTAATCAGCCTACCATAAAGTGATTAGTGGCGGCTTCAAATTCAAAAATCATTCAAATAAAAACATCAAAATCGCGATTTGGTAGGGCTTGGGAGGGCCCGCGTTAGGTTAGTTCATCTAATTAACCTAATAATCCATTCGCTCGATCGATTCGAAAATAAATTTCTTTCGGGTCGCGACAACCATTTTCAAAATTTTCTTTTGGAAAAAGAATTCTCTCTTTTTTTTTCTCTCTAATTTTTCTTCAATCTCCCAAAATTCTCTCAAACATTTGAAATTCTTTCCCAAAATTCCCCCTCCTCCAAGCTCACTTCTTCCTCCTTTTATAACTCACTCATTTATCTCCCATTCTAGTTTTTCCACTAATTTTTCATCTTATCTTCCCTTCTTTATTCCCATCTCCTCTTCTCCATCTTCCCTTCTCTATTCTAGCTTCTCCACTAACTTTTCTTTTCGTTATTTATAAAATAATCCCTCAAGTGTTAGGTATTTGCATTCTAATCCCTGGAATTTTAAGTATTTGCAATTCAGTTCTTGGAGAAATATTTCTTTAAATCTAAATCTCCTCACAATTTTCGACACACTTCCCCTATGCTTAGTCGAAATTCACTCCATGTCAAATTTATGCTCATTTTTTGTTGTTGAAAATAATGCAAAATTTAATTAAATCCTTTTTACAAAATTAAGTCCTTCTGGGTATAATTAGGCCAAGATGAAGATTTGTAATATTAGAGAACAATGTCACAATTCCTAAAAGTGAAAAATAAAAATAAATTGACTCAAATTGAATTTTTTTAGGCCCGATTCGAGATTATACTCGTGAAGAAATACACGACCCTGAATTGAATTTTTTTTTTAAATTTGTGATGGCCAACATGAAAAGGGATTTAAAAGAAAAATATCGACTATTTTTATGTATTTTTATGGCCCCAAATGCTATTATTTATTAAATATTTTCTTAATTTCTAAAACAAATATATAAAAAAAATATAAAAAATTATTTTTTATTCAAAAATGGTTGCCTAAGATTGGCCAAGGCTTCGAAAGTTGATTTTTCAATTTTCTAATTTTTTCTTGATTTTTTTTATGAATTTTCAAAAATAAAAATACCGAAAAATACTGAAAAAATAAAAAATCATTTTTTGGTCAAAATTGGTTCTCTATGCTTGATCAAGGTCCTCAAAGTTGAATTTTTTAATTTTATGAATTTTTATAGATTTTTTTATTAATTTTAAAAGAAAAAAGATGATTAAAAATCAAGTGTCAACAAACACACAGACACACATAAGCCCCTTGAATTAAGGAGCAATGTAAAATAGGATCGCTTCATTCTTGGCAATATAATATATATATATATATATATATATATATATATATATATATAAAGTTGATGGTTTTTTCAAGATTTTATTGATAATATATATAAGCCCCATGAATTAAGGAGCAATATAAAATAGGATCGCTGCACTTTTGGCAATATAATCCTAGTCTTGGCCCTTGGATTCTTTCCTTTTTGGATTAATGTAATGAAAAACTCCAAATTGATACACATGTGATAAGTTTACCCCAAATTAATTTTTTGACCACAAAAAATCTCAAATCGGAATACTTATGAGAAATTATACATGTAACAAATTTACCCTCCATTAATTTTTACAAAACTAACTTAATACCACGAAAAATTTCAAATTGGTACACTTGTGACCACCGAAGAGTAAAAACCCCAAATCGAAAAATTTCAAATTAGTACATTTTTCTGCTCTTCGTTGTAGGAATCGCCATTGATGAAACAATATTTCAACTGGGGAGGAAGCGGCACAAAATGGAAAAAGTATTGGGTGAATCGGGCCAACACGTATCCGTGCGCCCCGGCCAATCACAAGCAGACGTGTATCCCTTTGTGATAGAGGAGAGAGAGAGAGAGATAGAGACACAAAGAAAAGAGGCAAATAGATAAAAGAGAAAGAGTGAACTAAAGGACAAGTGTCATCTCGTGATTGGACAAGGCGTATAGACACGTGTTGCCTTTGGCCTACTCAATATTTTTTTTTTGCACAAATTGGGTTTAAGATCATGTTTTAATCTATATATAACAACGCTATAAAAATTTTGTTATATATAATAATAGGAGTCATAAATGAATTGCAACTAGTTTTAAAACAAGCTTAAGTGGGTTAGAAATGTGTTACTTAATAACTTAATTGATCTTAAATGGGTTCTATTTAGAGCATAAATAGGTTGACTAATTATCTTAACTGAGGCATAAATAAATTTTATGATTTTTTAATTTTCCAATGTTTTATTTTCTTTATTTTTCTTCTACAAAATTCGATCGATCATCCAACACTGTTGCTAGTGTTCTATCGGTTGCCTATCGTCACTATTGGCCATCTACTGGTCGTCGAACGTCGCCGTCATTCCAAATTCAAGAATACGACCAATGAGATTGATTGGGCGCAAAAGCTGGATCAAGATCATAACAACGGTTTTCTGAAAAAATGTTGGACTAGATTCAATAGTACTGGATTTTATAGCAATGGACTAGGCATACTGACCAAGAAAGACACTAGGGGATTGGGGATTCGGTAGTGTAATGTTAAGAGGTCGTGCTAGATGAAGACATTGATAGCAATATGGGTGAAGTTCCCATCAGGTAACCCTTTTTACCATCTAGTGTCTTTCACTCCTCTAGTTCGATTATTCTTCTTTTGGTACATATTGAAAAGAGAGCCAAGAAGAGAAGTTAAACCTAAGTTGGATGGATCCAGAAAGAGAAAGAAAAGAAGTCAGCAAGTCCTGTGCCGCTCAGTTGAAAGCTATGAAACAATTATGCGGGAGTTTAAAACTAGAATTGGGATTATCCCGAACCTGCATTCGCTGCCGTCACACGAGTGGATGAGAATTGATAGCTATTAGAAAAAGACAAACCTACCCACCAGTTCTAAATGACAAGATCAATTGAACAAAATTGAATCAAGAGAAGAACTAGTTTTCTTCTTCACCCAAAATTGACTTGGCTTCGCCAAAAGACCTCATCTCTAGAAGCTCGGCTCGCGAGGCGTCCCTCTTGCACTACGGTTTCAAACCTCGTCTCGCTCTTGTGATAGGGAAATGGGGTGACAAAGAGCAGCTTGCTTCTTCAATTGAATCATTGCTTGACTCATGACCACGGGTCATAACGCACTTTTCGCAAGGGAAGAACCTTCATTGGGTATAGAGACTCAATAATTGTTTTTTAATTTAAGCAGGGGACCTCCTTTCTCTCGTGATTAGTATCTAAGGATCAATTAAAAATTGAAAAATTGGGGCCCTTAGGAATGTCTCTTTGTTGACACTTGATTTTCGGCCATTTTATTTTTAGAAAATTTTTAGAAAATCCATAAAAATTTAGAAAATTGAAAAATAAACTTTGGAGACCTTGGCCTAGCCTAGGAAACTAATTTGAACAAAAAATAATTTTTTTATACTTTCAGTATTTTCCTGCATTTTATTTTAAAAAATTCATAAAACAAAAATCCAAAAAAATGAGAAAATTAAAAAAAAAGCAACTTTGGAAGCCTTGGCCTAGCCTATGCAACCAATTTTGAATAAAAAATAATTTTCATTACTTTTGACATTTTATAATATTTTTTAAAAAAATAAAAAAATAACTGAAAATTAATAAAAACAAATAGCACTTGAGGCCACAAAAATATGAAAAAATAGTCTATATTTTTATTTTTATTTTCTCTTCATTTTTTCCAAAGAAATTTTTTAAAAAATTAATCTGAAAATGCGGCTTACTTTGATAATCACATTTCCAAATTAATTGAAAAAATTCTAGAAATTTCATTTTACCTTTGTTTTTTTATTTGTTGCATTTCTAGAGTCGTGTTATCCCCATCTATTTTTCAAAATTAAAATCCAATCCAAAAATTCACTAAATTGTCCGATTTGGCTAAAAAGGACCAAAATGCAATTACTAATTTTTCAAATTAGTCCTTAAAAACGCTTAAAATGCAATTAAAAATTCTCAAGAGACTTAATTGAAAATCAAAGCACGTCACCCCCTAGTTTTTGGCCTTCTGAATCCATTAGTGGCGTCAAATTTTGCAAAAAAGGCCATCAAGACTTTGGATTTTGCAAAACGGACCCCCGAGTCAAAACCAAAAATTGGGGTTTTCATGCAAATGCCCCCACAAAGTTTGGGGAGAAATTCCTTTTTAGACAGAATTGATACTCCATAATCCAAGTTCGAGGTTTAAATGCTCAAATCTTGAAATTTAGGTAGTCAATTTTTCAATTTTCCCTAAACCAGGTCTGCCAGGTCGAACGAGATCCAACCCAGCAACCTGATTAGGCTTTCTTCTTCCTCCTGACACGCGCGAATGGAATCTGGGTGGAGGACGTTCGTTCTGTTGAGGCTCTCTAACAGATTGAGTTTCGCTCTATGGATATAAAAGGAAATAACGCTCATTCAGTTGGGGGGATCGGTTACGAACAAAAGGAGAGCAATAGAATACATGAAGAGAGAGGAGAATCGCAGAGGGGAGACCAAAAAAGAAGCTCTGCAATTCCACCATTGCAGAGGATCATTCCAAGCTTCAAGCTCGGGTCTAAAGAGCGAAGAGAGGATCAAGCTTTGAACTTCGATTGGCGAGCGTCGCAAAGTGGCAAGAAGCTGGTTACAACTCCGTCTCTAGTCATTCGATCGTCGGCGAAGGTACGTCTCCATGCTCAAACTCGAAGCTCGGTCGTCAATGGATGAGCTCTGTTTCCTCATTCTTTTCGCATGAAATTTGATTTAATCTCTTCCCCGTACCCTCCTGAGCTCGGTTCTCTCCCTTTTCTCCATTTTCCTTGCATGAATCCTTGTGTCTGTCCCCCAAACTCCCTCGGTCTGCCTCGAGCTCCTGAGTTCCTTTCGCACGAAAATAAGTCGATCTTTACATCAGGTAAGTTTTCTTATGCCCTTGTGATGTTGCTTGTTAGTTTAGGCTAGTATCTGTGCGTTAGATATGGCTAGGGCGGAGCTCCGCTGGAGGATAGCGTCGGTCGAAGCTCGAGCAGCTTTTATTTGTTAGTTTGCTGCGGTTGTGGTGTATGCTAATAGGGAAGCTTTGAGGTTTAGTTTGATGTTGAATGGCTATAAAACTTACGCAACTAGATTCTGATTTGGTTGTGCCAGAGGTCGCATAGTTTCGCCGGCGATTTGAGTAGTACATGGGTTATCTTAGCTGGCTTTAGGTTGTTCTGAGGCCAAGATCGAAGTGTGTTGACTTTAGAACGTCTAGAGGTGATTTTAGATCGAGTCTGGAGAGAGATTTAGACGTCTTTTGTGTCCATTTTCAAATTCCGACGAGTTTTCGGCAAGGTTCGCTAGAGAAGACAATGAATAGTGCCATCGGTGGCACTGTTCATCGTCTCTCCCATGAAAGTTGACTCGGTCAACGAAAGTTGACTCGATCAACTTTCGTTGACGGAGTCAACACTGACGTGTTGCCTCGTGTGTGCCACGTCAACCAGGGATATCCACGGCCAAAAACGACATATGATTCAGCAGCTGTAGTTAAGCCACGTGTCATAATCTTAAAGTTTCCGAAGATAAAAATTTCCCAAGTTCGAATTATTCAAATACCTTCACAAAAAATAATAATAAATTTGAAGGTTGGGATATGGTCAAAGATAGATCCAGCAGTGAGTCTTAGTATGCTAATCTGAGGGTCGTGGCCTAGCCACGAGTCGATTTGTAGATCGTCGGATCATAATTTGGGCTGGAGAATGAAAATAGGAATAAAAATCTAAAAAATTTGAAAATTCAAAAAAAAAAAATCAAAATCCAAAACTACGTCGTTTTAAGGTTGGGCAGTTGGTTCAGTGCTTGGGTAGGGTTAGTTAGTGGGCCGGGTCCATCCGACCCAGTCCGTATAATAAAAATTAATAAAAAATTCAGAAAATCAAATAAAAATTAAAAAAATAAGTATAAAATCAAAACCGTGTCATTTTAGTCTAGGGTTTTAGGTTCGAGTCTTCGGGTCTAGTAGGCCAGGTCAACCCGGCCTGTTATGGAGAATTGAATAAAAAAATAACAACAATAAATGAAAATAAATAAATAAATAAATAAATAATAAAAATAGAAACAAAACAAAAAAATAGGATAAAAAATGAGAAAATTCATAAAAATTTGAAAATATTAAAAAATTAGGAAATTACGAAAATAAACAAATCATGAAAATTCATGAAAATTTTAGAAAAATAAAAAAAAAATAGAAAATGTAGAAAATGGTTGGAAAAATAGGAAAAATTCTAGAAAAGAAAATCAAGATTCCAGAAAATATAGAAAATGTTTCAAACATGGGAAAAATTCTTAGAAATCTTAGAAAGGTCTAAAAAGTTCTAGAAAAATTGTAAAAAAATTCTAAAAAATTCAAAAAAATCCTAAAAAAATCCCACAAATTGTGGAAAATTAAGGAAAAACCTCATTCAACTGGCTTGACTTAATTTCACATTTTTGGACTTCTCGAGCCTTTCAAAATGAGCATTCTGGTCCTCTGGTCAATTTGACCCAAATCATTCCAAACCACCCTTGAAGCCAATAGGTGTGTTCCTTGGGCCTTTAAAACTTCTCTAAGCTCGTTTTGACTTGATTTGATGTGATTTCTCTCAGAATTGATTCCTTGATTGCGCGCTTATTTCGATGATTTGTGATTGATATGACAGATAACCCCATTTGCATGAACCCATTAGATTCTTTTTAGGACTTACCTTACCCAAAGAACACATGCATGAGCTCTCGAGATTAGGAAATCACTCAACTTAGGTACCGAAAGTACGTCAATAGCAATATTGGCAAAGTCCCCGAACCCAATTCTCTGATTTTTGCAGAATCGAACGATCTCTCCCAATCGCTCGATAGGGTTTCCAATCATACCCTTCAAAAATGATTGGTGGCGACTTCGATGGCATATACACTGATCACATGTTACCCGACCACACTAAGGTCGACCTTGATTTTGAATTTCCCTGATGCGATTTGGTATGGGCCAGGGAGAGCCCCGAGCTAAGTTTCTCGATTTTTCCTAAATTGAGCCTAACAATCCACTAACTCCCTCGAGGATTGCGAAATCTCTCGGGAGGGTCGTAACACTCTCTTGAGAAAATCACAAATTCAAGCGTAGTGTGACCAATAAAAAAAACTTGAAAATTGTAAAAAAGAAGTCTTTTTGCTTTCGTCCAAGGATGATTAATTAGGTAAAGGAAAATATGAGGCCAAAGGTGGATTGAAAGATCTTATTTGGGAAGAAAAAAGGGGAGTGATACAACAAGGATGTAAGATTCCTTCTAATCTTGGATCAAGAGTAAACCACCACTAGCAATTGGGGGAGGAGCATAGCTAATATGCCTTGGCTTTCACGTAGTTGACACGAATAAAGTTATCTCAAGAAGAGAAAGGGGAGCCCTAGTGAGATAGGAAGACTTTAAGGGGGATTCTGCGAGAAAGAAAAAATACAACCGAAACGCCGATACAGTAAAAGGATTTGTGCGGTCCTGGAGTTCAAGACGCCGCCTAAAACTAGTGTCGGTCATAGAGAGGCATTGATTTTTCAATGAAAGAAAGCCCATCTCTTCTTCCCTCCCGCCTCAAAGTTCATAGTCCTATAGTTGGCTTGGAAGTTCGTTTTTGGCAACTAGCTTCTACCGCTAGTTGTGACGTCCTTTTCCATTATCATTTACCACCCTTTCTTTCCTCTCGACTATTCACGCATGAAGATCGTGGTATGTATGCTCAACTTTGGTAGCTAATTCCTTTTTCTCTTTCTTAGTCTTTCGAGCTGTAGCTTTACAACGAGGGGGCCCTCATTATTAGGTTGATAGATTGCTTGTTTGTTTTATATCATATCAATAAAGGCTTTCCTTGAGTTTTCAAGTTGGGGCGCTAACGCCCTATCTATAGTCCGTTTAAATCAGATCTCTATTTCGGTACAACGAGAAGGAGTAAGAGCTAAGCATCATTTTTGCTTTCACCTCCTTAAACTCATTCTTCTATGTGCTAGATGTCTGCATTTCCGCTGCTAAAGGAAGCAGGGGAAGTACAGGAAGCATCGAATGCAGAAGACGATCTTTTCATCAATCAATTTCACCGGTGGACGCCCTCTTTTTTCCGACCAATAATTGCCAGTTTTTATATGATCGCATCATCAAAAAGAAAGTCTGAATTTTCCATATAAAGAAATACTTCATAAATGGTTGGGAATGAACTTGGGTGGTTGAATCAATGAGAGGCATGTCCCTAATGCTTGAAGTCCCAAACCTTTCATTCATTGCTGGACTCTCCCACCCATTACTAACTGAGACTAGACTGGACTAACACATGTACTGAACTAGAGTTAGTTCTAACCCCTGCAAGTAGATAATTAAAGAATTTGGTTTAGTGAGTGTCGCGACCCGAAAGAAATTTTATTCGAATGAATAGGGTGAACGGATTATTAGGTTAATTAGATTAACTAACCTAACGCGGAGCCTCTCAAGCTCTACCGAATCGCAACTTTGGTTTTTTTTAAATGATTTTAGGAATTTGGAGTCGCCACTAATGATTTTATGGTAGGCTGATTAGACATCCAAATAAAGTATCGGAAGAAGTACTTTATTCCTACGAACCAGAGATTATGAGTTTGGGGGCTTGGTTACGTTAGATTACTCTAACGCCCTTTCGGTACCAATTTCATGAAAAATCATTTGGGATGACTAGGAAAGATTTGGATCAAACTGACCATAAGGGTAAAATGGTTATTTTTCATGGATCGGGAAGTGAAAACAGGTCAAACCAGTTGAATGTGGTTATTTTTTACTTCCCAAGATTTCTGATAATTTTTCAAAATTTTTTTAACAATTTTCCCATAAAGGGCAAAATCATCATTTTTGAAAATATTAAGAAGGCAAATCATCCAAAAATAGGATGGGCCAGTCGAAATGGCCCGTTTCCTAGTTTTTGAATTTTTTTAGAATTTTTCGGGATCCTTCGAGACGACTTGCCCATCATGGGCAAAATCGTCATTTTGAAAATATCAGGAAGGCAAATCATCAAAAATAGGATTAGCCAATCGAAATGGCCCGTTTCCTAATTTTTGAGATTTTTCATAATTTTTCTGAATTTTTGGAGACAATTTACCCATAATGGGCAAAATCATCATTTTGAAAAAAAAATAGGAGGAAAATTCATCAAAAATAGGATTGGCCAATCAGAATGACCTATTTCCTACTTTTTGAGATTTTTCTAAAATTTTTCTGAATTTTTAGAGACGATTTGCCCATAAAGGGAAAAATTGTCATTTTGAAAAAAAAAAATCAAGAAGGAAATTCATCATAAATAGGATTGCCAGTTGAAATAGCCTGTTTCCTAATTTCTGGGATTTTTCAGAATTTTTTCAGAATTTTTGGAGAAGGTTTGCCCATAAGGGGCAAAATCGTCATTTTGGAAAAATTAGGAAGAAAGTTCATCGAAAATAGGATTGACCAGTCGAAATGGCCCGTTTTCTAATTTCTGGGAGTTTTCTGAATTTTTTCAGAATCTTTGGAGACGATTTGCCCATAAGAGGCAAAATCGTCATTTTGAAAAAATTGGGACGAAAGTTCATCGAAAATAGGATTGACCAGTCGAAATGGCCTGTTTTCTAATTTCTAGGAGTTTTCTAAATTTTTTCAAAATCTTTGGAGACGATTTGCCCATAAGGGGCAAAATCGTCATTTTGAAAAAATTGGGACGAAAGTTCATCGAAAATAGGATTGACCAGTCGAAATGGCCCGTTTCCTAATTTTTGAGGTTTTCAGAATTTTTCTGAATTTTTGGAGACGATTTACCTATAAGGGGCAAAATCGTCATTTCCAAAGATTGGAATGGCAAAATTGCCGAAAATAGGATTTGGTCGGTTAAAACGACCCGTTTCCTAATTTTGAGAATTTTTTTGGAAAATTTTCAAGACAATTTGTCTGTGAGGGGCAAAATCGTCATTTCCAAAAATTAGAAGGGCAAAATTGCCGAAAATAGGATTGGTCGGTTAAAACGACCCGTTTTTTAATTTTTGAGATTTTTGACAAATTTTTGGAATCTTTTTTTTTTCAATTTTCTGATTTGATTTGATTTTATTTTATTTTATTTTTTTATTTTCGATTTTTTTAAAATCTTTATGATTTTTATGAATTTTTCATTTCATTTTTCTTTTATTATCTATTAAACACGTATTCATATTTGCTCAAATAAAATACATGATTCAAAACTCACTGTCAGAAGGGGAATGCACAATAGATGGGATTTATACCCTAGTGTTACAAACCATTTTCAAGAAACAAATTGACAATATCGTTACTATTTGTTTCCAGCCACTGATTAAACTACTTTCGCAGTAACCAATAAAAAAATTCTGCATACAGGACATACGATTGTAAGAGAATCTATAGTGAATAATACATTTGAGTCAAAGGAGGGAAACAAGAAAAAATGAAATGGTATTTGATTCCCAATGAGTTCAAAATGGGCACAATTAAATCCATAGCTCAATCAGGCATAACGGCAGACTTCTAAGAGTGCAGATATTCACACCAATATGACAGATATACAAGATTACCTGAAACTGTGACCATCAACAGATTGCGACTTGGAATCGGCAGACCATTTGGACTGCATAACTTGCTTTGGATCTCCATCATCTTGACATGTTCCTTTGAGGATTCGAGTGCAGGCTCGAAGTTGGATGGTTGAAAGGACGAGCAGCCAAAATTGCTGAAGTGGTCCCTCATTGTTTGATATGCCTAACATGATGAAGCCGATATCCGTGTTAGTCTCGAGTAGAGGTTCCAGTAAGGCCGGAACCTCTTGAACCCCTTCGTGACGATCCGCCCAACAAATTCCATGCGCACACTCTATTCCAGCTCCCAGAGCCACCGCGATCGCTCCGGCGCAACGACCCACTCGACAAGAATCATCACATCGCTGCCGTCCCTTGGCGAATCAAGAGCGGCGGAGTCAATGAGCAAGGTTTTACGTGCAGGAGAGTGAAATTTGGGTCGGCTTCTGAGTCTCCCCTCTCGGGTTCTAGAGAGAGAAGCGCTAGACCGCGTTAGGAAAGTAACCCCCCCTCGAGCTCTGGTCCTATCCCGATATATTGAGGCCCCGGGACGTGCAGACCACCACCAAGAATAATAATAAAAAAAACAGCCGCCCAAATTATTAAATGAGAGCCCCCAGAGAGAGAGAATGCTCCAGGGTTCACATCGTGGTGGTCATGAAACCGAGTACAAAAATTTTGACCCCACCTTCTTTCTTTATTTTCTTCTCTTTTTTTATGAGTCTCTCCCCATTAGAATCCAAACGCACGACTCGTCCCCTCGGTCAAAACAACTTTCCACGCCTGGTCCATTCTTGTCTACCTTTTTTATGCTTTTCCCACCGAAAGTTTCCCTACTCCCCAGACTTTTATGATGATGTCTTTTCCTATTCAAGATTGCTGGCCACTCTTCTTTGAATAAGCCCCAAACGGACCCAACGAGCTCTCCCCTTTCCTCTGGTGTTGTCTTAAATCCATCATCTCTGATTAAGCGCATTCAGCCCAAAAGCTGCGCAGCCCTATCTTTCTTAATAAATCGTTCAGCTCATTCCACCTCTTTACGTGTAAACATCCCTCGAAGAAGCCGAACAAGCTATCTTCAATCTTTCTGAATGGGTGGCAAGGAAAGCTCGACCCTCCGATATCATACAATCCTTGGTCTTGCGAGGAAACTCCAATTCTTATTCTCGAAATTCTTGAAAATTTGGATTGCCTTCACAAGTATCGGATGGGGAAAGTTCGGATTTACAACAGATGAATATCCCCATGGACACCGGTTATAATTGCACTTATCATGAGGCCACCTAAAGGGCCGCGTCGGTCAATCAGAGGACTTGATTCTCATCCCCTTTAGCTTTAGATCTGGATGTGCAGAAGAGCATCTTGCTGTCCACAAAGCATAGAATTTGACACAACGCGTTACCGAAGTAGAAAAGATTCATATTTGGAACACTAATTCAACGCTCGACTTGAAAATGAAATCCCATGAACACCAATGGAATCCGACCCTTGTGTGCGTTTTCAGCTCATAATTGCTTAGCGTTCGCATCGGAGGCCTCGGCCGGGAGATTATTCAGAGCTGCGATGGCGGCTTCGATTTTGGATTGAATGTGCTCCTTACCTTGCTTCTCTTCCTTCTCTATGAACACCATCTTCGAAAGCTTCTCCGAGAGGACGATGAAGTTGGCTGCAACTACTTTTAGCTTCAGAGACTCGAACGCTTGACAGAGTCTAACCATTGCGTCTCCTCTGTTGCTGCAAGTCAAGCTAACCACGACGCCCTTCTCTCCAACTTCCATCACCCTTAGCTCGAGAACTTCAATTGGAGTGATGTCTGGACTCTTGGAACTATCATGGCACAACTTTCTTCTCTTCGTCGTAGATTTTGGATGGACCGGTGATCGTTCTTGCTCAAATATAAAGCCAGGGTTTTTCTTAAGAATTGCAGATTTGAGCTCCGCTATCTCAGCTCGGACTTTTCCTTCTTGTTCATGCAACTCTTGGATGTAATCAATAGAATCTTTTACTACTGAAGCCTTATCCATCTTGCTTATCTTAGGGACGAGGGCTCTCAGTGCAAAGAGCCTTTCATTGAGCTTCTTTTTCCTATTTCTTTCCAAGACAATGCTTTTAGATGCTACCGGCAACGCCGTCGCGCCCAGCGAACTTGGGCCATTGAATTTGGAAATCGCCTCACTAGCGCAGTTGTGAAGCTCTTCAAATTGGAAGAACATGAGAGTTTCCCAGTAATTGTGGAATGCCTCATCAATGAAGTCCATCCGTGATCGCGCTTGTTTTTCGGAAGGAGGGATTGATGCCTTGTACCTTTTGTGTGTCCTCAAATGCTAATTTTTCTATAAAAAAAATTTGTTTTTAAATTTGTTTTTTATTTTTTTTCAAGTATTTTTGTATTTTTCGAAAAATCTTAAAAAATATGAAAAATATGAAAAATCATTTTTTGGTCAAAATTGGTTTGGCCAAGGCTTCCAAAGTTTATTTTTAAATTTTCTCATTTTTTGTTAATTTTTTTTTATGAATTTTCGAAAATAAAAATGTCGAAAAATACAGAAAATATGAAAAATTACTATTATTATTATTTTTGGTCAAAATTGATTCCCTAAGCTTGGCCAAGGTCCTCAAAGTTGATTTTGCAAATTTCTCATTTTTTCTTGATTTTCTATGAATTTTCGAAAATAAAAATACCGAAAAATACTGAAAATATGGAAAATCATTTTTTGGTCAAAATTGGTTCTCTAGGCTTGGCCAAGGTGCCCAAAGTTGATTTTTTAATTTTATGAATTTTTATGGATTTTCTATTAACTTTCGAAAATAAAAAAAATAATTAAAAATCAGGTGTCAACAGTGAGGCTTTTTCAAATATGTGAATAAGCGGGCTTTTTGATATGTAAAGAAAAGGGGGCCCACTATAGGAACATAAGTGAAAAGACTTTAAAAAGAGATCTCTCCAAAATGACCATGAACAATTTTTCCTGGAGTGGCCAAATAAGGCTTGGCGAACCTTATTACTGCAAAATCCACTTGAACAATCTTCTTCTTCATCTGCATTTGCAAAAAGCGAGTAGAGAAAGAGAACTCAATCGAAATATCGGAGAAATAACAAAGATTATCAAGGAAAATTGAGGTGCTCCCCGCCGGTTGTTGGAACGACGCGAGCCGGGCCGGGCCTCGATTCAGAAAGATGAAGGGCCAAAAAGTATAGAAATAGGGGTTAAAAATTCCCCATCTCATTGGGGGCGAAAAAGGGCTAGGTATGATACACGCGGGCCAACTCAAGAAAAGAAATTCGTTACTTTTCTTTCATAGTGGTCAACATGACTAGTAATTTGAATTCTTAAGAAAACGGGCTTTTTCGATGTTTGGTTTAGACGGTTTGAGCTTGAATAATGATGGATTGAGGCAACCCCTTAGTGACTTGCCTTAGAGCATAGGATTGAGCACCTTCCTTCCTTTCACTCTTCCGATGATAATTAGTAACCAGAAAACTAGTGAAAATAGTTATCTATCTAACTATTTCGTAAACTATCGGATCGGATATTACTTAGACTTGCAGACCATCTCTGAATGTACACCCAATGGATTATTTGATCCATATTGATGCAAAGCGGCCATTTGGTCACTTTTCCAGGGCTTAGATGAAGTTTTGGCGCCGTCAATTTCTAGTCCGTGGCTATCAGCTAGTCATCGATTGTTGCCAACGGGGGAAGAAGGAAATCCAATTTCCTAAAAAAAAAGATTAAATATAAAGCATAACAATAGAAATTTATATCAATGAAGTTTTTTAGAAAAATTTGCAAGTAGTAAATTTAGCTTCATTTGTTTCGCTAAAATTAATGATTTGAAAAATAATGTTCTACAAAAGATAATTTACTTCACTTAATAAAATGAAGGAACAAAAATATTTTTATTGTCCTTGATAATGTCTAGATATGAATTATTTTTTATGATAAAAATATTTGCTATTGATTAATCTTAAATGTTTTGCAAATCATTCATCTTTTGCTAAATAAACAAAGCTTTAAAGTTGGAGAGAGGTGCACTACAAGTCCTAAACCATGTCAAAAACGTATAATTGAGTCTTGAAATTTTTGAAAAGTGTAATCAAATCTTAAAATTTATCAAGTTATAGAAATCGAGTCCTTTCGTTAACTCCTCCCAATTTACGATGACATGATATTAGTATTATTATTTTCTCTCTCCTAGATGCACGTCCCATGTGACGTCGTTTTGTAAGAAATACTAATTTTGTTACACAAAATCTTAATTATATTAGGCTGAAAAAATTCTAATTTTTTTCCCAAAACAAAAACAAAGGTTAAAAGTGCAAGAAAACACAAAAAAGAAAATAAAAACACAGGCGGAGGGCCTAGCTCTCCGCCTCTAAACCTTTTTTAAGTTTATCTTTTTTTTGGAAAAAACTTTTGGACTTTTTCAACCAAGTTAATTGAAGATTTTGTGGGTCCCAAAAAAATTGAAGATTTTGTGTAAATAAACTAGGAGTTAACAAAAAAAAAAAGACACCATTTTAGCGCTTTAGTTAACCATAGTGATGCGTATGACGCAAGTGGGAGAAAGAAAATAGCGAAAAAAAGATCACGCCATGATTTATTGTTGGTCAAGTTTGATGGATTTTTTGACCAAAATTTATTTTTTGACAAATTTAAGGCCAGTTTGGTTTAGCTTTGGGTAAATATTTTTGAAAAAATGCAAATCTCTTTGAACTAAAGGTGTTTGGTAAAATGCACATACTGTTTATTAAAGTGTAATTAAACAGTGTATTTGGATGCAACTTTGACGTAAATGTTATTCGGTAAAAAATATCATTTGTAAATGATTCGATTTTTTAATTATTTTGAATAATTTTTTTTATTTTTTTCGTAAAATTATTTTTTTTATTTTAATTATTCTATTTTTAAAATTACTTTCTTTAATTATTTTTTATTTTTTTCAAAAAATTTATTATTATTGTTTTATTCTTTAATTACTTTCTTTAAAAGAGAAAAGAAGATAGAAAATAAAAAATTGTAGTTGCATTTTAGAAAAGCAACTTTCCAAAATACCTTTGGAGCTACTTTGAGCTAAAGACCTTTAGGGCTATTTGGAAATGCAATTGCATTTCCCCAAAGTTAATTAACAAATGAGCTAAATACTATTTACATTTGGTCAAGGGCCTTTAGAGCCCCGAAACTCCTTGTAAATGCTGAACTAAATAGGCACTTAACAGAAGAACTTGATCGCATAATTTGATAAGTTTAGGACTTAATTATACTTTTCTAAAGTTTTAGGACACACTTGTACTTTTTTGATAAATTTTAAAACTTCTGCACTTATGTAGTTATCAAAGGTAGCAAGTTTGATACTAACTTGCTGATGAATCATTCCTTCCGATCCTCAATTTCTAAAGTTGTCCACCTCAAAAACGTTTGAAAAGGAGATCCATGGCACTGGCATTGCCAACTTGAAATACTAAGTTGTAAATGGACGGTGATGAGGGGAATTGTTAAGACAAATGGAGCAAAGACCTGATCAAGCGGCCACAATGTCGCGCTCCAGTATTTTGCAAATAAGGAATAAAGTATGAACATGGTGATCGTCTTAGATCGGAGATTTTGTCTAATTATAGCCCTTCGGGGGTAAAATCCTGAATGCATCAGGCAAATAGGAACAGGGCATACTTAAAGATCGTCGATAGAGGTGGACCGATCGATATAGAGCTTAGGCACCACCCTATCGCTAAAAAAAGAAGAGAAGGGACAGAGTAAGTGGAAGATTACATTCATGAAGGCATCCGATAACAAAATCCCATATCATATAGCCCCGATTTTCTCAAAAGGACGTCCTCTGAGCACTTGTTCTGTAATTGAAGGTCGTAATTGTAAGGCCACGAATGTGGCACGCCCAATTATCGTCTAACTAGAATCAAAAGCACTACATGTATAGGAGAGAAGAATATGTGCACCTTCTTTATAATCCGTCGAAATTGAATGCGGAACGGCGACGAATTGGAAATCCAAGTTCTTGAAGGGTTGGCCAATGAGACAATCACCCTTCAGACGAAAAGGTACGTTTTGAAATTCTAAGAGTGGGGGCTAAAGAGAGGACTTGAGTCTTTATATAGAGTTTCTGGCGTGAACCCTCTCATTACGGGTCAAGCCTAATTTGGCCCACACTAAGCCAGCCCATATTAAACCGATTATATCTTACTTTATTATATCAACCCGTAAAACGGTAAATATCAATTTTAATTTTTTTTCTTTTATTCACTTTTTAAGTGATACAACGAATCAATTTTTAAAAAAATTATATATATTTTAAAACGAACGGAATCTTAATTTAATTTCTTTTCATCTTAAACAGTCAAGCAAGTTGCGTCCATCAAGTCATTCCAGGTGCGGCAATAGCCCTGCCTGTAAATTTCTTGTCCCAAAATTGTTAAACTTCAGCGATCGTCATTCTTATGAGTTTCACTTAAAAGGGAAAATTGCGCCAACAGTCGTAAAAGTACGTTTGTGTCCGGCAGAATCAAGTCATTCTGACGAGGTGTCGGGAAAATTTGCAATCACGGCGCGTCGAAATCTTGAACGTAGCTTCCAGCGTTTTTACTAGTTTTGAAGAGATACGACGGTGATGTGGCCGCGATTAATCAGTTTTTAGCATGAATTAGTCTCTTTGAACTCTTAATTAAAACACTGGAAGGGAATCGCTATCGTCTTTCTAAAGGACGGGGATTTACGTGTATTGCTTATGTCCGATTTGCTGACGCTTTCTTGACTTCACTCACTTCAGAGACGGAAAAAGAATAAGAAAAAAGGGGCGTAGCGCTTGAAAGCTGAAAATCCGATACAGAAAGAGAGAAAGCGAGTGGAGTATAGTGGCATTGTTGTGACGATAATCAGGAAAGAACAGGGTTGATTGGCTCTGATCGATACCATCTAAAAGTGCTTGCTTCATCCATTCGTGACATTACCGGGTATTCTTACATTGCCCTAGTGATAGGAATAACATCCTCTCACGTCAAAAAATTGGCAAAACATTAGAAACGGGGAAAAGAAAAACAACTAAGAGAGAGGGGGTAAGTCAGATCTTAAGTTAACTAGGGCCAGCAGCGGCCCTGCCAAGGGCCGGCGACCCTCAATGATGACATGGGAGGACTACACAATCTCTCACTCAAATTAGTAGACTAAGGAAGCTCCGTAACTCATCGCCGTCAATGTGATTTTCAAGTGGTGGCATTAGTCGGCGGCCTCTCGAAGAATCCCATCCCTCTCGCCTCTTCGAGGTCTGAAATCGCAAGCGAAAAGGGCGGAGTTGAAGTTTTCATCCAGAAGAAATTTATCGAAAGGTCAAAAGTACCGGTCGACCGGAGGGGGTGTCTTCTTGTCCTATTTTGGCCTTTACAGAGTTAGCTATGAGCTGGCTTTCGATGCCAGATAGCAGTTTAGAATCTTGGATAGCAGGCCAGAAGCCGAAAGGCAGAAGCGAAAACAGAGGTCAAGAAGGCCCAAACCCCCTGAACCAGGAGGTAAAGAAGGGAAATACCAACAATTAATTATAACAAAACATTCTGCAATCCATCTTGGAGCAAAACGTGTACTTGGCCAATAAAAGAGAAAAGCCTGATCTCCAGCTCTCATTTCACTGACCACTCTCATCCTTTGCTTTTGCAAATCTGCTAATGGCAGGTGCACGAGCTCTTTTTTCCCCTGGATGATCCGGCACATTCCATCCTAGACTCTCCCAGGGGAAAATATCGACCGCGAAAATCGACAGCAGTAGAAGCCCAAGTTTGGGAAATCGAACGTGCAGATCTCGCTCAAGATTTGGGTACTCGGGTCGTCAGAAAGGATAACACCGGGAAGCCTCAGGTAGATGACCTTCAGAACTGAGCTATACCCGCAAGGAGAAGTAGAGTGTGGCTTCCAGTTCGACAACGAAAAGCAATACCTGTTCTGTTCGAGTTTTGTGAAAACATCTGGCCTGCATGAGAACAAGGTTTCCTGTTGGACAGTGCGGACGACTTGTTCGAGTCTCCTGAAAACATCTGGGTTGCGAGAGATTAAGGTTTCGTGTTTGATGGTGTGGACTAGTTTCCGCTCGGAACTTGCAATGTCGCAGCTGGAGTAACCGGGGTAATTGCCATGATCTTGTCCCTTGAGAAGCGCTCAAGCGTGGATTCCTTCGAAATTAGAGTAACAATATTGTACCAAACCTTTGGATTCCCACAAGCACTGTCCAATTCTGAGAATGGTTCGGAAGCCTAACGAGCTTACAATGGCGCCGGCTGAGGTTGCACATAAGCAAGTACCCGCCGACTTCCCAGTGCATTGCTCCGTTTGCGAAGAGAGGGCTTGTGCTCAGTTTTGGAAGCGCAGGTGGTAGACGGATTAAGGGACAATAGGGACTCCACATGCCTGTTTCAGATGAGAAAGTTTCCATTTCTAGCCAGCCAATCATCCTCTTCCGAAGGTGCTGAAGGGGAGTTTGCAGTAACTGACGTAGCTTCAGCCCGAAAGACCTGCACAACTTAGTAGTGTTGGCCATCAAAAGCTAATGCCGTACCGATGCTTCTCCTTATGATCTGAGGCCGTGGAAGTGCTACACACTGCTTGGCAAACAGATCATAAAATACGGAAAGAGGAGGGGTTTGCTGATGAAAGCGTGAGCAGAAGCAGGCCATTGCAGGGAGCACATATATGGGCTTTCGTATCTGCGTGGCACCCATGGTTTCGATTGCAATTACATAACATCCCTCGTATACATCGAGGAGAACATATTTGGGCAGAGCCATTTTGACGAAGGTAGTGGCACAGAAGGCCTACGTGATGATCTCCGCTGACGCTGGATATGCTGCTGGAAGGCTTCTTGTTGAAAATTAGATTGTGCGCGGATGCGTGGTTTTGATAGAAATTTGTGTTTTGATATGTGCAAGGGTATGTGCATATTTTTATAGAGGATGGATAAGGGTCGGATACTTTAAGGAACTTAGGCAAGGTTTATAGGACAAAAGATAGTTTCACTAGTTTATGAAAACGGTAGTACAAATATAGTTGATGGAGGAGATGTTGATGTTGGTGGAGGAGTACAGGAGTTTATTCTCAAACTCCCCACACACTTTCTTTTTCTAGTACTTCATGGCCTATTTATAGGCCTCTTCCACCTCCATAGTGGAAAATTCTAGAACATCCTAGATTGACACATTTCTAGACTTTTCTATAAGTATCTATTCCACAAATATCTTGTCTATGCTAGATATTTCTAGATTTTACAAGCAAGTGCCCATCCTAGAAGTCTCTAGAAATTGGATCACAATTTCCAACACTCCTCCTTGATCCAATTTCGTGATACTCCAAGCATGCTCAGTAGTGTCTCGAACTTTGTTGGCGGCAGTGCTTCCGCAACTTGATCTTTAGTCTTGCAATATTGGAGCTCGATCTCTCCATTGCTTTGTATAGTCTCGAACTTGGCTAGAAATGCTTCTTATGATGTCCCATACCTTTTGTGCCATATTCATTCCACGATCCCTTGCATCCTTCTATACTTGACTTGCCATAACACTTGCACTTGCCTTCAAATAAGCAAACATGTTCTCTAACGAAGTCCCAAATTTCTCAAGCCATCAAAGACTTTTAGTTGTAGTTGTTCCATCATATGCAGAGATGGGAAACCTTTGTCAGGCATGCATATAGCTAGGTGTTTTTGTTCATGTGGCGATGTTGGCCTTTGTTTTAGTTTTGGTTTTGGCTCAGGCTTTGGTTTAGGCTCTGGCTCCAGCTCTGGCTCTGGCTATAGCTCTGGCTCTAGCTATGTAGGCTCTGGCTTTGATTTTAGTTTAGATGGTGAGGACAAACGCCCAAAACCATTCGAATATTCCTAGCTCTGATGCCATGTTGAAAATTAGATTGTGCGCGGATGCGTGGTTTTGATAGAAATTTGTGTTTTGATATGTGCAAGGGTATGTGCATATTTTTATAGAGGATGGATAAGGGTCGGATACTTTAAGGAACTTAGGCAAGGTTTATAGGACAAAAGATAGTTTCACTAGTTTATGAAAACGGTAGTACAAATATAGTTGATGGAGGAGATGTTGATGTTGGTGGAGGAGTACAGGAGTTTATTCTCAAACTCCCCACACACTTTCTTTTTCTAGTACTTCATGGCCTATTTATAGGCCTCTTCCACCTCCATAGTGGAAAATTCTAGAACATCCTAGATTGACACATTTCTAGACTTTTCTATAAGTATCTATTCCACAAATATCTTGTCTATGCTAGATATTTCTAGATTTTACAAGCAAGTGCCCATCCTAGAAGTCTCTAGAAATTGGATCACAATTTCCAACACTTCTCCATAGTTCCCAGAGAGACAAAGCTTCTCCAACTGTGCTAAAGTAATTGCAGCTCCAGGAAGTTCCTATGAGAAATATTAGAAGACCTACCAACAAAGAGTTGGAAATTAAAATTATCCTGCTCCTTGGATCATTTCCCCTAGGCCTTGGCTTAAAGTCCTAAAAGAATACGAGAAGATTTTCACACTGCCAATGACGTGGTTCCCTCGAGATGCTCCCCCTCGTTTGGCCATGTGTCGCAGGAGATTTTGACGAGGTTCTTTCTGCTACTAAATTATATGACTGGCGCAAACAAGCTAAAACAAAGTGAAATGAGCAGCCGTGTAAGATTCCTTGTTTCATATAGCTTCACAAAGAAAAATGTCAAAGGCTTACCAAATAAAAATTCACTTGGTCATGTGAGAGCTCTTCAAAGCCTATCTCTTCAGGACACCTTGACTATAAACGTTAAGAATCATGCTTTCCTAGAATTGCTTACTGCTCAGTTGAGCGAACCTTCTGCGGAGTCAGGATGGCGGCAATTTGGCTTACTGTTCTACCTGAAGAAATAGTCGACGGTCAGAACGCTGATTGCAGATTAAGTGCTGCTTGTAGAAGCCACCATGGCCAAGAGGTTCATGAATATATTCCTGATGCATTTAGATCCCTACATTTTCTCTTGCCCTCTTGCTTTCTCTTGATTTGTTCATGTCACTTTCTGGACCAGCTTCTTGCACAGACACCTATGGTTCTCGAGTTTCTGCTGCAGCAATCTTAAAAAGGTTTTGATGGCGTTATGCAACTCCCAGAACAAAATAGGAAAATCTTACGTTGTTCATTGAGCTGGGTAAGAGCTGAGATTTTATAAAAGCTAACCTCCTTTGTACTGTATTTATTCATAGTACTTAATTAAAGGGTTAAACTCCTTATCCATATATGGGGAGTCATGTTCTTCAATAGCTTCATCCGAATTTTTGGATGGATGTGGTTTCTGAGTGTATCATTCCTTATTCTGACCACTACAATTAGAATGCAATGTACTGTCTCTTGTACAGTTGGCAATGTGAAGTCCTTGGCTTTTGTGATGAAGATTTTTATTGTAGGTTCTTTTCTGAGATTCCACAGGGGTCACTATCTGCACATCCTCTTCTTAATGTTGTATATAATTCTTTGCAGGTAATTATAATTTATTTATTCTTTTGTAATGGTCTTGTCTAATGCGAGTATATGCAGTTTTCACCATGCGTAATAAATGTTGTTTGTGCAATAAATAATGAGTTCGTATGATTATTCAATCTCAGAGGGTAATGGGTGACTCGACTTAATCGGGGTTAACACTTACGGAGCTTCACATAAGATCAGTGCTTCAATTTCTACCTGATGTAATATGCAAATGCTTGTTCAGGACATAACTAATCATTGTATTTTATTTCTTGAATTTTCTTAGTCCTTTACTTGAATCATTCGGGAGTGAACATCAACCAGTGTCAAATGATAATATCCACAGTGCAAAAGAAAGGGTATCCCAGTATTTGTATGTAGAGCTGGTGAATAATAAAATGAAAAAGAAAGTACATTAGAAGTAAAGTGATGCATAAGTAAACGAAAACTTTAGAGAAGTTTCTGTGTGTTCTAGGAATGGTTTAGCTTACTATGACACTCATTGTTTGTTCCATCTATACATAATATTTGTAATGTCATACATATGCATAAGCCCTAATGCCTTCTCTATTGTTGGTTATAGGTCTCATCTTCATTTGACAGCAATTGAAGTTCTTACCGAACTCATAACTCGACATGAGGTATATTAATGCCATTTGATGGGACCATCTTTTCACTTGATGTTTATGATTATGTTTGTAGTGCTGTGGAATTACTGTTACCTGTAGAAGATATTCTTCCTCAACATCTTTTCAGCATGGGGCAGTGTGTCTGTTTATGCCTGATTTGGACCATCCAGTTCAACATCAACATCACCTTTATCCCAAACCAGTTGGGGTCGGCGGTCGATGAACCCAAAGTGAAAAGTTTAAAATATGCTAAAATAAAAGTAAAATATATATAAATAAAAATATAAATATAAATATAAATATAAATATAAATATAAAAAGTAAAAATATGGCTATCCAAAAATAAATAAATAAATAAACATATAAATAAATTAATAGGAAGTACTAAGCAGGGCACTCTGGGACATAGGGAATCCCTCCTTCTACAATGCGGATAGCTTTCCTCCACTCCGTCCTAAGGCAGACCATACGCCAATCTATTTCTCACTCTATTAAATCTTGTTTGACTACCTTCCCCCAAGTAAGTTTCGGCCGACCTCGTCCTCTTTTCAAATCATTTTGTCGGTAACACACTTCTGTTCTTATCGGAGCATCTAAGGGTCTACGAAGAATATGTCCAAACCATCTCAATCTATGTTCTCTCATCTTCTCTGCCACCGGAGCTATTCCAACTTTTCGTCGAATATCGTCATTTTTTATCTTATCCATCCTTGTATGACCACACATCCACCTTAACATTCTCATTTCCGCTACTCCCATTTTATGCTCATGTTGCTTTTGTACCGGCCAACATTCAGCTCCGTATAGCATTGCAGGTCTTATTGCTGTTCTATAAAATTTTCCCTTTAACCTAAGAGGGATTTTGCGATCACACAGAAATCCAGATGCACTGCGCCATTTCATCCAACCCGCTTTGATTCTATGGCTAACATCCTCGTCAATCTCTCCCCTCTTTTGCAAAATTGATCCCAAGTATCTGAAAGCATCTTTCTTAGGTACCTCCTGTCCAAGCATATTCACATTTTCTTGATCATCTCCTCTTGTCGTGGCGAACTCACACTTCATGTATTCCGTCTTACTCCGACTTAACGTAAATCCTTTGGACTCTAACGTGTTTCTCCATAATTCTAATTTAGCATTGACTCCAGCCTTGGTCTCATCAATAAGGACAATATCATCTGCAAACAGCATACACCACGGCACCTCCTCTTGAGTATCTTTTGTTAGTTCATCCATAATTAGTGCAAAAAGATAAGGACTCAGAGCGGAACCTTGATGTAAACCTACTGTGATCGGAAAATGACTTGATGTGCCATCACAAGCCTTCACACATGTAGTAACACCATCATACATATCCTTGATTGCCTCTACATACTTTAATGATACTTTTTTCTTCTCAAGAATCCACCACAAAACATTTGGACCATCCAGTTGAATATGAAAATTAATGTAAGCTTGCTTTTTATTTATTTATTTATAAATTTAAGGTAGATTGCCTCTACTATTTGAATTGTATTTTTTTTTTACATGTGGATCATTTTTGGACCACTCTCTTTGGTGCCGGTTAGCATATGAAATGTTGTGCTTCTGAGTATCAAAAGACTGAATAATTAACTGCAGAGCCAGTCTTCATGTCCAGAGTGCTGTAAATTTATGATTTCAATAATGGGGGTCTGCCTCCGTGGGATCCATCTAGGCCATTTTTGGCATTTAATGTAACTAGTGTCAGTTTTTAATTCAGTAATCTTCATTATACGTTGTGACTTTTCTTGCTTTTTCTAGGGGCTACCCCCCAGTTTTATTATCTAGGATACATTTTCTTAAAGAAATGCTTCTTCTACCGGCTCTTACCAATGGAGATGCGAAAGTAATCGGTGGTCTCGCACGCTAACTTTCAGAAATTGGACAAGCTGTAAGTACCTTGTGGAATCATGTGTTATTTCATTTAGCTATAGACCACTGCAGTGGTTGAGAAATTTCCTACACTCCTGCTGTGGTAAATGGCCTACTGGAAAAGTTTAGTCTCTCTCTCGTTTTTTCCTGCTAAAATATTTCATAAATTCCATACGTTACCTTGTTAACTAACTTTTCATTCCCTTTGCTTAACGTGAACCAGGCCCCGGCTATGATTGCAGAAGCAAGTGCTGAAGCACTTGCGTTAGCAGAGGCGCTATTGAGGTGATATGTAATTTTACAGATTAAATACAATTTTGTTCTGCAAAATAGACATTTGAATGTTTTAATTTCTTCAAACGATAATTGCCAATTTGCCATGGGCTTAGAATGCATTGCATTGAAGGAATACTTGAACGTTTTGGAACTTTAATCCTGTGGGAATGTCTAACTCTTTGCCGTAATGACAGCTGCGTCAAATTTCCAAGCGAGGATTGGGAGACTGCAGGCTCAACTTTGCAATTTCGGTAATTATCATCAATCAATATCTCTTGGTTTTTGGTTTGCCAGATATTGTTTGGTTCTATTAATTCAAGTAGACCAAAGTCATTAGACTTGGATCTGATATCATGTCCAATAGACTGCTCTGTGCTTTTTAGTCTTGACTGTTGTCGACCTTCTCTCTTCTTTTTACAGTTCGATTGCATGGATTGTAGCTATGGTATTTCCAATCAGTTAGTGTCTTGTTATTTGTTCTGTAGAGGAATACAAGCGCACAAAATTTTGATGATTGGAGGAAACATAAAAGAGTGACCATACACCATTTACTGGGTTGAGATGTGAATTTGGGGTGGTTTAGGGGGTTCACGTTACGGGGGTGTCTAGTGTCTCTGCTTTCATCTTTGTGTAGGCTTTCTGCTCTGCTTAAACTCTAAACTGGAACAGGTTTTTTCAGGCTATATGTAAAACCTGGTAAATTTCTTTACTGTCTCGCCAGATGATTCTTGAAATAGTTGTGCTGTATTGGAATGATAATTGATAGGCCAACCCTTTGAAGCCGTTGTATCTTGCGCTGTGGAAATGACATTCTTGGAACTTATCAAATTTACTAGAATTAGGACACTTATTTTGTAATTGATCTCACAACATCTACTTATTATCTTATATGATAACGAGCTTTGTTATGCTCTCCTTGAATAAGTGAACACTTGCAAGTTTTGAGCTCACATTTTTACGGCTGTGAAGATGAATTAAATTGAGCTCTATTCATCGTCTTTACTTTCAGGTCTACCCTTGCAAGTTTTATGCTAGGCCTTGATGTGGACATTGCAAACATTAGGAAGCACTTTGAAGATATTTGTATTTCTATATTCTCGGCATTGCTTGACGTTCTTTTGTTGCGTGCTCAGGTTTCTTCTCATCTCTGACAGCTAGTTCAACTTTGGGTTGAATTCGAATGAGTGTGTTGTCGTGTGTCCATCTTCTAACGAAGAAAGGATATTGAAACTTTGCATTATGGTTGACAATCAAAAGATATGGAGCAACCCTTGTCTTGAAGGTTGTGCATATTGTGGGGTGGACGACCGTGACAAATTTGATTATGTTTAAGGCCCACTTGCATCGTCAACTCTGCGTTTTGAAAATATGCATGTCACGGGGGCAAAGCCATTGGTATCCAGAAAGGCTATGGTGTATTCTTCTGTACAAGGACATTTCAGTCATAATGTTAGGTGTTTTAAGAACAAAACGATGACCATTGTCGAGTCAACACCAAGATTGCCACATGAATGCTAGACATGTTTGATACATAAAGCATCAAGGAGAATCAGAGGTGCTTATCCATGTCCACCGTGTACCCCAAAATATTTTCCTATTCTTCCACTTTTCTTTCTCCATCTTCTCCCTACCCCCCGTAGTTTTTCTATATTAGCATCTGAAACATGTAAAAGAGGAAGGAAGAAATGTAACCTAGCTTCTTCTTTCCAATGGCACTCGTAAAGATTGTTCTTGCTTAAACATAGTCAATCATGCTCTGGAAGGACAATGGAAATTTTGGATCTTGTCGCAAGTTAAGCAAACACGTGAAGCTCCTAAATTCTTACCAATTGTAAAATTGGGATTGACTTATTCCTTTTTACTTTCTCATCCTCAAGGTGCATAGATATTCTGAATTCTCTCCCCCCCCCCCCCCAAACCATTTGCATGAGATGTATGTAAGCCGCTAATGATCTATTACTAAGTCCGAAAAGTGAAAAAAGGAAAAGGCTTATTTTCTCTCTTTTTTGCTTCAGGAACGCCCGTCAAATTTAGTTGTTGTACCTTCATCTTAGCAACCGACCTAGCCTCAATAGATGTGTGATAAATTTTGGGCATGTGATCAATAGATGGAATCTTTTAAACCTAGTTGGGCTGCTTGGAATGCCTCTTTCAGCCCTGGGTGATTAGTGCAATTTAATTACATATTAGAAAAAGTCAGATTTTGATTTTGTGGGTTAAATCTACTCAATACATCTTCTTTGTGATGATTTTGTTTATGTTCTCAGTCCTGATTTTGAGCCGGATTTACTTAGATGAAGGGGAAGGGTTGAACAAAGGGAATAAAACGTAAAGTGCCATCATATGTTATTCATTGTTTATCCTCAGGAATTTGCCTATGTCACTGGTTAAAGTATCTTCTTGATTTAGTTTGTATTATTATTATTATTATTATTATTATTATTATTATTATTATTATTTTGCTTCTGGTGAGGTTGTGTGGTTTTCACTGATTGCTATTATTTGAGCACTCTCCTTGAGTTGTTTAGACACTTGACTTGATTGTTTTGTAGGTTGACGAATCTACATTTGGTGACGATAGTGGAGTGGTTGATCTCCTGATGACCTTGTCCAATTCAGGATGAATCTTGTTGAACTCATGGTGGACATTTGTCAGCTTTTAGGATCTACTACATTCATGCAAAAAGGTGCAAAACAGAAATTACTGATTCTGATTTACTTGACAGATAGCTGGAAAGAACCTTTTCATTTCTTCTATATCATTTGAAACTTTTGTTTTATAATTCGTACCTTAATTACTCCAATGACTGCAAGACTGAGATCAGTGGACTTTGGTCCTTTGCACCATAAGTTTCCATGGCCATTGCGGCATGTCAATTTGCTTCTGATGTTCCTGTTTTTCTTGCATATATATCTAGTTTTTATACCTCTCATCTTTTCGTTTTCTGTCCTTTTGATGGCTTTTATTCTATCTGTGTAATAGGTTTTTACGTCGATGTTGCTGAATCATCATTTATATTTATTGACGGATCTTTTGCGGTGGTTGGATGTGAGTGAATGTACCACCACCATGGAAGGAGGTGGAAGCCAAATTGTTTGCCCTCAATGTGGTAAGCACCTATAGGAGTAAACTGACACTCGTTTACTCTTTATTCTAGCATTGCTGGTCATTGCATCTGTGGAATTTAGACTCTTCTTAGGTAACTAGTACTTGAAGTATATTTGATAGACTAATCCCTAAGAGTCTACATTATATGCCAGTCTTTGGCATGTTTTTCTCATTTGTATGCGTGTGTATACTTATAAACATGTATTTAGATGTTGTTTCGCATGCTAATTCGTTTTGTATTTTCTTCATTGTTTCAGCAATTTGGACTAAATTTGTTGCTTGTCAAACTTTAAGACACCTTATCTGATACTGTTGTAGTGGTGCTTCTATGTTGGGCATGATGGCTAGCACAGTCCAGTCAAATACACTCTCTTAATAATATACAAATTTGTACAAGTGTAGTTGATAGCTAAATGGAACAGCATGAGCTTCCGATCAGGTTTATGTCGCGGAATTTTTCATTGTACAGGAATGAGCAGCTTATCTTTTTTCGTTCTAAGTTAAATGTGGCTACTTGTAATATTTCTCTTGTTAAATAGCTATTGGGCAGATCTGTTCAGACTGATTTTTGCTATTTAGCTTTTTACGTTTTCTGTTCCCACATGTTATGGCTCATGCAACTTGACTTTTACTTAACAAGGATTGCCTAAAACCTTTCAAAACATACAAATATTGATATGTTGTTTGAGTATATATATGCGTAAATTTTTATGTTCGAATATAATTGAAGTTTTGGTGGGAAAGTCAATCAGCAACTTCTGCTTAAAATAAGCCAAAACAAAGGCCCTACCTGACGATATAAAAGTTATGACAGTGCTCAGTTGATTTAATCACGTTATTTAAATTTGTTGAGCTGTAAATAGCCAGATTTTCTTGCTGTAAATCAATATCAACATCAACATCAACATCACCTTTATCCCAAACCAAAAATCGTGGGATTGTAATTGCTCTCGTATTTAGGCTTTATTTCCTTTCTTTTGCTAGGATTTCTGTGTCTTAGCCTATAAATGTAACACTGTAAAGCGGCAGAAAGCATGAATGAGAATAAGAATTTCTCTCCATCAAATTCTCACAAAATAAAATAGAAATCAAGCAATCGGAGGAATTTGGTTTTAATAATGCATGCGATCGATTGGGGAACTTGAAGCCCGAAAGATTTGCTCTCTCATGTTAATTAATGCTAAAGGATAAATTCTAAGACGGTCACAGCCTATGTGGCTACTGGTACAAATCTTTCAACAATTGATCAAACTTTTACCCGGCCATTTGAGAACTTTCTCCTTTACATGGAAAGCCCCCCAGATGAGCTCTCAATTCCTTCTATTTCCTTCTAAAGTTGACTGGACTCTCTCCCTTCTACCGCCCCTCCCCCTCCCCCCAGATGATCTTGTCCATAAGTCCTATGTGTGCTGCCCATCATAAATCGAAATCGTAGTTGCGCAAGTTATGAAAATGAGCGCCCCCTTTGAATTCTTAACTAAGCTGACCTCATCACCGCACTTAATAAAAATCGCAATGTTTGAGTCAATTGAGTTGCATCTCTCCAACCTTGCAAAAGTATGAACGAAACCAATCGACCGTATTGGTCTCACAGCCTTTTTCTTAAGATCGATTGATTGGATTTCAATTGAAAGTCACATTAAGAGAAGGAGATGGGGTCAAAAATAAGTTCTGGACTTAGTAATCACAATCTATTTGATTAGAGCATCTGCAATTTAGATTTTTGCACCATACGTTTCTTCTTGGCAGATTGGATATTCTCTTCATTCTCCAATAGCTTGTGTTTGTTGAGTTGTTTTACTGGTTTGATCTGCTCATGGAAGGCATCATTACTGGTCTTTGTATTGGAGTACCTCAATTTATGGTTATATTCAGATTTAACTTTGCCTGCATGAATAAGTTCTGAGAGTGAAGTCATCTATTAGAACTCAAGTGCGGTGCTAGTGAAGGGAGAAAAAGGTTTTTGTTGAAACGACTGAGATTTTATTCCCAAAATCTGCTAGCTGTCTAATTAGTCCTTAATTGATTCTTTGTATTTGATTGTTGTCCAATTAGTCTTATTAGATAGCTATTATATTAGCTGCGATTGTGTGAATATTAGATTAGCCTAATTAGGTGGGATTGTTATCTCTTTCCTTTTTTTGTTGTATTCTTTCTTTTTTGTCCTTGTACATAACTCCAATAAGAAGGAGTCTGTAACCTATTGGAAAGATAAGGAAAAATATATTTCCTCACTTACATCTTCATGGTATCAGAGCCAGAAACTCTGGCAAACCTTTGTTAGTGCTGCACTCTTTATTTCTATCGTATATTCACCATATCCGATAAAACTCCCGAGAGTATTCCCACTCCCAGCAAAATGCAACCTTCGGAAAAAACTCTGACACACACTGAATCTCACCCAATTCAGATCACTACGATCAAGCTGAATGGTGATAATTTTCTTCGGTGGTCACAGTCTGTTCGGGTGTACATCCGAGGGAGAGGAAAGATGGGATATTTGACCGGGGATAAAACCGAACCAGCAAAAACAGACCTGACTTGGGCTGTTTGGGATGCTGAGAATTCAACGATGATGATGTGGCTGGTGAACTCTATGGAGGAAGAAATTGGAGCAAATTATATGTGCTGTCCTACTGCTAAGGATTTATGGGATAATGTAAATCAAATGTATTCTGATTTGGGGAACCAGTCCCAAATCTATGAGCTGAAGTTGTAGCTTGGTGAGATTCGGCAAGGAGACAATACGGTCACAAAGTATTTCAATATCTTAAGAAGGCTGTGGCAAGACCTTGATCTCTTCAACAATTATGAGTGGAAGTCCGTTGCAGATTTCCAGCACTGTAAAGAGGTAACTGAGGCTGATCGTATTTTTAAGTTTCTTGCAGGCCTTCGTAATGAATTTGATGAATTGAGAGGAAGGATACTTGGTAGACAGCCCTTCCCACCTATTGAGGAAGTCTTTTCTAAAGTTAGAAGAGAAAAAAGTCGGAGGAGTGTCATGTTTGGTAAACCCAATACCGAAACAAAAACCTCTGCTGGTGGAGGGCATTTTGATGCCTCGACGTTGGTTGGTTTTGAAGGAAATGTTGGCAAGAGTTCCACTACACGCAGGATAGATGAGAAGCCTCGTGTGTGGTGTGATCATTGTAATAGGCCCCGACATACTCGGGAAACATGCTAGAAAATTCATGGGAAGCCGGCATCGTCTATGAGAGGCAGCAAGACGGGAACCAGAATCTATCTTTCGGCCAATGAAGCTGAAACTAATCCATTCAGCAAGGAGTAGATTGATCATCTCTTGCAGCTACTGAAGTCTAACTCAATCCAGGCTCAATCAACAGCATCTATTGCAGAGAAAGGTAGTAATGCAAGTGCTCTTTATGATTTTTCTACTGTTGCCCCTTGGATTATTGATTCGGGTGCCTCTGACCACATAACAAGTCTTCACAATCTTTTCAAATCCTATTCTCTTTGTTCGGGTAGTGAAAAAATCCGAATAGCTGATGGTAGTTTCTCACCCATTGCAGGGAAAGGCTCTATAAAAATTTCAAACTCTATAGACCTTCTGAATGTCCTGCATGTTCCTAAACTTGCTTGTAACCTTTTGTCTGTTAGCAAATTGTCTAAAGATTCTAATTGTCGTGTCATTTTCTTTGACTCCCTGTCGCGACCCTCTAAAAAATTTTAAATTTAAAAAAGGGGTTAACTGATTATTAGGTTAATTAGATTTGATTAACCTAACGCGGACCCTCCCAAGCCCTACCGAATCGCAACTTTGGTTTTTGTTTAAATGATTTTGAAATTTGGAGTCGCCACTAATCGTTCTTGGTAGGTCGATTAGAAACCTAAATAAATTAGCGGGAGAACTAATTTATTCCTGCGAACCAGAGATTATGAGCTCGGGGACTTGGTTACACTAGTTAATTAAAACTAATGCCCTTTCGGTACCTTAATTTCATGGATATCCTAATTCGGTAACTCAGGCTTGGTTTATCCCTAAGGCTCTAGTAGGGTATTCTCTTTTGTGTTTTCACTTTTTAAATAGGATGCATGGATGGTATATATTTTTATTTGTTATATTTTTTAAGTGTTAAAGATTCCCTGAAGCCGAAAGAGGGAGTGTGTTAACGACTTCTGTGCAGTATTACGACCTAACTCATCTTTTGGGTGTGATGATTCAAAAAATTAAATTATAGGAAGTACATGACAGTGAATAAACACCTCCAATGGGAGGCCTAGCATTGGCTTAGCTTTTCCATTTGGGATTTAAGGTATAGGTATTTAAGTTGCAAGTATTTAAACTTCTGTAAGTAAAAACCTTCAATGGGAGGCTAAGCATTAGCTTGGCTCTTCCCTTTGGGATTTAAGGTACAAGTATTTAAGTTGCAGGTATTTAACTACTGTAAGTAAAAACCTCCAATGGGAGGCTAAGCATTGGCTTGGCTCTTCCCTTTGGGATTTAAGGTACAAGTATTTAAGTTGCAGGTATTTAAACTATTGTAAGTAAAAACCTCCAATGGGAGGCTAAGCATTGGCTTGGCTCTTCCCTTTGGGATTTAAGGTACAAACATTTAAATTGCAGGTATTTAAACTACTGTAAGTAAAAACCTCCAATGGGAGGCTAAGCATTGGCTTGGCTCTTCCCTTTGGGATTTATGGTTCAGACATTTAAATTGCAGGTATTTAAACTACTGTAAGTAAAAACCTCCAATGGGAGGCTAAGCATTGGCTCGGCTCTTCCCTTTGGGATTTATGGTGTAGGTATTTAAATGACCTCCAGTGGATGTGTTTTGCCTCTCAATTCTGGGGTTTGAGTTCTTAAAAATAACTTACAACAAATTGATTCAACAATTTGAAATTTGTGCGCGCCTGAGGACTCCTCCAAGACAATTTTGTGCTTCCATAGGGTTGACCATTGATATAGAGCTGCGGCTTCTTGACATAAAATAGAGTGAAGTATCAGTATATAAAATATGTGCTAATCTGCACCTAAAACCAGAAGAGTGAAAAGAGTACTTATCTCCCATTTTTTTGGGAGGGATTTCTATAATTGATTTTCGCTCTCTGTGTTCCCAATATAGAGAGTTTCTTTTGAATTAAGAGGGACTTTTAGTCACAGATCAGTTGAGAAATCGGTGGACAGCTCAGGAACTTGTCTAGGCCGATTTTTGCATCTCTACGAGATTTTTGCTGTTGACGTAGAGATATCCTTCTCCTGACATAAAATATGGAAAAAAAAAGAGATGGAAAAAGTGTATACAATTTGTGCTAATTTGCGAGTAAAACCATAAATAAATGAATAAATAAAAACACTTAGCTCGAATTTGCTTGCTCGTTGACGAGGATGAACTCTTGATTTATGTTGATCGATGAAGAAATTTGTGATGATAACCCCTAGCTTTAAACTCCCATCATCTTCAAAATTCTCTCTCTTTTGGTATTTTTTTTCTCTCAAATTTTTCTTCAATCTCCCAAAGCTCTCTCAAACATCTAAAATTTTCTCTCTCAAAAACCCCCCTCTCAAACTCACTTCTTCCTCCTTTTATAATCTATTCATCTATCTCCCATTCTAATTTTTCCACTTACTCTATCTCCCATTCTAATTTCTCCACTAACTCTTCTTCATTTTCATCTTCCATTCTCCATCTCTATCTCACATTCTAATCTCTCCACTAACTCTTCTTCATCTTCATCTTCCCTTCTCCATATTTATCTCCCATTCTAATTTCTCCACTAACTCTTCTTTATCTCCATCTTCCCTTCTCTATTCTTATCTTCCATTCTAATTTCTCTACTAACTCTTCTTCATCTCCATCTTCCCTTCTCTATTCTTATCTTATTTTCTCCATCTATTCTTCTCCAACTTCTCTTCTTAATCTCCTCTTCTCCATCTTTCATTCTCTATTCTAATTTATCCACTAACTCTTTTTTTTGTTATTTGTAAAATAATCCTTCAAGAGTTAGGTATTTGCACTCTAGTCCTCACAATTTTTGACACACCAAAATTTACCACATGTCAAATTTAAGCTCATTTCTTGCCGCTGAAAATAATGCAAAATTTAATTAAAGCCCTTTTGCAAAATTGAGTCATTCTGGGTATAATTGGGCCAAGATTAAAATTTAAAATATTATAAGACAATGTCACAACTCATAAAAAGTGAAAATTAAAAATAAGTTGACTCAAATTAAAATTGTTTTAGGTCCGATTCGAGATTATACTCGTGAAGGAACACGTGACTCGAATTGGATTTTTCTGAATTTGCGATGGCTAATATGAAAATAGATTTAAAATAAAAATATTAACTATCTTTGTGTATTTGTTTGACCTCAAATGTTATTTTTCCAAAATTTGCAAGTATTTTTGTATTTTTAAAAAAATTTAAAATATATATAATATGAAAATTTATTTTTTATTCAAAAATGGTTGCCTAGGCTTGGCTAAGGCTTCCAAAGTTGATTTTTCAATTTTCTCATTTTTTTCTTTATTTTTCATGAATTTTCGAAAATAAAAATAATAAAAAATACTGAAAATATGAAAAATCATTTTTTGGTCAAAATTAGTTCTCTAGGCTTGGCCAAGGTCCCCAAAGTTAATTTTTCAATTTTATTAATTTTTTTGGATTTTTCAAAAAATAAAATGCCGAAAAGTACTGAAATTTTTCAAAAGAGAAAAGATGATTAAAAATCAGGTGTCAACAGCTGCCCCTCTTTGAAAGGAAGCTCGGCAGAGGTTCATTTCAAAGACGAAATGACACCTAAATCCTAATCACAATGAAATAAAAATAGTCGTGACATGAATGTTCTACTGAAAATGAAATGAGAACCTAAAGATTCGTTTTAAGAAAATCTTAGGGTGGTTGAATTTGAACGCGTATGGTAGGTCAACCTATGATATATTCCTAATAAAAGGATTCTTCTAATTAAAAATTGAATTAAAATTTGACCCGTATGGTGGGTCATACCATTTGACTCGTATGGTGGGTCGTACCATGGTAGATTCCTAATAAAAGGATTCTACTGATTAAATTTTGATTGAGATTTGACCCGTATGGTAGGTCACCCCATGGAGATACCTGTAAGAAGGACTTGGTGCCTGTAGAAAGGACTTGGTGCTTGTAAAAAGGACTTTGTGCCTGTAAAAAGGACTTGGTGCCTGTAAAAAGGACTTAATGCCTGTAAAAAGGACTTAATTTGCTTGTAAGAAGGACTTGATTTGCTTGTAAGAATGACTTGATTTGCCTGTAAAAAGGATTTAATTTGCCTGTAAGAAGGACTTGATTTGCCTGTAAGAAGGACTTACTTTGCCTGTAAGAAGGACTTGTACCTGTAAAAAGGACTTAATGCCTGTAAGATGGACTTAATTTGCCTGTAAGAATGACTTACTTTGCCTGTAAAAAGGACTTGCTTTGCTTGTAAGAAGGACTTGATTTGCCTGTAAAAAGAACTCTATGCCTGTAAGAAGGACTTGATTTGCCTATAAGAAGGACTTTGTGCCTGTAAGAAGAACTTTGTGCCTGTAAGAAGGACTTGGTTTGCCTGTAAGAAGGACTTGATTTTCCTGTAAAAAGGACTTTATGCCTGTAAGAAGGACTTGATTTGCCTGTAAGAAGGACTTGATTTGCCGGTAAGAAGGACTTGATTTGCCTGTAGGAAGGACTTTGTTTACCTGTAAGCAGGACTTTGTTTGCATGTAAGAAGGACTTTATGCCTATAACAAGGACTTGATTTGCCTGTAAAAAGGACTTAATTTGCCTGTAAGAAGGACTTGATTTGCCTATAAGAAGGACTTACTTTGCCTGTAAGAAGGACTTTGTGCCTGTAAGAAGGACTTGCTTTGCCTGTAAGAAGGACTTGATTTGCCTGTAAGAAAGACTTTATGCCTGTAACAAGGACTTGTCTTGCTTGTAAGAAGGACTTTATGCCTGTAAGAAGGACTTTGTGCCTGTAAGAAGGACTTGATTTACCTGTAAGAATGACTTGCTTTGCCTATAGGAAGGACTTTGTTTGCCTGTAAGCAGGACTTGATTTTCCTGTAAGAAGGACTTTATGCCTGTAAGAAGGACTTGGTTTGCCTGTAAGAAGGACTTTGTGCCTATAAGAAGGACTTGGTTTGCCTGTAAGAAGGACTTGGTTTTCCTGTAAGGAGGGCTTGGTGTACCTCAAAGGGTGCCATTCTGAAATCTGGGGAGACCAGGAATCCTGCAAAAGCTCAAACTCAAATTATATTCTCCTGTCGCTTTAGGAATAAACCAAAGAGGCATAGATTAAAAGGTCTCGAACATTTTTGTCCTTGAGATAAATCATGATTTATTGAAGAAGGTGGATACCTGTATATACCGCAATGGATTCGAGTATCCCAACAACCGTCAGAATTCATTCTCTTGAAAGGTTCAAGTTGAAGATATACTTACCTGAGAATTTGGAAGAAATGCTTGGTGGCTTCTCGACAATCAGGCTTGTTCATTCAATAATCGCCGAATGAATTTCAAGACTTTGGAAGGTAACTCAAACACCGGGAATGTGTTGCCTGTCAGGCAATGTCAGAGGTAACATGTGCAAGCATTTTCATCAATGCGTTCATTGGTTCATACAAAATTGTTCAGCTAAGTTTGCCATGATTAAAGGCAGTCTGTGTAATAACTCATAATGCAATCGATCAACATATGGATCATGTATTGCATTACCACTTCTGTTTAAGGAGGTTCTGAATGTAATCTGAATGGGGGACTTTATTCCGAAAGGGCTTTTTCTCACTCTAGAGAAAGGCTGTTTATCTGTAGATTAAAATGTTAGACCTGTGTGGAAATGGTTTGCCTTTCCTCATCCTGTTATGCCCCATTTTGCACATTTGATGTCTCCTATGTAGTTTATACTCTAAGTTGGAGTTGGTAAATTAAACGTGCGGAATGGTCAAACATAATTCATAAAATGTGTAAACACAATGCCGATGTGACAATTTTTTTAGCATAATCTGTGTTTATATAATGTGCGAACATGGGCGGATTTGAATTGCCCCTGGTGTGTGGGCGGACCGAACAAATTGGGAAGCCTATTCCTTATGTCGAGGGGCGGTTCGTCTCAAACTTTGCCCCTGCGCAATGAAGCATATAGGTGAGGGAGCATTTTGGTTGGTTTAATGACAGCGACCGCCGTGGTTTAGCAATTGAATGCCCCTGCAAAAAGCAAAGAAATTATTCTTGAAATCAAACGAGATAAGGAAGACGTATTTTCTTTTTTTGCTTCAGAACTTATGATTAATTTGCCCCATTTTTCACCAAAATAGATCTTGTCAGATAATCATAATTTTCTTTTGGATTTGTCTCCTTTAACATGTTAAATGTTAGTATAAATATTTCCTATAAAAAGAAAAGGAGACATGTCAGCCAGTATTAAAAGGGATAAATTGGAAACGATACTGATTATCCATTGTCTTGAATGCCTTGCACGAGTCTTTTACCAGTTTTGCTGGATTGAATTTTCCTCGACTTTTGTTGGGCGCCTTACCATTATGGCAAGACTATGGTAAAATACTGACTTTGATATTACTCGTCGAGTATTCCTGTTTGCAAAAATAAATGCACAAAAAGTTGTTTCATTTATTTATAATACTTACAACATTCCCCACCCTTGGGGATCGAACTCGGGACATTTCGGACCTACTGTCATCCCCCCATACCATTCGGTCCATTGGACCGTAGGTGTCCATGGGGCTTTCCTTTCAAAGGTTAATCCTTGGGGATAACGCAGCCCTGTTGTATCACCTTGGGCCATGTTACGGTATTTTCTCGAGATAATTTGTAATCCATGTTAAGAATGGAATAAAACAATTCGAGACTCAAGATGATTATGTGTAAATTAGAACGATACAGAATTACCCATGTCTGAGATTGTTCGGATCTTTCGCTTGTATTTTTCTTTAACCGAAGCTGTCCATCCCGTGGTAATGTCCATGAGTTGATTTGCCCCCAATTTAGCCCGACCAGGAAATTTGGTTTTTGGATACGACTGTATTCTCGAGTCGTTTTTGCAAATTCCTGAAAATAGAAAGGATCAAATTTAAAACCGGAGCAATTTAAGGGTAAATTGGAACGATACGGATTTACCCTTCAAATTTATGCGGATTTCGTCTCGATATTAATTTTTTCGAGTTTGGTGCGGTTAACGGCTCCGAGCATTTAATAGGGGGAAAGGGAAATGATTACTTCTAGCTTGCGCATTAATTTTGGACATTAATAAAAGAAGAGAATGTGCGATGAAACTAAGTAGACGTATTCGTCTAGGTTTAATTTTCTTCATGATTCTCTCGCGAGTTGTGGTAGACGATGATATCAAGAACATTAGAGAGACATTCAGTGTGGCTTTCCACCAGCCACCTAGAGACCCGCGTTCAATCATGTAAATTAATAAAGCTGCCACCACTCGATCAGTGTGCCAATAAATTCGGCCATTTGTTGCGTGCTCCACTTCAACCGTGTTTTATTGCTTTCGGCGTCCACTCGTATGTATCGAGCACTTGTAGCATCGGGGGAATGTCCGTGGGCCACGTTCATTAATAGAACCTCGGTCCTCTAAAACCCTCCGCGTGTTTCGGATCTGAGGAAATTTTAAGACCGGTCTCTGGTTGATTTAATCAGGTTAAGGTACTTATTTCATGGGTCCTGATTATATAATCCATATTGTCTTTCAAAAGACGTGGGATCTTCTGCAATACATTAAATATGCCCCCGTGTTTAATCAATATAAATCCACCGTCATATCAAAATATATTGCCCATACAAGTTTACGGATTGACACAACTCTGTCTGTCAAAGATGGACAGTGTTCGTTTGCCCCCTGAATTAACGGTTGAAGTCTTGGTGTTTTTCGTCTTTTGGTATTTCTGAAGATGGTTCTTGATATATTATTAAACTTAATTTTTACACCCGTCTGGGGTATCTAGGATGTCCCTGCAAAAGAAAATGATATAATTAGTATGCGACACAAGGAATGTCGGTCCATGACTCCTATATTAGTCCAATTTGATTTTTCTATTTTATAGAGAAATCATAAAAAATTTCCTTAAGAAGAAATGGGTTGATTTTTTATACATAATTTTCTGGTAGATTTATTACTCTTTTTTTTATTATTTTATTTTTTTAAAGGAATGTGACAAAATCTCTTGACGTTTACTAAAATTTTTGGAGGAATTTCCTTTTTATCAAAATAAATTTTCAGAGGTAAATTTATCAGGAAAATTTTATTTTTATTAAAGTAGGAAAGACATGACAGAAATCCTTTATTAGTCAACAAAATTACACCGAGACATTAGTCCAATTTTATTTAGAGAAAATTTTCTTAGAAAAACATGAGCGAATTTCTCGAAAAGAATTTTCTTGCAAGTCTTTATAATTTGAAAAATGTGATAAAATCACTTGATATTTACCAAAGTTTTTTTGTTAGGAATTTTTCTTTTTAATGAAATAAATTTTCCAGAGGAAAATTTCATTTTTATTAAAGCAATAAAAACATGAAAAAAATCCCTTATTGGTTAAAAAAATTCCCCCGAGACATTAGTCTAATTTTATTTAGAGAAACTTTTCTTAGAAAAACATGAGCGAATTTCTCGAGAAGAATTTTCTTGGAAGTTTTTATAATTTGAAAAATGTGATAAAATCACTTGATGTTTACCGAAGTTTTTTTTAAGGAAATTTTCTTTTTATTGAAATAAAATTTCAGAGGAAAATTTCATTTTTATTGAAGCAATAAAAACATGACAAAAATCCCTTACTGGTTAATAAAATTCCCCCGAGACATTAGTCTAATTTTATTTAGAGAAAATTTTCTTAGAAAAACATGAGCGAATTTCTCGAGAAGAATTTTCTTGCAAATTTTTATAATTTGGAAAATGTGATAAAATCACTTGATGTTTACCAAAGTTTTTTTTTAAGGAATTTTTCTTTTTATTGAAATAAATTTTCAGAGGAAAATTTGTCAGGAAAATTTTATTTTTATTGAAGTAATAAAAACATGACAAAAATCCTTTATTGGTTAGTAAAATTCCTCCGAATGGATTTTTTTACACCATTTTTTCAATTTTTTTTAAAGAAATGGGGGACAAATTTAATTTTTATTTTCTTTTAAATGAATGGTCGTAACATCAAGTTCAAAAACTGACTGACACCTAGCATGGACCGACCGAAAATAAATACAAGATAAAATTAGAGAACTTACTTTTACCTTGGAGAAATGCAAATTAAATAGTCATGCGCATGACTCAAGTGAGGAGTGGACTCTAGAAAATAAAAGAAGGAGAGACAGGGTATGGACCTAAAAAGGCCCCCACTATCTGAATTGACAAACTTACCCTCCGCGCAATAAAATCACAATGGGAAGAATTGTCAATTTAAATAATGAGCAGGATAAAATATGGTCAACCCGAGCGCAATCGACGCAAGAGCTTTGCATATTCGATCCCTATCTATAGTTTTCTAGGAAGAATTTCGCGACTTGGGTTTAGACGCTTTTGTGTGCAGGTGTCGTGATCCTCAGAGTATGCAAGACATGCACAACAATTGATATCAAAACAGCGCTTTTAAAAATGTACGAAATTAAACAAATAAACCCAACACCGAGCCTGCAAAACAAAGGGGTTAGCCAAACACTCCGCCCCTTATAACTCCCATCCTACAAAAACATATAACACCTATAGCATGAGTCCTAAACAAGATCGCCAGAAACGAGATATCCATGAAATTTTCATTAGCCTAAGTCCACTAAGACTTTTAAAATTTTGAAAAAAATTTAAGTATTCCAATAGGTATTTTTTTCGAAAATTTAAAAATCTCGTCCCCAGCGGAGTCGTCAGTCTGTCGCGACCCTCTAAAAAATTTTAAATTTAAAAAAGGGCTGAAAATAATGCAGAATTTAATTAAAGCCCTTTTGCAAAATTGAGTCATTCTGGGTATAATTGGGCCAAGATAAAAATTTAAAATATTATAAGACAATGTCACAACTCATAAAAACTGAAAATTAAAAATAAGTGGACTCAAATTAAAATTTTTTTAGGCTCGATTCGAGATTATACTCGTGAAGGAACACGTGACTCGAATTGGATTTTTCTGAATTTGCGATGGCCAATATGAAAATAGATTTAAAATAAAAATATTAACTATCTTTGTGTATTTTTTGGCCTCAAATGTTATTTTTCTAAAATTTTCAAGTATTTTTGTATTTTTAAAAAAATTTAAAATATATATAATATGAAAATTTATTTTTTGTTCGAAAATGGTTGCCTAGGCTTGGCTAAGGCTTCCAAAGTTGATTTTGCAATTTTCTCATTTTTTCTTTATTTTTCATGAATTTTCGAAAATAAAAATAATAAAAAATACTGAAAATATGAAAAATCATTTTTGGTCAAAATTAGTTCTCTAGGCTTGGCCAAGGTCCCCAAAGTTAATTTTTCAATTTTATTAATTTTTTTGGATTTTTAAAAAAATAAAATGCCGAAAAATACTGAAATTTTTTAAAAGAGAAAAGATGATTAAAAATCAGGTGTCAATACTCCCATTGTGAATTTCAGGAGCAGATTTCAAGGAAGACGATTAGCAGTACTAGAATGATCAATGGTCTCTACTACTTTGATGAGTCCATCTTTGATAAAAAAGCTCAGGCATGCAGTACTTCCTGTTCATCTCCTGTCTAAGAACAGATTCTACTTTGGCATCATAGACTAGGACATCCTAGTTTTGAATATTTGAGACATTTGTTTCCGTCTTTATTTAAGGGTGTAGTTTTATCATCATTTCACTGTGAAAGTTGTCTTCTATCTAAAAGTACTCGAGTTTCTTATACTACGAGACCCTATCATGCATCCAAACCTTTTTACTTAATTCATAGTGATGTTTGGGGTCCCTCGCCTATTACCACAATGACCGGAAAAAGATGGTTTGTGACTTTCATTGATGATCACACACGCTTGACTTGGGTCTATATGATGAGTGCTAAGTCTAAGGTTGAGAGATTGTTCAAGGACTTTTATCACATGGTCGTAAATGTCTTTCAAACTCAAATTAGTATTTTGCGTACTGACAATGGCACATAATTTTTCAATCAGTGTTTGGGGACTTTTTTGAGGGAAAAAGGTGTACAACACCAATCCTCTTGTCGTGACATGTCCCAACAAAATGGTATTGCTGAAAGAAAAAATAGACATCTTCTTGAAGTATCTCGTACTCTAATGTTTTCTATGAATGTTCCTAAGTATTTGTGGGGTGAGGCTGTGTTCACTGCGTCATATTTAATTAATCGAATGCCTACTCGGGTTCCTCGATATATCACACCTTTAGAGTGTTTCAAAAAGGAATTTCCAATAGCCCGTATTCATTCAGATTTACCTTTAAAGGTCTTTGGTTGTACTGTTTTTGTTCATTTACCTGCTCCCTTTCGGTCTAAACTTGATCCTAGAGCTGTAAAATGTGTTTTCATTGGATACTCTCCAACTCAAAAGGGCTACAAGTGCTATGATCCTCAAACCAAAAAAACCTACGTTAGCCTTGATGTCTCGTTTCTTGAACTACAACCTTTTTTTCTGAAATTTTTTTTTTTCAGGAGGAGTGGGATAGTGAAGATAATTTGGGCCGGGATAGTAAAGATAATTTTTTTGGCATAGCTCTTCCTAATCCAGTCCCGATTTTGACTCCAACTGAATCTATTCTATCTCCTGTGTCAACCCAAATACCTTCTTTGCCAAAAAGTGTTGATGTTTCAAAGACAGGGGGAGAAAAAAGTACTAGATTCTGAGTTTCAGGTTTATTCTAGAAGAAAGACACTTCAAAAGGCAAGAGACCATCCCACTCTAGAACCGCATCAATCTGAAGCTCCAAAAGATGACTCCTCTCACCATTCCGGTAATTTTGATCTCATCTTACCTTCAATATCTTCTTCTGATTTGAATCCTTCCACCCTTGATATTCCTATAGCACTTCGAAAAGGGGTAAGGTTTTGTACTCAGCACTCTATTGCAAATAATGTGTCCTATCAAAAAGCTATCACACAATTATAGAGCATTTATCATAAATCTATCTCACATATCTATCCCTAGTGTTGACACCTGATTTTTAATCATCTTTTCTCTTTTAAAATTAATAAAAAATCCATAAAAATTCATAAAATTAAAAAATCAACTTTGGGGACTTAGCCAAGCCTAGAGAACCAATTTTGACCAAAAAATAATTTTTCATATTTTCAGTATTTTTCGATATTTTTATTCATAAAAAATCAAGAAAAATGAGAAATTTGCAAAATCAACTTTGGAAGCCTTGGCCAAGCTTAGGCAACTATTTTTGAGTAAAAAATAATTTTTCGTATTTTTTTGTATTTTTTTAAATATATTTTTTAGAAATTAGGAAAATATTTAATAAATAATAGCGTTTGAGGCCACAAAAATACATAAGAATAGTCAATATTTTTCTTTTAAATACCTTTTCATGTTGGCCATCGCAAATTTAAAAAATCCAATTTGGGGTCGTGTATTCTTTCACGAGCATAATCTTGAATCGGGCCTAAAAAAATTCAATTTGAGTCAATTTATTTTCATTTTTCACTTTTAGGAGTTGTGACGTTGTTCTCTAATATTCCAAATTTTCATCTTGGCCCAATTATACCCAGAATGACTCAATTTTACAAAAAAGGCTTTAATTGAATTTTGCATTATTTTCAATAGCAAGAAATGAACTTAAATTCAACATGCGGTAGGTGTGTCAAAAATTGTAAGGAGATTTGGACTTAAAGAAATATTTCTCCAGGGACCGAATTACAAATACTTAAAATCTTAGGGACTAGAGTGCAAATACCTAACTCTTGAAGGATTATTTTGTAAATAATAAAAAGAAGAGTTAGTGGAGAAATTAGAATAGAGAAGGGAAGATGGGGAAGAGAAGATGGAGAAGAGGAGATGAAGATTGGAAGATGGAGAAGAGGAGATGAAGATTGGAAGATGGAGAAGATGAGATGGAGAAGAGAAGATAAAGAAAATAAGATGAGATTGAGAAATGAAGATGAAGATGAAGAAGAGTTAGTAGAGGAATTAGAATGGGAGATAGAGTTAATGGAAAAATTAGAATGGGAGATGGATGAATAGGCTATAAAAGGAGGAAGAAGTGAGTTTGAGAGGGGGAGATTTTTTGGGGAGAAAATTTTGGATGTTTGAGAGGGTTTTGGGAGATTGAAGAAAAATTGGAGAGAAAGAAAATACCAAAAAGAGAGAAAATTTTGAAGATGGTGGGAGTTTAAAGTTAGGAGTTATCATCACCAATTCCTTCATCGATCAACATAAATCAAGAGTTCATCCTCGTCAACGAGCAAGCAAATTCGAGCTAAGTGTTTTTATTTATTCATTTATTTGTGATTTTAGTCTCAAATTAGCACAAATTGTGTAAACTTTCTCCATCTCCCTTTTTCCCATATTTTATGGTAGGTAAAAAAAAAGGGATAACTCCGTATCAACGATAAATTTCATGGAGGTGCAAAGTGAGCCCAAACAAATTCCAAGGTGCCCATCAAATTTGCAGCCGACCCGTCAACGGATTTTAGTTCAAATTGTTGAAACAATTTGTTGTATTTTATTTTAAAGAACTAAAACCCCAAAATGGAGAGGCAAAGCGCATCCACTGGAAGTCGTTTATTTCTTGCAATTTAAATTCATGCACCATCAAACCCCAAAGGGAAGAGCCAAGCCAATGCTAGGCCGCCCATTGGAGGTTTTTACTTACCGTTATTTAAATTCTCGTAATTTAATTCTTGCACCATTAAACCTCAAAGGGGAGAGCCAAGCCAAGGTTGGGCCATCCATTGGAGGTCTTTATTTACTGTCATTGACTTCCTGCCGTTTAATTTTTGAATCACCAGACCCCAAAGTGAGTAGACTGTAACACTGCACAGAAGTCGTTAACACACTCCCTCTTTCGGCTTTAGGGAATTTTTAACACTTTGAAAATAAAAAAATACCACCCATGCATCCTATCTAAAAAGTGAAAATACAAAAAGAGAACACCTCACTAGAGTCTTAGGAATAAACCAAGCTTGAGTTGTCAAATTAGGATATCCATGAAATTAAAGTACCGAAAGGGCATTAGTTTTAATTAACTAGTGTAACCAAGTCCCCGAACTCATAATCTCTGGTTCGTAGAAGTAATTTAGTCCTCCCGCTAATTTACTTAGGTATCTAATCAACCTACCAAAAATGATTAGTGGTGACTCCAAATTTTAAAACCATTTGAACAAAAACCAAAGTTGCGATTCGGTAGGACTTGGGAGGGTCCGTATTAGGTTAGTCAATTAACCTGATAATCCGTTCACCCGATTGAAACAATCATATTAATTTTTTTCGGCTCGCGACACCTAGAAACATTCAAGAAGCCTTGAATGATCCAAAGTGGAAAGTGGCAGTAGAGGAAGAGAAAAAGGCACTTGAGAAAAATGGCACTTGGGAGTTAGTTGATTTACCAAAAGGGAAGAAGATAGTTGGCTGCAAGTGGGTGTTTACAGTGAAGTGTAAAGCAGATGGAAGTGTTGAGAGGTACATGTTGACACCTGGTTTTTTTTTAATCCTCTTTTCCATTTTAAAATTAATAGAAAATCCACAAAAATTCATAAAATTAAAAAATCAACATTGGGGACCTCCGCCAAGCCTAGGGAACCAATTTTGACCAAAAGATGATTTTCCATATTTTTAGTATTTTTCGGTATTTTTATTTTCGAAAATTCATAGAAAATCAAGAAAACATGAGAAAATTACAAAATCAACTTTGGAAGCCTTCACCAAGCTCAAGCTACCATTTTTGAACAAAAAATAATTTTTCATATTTTCTGTATTTTTTAATATTTTTCTAAATGAGGAAAATATTATAAAAATAAAAATAAATAGCGTTTGAGGCCACAAAAATATGATTCAATAGTCAGTATTTTTATTTAAATTTTCTCTTCATTATGGCCAAATAAAATCTATAAAAATTGATCTGGAATAGGGAATTATTTTGTTAATCTCATTTTCAGGTTAGTTAAAAAAAATCATTTTAGCTCTGTAATTTTCAATTTTTGCATGTCTGAAGTTGTGACGTTGTCCTCTAATAGTTTAAATTTTTCAATGGCCTGATGGTGCATTTTCCATTGTTGCGTTTGATCTTATGCTAGTATCGGGGGTTAAACCAGATCAAGTGGCAGTCACGGGTTTTCTCCTAGGTGTGGATCTACGGTTGCAATGAGTGCCGGCAAGTAAAGAACTGAAAGATGATCTTCCATCTCATTCTCATATGATGGACAATTATAATGGAATGGGTGCATCAGACAATCAGTATTATACCAGTGTGGAGAGGCTTCGGGACGATAGATTTCAAGAAGAATGTTCATTTTCTTCCACTTCTTTCGACATTAGAGGAATTTCTTTAGACCCTGGTCGGCGGTTTGGCGAAGACAATCAATCTGACAAGCAGCAGAGTGGCAGAGGGTGAATGGTTGTTCAAGGTTGACAAATCAAAGACTGGTAGCTAAGGGGGTTTGAGAGGGAAGCTCACCGAAAAAAAAAGCGAAAAAAAAGAGCAGCCACAGATTCTCAAGAGGGCAGATAGGAATGAGAGCTGAGGATCCTAGCTGGCGGGGATCATCTGAATCATCACTGGTCGTGGGAAACTCTCGGCTAGAGGGTGTAGACAGCTCACTTCAAAACCATGGCCAAGAGAGAGGTTTTAGAGAACGACAAAAAGTAAGAGAAAAACGGACAAAGTAAGATAAATTACTTCGTCTCTCTCTCTGCAAGACATCCAGGTGGCACTTTCCACTTATCATTGAGAGTAATGGTCATTAGAGAGTCAAAGTGGATGATGATAAAAGGTTTGGGCAAGTCCTACTTCTTTTGGGATTTTGCTTGTGTGTGCCTACCATGTGCTTATGTAATATTATGTCCGCCATGCTTTCTTCATTTGCTTTCCTTCAGCTCGAGGAGTATGGGCATCGATGGGGACCAAGAGTTAGGATGAACTCATGAGAGAAGGGCCTTATTCGACGCCAAAAAAGCTTCGGACCAACGAGATCACGTGGACTGTACTTTCGGTGAAAAGAAAAGGGGTTCGCATCTATTCAAGTATGACGGAATTGAAAAAGATTATCTAACAATTGGCCTCATCATTCAATCTGATCCCGATACATCTCCGCCTGGGGTAGACAGCTTTTGACCATCTTCTTTCGGTGCTAGGGGTCCATCGCAAGAGATGAGACCCTAATAGGTGGGCACTATACAAAAAAAAAAAAAGAAAGGAACGCGTGGCTGAAAGGTGATGATAGGGGGAAGGATGGACGGCAACAACCACAAAAAGGGAGAGACACGACAATAGGAAAAAGGAAGAGAAGAAGAGACGGACTGCATGCGGGGTAATTCCGGAACGAAAAAAAAGCGGACTCGAACAATCAATCATGGATCCCAACATCCTGGCACAAGGGGGATCGAGAAAAAGGGGGAGTTCTTCGGAACAACGGGGATTTTGGCCTCAGAAGCTTCAGCAAGCTAAAAGAGCTCGACAGCAGCATCGAGTTTCTCCGGACACCCACCCAACTCTCTGCTAGAGCATCCTCCTTGCTCGAAACACTTCAATCTCTCCGTCATCAGCACATTTTTTTGGTCCCTCGGTTCTAACCCAGCAACTCCCCACTCTCTCTCAAGGGAGTGTTAGAAATTTTTCTTGTTTGGGCTTCCATTAATTGTCATATTTTACTTTACTTTTTTATAAAACGGGCTATAACGTAAGACAGTGCATGAAATCCCACGAAAGTTATGTGATCAGTAAAGTTGTTTGGGATATGCGCATCTCGTTTGATTTTAATGTGGCTTACGGCTGGGTGTAGGCTATTTTATGTCCTATGGTCTGTTGATGGATAGGACCATAGGTTACGGTTTGTATATATTTACGGCTAGGTCCCTTCCCTTGTCCTTCAGACCCTTTTAATTAAAAGGGGGCGAAACCGACTTTTGACGTTTAAAAAGAGAAATAAAAGATAAACGTCAATTATTCTGACGTAGTGTGAAAAAAAGACAGAACGTCTGGTGGTTGATAGGGTTTTCTTTTACGCTCTCTCCATCGAGCAGCCGTACGGGAAGGAAAAAGGGAAGAAGACTTTGCCGAATCATAATCTCGTCATTGTCAATAGGATTTCCAAGATGACGTCAACAGATACGTGTTCGATTCCATAATTTTTCTCGGTGACCGTAAGTTCGTGTAATCGATCCAAGGCTTTCGTTTTCTTGCTTTGCTTGAATTGATCGTTTGCGATTATGTGTTTATATTTACATGTGGTATCAGAGCCAGGTTACACAAATTTACGATTCTGAGAAGTATAATTGTTGTTTAAATCGAAAATTGTTCTTTTTGGAGATTTTCTGGCCGGCGGATTTTTTTACCGATTCCGGCCAAATTCCGGCGAGTTAAGGGCTGCCTTTGGGTTTGTACGGTCACCTCGCCGTGGGCAACAAAAGCCCTAAGGTGTCTTGGCGTTTGGTTGCTCGCCGGAGTCGGATTTCGCGAAGGAAGTCCGCGGTTAGGGTTTTGAGTTCCAAAGGGTTTTGGCTCGATTTTGAGCGGAATACTTCACCGTTTTAGTTGATTTTTGAACTCATGTGGTCGCCCCGGCGTGTAGAACAAAACCCACCTTTTTTTTTGTTGGATGTGGTTCGTCGGAGGAGAACCGGCGACGAAAAGGATCGAAAAAAAAAATTAAGAAGGGAAAAGAAAGAGTGCCGTGCACTTGGATAGTGGGATGTTTCCCCACGTCAGGCATTCTTTTATCTATTATTATTTTATAATATAATAATAATAAAATAATAATTATTATTATTATTTAAAAAAAACCCTCAAAACTTTATCTTGATTTGCTGTAATTTTTTCTATTTCGGGGATTAGAAATATTTTTTTTATTTCTAATTTATTAGTGAGTTTATAAGCGAATAAAGAAATAGAGAAGCTAAAAATTCTTATTGTTATGAGCCTAGGGAGGAAGGACCATGTTGTGCTGTGAATGTTTGGTTGCCAAAGTGACCCGTTTACGGTGACAGTTGAACTTTCTCTATTTTTGACATGCATTCATATTTATTGGGAGAATATCATAGTGTGCTATAAGTGTTTGGCTACCAAAGTGGCTCACTTATACGTGACATGTGATGATTCTTCAAAGGTTGCATGTGATAGTCTCCCACAATTTTTTATTATAGCACATTGTGCTGTGTATGTTTTCACCAAAGTGATTCATGCATAGTGACACGTGATTGGTGATGGGGGTTTTGAGCTTGGAACATAATAGTCTAGGCGGTTTGTCACCCCAAAGGGGATGAACCTGTCGAAAGCTATTGTGTTTTCATGGATGCTCATGGGAAGGTTTCTCTGCTTCGTGTTTCTTCTATCCTAAAAGAGAGTGAACATTGAAGTATGAGAATTTTTCGTGATTATATGATCAGTTATTATATGGCTCATAACATTTAATAGTTGCATTGCTTCTATTTTCAACAGTTTCTTTTGTTATGTGCAACAATGCTGCTACCATTGAGGTGTTGAGTGGTTCGAACTATAAGAGGTGGAAGCAAGATCTCGAGTTCGCTATGGGCTGCATTAATCAGGATATGGGTCTTACTGCTGATAAGCCTGTTGTGCCCACTGCTGAAAGCTCAAGCCAAGAGAAGAAGAATTATGAGAAATGGGCACAAGCAAACAAGATGTGTATGCTGGCTATGAAAAGGTCCATTCCAGAACATCTTCTCGGAGGTTTGCCGGATACTAATAATGCGAAGGCTCTTCTGGCTGCTATTGGAGTGCGATACCAAGTCTCTGATAATGCAGAGATTACATACCTACTGGAGATGATGAATGCGTTGCACTACAAGGATTTTGCAAATGTGCAGGAGTATATTATGAAGTGGGTGCATGTGCAATCAAAGCTGAGTGCCCACAAGATTGATCTGCCAGAGAATTATATAGTTCCTCGCATTCTCAGCTCTCTGCCTACTGAGTTTGGAATGATCAAGACTGCTTTTAATACTCATGGAGAGAGTTGGACTGTGAACGAGTTGATTACTCGTTGTGTTGCTGAGGAGGAGAAGATCAAGAAGGATATAGGTCAGAGTGCTTTTGTCGTGATCGGCTCCAGTAAAGGAAAAGGATTTCAGAAGGGGTTTAAGCCTCGTAACACTCAGAGGCCTCATACTTTTAAGAAGTTTGGTGCTACTCAGAGACACAGTAAATCAGATCAGAAGAGTACACCTAAAAGCAATGTGAAGTGTTTCTTTTGTGAGAAAATGGGACATATGAAGAAAGACTGTTACAAGTATAAGAATTGGCTTGACAAGCAAAAGAAGAAGAATGTAGGAGGTAATCAATCAGCTTTGGTTTGTTTTGAATCTAATCTTGCTGATGTTTCTTCGAATACTTGGTGGATAGATAGTGGGGCATCTGTTCATATTGCTATAACCTTGCAGGGGTTCCAGAAGAAAAGGATGCCAAATAAGTTTGAAGGCAAACTAAAAGTGGGGACTAATGTGGAAGCTGCTGTTAAATTTATAGGAGTTGTTCGTCTTCCTTTAGATTCTGGTTTTGAACTTGTTTTGGAGAATGTTTTCTATGTACCCACTTTTAGGAGAAACTTGATTTCAGTTCCTGTTTTGGACAAATGTGGATATTGTTGTTTGTTCCAGAACGGCTTAATGCAGTTATCTTTGAATTCTAAAGTTGCTGGTGATGCAATATTATCTGATGGCTTGTATAAGTTGAATCTGGTTTCTTCTTATGGAATTGAGTCTCTATGTGCTGAATCTTCTGCTTCCAAGAGAGTTTTGTCAAATGAGAAGTCTTCGATGTTGTGGCACAGACGTTTGGGTCACATATCAAGAGAGCGTGTTGAGCGTCTTATAAAGGACAATTTGCTTCCGTCTCTCGACTTTAGTGATATGGGAACTTGTGTTGATTGTATCCGAGGAAAGCTGACAAAAACTCGGAAGAAGGGAGCTACACGCAGTTCTAGTCTGCTAGAGATTATTCATACAGATATCAGTGGACCTCTCCAGATTACTTTGTGTGGCAGCAAGTATTTTATCACCTTCATTGATGATTTCTCTCGTTATGGCTATGTCTATTTGATTAAAGAGAAATCAGAGGCTTTGGAGAAATTCAGGGTCTTCAAGTTGGAAGTTGAAAATCAGTTGGAGAAAACAATTAAGATTGTAAGATCAGATAGAGGTGGTGAGTACTATGGCAAACATGCAGATTCTGGACAGCAGATGGGACCGTTTGCTAAATTTCTGCAGGAATGTGGTATTGTTCCACAATATACTATGCCTTATACTCCTGAGCAAAATGGCGTGGCAGAAAGAAGGAACCGAACTCTGATGGATATGGTGAGGAGTATGATGGATAAGTGCAATTTACCCAATTATCTATGGGGTGAGGCACTTAAGACAGCTGCGTACATTCTCAATAGGGTGCCCAGTAAGTCTGTACAGAAAACTCCTTTCGAGTTATGGACTGGAAGGAAACCGAGCCTTAATCATTTCCGCGTTTGGGGTTGTCCTGCTGAGGTGAGATTATTTAATCCTATCGAGAAGAAGACAGATCCTAGAATAGTTCGTGCTTACTTTATTGGGTACCCAAAAAGATCTAAAGGGTACAGATTTTATTGTCCCTTGAAGGGTAATAAAGTAGTGGAGTCAAAGACCGCGAAGTTTCTTGAGAATGACATTGCAGATGTACAAGATTTTCCTACTACCTCATCTGATGAGCGAAACTTTGTTGTGATACCTATACCACCGATGACGAGTGCTACAGATGTTGTGGTCCCTATAGAAAATGCTGATTCACTAGTGGATGTACACGGAGAAGAACAGGACATGGGTGCTGATATTGGTGAAAATCCTCTAGTTGTTCAGGAAAATGTTCCTATGAGGAGGTCAATAAGATTAAAGATATCTGCTATATCTGATGATTACGTTGTCTTCCTTGGAGAAGATTGCACCGAGTCGGTAGATGATCCGACAACTTTTGAAGAAGCAGTGAATGGATCTCGAGGCGATGAATGGTTGGCTGCTATGAGAGATGAGATGGAGTCTATGGCGTACAATGGAGTGTGGGAGCTCGCTGAATTGCCTTCTGGACAAAAGGCAGTGGGATGTAAATGGGTCTTCAAGACCAAGAAGGATGCTAAAGGCAACATTGAGCATCATAAAGCAAGATTAGTGGCCAAGGGTTTCACTCAGCGAGCTGGTGTTGACTACACCGAGACTTTTTCTCCTGTTTCCTCTAAAGATGCATTCAGAATTATGATGGCACTTGTTGTACATTTTGATTTAGAGTTACATCAGATGGATGTGAAAACGGCTTTTCTGAATGGTAATCTCTCAGAGAACGTTTATATGGAGCAGCCGAAGGGATTTGTACAGGAAGGATCGGAGCACATGGTTTGTAAATTAAAAAGGTCCATTTATGGATTGAAGCAGGCTTCACGACAATGGCACTTGAAATTTGATGAGGTAATTTCATCTTATGATTTTGTTGAAAATCAGTTTGATCAGTGCGTTTACACGAAGATCAGTGGGAGCAGTTTTATTTTTCTTGTACTCTATGTGGATGATATTCTGCTAGCAAGTAATGATTTGTCGCTGCTACATGAAACGAAGAAGATGTTATCTAGATCCTTTGATATGAAGGATTTGGGTGAAGCTGCTTATGTGCTTGGCATTGAGATTTGTCGAGACAGATCCCGAGGTTTACTTGGTTTATGCCAAAAGACTTACATTGATAAGGTACTTAAGAGGTTCTCTATGCAGACTTGCAAACCTGGTGAAGTGCCAATAGTGAAGGGTGATAAATTTAATAAAAATCAGTGTCCCAAGAATGACGTTGAGAAAGAGTCAATGAAAGATGTTCCTTACAGCAGTGCCGTTGGCAGCTTGATGTATGCTCAGGTCTGTACTAGACCAGATCTTGCCTTTCCCATCAGTGTTCTTGGCAGATACTTGTCAAATCCGGGAAGGGAGCACTGGACTGATGTTAAGAAAGTAATGAGGTATTTGCAGCGAACTAAAGGCCACATGTTGGTTTACAGGAGAGATGATAATCTTGAGGTTGTAGGGTATACAGATTCTGATTTTGCCGGTTGTTCAGATGATATGAAGTCTACCTCAGGTTATATATTCATGTTGGCTGGAGGAGCTATTTCTTGGAAAAGTGTTAAACAGACGCTCATAGCTTCCTCGACTATGCAGGCAGAGTTCGTTGCATGTTATGGGGCATCTTCCCATGCCGTATGGCTGAGAAATTTCATTTCAGGCCTGAAAATTGTTGATTCTATTGCTAGACCATTGGTTATTTATTGCGATAACAGCGCTGCGGTGTTCTACTCTAAGAACAACCGGACTACAGGTGGTTCTAAGCATATGGATATTAAGTATCTCAAAGTTCGTGAGCTTGTAAAGCAAGGTGAAATAGTTGTTGAGCATATCGGTACAGAGTCAATGCTTGCAGATCCACTGACCAAAGGACTTAGGCCTATAACCTTTAAGAAACATGTTATGGACATGGGTGTACTAGAGTCCTTTGATGTTTTTGGTTAGTGGGAGTTTTTAGATACTCTTTATGTTGTATCCGACATTTGGTTTTTTATGACTATTGATTTATGTTGGATATTGAGTATCAGTTATTATGATGATCATCGAGATGAATATGCTGGTTATATTTGCATGCATGCGGTTGCTTATATATATATATATATATATATATATATCATGTGCACATGACATGAACTAAAGAAAATCTTGAGACTTGGTGCTTAGTCTTGAGTAGGACGGATTTGTCATTAAAGGTTGTCTCAAATAAAGCATCGTAAAGTTTGTGCGTATTAAGGTTTATGAGACATATAAAGAGTAATCTTTCTGACTCATTATGGGTGTAAAATTGCAGAAAGATGAGAACCGACTGAAATAGCATCAAATTTGATCACGAAAAGGATGTTATTTCGGCTACACCGCCACATTGGCCCGTGACGGCTTGATTGCTTGGTGTCGTGATTATGGCTGTCTTGTATCGTTGATAGATGCTCTGACGGTCATAGTTCGATGTCCAGTGATTTAGTTGGTCGGGGTTGTTTAAGATGTTGTCTTTGTATTGGCCATACAGAAGTTATAGCCCGAGAGTCGTTTTGAAAAGGTTTTTTTTTTCCTTAGAGAATACAATTAATGTTGCCCAAGTGGGAGAATGTTAGAAATTTTTCTTGTTTGGGCTTCCATTAATTGTCATATTTTACTTTACTTTTTATAAAACGGGCTATAACGTAAGACAGTGCATGAAATCCCACGAAAGTTATGTGATCAGTAAAGTTGTTTGGGATATGCGCATCTCGTTTGATTTTAATGTGGCTTACGGCTGGGTGTAGGCTATTTTATGTCCTATGGTCTGTTGATGGATAGGACCATAGGTTACGGTTTGTATATATTTACGGCTAGGTCCCTTCCCCTGTCCTTCAGACCCTTTTAATTAAAAGGGGGCAAAACCGACTTTTGACGTTTAAGAAGAGAAATAAAAGATAAACGTCAATTATTCTGACGTAGTGTGAAAAGACAGAACGTCTGGTGGTCGGTAGGGTTTTCTTTTACGCTCTCTCCATCGAGCAGCCGTACGGGAAGGAAAAGGGGAAGAAGACTTTGCCGAATCATAATCTCGTCGCTATCAATAGGATTTCCAAGATGACGTCAACAGGTACGTGCTCGATTCCATAATTTTTCTCGGTGACCGTAAGATCGTGTAATCGATCCAAGGCTTCCGCTTTCTTGCTTTGCTTGAATTGATCGTTTGCGATTATGTATTTATATTTACAGGGAGCACCATCATTTGACCATCCTCATACGAATGCTTGTGGATTTCCTTCACAAGAGATTCCTCTTTGGACCTCTCTCTCTCTGGCAATGAAACTTGGGCATCTTCATGGCTCACGGAGGGTCTCTTCCAAAAACCCTCTACGGTGTATCTAACTCGATGAGGGTCCAAGCTCGAGTCAACTCGAACTAGCTCTGCTCCGATTTCACCGTTGTTCCAAGGAAAAGAGCTCCGAGATTATTGTCGAAATCGGGATATCTTCGAGCTCAGAATAGCTGTGGCTTCGCATAACCTTTTTGGCTATGGTCGTCCACTAGTACTTGTGCGACACACATACACGGATGGAGTCGCTCGCTGGCGAACCCAACTCCATCAGGAGCTTTCTCGTGCAGACCCTCGTCCTCGGTGTCCTTTTCCCTATCGTTCGCTTTGCCTACTTCGTCACCATGGCCGGCGAGTCCTGCAGGCTCGGAGATTTCTGCTTCCTCTCCTCCCCGCCGGAGAATCTCGACCTCGCCATTTTCGGCGCAACAGCCGACGCAACCACCGTCTCCGCTGTCCAGGACCGCGCGGAAGCTCCTCGTCGAGGTCTTCGACGTCAAGAAGTTCGGCGCCGGCGCCGGAGGCTGGAAGAACCACTTCTTCGGGAGGGTCAAGCTCTATGGCATGCAGTTCATAAAACGGAAGGCAGTGAGGACGAAAGAGTGAGTGGAGCGGAGAACAGAATGTGAGAGGAAGCGAAGAAGTTACGATGAAGACGACGAAAGGATGGTGTTAATCGTGCCACGGAATGGGACAGTTCCATGCAACTCCTGTTCAGGTCTGCTTGGTACGAGTGTCCCTAACTCCATGTTTGTAATTCATGGTACTCAACTGTTCCTCGTACATAGACCCACGATCTGTCAAAGCAATGATTAATTTATTGATGATGGGGGAATTATGGTCACATTCATCGAGCTCCGTATGCTCGATCGCCCTTGCAAGATATATAGGGATACTGGAAATTGCAGTCCACGTTTCATGAGGTGTACCATTAATCAGATTTCATGCACTGCCGATCTTTTGACGACACCAGGCATGCAGCTGGCTTTGTTGGTTCAATCTTTGGCGCTCCCTCATCCATCTAAAGAACCCATTCAGGTTATTGATTTTAGAGAAAGCGGCCCCCATCCGATGTTCCCACTGCAAGGGCTACACAAATCCTTCAATGAAGTTCATAGATCAGGAGGAGGTAATTATCTCTTGGAGGTTGCCCAACTCTGGCCGGGGAGAATTCGGTGACAGAGGGAGAATAGAATTTCTTTCGCTGAGGCGATTTTCCATCTGTCCACAATAATCGTCGATGCGGGAATCATGCGTTGCCGGTGAGCATGAAAGTCTTGGGACTCGGTCTAGGGATTGCCACGATTATATTCATGGCTTTCTTGACCAACGCATCCATTGATATGTTGTTCCGGTTTAGCGAGGGTAGGTAAATCTGTCTCGAATGGTGGCCTCATGGGGGATGCTTTCGGTTAGTACAGGAAGATTCTATTGCAAATTTTCGACGTGGTCAACGACATTTGTGTACTCATGGTGTACATGATCATTATCGGTGACGTGTTCTCCGGAACCTCTTCGAGCGTCGTAGCTGGTCTTCTTGAAGGGTAGTTTAGAGAGCACTGGTGGAATTACTGTACCTTTGTTCTTCTTATCACAACACTAAGAATGTTTGCTCCATTGGCGTGCTTTAGGCGAATAGATTCATTGAGATTTGCATCTGCCTTGTCCATTGTACTGGCAGTAGCATTTCTTATTATCACCGTATGAATTTCAATCATTAAATTGATTGGTGGAAGCGTTGTAATGCCGAGATTACCAACTGATGTAACAGATTTGGCATCATTCTAGAAGCTCTTCATTGTAACTCCCGTTGTTATCACTGCATCCATCTGCCATTACAATCTCCATATAACGGACAATGAACTCGAAGATTTCAAACAGATAAAGGCCGCTGTGGGAACATCACTTGCCCGATGATCGTCTATGTATATCATGACTAGCTTCTTTGGGTTCCTCCTCATGGACGATGGGATTCCTCCCTCTTGTATTACATGTGCTCGCCTCGTTCATGATCGCGACGTAGGCCAATGGCAATGACCTCCCTATCTTGCTGAGCAATGACGTGTTGGGCTTGATCGTCTCCAAGTCTGACCTCTCCGACCCTTCATCATACCTCAACTCGCGGAGCGAAGGCGATTCATCGCCGTGTTCTTGGAGATACATGCAACGCGGCTCAATCACCAGCTCTCTTATATTGTTTGATTTACAAGATTGGTGCTCATAAGTCTTTCTCCGAAATCTCTCCTGTCCTTCAATTTGCAAACTTCACTTGCAACCAAGCCTTTCTTGAAGCATTGGAAAGATATGATAGAGTTCACATATCGAGTTTTGATGTTGGCCATGGTGGGCAATGGACTTCTTTGATGCAACACCTTGCATTACGCAACAAAGGCTCTCGCTCGCTGAAGATTACTGGTTTCGCATCTCCTGTGATCCATGACGAGCTGGAGCTGGGCCTCACGCAAGAGAATCTTAAGCATTTCGCAAAGGAACTGAATATCAACTTAGAATTTGAAGTTGTGAACATTGAGGCTTTGAGTTCAACTTCTTGGCCGCAGGCTCTTAACGTGTTGGATGATGAGGCTATCGCTGTGAACCTTCCAATTGCTTCCTTTTCGACTCACCCGTCGATTCTGCCTTCAGTGCTTCGATTTGTAAGGCAATTGTCGCCAAAAATTGTTGTATCATTGGATAGAAGTTGCGACCGAATCGATGCTCCATTTGCCCAATACGTAATCCAAGCCCTCAATAGTTATTCCAGCTTGCTCGAATCTCTCGATGCCCTGAATGTGAACTTTGATGTTATGCAAAAGATTGAAAGGTACTTTCTTCAACCCGGCATCGAGAAAATTATAATGGGTCGGCACCGATCACCAGAGAAGACACATTCATGGAGGTCACTGTTTTCGTCGTCCGGGTTCTCCCCATTAGCATTTAGTAATTTCAATGAGTCTCAAGCTGAGTGCCTGGTTCAGGGGACCCCAGGTCGGGGTTTCCATGTGGAGAAGACACAGCATTCACTTGTACTCTGCTGGCAGCGAAAAGAGCTTGTATCTGCTTCTGCTTGGAGATACTGAGGAGCTGCATTCTGCGAATTGGGTCTGCGGATTAGAGTTCCTTGTGAAGTGACGTCAATATGGTCGTGGGCACGATGTCATCGGACATGCTGGTGAACTTGATGATGGTGGCGACAGTGGGGCATGCAGATCGTCCGGCCGCCGACGCGATTCACCAGGGCATTTTCGACGATACAAACACGGAGAAATCGCGAATAGCGATGGAGGAGCGTGCGTGGAACCATGGTAAGTCGCTCTCTCATTCTTCCTTTCGTAGGTTAGGTTAGAAATTTGCTCTTACGTCTTGGGGAACTTACATAGAAAATCATGCAAACGTGAAGAGAAGGGGAGGTAGTAGACGCTTGGGAGCAAGAATAATGAATAAAGAATAGATAATAATAAAATATAAAAAAGAAGGGGGGCTGGGCGACGTAGTGCATTCATGTAGGGCTTTTGCAAACTAAATTAGATTTGGCATTTGGGCTGATGGATGGGCTTTGAGTAGGTTTAGTTGGATTTCAGATTTTAATTCACCCGAATTGGGCCAGGTCTAGGTTTAAGCTAATTTAGAAGCCCAGCCCGGATCATTAATTTCGAATAAATATAAAAAAATAATAGATAATAGAAATACATAAAACAAAACAAAACAAAAAACAACAAAAAACAACAAAAAAAATCCTAAAAATAGAAAAATTCTGAAAAATTCAAAAACAAATCTCAGAAATTAGGAAACGGGTCATTTCGACTGACCAATCCTATTTCCGGTGAATTTCCACCCCGATCCTTTTCAAAATGACAATTTTGCCCCTTATGGGCAAATTGTCTCGAAAAATTCCGGAAAATGCTCAGAAATTGTGAAAAATAAGGAATGACCACGTTCAACTGGTTTGACCTGTTTTCACTTCTCATTCCTTGAAAAATGACCATTTTACCCTTCTGTCAGTTTGATCCAAATCTTTTCAATCATTTCATTCCAAATGAATTTTCATGAAGTTGGTTCCGAAAGGGCGTTAGAGTAATCTAGCGTAACCAAGTCCCCAAATTCTGAATCTCTGGTTCGCAGAAATAAATTAGTTCTCCCGCTAATTTATTTAGGTTTCTAATCGACCTACCAAGAACAATTAGTGGCGACTCCAAAGTTTAAAACCATTTGAACAAAAAAACCAAAGTCGCGATTTGGTAAAGCTTGGGAGAGCTTGAACTAGGTTAGTTAATTTAATCAATTAATCTGGTAATCCATTAACCTAAAAATAAATTTTAGGTCGCGACAGTACAAAGCCAGACTTGTGGCAAAGGGATTCACTTAAACGTATGGAGTTGATTACCATGCGATATTTGCTTCAGTTGCCAAGGTAAATTCTATTCGAATTTTATTATCTTTGGCTGCTAATTTTGATTGGCCTTTACATCAGTTGGACGTCAAAAATGCTTTTTTGAATGGTGACTTGGATGAAGAAGTCTTGATGGAGGTGCCACCTGGTTTTGAGAAAGAGGACGGCAAAAAAAAAGAGTCTGTAGGCTAAAGAAAGCGTTGTATGGACTGAAGCAATCGCCCAGAGCATGGTTTGAGCGATTTGGGCATGTTATAAAGAGACTTGGCTACTGTCAAAGTCAAGGAGATCACACCCTGTTCTATAAACATTCAAAGGATGGTAAAATTGCTATCTTGATTGTTTATGTCGATGACATAATATTAATAGGAGATGATATCAGTGAACTAGAAAATGTAAAAGGGAGTCTGGATGCTGAGTTTGAAATTAAGGACTTGGGTACTTTGAAGTACTTTCTTGGTATAGAGATTGCAAGGTCTAAGGAGGGTATATTTGTTAATCAACGCAAATATGTGCTCGATTTGCTAAATGAGACAGGTTTACTCGGGTGTAAAGCTGCAGATACACCTATGGAACCCAACCTGAAGTTAGAACTTGCAAAGAACAAAGAAGTAGTGGATCAAAAACGGTATCAAAGACTGGTTGGGAGGCTGATTTACTTGTCCCACACACGGCCGGATATAGCCTTTGTAGTGAGCATGGTAAGCAAGTTCATGCATTCACTAGGTCTAAAGCATTTTGAAGCTATTTATAGGATTTTGCAATACTTGAAGGGATGTCCCGGAAAAGGTTTGATGTTCAGGAAGCAGGGACATCTACAGGTAGAAGTATATACTGATGCAGATTGGGCCGGGAGTATTTTAGATAGGATGTATACTTCTGGTTATTGCACTTTCGTTGGCGGTAATCTTGTTACTTGGAGGAGCAAGAAGCAGAATGTAGTGGCAAGAAGCAGAATGTAGTGGTATGTGTGAGGTGATGTGGATTAAAATGATTCTAGAAGATCTGAAGGTTTCGGACTCCACACCAATGAAGGTCTACTGTGACAACAAAGCAGCAATTTCAATTGCACATAATCTAGTCCTCCATGATCATACAAAACATGTGGAGGTGGATAAGCATTTTATTAAAGAGAAATTGGACAGTGGACAAGTTTGCATGCTATATATTCCAACAAATGAGCAAGTTGCTGATGTTCTTACGAAAGGGCTACACAAGAAGCAGTTTGACAGATTAATGAGCAAGCTGACGATAGAGGATATTTTCAAGCCAGCTTGAGGGGGAGTGTTGAAATGGCTAAGATTTTATTCCCAATTCAACTAGCTGTCTAATTAGTCCTTAATTGATTCCTTAATGCGATTGTGTGAATATTAGATTAGCCTAATTAGGTGGGATTGTTGTCTCTTTCCTTTTTCGTTGTATTCTTTCTTTTTTATCCTTGTACATAACTCCTATAAGAAGGAGTCTGTAACCTATTGGAAAGATAAGGCAAAATATATTTCCTCACTTACATCTTCAGTTTTGAAATCTGATTCCCGACATTCAGGAAAGCCGATTGTCATTACTAATTGTGAAGGATGAATTCTGGAATCCTCCCTTTCATCCTGTGCATCATAATGATCATGCGAGGGACATTTGTCGATAAAACAATCAAAACAAGAGAGGGAAGGGGATGGCCAGGATTAGAAAGGTTAAAGAAGGGAAGAAGGAACTGTTTGTCTGTGGAGTGGGCACCGCTTAGAATACGCTGTTGCTAGGGCTTTACCTTGCTTATTTGTTTCCTTCAATGGCATTGTTGTTTTCTTGATGAATGCCCGTAACCAAACAAATTGTGAAGTTGCATTGTCCATATGTCTAGTGAGGAGGTAACTTAAAAATACGAAAAAAAATGAAAATTTCGTGCTGTTATGTTCTAGGGAAGCAGCTTCAATGTTCAATCCCCTGCGTCTATATGGTGGCTGCTTGCATGGTTTTAATCAGGGATGTATGCTTGCAATCATTCATAAGTGGCTTTAGCTTTGTAAGGATAGCCTTGTCATCTTGTTTTCTACTGTTTAATTGTCTGGCTTTGAAATATTCCAGGTTTCTAAAGTTGTCCTTCAAGAAGGCCAAAGCCCGGACTTCTCCGCAATTATGCGGCTAGTGATAGCATTCTCGGCCAGGCCTTCTGCTGAGCTGAAGGGCTTTATGTGCCTTGCATGTTAGATGTAGCCTTTCCCTACGTAGGTTTTTTACTAGTCCCATATGAACTCAAGTACAGATAAGAGCTGAACTTTCACATCAGGGATGATCCATTTGATCTTGTTTACTCGTTAAGAAGGGCTTCTACTTTGTAGGTCTATAGAGCACTCAGCCGTTATTGGTTCCTATTCCAAGTGGTCGTCTGCTTTCCAATCAAGTGGTCGTCTGCACTCAGGCGAGGATGTATGCTTGTATTTCAAGTCTGTTTTATTCCTCTTCTTTTCCTTCAAGGGTTCGGGTGGGAGGCATATGTATTTTTTCTTAATGCTTTCTTCGATTAAACTACTTTAAATACTTTCTATGCCTAAACAAGCGAACCGGGATAGGGATTCTTAGGCTGACTAGCAACTTGTATAACATTCCTATTCGACTAATTTTTCATTTCCACCCATTTGGACGAGAGATGAAGTAAGAAGTTTCAGTTTTTGAATTCTAGATTTTTTTTTCCTTAAAACTTTTTCAACTGCAGCAAATAAATAATGTTTTGCCTGGTGTCTCTGAATTCATTGGTACGAGTCATTGTATTTGCACGAGGCTACAGGGTACCACTACGTTCTGCTCTATTTCTCTACCCAAAAAGACCAAAAAAAAAAAGAAAACACAAATTCTGCTCATTCAGATGAGGTCTCGATTTGAGAGTTTCTCTCAGCGTGTGCAGCTACGGTTGTCTAGATAATTTAGTAACAATGCTTTCAATTATAAACTATTTTTACAGTAAGCTTACTACAGAATATTAGCGAACCAACGGATGAACTATTTGGCGTGAATTAATTTTGTGCGTTTTGAAGCAATGACGCTACGTGCAGCCTATAGTTTGTGCAAACCTTCACTTAAAAAGTTGGATCGCTTAAGTTTTCAGGCTATGTTAAATGCCTTTCCATAAGCTTATGTCACGGTCATTCATCTTGTAGAACAGATATATGATGGAAACATAATGTTGCTTCCTTTGGACAGGTTCACAAGTGCGCCGCGATCATGCAACAGGTGGCTGCAATTTGCAGCTTAAGCGTAAGGACATCCTGGAAGGTAATTCCCAGTTGGTATTCTTTGCATGCATGGCTCCAAGCTGCAGGGTCTCTCTCTCTCTTGCATGTGTGTTTTTTTTTTTTAATGAGATGCCATCTGCTTTCAAAATTGTTTATTCTACCATTCCCTTCACTTCATTGGCAGGTGCAATGTCTTCCAGTAGAGTATTTGAAACCCGGTGAGTCAGAAAACTGTGGTCCTGCTTGTTGTCGTAGGTGTTCCTATGTGTTCGCATAATCAAGTCGAAGGAATTAGACAAACCTGAAACAAGTGCAGACGAATGGTTGATTGGATGATCGATCCGAGCCCGACGATTTCACGTCGTGTCCTTAAGACGAATTTGTCCCCTCCACGGGTACCCAAGGTTGCGTGGACAATCGCCTCCCAGGATAGAACGGATCACACTTTCGTCGAAGTGGTACTTCGTCGACGAAAATCCTTTGAACTCAACTTCGGGAATTATTGCACAGATGAGAGTGAGTGATGGATGAATTTTCGAAAAGCAAAAATGAATGCTCATATCTCCTTCGAAAAAAACAGAATGTATTATATAGGTCCAATCGAAGAGTCACGAATTCATGGTTATTGGGATTTCGGTTATTACCGAATCAACACCTTCGTTCGGCGTTCGGTTATTCCCGAATCAACACCTTCGTTCGGTTATTCCCGAATCAACACCTTCATTCGGCGTTCGGTTATTCCCGAATCAACACCTTCCTTCGGCGTTCGGTTATTCCCGAATCAACACCTTCGTTCGGCGTTCGGTTATTTCCGAATCAACACCTTCGTTCGGTGTTCGGTTATTGCCGAATCAGTGTCTTCGTATAGGTTGAAGAGAAATTATGAATAGACATGATTCGAAAGAAATAATGTCTATTCGGGAAAAATCAAAACGATGCGGTCCGAGACTCCCTCAACCACATTCTCATTCAACTTTTTAAGGGCCTTTTTGGAACCAAAATCCTAACAATCCCCCACATGAATAAGAATTTTAGATATCATGACTCTTCATGTATGCATGAAATGCAATGTGCGATTATTTCATGAGAGAACGCTGCATTGGGATAAGTAGTATGAGACTTTGAACTTTCCCTAGTGAAACATATCGAACCTACTCAGTCAATCAGTAGACTTGATGTCTTTGAACTGTCGACCTTCGATGTAAGTCAAGACAATAGGAGTCACACAACTATCTGTCAACCAAAGTTGGTTCTCACTGTTGTGTTCGTTTTGGCCATGAACACCACCTGGTTTCATGAGTGCTTTCGAGAATTCGGCCTTTCAAATTCTCTTAGAAGCGGCCCTCACTTCACACTCACATAGGTGATTTCTGAATGTATGGTATTTCACATACCTAAATCGGAATCATTAAAATCTTAAGCTTAACCTCCACATGTCAGTACTGTCTTTATACGGGAATGAGTAAGAGTTGACAGTACTTTACTCAGTCTCCATAACTTGATTGTCACTTTGAACCTAGATCTTGGGATCTCCAGTCAGCTAGGTAGGGTTTCCGCTATGAAGACTTATTTTATAGGCCTTAGACCCATTCCCCTTGATGTTTTCTCAACCATCTCTCTAGTTAGGCCTTTTGTTAATGGATCCGCAATATTATCTTTTGACTTCACATAGTCAATCGTGATAATTCCACTAGAGAGTAGCTGTCTCACGGTATCGTGTCTTCGACGTATATGTCGGGACTTTCCATTGTACATAACATTCCTTGCCCTTCCTATTACCGCTTGACTATCACAATGAATACATACAGTTGGCACTGGTTTAGGCCAATTAGGAATGTCTTCTAAGAAATTTCGAAGCCACTCTGCTTCTTCACCAGCCTTATCCAAAGCAATAAATTCTGCTTCCATAGTAGACCTTGCAATGCAAGTTTGTTTGGATGATTTCCAAGACACTGCTCCTCCACCAAGTGTAAACACATACCCACTTGTGGATTTTGTGTCTCTTGTTCCAGTTATCCAATTTGCATCACAATATCCTTCAAGTACCGCTGGATACTTTGTGTAATGCAAAGCATAATTTTGAGTGTGCTTCAAATAGCCCAATACACGTTTCATTGCTTTCCAATGATTGTCATTTGGACTAATTGTAAATCGACTCAGCTTGCTCACAGCACAAGCTATGTCCGGCTTAGTACAATTCATGACATACATTAAACTGCCTAGTATACTAGCATAATCATTTTGAGCTTTACTTTCACCAGTATTCTTTGAAAGATGTAGATTAACATCTATCGGGGTCTTTGCTGGTATAATATCTAGATTCTTGCATTTTTCAAGAATCTTCTCAATGTAATGAGACTGCGATAAAGTTAATCCTCCAGATGTCTTTTGGATTTTAATTCCTAAAATAACATCTGCAACCCCTATATCTTTCATATCAAACTTACTTGTGAGCATGCGTTTGGTCGCTTTAACAACCTCACTATCACTACCCATTATAAGCATGTCATCTACATACAAGCATAGAATGGCAAAGCCATTATGAGTACTCTTAAAATAAACACATTTATCACACTCATTTATCTTAAAGCCATTCGACAACATGACTTGGTCGAATTTAGCATGTCATTATTTCGGTGCTTGTTTCAATCCATAGAGTGACTTGATAAGTCGACATACCTTTTTCTCTTGTCCTGGAACAATGAACCCTTCAGGTTGTTCTAGATATATTTCTTCCTCCAGATCCCCATTTAAAAAGGCCGTTTTTACATCCATTTGATAGATTTCAAGCTTATACACCGCTGCTATAGCAATTAGCATCCTTATGGATGTAATTCTTGTGACAGGTGAATAAGTGTCGAAATAATCCAGGCCTTCTCGTTGCTTGTATCCTTTTACCACAAGCCTAGCCTTATATTTATCAATAGTACCATCCGTTTTCATTTTCTTCTTGAATATCCACTTACATTGTAGTGGTTTATTGCCAGGAGGAAGGTCAACCAATTCCCAAGTATGGTTTGACAGGATGGATTCAACCTCACTATTGATAGCTTCTTTCCAGAACGGAGCTTCAGGGGATGTCATAGCCTCTTTAAAGGTCCGAGGCTCATTCTCTAACAAATATGTTAGAAAATCAGGTCCAAAAGAATTAGAAGTTCTTTGTCTTTTACTACTTCTAGGTTCATCCTCCATAAGATCGTTTTTAGGTGTAGTCTCCCTAGGCCTTTTATCATTATTGATTGGCTCATGTACTCTGTTATACGGAAAAATGTTCTCAAAGAACGAGGCGTCCCTTAATTCAATGATCGTATTAACATGTATATCTGGGATTTCAGACTTATGGACCAGAAATCGATATGCATTACTATTAAGAGCATATCCAATAAAGACACAATCAATAGTTTTTGGTCCTATTTTGACCTTCTTAGGTTTAGGAACGGCAACCTTAGCTAAACACCCCCACACTTTGAGGTATTTCAAATTAGGCGTTCTGCCTTTCCACTTCTCATATGGAGTTTGTTGTGTCTTTTTGTGGGGTACTCTATTTAGAACAAAATTAGCTGTCAAAACAGCTTCCCCCCACAAGTTCTGTGGTAATCCAGAACTATTTAGCAACGCATTCATCGTTTCCTTTAACGATCGATTTTTCCTTTCTGCTACACCATTAGACTGTGGCAAATAAGGAGGTGTAATTTGGTGAATAATACCAAATTCAGAACAAATTTCCTCAAAAGGAAATTCATACTCACCACCTCTATCACTTCTTATCGTTTTAATTTTCTTATTTAACTGAGTTTCAACTTCGGACTTATATGTTCTAAAAGCATCCACAGTTTCATCTTTATTACTCAGCAAATACACATAACAATATCTTGAACAGTCATCTATAAAAGTGATAAAATATTTCTTACCACCTCTTGACGGTATTGTTTTCAAATCACATATGTCAGTGTGTATTAAATCTAAAGGTTCAGTGATTTTATTGTCTATAGAATGAAACGGAGGTTTGGAAAATTTTGATTCAACACACACTTGGCATTTTTCACTTGGACAATCAGATTTTGGCAATAATCCCATGCTCATCAATTTCCTTATTGACTTGTAGTTAACATGTCCTAATATAGCATGCCATAAATTAGGAGACTCAAGCACGTAAGCATAAACAACTTTATTCATAGAATCATTAGGTACAACAGTCATTACATTCAGCTTAAACAAACCCTCACTCAAATAACCTTTTCCTACATACATCTCATTCTTGGAGAGTACAAACTTGTCAGATACAAACACCAACTTAAAACCATTCTTACTAAGGAGAGATCCAGACACTAAGTTCTTGCGTATGTCTGGCACATGCAGCACATCGACTAGTGTCACGGTTTTTCCAGACGTCATCTTCAGAGCAATCATGCCAATACCTTCAACCTTAGAGGTTGATAAATTACCCATATAGAGTTTCTCATCACGTGCCATAGGCGTATAGGATGTGAACATCCATCTATTGGCGTATATATGGCGAGTTGCTCCAGTATCAATCCACCATTCTTTGGGGTTGCCTACCAAATTGCACTCGGATATCATAGCAGTCAGATTGATATCATCAACGCCATTGGAAATTTGTTCCACCACATTAGCTTGAGTATGCTTTCTCTTCTTGGCTCTACAGTCCTTGGCACGATGTCCAGTTTTTCCACAATTGTAGCATTTGCCAATGAACTTTTTCTGGCCTTGGGTGGATCCCTCTCCAAACCTTTTCCTCTTCATGTTGGGTTTTGGTCCGCCTTCAACAACATTGGCTTTTGAGACCTCCAGTTTGCTACCAACCTTCTTTTCAGAAAGTCTGTTGTCTTCTTCTATCCTCAATCGAACAATCAAGTCCTCAAGCGATAACTCCTTTCTCTTATGTTTGAGATAATTTTTGAAGTCCTTCCAAGACGGCGGCAATTTCTCAATGAATGCAGCCACTTGAAATGATTCACTAATCATCATTCCTTCTGCATGAATGTCATGCAGGATCACTTGGAGTTCTTGAACTTGACTTAAAACGGTTTTAAAGTCCACCATCTTGAAATCCAAAAATTTACCGACAATGAATTTCTTCAATCCAGCATCTTCAGTCTTGTATTTCTTGTCCAGACTATCCCATAATTCCTTAGCCGTCTTCAACGGACTATAAACATTATAGAGGGAATTATCCAGACCATTGAGAATGTAGTTACGACATAGGAAGTCAGAATGCTTCCACGCATCTATTGCAGCAAACTTTTCCTTGTCTATCTCTCCTTCATCTAACTTAGGAGCATCCTCGGTGAGGAACCTTGCCAAATTCAAGGTCGTGAGATAGAACAGCATCTTTTGTTGCCATCTCTTGAAATCAGACCCATTGAACTTTTCTGGCTTTTCTCCATGAGTCGGAACAGACGCAACAGGCGTCATTGATGTCGAAGCCATTTCTGTTACGAAAACAGAAACGATTCCAATTACTTTATTTGCATACACACAAGAACAAGCGTGAAAACGAGAGTTGGTATTCTGAAATCTATAAAGATAATATGAAGCAGAACAATTCCTTCGGGAAGATTACAATATGACCACAGTTGACAAACACACTTTGAAAGCGAACACATACACAGAAAAATTCGTCTTAAGATTGTTGTCGTAGGTGTTCCTATGTGTTCGCATAATCAAGTCGAAGGAATTAGACAAACCTGAAACAAGTGCAGACGAATGGTTGATTGGATGATCGATCCGAGCCCGACGATTTCACGTCGTGTCCTTAAGACGAATTTGTCCCCTCCACGGGTACCCAAGGTTGCGTGGACAATCGCCTCCCAGGATAGAACGGATCACACTTTCGTCGAAGTGGTACTTCGTCGACGAAAATCCTTTGAACTCAACTTCGGGAATTATCGCACAGATGAGAGTGAGTGATGGATGAATTTTCGAAAAGCAAAAATGAATGCTCGTATCTCCTTCGAAAAAAATAGAATGTATTATATAGGTCCAATCGAAGAGTCACGAATTCATGGTTATTGGGATTTTGGTTATTACCGAATCAACACCTTCGTTCGGCGTTCGGTTATTCCCGAATCAACACCTTCATTCGGCGTTAATCAACACCTTCATTCGGCGTTCGGTTATTCCCGAATCAACACCTTCGTTCGGTGTTCGGTTATTTCCGAATCAACACCTTCGTTCGGTGTTCGGTTATTGCCGAATCAGTGTCTTCGTATAGGTTGAAGAGAAATTATGAATAGACATGATTCGAAAGAAATAATGTCTATTCGGGAAAAATCAAAACGATGCGGTCCGAGACTCCCTCAACCACATTCTCATTCAACTTTTTAAGGGCCTATTTGGAACCAAAATCCCAACACTGCTTTGGTTAAAGGCGCTTGCTGGCGCAGCGTCTGAGTGTCTCAACAGCTGGAGCTCTGATGGGGTTAAGAGTGACTGTGGGAATATGCAAGGAAAGAGAAGGAGAGTGTTAAAACGTTTGGTACGAGAATTCGCTGACAACCACGGTAACCTTCCAAATTTGACATGATTGCTTACACGCCAATCGATTACCTTGAGCACAACCTACCCAGCCTCAAGCTGGCTTCTGCTTCCTTCAGTCGCTGATGCAGCATGTGCACTCTACTGTAAATTGATGGATTGTAGCGAAGCATGGTCCTGTGGTCATTCCCGGGGACGTTCATTATTCAAGCGATTCCCCTGTTTTCTATCGATTCTTGGGCGTATCATTCCCAGAAAGATATATTGGTTCAGCACAATAGCGTAGTATTTGGGGTCTGGAAGAGTCCAGGGGAGGATAATCTTCTTTGTAATTTTGTTTTTCTTTTGGCAGAGGGTAGGAGCGGGAGTGTACACAATTGTCATGGTTAGAGCATATTAAAGTGTTCGAATGTAATCGGAATGGCTAACCCATCTCGTAAATTAGCAGTAAAGATTGTCGCCGAGAGGATAATGCCGATGAAGGTCAAATTCTGGATGCTTTGGACAATCGGGGAAAATCCTCATCTCACAAGCACGACGGCCAAAATCTTATCGCGAACGCCTTCTATTCTATGTAACAGAGTTGGGATGCAGGTAACTCAACAAGTCTAGATCGTCATCCTTAACACCACTCGTCGAAACAACTTCGACATCAACGGTTGCGTTTTTAGCCTTACGCAATGAGAAATTTGGCAAGTAAACACGTTTCGCAACCCTTCGGGACCCTTCATTAAACATAGATTATTTTGTACTCTCGACAGCTTCCTTTGGGTGGGTACAGCTCGTCATATGGGCTTAAAAATGCCCATGGGATCTTCGACGTCGAGCCGGTAGATCTTCACTCCGTCCCTTTTTGTTTTTTTTTTTTTAGCCCGGGGGGGTGGGTGTTGAGGAAGATAAATAATCGACTCATTCAACAACATAAGAGCGATCGATCGTGCAAGGAACGCGCTCGTCTTCTGCTAGATTATGCATGTACGGAGGAAATTATTGGCGCGCTAAAGAATGCGGACAAAATTAAACCCGGGTTCCAGCAAGATTACGTTTGAAGACCTGGCCAGAAGGATTCGAACAAGCCAAAGAATGTGGTAGCTTTTGGCGCGCTAAAACAACAATCGCCGAAGATCAGTTACTTTATTGCGGTGCATTCTACTTTCTTTAATTGTAGCTTTTAAATTCTCGTCGTCAAGTTAAACTTCGGCGTTGGCATTTTTCTTTATTCCAGATACTGCATCATCGAGTCAAAATTTGATGTATCATCGAAACGTCTTCAAGGCTTTGTCATCAATCACACTCTAGCACTGTTTTCGGTGCATTGGTTCATTATCTTTGAAGGAAATTGTCCTTGCCAAGGCACACTATCGAGTCAAACTCTGATTCGGTGTACGTCCGTATATTTCCTTTCAATTTCATCTGTATTGACCTTTGTTTTTTTTTTTTTGAGTTATACTTATAGAGTTTCTTTATAGAGTCAAATTCTAGTGTAGATAATATTTATATAATTCTATTGGAATCTTTGCAAATTTAATACGTTGATTTTCTGACTATCTAAAACTCTGCTATCCGAGATAATCGTGGGACACCCTTTACCACATTTAAAAGTTGAAGAAAGAAATTTCAGTTAAAAGGAAATGCCTTCTCTTCGCGATCGAAATCCTCGTCCCCAATAAACTACTCTAAAAGGAAATGCCTTCTCTTCGCGAGGAGGAGTTAAAATTGAACGGCAGAATCGAGCCAAATTGAATTTAAAAATTCATGCATTTCGAGTCAGTTTAATTTTTAGTTCAGATATCGAAAAAATAATTATATGTATATATTTTATTTTGGATCAGCGCCAAATTGAAATTTTACTATTCTCTCTCCCTTCTCTCTTCTCATTCTCAGACGCGTTCCTCAAACACGTTCTTCCCTTCTCCGTCCTAAAGAGGAAGAGCCGTCTCGGTCTCAGTTCCGTCCTCTTCTCTCTTGCTCCGAAATCGACTGGTGTGGGTGGGTTCTACTTCTTTCCCTAATCCCTCGGACGGAATTTCGCACCGCCCTTCAAACCCTAGACGCCGGTCGAGTTTCGGAGACGAAAGCTCCTCGAGACCTCGAACGAGCTGATTTCCTTGGGGCTCTGCCTCTCATCGCTGCGCTCGTTATCCAGGCACGCCACTTCCTTCGTTCCTTGACTTTACCGAAATGCCGATGCCGTTGCCTTTGCCGTCTGTCTGCGGGGAATGTGCGATCTGTGTTTTGAGTTTCATGTTGAATTTGTTGGAGAGGTTGACTCGTAAAGGGGGAAGTCAGAAGCGTGCTTCCAGAGACATGCTTCGAATTCACTTTCAATCTTATTGGGTTGGGGCGTTATAATCTGAATTCTGCGCGGTGTTGCAGTTGTGGCTGTTCGTGAGTTGGGAGTTTAGTGGGTTGAAATTGAATTGCAATGTGCTGAGACTAAGAGGACGCAGACATTACTGTATGAGGTTAGGCTTGGTCATAGGAATTTCCCTTTATTTTTCTTACCTTTTTGGCGTAACATGTTTTAGATGGCCTCAAGCGGAGTGGACAGTATAATCAATTGCTCTTTCTTTGGTTGCTGGATTATTTTGTTTACCTTGTAAGGTTCTAGTGCAGTGTAATGGGAAGCTTTCTTTTGTGGATCCTATAGATGCTACCGTGTTGGATGTGTCTTTTCAGACCTCGTGCGATTCTCTGCAAAATTCTGCCTTTTGGTTTTAGGTTCTCATTATGATGTGAAATCCGCGAGGAGCTAGTTCTCTTGGTAGTTGATTTTGAATATGTGAATCCTTTCTTATTAAACTAAATGCATGCAGTTTCAATTGTTTGACCATTTACCTTGTCTATGTCTCTGTTCTTATCATACTTGTGATAAATATTCTAGTTTTACTGCTTTAGTATTATACTTTCGCGTTAAGTTCCTCCTCACAAGGTCCCCCCCTTTTTTTTTACCAAGTTGCCATTTTCAGCTTGCTTTAATGGCTGCCCTTTTCTATTGTGCTCCTTATATCTTGTTGCGATAATAATTTCGGATTTTAATTGTCATAGATAAATCTGCTCCCATGGCCGCGATTGTTAGATTAATTAAATATTAAACCACGCCCTCATCCAATAGCTTAAGCTTTTGGAACAGTTGGCAGTGGTCCCACAAAATCTCACATGGTATCAGAGCCGGAGGTCCTGAGTTCAAATCCTTCCAGGCCCCTATTTGCCTCCCCAATGGTATATGTCCACGCTTAGTACTAGGCAAAAAGACCAGGCTAAGCGTGAGGGGGAGTGTTAGATTAATTAAATATTAAACCACGCCCTCATCCAATAGCTTAAGCTTTTGGAACAGTTGGCAGTGGTCCCACAAAATCTCACAACCTTTGTTGTTTTGTCCGTCTGTTTCTAGAAGGCAGCTGCTGTTGCTGTACTGGCATCGGAGTCTTCCAAGATACGTAGGTTTAGTCTCTGCTGTTCTGTGTTCTGGGGAATGCGCATTTGTTTCTTCTTTCCGTTTTGAGTTTATTGATTTGTCTGATTCCTTCGTTTGCCGGTGTCCATACTTTTTGGCGTTCTCTGCATAGTTAAAAGAGGAACCGAAGAAGCATTGGAGAAGTTGGTGAATGCAAAGAAGCAGAAGAGAGATGAAGTGTAAGCTGAAGCCAGAACAGGCATAAAGAAGAAAGAGTGTAGTACTTGCTCGGATGAAGCCCTGCAAAAGCAGCCCGTTTCCAATGAGGGAAGGAGCTATCCATATGAGGAATACGTAAGATACTAGATTTTATTGCTTTAGTGAATTTTAACAAGCTATTTTATTTTGGTTTGCGTGCGGATAATGCTTTTTTTGCTGGTCCGGAATCATATTCCGGATGGATTATTTGATTATTTGTCCAAAGTTATTTTTATATCTCATCAACAGAATGTTTATAGTTTTCGAACAATTATAAAAATATGGGCCAGCTCTTTGCTGGAACCTGCGAAACTTGGTAAAGGCATCAACCAAGGCCACTCTTCTAGCCCATCTTACTTCAATTTTCCTGAAATGGAACAATTGGTCGTGTGTTTTGATTTTGACTTTCTGGACGAAGGTAAGGGAAATGTCCAGCAAAAGCATCCTGTTTCCAATGGTGCAAGATGATTTCCAGATGAGGGAGACGTAAGATACTAGACTTTATTGCTCTATTGAATTTTAAAAGGCTATTTTATTTAGGGTTATGTGCTGATAATACATTTTGTGGTGCTCCGAATCATATTCCATATGGATTATTAGATTGTTAGTTCAAAGTTGTTTATATGTTTCATCAATAGTGTTTACAATTTTCGAACTGTTATAAAAATATGGGCCATCTTGGCAGGAATCTGCGAAACTTACTTCTCAAAACGAAAAAGCCACTCTTCTGGCCAATCTTACTTCTATTTTTCTGAAATAGAACAAAATCTATGGTGTGTTTTGATTCTGACTTTCAGATTGAAGGTAAAGAAAGTCCAGCAAAAGCAGCCCGTTTCCAATGAGGAAAGAAGCTATCTATATGAGGAAAGATGCTATCCATATGAGGAATACGTAAGATGCTAGATTTTATTGCTGTATTGAATTTTAACAAGCTATTTTATTTTGGGTTGTGTGCCGAGAATGCATTTTTTGGTGCTCCGGAATCATATTCCAGATGGATTATTAGATTATTTGTCCAAAGTTATTTATATATCTCATCAACCGTGTTTGTAGTTTTCCAACAATTGTAAAAATATAGGCCGCATCTTTGCAAGAAGCTGCGAAACTTAGTAAAGGCACCAACCAAGGCCACTCTTCTAGTCAATCTTACTTCAATTTTTCTGAAATAGAACACTTTGGTGTGTGTTTTGATTTTGACTTTCTGGATGAAGGTAAGGGAAATGTCCAGCAAAAGCATCCTGTTTCCGATGATGAAAGATGCTTTCCAGATGAGGGAGACGTAAGATACTAGACTTTATTGCTGTATTGAATTTTAAAAGGCTATTTTAATTAGAGTTGTGTGCTGAGAATACATTTTGTGGTGCTCCGAATCATATTCCAGATGGATTATTAGATTGTTAGTCGAAAGTTGTTTATATATCTCATCAATAGAGTTTGTAATTTTCGAACTGTTATAAAAATATGGGCCATCTTGGCAGGAATCTGTGAAACTTACTTTTCAAAATGATAAGGCACCAGCCAAGGCTACTCTTCTGGTCAATCTTACTTCTATTTTTCTGAAATAGAACAAAATCCGTCGTGTGTTTTGATTCTGACTTTCAGGATGAAGGTAAAGAAAGTCCAGCAAAAGCAGCCTGTTTTTGGTGAGGAAAGAGGCTAAAGATGCTATCTAGATGTGGAATACGTAAGATGCTGGATTTTATTGCTGTGTTTAATTTTAACAAGCTATTTTATTTTCGCAGATGATATTGTACTTATTGATGAGACCAAGGCTGGGGTCAGTGCTAAATTAGAATTATGGCGAAGCACGTTAGAGTCCAAAGGATTTACGTTAAGTCGGAGTAAGACGGAATACATGAAGTGTGAGTTTGCCAAGACAAGAGGAGATGATCAAGAATCTGTGCATATGCTTGGACAAGAGGTACCTAAGAAAGATGCTTTCAGATATTTGGAATCAATTTTGCAAAAGAGAGGAGAGATTGACGAGGATGTTAGCCATAGAATCAAAGCAGGTTGGGTGAAATGGCGTAGTGCATCAGGATTTCTATGTGATCGGAAAATCCCTCTTAGGTTAAAGGGAAAATTTTATAGAACAGCAATAAGACCTGCAATGCTATACGGAGCTGAATGTTGGCCGGTACAAAAGCAACATGAGCATAAAATTGGAGTAGCGGAAATGAGAATGTTAAGGTGGATGTGTGGTCATACAAGAATGGATAAGATAAGAAATGACGATATTCGACGAAAAGTTGGAATAGCACCGGTGGCAGAGAAGATGAGAGAACATAGATTGAGATGGTTTGGACATATTCTTCGTAGACCCTTAGATGCTCCGATAAGAACAGAAGTGTGTTACCGAGAAAACGATATGAAGAAAGGACGAGGTCGGCCGAAACTTACTTGGGGGAAGGTAGTAAAACAAGATTTAATAGAGTGGGAAATAGATTGGCGTATGGTCTGCCTTAGGACGGAGTGGAGGAAAGCTATCCGCATTGTAGAGGGAGGGATTTCCTATGTTCCAGAGTGCCCCGTTTAGTCCTTTTTATTTATTTATTATTTATTTATTTTTGGATATCCTTATTTTTATTTTTACTATTATTTTTATATATTTTAAACTTTTCGCTTCGGGTTCATCGACCGCCGACCCCAACTGGTTTGGGATAAAGGTGATGTTGATGTTGATGTTGTATTTTATTTTGGGTTGTGTGCCGAGAATACATTTTACTCGCTTGTATGTTAGTTGGTTGTCGCTTTCTGTGTCTTAAAGATATGATCCCAATGCCATTTTTTCTTATCTTTTTTTCAGCCCAAGATTCCTTTAAACCATTTAAACTGAGAATTTAGTAAAATTGAAATCAGCAGTGATGAAGAAACCACTGATTACTCTGAGACCATCCGTAGGGGATTAATTACTTGTTTGTTCTTGTTGCTGTGTCAACCTTGCACTGAGAGAGAGCAAATTGTTTTTTGTGCTGGTATGGTTAGTTAGGATGCATTTCTGTCGTGAGAGTTAGATAATCATGATATTTTTTTAATGCAGTATGATTTAAATTTTTCTTACTTCAGTGTAATGGGAGTCTTCTAATATGTGGTTTGTTTTGGACTTCAAATGTATTTTTACAGGATGTTAATGCAGATATGGTAGATGCTTCTCCTGCCACAAAAGAAGCTCCAATGTCAGAGAAAAGAGCCATATGACTCCTTGTGCCACTGCTTGTCCTGTCCTTAACTGCTGCTCCTCGACCACCTATCATTAGCTTTTTTATGTTGTATTGTAAACTCATGTTGATTCTCGATGCAGCCGAAAACGCATGTTGTATTTTTACAGGATGTTGATGCCGATATGGTATATGCTTCTCCTGCCAAAAAGAAGCTTCAATGTCAGAGAAAAGAGCCGTATGAGTCCTTATGCCATTGTTTGTCCTTTCCTTAGCTCCTGTTGCTCGACCACCTATCATTAGCTTTTTTATTATTGTATTGTGAACTCATCTCGATTGTAGATGCAGCCGAAAACGCCTGCTACACCCCACAGTACGGGCTCAAATATTGTCTTCATCGGTAGCCTGCCATACTCAGTTGAAAAAGCTGATGTGTAAGTGTCGCGTCGTTGACTATGGAGCTTGGTAATGTAGTATCAACTGACAAATTTCATTTTTCAGGGAGAATTTCTTCCAAGCTGCTGGTGAAATTCGGGATGTACGCTTCGCTTTTGATGCAGATGATAGGTTTAAGGGTTATTGTCACGTTGAATTTATCACAGTTGAAGCGGCAGAGAAGGTTATCTGTCATTTTGATAGGCCTTTTTACTTATAAAATCGGCAGCTTGCTGGTTCAAGTAAATATTAGTTGAATCTGGTGGCACTTTACTCCTTTATCATCATATACTTAACGAGTTGCACTTAAATGCTGCCCAATATTTTAAAGAAGGTTTTCCTGTAATCATTATGGCTGCTCATGGATGGCGAAATGAATGATGAATTTCATTGGTGTAGCAGTGTGTCTAGGTTGTTCTGGAACTCTGGGTTCTGTAGATTCAATAATTGACTTCCATTGCAGGCTGTTGAATACAATGGAGATTATCTTAACGATCGTCAGTTGAGAATCCGTTTGGCACACGAGAGGGTAGCTTACACTCCACATAGCCGGTAATTTTCTGATTTAACTTTGAATATATATTCCGTAGCAGTAGACAAGGAGGTCCTATGATAATTTAATTTGCAGCGAAGGCAACTCCTCATCACAGAAGGGAGGAAGTGGTCAGGCTCATACTGTTTTTATGAAGGGTCTTGACAAGTCCCTTGGAGAGGACCAGGTACTGAAATTGTTCTCCCTCTGATGAATTGCGTAACTGTTTGATTTTCGGTTCTAAAAATGTTATCCCTTCTGAATATTGGTTAAGAAGCACCTTGACAGAGCATTTTGGGACCTGCGGTAACATTCCAAGAATGTTTATTCCTAAGGATTCTGTGTCCGGTGAACCCAAAGGATATGTTCTTTCTTTCCATCAGCTGTATCCTGCAATTCTCGAGGAAGAGGAAAATTGTCTTAATTTATGGACTTGTTTAATTCTTGTTTGATCAAAACTTCAATAACCCAATTGTTTGTCATTAATGTGTTAATATTGGTTTTTGGGTAATCCCTTTCAGGTTTGATCACATTGACCTTGGAGAGAGCGACAGTTTCCACAAGGCTTTAGAGATTAATGTGACTGAACTAGGTGGTTATCCACTCACGGTTGACGACAGTGGTGGTGGTTTTGGTGGCAGAGGAGGTGGAAAGAGTAGTGGTGGAAGGGGTGGTGGTAGGTCTCTTTGCCAGTAGAGGAGGTGGCCACTTTGGTGGCAGAGGGCGTGGGACACCTAATAGACAAAGCATGGCGGCATCTGGCACGGCTAGTGGAGTTGATGGTGCCTCTCACGTGCTTGAATTCAAAAGGACAGCGATATAGGGCGTTTGTTCTCTGATTTTGGCTGGTTTCGTTCGGCTATTGGAGTTTAGAAATGATTACAAATCATGACACATTGTAGATCTAAAAGTTTTATGACTTCTATTGCCCTTTCCCTAAAAATCTTCCGAATGCTATTATTGGCAATTGATCATTCCATTTAAATGCAATCCTGATTCATGCATCAACAGCTACTGTCATCACCGTATCGTCCACTAGACACAAGTTTCTGTGACTAACCAATCATCAGCTACTGTATTTCGTTACTTCAGGCGCAGCAGTGTTCAGAAAGGTGATGCTTTCATTAACTTCAGCAATGGTGGTCTCCTCTCCGCTCAATAGGATAGTGTTTTTAAGAGATGAATTGGATCCTTGAAACAAGATAGAAATATATAAAGGATGATCGAGTATATTGAATGGCTGGATGCCAAGGAAATAAGGAAAAATCACAGAAAGTGACCACAGAGTAGCACTTCTGATGATACTTTTACTTGGAATATGGTGATCTGAGAATATGCCTAAATGGAAACCTTGAGTTTTCGAGTGATTTTATTTGAGAAGACGCCTCGAAAAAACTTGGTCTTTTGGAATTCTGTGATAGCGGTGGAATTCTGTGATAGCCGGACACGAGCGAGCAAAATGAGGACTATAAAAGAGCGGTTGGAATCTTACTTTTATTTTTTTGTTATTATGTCTGGGCTCTTCATTGTTTTTTTTTATTTGTTTTTTTTGGGGGGTGGTTGTCGGGGACTCTTCATTCAGATACCCATACACCATCAATGGATGGAGCTTTCTCTTTTTGAGATTATCTTCATGTCCGTAAGACGATCTTCAATATGCACGGTCCCGATCAGTTGGCCAGTATCCAATGGCGAAGAATTCGCTTTTGCGCCTTGGTCTTTCCGCATGCAGAACGACCTATGGCGGGTAATTTTCTTGTTAGCAGGAATATGAAATGTTGGAGTAAACTAATAACACAGCCTTTCTACGGAACGACAAAGGCGATTGGTAACGTTGTTTTAAAAGAATTGATCGCGTTTACGTTCTTGTCAAGACGAGCAAGTAGTTTTCACATCATTAATTTAGAAGCACATATTCCCATAATTCTTTCGACAAAGATACGGGTGCTAAAAAAAGAGCTGACTCGGAATAAGCACCGTCTTGCTACTTACGAACTCAAAAAATCCGACGACCATGAGAGCCCGAGGCTGAAAATCCTAACGACGACCTAACAAGTTACAAACTTTTGGCGCTTCAGGTATCAGCAAGTGAGTGAGATCAGCTGATAGACAACGGATGTATCTGCCAGTGCTGGTGTCTCCAAGCTCGTCTAATTGCCTCGATGCGATCTTCCTCAGGATTCTCCTACTTATCTTTCCCCTTGCACTGCGGAGCAATATAAAATAGGATGGCTTCAATCTTGGCAATATAGTAATAATGATAGTCTTGGCCCTTGGATCCTTTCCCTTTTCCTCCTTCCTTTTCCAAAAGCTTCTCTTCATGGATCGGACAATAACCAAATGATTATGAACGATCTGATTCCTCTTCCCAAGATTCTGTCTCTCGCAGCACTTATTATTCAATTTTTGCCTCTTCCATACTAATAGCTCGTCTCTTCCTTTTGCCCTTTCCTTTGGTTTTTATTTCTTGAGTTTCAAGTTTAAGTTTCGTCCCGCCACATTTCTTTGAGCAATGTATTTTTCAAAGCGACATGTCTTTTACCTTATTTTCCGTTAAGTTAAAGTCCTTTTCCTGATATTTTACAGATGTCATGTATCAATTCGATTGATGCATTAAGAAAAGTGTCGGATGTAGTTAATTCAACAATAGGTCATGACCGACGATCATTGCCTTCGTCTTTTATGAAACTTTGGCAACAGCTCGACAAACTTCAGTGGAGGCTTACAAATATAGACTCAAGAATTTGGTAGAGTATTTGAAAGAGCAGAAACAGAAACAGAAACAGAAAGCTCAAGCTTTTTGTATTTAAATAGATATAAACTCCTACCCAAATACATGGTGTTTTTTTACTCCTCCTCCCCCACAACGGTCACTGCTGAGGCGCCTGCTGAGCAGGGGTAATGTTGTAGTTGTTCCTGTAAATACATTAAAAATGAATAAAAGGAGACAAAAGAACGCAAAAAAATAAAAGAGCGGAGAACTACTATACCCGCCGCTGTTTATGTATCCAGAATCCACTAAGAGGTCCCTCATCTGCTGAATGACTTGGGCACCTATCGGTTCGCCCTGCAAAGTGACGGTCCTAACTGTTACACTTTCCAGCGCATAGGGCACCGGATGTTTTGATAATAATAATAACACGGCCTCCGTCTCAGCCATATTATAGAGACGTAGTGTTCTGTTGTTCCAAAGGATCCGGGACCCCTCCGTGAAGTAAAGCTCTTCGGCTAGCTCTAAGGCCTGACGCGCGGCATGAACCTCCCTAGCGAATGCATAATAAAGCAGAAAAAAAATCACAAGTTTGATCGAATGACAAATGACATTCCAATTGAAAACACATCTGATTTACGTGGTCACTGTTCGCCTAGCCGCTGCCAGTCGGTTTTCGACCTCCATTTCTCGATTTCTCAGCTCCTCTGCCAGTTGTAGAAAACCTGCGAGTGGATTCGCCTGAGGAGCCGCCATGTGTTGGTGTTTGATCTTTTCTGGTGTTAATCGAAGCCTTCAGTCCTTTTGTTTTTGGGTCGAAGCCTTTGATCCTTTTATAAAGTCAAAGTTACTTGTGTTCCCAATGTCCATGGAGTGTGCAGGTTCCCCATGTTAAGACTGCGCATGGTCCCATCGCTGACAACTCATTATTGTCGTACCGCAAATCTTGTTTAATGAAAATGGATCGTACAGTATTCCTGTCATTACGAGCGATCTGATTCCCTTTCGTGAGCCTTTCTCTATCTCTCTCTACTGTGCCTGTTGCCTCTTCTGCTGCTCCAAACATTAAGAGCCCGAAAGAGACAGGCGATGAGGAAGACGTCCACTGCTCCAACGTAAAGGAGTCTGGACGAATGAGAGTGAGGGGGTTGTCGGATTTAATAAATGACTGAGAAAAAGAGATAAGATGGATGATGACCTCCGTTTCTGTTTCCCAGAGGAAAAACCCAAGAGCCCCTGTCTCTACGATAAATGGATTTTTCGACCGATTTGCGATTTGATCACTTCCAAATCACAGTTTGATGTAAAGAGCTTATGACCCAATCAACAAGGCTTGAGACATGATAAATATTGGGAAAAAAAAAAGGAAAGCTAAAAGATTTGCACAGTTGATGCTTTTTTCGTGATTATATTGATATAATATATATAAAATCCCCTTGAATTAATGAGCAATATAAAATAGGATCGCTTCATTCTTGGCAATATAATAACAGTCTTGGCCCTTGGATCCTTTCCTTTTTAGATTAATGTAATGAAAAACTCTAAATTGATACATGTGATAAATTTACCCTAAATTAATTTTTTAATTACAAAAAACTCCAAACTAAAATAGTTGTGACAAATTACACATGTAACAAATTTACTTTTCATTAGTTTCCGTAAAATTGACTTAATACCACGAAAAATTTCAAATTGATACACTTGTGACCACCGAAAAGTAAAAACCTCAAATTGATAAATTCGTCAATTTTCACGTGTCATCTAACTCAACAATTTGACGTTAAAATTTAACGAAAATTAATAAAGGGTAAATTTATCACAGATGTATCGATTTGAGATAAATTTATTACAGATATATTAATTTGAAGTTCTTCGTGATACTAAAACCTTCCTCTTTCCTTGTTCCTTTTCAAAAAGTTTCCGGTGAAAATGAAGTAGTTTCGTGTAAAGTAATTATCATCTATTGTCTTGTTATGAAGCTAGTGAATAAGTACTGATGATGGACTCGTTAAATTATTTTGTTGGCTTGGTCTACGTTTAATTTTTTATTACCATTTATTACTACTTTTTTAATCAGATTAAAAAGATCAATCCTCTCCTCTCACATGGACTAGGGAGAAAATAATAGAGACGTTTTGTGAGCTATGGTGGAGGTTCCCAATGCAGGCAGGTGCCCAATCTGGTTCATTAATGGTCCTCTACTTTCATTGACTTCGACCATTTCTTCTTTCACTTGAACAGAGCTTTAAAGACTTTTCAATGTGCTTTGTCACCTTCCTCTTGCGCTGAATCTTCACCCGTCTTATTCGTCTCTGAACTCCTTTGCTGGTGAGTCGGACGAAATGAGTAGAGGACTTAACACGCATTCATGATGAAACTCCCCATCCCTCGCCTTTGCTGGCGAGCTGGTACAACGTTGGGAGCTTGCGCGCGCACGCGTGCTGGGAAGACCTCGTGCTTTCCCTGTCATGCTTTCAATGAAAGGAAGAAAGAGAGATCAGAGAGCTTTCTATGGACAGAAAAAATCCCTCTGTTCTTTGGAAGAAGAAGAGATAGATCAGAGACTTCTTCGCGGAAAGAAATGATCTCGCTGTGCCATAAATGGGTCGTTTTGCTTTCGCAGAGGCACTTGCTAGAGGATGCCGATAAAACCCCGCTACACCATCAATGGATGGAGCTTTCTCTTTCTGAGAATATCTTCATGTCCGTAAGACGATCTTCAATATGCACGGTCCCGATCAGTTGGCCAATATCCAATGGCGAAGAATTCACTTTTGCACCTTGGTCTTTCCACATGCAGAACGACCTATGGCTGGCAAATTTTCTTGTTAGCTAGGAATATGAAATGTTGGAGTAAACTGATAACACAGCCTTTCTACGGAACGACAAAGGCGATTGGTAACGTTGTTTTAAAAGAATTGATCGTGTTTACGTTCTTGTCAAGACGAGCAAGTAATTTTCACATCATTAATTTAGAAGCACATATTCCCATAATTCTTTCGACAAAGATACGAGCGCTAAAGAAATAACTGACTACGAAAAAGTACTGTCTTGCTACTTACAAACTCAAAAAATCCGACGACCATGAGAGCCCGAGGCTGAAAATCCTGACGACGACCTAACAAGTTAAAAGCTTTTGGCGCTTCAGGTATCAGCAAGCGAGATCAGCTTATCGACAACGGATGGATCTGCCAGTGTGCCCGGTGTCTCCAAGCTCGTCTAATTGCCTCGATGCAATCTTCCTCAGTATTCTCCTCATTATCTTTCCGCTGCGGGTCTTTGGTAGGCCGGGCGCCCAGTGAACTCAGTCAGGAACTGCGAAAGCTCCTATCTAAAAGTTCGGTCCTATCTAAAAAGTTCGGACAGGAGATGAATCAGATTACCCGGTCGAAAGTAATGTTCATGAATAACCTCTCAGGAGTTACACAAGATGGACCATGAAAATAGATTTCACCTGTCTATGATTAGTTCATGGACGACAAAAGAATTTATTGTGAAGCCTGACGAAGCCAATAATAGCACAGGAAGCCAAAAAGGTCCAGGAACATATAATGGAACCTGCCTTACATTTGCTACTGTAATGCCATACATACAGCGACACGAGTTTAACAGAGACAAATATTCACACAACGTGGTACGCGGGGATTACAGATCCAACTAACGACATATTTGTCTTTGGCTCGAAAGAGAGGCAGAACCCAAAACGAAAAGATATTGGCGAAGTGTCAGATGCAGCGAGTTCATCATGATTCATCAGCCAAAAGTGCCCATTTAGCACGACTTCCACTGTGATCATTCTTGTTATACACCTGATGGAAGGGAAGGGAGATAGAGCTTCATGCGACGAATACTTCATTTTCAATTAAAATATGCAAACAACTTTTAGATAGCAGCTAAGGGCAAAATCATTAGTCGTCAGCAGGGTATCCAATTAAAGAATTAGAAGTAACTAATAATCAAATAAGCAGTATGAGCGAAATCTTAAGCCCAAAGACAGATTAAGAGGAGTAAGTAAACGGGAGGGTTCAACAATATTTTGTGAGTGCGATTAATATGTGGAATGAAGTTATCACAACCATCACCAGACTCAAAAGTTAATCTGTCCAGAACTTGCATATTGTTGGATGGCAAATTTAGGTCACTTTGCGGAGTTCTCAGAAAGCAATAGTGCTTAGGTTTTATACAGAATCGATTGTTAATGGGATGCAAACCTGTTTCCTGCCGGTGAGTATGAGGCTCTTTCTCAGTTCTTCACCGTAAGGTTCACCTTCCACCAGGGCAACAAAGGCATAAATGCCCTGTCCTTTAACCTTGAGACAAGAACACGATTTGTTAGCAAGCAAGCACAGAGAAAATTTGGTCATCGATTACTCTCTCTCTCTCTCTCTCTCTCTCTCTCGCACACGCGAGCGCAAATAAAAACACAGAAAGGCAGAAGTTTGCAAAAGTAACCTCATGCTCAACAACAACAACTGCAGCTTCTGCACATTTGGGGTGCGAGACAAGAGCAGATTCAACTTAGGCTGTACCGATCCGGTGTCCGCTGCAGAGGCAAGTGAAGCATCATCATATAACAAGTCCAGTGTTCAAGGATCATGGGGTGCTTTAAGGAGGAAATAACTGGCCTTTGGAAGTTTCTCCACAAAAACAAAGCCACATTGTATGAGCACCACAAGACTGTAGTACCTGACATTGATGACATCATCAACTCTACCAGTCAGCCAGTGGTAACCATCGTTGTCCCTGCATCAATGGTTGAGCAAATTAAAAAATAATGAAATCAAATTGTACAATTTACAGTGCAAAATATATAACTATCCCTCCACATTCCAAATATTTATAAGCACAAGAATATAATTCAAGTTAAGGACTTGTATAAACATCCCAAGTAAGAACACACGCATAATGCAAGTGACACTAAAGGCAATAATTTGACGGTTGCATCAACTAACCTGCTGCAGCCGTCACCAGTAAAATAGTATCCTGGGAATGGCTTAAAGTATGTGGTTTCGTATTGCTCATGATCACCATAAAGTTTACGAAATGCCCCGGGCCATGAACTTTTAACGCACAGGTATCCACTACACTCGCCTTCAATTTCAACCCCCTTCTCATCCACTATGACAGGCTGCACAAAACAATTATGGAAATTGGTTGGATAGACACTAGTTGAAGGCTAAGACGTTTTTCAAAGGTCAAGTTAAGGAAAAGGTTTAGAGACCTGAACCCCAAAGAAAGGAAAAGTAGCAGAACCAGGTTTCTGTGGCCAGGCACCAGGTAACGGTGTGATCTGCAAGGTAGGTCAGTGTCGCTGGAGTCAGATTGGGACCATAAAGTGGATATTGAGCGCATTCTCTGGAAAAAGTTCAAATGTTAACTCAAACAAAGAACAAAATGTACCGTGAAGCCGCCAGTTTCAGTTTGCCATCAAGTATCAGATATAGGACACACAGAATCCCCAACTACATTGAAAAACCACCTGAAGAAATGTACACCGGTTTATGGATGTAGTGAAAAATTTACATCAGAAAGTTAGGATAAAGCTCCGCACCTCCATGCACTTGGATCGATAGGCTCGCCAACACTTCCTAGGACCCTCAAGGAACACTTCCTAGGACCCTCAAGGATTTGCGTGAATACTTGGTAACATATTGCAGCACCAGAAGCAACTTGAAGAAATTATTGTACCATCATGAAGCCGACTTCAAAGAGCTTCTAGACTCATGACCGCAACCTAATGGAAGAAACAGAGTGGCTGTTGGGGAAATTCAACAGAATATAAATGCAGGGGTACATATATTGAAAGGATACTCAATCAGCCAACCCTTTTTGAGATGGTTAACAAGGTCAATGGACATGGAGGAAGTCAGTCGATATACGAGGAAGTTACATGGAATTACTTTCACTAACAATATATCTAGCCGAGACACCTTCAACTCAAGAATCCATATTTGTTCAAGGGAACAGAAGATTGCTAAGTTTTTAACCACAAATTTAGGTGCCAACTCGTAGAAAGACTTGCCTCATCACCATCGCGCATGAGCAACCTCACCAACGTAGGGGCAGTATAGAAAATTGTCACCTTGAATGTGTCAACAATATCCCAACAGCGTCCAGGGTCAGGATAACTTGGTGCCTGGCAAAAATCAGCATAATTTGTCATTGGATGCGAGTGCAAACAAATGAATAACAATACAGGCAAGAGGATGATGGTGATTTCTGTTTTCATAATCGTGGTCTCCAGTATAACTGACTTAGATAGCAGGAACAAAATATGGATATTCTTTTACTCTTGGACTAGAGAACCACCTTTTCTTTCTACTATTATAGTTTTCTAATGCAGTTTCTGACTGTTTCATCGATGATACTTCTGTTTGGGTTAAAAGCGCAATCTTCCCCTTCACACACTGCTAAATTATCAAGCTTCCTTAGATTGGTTTGGTGATGTAACTGAAATATTATCTATTTAATAGATCCCTGGTAGGATAACCTGATCGGACATTGGCTACTCACAAGCAGATAACAGAAAACTGAAACACATACATGCATTTCTTTTCAGAGGATTTAAGTCACCAAGTACTTCAATGAACTAGACTGATTCACTTTCTAAGAAATTATGAATTCAAATGGACATACATCGACCTCGTCTGAGATTCTGGACACTCAAATTGGAAAGTCATGATCTCTATTGACCCATATCAACGAACTATTTATCATGTTCCCCCACCGCATATGCAAACATAAAATGTTGCAAGATTATGACTGTTAAGCATTACCCCTTCAAAAACTACAACAGATGCTCCACTGAGCAAAGGTCCATAGGTAACGTAACTGTGCCCAGTAATCCAGCCACAGTCAGCAGTGCACCTAGACCAGGTGAACAAAACCGGAAAAATGAGTTGCAAAATAGTCGAAGAGATTGTGGACACGATCTTTCCATGGGCATACCAGACAAATCAACTTACCAGTAGATGTCAGTTGGTTTATAGTCAAACGCATACTTGAATGTCGTGGCAGTGCATAACAGATATCGTCCAGTTGTATGGAGAACACCCTATAAGAAGCTTCATATTAGCACATACCACAAGAAAAAAAGATAGATGCATGATCCTGAATGAACCTAGTCTTGAACCTACCTTTGGTTTTCCAGTGCTACCGCTGGTGTAGAGGAGAAAAAGTGGATCCTCTGCATCAAGCCACTCTACTTCACATGTTGTTGGGTATTTAGGAACAACGTCCCAGAAGCCAAACATTGCTCATCAGTTTCAACTATAAAGCAACTGCCAGAATCCAATTCAAACTCTTCTAAATTGAGAGCCCAGCAATCAAAAAGTTATAAATAGTCCAACTCTTCTCTCAAGCGGACAATAAGTTCCCTTTCGAAGAATCTACTATATATGCTGGTGAAATTATCCAAATAGAGTTACTCCATCTTCTAAATATAGAATTTCAAGAATTTAGTTATATGTACCTGCCACAATACATCTCTCCCTTCCTTCCCTTTGGTGCTTTCTCTCGTCATGGCTGATTCATTTTCGTACATTAAGCATACACCGGCCAGCCAAAAAGGAAATTAGTTTAAGTCATTTGACAATATGAACAACAAACACATAAAATCATATGCAGTAAAATTAATCATAATTGCATGGGAAAAAATTATTATCGTGATTATCGCTTAACCAAGCAGAATTACAGGGCTAAGTACGGGGCTTTTGGACATTTCAAACTAGATAAAAGATTTCAAGACAGACTAGTCCGACACTTTACTCCATCGCCCTCTCCACAGTAATCGGTTTAAAAGAAGGCATCGAGAAGGTCCATATGTGAAGCTATCCATGTTTCCCTTCCTAAAAAGACAAAGTTACCACATCGCAAATAAGAAGGCTTACATCAGCTTGGAAGTTTGATTTGGATACTAACAATTACCAAGCCAATAGCCATGATTATGAACATGTTGAAACAACCCATACTCCACTACAATAAATCAGTTCTCGCAGAACAAGAAAGCTAATGCTTACTTGACTGTATTAAAAATACCACTACAGAATTTCGTGAAAACAATTCTTCAAAGACAGAGTTTTCCCTGATGAATTAGTAATATTTTTTCAGTATCAGTTAACCATTCATTCCATGAATTAGAGATTGACCATACAACTATCATCAACACCTTTTAGGTCCTCACTGAGTCAAAGCAGGCAAGTAAGAGAAGACAAAAAGAGAAGATATTTTGTGCGTCAGGTCACAAGTAAATATTGGTAAAACCCATACCTATAGAAACTCCACTGCCAGATGATTCATCAAGGGCAGCATCGCCTATCTCTTTCAGATTTATGATCTTTGAACCTCTTTTAACTGCATTGCAAGTAATTACAACCTTCAGTTTGCAGTCCAAGATTCTTTGGGAAAGAGACTCTGCAGAAAATCCAGCAAACACAACCTGAAAGAAACAAGAAACGAAGCAATTGGTATGGGAACATCAGGTACTGGAGAACGAAATCAATACGGGAGATAAAGAGATCAAGCAATACCGAGTGTACGGCACCAATGCGCGCGCAAGCAAGCATGGCTATTGGCAGTTCCATTAACATGGGAAGATAAATTATCACCACATCACCCTTCTTAACGCCAATGTCTTTCAAGTAATTTGCAAGCTGAACAAATGCACAGTTACCAATTACATAATATCTTCTGATAGAGACTACTTCATTATCCAACAGGCTCACTAGCAACATAATGCACGCAAGCATCATATCCACCTGGCAAACTTTTTGAAGCAGCTTTGAGTAGGTCAAGGTGCCATCATAACCAGGCTCATTCCCTTCCCAGTAGATCGCAATCTTGTCTCCAAGTCCAGCTTCCACGTTTCTATCCAAGCAATTGTAGCAAATGTTGGTGATACCACCTTTGAACCACTGCTCAGTCACAATCGAAATCACAAAAATGGTAACGATGCATTCTTCTCTGAAAGGAAAAAATTTGAAAAACTTCAGATTATTTATGACATGGCAAAAGAGGTGAACCTCGATCTTGACTTTGCCTTTCCGCACATCGAGATTCTCATAGTATACTTGCTCACCCCACTTCTTTTTCCAGTAGAATTCAGATGCAATATCAGACCAAAAGCCAGCTGGGTCCTCAATAGACCTCTTGTACATCTCCAAGTACTAATCACGTCGAAACGGAACAGAATTAGTTCGACCCACCAAACACATGCAAAAGAGCCTCAAGGCCAAAGCCCACAAAAAGGGGGGGAAAAAATCAAACCTGGGAAAAAGGAGACATAAAAAAATAATAGAAAAAAACTTTACCTTTTGCGGAGATGGAACAAGAGCCTCTTTGCAAAACTCATCACTGGGGAAGACGAGATCATTCTCTTCGGAGGCAAGAGCTTCACCGAGGATCACAGCATTCAAGTGCGAGATCCTACCAGCCCCAGAGGGCAGAGTGGCCAACGAATCCACACGGCGCAAGTTATGCGACGTCGTCAAGCTCCTGTTCGACGAACAGGTATAAGATGCCACTGAATCGTCCGATCCATAAGAGGCCATCGCCGACTTTCCGACGCCAGATTTACTTTCTTCCACCTGTGACTCTCGGCCTAGCAGTAATCTCGCTGTTTGTGAAAAGGGTACCCGCAAAAACTCTTTTTATTTCTTTCCGAGCAAAGGATGAGAAAGATGACTACTTTGCGCAAGCTCACAGCGAAGGAGAGAACCGAGCTTCGGTCGTTGAGAAGATTGACATCTGAGACTTGGGTAATGATTCTATTGGGCAGTTGAAGACCGAGAAAAAGAAGAAAACCAGGCTTGAGAGCCGGCAATTTGCTAAAACCCAAGAACGTTCAACCCACGAAACCTCGACAAGAATAGAATAGTAAAAACTTAACTTCAAGGTTTGACGAAGAAGAGCAGGTCTAACGTCACGGACGCCACCTACTCAATACTGGGTCGACAGATCTGCCGATGGGTGGACCCCGTATCGGCAAAAGACGAATAAAAAATTATGCAGCTAACGTCTGATGTAAAGAAACCAGAAGGGAGGAGGGGAGAAAAAGGGAGTTAGGCAGAGAGAGGGTGTTGCGACAGATTCTCAGCGTACGGAAACGTTTTTATTTACTAAACAACTTTTAAAATAAAAATATTTTTTATATTTTTGTTCTCGATAATGATTTTTGAGAATAGAAACTCGTTTGGTAACTACATAAAATTTTTATTTTTGAAACAAAAAAGGAATAAAAACGCGTTTGATAACTACATAAACTTTTTGTTCTCAAAATATAAAAAGAACAAAAACGCATTTGTTAACTGCAAAAAAAATTATATTCCTAATTTTTTCATTTTTTATTCCTAATTTTTTTCAATATGAATGAGATCAATAAAAAAAATGAAAGAGAAAACAAATTAAAATTGAGCAATGAGAACATGAAATATATCTTCCATAAATAGGAAAAATTACAATTATGAGTCATACATAAATGTTCCCAAGTAGATAAAAATATGATTACATAATTGAATGCAAATACTATTTGATAAACTGTAATTGAAAAATGCATTTGGATGTAACTTTGATGTAAATGTCGTTTGATTAAAAAAACCCTTTGTAAATGATTCGATTTCTTTAATTAATTTTTATTATTTATAAATTTTTTTATATTTTTATTTATTATTTTAAATTAATTATATTTTCGAAAAAAATATTTTTTAATTTTATTTAATTAATTTTTATTTTATTTTTAAATATTTTTTATTATTTTATTATTTTATTTTATTTTTTTCAAAAACATTTATTTTTTTATTTTTAATCATTTTATTTAAAATTAATTTCTTTGATTTTTATTTTTTATTTTTTATTATTTTGATTTTTAATCTTTTTATTTTTTATTTTTCGAAAAAAATATTTTTTAATTACTTTTTATTCTTTAATTATTTTTATTTTTAATTACTTTAAAGAAAGTGTTCCAATTGTTTTCAAAAAATGTTCCAAGTGTGTTTCTAAAAAGTATTCCGGGAACACAGAAGTAAGTTTTTTTGTTTCTTGTTTCTGCTCTAAAAGTGCTTCTATTTCTTAAAAGTGTTCCTGGAACACTTTGGGAACACTTTTTTGTTTCTGTTCTTAAAATGTTTCGGAAACATTTTGAAAGCAGAAATATTTTTTCTGAAGTGTTATCGTACGCAAACCTAGCGAACACCATGCGATTGGGATGATGAGAAAAACGCTGACGCAGAGAATGAGTGATTTGCAAAGCAGCTTTTGTCTCTCCCCTGTTCTGAGGAGAAGCTTTTTTGAGTTCGGCTGTTTATAGAATTTTTTCTTTTTGGCACTTTTTATACCCTACAGATGAAAGAGGCAAAGAGGAGAGATGTTTGGCCGAAGCGTATAGACATGTGTTGGCTTTTTCCCATCTAATATTTTTCTTTCCCACAAATTAGGTTTAAGATCCTGTTTTAATCTATATATAACAAGGCTACAAAAAAATTTATATATAATCATATGAGTGATAAATGAATTGCACATCTAGTTTTAAAACAAGCTTAACTGGGTTAGAAATGTGTTACTTAATTGATCTTAAATGGGTTCTATTTAGAGCAAAAATAGGTTGACTAATTAACTTAACTGAGGCATAAATAAATTTTATGATTTTTTAATTTTTCGATGTTTTATTTTTTTTTATTTTTCTTCTACAAAATTCGATCGATCATCCACTACTGTTGCCAGTGTTCTATTGGTTGCCTATCGTCGCTATTGGCCGTCTGCTGGTCGTCAGACATCGTCATCATTCAAAATTCAAGAATACGACCAATGGGATTGCTTGGGCTTTAATCGCAAAAGCCGGATCAACATCATGACAATGGTATTTTGAAAAATGTTGGACTAGATTCAATAGTACCGGATTTTTTTTCGTGTCGGTCAAAGTGTTGGTCTCATCGAAACAACTTCGACATCAACGGTTGGTTTTTTAGCCTTGCGCAATGAGAAATTTGGCAAGTGAAGACGTCTCGCAACCCTTCGGGACGCTTCACTAAACGTAGTCATTGCCATCGGCGCACTTCGTCCTCGCCTCTTTCGACGATATAGCCGAGAGGATAAGTTGATTATTTTGTATTCGCGACAGCTTCCTTTGGGTGGGTACAGCTCGTCATATGGGCTTAAAAATGCTCATGTGATCTTCGACGTCGAGCAAGTAGATCTTCACTCCGTCCAACGGTGGTGAAGTCCTTTTTTTTTTTTTTGGGCGGGGGTGGGTGTTCAGGAAGTTAAAATAATCGACTCATTCAACAACATAAGAGTCATCAATCGTGCAAGGAACGCGCTCGTCTTCTACTAGATTATGCATGTGCGGAGGAAATTATTGGCGCGCTAAATAATGCGGACAAAATTAAACCCGGGCTCCAACAAGATTATGTTTGAAGACCTGATCAGAAGGATTCGAAGAAGCCAAAAAATGTGGCAGCTTTTGGCGCGCTAAAACAACAATCGCCGAAGACCAATTACCTTATTGCAGTGCATTCTACTTTCTTTAATCGTAGCTTTTAAATTCTCGTCGTCAAGTTAAACTTCGGCGTTGGCATTTTATCTTTTATTCCAGATATTGCACCATCGAGTCAAAATATGGTGTATTATCGAAGCGTCACACTCTGGCACTGTTTACGATGCGTTGGTTCATTATCTTTGAAGAAAATTGTGCTCCCAAGGCACAATATCGAGTCAAACGCTGATTCGATGTACATCAATATATTTCTTTTTAATTCCATCTGTATTGATTTGTTTTTTTGAGTTGTACTTATAGAGTCTCTCCGTAGAGTCAAATTCTGGTCGAGAAAATATTTATTGCAAATTTAATGTGTTAATTTTCTGACTATCTAAAACTCTGCGGTCCAAGGTCGTCGTGCGACACCCTTTATCACATTTAAAAGCCGAAGAATAAATTTCGATTAAAGATATTTTATTCCGGAGAAATTCCGGTGAAAGAAAGTACAATAACCTATTTCCAAACACTTTCATTGAGAAGGAAAACGTTTTTCTTGAGCGACAGAAACAGGAAAAAAACATCATATAATTGTATAGTTGATTTTCTTCGAAAGAAATAAATTTTCGGTCAAATCGAAAGTTCGCAATCCATACTCGTCTTCTTAAAGGACGTAGAGGTGTAGAGAGAATGTAAAGTTTGTGCTTTTGTCAAATTTTCATTTGGTATAGGAAATGATCCATCTATTTCATTTAAAAATCCTATTATAAAGTAAAAGCACGCTCTAAGCACTAATCGCGGTCGAAATCCTCGCCCCCAATAAACTGCTCTAAAAGGAAATGCCTTCTCTTCGCGAGGAGGAGTTAATTGAATCTAAAAATTCATGCATTTGAGTCAGTTTAATTTTTAGTTCAGATACCGAAAAAATAATTATATATATTTTTATTTTGGATCAGCTCTAAATTGAACTTTTACTATTCTCACTCTTCTCTTGTCGCTCGGAGGTCGCGTTCGCCAAACACGTTCGTCACTAAGAAAGAGAAACCCCTCTTCTCTCTTCTCATTCTCAGACGCATTCCTCAAACACGTTCTTCCCTCTTTAGGGTTTCTCCGCCCTAAAGAGGAAGAGCCGTCTCGGTCTCAGTTCCGTCCTCTTCTCTCTTGCTCCGAAATCGATTGTTGTGGGTGGGTTCTACTTCTTCCCTAATCCCTCGGACGGAATTTCGCACCGCCCTTCAAACCCTAGACGCCGGTCGAGTTTCGGAGACGAAAGCTCCTCGAGACCTCAAACGGGCTGATTTCCTCAGGGCTCTGCCTCTCATCGCTGCGCTCGTTATCCAGGCACGCCACTTCCTTCGTTCCTTGACTTTACCGCAATGCCGATGCCGTTGCCTTTGCTGTCTGTCTGCGGGAAATGTGCCATCTTATCGAACGTGTTTTGAGTTTCATGTTGAATTTGTTGGAGAGGTTGACTCGTAAACGGGGAAGTCAGAAGTGTGCTTCCAGAGACATGCTTCCAATTCACTTTCAATGTTATTGGGTTGGGGCGTTATAATCTGAATTCTGCGAGGTGTTGCAGCTGTGGCTGTTCGTGAGTTGGGAGTGTGGTGGGTTGAAATTGAATTGCAATGTGCTGAGACTGAGAGGACGCAGACATTACCGTTTGAGGTTAGGCTTGGTCATAGGAATTTCCCTTTATTTTTCTTACCCTTTGGGCGTAACGTGTTTTAGATGGCCTCAAGCGTAGTGGACAGTATAATCAATTGCTCTTTCTTTGGTTGCTGGATTATCTTTTTCACCTTGTAAGGTTCTAGTCCAGTGTAATGGGAAGCTTTCTTTTGTGGATCCTATAGATGCTACCGTGTTGGATGTGTCTTTTCAGAACTCGTGCGATTCTCTGCAAAATTCTGCCTTTTGGTTTTAGGTTCTCATTATGACGTGAAATCCGTGAGGAGCTAGTTCTCTTGGTGGTTGATTTTGAATATGTGAATCCTTTCTTATTAAACTAAATGCATGCAGTTTCAATTGTTTGACCATTTACCTTGTCTATGTCTCTGTTCTTATCGTACTTGTGATAAATATTCTAGTTTTACTGCTTTAGTATTATACTTTTGCGTTAAGTTCCTCCTCACAAGGTCCTTTTTTTTCTCTACGAAGTTGCCATTTTCAGCTTGCTTTAATGGCTGCGCATCTGGTTAAGGTGTTGCCGTGTGACCTGGAGGTCACGGGTTCGAGCCTTGGACGCGGCCTCTTGCAAATGCGCAGGGTAAGGCTTGCCTCCTTTCACCCTTGTGGTGGGGCCCTTCCCCCGACCCCCGCCTCGCGGGGATGCTTCGTGCACCGGGCTGCCCTTTTCTATTGTGCTCCTTATATCTTGTTGCGATAATAATTTCAGATTTTAATTGTCATAGATAAATCTGCTCCCATGGCTTAAAATAATACCTGACGATATAAAAGGTATGACAGTGCTCAGTTGGTTTAATTACATTATTTAAATCTGTTGAGCTGTAAATAGCCAGATTTTCTGGCTGTAAATACGTGGGGAAATTAGCTGATTGTTAGGAGTAGATTCTCGTCAAATCTCATAAATCGTGGGATTGTAATTGCTCTCGTATTTAGGCTTTATTTTCCTTTTTTGTTTGCTAGGATTTCTGTGTCTTAGCCTATAAATGTAACACTGTAAAGCGGCAGGAAGCTTTCTTTCCATCAAATTCTCACAAAATCAAATAGAAATCAAGCAATCGGATGAATTTGGTTTTAATTATGCATGCGATCGATTGGGGAAATTGAAGCCCGAAAGATTTGCTCTCTCATGTTAATTAATGCTAAAGGATAAATTCTAACATGGTCACAGCCTATGTGGCTAATGGTACAAATCTTTCAACAATTGATCAAACTTTTACCCGGCCATTTAAGAACTTTCTCCTTTGCATGGAAAGCCTCCCAGATGAGCTCTCAATCCCTTCTATTTCCTTCTGAAGTTGACTGGAGAGAATTCATCCGATTGCTTGATTTCTATTTGATTTTGTGAGAATTTGATGGAGAGAAATTCTTATTCTCATTCATGCTTTCTGCCGCTTTACAGTGTTACATTTATAGGCTAAGACACAGAAATCCTAGCAAACAGAAAAGGAAATAAAGCCTAAATACGAGAGCAATTACAATCCCACGATTTATGGGATTTGACTAGAATCTACTCCTAACAATCAGCTAATTTCCCCACGTATTTACAGCCAGAAAATCTGGCTATTTACAGCTCAACAGATTTAAATAATGTGATTAAACCAATTGAGCACTGTCATACCTTTTATATCGTCAGGTATTATTTTAAGCCATGGGAGCAGATTTATCTATGACAATTAAAATCTGAAATTATTATTGCAACAAGATATAAGGAGCACAATAGAAAAAGGCAGCCATTAAAGCATGCAAAGGAGAAAGTTCTTAAATGGCCGCCACGGGACTCTCTCTCTGGTTCCGTTGATTTAGCGTAAGTTTATCTGTCGAGTTCACGCTGGCATTCTTATCGGCTGAACCTTTGTTGTTTTGTCCGTCCGTTTCTAGAAGGCAGCTGCTGCTGCTGTACCGGCGTCGGAGTCTTCCAAGATATGTAGGTTTAGTCTCTGCTGTTCTGTGTTCTGGGGAACGTGCATTTGTTTCTTCTATCCGTTTTGAGTTTATTGATTTGTCTGATTCCTCCATTTGCCGGCGTCCATACTTTTTTGGCGTTCTCTGCGTAGTTAAAAGAGGAAGCAAAGAAGCATTGGTAGGTTATTATTCCGGTTTCACCCATTAAAAAAAAAAAATTCGTATTGTGAAAGATCGTTCAACTTTCTTACTAATCTGAAGTTTAGTATGCGATTAACTTGACTAATAGAAAGAATAATGCATTGGCGCTTTGTCAGACAGCCTCGGTCATACTGATTTATCTAATTTTTTATTTTTTTTGTCCATAGCTGTTCGGAGATCTGGTGAGGCTCACCACATGCCTGCTGTTATGAAAGAGGGATGAAAAAAACACTTACCCTATTTATAATTTTGCAACTTAGTTGAAGGTGCAGTTGTTTCAGAATGAATTTCCAATTTGGTATTATGTTGGGTTTGTGTATGCTTGGGCGGACAAAGTTACTCAAAATGCAGGTTACTGAAAAATGGTACCCACTGGAGCATCACCAACCATTATTGTTGCAATCTCCTCGTCAGCGCGACATTTTCCACTGGGCTTTTTATTTAATCTGTCATCGGAGATACACGAATCATTCATTCAGTTTGGTTTCTTTCTTTTGCTTATGGGTTGCAACAAACTTCTCCTCAGCTTCTGTTGTCATTGAGGAATTTGGTCAAAAGGAAGAGTATGGACCTCTATTTGTCACCACTTTTGAAAGATTTACTCAGGCAGCATCGGTGAGGCCGCTGAACTCATCCTACATATGTGACCAAGTGCCCGATCTAGCGGAGGCTTTCATGAACTTTGCGTCAACATTTATTCGAGGACTGCATAAGGTTCAATGCATTCTGTCCTTCGATTCGTGATTTATAGTATGTTGTTGGAGTGGATAAATCTGTTGAAGTAGAATGACTTCTGTTTGTGTCTCAAATGCCTCAGGATGTACTGGCCGTGTCTGCTTCTTCTCTTCAAGTTTCCTTCCAAAAGGCAGCAATGTGCTCCACAGCTATGCATCGTGGTGCAGCTCTAGCCGCAATGCCATATGTATCTTTTATGTATTTGATTCCAAGTGACAGCACGTATTACATCTGTTGTGCATATTTAAATGCGAAGTCTAGCTGCAAGTAACTTTTTCTCTAGAGCGTATGTGCTCCTTGGTGATCCGATTTTCCTTTTTCAGGTTACCCTGTTACCTCTGTTTAAAACTGTTCTTTTCCTGTTACCTCATTTGCAATGAGCAGCGGCGATCCAACTTCACCTTGGAATTGAATTGCTTTTTCTTTTTGCCTGAGTCATTAAGTCCTCCAATCCAAGATAGTTTTGTCTCAATGGCATAGCTTCTGTCTGCAAAAATCTTGTGAATTTGTGGAATGGGCTTATGGGGTCCTCGAGGGTTTGCCTCTTTAAGAATAAGAAACTATACCGTACCATGCAGTCTATGGTTCATTTAATTTCACCCATCGTTGTGGAATTTCTCAAAGATAGAGGCCTCATGCGCGAGATGATTCATGTCCTTCATTCTGCATGAATTTCCTTATCATCTTACTTTGTTTACGTGGAATTGTCAACTTAAGGATTTCTCGTCGATGGCAATTGCTTTTAAGGTCTATTACTTTTGTCTATTCTTTCAGGTTTCCTGGAGGAGGGTTTGACCTCTTTAATGGGAACAATAACTTGTGTGCCCGAGGAGCCCTGTAATGCCATGGTCATTCACGTTGCATGACATTGTGGTGAGGGACTTGTATCAAACCTTGTCTATGCTCTGCTTGTATTTCAAGTCTGTTTTATTCCTGTTCTTTTCCTTCAAGGGTTGGGGTGGGAGGCATATGTATTTTTTCTTAATGCTTTCTTCGATTAAACTACTTTAAATACTTTCTATGCCTAAACAAGCGAACCGGGATAGGGATTCTTAGGCTGACTAGCAACTTGTATAACATTCCTGTTCGACTAATTTTTCATTTCCACCCATTTGGACGAGAGTTGAAGTAAGAAGTTTCAGTTTTCGAATTCTAGCTTTTTTTTTTTCTTAAAACTTTTTCAACTGCAGCAAATAAATAATGTTTTGCCTGGTGTCTCTGAATTCATTGGTATGAGTCATTGTATTTGCACGAGGCTACAGGGTACCACTACGTTCTGCTCTATTTCTCTACCCAAAAAGACAAAAAAAAGGAAACACAAAATCTGCTCATTCAGATGAGGTCTCGATTTGAGAGTTTCTCTCAGCATGTGCAGCTATGGTTGTCTAGATAATTCAATAACAATGCTTTCAATTATAAACTATTTTTATAGTAAGCTTACTACAGAATATTAGCGGACCAACGGATAAACTATTTGGCGTGAATTAACTTTGTGCTTTTTGAAGCAATGAAGCTACGTGCAGCCTATAGTTTGTGCAAACCTTCACTTAAATGTTGGGCCGCTTAAGTTTTCAGGCTATGTTAAATGCCTTTCCATAAGCTTATGTCACGGTCATTCATCTTGTAGAATAGATATATGATGGAAACATAATGTTGCTTCCTTTGGACAGGTTCACAAGTGCGCCGCGATCATTCAACAGGTGGCTGCAATTTGCAGCTTAAGCGTAAGGACATCCTGGAAGGTAATTCCCAGTCGGGATTCTTTGCATGCATGGCTCCAAGCTGCGGGGTCTCTCTCTCTCTCTCTCTCCCTCTCCCTCTCATGCATGTGTCTCTTTTTTTTTTTTTTAATGAGATGCCACCTGCTTTCAAAATTGTTTATTCTACCATTCCCTTCGCTTCATTGGCAGGTACGATGTCTTCCAGTAGAGTATTTGAAACCCGGTGAGTCAGAAAACTCTAGTCCTGCTTTGGTTAAAGGCGCTTGCTGGCGCAGCGTCTGAGTGTCTCAACAGCTGGAGCTCTGATGGGGTTAAGAGTAACTGTGGGAATATGCAAGGAAAGAGAGGGAGAGTGTTAAAACATTTGGCACGAGAATTCGCCGACAACCACGGTAACGTTCCAAATTTGACATGATTGCTTACATGCCAATCGATTGCATTGTGCACAACCTACCCAGCCTCAAGCTGGCTTCTGCTTCCTTCAGTCGCTGATGCAGCATGTGCACTCTACTGTAAATTGATGGATTTTAGCGAAGCATGGTCCCGTGGTCTTTCCTGGGGACGTTCATTATTCGAGCGATTCCCCTGTTTCCTATCGATTCTTGGGCGTATCATTCCCAGAAAGATATATATGTTCAGCACAATAGCGTAGTATTTGTTGTCTGGAAGAGTCCAAGGGAGGATAATCTTGTTTGTAATTTTGTTCTTCTTTTGGCAGAGGGTAGGAGTGGGAGTGTACACAATTGTCATGGTTAGAGCATATTATAGTGTTCGAATGTAATCGGAATGGCTAACCCATCTCGTAAATTAGCAGTAAAGATTGTCGCCGAGAGGATAATGCCGATGAAGGTCAAATTCTGGATGCTCTGGACAATCGGGGAAAATCCTCATTTCACAAGCGCAACGGTCAAAATCTTATCGCGAACACCTTCTATTCTATGTAACAGAGTTGGTATGCAGGTAACTCAACAAGTCTAGATCGTCATCCTTAACACCACTCGTGGAAACAACTTCGGCATCAACGGTTGCGTTTTTAGCCTTACGCGATGAGAAATTTGGCAAGTGAACACGTCTCGCAACCCTTAGGGACGCCTCACTAAGCGTAGTCATTGCCATCGGCGCACTTAGTCCTCGCCTCTTTTGACCGTGTAGCCGATAGCATAAGTCGATTAGTATTCGCGACAGCTTCCTTTGGGTGGGTACAACTCGTCATATGGGCTTAAAAAAGCCCATGCGATCTTCGATGTCGAGCGGGTAGATCTTCACTTCGTCCGACGGTGGTGACGTCCTTTTTTTTTGGGCAGGGGGTGGGTGGTCAAGAAGTTAAATAATCGACTCATTCAACAACATGAGAGTGATCAATCGTGCAAGGAACGCGCTCGCCTTCTACTAGATTATGCATGTAAGGAGGAAATTATTGGCGCGCTAAAGAACGCGGACAAAATTAAACCCGAGCGCCAACAAGATTATGTTTAAAGACCTGGTCAGAAGGATTCGAAGAAGCCAAACAATGTGGCAGCTTTTGGCACGCTAAAACAACAATCGCCGAAGACCAGTTACTTTATTGCAGTGCATTCTACATTCTTTAATTGTAGCTTTTAAATTCTCATGGTCGAGTTAAACTCCGGTGTTGGCGTTTATCTTTATTCTAGATACTGCAGCATCGAGTCAAAACCTGGTGTATTATCGAAGCGTCTTCAAGACTTTGTCATCAATCATACTCTGGCATTGTTTTCGGTGCGTTGGTTCATTATCTTTGAAGGAAATTGTGCTAGCCAAGGCACACTATCGAGTCAAACTTTGATTCGGTGTACGTCTGTTTATTTCCTTTCAATTCCATCTGGATTGATTTTTTTTTTTGAGTTGTACTTATATAGTCTCTCTATCGAGTCAAATTCTGGTCGAGATAATATTTATATAATTCTATTGGAATCTTTGCAAATTTAATGCGTCGATTTTCTGATTATCTAAAACTCTGCTATCTAAGATCATCATGGGACACCCTTTATCACATTTAAAAGCCGAAGAATAAATTTCGATTAAAGATATTTTATTCCGGAGAAATTCCGGTGAAAGAAAGTACAATAACCTATTTCCAAACACTTTCATTGAGAAGGAAAACGTTTTTCTTGAGCGACAGAAACAGTAGAAACATCATGTATAGTTGATTTTCTTCGAAAGAAATAAATTTTCGGTCAAATCGAAAGTTCGCAATCCATACTCGTCTTCTTAAAGGACGTAGAGGTGTAGAGAGAATGTAAAGTTTGTGCTTTTGTCAAATTTTCATTTGGTGTAGGAAATGATCCACCCATTTTATTCAAAAATCCTATTATAAAGTAAAAGCATGCTCTAAGCAGTAATCGCGGTCGAAATCCTCACCCCAGTAAACTGCTCTAAAAGGAAATGCCTTCTCTTCGCGAGAAGGAGTTAAAATCGAACTGCAGAATCGAATCGGAGGTCGCTCGGATACCGAAAAAATAATAATATATATATTTATTTATTTTGGATCAGCTCTAAATTGAACTTTTACTACTCTTTCTCTCTCCTTGTCGCTCGGAGGTCGCGTTCGTCCCTAAGAAAGAGAAACCCCTCCTCTCTTCTCATTCTCAGACGCGTTCCTCAAACACGTTCTTCCCTTCTCCGCCCTAAAGAGGAAGAGCCGTCTCGGTCTCAGTTCCGTCCTCTTCTCTCTTGCTCCGAAATCGACTGGTGTGGGTGGGTTCTACTTCTTTCCCTAATCCCTCGGACGGAATTTCGCACCGCCCTTCAAACCCTAGACGCCGGTCGAGTTTCGGAGACGAAAGCTCCTCGAGACCTCGAACGAGCTGATTTCCTTGGGGCTCTGCCTCTCATCGCTGCGCTCGTTATCCAGGCACGCCACTTCCTTCGTTCCTTGAATTTACCGAAATGCCGATGCCGTTGCCTTTGCTGTCTGTCTGCGGGAAATGTGCCATCTTATCGAACGTGTTTTGAGTTTCATGTTGAATTTGTTGGAGAGGTTGACTCGTAAACGGGGAAGTCAGAAGTGTGCTTCCAGAGACGTGCTTCGAATTCACTTTCAATGTTATTGGGTTGGGGCGTTATAATCTGAATTCTGCGAGGTGTTGCAGTTGTGGCTGTTCGTGAGTTGGGAGTTTGGTGGGTTGAAATTGAATTGCAATGTGCTGAGACTGAGAGGACGCAAACATTACCGTTTGAGGTCAAGCTTGGTCATAGGAATTTCCCTTTATTTTTCTTACCTTTTTGGCGTAACTTGTTTTAGATGGCCTCAAGCGGAGTGGACGGTATAATCAATTGCTCTTTCTTTGGTTGCTGGATTATCTTTTTTACCTTGCATCTTTCTAGTGCAGTGTAATGGGAAGCTTTCTTTTGTAGATCCTATAGATGCTACTGTGTTGGATGTGTCTTTTCAGAACTCGTGTGTTTCTCTGCAAAATTCTGCTTTTTGGTTTTAGGTTCTCATTATGATGTGAAATCTGCGAGGAGCTAGTTCTCTTGGTAGTTGGTTTTGAATATGTGAATCTTTTATTATTAAACTAAATGCATGCAGATTCAATTGTTTGACCATTTACCTTGTCTATGTCTCTGTTTTATCATACTTGTGATAAATATTCTAGTTTTACTGTTTTAGTATTATACTTTAATATTAAGCTCCTCCTCACAAGGTCCCTTTTTTTTTTTTCCTACAAAGTTGCCATTTTCAGCTTGCTTTAATCGCTGCCCTTTTCTATTGTGCTCCTTATCTGTTGTTGCGATAATAATTTCAGATTTTAATTGTCATAGATAAATCTGCTCCCATGGCCGCCACGGTACCCTCTCTCTTGTTCCGTTGATTTAGCATCAGTTTATCTGTCGAGTTCGCGCTGGCATTCTTATCGGCTGAACCTTTGTTGTTTTGTCCGTCTGTTTCTAGAAGGCAGCTGCTGTTGCTGTACCGGCGTCGGAGTCTTCCAAGATACGTAGGTTTAGTCTCTGCTGTTCTGTGTTCTGGGGAACGCGCATTTGTTTCTTCTATCCGTTTTGAGTTTATTGATTTGTCTGATTCCTCCGTTTGCCTGCGTCCATACTTTTTGGCGTTCTCTGCATAGTTAAAAGAGGAGCCAAAGAAGCGTTGGATAAGCTGGTGAATTCAAAGAAGCAGAAGAGAGATGAAGGGAAAGCTGAAGCCAAAACAGGCATAAAGAAGAAAGAGTGTAGTAATAGCTCGGATGAAGCCCTGCAAAAGCAGCCCATTTCCGATGAGGAAAGAAGCTATCTAAATGAGGAAAGATGCTATCCAGATGAGGAATATGTAAGATGCTAGATTTTATTGCTTTAGTGAATTTTAACAAGCTATTTTATTTTGGGTTGCATGCCGAGAATGCTTTTTTTGCTGGTCCGGAATTATATTCTGGATGGATTATTCGATTATTTGTCCAAAGTTATTTATATATGTCATCAACAGAATGTTTATAGCTTTCGAACTAGTGTAAAAATATGGGGCACCCTTTTGCAGGAAGCTGCGAAACTTAGTAAAGGCACCAACCAAGACCACTCTAGTAGCCCATCTTACTTCAATTTTCCTGAAATGGAAAAATTTGTCGTGTGTTTTGATTTTGACTTTCTGGATGAAGGTAAGGGAAATGTCCAGCAAAAGCCTCCTGTTTCCGATGGTGCACGACGATTTCCAGATGAGAGAGACGTAAGATACTAGACTTTATTGCTGTATTGAATTTTAAAAGGCTATTTTATTTAGGGTTGTGTGGTGAGAATACATTTTGTGGTGCTCCGAATCATATTCCAGATGGATTATTAGCTCGTTAGTTCAAAGTTGTTTATATATCTCATGAATACAGTGTTTATAATTTTCGAACTGTTATAAAAATATGGGCCATCTTGGCAGGAATCTGCGAAACTTACTTCTCAAAATGAAAAAGCTACTCTTCTGGCCAATCTTACTTCTATTTTTCTGACATAGAACAAAATCTATGGCGTGTTTTGATTTTGACTTTCAGATTGAAGGTAAAGAAAGTCCAGCAAAAGCAGCCCGTTTCCGATGAGGAAAGAAGCTATCTATATGAGGAAAGATGCTATCCAGATGAGCAACACGTAAGATGCTAAATTTTGTTGCTGTATTGAATTTTAACGAGCTATTTTATTGTGGGTTGGGTGCCGAGAATGCTTTTTTTGGTGGTCCGGAATCATATTCCATATGGATTATTAGATTAGTTGTCCGAAGTTATTTATATATCCCATCAACCGAGTGTTTATAGTTTTCCGACAATTGTAAATATATGGGTCACCTCTTTGCAAGAAGCTGCGAAACTTAGTAAAGGCACCAACCAAGGCCACTCTTCTAGCCAATCTTACTTCAATTTTCCTGAAATAGAACAATTTGTTGTGTGTTTTGATTTTGACTTTCTGGATGAAGGTAAGGGAAATGTCCAGCAAAAGCATCCTGTTTCCGATGATGAAAGATACTTTCCAGATGAGAGAGACGTAAGATACTAGACCTTATTGCTGTATTGAATTTTAAAAGGCTTTTTTATTTAGGGTTGTGTGGTGAGAATACATTTTGTGGTGCTCCGAATCATATTCCAGATGGATTATTGATTGTTAGTTGAAAGTTGTTAATATATCTCATCAATAGTGTGTTTGTAATTTTCGAACCGTTATAACAATATGGGCCATCTTGGCAGGAATCTGCGAAACTTACTTCTTAAAACGAAAAAGCCACCCTTCTAGCCAATCTTACTTCTATTTTTCTGAAATAGAACAAAATCTATGGTGTGTTTTGATTTTGACTTTCAGGATGAAGGTAAAGAAAGTCCAGCAAAAGCAGCCTGTTTCCGATGAGGAAAGAAGCTATCTATATGAGGAAAGATGCTATCCATATGAGGAATACGTAAGATGCTAGATTTTATTGCTGTATTGAATTTTAACAAGCTATTTTATTTTGGGTTGTGTGCCGAGAATGCATTTTTTGGTGCTCCGGAATCATATTCCAGATGGATTATTAGATTATTTGTCCAAAGTTATTTATATATCTCATCAACAGAGTGTTTATAGTTTTCGAACAATTATAAAAATATGGGCCACCTCTTTGCTGGAACCTGCGAAACTTAGTAAAGGCACCAACCAAGGCCACTCTTCTAGCCAATCTTACTTCAATTTTCCTGAAATAGAACAATTTGTTGTGTGTTTTGATTTTGACTTTCTGGATGAAGGTAAGGGAAATGTCCAGCAAAAGCATCCTGTTTCCGATGATGAAAGATGCTTTCCAGATGAGAGAGACGTAAGATACTAGACTTTATTGCTGTATTGAATTTTAAAAGGCTTTTTTATTTAGGGTTGTGTGCTGAGAATACATTTTGTGGTGCTCCGAATCATATTCCAGATGGATTATTAGATTGTTAGTTCAAAGTTGTTTATATATCTCATCAATAGTGTTTATAATTTTCGAACTGTTATAAAAATATGGGCCATCTTGGCAGGAATCTGCGAAACTTACTTCTCAAAACGAAAAAGCCACTCTTCTGGCTTTTTCTCTGAAATAGAACAAAATCTATCATGTGTTTTGATTTTGACTTTCAGGATGAAGGTAAAGAAAGTCCAGCAAAAGCAGCCTGTTTCCGATGAGGAAAGAAGCTATCTATATGAGGAAAGATGCTATCCATATGAGGAATATGTAAGATGCTAGATTTTATTGCTTTATTGAATTTTAACGAGCTATTTTATTTTGGGTTGGGTGCCAGGAATGCTTTTTTTGGGGGTCCCGAATCATATTCCAGATGGATTGTTAGATTAGTTGTCCAAAGTTATTTCTATCTCTCATCACCCGAGTGTTTATAGTTTTCCAACAATTGTAAAAATATGGGCTACCTCTTTGCTGGAAGCTGCGAAACTTAGTAAAGGCGCCGACCATGGCCACTCTTCCAGTCACTCTTGCTTCAATTTTCCTTAAATAGAACAATTTAGCTTGTGTTTTGATTTTGACTTTCTGGATGAAGGTAAGGCAAATGTCCAGCAAAAGCATCCTGTTTCCGGCGATGAAAGATGCTTTCCAGATGAGAGAGATGTAAGATACTAGACTTTATTGCTGTATTGAATTTTAAAAGGCTTCTTTTATTTAGGGTTGCGTGGTGAGAATATAGTTTGTGGTGCTCCTCCGAATGATATTCCAGATGGATTATTAGATTGTTAGTTGAAAGTTGTTTATATGTTTCATTAATAGAGTGTTTATAATTTTCGAAACGTTATAAAAATATGGGCCATCTTGGCAGGAATATGTGAAACTTCCTTCTCAAAACGAAAAAGCCACTCTTCTGGCCAATCTTACTTCGATTTTTCTAAAGTAGAACAAAATCTATGGTTTGTTTTGATTCTGACTTTCAGGATCAAGGTTAAGAGAGTCCAGCAAAAGCAGTCCGTTTCGGATGAGGAAAGAATCTATCTATATGAGGAAAGATGCTATCCAGATGAGGAACACGTAAGATGCTTGATTTTATTGCTGTATTGACTTTTAACAAGCTTTTTTTTATTTTGGGTTGGGTGCCGAGAATGCTTTTTTTGGTGGTTTGGAATCATATTCCCAATGGATTATCAGATTAGTTGTCCGATGTTATTTATATATCTCATCAACAGAGTGTTTATAGTTTTCGAACAATTATAAAAATATGGGCCACCTCTTTGCAGGAATCTGCGAAACTTAGTAAAGGCACCAACCAAGGCCACTCTTCTGGCCAATCTTACTTCAATTTTCCTGAAATAGAACAATTTGTCTTGTGTTTTGATTTTGACTTTCTGGATGAAGGTAAGGGAAATGTCCAGCAAAAGCAGCCTGTTTACGATGATGAAAGATGCTTTCCAGATGAGGGAGACGTAAGATACTAGACTTTATTGCTGTATTGAATTTTAAAAGGCTTTTTAATTTAGGGTGGCGTGCTGAGAATACATTTTGTGGTGCTCCTCCGAATCATATTCCAGATGGATTATTAGATTGTGAGTCGAAAGTTGTTTATATATCTCATCAATAGAGTGTGTGTAATTTTCGAACCGTTATAAAAATATGGGCCATCTTGGCAGGAATCTGCGAAACTTACTTTTCAAAATGATAAGGCACCAGCCAAGGCTACTCTTCTGGTCAATCTTACTGTGCTGGCCAATCTTGCTTCTGTTTTTCTGAAATAGAACAAAATTTATTGTGTGTTTTGATTCTGACTTTCAGGATGAAGGTAAAGAAAGTCCAGCTAAAGCAGCTCGTTTCCGATGACGAAAGAAGCTATCCTGATGAGGAAAGATGCTATCCAGATGAGGAAGAAGTAAGATACTAGATTTTATTGCTGTATTGAATTTTAACAAGCTAATTTATTATGAGTTGTGTGCCGAGAATACATTTTACTCGCTTGTATGTTGCTTGGTTGTCGCTTTCTGTGTCTTAAAGGTAGGATGCCAATGCCATTTGTTCTTTTCTTTTTTTCAGCCCAAGATTCCTTTAAACAATTTAAACTGAGAATTTAGTAAAATTGAAATCAGCAGTGATGAAGAAACCACTGATTACTCTGAGACCATCCATAGGGGATTAATTACTTGTTTGTTCTTGTTGTTGTGTCAACCTGCACTGAGAGAGAGCAAATTGTTTTTTTTGCTGGTGTGGTTAGTTAGGATGCATTTCCGTCGTGAGAGTTAAATAATCATGATATTTTTTTAATGCAGTATGATTTAAATTTTTCTTACTTCAGTGTAATGGGAGTCTTCTATTATGGGGCTTGTTTTGGACTTCAAATGTATTTTTACAGGATGTTCCTGCCACAAAAGAAGCTCCAATGTCAGAGAAAAGAGCCGTATGACTCCTTATGCCATTGCTTGTCCTGTCCTTAGCTCCTATTCCTCAACCACCTATCATTAGCCTTTTTATATTGTATTGCAAACTCATGTTGATTCTCGATGCAGCCGAAAACGCATGTTGTATTTTTGCAGGACGTTGATGCAGATATGGTAAATGCTTCTCCTGCCACAAAAGAAGCTCCAGTGTCAGAGAAAAGAGCCGTATGAGTCCTTATGCCATTGCTTGTCCTTTCCTTAGCTCCTATTCCTCAACCACCTATCATTAGCCTTTTTATATTGTATTGCAAACTCATGTTGATTCTCGATGCAGCCGAAAACGCCTGCTACACCCCACAGTACGGGCTCAAATATTGTCTTCATCGGTAGCCTGCCATACTCAGTTGAAAAAGCTGATGTGTAAGTGTTGCATCTTTGACTATGGAGCTTGGTAATGTAGTATCAACTGACAAATTTCATTTTGCAGAGAGAATTTCTTCCAAGCTGCTGGTGAAATTCGGGATGTACGCTTCGCTGTTGATGCTGATGACAGGTTTAAGGGTTATTGTCACGTTGAATTTATCACAGCTGAAGCAGCAGAAAAGGTTATCTGTCATTTTGATAGGCCTTTTTACTTATAAAATCGGCAGCTTGCTGCTTCGAGTAAATATTAGTTGAATCTGGTCGTACTTTACTCCTTTATCATCATATACTTAAGGAGTTGCACTTAAATGCTGCCCAATATTTTAAAGAAGGTTTTCCTGTAATCATTATGGCTGCTCACGGATGGCGAAACGAATGATGTATTTTGATTGGTGTAGCAGTATTTCTAGGTTGTTCTGGAACTCTGGGTTCTGTAGATTCAATAATTGACTTCCATTGCAGGCTGTTGAATACAACGGAGATTATCTTAACGATTGTCAGTTGAGAATCTGTTTGGCACACGAGAGGGTAGCTTACACTCCGCATAGCTGGTAATTTTCTGATTTAACTTTGAATATATATTCCGTAGCAGTAGAGAAGTGGGTCCTATGATAATTTAATTTGCAGCGAAGGCAACTCCTCATCACCAAAGGAAGGAAGGGGTCGGGCTCATACTGTTTTTATGAAGGGTCTTGACAATTTCCTTGGAGAGGACCAGGTACTGAAATTGTTCTCCCTTCTGATGAATTGCGTGACTGTTTGATTTTCGGTTCTAAAAATGTTATCCCTTCTGAATATTGGTTAAGAAGCACCTTGACAGAGCATTTTGGGACCTGCGGTAACATTCCAAGAATGTTTATTCCTAAGGATTCTGTGTCCGGTGAACCCAAAGGATATGTTCTTTCTTTCCATCAGCTGTATCCTGCAATTCTCGAGGAGGAAAATTGTCTTAATTTATGGACTTGTTTAATTCTTGTTTGATCAAAACTTCAATAACCCAATTGTTTGTCATTAATGTGTTAATATTGGTTTTTGCGTAATCCCTTGCAGGTTTGATCACATTGACCTTGGAGAGAGCAACAGTTTCCACAATGCTTTAGAGATTAATGTGACCGAACTTGGTGGTTATCCACTGACGGTTGATGACAGCGGTGGTGGAAAGAGTAGTGGTGGTAGGTCTCTTTGCCGGTAGAGGAGGTGGCCACTTTGGTGGCAGAGGGTGTGGGACACCTATAGACAAAGCATGGCGGCATCTGGCACGGCTAGTGGAGTTGATGGCGCCTCTCCCGTGCTTGAATTCGAAAGGACAGCGATATAGGGCGTTTGTTCTCTGATTTTGGCTGGTTTCGTTCGACTATTGGAGTTTAGAAATGATTACAAATAATGACATATTGTAGACCTAAAAGTTTTATGACTTCTATTGCCCTTTCCCTAAAAATCTTCTGCATGCTATTATTGGCAATTGATCATTCCTTTTAAATGCAATCCTGGTTCATGCACCAGCAGCTACTGTCATCACTGTAATCGTCCACTAGACACAAGTTTCTGTGACTAACCAATCATCAGCTACTGTATTTCGTTACTTCAGGTGAAGCAATGTTCAGAAAGGGGATGCTCTCGTTAACTTCAGCAATGGGGGTCTCCCCTGCGCTCATTAGGATAGTGGTTTTTAAGAGATGAATTGGATCCTTGAAACAAGATAGAAATATATAAAAGGATGATCGAGTATATTGAATGGCTGGATGCCAAGGTCATAAGGAAAATCACAGAAAGTGACCACGGAGAAGCACTTCTGATGATACTTTTACTTGGAATACGGTGATCTGAGGAGACGCCGAAATTGGAAACCTTGAGTTTGCGAGGGATTTTATTTGAGAAGATGCCTCGAAAGAACTTGGTCTCTTGGAATTCTGTGACAGCAGGATATGAGGAAAATGAGGACTATAAAGGAGCGGTTGGACTCTTTCTTTTCTTTTCTTTTCTTTTCCTTTTTTTATTATGTCTGGGCTCTTCACTTTTTTTTTTTGGTTTTTTTGGGGGGGGGGTCGAGGATTCTTCATTCAGATAACCATACACAATTCCCTGATCACTATGTACTCAAGCAGTGGGGCAATTATCGAGGCTCAAATTATCTTTGACGAGGTGAAGTTACAGAATGATGGCTTTGAATGCAACGATTGTAGGATACGCATCTCATGGGTTTGCTGCAGAGACTCTTGAAGTTTTTAAGTTGAAGAGATTTGAAGTTAGGCCTACACCCATTTAGCCTTTATTTTTGTTCTGAGTGCTTGTGCTCGTGTTGGGTTAGTAGAAGAAGCCTGGAGGCATTTTCTGTCGATGGTTACGGAATACGGTATAAGACCAACGGCCGAACACATTAGATGTGCAGGTTTGCTGTCCGCATGGCCGTGGTGAGGCGATCGTCAAGTTCTCTTATGCGAGTTCTCCATTGCTCAGAGAGCTGTATCAATGTTGCCAGCGTAGTCTGCGCCATGTGGAGGTTCCCAATGCAGGCAGGTGCCCAATCTGGTTCATTAATGGTCCTTTCCTTTCATCAACTTTAACCTTTTCTTCTTTCACTTGAACAGAGCTTTAAAGACTTCCATTGGGCTTTGTCACCTTCCTCTTGCGCTGAATCTTCACCCGTCTTATTCGTCTCTGAACTCCTTTGCTGGTGAGTCGGACGAAATGAGTAGAGGACTTAACACGCATTCATGATGAAACTCCCCATCCCTCGCCATTGAAGAATTAGCTGGTACAACATTGGAGGCCTGTGCAAGCACGCGTGACGAGAAGACCTCGTGCTTTCCCTGTCATGCTTTCAATGAAAGGAAGAAAGAGAGATCAGAGAGCTTTCTATGGACAGAAAAGCTCCCTCTGTTCTTTGGAAGAAGAAGAGATAGATCAGAGACTTCTTCGCGGAAAGAAATGATCTCACTATGCCATAAATGGGTCGTTTTGCCTTGCAGAGGCGCCTGGTGGAGGATGCCAATAAAACCCCGCTACACCATCAATGGATGGAGCTTTCTCTTTCTGAGCATATGTTCTTGTCCGTTAGATGATCTTCAATATGGGCGGTTCTGATCAGTTATGGCGAAGAATTCACTTTTGCACCTTGGTCTTTCGACATGCAAAAAGATCTAGGGCTAGTAATTTTCTTGTTAGCTGGGAATACGAAATGTTGGAGTAAACTGATAACACAGCCTTTCTACGGAACGACAAAGGCGATTGGTAACGATGTTCTACAAGAATTGATCGTGTTTACGTTCTTGTCAAGACAAGCAAGTAATTTTCACGACATTAATTTAGAAGCATTTCCAGAAGAGTAGAACCTATTCCCATAATTCTTTCGACAAAGATACGGGTGCTAAAGAAATAGCTGACTCGGAATAGGCACCGTCTTGCTACTTACAAACTCAAAAAATCCGACGACCATGAGAGCCTGAGGCTGAAAATCCTGACGACGACCTAACAAGTTACAAACTTTTGGCGCTTCAGGTATCAGCAAGTGAGTGAGATCAGCTGATAGACAACGGATGTATCTGCCAGTGCTGGTGTCTCCAAGCTCGTCTAATTGCCTCGATGCGATCTTCCTCAGGATTCTCCTCATTATTTTTCCGCTGCGGGTCTTCGGTATGCCGGGAGCCCAGTGAACTCTGTCAGGTGCTGCGAATGCTCCTATCTATAAGTTCGGACAGGAGAAGAATCAGATTACCCGGTCGAAAGTAATGTTCATGAATAACCTCTCAGGAGTTACACAAGATGGACCATGAAAATAGATTTCACCTGCCTATGATTAGTTCATGGACGAAAAAAGAATTTATCGTGAAGCCTGATGAAGCCAATAATAGCACAGGAAGCCAAAAAGGTACAGCAACATAAAATGGAACCTGCCTTATATTTGCTACTGTAATGCCATACATACAGCGACACGAGTTTAACAGAAACAAATATTCACACACCGTGGTACGCGACGATTACAGATCCAACTGACGACATAGTTGTCTTTGGCTCGAAAGAAAGGGAGAAACCAAAACGGAAAGATATTGGCCAAGTGTTAGACGCAGTGAGTTCATCATGATTCATCAGCCAAAAGTGCCCATTTAGGATGCCTTCCACTGTGATCATTCCTGTTATACACGCGAGCGCAAATAAAAACACAGAAAGGCAGAAGTGTACAAAAGTAACTCATGCTCAACACCAACAACTGCAGCTTCTGCACATTTGGGGTGCGAGACAAGAGCAGATTCAACTTAGGCTGTACCGATCCAGTGTCCGCTGCAGAGGCAAGAGAAGCATAATCATATAACAAGTCCAGTGTTCAAGGATCACGGGGTGCTTTAAGGAGGAAAGAATTGGCCTTTGGAAGTTTCTCCACAAAAACAAAGCCACATTGTATGAGCACCACAAGACTGTAGTACCTGACATTGATGACATCATCAACTCTACCAGTCAGCCAGTGGTAACCATCGTTGTCCCTGCATCAATGGTTGAGCAAATTCAAAATAAATTGTACAACTTACGGTGAAAAATATATAACTGTCACTCCACATTCCAAATATATATATAAGCACAAGAATATAATTCAAGTTAAGGACTTGTATAAACATCCCAAGTAAGAACACACGCATAATGCAAGTGACACTAAAGGCAATAATTTGACGGTTGCATCAACTAACCTGCTGCAGCCGTCACCAGTAAAATAGTATCCTGGGAATGGCTTAAAGTATGTGGTTTCGTATTGCTCATGATCACCATAAAGTTTACGAAATGCCCCGGGCCATGAACTTTTAACGCACAGGTATCCACTACACTCGCCTTCAATTTCAACCCCCTTCTCATCCACTATGACAGGCTGCACAAAACAATTATGGAAATTGGTTGGATAGACACTAGTTGAAGGCTAAGACGTTTTTCAAAGGTCAAGTTAAGGAAAAGGTTTAGAGACCTGAACCCCAAAGAAAGGAAAAGTAGCAGAACCAGGTTTCTGTGGCCAGGCACCAGGTAACGGTGTGATCTGCAAGGTAGGTCAGTGTCGCTGGAGTCAGATTGGGACCATAAAGTGGATATTGAGCGCATTCTCTGGAAAAAGTTCAAATGTTAACTCAAACAAAGAACAAAATGTACCGTGAAGCCGCCAGTTTCAGTTTGCCATCAAGTATCAGATATAGGACACACAGAATCCCCAACTACATTGAAAAACCACCTGAAGAAATGTACACCGGTTTATGGATGTAGTGAAAAATTTACATCAGAAAGTTAGGATAAAGCTCCGCACCTCCATGCACTTGGATCGATAGGCTCGCCAACACTTCCTAGGACCCTCAAGGAACACTTCCTAGGACCCTCAAGGATTTGCGTGAATACTTGGTAACATATTGCAGCACCAGAAGCAACTTGAAGAAATTATTGTACCATCATGAAGCCGACTTCAAAGAGCTTCTAGACTCATGACCGCAACCTAATGGAAGAAACAGAGTGGCTGTTGGGGAAATTCAACAGAATATAAATGCAGGGGTACATATATTGAAAGGATACTCAATCAGCCAACCCTTTTTGAGATGGTTAACAAGGTCAATGGACATGGAGGAAGTCAGTCGATATACGAGGAGGTTACATGGAATTACTTTCTGTTGGTTTTTTAGTCGAGAGAGGAAAGACAACAGGCTTAAGAAAAGCACATGGAAGGAAAGACGACTCTCTTATTTTTCATTGCAGCCAACATTACAATTTAAATGAAGAAGAAAAATCAACCATTAACAACTTGGCCTTACAAATAAGGCACGATCAACAGCACTACAAAAAACTTAACTACTTCCTAAAGACTAGGACAACCATTTAACAAACTGAAATAACAAAAACATATGTTGTAAATGGACATGTTTCAGTCCTAAAGCATATTCCTAACACTCCTCCTTGCTTTAGGAGCTGCAAACACCAATTTTCTGCCTCAGAAACTCGAACTTGCTGGTTGGAGGAGGCTTTGTAAATAGATCTGCCAGTTGATCTTCAGACTTGCAATAAACCAACATCACAGATTCTTCCTTTTGCACTTCTCTTAAAAAGAATAGCTTGATGTTGAAATGCTTAGTTTTCCCATGAAACACAGGATTGTGGGAAATAGCAATGGTAGCTTGGTTGTCAACAAAGATCTTAGTACTTTCTTTCTGCTCAAGATTGAGATCCATTAGAATTTTCCTCAGCTATAAAGCTTGATTAACAGAAGCTGTTGCAGCAACAAACTCTGCTTCAGTAGTGGATTGAGCCACGGTTTCTTGCTTCTTCGAGCTCCAAAAGAAAACACCGGATCCAAGAACAAAACAATAGCATGAAGTGCTTCTCATATCATCAATGGAACCTCCCCAATCACTGTCAGAAAAACCAACCAGCTTGAACTCCTTGCTTTTCGTGAATTTTACACCAAAATCACTTGTCCCTTTAACATATCGAATCACTCTCTTGGCAGCCTTGAGATGCAATTCACTTGCACAGTGCATAAATCTGGACAAAATACTTACAGCATTCAAAATGTCAGGCCTTGTTGCTGTTTGATACATTAAGCAACCTATCAAACTCCTGAAATATCCCTCATCAACTTTATCTGCATCATCTTCTTTGCATAGCTTCTCCTTTTGATTCATAGGAGTGCTTACTTCTTTGCATTCTTCCAGCTTAAACTTCTTTAAGATCTCCTTTGCATACTTCTTCTGATAGATGAAAACCTCATGCTCAGCTTGCTTAATTTCCATTCCAAGAAAGAATGACATTAAGCCGAGATCTGTCATCTCAAAGACATTCATCATTTCATGTTTAAACTCATCAACGAGCTTTGCATCATTTCCTATCAGCAAAAGATCATCAACATAAAGAGAAACTATGAGGACGTCATTGCTTAGATGTTTGACATAAAGGGTGGCCTCGGACATACTTTTTTCAAAGCCTAAGCTCAGCAAATGATCATCAATTTTGTTGTACCAAGTTCTCGGAGCTTGCTACAAACCGTAAAGAGCTTTCTTGAGAAGAAACACCTTGTCCTCCTCTCAACATCAACATCAACATCAACATCACCTTTATCCCAAACCAGTTGGGGTCGGCGGTCGATGAACCCAAAGTGAAAAGTTTAAAATATACTAAAATAAAAGTGAAAATATAGAAATAAAAATAAAATAACAATAAAAATATAAAATTTAAGAAATAAAAATAAAAAGTAAAAATATGGCTATCCAAAAATAAATAAATAAATAAACAAACATATAAATAAATAGAAAGTACTAAACAGGGCACTCTGGGACATAGGGAATCCCCCATTCTACAATGCTGATAGCTTTCCTCCAGTCCGTCCTAAGGCAGACCATACGCCAATCTATTTCCCACTCTATTAAATCTTGTTTCACTACCTTCCCCCAAGTAAGTTTTGGCCAACCTCGTCCTTTCTTCATATCGTTTTCTCGATAACACACTTCTGATCTTATCGGAGCATCTAAGGGTCTACGAAGAATATGTCCAAACCATCTCAATCTATGTTCTCTCATCTTCTCTGCCACCGGAGCTATTCCAACTTTTCGTCGAATATCGTCATTTTTTATCTTATCCATCCTTGTATGACCACACATCCACCTTAACATTCTCATTTCCGCTACTCCCATTTTATGCTCATGTTGCTTTTGTACCGGCCAGCATTCAGCTCCGTATAGCATTGCGGGTCTTATTGCTGTTCTATAAAATTTTCCCTTTAACCTAAGAGGGATTGTGCGATCACACAAAAATCCGGATGCACTGCGCCATTTCATCCAGCCTGCTTTGATTCTATGGCTAATATCCTCGTCAATCTCTCCCCTCTTTTGCAAAATTGATCCCAAGTATCTGAAAGCATCTTTCTTAGGTACCTCCTGTCCAAGCAAATCCACATTTTCTTGATCATCTCCTCTTGTCGTTGCGAACTCACACTTCATGTATTCCGTCTTACTCCGACTTAACGTAAATCCTTTGGACTCTAACGTGTTTCTCCATAATTCTAATTTAGCATTGACCCCAGCCTTGGTCTCATCAATAAGGACAATATCATCTGCGAACAGCATACACCACGGCACCTTCTCTTGACTTTTGTTAGTTCATCCATAATTAGTGCAAAAAGATAAGGACTCAGAGCGGAACCTTGATGTAAATCTACTGTGATCGGAAAATGACTTGATGTGCCATCACAAGCCTTCACACATGTAATAACACCATCATACATATCCTTGATTGCCTCTATATACTTTAATGATACTTTTTTCTTCTCAAGAATCCACCACAAAACTTTTCTTGGGACTCTATCGTATGCCTTCTCGAGGTCAATAAATACCATATGTAGATCCTTCTTCTTTTCTCGATATCTCTCCATTAACTGTCGTATTAAGAAGATAGCCTCCATGGTAGATCTTTCTGGCATAAATCCAAATTGATTTACAGAGACCTTGGTTTCTACTCTCAAACGATGCTCAATAACTCTTTCCCATAATTTCATTGTATGGCTCATAAGCTTAATGCCTCTATAGTTGCTACAGTTCTGAATATCCCCCTTGTTCTTGTAGATAGGCACAATCATACTCTTCCTCCATTCATTAGGCATTTTATTAGCTTGGAGAATCTTGTTAAACAGTTTAGTCAACCAACTTATTGCTACATTCCCTAAGCATCGCCATACTTCAATAGGGACACCATCTGGTCCTAAGGCTTTACTAGTCTTCATCTTCTTTAAAGCATACTGGATTTCTTGTGCTCTAATTCTACGCACAAACTTTCTGTTTAACTCATCAGAAGCGTCCACCAGATCCACATCGCCTCGATCGCCCTCCCCATTATAAAGCTTGTTAAAATAGCTCACCCACCTTTCCTTCACTTCTTCATCTTTTACTAATAGTTTTTGATTTTCATCCTTGATACATCTAATCTGTGTCAAGTCTTTACTTTTCTTGTCCCTTGTCCTAGCAAGCCTATAGATATCTTTTTCTCCCTCTTTGCTCCCAAGTTTTTTATACATATCAGAGAAAACCTTGCCTCTAGCCTCTCTCACAGCTTTTTGGCATCTTTTCGTGCCAATCTAAAGTTTTGCAAGTTCTCTTCATTAGGACATTTATGCAGACATCTAAAGCACTCCTTCTTCTTCTTAATTGCCTCCTGCACCTCTTCATTCCACCACCAAGTTTCCTTTGTCTGAAGTCCGTGCCCTTTACTTTCACCTAACACCTCTTTTGCCACTCTATGTATGCATTTAGACATCTCACTCCACATGTTATTTACTTCGCCCTCTAGTTTCCACGGTCCTTCTTGAACCATCTTTTCCTTGAAATCGGTATGTTTTCCCTCCTTTAACTTCCACCATTTTATTCTGGGATTTTGAGCCCTTCGCGGCATATTCTGTGCCTTATACCGAACCTCTAGGACCACCAGCTTATGTTGCGTAGCTACACATTCTCCAGGGTAAACTTTGCAATCTATATACGAGGTTCTATCCTCTCTTCTAGCAAGAAAGAAATCAATCTGACTAAAATTCTGACCGCTCTGAAAAGTTATTAGATGTGACTCTCTTTTCCTAAAGAAAGTATTTGCTAACATCAAATCATACGCTAGTGCAACGTTCAAGATGTTTTCGCCACTCTCATTTCTAGTCCCATAGCCAAAACCTCCATGAACTCTGTCAAAACCTCCACTACTTTGGCCAACATGTCCATTAAGATCACCTCCTATGAATACTTTCTCCTCACGCGGTATCCCCCTTAAAATCTCCTCCAAGTCTTCCCAAAATTTGTTCTTATCAGCTACTGGCAATCCAACTTGGGGGGCATACGCACTAAGGATGTTTAAGATCAATTCTCCTACTACTAGCTTAATCAAGATAATCCGATCGCCTGATCTTTTAACATCGACAACTTTATCCTTGAAGCTTTTATCGATCAAAATCCCAACTCCATTTTGGCTCTTCTTGGTGCCTGTATACCATAACTTGAATCCAGTACCTTCCATTTCCTTAGCCTTCTCTCCAACCCATTTAGTCTCTTGCAGGCACGCAATATTCACTCTCCTTCTAGCAAAAATATCTGCTAACTCTCTCAACTTTCCCGTTAAGGTTCCTATGTTCCAGCTCCCTATTCGAATCCTTACTCCTTGGGCATTTCTTGCCCCCCACACTCGCCCATAAAAGTGTGAGGACCCTAACTTACTTTTCACCACATCCGGGCAATGTGGCGCATCACTTTGGGAATGATGGCCCAAGGCTAACTTCCTTACCCCTCGCATCCGCCTATCTTGGTGCAAGGACCCTTGCCCATTTTTCGCTGCACCCGGGCGCCGATGCAACGCGTCGCTAAGAAGGGTACGCTCCAACGAAAAATTTTTAGGGTTCATCTCATAAGGGGTAGCTCTTTTTTTGCAGCCGGCTCGCTACGCCTGACGCTAACCCTCCTCCTTTACCCTGGCTTGGGACAGGCTATGTAAGCTACATAGGCGGAGTTACCTTGTCCTCCTCTCCTTTCTTCTAAAATCCTTCAGGCTGTTCAACATAAATCTCTTCCTGCAAAACACCATTTAGAAATGCTGATTTTACATCAAGTTGATATACTCTCCAATTCATTTGAGCAGCTACAACAAGCAGAATTCTTATGGTATCCAATCGAGCAACTGGTGCAAAGGTATTTGAGTAGTCCACGTCAAAAACTTGAGCATTGCCCTTTACCACAAGTCTTGCCTTGTGTTTGTTGATAGAGCCATCAACATTGAGCTTGGTTCTGAACACCCATTTGACTCCAATTACTTTTCTATCTTGAGGCCTTTTTACTAGAATCCATGTATTGTTCTTCTCTATCATGGACAGCTCCTCCTTCATTGCAGCTATCCACTTTTGATCATTTCTTGCTTCTTCATGATCTGCAGGTTCACACACAGCAATGTTGCATCTTTGATAAATGTCAGAGAGCAACCTAGTTCCTCTCACGGGGACATTATCTACTATTTCATTTTGTCTTCCTTCATCTTCTTCAGTGCTTGAATCAAAGTGCTTGAATTTTGACTCTTTCATGATCTGACTTCTCTTCTTTGCATCATCCCAGTTCCACTCTTCATCCTCCATGAAGTGGACAACCCTGCTAACTATAATATTTCCAGTTTGTGGCTGGAAAACTTTACAGGCTTTGCTGACTGTACTATAGCCTATAAAAATACCTAGTAAAGCTCTTCTATCTAGCTTGTCATGCTTACTCTCTGGAATATGAGTGAAGCACAAGCAACCGAAAACTTTAAGATATTTCAGAGTTGGTTTGTAACCATACCATGCCTCATATGGTGTTTGATCTTTCATTGCCTTTGTGGGAAGTCTGTTTTGAAGAAACACAGCCGTACTAGCTGCCTCTGCCCTAAACTTCTTTGGCAAATTCTTCTCATGCAGCATGCATCTTGACATTTCCATAATGTACCTATTTCTTCTCTCACTAACTCCATTTTGCTGAGGAGTATATGGGACTGTGAGCTGATGCTCAATGCCTGCATCTTCACAAAACTTGTTGAATTGTACCGAAGTGTACTCCTTCCCATTGTCAGATCTAACAATTTGAATTTTGCAGCCACTCTCATTCTCTACTCTTGCCTTGAACTTCCAAAAAACTTGAGGCACTTCTGATTTGAACTTCAAGAAAAAAATCCAACACATTCTGGTGAAATCATCAATAAAGACAATATAATAGAGACTACCCTTTAGAGAAGGTGTTCTTTGGGGGCCTGAGACATCCGTGTCAATCAGTTGCAGCTTCCTTGAAGCTCTGCCAGTTGACTTTGGGAATGGTTTTCTATTTAACTTGCCGAATTGACATGCCTTGCAGCTTGAAATCTGATTTTCAAATTCTGGAAGACCTTCTGCTAATATCTTGGATTTCATTTGTAGCATCCCATGGTGGTGGTAATGCCCGAGTCTTTTGTGCCAAATCTCAGTGACATTCTCCTTAATTGAGAAGGCTGCCTGCTCCTCCTCCAATGGATTTAGAGCAAAACTTTTGCCTTTCATTCTTACTTTAAAGATTTCTTGATTGGCTGCATCTTTAATTAGGCAAAAATTGTCTTCGAAAACAACTTTAAACCCTCTTCCAATTAACTGACTAACACTCAGCAAGTTTTATTGAATTTCAGGAACAAAAAGAACATCATGAATGAATTTTGTACCTGAACAGCAAGTTATTGCAACTGTTCCCTTGCCTTTAACTGAAATATAGTCGCCATTCCCAATTCTCACTTTGGTGATGGTGGTAGGCCTCAAATCTCTGAAACGCTCCTTGTCATTGGTCATATGATTGGTGCAGCCACTGTCAATCAGCCAGCTCTCACTTGCTTCACTGCCTGCAAAACACGTGGCTACAAAAAGTTGATCCTCCTCCTCTTGATCAACAAGTTTAGCCTCTTCTACTTGCTGTGGATTTTTGTTTTTGCATATGATGGCTTCATGTCCTGTTTGATTGCATTTTTTGCATTTTGCATCAGGTCTTCTCCAACATTTGAAAGGTGGATGACCTTTTTTCCCGCAATGTTGACAGGGAGGATAGTCCCTTTTCACTCCGGCTTTCTTATCTCCGGCCTTGCTTTTGCTGCCCGATGTTGAACCTTTGCCTATTGCTTGAGTCTTCTTACTTTTCTGCCATCTAGATTTGCCATTATCTTGATGCTTGACAAATAAGGCTCCTTCAACAACTCCCTCTTGCCTCATTACACGCCTTTGCTCTTGTGCTTGCAAGGCACTTAAGAGTTCTGTCAGTGTGATCTTGGACAAGTCCTTCGTATTTTCAAAGGTGGTTATTGTAGCCTCAAACCTTTCAGGCAGTGTCACAAGAATTTTTTCGACAATTCTTGAGTCTGTCAATGAAGAACCCAACAACTGAACTCGATTGGCTATCCCGAGAAGTCTGTCAGCATAGTCCTTTATGGTCTCAGTTTCCTTCATTTTCTGCATCTCAAAATCACGGATTAGATTCAACACCTGCATTCCACGAATTCTCTCATCCCCTTCATACTCTGACTTGAGAAAATCCCATATCTCCTTTACCGTCTTGAGAGACATAATTCGAGAAAAAATGGTGGCTGAAACTGCAGCAAACAAGCAAGCTTTGGCCTTTGACTTCTTTGTCTTCTTCTCGTTATGAGCTTTGATCTGAGCCATGGTTGGATTAGCAGGAAGTACAGGGATTTCATAATCTTCTTCCACTGCTTCCCAAATATCCATAGCATCCAGGTATGTCTCCATGCGTACTGCCCATATCTGGTAGTTATCTCCATCAAACACTGGTGGAGCAATTGAAGAGAGATTAGCTTCGGCATCCATGGCTTGTCAAACTCACACAGGTCCCTTAAGAAGAGAGCTCTGATACCAATTGTTGGTTTTTTAGTCGAGAGAGGAAAGACAATGGGCTTAAGAAAAGCACATGGAAGGAAAGACGACTCTCTTATTTTTCATTGCAGCCAACATTACAATTTAAATGAAGAAGAAAAATCAACCACTAACAACCTGGCCCTACAAATAAGGCACGATCAACAGCACTACAAAAAACTTAACTGCTTCCTAAAGACTAGGACAACCATTTAACAAACTGAAATAACAAAAACATATGCTATACATGGACATGTTTCAGTCCTGAAGCATATTCCTAACACTTTCACTAACAATATAGCTAGCCGATACACCTTCAACTCAAGAATCCATATTTGTTCAAGGGAACAGAGGATTGCTAAGTTTTCAACCACAACTTTAGGTGCCAACTCGTAGAATGACTTGCCCCATCACCATCGCGCATGAGCGACCTCACCAACGTAGGGGGCAGTACAGAAAATTGCCACCTTGAATGTGTCAACAATATCCCAACAGCATCCAGGGTCAGGATAACTTGGTACCTAGCAAAAATCAGCGTAATTTGTCATTGGATGCGAGTGCAAACAAATGAATAACAATACAGGCAAGAGGATGATGGTGATTTCTGTTTTCATAGTCATGGTCTCCAGTATAACAAGACTTGGATAGCAGGAACAAAATATGGATATTCTTTTACTCTTGGACTAGAGAACCACCTTTTTCTTTCTACTATTATAGTTTTCTAATTCAGTTTCTGACTGTTTCATCAATGATACTTCTGTTTGGGTTAAAAGAGCAATCTTCCCCTTCACAGACTGCTAAATTACCAAACTTCCTTAGATTGGTTTGGTGATGTAACTAAAACATTATCTATTTAATAGATCCCTGGTAGGATAGCCTAATCGGACATTGGCTACTCACAAGCAGATAACAGAAAACTGAAACACATAGCATGCATTTCTTTTCAGAGGATTTAAGTCACCAAGTACTTCAATGAACTAGACTGATTCACTTTCTAAGAAATTATGAATTCAAATGGACATACATCGACCTCGTCTGAGATTCTGGACACTCAGATTGGAAAGTCATGATCTCTATTGACCCATATCAACGAGCTATTTATCATGTTCCCCCACCGCATATGCAAACGTAAAACGTAGCAAGGATTATGACTGTTAAGCATTACCCCTTCAAAAACTACAACAGATGCTCCATTGAGCTAAGGTCCATAGGTAACGTAACTGTGCCCAGTAATCCAGCCACTGTCAGCAGTGCACCACCTTGACCAGGTGAACAAAACCGGAAATATGAGTTGCAAAATAGTCGAAGAGATTGTGTACATGATCTTTTCATGGGCATACCGGACAAATCAACTTACCAGTAGATGTCAGTCGGTTATTTGTTATTATTTTGAATAATTTTTTTATTTTTTCGAAAAAATTATTTTTTATTTTATTTTTTTCAAAAAATTATTATTTTTTAAATTATTTTATTCTTTAATTACTTTCTTTTAAAGAGAAAAAAATAAAAAAGAAAATAAAAAGATTAAAAATAAAAAATTTTAGTTGCATTCTAGAAATGCAACTTCCCAAAGTACCTTTGGAGCTACTTTAAACTAAAGGCTTTTAGGGCTATTTGGAAATGCAATTGCATTTCCCCAAAGTTAATTAACAAATGAGCCAAATACTATTTACATTTGATCAAGGGACTTTAGAGCCCCAAAACCCCTTGCAAATGTTGAACCAAACATGCATTTAACAGAAGGACTTGATTGTACAAATTTGATAAGTTTAGGACTTAATTATACTTTTCTAAAGTTTTAGGCTGCAATTGCACTTTTCTGATAAGTTTTAAGACTTATGGTGTACTTATGTAGTTGTCAAAAGTAACGAGTTTGATACTAACTTGCTGATGAATCATTCCTTCCGATCCTCAATTTCTAAAGTTGTCCACCTCAAAAACGTTTGAAAAGGAGATCCATGGCACTGGCATTGCCAACTTGAAATACTAAGTTGTAAATGGACGGTGATGAGGGGAATTGTTAAGACAAATGGAGCAAAGACCTGATCAGCCAGCAATAATGTCGCAAATACACTCCAGTATTTTGCAAGTAAGGAGGAATAAAGTACCAAAAAGTTGATCCTCTTAGATCGGAGATTTTGTCTAATTTCTAGCACTTAGTGAGTAAAATCCCGAGTGCATCAGGAAAATAGGAACGGGGCATACTTAAAGATCGTCGATAGATGTGAACCGAACCGATCGATATACTCGAAAGCTAGCTCAAGCACCACCCTACCGCTATGTTTCTACAGATGATATGGTTGCAGACCCACTAACTAAAGGAGTTCGCCCATGTGTTTTTGAACGACATGTCATTAGTATGGGTTTAGTGGCATCATTGGATGCTGTGTTTTAGTGGGAGGCATATTTCAGTTTGCTCTAATAAAGTTTGCGTCTGTATTTTTATTACATTTTGTAATATAAAGATATGTATTGAAGTGCCTGCAGCACTATTAATGTTAAATACATATTTTTGTAAATCTTGAGATATTTGTAAGTCTCCAGTATTGGCTATGGGCATTTAGATATTAGCCATGTTTGTATGTCTTGTTACACATAAAGAAAAGTTAACTATAAAGCTGAGACATATGCAGGTTCATTGGAACCATATAGATATTCTCTAGTGATACGTCAGGTTTAGTATCACATAAAGAGAGAATGATGTCCAATAAAGAGGATAACACATAAAGTATATCTCTTTTGAGGTGTTATCCAATTACCACACTGCCACATATTAAATCCATATCAGTAAAGTTAAGAACAATCGTGACCATGAATGGCTCTATGTCTACTGATACAATTACTGGCATGATCCAGTGTTTAAGACTTTATGGGATCGGATTGGCTGTTAAGAATGATCCTTAAACCAATATGAAGGTGCGCACTAAAGTACAATTTCAATTAATGCTTGCCCAAGTGGGAGAATGTTAGAATTTTCCGGTTGTGGGCTCGCCTTAATTGTAATTGTAATCGACCATGATACGGTATTAATTTACCGTATACGGCATTGGTTTAATAAATGAAGGATTACGGTTTTCTTAACGGGCCGAAAAATTGGGCCTAGAGTGTGGATCGATTTTTTCGGCCCGGCCCGTGATGAGAGGGACCGGGCCGAGACCTCTATAAATAGAGGCATGGATTCCTTCCCTTAGCCTAGTTTTTTGCCATTTGAGTTCTCCTCCTCCAATTCTCTTCTTCTTCTCATAAGGTTACGAGAGAGAGAGAGAGAGAGAGAGAGAGAGAGAGAGAGAGAGAGAGAGAGAGAGAGAGAGAGAGAGAGAGAGAGAGAGAGAGAGAGAGAGAGAGAGAGAGAGAGAGAGAGAGAGAGACGTGTGAGAGAGCGAGGAGCGGCGGCCGCCTCATCGACGTCGAGCATCCGGAGGGCGATAAGGGAGAAGAGCACGCCTCGTGAAATTGCCGATCGTAGGAATTTTCGCCTCAAATGTCGACCGACGCGAATTCAGGTACGCCGCCTCGAATCCTTGGCTGTATCGTTGCTAGAATCTGTCTACGGTGATCTAGGGAGACCGTCGGAGAAGACGGACGGCCGATTGGACGGCTTTCACAAATTGGTGGTGGTGAACAACATGAGATAAGAGCCTGGTTATTCATAAAACCACGACAACAAACGCAAAGTCAAAAGTTGAAGAAGAGCGCGAATTGCTACCTCGAAGTCTCTACTTCGCTCGCTGCTCCTGTTAGAGAGAGGGAGCGCACCGGCTCGCCAGCTATGGCTGCCAGGCTGCCACGAAATAGGATTGCATATGAAAATAAGGAGAAGGGAGAGCAACAAAAATGTGTTTTGTTTATTTTACCAGAATTGAAAATGTTTAAAATATCTCAAATTTTATTTTTCCTCTCAGAAAATATTTCCCTAAATGAGTAATTTTTCCATGCAAAAAAGCGACTCCATTGGTTGCATCCTATAGTTATGGATAAGTGTGCTAGAAGTTTTAATACTTGTTAGTACGAGAGTGCAATTGAGTCATAAAATTTACAAAACGTGTAAGCACATTTTAAAACTTATCAAATTAGTGCATTAAAATCATTCCATTAACTCCGTCTAATTTAACTAATGGATACATACCGATGTATTTTTTTATCCTAAGTGGCGCTAACGTCGCTAAAACAACATCCTTTCGACCCAAATTTGATAATATAATTTTATTTAATTTGTATTAAAAATTAGTAAAATTTAAAAATAGAAAGAAAGAAAGAAAGAAAGAAGATGCAAGCGACGACTATAAGGCCATTGTCCTACCATCATCAAAAAGGGCCAACGGCGTGGAAGAATGATTACTAGGGATTGTTGGACCTCGGCTAGGGGCCAACGAGGCCCTCCCATAAAACGGGTGAGGGTCACTAGCCTAGTGGCGGGGGATCGTAGTCCTTCGCCTCGCCTACCATTCCCCATTGTCATTGGCCCTTCCCAACAATGGTGGGGCAGTGATGGCAAGTGCTGTCATCCCCTACAACTTCCTCCATCTATTTTCTTTTTGTATTTTTTTTTGACATTTTGCATATATTTAGTATTCAATTTCAATAAAATTTGCATTAAAATTCAAATTTTGCCCAAAATGACATATTTTTAGCCTTATCTTCATATTTTAACAAAAGTGGCCACATTTTTCGATAGTCAAATTGGATGGAGTTAACGGAACGATTCGATCACAATAATTTGATAAATTTTAGGATTTTAATGTGCTTTTCTCTATAATTATTTTCGAAAATAAGTAAATACAATGAATTTGCATATTTAAAGCGGAAAAGACATGTTTTGGTCATTACATGGAATTCGACCCAAAGTTTTAAAAAAAAAAAGAAAAAAACTGTCAAACATAGGTACTCGAGAACCTATGCGGCAGTCAAATCTTTTGCTTCGAAACTTCCATTTAACTTTGACCCAAAAAAAAAAAATTACTTCCATTTAACGGCATTGCTTCCGTTAATTTTGGTGACTTCCCGTTTATCCGTCCGCGTAGCCGTCAATGAGCCAACGGAACATAGCGTGTGTGTGTATACTTTATGCGAAAGTACGGAAAAAAAAATTCGCTCACAGATAATCTGAAAAACAGAGAGCAACAATTGCTCGCAATGTCCCAATCCGTCAACGAAGTAGGTGTTTCTCTAATTATCTTTGGGGAACGGATTGGTATGAAATACGAAAAAAAGTCAATATCTGGAAAATTCTAAATAAGGGTATAAAATATTTTCATTTTCTCGAATGAGAGTCTGAAGTGAGCATGGCTATTTCAAATAAGTGCTTGATCTCATTGGCCGTCAAGGGCATTTTCGTCAAAATACAATATTATCATGATTTTTAGTTAAATTAAATTAAACAATAAAAAAGTTAAAGAAAAGTAAATATAGGCGGGCCCACTTGTGTTTTTTCTTTAAAATTTTTATAAAATAGGAAATGGAAGAAAAATATGAAAAAACAATAAATTATAAACATGCCCTAACCAGCCGGTAAGTGAAGATCATTTTTTTGAGATTGATATAGCTATTTCTACCCCTTATTTGAAATAACAAGGACACTTCATATCTTTATTTGACATAAAGTCTACTTTAAGCTCTTAATTGAAAAAAAAAATGGGAAATTTTCACTTAATCTCATATATTGATCATAAGGACTTTAAGTTCATATATCTCGGTGGACCATATAACTGGCCATCTTTCTTCCGGTACATATCAAGCCAAGGGAAGAACAAACAACGGAACCACTTAATAAAGCAGAGCCAAAACGGGCATCACAATCACCGCCAGCCCCTCGAATCTACAAGAAGATAATTATTCAAAAAGGCGAATTGTTCGAAGCGATCGCTGATCATGACAGTGGCATCGTATCCCTCGTATAAAAGTTCCCACTTTCATGGGATGGAGAAGAGCAGAGGAGCGGAGAGGCGGGGGCCGGGGCCGGACTCAGCTTCCGTCGGACGAACATGGACGTCTTCATACATGTCGCGACCCGAAAGTAATAAGTTTCAAGTGAACGGATTATCAGGTTAATTAGATTAACTAACCTAACGCGGACTCTCCCAAGGCCTACCGAATCGCAACTTTGATTTTTGTTTAAATGATTTTTCATTTTGGTTTTAAGATTTTGAGTCGTCACTAATCGTTCTTGGTAGGTCGATTAGAAACCTAAATAAATTAGTGAGAGAACTAATTTATTTCTGCGAACCAGAGAAAATGAGTTCGGGGACTTGGTTACGCTAGATTACTCTAACGCCCTTTCGGTATCAATTTCATGAAAATTCATTTTGGATGATTTGGAAAGATTTGGGTCAAACTGACCGGAAGGGTAAAATAGTTATTTTTCAAAGATCGGGAAGTGAAAATAGGTCAAACCAGTTTGATGTGGTCATTCCTTATTTTCCACAATTTCTGAGGATTTTCCAGAATTTTTCGAGACAATTTACACATGAGGGGCAAAATCGTCATTTTGGAAAGATTGGGATGGAAATTTACCGAAAATAGGATTGGTCAGTCGAAATGACCCGTTCCTAATTTCTGAGATTTTTTTGAATTTTCTGAAATTTTCTTGTTTATTTATTATTATTTATTTTATTTTAATTTTGTGATTTTTATTATTATTTTTTTTAGAATTTTTTTTATGATAATTCTTTTTATGAATTTTTCATTCAATTTTCTTTTTCTTTTTTTATTTCAATTGGCGAAAACATGCTCTAGAATATGATAACACCCAATTTTAATTAAGAAAATGATTTCCTGAAGTCTTAACTTATATTAGATGCTATTTATAACATAAAAATGAAGTTCTTGGCATATTTAACCCTAAGAATTCACATCAATTAAACTAAAGCAAAGGATGAACAGAAATCGACAAAAATGTGCCTATTATATAATAACAAGACAATCACTAAAATATGACAATTATCGCAAACATAATTAAACATGCCAGAATAAACAGATATGCAAGCGAATATTCAACTGGAATAAGGAGTACTCACGCTCCTCCTCTTGCAGCTTCAATGAAATCCCATGGATTGGTCCTTCTGGACGCGCCTCATTAAGTGGGTGGGGAACCCCGGGGATCTTGTTCTAGAGCCTCTTCGAAGGAATGATGGCGACTTTCTCCAAGATCTTCTGGTTCGTGTGGAAGTCCAAAGTCATGCGAAAGTAGTACCTCTCGATAACCCGGCATTTTTTTTTAATGTGGTCTTCCCCGTCTCTCTCTTTGGGTCTCTGTGTTGCTTCGCTAATTTGCTGGCGGGGCTCCCTGGAGAAAAATAAGACACGAATGGGATTGATTCTTTTCTCCACTTCTACCATAAACTCTCCTCCCAGACTTCAAGATACTCCAAAGAATGCTCTGACCCTCTCTTTCCACGTTCAACTATTTTGACTTTTCAACCCTTCTGTTTGCTTTCTTTTTCTCCCCCTTCTTTTGCCGTGGTAGAGTTCTCTGGGCAATTCTCGATTGCTAGTCGTTTTTTGCAATAGTCGTTATACCTACCGCTCACCACGACCGTTGTCCACTCTTCAAAATGCCCTACTTCATTTGCAGATTCAGTTTCGGCAATCATGGCTGGCGGCGCAGGCCTAATATATAATTCAGTATCTTCCTCCAAACACCTGTCGATTTGTGCCAAGATGCCCTCGGACGATATCATCACCACCGAAATATTCCATAGAGCGGAGGATTCCTCGATTTTCTTGAGGAGCTCGTAACCTGTTATTCCAAGCATACAATAATCAAGGGTCATCAAATCCATTTTCAACCCATTGAGATCTCTAGCCGTTTTCGCCTCGTCCAAACTAGGAAATTGCAGGGTCTCATTCCATTATCTATTGCTGCAACTTTACAAGAGGAGATTCTACGCAAGCCCTCAATGACTTTCCGATCGACAAAACCGTCGTCCACGATGAGGACATAGGCCTCCTCGGAACCACACGGTGAAGGATTGCTTTCGTCGAGCTGCTCCGACGACCTCCTCAGCCACAAAACCACGCCATTCTTTGTAATACTAGTTATCTTCCTTCCTTCCCAAATTCCTTTCGGCTTCTCTCTCAGAACTATTCTTCCGAAGAAGGCCAAACATAGGGTCTTACCGCCTACTGCCCTGATTTGTGGATGAACTTTCCGAACTTGAAGCGATATTGAATCGGACCGGGATCAAGGACGACGAACTCGTGGCTAGCGCTCCTGGACTAACGATGATGAGCGCCTACGACGGCAACCCACTTACCACCACCGAAAAATGACTTATTGGGGATGTTAAAACTCACTCAAGACTTCAAGCACAACAGTAAGACTATTGGTTAACTTCTCCAAAGGCGGGATCAATAGCAGCAGCATTATAATCATCTTCGTCGCAATAGTAAGAGCCACGTTTATTGCCATACTTTTCTCTTTCGGTGTTTGAGTGTCTCAACCATGAGCTCAAGCTCGTGCTGCATCACCCGGAAGGCATCGCCATCGGACGGTCCTGGCATCGCAAGGGTCACCATAAAGCTGTGCGGACCATCGCTTTGAAAAACCCCGCATAATACCAGGGCCCTCAAAAGGTTATGAAGTCCACGGATTGTTTCCTCATAGGCCCTTCCTGAGAACATCCTCAAGTAGTACTCGCCAACCCATAACGGAGATATTGCGCTCACCTTCTAACTTGTGTAAAGGCAAGCTTGACTCATCCTTAATAAACTTATCAATCTTCCCATCGCTGTCACAAGTTAGATTATGAAGAAATCCTCCTCGTTCAAGGCCTTTGATCCAGTCGATAAATAGGAACAATAGGGGAGAATTGCCCGATACCCCCATATATCGGGAACCGAGGAGAATATTGAGAGGTTCACACGATAAGTGCACACTGGGTCTGATGCACCCAATGTCTTCGGAACAACATCGCATAGGCCATCAATAGCAGCAAGCTTTTTAATGCCTAGAATCCCTTCCTTGAACTGCTCAATGCATCCCCGCTTCAATTGATCATTATAGAACAAATAAGTTTCATATTCACCTCTCATTGCTGCACAATATAAATTGCCATAATCCGCACGAGCATCCTCCGCCAGACTCTCCATGATGCTGCTATCCAGGAGAAAACATTTCTGGGGCTTCATAAACACTAGAGAAACAGCTTCGAAGGTTATAACTGAGTGATGGGAAACAATTGCACGGCCACTTTCACTGTGTGTCACGGGATGTTTCATAAACTTGCAGTCATAAACCAAGCGTACAGCCCGGACCACCGTTAAAGTGTACTCCTGCGGGTCATATTCAACAGAGATATCAGAATTGCTGGATTTGAGTCCATCACAATCAATGCCAAGACCGCCTCCAATGTCAATAACTTTCATTTGGGCACCAAGATGGACAAGTTCGTAGTAGATCTGTGTTGCCTCTCCAAGAACTGCACCCTCCACCTCATGAGCTTGGCCTGCTTCTCTTCATCAGCAAACGTCTTTTGCTGCAGCTCTTCGTTCTGAGACTCCCTGTATAAGTCGTAGAACACGGGCCGTCCCTCTAGATCGCGACTGTATGTGAATACGACTACATCGAGATCATTAGTGAGGTTAATTTCTCATCAAGGCTAAGTCTTCTTCCGGGAAGAACCTGAGAGCATTCCTCGATGGCTTCCAATAGCTAGAGGGTTTATGGGGGGTTTTGAGTCATGGTTTCTTGAACTGGTTACAGTTATATGAACTGGCCGGTGATGGGTTCTAGGAACAGACCCACGAAAGCTGAAGTTTTTTTTTTGAACTGCAAACGATGAAGTTTTTGAAAGCTCCCGATTCGCATTGCGTAGACGATGTCAAACAATTTCTCGGTCTGAAACCAGCTTCTCCGTGTACTGCATGTTCTCCATTGATGAACCGGTGGGGAAGTGGCGATTCGAAGAGGTGAATATCGGTGAGCATCTCGAGTTCGTGGGCCCTTGCAACCATCTCGGTCGGACACAGCTCGAACCCAGCATACTGTTGGTGGTATGAACGATGTGGGGAATCTGGAGGAAAGCAGACCAAGTTCAGTGCAATCTGCGTAATGCAGGCTCGTTCAGCAGCATGTGAATCACCATAACGAGAACTGAGATAGTGATGCTGATGAGCATCGCAAATGGTCCTTGCATATCGAATACGCGATCACGTAGAACCCGGCTTTTTGTTAGGAATCGCACACCAATTCCAGAGAAATAACCCAAGCAAACAATCCGCAGCAGCAAAATATATCAATAAAAGAATAGAATCAGAAGAGCACACCAGAGAATTTGTTATCGAAGTTCACTCAAACTTGGGCTACGTCTCCGCGCAGAGGCACTCTGCGAATCCACTAGTCTTCAAGAAAAGTAGGAATACAATTCACGATCTTCTCACAAGATCAGGGCACAAAGAGATTGAGAACCCTCGAAACCGTCACGGCCTCTCTTTTTTTTTTTCTTTTTCTCTCAATTCGCTAACTTTGCGCTTCTCTCTCTTTTTTTGCTCTCTTCTATTATGACGGCTACTACCTTTTACATCCCTAATATAAGAGGTATAACTTTTAACCTAGAAGCAAATAAAAGAGAAAAGACAAAAAAGCCCTTAATGAAATATTTTGGCTTCACACCAACAATCTCCCACTTGAAAACAAATATATCTGATGCACCAAGCAACTTTGCATCCTTCCTCTTTAAAAACTAGTACAAAGAACTTGTGCCTCTGCAATACTCCTCATCAATTAACATGGAGTAATACCAATAGTAGTAGTACAGAAAGTATGCTTCTCTCTGTCTACTACCTTGGTAAACATGTCAGCTGGATTCTTTAAGCTATCAATCTTCTGTAACTTTAACTCATTATTTTTCAATGCTGACTTGATGAAATGATAACGCTTCTTGATATATCTAGTTCTTGAATGATAAGCTGCATTCTTAGCTAAGTGCACTGCACTTTGACTATCACTCCACAATGTGCTCATTGGCTGCTTTCGATGTAACTCCTCCATGTAATCTTGTAACCACATGATTTCTTTGAAGGCTTCCGTGATCGTCACGTACTCTGCTTCTGTCGTCGATAGAGCCACTATTTTCTATAGTTGAGATACCCAACTCACTGCTGTACCTGCAACTGTAAAGACATATCCAGTGGTACTCTTACCACTATCTCGATCACCCGAGTGATCCGCATCAACATAACCCTGCAATTCAAGAGATGTACCTCCGTAACAAAGAGAGTAATTTGATGTACCTGCTAGATATCTCAATATCCATTTTACTGCATTCCAATGCTCCTTACCCGGGTTCTGCAAATATCGACTCACAACTCCCACTGCTTGTGCAATGTCTGGTCTCGTGCTCACCATGGCATACATCAAACTTCCCACTGCCGATGCGTATGGAACTATCGCCATCTCATCTTTCGAAATCTGAGTACTCGGACACATATCCTTGGAAAGTTTGAAGTGACTCGCTAGAGGAGTCGCAACCGGTTTTGCCTTTTCCATGTTAAATCTCTTTAACACCTTATTCACATAGTCTTCCTGCGACAACCATAATTTCTTATTTTTTCTGTCCCTGATGATTTTCATGCCTAAAATGTTTTTGGCATCTCCCAAGTCTTTCATAGCAAACCGCGATGCTAACATCTTCTTCACTTCTGTGATTCTCTTCATATTAGAACTAGCCACTAGCATGTCATCAACATATAAAGAGAGATACACAATATCACCATCGCTATACTTGCGAAAATAAACACAATGATCAGCCTCACAGTGTGCAAAACCTTTTTCTTCCATAAAACCATCAAACTTTAAATACCATTGCCGTGGAGCTTGTTTCAAGCCATACAAGCTTTTCTTCAAGCGACACACCATGTGTTCTTTACCTTTGACCTCAAAACCTCTAGGTTGCGCCATGTATAACTCTTCATCTAGATCACCATGCAAAAACGCCGTTTTTACATCTAACTGCTCGAGATAAAGATCCTCCACTGCAACTATACTCAGCAAAACTCTGATTGATGTCATTTTCACTACTGGTGAAAATATCTCGGAGTAGTCAATCCCTTCTTTTTGAGAAAAGCCCTTTACTACAAGCCTCGCCTTGTATCTGATACTACCGTCAGCTTCATTTTTGATCCTATACACCCACTTATTTAACAAAGCCTTTTTATCAGCGGGCAATATGGTCAATTCCCAAGTTTTGTTCTGAAGTAACGAGCTCATCTCGTCTTTCATAGCATGCTCCCACTGCATGTGAGATGTGTCTTTCTTTGCCTCATCATAAGTCTTTGACTCTCCTAAATTTGTAGATAAGACATGGCTTAAAACAATATTAGCTGATGGATCAAAAATTACCTTTACTTTCTCACACGTGTAGATCTCCTCAAAACAGATACTTCAGGGTCGTTAGTCTGTTCTGGATCACTGTCTTCCTCTTGAACTGTCTGCTCATTAATAGTTTGCTCCTCTTGAACCTTCTCTTCAGGTACTCTCTGATTTGGTAAAATCATCTTCACAGGAGTCGTGTCCAGCTCAACATATTCTGACTCTATTGCGGTCTCATGCTCTGTCTGACGATCTTTGTACATCTTTTCTTCATGGAACACCACATTGCGATTGCGAATGACTTTGTTATTCTCATAATCCCAAAGCCTATATCTATATTCATCACCGCCATATCCAATAAAGACGCACTTCTGGGACTTAGCATCAAGCTTCTTCCTGTCCTCTCTATCAATCAAAGCATATGCAATACAACCAAAAACTTTTAGATATGAATAATTGACTTTTGTACCTGACCACTGCTCTTGTGGTATTCCTCCATCCAGCGCACTAGATGGACTCCTATTAATTAAATATACAGCCGCATCAACTGTAGCAGCCCATAAGTGAAGTGGGAGACCTGCATGTAGTCTCATGCATCTTGCACGCTCCAAAATAGTCCGATTCATCCTCTCCGCTACACCGTTCTCTTGAGGAGTTCTAGGAACCGTCTTCAACTCGTGTATGCCTTCTCGGCTTAAGTATTCTGCAAATTCTTTACTAGTGTATTCACCGCCATTATTAGACTTCAGAGTTTTAATTTGATAACCTGTCTCTTTTTCTATCACGTTCTTCCATATTTTGAACACCCTGAATACTTCTGATTTTTCTCTGAGAGCATAGACCCAAGTCTTTCTTGTCGCATCATTAATGAAAGTGACAAAATATTTCTTACCACCATAAGAGAGCTCCTAAGCTGGTCCCCATACGTCAGTATGAACCAACTCTAGCTTTTGCCCTTTATTTTGTCGCCCATTTAATTGAAAACTAACCGCCTTTTGTTTTTCATAAATGCAACTCTCACAGAAATCTAGCTCAACTTTTTGCAAACCTGGAAGCAACTTTCTTGAGTGTAACTGCTTTACACCATTTTCACCAAGATGTCCCAGACGATAATGCCAAAGAGTAGACAAATTACCTATAGCCACTGTAGTTGCAACTATATCACTAATATTGTCTCCCTGGAGAAGGTAAAGTGTACATGTACGCTTTCCCTTTGCTACTACTCTTGCTCCTGATGTTATCTTCCACTCTCCGCAACCAAAAGTCGTTACCATGCCTTCTTGATCAAGTTTGCTAGTCGAGATCAGATTTTTCTTCAACTCGGGAATATGTCTAGTTTCACGCAAAATTAGTCGCCTTCCACCTGAGATGTTCACAATCACAGTTCCTTTTCCTACAATCGGACACATGTGGCCGTTTCCCACAACCACTTGCCCAAAATCTCCACCGGCATAATCAGCAAATACATCTCTTTGCGATGTACAATGAAAAGAAGCACTAGAGTCAAGAAACCACTTATCTATTGTCAAGTCAAACCCTGCTGACAAACACAAATTCTCTAGCAAAGGTTCATCGCTAACCATATTAGCTCCTTGATTCTCATCTCGTTGCTTCTTTTTGTAGGCTTCACACTGAAATCTACGGTGTCCCATCTGGTGACAGAACCAACACTCATCTTTTGCAACCTCTTTCTTCCCCCTTGAATGTGACCTGCCACGCCCGCTAAATTTTCCTCTGCTTTTACTTCTCCCACGGTTCTCCACTGCTAGTGCCGTTGAAGATGTGGATGCTGAAAACTTATCTCCACCTGAGACTTTCCTTCGCATCTCTTCATCCATGATGCTGCTCACAGCATCATCCAGAGTCAAATCATCCTTCATGGTGCTCGAAATTCCTTGCACTGCGGTGTTGTAGCTTTCTGGAAGGGAACATAAAAATAGTAAAGCTTGCAGTTTCATATCCAGATTTATGCCTACGGATTCCAACTGAACTATGACTTGCGTAAAACTGTTAATATGCTCTACAACAGATCATCTATCAGATAATTTCATATTAACCAATTTTTTTAGCAAAAATATCTAATTTGATGTGGATGGTTTCTCACAGATATTCGTTAAAATATCCATGGCTTCTTTTGCAGTCTTTGCTTTCGCGATGTGGTATCCTGTCTTTTTCGTCAAGCCAAGACGAATCGCACCTAGTGCCTTTCGATCAAGAATTTTCCATCCCGCTTCTGCTGTTGGATCCGCTTCCGCAAGTTCGGGTTTCCAACCCTCAAGTGGTGCATAGAGATCTTTCTGATAAAGATAGTCCTCTATTTGGAGTTTCCACCATCCGAAATCCTGCCCATCGAATTTATCGATTCTAATTTTATCTTCTGCCATACTGTTTGCTTTTAATCAAACGTCACCAAAAAACCCTCTATGTTTTTGATTAGCTAACCTGGCTCTGATACCAGTTGTTAGGAATCGCACACAAATTCCAGAGAAATAACCCAAGCAAACAATCCACAGCAGCAGAATATATCAATAAAAGAATAGAATCAGAAGAGCACACCATAGAATTTGTTATCAAAGTTCACCCAAACTTGGGCTACGTCTCCGCGCAGAGGCACTCTGCGAATCCACTAGTCTTCAAGAAAAGTAGGAATACAATTCACGATCTTCTCACAAGATCAGGGCACAAAGAGATTGAGAACCCTTGAAACCGTCACGGCCTCTTTTTTTTTTTCTCTCAATTCGCTAACTTTGCGCTTCTCTCTCTTTTTTGCTCTATTCTATTATGACGGCTACTACCTTTTACATCCCTAATATAAGAGGTATAACTTTTAACCTAGAAGCAAATAAAAGAGAAAAGACAAAAAAGCCCTTAATGAAATATTTTGGCTTCACACCAACACTTTTGTGGGTACACTCAATGGCAGATAAAAGGCTCGACACGGTACAATTGGATTGAAATTCCGTCGGGACTCGTCGAGAATAACATCGGACAGGGACCATGCAGTTTGGATCCATCGATCGGTCGCCTTGGCGGATCCTCCTTTTCCCTTTTGGTGAGTGGAGTCCTCATAGTGGAGACGCTTTGCTCCTTCTTTTCATGTTGCCCACGATCATTAGTCTCTTCAATGATGGGTTTCTTTTTTGTTTATTCTATTTTATTGCCGAAAGCCCTCCTCCAATTTGTGAGTGGCCTCCTGATATGTCTCCTTTCTTTTCTTTTTGAAAATCCAAAACCCATACACTGCCTCAATGCTTCAGCGTCCATTCACCATCATCTTGGATTCCCTTGTTCATGTCCGATGCGGGAATTCTTCCTCTCTCCTTGGTTCAAATAAATGATCGCCAAAATAAAGCACATAGCTTTCCAAAAGAGGATGCAAAAGCACCCCACGTGCAAATGAGTTCAAAGTCGTAAAGAGGAAGGTTGGTGTGGAGAGAGACCTTTCCGTGCCATCATCACTTTGGACTTCAAGACAAATCCTTTTATTTATCTTCATCATATGTGTATTGGACGCTACCTTTTACTGTATCCTATGTCTCCACTTATGATGGACTTCTGAGTGCCCTTTCTCTTTTCTTCTCTTTGATGATTATACCACCGAAAGTCCCTCCCTCAGTGTCTCCTCTTTCGGTCAGCCTCTCATTCCTCCATCATTGCTCCACACTTCTTTTAGCAGCCGTTACCCCTTCCAACTTTGCATCCAGTTCTTCTCATAATGACGCGGGGGCTTTTAACTCGTCGAATTCTAGCCAAGCCTAGTGCACGCCTGATACAGGATCCTATTTGACAGCGCAAATGGAGGTCTTTATGTTGATGGTGGGAACACCCGCTTCTTGTTTGGTCGACCAAACCTTCACCTTGCAGTTGTTGTCGCCAGAAATTAGTAAATGAGGCTCGGTGTGCAGAAATTGATCAACCAAACTTGATTCTCATACTGGTCAAATTGGATCATACTCTGACAAGTAGGTGCATCATAAACAGCTACTATGCTTCCGTAATTGCTAACGGTGAATTGGTTGCTCCTGTAAGTATTCCAACTTGAGCAACTAAGCTTCGATCCTCTAGAGATTTTTGCCTTGCTGAGCTCCCCGCTTCAAAATCGAGTCCTGTCTCTTAATCCCGAGTCTGACAATCCCAACACCGGCATTTCGAGAAAAAAGCGCAAATGATAAATTAGATTCGGAAAACCGAACGCAATAACGAGAAGTACAAAATCAGGTCATTGAAAAATTTGGGCTATTAGAGGACAATGTCACGACTCCTGAAATATGAAAATTAAAAATTACAAAGCTAAAATGAATCTACCATGACTTTTTTTTTCAATTAACTTAAAAGTGAGATTAACCAAGTAATTCTCGATTCCAAATCAATTGTTGCAGATTTTATTTGGCCAAAATGAAGAGAAAATTAAAACAAAAATACTGGCTAATTATTCACATTTTCATGGCCTCAAATGCTATTTTGTAATAAATATTTTCCTAATTTACGAAAAATATTAAAAAAATATAAAAAATATGAAAAATTATTTTTTGTTCAAAAATGGTAGCCTAAGCTTGGCGAAGGCTTTCAAAGTTGATTTTGTAATTTTTTCATTTTTTTTCTTGATTTTCTATGAATTTTTTTAAAATAAAATAAATAATAATAAAAAATGCTGAAAAATACCAAAAATATAGAAAATCATTTTTTGGTCAAAATTGGTTCCCTAGGTTTGGTCAAGGTCTCCAAAGTTGATTTTTGATTTTTTTTATTTTTGTTTTAGCTTTATGAATTTTTATGGATTTTATATTAATTTTAAAAGAGAAAAGGTGATCGAAGATCAGGTGTCAACAGCTACCCCTCTTTGAAGAAAGGAAGCTCGGCAGAGGTTCATTTCAAAGACGAGATGACACCTGGCAGCAGCGGGCGCGAGAGCTCGCCGACCACTGAGCAGTCTCGGATGTGATGGATGATGTTTTGTTGTTTCCTTGAAGGAGTAGTAGAAAAGAGTGCGCTACTGTCACCAAGCTCACTCTGTAATTTGCAGTTGTCCATCTCGAGTCTGGCCTGTCTGGACTGCATCAGTAGACAACTATGACAATAAAGTTGAGAGTAAAAGTAAGAGTATTATTAGGGAAGGTTGTTAGTATTTTCCGTATGTGGGCTCGCCTTAATTGTAATTGTAATTGATCGAATACGGTATTAATTTACCATATACGATATTGGTTTAATATAAGAGGGATTTAAAGGATTCTTAACGGGCCGAATATGGGCCTGGTTAGTGTGGGCCGAATTTCGGCCCGGCCCGTGATGGAAGGGCCCAGCCGAAAGTTAATATAAGGCTTGGACCCCCCCTTAGCCCGATCTTCATGCCATTCTTCCTCTTCTTCTTCTCCATAAGGCTCCCGAGAGAGAGAGTGACGAGGTAGAGGTTGTTCCATCGACGCCAGGCGACTCCGAGGGCATAAAGGGGAAGTTTCGAGTCCGTCTCGACGAAGTTCCGAAGCCCGATCGTCGTTTTGAGGAGCCGATCGACGATGGATGCTAAATCAGGTACGCCGTCTCGAAATCTTGGCTACTAGGTTGTTAGAACATGACTACGGAGATCCTAGGGTGCCGGAATCGCCGGCCATCAGTTGGTATTAGAGCCGCCATAGGTCGATTTTAGCATGTTTGGATTCTGCCTTGATTTCGTGATTTTTGGCATGCTGAAACCTGATTTTGATGGCATATTTGGGTTCGTCTCATCGAGACGATCATTTTGGTGGGTCGCCGGCCGCCAACGGACCACCCACGCACCACCACGCGCGGCCTAAAGTCACGGCCGCGGCGGCGCGTGGGAACCACGCGCCGATTTGAAGAACGCGTGAGTTACACGAGCCGGCGCGTAGGTTTCATGCGCCCGCGCATGGAACTCACTCGCCGGACACACTTAATGCGTGTCGACTGACGTCGGCTGACGTCAGCCGACGCATTAAGTGTGCTGTCGGCAGGCGTCCCGTTGCCACGTGGCGAGCTCTCGCCTCGCCACGTGGCATCTTCTCGGGCGGCCACGTGGCCAGGCGACCGGTCGTCGAATCGGGTCGACCCGACCCGACCCGATTTGACCGGTTCAACCCGACCCGGGTCAACAGTAACCGTTGACCGTTAACGGTTAACGGTTTGACCGTTGACCGTTAACTGTCGTTACCGTTGACCGCTGGTCAACGGTCATCAGTCGTCGCACGTGCTTCGCACGTGCAGTGCGTGAAGGACAAGCGCCGGCCTTCTGGCGGCGCGTGAGGGCGCGTGCGTGGTCGGATTTGGGTGATTTTTTCACCCCTGTGCTCGTATGGAAATTCCCTACACTGTGGTATGTTCAAATTTATTTTTTGAGCCCCCTAAGGTCATGAAAATAACGAAAAACCCTTGTGCAAATATATAATTCAAGAGCATTTTCGTCCTTTTCATTTTATATGTTTATTTCCATATGGTCTTTGGGAATAATATGGTTGGCTCAATTATAGAATACCACATAAGGATTGTGTAGAATTTAATTAAGCACTAATTATTAGAAATTAAGACTCATAAATGAGTGAAACAATTCCATTAGCGATGGTTGTGATTTCAATAACAATTGCCCATGTCATCAAGTTTGAGATCATACCATATGGCAAATATGAAGCATAAAGTTTATATCCCTGGTGTGAGAAAGTTTCAAAGATTTAATTGGGTTGGGACCGCCAAAGTGGCGCACTCAATTGAATTGGAGAAATATCAGTCTCACATTGTGGTAAGATGTCTCTTGTTTTAATACATGGTCATACTCCCAAAGGAGGTGATTGTGTGTTAGACCATGGAGGGGTACATGAACAACATATGATTGGGAGGTGACCGATTCTAGTGATTCATACACCCAAAGGTGGTGTTTCACGAAAAATTAGAATATACTTTCATGGTCGTTGTCATGTAAAGAATTTACAATTGCATGTCATATATTCTGCCCAAATGTGATTATATGATTATGTGTGTAATTCTCTGAAATGTGTACTTTTAAGGATTTAAAGTTACACCGTGCTTACATAATGCTAATGGTAAATATTGTTTAATTTTCAGTCGCCTTTTCTGTGAGTGGCAACTCCGTAATAGAGGTTCTGAATGGTTCAAATTTCAAGAAATGGAGGGAGGATTTTTTGTTTGCCATGGAAATAGCCGATGTTCATATTGCTCTTATTGAAGATAAACCTGCTGTTCCCGAGGAGACCAGTGAAGGGTCTAAGAAGGCGCATTTGGCCGCCTGGAAAAGGAGCAACCGGATCTGCTTACTGTCAATGAAAAGATCCATCCAGGAACATCTGCTAAGTGGCCTCCCAGCTGACTGCATTGTAAAATAAATAATGGAAGCCCTACAAGCTAGGTACCGAGTATCCTCCAATGCTCAGGTTGGAACACTCATCCAGCAGCTGTTTAATATGAAGTATACGGGTGTGGGAGGTGTAAGAGATTACATCCTAAGAATGCTGGATTTGCACACTCAGATAAATGCCTTAGGTTTAGTAATCTCTGAAAATGTGTTGGTACACCAAGCCCTAAACACCCTTCCCTCTGAGTTTGGGATCCTCAAGACCAACTTCAATTCACAGGATGAAAATTGATCTATAAATGATTTGATCTCAAGAGCAGTTTTAGAGGAAGAAAAAAATTGAGGAAGGATGCGGGAAACCTTGCCTTGGTTACCTCCAGTTCCACCAATAGGAAAGGCAAAGGACCTAAGTCTCATACTCATAAAGGTACTCATCCCACCATTGGTCCGTTAGGAAAACTAGGTCAAAAGAAGGCATCCTTTAAGAAGGATAGTGACCGCTGTTTCTTCTGCAAGAAGAGGGGTCACATGAAGAAAGACTGCACTAAGTATAAGAATTGGTTGTCTAAAAATGAGCATGCAGGTAATGATTCTTTGGTACTGGTTTGTAAATCCAACCTATCTGAAGCCCCATCCAGTTCTTGGTGGCTAGATAGTGGTGCGACTAATCATGTTGCATTTACCATACAGGGGTTCATAAACCGGAAGAAGCCAAATCAGGATGAGTCAAAGTTCATAGTTGGAGATAATAATAAAGCTGCTGTTGAGTTCATGGGAAATGTTATTTTAATTCTAGAAGCTGATTTTAATTTGATGTTAAGAAACACTTTCTATGTACCTTCCTTCAGATGGAACTTAGTTTCTGTATCCTGTTTGGATATGTGTGTCGCGACCCTCTCGAGATTGTCTAGGGATCCCGAGGGAGCTAATGGATTGCTAGGCCCATTGGATATCTGGACTTAGCTCTTGCCCTCCCAGGCCCATACCAAATCGCGTCAGGGAAATTTAAATCAAGATTGACCTTAGATAAGGTAAGTTCTAAGAATCTAAGGGGGGTTCATGCATGAGGGATAATTTGTCCTATCAATCACAATCAGGGAAGTAAATGTGCAATAAAAAATCAATATGCGGAGAAGATACATCAAGTCAAGTCAAAGCGGGCCTAGGAGGGTCTTAGAAAAGCCTAGAAAACATGCCAATTTGGTTCAAGGTTGATTTGGAATAATTTGGGTCAGATTGACCAGAAGGGCAAAACGGCCATTTTGGAAGGCTCGGGAAGCCAAAGCCGTGAAAATAGGTCAAACCAGTTGAATGTGGTTTTTCCCTAATTTCCATGATTTTTTAGGAATTTCCTTGATTTTTCTAGAATTTTCTATGATTTTTCTAGAATTTTTCGGGATTTCTAAGAATTTTGCTAAGGATTTCCTATTTTTTGGAACATTTTCTATATTTTCTGAGATTTTTATTTTTGATTTTCTAAATTTTCTCTATTTTTTCAAGCATTTTCTACATTCTTTTTAACAAATTTACCAATTTTTCTGAATTTTCTATAATTTTTTGTTTTTATTTATTATTTTATTTATTTCCCTATAATTTCGAATTTTCTAAATTTTTATAAGATTTTCAGAATTTTTTATTATTTTTATTATATTTTTATTCGATTATTTATTTATTTTTATTATTATTATTTTTTTATTTTCTAATAATATATATTTTTTTGAACCGGGTCGGGTCAACCCGGCCCGTCTGAGAACCCGGCCCGAAAGTCCAAATCTAAACCCTAGGCTAAACGACATAGTTTTGACTTTTTATTGATTTTTTAATTTTTTTTAACTATTTTTCAAGTTTTTATTATTTATTTTTTTAGTAATATCATTATATTCTTTAGTTATACGGACCGGGTCAAATGGACCCGGCCCACTAAGCAAAATTCAGCCCAAAATCCTTAATGAAAGCCTAGACCAAAACGACGTAGTTTTAGGTAAGATTTCCAATTTTCAGATTTTTTATTCTATTTATTTTTCCCGACTGTTTTCTAATCCAATGGCTAGTAATCTACCACGTGGCTAGCCCACAGACGTCTGATCCTCCTAAAGGAATCTACGGCCAAGATCAGATTCGGGACTAAATCCTAACCGTCTATTATTTCGATTTTTTTAACAAAATAATTAGATAATTCGGATTAAAATCTTTATTAACAGAAAATCCAAGATCGCGACACTTGGCAGCTCCCTATCCATCCGATCAAGATTGCTATTCAGGCTTTGAGGACGTGACGACGTGGACTCCACCTCGGCGTTTGACTGGGTCGTCCTCCGACGTGGCATCTGACATGTTTTACCACGTCATTGCCGCGTCGGACTTTGACCAAGTCAAACAGCCAGCTAGACATCGTCTTCTTCCCCGAGTCGATACCAAATGAATGGTTGAGGTTCGCCGACGACGATCCAACGGCGGAAGCAACTCCGATCGAGCTGATTCCGCCGCCAATCGATTCGCACTTGACGCTTGATCAACATATCTAAAACCTAACCAGATCTATCGGTTGAAATTCAATAATCGAAGCATCTACAGTGAGCACCCATGGAGATTCAATCGAGCAATCCAGACCATAACCATTCAATTAACTTGCAAGCAAGCACCACAGAGGGTCGAGGAGACTTACCTGGGGTCCTGATTGAGCCCTAAATTGCCAGATTGGTCTAATTAGGTCGAGGCAGGATGAGCTAGAGTTTGAGGTCTCGGGTCAAGGTTTACGCGCAGAATCAATGCAAAATGAAGGCACGAACGTGGTCAGAAGGTCACAAAGAGTAAAAAGCACACGAAAATTCGAAGAATAGACGTCGGGTGGGTGATCTGCCATGGATGCACAGGGGTAAACTCGAAAATGGAACTTACCTTTTCCGGTGACGGCAAGCTCTGAAACTGGTACCGGCTGATTCCAGTCGGCTTGGGCGATATTCTCCAAGTGCTTTTACGCCTTAGCTTCCTTTGAATCCCTCTAATTTCCCAGTTGCAGTCGAGTTTTTGCCTCGGCCAAAAGTCCCCCAATCTGAGTTTTTTCGTCCCTTTTTAAGCCCAATTTCGAATGCCTAACCCCCGTCCGAGATAGTCTCCTCCAAGATCTGTTCAAATCTTCAACCAATTTTTTCAAAATCCCTCACAATCTCATTGGAATTTCTCGGTTAAGATTTTCCCCAGCTAGTTTGAACTTCCTCCGCGCGAAGGAGAAGCAGAATTGGGTCAGTTGACTTCAAGTCGATTGACTGGGTCATCGGGTCGGATCCGACCCGACCCGACTGACCCGGTTGATGAAAATTTCTCAAATTAGCCCTCCAAAAATCCAACTTAGGCAAATTAAACCCAAAAATTGAATTCTATGGCATCAAATACATTAAGGAAATAACATTTCATGTCAATTTACCCAAAGATTGATATAAAAATCCAATTTTTAAATTTGACCCGAGAACCCATTTTGCAAAATCCAAAGCCATAGGCCCCTTTTCTGCAAAAATTGTTGCCACCATTGGATTCAGAAGGTCAAAATCTAGGGGGTGGCGTCGCCCTATTTTCAATTCAGTCCTTAGAAAATGTTTAATTTCAGTTTTAGTGATTTTAGGGACTAAATTGAAAAATCAGAAATTGCATTTTGGTCCTTTTTAGCGAAATTGGGTGATTTTGAGGGCTTTTGGACTCGATTTTAATTTTAGGAAATAGAGGAGGATGACACGACTCTAAAAATGGAAAATTAAAAAAGCTAAAATGGAATTTCTATAATTATTTGAATATTCAGAAAATTGAAAATGACAAATAAACCCTAGATTCCAGACTTTATTTTTCAAAATTTATTCATTCAAAATGAATAGAAAATTAAATAAAAAATATTGACTATTTTTTGGTAATTTTCTGACTTCAAATGCTATTTTTTATTAATGTTTTATTATTTTCCTATTTTTTGAAAATATTAAAAAATGCGAAAAATAAGGAAAATTATTTTTTGCTCAAAATTGGTTCCCTAGGCTATGCTGAGGTCGCCAAAGTTGATTTTTTCAATTTTCTGACTTTTTATGAATTTTCTAAAAAATTTTGAAAATAAAATTAGCCAAAAATCGAGTGTCAACAGCTGCCCCTCTTTGAGAGGGGTCTCGTGAGAGATCACTCTCAAAGACAAGGTGACACTTGAAGTTTAACCGACTCTACTGGGAAAAATGAAAAGTCGTGACATCCAACTCTAGTTTCCTCTTTGAAAGCTTAAGTCCAGATTTCATGCTGCTCATTTTGATGTGGGGAGAGAGGGAGAAAAGCTAGTCAGGAGATTTACCTAGAACTTACCTGTTTGCCTCGCATCGCCATTGACTACTCCGGAATGAAGACCTAAGGATTCGTTATAAGAAGACCTTAGGGTGATTGAACTCGGACCCGTATGGTGGGTCACCCCATGACAGATTCCTAATGAAAGGATTCTGCTTGATTTGACTTTTGACCCGTATGGTAGGTCACCCCATGGTAGATTCCTAATGAAAGAAACCTACTGATTTAAAATTTGATTAAGATTTGACCCGTATGGTAGGTCACCCCATGGTAGATTCCTAGCGAAAGGATTCTACTGATTAAAAATTCGATTCAGATTTGACCCGTATGGTAGGTCAACCCATGGTAGATTCCTAATGAAAGAAACCTACTGATTTGACATTTGATTAAGACTTGACCCGTATGGTAGGCCACCCATGGTAGATTCCTAGCGAAAGGATTCTACTGATTAAAAATTTGATTCAGATTTGACCCGTATGGTAGGTCAACCCATGGTAGATTCCTAATGAAAGAAACCTACTGATTTGACATTTGATTAAGACTTGACCCGTATGGTAGGTCGCCCCATTGAGATGCCTATATCAAGGACTTGGTGCTTATATCAAGGACTTTTGTGCCTATATCAAGGACTTGGGGTGCCATTCTAGGATCTGGGGAGATCAGAAATCCTGCAGAAGCTCAAACCCGATTTATTTAACTATTGAGGGTGCCATTCTGGGATCTGGGGAGACCAAAAAACCTGCAGAAGCTCAAACCCGATTTATTTTACCATTGAGGGTGCCATTCTGGGATCTGGAAAGATCAGGAATCCTGCAGAAGCTCGAACCCATATTATTTTGGTGAATGAAGAGTTTGGAAAGAATTCTTATACATCAGACATATGCAAATTTCAACATGAGCCATGCCCCCGTGAGTCATATGGACTCGTTTCAGTAAATGCAGGGAGCATAAGATGGTTAATCAAGACAATCTTGCAACCTACGTGTGTAATCGAAAATCCTCTGCTAGGATAATTTTGAATCAATAAATCTGAAGTCACCAGATGAGTTCGATCAGTCATATCAACTGGAATACCTTTGTCAAGGACTTCTCACGATATTCATTTCTGAGAGATTTTGCTTTCTCACTGGGAAAGATTTCTAGAAGCACTCAAACTAACACTTGAAACCTATGCCAAGAATTTCGGGACCATTTGCAGTGTATACAACCTGATTGATCAGAGAAGGTCTTCTAAGGGACCGTAATACAGGCTTGGTCAAAGGCTTACACAATGGGTAGGCATCCTGAGGTTTTCAGAAAAGAATCAACATTCTAAAAGCGATTTCTTCGAGTTTACAAGTCAAGAACCTTGAAGATCAGATAAAACTGGATTGTACTTACTCCCTTAGGCAGTAGTCTCTCGTGTGAAATCCCGCGTTGATCTGAAACGTTTCAATCAGGAGAGGCTTTCGGGATAGGTTGTAACATTGGTTCAGGGTAGGCTTGAAAAGGCCATTTTCTGAATGAGGGGTACGATATTCCGGTGGTCACCTTTGCATCATTACCCACTGTATTGCTGTTGGAGGTCAAATCTATATCTTGAGCTCCCAAAGGTTCTCTGGATACTCATGTTCAACTAGGCTCCACATTTTCTTTATATTTTTTGTTTGACAACTGATTTCACCCCCCCTTTTTTTTGACACATTATTTATATTTCGAGTGCCATGGCTTTTGTTCCTATGAAGGGCTTTGGCCTTGCTTTTACCAGGCACTTTGCTTTTATCAGCTCTATTGTATTTTGACATTTTCATTGTATTTCTTTTCGACTGGTTTTTTCAAACATTGTTGCTCTTCTCCAATAATGGGCTTTGGCCTTGCTTTCATCGGGTGTCCTGCTTTTATTAGCGAATTATATGTTTTTGTTTTTCAGGGTAGGGAGGTGATCACCAACTGGGTTTTGGAAAGAAGATTCGCAGGCTCAAATTGGCTCATCAAAGGATAAAGTGTGTAGGATAGAGAAATGAGTTGCTCTCCTTCACTTTGGTGTTTCAGATCTCCACGAGATACCACCTGAAGGTACCATGAAAAGGTTGATGCAAGTTAGCACAATAAAGTTTTACCTTGATCTTTTCTCCTAGGAATCAACCGATGAACCTCCAAATTGCCCCGGTGTGGGGTGGTTCTTGACAGGGTTATTTTTGAATTCTCCATTCACGGGCTCAAATGGGCTTGCAAGGGATTATTATGTGTTTAGAGTAAAGAATGAACATGCCCTCTATCATTTCAATCCATGTAATCACTGCAAATGATCCCTACGTTCACGGACAAAGGTTTTTATCTTGCCTTTCTTTCACTCATCCTCTCAAGTGTGTAGGGACGTGTTTGGGCGTGGTTGGCCCCTCAGATTTCGGTCTACTCCAGCATGACAGACTGGATCGTTCTCATTTGGAGATTTCATTTTTATTTCACCAACATTAGCCCTCACAAGGGATTCATGATGCATGTGAATGACAGATTTTCTGGATGACCTCGAAGATCTTTAAATGAGAATGCGAATGAAGTTACTTCGCGAATTTCGTCGATGGTGTGATCTATTGTTCATGACGTAGTAGACTGAAAAGTCTTAGAGTAAGGGATACTTACCTGCTCACGGCGGCTGGAGGTTCCTGAGAAGAACAAAAAATTTCAGGGGTTAGGGTCCATTCTTGCATTAAAAATTGGAACGATACGACTTTTACCCTTGATTGCGAACCCGGAACACTGATAGGCAGCCTGTCTTGCGGATCTCTCTCTTCTTCATGATCCCTCGGTTCGGGTGAAGTTGTTCGAGCTGCCTCTGTCATCTGGGAATCTTTCTTGGACCTGCAACGAAGAAAGAAATATGCAAATGTATGCATGTATGCATGGAGTGCGTGTAGTGGGTCTCAATGTGGCTCAGATTCAAGTGGTGTACGAGAGTTGGTCAAATCCTCGTCTTATTCAAGGGTAATATTTCTTGACAGCATCCGCATTTACAGGATTTGCCAATTCTTCTCCGTCCATATTTAAAAGAATTAGAGCGCCGCCTGGTAAGACCTTCTGCACCATGTATGGGCCCTCGTAATTCGGTGCGAACTTGCCTCCGGGATGGGGAACATTAGGAAGCACCTTCTTCACAACCAGCTCTCCGGCTGTAAAACTTCTGGGCTTTACCTTGCGGTCGAATGACTTAGCTACCCGCTTTTGGTACGCCTGTCCATGACATATAGCCTTCAGTCGCTTTTCATCAATTAAGTTCAACTGCTCATGCCTTTGCTGGATCCATTCAGCCTCCGAAAGTTCGGCCTGGGCTAATACTCGCAAGGAAGGGATCTCTACCTCCACAGGAAGGACAGCTTCCACGCCGTATACCAAAGAGTAAGGAGTTGCCCTAGTCGAAGTTCGGATTGAAGTTCGGTATGCCATTAGTGCGTACGGCAGCCTTTCGTGCCAATCTCGAAAGTTCTCGGCAGTCTTGGCCAGGATCTTCTTTATATTCTTATTTGCCGCTTCCACAGCTCCATTCATTTGTGGGAGGTAAGGGAAGAGTTAAGGTGTCTGATCTTAAACCGGTCCAAAAGATCATCAACCACCTTGTTATTCAGGTTGGACCCGTTTTCTGTGATAATAGCCTGAGGCGTCCCATACCTCGCGATGATATCCCTTTTAATGAAATTCGCGACGCTCTTGGCTGTGACATTGGCATATGAATTGGCCTCGATCCATTTGGTTAAATAATCTATCGCCACCAAGATGAAGCGGTGCCCATTTGAAGCGTGAGGGTTGATTGGCCCGATCATGTCGATTCCCCACATAGAGAATGGCCAGGCCTCGGATATCTGATGAAGTTCATTTGGAGGAGCGTTGATCCTATCTCCATACACCTGGCACTGATGGCAGGATCTCACGTGCTGGTTACAATCTGACTCCATGGTCATCCAATAATAACCGAGCCTCATGATCTTCTTAGCGAGGAGGTGGCCGTTCATATGTGGTCCGCATTCCCCTCGTGGATCTCTTTCATAAGCAGGTTTGCTTCCTTAGCATCTACACACCTCAACAGGATTGAATCAAATGACTTCTTATACAGTGTCTGTCCGCTGAGGAAGAATTTGGTAACCATCTTGGTTATGTACTTTCTATCTCCCGCTTGGCTCCCTTGAGGATACTCTCTCTTCAGCAAATAATTCTTGATATCGTGATACCAAGGTTGGTCGTCAAATCCTTCCTCAATCACCATGCAGTAAGCCGGTTGCTTGATAATGTCGACCCTCAATGGTTCAATAACTAAGCCTTCTGTGACCTGCAGCATGGACGATAAGGTGGCCAAGGCATATGCGAAGTGGTTCTGAGTTCTGGGCCGGTACTTGAAGTCGATCTCTTCGAATTCTTCAATCATTTCCTCCAGAAACCTATGGTAGGGGATGAGTTTCGAGTCTTTAGTCTTCCATTCACCCTGGGTTTGCGAGATGATCAGCATAGAGTCTCCGTACACTTGCAGTTTCTTTACTTTCATAGTGAGGGCCAGTTGCAATCCGAGGATACAAGCTTCATACTCGGAGACGTTGTTGGTGCATGAAAACGTCAATTTTGCAGCAACTGGATAATGTTGTCCTTCAGGAGATATAAGGATTGCCCCAGTTCTAGACCCCGCGAGGTTTACAGCACCATCGAAATACATCGTCCATTTATCTTCGGACAGATTAGAAATGCGGTCTTCAGCCTTTTCATCACTTGGGACGCTGGATCCGTAGGCATCCTCAGCCAACATATCTGCTATAGCTCGCCCCTTGACAGACTTCTGGGTTGAGCTTCTAACATCGAATTCCGACAAAAGGACCTGCCATTTGGCCAACTTCTCGATTAAGGCTGGTTTTTCCAGGAGGTACTTTATTGGGTCATTCTCTGTCACCAACTGTATTCGGTGGTGAAAAGTGTACTGCCTCAACCTGTGTAACACCCAGACCAACGCGACACAAGTCTTCTCAACTGTGGGGTAATTCATTTCCGATGCAGTAAACTTCTTGCTCAGATAATAAATCGCCCGCTCCTTGCCATCCTCTGGACTCGTTTGAGCAAGCAAAGCTCCTAAGGATTCCTGATGAACGGTGAGGTATAAAGTTAGCGGAGACCCCGGCACGGGAGGCACCAAAACTGGTGGTGCGATAAGGTAGCTTTTGATCTTCTCCAGCGCTTGATGGCATTCAGAATCCCATTTCACCTTGGCCCCCTTTTTCAGCAGCTTGAAGAATGGTTTCGTGACATCGGAGAGTTGACAGATGAATCTGGCGATGTAATTTAGTCTCCCCAGTAAGCTTCTCACCTCCTTAACCGTTGTGGGGGTACTGAGGTCTAGCATCGCCTTGACTTTGGAAGGATCGATCTCTACTCCCCGGCTACTCACCACAAACCCGAGAAGTTTTCCGGACCGTGCTCCAAATACGCATTTAGCGGGGTTTAGTTTCAATCTGTACTTCCGAAGTCGTTCGAATAGCTTCCTCAGTATTTGGACGTGATCGTCTCCAGGTCTAGATTTTGCGATCATGTCGTCGACGTATACCTCTATCTCCTTATACATCATGTCGTGGAACAGAGCCACCATAGCCCTTTGGTAAGTTGCCCCTGCATTCTTCAAACCGAAAGGCATAACCTTATAGCAGAAGGTCCCCCATGGTGTTATAAACGAGGTCTTCGATTTGTCCTCCTCCTTCAGTAAGATCTGATTGTACCCAGAGAAACCATCCATGAATGAGAACATGTCAAACCCCGCTGTACTGTCGACCAAGACATCGATGTGTGGAAGAGGGAAGTCATCTTTCAGGCTCGCCTTGTTCAAATCACGGTAGTCTACGCAGACTCTGACTCTTCCGTCCTTCTTCATCACTGGGACGATGTTGGCGACCCATTCAGGATAGGCGATCACTTCAATGAATCCCACATTTAGCAGCTTCATCACTTCCTCTTTGATCTTTTTAGATAATTCAGGTTTCGTGCGTCGGAGCTTTTGCTTCTTGGCGAGAATGCTTGGGTCCGTTGGGAGCAAATGCTCGACAATATTTAGGTCTAACCCCGGTATATCTGCGTAGGACCAAGCAAACACGTCTTGGTATTCCTTGAGAAGTTCAGTAAACCGAGCTGCCTCAGACGAAAATAACTTTCCTCCAATCTTGACCTCCTTCACGTTTTCAAAATCTCCGAGATTGACTGCAATAGGTCCTCTGCGGTCAGTGGTTTATGTTCCTCATATCTGCCCCAGTCTCTTTTGATATCATTGGCATCATCCTCGCATTCTTCCTCGATCTCGTAGGAGAAGTCATCACTGTAGTCTGAGCCACATATTAACCTCTTATGCATGTGAGGGATGGCATGCCTGAAATGTCACAAGCACGGTCAGTATGTTGGTGATACTAATGAAGATGCATGAATTTAAAAAAAAAACATTTTGAAAGAGTTTTTTTTAGAAGCAAAGGAGAGGAGGGGGACTAATCCTCATTTCATTGGACGCTCTCGCTCTCTTAAATTTTTCCGAGGAAACAAAGGATCATGTGGGAAATCAGCCCTCAAGCTTCAAAAATCTGAAGCCGAGTATCATCAGTGGGCCGATTTGTCATCCCACATGTCCCCAACAAAATTCGTGGGGTTTTTATTAGAAGATGGACCGCATTACAGCATGTACCACTTAAACCAACGGTCCGAGATCCAAGGGCATTCTCTTTTTTTCTTTTTTTTTATTATTTTTTTATAGATTGAAAGGGAAATGCATTGCCTAGGAATGAAAACAACATGCAGGGATTAAAATGCATAAGGGAAAAAAGGGGCCTCTTTACTCAGGCTGGTTGAGCTCTTTCTCGGATCCTTCAATGACGACATTAACCGTGTCCTCTAAGAACGGGTTGGAAAAATCCGGTTCTGCTGTGTCTTGGATCATTTCGTCCGCCAGCATCTTGGGGCGTCTCGAGAAATACTGGTCTAGAGGGCTGCTAATCATGCTAGCTTTTCCTTTCCAAGCTCTGGAGCCGATAGACGGTCCAACTCTGCCTCTCTGGCTTCTATGGCCTCCATACTGGCCTCGGCCTCGGTCTTTAGAAGCGAAACCCCAACTAGACTTACCGGTATACCCCAAACCTGTCCGTCGCTCGTTAACGTCTAACTGCAGTGGCGACTTGATTCCCTGGCCATTCCTTCCTAGCCCGCGTCCGAGAATAAACCCGTGCGCCAGTAATATTTTCCCAGGAGCCAAAGTGTACTGGGAAGGTTCAGTGTTGACACCTGATTTTTAATCATCTTTTCTCTTTTAAAAATTTTCAATATTTTTCGGCATTTTTATTTTTTGAAAAATCCATAAAAATTCATAAAATTGAAAAATTAACTTTGGGGACCTTAGCCAAGCCTAGAGAAATAATTTTGACCAAAAAATGATTTTTCATATTTTCAGTATTTTTTATTATTTTTATTTTCGAAAATTTATGAAAAATAAAGAAAAAATGAGAAAATTGCAAAATCAACTTTGGAAGCCTTAGCCAAGCCTAGGCAACCATTTTTGAACAAAAAAATAAATTTTCATATTATATATATTTAATTTAAAAATACAAAAATACTTGAAAATTTTGGAAAAATAACATTTGAGGCAAAAAAAAATACACAAAGATAGTTAATATTTTTATTTTAAATCTATTTTCATATTGGCCATCGCAAATTCAGAAAAATCCAATTCGAGTCACGTGTTCCTTCACGAGTATAATCTCGAATCGGGCCTAAAAAAAATTTAATTTGAGTCAACTTATTTTTAATTTTCACTTTTTATGAGTTGTGACATTGTCTTCTAATATTTTAAATTTTTATCTTGGCCCAATTATACCCAGAATTACTCAATTTTGCAAAAGGGCTTTAATTAAATTCTGCATTATTTTCAGCGGCAAGAAATGAGCTTAAATTTGACGTGTGGTAAATTTTGGTGTGTCAAGATTTAGACTTAAAGAAATATATTTTTCATGGGCTGAATTGTAAATACTTAAAATTCAAGGACTAGAGTGCAAATACCTAACTCTTGAAGGATTATTTTACAAATAACAAAAAGAAGAGTTAGTGGATAAATTAGAATAGAGAATGGAAGATGGAGAAGAGGAGATGAAGAAGAGAAGTTGGAGAAGAATAGATGGAGAAAATAAGATAAGAATAGAGAAGGGAAGATGGAGATGAAGAAGAGTTAGTAGAGAAATTAGAATGGAAGATAATAATAGAGAAGGGAAGATGGAGATAAAGAAGAGTTAGTGGAGAATTTAGAATGGGAGATAAATATGGAGAAGGGAAGATGAAGATGAAAAGAGTTAGTGGAGAGATTAGAATGTGAGATAAAGATGGAGAATGGAAGATGAAAATTAAGAAGAGTTAGTGGAGAAATTAGAATGAGAGATAGAGTTAGTGGAAAAATTAGAATGGGAGATAGATGAGTAGATTATAAAAGGAGGAAGAAGTGAGCTTGAGAGGAGAGGATTCTTGGGAGAGAAAATTTGAAGTGTTTGAGCAGAATTTTTTTTTTGAGAGAAAGTTTTGGATGTTTGAGAGAGTTTTGGGAGATTGAAGAAAAATTTGAGAGAAAGAAAATACCAAAAGAGAGAGAATTTTGAAGATGATGAGAGTTTAAAGCTAGGGGTTATCATCACAAATTCCTTCATCGATCAACATAAATCAAGAGTTCATCCTCGTCAACGAGGAAGAAAATTCGAGCTAAGTGTTTTTATTTATTCATTTATTTATGGTTTTACTCGCAAATTAGCACAAATTGTATACACTTTCTCTATCTCCCATTTTCCCCATATTTTATGTCAGGAGAAGGATATTTCTATGTCAACAGCAAAAATCTCGTAGAGATGCAAAAATCGGCCCAGACAAGCTCCTAAGCTGTCCACCGATTTCTCAACTGATCTGTGACTAAAAGTCCCTCTTAATTCAAAAGAAACTCTCTATATTGGGAACATAGAGAGCGAAAATCAATTATAGAAATCCCTCCCAAAAAAATGGGAGATAAGTACTCTTTCCACTCTTCTGATTTTAGGTGCAGATTAGCACATATTTTGTATACTGACACTTCACTCTATTTTATGTCAGGAAGCCGCAGCTCTATATCAATGGTCAACCCTATGGAAGCACAAAATCGGCTTGGAGGAGTCCTCAAGCGCGCACAAATTTCAAATTGTTGAATCAATTTGTTGTAAGTTATTTTTAAGAACTCAAACCCCAGAATGGAGAGGCAAAACACATCCACTGGAGGTCATTTAAATACCTACACCATAAATCCCAAAGGGAAGAGCCAAGCCAATGCTTAGCCTCCCATTGGAGGTTTTTACTTACAGTAGTTTAAATACCTGCAATTTAAATGTCTGCACCATAAATCCCAAAGGGAAGAGCCAAGCCAATGCTTAGCCTCCCATTGGAGGTTTTTACTTACAGTAGTTTAAATACCTGCAATTTAAATGTTTGTACCTTAAATCCCAAAGGGAAGAGCCAAGCCAATGCTTAGCCTCCCATTGGAGGTTTTTACTTATAGTAGTTTAAATACCCGCAACTTAAATACTTGTACCTTAAATCCCAAAGGGAAGAGCCAAGCCAATGCTTAGCCTCCCATTGGAGGTTTTTACTTATAGTAGTTTAAATACCCGCAACTTAAATACTTGTACCTTAAATCCCAAAGGGAAGAGCCAAGCCAATGCTTAGCCTCCCATTGGAGGTTTTTACTTACAGTAGTTAAATACCTGCAACTTAAATACCTGTACCTTAAATCCCAAAGGGAAGAGCCAAGCCAATGCTTAGCCTCCCATTGGAGGTTTTTACTTACAGTAGTTAAATACCTGTACCTTAAATCCCAAAGGGAAGAGCCAAGCCAATGCATAGCCTCCCATTGGAGGTTTTTACTTACAGTAGTTAAATACATGTACCTTAAATCCCAAAGGGAAGAGCCAAACCAATGCTTAGCCTCTCATTGGAGGTTTTTACTTACAGAAGTTTAAATACTTGCAACTTAAATACATGTACCTTAAATCCCAAAGGGAAGAGCCAAGCCAATGCTAGGCCTCCCATTGGAGGTGTTTATTCACTGTCATGTACTTCCTATAATTCAATTTTTTGAATCATCAGACCCAAAAGATGAGTTAGGTCGTAATACTGCACAGAAGTCGTTAACACACTCCCTCTTTCGGCTTCAAGGAACACTTAAAAAATATAACAAATAAAAATATATATCATCCATGCATCCTACTTAAAAAGTGAAAACACAAAAGAGAATACCCTACTAGAGCCTTAGGGATAAACCAAGCCTGAGTTGCCGAATTAGGATATCCATGAAATTAAGGTACCGAAAGGGCATTAGTTTTAATTAACTAGTGTAACCAAGTCCCCGAGCTCATAATCTCTGGTTCGCAGGAATAAATTAGTTCTCCGGCTAATTTATTTAGGTTTCTAATCGACCTACCAAGAACGATTAGTGGCGACTCCAAATTTCAAAATCATTTAAACAAAAACCAAAGTTGCGATTTGGGGGGGCTTGGGAGGGTCCGCGTTAGGTTAATCAAATCTAATTAACCTAATAATCCGTTAACCCCTTTTCAAATTTAAAATTTTTTTAGAGGGTCGCGACAGCTTGACGACTCCGCTGGGGACGAGATTTTTAAATTTTCGAAAAAAATACCTATTGGAATACTTAAATTTTTTCGAAATTTTAAAAGCCTTAGTGGACATAGGCCAATGAAAATTTCATGGATATTTCGCTTCTGGCGATCTTGTTTGGGACTCATTCTATAGGTGTTATATGTTTTTGCAGGATGGGAGTTATAAGGGGCGGAGTGTTTGGCTAACCCCTTTGTTTTGCAGGCTCGGTGTTGGATTTATTTGTTTAATTTCGCACATTTTTAGAAGCGCTGTTTTGATATCAATTGTTGTGCATGTCTTGCATACTCTGAGGATCACGACACATGCACACACAAGCGTCTAAACCCAAGTCGCGAAATTCTTCCTAGAAAACCATAGATAGGGATCGAATATGCAAAGCTCTTGCGTCGATTGCGCTCGGGTTGACCATATTTTATCCCGCTCATTATCTGAATTGACAATTCTTCCCATTGTGATTTGATTGCGCGGAGGGTAAGTTTGTCAATTCAGATAGTGGGGGCCTTTTTAGGTCCATACCTTGTCTTTTTTTTTCTAGAGTCCACTCCTCACTTGAGTCATGCGCATGACTATGTGATTTGCATTTCTCCAAGGTAAAAGTAAGTTCTCTAATTTTATCTTGTATTTATTTTCGGTCGGTCCATGCTAGGTGTTAGTCAGTTTTTGAACTTGACATTACGACCATTCTTTTAAAAGAAAATAAAAATTAAAATTTCCCCCCTTTTCTTTTCATTTTTTTTAAATGATGCGAAAAAAATCGCTTCAGGGGAATTTTATTAACCAATAAGGGATTTTTGTTATGTTTTTATTGCTTCAATAAAAATGAAATTTTCCTGAAAAATTTTCCTCTGAAAATTTATTTCAATAAAAAGAAAAATTCCTTCAAAAAAGAACTTTGGTAAATATCAAGTGATTTTATCATATTTTTCAAATTATAAAAACTTGCAAGAAAATTCTTTTCGAGAAATTCGCTCATGTTTTTCTAAGAATATTTTCTCTAAATAAAATTAAACTAATGTCTAGGGGGAATTTTGTTCATCAATAAAGGATTTCTTTCATGTCTTTCCTACTTCAATAAAAATAAAATTTTCCTAACAAATTTACCTCTGAAAATTTATTCAAAAAAATGTTGGTAAACATCAAGTGATTTTATCACATTTTTCAAATTATAAAAACTTGCAAGAAAATTCTTCTCGAGAAATTTGCTCATGTTTTTCTAAGAAACTTTTCTCTAAATAAAATTAGACTAATATCTCGAGGGAATTTTGTTGACCAATAAAGGATTTTTGTTATGTCTTTCCTACTTCAATAAAAATAAAATTTTCTTGACAAATTTACCTCTGAAAATTTATTTTGATAAAAAGGAAAATTCCTTCAAAAAAATGTTGGTAAACATCAAGTGATTTTATCACATTTTTCAAAGTATAAAAATTTGCAAGAAAACTCTTTTCGAGAAATTCGCCCATGTTTTTCTAAGAAAATTGTATCTAAATAAAATTAGTCTAATGTCTCGGGGGAATTTTATTGACTAATAAATGATTTTTGTTATGTCTTTCCTGCTCCAATAAAAATAAAATTTTCCTAATAAATATACCTCTGAAAATTTATTTTGATAGAAAATTCCTTCAGAAAATTTGATCAAGAGATTTTATCACACTTTCCAAGTTATGAAAATCTCAAGAAAATTATTTTTGAAAAAATCACATGTGACCTCCTAAGAAAATTTCATTTGATTTCTCAACAAAATGGAAGAATAAAATTAGAATCATGGGCCGACCTTTCTTGCGTTATGTACTAATTATATCCTTTACTTTTGTAGGAAATCCCAGGTATCCCAGGCGGGGGTAAAGTTTGGTTCAATAATGCACACCATGAATTATTTTTAGAAATACGAAAAGACAGGAAATTGCCGATTTCTTAATCCTTGGGGCAAGTGAGGAGATCGATCCTCTCGGACTCAAACATGTGTCAGTTAATGAATACGGATTTGTAAAAGCGACTCGAGAATACAGTCGTATCGAAAAACCAAATTTTCTGGTCGAGCTAAATTGGGGGCAAATCAACTCATGGACATTACCACGGGGATGGACAACTTCGGTTAAAGAAAAATACAAGCGAAAGATCCGAACAATCTCAGACATGAGTAATTCTGTATCGTTCTAATTTACACATAATCATCTTGAGTCTCGAATTGTTTTATTCCATTCTTAACAGGGATTGCAAATTACCTCGAGAAATACCATAACAAGGCCCAAGAGAGCCGCGTTATCCCCAAGGATTAACCTTTGAAAAGAAAGCCCCATGGACACCTACGGTCCAATGGACCGAATGGTATGGGGGATGACAGTAGGTCCGAAATATCCCAAGTTCGATCCCCAAGGAATACTCGACGAGTAATACCTAAGTCAATATTTTGCCATATTCTCGGCTTAATGGTGAAGCATCCAACAAAAGTCAAAGAAAACTCAATCCAGCAAAATTGGTAAAAGACTTGTCTAAGGCATTCAAGATGAAGGGTAAATCAGTATCGTTTCCAATTTATCCCTTTTAATACTGGTTGACATGTCTCCTTTTCTTGTTACAGGAAATATTTATACTAACATGTAACATGTTGAAGGAGACAAATCCAAAAGAAAATGATGATCATCTGACAAGATCTATTCTGGTAAAAAATGAGGGGTATTTAACCGCTAAACGATGGCGGTCGTTGTCACTAAATAAACCAAAATGCTCCCTCACCCATATGCCTCATCGTGCAGGAGCAAAACTTGAGACAAACCGCTCCTCGACATAAGGAATAGGCTTCCCAATTTGTTCGGTCCGCCCACATACCAGGGGCAATTTAAATTCGCCCATATTTGCACATTATATAAACACATATTATGCTAAAAAATTGTCACATCTGCATTGTACTTACACAGTTAATGAATTATGCATGACTATTCTGTGTGTTTAACTTACCAACTCCAACTTAGAGGATAAACTGCACAGGAGACATTAAATGTGCAGAATGGGGCATGACAGGATGAGGAAAGGCAAACCATTTTCACACAAGTCTAACATTTTAATCTACAGATAAACAGCCTTTCCCCAGAGTGAGAGAAAGCCATTTTGAAATGAAGTCCCCCATTCAGATTATATTCGAGGTGTTCATACTATAAGAACCTTCTTAAACAGAAGTGGTAATGCAATACATGATCCATATGTTGATCGATTATTACACAGACTACCTTTAATCATGGCAAACTTAGCTGAACAATTTTGTATGAACCAATGAACGCATTGATGAAAATGCTTGCACATGTTAGCTCTGACATTGCCTGACAGGCAACACATTCCCGGTGTTTGAGTTACCTTCCAAAGTCTTGAAATTCATTCGGCGATTATTGAATGAACAAGCCTGGTTGTCGAGAAGCCACCAAGCATTTCTTCCAAATTCTCAGGTAAGTATATCATCAACTTAAACCTTTCGAGAGAATGAATTCTGACGGTTGTTGGGATACTCGAATCCATTGTGGTATATATAGGTATCCACCTTCTTCAATAAAGCATGATTTGTCTCAAGGACAGAAATGTTCGAGACCTTTTGATCTCTCCCTCTTTGGTTTGTTCCCAAAGCGACAGGAGAATATAATTTGGGTTTAAGCTTCTGCAGGATTCCTGGTCTCCCCAGATTTCAGAATGGCACTCTTTGAGGCAAATCAAGTCCTTCTTACAGGTAAAGCAAATCCTTCTTACAGGCACAAAGTCCTTCTTATAGGCAAATCAAGTCCTTCTTACAGGCACAAAGTCCTTCTTACAGGCACAAAGTCCTTCTTACAGGCAAAGCAAGTCATTCTTACAGGCAAATCAAGTCCTTCTTACAGGCACAAAGTCCTTCTTATAGGCAAATCAAGTCCTTTTTACAGGCACAAAGTCCTTCTTACAGGCAAATCAAGTCCTTCTTACAGGCAAATCAAGTCCTTCTTACAGGCACAAAGTCCTTCTTACAGGCAAATCAAGTCCTTCTTACAGGCAAATCAAGTCCTTCTTACAGGCAAACTAAGTCCTTCTTACAGGCAAACCAAGTCCTTCTTACAGGCACAAAGTCCTTCTTACAGGCAAATCAAGTCCTTCTTACAGGCAAATCAAGTCTTTCTTACAGGCACAAAGTCCTTCTTACAGGCAAATCAAGTCCTTCTTACAGGCAAAGCAAGTCCTTCTTATAGGCACAAAGTCCTTCTTACAGGCAAATCAAGTCCTTCTTACAGGCAATGCAAGTCCTTCTTACAGGCACTAAAGTCCTTCTTACAGGCAAAGTAAGTCCTTCTTACAGGCAAATCAAGTCCTTCTTACAGGCAAACCAAGTCCTTCTTATAGGCAAAAAGTCCTTCTTACAGGCAAATCAAGTCCTTCTTACAGGCAAAGCAAGTCCTTCTTACAGGCACAAAGTCCTTCTTACAGGCAAAGTAAGTCCTTCTTACAGGCAAATTAAGTCCTTTTTACAGGCAAATCAAGTCCTTCTTACAGGCAAATTAAGTCCTTTTTACAGGCATTAAGTCCTTTTTACAGGCACAAGTCCTTTTTATAGGCACTAAGTCCTTTTTACAGCCACCAAGTCCTTTCTACAGGCACCAAGTCCTTCTTACAGGTATCTTCATGGGGTGACCTACCATACGGGTCAAATCTCAATCAAAATTTAATCAGTAGAATCCTTTTATTAGGAATCTACCATGGTACGACCCACCATACGGGTCAAATGGTATGACCCACCATACGGGTCAAATTTTAATTCAATTTTTAATCAATAGAATCCTTTTATTAGGAATATATCATGGGTTGACCTACCATACACATTCAAATTCAACCACCCTAAGGTTTTCTTATAACGAATCTTTGGGTTCTCATTTCATTTTCAGTAGAATATTCATGTCACGATTCTTTTTATTTCATTGTGTTGAGTCGATTAGGATTTAGGTGTCATTTCTTCTTTGAAATGAACCTCTGCCGAGCTTCCTTTCAAAGACGGGCAGCTGTTGACACCTGATTTTTAATCATCTTTTCTCTTTTAAAAATTTTCAATATTTTTCGGCATTTTTATTTTTTGAAAAATCCATAAAAATTCATAAAATTGAAAAATTAACTTTGGAGACCTTAGCCAAGCCTAGAGAAATAATTTTGACCAAAAAATGATTTTTCATATTTTCAGTATTTTTTCTTATTTTTATTTTCGAAAATTCATGAAAAATAAAGAAAAAATGAGAAAATTGCAAAATCAACTTTGGAAGCCTTAGCCAAGCCTAGGCAACCATTTTTGAACAAAAAAATAAATTTTCATATTATATATATATATATATATATATATATATATATTAATTTAAAAATACAAAAATACTTGAAAATTTTGGAAAAATAACATTTGAGGCCAAAAAGAATGCACAAAGATAGTTAATGTTTTTATTTTAAATCTATTTTCATATTGGCCATCGCAAATTCAGAAAAATCCAATTCGAGTCACGTGTTCCTTCACGAGTATAATCTCGAATCGGGCCTAAAAAAAATTTAATTTGAGTCAACTTATTTTTAATTTTCACTTTTTATGAGTTGTGACATTGTCTTCTAATATTTTAAATTTTTATCTTGGCCCAATTATACCCAGAATTACTCAATTTTGCAAAAGGGCTTTAATTAAATTCTGCATTATTTTCAGCGGCAAGAAATGAGCTTAAATTTGACGTGTGGTAAATTTTGGTGTGTCAAGATTTAGACTTAAAGAAATATATTTTTCATGGGCTGAATTGTAAATACTTAAAATTCAAGGACTAGAGTGCAAATACCTAACTCTTGAAGTATTATTTTACAAATAACAAAAAGAAGAGTTAGTGGATAAATTAGAATAGAGAAGGGAAGATGGAGAAGAGGAGATGAAGAAGAGAAGTTGGAGAAGAATAGATGGAGAAAATAAGATAAGAATAGAGAAGGGAAGATGGAGATGAAGAATAGTTAGTAGAGAAATTAGAATCCATAAAGAAGAGTTAGTGGAGAAATTAGAATGGGAGATAAATATGGAGAAGGGAAGATGAAGATGAAGAAGAGTTAGTGGAGAGATTAGAATGTGAGAAAAAGATGGAGAATGGAAGATGAAAATTAAGAAGAGTTAGTGGAGAAATTAGAATGAGAGATAGAGTTAGTGGAAAAATTAGAATGGGAGATAGATGAGTAGATTATAAAAGGAGGAAGAAGTGAGCTTGAGAGGAGAGGATTCTTGGGAGAGAAAATTTGAAGTGTTTGAGGAGAATTTTTTTTTTTGAGAGAAAGTTTTGGATGTTTGAGAGAGTTTTGGAAGATTGAAGAAAAATTTGAGAGAAAGAAAATACCAAAAGAGAGAGAATTTTGAAGATGATGAGAGTTTAAAGCTAGGGGTTATCATCACAAATTCCTTCATCGATCAACATAAATCAAGAGTTCATCCTCGTCAACGAGCAAGCAAATTCGAGCTAAGTGCTTTTATTTATTCATTTATTTATGATTTTACTCGTAAATTAGCACAAATTGTATACACTTTCTCCATCTCCCATTTTTCTCATATTTTATGTCATGAGAAGGATATCTCTATGTCAACAGCAAAAATCTCGTAGAGATGCAAAAATCGGCCTAGACAAGCTCCTAAGCTGTCCACCGATTTCTCAACTGATCTGTGACTAAAAGTCCCTCTTAATTCAAAAGAAACTCTCTATATTGGGAACATAGAGAGCGAAAATCAATTATAGAAATCCCTCCCAAAAAAATGGGAGATAAGTACTCTTTCCACTCTTCTGGTTTTAGGTGCAGATTAACACATATTTTGTATACTGACACTTCACTCTATTTTATGTCAGGAAGCCGCAGCTCTATATCAATGGTCAACCCTATGGAAGCACAAAATCGGCTTGGAGGAGTCCTCAGGCGCGCACAAATTTCAAATTGTTGAATCAATTTGTTGTAAGTTATTTTTAAGAACTCAAACCCCAGAATTGAGAGGCAAAACACATCCACTGGAGGTCATTTAAATACCTACACCATAAATCCCAAAGGGAAGAGCCGAGCCAATGCTTAGCCTCCCATTGGAGGTTTTTACTTACAGTAGTTTAAATACCTGCAATTTAAATGTCTGCACCATAAATCCCAAAGGGAAGAGCCAAGCCAATGCTTAGCCTCCCATTGGAGGTTTTTACTTACAGTAGTTTAAATACCTGCAATTTAAATGTTTGTACCTTAAATCCCAAAGGGAAGAGCCAAGCCAATGCTTAGCCTCCCATTGGAGGTTTTTACTTACAGTAGTTTAAATACCCGCAACTTAAATACTTGTACCTTAAATCCCAAAGGGAAGAGCCAAGCCAATGCTTAGCCTCCCATTGGAGGTTTTTACTTATAGTAGTTTAAATACCCGCAACTTAAATACTTGTACCTTAAATCCCAAAGGGAAGAGCCAAGCCAATGCTTAGCCTCCCATTGGAGGTTTTTACTTACAGTAGTTAAATACCTGCAACTTAAATACCTGTACCTTAAATCCCAAAGGGAAGAGCCAAGCCAATGCTTAGCCTCCCATTGGAGGTTTTTACTTACAGTAGTTAAATACCTGTACCTTAAATCCCAAAGGGAAGAGTCAAGCCAATGCTTAGCCTCCCATTGGAGGTTTTTACTTACTGTAGTTAAATACCTGTACCTTAAATCCCAAAGGGAAGAGCCAAGCCAATGCTTAGCCTCCCATTGGAGGTTTTTACTTACAGAAGTTTAAATACTTGCAACTTAAATACATGTACCTTAAATCCCAAAGGGAAGAGCCAAGCCAATGCTAGGCCTCCCATTGGAGGTGTTTATTCACTGTCATGTACTTCCTATAATTCAATTTTTTGAATCATCAGACCCAAAAGATGAGTTAGGTCGTAATACTGCACAGAAGTCGTTAACACACTCCCTCTTTCGGCTTCAAGGAACACTTAAAAAATATAACAAATAAAAATATATACCATCCATGCATCTTATTTAAAAAGTGAAAACACAAAAGAGAATACCCTACTAGAGCCTTAGGGATAAACCAAGCCTGAGTTGCCGAATTAGGATATCCATGAAATTAAGGTACCGAAAGGGCATTAGTTTTAATTAACTAGTGTAACCAAGTCCCCGAGCTCATAATCTCTGGTTCGCAGGAATAAATTAGTTCTCCCGCTAATTTATTTAGGTTTCTAATCGACCTACCAAGAACGATTAGTGGCGACTCCAAATTTCAAAACCATTTAAACAAAAACCAAAGTTGCGATTCGGTGGGGCTTGGGAGGGTCCGCGTTAGGTTAATCAAATCTAATTAACCTAATAATCCGTTAACCCCTTTTCAAATTTAAAATTTTTTTAGAGGGTCGCGACATTCAGGAATTCTCCTTTTAGTCCAGGCAGGCGCGTGCGTGACGGCCACCAACTCGAGAGAGTGGTAGCTAGCCTCCTCCTTCTGCTCCGGCTCTATGTATGGGACTGCACTCTTTTGATACGCTGCCAGATCTGTCTCTCCGTGCACAGTTATCACCTTCCCGTTTACCACGAATCTGACCTTCTGATGTAGACTCGAGGGTATTGCGCCCGCCGTATGGATCCACGGTCTGCCCAACAAAAGTCCGAAGGCGCTCGGAAGATCCATAACTTGAAACCCGATGGAGAACTCTACAGGTCCGATGAAGACATCCAGGTCGATCTCGCCAACTACGGTCTTCCTCATCCCATCAAACGCCCTGATGGTGGCTTTGGAGGTGCGGATGAGTTCCTCGTTTATGCCCAAGTTTCTGAGCGTAGCTAATGGGCATATGTTGAATGCCGAGCCGTTGTCGATCAGTACGTGGGAGATGTGCTTGCCGTGACTCCTGGCTGATATATACAGCGCCTTGTTATGGGCCCACCCGTCTACAGGGACGTCTTCATCTGAGAAGGATATCTGATCCTTCAGCAAAATGGATCCGACAAATTCCTCCAGCTGCACCTCATTTATCGTCTCTGGTACGTGCACTTCGTTCAGCACCTTCATCAGTGCACTCTTATGTTTTTCTGAGTTGACAAATAGATTGAGCAGCGATATCTGGGCTGGCATCTTTCTTAGCTGCTCGATTACTTCGAATTCGCTGGTCCTAACGATGGACAAAACCCTCTCTGCATTCTCCTTTGACACCTCTCTCTTTTCGGGCTCCCCTTCTCTCGGAGCGTAACACCTACCGGACCTCATGACCGCATCGATTTCTCCTGTCCCATAGTCCCAAGGGACAGCCTTGGGATCATACTCTGTCGGCGGCGGGATCTTTATCACGATCTTTTCAGTCTTATTGTCGCCCTCGTCTTCTCATCCTCTAGCTCCAGATTGGCTAGGGAAATCACCACACGTCCTGCGGAACCACTCCTGACGTCTTTACACTCGTCTACTTCGGCTAACTTGATCACGAAAGGGGCCCTCGTTCCTATCATCGCGATCAGCTCATCCTCATCGATGTGGTTTGAATCGTAATCTCGGTACCATGGCCCTGTTGTCGTCCTCATCGATTTCGGCAGAAAGTCGTTTCGCCTTTGGCGATCATTGGTCCGCACCGATTCGGTAGAAGAGACAGCCGGGTCAGAGTCCATTTTGCTTCCAAGTTCGCTCCTTTGAAGAATTTGCTCGTGCTTCAATCCGATGCTTATCACATGGTCAAAAGACTGAAATCCGTATGCGCACATACGCTCGAGGTATTTTTGGGGGAGGACCTGCATAAAGATTTCCAGCATTTCTTTCTCATCCAGTGGGGGTAAAACTTGCCTTGCCTGCAGCTCCCATCTACGTGCAAATGCCTTGAACCCTTCGCCCTCCTCCATGGTAACGCGGGTCAAATCGTCCTTGCCGACTATAGACTTTACGATGGCCTCAAATCGCTGTATGAACTGCCTTTCGAGATCCTCCCAGTCAGTAATCCAGTCGAGGTCGATCGAGTGATACCAGTACAGGGCCGGGCCGATTAGGCTGCGCTCGAAGTTGCTGATGAGGATCTGATCATCCTCATGATGACCGGCCATCTTGCTGAGGTAGCAGGAGATGTGGTTCAAGGGGCAGCCTTCCCCTCCGAACTTGTGCGGGAACGTTATCGACTGGCAGGTCGATATTGCCTTCCTTCCCGGGTACCAATTGCCTTCAATTCACGCACCATGTTGGCCAGGTCTTTACACTGATCCTCCAATCCGGCTATCTTTCTGTTTTGTTACTCAATGGTTTTCCTCAGCTCTAGCATCTGATACTTCTCCTCCGTGGGTGGCGCCCGTGTGTTCTCTGTCATTCTTGACAATTCGGCCCTTAGACTGCCCATGCCTCTCTCTAAACCGACGAGTCGTTCTTGAGTTCCCAAATCACACTGTTCCTTTGCCCGAGTCGGGGTTGTTTTATCTACTTCGGCTACTGTTTCCTCTTCGTTAACAGGGTCATCCATGCCGTCCCACCCATCAGGGATGATCTCCTCCGTCCTAACGAAAAAGCTTGGCGGGACGGAATAAAGCACCCGGTAGTTGTAGCCTCTGCTATCCTGTCCCAAGGTATCCACTATATCTCCTCTTTCCAGGGCCTCTCGTAGGAAATTCTTGTCGGCCTCATGCGCCCTTTTGCGACGGACGTCCTCATCATCTGGTTCTTTGTCAAATTCCTCAATGGCGCGTTCTTCACTCGACCCGTGTTCACGTGGGGCCTCTCCTAAACTTCCGCTATCCGCATCGTCATCGCCCCAAATAGCGTTTACCCTCCTGTGGTCTGGCAGAGGGTTCTGCTGCACATTCGGCTCTGTCTTATCAAATTCCAGCATTCCCCCGTCTATCAGCGCCTGCACTTTATACTTGAGCACCAGGCAGTTGTCCACATTATGCCCTTTTTCTCCCATGTGGTATGCGCATGATTGGGTCTCGTCAAACCCAGGGAATCTCGGTGGGTTTGGTCTTGGAGGCTCTTTGGCGACCAAGTGCCCGTCTAACAGCATGGGCAGTAGCCTTGACAGAGGGCGAGGGAGTGGTGTGAAGGATGGTGGAGCTTTCTTCCTGGCCTCGAACTTCCTTGGGGCAAATCCTGACGTTCCACCCTGAGTGGGGGTGGATTTCAGGAACTTCTTCGACTGCGGGGGGGTTGGTACAAACGCAACGTCTCCCACGTTCTCTCGCTCTCTCCTGGTTGGATAGGATCGTCTGATCGGTGGTTCTGACACGCGCTTCTTTCTAAGCGCCCACTCATGACGTTCTGCCACCTTGACAAGGTGGGTGAAGGTCTGATAACCCGACGTGTTCGGTTTCTCGAAATAATCGAGTGGCAGCGTCTTCAAAAACAGGTCCACTAACTCCTCCTTCGGGATAGGCGGTTTCACCTCAGTGGCTATAGCCCGCCACCTCTGAGCAAAGGTGCGTATCGTCTCGTTTCTTCCTTTCGCGATTCTTAACAAGTCTTCCCTGGTCGGTGCCGTGGCCGTGTTGAACTTATACTGGTGCAGAAAATCTTCCACCAAATCCTCCCAGCTATCGTATTCCTCCATGTCCAGTTCAACAAACCAGGCCAGCGCGGCGCCTGACAAGCTCTCCTGGAACGTGCTCATCAGCAATGGGACGTAGTCCGAGTAGTGCGCCATCTTGCGCAGGTAATATCTCAGGTGAGCTCGGGGATAGCCTGTTCCATCATACTTCCTCACAAACTCTGGCTCCTTGTATCCAGCGGGGACTTCGATCTTGGTGAACGGAGAGATCTTGTCGAACCTGGCCAGTTCGTAACCCTGGCTGCTCAGGCATTTTTCGATTTTCGCGAGCCTTCTCGCGCCTTCTTTAGTCTTAGCCGGTGGCCTTTCCTTCTTCTCTTTTTCCAAGTCGATCACGAACGGAGGGGTTTTATGGGGGCACGTCCTTCTCAGATTCAGTGCTAGTGGTCTGGTTGGTGTCGGAGTCGTTTGAAGTGGTGGGGTTAACTTCGGGTGCAGCTGGGGCCTTTCCTTGCGCAGTCATCATTGACTTCATTTCCACCATCATAGTGGCCATCAGGTTAATCTGATCTTCGAGGCCAGTCACTCTGGAAGTCAGCTCTTCAGCCATCTTTCGCGTCTTACTGCGAGTCTTTGTGACTACAGAATTTTACCTGTTTTAAAAATAGCGAGTCAGGGATGCGCGAGTCGAATAAAAGTGCAGGAACTTAAAACCTTCTCGATACTATGTTCACACATGGTTAATGGGGGAAAGACTCGATCATGAGCCTTAGCCTCATGAAATCGATCTTTCTACTCATTAAACGTGTATGAGCATACCATCAAGGAGGTGGATAACCCATGGTAATTACTTTATTTAAGAAAACGATGATGAATGATCATATATGAAAATGTCATGATCCTATTACAATCAGAAGCAAAATCAAGTAGGGAGATCGTCTATTCTATCCGACGGCGCTTGGAGGCTAAGGCATCCTCGCTGTCTTCCGATTCATCCAGGTCCCATTCCTGCGGGTCTTCATCTTCCTCGGCCGGCGGCGGTCCCATGTGCTCTGGTACATATGGCTCTACTCCAGGCAAGTGCGGGATGATGTAGTCCGGTATGTATGGCTCTACGAAGGATTGTCGATATTCTTTGAACAACTTGATGTAGTCCTTGGATGCTCGGTGGATGCTCATCTCGTCATCTAGGTAGTCTGGCCATTCCACGCTCTGCAGTGGGGAATTCTTCAAGGTGTGGATGATGAGGTCGATCTTGGCCTGGTACGCTGCCTTTGCTTCCTTAGTAAGCTCACCTCGTGGCAAGTCGAAGGCGAAGACTCCTGGTCGTACTGCCGGCGGGACTTCTTGCAGCATGCCAAATTGCCTTACCACCCTGATAGGATAGTAGGCGATTCCACCCGTGCAGCCTAGTAAAGGGATAGGGTCCCCATCTACTCCTGTGATGCGAGCTTCTAGGATCTTAGGCCAGGTTAAGCGCCAGCGAAGTTGTTTCGGCTCTAGGTCTTCTAGTTTTTTCCTCCAATCCTTGAAGGACAGTTCCTTGACGGCGGACTGACATTTCAGGAAGGAACTGAGTGGGTGGATATGTCGGCTGATCTCGTAGCATCCGACACGAAGGTTAAGGGTTTTAACGTGCGAGGTGAACCACACGTAGAGAAGACTATTGGACGCTTGGAATGTACCTCTCTGGGTTGGCTGAAAACGGTTTAGGGAAAGGAAGGTTTCGGCTAGAATCATGTAGGAGTAATTCCAGCGGTAGCAGGCTTGTTTAATAATGTGAACCATGGAAGGATGGAAAGTGGTTTGGGAAGTGGGGAATAAGATAAAAGCGAAAAAGGCTAGGATGAAAACTCTAGCCGGTTTAAGACCAGCTTCGACTGGGAGGGAGGAATAGTTGTTGGATAGGAATGAGAGGGTGAACCTGCTAGAGTTGGATTTGAGGACCTTTTCAATTTCTGAGGTCTTGAGACGTAGGAATTTAGAGAGGGCTAAGGTAGAATCTTTTCCTAATACAGGCCGCACGATGTAATCGTCAAACTCCAGTCCGATGATCGCTGTGTACTCTTCCAGGGTAGGTGTGATCTCTATTCCTCGAATATTGAAAGTCACAGTCTCCGTATCCCAAAACCTTGCCAATGCTTGAATGAGGGTGGGCTGGTAGTTGACCTTGAGGAAATCCAATAAGCGTCCTAGGCGTTCTTCAACATAGGTTTGGTTATCCCGGTTGAGACGGCTCCACCACGCTGTAAGCTCCTTACGTGGGACTGGGATGATCTTAATATCCAATTTCCCCATCTATCATGAATATGCAAGAATGTACTAAAATTAATTACCATTGGTTATAATGAAGATGCAATGTAAATGCACTAGCCCAATTTCATATTCTCTCTTGGTGAAATAAGGATTAAAACATTCCTACTTGACCAAAAGAAGTTAGTCAGAGGGTTTTAATCAAGATTTCTCCCAAAGAAATTATGCAATTGGCTAGGATCCCTCGATGATTGGAATGAAAGCCATTGCCTATCTAAAGATCTCGAAAAGGAAATTGGAAAGTATGCGAATACATCTCAAAAGATCCCTAATATATCAAGTCTAAATGGGACGAGGAGGATGCGGAAATACAACATCCAAAAGTATGTAGAAAAATATCCTTCTATCCTAAAGTGGCTTTCAGACCAATCATCAAGGTGACGACTCACTCATGAAATGATGTATGAGATGTATGGTATACAGAAATGAATTATGAAATGAAAATAAGAAAGCCTTACCAACCAGACCCTTTCATGTTTTGGTTTTAGGTATACTAACCGACCAATTCACATGTGCATGAGACAAGTGAGGAATTGACTCTAGAAAAGGAAATAAAAGGAGGGACAGGGTATGGGCCTAAAAGGCTCCCACTGTCTGATTCGACGACTTTTGTCCACAAGCGCAATCGAACGTCAAGTGGGAAGAATCATTGATCCAGACAGCGAGCAGGATCGAATATGGTTAACCCAGGCGCAATCAAACGCTAGGGCTTTGCATATCGATCCCTATCTATAGCGACCTAAGAAGAGTGTTTCGCAGCTTGGGTTTAGGTGCTTGTGTGTGCAGGTGCTGTGATCCTCGGAGTATGCAGGACATGCACCGTAGTTGATATCAAACAGCGCTTCTAATTTGCAGGGAATAAATAAACAATTCCAAACTCCAACCCTACATAAAATACGTCAACAATCACTCCTCCCCTTATAACTCCATCTACAAAAATATTTAACACATTTTATTAGTGGACTTACCTCACCTTCAGGAGCGCCTGCAGAAAAATATGTTAGAAAGCACTAAAATTTTTAATCGGCTCAAGTCCTCTAATGGGTTAAAACCAAGTCCCCGGCGGAGTCGTAAGTCTGTCGCGACCCTCCCGAGGTTTTCTGGGATTCCTCGATGGAGCTAATGGATTGCTAGGCCCATTGGATAACTGGGCTTAGCTCGGGCCCTCCCAAGCCCATACCAAATCGCGTCAGGGAAATTTAAATCAAGATTGACCTTAGTGTGGTCAAGTGACATGTGAATAGTGTGCGTGCCATAGGAGTCGCCACCAATCATTTATTGGAGGGTATGACTGGGAACCCTATCAAACGATTAGGAGAGATCGCTCGATCCTACGAGAACCAGAGATCTAGATTCGGGGACTTAGTTACGTCGATACTACCATCGACGCCCTCTCGGTACCTAAGTTGAGTGATTTCCTAATCTAAGGAATTCATACAGGCGAGATTAGATAAGGTAAGTTCTAAGAATCTAAGGGGGGTTCATGCAGGAGGGATAATTTGTCCTATCAATCACAATCAAGGAAGTAAATGTGCAATAAAAAATCAATATGCGGAGAAGATACATCAAGTTAAGTCAAAGCGGGCCTAGGGGGGTCTTAGAAAAGCCTAGAAAACATGCCAATTTGGTTCAATGTTGATTTGGAATGATTTGGGTCAGATTGACCAGAAGGGAAAAACGGTCATTTTGGAAGGCTCGGGAAGCCAAAGCCGTGAAAATAGGTCAAACCAGTTGAATGTGGTTTTTCCCTAATTTCCATGATTTTTTAGGAATTTCCTTGATTTTTCTAGAATTTTCTATGATTTTTCTAGAATTTTTTGGGATTTCTAAGAATTGTCTAAGGATTTCCTATTTTTTGGAACATTTTCTATATTTTCTGAGATTTTTATTTTTGATTTTCTAAATTTTCTCTATTTTTTCAAGCATTTTCTACATTTTTTAACAAATTTACCAATTTTTCTAAATTTTCTATAATTTTTTGTTTTTATTTATTATTTTATTTATTTCCCTATAATTTCCAATTTTCTAAATTTTTATAAGATTTTCAGAATTTTTTATTATTTTTATTGTATTTTTATTCGATTATTTATTTATTTTTGTTTATTATTATTTTTTTATTTTCTAATAATATATATATTTTTGAACCGGGTCGGGTCAACCCGGCCCGTCCGAGAACCCGGCCCGAAAGTCCAAATCTAAACCCTAGGTTAAACGACGTAGTTTTGACTTTTTATTTATTTTTTAATTTTTTTAAACTATTTTTCAAGTTTTTATTATTTATTTTTTTAGTAATATCATTATATTCTTTAGTTATACGGACCGGGTCAAATGGACCCGGCCCACTAAGCTAAATTCGGCCCAAAATCCTTAATGAAAGCCTAGACCAAAACGACGTAGTTTTAGGTAAGATTTCCAATTTTCAGATTTTTTATTCTATTTATTTTTCCCGCATGTTTTCTAATCCAATGGCTAGTAATCTACCACGTGGCTAGCCCGCAGACGTCTGATCCTTCTAAAGGAATCTACGGCCAGGATCCGATTCGGGACAAAATCCTAACCGTCTATTATTTCGATTTTTTTTAACAAAATAATTAGATAATTCGGATTAAAATCTTTATTAACAGAAAATCCATGATCGCGACACTTGGCAGCTCCCTATCCACCCGATCAAGATTGCTATTCAGGCTTTGACGTCGTGACGATGTGGACTCCACCTCGGCGTTTGACTGGGTTGACCTCCGACGTGGCATCTGACATGTTTTACCACGTCATTGCGGCGTCGGACTTTGACCAAGTCAAACAGCCAGCTAGACATCGTCTTCTTCCCCGAGTCGTTACTAAATGAATGGCTGAGGTTCGCCGACGACGATCCAACGGCGGAAACAACTCCGATCGAGCTGATTCCGCCGCCAATCGATTCGCACTTGACCCTCGATCAACATATCTAAAACCTAGCCACATCTATCGGTTGAAATTCAATAATCGAAACATCTACAGTGAGCACCCATGGAGATTCAATCGAGCAACATAGATCATAACCATTCAATTAACTTGCAGGCAAGCACCACAGAGGGTCGAGGAGACTTACCTGGGGTCCCGATTGAGCCCTAAATTGCCAGATTGGTCTAATTAAGTCGAGGCAGGATGAACTAGAGTTTGAGGTCTCGGGTCAAGGTTTACGCGCAGAATCAATGCAAAATGAAGGCACGAACGTGGTCAGAAGGTCACAAAGAGTAAAAAGCACAAGAAAATTCGAAGAATAGACGTCGGGTGGGTGATCTGCCATGGATGCACAGGGGTAAACTCGAAAATGGAACTTACCTTTTCCGGTGACGGCAAGCTCTGAAACTGGTACCGGCTGATTCCAGTCGGCTTGGGCGATATTCTCCAAGTGCTTTTACGCCTTAGCTTCCTTTGAATCCCTCTAATTTCCCAGTTGCAGTCGAGTTTTTGCCTCGGCCAAAAGTCCCCCAATCTGAGTTTTTTCGTCCCTTTTTAAGCCCAATTTCGAATGCCTAACCCCCGTCCGAGATAGTCTCCTCCAAGATCTGTTCAAATCTTCAACCAATTTTTTCAAAATCCCTCACAATCTCATTGGAATTTCTCGGTTAAGATTTTCCCCAGCTAGTTTTTTCGTCCCTTTTTAAGCAGAATTGGGTTAGTTGACTTCAAGTCGATTGACCGAGTCGTCGGGTCGGATCCGACCTGACCCGACTGACCCGGTTGATGAAAATTTCTCAAATTAGCCCTCCAAAAATCCAAATTAGGCAAATTAAACCCAAAAATTGAATTCTATGGCATCAAATACATTAAGGAAATGACATTTCATGTCAATTTACCCAAAGATTGATATAAAAATCCAATTTTTAAATTTGACCCGAGAACCCATTTTGCAAAATCCAAAGCCATAGGCCCCTTTTCTGCAAAAATTGTTGCCACCATTGGATTCAGAAGGTCAAAATCTAGGGGGTGACGTCGCCCTATTTTCAATTCAGTCCCTAGAAAATGTTTAATTTCAGTTTTAGTGATTTTAGGGACTAAATTGAAAAATCAGAAATTGCATTTTGGTCCTTTTTAGCGAAATTGGGTGATTTTGAGGGCTTTTGGACTCGATTTTAATTTTAGGAAATAGAGGAGGATGACATGACTCTAAAAATGGAAAATTGGAAAATTAAAAAAGCTAAAATGGAATTTCTATAATTATTTGAATATTCAGAAAATTGAAAATGACAAATAAACCCTAGATTCCAGACTTTATTTTTCAAAATTTATTCATTCAAAATGAATAGAAAATTAAATAAAAAATATTGACTATTTTTTGGTAATTTTCTGACTTCAAATGCTATTTTTTATTAATGTTTTATTATTTTCCTATTTTCTGAAAATATTAAAAAATGCGAAAAATAAGGAAAATTATTTTTTGCTCAAAATTGGTTCCCTAGGCTATGCTGAGGTCCCCAAAGTTGATTTTTTCAATTTTCTGACTTTTTATGGATTTTCTAAAAAATTTTGAAAATAAAATTAGCCAAAAATCGAGTGTCAACAATGTGTGATTACTCCTTTGAAATAAAGAACAATCTGGTTTCTATGTTCTATAATTCAAATAAAGTTGGGTGCTGCAATATGTCAAATGGATTGTACAGATTGTGTTTAACTCCCGATAAAATATACGCAGCTTATACAGCCGAAAATGTTGTCTCCAAAAGGCCTTTACCTAAAGAGCAGTCTTACAAGTTGTGGAATAAACGACTTGGTCACATTTCCAGGGAAAGAGTAGAAAGGCTTGTAAAAGCCGACATTTTACCTACTCTTAAAGATGGCCTGGAAACTTGTGTAGACTGTTGTAAAGGCAAGATGACCAAAATAAAAAAAAAGCGTGCAGTCCGAACTTCTGACCTATTGGAGGTCATACACATTGATATAAGTGGACCATATACTCCAACCTTGTGTAGAAATTATTATTTCATCACATTTATTGATGATTATTCCCGATATGGTTATCTGTACTTGATTAAAGAAAAGTCTGAGTCTCTTGATAAATTCAAGATATTTCGGACTGAAGTCGAGAAACAGTTGGGAAAAGTCATCAAGGTTGTGAGGTCTGACCGTGGTGGTGAGTATTATGGCAGACATGGCGATGCTGGACAGTTTAAGGGGCCATTTGCTAAATACTTAGATGATTTTGGGATAGTAGCTCAGTTTACTATGCTTGGAAGCCCTGAGCAAAATGGTGTGGCCGAAAGGCGAAATCGCACCCTAATGGATATGATGAGGAGTATGATAAGTAGGACCAATCTACCTAAGTTCCTTTGGGGTGAAGCTTTGAAGACGACGCTATACATACTAAATCGAGTTCCCACTAAGGCTGCTCCACTGACTCTTTTTGAGTTATGGACTGGACGGAAACCCAGCCTGAATCATTTTAAGTTATGGGGTTGTCCTGCAGAAGTGAAGCTGTATAATTCAACTTTGAGTAAGTTGGATTCTAAGACCACAAGGTGCTATTTTGTATCTTATCCAAATCATTCCAAAGAATACAGATTTTACAATCCTAATGGAGGCCAAAGGATTGTAGATTCACAAACAGCCAAGTTTTTGGAATTTGACATAGCTGAAAAAGGTACATGTTCAGAGATTATTGAAAGTGATAGGACGGCGGGAAACACTGCATCGTTTTCTTCACCATCACAGATTGTTTTGGAGCTTCCCATACCGGAGACAGTACCTGTTGAGCTTCAGGATCCAATGGTTGATACCATTCCTAATGAAGCTAATCAAGCCCCACAGGAACAGTTTCAATCTGAGGAAATTCCACTAAGGAGGTCTATTAGGTAAAGACGATCAGCGATCCCACCGGATTATATGGTCTACCTGGGTGAACAGGATTATGACATTGGTTGTGTAGTTGATCCAGTTACCTATAAGGATACTGTTACCTGTGAGCAATCAGACCTATGGTTGGATGCAATACAAGATGAGCTACAGTCCATGAGGCATAATGGAGTTTGGGATCTCGTCAAGTTGCCTGCAGGTCATAGGGCGATCGGCTGCAAAATGGGTCTACAAGACGAAGAGGGATTGCAAAGGAAAGGTAGAGAAGTTCAAAGCCAGACTGGTAGCCAAAGGTTTCACTCAAAGAGAGGGAGTGGATTATGAATCAACATTCTCTCCCGTCTCTTCTAAAGAATCTTTCAGAGTGATTATGGCTTTAGTGGCTCATTTTGACATGGAGCTACACCAGATGGACGTCAAGACTGCCTTTCTCAATGGGGATCTCGAAGAAGAAGTCTACATGATTCAACCCGAAGGTTTTGAGGTTAATGATTCCAGTGACCTTGTATGCAGACTGAGGAAGTCTATCTATGGCCTTAAGCAAGCATCCAGACAATGGTATTTCAAGTTTCATAGCGTTGTCACTTCATTTGGCTTCGTTGAAAATAAAGTGGATCAATGTATATACTGCAAGGTCAGTGGGAGAGAATACATTTTTCTTGTTCTCTATGTGGATGACATTCTACTGGCGAGCAGTAATATTGATCTGTTACATGAGACGAAGCACATGCTGTCAGAGAATTTTGACATGAAGGATCTTGGTGAGGCGTCCTTTGTCCTTGGCATTGAAATCCATAGGGATCGTTCACGCCACATTTTGGGTTTATCTCAGAGGACATATATTGATCGTATCCTGGAGAGATTCAACATGCAGGATTGCAAGCCAGGTAATATTCCTGTCTGTAAATGTGATAAGTTGAATCTTTCGCAGTGTCCTCAGACTGAGATGGAGAAATCTGAAATGAAGAATGTACCTTACGCTAGTGCACTTGGGAGTATCATGTATGCTCAAGTATGTACTAGACCAGATGTTGCTTTTGCGACAGGACTTCTGGGCAGATACCAGTCAAATCCAGGACATGCTCATTGGATTGCTGCCAAGAAGGTTCTGAGGTACTTAAAGAGGACAATGGACTACATCATGACATACAGGCGTGTTCAGAATCTGTAGCTTGTTGGATACTCGGATTCAGATTTTGCGGGGTGTCAGGACGACAAGAAGTCGACTACAGGCTACATATTTATGTTAGCAGGCGGTGCAGTATCATGGAAAAGTGAGAAACAGAAATCCATATCCTCCTCGACCATGCAAGAGGAGTTCATAGTGTGCTTTTCAGCAGCTACTCAGGTTATTTGGCTCCGAAACCTCATTAGGGAGTTGACCGTATTTGATTTTGTTGATAGACCCATACAGTTGTATTGTGACAACAATTCTGCAGTGTTATTTATTAACAACAACAGACGTCTTAAGGGGTCTAAACATATGGAGGTCAAATTTCTGACCATAAAGGATTCAGTGCAGAAAGGCGACGTTGCAGTAGAGCATGTTTCTACAGATGATATGGTAGCAGACCCACTAACTAAAGGTGTTCGCCCATGTATTTTTGAACGACATGTCATTAGTATGGGCTTAGTGGCATCATTGGATATCGTGTTTTAGTGGGAGGCATATTTTAGTTTGCTCTAATAAAGTTTGCATCTGTGTTTTATTACATTTTGTAATATAAAGATATGTATTGAAGTGCCTGCAGCACTATTAAGATATGTATTGAAGTGCCTGCAGCACTATTAATGTTAAATACATATTCTTATAAATCTTGAGATATGTGTAAATCTCGAGTATTGACTATGGGCATTTAGATATTAGCCATGTTTGTATGTCTTGTTACACATAAAGAAAAGTTAACTATAAAGCTGAGACATATGCTGGTTCATTGGAACCATATAGATATTCTCTAGTGGCACGTCAGGTTTAGTGTCACATAAAGAGAGAGAATGGTGTCCGACAAAGTGGATAACACATAAAGTATATCTCTTTTGAGGTGTTATCCAATTGCCACACTACCATATTAAATCCATATCAGTAAAGTTAAGAACACTCGTGACCATGGATGGCTCTGTGTCTTCTGACGCAGTTACTGGCATGATCCGGTGTTTAAGACTTTATGGGATCGGATTGGCCGTTAAGATTAATCCTTAAACCAATATGAAGGCGCGCACTACAGTATAGTTTCAATTAATGCTCGCCCAAGTGGGAGAATGTTAGTATTTTCCATATGTAGGCTCGCCTTAATTGTAATTGTAATTAATCGAATACGGTATTAATTTACCGTATACGATATTGGTTTAATACAAGAGGGATTTAAAGGATTCTTAACAGGCCAAATATGGGTCTGGTTAGTGTGGGCCGAATTCCGGCCCGGCCCGTGATGGAAGGACCCAACCGGAAGTTAATATAAGGCTTGGACCCCCCTTTAGCCCGATCTTCATGCCATTCTTCCTCTTCTTCTTCTCCATAAGGCTCCCGAGAGAGAGAGAGTGACGAGATAGAGGTTGTTCCATCGACGCCAGGCGACTCCGAGGGCATAAAGGGGAAGTTCCGAGTCCGTCTCGACGAAGTTCCGAAACCCGATCGTCGTTTTGAGGAGCCGATCGACGATGGATGCTAAATCAGGTACGCCGTCTCGAAATCTTGGCTAGTAGGTTGTTAGAACATGACTACGGAGGTCCTAGGGTGCCGGAATCGCCGGCCATCAAAGGTTCGTTTTTCTGTGATCCAAGCAGCTTGGTTTCTCAGCATGCGATCGAAAGCGATGTTGCCGATGGAATCAATCACTGTATCGAAAACATGTGCGGCGCATAGGTATTCCAGGACCCCTACATATATGCTCTGTTTGTAGCCACAAAGAAGGATAGTTCGGTTGGAAAATTTCTCGAGCGATCCGGGTTCTCGTGAACCTAGCTTGAATGTGGTGTTGGATCAGTTAGGTCTCATGTGGAAGTCATATGATCCGACAGGTCATGTAACTGCAATCGACACTGAAAGTACAGTAGACATAATCTCACGAATTGAGTTTTCAAACCGAGTCTTCTCCAAGACACTCAGCATTATTTATTTATATTGCCTTGGTTGATTCATATCTAGCTGTGGGAAAGAAATGGGTCGACAAAGTCGGACTCCTTGTGCTTGATGCAACCAATCTTCTCTAGTTTAGTAATTGTTGGAAGGAACGAATCTGGAAACGAGGTTGACTTTCTAAGTGGACGTAATCCCGGAAACTTGTTCACTCCTTGTCCAGCGCGTCATCAGCAACAAAACACCATGATGCATCTTGATTTAACAAATCAAAAATGCAGATACAAGCGAAACGATCAGTTGCGTTGTGATCCACCACATCGCCTGTAATGTTGCAGACAGAAGTCAAAAGAATGGATCAGCCTCATAAAACATCTGCTCTCTTTCTCCTTTTCATTTCATGGTTGTCTGAGCATTTTTCGGTCGTCCAGTTCGAGAGCAATTCAAGATTAGGAACTTCCTGCACCATCAGTCCAGAATGCATGTCTTGCTTTGATTCGATAATCTTTCTCGAAGGGAAACTGGAGAAGATCACGGGTCAGCAGATCGTGCGAAAAACCTCTCCCGAGTCGGGAGGTTCGTCTGTGTCCCGTCAAGAAGCTGAACAATCGAGACACTCGATAGAAAGAAAAAACGTCGCCAATGAACAATCAAGTTGATTATTACAAACTAGAGATAACAAAAATCCGCACCACCATCGTCGAGGGATGAGGCTAAATCTGGCAGGATGATTAGTGAGTCCCTTAAAAAGAAATATCACATCCAAAAAGATTGAGCAAAAGAAGTAGGAATTTCATATGTCCCTGTCCCTCTTGCACTCAGGAGGCACATTGGGGAACCTAACCCTATCAGTACAGTAGTTGTAGATAGTGAACTTCTCTCGGACCCACCGCAGTCGCCGGAACTGCGCGGCGTCGAGGTCCTGGAACTCCTTCTGGTCCCACCATCGCTTGCCCTGGCTCTCACAGAACTTGGCATTGACCGAGGCCTCGCAGCCGTCAACGTGGAAGCTCTTGTAGGAGGCCACGAAAGGGGCCTTGGCCCAGTCGGTCTTCTCGATCCCGCCGCGCGTGGCCCAGTCGTCGGCGTTCCACAGGCTCGAGTAGATCTTCATCGGCTGGTCGAAGGGGAACTTCACCCCAAGGTCCTTGCCGTTCTTGAACACTCTTATGGGCACATCATCCACGAAAAAACTATTGGGTACATCGCATTTCCGAGACACAATTAGAACCGAAATATTTCATTCAGGATAGAAAAAATCTCTGGTTCAAAGATTGTAGATTGGCATTGGATCAAACAGAGAAGTTTCGTTAAAGTCGGAATCTTTAAACGGATTGAAGCAGAATGACCGATCCATTAGACTTCATGGAAGCTCATTATCTGCTCGATTCAAGTATTAACAAGGTCGAGCTCGACTTGGTTCATGATAAGTAGATGCGAAATCGCCAATGAGCCGAAGTTCGCATGGTCGGAACTTGCTTGTTAGTGGCCTGACTCATTTTCCATAGCGAGAGCCGGATTGAATCGAGTAAAGCGAAGGAGACTTACACAATCTGATACAAGTTCCAGAGCACAGAGTAGGAGTGATAGTCCTTGGTGGGATCAAACCACAGATAGATCCTCTGCTCTTTGTTTCCTTTCCCACCAGTGAACACATTGGTCTGCAAAATGTATGGTTGACCAGTTCTGTTCCCCAGGAACTCAAAGTCTATCTCGTCATGCTCTGAGTTCTGAGACGACAACTGCCACAGTGACACACAACCCACGAGTTTCAGCTATAATTTCCTCAAATATGATCAACAACGTTCTTCAAAAACTAGAGTGGAAATTGGTTGGATTGCAGAAGAAAAGGCGGCGACTTACGTAGAACGCGGTGACCGTGCCGGCCGAATCGCCGGGAACCATCTTTATTTGCATGCTGAAGTGGCCGAACAAGTAGGAGCCCTTTGATTGGAACCCAGTCCCTTCACAAGCAGGGGCAAAGTCAAAAGCAAAACAGAGCAAAAGTGACAGTAAAGAAAAGCTTACGATCTGAGAGATTTCGTTGATTCTATCCTCCTTTCATAACGTTTCGGATCTGTTTTTCAATGTTTTCGGCCTACTAACGAAATGTCGCAATGTTCATTCTTACCGGAGTATTTGTCAAGGGAGAGCTGAATCTCGGAACCGCCATGGAAGTACTTGATGTGGTCGAGCGCCCAAGTCGGCACGTAGCTGCGGCCGAACGGGACGTCCACGGGCTTTCTCGGCGCGGCGCCCCTCGCTCCCGAGGCGAGAAGCGAGAAGCCGAGGCACAGGAACCACAGAGAAGAAGCCATCTTACCTCACTCTGAAGAGCAGCATAAACACTTTCGGCCCGCCAGGTTCACGTTTCTTATAAGCAGGCAGAATCTGGGGTTTCCCGTATATGTTTATGGCATCAAACTCTGGAACAGCGCAATGGGGACCGAAAGAGAGAGAGGAAAGAGAGATTCTTGTTGGTCAGAGAACACGTGGGTTGTGGACTGAATCCCTGAACCATGGGTAAAGTAAATCAATCTTCTCGAGCATGACGCCTTTCTTTAGCTTTTCCGTGCTACGTTTTCGCTTTTCTTGCTCGCGTCGGGGACTGGAAGAGACTGAGAGAGACGACATCGTGTGCAGTGGTCTATCGACCGGCCAGGAACCGTAGGCCACAGTTGGGCGGTTTGGGTGTCAACGGTGTCCGATTTTGCTGTGTGTTTTGGATGTGTTAGGCGGGGCCTTGGAAATGAGAGACGTGAGAAGGTTTCGTTGGAGAAAGCGGAGAGGATGGGCACCTTCTTGCCATAACCAAGGGCGGCGCCACTAATTTCTATTTCTATTTCCCACACGCGTTTTTAAGTAGAGAAACGCATTTAATAACGAAATTTTTATTTTTGAAAAAAAATTATTTGATAATAGCATAAAGTTTCTACAGTTGCCGGCTATCGGACCTCGATTGGGAATTGGCGGCCTAAGATTGGCAACAAGGGGACGACGATCGACGGACTAGAGACGGGTAGCCAGCAACAAGAATGCGAGGAGATCACAGGCAAGAGAGAGTGTGGGGTTAAAAGGATTTTTATTTCTATTTTTATTTCAAAAATAGAAAAGTAAAAAATGTCTACTTCTCATTTCTGTTCTAATCCTATGTCTAAGTTAAAAATATATCCCAAAATTTGAAAAATGAAATTTTTTTTACCAAATAGATTTCTACTGCAAACCTGTTCTCGAGAATAAAAAAAAAACAGAAAAACAGAATAGTTATCATTCAAGTCTTTAACTTGATGCACTTTTATCGCACTCCTGATTTCCATTAGATCTATGTGATTTTTCTTGGTTTTGTTTCAAAAACTAGGGCGATCAACAAAGATATCGACATGTGAGAGTTATGCCATGTTTGGTGATCCGGCGCAAGGATATGTATAAGATTATGATGGGGCCGACAATTCCTATTGGAATGTTAGAGACCATGCTTTTTACTTCCATCCTTATGAGTTAGCACTTAAGCTCGACACAGTTATTAGCTAATATCATACATTATACTCGATTTGCTGTGAGCATGTGTCGCAGCACATCACATCATGGATCATAGACAGATTGTGCGACATTACGTTCACATTTCCTCTTTCGATCAGGGTGCGTTACAACACGGTTCACTTCAGGTTGTGGCGTTTGCCTTTCCCAGGCTACCTTAGTACGTCTGGGTAGGAGGCCAAGTTTCAATTCGAGAGTTCGAACTCCGATGACTCTTCCTTTGGGGAATTTCTAACTTTAGTGTCATAAAAATGAAAAGCATTTCTTCTATTCTAACTTTATTGGATTGAAAAATTCTTGCATGGGCCTTTATGCATATTAATCGTATTGGATCTCATACGCTATACGCATGATCAAATGACTATGATGCATTGAAACCATATGAACCTAGAGCTAATCCCCTCAATAATGGATCAATTATATAAACGTTTCTTTTTTCACGCCATCACATGCATATTCCTAACCTAAATTGGGTAGGGCGGGCAAACATAATAAATCGAAAGAAAGATGGGATTTCATCCGTTCATGATCTACTCTAGACATTGGAATTGGGAAACTTCGTGATTCCACGGACGCAAATTTCAGAGCTCGATTTCTGCAACATAAAGAGGGAAGGATTTTTCTGAATTCTTTAAGCCCTAAAAATCTAAGATTGAATCTCGGACATCCCTCAACCATGTGCTCTCCCTACTGATCTATCATGTCCTCTAGTTAAAACTTAAACATTTTGCAGCTTCTTTTTTAATCCTTAAGTGTAGTCATGACCGAAAAAAAAAAATTGACATCGCTACTAAATCTAAAATTTAGGGAAAATGCTAATCACTAATAAAAACTGGTTTTAAATCAATATTATTTTAAAAATACGTTTTTAAAAAGATTATTTATATCTTTTAAAATAAAGTCAATGAATAATATTTTCATCGAGGGAATTTTTTCCATTCAATTATTTTTATAAGCAATATAAATGATTAGATTTTTAGAAAAATACTTTTAAAGTTATTCAGTCTCCGTTAAACAAACAAACTCTAATATGAAAACTTTTTTCTAAGGCTACTTCGTTGCGGAGTTTATAGAAGAAGAAGGTTAACTCCATAAGAGAAAAGCTGGGTTGTGACTTGCGTTAGTCATCATAAATCGATAGTGGGCTATTCTTAAACAATATCACTACAGATCTGATTTGTCTACTGGTTGTACCATAACCCTATTAATGGGATTGATAACTCCAAAGTTAGTACACTTACCAATCTTAGCTAACAGTGCTTCTGCTGCTGCTGCCACTAAGATTAATCGTTATTATTATATCATTACAGCATTAATTAGCGTGCGCTATCCCAAAAGACGGTTTTTGCTTAGCTGGGAATAGAGAGTTCTAGTTCAACCCATCTCTCTTCTGAGCACATAACAACAGGAGCATCCCAGTTAAAAGTTGGAGCTCGCTGATCGAAAACCTATTAAATATAGTCCTAAAATTACATGAGAAAAGCATATAATAAGAGGAGAATATATATCGCATGTACTGCTTTATACATATAGATTTCCAGGCTAATACATCTGCTGCCGAATTATTTCACACGTAGCCATGAACTGATGGATAAGTATTGATCTGGGATAGTTAGTGGCAGTGCTAATATGATATTAACATCAGGCTTCGTTTGTTTTGCGAAGAATGGATATTTTGAAAAGTATTTTTTTACAAATCATTACTTGTATCACTTGAAATAAATAGTAAATAGAAAATACTTTCATCCTCGACAATGAATTATATCTAAAAATATTCCGTGGACAATGAAAATGTTTTTTCATTTATTCATTTTTATAAACGTTATGAGCAATAATTATTTAATTTTTTTTCGAATGATTCATTTTTCGCAAAATAATTTTACAATTGTTTTTCTCTTATTGAAATGGTCAAGTTGGTCAAATATTTTATACATCTCCCTCAGCAGGCCAAAATATTGTATACGCCTCCTAAATAAAGAGCCTTTATACTACAAGATATGCGGTTATATTTCTTTTCTTTTTTTTTGTGCGCGCGCGCTTACGACTGATAGGCAAAATAGAGATTGTATTCATAATACAAATTAAGTGCACCGATAGTTTAAATACACAAAGAAAAGTCAGAAATCAAATAAATAACAAATGACAGAAAACTTATCGGGATAATTAGATAGATGGTTCTGAATTTTAGCCTAATATACAATGTGATTTCTAAACTTTTAATCTGTTCAATGTAATCCTCTAAACTCTTGCTAACTATTCAATCTAGTCTTTGCTAGTCCCTGAATTAGTTCAAAAACTAAATTGAACATTGTATGAAAAGTTCATGGAACATAATGAACATATTAAAAATTTATGGATAGTATTGCACATTTGGTTAAAATTTAGAGATCATATTAGATTGAAATTGAGGGATCTTATTTTCCCGGACTTTTTATGCGACAAGATTGATAGATGCAACGCTAACCAGAGACTCGGTGGCTTGAGTCGGCCCATCAAGGCGATGTCCTGTGCCTGGGACGGGCATTGCAGCATATCGAGAGCAATTTGGCCATGGCTATAGCTAAAGCCAGAAATGTTCATAGCCATGAACAAATTCTTTGACTAGATCATCGACAATTTTAAAATGACGTAGGGTTCGAGACATATCAATTTGGAATGTGATTATTAGCTTGGTCAAATGTAGGTACGATATGCAGAATTTTAGCGTGATAAAAACCAAAAAAGTTCTAAAAAAATTATATTGACATCAATTCAGTCATAAACTTTAATTAGATCAATTTAGTCCTGAACATTTATGCATTATTACCAGTTGAACTCATCCGGCGAATTTTGGCTAGAAATTGCTAAGGTGGAAGATGGTATTGACTGGGACGTTCTTTTAATAATCTTCTAATAATTTTTTTGGTTTTCTTTTTTTGGTTGAAGGCCGGTGACCCTCGATGGCACTAAGTGAGGGCATTTGTGGCCCTTGCCCAGATCTGACGAGGACCATGATGCCCTTGCTGTGCCCGATGAAGGCCTGGTGAGGGCCGCCACACCCTCTCTGGCCAAAGTGAGGGAATGCGGCCCCTTGCATAGACCTGGCGAGGGTTGTGATGCCCTCAACAGATCTAGGCCAAGCAAGGCAATCGTGGCCCTTATTGTCCTTGGGCGAGGACTTCATGGCCCTCATCCTAGATCTTGCTCATGGCTGGCGGCCCTTGCCCGTCCTCAGCTAAAATGAAAAATGCACATAAAGAAAAAAAGAAAAATATTATTAAAAATATTCATTTCAGCATTGACCATGCCACAAAGGATGGTCAGTATGCACGTCAGTGAGTTCTAGCTAAAATGAGCAGAATAAACTCAATTAGTGCTAATGCAATAGGTTTAGGATTAAATTAATCAAACTAAAATATTTTGGTACTGTTGACACCTGATTTTTAATCATCTTTTCTCTTTTAAAAATTTTCAGTATTTTTTGGCATTTTTATTTTTTGAAAAATCCATAAAAATTCATAAAATTGAAAAATTAACTTTGGGGACCTTGGCCAAGCCTAGAGAACTAATGTTGACCAAAAAATGATTTTTCATATTTTCAGTATTTTTTAATATTTTTATTTTCGAAAATTCATGAAAAATAAAGAAAAAAAATGAGAAAATTGAAAAATCAACTTTGGAAGCCTTGGCCAAGCCTAGGCAACCATGTTTGAACAAAAAATAAATTTTCATATTATTTATATATATATTTTTTAATTTTTTTAAAAAAATAATACAAAAATACTTGAAAATTTTGGAAAAATAACATTTGAGGCAAAAAAAAATACACAAAGATAGTTAATATTTTTATTTTAAATCTATTTTCATATTGGCCATCGCAAATTCAGAAAAATTCAATTCGAGTCACGTGTTCCTTCACGAGTATAATCTCGAATCGGGCCTAAAAAAATTTAATTTGAGTCAACTTATTTTTAATTTTCACTTTTTATGAGTTGTGACATTGTCTTCTAATATTTTAAATTTTCATCTTGGCCCAATTATACACATAATGACTCAATTTTGCAAAAGGGCTTTAATTAAATTCTGCATTATTTTCAGCGGCAAGAAATGAGCTTAAATTTGACATGTGGAAAATTTTGGTGTGTCAAAAATTGTGAGGAGATTTAGACTTAAAGAAATATATTTTTTTCATGGACTGAATTGTAAATACTTAAAATTCAAGGACTAGAGTGCAAATACCTAACTCTTGAAAGATTATTTTACAAATAACAAAAAGAAGAGTTAGTGGATAAATTAGAATAGAGAATGGAAGATGGAGAAGAGGAGATGAAGAAGAGAAGTTGGAGAAGAATAGATGGAGAAAATAAGATAAGAATAGAGAAGGGAAGATGGAGATGAAGAAGAGTTAGTAGAGAAATTAGAATGGAAGATAAGAATAGAGAAGGGAAGATGGAGATAAAGAAGAGTTAGTGGAGAAATTAGAATGGGAGATAAATATGGAGAAGGGAAGATGAAAATGAAGAAGAGTTAGTGGAGAGATTAGAATGTGAGATAGAGATAGAGAATGGAAGATGAAAATGAAGAAGAGTTAGTGGAGAAATTAGAATGGGAGATAGAGTTAGTGGAAAAATTAGAATGAGAGATAGATGGGTAGATTATAAAAGGAGGAAGAAGTGAGCTTGAGAGAAGAATTTTTTGGGGAGAGAAAATTGGAGGTTTTTGAGAGAATTTTTTTGGAGAGAAAGTTTTGGATGTTTGAGAGAGTTTTGGGAGATTGAAGAAAAATTTGAGAGAAAGAAAATACCAAAAGAGAGAGAATTTTGAAGATGATGGGAGTTTAAAGCTAGGGGTTATCATCACAAATTCCTTCATCGATCAATATAAATCAAGAGTTCATCCTCGTCAAAGAGCAAGCAAATTCGAGCTAAGTTTTTTTATTTATTCATTTATTTATGGTTTTACTCACAAATTAGCACAAATTGTATACACTTTCTCCATCTCTTTTTTTTCATATTTTATGTCAGGAGAAGGATATCTCTACGTCAACAACAAAATTCTCGTAGAGAAGCAAAAATCGGCTCAGAAAAGCTCCTAAGCTGTCCACCGATTTCTCAACTGATCTATGACTAAAAGTCCCTCTTAATTCAAAAGAAACTCTCTATATTGGGAACATAGAGAGCGAAAATCAATTATAGAAATCCCTCCCAAAAAAATGGGAGATAAGTACTCTTTCCACTCTTTTGATTTTAGGTGTAGATTAGCACATATTTTGTATACTGACACTTCACTCTATTTTATGTCAGGAAGCCGCAGCTCTATATCAATGGTCAACCCTATGGAAGCACAAAATCGGCTTGGAGGAGTCCTCAAGCGTGCACAAATTTCAAATTGTTGAATCAATTTGTTGTAAGTTATTTTTAAGAACTCAAACCCCAGAATGGAGAGGCAAAACACATCCACTGGAGGTCATTTAAATACTTACACCATAAATCCCAAAGGGAAGAGCCAAGCCAATGCTTAGCCTCCCATTGGAGGTTTTTACTTACAGTAGTTTAAATACCTGCAATTTAAATGTTTGTACCTTAAATCCCAAAGGGAAGAGCCAAGCCAATGCTTAGCCTCCCATTGGAGGTTTTTACTTACAATAGTTTAAATACCTGCAACTTAAATACTTGTACCTTAAATCCCAAAGGGAAGAGCCAAGCCAATGCTTAGCCTCCCATTGGAGGTTTTTACTTACAGTAGTTTAAATACCTGCAACTTAAATACATGTACCTTAAATCCCAAAGGGAAGAGCCAAGCCAATGCTTAGCCTCCCATTGGAGGTTTTTACTTACAGTAGTTAAATACCTGCAACTTAAATACTTGTACCTTAAATCCCAAAGGGAAGAGCCAAGCCAATGCTTAGCCTCCCATTGGAGGTTTTTACTTACAATAGTTTAAATACTTACAACTTAAATACTTGTACCTTAAATCCCAAAGGGAAGAGCCAAGCACCCATTGGAGGTTTTTACTTACAGTAGTTTAAATACTTGCAACTTAAATACCTATACCTTAAATCCCAAAGGGAAGAGCCAAGCCAATGCTAGGCATCCCATTGGAGGTGTTCATTCACTGTCATGTACTTCCTATAATTTAATTTTTTGAATCATCAGACCCAAAAGATGAGTTAGGTCGTAATACTTCGCAGAAGTCGTTAACACACTCCCTCTTTCGGCTTCAGGGAATCTTTAACACTTAAAAAATATAACAAATAAAAATATATACCATCCATGCATCCTATTTAAAAAGTGAAAATACAAAGGAGAATACCCTACTAGAGTCTTAGGGATAAACCAAGCCTGAGTTGCCGAATTAGGATATCCATGAAATTAAGGTACCGAAAGGGCATTAGTTTTAATTAACTAGTGTAACCAAGTCCCCGAGCTCATAATCTCTGGTTCGCAGGAATAAATTAGTTCTCCCGCTAATTTATTTAGGTTTCTAATCGACCTACCAAGAACGATTAGTGGCGACTCCAAATTTCAAAATCATTTAAACAAACACCAAAGTTGCGATTCGTTAGGGCTTGGGAGGGTCCGCGTTAGGTTAGTCAAATCTAATTAACCTAATAATCCGTTAACCCCTTTTAAAATTTAAATTTTTTTTTAGAGGGTCGCGACAGTACCTTAAATCCCAAAGGGAAGAGCCAAGCCAATGCTTAGCCTCCCATTGGAGGTTTTTACTTACAGTAGTTTAAATACCTGCAACTTAAATACTTGTACCTTAAATCCCAAAGGGAAGAGCCAAGCCAATGCTTAGCCTCCCATTGGAGGTTTTTACTTACAGTAGTTTAAATACCTGCAACTTAAATACTTGTACCTTAAATCCCAAAGGGAAGAGCCAAGCCAATGCTTAGCCTCCCATTGGAGGTTTTTACTTACAGTAGTTTAAATACCTGCAACTTAAATATTTGTACCTTAAATCCCAAAGGGAAGAGCCAAGCCAATGCTAGGCCTCCCATTGGAGGTGTTTGTTCACTGTCATGTACTTCCTATAATTTAATTTTTGAATTGTCATCAGACCCAAAAGATGAGTAGGTCGTAATACTGTACAGAAGTCGTTAACACACTCCCTCTTTCGGCTTCAGGGAATCTTTAGCACTTAAAAAAAACATAACAAATAAAAATATATACCATCCATGTATCCTATTTAAAAAGTGAAAACACAAAAGAGAATACTCTACTAGAGCCTTAGGAATAAACCAAGCCTGAATTGCCGAATTAGGATATCCATGAAATTAAGGTACCGAAAGGGCATTAGTTTTAATTAACTAGTGTAACCAAGTCCCCGAGCTTATAATCTCTGGTTCGCAGGAATAAATTAGTTCTCCCGCTAATTTATTTAGGTTTCTAATCGACCTACCAAGAACGATTAGTGGCGACTCCAAATTTCAAAATCATTTAAACAAAAACCAATGTTGCGATTCGGTAGGGCTTGGGAGGGTCCGCGTTAGGTTAGTCAAATGTAATTAACCTAATAATCCGTTAACCCTTTTCCAATTTAAAATTTTTTCTTAAAGGGTCGCGACAGCTTGGCGACTCTACTGGGGAAATGATTTTTAAATTTTCGAAAAAAGATACCAATTGGAATACTTGAATTTTTTTCGAAATTTTAAAAGTCTTAGTGGACTTAGGCCAATGAAAATTTCATGGATATCTCGCTTCTGGCGATCTTGTTTGGGACTCATTCTATAGGTGTTATATGTTTTTGCAGGATGGGAGTTATAATGGGCGGAGTGTTTGGCTAACCCCTTTGTTTTGCAGGGTCGGTGTTGGGTTTATTTGTTTAATTTCGCACATTTTTAGAAGCACTGTTTTGATATCAATTATTGTGCATGTCTTGCATACTCTGAGGATCACAACACCTGCACACACAAGCTTCTAAACCCAAGTCGCGAAATTCTTCCTAGAAAACCATAGATAGGGATCGAATATGCAAAGCTCTTGCGTCGATTGCGCTCGGGTTGACCATATTTTATCCCACTCATTATCTAAATTGACAATCCTTCCCATTATGATTTGATTGCGCGGAGGGTAAGTTTGTCAATTCAGATAGTGGGGGCCTTTTTAGGTCCATACCTTGTCTCTCCTTCTTTTATTTTCTAGAGTCCACTCCTCACTTGAGTCATGCGCATGACTATGTGATTTGCATTTCTCCAAGGTAAAAGTAAGTTCTCTAATTTTATCTTGTATTTATTTACGGTCGGTCCATGCTAGGTGTTAGTCAGTTTTTGAGCTTGATATTACGACCATTCTTTTAAAAGAAAATTAAAATTAAAATTGTCCCTCATTTCTTTTTAAATTTTTTTTTATTTGAAAAAATGATGTGAAAAAAATCCCTTCATGGGAATTTTATTAACCAATAAGGGATTTTTGTCATGTTTTTATTGCTTCAATAAAAATGAAATTTTCCTGAAAAAAATTTTCCTCTGAAAATTTATTTCAATAAAAAGGAAAATTCCTTATAAAAAAACTCTAGTAGACATCAAATGATTTTATGACATTTTTCAATTTATAAAAACTTGCAAGAAAATTCTTCTCGAGAAATTCGCTCATGTTTTTCTAAGAAAATTTTCTCTAAATAAAATTAGACTAATGTGTTGGGGGAATTGTATTGACCAATAAGAGATTTTTGTCATGTTTTTCTTGCTTCAATAAAAATGAAATTTTCCTGACAAATTTTCCTCTGAAAATTTATTTTGATAAAAAGGAAAATTCCTTCAAAAAATGTTGGTAAACATCAAGTGATTTTATGACATTTTTCAAATTATAAAAACTTGCAAGAAAATTCTTCTCGAGAAATTCGCTCATGTTTTTCTAAGAAACTTTTCGCTAAATAAAATTAGACTAATATCTCAAGGAAATTTTGTTGACCAATAAAGGATTTTTTTTATGTCTTTCCTACTTCAATAAAAATAAAATTTTCTCGACAAGTTTACCTCTGAAAATTTATTTTGATAAAAAGGAAAATTCCTTCAAAAAATGTTGGTAAACATTAAGTGATTTTATCACATTTTTCAAAGTATAAAAATCTGCAAGAAAACTCTTTTCGAGAAATTCGCCCATGTTTTTCTAAGAAAATTGTATCTAAATAAAATTAGACTAATATCTCGGGAGAATTTTATTGACTAATAAAGGATTTTTGTTATGTCTTTCCTGCTCCAATAAAAATAAAATTTTCCTAATAAATATACCTCTGAAAATTTATTTTGATAGAAAATTCCTTCAGAAAATTTGATCAAGAGATTTTATCACACTTTCCAAGTTATGAAAATCTCAAGAAAATTATTTTTGAAAAATCCACATGTGACCTCCTAAGAAAATTTCATTTGATTTCTCAACAAAATGGAAGAATAAAATTAGACTAATGTAGGAATCATGGGTCGACCTTTCTTGTGTCATGTACTAATTATTTCCTTTACTTTTGTAGGAAATCCTAGGTATCCCAGGCGAGGGTAAAGTTTGGTTCAATAATGCACACCACGAATTATTTCTTAATCCTGGGGGCAAGTGAGGAGGTCGATCCTCTCGGACTCAGACATGTGTCAGTTAATGAATACGTACGGGCCGTATATTCTGATATGACAGTGGATTTATACGGGTTAAACACGAGGGCATATTTAATGTATTATAGAGGATCCCGCGTCTTTTGAAAGACAATATGGATTATATAATCAGAACCCATGAAACAAATACCTTTACCTGATTAAATCAACCAGAGACCGGTCTTAAAATTTCCTCTTATCCGAAACACGAGGAGGGCTTTAGAGGACCGAGGTTCTATTAATGATCGTGGCCCACAGGAATATCTCCCGACGCTACAGGCGACCGACACGAGCAAGTGGATGTCGAAAGAAACAAAATATGGATAAAAGTGGGCACCCAACAGGTGGCCGGATTTATTACCAACGCACTGATCGAGTTGTCATAGCGTTATTGTTCATGGGGGCCACCGCTGAACCCATCATCAATGTTCTCGATATCATCGTCTGGAGCAATTAAACAAGAACATCAAGAAGAACATTAAGCCTCGACATCTTCGGTACCTCAAATCATTCTATTATGCTATGCGGAAGAAACGATATCAGGAAAATTAAAAAAAAAACACGTGAAGCTTTTCTTTCATTCCATTCATCAAAGAGTATTACAACAGCTCACTGGGGAGGAAAAGTAAAGCCAAACTGAGCCTTGATAACCATTACGAAGGAGCTCAACTGACTCTCCAAACAGTTGATGCTCCGGGTGCACCGGGCGTTCTCGGGATCAAGCTCCGCGAGCCTAAAGAAGAGGCGATCGCGCTTCTCCTTAGCCTGGGCCATACTGGCCTCGTAATGCTCGATGGCAAACTCCAAGTCTGAAATTTCCGCCCTTTCGAAAGCAATGTCTGCCGTAATGTCATCAAGTCTCTCCTGCAGCCAACCGCATTTGCACCTCATCACAATATTGCCCGGCTCCTGTTCGGAGTAAGTTCGGACCAAGGCCAGACGGTCCACCAACTTTCCCCTCTCACGAACCAGCCACGAAAGCTGATCTTTGGCAAACTTGAGGGCCTTCTTGTGATTATCAGCCACAAATGTGACTGTTTCCAGACGCTCGTGCCAGTCTTGGTAACGAGCTTTCACGACGGCAGTTACAAGGACCGTCTCATAAGCGCGGTTATAGGCGGCCAGAAAATTGATGAAGAGGGTCGGGAAGTTCTGATACTCCCTCCCCAGTTGGGTACCCTCAACAGAAGCAGCGTCCACGGTCCTGAATAGACCAAGGATTTCAGCCTCAACGGTAGAGTTTTGGGCTATATGAGCGTAACATCTACCAAGAAGATTGTAGAGTCTCTCCCACCCAGCCAGGACTTCGGGGGATAAGGTATGGTTAGGAGAATTGGCCATTTTTGAAAGAAGAATACGAAAGAAAGGGGGAGAGAGGTGAGGTAGATGAGCGGAATGCGAAGATAGTAATCTGCTTTGAAGTAAATATTGATTTCATAGTGACGGTATCAACCAGTCAAGATTTCTCTTATCTACCATTCTCTATTGGCACTACTCTCGTTGGCTCGAATTCTCATCAGATTGCGACCTCGAACCAAGCGAGTCCGAAATCTCCGCAGAAAGTTTGACGATACACCGCCACTTTGAAAAAGAAGACGGAAAGATGAGCTAAGTGGAAGACACGGCAAACGTTAGCGAAAAGGAGATACGACTTGTCTTCATTGGAGGACCCACCAGTAAATCGACGATGGAGAACTTGACAGGGGCCCTCGATCACGAAAAGAAAGAAGAAGACAAACTGAGCAAGAAATAAGGATTTCTCCTTTGATCAAAAGCTGAATGTCAGATTTTCTCCCTCGAAAAATCTAATAGCGCTGCCTGTGAAGAGAGAAGTCGTTGCTATTGCCAGAGAGAGAACTTGTCCTCATTTGATAGTGAGAGTTTATCTGCAAGAACTCGTAGGAGAAAGATAGAGAGGAAGGAGTTCTCGTGGGAGAGGAATTCAAAACCTTCACCATCAAAGCATCAGCTTTCAAAGCCTGTTACGAGAAGCCATCGATGATCCCGTGATCCCTTAAGTCCAAGAAGACATCCTGAGGCTGTCTCGAGTCGGCAATCCTAGATCCAGAAATATGTCGAGCATTAGGGAAACGGGCGCATGTTCAACCCTGGTCGAAGCTGATGAAGTTCCTTACCCTGAGGGTTTAATGGTCATGGCCAATGACGGTAATCCAGTCTCTCTGTCAATCCTTGTTACCGTATTAAGAAAATGCGGGTATAAGGTTTTAGCTCAAGCAAAAGCGACGGAGGCCTTAGAAGTATTAAGGAGGAGTAGTGACCAGTTTGATATCATCCTCACCGCCATGGTAGGGATTGACATGGATATTTTCACTCTCTTGAAATTCATCAATTCTGAATTAAATATGCCAGTCGTTGTAATATCGGCAAGCGATGATCAGCAAGCCATAATGAAGGCTGTCTTACATGGGGCCCAAGACGTCGTAACGAAACCAGTTAGGGTTCAGATGCTTCAAAACATAGGGCAACATGTGGTAAGGAAGCAATTGCACGACCAAGAGAACAATCATCAAGCCTTCAATATTGTTCCACGCAACTGGAAAAAGAAAATGAGTTGGTCTCCTGAGCTGCATCGTATGTTTGTTAATGCAGTTCAGCAGCTAGGAATCGATTCGGCACGGCCGCAACATATACTGGAAATTATGAATGTAGAGGGACTCACTAAAGAAAATGTTTCGAGTCATCTTCAGAAGTACATAAAAAGGGTGAGAGAACACAATGCAGCTTAGAATCAAGAAAACCAAGGCGGGACTGATCCAAGCCTGAACGTCAAGTCTCCTTGCCACCATAAGTTCCGGAGGTTAGCATGGGGCGAGCCACTTCCCATCATCAACCAAGCCAGTAGCCGTGCCATCAATCCCCCAGGCATTAATCAAAGTATCCCCCAGAATCACCCTAATGCTCTTCAAGAGTATAGACCGCAGGGGCAGTGTATTCAGATTCCTTGGTTTGAGCACCAACCTGTGGCTATAACTCATCCCATGATCAGCGCGCCTGCGCAGCTAGAGAATCAGACAAGAAGTTATCCTGAGCACTTCCACTTCTTTAATCCTCAAATGGAAGGAGTTTTTAGCAGCAGGACAGTTGGTGATCCCCACACTTTCTCGAGTAATGATGAAGGCTCCAGCACGAGAAGTCAAATTGCTCACGGTGAGGACAGAATGAGAAATCTACCGCCAGCATTTGCCAACAACAATGCCCAATTCGAGTATCAGTTGCTGGAAGGTTCAAGAGATTACCCAGATGATGAGCTTACTGCCCTGGTCAACCAGTTTAGGGTTGACAGATGTCCCAAGCCGCGATCAGGAGCCAGTGAGTAAGGACTCTCAAACATCGGTCATCCACACCCGAACCAACATGAGACTAGCTGATTATCGAAGAGCCACAGGAGAGGCAGAACTGACCTTGAATAAGTGCACCTTTCATTTCATGCTTAATTCCCCTGTGTATGATATTTCCAGTTTTCTAGGTGACTAGATTTAATTCAGGGGCAAGGGGGTAATTTGTTTTTTTTTATCCTGTCGAATGCGTGAATCTCTTTTTTATGCTAGATTTAGGGCGGATCAATTTGTGGCAACGTCGCTGACTGCTATAATAAGAAATGTTGAATGGCCTCACGTAGGGAAATTTCAAGTGAAAAGCCCAGGTGAGCTCGAAGACGGGTAACTGTGTGTCGTTCCAATTTACCCTCAATCGTTGCAAAATGCTAAATTAGATTTGTTCCATTCTCACTCAGGAGATTGCAAAGTGCCTCAAGAGTGTCGCAAAATGAAATGACCCAATGGAATGCGATAGGACTCATTTGCCTTGAAGGTAACCTTCAAATTAAAGGAGCCCTCCGGTCCACGGACTCGATGGCATAGAAAATGATGATGGTCCAAGGCAACCCGAAAGAAAACAAGGCCCAACTAAGCAAAGCACTTATGTAGCAAGCTCAAAGTAAAGGGCAACTCGGGACATACAATTCAATCTAACCCAAATGAAGGAATTTCCTCAATTCAAATTCAATGGAAGTACATACAAGGGTAAAACAGTATCGTTCCAATTTTTCTAGAATATATATTGCCGCATTCTCTTTCATTTTTGCAGGAGAAGTCTTTACTGGCCAGATTTTCCTGTCTACCATTCCCTATTAGTATCACCTCCGCCACTCGTCTTCAATCTCGAGCCAAGCAGATTCGACATCTTTGCAGAAAAAAAAGGGTTTGAAGGGACGCCACCACTTTGAAAAAGAGAAAAAAAAATAAGCCGAGTGGCGGACAAAGAAATTTTTGGCAGAAAAGAGGAGACGACTCATCTTTATTGAGGGACTCGCTAGCAAAATCGACGGTGGAGATAATGATAGCGGCCCCCTATCACGAAAAGATGGAAGGAGACGAACCGAGCAAGAGACACGATAAGAAAAGAGGATTGAGAAAGGCCGGACCCTCGGGAGAAGCAATACAGTTGCTAAACCCACGTTTAATTTTAAAAGAGACGCCATGCTCAGAAGAGGGTCTTAAGGCATAGGCAATCGCTTAGAAAAATTCAAAGAGAGTGAAAACACCGGAAGCGAGGAGTAAATCTTGAGAAATCATCAACTAAATCGAAGATGTCTCAATCCAATACTCCCTAGAGCTATCATTGCCTGCTGAATATGGGAGAGGAAGAGTTCGAAGCCATGTTTGGAATCGAGCCTATGGAGCCTGGCCCTTCCGCCGACGACGTCCAAAATCTCAGTAAAGATAAGGACAATAACGGTAAGGGTCAAAAGAAGCGTCACCGTCGCCATACTAAGGAGCAGGTACAATGGCTTGAGGATTTCTTCAGAACATGCCCTATGCTAGACAGCAAACAGAAAATGGAACTGAGTCAAGAGTTAGGACTTGAACCTTTGCAAATCAAGTTCTGGTTTCAAAATAGGCGAACCCGAATGAAGGCTCGTCATGAGCACAACGAAGCCGAGTTTCTAAGAGTTGAAAATGAAAACCTCCGAGTGGAAAACAAGATGTATAAAGAGACTTTTGACTCCGCCACCTGCCCCAACTGCAATAGCCTCCTCCTCACCCTCGATGAAATGTATGATCTGAGGATCGAAAATGCACGTTTAAGAGGTGAGTTAGACCAGTTTATAACAGGATCGAGTTCTGTTGGAGCAGGGTACAAAAGGACCAATGATACTGGATCAACATCAATACCTCCTGAGGAAGAAGGGACAGATCACCATCAAGCAGACATTGACGATGATCTTTTCGTCATAATCAACCAGTTTGATATCGGTAAAGTATCGGGACTGTGATGCACTTGTTCAGCCAGTGACCACCAGACCTTCAATATGGCCGATGTATACCTAACCCGGGATGAAGCCAGCTAATCATGGGAGAGCCTGCAGAGGAAGATCCTGAATGAGTGAATATGTTTTATTTCCTTGCGTGATGTGTTTTTCTGCTTTTGTGAATGTGTAAAAGCAATGAGTAATAATCCGACTTCCTCCTATTAAATGCTCGAATCCGCCACCTTACCAACCTCGCGACGAATTGATGGCGAGTAAAAATCTATATAAACCTAAAGGGTAACTCCGTATCATTTCAGTTTACCCTCAGTTGCTCCAAGTTTCAAAATTAAGCCCCTCCCATTTTCAGGAATTTGCAAAAAGACCCAAAAACGAAATTCCTTGGTTGGACTAAATTGGGGCAAATCAACTCGTGGACATTACCACGGAATGAACAGCTTCAGACAAAGGAAAGTGCGAACGAGAGGCCCGAACAAATCTCAGACATGAGTAATTCTGTATCGTTCTAATTTGTTCATAATCATCACAAGTCCTGAATTGTTTTATTCCATTCTTAACAGGGATTGCAAATTACCTCGAGAAATACCGTAACAAGGCCCAAGGTAATACAACAGGGCCGCGTTATCCCCAAGGATTAACCTTTGAAAAGGAAGCCCCATAGACACCTACGGTCCAATGGACCGAATGGTATGGGGGATGACAGTAGGTCCGAAATATCCCGAGTTCGATCCCCAAGGAATACTCGACGAGTAATACCGAAGTCAATATTTTGCCACATTCTCGGCTTAATGGTGAAGCATCCAACAAAAGTCGAAGAAAACTCAATCCGGCAAAATTGGTAAAAGACTTGTCCAAGGCATTCAAGATGAATGGTAAATCAGTATCGTTTCCAATTTATCCCTTTTAATACTGGTTGATATGTCTCCTTTTCTTTTTACAGAAAATATTTATACTAACATGTAACATGTTGAAGGAGACAAATCCAAAAAAAATGATGATCATCTGACAAGATCTATTCTGGTGAAAAATGGGGCAAGTTGATCGCAAGCTCTAAAGCGAAAAAGGCAAATATGTCTTCCTTATCTCGAATAATTTCTTTGCTTTTTGCAGGGGCATTTAACCGGTAAACCATGGCGGTCGCTGTAACTAAACAAACTAAAATGCTCCCTCACCCATATGCCTCATCGTGCAGGGGAAAAACTTGAGACAAACTGCTCCTCGACATAAGGAGTGGGCTTCCCAATTTGTTCGATCCACCCACACACCAGGGGCAATTCAAATCCGCCCATGTTTGCACATTATATAAACACACATGATGCTAAAAATTGTCACATCGGCATTGTGTTTACACATTTTATGAATTATGTATGACCATTCCGCATGTTTAATTTACCAACTCCAACTTAGAGTATAAACTGCATAGGAGACATCAGATGTGCAAAATGGGGCATAATAGGATGAGGAAAGGCAAACCATTTCCACACAGATCTAACATTTTAATCTACAGATAAACAGTCTTTCTCCAGAGTGAGAGAAAGCCCTTTCGAAATGAAGTCCCCCATTCAGATTACATTCGAGGTATTCATACTATAAGAACCTCCTTAAACAGAAGTGGTAATGCAATACATGATCCATATGTTGATCGATTGCATCATGAGTTATTGCAACTACCTTTAATCATGGCAAACTTAGCTGAACAATTTTGTATGAACCAATGAACGCATTGATGAAAATGCTTGCACATGTTAGCTCTGACATTGCCTGACAGGCAACACATTCCCAGTGTTTGAATTACCTTCCAAAGTCTTGAAATTCATTCGGCGATTATTGAATGAACAAGCCTAGTTGTCGAGAAGCCACCAAGCATTTCTTCCAAATTCTCAGGTAAGTATATCTTCAACTTGAACCTTTCAAGAGAATGAATTCTGACGGTTGTTGGGATACTCGAATCCATTGTGGTATATACAGGTATCCACCTTCTTCAATAAAGCATGATTTGTCTCAAGGACAGAAATGTTCGAGACCTTTTGATCTCTGCCTCTTTGGTTTATTCCTAAAGCGACAGGAGAATATAATTTGGGTTTGAGCTTCTGCAGGATTCCTGGTCTCCCCAGATTTCAGAATGGCACCCTTTGAGGCAAATCAAGTCCTTCTTACAGGCACAAAGTCCTTGTTACAGGCAAATCAAGTCCTTTTTACAGGCACAAAGTCCTTCTTACAGGCACAAAGTCCTTCTTACAGGCAAATCAAGTCCTTCTTACAAGCAAAGCAAGTCCTTCTTACAGGCACAAAGTCCTTCTTACAAGCAAAGTAAGTCCTTCTTACAGACAAATCAAGTCCTTCTTACAGGCACAAAGTCCTTCTTACAGGCAATTCAAGTCCTTCTTACAGGCAATTCAAGTCATTCTTACAGGCAAAGCAAGTCCTTCTTACAGGCACAAAGTCCTTCTTATAGGCAAATTAAGTCCTTCTTACAGGCACAAAGTCCTTTTTACAGGCAAATCAAGTCCTTCTTACAGGCAAAGCAAGTCCTTCTTACAGGCACAAAGTCCTTCTTATAGGCAAGTCAAGTCCTTCTTACAAGCAAACTAAGTCCTTCTTACAGGCACAAAGTCCTTCTTATAGGCAAATAAAGTCCTTCTTACAGGCAATTCAAATCCTTCTTACAGGCAAAGCAAGTCATTCTTACAGGCACAAAGTCCTTCTTATAGGCACAAAGTCCTTCTTACAGACAAATTAAGTCCTTCTTACAGGCACAAAGTCCTTCTTACAGGCAAATCAAGTCCTTCTTACAGGCAAAGCAAGTCCTTCTTACAGGCACAAAGTCCTTCTTACAGGCAAATCAAGTCCTTCTTACAGGCAAGTCAAGTCCATCTTACAGGCAAACTAAGTCCTTCTTACAGGCAAACCAAGTCCTTCTTACAGGCACAAAGTCCTTCTTACAGGCAAATCAAGTCCTTCTTACAGGAACAAAGTCCTTCTTACAGGCAAATCAAGTTATTCTTACAGGCAAAGCAAGTCCTTCTTACAGGCACAAAGTCCTTCTTACAAGCAAAGTAAATCCTTCTTACTTGCAAATTAAGTCCTTTTTACAGGCACAAAGTCCTTCTTACAGGCAAATTAAGTCCTTTTTGCAGGCATTAAGTCCTTTTTACAGGCACAAGTCCTTTTTACGGGCACCAAGTCCTTTTTACAGGCACCGAGTCCTTTCTATAGGCACCAAGTCCTTCTTACAGGTATCTCCATGGGGTGATCTACCATACGGGTCAAATCTCCATCAAAATTTAATCAGTAGAATCCTTTTATTAGGAATCTACCATGGTACGACCCACCATACGGGTCAAATGGTACGACCCACCATACGGGTCAAATTTTAATTCAATTTTTAATCAGTAAAATCCTTTTATTAGGAATATATCATGGGTTGACCTACCATACGCATTCAAATTCAACCACCCCAAGGTTTTCTTATAACGAATCTTTAGGTTCTCATTTCATTTTCAGTAGAATATTCATGTCACGACTCTTTTTATTTCATTGTGTTGAGTCGATTAGGATTCAGGTGTCATTTCGTCTTTGAAATGAACCTCTGCCGAGCTTCCTTTCAAAGAGGGGCAGCTGTTGACACCTGATTTTTAATCATCTTTTCTCTTTTAAAAATTTTCAGTATTTTTTGGCATTTTTATTTTTTGAAAAATCCATAAAAATTCATAAAATTGAAAAATTAACTTTGGGGACCTTGGTCAAGCCTAGAGAACTAATGTTGACCAAAAAATGATTTTTCATATTTTCAGTATTTTTTAATATTTTTATTTTCGAAAATTCATGAAAAATAAAGAAAAAATGAGAAAATTGCAAAATCAACTTTGGAAGCCTTGGCCAAGCCTAGGCAACCATGTTTGAACAAAAAATAAATTTCATATTTTATATATATATATTTTTAATTTTTTTAAAAAAATAATACAAAAATACTTGAAAATTTTGGAAAAATAACATTTGAGGCAAAAAAAAATACACAAAGATAATTAATATTTTTATTTTAAATCTATTTTCATATTGACCATCGCAAATTCAGAAAAATTCAATTCGAATCACGTGTTCCTTCACGAGTATAATCTCGAATCGGGCCCAAAAAAATTTAATTTGAGTCAACTTATTTTTAATTTTCACTTTTTATGAGTTGTGACATTGTCTTCTAATATTTTAAATTTTCATCTTGGCCCAATTATACACATAATGACTCAATTTTGCAAAAGGGCTTTAATGAAATTCTGCATTATTTTCAGCGGCAAGAAATGAGCTTAAATTTGACATGTGGAAAATTTTGGTGTGTCAAAAATTGTGAGGAGATTTAGACTTAAAGAAATATATTTTTTTCATGGACTGAATTGTAAATACTTAAAATTCAAAGACTAGAGTGCAAATACCTAACTCTTGAAAGATTATTTTACAAATAACAAAAAGAAGAGTTAGTGGATAAATTAGAATAGAGAATGGAAGATGGAGAAGAGGAGATGAAGAAGAGAAGTTGGAGAAGAATAGATGAAGAAAATAAGATAAGAATAGAGAAGGGAAGATGGAGATGAAGAAGAGTTAGTAGAGAAATTAGAATGGAAGATAAGAATAGAGAAGGGAAGATGGAGATAAAGAAGAGTTAGTAGAGAAATTAGAATGGGAGATAAATATGGAGAAGGGAAGATGAAAATGAAGAAGAGTTAGTGGAGAGATTAGAATGTGAGATAGAGATAGAGAATGGAAGATGAAAATGAAGAAGAGTTAGTGGAGAAATTAGAATGGGAGATAGAGTTAGTGGAAAAATTAGAATGGGAGATAGATGAGTAGATTATAAAAGGAGGAAGAAGTGAACTTGAGAGAGGGATTCTTGGGAGAGAAAATTGGAAGTATTTGGGAGAATTTTTTTTGGAGAGAAAGTTTTGGATGTTTGAGAGAGTTTTGGGAGATTGAAGAAAAATTTGAGAGAAAGAAAATACCAAAAGAGAGAGAATTTTGAAGATGATGGAAGTTTAAAGCTAAGGGTTATCATCACAAATTCCTTCATCGACTAATATAAATCAAGAGTTCATCCTCGTCAACGAGCAAGCAAATTCGAGCTAAGTATTTTTATTTATTCATTTATTTATGGTTTTACTGGCAAATTAGAACAAATTGTATACACTTTCTCCATCTCCCATTTTTTCCCCATATTTTATGTCAGGAGAAGGATATCTCTATGTCAACAGCAAAAATCTGGTAGAGATACAAAAATCGACCCAGACAAGCTCCAAAGCTGTCCACCGATTTCTCAACTGATCTGTGACTAAAAGTCCATCTTAATTCAAAAGAAACTCTCTATATTGGGAACATAGAGAGCGAAAATCAATTATAGAAATCCCTCCAAAAAAAATGAGAGATAAGTACTCTTTCCACTATTCTGATTTTAGGTGCAGATTAGCACATATTTTGTATACTGATACTTCACTCTATTTTATGTCAGGAAGCGGCAGCTCTATATCAATGGTCAACCCTATGGAAGCACAAAATCGGCTTGGAGGAGTCCTCAAGCGCGCACAAATTTCAAATTGTTGAATCAATTGGTTGTAAGTTATTTTTAAGAACTCAAACCCCAGAATGGAGAGGCAAAACACATCCACTGGAGGTCATTTAAATACCTGTACCTTAAATCCCAAAGGGAAGAGCCAAGCCAATGCTTAGCCTCCCATTGGAGGTTTTTACTTACAGTAGTTTAAATACCTGCAATTTAAATGTTTGTACCTTAAATCCCAAAGGGAAGAGCCAAGTCAATGCTTAGCCTTCCATTGGAGGTTTTTACTTACAGTAGTTTAAATACCTGCAACTTAAATACTTGTACCTTAAATCCCAAAGGGAAGAGCCAAGCCAATGCTTAGCCTCCCATTGGAGGTTTTTACTTATAGTAGTTTAAATATTTGCAACTTAAATACTTGTACCTTAAATCCCAAAGGGAAGAGCCAAGCCAATGCTTAGCCTCCCATTGGAGGTTTTTAGTTACAGTAGTTTAAATACCTGCAACTTAAATACTTGTACCTTAAATCCCAAAGGGAAGTGCCAAGCCAATGCTTAGCCTCCCATTGGAGGTTTTTACTTACAGTAGTTTAAATACCTGTAACTTAAATATTTGTACCTTAAATCCCAAAGGGAAGAGCCAAGCCAATGTTAGGCCTCCCATTGGAGGTGTTTGTTCACTGTCATGTACTTCCTATAATTTAATTTTTGAATCGTCATCAGACCCAAAAGATGAGTAGGTCCCAATACTGCACAAAAGTCGTTAACACACTCCATCTTTCGGCTCCAGGGAATCTTTAGCACTTAAAAAAACATAACAAATAAAAATGTATACCATCCATGCATCCTATTTAAAAAGTGAAAACACAAAAGAGAATACTCTACTAGAGCCTTAGGAATAAACCAAGCCTGAATTTCCGAATTAGGATATCCATGAAATTAAGGTACCAAAAGGACATTAGTTTTAATTAACTAGTGTAACCAAGTCCCCGAGCTCATAATCTCTGGTTCGCAGGAATAAATTAGTTCTCCCGCTAATTTATTTAGGTTTCTAATCGACCTACCAAGAACGATTAGTGGCGACTCCAAATTTCAAAATCATTTAAACAAAAACCAAAGTTGCGATTTGGTAGGGCTTGGGAGGGTCCGCGTTAGGTTAGTCAAATGTAATTAACCTAATAATCCGTTAACCCTTTTCCAATTTAAAATTTTTTTTAGAGGGTCGCAACAGGTACTAAATAAATTCACGACTTTTTTTATACTTTTTACTAGTACTTGCTGAACTGGAAGTAATCACTGCTTATAGTCTAACAGTCTTAAAAGTAAGAAAATATTGCATACCCATGGTAAAGTTGACGTGGTCCTTATCTCCATTCACCGTGCGACATGTGTCTGTCGCGACCCTCTAAAAAAATTTAAAAGTATTAAAAGGGGTTAACGGATTATTAGGTTAATTAGATTTGACTAACCTAACGCGGACCCTTCCAAGCCCTACCGAATCGCAACTTTGGTTTTTGTTTAAATGATTTTGAAATTTGGAGTCGCCACTAATCGTTCTTGGTAGGTCGATTAGAAACCTAAATAAATTAGCGGGAGAACTAATTTATTCCTGCGAACCAGAGATTATGAGCTCGGGGACTTGGTTACACTAGTTAATTAAAACTAATGCCCTTTCGGTACCTTAATTTCATGGATATCCTAATTCGGCAACTCAGGCTTGGTTGGGTATTCTCTTTTGTGTTTTCACTTTTTAAATAGGATGCATGGATGGTATATATTTTTATTTGTTATATTTTTTTAAGTGTTAAAGATTCCCTGAAGCCGAAAGAAGGAGTGTGTTAACGACTTCTGTGCAGTATTACGACCTACTCATCTTTTGGGTCTGATGATTCAAAAATTAAATTATAGGAAGTACATGACAGTGAATAAACACCCCCAATGGGAGGCCTAGCATTGGCTTGGCTCTTCCCTTTGAGATTTAAGGTACAAGTATTTAAGTTGCAAGTATTTAAACTACTGTAAGTAAAAACCTCCAATGGGAGGCTAAGCATTGGCTTGGCTCTTCCTTTTGGGATTTAAGGTGCAGGTATTTAAGTTGCAGGTATTTAACTACTGTAAGTAAAAACCTCCAATGGGAGGCTAAGCATTGGCTTGGCTCTTCCCTTTGGGATTTAAGGTACAGGTATTTAACTACTGTAAGTAAAAACCTTCAATGGGAGGCTAAGCATTGGCTTGGCTCTTCCCTTTGAGATTTAAGGTACATGTATTTAAGTTGCAGATATTTAACTACTGTAAGTAAAAACCTCCAATGGGAGGCTAAGCATTGGCTTGGCTCTTCCCTTTGGGATTTAAGGTACAGGTATTTAAATTACGGATGGACTTTGTCTTCTCCATTCTGGGGTATGAATTCTTTAAAATGAAATACAACGAATTGATTCAACAATTTGAAATTTGTGCGCGCTTGAGGACTCCTCCAAGCCGATTTTGTGCTTCCATAGGGTTGACCATTGATATAGAGCTGCGGCTTCCTGACATAAAATAGAGTGAAGTGTCAGTATACAAAATATGTGCTAATTTGCACCTAAAACCAAAAGAGTGGAAAGAGTACTTATCTCCCGTTTTTTTGGGAGGGATTTCTATAATTGATTTTTGCTCTCTATGTTCCCAATAGAGAGAGTTTCTTTTGAATTAAGAGGGACTTTTAGTCATAGATTAGTTGAGAAATCGGTGGACAGCTTAGGAGCTTGTCTGGGTCGATTTTTGCATCTCTACGAGATTTTTGCTGTTGACATAGAGATATCCTTCTCCTGACCTAAAATATGGGAAAAAAATGGGAGATGGAGAAAGTGTATACAATTTGTGCTAATTTGCGAGTAAAACCATAAATAAATGAATAAATAAAAACACTTAGCTCGAATTTGCTTGCTCGTTGACGAGGATGAACTCTTGATTTATATTGATCGATGAAGGAATTTGTGATGATAACTCCTAGCTTTAAACTCCCATTATCTTTAAAATTCTCTCTCTTTTGGTATTTTCTTTCTCTCAAATTTTTCTTCAATCTCCCAAAACTCTCTCAAACATCCAAAATTTTCTCCCCAAAAATCTCCCCTCTCAAGCTCACTTCTTCCTCCTTTTATAATCTGCTCAACTATCTCCCATTCTAATTTTTCCACTAACTCTATCTCCCATTCTAATTTCTCCACTAACTCTTCTTCATTTTCATCTTCCATTCTCCATCTCTATCTCACACCCATTCTAATCTCTCCACTAACTCTTCTTCATCTCCATCTTCCCTTCTCTATTCTTATCTTCCATTCTAATTTCTCTACTAACTCTTCTTCATCTCTATCTTCCATTCTCTATTCTTATCTTATTTTCTCCATCTATTCTTCTCCAACTTCTCTTCTTCATCTCCTCTTCTCCATCTTCCCTTCTCTATTCTAATTTATCCACTAACTCTTCTTTTTGTTATTTGTAAAATAATCCTTCAAGAGTTAGGTATTTGCACTCTAGTCCTTGAATTTTAAGTATTTACAATTCAGTCCATTAAAAAAATATATTTCTTTAAGTCCAAATCTCCTCACAATTTTTGACACACCAAAATTTACCACATGTCAAATTTAAGCTCATTTCTTGCTGCTGAAAATAATACAGAATTTAATTAAAGCCCTTTTGCAAAATTGAGTCATTCTAGGTATAATTGAGCCAAGACGAAAATTTAAAATATTAGAAGACAATGTCACAACTCATAAAAAGTGAAAATTAAAAATAAGTTGACTCAAATTAAATTTTTTTAGGCCCGATTCGAGATTATACTCGTGAAGGAACACGTGACTCGAATTGGATTTTTCTGAATTTGCGATGGCCAATATGAAAATAGATTTAAAATAAAAATATTAACTATCTTTGTGTATTTTTTTGGCCTCAAATGTTATTTTTCCAAAATTTTCAAGTATTTTTGTATTTTAAAAAAAAATTAAAAAAATATATAAAAAATATGAAAATTTATTTTTTGTTCAAAAATGGTTGCCTAGGCTTGGCCAAGGCTTCCAAAGTTGATTTTGCAATTTTCTCATTTTTTCTTTATTTTTCATGAATTTTTGAAAATAAAAATACTAAAAAATACTGAAAATATGAAAAGTCATTTTTTGGTTAAAATTAGTTCTCTAGGCTTGGCCAATGTTCCCAAAGTTAATTTTTCAATTTTATGAATTTTTATGGATTTTTCAAAAAATAAAAATGCCGAAAAATACTGAAAATTTTTAAAAGAGAAAAGATGATTAAAAATCAGGTGTCAACAGTGTCATATTGGGCCCACCAGTTAAAATTTTTTTTTCTCTCTTCACCACCCCCGCTCTCCTCTATCGGACCCCTATTTCCACGGACAAGTGGCCATGGCTCGGGACGAGTGGGTCAAGGCTTATCCATGGCCGTCATTGGCCCTCATATGGATAGCATCTTTCCTCATATAGATAGCTTCTTTTCTCATCGGAAACAGGCTGCTTTTGCTGGACTTTCTTTACCTTCAATCTGAAAGTCAAAATCAAAACACGCCATAGATTTTGTTCTATTTCAGAAAAATAGAAGTAAGATTGGCCAGAAGAGTAGCTTTTTCGTTTTGAAAAGTAAGTTTCGCAGATTCCTGCCAAGATGGCCCATATTTTTATAACGGTTCGAAAATTATAAACACCTTATTAATGAAATAATAATCCATCTGGAATATGATTCGGAGCACCACAAAATGTATTCTCACCACACAACCCTAAATAAAATAGCCTTTTAAAATTCAATACAGCAATAAAGTCTAGTATCTTACGTCTTCCTCATCTGGAAAGCATCTTTCATCATCGGAAACAGGCTGCTTTTGCTGGACATTTCCCTTACCTTCATCCAGAAAGTCAAAATCAAAACACACGACAAATTGTTCTATTTTAGGAAAATTGAAGTAAGATTGGCTAGAAGAGTGGCCTTGGTTGGTGCCTTTACTAAGTTTCGCAGGTTCCTGCAAAGAGGTGGCCCATATTTTTTATAATTGTTCGAAAACTATAAACACTCTGTTGATGAGATATATAAATAACTTTGGACAAATAATCTAATAATCCATCTGGAATATGATTCTGGAGCACCAAAAAATGCATTCTCGGCACACAACCCAAAATAAAATAGCTTGTTAAAATTCAATACAGCAATTAAATCTAGCATCTTACGTATTCCTCATATGGATAGCATGTTTCCTCATCGGAAATGGGCTACTTTTGCTTGACTTTCTTTACTTTCATCCTGAAAGTCGGAACCAAAACACACGATAGATTTTATTCTATTTCAGAAAAATAGAAGTAAGATGGCGAAAAGAGTGGTTTTTTTCGTTTTGAGAAGTAAGTTTTGCAAATTCCTACCAAGATGGCCTATATTTTTATAACGGTTCGAAAATTATAAGCACTCTATTAATGAAATATATAAACAACTTTGAACTAACAATCTAATAATCCATATGGAATATGATTCGGAGCACCACAAAATGTATTATCAGCACATAACCCTAAATAAAATAGCCTTTTAAAATTCAATAGAGCAATAAAGTGTAGTATTTTACATCTCCCTAATCTGGAAATTGTCTTTCATCATCGGAAATAGGCTGTTTTTATTGGACATTTCCCTTACCTTCATCCAGAAAGTCAAAATCAAAACACAAGACAAATTGTTCTATTTCAGGAAAATTGAAGTAAGATTGGCCAGAAGAGTGGCCTTGGTTGGTGCCTTTATTAAGTTTCGCAGATTCCTGCAAAGAGGTGGCCCATATTTTTATAACGGTTCGAAAACTATAAACACTCTGTTGATGAGATATATAAACAACTTTGGACAAATAATCTAATAATCCATCTGGAATATGATTCCGGAGCACCAAAAAATATATTCTCGGCACACAACCCAGAATAAAATAGCTTGTTAAAATTCAATACAGCAATAAAATCTAGTATCTTACGTATTCCTCATATGGATAGCTTCTTCCCTCATTGGAAATGGGCTGCTTTTGCTGGGCTTCATCCGAGCTATTACTACACTCTTTCTTCTTTATGCCTGTTTTGGCTTCAGCTTTCCCTTCATCTCTCTTCTGCTTCTTTGCATTCACCAGCTTCTCCAATGCTTCTTCGGTTCCTCTTTTACCTATGCAGAGAACGCCAAAAAGTATGGACACAGACACAGGCAAACGGAGGAATCAGACAAATCAATAAACTCAAAAATGGATAGAAGAAACAAATGCGCGTTCCCTAGAACACAGAACGGCAAAGACTAAACCTACGTATCTTGGAAGACTCCGATGCGGTACAGCAACAACAGCTGCATTTAGAAACAGAGACAGACAAAACAACAAAGGTTCAGCCGATAAGAACGCCAGCGCGAACTCGACAGATAAACTAATGCTAGATCGAGATCGAGAGAGAGAGAGAGAGTACCATGGTGGCCATGGGAGCAGATTTATCTATGACAATTAAAATATGAAATTATTATCGCAACAAGATATAAGGAGCACAATAGAAAAGGGCGGCAATTAAAGCAAGCTGACAATGGCAACATTGTTAAAAAAAAAGAAAAAAAAGAAAGGACCTTGTGAGGAGGAGCTTAATATTAAAGTATAATACTAAAACAGTAAAACTAGAATATTTATCACAAGTATGATAAGAACAGAGACATAGACAAGGTAAATGGTCAAACAATTGAAACACCACGCATTTAGTTTAATAAGAAAGGATTCACATATTCAAAATCAACTACGAAGAGAACTAGCTCCTCACAGATTTCACATCATAATAATGAGAACCTAAAACCAAAAAGGAGAATTTTGCAGAGAAACACACGAGTTCTGAAAAGACGCATCCCTCACAGTAGCATCTATAGGATCCACACAAGAAAGCTTCCCATTACACTGTACTAGACCCTTACGAGGAAAACAAAATAATCCAGTAACCGAAGAAAGAGCAATTGATTATACTGTCCACTCCGCTTGAGGCCATCTAAAACACGTTACGCCAAAAAGGTAAGAAAAATAAAGGGAAATTCCTATCACCAAGCTCAACCTCAAACAGTAATGTTCGCGTCCTCTCAGTCTCACCACATTGCAATTCAATTTTAACCAGCCAAACTCCCAACTCATGAACAACCACAATTGCAACACCTTGCAGGATTCAGATTATAACGCTCCAACCCAATAACATTGAAAGTGAATTCAAAGCATGTCTTTGGCACACTTCTGACTTCCCCGTTCACGAGTCAACCCGCAGGACCAGAATCCACCATCCTCTCCAACAAATTCAACATGAAACTCAAAACACATTCGACAAGATCGCACATTCCCCGCAGACAGACAGCAAAGGCAACGGCATTACGGTAAAGTCAAGGAACAAAGGGAGTGGCATACCTGGAGCGAGATAGAGAGGAGACAAGGCAACGAGCGCAGCGACGAGAGGCAGAGCCCCGTGGAAACAATCGAAATTCCGTCTCCTTTTTTAGTGACGAACGTATTTGATGAACGCGACCTCCGATCGACAAGAAGAGAGAGAATAGTAAAAGTTCAGTTTAGAACTGATCCAAAAGAAACTGACTTAATTGAAAAAAATAATTATTTTTTTTCCTTAAACCAGAAATTCAACTGAATCGAAATGCATGAATTTTTTTGATTCAGTTCTGTTCGGTTCTGCAGTTCGGTTTTGACTCCTCCTGGCAAAGAGAAGGTATTTTCTTTTAGGTCATTTTATTCAAAAATTCTTTTAGGGCTTAAGGAGTGAGGATTTCAACCGTGGTTACTGGTTCGAACATGCTTTTACTTTATAATAGGATTTTTGAATAAAATGGATTGAACATTTCCTATACCAAATGAAGATTTGACATATTATTTAATAAATTGATTTTGTTAACAGATCTTAATATGCTCCGTCTTCTTTTTGGCCAACAAAAATATGTTTCCTTTTTTTTTTTCCTCTGAATTAGCGGTTGCATTTGATAAGCACGATTGATTTCCTCCGATTCATGGATTGGAATTATTTGGAGCAAACAAATAAATTGTACTCTTTCGAGGCAACAGCATAAATTAAGAATGACGAATGTAGAATGCAAACTTTCGATTTGACCGAATTCATTTCTTTCGAAGAAACTCAACTATAAATGAAGTTTCTACTGTTTTTGTCGCTCAAGAAAAAAGTTTTCCTTCTCAATAAAAGTGTTTGGAGATAGGTTATTGTACTTCTTTCACTGGAATTTTTTCGAGATAAAATATCTTTCACCAAAATTTATTCTTCAGCTTTTAAATGTGATAAAGGGTGTCCTGTGATGATTTTTGGATAGGAGAGTTCTAGAAAATCAAAAAATTAACGCATGAAATTTTCAAAGATTCCAATAGAATTATACAAATATTATCTCGATGGAGAGACTTTGTAAGTACAACTCAAAAAAAAAATCAAAAACGAGTGGAATTGAGGAATTGAAAGAAATATACAAACGTAGACCAAATTAGAGTTTCACTCGATGATAATGAACCAATGTATCCAAAACAGTGTCGGAGTTTGATTGATGATAAAGCCTTGAACACACTCTGATAATACAATAGATTTTGACTTGATGGTGCAGTATTTGGGATAAAGATAAATATCGGAGTTTAACTTGATGATAAAAATCTGAAAATTATCGTTAAAGAAAGTAAAATGCACTACGATAAGTAAAGATAAGATAAATTTATTTATTTATTTATTTATTTTTGAGGGCTCTTTTGTACCTGCTTGGTGGTATTTATAATGGTTGAAAAAGTAACTGGTCTTCAGCAATTGTTGTTTTAGCACGCCAGAAGCTACCGCATTCTTCGGCTTCTTCAAATCCTTTTGACTAGGTCTTGAAACAATTGTTTAAATCTTAAATAAATGATGATATTGGCGCTTTAATTTGATCCTCTTGTCAAGCCCAGCTGTGCCTACATTCTCCACTCCTTGGGGCCTTTAAAGGCATAATTCCCGTAACTGCCGATGAGTGAGTCAGCCATACCACTATTGTTCATGCAACTCATACTCACATCTTCCATGCCTTTCGAGCCATATTTTAGGGACTTATCCCAATTCTATTTGCCTAACAATTGTTTTCCCGTCAAGGAGTTCAAGGGGGAAACTTTCGCACTCTTTGGCGCTTTTTGAAAAGATTTTGAATCTTTAACGGGATTACTCCTTGTTGGTATTCATGTTAATAGCAAGTTTGGCACTTCTATCGACACTTGTTTTGTCTTTTCACATACTCTGCACATGTAACGACCTAGGAATTATACCCCGTCATCTAATATTATTTTTTTTCCATCCTTTATTCTTGATAGGGAACTTTAATTGTAGGCACATTAAATTAGCAGACACAGCAACTTCCAAGACATATAAAACACATGTAGAATTATATATATATATATATATGCTTCTTACATTTTACAACATAATCCAACCTTCTTGTTACTATGTATAGTTAAAATTATGGAAGGTTACCCAACAAATATCACAATTGCTACTCTGCTTGACCTTTCTACTACTAAACTAACAAGACTCTCTTCTTGCATAAACGAGCATATCCTAAGGTGTTGCTTTGCCTTGGAATCCTGGGGGACCATCAAAGGTGCGCAAAGAGCCCATGAGTATACCTCCACCTTGTATCTAGTGCCACGAAATAAACCTAAGGGGAAGCTATTGTGGCAGATCTATATCGATTCTTATTATTGCTTTTATCCTAAGATACTCGACACCTGTTGCTACATCAGTAACCTCCTGCTGGGAATATTCCATGTGAGTCGGGCATCTAAACAGCGGGTTGTGTTGTAAAGCCATCTCAATTTCCTGAAAAATAAAAGGATGAGCAAGCAGCCCAGTAAATGAAATTGCTAAGTCTCAAATAGGAAATTCGTCTAGTTACCCTATGCAGTGGTGTAAGCACTATTGAACGAAGCAATCTTGTGATCCACTATAAACAAATGTCATTTTTTTTTCGCATATCAAGTACGCACGTGCAATGATTCCTCCATGTTATTCATGTGGCTCATATTGCTTGTGGGGCTGTAAGTTTGTCAGCTCTTTCTTGTAATCTCATAGTCATTACTCGAGAAAACTTTCGCGTTAACCCAATATCGATTGGGAAAAAAGACATCTCGTTTGCATTGCCACCTTCATGGGAAACGACGGATTATACTCATTCTCATAATAAAACCAACTCTGGCCCCTGTTGAAGGTCTCATAATTTCCCACATGAAATCCATCTTCGGATTTGTCGCTCCTTAGGTGACAATAAGCAAGCAGTCATTTCATACCTTAATATGCACACACATTCTTTTGCATACACATATTTGTTTATCATCGTTTCTTGTTATAAGAATGCAAGATTGGAAACGAAACGGCGACGGATCGCTCTGGCATATCCGACCCAATGGAATGAGCCCGGTGGGACCCAAACTATTTCGATCGGCGTCGGTTGGCCAGGGCCAACTAGACCAGGTGGCCCAGGCCCAGATCGCGAGCAAGAATTTAAAATTTGGTCTGACGAGTGGGCCCGCATGCGACATGTATGTTAGACGTCGAGCGAGTCTAGATCACCATTCATCGCTCAATGCGTGGCAATCGTGGGGCCTCTTGCCAGATAATTTTCAAATGAGCTGGCGTCTCTCTTTACTGTCGTGAGAAAAGCCAACCACTTGGCATCCGACACGTGTCGCATACAGGCCCACCTGTCAGACTAAATTTTAAACTCTCGCTTGCGATCTCCCTCTCCCTCCCCCCTCTCTCTATCATGCGACTCTCTCTCTCTCTCTCTCTCTCTCACTAGCAATTCCGCTCTCTTCGTCTCTCCCGACTTACGATCGAGAAGCCCTACTCTATTTTCCCTACTCTGTCGTCTCTCCTTGTCTCATGCCAGCGATGACTCCCGGCTCTCTCTCCCTCCCAAATCGACTCGCGACTTAGCAAGGAGATATTTGGTCCATTGAATGCTGAACGATTGGCTGGGGAAGAAGGTGAGGGTAAAGTGCAACGAGGAGACATCATTGGCAATCTCAAAGAAACTCATCACCGCCTAGACTAGCACCTAGGCCAACGAGACCAGTCCGCTCTAAGCCTGACCTATTCCGATTCTACTTCCTGCACGCTTTGACCGGAGCCACCAGTATGTATCTGAAAGATTGCTCTCTATGTGTGGGTCTACATTATGGTTATATGGGGAATTTCCTTTTGTTTTAGGAGTATTTATTTGGGTTTGAGTTGTTGTTCAAGATAAAAAGGGCATTTTTAGTGTTAAAAGTTATGTAAAGAAATTACTTTCATATAAAAAGTTTTAATTGGATCACTTTAGTGTCAAAATTTTTGAAAAATGATCACTTACGTGCAACTCGCTGAAAACTCGATGTACCACTTTTTTTTTAATTAATATATGATGCCAATGTGGTTCGCCAGAAGTCCATCGTGGCTTTCTTTAAAATTTAATTTTTTTTATTTAAAATGATTTAAAAATAAGCTGAAAAATTCAAAAAAAGCTATTTGTTTTAAAAGGGATGCAAATCAAGCAGCCATCCTCGTCACCTGATCTACATCTTTTTTTTTAGACATTTTTTGTTAAAATTTTAAGCTTATTTTTAATTTTAATAAAAATTTTATTTTAAAAAAATTTAAATTTTAGCTAATTTTTAAAATTGAATTTGATTTATTTTAATTTATTTTAAAGTGTAGAATTCCATGTGGCAGCCCATGTGGACTTTTTTTAAATGTCATTTTATATTTAAAAAATTAATTATTAATGATACGTGGCACTTTTTGTTGGAAAATTTCGCCCAACGCACTAAAGTGATCTTTTTTTGTCTCCGATTTGGCATCAAAGCGATCCTTTTATCTCTGATTTGGCTCTAAAGTAATTCAATTGAAACTTTTGGTACTCAAAATGTCATTTTCCCGTTGTTCAAGGTAGACGGAAGACTTTTATTTCAGTTGTAGAAGGAGTGCAGAGCTTGCAATAGAGTAAATAGAGGCTTTCAATTAGGCTGATGTGAGGGCCTTTGTGTTTACGCGGCTGTGGTTGAAGTATCTTTGATAATTCTGGTGTTTAGATGTTCTTTTTACTTAAGAAAAGGGAAGCCTTTTTTGCTTCAAGTGAAAAATTAGCACTTGAATGGTTTAAGTCAGAGAAGGTGACGGTGATGATTTATAACGATAAGCAAAGATTATAAGTGCTTGGTGCTCCTTAGTCCCCCATTAGAAATCTGATTTTGGCCGAATTAGAAATGCTTAGTTTGCACAATTAATGGCGTAGCTTCTGCCAAATGATTGGTCTATTATGAAGTATCCCTTGCCCATCCATATTTATCTACGTGTGTATCTATCTAAATGGACTCACATATGTGGGTTTCATATATAAATGCATATGCATTAATAAACTTAAGCATAGCCTCTGATGAAGTGATGGTGTACGCTAATCTATATTCATGGACGTGCTTTGCATTTGATTTTGAGCTAACATGAGATTACTTTTTGAATGTTGAGCTTCTAGCCGGCTTCTACCAGTAGTATCTGGCTACTGCATGTTTAATGCTTATGAACTTCCTTAGGATTCTTCCATCAATTTGTTGAGTTCAGCATGATACATTGTTCCCTTGATGAAGTTAAACTTCGCCGTGCTTTAGTTGGCTTTTTTCCCACTGGACTGATTTCTTCATCTCATATTTCATGGCTTCACTTCAACCTAGCAGTGCCAGCTGGAATATATGGTAGTTTCTTCCTTGACTTCCGTTAATTGGCATTATCTGTTGAGGATATATTGATGGCTAATGTCAACGTTTTGCCTTATCTTCATGCAAAATGGGACAGCATGAGTGTAGCATGGTACTTCTTTATCTAATGCAGATTGGTTACATGGAGGTGCCGAATCACTACTCACTTTGACCAACTTATTTATAGTTCTACGCTTGGGAAGATCCCTTAGGCAAGCAAACGAGACAAAAGAAAGCACAACAGTGGGAATCTAGAAGAGAAGTCTTCTGTATAGGTACAACGAAGTTTAGCTTTTGGTTTTAGCTATTCTGTCATCATCTTTAGGTCTCTATGCATTCTTATTTTCCATATTAACATCATTGTATTTTTGCTCCTATGCAGGTGTAATTATCAAATGGCTGAATCAGAGGTAATTATTCACTCATACTATGGTTTAATAGAAACGATGATAGTATAATTTAAAGATTGGGGGATATCAAAGAGATTGGAGGTGTTTGATATGGGTATGTTTCTGACTCTCTGTTTTAGCAGGATTTGCGATATGAAAATTTTAGTATAATTTAACAGAAATAATGCTTACTGTAACCTGTTTGTTTCTCCTATACCTTAGCTGCACAAAAAGGATGAGAGATTGCAGACAAGGCGAAGGGTCTATCGGAGGAATTAGAGGTATGTCCTCATCTCCTCCATCTGACTAGTTAGAATAGGATGCTTGATGTGGAGTTGGAGGAACTTATATGTTTCATAGATACCGAATCTAGAGCCACATTATGGGCTGAGTGTTTGAAGATTGCGATCATTCTTTTCTTTTAAACCTGAATTATCTACTAGTCAGTTCTGAAGTCCCAAAAGGTCATGAGTCTGATTATAAAGAACTTGACTATGGAAACTGCATTTTGACCTCGGTTGTAACCTGTTAAAATCCAACAATAGCTTGGTGGATCAAATGCGGTACCTAATATATATTTATCATTGATGCCGATTCATTGTGAAGCAGCCAGGCCGATAGAGATATGCAGCACTTCTCCCTAATTGCAATTTAAGTCTACCACAGTCAACAATGCTTGCTTTCAGGATATAGCTAAAGTGCAAGATATCTAATAGCTTCCCACCTTCAGGTGGTGTTTTGAAAAGCTTGGGAGTTGCTATAGCCTTCGCGACATGATCTCACTATTTTTGGAATTTTTCAGCTTCTTACCTTGACATCTTGACATTATAAGACGGATTTTGTTGGGCGACCACTTTTGAGATATCATGGTAACATTAAAAATTGTAGCACAAGTGAAAAGAATTTGTTAGAGATCAACCGGCATATATAATTCATCATACTACAGAAAACTGAAACACCTTATCAAATTAAAAAAAAAAAAAATGGACGCTAGAAATTGAAAAGAAGGATAGTTCTACTATAAAGCCATTTTCTTCGACGAAGAGACATTACAGGAGAGAGATATAAATAGTACATTCCACCCAGGTTCTCACTTAAAGACTTGGTGAGAAACCTACTATGAGGAAGAGAAAGAATTGGAAAAAGAATATCACATTTGAACATTTGGCTGTACTCTATCTGATAACAGAATGTGTATCCTATTCCTTGCCAAGACAACATCCCTTGCCAGGCCTTTTCTCATATCTATAGGCTACCAAATACTACTCCAAAACAAAAGTAAAGAACATCAATTAGTCAGCATAATCAGGTGGCTGACTTGTGGTGGCGATGTCACGCCGCCATCGGTGGCACTTCTCTATATCTCTGATCCTCCCATGGAGGAAGCATTTCAGGAATGTCTTTCCCATAAGTGCGTTGCCCTTTCTCAGCGGGAAAAATCACATCCTCCGCAGGAGACAAGTCCTTAACCCACGAATTGATCCAAGAAATATCTGGCTCATCAGCCATCACTGCTGCCAAGACAGTATTAGCAACTGCTGCGGTGTTGCTTCTAATCTTAAAGGAAGGAGCTTTCCTCAGCTTATTCAACTCATCTCCTTGGACGCCCCAATCCAATTTTCCATCAGGTGAGCTCCAGTTGGACAGAGTTGAAGACATCGTAGGGGGAAGAATTAGCATTTCCAGGGCTCGCCTATCCTTAGTCGATAAACTCTAACTCCGCTTCGCAAAAGCGGCTGACCTGGAATTCATGACCGCTGCTGCAACTGCACTTGACAAGTCGAACCCATAAGAAGGTGACTGCTTCCTCACTGGAGATGACAATGCGTTTGCATTCTTCAGATGAATCTTGTTCTTAGTTCTTTGGCAGAACAGAATTTACTTTTTGTACGAGAGCATAACCCATCTCCTGCATATCGCAACAACAATTTAATGTACCACTCACTCAGGGAAAAAGAAGAAGACAAAACAATAGGTGGATGTACTTGCAGTTTTACGACAAGTAGAAAAACTGCGTCCAAGTTCCCCAAATATCTAAGAGAGAAAAATCCAAGGCCAGTAGTTCCTCTTTTCTCGAGATTCTATTTTGTACGAACTCACCAATGAAGAGTAAAAGCCAAGTCAAGGACTAGTCTCATGAAGTCATTTTCTACCCCAAAAGAACTACGAACAAGAATTCGTCTGGAGATCAAGCAGTAACAACTGGCATTCGAGAAGTTCTCACAGGAATCTACCACGTCATACTGAAAAATCCGTCCGAAATTGATAATCTTGCGTATCACCCACCACATATACAGAACTATAATCCCAAAAGAAGCCGGCTTTTTAATGAATATCCGACGTCTAACAGAATATATCCCTAAACCTATAAACGTCCCTTGTCTGCCAAAAAACAACACACATTTCGGAGTATATTGGAAAATCTGTACCGAGCTCTCTCCTTTGATTTCCAAGTGAAGAAACGAGAAACTTAAGCTGGGCAACGCAAACTTGAAGAAGGTTTTAGAGAGAAAGATAGAGGGAGAAGGAGGGATGAGCAGCGATTTGAACAAATGACTCGCCACCTAGCGTCAGAGGAGGCAAAGGACGAGGCGGAGTCATGAAGGGCGCAGGCGCCGGTGTGGTTCATCGATCTTTCTCTGCTAGGTCGTGAGTCGATTTGGGAGGGAGAGAAAGCAGGGAGTCGTTGCTGGGCGTAAGACAGTGAGAGAGAGCAGAGTAGGGCTTCTCAGTCGCGAGTTGGAAGGGATGGAGAGAGCAGAGAGGAATTGCTGGTCGTCGCGCCGGGGGTTGGAGAGAGAGAGACTAAATAACAACTTCCGACTAACTTTGTTATTGAGAATTGTCCTTTGTCTGCAATGGTTGAAGTTTCTGGGTTTCTTCTTCTTCGATTACTTTCAAGAAGCCATCTCCCGCTGGCTTCTCTTCATCTTTTCTTCTTCTTCGATTGCATTATGAAGTTTTTGCCTTGCCCGTTCATAGGAATTTTCCCATGGAAGTTTCAGTTTCAAGCACTCAGGTATCCCCATCGAACGCGCAGCCGAAAATTTACTCTCGCACTTCTTTCTTTTCATGGCAGCTGAGAGAATTGAAAATGCCAGATCTGGCGGGCTCGCCTTGCCGGCGCTGGGCGAGGCGCAACCTCGCCCAGGACAGATCTGTGCATTTGATGTTTAACTCAACAATGGAGGACACCCACTTCATCGCTTTTGGACAGGTGCAGATCGATGGACTCTACAGAATTTTGGCAGATGGGAGACCATGTACTTCAGTAATCGCCTTGAGGACCATTAGGCAACTACTGCTTTGGATCAATCGGTATCGCTGCTACGGCTGGCGAGGTTGACCTTGCAGGCCATAGCCTGGTCATCGGCGGCAAGCGCCGGCTAGAGCAAGAAGAAAGGGGAAAAAAACGGAAAAGAGAAAAGAAAAAAAAAAACTGAAAAATTATTTAAAAAATTACACGAGCGTCGGCTAGCATTCAAGTCAGTGCCAGTTACTCAAATTGGATTTCATGGATTGAATTTATACGAATGCAAAACGTTTAAAACTAAATTGATATTAAAAAAAGATTTATAATTGAATTAGCACAAATATAAAAGGTTTAGGATTAATTTGACAAGTTAAAAAGATTTAGGACTAAATCGATAAAAATACAATAAGTTTAGAACTTTTTTGATAATTTTTTTTTATAATAGAAGCCGGGCCAAGTTGGGTCGGCCTTGAGGAGCTCAAGTTTGAACTCCAAAAGTTTCTTGTCCAAACTCTATACCTACTTGTAAGTTGTCATGGTAAAAGATACACATAGAGAAAGGTTAACATCTTTCAATAGACCTTTCGACAAAGTCCCGTTGGTCAGATTGATCACTATCTCTGAAAAGGGAGCAGTACCTTGATGATCAAAAGACCCCTTTCCCCATCATATCCTTGGTTGGGATGGGTAGGCCCACCACTTCACCTTCACTTCAACACAGTCGTCCAATGCTTTTCAACCCGTAAAAAAGATGGCGTTTTCATTTGAAAGGAGCCAATCCAGCCTAGCTCATTGTTGGATGAAGAGCCCCTTGTCGAACTCTTTTCTATCTATATGAATTTCTGATCGCGGGGAATCTCCCCCATTGCATTCCATCGTCTCGTATTGTACTGTACCGTATCAGACCATAACCATCTATTGAGTGAGAGAAAGGTAGTGTAACTAATTCGATATTCTTTATTTATCTATTGATAGGGATCCACATTTGGGTTTGCTTGAATGGAAGTGATGAGATCGCAAAGAGGGAAGTAGGGCTCCTATTGACTCAAGGTTGGTTCTTTGGTTTTCTTTAGAAATAGCTATGAAGGCCCTACTATAACCTTTGTAAGATTTCTACAATTTCTCATTCATGGATGTTGATAAGATCCTTCCATTTAGGCTACCTTATGATGGCATACCCTAAAAGTGAAGGGCAAGGTTCAAATGTCAGCGACCTTTTCTTCTTTTACTTCACATAGCTTTTCATTTCCTTGATTGCTGGAAGTTCTCCCAAAGTATGACAAGCTGGAGGACTTTTCGAGTCGTGAACAGTAAAAACAGATTCTTGGCATCATCTTGCATCAATAGGAAGTCCCGCATCTGAGAATTAAAATAAAGGAACTTGGGGAGGTCAAGCATTTTCTTGGAGGAGAGGTTTGAAGATTGAAAGGTATACAAGTAACTCGACTGGTTGGAGAGGGGAGTAGCAGGGACATTGATCCAAAGCTTGAGTCTGGCCCCCCTCCGAAGCAAAACGAGACATAGATGAGGGAAGCAGCAGCTTCAGTCAGCCATTTGCGTAGCAGCTGCGTGATCCAAAGCCGGTAGTAGGTCTCATTCAAAAACCACTTTAGTTTGCAAGCTCGTTCCAATGCCAAAGTTCTCCAGCCAAAACCACGAGCATTTTATGCGACGGATACACATCACATGATAGTAACATGTGATGTAATCCACCAATTAAAAGTGATATGCATACACACATGACGTCAAACAAGGATGAGCTTCACAGCAAATGGATAATGATGTTTGATCGATCACGCCAAGTCATTATACCTTGCAGTGTATGTGTCACATCAGATATTTTTCGTTGTCAAGACATATAGTCTCTAATCGGGTCTAGAGATTGGTGTAAAAAAGTCAAAATCGATATGTTTATATCAAAGAATGGAAGCATATATAAACCCTCTCCACTATGTTATGGTTTTCTCCACTCTTTGGTTTTACATTTGGGATTTTGAATGTGATATTCAAAACAATATAAGTAAACAGAAGCATAAATATTAAGACCTTAGAATGATGCAAAAAAGTTGTAAGATGCTAATTTTTAAGGGATAAATACATCGTAAGTACCACAACCTTTGTACGGTAATCACTTGAGTATCATAAAATTTTTTTTTACTTACTTGAGTGCTACAACTTTTAAAAATTGATCAGTTCAATGCCATTAGTAATTTGCTCATCGAAAATCCTGTCTGACGTGACATCACCGACACGTCAGACGGGATTTTCTACATTGGCCGACGAGATCACCAGCCACGGATCCGTCACTGATGGCTACCTTGCCCTAGACTAGCGAGGTTGTAACTCTCATGGGTGAGGGCCCTCATAACTGCATTCGCCATGGGCGACAGTGCAAGGGCCCTTGTGGTCACACCAGCCATGGTCATGAAGGCCTTCAACCAGACTAGCTGTGGGCTGTTGCGCCCTCAGTGACAGTCACTCTCACCTCACCAACCGCAAGCGAGGACAACACGGCCCTTGCTTGGTCTAGGCAAGGGCCTTTGCAACCATGGTCAGCGGGGCCGTGTGAGGGCCTTCACGCTCTCGCCCGCGATCAGCATGGCTGTGATGGCTCTCACCCATGGCTGTTGCAGCCCTGCCGACCAAAGATGAGGCGACCCTTATCCTTCGACTTCAAATCTGAGGCTAGCAAGGGTCGGCAGGGGTTGTCAGTGACCCTTGCCGGCCAATGTCAATAATCTAGAAAAAAAAACAACAGAAAAATGAAAAATAAAATAAAATAATAAAAAATTTCATATTTTACGAAAGATTAATAAAATAATAATAATAAATCCACATAGGATGATTTGCTGGAAGTGGCACTCAAGTGAGTCATTTGCTTTGATTTGATACTCAAGTGAGTGAAAAAAAAAGTTATGAGATACACGTGATTGTCTTACAAAAGTTATGACATGCTCGGTGTACTTATCCTTAATTTTTAGTGGTTCAAGATGTGCTTTTCTGAGTCAAGCAAACAAGCAATAGTGATCTCTTATTTACTAATCATCAATTTCCACTCTAGTCTTGAGACTCATTAAATACAAAGGGGTCATGTTTGCTTTAATTTATAATAGGAAAAAATGTCCTTCAGCTAGGTTTCTGAGTGGCGATTTATAAGTATGGACATTACGTTCATTTAACTTTAGTCACATTTCTTGATAACTTATAATCCACTGAGCAAATTTATAGTCGGAAAAATCCCTCGTAAGAGGAGAATATTGCCCTTGGCACAAATGAGGTTACTTTGAACTAAGCAACAGTTTGAGCCAAAAAAAAAAAAAAGCAATGGAAAAAGGATGCTGAAAAAGGGGAAATTTCTCGATGTTGCTTAAATCAACTGATCATATGCTTTGAAGAAGCGAAATGCATGTTATTATGAAAATTTAATTATGGACGCTATGAATAATATCCTCATGCTTTCCACATAAAGAGAGAGAAGAAGAAGAGGGGAACCGGCATCATAGGTGGCTCGAGGCTGATTGACGGTGGTTCGGCTAATCAAATTGCACTAAAAATCTTCAAAATAATCATTTTTTCCTTTTCTTTTCTTTTCTTTTCTTTTTTTTCTTTTTTCCCTTTTCAGGCCAAAGGGCTGGTGGAGCTGTTGGCCCCTTGACGAGGGGTCATAGCCCCGCTGGGCCAACAGGGGTCGTTAGCCCTCAGCTAGTGGTTGATGGTTCTGTTGGCTTTGAACCAAAAAAAGAAAACAGAAAAAAGTAGAACTAAAAATAAAAAGAAAAATTAAAAACTGAACCAAACCGAATCGAAATGAATTTTTGGTTCGTTTCATATTTAGTTTAAGGCAAGATTTGGTTTGGTTCCAACTTACATCCTAACGATTCAGTTTGGTTCGAATTTTTAAATCATCAACACCCCTAGTTAGGATATTGTGAAGAGAGCTGATAATTCTGTGTCTTCGTGTCATAATCTTGTTGCCTCGTAATAATGTCTCGCTACGTCTATTAATCCTCTCACGAAATCAAAACCCAAATATGAGATGTTTATTAAGTGGGTTACACAACTTAATAGTTTAGCACGTTTGAGATACGGGCACTCGCAACATAAACATGCGGGGATGTGTCCAAATGTGTATGAAAGTATCGGAACATGTCTACCAGTACCATGTTGCTCGGGCAACATGTTACATCCGTACGACTAAGCATGCCTAACCGTGTCATAAACGGATTGAAAATGGTCAATTCGCACACGACCCGTTTATGAATTCATATATGGACGATTTGAATTGTTTATGGCAAGTACCATTTAAGTATGGCACGAACGCCCTCAATTATATATCGTGGCCACAAGTCGTGCCGAAACTTAATGGCCTTAAATGTGGTCTGGACATTTATATGAATAGTCTAACTTGCTAATTTGGTACTATACTTTCATTTTGAAGTTAGAGAACAAACAAAAAGAAAAAAGCAGTTCAGGGTGATACACAAAAAAAAAAAATGAAAAAAGAAGAAGAGCAAAATAGAAAAAAGAGCTTGCTTCAGGAGCGAAAGAATTGCACGTCTCCATAAAAGCTCAGTCTCTTATTATAGGGGGCGAGGACCAAATTACAACACCTCTTCTGGCTTTAATCCAAAAACTTACACCAGAATGCATTCATAATTTCTCAATACGAGAAAGAAAAACAAAAACAAAATGGAAGAGACTAAATAACAACTTCCGACTAACTTTGTTATCGAGAAGATTAATGTTCTTTTTCTTCTTTGTAAGCGTTAGATGCACATGAAGTCATGCCCTCGTGAAGTAATAATGGACATCCTTAACGATGGGCGATAATCAGACGCTTCTTCGGAGCATCTCCTGGTAATTCTTGAAGGACTCCATCTTCTGCAACCTCATCTGCCGATGGAACCTCCTTATGAACAGATCCGCGACGTGGTCGATCTCGTTCTCCAGCACGAACTCCTCTCCTCTGTCTTCCTTGGAGCTCTTCACCAGCTCGATCACTGACCCGCCCGACGACGAGTCCTCGATATCGTCAAACAACGCATGTCTCAAATCTGGGTACTTCTCGTCATCTTCACCATCATCATCATCATCATCTTCTTCTTCTTCTTCGTCTTTGGACGGCTCGCATTGAGCCGGAACAGGCGTCGGCTTGTGCACCAGGGCTTCGCTTTCGCAGTAGCTAACGATGGCATTCTTGGTCAGATGCTCTTCCGCCACATCGGTATCCTCGACCTCCTCCAGGGGCTTGTCCCCGTCGTGGCCGTGGTGGTGATGAGAGAGGACGCTCTGGAGCTTGTGGGAGAGGGTGCTGACGAAGAACTTCTTGTCGTGGTGCAACAGCGAGAAGATGATGAGGCGCGTCCGGAGTGCGTCCGTCTTCCTCCTGAGGGCCAGCGATTTCGACTTGGCCATCACCGACAAGGCCACGAGCGTCCGCTTCAGCATGGAAGATACCTTGCTCTTCATCTTCTCAGAACCGTCCACTGAATCTGGAAGAGGATAGAAACTGCAAAAGAAGCTCAGATATTTTGCTGGGTCGGTCAAGAAAGCAACTCGATGATGAGTTCAAGAAAATGCGATCGTTGTGAGTGTGTGCTCAAAAGTAGCTCAAGAGATAAAGGAGTGGTTTAGGCATGGAGGAGAGCAAGAAGGGTGGATGGGGGTTTATATAGAGAGTGGAGTGATCGGTAAGTTTGCTGCGACTTTAGTAGGTGGGAGAGCCAGGGAAGCGGGGAAAAGCGCGAAAGAGTAAGGGCTAAGGAAAAGAAGGAGCTTTGAAAAGAGAGGACAAAAGTGGATGGAGGGATACGTGGCGGGATTTGGGAGGTCAAGAGTGAGGGAGGTTGGGCTAAAAGCCGGAAATCTTGGTGGTCTTGGTTTTGGAGAGTCACAGTGAAAGAATAAAGATAGTGGTGGTGGTGGACAGTGGTGGTGGTGGGGGAGGCTGATTTGTGCTTTTTGGCCTTTACTGCGTCGGAATAATATCATGGTTAACCCCAAAAGAATATTAAGGAGAAGGTCGTTAGGTGAAAATACAAGATGTTGACCGGAGCTTAGGCCAAAGAAATGTAAAGGACTTGCCACTTTACAAAATTAGGGTTTGCATGTATAATAAGTGCTAACGGACGTAGAAATCACGACAGAAGAAACGAGAGTTAGAAGTAACTTTAGGATCATTGATTTGGCAACTGGTGCAAAGTAGGCTATCGAGCTTGGTAGTAGTGAGGGGCAATATTTGAGCTTGATCGAGGCAGCAAGTGATGGCATTGTTCGACTGCAATACCGGCAGTGGCTGGCGATGAGAGGGGATGCGCAAGTCATCTTGTACACCAGTCAATGCCGTTAGATTTTTTTCAAAAGGAAGGATTAAGATCGAGTTGATTTCATAAAATCCCAAAATTGGATCGAACAAAATAAGGCTCGGAGATAATAACAAACAATCAAGAAAAGCTTGGGGACCAATTATGTCGAGATCTTAGTATGTAGAGTACTTCTCTCTCTTTGATGAACTCTTTGAGATATGTAACACTACCCAAGGATAACCGTCTTTTTAATTACTAATTATCCATTTTATATGCTGTCATGTGAGAATGGTCACGAGAAATGACGAGAATCAAATATCTATAGCAGTGTACACAAGAATGGAAACACAGCTCACAAAGCATCACAAAAGTTGATATTCTCATGTGTCACTTTAGACTTTATTCCCAATTCCTGGTAATAGACGGAGGGAAAAAAAAAAGTAACCTAAAAAAAAGCTAATTGCAACGGGTCCAACAACCCATTTGAATTCAAAGAATGATGGGTCGGGTCGGGCCAGAGTTCTCGGAATGCTCAACTGGGATTGCTTAATGGAGTTGTATTGCTCCTTTTCATGCCAACAGCACAATGAGCAGCTGCAAATTGACTAGGGTTTGCGTGAGATTACAGTCCATCTCAACGTCATTCTAGTTCAAGCTCGCAATTAGAGAGACCATTGCTCAATAAGGAGCCAAAGAGGGGAACTTTGGACACCCCTTGATATGCCTTTACTTGCGTTGCTTTGCCACTTCTGAGTGGCAGATTGACTCGTTCAATGTACGGGCCAGGCCGGACCAGGTCGGGTTGGGGATGGGCGAGCTCAACTTTGAACTCAAGTTTTTTGTCCGAACTCTATACCCACTTGTCATGGCATAATATCTACGTAGAGGGAGGAAAAAAAAAAGGTCACACCCTTTTGCAAGATCGTTCAAATGCCGAAGCTCTCCAGCCAAAACCACGAGCATTTCATGCGATGGAGACACACCACACGGTAGTGTCGACACCTGATTTTTAGCCATTCTATTTTTTAGAAAATCCTAAAAAATCCATACAAAATCGAAAAATTACAAAAATGGTTCTGGAGGCCCCGGCCCAGCCCAGGGGCCCATTTCCAACAAAAATAATTTTTTGGAATTTTTGAGTATTTTTTTAATATTTTTCGAAAAATAGAAAAAAGGAGGAAAATTTGGAAAAAATAGCATTTGAGACCGCAAAAATACAAAAGGATAGCCCATATTTTTCTTTTAATTCCCTTTTCATGTTGGTCTCTCGAAAAAAGAAAAGCGAAAATCGGGACTATGTGTTTCTTTTTTAACCATAACCCCCGAATTTGCCAAAAAAAAAAATACATTTTCAGCTTTTAAAATTTTGATTTTTTTTATTTTAGGTCAAGGACATCATTACCCAAGCCCCTGAATTTTTTCTCATCCAAAAGCCCTCCCGATTTGCTCAATTTCAATTAAATGGTCCATTTCCGCATTTTCATTTTTCTTTTTCCCCGATTTCGCTAAAAAATGAAATTAATCCAACTCCGAGGGTACCCATGAAAACTCAAGCCCGTCATCCTATAGTTTTCGCCATTCCGAATCCATTGGTGGGTCCAGTTTGGCTTGATTTGGCCGTTTGGAGGTTCGAACATTGGAATTTCATTTTTTAGCAAAACCTAAATTTGGAGTTTTCGTACAATTCGTGAGTAAAATTTGGGCGAAACCACATTTTTACAAGTAACTCGAGATGGGCAAGCCGATTTCGAACTCAATTTTGTGAAAAAAACGCCGTTTGCTAGCTCAATTTAAGAGGTGGAGCTCGGTTAAAAAAAAAATTGAAACTAGCGTGAATGAATGGTGAATAAATGGATACACGACTATGCACATGCTCCTTCAGCATTCATCTCATGGGCGTCATCACCAAAGACCAAAAACAGGAAAAGCCACCGAGGGGTTTCAAAGCAGAGGAATTCACGTGGCCATCTCAGAACCAGCAGACACATTCAGGAGCTCAACCACGAGAGCTCTACCACTGACCATCATCATCTCGGTCTCCATTTCTACGGGATCACTCCACCACCGCAGCTTTATCACCACCATTAAAGGAAAAGGAACTTCACGTGGAGAGGGGGGCGTCTTTCGGCTCCAGCACCGGCAGCTTTGCTGAAGATGCCTCCAACTTTCGAGCTCCAGCGGGGAAGACACCAGGCGGCACATGCTGGACAGATATAAGAAGAAAAAAAAAAGGAGCTCTCGGGGGGGGAACAGAGAGCAAAAACAGAAAAACAGAGCAGGAGGGAGCGAGGGGGAGAGAGAAAAACCGAGGGAGATTTGGAGCGGTTCCGAGCCCGGCGAAGTGCGAAAACCACCCACGAGCATCCTTAGAACATCACCTGAGCCACGCCGGTCACCGCCGTCGCCTCTTCCTTCCCCGAACAGGTCCAACTCGAAGCCCCTGTTTTCGCGTTCGGTTTTGCTCGGTTTGGCTCCGTTTGACTTTCGGGTCAAACGGAGCCAAACCGATTACTATAAAACATCGTTCCATGTCTATTTGATCCTCCTTGAGTGATTGTGTGCTTTGGTTTCGCTCGAAACGGCCTGGTTTTGTTTTTTTTACATTGTATGCTACATGTTCGACGAAATGCACCGGGTAGTCCGAACCGGCTATTTTGAGCCTGTTTTGCGTGCGTTTCACAAGTGATTTTTGGTTCAAATCTTTTGAAGTGTGTTATACGTATGTAGATCTTCGCGTTGATGTATCGCACGGCCCTTAGTTGTGACCGAGTTGTAAGTTATGATCTCTTGAAGTTGCTTGATTGATCTGATTTTAGGTAAGGGAATCTGTTGAAATATTTCTAAGTGTTGGAGTCAGTCCAACCTGGCTTGTTCGTGACTGATTTTATTTGCCTCACATCGCATATTTTTGGGTGTTTCTTATCTTTTCGTATTCTTGGCATGTAGTAGAATACGCGGGTATGTTTGGTTGCCCTTGGTTTGATCTGTAAAGGAAGTTATGGGGTTGACAATTGGCCCTACTGACCATGCTCAAGTCTAATTCCGGTTTCAAAAAGTTCAAACCCTCGACTTTGAGGGTGGATTTCTCTCTCGATTCCCATGCTTTGTGAGTGATTCTTATTTCATTTTGTTCATGGTGTGTAGCTCTTCACAACGATGTATGGTTTGCCCGCTAATTCTGATTGTGGTGCGAGTTATAGTCTCTCAAAGTTCCGTAGTTGGTCTGTTCTGGAGACTGGAATTTTTTCTAAGTGTTGAAAACAGACCAAACCCCCTACTTTTGGGGCATTTTTCTCTCTCCTAGAGTATTATTCACGAGTCATTTCTGTTTCATTTTGTTCCTGATGTGTATCTCTTCGAATCGGTATATTATTTTCCCATTAGTTCCAACGGAGGAGTGAGATATGCCCGTTCGAAGTTGTTTTGTTGGTCTGACCAAAAGTCTGAAACTTTGTGAAAATCTGGCTAAGTGTTGGAACCAGTCCGACTTGCCTGTTTCGGGCTCGATTTTTTTGTCTTTCCGTAAGTTTTTTCACTTGTTTTTTGGTTCTTCGTGTTCCTTGTGTGTAGTAGAGTACGTGGACGTGACCTTTTTCCTTCGGTTCGATCCATGGTAGAAGTTGCGAGGGTCAAAACACCTTCTGTTAAACAGGGTGGCGCCTGTTTTGAGTCAAAAACAGTTCAAACCCCCGACTTCCGGGGCGCGTTTCTCTCTTGTCTTACATGATTTAAGGGTGATTCTTGTTCAGGGGCATTCATCACGTGTAGATCTTCGTACTCATATGTGGTTTTTATGTTGGTTGCGAGCGGATTGAGAGAAAAGTGCTCACGAATTTGTTCCCCCAGAATTTTTTTTTCTGAACGAAAATTTTCTAAGTGTTGGGAACAACTTCAGTAGCTGTCTTCCCGACACCATTACGACGTGCTCGGTTGGCCATTTCCTGAGCCGTCAATTGTTTTGGAAACTAGATCATACCTAATTTCATGTGGTATGATCTGTTTCCCTTGGTTCAATTTGAGTACAAAGTTACTGGCACTTGAAAACACCTCTATGAACTGCAAAGTGAGGGGTCTGTAATTTGGCTAAGTGTTGGCTTTCCAACTAGCTGTTTTGTCGATACCATTGCGATGTGATCGGTTAACCATTTTTCGAACCGTTGGTCATTTTAGAAACCTGGTTATACCTAGTTTCACGTGGTATAATCGGTTTCTTCTAATTGTATTTGACCATGGAGATAATCGCTCCCGAACATGCCCTCATGAGCTGATTTCTGGGAATTTTTGGGTTTCCATTTGCGAATGGCCATCTTTCTAACGTCGACGCGATGCACTCGGTCAATCATTTTTCGAACCGTTGGTCATTTTAGAAACCTGGTTATACCTAGTTTCACGTGGCATAATCGGTTTCTTCTAATTGTATTTGACCATGGAGATAATCATCCTTGAACATGCCTCGGTGAACTGCCAAGTGAGGGGTCTGGAATTCGGCTAAGTGTTGGCTTTCGAGTAGTTGTCTTGTTGATACCATTGCGATGCGCTCGGTTAACCATTTTTCGAACCGTTGGTCATTCTTGAAACCTGGTCACACCTAGTTTCATGAGGTGTGATCTCTTTTCTCTGAATGTATTTGTACACTAAGATAATCGCGTTGAAAGACCCCCTCGCGGTTGACTCCTTTTTCAACAAAAACTTTCCGAAATGGACCGAAATCATGTTTTCAAGCGAGGTTTTCATCACATCTTCAATTAAATCAGCATTGGTCATGTTCAGCTTGCCTCGATATCTTTTTCCCAAAAAAAAAATATATATATATATATAAATAAAAAAATAAAAAATATATAATTAAAAAAAAATGAAAAATTTTCGAAAATTCCTTTTATTGCATATTTACATTAACTAGACTCAAGTTCACCATGGAGTATGACCGATGTCCCTTCCGGTCTTATTTGTTGTACACCCGATCATGTCTCGGGTTTAATATTTGGGATTGTAAATACCCGACGAGTTGCGGGTTTTTCTTTATTTATTATTATTTTTTTTAGCGTAGTTTTTATTATTGTCCTCGTCGTTTTATTTCCATTCTCTTTATTTTCTTTGAATGTGTTGATTGCTTTAGGATTGCATATTTAGAAAATGCCATGAAATGAACACCTACAAGAACATTTGCATGAACGCTTAGTGACCGACAAAAACATGATTAGGAGTCAGGATTGACATAAACCTCGCGTGCTCACAAGTTAGGTAATAACCAATCCCAAACGGTAACCGAAAGGACTCTAGTTTAAACTAGGGTAACCAAATCCCCGGCTCTAGAATCTCTGGTTGCGTAGGATCGAGTGACTCCTCCCAATCACTCGATGAGGTATCCGGTCTACCTCCCCAAAAAAGACCGGTGGCGACTTCAATTGCATGCACACATAGCACATGCCACCCGACCACACCAAGGTCGAAACCGACAATTCCCGTTGCGATTTGGTATGGGTTTGGGAGGGCCCGCGCCAAGGGCCCGACTTCGAGTCCTCTTGGCAATCCATTCGCCCGATCATCCGATCACCGCGGATCGGGTCGCGACAGCTGGCGACTCCGCTGGGGACAATAAGAAGATTTAAGCCGTAATAAGCAAGATTGAATGTTACCTAACTTGATTTACATTTTGTAGCGCGTGTCAAAGTCGCGAGGGAAGCATGGTGAGTCGCTAACTCGTGTTAAATGGTCTTGCAGGAAGGGGTTATAAGGGGAGGCGTGTGTGTTAACTATTTTTCTCTACAGGTGAAGTTCGGATGTATGTTGTATGAATGGTTATATTGAAGCGCTGATTGTTAAATTTAAATGCATGTTTATCGCTTAAGCACGACACCTAATGCACACACAACTGCGCCTAAAACCCCGGGCGCATCTGTAGGAAACCAATAGAAGGATTTGGGAATGGAATCTCCGTGAAGAGAAACATGGGGTAATCCACTTCTCAATTCCGCTCACTTTGAGCTATGGAATGGGTGCCAATGCAACGATAGTTGTGCAATGGAATCAACCCTTTCTAGAACTCGGAGTGGGAGCCTTGGCACCATAGGTACCTCACCTTTTAGAGGTCAAAACCTCACAAGTTTACATGCGCATGATCTATGTGATTGACCACACTCCCTTTGAACGGTTTGTAAATCTCGTTCCATCTTGCAATTTCAATTATATGCAGTTTTTCTCAAAAATAAGTGGTGATTAACATAAATTCCCCTCATTAGGATTTAGAAAATGGGTCCGCCTGAAATCAAGATTGCGCACTTCCCTCGAGCGATAATTGACATGTGGGAGCGTCTTCCGCCTATTCACAAGATTTACGTGGAGAAGAAGATAGGATACCTTACTTCCCTGATCCACCTGGGGGCGAGAATTCCCATGATTAAAGCATTATCACACTTCTGGAATCCCGAATCATCTTCCTTCGTGATAGGTCAATGCGAGCTCACTCCTACCCTTGAAGAATACGATACTATGATAGGTCCCGTAGGTACCTTTGGCTTAGCCACTCCTCCACTGGAAGTCAATTCCGTATCACTTCTTAGCCAATTCTTGAAAGTCAATTCCACTCTTATCAGGAACATTCTCAAGGGAAACACTAACGCCATTCCTATAACTTTCCTAGAGGAACTATTCCTCGGGTTACCCATCGAGTCAGGAGCCCAGATACCTAGGGTCTTCATCTTAGCTTTCTTCGGATTCGTCATTTTTCCATACACAAATAAGAGCATGACCCCTTCTATAGTTCACGTCGTCCTCCAAGTGTGTAGTGGTAAGAAGTTCTCCCGCCTGATCCTTGGAGAAACTTTCATATCCCTATCAAGATTCAAGAAGTCGGGTAAGGGGACTCTTAGAGCATCTATAGGCCTCCTCCAAGTCTGGATGATATCCCACATTAGGGAATTTGCTACTGATATGCAAATCACCCAAATAGACTCCTCTTCTCACCCTTTACTTCAATTCGTTGAAAAGAACAAACTCTTCCCTTCTTGGTCATTCTCTAGGTGGTTCAACTATCTCAAAGCTCTCATCCCCATTCGCATTCAGTGGTATGCCAAATGGCTTGTGTGTCCCAATCCTTGCCTAGCTGATGGATTCGACAACATCATCCCATTATTGGGATTGACGGGAATTACGTCATACCACCCTTTGAGGGTAATCCGTCAATTCCGTGCCATCCAACAAATCCCTCCTCCTCTCGATCCCAATCCCCTCGCATTGAACTATCACGAAGAGGTTGCTGAAGGACGAAAAGCACAACTGGATAGGATGATTTGTAACATAGTTCACACCTGGCGTGACTACCGTAAGACAACCATCGCCATGGTAGACAGGTCCGAGCTTGAGGGAAATGAGAAAGAGCATCATGCCTCCGAGGACTACATATGCAACGCTCTGAGAACTTTGCCCCAGGTGATCATCCCCAATTTGCCCTCCAAGATGACTCTCCAAGAGATCCTAGCCGAGAAAGCCGCCCAAGAGAGAGATGATGCAATCCGTAAAGCCGAGGCATTGGGTCGAGAGAACAAGCGCCTCCGCCAGACCATCCTACCCAATGAGGATTAGGCACTATATTCCATTAGATTCTCCTTTGGTTGTATGAGCTTTCAATTTTTGTGTAATAAAGATTCCTTTCTCTCCGTAGGGTGATGTATAGGGATCTTTTTCTTTTAATGTAACGAATGTGGTGTCTTGTCACGTTTTGTGAAAATCTAATGGAATATGCGAGGGGCATTTTAAGTAATCACCACTTATTCCACTTTAATTGTATAATTTCTTGCAAAGAAATCTGACGGAGGAGATGGCTCGCACGATCGATCAAATCAGAGGAGCGCTCCTCACTGCTATTTCGTCGCAAGAAAATATAAAATTAAAGTGGTTTTATACGTACTTAAAATCATCAAGGCTAACTAGAGTTTCCTTCCCTGAACAGGTGATTCTCAATCACGAGGGGACGAATTCGTACCCGTCTACAAGCTCGCATGGAGCAAGAAGAGAAAGGCACCCGCATTGGCAACCTAGAGGCTCAAATGGGGCAGATGGCTGCCATGATGACTGAGATGAAAGCCATGATGACTGCTGCACACGCAAGGCCCGCTGCACCGATAGACCTGAACCAGACTGCCCATTCGAACATCCCCACTGCCTCCGATGTTAGTGGATCTTCTGGTGCCGACCCGATAACGAGCGTGAATCAAGTCCCGAACGCTGAAGCACCGCCAAGGGTGGCGCCGGTTGTGGTCGGCTCGGAGGAGGAACAGAAGGAGAAACCTGTAGCAAGATTTGAAGAGGGGGTCAAGCGGATAGCCAAGATCGAGGAATGCCTGACCAGCTAAGGCTATGAGTTGTCTAGGTTTGATAGAGTCACTCCGTTTGCTAAAATCGAAGTTCCTGCAGATTATAAAGAGCCCGAATTCTCAAGAAAGTATAACGGGACTGGATGCCGCAAGACCCACTTAAAGTACTACTTGTACAAGATGGCCAAGTACTCCGACAACATCCCTCTCCTGATCAACACGTTTCAGGAGAGCCTCGTGGGTGCTGCATTGTCATGGCTCATTGAACTCGATGTTCAAAAATTCGACGATTGGGATGAGTTCGCGGATGAATTCCTACGTCAATATAAGTTCAATACCACGACCACCCCTACAAGAGAGGATTTGCTCAGAACGACGAAAGGGAAGAGCGAAACAGTGCGTCTATACGCTTAAAGGTGGAGGGCCTTGGCAACCCAAGTTAAACCACCAATCCCTGAAGAAGAGTTAATAGACATTTTTCTCAAAGCATTACCGTACAAGTTCTTCGACAAGCTGAACACCTCCGGTTGTCAAACCTTTGCTCACTTGTTTAAGGTGGTGGAAAGACACGAGTGGGCAATGAGAGAGAGAAAGGCACCCGAGGCCATGACCAGACGACAGTATCCATCAAGGAAGGAAAGAGAGTCCAACATCGATGTGGCTTTTGTGCCTAGCCCACCTCAGTCAAAATTGTTCTCCAACTCCACCTCGACGCAAGGAAATTTGTCAAGGTTGACATAGAAACCGGATCACCTGAAGAAGAAGCAGCCTCCTAAGCAGTTCTATCCACTCCCCAGGTCGTTATCCAAGCTGCTTCCAATGCTGTTAGAGGGGAGGCTGATTGCCAAGGAGCCTCCACAATCGAATTCCCCAAGATTCCCGGGTTACGATCCGAGCCAATCCTGTATCTACCACATGGGAGAGAAGGGGCATAACATCGATAACTGTATGATATTGAAGTTCAAGGTCCAAGCCCTCATTGACAACCATATCCTGGAATTTGACAAGACGGAGCCGAATGTGCAACAGAACCCGCTCCCAGACCATCAGGTTGTAGGTATGATCTTTGGAGGAGTAGAGGAACACAGGGACGATGAAAAAGACGAGCTCGAAAAGGACCACTTAAAGGAGGGCTCATTTGTAACGATCGACGAGATTATTCCAACAGTGACACATGCAGGAGAGATCGACAGGTTAATAGGGTCAAATGTCGCAGAATGACTCGATAACATAGAGAATAGGCTGAATTTCGCCTCTGGAAGATTGTTGAATTCGCTCCGGCGATTGAGAGAAGTGAATCAGGCACAGGGCACGAGTGATGCATTCTTACTACGGTTGCTCACTAGGATTGAAAACCAGGATCAACGACTGATCGCCATAGAGGAACGGTTGACGAAGCTGACGGCTGTAGTTTTCGAGGTGAAAGAAAGAATGGACAGACATGAGCCTGGTACGGGAAATGTCCCAACCCGAGCAAACCTCCTCCAGATGGCCAAAGAGGAGGAAGAAGGGTTCGAGTCCTATGCACAAAGATGGAGGTCGCTGGCCTCACGAATTTGTCCACCCTTGACTGGAGAGGAGCTGATGGGATATTTCCTGAGAACTCTCCCATGTGATTATTTCGAGCATATGGCCATGACCACCTATAGTTCGTTCTCGCACCTGCTACGGGTAGGTGAGAGCGTTGAGTGGGGGCTAATGAATGGAAAACTCAAAGGGAAGAATGCTGGCTTCTCGAGGGGACTGAATGTACCATCTACAGGCAAAGCTAGTAATGTGCCCTATGTAGAGCCCGTGTTTGGGTGCAACTCTGAAGACTTAGATGATCTCGTGGCGATGGTTGGGGCAACCAAGCCTTTTGTGATCCACCTAGATAAGATCGATGATTGGGAAAAGGAAGACGACAGTATCGTCAAACCGATGGTAATCAAGATCTCTGATGTCGAGATAAGTGATGACCCGGATATGGAAACTGAAAAGTTTAAGCCGGTTGTAATAAGGATCCCTCTCGCAGAGGAGTACGACCCCAAGGCAGTCCATTGGGACTATGGGACAGACGAAATCGATGTTGTGATGCGGTCTGGGAGATTTTATGCACCTAGAGAAGAGGAAACCAAGAAGAAGGAAGTAACTAGAGAAGATGCTGAAAAGCTGTTGACCATCGTTAAAACGAGTGAATTTGAAGTGATAGAGCAGCTACGAAAAATGCCGGCCCAGATCTCACTGTTAGATCTATTTGTGAACTCAGAAAAGCATAAGAATGCACTGATGAGGGTTCTGAATGAGGTACGTGTACCTGAGACGATTAACGAAGTGCAGCTGGAGAGTTTTGTTAGCACCATCCTATTAAAGGATCAGATTGCCTTCTCGGACGAAGATTTCCCTATGGATGGACGGGTTCACAATAAAGCCTTGTACATATCAGTGAGGTGCCACGGCAAGCAGGTGTCCCACGTGCTGGTGGACAACGGGTCGGCCTTTAATATATGCCCTTTGGCCACGCTGAGGAGTCTAGGCGTGAACGAGGAGTTGATTCGCACCTCCAAGGCGACCATTCGGGCCTTCGATGGAATGAAGAAAACAGTTGTCGGAGAAATTGAACTAGATGTGTTCATTGGGCCAGTCGAGTTCTCCATCGATTTTCAAGTCATGGACCTCCCTAGTGCTTTCGGCCTATTACTTGGAAGGCCGTGGATCCATACAGCCGGAGCTGTACCTTCAAGCTTGCACCAAAAGGTCCGATTTGTGGTAAATGATAAGGTGATAACAGTGCATGGTGAGACAGACCTTGCGTCCTATCAGAAGAGTGTTGTGCCCTGTATAGAGCCCGAATCCAAAGAGGAGTCAAGCTACCACTCCCTTGACCTTGTAGCTTTTGTTCGCACACCCCCAGGGACTAAAATGAGGAATCCCGCACCGTCAAGCTATACGCTCGCGCCTGGGAGGATGATGTTGGTCTATGGTTTTGTCCCCGGGGAAGGACTCGGGAAGCACGGCCAGGGAATTCGCCAACCCCTTCAGTTGAGATCTAACGGACACCGAATCGGTTTAGGTTACATGGGTAAAACTCGTAGTGATTTCGCTTCGAGAAGTAGCAGTGGAAGCCGAGGCCGAGGCCCAAGAGGTAGAGGAGGCAGAATCAGTTCTTTTGTGGGATCCAGCATTTGGAAGGGCAAAGCAAAAATGTTCGATAATCCTCTTCGTCAGTTTTTCTCTAAGTACCCCAAATGGTTGGCAGATGAGGATATCCAAGCTGCAGCTGATCCTGATATACCTGACTCCTTCTTTGAAGATTCCGTGAACGCCATCGGGGAAGGGCTTGACATCGACGCCGAGTTACATGAGTAACGAGGCTCTTCTTTTGCTTCTTACAGCACTTAATTACCCGCAATTTCAATTCAGCCGTTGCATTTTGTTTAACTCCTTTTTTCCAAGAAAAATACCTTTGGATCTCGAGCCGTTGGTCCAAGTGGTTTTCCTTGTAACGCGGCCTTATCAGTGAAGTTCAATAAAATGCATGTGCACGTTTTATTAAGGACGTGCGGGAACATTCCAAACCAGCCCAATGATAATACCTATCTTCGATTCTCGAAGATTTGAGGCCTGGGTTCCCGCACGTTTCCTAGTTTGTCAAGTAAATTTTGAGAAGCTGAGGGTGGCCCTCTTATTATGTTCTCTCTCAAATGGTTTTCGAAAATCATGCATGAAAACTACTTGCTAAAAGGGACTAATCATCTTCATGACATTTCAGGCATATCATTCCAAGCATGCATAATAGGCTATTGTGTGACTCGGATCACTAGGGAGATTACTCTTGTGGCATCGGGGAAGAAGATGAGGATTTTCTGGACATTCAGAGGGATTGGAATCGTCATGAGGAGTCTAAGCCTCTTACAGAGGAAAAAGCAGTAGTAGTAAATCTGGGTGATTCAGAGAACTTTAGAGAAGTAAAAATCGGGGAGTCACTCTCTCCTTCTGAAGCAGCTCGAATGATCGAGTTCCTCAAGGAATACCAAGATGTCTTTGCATGGTCGTATGCAGATATGCCTGGCCTTGATCCTAGCATCGTCGAACACGCATTGCCCACTGATCCTAGTTTCCCACCTAAGAAGCAAAGGCTTAGGCGAACCAAGCCCGAGCTTTCCAAGAAGATTGAGGAGGAAGTAATGAAACTTCTTAAGGTGGGATTTATAGAAGCAATCCCCTATGCCGACTGGATAGCTAATATTGTTCCAGTGATGAAGAAAGACGGTAAAGTCCGCATCTGTGTGGACTATCGAGACTTGAACAAAGCTAGCCCAAAGGACGACTTTCCTCTGCCGCATATTGATGTGCTGGTCGATAGCACAGCTGGATTCGAACTATTTTCATTTATGGATGGGTTTTTAGGATATAATCAAATTCTGATGAAAGAGGAAGATAAAGCAAAGACCTCATTCATAACACCGTGGGGCACTTTCTGTTATAGGGTCATGCCTTTCGGGTTGAAGAATGCTGGGGCGACATACCAAAGGGCCATGGTCGCTCTGTTCCACGATATGATGCACAAGGAAATCGAGGTGTACGTAGATGATATGATTGCCAAATCCAAGACAGGAGAAGACCATGTTCTGGTGCTAAGAAAGTTGTTTGAACGTCTACGGAAGTATAAGCTGAGGCTGAAACCCAACAAGTGCGTATTTGGGGCAAGATTTGGAAAGCTTTTGGGATTTGTGGTTAGCAGTCGTGGTATCGAGGTCGACCCTTCCAAGATCAAAGCCATACGGGATATTTGTACCCCCACCTCGGTAAAAGAAATGCGAAGCCTGCTGGGGCGACTGAGCTACATAGCCAGATTTATATCGCAGCTTTCTGATACAGCGAAGCCTTTCTTCAAGCTCTTAAAGAAGGGCGCTAAGGTCGTCTGGGATTCAGAATGTCACCAGGCGTTTGAAAAGATCAAGGAATATTTGGTCTTGCCTCCGGTATTAGTACCCCCGACCCCTGGAATCCCTCTGACTCTATACCTTACAATCCATCAGGAGTCATTGGGAGCTTTACTTGCCCAGACAAGACCGGAGGATGGGAAGGAGCGAGCGATCTACGACTTGAGCAAGAAATTCACACAATCTGAAGCTAACTACCCAGCAGTCGAAAAGACATGTGTCGCATTAATTTGGGTACTCCACAGACTAAGGCAGTACACTCTTCACCACCATATTCAGCTGGTCACAGAATGTGACCCCATCAAGTACTTGGTGGAGAAGCCAGCTTTACCGGGAAAGTTAGCCAAGTGGCAGGTACTGTTATCAGAATTCGACGTCAGGAGTTCGACCCAAAAGTCAGTCAAAGGGAGAGCCATAGCTGACATGCTAGCAGAGAACTATCAAGGTTCCGCAATCCCTAGTGAGGAAGAGGCTGAAGATCGAGTCTTAACGTTATCTGATGATAAGTGGACCATGTATTTTGATGGTGCCGTCAATCTAGCCGGATCTGGAACTGGGGTGGTATTGATATCTCCGGAAGGTTTACATTATCCAGTCTCGGCAAAGTTAGTATTCCCATGCACTAACAACATCTCAGAATACGAGGCTTGCATTTTAGGCCTTCAGTTGGCCGTTGCCATGAAGGTACGGAGGTTACAGGTTTATGGAGATTCCATGCTCATTATTTTTCAAATTCAGGGGGAATAGAAGACAAGGGATCCTAAACTCGTCCCCTATCATGAATTCTTGGAGGAATTAGTCAAGGAATTTGATGAAATTTCGTTTGAATATCTGCCAAGAACCCAGAATCACTTTGCGGACGCTCTGGCCACGTTATCTTCTATGTTGCAAGTGGGGGAGGGGCTCGATATCGAGCCTCTACGAATTAGCGTGGTTGACTAGCCGGCTTACTGTATGTTGATTGAAAGTGAATTTGACGGCGAGCCATGGTATCATGACATCAAGAATTATCTTTGGAAAGGAGAATTTCCTCAGGAGAGTTCGATTGAAGATAGGAAATATATAACGAAAATGACCACCAAATTCTTCTTGAGTAGGCAGACTCTGTACAAAAGATCATTTGACTCTGTCTTATTGAGGTGCGTGGATGCCAAAGAAGCGAATATGCTCATGAAGGAGATCCATGAAGGGGTATGTGGTCCCCACATGAACGGTCATCTCCTCGCGAAGAAGATCATACGGTTGGGTTATTATTGGATGACGATAGAGTCGGATTGCAACCAACGCGTAAGATCCTATCACCAATGTCAAGTGTATGGAGATAGAATCAATGCACCTCCAAGCGAGCTCCACCAAATGTCTGAGGCTTGACCATTCTCTATGTGGGGGATAGATATGATTGGCCCCATCAATCCTAGCGCCTCTAATGGTCATCGGTTCATCTTGGTGGCGATTGATTATTTTACGAAGTGGATCGAAGCAAACTCATACGCAAACGTCACAGCAAAGAACGTGGCAAGGTTCATCAGAAGGGACATCATCTCCCGGTATGGGGTCCCCCAAGCGATTATTACGGATAATGGTTCGAACTTGAACAATAAGGTGGTTGATGGTGTGCTGGATGCTTTCAACATTCGACATCTCAATTCTTCTCCCTACCGCCCACAAATGAATGGAGCTATGGAGGCGGCAAATAAGAATATCAAGAAAAGTTTGTCAAAAACTGCACAGAATTACAGGGACTGGCAAAAGAGACTGCCTTATGCATTGATGGCGTATCGAACATCGATTCGAACCTCAACTGGGGCAACCCCTTATTCCCTGGTCTATGGCATGGAAGCAGTTTTACCGGTGGAAGTTGAAATTCCGTCTCTAAGGGTCTTGTCCCAAGTTGAACTCTCCGAGGCCGAATGGATCCAGCAGAGGTATGAACAATTGAACCTGATCGACGAGAAGCGCCTGAGAGCAATCTGCCACGGTCAAAGTTACCAGAAGAGGGTCGCAAAGTCGTTCAATCGAAAGGTCAAGCCTAGACATTTTGAGGTGGAAGATCTGGTAGTAAAGAAGACGCTTCCGAACGTCTCTCATCCTGGGGGCAAGTTCACCCAAAACTATGAAGGTCCTTACGTTATCAAAAAGGTTCTTCCTAGGGGAGTTTTGATTCTTGTAAACATTGATGGAGGGGAGTTAGGCTTTCCTATAAATGCAGATGCAGTCAAACAGTATTATCCTTGAAATGAAAAGCCAAAGCTACCTTGGCTACCTTTCAGGCAATTTGAGTCACTCTAAGACTATCGTATATGTTTCATGCATTCATACATACATGCATTGGCTCCATAAGATTGCAGGTTCAAGGGAAGCTCCTAAATTGATGGGCTGTTTGAGTCAAGCAAGAACCTCACTCCTGTGAACCCGCAGGAACATGTGGAAAATATTCGTCCCAACATTATTGCCCATACCACACTCTCTGATTAATTCACTCTTCTCCAGGGAAACCAACGACGATGCGAGGAGCTGCACGCTAGGGATGGAATGAGCGCGATTACTGTAAGAGTGCTTGTCGGGCTTTTACGGGAATAACCTTGAAGAATTACTGATGTCCTAGCCGATAACCCTGGGGGCAAGCGAAGAGATCAAACCTCCTGAAGACAGAAACGTGTCAATCGGTCAACGTGTACAAGTTATATATTTTGAAGGGTTGTAAATATATCCGGATCAGACATGGGAACATTTTCAATGTATTGGCCGATCCTTATACATGTTTCAGAAAAGAACAGTTTGTACAATCAGAGCACAAGAGATAAGCCTGTAACGTCTTCTTGGATAAATTAGTCAAAACGTTTAATGGAGGGCCAGTACTTATATTATCGAGTGTGGCCCACGGGCATTTCTCCCGATGCCACAGGCGCCCGACACCCACAAGTGGACACCAAAAGACCACATGAGCAAAAGTAGGAGCACACAACAGGTGGCCTAATTTATTTATTGGCGCACTGACCGAGTCGTCATAATTCACGTGACCAGCTCATGGATCTCGATGCGGCTAAAAGGGGGCCCACTGTCAAAAGTTTCTGTAATATCCTTGATATCATCGTCTACAGCAGCAAACAAGAATAACAGGAAGGGTGTTAAGCCTCGGTATTCCCTGTGCCTCGAATCGATCTATCATGATATACGGGAGAAGAGATGCTGGAAAATTAAACAAAAAAACACGTGAAGCTTTTCTTTCATTCCATTCATCAAAGAGTGTTACAATAGCTCACTGAGGAGGAAAAGTAAAGCCAAACTGAGCCCTGATAACCATTACGAAAGAGCTCAACTGACTCTCCAAACAGCTGATGCTCTGGGTGCACCGGGCATTCTCGGGATTGAGCTCCGCGAGCCTAAAGAAGAGGCGATCGCACTTCTCCTTAGCATGGGCCATACTGGTCTCGTAATGCTCGACGGCAAACTTTAGGTCCGGAATCGCTGCCCTCTCGAAAGCAATGCCTGCCGTAATGTCATCAAGTCTCTCCTGCAGCCACCCGCGTTTGCACCTCATCACAATATTGCCCGGCTCCTGATTGGCGTAAGTTTGGACCAGGGCCAGATGGTCCACCAACTTTCCCCTCTCACGAACCAGCCACGAAAGCTGATCGTTGGCAAACTTAAGGGCCTTCTTGTGATTATCAGCCACAAATGTGACTGTTTCCAGACGCTCGTGCCGGTCTTGGTAACGAGCTTTCACGACAGAAGTCACAAGGACCGTCTCATAAGCGCGGTTATAGGCGGCCAGAAAATTGATGAAGAGGGTTGGGAAGTTCAGATACTCCCTCCCCAGTTGGGTACTCTCAACAGAAGCAACATCCACGGTCCTGAATAGACCGAGGATTTCAGCCTCAACGGTAGGGTTTTGGGCTATATGAGCGTAACCTCTACCAAGAAGATTGTAGAGTCTCTCCCACCCAGCCAGGACTTCGGCAGAGAACGTATGGTTATGAGAATTGGCCATTTTTGAAAGCAGGATACGAAAGAAAGGGGGAGAGAGGTGAGGCAGATGATCGGAATGAGAAGGCGATAATCTGCTTCAATTTAAATACTGATTTCACAGGGGCAGTCCTTATTGGTCAAGTTTTCCCATCTACCATTCTTTATTGGCACCACCCTCGTCGGCTCGAATCCCCATCAGACGGCGACCTCGAGCCAGAAAAATCCGAAATCTCCGCAGAAAATTGGACGGGCCGCCACCACTTTGAAAAAGAAAGAATAAAAAACAAACTGAGTGGGAGACAAGGAAATTTTCGGCAGAAAAGGAGATACGAATCGTCTTTATTGAAGGACTCGCCAGTGAAATCAACGGTAGAGATAATGACAGGCCCTACTATCGTGAAAGAATGAAGGAAGATGAGATGGGCGAGAAATACGATGAAAAAGCTGAGGAAGACAGAACGCTCAGGAGAAATAATACATGTCTAAAGAGACGTCTTCCTGGTAATCTTCATCTAAAACTCTGAAGAGAGTTTTAAAGCATACACGGTCGCTCAGAAAAATTTAGAGAGTAAAAACACCAGAGGAGTTAGCAAATCTTGAGGAATTATCCAAGATGTCTCAATCCAGTTCTCTCGAGAGCTATCGTAACCTGCTGAATATGGGAGAGGAGGAGTTCGAGGCCATGTTTGGAATCGAGCATATGGAGTCTGGTCCTTCCGCCGACGACGTCCAAGATCTTGGTAAAGATAAGAACAACAACAGTAAGGGTCAAAGGAAGCGTTACCGTCCTCGTACTGAGGAGCAAGTACAAAGGCTTGAGGCTGTCTTCAGAACGTGCCCTATGCCAAACAGCAAACAGAAAATGGAACTGAGTCAAGAGCTAGGACTTGAACCTTTGCAAATCAAGTTTTGGTTTCAAAATAGGCGAACCCGAATGAAGACTCGTCATGAGCACAACGAAGCCGAGTTTTTAAGAGCTGAAAATGAAAACCTCCGAGCGGAGATCAAAATGTATAAAGAGGCTTTTGACTCTGCCACCTGTCCCAACTGCAATAGCCTCCTCCTCGCCCTCGATGTAATGCATGATTTGAGGATCGAAAATGTACGTTTAAGAGGTGAGTTAGACCAGTTTATAACAGGATCGAGTTCTGTTGGAGCAGGGTACGAAAAGACCAATGCTACTGGATCAGCATTAATACCTCCCGAGGAAGAAGGGACAAATCACCACCAAGCGGACATTGACGATGATCTTTTCGCCATAATCAACCAGTTTGATATCGGTAAAGCATCGGGGCTGTGATGCACATGATCGGCCAGTGACTACCAGACTTTCAATATGGCTGATGCATATCTGATCCGGGGCGAAGCTTGCTGGCCACTGGGAGAGCTTGCGGAGGAAGCAGAACAAATGAGTGCATTTATTTTTCTGCTTTTGTAAATTATGTAAAAGTAAGGAGTAATAATCCGCCTTCCCCCTATTAAATGCTCGAATCCGCCACCTCACCAACCTCGCGACCAATTGATGGCGAGTAAAAATCTGCATAAACCTGAAGGGAATTTGCAAATTAACCCGATAACGGTCATGCCCAAATGCGAAGTCCTCGTATTGAAGGAGACTGGGGGACAAATCAACTCCTAGACACTATCGCAAGACGGACATATTCGAGCAAAGAAAACCACGAGCAAAAGATACAAGCAATTTCAAAAATGGGTAATCCTGTATCGTTCCAATTTACCCGTAAACGTCTTGAGTTTTGAATTGATTTATTCTGTTTTAACAGGGACTGTAGATTGCCTTGAAAAGAACCGTGATGTGGGATTGCCCAATGCAAAGTGACAATACCACACCATCTCAACGGTTAACTCTTAAAAGAAAGCCTCCATGGACGCCTACAGTCCAATTGGCCTGATGGCATGGGGAATGACAATGGTTCGAGACGTCTCGAGTTCGATCCTCGTGGATGGAAATGTTGTAAGTATTGTAAATAAATAAAAACAACTTTTTCTCGCATTTCTTTTGCAGAAAGAGACAGGAATACTCGACGAACGAAACCGAAGTCAATACTTTGCCATAACCTTAACTCTGATGGTGAAGTGTACAAGGAACGTCGAGGGAAACTTGATCCAGCGAACCTGATAAAAGGAGTCACGCAAAATATTCAAGACGAAGGAAAATGTTAACACTAACATTTGACATGTCAAAGAAGACAACCTCAAGCAGCAAATCATGATCATCTGATGAAATCCAGTTTGATGAAACTTTGACAAATTAATGGCAAACCCTGAATTGAGAAGGAAAGTATTCCCTCTTTAACTCATTTGGTTTCAAGAGTAACCTTTCTGCTTCCCTTCTTGCAGGGCATTCGACCGACGACCATGATCGTTGTCAATATTCGAGAAACTCAAATGCTGCAAACCTTCACTTAACTCCTTCACTCGTGCTTTTCGTTGTGCAGGGGCAAACTGAGATAAGCTACTTATTGACTTAAGGAGTAGATTCCTCGATTTGTTCGATCCGCCCACATGTCCTAGGGGCAATTCAAATACTCCAATTGTTGAGAAATTTCTTGCATACTTGCACTTTTGGTAAACTCGTGTGGGGCCGAAAACTGCCATATCTGCATTGCGTTTGCGTATGCCATAAGCCATGCATGACTTTTCTGCATGTTTAATTTCGCCAATTCTGGTTTGGAGCATAAACTGCATATGATGCATCGAATGTACAGAATGGGGCATGACAGGATGACGAAAGGCAAGTCATTTCCATACACGTCCTGTAATCTAATCCCCAGTGAGATGAGCGGTAGTCAGGATCAGCATTCCTCGAGGCAATGGGTTTTCTCACAAAAGGTACGATAGCTGAAAGGAAGAAGGCATTCATTTCTCTATCCTAAACACTGCAGGTGACCATTGAAAACCCATTTGAGCGACGGTTTCACTTCGCAACCCCTGTCAAGAACCACCCCACATTGGGGCCAAACAGAGGTAGTCCTAGCAATAGCATGAGGTAAATGGTTAGAAATTTTCTTGCTCGGACTAATATCAATTTTCGAGTGTTCCTTTACTCTCAGCCTCATACGGTAACTCAAGTGCCTTAGGACGACGAAATGCATTTGTTTCTCTATCCAATACGCTCATATCCTTTGCACCACCCAATTGAGCATACGTATTCATTTCTTAAAACCCCGTTGGTGATCATTGCTCATCCCAAGATGAAGGTGGCGCTACCTCAAAGCAGAAGGGCTCAGAAGAAGTGGATTTACATGAAGTCCTAAGTCGACTCTTCAAGTGTGCTAAGTCTTTGATATACATGTGTATATGGCACAATTTTTAGAAATTCTTTTCCTGAACAGAACAGAAAAGACAAAAAGGCAAAAAAAAATAGGACCAAAAGGAAGAAAGTCAATCTTGGGCATAAAAAAAGCAAAGCGCCAGTTAAAAGCAAGGCCAATGCCCATTCAGATCAATGTAAATCCCCAATGGGATCTGGTTGCGAAAGAAAACTCTTCGAAAGGGTCAAGTTGCAAAAAAAAACACAGCTGGAGTTTACACCGTTCGGGAGCGACGACGGTATCAGCAGAAATTGACACCATCCTCATACAACGATGATGTTCTTTGAGGACTATTTTGAGGGTAGAAACTGGTGACGAAGATGCAATGACCACCAATGTCAAACCCACCTCCCATATCTTTTGGGCCAAAATAAGCCTTCCTCGGTCCATAATCCTAACCTACGTTACAACCCTTGAAAGTCTTTTCTGATTAAGGCACTTGAGTTAACGTAGAGTTGAATGATTTTAAGCATCGCTCGAAAAGGTACGAGCAAGACTATTTCTCTCTCATTTTCGCAGGGTTCTTGACTTGTAAACCCGGAGCAGATGATGAAGACTTTTTTTGTCAATGACCTTGACTCGAAATGAGTCCCCTTTGATAACTCTTTGACCCAGCCCACATTACGGTCCTAATCAAGACCTTCAGATCGGCTTGATCGTACCAATTGCGAGATTGCTCAGACCCTTGTCGAATGCGATGATGGTGAGTTTGAGTGATTTCTTTTCAATCCTGCAATCAGGATAAACAGCCTTTCTCGAGAGTGAGAGAAAGCCCTTTTGGACTGAAGTCCCCATTTAGATTACATTCGAGGTGTTCATGCTATGATGACCTCCTTAAACAGAATTGGTAATGCAAACTTGACAGAATAGTTTTGCATTATTCACATTTTGATTGAATGCATCATGAGTTACCACACATATTGTTTCTGATCATTGCAAACTTAGTTAAACGGTTTTGCATGAACCAATGAACTCATTGATGAAAATGCTTGCATATGTTACCTCTGACACTGCCTGACAGGTAACACATTTTTGATGTTCAAGTTACCTTTCAAGGTCCCGTTTGGTGATTATTGAATGAACAAACCTAGTCGTCGAGAAACCACTAGGCGTTTCTTCCAAATCCTCAGGTAGGTATATCTTCAACCTGACCCTTCAAGGTAAATTAAATTGGGTTTGAGCTTCTGCAGGATTCTTGGTCTCCCTAAATCCCAGAATGGCACCCAAAAGTCCTTCTTACAGGCACACTAAAGTCCTTTCTATAGGCAAACCAAAGTCCTTCCTACAGGCACCTCTTCGGCGAACCCTTAATCTGGGTGAACCATTTTCACTATCATGGGTTGACCCACCATACGGGTTGAAGCTTAACCGTCCTAGAGTGTTCTCATGGTAGATCTCTAGGTATTTTCTTGAAATTGTCCACATCAGATGCTATCTACCTATCTACACTCCAAAAGGTAAGGGGCAGGTAAGGATTACTCCTCTCTCATCTGTCTCTCTGTATTAAAATCAATGAAACAAGCTCTGGGATTAAGCTATCACCGGAGGGGTGCGCAGGTTTGATGTCCTTTCTTTTATCATTTCCCCAGCAGAGTCGGTTAGGCGTCAGGTGTCACCTTGTCTTTGAGAGTAATCTCTCCCGAGAATTCTATCAAAGAGGGACAGCTGTTGACACCTGATTTTTAGCCATTCTATTTTTTAGAAAATCCTAAAAAATCCATACAAAATCGAAAAATTACAAAAATGGTTCTGGAGGCCCCGGCCCAGCCCAGGGGCCCATTTCCAACAAAAATAATTTTTTGAAATTTTTGAGTATTTTTTAATATATTTCGAAAAATAGAAAAAAGGAGGAAAATTTGGGAAAAATAGCATTTGAGACCGCAAAAATACAAAAGGATAGCCCATATTTTTCTTTTAATTCCCTTTTCATGTTGGTCTCTCGAAAAAAGAAAAGCGAAAATCGGGACTATGTGTTTCTTCTTTAACCATAACCCCCGAATTTGCCAAAAAATACATTTTCAGCTTTTAAAATTTTAATTTTTTTTATTTTAGGTCAAGGACATCATTACCCAAGCCCCTGAATTTTTTCTCATCCAAAAGCCCCCCCGATTTGCTCAATTTCAATTAAATGGTCCATTTCCGCATTTTCATTTTTCTTTTTCCCCGATTTCGCTAAAAAATGAAATTAATCCAACTCCGAGGGTACCCATGAAAACTCAAGCCCGTCATCCTATAGTTTTCGCCATTCCGAATCCATTGGTGGGTCCAGTTTGGCTTGATTTGGCCGTTTGGAGGTTCGAACATTGGAATTTCATTTTTTAGCAAAACCTAAATTTGGAGTTTTCGTACAATTCGTGAGTAAAATTTGGGCGAAACCACATTTTTACAAGTAACTCGAGATGGGCAAGCCGATTTCGAACTCAATTTTGTGAAAACACGCCGTTTGCTAGCTCAATTTAAGAGGTGGAGCTCGGTTAAAAAAAAATTGAAACTAGCGTGAATGAATGGTGAATAAATGGATACACGACTATGCACATGCTCCTTCAGCATTCATCTCATGGGCGTCATCACCAAAGACCAAAAACAGGAAAAGCCACAGAGGGGTTTTAAAGCAGAGGAATTCACGTGGCCATCTCAGAACCAGCAGACACATTCAGGAGCTCAACCACGAGAGCTCCACCACTGACCATCATCATCTCGGTCTCCATTTCTACGGGATCACTCCACCACCGCAGCTTTATCACCACCATTAAAGGAAAAGGAACTTCACGTGGAGAGGGGGGCGTCTTTCGGATCCAGCACCGGCAACTTTGCTGAAGATGCCTCCAACTTTCGAGCTCCAGCGGGGAAGACACCAGGCGGCACATGCTGGACAGATATAAGAAGAAAAAAAAAAGGAGCTCTCGGGAGGGGAACAGAGAGCAAAAACAGAAAAACAGAGCAGGAGGGAGCGACGGGGAGAGAAAAACCGAGGGAGATTTGGAGCGGTTCCGAGCCCGGCGAAGTGCGAAAACCACCCACGAGCATCCTTGGAACATCACCTGAGCCACGCCGGTCACCGCCGTCGCCTCTTCCTTCCCCGAACAGGTCCAACTCGAAGCCCCTGTTTTCGCGTTCGGTTTTGCTCGGTTTGGCTCCGTTTGACTTTCGGGTCAAACGGAGCCAAACCGATTACTATAAAACATCGTTCCATGTCTATTTGATCCTCCTTGAGTGATTGTGTGCTTTGGTTTCGCTCGAAACGGCCTGGTTTTGTTTTTTTTACATTGTATGCTACATGTTCGACGAAATGCACCGGGTAGTCCGAACCGGCTATTTTGAGCCTGTTTTGCGTGCGTTTCACAAGTGATTTTTGGTTCAAATCTTTTGAAGTGTGTTATACGTATGTAGATCTTCGCGTTGATGTATCGCACGGCCCTTAGTTGTGACCGAGTTGTAAGTTATGATCTCTTGAAGTTGCTTGATTGATCTGATTTTAGGTAAGGGAATCTGTTGAAATATTTCTAAGTGTTGGAGTCAGTCCAACCTGGCTTGTTCGTGACTGATTTTATTTGCCTCACATCGCATATTTTTGGGTGTTTCTTATCTTTTCGTATTCTTGGCATGTAGTAGAATACGCGGGTATGTTTGGTTGCCCTTGGTTTGATCTGTAAAGGAAGTTATGGGGTTGACAATTGGCCCTACTGACCATGCTCAAGTCTAATTCCGGTTTCAAAAAGTTCAAACCCTCGACTTTGAGGGTGGATTTCTCTCTCGATTCCCATGCTTTGTGAGTGATTCTTATTTCATTTTGTTCATGGTGTGTAGCTCTTCACAACGATGTATGGTTTGCCCGCTAATTCTGATTGTGGTGCGAGTTATAGTCTCTCAAAGTTCCGTAGTTGGTCTGTTCTGGAGACTGGAATTTTTTCTAAGTGTTGAAAACAGACCAAACCCCCTACTTTTGGGGCATTTTTCTCTCTCCTAGAGTATTATTCACGAGTCATTTCTGTTTCATTTTGTTCCTGATGTGTATCTCTTCGAATCGGTATATTATTTTCCCATTAGTTCCAACGGAGGAGTGAGATATGCCCGTTCGAAGTTGTTTTGTTGGTCTGACCAAAAGTCTGAAACTTTGTGAAAATCTGGCTAAGTGTTGGAACCAGTCCGACTTGCCTGTTTCGGGCTCGATTTTTTTGTCTTTCCGTAAGTTTTTTCACTTGTTTTTTGGTTCTTCGTGTTCCTTGTGTGTAGTAGAGTACGTGGACGTGACCTTTTTCCTTCGGTTCGATCCATGGTAGAAGTTACGAGGGTCAAAACACCTTCTGTTAAACAGGGTGGCGCCTGTTTTGAGTCAAAAACAGTTCAAACCCCCGACTTCCGGGGCGCGTTTCTCTCTTGTTTTACATGATTTAAGGGTGATTCTTGTTCAGGGGCATTCATCACGTGTAGATCTTCGTACTCATATGTGGTTTTTATGTTGGTTGCGAGCGGATTGAGAGAAAAGTGCTCACGAATTTGTTCCCCCAGAATTTTTTTTTCTGAACGAAAATTTTCTAAGTGTTGGGAACAACTTCAGTAGCTGTCTTCCCGACACCATTACGACGTGCTCGGTTGGCCATTTCCCGAGCCGTCAATTGTTTTGGAAACTAGATCATACCTAATTTCATGTGGTATGATCTGTTTCCCTTGGTTCAATTTGAGTACAAAGTTACTGGCACTTGAAAACACCTCTATGAACTGCAAAGTGAGGGGTCTGTAATTTGGCTAAGTGTTGGCTTTCCAACTAGCTGTTTTGTCGATACCATTGCGATGTGATCGGTTAACCATTTTTCGAACCGTTGGTCATTTTAGAAACCTGGTTATACCTAGTTTCACGTGGTATAATCGGTTTCTTCTAATTGTATTTGACCATGGAGATAATCGCTCCCGAACATGCCCTCATGAGCTGATTTCTGGGAATTTTTGGGTTTCCATTTGCGAATGGCCATCTTTCTAACGTCGACGCGATGCACTCGGTCAATCATTTTTCGAACCGTTGGTCATTTTAGAAACCTGGTTATACCTAGTTTCACGTGGTATAATCGGTTTCTTCTAATTGTATTTGACCATGGAGATAATCATCCTTGAACATGCCTCGGTGAACTGCCAAGTGAGGGGTCTGGAATTCGGCTAAGTGTTGGCTTTCGAGTAGTTGTCTTGTTGATACCATTGCGATGCGCTCGGTTAACCATTTTTCGAACCGTTGGTCATTCTTGAAACCTGGTCACACCTAGTTTCATGAGGTGTGATCTCTTTTCTCTGAATGTATTTGTACACTAAGATAATCGCGTTGAAAGACCCCCTCGCGGTTGACTCCTTTTTCAACAAAAACTTTCCGAAATGGACCGAAATCACGTTTTCAAGCGAGGTTTTCATCACATCTTCAATTAAATCAGCATTGGTCATGTTCAGCTTGCCTCGATATCTTTTTCCAAAAAAAATATATATAAATAAAAAAATAAAAAATATATAATTAAAAAAAAATGAAAAATTTTCGAAAATTCCTTTTATTGCATATTTACATTAACTAGACTCAAGTTCACCATGGAGTATGACCGATGTCCCTTCCGGTCTTATTTGTTGTACACCCGATCATGTCTCGGGTTTAATATTTGGGATTGTAAATACCCGACGAGTTGCGGGTTTTTCTTTATTTATTTTTTTTTAGCGTAGTTTTTATTATTGTCCTCGTCGTTTTATTTCCATTCTCTTTATTTTCTTTGAATGTGTTGATTGCTTTAGGATTGCATATTTAGAAAATGCCATGAAATGAACACCTACAAGAACATTTGCATGAACGCTTAGTGACCGACAAAAACATGATTAGGAGTCAGGATTGACATAAACCTCGCGTGCTCACAAGTTAGGTAATAACCAATCCCAAACGGTAACCGAAAGGACTCTAGTTTAAACTAGGGTAACCAAATCCCCGGCTCTAGAATCTCTGGTTGCGTAGGATCGAGTGACTCCTCCCAATCACTCGATGAGGTATTCGGTCTACCTCCCCAAAAAAGACCGGTGGCGACTTCAATTGCATGCACACATAGCACATGCCACCCGACCACACCAAGGTCGAAACCGACAATTCCCGTTGCGATTTGGTATGGGTTTGGGAGGGCCCGCGCCAAGGGCCCGACTTCGAGTCCTCTTGGCAATCCATTCGCCTGATCATCCGATCACCGCGGATCGGGTCGCGACAGGTAGTAACATAGATGTAATTGACTGATCAAAAGAGAGATGCATACGCATGACGTTAAGTAAAGATGAGATATAGCAAATATATAATGGTGTCTGATTGGTTATGCCAAGCCATTATTACCATGTGGTTTATCCGTCACATTAGGTATTTTTTCGTTGTCGATACATATAGGCCCCAATCAAATCGAGAGATTGCTATAAATAAGTTAAAATCGATGTGTATATATATGTTGATATAATTCGAATTCAATATGTCAATATCAAAGAATGGAAGCACATATAATCCCTCTCCATCTTATTTTAATTTGCTCTCCCTACTTGAGATTTTTGATTTTGACTGAGATATTCAAAACAATAATAAGTAAATAGAAGCATAAATATTAAGACCTTATAACAATGCACAAAACTTGCGACATGCTAAGTTTTAGTGGGGGGTTTTTTTTTTTGGATCGAAAATACTAAAATTTCATTAATTGAACGGATATTTGTTAACATCAGAAACTAAAATATCCAACATAGGTTTCGAAGGACAAAGCAGCCAATTGAGGGGAAGTTTTTTTTATTTTTCTTGGCTTCGGCCATTCAATCCGCAAGCTTGTTCGCCTCTCTTGGACAATGATTCAGGCCAACGAATTCTAAATGGACCAACTTTGCTTTGCTGGCCTCAATCCAGGCTTTGGAGATCCCATGGGCTTAGTCCAGGCTCACAAAATCAAAGTTCTAGTGGTTCAAGATGTGCTTTTCTTGAGTCCCGGAAACCAACAAGAGCGATCTCTTATCTTACTCGTGTTCCATTTCCATTCTAGTCTCGAGACTCATCAAACACTAAGGGGTCATGTTTGCTTTCATCTCTAATCGGAGAAAACGTCCTCAAACCATGTTCTTGATTCGCAATTTATAAGTAGGGACATCGCCTGCATTTAATTTTAGCCGAGCCCTTTTGATAACTTGTAATTCACCGATCAAAAGTATAGTCCGAGAAAATCTCTTCTAAAAGGAGAATAGTTCCCTTAGCGCAAATCAGGTTACTTTGAACTAAGCAACGGATAAAAAAGATTGAAAAAGGAGAAAGCTCTTGATGTTTCAAGCCTCCTTTTTGTGCGTAGCACGGGCTTCTCAAGAATTGGGTGGGCCTTAATGACCCGAAAAGTTATTAACGGATTGAATGGGTTACGACAAAAATTCAATAGCATTTCTGATTCATCGCCAAGAAAAATACTTTTAAGATTGACCCGTTCTTCGCGGTCCATCAATTGGGGTTTCCCGGATATTGGGTGGTGGAATTTTTCTCTGAGTAGAGGAAATTGATCTTGAGATCACCTTGAAGAAATTAAGGGGTCGTGTTGCTTGCATCAACGGGGTCATATGCTTTAATGCGAAAGATATTGTTATTGTTATGTGAATTTAATTATGGCCGTAATGAGTACTTTCCTCATGCTTTCCACTAGCGTCAAAGGCGGCTTGAGGCTGGTCGCCGGCGGTGCTAGCTTGGGTGCGACGATCAGAGGAGGGAACGGGCGAGAGACATAGTGATATCATATGGCTCCAGGGCAACTTCGTAATTATGATTCAACTTGTGAACACGTGACGTGCATCCAACAATTCGTTTTAATTGTTCAATTTGATTTGGTTTGGGTGATAGAAACCGAATTGAACCGAACCGAATCGAACCATTGATAGCACTAATGAGAGCAAATATATCCCATTTTCCTTCATCGTCGCCCATCGCTGTCTTTTCTTCCCTTTCTATATGCCTATGAATTGTGTGACCAAGGTGGTTTTTTCATATGGTCGGTATGTTTACAAACTATTGTTTTAGGATGTCTTGAACCTTTTTGTTAATTAATGTGTGCATGTGAAATGTTCCCTTATTGGGGGTGGGGGATATCCTTTGATTGCGTATAGGATATGCTTGAAAATTTCTCCGAGAAAAACGCCAATAAATAGATACATAAGCCAATTTTACTCTGATGGGCCAGTAACAAGCTAAGTAGCATTGACACATAACATGCGGCATGACACGATATACTAACATGATAAACTGATATGTCATTTTACAAAAAAATAGAGAATTTCGATATGTTATATATCAAATATATATTTTTATATATACATGATAAATATTATATATATATATATGAAAATATTATAGGTGAGTTTTTTCTTCTTCTTCTATTAGGGATTCGTGATTAGTTTTTTTTTAGCTGGTTGGTTATATTACTTTTGGGGTGGCTATATATACATAGTTTGATAAATTTACATTTTGACCCTTAAGTTATTGAAAATGTTTAAAATTGATCTCGTGCGTATTGAGATGCTGGACTCGAGTGTCGCTTGCATGTCTGGAGCACTGACCACATGTCGATTGTATATTGAAAAGTGCTTGGGTGTAGAGATTGTCGGACACGACATAATATGACATGGAATCCCCTAAAATGTGTCGATGCTTCTTAGGTAACAAGTTATCTTTCGATTTTTCACACACTATTGTTTTAGGATGTCTTGTATCTTTTAGTTAATTAATCTGTGCCCGTGAAATGTCCCATTACTGGGCAATGTCCTTTGATTGCATATAGGATATGCTTGGAAATTTCTCCGAGAAAGACACCAATAACTTGCAAAATTTTCCAAATACCTATCTTTTCCGGCGAAATTCATACCAGAAATTCATGCAAAATTTTCTTTAAGCATGAGCTCGAATCTTGGCCGGTCTATTCTTCATGATTAAATTAGGGATAAAATAAGTGTAAACTTGGTACCGAGCCGGTCGACATACCCAGTCAGACCCATTTTTATCCGAAAGCTTAAGCCAAATTATGGGTCAATGAAGATATATTGACTATTTCGCACCACATTGCATCAATTATCTGATGCGAGACTATTCTAAAATAACTTTCATGTGAATTTGAAAAATGCTTGTCAAAATGAGTTAAAACTTGCACTCCACTATATTCAAGTTGTTATTGTTCCTCCTTCCTGGATGGTGCCTCGGAAGCCAGGCTACATGAAATAAAGTTGACTAAGGCCTCAACTTTCTTTCGTCATTTAAACAACTTGAAAAGAAACAGAAAGTGACATCTCCAATATATTTTCTCAAATTTTTTTTTTTGCATTATGTTTCCCGTTCTCCATAATCAATTACATAACAAAAAAGTATCCAGACGAATATTTTGTATCTTCATTGGTAGATTAGAAGAACTAGATTGCCGGCCCTCGTATTATTATAAACCTCACAGTCCATGACCAAAGTCCAATTTCACTAATAGATGGGGGCAAACGATATGTATATAAGGGAAAAAAGTACCCAAGAAAATCATAAATCTACTGAATTGATACAAATTTAGTCATAAATATTTTAATTGAACAATTTAATCCTAAATATTTTTGCATCGGTACCAATTAAGTCATCTAACCCATTTTGGTTGAAAATCATCGGCTAGGAATTTTCAAATAATAATTTAATTATTTTTTTAATTTGTATAATTCTTTTGTTTTTTTTTTCTCTCTCTTTTTTTGTGTTTTTTTTTTATTTTTCTTTTGCTGAGGGCCGGCGAAAACCGCCGGCCGACTCTTGTTAGCATTGGGCAAGGGTGTCGCGGCCCTTGCCCACTAGCGTCAAAGGTGGCTCGAGGCTGGTCGATGGCGATGCCAACTTAGGTGCGACGATTAGAGGAGGGAACCGGCGAGAGACATAGTGATATCATGCGGCTCCAGGGCAACTTCATAATTATGATTCAACCTGTGAACACGTACGGACATCCAACAATTCATTTCGATTGTTCAATTTGATTTGGTTCGGATGACAGAAACCCGAATCGAACCAAACCGTCGGTAGCCCTGATGAGAGCAAATATATTCCCTTTTCCTTCATTGTCGCAAATCGTTGTCTTTTCTTCCCTTTCTACTTACCTTTGTGTGACCAAGCAAGGTGGTTTTTTTCCTATGGTCGGTATGTTCACACACCATTGTCTTAGGATGTCTTGAGCAATTTAATTAATTAATCTGTGCTCTTGGAATGTTCTAGTACTGGGTAAGGGGGATATCCTTTGATCGCATATAGGATATGCTTGGAAATTTCTCCAAGAAAGACACCAATAAATAGACACCTAAGCCAATTTTCCTTTGATGCGCCAGCAACAAGTTAAGCAGTATTGACACATGACATGTGATACGAGACGACACGATATGCCGACACGTCATTTCACAAAAAAAAAAGAGAATTCTAACACATTGAGAAATATTGTATATTAAATGTATATTTTTATATATACATGATAAATGCATCATGTATATATAAAACTATCATGGGTGAGTTTCTACTGTTAGGGATTCATGATTAGATTTTTTTTGGCTGGATGGGTATATTAATTTTAGAGTGGTTGGATATATGACTTATTTATGTATTTGACAAATTTATAGTTTGACCCTTAAGTTATTGAAAATACTTAAAATTGATTCCGTGCGTATCGGGATGCTAGACTTACGTGTCGCTTGCGTGTTTGGAGCGCTGACCATGTGTCGCTTGCATGTTGAAAGTGTCAGGGTGTCAGAGAGTGTCAAACACGACACGACACGACACAACATGGAAGCCTCTAGAGAGTGTTGGTGTTTGCTAATTAACAAGTTATCTTTCGATTTTTCAACAACACATGTTGAATAATTACGCAAAATTTTCTAGTATACCTATCTTTTTTCGGCAAACTTCATAACAGATATTCATGCAAAATTTTCTTTAAGCATGGGCTCAAATCTTGGCTGGTTTATTCTTCATGATTAAAATTAGGTACAAAATAAGTGTAAGCTCGATTTGGAGCCGGTCGACATACCCGTTCAGACCCACCTTTGGCCAAAAGTTTAAGCCAAATTATGAGTCAATTACGATATATTAACTATTTTGCATCACACCATACTAATTATTTGATGCAATATTGTTCTAACATAACTTTCATGTGAATATGAAAATGCTTGTCAAAATGAATCAAAACTTAGCACTCCACTATATTCAAGTTGTTATTATTCCTCCTTCCTGGAAGGTGCCTCGGAAGCCAGGCTACATGCATGAACTACTAAAGAAGTTGACTAAGGCCTCAACTTTCTTTCGTCATTTAAACAGCGTGAAAAGTGACATCTCCTATATATTTTCTCAATTTTTTTTTTGCATTATGTTTCCGTTCTGCATAATCAATTACTTAACAAAAAAGTATCCAGACGAATATTTTGTATCTTAATTGGTAGATTAGAAGACCTAGATTGCCGGCCCTCGTACTATTATAAACCTCAGAGTCGATGACCAAAAAAATTATGAATCTATTAGATTGATAATAATTCAGTCTTGAACATTTTAATTGAACAATTTAATCCTAAGCCTTTTTGCATTAGTATCAATTGAGTCATCTGACCAATTTTGGCTAAAATCACCGACTAGGACATTTTTTTAACAATACTTTAATTATTTTTTGAATTTATATAATTCTTTTGTTTTTTTGCTCTTTTTGTGTTTTTTTTATTTTTCTTTTGTTGAGGCCCGGCGAATCGCCGGCCGACCCTTGTCGGTATTGGGTGAGGGCATCACAACCCTTGCCTAGATTTGGCGTGGGCCACGATGCCCTCGTTAGGGGTAGATGAAAGCCTAGCGAGGGCTATTGCGTCCTCCTTGGACAAAGGTAGGGTGCGTGACCCCTAGTCTAGATCTAGCAAGGGCTGCAATGCCATTGCTAGATTTGGGCCAAGTGAGGGTGCGGCAACCCTCACCGACCTTGGGAGAGGCTGCGTTGCCTAGATTGGATGAGGGCTTTGCAGCCCTTGCCTTTAGCTGGTGAGGGTTGGTCGGTGGCCCTTATCGGCTTTTAGCAAAAAAGGAAGAACTAAAACAAAAAGAAAAGGAAAAAGGAAAAAAACTATGAAAAATTCAAAATACTATATAAATATTATTAAACGTTTATGTCAACGCTGACTGTGTCATATAGGACAATCGGTGTCCACATCAGCGATAAAATGGTCGAGTGAATTCAATTTATTGAATTAAATGTTTAGGAATAAATTAGTACCGACACAATAGGTTTAGGATTTTTTTGGTATTTTTTCCCGCATAAAAGGAGTATATATGTCACACCTAGGTCCTACTTGGCAACGATATATTCCGTTTTGAGTCATAGCAAGCATGATTTTGTTCATTTGGGCTTCATCCAGAAAATGACTCGTTGCAAGTTAAGGACATGTCCCATACATAGATAATACTTCACCTCAGCACACCCAAGCGATGTGGGATTCGGTTCATCCCTGTTCCCTTCGCCTTCTCAGAAGCATGCTAGGAGTCTCTCCTTGCCCAAACCCTTTAGCCCTGGTGACCACTCTCTGCCCTCGTCGGATTGGGTTGTTATAATATAAATGTCCTAGATAAGCAATATGATATACTTTAACACCACCTCAAGTGCATGTTGGATTGAGAATGACATGTGCATTTGATTGGGGGTGGGGGGTTGCACATGCAAAATTTGGTTTTGATATCATGTAAGAAAATTCAACCCAAAAGTTTAAACAACGTGAAGGGAGACAACACACGCAAACAGTATGTACGTATGTATGGAAAATTGTCAAAAAAGTCCTAAACCTATTGTACTTTTGCCAATTTAGTCCTAAATCTTTTAATCTTGCCAATTCAGTCCTAAACCTTTTATAATTATACCAATTCAGTCCTTTCGGTAAATTTTTGTTGGCCGGCGCTGACATGGGTGCCAGGCGACTGACGATCTAATATTTTAATATTTTTTTGAATTTTTAATATATTTTTTTAAAAAAAATTCTTTTTTTTCTCCTCTCATCTTCCTCCTTCCATCTATTCTACGACGAACCAGAGGACCTCGCTGGCCTTGCCTCGTCGGTTCTACCTCGATGAGGCTCAGCCTCTGTCGCGACCCTCTAAAAAAATTTTAAATTTTAAAAGGGGTTAACGGATTATTAGGTTAATTAGATTTGACTAACCTAACGCGGACCCTCCCAAGCCCTACCGAATCGCAACTTTGGTTTTTGTTTAAATGATTTTAAAATTTGGAGTCGCCACTAATCGTTCTTGGTAGGTCGATTAGAAACCTAAATAAATTAGCGGGAGAACTAATTTATTCCTGCGAACCAGAGATTAGGAGCTCGGGGACTTGGTTACACTAGTTAATTAAAACTAATGCCCTTTCGGTACCTTAATTTCATGGATATCCTAATTCGGCAACTCAGGCTTGGTTTATTCCTAAGGCTATAGTAGGGTATTCTCTTTTGTGTTTTCACTTTTTAAATAGGATGCATGGATGGTATATATTTTTATTTGTTATATTTTTTTAAGTGTTAAAGATTCCCGGAAGCCGAAAGAAGGAGTGTGTTAACGACTTCTGTGCAGTATTACAACCTACTTATCTTTTGGGTCTGATGATTCAAAAATTAAATTATAGGAAGTACATGACAGTGAATAAACACCTCCAATGGGAGGCCTAGCATTGGCTTGGCTCTTCCCTTTGGGATTTAAGGTACAGGTATTTAAGTTGCAAGTATTTAAACTACTGTAAGTAAAAACCTCCAATGGGAGGCTAAGCATTGGCTTGGCTCTTCCCTTTGGGATTTAAGGTACATGTATTTAAGTTGCAGGTATTTAACTACTGTAAGTAAAAACCTCCAATGGGAGGCTAAGCATTGGCTTGGCTCTTCCCTTTGGGATTTAAGGTACATGTATTTAACTACTATAAGTAAAAACCTCCAATGGGAGGCTAAGCATTGGCTTGGCTCTTTCCTTTGGGATTTAAAGTACAGGTATTTAAGTTGCAGGTATTTAACTACTGTAAGTAAAAACCTCCAATGGGAGGCTAAGCATTGGCTTGGCTCTTCCCTTTGGGATTTAAGGTACAGGTATTTAAGTTGCAGGTATTTAACTACTGTAAGTAAAAACCTCCAATGGGAGGCTAAGCATTGGCTTGGCTCTTCCCTTTGGGATTTATGGTGCAGGTATTTAAATTGCGGATGGACTTTGTCCTCTCCATTCTGGGGTATGAATTCTTTAAAATAAAATACAACGAATTGATTCAACAATTTGAAATTTGTGCGCGCTTGAGGACTCCTCCAAGCCGATTTTGTGTTTCCATAGGGTTGACCATTGATATAAAGCTGCGGCTTCCTGACATAAAATAGAGTGAAATGTCAGTATACAAAATATGTGCTAATCTGCACCTAAAACCAGAAGAGTGGAAAGAGTACTTATCTCCCATTTTTTTGGGAGGGATTTCTATAATTGATTTTCGCTCTCTATGTTCCCAATATAGAGAGTTTCTTTTGAATTAAGAGGGACCTTTAGTCACAGATCAGTTGAGAAATCGGTGGACAGCTTAGGAGCTTGTCTGGGCCGATTTTTGCATATCTACGAGATTTTTGCTGTTGACGTAGAGATATTCTTCTCCTGACATAAAATATGAAAAAAAAAGAGGAGATGGAGAAAGTGTTTACAATTTGTGCTAATTTGCAAGTAAAACCATAAACAAATGAATAAATAAAAACACTTAGCTCGAATTTGCTTGCTCGTTGACGAGGATGAACTCTTGATTTATATTGATCGATGAAGGAATTTGTGATGATAATCCCTAGCTTTGAACTCCCATCATCTTCAAAATTCTCTCTCTTTTGGTATTTTCTTTCTCTCAAATTTTTCTTCAATCTCCCAAAACTCTCTCAAACATCCAAAATTTTCTCTCCAAAAAAAATCCTCCCAAACACTTCAAATTTTCTCTCTCTAGAATCCTTTCTCAAGCTCACTTCTTTCTCCTTTTATAACCTACTCATCTATCTCCCATTCTAATTTTTCCACTAACTCTATCTCCCATTCTAATTTCTCCACTAACTCTTCTTCATTTTCATCTTCCATTCTCCATCTCTATCTCACATTCTAATCTCTCCACTAACTCTTCTTCATCTTCATCTTCCCTTCTCCATATTTATCTCCCATTCTAATTTCTCCACTAACTCTTCTTAATCTCCATCTTCCCTTCTCTATTCTTATCTTCCATTCTAATTTCTCTACTAACTCTTCTTCATCTCCATCTTCCCTTCTCTATTCTTATCTTATTTTCTCCATCCATTCTTCTCCAACTTCTCTTCTTCATCTCCTCTTCTTCATCTTCCCTTCTCTATTCTAATTTATCCACTAACTTTTCTTTTTATTATTTGTAAAATAATCCTTCAAGAGTTAGGTATTTGCACTTTAGTCCTTGAATTTTAAGTATTTACAATTCAGTCCCTGAAAAAATATATTTCTTTAAGTCCAAATCTCCTCACAATTTTTGACACACCAAAATTTACCACATGTCAAATTTAAGCTCATTTCTTGTCGCTGAAAATAATGCATAATTTAATTAAAGCCCTTTTGCAAAATTAAGTCATCTGGGTATAATTGGGCCAAGATGAAAATTTAAAATATTAGAAGACAATGTCACAACTCATAAAAAGTGAAAGTTAAAAATAAGTTGACTCAAATTAAATTTTTTTAGGCCCGATTCGAGATTATACTCGTGAAGGAACACGTGACTCGAATTGGATTTTTCTGAATTTACGATGGCCAATATGAAAATAGATTTAAAATAAAAATATTAACTATCTTTGTGTATTTTTTGGCTTCAAATGTTATTTTTTCAAAATTTTCAAATATTTTTGTATTTTTTTAAAAAAATTAAAATATATATAATATGAAAAATTATTTTATGGTCAAAATTCGTTCCCTAGGCTTGGCTAAGGTTCCCAAAGTTGATTTTTCAATTTTATGAATTTTTATGGATTTTCTATTAATTTTTGAAAATAAATAAATAAAAAAATACGTAAAAATACTGAAAATATGAAAAATCGTTTTTTGGTCAAAATTGGTTCCCTAGGCTTGGCTAAGGTCCCCAAAGTTGATTTTTCAATTTTATGAATTTTTATGGATTTTTTATTACTTTAGCAATAGAAAAAATGATTAAAGATCAGGTGTCAACAGCCTCATCCAGATCTGGCCTCATGACGGCTAGGCAAGGCTTGGCAACGGCCGAGCAAATCTGTCCTCATGACAGCTAGTCAAATCTAGCCTCGCGAGCGTCGCTGACCGTCCTCTGGTTTGTTGCCGCCCAGATCTGAGCGAGGTCAAGCCGACGACGCGAGCCTTGCCCGGTCGTCGCAAGGCTCACGATGTTCTCCTTTAGTCTCGCCTGCCAACCTAGATCTAAGCAAGGTCGAACCGACTAGGCTCACCTTGCCCAGCCACGACGAGGCCGGCGAGCCTCACGATGGTCTCGCTTAGATCTGGGCTGGCAAGGTGAGCCTCGCGCGGCCATCACGAGGCTCGGCCTCACCCAGCCACACCGAGGTTGGACTTCGCTCGACCATGGCAGCTCGTCGGCCGTCCTCTGATTCGTTGGAGTAGAGGAAGATGACAGAGGCAGAGGAGGAATATGGAAGGAGGAAAAAAGAAAAGAAAAGAAAAGAAAAAATATTTTAAATAATTAAAAATTCAAAAAATATTAAAATATTATGTTGCCGGCAGGCCGGCGTCCACGTCAATGCCAGCCGGCGCCCACGTCATCGTCGGCTAGCAAAACTTTACCGGAAGGACTAAATTGACATAATTATAAAATGTTTAGGATTGAATCAGCGAGAAAAAAAGGTTTAGAATTGAATTGGCGCAAATAGAAGAGGTTTAGGACTGAATTAACAAGATTAAAAGGTTTAAGACTAAATTGGCAAAAGTGCAATAGGTTTAGGACTTTTTTTTGACAATTTTCCCATAAATGTATGTATGTATGTATGTAGCATATGAACTCTGTAAATAAGGAATGACAGATTTTTAAGTGTACTCTTGTTTCATCTTCAAGATGAGTATATTAAGATTGCCTGTGAATCAATTTGATATTGGCTTTTGGCGATATTTCTTCAATGAAAAAGACACGTTTTATTGCTCAAAAAAGTTATGAAGTCCCCATCAGGACAATGACCACGTACTGCTATGTCTCCCCAACTTCTCAGTGAAATTGCTGTTTCCTCTAAACAATTCATAAAGAGAGGATATTGAGGGGGAAAAACATGGGTTCAGCTCCTAACGTATTTAAACTATAATAACAAACACATTACATGCAATATGCATCATAATCGCAGATCTTTTTTATTTACTCATCCCAAAGTATATTAATTTGTCTAATAGTGAACACAATGCATTACGCAGAATTGTCTAACTAGGTTTCACGTCTCACATTATCATTTGTTCATTCTATTAGAACGCGCTAGGTTGCGGTAGTGACTATTAAATTACAGGTTTAATCTAGGCCGATTGCATCACGGTATTTGCTCAGAGAAATAGCTATTACATTGTGTTTCCCCCATAGAATTTATAATACATGTATAGCATTTCTGTAATATAAATTATACTTATTTTTGCATAATCACATATTGATAATTAAAATATTAAGTATTTAGTAAATAATTGATGTAAATAATTTGTTTATCTTTAGGTTCAACATCATCATCATCATTTTATAATAATCAGAATAATATTACTGGCTTAGAATTAGGTATAATTATCTAAATTTTAATAATTAATATTATTATATCTGTAATGTAATGATTATCTTAGTTGCTAATTATTTTAGTTAATCCTCAAATTGTTATTAGTTATTATATCAATTATACTGTTGAAATGATAACATATTATATGATCAACTTTGAATCATAACCACAACTTAATTCTAAAATAATACATGCAAAATCAGGTATTAATTTGTAATAGCATGATAATTATGAGGTAGTTCACTCATGATCGGGTATAAAAGTGGCAATAACTAGAATATTATGTATTTAGATAATCACATGTTATATGCTTAGCTTTTAAAAAATTTATTACAATTGAAGTATTATGATATCCGACAATACATTTTCTGTATTAGACTAATGAGTCGTCATTAATTATTGAAGTGAGTGATATTTTTCCCTCGCTATCTATTTTATTCATTAAAGCAAGCTGTGAAATGGGTGTTACATTGCATATACCAAATATTGTTATAGTTATGACAGCTCTATATGTTATATTACAATGTGATAGCCCACGTTACAATGTTATTCAATTACTGCAACCAAATGGGCGGTATATACATACAATGTTGTCCGCCATGCTCAACCTTATAGCAGCTCAATAGTAAGGATCACACTATCTATCATGAGGTCACACGTTCAAGTCTTCTCGTAAACGAGCCCTTAGCCCACTTATGCTTACGACATTTTTTACATTATATGGAGACTTCTTGTCCTCTAGGTTGCGATGATGGGCACGTACACCGACAAGCATAATGAATGGCGATGATTTAAATCGGGATAATTTGTACCACAAATGGAGCTCTTATGATATTTCTGCACTGGTTGATGTTCTCTACCCTTTTCAACTCATAAAAAGGATAAGTCTAAACATGTGTGAAATTCGCCTTATGAACTCATCAAGTAAATCACTAATGTCATGGAAACTTTGATCTGAAATCGAGCTGCCCGAGGTCGTCCACAGGGAGATCGGGTGGTGGTTGTCTTGCGGCAACATGAGCGGATGGTAGTTCAAGGTCGACGGTGACCCAGTGAGGCGGACTTGACGGTTTCGTTCTTTTGTGACATTATGTGTGCTTGTGAGAGAAAGAGACTCTCAGAGCATAATGGTGGTGATGCCGGCGGTAGAGCGGGTGGCTGCGGTCCCAAGGTGGATGGGGGTGGTGGCGACTGATGCATGGTGAAGTGGCTGATTTCGCGGGGTGATATGCTAGTAGGGTTTTCTTCACTTTTTTTGAAGGAGGGTATTCCAGTCCTTTTATCTGGGATTTTAGGTATGAGATGTTGATTATAGGCTTTAAAAACTGACGACCGAAATCAATACGCGCGTGAAATTTGAAAACGACTTTCGAAAGTAACCTAAATTTATTTATCTCATTAGAGTTGACAAGAAACTTCGAGGAAAATAATACTAAGGTTAATTTATAATCCATGTTAAATCAAAGACAACGACCGGAACAGGGCAACCATCGCGGCTGTGACGTGTGGTCCAGTTTCAGACCTCTGACGCGCATAGTTTCCTTCAAGATGACAAAGAGTAATTTCATTGAATCGTGTCATCCCGTCGCCAATTGAAAAAGAAATCGATGCACGTATTTTCTTGGAACTTGAAGTTAGGCTATGAAGATCCTGCGACCAAAATGTCATTACTTGACTGAGGAGCTTAACGTAGGAAAATCATTTACATTCGACAAAATGTTCGTTTATTGGACAAACTAAGCAAACCTCTTCTTCTTAGGAAAAAAGTGTACAAAAAGTTTTAAACTTAGTATCCTTTAATTATTTTAGTCATAAGCCTTTTAATTTTATCAATTGAGTCTTAAATCTTTTCACATTTTATCAATTAAGTTCATTTAGTCAATTTTGACCTAAAATTATTGACATGGACGCCAGTCGTCCTATGTTGCACGGTCGGCGTTGACATGAATAATTTTTAATAATTTTTAATAATTTTTATTATTTTATCTAATTTTTTTTTAATTTTTTTCTTTTGTTTTCCTTCTTTACTGTTTTCTTTTGTTCCTTTTCTTTTCGTTTTTTTTCCCTTTGTCCCTTCGCAGCCACCATTAGGCCTCATCGATAGCTGGCGAAGGTCATCGGCCTCAGGTGAGGAAAGCTCGTGCTTGGGCTCGTGAGTGTGGAGGGAAAAGGGATCAAGAACAAAGGAAAAGGAAAAAAAAAAAGTAAAGAAGGAAAACAGAACAAAACAAAGATAACGAAAAGAATTCCAATAAAATATTAAAATATCACTCAAAATTGTCCACATTAGAGCAGACTGTCAACTTAGGACGATCGATGTCTACATAATGATTTGTGGCCGAAATTGATCGAATAAACTCAATTGGCAAAACGTGAAAATGTTTAGGATTCTATTGAAAAATTAAAAGGTACATGACTAAATTGACAAAATTGCAATACATCTAAGACTTTTTGAACAATTTTCCCCTATTTCTTTTGATATCTCCAAATTCTTGATTCATTTTGAAAATTGGAGCATTATTTTCATTTTCCATACTTTCCCTCGCACAAGAAAAAAATACCATTTAGAATTCTTTTGGAATTTTTTCTTTCAAAAAGTCATAAATCTAACATACAACGGCTAATTTAGTTTTAATTTTCTTCTAATTTGACTAATTTAATCCTAAATTTTTTAATTTGCTAATGTAATCTTTTTGGCCAAATTTGATCGAAAATCAATGATGTAGTGGTTCAGCAAGCGTCGATATATGATTTTTGCAATTTTTTCCTTTTCTTTTTCATTTTTTTTGGGAGGGAGATTGGGAAAAAGTAAAGTAATAAAAAATTGCAAAAGTTGTCAACGTTGGCGAGAGCCATGCGACGTAGGATGTTTAGTGTCCACGTTAGCGGTTTTTGGCCAAAATTAACTGGAATGACTATGTTAATATTGGCAAATCGTCAACTTGTTTAGAACTAAAAGAGATGCACGTATTTTCTTGGAAATTGAAGTTAGGTTATGAAGTTCCTCCGACCAAAATGTCATTACTTAAATGAGGAGTTTAACATAGGAAAATCATGTACATTCGACGAAACGTTCATTCCGTTCCTTTGTTGGACAAACTAAGCAAACCCCTTCTTCTTAGGAAAAAGTATCCGAAAAATCTTAAACTTATTACACTTTAATCATTTCAATCATAAGCCTTTTAATTTTTTCGATTGAGTCATAAATCTTTTTACGTTTTATCAATTAAGTTTATTCGACCAATTTTGGCCTGAAGTTGCCGACATGGACGCCAGTCGTCCTACGTTGCATAGCCCGTGTTGATATAAATAAAATTTAATAATGCTTTAATATTTTATCAAATTTTTTTATTTTTTAATTCTTTTCTTTTGTTTTCATTCCTTAGGTTTTTCCTTTGTTCCTTTCCTTTTTTCTTTTTGTTTATTTTTCCCTCTGCCACCACCGCTGGACCTCGTCGATGGCTAGCGAAGGTCATCAGCCTTAGGTGAGGAAGCCTATACCTAGGCAAGCGAGGGTGGAGGAAAACATAACAAAATAAAGATAACGAAAAGAATTCCAATAAAACATTAAAATATTACTCAAAATTTTCTATGTTAGAGCTGACTGTCCACTCATGACACTTGGTGTCCATATTAGTGATTTGTGATCAAAATTAGCCGAATGAACTCAATTGGCAAAACATGAAAATGTTTAAGATTCTATTGAAAAAAATTAAAAGAACATGACTAAATTGGAAAATTTGCAATAGATTTAAGAATTTTTAAACAAAATTCCCCCCCCCTTTTTTTTTTAATGATATCTCCAAATTATAGATTCATTTTGAAAATTGGAGCATTATTTTCATTTTCCATATGTTCCCTCGCATAAGAAAAAATATACCGGTTAGAATTCTTTTGAATTTTTTCTTTCAAAAAGTCATAAATCTATCATACGACAATTAATTTAGTTTTAATTTTTTTTAATTTGACCAATTTAATCCAATTTTTTTTTTATTTGTTAATGTAGCCTTTCTGGCCAAATTTGATCGAAAATCGATGATGTAGTGGTTCAATCAGCACCAACCGTAGATAATTTTTGCAATTCTTTCTTTTCATTTTTTTATTTTTTGGTGGAGGGAGATTGGTAAAAAGTAAAGAAAGAAAAAATTTAGAAAAGAAAATTTTAAAAAGTTGTCAACATTAGCGAAAGCCATGTCATGTAGAACGTCCAATATTCGTATTAACAATTTTTGGCCGAAATTAATTGGAATGACTATAATGAAAAATCTTGGCAAATTGTCAACATGTTTAGGATTAAATTGGCTATATAAAAAGTTTTAGGAATGAATTCATTATTGTACAATAGGTTTCATACTTTGATATCAGGTAAAAGAATTTTTAAAAGTTTTATCTACATGAAAGTTGCCTGAAATTTTTTGCCTTTCCAAATCCAACGATGATAGGAAATACTTACCTGCAAAGATTTGGACGGGGACCTGAACTTGGTTCTTGGTTATGTTTGGTACCCTCTCGGTGGCTAGAATTGCAAGCCCGCGTCATCAACAACCCCTGATCTTCCCCTGCGCAGACCCGTTGCTGTCAAACACTTCGCCGCCACAGTGTCTGCTGTCATTGCCGCATCGACATTTGTCGCTCCGCCTCTACCGCTGCCCCCTCAAGGCAAGTTTGCCCCGAAGAGAGGGAGAGAGGCAACGCGGAACTCGGTGGAGGTGATGGTGGAGCAAACGAAGACGGTGGCCGGAGTTGGCCGAGGATGGCAACGGCTGTGGTGGCTAGGTTGTGTTTTTCTGACTGGGGTTTAGGAAGATATGTGGCCTGTATGTAAATAAATTCAGTGTTTTCACTTAAGTGAGACGTTATTTTCTATCCAACCCGAAAACTCAGGATGTAAACTTGTGACTTAAATCTAGAGGATGCAAAGTGATATTGAGGCCACGATTGTTTCACAGAAAATTAATGATTTGAAAAATATTTTCCTAAAAATAATTTTTTATAAAGCATACAAAAAGTACGAACTACAAATATTTTCATCAGCTGTGAAAATATTTAGAGATAAATAATTATTGATAATAAAAACGTATGTCATTGACTAATTATAAACTATTATTTCTAAGAAAATATTTTACAAATCGTTATTTTTTTGCAAAACAAACGCATCCTGAATTGAAAAATGAGGAGGGTAGTTACTAATGTGTCTTTTTGTCTATTTTTTCAGTCCAACTATCATTACTAATTGGAATTAGATGTAGTGAGATTTATTAGGATTAAGCGCACATATACAATGAAATAGAGAGTAAAGACAAAATGAAAAATCGAGACATATACCCTTAAATTATGGTTATATCCAATAAATGATTCCATCATAATTAGCACATCCTATATCTCTATTACAGCTCTCAATTATATAAAAAAAAATATTACGTAATTGATGGCGTGAGAAAACCCTAAGGGCTAGGTTGAGACCAACTTCATTCTGTCGTACGAGTTCAATCCAATATTGATAAATCGCATAAAATGGCTTTCAAGGGCGGGGAGACCGCCGGGCAATTACCAACCCATAGGCCACACGATAGCAATTCGTTAATCATCGTGCTTTTCTATCGATGAGAAATATGAACCACATTATAATAAGAGTAAATGTTAGATGGAGACATGTTGCGGTAGCAATAGATGGAACTATATTAGTAGACAATAAATTTGCTATCATCATTGGAGATTAATACGCAGGACTACACAATCGCCATTTCAGTTCAAATCTTTGTATTCATCCGTGTGCTAATTTCTGAAAATTAAATTCAAGAAATTGACTTAGCACATGGAAGAATAAAGAAACAAGCCGAGTCCATAAAATCGAACAAATGATTCACCGCACGCGAAGTATTATTAAAAGTTCACTTCAATACTGACTATGTCACATGAGATGACTGGTGTCTACATCGACGATAAAATAGTTGGGTGAATGCAATTGATTAAATTAAAAATTTTATTACTGAATTAGTACCAACACAATATATTTAAGATTATTTTTTTTTTTTTGGTATTTTTTTCAAGTATATAAGAAGTATATATGTCATGCCTGGGTCTTACTTGGCAACTATATTGTTTGCTTTGGGCCGGAGCTCATACGATTTTGTTCTTCTAGGCTTCGCCCAGAAAAGGTGCTATTGCAAGTTAAGGACAAGTGTGCAACATAAATAATATTTCACGTCACCACACCTAGGCAATATGGGATTCGGTTCATCTCTATCCCCATTGCCATCCTAGAAGGTTGCTAGGAGTTGCTCATTGTCCAAATCCTCTAGCCCCGATGACCACTCCCCGCTCTTATTGGATCAAGTCGGTACATTATAAATGTCCTAGATAAGCAATATGATATACTTTAACACCACTTCACGTGCACGCCGGATTGAGAACGACATGTGGATTTGATTGATTGATTTTTTTTTTTGTGGGGAGAGGGGGGGTTGCACATGCAATAATGCAAAATTTGGCTATGATATCATGTAAGAAAATTCAGTTCAAAACTTTAAGCAACACGAAGGGAGATATAACACACATATATAAGGAACATATAAACTCTGTAAATAAGGAATGAGAGATTTTTAAGTGTACTCTTGTTTCATCTTCAAGACGAGTACACTAAGATTGCCTGCAAATCAATTTGATAATGACTTTTGGCGATATTTCTTAAATGAAAAAGACACGTTTTATTGGTCAAACAAGTTATGAATTCCCCATCAAGACAATGACCGCGTATTGCCATGTCTCCCCAACTTCTCTGTGAAATTGCCGTTTCCTCTAAACAATTCATAAAGAGAGGACATTGAGGGCGGAAAAAAAAACATGGGTTCAGCTCCTAAGGTATTTAAACTATAATAACTCACGATCGAAATCAATACATGCGTGAAATTTGAAAATGACTTTCGAAAGTAAACCAAATTTATTTATCTCATTACAGTTGACAAGAAACTTCGACGAAAATAATACTCAGCTTAATTCATACTCCATATTAAATCAAAGACAACGACGGGAACAGGACAACCATCGCGGCTGTGACGTGTGGTCCAGTTTCAGACCTCTGTCGCGCATAGTTTCCTTCAAGATGACGAAGAGTAATTTCATTGAATCGCGTCGCCCCGTCGCCAATTGAAAAAGAAAGAGTACGAATTTTCTTCGAAATTGAAGTTAGGCTATGAAGTTCCTCCGACTAAAATGTCATTACTTAAATGAGGAGTTTAACGTAGGAAAATCATTTACATTCGACGAAATGTTCATTCCGTTCCTTTATTGGACAAACTAAACAAACCCATTCTTATTAGGATAAAGTGTTCGAAAAATCTTAAACTTATTACACAGTTAATCATTTCAGTCATAAATCTTTTAATTTTTTTAATTGAGTCATAAATCTTTTCACGTTTTACCAATTGAGTTTATTCAGCCAATCTTGGCCTAAAGTTGCTGATGTGGAAGCCAATCGTCCTACATTGCACGGCCGGCGTTAATATGAGTAAAAATTAATAATATTTTATCAAATTTTTAATTTTTTTTTTTTTCGTTCTTTACGTTTTTCCTTTGCTCCTTTTCTTTTTTCTTTTTGTTTATTTTTCCCTCTGCCACCACCGCCGTGCCTCGTCGATGGCTAGTGAAGGTCATCAGCCTTAGGTGAGGGAAGCCTATGCCTATGCTAGCGAGGGTGGAGGAAAACATAACAAAATAAAGATAACAAAAAGAATTCCAATAAAATATTAAAATATTACTTAAAATTGTCTACATTAGAGCCGATTGTCCACTTACGACGATCAATGTCCATGTTAGTGATTTGTCGCCAAAATTAGCCGAATGAACTTAGTTGGCAAAACGTGAAAATTTTTAAGACTATTGAAAAAAATTAAAAGAACATGACTAAATTGGTAAAATTGCAATAGATTTAAGACTTTTTGAACAAATTATCCCTATTTCTTATGATATCTCCAAATTATAGATTCATTTTGAAAATTGGAGCATTATTTTCATTTTCCATACTTTCTCTCGCATAAGAAAAAAATACCAGTTAAAATTCTTTGGAATTTTTTCTTTAAAAAGTCATAAATCTATCATACGACGGCTTTAGCTTAATTTTTTTTAATTTGGCCAATTTGATCGTAAATTTTTTTATTTGTTAATGTAGCCTTTCCGGCCAAATTTGATTGAAAATCAATGATTAGTGGTTCAATCAGAACCAATAGTAGATTATTTTTGCAATTTTTTCCTTTTCTTTTTCATTTTTTGGAGGAGGGAGATTGGTAAAAAGTAAAGAAAGAAAAAATTTAGAAAAGAAAAAATTACAAAAGTTGTCAACGTTAGCAAGAGCCATGTCACATAGGACATCCAATGTTCGGATTAGCGATTTTTGATTAAAATTAACTGGAATGACTATATTGAAAAATCTTGGCAAATCATTAATATTTTTAGAACTAAATTGGCCAAATAAAAAGCTTTAAGAGCGAATTAATTATCGTACAATAGGTTTCATACTTTAATATCATGTAAAAGAATTTTTAAAAGTTCTATCTACATGAAAGTTGCCTGAAATTTTTTGCCCTTCCAAATCTAACTTAGTTCTTGGTTATGTTTGGTACCCCCTCGTTGGCTAGCATTGCAAGCCCGCGTAATCAACACCCCTACTCTCTCTCTCTCTCTCTCTCTCTCTAAACCCCCTGCGTAGACCCATTGCTGTCAAATACTTCGCTGCCACAATGTCTGCCGTCATCGCCGCATCGACATTTGTCGCTCCACCTCTACTGCTGCCCCCTCAAGGCAAGTTTGCCTCCAAGCAAGAGAGAGAGGGGGGGAGGGGTGGGTTGGGGGACGCGGAACTGGGTGGAGGCGATGGTGGAGCAAACGAAGACGGCGGCTGGATTTGGCCGAGGATGGCAACGGCAGTGGTGGTCAGTGGTTAGGTGAGGTGGCTAGGTTATGTTTTTCTAACTGGGGTTTAGAAAGATATGTGGCCAGTATGTAAATAAATTCAGGGTTTTCACTTAAGTGAGATGTTATTTGGTACCCAACTCGAAAACTTGGGATGTAAGCTTGTGACTTAAATCTAGAGGATGCAAAGTGGTATCGGGGCTTGGATTGTTTCGTAGAAAATTAATGATTTGAAAAATATTTTTTTTAAACGATTTTTTGTAAAGCATATAAAAAGCACGAACTACAAATATTTTCATCGACTGCGAAAATATTTAGGCATAAATAGTTATTGATAATATAAATACATGTCATTGACTAATTATAAACTATTATTTTTAAGAAAATATTTTACAAATCATTACTTTTTCGTGAAACAAGCTCATCCTGAATTGAAAATTAAGGAGGGTGCGTGCGCGCGCGCGCGTATATATATATATATATAGTTACTAATGTGTCTTTTCGTCTATTTTTTCAGTCCATCTATCATCATCACTAGTTGGAATTAGATGTAGTGAGATTTATTAGGATTAAGTGCACATATACAATGAAATAGAGAGTAAAGGCAAAATGAAAAATCAAGACACATACCCTTAAATTATGGTTATATCCAGCAAATGATTCTACCATAATTAGTACCTCATATATCTCTATTACAATTCTCAAATATAAGAGAAAAGGATTATGTAATAGATGGCGTAAGAAAACCCTAAGGGCTAAAAAAGCCTTAGGCCACACAATAGCAATTCGTTAACCACCGTACCTTCCTATCGATAAGAAGTATGAACCACATTCTAATAAGAATAAATGTTGGATGGAGACATATCACGGTAATAATAGATGAAACTATATTAGTGGACAATAAATTTGCTATCATCATCGGAGATTAATACGCAAGAGGCTACACAATGGCCATTTCAGTTCAAATCTTTGTATTCTCCTGTGTGCTAATTTCTGAAAATTAAATTCAGGAAATTGACTAACCAAATGGAAGAATAAAGAAACGAGCCGAGTGCATAAAATCGAACAAATGATTCACCGCACCCGAAGTAAATAGACCTAGCGCATGTGATCCGTTGGAGACCCGCGAGATCCGATATATCATGGGGTCCGAGCCTGCTGCCCCGGGTGCGGTCGACAGCCCAGTCGACAACTTCTGAAAAAATCTATGTTACTCAACCTCAAGTCACTGTCGTGCCGTCACTTTCCGTGGTATTTTCTTGGATAGAACCTGGACTTTCTCCAAGGTAATGCCAAGAACTTCATATCGCAGGACCTTCCTGCAATTTGCTTGGACATGACTAATTTAAGGCAAAAAGACCAGCTGAGGACGTCACTTTCAATCCCTCCGGCCAGGGACCCCACCAACACATTGTTTCAAATTCCCAGCAGTTGGGTCGTATACCATTCAATTCCCTATTTCAATGACAAAAGGAAATCAAAATAATTCAACTCCCTATTTCAGCTTGTAAACTTCACTTTTGGACCCACAAGCATATAATAGCTTCTTATAAACAATTTATTTCTTATTTTTTATTCTGTATCTTCCATCATTTATTGGACATGAACTTCTAGGAAAATGCGTGGTTTGCTTAGTCCATTAGAATACCCTAGTGATGCTTTCCATAGGACCTTGCTACCACCTTCCTTTGCCCAGCTCAATACTCAATGTGACATGCTAATTTTCATTAGTATCTCTATAGTCTATATCAATCAATGAAAATAATAGAGATATTGCCAGGCTTGCCGCTCAATTTTCCTTCCCTATAAATTTGCTAGCACCTTGAAGTGGCCAGCGTCAGACCAGCACTTAGAGTTCTCCTCAAACCCCACGTAGAAATCTCCTTGTTGGCTTATTTTAATTTGCTCTTCCTTCAACCCTTCTAAATTCCAATGGCATCAATCTCATAAAGAGGGACTTGGTTGTAGAGTACTTAGTCTTCTTGTTGTAAAAGAAGAGAGCTTTTGGGTTAGAATTCTGGTCATGGAGTTGCAACCCAGAGTGAGCTCTATAATTGCCGCGAGGCTATGGAAGATTGTGAGAATCGCTTTAGCAATGATCAGGAAAGGGTTGCTGTCCAAGAGAAATTTCATCAATGACATGATCGATCGGGCGAGGGACAGGAAGCTCACGAGAACATTGCTGAGGAGTCTCAGCTTCAATCACTATGAGCACTCAAGGAGCATGCGGCGGGTCGGGTTCAACGGATACGAGTACGAATTCTCCTGCAGCAACAGCCCTAATCCGGTCATTGTCCACTCGGCCAAGAACAAGAGCCAACGCTTCCCCTGCATGAGGCTCCCTAAAGTCATCGAAGACTTCGTGGAGGACGAGCCCGGGTACCCTGAGACGCTCATTTTCGTGGCGAAGACTCCTGAGTACACGTTCAACATCCAGATCGAGAGATGCAGCCCACTCAAATCGCCCAACTCGGTGAGGGTCTCTAATTTCTCATCAGATGATGAGGGCGATGGGAAATATGGGCCAGTGGACCACAAGGCTGAGGAATTCATCAGCAGGTTTTATGACCAACTAAGGAAGCAAATGGTGAACTAATACTTCAAGCTCTAGTTCAAAGTCCTGCTTTTAATTTTCATGGGTTGTGTGGATGAATCTCACAAGTCATCCGTCAGATTTACAAGCATTTTCATGGTAGCCCCCCTGGGATATCAAAAGAAAGAAAATAAGACCCATCTTCTCTTTAATGTTGGGCTTGTAAGAGTGATTGTGCTGTCTGTAAGTACTGTCCAATCTGAAATGTGTTTAAATACTTCAGTCTTTCTTACGTGTTTTCAATCTCTCTCGTCTCCCCTGTTTGTTTCTTCACATTAGATTTAATCACATAATCTGTCATCGTACAACATACGTTCATCCAATGTAACATCAACCGTTCTTATCATTTTTCTATTATGTTCATCCCAAAATTGATAGCCAAAATAATCAGTCATATCCAATGAAAAGACAATTTTTAATCTTTTGCTTCAAACTAATCTTTATTTTTAGAATCTATGTGGACATACGAAACACAACCAAAAACTTTCAGATGCAAGAGATTCACCATCTTTCCACTTCATTCTTCTTCGGGTAGCTTGAAATCAAGTGGAACTGAAGGCCTCTGTTGATCAGATATGCTGCTGTGTTAATTGTGTCTGTTCAAAACATCTTGGGTAATCCTGCATGCATCCTGATACTTCTTGCATGCTCATTTAGAGTGCTGCTCATCCTCTCAACAACTCTATTTTGCCACGGTCTGTTGGGAATATTTCTTGTCGTTCTGATTCTGCTCTCTAGACAAAATCGTTTGAAATCCTTGCTTTCATACTCACCACCATTATCGGACCTTAGACATTTAATATCCAAGGCAGTCTCATTTTTTACTTCACATTTCTATCTCTTAAAATTAGCAAACAAATTAGATTTATTTTTCAGAAGATTAACCCATACCTTCTTGGTGGAGATGTCAATAAACATGACATAATAGCGCGAGCCTCCAAGGGAATGCACAGGGGCTACCCCTACACATCTGTATGCACCTACTCTAATTTTCCTTTCTTCATTCTCCTCTGCTTCAAAAAACTAACATGTTTCTGGTTGCCCAAAACTCAATCTTAGACCAATATTTATGGACTTCAAATCATGCAGTTTTCCCTTAGATGCTAACAACTTCATCCCATTTTCGGTCATATGTCCAAGCCTGCAATGCCACAATTGAGAATCAGCTTCAGATTCAACAATAGCTACGGTTTCTCTATTGCTTTTAGTTATGTACAATGTTCCTTCCTGACTTTGTTCCTCATGCTACAATCAAAGCACCTTTAATGAGCTTTCAGGAGCTGTCACAAAAAATAGTTCTGTATCATGTGCTATCTAATTGACTTATCTGACATCATGTAACTTCCATTGATAACCGTTAGTAGTTTTAGTATAAAGATTACCCCTTTCCATAATTTCCAAAGGTTCATCATCGGCAAGATAAACCTTTCCAAACTTTCTAGCTACGAAATTGTGCATTAATTCTTTGCAAGAAGTAGAGTGAAACGACACACTTGAATTGAGGATCCAAAACTCGATTGGATTGTCAATGCTCAAAATCAAAGCATCCTTGTCAAGCGTCTCTTCAAGAGTTGCATTCATAGATTTCTGATCCTCTTGATTTTGATCTCGATTCTAAATTTTCATCCTTGGAGCTCTATAATCTTGTCTCAGATGACCAATTTTTTTTTCACAATTCTAGCAAATTATTTCACCATGTGGTCTCTATTTTCTTCTCCCTCTAGACTTCAATCTACCATGATACTAGTTCTACCCTCGTTGATTGCTTCTCCCTCTGCTTCCGATATCTAAGGCAACACCTGAAAATTCATCTAACTCTCTTTTGTGAATATTCTCGCTAAAAATCAAATCTTGATTTTCTTCGAGCTTCAACTTTTTCTTACATATGAACTGCTTACTACAGTTACAGGTGCACTTCAACTTTCAGGTAGAGAAGATAATACATTAAAGCTTTTACCTCATCATCAAATTTGATTTCCATAGAACTCAACTGAGTCAAGATTGCATTGAACTCATTGATGTGATCTGCCATAGAAACACCTTCCTCCATCTTCAAATTGAAAAGACGACGCATCATACATACCTTTTGGATGCAAAGGCTTCTCGTACATGTTGGATGAGGCCCCCAATCAAATATACCGTTATCGTCTCATTGGTGATGTTGAAGGCAACGTTATGTGCCAATGTGAGATTAATCAGACCTAAAGCTTGCCTATCTAATGATTCCCACTCTGGCCGCTTCATCGAATTTGGTTTCTCTCCTAATAGAGGTTGATGCAAGTTATTCTGATACAGTAAATCCTCGATATGCATTTTCCAAAAGCTAAAGTCCTTACCTTCAAACCGATCGCTCTTCACTTTCCCTTCATCCATATTTGTTGCTCCCACTATTTTGCCAAACTAGGTTTTGCTACCAATTCTTAAGAACATGAATCTTTGAAGAGAAAAAATAGAAAAGAAAACAAGCAAATTTTTATGTGGAAAAACCTGTTTTCCCAAATTAGAATGGGAAAAATCATGGTGTTGCACTAGGCAATCTCTCCACTATCATTATCAATTTATGTTTCAGCATTATGAGCTTTAGCATCACAACTATAAAAGATATTGCTCCAATATATAATAGGAGTCTAGGACATACATAATTATGATGAAAATTACAAGTATGCCGTTAGCAGTAAAATCTCTGTGCTTTTATATTAGTTTTCTCTATCAGACTCTACAACTCCAAGAAGTTGCAATCACACAACAGCCGGTTCAGCTTACCAGAAATGTTGAGATATGAGATGACACCATTTAGAAATTATGAAGGATAAGATAAAGAGGAAAAGTAGTATTTCTGCAATATGTTGACCCTGTGCAGGCCCAAGTAACAATGCACAAAGCACCCTAGACAAGCCAAGATCAAAACACTCACAAAGGACTTGTCACACTTTCCCCCGTTTGAGCTCTATTTGTTTCACAAAAAATAGTTGATAAGCACAACATTTTTCTAAAAATAATCCCTTGTATCAATTAAAATAATTATCCAACAAGAATTGTTTTTATTAATGGCATTAATTCATGTCTCAATATTTCATTCATTTATTTTTGTATGCGATACAAGCTGTCAGGTTTTAGAAAAATTAGCCATCCGGAATTTTTTATTATTATTGACAATAAATTATGTCTCAAAACTTTTTGGTCGTTAAAATGTTTTTCATTTGTTCATTTTTGTATGCGATACAAGTGATCATTTTGAAAAAAGTATTTTCCAAATCATTCATTCTTTGTTAAACAAACATAGCCTTTTTTCTTCATGAAATCATTTGCATGCAATTTTGATTAACTCTATTTGTAAATTCTCCAATATGTGAAGGTGATCATGCATGGGTGGTCAAGAAATTATGATAATCTACCAATAACGAATCCAATACATAAAGTAGTAACAAATAAATAATAAAGCAAAACCAAATAAAGTGAGTGAACTACCTAAGGGATAATTACCAAATTTTCCTAAATTTATTATACGGATATCCATTCAATTTTAAAATTTTCGAAATTATCAATATAATCCTAAATCTTTGCGCAAAAAGTTAACATATTCCTTTTGGCCAATTGTCATTAGAAATAGCTAACATGGCAACCACAAGTTGGCCACATTAGTCTGCTACGTAGGATAGCTGATATTAACCGGATGTCACGTCCAACAAAAGTAAATGTAGTGATTCTTTTTTTTTCAGAAAAATAAATTGAACGAATCTAATCTCATTTTAAAAACTGTACTAGATGCTTAAGTAATCTAAAATGCAAGGATGTGATCTTTGTCGCGACCTGAAAGAAATTTTAATTTAAGTTTCGATCGGTGGAAAATTTCCGGGTTAACGGATTATTAGGTTAACTAGATGGATAAACCTACTACGGACCCTCCCAAGTCCTATCGAATCGCAATTTTAGTTTTTTGTTCAAATGGTTTTAAATTTGGAGTCGCCACTAATCATTTTTGGTAGGTTGATTAGAAACCTAAGTAAATTAGCGGGAGAACTAAATTACTTCTACGACCCAGAGATTATGAGTTCGGAGACTTGGTTACATCAGTTAATTAAAACTAATGCCCTTTCGGTACCTTAATTTCATGGATATCCTAATTTGGCAACTCGGGCTTGATTTACTCCTAAGGCTCTAGTGGGATGTTCTCTTTTTGTATTTTCACTTTTTTTAAATAGAATGTATGCGAGTGACATTTTTTTGACATTTTCAAAATATTAAGTACTTCCCTAAAGTCGAAAGAAGGAGTGAGTTAACGATTTCTGTGCAGTGCTGAGACCTACTCATTTTGAGGCCTAGTCATTCAAAAATTAAATTATAGGAAGTAAATGACAATAAATAAAGACTACTAATGGATAGCTCAGCCTTAGCTTGGCCCTCTCTTTTGGGGTTTAAGGTGCAGGAATTTAAATGACAGTAAGTAAAAACTTCTAATGGGTGGCCCAGCATTGGCTTAGCTCTTCCCTTTGGGGTTTAATGGTACAGGAAATTAAAGTGTAGGAATTTAAATGACAGTAAGTAAGAACCTCCAATGGGCGGCCTAGCATTGGCTTGGTTCTTCTCTTTGGAGTTTAATGGTGCAGAAAATTAAATTGCAGGAATTTAAATGACAGTAAGTAAAAACCTCTAATGGGCAGCCTAACATTAGCTTGGCTCTTCTCTTTGGGGTTTAATGGTGCAGGAATTTAAATTACAGTAAATAAAGACCTCCAATGGGCGGCCTAGTATTGGCTTGGTTCTTCTCTTTGGGGTTTAATGGTGCAAGAATTAAATTACAGGAATTTAAATTACAGTAAATAAAGACCTCCAATGGGCGGCCTAGCATTGGCTTGACTCTCTTTTTTGGGGTTTAAGATGCAGGAATTTAAATTGTAGAAATTTAAATGACCTCCAGTGAGTGAGCTCTGACCTTCATATTATGGGGTTTGAATTCTTTAAAATAAAATACAACGAATTGATTTGACAATTCGAGCCAAAATCCATCGACGGATCAATTGAAAATTTAATAGGCACTCAAGAGCTCGTTAGTGCCAATTTTACACCTCCATGGGATTTACCATTAACTTAGAGTTTTCCTTTGTCTGACATAAAAATATGAAGAAATGAAGGGAGGAGTATAGACAATCTGTGTTAATTTGCGACTAAAACAAAAAATAAATGAATAAATAAAAACACTTAGTTCGAATTTGCTTGCTCGTTGACGAGGATGAACTCTTGATTTATGTTGATCGATGAAGGAATTGGTGATGATAACTCCTAACTTTAAACTCCCATCATCTTCAAAAAAAATTTCTCTCTTTTTAGTATTTTCTCTCTCCATTTTCTTCAATCTCCCAAAACCCTCTCAAACATCCAAAATTTTCTCTCCAAAAGAATCCTCCCTCCAAACTCTCTTCTTCTTCCTTTATAGGCAACTCATTTATCTCTCATTCTAATTTCTTCATTAACTCTATCTCCCATTCTAATTTCTCCACTAACTCTTCTTCATCTTCATCTTTCCTTCTCCATATCTATCTCACATTCTACTAACTCTTCTTCATTTCCGTCTTCTCTTCTCTTCTCTATTCTCATCTTATTTTCTTTATCTACTTTTCACCATATTCTCTTCTCCATCTCCTCCTCTCCATTTCATATTCTCCATCTTCCCTTTCTTATTCTAATTTCTTCACTAATTCTTCTTTTTGTTATTTGCAAAATAATCTCTCAAGTATTAGGTATTTGCACTCTAGTCCCTAAAATTTTAAGTATTTGCAATTCAGTCCCTAGAGAAATATTTCTTTAAGTCGAAATCTCCTTACAATTTTCGACACACCTCCCCTATGCTTAGTCGAAATTCACCTCATGTCAATTTTAAGCTCATTTCCTGCCGCTGAAGATAATGCAAAATTTAATTAAATCTCTTTTACAAAATTGAGTCATTCTTGGTATAATTGGGCTAAGATGAACATTTAAAACATTAGAGAATAATGTCACAACTCCTAAAAGTGAAAATTGAAAATAAATTGACTCAAATTGAATTTTTTTTGCCCGATTCAAGATTATGCTCGTGAACAAATACACGACCCCGAATTGGATTTTTTTTTAATTTGAGATGGCCAACATGAAAAGGAATTTAAAAGAAAAATATTGACTATTTTTATGTATTTTGTGGCCTCAAATGCTTTTATTTATTAAATATTTTCCTAATTTCTAAAAAATATATATATAATATGAAAAATTATTTTTTATTAAAAAATGGTTGCCTAAGCTTGGCCAAGGCCTCCAAAGTTGATTTTGCAATTTTCTCGATTTTCTTAAATTTTTTTTATGAATTTTCGAAAAATAAAAATATCGAAAAATATTGAAAATATGAAAAATTATTTTTTGGTCAAAATTGGTTCCCTAGGCTTCGCCAAGGTCTCCAAAGTTTATTTTTAAGTTTTATAAATTTTTATAGATTTTCTATTAATTTTCCAAAAATCAATTTCCCAGGCTTGGCCAAGGTCTCCAAAGTTAATTTTTTTATGAACTTTTTTAAAAAAAGATGATTAAAAATCAGGTGTCAACAATCTTCAATAAATAAAATTTTTTTTGGTGGCAACCATATTCCATTTTTTTTTTGAAAATATGTAAAAAATGATCCTTGAAAAAAAAGTTAGATGTCACCATAATTCTTCATTTGGTCTTCCAATTCTTAAGCAAGGCTTCCAACAAGTCATATATAACAATGCATGGATCTTCAACCAAGTAAGCAACTAAAGCCAGTAAGCAACTTTCCTCACTTTAGCCAACACTGGCATTGGTCATTCAAAACTTTCGGATGAGTTTCGAATCATTCTTCTTAAGGTACCACAACTATCGTAATCCTCAAAATCATCGTATCACCCACTTGGGTTCGACATGCCCTCTCTTTTGAACAATCCACTATTTCATCTGCATGGACACTCGTCAACATATCCAGTTAGACTCACATTTTCTAAAAAACTTAAGCCAATAATTAATGGGCTAACTAGGACATAATAGCAGCTTCGCACTATACCAATTATTTGATGTGAGACTTTTCTAATACAACTCATATGTGAAACTTAATATAGTAGCTACTGGCCTGCCACCACTTCAAATAGGGCTCTTGTTAGAGGAAGAGCTTCATTAATGTTGAAGTAGAATTAGGGTAGAGTTGAGTTGGTTTGGTGGGATTAATATCCTCATTTTTCTTAAAGGAAAGTCTCACAAAGAATTTTGGATTTTTCCACAAAGGATGAGGACAAGTTTGAGAAAATTGTGAGTGTGATTCAAAACAATAGGATATAAGACTCTAGGTAATAGGGCCAAGGATTTCTAGTTGAATGGTGAAGATCTCTAGATATCTACAAATTTACCAAACTGGTATTTGAATTGTAAGCCGGTGAGTACAATTCTGATTTGGAGGAGTTGGATAAGAACATCTCAACCAATGGTGTGATCTTTATGGGATTTGCATGATTCCGTAGTTGACCGTTTTGCTCTGGTAAATCAGATAAGTATCGAAAGTCTAGAAAAGACCTTTTGGCTCTTGGTTTGTGATAAACTCTCTAGAATTGTGGTGGTGGTATTATTATTAATATTAGAATTCTAATCTTAGAAAATCTTGTGTCTGCGATTGTTCGTACTTGAGCCCCAACTAGCCCTAAAAAATTGTCGATCGCTTGAAAATGTCGCATCTGTTGTTGAATCCATCGTGTCAGTCACCTCATCATCATCACATCATCTCGACACCTCACCTTGACATCTCATCATGGGACAGCTCACCTAACCACCTCACCTAGCCACCTTGCTATCTTTCAAGTCCAAGCTTAATTAGTATGCCCATTTAATGTTTGATGATTATCTCTTCCTCTCTATCTTCTTTTCTTGACCAAAAATTTGCTCCCTCTCTCTCCTCCATTTTTGTGGCCCCATCATCAACCCAAGCCCTCTCTCTCAATTTTTCTCTCTCAGCCAAATTTGGTCTCAATCGCTGCCGTCTGTTGTGCCACCCGTTTCACTGCCCAAACCTCATCATTTTGAGATGCCGTTTTAACCTCATCTTCACCTATCTCTCTAGTAGTTCTTTACAATACTTTTAGCCTAAGATCAGCCTTGGAACCCCCTCAAATAGAGCTAAAATCGAACTCTACATAGGCTGATTTCTAGCTTTCTATGCCGGTGGTTTTTCATTGATTCCGGAGCCGTCGCTGTCCGATTGAGGTCAAACCAATTTCTCTTCGTCTTTCTTTCCCTTTCAATTTCATTCAAAAATCAGCTCTAGATGAGCTCTGATTCGTTCTGAACTTCTATTTGATTCAGGCATGATTTCTAGCTTTCTGTGCCAGTGGTTTTTCGTCGATTCCGGAGCCGTCGCTGTCTAATTGAGGTCAAATCAATTTCTCTTCGTCTTTCTTTCCTTTTCAATTTCGTTCAAAAATCATCTCTAGATGAACTCTGATTCGTTCTGAACTTCTATTTGATTCAGGCTTGTTGTCTTTTGTCACCGTTTTCGCTCTTGTGTGTTGCTGCTACTCTAGCTTCTTGGCAAAGCTATTCTAGCTTAATCTTGGTGATTTTTACTTCTAAATCTTGAATAGAATGTTATATTATTCATGGATTGGCTGTATGATGTGATTAGAGATAGAACGATTTAGAGAATTTGACCGGTTTGGGGTTTAAAGTGAAAATCAATTCTATTGAGGTGTCGGGTGTGCTGTTCGCACAGGAAAAGTTACTGTTTATGATGGACTTGGGTGGTCCGTGAGTGCTGGTGATGGTACGATGAGGCTTAAATGTTGAAAAAGGGATTTTTGGAGCATTTTAGACAAAATCGGGGCCAAATAGTATTCTAAGGTACTGTTCACGAGCTGTGAAATATTGTACATGGACAGTCCACGTATATCCATAGTCAATTATTGTGATTTGGTGGGCCCAAAGTGCGCGTATAATAGCGAAATGGCGAAATTAAGCAATTCCGACGGAATTAGAACAGATTAGGCCAAGTAAATGGCTTAGATATTAAATAAACCATAATGATTAACTTTTAAGCATGCTTGACTGAGTTGTAAACTGTTTCTCTGATTTCTTCGAATTGTCATTGCTTGAGTTATCTAGTTAATATTGGCCTAGAAACTTGACAGTGCATGTTTAGGGTTGATTTGAGGGTATATATTATTCTGGGTGAGATTCAGAGAGTGAGCTTGCTGAACTGTTAGTTCACCCCTATTTGAGAATCATCTTTTCAGATGTGCAGGTTTGGCATTGGATAGACGATGGAGATGATGAAGCTAATGGATGTCGCTAATAAGAAGAGAGTAAGTAATGAGTAAGCCTTGAGATAACATTCTAAGGCGCTACATTACATCCAATGATTTTTGTGGTAATCAAGCACTCAAGAAAAATCTCAAGAGTGATCGATTTACTACGGAACTGGGTAACAAAAGTGTCACCAGAGGCGGAGTTAAAGTGCCTTGTATAAGGTGTCCAAAACTCTTCTGGTTGAACCTTTGTACTCATGAGGGATGCACAAGCTCCATCATTAGTAAGATCAATGACTTGGATAGGTTTGTGGGACTTAGGTAAAAGAATAAGGATAGGAAAATAATGGTGAAAGATTGGATTTTGAATATGGAAGGAATCAGAGAAAAAGGCAAAAATATCATTTGGTGAAGATGATTCCTCTGATTCTGAAGAATATATACATATGGCATAAAGGGTTTCATCTGATGGTTCATTTTCTATTGAGTACCTCATATGGTCTTTTCAACACCCCATCAAATCATTTAGTCTAACTATTTTTTTAGGGTTAATACCACTAAAAACCTCAAATTGATACACTTGTGATAAATTTACCAAAAACAAAATTTTAAACACCAAAAATTCGAAATTGGTACACTAGAAACAAATTTATCTCAAACTATTTTTTTGATCATGAAGAACTCCAAACTGGTACATTTATGACAAATTTATCCTCATTTAATTTTTGTTAAATGGAGTTAATACAACGAAAATTCTCAAACTAGCACTCGTGTGATAAACAAATGGTAAAAACCCCAAACCAATATACTAGTGAACTACTACATGTAATCTAACTTAGAAATTTGATGGTAACATTTAATAAAAACTAATAGAGGGTAAATATATTATATGTATACCAGTTAGAGCTTTCAAAAAATTAATTTAGGGTAAATTTATAATAGGTGTACCGATTTGAGTCTTTTCATAGGGTTAACACAGTTGTCTGACATGAAGGTTCGAAAATGTGCACAATTCAAACCCCATGATCCAAAACGTAGAGTCACGGTGTTAAATGAGCCTCTAATCAACTTATGCTCTAAGTAGCATCGATACACGACACAACACAACACGACACACTGACACGTCATTTTTAAAAAATAAAAAATTTCAACATGTCAAGACACGTTATTTATTGAATTTAAATTTTTATATATACACGATAAATTATCATTTTATAATTATTTTAATCAAATTAATTTGATTCAAATCTACAAACAAATAAGTAATATTGAAGAGCCTAAAATAATTTTACTCTAAAAATATTAATTCACAATTTGTTAATATCATTTAATATTTTGAATTAATAAATTTACCTACAATTTCATTTTAATAATACATGAAACTAGAGAGAGAGAGAGAGATAAATCTTTGAATCAAAGAAGTGAATCCTTGGGTCCACTCAAATGTCAGATACTCTCCCTCTCTTTCATTGTTAGACTCCAGCACCAATCAACTCACCCTCTTCACCTCCCCACACCGTGGCACATTTACTAGGGTCTCTTCATCCTCATTGATTACTCACTTCTCTTCTGTCATTCACCTTTCTCTCGCCCTTTTCTACTTTGTTCTCTCCTCCTCTTCCCTTGCACTCTCTATCTTCATTAGAGACCATTGAGCATGAAAGGGTCCTCCCATGGTAGTTCTTAGGGCATAAGGAGAGACCGTTGAGCAGCAGTCATCCCCTCAAAGCTCTCCGCCTTTACCACCATCCTCTCCATGACTGTCGCTTCTATATGGCCTAGCACTTTGCCTTCACCATTCTCACGTGTCCCTAGCTTGTCCGGCTCATACCACATGTCAGACGCATATCTGATCCGACACGTGTCCGACACTGAGATGGTGGCCCTGCCAATGTATCGGTGCACCACCGTGTCGGTGCGCCACCGTGTTGATGCTTCATATCTTATGCTTACAACTTCTACTATATCGTATGGAGAGACTTCCTAGTATCTAGCACATTAGATGTACTAAATAACTATGGTTTAAAATGAATATTTCGTACTACATGTAGAGCTTGTTCCTCAAAAGACTGCACTGCTCGTTGTTCCTAAACAGCAGTTCAAGATGGAGAGCGAACCCATGAGGTGGATGGCAGCATGGGCTAACTTGATAGTTTCTTGCTTTTTGTATGAAAGAGAAAAGGAGGGCAGTCGTGGCGATGTCGATGGTAGGCGCGGCGACGACCGGTGTTAGACGAAGTGGTTGGTTTTGTGGGGGAGTGAGTAGGGTCTTCTTGGCTCTCTCTTTTTTTCTTTTTTTTTTCTTTTTTTAAGTGAGAGATGTTTAGAGTCCTTTAACGATTTCCCTTAGGGGCTTTAGGTTTTTGAGATGCTAATTACATAATGCATAATAATTTTTTGTAACCGTAAAAATAACAGCATGTTGCAAGCCATAAATTCTTTAAAAAGTGGATCCACAATGATTTAAAAAATTATTTGTTATTTATTTTTTATGGTTCATAACATACTGTCAATTTCACAGTAGATAAAAAATTGTCATGTAAGCATATTCCTTTGAAAACCGAGCATGCAAATTAACATGGGAGTGAAGCTCGTACTCTAAATGGAATTATCTTACATGCCTTTTTCACGTGTGAAAGGGGCATAACTTAATGAAGCCATAGGAGACTTGACAAGAAACTTCCAGGAAACAACTTAATTTATACCCTAAATCAAATCAAATACTAATGAAGTGTACAAAACAATAATTGTGGCGCAGATAACAAATACTAAAACCTCATCGTGATATTGAATCGACTCATCCCGTCGCCAATAGAAAAGGAAAGAGATGCACGACGTATTTACTTCGAAATTGAAGTCAGGCTATGAAGATAGCCGACCAAAAATTTGTTTAGAGTGATTTATACTTCTGAATTTTCAATGTTTGTGGTGAATTCACCTTTTTTAATCTTAAATTATTGGAAGTTTGACAATATCCAAATTTTTCCACAAATATTATAAATAAATTTTTATATGTATTTTTAATTTGCATAGTTTTTAAGATTTGGATGGGAAAGTAAAGAAATTTTCTATTATCTCGCCATAGCTAATTTTGAAAGGATGTATGGCGAAAGATAGATGAAATTAGCACATTTGGGGTCTTATATGGCCTTTTGATAAAAGAAGGACCTTCAAAAAATTTTCAATCAAAATGAACATGATATATCAGACCCACTTTGAGGGTCACTATGAACTGATCAAATGACTGAGTTGCTTCCATCTCTTTTAAGAAATTACAAGTTTCTTTGAGCCAGATGGGAATGAAAATGCAATTTGATAATGTAATTCTATCACAATTTTTTTCTCTCTTTCATTTTCCTTCCCTTTTCAATCAAGTTATCTTCAGTTCTCTATATCTAATCCTAGACTCTATGTGTCCCTAAAGACATAAAACAAATTCTTGTTTATTGTCTCAAGCAAATGCTCATTGCCCTCCTTTATTGCACAAAATAAGCAAATCCCTTTTTGTTTTGATATGTCCAAATAATGAATTCATTTTGAAAACTTGATCTATATTTATAGAATATACATATGTGTGTGTGTGTGTGTGTGTGTTAGAATTCTTTTACCCAACCTACTCGGATTAGATCTTCTATGCCTATCTTTTTCGTTTTCTAGTGGTTGATGTCACCTCTAGAATGTGTTCCTAATTGGACTCTCCCCATACCAGTGGTTCCTTGTCTTGCTTCATTTTGTCTCTTTACCTCTCATCTTTTGGAAGAGCTTTAGGGAAATGTAAAGTCAACTTCACTAACTCAATATATATTTGATCAAAGTACTAGCGCTTAGATGAAATGGCATTTGGTATAATTTTTGGCAAGCAACTTTAAAGTAGAAAAAAAATGAGAAAAAGAGAGCGTAGGTTAACTTGGGAATCGACAAGCCTCAATGAACCATAGTATGCGTGGTTGAGGCCCGCCCCGCCCACTAGCCACACTTGGAATTTTTGTCCAGCCTCGCCCAATGATGGACATTAATACAAAAGAGACTACACGATGCCCATTTCGGTTCAAGACTGTGCTAATTTCTAAAGTTCATATAAAGAAAATAACTTATGCAAGAGAAAGACTAAAGCAATGAAATGAATCCACAAAAGTGGAAAATCATTGATTGCACTAGAAAAAAGTAAATCTATCGCATATGATACATTGGAGACTCGCGAGATCAAACGTATCACATGAATCAAGCCGACCGCATTTGGTGCAGTCAATTTCATAAAGATTGATGCTTCTCAATCTCAAGTGTCGGGCTTGCTGTCACTTTCCATGGTATTTTCTTGGATAGAGTTGAGAAAAATAGTGACAAAAAAATATTATGTTGTGTACATTAACAAATGAAGAGAACATGATCCTATTTATAGGTTTAACAAGATGATTACCAAACTCAAGGTGATTTGAAGGAGGTCAACTTGAGTTTGGAGAAACAAATCCTAAAAATGCCTAGGTGGATGTATCTTGGTGAAAATATCAGCAGTCTGTTCAACAGATGAAGTGGAAACAAGTCGAACAACGCCATGAAGAACATGATCTCAAATGAAGTCACAATCCATTTCAATATGCTTGCTTCATTCATAGAAGGCATCATTCATGTTCTATTTGAATAGCACTTCGATTGTCGCAATGAATGACTGTTTCGCTATGGTGACGTACTCCAATTTCTTCTAGTAGCCATCATAGCCATAGTCAATTTGATATCATATCAACAAGAGTTCAATATTTTGCTTTTGTGCTAAAGCGAGCGGCAGTGATCTGTTTCTTAATACGCCAGAAAAAAGGTGAGGTGCCCAAAAAGAAACAATAACCCGTAGTAGAGCAACAATCTTGAGGGTCATCAACCCAGTCAACATAAGAATAAGTTGTCAACTCCAAAGTAACCTTAGCAAAAAAGTGAATGCTATGTAATAACGTACCCTTGATGTAGTGAAGAATTCAAAGAATCGCAACAAAATGAGTCATTCAAGGCATAGTCATTTATTGACTAACAATATGAACAATATACATAATATCAGGTCGAATGATAGTGAGATATATAAGACTACTGACTAGCTATTGATAGAGTGTGGGATTTGAAAGAGGAGCCCCATCTTTGGCATCAAATTTGGCATTTGTCTCGAGAGGAGTTGTAACGACCTTATTGTCAGTGAGTCTGGCTCGAGAGATAAGATCAGTGGCATACTTGGCTTGTAAAAGATAATAACTAGAGGGATCTAAATGAACCTCCAAGCCTAAAAAGTAGCTCAGTCACCCAAGATCTTTCCTTTCAAACTATTGACCGAGATATTGCTGGAGTTTTGAAATGCCTATGTGATCATTACTAGTAATAACCATATTATCCACATACAAAGAAGATTGGATATAGAAAGGAAAATGAGGTGATGACTTTAAAGGGATGAAGAGATGAAAACATCCTATGTTCCCAAAAGGTAACATGACAAGACACACAAAGAAGATTGGATATAGGATCCCAACATCTATAACCTTTGTGCCCCATTCCATACCCAAGGAAGCAATATAAATGAGCACGAGGCTTTAATTTCATTTGTTCATGCGGGAGAAGATGTACAAAACAAGCACTACCAAAGACTCGAAGAAGACTGTAATTAGGAACACTACCATAAAGGTAGTTATAAGGATAAATGTTACCTATTACAGGTTGTTGACACCTAAATTTTGATTTTTGATTTTTTATTTTGCATAAAAATGAGAATTGATTCTCGCCAAAAATAATTTTTCATGCATTCCATGTTTAATTTTTCTGCATTGCATTAAGGCTAACGGCGGTGGATTTGAGCTGAAATTTGATAGGTGATTGGACTAGACATGGGGAAAATGCGCCGAACATTTTGTGAAAATTTCTTCAGGGACCGAATTGCGGATACTCAAAATCTCAGGGACCCAATTGCAAATGCTCAAAATCTCAGGGACCCAATTGCAAATACTCAAAATCTCAGGGACTCAATTGCAAATACTCAAGATTTCAAGGGCTAGAATGTAAATATCTAAAAATTGAGGGATCCTTTTGTAAATAAATAAAAGAGAAGTTAGTAGAGAAATTAGAAAAAGAAAAGATGTCTTCCACTAAATAAAAAAAAATGGATGATCCTCCACCACAAAAAAAAGATGTTTTCCATTAAGAGAAAAAGAAAGAAAAAAGAAAAAAAAAGAGAAGTTAGTGGGAAAAACATGAGTGGAAAATAAAAATAAAAAAGAAAGCTAGTGGAGAAACAAGAGTGGAAAATAAAGATAAAAAAAGAAAGTTAGTGGAAAAACAAGAGTGGAAAATAAAGGTAAAAAAAGTTAGTGGAAAAACAAGAGTGGAAAATAAAGATAAAAAAGGTTAGTGGAAAAACAAGAGTGGGAAATAAAGATAAAAAAAGTTAGCGGAAAAACAAGATGTAAAAAAAAGAGTTAGTGGAAAAAACAAGAATGGGAAATAAAAATAAAAAAAAAGGTTAGTGGAAAAACAAGAGTGGGAAATAAAAATAAAAAAGAGTTAGTGGAAAAATAAGAGTGGGAAATAAAAATAAAAAAAGAGTTAGTGGAAAAATAAAAATGAAATATGAGATATGTAAAAATAAAAAAATAAAAAGATAAAGGAACACACTATAAAAGGGGGAGGAAAGAAAGATGTTGGGAGGATTCATTTTGAAGAGAATTTTACAAGACATAAGAGAGAAGAGAGAATTCTATTTGAAAGAGAGTTCGAAACTCGGTGTTGCAATCTCAATTCTTCCATCGACCAATGCAAGTTTCGAGTCCATCCTTATCATTCAAGCCACAAGTCCATCTCCATCGTTGTGCCGCCATTTGCAACCTTGATCCACAAGGTAATAAGACGTTCGAACTCGGCGATCAAATCCACCAAATTAGGTAACGACCCTAATCATTTAGAATATTCAAGAACTTTGTTGCATAAATAGATTTATTCGAATTATGATTATGCCTCGTTGAATATATTGCATGTCTTCTTTGGATAAATTGTACATCCAATTTTGAGGTATATTCATCGCAAAAAAAAAACCAATTTTTTTTTGCGTTTATAAATCACTATGTCAAGATAAAAGAGCGCATATTTTCATATAATGTATATAATCGTATCTATAACTACCTTGTAAATATTTAGAGTAAACCACATGCATTGCATATAATTTAGTTTCTTTCCCTTGTCATAAAGAGATAAACAAAAAATATGTATATATTTTTACCTTGAGCTTTAGTAGAGAATTCATCATAATTGTCAAATTGAGCATTTTTTTTTATGAAATTGGTACCGAAATGGCATTAATTGGAAAGTTAATGTAATCAAGTCCCTGATCACCTAATCTTTGGTTCATAGCGAATAAAGTAGTTCTCCCGCTATTTTATTCGGGTTTCTAATCAACCTACCAAAAAAATGATTAGTGGCGACTCCAAGATATTTTTTTTTTTTGAAATTAAACTTAAGTCACGATTTGGTAGAACTTGGGAGAGTTCGAGCTAACTTAATTAATCTAATTAATTAATTTAGTAATCCATTAACTTGAAATCGTAAAACCGATTTTTAGGTCGTGACAGCTTGGCGACTCTGCTGGGGAGGATTGAATTTTTCCAAAGAAAATTTAAGGAGGACTTAGGCCAGAAAAGTTTTATAAAAAAATTTATTTGGTTTGGCAATCTTGTTTGAATTTTAATCCTTAGGTGTTAAATGGTCTTGCAGAAAGAGAGTTATAAGGGGAGTAGTCTATGACTAACCCTCTATTTTGCAGGTTTGGTGAAAAGGGAATTTAATTTTAATTCTTTGAATTATTGGAGTGCTGATTGATTTGAAATGTTGTGCATGCCTTTAATGTAATTGCACTACACCACATTTGACTCGTGATCAAACCCGGGTCACACCAATAGTTTTAGGATGGTATTTAAGTGGTTCTTTAACCTTGGCGGTAAGGTTTCGCTAAAGGTTATCCCACTTGGATCCCGAACTTCTTCAAAAAATAGCTCAAGGGTCGTTCTCATGCACGTGAGACTACGATGCGTGGGCATTATCCTTGTCGACCGAACCAAGCCGAAGTGATTGGACTCAACTAGTCATGACTATGTGTGCGAGGCGGTGACTAGTCATGGTGAACGTGCGCGAGGCTGCGACATGTCGTTCCGTCCATCATTTCACTTTGCTAAAGAAACTAAAATTGAATTCACGATTCATGTGCATGTCGTTGTGATTGACATTCCCTCCCTAAGGGTGGTAATTTCTTAAACTTTATCTCAATCTTCACACTTTGTTTTGGGTCGGTCCATGACCTAGGTTGAGTCATTTGGCACGTGATTTATATTCGAATCGGTCGCAACGATATTCGTTTTGTGGCAACTCCAAAGATAGAGCTCAAGAAGCTATGGGGACAATTGAAGTCGGATGGCCAGCTGTATGCGCTCAAGCATATTGGATTCATGTTGCCGATCCTTGATATTGATGTTCAAAGTGGAATCATGCATGCACTTGCTCATTTCTGGTGCCCTGAGACGACCACCTTCGTGTTGGGTAAATTCGAGCTCGCACCTACTTTGGAAGAATACGGTTTTGCCATTGGAAAATCAGTTGAGGTTGATATAATTGAACCACCCATTCAAGTTGATCCCATGGCAGTGTTAGCTGAATTTTTAAAGCTAAGTAAAAAATGTGTTGAAAAGGTCCTAAAAGGTAATTGTCAAGCATGCCCGTTATCTTTCCTCATTGAATGCTTTGAAAAAAACTCCGACCATATCAGGTCTAGGATCTTTATCCTAGCTTTTTTTGGACTTGTCATTTTTCCATTCCGTCAGAATGCTATCGATCCTACGATAGCTTGGACGATTAAACAAATATGTGGAGGAGTTTGTTTTGTAAATGCTATTCTAGCTGAAACTTTCATTTCATTAACACGTTTCAAAGAAAAAAAAGACAAGACTTTTCGAGCCCCAATTGAACTTTTACAAATTTGGTTTTTCTCACACCTTTCTCAATTTGGGGAAAACTTGGTTATATTTGACTTAGGTATGACTGATAATCCTATTTTGAAGTTCAAAGAAATACAGGATCAAACTAAAAGTTTGCACTATACACAATGGGTCAATCTCTTCAAGGACCCAAACTCTAAGATTTTCCTTTGGCAAGCCGCATGGTTCCAAGTTACTGAGGCTCGACTATACCATGGTGATCAGAAGCCCGTACCCCTGATGGGCGTCTATGGAGCGACCAGTTATCAGCTTCTGCGAATAGTATGTCAATTTCGAGTCCTACAGGACATTCCACCTCCACTTGGGCCAAATGAATTCTGGGTTTGGTTCGAGAAAGGAGAAAACTATAGAGCTGAGCTTAGACGTCATTCCGAGGCATGGCAAAAGTGTTTTAACCACAAACTAAGTTGGCCTGCAGACGAGCCTACTGGAAGGAGAAAGAAGCACTTTGCGACAGCTCGCTATATTCAGCACCATGTCATTCCTACAGAAATACTCCCCAAGACCCCGATCGTGACAGAGCATCATTCTGACAGGCGCCAATGTGCCTCCTATGACCTCGATTTCTCAACCTGTTCTCGTTCCTTCTCCAACCATGAATGATGAAAATGCTAAACTTATAGCAAGGCTTGAGCAAAGGATACGTGACCATGAAGAGACCCAAGGCGTTCCCCCGATCGACTTGTCGGTGTACACTAAGGTGCAAGTACCAGAAAAGTTTAAGATGCCAACATTTGAGAAGTATGACAGCACATCCAACCCCATGCAACACATCAAAATGTTTGAGGGCCTCATGAATAAATATGTTTCAAATGGACCCTTAATGGTTCAAACCTTTCAGGCAAGTTTGAAGGATGCTGCAATGAGATGGCACACCAATCACCAGATCAACAGAAAAGATTCATGGGAGGAGGTGGCTAATATTTTTATTAAACATTTCAAGTTTAATCTCGACATCACCATCACTCGAGAGGTTCTAGAACGGACCGAATTGAGAAGGGGTGAGACCCTTAAATAATATGCCACCCGTTGGAGGAGCATGGCATCCCAAGTCATGCCTGAACCGCCTGAGCATGATCTAATGAAGTTGTTTGCATCCACACTTCCGCAGTCAATTCGTTCGAGAATACTAATAACATCCGTTCAATCCTTTAGCCAATTGATTACTATGGGCGAAGAAATTGAGGCAAATTTAAAGAAGGGATGGTATGGAGATGCTGGTGCAAGCACTAAACGGTTCATGCCTAAAAAGGACAAAGAGCCAGCCCCAGAAGTCAACATGACATATGTACAGAAAACGCCGGTTCAAGCCCCGAAAGCACAGTTTGTTCCTCAGCAATCATCTACCTATGGTCAGCAGAATCAACGGTCGTATCAGCGGAAAATCCGACAATTCACCCCGCTCCCTAGGACTCCCTCACAAGTATTAGCTGTGCTGCGTAAAAAGAATATGCTAACGTCGGAACCTCAGCGTCCTAATCATGCATCATACCCAAGATATGATCCAACTAAGAAGTGTGATTATCATTCAGGTGAACTGGGCCATTTAGTCGATGATTGTGTTATACTCAAACACCGCATCCAAGACTTACTTGACACTAGGGCATTTATGCTTCAAACAGCTAATAAGCCCAACGTGCAAAACAATCCTCTCCCCAGCCATTCTGGCAGTACAAATCTCATCCTTGGCTCGGAAGTCAAACAAGTTCGGGATTTCAAAGTTCCTTTTGATGACATGTTCGATGCTTTAGTTCGAGCTGGTTATTTTTCTTTTGATGAGACAATATTACTCTCTGAAGTAGAGAGTAGCATGGATGAGTTAGTTAGAGAAGGAATGATTGGAATAACTAACGAATTTGGAATGGTGGCCACTATACCTCAAGTCACTATCGACTGGGATGAAGAGCTTGCATTATTGACTAATGACCAAACTAAGTTGGATCCTGAATTAGCCGACATGCCTCCTCTCGAGGATGCCACTGACAATGACCTCGGAATTGTCATACCCGATGCTTATGCAAGGACAATGCTGACATCACTTCAACCTTATGCATATGATAGCGATAAAATGGTTCCCTGGTCCTATGAGGTAGATTTGATAACAAGGTCAGGGCGAGCTTATGCTGACAATCAGCCGACTAAATCGGTGGCTGAGAAAGAAGCAAAGGAATTTCTGGCTATAATCAAGGCTAGTGAATATAGTGTAGTCGATCAACTGAGAAAACTGCCTACACAAGTCTCATTATTGGAGCTTCTTCAAACGTCAGACAAGCATCGAGGAGCTTTGATGAAAGTTCTAAGTGAAATTCATGTGCCCGAGACGATCAAGGAAGATAAGCTAGAAGAATTTGTTGGGGCAATCCTCCTTAAAGATCAAGTGGCATTCTCCGATGAAGAAATCCCAGTTGAAGGACGCGGTCACAATAAAGCGCTCCATATATCAATAAAGTACAAAGAGACTCACATGATAATGGGTCGGCTTTGAATATATGCCCGTTGACTACTTTGAAGCGGTTAGGTATTGATCCACCTACTATGCAAGCAGCTAAAACTTCCGTCCGAGCCTTTGACGGGGTAAAGAAGGACGTGATGGGTCAAATCAACCTAGAATTACAGATTGGACCTTCGATATTTGACATCCTTTTCCAGGTACTGGATATCCCTTTTGCCTTTAATTTTTTATTGGAACGGCCATGGATCCACAATGCAGGTGCAGTGCCCTCCAGTCTACATCAGAAAATCAAGTTTGTAGCTGAAGATAAAATGGTTACGATTCATGGAGAGGAGGACCACCGAATCTTTAACGTTATGGCAGTTCCGTACATGGAGCCCGATCATGTCGAAGAAGATAGCTATCACTCATTTGAGATAGTTCATGTGGTCCAAGCTTCTCCTGACATGCCGCTGCCCATTCCAGAGGTTTCTAATGCAGCTATTATGGTGGCAAAAGTCATGATCAGTAATGGCTTTGAGCCAAACACGAGTCTGGGGAAGGAAGGCCAAGGCAATCATACCCCGATTGAGACGAGTGGACAAATCCATAAAGCTGGTTTGGGATATTATGGGCCGAGAAGCAATAAACGAGGCTTCAATCATCGTGAAAGTCAGGGAAGAGCAAGTCAAAGTCCCTTACCGCCTCCCATTAATCATACATTTCGCTTAGTTGGAATAGTAGAACCAAGCCCAACAGAGATTGTTCTCGGGCTTGTCTTTCCCGAGCAGCCCCAAACTATGACTAGCCAGCCATTGAAGACTCCCAAGGGCAAAAAGGGTAAAGCAATTCTTGTGAACTTGTTCGATGATTCTGAAGATGACCAGTCACCCTGTGTTTTCAAAAAAACGGAACCGAAAGTAGTGGACAATGGCTTCAATGATGATATACCCTACCTCACTGGTTGGTTTGCGGAAACTTCCATCGGTGCAATTACTGAAGGACCACTCGAAGGGATGGGCGCTGGCCCTCAAGAGTAATCATTCTCAATTTTTCGCACCTCCCCTACGTGGGAATATTGCTTTTCCTAGTCTATCATTTCAATTCATGTTGTGCTTGTTTTTTTCCTCTTCAGTTTATTCCAAATGTATTTCGTTGACTTGATTACGTATTTTCCTTGTCTCTTTTATCATTTTTGGATCTTGTTGAAGTACCCAAAAACAACCTAATGACGATAACCAACAATATAAAAAAAATACATTATGGTAAGAGCTGAGGGTTGGGTCTTCCAAGAATAAAAAAAAGGGTATTTCGAAAAAAAAAATTTCAAAAACTAGCATGGGCTTTAACCCTGTCTTGTCTTTTTGATCCCTTTACTTGGGGTTTCAGGAATAACCTTGAGGAATGCGAAGGGACGGAAATATCTACAGTGGATCCAAATGAACAATCGGACGATTCGGATGACTAAGATCCAAATGATCAGGAAATACATTGAAACCTGGAAACTCATGAAGAATCTAAACCCATGACCATTGAAGAAGTTGTCTCAATCAATCTAGGTGATGCAGATTATCCTAGAGAGGTAAAGATCGGAACAAGTCTCTCCAAAGATGTTAGTGAACGTTTGACTCGTCTCCTAAAAGATTATCAAGACATATTCGCATGGTCTTACGCTGACATGCCGGGTCTTGATCGATCAATCGTAGAACATTGCTTACCAACCGATCCTTTGGTTAAACCTAAGAAACAGAAACGGTGAAAGGTCAAACCAAGGTTAGCAAAAATGACTGAAGATGAGATCATGAAGCTCCTTGATGTTAGGTTTATTGAGACTACCGAATACCCTGAATGGGTGGCGAACATAGTTCCCGTTATGAAGAAGGATGGCCGAGTTCAAGTTTGCGTAGATTATCGTGATTTGAACAAAGCTAGTCCAAAAGATGATTTTCCGCTCCCTCACATTGATGTGCTTGTTCATAGTACAGCTGGGTTTGAACTATTCTCGTTCATGGACGGCTTCTCTGGTTACAATCAGATTTTAATCAATGAAGAAGATAAAGAAAAAATAGCGTTCATAACCCCGTGGGGGGTATTCCATTATAAAGTTATGTCTTTTGGTCTAAAGAATGCAGGGGCAACTTACCAACGGGCAATGGTAACTTTGTTCCATGACATGATGCATGAAGAAATAGAGGTCTATGTAGATGATATGATCGCGAAGACCCGACATGGAGGAGATCATGTGGAGACACTGAGAAAGTTGTTCGAAAGACTTCGAAAGTTTAAACTACGCCTCAATCCGACCAAATGTGTATTCGGTGCCACCTCCGGAAAATTGCTCGGATTCATTGTTAGGAATAAAGGCATTGAGATTGACCCGGCAAAGGTAAAAGCTATTTGCAATATCAAACCTCCAACTTCAGCAAGAGAGGTCCGAAGTTTGATGGATAAGCTAAATTACATAGCTCGGTTCATATCCCAACTATCTAACACTGCAAAGCCTTTCTTCAAGCTTCTTAAGAAGAACGCATTGATGAAATGGGATGAGGAATGCAAGCAAGCATTTGAAAACCTCAAACATTACTTGATGAACCCGCCGATACTTGTTCCGCGAACACAAGGGGAGCCATTAATCCTCTATCTTACAATCCATAATGAATCTCTAGGTGCTATGCTCGCTCAAAAAAGTCAAGAAGATGGAAAAGAACGTGCAATTTATTATTTGAGCAAGAAATTCACCACATCTGAAGCCAATTATTCTGTAGCAGAAAGAACATGCACAACATTGGTCTGGGTGCTGCATAGGCTAAGGCAATATACTTTGCATTACCAGATACTACTTGTGACAGAATGTGATCCTATCAAGTACTTGCTCAACCAGCTCGCTTTGGTCAGAAAACTTGCAAAATGGCAAATCCTTATATCTGAGTTCGACGTCTAATTCCTGCCACAGAAATTAGTAAAAGGACAGATAATTGCCGATGTCCTAACTGATAACCCTGGGGCAAGTGAAGAGATCGATCCTCCCGAAAACAGAATCATGTCAATTAGTGAGTATCTATGGACTATGTATTTTGATGGGGCAGTAAATTTGTTTGGATCAGGCATAGGTGCAGTCTTAATATCTCCAGGCGGACAACATTATCCCGTGGCCACGAAGCTAGTATTTCCTTGCACTAACAATATAGCTGAATATGAAGTATGCATTCTTGGATTGCAGGCTGCAATTGAGATGGGGGTAACTCGACTTAAAGTGTTAGGGGATTCAGCATTGATCATCTTTCAAACCGTCGGTAAATAGCAAACTAAAGATGCCAAGCTACAGCCCTATCATGCCTATTTAGAGGAATTGACCGAGGAATTCGAAGACGTTTCTTTTGAATATCTATCAAGAGCCCAAAATAGGTTTGCAGATGCCCTGGCCACCCTGTCAGCAATCTTATAAGTCAAAAGTGGATTAGAAGTCGAGCCTTTGAAGATAGAACTATTGCAAAAGTCAGCCCATTGTATGGCCACAACTGAAGAACCTCATGGCCAGCCATGGTACCACGACATCAAAACTTACATTCAGACACAGAAATTTCCTAAGAAGAGTACCGCATCTGACCAAAGGTACATCAGAAAAATGGCGTCGAAATTTTTCTTAAATGGAGAAAGCTTGTACGAGAGATCATATGATTCAATTTTGTTAAGATGTGTTGACTCAGTTGAAGCTGATCACCTCATGCTTGAAGTACATGAAGGAATATGTGGTCCACACATGAATGGACATATGCTAGCAAGGAAGATAATGAGGATGGGTTATTATTAGCTTACGTTAGAAAATGACTGCATTCAGCATGTCCGAAGTTGTCATAAGTGCCAGATCCATGGTGATAAAATCAATGTTCCTGCAAATGAGTTGCATCAAATGTATGAACCGTGGCCATTTTCCATGTGGGGCATTGACGTAATTGGCCCATTCAATCCTAAGGCATCAAATGGACATCGGTTTATCTTGGTGGCTATCGATTATTTTTCAAAATGGATTGAAGCTATGTCTTATACGACGGTCACAGCACGGAACATAGTGAGATTCATCCGTCGTGACGTCATCGCTCGATACAATGCACCGGAGACCATAATTACCGACAATGGATCAAATCTGAATAACAAGCTGATGGATGAATTGTTCAAAAGGTTCAAAATCAAACACCTAAATTCCTCCTCCATCTCGCCCACAGATGAATGGAGCGGTTGAAGCAGCCAATAAGAACATCAAGAAGATCTTGGCTAAAATAGCTGAGAACTATCGTGATTGGCATGAGAGATTACCATTCGCACTAATGGCATATCGGACTTCTATCCGAACATCTGTAGGAGCAACTCCGTACTCCCTTGTATATGGAATGGAAGCAATCCTACCAGTTGAGGTAGAAATACCTTCACTGCGTATTCTTTCGCAAGTACAATTGACGGAGGTCGATTGGATCCAATAGAGATTAGATCAGTTGAATCTCATTGATGACAAACGGCTCAAGGCTCTATGTCATGGCTAGTGCTACCAACAGAGGATTGCGAAGTCCTTCAACAAGAAAGTCCGGCCACGACATTTTCAAATGGGTGACCTTGTTTTATGAAAACTGTTGCCGATAGTTCCTCTTCTGGAAGGAAAATTCGCTCCAAACTACGGTGGGCCGTATGTCGTGAAGAAGGTGCTTCTAGGTGGCGCTCTGATTTTAGCTGAGATGGATGGACGTGTGTTTACTAGTCCTGTTAATTTTGATGCTGTGAAGAAATACTATACTTGATCTGTTTCGACATCAAGTTATAATATTTATCTATTCGATGATCATTCATGAGTTGCTAGCCCACATCACTAAAAAAAACGCACATACGAGGAAGAAAAGTTTGTAACTCGTGTATTTGTAAAAGGATCCGTGAAATTGAAGTGGATTCTTTTTGCTCAACCCTTGTTAAGTCCTGTTGATGTATTCGATGAACATAATTGACGGAAGGATCATTTTTCCGACTAAACGCGCTGTGCCAGAGTTCTGCAAATTGGAGATGGACCTACTCAAGCGTTCACTGATGCTACAACCGATGATGCCGTAAAATGTGTTCAGAAATCACCAAGGTTTAACTAGATGACATTACTGCTGAACCACCCGATACTGTTACTATGGATAATGCAAGAATCAAATTCGGCTAAAATATGAGATGACGAGAAGACTGAAAGTCAAATATATGAAAACTCTCATTTCATTCCATAAATTAACAAGCATTACAGTGGATTACTGGGGTGGAACGGTGAAACCAAACTGGGCCCTCATAACCATTACGAAAGAACTCAACTGACTCTCCAAACAGTTGATGCTCTGGGTGCACCGGGTGTTCTCGGGATCAAGCTCCGCGAGCCTAAAGAAGAGGCGATCTCACTTCTCCTTAACCTGGACCATACTGGCCTCATAATGCTCGACGGTAAACTCCAGGTTCGGAATCTCTGCCCTCTCGAAAGCAATCTCTGCCGTAATGTCATCAAGTCTCTCCTGCAGCCAACCGCATTTACACCTCATCATAATATTTCCCGGCTCCTGTTCGGCGTAAGTTCGAACCAAGGCCAGACGGTCCACCAATTTTCCCCTCTCACGAACCAGCCACGAAAGCTGATCGTTGGCAAACTTGAGGGCCTTCTTGTGATTATCAGCCACAAATGTAACTGTTTCCAGACGCTCGTGCCGGTCTTGATAACGAGCTTTCACGACGGCAGTCACAAGGACCGTCTCATAAGCGCGGTTATAGGCGGCCAGAAAATTGATGAAAAGGGCCGGGAAGTTCCGATACTCCCTCCCCAGTTGGGTACCCTCAACAGAAGTAGCGTTCACGGTCCTGAAGAGACCGAGGATTTCAGCCTCAACGGTAGAATTTTGAGCTATATGAGCGTAACCTCTACCAAGAAGATTGTAAAGTCTCTCCCACCCAACCAGGACTTCGGCGGAGAAGGTATGGTTAGGAGAATTGGCCATTTTCGAAAGCAGAATACGAAAGAAATGAGGAGAGAGGTGAGGCAGATGATCGGAATGCGAAGGCGATAATCTGCTTCAATTTAAATACTGATTTTACAGGGGCAAGTCCTTATCGGCCATATTTTCCTATTTGCCATTCTCTGTTGGCACCACCTCTGTTCGCTCGAATCCCCATTAGTCTATGATCTCGAGCCGAACGAATCCGAAATTCCTGCTAAATAGTTTGAGGGGACTCCACTACTTTAAAAAAGAAATAAGAGATAGAGGAGCTGAGTGGGAGACAAGGCTATCTGTAGTAGAAAAGAAGAGAAGACTTGTCTTCATTTACAAACAGGGAAAAGGGATCGCCTGTAAAGCCGACGCTTGGGATAGGCGGATGAGATAACGTCGGGAGCCCTACCACTATGAAAAGATGAGAAAAGACGAGCCAAGCAAGAGACACGCAGAAAAGGTTGAGAAAGACAGAACTCTCGGGAGAAGTAATGCAGATGCTAAGCCCACGCTAAATTTTAAAAGAGATGTCCTCCTGATGATCTTCATCCATACTTTGAAGAGTGTTTTAAAGCAAACACGTTTCAGAGAGAATGAAAATACAGAAAGATATAGCAAATCTTGAAGGACCATTTCCCAAATCGAAGATATCTCAACCCAATACTCTCGAGAGCTATCGTTACTTGCTGAATATGGGAGAGGAAGAGTTCGAAACTATGTTTGGGATCGAGCCCATGAAGACTGGCCCTTCCGCCGATAACATCCAAGATATTAGTAAAGATGCCGACAACAACGGTAAGGGTCAAAAGAAGCGCTACCGTCGCCATACTAAGGAGCAAGTACAAAGGCTTGAGGATTTCTTCAGAACATGCCCTATGCCAAACAGCAAACAGAAAATGGAACTGAGTCAAGAGTGTCGCGACCCTCTAAAAAAATTTTAAATTTTAAAAGGGGTTAACGGATTATTAGGTTAATTAGATTTGACTAACCTAACGCGGACCCTCCCAAGCCCTACCGAATCGCAACTTTGGTTTTTGTTTAAATGATTTTGAAATTTGGAGTCGCCACTAATCGTTCTTGGTAGGTCGATTAGAAACCTAAATAAATTAGCGGGAGAACTAATTTATTCCTGCGAACCAGAGATTAGGAGCTCGGGGACTTGGTTACACTAGTTAATTAAAACTAATGCCCTTTCGGTACCTTAATTTCATGGATATCCTAATTCGGCAACTCAGGCTTGGTTTATTCCTAAGGCTCTAGTAGAGTATTCTCTTTTGTGTTTTCACTTTTTAAATAGGATGCATGGATGATATATATTTTTATTTGTTATATTTTTTAAGTGTTAAAGATTCCTTGAAGCCGAAAGATTACGACCTACTTATCTTTTGGGTCTGATGATTCAAAAATTAAATTATAGGAAATACATGACAGTGAATAAACACCTTTAATGGGAGGCCTAGCATTGGCTTGGCTCTTCCCTTTGGGATTTAAGATACAGGTATTTAAGTTGCAGGTATTTAACTACTGTAAGTAAAAACCTCCAATGGGAGGCTAAGCATTGGCTTGGCTCTTCCCTTTGGGATTTAAGGTACATGTATTTGAGTTGCAGGTATTTAACTACTGTAAGTAAAAACCTCCAATGGGAGGCTAAGCATTGGCTTGGCTCTTCCCTTTAGGATTTATGGTGCAGGTATTTAAGTTGCAGGTATTTAACTACTGTAAGTAAAAACCTCCAATGGGAGGCTAAGCATTGGCTTGGCTCTTCCCTTTGGGATTTAAGGTACAGGTATTTAAGTTGCAGGTATTTAACTACTGTAAGTAAAAACCTCCAATGGGAGGCTAAGCATTGGCTTGGCTCTTCCCTTTGGGATTTATGGTGCAGGTATTTAAATTGCGGATGGACTTTATCCTCTCCATTCTTGGGTATGAATTCTTTAAAATGAAATACAACGAATTGATTCAACAATTTGAAATTTGTGCGCGCTTGAGGACTCCTGCAAGCCAATTTTGTGCTTCCATAGGATTGACCATTGATATAGAGCTGCGGCTTCCTGACATAAAATGAAGTGAAGTGTCAGTATACAAAATATGTGCTAATCTGCACCTAAAACCAGAAGAGTGGAAAGAGTACTTATCTCCCTTTTTTGGGAGGGATTTCTATAATTGATTTTCGCTCTCTATGTTCCCAATATAGAGAGTTTCTTTTGAATTAAGAGGGACTTTTAGTCACAGATCAGTTGAGAAATCGGTGGACAGCTTAGGAGCTTGTCTGGGCCGATTTTTGCATCTCTACGAGATTTTTGCTATTGACATAGAGATATCCTTCCCCTGACATAAAATATGGGAAAAAAATAGGAGATGGAGAAAGTGTATACAATTTGTGCTAATTTGCGAGTAAAACCATAAATAAATGAATAAATAAAAACACTTAGCTCAAATTTGCTTGCTCGTTGACGAGGATGAACTCTTGATTTATGTTGATCGATGAAGGAATTTGTGATGATAACCCCTAGCTTTAAACTCCCATCGTCTTCAAAATTCTCTCTTTTGGTATTTTCTTTCTCTCAAATTTTTCTTCAATCTCCCAAAACTCTCAAACATCCAGAATTTTCTCCAAAAAAATTCCTCTCTCAAGCTCACTTCTTCCTCCTTTTATAATCTACTCATCTATCTCCCATTCTAATTTTTCCACTAACTCTATCTCCCATTCTAATTTCTCCACTAACTCTTCTTCATTTTCATCTTCCATTCTCCATCTATATCTCACATTCTAATCTCTCCATTAACTCTTCTTCATCTTCATCTTCCCTTCTCCATATTTATCTCCCATTCTAATTTCTCCACTAACTCTTCTTTATCTCCATCTTCCCTTCTCTATTCTTATCTTCCATTCTAATTTCTCTACTAACTCTTCTTCATCTCCATCTTCCATTCTCTATTCTTATCTTATTTTCTCTATCTATTCTTATCCAACTTCTCTTCTTCATCTCCTCTTCTCCATCTTCCATTCTCTATTCTAATTTATCCACTAACTCTTCTTTTTGTTATTTGTAAAATAATCATTCAAGAGTTAGGTATTTGCACTCTAGTCCTTGAATTTTAAGCATTTACAATTCAGTCCACGAAAAAATATATTTCTTTAAGTCTAAATCTCCTCAAAATTTTTGACACACCAAAATTTACCACATGTATAATTTAAGCTCATTTCTTCCCGCTGAAAATAATGCAGAATTTAATTAAAGCCTTTTTGCAAAATTGAGTCATTCTCGGTATAATTTGGCCAAGATGAAAATTTAAAATATTAGAAGACAATGTCACAACTCATAAAAAGTGAAAACTAAAAATAAGTTGACTCAAATTAAATTTTTTTAGGCCCGATTCGAGATTATACTCGTGAAGGAACACGTGACTCGAATTGGATTTTTCTGAATTTGCGATGGCCAATATGAAAATAGATTTAAAATAAAAATATTAACTATCTTTGTGTATTTTTTTTCCTCAAATGTTATTTTTCCAAAATTTTCAAGTATTTTTGTATTATTTTCTTAAAAAAATTAAAAATATATATATAAAATATGAAAATTTATTTTTTGTTCAAAAATGGTTGCCTAGGCTTGGCCAAGGCTTCCAAAGTTGATTTTGCAATTTTATAAATTTTTATGGATTTTTCAAAAAATAAAAATGCCGAAAAATACTGAAATTTTTTAAAAGAGAAAAGATGATTAAAAATCAGGTGTCAACAAAGAGCTAGGTGTTAACACCTGATTTTTAATCATCTTTTCTCTTTTAAAAAATTTCAGTTTTCTTTGGCATTTTTATTTTTTAAAAAATCCATAAAAATTCATAAAATTGAAAAATTAATATTGGGGACCTTGGCCAAGCCTAGAGAACTAATGTTGACCAAAAATGATTTTTCATATTTTTAGTATTTTTTAATATTTTTATTTTCAAAAATTCATGAAAAATAAAGAAAAAATGAGAAAATTGCAAAATCAACTTTGGAAGCCTTGGCCAAGCCTAGGCAACCACGTTTGAACAAAAAATAAATTTTTCATATTTTTTTATATTTTTTTAATTTTTTTTTTAAATAATACAAAAATACTTGAAAATTTTGGAAAAATAACATTTGAGGCCAAAAAAAATACACAAAGATAGTTAATATTTTTATTTTAAATCTATTTTCATATTGGCCATCGCAAATTAAGAAAAATTCAATTCGAGTCATGTGTTCCTTCACGAGTATAATCTCGAATCGGGCCTAAAAAAATTTAATTTGAGTCAACTTATTTTTAATTTTCACTTTTTATGAGTTGTGACATTGTCTTCTAATATTTTAAATTTTCATCTTGGCCCAATTATACCCAGAATGACTCAATTTTGCAAAAGGGCTTTAATTAAATTCTGCATTATTTTCAGCGGCAAGAAATGAGCTTAAATTTGACATGTGGCAAATTTTGGTGTGTCAAAAATTGTGAGGAGATTTAGACTTAAAGAAATATATTTTTTTCATGGACTGAATTGTAAATACTTAAAATTCAAGGACTAGAGCGCAAATACCTAACTCTTGAAGGATTATTTTACAAATAACAAAAAGAAGAGTTAGTGGATAAATTAGAATAGAGAATGGAAGATGGAGAAGAGGAGATGAAGAAGAGAAGTTGGAGAAGAATAGATGGAGAAAATAAGATAAGAATAGAGAAGGGAAGATGGAGATGAAGAAGAGTTAGTAGAGAAATTAGAATGGAAGATAAGAATAGAAAAGGGAAGATGGAGATAAAGAAGAGTTAGTGAAGAAATTAGAATGGGAGATAAATATGGAGAAGGGAAGATGAAAATGAAGAAGAGTTAGTGGAGAGATTAGAATGTGAGATAGAGATAGAGAATGGAAGATGAAAATGAAGAAGAGTTAGTGGAGAAATTAGAATGGGAGATAGAGTTAGTGGAAAATTAGAATGGGAGATAGATGAGTAGATTATAAAAGGAGGAAGAAGTGAGCTTGAGGGAGGAATTTTTTTGGGAAAGAAAATTGGAAGTGTTTGGGAGCAATTTTTTAGAGAAAAAATTTTGGATATTTGAGAGAGTTTTGAGAGATTGAAGAAAAATTTGAGAGAAAGAAAATACCAAAAGAGAGAGAATTTTGAAGATGATGGGAGTTTAAAGCTAGGGGTTATCATCACAAATTTCTTCATCGATCAATATAAATCAAGAGTTCATCCTCGTCAACGAGCAAGCAAATTCGAGCTAAGTGTTTTTATTTATTCATTTATTTATGGTTTTACTCGCAAATTAGCACAAATTGTATACACTTTCTCCATCTCTCTTTTTTTCCATATTTTATATCAGGAGAAGGATATCTCTACGTCAACAGCAAAAATCTCGTAGAGATGCAAAAATCGGCCCAGACAAGCTCCTAAGCTGTCCACCGATTTCTCAACTGATCTGTGACTAAAAGTCCCTCTTAATTCAAAAGAAACTCTCTATATTGGGAACATAGAGAGCGAAAATCAATTATAGAAATCCCTTCCAAAAAAACGGGAGATAAGTACTTTTTCCACTCTTCTGGTTTTAGGTGCAGATTAACACATATTTTGTATACTGACATTTCACTCTATTTTCATGTCAGGCAACCGCAGCCCTATATCAACAGTCAATCCTACGAAAGTACAAAATTGGCTTGAAGGAGTCCCTAAGCGCGCACAAATTTCAAATTGTTGAATCAATTTATTGTGAGTTATTTTTAAGAACTCAAACCCCAGAATGGAGAGGCAAAACACATCCACTGGAGGTCATTTAAATACCTACACCATAAATCCCAAAGGGAAGAGCCAAGCCAATGCTTAGCCTCCCATTGGAGGTTTTTACTTACAGTAGTTTAAATACCGGCAATTTAAATGTCTGCACCATAAATCCCAAAGGGAAGAGCCAAGCCAATGCTTAGCCTCCCATTGGAGGTTTTTACTTACAGTAGTTTAAATACCTGCAACTTAAATACTTGTACCTTAAATCCCAAAGGGAAGAGCCAAGCCAATGCTTAGCCTCCCATTGGAGGTTTTTACTTACAGTAGTTTAAATACCTGCAACTTAAATACTTGTACCTTAAATCCCAAAGGGAAGAGCCAAGCCAATGCTTAGCCTCCCATTGGAGGTTTTTACTTACATAGTTTAAATACCTGCAACTTAAATAATTGTACCTTAAATCCCAAAGGGAAGAACCAAGCCAATGCTTAGCCTCCCATTGGAGGTTTTTACTTACAGTAGTTTAAATACCTGCAACTTAAATACTTGTACCTTAAATCCCAAAGGGAAGAGCCAAGCCAATGCTTAGCCTCCCATTGGAGGTTTTTACTTACAGTAGGTAAATACGTGCAACTTAAATACTTGTACCTTAAATCCCAAAGGGAAGTGCCAAGCTAATGCTTAGCCTCCCATTGGAGGTTTTTTACTTACAGTAGTTTAAATACCTGCAACTTAAATATTTGTACCTTAAATCCCAAAGGGAAGAGCCAAGCCAATGCTAGGCCTCCCATTGGAGGTGCTTATTCACTGTCATGTACTTCCTACAATTTAACACTTAAAAAAATATAACAAATAAAAAATATATACCATCCATGAATCCTATTCAAAAGGTGAAAATACAAAAGAGAATATCTTTCTAGAGCCTTAGGAATAAACCAAGCCTAAGTTGCCGAATTAGGATATCCATTAAATTAAGGTACCGAAAGGGCGTTAGTTTTAATTAACTAGTGTAACCAAGTCCCCGAGCTCATAATCTCTGGTTCGTAGGAATAAATTAGTTCTCCCGCTAATTTATTTAGGTTTCTAATCGACCTACCAAGAACGATTAGTGGCGACTCTAAATTTCAAAATCATTTAAACAAAAACCAAAGTTGCGATTCGGTAGGGCTTGGGAGGGTCCGCGTTAGGTTTATCAAATCTAATTAACCTAATAATCCGTTAACCCCTTTTCAAATTTAAAATTTTTTTTAGTGGGTCGCGACACTAGGACTTGAACCTTTGCAAATCAAGTTCTGATTTCAAAATAGGCGAACTCGAATGTAGACTCATCATGAGCACAACGAAGCCGAGTTTCTAAGAGCTGAAAATGAAAATCTCTGATCCGAAAACAAGATGTATAAAGAGGCTTTTGACTCTACCACCTGCCCCAACTGCAATAGCCTCCTCTCCTTCGGTGAAATGCATGATCTGAGGATTGAAAATACGCATTTAAGAAGTGAGTTAGACCAGTTTATAACAGGATCAAGTTCTGTTGGAGCAGGGTACAAAATGACCAATTCTACTGGATCAGCATCGATACCTTCCGAGAAAGAGGGGACAGATCACCACCAAGCGGATATTGACGATGATCTTTTCGCCATAATCAACGAGTTTGATATCGGTAAAGCATCGGGGCTGTAATGCACATGCTCGGCCAGTGACCACCAGGCCTTCAATATGTTCGATGCCTACCTGACTCTGAATAAAGTTGACTGATCACGGAAGAGCCTGTGGAGGAAGCAGAATCGATCCTGAATGGGTACACGTGTTTTATTTCCTTGCATGATGTGTTTTTCTGCTTTTGAAATATATAAAAGCAAGGAGTAATAATCCGACTTCCCCCTATTAAATGCTCGAATTCGCCACCTCACCAACCTCGCGACAAATTTTTCCATAATCGTCTCGAGTCCTGAATTACTTTCATTTTTAACAGGGATTTTAAATGGCCTTGAAAAGAACCGGGATGTGGAATTGCCCAATCCAATGCAACAAAACCATGTCATCTCAAAGATTAATACTTGAAAGAAAACCCTTACAGACGCCTAAGGTCTCATGGACCCGATGGCATGGGGAATGACAGTGGTCCGAGATGTCTCGAGTTCAATCCCTAGAATTGGGGAATGTTGTAAATGTTGTAAATAAATAATATAATTTTTTGTACTTTTGCAGAGAGGAGCAAGAATACTCAATGAACGAGACCAAAGCCTATATTTTGTCACGACCTTAGCCCGAATGAGAAAGACCCAATAGAAGCCGAGAAAAACTCAGCCCAGCGAAGTTGTTAAAAGGGTCACGCAAAGCATTCAGCATAAAGGGTAAAACAGTATCGTTTCCAATTTATCCCATCTAATACTTCCTAACACGTCTCTTTTCCTTTTTACAGGAAATATTTACTCTAACATTTAACATGTTGAAGGAGACAACCCCAAAGGGGAAAATTACAATCATATGATGAAATCCATTCCGATGAAAATGGGGCAAAGTGATAACAAATCCTAAATTGAAAGGGAGAGTATGTCCTTTTTAACTCATCTGATTTCAAGAATACCCCTTTCTGATTCCGTTATTGCAGGAACATTCTATCGACGGCCATGACAGTTGTTAACATTGAGCAAGCCCAAACGCATCAAATCTTCACATGACTCCTTCACTCATGCATTTCATTATGCAGGGGTAAGGTCAAAGATAAGCTGCTTCTTGACTTAAGGAGTAGATTTTTCATTTGTTTGATCCGCCCACTCAACTAGGGGCAATTTACATACTTGTACATATTTTTGCCACATTTACATGGTGTTCACACAATTTCATGTTTCATGCATAACTATTCTGAATGTCTAATTTGTCAATTTTGGCTGGGAGTATAAACTGTACATGATGCATCGAATATACAGAATGGGCACGACAAGACGATGAAAGGCAAGCCATTTCCACATATGTCCTGTATTTTAATCCACAGTGAGTTGAACGAAGAATAAATTCCGCATTTTCCAAGGCAATGGGTTTTCTCGCGAAAGATACGATAGCCGAAGTGAAGGAGGCATTCATTCTCCATCCCAAACACTTCAGGTAACCATTGACAACCCATTTGAGCGACGATTTCATTTTGTAACCTCTGTCAAGAACCACCCCACATTAAGGGCCAAATGGAGATAGTTCCAGCAATATCATGATGAAAAGGGTTAGAAATTTTCTTGTTTGGACTTACATCAATCTTCGAGTGTTTCTTTGCATGATACTCAAACATTAATTCAAGTACTTTAGGATGACGAAGAGTATTCGTTTCTCTGTCCTACACACCCATCCTTTGCATAGCCCAATTGAGCCTGCAAATTCATTTCTCAACCCCATATTGGTGATCATTGCTCATTTCAAGGCAAAGATAATGCCTTCCCCCCCCCCCCGAAGGAGCAGAGTTGAAGACAATTGGGCCAATAGAGAATTCTCGAATGAGCCCATTTCATATGCTAGGCTTTTCATGTAATGTCTAGTATCATCTTTTGAAAATCATCTTGTTGCTAAAATTCAAAGCCACAAGATTGTCAAATAGAAATGCCTTCCCCCCCAAGGAGTAGAGTTGAAGACAATTAGGCCAATAGAGAATTCTCGAATGAGCCCATTTCATATGCTAGGCTTTTCATGTAATGTCTAGTATCATCTTTTGAAAATCATCTTGTTGCTAAAATTCAAAGCCACAAGATTGTCAAATAGAAAAAATATAGCCTAAAGAAAATGGGCCTGCTCCCAAAACGGAGTCGGGAATAAGAAAAGCAAAGGCTACTCCAAAGAACCTCGGGCAGAAAGAGCAAAGTGCCTATCAAAAGTAAGGCCAATGCCCATACATCTGTAATGAACTTCTAACTTCGAACATACATTTTGAGAATTCCCGAAAAAGGATCCCTAAAGAAGTCAGTTTGCAAAGTGTAAAAGAACTACCACCCCTCAGCCAATGGTGGTATCCATTGAAGACAAATTCAGGAAAGTCAAAGATCGGTGACGAGACTGCAATGATCACCAATACCAAGCCCTTCTCATATATTTTTCTAAGCCAAAACGAGCCCTTCGTTTCTCAGACCCAAATCCCGACCTACGTTACGACCCTTGAAAGTCTCTTCTAATTAGAGTACTTGAATTAACGTAAGAGTTGAATGACTTTAAGCATTGCTCAAAGAAGTTCGAGCAAGATTATTTCTCTCTCATTTTACAGGGTTCTTGACTTTAAACCCGGAGCAGATGATGAAGACTTCTTTTTTGTCAATGGCCTTGACTCGAAATGAGTCCCCTTTGATAAGCCTTTGACCCAGCCCACATTACGGTCCTAATCAAGACCTCCAGATCGGTTTGATCGTATTAATTGCGAGATTACTCAGAACCTCGTTGAATGCGATGATGCTAAGGTTGAGTGATTTCTTTTCAAATCTTGCAATCAGGATAAACAGCATTTCTCGAGAGTGAGAGAAAGTCCTTTCGGACTGAAGTCCCCATTCAGGTTACATTCGAGGTATTCATGACATGATAACCTCCCTGGACAAAATTGGAAATGTAAACTCGACAGAATAGTCGTGCATGATCCACATTATGAGCATACACATATGGTTTTAATCATTGCAAACTCAACTGAATGGTTTTGCATGAACCGGTGAACTCATTGATAAAAAATGTTTGCACATGTTACCTATGACATTTACCTGATAGGTAACATGTTCTCAATATTCGAGTTACCCTCCAAGGTCTCGAAATTCATTCGGCAATTACTGAATGAACAAGCCTAGTTGTCAAGAAATCACTAGGCCTTTCTTCCAAATCCTCAGGTAAGTATATCTTCAACCTAAACCTTTCAAGAAAATGAATTCTGACGATTATCAGGATGTTCGAATCCAGGGCGGCACATACGGTCGTTTAGTGCTAGAACAAGCAGACATGACATAGTCAACCTGTCTATTCCTTGATCATTAACTCAGAAGAGACAGGTTCTTGTGATCTTGACCTATCTCTACCAGCTCATGATCGACATGCTCTCATGAGATTTTTATCAATTCATGATTGACAGGTTCTCGTGTTCTTGATCTTTGTCAAATCACAATTGACAAGTTCTTGTGATCTTGACCTACCTCTACCGACTCATGGTGGCCTATGGTGGTCCCAAGAGACACAATGATGCCACTTGAACCATAGTTCAAGCACATTCTTTCAAATCATATCATGCGCTGTTTCACATTTGTAGGAAACTACGAGTAACAGACAGACCACTCAGTGCCTTGAGATTCTCGCAACCACAAGAAGCTTGAAAATCAAGGGAATCATCAGCATTATGAGGTATCTGGTGAACCAGGTATTTTATGTACGATCCATGTGTAGGTTTCTCTAGTCCATTTCTTTGGAGCAGAGAAGTTTTGACACATGTTATTTATAGTTTTGCATATCATGCATCATTTCACCTGCATAAAAAAATGGGATTAAAACCCTACAAAAAAATTCATTCATCATTTCATTTACATAAAAATGGGATTAAAACTCTCGCAAAAAAATCATCATCATTCCTCATTTGCATCAACAAAATTTAGGTTCAATTTGGTCTTTGAGCAAAACCTCTACGAGCTTCCACTCAAAGAGGGGCAGCTGTTGACACTTAAATTTTGATTTTTTAATTTTTTATTTTGCATAAAAATGAGAATTGATTCTCACCAAAAATAATTTTTCATGCATTCCATGTTTAATTTTTCTGCATTGCATTAAGGCTAACGGCGGTTGATTTGAGTTGAAATTTGATAGGTGATTGGACTAGATATGGGGAAAATGCACCGAACATTTTGTGAAAATTTCTTCAGGGACCAAATTGCGGATACTCAAAATCTCAGGGACCCAATTGCAAATGCTCAAAATCTCAGGGACTCAATTGCAAATACTCAAGATTTCAAGGGCTAGAATGTAAATATCTAAAAATTGAGGGATCCTTTTGTAAATAAATAAAAGAGAAGTTAGTGGAGAAATTAGAAAAAGAAAAGATGTCTTCCACTAAATAAAAAAAAATGGATGGTCCTCCACCACAAAAAAAAGATGTTTTCCATTAAGAGAAAAAGAAAGAAAAAAGAAAAAAAGAGAAGTTAGTGGGAACAACATGAGTGGGAAATAAAAATAAAAAAGAAAGTTAGTGGAAAAACAAGAGTGGAAAATAAAGATAAAAAAAGAAAGTTAGTGGAAAAACAAGAGTAGAAAATAAAGGTAAAAAAAGTTAGTGGAAAAACAAGAGTGGAAAATAAAGATAAAAAAGAGTTAGTGGAAAAACAAGATATAAAAAAAAGAGTTACTGGAAAAACAAGAATGGGAAATAAAAATAAAAAAAAGTTAGTGGAAAAACAAGAGTGGGAAAAAAAATAAAAAAGAGTTAGTGAAAAAATAAGAGTGGGAAATAAAAATAAAAAAGAGTTAGTGAAAAAATAAAAATGAAATATGAGATATGTAAAAATAAAAAAAAAAGATAGAGGAACACACTATAAAAGGGGGAGGAAAGAAAGATGTTGGGAGGATTCATTTTGAAGAGAATTTTACAAGACATAAGAGAGAAGAGAGAATTCTATTTGAAAGAGAGTTCGAAACTCGGTGTTGCAATCTCAATTCTTCCATCGACCAACGCAAGTTTCGAGTCCATCCTTATGATTCAAGCCACAAGTCCATCTCCGTCGTTGTGCCGCCATTTGCAACCTTGATCCACAAGATAATAAGACGTTCGAACTCGGCGATCAAATCCACCAAATTAGGTAACGACCCTAATCATTTAGAATATTCAAGAACTTTGTTGCATAAATAGATTTATTCGAATTATGATTATGCCTCATTGAATATATTGCATGTCTTCTTTGGATAAATTGTACATCCAATTTTGAGGTATATTCATCTAAAAAAAAACCAATTTTTTTTTGCGTTTATAAATCACTATGTCAAGATAAAAGAGCGCATATTTTCATATAATGTATATAATCGTATCTATAACTACCTTGTAAATATTTAGAGTAAACCACATGCATTGCATATAATTTAGTTTCTTTCCCTTGTCATAAAGAGATAAACAAAAAATATGTATATATTTTTACCTTGAGCTTTAGTAGAGAATTCATCATAATTGTCAAATTGAGCATTTTTTTATGAAATTGGTACCGAAAGGGCATTAATTGGAAAGTTAATGTAATCAAGTCCCCGATCACCTAATTTTTGGTTCGTAGAGAATAAAGTAGTTCTCCTGCTATTTTATTCGGGTTTCTAATCAACCTACCAAAAAATGATTAATGGCGAATCCAAGATATATTTTTTAAATTAAACTTAAGTCACGATTTAGTAGAACTTGGGAAAGTTCGAGCTAACTTAATTAATCTAATTAATTAATTTAGTAATTCATTAACCTGAAATCGTAAAACCGATTTTTAGGTCGTGAGACAGGTGACAGAGTATGGTTGATGGTGTAAACAACATTAATATAAGCCTCTCCCCAAAACTGTTCCGGACAAGAAGCATAGACTAAAAGAGTATGTGTAATATCTAAAATATGCCTATGTTTATGTTCTACTTGACCATTTTGCTAAGAAGTGCCTAGACAAGAACAATGAACAATAGTACCATTTTGGGAGAGAATTCTAAGAAACTCAGTGTCTCTAAATTCCATAGCATTATCGATACGAAAAACCTTGATGTCTTGAGAAAAAAAAATTTATCATGGCAACAAAATCATGATAGATACTAGTAAATTCAAATTGATTTTTCATGAGATAAAACCATGTATAATGAGAATGGCCATCTACAAAGATTACAAAATAGCGAGAGTCTCCCATAGTGGAAGTTGGAGATGGTCCCCAAATATTAGAGTGAATAAGATCAAAAGGAGCATGAGAGACAGACTCACTAAGATCAAAAGATAAGGTATGATATTTTCCTAGTTGACAAGGCAGACATTCAAAATGTTTATTATTAACAGGACCTAAATGACCACTTGAAACTAAGGATCATAATCTAGAGGAAGAAGTGTGACCTAACCAAGAATGCCAAGTCTCAAATAATATTGTGGTAGTACGACTATTGAAAGAGCTAGGAATATTCAATGAAACAAGCTCAAATAGGCATCTCACTCTACGGCCTGTCCCAACAATTTGTCCTGTTCATGGATCCTGTACGTGATAACCATGAGAAGAGAAATGAACATCAAAGCCAAGTTCACACAATTACCCTACTGATATCAAATTCAAAGATAATTTAGGAACAATAAATGCCTTAGGGAGGGATAATGTGGATTTTGAAATGTTTCATGTATGGCTCACTCTCATATGAATTATCAGTTGTGTCAACAAAAGGGGCATGTGAAGTAAATGATTTTAACTGAAACAAATTGGAATTTAAAGTCATATGATTACAACAAGCGGAGTCAAAAAACAACGAGTCTAAGGTACCTGAAGCAACAAACATAACAAAAGGAACAGAGGAGTTAGAAATACCAATCTCTCAAAATAATGGAATGAAGATCATCTAATGAAATAGTTACGAGCAATCCTTTTGGAGTGGTAGTAGCCACAATAGCAGATGAAGTTATATGTGGACCATGGTTTGGAGGTTGATTACCTGTCCTTATAAGTTGCTTAGATCATAGTCGATGGCAGTTGGACATAGAACCTTCTGATTTGTCCATAATGTGCACTTTACCAATTTCGACACAGTAGATCCAACATAAATGCAAAGAAACTAGTAGCTGGAGAGTAATATGGAAAAACTAAGGCAAAAAATGGACTCAACATGTCAAAATACCTTGGGGACCAACCTGTGATTGTCAAGAATCGATCTAAAATTGATTGAATTCGGAAGAAAAGTGTCTTTAAGCCGATTGAAACGGTCTAGAACTAAACCAAACCGAACCATTCGAAATAGAGTCTCGACCGCAGGCACGTGTATATCACGTACAAAGAGAGGAGGTGGCGCAATTAGTGGCATCAGATCTTTATTCACGACGAGGTTTCTAGGTATTTAATTTTTTTAATTAAGCAGCAAAATGTGCTTAAATCGAAAGATACGGGTGTGTGAACGCCATACACTGATGCAATAATCTCCGCAAGAAATAGGAGACAAATTCCACTGCTTTGACCAAAATCTAAAGCAATTCACAATCTTTTATGATGAATTGAGAGATGGAGACTTTTAAATGCACTTGGTTTGAATCATGAATGACTGTTGACCACAGGAACCCTAAACTCCTTGGTATTTGTTCACAGCTGAGATCAAGAATAGATGAGCAGCACACAATAGCTTGGTGAGCGTGACGTCCCGAAATTTTAAGGTATGTAAGATAATTGAAATTAATGGTTTTTAATCACGAGTTACAGTCTAAGTAATAACATTGAATTTTCGAGGTTTAAAGGATAATTATTTGACGCGATTTTATTTGATTTGGAAAGGGATTACGAAAATCTTGAAACGTTGATCAGAGGAGTCAACTAGTTTAGTCAAGTGATAGAACCTAGTGTTGAGACACTTCAAGCCCGAACCTAGTACTGACAGAACCTCCCACCCTCAATTGTGAAATTACCAAAATACCCTAAGTCATTAGTGCCAAATGACTAACCTACATTTCCTTAGCAAATACCTTTTTACTCTTACTTTACTTATAAGAGACAAAAACATTTATGGCTAACTTGACCATGGACCCCACCCCATTATTACCCACCACCTCGTATCAACTCATCTCTATCTCTTACCTCTCTTCTCTCTCTCCCCCCCACAGTTGAGACCCCTTTGACCCCCTCTGTTTCTTCTCTTCTTTAGTCCCCCGTCGAGCACCACCACCATCCTCCTCCATCGCTACCCTTCATCCATTGTGGCTCGTCGTCGCCACCATCCAACCCCTATAAGCCCTCACCAACTCGAGCCGCCACCCTTAACCCCCGTGACCCTCACCAAATCGCCAACCCTTCTTCCATTCCACCTCAACCATAGCTGCTCCTCAAGTCGCGCATCGCATGGAGCAACTCGCCACTCGAGATCGCAAGCACCCACCACCCTCAACTGTGCAAGGCCTAACGCACCACCACCTGAGCCCGATCCTCCATCACCTAAGCTAGTGTCCATAGCCTCTACTCACAACGAGTTGACATGTAGCCGCCATTCGCCTTTGAGCTAAGTTGATGCCATTGCCTAGCTAACCTGTGTGCCCTCCTCTAGTGCACGTTGCCCATGAGCTACCACCTAAGCCTTATCCAACCTTTGCGAGTTGCTGACCCGAGCACCCCAGCCTTTATATTGCTGAGAAACCCGCGCTCATGTGCAACCCAAGCTGCCATCACTTAAGCCACCATGCACTTGCTATTACGCCTGCCATCTTCATCAATGATTTGTTTGTGAGTTAACCCATAATCTCTAATTAGATCGTTAATTGTGCTTATGATTAGATTAGTTGCATTAATTATGGAATAGTTAGTTTAATGATGGATTAATTTAGTTAATCTTGGTCAGGTTAGTTTAGTGACTATGGTTAAGTTAGTTGACCACAGTTAATTTAGTTAACCCTAATAAGTTGAATTTTTAACTATAGTTGGCTTATGAATGATCATAGTTAGTGTAACTTACTTGGGTTACTTTTCTAATCGTAAATTGGGCTAATTAACTAAGGAGAGCTGAATTAATTAAAGTTGAATTAATTAATTAAGATGGACATAATTAATTATAATTGTGTTAATTAATTACAATGTTAATTAACTGTGGTTGAAATAATTAATTTATTTTATCAATTAATTATTATTGTTGAGTGATTATTGAGTGCTGATTTATTGATTGCTGAGTGCCTTCATTATTTTTATATGGACCCGATAAGTAATCACCCATGTTAGAGTATCGTGTTTATTAGTGAACAAATGTTTATGTGATCGCATGTAACTTTTGGACTGTGTCTATGAGTATGATCATGATTACATTGGACTAAATGTGAAGATATAAATTGGCTTGGTTGTTTGGCGTGCTTGTATAGTCACATGATGGAAGGACGTCACCCTAAGATACCTGGGGACATTGTTGATACCTTTGATGGGTTGAGTTCGTCAGCTAATATGTTTGTATCATGTTGATTGAAATCACAAGACTTATTGGTTGCTTGATAGTCTATGCCGACGGGAGTTCGAAATCACACGGCTAATCAAATGCCGATCCTAGCTTGTGATGGACCAAAGTTTCTTACTAGAAAAGCCTGGTATATTCATCTTAGAGAGTCTTGAGAGGCTATCAATTGTTGTCATCGACGGAGCAAGACGATGTCCTGTCCTGTCGGTAGAGCATTAACTGCCTAATGTGCTATGGTCGAGAGCAAAGTACCTCTCGCTAATAACTAAAACACGTGTGTTGCATGTACATGAGAGATTGTGATAAGTATTCTAGTTTTGTGCTTTGGTCTGTATGTGATTTGAATGCCATGTTGATTACTATATTTTGTGTTCTAAGGTGGGATAAGCTTGCAAATGAATGATGGTTGATCGTTGAGGTATGTGCTTAATCATGTGGTAGCTAGAACATTGCGAGAGTTGCATACTTTTGATTTGTTATCGCTATACGCTGCATGTTTAGGCCGTCCTAAGCAAATCAATGCCCTACTTAGATTTAGGCATTGACTCACGGAGATTTTATATGTCATCTGTTGTTGTTAACCGTTTTGAAGACTTTAGTGATGGAGGTTCACTCGGTATGGTTCGGGATACCACTTGACTAGCCTTTTGATGTCACGTATGATTTGGTTTTAGGTTCAGACTGCATCTAGAAACATCATGTGACAATACTTTGGGTGGATGAGGGGATGGGTTACCTAGTACCTCATCGCTATAATGCCTGATTTGTTTGCCATGGTGATGTCTTCCTTAAGCCTATTTGTGGGTTGAAGGGACCCCAACTGCGACCCTGAAATTTCACACCTAGGATCCGATGGATATCAATGCCTTGGACGGGGAAGTAGAGGACCCAGAGCTCGAGCTGATGGAGGACCCTAAGACCCTAGCTAGCTACTATCTCTAATTGGGTGTAGAGAAGGAGACCCTTTTCTGATGGAGCTTTTGGATATAATGTTGATCCTACCCTAATTCGGTATCTTTTTTATGGTCATAGAAAGCAGTCCTAAGGTTGGAATTGTAGATGTTTTACTTCTCAGGGTCAATAATATATATAAATAAAATGATCTTTTACCGATGTTGGTTGGTGCTTACCTACTGCCTATCCCTGCCATTATATTATTATATAGGGAGTAGAATGTTCCGCATACACTTAATCAAAAGATAAAAAACAAATTATGGTCAATAATGTGCTGGAACATCATCGTTATATGAGCTGAGGCATTTGGTAGGGTTACTGCGTGCCCATGAGTTAGGGTGTGACTATTGATACTTGATTTTTTGGTCAATTTTATTTTTAGAAAATTTTTAGAAAATTCGTAAAAATTCAGAAAATTAAAAAATCAACTTTAAGGACCTTAGCCTAACCTAGAGAATCAACTTTAACCAAAAACTTATTTTTCATATTTCAATATTTTTTTATAACCAAGGTTCCGTGCGGCCTGCGAGCTTACGCTCAAACCAGCGGTGAAGCACGACTAATCCTCGAGGGCAGCCGTAGAACCCCACCACCACGGTGCCCGGGCAAGACACCAATTGAGCACACTCCCTACAAAATTAGCAACGGCGAATTCGAACTATGGACCAGTGGGTACCGTAAGAGTTACATCACTCTTATCCACGCGCCCACCCAGTCGATGGGTAATTTTCAGTATTTTCCTGCATTTTATTTTTTAAAAATTTGTAAACAAAAATAAGAAAAGATAAGAAAATTGCAAAATCAATTTTGGAAGCCTTAGCCAAGCCTAGGAAATCATTTTTTGACAAAAAATAATATTTCATATTTTTCGCATTTTTAATATTTTTTTAAAATAGAAAAATACATGAAATTTAATTTAAAAAAAAGCATTTGAGACCACAAAAATACGAAACAATAGTCAATATTTTTATTTTAATTTTATCTTCATTTTGGTTGGTGAAAATTCACAAAATTCAAACTAAAATTGAGATTTACTTTATTAATCTCATTTTCAGATTATTTGTAAAAATACTAGAAATTTCATTTCAGCTCTATAATTTTCAATTTTTGCATTTCTAGAGTCGTATCATCCTCCTTTATCCAAAATTGTAATCCAATCCAAATATCTAAGGAATTGTCAAATTTCGCTAAAAATGACCAAAATACAAATTGTATTTTTGCAAATTAGTCCCTAAAAATACTTAAAATGCAATTTAAAATTTTTTGGGGACTAAATAAAAAATTAGGGCACGTCACCCCCCTAGTTTCTAGCATTCTAAATCCATTGGTGGGATTAATATTTGAAAAAAAGGCCATTAAGAGTTTGTATTTTTCAAAATGTATCCTCGGGTCAAAATTTAAAATTGGGGATTTCACGCAAATTATCCGAAAAGTTCGAGAGAAAAATCATTTCTTAATAGAACTCTTGGTCCTGAACTTGATTCTAGTGTTAAATTTGAGAAATTGTAATGAAATTGGGACTAATTTGAGTTTTTAAACCCCATCGGGTCGATCGGGTCAGATTGGTCCGACCTGGTCAACCCATTGACCCAAGAAACCAGAACTAGCTTTGGTTTCTCATTCTCATGCGTGCACAAATGGGAGGGGGAGACCTAGGATCCATTCTAAGATAACCAGATGTACATCAGAGCTCTAATGACCTGGTTGAAATTCGTCGCCGAGCACGTGAGCACTGCGCGGCAAAGTGCCTGCTTGCACATCAAAGTTCCTGAAAAAATTTCGTATAAATGGAAACAAATACCATTCTGTTGAAAAGATTTTTGGGCTCAAGGGTGAACTCTGGTAGAAAGGAGACACACAATACACAAGGGACTCAAGAGAGGGATTAAGAAGAGAGGGAGTCTCTAGAAGCTTCTTGACATCCGCCAAAGCCAAAAAGCTTGGAGAACTGCGTGAGCTTGGTCAGAGTGAACGGAGGAGAATCGGGGTCTAAAACGGCTCCATCAAGCTTCTTGGAAAGCTCAGGATCATCATTAACTCACCAAATCAGCTCTAGGACTTCGGAAAGGTAAGCTTGAATCTTGAGTTTTTTTTTTTTGTGCTCACATGGCGTCTTAAGATTTTGGTCGCTATTCCCCAAGATTATTGAGGCATTTTCATCCAAACCTCTCCCTGAGCACATTCGTATCTTTATTTTGCATTGATACTGGTGTAAACCTTGAGCTGAAACCTCAACCTTAGTTCATCCTATCGCGACTCGGTTAGGGTGATCTGGCGATGTAAAGCTTAATCAGAGGTTGAGGTAAGCTTCGTGAGCTTCTTGCGGTGCTCTATGTGGAATGAATTCTATTGTTATGTTCTGAATTACATGTTACGGTCACCATTGTCGTTCTCTGTGTGAACTTCGATTAAGACGTCTTAGCCGTTAGATTTTGCTCTGGCTTAGATATGTTGAACTAGAGTGAAAGATGAGTTGATTGGCATCGAAAATAGGTTGATCGGAATCAGTCTCACCGTTAGATCGCCACCGGCAAGTCTCGGCCATTCATCTAGGTTTACTCTGAGGAAGAAGACAAGGTCCAGTCAGTAGTTTGACCCGGTCGAAATCCAATGTGGCGCTAATGTGGTAAGCCACGTCAGATGCCACATCGGCAGTTAACTCGGTCAAAGACTGAGGTGGAAGTCACATCGACTTGATCGTTATAACCGCTTAAGTTGAATAACAGATTTGATCGTACAGTGGGAATTTAGCCACGTGTCAGGATCTTAGATTTTTTGAATAAAAAAAACTCAATTCGAATTATTTTGTTATTTTTGGAAATAGAAAAGAAATAATAAAACAGACGGTTGAGATCTAGTCTTTGGAGTTGATAGGGGCCGTAGGTTTAGTGTAAGGGAGGAGTGGTTAGGATAGCGACACGTGGAGGATTCTCGGCCATAGGAATAGGGATAAGTGGGAAAATCAGAAAATAGGAATAAAAAATGAAAAAAAATTCAAAAATTGAAAAACAATACCCAAAACTGCGTCGTTTTAGTTTGGGTTGGTCTGTTGGATTTTAGGTCGGGTCTGGGTCTAGTGGGCTAGGTCAATCTGACTTGGTTCCTATAACAAATAAATAAAAATAAATAAAAAATATAAAAACAATAAAAAAAATTCTGAAAAATATAAAAAAAATCAGAAAATTAGTAAAATCAAAAAAATATAGTGCAGCGTTGTTTTTAGGTCCGAGTCAAACTCGAGTGGGTTTCGGCTCGGATCTTGGGCTGTGGGCCGGTTCAACCTGACCCCGTCTGGATACTTAAAAAATTAAATTAAAAAATAAAAATCATAAAAATAGGGAAAAAATCATAAAAAATTCTAGAAAAAAAATAAAAAAATATAGAAAATGTCAAAAAAAGGGAAAAATCCTGGAAAAAACCATAGGAAATTTTCTTTAAAAAAGTCTTAAAAAATTCAAAAAAATTCAGAAAAACTTATAAAAAAATTCTCAAAAATTGTGAAATTAGAAACAAATCACTTTCAACTGGTTTAACCCATTTTCACATTTTCTATTTCTTGAGCCTTCGAAAATTATCATTTTTGCCCTTATGGTCAATCTGACCCGAATCCTTCCAAATCACCCATGAATCCAATTGACGTCTTTCCTAGGTTTCTAAGACTCCCCTAGGCCTGACTTGATTTAACTTGGCGTGATTTCTCCATGTATAGTTTCCTTGACTACATACTTTCTTTATTGACTGTGATTGGTAGGATAGAAAATTCCCATCTACGTGATTCCTTTAGATCTCTTAGGACCTACCACACTCAATCTCGCCTGCATGAATTCTTTAGGATAGGAAATCACTTAACTAATTACCGAAAGGGCGTCAATAGCAATATTGGCGTAACTAAGTCCATGAATCCAAAATCTCTGGTTTTCACAGAATCGAGCGATCCCTCCCAATTGCTTGATAGGATTTCCAATCGTACCCTCCAAAATGATTGGTGGCAACTCCAATTTGCACGTACACCGACGCGTATGTCACCGACTACACTAAGGTCAAAGACGATAAATCCGTCGCGATTTAGTATGGGCCTGGAAAGGCCCGAACGAAACCTTGATCTTGAAAAACGAGCTTAGAAATCCATTGGCTACCCTTCTCCCGAGGGTCAGGTCGCAACAGGGACAACCCCGCCCAAGAGTGGTATTAGAATAAGGTCAACCTAATTGACTTGGTCATGGCCTAGAGTGATAAGATGCGATGGGTTGTGAGATAGTTAGTAGAATTAAATCCCATACTTGTGTTTGCTAATATCAAGTTTTACGTTGTAATCTTGAGTTCTCATTACATGTTGCTTTTGAGTGAGCAAGAGCTCGTAAGGTCCTACAAGAAGAGTAACCCTAATGCAAGGGTGCCTAGAGGGAGGGCAACTCAAGGGGATCCAAGAATGGATGGGAGTCTACAAGTGTTGGAGGTCTTAGGAGATATCATAGGGTAGCAAGTAAGGAACAAAGCTGTTGCTGCTACTGTCACTCTGCACGAAGACCTATTGGTTGGAAGCGAGAATGATGGGCAACTAATACATAGGTTGGTGGAGCTATTTTTGAAGTTCAAGCAGCTGAAGTTTCCAGGAATAAGTGATCAAGAGGTTGCAACCTCATGGATTAAGAAGTTAGAGAACGCCTTCACCTTGTTAAGTTATTCTAAGGATGATAAGGTAACGCTGGCCATCTACTAATTGCAGGGTAATACTAGCATGTGGTGGGAAGCCACATAGGAAAGGATCTTTCTTGAAGGTATGGTCCCAGTTTGTAGAAAATACTTTTCGAACTATGCGCTGGAGCAGAAGATGATTGAGTTCTTGTGCCTTTGACAAAATCATATATCAGTGGATCAGTATGAAGCGAAGTTCACTAAGTTATCTAAGTATGGACCAAGGATGGTCGAGGACCTTACGAATTGGGCAAAGAGATTTCAAGATAGACCGAAGCTCAAGATTAAGGATCTACCAATGCAACTGAACCTCAAGAACTATGACTTCGTGCTTGTGTTTGCTAATATCAAGTTTTTGGTTGTAATTATGAGTTCTCATTACGTGTTGCTTTTGGGCGAATAGGAGCCCATAAGGTCCTGTAAGATGAGCAACCGTAATGTGAAGGTGCCTAAAAGAAGGGCAACTCAGGGGGATCCTAGAGTAGATGGGATTCTATAGGCGTTAAAGACTTTAGGAGATATCATATGGCAGCAAGTAAGGTACTGTTGCTACTACTGCTCCGCACGAAGACCCGTTGATTAGAAACAAGAATGGTGGGCAGTCAATGCATAGATTGGTGGAGCAATTTTTGAAGCTCAAGCCCTCGAAGTTTTCAGGAAAAAGTGATCCAGAAGCTGCAACCTCATGGATCAAGAAGTTGGAGAAAGCCTTCGCCTTGTTAAGATGTTTTGAGGATGATAAGGAAACACTGGCTGTCTACCAACTACAAGGTAACGCTAGCACATGGTGCGAAGCCACGTAGGAAATGATCTTTCTTGAAGGTATGGTCGATGTCTTCATCAAAGACTTCAATGGAAAGTAGTTTTCAGACTGTGCGTAGTTGCAAAAGATGGCTAAATTCCTACGCCTTCGACAGAATCAGATGTTGGTGGATCAGTATAAAGCAAAGTTCACTAAGTTTTTTAAGTATGCACAATGATGGTTAAGGACCTTGTAGATAGGGCAAGGAGATTTCAAGATGGACTGAAACTCGAGATCAAGGATCTACTTATGCCACTGAATCTCAAGAACATCATGTGACAACACTCTGGATGGATGAGGGGATGGGGCACCTTGTGCCTCATCGCTTCAATGCATGATTTGTTCATCATTGTAATGTCTTCTCGGGCCTATTCATGAATTCGAGGGACCTGCAACTACGACCCTAGATATCTGCACTTGGGATCCGATGGAATCAACATCCCGGACGGGAAAGTAGAGGACCTGGAGCCTGAGCCGATGGAGGACCCTGAGACCCTAGTTGGCTACTACCTCTGAGTGGGCATAGAGGTAGAGACCTCTTTTTTTTATGGAGCTTTTGGATGTAATGTTGACCCTACCGTGACCCAGTATCTTTTTTATGGTAGGAAATAGCCTTGTGATTAGGTTTATAGATGTTTTTTTTTTTTGGAAGGAGAGGCTTATAGATGTTTCGCTTCCTAAGATTAACAATCTATATAAATAATATGATATTTTGCTTATATTGGTTGTTGCTTACCTACTACTTATCTCTACCGTTATACTATTGTCTAGGGAGTAGAACGTTCCGCATGCGCTTAATCGAAAGATAAAAAAAAATTATGGATTGATAACGTGCCTAAGATGTCATCCTTAAATGATCTGAGCCAATTGATAGGGTTGTTGCGTGTCCGAGAGTCGGGCATGACAATGTCGCGAGGCTATTTTGATCGTCCGGACTGGACCAGCAAAGGCTCGGGTCTTCAGTGGAGAGAGCAGCTTTATCGTAGGCGGAACAGCTATTAGATTCAACAAGCAACACTCGAGGTTTTTTGGACAAGACTAGAGTAATCTGCAAGACAAAGAAGGCCAAGGAGGGCTCGTCACTGCTATGCGCAAGAACGCAATGGTTGTGTCCGGTCACCTCGTGGGGCTTCATGCACCAGAGCTACTCATCTCAGTGCACGATTTGGAAGCACGGAACTGCAACCACGGCGGGACTTCACTTGAAAACTCGTCGAACTCGTTAGCAATCCTTCAAAGATGCTGGCTTCGCTTGTGAAGCGGTGATGGCTTCAAAGGTGTTGGCTTCGTTGATTTTTTTTCTTTTTCCCTAGCAATGAGAACGACGCAGCCTATATGGCTGCCGTCACGACAACTATGAGAAGCAAACGTGGATGTGCCCTACGTCGCTGGCGTTGCAAAGCCGACAAACGCATAGCGGAAGAACTTCATGTCATTTGCTGGGACAGGACTAATTTTAAGACAAAAAGAGCAGCCGTAGACATCATTTTCAATCCCTCCGACCGTGGATCCCACGTACCCATGATTTCAAACCCCATCAATTCAGCTGTCACCCTATTCAACACCCTATTTCTGCTTGGAAACTTCACTTTTGGACCCGCAAGCATATAATAGCTCCTTTTAAACACTATCTTTCTTATTATTTATTTCATCTCATCCAGTATTTGTTAGACATGAAGTTCTAGGAAAATGTGTGGAACGGTTGTTCAGTCCATTAGAATATCCTAGTGGTCCTTTCCATAGGACCTTGCCACCAACTTCCTTTGCCCTTCTCCATACTCTATGTGACATGCTAATTTTCATTAGTTTCTCTATAGTTTATATCAATTAACTTAATAATAAAGATCTTGCCGGTTTGCCGCTCAATTTTCCCTCCCTGTAAATTTGCTTGCACTTGGCATTGGCTAGTGTAAGCCCAGGACTCACAGTTCTCCTCCAACCCACATAGAATTCTTGTTGTAAAAAAAGAGAGCTTTTGGGTTTGAATTCTGGTCATGGAGTTGCAACCGAGAGTGAGCTCAATCATTGCCACAAGGCTATGGAAGACTGAAAATCGCTTTTGTAATGATCAGAAAAGGGTTGATGTCGAAGATAAATTTTATCAATGACAGTGTCGACGGGGCGAGGAACAGGAAGCTCATGAGGGAACCGCTGAGGAGTCTCAGCTTCAATTACTATAACCGCTCCAAGAAAATGCGCCCGCTCGGACTCAACAGGTACGAGTACGAGTTCTCCTGCAGCAACAGCCCAAAACCGGTCATCGTCCACTCGGCCAAGAGCAAGAGCCAACGCTTCCCCTGCGTGAGGCTCCCTGTAGTCATCAAAGACTTCGTCGAGGACGAGCCCGTGTATCCTGAGACGTTCGTTTTCGTGGCAAAGACTCCCGAGTATATGTTCAACATCCAGATCTAGCGATGCAGCCCCTCAAGTCGCCGTACTCGGTAAGGGTCTCTAATTTCTCATCAGATGATGAGGGTGATGGGAAATATGGGCCAGTGGACCACAAGGCTGAGGAATTCGTCCGCAGGTTTTATGACCAACTGAGGAAGCAATCGTGCACTAATGGTTCAAGCTCTAGTTCCAAATCCTGCTTTTAAGTTTCATGGGTTGTATGCTTCAATCTCACAAGTCATTCATCAGATTCGCAAACATTTTCATGGTACCCCACTTAGGATATCAAAAGAAAGAAAATAAGACCCATCTTCTTTTTAATGTTGGGCTTATATGAGTTGTTGTGTAGTTAGTAAATACTGTCCACTCTGAAATGTGTTAAATCTTGATGTGTCTTTCTCATACAATGGGACTTCAGTCTTTCTTGTGTATTTCACATGTCTATCCAAAGCTCCTTGATTATACATGGAGCATGTATAAATGGAAAAACAGACAAATTTATGTACAAGATTATGGAACCATTGGGTATGCTTTTGTTCTTGTTCTTACTGAATTTACGGTTTACTTGTGATGATAAATGGGTGCATGATAATCTTTTTATACTGGCTATTCATAATTTGTTTTATCCTTTGAGGACCACCTGAGCCCTCCACTTCTTCATAGCTGTAGGCCCACCATTTAAAAAATTATGAAAGACAGAGATAAATAAGAGAAGTCAAAAGTAACCCACCCATCAGGTGGTCGAGTGGTACGGATTAGGTCTTGGGGCCCGCTGAGTAGTACTCGTGGTCCTGGGATCGAAACTTACTCTCTCTCTGGTGTCTTACCCGGAGTACCGTGGTGGTGGGCTCTGCGGTGCCTCTCCGGGGATTAGTCGGTCGCCGTCGGTTTAAGATCGGTTTGAGTTAACCTCAGTAACCTCGCTGGCACGGCTGGACACCCCGGTTATCAAAAAAAAAAATAAGAGAAGTCAAAAGTATAGACCCAAGCCAAAGATTAAAGCGCTGCAGAAATCCGATACCTTCACTCGAGAAAATCACAAATAGAGAGTTTAAGTCCGAGTCCATCAACATGTCCAATTGGACTCATGTTCACTCAAAAATTTAAGCCAATAAATCAATAGTCAAGTAAGATATTTTAATAGGTCCACTTCACACCGATTATCCGATGTGAGATTTTTCTAGCACAACTCACATCTATAACTTAATACAGCGGCTGCTGACCTGTCACCACTTTAAACATGCTCTTGTTAAAGGAAGAGCCTCTTTAAATATTTTAGGACAGAATGGAGCTGGTTCACCCAATTCTTCAGGTGGTACTTATGTAATACCTCAAGTGCCCTTTCCAACATCTCATTAAATCATTCGGTCTGGCTATTTGTCCGGGACGAAGGTTCAAAAACATGCACAGCTCAAACGCCATGATCCCGAAAGCCTAACCAGAATTTGCTTGCGAACTTGGAGACTCTTAAATGAGCCTCTAGTCAACTTATGCTTACAACTTTTACTATATCATGTGGAGAGACTTCCTGCCGTCTAGCACATTGGTAAAATTACGATGACATGCTCGTATATCTATAGGTATATTATATAGCTCTGGCTTAAATTGAATATTTCGCACAACGTGTAGAGTTTGTTCGTCAAAAAAAAAAATTGTGATTCTCGCTGTTCTCTACCCTTAAAAGTCGGCTGGGGGAAACTTACTAAGGGATACGTTTTTTTCAACATTACTCATTAATAAATTTACTGTGTAAGTTACAGAAACCATTCTCAACTTTCATTATCACATCGGTATGCATCCTTAGTTTTTAAATCCGACAATTTGCCCTCAAAGTTTTATTTAATGCACACTTCAAATCGCACTTTCCACCAACTACTCTTATCCATTGAGTTTTCGGTAATGCTCAGTGCATCCGGTGAAACATGATGTTAGCCTGCTCTCTCTCACTCCACATCAATGTTGCCGTGGCACCATCGACCGTTGAGGACCTAAAATCAAGGTCGCAGACGTCATGGCAGCCTTGATCTCAAGTCGAGCTACCCAAGGTCGTCCATGGCATTGAGATCTGTCCATTTTGGACTTGCACTGGCACGTCTGAATAGCAATTTAAGATGGACCGCGACCCAATATCCGACCCATAACGACTCATTCGATCGGTTTTGATCCATTTTCATAAAGTAAAAATTTAATAATCCAAATCCGATTCGACTCATATTATTCAAACACTTGAATATTTAATCATATTTAGGGAAATGTGTTTCTTATAAATTTTTGAAAAAAATGTAGTCCTAAAACATTATGGATACTTTTATAATCTCTAGAAAAATTAAAAATTTTCCTTCTTTCTCTTTTCTCGGTTGGCTCTTAGGCCTTGGCAACCAGCCATAGACATAGCTAATTCCGATGAGTTTGAGGTTCGCTGAATTTTAAGTGAGGCATAAATATATTTTTTGAATATTTTAAAAATATTCAAATTTTTTAATAATTCAAAATTTTAATATTTTATTTTAATTCATTTATTCTTTTTTTCCCATTTTCTTTTTCCTCCTGCTTGGCCATCATCGACCAGTGGCAACTAAGGCAAGGCAACTGCCACCAGTGAGCCTTGAGCTGGCTGGCCTCGAGTGATCTCGGCTCGCTGACCTCGAGGTGAGCTTGGGTTTGCCTGGATCTACCAATCTCAAGGCTCGGCCGATCCAAGTGAGCTCGAGGCTAGGGAGCTCAAGGATCGCCTGTGGCCATCACCGACAAGTGGGGGCCCAAGCAAGGGATGGCCATCAACGAGCCTTGAGCTTGCAGGCCTTAGGTGAGCTTAGCTTGCCAACCTCAGGTGAGCTCGGATCAGCCAATCCTAGAGCTCACCGGCGCTTGGCCGATCTCAAGGCTAGGGAGTTCGAGGCTCATCGATAGTCATCATCAAAACTAATGGCTGCCCAACATGGCCAAGTCAAGAGAAAATAGAAAATAGGAAGAAATGAAAGAAAAAAAAGTTAATTTAAAAATAAAATATTAAATATTAAAATAATTAAAATTATGATTCATTTAAATATTCACAAAACCTATTTTTGACTCCCTTAAGATAGTTGTGTTAACTAACCCATTTATAACCCATCATGTTTCTAAATAACTTATTTATGATCCACTTAAGCGCATACACCAATCAATTTTTGACCCACCACTATGAGGTTGAATTGATGGTTCGCGTTTTTGTGAAACTATATGTGCTTGTGTGTGTGAGAGAAAAAGGGGGGGCGGGGGTGTCGGCGTCGGTGCTAGTGCGGCCGGTTGTGGTCGCGGCGACTATTGATTTTAGATGAAGTGGCTAATTCTGCGGGGTAATACGTGGTTAGAGCTAGTAGGGTTTTCATGGCTTTTTTTTTTTTTTCAGGGAGGGATGTTTAGAGTCCTCCTTGCGATTTAGCTAAGTGTTCTAGGTGTGTAAGATGCTGATTATATGTTTTAAAAATCGAGGACGCAATGAGAGTGAAACTCGTATTCCAAATGGATTTATCTCATGCGACTTTTTCACGTGCGAGTATGGCATAACATAAGGAAGTTGTAATATAGTTGACAAGAAACTTCCCGGAAACAATGCTTACCTTAACTTATACCCTACATGAAAATCAAAGACTTAAAATGATGAACAAGGCAATTATTGCGGCTGAGCTATGTGGTTCCGTGGTCAAACATCTAAGCATATGATTTCCTTCAAGATGACCAAAGACTAAACCTAATGATGGCATTGAATGGAGTCATCCCGTCGCCAATTGCAAAAGAAAGAGTAGCACGACGCATTTACTTGGAAATTGAAGTCATATTACAAAGAGATCCGACCAAAAATTTGTTTAGAGTCATTTTAATTTTGACTTTTCAATTCTTGTGATGCATTCACTATTTTTGTGAAAACTTAAATTATTGAAAGTTTGGCAATATCCAAATGTTGCCGCAAATATTTGTGAGTAATTATTTATCGCTTTGTTGAATTTGTGTTATTTTTTAGATTTTGATGGGAAAGTAAAGATAAGTTTTCCGTTGTCCCGCCATATCTAATTTCTCAAAGCACGTATGGTGAAAAATAAATGGAATTAACACATTTGAGATCTTATGGGACACTTAAAATTTTATATGTTCAAATGAATATAGCAAAATAGAGCCACTTCGAGGGTCCGATGAAGTGATCAAACGGTTGAGTTGCTCCTGTCACTTTTTAGAAATTACAAGTTCCTTCGAACTAGATAGAAATGAAAATGCAAGTTCATAATGTACTTCTATCACAAATTCTTCTCTCTTTCATTTCCCTTCTCTTTTCAATCAAGTTACCTTCAGTTCCCTATATTCAATTGTAAATCTATGTGTCCTTAAAGACATAAAACAAATTCTTGTAAATTGTTTGGAGAAAATGCGTATCCCCCTCCTTTATTGGACAAAATAAGTAAATCCCTTTTTGTCATATGTCAAAACAACGAATTCATTTTGAAAAGTTATCTATATTTTTAATTTCTATCTTCCTCTCGCACTAAAAGTGTGTGTATATGTATCTTGTGGGGACAACTTTTTTTCGTTTTCTAGCAGTTGATGCCGCCTCTAGAATTTGTTCCTTACTAGACTCTCCCCGTGCAAGTGGTTCCTTGTCTTGCTTCATTTTGTCTCTTTTACCTCTCATCTTTTGGAAGAGTTTTGGGGAAATGTAAAGTCTACTTCTTTAACTCAAGATGTATTCCATCAAAGTAATAACATTAGGATGATACATGACATTGATGGGTACACACACATATAAGGTAAAGAAACTTTAAAGTTAAAAAGATGGAAGAGAGGATAGAGCTACTAGAAAATCGACATGTCTCAAATGAGTCATAGGTGAGCATGTGATTCATTGAAGACTCATAGGATTAAATGTGTTGCACAAATCGAGCCGATTGTATTGGGTGTAATCAATAACCCATTTGATAACCTTTCATAAAGATTGATGAAAAAAAAACCTCAAGTGTCCGTCTTGCTATCACTTTCCGTGGTATTTTCCTCGACAGAACCTGGACTTTTCTCCGATGTTATGTCAAGAAATTCATACCGGAAGACCTTCCTTTCATTTGCTTGGACAGGACTAATTTTAAGACAAAAAGAGCACCGAAGACATCATTTTCAATCCCACCGACCACGGACCCACAATTTCAAATCCCGTCAATTCAGCCGTCACACTATTCAACTCCCTATTTCTGCTTTGAAACTTCACTTTCAAACAATATCTTTCTTTGTCTTTGTTCTATTTCGTCAATTATTTATGGGACATGAAGTTCTAGGAAAATGTGCTGAACGGTTGCTCAGTCCATTAGAATATCCTAGTGGTCCTTTCTATAGGACCTTGCCACCACCTTCCTTTGCCCTTCTCCATACTCTATGTGACATGCTAATTTTCATTAGGATCTCTATAATTTATACCAACTTAATACAATAATAAAGATATTGCCAAGCTTGCCGCTCAATTTTCCCTCCCTATAAATTTGCTTGCACTTTGCATAGGCTAGTGTAAGCCTAGCACTTAAAGAGTTCTCCTCAAACCCACTTAGAAATCTCTTTGTTGGCCTATTTTGAATCCTTCTTCTTTTGACTCTTCTAATTTCCAATGGCATCATTCTCGACTTAGTTCTTAGCCTTGTTTTTGTAAAAGAAGAGAGCTTTTCGGATTGAATTCTGGTCATGGAGTTGCAACCCAGAGTGAGCTCAGTCAGTGCCACAAGGCTATGGAAGATTGTGAGAATCGCTTTTGCAATGATTAGGAAAGGGCTGATGCCCAAGAAAAATCTTATCAGTGACATGATCGATGGGGTGAGGGACAGGAAGCTCATGAGAGAACCGCTGAGGAGTCTCGGCTTCAATTACTATAACCGCTCCAGGAAAATGCGCCCGTTCGGGCTCAGCGGGTACGAGTACGAGTTCTCCTGCAGCAACAGCCCGAACCCGGTCACCGTCCACTTGGCCAAGAACAAGAGCCAGTGCTTCCCCTGCATGAGCCTCCCAAAAGTCATTGAAGATTTCGTGGAGGACGAGCCAGTGTACCCTGAGACGCTCGTTTTCGTGGCAAAGACTCCCGAGTACACGTTCAACATCCAGATCGAGCGACGCAGCCCGCTCGAATCGCCCTACTCTGTGAGGATCTCTAATTACTCATCAGATGATGAGGGTGATGGGAAATACGGGCCAGTGGACCACAAGGCTGAGGAATTCATCAGCAGGTTTTATGACCAACTAAGGAAGCAAATCGTGCGCTAATGGTTCAAATCCTGCTTTTAGGTTTCATGGGTTGTGTGGATCAATCTCACAGGTCCTCTATCAGCAAAGCGTTTTCATGGTAACCCACTTAGGAAATCAAAAGAAAGAAAATAAGGCCCATCTTCTTTTTAATGTTGGGCTTAAAAGAGCGGTTGTGTGGTCTGTAAATACTGCTCTGAAATGTGTTTAAATCTTCATGTTTCTTTCCCATATCAGGGGACTTGGGTCTTTCTTTTGTATTTCATATGTCTGTCCAAAGCTCCTTGAACATAAATGGAGCATGTGTAAATGGCAAGACAGAAAAATCTATGTACATGATCATGGAATCATTGGGTGTTCTGTTCTTTTTCTTACTGAATTATCATTGCTCACGATGATTAACCAGTGCATGACATCTTTTGCTGTTGATGGAAGGGGCCTTTTTCAACTAAAGGAAAGTGCTTCTGCTTCTGCTTCTGCTTCTGCTTCTGCTTTTTCATAGTTTGATATTTGTATTGAGGCCCACCTGAGCCCTCCAATTCATCCGCATTTCTCACTTTTTTTTTATTATTTTACTACTTTTTGTTTTGTCGAAAAGCGATTTGCTTCATTTATAAATTCAAAAGATAACAAAAGTTGGGTTTCTGAACATAGGAGATCCCTTAAATGTGATGGTGGCACAACAAGCCAATTGTGAGGAAGGGTCTTCTTGTGATGTGTTTTGGCGATCCAATATGCGACTTGGTTTGATTAACTTGGGCCGTATACCAAATTCACCAAACTGGACCGAGCGAGCATCTCTTTGCAATCTTCAATGATGGCTCTCAACTCTCATGGGCTATGACTTTGGCCCACAACCATTTGCGCTAAATTTAAGCTATCAATTATAATCTCCATGCACAAATCACGTTTCCACCACAGATCACTTCCTGCTTCCAAGTCCTTTAGTACTGATCGAAGAGCTAGTGCTTCCACTTCAAGCGCAATTGTCGTGACCACTTTCTCAGCAGTTGTCGCGATCACTCTCCCGACTGAGTCTCAACATATACCGGCGACAGCTCCTTCCTTCTCCCCTTCCACTACCAATCCATCAATGTTGAACTTCAAAGCTCCATTTTTTGGGGCAAAGAGGAAACTCACCGGATTTGTGGATTCTCGCTTTTTTTTATTTTATTAAGTAGAAAGTGTGCCATTTTCTGTTCTATTGGCACGTTGGAAGGTCTTACCGCTACACGCCTCTTCAATTTGTTCCCTTCCTATAGAAACGTTGCTTTCTTCTTCTCGACGAGAAGTGAAACCTTGCGATGAACTGGCTCATGTAACGATTTTACCAAGATCAGCACGAGGGGTTGCAATCGGGCAATAACCAGTTCAGCTATGAGAAATGTTGAGACACGAGATGATACTATCTAGAAATTACGGAGAATAAGAAAATTAGGACATGTCTAAAATACCTCTACGCTATATCGATGCGTGCTTTGACCCAAGTGGTCCAGATAACGCGCCTTACAAGTGATGCACCAGGTTTTCAAAAGGCCCAAAAGAAGTATACTCTGTGAAGTAACTGTATTCCCTGCTAATCTTCCCTAATCATGCCATGGACAGGTTGATTTTGTCGAATGATACATGGAGCAAATTGCAGAAATGCAGGAGTCATAATGTCCGGGCCAGCAAATGTCCTACTGGGTGGACGAGTTTTGACTTCTCTTTTCAAAGGCTCGTTTAGCTTAGCACGACGTAACGAGGAGCTGGGCCTAAGGCCTGAAAATGATGAGCTGGGTTGTCTAATTTGGGCTTCTAGCAAGCACATATATGCCCACAGAAACTCGTGGATTTTCAATTCCTCGGGCTGTACGGAAAAATTCTTGGGATTTTGCTCAAATCAAAGCTTTTCCTTTGAAAATTACCTGATTTTGAGCTCCCATAAAGAATACAGCCACTAGGTGCAGAAGAATGTTTTCTGGCTGCAGTGGCTTCTTGGTGGAAGCATGCATCATTGTCCCTTTCTTTGTGGCTGCAATGATGCTCGTGGTACTTCCTAAGGCCCCCATCTGCTCCTATTTCCAGGCCATTAGCAAGGAAAAAAAATAACCATTTTTGTATCATTTCTTTGCGTCACCAATTCGATTGAAAAGAAAACGGAGCCATGCAATTTGTATGAATCCTAGCTATTACTGCCCCGGCCATAAACGCCCAGTTGATTGAAGACAACACGAGTTCGACTCTCGCAATCCAGATAAGCAAGGACTGGTGTGACAAATCGGAAGAATTCATCACAAGCTTCAAACTAGAGTCGTCCAACGTCTCCAAATTTACAGGCCAATTAATTTGAAAGACTGCTTCGAGGCTCTTTTAGCTATTGAAAAAGAGGTTGCATAACCATATCAGAAGATACTCAATCGAATAATCTTTTTGGCCAAGTCGCTTACGGTGCAAGAAAATAGCGAGCGACAAGCCCTATCACTAGTTACCTCAGTTTACCCTATCGGGTTATAATCTTCTATCCAATATTTCTTCGCCTGAACAATTCCAAAATCCCCCTCCCCCAATCAATGCCAACTCTGACCGAATGGCTATGGCTATCCCATGCCGACGCAGAACTAGAAAAATAGATCTATAATACATACAGCTGACCAGCCTGACAGAGACATTGGGGTCTTGGTTCTCCGATCTGTACGAACCATCCTGAATTGGATGTCTGAAAAAGCTGCTGAAAGAGTCTGAAATGTTATGCTTTGACTGTGGACCTTGCCCCACTTCCTGTCATCCCCAATCTTCAAGAAAAATTCCAACTTCTCCCAAATTGGGTCCCCATCCACCACCCCTATTCTTCTTTTGACCACTATTTCGCTTTCCCCTAAATCCTGCTTTAATAATTCGTTTTATCACATGTTACATTTTCCCCTCCTTCGTTTACGCTTTTCTCTCTAGTTCTTTAATCAAGTGTGCGACACCGGTCCACGTTCTCCGCTCCGCCCCACCACGCCCCCCTCTTCTTTTGACAATGAACAAAAGAAACAGCCCAAGCCATCTTCTTCTTTGTACAAAGGTTTGAGTTTGGTGCGATGGACGGATCTTCACCAGCAATGGAGACAGAAAAATCTGAGACTCCCATGCCGTGCGAAGCAAGGAGACGAGGAGGGTTGCCCCTTCCGAGAGCAGAGCCGGCCGCTTTTATTGGCAAGCACCGGTTGGCTGCTTCCATAACCCATCTCCAAAACCAGATCAACATCATTCAGGTACCGCACACTGATATGGACTTTGTTTTCTCAGCCCAAGAGAGAAAAAGACTGGTGCTTTTGGTCGTGTGGTTTCCATCCATATGCTTGTATCGCAATCGAAAGACGGTCTCATGGATCTTTCCTGGTGCAGGAAGAATTGGAGGAGCTTGAAACCGTAGGTGAATCATCTCTTGTATGCAAAGAGTAAGGAGGAACTCCAATTCATCATATGCTTGACATGAATTACATTCATAGCCTCCCGTTAAAACTTCACTGTAAGTTTGATTATTGCGCAGGCTCATTTCAAGCATTGAATCCGTTCCAGATCCACTACTTCCGGTGTAAGTATTGATTCCATTGATGTCTCGTGCATCCTTTCAGATTTCCATCATCAGGTTGGATTTCGCGTATTGATGTTCTTCCTGTTGTTTAGGACGAGGGGTCCTGCGGATGTTGGCTGGGAGCGATGGTTCCTAGGCGACCACCATGCACGACGCAACAAGCGGTGGATCTAAGGCTTCGATGACATTCCTTGAGGATGCAACCGTCAACCACAAACTCAGAGAGAGAGAGAGAGAGAGAGAGAGAGAGAGAGAGAGAAACATTACTGCTCTGTATTATCTCTGCACATCTGTTGGGAAACAAATAAAAGCCAGAGAGATGGTCGTTGAGTACACATCTTGAATTTTCTCATTGTATTCTTTCACATTGACTCTAAGCACCCAATATATACATAGTGCAATTTTCTATCCCTTTTTTTTTTTCTAAGGGATGAAGAATGAGTCATCTAACAAATCAATTTTGACCCGATTGACCATCAGTATGTATAACATCATAAATCAAAGCCAGGTTCTCACTGTTACCACGCCCCTGAATTCCAAGCTGGTAATCGAGACAAATTATGGTGAACTGCAGCTCCACTAGCATTTCCAGAACTTAGGAGGGCCATTAGTCACTAGTGATGAACACAGGTATCACGCATCAGGCAGCTAGTAGTTAGTTTCTCCAATGCCATGTTTCAGGAGGTGAAGCAAGCACCTGTCTAGGAATCCGTATTCCTACATTATCGCTCTAAGATGCTTTGCAACTAGAGGAATAGTTAACCTCCTAAGATGGATCATGTGGAGCTGATCCATGATATTGACTAACAAGTGCAGCACCAATGGATTACTGCTGAATTACCCTGTAAGAGATTTTCATCAGAGCTCTTTCCTGAATAAGGCTCAATTCAAACCTGTCAACATCTTTCGGGTCTGGAAAAATATGAACCGCACAATACACCTTTTCGTGTAGTCAATTCTTTAATGCTGGCTAAATAATTCCCATAATGCGATTGTCCATGTTCTTGTCCAGACGAGGATTCCATGAAGAAGCGATCAACAACTGAAACTGAACTCCTTTACCAGAGTGCATCAAACGAATCCGTTCAGAATTCCATCCTGTCATTATAACTTCCGTGCAGATTTCAACCCAATCATGTTGAAATTGTTGCTGGAGCAGACAAGTGATCAGATATGAGCCGCAGGAAGAAGTCCACTGTTTTGAGATCATTTAAATTGAGTGATATATCGCTCAATTCCATGATCTCCAAGATTAATAACTGTTACAAGGTAAGCACATATGCAGTTCAGACAAAATAGATCGCATAAGAAGTCTCGTTCAAGCTAAGCAGAAAATACTCCACTATATTCCTACTAATTTCACTGATCTTCAGTAGGCTATCAAGAGAAAGATGCATAGGGCTGTACATCGTGAAAGATCAGGAAAAAGTCTTTTGGATAAGCCAAATAAATTTGTTCGGCCATGGAAGACTTCGAGTAGCTTCGCCTCATCAAAAATAATGATGAGTCTTGATCGAAAATGCCAGCTTAGAAAGAGAAGTGAATCCAAAGATTTGTCAAAAGGCCAGATTTCTATATAATCACCAGTAATCTCACCAAGAGCAAGAATCATCTTTAATATGACAGAACCTGTGAGCATCTCTCACAATGATTCAGTTTCCTTGGAAGAAAAGTTGGTAGCATTATGGCAATTGCCAAAAACTCTGAGGTTCTTCCTATACCTTCTGTCACTCCTTGATGCTAAATTTACAATCCTGAAGACATAATTAACTTCACAGTGTGCGCATATTACATGATTTCCTTAATCTCTTCCTCAGCTTCATGGAAGTTTGGCTTAGACCCTTCTTGCCGAGTTTTAGCCATTAGTTTTTCCAATTCTGAATAGATCACATCTGTTTGTGGATGTGATCACCAGTAATCTCACCAAGAGCAAGAATCATCTTTAATATGACAGAACCTGTGAGCATCTCTCACGATGATTCAGTTTCCTTGGAAGAAAAGTGGGTAGCATTATGGCAATCGCCAAAAACTCTGAGGTTCTTCCTATACCTTATGTCACTCCTTGATGCTAAATTTACAATCCTGAAGACATAATTAACTTCGCAGTGTGCGCATATTACATGATTTCCTTAATCTCTTCCTCAGCTTCATGGAAGTTTGGCTTAGACCCTTCTAGCCGAGTTTTAGCCATTAGTTTTTCCAATTCTGAATAGATCACATCTGTTTGAGGATGTGATCTGTCCCCTGCCACGAACATGTAGATTCTGTTCCCAATTTCTATAATTGTGTGGCCCGAGAGTTTTCTCACTTTCCTTCTTTTCATAAGGTCTCTTACTTGATCAGCTTCTTCCTTTTTTGCTAATGATGCATAAAGGTTGGACAATACAGCATAACGACCAGGGTTCTCAGGATCCAGTTCAAATAAAATCTTCGCTGCCTTTTCAGCCCGTTCTACATCGCTATGAATTTGGGAAGCTCCAAGCAATGCTCCCCATACACCAGCATTTGGTTCTATTGGCATTCTCTCAATAAAATCCACTGCTTCATCTAAACGTCCACCTCGACCTAATAGGTCTACCATACAGGCGTAATGTTGATGTAATGGTGTGACCCCAAAATCTCTACTCATGGATTCAAAGCACTCCCATCCTTCATTTAGCAACCCAGAATGGCTACAGGCTGACAAAACTGATCCAAATACAATGGGGTCGGGTTTTACAGAAAACTTCATCTGATCAAAGAGGCAGAGTGCTTCTCTACCATGGCCATGCATTGCATATCCGGATATCATAGCACTCCAAGATATCAAATTCTTCTCAGGCATCTGATCAAATAACTTCCTAGCATGCTCTAAGTTCCCACATTTGGCATAGAGATCTACCATACAAGTACCTAGCGCTACGCAATTTTCGAAAAATCTGCGAATTATGATTGCGTGCACCGTGCAAGCTTGCAAAAAAGAGCCTAACTCCAAACAAGCTTGGAGCACACTAAGTAATGTTATTGCATCTGGGTCGATACGCAAGCATAACGACTCTCGAAAGAGATCCAAAGCTTTTAAAGGCATATCAGCTTTGACATAAGCCTCGATCATGGCCGACCAACACACCAAGTCCTTGTCATGTATCCCATTGAAGAGGGCTCGCGCAACATCGATTCTGCTGCACCTTGCGTACATGATAATTGCCGACTGTAGGACAGAGAGATCTGAATCGAGTCCATTATCCATCGCAACTCTACAAACGACATCAGCCTCAGCTTCCCTGTGCACACAAGCCATCACATCCACAGCTGCCCCCTTATTTGGACGGACTCCCCCATCCACCATCTCCCAAAACAAGCGCAAGCCATCCTCATAACACCCGTTTCGTGCATACGCACCAATCATCGAACTCCACGAGACAACGTTCCTCTCAGGCATCCTATCAAACACCCGCCTGGCAATGTCCACGCGCCCACACTTCCCGTACATGGCCACGAGGGAGTTGCCCACAAACACGTCCGAGTCGTACCCAGATCGCAACGCGTCGTGGTGAACCAAAGCCCCGGACTTTAAATCCCCGAGACACCCACACGCCTTGAGGACGAAAGGGAACGCGAAATTGTCCGGCCCAATGCCCAGCCCTCGCATTCGAGCGTAGATGCCCAGGGAGGTTCGATACTGAAGGCCGTCCACGCAGCCCCGGATCATGACGTTCCAGAGGAAGACGTCGGCGGACTCCGAGAGCGAGAAGAGAGCACGCGCGTGAGGGAGGGATTTCAGAGACGCGTACCTGGCGACGAGGTGGGTGAGGAAGCGGAGGTCGAGGTGGAGGTGGGACCGGAGCATGGCGGCGTGAACGGCCTTCAGGGAGGTCAAGGAGCCGCATTGCTTGACGAGGGCGACGCAGGTGTCGGGCCCGACGGGTCGGCGGACGAAGGGGGTGGCCTGTGATTCCGCGAAGAAGAGAGAGTGAGAGCGGAGGGGCTCGAGCGCGCGTAGCCTCTGCACTTGCATGGAGTCCCTCCGATATTACAGGAGAGCCATCGGAAGATAAGGGGGGGTTAATATTTCGATTTCTAAGGCATTCGTTAATTTTGCGAGATAATTACCAATCACGTCACTAAACTTTGGTTTCAATTATCAAAAGCACTAAACTCCTTTTTTTTTATGCGATCGAAAAAAACGACATTACACCTTTCATAAAACTGAAAATGACTCGATCATAATGTGAGATTAGTTGAGTGCCACGCCAGCTTAGTCGAAAGATCGTGTTGTTGTGCTAGATGAGTAGCGAGGTCTGACAATAATGCTTTGAATTATTTACTAATGTTGTGCTATGCGTGCCACATCAATGTCTTGTATGCACCGGAACACCCAAATTAAGATTTGCTCCAAAGATTTAATTAGATTTTGGTAAAAGTTGATCAACTGCACAAAGGGTTCATTTGGATCGGCTCAAAGCCTTTAGGGGAATGCAAAAGCTTTTAAATTAAAGATATTTTGTAAAATACAAAGATTATTTGGTAAATTATAATTGAAAAATACCTTAAAATGCGACTTTGGAAAAATGTTATTTGGTAAACATAAATTTACAAATTACTAATTGGCAACTGAATATTTTAATATTTTTAAATATTTTATGATTTTTTTTATCTTTTTTCCTTCCGTAACCCCTCCCCTACCTCCAATCATTCCAATGACCGGCCAGAGGCAGTGCGAATAAGGAGGTGAGATCAAACCCTACCATGACCGAGCGAGGGTCGACCTTGCAAGCCTAGATCTAGGCTTGTGAGATCGACCCTCGTCGGACTCTGGCAAGGCTCGAGAGGTGGCAACGCAAGGTTGCGCCGTCACCGGGCAAGGCAGCAGGGGGAGGAGGGGGTGCGTGGAGGGCATGGTGGCACGCTTGCGGCAACGGCGGCACACACGGCGGTGGCTGTGGCGCAGTGTTGTCGGCAGTGGTGTTCTCCAAAGGTTTATCCGAAAATTTACTCTGTGCAAGGTAATAGGATCATCCGAACGTCACGAGATGCTTGGATGACCCGGGACACCGTTGTGTATATACGTGGATTTCCTCCTGGTACAAGGCTAATATCGTCTCAGGTGGCGAAACACAAAATAAGCTTCAAGAGACACCAGCCATTGATTAAGGTGAAACAAGAGAACTAGACCTTGATTCGAACAATCCCCCTCAAGCTTCCCTTTTCTTTCTTGGTCGAAAATTTGGGAAAATAAGCCATAGATGATCTCTCTTTTTCATCAAAAATTTTACAGAATACTTGCCAATAAAAATTTAAAAGACACTTAACAACGCAAAGACAAAAGGCGATGCAGAAGAAGACGCCTTTTATAGTGCAATTCAAAGCAAATTTGGTTCGGCGTTGTCTCTTGCAACTAATCAAGCCAGCTGAAAAATGTCAAGATGAAAAGGAAACGAAGACATCAGACAATGTAATTTCCCACAGCTCAACCCAGCGTACCTCAAGTGGCTTTGTTTGACAACTGAAGTGCAAAAGGACAGCAACATGTGCATGGTGATTTATATAATGTCTGAAACCCAATTCGACACAAGTACAAAACCAATCTTCTCCGAAAACAACTCTGCATTTGGATAACTCGTGATTTGCAAGATGTCAAGTCCAAGGAAGAACTTTTTCGGTTCTTCGAGTAAACATTTTCTGAGGTATCAATCTCAGTAAGTAGAATGAACGACGGCTAAGAGAACAAGGCAAAGGAGCCTTGAGGGAGAGAGTTCGGGCAAGGTCGAGTGCCAATGGACACTGGCTTACTTCTTGATATGATGAGCTTTCTTGGCCACCATGGCGAACCTAGAGATGGAGAAGAGAGTGAAGAGGGGACACTTGAAGCAATAAAAAGGAGTATGTGCAGTTGAGGGCTGGCGGCTTTCTACCTAAATAGAAGCCAAACAACATTGAAAGCTCCACGATCTTATCCGGGGCCAAAGAAAGAGAAACTTCAAGGGCTTTAACAAGGTTATTGGAAATAACTACCTAAGAAATTGTTTGTGTATGTGTGTTTGCATTGTCAGAAGAATTTTCCTTCAAGCTGAAGTTGCAATCCAGGTTTTAGTGCCCCTAGGCAGTTGAAGATAACAAAGAATAAGGGAAAATTACCATTAAAAAAAAAGGTCTTTTGCTAATTAGGCCTTAAAACTTTTGCATTTGTGCTAATTCAGTTCATTCAATCAACTTAATGCCCCTAGGCTCTTCAAGAGTAAAGGAATGGTACTGACAACCCAATCTACACTGCATCCAAAGGGTGTGGAAATTTACGCAAGAATCCTAAATCTCTAATGTATAATGCAATCAAGTTCTAAACCTTTCCATTAGTTCAATTACTTCATTAATGTTTTCAAAAAGTGTAATCAAGTTCTTCTAATAAACGGTGCCCAAAATTATCAATGCGTCATTCGAAAAGTGCTTATATGGTATGTCTGAATTGCACCTTTCAAATATAACTCGAGGGCTTAATTGCACTTTTCAGCAAGATTAGGAGATTTTAATGTAATCCGTTTAAATGTTTGGGATTCAATCACACTTTTTGGTAAAAGATAGGACTTGATTGGATCAACCGAAAGATTTAGGACTCAATTGTATTTTATATACATGATCTACACATAGAGCCTCTACAATTGCATGGAGTCCCTCCGATATTACAAAAGAACCATCAGATGATATGGGGGGAAATATTTCAAATTATAAGGCGTTCATTAATTTGACAAGATAAATACCAATTTAAAAACAGAAGTTTGATAAGATAATTTCTGTGGATTTTTCTCTCTTTTTTTAAATCCACTTAGAAAACATAAAGTTTTTATTCATAAAGATGTTATGCATGTCATACATTTTTCATTTTCAAGGTAAATTTCCGACCATTGCAACGGGAAAACATGGGGAGAAGTACATTAGAAGTGGCAAAAATTATGTACAATGCTTATTTCATTGCCAAAAGTTTCCGCTGATCACCTAACTACAAAATCAAAATAAAAATGATCACCTTATGGCTCCGATAAGAAATTACGGTGAAAGTGACTACATGATATTTATATTTAATTTTTTTAATTTGAGGTGGCAAATTTTTTAAAAATACAATCCATGTGGTTTTTAAAAATTAAAACGAAGCTTAAAAAAATTAAATTAAATTTGAAAAACAGCTGAAAATTTTATTTAAAAAATTTAGAGGGAGAGAGAGAGCATACGATTGCACAGGCGGTGAATGCTTGCATAGGCCCTCACCTGCAGTTGCCCTCGCCCATCACCTCCTGTTGTTTCCTTTTTTTTAGCTTAATTTTGATTTTGTTTATTATTTTAATCTTTTTAATTTTTTATTTTGTATACTTAATTTTTTTTGAACTTTTATCTTTTTTATTGTTGATTGGACCTTTGGTGAGCCATATCGGCTTTAAATATCAATGAAAAATGCCAAATGGAATTTTTAGCCAAGCAGATCAGAGTTGGTACTTAATGATTTTTTTCAAAAAAAAAAAAGTGGCACTTAAGAAATCTAACAAAAATTTTTTACATTAAAGTGAGCGTTGTACATAATTTTTGGCACTTCTAGTATATTTATCCCTGCAAACATGTTACTAAACTTTGATTTCAATTATCAAAAGCACTGAACTTTCTTTGTTTTTTTTTTTTTTGCAATTGATGTACTCGATCCAATTTTCAACAAATTTTCTTTCATAAAAAAAACGACATTATATATTTCGTAAAACTGAATATGACACGGCCATATTGTGAGGTACATCAACTTAATGAAGAAGGTTGTGTGGCCATGCTAGACAGATAGCGAGGTCTAGTGATAGCACTTTGAATTATTTACTAATGCTGTGCTGGGAGTGCTACATCAACATCTTGTATACACTTGAACACTCAAATTAAGATTTGCTCCAAAAATTTAATCAGGTTTTGGTAAAAGTCGATCAACCGCAAAAAAATGTAAATGATTAGAGTTTGATAGCTTGATTGCAAAGTGCACTACAGTGAAATTTACGATCATTTTAAACTTTATTATTTGAAGGAAAAGTGTAGGTTAAGGTGTCGAATTTAGCAATCTTGCGTTGTATATGATGATTGAAGAGTTACACTAAGAAACAAAAGTTGTAATTATGGATAACTTTTGATAAGCATCATGAAATTAAAAAGGTTTTTGAGAATTACTTTCTATCCATAAGATTTGGAAGTTGGGAGAAGAACACGTACACTGTTCAACAAAACAGAACTTTATATGGTATTGGCCTAAATTATTGATAATATATATAGGTATGATTCAGGAAAGAAACCGCTTCTTAGTTCCTAAAACTTAAATTTCTATTTTAATTAGAGATGTGGAATTGAGGATGGAAAAACAAAGGATAACATTAATTAAATGAACTCGAGAAACTTAATGGGTAATTAATTAGCCACAGAGGAATTAAGAAACTACATCAGCACAACAAATTCGATCCAAGGTTGTACTTCTCTACAAGATTGGAAAAAACCTAGAAGACATGTTTCTCGGTTTCTTCAAGTGCACTTGTTCAACCCCCAAGAAAAAGGGTTCGTTAAACAAATAAAAGAGAAGACAAAGGCTTGAAGAAAACTCTCTCTGAACTGATGTAGTTTGAAAGACCTCTATGGTATTAGACATCGTGTCTTCTCTTGACACCTTGGTTTCTCTTTGGGCCAATCTGTTGTTGAGAAAAACCCTTAAGTAGTTTTGAAGTTGACATAACAATCCATAATCTCTAATATCTAAATTAATGCTGTGAAATACTATTTTGCAGATTATCCAAAGGTATATGGAACAAAATACATGAAATTGAATTTGGCAAGATAGGCTCAAACGGTATTCTAAGGGACTCAGACACTATTTAGAGCTTACACATTATGCGAGGAGTTCAGACATTGTTACATAACTCCAGTTTTGGTGAAGTATTTTACCAGCAACAACCAAATTATCAAGAAATTTATTTCAAGATGATTAGTGGACATATTATATCATCACAACAGCTAGTAATTAAGGTAGATTTATACTTAGAGATTCTCAATCATGAAGATCAATTAAGGACATGGATAAAGAAAAATGAGGATAACTCACCTAATGAAGTAATCCATCTATGGAAACCCATGATCGCGATTGTATGGGCAATTTGATCCAAAGGGGGATTCTTTCCTTTGTCGACCTCAACGGCTCTTGCAACAGAAAGTTGAGATGGAAAAGTATAAAAGGAGATCTCAAGACTGAAGAATGCATATACAAGAGAATAGAATTCAAAATTCCAAGAGCGAGAGAACTTCACATTCATCACATACTTTGATCTAACATTGTATTACTTAGAGGAAAACATATGAGTATAAGCGTGTTAGACAGGAAGTTTATTCACCAAGTTATAACCTTTGAGATATTCACTAATAGAATCTAGCCAATTGACTGCCAGCATGAAGAAGTGGACGTAGACTTAAACAAAGCTAAACCACTATAAATCTTGTGTGCTTATTTTCTTTCCCTTACTCTCTCTATTTATATATTGTGTTAGTAGATTTATGCATAGCACTACATCTAAGGGACTCTTAGATCATACTAGCTATTATCGTTTGAACGAAACTCTGAGCAAACTAGTTAAATTCCACATCGTTTTCTTAAAATTCTTTAAAGTCACCTATTCACCTCACTTTAGGTGATATTGCTAGCCACAACAATTGGTATTAAAGCTTGGCACTCGTATTCTTATTGAAGTGTTATTATTTATAGGCTAATGATCTTTATGGCTAGCAATTTCGTGCCCACTTAGATTGAAGAAGAAAGTAACAACAGGCCACCCTACTTCGATGGAAAGGAGAATAGCGAGTGGCAAAAAAAAATTAAGGCATATCTTAGATGCGAAGATCCACACATACGGAATGTCGTGCAAAAAGGAGTTGATCCATCCGCAAGCACTTCAGGAGGTTCAAATGCTAGGGACAATACCAACACTACTCCTGTAGCTGTTCTATCTGCTACCAAATTAGCAAGGAGATATACTCTAAATGCTAAAGCTATTTATTCATTTTATAGTGCATTATCTCCTATTGAATACAAACGTATTGTAGATTGTCCTTCTTCAAAAATAATACGAGATAAGCTCAATGTTACCTATGAAGGAACAAACAGAGTTAAGGAGACCAAAGTTAACATACTCCTCGGCCACTATGAAGCATTAAAATGAAGCCTAATAAAACAATGAAAGAAATGATCATGGGCAATGAGTGTCTGGTCCGATGAGGAACAAACTTCTAAGAGCACTCACAAAAGAATGGGACTACATCAAAACATCCATTTGAGAGACTTAAACTATCTCACCGTTATCCATGGAAGAACTCATTAGGACTCTGCAATCCTACAAGGATAAAAGAATCAATGAGGAAGCTCAATCGAGATGTGACGTCCTGGAAATTTGGAACCCGAAACTTTAATGAAGTTCGGATTTTCTTCGAAAAGGATTGATTTTTGGATGCAAAAAATATTTAGTTGGAACGTTAATCCAAAATGTGAATTTCGTTTGATTTCGCCGAAGAAAATCCCCATTCGCACTGATAATTTTCCATCCGCGTCGAACTCGATCGTGTTGAATTGTCATCGCGTGAGCTCGAAAAATATTCCCATTGATCATGAAAAATTTTTACCCTGTCCTAAATTTGCTAATTGTATTCTTGCCCTCAAATTTATTGGCTACAAGACAAGAGACTTCAAAATTTTGGGCCCCACCCTTTCCTTTTTATTTTCGGCTAAACTCCTCCCCTAGCCGAATTACACTTGCCCCACCAACCCTACTTCCCTTCTCACATTTCGGTTGAGGTCCCTCCCCCAATGACCCACGTGCCTTGCACTTTTCTCTCATTCTTTCATCCTTATCTGCCGAGCCCTATTTCCCATGCAAGTGAGACAAATCGGCATGATTAGAAGCCACCAACTCCCACTATTCACATGGGAAACTTTGCTGCAGCTGGCTTCTCCTTCTTCTTTCTTCTTTGATCTTCTTCCTTGGACGGTTCCTCTCGGCTGGTCTCTATTGGATTTGGCCACTGCTTGATCTTCGTCTGCTGCGGCTTCTGCTTCTCTTCTTCATCTGCTGCTGGGTTTTCCTTTTCGCTACTACTGGAATCTGCTGTTGTACATCCCTTAGCTGTGCTCATGCTGCCCGCTGCTTTTTTCCACTGCTGCTCATGTCCCTCTTAGCAGCTTACAAAGCTACTACAGCTGCTGTCTTTGTTCGTTGCCGTTTCTCCTTTGGTTCTCGAGCTGCTCGTGAACCTTACTACTGTTGACTCCAACCTTCACTACTGCCACCGGTGAGCTGCTTCTTGACTGCTTGAGTGTTATTGTTGCTATTGCAGCTTCTTTTCTCGACTATATGAATCTACTGCTGCTACATCTTCGTCTTTTTTTCTCGGCGGCTAGAAAAACCTGTTGGTTGTTTTGCTGCATCCTCTTCTTCCCTTCCTCCTTTATCGGCTGCTCAAGCTTGGGCTGCTGCTACTTCTTCTTCTACAACTCCCTGCTGCTACTTCTTCTTCTACAACTCTCTACTACTTGACCTTCACTCTCTCAACTGCTTAAACCCTCTATGGCCGTTGCTTGCTTTGGCCGTTGACCTCTTCCTCTCAGTCGCTTGTTCTCTGTCATGCTGTTGCCTCCTCCGCTGGAACCTATCGCTACAGTTGGAGCACCCTACCCGTGAGCTCGCTATACCACCCTAGCTCGCCTCACCACTGCTCTAGCTCACAGCCGATCACCACGACGTACTCCTCCTTTTTCCTGCTCGAGCCACTACATTACGCAAGCTCAGCCGCGTGACTCTCTGAGCTTAGCCAAGCTCGTTACTTGACCAAGATGCCGTCAGATTTTTGGGTGAGCATCACCTCTAAACTTGACTTAGAATGTCAGATATACTAGGTACTTGAGCTAGCGTTAGTTTTATTGTGAAAATTTGATTTCTTGGGCATCATTTGTCGGTTATTTGCTACTGGTCAAGTGGTGTATTTGCTGGTCATGGGGGCAAAATAGCTTTTTTTGTGGACTCTAGGACTTGTCATGTGTGCCAGATTACTTATCCTTGAGCCTAGACGATTTAGAATGAAAATCGAGTCATAAAATGCGAATTTTTGTGATATGTGATGCTTGGTTATCATGTTCGATGTATTTTGATGTGAGATGCGTGCCCATGTAAATAATCATGAGGGAAAATGCATGTGGTAAAGCTGACTTGCATGAGTATTTATGCGTCGAGTCAATTGGGGACTCTGTGCTATACATCATCGATATGCATGCTAACATGAGACATGCATGTTTGGCGGAGTGCGTAGAATCATGTGGGATGGCCCGGCAGTATCTAGGGGGCCACCGAGAAAGCGGGGTGATAAGGAGGTGCCGATCACAGTGTTAATTGAGCCATGGTCATTGCACTTACGTCCGAACATGCTCGGCACAGGATAGCTAGAGTGACAAGGGTGTCAACTTTAGTGTGTTTAGACATGGGTCCGAGACCGAAAGTGCTATTGAGCCACTGGTAGGCTTTGGTCCGACAATGCTAATTGAGCCATCGGGGATCCCAAGAGAATCATTGAACATGTTACATCTGCATCTGCATATGTATGATCTGAACTCATGAATGCACGTGATGGTTTCCGCCTTTAGCTTGAGATGCATGACTATCTTGATGTTCGTGTTTTGATTGTGTTTGACACTTGTGACCCTAGAAATGCATGTTGAGAGTCTTCCTAGCGTATGCTTCTTTCTATGCTGAGTTTAGGAGTGTGTTTGCTAAGTTTCGACTCATATTTTGTGGTTGATCGCCCTTTCAAACCCTTGACCCTAGATATGAATATTCCCTGAGTCCGCCATGGGATCCCTCAGGAGATTGAGATAGAGATAGTTAAGTATCCTTCCATGGACAAAGTTTTGTATGAGCGGTATAATTATACTGTATGAGTCGACGAGAAATATGATATTTTGATCCCTCATAGATACAAGGGGTGGATGTGCCGGAGGGGTCATGAGTGGCAGGATCCTTTGTATAGTTTAGATGTCCCAATCTTCTAGATGGAGCCGAGAGATCTGATGAATGCAGCTACTTTTGAAGGTGAATTCGTAAACCCTGATCCAATAGATGTGCTAGACTCATATGGGGATGTGATGATGGAGATTGATAGAGCGGATAATGTGTTTGTCAAGCAAGCGAATTGCGAGCCTAGATCCCTGATACCTGAGGAGTTTGATCCAGAGGAGTTGCCCTTGTCCGAGGATAAGTAGTCCCCCGATAATGCATAGATGGAGATTAGTGACATTTTTGGTTTGGCATGTTCCCTTTTTTATCGTGGCCAACTTATGTTTTTTGAGGTTCAGATGAAAATCTTCCCCTCTATGATGTATCGAACCTTTACTGTTATATAATATGCTATATAGATTCGACTTTCTCTATCTGTTTATCCTGCATGTGTTTTTGTCTGCAATTTGTGCACTTTCCGTTGTCGCATTTGATAGCCATTATCTGGCTTGCAGTGGGTCCTAGGTCGTCGTTTGTATTGGCTAGGCGATGTACAAATACTAAGGTGGTAGGATGTTGCGTATCCACCGAGTTCGGAGCGTGACACGAGAGGTAAGAAATCTATTACTTTAAAAACTAACGATGATTATGATGATTCAGATTCTGAAGATGAAGATGCTAAAGAACTCGCTCTCATCGTCAAAAGATTTAAAAAGATGGCCAAAAAGGGAAGAAATGTTAAGGGAAAAAGGAATCTCAGACGAAGTGATCAAAAGAGGTCATCTGAGAGTAGAGAAGATAGCAAGGATGTAATTTGCTGTGAGTACAAGAAAAAAGAGCATATCAAGCCAAACTAACCACTTCTAAAGAAGAAAAAAAGGAATGAAAAATCAAAGAAAGCCCTAAATGCTGAGACTTGGAGCAACACATAATGTAAAAGTGATGAGGAATATGTCAACATCTGTTTCAAACTCTGAAGAAGAATCTAAGGTAACCCACTCCGCTATTCCTACTAAGGTATCTGAGTATATTAAGAAGCTGTGCTTATACTATAAAACTACTCTTAAAAGGCTTTTTGGGTTGAAAAGGGAGGTTTGGTGTTGAAAACAAAATAATATTTCTCAAAAAGATAAAATAAATTTTCTTGAAAGCTGGCTTTCTCAAATAAAGGAAAATTTTGATTTGATTTCTAAAAAAAATGAAGTTTTACAAACTAAGAATGATTCTTTGATAAAGGAAAATGTTTTTTTTTTTAAGAAATCTTGGATATTGGTAAAAAAGTTTTCTTTTGGATGAAAAATGTTACAACATATTCTTTCCATACAAGTTCCATACTACAATAAGTCTGAACTTGGTTTTCAAAACGAAGTGAGTTGAAAAATGATTTTCCAAAATTTAAAGAAAGAATCAGAAGAAGGCCTTCAAAACATACTTACAAGTATTACTTTTATAAGCAATTTATAAGATCTGAGGGACAAAGCGTCTCAAAATGCTCAAATTGTGGTGATCTAAGTCACTTCAGAAGTTATTGTCCAAATGTTGGGAGATCCACTCAAGATATCTTGAGATATGCAAACTCCTCTAACACAAAAGGACCCAAATAGATTTGGGTGCCAAAAAAAAAAACTTGAATTCTTTTGATATTTACAGCTACCAATTAAAAGAAGAGATAAATGGTACCTCAATAGTGGATGCTCGAGAAACATGACTGGGGATCCAAAAGGATTCATCAATCTAAAAGAATTTGATGGAGAAAGCATTTCCTTTGGTGGTAATAATAAAGGAAAGATCATAGGCAAAGGAACCATAAAGATTGACAATCTCTTCGTTAACGATGTGTCTTTGGTTAAGGGATTAAATTATAATCTTATCAATATTAGCCAATTATGTGATATTGGTTTCAGAATCTCTTTTGTGAAAGAGAAATGTTCAAGTCTCACCATGACAACAAAGAATCTTTCATAGGAAGAAGACATAAAAATATCATCTTCTGGACACGTCATCTGAGGACATCCAATGTCTTGCATCCATCAAAGATAAGTAAAAAATTTGGCATAAGAAGCTGGGACAAATAAGCTTAAAAAAATCTCAAAACTTTCCTTAAAAAAGCTTGGGAGAGGACTTCTAAATGCCAAATTTGAGCAAGTAAAGTTTTGTGATGCTTGTATGCTGAGAAAACAGGTCAGAAATTCTTAGAAGTCAAAAAATTAAGTTTTCACTAATCGTGCTTTACAGCTTCTACACATGGGTGTTTTTGAACCTACCTGAACCCCAAGCATTGGAGATAAAAAAAAAATGTTATCTAGTAATAATAGATGATTATACCAAATTTACTTGGGTTTTCTTTTTTGCACACAAGAATAATGCATTCTCATATTTTGAAAACTTTTCAAAGAAAGTTCGAAATGAAAAATGTTATTCAATTTCCACCACCAAAACAGATCATGGCGGAAAATCTAAAAATCAAGCGTTTGTAGCTTTTGTGATAAAAACGATTTTCAATATAATTTCTCATCTCCTTATATTCCTCAACAAAATGGAGTAGTTGAAAGGAAAAATCAATTTTTACAAGAAATAGCACAAACTCTCATTATTGAAAGCAAATATCCTTCTCATTTCCAAGCAGAAGTTATTTCTACTGCATGTTACAACATAAAACAAGTTTTTCTGAGACCATTGCTTGAGAAAACCCATATTAACTTTACAAAAGCAAGAAACCAAACATAGCATACCTTCATGTATTTGGCCATAAATATTTTATCCTCAAAAACTCAAATGATCGTCCAAGAGAGTTTGAAAAAAAATCAAATGAAGGAGTGTTTCTTGGATATTCCACTTCAAACAAGGCATACAGAGTTTTTAACAAAAGCTCAAGAACAATTGAAGAATCAATGAACATGAGATTTTAAAATGCAGATGATACTCTGAAGATATGCACTGAAATCTCCACATCATTTGAGAGAAACCCACTATCTGAGCAGACTTCAGCATTTGAGGATAAAACATCATCTGGAATCACTCAAAACGTCAACAATACTCAAGCTACTACATCATCTGAGAACGTAGATCAAGATTCATCTCCAGAAGATAAATAAGACAAAAGATATAATAAAAACTAGAAACACAAATTCATTAGAGATATAGAAGATAGAATCAAGACCAGATAAGCATTTCTGCACTTGTATCTGAAGGAGCACTTAAAGGAATTAAAGAGGCTCTTCTAGACAAAATTTGGATGGGAACTCATACCCAAACCTAAGGATCATCCAATTATTAGAACCAAATGGGCACTCAGAAACAAATTGGATGATAAGGGCGAAGTTACAAAAAAACAAAAAAAACAAAGCCAAACTTATAGTAAAGGGATACTCTCAAGAAGAGATGGTTGACTACGATGAAACATCTGCTCCCAAAGCAAGATTGAAATCTAGTAGATTGCTTCTAACATTTGCTTATACGACAACTTCAATCTATATCAAATAGATGTCAAGAGTGCATTTTTTAATGGTTACATCAAGGAAAAGATGTATGTGTAACAATCATCTGGGTTTGGAGATCCAAAAAGCTCAAATCATATCTACAAACTCAAGAAAGCTCTTTATGGACTTAAATAAGCATCTTGAGCTTAGTATAAGAGGTTAAGTAATTTTCTTGTTGGTAAAGGTTATGAAAAATGTAAAGTAGATACAACTTTATTTATGAAAGAGGAAGATAAATATATCTTGCTTAGTCAAATATATGTTGATGATATCATATTTGGTTCTTCTTACAAAAAACATTTGCAAGAATTTCTCTTAGATCATGCAAAGCAAGTTTGAAATAAGCATGATGGGAGAACTCACATTCTTCCACGGACTTTAAATAAATCAAACTAAACAAACCTTCATACATCAAGAGAAGTACGCAAAGGAATTTGTGAAGAAATTTGAGCAAGAAAATTGTAAGAAAACTGAATCACCCATGTCTTCTTCATCCAAGCTAGACAAGGATGAACAGGGAAAACAGGTTGATCAAAAGCTATATAGAAACATTATCATTTCTTTATTATATCTTAATGCTTCTAGACCTAACATCATTTTTAATGTGTATATGTGCACTTGATTTCAATCTGATCCTAACGAATCACATCTCTCTGCAATAAAAAGGATCACAAAAAAATATTGGAACCAATCTTAGTCTGGGATTGTGTTATCAAAGACCTCATACCTTATTTACATGGCCACTCTGATGTCGATCTTGCAAGTTGCAAATTAGACAGAAAAAGCACTTCATGAACATGTCAACTTCTGGGATCATGCTAGTGTCTTGATATTCAAAGAAATAAAAAAAAAATGTGGCACTGTTAACCGTCTCCTTGGGGATTTGTTGTGGGCAAATCTTGTGGATGAAGCAACAATTAAGGGACTTTGGTTTTGAAGCCTCAAATGTAGAAATCAAGTGTAAAATCCAATCGATTGATTGCTAGTGTGAAAAAGTGAACGTAGGCTTGAACAAAGTCGAACCACTATAAATTCTCTGTACTCTCTCTCTCTCTCTCTCTCTCTCTCTCTCTCTCTCTCTCTCTCTCTCTCTCTCTCTCTCTCTCTCTCTCTCTCTCTCTCTCTCTCTCTCTCTCTCTCTCTCTCTCTCCCCGATCCCCGGGGCCCGCAGCAACCCTACCAAAATGTCTCATATCAGAAAGGATAGCGTCCCGGGCACGCTAACGACCAAACGATTATTTTCGACGCATGCGGAAACTGCAACCTCCCCGTACAATTAATAACAACCGGGATAGAATAGTAGGATAAAAGATCACTCAATAAAAATCAGTTTAACAAAATCCAAACAGTTTAACAAAAGACAATCATTCAAAAGGCAGATACTCTTCAACCCTACGGAAGCTACAATAAATATAGCCCCACTCTTCGGGGCGGCTTCCTAAGACCGACAAAAGTCATAAGGTCAAGCAGGGTTAACTTCGTATCTACTCCCAAAAGAGGGGGCCTACTACGCCATCGTTTTCCTCAATGCTTCCAACCTGAAAAAGGTTTAATCATAACGGGGTGAGAAATAAATCTCAGTCAGTCAACGCCTAAGCCTGGCTAGGGGCTGATTCGCTCAGGCATCCTATGCAATAAAATATTCCAACAGTACAAAACCAACCACATGCAATCTTACCACGCCTTGGATCACACATATGCAGGACTCGACTCCTCACATAAATCAATCAATCAAGGCGAACAATCATAACCCCACAGTAACTTGCACACGTAATGCTCCACACGAATTTCAATTTTTATTAACCATTGGGCTCGGCTCACACGACTGGTGTGGCCCGACACTACGACTGGCAGTGTCCACGCTACGACTGGCAATGTCTACTGGCATGACTGGGCTTCGTCCCTTCCCTTCGGCGACGGCGTCCAATAGTCCGTAAGATTCGTACGATTGGCACGACACGGTATAAATAGGAATCCCATAAGGGCTTCGGCCCATCGCAAGCTGCGACCGGTGTCCGATAGTCCGTAAGATTCGCACGACTGGCACGACACATTACTATCAGGAATAACCGTACGACTGGCACGGATCGTACAACTAGCACGGATTTTTAAGCCCATCATATGACCACACGAGCACGCAATCCAACCAATCCAGTTTTATCTTTGCATTTAATTAAAATGCACATACGATCGTGCTCAAAATCCGGCTCAAAACCGTTTTTTTTGCATGCTCAAGTATAAAATTTTGACTTTGCATGCGGTCACATGATTATTCACACCATTCACCAAACTTCGAGTTTAAATAAGTGCAACTCACCATCAATAAGCACACAACAAATACACAATTATTCAATAATCACTCAAAAATAAATCAATAATAACAAGTAGATAAATAAATAATTAATCGTGAATTAGAAAATCAACAAATATTCATCCATCGATAATTTAATAAAATTGATCAATAAATTCGTCGCAAATAATTATCAATTTAATAATAATTACTAATTTGGACCACGATTAATTAAAACACTATAATCAATAAATCAAATATTAATTAATTAATTTCATCCAAATTAATTAATTAAAAATAATAATAATTAACCCGAGAGTAACAATTATTATTGTTTATCAACCCAAAAATAATTAATTAAATTCTTAATCAGTCCAGAAATAATTAATTAAATTTTTATACATCCATCATCGTAAATATTTATTAATTTAATAATAATAAGTCACGGTTAATTAAAACATCATAATTAATTAACCAAATATTAATTAATTAATTTCTTCCAAATTAATTAATTAAAAATAATAATAATTAACCCAAGAATAACAATTATTATTTATCAAACCAAAAATAATTAATTAAATTCTTAATTAGTCTAGAAATAATTAATTAAATTTTTATACATCTATCATCGTAAATATTTATTAATTTAATAATAATAAGTCACGGTTAATTAAAACATCATAATTAATTAACCAAATATTAATTAATTAATTTCATCCAAATTAATTAATTAAAAATAATAATAATTAACCCAAGAATAACAATTATTATTTTTTATCAAACCAAAAATAATTAATTAAATTCTTAATCAGTCCAAAATTAATTACTTAAATTTTAAATAATCCCGGCCCGCCTCAATTAAATAAATCAATCACAATATAGACAGGTCAATTTAGTCTAATTACCAACTAGCCACAGACTGCCTCGCTAATCAATCTAACCTAATTAATTGTGGTCATTTAACCTAACCCAGTCCCTAACTAAACCGACCACAATTATTGTACCTAAACACCCTAATTGACTAATTATTCTAGTCCCGAACGAATTAACGACCTAACCGAGAGTTAGAGGCTAACTCATTAATTTCCAGCGATCCAGCGACGACGGCGATGGCGGTACTGTTTCGGCGACACTGTTCCAGCGACTCTTCCGACGGTACTGTTCCGGCGAGGTTCCGGCGAACGGCGGCGACGACGAAATCGACAACGGTTTTTCCGGCAAGCGACGGCAACAAAATCTACGATGTCCTCGGTTAGTCGGTGGACAACCGAAGCTCCGAGGGGCAGCCGTTGATGGCGGTGGCCTTGGACGGTGGAGGTGGAGCTCGAGAAGAAAGCTGCGATGATCAGACGGCAAGAGGAGACGACGATGACGTCGAGCTCAGTTGGATGTGCCGATGCGACGGAGAAACAACGATGACGTGATGCAACGGCAAGGACAGTGCAAGTTCGAGCGAGCTAGAGGTGGCGTCGGGTGGAAGAAAACCAGAAGTGGAGAAGAAGAAAAAGAAGAAGAAGAAGAAGGAAGCCTCGGCTGCAACAAGGTAATGGTTTCTCGTGTGCACTATGGAGGGAGGAGAAGGTCAATAAAAAATGAAAAGCAAGGGACAAAGGGAAATGATGAGGGACATGCGGTAAAAAATAGGGGAATAAGTCAGAAAGAGAGGGAGAGAAAAATATAAATTATTGGGATGGGGAATAAATAAAGATGATGGGGGAAAGTGGGGTGTGCGTGGGGAAGAGAGAGAGAGAGAGAGAGAGTATAAATGATAAAAAAAAAATTGGGATGTTACACACACACACACTATATATATATATATATATATACTGTCTTAGTAAATTTGTGCATAGCGCTACTTCTGAAGGTATCTCAAATCTTACTAGCTATTATCGTCCGAGTAAAGTTCTCAGCACACTAGTTATATTCCGCATTGTTTTTTTAAAATTGTTTAAAATGACCTATTCACCCTCTTTAGGTGATATCGCTAGCCACAACATCTGTAACTTTCTTGAACAAATGTTCTTGTCCATGCTCCTCAGTTGTACATGTTTTATTTGCAAGAAGGGAAAATAGATTGGTCAACGACATTAGTAGATATAAACGTCGACACCAGATGATGCTTAATTGTCTTGCGATTAGTCGAAAAGAATGTGAGATTCACTGTAGTTTATGTGACCTTTATAGCATTGCTGGTGAGAGCTATCTTTGCTTAACATACATGTAGTCTTTCACGTACAGAATGTAAATCAAAGGAACTGCCGCAAACTACCTGAGTCTGGATCCGCAGGGTAGTTGCTGCAGCGCATTTTGTTTCATGCAGATTATTTTGCACGATTGAAATGGAGAGCAATGCTCGAAGTCCAAGTTAGGAAGTTCATGATTTGCTCGATCCTTGGATGCTGGTGGATCGATGACTTCGAGGGTAACCTGAATGCTTAATCAGCTGACCGGAGGACTTAACGAGACCGAATAAAATCAGTAAAACACTGGAATCAGGACACGTATCTGAAATCAAATAAAACAGTATTGGGATTCCTTGCCTGCTTATCTCGGATGAGGCAATCTTTATTCTGTGCGTCATGCCTGGCTACAGATGATGAGTTGTGTTATTTTTAGCGTAGTATATTAGGACGAACTATTAACATTATAGCGATGAATTTATCTCTCACACATGGAGTGATTGCTATATATTGTCACTTGGACAATTCTGTCGTCACAGTGGAAATATATTGTATGGAGACTCTGCAAATGATCCGATACACAAAATAATCACAATGCAAAATATGTCAAACGTGTTCAAATGGGATCTAATGTGTGAAACACAATGGCGGTCCCAGTAGTTCATGAATTGTACTTAATCTGGTCTAGTATAACTACTCTAAGCAATAATGACTCGACATTGTTCCCAAAAAAAAAACACGCCTCAAATTCATTTGTACAAGACAGGCACCATGGCAAATCAAGACCTTAAAGCATTACAAAAATGGGCCGGAGGCGAAGGCATATTAGCTTAACTCACGGTTCCTTCGATCTTACTCTGTGCATGGTAATAGGATTACCTGAACATCACAAGATGCTTTGACGACCCACGACACCGTTGCATATATGCATGGATTTGTTAGAATTTACCATTTGTGGACTTGTCTTAATTGTAATTGTAATCGACCGTAATACGGTATTAATTTACCGTATACGGTATTTGTTTAATAAATCAGGATTACGGTTTTCTTAACGGGCCGAGAATTGGGCCTAGAATGTGGATTGGATTCGGCTCGGCCCGTGATGGGAGGGCCCGGCCGAAACCTCTATAAATAGAGGCATGCACCCCTCCTTAGGCTAATGAAAAATCGCCATTCTTCCATCTTCTCCTCGATACGGTTTCCGAGAGTGAGTGAGTGAGTCGGGAAGGAAGTCGACGGTGGCCTCATCTCGCTGGGCATCTGGAAAACCATAAGGGGGAAGAGGACGCCTCGGGTAATTGCTATTCAAGGCCGATAGTCGAAATCTCCGCGCCAAATGTCAACCGACGCTAATTCAAGTACGCCGTCTCGAATCCTTGACTATATCGTTGCTAGAATCTGTCTACGGTGATCTAGGGAGACCGTCTGAGAAGACGGACGGCCGATTAGACGGCTATCAATTGGTATCAGAGCCGCCGTAGTTCGGTTTTTAGCACGTTCGGATTTGCCTGATTTCGTGATTTTTTGCATGCTGAAATTGGTATTTGGATACATATTCGAGTTCGTCTCGTCGAGACGAGCGTTTTGAGGAGTCCCCGGCGGCTAGGAGAGGTCGCACGCGCCGGCACGCATAGCCTAGAGCTTCGGCCGCGCCGGCGCGTGCATTCCACGCGTCCCACGCGCCGGCGCGTGCGTTTCACGCGCCCCACGCGCCCGACACAATTAATGTGTCGGGCGGCGCCGACCACGCGTGGCCCCCGATAGTGCGCCACGTGGCGCACTAGGCAGGTGTTGGGCCGACCCGGTTTGACCGGGTTGACCCGACCCGTTGATCGGGTCAGACCCGGTTGACCATTGACCCGATCCGGTCAAACGGTCAACCGTTGACTGGTCAACGGTAACGGTCAACGGTCAACTGAAGCGCGTGAGGGCGCGTCCGGTGGCAGATCGGGTTGATTTTTTCACCCCTATGCTCGTATGGAAATTCCCTACACTGTGGTATGTTCAAATTAATTTTTTGAGCCCTCTAAGGTCTTGAAAATTACGAAAAAAACCCTTGTGGAAGTATATAATTCAGGGGCATTTTCGTCCTTTTCAAATTATTTGATTATTTCCATATGGTTTCTGGAGATAATATGATCGGTTCAAATGTAGAATACCACATAAGAATTGTGTAGAATTTAGTAGAGCATAAACAAAATTTAAGACTCATTAATGAGTGAAGCAATTCCATTAGTGCTGGTTGTGACTTCAATGACAATTGCCCATGTCATTAAATTTGAAATCACATCATATGTAAAATATGAAGCATAAAGTTAATATCCCTGGTGTGTGTGAGCTTCGAAGATTTAATTGGGTTGTGACCGCCTAAGTGGCACACTCAGTCAAATTGGAGAAATATCAATCTCACATTGTGGTGGGATGTCTCCTGTTTTGATATATAGTTATAGTCCCAAAGGAAGTAATTGTATGTCAGATCATGGAGGGGTACATGAATAACATATGATTGGGAGGTGACCGATTCTAGTGATTCATACACCCAAAGGTGGTGTTTCACGAAAAATTGAGAAATATTCTCATGGTCGTTGTCATGTAGAGAATTTACAATTGCATATCATGTATTCTGCCCTAAGGTGATTATATGATGATGTGTGTAATTCTCTGAAATGTGTACTTTTAAGGATTTAAAGTTACACTGTGCTTTCATAATACTAATGGTTAATATTGCTTATTTTTCAGTCACTTTTTCTGTGAATGGCAACTTCATTATAGAGGTTCTGAATGGTTCAAACTTCAAGAAGTAGAGGCAGGATTTTCTGTTTGCCATGAAAATAGCCGATGTTCACATTGCTCTTATCGAAGATAAACCTGCTGTTTCCACGGACACCAGTGAAGGATCTGAGAAGGCGCATTTAGCCGCCTGGGAAAAGAGCAACCGGATCTGCTTACTTACAATGAGAACATCCATCCAGGAACATTTGCTGAGTGGCCTCCCAGCTGACTGCACTGCAAAACAAATGATGGAAGCACTGCAAGCCAGGTACCGAGTGTCCTCCAATGCTCAGGTTGGAACTCTAATCCAGCAGCTGTTTAATATGAAGTATACAGGTGTGGGAGGTGTTAGAGATTACATCCTAAGAATGCTGGATTTGCATACTAAGATAAATGCCTTAAGTTCTGTAATCGCTGAAAATGTATTGATACACCAAGCCCTAAACACCCTTCCTCCTAAATTTGGGATCCTCAAGACCAACTTCAACTCACAGGATGAAAATTGGTCTATAAATGATCTAATTTCTAGAGCAGTCTCAGAGGAAGAAAAATTGAGGAAGGAAACTGGAAACCTTGCCTTGGTTGCCTCTAGTTCCAGTAATAAGAAAGGTAAGGGTCCTAAATCACATACTCATAAAGCTACTCATCCCACTACTGGTCCATCAGAAAAATTGGGTCTTAAGAAATCACTGTTTAAGAAGGGTAGTGACCGCTGTTTCTTCTGCAAGAAAGCGGGTCACATGAAGAAGGACTGTGCTAAATATAAGAACTGGCTGTCTAAACGTGAGCAGACAGGTATTGATTCTTTGGCACTGGTTTGTGAATCCAATCTATCTAAAGCCCCATCCAGTTCGTGGTGGCTAGATAGTGATACGACTAATCATGTTGCATTTACCATACAGGGGCTCATAAACCGGAGGAAGCCAAATCAGGATGAGTCAAAGCTCATAGTTTGAGATAAAAATAAAGCTGCTGTTGAGTTCGTGGGAGATGTCATTTTAATTCTAGAGTCTGGTTTTAATTTGATGTTAAGAAACACTTTCTATGTACCTTCCTTCAGACGGAATTTAGTTTCTGTATCCTGTTTGGACATGTGTAGTTACTCCTTTGAAATAAAGAACAGTGTGATTTCTATGTTCTATAATTCAAATAAGGTTGGGTGCTGCTATATGTCCAATGGATTGTACATATTGTGTTTAACTCCCGATGAAATATACACAGCTTATACAGCCGAAAGGGTTGTCTCCAAAAGGCCTTTACCTAAAGAGCAGTCTTACAAGTTGTAGCATAAACGTCTTGGTCACATTTCCAGGGAAAGAGCAGAAAGGCTTGTAAAAGCCGACATTTTACCTACTCTTAAAGATGACCTGGAAACTTGTGTAGACTGTTGTAAAGGCAAGATGACCAAAATAAAGAAAAAGGGTGCAGTCCGAACTTCTAACCTATTGGAGATCATACACACTGACATAAGTGAACCTGATACTCCAACCTTGTGTAGAAATTATTATTTCATCACTTTTATTGATGATTATTCCCGATATGGTTATCTGTACTTGATTAAAGAAAAGTCTGAGTCTCTTGATAAATTCAAGATATTTCGGACTGAAGTCGAGAAACAGTTGGGAAAAGTCATCAAGGTTATGAGGTCTGACCGTGGTGGTGAGTATTATGGCAGACATGGCGATGCTGGACAGCTTAAGGGGCCATTTGCCAAATACTTAGAGGAGTCTGGGATAGTAGCTCAGTTTACTATGCCTGGAAGTCCTGAGCAAAATGGTGTGGCCGAAAGGCGAAATCTCACCCTAATAGATATGATGAGGAGTATGATAAGTATGACCAATCTGCCTAAGTTCCTTTGGGGTGAAGCTTTGAAGACGGCACTATACATACTGAATCGAGTTCCCACTAAGGCTGCTCCACTGACTCATTTTGAGTTGTGGGCTGGACGGAAACCCAGCCTGAATCATTTTAAAGTCTAGGGATGTCCTGCAGAAGTGAAGCTGTATAATCCAACTTTAAGTAAGTTGGATCCTAAGACCACAAGGTGCTATTTTGTATCCTATCCAGATCATTCCAAGGGATACAGATTTTACAATCCTAATGGAGGCCAAAGGATTGTAGATTCACAGACAGCCAAGTTTTTGGAATTTGACGTGGCTGAAAAGGGTACCTGTTCTGAGACTATTGAAAGTAATAAAACTGCAGGAAACACTGCATCGTTTTCTTCACCATCACAGACTGTTATGGAGCTTCCCATACCGGAGACTGTACCTGTTGAGCTTCAGGATCCTATGGTTGATACCGTTCCTGATGAAGCTGATCAAGCCCCACAGGCTCAGTTTCAAGCTGAGGAAATTCCACTAAGGAGGTCTATTAGGCAAAGACGATCAGCGATCCCACCGGATTATATGGTCTACCTGGGTGAACAAGATTATGACATTGGCTGTGTAGTTGATCCAGTTACTTATAAGGATGCTGTTACCTGTGAGCAATCAGACATGTGATTGGATGCGATGCAGGATGAGCTACAGTCCATGAGGCATAATGGAGTTTGGGATCTCGTCAAGTTGCCTGCAGGTCATAGGGCGATTGGCTACAAATGGGTCTACAAGACGAAGAGGGATTCCAAAGGAAAGGTAGAGAAGTTCAAAGCCAGACTGGTAGCTAAAGGTTTCACTCAAAGGGAGGGAGTGGATTATGAATCAACGTTCTCTCCCGTCTCTTCTAAAGAATCTTTCAGAGTGATTATGGCCTTAGTGGCTCATTTTGATATGGAGTTGCACCAGATGGACGTCAAGACTGCTTTTCTGAATGGAGATCTCGAAGAAGAAGTCTACATGATTCAACCTGAAGGTTTTGAGGTTGATGATTCCAGCGACCTTGTATGCAGATTGAGGAAGTCAATCTATGGCCTTAAACAAGCATCCAGGCAGTGGTATTTCAAGTTTCATAGCGTCGTCACTTCATTTGGCTTCGTTGAAAATAAAGTGGATCAGTGTATATACTGCAAGGTCAATGGGAGAGAATACATTTTCCTTGTTCTCTATGTGGATGACATTCTACTGGCGAGCAGTAATATTGATCTGTTACATGAGACGAAGCGCATGCTATCAGAGAATTTTGACATGAAGGATCTTGGTGAGGCATCATTTGTCCTTGGCATTGAAATCCATAGGGATCGTACACGCCACATTTTGGGTTTATCTCAGAGGACATATATTGATCGTATCCTGGAGAGATTCAACATGCAGGATTGCAAGCCAGGTAATATTCCTATCTGTAAAGGTGATAAGTTGAATCTTTTACAGTGTCCTCAGACTGAGATGGAGAAATCTGAAATGAAGAACGTACCATATGCTAGTGCACTTGGGAGCATCATGTATGCTCAAGTATGTACTAGACCAGATGTTGCTTTTGCGACAGGACTTCTAGGCAGATACCAGTCAAATCCAAGACATGCTCATTGGATTGCTACCAAGAAGGTCCTGAGGTACTTGAAGAGGACAAGGGACTACATCATGACATACAGGCGTGTTCAGAACCTGCAGCTTATTGGATAATCGGATTCAGATTTTGCAGGCTGTCAGGACGACAAGAAGTCGACTACAGGCTACATATTCATGTTAGCGGGCGGTGCAGTATCATGGAAAAGTGAGAAACAGAAATCCATATCCTCCTCGACCATGCAAGCGGAGTTTATAGCGTGCTTTTCAGCAGCTACTCAGGCGATTTGGCTCCGGAACCTCATAAGGGAGTTGATCGTATTTGATTTTGTTGATAGACCCATACAGTTATATTGTGACAACAATTCTGCAGTGTTGTTTATCAACAACAACAGAAGTCTTAAGGGGTCTAAACATACGGAGGTCAAATTTTTTACCATAAAGGAATCCGTGCAGAAAGGCGACGTTGCAGTAGAGTATGTTTCTACAGATGATATGATTGTAGACCCACTGACTAAAGGTGTTCGCCCATGTATTTTTGAACGACATGTCATTAGTATGGGCTTAGTGGCATCATTGGATGCTGTGTTTTAGTGGGAGGCATATTTCAGTTTGTTCTAATAAAGTTTGCATCTGTATTTTATTACATTTTGTAATATAAGGATATGTATTGAAGTGCCTGCAACACTGTTAATGTTAAATACATATGTTTTATAAATCTTGAGATATGTGTAAGTCTCGAGTATTGGCTATGGACATTTAGATATTAGCCATGTTTGTATGTCTTGTTACACATAAAGAAAAGTTAACTGTAAAGTAGAGACATATGCAGGTTTATTGGAACCATATAGATATTCTTTAGTGATACGTCAGGTTTAGTATCACATAAAGAGAGAGAATGATGTCAAATAAAGAGGATAACACATAAAGTATATCTCTTTTGAGGTGTTATCCAATTACCACACTGCCACATATTAAATCCATATCAGTAAAGTTAAGAACACTCGTGACCATAGATGGCTCTGTGTCTACTGATGCAGTTACTGGCATGATCCAGTGTTTAAGACTTTACGGGATCGGATTGGCCGTTAAGAATAATCCTTAAACCAATATGAAGGCACGCACTAAAGTACAATTTCAATTAATGCTCGCCCAAGTGGGAGAATGTTAGAATTTACCATTTGTGGGCTTGTCTTAATTGTAATTGTAATCGACCGTAATACGGTATTAATTTACCATATACGGTATTGGTTTAATAAATCAGGATTACGGTTTTCTTAACGGGCCGAGAATTGGGCCTGGAATGTGGATTGGATTCGGCTCGGCCCGTGATGGGAGGGCCCGGCCGAAACCTCTATAAATAGAGGCATGCACACCCCCCTTAGGCTAATGAAAAATCGCCATTCTTCCATCTTCTCCTCGATACGGTTTCCGAGAGTGAGTGAGTGAGTCGGGAAGGAAGTCGACGGCGGCCTCATCTCGCCAGGCATCTGGAAAACCATAAGGGGGAAAAGGACGCCTCGGGTAATTGCTATTCAAGGCCGATAGTCGGAATCTCCACGCCAAATGTCAACCGACGCTAATTCAGGTACGCCGTCTCGAATCCTTGACTATATCGTTGCTAGAATCTGTCTACGGTGATCTAGGGAGACCGTCTGAGAAGACAGACGGCCGATTGGACGGCTGTCGTGACCCTCTAAAAAAATTTTAAATTTAACCTAACGCGAACCCTCCCAAGCCCTACCGAATCGCAACTTTGGTTTTTATTTAAATGATTTTGAAATTTGGAGTCGCCACTAATCGTTCTTGGTAGGTCGATTAGAAACCTAAATAAATTAGCGGGAGAACTAATTTATTCCTGCGAACTAGAGATTATGAGCTCGGGGACTTGGTTACACTAGTTAATTAAAACTAATGCCCTTTCGGTACCTTAATTTCATGGATATCCTAATTCGGCAACTCAGGCTTGGTTTATTCCTAAGGCTCTAGTAGGGTATTCTCTTTTGTGTTTTCACTTTTTAAATAGGATGCATGGATGGTATATATTTTTATTTGTTATATTTTTTTAAGTGTTAAAGATTCCCTAAAGCCGAAAGAGGGAGTGTGTTAACGACTTCTATGCAGTATTACGACATACTCATCTTTTGGGTTTGATGATTCAAAAATTAAATTATAGGAAGTACATGATAATGAATAAACACCTCCAATGGGAGGCCTAGCATTGGCTTGGCTCTTCCCTTTGGGATTTAAGGTACAGGTATTTAAGTTGCAAGTATTTAAACTACTGTAAGTAAAAACCTCCAATGGGAGGCTAAGCATTGGCTTGGCTCTTCCCTTTGGGATTTAAGGTACAGGTATTTAAGTTGCAGGTATTTAACTACTGTAAGTAAAAACCTCCAATGAGAGGCTAAGCATTGGCTTGGCTCTTCCCTTTAGGATTTAAGGTACAGGTATTTAAGTTGCAGGTATTTAACTACTGTAAGTAAAAACCTCCAATGAGAGGCTAAGCATTGGCTTGGCTCTTCCCTTTGGGATTTAAGGTACAGGTATTTAAGTTGCAGGTATTTAACTACTGTAAGTAAAAACCTCCAATGGGAGGCTAAGCATTGGCTTGGCTCTTCCCTTTGGTATTTAAGTTGCAGGTATTTAACTACTGTAAGTAAAAACCTCCAATGGGAGGCTAAGCATTGGCTTGGCTCTTCCCTTTGGGATTTATGGTGCAGGTATTTAAATTGCGGATGGACTTTGTCCTCTCCATTCTGGGGTATGAATTCTTTAAAATGAAATATAACGAATTGATTCAACAATTTGAAATTTGTGCGCGCTTGAGGACTCCTCCAAGTCAATTTTGTGTTTCCATAGGGTTGACCATTGATATAAAGCTGCGGCTTCCTGACATAAAATAGAGTGAAGTGTCAGTATACAAAATATGTGCTAATCTGCACCTAAAACCAGAAGAGTGGAAAGAGTACTTATCTCCCATTTTTTTGAGAGGGATTTCTATAATTGATTTTCGCTCTCTATGTTCCCAATATAGAGAGTTTCTTTTGAATTAAGATGGACTTTTAGTCATAGATCAGTTGAGAAATTGGTGGACAGCTTAGGAGCTTGTTTGAGCCGATTTTTGCATCTCTACGAGATTTTTGCTGTTGACGTAGAGATATCATTCTCCTGACATAAAATATGGGAAAAAAAATGGGAGATGGAGAAAGTGTATACAATTTGTGCTAATTTGCGAGTAAAACCATAAATAAATGAATAAATAAAAACACTTAGCTCGAATTTGCTTACTCGTTGACGAGAATGAACTCTTGATTTATATTGATCGATGAAGGAATTTGTGATGATAACCCCTAGCTTTAAACTCCCATCATCTTCAAAATTCTCTCTCTTTTGGTATTTTCTTTCTCTCAAATTTTTCTTCAATCTCCCAAAACTCTCTCAAACATCCAAAATTTTCTCTCCAAAAAAGTTCCTTCTCAAGCTCACTTCTTCCTCCTTTTATAATCTACTCATCTATCTCCCATTCTAATTTTTCCACTAACTCTATCTCCCATTCTAATTTCTCCACTAACTCTTCTTCATTTTCATCTTCCATTCTCCATCTCTATCTCACATTCTAATCTCTCCACTAACTCTTCTTCATCTTCATCTTCCCTTCTCCATATTTATCTCCCATTCTAATTTCTCCACTAACTCTTCTTCATCTCCATCTTCCCTTCTCTATTCTTATCTTCCATTCTAATTTCTCTACTAACTCTTCTTCATCTCCATCTTCCCTTCTCTATTTTTATCTTATTTTCTCCATCCATTCTTCTCCAACTTCTATTCTTCATCTCCTCTTCTCCATCTTCCCTTCTCTATTCTAATTTATCCACTAACTCTTCTTTTTGTTATTTGTAAAATAATCCTTCAAGAGTTAGGTATTTGCACTATAGTCCTTGAATTTTAAGTATTTACAATTCAGTCCCTGAAAAAATATATTTCTTTAAGTCTAAATCTCCTCACAATTTTTGACACACCAAAATTTACCACATGTCAAATTTAAGCTCATTTCTTGCCGCTGAAAATAATGCAGAATTTAATTAAAGCCCTTTTGCAAAATTGAGTCATTCTTGGTATAATTGGGCCAAGATGAAAATTTAAAATATTAGAAGACAATGTCACAACTCATAAAAAGTGAAAATTAAAAATAAGTTGGCTCAAATTAAATTTTTTTAGGCCCGATTCGAGATTATACTCGTGAAGGAACACGTGACTCGAATTGGATTTTTCTGAATTTGCGATGGCCAATATGAAAATAGATTTAAAATAAAAATATTAACTATCTTTGTGTATTTTTTTGGCCTCAAATGTTATTTTTCCAAAATTTTCAAGTATTTTTGTATTTTTTTAAAAAAAATTAAAATATATATAAAATATGAAAATTTATTTTTTGTTCAAAAATGGTTTCCTAGGCTTGGCCAAGGCTTCCAAAGTTGATTTTGCAATTTTCTCATTTTTTTCTTTATTTTTCATGAATTTTCGAAAATAAAAATACTAAAAAATACTGAAAATATGAAAAATCATTTTTGGTCAAAATTAGTTCTCTAGGCTTAGCCAAGGTCCCCAAAGTTGATTTATCAATTTTTATGAATTTTTATAAATTTTCTATTAATTTTAAAAAGAAATGATGATTACAAACCAGGTGTCAACAACGGCTATCAGGATTTCCTTCCGGTACAAGGCTAATGTCGTCTCAGGCGGCGAAGCAGAAAAGAAGCTTCAAGAGACACCAACCATTGATTAAGGTGGAAGAAGAGAACTAGACCTTGTTTTGAACAATCCCCCTCAAGCTTCCGTTTTCTTGTTTGCTCAAAAATGGGGGAAAATAATACATAGATAATCTCTCTTTTTTCATCAAAAATTCTACTGAATACTTACCAAGTAGAAATTTAAAACGTACTTAGCAACGCAAAAACAAAAGGCGATGCAGAAGAAGACGCCTTTTGTATTGCAATTCATAGCAAATTTTACTCGGCATTGTCTCCTGCATCTAATCAAGCCAGCTGAAAAATATCAAGATGAAAAGGAAACGGAGACAGCAGAAAATGTAATTTCCCACAGTTCAACCCAGAGTGCCTCAGTTGGCTTTGGTTGAAAACTGAAGTGCCAAAGGACAGCAACACGTGCATGGTGATTTATATAATGTTTGAAACCCAATTTGACAAAAGCATAAAACCAATCTTCTCCGAAAACAACTCTGCATTTCAATAACTTGTGGATTTGCAAGATTTCAACTCCCGGAAAGGGCTTTTTCAGTTCTTCGAGAAACACTTCTGAGGTATCAGCCGCAGGTAAGGAAGTAGAAACGAAGACGGCAAAGAGAACAAGGCAAAGAAGCCATAAGGGAAAGAGTTCAAGCAAGGTCGACTGCCCTTGGAGTGGGATACCCGCTTAGTTTTTGATATGATGAGCTTTCTTACCCAATATGGCAAACCTAGAGATGGAGAAGGGTGAGAAGGAGGAAACTTGAAGCAATGAAAAGGAGTACATGTGGTTGAGGGCCAGCAGCTTTCTACCTAAATAGAAGCCAAATGACATCGGATGCTCCACAATCTTATCCTGGGGCAAAGAAGGAGAAACTTCAAGGGCTTTAACTCTAAGTTATTGGAAATAACTACCTAGAAAATTGTTTGTGGAGGTGTGCTTGCATTGTCAAAAGAACTTCCCTTCAAGTTGAAGTTGCAATCTAGGTTTTAGTGCCCCTGGGCAGTTGAAGATTACAAAGAATATAGGAAAATTATCAAAACAAGTCCTTTTTTTTTTCAATTGGGTCTTAAACCTTTTCTATTTGTGTCGATTCAATTCATCCGGTCAATTTTGACCAACTTAGTGCCCCTAATTATTCAAGATAACAAAGAATAGCAAGGGTAAAGGAATGGTACTAACAACCCAATCTGCACTGCGTAACAAAGGATGTGGAAATTTACACAAGAATCCTGAATCTTGGATGTATGCAATCAAACTTCTCCATTAGTTCAATTACATCATAAATCAGTTTCAAAAAGTGCAATCAAGTTCTTCTTATGAACGGCGCCCAAAATTATTGCTTAGGACTAAATTGGCACAGTTATAATAGATTTATGAACGTTTTTGGTAATTTTTCTGCCTGCTAGAAAGGAATAATAATCCACATCACTACAGCAGCACGGACATTCGCTCCAAGTTTCATTTCTGTACAAGGATTCTTCGAGCACACATGTTCACCCCCAAGAAAAGGGTTCGTTAAACAACAAAGTTCAGACAAAGGCTTGGAAGAAAAACTCTCTCTGGACTGATGTAGTTTCGAAGATCTCTGATGGTATGAGACTCCTCCGTCTTCTCTCGAACCCTTGGTGTCTCTTTGGGCCAATCTGTGCCTTACTTGACCATCCTGTTAATGATCCTTGGGTTGTACATGTTTTTATCTGCAAGAAGAGAAGAAGGGAAAATACATTGGTCAATGACGGTGGCTCCTGGCGATGCTTAATTTGTCTTGCGATTGGTCCAAAAGAATGTGAGATCCGCCGTAGTTTATGTAACCTTAATGACATTGCTGGTGAGAGCTGCCTTTGCTTAACATGGATGTCTTGTTTTATGTGCGAATTGAACATTAAAGTAAGTGCTGCAAATTACCTGAGTCAAAATCCGCGGTTCATAGGTGCCGTTCTGTTCGTTTCATGCAGATTATTTTGCAGGCTTCAAATGGAGAGCGGTTATCTCTCAAAATTGCTCCAAGTCTGATGTAAGAAGTTCACGGTTGGCTCGATCCTTCGATGCTGGGGATCGACAATGAGTTCTGGGAAGATACCTGAATGCTTAATCAGCTGACTGTGAGGATCTAACAAGATTCAATAAAGCCAGTGCGTTGTAATCAGGAGATGTTACGAGAAACACATGAGATAGTACAATACTACTTCCCCGCTTATGTCGGATGAGGCGATCTTTCTTCTGTGCATCATCCCTGGCTACAGCTGAGGAGCTGTGTCATCCGAGCCTATTATATTAGGACGAATTCCGAATATCTTGTAAACGCATATAGGGATGTAATTATTTTTCAAACACGGTGTGATTAACCTGTAAATGTCACTTCGAGACTTCTGTCCGTTGTCTTATCGAAAATATATCATACTCCATGAATGATCCTATATGAACAACAATCGCAATGCAAAAGATGTCCTCAAATGTTTCTTTAGATGGTATCTAATGTGTGAAACCCAATAGAGGTCTCTTTTAAAAGTACTTGGTCCTGTTTTGGACAATTACTCTAAACTATGACCACTCGACATTGTCCGAAAATAAATTGTTCAAATTCATTGGTACAAGACAGGCACAACGGCAAATCAAGACCTCAAAGCATTACAAAGATTGAGAGAGATCAAGAAAGAGAGCGAGAGCAATCCAACCAGACTCATATACTGCTTTTGAGTATAGTAGTGTCTCATTGATCTTGAACCAACTCCTCACGACGGCGCCTCCCTTGATCTTGCTCCATGTGTGGTAACAGGATCATCCGCATATTGTGAGGTGCTTCGACAACTTGCGAAACTGTGCATATATACATGGATTTTTCCTCCTGGTACGTTGTTAATGTCGACTCCGGTGGTGAAGAGGAAAAGAATCTTCAAGAGAGGTGGAAAGAGAGAACTAGATCTTGTTTGAACTGGCCCCCCAAGCCTCCCCTTTCTTGTTTCACTTCTAATTACGAGAAAATAATCCATGGGTAGCCCCTCTTTTTCATCCAAAAAAACTATACAGAATACTGACTACTCACCAAAAGACACTTTCAATGCTCAGAGAAAAGGAAATACAGAAGAATCTCAAGATGAAGCCAGCTGAAAGTATCAAGATGAAAAGAAAAGGAAGGCAGCAGAAAACATAATTTGCCACGGTTTAACGCACAATACCTCAGGTGCCATTTAGATTTCATTTCATTGGTAGTTGGCAACAGTTTTGTACAAAATCGAAGAACAAAAGGACAGCAACATGTGCATGGTGATTCATAATGTCTCAAACCCAATTCGGCGAAAGCATTAAACCAATGGAAAAACCATTCTTCTCACAAACTGATAAAAATGTTTATGCCATCGAAAGCACGAACATTCTTCCACAACGGCAATGGGTAAAGGAAGCTGATGAACATGGAGGAAGTAGTAGACTTGTCATGAATGAAAACCATATTCAGTTGCAAACAAAACCAGAAACACTTGTTTGGTTCTTTGAACAAACATTTTCCGAGGTGCCGACCTCCACAAGGAAATGGAAACGACGGCAGCTAAAAGTGAACAAGGCGAGGAGCCTTGAGGGAGAGAGTTCAGGCAAGGTCGAGTCCTCTTGGATTCTCGCTAGTTCTTGATGGGATCCACATTTCTTGGCCAATCTGGAAAACCTCTAGATGGAGAAGAAAGAGGAGGAGGACAACTGAAGCAATAAAAAAGGATTACATGGAATAAGAGGGCAGGGCGGCTTTTCGACCTCCAGAGAAGCCATGGGACATTGGAGGCTCCACAAATTTATGCGGGGAAAAGAAACAGAAGCTTCAAGGGCTTTAAGCCTAAGGTTATTGGAAATGACATAGCCCCGGTACCAAGGAACTCGTCTGTGGGTCCGTGTTTGCATTGCAGGGGAAAAAGACACCAGCAACTTTTGGACGGTGGTTACTTCAATGCTAGAGTATTTTAATTTATTATTTGAATGTCATAACTTTTGACAAGTAGTCAATTTTCATTTAACTAAATCATATTCAACATTGCTTTTTTGGAAGGTTCATGTCATAATGTAGTGTAAGATGCTTCCTTCACCAGGAAGACAACGAGCCTTGCATTTTTTTATCATAATGGAATGGAGGATTTAGGCCTTGATTTCCTCAAAATGTTGTCGATGATGAACTCCTTCAAGCTCGTTCTTTAGAAGGTTCAAGCTCAGATTTCATGACTTGATGCAAATTCTGCCTGGATCTTAGGGATCATAAATGTGAAGTTATTTGTGGAAGTCGCTGCAGGAAGTCCTTAAGTTTCTATTACTACAGAGATGAATTACACACTAGTCGCCGGAGCATTGCCATGCCCGCAAGCAGAGTTGTGAGCATGAAAAGGAGGCTTATCATTGTCCTCTTAGCTCCCCAGAAGCAACTTCGTATAGATCTGCAACTTTTCAGTATGGCAGATGGAAAATGGGTTATATGGTTCTTTATTGGAGCCTAATTTAGCCTCAAGTCATCAATTTGAGGCAAGGAAAGCGCCGAACAACATCTTATGGTGTTAATGATATAATTTCCCTAGCAATCCACATCGGACAATTTCCTGTTAAATTAACACCCCATCAGATTTTCCGACAAAGGAATTCGTCAGCTTACTCAAGTAATATTTTTTTGACAAATAACAGCACTTAAGTGACTGACTAAAATGTTAAGGAGCCAACGGGAGCATTGTACGAAAGTTATGATATTGCTTGTATCTTTTTTTTTTCCCCAAATAGCAAGGGTAAAAGAAATGGTATTTGCAATCCAAATCACGCTTTATAACACATGTTGGTATGTACATAGGACAGGAGATATGTGCTCCCCTTCTTCTCCTGTGATGCAAGTTCGAGAAAATATTTCCCGGGATAGAAAATTGACATTTGCAATGATCCCGATTCGTTCATACATCTCTTTTATTTAATTCCAAGGCCTCACTGTCGATCATATTCAAGTCTCAAATCAATGCACAGCTCAACGACAAAAGGAACCTGTGCTACTTTGTTTCGTCCGTCCTTGCCACGATTAACCCAAAGCTAAGGCGTCTTCACATTTCTCGTGAGGGCCAGGACCGGGAGTTTTCATTGCCCGACAGAGAATTTTCACCCTGATTGAATAGGAAACCATAATGCCAACAGAAACTAGCCAACAAGAGTGACATGTTGCTCTGACATCTCATTCGTAGCTAGAACTCTCCTTGGTTAAGTAAAAAGGAGAAGCTTATCCAATGATCTTTCCGCTGAAATGGACATTTGTCGCTGTGCACCTTTTTAATTAGCCTGGACCACAACAAAGAGCTCTCTCTCTCTCTTTCTCTCACCACAGACGCGAACGCACACTACCATCGAAGTTATAGTTGTGCTTCTTATTCTTGACGAGATTCAATTTCTAGGCTGCAACATAACAAATCACACTTCCACTCGAAGAGTCTTTTGAATAGCTATATGGAAAGGACAACATGTATTTTCCGTCCAAAGCACACCAATCAGGAGAATAATATCCAATCAGTTATAATAACATCCCGGGTTAAAAAAAGAAAAACAAAATAGAGAGAGAAACAAGAAAAGCCAGCCAAGACCAAATGAAGAAACCAAAGGATCAATAAATAGAAAAGCACAACACCACTGTTTCACGCTTTATGCATGCTAACTCATCTATGATATGGAGACTAGCAAAACTTGTACCAACAGTGAGGAAATAATCTAGCAGAGACACACCTTGATGGCCTAATATACTCACAAAGCTAGAGGATGAGGACGAGGAGGAAAATGATCACAGCCACCACAAAGATTGCCAACAACCACCAACACTGCCAAATAACAAAGAGAAAAGTCAGTAATATACAGAAGATTAAATTGAAAGTCTTTAAAAAAACTATTTGGAAAAAAAAAGCCCAATCGTTCCACAAAAGACATTACACGTCCTACTCAAAACAGTCAGCATGTAACATTCTCGGAACACCACAAGGATATTACGAGTCAAAATTTATTCTATAATCATTTGGAACCACAGCATCCCTGAAATATATCTAAGATAGAAATAGGCTTATTGGTCCTTAAAGGGAAAATTTTATAGAACAGCAATAAGACCTGCAATGCTATACGGAGCTGAATGTTGGCCGGTACATAAGCAACATGAGCATAAAATCAGAGTAGCGGAAATGAGAATGTTAAGGTGGATGTGTGGTCATACAAGGATGGATAAGATAAAAAATGACGATATTCGAAGAACAGTTGGAATAGCACCGGTGGCAGAGAAGATGAGAGAACATAGATTGAGATTGTTTGGACATATTCTTCGTAGACCCTTAGATGCTCCGATAAGAATAGAAGTGTGTTACCGAGAAAACGATATGAAAAAAGGACGAGATCGGCCGAAACTTACTTGGGGGAAGGTAGTAAAACAAGATTTAATAGAGTGGGAAATAGATTGGCGTATGGTCTGCCTTAGGACGGAGTGGAGGAAAGCTATCCGCATTATAGAAAGGGGGATTTCCTATGTTGCAGAGTACCCTGTTTAGTGCTTTTTATTTCTTTATATGTTTATTGATTTATTTATTTACTTTTGGGTAGCCTTATTTTTACTTTTATTTTAGTATATTTTAAGCTTTTTGCTTTGAGTTCATCGACCGCCGACCCCAACTGGTTTGGGATAAAGGTGATGTTGATGTTGATGTCCTTAAGCCATGTCCTCTACCTTCTGTTTCTCTTGGATACTAGTTATACATGCGGATCCAAAGACTAAGCTGAATTTGCAAGAGGGGGTGATAAAAACTGTGATGATAAATAATAGGTTTAGGTAATGTATGACATCTTCTAATGGATCATTCTTCTTCAAATAAAGGTGACCTCAACTAATAAGCCTGATAACCCAATTCTTTCTTCAATAGGTTTCTGGTCAAGAGGTGTTTCTCCGAGTATGTAAAAAGCCTAAGTTGACAAGTCATACTCCGAAAGGGATCAATAATTAAGTTGAGATTAAGGGGTATAAGATTAGCAGCACCTGAGAGGACCAGAGACTTGGTTCCCAAGATGCCCAGCAAGCTTGGGCTTGGGTTTGGGCTTGGGCATCTTTGGCCTTCATTTCATGAAGAGCAAGAGATCACCACTTACATCAGCAAATTATTTGGTACCCTGGAGTTTTCCTCCAAAGTGGCCTCACAAATTTTGCAGATCTTGTTCAAGGATAACTAGACAGTATAAACTCCAGAACAGATAATGTAACTAAAGGAACTAGGTGTTCTGAGCTACTATGGACAATTAAACATTCACAACACCAAACTAACCGAACTATTTTATCATTTCACTGTAATCTGATTCTTTTCTAACTATTCTGCTCCGAAGAAAAAGGAAGCAGAAGAATTTGCGTCCTTGTAAATGACCTTCATATGACACAAATGAAATCACAGACTGATGCCCCCGCCATCATGGCAAGTCAAGTTACTGGCCTACAGGCAGCAGTGACAGCTCTGGCGTCCTCAGCTGTCTTCAATGTTAATATTCATCTCCTTTCTTAAAAACCACAATGAATTTAACTTAAACTAGAATTGACAATTTCTTGTGGCAATTTATTTCAGACAATTCGAACAATGTTTTTCTTATATCTGGCTACCGATATCGTCAATGGTAAATAAGGAAAAACATGATCCGATAGTCGAGCTAGCTACTTACCCATGAGGATCTGGATTTCGTACTTTTAGAAGCTTTAACCAGTTGAACTTTCGCTTGTTTTGTCGCAGCCGCGGAATTCTCAATGTTCGATTGAATATCATCTGTAATTTTGAAAGATGTCATCACATAAAAACCAAAGTTAAAACATGAACACAGCCAGGAGAAGTTTAGCAGAGGAACCAGATAGCTTTGTGTTATATTGGCATCTTACCAATTATCACACCCTGCTCATGAACTAAGACAGCAAGGTCCCTGAATATTTCATTTGCTTGTCCAATTTGATCCTCTACTTCTCTTATACCTTGGTCTCTTTCATCAATCATAGCCTCATTGAAAGCAACTTCATTGTCTAAAAGTACAACCTCCTGCCTGAAATAGAACAACTCATATTATTTGATTGTGGACATGGTTCTAAAATACTTGTCTTTTGTCTTCCATTTCACCAGCATGAAGCTTAATCATGTTTAGCCAATAAGATGCTGGAATAAAAGCTGGAAAAAAACTACATTGAGCTTCCAAGGCTCTATTGCATTGAGCGGAAAACAGAACAGACACATTTTGCAAGTAACATAAAATACAGACACAAGTTGCATTGATAGCTCCCAACGTGAATCCTACTAAGCATTGCTGGGAAAGATTACCAAAGAGTATGATGTGCAGTGCATGCAACGTCCAACATTGAACAAGCCATCAAACAAGACTCAATGTAAAAATGGGTTCCAAACCTATACCAACCTTGATTAATCAACACTGAAGTAATTCAGCAGAGAGTTGAATTGCCTACCTCCTCTGATCCATAAGAAAAGGTTGGTATTCTTGGTCCACTCTAGATGCCACTTGCTCATCAGACCCCGAACTGTTTGAGAAGCAGTTGACATAGACCAATGGTCAAAAAATCAAACCCAGAGAATCGAGGAAAGTGATAAAGAGCAAGGAAACAAACAATATATTATCTTTTCCTATCAATCAAACGCGACAATCCAAATAGACGACGCACATTGTTGCAGAGGGAGGAGGACCAGATGGAGCATAACTAGACTCGCGCTCGGCCGCGAGCTGCTGAACTTTCTGGAATTCTTGCAATGTATTTTGGAAATCCCTCGCGAGCTTCGCATCTTCTATCTTCTTACTTGGCTAAAGCAACGCAACGCACACGGATGCATCAAATGGGGGCTCAAATTTCAATCTAACTCCATAATCTCACGAGAGACGAAATCGAACCAGATCATGGAGTGAAAATTCAAGGAGAAAAAAGAGCCGGCACATAAATCAAAGCACAAGTGAAGAGACCATACATTGACTCGGGAGTCGTGATCGGATTCGCTCAACGCTTTGAGCTTCGCGGAAGTGTCCTTCACCAACTGCAGTATCCTCTGCCTCGTATTGTGCCTGCAAACGGGGAACTCTCCGGTAAACACGGCTTCTTCAGGCGCTCCAGAGAAAAAAAAAAAAGCGAATGACGAGGGAGAGGGGTGAAGGTGAGACGAACAATTTCTGGCGGTGATCGGGGGTGTCCTTGGCGGTGCCGATGGCGTCGACGAGCCGGCGGAAGCCGGCGACGGCGGTGTTGATCTGGAAGATCCCGGCGGCCACCGCTTGCGAGGGGCTCTGGGATCGGGAAGAAGCCGGCCTCGCGCCATTCTGGACGTCTTGGAAGCTCATCCTCCGCCTTTGATCTTCGAGCTTCCAGAATCACAGCCGCGATGGCTATGTACGGACACAGTGAACGTCGCAGTCACGTTCACGAGCAACAGTATAGAGGGAGGTGGTGTGGTAGTTGTGGATTGGAGGAGACTTTTTGCTGCTTCCAGATGATGAAAAGGTTGACAAGGCACGAGCGTTCCCCTATCCTGACTGGAAATAGTAAAATTACTTTTTGCTTTTGTGTTAACTCTTTTCTTTTTCCTTTTTTAGCTACCATGAAAATTAATATTTCTTCTATTTATTTTTATTTTCTTTTCTTTTTCTTAGGAGGATAATATCTGTACATTAACAAATGGGAAAATGACACAAAGATCCCTGAATTTTGACCCAACATGCAATATCATCCTTAAACTTTTAATTTGTTCAATGTGGTTCTTAAATTTTAACCCCATATGCAATTCGTTCCTAAACTTTTAACTCATTCAATATGATTCATGAATATTTTATGCATATTCAATTTAGTCCATGCACAAAGGTTCAATGTTGTCCTTGAACTTAAATTAATAGAAGGATAACATTGGTTAATTTCATATAGTCTAGGGATTAAATTGATCATTTATCAAAAGTTCAAAAATCACATTGATGCTAAATCAAATAGTGCAAGCATTATTAGACAATCAATATTTCCCAATATATAATCATATATCGAATTGCCTTATTTCGCATTTAGATATGTATGAATACTCAAGTTCATTCAGTAGGATTTACATCAATTTAAAATAAGTAAACCAACTCAACTTACATAAACCCCCTACAATAGAAACAACTTAAACCGAAAACGTATTGAAATACAACAAAATTACATGAAAAATTGCAAAAATACAAAAAAAATTTACAAAAATTGTACATGTCAGCGTCGGTTGTGCCGGATAGAATAACTAACGCCCATGTTGGTGATTTCCGATCAAAATCAGTCGAAAGACTCAATTGGCAAATTGTCAAAAAAGTTTAGGACTAACTTAGTCAAATTCAAAGGTTTATGATTGAATTAGCACAAGTGTAATAGATTTGAGATTTTATAGAAATTTTTCCATAATTTAAGTAATAGATTGGTAATTCATTTTTCTTTTCGGAGGCCTCTTATTTCATCGGTCTCGAAATTATTTAGTATCATCAAATATTTACCAAACTGAAAGCAAGCCGTCGAAATTGGTAAAAGTGCACTAAACAGAATATAGTAATCGACTAAAAGATACGCAATTTTGAATTTTTGAGATATGTTCTTGAATTGATGAATGGTTTGGCGACTCAATAGAACGACAACGGCTTTTTCCTCTTTTGAATTCATTTCTAACCAATCGATGAAAGTCTACTCAATGCTCAACCTGGCTCAAAAAGTTAAGATTGAAACGTTGGAATTCCTGACCCATTTTGCCCTATCTCTAACTTTGCTTCCGAATAGCTTGTTTCAAAGTTCAAATTCGCTGCAACAAGTTTGCAAATCGGCCTAAAGACTCCATGAATGCTTCCACTTACCGTTACGACGGGAGCCGATTTGAGAATGGATAGAATTGGAGCACCAAGAGAGAACTAATGCGACCAAAGCATCGACCATTTTTTGCAAAGAGCACATAAAATCTTCATGGATTCGAGCTACCATCCCTATATCACCCGGGGGACTGGTCATCGGTACTTTGCGGCACATAACTCAAACTTCGCTCCAGTTTCTGAAAACCAAGATTTTACTGCTAGAGTCCTGACTGAATAAATGTCAAGCAAGAAGAGCACTTATGAAACAAGGTTCACAGCAGCACAGAATCACTAACAGGTGAGGAAATACCATGTTATGCTGACAGAGTTCTACTCATTTATTACCACAGCGACATCCAAAATAGGTGCTAACACATTCCGGCATAGGTATAGTTGCCGTAAAACATAACCGCCAAAGAACACCAACGGTTCCCGCCATCAAGAATTTCAAAACTCGGACTAGGTCTGGAATGCCTACTTTTGTAAGCACATTTTGTTCGTATGATCCAGGCTTTGCAAACAGAACAATACATATGCTTCCAGGGATTGGATACGACATGTCAATATCAAGTTGCCAGCTTCATATCACTCTACAAGATATATAAAAGCGAAATTAATTAGCCAGATGAAGAACAGCATTTTGTGTCCAGCTATACAATCTGAAAGCAACTCAAGTATACTCCCCTCGAAAGGCCTGCATCTAGAAACCTAATGACTGAAAACTGAAGATTGATGCCCTATAACGAGCAGGAGTACCTCTTCTTTGCCAACTACTAGGCGTATCATGAGCCACTGTTTACCTCTCCCTCATCTTATGCAACCAAAAAGAAAAAATGAAAGCTCTACCCTCCAATCTAATGTGTAACACCTTCTCCAAAGGCAGTCGACCAGGTCTATCAATCTCTGCACACTAGAAAGAGAATCTTCAGTCACAGCAGAGAAAATAAGCATCCCTTGAGGCTCTAGACATAATATATCATGCCAACTTCAATGAGACTGATGTGGGGAATGTTTAGCGCAACAGACGGGCCTCTGCAATTTTTTCGGAGAAATGAATATCCAAAGTCAATGACCAGCTTTTTCAAGAACGATGATGATCTCCTAGCCTTTACATATGAATGACCCATTATATAAGCAACCCCTGCATCTTTTGCCTGGAACAGGTCCACCAATTCATCCCTGACAGCAGGGTCCATCCCCGGATTTGGTGGTAACTGAAACCTCACTTGACGCCTCCTGACCTCAGGGTTCTCACTCTCATATGCAGATCGCAAGCTTTGAAGTGTCGAAGATTTGCTGCTCTGGATGGAGAGATCAAATTCCTCCACCTCAGATACTACAAAGCATGCAGTTGATTGGACAGTCCTGGTGCTTATAACAGCCATTCTACCGTCCATAGATGAACTCTCGGAGCTCGAGAATTGGGGTTCTTCAGCTTCCATCTGAATGAACTCGGCAATGCTCTGTATGAGCTGATTCTCAAAATCTCCATCATCACGTTGAATGTCTTTATACCCATATCTGACGATGCATCTGTACATACGATAAGGTCTAGGACAGACACGACCGATCAGGAAGCGTTCTTCAGGTGAGACATACGGCACTGGCACTGATTTCACACAAACAAATACAAGCACCTGATGGAATGCGGGGAGATTTGTTACAAAATGGGAAAAGATTGCAGGTACTCCCGTTGCCAATTCCGAGTATATGAGGCCTATTCCCGGCACACGCACAATACCAAGGCTTGGGCCTAAGCCAAGCAACCATCTTAATGAAACTTTATTATGCAGGTCGTAATTGTACTTCTTGCAGGTTCCATAATGCCACACAAACATGACAATCATGAAAACACAAGAGAGAGCAATAGGGACCCATCCTCCCTGGGGCACTTTTATTAATGCTGCTGACAAGTAGACGCCCTCAATGATCCAGAAGAAGAGAAGAAATGCTGTAGCTACTAGAATGCTTTTTCGCCAGACAAACACAATGACAAGAGCCATGAGAAAAGTTGTGATGAACATAACTGTCATGCACGCAAGTCCTGAAAACCAAAATTGCAGTAGATAATTAAAACAAACAACTGGTCATGATAATTAAGAAGAAAACAAATCATCAGAGCTGCAGAATCAATATACCAAACTCCTTCACACAATGATGATTAGAGATCTCTTTTCTGGGTAGAGGATAAGGCAGTGGATACAGGTATGAGCATAGATTACGGAGAAGGTCTAACAGACAAAAAAGCATCGAAGAATTTGAGGCTCTTGTGCTGCAGAATGTCGAAAGACAACATACTAGACTATCTCGGTATGGCAGAGAAGTTATCGTCACAACTTGACCTAGTAACTTCCAGGAAACGATGGGAAAGCTTACCAGCACACTAAGTATCCTTCATGTTAGACAATCTTTAACAAAATGCATGATAAATAATTTTCCAAAATTAGTGTGTCTCTGTCACTTAGATCAGTTTATGACGAGAGTAAACCCCCACAGTTCATTGTCCTGAAGCATCTACCCATCTACACAACTCAAAAAACAAAGGACTAATGTAGAGAGGGGAAAAGGGAGGAAATTACCATAAGCATTTCCAATCAAAGTGGTGTCCTGGAATCCAATTGTAATAGCAAGGGTAAGAATCATGAGGATCCAATTTATTTCTGGGATGTAGATCTGTCCATATATATGCTTTGAGGTGTGGACTACTTTCACTCTTGGAAAGCAACCAAGGGCATGGCATTGCTTGACAATGGAAAATGTAGCAGTTATAACTGCTTGACTTCCCACTATGGCCGCAAGAGTGGCAATGATGAATACAGGCCAAAACACCGGGTCTGCAGGGCAACGATAAAAAGTAACATCAGACCAAATGCCAAACAAGATCCATACAAAGAACTTTGAGAGGCATTATGGAGAAAAACAAGCTAACCAGGTATTGAGTCGTAAAAACTGTGAGAAATGGATCCAAGATTTTTGGATAGGAAAGCAGCCTGACCCATGTATTGAACTACCAAACAAGGGTATATGACAACAGCGAATGCAAGCTGCACAGTTCACAGAGAAAATACACAAGATTAATTTACACGTAAAACAAGGATCAACCAAGTGCTATGTTGCATCAGCATAACAGGATGCATGACAAGGAATGTCCCAGCGCTTTTCCACCTAAAATCTGCTATGAAGAATAAATAGCATTGTTGGACTCCAATGCTTCGGGCTATTTGTTTCCAGAAGGCATTAATTTTCTTCATCAGATGAAATTTTCATTCGCCTATGTTCCCCAAGAATCTATTTATTACCCAAACTAGAGTCACTGATAATGATTATTTCAGCATTCCCATCATATTAGAGCTTTTCATATATGTGACATTGTGGCAAAGCAATGCATAAGTGCAAGAAGATCTCACCCTTATTGACGAAGCAGTAAAATGACCAAGATCAGCAAACATAGCCTCAGTACCTGCCCAGAACAGAGAGTACTTCAGAAAGTTAGCAGAACAAGTAGGGTATCGGAAATGGTAATTAGCAACCAAGCCTTTCAAAATGGACCAACTAACAACTCTTGCACCACCTAAACAACAAAGGTCCAAAATCAAAGTCGAACGAATAGTACATGCACAATAGTGAATAGATCATTGGGATCTGGCACCAACATACCAGTTATTGAGAGAAGGATACCACCAAGAGAAATCCAGCCATCCTTCCCAGTCTCACTGAAGAACTTGATTATGTAATATGGAGAGAACGCTCGTATGATGCTTGGATTCCAGTGTATAGTGTTATATACACCAATAACAAAAATGGATATCAACCAGATGATAACAATTGGAGCAAACATAAAAGCTACCCTGTGAGTGCCAAAATGCTGTAATGCAAACAGGCCCACCAATATGACACATGCAAGCAAGAGCAGTTCACCTGCATTAGGTAACCATGGCAGTACACATGAGAATCACATCTCTAGTTCAAATGACCATGGGAACAGAGACCCACATACCACTTGTTAGCTTGTTCTCTGTGACTTCTAAGCCTGATACTGCTGAGAGAACTGCAGCAAAATAGAGGCCATAAGAAAACAGAAGTGCTACGATCACCGGTAGAAGCTTCAATTGTCACCACTAGCCACAGTGTCTGTCGTTGAGCAAACATTCTTCTGAACTACTAATAGCAAAAACAAAACAACTAATAGGAAACACGGTTTTTTGTTCCGTTTCTATTTCCCAGTTGGACAGAAAATCTGGGTGAAACCATAATAATATCCGTTGTAGGTCAATGATATAACAGACCAATGGTGCTGCATAAGACCAATTATTATCATTATCATATTTAGTCCTAGAATCATTACTTGAGCGTACTAATTTTATGACTAATTTACTCACGGTGATATTAAATGTAATGCATACAGATTTGAGCTAAAAAGCGAAGAAACACCAGATGAAGTTTAGTTATTGATATGTGCGCTGCCCAAGCTTTTTCTGTTTGCAATTGTTTGGATGTCCCGAAGCTGCTTATGGATATTTTCTGTCAAATACCTCGAAAATTTTACGAAAATTCTACTCAGAAAGTAAACGGGTCATTAGGTATCCAACTTATGGTGCACAGCCTCAGGAGACCAAGAAGGCTATTGAATACACTCAATCCAACAACTAACTTAACATGAAGGTGAGAGCAAATGCTAATTTACACCAATTTAATAAGAACATTCCAAGTATCTGACCTGAAATAGCTGGAGTAAGAACACCATCCCCAATTACCATGCAAGCACCAAATAATACGATGAGAAGGAGAGCTGTTCGCAACTTTTTGTGCTTCTCTAAGAATCTTTTCAGCGGAGAAGTGGTTGCAACAGCTGCTGAGGGTCCATATTTGTAGGCTGAGAGCTCCTCATCAGCAGCTTGTTGATTGGGAAGTAAACTAAACTTTGCATGCCTACAAAGCAGTGAATAAAGAGAAAATGTCCCACCTGACACGCATCAGATCTTTTAGTGTTTTGGTCATAATAATATAACCACACTATAGAGAAAGAGTAAAATCCTTATACCTTCACCATTATCGTCAGCACTGAGCAGGATAAAAACATACTTAAGCAATGGTAGCAAAGTAAGAGTCCAAAAGATCAGGGAGAAAGCACCAAATATCGCATCTTCATTTTGGTGTGTCTGTAACTTGCCAACAAATGTGCTAGTATAGACATAAAGAGGCGAAGTGCTCAGGTCTCCATACACCACACCGAGGCTTTGGTACGCTAATATCAAAGTCCTTGATAGGTTGACCCAACAAAGCTGCGAGACCACAAAGACAAAGTTCAAGGCTCCGCAATATATGAAATGTAGAAAAAAATAGATACCCATAAATTGTACCATGAATATCTCTTTAAGCTCACGTGAATGAAAGTTCTAAGGAACCAGCAAAAAAAGTAAACATATATACCCATATTTGTTCACTTCATGAACGAAGTTCCATGACCAAAGCAAACGCATGTCATATACGCGTTCAAATAGCCAGTCGACTATGATACATCCTCAAGTGCCTAAACTTCTTATATTGTCAACCTATAGAAATTCATAGAGAAACATTCATAAAGTCTGGCCCAAAGCGTTCATGTAACACGTGGAAAGACGCAAACGATTAATTCTATTGGAAAGTCAAAAGACAGTAATTACTGTGATTGACTCAAACAGCATCCCAAAAAATTGTAAACCCAATGATTCGAATCAAAAACTTCAATCACACAACCAATAACTGTGTTAATCTAAAACAAAATGACAAGAAACTGAAAAATCAATGACTTGCATAAAAAAAACTTCGATCAGACTCTGCATTCTACTCATTAACAACCTACATCGCTACCCATCAGGCATATCACGTCGCTTATCAGAACAACAAAATTCTGGGAAAGAAGTTAAAAACAAACTGTATCCTAACTACAAACGAACAAACACTTATAAGAATTAGCTCAATACAAAAAAATGTTCCCCTTCTTTGGGGGGAAGTACTCTGAAGGAAACCAGGTATTTTTTTCAAGTTCCAGGTGATTTGCGACACTTCATACGAACTAAAGAGTAACAAAAAAAAAAAAAAAACACGAGCGCCAAGAGCAGCTTCGAGCTTCCCGGAGCACAACTACAGATTCAACGAGACAGAGCCCCCAGAACCTCTGAGACAGACGCGGGCATTTCCCGTGAGAAACCAATCCAAATCTCCACGCCAAAAAACAGAAACCGCATCCCCAACGACATAAAAGCAGCAGCGCAACACAACATCACCAGTCACGGGCGGGCACCATTCGAATCCAAACCACGTGAACTCCGACGAACCGAACGGCGAGCCCAACGCGATGAGTGAAAAACCCTAACCTGAGACGGGTTGCGAGGGGCCGGAAACCCAGATGCTGCCTCCATGACCGGCGTCGCCAAGCTGGAGAAGCTCTCTCTCTCTCTCTCTATCTCTAGAGCGAAGCAGTATTACCAGCGCGCTCCATTAATCCTCGAATTATATAACTAAAAATTCCAATTTAAATCTCGTGAAAACGACAACAACCTGCTCGCGTTTTGAGGCTCACGCGGAGGGAACGCGCGTTCCTCCCCGTCAGCCTGCTTCGTGTTTACCCGGTTCGCGTGTCCTGTGGCTGTAATTCGGGTCGAGTGCGGCCCGACCCGCACATTATGGCCCGGAATGGGATGGGTTTTTCTGGCGACTCCAGCTGTGCCACGTGTGATCGGATTTGTGGTTTCTTGTCCTCGTTTGGTGTGCCGTTCTTCTCGTTCCCCACACGCCATGAGCAAAATTGTACGCCGATCGGATTCCTTCAACGTGGCTCCGAAAGCAAATTATCACCGCCCGATTCCTAGATTTCTATTGCAACCTGGCCCTGATCGAGAAAATTTATGGTTGGGTATGAGTCGGGCTGTTCCGATTTCCTTATGAATCGAGATGGGGTTGATAGTCTTAATTCTTAATTTTTGATATGGAAAAACGGATCATCGATCAAATTCTCAAATAATCCAATAAAATCGAGTAAAACGAAGACATACTTTAAAAAAAAAAGGAATTTGTTCGATATTCTTGTGATTTACATGGGATGTCCATGTTGCAATGAATATTGAATATAATATTCAATATTGTACGTAGTAGTTATGTGAATGTAATTTCTATGTACAATATTGTATTTAATGATAAAATACTTAATCAAAAAATCTCCTCATGTGCAAGTCCCTTTCTTTGCCTAGAACCTCATTTCCATGCATGTCAATTGTATTTTAGGGAAAAAAAATTAAAAATTTACCGGTCTAGGTGGGCGGAGCGCCGAACACCAATTTCAACTTGAGAAACTGAGGAACTCTAGAATCGAACCAAATTCGTCAATCTGATCCTTACTGTTTCTTGTCTGATTGGTCCATCTTGCTCCCCCAAGAAAAGTGAACATATTTTCTACTTGAATAAACCCTACGGTCTATGTAGCATGGACACCGACACCGACACGCGACACGACACGACACGGTGACACGGCATTTCTCAAAAATAAAAAATTCCGACACGTCGAGGACACGTTGTATTAAATATATTTTTAAATATAAAAAATAATAAATAAAGCCAAAACATGTGTCATATACATTAATTTGAACCGAATAGGGCAAACTTCTATTTATGTGAAGTTTGATAAACTCAAGAGCTTTTTTTGTCGAAAAGGTCATTTGATTCGTATTATAAAGTCAAAAAGAATATCATATGTGCTTCTAAGTATAACAAATTTCAAAGGGTTTGAGATGGGTTAAAAACCTAGTCACGTAGAAGAGTATTATGAAATTGCACTTTAACAACCCAATCCGTAATCTTGTTTTGGGTCCGTGCACAATGGGTTAGTCGTAACTTTTCACTTTTGAAAACAAGTCTGAGCACTCCTTGATCAACGCTTGTATTTCCCATGAGACTATATCTATGTCTTGGAGCATTTTGACCAAATAGATACTGTCTGACTCCAAATCTATCTCTTTAAGCACTCTGTCTGCAAACCCATGTGAGTTCAAGCACTTCAAAGCATCCAATAGAGCTAGGGTTTCAGCATGAAGGGAAAATCGAACATTCACAGACCTCGCTGCTCCTTCAACCAATAGCCTAGAGGAGTCTCTGCATACCCATGTCACCGCGCCATTAGCTTCTCCCTCCATGAACGCTCCATCGAACGTTAATTTTCAGAGCTCCCAAGCGCAATGGAAACCAAGAAGTCTATGAGATCTCCTTATTTTTCCTTTTCTATGGATTTCAAGCTCTATCTAATGAACTTCTCCTTCATTGCACACATTTCCCTGATCACTTCAAAACCGGCAAGGTTCCAAAAGTTTTTCTTTTTTTTAATAGTCGTGTCCGACACGCTAGATACGCTAGATACACGAGGGACACGCGTCCGACACGCGTTCGACACGCGTTGAACGATCCCGACACGCGGTCAATGAGTGTCGGACGGGTATCGACGAGTGTCGGTGTCGGACACGGTGTCCGACATGATACGCACACCTAATAGAAGTGTCGGTGCTACATAGCCTACGGTTTTACATGATTCGTATTTAAACACGTTATAGTAATATAATAATCATTTCTTCCTTCTTCTCCTTTTCCTTTTCAATCAAAATCCAAACAAAAAGTAAGATAACAATTATTTTGGGTCGGAGTTTCCTTTTCGGCTTAAGGGCGCGTATGATAACACTTTTCTACCAGAATTAACTTAATATGCAGAACATATCTCAAAAAAATCTATACAAATGTGCAGGAGAACGAGGCGGGGCCGGCCTACTATCGCATCCGCCCCGCCCCGCCTCGCCAAAATCCCATCCTTTGGTTCCCCGCAAATATTCCCACCAACCTTTTACTCGTCGGGAAAGCGAAAAAAAAAAAAAAAACCGCCCCGCCCCGTGCCGGTTGCCGATTTTTTCATCAAAGCGATGAGTGAAAATGGAATTGGCCATCAAGTGTCCCCTAAGAGAACAAAGATCACGTCACGTTTTGCACATTGTAAAATCTAGTGGAGCATACAGTGCATACCACCTATTATTGTTCGGAATCCTGATTACCGGCGAAATAAACACAGCGGACCACATAGTGGACCGTATGGTGCCCCCAATCCACTAGTGAAATAGTACATGAACATGCTTATGTGGTCTGATTCATCTTCAGTTCATGCATGCGAAATCATTGAGACTTGTCTTTTGACTTTGGGAATTCAATGACGAGACTAGGCAAAGAGATTAAAAAAAGATAAGGACCAGTGTGCTGGAGATCCCAAAATTAGTTACGAAAGTATAATTGAGTTCTAAAACTTTCAAAAAGTCTAATTAAGCCGTAAAACTTATTCAAAGGTACAGTTGAGTACTCAAACTTTTAAGAAGTGTAACAATGTCCTGAAACTTGTCAAGTTTATGAAATCAAGTTCATATGTTAATTATATTTTTTAAAAATTTTAAGACTTAATTACACTTTTGTGATGAGTTTTAGGATTTGATTGCCTATTTTGAAAATTTTAGGACTCGATTGCACTTTCGTGATAATTTTTATGATTTGATTGCCACTTTTTGAAAGTTTTAGAATTTAATAACATTTTTGTGATAATTTTTAGATCTTTCAATACAATTATTCCATAAATATATAAGTAGGTTTCTATGAAAACAATATCAAAAGATTTTATTGAGAGAGAGAGAGCGCGCGCAATAGAGGTGCATGCGCGATTAGATAAAATGCCCCTCCTTTAGTTTAGAGAGATGACACCATCCGCTATAAACAAAGGGAAATAATTTAGAGAAGAAGATTTACAACATTCACATTCTTTATATACTCTCTCTAATGTAGTCGTCATTATTGTCCACTTGATTAGTCAATGTGCTTATCTAAGCCCTTCGAATTTATCAATAGCCTCAAGTAATGCAGCTCATTTCTCGCGAGAAAATTGTCTAAAAAGTTAGAAACTTAGTATAAGTGATTAATTCAGTATTAAACTTTTCAATTGTGCTAATTCAATTATTAAACATTTTGATGATCTATCAATGCGATTCTAAATCGTTCAATTGTGTCGATATAATCATGAACCTTTTGACTGCTTGTCAATTTAGACCCAAACATTTTTTATGGTTTGCCGATATAATCCACTCGGTTAATTCTAGCCGAAAAATACTTATGTTTTGGTCTACTTAATGCCAGCCTTACTATATATCACGATCGGCGCTGACATGAATTATTCCACATTGGAAGAGCACAAGAGACAGGAACAGGGCCATGGAAACAAGTCTTGCGTATCGAATACTGCCATCGTAGCAGGAGATGACGTCGAAGGTGGAATTTCGATATTTCCAAGAAAAATCCCATTGGAATGAAACTTGGTAGACTCAGCACAATCTCACCCAACCTCAACATCAAACAAAATAACAAGCAAGCCGTGGAAAAATCGATATGACCCAAAAAAAAAAAGAGGAGTTTCGAAACCGTTTCTTGCATTAATTTTTGAAATGGCCAAATAATTATTCAAGCACTTCAGCTTTCTTTCTTTTCTTCTTTTCAATTAATTCCGATGGGTAATGATTTAGAAAGTCCGTTGAAGATAAGATACGATTTGAATTTTACGGGCCCCATGAGCGCAATGCTGACGTGGACACCTCCCCCAGCAGAGCCGTGGACGCAATTTGAATCCCCGCCGCCACACGCTTCGGACACGGGATGCTGCGATGCGACTGACAAGGCCGGCGCGTACAGCCACGCGCCCTCGGGAGCTGGTGGAGATCATCTGGGAGGATAATACGAAATGGAATTGGGCTTCTTCACCCCCTCTCCTCTTCTTCTTTTTTTTTATTTTTATTATGTTTGTTTCATGCATTTTTTCTATTCTTGTTTATGACTATTTTTTTTTTCCGTCGCACGATTTTTTAAACTAGGTATACGCAGACAGGTCGATTTTTTTAAACTAAGTATACACAAACAAGTCGATTTAAGGCACTATACAAAGCACAAATCGATAATAGAAGATCCGAAACTCTGATAACTCATCATAGGTAAATGAGACTCTATACTCGCCTATCCGATGGTAACTAACCGAAGTTGACATGTAATTTATTTTCTTTATTGTCATTCTCTAAGTTGAAAGAAAGTATTTTTCTTCCCTTCATCTCAAGGAATTCTCTCGAATTTTTACATCACAAAGTTTGGATGAAGAAGTTTAAGGATTTGCTTATGTTCAAAAAATTTAAATGAACTTATAGAAGATGTTTATAATTAGTTTTTTTTTTTCTATCTTTTATCTTCCATCTCTTTTATTTAATTATTCACTAGAGTAATTACAATCTGAAAGTCGATCAGGGGCAAGTTTTTAGATCTATTATGGCACTTAAGTTGATTTTAGTCATACCTTTCAGTGTGCAACTAAAATAAGCATCGAATCGATCGTAACAAACAAAAAAACAATACGACGTGTAACCCATGTACTCGGTCACATAAGAAAGACAAGCCACTCGTGTACTTCATTCGAGCTAAATGCTTCTTAAATTAACATAGGCCCGAACGTCTTGTTAGCGCGAACTTGAATCTGCAGGTGCTCGACTCGAAAGCGGCTCGAGAAATGAGCTAGTCCAATTCGTATACCTACGTGGTTAAGACTCGTTGGGTGCCTTCGAAACCCGAAATCAAGCTCGACTCGAAATTAGACCCACGTTTGCAATTTGTCAATTGAAGTCCGAGATCGAGCGGTATATCAGACGAGCCCTCTTAACATCATTGTCTAAGTCGTCGTAGGACTTGCCTTGGCGGCAAAAAAACAACATTTGAAATGTCACAATCTATATTAAATCAAGTAAATAAAAAAGAAGGCGCATAATTGATAGTTAGATTAGAAAGTAGAAGATATTGAAAGGGACATTAGGAAATTATTATGCATAGAGCCATGCCATCTTGATTAATTTTTGTTTGTTTGTTCCATGGTTTACTGAATTTGATTTGATTGACTTTGTGTGGGATGACGACAACTTCAACCACTTCGATCATGATGGTGTCGAGTTGAGATCGACGGGCATAGGAATTTTTCTATAACAGGTTTTTAGGTTCTTCCCATTTGGACATTGGTTTGCAATCCTTCTAATCTATTTTTTCTTTTTCTTTTTTTAACTTAGGTGATATTTCGTATCGAGCGTCAGAATTAAAAAAAGTTCACAAGCAACATCGATGGTCATTGCGCGCTAGGATTTTATCTTTGCAATTCATTTCATTTACGCTTTAGCAAAAGTCACCAAGATTTGAAATCTTATCCGAATTTTAAATGATTGTGAAATTTTCTTTTGGGTATTTAGGTGGAAAAATTTATGTATAGTGAATATTTCATGTGTTACTTGATTAGAAAAGGTCAAAACACGTGGATCGCAAAATTTTGGATTAAACGGAAAATTAAAATTAAGTCACAAATGCTTCAACATAACAAAAAGTAATTTATAAAATAAATATTAATTTGTGACGAAATAAATATGTTTTACATCAATGCGACAAATAGCTCATTTAGGTTTTATTTTTGTTGGGTGTGATTCATACTTCTCGATAATAGAAAATCACATAAGTCCCACTCCACATGGAACATGCAGGTCTCAAGGGGGGAGCGGCCCGTGGATATCAGAGAGCTTTTGTGATTTAAGTATATATTTTTTATTAGTAGTTTATATTTGGATTTATGAATAACTTGTACTATATATACTCCTTTTCTCTTATAATTAAGGGATGTAATGAAAGATATGAGGTATTAATTATAGTAAAATTCTCTACTGGACTAACCCTAGTTTAAGGGTGAATGGGAATAAAATCTCGTGTCTCTAATTTCTATTTCTCGCTGATTTTAAGCTTTACTCCGCGTTATTGTGCCCCAATCCTAAAAATTTTGCGATTGGCACTTTTTTTTATTGAAATAAATATTTATTTTGTGATTGCCACTTAAAGCTTGTAATAAGATGTGGAATCGATTGGTTACCAAGTTTGGGTCCACAGGCAATGTTTATGGAGGCCCATCAATTTCAGCAAATAATACACGAAAAACGGGGGATACAGTGGCAGCCCTATCTGACGCCAATTGAAAAATGGTTAGTATCACACAAAATTTTAAATTAGTATATTTGTGATAAATTTACTCCAAATAATTTTTAAACCACAAAAAAATTCCAAACCAATGTACTTGTGACAAATTTGTCCTCTGTTAGTTTTCATTAAATTGAGTTAATATCATGAAAAACTCCAAACTGATATGGTTGTGTCAGACAAACGGTAACGCGGTAAAAACCTTAAATCAATATACCCATCAATTGTCACGTGTCATCTAACTCAGTAATTTGATAGTAAAATTTAATGAAATCTAACATATGGTAAATTTATTATAAGTGTACTGATTTGGAATTTTTCATAATTAAAAATTTAGTTTGAGGTAAATTTATCACATGCATACAAGTTTGAGATTTTATGTGATATTAAATCGTTAAAAAATTAGAACCATCAACCAGCTCAAATTGACGGTGAATAAGCCCGCTTGGGTGGCTTTTTTTTTTTTAAACATGATTTTCAATTTTGAGAAACTTGGTCTTGGCTTTGATTGTACATACATATGGTATTATCTTATTTATAAGATACTTTCACTGTTGAAAATGTAAATTCCAATTTAGAAAAGGAATTTTGAAAAGTGGCATCTCTAGGCCTTTTTTAATGCGTCGATTGCCACATATGTCAACAACAGTCACTTAACCCCATCTGTTCACTCCGATTCAAGCATGACCTGCGATTCCGTTACAAATTTGATCACAAAAAAATTAATTATCGGTCTGAAAAATGAGGCCTAATCCCATCATGGCTCCGTTTATTTTGCGAAAAATGAATCATTTAAAAAAATGATAAAAGATTGCTTATATCACTTGAAATGAGTAGTCAATTGAAATTATTTTCACGGTCATTGACAATATATGTTTAAAAATTTTCATGTATGACAACAAAAATTTATTCAGATTCGTAAGGGATACAAATGATAGATTTTAAGAAAAATATTTTTTAAATCGTTTATTTTTTGCGAAACGAACGGAGGCTAAGACTATTCACTCTAATCATTTTAATTACACAAGCAATTACTAATTTTATCTATCTATATTTCCATCATAGAAATTGGGTGAATGATGGAAAAGGGTGTTGAAGTAATCAAGAACCAAGAAGAAGAAGAAGAAGAAGAAGATCGTAATAATCAATTTTGCAACGAGACTAGACAATTTTCATTTAATAATTATATGGGGTGATAGCTTACCATCGCCATGATAATGTGATAGTTGAGAATGGTACATCACCACGATTACTTATGCTGCGACTAGTCAATTTGGCAACGAGACTAGACAATTTTCATTCAATAATATTGTGGTCATTCTAGAAATTAAGAAAAATACGTTATCTATTTCTCAATAGACGAGAGATTACCCTTGCTATTTTGAGTATGATGCCCCTCGATTTTTCTATCTCAAACTCTAAGACACAATGGGCATTGTTGATGAGAACTAATCATCAAAGATTATATACCAATAAGGACTCACATTTCATGACATTCTTTTCACATAGAAACAAGGTTGTGAACTTATGCGACATCGCTGATCAAACTATCCAAATAGTCATATTTTACAGCTTTTATGATTTGATGATTTGATTTCAGTAAGTAAATAAATCCACTATCACTTTTTGCGCAAGTTGTCAAATTAGTAAAAAGTTTTCTGTGATAAAAAAAAATCACTTTGGAGTAAATTTGTCACATATGTACTAGTTTGAAATTTTTTCGTGATATTAAGTTTTTATTTTATATATGATAATATGTATGTGTCATATATAAACATATTCGGTTTCAACATATATATTTTCGATTTAAAGAAGAGCGTAAAAGAACTTACTTCAGCTTAGGAGTAAACTGGTTCAAAATCAGTTCGTTTCCAGGTTCTTCCCTAAAATCACCCCCACGGGTTTCATGTTCCAAGATTCTGAGTAGAACCGGCCGGCTAGTGGTAAAGGACCAAGAACAATTAGGGTGATCTATACACAAGCAAATAAATACAAGTCAAGAATAAAACACTATAGTAAGAAATGATTTCTCTAGAAAATGGATTGTGGGAAGGGTGAGGAAGTAAGTAATAGATTTTGGATTAGTTTGCTTCGATTATTATTTCCATTTAGTGATCTACACACACAGTTAATGTGTAACATTGGTTTGGGTCCGTTCACGAGGGGCTAATTCGGTTCTCAATTCCAAAAACTGAAAACCTACCTTGACCGGTTAAGTTACTCACCCCCACTTACTTGTGCGTGTAATACGGCCTCCGCCAATTTCAAAATTTTCGACGCGGGTCAGCTCTAACACATTGGACCCTCTTCAATGAAGCATCAAGAATGGAGTTTTTATACATAGTGCAATGAAGGCAAGCTGAGTTCTCTCTGACATGAGGGACAAGGCAGAATTCAATGTACAAAATTTTGAAGAAGACATGCAAGGAGATGGGTGTATTGACGCTACTCCACCACTCATAGCGGGAAAAGTATACCACAAGTGCCACAACTTGTGTACGGCATGCACTTTAGTGCCAAAACTTTTAAAACGTTCACTTTAGTGTCAAGTTCGGAGAAAATCGTGTACTTAAGTACCAATCCGATCAAATGAATTACGTGGATTTTTCAATTTGCTTTATTATCTTATATGGCAAATTTTTAGAAGCAGTTGCCACGGTGGACATCCAACGTGGCTTGTGCAAGGGTGAAAATGAAAAACAACGTCATCGTTGGTCTCCGATTGGCCGTGGAAACCAAAGTCCTCTCATGGAGTCATCGCCATCCGTTGGTCGCCACCATGGCTCGATCACAGCTGTCCCTCGCTTGCAGCCGTCCCTCCCTCGTCGCCGTCGCTCGCTCGCCACCCTCCCTCGTTCGTCGCCCTCGCTCACCACCCTCCCTCGTTCGTCGCCCTCCCTCGCTTGCCGCCATCCTCGCTCGCAACCGTCCCTCCCTCGTCGCCGTGGGTTAGGGTTTATAATTTGAGGGTTTAAGGTTTGTAATTTGGAGTTGAATTTGGGGATTTATGGTTTGTAATTTGGGGTTCAATTTGGGGATTTAGGGTTTATGTTTGGGTGAACTCAACTTCAACGACATCGTTTGCTCTTTAAATTGCTAAATTGGCCTCCGGTAAGCCACGTTGTCCTCCACGTAAACTTTCCGGCGAGCCACGTATGCTTCAGATGGAACTTGGCATTAAAGTGAACGATTTTCAAAAAATTTGGCACTAAAATGAACGTTTTGAAAGTTTTGGCACTAAAGTGCACGCCATACACAAGTTTTGACACTTACGGTGTACTTTTCCCACTCATAGCAAAACCAGTCTTAAAATAAGTTTGCTTACAAAGGAGTCATTAAGTGCGAAAACACTTGATTAAGTACATCAAGAGGTTGATATGATTGACCCTATAGGAGAACTTGAACTGGGTTTACCTATCATCCGACTGAAGATTAAACTTCGTTTTTGTCTATTTAAACTGATGGCGAGGTGGTCCGTTGCAGGGACGATTGCGGCTGACCGTGTACCAAGTGAAAAAGGGACTTTGCGACTGACCGTGCACCGAGTGAAAAAGAAAACAAGCAATACACATCGATCAGTACCTCGACCAAACAACGAAGCATACGACTGGAAAAAAAAAAAAAAAAAGCCAGGTCAAGCTTCAGCATGCCAGAAGATATGAGTTCATTGTGTCCTCAGCATCAGATTAACATAAGAACATCACCATCATGGGTCTAAGCCAGCAAGACTAAGTTTCTTCTTTGCAGTTGGACATCAAATTCCTTGAAAGCTGGGGAATTGAAGAAATGAACACTTTTCTCGATTAATCTAGAAAAGGAGTGCCAACGGTCTATTCCTTCACAAACTCTTTATCCTTTTCACATTTGGAAGGACAAACTCGCCACACTATGATCTAGAACACACACGAGAACCTAATACACAAATAAAACCCGAACCGAGCAGGTTTGCTAACAATTTGGAGCCGACAAGTTAATAAATACAAGTCCAGAGACATGTCGGCATCATTCAAGACAATGGTAAGCCCTTCAATGCAACGAGCCAAGACAACGTCATGCCGTGGCGTCGGGCACTATTAGGGTGATCTATATACAAGTTGGGCGTGATGATTTGGCAATCCGAGATGGTTGGGGAAGGGGACTCGATCAACTCTTCAATTGCCTCAAATTTATGTTTCCCATTTTCTTCGAGCATGCTCAGGAAATTCTCCAGTGCGCTGCGCATCCAGTCATAACGGCAGAGTTCAAATGCCTCCTTTACACATAGCTGTGGATTACCATTTATAACTAAGTCAAAAGCTCCAACCAAGAAGCAATGTGAATATGGGGCTTGATCTTAGCGATTGCATAATATAGGTCAAGTGATCACAAGCTTTAAGGGGATTGCAGTCAATAAGAAAAAAAAAATATGGCTTGATCAAGAAGCTTTGAGACGATTGCGGAAGGCAATTTCCACCAGACCCTTTAACCAACTATGTCCCAAACTTGAACCCAGAGATCCTAAGTATGTACTCTGATTTGGACATGAAAATATGAGTTTCCAAGAAACACTTACCCATCTCCTATCATGATTTTCGCGTTCTGGCCATGTCTCTAGCTCCTCAGTAACCTCCATTGCAAACATATAACCTTTGCAACCTCCTTCTAGACTGCACACATCCTGTCTGCTCTTACTTCGGAACTCCCAAACCCCCAATGGTGTGTCCTGAAAAATGAGAAATATTAGCGATATGTCAGATAGTACAAGGTGGAAACACACCCCAGTGACTGCTGAGTACTCATCATTTGCTCTTACCGTTACGGTTAAAGCAACCATACATCTGATAAGGTGCAAATGAACATTTCATGCCAGACAGATTTTGTGGCATTTAGATGAAAAAGCCTTGTTTAGGTAATTCTTTCCAGCTTTTGGCTTCTGTTACGATGAGCATGTCTCAGGAGACTGCCAGACTTCTCAGACTTTTCCATACAAAGAAGAAGATCCAAAAGACGAAAATAACTTACATTGAGCTTTCCTTTTACCCCCGCTTCCTCTAAAGCTTCACGACATGCGGCTTCTTCAAGAGTTTCATCATCCTCCCATCCACCCTGAAAATAAAAAGCAAATATCTCTCTTATCTAAAAAACAAAACACAAGAAAACAATGAGTACCGATGTCTTGAGACAAGCTGTACCTTTGGAAAGACTAGATCATCACGATTTGGTGATGAGATCATAAGGACTTCAATTCTGCTTTCCAATTCATCTGTCTGACAGTCATTTCCTTTTGTGAGGCGGTAGGGAATGCATCTGTTACACAGATTTACCCAATAAGCAACACTCCCCAACGTATTAAAGCATTAAGTTGCACGGATTATGCATCATGTTAATAAAAGTGCATACGAAAACTTTCTAGTCCCGATATCTCTTGCAACCAATGATAAACGATGATCTACTAATGGAAGAATTATGGAATTCAAACAGATCAAGTAACTTGCTCCAGATGATCAGAACTTATATTATCTTTCAGATTTAAAAGTCAAGCAACATGACATCATAACTTGCAAGATAGGATAGATCCATGTCTTTAAAACTTCAGATAATTGGGTTTGCGAAAGCCATTAATGCACGTCCGGAAATGGGATTACTTTTGTCAGTAGAAAATTGCTTCACTATCTGGCCTTTATTTCAAAGCGGGACTCAATTTCCATTTCTGGTTTACTTTACTTTCATGACTGCTTGGGAAATACCATCTTTTTTTAAGTCTCTACAACCGATGCATGCATGTAATCCAATGTAAACATGCACAAATTGCTTCAAAGTTCTATGCTTGATTTGTTTTTTCTTGTCATTCCCAAACAGAAACCACACTAGCGAAACTTTAGCTGAATAGCGCCTCCACCAGATGTGAACGCACTGTACGTCTTTATCCCTATTAATGTAAAGTCATTGCGTAGCATATTGTACTAACAAGTCGGTGTCAATGCATGTGAAATGCCTAGATATCGGTTATTTCTAATGGGGCCCCAAGTGAGGATGAAAGGCCTTCTGAAAGCGATAACCAAAGGTAAACAAACTGAGGAAACAATTATTGATGCAAGCAAATTTCCCCTAGATAAAGGAACCGCAAACTCTAAAGTCAAGTTCATGTCACCGTCTGCCCCCATATGCCATGTCTAACATTAAAGAAAGGCGGTAAGGATCTGCATTTTTCCTCCCATTTGCCCTTTTCTTAAACATGGCTGTGCCCAGCACGAACGATTTGATCCTTGTATTCCACAGGTAAGACAAAAACAATCAGCCTTAGTTTATGCAGAAACTGCTCTAACCTCAGAACCTAGAACCTACAGATACGACACGCACAAAGAGTTTGCGAGCGCGCGTCAAGTCGATGATAATATACCCTTTCTTGATGCAAATTACAAATAGTAGATAAGTAGCAGGCGTGTCACCCTTCCCTTTTGTCTCTATCTTTTTGGCCAGTTGGATGTAAGGAATCCAAGTTTTATACATCGTATGACCAACCGAATTCATCCGCATACGAAGTTCTGTAGAGATATGTCCTTTTCAGGTGGACACGCTCCGAATTTTCCCAGAAGCTTCAGGGAAATTTCAAATCTGAAACTTTCCATAAAAGCAAAAAGATTCTCGACAAAAATGGTGGGCTGGGCATCCCGATTTCATCAAATTCCGCAAATTTTATTCAGTGCCACTAAAAAAACGATCGTCCAAAAGAAAATAAGGCAAACTGTTCATGTCGATAGAGCAAAGAAGAGGTTGCACCAGCACAAATAGGAAACATTGGCATACCCAGAAACTAGCCGCAAGTTGTTCTCGTACCGCTGCCGGTGTCGGCCTATCCGAGCCAGCATTGTTGACATGGTCGCCCGGCACAAAACCTTCAAGAAAACAAGAGTCAACTCAGCACAGCTCGCCAAACAAGCAGACCGCACGAAGCCCAAACAACCGGGACCGATCGAACCCCACAACAACCCATCAACCAAAATAACAGAAAACGGAAAGTAATCGAAGAAAGCAGCACGAAGGACGCACCAAGTTTTCGTTTTTTTTTTTTCTTCTTTTTTCCCCTTTCTGGGATTGGCCTCTCTGTTTAGAGCCCAATGCGGAAGAACAACGGGGAGGAGGAGAAGTCACAAGAACCGCGAGCCCTTAAAGCCGCGCTCCCCGAATCATAGATAGGCCCACAGAAAAAGAATGGGAGAAAGATTCAGATAATCTTGAATCCTCCAAATCCCAACGCGCCCCGTTGTTAACTCAGTCTTCCCGATCTAGAATTTCTGTTCTTTCTAGACGACGGTTTCTGCAACGAGCGAAAGATTTGAACGGACAAAGTTCTCGTCCTCTGCCTTTCTCGGACCAGTTCAAATCCCGGCAGAACCACAAACGGACAAAAGAGAAAGAAGATAAGGGCAATGAACCCCGATACGACAAGAACAACAGCGGGAACAAAAAAAAAAAAAACAGAGAGAGGAGGAGAAGAAAGGCGAGAGCTTTTTCTTTCGCCCTTTTCAGGGGTGAAAACGATGAGCCGAAAAGAAACGGAGCACAGAGAGGGAGAGGGGGAAACCAAGAGGTGGCGACGGAGAGGGACGAGAGATTTCGGCAGAGCAACGGTTGCGATTTATAACGAACGGCCGCTGCGCAGGAGGCTCTGCATCCGGACGAACGAAGCGGTCGTTATTTTGTTACCACTTTCATTTTGATTCCTTGTTTTGTTTTCGTTTTCTTCTATTCTGATCAATTAACGTTTTGAACTTTAACCGGCGCAAATGAATTTCGCTATTCCCTTTTTAAAATTAAATGGAATTTTTGGAATTTTTTCTCTCCTTTTGTTTATTTATCCATTATAATAATGATAAAAAACAATAATAATAATATTATTATTATTATCTGTCCTTTTTGTAGGAGTGCTCTCGTGGGGAGCAAAAAGAGCGACCAGCGCCGAAATCGATCAACTTGGAGGCAATCGCTATCCCCAGGACCAAGCTGTCCACGGACTGATTCCAACCATTCGGAAGAGTTCAAATTGGTTCGTGTGGACAACAGGACACATACTTGGGAAATAAGATTGGGCGACCCGCCAGATTCAAGTGAATACAAAAAAAAACCGCCGTGTTCGTTATTTCGACAAATTGGTTCCGTAAGACGGCAGCGGAACTGCCGTCGGGAGCTTGGAACGATTCCGTCGCGTCTTCAGCGTGCGGCACAGCGATTGTTCAATCGCCATTGACGGGTTCCTTCGCCGGTTGAAAAGTTGGTTTTTGACGTATTAAACATTTTCAAGTCAATTCGTTGATGTACCATTTATGAGCTTATGCTATTTTTTTCTTCGGCTTTATTTTATTCACGATCCTTTAAAAATATGTTGAATGAAATCCAAATTTCAATTAATTATTTCATTTTTCAGTAATCTATTTATTACATGAAAAATCAAAATGATGAGAAATTAGAATACTACGATATTACTGCTAGATAATAATATATTATTAATCCTACTTTTAATTATTAAAAAATTCAAGCCAAAAACTTAACCTATTAGGCAAAAAGGAGATCACATTGATAAAAGAAAAAAAAATCATATACGGTCTGGAAGAGATGTTGGACAATCTTTCGGCATTAATTATATATAATTAATTGTCAAGTAATGCACTCATTTAAAAGAAAGGCAATGATGTGAAGTGACGTGTTGTCCCAAAAATGTGTCCCACACAAATTTTAGATCTTTTTTTTCATGCCATCAACGAGTACCATTCAACCTATTAAATAAAGAAATTGTTAACCTGACAATTTAATAGTATCGTCCTTTATTTCTAACTACATAATAATTTGATAATCAATTAGTACTTTATAAAAATACTTTATAAAAAACACGCGATGATAGAGTATGAATTTACGATTTATATCACTCTGGATAGTAATGTCATAAAAGCATTTCTCATTAAATAATGGATGACAAAGTTCTAAATGCGCTAGAAATTCACCGATAAAGTGTTGACTTAGATTGTGAAGGAGTTTACTCTTCTCATCGTGATCTTTGGTTCAAGCCTTATTGGAAGCACTCGGAGAGTAAAGTCCCGAATGCACCGGGCCAATGTGGGGGTGAGAGCACGCCCTCAAAACCATTTGGGGTGGTGGACTAAACGAGGGGTCTAAAAGCTTTGCTCCGGTACCGCCTAATCGCCAACAAAATTGTACTGCTCCGTTATTTATCCACGAACCCACAGGAATATGATTACTTTGAATTTTGCTTGCCCTATCATTGACATGTTCCATTACTCAAATAATGCACCGAGGGTATTGTTCAATCACACTCGCACGAGCCTAATCCATGTGAACCAAAGTCTTTGGGTGACCTCATTGTGTGAAAAATGTGACCTGTTTTTTTTCTTTTTTTGGTTTTTTGCAGCTACCGTACGCCGACAGAGGCTCGATTTACATAGAGAATTGTCCTGAATGTGATATGCATATCTAACATTGCTCTCTGGCGTGATTAAGTTCAGCGCACTTCATCTGCCCCGGGATCGTCTCGATAATAAGGGCATTCTCATGCTTTTAGCTCAAGATCCGATGGTGTTGTGGGTTCGATTTTCGCCTTGGAAAACTCATATTTAAGTAAGGATTATGGCGGTAGATGGTTGTGCCAGTAGTCGGTTCATGTCATATTGCCTCTAGGGTAAGAAAAGAAAAATAGCTCAATGCACTTTGCATAACACAATGGAGAAAGTCGAACCCATGTTGGGAGAATCCTAGTTCCTAGAGGTTGCGTGAGAGTTTTTTTTTTAATTGCTTCTTTTGTTTGGTCCCATGACTTTATTATATGGATTGGATTCCTCTACATTTAGGAGGATAATTATACCTGATAAAGTTAGTTCTAAGACCAAAAATAACCTCATCTTTTGAGAAATTTACACAAACGACCGCGCACCTAAACAAAAAGAGAGAAGAACAAAATTACAACGATTGATCTAGGTATCCATTTGCTTACCGACTGATATGTCTTTCGGGAAGTTAATGCCATTTCCTTGTATTTGCAACGAAAGCCAGTAAAAGGGTCGCAAAAGCTTATTTGAACAAACCAATCTCTTTCTTCATGAATTGTGTGCTCAGTTGGTAGAGGAAGATGGCTTGAGGAACTGGGGATTTGCCACGTGTATATGAAAACCGAGTGTGAATGCATACTCCTCATGGTCAAAATGAACACGAAAATAGGTATGTTCTAAGGCTTGCCAGCCTTTGAAAAAACAACAGTCCAAAGATGAGCAAGACGGACCGACTGAATCGGGGACCACTCGGACCAAACCTAATCGACCGGTTCGATTTTCAGGAGCGCCAATCCGATTCTCGATTTCATAAAATTGGAACCGGTAATTTTTATTCTGGTTCTCGTTTCTAGAAGGACCAGACCGTCTGTACCGGACTAATAATTTTTTTTTTTTATTTTCAAATGTTAATATATTAATTCATTGGGGGGTTTTTTTTTTTTTAATTAGAGCCAAGTTTCTAAAGAACCGACCCTCTATGTATTTGAATTAGCTTACACATGTATCACGAAATTTAAGGTCAACTTTACCCAACCATCATAAGAGAGACACGCATATGTGCTTTGGTTGTCCAGTCTACTTCATCATATCCGATCTTTCAAAGAATGAACAGAATATCAACAGCGGACCAAAAGATAAAGAAAAACACAATGTGAACATCCAAAAAAGGAAAACTGATTCGAGACTATTGTTTCTTTTAGTTTGTACCTTTGTTTACCCAAAAAAAAAAAAAAAGGAGGCCAACTATCATCCCAACATCATGCCAACCTTTTCCCATTTTACTCCACGAAACAAGAGCAGGGACCGTTGAATAAATCAAAAATTATTCAGACCCAAAAAAAAAAAAATCGAAAGTTTTAATCGTTATAGGTGTCCTTGACCCAGAACAGTTTCCATATAGCCAATGAGATTTTCACTTCCAAAACTCTCTTTCATGTACGAAAGAAAAGCAAGAGATCATTTCATGAATCAACACTGCACCGCATTTGGACCATTTCATCTTATTTGGATCTCATCAGATGCGACGATCCAAGGAGTTTATATATCTATAATCGCCCCGCGGGAGAGGGGGAGGGGGGGTTAGGACCGTCATACATGGACTTCTAGGGTTATATAATAATCTCCCGTTCGGAAAGATCAAAGATTTACTACATCACTTGCCCAAATAAGAAGTAAATTTGGTGTTCCCTAGGGCTTCTCTCTATCTCTCGAAAGAACCGTGCCGCACGTTCTCTCGCAATTCGTGGGTGACATTGTACCCCACCAATTCATCAAAGCTCGTCATTTTTTAAAGACCCTCGTGTATCGAGTGAACCAAAAGTTGATGAGAAAGAAACACGTGTGAAACGAATCTAATGTGATGTCCCATCGTTCAACGTGTGAGAAACCCTAACGAGCTCAAATGAACAAGTTAAAACACATGCAAAAATATTCAACGACATGCTAAAGACTGCTCGCGCTTAGCTGCAAACAATACATCAGCCGTAGAGTCCAAAGCGATGTCTGAAATATTGAGATAAGGGTCATACTTTCTATTAATAAAAAAAAAGCACGGGATTTCGCTTTTCGGTGAATAAGTAGATATATGAGGAAGACACCCAAGTAGGAATCCCAGAGGCAACTCCTCCGCGTTGGCAGAGGATTTTCATAGTTTGAACTTATATTTTATTAATAGTTGAACTCATATTTTTATTATATAAATAGTTATTCATCAATTCAAGCTCAAACTATATATAGAGATATATATATATATATATATGGTTTGCCGCACTTTGAGACAATGCCTAGCCCGTTGAAAGGATTGTACTTTATTTCAACTTAAAAAAAAGGACAACGAAAATCAAAACACTCTTTATTTTATCAAGGTTTGGTTGTTTAGCTATTTGTCCCAGGACAATCTCTTAATTGCTAGTATGAATCAAGGGCCAAAGCCCCAACTCATGATTGAGGAAGTCGTTCCACTTAAAGAAAGGCTGATCTCCTAACTCGACTAAAAACAATTAGGAGCATCTCCTAAAAAAATTAAAAAAAATTCCTCATTAGGTCGATAAAATCATGAAAAACATTTCAATTTGTTTCTCTTTTACATATAATAAGCCAATGCTAAAGAAGATGGCTAAGGAACAAGCTAAAAATTCATTAGGGTTCTAATTTTAGATGTGAGTGCTAAGTACTTCAATTAATAGCTTGCAGGATTGCTAGAATAGAAATAGGCTTTTCTTTAGAGTAAGACTCTTTGCTTGCTTCTTTCGGCCAGCTGATGATCCTGAATTTACATACTAATCTGTCCTAAAAGCCAATCCATTTGCAGAAAAAAGGTAACCTCCAGCCTGTGATTTTGAAAGTAGTCTCTGTCCCTAGTTATAAACTCTTCACCAGCCCCAGGAGGGATTCTGCTTCGCTCCTCCCTTTTTCTCGTCCATACAGCCCTTGTAGCAGTACTTTCTAGCCGTAGTACAAGTTCCTCTATGGACAGTAGCAGGATAAGTCTCCTCATTCCCACTGAAAGTCACAGCCCCGGGGTAATAATAAGTCCTACTGTAAGCCATTGGCCAGCCTGTAGGAGTTGCGTTATAGGCAGTAGAAGTTGTAAGCCTATCTCTTTCTTCTCCTTACCTAAGCCCTGGCATCGGATATTGCTCGTAACAAGGCTAGTCCTAGTCCTAAACCCTAATAAGTCTTAAGCCCTCTCTTAACTTAAATAAAGGGTTTCAATTCATTCTCTTTTTTCAATTCATTCAAATAGGCGAGCCAGTGATTGATGTGATCATTATCTTGCAGGTATGGCACAAATCTCGTTTAAGCCATCAGGGAATGAAAAGAAAGCTGCTTCTAGTGCAAAATGGAGGGCTTTCCTTATGTAAGCCAGTTCTTATCTAGTAAAGCAATCCTAAAGGCCATCAAATAACAGTGCGAGTTCTAAGCTAGCCTCTTTCTTTTATGCCTTGAGAGCCACTAATTCCCAATCGAGCAGTGCTTGTCTTGTTTCTTGTTGAAAGGTTTGAGTCTACTTATCTCCAATTCGTGAACTTAACCGATACAAAGCTACATGATAGCATCCAACTTTTACTGTGCGCTATCTCAACTATTCTTTTCGAGTTCTAGTTGCCACAAGCAAAGTATCCCATTAAGTTGTTAGTTCTTTCTAGTAGACTAGAGAATATTATAGTGGAATAATTTGCTAGATGTAGCTTTAATTTAAAAGTGAATTAGGATAAATTTAGCGTCTCGATTTCTTTTTTTTGCTTTTACACTTAACTTTCGTTGTGGTTTCTATGCTGAATCCCAACATGAAGTGGCATGATGAGGACTTATTTTGATCTTACAAGCTTATGAAACCAAGGTGAGGAAAAATAAGAAAAAAAAAGTAGAGCGCCCCCCCCCCCCCCCAAAACCATTACATGTGCAATAATGCACCATAATTGAAACAAATTATTTCACCTTCTTAATTACGTTGACATGAAATTTCGAGAGATGCTTTCGCCCCCAAATAAATATAAACAACAAGGGAAATGCAAAAATGCTTTTTTTTTTCTCTCTTTCGTTGAACAATCTCCCGCCGTGATTGATCTCTGTTGCCGTTATGTGCATGCATTTTAACTAGCAAGTCCCGTGGGATGGCTTAGAATAGTCGGTCTATATGAGTCCGCTCGAATATTTCGTTTAGAGTCCAAGAACGACCCGTCGCACGAGGCATGTGCATGCATCTTGGGAAAACCAGAACTAGGATTTTAATTAGGGTTTGTTGACTGTTTTGTGGGTGTGTGTGTGTCCGCATGCGCCAAAAGGTTCTGCGAAATTCGTAGGTTATTGTCGGAATGGGATCCTCTAAATTTTACTTAAGGAGCAGATTTACCTTTAGAAGTTGACATCTTGCTACAAGGGCGGCTTGGATCTACTCCCCCTTTCTCATCTTTTCATTTTTTTTCTTCTTTTCTGGTCGCCCTCCCCCATCTCTCTCTCTCGTCATGACTTTTGTCATTTCTGTCGGCAGCATGCGGTAGAAGTCTGATACTCCGATACTCTATCTAATTTTACTTACTTTCACTCACACATGTATCTCAATAATTTTCCCCTTTTAGTGTTGTTTACTCCCCCCTTAATCCAGGTTTCCTTCTGCATTCAAGATATCTAGACTTGAATCTCCATCAACGCTGAACTTCATCCATGGCCTTTTTCTCCAATCCAAACCATGAAGTTTCCCATATGGCTTGATACGCGTCACTACGCCACAATGCCGCCACTCTTGAAAAGCAGGTTGGTCACCGGGCTCCTCCCACCAATCTACCATCAACACTAGACCAATTTTTCGATGTGAGACTTTTCTAATACAACTTCCATGTGTATCTAAATAGTTGCAATGAGAGAGAGAGGGGGGGGGTCGATGGGGGATGGTGGAAAGGCAAGACAGTGGTGGCGACGCGATGCAACACCGAGTTTGGCACGATCCGGTGGCTAAGCCAGAGACGAGGAGAGAGAGAGAGGGACGAGTATGTAGGGTTTCTATGGGAGAAATTCCCTCGAAGTCCGGCGATATTTGGGTCAATTGAGTTACCCGTAACATTAGCGCATCCCAAACCCACCTTATTGGACCTTTTGAGAGTATTGCATGCACAGGCAGGTGCATCGCAATCAGACAACGAGGAACTAGCGGCACACTTGAGAAAGACAACCCTCAGATGTAAATTGTAGGTCAATGCCGGAAATAGATGTGTACCAGTATGAGATTATTCAGAGTTTTTCATTCGTAGAGACTAAACAAATTCTTTTCTGTACACATACTTACTCCTTAACCATTACACCAATACCATAAGTCTAACCGATATATATATATATCATTACGCATTCACGAGGCCGTATAATATAATTTATGATACCATTATCAGATAATATCATTGCACAATACACGATAAAGGAAATCTAACTCCAAACCCTCGGATTCGTCAGGCAATGCTTGACTATTCCCCTTCCTTTTGGAAAATGGTGAGAAGAAAGCTTCAAACAAATGAAGCGCACGCAACATGAACATTATCCACTGAGCACAGATTATATAAACTTTAACGCAGGTGATGACAAAGCAGAAGATGAGGCAAAGACAACTTCTCACAAGAGAACATGGAATCGACAGCGAAAGTAAATAAAGGCAGCTCGAAAATGTTTGTGAAGCTTCGCAGCAGTTTCTCAAAGGCATGGTTAGACATAACGAAATCTCTCTTTTCCACTTTTTATAGCTCTTTTCCATTATCCAACACCTTTATCCTAAACTCCTTTTCTTTTTTGCGATATCGAAAGTCTCAAGTTATGCCCACTGTAACACACTTATCCTAAGCTTTTTCTTGTGATATAGAAAGCCCAAAACTTTTATCTATGTGATATATTTACCTGTCATCAATGTTCCATCCGATGATTTTTAGCCAAAACAACGTCATTTTTATTTTGTTGGCGCAATATCAATGCTATTTGATTTTTGACGTCCATACAAGTAGATTTTTAACAGTACTCACATATGGAACCTCGATGGAGGGTAAATATGTCATATATGTATAAGTTCAAGATTTTTGGTGTCATTGAAAAAAAGTTTATGATAAATGTATCGCAGTATGTATAATTTGGAATTTTTTGAGGATTTTGTCCTTGATTAAAAGTGAATGGAAAAACTAAACCCATCGTGCTTTGTTCCTTTTATCTTGAATCATCACTTCCATCGTGTCTTATCCAGAATATAAATCTTTTCATATGAACACACACACACACACACACACACACAATGTTTTTCGTCCTTTCTCTTTAATAATTAATTAAAAGTCACTTTAGCAAAAGTTTAATTGATCAAAAGGCAGCTCGAAAAGGATTAGTGAAGCTTCTCAGTAATTTCTCATGGACATCCTTACTCCCTAGACATAACGAACTCTCTTTTTTCCCACTTTTTATAGCTTTTTCCCAGTATCCAACACCCACGATGTCTCCCATCTTTTGCTATTAATCAACATCAACATCAACATCACCTTTATCCCAAACCAATTGGGATCGGCGGTCGATGAACCCAAAGCGAAAAGCTTAAAATATACTAAAATAAAAGTAAAAATATGGCTACCCAAAAATAAATAAATAAATAAACATATAAATTAATAGAAATGACTAAACAAGGCACTTTGAAACATAGAAAATCCCCCCTTTTATAATGCGGATAGCTTTCCTCCACTCCGTCCTAAGGCAAACCATATGTCATCTTTTGCTATTAATAATTGATTAAAAGTCAATGGAACAAAAGTATAATGCCGGAATCCCATCATTTGTTTTATTCTTTTCATCTTGAATTATCACTTAACTCTTGTTTCATACAGAATCTACAACTTTTAATATTATTTTCCAACTTTTGTCCTTTCCTTTTCTCAAACAATAAAAGAGAAAGATCCTCCATGATCAATAAATTAGCTCCCCACTTTTTGAAAATATTGCAGGCCTGCTTTTTGTATCGTATGCGATGGACATGCCCGCTGCCAAATTAAATTAATTGTGAGGTCAAAGTGTGATTAATAAAACAAATATTATAAACTAAGAGACTATAAAAGGGGAGGATAATTGATGAAGGGGAGGAGATGGTAGAAAGCAAATGAGGCCCATGCAATATGGCAATGAATGAGACAGTGACATAATCCAATGATACCCCAATTTTCCATTACCGACGTCCATGTCTTCATCACATGCTCTTACCCCTCCAACTTGAGACCACATTTGTAAACAACATTTCCACTTCTTGTCTTTCAATAAATATGTACTGGCGAAATTAATGTCCCTATACGTACATTTTGTTTCAACATTTATAGTCCTTATTTTTCAGAAAAAAAAAATTAGAGAACCTGTGAGTGAAACCTGAGAGAAATTTTCAGCAATATCTAGTGAAAATTGGCCCAAAAGACTAAATTGTAATTCTACTAAGGTGTTTATGACTAAATTAGCAAAATTAAAAAAATTTGGTATTGAATTGACGTCTGTGTAATAGCTTTAGGAAATAACTGGGTACTTTTCTCCAAAAAAATGCGGATCCTAAAATTTTGAATGTGGGATTTGTGAGATTGAAAACTCATATATTTCTCAAATTTTAGGAGTACTAATGACACTTCTACACAATCAAAAATTTCCGTGAGCCCAAATCCATTATATATATATGTATATATATACACACACTACCACTCGATATATCCCATCTTTTAGTCTAATTTGTTAAGTCATTTAGTCTGATTATTTGACTCCACATTTTTGTTTGGAAGGAAAATAGTTAGGTGATTGAGCACATTTTATGAACATGTCGTGAAAACTTTAGTAGATCAAAAGATGCTCAAGTGATAAGAAATGAATGCATATGGAGCACTCCAATTTTTTTTTTCATCTTATAGGTCAAACTTTAGACACCTATAAACTATGATTGAACCACATGCGCCTGTTTTATATCATTTTTTTATGAATCTTTTGTACAAGATTTTATACATCATTAAGAATTTTACCAAAGGAGCTCGCTCGGTTCTCCATTTAATCATAAGAAAAAGTATAAGAAACAATAATGCCTTGATAAATCAATGAATCCATCTTTAAAAGAAGTCATCGAAAATCACCCCGATATGTGAAGCTCGGGCTAATTATGTATCAGATAATTACTCTGAGCTCCGTGATAGAAGAAATTATCACCATGACCGAATGATACGGCGGATTCATGTCGTGCATAATATATGGATTTTCATATTAAACTTCATGAATGCATGGCCGTCACCAATCCGATGCCACCGGCGCAAGTAATTCTTTTCAACTAGGAATACTCATCTCATGTATTCGTGCATATGTTTATAATATATGTAGAGAGAGAAAGGCAGGCTTGGGCAGCAGAATTTCCAGGAAATGCATATGCCGTTGGTGGGGGGCTTAGAAAGCTCAGATAAACTAGTACCATATTATTGACCAAAACAATCCGAGCGAAGCTCTTCCCATTGGCAGACAGATTCTGACCATAGCATCTGCCGGCAGATTCTGACCAGAGCATCTGCAGATTGGGCCTTGACTTGGGAGCGGTTGGGAGAGGAAGAAAAAGACTTGGATCTTTAGGGTTTTGAATTCTTGAATTTGGAAATTAATAATTAGGGTTGTTGTTTGTTGCCTCGCCTCAGCCATGTGGGAAGCATTCATGGGGGTCTGTGAGGGCCTTAAACGCCGGCACCCGCTGGTTGGCGGGCTGGAGTTGAAGCTTCAAAGATTGATGCTCCGCAACACCAGCTTATGTTTCTTTGTGGAGTTAGATAAGATTCATGTTCTTGCACTTCTTCCCCTAGAAAAATAAATAAGTTTCATATTCTCGCATGATATCGATGTCCATCCGGAACAAGACCAGCAAACCGACGTAGGCCAATACGAAAATGTCCGAGCATTAGAAGTTTGGTATCACGAGAACCCACTCGTTTGTGACATCACAAAGCACAATTGAGTCCATTTCTCCCGCAACCAAATTCAAAGATGATGTGAAGCTTCATTGCGTGACATTTGCATACAGACTTTAGTAATGTTTAGCATTTTGAATGAGCTTAAGTACTACAATAAATGCATTTTCTAACGATAGGAAAGTACTCAATTTAATAAAAGTCCAATTTAAAACAACAAATAATAATATAGAAAAAGGGTGAAAAAATTCAAAAGTAAATGTCAATCTAGATGAGCACTAAAAGCTCGAAATCTGTATGTTGTGCAAAATTTCCACTCTAAGTGAGGTGGTAATCGCGATTAATAAAAAAAATCGATAATTAGAATTGCGAGAGCTTGTGAGGGGTCGTAGGGTTCAAAAGACTTGGCAGCCGAAAGTAAGTCCTGCTACTCGAGGTCGGCCGGCGGAGCCCGAGTTCTTTACCGAGTTCGAGCCTTTCAGGTTACCGAGCTCCGCGGCACTTGCGGGAGCTGGACACTTGCGCATGAATCAATTTAGCAGCTGTTGACATATCGCCATCGGCTGTCCATCGAGTCATCAAATTGAGCAACGTCAGGGAAAAGAGAACTCCTCCCTCAAGATGCTTACGTGAATCAAAACATCTTCAAGCACACTATATACGCTACAAAAGTCCAGATTCATGAGGCATGCCGATGGAGAGAGAGAGAGAGAGAGAGGCGTATCAAACCCTAATCGTCCCTCGTGTAGTTAGCAATGATGTTCACCGACCAACCGGTCCAACCATGACCGTAATAGTTTCATTCATCCACCATTTTCATCTGTAGAGTAACTCCCACGGACTGTGCACCACTAGCGCGTTAAGAAACGGTCAGGCCAGTCAAAGTAAATTCCCATACGATTTTTTGCATTGTGATTGATTCTGTCTACCGGGGCCACCGCGTTAGTCATTTATTTTTCCCTACGAAAATTGTACCTTTGCTTCTAAGAGTCCACAGTTTTGTTCCTCACCCACAAGAAAGAACGTCGCGAAAAGCATGTCATTTCAAGGAAAGGGAAGGGATAAGGAGAAGTTAGGATTGCATGAAAAAAGGGTTTCTTCTGGTGCATTTGATATCCAAGAATATAATTTGTCATCTTCATAGCTTCCAAAGAAAATCACTATCTTGATTTGTTTTCTCTACAAAAAAAAAAAATAAATTCCACTCTAGAAAAGGCCAAAAGAAAGAAAAAAGAAAGAAAGAACAAAAAAAAATGTGGAATATTGGTGCAAATGATAAGAAAAGGAGAAGTTGATAACTCATCTAAACTATTCCTCTCTTTTCACACACCCAAGGACAACAGTCTCTTGTGTACATATATTCATGGAACAGTTGATGGAATGATGCTATTAATATTTAGGGAAAAATTATCCGATTAGTCATAAATTTAGTGTGTGGATATTAATTCAGTTTTAAACTTTTTAATTTTGTCAACTAGTACTAACTTTTGTGCAAAATCTCAACGTAATCATTCCAGTCAATTTGGCATCTAGTGTTGGTCGTACAGTAGGTTTAACATTCAATTTTGGTGCAAATGATAAGAAAAGAAGAAGTTGATAACTCATCTAAACTATTCCTCTCTTTTTACCTACCTAAAGAAGAACAGCATCTTGTGCATATATTCATGGAACCATCGACGGAACGATGCTACTAACTGTTGGAGAAAAATACCCAATCAAATCTAAATTTATTGTATAAATATCAATTCAGTTTCAAATTTTCTATTTTTGCTTAATTAGTCCTATATTCTTGCATATAAGTTCGATGCTAATCATTCCGATTAATTTTTGCCAGAAAAAATCGCTGAAGTGACGATTTAGGGCCGGTCATACAACAAGTTTGACATTGATTGGACACTTTTTACCCTGTTAATTCCATATCCCTATCGAGTCACGACAAGCGAGATGATCTTCTCATATATATGATACCGATCGCTCTTCGATCCAACAGAAATCGGGTCCCCATACACGTCCCGATCCCAACACGGGTTTCGTAAACAATCATTCACCCTCTCGTCCATAATTTTCCGCAGATGACGAATCTTTGGTACACTTCATTCCAATGTTACAGTAACCGACCATGCAAATTTTTTCAAATGCTTCAGCGTCCACGAGGGTTGCTAGCTGCGAACCTTGGTCGGATTTTCTAGGCCAAATCCTACGCCAATGCGCCCTCGATTTCAACCCACGTGGGACGAATGAGACAAACATCTTCTTGTCCGCATCCCGCAGAAACTCACTTCCTTTTCTCTTTCTCTTAACCTCCATCAATTTGAGCTCGCACAAGAGAACAAAAGCTCACTTCCTTCCGCGGTGGCTCAGATAAGGATGCCATTCCACAAATTCTCATCATGCTTTTGATATTAATCAACTTCGATTGATCATTTAGCTAGTGAAATAAAATTCAACTCCAATGCCGTTTGAAATCTTCTTTTTTTTGGGGGGGGGGGGGGGAGGGAATTCATGTGATGGAGAAAAATTAATGGTGATTTGCTGTTTATGTGCTGGCTTATTTTCTAAATTGGCATGCAATGGAATCAAATGTTGCTAGCCATGTGGTTTGTAGCACATAAGGTTGTAAACATCTATTGCATTTCTCATGAATAATATGTGCTAGTATTAAAGAGATTTCTTCTTCTTCTTCTTCTACTTCTTCTTCGCTGTCACACGTAGCAAACAGAGAAATGACCATGATATCTCTTGATTTTGAATGGAAAATGTCAATCGATCCTAAATATATTGTATGCATGTTAATTCCGTTCTAAATTTTTTTATTTTTATCAATTTAATTCTATACCTACGTGGAAAGTCCAACATAACCATTTTGATCAATTTTCACTTAAAATCACTTTGTAGCGATGTGTCACGAAAGACGGTCGATGATAATCAAATCGCCACGCGAGTAACTTTTGGTTGAAAATTAAATGGAACGACTAGGTTTATAGACGACAAATCTAGAGCTGCCCGGACAATTTCTCCAAACTCATATGGCACTCCCCGTCGAACCGAACGCCCGCAAAAATGGAACTGCTCTTCGATGTGCTGTAACGAATTCATCCACACAGACATCAACATGGATTTGACCCGAGACATCGACGTTAGCAAACCTTTCGCCATTACTAAATGATTAATGCGTTCCTTAAAACTTTACATCGCCCGATACGTGTCGAGAAGCAAATGGTTCTTGCAAGTTGTGGATGTAAGAGACGACGGGAGATGAAAATTGCTCAGAGGGACTGCCACGTCGGAATGATGTGGACTCCTCGGATTGGATGGATCCCCTCTGTCTCCGGTTGTAGAAATTGGCTACCAAGCAGACCGGGACAACGATAATAACAACGACAACAGCGACCCCAAAAAAAAAAAAAAATAGCAAATCAAAGAGGGAGAAGTAGGCGGCACAGTGAATGGAAGTCCGAGCCTATCAACAATTTTCGATTGGATCCGTCTTCGCTCGAAGGCGTAAGTCAACGAGCTAAAGGCTAACTAAGACTATTAACTGCTTATCAATTTTGTAACTTGGGACTTTTCTAATACGACCTACACATTCTTCTCAATAATTTCTCCCCTCGCGTGTGATCTCCACTCGAGTCGGACTGTGATGGCAAAGTGTACTCGGCAATCACGAAGATCCATGAGATTTTGTGTTGAGTTCAGGATACTAATACACATTGGGGATACCTCGATCAACTCATCAACAATATATATATATATATATATATATATTGTTGGGTCGAGCATAAGTCCAATACTTTCACTCTAAGATTGTCAAGAAGTAGCCGAAGTCCGAAACTATGGACAAGTTCGGCTAAATCAACCCTTTTTCAAAAGTTTAAACGGATAAGTCATGACCAAGTTAAAATTATTGACTACTCCACACTACGTCAATTCTTCGATATGCGAGACTTTTTCAACGCAGTTCACACACGCATCTCATATGACATCCTAATCTTCTCGGATACTCCGACCGGTTTTACGGCTCAGCAAGAGCATGCAAAAAAAAAAAGAAAAAAAGAAAATAGCAGCTCCTCGATGGGCCCAAAAGGTACGTGATGGATCAGACCTGTGAATGTTGCCAAAGTGCGTTTACCGGAGTCAACGCCCGTGTCGGGCCACATCCTGCGATAGGGAATCAGACAGAGGCCGGCACGGTGGTCCAGCCCCTTTGGGTCCCCAAGGCTACACGACGACGAACGATCGTTAGGACGTCCGCTACTAAAGTCCACCTCCATCCGCCAAAACGCACTCGTGATCATAGACACCCTTCGTGCAATGATTCGCGAAATTGTTCCTTGCTTTAAAGGGTGGGTCGATCTAGTGCCACATCCGACGACAAGCTCGCGCCACAATTTCGCTTTTCGGTCGTTCTCGTAGCGACGCGCCGATCAATCCGTCCGTCGCCAAAAGTTGGAAGAAGAGATTCCCTTCTTCCTCCTCCTTTCCTTTTCTTTTTTCGGCCGAAAGAAGATATTCCTTAGACCGGTTAGGATCACACCATCAATGTACGCATTGCATACCGCCTTTTCATACAAAATCACCTGTCAATCTTTTCTTCCTTCCGATGATGCACTCTTGTCCGTTCTAGTACAACGAGGGCTAAATATTGAAGAGAGAGAGAGAGAGGGGGGGACAGAAGAAGGTGGTACTCAGCAACCATTCAAGAAAGCAATGAATGTCAATTGGGTCCAGAAGGACCAATGAAGATGAAAAATCATCCCTACCTGTTCCTATGTCGGTGATGGTGATATCTCCATCATTAAAGAATTCAGATTCATTATTGCTATCTATCTCTTGTTGTCTATATTAAATTTTGCCCAATCATCAACGTAAGCTTGACACTCCACCGATTCAGGAGTTAATATTAAACGTCGTTCATCCAAAATATTATCTCCAGCGCTAAATGTTTGTTCTACCATAATTGTTGAACAAAAGGTTACTAAAATTTATTTTGTAATTAGAGCAAGAATTGGATATTGGGTAAAATACTTCTTCTACCAATCCAATATTATGAAATTTATGCTACCTCGAGATTCATCAAACCCAAAAGAAATGATCAAATAGCTCTCTATTTCAGAATTACTTCTTATTAGTTCCTTTTTCCTTTTTTTTGCTTATGCATCAAAAGTTGGTACCCTCTACTAATTTTATCTATATTCCCAAATTGTAAGTCATTAGATTAAGAAGATCCACATCCACTATTACCTAAATTATATGTTTTACAAAATTCATTATATGATTCTCTTATTACGTTTTAACCCTCGTTTGTATAGTTCTAATATTTACCGCATCAATCAAATGTAAACATTCATAATACGTGTTCAAATAAATACATAAATCATGTAATTTACAAAGTGGATCAAAAACAAAAGTAACTAAATAAATAATATGAATTTTCCCATAAATAATATACTCATTTTGTTCACATTGTTTTAATAGTATCAGCTAATTTCTCATCATTTTCATTTTCTTCAAAAACTTCAACAATATTAATACATTCTATTAAAAATAAACGCATAGTAAGATAATAAACACCGGACAAAATATAAATTTCATTATTTAAAAATTTTAAAATATCTAAAAATTTTTTTTGCAATTATCTCATTCTTATGGATAAAAATTACTATCAGATATATTATTTGAAATAAACACACATAATAAATATTTATATGCAAAAGATTCATTAAGTAACTCGTAAGTAGAATTCCAATAATTTCGAACTTTTTTTAAAATATTTTTGGTCTTTTTCCATTTGTTTTACAAAAATTTAACCATTCTTTCATTATTTGGGGATGTTTCCACAAATATTGAATTGTCATTTTTATAGGGTTGAGAAAAATTTCAAGAGTTTTTAAACCATTTTATACACATAAATTTAAAACATAACAAGCACATCTAACATGAAAAAATTGTCCATAAAAAACGGGTTTACAAATTTTTTTTAATTCAACAATTGAAGCGGCATTTGCTGCGACATTATAAGAAAATAATATTCTTCTAAAATTTTCTTAATTAATCTATAAATATTATTTGCCATATGCCTACTATAAAAAAAATTCTAAATGCAATAACTCTTTTTTTTAATATTCCAATCATTATCTATCCAATAATTTGTTATTCCCATATAAGAATTAGTTTACCAATGATTATTTCAATATCGCTACCTATATATACACGTTTATTGAAATTCATAAAAAAAAGTCTGTAAATCTTTTTTTCCTTTTTTATAAAGATTTTTAATTTCGCGTTTAAGTGTATTTCTAGAAACATGTTTTGCTTATGAAGCACATGCGTTTTGTATAAATTAATTAAAATCAAAATTTTCACTAAAACTAAATGATAAATGTTCAACAGAAATAAATTTATGTAATTCTTCTTTATAAGTTTTCTCATTAAAACGAAAAAAAGGAGAAGTGTTAGGATTGACTACCCAAAAATTTGTTGTTTATTGATGTCAATTCCCACTTCGGTTGGATGTTTCGATCTAAGATGCTGATTAAAATTTTGATATCCTCGTCTACCTATATATTTGTATACTGTACCATAATATTTACAAATTAATTCATACATTTTTAGATCTTCTTCAAATTTTTCAACTTTCATGAAATGCTCTCATATGTTGGATGCACCATTTGTTGTTGATATTTCTTAGGCATCGATAGGAGGATGAAGGCTTTCTTACGCGTGGACTTGCTTCAAATTAGGAAAATTGTTAATTTTATCTCTATATCAACTCATCAATCTGCATAATCATGAAAATTAGGATACTCAGATTCTCTCAATGTGCTCTTGCCTTTGCTACTAGCTCTACTTCCACTTGCACTTTTTTTTTAGATATATATATAAATTTTAATGCAAAAAATATAAGATATGAAAAAAGAATTTGAAATAGAAAATTATTAATGGAGATAATAAATAAATAAGATAAGAAATTAGAGAATCGAAAACGTAATTGAGACTTGAGAGTTAAAAAGAATTTGAGAGAATTGAGAAAATTTGTGTGAAAAAATGAAAGATGGAATGGGTATTTATAAATTTTTTATCATACAATTTTTAATTTTTTTAAAAAATTTTGGCCATTGGCTCCAACGGCTCCACCGATTCCCGATTCCGAACTGCCGAACTGGTCAATGGGGCGATTCTGAATTTGACCGGTCCAGTTCCGGGCCCAAACCAGCCCAGGGCCATGTCTAAGATCATAGATTAAGGTTTGATCGAAGCTCTGATTAAACTGCATCGTGTCAGCAAAATATCCACAGGCAAAATTAATGAAGATGATCATCTCAACTGGGACGCACAAGTTAACTTCTACGAGAAGAGTCAAAGGTAATCGCTATGGACTCTCAACATTCACAATTACGATGATTAAACGACAAGCACCGAACGAGGAACCACCTCATCGTCCAGGGCCCAACTCTAACTCCATAATAATCAGAGTTGTCTAATGCATAGATTAAGGACTGACTTCGATGAACTGACTTCGCTCTTCCTTCATGCAAAGCTTCTGCAGTCCCTCCCTCCCTTTCTCTCACACCCTATGTAGATGTTCTGAAGTTAATGCTAGGGATGAGCAAATTGGGCTGGTCGCCTTGAAGGAGGCGGTCCGGTCCCCAATTTCATGATAGATGAAACCAAACCTAATCGCCAAAATAAGAACGCCTAGAATAAATACACACACAATAAAAAAAATTATAAATTTTTGAAGAACTAATTAAGCTAATTTTCTCATCTTCTACTCGAAACTCATCTTCTCCAACTCGATGCTAGCGTCTCGCCTTCGCAATGGAGCTCTGCTTGGCACTCGCTCCTCTCGCCTTCGCCTCTCCGCTCTCCTTCCCCATCTGTCGATATGTAGTATCCAAGCATGTTTTGTCTTAACTCAATTTGTATTTTGTTATGACTATATTATCCAATCCATAATTTTGTTTGCACTTAAATTCAATAAAGTACAAATGTAATCCCACTTTGAACATGATTCTTGCCAACTCTAAGAAAATGATGAATGAGTATAATCTTGTTTTAGTTGTTTTAAGTGTTTTTCTTCCTAATTTATTTTTTCCTCATTATTTTAGGACTATAAGTACTCATGTAATGGTTATTCAATGGTCATCTATATGTTTTATTATGTTGGATGGTTGAAATCGGAAATTGTCAATTTAGATCCAAGAGCCAAATTTCTATAAGCAATTGGTGTTAGCAGTCCCACTAGGACTGAATCAGGAAATTTGAGGACCGGGACTACTGAGACCGAATTAGCCTAGACCATGCACATCTCTAGGTAATGCTGTCACAGCTCCCTCACCAATTCCCCAAACAGAAACATCCCACGTTAAAGAACTGAAATGCACATTCCAGGGACAAGTCATGGTCGATATCACCAGAATTTCCACCAAGTCACAAAACCATATCAAATAGCTTGCCTGACAAGTAAATTGGACTGCAGCTATAAAGCTATCCGCGTTGTGAAATGATCTAAGCAACTGGTTAATAGGAAATGGATATCCCAGAAAAAGATTCTGACAACTCAATGATCCCACGATTAGTCGCTTACTATTCCAGAAAAAGAAATTGGACAACATCTCAATGAATATGAGAGGAATGAAAACCACAAAAACAACCTACAGGTGCTAAGACCATGGAATACTGCAAAGGCCAATGACTAAACTATAGAGAAAAACACAATATCTCCATAACTGGACATTCTGATTAAATTGCCACCAGAAAGAATAACAAAATCAGATTGCTATCAATCTTATGCCGTATGCTTCTGTATCGTACAACATGAGCTAATTGGTAATCCCTCCAAAAAAAAAAACGGTTTGAGCTACCAGCCGGTGGGCAAGCCAATTTTGCGCCTTCCAATATATCTTAAGCTAGCAGTGAATTATAATTAGACAAATAAACATAGGATCTACCAAAAATGAGTAACCTTATTAATGTAAACAAAGTCTTCCTCGTGAAACCACCCCGCTATTTGTCAGCCTTGTCAATCCCACAGTTGCAACAGGGAAAGTTTGCATAGCTTGCTATTCCAAATGTAGTCGCTTTTTCATAGTCTCGTAAACCATATAAGTAATGCTTGCTGATGGAACAACTTTAAGCAAATTAGGGAAGATTCCTTTGTAGAATCCCCTAACCCCCTCATGTTTAAATGTTTTCCTAAATACATCCGACATGCCTTTATATGCAGCATCTGCATTGGGGCGCTGGGCTTGCATTCTAAGATCAAAAGCAAAGTTGGGATAGGATGCAAGAAATTAGATATCCTAATCCCAGATCTAAATAACGAGTGCACAAGTAAGGAAAGGAGAAAATAAGATGGAACCATTTCGACTTACCTTGTCCTGACAACTTGCAAAGGGTAGACACAACTAGCTCCAAGAGCTCCAGAGGTCATCCCACAGACCAGCTGCACTAGAGGGCCAGGCTCTACAGACATTAAAAACAACATTAATAAGAATAAGCTCCTGTCACAAGTAGAACTCCGCAATCACTGTGAAATGGGGAAACAAAGGTAGTGAGCCATTTCAGCGGTAGTGACAATCTTACCATCATCCTGAAGAATGTACTTCTTGGACAAATCTTTGAAGGTTTCATATGCAGCAAGGTCAATGCCAGCATAAGGAATTATCCCAATCAGAGATGGAACAACCCCCCTATAAAATGCCCGAGGCCCCTCCTGAACCCATATATCCCTAGTCATTTGTCCTATACTAGGACACTTCCCTCCGTCAGAAACATGAGTTTGCAATCTAGTTTTCACAAGATCCATGGGGTAAACAGCTGATTGTGCTACAGCCCCTGCTAAACCACCAGCAAGAAGGCGCCCCATAGGCCCGATTTCACCCTTATCTTCTCCTCCATGTGCGTTCACAATAACACGTTTCAGCATTTCATAAGTATAGAACCTTATAGCACTCTCAGGAGCCACTTTCACAACATTTAATCCATTGCCCCGGAAAAATCCTGTAAGACCACCTTCCTTCCATATAGACTTTATTGCAGGCATTATACGAGAACGGGTGGTCTGCACTTGTAAAACAACTTTCAACCGGTCAAGTGGGGCAGTTGCAGTACGAGATGCTGCTCCCGCCACGGCTCCTGCGATAAGATACCTGCCTGCATGGACGTGTTTACTTATTCCCTCTGGTACCACAGCTTGTTCTCCAATATCAACAAGGCAAGCTCTTTCCAGGTAATGATAAATGTTTTCCATAGTTGCCTCGTGAGGGTAAAGCAGAAGAAAATCTCTCCATTCTTCAAAAGTTATGACACCATTATTGTCCTTATCCACACGCTCAACAAAAAGGGCAAGCTCCTCATCATCAATTTCAATGCCTGCAAACAAGAGTCTGGTGTGGCTTATAGAATGAAAATAACCAATCTATGCAGATATATTAATTCCTTTGTTAAGAATCCATGAGTGCCAAACATCAAGCTGATCAATTCATTCAATTATGAACATCTACCTAGCCCGATGAATTGTTGCTTGCTGCATGTATTTTGCTAACTGCCTTCACAACATAAAGAGGAATAACCAAGATGGTTGCTGAATCAATTTCAACAGGCTAAACATCACATGATGCAAGGCTGGGACTCAATGAAAGTATTTTTTGACTGAAAGACAAGCACAGAGCCCCCGAGGTCAGAGACGCAGTGAAATATCAAATACGACAATAGCAAGGGAAGAATAGGGTAAAGTACTAATCACATTTACCACAAAAGCAAACAGCCAGTGCAAGAGGGGAGGGGGAAATTTTGGTTTTGGCATTCTTTTTCTTGGATGGATATTCAGAAGGTTAATAAGATGTTCAGTCTTACTCTTTTCTTTTTTCATGATAAAAACAACGGAAATTACTAAAGACAATTTCAATTACTTGGCAGAATGTGAAAGAATTACTCATTACTGGAGATATTGTCCTCAACTATGAAGAACTCTTATTGACTCTCTTGAAAATTAGAGAAGATTTGCTATGAAAAATATATGCAAGCAACAATGTGTTGAGCATATTTTCTAAAGTCCATATACATCATCTTGCAGGCTAGCATAATCTCTTTCACTTTGATTGATCCTTTTTTTTTTTTTTTTTGTAGGGGAACAGACCACAAGAACAAATCACTGATCAGTATAGGAGATAAAATGAAGCAATTGTTGCATTCAGGTAAGAAAACTAATCAAGTCCTGTCATATTATGCTGTGATCCAAGGTATGGAAACAAGACTTTGACATGACTATAAGTCCCCAGAGAATCATAAGGACCTTGGTGATCCCAATTGAGTGTGACCTCAAATTGATTGTTCCAATCAGCCAGTGAGTATAAATCAAGCAACCAAACCTAAGATCAGAACTCTCAATCGGTTGAGAACACTAGCCATTGGGCCAACCAGCATCTCAAATGAAATAAACAACAAAGAGTTCGAATTACACTTCAAGAACAATAGAAGTTCATAACAGACGGTATTACCTGCCCTGAGAAGAGCATCATATAGCTCCTCAGGCAAAATGCAACCATTGTGCTCCACGTCAATGGCTTGAAAAATGCGGTAAAGCTCAATCTCCTTGTCGTCCATGTATCGCTTAAATTCCTGGTAATCGACGCGTCCATCCTTGTTGGCATCACACACATTCAACAAATCCTTCGCGTATTTATATCCGGAAGGTATGTGCAGGGCGGAGAGCCCAGTCTCAATCTGTGAATAACCTAAATAACCAGCATTCGCAGCATCGAAGAAGCCAAACAAACCTCTAATTCTTTGTTCCCTTTCTTCCTTCGTCTCGCCCGATGCCAACAGCACATGATCCATCGACACTGGCCCCGGCTTTCTAACCGGATTACACCCATTCGATCGCCGTCCTTTCTCATTCTTCGCGTGCGCCGCCATCGCTCTTATCGAAATTAAGCGAACAGAACTCCCCCCCACAAAATCCTCCGACCAAACGAAAGAACAGTTCGAGAACCTCCTATGAGCTATTGCTTCTCACAGCAGAATCAATCCTCGGGCTTCACCATAACCTAATCGAGATCTGAGCCAAAATGTGGCCGGACAAAGTGGACCCCACCTCACCGACGAAAGAATCACAAGAGCAACGCACGCCCGCACGCACGCAGCAAAATGCGATCCGCCCCAACACCAAACGCCCCCAACCAGCTCGCCCAAACGCCCAAGTCCCGAGTCGAATTTAGGTCAAAAAGGCGACGGCGAATTCAAACGCGAGGAAGAAAAGGAAAACCAGAGAGAGACCGGGCCCGTCAAAAAAGGCATGGACACTACAACCGAAGACTTGGACGGACAAGTCACCGTGTCGCGCGCGCCGGGAAGTCATGGCCGAGGAGATTCCGGCGGGAGACGGGGGTGGATCGCCGGCGATGACCGCTTCAAATTGCGGAGTAGATGCCCATCCATGAAAAAGGAAGAGGCAGAAAGACGGAGATTGACAGAGAGAAATCGAATCCTCCGTTTTTTTTTGCCCTTTTCGTATGTTTTGTTCATTCGTATTTATTTAAATTATAATACACTCGTGAAGAAATGGAGAAAAAATAAAAATAAAAAAATATTTTATTTTTTATCCATCCAATGTGGATATTTATAGACAAAATGACACAAATGATTCATGAACTTTAATCCAACGTAGAACGTAGTTTCTGAACTTTTAATTTGACAAATATGATTTTTAAAATTTAACTCAATATTTAATATGGCCTTTAAATCTTTAAATTGACCAACATGGCTCATGAGCTATTGGAATAAGTTCAACTTTGGCCCCGAGCTTGAATCAATATAATGACTATATTAAATATCTTCCTATAATTCAGAAAATAAATTAAACATGTTTCAAAATTTCGAGAATTACATTGATCAAATTAAAAAGTTTAAGGATCACATTAAATATTAAATTAAAATTTAGGGACTGTATTTATCAAATTAAAAGTTCACAGACTACATTCCATATTAGATCAAAGTTCATGGACTATTTGATTTGGTATCTCATATTTATATTTTGAATTTCCAAAAATATTAAAATTGTGGTCCCAAAAAAAAAGGAATATTCGCGCGCGTTTCATGTTTTTTTTTTTTTTTAAGGTGGGCTCGTTGGAGGCGTATTCGTTGTTGGTCGTGTGCACTGTGCGGAGGGGGGGAGGAGTCCGCGATAGCGTGAACGTTAAACGAATCGCATAGTTGAGGTCTGAGGTTGTAGGGAGGCACAAGGATCGGCCCATGAGAAACGGAAGAGGGCCCGCCACAAGGTTGGGTTCGGTCCGTTACCCTCTCCGTTGCTCGGCGACACCCGTCCTTCCGGTGGGATACGATCGGATCGGACCCCGCCGGGATATGAAATCTTGCCCGAGGCTTCGGAACGGGCTTCGAATTGGGTTTGGATGCGAAGTTCAGGCTGGCCCGCGCGATCATTCGCTTGCCGGGCCATATCGAAACGGGATTGCAAGTCGGGCTATCGAAGCGTGGATGGAAACCGGGGTTAGACAGCTATAGCAAAAGAAGAAAGCCCGCGATCGGACCGGGTTATGTTTCACGAGAGAATTGTCGTACGGGAGTAGCACGTAGATTGATCTTCGATTGGTGGATTCTCTTGATCCGATGGAACTAAGGGACGATGAATGACAGAAGTCCCGAAATATCAAGATGAAAACCCTAGAACACGATCCGGATACTTCAAGTATCTTTAAGTAGATTGTCTTTATTGTTCCAACCCTAGGAGCCCAGTGAAATTTTATTCACCTATATAGAATTTTCATGAAACATACATCAGAGTATCAGAATTTTGTGATATGGTACGTCGAAATTTATGTATCTTGTCCGCCTAAGCCGGTATTGAATTGGTTCTTACGCCTCCCCTTCCCTTAACCCCGGCGACATTACCTCCTCCGGCGTTGCATTGTATAGTATCGGCATGCTATGTATATAGTACGCGATCTCAGGAGCACGTTGGACGTCGACACGGAGGGATCAGCGGTCACGGCTTCGGAGGAGGGAATGGCGGCGGGAGCGGTGGCCACGGGTGCGGTGGCCACGGATGTGGTGGACGTGGATGCGGTGGTGGGCATGGTGGAGGGGCCGGCGGCGGTGTCGGGCATGGCCTTGGGCGCGGTGCAGGTGGCTTGGGTGGTTTGCCGTTGCAATGTTGGAGACAGTTTAAATTGGTCAAGGTGCAACGGAAGACGCAGATCCTAGGATGGGTCAAAGCCCTGGCGCACCTTAAGTTGCACTTGATCAGCGCGAGGTCGCAACGGAGGAGGCACCGTGCTCGCCGGTCCCGGCCCCTGCCCCTGCTGTGGCCATCGACCCGGCCCGCCCCGGTGCACAACAGCAAGATCAGCAAGGCAAGAGCGCGAGCCACGGGTCCGGGACTCACGATGCTCATGTTCGGCTTATTGGGTCGTGTTCTTTCCGTTCCTCCGATGAAAAACATTCTGGGAGTGATCAATAAATAGATGGCGAATGGCCAAAAAGGGCGGGCCGAGCAAATTATGCGTTTGGAACACCATCGTCATCGAGTTCGCATGATGTCGCATGGCGAGGTTTTTGTTCACGGCATGCATGTTTTTGTTTCCTTTGGGAGATTTACGCACGGATGAAATGCACTAATGTTTGCTTAAACATATAGCCACACTAAGTGTAATGGAAATTCAATCGTATAGCTTTTTTTTTTTTTTTTTGGTTTGGAAATCGAAAAGTTTATTAAAGCACGTTTTGCTTCATGTGTATGTATAGGGATAATACCAATTTGTGATCTTGTGGTCCGAATCGAAATGGGCCGATGCTGAATTCGGGTCGGATCCGGGCAAAAACAAATAAGTAAAGGAGGAATCACCCTGATTTTGTTTTTGGCTAGAGTGAGAAAATGGTTTTCCAGTGAAAATTCGTGTTTGCAATACATGGAAAATGTAAGAATGTTTTTTTTTTAAAGTCTTTTTGATTAACCGCATCTTTTTGGGCGGAATGGCATTGAAATCCAGCTCAACTCTAGCGACGCTGAATTTCCCACTCAAATTGAATAACAACGATAGAATTATAAGATTTTTATGCATGAGGTATCATCGAGTTCTAAAACTTTTATTTGTGGGATTAAATTTTGAAAGTTTTTAGCGAGTAAATCAATCAAGTCTTCAAATAAATAATCTCACGGGTTTCTACACGTGGCCATGCCGAGCGCATTGGGTTCTCAAGATAAAAGAGACTTGGTTGAATATGTTTAAAAGTGAAAAAATTATCAAAAAAATCATAAATCTATTTTAATTGAGCTAATTTAGTCCTAAACTTTTTTTTTAGTCCAATGAGTCCTATATCTTTTGCATTTGTATCAATTCAGTATATCCGGCCAATTTTAGTCAGAAATAGCTAACATTGCGTAGCTGGTGCTGACGTGATTCAAAGACTAATGGGAGGAAAAAGGAAGAAAAAGAAAAAGAAAAAGAAAAAATTTAAATAAATATTTTATAAAATATTATTATAAATTGTTCACATAAGTACCAGTCATGCCACATCATGCCGATCTCACCATTTCAATCATTTTTAGCCAAAATTGGCCGAATAGACCAAATTAGCACAAATGAAAAAGGTTTTGGACTTAATTGGCAAAAAAAAAATTATGACCGAATTGATATAATTATAATAAATTTATGATTTTTTTTATAATCTCTCATTTGAAAGCTATACTACTATACTACTGATGCTCAACGGTCAACATAGCTATGAAATGAGCACAAAGCCAACTATTTTTTTGCATTATACTAGAAAAGGGATAACATAAAATGATATCTGAATTTTGGCTCAATGTGCAATGTGATCCCTAACTTTTTTAATTAATTTGTCTCTGAACTTTATTCCAATGTACAACGTCGTCCCTAAACTTTTAATTTGTTCAATGTGATCACTAAAATTTTGGCTTGTGTTCAATCTAATTCTTGAACTATATGAAAATGTTTAATGTTGTCCTTGAATTTGAAATATAATCTATGGACTAAATTGAATATATACCAAAAGTTCAAGGACTACATTGAACAAATTTAAGGTTCAGGAACGACATTGCACATTTGAATTAATTATAGAAATCACATTATACATTATGTCAAAGTCGGGGGACCATTATGTCATATTTCCACCAAAAAACTGTCACATACTCGTAGCCCTAAAAGTCAGTTGCTTTGTAATTATGAACTCTAGGAAGTTTGTTGTGAATATCTCGTGCTCGGATGAACTAGGAATATATGATGTTTGGTTGAATCTAGTTTTTTCGATGTAGGATTTGTTTTCTTTTTTTGCCCCTATGAACGCAAGAGTGGCAATTTAGTCTATCTCAGCAAGAGGTGTCAAATGGGGGAAATCGGATTGGGTTTGGATTTGGTCGAATGTGGTCCTACCCATATTAACCCATTTAATTTTTTGACCCATTTTCACACTATACAAGTATAATGAGCTATACCAGACCCGACCTACATGATTGAGACACTTCAATATTAAAATTCAATTTAGAGAAAATTATTTCTTACACATTTTTAAAGATATATTTATCGTTAAATTTTTTTTTTTTAGTTTTCTTAGCCATTTCATTGATGACCTAATTTAAAGTCCATTTATGACCCTTTAAGTTTCTAAGTGACCCATTTACGATCTACTTTTAAAACTTAAGGAATCCATTTATGACCCACCACAATGATATATGAGTCAAATATGGGTTCTAGACGCATTTTGCTACCTCTAGCCTCAGCAAATACCTTTATCGTCCCATCTCTAACGGATTAGATAATTTTTTTTGTGACAAGTATTTTGAAAAAAAAAAATGGGTCCTTATTTGTCGTTTTTTATTTATTTGAATGCTACTTGACAATCATTTACTGATATTTTTACCAGGATAAGATAAGTAATTTTTTTGAATTAAGAAAGACTGGTGGCCCAGTGGTTGGGCAATTATACGGCTGTAGGTCGAAAGTTCGAGCCTCGACTCGAGCGAATAGACTCACGTGGAAAATATGATCCTGGGTGTCAAGTGTCTTACCCGGAGCTCCGTGGTGGTGGGGTCCTGCGGTGCCTCCCCGAGGATTAGTCGGTCGCCGTCGGTTAGTAACCGGCACGGCTGGACACCCCGATTACCAAAAAAAAAAAAGATGAGACGATACAAGCAGGGCAACAATGACACCTCAATGCCTCACGAAAGTGGGGATGAAGGGTGCCTGTGGGAAACTTTCCCAAAAGGCCATTAAGCAAGCAAAGGGTGTTTTGAGTTTTGAGCATTTTCGAAAGGTGGCGGTTGTCGTAATCGTCCATTTGCTAAATGACATTGGACGGTGTCATGCCAGCTACAAGTCCTTTTGTGGCTGCGCACACTAAAGTTTAAAAAAAAAAAAAGAAGGGAATTGTGAAAATATTTTTGTGGTTTGCATCATAGTATGGCCACACTGTCATTGATCGGTGTCACCGTTACGTATGCATTTCCCTTTCCGAAATGCTATTAGTTTTTTCTTCTAACTTTGCCGTCGCTAAACTTTCACCACCTCGAAAACGCCATTATCTCACGCGGTGTCCTCGGCCAAGGTCTCAAGCCGCATGCAAGCTAGATCTGGGATTGGCGGCCCTCGCCAGAGACCGCGCAACCCCGAGTGACACGACCTAGGGCCTAGGGTCACGTAACCCGCTGGCTGCCAAGCCTTTCGTCGGTTCGAGGTTTTTTTTTTTTTTTTTAAGTATTGGAAGTCTTTACAGTGTGCTTTTTCCATACTCCATTTAAACTAAAGTTACTTTCACATGCACTTTTAAATTGTACTTTACTAAACATCATTTGCATGTCGAAAAACTGCCGTAACCTGAAGTTCTCTGCATTATCCCAAAAAAAAAAAAAAATTCTCCAAGAGGCAAGGCAGACGCGGCGGAAGCCCGTAAACGTTCCTGCATTGGGTGAGTACTAGGCCTCCTCGAGTATCGTCGGACGGGGCCGGGGAATGCAACCTCCCTCCCGTGCCGCCCCCATTGCAATTGCTTCACGAAAGGTGAAATGGTAGGGTGTGGAATTCGTGGCTGGGCTCATTCAAGGACTCGGTCAGAAATAGCATTCTTCCTCAATAGGCTAATATCAATTATTCCCACCCCGGCCGTCTCAGCATATTTATTTGCGAATCCTCATGGCTTCCATATTTATACCTACCCTAGGCTGCACATCACGAATAGTTTAAAAACAGTACTATGTAGATAATAAAAAAAAAAATCAGCTACGTAGAGATCTTGCCTGTTAGGCCACTACAGAGAGAGAAATCCGCATGACAAGTAGGTTTTCCCCATCATACTTGAATTATGGCAAGGTCTCATCTACTAGGATATGTACCATATTAATCAGCAAACCCTAGCTGAAAATAACTCAAAACTTAATGGGGAAATTGCTGGTTTTGTCTCCTTTAGATATTGATAGAGAAAGTTGCAGACTGTGTTTCTTTCGTGAATGTGCTCTTGTGCTTTTTATATGGGGTTTACAGAAAATAAAAAAGTAGTGAATATTTTGTAGATTAGGTTTACCATTCTGTTCAGAAGGACACGATACCATTGAGTCATTGACTTGAACTACTGAGGTAGTTTAAGAGCATAGCTAGAGTGCATTACACAAGAGACTTAAGAAAGGGGTATGTAATTTATAAATTCGGGGGAAGATAAGAAATTATATATAAAGTGGGTGAGTAATCTTTTTGAGTTGGACAAGCACAGGCCAACTGATGATTAGTTTCTATATGCAGGAGAGAGACAAATGGGAAAAATTCATGCCGGCACGGCAGAGTACCTCACAACCTCAAAGAAGATAATTTTTATGTTAGAAAATCATATTATATGGAGAGGAAGGTGGTAGTGATCCAGAGGACATGGTTTGCAAGAAGCTTGGTCAGCAATGTGGTCCATGGGACTGGGTTGGGGACACTACACTTTGAAGCTCGTGCCCTAGATAAAGAAGACAAAATGAATGGAGGAAAAGGGGAGTCTAGTCTGAGCCCCCAATGCTCTGTGTATTTACAGCTCCTATACTCTATAGTGCAAATAATCATCTGCATTTATTTGGCCATGTATTATTGGAGTTATAATGAGTTCCATCTTAATGGGTGCCTAGCAGCACTGGATTTTTACTTTGTTCATTTCATTAAATGAAGCACATGCAAGTTGGGCACTGCTTTTGATTGGTCGGGCTGAGGTGTGGCGTTTGTTGAGGGGACGAGTTGAGGGAAGTTCTAGGGTTTTGGTAGGTGATGTGAGGAGCTTTTATGCTTGTTTGATTCTTCTTTCATTGAGAGAGAGAGAGAGAGAGAAAGAAAGAAAGAGACCTTTGGAAATTTGGCAGAGTCTAGCACTCGGAGATCTAAAGGATAAAGTTGAGATTGTTAGATTAGGGCTAAATGCATGGTTGGAGCTAAGCTGGATGGCTAGTGAGTCTTTTGGAAAAGTCATGGTAGGGAAGAAATCAGTAAAATTGCCTTAAATAGGTATAAGAAAAAAAACTCTGGTTAAAATTCAACAGCATATCGATCATCACATAATCACTCTAACCTCAAATCCATGCAAAGATTTGCGTAAACTGGCAAAGTGGATTTGATACCGTACATCACCTGTTTATCAAGAGCTCAATCATTTAACTTAACTCATACCCATCACTAAAGGCATGTTTGGCAATGATTCTGATTTTAAAATGTGATTCTGATTAGAATTATATTTTCTAATTAGATTCCCTGGATGATTTTTAGAGAATCAGATCGCGTTTGGTAACTGCACAAAATATCTATTCTTAAACAGAAACGCATTTGATAACTGCACAACATTTCTATTCTCGAGAACAATCAAGTGGTGAAAATTCCTTTTTTAAAATCATTTTAGTTTTTTTTAAAATTTTCTAATTTTTTAAAAAATTAAATTTTTTAATTTCTCTCCATTTTTAAATTTTTCTTGCATTTTTTAATTTCCCCTTTTTAAAATTTTCTTAAATTTTTTGTTAAATTTTAAAACTTAAATTTTAAAAAATGCGTTTAAAAATTAGTTGTTAGTAAATTTTCAAATCTAATTTAAATTTTTTTAAAGTTCAGAAGTTCACGTGGAAGCCTATGTGGACTTAATTTTATTTTTTAAAGAACTGAGATTTTTTTCTTTTGTGTGATTCTCGAAAGTAATTATTTTTTTAGGAATTAATTTTTTTTACTCCAAAACTATTCTCAATAATAGAATCAGAATCATTTACATTACTAAACATATTTCTAATCCTTTTTTGTTCCAAAAAACAAAATTAAAGAATTAGAATCGCTGCCAAACAGATCATAATTAGTTATTTTTATTCACAACATCACTACAACTACCACTGTCTATCAATTTACTGTAGAGGTGAATTAGAGTTTATACAATCATCCACGCACGAAATTACTCATTTCTTATTTTAAGATCTCAAATCACTCGATCGTTGTTAGAACTGTTCTAGCACAACTCTCAAAAGCTATGAGATTATGACCTTGTAGATGTACCACTAACTGATGTGACTTTTATGTTCAAGAAAATATGCTTTGACAAAGCAATACCTTAACGTTAGGTGAGACAACTTCCCAAAGGTACCAAACCTTTTGGCATTAGAAAAGTACCAAAAAAAATCATAAACATATTGCATTGGTACCAATTCTATCCTAAACATTTTAATTAGATCAATTTAGTCCTAAAGTTTTTAGCATTAATACCAATTGAGTCCATCTAGCTAATTTTGACCAAAAATTATTGACGCAAACGCCGGCCATAGTACATAGCAATGCCGTTGTTAACGTGGGAGATATTATTTTAATTTTTTGCAAATTTTTGGGTTCCTTTTTTTATTTTGGTGTGCTTTACTTTCTTTTCTTTTCTTTTTACTATAGGCCAGCAAGGACTAGGCAAGGGCTAGTGCCGTCCCTCACCCATTGTCGGTGAGAGTTAGCCTTGTTGGCCCTTAGCCAAAAAAAATAAATAAAGTAAGAACAGAAAAAAATTTAAAAAAATTTAACTTTTTATTAAAATATAATGATAAATATTCATGTCAGCACCGATTATATCGAGTCAGACGGCTGGCGTCCACATCAATAATTTCTAGCTAAAATTGATCGGATGGACTTAGGTGGTACTAATGCAAAAAGGCTTAAGACTAATTTATTCAAATAAAAAGTTTAGGATTGAATTGGTGCCAATATAATAGGTTTAGTCCTTTTTTGGTTCCTTTCCCGCTATTGCAGCCGTAAAACATTTGTCAAATGTCCTGCAAAAGTGATGGCAGTTATTTTCATAGCTGAAACTGTTCCGACAAAGTTACATCTCCTTTAAGCTTAAATATTGCGATACTCACTTCTTTTGTGCTCTGTGGTTTCTTTTCTGAGTAGAAAATCACCTACCTCCATGTTGATTGGAAACCGGGATTACTTACTTATTACTTGTACTTGTTAGGGTTTCTCTTTCGAAGTTGGTTCAGAAAATTATGAAAAATAAAATAAAATAAAGACAGAAAATTCTTTCAAGAAAAAGGAAACTGAGAACATCGATCTTGACATTTGAGAAAAACAAAATGTTGAGTCAAGTTCGATTACTTGCATTACTGAAGTCCACTAACGGGAGAAGCCTTTGAGAAAGAAGAAAAATAGAAGCAAATTTTTTCATGACCTGAATAAAAGTCACAAGACTTGTTGACATATGCAATTAAATCATAAAACTTGTTTGATTATATTGAATCGTAAATATTTTGAAATATTGCAGTCAAGTTCTTTTCATTAATAATATCTAAAATTGTTTATGGGTATTTGATAACCGCTCACGTGACATTATTAAATTACACTTTTTGCTTTTAAGATTTAACTGGACTTTTCAGTAAAAGTTCACTATTTGATTGAGCCAATTGAAAGCATACGACTTAAAATTGCCCTTTTCCTATCAGGATTTAAGATTTGATCGAACCCAATTGAAAGTTTATGACTCGGTGGCATTCCGTATATTAAACTTAGAACTTGTCATGCAATTTTCCCAATAAGATGATGAAAAGAATAATTCTTTTGGGCAAGTTGAGAGAAAAATCAAGGTGAAAATGAAACAATGAAATGCATGGAGTTGAACTGAAAACCCCAAATCAGATATTTGCACAGAGATAAAGAGAATATAAATATAAACCGAGGTACATCTAATATGTTTAGTTATTAACATATTTAAGCCTAGCGTTTTTCTTAAATCAATAAATTGTTTTCCCCGCTCCTTCCTTGAATTAATAATTTCTTTTAAAACCCACATAATGTATTGCGAGTTCGGAGTGTAACATGGATATCATACTAATTGGATATGATTCTACGAGTCATTATTCATTTATCTTTAATAGATTTAGATATATCGCGCGAAATAAAAGCTCAATTATTACAGCATTACGAAGGAAAAAAAAATGTTAAAACATAAGACTTCTGTCAAACGAACATCTCGGGTGAAAAAGCGTGAGTGGAAGTATTGGAAAACGACAACACATGAAAACGTTAAGTGAAAAGATGGCCCATAGAATTTTCTTTTTTTTAATCAACGACAGGGGCCCGTTCAAATCCCCAAGTAACATCAGAAACTTTGTCTGTAGAATAAAATATTACGACTTTTCGAACGATCCAAAAAAAAAACATTACGAATTTCAACTGCGATGGACAAAAATATGAATTTGTTATCCAAGAACCTCACACGACGATGCTGACTACTATGTCTTGAAGATAAAAATTAGTAGGGAAAAGAGCTGCAATGATCTCCCAGATAAAAATAGGCAATGTTTTCGATAAATCGTCTGTCTATTCTCAATGCGTTTGCGACGAGTTCCTACGAGCGTCATTTCATTGGTGGCATCCCGCACGTCACCATACGTCGCATCAAGCACGGCAACGACAAGATAGTTGAGTGAAGAAAAATAAAATGTTGAAGATGTGGAGCAGAAATTTCTGTTATGTGCTAGTTCGAGAGAATGGCTATAACTCTCTCAATAAAGATCCAATTAACCTGATTCCAGTGCCAAAAGTTCAAGAACTCTTAGATCTATAACTTTCATATTTTGATTTGCGGAGATAAGCACTGCAAGGCGTGTCGATCATGAGGAGAAATTGTCAATCAGGAATGGACTGGATGGCGGAAAGCAAGTCTCTACGTGTTTAATGTATTTTCTAGTTCCTATGTCTTTGATAATCTAGTATTTCCCATGTCTACATTGTTTGAGGAGTCCTTATAATCATCTAGTCCTCATGTTTTTTTGTTGTTGTCTACTTCCTATGTATTAGTTCCACTATAAATAAAAAAGAGAGAGAGAGAGGCGAAAAGCTTATTGTAATGCAAGACTTTGAATATTAAGAACAGATGAGATTTTTTTTGTGTGAGCGCATTTTTTTGAAGAGTGGATAACTCCTATCCAACATTTGCATATTTGGAAGTTGGAAATGAGCCAAAAAAGCATGTGTATCCTCAGCTGGTGATATACTTTATGCCTTGGTGGTGAGCTTCTCCTATCTAGAAGTCTTGTATCCTCGACTGATGATATTTTGTAGGCCTTGGTGGTGCACTTTGTCAATCCCGATCATGGTCCTTAGGGATAAGCAAATCAAAGTGACTGAATCGATTGGAGATCAGTGGTCGATTCTCAATTTTAGAGGGGTTTGGTGTGATTCTCGATTTCTAAATTTGGAATCAATGACCAGGCTCTCCAGTTCTTGGTTCTCAAGACATCGGATCGGATCGGATCGGATCGTCCGGACTAGACTAGTCAATTTTTTTTTATTTTTTTAAAAAGTAACCCTACTGTTTTCTGATTTAGGGTTTGCTTCACTTTGCATCCCTCTTTTCTTCACTCTTCCCTTCTTTTTCTTGAGATTGCTTTTTTTGGGATGCTTTGGTTTCATTAGTCCCCCTCTCTCTCTCTAGGTTTTTCGTCATATTTCAGTGTCATCTGCTTGTTGTTTTCTTCCTCGTAGACACATTGAAGAGGGTCAAGCGAAAGGAATTTAAAGGCGATGGACCAAGTGTGATGCTATCCAATCATGAAGTGTGTAAACACCACTCTTCTTGCATCCCTTAACTTGAAAACAACAGCCTCTTGTCGTTTGGCTCAAGAAGATGTGGATTGGACGGGTGCAATTTTTTTTGCTATGTTACCAGTCTAATGAAACCGCTTGAAAATTAGGCCGGACCGATCGGTCCAATTTTCAGTTCTAGCAAATTGGGAATCGGAATCACAGGTCTGATTTTCGATTTTTGAGAAGAATCGGATCAGATCGGGAACCGATCACCTCTAGTGATCCTTGGCTGGTAAAACTATGTAAGCATTGACTCTAATCGTAATTTATCTTGTATTTTCTATTTACTCATTGACATCACTCAAAATGATGTTCGTTCATCCCGTGAGTGCATTATTAAAATATAACGGATATGTTTCAAATTTAAAAAATTGAAGAACATGTTCGGACGATTTGGTTTTAAGTTTCAAATGAAACCTCTAAAGGATCTAAAACCGTTGATCCCCAATCCTGAACCGAGGGAAAAATCCGGTATTTCTTTGTCCTCCGGCTCAAAGCTGGCGGGTTTGTTTGGAGTAGGCCCAGTAAAAAAGGTAAAACTTTTTTTTTTTTGGTGGGTTTTCAATAAAAGGTGCAAACTTGAAAAGCCACGAAAGACCGCCTCTTCATAGGGAGACGGGGGAAAGAATACAAGGGACCAAAGGTCTCCTTAACTATCGGTCAAGCATCGTGGAACCCCCTCAATCATTCTGGAGTTGACGTTATTTACGAAGGGAGAAGTATAATTAATTTCTGCAAATTCTTGTTCTTGCTGCGGAGGAAAGTAGAAAAGAGACCAGACATAACAAATTCCCATGCTCTGTCTGATCTGATCTGACGTCAAAATGCAGAGGCCTTTTGGGCGAAGTCCTTAAAAAACACGAAAAAGGAAGAAGGGGGACGCCATCGGCCAGCTTCTTGCATCATTGAAAACCTCATCATTGGTGCATGCCAAGAGTGACAAGAATCCGAAGCGTTCATGTGATCCTGCCTTTAAAATAGTGCAGAGGTGAAGTGTAAAGGTAGCCGTTGTGGCCTTCTTCGACTTGGTGTATTCCCTTCCCCAAAATATAAAAATGCAGTAATGATAGTTTATGAATTTCTGTTTGAATATAAATTTATCTCTCGAGTAGGAGCAATGTCAACATAGCTGGCTGGTGGGGGATAGCAACCCCACAGCTTTGAATCTCTCTCTCTCTCTCTCTCTCTCTCTCTCATGTTTTCAGCCTTTTTTTTTTTTCTGTTTAGCTTTCTGGTTGAATTGATTTTACTGGTTCTAGAAGTATATAAACTTCCTGCAAATTTACATTAAAGCTGGACTATTGACTCTGTTTTTTCAGGGGGGCGAGCAAAGCAGTTCTGCTTTGTTGTTGTTGCTAGAATGGATCTGTTGAACCGCCAAAGATGCCCTGTGCAGAACTCTCTCAGCAAATAAACCAACGCACAAACTATCTCAACTTGCAGAAGCAGACAACCGCTATTATACTGCTTTACAACCCACAGTTCCTTTTTTTTTTCTTTTAAAGAAACACCCGGAAAGATAAAAGGGAGAAAAGAAGAAGAAGACTCGATTTTTAAGCTCTAGCCTCGCCCCCATCATTTTTCTTTTGTATACCCTCTTCCAGTTTGTATATTGGGTTCCAATTCTTGAAGCTTCCTTCCTTTGTTTGCTCAGGCTGAGATTTTTTTCTCTCTCTCTGGGTTTTCTTTCTGCTCTTGGGTTAAGGGGGCACATGTCAAGGGGTGAAAAAAAGAGGAGTGTAATTTGTTCATTCATCATCGATTCTTTCATTCATTAGTTCATTCATTGCTGTTGTGTTGCTGTGAGTGATTGAAAGAGTGATGATAAAAAACCCTGAAAGCGTTGTCGGCGCGAGGTCACTTTCTGTCGGCATTGTCTGTATCCAACGATGATACACAGATTTGTTTATTCAAAAGTACACCCTAGAGGGAGAGAGATGCTTTCTTCTTCTTTTTCTTGATGGTGGGTTTTCGAAATTCATTTAGTTAAACGAGCCCAGCCTACGATTCTTGATTAAGTACCCACTTCGCAACTTCAAGAACTCCGATCATGTTTGAGTGCTTCTGGGTAATTTTGAGCTGTGAGACCCAATTGTTTTTTAATTGACTGGATTTGTTCACCGTGATTTCGTACTGAGGTTTTAGAGAGAGAAGGAGAATGTGATCTCAACCAGGGTCAATGCTGGAATGAGGGTGAGATTTGAGTTGATTGTGGTGGATGATTCATTCTGTCAGTGAACCAATGAGCCTGATTTGGCCGATCACTTGTCTGCATTTCTCTTGGAGCACAGGTTTGTTTGTGGTGCTTGGATTTGCAATTCCGAATACGGCACTTTTAGATTGCAGTGTAATTTGTGTGCATATATGGAATTGGAAGTGCATCTCAAGCGAAACAAAATATCTTGTTGTGTTGCCCAATTCTGCTTCTGGGGGTAGCTGTCCTGGTGCACTGTTGTTGTAATAGGAACAGAAGTCCTCAAACTTCATTTGAGTTTGCATTAGCACGAGTCATATTAATAATATTTAAAAGCTGTTTTGTTTGAGGATAAACACCATCCAGCTTTCCTCTTATCCTAATTAAAGGTGTGACAGCTCTAATGTCTCTCATCTGCCATGTCCGCTAATAGAATCGCTCTTTAAGGAATTTCAGGTCGTTGATAATTAAGAATTCGTCTCTGGACCAGGAGGATGGTTGATTGGCTTCCTTATTTTCGTCATTGTGGCCCTAGATAGCTCGCATATCCCTCATATCTTGGTTTACTTCTGTGTATTTATTCTGTTTTCTCGCTTATTACTGATCTCATTGAGGTCCTTTTCTCTGCAGGTTGGATGTGCCTGTTCTTGCAAGCGAATAATCCTATATTGTATAGCTGAAGGGGTTCCCATATTAAATGTCAAGGCCTCTTGCAGCAATATTAGGAGGTGCTGCAGGAGCCGTGTCAGTGGTGGGGATAGTTATATTGATCATATGGTTCTGCCTATGTAGAAGGAGTGTGTCAAGAACTTCAGAAACCGGTTCCTCTGATCCATCTGTTCGATGTAACGCTTATACCGTATTTCCCTTTTCTTCCTCACTGAGGATGGTAAATGAGTCTAAAACATTCAGTTGATGTGTTCACTCTTGTAATCTGCAGCGGGAAGACATGTGGGGCTTGAGATGTCTTTGAGAGAAGCCAGGCGCTTTGAGATGGAAGAATTGTCTATGGCCACAAAGAATTTTGATGACAAGAATCTGATTGGGGTAGGAAAATTCGGAGAGGTTTACAAGGGATTACTTCATGATGGGAGGCTTGTAGCCATCAAAAAGCGCTCCGCAAGCCCTACTCAGGAATTTGTTGATGAGGTTGTACATTTCTCCTCTGTGACCTATGCCAGTTCCATATATCGTACATGATAAACACGTTGTGCCATGCTTTCAGTGTCTTTCCTACCATACATGTTTGGGAAATTTCTCTGGATGTCAATATCCATTTTAATGACTTTACCCATTGTAACTTATAATTGGATATCAATTAATTTTTGTCACGTGCTTCGAAAGTTTGTGTGTTACCAGTTTGGATAACCTGACTAGATGTCCTTCCTCTTTTAACCCCTGAAATAGAATCCACCAGTTTCAAACAACTTGCTTTATAATAGATATAAACGGCTTCAGTGGAGGAATTGTCATCTCCATTAGAGTTATCTAGATGACCTGTCCTGTGCTTTTCCTATGGTGATCTTGTGACGTCTTATTGGCTGATCGGTGGATTGAAGAATCTGAATTCAAAGAATGGCATGAGATTCTTCCTTTCCCTTCAATTGCTCGTTGATCTTCTTTGTGCAACAGGGGTAACTCTTCAGGTGGAATTCTATCTATTTGATATCATATTGTTTTTCTCTGTTTGCCGATGATATTAGGTTCGCTTCCTCTCGTCCATTCAACATCGGAATCTGGTATCTCTGTTGGGCTACTGCCAGGACCACCATACACAGCTTCTTGTGCATGAGTACATACCAAATGGGAGTGTTTCCACTCACTTGTATGGTATTGCTCTTTCCAATAACATACAACCATGATTTGCACAAGTTACAGTATTCTCTAGTTGAAGATAGAGCATACTTTTCACTGCTCTTTTCATGTACTCGTTCACCTAAATTTTTCTCTCCGCTCAGACCTAAGTATCCTACATTTTATCATCAATCAAAGAAGTCAGCGTGCAGTTATTAAGATTGTTGCATATATTGAAAATCTATTGATTGCCTTTGTAGGTGCTGCTCAGCTTTCACGCGAGAAGCTAGAATTCAAGCATAGACTTTCAATAGCTCTAGGGGCAGCTAAAGGTGATCATCTGCAAAATCAGTGAGCATTTATGGCTTTCCTGGTATCAGTTTTTATCTTTTTCTTAGAAGAGTGTTCACATATAATGTACCTCGTGCAAAGTTGCTCCGTAAGCTTCTCTAAGAACGAATATGCCAAATCATCAATCCTCTAGTACCAAATGGTTTGGTAACAGTACTTCCTCCCATCATGGGCAGGCCTGACCTATCCTGCTTCCCTGCAGGTTTGGCCCATCTTCATTGTTTAACACCTCGATTAATACACAAGGATTTCAAGACTGCGAACGTGCTGGTGGATGAGAACTTCATTCCAAAGGTTGCCGATGCTGGACTACGCAACTTCCTCGGAAGAGCCGATATTGCAGGGCCATCTTCCGAGGTGACAGCAGATGATATATTTCTTTCCCCAGAGTATGACCCTTCTTAGAACCTTTTCCCGGATTGGGATAGTGTGAATGTGATTCAGGTCTAACGTATCATGTCCATACTTGTGCAGGGTGAAAGAGTTCAGAAGATTTTCTGACAAGAGCGACGTATACAGTTTTGGCGTATTTCTTTTGGAATTAGTGAGTGGGCGAGAAGCCACTGAGACACCATTTCCAGAGTCTAGTCAGAGCTTGGTTGAATGGGTATGTGATGAGTAATAACATGCACAAAATGCTGATTAAGTACTACGCTTAGCCACTGAGTTTTCACATGCTGACCTGCGTCAGTAAACTGGCTCCTCTAAACATGTTTTCACAACACAACTACATCCCAAGAATTAAGTGTATAATAATCTTCCTTTTCCTTTTACCTATGAGACCTGGGGTGTGTCTCTGATAGAGAATTGTTTGTGAGAAATCGGCAAATCACTCTTACGACTGCGTGTGTGAATGTGGCTGAGTGCTAGTCTTTTTAACTCTTCCAATCATGCTGATGTAGAGGTTGATTTTCTTTCCTTTTCTCCTTTATAAAGTTGCAAAACAATCAAGATTATAGCATGTTCTCCAGCATCATCGACCCAAAACTGGCAAGCAGCTTCACCATTGAAGGGATGGAAGAGTTCATAGAGCTAATAGTCCGATGCGTGGACGTTTCAAGCGAACGGCGGCCAGCAATGAGCTATGTGATGATGGAGCTGGACAGAATACTTGAGAAGGAAAGGAGCTTGACAACAGTGATGGGGGAAGGAATGCCCAGTGTGACCCTGGGAAGTCAGCTGTTCAGAACAAAATAAAAGGGAAAAAGAAAAGAAACTTAAAATAATTACCTCCATATTTGAGTGTGAATTTTGTGCATTACTTCTTCTTTTTATTTCACTTCATTTTTACATATATTCCTTTTCTCCAAAAAGCCTTAAAGAACAAGTGATCAGCTGGCTGTTAAGTGTATAAAGAACAGCTGCATTAATATCTTGATTCTTTTTACCATATGTGGAACCGTGAAAGGAAAAAAAAAAGTGTGCTTGTGTTCAATCTGTTTGTGGATATAATTATATGAGAGCAAAGTTGTTATTCTCAACTAATTGGATTGAATCAACAGTGTTGTTGCCCTCTTACTATAATGATAGCTTTTTTCTGGAGGTGATGAGGGATCTGGCACTGGCAATATGCTTCATTGCTAGACAAGAAAGACCAATATTCCATTCTCTTTTGGATTCCTAGGGATCTGACTTACAGAAAGACTTGTCATTCACCATGAGCAAAATGCAAACTCCTCAAGAGCAGAGTAATAGCTTGAGGAGAACGCTGGGAATTGCCTGCTTTTCTACCACCGCTTGAGCGAGCTCGTTCTGGTGAAAATGATGTTCGCGAGTTGCGCAATGGACTCTCAAATCCTACGTGGTCTCTGGCATCTATAATTTATCCAGTGTATTGTCGTACTATCGTTGCCCTACTTTCTTTTTTATCTGCTCATGGCCATGGTGGTTCGAGACAGAATAGTAGCAGATTTTCAGAATTTAATAAACTATGATTGAACTATTCAGCTGAAGTTGGAAATCTTTCGCGCAAACTGCAAACTCTTTTTAAGACTTATAAGTAGAATTTGATTGCATGAATGCGGAAACTGCATTCGTTACATTCTAAACATTAGTCTCTAGTGGTGCTTTGCTAAGCACATGATACGAGCGAAGGTGCCAACGAGCTTCCTAGGTCTGCAGCTATTTCTAAAGATGTGTATAACTTGCCAAAAAGAAACAAAAATTAAAAGAAAGACGGCAATATTTTTACATTCTGAGAACATATCAATAGATGTCGGCACCCTCCCTGGCCTTCATAACAACCTCCTCCGCAGTGGTGCCGATGATGTTGCTAGCATGTTTCAACTCTACACAGGAATAATTTCCCTCTGCATCCTGAGTGGGGTAGTCTCTTATCAGACACAGTAGGAAGCACAAGAGCATAAACTGTATAGCCATTTGCCTCTACCACACATTAAAAGATTTCAAACCGACCCATTATTACACGGTAGATGCATGTGCATTGAACCATAGATTGGTGCCCCTTAGTAAGAATCAGACAGAAATCCACATGCTAAGATGATTCTTTCCAGCCAATCAAGTAGAAAAATTGTATCTTTAAGCTCAATTATAGCTGCAACGGCTGTCCCAGATACAATTGCAGCACCTAAATTAAAAACCAGAAAATTGAGGAGAAAGATTACCTGGACCACGAGGCCTAATTTTTCTAATTTCTTAACAGCATCATCCACATCGAAGTTGCAATTCACATCAAACTCTTTTTTTATAAGTTCCTCACAGTGCCGATCAATATCCTACAACACAAAATGAGTGGGATGGCTTTAGGTATTACAATTCCCTCGACTCATATGGTGAAGGATGATTGTCAAAAATGCCATGTGCGCTACCTGTCTTGTAGCTGTTCCTTTTTGCATCAATATGAAAAAGGAAACAATCACCTCTTTTACCTGCAAGGACATTTTTATCAAAAGTCACGCAAGAATATCATGTTGATTATGGGAAAATTATTGACATAGTATTTCCACTAGGGAGAAAAAAGTGGAAGTGCTGGCCATGGTCAGTGTCAGAAGCTACATGTCATAAGCATATCAATCTCATATATGCAAAAATGAAGCAATGCGCGCTAAAATTAATGATAGACTACGAATCAGGAGGGAAAGATCTATAATTGTCAGCTAAATTTATAAAATAATTTCCTATTGAGTCACATAGAACGGTGGACAACACTTCAACACAGTAAAAAGTAGGATAGGGAATTAAAAATTAGAAAAATTGTCTAACAAGGAGTTTATTATTCTTGTTGCTAGACAATCATTGAACAGACAGTCTTATTGCTTACTTCCTGTTGGATCATGTCATCACACAAGTGCAGAAGAGTGCCTCTCCCACTATCAAGTTGTTTGTCATAAACAGAACGGGCAATTAAGTTCTGATATGCGACCACATTTTTCTGAAACCTGCATGCAGTCCAGAATATACCATTATGATGCAGATATAGAAGTCGAGATACAAAGCGAATAAAGAAGAAATGAGCAACGACTGCCACAAGCAATTAATATGTGAAAATAGAATCCTGATGGTTTATCACCATCTCATTTCAAAGCTTCCTAAAGGGAAGAGGACCACATGACAAATCTATCTTTGTCCATGTTGAAGACAAGTTAGGTTTGCACAATGAAACTTACGTGAAGTATGTTTTTACACAATATCCAACAAGTGCGGACAGGATACCAGAAATGATCCGAATGTCAGCTTTTGGCATTTGAAGGGAAGTCAAGACAGTAACCTGGAGAGAGAGAGAGAGAGTTGGGTGGATGGCTAATAGAAAATAATGCTAACTATTGCATGAATTTATTACAACTCACCAGACCAATCACAGCAGAAACAACAAATTTGACCCAGTCCACTGGTGTTAAGCTTGGAATTTGCTTTTCTGGCTATTAAACAAAAATCTTCAGACACAGCTTTCAGAATGATGTTGGAGCGATAAAGAGGCACCTTGATCAAAATAGTAGTTCTGGCTTGCAGCATGAGAGAGGGAGAGGACAACTCACAAGTACAATCTCCATATCTGCCATTGGAATGTTCTTGAAATGCTTCACATATATTCCCCTATCCTCGTCTGCTTCGTCACTTGCTTGCCTGTAAATTCACATTCTTTTTTTATGTTTGTAAACGACTATGAACTTCAAAATCCCTCAATTAGTCTAGCAAAGAATAGAGTTTCTACTTCTATATAAGAGAAAATATTCTTTCACAGCATGCTGTGTTGGGTACATAATCTTGTCAACCTCTAGATAAACCATGCACGTTTGTCTACAATAACACCAGTAAAGAAGTTGGGAAACATTATTTATACCTGTAAAGAACAATTATCCTCTCAAAGGTAGGTTCTTGGATAGTGTTCTTGCTGAGCAGATTAGAAATGCTGGTGGTATGCAAATGGAGAATAATATCGGTTACAAAAGGTCTGGGCATCGTGCATGCAAAGGCAAGAAGAATTGAACTATAAATGGATAGGGCCCCCAAGTTGTTAAGAAAGTAGCTCCAAGCACTTGATAGATTCTCATCAAACAAAATAAAATCACCACCCAGTCACCTAATAATGTTCCAATCAGCGGCCTACCTCGTGCTTTAATATACAAGGAAGTGAGCAAACTGTCAAGTTTGAGTCTGGTAATCAATATCACATTATTTAGAGTTACTGCATGCTTAGTCTGGTTCATTTAAGCATTAACAGCTTCTTAAAGTGAACAGAAATTATCAAAACAAGAATCAGAACCTACATTCCAAAAATACATACAAACTAGACACAAATACAAACGACGGAAGACATTCAATTTCTGCAATGGCACAGAATAATTGGATATTCACAATTTTCCAGCGAGCAATAATGTCAAAGACAAAGGAAGTCAGAATTTGTCTGATTCTTTTGTTACAATTGACACCTAAAGTGAACAAATTCAATACAACCAACAGAATTGCCCTAATCTTTGTCTAATGGAAGCCATCTTCCTTCCAACAGGGAAATAAATTCAATCAAATTGGCCAAATTGTCATGTGTAGGACAGATAAGTGAACACCACCAATCAAGGCATACAAATGTGCACATGTGCGCTTGTGTTTGTGGTCTTTAATCCTTCTCTTCAACGAGAGAGAATATGGCTCTAGGATTATATGAAAATGAACTCTTATCCTATCTTCTTTACCAAAAAAAAATTTACTTTACCAAAAAAAAATCCTTATCCTATCTTATTACTTCTTGCAACTCTTATCCTATCTCACAAACTCCGTATCAATACCAGAGAAGACAAATTAGAAAGCACAAGAAAAGATGAATTAGAAAGCACAGGCCGTCAATGCAAAGGTGCCAGGTAAAACCTGAGTTTCATGTTTTCAATACGGATGCGTTCAACGGATAAGCTGTCAGGCTCTGCTTCGGAGTTGATTTGAACACGTCCTCCTCGATTAATCTTAGACTGAGCACTTGACTTTCTGAAAAAAACTCTCTTGATTCTGCAAGAAAAGGGCACCATAAGAGTTGCCAACAAAATGCCAGAGGCAACTAAACCAGTTGCACATAAATTTGTTTTTGGGGCATAATACGCCTTTCTGAACTGACGTAGGAGAGTACATAAAATGAACTGAGAATTTAATTGACTCATTTTGCCCCTAAAAATGTAAAGACGTACCCGGTGTACTTCAGAAAACGTCTCCACCAACGTGCAAGGATGGTGTTTAACTTCGTTTTGAAAAAGTAATCAGTCCTACGATCAATTCCAATTCCACGTCGGAAAATGATGTACTGAAAATGAGTAGAAAAATACACATGAGAGGTGCATGCGTCTGCCTAAATAAAACTGCAAGTGGGCACATGCAAGAGAGAGATGCCAAAATTTATCAGGTATCTAAAAGATCAATTAATATATGAAACTGCAACCACCATTAAAACAAGTACTTAAATCCTTTAGCTGTCCGTGATAATTACTAGAATCTTTGGATGGGACAGTTATATATTTTGCAACATTCACATGTAATACAAAAACAGAGATGGTCGTGATTTTCTCTTGGAAAGAAACTAGAGTGCTGTACCAATTTGAAAGATAGTGGAATGGACAAAAACTGAATCAATCGGGTGTCTGCACAAATAACCATCACGCATGAAATTTGCAACGACCCTAATTTTTTATAACTACATTCACAACTTCTGCAACTTTTTTCCATTTCTATACAGATGAAGAGTACTGAAAGATTTCTTACCTTACCAAAAAAAAAAAGAGTACTGAAAGATTTAATTTTTCCCTCCAATACTGCTTAATATAACATCTCCACATGCGGGACCCATCCCAATATATGAATGGTAACAAAAAATATGCAACTGATGGTCGTAGGCTTTAGAGAGAGAGTATCATAGCTCAATAATAGTGCAAGCAGCCTTCGTTAAAAGATCACTAGTCTTATAAGACTTCCATTGTACAAACAAGTTTATACATGGAACTCCATGTGTACATAAATATTTGTTGGGGGCTGAGGGAAGGCTTTTGTTCATGGGAACTTCTCCACGTCTTGCATCTGATAATTTCCATGTAAAATCGCCAAAGAAACAGTTTCTCAGCAAAAAGCAAAGAGTACAATTCTGGATCACACTGGAAGAGTTCATTTAGCTTGCAATTGTTCCAGCTGGATCAATGCTACATTACCTTATCAGCAAAGAGTGGAAGGTCATCATGAGGATACTTAGAGAAGTACCTTCTCAGAAGCTTTTTGTCGAGCTACAATGAGAAAGACCAGTATACGATGATCAGGAGGCAATAAAAGAATGCAAGCTATGAATTTTATGCTTCTCTATGTTATGTTCAGACATTCGACACAAACTTTGGGTGATTGTGGTCGTAAGCATGTTTTCTTCAGTGCCATTTTCCCATAGAGTTCTTCCAGATAAATACAGACCTTCGATTCATCAACTTTGATTGGAAGATTGAGGCGATATTGTGCAGACAGAGCAACATTGATCTCGTAATCAGTAAGTATCTTGAAGTTGCTCTTTTCCACGACCTGCGTAGATGAGCTATTACAACAACAATGAGGTGCCTTCTGACTCAAACCAATTCTACTTAAGCCACTGAAGAAGGGACAAACACTCCCCCAACCAAAACCCAGCAGAAGGAGAAAAAACAAATGGGAAACAGAAAATTGAAGAGATAAGTGTGAAATGTAGTTTAGTACTTGGCCTTGCCAAATGGAAGTTGATCAAGTCAAACAGGATTATCACATTACATTATGCATTCTATGGTACATCTGATCACATTGCAAAAGGCACAAGCATAGCATGAAAATCAGTGACTGATGTGAAATTCGAGGCATCCTAACTGAACGGAACTTAAATCACTCAGAAATACATATATTTGCTCATGAGAGGGCAAACTGTCCAGCAATCTCAAATAAAAGGTTCAAGCTAAATCAGGCGTGAACTATCTATTAAAGCTCTCTAGAACTCTGTCAGAAAGGAGAGTAGCTGGAATTGGACACACAGAGACATTGGGATTACGAATTAAATCATAGCTCTGGATAAAACTATTTTCATGATCACAGCTCACACTACTCCTCTTGTTGATAAGTTGGAGAGAAGGGATGAGGAGAAAACGACATATCTAGAATTCCTGATTGTCATAAGATGTTCGCTAGACCACATTCTAGGGTACTATTTCAAAAGCTGGGGAAACAAAAGATCAGATGGCTTCTTCAAGAACCATCCCATTAAAATAGGAAAATACTACCAATTTCGACTGCTCGGAGGACGCATGTAAAGACTTGCCAAACAGTTTGTTCATAATTCTTAGTGATTTTTCAGATTTTTCATCAGCTAATCAGATATCATTTTCTGCTTCACGTTATCTCTTCTAAATTGCAATTTGGTTAGCACATTAGTTAATATACCTGCAGCAAGTCAGTCAAAAATTTCTCTTCGGAATAATCTACATCTTCCGGAGTCAGATTCTGCTGCTCCAATTTCATAGCCCCGTGAACCGGATCAAACAAAGAGTGCAAATACTGCAAAACGATCCACTGCAGTTGGATTAAAATTCTAAGGGAACTATTAAACCTGAATGGAAAGGTCGTGAAAGGATCAAGGGAAAAGGAGGCGAAAAAGTTCATTCTTGTACATAGTCGGTACTTCAATTGAAAAGGAACTACCATCATCTCCTCGAATTGAAGATTGTACCAAGCGCGAATGGCGTACTCCACACGACCACAGAGCTTTACAAAATCGGGCCGATCGGCTTTTTGCTCTGCAGGACTCGCAAAAAGCTTCACTTTCAGTACAAAGTCGTGATCAAAGATTTTTCTACAACACTGTACCCGATCTAAAATTAAGGATGGCAGAAGCATTTTGGACAATTCTACCTAGCATTCAAAATACAACGGTGCTTGCCTAACACGAGGAAATCAAACGCGAACCGTAAGGTAACAACGGAAAACACAAACGTCGCGAAATGCAAATCACGTAGGAGACCGGCGTGATCGAGACGCTGGGGTGAGCGACGGAGTAATTGTCAGAGTGAGAGAGACAGAGAGAGACAGAGAGGGAAAGAGACAGAATATTACTGATGAGATTAGCCAAAGCGGCGACGAGCCGGTGCTTGAGGATGGGAATGACGGACTCGCGGTCCAAGCGCATGATCTCTCGCTTCTTCTTCTTCCCCATTCTTCGTCTGCGTTTCGTCGGTGATGGAAATCCAACCGGAGCTCTTTCAGCAAGAAGATGAAAACAAAACCTAGAGAGAGAGAGAGGGGGGGGGGGGGGGGGGGGGGGGGGCGGGGGCTTGCCCATTCATCGCTGAGACAAGGGGCCTTCCCCATTCATCGCTGCATGCTTCGCTCCCGCTCTCTCGCTCTCTCTGCAACCCGCGCCATTCGGCGGGAGCGCCATTTGAGTTGACTGTGTGGGAGCGAGGCAACGTCCGGTCCGATTCATGCATATTCTTTCTTCGCATTTCAGTCATCGCAACAAGTCCGTTAATTTCAAATATACGGAAAACGGGCACGTGGCTCTTTTTTTTTAAAAAAAAACCATTTTCTTTTGAATTAGTGAACCCAAGAAGTGGCACAAAAAAAAAAGTGAACACAAGACGGAATAGTTTCGTAACACCGCGTTAGAAAACTAAACGGAAACCCCGCAAAAAATATAAGGTAAAAGGAGTGAAGGAAAATTTATCCAAAGAGTCCTAATATACTATACTTTTAAGCTTTTAAGCTTTTTAATTTTATCGATTGAATTCTCAATATTTTTATATTTTATTAATTAAGTGCCAGCAAGTCAAAACCCCTAACGTGAACGCTGATCAACTTACGTGATACAACCGACGTTGACGTAAATAATTTTTAACAATATTTTAATTTTTCTATAAAAAAATTATAATTTTCTTTTTTCTTCTACGGTCATTTCAAAACAAGTTGCCCGAATTTCGACGGTGAGTCAGCTGCTTAGATTACCTATTGCCCCTGGTGTCAAATCCCCAGTAACCTGAATCCTAGCCTCTACGGAAAAGGTAAACCCAACTTTGGCGAAGAAACTTACTATATGCAGGGTCGTGCTACTTTTTTAATCCGTCAAGAACGTAAGAAAGTTCACCATGGAACAAGAAAGTCATGCATAGAGTTCGTTTTAGTTAAAGAACAGTGGTGACAGGCAAGGCGTGGTAGGTCGTCAGATGAGAACGGCTCGTCCCATGCCCATGCGCGTCCGCCCAGCAACGCCCCCGGTAAACTTGACTCAATCGAAGGCGCGCTACCTAGTGGCTCCAAGCAGAGCGACGCCAGGAAGGTCATCTTGAAAGTAAAAAAAAAAAAAAAAACACTTCAAACGTAACGAAAGGAATCTGAATTTACCAAAGCCAAGGTCGAAACATCAACCAAAGCAAATGATTCAGCCAAAGCTTCTTTCTGCGGAACCAGAATACCATCTTCGTGGTGAGCAAAATGGATATCGAAAGGTGACAAATCTTTTAAGTCATTCGATTTCCAACACATGCCTAATCATCCTAGCATGACCGACATTTTCTCCGACCATTATAACCAGTGCTCTCTAGAAAAGAGACTTCTAAATATAGCGCATCGCTTGTTGCGTGATCTTAATTGCGAGTACTTGAGAAATGGCACAGAGGCGATCATAACGAAACGAGAAATACACACAGCGAAAGAAAAGAGATACACAAATGCCATAAACTAGGAAACTTATCCGACTAATGAAATGACAAGAGAAAGAGTTACCTCTGTTGGGGCCTTGGGAGCAAACCGAACAAATCGTTGTCCAAGGAAACAAACATGAAACAACATAGGATCGATCAGCTCGCTGCCTACATCACCAACTAGGCTGAGGAAACTAACCAGAAAGGTTTCAGGTCCCTTGGACATTCAAAACATTCCCATATCTGTGCATGCACTCGGTTGGTTACACTTCCCAAAAGAAAACCCAAGATGGATCAATTTGCAGCTCAATCTGGAGCAAATTCATAAGCATTTATGGCATGGGATGAGATGAGCAATTATCGGCCATATACCAGCAATTCATTATTCCAGGAGTCAATGGATGCCAAAATTACAGAGACAAACTCTTGTGGAGAGAGATAAGAGAGACAGAGACAAAGAGAACAGAATCACAAAAATAAGGCTCAATTATCCTTTTTCCATGTTCGAGGTGCCTGGAAAAATTGTCCTACCATAAATTTTTTCTCTCAAATGCTCATCTAAGATCTAGCAGCTAGTTATATACAGTGTGCTGGGTTGGCTCTTGTATGGGTATGTACAGAAACCTATCCTGGATGGTCTTATCCAACACCTGCGGATCTCAAAGACCTCGCAACTTGTTGCTCCTATAAACTATCAAGTCAAAACTCCTGCTCTATAGGCATCTACTTCTAATGGCTTCTTGGGGTCGCCTTCTGACATTTTGTGAGAAAGATAAAGGGACAAGACTGTTGCTATTGATTCCATGAACCCAAGAACGGTTTCCCCATTGAGTCGTTCAAGCTTGAGTTCTGATGTGGTAAGTTTATCCATCCAGTGTCATTAGGCATGAGGGAAGTAGTTGGTTCCCGCCTATTCATGTAATCAAGAGAATGGGCTGCAGTAGGTAAAACATTACTCATGCTGGGCATAGGCCCGCCCACCAGAGCATAATTCCTTGAAGGAATAAACTGCTCAGCAGAGCCAATGGCATCATAAGAAGTGCTTGATGGACGTAGTTGATTGCAATGTGACAAGACACTGTACAAACCCTGATCGAGATTGCTTGCATTTCCAATACTCTGACTTGGTGCACATGCTGTGCCTGAACCGGTCCAGCCTCCACGAACATGACGTTCACCAGAAAACCAGTTTTGGCTGGACAAAACTCCACCAAGTAGAGGGGGTTGGAGACCGTCAGGCATACGAACAGGATTTACAGCCCAATCTTGCACATTGACAGGGAGCACTTGCTCTGGCCTCTGGAATAAATATCTGCCTCCATCAGGGAAAATATTGTCAGACATATTTTGCTGCATGTAAAGAACATCGTTTCCCGTCTTCTGTACTTGCTCCAGGGGCATAGATAAACTAGGCTGCTGATGGAAGTGACTGGGAAACCGAGAATCTTCAATCAAAACACCATTGGACGGAGCAAAGTGTAACTCTGTAGGTTTCTGCTCTTGACTGTAAGACATCATGTCTTGGCCCTTAAGAATAGATTGGAGAAGCTCATTTTGGTCTGGGTTTGGGTAGGATTTCAGAGAACCCTCGTTTGATTGTTGATGCAAGTTGCATCCAAGATCCATCCAGTGCCCTCGTTGCTCATCATTAACCGGCGGATGTGTGAGTTTCAACTCACTCGAAGAGGTGCCCTGAGGGCCTATATTAGAATTATAGAAAGGGTGAAGCATGCTTACTGGTTGCCAGATGTTACCACCACCAGAAGAGAGAGGAAGTCCCTGACCAGCCATTATATTGGTGCGGCTCAAGGTTCCCGAGAATGCTGATACATTGTGAGAACCATTATCTGATTTTGAGGTTACTCTATTATCTAGAGACTCGAGATTCAGATGGTTAAAATCATGGCAGCCAATGTGTGGGGCTATCTCCGTCATAGATGGGTTGTGGGAAGATGCAGGAACAGGACTTCTATCTCCATGCACATCAGAAATATTGTCTACCGAATCAACATCTTTCAGATCATGCACAGAACCACGAATAGGCTCTTGGTCATCCTGCATAATTGATGCGACGCCAGTGGCTTGATCATTTCTACTATCAGGGGAAAAGTCGGGGTCCGGCTCTTCATCATTCTCCCCATCAAAAGCAAATTCTGCTTTTGAGTTATCATTTTGGTCCTCAGAAGAACCTGAAAGAGACTCTTTCTCATTTTCCATGTTGAAAGTGTTCCGTTCCCCGTCAACATCTTCGTCCACAGGCACATCTTCAGATGTTTTTTCCTCATCCTCACCACCCTGTCAGAAGAAAACACATCATATGAAGATTCTTAGCACAACAGACTTGTAGAAGCTCATGTTGGGGTGAATTCCAGAGAAAATAATAGCTCTATGTGAATGATCTATGTGAATGTTCATGTACATGATAGCCAAAAATGCAAGTAAAAAAGGAGGGCAGTAAGAACCTCTGCGAAAGAATCCACTTTTTTGTTAAGTTCTTGCTCCAATGCCTTAACCATACGATGTTTCTCCTCTTGCAAGTTCCTCCAGCTTGCATATGTAGAAGGGACATCTTCTTTTGCCAATTGCACCCTAGGCAAAAAGAGATTTTCAATATATGTATACCAGGAATATAAAAACTGAATCAATAACTTAAATAACTCACCAGTGTTTATGCAACTTCTTCCGTTCTTCTTCTACAAATACTTCATACGGTTGTACATTGAACTCATCAAGATTGCCTAAAAGTGGTCTGAGTGACTTGGAGTGAATGGAGGTACCAGACTGCTCCATGCTCTTGGCAAGTTCATGCTGCTTCTTACTGATCTGAACATTTTAAATGAAATAATCATATGACAAGCAATAGATTGCATCTGTTACTTGTCTAGACTGCCTTGAAAATTTATAAATTAATAGAATTCAAAAAACGATTGACCATATGACTAACTTGATGTCCAAAGGACCAAAAAAAGGTGAAGACTCATTTTCATCATGTGACAATGGCCAAACTTGACACACATGCTCCTTAATCGAGTAGATAAACATAGGCAAGAGGGAAATTCGTGCAAGTGACCAAAAAAAAGGAATGGTATACAAGCCAACTCTAGTAAATTTTATGGTTCATAGCACAAATGATATGTGACCCCAACTAGTTTGGGATAAAGGTGATGCTGATGTTGATGTTGATGTTGATAGCACAAATGATATGCAAGGACAGACGATGGAAAAGAAGATTTTGAAGGTGGGAAATATAACAGATTCTCATCACGTCACGTAATCACTTAAACAAGACAGAACAACAAAACGACAAACTATGACATAGCTAGTAACCATTTTCCACTATATTCTAACATTCGTACTAGAAAAAGCTTAATTAATATTTAAGTTTAAGAAGCATGGTCCCTAAGCTTTACGACATGAGATTCTTCAAAAATATGTTCAAGGCCCCCTAACAATAAAGAAAGATTGAAGCTAAACAAGATAACTGAATCCATGCTCATAGCCAGAAAGTTCGAATGATAGAAGGGAAAATATCCTACGTTTCTTGCTCAGTGAAACCTGAGCTGGGCAGCACTAATATATGATGCCTGACTCTGGCCGGAAAAGGGGACATGGAAGTGCTTCGGAACTTCACATGCTTTACACTACTGATCAACCAACAGGGGAAACAATTCTCAGAGACGGATATAAATATACCCTAATTAAACTGATTCACCCAATTTCCAATATGTGGGCTTTTACCCAGTCTCCCTCAGGTAACAAACTACTGACCTTGATGTAGGACATGTATTTGGCTCCATCATTGTAGATTATACTACTTTTGCCTAGCTTTTTGACTTTCTTTGGCTTCTTTTGTGCATTAGGCGCATTATCTGAGACAGCAAGTGAATTACTGGTTTTGCCCTTGCCTTTCTCGCCCATCCTGCAACCAAAGGTCTTGTGAGATTCATCAATTATAAGCACACACATATGTGCACATGACCACTCATAAAAGATATTTTAGTAATCACTGACAAAATGGAAATATTATGCCATTCCACATTTATGATGGCTACAAGTTATTTAATCAAATAGCTAGTATGAAGCTGCCATTTTTTACTGAAGATCCACTTGGAGTAATTGTTGGAACGGTGGAAAGAAACCAAAAACAATCTGAAACAGAAAAAAAAAAAAAGAGAGAGAGAAGATTAAAAGAGAAAGCTGAATAAGAGAAACACAACAGTGTCACACTCTCCAAGGAAGGCTTTTTGTTTGAGACCACACTATAATTATCATAAAAGTCAAACAAAATAGTAGATTCTTCAATCAACCTATCTCCCTCAGGAAGACTTAAATGCAAACATAACGGAACTCTATGCATGGATCAGTTACCTCTTCTTTGAAACTACACCCTTCAGAACAGCGGATAGGTGCTTATCGCTGTTATCTGACCTCTCATCTCCATCCCATGAGGAAAATTCAGATGAAGCAGAGACACTCTCTTCAAGTTCACGGAATATGGATCCATTTGCAGGTGATAAGAACTTTTTTACTGCATTCTTTTTGGACCTGCAGAAAGTAAAAGGTATATTCTCAATTAGATGTTGTCATCGTCAATACGCATATTGAAGATACATGAAAGGGACAAGCCTCCGGATCTTCTGAACAAATTCTTTTTCTGGGTCCTTGCAGCTTTCCCAACTCTCCTTCAGCTTCACCAAGCACCCTATAATACTGCAAGGGGAAAAACAATTGAGATGTCAATGCAACTGCAGTCTAAGAAGCAAAATACTGAAGACAAAAATGGCTTGAACATTTTTTACATACTCATTGTGATATTTCTTTAAATCTGAGTTGTATTCCTTCTTTTCCGCCTTTAAATGCTGTTCACGTCTAACAACTGCATCAGGATGCAAATTACCTGATAGAAGTGCACCACCCCTGCAATCACAAGTTTCAGTAGGAGCTCAGAATCAGAGAATCCCCAACTTTCAATTTAAAGGAAAAGGTCAAACTACCAGACTATTTTTAAATTTCCTTTTTTGTTAATTATGATGGATCGGGGGCAATGAGACTTGCACTCAAAAGCATGGGCGCAGGTAAGGCAGCCCAAATAACTGGAAAATTTTAATGAGCAAAGGCAGAAATAAACAACCGTTATTTCACAACCAAATGTCAGGGAGGCATGAAAGGTACTATTGGATGATTAAGTGGTGTTCAATACAATGACAAAAAAGATCATTTCATAAAAAAGAACAAAAAAATAAGGTTAGATAACAATATGCAAATAGCACTCTTTCACAAAGTCAAAAGTTTCAACAAGCCCTATCAAAATACACACAGTTAAGCCAAGCCCAAAAGTTAAAATTGCCTCTTTGAAGTCTAAGGTAAAAAAAAAAAAATCTAAGAAAGAAATTTTCTTCTAATAGATGGAACTTTTCTTTTTTATCATAATTCAATCCAAACTTCAACTTTTCCTCATGCTATTCTTCTTCTGTTAATGAACAGTGCTCATAGAATCATCTCTGCTCAGAGATGACCTAGTAAGGTCTCAATTTGGTCAATCCAACAAAGAACCTTCAGCACATATACAAAGAACAAGGACTCCCTCCGTATATGTGGATTTTTAAAAAAGTAAAGAGATGACTCCTCCAGCTGTTAAGGAAAAATATCAAGCAACTAGTAGAATTTCTTACAAATCCCAAAAGACAAGACAGAGCTTCACATCTAGGAGGTTCATAAATATGATAATTTTCCGTGAATCGTCAAGTTTCATTGCACAAAAGGTTTTCACAATGTAGACAGAAGGCACAAGGTTCGGCGTAGAAAAGAGGACAACCTGTAACTGACGCAGTTACCTAAAACAAATTATTACATATCAAGAGTACCTGCTTTGGGCAATAAAACAATGTAAAGAGCAATCGCAATTAGGGATAGGTATGCTTTTCTTGAAGACAGGTAAGAGGAATATGTCGGAAATTGCACCATGCCAAAGTGAAAGAGAGCAACTCTTTAGGTTGGACACTGGACCATGCTACAAGCACAAAGCGCATCAATGCAGAATGGTACTTGCAAAGAAAATAATTTTCAATTGACATATTTCAAATCAATGCTAACCACTTGAATAAAGGATTTCCAAAATGGAAGTTATCTCCTGAGAGCAATGATTTAACGACTTCCTTTGCCTCTGCTTCTCTAGGGAGAAACTGCTTCAGACAGTTTCTCTCACTTTCAGATAGACGACTTTTCCAAGCCTGCACATTCCAATTGAAATGCCTTCATAAGTTTCCAAAGTATCTGAACATGCAAAAGCACAGGCAATTCACATGAACATATTCTATGAAGCTACCTCATGGGAGAGCACATCCTTCAAACTCTCCAAGTCAAATATTTCTCTCGGGATATCAAAGGCATCAGCCAAGATATTGTGACCATGCGGCAGGGAATCAACAAACGGTTTCAAATCCCTCCAACTGATGCCAATTTGCTCCTTTTTAGCAATAACCCTCGCTTGGTTCACATCCCACTGAAGAGATATATGGGACTTTGTGTTTAACCCATCTTCTACTAACTCCACACGTTTCTTTTTTGCCCTAGATTGTCCACGCAAAGTGCTATCAACATTAGCGGCACCATTTGACAGCTTTCTTCTTTGATTAGCAGCCATCACAAGAGACAATGTCAAAACAAGACGGTGAAACGCATTGCGCTAGCTAGAGGGAAAAGGCTTTCTGGAAACATTGAAGGAGTATCTTCCATCCACATGTACTCTGAGATCCACATGCAAAAAGATTAAAATTGTCAGACAGCAGTTAACAATAGTGTATAATCTTATTGTGAACACAATTATATAATCATCATTTCAGTATTTGTAGCAATTTATAGAAATCTACAGTGTAACCTAACAAACACAGATGCTGCACAAAAGATTCACAATAATAATGAAGAGATATCTAAGCATAAAGATTGACTGCAAAGCTTAGAAACCATGTTCAATCTGTCAAATTTGGGCATGTTTATTTGTTTATGCCTCAGTGGAAGCAATCAGTTATGAAAAATACAAGTGAATCTGCATGTCAAAACTTTTATGTAGCAAAAGTCTCAAGTATAACAAGCAAAAAAAAAAAAAGTAGATGTGGCTTTGTCGCAATTTTGATCAAGCAAAAAGCAAAAAGCAGAAAGTAAAAGCTTATCCAAAGGCACCCTTAAACTTCATGCTTAATTATCGGACGTACATGACAAACTTGAAAAATGAAATACCCAACGAGCCAACACCCTATGTGCTTTGGCTATCTATCAATCAACACCAATAAAGATGCTATTGCACAATCTACATTAGAATATTTCCCCTTCCTCCAACACCAAACAAAGGATAACAAAGATCATGTATTCTTCAAAGGGTTCCAATACAGAAGGAAACACTACCATGCCCACAAAGTAAAACATTATGCTAGAACAGCACCAAAAAAAAGAAAAAATTGCAGATCCATAGACATTCGGATAAAGAAACTGCAGCCAAAGAACTGAGGCTGTTATAGGTTATATCCTATGACCCACACATCAACCAATCATCCCTCAAAAGGAATGAAAATGAAAATGCACATCTATGAAATTAAACAGTTTAAAACACACAATTTTGTAGCCCTGATATTCAAGTTCCAGAAAGACATCTTTCACAAAATAGCAACTGAAAGTGCAATTGGCTAGATGAAGACCAGTATGAAGATGTCATACTATGTGCCGGGCAATCTCTATAATTCTTCTATCATTCACATTTTTAAAGAAAGTAATGAACTGCCTCTGTCGATGGGTATCATGAACCTTTGAAAGAGGTCACATTCTAAGAATAACCAAAATAAGAGTGGCTGACTAGATAATTGGGGGAAACAAACTCATCAACTCCATCTAAAAAAACAGCATAAAACTGAACCTTTCACCATGGATACTTTATTATATATGCCAAATTGGTTAACCTAACCACCCTTTGCATGCTATAAGCAAAAGTCATTCCTACCATATTGCGAAGAGACTAACAAAACAGCATTTAATCATCAATCAGCAAAGCCTCAATTAAGTCCTCCACTGCATACTACTTAAAACAGCAATACACGAAAGCCCACCTCTATTCACCACTTGCAGAATTTGTCATGAAAGACTCCATTAAAGCAATGTAAAATTGGAGCATTACATCCATCTGACGAGACGCAATTACATATAGACGAGGAAACACTACCCAAAATGTTTAATTGCGAGCATAAAAAGTAAAGATTGAGCAATTCCCCAAATTCAACGAAGAGAAATCATTGGAACTAAAACTTCATAAACAAATCAATCCCCAAAAAGGGAAAAAAAAAAAAAACACGTACGCACACACACGACCGACGGATATTGAGCTCCCGATTATAAATCAGCAAGCAAGCGAAACCTAAATTCGGAAACAAACTGGTACCTCTTTGCAAAAACCGATTCGTCGGGACTCCGGAAGACGAAACCCTAGAAACTTGGCGGAAGAGCACCCGGCCCCTTATCCACGGAAGTTGAAGCCACGAAACGCCGTCGTCTTCCGCAGGCAATCGGCAGCGAAAACAAAAAAAAAAAAAGGCTGCGAGAATCGACTCGCCACAAAAAACAAGAATTTGAATGAATGAATGAAAACGCAGAGAGCGAGGGCGCTAACGAAGCAGCAGAGAAAAATCCGCGTTATCCAATTCGGACGCAGAGAGAGGAGAGAGAAGAGACAGAGAGAGAGACAAGAGAGACGCAGACCACGGGAATATGGCGGATAGAGATCGAAGGAAGGAGGAGCGAGAGCGAGGTTTCTCGGAACCGAACCGCGTCCTTGGCGGGCGCGCTCGGCTCGGCTCGGCTCGGGCCGTGGCTCGCCCCCCCGGCTGTGGGCTCGTGCCGGTCCGGTTCGATCTCCGGACCGTCCAATGGTAACCGATTGCAACCAAGTCTTCACGAATTGACCCCTCTCCCTCTCTCACCATGCCCTATCAATGCAAACTTGCAAAATAGAGCGAGCCTTTTGTAGGCATTTTTCCCCCTCGTGTCCTCCTTCCTAGATGCAAAAGAAAAAGGGATTCAAAAATCCACCAAACAGGGAAACGCGCGCTCCTACCGAATACTGACTGACCGATTATTTTCATAGATAGTAATAGCCATAACGCTTGCTATTTTAAAATGAGTTTTCGGTAGGTTATTAATTTTCTTCATCATGCTTTTCTGATGATAGAACGATGTGACGGTACACGGACATTTTTGTTGTCGGTATATCTCCAAATGAAAAGACAAGGTTTAATGACCTACTAAACAGATGCAATCATCCTAGTCATAGATTCACTAGAGTCCAATTCGGACAAGATTTTTATCCTGACAAAGAAGGAAATATCGTTAGTTATCGAACAGAGAAAATCACCAAAAAAGTTCTTAAAATATATTGTGTGAAAGTCAATTCAATCCTAAATTTTTTAATTTTGTTAATTTAATTTTAAACATTTTAAAGATTTGGCAATATAGCCCTTCCAACCAATTTTTGGACAGCAATCGCTAAAGGTATCAAACGAGTAGATCAAGGCAGCTTGGGTTGGGTCAAATATGATTCGACCTATATTAACCCATTTAACTTATTTTCATGCAGTACAAATCTAAGGAACCATATCAATCCGATTCATACTCAACACATACCCAACTCAACTTTAGACACTTCTATATTTAACCAAATCATGAAATATTTATTTCTTATAATTTTTTAAGAAAAATGATACCGCTAAAACACTTTTATATAATACAAAAACAAATTTAATGAACAATTTTCAATTTTTTTCTAATTTTAATTTTTTCTAAAAATATAATAAAAATTATTTTTTATTATTCAAATATTAAATTTTATTATGAAAAATAATTTATCAAAATGAAAATTTTATTTTTTTAAGTATTGCAAAATATTTTTATTTTTTGTTGTTTTTTTTAATTTTATTTATTTTATTTTTCTTTTCCTTTTTCTCCGACGGTCGTCATTTGTGGCGGACAGCGGCGAATGGTGACATTAATAATTTCTATATTTTTTAATTGTTCTTTCTTTTACTTATTAAAAAATAGAAAAAATAGAAAAAATAAATAAATAAAATTTAAACTAATAAATTTTAAAGCCAAGTGAATTGTAAATGGGTTAGGCTTGTCTAACTAGACGAGTTCAAAGACAAATCCATTTGCAACCCAGGTATAATTAGGATAACCCATTAATAACCCATTTTGTAGAGCTTTACTAGCCCATATTTGACCATTTTCAATTAAATGAGTCAAATATGGGCTGAAAACCCATATTGACATCTCTAGCAACTGCTGATATGTAAAAAAAAATTCAATGTTTTAAACATTTACTCTGCAAGATACTCGACTGCCTTAGGCAAGGGTGCAAATGCCCTCACCTACGGTCGCTAACAATCCATGGGCTGGAAGTCCTAAGAAAAAAAGAAAAGGAAAAGGAAAAAGAAAAAGAAAGAAAAGGAAAGGAGAAGGAGAAAATTTTAACAAATTAAAAGTTTAAATAATTGAAAAAAAAAATCATTCAGATAAATGCCAGTTGTGCTATATAGAACAGCTAATAATAAGTAGATTGTCATATTAATGATTTTGGCCAGAATGACTACATTGATAAATTGTCAAAAAGTTTAATACTAATTTAGCGAAATTGAAACGTTAACAACTGGATCGATCATCTTACAATAATTGATTTAAAACTTTTTTAGTAATCATCACTTATTAAGCATAAGGATTAGAAAAGGGAAGTAAAAGGAACATTATACTGATCGTGTCTAAAGTTTGGTCCAGTATGTGGTTTTATCCCTAGATTTATCTTAATTTATTTAATGTGATTCTTAAATTTTTCTTAAATGTTAAGTTCTCTTGTGTGATTAAATAATAGAGAAAGTCAACACAAGCCAATAAATTATTATGAAATGTACAGTTTAATCTCTAAATGATTGAGAGATATGCAATATGGTCCTCGAGTTTAATTTTTTAAATTTAGTCCGTTAACTTTTCGTTAGAATGTCAAGTTAGGGTGGTCTCGAAATCTAACACTAAATGTTAGAGATGGGAAGGAAATGATTATAAACGCCAAACAGGGCTTAGACTTTTCCTCTCAGGTCATGAATCACGTTTTTGAAGTAAACCAAGAAATTAGTGATCGATTTATATTATTTTAACAGAATGCACTCATGCAGCTTGCTTTGGGCAATTAAGGAGAAACTAAGAAAATTTGAACTTTGGGTATGAAGCCTATAGAACCACCGGAGATTTGCTCTGGTGAAGTTGGAGCGGGGACGCATAAAGAGGGAGCAGAATTTCGAACTCTGCACACATTCATAAGACACGTGGTGTCTTGTAAAATAGAATAGAATACGACCAAATAAAAAAGAAATGAAACCTATGGATCCCTTAAATCAACATTGTATCTTAAAATAGGAAGAATTCATCCATTTACGAATATCCCAACCAAAATAAGAAAAATCCAATTATTAATCCTGGGACGTGGTCCGCGAGATGGTAAGGAGAGACTGCATTGAATTGGACAGCCTTGTTCTATTTTATTTTGGTTCATTCGTGGGGTCAACGGTGGACTTTGATGTCGCGAAGTCAACCATTTATGCTCTTCTCGTTTCGGTTTTTCCTTTCTTACCAGCCTTTTAACCACGACTTTTTCTTCCTGGTGTCGTGTTCTTTTTTTATTGTGGGTCCGAGAGCCTTCTATTCAATTATGAAAATTATCAAACATAAAAGCGCAGTGATTTTGGCAAATGCCATGCAATTTCAAAGGCCTTTCTCTCAAGGCAAGTCTATACCAACTTTGGCATTTTAGAATTTTCGGAACGCTGAAAGCCAAAATTAAACAACTTCTTTATTCTAACATTGCTTTCACTAACATTTCACATCCCTCTTTTGCCCCTTAGATTTGCCCCCTAAGCCACCAGCTCCAATTTCTCTGATGGATGCTGGTGATAGCCTGCCTACCTCAGGTCACACGCCCTTCAACGTCGCCTCGCCTGGCCAGCCCGAGATCGCGCGAGATATGGGTTCACATGGCCTTCGACGAGGGCCGTAGCTACTGCTTTCATCGGCCTCATATCTGCTTCATCTACCTTTGGTGTAAATCTGGATAGCGTGACCTTGGCTGCTTATCACCGAGGACCATGCGACTTCCGGCGAGGATAGTCGCTTTGGCTCTAGTCTAAATCTAGCTCGCTAAAGGTGGTGCGACCTCCGGCGGCCATTGCTACAGCTAAGGGTCACTATTGCAATTTGTCTTTCACCTAAGTGGCCGGGAGTTTGCGATTTTTGGTGTTTTTTAAACTAAAATCCTTTCTATAAAAATACCAGACTCTATTTGCATTTCCCGAATACCCTTTAGCCAAGATGCAAATAGTGTTTATGAACCTTTTAACCCAAACTCTTAAGGCTTTGGACAAATGCTCTCTTAAATGCACCCGTAGGCTTTAGGCTCCAATTGGTATAAACAAATGAGGTAACGTGATAACATCAAGAGAATCATTGTAACAACCAAGATAGTTGGCCCAGGGGTAAATGCCTCATCTTTTTTCTTTTTCTTTTTTTCCATGAGATCACAAATTTAATTCATGTCATGAGAGGATATTCGAGCGGCTTGTGCTATGTTGTTTAGTCGCAACACACCTCATGTAAAGAAACTTCCTAACTACTAACTAAGTAGCACCGACACCAACATGCGACACCTAACACAACATGAAATGCTAAAATGCCATTTCTCAAAAAATAAAAAATTTGGACATATTGGGACATGTTAAATATAAAATATACATATGTATATATAAAAATACCGACAGTGAGTTTCTTTTCCTCCTCCTCCTCCTCCTCTTTTCCCTCCTTCTGCTATTAGGAATTCACGATTAAGTTGTTTTTGGGTTGGCTAGGGTCGGTGAAGCTTGGCCCAAGCCTCGCAGACCCACGGCTACGCCTCCCCAAGGCTCGACAACCCCCCTCGGCCATTCTCCACCTTTGCTACTGCAACTTTTATTTATTTATTTATTTATTTTTCTGTTTAATTTTGATTTTTTTTAAATGTAACTTATTTTTAAGTTTAAAAGCCATTTGGACACAAATATTTACACTTAAGATGTCCTTCTGCCCTAATTGCACTATCTCAGCACTTAGCGAAAGTAAGGGATTGCCTATGGCTTGATTGATCATCTTCTCAAGTCTTAATGAAAGTTTTCATTGATGACTTTCACGTTGAATGTTGGTCATGACTTTGTTGGCGAGTTCTTGATTCCCTTCAAACTGTCGACTCCCCTGTTCGTTAGTTTCTTTCATTCTTTTTTTTTTTTTTTAAACCAAACTATGCTCCGATGGATTGTGCTCTTTACTCATCGATAAAAATATAAAGCTAGTCCATTTTTCGGTGTCAACTGCTTCCTCCCAAACAACACCTTTAATGGAAAAAGAAGAAGTAAACAGCAACTTTCTACCATCACCCATTTCTTAGATTCATTACCACGTATCAACTTCTCTTGCAGCATTATGACCCAACTCATTGAGAACCGATCAACAGCCGCCTCTCGTCGAGGAAGCCGTAGACCGGCACCTCCAGGTTGAACGGTGCCGGGCCCTTCCGGACCCGGCCCGAGATGTCGTAGTGCGAGCCATGGCACGGGCAGAACCACCCCCCATAATCGCCGGCGTTCGGCAATGGGATGCAGCCCAGGTGCGCGCACACGCCCACGACCACGAGCCACTCCGGGTCCTTGACCCGCGCGGAGTCAGGCTGGGGGTCCCGGAGCTTGGTCCAGTCCTCGCGGTTCGCACGGTCGATCTCCTCCTCCATCCGCCGCCTAATGAAGACGGGCTTCCCGCGCCACTTGACGGTCACGGTGCTGCCCGGGTCGATGTTCGACAGGTCGAGCTCGAGCGACGACAAGGCGAGCACGTCCCTGGTGGGCGACATGCTCAGGACCAGCTTGACGATGCGCAGGCGGATGAGCGCCGCGTACGCGAATCTCCCCAAGCCCAGGACGAAGTAGGCGAAGGCCCGCTTGCTCGGTGAGCCGGGTGGCAACCGCTCGAGGTTGTACTCGTCGTAGACTATCTTCGGGGTGGGGTTCTTGATGGCGGCCGAGATCAGGGGCTTGTCGTCCGCGACGGCGACGCTCTCGTCCGGCGCCGCGACCGCTTTGGAGGCGGACCCTGATTCAGATTGTTCAAAAAAACACACAGAGCAAATCACTAAATAAAAAGCATGAAATGGACCCGAAACGTGTGATGAACTCCGCCTTCTTCTCTAGTAAAATTGTTAATCTTGTGCAGGACGGCGCCAAACCAACCTCTCCCCAGAAGGTGAAACTGTGGTGTACTCGAGAGGTGCCCAGAGAAGCCGAGCCGCAACGTGCCGGGATCTTTCGAACCCTTCGCCGCGGCGGGGGCGGCGGCCGTGGGGAAACTGCTTGGCCTCTGGAAAGAGGGGAGAAGAGAGAGCCCTCTCGCGGCCTCCCACATCCTTACTCGGCTGAACGCGACCTTTGTCGCGATGCTCGAATGCGGACCTCGCATCACTCGATGATGTAGAGAGAGGGTCGATCCGGAAAGATTTCCACCACCCTGTTCTTGTTCTAGGGAGAGGAAGACGGTGCTGGACAAGGTGAAGAGAGAAGAGTGTGGAGACGAGGGACTAGGAGCGCGAACATACGTGGCGGCTCGCCGGCTGGACACGTCCCAAGGGTAGCCACCTACCACACTTAGTTGTAAATATTAAAAATTTCAACGATCACCCACCAGTAGCCGTCTTAGCTCAGCCGGTAGAGCGCATGGCTTTTAACCATGTGGTCGTGGGTTCGATTCCCACAGACGGCGTTCCCGGCCATAATTTTACTTTTCTCTATTATTCCTGTTTTGACAATTTTTTCCCCGCAAATTGTTAAGTTAAGAAAATTATTTCATAACTTCGGAAGTGGGCCGTCTCCGCTTAACTTTTGCATAACGATCACAACATTGCTTTCATTAAATACACACATCGGAAACCTTCCTTTTTAATTGTGTGGAATTATTTGAAAATATTTTGAACTTATTCGGAATTTGAATATATTATCTAAATTCTAAGTAATTACGAAAAACCCGATTCATTTAACAATGTTTCCATTCTCGATATATTTGAGGTAGCTTGCTTTAATTAAAGGGTAAGTTGAATTATTCGTAGAATTTACTAAAAAAAAAAAAGAAATCGAAAGTAGGAGAAAGAAACCCGTTGCTATCTAGTGGTCAACCTTGATCCTAAGAATGAACATGATCTCAAGATAGAACTCGCAAATTTTCAATAAATAACATTGAGAAAATTATTTCGTAATTTCAAAAGTTGGCTATCTCCCCTTAATTTTTGGATAACAATTGTAACATTATTTTTATTAAATGCGCACACACATTGAAACCTTTCTTTTTAATTGTGCGGGATTATTTGAAATTTTTTTGAACTTTTTGAAATTTGAATAAATTCTCTAAATTTGAGGTAATTATGAGGTATTTGGTTCACTTAACAATATTTACATTCTCGAAACCTTTGAGGTGATTCACTTTAATTAAAAACTATATTGGAGTATCCGTAGGCTTTACTAACGAAAAAGAAAAGCAAAAGTAGGAGAGAGAGACCCACTGCTATCAAGTGGTCGATCCTCATCGACCCTAAGAATGAGTATGATCTCCTATAGAACCTGCAAATTTTGAATAAATAATGTTGAGAAAATTATTTCATAATTTCAAAAGTTGGCCATCTCCCCTTAACTTTTATATGACAATCACAACGGTCCTTTTATTAAACCTGCACACACATCAAAAATCTTTTTTTTTATAAGGGAGTATTTGAAATTTTTTTGAACATTTTAGAATTTGAATAAATTCTAGTTAATTATGAGACACAATTCACTTAACAATGTTTCCATTCTCGAAACTTTGAGGTGACTTGCTTTAATTAAATGTTAAATTGGCTTATCCATAAAATTAACTAACAAAAGAAATAGAAAATCAAAAGTAGGAGAGAGACTCACATCGCATCGAGTGTTCAAGCACATCAATCCCAAAAATAACATGGTTTTAGTGTAGAATTTGAAGCTTGGTTTGATTTCAGGTTTCAAGGCATATTTGGAGAATTTATTATAACATATAGGTTCTAGGTTACTGGTAGGTGAAGCTTGAAATCTATAACAATTTTTTTTTTTGTGTTTTTCTTAATACATATCTTTGTGCGATTTTGTAGTATTTGATGATATCTAATGATAAGCGTGTAATGTGGAATCACTAGTCTGAACTTTCATTTTTAATTATGTATATTTAAGATCGAGACTTTTAGTTTGATAATATTTCATATTAATTTGTTTGTCTAAATACAAGTTGTGATTAATGAATTTTAGTGATAAATTGTGACTATTAAAAGTGGTGATTCACTACAATGTTTGCTTAATAATACAAGTGAAAGTTGAAAAACTTGTTCCAAGTAGGGTTAGTACTACAAAAAACTCTAATTGATACATTTGTGATAAATTTACAAAAAACTATTTTTTTGATCACAAAAAACTTCACACTGGTGCACCTGTGATAAATTTACATTAAAATATTTTTTGACTATCAAAGATCTCAATTTGATATATTTGAGATAAATTTACTATAAACTAATTTTTTTTTGCCATGAAAAATCTCAAACTATCACACCCGTGACAAATTTACCCTTTGTTAAATTGAATTAATATAACTAAAAATCTCAAATTAATATATCTGTAATAAACAGAGGGCAAAAAACTCAAATTGATACACTCATGAACTACCACGTGTCATCCAACTTAATAATTTGATGTTAAATTTAACGAAAATTAACAAAGAGTAAATTTGTCACAAGTATATCAGTTTGGAGTAAATTTGTCACTAGTGTATAAATTTAGAGTTTTTTGTAGTCAAAAGAATAAGTTGAGATAAATTTGTTACCTATATCAATTTTAAATTTTTCGCGATACTAACCTTTTTTTTTTTCGTAGGTTGAACATTTTTGGAACCTCTACGGAACCTGCGGGCCTGCGGCCCCACTCTAAATCCGGATCCTCGGTAATCGGGTTCGGAGCCCCGTCTCCTACTTCTTCCCCCACCCTCCTCCGTTCACCATTCTCTCTCAATTGTTCAACCGAGTCGCCGCCTTCTCCGGCATCGTCGGGGCGCTCTGTTTTCCGATGGAGACGGCGACCAGCGACGCGGAAGAGGAGAAGAAGGCCGAGTTCGAGGCGTCGGAGATAGAGTACGCGAGCTACGGCGGAGAGCATCACCTCCCCCTCATCATGAGCCTCGTCGACCACGAGCTCAGCGAGCCCTACTCCATCTTCACCTACCGTTACTTCGTCTATCTCTGGCCTCAGCTCTCCTTCCTGGTACTCTCCTTTCCTCTTCAAGCCCTCAGCATTTGCTGTTGATTTCGCATTTAGGAACGCGCTCAAACGATTGTTTCGCTTAGCTTGTGTGCTCGCGTGGAATTTCGTGTCAGTCAGGCGTTTCACAAGGGCAAGTGCGTGGGGACCGTGGTGTGCAAGATGGGCGAGCATCGAAGCACCTACCGAGGTTACATTGCGATGCTGGTCGTCATCAAGCCCTACCGAGGGAAAGGAATCGGTAGTTGTCACCTCTCCTTTGAAATTGTGACGTCGTTTAAAACTTTGCTCGATTTATGAATTCTGGTTTCATTGAGTGGGCTGAAGTGTTATCCTTTATTAAGCTTTATTGCTTGTAATGTGATGACTGAATACATATGTTTGTATCAGAAAAGGTTGTGGAATGCAGAGTAGTTGTGATGCTGTGTAATGTGCCATTTCTCCTATCAGCAACACCATTCTAGTGGCTAGCTGAATGGCTACCTGATTGATCAAATTTGTTTCTTGCGTGATTCTATGTTCCTTGCGTGATATTGATCAAATTTTTTTTCTGTGTTTTTTGATGGATGTAAAGTTGAGGTGCCCTGTTTTTCTTGTTGTTGCAGCCACGGAACTTGTGAGTAGATCTATCAGAGTCATGAAGGAATCTGGCTGCGAAGAGGTAATTTCACATGGCTCTAGAGGTTTTTAACAATGCGCTCGGGGTTTTGTTCTTTATTTGAGTTGGGATTTCACATACCAGCGGTAGGGCTGTGGGAGGGAAACTCTTTCTTCCTCTGCAGTTTTGTGATCAAAGCTCATGTATGTGCAATTAATTTATTAATTGGAAGTAGACATGCATCTCAATCAAAATTCCCCATGGAGATAGAGGCTCCGTATGTTTCATGGAAAATTAATGATTTGAAAAACATTTTATGTCTAAACATTTTCGTAGGTGATGAAAACATTTTTCGTTTATTCATTTTTTTAAGCAATACAAGATATCAATTTTTAGAAAATGTTTCCCAGACCATTTATTTTCCACGAAGCAAATGCACCCAAAATGATTCCATCGCTGGAGCATGCTATAATTCCCTGGCTTTTGATTTGTCTTCAAGTCATTCTTTTGTTTGGGAAATGGGATGATCATCAGAAATTTAAGAGAGGAGAATTCTGGGTTTAAATGTTTTCTGGGCATCTTCTCCTGTAATTATCTATCAATATGAATAGCATGGAACATGTTGCCTAACCGGCTTTGGACATTTTGTTTTTATCTACATTTAAAAGATCTAATCTCGAGTCTTTGCCTTGTCTTTCTGATTATATGCAGAAAAACGGTATACAACTGAGCGGATAAGTTGTTTTTTTATTATGACGGATAAGTTACCATTTAAAACTGGATGATTTATTATGTCTCTGTAGAGAGTCCTAATTGGTTGCTTTATGGGTGGAAATTTCCAACACGACAAGAAAATATGATTGTTCCAAGAAATGGAATTAGCGGGTTTGGGTTGAGGCCACTTGTGTTCTGCTATTTCGTGTCAACCTGCAAGACGTGATTAATAATCGTGTCGAGTTCGTTCAATTCCATCGGACGCAAAATTAACTCGTATAACTAGTCATTGTCAACACTAACTTGTTTTCTGGTTAATTTCTGTAAGCTTCATTAACTCTGGAGTAGAAAGATTAAAGCAGTTCATATGGGCTTTAAAAGTTTAACTACCAACTTCAAATAGGAGTTATGAAACCTAACTTGACCTGTGGATCCTGCTTCAAACAAAAGGAAGAAACGTATTATCCTACTCCAGAAGAAACTAACCAAAACTCTAATAGAACTCAAATCTTACTACATTAGACTGTTAATTGACAATTTAAAGAAGAATTCTAACTGCTGCATTAGGCTGCTAATTTCAACAACAAGAAAAGACCTAACTAGTTAGAACTTTTCTTTGAGTAGTCAATTAATGTACTGGTTAATTTGAACCAAAGCTGTGTAAAGACATCAATGATTGAATGTCTATTGACTTAATTGATCTTGTAGCCTGCATTTATTGTGTTTCATTGCTTCCTCACGTTGATACAAATAATGAGACCTTTCTGTTCATATTTACTGTTTTAAGCATGTGAATGTTTCAGCAACCGACGTTCAGATGTGTATTGTGTTCTGAAACTGATTTTCCACACAAATGAAGTGCCCTAAGTGTTTGAAATGCTTGAATTTGTCAAACGTAGTTTGTTGGGTGACCTATTTTTTTAAATATTTTGTTTGCCCAAGAAGATCGTGCACCGAGCTGCCCTTTTTTTTTTTGTTTGCCCAAGAAGGGTTTGATCCATGCGTGGGGGTTAAGTATGTTTACAATGATTCTCAATTTTCCCTTTTTGTCTTCTGACCTAGAAGGTGGTTATCGGAAGACCTAATTCTTAATGCGCTTTCACATTCATTGTTGGCAGTGATGTGATATTTTCTGTGTATTTTGTAAAGAACTTTTGAATACTTTTAGTTTGAACTTTCAGGGTAGTGTAGAATATTCTCATGTTATAGGCTAAGTTGGTCTGGAGGAGGTAGATTGCTTGTGTCTTATGACTTTCTCTCCATTTTGTTTCCTGTTCTGGAAGGTGACTTTGGAAGCAGAAGTCACAAATAAAGGAGCCCTGGCACTTTATGGTCGTCTTGGATTCATTAGGGCCAAGAGGCTCTTCCGATACTATCTGAATGGAGTCGATGCATTCCGTTTAAAGTTGCTATTTCCACAGCCTGAGCTACACCCTTCTCTGGTTATGATGGCACACAATGATGCTAGTCAGAGGCATGCTTCTAACAGACCATTGGAAGAGTTCCCTGAGCAACAAGAAAGGTTTTAGTGTGTACATCATTTTCCTTTTATATGAAATTATAGACGTTTCACTTTATGGAAATCTTGTTTTGCTCGAAGGTAATTATGTGGTGTCTGAAGCTGCTGGTCTTAGTTTTATGTCCTAAAGCAGTTCTCTGCATGCTTCAGAATGCCCCAGTAGCTATATATGATGTTTTTGTTGCATTTCCAGAGACTGTTCTTCTATGGGGGAAAGTGTCAGGAATAAGTGAAGGGGGGCAGGAGGAACGAGGAATTTGAAAGTGCTGGCCTTGAACCTGTTCCTTTATAGATGATCCTGCTGGTAAGCTTGACTCGTCCAAGGACCGTTCTTGTATACAATGTCCATTCAATTCTGGTTCTTTTATGGTCCAATTTCAGAGATAACATCAAATTTCCTATTACTTGCAATGAGGCGTTAGGAGATAATTTCAAATTGGTCTATTTGATGGCTGTCTCTGTTCTTCAGTCTCCATTTCCTTTTCTTGTTCCTATGAAAAGAAGATCAGGGATAGAGGAGTCTAGCATGCCAAAAGAGAAGTTAAGACAGCTTTCAGTTAGTTGTTAATGCTTGTTAATGTTTTGATTAGAAGAAAATGGGGCGACATTCATGCATAAAATGCATCATATACATATTATCGAAGATCATAGTTAATACTGAAAAGCCATGAAAATTAGCTTGCTTTGGAGAATAACGTCAACCTAGGAGTCTCTTTTCCTTTTCATTTGGATGTAATATCACGTTATCATCTTTGCTATTTTCCCATTTCGTGGACGGTCAACCTTTGGGAGCACCCTTTCAATACGTTTTGTTGGATTTCAGATACCTCTATATCCCAGAGGTAATCATTGGACAGGCTCGGGCCGGGGACTGAAAGTCTGGCTTAATTTATTGCCCAATCCTTCTTGTAAATCCTTCTTGTAATATAAAATGTTCGACCCGGCCTGGCTTTCTCCTGTGAAAAATGTTGTCCAAGCTCGATCATTGTTCTTTCAGGGCTCTCGGGCATAATTGGGCCAAGCAATTTGCCTATCCACTGGTCATCTTTTCTTTCATACCCATCACCTTGATATTATGGGTGATTGGTTTCAAGATGGGTTGATTTCTACTTGGAACTGGGAATTGGACCAGGCAGGCTGGTTCCTAGTTTGTGGAACTGGGAACCGGCCCACCTAGAACTGGACCGATCTATCTGATTCAATATTCTTGTGGGTCCTAGGAACCGTCAATATGTCCTTTTCTTTTTCCTATTCAAGACCAAGTATTGTTGCATTGTCACACCCCGATCCTGCAAGAAAACGGGCATGACACGGCCGCCTTTGTCAAACAAAAGACGCAGCCTCAAATGGAATTCGAGTAACCACCTGATATTCAAATATATATCTCTATATATATTTGATAAAAAGGTCTTATATTCACAGTTTTCAGAGTTCATTTATCAGACAAAAGATATACACGCATATCTTTTTCATATCTAGCTTGAAAACTTATCAACCATATACAACGTTTCAAAAAAAAAAAAACACGCACCCCAATTATCTCAAAAATCCCGCGGCTAATGTTCGCTCGATCTTATTTGCGACCTGTCGATGTACTTGAAAGACATGTGAAATAAAAGGATGAGCAATCACAGCTCAGTGAGAAGTATAGTCTCTTCTAAGCGGTGGATCGAGAAATTACTATGCATTTATCAAATAAATCAAATATCAATTCAAAATAACAACAAACCATCAATAATTTAATCCATTGATTAATCTCATTAAATAAACTTTCGATGTTCTATCCATCGAGTAATCTCGTACTTATCCCCAACTACGGTCACATTTAACGCTGTGACGAGGCGATCAAGTTTAGCCCTCTTGGTTGGGTCCACCACCTATTTTAGCCGGTGGCTCGGCTAGATGATGTCTTTACAATATGCATACTACCCCCATCTCAGTGGGTTCTAATCATAGGGACATGAGCATAAATCACAATACCAAATCCAGAAAATCATAAAAAATTCAATTCCACAAACCAAATTCAGAAAATTACAACAATCAAATGGGTAGTAATAGTTCGATCATATTTTATACAAGAATAATGCTTTGAAATATCGTCTTTCTTTACCTTTTTAAGAAAATGAAATCATAATACGCGTATCCATATTTAAAGCATGAGTTTTACAAATCCTTAGAAGAGAATATACAACTCATCTTACAACACCAAAATCCAACGTATAACTCGAATCGCAAAGTCTGAAATCCTAATAAATTAATAGAAAACGACATTAAAAACTGTAGAAATACTCAGTTAACGGAAAACTTGATTAAACGACACATAAACGTCTATAACTCGACATCTACGAGCTAAAAAACCACTAATCGCGCATCGGACAACCTGCGCGCTTAACTTCAAAAATTTCGTTCAAACAAACCATAACTTTGATTCACGAACCGTCAAAAGCATTAGCTCCATAACATCCTTAAGTCCGTTTCCTATAATATTCGTAGCTAGGCGACATCAAAATTAGGCCTTAAGATATCATAAACCCAAAAACTCAAATTTTCCAGCACTATTTGTGAAAAAAAATCTTTTTCGTTTTATCCAAATGAACTTCGATTAACGCAATCTTATTTTCCAAACGGAGCTCCTTCGACACACTATAAAAGTCTTATTATGGTTGACCTCAAATAACAACATAAAAATGAAGATATTGGGTCTTGAAGTTTACTGTTCACGGGCATGTATTGTAGCGTCAGAATTGAAAATCATGTTTCGGGCAAACCATATGTCCAAATTGAGTTATGTCAAGTCCCATGGTTTTACAACACCCCAAATCATCATTTCCCCAAAGAATCCCAGCTCAACAACTCAAAAATCTGATTTCTCAGCTTAGTTTTTCTCTAAATCCGAACTTGAACCCTAATATCGGAAAACGTCCTAATTAGTCGAATAAGGAGGACGGGCACTTACCTAGCCTTGCGACATGTAGCGAGACGAGCTTGGCGAGGCATGGGGTTCGGACACGTGAGAAATTCTTTTCTTTTCTTTTCTTTTTCTTTCTTCCTTTCTTCTTTCTCTTCCCTTTCAACTTTCTCTTCATTTCTTTTCCTTTCGGTGAAAGAAGTCTCTCGAAGCTCACTTTTCTCTTCTACTTTTGCTGACTTTTTTTTTTTGGGTCCCATTACTAATTTTTGACTTAGTAAAAAAAAACTCACATATTACAGCATGGTCTAAATTACTACATGGAACAAGCTTGTGATAAAGTAAACATGATGATCATCTCCCCGAATAAAGCCATGATGATCATCAAAAAGAGTTTGGCACGAGTTGATTTATAAGCTATCAAGCATTTTGCTTGGTCTTTTTATTCCTGAGAATAGAGGAAGATTCGCGTTCATTTGTCATTGGTAGATCTATTTTGCTTGTTAAACTTGTAGCAAACTCGTAACATGAACTGTGGATGCATTTGAAGTGAAGCTTTCTGGCAAACTCATAAATCAACTTCTCAAGCTTTGAATTTAGAGTCAAGTCTACAAAGTATCTGTCAGCCGCCTCCTACCTTTAACTTCAGCTTTTATCCGTGAAATGGCGTGTGAAGTGAGTGTGAGTCGTGACTGATTAGGGTTTGTGAACAGTGGGCAAGCTAATTAGGGCTTTTTTGGTTTGTAAGAATTAAAAAAAAAACAAAGAAAATCCATCTGGTCTTGATGGACTATTCCACAAATGGGATCGATATTCATAGGTTCCAAATTTATGGAACCAAGAACCATCCTAAACTGATCAGCTCGGTCTGGGTTTCTTTTGCTCTCACCCTATTGGATATGGGTTGTTCCACCATAATGAGTATCTTTGTGTGACACGTGTTAAAGCTGTGCTTGTGCGGGCAAGTTGACCAGAGTGGATTAAATCAAGCCAGCGACGGGCCAGGGTGAGGTTGCCTGCCTTCAACACTGTTGGAGCTAGGGTGCTGGTTACGTTGTTGGCGATGGCCTCTGGGGGTGCCTGCCCCAATTTGTATGCCGTTTCTTTCTTCTTCCCCTCCACGTAATTATGGGAAAATTCTACATAAATTCTATTTAAGGACATGAAGTGTCTTCATTTTTTTAAATAAGGGCATGAAGTGGACCGTGTTTTAAATAGGAGCCTAAAATGCTCAAAATGTTTCAAAAAAGGGTCTCGCCGAAGGGTATTTTCATCTTTCACTTTTTTTTGAAGTTTTTTCTTTTTTTTTTGCCCTTCTTTTTCTGTTTTTTTTTTAATTCCCTCCTCTCCCTAGGCCATCGCCAACAAGGGAGCTTGCAGTGATGTTAGGTGCCCATGGCGATGGACCCAAGGTGGCTAGCGTGGCGGACTCAAGGTTGTTGACGTTGAGGCTCGCAGCTTGGAAGACAACCAGTAATTTAGTCTTTTGTAAAATGAAATCGACATTAGCATCGTAACCTTAAATTCATGGCACTCATCCATGCTCTTGGACTGCCTGAGTTTGGAGAGTAACCTCTTGAGGCTCTCGGGCATGATGAACCCACAACCATCCGTTGTGTACGTCCCGAAAGCCTCTCTCAAGTCGCCATCTTCTCTTCCTTGCCCCCACCTTCCATGAACCCAATGAAGTCCTCCAAGCAAAGGAGGTCACCGTCGTTCGAATCCAGCGACTCCACTGCCACCTTCGCCTCCTTTAGGAACAATGTGCTGCCTAAGCTCTCTGTCTCCTTTAGGAGCATCTCTCCACCCATCAAGCCATGAGCCTTAATGTTGGCTACCTCGAGTCCATTGCTGTGAGCACCGAACATCACTACGAGTTCCATTGCCAATAATGGCTTGGGGAGGGGAAGAGGTTATGGAGCGATTGCTGCCCCTACCAGTGAGCTCCATTGCTAGAGATGGCCTGGGGAGGGGAGGGGAGAGGTAAAAGAAAAAAAGAAAAAGAAAAGGCAAAAAGAAAAAAAAATTCAAAAAAAAAGAGAGATGAAAATGCCTTTTGGTCAGGTCTTTCTTTAAAACAATTGAGTGCTTTAGAACTTTATTTGAAATAAAGTTCATTTCAGGTCCTTATTTGAGAAAATAATGACATTTAATGCTCTTCTTTGGAATTTTCCATGTAATTATCTTTAAAAGGAAGAAAGTCATCCAAAACATAGAGGAATGATACTGATTTGTAAAATTGGATTTATGATAATAACTTCCAGTTCCTAATGGAAAAAATGTCTTCTTATATTCAAAGTTAACTTTGGAGGAGATGTGTCCAAGTATCATAGTTTTGACAATATAAGTCATGCACGAATGGTTCCTTTGTTTCGTTAAAAAAAATTGTGATAAAGGAAACTATTTTTTAAAGAAAATGATTATTTTTTTAGCGATTTAGGAAATTTAATTTCTTTCTTGTCAAAAAAGGAAAAGTCGTTCTTTCACAATTTAAAGTTTATTGTCAAAAGAATACCTCGTGAACAGTCCTCTTCGCCAACAAGCGTGTGGCCATGTTGAAAAAGGGATTAGGGTGGGGACATTAGTATTATAAGTGCATGGTTCAATTTTCATGCTCTGCAAAGAGGTAAAGTAATAGTTAGGGAAAATAGATTTAGAGATAAGACAAACAGAAAAAGGTCCTATGCTTTTCTTAATAGAAGTAACTTTTGATTCGAATAACAATCTCACATCCAACACTAGTTAATCAAATCAACAATACTAAATAATAATCTTCAAATCCCACACTTGCTAATCATACAAGCTCTTCAAAACAACAATATCAAACTCAAATTTAACAATCATTCAAGGGGATTTGTTTGTTTTACGAAAAATAAAGAATTTGAAAGGAAAAAATTCTCACAAATGATTGGTCACGTCGTTTGGAAGACTTAGCTAACAAAATATATTTTATTATCGATAATAATTTGTGTTTAAATTTTCCTGCGGACAATAATGTTGACACCTGATTTTTAATTATTTTTTCTATTGCTAAAGTAATAAAAAAATCCATAAAAATTCATAAAATTGAAAAATCAACTTTGGAGACCTTAGTCAAGCCTAGGGAACCAATTTTGACCAAAAAACGATTTTTCATATTTTCAGTATTTTTACGTATTTTTTATTTATTTATTTTCAAAAATTAATAGAAAATCCATAAAAATTCATAAAATTGAAAAATCAACTTTGGAGACCTTAGCCAAGCCTAGGGAACCAATTTTGACCAAAAAATAATTTTTCATATTTTCGATATTTTTCGGTTTTTTTATTTTCGAAAATTCATAAAACAAAAAATTAAGAAAAATGAGAAAATTGCAAAATCAAGTTTGAAGCCTTGGCCAAGCTTAGGCAACTATTTTCGAACAAAAAAAATAATTTTTTGTATTTATATATAAATTTATATATTTTAGAAATTATGAGAATATTTAATAAATAATAGCATTTGAGGCCACCAAAAAATATATAAATAGTCAATATTTTTATTTTAAATCCATTTTCATGTTGGCCATCACAAATTTAAAAAAATCCAATTCGGGGTCGTGTATTCCTTCACGAGCATAATCTCGAACCGGGCCTAAAAAATTCAATTTTAGTCAATTTATTTTCATTTTTTCACTTTTAGGAGTTGTGACATTGTTCTCTAATATTTTAAATTTTTATATTGGCCCAATTATACCCAGAATGACTCAATTGTGCAAAAGGGCTTTAATTAAATTCTGCATTATTTTCAGTGGCAAGAAATGAGCTTAAATTTGACATGTGGTGAATTTTGACTAAGTATAGGGAAGGTATGTTAAAAATTGTGAGGAGATTTGGACTTAAAAAAATATTTTTTCAGGGACTAAATTGTAAATACTTAAAATTCAGGGACTAGAGTGCAAATACCTAACTCTTAAGGGATTATTTTTTAAATAACAAAAAGAAGAGTTAGTGGATAAATTAGAATGGAGAAGGGAAGATGGAGATGGAGAAGAGAAGATGGAGAAGAATGGATGGAGAAAATATGATAAGAATAGAGAAAAGAAGATAGAGATGAAAAAGAGTTAGTGGAGAAATTAGAATGAGAGATAAATATGGAGAAGGGAAGATGAAGATGAAGAAGAGTTAGTGGAGAGATTAGAATGTGAGATAGAGATGAAGAAGGGAAGATGAAAATGAAGAAGAGTTAGTGGAGAAATTAGAATGAGAGATAGAGTTAGTGGAAAAATTAGAATGGGAGATAGATGAGTAGGTTATAAAATGAGGAAGAAGTGAGCTTGTGTGACATTCTGAAATTCGACTCTTTTTTGGAATTTGAAAATAGAATGGTTATTTCATAGAGGCGCTATAAATGGATCTCACTCGAAACTGATCACTTCGGGATAACTAACTAGAAGGGAAAGGCTAGCTAGGAATATAAGCACGTAGACCAATTGGTCGATACGCGTGACTCCTAAAAGCCACCCGTTAGTTTGAGAATTTATTTAAAATTGCCATCTTATGAATGAGGCCGCGAATTGAGTTTCGGAATAGGACAATCGACTCTCATGAGTGTCATAGTTGTGAATATGGACATTGCCTAGAAAGGCGTGAAAGAGCAGATTGATCTCGGAATACCTAGAGGAAAGGGCAAAATTGGAAATTGCCATCTCGCCCCCGTCTTGTACTAGAATCCATGGGTAGAGAGTGTTAGTAATTTTAACGAGGCTAGAAAAATTGTTCGGCGGTATCCTGAGTCTTTTCTGATCGCGGTTGAGCTAAATCAGCACTAATTGAACCCCGACCGGTCTTGAAATTTCACGAATTTCGAGAAATACCTCATCATTCATTGTTAATCATATCAATCACATCAATCGACCATCGGTCGCCGTCGGGCAAAACTTTTGACCGGTCAACGGATGAATAGTACCCCAAATAATTGAAGATATTTTATCTTTCTCTCTCTCTCTTCAATTATTGTGGCAGATCACTCTCTCTATTCCTAGAAAATTCGTGGCTCTCTCTCTCTCTCTCTTAATTTTCTCTTGAGTTTTGGCCGCCGGAAAACCGCCGCTCGTTGTGCCGCTCGTTGTGCCGCTTGTTCGCTGCCCAAACGTTGTCGGTTTGAGACGCCCTTTTAACATGATCTTCACCTATATCTCTAGAAGCTCTCCACCAAAAATCAGCTCAAGATGAGCCTCGGAACCCCCTCAAACAGAGCCAAAACCGAACCTTGCACAGGTTGAATTTCAGTTTCTGGCCTCAACTTCAATCGGCCGCCGACGGAAAACCGACCGTTGGATCATCGTGGTTTTTGGGTATGTTGTAGTTCATTGTCTTTTGGTTCTTTTCCAACTTGAATCACTCCGATCGGAGGTCGTTTGACCTTCCAAAACTGCTTTTCCGTTTCGGTCGATGAACCAGTCTTTGTTACCCGAATTTCACATAGGGCTTATATTGATATATGTTGACCCCAACGACCCCTAGAGCTCATATTCATGTGAAAACATTGATTTTCAGCTTGTGAACCAACTTGTTCAGCCTTGGGCGTGGTCGTCTCCTATCGGATTTTACTGTTTTGGTCCCGGCTTTGTTCGTGGACTTCTCCGCTGAATTTTTGGTGAGTTTTCCTCCTAAATCTTGAGTAGGATGATAGGTAATCACTAGACGACGGCTAGGGCGAAAACGAGGCTCGAATCGGAGTCGTTTTGAGGTGGAACGGAAAATACTATTCACGGCCGGAAAAACACTATTCACGGCCGGAAAATACTATTCACAACCGGAAAATACTATTAACGATCAGAGCTCACTATTCATTCCGAAAAATACTATTCACTATCGGAATTCACTATTCATGCCGGAAAATACTATTCACTACCGGAGTTCACTATTCATGCCGGAAAATACTGTTCACTCCGAGGAGTTACTGTTCACAGAATAGAAAAAGAATGTGAATTTGGGAGTCGAAATGTATGAACTGGACCAGGAATGCACGTCCAACTCTGTGGTGCAATAGGCGACTAGTTCTGATAAAAATCGTTGCGTAATTACACGAATGTGAATCGTTCTCTACTGATTTTATTTGGAATTAAAGTGCTTGACTGAAATTGCGTGCCTCTGACTTGTCATGTATGGGTAAATTTCACAATGTGCATCGTGTTGCTTTGGCATGCTTTTGACTGTCGTGTGAAATGATCGTCAAGCAAAAATGTTAGCCCTGAGGCGTGTTATCGCGGGGCAGAGGGCGGCCCTGAGATGCCGATATGGCACGGGGAAAGTGGAGCGATAAGGATGCCGACCTGATGCGAGTATCGCGGGTCGAGGCATAATGCGCTCGGACGTGCTCGGCACGGGGTAGCTGAAGAGATAAGGGTGCCAACCGTGAGGCGGCTAGCGCGGGTTGAGGCACGACCTGAAGCGACTAGCGCGGGTCCAATGAAAATGAAATCCTATTGTGGCAGAACCTCGAGATCCTCATATGCCTATGCATTCTAATGCATGATCATATCATTATTGGATGGTAAATTGCATGTTATTGTCATGACTGAGTTGTTAGCCTAACTGCATGCCTAGAATTAATCGTGTGATTACGCGTTGTCCTGAGCGGGGTTTAGGGGGCAAACTTACTGAGATGTGTTCTCATAGTTGTCGTTATTTTTCCCACCTTTCAGACCCTCGCCTGTGAGATGAGTACTTCAGGTGTGCGTTATGGCATCCCAGTAGAGATAGAGAGGTGGGAGACTTTATATCCTGGTTTGGATAATACTGCATATAAGAAAGTAGAGTGTTCTGTCTGCATAGACGAAGGAGGTGAGTTTTTGATGCCCCTTAAGTTCGAGGCATGGCTGGAGCGGCGAGGCTTAGTGTTCGGTGATCCCATTTTTGGTTTTGATGTGCGGATTCAGAGCGAGGACCAGTATGGACCCATAGAGGCTTTGAAGTACGGAGGTGAGGTCATCGATTCAGAGCCGATGGATGTTGAGCCAGAGGAGTATTGGCCGATGGAAATAGACGGTCATGAGGACGACTGGTTTGTAGGTGAGCAACCGGACGAGGACCCAGAGCAGATGTTGTCAACACCCGAGGAATCCGACCCAGAGGAGATACCGTCCTCGGAGTGGAGCGAAACTGAGTCAGAGTAAACTAGAGTGTTAATTATCTCCTTTTGGTATTGTCTAATAGGGCGTGACGTTTCAAGCTATATACATATCTTGATGTGGATATTTGTATATGGCCTTGTGTGAATCGGTGGTTGCTGATGGATGTGGTCATTCTGGGTTGGTTGTTGTTGTTAATATTTGTAAAACTGAGACTCATGTATAATATAGAGCTGAGATTGTGTAAAATTTTGAGGTGTTATGGTTGTGCTAGTCCTTGCTCATTCGTTGTCAAGGGAAAGGTATTGCTTCCGATGGCGTTTAATTTGGATATTAAGGTTTCAGGGTCGGCGACAGTCCTGAGACGTCGCATTATCTTTATCGACCAGTGTATTTGTGCGAGATGTTGCATACTCGTGGGGTTCGGGGTGTGACAGCTTGAGAGGGGATTTTATTTTTGGAGAGAAAATTTTGGATGCTTGGGAGGATTTTGGGATATTGAAGAAAAATTTGAGAAGAAGAAAATACCAAAAAGAGAGAGAGAATTTTGAAGATGATGGGAGTTTAAAGTTAGGAATTATCATCACAAATTCCTTCATCGATCAACATAAATCAAGAGTTCATCCTCGTCAACGAGCAAGCAAATTCGAGCTAAGTGTTTTTATTCATTCATTCATTTGTGGTTTTAGTCGCAAATTAGCACAAATTATATACATTTTCTCCATCTTTCTATTTTCCTCATATTTTTATGTCAGGAAAGAACAATTCCATATTAATGGTTGTCGCGACCCTCTAAAAAATTTTTTTAAATTTTAAAAGGGGTTAACGGATTATTAGGTTAATTAGATTTGACTAACCTAATGCGGACCCTCCCAAGCCCTACCGAATCGCAACTTTAGTTTTTGTTTAAATGATTTTGAAATTTGGAGTCGCCACTAATCGTTCTTGGTAGGTCGATTAGAAACCTAAATAAATTAGCGGGAGAACTAATTTATTCCTGCGAACCAGAGATTATGAGCTCGGGGACTTGGTTACACTAGTTAATTAAAACTAATGCCCTTTCGGTACCTTAATTTCATGGATATCCTAATCCGGCAACTCAGGCTTGGTTTATTCCTAAAGCTCTAGTAGGGTATTCTCTTTTGTGTTTTCACTTTTTAAATAGGATGCATGGATGGTATATATTTTTATTTGTTATATTTTTTAAGTGTTAAAGATTCCCTGAAGCCGAAAGAGGGAGTGTGTTAACGACTTCTGTGCAGTATTACGACCTACTCATCTTTTGGGTCTGATGATGATTCAAAAATTAAATTATAGGAAGTACATGACAGTGAATAAACACCTCCAATGGGAGGCCTAGCATTGGCTTGGCTCTTCCCTTTGGGATTTAAGGTACAGGTATTTAAGTTGCAAGTATTTAAACTACTGTAAGTAAAAACCTCCAATGGGAGGCTAAGCATTGGCTTGGCTCTTCCCTTTGGGATTTAAGGTACAGGTATTTAAGTTGCAGGTATTTAACTACTGTAAGGAAAACCTCCAATGGGAGGCTAAGCATTGGCTTGGCTCTTCCCTTTGGGATTTAAGGTACAGGTATTTAAGTTGCAGGTATTTAACTACTGTAAGTAAAAACCTCCAATGGGAGGCTAAGCATTGGCTTGGCTCTTCCCTTTGGGATTTAAGGTGCAGGTATTTAACTACTGTAAGTAAAAACCTCCAATGGGAGGCTAAGCATTGGCTTGGCTCTTCCCTTTGGGATTTAAGGTGCAGGTATTTAAGTTGCAGGTATTTAACTACTATAAGTAAAAACCTCCAATGGGAGGCTAAGCATTGGCTTGGCTCTTCCCTTTGGGATTTATGGTGCAGGTATTTAAATTGCGGATGGACTTTGTCCTCTCCATTTTGGGGTATGAATTTTTTAAAATGAAATACAACGAATTGATTCAACAATTTGAAATTTGTGCGCGCTTGAGGACTCCTCCAAGCCGATTTTGTGCTTCCATAGGATTGACCATTGATATAGAGCTGCGGCTTCCTGACATAAAATAGAGTGAAGTGTTAGTATACAAAATATGTGCTAATCTGCACCTAAAACCAGAAGAGTAGAAAGAGTACTTATCTCCCATTTTTTTTGGAGGGATTTCTATAATTGATTTTCGCTCTCTATGTTCCCAATATAGAGAGTTTCTTTTAAATTAAGAGGGACTTTTAGTCACAGATCAGTTGAGAAATCGGTGGACAGCTTAGGAGCTTGTCTGGGCCGATTTTTGCATCTCGACGAGATTTTTGCTGTTGACGTAGAGATATCCTTCTCCTGACATAAAATATGGAAGAAAAAGGAGATGGATAAAGTGTATACAATTTGTGCTAATTTGCGAGTAAAACCATAAATAAATGAATAAATAAAAACACTTAGCTTGAATTTGTTTGCTCGTTGACGAGGATGAACTCTTGATTTATATTGATCGATGAAGGAATTTGTGATGATAACCCCTAGCTTTAAACTCCCATCATCTTCAAAATTCTCTCTCTTTTGGTATTTTCTTTCTCTCAAAATTTTCTTCAATCTCCCAAAACTCTCTCAAACATCCAAAATTTTCTCTCCAAAAAATTCTCCCAAACACTTCAAATTTTCTCTCTCAAGAATCCTTTCTCAAGCTCACTTCTTCCTCCTTTTATAACCTACTCATCTATCTCCCATTCTAATTTTTCCACTAACTCTATCTCCCATTCTAATTTCTCCACTAACTCTTCTTCATTTTCATCTTCCATTCTCCATCTCTATCTCACATTCTAATCTCTCCACTAACTCTTCTTCATCTTCATCTTCCCTTCTCCATATTTATCTCCCATTCTAATTTCTCCACTAACTCTTCTTAATCTCCATCTTCCCTTCTCTATTCTTATCTTCCATTCTAATTTCTCTACTAACTCTTCTTCATCTCCATCTTCCCTTCTCTATTCTTATCTTATTTTCTCCATCCATTCTTCTCCAACTTCTCTTCTTCATCTCCTCTTCTTCATCTTCCCTTCTCTATTCTAATTTATCCACTAACTCTTCTTTTTATTATTTGTAAAATAATCCTTCAAGAGTTAGGTATTTGCACTCTAGTCCTTGAATTTTAAATATTTACAATTCAGTCCCTGAAAAAAATATATTTCTTTAAGTCCAAATCTCCTCACAATTTTTGACACACCAAAATTTACCACATGTCAAATTTAAGCTCATTTCTTGTCGCTGAAAATAATGTATAATTTAATTAAAGCCCTTTTGCAAAATTAAGTCATTCTGGGTATAATTGGGCCAAGATGAAAATTTAAAATATTAGAAGACAATGTCACAACTCATAAAAAGTGAAAGTTAAAATAAGTTGACTCAAATTAAATTTTTTTAGGCCCGATTCGAGATTATACTCGTGAAGGAACACGTGACTCGAATTGGATTTTTCTGAATTTGCGATGGCCAATATGAAAATAGATTTAAAATAAAAATATTAACTATCTTTGTGTATTTTTTGGCCTCAAATGTTATTTTTCCAAAATTTTCAAATATTTTTGTATTTTTTTAAAAAAAAAATTAAAATATATGTAATATGAAAAATTATTTTTTGGTCAAAATTCGTTCCCTAGGCTTGGCTAAGGTTCCCAAAGTTGATTTTTCAATTTTATGAATTTTTATGGATTTTCTATTAATTTTCGAAAATAAATAAATAAAAAATACGTAAAAATACTGAAAATATGAAAAATCGTTTTTTGGTCAAAATTGGTTCCTTAGGCTTGGCTAAGGTCCCCAAAGTTGATTTTTCAATTTTATGAATTTTTATAGATTTTTTATTACTTTAGCAATAGAAAAAATGATTAAAAATGAGGTGTCAACAGCTGCCCCTCTTTGAAAGGAAGCTCGGTAGAGGTTCATTTCAAAGACGAGATGACACCTGGATTCTTATCGACTCAATACAAGTAAATAAAAAGAGTCGTGACATGATTGTTCCACTGAAAATAAAATGAGAACCTAAGGATTCGTTATATAAAAAAACTTTAGGGTGGTTGAACTTGAACCCGTATGGTGGATCAACCCATGGTAGATTCCTAATAAAAGGATTCTACTGATTAAAAATTGAATTAAAATTTGACCTGTATGGTGGGTCATACCATTTGACCCGTATGGTGGGTCGTACCATGGTAGATTCCTAATAAAAGGATTCTACTGATTAAATTTTGATTGAGATTTGACCCGTATGGTAGGTCACCACATGGAGATACCTGTAAGAAGGACTTGGTGCCTGTAGAAAGGACTTGGTGCCAGTAAAAAAGACTTGGTGCTTTGCCTGTAAGAAGAACTTTGTGCCTGTAAGAAGGACTTGCTTTGCCTGTAAGAAGGACTTTGTTTGCCTGTAAGAAGGACTTTGTTTTGCCTGTAAGAAGGACTTACTTTGCCTGTAAGAAGGACTTTGTGCCTGTAAGAAGGACTTGATTTGCCTGTAAGAAGGACTTTGTTTGCCTGTAAGAAGGACTTTATGCCTGTAAGAAGGACTTAGTTTGCCTGTAAGAAGGACTTTATGCCTGTAAGAAGGACTTTGTGCCTGTAAGAAGGACTTGATTTGCCTGTAAGAAGGACTTTGTGCCTGTAAGAAGGACTTGATTTGCCTGTAAGAAGGACTTTGTGCCTGTAAGAAGGACTTGATTTTCCTGTAAGAAGGACTTGTTTTGCCTGTAAGAAGGACTTGTTTTGCCTGTAAGAAGGACTTGATTTGCCTGTAAGAAGGACTTTGTGCCTGTAAGAAGGACTTGTTTTGCCTGTAAGAAGGACTTGATTTGCCTGTAAGAAGGACTTTGTGCCTGTAAGAAGGACTTGTTTTGCCTGTAAGAAGGACTTGATTTGCCTGTAAGAAGGACTTTGTGCCTATAAGAAGGACTTGATTTGCCTGTAAGAAGGACTTGGTTTGCCTGTAAGAAGGACTTATTTTGCCTGTAAGAAGGACTTGGTGTACCTCAAAGGGTGCCATTCTGGAATCTGGAAAGATCAGGAATCCTGCAGAAGCTCAAACCCAAATTATATTATCCTGTCGCTTTAGGAATAAACCAAAGAGGCAGAGATCAAAAGGTCTCGAACATTTCTGTCCTTCAGACAAATCATGCTTTATTGAAGAAGGTGGATACCTGTATGTACCGCAATGGATTCGAGTACCCCAACAACCGTCAGAATTCATTCTCTTGAAAGGTTCAGGTTGAAGATATACTTACCTGAGAATTTGGAAGAAATGCTTGGTGGCTTCTCGACAACCAGGCTTGTTCATTCAATAATCGCTGAATGAATTTCAAGACTTTGGAAGGTAGTTTGAACATTGGGAATGTGTTGCCTGTCAGGCAGTATCAGAGGTAACATGTGCAAGCATTTTCATCAATGAGTTGATCGGTTCATGTAAAACTATTCAACCAAGTCGGCAATGATTAGAAGTAGTCTGTGTGATAACTCATGATGCAATCAATCCAAATATGGATCATGCAAAACTATTCTGTCAAGCTTGCATTACCAATTCTGTTTAAGGAGGTTCTCATAGTATGAACGCCTCGAATGTAATCTGAATGGGGGACTTCAATCCGAAAGGGCCTTCTCTCACTCTGGGGAAAGGCTGTTTATCTGTAAATTAAAATGTTAGACTTGCGTGGAAATGGTTTGCCTTTCCTCATCCTGTCATGCCCCATTCTGCACATTTGATGTCTCCTGTGTAGTTTATGCTCTAAGTTGGAGTTGGTAAGTTAAACACACGGAATAGTCATACATAATTCATGAACTGTGTAAGCACAATGCAGATGTGACAATTTTTTAGCATTACGTGTGTTTATATAATGTGCAAATATGGGCGGATTTGAATTGCCCCTGGTATGTGGGCGGACCGAACAAATTGGGAAGCCTACTCCTTATGTCGAGGGGTGGTTCGTCTCAAACTTTGTCTCTACGTGATGAAGCATATGGGTGAGGGAGCATTTCGGTTTGTTTAATGACAGCGACCGCCACGGTTTAGCGGTTGAATGCCCCTGTAAAAAGCAGAGAAATTATTCTTGAAATCAAACGAGATAAGGAAGACATATTTGCTTTTTCGCTTCAGAGCTTGTGATCAATTTGCCCCATTTTTCACCATAATAGATCTTGTCAGATGATCATAATTTTCTTTTGGATTTGTCTCCTTCAACATGTTAAATGTTAGTGTAAATATTTCCTGTAAAAAGAAAAAGAGACATATCAGCCAGTATTAAAAGGGATAAATTGAAAACGATACTGATTTACCCTTCATCTTGAATGTCTTGCACGAGTCTTTTACCAGTTTTGTTGGATTGAATTTTCCTCGACTTTTGTTGGGCGCCTCACCATTATGGGAAGACTATGGTAAAATACTGACTTTGATATTACTCGTCGAGTATTCCTGTTTGTAAAAAAAAGAGATGCACAAAAAGTTGTTTCATTTATTTATAATACATACAACATTCCCCACCCTTGGAGATCGAACTCGAAATATTTCGGACCTACTGTCATCCCCCATACCATTCGGTCCATTGGACCGTAGGTGTCCATGGGGCTTTCTTTTCAAGGGTTAATTCTTGGGGATAACGCAGCCCTGTTGTATCACCTTGAGCCATGTTACGGTATTTCTTGAGGTAATTTGCAATCCCTGTTAAGAATGGAATAAGACAATTCAAGACTTGAGATGATTATGTGCACATTAGAACGATACAGAATTACCCATTTCTGAGATTGTTCGCGTCTTTCGCTTGTACTTTCCTTTGTCCGAAGCTGTCTATCCCGTGGTAATGCCCATGAGTTGATTTGCCCCCAAATTTTATCCAACCTGTATTCGGATATGATTGCGTTCTCGGGTCGATTTGCAATTTCATGAGAATAGAAGGGGCTTAATTTTAAAACTTGGAGCAACTGAGGGTAAATTGAAACGATACGGAGTTACCCTTCAGGTTTATGCAGATTTTCACTCGCCATCAATTCGTCGCGAGGTTGGTGAGGTGGCGGATTCGAGCATTTAATAGGGGGAAGTCGGATTATTACTCCTTGCTTTTACACATTCACAAAAGCAGAAAAACACATCACGCAAGGAAATAAAACACATTCACTCATTCAGGATTAGTTCCGCTTCCTCTGCAGGCTCTCCCATGATCAGCTGGCTTCATCCCAAATTAGGTATGCATCGGCCATATTGAAGGTCTCGTGGTCACTGGCTGAACAAGTGCATCACAGTCCCGATGCTTTACCGATATCAAACTGGTTGATTATGGCGAAAAGATCATCGTCAATGTCCGCTTGGTGGTGATCTGTCCCTTCTTCCTCGGGAGGTATTGATGCTGATCCAGTATCATTGGTCCTTTTGTACCCTCCTCCAACAGAACTCGATCCTGTTATAAACTGGTCTAACTCACCTCTTAAACGTGCATTTTCGATCCTCAGATCATGCATTTCATCGAGGGTGAGGAGGAGGCTATTGTAGTTGGGGCAGGTGGCGGAGTCAAAAGTCTCTTTATACATCTTGTTTTCCGCTCGGAGGTTTTCATTTTCAACTCTTAGAAACTCGGCTTCGTTGTGCTCATGACGAGCCTTCATTCGGGTTCGCCTATTTTGAAACCAGAACTTGATTTGCAAAGGTTCAAGTCCTAACTTTTGACTCAGTTCCATTTTCTGTTTGCCGTCTGGCATAGGCATGTTCTGAAGAAATCCTCAAGCCTTTGTACCTGCTCCTTAGTATGGCGACGATAACGCTTCTTTTGACCCTTACCGTTATTGTCCTTATCTTTACTGAGATTTTGGACGTCGTCGGCGGAAGAGCCAGGCTCCATAGGCTCGATCCCAAACATGGCTTCGAACTCTTCCTCTCCCATATTCAGCAGGCAATGATAGCTCTCGGGAGTATTGGGTTGAGACATCTTTGATTTGATTGATGATTTCTCAAGATTTGCTACTCGCTTCCGGTGTTTTCACTCTCTTTGAATTTTTCTGAGCGATTGCCTATGCCTTAAGACCCTCTTCCGAGCATGGCGTCTCTTTTAAAATTAAACGTGGGTTTAGCAACTGTATTGCTTCTTCCAAGGGTCCGGCCTTTCTCAATCCTCTTTTCTTATCGTGTCTCTTGCTCGGCTCGTCTCCTTCTATCTTTTCGTGATAGGGCCCCTTGTTGTTGTCTCCACCGTCAATTTGCTGGCGAGTTCTTCAATAAAGACGAGTCGTATCTCTTTTCTGCCGAAAATGTCTTTGTCTCCCACTCAGCTTATTTTTTATCTTTTCTTTTTCAAAGTAGTGGCGTCCCGTTTAGCTTTGCCGTAGAGACGTCGGATTTGCTTGGCTGGAGAATGGAGACGAGTAGCGGAGGTGATACTGATAGGGAATGTTAGACAGGAAAATCTGGCCAGTAGAGACTTCCCCTGCAAAAATGAAAGAGAATGCGGCAGTATATGTTCTTCATATTCTAGAAAAATTGGAACGACATTGTTTTACCCTTGTGTGTACTTCTATTGAATTTGAATTGAGGAAGTTCCTTCATTTGGACTGGATTGAATTGTATGTCCCGAGTTGCCCTTCACTTTGAGCTTGCCACGTAAGTGCTTTGCTTAGTTGGGCCTTATTTTCTTTCGGGTTGCCTTGGACCATCATCATTTTCTATGCCATCGGGTCCGTGGACCGGAGGGCTCCTTTAATTTGAAGGTTACCTTCGAGGCAAATGAGTCCTATCGCGTTCCATTGGGTCATTTCATTTTGCGACACTCTTGAGGCACTTTGCGATTCCCTAGGTGAGAATGGAACAAATCCAATTTAGCATTTTGCAACGATTGAGGGTAAATTGGAACGACACACAATTACCCGTCTTCGAGCTCGCCTGGGCATTTCACTTGAAATTTCCCTACGTGAGGCCATTCAACATTTCTCATTATGGCAGTCAGCGACGTTATCACAAATTGATCCGCCCTAAATCTAGCATAAAAAGGGATTCACACATTCGACGGGATAAAAAAATAAATAAATAAATTGCCCCATTGTCCCTGAATTAAATCGAGACACCTAGAAAGCTGGAAAATATCATACGCAGGGGAATTAAGCATGAAATAAAATGTGCACTTATTCAAGGTCAGTTCTGCCTCTCCTGTGGCTCTTCGATAATCAGCTAGTCTCGTGTTGGTTCGGGTGTGGATGATCGATGTTTGAGAGTCCCTACTCACTGGCTCCTGGTCGCGGCTTGGGACGTCTGTCAACCCTAAACTGGTTGACCAGGGCAGTAAGCTCATCATCTGGGTAATCTCTTGAACCTTCCAGCAACTGATGCTCGAATTGGGCATTGTTGTTGGCAAATGCTGGCGGTAGATTTCTCATTCTGTCCTCGCCATGAGCAATTTGACTTCTCGTGCTGGAGCCTTCATCATTACTCGAGAAAGTGTGGGGATCACCAACAGTCCTGCTGCCAAAAACTCCTTCCATTCGAGGATTAAAGAAGTGGAAGTGCTCAGGATAATTTCTTGTCTGATTCTCTGGCTGCGCAGGCGCGCTGATCATGGGATGAATTCTAGCCACGGGTTGGTGCTCAGACCAAGGAGTCTGAATACACTGCCCCTGCGGTCTATACTCTTGAAGAGCATTAGGGTGATTCTGTGGGATACTTTGATTAACGCCTGGAGGATTGATGGCACGGCTACTGGCTTGGTTGATGATGGGAAGTGGCTCGCCCCATGCTAACCCGCGGAACTTATGGTGGCGAGGAGACTCGACATTCAGGCTTGGATCAGTCCCGCCTTGGTTTTCTTGATTCTGAGCTGCATTGTGTTCTCTCACCCTTTTTCTGTACTTCTGAAGATGACTCGAAACATTTGCTTTAGTGAGTCCCTCTACGTTCATAATTTCCAGTATATGTTGCGGCCGTGCCGAATCGATTCCTACCTGTTGAACTGCATTAACAAACATACGATGCAGCTCGGGAGACCAACTCATCTTCTTTCTCCAGTTGCTTGGAACAAAATTGAAGGCTTGATGCTTGTTCTCATGGTCGTGCAATTGCTTCCTTACCACGTGCTGCCATATGTTTTGAAGCATCTGAACCCTAACTGGTTTCGTTACGACGTCTTGGGCCCCATTTAAGACAGCCTTCATTATGGCTTGCTGATCATCGCTTGCCGATATTAGGAGAACTGGCATGTTTAATTTAGAATTGATGACTTCCAAGAGAGTGAAAACATCCATGTCAATCCCTACCATGGCGGTGAGGACGATATCAAACTGGTCACCACTCCTCCTTAATATCTCTAAGGCCTCTGTCGCCTTTGCTTGAGCTACAACCTTATACCGGCATTTTCTCAATACGGTAACAAGGATTGACAGAGAGACTGGATTACCGTCAATGGCCATGACCAGTAGACCCTCAGGGTAAGGAACTTCATTAGCTTCGACCAGGGTTGAACATGCGCCCGTTTCCCTAATGCTCGACATATTTCTGGATCTAGGACTGCCGACTCGAGACCGCCTCAGGATGTCTTCTTGGACTTGAGGGATCACGGGATCGTCGATGGTTTCTCGTAACAGGCTTTGAAAGCCGATGCTTTGATGGTGAAGGTTTTGAATTCCTCTCCCACGAGAACTCCTTCCTCTCTATCTTTCTCCTGCGAGTTCTTGCGAATGAACTCTCACTATCAAATGAGGACAAGTTCTCTCTCTGGCAATAGCAACGACTTCCCTCTTCACGGGCAGTGCTATTAGATTTTTCGAGGGAGAAAATCTGATATTCAGCTTTTGATCAAAGGGGAAATCATTGTTTCTCGCTCAGTTCGTCTTCCTTTTTTCTTTTCGTGGTAGAGGGCCCTTGTCAAGATCTCCACCGTCGATTTACTGGCGGGTCCTCCAATAAAGACGAGTCGTATCTCCTTTTCTGCCGAAAATTTCTTTGTCTCCCACTCAGCTCGTTTTTTATTCTTTCTTTTTCAAAGTGGTGGCAGCCCGTCCAACTTTTCTGCAGAGACGTCGGGTCTGCTCAGCTTGAGGTTGCCGCTTGACTGGAATTCGAGCCAGCGGGGGTGTTGCCGACAGAGAATGGTAGATAGAAAAAACTCGACCAATAAGGACTGCCCCTGTGAAATCATTATTTAAATTGAAGCAGATTATCACCTTCGCATTCCGATCATCTGCCTCGCCTCTCTCCTCCTTTCTTTCGTGATCTGCTTTCAAAAATGGCCAATTCTCCTAACCATACCTTCTCCGCCGAAATCCTGGCTGGGTGGGAGAGACTCTACAATCTTCTTGGTAGAGGTTACGCTCATATAGCCCAAAACTCTACCGTTGAGGCTGAAATCCTCGGTTTATTCAGGACCCTAGACGCTGCTTCTGTTGAGGGTACCCAACTGGGGAGGGAGTATCGGAACTTCCCGACCCTCTTCATTAATTTTCTGGCTGCCTATAACCGCGCTTATGAGACGGTCATTGTGACTGCCGTCGTGAAAGCTCGTTACCGAGACCGGCACGAGCGTCTGGAAATAGTCACATTTATGGCTGATAATCACAAGAAAGCCTTCAAGTTTGCCAATGATCAGCTTTCGTGGCTAGTTCGTGAGAGGGGAAAGTTGGTGGACCGTCTGGCCTTGGTACGAACTTACGCCGAACAGGAGCCGAGCAATATTATGATGAGGTGCAAATGCGGTTGGCTGCAGGAGAGACTTGATGACATTACGGCAGATATTGCTTTCGAGAGGGCGGCGATTTCGGACTTGGAGTTTGCTGTCGAGCATTACGAGGCCAGTATGGCCCAGGCTAAGGAGAAGCGCGATCGCCTCTTCTTTAGGCTCGTGGAGCTTGATCCTGAGAACGCCCGGTGCATGTCGCGACCCTCTAAAAAAAAATTTTAAATTTTAAAGGGGTTAACGGATTATTAGGTTAATTAGATTTGACTAACCTAACGCGGACCCTCCCAAGCCCTACCGAATCGCAACTTTGGTTTTTGTTTAAATGATTTTGAAATTTGGAGTCGCCACTAATCGTTCTTGGTAGGTCGATTAGAAACCTAAATAAACTAGCGGGAGAACTAATTTATTCCTGCGAACTAGAGATTATGAGCTCGGAGACTTGGTTACACTAGTTAATTAAAACTAATGCCCTTTCGGTACCTTAATTTCATGGATATCCTAATTCGGCAACTCAGGCTTGGTCTATTCCTAAGGCTTTAATAGGGTATTCTCTTTTGTGTTTTCACTTTTTAAATAGGATGCATGGATGGTATATATTTTTATTTGTTATATTTTTTTAAGTGTTAAAGATTCCCTGAAGCCGTAAGAGGGAGTGTGTTAACAACTTCTGTGCAGTATTACGACCTACTCATCTTTTGGGTTTGATGATTCAAAAATTAAATTATAGGAAGTACATGACAGTGAATAAACACCTCCAATGGGAGGCCTAGCATTGGCTTGGCTCTTCCCTTTGGGATTTAAGGTACAGGTATTTAAGTTGCAAGTATTTAAACTATTGTAAGTAAAAAAACCTCCAATGGGAGGCTAAGCATTGGCTTGGCTCTTCCCTTTGGGATTTAAGGTACAGGTATTTAAGTTGCAGGTATTTAACTACTGTAAGTAAAAACCTCCAATGGGAGGCTAAGCATTGGCTTGGCTCTTCCCTTTGGGATTTAAGGTACAGGTATTTAAGTTGCAGGTATTTAACTACTGTAAGTAAAAACCTCCAATGGGAGGCTAAGCATTGGCTTGGCTCTTCCCTTTGGGATTTAAGGTACAGGTATTTAAGTTGCAGGTATTTAACTACTATAAGTAAAAACCTCCAATGGGAGGCTAAGCATTGGCTTGGCTCTTCCCTTTGGGATTTAAGGTACAGGTATTTAAGTTGCAGGTATTTAACTACTATAAGTAAAAACCTCCAATGAGAGGCTAAGCATTGGCTTGGCTCTTCCCTTTGGGATTTAAGGTACATGTATTTAAGTTGTAGGTATTTAATACTGTAAGTAAAAACCTCCAATGGGAGGCTAAGCATTGGCTTGGCTCTTCCCTTTGGGATTTAAGGTATAGGTATTTAAGTTGCAGGTATTTAACTACTGTAAGTAAAAACCTCCAATGGGAGGCTAAGCATTGGCTTGGCTCTTCCCTTTGGGATTTAATGTACAGGTATTTAAGTTGCAGGTATTTAACTACTGTAAGTAAAAACCTCCAATGGGAGGCTAAGCATTGGCTTGGCTCTTCCCTTTGGGATTTAAGGTACATGTATTTAAGTTGCAGGTATTTAACTACTGTAAGTAAAAACCTCCAATAGGAGGCTAAGCCTTGGCTTGGCTCTTCCCTTTGGGATTTATGGTGCAGGTATTTAAATTGCGGATGGACTTTGTCCTCTCCATTCTGGGGTATGAATTCTTTAAAATAAAATACAACGAATTGATTCAACAATTTGAAATTTGTGCGCGCTTGAGGACTCCTCCAAGCCGATTTTGTGCTTCCATAGGGTTGACCATTGATATAAAGCTGCGGCTTCCTGACATAAAATAGAGTGAAATGTCAGTATACAAAATATGTGCTAATCTGCACCTAAAACCAGAAGAGTGGAAAGAGTACTTATCTCCCATTTTTTTTTGGAGGGATTTCTATAATTGATTTTTGCTCTCTATGTTCCCAATATAGAGAGTTTCTTTTGAATTAAGAGGGACTTTTAGTCACAGATCAGTTGAGAAATCGGTGGACAGCTTAGGAGCTTGTCTGGGCCGATTTTTGCATTTCTACGAGATTTTTGCTGTTGACGTAGAGATATCCTTCTCCTCACATAAAATATGGAAAAAAAAAAGAGATGGAGAAAGTGTATACAATTTGTGCTAATTTGCGAGTAAAACCATAAATAAATGAATAAATAAAAACACTTAGCTCGAATTTGCTTGCTCGTTGACGAGGATGAACTCTTGATTTATATAGATCGATGAAGGAATTTGTGATGATAACCCCTAGCTTTAAACTCCCATCTCTTCAAAATTCTCTCTCTTTTGGTATTTTCTTTCTCTCAAATTTTTCTTCAATCTCCAAAAACTCTCTCAAACATCCAAAATTTTCTCTCCAAAAAATATTCTTCTCAAACACTTCAAATTTTCTCTCCAAAATCCCCCCCCTCAAGCTCACTTCTTCCTCCTTTTATAATCTACTCATCTATCTCCCATTCTAATTTTTCCACTAACTCTATCTCCCATTCTAATTTCTCCACTAACTCTTCTTCATTTTCATCTTCCATTCTCCATCTCTATCTCACATTCTAATCTCTCCACTAACTCTTCTTCATCTTCATCTTCCCTTCTCCATATTTATCTCCCATTCTAATTTCTCCACTAACTCTTCTTCATCTCCATCTTCCCTTCTCTATTCTTATCTTCCATTCTAATTTCTCTACTAACTCTTCTCCATCTTCCATTCTCTATTCTTATCTTATTTTCTCCATCCATTCTTCTCCAACTTCTCTTCTTCATCTCCTCTTCTCCATCTTCCATTCTCTATTCTAATTTATCCACTAACTCTTCTTTTGTTATTTGTAAAATAATCCTTCAAGAGTTAAGTATTTGCACTCTAGTCCTTGAATTTTAAGTATTTACAATTTAGTCCCTGAAAAAATATATTTCTTTAAGTCCAAATCTCCTCATAATTTTTGACACACCAAAATTTACCACATATCAAATTTAAGATCATTTCTTTGAAAATAATGCAGAATTTAATTAAAGCCCTTTTGCAAAATTAAGTCATTCTGGGTATAATTGGGCCAAGATGAAAATTTAAAATATTAGAAGACAATGTCACAACTCATAAAAAGTGAAAATTAAAAATAAGTTGACTCAAATTAAATTTTTTTAGGCCCGATTCAAGATTATACTCGTGAAGGAACACGTGACTCGAATTGGATTTTTTTGAATTTGCGATGGCCAATATGAAAATAGATTTAAAATAAAAATATTAACTATCTTTGTGTATTTTTTTGGCCTCAAATGTTATTTTTCCAAAATTTTCAAGTATTTTTGTATTTATATATATATATATATATATATATATAATATGAAATTTTATTTTTTGTTCAAAAATGGTTGCCTAGGCTTGGCCAAGGCTTCCAAAGTTGATTTTTCAATTTTCTCATTTTTTCTTCATTTTTTGTTTTATGAATTTTTGAAAATAAAAATACCGAAAAATACTGAAAATATGAAAAATCGTTTTTTGGTCAAAATTGGTTCCCTAGGCTTGGCTAAGGTCCCCAAAGTTGATTTTTCAATTTTATGAATTTTTATGGATTTTTTATTACTTTAGCAATAGAAAAAATGATTAAAAATCAGGTGTCAACAGCTGCCCCTCTTTGAAAGGAAGCTCGGTAGAGGTTCATTTCAAAGACGAGATGACACCTGAATTCTAATCGACTCAATATAAGGAAATAAAAAGAGTCGTGACATGAATGTTCCACTGAAAATGAAATGAGAACCTAAGGATTCGTTATATAAAAAAAACTTTAGGGTGGTTGAACTTGAACTCGTATGGTGGATCAACCCATGGTAGATTCCTAATAAAAGGATTCTACTGATTAAAAATTGAATTAAAATTTGACCCGTATGGTGGGTCATACCATTTGACCCGTATGGTGGGTCGTACCATGGTAGATTCCTAATAAAAGGATTCTACTGATTAAATTTTGATTGAGATTTGACCCGTATGGTAGGTCACCCCATGGAGATACCTGTAAGAAGGACTTGGTGCTTGTAGAAAGGACTTGGTGTCTGTAAAAAGGACTTGTGCCTGTAAGAAGGACTTGATTCGCCTGTAAAAATGACTTAATTTGCCTGTAAGAAGGACTTGATTTGCTTGTAAGAAGGACTTATTTTGCCTGTAAGAAGGACTTTGTGCCTGTAAGAAAGACTTGCGTTGCCTGTAAGAAGGACTTTGTTTGCCTGTAAGAAGGACTTTATGCCTGTAAGAAGGACTTGATTTGCCTGTAAGAAGGACTTTATGCCTGTAAGAAGGACTTGATTTGCCTGTAAGAAGGACTTTGTGCCTGTAAGAAGGACTTGATTTGCCTGTAAGAAGGACTTGGTGCCTGTAAGAAGGACTTGGTTTGCCTGTAAGAAGGACTTAGTTTGCCTGTAAGAAGGACTTGATTTGCCTGTAAGAAGGACTTGGTGTGCCTGTAAGAAGGACTTAGTTTGCCTGTAAGAAGGACTTGATTTGCTTGTAAGAAGGACTTGATGCCTGTAAGAAGGACTTGATTTACCTATAAGAAGGACTTTGTGCCTGTAAGAAGGACTTTGTACCTGTAAGAAGGACTTGATTTGCCTGTAAGAAGGACTTGTTTTGCCTGTAAGAAGGACTTTGTTTGCCTATAAGAAGGACTTAGTTTGCCTGTAAGAAGGACTTGATTTGCCTATAAGAAGGACTTTGTGCCTGTAAGAAGGACTTAGTTTGCCTGTAAGAATGACTTGGTTTGCCTGTAAGAAGGACTTTATGCCTGTAAGAAGGAGTTGATTTGCCTGTAAGAAGGACTTTGTGCCTGTAAGAATGACTTGATTTGCCTGTAAGAAGGATTTGTTTTGCCTGTAAGAAGGACTTTGTTTGCCTGTAAGAAGGACTTGATTTGCCTGTAAGAAGGACTTTATGCCTGTAAGAAGGACTTGGTTTGCCTGTAAGAAGGACTTTGTGCCTGTAAGAAGGACTTGATTTGCCTGTAAGAAGGACTTGGTGCCTGTAAGAAGGACTTGGTTTGCCTGTAAGAAGGACTTAGTTTGCCTGTAAGAAGGGACTTGATTTGCCTATAAGAAGGACTTTGTGCCTGGAAGAAGGACTTGGTTTGCCTGTAAGAAGGACTTGATTTGCCTGTAAGAAGGACTTGTTTTGCCTGTAAGAAGGACTTTGTACCTGTAATAAGGACTTGATTTGCCTGTAAGAAGGACTTGTTTTGCCTGTAAGAAGGACTTTGTTTGCCTGTAAGAAGGACTTAGTTTGCCTGTAAGAAGGACTTGATTTGCCTATAAGAAGGACTTTGTGCCTGTAAGAAGGACTTGGTTTGCCTGTAAGAAGGACTTAGTTTGCCTGTAAGAAGGACTTGATTTGCCTGTAAGAAGGACTTTATGCCTGTAAGAAGGACTTGATTTGCCTGTAAGAAGGACTTTGTACCTGTAAGAAGGACTTGATTTGCCTGTAAGAATGACTTGTTTTGCCTGTAAGAAGGACTTTGTTTGCCTGTAAGAAGGACTTGATTTGCCTGTAAGAAGGACTTGGTTTGCTTGTAAGAAGGACTTTGTGCCTGTAAGAAGGACTTGGTTTGCCTGTAAGAAGGACTTAGTTTGCCTGTAAGAAGGACTTTATGCCTGTAAGAAGGACTTGGTTTGCCTGTAAGAAGGACTTGGTTTGCCTGTAAGAAGGACTTAGTTTGCCTGTAAGAAGGGCTTGGTGTACCTCAAAGGGTGCCATTCTGAAATCTGGGGAGACCAGGAATCCTACGGAAGCTCAAACCCAAATTATATTCTCCTGTCGCTTTAGGAATAAACCAAAGAGGCAGAGATCAAAAGGTCTCGAACATTTCTGTCCTTGAGACAAATCATGCTTTATTGAAGAAGGTGGATACCTATATATACCGCAATGGATTCGAGTACCCCAACAACCGTCAGAATTCAGTCTCTTGAAAGGTTCAGGTTGAAGATATACTTACCTGAGAATTTGGAAGAAATGCTTGGTGGCTTCTCGACAACCAGGCTTGTTCATTCAATAATCGCCGAATGAATTTCAAGACTTTGGAAGGTAACTCAAACACCGGGAATGTGTTGCCTGTCAGGCAATGTCAGAGCTAACATGTGCAAGCATTTTCATCAATGCGTTCATTGGTTCATACAAAATTGTTCAGCTAAGTTGGCAATGATTAGAAGTAGTCTGTGTGATAACTCATGATGCAATCAATCAAAATGTGGATCATGTAAAACTATTCTGTCAAGTTTGCATTACCAATTCTATTTAAGGAGGTTCTCATAATATGAACGCCTCGAATGTAATCTGAATGGGGGACTTTAGTCCGAAGGGGCTTTCTCTCACTCTAGAGAAAGGCTGTTTATCTGTAGATTAAAATGTTAGACCCGTGTGTAGAAATGGTTTAACTTTCCTCATCCTGTTATGCCCCATTTTGCACATTTGATGTCTCCTATGCAGTTTATGCTCTAAATTGGAGTTGGTAAATTAAACATGCGGAATAATTATACATAATTCGTGAAATGTGTAAACACAATGCCGATGTGACAATTTTTAGCATCATGTGTATTTATATAATGTGCAAACATGAGCGGATTTGAATTGCCCCTGGTATGTGGGTGGATTGAACAAATTGGGAAGCTCACTCCTTATGTCGAAGAGTGATTTGTCTCAAGTTTTGCCCCTACACGATGAGGCATATGGGTGAGGGAGCATTTTGGTTTGTTTAGTGACAGCGACCGCCATGGTTTAGCAGTTAAATGCCCCCCATTTTTCACCAGAATAGATCTTGTCAAATGATCATCATTTTCTTTTGGATTTGTCTCCTCCAACATGTTACATGTTAGTGTAAATATTTTCTGTAAAAAGAAAAAGAGACATATCAGCCAGTATTAAAAGGGATAAATTGAAAACGATACTGATTTACCCTTCATCTTGAATGTCTTGCACGAGTCTTTACCAGTTTTGTTGGATTGAATTTTCCTCGACTTTTGTTGGGCGCCTCACCATTATGGGAAGACTATGGTAAAATACTGACTTTGATATTACTCGTCGAGTATTCCTGTTTGTAAAAAAGAAATGCACAAAAAGTTGTTTCATTTATTTATAATACATACAACATTCCCCACCCTTGGGGATCGAACTCGGGATATTTCGGACCTACTGTCATCCCCCATACCATTCGGTCCATTGGACCGTAGGTGTCCATGGGGCTTTCTTTTCAAAGGTTAATCCTTGGGGATAACGTGGCCCTGTTGTATCACCTTGGGCCTTGTTACGATATTTCTCGAGGTAATTTGCAATCCCTGTTAAGAATGGAATAAAAAAATTCAGGACTCGAGATGATTATGTGCAAATTAAAACGATACAGAATTACCCATGTCTGAGATTTTTCGGATCTTTCACTTGTATTTTTCTTTAACCGAAGCTGTCCATCCCGTGGTAATGTCCATGAGTTGATTTGCCCCCAATTTAGCCCGACCAGGAAATTTGGTTTTTGGATACAACTGTATTCTCGAGTCGCTTTTGCAAATTCCTGAAAATAGAAGGGATCAAATTTAAAACCGGAGCAATTTAAGGGTAAATTGGAAGGATACGGATTTACCCTTCAAATTTACGCAGATTTCGTCTCGATATTAATTTTTTCGAGTTTGGTGCGGTTAACGGCTCCGAGCATTTAATAGGGGGGAAAGGAAAATGATTACTTCTAGCTTGTGCATTAATTTTGGACATCGACAAAAGGCGAGAACGTGCGATGAAACTAAGTAGACGTATTCGTCTAGGTTTAATCTTCTTCATGATGCTCTCGCGGGTTGCGGTAGACGATGATATCAAGAACATTAGAGAGGCATTCAGTGTGGCTTTCCACCAGCCGCCTAGAGACCCGCGTTCAATCATATAAATTAATAAAGCTACCACCACTTAATTAGTGTGCCAATAAATTCGGCCATTTGTTGCGTGCCCCACTTCAACCGTGTTTTGTTTCTTTCGGTGCCCACTTACTCTTGTCGGGCGCCTGTAGCATTGGGAGAAATACTTGTGGGTCACATTCATTAATAGAACCTCGGTCCTCTAAAACCCTCCGCGTGTTTCGGATCCGATGAAATTTTAAGACCGGTCTCTGGTTGATTTAATCAGGTTAAGGTACTTATTTCATGGTTTCTGATTATATAATCCATATTGTCTTTCAAAAGACGCGGGATCCTCTGTAATACATTAAATATGCCCCCGTGTTTAATCAGTATAAGTCCACCGTCATATCACAATACACTGCCCATACAAGTTTACGGATTGACACAACTCTATCTGTCAAAGATGGACAGTGTTCGTTTGCCCCCCTGAATTAACGGTTGAAGCCTTGGTATTTTTCGTCTTTTGGTATTTCTGAAGATGATTCTTGATATATTATTGAACTTAATTTTTACACCCGTCTGGGGTATCTAGGATCTCCCTGCAAAAGAAAAGGATATAATTAGTATGCGACACAAGGAATGTTGGTCCATGACTCCTATATTAGTCCAATTTTATTTTTTCTATTTTATAGAGAAATCAGAAAAAAAAAATTTCTTTAGGAAGAAATGGGTTAATTTCTGATACAGAATTTTTTTTTGCAGATTTATTACTCTTTTTTTTATTATTTTTTTAAAGGAATGTGACAAAATCTCTTGATGTTTACTAAAATTTTTGAAGGAATTTCCTTTTTATCAAAATAAATTTTCAGAGGTAAATTTATCAGGAAAATTTTATTTTTATTGAAGCAGGAAAGACATAAGAGAAATCCTTTATTGGTTAACAAAATTCCCCCGAGACATTAGTCTAATTTTATTTAGAGAAAATTTTCTTAGAAAAACATGAGCGAATTTCTCGAAAAGAATTTTTGTTGCAAGTTTTTATAATTTGAAAGAATGTGATAAAATCACTTGATGTTTACCAAAGTTTTTTTTGAAGGAATTTTTCTTTTTATCGAAATAAATTTTCAGAGGAAAATTTGTCAGGAAAATTTCATTTTTATTGAAGCAAGAAAAACATGACAAAAATCTCTTATTGGTCAATACAATTCCCCCGAGACATTAGTCTAATTTTATTTAGAGAAACTTTTCTTAGAAAAACATGAGCGAATTTCTCGAGAAGAATTTTCTTGCAAGTTTTTATAATTTGAAAAATGTGATAAAATCACTTGATGTCTACTAGAGTTTTTTTTAAGGAATTTTTCTTTTTATTGAAATAAATTTTCAGAGGAAAATTTTTTCAGGAAAATTTCATTTTTATTGAAGCAATAAAAACATGACAAAAATCCCTTATTGGTTAATAAAATTCCCATGAATGGATTTTTTCACATCATTTTTTCAAAAAAAAAATTTTTAAAAAGAAATGAGGGACAAATTTAATTTTTATTTTCTTTTAAAAGAATGGTCGTAATATCAAGCTCAAAAACTAACTAACACCTAGCATGGACCGACCGAAAATAAATACAAGATAAAATTAGAGAACTTACTTTTACCTTGGAGAAATGCAAATCACATAGTCATGCGCATGACTCAAGTGAGGAGTGGACTCTAGAAAATAAAAGAAGGAGAGACAGGGTGTGGACCTAAAAGGCCCCCACTATCCGAATTGACAACCTTACCCTCCGCGCAATCAAATCACAATGGGAAGAATTGTCAATTCAGATAATGAGCGGGATAAAATATGGTCAACCCAAGCGCAATCGACGCAAGAGCGTTGCATATTCGATCCCTATCTATGGTTACCTAGGAAAAATTTCGCGACTTGGGTTTAGACGCTTGTGTGTGCAGGTGTTGTGATCCTCAGAATATGCAAGACATGCACAACAATTGATATCAAAACAGCGCTTCTAAAAATGTGTGAAATTAAACATAATCCCAACACCGAGCCTGCAAAACAAATGGGTTAGCCAAACACTCCGCCCCTTATAACTCCCATCCTGCAAAAACATATAACACCTATAGAATGAGTCCCAATCAAGATCGCCAGAAGCGAGATATCCATGAAATTTTCATTGGCCTAAGTCCACTAAGACTTTTAAAATTTTGAAAAAATTTAAGTATTCCAATTGGTATCTTTTTTCGAAAATTTAAAAATCTCTATTCCCCAGCGGAGTCGCCAAGCTGTCGCGACCCTCTAAAAAAATTTTAAATTTTAAAGGGGTTAACGGATTATTAGGTTAATTAGATTTGACTAACCTAACGCGGACCCTCCCAAGCCCTACCGAATCGCAACTTTGGTTTTTGTTTAAATGATTTTGAAATTTGGAGTCGCCACTAATCGTTCTTGGTAGGTCGATTAGAAACCTAAATAAATTAGCGGGAGAACTAATTTATTCCTGCGAACCAGAGATTATGAGCTCGGAGACTTGGTTACACTAGTTAATTAAAACTAATGCCCTTTCGGTACCTTAATTTCATGGATATCCTAATTCGGCAACTCAGGCTTGGTATATACCTAAGGCTTTAATAGGGTATTCTCTTTTGTGTTTTCACTTTTTAAATAGGATGCATGGATGGTATATATTTTTATTTGTTATATTTTTTTAAGTGTTAAAGATTCCCTGAAGCCGTAAGAGGGAGTGTGTTAACAACTTCTGTGCAGTATTACGACCTACTCATCTTTTGGGTTTGATGATTCAAAAATTAAATTATAGGAAGTACATGACAGTGAATAAACACCTCCAATGGGAGGCCTAGCATTGGCTTAGCTTTTCCCTTTGGGATTTAAGGTACAGGTATTTAAGTTGCAAGTATTTAAACTATTGTAAGTAAAAAAACCTCCAATGGGAGGCTAAGCATTGGCTTGGCTCTTCCCTTTGGGATTTAAGGTACAGGTATTTAAGTTGCAGGTATTTAACTACTGTAAGTAAAAACCTCCAATGGGAGGCTAAGCATTGGCTTGGCTCTTCCCTTTGGGATTTAAGGTACAGGTATTTAAGTTGCAGGTATTTAACTACTGTAAGTAAAAACCTCCAATGGGAGGCTAAGCATTGGCTTGGCTCTTCCCTTTGGGATTTAAGGTACAGGTATTTAAGTTGCAGGTATTTAACTACTGTAAGTAAAAACCTCCAATGGGAGGCTAAGCATTGGCTTGGCTCTTCCCTTTGGGATTTAAGGTACAGGTATTTAAGTTGCAGGTATTTAACTACTGTAAGTAAAAACCTCCAATGGGAGGCTAAGCATTGGCTTGGCTCTTCCCTTTGGGATTTAAGGTACAGGTATTTAAGTTGCAGGTATTTAACTACTGTAAGTAAAAACCTCCAATGGGAGGCTAAGCATTGGCTTGGCTCTTCCCTTTGGGATTTAAGGTACAGGTATTTAAGTTGCAGGTATTTAACTACTATAAGTAAAAACCTCCAATGGGAGGCTAAGCATTGGCTTGGCTCTTCCCTTTGGGATTTAAGGTACAGGTATTTAAGTTGCAGGTATTTAACTACTGTAAGTAAAAACCTCCAATGAGAGGCTAAGCATTGGCTTGGCTATTCCCTTTGGGATTTAAGGTACATGTATTTAAGTTGTAGGTATTTAACTACTGTAAGTAAAAACCTCCAATGGGAGGCTAAGCATTGGCTTGGCTCTTCCCTTTGGGATTTAAGGTATAGGTATTTAAGTTGCAGGTATTTAACTACTGTAAGTAAAAACCTCCAATGGGAGGCTAAGCATTGGCTTGGCTATTCCCTTTGGGATTTAAGGTACAGGTATTTAAGTTGCAGGTATTTAACTACTGTAAGTAAAAACCTCCAATGGGAGGCTAAGCATTGGCTTGGCTCTTCCCTTTGGGATTTAAGGTACATGTATTTAAGTTGCAGGTATTTAACTACTGTAAGTAAAAACCTCCAATAGGAGGCTAAGCATTGGCTTGGCTCTTCCCTTTGGGATTTATGGTGCAGGTATTTAAATTGCGGATGGACTTTGTCCTCTCCATTCTGGGGTATGAATTCTTTAAAATAAAATACAACGAATTGATTCAACAATTTGAAATTTGTGCGCGCTTGAGGACTCCTCCAAGCCGATTTTGTGCTTCCATAGGGTTGACCATTGATATAAAGCTGCGGCTTCCTGACATAAAATAGAGTGAAATGTCAGTATACAAAATATGTGCTAATCTGCACCTAAAACCAGAAGAGTGGAAAGAGTATTTATCTTCCATTTTTTTTGGGAGGGATTTCTATAATTGATTTTTGCTCTCTATGTTCCCAATATAGAGAGTTTCTTTTGAATTAAGAGGGACTTTTAGTCACAGATCAGTTGAGAAATCGGTGGACAGCTTAGGAGCTTGTCTGGGCCGATTTTTGCATTTCTACGAGATTTTTGCTGTTGACGTAGAGATATCCTTCTCCTCACATAAAATATGGAAAAAAAAAGAGATGGAGAAAGTGTATACAATTTGTGCTAATTTGCGAGTAAAACCATAAATAAATGAATCAATAAAAACACTTAGCTCGAATTTGCTTGCTTGTTGACGAGGATGAACTCTTGATTTATATAGATCGATGAAGGAATTTGTGATGATAACCCCTAGCTTTAAACTCCCATCTCTTCAAAATTCTCTCTCTTTTGGTATTTTCTTTCTCTCAAATTTTTCTTCAATCTCCAAAAACTCTCTCAAACATCCAAAATTTTCTCTCCAAAAAATATTCTTCTCAAACACTTCAAATTTTCTCTCCAAAATCCCCCCCTCAAGCTCACTTCTTCCTCTTTTTATAATCTACTCATCTATCTCCCATTCTAATTTTTCCACTAACTCTATCTCCCATTCTAATTTCTCCACTAACTCTTCTTCATTTTCATCTTCCATTCTCCATCTTTATCTCACATTCTAATCTCTCCACTAACTCTTCTTCATCTTCATCTTCCCTTCTCCATATTTATCTCCCATTCTAATTTCTCCACTAACTCTTCTTCATCTCCATCTTCCCTTCTCTATTCTTATCTTCCATTCTAATTTCTCTACTAACTCTTCTCCATCTTCCATTCTTTATTCTTATCTTATTTTCTCCATCCATTCTTCTCCAACTTCTCTTCTTCATCTCCTCTTCTCCATCTTCCATTCTCTATTCTAATTTATCCACTAACTCTTCTTTTGTTATTTGTAAAATAATCCTTCAAGAGTTAAGTATTTGCACTCTAGTCCTTGAATTTTAAGTATTTACAATTTAGTCCCTGAAAAAATATATTTCTTTAAGTCCAAATCTCCTCATAATTTTTGACACACCAAAATTTACCACATATCAAATTTAAGATCATTTCTTTGAAAATAATGCAGAATTTAATTAAAGCCATTTTGCAAAATTAAGTCATTCTGGGTATAATTGGGCCAAGATGAAAATTTAAAATATTAGAAGACAATGTCACAACTCATAAAAAGTGAAAATTAAAAATAAGTTGACTCAAATTAAATTTTTTTAGGCCCGATTCGAGATTATACTCGTGAAGGAACATGTGACTCGAATTGGATTTTTCTGAATTTGCGATGGCCAATATGAAAATAGATTTAAAATAAAAATATTAACTATCTTTGTGTATTTTTTTGGCCTCAAATGTTATTTTTCCAAAATTTTCAAGTATTTTTGTATTTTTTTTAAATATATATATATATATATAATATGAAATTTTATTTTTTGTTCAAAAATGGTTGCCTAGGCTTGGCCAAGGCTTCCAAAGTTGATTTTTCAATTTTCTCATTTTTTCTTTATTTTTTGTTTTATGAATTTTTGAAAATAAAAATACCGAAAAATACTGAAAATATGAAAAATCGTTTTTTGGTCAAAATTGGTTCCCTAGGCTTGGCTAAGGTCCCCAAAGTTGATTTTTCAATTTTATGAATTTTTATGGATTTTTTATTACTTTAGCAATAGAAAAAATGATTAAAAATCCGGTGTCAACAGTGCACCCGGAGCATCAACTGTTTGGAGAGTCAGTTGAGCTCCTTCGTAATGGTTATCAGGGCTCAGTTTGGCTTTACTTTTCCTCCCCAGTGAGCTGTTGTAATGCTTTTTGATGAATGGAATGAAAGAAAAGCTTCACGTGTTTTTTTTTTTGTTTAATTTTCCTGCTATCGTTTCTTCCGCATAGCATAACAGAACGATTTGAGGTACCGAAGATGTCGAGGCTTAATGTTTTTCTTGATGTTCTTGTTTAATTGCTCCAGACGATGATATCGAGAACATTGATGAAGGGTTCGGCGGTGGCCCCCACTATCCATCTTGAGATCACAAACAATAACACTATGACAACTCGATCAGTGCGCTGGTAATAAATCCGGCCACCTGTTGTGTGCCCACTTTTATCCATATTTTATTTCTTTCGGCGTCCACTTGCTCGTGTCGGTCGCCTGTAGCGTCGGGAGAAATTCCTGTGGGCCATGTTCATTAATAGAACTTCGGTCCTCTAAAGCCCTCCGCATGTTTCGGATAAGAGGAAATTTTAAGATCGGTCTCTGGTTGATTTAATCAGGTAAAGGTATTTGTTTCATGGGTTCTGATTATATAATCCATATTGTCTTTCAAAAGACGCGGGATCCTCTGCAATACATTAAATATGCCCCCGTGTTTAATCAGTATAAATCCACCGTCATATCAGAATACACTGCCCATACAAGTTTACGGATTGACATAACTCTGTCTGTCAAAGATGGACAGTGTTCGTTTGCCCCCCGGAATTAACGGTTGAAGCCTCGGTCTTTTTCGTCTTTTGGTATTTCTGGAGATGATTCTTGATATATTTTGAACTTAATTTTTACACCCGTCTAGGGTATCTAGGATCTCCCTGCAAAAGAAAATGATATAATTAGTATGCGACACAAGGAATGTCGGTCCATGACTCCTATATTAGTCCAATTTGATTTTTTCTATTTTATAGAGAAATCAGAAAAAAAAAATTCCCTTAGGAAGAAATGGGTTAATACAGAATTTTTTTGCAGATTTATTACTCTTTTTTTATTATTATTTTTTAAAGGAATGTGACAAAATCTCTTGACGTTTACTAAAATTTTTGAAGGAATTTCCTTTTTATCAGAATAAATTTTCAGAGGTAAATTTGTCAGGAAAATTTTATTTTTATTGAAGCAGGAAAGACATGACAGAAATCCTTTATTGGTTAACAAAATTCCCCCGAGGCATTAGTCTAATTTTATTTAGAGAAAATTTTCTTAGAAAAACATGAGCAAATTTCTCGAAAAGAATTTTTGTTGCAAGTTTTTATAATTTGAAAGAACGTGATAAAATCACTTGATGTTTACCAAAGTTTTTTTTTTGAAGGAATTTTTCTTTTATCGAAATAAAATTTTAGAGGAAAATTTGTCAGGAAAATTTCATTTTTATTGAAGCAAGAAAAACATGACAAAAATCTCTTATTGGTCAATACAATTCCCCCGAGACATTAGTCTAATTTTATTTAGAGAAAATTTTCTTAGAAAAACATGAGCGAATTTCTCGAGAAGAATTTTCTTGCAAGTTTTTATAATTTGAAAAATGTGATAAAATCACTTGATGTCTACTAGAGTTTTTTTTTTGAGGGAATTTTTCTTTTTATTGAAATAAATTTTCAGAGGAAAATTTTTTCAGGAAAATTTCATTTTTATTGAAGCAATAAAAACATGACAAAAATCCCTTATTGGTTAATAAAATTCCCATGAAGGGATTTTTCACATCATTTTTTCAAAAATTTTTTTAAAAGAAATGAGGGACAAATTTAATTTTTATTTTCTTTTAAAAGAATGGTCGTAATATCAAGCTTAAAAACTGACTAACACCTAGCATGAACCGACCGAAAATAAATACAAGATAAAATTAGAGAACTTACTTTTACCTTGGAGAAATGCAAATCACATAGTCATGCACATGACTCAAGTGAGGAGTGAACTCTAGAAAATAGAAGAAGGAGAGACAGGGTATGGACCTAAAAGGCCCCCACTATCTGAATTGACAACCTTACCCTCCGCGCAATCAAATCACAATGGGAAGAATTGTCAATTCAGATAATGAGCGGGATAAAATATGGTCAACCCGAGCGTAATCGACGCAAGAGCTTTGCATATTCGATCCCTATCTATGGTTTTCTAGGAAGAATTTCGCGACTTGGGTTTAGACGCTTGTGTGTGCAGGTGTCGTGATCCTCAGAGTATGCAAGACATGCACAACAATTGATATCAAAACAGCGCTTCTAAAAATGTGCGAAATTAAACAAATAAACCCAACACCGAGCCTGCAAAACAAAGAGGTTAGCCAAACACTCCGCCCCTTATAACTCCCATCCTGCAAAAACATATAACACCTATAGAATGAGTCCCAAACAAGATCGCCAGAAGCGAGATATCCATGAAATTTTTATTGGCTTAAATCCACTAAGACTTTTAAAATTTCGAAAAAAATCAAGTATTCCAATTGGTATCTTTTTTCGAAAATTTAAAAGTTCGGTCCCCAGTGGAGTCGCTAGTCTGTCGCGACCCTCTAAAACATTTTATTATTTCTGAAGGGGTTAACGGATTATTAGGTTAATTAGATTTGACTAACTTAACGCGGACCCTCCCAAGCCCTACCGAATCGCAACTTTGGTTTTTGTTTAAATGATTTTGAAATTTGGAGTCGCCACTAATCGTTCTTGGTAGGTCGATTGGAAACCTAAATAAATTAGCGGGAGAACTAATTTATTCCTGCGAACCAGAGATTATGAGCTCGGGGACTTGGTTACACTAGTTAATTAAAACTAATGCCCTTTCGGTACCTTAATTTCATGGATATCCTAATTCGGCAACTCAGGCTTGGTTTATTCCTAAGGCTCTAGTAGGGTATTCTCTTTTGTGTTTTCACTTTTTAAATAGGATGCATGGATGGTATATATTTTTATTTGTTATATTTTTTAAGTGTTAAAGATTCCCTGAAGCCGAAAGAGGGAGTGTGTTAACGACTTCTGTGCAGTATTACGACCTACTTATCTTTTGGGTCTGATGATTCAAAAATTAAATTATAGGAAGTACATGACAGTGAATAAACACCTCCAATGGGAGGCCTAGCATTGGCTTGGCTCTTCCCTTTGGGATTTAAGGTACAGGTATTTAAGTTGCAAGTATTTAAACTACTGTAAGTAAAAACCTCCAATGGGAGGCTAAGCATTGGCTTGGCTCTTCCCTTTGGGATTTAAGGTACAGGTATTTAAGTTGCAGGTATTTAACTACTGTAAGTGAAAACCTCCAATGGGAGGCTAAGCATTGGCTTGGCTCTTCCCTTTGGGATTTAAGGTACAGATATTTAAGTTGCAGGTATTTAACTACTGTAAGTAAAAACCTCCAATGGGAGGCTAAGCATTGGCTTGGCTCTTCCCTTTGGGATTTAAGGTGCAGGTATTTAACTACTGTAAGTAAAAACCTCCAATGGGAGGCTAAGCATTGGCTTGGCTCTTCCCTTTGGGATTTAAGGTGCAGGTATTTAAGTTGCAGGTATTTAACTACTATAAGTAAAAACCTCCAATGGGAGGCTAAGCATTGGCTTGGCTCTTCCCTTTGGGATTTATGGTGCAGGTATTTAAATTGCGGATGGACTTTGTCCTCTCCATTTTGGGGTATGAATTTTTTAAAATGAAATACAACGAATTGATTCAACAATTTGAAATTTGTGCGCGCTTGAGGACTCCTCCAAGCCGATTTTGTGCTTCCATAGGATTGACCATTGATATAGAGCTGCGGCTTCCTGACATAAAATAGAGTGAAGTGTTAGTATACAAAATATGTGCTAATCTGCACCTAAAACCAGAAGAGTAGAAAGAATACTTATCTCCCATTTTTTTTGGAGGGATTTCTATAATTGATTTTCGCTCTCTATGTTCCCAATATAGAGAGTTTCTTTTGAATTAAGAGGGACTTTTAGTCACAGATCAGTTGAGAAATCGGTGGACAGCTTAGGAGCTTGTCTGGGCCGATTTTTGCATCTCGACGAGATTTTTGCTGTTGACGTAGAGATATCCTTCTCCTGACATAAAATATGGAAGAAAAAGGAGATGGATAAAGTGTATACAATTTGTGCTAATTTGCGAGTAAAACCATAAATAAATGAATAAATAAAAACACTTAGCTTGAATTTGTTTGCTCGTTGACGAGGATGAACTCTTGATTTATATTGATCGATGAAGGAATTTGTGATGATAACCCCTAGCTTTAAACTCCCATCATCTTCAAAATTCTCTCTCTTTTGGTATTTTCTTTCTCTCAAAATTTTCTTCAATCTCCCAAAACTCTCTCAAACATCCAAAATTTTCTCTCCAAAAAATTCTCCCAAACACTTCAAATTTTCTCTCTCAAGAATCCTTTCTCAAGCTCACTTCTTCCTCCTTTTATAACCTACTCATCTATCTCCCATTCTAATTTTTCCACTAACTCTATCTCCCATTCTAATTTCTCCACTAACTCTTCTTCATTTTCATCTTCCATTCTCCATCTCTATCTCACATTCTAATCTCTCCACTAACTCTTCTTCATCTTCATCTTCCCTTCTCCATATTTATCTCCCATTCTAATTTCTCCACTAACTCTTCTTAATCTCCATCTTCCCTTCTCTATTCTTATCTTCCATTCTAATTTCTCTACTAACTCTTCTTCATCTCCATCTTCCCTTCTCTATTCTTATCTTATTTTCTCCATCCATTCTTCTCCAACTTCTCTTCTTCATCTCCTCTTCTTCATCTTCCCTTCTCTATTCTAATTTATCCACTAACTCTTCTTTTTATTATTTGTAAAATAATCCTTCAAGAGTTAGGTATTTGCACTCTAGTCCTTGAATTTTAAATATTTACAATTCAGTCCCTGAAAAAAATATATTTCTTTAAGTCCAAATCTCCTCACAATTTTTGACACACCAAAATTTACCACATGTCAAATTTAAGCTCATTTCTTGTCGCTGAAAATAATGTATAATTTAATTAAAGCCCTTTTGCAAAATTAAGTCATTCTGGGTATAATTGGGCCAAGATGAAAATTTAAAATATTAGAAGACAATGTCACAACTCATAAAAAGTGAAAGTTAAAATAAGTTGACTCAAATTAAATTTTTTTAGGCCCGATTCGAGATTATACTCGTGAAGGAACACGTGACTCGAATTGGATTTTTCTGAATTTGCGATGGCCAATATGAAAATAGATTTAAAATAAAAATATTAACTATCTTTGTGTATTTTTTGGCCTCAAATGTTATTTTTCCAAAATTTTCAAATATTTTTGTATTTTTTTTTAAAAAAAATTAAAATATATATAATATGAAAAATTATTTTTTGGTCAAAATTCGTTCCCTAGGCTTGGCTAAGGTTCCCAAAGTTGATTTTTCAATTTTATGAATTTTTATGGATTTTCTATTAATTTTCGAAAATAAATAAATAAAAAATACGTAAAAATACTGAAAATATGAAAAATCGTTTTTTTGGTCAAAATTGGTTCCTTAGGCTTGGCTAAGGTCCCCAAAGTTGATTTTTCGATTTTATGAATTTTTATAGATTTTTTATTACTTTAGCAATAGAAAAAATGATTAAAAATGAGGTGTCAACAATGGCAAAGCCTACAGAGGTGCAAAATTGGCCCAGACGAGCTCCTAAGTGCCTACCAATTTCCCAGCTGATATGTGATTAAAAGTCTCTTTTAATTCAAAAGAGATTCTATATGTTGAGAACAGATAGAGCGAAAACCAATTTTAGAAATCCCTAAAAAAAAAGGGAGATAAGTACTCTTTCCACTCTTCTGGTTTTAGGTGCAAATTAGCACATATTTTGTATATTGACACTTCACTCTATTTTTATGTCAGGCAGCCGCAGCCCTACATCAACGGTCAATCCTACGGAAGCACAAAATTGGCTTGAAGGAGTCCCTAAGCGCACACAAATTGCAAATTGTTGAATCAATTTGTTGTAATTTATTTTTAAGAACTCAAACGCCAAAATGGAGAGGCAAAACACATCCACTAGAGGTCATTGAAACACCTACACTATAAATCCCAAAGGGAAGAGCCAAGCCAATGCTTAGCCTCCCATTGGAGGTTTTTACATACAGTAGTTTAAATGCCTGCACCTTAATTCCCAAGGGGAAGAGCCAAGCCAATGTTTAGTCTTTCATTGGAGGTTTTTGCTTACAGTAGTTTAAATACATGCAATTTAAATACTTGTACCTTAAATTTCAAAGGGAAGAGCCAAGCCAATGCTTAGCCTCCCATTGGAGGTTTTTATTTACAGTAGTTTAAATACCTGCAATTTAAATACTTGTACCTTAAATCCCAAAGGGAAGAGCCAAGCCAATGTTTAGCCTCCAATTGGAGGTTTTTACTTACAGTAGTTTAAATACCTGCAATTTAAATACATGTACCTTAAATCCCAAATGGAAGAGCCAAGCCAATGCTTAGCCTCCCATTGGAGGTTTTTTTACTTACAGTAGTTTAAATACCTGCAACCTAAATATCTGTACCTTAAATCCCAAAGGGAAGAGCCAAGCCAATGCTAGGCCTCCCATTGGAGGTGTTTATTCACCGTCATGTACTTCTTGCAATTTAATTTTTGAATCATCAGACCCAAAAGATGAGTAGGTCGTAATACTGCACAGAAGTCGTTAACACACTCCCTCTTTCGGCTTCAGGGAATCTTTAACACTAAAAAAATATAATAAATAAAAATATATACCATCCATGCATCCTATTTAAAAAGTGAAAACACAAAAGAGAATACTCTACTAAAGCCTTAGGAATAAACCAAGCCTGAGTTGCCGAATTAGGATATCCATGAAATTAAGGTATCGAAAGGGCATTAGTTTTAATTAACTAGTGTAACCAAGTCTCCGATCTCATAATCTCTGGTTCGCAGGAATAAATTAGTTCTCCCGCTAATTTATTTAGGTTTCTAATCGACCTACCAAGAACGATTAGTGGCGACTCCAAATTTCAAAATCATTTAAAGAAAAACCAAAGTTGCGATTCGGTAGGGCTTGGGAGGGTTCGCGTTAGGTTAGTCAAATCTAATTAACCTAATAATCCGTTAACCCCCCTAGAAATAATAAAAAAATATTTTTAGAGTGTCACGACAAATAAAAATATCTTTTGTTCAGACGTTTTTGCAAGCGATATAAAGATCAATTTTTAGGAAAGTATGTTTTCAAAACATGATTTTTTTTTTGCGAAACAAATGGACTCCACAGTCGACAACGGGCAAAATTGTCGAAAAAGTCCTAAACCTATTGCGCTTTTGCCGATTTAATCCTAAACCTTTCGATTTTGCCGATTCAGTCATAAGCCTTTTCACATTTTGCCAATTCAGTCCTAAACCTTTCGATTTTGCCGATTCAGTCCTAAACCTTTTCATATTTTGCCGATTTAGTCCTAAATTTTTTAATTTTGTTGATTTAATCCTAATTTTATCAATTTGGATTAAAAAAAAGTTTAAATTTAAAAAATGAAATTTTTATTACATTTTTTATTTAAAATAATTTTTAAAAACTTATTTTAAAAAAATCTGAAAAAAATAATTTTTTTTAAACTGAAAAAGTTTAATTTTGCCGCTGGCTTTTCTTTTTTTTCAGATTATTTTTTTAAAAAATAAGCTTTTTAAAATTATTTTAAATAAAAAATGTAATAAAATTTTCATTTTTTAAATTTAAACTTTTTTTTAACCCAAATTGATAAAATTAGGATTAAATCAACAAAATTAAAAAAAATTAGGACTAAATCGGCAAAATATGAAAAGGTTTAGGATTGAATCGGCAAAATCGAAAGATTTAGGACTGAATTGGCAAAATGTGAAAAGGTTTAGGACTGAATCAGCAAAATCGAAAGGTTTAGGACTGAATCGGCAAAATCGAAAGGTTTAGGACTAAATCAGCAAAAGTGTAATAGGTTTGGGACTTTTTCGACAATTTTCCCGTCAACAACGCCATCGTAAAAGGTGAATGAAAACACAAGCGGCTTGACTGCATTCTTCCTTCCACCCGTGCATAATAGTCCTTCTCCTCTCCAGCCTAAGAAAAAATCAAAATATTTGAATTTGTTCCAAGTCCTTGAATCGTTGAATCTCATGAAATGAGATGCCTTTATCCAATCTATAACCCAACATGAGCGTAGGGTCGGCCATCTTTGCTACTGCCTCTGCAATAAATAATAAAAATTTATTAGTCATGAATTAAAAGGGACAATATGTAATTTATATCAATATCATGCATCCTAAATTTTTGCCAAATTCGATTTTTTCAAGTGCTACGAATTCTTCGACAAAAAAAAAAAATGTTCTACCAATTCTTTCTCGATGGAAATGGGAGTTTGGTTAGACCGTAACCAATCATGAGCACATATGAGAGTCTTTACCATTTTTGGAGTTCTAGAGCTAAGAAACACAGGGAGCACAACCCTCCTATGCTAAAGGCTGGCTCGAATGCCACAACAGAAACATGCATAGCCAACACATCTCGAGCCAAAATAAGATTTAAATAACAGGAAAAATCACGAAAACAAGAATGTTTCTTTTTTGTATTTCGAGAAAGTGAATAAAATGTTATTCTGATAGGAAAAAAAAGAAAACATCTTGAGCTATGCGAGAGAATCGGACACCTCAATGGGTTTTCTTTCCACCAAGTCAATATATCGAAATTATCGTTAATGGGTTCATGTTCTTCTGTTGGGATATCTATCGTGCTTGATTTTATCATGCATGGTCTCTCACATATTTCCTTTGCAAGCTCTCGAGCCTTCATCCAAAGATGCATTAGTGGAAGAAGTGGGATTTCCTGTTCCACTTTGAGACTTAGGGTGGGTTTGCTTCACTGAAAATTTTGTGATAATATATTACATTTTCAAGAAAATTTGTTAGTGTTAATTTGTTTAGTGGCTTAGAGAAAGTGGTTTCCTTCTTGTTGGAAGGGGAAATCATTTTCATCCAATCTAATCTTGTTATTTTTGGTTCATGAAAAACGTTTTCCATGTATCGACTAATTTTTGGTCATCCAAACACTAAAAAGTAAAAAAAAAAAAATCAAATTTCAAGAAATAATTTTCCTTCAAACAAATGGACCCCTAGATTCCTTTCTTCATCTGTGCTTCTTACCTCTCCTAACAAGTCTTGTAGTCATCTCATAATGACTTGAAAGTAGCGAGCATCTTACCCTCTTAACTCCACACCCATCTCTCTTCCCTTAAAAATCGTCCTTAATCCACCCCGCATAGCACATTTTGGGCACCAAGGATTAATAGCAAAAGCGTTAAACAACATGATGTTTCTTTTTTGGTCAATAAGACAACATGCTTGTTTTTCATCTGTCCAGCCATGAAAGCCAAAGTAGAATCCTTACGATCGCATTGCTTTTTGCATATGTTCACCAATCGACGACAGATTGCTAGCGACATAAGAAGAGCTAGACGCTCGAAGAGCGGTGTGGTGGAAAGTTTTGAGGAGAAGCAAGCTAGCATATCGCATACTCTCAAGCATCACAAGTAGGCACCCCCCTCTTTGCTTATTCAGCTATCAGCATCTCCAGTGCTAACCTGTGTACATTGTTAGATGCTGTTGGGATTTTGTTAAATAAATGCTCAATAAACACTTGTCGAGCAAGTAGGCTCGTTTGTTTCGTGAAAATGAATGATTTGAACAAATATTCTTCTAAAAATAATCGCTCAAATCGGTTAAGTTAGTAAGTTCATAAGATATGTTTTCACTGATTATAATTGTTCATGTCTAAATATTTTTTATTCATTTATATACATGTAAATAATACAAATAATTATTTTTAGAAAATTATTTTTCATGTCGTTTATTTTTTTTTTGCAATAAACCGAACTTTAGATATTTTTTTCTATGTTCACAATTGAAATATTCTAATTTTTTTTATTTGTCGGGAACATATTCTAAATTGAACATGGCTGATATCCAACCATTCGAAAACTCTCAAACGCGAGGTGGATGGAAAGACCGCAGTCACGCTAGGCAGCACGCGCCCCCCACGCGCCGGATTTACGAAAATGCCCCCACGGCGCGTGCAGACAGGGAGTGGGGCCCACCGTGCCCAGTCGTGTTCTGTTCCGCTGCATATGCTCAGGTGCGGACGCCGAATCAGACAGCCAGGCGCGAGCGGCGTGTGCCGGGCTCCCGCACCCAACGCGCTGGTCTACCTGCACCCGCGGCCGCATCGGAGCCGTTCATTTGCCCGACCCCAAGTCAAGTCAAAGGTACGACGGTCTTGAACCCTTCGATCAGGCCAACGTCGTCCCAAATCATCCGTAGCGCCTCTTCTATCCTACGTCCGGCCACAGAGAATCGACCCCGCGTCTCACGGATAATGGGAGAGAAGGGAGGCCAAAAAGCCAGAATTAAACAGGCGAAAAGAAAAAAATAAAAAAAAGAAAGTCATTCGATTTCATTATTCCTTCGACTCGATTTAATTCTCCCAAAAATTCGACGAAAAAGAAAAAGGAAAAAAGAGAGAGGAAAGCAACATAGCGCCATTCCTCTCGAGATTAGAGCTCAAAGAAGAGGGAAAACGAGGTGGGAGGGAGGAAGGAAGAAGAAGAAGACGAGGCAGCGAATAGCAATCCCACACTCTCTCTCATTCTTCCCTCTTCTCTTCATCGCGCGCTCCTCTGCGATTTCTCGGTTCGTAAGCATCGAGCATTTCCGGTTTTCGTTGCGATTCTCGTTTTCTGGGAAACCTGATTTCATGTTTTTTTTTTTGGCCCCTTTTGGGTGGGTTTAGGAGGTGGGAACGATGGTGGTCCCGTCGCTTCAGTGCATGGATTCGCTGTCGAGCGACGAGCTGAAGACTAACGACTCGGAAGTTGTTGCCTCCAGCGCCGGCCGCGGCAAGAGCCCTAAGAGCGAGGGCAAGGAGGAGGGGGCCGCCGGCAAGCGCGAGAAGGAGAAGGAAAAGGAGAAGGAGCCTCCGGGGACGCAGAGGAGGTGCAGCGCGAGGATCCAGACGAAGCAGAGGGCCGAGAAGGAGCTCCTGGTACGCCGGAGGGTGGAGCTCCTGGACAACGGCGAACAGGCAACGGCCCCTGGTAAGAGGCGCAATGTGGGAGGTAGGAGGAAGTCGGGAGGGGAGAGTGCGGGAGAGGAGGGTCCGGAGGTGGATGAAAGTGAGGTGGAGGCCGTCGCGGGGACGGAGAGCGTCGGCGTCGGCGTCGAGCCGGCCAATGCGGGTTCGGGCGTGCAAAGGGAAAGCCAGGTTGCGATCGGTGGAGATAATGTGGCGAATATGGTGGAGAAGAGTGACTTCGCGAAGGTCAAGGAGACTCTTAGGTTGTTCAACAAGCATTATCTTCACTTTGTTCAGGTCAGATTTCATTTGCTTCTATCTTTTGGACGACTCTGCCGTAGCTTTGTAATTATCTTTTCAGTAGGCCCTCTTTGGTGTTCTTGTGTAAATGACATTGTCCGCTCAATGGCTATCAGGAAGAGGAGAAACGATGTAACAAAGAGAAAGCAGAAAACTCTAAAGGTTCGCAGAAACCTAAATCTAAATCCAAATCTAAGGTTAGTGTCTGCTTCACCAATTTCCTGTATTAGCCTAATGTCGCCTCTGTGGTGTATGGGCTAGCTTCTTTATGAGTCACTCAACCATGGTTTGCCATTGTCATTTCTGTGAAAATTTATAGAATAAGATGTCGTATGGTGGCAATCGCTGATTTGTGTTTATAAGACCTCATCTTCTCTTGTTTAGGAACAACAAAAAGGTTCAAAGCAATCTAAATCTAACTCCAAGGTGAGTGTCTTCTTCACCCTTTTCTTCTTTGTCTTATATTATGCTATAGCTGATGTACTTTTATTGGATTCGTTTTCATTTCGTTTCTTTCATCTCAGCTCCTGATATGTTACTTAGGCAGTTTATATTACCTCTTTGATTCTGCATAGAATAATTGTGCCTGGGCTATATCGGACTGCACGAGTTTTGCTGTGGTTTTATTGGATTCCTTTTCATCATGTTCCCTGTTAGAAAAATTAGAAAAACTTTGTCTTCATCTTAAACAAAAGCTTGAGTTTTTTAATGCCTTTTGCATCAGTGCTCCTCCGGCATAAGTTGAGTATCAGTGATGTCTAGTTCAGGTTTTGCTTCTTTAGCATTCATGCTTGGGACAATGATTGTGTCACAGCTTCACAACATTATTTATGTGCATTGTGCATGTACTGTGCATTGCACGAGATTAATGGTTGGAAGACCATTTAGGAGAGTAATATTTAGATATCTTTCCCAGATTATCAATGAGCAATTCAGTTTATACATTTGTGAACTACAACTGGGGCACAACAGTATTAAATTTCAAGAAAACTAACATCTAAAAGACAAGACTTTGTGGATGATGTAAAATGATAGCTATGGAGACCCAATCATATCTGTGCAAGTAGGAAAAAAGGGAATGATAACTAAAGGAAAGCATATGATAGAGATGGTTCTTAATAGTCATGTAACCAGAATCAAGAGAAGTATGGTGGAATCACCGATCCTTGCCTGTTGAAAATGTTCAATTTTAATGGACGGTACTGTGGATGTAAAACAGAGATCAGTCTCATTTATTGAGGAAGCAGATCATTTGAAGGGGTTTATGTGCAGAATAAATTAGACATTATGGATGAAATGAGTGTATCAAAAGTTACATCACCTTGCTACTCAAGAGGTGTTCTGATTGCCTTCTTTTTACTTCTTGCAACGGAGGTAAAAATTTCATTGTTGGCTCAGCTATTTTAAATGCTTCCTAATTGCAAAAATGAGCTTATATATGTTATATGTTGTTCTTTTTCCTCTATTCATATTTTCTCAGTCTTTGCAGTGCGTAGATCTCCTGCATTGCATGCTGTTAGCAGAATAAATTATATTTTATTGATGAAAATACAGGGTATATATACATATCAAAATACCCTTGAAGACCATTATACCCTTTTATCCTTTAACACTCCCCCTCAAGCTGGAACATGAATATCAAACATGCCTAGCTTGTTACAAATGTACTCAATCCTACTACTCCCTAAAGATTTGGTGAAAATATCAGCTAGTTGTTCACTGGTACTAACATAACTAGTAGAAATGACTCTAGCTTGAAGTTTCTCACGGACGAAATGGCAATCAACTTCGATATGTTTGGTACGCTTATGAAATACTGGATTTGAAGCAATATGAGCTGTTGCTCGATTATCACACCATAACTCTATTGGTGCAGGATCTTCGAATCCAAGTTCAACTAATAACTGATGCATCCAGACTAGCTCACAAGTAGCTTGAGCCATAGCTCTGTATTTTGATTCTGCACTTGATCTGGCCACAACACTTTGCTTTTTACTTTTCCAAGATCCTAGGTTGCCTCCTGCAAAGGTACGATACCCTGATGTAGACCTCCTATCTATAGGAGATCCTGCCCAATCGGCATCTGAGAATGCTTCCACTTTTTGTAACCATGATCCTGATAAATGAGAAACTCCGCCTATCTAGCTTATATAGCCTGTCCCAAGCCAGGGTAAAGGAGGAGGGTTAGCGTCAGGCGTAGCGAGCCGGCCGTAAAAAAAGAGCTACTCCTTAAAGAATGTGTAGCTACGCAACATAAGTTGGTGGTCCTAGAGGTTCGGTATAAGGCACAGAATATGCCGCGAAGGGCTCAAAATCCCAGAATAAGATGGTGGAAGTTAAAGGAGGGAAAACATACCGATTTCAAGGAAAAGATGTTTCAAGAAGGACCGTGGAAACTAGAGGGAGAAGTAAATAGGATGTGGAGTGAGATGTCTAAATGCATACAGAGAGTGGCAAAAGAGGTGCTAGCTGAAAGTAAAGGGCACGGACTTCAGACAAAGGAAACTTGGTGGTGGAATGAAGAGGTGCAGGAGGCAATTAAGAAGAAAAATGAGTGCTTTAGATGTCTGCATAAATGTCCTAATGAATAGAATTTGCAAAACTTTAGATTGGCACGAAAAGATGCCAAAAAAGCTGTGACAGAGGCTAGAGGCAAGGCTTTTTCTGATATGTATAAAAAACTTGGGAGCAAAGAGGGAGAAAAAGATATCTATAGGCTTACCAGGACAAAGGACAAGAAAAGTAAAGACTTGACACAGATTAGATGTATCAAGGATGAAAATCAAAAACTATTAGTAAAAGATGAAGAAGTGCAGGAAAGGTGGGTGAGCTATTTTAACAAGCTTTATAATGGGGAGGGCGATCGAGGCGAGGTGGATCTGGTGGACGCTTCTGATGAGTTAAACAGAAGGTTTGTGCGTAGAATTAGAGCACAAGAAGTCCAAGATGCTTTAAAGAAGATGAAGACTAGTAAAGCCTTAGGACCAGATGGTGTCCCTATTGAAGTATGGTGCTGCTTAGGGAATGTGGCAATAAGTTGGTTGACTAAACTGTTTAACAAGATTCTCTAAGCTAATAAGATGCCTAATGAATGGAGGAAGAGTATGATTGTGCCTATCTACAAGAACAAGGGGATATTCAGAACTGTAGCAACTATAGAGGCATTAAGCTTATGAGCCATACAATGAAATTGTGGGAAAGAGTTATTGAGCATCGTTTGAGAGTAGAAACCAAGGTCTCTGTAAATCAATTTGGATTTATGCCAGAAAGATCTACCATGGAGGCTATCTTCTTAATACGACAGTTGATAGAGAGATATCGAGAAAAGAAGAAGGATCTACATATGGTATTTATTGACCTCGAGAAGGCATATGATAGGGTCCCAAGAAAAGTTTTGTGGTGGATTCTTGAGAAGAAAAAAGTATCATTAAAGTATGTAGAGGCAATCAAGGATATGTATGATGGTGTTACTACATGTGTGAAGGCCTGTGATGGCACATCAAGTTATTTTCCGATCACAGTAGGTTTACATCAAGGTTCTGCTCTGAGTTCTTATCTTTTTGCACTAATTATGGATGAACTAACAAAGTATATTCAAGATGAGGTGCCGTGGTGTATGCTGTTCGCAGATGATATTGTCCTTATCGATGAGACCAAGGCTGGGGTCAATGCTAAATTAGAATTATGGAGAAACATGTTAGAGTCCAAAGGATTTACGTTAAGTTGGAGTAAAACGGAATACATGAAGTGTGAGTTCGCCACGACAAGAGGAGATGATCAAGAACCTGTGGATATGCTTGGACAGGAGGTACCTAAGAAAGATGCTTTCAGATACTTGAGATCAATTTTGCAAAAGAGGGGAGAGATTGACGAGGATGTTAGCCATAGAATCAAAGCAGGTTGGATGAAATGGCGCAGTGCATCTGGATTTTTGTGTGATCGCAAAATCCCTCTTAGGTTAAAGGGAAAATTTTATAGAACAGCAATAAGACCTGCAATGCTATACGGAGATGAATGTTGGCCGGTACAAAAGCAACATGAGCATAAAATTGGAGTAGCGGAAATGAGAATGTTAAGGTGGATGTGTGGTCATACAAGGATGGATAAGATAAAAAATGACGATATTCGACGAAAAGTTGGCATAGCACCGGTGGCAGAGAAGATGAGAGAATATAGATTGAGATGGTTTGGACATATTCTTCGTAGACCCTTAGATGCTCCGATAAGAACAGAAGTGTGTTACCGAGAAAATGATATGAAGAAAGGACGAGGTCGGCCGAAACTTACCTGGGGGAAGGTAGTAAAACAAGATTTACTAGAGGGGGAAATAGATTGGCGTATGGTCTGCCTTAGGACGGAGTGGAGGAAAGGTATCTGCATTGTAGAAGGGGGGATTTCCTATGTTCCAGAATGCCCTGTTTAGTGCTTTCTATTTATTTATTTATTTATTTATTTTTGGGTAACCATATTTTTACTTTTATTTTAGTATATTTTAAGCTTTAAGCTTTTTGCTTTGGGTTCATCGACCGCCGACCCCAACTGGTTTGGGATAAAGGTGATGTTGATGTTGATGTTGATCCTGATAAATGAGACCATGACCTGGAGCTTTCTTCAAGTATCTCAAAATTCTGATTATTGCATCCCAATGCGAGGTACAAGGAGAAGACATAAATTGACTCACAACACTCACCGGAAAGGAAATATCAGGTCGAGTGATAGTCAGATAATTTAATTTCCCAACAAGTCTTTGATATCTTTCTGGGTCATCTAACGGTTCACCATCCTCTGCCACCAATTTTAAGCCCACTTCTATTGGTGTATCCAGTGGTTTAGCTCCTAACATACCTGTCTCTATAAACAAAAAATTGAGTAAGAGGTTGGCCCTGCCTGTCTACTCTAAAGAAATCGTGTGAAACTTCATAAATCCTTGAGAGGTTGTTTTGTCCAGAATAAAGGACACTCAAGTAATCCCATAGGTCCTTAACCGTAGTAACATGTGTAACCAACGCGGCAACCTGAGATTCCATAGAATTCCACATTTGCCCAAGAATCCTAGCATCTACAGTATCCCATTTAGTATCAGCATCAGGCCTTTCACCATTTAGGTGATGATGCTGCTCTCTCCTAGTTAATACTACAATTCTCCTCCATTGCTGATAATTAGAGACACCAGTCAACTTTTCCTCCATCAAACAACTAGAGGATGCAGACACGACCTCACTTACCGTTCCTTTGCTATCCGCCATAACGTAAATTTCAAGACAATCTAAAAAAAACCGGCAAATTGAAAGTCAAGCACTCCCACCAAATCAATAACTAAACCCACAGGCTATCGCAACATCAACATTCACTTGTCAGGGCTCCACAATCCAATACCCACAAAGAACATCAACAAAAGATCACTAATAACCGCCAGATTTCCACCTAATGAACAACCACAGCCACGGATTCATCTACAAATCAGTACCAGCAGACATTCCTCTACCCTCCTCAAACACATCGGCATCTCAGTTGAAATTGGTCCCCCAAATTTACTAATTATAACAGCAGCAATCGACTTCCCTCAACCCAGCTTTCAGTTCACCGTACTTTCTTTTTTTATTATAAAAAAAAGATAACCTTCCTCTAGCTGTGAATCCTCCACGACAAAGCTCTAAATCGTTGCTATCAGGTGACCACAAGCTGTGCAACCATCAAAGGAAGGGTCGCTCCTCAACCAGCAGCCTCAGGGAACGCTGATTTCAGGTCGCCGGGCTTGGAGTAGCGTCGCCGGAGCTCGGCGACTGGGACAGCAGATCGCCGGCGACTGGAGGAGCTTCGCTGGGCCTCGGCGACACCTGATAGAGGGTCACCGGGCCTTGGCGACGTCAGGCGACGCCTGACAGAGGGTTCGCCGGCTTGGATCTGGGTTGGCCGGCCTGGATCTGGGTCCGTTGGGTCTAGATTTGGGTTGGCTGGCCTGGATTTGGGTTCGCCGGAGGTGGTTCTAGGGTTCAGGTCTTGGTCGGTGATGGTTCTAGGGTTCAGATCTAGGTTTAGGTGTTAACCTAGCTTTGATACCATGTTAGCAGAATAAATTATATTTTATTGATGAAAATACAGGGTATATATACATATCAAAATACCCTTGAAGACCATTATACCCTTTTATCCTTTAACACATGCAGTTATGCTGAATCATGTTATTTCCAAATTGTTGGCCTACTTATCTCACATTTTTCCAGGAGTACTATTGTTGCAATTATCATTCTCTATCAAATTCCTGATTATCTCTTCTATCAAATTTGAAATCGATCTTTCCTCTCTTGGTTGTGAAATACTTTGTTGTCATTTTCTTGGAAATGTTTTTTCTTGTCGTGTGATTTTTGGTTCTAAAAATTCAAATGTGCGAACACTTCTTGCTTTGTTTTGATAGGTGATATCATCTTATATGTAGTTGTTTTGATGCTTATTCGATGTCTCTCCAAAAATATTGCAGAAAGAAAATTCAACAGGAGATACCAAGAAATTAGCCATGAGGCCCGATTTGAAGGCAATAACCAAGGCAGGTTGACATGATCTTGTGTATTCTTAGGGTTCATCAGCAATTATGTCTACTTTTAATTTCTGACTCTTCGTAAATTTTGCGGATCCACATTGAATTTTTTCTAGATTGAGCGTACTTGAAACATGTCAAAAAATGACATGTTGAATCATATACTGCTTTTCACAACTTAAATTTTGAAAGAAGAATCGTAAGCAGAAGTCAGAAGTAACTTTGCATGCTTTGATTCTTTTGTAGTACTTCAATTTTTCTGACATTTGTAGCTCCTCATGTTTATTCCATCTGATTTTTTTCTCTGATGTATTGGATCCCTCTCAAGCATGCTGCTCTCATATGGCTTGTCTTTATTTTTTGGAAGAAAGAAGATTGGGGTCTTGTCTTGTGACAATCTTACTCACTCGTACATTTTCTTATGTCAGATGCTTGAGACCAATGGTGTCTTGCATCCTAAGAAAAGGTTTGGTAATATACCAGGTAGGTGGTCTGCATTGTACGTTCACTTGACGATGTCCTTAGTTTTGATTAGGACTTTTAAGCTTAGGGATAGTTGATCTGTGTGATTGTGAGATGAAAATACAAAAGCAACTTCTGCAAATTTTACATGTTGCTTTGAATGTCAGGTATTAATGTTGGTCATCAGTTTTATTCACGAGCTGAAATGGTTGTCGTTGGATTTCATAGTCATTGGTTGAATGGTATCGACTATATGGGCCAAGCATATAGAAAGGTAATGACTCTTTTTTCCCTTTCATTGGTCTTGGTCTTTTGAAGAGGTGGAATCATAAATGTCCTTTCTATTTATTTATATTTATTTATTTTATTTTTGGGGTACCCATGTTTTTGCTTTTATTTTAGTATATTTTAAGCTTTTTGCTTCGGGTTCATCAACCGTCGACCCCAACTGGTTTGGGATAAAGGTGATGTTGATGTTGATGTTGATGTTGATGATGTTGATGTCTTTAGGTCTATCAGTCGATGAAATGTGGAGTGTTTACATTTGGATTTTTCTATTAGTGAATTGGTTTGGGATAAAGGTGATGTTGATGTTGATGATGTTGATGTCTTTAGGTCTATCAGTAGATGAAATGTGGAGTGTTTACATTTGGATTTTTCTATTAGTGAATTGATTTTGAAGAGGGGATTAACCAGCTATCTTTTCCCCACACAGTAGTTCAATCGTTTATTGGTTCTCCCTTGTAATGTTGGGGTAAACTTTTAGTATTGATAAATGCTTTTATGCTAGCATCCAATGGGGTACATCAGTTATTGAAATTACATTTCAGTGTGATGACCTAGATGGTATTCGGTGTTGGTTTTGGCAATGGCCTTTTTAACTTAGTAGTAGTTTAGCGAAGTGTTTTTGATACTTGATTTTTAAATCATAGCTGACTATCCCCTTCATTGGATAGTACTAGCATTACCATAATACTGAATTGACTATAAAGTCACTAGGATGCGGTCTGTTTGTAGTTACTTTTAGTTTCTTTCTTTTACTTTATTCAATTTTTTCCACTCTCTTAATTTGACTTTTATAATGTGTGTAAGAGTTGAAACTTTCAAAATATGTGACATATAGAATCATGTATAATTCTTTCTTAGTTTTTGAAACTTAAAAACTTTTCTTTCCTTTTTCAAGTTTTTGGAGGGAAAGTAAGACGTAGGAAAAATTCACCTTTCTAGTGTGTAGACATACACATGCCAAGTGATTTAGTTATTCTTTTAATTAGCTTTTTTGGATACCAAACCTCATACTTTTTTTCTTTTTTCTCTTTGGCCCACTTCTTTTATTTACCAACCGACAAAGACAAATGTCAAGAAGGGGTGTGGATGAGCTTCTTGGCTTTTCTAGTTGGAAGCACTAGTGGCTTTCAGTAGAAGCAAACCATGGGAGAGGTGGAGTTTGTCCCAAACGCTTACTTGGTCAAATGACGCTGAAGGTGCATGTATGCTAGCTTATGTTTCAGACTTGTAATTTACTAGATCTCAAATTCTATTAGAAGGAAATCAATTTGTTTGTGGTGAGAGAAAGTTAACCAACAAGAAAAACCTCCTCCCACTAGTTGGGTCATTTACATCGATTTTCTCAGTCTTGCACCCAACCTATTATCATCTCCTCTTGAGATTTGTAAACTCAAGATCTTTTACGCTATGTTTGGGAGAGAGGGAGGTGATGAAAGAGAGGGGAGAATGCACCCAGTTTTAAAATTTTCCTCTCCACTCTCATCCTCGCAAATTTCAAATTGTCCATTTTCCCTAGTTTCTCAAACAAAGCCATTGGGGAATACCCCCACTTCTTTTGCCCATTTTGATGCCTTGCAATTTTCTCTTCACATGTAAGCTTCATAGTTGGTTTCTCTCATCTTTTTCTAAATTGAGGTGTCCTGTCATCCAGGTAAGTCATTTTATGTTATAGAAGGTTTACGATTGGATAAAAGTTGTGCTCGATCATCACTATTAACAATATCTGATTTAATGGGATTATCCCAAAGTGCTTAAACATCAATTTAGATGGCTTCAATTTGTTGATCGATTTTTTTGGGTTCAAGTGTCATTTGGATGTTAGGTATAGAGTGTCTTTTGATTAATTCGGGTATGGGGTCAAAGGGATTTTCGTCAAGAGAAAGTTACGTCAATAAGAGCATTAGAGGGAGAAGGAATAATGAGAACTGGCCTAACTCTTTAACGGATAGAAAATCATGCCATGAGGCAATTATCACAGAGAGATTATGACAGCAACAATCGATGTTCTAGCACATGTAAAACGTTTTGTGAAAAGCCATGCGTTTAACGAGCCTTATGTCAAACTCAATAAGTGCAATGTCTGTAGAAAACCCCATGAAGACTGAATAGCTCTTGGTCTTTCAAGTATTGATACTAATGCCGTTTGTGGCACATCTCCCTAATATTTATGTATTGGCAATGAGGAGAGAGAAGATGGGCGTAGATGTCCAAATTGATGTTAGTACCCTAGTTATGGATTTTATGCATATAATTTTGCTTGGTAGACCTTTTCAATTTCTTTCGTTTTTGGGATCGTTGGACAGTTATCAAAGCGACTCTTTGGTTTTTGGTTGTCATTGAATACCATATGTAGTTATGGATTATTTTGACAAGCCTTGTTAATAAGTAAACAGTCTACTGAGTAAACTCTTGCTCTGACCATGCTTTTATTTTTTCAATACTGCTTTATATTGTTTGATGTTGAAGTATGTCCCACATCGCTTGATAATGAGTTCTAAATGCTCTTTTTGTTCATGTGGTCTCTCTCCACCTATTAGTTTAAGTTTTTGGATTGGACTTTCTAACATGGTATCAGAGCCAATGCTATCCCTTTCGCAAGTGTGCATGGTAAAAGATTCCTAAAAGAAAATCCACGTGAATGTGTGTAGTCAAAATTTTACGTGCTGCTCGTAATCCGGCTTGTACGTGAGTGGGGGTGTTGAAGTATGTCCCACATTGCTTGAAAAAGGGGTTCCAAATGCTCTTTATATTAATGTGGTCTCCCTCCACCTATTAATTTAAGCTTTTGATTGGACTTTCTAACATATGACTTGTTGCCTTAGGAGCGCTCTTTTTTCAAACATGTAAGTTGCTTGTTGTTGGATGTGTTGAGACTTATTTAAAATGCATGGACAATGAAGTCGTTGGTCATGTGCATTTGTTCCAGGAATACAGTAATTACACATTCCCCGTTGCTGTGGCGATTGTTCTATCAGGCATGTATGAGGATGATCAAGATAATGCTGATGACGTTGTATATACTGGTCAAGGAGGGCACAATCTAACTGGTGATAAGCGTCAAATTCGGGATCAAGTATTGGAGCGTGGTAATTTGGCTCTAAAGGTGTGCAAATCATTCTGTCCCCACTAGTTCTTTTCTTTTCCATTCTGAATGCTTGCTCTTGCTAGCTCTAAACTATTCTGTCTTTTTGGGTAAGTGCATCAAAAAGGTCGTAAGACAAGGCGAAAGTGCAATGAGTCCCAAAACTTTCAATAAGTGCAATCAAATTCTAAAATTTGTCAAATTGGTGTAATCAAGTTTCTTTGTTAGCTCTATCCAATTTGGATAGTGAAAAATACTGACATGGCTCTTGTTGTTACTTTCTTAAGAGACATGGTGCCGTTGTGGGGGCCACCAAGCGCCACGTAACACAAAACATAAAAAATTTTAGAATGAAAAACAGATGACAAATTAAAAGTAAAAGAAAAAGGAGGATACAAAAAGGGCAAGAATTAAAAATGAAAAATTTCCCTACTGCTCACTCGTACATGCCTTCCATCGAGTTCAGAGTGGTCACCTTCACTCCACCATTAAACTCCCCGCACAAGCCCTATGGCAGCAACCAAATTCTCAGAAGTAGTTGTAGCTTCTCCCTCATCTTGTGCTTTGCTAGCTTCTTCAATCGATTGATCCAAAGAACGTGTTGTTCATTGGAGAGAGTCCAACTTCCTATTCTCGCCTCAATAACTGCTGGAATTGGAACAAACAAGCACAGAGATTGAGCAGCTACCCAGAAGCATTGACGAGAGTAGAATTGCTTCCTTCCAAAAAGTCGTCGCCTTTTTGCTCCGTGAAGTATTTTGTGATAACGTGCAGAATTTTTCTGAACCAGAGAGACAACGTGAGGATTTGTGGGAAAAAAAGGACAATATGAAAGTTCCTAAGTTTGTCTAAGAGGGGGAGATGAAGAAGGCATGCTCTAATGACTCTTGTCTTAGCAAGTCGTTGGTCCTTGTTGACCCTCACTTGGGCAAGTCAGTGGTCTATGCAAGTCTACCTCGGTCTCATTGTTGCTGCTATCAACTTGTTGGAGAAATGATCTACTCCATCAGAATCATCCTGTTGTGCCATTTCTTTTGATAGATATCCTTTGAGTTTTCCTTTTATTTATTTATTTTATTTTTTTGGAAAGTGGCAGACATGGCAACCGCATCGGCATCTCTATATTCGAAAAACATGATGAAAAATGCTACCTCATCTTTTTCCGTTCCAAATTAGATGGAATTAACAAAAGGACTTAAGTGCACCAAATTGACAAGTTTGAGGACTCAATTGTACTTTTGTCACAAATTTTTGGACTTCTGGAACACTTATCCTTTTTTTCCCTTAACTTTGTGGAAACTTTTTAGGCTGTTAGAGTAATTAAATATTAAACCATGCCTTCATCCAACAGTTTAAGCTTTTGGAACAGTTGGCAGTGGTCCCACAAAATCTCACATGATATCAGAGCAGGAGGTCTCGAGTTCAAATCCTTCTAGGCCCCTATTTGCCTCCCCAATGATATATTTCCACGCTTGGTACTAGGCAAAAAGACCAGACTAAGCGTGAGGGGGAGTGTTAGAGTAATTAAATATTAAACCATGCCTTCATCCAACAGCTTAAGCTTTTGGAACAGTTGGCAGTGGTCTCACAAAATCTCACATAGGCTATTCATTATAAGACAAGGTTCTAATCCCCCTTTGTTCACCGACTTATTGGACGTTGATTTGTATTTCTAGTTATCACATCGATCTTTTTGTGTTATAAAATTGGGGTAGCGGAAATGAGGATGTTAAGGTGGATGTGTAGTCATACAAGGATAGATAAGATAAAAAAAATGACGATATTCGACGAAAAGTTGGAATAATGCCGGTGGCAGAGAAGATGAGAGAACATAGATTGGGATGGTTTGGATATATTCTTCGTAGACCCCTAGTTGCTTCAATAAGAACAAAAGTGTATTACTGAAAACACGATATAAAGAAAGGAAAAGGTCGGCGGAAACTTACTTGGGGAAAGATAGTAAAACAAGATTTAATAGAGTGAGAAATAGATTGGCGTATCGTCTGTTTTATGACGGAGTGGAGGAAAGCTATTTGCATTGTAAAGGGGGGGATTTCCTATGTTTTAGAGTGCTCTGTTTAGTCATTTATATTTATTTATTTATTTTCAGGGATATTCATGTTTTTGCTTTTATTTTAGTATATTTTAAGCTTTTTGCTTCGGGTTCATCGACTGCCGACCCCAACTGATTTGGGATAAAGGTGATGTTGATGTTGACATCGATTGTTTTGTGTTGCTATTCAAATACTTCTGTTTCCGATTTCCATTGTCCTCAATAAGAACAGCACTTAAACCATCTTATTGTCCTTCCAATATGATTTGAATGTAGAACGTGAGAGTTGACTCTCTTTGTTTCTATACTTATGAGTGGGTTGTAATGTTCTCTTTAAGTTTCTTCTTAACTTCTTTTCCTGGGCAAGTGAATTGAATCTTATTGGCATCTGATAAGAAATGGAGTGATTTGCAGTCAACATGTGCTATTGCAGAATTGCATTGACCAAAATGTGCCTGTCAGAGTAATTCGCGGTCATGAATCCAGAAGCAGCTACTGTGGCAAAGTTTATACATACGATGGGCTGTATAAGGTACTGACACTGTGCGGTGAACGAGGTTCCATTATTTGCTAGTCAGTTTCTGCGGCAGACCATCATGTCTTCATCAACTCAAATTTCATCAAACTGCATTTCTTTGCCAAAGGAAACACATTGGCCCATTTTCACATGCACCACTGCAATAAACCTGTCAAAATGGGTGATAAACTCATTTCTTAACCCATGTATGATGGGCTGAGTTGTTAGACAAGCTAGTTATTTTCAATAGTTGGGCCTTATATAGTTTTATACATAATATGAGTGTTAAGTGAGTTGTGAATGGGTTTACTCGTTATTCTCTCTCGTCCTACTTGATTACGCCCTCACTCATTCGACACTCTTAGCTTAGTTTAGGTACGCATTTTCCTATATTGGATTATATATGCAAGTGTTTTGGGAACATGGTTGAGTCAGGTATGAGTGATTAAATTTGCTCTGCAACATATGAGTCATGAGCGGATTAAATGGGTCTATTTGGGTCGAACCATTTATGACTCGCCCAAACGCGACCTGGCCCACCCGTTTGATGGGTCTAGTGCAGCATGTGCACACACAATGTTACTTGAAATGTGAAATCAGTTCAGGAGGCACACGGTGCATTGAAAACTGTGTAGATATATGATGTCTCATTTTATTTTTTTCTGTTCTATAGGTCGTTACGTACTGGGCGGAGAAGGGTATATCTGGATATACTGTCTTCAAATTTCGATTAAGGAGGATGCCAGGGCAGCCCATGTTGACTACTAACCAGGTAGGATTTTCTTGTATTTGATGTTTTGACTTGAGCCTACTGCATATGAATTATTCTCCAACTAAGTGTACTTGGATTATCTACTACAATTCTAGAATTCATTTGCATTTTTTGATGGTGGGAGAATTGCTAGGGCCTTTAGGCAAAGCCAAGCAGTGCCTGTATAGTATTAGGCACGAAAGGCATGGCAACTGTTATGGAAAGGAGAACAAAAAGAAAATTCTGCAAAATAAGAGCTTTAAGAAGTCTATTGCATTGCAACAATGAAAATGAGTATGCCTTACAACGGTGGGAATCATCTGAAAGATGAAAAGTACTATAACATGTTTTAAACTTCTTACATGTAAGAGTACATTGACCAGCCAAAAAGAGGAAAATTTAAAAACCTGAGTCAAGTATTTTCTATTCGGTTGCCTGGTATTGACTAGCAGGTTTTGCTGTTTTTTTGAACCCCAACATGGTGCCGAGGCTAATTCGAAAAATAATTGTGCGATCAGTTTCAAGAAATGAATTTGAATTGTATTAGGATTATAATTAGCAAAACCAATGTGGATGATGACGCAATTGAAATCAAAAGTCGTTTAAGTGATTGCAGATGGTCACATGACCAATGTAGGGCACTTGTCTGCAGAATAGGTTCTGTGGGTTTCAATCTCCTTGAACATTTATCATATTTATGACATGTAATTGCCATTTTCAAAAGTCACGCTCATGTAATTCTCTGGATGGATCCTTGCTATTTTTATTTTTAAAAGGTTCTTAATAGGAGGAACATTTACGAAATAAGCTCGCTTGACGATTTTTATAAATTGGCTTGAATACCTTGGAAACAAAATTGGTGTAGTCAAAGACAAACTTAAGGGGTAAGATCCAAAAATGACTGGAAAAAGGTGCAAAAAAAGCACAAGTCCAAGGTGGGAGAGGTTCAGTAACTTAAGATTTCAAGGTATTAATAAATTTGTGTAAAGTGGGCCAAAATCATTCAACTAACTCAAATATAAGAGAACAACCAGAAGAAAATGCACCTTAGCTGAAGGAGAGGATGGAAAATGTCCTAAACTTTTTTTCCATGCACGAAAGCCAAAAACTGAATGCAGACACGGTCCCATGGGTTTGGAAATATATATTACAATGCGGGGGACCTGTTGAGGGAAGGAGGGAGGTTCGGTAGTTTCCATATTTATTGTGAGACCTTGCTTATCAAATCAAGTACGTTTAGCGGGTAAATCAGTTAGGATTTACATTCTATTGAGGTTATACCCCAGTCTTGGTTGTGCTAGAGCACCCCTTTCTATTTGCGAGAGTTGCCATCCTCTTCATCTCTGTAAATGAAAGTTTGAATTCACAGTTAAAACAACTATTAGTGTTTATGGTTTCAGTTCAGTATTCATACTCAATTACTATTTGATAGGGTTCCAAGAAAAGTTTTGTGATGGGTTCTTAAGAAGAAAAATGTACCCTTAAAGAATGTAGAGGCAATCAAGGATATGTATGATGGTGTTACTACATGTGTGAAGGCCTGTAATGGCACATCAAGTTATTTTCCAATCACAGTAGGTTTACATCAAGATTCGGTTTTGAGTTCTTATCTTTTTGCATTAGTTATGAATGAGCTAACAAAAGATATCCAAGATGGAGTGCCGTGGCGTATATTATTCTTAGATGATGTTGTGCTTATTGATGAGATCAGGGTTGGGGTTAGTACTAAATTAGAATTATGGAGAAACATGTTAGAGTTTAAAGGATTTACGTTAAGTTGGAGTAACGCAGAATACATGAAGTGTGAGTTCCCCGTGACAAGATAAGAAGATCAAGAATTCGTGGATATGTTTAGACAGAAGGTACCTAAGAAAGATGCTTTTCGATATTTGGGATCAATTTTGCAGAAGAGGGGAGAGGTTGAGGAGGATGTCGGCCATAAAATTGGAGCAGATTGGATGAAATAGAGCAATGCATCAGGGTTTTTGTGTGATGGCAAAATCCCTTTTAGGCTAAAAGGAAAATTTTATAGAACAGCAATAAGACCTGCAATGCTATACGGAGCTGAATATTGGCTAGCACAGAAGCAACATGAGCATAAAATGGAGGTAGCGGAAATGAGGATGTTAAGGTGGATGTATGGTTATATAAGGATAGATAAAATAAGAAATGTAAATATTCGACGAAAAGTTGGGATAGTACCGGTGCTAAAGAAGATGAGAAAATATAGATTGAGATGGTTTGGACATATTTTTCGTAGATTTCTAGATTCCTCGGTAAGAATAAAAGTTTGTTGCCGATAAAATGACATGAAGAAAGGAAGAGATTGGCCGAAATTTACTTGGGGGAAGATAGTAAAACAAGATTTAATTAATTGGGAAATAGATTGGCGTGCGGTCTGTCTTAGGACGAAGTGGAGGAAAGCTATTCGCATTGTAAAGAAGGGAATTTCCTATGTTTTAGATTGTCCTGTTTAGTTCTTTTTCCCTTTTTTGTATTCTTGTCTTTGCTTTTATTTTAATATATTTTATGCTTTTCTATTTGGGTTCATCGATTGTTGACCCTAATTGGTTTGGAATAAAAGTGATGTTGATGTACTATTTGATTATCCTCAACATAATTGTAAATTGATTGATCTCCTTTCTTATTGTTTGTCTCCCCAATGGCAGGTTCAATTTGTTTATGGTCGTGTTCCTAACTCTGTGTCAGAAATACGTGGGTATGATACTTATAAACTGTAAAATGGGGAAAAGAATAATTTATATGGACTTTTAAGGAGTATCTTACCTTATCGAATATTTGTTGTATAAGATTGGTATGCAAGGATATCACTGGGGGTGAAGAGGCTATTCCTATACCAGCTACAAATTTAGTGGATGATCCTCCTATTCCACCTTCAGGCAAGTAATTGACACATTCTTGTGCATTTATGTGTGGAAGCTATGAATGGTCTAACCTGTTAAATGATTATTTCCAGTTGATTGCTTGCCACTGGGTTGTGTCACATCTTGTTCTTTGGATGAAGGTTAACTTGGGTGAATTCGATTGGTGTATCATATATGTGTAGCATGTCCTATCATGAGTTGGTTGTCTTATGAATACAACCATTATTGAGAGAGCAAACCCTGCTAGGGATTTGGTTGTTCTGCATGCCTTTTGAGATTGGATCAGAGAGATTGGAAGAAGAGATATCTGAGAGCTACTCGTCAGAGATGGTGGTGGAGGCAATGGGGTGCATGTGCTGCATGGCAGCAAGTCATGTCAACATTAGCAGATGTAGGCTCCGCACTGAAGATGGGGTCGATTTTATACTTCCATTGATAGCTCCTCACAACCACGTAGGAGAGGATATTGCCACACGGGGTTTTCCTTTAGCCTAAAATAGATGGACCTGACAGATATTTGTTTGCGCAATGCATACAAGCATTAGGAGTTAATCACATGATTTGAATGTTTTAAATTCAGTTGCATTTTGGGTATTAGTTGATTTACTAATATGAACGTGTTCATTCTAATATTTCAGGTTTCACATATGTCAAGACTATTCAAGTTTCAAAGAATATAATTCTTCCCGCAGCTTCCACAGGTTGTAAGTGCCGAGGAGGTTGCATTGATCCTAGGATCTGTTTGTGTGCTACATTAAATGGTTCTGACTTTCCATATGTGCAGCGAGATGGTGGCAGGTGAGGATTGTTGTATTATGTGGTTATGTTAATGATTCGATTCAATTAACGCACTATAATCCATATGATCAAATACAGTTCTCTTGCTTGTCAAATGAGGAACGATTCCCTGTAGATATGGTGCTTGTTGTTTACAACCTCAAGTTTGTTACTCGTCACAAACTGACAAACTCCTTGGTGAAGTGTTTTTACTAAATCATGTTCGCTTTGGGTTTCCTCATCATACATTACTCCCTCTGTGTGTGTGTGTGTGGATGGACAGATGTTAAATTCAGTGGTTATTTTGTACTTTTCAGACTAATAGAAGCTAAGGATGTCGTCTACGAATGTGGCCCAAACTGTGGCTGTGGACCTGATTGTGTAAATCGGGTGTCTCAGAGAGGCATAAAATATCGTCTTGAGGTTGAATTTTGATTGAATGATGCAAAATCCTTCCCTAATGACATGTTGAGCCTCTCCTTCTCCTTTTCCTTTGATTGACTTCTGCTCATGGATTCCAGGTGTTCCGAGCGCCACGTAAGGGTTGGGCTGTTAGATCATGGGACTTTATACCTTCCGGAGCACCGGTATGCGAATACATTGGTATTCTCAAGAGGGCCGAAGATATGGACAATGCCTGTGAGAATAATTACATTTTTGATATTGATTGCTTGCAAACCATGAGGGGTCTTGGTGGAAGGGAGGTTAGCATCTGATACTCTAACTTTGTTGATAACTTATTAGAGTTGGATTTATACATGTAAAACTAGCTGCATGCCTTTAGTTCCACACAAGTTTGATGAAAAAGATTTGTAATACAGATATATGTTGTTTTAAATGTTGCATCGTAGTATTATTATCTTCAAAATGTGTTAGGATGTTATATTTGGTAAAAGCAAAATGCATTTCTGAATACATCCTCAATTTACGGTACTGGGGATATCAAATACTTTTCTTCTTGTGCACAGACAACCAATAACTTAATTTCTTCCAGAACTTTTTTCCCTAATTGCACTTTTGTATGTACTTTATATATAGTAAATTATGAGATAGTGTGAATTAATTGCTAGTTCCCAAGATAATTGGGGCACTTGATAGTTCCATAATGATTAGGGACAAGAAAGGATGGTAAGGCTTTTAGAGTGGGTATGATTTTATAGAACATACAAGTCATGAAGAATTATTGTAAAAAGGTATGAAATCTTTGTTTTAGATGGAGTTAGAGGTGATCTTTTACTTTTGAATAACAAGACGTTGATTTGGATATGTTGTCTCCATCGTAAAAATTTGTTCTTGCATACGAGTCCAAAAACGTCTGGGGACTGGTATGAACTTGCGATATAAAAGCTCTTTTCCTTAGTTGTCCTTGATTGCTTAAATTATATACAGTCCATTAACTGGATAATTGCAGCTGTGAATATTTTAGTCAAAGTCTCAGAGTTTCAATTTTATCAATTAAGCATTTCATGGAGGGATCTCAGCTTCAAGAAATAGGTGCTAGGCATTAAATGAGTGATCATTACCTTAAAAAGTCTTGTTATATTGTGCTGAAGTGTTATCCAAATCACTTGTTTGTGGATTTATCATGACCTTATAGCTTAAGCTTTGGGGTTAGACTTTTAACATGGTATTAAGTGTCAAGTTTCCATGTGTGCTGCCTCATTTAAGTTTATTTTGCATGTAGGTCCTTGACCTGCACTTCCATGTGCATTCATATGGTTTCAATCTGATTTACATTTGAGAGGGGGTGTTAAATTTTATTTCACCTCATTTGTTTATGGGGTTGGGGTCTAACCTGACCTTATTTGCTTATTCCCTCTTTCCTTTCCATAACTTAAGTTTTTGAATTGGTTTTTTTTTCAAAAATTTTTAAATCAGAAATACCATTGCATTAAGTAAGGAATGAATGAAGTTGTTCATCATGTGCATCGGTATTTTATTTGGTAGGTGGCATATCGTCTATGATCAGCCTTTTCATTGCTTAAAATTGTAAGTCTTCAAATTTTGCTGCAAATACGGAGGTTAGTTTCCACGGAGGTCTTTATACAGGAGATTAGTGCTTTCTTTTGGATATAATTTAAAATGTGTAGATGGTTCAAAATTATGTCAGGCTACTTTTTTTCTCCCGCTGTCTTGAGAATAGTCAAAACAGGGTAGTTTGTTTTCAAGTTTTCCTGAATGCTGTTTTCTTCCTTTTTTTTTTGGGTAAGGAAAAAGAAAGGTAGAAATAAGAAATAATGTTTTCTTCAATTTTAATCTAGCTGTTTCACGAATTTGACAAGAAATATGCAAGATCTATGCACTTCTTCAAAGCATTGTCCTTTTAGATTGAAAGTTGAAAAATGGAAATTCGTGTTGCTGTGAGAAAGCTAACTTCGTCATATCTGGGGAATGCATTTTTTCTGTGAATAACAGCTCAAATGTGTACTTCTTCTCTGAGATATATACTGAAGTTCACACTTTCAAAAGGACCACTTGTGATTAACTTTTCCATAGTGAAAAAACACCATTTCCTTTATATATGATAGAAGCAAGTGGCCACTTCATGTTTCTCATATTTCTCATCCATGATCAGAGGAGGTCACGAGATGCATCCTCTGAGACAGTTGATCATATGAGCAAGCATGATGACCAGAAATCCGAAATCCCTGAGTATTGCATTGATGCTGGTTCAGTGGGAAATATTGCCAGGTTTATCAATCACAGCTGTGAGCCTAATCTATTTGTTCAATGTGTATTAAGTTCCCACCAAGACATTAAGCTGGCTAGGGTGGTGCTATTTGCAGCCGACAACATACCACCATTGCAGGTGATTTACTTTTCTGTCTTCTGATGAACTCTTCACTTGGTAGCTAAAGACTTTCTTAAATATATTCGGCAGCACTGTGTTGAGTTATAGTCTCTGTGTCTGTACTTCCGTGCGCACTTACAAGATAAGGTGCACGCACGTGGCTGCTAGCCTGAAAGCCTTGTGTATTCATGCTAACTGACAATGTGCTTGTGCAGATACTGCATGATTCGGAGACTTGGACCTTTATATGATTTTATTTTAGTATACTTTTGCTGATAGATTTGTTAAAGTGTGGACCACTGGTACTTGCTAATTTTGAGGAACTGACTTTTTTTAAACAGGTTTTGTTCTAGTTTTAGTTGGCAAGACTGACATCCACTTATTTTGTGTGTAGGAGCTCACATATGACTATGGCTATGCGCTTGATAGTGTTTTTGGCCCTGATGGAAAAGTGAAAAGAATGCCGTGCTACTGTGGTGCTGCCGATTGTAGGAGGCGCTTGTTTTAAAATGCTAAAATATTTCAAGCGCTTGTTTCACCTTCTGTAGTCTTTATGCTTTTCTCGGCCAAGCAAAATTTTGTGCTAACGTGCTATTGTGTAAGCTTGTTTGTCCCTGTAATCTTGTTTCTGCTGTAACAGGTTAGATACAATAGGTTAGATTCTATGGAGAGGGAAAGGAAGTAGGTTCTGTTGTGAAAATCAACGAAGTGCATGTTGTTTGTTGGGTTGTGGAAGTAGGATTTGTAATGTTCCTGTGTTACGACATTTTGGGCTTTGATTGCCCACCATATCTGCAAATGAAAATTCAGAGGTGAGAGGGGAAGCAACAACGGTGCATTTCCCTCGCTAAAAAAGACTTGGTTTTGTAGAACGTGCGTGTCTATTGTTCTTTATTGTATAAACCCTTTGGTTTTCCTTTGAAGTTACTCATGCCATGTGGTCACGTCAGAGTGAGTGTGCCTTGTTACACTTCCATCAAGTGGTCCTGGGTTTTTCTCCCTGGTAAGACAACTAGGCTGGTGAAATCTCATGCTTTCTTTCACTTCTGCAACTTGCGAGTAAACGTGGATTGCACAGGAAAATGACTGTCCATCTCCAAACTCGGCCCTAAATTCTCCAACTCCTTCGGCTTCTGATTTTCTGGAGTTGAATCTAGTCATTAGAGGGGTATATCTTGCGGTGGTGTTATGTAGACATGTCTTTGTTCCTTTTGATCCATCAGCAATGGGCAACGATTTGAGGGGTTGCCCTCATAGTCTGGTGGGGTTTTAATTAATGTCAGTTGTCGACGGTGATAGGCCTTTGTCTCACTGACAAAATTGAAAAGTTTAGGATTGAGTTTGTACGATAGGTTTTAATCACTTTGCTATCGAAACTCTTTGCAGCACTCATACATTGTGTGCAGATGAGATGCTCACGCTTGAGTAATTGCCCACATGTGCTTCGAGGCGTATTCTAATACTTGATATCTTGACTGCGTACATCCTCGCAAAAGAAATTCTCCCAGCAACATTTAGATTTACATTTTGGCACTTATACTTTGATCCCCCTAGTCTTATTTCCTTAGTTTGTCGTCGAACCCAAGTTTTGTCTCCTTGGCTGCCAGATCTCCTAACCATGTGATGTCATGTATACAAGTTTTCGGCTTTGGCAAAGGTGAAAGTTGCTCAGGAATTCAGATTCGTTTATTAGAAAAATATTTTTCTAAACACAGCTATTTATATCATTTACAAAAATTGAGTGAATTAAATATGTTTTCATCGTTTACGAAAATATTTAAATATAAATTGTTATTGGTAATGAAAATATATATTTTTGTAAATAAATGCAGTCTTGATGTAAATAAGTTTTTTTTTAAAGTGGGGATTGGCTTTTTGAGTCAAACAAGAGAATTAGGCAAAAATTGCCAAAAAGATTTGTCCCTCTAAAACAGCATATCTTAACTTACCAGTCTTGGCGACCCATCTTTAACCTCACTTTCAACTAATAAGACAGTCACTAAACCTTCGTTTTGCCGCAAAATTATGTAAATGTCGCCTTATCCTATCTACTTCGAATTTGACAGCCCAACCCAAGAAAAAGAAAAGAAAAAGAAGAAGAAGACAAAAATAAATAATAAATAATGAAAATCGAATAATCCATACAGAAAGCTATGAAAATAAATAATAAATAAAAATAATCAATATCACAAAAAATTCAAATTAGTATATATCTGATAAACTTATTGCGAATTATTTTTTTGATCATAAAAAATTCTAAGATGGTACACCTTTGATAAATTTACCTTAAATTAGTATACCTATAATAAATTTATTATACGTTAATTTTTGTTAAATTTTATCGTTAAATTATTGAGTTAGATAATACGTTACAATTGTGGAGTGTATACATTTGGGTTTTTTACTTTTTGTTTGTCACAAGTGTATCAATTTGAGATTTTTATGGCATTAACTTAATTTAATAGAAATTAATGAAGGGTAGATTTGTAATAAATATTTTAGTTTAAGATTTTTTTATGGTAAAAAAATCAGTTTTGAATAAATTTGCTATAAATATATCAATTTGATGTTTTTGGTGATCAAATAAATAGTTCGTCATAAATTTATCGTATACGTACTAAATTTAGTGTTTATTATGATAAAAAAATAATTTGAGATAGATTTATCACAACGGTACTAGTTTATAATTTTGTGATATTAATTTTAAAATAATAATAATAATTGAACAATCGAAAAACAACGTCACATCTCCCGGTCGCTTCTCACTCTAAGACAAGTCCAACCCACGAGGCCATTCACGCAACTACTTGCATTTCCACGCTCCTCTTTGAAAATGTCTCTCTACTCTCAGCTGCAATCATCGTCTTCCTCCTCGTCGCTTCACTCCTTCACCCCCCCTTTGACGCTGTCCATGCTCTGAGCTCCCGTCTTCTTTTCCTGCTGCATCGATGGCGACGGCGGTTCTGCTGGCCCTCGCGGTCGTCTTGTCCCTGGTGGTCCTCTCCTCCGCCGCTGCGGAGGAGGTCTCCACCTACGTGGCTTACAACACGAGCTTCGGGATCGCCCCCGGCAAGCTCAACGTACACCTGGTGCCCCACTCCCACGACGACGTCGGCTGGCTGAAGACCGTCGACCAGTACTACGTCGGCGCCAACAACTCCATCCGGGTAAACGGTTTTGACCCTCTTCCGTGCTTTGTTCGATTGTTCTGTGAGGTGGAGTCAGCGGGGGCTGACGGAGTGGTGGGCTCGAGTTGGTTCGCAGGGAGCTTGCGTGCAGAACGTGCTGGACTCGGTGATCTCGGCGCTTCTTGATGATAAGAATCGCAAGTTCATTTATGTCGAGATGGTACTTCTTTTTTACTCAATTCAGTGGCGTTTTCGGTTGCGTAAGGAGGATGGTGGTTTGATTGGGTATTTTTTCTTCTTCCTTTTCTTCTTGAAGGCTTTTTTCCAAAGATGGTGGAGACAGCAAAGCGAAACAATGAAGATTAAAGTGAAGGAGCTGGTTGACTCGGGTCAATTGGAGTTCATGTACATTCGGCTTTATGAATCTTTCTTGTTACTGTCTTTCCATATTTGCTTACTCAATGGAAATGTTCTCGGACTTTTGAATGATTATGAAATTTGGTGCTTGTGTTAACTGTTTCTGCATGTAACTCATGGTTAATGCATTGAGAACTGTGGGTCAATTATTTGGATTCTTACGTATGGTGATTTATTTGCGTTAGTTGTTTCGACGCTGGTTCTGACACTGATTGTAGATTTTTTTTTTTCCCTTTCTTTTCCCTCTTTTGTTTTGGCTTTTTGCTTTGCTTCATCTAAGAAATGGCGGGATGTGTATGCATGATGAGGCAACCCCACATTACATTGACTTGATTGATCAGACGACTTTAGGCCATTGGTATATCAAAAAGGAATTCAATCAGGTTCCTAGAGTGGGTTGGCAGATTGATCCTTTCGGACATTCTGCTGTTCAAGCTTATTTGCTTGGCGCAGAGGTATGTAGCTTTTTTCACCTTAAAAATTGAAATCTGTTTCGTGCTTGGTGATCACCTTCTGTTATAGACTTTCTAGTTGAAAACAGGGGATGGACAAAAATGAAGACATTATGAAATCTTCTTTGTTTTATGGCTGCTGAAGTTAAGAGATCTTAGTTTCTCTGGATATAAATGAGTCTTTTTGCATAAATTTTACGTATATTGTATGGTTTACTTTTATTCTTTTGCCATTGCCCTGTGCAGTTAGGATTTGACTCTCTCTTCTTTGCCCGCATTGACTACCAAGATAGAGCGAAAAGACTAAAGGATAAAACTCTTGAAGTTATATGGCGGGGTTCCAAGTCCCTTGGATCATCTTCTCAGGTTAGGGCCATGACTCGATCTTCCTTTAAGAATTGAACTGCTAAATTTTCTATCTTGATGAGTATTCTAATTGTTTCATTACTCGAATTGTACCTTTTGTTTCTTAATGATTCGTGTCTAACACTTTGTTCTTATCCTGCCGGATATTTGAACCATTTACAGATCTTCACTGGTGTATTCCCTAGGCATTATGACCCTCCTGACGGTTTTGTATTTGAGATAAATGATGTTTCCCCTCCTATTCAGGTAAATCTTGTAAAACACATGGAAATGACATTGGTATTCTAACAAATATATTTGTGTTGAGCTAATTTTTTTTTCTTTATTAACATCTGAAGGATGATATATTCCTGTTTGATTATAATGTCCAAGAGCGAGTCGATGCCTTTGTGGCAGCTGCTTTAGCACAGGTGTGATTCAGATCATATCTCGTCGTTATTTAATTCTTGATAAACTACTTTCGGGTCATTATCTTAATAACTTAGTTTGCATTAGGAAGGTTTGAGATTCATTGTATGCCCAAAGAGTCTTTTCATCTTGATGCCCTTAACTTCCTAGCGTTCCAATTGGCTTACTATTGGCAAAGATTTTCTCTTGTTTGTCTATATCTTTGATTGGTTTCGTTTTTACATTCTTCTCTTTCCTCTATTTATATTTTCACTTATGGTGTTATTTTCGTCTATTTTTCCCGTCATTTCTGGAAGAAGAAGAGAGAGAGGGGGGGGGGGGGGTTGGGTTTTGATAGGTTAAGCGATTATATCCTCTCTGACGCTATAGTGGAACTATGATACTTACCGCTGGCTAAGCTGAAAATTCTTTTTCCCGTTATGAAGATTGTATACTTTCAAATCATAAGCCTGCCTCTAGAATCATCTCAGGAATACGTTGTTTTTGTCAGGCCAACGTGACCCGAACCAGCCATATAATGTGGACCATGGGTACAGACTTTCGGTATCAATACGCAATGTCATGGTTCAGGCAGATGGACAAGTTCATTCATTATGTCAATAAGGTATTTGATTTCTCCAGGCTTGTTATAATCAAATAATCATGACATTAAGTGCTTTAAGAGTTTATTACCATTTAAGCATTCCTTTTTCCTTTTTGACACCTGAACTACTTTCAGGATGGGCGTGTTAATGCTCTATATTCAACACCATCCATATACACAGATGCAAAAAATGCAGCAAATGAGCAGTGGCCTCTCAAAACTGACGATTTCTTTCCGTGAGTTTGCCTAATCTTTTTTTTCCCCCCTTTTCAAGCTTCTGTTTTCCAACCTTGGGTATGAAGTTCAATGCTATTTCAGGTATGCAGATCATCCCAATGCCTATTGGACAGGATACTTTACAAGTAGGCCTGGCCTGAAAGGTTATGTCAGGGTATTGAGTGGTTATTATGTGGTAAGAGGCTGGCTTGAAGTTCACTGCTTGTTGTTAATGACGGGATTCTGTCAGTTCCTGGTTGACGATGTACTTTCACCTATATAAGTCACTGCTTTTTGCACATTTCGGATAGGCTGCAAGGCAATTGGAATTCTTCAAAGGCAGGACTAGTACAGGCCCAACTACTGATGCTCTGGCTGATGCTCTGGCAATTGCTCAACATCATGATGCTGTTAGTGGTACTGAAAGACAGCATGTTGCTGCTGATTATGCATTGAGATTATCAATAGGCTACATGGAGGTGCTTGTCCGATGAGTTTCATGTGATAGCTCTATGTCATTTTAGGCAATGGGCATAATGAGGTAATGTGAAGAGCATGTCATTTTGTAGGCTGAGAAGATGGTTGCATCTTCGCTTGCATTCTTGGCTGAGCCGAAAGTGGGCACAGGAGAGCAGAATTCAACATTGAGCTTTCAGCAGGCAATCTCACTTTAGCTGTCTGCTCTTAATTTGATTTTGACATAGATAAATTCCACTGAGAATATTGATAGCGATGAATTCATCCATGATGTGCCAGCCAAAGAAGCATCATACTATTGTTCCATGCTGATGGAGTGAATCTTATTTGGTGGATATTTGTTGATACAACATTCTTATTGCATTATGTGGAGAACCTTCTATTTTCATGATAAGATGCAAAGTCAACTGACATTTATTGATTGAGTAATCAGCATGAGTTCTGAGAAATCAGCTTCAGAATAAATGTATTCTTATTCCCATTATTATTTTGAACATAATTTGTGAATGTTGCCTCAGCATGCCTCTTGGACACTTGGACAAGGGGTACTCATTCAAATTTCTTCTTCTAATTTTGAGCATAACAGTTTTTCTAGCATACGTCGATTAACTTGTGTTGTTTGTTCTTATTCAACAACTTTTGCTGCTAGGCATCTCTTTGGAGCGATGCACTTATTAATATGTCGATTTTGATCAAAGTTTTTGGTTTAAATTCTCTATGCAGTGTCCTCTTCTTAACATCAGTCACTGTCCTATGTCAGAAGCTGCTTTGTCCAATGGGAAAAGCTTGGTATGATATCATTTTAGCTCAAAGAGTGGTCACATTGGAGGAATAAGTTGATGCTAATTTCTCTAGACATGGTAATTCTGTATCAGGTTGTTGTCATATACAATCCTCTTGGGTGGCACAGAGAGGAGGTGGTACGAATACCTGTAAGTGTTTTGAGTTTGCTCCTTTTGTGTCAGGTTTAAGTTTTAAGAGCTATAAATTTCAGCATGTCAGAGCTGCCGGAACATGAGTGCTTTAAAGTTGGTGTTGTCTTAAGTGCTTCAGTATGTAGTATTGCAGTGGAAAATGCTGCATTATTATGTGAATGTTGAGTGTATTAATGTACTGGAATACGCCTAATCATGGGATGGATATCATTTGCTTTTTCATGCATTGATTAGCTACTTACTGATCCTCTAGAAGTTAGATATTGGCTTGTTTGCGATTTCAAAGTCTCTTCAGAGTGGCCTAAATAATCGAAGCTGAGCTTAACAGGTTTCCACCGAAAATGCTGCTGTTCATGATTCCAGTGGAGTAGAAGTTGATTCTCAGCTGCTGCCTGTGTCCAATGCCACTTCAAAATTGAAAAGCTTCTATGTGAAAGCATATTTGGGAACATCCTCAAGTGAATTAGTCAAGTATTGGCTTGCATTTCCAGTATCTGTTCCTCCTCTTGGTTTCAGCACTTACACTGTTTCAAATGCAAAGAAGAGAGGTTAGCCATTTTAGCATTAGCACTTGCACTGTTCCTCCTCTTGGATTACATGTGATACCAATTCCATCAATTAATTGGTTTTTCTGTGTGCTTTATTTGTGGCTGAAGATCATAGTTTGATCATGTCAACCGTATACACCTCAGAAGAAAGTACTAATGCTACGATAGAAGTCGGTCAAGGGAATTTAAAGCTACTTTACTCCACGAATGAAGGGAAGCTTTCTCATTACGTCAATAGTCGAAGTCTGGTATGCAAATTCTCTCAAGCTTCATTTCTGCGATGAGTTGTACGGACCAGTTTCACTCCTTTACTTGGATTTGTTTTATCTCTGTTTGCTTATAGCCTCTGTTTGGGAAAAAGGGGGAAGAAAATAAAAGGATGGGAATTGGAGGGAGTGAAAATTGGAGAATCTAAAACTTAGCTAACCTTTCATGATTTGCATAGAAAGAAAGTGGGGTGAAGGAAAAAGGTTTGTAGAATTTTTTTTGCGATACAGAGAATTACGGTTTATTGCAGAATTCCTATTTTGTCGTCTGTTATCTTTTCATTGCTTCCACTTATGGAAGCAATATGGAAAGATGAGGAAAAATTTCTTCTTTCCTCCCTACTTCCTCTCCAAATCTGTGGGAAGGACAAAATTTTTGGCTTGGCATATTCATTTTCTTTCCGAAACCAACCTTTGTGTTTTCTCAGAATATGATTTGCTTGTTCTTCTTGTCTTGAAATGCTTTTCTCTTTATCTTCATCACGAGTTTATTGGGAAAATACTCATACGTGTCCCCCAAATTGTTTTTCCTGCCGAAGGTTACTGCAGCAGCTGAGCAATCATATGGGTATTACTCAGGAAATGATGGAACTGATAAGGATCCTCAGGTAGTTAATCCTTTTACACTACCTCATATCATTTGGTCTGTGTCCCCCTTTGACTTACTAGGGGAAAGACCTTATGGTCTTTCTTTTGCTTCATTTGAATAAAGGTGGTAAATAACTTAAGTTAACTGTACTGCCTGTCTCTGTTGAAGGCATCAGGGGCTTATGTCTTCCGCCCAAATATGACATACTCCATAAATTCACAACGCCAGGTAGTGTACACTCATACATCCTGATCAGATGAGTATTGAGAAACTTGAAGATGCCTCTACCATGTGTTCTTTCCTTGCTTCTTGTAGGCTCCATTGACTATCATACAAGGTCCAGTGGTGGATGAAGTACACCAACAACTTAATGCATGGATATCTCAGGTAAATAACTATAATTGGTGATATGGTTGGGGAACGGTTCTCTAAACTGCTTTTTGCATATAAAGCTTCAGGTAAACAATCAATCAAGAGTAGTGCCAACATTTGCAACAGTTAATGAAATGTTTGGCCCCTTTGGCAATCGGATTGTAGTGCATTTTGCTGCAATCTTGCATTTGCATTCCACGTGGCATTTACATTCATGAGCAAGAAAGTTTTGTCACTCACTAAAGGAAGTGCTTCTATCTATACCCTATGTAAAGCCGAATTGGTTTGCATCTTCAGCCTTCTAATTGTTAGTCCAGTAAACTGCTTAAAGCCCATCCCCCAAGCTTCTATTGTGAAGGATAGGGAAGGCAACAATGAATGGATAGCTAAACAACAAATTTCTTCCACAGGTTACCAGGGTTTACAAGGGAAAGGAACATGCCGAAGTTGAGTTCACTGTAAGTTTCTCTCTTTTGTGGATCGAGTTAGTTGAGATTAAGACCTCCTTTCCGCTAACACAATCAAGCAAGACTGCATTCAATCTTCATATTTTGTGATTGTAGATAGGGCCTATACCAATAGATGATGGGACTGGTAAAGAAATCATCACTCTATTAAGGACTAATATGAAGACCAACGAGACATTCTACACAGATTCTAATGGACGTGACTTCATCAAAAGGGTATGTTGGCTGATGCCAGTAGCCTTTGTACAAAAATCTGAGTCTTGCAGTTTAGTTGTCTTAATTTGCTACTTGATAATCCACTTAATAGCATGCATTTTTCTTCTTCATCTAGCACACTTTATCTTAGATTCTCTTAACCGAACATACCTCAGTATCACTTTGCAAGGAACTGTTAATTGTAGATTGTGACCCTTAGAAAAGGGCATGAATCATGCTCTGTGATGCTGTTTCCCTGTGCTTTAATCTGATTATAATGATTTTGCAGATCCGTGACTTCAGGAGTGACTGGGAATTGGAAGTGAACCAGCCAGTTGCTGGAAATTATTATCCTGTATGTTTCATAATTCCCTAGTTTACATTCATTTTGCTGTTTCGATATTATATATCATTTACTATTTGGTGAAGTTTTGGAGATATCTACTGATGATAAACAGTCGTCCTTTAGTTTATTCTCACAATTGGGTATAAATAAAGTTCTTGCTTTTGACCACTTGTGTATACCAGAGGATTGGCAGCTCCATTATTTTACTCAACCTGGGCATTACCCAGCTATGCAGGCCATCAGTGTAGTCTAGCGGTGATATGTGTGACTAGGCTATCACTCTACGTTGATTCTTGCAGAGATGTTTGTTAGGATTTAGATTGCTATTTCGAAAAACTTCTTAGAGTTGAGTATGTCATTAATATGAAGGCGCAAACGCAACTTTAGGAATTTCAAAAGCATGTACAAAAGGATGGTATTTTTTTTTTCTCTCCAGAGAATCCTATTTTAGTTGGACGAGAAATAAGAAAGTCTCCAGCCTTCATATCTGGAAGAAATTTGTTTCAATCTGACATTATCTGTTGCCTTGGAAGAAGCTATATAATAGCATAAGAAGTTACCTCTGTTGATAATTGTAGCCAATCCCCCGGGAAAAGGCTCAATAAAAGGGGCATTGAAGTGAAAAGAACGTGGATACAGTAGAAGAGCCTAGGTACTTGAATTTTACAGATTGACAGAGCACCATGGTGTAATATGATCTCTGTAACCTATTTTTTTGTTTTCTGTTTTTTTTGGGGGGGGGGGCGTGGTCTGATCTCTGTAGCCTATACTAAGTTAGCGAAGGCGAGACGGCTCAGTGTTGTGTAACAAGCATTATGCAATGAGTTCATGCTTCTTCCACATTGCTCCTGATTTTTTGTACGTGGTTGCTTTAAAAGATGAAAAATTGTGCTTTATGCCTTTGTTGTCTGATCCCACATAATTGAAAAATTTAAAGTGTGAATATTGGTAAGCTTATAGCAGTTTCAGGCAGTTATGGATTGTCTTCACATACATTTGTCTAATCAAACTTTTGGTTTAATTATTAGATAGACCACACATCTGTCCAGATCAGGTTCTTTACCTTGTATTTATGCCAAAAATCTGATTTTGTGCTTCTGATATGCAAATTGTGGGGAGCTTTCATAATTCTTCCTTTCTACCTATTGCTGAATTCTGCAGATAAATTTGGGAATATATGTGGAAGATGGTAGCATGGAGTTTTCAGTGTTGGTGGATCGATCTGTGGGGGGATCTAGTTTAGCAGATGGTGAACTAGAGCTGATGCTCCATAGGTTTCTACACTTGTTTTCCTTCTATTCTCTCTGTAATCCTCATATTTTACATGAACAGGCATATAACTTGGCCTTCCTGGGTTTAGTTAACATTTCGTGGTACTCAACTAACGACAATTGTTGCAGGAGGCTGATTCATGATGATGTAAGAGGTGTTGGTGAGGTTCTAAATGAAACAGTGTGCGTCCTTGACAAATGTGAAGGCTTGACCGTAAGCATATCTCTCAACTTCATTGGGCTGTTAGAGAATCTCTATCTTTGATTGTTCTCTGTGTCCTGATTGACTCCATCTTCGTTCGATTTTAATGCCTTTCTTGTGTGACCGGCTTTATTACTGTGCTAGGCTCATTACTATGTTCCCTTAATAAAGTCTGATATCACATCACTGCCACAGACTGCACAAGATAAACCAGATAGGTATACGTCGTGGTGCTTATGCCTGTTTGTTTCCCATAACAATCTGAATGACTTGTTTCGTTCGGATTAAGATGCAACGGTGGCCATCCTTCCTAGCCTTCATGTACAATTTGACACATGGGGTCTATCTCATTGTAGAAACAGGCAAAACTTGTTTCATTATGCACAAGAAGTTGAATTGCACATAGTTGCTGTAGGAATTTAGCAGGATGCACTGACAAGTTGAACTATGCTTAGTTCATTCGTATCTCAGCCTTTGTTGCCTTATATCTGTAGTTCATATGAATGCCCTCCGTTTATACAAACTAAAATGGAGGTGATGCGTTTGAATAAGAAAAATTTAAATCACACTAGATGAAGAACATACTATGTACGAGCCTCTGGGTTGTACTGCTATTCTCCTGGTTGTCTTAATTTCAGAACTTCATATTGTGTAATACATAGTGAATATACAGCTGATAAACATTACATGATAACTTCAGATGGTGCTTGCTCCCTTCTCTTCCTCATCTTCTGCAATGATATAGGCTGGCAGCAGTCATATGCTAATTTATGATTTTGTTTTATAGATTCAAGGAAAGTTTTACTTTAGAATTGATCCCAAAGGAGAAGGTGCTAGGTGGCGTCGCACTGTTGGCCAGGAGATATACTCTCCACTTCTTTTAGCATTCAGTGAGAAGGTAAAAGGACTTAAAATTGACTCAGAATTGTAGGGGCATTCACGCTGAGCTTTTTAGCGGTTTTTGGGTTTGCAGGATGTTGGGGAGCCGCTGACTTCTCGCCTGACAACCTTTTCAGGAATTGATACTTCCTATAGTTTGCCCAGCAATATTGCCCTGATAACTCTCCAGGTACTGGAGAAATCTTCTGAAATCTGATTAGTAGCCAATTTAAAGGAGATCTGTAACCTTTAAGTGGCTTTACCTTCTGTTTGTGATTGTGGTTGCTTGGTTTACATGTTTTTCCTCATTTGAAATTGGCAGGAACTTGAAAATGGGAGAGTGTTGCTTAGGCTTGCTCACCTATATGAGGTTTTTCCTTTTCTCCTGTTGATATTTTAGCTGCTAGAAGTATTATTGGTTCTGTATGCCTTTATGATCGATACACTTTTAAATGATGTTGCTATATAAGGATTGACTACATTTTTAAATTGGGCTAGAATGCTCAAGATTTAAATTGTCCAACATCATTCATGACACATTATTCTTCATTGGTGTTAGGATGGCTAATCTTTTAGCTAGGTTGCAGAAGGTTTTTGGCCTTCTCTAAAATTCCTGCATGATCGGATGGACATGCTAGATAGTAACCTCAGCTTATAAACATCTCCCTCCCATTTTTCCTCTCCCTTCTGGAACTCAGTACAATGCACTGAGATTGATTACAGCCTTGAAATTAATGTTTGATGCGTTATTGAGAAACCATGCCGAAACTCCGAGATGAGACTGGTGGTGCAAAACAAATATTTCACTTTGAACTTGATGTGCACTGCAAATTCTACACAGAACTCACTCTTTCAGGAATGGAAATTAGGAGTTCCAGTTATTTTCTTCACTTGCTTAAGTGCTCAATCCTCAAACTCCATCTTATGCTTCATTAATATATTTGTGGATATTTCGTACATGCAGGTCGGGGAGGATAAAGAATATTCGACCTTAGCGAGTGTAGAATTGAGAAGGCTGTTCCCTAGCAGGAAGGTGAGAGCTGCATCATGCAGAACCTTCATCTGTTGCCGATGAAGTTTCTCCAAATTAATATTCTTTGCCTTCTTTCAGATATACAAAGTGACGGAGATGAATCTATCTGCTAATCAAGAAAGAGCGGAGATGGAGAAGAGGAGGTTAATCTGGAAAGTTGAAGGTTCCACTGATGAACCGGAGGTAAAGAGAGGGGGGCCTGTCGATCCTGAAGAGCTGGTGGTTGAACTAGCCCCAATGGAAATCCGAACTTTTCTTCTCGACTTTGATTATCGTCGAAAGTCCTACTGAGGAACCAGAGGTAAGGAGAGGAGGGCCTGTTGATCCCGAAGAGCTGATGGTAGAACTTGCCCCAATGGAAGGCCGGATTTCTTCTTCTCAACAATGATTATCTCCAGATGTATGGTCCTCAAGTAGAAACATATTTCTCCTTAACAGTACCTGCAGCAGGTTTTAAACCTTCCTTCTGTATAAGCTAATCTTGAGCTTCCTATGCTCTCCTTTCTTTCAATTTTCTTCTAACGACGAATAGAGCTGCCGTACATTTATCCGCCGAGTAGAGGAGAAGAAAGTAGTGAAATATGTCTACCTTGTATTAAGCAAGCCACCTTTGCTCAAGCAGTGGCTAGTAGCGGCAAGCAGATGACAAACCCCGAGAGGTTGGCTGAGCTCCCGACGCCAAGTCTTGGTGTGATGAATTCTGTGCTCGAACCTTTTCTATCAGCAGTAACTTTGTGGCCTTACCCGATACATGCGGATGGAAAGGTTCTAGTCGAATTTCAGGAATCATATATTATTTGAATTAAAAAAGAAAGAAAGAAAAGAAACAAGGCTGCGGTTCTTGAGGCCTTCCTGTTATAAGAGTCAAAAGTGCTCTGTTTACTCTGGTCAAAAGTATGTGGAACTGTGGAATTGGGAAGCAAAAACGTTGTCATGGGATGAGGAATCGTATGAGCTCTCGCAGCTATTCCTAAATGAAGAGTCTTGCGTTCGTTTGGATTCATTAAATGTGTTTTTGAAGATGTGATTTCTAACTTTACAGAGACCGACAGGATGATTAATGCCCTTGCGCAACGGACTTTCAAGATCTTGAGGTGTTAATTTTGCTCCCGATGTCGGTGATAATCCGACATCGGCCAGATCACCGGGAGCCGGACCAGACCATTTCATGTGATGGTAAAGGCAAAGATCAAAAGAGTGGAGGCGAGGAGAGAGGTGATGCTGAGAGAGGAGGAGGTTGGGGGCGATAAAAGTAGTCCGTTCGAAGTGATGATTTCTTTCAATAGCGACGAATGCTCATATAAAGTCAAGGATAGAGGAAGGTCTAAGCCTACTCCTCTCTATGGAGCAGTGAAGAGACAAGTGTAGAAGTGCACGTTGCACAAAAGCTCAATTAAAATCCACCCGCAAACTATTCTAAAAGCTTAATGTTAGATGAACGAGCGATCCAATATTTTATTATTTTATGTTCCCGAATACACAGCTCCAGGGAGTGCCCAGTTGAGAGGATCCTATCTTTTTTTACTAGTACTTACTAATCATGGAAGTATTTTTTTAGGAAGGCATTCGGAGGCAAATAGGGATATGAAAATATTCGAATTCAAAATCTCTTGCTATAATATCATGTGAGATTTTGTGAGATCAGGTCTAAGCTATTAGATAAAAGTGTGATTTAACATTTAATAATTATTTAAGCCAACTTGATCCTCAAGTGTCTAATTGCATTAGTTTACGTAGGATGCGACATGATCAACATACAAATGTGTACCCTACTAAATTCAACTATACGATTGCCCAAAATAAAAATCGGCTATACTTCTTCACCCAAAAAAAAAAAATCGGCTATACATTTATTTTTGTTTTCATGGCTTTCCAAACCTTGGGAGGTACTAACTTTGCAAAGTTAACGACCTAAACTTGATTGTTGTGCCAACCTTAATTTGATTGGTGTGCCAACATTTGTCACCCGGAGATTCCAACTATCTCTAGTGACTTACCAACATTATATCTTGATTGATTTTGAAAAATACAGACACTTCATTATACTTCCGAGATTATCAATTAATCTAATAACCTTCCGACATTTATTTGGTGGTTTACCAACTCTTTTGAAATTACTAATTTTTATAAAAAATTACCAACCATAATTAAAATGATTTATAAACATTCGTCGCATTAAGATATCGACTAATTTTAGTCATCATCAACTTTTATCTTGCTTGATTTAGAGAAGTCCAAAATTATCGACTAATTGAATAATTTTCCTAATGCTTATTTTTGTGGCTCAACATATTAGAAGTTACTGAGACTTACATGGATTTCTCAATCTTTATACCAACATTCGTCATAACAAGATATCGTCAGTAAAATTAAGAACGATAATTTCAAATAAAGGTTGGTAGCTTCATATGCATTAATGAGAAATAAATAAATTATAAAGGTAGTGAATAATCTTTGAAGTATAAAGGCATGGTCGTACTTTTCAGAACCAAGAAAGATAAAAGAGTTGGTGAATGGCTAGGATTAGGTGGTATCATAATGTGATGAATATTGGTAACATCAATGAAAAAAAGGTGATACTTTCGAATAAAAGCTAGTTGTGAGTCACGAAAATAAATGTTGGTATTTTGTTAAAACCAGTTTGTAATTCTGGAAAGATAAAGAAAAGGTGTTACTTTTCAAAACCATGCAATATAAAATGTTGTAAACGACTAAAATTACTGTGCTATCTTAACCTATGAATGTTAGTATGTCACTTAGAGGTGTCAAATGGGTGGGTCGGGTTGGGTTTGGGTCGCATCGAATATGGTCCGACCCATATTGACCCGTCTAACCCGTTTTGACCCATATTCAATGATTCATACCCGACCCAACCTGTAATCAACTCATATCCGACCTGACTCATTTTGACTTATATTTTTCAAATCACACTAATATTCTAAGAAAAATTATATAACTCATTTAACCTATTTTAAGCTTTTCACATGTATATGTTATTAGATAAAATTTTTACATCAAATAAAAAAATTAAGTAATAAAAAATTATTAAATAAAATAAAAAATGATATTACTAAAATACTTTTATGCAATAAAAATAGTGGCGGCGGTAGCAGATGGCGATTGACGGCAGACAGTGGCAAACGGCGACCGGCAACAAAACTGCAGCAGTGGCGGCGACTGCGGACGGCAGCGGCGACCGCGACCTTGGACCGCGGCGATGACCATGAATGCGAACTGCAGCGGTGACGGCGGTGACCACGACTGCGAACACAAACTGCGGCAGTGACCGTGGATGGCGGCGGCAACCACGACCACGACCGCGACCGTGAACGCGAACCGTGGCGGCGACTGCGACCTCGGACCGCGGCGACGACCGTGACCGCGAACCGTGGCGGCCAACGGACGACGTCATGAATCTATTTGTAAAAATAGAAAATTTAAAAAAATAATAAGAAAAAAAGTTTAGGCTTTGAGACCTAGGCCCATTTGTAAGTTGTGGGAATTATGAGTCAAAAATGGGTCTAATATGGGTAAAAAATGGGTTTCATGCATGGCTCAATTTTGACTCATTTAATTTTACTTCAACCTTTTTGACCTATTTTTAGTGAGTCATTTAAAAGTTAATGACCCATATAAAATCCATTTTATACAAAATATGGGTCAAATATGAGTTATATTGACAGCTCTAACGTCAGTCAAAAAGCATAACTAAAAGGCAAGACTAAGTCACAAAGACAAATATTAGTAAAGTATGAAAATAGTTGGTGTTGAAGTTATTGTTCTATATCGCTTGGCAACGAATTTTATATGCTCTATATATTTACGTGATCTTTCACCACCTAATAGTTTAATCTTTTCAGTTGAATTTTCTAACATGACATAAAAACAATATCTTACTAGAATTACTTAGACTCTCAATGCAATGCGTGTTGGTACACTATCTAGAATAGGGGTAAAAGTCGCTAAATATTGGAAGGTTATCATTATAGTTGCTAAATATTGGAAGATTATCATTATAGTTGCTAAATATCGACTTATAAATAAATGTTGGTTTTTGGTCCGAAATTTGTTTTGATAAGTTATTAACGGGGAAAGTAATTTGCCAATCACTTTTTTTTTTCATCACGGACGGGATTTGGTAGTTACCATGTTCAGGTATACCCAAAAACTCTATTTTATAATTTAAGTTTCGTTTGTTTTGCGAAAAATCAATAATTTGGAGAGCGTTTTTCTAAAAGTGATTAATCTTAATATTTGTAAAAATTAGCCAGCTAATAAATCATAATAATTTTCATGAACGGTCAAAAAAATTTGATTTTAACACATGATGATTCCGCATTCTCTCTGTTTCTCCCCCCTTTCTTTCTCTCTCTATCTCCTGGTCGGTGGAGAAGGAAGATGAGATACCACAGGGCGTCATCGTCTTCATCCTCCGGCAATGGCAGGAGGTTGACGGTTCCGCATCTGGTCTGCGTTGCTGCGTTCCTCTGTCTTCTCGTCTTCGTTGCTCAATCTTCCTTCTTCGCAGGTCCGCCTTCTGTTTCCGCCACCTTCCCTCCCTGAATCGAACTCGCGCTTCGTCACTTGCTCATTTCGATCTCCTTTTCTTCTACTGCTTTTTTTTCCCCCATCCTTTGGGTTTTCAGGCGAACAGAGTACGGATCTCGACGGAGAGGAAGTTCGGGTTTTGTCCGATTTTCAGTCCGGCGTGCGACAGTGCGTGGTTAGTCCCAAAACCCTTTTCGAACGATTTGGCGTTTCGCATCTCTCTGAATCAATTAGAGCTCGTAGCGCTGCAGAACGTTTCGCGATCGTGGCTGCTAAGCTTGGCTTATAGCTGACATTGGTAGACGAGTCCGGTTCTTGTTATTTGGCTTGGGAGCAGTTCTGTCCGTTTCTGGTTGATATAGCAAAATTAGTCGTTCCTTACAGCTTGGTGTCATCTCATCTGCATAAGCACAATGGAATTTTGTTGAATCTCCAGTGCTAAATTATGCTCGGTACTGAGTTAATGATTCTGAATATAGGCTGAGAGAGGGCTTGGACTTTCTGCACACGTAATTGATCATTGCAACTTAGTCCTGAAGTTTCCAAAAGGCACTAACAGTACTTGGGTCCGATCCCTCTCTCCTTCTCATTTGAGTCTTTATCGTGATGTTTCATTATTCCAAGTGGCTGACCTTTTTAGTCTTTGATTGCAGTACAATGCACAGTTTAAAATCTTTGAGCCCTTGGAGTACAAGTATGATGTCTGTGAGGCCATCTTATTGTGGGAACAGGTCAGGATCATCGTACTTTGGTGTGGATTACCGGTATATTTTCTGGGGAGATAATTTGAGCCAACGTGTCTAGGGCGCAGTATCGTAACATGACTACCGTGCTGACTAGAGAATATCTTGATGCTCGGCCAGATGGATGGCTGGAATACGCGGCAAAAAGAATAGCACAACTGTAAAATCTCGTTCTTACTACTCTTTTTTCCCATTCGTCTGCTATAGTTTAAATCTGGAATGCTGGCAGCTGCTAACTTGTGCTCATTGACTGGTTCTAGGGGTGCTGATAAATGCTACAATCGAACTCTTTGTGAGGAGCATTTAAATATGATTCTACCGTCAAATCCTCCCTTTCACCCCCAACAGTTTCACAGATGTGCTGTTGTCGGAAACTCTGGAGATTTGTTGAAGACGGAGTTTGGAAAAGAGATAGATAGTCATGATGCTGTAATTAGAGAAAATGAGGCTCCCGTTAATGAGGTATGTGAGCTATGATGCTTCCTGTCATTATGTATGAAACTTTATACTGACTAAAGGACAGAGTTTTTTTGTTTACTTTTCTCTCTTGAAGAAACATTCATTTACTTTCTTGTCTGTTTTTCTTTTTGGTTTTCACACTGGCTTTCATTTATAAGTTGTGTGGTTGTGAGTCTGTTTCTCCCTTGCATGAATTTCCTAGTTTTGGCCTTATACATTCCTATTGATTAGATTGTTGCAAGCAAATGGAATTATGCTTATTCTGCCTTTTTTGGCCATCTATTCTGGCTTCTCGCTTAACACAGAAGTATGCCAAATATGTTGGCATGAAAAGGGATTTCCGCCTCGTGGTTCGTGGTGGTGCTCAAAACATGATTGCCATACTGAATGGGTCTGGTATGTTCTGATCTTTGAGAACAAAGTAGATATTTATCAAATCCTGGTTTTCCCCAAGTACTTGTTTCCCTAGTTATTGAGCAATTTCTCTCATTACACTTTTTTCATCTGTTCCCTTCTTTAATGGTACAAGTCATTTGAATTAGGGAAAATTTGTAGACACCCTGTGCTCTACCTTAATTTGATGGACATCCCCTCTTTTTTCGATTAAATTTTTCTTTTCATGCACGTATTTTTGAAGGTGAGCAGTTGACCCAAAAATTGTTGACAGAAAAAAGGGGTTGGCCCTCTCGAAAAGGGATCGGACCTTCACCTCTGATGGGGGTGTAACCTTTAAAGGAGATTTTTGTCGACTAGGGCATGTTGATTGAGTTTCAATATAGTAACGAGTTGTCTCTGAAATTTTTATCCGAATCATACATTGGTAATGAAGTTTCCCTGCATTTGTCATTACTCCTAGTCTTCTCCTGCAGATGATGAGGTACTCATAATTAAAAGTTTGACTCATCGAGACTTCAATGCAATGATAAAGGTCAGCATTTTGTTCATGTATTTCAGTTCCTTGGTCAACTAATAAATTAATTGAAGAAATCCTGTTGGCTAGTTTCTATGCTTTTGACATAAAGCTCCTATGCCAGCGATTGCCTTGTGCTTATTCCTGATCCAGTTAGCATGTCTACCACTAAATGCTTGCCCTAAACCAATGGACTGTCTGGATTTTTGCGTCACCTTGTCAATCAAGTATTTGAGAATCAGCTGTCTCTATATCCCTTTAGTCACCTTTTTATTACATCATAAGCAGAAAGTTCCAAATCCTGTCTATCTGTTCCAAGGGATTGTGTTGCGCAGAGGAGCAAAGGGGACTGGAGTGAAGTCTATTGAGCTGGCACTTTCTATGTGCGATGTTGTTGACATATATGGTTTCACTGTTGATCCAGGTTATACAGAATGGTTAGTTCCATTCTTACTCATAATGTTATCTTTCTTGGATGTTTTTTATAGTACCCAACTATGGTAATTTATTTGCATTTTGATTTTATGAACGTGTGCGGTAATCATGTTCTTTTCATGATTTTCCTTTTAGCTTCTCTATCTGATGACTGCTGATCCCAAAAGAGAGATTTTTTAACTGATTGTAAGCTTGAGTTGGACTGCTTTAGCAGTAGGATGTGGAATTGCATGGGACGTCTAATTTTTCTTACTACAATTGTGCAAAGTCATTCCACTTATCTTCAATTCCCTTTTCTTATACTGCTTGTGACAATCTTTTCAAATACGTGATCTCCTCCTATTGTGAAATTGTATGCGACTGACTGCATATATGCTTACTCTTGTTATGATTAATTTGGTAGCAGATCTTTTAATATGTATCGTTGAGGATCAGGAACACGCTCCTGGTTTGATCTCGGATAAAAGCCAAAAGAAAAAAGTGTGAGAACTTTCTGTAGTAACTTTAGCAGAAGTTTTATGATGGAAATGATTTGAAAAGATGGTAAGTACCTAGAACATTACCATCGCCATCAAAACGCCATCATTTTCTCCTCCTAAATGAACTTAAAGTTTACCTGTTGACTTTAGTCGAGTCGAGAAAAGCTGTAGACCCATTTGTGCTGCTGATCAATTTTCAAATCTTTCTTGCAGGACTCGTTATTTCTCTGAACCGAAGAAAGGTCATAATCCACTTCAAGGGCGGGCTTATTATCAACTATTAGAGTGCCTTGGTGTATGAAATAGATTATAAGTTAATTATCTCATGTAATTCTTTGTGAATTTCTTCTGCACTGTTCATCTAACTTGGTTTGTCTTGTCAGGTTATAAGAATCCATTTTCCCATGAGGGCCAAAATGAAGCAAGATTGGTCAGATGTGCCTAATCGCAATATGATAAGGAGTGCTCATGCAGCTGCATTGCGCTTAAAGAGGGGCCAAACTGGTCAGAGTGGTGGACGGGGACAGTTTGGTAGTTGTAAGGTTTGGGGCAACGCAGACCCTCAAAACCAAGGGCGGGTCTCTGGTTCAACAGACATGAGTGATGTCAGGAAATATTCGAATTACAGCAAATGGGAACTCATGCCTTTAGAGAAGTTAAGGAAGGAAGCACAAGATCATTTTATCCAAATGGAAGGCGTATCCCTGTACAAAATGGATGGCAACAAGTTGGATGATCTTGTCTGTGTCCGGCACATTCTAAGATCAGAGGCTTGATTGATAATTTTTGGTGACTTCATGTGGAATTGCGGAGAGATTCCAATTGAGTGTATTCATCTCCAAATGTCATGTCTCGGTTGATGAGGTTGCAAGTGCAATGTTCCGCCTTTTTCCATGCAATTTTGAGGTATAATGAGCATCTGCACTTTGGACATGTACTGCTCTCAGGTTTTCTATATCAGAAGAATTCAAGACGATACCCCATTACTTGTTGCTTCCTGCCACGTCTCCACGAAATATACATGGACAGAAGCCAAATCTTCATGCACAGCTTTGTTCAAAGTTCAGATCAAGTTGAGTTCATACCGCAAGCCTTGTGGATTTTCAAGTTAGCCGGGCGTTAGGATCTGGATGGGATCGCTTGAGATGCAGCTTTGTCCTGAGCTTTGGCCTTATTTATTTATTTATTATTATCTATGTCGTCATGGAGGGTACTGAAGCTTTTTGACGACATTCAAGGGCTATGAGCACTAAATGATATAAATAACAGTAAACATACAGAATCGTAGGAGCTAATCAATATCTTTATACTTGTCTGAAAGTGAATGAAGCTTGCACGATATTGTTGATCTGTTGGCGGAATTCCTGGAAGTAGTGATATTGCAAACGATATTTATCATAACAAGTTCTAGCTTAAAGCCGACAAGTGAACCAAATGGCCGATAATGGGCAATTGAGCGGGATTTCCCATTTTCCAAATGTAATCTATACTAGCTCACTGTGCAACTTCAATATCAAAGATCAAGTCGCAGCTAGTTGTGCCAGTTTGTATCTTCCTCAAGATAATTCTCCAGAGTAGTAAAAGAGAAATTTCTAAGCGGTTCATAAACATCTCGGGAACGATTGGAAAAGTTTCTTCATCCCTCAGAAAGTATCTTAGGCAAAGCTTCATAACTTGTCCGAAGTTCACAAAAATCTTCACTTTTGAGCATCCAATCCATCCCCTATAAATTGGGCTTTTGTCTCTTTATTATTACACAAAATGCATCATCAGATCTCACAATAACTCAACATTCAAATTGCGAGCAGCTTTGTTCCTCGCACCATCCCTCCTTCCGGTGACCCCATCCAAGAACCTCTCTAAGCCCTTAGCTTTGCCTTCCAAGCTCGCATCTTCAGTCTCGTCTAGAGTCTCCTCGGCGAAAGCTTCTCTGGCGACCTACGAATCTAGGACACTCCTGCAATCTCGCATGACATAGATCTTCATTTCTTTTTCCAATTGAATTACAATTATTTTAAGAACCTCAGCATACCTCTCGCCAGGGCCAGCAAAAAATAAATAGTTTTTTTACAAAAAGGTTATTTTGAAGATTTTCAGCATGATTGGGTTAACCGAATTGAAAGAAAAAAGAATTGTTATTTTTCAATTATTTGAACTGAAAATCGAGCCGAACTAAAATGCACGAAATTTTCAATTCGGTTTGCATTTTCATTTAGTTTACACTTCTGTTTTGACACCCCTACGAAGCACTAATGCTAATAGTATCAACCAAAGAGGGAACTTTGGAGAATCCTAAACATCTCTTGGCAGGAAAAAGAAAAGGCCCTATTTGGACCATTGCAAGTAGAGCCACTGGAATGAGAACGAGATCTTTATTGCCTCTCTAAATTCCAACCCTATTTGAACCCTAGTCGTCGTGCCTTCTCTAAAACCCTCATGTTGACGCTCTCATTTCTCCGTTCTCTCTCAACCCCGCTCTCCCTCTCTTGATGACTCCTTCGACCTCTCCATGGTCCGCACCAAGAGCTCGCTTCCAGAATCCCTTGCCGGTGACCGCACCATCACGAGGAAGGAGTTGTGTGATACGTTGATCAAGTCCTTTTGCCCGCCGGCAATGCCATCGAGTCGAACGTGCTTGAGTTGTGGAAAAGGTCGAACGTTGTGGAAACATATTAGTTTAGCTAGCGAGTAGTATATAGATTAGGGTTTGTCTCCATGTTAATTTTTTATTTTGTTAAATCTGTTTTCAACATTTTGCTCTCGAGAAGAATATGTGGGATATGGGTTGCCACACCACCCGGCAGGACCATCTGTTCAAAAAATTTTGTAATGAGAAGCTCCAAAAGGATTTAAGCATTAATACAGAGACATTTGCAGACTGCAAAAGAATGGATAGATTACCAATATTTTACGTGGCACAAATTGTTTTCGGACACTTATGTCAAAAAGTCTTTTCTTATCAATTTAATAACGGATGATTGAATAGAGATATGAGATTAGTTACCTAACTCCAAAAGGCATGTGTGAGATCAGGTAAACGAAAGATTTAATTCCAACGAAACATGGTAAAAAAAAAAAAAAGAGGATACATTCAGGAACAATAAGTCGTCCATTGGCATCCTGAACGGTTTTTACATGAACAATAATGAAAAAAAAATTGTAACTTTCAAATTGCCGGGTCAAGCAATGACCATTCGAATAAATTTCCTAAATCGAATTAAATTTGCAACATCCGAATCGAGAGATTTTCTTTTTTTTTTAAAAATAAAAACCTTCAAAAATAAATGCAGAGAACCAGTTGCGTCATCCTCTTTCTTCTTTTTTGTTTGTCATCCTCCTTTGACATACGTTTTGGGGTGATTAAGATGGTTCGACCATTTGGTGGGTCTTGGAAGGCATTGACTTGGAAAGTTGGAGTCATCGTTCTGGAAGTCATGATGGAGAGTGATCAAGAAAATGACCGCACCACTAAAGCCTTTCCTGAGGATTTAAGACGATCTGCGTTTTGGGTTGATGTTGAGGTGGTTGACCCCCTTTGGCGGGTCTTGGAAGGCATTGACTTGGCAAGTTGGAGTCGTCCTTTCGGTAGTCGTGATGGACAGTGATCTTCAGTACATGGACTCTTCTCTTGGTGCATCAAAGAACCATTGTCCTACAACACTTGTTCTTGGGTCCCAAAAAACCTATGGCATCTTACGATGGCCTTGTGTCTACCTCCTTATTGGCAATCTTTGTCATTCGAGTAATCGAATTCGGTCATTCCGATGCTTCGACCAATGTAAGCTGTATTGTTGTGGAGAGAGAAGCTCTCCCGAAGTTCAAGCATGGTCTCATCGATCCTTAAAGTTCTAGCTCTCCTGATCGTGTTAGACATTTCCTCTAATAAACTCATATTAAACATGATCTCTACCTGGGTTCCTCCCTCCAAGGTCGTGTGATAGACTAGTTAGATCGCAAAGAGGGACTTGAATTTCCAAAATGACTTTGAACACAGAGGAATATTAATAGTTTGATAGTGTCAAATGTGAGCATGTTAGACGACATTCCTGATTGGCTCTGCGATATTTCCTCTAACATTGAATATTTAGATGTCTCAAGCAACATGCTTAGAGGCCAAATTCCCCACGATATCGGAGACAAGATGCCGCAATTAAAATTATTGATTCTTTCGGGTAATAATCTCACCGGTGGCATTCCGAGTTCTTTATGTAAGTTGAAGAGGCTGGGCGAAATTAATCTCTCAAAGAATCAACTATCTGGGAGGCTTCCTTGATGTTGGAAAGCATTGCAATCGTTGGAATTTTTTTTTGTTGGAGGATAATAAGTTAAATGGTCAGATTCCGAAATCTTTGTGCCATCTTCAGCAATTGCAGATTCTTAGCCTACATAGGAATGGCTTTAGTGGAGTAATCCCAAACTGTTTGTCAAATCTACTGTGGATGATGATTCTTGATCTCAACGACAATCAATTCATTGGTAGGTTACCTCCATTTGGGAAACATTCTCCGTCAAGATTGACAGTGCCCAATTTAGAGAAAAATCACTTAGTTGGAGGCATTACTCCACAACTTTGCCAGCTTAGGTATCTCCGTGGCTTGAGCCTAGCACAGAATAACATTTCTGGACCCATTCCCAATTGTTTTGACGGCTTCTTGGCTATTGTTGACATTTATGGTTTCACTGTTGATCCAGGCTATACGGAATGGTTAGTTCCGTTCTTACTCATACGTTTTCTTTCTTGGATGTTTTTTTTTATAGTGCCCGACTCTAGTAATGTATTTGCATTTTGATTTTATGATCATGTGCACCGATCATGTTCTGTTTATGATTTTCCTTTTAGCTTCTTTATCTGATGACTACTGATCCCAAAAGAGAGAGATTTTTTAACTGGTTGTAAACTTGAGTTGGACTGCTTTAGCAGTAGGATCTGGGATTCCGTGGGACATTTAATTTTTCTTACTGCAATTGTGGAAAGTCATTCCACTTATCTTGAATTCCCTTTTCTTATACTGCTTGTGACGATCTTTTCAAGTACGTGATCACCTCCTATTGTGAAATTGTATGCAACAAACTGCATATATGCTTACTCTTGTTATGGCAAATTTGGTAGCAGATCTTTTAATGTGTATCGTTGAGGATCAGGGACACGCTCCCTGTTTGATCTGGGATAAAAGCCAAAAGAAAAAAGTGTGAGTACTTTGTGTAGTGACTTTAGGAGAAGTTTTATGATGGAAATGATTAGAAAAGATGGTAAGTACCTAGAACATTACCATCGCCATCAAAATGCCATCCTTTTCTTCTCCTAAATGAAGTTCATGCTTACCTGTTGACTTTAGTTGGGTGGAGAAAAGCTGTAGATCCATTTGTGCTGCTAAATCAATTTTCAAATCTTTCTTGCAGGACTTGTTATTTCTCTGAACCGAAGAAAGGTCATATTCCACTTGAAGGGTGGGCTAATTATCAGCTATTAAAGTGCCTTGGTGTGTGAAATAGATTATAAGTTAATCCTCTCATGTAATTCTTAGCGAATTTTTTCTCCACGGTTCATCTAACTTGGTTTGTCTTGTCAGGGTATAAGAATCCATTCTCCCATGAGGGCCAAAATGAAGCAAAATTGGTCGGATGAGCCTAATCACTATATGATAAGGAGTGCTCATGCGGCTGCATTGCGCTTAAAGAGGGGTCAAGCTGGTCAGAGTGGTGGACGGGGACAATTCGGTAGTTGTAAGGTTTGGGGCAACGCACACCCTAAAAACCAAGGGCGGTTGTCTGGTTCAACAGACGTGAGTGATGTCAGGAAATATTCGAATTACAGCAAATGGGAACTCATGCCTTTAGAGAAGCTAAGGAAGGAAGCGCGAGATCATTTCATCCGAATGGAAGGTGTATCCCTGTACAAAATGGATGGCAGCAAGTTGGATGATATTTTCTGTGTACGGCACGCTCTAAGATCAGAGGCTTGATCGATACCTTCTGGTGACTTCATATGGGTTTCTGAGAGATTCCAATTGAGTATTCATCTCCCAATGTCATGTCTCGGTTGATGAGGTTGCAAGCGCAATGCTCTGCTTTTCCCGTGCAATTTTGAGGTATAGTGAGCATCTGCACTTTGACGTGTTCTGCTCACAGGTTTTCTACTTCAGAAGAAACCAAGGAAATATACTTGAACAGAAAGAAGCCAAATCTTCATGCAGCTTTGTTTGAGTTCATATCAAGTTGAGTTGATGCCGCAAGCCTTGTGGATTTTCCAGTTAACCCGGTGTTAGGATCTGGATGGGATCGCTTGAGATGCAGATTTGTCCTGAGCTTTTGCCATTTTTTTTATTATTTATCTATGTTGTCATGGAGGGTACTGAAGCTTTCTGACGACATTCAAGGGCTATGAGCGCTAAATGATATAAATAACGTAAACATACAGAACCGTAGGAGCTAATCAATATCTTTATACTTGTCTGAAAATGAATGAAGCTTACACGATATTGTTGATCGGTTGGCGGAATTCTTTGAAGCAGTGATATTACAAAGGATATTTATCATGACTAGTTCTAGCTTGAAGCCGACAAGTGAACCAAATGGCCGGTAACCCGCGATCGAGCGGGATTTCCCATTTTCCAAATTGTAATCTACGCTAGCTCACCGTGCAACTTCAATAACAATGATCAAGTCGCAGCTAGTTGTGCCAATTTGTATCTTCCTCAAGATAATTCTAGAGAATAGTAAAAGAGAAATTTCTAAGCGATTCATAAACATCTCCGGAACGATTGGAAAAGTTTTTTCATCCCTCCCAAAGTATATCTTACGCAAAGCTGTCATAACTTGTCCAAAGTTCACAAAAATCTTCACTTTCGTAGCTTCCAGTCCATCTCCTAGAAATTGGGCTTTCATCTGTTTGTTATTATACGAAACACATCATCAGATCTCACGACAACTCAACATGCAAATTCAAAATGCGAGCAGCTTTGTGCCTCGCACCATCCCTCCTTCCGGTGACCCCATCCAAGAACCTCTCTAGGCCCTTAGTTTTGCCTTCCAAGCTCTCATCTTCAATCTCGTCTAGAGTCTCTTCGGCGAAAGCTTCTCTGGCGACCTACGAAGCTGGGACACTACGACAAACAATTCCAGCCCCGCAATCTTGCACGACACCGATCTTCATTTCTTTTTCCAATTGAATTACAATTATTTTAAGAACCTCTACATACCCCTCGCCCATTGGCCACGGCCCTCAGCCAGGGCCAACAAAAAATAAATAATTTTTTTTAAAAAAGGTTAATTTCAAGATTTTTAGGGCGATTTGGTAAATCAAACCGAAATTACCGAACTGGAAAAAAAAATAGAAAGGTTATTTTTCAATTACCTGAACCGAAAATCAAGCCGAATCAAATACACGAAATTTTTAGTTCGGTTCGCATTTGGATTCAGTTTACACTTTGGTTTTGCCACACCATCCGGCAGGAGCATCTGCTCAAAAAATTTTGTAATGAGAAGCTCCAAAAGGATTTAAGCGTTAGTGCAGAGAAATTTACAAACCGTAAAAGACTGGATAAATTACCAACATTTTACGTGGCACCAATAGCTTTTGGGCACTTACAATGTCGAAAAGTCTCTTCTTGCCAATTTAATAGCGGATGATTGAACATAAATATGAGATTAGTTATCTAGGTGTAAAAGGCATGTGCGAGATCAAGCACATGAAAGATCTAATTCCAAAGAAACATGGCCCAAAAAAAAAGAAAGAAAGAAAATCGTTCATTGGCATCCTGAACTGTTTTTACATAAACAATAATGAAAAAAAAAACAGTAACTTTCAAATTGTTGTGTCATGCAATAACCGTTTGAATAAATTTCCTTTTTTCAACATTCGAATGGAGAGATTTTCTTCTGCCTTCTTTTCAAAAAAAAAAAACTTTATAAACAAAATGCAGAGAACCAGCTACATCATCCCTCTTTCTTCGTTTTTGTTTGTTTGTCCAACCCCTTTCGACACGCCTTTTGGGTTGATTTAGATGGGTCGACGGTTTGGCAGGTCTTGGAAGGCATTGGCTTGGAAAGTTGGAGTCGTCCTTTCGGAAGTCATGACGGACAGTGATTAGGAAATGGCCTCAACTCAACAATATATTATGGCGACTCGTCTCCTGGTGAATCAAAGCCCCATTATCACAACACTTGTTCTTGGGTCCTAAAAAGCCTATGTCGTCTTACGATGGCCTTGTGTCTACCTTCTTATTGGCAATCTTTGTCACTCAAGTAATCAAATTCGGTCATTCCAATGCTTCGACCAATGTAAGCTGTATTGTTGCGGAGAGAGAAGCTCTCCTGAAGTTCAAGCGTGGTCTCACCGATCCTTCGAAACGCCTGTCGTCGTGGACCGGAGAGGAATGTTGCAAGTGGGAAGGAGTCCAATGCGACGAGAAGACCGGTCATATCCTGAAGCTCGATCTTCACAATCCATGTACTGAAGAGATCGACTATGACTTCTTCGAACCTTCGTATAAGTGTATGCTTGGAGGTAACATAGTTCCTTCTTTAACTGAGCTGAAGTATTTGAAGTATCTCGACCTCAGTCTCAACAACTTTTCGACCCAGAAGATCCTAATGTTCTTTGCTTCTCTTGAGAAATTGGAGTATCTTAACCTCTCGAATGCAGGCTTTGGCGGAGATATTCCTCGGCATCTCAATAACCTTTCCAAATTACAATACCTGGATCTTAGTAGTGACTTTTTGGTGGGCTACTTAATCTCGAACGACCTTGATTGGATATCGAAATTATCTTCCTTGAAATACTTACACATGTCCCGTGTTGACCTTTCGAAGGCTAAAGATTGGTTCGGTTCCATTAACATGCTTTCATCTTTGCAATCTTTAGGATTCAGTGGTTGTGAATTGCAAGATGTTTCTATCTCTTCGCGGGCCAATTTCACATCTCTTAAATTTCTTGATGTCAGTTCCAATCTTATAAATTCTTCCATCTGGCCATGGATCTACAACTTGAGCAAGCTAGAACATATTGATCTGTCTAACATCGATTATATCAGTGGCCCTTTTCCCATGGCAATCATCGAGAATAATCAAAGGCTTGCCTCGTTTGACATGTCTTCAAATTGGCTACAAGGTGCTCTTCCAAGAAACTTGAGCAGTCTTTGCAAATTGCAAGTGGTACGCTTAAGCGAAAACAACTTCAATGGGAATATCTCCGACATTTTAGGTAGTCCCCTTGGTTGCGTACAAAGTAAGTGGAAGATCTTTGATGTTTACTCCAATAATTTTAGCGGTGACCTACCAAATCAATTCGGAGATTTCAAGGAACTAGAGTACCTTTATCTTGGCGGGAACTCGATTTCTGGTTCTATTCCTACCAATTTGGGGGAGCTGTCATCTCTAAGAGTGTTGGATTTAGGGTCTAACAAATTGAGCGGGACAATTCCAGAGAGTATTGGGCGACTATCGAATTTAAAGGAGCTCCTATTTCGCAAAATTTATTGTATGGAGTTATAAGCGAACTGCACTTTGAAAATCTCAAAAGCTTGACCGTGTTAGACATTTCCTCTAATCAACTCATATTAAACGTGAGCTCTACCTGGGTTCCTCCATTCCAAGCTCGTGAGATAGACTTGTCAGATTGCAAAGTGGGACCTGAATTTCCAAAATGGCTTCGAACACAGAGGAATATTACCAATTTGAGCTTGTCAAATGCGAGCATGTCAGACGACATTTCTGATTGGCTCTACGATATTTCCTCTAACATTGAATATTTAGATGTCTCAAGCAACATGCTTAGAGGCCAAGTTCCCCAAGATATTGGAGACAAGATGCCGCAGTTACGATTATTGAGTCTTTGGGGTGACAATCTCACCGGCGGCATTCCGAGTTCTCTGTGCAAGTTGAAGTGGTTGATTGCAATTAATCTCTCCAAGAATCAACTATCTGGGAGGCTTCCTCGATGTTGGAAAGCATCGCAATCGTTGGGATATTTTTCATTGGAGGATAACAAGTTAAATGGTCAGCTTCCAAAATCTTTGTGCCATCTTCAGCAATTGCAGATTCTTAGCCTACATAGGAATGGCTTTAATGGAGTAATCCCGAACTATTTGTCAAACCTACGAGAGATGATTATCTTGGATCTCAGCGATAATCAATTCACTGGTAGGTTACCTCCATTCGGGAATCATTCTCAGCCACTATTGGCAGCGCTCAATTTAGAGAAAAATCACTTAGTTGGAGGCATTACTCCACAGCTTTGCCAGCTTAAGTATCTCCGTGTCTTGAGCCTAGCACAGAATAACATTTCTGGACCCATTCCCAATTGTTTTGATGGCTTCTTCTCTATGGCTGGTAATTACTTAGGGGAATGGACGTTTGCTGACGGTCTCTATTTCATGGTTAACACGAAGGGGACCAGCCAAATATATGGCCGCGTGCTTTCACAATTCTTCTCCATCGACCTTTCTGCAAACATGTTGGACGGGCATATACCGGAGGAGTTCACCAGGCTTTTTGAACTTCAAAATCTGAACCTCTCTCGAAATAATTTGAGTGGACACATCCCCTCCAACATTGGTGACCTGAAAAACTTGGAATCTCTTGATCTTTCTAGAAATAAATTGTCAGGTGCCATCCCTCCAGGAATATCCAACATTGACTTTCTTAGTCATTTGAATTTGTCCTTCAATAAACTCTTCGGTCCTATACCGTCCGGCAGCCATCTGCGTACCGTGGACGACGAATCTGTTTATCGCGGCAACGACGGACTCTGTGGAGCTCCTCTTTTAAAGATTTGTCCTGGAGACGAGCCACCCGATACTGACGGTCTTAGTTCGAGTGGAGATAAGCCTAGCGAACACGATTTGGATATCCGCAATTGGTTCTATGCAGGATTGGGACCTGGTTTTACGGTGGGAGTTCTAGGATTCTATAGCATCTTTCACTTCAAGCGATCTTGGAGGGTCTCTTACTTTCGAGCGATGGATAGGGCCATCGAGAAATTCTCAATGAGGACGATGATCGCCATGCTTTGGTTCAAGAGGACATTTCGACAACACGAATAGGAAGCTTGTTAAGCAGGTAAAACTGGCTCCTTTCCTGCTAACCAATTTCTGGCATCTTATCTGGGTTGAAGTCTTTTTAATGATTATATTTGGCATATGTAACAGACATGTCGAGAGTTGGAGAAATTTGCCCGGCTTTGAAGAAGTTCTTTGTGTTACCAGATGGATGAAGAGAATGTATTTTTTCGTATCCAACTTATCCTTTTCCTCGTCGTTGTTTAGTATGTCGAAGGACGATTATGTTGAAAACTACTATGTAAGATATGTTCTCCTTTTGTTTGATGAACTCCATTTGAAATCCACACGGGTTAAGGTTTGAAAGTCACGTTGAATAATAGTTTGTTTTCTGTAGCTAAAAGGAAAAAGAGCAATAAATAACATCAATAATTTCTTCGAGCGACTCACGAATCTTTTAGCAATGCTATTAAGAAGTAAAAAGCGTCATTGATTTTTCACGCACCGACTTGAGGGTGAGTGTACTAGCATACTAACTTCTCTATCTTGTTTATATGTATATTCATTTTAAATTATTAGTAGGATTGTGTAGGTATGAAACTCTATTGGTGTAAACATGATGCTAAATATGCGATTCGAATCTTTCTCGCGCTAATACCATTAAAAGGCCAACCTTGTACCTCAAGCTGCATTTATCCAAAATCAATTTCCATTTCACAAAAAACTACAAACTTGTATCCCGTGACGTATTTATCCCACTACTAATTAAAACCTTAAGACCTCCATCGACCAAAATCAAAACCGAAATTCTCAATTAGCCACTAACCAAATAATCTTATCCCTAATTTCCCCCTATCATATCGCTAGACGCGACACCCAACATTTTCCTTGCCTCGTTTCAGCAATCAATAGACAAATAATTTAGACATTTATCGGTGAATTATCGACGGATAAATCCTGACAACTGTATCTTTAGTTTTTGCTCCGCCATCGCCCGGAGGACTCGATTTGAATGCAACCGTCGTCTCGTCTTCTTTCTTCTTCCCCAGACTCGCCCCCGACCTCCCCTGTGATGGACCACACCAAGGACTTGCTCCGCAAGGCCCTCGCCGCTGATGCGTAGGACGATGCCGTCCGGGCCCTCGAGGCCAGCATGGCACCAGAGTCGGAGATCGACGCCGCCATCGCAGAGGTCAACGACCTCAAGATTGATGAGGCCAGCATCAAGGAGCAGCCCCAGGCCGCCATGGAGGCGTTCCATCGGGGGTATATTCTCGAGGAGCACATGTCGGAGATTGAATGCTCTTGTCTCACGCCGGAGATTGTCCTTAAGGCATCCGGTCACGTGGACAGGTTTACTGACCTTATGGTGAAGGATGGGAAAGCTGGGGCCTGCTATCGAGCTGACCATCTGCTCAAATATTGTTGTAATAAGAAACTCCAAAAGGATTTAAGTATTAGTGCAGGGAAGGCTGTGGAGCTAAAGCAAGTACTTGCAACTCTGGTTGTGGAGCTGAAGCAAGTACTTGCAACTCTGGATGATATCTCTGCTGATGAATTGGGTGCCAAGATAAAAGAACATGGCATCACAGCTCCTGTCACCAAAAATCCTCTCTCTCATGCTTATATGTTCACGAGAAAGATAAACACGTCCGAACACCTAGTGCCGCCTTCCCTCAGTGAGGAAGTATCACCAGTACACGTCTAATTAACTACGATATATGTTCGGATCCACAAAATGATGGATCTCAGCTACAGTGTACTCACGGCGGTCAGAAATTCATTGTAAGGATCCATCTACACATGTGAAAAGCATTAGAATCTTAAAATATAAGGGCCCGATGAAGATGATGACATGATCTCTAGGCCACGTTTTAAGCCCATTAACTAACAAGACAATCAAATCTTACATTTAATGCATTTGAAAATTTGGAGGACCCCATTGCAGTCCACGCCAGGTCATACTCATAATCGCATCAGGTCAATGGAACAATGTAGGCAAGGGAAGTCGGCAAAATAGATCCATAACCTTATGAAAAAGATTGGCTCTAAGGACTAGGCATGGGTGTCCCAATCCTGAACCCATCAGTTTTTGGTGGATTGCTCGAGTTGCAATCTTAAGACAAGTTATGCTATGCAATAGTATAGGAGGCGCAATCTTATCTTTATATGCCGGATCATTACATCTTAACAATACACGCCAGCTATGAACATTTCGATCCCTATACAACAGCAAAGAATTTCCCCTTGCCACCGCTCATAATGGTCCGGCATATAAAGATAAGATTGTGCCTCTTATACTATTGCACAGCATAACTTGTCTTAAGAATTGCGTTACATGTAAGATTTGATTGTCTTGTTAGTCAATGGGCTTAAGACTTGGTCTAGAGATCTAATGCTTTTCACACGTGAATCATACGGTGCCAACATGCCCAAGAAATTAATAATATTTATTTTTTGATTTTAGCCGTTTAGCTGCCTTGTGTGGCAACCATTTGATGGATGACATATGTCATCCGTTGTTGCACACTTAAAGTGTTTTGTCTAATATACTGTTTGAAGCAAAACAATATTCGGCACGTTTTGAGATGGTTGAGAACTATAGAAGAGAGTTCAGAGAAGTACATGTTCCGCTAGCCATAGAGGCGTCTATAGTTGGATTGATGATTTGATAGGAGGAAGTTGGGGTTTCTCTTGTTGCCCATGAAGAATTTGCTGATCCCAGAGAAGTGGTAATTATTCAGACTAGTTAATTTTGCTAGCTATTCTTGGAGTACATGGATCTGGTTTTTGCCATTTATTTGTGAATGCTTGAGTTTGTTATCATGATTTACTAATTGAATTATCAATGCAGAAGCTGGTAATTGACCCAAACGAGATGGTACTAGGTCCTGCCTTTAAGGGAAATGAAAAGATGGTGGTCGTATCTCTTTTGGTATATGCTGGAGGTTTCTTGTTTTTGGCTCTTTTGCTTAGTATATCAGGAATCTGTTGCTTTACTTTATGCTTGCGTTTGTGTTGTCAACACCAGGCAATGAGTGAAGAGGAAGCTTTGCAGATGAAGGCTGCTTTAGTATCCAAAGGAGAGGCTATATTTCCCGTATGCACATTGGGGGAGGTTGCAACAATCAGGGATAACATGGTCGAAATTTCTAAGAAGAGGATATGGGAATATCAGAGGATTTCTACACCATCTGTTATTGAACCGTGTTTGTTTCGACATTGAACCCATAATACACTGCAGTTTTTGGCATTCTTTCTATACGAGGCCCAGCAAAGCAGGGGATGAACAAGTAAATGTCTTCCCGCTTCCCTCCACTTGTAGCATCTTTGAAACGTGCAGTTTTCCAACTATCTCTAGTGACTTACCAACCTTATATCTTGATTGATTTTGAAAAATACAGGCACTTCTTTATAGTTCCAAGACTATCAATTAATTTAATAGCCTTCCGACATTTATCTTGTGGTTTGCCAGCTCTTTTGAAATTACTAATTTTTATACAAAATTACCAATCCTAATTAAACTAATATATCAACATTCGTCACATTAAGATATTGACTAATTTTAGTCACTATCAACTTTTATCTTGTTTGATTTGGAGAAGTCCAAAATTATCAACTAATTGATTAATCTTCTTAACGTTTATTTTTGTGGCTCAACATGTTGGAAGTTACTGACACTTGCATGAATTTACCAATCTTTGTACCAACATTCGTCACAATAAGATGTTGTCAGTAAAATTAAGAACGATAATTTCAAATAAAAGTTGGTATCTTCAGATGCATTAATAAGACATAAATAAATTATAAAGGTAGTGAACAATCTTTGAAGTGCAAAGACATGGTCGTACTTTTCAAAATCGAGAAAGATAAAGAGTTGGTGAATGACTAAAATTAGGTGGTATCATAATGTGATGAATATTGGTACATCAATGAAAAAAAAAATTGATACTTTCGAATAAAAGCTAGTTGTGAGTCACGAAAATAAATGTTGGTATTTTGTTAAAACCAGTTTGTAATTCTGGAAAGATAAATAGAAGGTGTTACTTATCAAAACCAAGCAATATAAAAATGTTGTAAACGACTAAGATTATTGTGCTATCATAACCTGACGAATGTTAGTACATCAGTCAAAAGCATAACTAAAAGGCAATGGTAAGTCACAAAGACAGATATTAGTAAAGTATGAAAATAGTTTGTGTTGAAGTTAGTGTCCCACATCACTTGATAACGAATTTTATATGCTCTTTATATTTATGTGGTCTTCCCCCACTCAATAGTTTAATTTTTTGAGTTGAATTTTCTAACGCGGCATCAAAACAATCTCGGACTAGTTTCTCAATGTAAGGTGTGTTGGTACACTATTTAGAATATGGATAAAAGTTGCTAAATATTCAAAGGTAAAGGTAAATATTGGAAGGTTATCATTATAGTTGCTAAATATCGACTTATATATAAATGTTGGTCTTTTGTCCGAAATCTGTTTTGATGAGTTCTTAATGGGGCAAGTAATTTGCCAATCACTTTTTTTTTTTTTATGACGGACAGGATTTGGTAGTTACCGTGTTCATGGTATACCAAAGAACTCTATCTCATTATTTAGGGTTCGCTTGTTTCCTGAAAAATAAATAGTTTGGAGAACGTTCATTCTAAAAGTGATTAATCTTAATTTTTGTAATAATTAGCCAGCCAATAAATCATAATAATTTTCATGAACGGTGAAAAAAATTTGATTTTAACACGTGATGATTCCGCATTCTTTCTCTGTTTCTCCCCCCTTTCTTTCTCCCTCTATCTCATGGTCGGTGGAGAAGGAAGATGAGATACCACAGGGCGTCATCGTCTTCATCCTCCGGCAATGGCAGGAGGTTGACGGTTCCGCATCTGGTCTGCGTTGCTGCATTCCTCTGTCTTCTCGTCTTCGTTGCTCAACCTTCCTTCTTCGCAGGTCCGCCTTCTGTTTCCGCCACCTTCCCTCCCTGAATCGAGCTCGCGCTCCGTCACTTGCTCATTTCGATCTCCTTTTCTTCTGTTGTTTTTTTATTTATTTTATTTTTCCCCATCCTTTGGGTTTTCAGGCGAACAGAGTACGGATCTCGACGGAGAGGAAGTTGGGGTGTTGTCCGATTTTCAGTCCGGCGTGCGGCAGTGCGTGGTTAGTCCCAAAACCCTTTTCGAACGATTTGGCGTTTCGCATCTCTCTGAATCAATTAGAGCTCGTAGCGCTGCAGAACGTTTCGCGATCGTGGGTGCTAAGCTTGGCTTATAAGCTGACATTGGTAGATGAGTCCCGTTCTTGTTATTTGGCTTGGGAGGAATTCTGTCCGTTTCTGGTTGATATAGCAAAGTTAGTCGTTTCTTACAGCTTGGTGTCATAGCATCTGCATATGCACAATGGAATTTTATTGAATCTCCAGTGCTAAATTATGCTCGGTACTGAGTCAATGATTCTGAATATAGGCTAAGAGAGGGCTTGGACTTTCTGCACACCTAATTGATCATTGCAACTTAGTCCTGAAGTTTCCAAAAGGCACTAACAGTACTTGGGTCAGATCCTCTCTCCTTCTCATTTGAATCTTTATCGTGATGTTTCATTATTCCGAGTGGCTGACCTTTTTAGTCTTTGATTGCAGTACAATGCACAGTTTAAAATCTTTGAGCCCTTGGAGTACAAGTATGATGTCTGTGAGGCCATCTTATTGTGGGAACAGGTCAGGATCATCGTACTTTGGTGTGGATTACAGGTATATTTTCTGGGGAGATAATTTGAGCCAATGTGTCTAGGGCGCAGTATCGTAACATGACTACCGTGCTGACTAGAGAATATCTTGATGCTCGGCCAGATGGATGGCTGGACTACACGGCGAAAAGAATAGCACAACTGTAAAATCTCTCGTTCTTACTATTCTTTTTTCCCATTCGTCTGCTCTAGTTTAAATCTGGAATGCTGGCAGCTGCTAACTTGTGCTCATTGACTGGTTCTAGGGGTGCTGGTAAATGCTACAATCGAACACTTTGTGAGGAGCATTTAAATATGATTCTACCGTCAAATCCTCCCTTTCACCCGCGACAGTTTCACAGATGTGCTGTTGTCGGAAACTCTGGAGATTTGTTGAAGACGGAGTTTGGAAAAGAGATAGATAGTCATGATGCTGTAATTAGAGAAAATGAGGCTCCTGTTAATGAGGTGCGTGAGCTATGATGCTTCCTGTCATTATGTATGAAACTTTATACTGACTAAAGGACAGAGTTTTTTTGTTTACTTTTCTCTCTTGAAGAAACATGCATTTACTTTCTTGTCTGTTTTTCTTTCTGGTTTTCACACTGGCTTTCATTTATAAGTTGTGTGGTTGTGAGTCTGTTTCTCCCTTGCATAAATTTCCTAGTTTTCGCCTTATACATTCCCATTGATTAGATTGTTGCAAGCAAATGGAACTATGCTTATTCTGCCTTTTTTGGCCATCTATTCTGGCTTCTCGCTTAACACAGAAGTATGCCAAATATGTTGGCATGAAAAGGGATTTCCGCCTCGTGGTTCGTGGTGGTGCTCAAAACATGATTGCCATCCTGAATGAGTCTGGTATGTTCTGATCTTTGAGAACAAAGTAGATATTTATCCAATCCTGGTTTTCCCCAAGTACTTGTTTCCCTAGTTATTGAGCAATTTGTTGATACATAATTGACAAAATCAAAGCTGTATCTGCTTTTGATTCTGTCTCATTACACTTTTTTCATCTGTTCCCTTCTTTAATGGGACAAATCATTTGAATTAGGGAAAATTTGTAGACACCCTGTGCTCTACCTTAATTTGATGGACATCCCCTCTTTTTCGATTAAATTTTTCTTTTTTTGCATGTATTTTTGAAGGTGAGCAGTTGACCCAGAAATTGTTGACAGAAAAAAGGGGTTGGCCCTCTCGAAAAGGGATCAGACCTTCACCTCTGATGGGGGTGTAACCTTAAAGGAGATTTTTGTGGACTAGGGCATGTTGATTGAGTTTCAATAAAGTAAGGAGTTGTATCTGAAATTTTTATCCGAATCATGCATTGGTAATGAAGATTCCCTGCACTTGTTATAACTCCTAGTCTTCTCCTGCAGATGACGAGTTACTCATAATTAAAAGTTTGACTCATCGAGACTTCAATGCAATGATAAAGGTGAGCATTTTGTTCGTGTTTTTCAGTTCCTTGGTCAACTAATAAATTAATTGAAGAAATCCTGATGGCAAGTTTCTATGCTTTTTACATAAAGCTCCTATGCCGGCGACTGCCTTGTGCTTTTTCCTGATGCCGTTAGCATGTCTACCACTAAATGCTTGCCCTAAACCAATGGACTGTCTGGATTTTTGCTTTACCTTGTCAATCAAGTATTTGAGAATCAGCTGTCTCTATATCCCTTTAGTCACCTTTTTATTATGTCAGAAGCAGAAAGTTCCAAATCCTGTCTATCTGTTCCAAGGGATTGTGTTGCGCAGAGGAGCAAAAGGGGCTGGAATGAAGTCTATTGAGCTGGCGCTTTCTATGTGCAATATTGTTGACATATATGGTTTCACTGTTGATCCAGGTTATACAGAATGGTTAGTTCTATTCTTACTCATAATGTTAGCTTTCTTGGATGTTTTTTATAGTACCCAACTATGGTAATGATCTGGGATAAAAGCCAAAAGAAAAAAGTGTGAGAACTTTCTGTAGTAACTTTAGCAGAAGTTTTATGATGGAAATGATTTGAAAAGATGGTAAGTACCTGGAACATTACCATCGCCATCAAAACGCCGTCATTTTCTTCTCCTAAATGAACTTAAAGTTTACCTGTTGACTTTAGTCGAGTCAAGAAAAGCTGTAGATCCATTTGTGCTGCCGATCAATTTTCAAATCTTTCTTGCAGGACTCGTTATTTCTCTGAACCGAAGAAAGGTCATAATCCACTTCAAGGGCGGGCTTATTATCAGCTATTAGAGTGCCTTGGTGTACGAAATAGATTATAAGTTAATTATCTCATGTAAATGTAATTCTTAGTGAATTTCTTCTGCACTGTCCATCTAACTTGGTTTGTCTTGTCAGGTTATAAGAATCCATTCTCCCATGAGGGCCAAAATGAAGCAAGATTGGTCAGATGTGCCTAATCGCAATATGATAAGGAGTGCTCATGCGGCTGCATTGCGCTTAAAGAGGGGTCAAGCTGGTCAGAGTGGTGGACGGGGACAGTTTGGTAGTTGTAAGGTTTGGGGCAACGCAGACCCTAAAAACCAAGGGCGGGTCTCTGGTTCAACAGACATGAGTGATGTCAGGAAATATTCGAATTACAGCAAATGGGAACTCATGCCTTTAGAGAAGCTAAGGAAGGAAGCACAAGATCATTTTATCCAAATGGAAGGTGTATCCCTGTACAAAATGGATGGCAACAAGTTGGATGATCTTGTCTGTGTACGGCACGCTCTAAGATCAGAGGCTTGATGGATGCCTTTTGGTGACTTCATATGGGTTTCTGAGAGATTCCAATTGAGTATTCATCTCCCAATGTCATGTCTCGGTTGATGAGGTTGCAAGTGCAATGCTCCGCTTTTCCGTGCAATTTTGAGGTATAATGAGCATCTGCACTTTTGACGTGTTCTGCTCTCAGGTTTTCTACATCAGAAGAAACCAAGGCAATACCCCATTACTTGTTGCTTCCTGCCACATCTCCAGGAAATATACATGAACAGAAGCCAAATCTTCATGCAGCTTTGTTCAAGTTCAGATCAAGTTGAGTTCATACCGCAAGCCTTGTGGATTTTCAAGTTAGCCCGGTGTTAGGATCTGGATGGGATCGCTTGAGATGCAGCTTTGTCCTGAGCTTTTGCCATTTTTTTTAATCTATGTTGTCATGGAGGGTACTGAAGCTTTTTGACGACATTCAAGGGATATGAGCACTAAATGATATAAATAACAGTAAACATACAGAATCGTAGGAGCTAATCAATATGTTTATACTTTTATGAAAATGAATGAAGCTTGCATGATATTGTTGATCGGTTGACGGAATTCTTGGAGGCAGTGATATTTATCATGACAAGTTCTAGCTTGAAGCCGACAAGTGAACCAAATGGCGATGGAGCGGGATTTCCCATTTTCCAAATGCAATCTATACTAGCTCACTGTGCAACTTCACTATCAAAGATTTAGTTGTGCCAATTTGTATCTTTCTCAAGATCATTCTCAAGAGTAGTAAAAGAGAAATTTCTAAGCGATTCATAAACATGGAACGATTGGAAAAGTTTCTTCATCCCTCAGAAAGTATCTTAGGCAAAGCTGTCTTAACTTGTCCAAAGTTCACAAAAATCTTCACTTTCGAGCATCCAATCCATCCCCTATAAATTGGGCTTTCATCTCTTTGTTATTACACAAAACACATCATCAGATCTCACAACAACTCAACATTCAAAATGAGAGCAGCTTTGTTCCTCGCACCATCCCTCCTTCTGGTGACCCCATCCAAGAATCTCTCTAAGCCCTTAGCTTTGCCTTCCAAGCTCTCATCTTCAGTCTCGTCTAGAGTCTCTTTGGCGACCTACGAAGCTGGGACACTGTGACAGTCAATTACAGCCCCGCAATCTCGCACGACACTGATCTTCATTTCTTTTTCCAATTGAATTACAATTATTTTAAGAACCACTGCATACCCTTCACCCATTGGCCACCGGCCCTCAGCCAGGGCCAGCAAAAAATAAATAATTTTAAAAAGGTTATTTTGAAGATTTTCAGTGTGATTTTGATTAACCGAACCGAAAGAACCGAACTGAAAAAAAAAAGAACGGTTATTTTTCAATTACTTGAACCGAAAATCGAGCCAACCAAAATGCACGAAATTTTCAGATCGGTTCAAATTTCGATTCAGTTTTCACTTCGGTTTTGGCACCCTATGAAGGACTAATGCTAATACCATCAACCAAATAGGGAACTTAGGAGAATCCTAAACATCTCTTACCAGGAAAAAGAAAAGGCCTTATTTGGACCAAGTAGAGCCACTGGAATGAGAACGAGATCTTTATTGCCTCTCTAAATTCGGACCAAAGCTACTTTCCTGTAGCCGTCGTGCCTTCTCTAAAACCCTACAGTCGACCCTCTCATTTCTCCGTTCTCTCTCAACCCCGCTCTCCCTCTCTTGCCGACTCCTCCGACCACTCTATTGAAAATATTAAAATAAAATTTGGAAGAAAGTCAAAAAAAGAAGAAGCCTCAATTTTTGACTATTAATGGACAACTTAGGTGTGCTTAAGCCTCAATTTTTGACTATTGATTGTCAAAAATGGACAACTTAGGTGTGCTTGAATTTGATAAAATTAAGTGTAGTCAAATAAAGACATTTAAGTTTGGCAAAAATTAGGTATAGAATTGGCTATAAATATGTGTGGTTTTCTTGTAAGTTTCATATCAAGGAGGAGAAGAAATAGAGAGAGAGAGAGAGAGTTCTTGTAAGAACAAGCTTAGAGCAAAGCTTGATTTTCTTTGTGTAAAAACCTTGGCAAAGGTATTTTGTAGTATTGCTCTCTCATTTGTGTTTTTGTTATTCTCTCCAAATTAAATCCTCCAAGCTTCCGCAAAATTCCTCCTTCCTTTTTATTTGGTTCCTACATTTGGTATCAGAGCCAAGTTATGGCGTCCACAAGTTCCGTTCAATTTCAACTTCCAAAGTTGAACGGAAAGAATTTCAACAACTGGTCCGTCCAGATGAAGGTTTTGTTCAAATCGCAAGATTTGTGGAACCTGGTGGAGAATGGCTACATCGAAGTAGCTAATAACGAAGAATTCAATGCCATGAGAAAGGAGGAGAAGGATTCGTTGGTGGAATCCCGGAAAAAAGATCAGAAAGCATTATATGCGATCTTTCAAGCCGTGGAGGAGACGATATTTGAAAAAATATCGAATGCCGAGACCGCCAAAGCAGCGTGGGATATTTTGCAAAAATCCTACAAGGGCGACGATCGTGTTCGAAGAGTTCGGCTTCAAACACTTCGAGGTGATTTTGAGTCTTTACGCATGAATGATTCTGAATCTATCTCTTTGTATTTTGATCGTGTACAAAACATCGTTAACCAATTGAGGGTTAATGGTGAAACACTCCAAGATGTACGAGTCGTAGAAAAAATCTTGAGGTCTTTGACTGAAAGATTTGACTACGTTGTTGCGGCAATCGAAGAAGGCCAAGATATATCAACTATGACGTTGGAGCGGTTGATGGGTTCATTATGCTCGCATGAGCAAAGAATGAATCAGAAGTCCGTCAGTTCATATCCCGAGCAAGCTTTGCAAAGTCGTATCGCTCCATCAAATCGAGGAAGCTATCAAGGAGGTCGAGGTCGCGGAGGAGGCCAAGGAAGAGGTGGAAATTCCAATTTCACCGGGAAATTTAAAACACGTGACAAATCAAAAGTCAAGTGTTTTAAGTGCAACAAGTTCGGACATTACAAATCCGAATGCCATGCAAAGGCGACGTACGAGCAGGCGGAGCACGCACATACCACTGATGCTGAAGAATACATGGTGCTAGCATGTAAGAAGGATGACTCAAGCACTGTAGATACCAACATATGGTATCTAGATACTGGTTGCAGCAATCATATGACTGGCCGGAAGGAATTATTCTCGCAATTGGATGAGACGAGTCGTGGTGAAGTCAACTTCGGGAATAAATCAAAAATTCCCGTGATGGGCAAAGGTAACATTAATATCAAGTCAAAAGATGGTACTAATGTTGCTATTGCAGATGTTTACTTTGTGCCAGGACTTTTTTGGAATTTGCTAAGTGTTGGGCAACTTTCCGAAAAAGGCCACAAAGTTCACATTGAAAATGGAATTTGCACCATCAGAAGTGTCAACAACAAGTTGATCACAACGGTGCAAATGACGAAGAACCGGATGTTTCCCATGACTCTTCAGACGAAGAATCTCTTGAGTTTTCAAGCGATGATGAAAGACAACAACTGGCTGTGGCATCTTCGATACGGTCATCTAAATTTCCGTGGACTAAAACTACTGGTTCAGAAAAAGATGGTGACCGGCATGCCTTTAATCGAATGTCCAGATCGTCCATGCGAAGGATGTCTCGTTGGAAAACAACATCGAGAATCATTTCCAGTAGGGAAAGCCAGAAGAGCAAAGCATCCTTTGGAGCTGGTACATACAGATATATGTGGCCCTGTTGAGGTTGAATCAGTCGGACAAAAAAGGTACATGCTGATTTTTGTTGATGATTTTACCAGAAAAACTTGGGTATATTTCTTGAGAGAAAAATCTGAAGCATTTGCCAAGTTCAAAGAATTTAAAGTCTATGTTGAAAAACATAGTGGCTTTATTCTAAAGACGTTGAGATCGGATAGAGGGGGAGAATTTACCTCAAATGAATTTGACAAATTTTGTAAAATTCATGGAGTAAAACGTCAGTTGACTGCCAGCTATACACCTCAGCAAAATGGTATAGCAGAAAGAAAGAACAGGACAATTTTTGAAATGGCAAGAAGTATGTTAAAAGCCAAAAATTTGCCTAAGAATTTTTGGGCAGAAGCGGTTGCTTGTGCTGTATTTGTACTAAACAGATGTCCAACAAGGAGTGTTCTTGGAAGAACCCCAGAAGAGGCTTGGAGCGGCAACAAGCCAGATGTTTCGTTTCTACGAGTATTTGGGTGCGTGGCATATCCCCATATACCAGATGAACGAAGAAAGAAGTTGGATGACAAAAGCGAGAAGTGCATCTTCATTGGCTATAGTGACACAACTAAAGGTTATAAGCTGTATAACCCAGTCACTGAAAAGGTAATTATCAGCAGGGATGTCCAGTTTTTTGAAGATGAAGCTTGGGACTGGAACCAAAAGGGTGACCAGAAAAGCATCACCATCGAAGATGAACCATTGGAGAGAGAAATAGAAGAGCCTCCATCATCTTCAACTAGTGGTACATCTTCACCAACAGCAGCTTCAGAACCACCACTACGTCGTTCACAACGACTGAGGGAGACGCCAGTAAAATTCAGGGATTACGTGGTCACAGGAGGCGATGGCAGTGATAATAACGGAATCACTGATGAAACATTGGTAAACTTTTGTTTGTTTGCTGAATGTGATCCTGTAACCTATGATGAAGCAGCTGCAGATGAAAGGTGGATTCATGCAATGGATGAAGAGATTCACTCCATTGAGAAGAATGACACATGGGTGCTAACTTCTTTACCACCTGGTAAGAAATCCATTGGTGTCAAGTGGGTGTACAAGACGAAGTACCAACCCAATGGTCAGGTGGACCGTTACAAGGCCAGACTGGTTGTAAAGGGCTACAAGCAAAAGCCAGGTATTGATTATTTTGAAGTATTTGCACCAGTGGCTCGGATGGATACCATCCGGATGATCTTAGCACTTGCAGCTCAAAATCATTGGAAGATCCATCAAATGGATGTGAAATCAGCATTCCTCAATGGTGTTCTTGAAGAGGAAGTCTACGTGGAGCAACCACAGGGTTATGAGAAAGGGCATGAAAATCAAGTTTACAAACTGAAGAAGGCTTTGTATGGGCTAAAACAGGCACCTCGTGCTTGGTACACACGTATCGACACATACCTGTTAGAGCGTGATTTTCAAAAGTGCCCGTATGAGCATACACTGTATATCAAGTCAAATACTAACGGTGACATAATAATTGTGTGCATTTATGTTGATGACTTGATATTTACAGGCAGCTGTGAAAAAATGTTTTCAGAATTCAGGGAGGCTATGACTAGCCAGTTCGAGATGACTGATTTAGGATTGATGTCTTATTTTCTTGGGCTTGAAGTGAAGCAGACAGATAATGGCATATTTATTTCACAGCAGAAATATGCTAATGATATTCTGAAGCGATTAAAAATGGAATCGCTCAAACCAATTCGAACTCCCGTAATTGAACGTTTGGAGCTGAAGAAAGAAGGAACCGGTGAATTGGTAAATCCCACTTATTTCAAAAGCATTGTTGGCAGTTTAAGATATTTGGCTTCTACAAGACCAGATATTACCTATGGAGTGGGAATTATTAGCAGGTTCATGGAGAAACCATACCAATCACATTTACAGGCGGCAAAAAGAATTTTGCGGTATGTCAGTGGAACTCGTGATCATGGAATTTTATATTCTTATACTGACAACTTTGATCTGTTGGGGTATACAGATAGTGATTGGGCAGGTGATACTGAGACTCGAAAGAGTACTTCAGGGTATGCTTTCTTTCTTGGATCAGGAGTAATTTCTTGGTCTTCGAAAAAACAGCAGGTTGTTGCACTCTCGACAGCTGAAGCAGAATACATGGCATTAGCTTCAGGGGCTTGTCAAGCAATATGGCTTCGATGGATGCTGCGTGAATTGATGCATGAACAAGCAGGTCCTACTAAATTGATGTGTGACAATAAGTCGGCTATTGCATTAGCCAAGAATCCTGTATTTCATGGCAGGAGCAAGCACATCGACATCAAGTATCACTATATTCGTGAGCAAGTCAAAGATGGTGAAATTGAACTTAATTTCTGCAGATCAGAAGACCAGATTGCAGATATCCTGACAAAACCATTGAAGGCTGATCTGTTCGAAAGATTGAAGACGATGCTTGGTGTTATGAACTTCCAAAATCAATTTTAAGGGAGGCTATTGAAAATATTAAAATAAAATTTGGAAGAAAGTCAAAAAAAGAAGAAGCCTCAATTTTTGACTATTAATGGACAACTTAGGTGTGCTTAAGCCTCAATTTTTGACTATTGATTGTCAAAAATGGACAACTTAGGTGTGCTTGAATTTGATAAAATTAAGTGTAGTCAAATAAAGACATTTAAGTTTGGCAAAAATTAGGTATAGAATTGGCTATAAATATGTGTGGTTTTCTTGTAAGTTTCATATCAAGGAGGAGAAGAAATAGAGAGAGAGAGAGAGAGTTCTTGTAAGAACAAGCTTAGAGCAAAGCTTGATTTTCTTTGTGTAAAAACCTTGGCAAAGGTATTTTGTAGTATTGCTCTCTCATTTGTGTTTTTGTTATTCTCTCCAAATTAAATCCTCCAAGCTTCCGCAAAATTCCTCCTTCCTTTTTATTTGGTTCCTACACACTCCATGGTCCACACCAAGATCTCGCTTCCGGAAGCCCTCGCCGGCCACGGCACCATCACGAGGAAGGAGTTCTATGATACGTTGATCAAGTCCTTTCGCCCGCCGGCAACGCCATCAAGTCGAACGTGTTGGAGTTGTGGAGAAGGTCGAACGTCTTGGCGTTGTGGAAACAGATTAGAAACAGATTAGTTTAGCTAGCGAGTAGTCTATAGGTTAGGGTTTGTTTCTGTGTTAATTTTTATTTTGTTAAATCTGTTTTTAGCATTTTGCTCTCGAGGAGAAAATGTGGGATATGGTTTGCCACACCACCCGGCAGGACCATCTGCTCAAAAAATTTTGTAATGAGAAGCTCCAAAAGGATTTAAGCATTAGTGTAGAGAAATTTGCAAACCGTAAAAGAATGGATAAATTACCAACATTTTACGTGGCACCAATAGTTTTTTGACACTTACAATGTCGAAAAGCCTCTTCTTGCCAATTTAATAGTGGATGATTGAACGCAGATATGAGATTAGTTATCTAGGTCCAAAACGCATGTGTGAGGTCAAGTACATGAAAGATCTAATTCCAACGAAACATGGCAAAAAAAAAAAAGGAAAATCGTTCATTGGCATCCCAAACTGTTTTTACATAAATGATAATGAAAAAAAAAACTGTAACTTTTAAATTGTCGTGTCATGCAATAACCGTTTGAATAAATTTCCTAAAGTGAATTAATTTTGCAACATTCGAATGGAGAGATTTTCTTCTTCCTTTAAAAAAAAAAACTTCAAAAACAAATGGTCTCACCGATCCTTCAAAAACTTCCTAAAGCGAATTAATTTTGCAACATTCGAACCAGCTACATCATCCCTCTTTCTTCGTTTTTGTTTGTCAATCTCCTTTGACACGCCTTTTGGGTTGATTTAGATGGGTCGACTGTTTGGCGGGTCTTGGAAGGCATTGACTTGGAAAATTGGAGCCGTGCTTCCGGAAGTCATGATGGATAATAGTGATCAGAAAATGACCTCACCAATAAAGCCATTCCTAGGGATTAAAGACGATCCGCGTTTTGGGCTGATATTGATGGGTTGACCCCTTCGGCGGGTCTTGGAAGGCATTGACTTGGAAAGTTGGAGTCGTCCTTCCGAAAGTCATGATGGACAGTGATCAGGAAATGGCCTCAACTCAACAATATATTATGGTGACTTGTCTCTTGGTGAATCAAAGCCCATTATCGCAACACTTGTTCTCAGGTCCTAAAGAACCTATGGCGTCTTACGATGGCCTTGTGTCTACCTTCTTATTGGCAATCTTTGTCACTCAAGTAATCGAATTCGGTCATTCCGATGCTTCGACCAATGTAAGCTGCATTGTTGCGGAGAGAGAAGCTCTCCTGAAGTTCAAGCATGGTCTCACCGATCCTTCGAAACGCCTGTCGTCGTGGACCGGAGAGGAATGTTGCAAGTGGAAAGGAGTCCAATGCGATGAGAAGACCGGCCATATCCTGAAGCTCGATCTTCGCAATCCATGTACTGAAGAGATCAATTATGACATCTTTGCACCTCCAGATAAATGTAGGCTCGAAGGTAACATGGTTCCTTCTTTAACTAAATTGAAGGATCTGAAGTATCTCGACCTCAGTCTCAACAACTTTTCAACCCAGAAGATCCCAACGTTCTTTGCTTCTCTTCAGAAATTGGAGTATCTTAACCTCTCGTATGCAGGCTTTGGCGGGGATATTCCTCGGCATCTCAATAACCTTTCCAAATTACAATACCTGGATCTTAGTAGCGACTTTGATCTGGGTAATTTAATCTCGAACGACCTTGATTGGATATCGAAATTATCTTCCTTGAAATACTTGCACCTGTCCCGTGCTAACCTTTCGAAGGCCAAAGATTGGTTCGGTTCCATTAACATGCTTTCATCTTTGCAATCTTTAGGATTGAGCTCATGTGAATTGCAAGATGTTTCTAGCTCTTTGCAGGCCAATTTCACATCTCTTAAATTTCTTGATGTCAGTTCCAATCTTATAAATTCTTCCATCTGGCCATGGATCTACAACTTGAGCAAGCTAGAACATATTGATCTGTCTAACATCGATTATATCAGTGGCCCTTTTCCCATGGCAATCATCGAGAATAATCAAAGGCTTGCCTCGTTTGACATGTCTTTAAATTGGCAACAAGGTGATCTTCCAAGAAACTTGAGTAGTCTTTGCAAATTGCAAGTGGTACGCTTAGGTGAAAACAACTTTAATGGGAATATCTCCCACATTTTAGGTGGTCCTCTTGGTTGTGTACAAAGTAAGTGGAAGATCTTTGATGTTTCCTCCAATAATTTTAGTGGTGGCCTACCAAATCAATTCGGAGATTTCAAGGAACTAGAGTACCTTGATCTTTGGGGGAACTCGATTTCTGGTTCTATTCCTACCAATTTGGGGGAGCTGTCATCTCTAAGAGAGTTGGATTTAGGGTCTAACAAATTGAGCGGGACAATTCCAGAGAGTATTGGACGACTATCAAATCTAAAAGAACTCTCTTTTGGTTACAATTTATTGTATGGAGTTATAAGCGAACTGCACTTTGAAAATCTCAAAAGCTTGACCGTGTTAGACATTGCCTCTAATCAACTCATATTAAACGTGAGCTCTACCTGGGTTCCTCCATTCCAAGCTCGTGAGATATACTTGTCAGATTGCAAAGTGGGACCTGAATTTCCAAAATGGCTTCGAACACAGAGGAATATTACCATTTTGATGATGTCAAATGCGAGCATGTCAGACCACATTCCTGATTGGCTCTATGATATTTCCTCTAACATTGAATATTTAGATGTCTCAAGCAACATGCTTAGAGGCCAAATTCCCCAAGATATCGGAGACAAGATGCCGCGGTTAACACAATTGAGACTTTTGGGTAATAATCTCACCGGTGGCATTCCGAGTTCTCTGTGTAAGTTGAAGCAGTTGTATGAAATTAATCTCTCAAAGAATCAACTATCTGGGAGACTTCCTCGATGTTGGAAAGCATTGCAAACGTTGGGATGGTTTTTTCTGGAGGATAACAAGTTAAATGGTCAGATTCCGAAATCTTTGTGCCATCTTCAGCAATTAGAGGTTCTTAGCCTACATAAGAATGGCTTTAGTGGAGTAATCCCGAACTGTTTGTCAAATCTACAGGACATGATGATCCTTGATCTCAGTGACAATCAATTCACTGGTAGGTTACCTCCATTCGGGAAACAATCTCAGTCATTGGCGGTGCTCAATTTAGAGAAAAATCGCTTAGTTGGAGGCATTCCTCCACAACTTTGCCAGCTTAGCGCTATCCATTTCTTGAGCCTAGCGCAGAATAACATTTCTGGACCCATTCCCAATTGTTTTGATGGCTTCTTGTCTATGGTTGATAATGTGCGTCATCAACAGGGTTGGCTGATTATTATCGGTCTCAGTGTCATGGTTAACACAAAGGGAACCAACCACTTATATGGAAACGGGCTTAGATACTTCTTCTCAATCGACCTTTCTGCAAACATGTTGGATGGGCAGATACCAAAAGAGTTCACTATGCTTCTCGAACTTCAAAATCTGAACCTCTCTCAGAATAATTTGAGTGGACACATCCCCTCAAACATTGGTGACTTGAAACACTTGGAATCTCTAGATCTTTCCAGAAACAAACTGTCAGGTAGCATCCCTCCGGGAATATCCAACATTGACTTCCTCAGTCATTTGAATATGTCCTTCAATAGACTATCTGGCCCTATACCGTCCGGCAGCCATCTGCGTACCGTGGATGATGAATCTGTTTATCGTGGCAACGACGGACTTTGTGGAGCTCCTCTTTCAAAGATTTGTCCCGGAGACGAGCCACCCAGTACTAACGGTGGTAATTCAAGTGGAGATAAGTCTAGCGAACGCGATTTGGATATCTGCAATTGGTTCTATGCAGGATTGGGACCTGGTTTTACGGTGGGATTTCTAGGATTCTGTAGCATCTTGCACTTCAAGCGATCTTGGAGGGTCTCTTACTTTTGAGCCATGGATAGGGCCTTCGAGAAATTCTCAATGACAATGACGATCGGCATGCTTTGGTTCAAGAGGACATTTCGACAACGCGAATAGGTAGCTTGTTAAGCAGGTAAAACTGGCCCCTTTCCTGCTAACCAATTTCTTGTATCTTATCTAGGTTGAAGTCCTTTTAATGAATATGTTTGGTATATGTAACAAACCTGTCGAGAGCTGGAGAAACTTGCCCAACTTTGAAGAAGTTCTGTGTGTTGTCAGGTGGAAGAAGAGAATATATTTTTAGTATCTAACCTATCCTTTTCCTCATCTTTGTTTAGTATGTCGAAGGATGATTATGTTGAAAACTACTAAGATACATTCTCCTTTTGTTTGATGAGCTCCATTTGAAATCCACACGGGTTAAGGTTTGGAAGTCACATTGAATAACAGTTTGTTTTTGTAGCTAAAAGGAAAAAGAGCAATAAGTAACATCGATAATTTCTTCGAGCGACTCACGAATCTTTTAGCGATGCTATTAAGAAGTAAAATGCGTCATTGATTTTTACACACCAACTTGAGGGTGAGAGTGCATACTAACTTCCCTAGCTTGTTTATTTGTATATTTGTTTTAAATTATTAGTAGGATTGCACCAGTGTGAAACTCTATTAGTATAGACACGATGCTAAACATACGATCCGAATCTTACTCGCGCTGACGCCGAACTTTTTCTTGCCTCATTTCAGCAATCGACAACCGAAAGGATAATATTTAGAGAATATTATTGTAACATACTTATATAGATTAAAGTCATTTTATTTGTCGTGCTTTTGTTAGGCCCACCATCTTTTTTGTAACAAATAATTTAGACATTTATTGGTGAATTATCAATGATAAACCCTGACAACTGTATCTTTAGTGTTTCCTCCGCCATCGCCCGAAGGACTCGATTTGAATGCAACCGTCGTCTCGCCTTCTTTCTTCTTCCCTAGACTCGCCCCCGACCTCCCCTGTGGTGGACCGCACTGAGGACTCGCTCCACAAAGCCCTCGCCGCCAACGTGCAGGGCGACGCCATCCCGGGCCTTGAGGTCAGCAAGGCGCCGGAGCCAAAGATCGACGCCGCGATCACAGAGGTCAAAGACCTCGAGATCGATGAGGCCAGCATCAACGAGCAGCCCCAGGCTGCCATGGAGGCGTTCCATAGAAGCGTATGCAACACACTCGCGTGCCACCGGTTCTACATTCCCTCGTTCAAGATTTACGACCGGGGGGGGTGTAGAGGGGGGACCTGGCTCTACGACTTGGGCACGCCCGGCGGCGCCATCAAGCGGAACGTCTTGGCGTTCTGGCATCAGGTTAGTCGTGGATTTGAGTTGAATTGTCTCGATAGTAGTATGTGCTCGTAGATTTTGTCTGGATGCAGAACCGTGCAAAGATTAGATGACAATCTTTAAATATTTGTTTGACGATTATCTTGAAAAAAAAAATTAAAGTCCATTTGCTTGACTTTCAGTATACTCTCGGGGGAAAATTTCGTTTAAGGCCCGAAGTTTTATTATTCTTTCAAATAAGGTCCGAAGTGAATCATGTTTCAAATAAGGGCTTGAAGTGTCTTTTTTATTTCAAAAAGGGCTTGATCAAGGATATTTTTGTCATTTCCTTTTTTGATTTTTCTTTTCTTCTTATTTTTTCCTTTGTTTCACGATTTACCCTATCAAGATACTGTTCATCGTCTTCAACCCAGTACAAGGCACTGTTTATCATCTTCAACCCATGGCCAGGGTACTGTTAATCGTCTCTTCAACCCATGTGACACGGGCCGGTTGTTCTGTGTCCCCTTGGTCGATGCGGAGGATCATGGGGGATCAAATAACTTGGGACCTATGGTCTTCTCACACTCATAAAACCTTGAAGTGATGCTTGATGGTAGAAATAAAGAAAATGAGCGTGCAGAGGGTACTAGACAACTGGGTCCTTGGGAGTGGTGTCAGGACGGTTTGTGCTAGAAGTTCTAGGATTAAACATAATAGATCCCTTAGGAGCTCTGAAGGCGGGTTTGGCCTCCCGTGTACAAACTGGTCGGGAGCTGACGCCACTCTCCTGATGAGGCCATGGCAGGCCGAAACCAGTTGTGGTGCCTATATTGACCTGTGCGCGCTTGATACAAAGGATGCCCGAGCTAAGCTGGGTATGGTAGGATCTGATATGAGAAAGACATTCGCCTAAGTGTTCCATGGGACAAAAGATAAAAAGGCTGGCCTGGTGGCCAGACCGGTCGCCAGGCGCCTCACGGGCTGACCCTCGGCCAGGGTAAAAATGCCGGCCCGTGACAAATGGTATCAGAGCAGGATCCCTGCAGTAAGTGTGTGAGTTGAAGAAAATCTGTGGTCTACCCGGTCCTTTGAGTGCGGAGAGTGAATCGCCGGAGCTAAAAAAAAAAAAAAGGCTCGGACAATGCGCGGCTCTCGCCTTGCTTCAGGGATGCCAATGGGGGCACAACAAAGAAATCGACTCATCACTGAAATGGGAAAAACGTTCCTGGATCAATTCGGCGAATCTCAAGATGGATTCTCTACCATGCTTTAGACAAGGTAAAATCTCCATTGGTTAGCAAAAAAAAAACAAACAAAAACGAAAACAAGAAAAAAAAATGTAGTGCTTATTAGGGGGAAAAAAGGTGCCGCCATGTCAGTGCGGTTGGCCAAAGTGCCACACTTTGAAAGCAACAGTGACTACAAAACGGTGCTGCGAGCTAAACACGGTTGGCAAAAAAAACGCCACACTAGATTGCACGGGTGACCAAACAAAACCCGAACGGCATTTTGAAAAAAAAAAAAAGCTACCGATGTTGAGAGGAAGGCTGTTCTGCCTCGCAAGGGTGCAACAGAACAGCCCGCAACGAGGGCGTTGCGGAAATGAGTGGGGGAGAATGACACGGGCCGGTTGTTCCGTGTCCCCTTGGTCGATGCGGAGGATCATGGGGGATCGAATAACCTGGGACCTATGGTCTTCTCACACTCATAAAACCTTGAAGTGAAGCTTGATGGTAGAAATAAAAAAAATGGGCGTGCAGAGGGTACTAGACAACTGGGTTCCTGGGAGTGGTGTCAGGACGGTTTGTGCTAGGAGTTCTAGGATTAAACATAATAGATCCCTTAGGAGCTCTGAAGGCGGGTTTGGCCTCCCGTGTACAAACTGGTCGGGAGCTGACGCCGCTCTCCTGATGAGGCCATGGCAGGCCGAAACCAGTTATGGTGCTTATATTGACCTGTGCGCGCTTGATACAAAGGATGCCCGAGCTAAGCTGGGTATGGTAGGATCTGATATGAGAAAGACATTCGCCAAAGTGTTCCATGGGACAAAAGATAAAAAGGCTGGCCTGGTGGCCAGACCGGTCGCCAAGCGCCTCACGGGCTGACCCTCGGCCAGGGTAAAAATGCCGGCCCGTGACACATGCCTCGCCTCGGGAGCTCGCATAGGCGAAAAAAAATAATAATCTGCTATTGTCAAAACTTCTCACTCCAAGCTCACTTCCATGTCAGACTAAGACCGAAGGGTTATACTTCTGATTGTGAACAACTACGCCCATATCTGTCCTCATTTCCTTGGTCATAAATCCAAGGAAGGGTAAAGAAAACTTCAGTTGCATCATGTTCGTACCTCGATTCAAATCCCTCTTATTCACTAGGATTCGCAAAATTCCCGTTCCCACCCCCGTCTTACAAAATTTCGCGAGGAATCACTCTCCATGAACTATCGATCCCAGCTCATCCCAGTTTATTCAGTTTGCGAAGATATCCTCCCAATCTCAGCTGCAGCCGCAGCTGAGCCGAGCCCCAACCTACGCTGCCGGACTGCTGCCGCCACGCCGGCCTCGTTCGTGCCGAGCAACCCGAGGCTCTAGTGCAAGACGGCCTCGAAGAATAGCAGCCCAACATTGTTTGATCTCTCGAATCCTTTGTCCCCGAGATCGTCGTCCAACTTCTCTCTCCTCAAGGTGAGCCTCTGTCTCTCCAAATCTGTCAGATTTGGCCGACGAGGCGAGGGCAGCCCTCGATTCACACGGGAAGGTTAGCGAGGGCCGCCCTCTGCTCGCCGAGGCGAGGCCATCGAGGCCGGCCCTTGGCTAGCTAGGGGAGGCCTGGTTGAAGAGTCGATGACAGTGCCCTAGCCCTAGGTTGAAGATGATGAGCAATGCCTCTGGGGGTAAACTTGCGAAACGAAGGGAAAAAAAGAAAAGAAAAATATAAATATAAAATGAAATGACAAAAATACCCTTGATCATGCCCTCTTTTGAAATAAAAAAGGTACTTGGGACCCTTATTTGAAATGTGATTCACTTCGGGCCCTTATTTGCAAAAACAAGACCACTTCGAGCCTTTAAACCAAATTTTCCCTACTCTCGGTCTAAGCCTGTTAATTTTTATTTACTTACATTATTAGCATTTTGTTCTGGAGGAGCACATGTTGGAGATTGAATACTCTTGTCTCACACCGGAGATTGTCCTTAAGGCAACCGGTCACGTGGACAAGTTTAATGACCTTATGGTGAAGGATGAGAAAACTGGGGTGTGCTATCGAGCTGACCATCTGCTCAAAGATTTTTGTAAGAAGAAGCTCCAAAAAGATTTAAGCATTAGTGCAGAGAAAGCTGTGGAGCTAAAGCAAGTACTTGCAACTCTGGATGATCTCTCTGCTGATGAATTGGGTGCCAAGATAAAAGAATATGGCATCACAGCTCCGGTCACCAAAAATCCTCTCTCTCGTGCTTATCTATTCACGAGAACGACAAAAACGTCCAAACACCTAGTGCCGCCTTCCCTCAGTGAGTAAAGTATCACCAGTAGATGTCTAATTAAGTGCGATTGATGCTCGGATCCGCAAAATGATGGATCTCAGCTACAGTGAACTCGCGGCGGTCAGAAGTTTATTGTAAGGATCCATCCACACGTGTGAAAGGCATTAGAATCTTAAAATATAAGGGCCCGATGGAGATGATGACAAGATTTAAGCCCATTAACTAACAAGACTATCAAATCTTACGTGTGACAACACTTCAAAATTTGGAGGACCCCAGTGCCGTCCATGCATGATCGTGCTTATAATTGCATCAGGTGGATGGAATAATGTAGGCAAGGAAAGTCGACAAAATAGATCCGTTACCCCGCGAAAAAGGTTGGCTCTGAGGACTGAGCACGGGTGTCCCAATCCTAAACCCATCGGTTGTCGGTGGACTGCTCGAGTTGCAATCTTAATGCGGTAGTATAGGATGCACAATCTTAGCTTTATATGTTGGACCATTATGAGCGGTGGCAAGGGGAATTTCCTTACTATGATATAGGGATTGAAATGTTCATAGTTAGTGTGTGCTGTTTGAGGTCGTATCTACAATCTTCTGTAGACTGTGTGAGATTTTGTGGGACCACTACCAACTGTTCCAAAAGCTTAAGCTGTTGGATGAAGGCGGGGGTTTAATATTTAATTATTCTAACACTCCCCCTCACGCTTAGTCTGGTATTTTTGCCTAGTACTAAGCGTGGAAATATATGATTGGGGAGGTAAATAGGGGCCTGAAAGGATTTGAACTCAGGACCTCCTGCTCTGATACCATGTGAGATTTTGTGGGACCACTACCAACTGTTCCAAAAGCTTAAGCTGTTGGATGAAGGCGTGGTTTAATATTTAATTAATGTTAGGAGGACTTGGGCCTCTCTCAACCCAAAAGCTAGCTCAAAGGTTGAGGCTTTCCCTCACACTTATAAACCAAGCATTAGCCCCTTCCACAATCGATGTGGGACAACACCAACAATCTTCCCCTCACACATCGAGCCATGGGTCGGAGGCAAGGACAACCCGTATCTCTCCCGTGTGACTATTGGGTCCAGACTTGTCGGTAACCTAGGCTCTGATACCAATGTTAGGAGGACTTGGGCCTCTCTCAACCCAAAAGCTAGCTCAAAATTTGAGGCTTTCCCTCACACTTATAAACCAAGCATTAGCCCCTTCCACAACCGATGTGGGACAACACCACTGTTTGCGAGAGCTCCAAGAAATAGGATTAGAGCCAAGATAAATAATGAAGCCGGATGTGGAAGTCTTGTCATCTGAATCACCCGCCCAATCTGCATCTGAATATGCATGTAAAATAGGCTTTGTATCTCGTCGCAAGTGAAGCCCATGGAATATGGTACCTTTAAGATATCGAAGAAGACGTTTGGCAGCAGACCAATGATTCATTGTTGGCTTGTGCATGAACTGAGATAATTTATTAACAATGAATGAAATGTCGGGTCGTGTGATTAAGAGATATTGAAGGCCACCAACTAGGCTTCGAAATTCTGTCGCAGATGTGTATCCCGAATTATCATGAAGAGAAAGTGAAGTGCCGGTTGCCATTGGAGACCCAACATCCTTTGCATCGGCCATGTTATGCTTTTCAAGTAGATCCCGGATGTATTTATGTTGTGAGAGCAAGAGACCCGTCTTGGTGGGAAGTACTTCGATTCCAAGAAAGTAACTTAAGGTCCCCAAATCTTTGACAGAAAAACGCTTGGACAATCTTGCAATGAAATTGTTGAGAAATCGAGTATTGTTGCCCGTAATAACAAGATCATCAACATACACCAAGAAATATGCCTTTATGCCATTGTGCGAATAGATAAAAAGAGAGCTATCAACCTTGGAATTAGTAAATGAATTGGCTATGAGAAATGCACTTAACTCATTGTACCAGGCGCGAGGAGCTTGTTTGAGCCCATAGATAGCTTTCCTGAGTTTGCACACATGATCAGGTTTTGCGGGGTCTTGGAAACCAGGAGGTTGTTCCATGAACACTTCTTCGTGTAGCGTTCCTTGTAAAAACGCGTTGTTGACATCCATTTGGCGTATTGGCCAATTTCGAGTGAGTGCCAAAGTAAGGACAATGCGGATCGTTGAAGGTTTGACAACCGGGCTAAAGGTTTCTTTAAAGTCAAGTCCCGGTCTTTGGTGAAATCCTTTAGCGACAAGACGCGCCTTGTATCTCTCGATGCTGCCGTCGGATCGACGCTTGATCCTATAGACCCATCTGCAACCAACAATATTCATGGAAGAATTCTTTGGGGTAAGTTCCCAAGTTCCATTTCGAATTAAGGCATTGATTTCCTCGGACATAGCAGAGCGCCATTGGGGATCGTTCAAAGCTTGAGTAAGACCACGTGGTTCATAGGTTTGAGGTAGGGGATGTTTAGTGGTAAGTGTGTGTATTTGTTTAGGCTTGAAAATGTTATTTTGAGAACGGGTAATCATGGTATGGGTGCGAGTGGAGTGAGTTGGATTTATTGGGTTTGACGTGAGGGGAGAGAGGGAGGGGTTGGTTGATGAGACAGTGTTTTCGGTGAAAATGTTGTTTGATGAGTGGTGGTTGTTACTTGGTGAGGTGGGAAGTGTGATGCTGGTGGTATGTGAATCAAGTGGAGGTGTATGTGAGATATTGGCGAAGAGATCACTTACTGAGTTCGCAGGTAGATTGGCTGGCAGAACTTGCACGTCGGCTGAGCTACTAGGAGGAGCGCTTGTCACGGCTGGTGGCATGGTCGGAGCAGAAGCAGTGTCTGGCATAGTGAATGGCCGAGGATGAGGAGGTTTTGCTAAAGAAGAGGAAGATGACTGGAATAGATTCAAAGAGGAGTAAGGGAATACAGTTTCATCAAACACGACATGTCGTGAAAGAAATATTTTTTGAGTAGTTGGATCAAAACATTTGTAGGCACTTTGAGTTAAAGAATAACCAAGAAAAATACATGGGCGTGAACGCGGTAAAAGCTTGTTTCTTGTGTATGGCCGAAGCCACGGGTAACAGAGACATCCGAAAATTCGAAGTTTGAGGTAGTTCGGAGGTTTTCCGAAGAGACGGTGATATGGAGACTGAAGATTAAGAATGTTTGTGGGTAGACGATTTATGAGATATGTGGCAGTTTGGAAGGCATAGGTCCAAAAGGCAGGAGGTAGGTCGGCTTTGTGTAGTAGGGTTAATCCAGTTTCAACGATGTGCCTATGACGCCTTTCAGCGATGCCATTATGTTGTGGAGTGTATGGAGGTGTGGTTAGGTGTGAAATTCCGTGTTTTGCTAGAAAAGATTTGAGTTGAATGAATTCCCCACCCCCATCGGAATAGAGAGTTCGTATTTTTTCTTGAAATTGTTTTTCGACCAGCGTTTTGAATTGTTCAAAAATGGAGGCAACATCAGATTTGTTGCGGATGGGATAAAGCCAAACATAACGAGTGAATTGGTCAACAAAAATAACATAATAACGAAAACCATCAATAGATAAAGTAGATGCCGGACCCCAAACGTCTGTGTACAATAAGTCAAGTGGATGTCTACCTTCTAAAGGTGAAGAATGAAATGGTAGTTTATGACTTTTATTGCAACGACAAGAGTCACACGATAATTTATTTCCTAAACTGGACTCACGTAACGACGGAAGTGAAAAACGCTTAATAGTATGACGTAAAATATCAATGGATGGATGACCTAAACGATTGTGCCACGTAGTTGCTCGTATCTGCTCACCAACCAAGGCCGTGTGTGAGACATGTGGCTGCCAAGAGGATGCCGGCAACCGATAAACACCATCTCTAAGTTCTCCTCGAAGTAGCGTCGCCCCCGTGCGAAGTTCCTTGACCAAAAAATGAGAGGCAAAGAATTCAATCGAAACTCGGTTAGTACGACAAAATTGTGAAACCGAGATTAATCTTTTGGTTATGTGAGGAGTGCGTAAAACATTAGACAACCGGAAGGAAGTGTGTGGGTAATTTAATGTAGTAGAACCAATATGGGTGATACTCAAACCTGAGCCATCGCCAAGGACTATCTCATCCGGACCTTCGTAATCGCTGTGCAGAGATAAATTAGCGAGATCATTTGTAACATGATGTGAAGCTCCGGAATCAATCAACCAACCTTCTTCTCGGGTTGAACTTGGACCAGATGCAACATTTACAACCGGAGCACGGATTGCATCTCTAATTCGGAAACAATTTTTGGCGGAGTGTCCCACGCGATCACAGTATTGACAAATGGGCCGAGAGATATTGGGCTGTGAAGACTGTGAGTCATTGCTTCTGTGAGCTCTCCGTCGGTCTGAATTGCTGGTGTCAGGGAAATTTCTGGAGTCTCTAGCAGGCTGTTTGAAACGGCCGGAATTGTTCCATCGATTTGGAGCTCTTGGACCTCGAGTGTTTCGAGTGCTAAAATTAGCTGTTGCCGGCAGGACTTCGGCTGCCGTTTCTTCATGTTGAAGGAACATTTCATGGGCAACTAACTTGTCATAAAGTTCTTCGAACGTGATTGTGTTTTCACGAGCACGAATCGCCGCTGCGATTTCACGATATTCCGGTCCTAATCCCCGGAGAGCGTGGATGACAAGGTCATCATCATGGAGAGGTGAATCAATCATTGCTAACTCATCTGCAATAGATTTTAGTTGCTGTAAAAAATCGGAAATGGAACGAGAATTGCGTTTAACCGTGGATAGTTGATCCTTGAGATGCATAACGCGGGATCGGGATTTGCTTGCATAAAGTGTTGCAAGTTTGTTCCACGCACTTTGAGATGTTGCACAAGAGGCAATAAGAGGAATGATGGCTTCGGAAGTGGAAGCAAAAATTCCATTAAGCAAGAGTTGGTCTTGCCTAATCCAATGAAGGTAGGCAGCATTTGGGACTGTTTGATTGTCACGGGTGATCTCTTCTGATGGGCAAGGATTTGTTCCATCGATGAATCCTTTTAGATCATATCCGACTAGCAAGGACATGAATTGAGCCCGCCAGGAAGCATAATTAGTGGAAGTTAGCTTCATGGGAAGTTGCGTACCAGCAGAGATTGCAATAAGTGCAGTTGTATTGGCTACAGAAATTGTAGGGAAATTTGTTTCACGAGCAGAGTTTGTGGCAGCCATGGCTAAGGCAAAAAAGGGAGCAGTAAAACAAGATGAGAGAGGCTCTTAAGAGCAAATGGGCTCTGATACCATGAAAGAAGAAGAGAATGACAAAAAATTTTTCCAGGATTGATTTTCATTACTGTACTTCAGAGATATATATAATACAAATACAAGAATGGCAACAGTTACAAATAAAGAGAAAAACTCAACAGATGGACAACTATTAACAACAATAAGGAAAGCACAGATTACAGACTAATTGACAACTAATTGAAAGCAAAAATTACGGAGAACAATTTGAAGATTGAATTGATTCTCCTATAGACTGTACATACGATCTTAAGTAGAACACGTCAGCTATGAATATTTCGAATCCGTATATAATACCAAGAAACCTCCCTTGCCCCGCTCATGGTGGTCCGGCTTATGAAGACAAGGTTGTGCATCATTTATTATTGCATAGCATAACTTATCTTAAAAATTGCATTACATGTAAAATTTGATTGTCTTGTTAGTCAATGGGTTTAAGACTTGGTCTGGAGATCTAATGCTTTTCACACGTGAATCATAAGCTGCCAACATGCCCAAGAAATTAATAATATTTATTTTTTGATTTTAGCTGTTTAGCTGTCTTGTGTGGCAACCATTTGATGGATGGCATATGTTATCCGTTGTTGCACACTTATGGTGTTTTGTCTAATAGACCGTTTGAAACAAAGCAATATCCGGCACATTTTGAGATGGTTGAGAACTGGATAAGAGAGTTTAGGGATGTGCATGATCCGCTAACCATAGAGGCATCTAGTTGGAGCGATGATTGTTATCATACGACAGGAGAAAATTCGAGTTTCTCTTGTTGCCCATGAAGAATTTGCTGATCCCAGAGAAGTGGTAATTATTCAGACTAGTTAATTTTGCTAGTTAATTTATTTGCGAATGCTTGAGTTTGTTATCATGATTTCCTAATTGAATTATCAATGCAGAAGCTGGTAATTGATCCAAACGAGATGGTACTAGGTCCTGCCTTTAAGGGAAATGAAAAGATGGTGGTTGAATCTCTCTTTTGGTATTTGCTGGAGGTTCCTTGGTTTTTTGCTCTTTTGTTGAGTATATTCGAAATCTGCTGCTTTACTTTATGCTTGCATTTGTCTTGTTAATACCAGGCAATGAGTGAGGAGGAAGCTTTGCAGATGAATGCTGCTTTAGTATCTAAAGGAGAGGCTATATTTCCCGTACGCACATTTGGGGAGGTTGCAACAATCAAGGATAACATAGTCCAAATTTCTAAGAAGAGGATAAGGGAACATCAGAGGGTTTTTACACCATCTGTTGTTGAACCGTCTTTTGACATTGAACCCATAATACACTGCCTTCTTTGGCATTCTTTCTATACAAGGCCCAGCAAAGCAGGGGATGAACAAGTAAATGTCTTCCGCTTCCCTCCACTTGTAGCACCTTTCAAATGTGCAGTTTTCCCATTGGGAAAGACGCCAGAGTAATTAGCAGATCACCGACTGCTGCTAGTGTTTATCACAGGAATTACATTGCAGGCACTTATCCAATGTAGAATTTAGTTTCTCAATGTCTTGCGCAAAATGAGTTTCTTTTGTACATACTTTACATGAAGCTTGTATCTCGGTCACTCTCTTTTCTGTACTCACCATAGAGGGAGATTTTGTCGAGGGGTTTGAATGCCTGTTTTTCTAAGATTGAGATCTGTCGGTTGGGTCTCCCTCAAGTGGGGGGACCCAATGACATATTTTATTTGTTTTTTAAAAAGAAAAAGAAAAAAAGTTGGGAGACAATATGATGAGAGTGTTAATAAAGTAGAAGAAATTGATAAAAAAAAAAAATAGTATTTTGTGTGTGCATGTGTGCGGGAGTTTCTCCTTGGCTTCAAAAAAGAGAGAGTTCACAGAAGGGGTTTAACAGAGAGCTCGCGAGGGAGAGAAGAGAAAGAGAGGAAGAGTTTTGTAGTCCAGATTTGAAGGCCAAACGTTGACGGAATTGGCTCAAATTTGGATATGTTGTTCGTGAGGCCGAGACCTACGTGGTGATGGTTCTCGTTTGTTGAGATTCTCCTCCGATTCTCCAATTGCGGTTAGGGTTTTCTTACCCCTTTGTGTAGTATTTTACCTTTGTGGTGATGAAGTATTGTTGTATTGTTGATGTATAGCCTCTAGTGTGTGACTAGAGAGAAGACCCTTTGTATACCTGCTATTTCTTGGTGATTAGTGGAGGAGTTTGGGTCGTCCGTGGTTTTTCCCGATTTGGGTTTTCCACGTAAATCTTGGTGTGTTATTTTTATCATTCCGCATTAGAATATTTGACTGGATATAATGCTGGTTGTTGCTGGATTAAATTTGTGAAATTATGAGAATATATTTGATCCTGGATTGGTCTAATTAGAGGCGAAGTGCTGCCGGATTTTCCCCAACAGAGTGGTATCAGAGCTTGTGTTGAGATTCTAGTGTTAAATGGAAGAATCAAGTAGCGCAATGTTTAAGTTGAATGCCTCTAATTATTCTATATGGAAGCCTCGGATGGAAGACATGCTATATTACAAAGACTTGTTTAATCCCATCGACGGTGACAAAGCTCAAGGAGACAAGGAAGACAAAGACTGGGAGCGAATGAATCGGAAGACGGTTTGGTTTATTCGGCAATGGATTGATGATAGTGTATTTCATCATGTTGCTCAAGAAACCAAAGCGGATGCCTTGTGGAAGAAACTACAAGATCTCTATGAGAGGAGAACCCCGCAAAATAAAGCTTTTCTGGTTAAACGACTTGTGAACTTGAGATACAATGAGGGAAGTAGTATGTCGGAACATTTGAGTGAATTTCAAGATGTTGTAAATCAATTGACAAATCTTGAGATTGACTTAGGTGATGAATTGCAATCATGTTTGTTGCTTGGTACTCTTCCTGATAGTTGGGATACACTGGTTGTGGCGTTAAATAATTCAGCTCCTGGTGGTGTGCTTTCTATGAGCATGGTTAAAGAAAGCTTGTTCAATGAAGAAACAAGAAGAAAAGGCTTGAATTATGCTTCTAAATCGGAGGCACTTGTCATAGAAAACAGGTCCAGAAGTCAATCAAGAAAGTTTCAAAGTAATGACAGGGACAGGTCAAGAGGAAGATCGAAGTCCAGGACGAGGAGAAATGTGAAATGTTACAATTGTGGCAAGATGGGACATTATGCCAAACAGTGCTGGCAACCAAAGAGAGATAAATCCCATGATAGAAATGGGGATAAAAAGAAAGAAGAAAATCAAGCTACAACAGCAGCTGCATCCGACGGTGATATTGTCTTCATTTGTGATGATGGTTATGTAAACCTTACATGTCAAGAGTCTAGCTGGGTTGTTGATTCTGCAGCTTCTTTTCACGTCACCTCACGGCGTGATTATTTTACATCTTATCGCAGCGGTGATTTCGGTTGTGTTAGGATGGGAAACAGTGGTGTTTCTAAAGTTATTGGCATGGGAGATGTTCACTTGGAGACTGATATGGGATGCAATTTGCTTCTAAGAAATGTGAGACATGTTCCGGATATTCGACTGCAATTGATCTCTACAGGTGCCTTAGATGACGATGGCTATGGCAGTTATTTCTATGATGGCAAATGGAAATTGACTAAAGGCTCTATGGTAGTGGCAAAAGGCAAGAAGACATGCACTCTTTATACCATGGAAGCAAAGTTGATCAGAGAAGAGGTAAATGCAGTGGAGGACTCCTCAGTTGATCTATGGCACATGAGACTTGGTCATCTTAGCGAGAAAGGACTTGAGACTCTTGCGAGAAAGAATTTTCTACCATTGAAGGAGAAAAATCTGACAAAATGTACTCATTGCATAATGGGTAAGCAACATCGATTCTCATTTCAGAATTCCTCTCCACACACAAAATCTAATGTACTTGATCTAGTTCATACTGATGTTTGTTGCATGGATGCTAGAACACTTGGTGGTGCATTATATTTTGTGACATTTATCGATGATTGCTCTAGAAAAGTGTGGGCTTTTGCTTTGAAATCTAAAGACCAGGTGCTTGCGGCTTTCAAACAATTTCATGTCAACGTTGAAAGAGAAACCGGGAAGAAGTTGAAATGTGTTCGAGCCGACAACGGTGGAGAATATAGAGGCCCCTTTGAATATTATTGCAGAGATTATGGCATCAAGCTTGAGAAGACTGTTCCAAAAACACCACAGCAGAATGGAGTAGCAGAGAGAATGAACCGGACGATTAATGATCGGATTCGGTGTATGCTATCTCATGCGAAGTTGCCTAAGTCATTCTGGGGTGAAGCGATGAGAACGGCCGTAGACTTGATAAATCTTTCTCCATCAGTTCCTCTTAAAGGGGATGTTCCACAGAGAGTTTGGAGTGGGAAAGATGTTTCCTACAATTATCTGAAGGTGTTCGGATGCCGAGCATTTGTACATATTCCAAAAGATGAGAGATCCAAGCTTGATGACAGGTCTAAACAGTGTATCTTCTTGGGTTATGGACATGAAGAGTTTGGTTATAGATTATGGGATCCAGCTACAAAGAAAGTCATCAGAAGCCGAGATGTAGTATTCTTTGAGCATCAAACCATTGAAGATATCGACAAGCCAGAGAAGCCAAAGAATGTAGCTCAACAGAGGGTTAGTTTCAGCCCAAATCCTCCGACTATATTGGGTGAAAATCAAGGGGGAGAAGTGCATGGAAATCATGAAGATGATGAATCCTCACAGAATGTTGATTCTTCAGCGGAAGCAGGTGAATCAGCTGAGCAAGAGCAACCAATTGAACCAGTTGAACAAGAAGAACCGGCCCTACCTCAAGTTAGAAGATCAGAAAGAGAGCGTAGACCATCACAAAAATATCAACCACATGAGTATGTGTTACTCACCGATGCAGGAGAGCCAGAAACTTATGAAGAGGCTATATCGTGTGATAAGAAGAATGAGTGGCATGAAGCTATGCAAGATGAGCTCAAATCTTTGCATGAGAATCACACATTTGAATTGGTGAAGTTGCCTAAGGGTAAGAGAACACTCACAAACAAATGGGTGTACAAGTTAAAGATGGAAGAAAATAGTTTGCAACCACAATACAAAGCTAGGCTTGTTGTGAAGGGCTTTCGTTAGAAGAAAGGAATTGACTTTGAAGAGATCTTTTCACCAGTTGTAAAAATGCCTTCTATTCGAGTTGTTCTTAGGTTAGCTGCGAGTTTGGATTTAGAAATTGAACAGCTTGATGTAAAAATAGCTTTTCTCCATGGAGACTTAGAAAAAGAGATATACATGGACCAACCAGAGTGTTTTAAAGTTGAAGGCAAGGAGTATTTTGTATGCAGGTTGAAAAAGAGTTTATACGGTCTCAAGCAAGCGCCAAGACAATGGTACATGAAGTTTGATTCATTCATGGAAGATCATGGATATGGTAAGATCAACTCTGACTCTTGTGTCTTTGTGAAAAGATTTTCAGATGATGATTTTATCATCCTCCTACTCTATGTGGATGATATGTTAATAGTTGGGCATGATGTTAATAAAATCAAGAGTTTGAAAAATGAATTGAGTAAAGCTTTTGCGATGAAGGATCTTGGATCGGCTAAACAAATCTTTGATGTGCAAATTACTCGTGATAGGAAGAATAAGAAACTCTGGCAATCTCAAGAGAAGTATATTGAAAATGTGCTTGAAAGATTCAACATGAGCACATGTAAAGCAGTAAATACTCTACTTACTGGTCACTTCAAGTTGAGTAGTAATGAGTGTCCTACGAGTAAGAAAGAAAAGGAAGAGATAATGAAAATTCCTTATGCATCTAACGTGGATAGTTTGATGTATGCCATGGTTTGTACAAGACCAGACATTGCTCATGCAGTTGGTGTTGTGAGTAGATTTCTCTCAAATCCAGGTAAAGAACATTGGAACGGTGTGAAATGGATTTTGAGGTATCTCAGAGGCACTTCCAGATTATGCTTGTGTTATGGAAATGGAAAGCTTGAGTTGAATGGTTATTCAGACTCTGATTATGCTGGTGACAGTGATTCCCGAAAGTCTACGTCGGGTTATATGATGATCTTTGCAGGGGGAGCAGTTTCATGGCAATCAAGATTGCAAAAATGTATTACTCTGTCTACAACTGAAGCGGAGTATATTGCTATCACCGAAGGAGGGAAGGAACTCTTGTGGATGCAGAAATTCCTAAAAGAGTTGGGCTTGAAGCAACAGAAATTTGTTTTATATTGTGATAGCATGAGTGCTATTTATCTTAGCAAGAATCCAGTGTTGCATTCAAGATCGAAGCATATTGATGTGAAGTATCATTGGGTCCGAGAAAAGTTAGAAGAAAAGATCTTTCTACTTGAGAAAGTTCATACCGATGACAACGGATCCGATATGATGACTAAGGCCTTGCCGGTGATGAAACTTGACTCCTGTCGAAGCAAAGCGGGTATGATGGAACTCCCCACATGAGGTAGAGGGGGAGATTTGTCGGTTGGGTCTCCCTCAAGTGGGGGGACCCAATGACATATTTTATTTGTTTTTTAAAAAGAAAAAGAAAAAAAGTTGGGAGACAATATGATGAGAGTGTTAATAAAGTAGAAGAAATTGATAAAAAAAAAAAATAGTATTTTGTGTGTGCATGTGTGCGGGAGTTTCTCCTTGGCTTCAAAAAAGAGAGAGTTCACAGAAGGGGTTTAACAGAGAGCTCGCGAGGGAGAGAAGAGAAAGAGAGGAAGAGTTTTGTAGTCCAGATTTGAAGGCCAAACGTTGACGGAATTGGCTCAAATTTGGATATGTTGTTCGTGAGGCCGAGACCTACGTGGTGATGGTTCTCGTTTGTTGAGATTCTCCTCCGATTCTCCAATTGCGGTTAGGGTTTTCTTACCCCTTTGTGTAGTATTTTACCTTTGTGGTGATGAAGTATTGTTGTATTGTTGATGTATAGCCTCTAGTGTGTGACTAGAGAGAAGACCCTTTGTATACCTGCTATTTCTTGGTGATTAGTGGAGGAGTTTGGGTCGTCCGTGGTTTTTCCCGATTTGGGTTTTCCACGTAAATCTTGGTGTGTTATTTTTATCATTCCGCATTAGAATATTTGTCTGGATATAATGCTGGTTGTTGCTGGATTAAATCTGTGAAATTAGGGGAATATTTTTGATCATGGATTGGTCTAGTTAGAGGCGAAGTGCTGCCGGATTTTCCCCAACAAGATCTTTTGTCCTAATGGTAGTATCAGCTCCAGAATGAATTGGTATCTTCTCTTTCTTTTCTCGTTATAATCTGAGCTATGATATGTGGAAATTAATTAGGTTCGCGTCAGTTTTGCTGATCTGAGTGATACACGAATATCTTATACGAGAACTCGTTTTGTTAAGGAGCTGTATTTTTGGGTTGAGATTTATCTTACATTGGACGATCACATGCTACTGGGCCCCGGCTATGTTCACAGGCAGCACCAGAGGGGAGACATATGCGAGAAACGATGAACTTGGCATGCCCTTTGTGATCACTGTCGATTCACAAGTTGATGTGACGATTTGAGAGAGGGACAGCAAAGATCAAGTTTGAGCGAGCGTCGGGGAAGCAGCCTCAGTGGTGAAGGAGATGATTGATGGGCAGAGGACTTGGTCCGACATATGGCCGAGTTTCCCACATCATGCACCTGCATCTGCTGAAGAAGATGAACAGTTGAGTTGCTGATATCAGTGTCTACTTAACTTTACATCGATTAGAATCAAACGTTTTGTCACGTTTTTCCAGGTAACAAACATACTTCTGATATGTCTAAATATAACTGCCCCCGAGATTCTAGGACGTGATTCCCCGGAACTTTAGGACGCATTAGGATAACCACTTGCTCTGATCTGTTTCTGTCGAGCGGTTTGGCTTCAACTCTTAACTCTTCTTCATCGTTCATGTTGATATTGCCCTAAGCAACGTTCCTGTAGTTGGCTCTTATTTTCATCGGCTAGCCCCTATCGACAGTGGCTACTTTATTTAGCTGCCGATCCCAACTAATGATCAAACTGACTTGTCGACAATACCTCATGGGCTTCATCGGTCTATCGCGGCCCGGATTATTTTTGAATGTCAGCAGGCTCAATCTCTCTGGGACTACACGAAACATAGATCCCCAACCACTAAAAATTTAAAATGCAAGCAGCTTTGTTCCTTGCACCACCCCTCCTTCCAGTGGCCCCATCCAAGGACCTCTCCAAGCCCTTAGCTTTGCCTTCTAAGCTCTCATCTTCAGTTACATCTTGAGTCTCCCCAGTGAAAGATTCTCTGACAACCTACAAAGCTGCGATAGTCGATTACAGCTCCGCAATCACGTACGACGCCGATTTTCGTTTTAATTGAATTACCATTTTGTGAAGTTCCTAATGTCTACACAGAACTGTCTCTTAAAAAGTGAATTTGTGTAAATAGTAGACAGAGCAAGATAAATGAATGTAACTTAGCAAAAATTTGGTCATTGACAGTGCGTTCCCAGCAGAAGCCTGCGTAACCATTGGTGGTGAAGCACGGTTAGCAGACATTTACCCGAAGAGAAGCTCAATCCAGAGGCCTGAATCAACGTGGCGATGCAGGCCGTCGAGGGGGAATATCTGGAGCACAGAAGTCCGAAAACACAAGTGCTCAAAATATATTTTTTGCAGTGTCACCGGAAAAATTCCAGTAATCTCTCTGAGAAAAATCCGCGAACTTCTTTCAATCTTTGTCACAGGGTTTTCCCAGCAAATGCTTGCGATGATCTCGGCAGCATGTTCTGCAAACGTTCATACCAGAGAGGTGTTTACTAGAATCAATCAAGAGGGCTGAACTCAGCAACAAAAGAGAGACTTCCTAAACCTGATTTGTATATAGGTGTAAATGGTTACGGTGATTTATGGATGTAAGCAACGTACTAAATCATAGGTGATTTATGGATGTAAGCAACGTACTAAATCATAGGGGCTTCTATCGCGACGCCGGGTTAAAACCATGGACATATCTCGTGGTTTGTTTCGCCGATTTCGCGGCATGTAAACCTAGAATGATAACGAGTTATCGAATCGAATTCACAGTCATGGAAGGAAAATTAGCAGGGCTTTTTGTCTTTCAATTTTTGCTATGTAATTTTTGTTTGCTGGGTATAGTATGTAGTGGCTCCCTTTGCTCTGTGGTACATCAAGATTGATATAGGTACGAGGATTGAACTCCGATAAAACAAACTAGAGCCATTCAAAAGCATGTGAAACATGATACTTAGTCAGCACATGACAATAGTAGAATTTTTGCTCCATAAAGTGCTTTTAGAGCAAAAATCAATTTGGCAATGCAATTTTTGAAGCAGAAATCTATTTAGAACCACTCGAAAAAAGCCAAAAAAAAAATATTACTTCTCTCTAGAAGTAGAAAAAAAAATCTTCTACTCATAAGCAAAAGTAAAAAAATTTGATTTTTAGCCCGAAGTTAATTTTTAGAGCAGAAGTGTTACCATGCGTACCCTAATTCACCTTCAATAGGCCCAATAAAGATTCAATCCTAGAGCACCAAAAGACTGACATGAAGTGAAATTAATGCACTAGGTTCATGGGTTAGTATAACTACTATAGAAAAATTATACTTTTCACGCCTGTACTTCAATACTCGTTTCATATATCCACCCTAAAAATTCCTTGATTGAGAATGAAAATTATTAACAATGAGATATTATATATGTGGAGACGATTATCACCTGGACTTATTATTGCAAGAGACTATTCGGATTACTTTGGCATGGAACTATAGTAGAACCCTTCATGTAAATCGAGGGGTTACGGTTAAAAAGTCTAAGACTTTTGTTGTGAAAGTCACAAGACATGATAGATCATGCAGCTAGTTACCAAAAGATGGAAGATGGTACTTATTATCCTTATTCTCTCCAAAAGCACTATTGCATGGTTTTATTTTCTCATAGAACAATATTATCACTAGGCAATCCAATTGACTCAACAAGCTACACAAGTTCAAACTCCGTAAAATAACCCAAATTTGATGCCTGAATGTTTGGTCAGGCAAGTATGCTCTTATCGTCTAGTAGTTCAAGACATCTCTCTTTCAAGGAGGCGGCGGGGAGTCGACTTCCCTCGCGGGTAGGGTACTACAAAAGGAAGTTGATCATAAATTATCAATAAACTTAGAATTGATTATTCCTAGGTCGATGCCCCCAAGCAGTTAATAAGGACAGACTGTAAATTCGTTGGCAATATATCTACGCTAGCTCAAGCACTAATGCTAATAGCATCAATAAGAGGGGAAAAAAAAACTCAGATTGACAGCAAGGACTCAACTCCCATTGCAGCTAGGTATCCAAAGAGGGAACTTTGGAGAATCCTAAACCTCTTTTAGCTGGGGAAAAACAAAAGACTAGAAAAGGTATATTTTCGTGATATTGAAAAGCGAAAAAGGAAAGGTTGAGTAGGTATACGAAAATATGAAAATATGAAATTATAACATATAAAGTTCTATCTAAGAAAAACCTGCAAACCAATTCATTGAAAATGATTGAACACCCAAGGCCCTATTTGAACATTGGAAGTAGAACCCCTGGAATGATAATGAGATTTTTATTGCCTCGAGCATTATTGTTTGGTGGCATTAAATGTGGCAAATGACTTATTACCTATTTTCACTAGGACAAGACTATTTTCACCTTTGTATGACTAAATACACCCGTTTTCATTAAATAGGCAAAATTGCCCACAATTACTTAATTGCAATGTGAAGTGGAGACCTCGAAATTATGTAGTTTTCATTTTTTTTTAATTTTTTTTTATTATTATGTAAGATCTAGTTGTCATAATTAAGAATATCACAAAATTCATCTTTTTATTGTGAGTTCATTGTCCCCTTTTCATTAAAGAGGCAACAATGGTCATCAATGATTTGAGGGTTAATACCACAAAAAAGTACAAAATGGTAAACAAATGACATTTTTACCCCCAAATAATTTTTTTTCACCACAAAAATCTCAAACTGGTACACTTGTGATAAAATTATTCTACATTAAATTTTTGACCACCAAAAATCATAAATTATTGCATTGTGATAAATTTACTCTCCATTAGTATTCGATAAATTGGATTAATACCTTGAAAAGTCCCAAACTAGTACACCATTAACAAATGGAGTATAAAAATCTTAAATTAGCACACCCGTCAACTGTCATATGCCATCCAATTTAACAATTTGATTATAAAAATTAAATAAAAACTAACAAATGGTAAATTTGTTGCAAGTATATAGATTTGAAATTTTTCGTGGTATTAATCCATTATTTCATTGCAATTTGAAGTGAGAACAACAAAAAATTTAATTTTCATCTTTTTATTATTATTACTACGTTGGATCTAGTTGCCATAATTAAGAATACCACATACTTCTTCTTCTTCTTCTTCTTCTTTTCATTGTGAGTATGCTTGTATATTTGAAGACACTATATTTTATTTGTGCTTTTAGGTTTTACTTATGTAGAGATTAGCTTTGCCGAATAGAGAAATTCTGAAGAAACCTAATTCTTTTCTACGTTGTCAAGCAAATTTACGAATTTATTTTTTCAAGTAGAATCTGAAAGAATTTTTACATAAACAACTTTTTAGCACAATTGCATGATTTCAATAACATAATTGGATGAATCAAAATAAAACCCTCTTGGAAGATTTTCTAAACAAAGTCATAACTACATTCCTCAATGTGAAACTTTCAACAATGAAATATAGCTAAATCAAAGCTTTCGCAAAAGAAAAAAAAATGAATTCTTTAAAATGCCAGTGAAATTTCATTCATTTTGGATCGACAAAAATCAATATCATTCATGGAGAGAGCACGTAAAAATTACCAAGATGGCTCAACATGCATACTTTCTTCACTTTAATGTTGTTAGTGGATTTCTAGCTACTCCAATAATATCTTACATTGCTCAATGTAACAATGTATTGCCAATAATAAAGAAAAAACATAAATTCTTTTGATGTTGTGATAAGAAGATCTGATTCTTCTTTTTAGACTGATGGAATTAAATGGTAGAAAAAATCATTTTTTTGGGTCGAAATAGAAAAATCATTAGGAAAGCGATTTTTTGACACAGGTGGAACGAAGAGTAAATTAGTAGTTACAAAAGTAATGGTGATGCTGAAGAGACTGATTTTTATTTCCAAAACAGCACCAAGTTTCAATTTGACGGGAGATCATAAAAGGAGAAATATCTAAGTTAAGGAAAACTATACAAATATGGAAACCATTATGGCAGATTTTGTCTATCTAAACAAAAAGGAGTGGATTTAGTCATATAGCGGTGAAAATGGCCCCATCTTTTCATTAACATACTATAAGAGGAAAGTTTCATTTGGTAAATGCAATCATAAATCTAATAATTGGCAAATTCTTGTGGGAACTCACAAGTTGAAAATTGGAACCTTATTTAAAACATAAAACGTCACCAAGCCCAGTAATTTAGAGGTTAATTATTATTCCCATTTCATAATTTTTGTTTCGATTCCTTTTCTTCTATTTCTTTGTGACATTCTTATTTATCAAATAACACCCCAAAAGGTAAGGTCTAAGTCTCTGAATTCCTTTCTGAATATTTTTTTATTATTATTCACGGTCTTGAGTTGAATTTAGACAAGACAATAATCTAATTACCCAATTGGCCTAAGCTATAGCAAATGGCCTCGTGTGTTTGTGTGTGTATGTACGTACGTATGTATGTACGTATGTATTTATGTATGTGTGTGTGTATTATATTGCTGATTCACTTACTCAAATTTGCGAGGTGACGACTGTTATAAATTTTCTCATTTCCATGCGAAAATGGATAAGTTTATGGTTTTACAAAAGAACAGAGAACAAGGAGGAGATAATCACCTGCGTCGCTCTTCTTTGTCTCGCCCGTGGTCTTGCCGTGTCCATGGCTCTGACCTCCCTCTTGAGGCAATGACGATGGTAAGCTTCATCTTCTGGTTCTTCTTCCTTCTCTTTCTTGCAGGCGTGGCTGGTCACTCTTGCACACAAGTTCCGTATTCTGGTTCTGATTCCCCTGCTGTTCCTTGAATCTCTCTGACCAGACAAGCGGTGATCTTTGAACCTTTTACTAGAGACGCGTAGATTGATTCGTTAATGATCCTGTACGTCAGGCATCCATTCCCTTCCTCGACCATCTTAGGGCATGCTGAAAAGTTGTGACCTTTAACAAGCAAAGACGAAGCCGCGGTTTGGCTTCCTTTTTTTTTCTTCTTCTTCTTTTTTTCCTTGAAATTCGCCTGAGAAAAAGGATAAATTGGTAATGGAGGTCTGGCCATGGTGGCTTTGAGAACTCGAAACTCGACATCAAGCAACTGCTTCTTTTATTAGGTAAACCTCAATTCCTGTTGTGGAGTCTTGGGCTACAAATGCTTTGTATGCGTTCACTGGTGGCTCCTTCTAGGGTTTCTATTGATGCAAGCAATTTGAGTGATCTGACAGATGGGTTCTCTTTGTTGAGTTGATTTAGGGAAGAATTCGCATCGATCATGATTAATATAGTCTTGTTATTCCGGATTTGGTTACAATGCCGTGGTCTGTGTTTGCTTAGTTTTCATGCGAAGTAAGCATAAGCTAAGTTGCCTGTTACAACGGTCAGTGTAATTCAATTCATTCCTAGTTAAGGTAATGCTGGAGATTCCTTGATCGGTATGCACCCTTTGAGTTTGTGTCTTTTGCCATGTCATTTATATTCTCGTTATTGACGCGGCTCATTTCCAAAAATGTCAATCCCGCTCTAATGGCTCCTACGTGTCATTTATGTTTCGTGGACTTTATATTGGTAGTTTGATCTGCACGTGCGAATTTTGTTCAATTTTGAGTATTCTTTCTGCATTCAGCGCCTTTTAAGCTACATTTTTACTTGAAACGTGTTGCCTAAATCCTTCTGCAAGTATGACAATGGTAACTAATCCTCTGCTTCTCTTCCTTCTCTTTGTTGCAGGCGTTGCTTGTTACTCTTTTGAAGGTTGTGTATTCTGGTTCTGATTCTCTGGCTCTTCTTGAATCTTTGTGACCAAATAAGCATTGATCTTTAACCTTTACTAGAGACGTGCCAATTGGTTTGTACATCCGTGACTTCCACGATGAGCTTAGGGCATACTGAAATTTTGTGATTTTTGACGAGGAAAACGAAGCCCCGGTTTGGTTTTTTCGTTTTTGGGATTCGCATTAGGAGATGAATAAGTTGGCAATGGAGGAGGTCTGGACATGGTGGCTTTGAGAACTTGAAGATCGACATCAAGCAACCATTCTTATTATTAGGTAAACTTGAATTCTTGTTGCATAGTGTTTGGCTAGTTTGCTTTGCATCTGCCATGGTCTGCTTCTAGGGCTTCCATTGACGCAAGCAATTCAAGTGAATTTTCTGACAAATGGTTCTCTTTGCTAAGCTGATTTAGGGATGAGTTTATATCGGTCATGGTTAATAGTCTTGTTATTGCAGTTTTGGTTACATCGTCATGGTCTGTGTTATCTTAGTGTTAGTAAGCTTAAGCTAAGTTGCCTGTTATGAGGTTCAGTGTAATTCAGGTCGTTCCTAGTTAAGATAACGCCATAAATACCTTAAATGACATGCATGCTTCAAGTTTGTGAATTTTTCCATGTCATTAATATTCTCTTTGCTAAGCTGATTTAGGGATGAATTTGTATCGGTCATGATTAATAGTCGTTTTGGTTACATCATCATGGTCCATGTTTGCTTAGTTTTCATTTGAAGCTGAAGCTAAGTTGCCTTTCACGAGGTTCAGTGTAATTCAGTTCGTTCCTTGTTAAGGTAGCACCATAGACACGTTTTCCGACATGCATGCTTTGAGTTTGTGAATTTTTCCATGTCATTAATATTCTTGTTATTGCTGCAGCTCATATCCCTAAAATGTGGATCACGCTCTAATGGCTCCTATGTTTCCTTTATGTTTCTTAGACTTTCTATTGGTAGTTCAATCTGAATGTGCGAGTTTTGTAAAATTCTGAGTATCTTTTTTTTTTTTTTGCATTGAGTGCTTTTTAAAGTACATATTTTACTTGAAACGTATTGCCCCAGTCGTTCTGCAAGTATGGCAGTGGTAACTCATCCTTTGCTTCTCTTTCTTCTCTTTGTTGCAGGTGTTGCTTGTTACTCTTTTGAAGGTTTGGCATTCTGGTTCTGATTCTCCGGCTCTTCTTGAGTCTCTGTGACAGACAAGGATTGATCTTTAACCTTTACTAGAGACGTGTCAATCGGTTCGTACATCCATGCGCTTCCTCAACGAGCTTAGGGAATATTGAAATGTTGTGACTTTTGACAAGAAAAACGAAGCCCCAGTTTGGCCTTTTTTTTGGGGGATTTGCATGAGAAAAGAATAAGTTGGTAATTGAGGTCTGGGCATGGTGGCTTTGAGAACTCGAAACTCGATATCAAGCAACTACTCCTATTATTAGGTAAACTCAAATTTTTGCCATATAGCATTGGGCTGCTTTGCTTTGCATTTCAATGGTCTGCTTTTAGGGCTTTTATTGATGCAGGCAATTCAAGTGAATTTTCTGACTACTGGTTCTCTTTGCTAAGTTGATTTAGGGATAAATTCATATTGCTCATGATTAATAGTCTTCTTATTGCGGTTTTGGTTACATCACTGTGGTCCATGTGTGTTTAGTTTCATATGAAGTAAGCATAAGCTAAGTCACCCGTCACAAGGTTCAGTGTGATTCAGTTCCTTCAGTACAGGTAAACCCCGTAGACTCCTCGATAGATATGCATGCTTTGAGTTTGTGACTTTTGCCATGTCATTGATATTATCGTTATTGTCCCAGCTCATATTCCTAAAAAGTTGGACCTGCTCTAATTGTTTCTATGTTAAATTTATGTTTTGTAGACTTTTAATTGGTATTCGATCTGCACTTGCGAGTTTTTTTAAATTCTAAGTACTCGTTTTGCTATTCATTTTGCATTAAGTGCTTTTTAAGGTACATTTTACATGATACATGTTACTCAAATCTGTCTGCCTCGTTCTGCTTCTCTTCCTTATCTTTGTTGCAGGCCTCGCTTGTCACTATTTCGCTGTGTATTCTGGTTCCAATTCTCCCGCTCTTCTTGAATCTTTCTGACCAGACAAGAGTTGATCTTTAATCTTTACTATAGAGACAGGTCAATTGGTTTGTTAATGGTCCAGTAAGTTGCGTCTCCATACACTTTCTCGACAAGCTTAGGGCATGTTTACTTGTTGTGATATTTGAAGAAAAACGAAGCCCAGTCTTGGCTTTTCTTTCGGGATTCGTGTGAGGAAAAGAATAAAATGGTAATGGAAGTCTGGATGCGGCGGCTTTGAGAACTCAAAACTTGACATCAAGCAACTGCTCCTACTATTAGGTAAACACGAATTCTTGTTATATAGTGGGGCTAATTTGCTTTGTATGTTTATTTGTGGCTGCTTCTAGGGTTTCTATTGATCCAAGCAATTCGAGTGAGTTTGCTGAAAAATGGGTTTCTCTAAGTTGATTTGGAAATGTAATTGTATTGGTCATGATTTCGAGGAAAATCAAAATGGCTTCAACCTTATGTCTACGAAGAGCTTTCTATTTAAGAAGCTTATTAAGAAATTGGAGTACAGATAACAAAGCTCCACCCTCAAGAGTGGCCCATGCCCATTAGCATTAGCCCATGAAAAGTGGCTCCTTGTCGTGCAACTCAGCTCAGCTGTGTCATCGTCTCCCTCCTCCTCTCTTCCCACGACAAAACCTAAAGCCTCCTCTTCCACTCTCTCTCTGTTTTTGCTGAAACAGACGGAGCCAGTGTTCGATTTCCTCCCAACTAGCCGGAGGGACGGAGTCTGGCTGTTGCAGTTTTGTTTACATCACTGTGGTCTATATTTGCCTAGTTTTCATGTGAAGTAAGCATAAGCTAAGTTGCCTTTACAAGGTTCAATGTAAATCAGTTCCTTCCTAGTTAAGGTAAGCCATAGACTCCTTCAATTGATATGCATGCTATGATGTGTGATTTTTTCCTGTCATTAATGTGCTTTTTATTGTCTAGGCTCTGGATCCCACTGTAATAGCTATGATGTTTCATTTATGTTTGGAAGAATTTCTAATGGTGTTTTGTAAAGTTTTGAGTATTCTATTTGCTTTAAGGTGCTGTTTAAGGCAGATTTAGACTTGATGCATATTGCCCAAGTCCTGCTAGTGATGCCGATTAGTTGACTTAACGTAACAGAGTCGCTTTAATCTGTTAAATTGATTGGCTGGCTTTGTTGAGATATTTGGAAACCGCGAAAACTATTTCACTAGTTCACTATGCAATTATGTAAAATCTTCTATATCCCCCCTTCCCTCCTCTCTCCCCTGATTGAGTCGTCAGAAGACACGAAAAATTGATCGCTATTTTTACAGGTTTTGTGTAGGCAGGGGGAGAATGGACTGCAATAAAGATGAGGCTACAAGGGCAAAAGAAATTGCGGAAACGAAGTTCATAGCAAGGGACATAGCAGGGGCCAAAAAGTTTGCTTTGAAGGCCCAAAGTCTTTATCCGGGGCTGGAAGGCATGACCCAAATGTTAGCGACGCTTGATGTGTATGTTTCTGCAGAAAACAAAGTTAAGGGGGAGCCAGATTGGTACGGTGTGCTCGGCGTGGCTCCGACAGCTGATGAAGAGATGGTGAGGAGACAATATAGGAAGCTTGCTCTCATGCTGCATCCTGATAAGAACAAGTCTATTGGAGCAGAAGGGGCTTTTAAACTGATATCACAGGCCTGGAGTTTGCTATCAGATAAGGTTAAGAAGGTAGCATACGACCAGAAGAGATTTGTAAGGACCTTCCAAAAGGTTCCTAAATCGACCGGAGCTTCATCAGCAACTCCAAGGGCCAATAGTTTTTATAATCTCGATAAGACCCCGAATGCAACTGCTACAACAAATACGACTGCTAAGAGTCATAGGACTACGGATCGAACACGGCACTCTTCCCAGAAGACAAAGCCAAGTACATTTTGGACAGTTTGTCACCGCTGCAAAATGCAATATGAGTATCTCAGAGTTTACCTCAATCACAACCTGCTATGTCCCAACTGCCAGAAGCCCTTTTTTGCAATAGAAATAGCTCCACCATCTTCTGATAGAACTACGTCAGCTACCCCCTGGAACTTTTCCCAGCAGCAGCAGTCCACAAATCATCAAGTGAATAGCAAGGACACAACGAACTCAGGCAGGAGTAATGCTCCTTCCTCTGGTACTGGAGTGGGGGGATTCAGTGGTCATGATTCATACATGCAAAATGACTTTCACTGGAGCCCATTCTCAAAAACAAGTAGTGCTTCAACCGCCGCTCAAGCTGCAAGTATGGTGCAACAGGCGTACGAGAAAGTGAAGAGAGAGCGAGAGGAGGCTCAGGCAGCAACAAAAAGAGAAGAGGCTCTTCGAAGGAAGCAAGTCTCCAGAAAGAACAGCGGCATGTCATCGACTAGTTATACTGGTGGTGTCAAGAGAAGGAGAGGGATGGATGATCTCGGTGGCAGTGACCATGGGAGGGACGTTACCAATCAAATGGGAATGGCGAGTGGTGGTGTGGGTGCAGCTTTTTCCAAACAAGCAAACTTTGGAGCAGTTTCTGTTAGTGGCATCACAAGGCGTAATGCTGTAAGGGAAATGACTGAGCTTCAAGTTCAGAAAACACTGATTATGAAGGCCCGGAGAGAAATTGGCAAGAACCTAGATGAATCGAAGACAGCAACTATAGCTAAAACTGCAGGCAAGGGGAAGATGAATGGGAAGGATGATAAAACTAATGAGTCGGTGGGAATAGTTCCTGTAGATGGTGGCACTAATGATAAAACGAAGTCGAGAGAGTCTGTGGATCTGAAGAAAGAATATTCTGACGCGAAGTCCTTCCCAGGCATTGTTAATACAGATGCTGGAACTTCACAGATGCTTTCAATGAGTGTCCTGGATCCAGATTTCCATGATTTTGATAAAGATCGAACAGAAAAATCATTTAGAGAAAACAATGTTTGGGCAGTGTATGACGATGACGATGGGATGCCTAGATTTTATGCCCTGATTCAGAAAGTGATTTCCTTAAATCCATTCAAGATGCGTATTAGCCGGCTTAATTCCAAGACTAACAGTGAATTAGGCCCCTTAAATTGGGTTGCTTCTGGTTTCTCAAAAACTTGTGGAGATTTCAGAGTGGGAAAATATGAGATTTATGACTCGCTCAATGCCTTTTCTCACAAGGTCCGGTGGACCAAAGGTGTGCGTGGTGTTATTCGCATATTTCCAAGAAAAGGTGATGTATGGGCTCTCTATAGATATTGGTCCCCTAATTGGAACGAGCTGACCACAGATGACATAATACATAAGTATGACATGGTGGAGGTGCTAGAAGACTATGATGAAGAACAAGGCGTGCTCGTCATCCCATTGGTGAAAGTTGCCAGATTCAGGGCAGTGTTTCATCGGCATCTGGACCTCAGGGAAATCAGAAGGATTCCAAGAGAAGAGATGTTCCGATTTTCACATCAGGTTCCCTCATGCATGCTTACTGGACAAGAAGCTCCCAATTCTCCCAAGGGATGCATTGAACTGGACCCAGCCGCCACCCCCCTGGACCTTCTTCAGATTATAGCAGATGTTAAAGCGGAAGATATTGAAGAGAGCGACGAAAGGGTTAAAGCGGAAGATATTGAAGAGAACGATGAAAGAGAAACTTCTCATACCAATACATCTGAGGCTGAAAGAACTGTAGAACCTGTTCTTAGTGCTGTGGATGCTCAGGAGGTAGCAACTATGGAGATTTGACAGACCACCTGCCGAGTGGCAGAAAGACGTGCTTGTTTTTTTCTGTGAACCATGTGCCAGGGCGCTATATTGTTTGATCTGATGTGCATACAAAGTAAGTGCTCAAATTGAGTTACTTGCTTCCTTAACCAATTACAAGCAAGAGCTGCCGTAACTGACTGCAGTTGTACCCAGAGGTGCAGAACTGTCTTTTAATGACCCTAGCTCCTAAACTATGAGCCACTTGGTTTTGGTTTAGCTGGAGTGATCTGTGTCCATTCACTTACTCATGGAAGCTCAGTGGTTGGGTGCTTTTTTCTCAAATTCAGTTTTTTCAGAATGGAGTAAGATTGGTATCTTCCTTCAAAGCCTTTATATTTCAGCAGGCATATCTAGTTGGAGCTGATCCTTGACTCTAGCTGTTTACAATGCATGTATACATCTGCTCAAGAAGCCAAGTGTGTCTAAAATTTCCCCCTATTTTGGGATAGGTAAGATAGGGGAGGGGAAAGAGACAAATGCGGACCAAGAATAAGCCAAGCCATTGTTTCTGTGTACTTCAGAGATCTTGTGACTAGAAAAAAGAATGTAGTCAACGAGGCATCAATGTCGTGTCTGAATGCTGATTACTTATGTGTCTAGTGTTAGGGAATGCAGAAATCATCTCATTCGTTTCTGTTAGCATCCACAAGAGAGCTTCTCAATGGGACAACAATTTCTCCTACTTATGTACAGTCTCTTCTTCCGAAAGTTTTTGAACTGTGTGTACATATAATTGCATTTATGATCTGGCAGTGGTCCAGTTGTGGTTTCTGATGTTTTTTCCTGGTAAAAGATGATAGTTTAATGGTTTGGATTGAGACTAATCAGTTGGGCAGAGTAGCAGCAAGCTATGGCTGTCATCCGAGTCTTGAAATTTTTTTGTTGGGCTTGTTAGAATTGAAGTTGGCATGCATGCTGAACGTTGTGTAAATTTTTTTTTTTCCAGGCCACATCTATGCATCTTGATGATTGGCTTGATGATCGGAATATGACCAGGCTTGAAAAAATAGGAAAAAACATTGCCAAGAGATGCTGCAAGGAAGGAAAGGAGACTTTATGATGCACGATACCTTAGCTGCATAAACTCGATCCATCAAGAATGACCACTTTGTTAGTCTTGTGTTCGTCCAGTTCTTCATCTGTTACCGATAGTGGTTCTTCCACCCGTCCTAATTTGCACGACTACACGACGGCCAAGGATGATAATGCTACTTTTGGAGTCGTTGGAAGGAACTGCTAAGAAAACATTTGAGCTCCTCTTGACATTCTTCCGGGAGGGAACATTCAGAGAGATTTTTGTTCTCTTTGATCTTGTGTGTTGAGTCGACAAGCTTGTGTCGCCATGTGCATATCCGACTTGTTCCTATATTTTGTAAGCTCAAAAGTGCGGAGATCGATGGAGTGCAAGTATGTTCAAGCTTTGCTCTGATGCCGATTGTCATCGCCAATTTCTTCGCGGCTTCGACAAGCAATCTGCTAATGCAACTCCGCTGAAAAAAAAAAAAACTAGCCATTCAATCTTGTTAAAACCTACATGAAAATGAGTTTCTTCCAACCATTGTTCACGGAAGCAGGTAGTGCGGTTCGCCGGTTCCGTAGTAATCCTTCGAGTGGAAAGAAAATAATAACTCACATTCAGACAGGAAATTGAAAGTTGGTAGCTTCCTCGTTTCAGAAAAGTACAAACTCTTTTATCCTCTCTCAACTCCACATGCTCTGTTTCTTGAGCTTAACCTAGGCTTTGAATCAAACAAATAGTACATGAGTGCTTTGCCGTCTCCTTCGGTGAGGCTATACCCAGCTTCTTTCCTCACTCCCCTATCGCCCATCGACTTCCTCACGTTCTCGACACCATCCCACTCCCCTGTCAAAGCGTATAGGTTAGAAAGCAAAACATAGTCGCCACTCTGGTCGTTTTGCATAGACAGGAGCTTCTCGTTAGCGAGTTTCCCTAACTCGACGTTTCCATGAACTCTACAAGCCCCGAGCAGAGTCCTCCAGATGATGGCATTGGGTGCTATATCCATTGATCGAATGAACTCCAACGCTTCATCCAGTCGCCCAGCACGTCCTACCATATCCACCACACACCCACAGTGCCTCATGTTTGGCTCAATACCATATCTATCTCTCATCATATCGAAATATCGACGACCCTCTTCGACTTTGCCGGCATGACTACATGCAACTAGAACTCCAACCATGGTTATCTCATTCGGCTTGATTTCCAACCTCTGCATCTCCCTAAACAGATCGATAGACTTCTCGGCGTGGCCGTGAAAAGCCAAACCTCCTATGATCGAATTCCATGACGATGTATCTGTTTCTCTCATGCCTTGGAACACCGCAAACGCCCTCTCAATGCTACCACACTTGGCATACATATCTATGAGTGCGTTCTCGAGTAGCACACCCAAATCTCCTAAACACAACTCCGAAAGCGAATGGTGCATCTTCTGCCCAATCTCCAAATCTCCCATTTCTGCACAAGCAGACAACAGGCTCAGCATTGTCACTTCATCCGGCTTCTCTCCAACTCTTCTCATCTCCTCAAACATCTCCAACGCCTGCTCATTGCTGCCACAAAGCACGTAACCTGCGATCACTGCATTCCACGTCACGACATCCCTATCCGGGGTCTGGTCAAAAAGCTTCCTCGCGCTTTCTATATCCCCGCTCTTCGCATACCCCGTAATCATCACGTTCCAAGAGACCAGATCCTTCACGGGCATCTCATCAAATAGTTGCCGGGCGATGCTTAGCTCCCCTCTCCTCGCATACCCGGCAGTCAATGCAGACCAAGCCACGACATCCCTCTTCGCTGATCCCTCAAAGTAGTATCTGGCAATGCCCAATTCGCCACAGTTACCATGAAAATAGATAAGGGTGTTCCTCACGAACGTGTTAGTCTCGAAACCAAACTTGATAATCCTCCCATGGATACTGAAACCCATCTTGACACATGAAAGCTTAGTGCAAGCCTTGAGCACAAACGGGAACGTGAAATCATCCGGCTTCACGAACCGCCTCTCCATCTGGGAATAAAGACGGACGGCATTGGAAGGGTTAAGGCTCTGAGCCGCGCCTCTTATGATGGTGTTCCACATGAAAAGATCGGGCTCAGCAATTTGAGCGAACAGGCGGAGGGCGTAGCCGATGGTGCCCGAGACGGCGATCGCGCCGGCAAAGACGAGCTCTCGCAGAGCCGCGCGGTTTGAATTGAAGCCTCTGACGACGAGGGAAGCCTGGATCTGCTTCAGCGCGCGGAGGTCCGTGCAGTTTTGCCATAGGCTTGACCGTTGGCGGCGGTTGGAGCTCCGGTCGTTGGTTCTTCTCCTGATCATTACATGAAGAAGCACTCTCTGTTTTGTAATGACAAGGACAGAGTCAGCTCCTTCACTGTCCCATTTCTAAAAAACCTTGAATCCCCGCGAAACCTCGTTTACGAACTCTTTGAACTTTAAGCATCCACTTCACTAATTCAATCGAAAAGAGTTGCTTTCCACCACAATTAAAAATAATTAATCAAATAAATAATAATAAATTTCTTCTCGCGTTATGTGTGATCAATGAGTGAATTTATAAGCACCAAATTTTGAAGGAATTATTACTTGCAAAGGGCCAAATCTTGTCATTTTCAGCATGATTCGAGCAGGTACCAAGGCGAGCCAACTCCTATTTCATGATAATTCGCTTAAAAATCCTGGAATCGATTATGAACCAATTGATGGGCATTCAAGATAGGATCAAACGCAAATGAATTCACAATTGCAGTTGGAATTGAAAATGAAAATTCATGATACAAATTATTCCATTCCCAAAGGACCACCCCATGACAATATGAGCTCCCGATACAGTAATGGATAATCATGCCACTAGTTCTTGAACAAGCTCCTTACTCAACATCATCCCCAACCTTCTTTTTTGTTCACCATCGTCCCTCAAATTCTCAAATTTTAAAAAGTGGTTCATTATGGCCCTTTCATTAGAATCACTAACGCAATCTGCTGGCGCAGATGAAATGTTTAAGACTTGTCATTCTTCTTTTTCATTCAACAATTTATATATTTGTCTAGTTTAGTCCCTCAAAAAGGATTCTTTTGTTCTCTCAAAGAGAGCCCTCCTTTATTTTCATCCCCCCAGATATACACAAAAGCTAACACGGTCAGAATGGTCGATCTTCATTCTGGATTGATCGTTGGCCAATGGCTGAACCACTCTCTCATGCGACACAAGGCCCCAGTTGATCAAGCCCCTTACGAGATTGATTCGATTTCAAGAAAATGACCAATGCCTCTTGATGCCAATCAACAGCGAAGTAGCTTGTATTGTTTCATTGGTGCCAGCATGAATCCCCTTGTTAGAAGGGGGAGTTAGTGATGATCATCCAAGGGTTCTTAACAGGGATGATCAGAGCAGCCCTCGCAGGCTCTAACATCAATGATTCTGTGCATCAACATCAACATCAACATCAACCAGTTGGGGTCGGCGATCGATGAACCCAAAGCGAAAAGCTTAAAATATACTAAAATAAAAGTAAAAATATGGCTCTAACATCAATGATTCTGTGCATCAACAGAGATCGAAAATGAGATTAAACCCATTGCACACTCTGCATATTTCAACACTCCAGTCAGCTGATATCAATCAGATTCAAGCCCAGTGAACCACCAAACAGCATGAAGACTTCCAAGAAGGCAAGATCATGAGGTAAACACGATCCTTAGTGATGATCATCCAAGGGTTCTTAACAGGGATGATCAGAGCAGCCCTCACAGGCTCTAACATCAATGATTCTGTGCATCAACAGAGATCGAAAATGAGATTAAACCCATTGCACACTCTGTATATTTCAACACTCAAGTCAGCTGATATCAATCAGATTCAAGCCCAGTGAACCACCAAACAACATGAAGACTTCCAAGAAGGCAAGATCATGAGGTAAACACATCCTGATCGATCTTCTCATCCCTAACCAGAAACTGAAAGTGAGGCTAAACCCTCTAAAGATCTCAGGACTCCAATCAGATTCAAATTCAGTGAATTTTACCAAAGAGCATGAAGACTTCCAAGAAGGCAAGACGATAAGGTAAGCACGATCCTGATCGACCTTCTCATCCCTCACCAGAAACTGAAAACGAGGTTAAACCCATTACACCCTCTAAAAATTTCAAGACTCTAATCAGCTTGATATCAATCAGATTCGAATTTCAATGAATTACCAAAGAGCATGTAAACCTGATCTTAATCTCATTCAAAACTTCATTTCTTATACATAAAACAACAGGAACTGCAAAGAAAATGTGACCCTGAAACAAGATCACAAAAAGCTTCACTTCTTGACCAATTCGTCAGGGACGACCTTGAGCAGCTTCCTCTGCTTCGATTTGGCGATCTTCTTCAGCGTCTTCGGGTTGGTGATCTTCTGGAGCTTCGTCCCCGACCTCAGTATGTTCTCCTGCTTCTTCTTCTCCCTCTCCTCCCTCTTCCTCCTCTTCTCCGCCTTGTTCGCCCTTATCGCCTCCTTCAGCTCCGACATTCTCTCCCTGTACGCCTTCTTTATCTCTTTCTGCCTCACCCTCTCCTCCAAGCTCGTCCCCTTCACGCTCGCCCTCGCCGCCGACGCCCGCTGCCTCCGCGGCTGCTTCCACTTCCGCCCCGACACCCTCCCCGCAATCACCCCGTCGTAGGTCGGCCTCCCGAAGGAGAACGTCGACGCGGTGGTCGGCCTGTCGGGGTCCTCCAGCGAGGGGATCGCCGTCCGCTTCGACGGCGGAGGGCGGGCGCCGTCGATTTCCATGGCGGCGCCGTCATCGGCGCCCACGGAGGTTGCGGATGATTGGGATTCGCGCTTGCGCTTGTAGGTCTTGCCGCCGAAGCCCTCGTCTAGAGAGCGAAAGTCGATCGTGCACGCCATGGAAGAAGTAGAAGGCGGGGGTTAGAGGGAGAGAGTGAAAGCCCTAGAAATTGACGTTTGGGATGGATTTTATAGGGTTTAGAGGTGTGCCGCTTTTTCTTAAGGAAATTGCAAATTGGCCCTTGAAGTTTTGATCTATTTTAATTTTGCCACCATAAAATAAAGAAGTCCAAATATCTAGCTATCTATTGGTATAATTACAGCAAATCATACCGGGAGTCATTAATACTTTCAAGGGCTCCATTTAGAATTTTTCCCAAATTTTGGGGCTCGCCATTTGGCCGTTATCTGATATAGAACACTTCAAAGATTTCGGAATTTTAGGTATTATATATAAGTTTTTAACGATTTATTAAATTTCAATTATTCTTTTTCAACCGTTCCAAAATTAACTCGTAGTTCAATCCATAATGTAATTGATTGTTTATGAAACTCAAGGAATCAGTGAGATCTCAAAGCTTACAACCATATATATACTCAACCTATACATGATTGACATTTGTTGTGACATTTCGCCATTTTCCTGCAAGCAATACATGACGACTAACACTAGGACATTTAGATTTAAGGAGACATTCGGAATAAAAAAAGAGTGATGTAGTTGGATCTTTAAAAGATTCATATCTTCTGATAAAATAAATAAATAAATAAATTCATAGTTTGGTTTTTCATCACATTGCTTTAGGTTATAGGCTTTTGATGAACAATCCTAAAAAGATAGATAGTCTTTGACATTTCTTCATCAGTTCGATGGCAGTTTCATTGTGTCAATGTTTCATGCAGATAGATTATCAATAGCTTCCTATAAGTGGGGGCACGTAACCTTTCGAGAGTCCACCCAGAAGAAGAGCATGCATGCATGCATGTGACACGGGCCGAGGTCTTCGTGCCCCAGCCGGTCGATCATTTGGCCGAGAGATACCCCAAGACTTGCTATGTCTGGGTCCCCTAGAGTTTTTCTAGGGTTTTCAACTAGAGTTTCTAGAATACTCCAGAGAGAGGTAATCTTGTAAATATCCCTAGTTTCTGGAATGTTCGTACTTATGACGGTGGTTAGGGAGTCGATAGATGGATTCTGAGCCATCAGATCGAGGAGAAATCCAACGGTTGTAATCTGAGACCCTCTACTATATAAAAAGGCCTCCTCCTTCTCATTTAAATCAATCGACAGAAACCGACATAAAATACAAAGGTCTTCTCCCAGAGTCTCTCTCTAGAATTCTCTCTCTCTACGCGATCCTCTCTCTCTACGCAATCCGGGTTAAAACAGGCTTAGCTTGGGTGCTCCATCGACCAAAGGACGCCTAAGTCGCCGCACGAGTCGGCCCTCCACAACCGGCACTGTCGTTATATTTAAGTGGGAGAGGGGACCTAGCGCTAATAATATAACATTGACGAGCCCTTCCATCACGGGCTTACGTCAACACACGGGCCTACACCTTACGCCGTCCAACCCACATCAATAATAAAACTGAGATGCGCAAAAGCCCAATAAACGATCACCCAAACAAAAACGGGCTATCATGCATTGTCTCGAATACAAAATAATTGATTATAGCCCAATAGGAATTTTATAAAACAAAATAAAATAATAAAAGTTAAAATAAAATTCCAACATTCTCCCACTTGGGCTATGATCAATTACAAAAGTTTTAAAAATTTTATTTTTCAAAATGACTCTCAGGCCGTACACAAATATAGCCGTAATAAAATAAAATATTCGAGACAACATCTCAAAACAACCCCGACCATCTAAATTACTAATACCGAACCATAGCCATCGTCACATCATTAAACGATATTGGACAACTATGATCACAAGCACTAGCAACTCTAACATTAATGGGTCAATGTGGTGGTGTAGCCGAAAATAACATCCCTGAGTGGTGATCTCAATGATGTTATCTTTCGGTCGGTCCTTTACCATTTTCCTGTAACCTTGATACTTCATAGAAGTCAGGAAAATCCCTCTGTAATCTTTATATTTCACTGAAGTCAGAGAAAACTCTCTATAACCTAAATACCTCAGAGAAATCAGAGTACCATCCGTAACCTTAATGCTTCAAAGAAGCCGGATGAAAACAATTGGCACTAATGCCCTGTATGTCTCAAAACATAATCTCGCGAGAACCTTTATGGTGTCATCAGAGACATACAAATTTGACATAACCGTCATGCTCAAGATAAACACCGGATCCTGAGTCTTTCAATCATGCGCACATGTAATACAATAACAGATAGAAATAACTGACAATCATCATATATAAATACTGAAACAATCACATGTCTCAATCAAAAACAACAAATAACTGTCTCATAAAATAAGACAACACAGACTCCCACTAACCAAGTACATCAAAAGACTCTACCACCCCCATATTAGCTACATGAGCCCGAAAAATCCTAGGTGGTAACCCCTTGGTTAAAGGATCTACAATCATCGCGTCAGTGCGGATGTGCTCAATCTCAACATCCCCTTTCTTCACAAAATCCCTGACTGCGAGATATTTAATCTCTATATGCTTCGAACCACTTGAACTCTTATTATTCTTCGAAAATGACACAGCTGCACTGTTGTCACAATATATCTTCAATGGTCTACATATAGAATCAATAATCACAAGCCCTGAAATAAAATTTCTCAGCCAAACCGCTTGCATTACTGCCCCATAACATGCAACAAACTCTGCTTGCATAGTAGAAGAAACAGTCAGAGTTTGTTTCACACTCTTCCAAGAAACTGCACCTCCAGCCATCATGAAAATAAATCCCGAAGTAGATTTTCTATCATCCGGACATGTCCCAAAATCAGAGCCAGAATAACCAACTACTTCAAGATTGTCCGACCGCCTATATACAAGCATATAATCCCGTGTCCCCTTCAAGTACCTCATAATCTTCTTGGCAGCCACCCAGTGATTTGGACATGGGTTAGACTAATATCTGCCAAGAACACTCACTGCAAAAGCAATATCCGGCCTAGTGTATACCTATGCATACATCAAACTGCCGACATCATTAGCATAAGGTACATTCTCCATTGACCTTTTCTCAAAGTCATTCTTAGGACACTGATCTTTACTAAATCTATCTCCTTTCTGTACTGGTGCAACACTAGGCTTACAACTCTATATCTCAAAACGTTTAAGCACGCGATCAATGTATGCTCTCTGCGAGAGTCCTAACAACCCACGAGATCTATCTCGATGTATGTCTATCCCGAGAACAAAAGACGCCTCCCCAAGATCCTTCATATCGAAAGACCTTGTCAGCATAACTTTAGTTTCATGCAGCAAATTAACGTCACTGCTAGCAAGGAGGATGTCATCAACATACAAGACCAGAAAAATATACCTTCTCCCACTAGTCTTTAGGTAGATACAATGATCCACCTTATTTTCAACAAAACCCATAGAAGTCACTATCTCATCAAACTTCAAATACCACTGACGAGAAGCCTGCTTTAAAGCATAGATAGACTTCTTGATTTTACAAACCATGTTCTCCTTACCAGTCTCTTCAAAACCCTCTGGTTGCATCATATACACATCATCATCCAAATTACCATTCAGAAAAGCAGTCTTAACATCCATCTGATGAAGCTCAAAATCGTAATGTGCAACTAAGGCTATAATAATGCGAAAAGCATCCTTAGAAGAAACAGGAGAAAATGTCTCAGTATAATCAATACCTGGCTGCTGGGTAAAACCTTTTGCTACTAATCTCGCCTTATAGCGATCAACTTTTCCATTTGCATCCCGCTTTGTTTTGAACACCCATTTACACCCAACTGATCGATGACCATCAGGTAAATTCACAAGCTCCCATACACCATTTTGTGACATCGAATGCATTTCATCTCTCATAGCCTCAAGCCACTTATCTACATGGGAACTAGCAACAACCTTTTGATAACTCACGGGATCTGCTAAAATAGCATCAGACTCCCCAAGATAAACAACATAATCATCACCAATAGTTGGTCTCTTCTGTCTAACAGACCTCCTAACAGGAACCTCATGTGAAATATCCTGAGAAGAAGACCCAGGTTGTGCCGAAGTACCATCAATAACAGAATGTTCAACAATGATGTCATCGTGCACAGTAGATGCATCAATACGTGGGACAATGGAAGGAAATAACACCCTCTCGTTCTGCTCAGAAGTGTCAGTAACATCAATATCAACACTAACAGCATTTCCACAACCGGCCGGTGACAGGTGGTATCAGAGCAGCCTCGTAGAGACGACGGTAGGTGAGATCGCAGAGCGTCATCCTGGTCGAGAGCATGGCCAACCAAGAAGAAGTTCAAACCAATATCGTGGAGGCAGAAAGACCCCAAGAGATAGTGCCACGGGAAAGACGTGGAAAATCAAGACGACGTGAAGAGTCAGCGAAAGCGTTAGCCGCGCTTAACGAAAAGTTCTCCAAGATGAGAGCCACGATGATGGAGCTGGTCGATGGACTTGACGACGTCAAGGATCGGATCGCCGAAGTTGATAGAACGCTTCGCGACGACTTCTCCCTCGTGATGAACGGAGCGATCGGTCCACTCCAGATGAAAGATGAAGCTCTCGAGGTGTCGATCTAAGCCTTGAAGCTCGATTTACAGAAAAACGATATGTCCCATCAAGCGGAGATTGAATCGCTGAAGATGGAGATTCAATGGCTCAAGACTGAGCTGGTCTTCTGCAAAACCAGCATCGCAAACGGAGCAACCACTAAACAAAACGCGCCGAGGATTGACGTGCCGAGGCCGAAAGACTTCAAAGGCAAGCGATCAGCAGTAGAGGTGGACAATTTCGTCTGGAGCATGGAGCAGTACTTCTTGGCCATGGGTATAAGCGACACTGCGGCTCAGGTATGAGTTGCTTCACTATATCTCGCTGATAACGGCATGTTGTGGTGGCGATTCATGCTCGATGAGGCGAGGAAAGGCTCATCCAGCTATATAGAAACCTGGGACGAGTTTGTCCAAGAGCTTAGGAATCATTTCTATCCTGAGCATGCTGCAGCAAGCTGCATCGCCTGGAGCAAAAAGGAACAATTCAGGAGTACGTGAAGGCGTTTTCCGAGCTCAAACTCCAAATCCCCAATCTGGGTGAATATGAGGCACTCGAAGCGTTCATGGACGGACTCAAACCGTGGGCGCAGCTCGAGCTAAAGTGATGGGATATGAAAAGCATTACAAAAGCTATCTCCGTGGCCGAGTCACTGATCGATTTTCACAAGGCCGATCTGTCCAAGCACAAGGGCAGCGGGTGGAAGTCTGATCGTGGCGCAGAGCGTAGGGACGAAGAAGTCGATTTCTACCGTGGTAGAAAAGACCATGGTGAAAGAGAAAGAAACTGGGGTGAAGGTTCATCCAAGCCTTCCTACCAACACCGGGGTAACCGACCCCAAAACTACATCAACCAGGAGGACAGGTTTAAGCATCCTCCCTCGCAGCCGTGCGGAATTTGCAAAGGCGACCATTGCACACAGCTTTGTCCGAAGAAAAACCAAGGCAAAATGCTATACTCCGTCGTTACCAAGGAAGGTAAAGAGGAGGAGCAGAAAAAAGAGGAGCCAAGGGAAGTGCGACTCGGTACGATCCAGAAGATCAACACCGTGCGGCCTGGTTCACCTCCCAAACCATCCCCGAGCGCGCAAACTCTATACTTCGTGGACGTCAAGGTGTACGGGAAGACTCTCCAGGCCTTGGTGGACACGGGGGCGACTGACGTCTTTCTCTCGAGCGAGGCAGCGAATGGCTGAAACTTCGCATCGATCCATCCAATCATTGGTACAAACCAATCAACGCAGATGACATACCAGCTACCGACGTCGCTCGTGGCGTCAAGATTGAAGTCAGCGACTGGTTAGACAGGCTCGATTTCAAGGTAATCCCGCTCGACGACTATGACATGATTTTGGGGATGGACTTCTTTGACAGGGCTGAAGCTATAATCGATTTGAGAACCAAGTCGATCATCATAACCGACCAAAAATGCCCGACCGTGGTGAGCCTGCGCACCGAGGTGAAAGAGACAAAACGCATCTCTACGATTCGACTCGTGGATGCTAAGCGAAGAAATCTAACGCCGACCAAGCCGAAGCACGGGTTCCGACCAGTGCAAAAGCCACAGAAAGAGTGGGAGCTGCCCACAAAATCCCAAAACAAGATGCCAACCCAGGTGTTGTTCCTGGAGATGGAAGACCTTGGAGCGGCAAAAACAAACAAGGAGTTGCTGAAGACTCATACTACGGTCGAGACACCGACCAAGACTCAAGTCTCGAAGCCAAAGAAGAAGCGCTCTCGTGGACGGAAGAACAAGAATCAAAACAAGTCGACGACTCGAGGAAAGGAGTCGAGCGGCCAAAACAAAGCTGTTGCTGCAAAGTTCGACCCCAAGCGCTCGAATGGGTGAGGGAGAATGACACGGGCCGAGGTCTTCGTGCCCCAACCGGTCGATCATCAGGCCGAGAGATACCCCAAGACTTGCTATGTCTGGGTCCCCTAGGGTTTTTCTAGGGTTTTCAACTAGAGTTTCTAGAATACTCCCGAAAGAGGTAATTTTGTAAATATCCATAGTTTCTGGAATGTTCCGTACTTATGACGATGGTTAGGGAGTCGGTAGATGGATTCTGAGCCATCAGATCGAGGAGAGATCCAACGGTTGTAATCTGAGGCCCTCTACTATATAAAGAGGCCTCCTCGTTCTCATTTGAATCAACTGATAGAAACCGACATAAAATACAAAGGCCTTCTCCCAAAGTCTCTCTCTATGCGATCCGGGTTAAAACAGGCTTAGCTTAGGCGCTTCATCGACCAAAGGACGCCTAAGTCGCCGCACGAGTCGACCCCCGCAACCGGCCCGTGACACATGCATATGACCTTTTAACGGTGGCGCAAATCCATTTCCTGGCTGCCTACATTGGCCCTAGCCAGATCAAGAAAGTGTATGCACACGAGCATGGTTGCATTTTCCCATGATCACTAGATAGCCGTCAAACGTGTAAGTTAAGTCAAATTTAAATTGGATCATAAATGATCTAATCCAAATAGATACACTTAACCCGTTTGTGATCTATTTATTGAAATGTTAATCTACTGACCCATACCAGACCTCACACATATTTCTAAAGCATTTTCATACTTAATCCAATCTAGTAAACCCATACCCAAATTGAAGTGCAAGTACGAAGTGAGTGAACACGATATATATAACTAATTAATATAAGCACTCGTCTCATCATCCTATCATATATGAACTAAGAAACGAATTTATCACTCATTTTGATAAATTTATTGATGACTGACGAAAGTCACTAGACCATCGCTTGTAAGTGAGCAATGCCCTAGCAAAGAATCGCACGATCCTCGCCACTGCCCTAGCAGCAAGAACACGTACGACAACTCGCACAATTAGGCGACGGTGATTCATCTCTCTCTTAGAATTTTTTTGTCCTAGTCAGCTTTTGAGGCGCGAACTTGGCGCCTCATGTCAATTTTCGCCACATCAACAATGCCACGTCACCAATTCAATAGTGTTAATAACGGAAGCCGCACAAAATCGAAAGAATTACAAGGATGGACAACAATAAAAGCGAGGACCCAAAGTAAGTTCGGAGGACCAAAAGTGCCCACCTTCATCCATTAGCACAGCCAACAAAAATCGCACCCTGCTTTTGCTAGGCAGCTGGCAATTAGCATGCATACTTGTACTCTCATGCCCCCAAAGCTTCACAGTTCATCTGAGGTCAAAGTACAGCCGCTAAAACACATAGCCATCACATTCCACAGCATCCTCATCACCTTAAGTGAAAGGAGAAATGCATCTAAATATAGCACAAGCACATGAACTGTAACCACCAATAAGAGAGAAATCAAACTGAAAAGAAAAAGGGAGAGCAAATTTCTTTGGAACTGGAAACTCAAGAACGTCATCTTGCTCTCTAGAGGCCCGCTTATGGAAGTACATCCCATTCAGGTAAGCAAGTAATTCAACCTTGAAATCGCGACATTAAACTAGCTAACCTACTTTCTGCTTCAGCATACCAAAGGAGGCAGCATTTACAATTTAAAGAGACTAAATATTTCAAACGGAAACTAGGGTTAGCGCCAGCTTCGCTTCAGTTAATCTACTCCCCTCAAGTCACACCATCCCATGGAAGCCAGCGGAATCTAAGAGGACAGCCTTTATCTGTTCTGGGAGGACATCTTGACCTTCCCTACATTGCTGAGACATGGGACACACCGAAATCGGAGAAATGATTAATAGAGGAAGAGCGACAAAGAAGGCAAGCATCATGAGCTACGATGCTTCACCTTATGCTGGTGCATTTAAAGAATTTCGCCGGAAAATGCATATAATTTGGTATCATCTTGAAAGAGAACAAGTCAACAGATTGCCAAATAGAGATGCATAGATGGTAGTATCTTTAAAGCCATCGTGTCAATTTCTTTGCTTAATTTGTCCTGGCCATTTCGTTGAAATTAATGCTAATACGAGTTAATGTTTATTCTGATTTTCTTGTGTATTGCCTTGCATCATTTTTTATGATGTGCATTATCTTCTTTTACGTTTCAGTTAGCCATCAAAACACTAGTTCATCAGCAAGAACAAAAGGCGCATGGCAGGAACACGAGTTCAGTACCTCTAACAAAAGCTAGCGCAGCATAGTTTGCATGCTGAGTCGAACTATCCGTAGGACAAGGAAAAAGAGAACAAAACGCACCTCAGCTCGGAAAACGTCCAAAGCGAATCCATTGAAACAGCTAATGACAGCCTGTTGAATGTCCAACCCAAGGTTGTCTAGAGCCCTCATGGTGGAGAGCAAAAGTCCTGGTCTGCGTGCACAAAACATGTGGATGTTCACTGCTCTCCCTTCCCTCACTCTAACCTCCACCTGCAAAAAGCAAAACAGGGTGCTTATGCAGAGACTAGAAATTGTAATGTACTTGGAATATGTGAAAGAGATTATTCGATTGATGTGAATAATAATTTGGTTGTGGAAAAGGGAGGACATTTTACTTTGTGAATCAAAGGCTAGACTTAGGTATTGACGCCAGTTAAATGCTTTAAAGTAGATCTTAACAATTCATACCCAAATCTGTGCATTCTTGTTTTGCTTTCAACTTCAAAGGAAGAAATTACATATGCAAAAGGAATTTAGTGCTATAAGATAAGTAAAAGAAACGATTGTCAAGTCCGATGTTGCATGTCTAATCTCTTATAAACCATTTGAAAGCAGGTTCAAACTCGAGAGAAGTAATGAAATCAACTTTGATTGGCAAAACAGATTAAGGTCTCTCACAGAAATCGGAGCATACCCAACTTGAGTGCTGAAGCAATCTTCGACTTAAAGAAGAAAACAAAGAGGACTGTCATCGACTCAGTATTCTCTGCAACGTGAGTCAGTCACAAGGATCACTTAATTACTATTTTCCCAACCTGCTTAATGTGAAGGATAACATAATTATGTGATGGCAATCATATTTCAGAAATTCACTCCACTGAAACCCAAAGTTTATGAATGCACCAAACACCCAAGGCTCCAGTTTTGTAGAAAGCTTAGCGCAAGATACAACTGAAGTAAAACATCAAGATTAACAGCGAACATAATCAGATGATAGAAATTTACTCTTGCAGGCTGGCCTTTAGGACTCGGCAAGGAGCTCGGGCACAGTTCTTCCTTCACACGGCAAGGGAGGGTGGGTGGAGTTGGTGTCAACGGATGAAAATTTGTTGAAGGGGGCAACATGGATCCAGGTGGGGTCGACTCCAGCTCGTTATGGAGATCATTGATCCTCTGCAGAAGCTCCTTCAAGTAGTCAATAGCATCCCCAAGAATTGAAGCTCTATCCATCTGCCAGACATAATTCAGATCATCAGAAGTTACCATGACAGAATTTTGGAAAGTAAAACACGAGTCTTCTTTCATAAGTGCACAAAGTTCTTATATCCTATCCCAACACACATCGAATCTATTTCTCATCTATCATTTCAAAATCTGTGGCCGGAGAGTCAGACTCTATCCACCGGCTTTCTTTCTTTAGGGTAGCACTGGTATAAGAAGATCCAAGAGGTTCACAAGAGCTCCAAAAAGTCTTCTAAGGATCCACAACTAAAATTTTAGTGAAGTAAAGAGCCATTATGGCTACTTCTCTGTGTAATAGGCAGAGATGGCCCACATAACAGATCATGGCAACACAAGATCAGACACTAAAATATGAAAAGCAATCTCAGAAAAGACACAGGTTTTATATAGCCGACCTAACCCACTCGAAGGACGATCTGGCTACAAACATGCAAATGACACCCATTTAATCAATAAAACACTCACAAACAGAAACTTTCTAGAAAAAAATTGCAACTTTCTCAGAGAAACTTCCCACCTTGCTGATCTTGGGAACGACCGACCTAAGCATGTACAGCCTATCATTCAGCTTCTTCCTCCGGCGCCGCTCAGCCATCAGATTCTTCGCCGGCAGCCCCTTCTTCTTCCCCTTCTGATCGCCGACTGTGACCGTGCTGTTTGCATTCGAATTGCACCCATCGTGCTTCGAGTCCTCAGCAGCCTTCCCACTCTCATTACCCTCGTCCGTGTCATAATTCAAACCAGACCCGTCAATGCTCAATTCGTCATTGTAACCCTCATCAATCCTCTTCTTCTTCTTGTCCAATTCCGCAAACCTTGACACCGAGATCTCCAAATTACCCAATTTCTCAGCCCCGCCGCCATTACCGCCAGACCCATTTCTCAGGGCAGCTCTCTTCTGAAACAGAGTGGGCTGAGCACCCGTCTGGGGGAAAACCTCAAGAGGCCTTAGGACCTTGGCAGACCTGTTTGCGAACAGTGGGTTGCCGGGGCTCTCAAAGCCCTCAAACCCGGTCAGCCCGAACCCGCCGCCTGGCAATTGGGCTGAGTTTTCGGCGAGCGGGACGAGCCGAGTCGGAACGGGCAGCAGCTCAGACCCGGAGCCCAGCTCAGAGCCGCCCATCAGAAGCGGCGCGCTCGAGGTCTGATTGCCCTGCACCGAGCCAAAAAGGCCGGCAGCGTCGCAGCCCAAATCGAAGCCATTGTCGAAGGAATTGTTCCAGGCGACGTTGAGGAGGGAGGAGAAGCAGTGCTTGGGTGGCAGGAAGGGCTGGTGGGGCTGCGAGGGGTCGAGGAGGAAGGCCTGCGACGGCGAGCAGGAGGAGGAGGAATCGAGCGGGTGGGGGTGGTGGTTGAGGAGCAGGGCATTCTCGGGAATCGGGGCAGAGGAGAAGGACAGGTCGTTCATCTCTGGAGTGGGTTGGAGCTGCTGCTGCTGGGAATGATGAGATGGGTTGGTGTTGAAGTAGGACCAGTCAACGTCGAGCATGGGCTTGAAGGTGGGAAGGGAAGCTCCTCCCATGGCGATGTCGCCCTCCTGGGGCTGCGCCGCTTCCTCGCCGTCGCCGTCGTGGTGGTGGTGGTGCGCGGCGGCGTCTCTGGTCCAAGAGACTTCGTCTTCCTCGCCCACGTTTTCCATCCAGACGACGCCGTTGGGACCCAGAACCATCTCTCTTCTTCTGCTCACAGAGAAACAGAGGGGAAGAGAGAGAGGAGAAGAAGCAGCAGAAGAAGTAGCAGTGAAAAGGGTGGTAGGGTTTTTGCCAGTCACTTTTCGTTTTTAAGCGTAGAGTGTGAAAAAATGAGTGGAGACGGTGATGCTTGACGGTTATCTGTCTGCGCTTCTCTCTCTTCTCTGTTGTTCTCGCTGATGACGATGAAACTGGTAAGAAGGGAAGCTACGGCTTTGTTTCTGAAGGAGAGTCCCTCTTCTCTTCCCGAGATTTTCTTGTGGACAGATTTACCCTCCCGATGTTGTCGTTATTACTCTGGTCCTCCGTCCCGACAACTTGTCTCGTCGTTCGGGTCTGGCGAGCCGTTATTTTGTGAGAGTTGAATTTAAGAAAATTTGGAAAGATAATAAATTGTATACCTTTTTTTTTCCGACTGTTATACAAACGGTCTATTTTGAGCCTCAAAAAATAATTACTAATTAATATAAAATAATTATGAGATCTTTTTTTTAAGAATTTGTAATTTGTAACACAGTTATTTTCACAATTATCCGAAAGATTTTTTTAATAGCAAAGTCGATTTGTGAAACCCATCTCGAAATTTCCACTTACCTATCAAAATTATTGTCTCATTCTTTAAAAAAATATCTAATTTATATCCTTTACGAACTGAAAAGACTTATTTATCTTCGAACACACACTCCCTCGCATCAATGCCATGGTAGTCTCTCTGTCCACAATCTAGTCGAGCCAGGTCTAAAGCTGACTATTCCACGTTGGCAATAGTCTATAGAGGTTTGGATTTTTAGATTGGTTTTTTGGGCAAGGCTAGTTTAGAAAAAAAATTAGCGATTTTTTAAATAAATAGCGATTTTCATGGCCAAATTTAATATGAAATTACGAAATTCAATCAGCTATCCAAAAGTGGGGATGGAATTTGATATGGGAGTGCAATCTTGGTATGGGCTTCTGCAATTATCCCTAATTTCTAAGTTTTTCCTTAATAGTTGTGGAGCAAGCATTAGATGTTACTTGTAATAAATCATACAGATGACACATCAACAAACGGAAGATTTCATAAATAAAATTTACCCAATTTCTATTTATGATTGTAAATGATAGAAGAAACTCGAGATTATAAATGGGAATAAAACAATGGCTTGCCTATCGATATTGGCATAACTCATGACTCTCTTTGAAATGGCAATTCCGTTACTCTTCTGGCCCCTTGCTTCAATATTAACGTGTGACATTTGAAATTGCACTTATATCGGATACCACAAACCAAACTTTGTTTAGAGTTATAAACATGAAATTTTGTTTATACATTGTTTTAAAAGTTTAAGCTATCAGATAAAGGCGTGATTTAATACTTAAATATTTTATAAGCTTAAAATTTTGGTTGGTAAATAGTGGGGCTTGAAAGATTTCAACTCTGTGAAATTTTGTTAGGGCATTAATAGCTATTCTAGAAAATTAAGTTGTTCAATAAATATGTGATTTAATATTTAAATATTTTATCAACACATACTAATATTTTTTTTCCATTTTTCTCAAGATAACAGAAACAATTTCGATATGTGCCCACGATCGGCCAAAATCGCACCCATAGGTCAACGGCTATGCAAGTCTCAATCTCATATTCAGCTGGGACAGGTCTCTAGCCGACACTAATCCGTATGTCGAAGAATGATTTAGATTACATTGATTATACGAGGAATAAGTGTTCTTGGGAGGACAGTTGATTAAATTACGAAAGTTGCAATAAAATACTTATTCAAATCGGTCGAGCATTGGAATTTGGAAGATGGTTCGTTTTCGGTACGTAAGCCTGTTATATTTTGTTTTTAAATTGAAATTTTCCTTTTAAATTGAAGAAAATTACCAATACAGCGGCCATTTCAATCATAAAACTTTCAATTATTCCAATTTAATATTCAACCTTTTGATCGCTTGTCAATTTATTCCTAAACCTTTTCAATTGTGTTAATTTAGCCACAAATCTTTTGAAGGCCCCCACTTTAGTCTTAAATCTATCATTTGAGTAATTGTCCGAAAAGACTAAATTGACAATTCGTTAAAAAGTTGAGAACTAGTTCGGCAAATCCTAAAATATTTAGGACTAAAAATAATATAATTGAAAGATTTATGGCTTAATTGGCCACCGTACAATTGGATTGGGACATGGTAACGAGCAACTCCTTTCATGAGCAAAAACAATACTAATTTTACCATATTACTTGACACAAACATTCAACTTATACGGGCGGACCTAAATTTCGTTGAATGGATGTTGGTCCCCATTGAGGAAGACTCCTTGATGAAGCTCGAACTTGTCAAATCTTATAATTTGGTTGAGTGCGCGTGTTCTCCAAATTCAATCTAGCTTCTATGCTTTTGTAATCCTCCGTCGTTGCAGCACAGGAGGTGACTACCGCGTGCCTCGTTGCTCGTTAAACAATTTCGCTCTTCTTCCTCGCTCCTTAATCTTTGGAACCGGCATCGGCCGATTTCCGTGCATGTCGGGCCAGAATCGTCTTAGACCGGCCTTGTCCTTCTTCTTCTCCCCCGAGACTTCCTTTCAAAATCATCAGCCTCTAGGACCCTACTTCCAAGTTTTAAGATTTGTTCCCCATGTCCTGAATGTGTTTCGCAAGATTTGGGGGGGGAGGGGGGGGTGTCCTTCACGTTTCGAGCCTAGGCCACATTAGACCCGGTATCAATTTCTGGTGACAAAGTTTAGATCATGCTAGGCTACCACCTCTATGCCTACTTCAATATGCTTCTCCTATGTGTCCGATCCCGAATTCCATCGCTCCTATATATTAAGGATGAAGCGGAAAATAACCGTTCCCACACTTTTCTCGGACCTTAACTAGACTATACCATGTATGCTAATCGCTCCCCGGCATGTATATGCCAGCCGCCTGTGCCGCGCTTTTGCCAAGCTCTTCCGCACCCTGATATTCCAGGGCCGTGATCTAACCGTCTCTGTTTCTTCTTTCTCCATGTCGGCACGGTCGCAAATTGCCAAAGCCGACCTCGCCCGATGCCAAGCCTATGCTAGTCACAATTTGGCGGACAAAAACATAACATCAGAGGACTAAACTCGACATCTTTTGCTTGATATGATCGTTGCCTCGCGAAGTCGGAACCTCTCTCAAAAGGCCGGATGCCTATTTTTGTCATTTTTAGGTGTCTAACCAATGTCCATTAGCTTTTGAGGGGGAAAAAAAAACTCCATTGATGAACGGTCAACCGAGTAGGAATCAATGGGTAAAGTGAGAAATTGATTCTCCATGGTGGCTTTGAAAAATCTATTGGCTAGCGAAACCCTAGAGAGAGAGAGAGAGAGAGATATTTGAATTTGTCGATTGGCCATGAGGAAGATGGAAGAGACTTTGAAATTAAAGGGAATAACTTCTCTTTTCCTTTTTTTGGGGCTGAAAGCAAAACGACCAAGCCAAGTTTCTCGTGACTCCACTCCACTTCACCGCACCTACTCCTCCCCCCACAATCAATCCCCATCTCTCTCGATCTCGATCTCGATGATGGTTGTACATAATTGATTAATCCAAGTTTTAACTTGACTCAATTCGTGTACTCGAGACTCGAAATTCGACTTGAGCTTCATCGAATTTGCTTGAACTCGGCTCGACTCGACTAGAAATTCAAGATACCCTAGCTCGAACTCGATTGAATTACAATCGATCTAGTGAAGAAGTCTAGTGTGGGCTAGATCTTTAAAAAAAAAAAAACACACTCGAGTGATGTGACATATGGCATAATTTGGAGGCTATTCCTATCTCTCTCTTTTTTTTTTCAAAAAAAATATGTCGGGAAAAAGTAGAAACTTGACCATGTTAGATTAATTAGAAGACGCGACGAGCTGAGTATTTGCAAGTTTGAGCTCGACTCGACTAGAGACGCTCGAGTAGCTCGAGTTTGACCCGAAATCAGATGAACCAATCTCGAATAGCCATCGAATCGAGGGACGTAGAAACTTAAGTGAAGGGATTCGAGATGAAAAGTTGGACAACACCTAAGCCTAAGACAACGACGCATGAAAGTGTTCATGAAACTTCGTCCGTAATCTATGTTGACTAACAACGTGGCCCTCACGATTCTCTATTGAATTTTCACACTGCATTCGTTGACTTTTTATTTCGATCACTTAAATGCCATGGTTTATGTACAAGGCAAACTTAAATTCCATAACATTTTTTTTCTAATCATTTGATTGCTATATAATTTTTTAATCAACAATTTGAATGCCATAATTGAAAAAAATAAAAATGCTCACACCACAAGTGTGTGCTTTGTCATGGCACTTGGATGGACGTGATTAAAAATATTTTGGCACTTAAAACAATAGTTTGAAAATTATCACTCAAATAAACTTTTGTTTTTTTATTTTATTTTAATTATGCCTCTGGAACAAGCTCTATAACAGTTCCCTGACAAAGCATCCCACATGGAAAAGTTGGCCGCAACAGTCGAAGCTTGGAAGAGAAGACCGTATACGGCAGTTCACTTCGTAGAGAGAGAGAGAGAGAGAGAGAGAGAGAGAGAAACAAGGACGATGATTCCAGTCCAGTCCTCTCTCTCTCTCTCTCTTCACGTGAAAATTGAACTGCATTAGGGAAGAAGGGGTGGGGGATAAGATCAGGACCCGACACGCGGCGGACATGCAGCCGACGGGAGGAGCTTCCTTTGAAGCCTTCCCTCAGAGCTGTTGACAATGGTGGTTTCTTTCTTCTTCCTTCCTCCCCTCCCGCCTGAGATTCTTCTCGAGGAAGACGAACGTTGGTTGGGACAGCAGCGTCGCGATCCCTCGAACTTGACGATGCGTGTCGCGCAATTTGAGGGGAAAAAAACGACGACGTGGAAGTCTCTGTATAATCTTCGTATAAAGCTGGCCATATTCTGTATGGAAGTCATACTCATTTACCTATTCCGTAATCTGACGGCTCTCTCATTTACCGGGGAATCTCCCCTAGACGGAGCCATTCTGTGCATTTCTGTAAACCTTTCGGCAAGAGCGTTTCTCTATCGAGAGAGAGACCAAAAGCACCGCACGAAAGCAGTAAGAACTGAATTTAGACAGCTTGACACTGTTGATGACTGAGACCTGGTGTGCAAGCAGGCCAAGTTGTTGCCTGACCGCAAAGAGTAGCTTTCGTCCTTCATGGGAAACCGGCTTTCCACCTTTGGTTTAATCGGGGAAACCAACATTGAATCGAACTTGTTCCCTTCAAATTGCAAATGCATTCAAAGTCATCATCCAAAACACCCGCCTTCCTAAACTCCACCCAACATGAAAGACAGATTCCACTAAATGTATAAAAAGAGGGAACACCTCTGAAAGGTTGACTCAGTAGTTAAGAGCTCAATTGCGATTTAGTAGATTTTGTGTTCAAATATAAACGTCGGCCGCTCATATTAACCTTAAGGGCCGCACCCGCCACTCTCTCGGTGGAGTCTTACTCGATGTACATGGACGAATAGGTTCGGATACCTACCCCTTATAAGTAATTTATGAGCAACTGGGGTTGGAGGAAGATTAGGTAACAAAATCGTGAGTGTCGAATAACCTTGGGTCGAGCCCTTAAGTTGGCTTTATGGCTAAACATTTAGAAAATATGCTCATTGGTTTAGAACAAGCACACAAAAACCAGTTTCACCGGGGACCCGCTTGTTCAGTTTGGTTTCCTTGCATAGAACCCCGCGGTTCCGAGCTTTAACCAGGGGAACCAATCGAACTTGGTCCGTTCCTGGGTTTTGGCACTCGTGAACCTTGCCCGAATTTCCTCGTAACCGGCCTTGAACTCAACCGGCAAGGTCGACTCTAGGCAATTCGAGTGTTGAATACGAACCATTGCTCACCCCTAACGGTACCACAACGGATGTTGATTTGCCTCTGCTCCCAAGCACTATCACTATTGTTGCACTAGACACACATCCAACGGTGTGTTGGACCATAACATGAGTGTCATCGTGCAACCTAGCAATCAAATAGCAACACCAACTAACAAGTAAGAGTCAAATTGTAGATATGCACGTGTGAATTGCTATGTTACACCGATACGAGATACGACACGCGACACGACACGACACGACACGCCGACACGTGAATTCTCAAAAAATAGAGAATTCCGACACGCTAGGACACGTTATATATTATATGTATATTTTTAATGGTGGCTCCTTCTCATAAGCTAAATTGTATTAAAGAATTGAAAGAATCCCAACGAAGGTAAGAGTTTGCAATACTTTCATCAAAATATCTGCCATGTTGATGCATCTAATACAACTAAGATGATAATTACGTCAAAAAATTTGAGTTTTTGACCCATTTTACCACTGGACACGCGAGGGACTCGCGTTGACCCAAGGTCAATGTGTCCGGAAGTGTCCGAGTGTCCGACATGCCAAAATTTTGAAAAATGGCATGTCCGTGTAACATAGGTGAATTGTAATAAAGGAGTCACGCATCGAAGAATTGGTGTGGCGTGAGCGGTTAACATATTCTTGTTGACCTATAACTCATAAACTCAAATTCTTGAGTGAAGATGGATCCAAGACGGAATATATTGACAGCCTCGAACTTGAGTTCCTTCTTGGTGGTCTTTCCAGGTGAAGGTATCGATTTTTCGCTCCGCGTTTTCAGCATTGGCTTTTCCAATTCATTTGTGAATGGCAATTCGACGGCATTATTAGTTGTTAATGATAATAGTTGATGGCCACATGATATAAGAACATTCCTCCTCCACGACCCCTCTAAGTTAATTAATCAAAAAGTAGCTTATTAAAAGATCAAAAAGGTGTTTCCTCAAAGAGGCTTCTCCCCTGATGATTGACCTAAACATAAACCCTCCACGAAGATTGTAGGCTTTGAAATGGACATCGACATGTACTGACGACCCAACATGACAGGCTTGCGTGGGACGGGAACCTCTGTATAGTGACAACTTGTGGGGTTCGGGTGCCACACTAGGTAAGGGAATTCCCTGGCAACTTATGCAGTGGGGCATTTGCGCATTAACACTCGGGTTGCTCATCTCGTGACTTGTTTAGATCTACAATAGAGATAGAGTTTTAATGTTTGCGCTTTCTCCCACGTTCAATGACCCAAAATTGAAGGGGAAAAAGGAAAAAAAAAATCTTTTGAATATTTTCATGTGCATATATATGGAGGGGTCGCTTTCTTGAAGAGCTGTTCATGATTGATTGAAGAGAGAGAGAGAGAGAGGGCTCTTTTTTCCTCCTCTCTCTCTCTCTCTCTCTCTCTCTCTCTCTATCATCACCAAACTTCATCTCTAATTCTCTACTTGCTCAGGGATTGGTGGCATATATGGCATGTCCGAGCAGCAACATGAACCCTCTTGTTGCCTTTTTGTTTGTTTACATTCAATGTGCATTAATTTCCCATTTTTTGCCCAATATTTGAATCGAGGGGATCGAATGCTTTGATGGGCTATGCCAAATTTTGCTTTGGACCATAGATTGGAATGGGTATGTGGCGACCGAAATTGTGTTCAAGAAAGATCATTTAGGGACTCTCCAGAAGAGGAGAGATGGGATATCACTAGATTATGAGGAACATTATAAAAAAACTATAAACCTATTGTGCTTATTTCAATTCGATTATAAGCCTTTTACTAATGCTAATTAAATCTTAAATATTTTCGCGTTTTGCCAAATGAGTCCATTAGCCCAATTTTGATTGGAAAATGATGACGCGGTGGTCGAGTCAACATTGGTTGTCCTATGTGGTGCATCGACACTAACGTGGCAATGTTTCTATTTTTTTTTACTATTTTTTCTGCATTTTGTCTTTTTTTTTTCTGTTATTTTCTTTCCTTTTTTGCCAATGGCTATCTTAGGCAATGGCTATCTTAGGCAATGGTAAGAGGGGCTGGGCCAGGCTGCTCTCAATGATCACGATCAAATGAGGTCTGGCCTTGCTACATAGGACGCTCAACATCTACATCAGCAATTTCTTTTCAAAACCGATCGAATGGACTCAGTTGGCAAAACGTGAAAATTTTTAGGACTCAATTGCTACAATTGAAAAGCTTAGAACTAAATCAACACAAATGAAATAGGTTTATGACTATTTTGGTAATTTTTTCCAGATTAGGATAAGTTAATTGAGAACGTAAGAGCTCCATTTTTTTAGCGAAAAATGAATGATTTAAAAAATATTTTCATAAAAATAATTGCTTGTACCGCTTACAAAAACGAACCAATGAAAATATTCTCATCGTCCATGAAGAAATGTAGACATAAACCATTATCGGAAGTGAAAATATTTTTTATCAATCAATTATTTCAAGCGATACAAACGATCAAATTCTAAGAAAATATTTTTCAAATCATTCATTTTTTTAGCCAAAACATGGACCCTAAGAGAATGGAAATTTATTCTTGCGTTATTCTTGTAAATGCCATTGTTAATGTTAAGACAAAAGACGGTAATTATTTAGGTTCGTGTCATTTAAAAACCGAATTACTTTCGAATTGTCTAGTTCCGACACGGATGGCCGAACCATAGAGTTGAATCTAAGTACTTCACGTAAAAGATAATACCCCCGAACTAGTTGAATCGACCATCCATTGCGGCGTTTGAGTACGAACTCATGCTACACGTACAGTAACAACGTAGATAACAGGGAAATCCTGGCAATGCACCAAACTAGGAATAAAAATAGATGAAGAAAAAGGCTATTTGTAATAACATTTGATTGCGAATTAACGGGCAACTTATTTAAAGAGTCTGTAATTAATTTTCCACCGCGGGATGAAAGAGTTATCTCCTTTATAAAAATAAAAATAAAATTCCGAAAAATCATGAGTGCCAAAAATGTCACGGACTAGGTGAATGGAGGCCTACAAGAATTGTCTCGAGGCTGGACAGACAACAAAAAACATTCAATCGATGTCATATGCGAGGTGCGGAGGTATGGACCCATACATGTCTGTTGGCATCTTGGACACAAAAAGGACAAACGGGAAAAAGTACCGAAAAAATTCTAAATGCCTAGATGTCAACTCAATTCTATAATTTTTTTTTAATTGGATCGCTTTAATTCTAAACATTTTTCATTTTCGTCACTTCTATTGATTTAATCAATTATTGCTTGAAATTGATGATGTGGACGTAGACCATCATACGTGGCGTGATCGATACTAGCGTAGACATTTTAATAAGTTTTTTTTTTAAATTTGCATTTTGTACTTCTTCTTTTTTTTCACTTTTCGCGGGCTGCTAGCCAGCTAGCGGAAACGTGTGTGCTCGTGTGATGGAGGGACCATATCCCATTGGGCCATATTTCATCGACTTCCTAAAGTTTTTCGCTTCTCGTTTAACTTTGGCAGACTTGAATCCACTTCGTTTCCAGTTATACTATACTTATTTCAATAATCGTGAGAAGGAATCGTAGGGGTGGATGAAGAAAGGGCGCGCAGATTTTCTGAACATGCATCGAAGAAAATTCAGAATACGACCACGAAGACGACTGATCTTTAGAGTGTCTTCACCACGGCATCGAACCCCTGGAGGCAAGTCACCCGATCCCGACCACGCAGACAAGTAGTCGGAGGAGGCCGCCGCTCTCGACCGCGTGTAGCTGCCGTATCGGACTGACCTGGGAGGACCATTGTTATGCAAACGGGAAGGGATGTGATCATCCCAAAGGGGTGACCTGCAAACACAGGTGCTAGGAATACACACGAAGAAACACCACCGCCTGTGTTACCAGGTGACCCCTCAGGGATGCCTCCCTTTCTAGTTCCGGCGATTCGGATGATTGGCTCTCAAGCTTCTTGAGCTTCTTATATAGAGAGGGTGAAAGCTTTGAGTGTCCGCAACATTGTGTCGCTACTATGCGCTCATCCTAGCGACACCCTGGAACTGTATTTATTCATATCTGTCGTCGCAACGATGTGTCACTACTATGTGCTCATCCTAGGCGACACCCTGGAACTGTATTATTCATATCTGTCGTCCAAGGTTGTCGTTTATGGAGGTGGGTAAGAGACAAAAACCATCTGTCCGTCCCAGAACGAAACCTAACCCGCGCCCCCGATACTGGTTAAAGTTTGATTTCACAGTCGATAATTAGTTCAACTAGTTCGATGATCTTTCTTGAAACTTGAAATGCCTTCCTGTGTCATTGAAGGGCGTGAAACAGATGGGCGAGACTTTGCTGCTCTGTGCATGAACGACCTCTGCCTAGGTAACCGAGTCTACACGAAGGAGACATCACAAGTGAACACTGGGCGTGAAGTAGTAATCACCCGGACAATGAGACGTGTGAAACGACAATCCTCATTGCTGATTTTTTACCACGTGCTGGGGCCCTGAAGTCCCTAGGGTTGCAAACCAAACGCTTCCGATTCGGCCACGACAGCCATCGGCAAGGATGGGGTCGAGGAGCTTTGGTTTCGTCTCGGGTGTATCCGACGTGCTCCGGGGAGACCGAGCAGTGCGTGGCTCTTGATGTTGCCGATCAAGCGACGGACCGCTCGGGAGCAGCACGCTTTGCTTAGCAGGAGTACGACTATCTAAGGACTGTAGATAACTTGATCCTTATGTCCTTGTTCCTTGGATTGAGTGATCCAAAATTCCTTATCCATTGTCCTCTTTCCTTGTCTCCCTATATCATCATAGCAGTAGCCCACCAATGGACCCAAGCTGGTTTCGTGCTTGTTGCCGGCCCAAATACTGGTACTTTCAAATGGAAAGTCAACCGTTGAAATCGCTTATTCATCTTCACTAATTACACTAAATAATGATAATAATAGAAAAGACACATGAAGGAGAGGGGGGAGAACAGAAAAGCAAAGGACTATGAACCTGTCGATACAATGCCAACATTACACAACTTGATCCGGAGAAGGGAAGCTCAAAATTTTGAAGCACGTGAACCCTCCGTCCACAACCAGGTTATGGCCTGTCACATACTTAGCCTCGTCTGATGCCAAGTACAAGGCCGCCTTGGCCACGTCGGCATCCTCGCAATGGGCCCCTTTGAGCTCCCCAAGCCCGTTTATGATCCCAACCACCTGCTCTTGCGTTAGACCTGGGTAAAACTGTGCTATTTGGCTCACTGACATGGGCGTCGGGATCGGGGCGGGTGATATGCAATTGATCCTGACCCCGTGGCGGCACAGCTCGGCAGCAGCCGACTTCACGAGTCCGGGGATCGTGAATTTGGATATCGTGTAGGGATGAGGCCCTAGCCCGGCCATGATCCCACTTATGCTGGACGTGCATAGGATGGACCCCGAGGCCGACGGTATCATGACTCGCGTCGCGTGCTTTATCCCAGCGACTGCACCACGGACATTGATCCTCATGACCTCATCGAACTTGTCTAGGTTGAGGTCGGCAATGCTCGGGGGATATGCCGGGCCCGTTACGCCGGCGTTGTTGTACATGATGTCCAACTTCCCATGGCAGGCCACCGCCGCATCCACCGCAGCAGCCACCTGGGCCTCGTCGGCCACATCGCAGTGCACAAAGTGGGCCGAGGGGCCTAGGCTTTGGGCCACTTGCGGGCCAAGCTCTGAGTCCATGTCTGCGATGATGACTTGGGCTCCATTTTGGATGAATTCATGGGCCGTGGCCTTACCAAGCCCACTGGCTCCGCCAGTTATAAGGGCCACTTTGCCCACAAGTCTGCCGATCAAAATCAATCATGAGGCGATTCATCAATCATTGGCTGAGAGAAGATTCATGTGATGGAAAGACAAAACTAGTCGATGTCTTCTTCTTTTTTTTTTTTTTTGTCAGAAGACTATGTCTTTTGACCAGAAGCTAAAAGGACGATAAGAGAGGAACAGAAAAATGTTATATCGAATGTGACCAACAAAAAATTGCGAACGTCCCATCAAGTACAGATTAGGGCAAACTGCTGTTTTTCTGGACTAGACACTGATAAGAGGGAACAGGAAAATGTCATATCAAGTTGATATGACCGACAAAAAAATTATGAACGTCCCATCAAGTGTAGATTAGGGCAAATTGCTCTTTTTCTGGACTGGACATTTAGTGTGACCGTCCAAACCAATATAATTTGATAAATAATATCAAGAACAGTTTTGGCTTTTCCTTTAAAAGGATTAAGAGGATTAGCTTTAAGATGTGTTATTTGTTGGTAAAATTCAAATATCAACATGAAGAGGAAAGAGGGCACATTAAGCCATAAGGTGAGAATATTTCTTGACAATTTTTCAATGTATCCGCTACTTTATGAGATGACCCATTTTCAAATTCGGACAATTAATAAATATGAACTTAAAATCGTGAAAAAAAAAGTCAATAATTCTCTGTTAAGTGTGAAACCAATGAATTAACGAAGAACAAAGGCAAGTAAACTGTTCTTTGGCATAGGAAAACATGAGTAGGAGACAAACACGAATTTAATGTAAACGCAAAATGTAAATAATAATAGTTATTATTATTATAGCATCAGCGACATTACTAGTAATAATAATAATAATGGAGATGCTGAATATGTGGCTTAATAACCTGCGAGTTTTATGTAAGATCAGAATCTTAGCTCAATTTAAAATTATCAGTAGTAAAGTCCTACACCTTTCATATTCGGTCCCTTCATGTGCTTTGCGTATATTATATTTTAGCGATTTTTCCATAAATGGTTGCCCTAAAGCACATGTATGCAACCCACCAAGATGACCAGATCCATGATGATTTGTAGCAATTTTATCTGTAGTTCTTGATTAAGAAATTGTTAGTTTAATGAAGAGAAAGTTATGCTGACTTATGCTTATAAACTGATAAAAAAAATTCAGGAAATGTCATGAGAATAAGCATATAAGATGGAAGTTTGTCAATGTCGCTAAAAAAAAAAATTTGTTCGCCGGAACTTGAAGGTGGCGAAATCTATTGTATTATGTAAGCCACTTGTAGGAGCAAAAAGGAAAGTGAGATTTAAGAATATTGGCCTAGCAAACGTGGTAGAAGAAATCTTGCAAGGCCGAAAAAAGAGAGACAAATTGAATTTGGAAGCATCGTGAATTTTTTTAATCGAACTCTTCTCTTCGAGATCTGAAGTTTAAGGTATAACATAATAGCAATGAATGTCCGACTCTTATTATTAATTCAACTAACAAAAGTGGTAAAAAAATTTCAAAAAAGTCGAGAAAGAAACAGACAAATTGAATTTGAAGTCTCATGAATTTTCTTGATCGCTCTCGTTTATTTATGATCTGAAGTTTAAGGTATAACAGAATAGCTATGCGTATTTGATTAAGTATCATATGGAAATAATTGATCAATTAATCATTGATTACTAATGCCTTAAGAATCCAAATCTATAGCTTGATGTAGAGATGGAGTAAACCTTAGCAAAAATTCATGAAGAGACCAGAAAAAAAAAAAAAGAAACCTAGAAACAGGTTTGAGGTTCCCAATATAATGTTCTAGGACAAGGAAAAAACAAAAGGAAAATTAGTCAACGGCTTTGCAAAAACAGCATGAGAACCCAAAATTATAATCTAAAGTCATCCGACCCAAAAAAAAAAAAAACCCTCTAAAGTCAAAATTAAACAGGAAAAAAAATTAAAGAAAAAGAAGAAGAACCCTTCAAGTTCTTCCAGAAAAAAAAAAAACACAGAATCAAGAGATGTGTCGCATCAAGAATTTCGCCACCCAATCTATCAATCAACTCCATCTGACCACCCAACAGATCAGTAGCAAGCACAGAGAGTTTGATGAAAGGGAGCTTGCGTACCTCCTGCCACTGGCGGCGCCGCCGGCACCTCCTCCGCCATCTCCCGTGGAGAACGACGCCACGCGCCTCCGGAATGCGACGGGGGCCACGAACTGGAACCCCCTGCCATGATGGACAGACGGAAAGAGAGACAGAAAACCAGAGAGGGTCAAGTAAGTTCACGAGTAGCTCGATGGTGAGCTCCGTGTTTGCACCAGATGTTCCAATGGAAAGAAATGGGATGACGAAGCTATAGAGAGAGAGAGAGAGAGAGAGACCTGGCAAGAGATCGGAGCATGGTTGGCGAGGCGAAAATGGTGAATCTGGGGAAGAACGTAGAATGCGACACGGGTGAGATTCAGAGAAATCTTTAAAGGTAGTTTCTTTCTTCTTCCGAGAAGTGAGAAGGGGACAGCAGGAGCCAGGAGGAGAGAGACCGAGGACGGTATATTTATGAGAGGCAAAGTGAAACGATCCGGCATATGTATTTGATATAAAATAAAAGAAAAATACATGCCCCTTTTGTACTCTTTGGCCCCGTTGGTTTCCCAAAGAAGAGTGATTTCAAAAACATTTTTTTTTAAATGATCACTGATATTGTTAATAAAAATGAATGAACGAAAAATAGTTACATCGTTTGCTCCAATGTTTAGACACAAATTTTTGTCCAAAATTGATTCATCGACTAATTATTTCAATGCGGTCATTTTTAGAAAAATTTCTTCTAAATTAATTATTTTTCGAGAAACAAATGGAGTATAAATTTGAAATGCTTTCATTTTATGGAAAAACAATTAATGATCTCTCAAGAAAAGTTTAAGGTATCACAAAATGTAGTTATCTACATAAGCGGTGATAGAGGAGATCTGTAAATAAAATATTTTTGCCCCCATCTGCATGGCATCATTTATTCAATTCGCAACGAGGTTTAATCGAAAACTAGAGAACGATGGGATTGGTCACGAAGAATCTGCAATTCACAGGTCCTAAACAAGTAAGCTTGTTATGATGGTCGTTCTTGTTTTGATGAAGGTGACACCTTAGCTTAGATTGACCGATTCTAGGGTTAGCCAACATTTTGTTGTGCCCTTTTCATGAATGACCTAATTCTTATCGAATGAGAAAGGTGGATTTAATCTCCATGTTAAAAAAAAAAAAGAATAAAAAAATCTAGCTAGAGAGGACAACATTGCTATAAGAGAAAAGAAAATAAATGCTCCAGGCAATAATCGGATTCAACATGTTTTAATGAAACTATAAAACATTCCAATCTTGCTTCTTTTCCCATTTTCAGACTAAATACCTTTGATTTTGAAAGTAACGAATCGGTTCTAAATTTAAATCGAAAATCCAATTCTAGTTTCCTAATTTATTTCTATTGCATTTTTAATTAAACAAAATGGAGTAGGATTAGGCAACGTTTATGAGTAAACTCGCACAAGAAAGACCCATGATGATTAATTTTGAGTTTTACGTATTTAAGGAGGCAGACATGACCAGTTGTTCAAAAATAAAAATAAAAACTTTGTTAGTTGACTTCGTAACATAGCAATATAGCATGTGCAAGAGGGAGTCCTCACAACAAACAACCAGCTCGGCCGGCGATTTCCGAACAGAGCTCACGCAATTTCACCCATCCACGAAAATAGAAATTGACGAATTCATAAGCGACCCGCGAAATGACACGAAATTTCAAGTATGATCGCACTCTACCACAGGCGCGATTAGACCGTGCGATGCAATTCGATACGATCTTGTGACCCGAATTCGGGTTTGTCAAAAGTTGTCAAAAAGGGTAGACATATGATCATGGCGATGATCATGAATCTAAGACAAAAAAAAAAAAAGGAGAGATTGGGGGAGCCGGCCAAATATGCTGGTGGGGGATTACATTAGTTTATCTTGAGAACATAAAGCTTGGAAGAAGAACAAACTTTTTAAAAAGACTAACGTCTATGACGCCCTAGGAAGGAGCGTAGGAGCCCCTTTTTTTGATCGTCGGTCGTGATTAATGTAAAATTACTTTATGCGGGACTAACGCTCCTAGATGAATGGAGCAAAAATTATCTAAAAAATTATAAATTTATCGTAATTGTATTAATTCAGTCTTAATTTTTTTTTGTCAATTCAGATATTTTATGTTTATGCCAATTTAGTCCTTTTGGCCAATTTTAGCCTAAAATTATAGACGTAAACGCCGATTGTGTTATTTAGGATGACATGCTCTAACGTCGATAAATTTTAGTAATATGAATAGGTAATTTTACTTAGTGAGTTATGATAGAGAATTGTATTGCAAAAAACAAAAATCTATTAGTTGCTATGGTCTTTTGTTTTTTAATTGTTGTTGTAATAGAAAGATGTCTTTTCCATAAAATAAACAATGCAAGGATAATCATTTTTAAGAGATTTCTGACTTGCTCATAGAAATTCCCGATCATTGACACGAGGAATATTCTTTGACGGCTTGTCAATCCATCTTTACAATTATGGAACTCCTCTCAAACGATTGTTGATTAACCTTGCAAATTCAGCAATTTTTATTTTTTGAGTGCATAGTTTCGAATTTGATAATTGGCATATCATATAGTCTCTCAGCAAAACACTGCTTTAATGCCACTCCATGTGGATACTCCTTCAATCTTTCCCATTAGCATAATGCTCTGTATCTTTTAATTATTGCGCTATACTAGCTTTCACTTTCAGTGCTCTAGGATGCCCTTTATAATCTGAAGAAAAAAAAAAAGCTACCAAAAATCTCGAATTATGTCTACTAAGGCACAATTGCCCTAAAATTAAATTTATATCTAACACATTTATGCTTAATCAAATTTTCATCAATGAGAATTGTTGCTAATCTGCCTACTTGAATGCTGGAAAGCAAACGGTGTTGACATGACGCCTGCATGGCTTAAGTAAAATTAAAAGCATGTTGTTTTTGCTAAAAAGACACCTGACAAAACCTTAGTGGAGGATATATTTATCACATAAGTACATGTGTTGGGATTTTTTTATGTTACTAGAAAAAGTTTTCGCTAAATGTGTCACAATGGGAATAATTTAAGGTTTTTGAAGTCACAATAAATCGTGGTAAATATGTCACAATGAGCATAATTTGAAATTTTTTGTGGATTTCTCTCTAAAAGTAGTATGATTTGTCTCTTCAAGCCAATCCAAGGACCCAAATAAAGAAGCAGAATAAGCAATTTTTACCGTTGAATGCATCATATCCTTAACACCATAAGTAATTATGATTGCACTTTTTTGTTAATTTTTTTGTGATTATGAGAATAACAGCACATTATGAAACACAAATTCTTGAAAAAGTGGACCTTATTGAAGTTGTTGTCCCATATCGCTTGATAATGAATTTTATGTCCTCTTTATACTTACGTGGCCTCCATTCATTTATCAATTTAAATTTTTAGGTTGAACTTTCTAATAGATTTCACAATAATTTTTAATTATCTATATTCATATTAATATTTCTATAACGTTCTCTACTATAGCAACCATCACTTCAATCGCAATCATCACGACGGCCATAGCAATCACGAATCATCGTGGCCACCATAGCCTCCTTCGACTCCGCGCTTCGCCTAAATGCAATGAAAACCTTCTCCTACCGCAAGCTAGCATATCCCATCCGAATCAAATTCCTCTAGGTAGACTAATACGGCGATTGTTTTTTTTTTTTTTTTCCAAATCCGCCGAAACGGATATTTTGAACATTTGACTGCGGGCATTGCTCGACTGCAATGCCATTTCATTAGCTGTATCCAAGGTTCCCCAAAATCAAGTTGCTTTACAAACATATCTAGAGCCCTTCGCAGATCATGTTTCATCAAGGGCAGCCTCGCTGGCTGTAAGCGAAGGAGGGCTCACTTGGGTTCACGAGGCCATGGCAGCCTTCACCTACGGCCGGCAAGGATGGCCTCGCCCGCTATCACACCTCATGAAACCCTCGCAAAGTGCAACCACGGGCGAAGGCGACCATGGCTTTGCCGACATCAGGCGAGGTTGATTTCGCTCACGGCCGGTGAGGCCATGGCGAGGCTACCGCTAGCCAAATCTAGTTGAGGAGGCCTCACCCGTGGCCTCCATGGCCTCACTTAGTCTAGGCAAGGCCGAGTGTGGGCCGCAAAGCCATCGTCGGCCACAAAAAAAGAAGAAAGAAGAAGGAAGAATTAAAAAAATAAAATAAAATAATTAAAATTGACCATGTCAGTATCGGCAAACCAAATTGACTAAATTGAAATAAATGCAAAAGGTTTAAGACTGAATTGGTCTAATTATAATATGTTTAGAACTATTTTGATAATTATCCCCATAAATAACACAAGCGATTCCTGAACTTTAACTCAAGGTACAATGCGATCCCTAAATTTCAAGTTTGTTCAAGGTGGTATATAAATTTTATCTCAATATGCAATATGATCCCCAAACTTTTAATTTGTTTAATGTGATATATAAACTTTTAGTACATGTTAAATTTAATTCTTGAACTGTATGAAAATGTTCAATATTTATCCCTTAATTTGAATCATGGAATAACAACAATCTACATCTTTCATACAATCCAGACTAAATTGAATCTGAACTAAAAGTCCAAGGATCCCATTGGATAAATGAAAAGTTCATGGATAATACTGCAAAAATTTAAAATTTAGGAATCATGTTACATATTGAACCAAAATTCAGAGTCCGCATGTTTTATTATCCTCATAAGAAAAGCACATCAAGTCACCAAGTCTTACCTCATTTGGTTTGGGGTGGGAGAAGGTGAAAAACCTCATTTAAGGGAATGGAAGAGGTCGAGACTTGGCTATAGTGCCTGATATATTTAGAAATTAAAAAAAATTAACTGAAAAAATAAAAATATCGCATTCATCCAATAAAAAGAAAATCGAGGGTCAATCCGAAGGAGGCAGCAATCCTTGCCAAGATCTAGAGTCTAAATGGTGGTGACGACCATCGTTAGTTCCCCTTCCCTTATTGCCACCCTTAACTAGAGATCAAGTAAAGGTGTGGCAGCCAGCATGCACAATTAGGGTTCATACCCTTGAGCAACCTTCGTGTTGTGATCACTTGTCTCATAGGGGAGGCAAAGCGATGGGGTATAGACTCGGAATTGCTTGACAAGGGTGGCCATCGTAACCTGATTAAATGAAGCAGTAGATATAAGCTAATTATTTTTTAAACATATCGTACTTTCGTTAATTGGGTCTAGTTTTGATCATTTTTACGTTTTGTCAATTAAATCTATCCAATGAATTGATGAAGAATCCGCTGATGTGGACGACGACCGTCCTATATGACAAGACTAGTACTGACATTAAAAAAAATTGGCCCTCATTGGCCACTGGGTAAGGGTCATTGGGCCCTTACTAGCTATGGACGAGCCTAGGCGAGTGTTGTCTAGCCTTCACCTAGGTCGATGAAGGCCTGGCGACCCATGTCAGCCATGTTAAGAAGGAAAAAAACAATCAACAAAAAAATTCGAAGGACACCGAAGCATTATTAAAGATTGTTTACATCAACGCCTTTACAAGACGGTCGATATCCATGTCAGTAATTTTCGATCAAATTTAGCCGAATGGACTCAATTGGCAAAATATGAAAATTTATAAGACTTAATTGAAAAAATTAAAAAAAAATTAAAAATTGAATTAACAGAAAAATATAATAGATTTAAGCCAATTTAAAATAATTTTTTTTTCATGGTAACACACGAGGCTCGAGGTGGATCCCAATGCCATTGCCATAGCGGCAGCGGGGGGTGAGGATCTAGGCCATCGTCAAACCCTAATTTAGCTTAGAAAAAAAAAATTGCGATCCATGACAAAGTGAATATTTTGACTTTTGGGATACGTTACTTTATTGGCTAATTTAACGGGACATAAGGTTGTCATCTCATTGAGACAACGGGGACAACCGTCAGACAAGCTCCCTGGAAACCAGCTTTGCCAGACTTTCCTGCCTGAATTTAAGACTAATCACTCCTAATTAGTAATTAATTAAGCACTAAAAAAGCAGTGCCCTAGAAATTCTCTAATGAAGATAAATGGGCATGGGAGTCCATGCATGCGGTATTAGTGGAGCTGCTTTTTTCATTACTCAATTCACTCGTGCAACCGAAAGCGCGAATTTATAATTTATAATTTGTTGCTTTCTCGTCTTATGCGTAATTGTTATTTTAATAAAATTTAATCACTTGATATGCTGAAAAATTTCTTAAGAACACTCTCTGACGACATATGCTTATTATTTATGTACGCATGCAAAAGATACTAATTTATTTCACGTGAATAGACATGTGACACGGACCGGGAGTTCCATGGCCCAGGTGGGCAAGTTCTCCCGCACCGGTGTCCCATTGAGGGTGAAGCTTGTGGGGGTTATCACGATGAGTGAGCGGTGTAGGGGGGGAGAGGCAGCTGGGTCGTGTGAGTGGCGTCAGGCGGGTTTGTACTAGGGGTTCTTGGTTAAGTAGATATATCCTTAGGAACTCTGAAGGCGGGGTTGGCCTCCCGTGTACAAACTGGTCGGGAGCTGATGCCGCTCTCCTGATGATGGCCTTGGCAGGCCGAAACCAGTTGTGGTGCCTAAAGTGTCCTACGCGTCTTACTCGATGTAACGGATGCCCGAGCTGAGCTGGGCGTGGTATGATCCAATACAGGAAAGATATTCGCCTAAGTGTTCTATGGAACAACTATATGGGGAAAGGCTGGTCTAGCTTGGCTTGCTAGACGCCGCACGGGTTAATTCCGCGGACAGAATCTGTCGGCCCGTGACAAATGGTATCAGAGCCAACGTTCTAGTGCGTAGCCAGGTTCATCAAGGAGTGTGATGGATCCAGCATCTGAGGCAACTGCTGCCCAAGGGAAGAAGGCCGCGGAGGAGCGTGGTCGTGATGCTGAGAAGGCCAGCAAAGCTCAGAAAGGTCGTGCTCGATCGAGTTCAAGGGATGCGATGGGACTCTTGGAGACTCGGGTATCGAAGATGGAGATCGTACTCGCAGAAATCCAAGGCGTGATCGGGGATCTAGCCGAGAATGACGCTGAAGGAGACATGTCCGGGAAGGAGGAGCTCGAGGCCGGGGTGCACGAGCTGAAATCCGGCATGGGGGAGCTCCGAGGCGAGATGCTAGGTACCTTGGCATGCACCGCTGAAGAACTCCGATCGGAGAACGATAACTTGCGAGCCCTGGTCGAGGCTATGCGCGGGGAGCTGGACGCGCTCAAGGTGAAAGTTGCTGAAGTGGAAGCTGCACGCGTGAGCGGGGTGATCACCGTGCAACCCACTCCACGAGTCGATGCTCCGAAGCCTAAGGAGTTCAAAGGCTCAAGGGTGGCCAAGGACGTGGACAACTTCCTATGGCACGTGAACCAGTACTTCAACGCGACGGGGATTGCTGATGATGCCCTAAAGGTTAGTACTGCTGCTATGTATCTTACCGAAAACGCACTATTGTGGTGGCGTCGTAGGTGCGATGATCGGAGTGGTAGACCGATCACTTCGTGGGAAGAGTTCGTTGTCGAGTTTCGCAAGCAGTTCTACCCGGCGTATGCGGAGGAGGAAGCCCGAGAGGAACTCCGACGCTTGGAACAAAGGGGAAGCGTTCGGGACTATGTGAAGAAGTTCTCGGAGCTGCTGCTTCAAATCTCGACGATGAGCGACACCGAGGCCTACTACCAATTCCTTGGGGGCCTCAAGCCGTATGTGAAGCAGGAGATCAAGCGTTGCAATGCAATGGATCTCGCGTCGGCCATGGCTGCGGCCGAATCGATGGTGGAATACAAGCCGACTCCAGTGAGCAAGCCGGACTTCCACCCGAGGGAAAAGAGCGTTGGTGGGGGAGATCGTGGGAGATCCTATCGTCCAACCATTAGCAAGCCGCCAACCGCTCCACCTAAAGCGAGGACGGAAGCCTCAAGTAGCGGAAGCAGTGGAAAGCCCGAGAAGAGGCGATTCCAAGTTAAGTGCTTCTTGTGCGACGGACCGCACTTTGCACGCGATTGCTCGGCCAAAGGGCAAATCGCATCGGTGATTAAAGCTAAGGAAGAGGAGAAGAAGCAAGCCGAGAAGGACGAGACACGACTCGGATCCTTGCGAGTCCTTAGCTCGATCAAATCCAAGAAAGCTGACAAGCCTAAGGGGATGATGTTCGTGGAAATGAAGATCGGCGACACCACGATGAATGCGTTGGTGGATACGGGGGCATCCGATCTATTCATCTCCGAAGAAGCTGCGAAGAAACTCGACCTTAAGGTTGAGAAGAAGACGGGATGGCTGAAAACCGTCAACTCGAAGCAAGTGCCCATGTGCGGGGTAGCTCGAGACGTGGAGATCCATATCGGTCAGTGGACGAGCAAGGAGGATCTCGAGGTAATCCCTTTAGACGACTATGATATTGTCATGGGATTGGGGTTCATTGACAGGATCGAAGCGATACTACTCCCGTTCGCGGATTGCATCTGTGTGCTGGATGACCGGAACCAGTGCGTGGTTCCAATCCAGAGGAAGTCGGGAGGCAATCATAAGATGCTCTCGGCCATACAACTGTCCAAGGGGACTAGGAAAGGCGAGGAGACTTTCCTTGCCGTGCTGAAGGAGGTGGATCCCAAGGATGGGATGGACGATGTCCCGAAGGAGGTGACCCAGATTCTTGAAGCATTCAAGGACGTGATGCCTCCGGAGCTGCCGAAGAAGTTGCCGCCTGTGAGGGAGGTGGATCATCGGATCGAGCTAGTATCGGATGCTCGACCGCCTGCAATGGCACCATACAGAATGGCGCCTCCAGAACTTGAAGAGTTGAGGAAACAACTGAAAGGATTGCTTGATTCCGGGTATATCCGTCCATCGAAGGCTCCGTTCGGTGCGCCGGTCCTATTTCAGAAGAAGCATGATGGATCGCTGCGCATGTGTATCGACTACCGGGCGCTGAACAAGTTGACGGTGAAGAATAAGTACCCGATCCCGCTCATTGCGGATCTATTCGATCAACTTGGAGGAGCGAGGTGGTTCACCAAGCTGGATCTTCGATCGGGATACTATCAAGTACGGATCGCAGAGGGAGATGAACCAAAGACCGCCTGCATTACGAGGTACGGCTCGTACGAGTTCTTGGTCATGCCCTTCGGCTTGACAAATGCACCGGCGACGTTCTGCACGCTGATGAATAAGGTATTACAACCCTTTCTCGATCAATTTGTGGTTGTATACCTGGACGATATAGTCATATACAGCAGGACGCTCGAGGAGCATATCAAGCACATCAAGCAGGTCTTCCAGGTTCTGAGAGAACATGAGCTGTACGTGAAGCGCGAGAAGTGCGCCTTTGCCCAGCAGGAAGTGCCTTTCTTGGGGCACATTGTGGGAGATGGACGAGTCCGAATGGATCCGGCCAAGATCGAGTCGATCGAAAGTTGGGAGCCGCCGACGAAGGTAACCGAACTTCGGTCCTTTCTAGGCTTTACTAACTATTATCGACGATTCGTTAAGGGCTATTCGAGCATTACCGCTCCGCTCACGGATATGCTGAAGAAAGACAAGCCGTGGGAGTGGACGGAGCGCTGTCAAGGGGCGTTCGAGAGACTAAAGAAGGCTATGATGGAGGAGCCGGTCTTGGCGCTACCCGATTGTTCGAAGCCGTATGAGGTAGAAACTGACGCTTCTGATTTTGCGATTGGAGGTGTTATTATGCAGGATGGGCATCCCGTGGCTTACGAGTCACGAAAACTGAACGAGACCGAGAGGCGGTACACCGTTCAGGAGAAGGAGATGACGGCCATCGTACATTGCCTGCGCACTTGGCGTCATTACCTGCTGGGGTCAAAGTTCGTCGTGAGGACGGACAATGTTGCAACGAGCTACTTCCAGACTCAGAAGAAGTTGAGCCCGAAGCAAGCTCGCTGGCAAGATTTTCTAGCGGAGTTCGACTATGTGCTCGAGTACAAGCCGGGGAAGGCTAATGCTGTGGCGGATGCGCTAAGTCGAAGAGCAGAACTGGCGTCCATAAGTCGGCCAGACTGCCCGCTGGTGGGACGGATCAAGGAGGGGCTAAAGCATGATCGAGCGGCGCAAGCTCTCTTGCATTATGCGAAGGAGGGCAAGACTCGAAGATTCTGGTGCGAGGACGACCTGTTGTATGCAAAGGGGCGACGGCTATATGTCCCGCTCTATGGGAACCTGAGGAGGGACGTCCTTCGCGAGTGTCACGACTCGAAGTGGGCCGGTCATCCGGGAGTCCACCGCACACTAGCGCTGGTAGAGGAGCATTATTTCTGGCCGCACTTGCGAGACGACGTGGAGGCTTATGTTCGAACTTGCCTGGTATGCCAACAGGACAAGTTAGAGCAAAAGTCGCCTGCCGGCCTGCTGGAGCCATTGCCCGTTCCAGAACGCCCATGGGAGAGCGTCTCCATGGACTTTATCGTGGGATTACCCAAGTCCGAAGGGTGTCGGACGCTAATGGTCGTGGTGGACCGATTCTCCAAGTACGCGACGTTCGTACCGGCCACCGACGACTGCCCAGCCGAGGAAGCGGCCAAGTTATTCCTGAAGCACGTGGTAAAGCACTGGGGTGTACCACGGACGATCGTGAGCGATCGTGACCCTCGGTTCACGGGGAGATTTTGGACCGAGCTATTCAAACTACTCGGGACGGACTTGAACTTCTCAACGAGTCTTCATCCTCAGACGGATGGCCAAACCGAGCGGGTGAACGCCTTATTGGAGGTATATCTGAGGCACTACGTGAGCGCAACGCAACGAGATTGGGCGAAGTTGATCGATGTAGCACAATTCTCCTACAACTTGCAACGTAGTGAATCGACCGGGAGGAGTCCGTTCGAGATAGTCATGGGGCAACAACCGCTCACACCGAGCGCGATTGCGTCGGGCCACAAGGGGAGTAGCCCGGCCGCTCACAAGGTTGCTGAGGAATGGCACGAGCAAGCCGATCTTGCTCGCACATGTCTTCACAAGGCGTCCAAGAGAACGAAGAAATGGGCGGACCAGAAGCGAAGGCATGTGGAATATCAAGTCGGAGATCAAGTGCTATGCAAGTTACCGCTAAGGTACAAGGGTGTCCATAAAGCGCTACTCCGACGATACGAGGGGCCATTCCGCATCACGCAACGGATTGGCAACGCTGCTTACAAATTGGAGCTCCCGGCCAAGTTGAAGATTCATCCGGTGTTCCATGTAAGTATGCTTAAACCGTTTCATTTTGATGAAGGGGATCCGGATCGAGGGAAATCGCAACGGGCGCCGATCGGGGCTAAGACTTCCTATGATCGAGACGTCGACTGCATCCTGGCGGATCGGGTCGTACGGAAGAGGTATTGCGCGCCGAAGAAGGAATACTTAATCCGATGGAAGGAACTCCCCGAGAGTGAAGCTACATGGGAACTTGCCGATTCACTATGGCAGTTCCAAAAGCAGGTCGAGGCGTACCTGGCAGAGAGTGCGACGAGGGCGTCGCCAGAATAGGTGGGGGAGAATGACACGGTCCGGGCGAAGAGGCAAACCCGAAGAGGTTTTCGGAACGAAGAAATGATCGTGTCTTGCGGGAAAATCTCCTAGAGAATTCTGGAGGATTCCAGAAGGGGTAATATTGTAATTGTACATTATTATTATAAGGAAAGTTAGGTGGGAGTTAGGCGGGAACCCATCTCCACCGTTAGATCAAAGGGGAGATCTACGGTTTGTATCGCACGAGAACTTGTATATAAGGGGCTCTCCTCCCCTCATTTGTATCATCTCATTCTCACGAGAAATAGAAATCCAGAGCTTCTCTCTCTAGTTTCTCTCTCTAAGAGTGCTTGTGAGAGTTGTGAATCGAGTGAGGTGAGCGAGGAAAGGCTGACTTGGGAAGGTTTTCCTAAGGCCGCGCGAGCGATCGATCGGTGATTCGATCGGCCCGTGACAAGTGGTATCAGAGCCGGGTGTCCTTTCAGTAGGTGGGTGATTCGGGGAAAACCTGTGGTCTTCCCGGTCCTTTGAGGGCGGAGAGTGATCGCCGGGGCCAAGAGGGGCTCGGACAAGGTGCGGCTCTCGTCGAGCTTCTAGGATGGCAATGGGGGCATAGGAAGAAACCGGGTTGCTCACTGAAATGGGATAACGTTCCTGGATCAATTCGGCGAATCTCAAGATGGGTCCGCTACCACGCTTCATCAAGGGAGGAACCTCCATTGGTCTGCGGAGATCAGTGGGGTAGAGTTGTTCTGTTGGGCGAGCGTGGCCATTCATGTAAGTCCCGAGGGTGTGGCATTAGTGATTGGAACGCAAGGAAGCGACAGAACAGCCCGCAACGAGGGCGTTTGCGGATTGAGTGGGGGAGAATGACACGGACCGGGAGTTCCATGGCCCAGGTGGGCAAGTTCTCCCGCACCGGTGTCCCATTGAGGGTGAAGCTTGTGGGGGTTATCACGATGAGTGAGCGGTGTAGGGGGGGAGAGGCAGCTGGGTCGTGTGAGTGGCGTCAGGCGGGTTTGTACTAGGGGTTCTTGGTTAAGTAGATATATCCTTAGGAACTCTGAAGGCGGGGTTGGCCTCCCGTGTACAAACTGGTCGGGAGCTGATGCCGCTCTCCTGATGATGGCCTTGGCAGGCCGAAACCAGTTGTGGTGCCTAAAGTGTCCTACGCGTCTTACTCGATGTAACGGATGCCCGAGCTGAGCTGGGCGTGGTATGATCCAATACAGGAAAGATATTCGCCTAAGTGTTCTATGGAACAACTATATGGGGAAAGGCTGGTCTAGCTTGGCTTGCTAGACGCCGCACGGGTTAATTCCGCGGACAGAATCTGTCGGCCCGTGACACATGGCTCTCGGCTATCGATCGTGTCACATGCCTGGGGCTCGAAAGAATGTGTTTGTTGTGAGTAGATTTAACGATGCATGGGTGGGTGCGACATGCTTAGTTTAAGGGCTTTAATCTTTTTCATTTTTGAAATTGGGTCCATGAATCTAAGAAATAGCGTAGCTATCAACCTGTGCCTTTGGTATGGTAATGCATTTCAATTTAGCATTCCCAAGATTGAAAATGCATTTGTACCTAACCATGAATCGAAAAGGGGGAAAAAACGATAACAAAGATATATAAAAAGTTCGGATCTGTGTTCTTTTTGTCCAAGAATGTTTTAATACTTAGGAAGAGCATATTAAATATGCAAACTACTTGTGGCATTCTACCTGCTCCCTCCGGACATTTTCTCTCGTGTGCCCTTTCTTGTGACACTCAAAAGCAATTTCGCACAATTGTTGATTTTCTATGGCGCAATTTCGACGTGCTCGTACCTATGCTAATGGACCTGTGATGTTTATCTCTATATCGGATCACTAGTTTATATGCTGCATTTTGAGCCATATTGTCATGTCACAACTTCCTCTAACACTCAACATAGAACAAGGCGAAAGGCAATTGCAATACACGCCTATAACAATGAATCAGAAAAGTGCTCTCATGACTTCGGTAGACGTCAGCAAAATCTTGCCCTCGTTTTCAATTAAGGCCCATTGATATTCTTCAAAGTCATCATGAGTTTGTTAAACTCATCTAAATGGACTCCTACAGAAGTCCCTTCACCAAATCAAGATCGAAACATCTTCTTTAGTATGTATAGGCAATTATTTAAACATGTGTTTACATAAAGGACTTGAAGTTTCGCCTACAACTTGTGGCATGCCTCTTCTCGGTTACTTCTATTAACACCCCATTCGATAGATTCAATGGGTTTATTCTCCTTGTCCTCTCTATTAAGACATCCTTATTGGCCTCTTTCATCGATTGTGGCCACTTCTCATTGGCATCCAACACCTTGGCCAAATCTTGGGGTGTTAATAGTACACTCAAATTAACATTTTGGTTCCACCCATTAAACTTCTAAAATTCTACTTTCGCCGCAAAAATAATTGCAATGGAAAAATTCTATGTAGTTGTCAGACAAGTAAAAACCCCAAATCAAATCCAAAAAATCCTACTCTAGCACTGACCCCAATTTTCGTGAAAGCAATGAGTAAGCTAACTGATCTAGCAATTCAAGTCTAAAGTGACTAAGAAAAAAATAACTAGAGAATTCTTCAAGGAAAGTTAATAGGACCATATAATTGCACGTTGGAGAGTTGATACCAGCTCTGAGGGAGAGTCGGTTGCTAGAAAATCAATTATAAATCCGTAAATATATACTTCACAATTGCTCAACCCCTCAAGTGTTTCACTCAAAACAAACTCACAAGTGTTCTCACAGTCTCTCATGAGAACTCACTCAAAAAACTCACAAAGAGAAAATAACCTAATGGTCCCTGTGCTTTCTTTGGTCTGAAAAAATCGAGTAAAGTTTGATCTCATCAATATATATATATATATATATATATTACATTTGTTAGAAAATTTTTAAAAAACCTACTCAAACTAGAAAACCATTTGATTTAGGAAACCTAATCAAATTAGAAAACCTATTTGGATCGAGTTTTTTTTACATGCTCCAACTCAAGACATGTTTTAACAAGCATCTTTAATCTTTTCATTATAGTTATTAGCCTATATCTTCGGTGTGGAAACATGTTCCAATTAACCTTTTCGAGCTTGAAAATTCGTTTGCAAGTACCAATGAGTGGAAAAGGGTAAAAGAAGATAACGGAGATAGATTAAATAAATATTCGGATTTGTATTCCTTTTGTCCAACAATGTAGATTAATACATGGGAAGAGCATATTAAAGATGCACATCTCTTATTTATTCAGTAAGGTAACTTGGACATGTACTTAATGACTTTGTCACCTTTTTCATTTTTTTTTTGGTAAGGACCTTTTTCAATTCTTCATTTCGTTCTCAAAGAAACTTTTAAACCATCTGTGATGCTTTTTAAAAGTTAAAATATTCTAAAACACCATTTACCATTTTCGAATGCATGGCAGAAGATCGACTATGATTAGGTCAAATGGAACAAATGACCTATTTCTTGTACATATGCAAAGACGCATCTCTAATTAAACAGTAATTCCTATTAGTTTTAAGTCATAGAAATTAATTTGAACCCGAAACAATTAATATTTTATCAATTGAGACGATATAATTTTGGCACGTACCCACTTAGTATGGATCCAGCTTCTCTATAATCTTGTAACGTCTATGTGTACCCATGCCGTTTTAGTAAAATTGCTGTTGTACATTTCGCATATAAGTTAAAGGGAAAACTTCAAAAAAGGGCCTCAAGTACTCTTATTTTCTCAATTAAGGGTTTGAAGTGGACTTTGTTTCAAACAAGGGCTTGAAGTGGCTATACTTGTTTCAAATAAGGGCCTGAACTCGTCAGCCTGCCGATCGGCCAAATTTTTCGGCCGATTAGGGGTATTTTTGTCAAAAATAAAAATTTAACCTAATTTCATTAGTTAAATTAAATTAAAAATTAAAAAAAAAACTAAAACTAAGAAAAAAAAGAGAAACCCCAAGCGGGAGGGGGCTGCCCTCCCGCCTGTGGCCGCCGCCCCCACGCCGGAGGGGCGGCAGCCACTGCTGTCGGGGTCGCCGACACCTCGGCGAACGCCGCGAGGAACGGCGAGTCCGGCCACCCGCCGGAGCTCACGACCTTCCGGTGGTTCAGGTTCCCGAAGAAGGAGCACTCCATCTTCGCGTGCACGAGCTGGAGGTATTTGGCCTTCGCAAACCTCGCGAACGACGAGCTCGGGTTTCGCTCGATGAAGCTCGTGGGGCTTACGGACTTGAGCTTTTTGAACTGGTCAAAGAAGATTTGGGGAGGACTTCGCTCCTTGATAGACGACGAATCGTTCGCGAGCGCGAAGTTGGGGAAGTTGAATCCCTCGAAGATTGATTTGGCCACGAACGATTCGATGGCGAAGTGCCGGTGGCTCGGCTTCGCGAACCTTGCTTGCGGCTCGATGAATCGGATCGCCTCGTCGAGGTTCCAGTTTGCCGTCTCCATCTCGCGAACCATGGACTTAGCGAAGTGCTTCACAGATCGTAGGGCGCAGTGAATGACTTGGGCGAAGTGGGTCGGGCTCAAAGACGAGAGCTTGAAGCTGTCGAACAGCGGCAACACGCCGCTCGCGTTGAGCTTCTTCTCCGACGACGACGGTCGCCCCCAGATCTGGGCGAGGGTCACCAGGCCCTCGCCACTGGTCGGCGGGGTAGCCGGCTACCCCGACGGTAGTTGCCGCCGCCCCTCCGGCGTGGAGGCGGCGGCCACAGGCGGGAGGGCTGAGTTTTGTTTTTTGTCCTTTTTTTCAGTTTTAGTTTTTTAAAATTTTTAATATAATTTAACTAATGAAATTAGGTTATTTGAAAAAAAAATACGCTTGATCAACCGGAAAATTTGGTCGATCGACCAGCCGACAAGTTCAGGCCCTTATTTGAAACAAGTATAGCCACTTCAGGCCCTTCTTTGAATTAAAGTTCATTTTAGGCCCTTAATTGAGAAAATGAGAGCACTTGAAGCCCTTTTTTGAAGTTTTCCCTAAGTTAAATTTAAGTGCATAAAGAGCATCTATAATATCTGTGTTGGGGATCAAATCGTGTTCTAAATAAAAATGCGAAGAATTGCACGCACATAAAAATATAAATTCTGCAAACAAAGAAATTACACGAAAGGGATAAAAATTAAGTATATAAAATAAGGAAAAAAAATATTAGAGTTGAGATGGCGTTGTAATCTCCTCCCACCCACGGATTGACATATGGGAGATTCTTTAAAAAGGGACAACATGTGGAGAGCAGCAAAAGTGTGATTTCTAATGGTCGGGAAAAATTATAAAAAAAATCATAAACATATTACATTAGTATCAATTTAGTCATAAACCTTTCAATTGGATTAATTTAGTTCTAAATATTTTACATTAATATCAATTTAGTCTATCCAATCAATTTAGGCCAGAAATCGCTAACATGGACATTGACCATCTTATGTGGCACGACTTACTCTTACGTGAATATTTATTAATTTTTTTCCCTTATCTTTTTGCAAATGACCTATTGTAGGCCGCAAGGGTCGGTTTCATCGGGCTGCGCCTAATCGAGTGCCACGAGGCCCTCCTCGCAAATTTGGTGAGGCTAACTCTCCCTTAGGTCAAGGGGCCTTGCTGAACCTCTCCTAGGCTAGGGCAAGGCTCAATGCAAGATCGCTCACCTTTGCCTAGGCTAGGGCGAGGCTCGTCAGGCCTCACCCTTGCCTAGGCGAGGCCAATCTTTGCCGAACACCGCCAGAAAGATAAGGAAAAAAGAGAGAAAAAAGTCAAAGGAATTATTAAAATATTATGAAAATAAATATTCACGTTAGCGTCGGTAATACCACATAGGATAGTCAGCATTCATATTTGCAATTTTCGGCCTAAATTGGCTAAATGGGCTGAATTGGTGCCAATGTAAAAAGATTTACGGCTAAAGTGGTCTAATTGAAAAGTTTAATACCGAATTGGTATTTTTTTTTCAATAGCCTATACGTATCATTCCTTTATCATAGTCAACATGTTCGTGCACATGTTTTCATGCGATCACCCAATAATCGATGCGTATCAGATTCAATGATGTGAGGACACTGTTGGGTAGGGTTGTGCATGAAAGACTGAAATGATGAAGCCCATGTGTGTGTGAGTGGAAAGATGGCTTGCGTTGTGGCGAAGTACACCCCATGTGGTTTCCATGGGTCACCCAAATTGACCTTCTCGAACATTTCTTGTCGAAATGGTGAGTCCCAAATAGTGTCTCCCATGAACAAAAAGGGAATCATTAGAGGATATGAACTCACTTAGGATGGCGGTTACTTAATAAGGTCGTATCGTTTGGGATATCCCCTGTGAGGAAAAGGTTTAGTTGCCGCCGGACCGGCGGCGTTGACAGTGCCGCCCAAAGGAGTGGCGGCTTGTGAGGCCCTTTCAGTCTCCCAGATCTAGACAACCACAATAATACAGCAAAACCTACTTCTCTTCTTTCTCTCACTTCCTCCCCTTCCCTCCCCTCCGACCCACGTTCTCTATCTCTAACACAAGCCCACCATGCTCAAGATCGCCGGCCTCGCCCTCTGCTATGACCGGCTTGGCCGCCGAAACAACACCAGCATCATCCCCTCCACACCGGCACGGCCCCACACAACAGAGCTGAAAGCCTCTTAGGCTAGTCCCATCTCGCAAGGTGGAGGGAAGATGCGTGCCGGAGATGGTCGTGAGGCGGTCAAAGATGGCTAAGGGGGGTAATTGAGATGGGCGACCGCGGTTATGATGAACAATAATCTTTCTATTTTCTCCCGACATCGACGTAAATCTTTCCCATCCATTAAGTTGGTACTTAATTTCACGAGACTAAATGGTGTGTTTGATAACCGTACTAAACCTTGAAAATCGAGCTTTTCAACACCTAATATTATTAAGTGCGTTTGATAAGTCTAATTACACACAACTTAATTGATTTTTTTTTTCAAGTCATAAGCCACTTAAGGGGCTAAGGAAGGGCTTACTGAATTAGTCAAGTTATATAATATCCAACGAAGATCAAAGTACCATCAATTATGCTGTCAAAAACCTTCCAATAATGTGCGGTCTTCCATGTTTATTTGGAAAATAATGAAAATCACGATTTGGCACTTCAAATCAAAATCGCACTATATATATATATATATATATATATATATCCACTATTTAAACTTTCAAAACTTACTTTTTCAGTTTTTTCTAACGAGCCCTAAGCCAAAGTTACCTTTAATTTATACCCTCACTTTCCATCTATTATTTCTTCAAAAGCACACCTGTGCTGCCCTATTTGCTTTTGGGGTACAAAGAAAGAATGATCTATGTAAATGGCGATCTCTAGCAGGTCCAATCGGATCAATGTTCTTTTTTTCATATCGATTCACCTAAGTCCCTGGCTTTTTTTTTTTGGCCAACATAAGAGCAAGTTGGACTAGTAATTCTCAAATTCTCATTGTCTAGTGAACTTGATCAAACGGTAGGAAGTTATAGATTGGGAAAATTCTCAATTCAAACTCAAAATAAACGAGCAAGATTCGTAATTAAATCAAATTAATAACTTCCGTTCGGCCCGATGTCCAACCGAGAACTCTCAACATATATTACTCATAGCTTTTTTCCGTTAACAACATTCTTGCAAAGAGCGCTTCCAAAATAAACCATTGTAAATTAAGGAAAGAAAAAAAAATTGATACTTTGATACGTAATAACACCGAGTTATCAAGAAACGACATTTTTTGGTCTTATGAAGTATTTTTAAAAAGACGCGTGGAAACCTTTTGCCAGATTATTATTCCCAGGACAATTTACATGACAAATTGCTAGATTCGAGAGATCTTAATGTTTCGTTACTTCCTTACAAAATACCTAACAAACAATAATTTTTCACAAGTTCTATCGGCACAGCCAAAATGACTGGGGCCACAGCAAGCTTTGCCAAATTGACCAATTTACCCTTTGCCCACGGTCATCTTGGATTGGGAAATAGGAGGAGCATTGAACTTGATGTCGTTTGTTTTAGGTTGAGTTTTTGTAGCTCTCTCAATCTTGAATACCCAGTACATTATATTAGGTCGCACATGACAATATTTTTGGAGCAGAAATGTCCGTTTGATTACACAACCTCGTTTTTTAAATTTCCGGGGCATTTTTATGTATCATAAGTAGTTTTGGAGTTACTTGAAGAAGTAAAAAAAGATATTTCTCTCTAGAAGCAGAAAAATCGACTTCTGCCAGAAAGAGTTTTGTATGATCTTTTGTGTTCTTTCTTTGAGTTAGCTAATAGTTTTTTAATGTTTTAATGACTCAATTTGATTTAGTTGTGATTATGTTCTCTCTCTCTTTTTTTGGTCAAGTGTGTAGAAATAGGTGCTTTCTGTGTTGATTTCCATTGCACGTTGAAGCCAAATAATTTGAATCTGTATTAGTATTCTTACGTGGAAATTGATGTGATATTAACCATTTAACCTAACCGATAACAAACCTAAGTTATTTTTTCGGTCCGAGTTATGATCCTTTTGAATTGATTTGGGTCTGGAAAAACCGTCGAACCAAATACTAAACACCTTTAGAAATTCACTCTGTGCATGCAATTTTCTCCTTGTTTCTTTAGCAAGCATCAGCTATTTTTGGCGGCGGCAATAGCATTAGCCTTGTTGTTTTTAATCTTATAAATAATGACCAGGAAAAGTAATTAGACGCGTTTGATTGGTTTTGCTTATTGTATATCATAAAATCAGAAAAGTTATAAAAAAAAAGTACAAAAATTAATTGGGTTGGGTTGAAGGTGGGCCAGAAGCCCAGCCCAATATGAACAAATACTAGGCGCATCATCAGCCTATTTCTGTTGACTATGTTCTAACATGGCCGCTGAACAATGCTGAGTGGCACCGGCCGAGGATGGAGGAGCTCAGGGAGTACTCGCACGGCGGCTCAAGTGGCCCGATGAGGACGGACAGGCAATCTGCGGGGCGACAGAAAGAGGGAGGAAATCGCCCATCAAACCGACACTCAAATAAGAAGTTCGACACTTACTTTTAACTATATATACTTTCCCGACAAATAAATAAACATATCTATATATTCATGTGTTTTAGAAAAATAAAGAGTAGAATCGCAATTAAGTCAAATTTATTGTCCACAAAATTATGTTAATGTAGAAAATTTATCAACAGACCGATAGCCTAAGAAAAACTTATAAATATATAGAATTTCTTTGTTAATGAATACTTTCATGATACTGGTTAGTCATACATAGCATTTCCAAGTTTAATCACTGATTGCAAAAGATATGAGAAAAAATTAACATATCGGAAATGATAAACTTTATTTACTAAAATATTTAATAAATGTTCGTAAAAACAAACAATGGTAACGACATAGACAATAATGTAGACACACAGTTGAAATGTCGACATTCTATTCTTACATCCATATCCCAAATGCCTCATTGTATCTACGTGTCATACTTCATCTTTTTTTTTTGTATCGAAGATCCAGCGTCTGTACGGATCGTGCACCTCTACTAATCTTCCGGGAGGGCTAACGCAGTATCCCACCGTCATGACATCACCGACACCCAACGAGGTTCGAACCCAGAACCTCTCGTAAAAGGACCAGAGCGCAAACCAACTGGGCCACTGATGAGTGGGTTACCATACTTCATCTTAATCATCAAATTATGTGAGTCTTATGCAATGGTATCGATAATCGGGTTTCTTTAATATCTAACCGAATCGAATCATATGAAATTGCATTCGTTTAGATTCAAAGCAAAGATTGTCCCCCAATGTGATCGGAATCGTACATGAGATGTACATCACTCGATGAGTGAGATAAAATAGGCTCGCATGCTCCATCTCACCGCCGGTGCGATTGGTTTGTTTCGTCTGAGACCGACCTTTTTCGTTCCGAATCTGAATCTGAATCTGGGAGATTCGATTCCCGACCCGCCGGAAAACCCGACCCGCCGAGCCCGCGAACACCACCCATAATCTGACCAGATCTTATCAGATTCCTTCAGATCTCTCTCTATCTCGCGCGCGCGCTCTGTTCCCGTTGCCCGTCTCCAACATCAATCCATTCACCCCGCGCGTTCGCGGCAAATCCATCTTGAACTTGCCCATTTCATTGTTCGAATCGTGTGTAATCTTGGCATCGAAAATTTGGCGACTTGCCTTGCGAGCGATCCGTTTGATTGATGCTTCGACTCGGATCCTAGCGATCGGAGCGGGTTGAATCGGAGCTCTCGGTGGAATCGATGGGATCCTCTCACTCGGTGCAGGAAGTGAGGGACGAGGACGAGAGCCAAAACGGAGAAGACGGCGACGACGAAGAAGAAGAGGACGAGGAGGAAGACGAGAATGCGGTGCTCGGTAGGAACGAAATGGGCAATACCCACCTGGTGAAGAAGGTCCTGGAGCAAGAGCCGGAGATGTTGCCGTGCTACGCGTCGGCGTCGCCGCTCTCTCCGCAGCTCTCCACCCTCGGGACGCCGCGGATGGGGCCGTCGATCAAGGTCTGGGACCCCTACAACGTCCTTGCGCCTCCCCCGCCTCCGCCGCCACCTCCGCCGGTGTTCACTCGGAGCTTCTCCTCGAGCACGATGGAGGAGGACCGGGGCGCGACGGAGGTGTTCTTGATCAGCCACGGCGAGTGCGAGGCCAGTTTGAGGCCGGATTTGGTCGGAGGACGGTGCGCTGCCGTGGGGCTGACAGCCAACGGGAAGCGGCAGGCCAGGGCCTTGGCCGTGCTGCTCAATTCGCACGGCGTCCGGTTCTGCGCTGTTTATTCTTCGCCGCTGGATCGAGCAAGATCGATGGCGGCTTTGGTTTGTCAGGTAAAATTGGATTCTTGTTGGATATATCGCTGGATGAGCTTTAAATTTGGTTGCTTGCTACTTTGACGGAGTTGGTTCTTTACGTGCAATTGGCGAATGTGGATTAAAGTGGTGTTTGCTTCTTTGGAATCATGAGGTATCAATTCTCAACGGTAGTAAACGATGTCAACTTGGGAGCATCAAGAGCTTGAATTTTGTTAGGATTGATGCAATGAGTTGGCGGAACTTAGCAGAATTTACTAGCAATGAGAATGCTAACTGTTGCTGATTACAGTTGCAAATTTTATAACTCTTTGATATTCAACTTGTGCAAGACAATATTAATCAGTTTGGAGTCGGCAGGGCGAAGCTTGGCTGCTTCAAATGTGAGTTTTAACTTGGCTTGGAAAATAACTTGTGCTAAATTGCCAATCTGATATGATGGGTCATATTGAAGTGTGTAGGATTTCGAGCATTAATTTAGGATAACAGGTGTATAAATAACCAATCGTAGCTAGGGGCTATCATCTTCATTGACCTATCAGAATATTCAGTTGCTTTCATTAGTTAGTGCCCGTGAGCTTTGGTAGAACTGCAAATAGCCCATTGAGACCTAGTTCCTAGGATCATACGTTCAAGTTGCAGATTTTGGAATGCCAATGAAGGGCTACTGGTATATGGAGGCCTTATCAATATATCTTGAGATCTTTGAACGGGATTGTTCAGATCTTCAGTGGAACCATGATTTGCAACTGTGGAACTGATCGCTTCGTAGTGGATATTGGCTCTGAAGGAAAGTAAATTTAAGTAGTTGGGTCAAGTTAATAGGCCCCTAGATATTGCTGACTAGACATAACAAGTTGATGAGAAGCGTGACGGGTTGAGAGTCATAGGCAACTTTTTCTTCTCTAAGTCCATGAGTTATTATGCCAACCATGTCAAGACAATATAGCCACCGGCAAACTATATCCAAGGAGCTTAGCTTGTTGGAAAATTTTGTGGCAGATTGTCACCTGGTGAGCATCAGCAATCCCACATTACAAAGCAAGGGTCTTCTCAAAGCTGACCGACCCCAATGCAATTTGCGATCTTCCTTGGTTACGCCGACAATCACCTTTTAAATGTCCCATGCCCAGAGGAAATGCCATATTACTTGGTTGAGAGAATGTTTTATGATATGAGAGTGTTTTCATCCTGTCCTTGACGTTATATAATTTGAACCGACCACTCATTTTGTTAATGATTCTGTAGGAAATAAATTTTTCATTGGAACAGATTCAGTTGTCAGATGCGCTTACAGAGTTGAGCCAAGGTCAATGGGAGGGACGTTCTGTGTCAGAGGTATATACGCCTGAAATTTTGGGTGTAATGGAGAGACTTCAGCCTGATTTTTCTGCGCCAGGTGGAGAGTCACTCAGGGAGGTGGAGTTTCGAACCGTTCACTTCTTAAATGGAACTGTGCTCGGTCTGCCTGAGAAGTTGCGCTTGGATTTCTCTCTCCATGGTGCTAATGAGAACCTTCGATACTCCCACCAGAATGCATATGCTTCGTCCAATTTTATCGGTGACCGAGATGGGCCTTCCCTCCCATCACCCCGCTCCGATGTGCTTCATCACAGGCACCGGCAGGGATTTGTGAAGAAAAAATCTGGTAAGAGCAGGCTTCAGTATGTCACTACTATTGGAGATCATGATCCCGAAGATGAAAATTCTCTTCAGGAAGTGCATCCCCAGAACACACTACACGATCTAAGTGAAAGGAGCTCTCTTTCCAGTATTTCCTCTTGTGTCGGTCTATTTACGCATCCAACCACGATAAAGTGTCTAATCACGGGGATTCTGGGTTGCAGTCCGCTAATGTCTCATAAGATCTGCGTGGAAGATTCCTCAGTGACAGTCTTACAGCATTCCTGGAAAACGGGGTGGCAGATAAAAAGATTGAATGATACCTCGCACCTGAGGCTCCTGTAGATGGAGAACTCAACAGACGCAAAGCTTGGTATCAAGAAGTTCGGGGATTGATTATCAAGTTAAATACCACGTCAATCTGGTTTATGTTTTGGATTTATATGTTTTGAGTGATTCTTTTTTCCTCTGCAAACACTTGCAATGTTGTTGTAACCTATCATATATTTATTCCTCCATGCTCATGAACTCCGAGCAAAAACAAAAGGGAAAAAAAAAAACAGATCTGTTGCCCGGAGTTCGACCTTTTTGTATTTGTGATTCTTTGTAGGACTCATATAGGTTCTTGTCAAAGAGTGACTCATTTGGTAATCCAATGCTTTGAATTTTTTTTTATCTAAAACTGACTGGGAGGCAGAAGGAATCATGTTGTCCTGATTGACATGTCAACATGGCATTCAATTTCTTAGGTGTGATCTGATTGAAGGTAATCTAGGAATTGACAGAGAATTATTACTTGCAGTTAAAGCCGATAGGAAATTTGAAGCAGAAGACTCATACACAGTCTGTAGTTTTGTGAGGATGTTTCTGCACCCTACATATGAACCAGAAAAGCAGCATCCGGGCTCACTATATGTTAGGCTGCATGCTGCATGTGGCATGACGAGAGAACTAACTTATTAGCTGAAGTAATTCGTTTTGGTTGAGTCTGGCAATGCAGCGGCTTGTGATCTCCCCAACACTGTCATGAGCTTCTTCCGAAAATTCTACTCAAGACTAGGCCTTTCAATCTTGTCATCTGAAACCGGTTGCCCTTCAGGTCAGCCTTACAGCGGACAAGACAGTCCTGCAGCGCCTTATTCTCAGCCTTCAAGCCATTCAGCTGCGACATGAGGCCCCTAATGATTCCCCTCTTTTCTTCGTTTCTTTTCACCAGCTCTGCTTGCTTCTGCAGATTCTCCGCCATCAGCTTAGTGACCTGCAGCTTCAGCATATTCCACTTCATCCCCCACCCTGGGTGTTCAGTCCAGTGATCACCAATTGCTTCCGGAGCAGTCTCAGAACCGTGGATCGCAGGAGTGATCTCTTCATTGGTGGGCACGTCAGTATGTTTTTCATAAATTTCTCCACCAGTTGGTCTGATCAGATTCAGCTTGGCACAGGTAGGTTCATCCTCAACTATATCATCAGCCAACTTGTCCAGGATCTCGAAGTGGAAGTTGTCGAACTCCACTTCGGGATTTGTGACAGCAGACTCCGGCTGGGAATCAAGAGTGTCCATTTCGGGGCTCTCAGAGACTCCCGATGCATCCTCGTTGTTGGTGCCTATGAGGAGAATCTTGGGGTCGAAGGGGGATGGTGAAGTTCTTGCATCCTGGAGGTCACTGAACTTGGACCTCAACTGATCATGGCCCTCTGCTAAAGCACAGTAAGACTTTTTCAGTTCTTCAAGGATTTGAACAATTTGTGATCTATCACCATCATCTTCCGCAAGTGCTCTAATGGCACCCGCTTTTTTGTCTACATCTGCAATGAAAAATGGAACGATTGAGTTCACAGGGACAATTCTAATACCGAGTCTTTTCTTGTGCAGGTTTCTGTCGAAAAATAAGAAAGTAACAAGAGAACTAAAGTAGGAAAAATGCTTGCTTCCATCTCTCTCATTATCCAGATTCAGTATACAATGCTTAACCTTCACTAAGAAATTCATAGCTGCACAATGGACATACCCCTGTAACTTAATTTTTCCCAGTTAACACTATAAATAGCGTATTGACATTTTCCTGGAGATCATGACAAGTCCTTATGAGAAAGAGGAGATGATACGATCTCCAGGAAGCGTTCATACTTCCCGGGAATATTAGCTCGAAATCAATATCAAGAGAGATTGAGGAGAATCTTGTTCGAATCAAGAACAAATGTGGCTTTAACCTGTCCAAAGCTCATCCTCAGAGAAAACCAGACACTCAATGCAGGTTTCTAGCTTCTAGAAAACAGGTTATTTCTTGCCAAAGAGGGGGAAATTGTTAATGAACTAGCCAGGACTCCACTTGTGGATTCCTTTCTGATGAAATGCAACTGAAACTGAGAAGGGAAATGAAGTCAGCTTATACAAATCACTTGGGTCAAATCTAAAATGTGTGTACTTTTTCCATCCTTAATGGTAGGCATAGTCATCTAATGTCCCGTTTTTATCAGGATCACAGGAGTACTCATGTTCCATTCCCAGCCTCCCCATCGCCACACCCATCAATCAAAATAAACACGCGCAGATACATGTCACGTATCGAAAACCAACAAGCCGAGCACGCGAGCACGAAGACCTCCAACACACTGGCAACGCAAAACACGAGCGAGAGAGAGAGAGAGAGAGAGAGAGAGAGAGATCTGACAGGAGAGCGTTTCCTGGAGCCACCGGGACTGGTGGGTCTTGGAGGTGGCATCTGCAAGCGCAACCCATGTACAGCAGAACTTCTCACTCGCCATTGTTTCGGATCACCGAGAAGAACAAGGTTCAGACTCGTGAGCCAGAAGAAGGATCAGAATAAGGCTTGGGATCTGCTGAAAAATCTCAGCAGGGCCGAAACAAAAGAGGCACGTCAAGAATTTTTTGCAAAGCCCCTCCCTCCTTAACGTTCCTCGCCATACAAGGCATTCCTTCCCATATTTCAAAATGCGTCCTTTTCAATTGCAGCCTAATTAATTGCTCGTAATTTCCTTTTATGGATGTTTCATTTGGGTCCATCCCCGGTCAAAAACCTTCCCCAAATTAGATTTCCTTCACAATAAGATTATGACATTCATAGTCGATCACTCATAATCATCGGTATACTCTCAATCCGTATTCCATTTCAAAATTTGAAGTACCACATACTTATTGAACGGATTCCTAGAATCCCGAATCATAAAAGAATCTATGTGTTCAATGCTGAATCTACTAATTCGACTCATATCTATCTCTTTTATTTTATTCATAATTTTACCTAATTTTGCCACAAGGGTAATTGTATTTTCCTCCTAAAATTCATGATGTGCGTTATAATTGTCGTAGCATTTTGCATAGTGCTTGTAACTGGGGTACGTTGCTAGCAAGGTAGTTACAAGCATTGTGTGAAGTACAGACTAACAACATAAGAGTCGAAACTCCGATGAGCCATCCTAGACACATGTCGCTACTATACGAGCTTACCTGGTGGTAGCCATCTAAAGATGACATGGAGTTCACCTTTCCAGTGGCCTCCCTCCGGGTCGAGAGAAAATATTTTTCTTCCTTTCATCTCAAGAAAATACGCTCGAATTATTACGTCCAAGAGTTCAGGCAAAGTGTAGGAAGTCATGGAGTAACCAAAACGCAATCTTAACTCTTTGATCATGGCATCGTGAGAGCATGGGCGCATGATTTTTTGAGACGAGGAAACATGGCTACAACCGCAGAAGAACTGCTTAGAGACGGTTGTATGGCACAACCGCTATAAATACGATTGTTTGTCTACTGGAGACCCCCGGTACAAACACACAAATCTACTGTCATTCCAGTTATCTTGGCTTTCCACCGCATTCCCCCCCCCCCCCCCCCTTTTTTCCAGACTCATGTTGTCGATTAAATTCCAGGTGTGTTTTTTAGCTGTATTTTCCAAATAGGTGCCATCGATTAAATTCCATTGTGTATCTTTAACTTAGGTGTTGCGTCATCGATTGAATTAATTCCGGTGTTTTTACGTTTTGAAGCTTCGTCATCGATTAACTTCCGGTAGTTTGTTTATGTTTGGTTCCATCTAGTTCCATTGAAGTTACTGTTGTTTCCATCATATAGTGATAAACAGGCTTCTTTCATATTGATGTGGGCAATTGCATTCATCTACTAATATCAAGATTTTCTTTATCGGCTTACCAATTTCGAATGATTGTTATTTCTCGAGGCAATCCACATTAATGTAATAGAAGTGAGGGTCCCACCACAATGTGAAAGATATTCCTTATAATAATTGGCCACATTATTCAAATGGACGTACCTAGTCTTCCTTAGCGTTCTCATATGCTTTTCTCCTTCGCCAAACCCACCCCGTACCGTCCTCCACCACAACCTCATCTAGACCGGAATCACTGGCTCACTACCTTGGTAGAGGTGATCAATGGGCCTTTCAGGCTTGAAATGGAAATAAGCAGGCTTGAGCAATAATACCCTTATATGAGAAAGCCTAGTTACACTCGTGCACTTAGATATAAATTTTGTGTTATAATTGGGTCTAGTGGAACATTAAAATCGACTTTCCGACTCATCCAATGATCATCGTCGTCGCCACCGCCTCCACCACATCTGCCTTGGCTATCACTCCGGTCATCTCTTCCCCCTCTCTCTCTATCTCCCGTTTGCTAATCCCATTCTGAGGACGCCTACCATCCCACATCCAAGCACAGGTGTTCGTGCCATGTTGATAGGCTATTATTCTTGAGAGAAGCAACTCTCGAACTTTCTCTATTTCGATATCATATGACTTGCAAAATAGAAATGTTCATAAATAGAAATTTTGAATTTGTATACTATGAATGTCAAATCAAATCAAATCAAATCAAATCAAATCGTGACATCCAATTAGAAATCTAAAATTAATTTTTCTTAATATAAATTGAGTGAGAAAAAACAAATTGCGAAAAGATAGTTAATAACACGTTGTTCAAAGTATATGTAATGGTAAAGTTGATTTGAAAGTTCAAAATTAGTGAAAACAAGAACGTACTTTGTTTCGAGAAGCATATTCTTTCTGTTCGCCAAACGAAAAGTTACAAAAGCTTTTTCGAAGCTTCGGACGCACGACTACGTGCCGTGATTAGAATCATTCATTATTTAATAATGTTAGACTACGAATCGATAATATCATGGCAAATCACCAAAGAAATGATTGCTAATCCACTTTCTTGAGTGAGATTAATTATTCATAATTAATTCTTTCCATCTCATGGAAATGTTACGTCAAAAATGGTCTGGCTCTATAAATTTGGTGTGATATTTTTACTTTCGTTTTCTTTAATGTTTTTATTATTATTATTTTTCTCCGACTCTTTAGAGTTTGAAACCAACTTTACATTTGGCGTTATACGCCTCTGGTAGGTATAAATAACATCGAAGCCAATGAAAATTATTTAAGAATTTAAAAAAAAGGCGGGAAAAAATCTTTGTTATTTTAGCCGAGAGCTAGAATAACATTTTGATTTCGCGGCCAAAACGAATTGCCCCCTTGATTAATCGAGCATCGCTCGCTTGTTCGCGTTTTACGATGAAATGAAGCGGGGAAAATGAAGGTGTCGAACATTAAAAAAGATTACACCCAAAAATAAATTTTAAAAAAGAAAAAGAAAAGTCAACCATTAAAGAGTAGCCAAGTGATCAACCGTTTGATTCGACCGTGAGACCGTTGACCGAGCCTTAGCTCCATGATCTTGTCAAAAGTTTGAAATGGACGGTCATTGAATTTTCCAAAACATCGGGAGGAATATGCCTTAGGGATTATTCTCCATAGAGTTGTCTTTCTTTTTAATAATTTTATTTGCCATGGCTAACGAACCTTCTTCCCCGAGTTAATGATGGTTTTCCCCCTCATGGAGATGCCAGTTATAGTAAGCAATTAGGTATTATGAGAAACTGGCTTGAATGGCCCCCCTTTCCATCGTCACCCCCTTCGCTCAAAACATGTCGATTAGATAGTTTTTCTTAGGTTTCATTTGTTTTATAGAAAATAAATAATTTAAATATTATTTTCCAAAAAGTATCGCTTGAAATAGTTAATCGACGACAAATATTTTCATTATCGACAATGAATTATGTCTAAATAATTATGTGAAATCGAATGGTCTTCATGACGGAAGAGACAGTTGGCAATAAGGCTGTGCTTGTGTGGAGAGAACATCATAATTGATTAAAGTGAAAAGTTATCAAAAAAGTCTTAACTCTATTATAATTGTGTCAATTCAGTCATAAATTCTTTTTTTTACTCAATTGAATCCTAAAATTTTTGTATTTTTTTCAATTTAATTCATCCGATCAATTTTGGTAAGTCGATGGTGACGTGGCACTAAAGGAACTAATGTGACAATTTTTAATAATGTACTTTTTAATTTTTTAAATTTTTCTTTTTTTGGTAAATTTTCCCTTTTTTCCTTTTCTTTCTTTTTTTTAATATCCTTTTCCCTCTAGCTCGCCGGATCGGTGACTGGCCAAAGGCAAGGTTGGACTAACTAGGTCAGGCCTCGTTATGGTTGGGTGAGACTAGCCTCGCCTTTGGCCAGTCGCCAATTATGTTCGGGGATCGGCCAAATGAAGAAGGAGATGAAAAAAAAAATTTTGAAAAAAATGTATTACTAAAAACTGCCATATCAATGCCAACCTGCCAAAGTTCGCAAGGTAGACTGAACTGGCATAAATACAAAAATTTAAGACTCAATTGGCTAAAAAAAAGAGTTCAAGACTTAAGTGGCATAATTGTAATATGTTTATGAATTTTTTGATAATTTTCTCAAATTAAAATGTACTGTTCACAAAATATAAAATATTCAGCAAAAGCTACTCTGTATAAAAAGCGAGATATTATAACATAGTTGGGGAATCGGCTACCAAGATGTGTATTCCATAGCTCCCCTTTTCTGGATGAAAATATTTTATGTCCATTTGCTTTTGTGAGCGGCACAAGCAATTATTTTTAGAAAATTGTTTTTCAAAATTATTCATTTTTCACAAAACAATCGCTCCATAAATCCAATAAGGAAAAGCTAAGGCTACATATGGCAACTATTCTGGTTTTGTGATTCTGTTCCCTAGAACAAAAAAAAAAGATCAGAATCGCATTTGGTAACATGGTTGCGTATGGTAACGATTCTAATCCCAAAAATTAGTTTTGATTAAAATGATTTTTTTATTATGTTCCCCAGATGAGTTTTTGAGAATTAAAATACGTTTGATAACTGCACAAAATTTATATTCCTGAAACAAAGCGGGTTTGTTAACTATATAAATTTTTGATTATGTTCCCAATTATTGACACCTGATTTTTAATCATTTTTTATTTTTTTAAAAAAATTAATAAAAAATTCATAAAAATTCATAAAATTGAAAAATCAACTTTGAGGACCTTGGCCAAGCCTAGGGAACCAATTTTGACCAAAAAATGATTTTTCATATTTTCAGTATTTTTCGACATTTTTATTTTCAAAAATTAATAGAAAATTCATAACAATTTATAAAATTAAAAAATCAACTTTCGAGATCTTGGTCAACCTAGGGAACTAATTTTGACCAAAAAATTATTTTTCATATTTTCAGTATTTTTCGGTATTTTTATTTTCGAAAATTAATAGAAAATCCATAAAAATTCATAAAATTGAAAAATCAACTTTGGAGACCTTGGCCAAGCCTAGAGAACCATTTTCGAACAAAAAATAATTTTTCATAATTTTTTGTATTTTTCATATATTTTTTAGAAATTAGGAAAATATTTAATAAATAATAACATTTGAGGCCATAAAAATACATAAAAATAGTCAATGTTTTTCTTTTCATGTTGGCCATCGTAAATTAAAAAAAAAATCCAATTCGGGGTCGTGTATTTCTTCACGGGCATGATCTAGAATAAAAAAAATTTCAATTTGAGTCAATTTATTTTCATTTTCACTTTTAGGAGTTGTGACATTATTCTCTAATATCCTAAATTTTCATCTTGGCCCAATTATACTCAGAATGACTCAATTTTGTGAAAAGGGCTTTAATTAAATTCTGCAGCAAGAAATGAGTTTAAATTTCATATGCGGTGAATTTCGACTAAACATAGGGGAGGTGTGTCGAAAATTTTGAGGAGATTTGGACTTAAAGAAATATTTTTTCGAGGACTGAATTGTAAATACTTAAAATCTCAGGGACTAGAGTGCAAATACCTAACTCTTGAGAGATTATTTTGCAAATAACAAAAAGAAGAGTTAGTGGAGAAATTAGGATAGAGAAGGGAAGATGGAGAAGAAGAGATGGAGAAGAGAAGATAGAGAAGAATGGATGGAGAAAATAAGATGAGAATAGATAAGGGAAAATGGAGATGAAGAAGAGTTACTGGAGAAATTAGAATATAGAAGGGAAGATGGAGAAGAAGAGATGGAGAAGAGAAGATAGAGAAGAATGGATGGAGAAAATAAGATGAGAATAGATAAGGGAAAATGGAGATGAAGAAGAGTTACTGGAGAAATTAGAATATAGAAGGGAAGATGGAGAAGAAGAGATGGAGAAGAGAAGATGGAGAAGAATAGATGGAGAAAATAAGATAAGAATAAAGAATGGAAGATGGAGATGAAGAAGAGTTAGTGGAGAAATTAGAATGGGAGATAAATATGGAGAAGGGAAGATGAAGATGAAGAAGAGTTAGTGGAGAGATTAGAATGTGAGATAGAGATAGAGAATGGAAGATGAAAATGAAGTGAAGTTAGTGGAAAAATTAGAATGAGAGATAGATGAGTGGGTTATAAAAGGAGGAAGAAGTGAGCTAGGGAGGGAGGATTCTAGGGGGGAGAAAGAAAATTTTGGATGCTTGAGAGAGTTTTGAGAGATTGAAAAAAAAATTAGAGAGAAAGAAAAAAAAAGAAAGAATCTTTTTTTTAGAAGAGAGTTTTGAAGATGGTGGGAGTTTTGAAGAACAGTTTATTGTATTGTTTCTAATTTAGCGATAAACTTTTTAATTAAACCAACTTAGTGATGACTGTTTTTACATTAGCACCAATTCAGTTCATCTAGCTAATTTAAACCATAAACCGTTGATGTGGACTCCAATCATCCATGTGAAATTATTGGCATCGTTGTGGACATTTTTTAATCATTTATCTTATAATGTTCCCTCTTTTCCCTTTTCTTTTTGCCAATGACGAGGCGAGGGCTGACTTCTCATGGGTGAGGGTTGGCCTTGTCAACTCGCACTTGGATTAAGGTGAGCGCCAACGAGGCTCCCCTCGCCAGATTTAGCGAGGCTGGTAGCCTAGTCTATGTCCATACCTCATCCATTTTCAAGCTTCTCGATGAGGAAGATGAAATAGTTGAAGCCACTAGTTACATTAGCAGAAGATGAAATAGCCTTCCTTTCGCCCTTGTCCTCGCTCAAGTGAGGTAGGCAACGCCGCCCTATCATGAGTGAGGGGGGCCTCGCCCATCCTCACCCTCATCCAAGCATGGCCGACCCTTGCCCAGGTGAGGCCGACGAAGCCATGGCCTGTGGCCAATATCATGACAAATCACCAAAGAAATGATTGCTAATCAATTTCCTTTGGTTCGATTAATTATGCATAATTAATTCTTTCCATCTCGCGAAAATGTTATGTCAAATTTCTTTATTTTTGAATAATTTTCTTCCACTTTTTAGAGTTCAGAACCATCTTCATAACCAACGGGGAACGCCTCCGCATGTATAAATAACATCGAAGGCGTCTAAAATTTCCCATTATTACATTGAAAAATCCCTAAGAACTCTTTTTATTTTAACAGAGAACTAGAATAACAGTTTGATTAATCGAGCTTGGCTCGAAGCGATTGACCGTTGACCGAGCCTACGCTCCACGGTGTGGTCGGAATTTGAAGTGGACGGCCGACATCGATTGAATTTTCCAAAACAAAAGGGAGGAATATGTCCTAGGACTCTTGTCCACGGAGTTCGTCTTTCTTTTCGATACTTTCAGGTGCCATAGTTGACCACCATTGATTCCCGCACAAATCACAGGTTTTACCTATCGTGGCGATTGCACGTTGTCGTAAGCAATTAGGTAAATATGAGAATCGGCTTGAATGGCCTCCTTGTCATCATCGCCAACTAAAAACAACGCGGAAAGGCAAGTGCATCGAAAGTTTTAAGATTGAGAGACATAGTGCGGTTGTATTCCTAAAACTTTTCACGAAAATACAATTGAGTATCCAAAATTTACAACAAGTGCAATCAGGTTTTAAAACTTAGCAAATTAATGCAATCGAGTCTTTCCATTAATTCCGTCCATTTAGATGACAAAAATGCTAATGTAAACTTTTTTAATAGATTCTTTTGCTTATGTGGCTAAAACATGAAACATAAAGCTAAAAAAATATTATTTTGGCCTAAATTATGTTTTGATTTAGCTAAAATTAAAAAGTTAGAAAGAAGTATCTAAAAAAACACAAAAAAAAAAAGAGCAAAGAGGAAGGGCAGCAGGCCCTTACATTAGCAGCCTTGCCTAGTCTAAGGCAGCCTCGTTGGGCATCTGTAGACATAAAATGAAACTAACGGGAAGGTCGAGCTTGAAAAAGCCTAGAAGTTGGGTCAACCACGGCCTTAGTCAATAAAACTCGAGCAGCCATCACCGCGAGGCTCTCTCTTGCACACAAGACTCTGCCAGAGACTGTCGGAAACGAAGAACCTTCATTTCCCTCTCTCTCTCTCTCTACGCTTGCATTCTCGCAGATCTCGCAAATCCCCCACATCCATGGCGTTCGCGGACGGCTCGAGCTCGCGGCAGTCGCTGATCCCCAGCTTCCTCTACGCCTCCTCCTCTTCCTCCTCTGCCAAGTCGCTCTACCTGGAGAAGATGCTCGGCTCCGGCCTCCGGTCCTTCCCTGCCCCCGCCTCCTCCTCGTCCTCCTCGCCGCCCGCGGATCGTAGCGGCTTCCTGATCGCGGCGCCCAAAGAGCCATCGAAGAAGATCGAGATGCACTCGCCGGAGTACTACGCCGCCTGCACCTTCGGAGGCATCCTCAGCTGCGGCCTCACTCACACGGCCGTCACGCCCCTCGACCTCGTCAAGTGTAATATGCAGGTCACGGGCTTTGACTTTCTAGGAGATCTCGCTGACGTTTTTGGATTTTCTCTCCGTCTTCTTTTTTTTCAGTGCATGATTTGATTTGTCTGGAGACTGGATCCTTGCTTTCGTCTTCTGCAGATGCCTGTGTGTATGCATGTATAAATAGCTGTACGCCTGATCTTTCCTTGGTTCGATTCTCTCTCTGATTTTCATCGCGCGAGGCATTGGAAGGACTGCGATTGGTGTGCTTCCGTGAGACATTTTGATTCTTGTGGCCTGCTTGATCGAGCCTTATGCTATTCGCTGCTATGTTTCTGGTTTGTTCGCATTACAAAAGGGAAATGACGTCTTGTATGGAACATGGAAATTTGGCAAGTTTCTCTACGTGGTGGTCTACTTGTTTTGAAGTGGATCTTCATTTTGGTGTGGAAATGCAGTAATTAACATCTTATGATACTATGTTGCACGGACACGCTATCTCAGGAGTTTTTCTCGTGTCGGACTCACATCCGACACGCCGGGACACGGTCGGACACGGGTCAACGCGTGTCCGAGTTTCTGACGTGGAGTCAACGAAACGGACTCACGTGTCCGTGGGTAACCTCGAAAAATTTCAACTTTTAAGGGGTGGTCGTCTTATTTGCTCAAAATCTACAACCGAACCTAAGTCAAAGCCGGTTTAATTTCAGTCTTATCTGTGGAATCATAAAAATATTCTAGGGCTTATTTATTTATTTTTTGTTTATAAAATCATAAAATAATTATTTGTCATGTATATATTAAAATATATATTTAATATACATTGTGTCTTTAACATATCGAAATTCTTTATTTTTGAGAAATCATGTGTCAACATATCGTCTCATGTCACATGTCGGTACAATATAGCTTACAAATCATGTCTTGTGATATTCCAGATTGACCCTGCGAAGTACAAGAGCATTTCATCTGGCTTTGGAACTCTATTTAAAGAGCAGGGCGTCAAAGGTTTTTTCAGGGGCTGGGCGCCCACTCTGCTTGGTTACAGTGCCCAAGGTGCCTGCAAGCTCGGCTTCTACGAGTACTTCAAGAAATATTACTCTGACATTGCTGGGCCTGAGTATGCAACCAAGTACAAGACACTGATCTACCTAGCGGGCTCTGCATCAGCTGAGTTCATAGCCGATGTTGCGCTTTGCCCCTTCGAAGCAGTGAAGGTCAGAGTGCAAACTCAGCCTGGATTTGCAAGAGGTCTGTCGGATGGATTGCCCAAGTATATAAAATCCGAAGGCGCTCTTGGGTAAGTATCCAACACGTGCGGACATTTTGCTGGTTCAGCCAAGTCATTGTCTTGTTTGTGTTGTGACTTTCTCCTGCCTATGAATGCAGGTTATACAAGGGCATCGTTCCTCTCTGGGGTCGTCAAATACCATGTAAGTTTGGCAAATTACTTCTGTTTTCTTTAGATATGCATTTTTTACCAAAGTAAATATGCACAAAATTATCCTCTGCATGCTCAATTTCAAAGAGAACTTTCACGATGCACCAATGCTAAAACTTAGATTCACTTAAAAAAGTTTTCATAATTTTCTGAAATTTGAGTACTATTTTAGATTTTGGCAAGCTTTGTTTTTATTCAGATCCAAACATATAGGCCCTAGGATAGTTTGGCTTGGGACTTTCTGTGCTGTTGTGTGGTTCCGTTCCCTGATCTACTGATTTATAAGCTTGCATACGCTGGCCTCTCTTCCAACTTTGAAATTTTAACAGCACCATCTGCAGGAACTTGATTAATTAACAATGATTTTCTTGCAGATACGATGATGAAGTTTGCATCTTTTGAGACAATTGTTGAGATGACCTACAAATATGCTATTCCCCGACCGAAAGATCAGTGCAGTAAGCCTCTGCAGCTCGGTATCAGTTTCGCCGGTGGTTATGTGGCAGGTATTTTCTGTGCGATCGTGTCTCATCCTGCCGACAATCTTGTCTCCTTCCTCAACAATGCTAAGGGAGCAACCGTCAGTGATGTGAGTGTTCCGCTTGCTGTATTTCCCTGTCGTTCCCTTCTTGGCTTGGATACGATATCAGATATCTGCTGTACTCACTACCGTTTGTTTTCTTTCCTTGTGCAGGCTGTGAAGAAAATGGGTGTGGTGGGTCTCTTCACCCGTGGTCTTCCTCTCCGTGTAGTCATGATCGGTACTCTTACTGGAGCCCAATGGGGTATCTACGATGCATTCAAAGTTTTTGTGGGACTGTAAGTTTTCCCCCAGATATTCCAGATCTCTTAAACTTAATTTCTGTATAAATTGTTTGAATACTAATGGCAACTTATTACGAATTCTAGGCCAACGACGGGTGGTGTCGCTCCGGCTGCTCCTGCCACCGCTACTCAGCTTGCCAAGGTTTAGAATGTCTTAGTGACCAAGGGGATCCGCATTTATCGCAGGCATCAAGACTTATCTGCAAATGGGAAGTGATAGCGACAGTACATTTGTTGGAGCTGGTTCAGTTGCTCTCGTGGTGATTTTGACTATTCTTTCATAATCTTTTTGTAGCTAGGTCCTATGTTCTAAATCGCTCAGCTACGTTCATCACATGAATGCTGTCGTGCCTAATACGGACCCTTAGCTCGACTATCAATAAAGACTTCTATGCAAACGGAGGCAAGACTACTTACTCCCTCACTTGGACCAACTACCTCGTTCAGCTAAGGAAGGCATCAACAGGTAAACAAACTTATACTAAACATGAAAATCAGAAGGAAGGTTTACCTTCAGATCATCTTCAATCTTCGTGACTCGTCCCCGAATTGTGTCGACAATCTCCCTCAAGGGAGACATCGTGGGGTACTTGGCATCATCCCGGACAAACCTTCGACGCAAGATCAAGGCTCAGTTCCTGACAGGAAGATTACTTCTACATGCTAAAAGGTAAACAAAAGAATTACATAAAGCAATAATAAGAGGTTAGGTTCCTCCATTTCCCCAAAAGGCCCGAAATTGAAATCGTAACCGAACACGGGCATCTATTTCTAGGATACCTTGTGACACAAGTAAGAACTACGACACAATTAAGAACTAACACATACCTTGTGAGGTAACAATCAACCGGCACACCATCCACTGTGAGAGAACTGCTCTCCACACCCGACACCCTCTCCTAATCCTCGATTTGACGCCTGATCTTGTGCGGCACGCCTTCCATGAAGCTATTCGACTGCGCGTTCATCCAATAACCCATATACCCAATTACCCACTCTACCAAAGAATCAGCAAATAAGAATCCTTAAATTCCAATGGGTTGCAATGACCACGAAGACTAAAAGACAACATCAATCCCAAACTAGACAACGGAAAAAACGCACGACGCAAAAAACGAAAAGAAGAATCACCTTTTGAGAGATCGTCGTTGAGAGCGAGGAGAGAGTATGGGCTTCCCACGCGGAGATTGGGTATATTGAACTGCAGAATTGGGCGGGATCACCTTCGAAGGATTCAACAAAGATCGGGTGAAGGGCAAATGAGCAAGGTCCGGGAGTCGGATCTCCAAGAAGAAGAAGAAGAAGAAGAAGAAGAAGAATACCCCGGTAGAGAGGGGCGTCAAAGGCGCCCCTGGAGATCTGCTCCTGCAGGCGGTTCCACGGAGAAGAGGTAGACATGGAGCCCTGCACCGGAAGCGACACCACCCGGTATCGGCTCGCCATTGTCTTCCGAGCTGGCTGACGCCCGCGGGGGGGCGGTTGTGGGGTTGGAAGAGAGAGGGAGAGAGAGACGATCAGCAACGGCGGAGATCGGAGGCGGAGGGCGTCTGAGTCGAGCTGTGGGGTGAAGCTCCGTCAAGACACGTACCACTCGCGAGAGCGATCGTATTTTAATAATGATAAAGAGATCATTTTTCAATAAAACTCCTTTTTTTTTGTCGTAAAAGTTGATTATGTAATTAAATGGACATTTAGTCATGGGACTATTAATTGGGGTGAGCATGGGTCCACGGTAGAACTTTGAACCGAACCTGTGATTCCGATTTGGTTCTAGACTCTAGTAAACTAAGGTCTGATTCTCAATTCTGCATTTTTAAGAAACGACGATTCCAATTTCAATTCCTAATTTTCTGTGGAACCAAATTGGAATCATCATTTTAAGCCCTAATTTCTACTATCTATTTCTACTTTTTACTTTCTATTCTCACTTCTTCCTCAACGCTGCATGCCCAGCTCAACGGGGTGAGGCATTTTTCCAATCCTCTAAAACCTCTCAATGCAACACACTTGACGGCCGTCCCTCACCATCCACTAGGCTCTGCTCCCTCCCTAGCCCTTCAACGACTACCCTTCCAGCCTTCCCTCGCTGTCCATTACCTCGTTGGACAGCCATCCCTCATCATCCACAGGGCTTTGCTCCCTCCCCAACCCTTCAACGACGACCCTTCCGGCCTTCCCTCACTGTCCATCGCCTCATCAAACAACCATCCTTCAACGATGCCCAATGGCCATTCCTCAATGTGTGTACTGAGGTTCATTTTGCTTCTGATCAGATCACCTTCTCAAGCTGTAAGATTCGTCTCAGTTGATTTCTTTTCACTTGATTTTTCATATGTTATCGCCACATCTTTTACCCCTTTTTTGTGGGTCGATTTTACTTTTTGCGAATCTCTTTGTGGTTGGTTTTTCCATCACTCATGGTTGGATTTTCCGTGCATTTTGTTTTCTTGAGATGATTTAACTTGAAGCATTGCAGCAGACGGTAGTTTTCTAGGCACGCTCTTTAAGGTTGTAGTACGTACTAGGACGTGAGCTTGGTTCTTTTGGTATTTAGAGAGTTTAGCCAGAGTTTCTTAGGATCATAATGCGGCTGGTTAATACAGGGTTCGAGCGGAGTACAAGTTTTCAGACGTGCATGGGAGTAATGGAGAAAAACTTCTTCTTCTCTTGTTTAGAGACACCTAATCTCATTATTGAGTTTTGCCAAGGACAAAAACCTTGCATACGAGGGAAAGAGTCAAGTCAAGTCATGACATCCGATGAGAAATCTAAAATTAGTTTTTCTTAATATAAAGCTAGCGAGAAAAATAAATTGCGAAAACGATAGTTAACAACGCATTGTTCAAAGTATATGTAATAGTAAAGTTGATTTGAAAGTTCAAAATTAACGAAAAACAAGAACGTTCTTTGTTTCGAGAAGCATATTCCTTCTATTAGCCAGACGAAAAGTTACAAAAGGTTCTTCAAAGCTTCGGACGCACAATTAAGTGCCGTGAGTAGAATCATTCACCAATTAATAATGATTGATTATGTATCGATAATATCGTGACAAAACAAATCACCAAAGAAATTATAGCTAATCCACTTTCTTGAGTGAGATTAATTATTCATAATCAATTCTTTCCATCTCACGGAAATATTACGTCAAAAATGTTCTAGCTCAATAAATTTGGTGTAATATTTTTACTTTCGTTTTCTTTATTATTATTATTATTAGCCGACTCTTTAGAGTTCGAAACCAACTTTATATTTGGCGCTACACGTCTCGGTAGGTATAAATAACGTCGAAGCCAACGAAAATTATTTAATAATTATAAAAAAGGCGCCCGAAACTCTTTGTCATTTTAGATGAGAGCTAGAATAACATTTTTTATTTCAAGGGTGGAACAAATTGCCCCCTTGATTAATCAAGCATGGCTTGCTTGTTCGTGTTTTACGATGAAATTAAAAATGAAAGAGAAAGTCAACCATTAAAGAGTAGCAAAGTGATCAAACCGTTTGATTCAACCGTGAGACCGTTGACCGAGACTAAGCTCCATGATTTGGTCAAAATGTTTGAAATGGACGGTCAATATCGATTGAATTTTCCAAAACGTAGGGAGGAATATGCCTTAGGACTATTCTCCATAGAGTTGTCTTTCCTTTTAATATTTTTATTTGCCTTAGCTAACGACCCTTCTTCCCCGAATTAATCACGGTTTTACCCTCGTGGAGATGCCAGTTATCGTAAGCAATTTGGTAATATGAGAATCTGGCTTGAACGGCCCCCCTTTTTATCGTCACTACTTTTGCTAAAAACATCTCGATTCGATAGTTTTCTTTTAGGTTTTATTTATTTTATGAAAAATAAATAATTTAAATATTATTTTTTAAAAATTATCGTCTATATCGTCTAAAATAATTGCTCAAAAATAAATATTTTCATTATCGACAATGAACTATGTCTTCTTTACAAAAAAAAAAAAAAGACAATGAACTATGTCTAAATATTTATGTGAAACCGAATAGTCTCTATGACAGAAGAGACAATTGGCAATAAGCCTGTGCTTGTGTGGAGAGAACAGCATAATTGATTAAAGAGAAAAATTATCAAAAAAGCGTTAATTTTATTGTAACTGTGTCAATTCAATTATAAATATAAATATTTTTTGCCAATTAAGTTCAAAACCTTTTGCATTTTTACTAATTCAGTTTATCCAATCAATTTTGGCTAGTCAGTCTTGATGTGGCGCTAATGGAGCTAATGTGGCAATTTTTAATAATGTATTTTTTTAAATTGTTTTAATTTTTTCTTTTTTTATATCCTTTTTCCTCTAGCTCGTAGGGTCGGTGACTGGCCAAAGGCAAGGTCGGGCCAACGAGTCAAGCCTCGCCATGGCTAAGCAAGGCCTTCCTTGCCTCTAGCCAATTGCTAATTATGTTTGGGGATCGGCCGGAGGAAGAAGGAAATGAAGAAAACATAATAAATTTGAAAAAAAATTATTATAAATTGTTATGTCAATGCTGACTAGCCAGAGTTAGCAAGATGGACTGAATTGACACAGATACAAAAGATTTAGAATTCAATTGGCTAAAAAAATTTAAGACAGAAGTGGTACAATTGCAATAGATTTATGAATTTTTTTTATACAATTCTTCCTTATTAAAGTGTAGCACTCACGAAACATAAAATATTCAACAAGAGCTACACTTTGAGCGAGGTATTGTAACATAGTTGGGGAATCGGCTACGAGGATGTGTATTCCATAGCTCCCCTTTTCTGGATAAAAATATTTTTTTCGTTCATTTGCTTTCGTAAGCGGTACAATCGATCATTTTTAGGAAATCGTATTTCAAAATTATTCATTTTCCAAAAAGCAATCGCTCCATCAATCCAATAAGGAAAAGCTAAATGTATCATATGTTCTAAAACTTATTTAGGAAAGTGCAATAAATTCACGGAACTTTCAAAAAATAAAATTAGGTCCTAAAACTCTTCAAATTGGTGCGATTCAATCATTTCATTAAAACTTTCCAATGCACTTAAAGAAAAGGTTGAAATGCCTTCTTCTTCTGTTTTCTTTTTACACGTGGTGTCAATGTTACATCCCCATCAAATAACATAAAATTAAAAATTTTCAAAAATGAAAAACCATAAAAAAAAAACTGAAAAACAAGGGTAAAAACAATTAGTTCATCAAAATTGAAGGTAGTTTTATTGTTTATCTTCTCCAGTTCGTTAACTAAATCAACGAGCTCATTACGATTGTTTAACAATTAAATGTTTACTAAATAATTAATTGTTAATCTTCTTTCAATTAAACGTTGAATAAAATTAGTTTCTTTTTAAAAGTTCATCCCCAACTTTCGTTAACCGATCTAATTATTTGTCGCTAAAAATTCTTCGTGTGTAAGAGAAACAGACTCACTGTTCATCTTCTTCTTTCAATTAAACGTTGAATAAACTAGTTTCTTTTTAAAAGTTCATCCCCAACTTTCGTTAACCGATCTAATTATTTGTCGCTAAAAATTCTTCGTGTGTAAGAGAAACAGACTCACTGTTCATCTTCTTCTTTCATTCTCTATTTAGTTCGTTATTTACGAATCTAAGTTGTTGGGAGCATGGACCGCACATGTGTGAACACATAGGTGAAGAGAGAGGAGCATATGTGGTTGCGGGAAAAGTGTAAAAAAAAACTTAAATCTATTACATTAGTATCAATTTAGTTATAAACATTTCAGTTGAACCAACGTAGTTATAAGCATTTTTACATTAGTGCCAATTCAGTTTATCCGGCTAATTTATTGCATTAGTGTAAAAAAAAAACTTAAATCTATTGCATTAGTATCAATTTAGTTATAAACATTTCAGTTGAACCAACGTAGTTATAGGCATTTTTACATTAGTGCCAATTCAGTTTATCCGGCTAATTTAAGCCATAACTTGCTCATGTAGACTCCGACATCTACATGAAACGGTTGGCGTCGACACGGATATTTTTTAATCATTTTACCTTATAATGTTCCCTCCTTTTCCTTTTCTTGTTGCTAGTGGCGAGGTGAGGGCTGACCTCTCCTGGGCAAGGGTCGGCCTCATCGAGCTGCACCTGGATCAGGGTGAGCACTGACGAGGCCCCCCTCGCAAATTTGGCGAGGCTAGCAACCCAATCTATGTCCATACCTCATCCATTTTCAAGCTTCTCGATGAAGAAGATGAAATAGCTAAAGCCGCTGGTTACGTTAGTAGAAGATGAAATAGTCCCCCCTTCCGCCCAAGGTGAGGGGTTTTCCTCGCTAGCTATCATCCTCGTCCAAGCATGGCCAACCTTTGCCCAGGCCAAGGCCAACCCTCGTCGGCCATGGCCTATGGCCAAGATCATGACAAATCACCAAAGAAGTTATTGCTAATCAATTTTCTTGAGTTCGATTAATTATGCATAATTAATTTTTTTTCCATCCAGTGAAAATGTTATGTCAAATTTCTTTATTTTTTTTTATAATTTTCTTCCACATTTTAGAGTTCGGAACCATCTTCATTTAACGTCGAAGGCATCTAAAATTTCCCATTATTATATTGAAAAGTCCCCAAGCACTATTTTATTTTAACAGAGAACTAGAATAACAGTTTGATTTGACGAGCAGAAAAAAAATCGAGCTCGGCTTGCGAGCGATTGACCGTTGACCGAGCCTACGCTCCATGGTGTGGTCAGAATTTGAAAATGGACGGTCAACATCGATTGAATTTTCCAAAACAAAAGGGAGGAATATGCCTTCGGGACTCTTCTCCATGGAGTCCGTCTTGCTTTTTAATGCTTTCAAGGTACCGTAGTTGACCACCCTTTATTCCCGCACAAAATCACACGTTTTCCCCATCGTGGCGATTTGCACGTTGTCGTAAGCAATTAGGTAAACATGAGAATCCGCTTGAATGGCTTCCTTTTCATCATCACCAACCAAAGAACAACACCACCGGGGGAAGGCAAGCGCGTCCAAAGTTTTAAAATTGAGATATGTACGGTTCCAATCCTAAAACTTTTCACGAAAATACAATTGAGTCTCCAAAATTTACAATAAGCGCAATCAAGTTTTAAAAACTTATCAAACTTGTGCAATTGAATCCTTTCTTTGACTCCATTCATTTAGACTAACGAAAAATGCTGATGTAACATTTTTTTAGTAGATTTTCTTGCCTATGTGATGATGACGTGACTAAAACATGAAACGTAAGGCTAAAAAAAATATATTATTTTGGCCTAAATTATGTTTTTAACAAAAAAAAATTAGCAAAAATTAAAATGTTAAAAGAAGTATTTAAAGAAGCACAAAAAAAAAAAAAAAACAGAGAGGAAGGGCAGCATGCCCTTACATTAGCAGCCTCGCCAAGGCTAAGGCAGCCTCGTCGGGCATCATTAGGGTGAGGATTACATCAGCAAAAGATGAAATCGCCTTTACCTCGCCCTGGTTTGGGCGAGGATCGGTTTCGCTAGATCTTGAGAGGGGGCCTTGCCAATAGTAGAGAAAGAAAAATAAATATAAAAAATATATATATTAAAAAAGGCTGTCAAAAACTTTTATTAAAAAAATATTCACGTCAATGTGAAACAAACTAACAGGAAAGGTCGAGCTTGAAAAAAGCCTAGAAGGCGAGTCAACCACGGCCTTAGTCAATAAAGCTCGAGCAGCCATGACAACGAGACTCTCTCGTCCACACAAGACTCTGCGAGAGATTGTTGGAAACGAAGAACCTTCATTTCCCTCAATCTCTCTCTCTCTCTCTATCTCTACACGCTCGCACTCTCGCAGATCTCGCAAATCCCCCATATCCATGGCTTTCGCGGACGGCTCGAGCTCGCGGCAGTCGCTGATCCCCAGCTTCCTCTACGCCTCCTCCTCCTCCTCCTCCGCCAAGTCGCTCTACCTGGAGAAGATGCTCGGCTCCGGCCTCCGGTCCTTCCCCGCCCCCGCCTCCTCTTCCTCCTCGCCGCCCGCGGATCGTAGCGGCTTCCTGATCCCGGCGCCCGAAGAGCCGTCGAAGAAGATCGAGATGTACTCGCCGGAGTACTACGCCGCCTGCACCTTCGGAGGCAGCCTCTGCTGCGGCCTCACTCACACGGCCGTCACGCCCCTCGACGTCGTCAAGTGCAATATGCAGGTCACGGGCTTTGACTTTCTGGGAGATCTCGCTGACGTTTTTGGATTTTCTCTCCGTTTTTTCTTCTTTTTTTTCTAGAGCGTGATTTGATTTGTCTGGAGATTGGATCCTTGCTTTTCGTGTTCTGCAGACGCCTGTGTGTATGCATGTATAAATAGCTGTACGCCTGATCTTTCCTTTCCTTAGTTCGATCATCTCTCTGATTTTCATCGCGTGAGGCGTTGGAAGGACTGCGATTGGTGTGCTTCCGTGAGATATTTTGATCCTTGTGGCCTGCTTGATCGAGCCTTATGCTATTCGCTGCTATGTTTCTGGTTTTGGAATATTGCTCGGACACGCTATTTCAGGAGTTTTTCGTGTGGACACGGTCGGACACGTGGTCAATGTGTGTCCGAGTTTTCGACACGCAGTCAACGAAACGGACTCGTATGCCCGCCCGTGGGTAACGTGGGAAAATTTCAACCTTTCAAGACCGAAAATTTCAACCTTTAAGGAGTGGTCGGCTTATTTGCTCAAAATCTACAACCGAACCTAAGTCAGAGCCGCTTTAATTTCAATCTCATTCGTGGAATCATAAAAATATTTTAAGGCTTTTTTATTTTTATTTTTTATTTATAAAATCATAAAATAATTATTTATCATGTATATATTAAAATATATATTAAATATATAATGTCTTCTAATGTGTTAGGATTCTTTATTTTTTGAAAAATTATATGTCGAGATACCGTGTGTCGTGTCGTATTTCGGTAAAATAGAACTTACGAAACATGTCTTGTGATATTTCAGATTGACCCTGCCAAGTACAAGAGCATTTCATCTGGCTTCGGTACTCTATTTAAAGAGCAGGGCGTCAAAGGTTTTTTCAGGGGCTGGGTACCCACTCTGCTTGGTTATAGTGCCCAAGGTGCCTGCAAGTACGGCTTCTACGAGTACTTCAAGAAATATTACTCTGACATTGCTGGACCTGAGTACGCAACCAAGTACAAGACATTGATCTACCTAGCGGGCTCTGCATCAGCTGAGGTCATAGCCGATGTTGCACTTTGCCCCTTTGAAGCAGTGAAGGTCAGAGTGCAAACTCAGCCTGGATTTGCAAGAGGTCTGTCCGATGGATTACCCAAGTACATAAAATCTGAAGGTGCTCTTGGGTATGTATCCAACACATGCGGCATTTTGTTGGTTCAGCCAAGCCGTAGTCTTGTTAGCATTGTAACTTTCTCCTGCCTATGAATACAGGTTATACAAGGGCCTTGTTCCTCTCTGGGGTCGTCAAATACCATGTACGTTTGGCAAATTATCTCTGTTTTTCCATTAGATATGTAGTTTTTACCAGAGTAAATATGCACAAAATTGTCCTCTTTCAAAGAGAACTTTCACGACGCACCAATGTTAAATTAATCTTAGATTCACTGAAATTTTTTTCATAATTTTCCGAAATTTGAGTAATATTTTAGATTTTGGCAAGCTTTATTTTTATTCAGATCCAAACATACAGGCCCTAGGATAGTTTGGCTTGGGACTTTCTGTGCTGTTGTGTGGTTCCGTTCCCTGATCTACTTATTTATAAGCTTGCATAGGCTGGCGCCTCTTCCAACCTTGAACTTTTTAACAGCACCATCTGCAGGAACTTGATTAATTAACATGCATTTTCTTGCAGATACGATGATGAAGTTTGCATCTTTTGAGACCATTGTTGAGATGACCTACAAGTATGCTATTCCCCAACCGAAAGATCAGTGCAGTAAATCTCTGCAGCTCGGTGTCAGTTTCGCCAGTGGTTATGCGGCAGGTATTTTCTGTGCAATCGTGTCTCATCCTGCCGACAACCTCGTCTCCTTCCTCAACAACGCTAAGGGAGCAACCGTCGGTGATGTGAGTGTTCCACTTGCTGTATTTCCCTGTCGTTCGCTTCTTGGCCTGGATACGATATCTGCTGTACTCACTACGGTTTGTTTTCTTGTTGCGCAGGCGGTGAAGAAAATGGGCGTGGTTGGTCTCTTCACCCGTGGCCTTCCTCTCCGTATAGTCATGATCGGTACTCTTACTGGAGCCCAATGGGTTATCTACGACGCCTTCAAAGTTTTTGTGGGACTGTAAGTTTTCCCCCAGATATTCCAGATCTCTTAAACTTAATTTCTGTATAAATTGTTTGAACACTAATGGCAACTTATTACGAATTCTAGGCCAACGACGGGTGGTGTCGCTCCGGCTGCTCCTGCCGCCGCTACTCAGCTTGCCAAGGTTTAGAATGTATTAGTGACCAAGGGGATTAGCATTTGTCTCAGGCATGAAGACTTATCTGCAATAGGAGGTGCTAATGACAGCAGATTTGCTGGATCTGGTTCAATGGCTGTCGAAGTGATTTGACTATTCTTTCATATTCGGTACTCAAGTGCTCGATTTTTTCTTGACTGATTTTTGTCGCGGGGAGGGTGGCTAGGTCCTTGTCCTTCCGATCTATTAAATCTTTTTGTAGCTAGGTCCTATGTTCTAAATCGTTCAGCCATGTTCATCACATGAATGCTGTCATGCCTAATACTCTCCCTTAGCTCGACTATCAAGAAAGACTTCTATGCAAAACAGAAGCAAAAATACTACTCCCTCGCATAGACCAACTACCTCATTCAGCTAAGGAAGGCATCAACAGATAAAAAGTACATATACTAAACATGAAAATCAAAGGCAAGGTTTACCTTAAGATCATCTATCCAATGACAAACAGACGGAAATTGTTTTTTAGTTCATTTTTAAGCATTAACTAAACATCGAAAAATATTGTTATTTTCTTGAAAAATGACTTCTTGAAAAATATTTTTCGAAAGTATCACATTTTCCGTGAAACAAACGAAGCCGTAGTCACAACTATTAGCAGTGGTAAGCATAGTTCCATGATAGAATCGAAAATCAGAGAACCGAAACTATGATTTCGGTTCAATTCCAACTTTTAGTAAACTAGGATCTGGTTTTCAATTCTACATTTAAAGAACGGTCAATTTCGATTCTTTGTGGAATCGAACCAGAGCTGTCATTTTTAAATCCTAATTTCTACTTTATGTTTCTACATTCTACTTTCTATTCTCACTTCTTCCTCAATACAGCACGCCTAGTTCTACGAAGTGAGGCATTCTTCTAATCCTCTAAAACCTCTTAACGCAACATGCTCGACAGCCATCCCTCACCATCCACTAAGCTCTGCTCCTTCCTCAGCCTTCAACAACGACCCTTCCGGCCTTTTCTTGCTGACCATTGCCTCTTTGGACAGCCATCCCTCAATGACGCCTGACGACCATCCCTCACCATTCGCTAGGCTATGCTCCCTCCCTAGCCCTTCAACGACAACCCTTCTGGCCCTCCCTCGTCAGACGGCCATCCCTCAACTATGCTCGATGGTCATCCCTCATTATGTGTACCGAGGTTCATTTTGCTTCTAATCAAATCACCTTCTCAAGCCGCAAGATTTCGTCTCTCATTTGATTTCTTTTCACTTGATTTTCCATATGTTATCACCATATCTTTTACCCTTTTTTTGTGGGTTGGTTTTTCTTTTTGCAAATCTCTTCGTGATTGGTTTTTCCATCACTTGTGGTTGGATTTTCCATAAGTTTTGTTTTCTTGAGCTGATGCAACTTGAAGCATTATAGCGGACGGTGGATTTTTGGGACTCTGTTTAAGCTTGTAGTATGTACTAGGATGTGAGCTTGATTCTTTTGGTATTAGGGAGTTCAACTAGAGTTTCTTAGGATTTGTATGGCCAAATGGCATAATGCATTTGGTTAATACAGGGTTCGAGCATAGTATGGGTGTAATGGACAAAAACTTGTTATTTCTCTTGTTTAGAGTCACCTAATTTCGTTATTGAGTTTTGCAAGGACAAAAACCCTACATATGAGGGGAAGAGCAGAAAGGGACAGAGAAGTGTGACTTATGTATTAAACAATAAGTCCTTGCCTTGCTGTCTAGCTGTGGAAGTCATGTGACATATGGTCTCATCGATGTCCCACGTGCATTGGAATTCTGCATGATAATTTGTCTTGTCAGGACTCATTACTATTATCTTCTTCCTCATTATTTGGTAGCAAATTAGGGAATAATGGATGCATGATTTGTGTACTCATGACTCGGAAAATTAGGATCAATCGAAATTCGACTTTACTTTAAAGTTTAGTAATAAAGTGTTGCATATAACTTGGAAAAACTTGATATGTATATGCAACCATTTGGAGCTCATGACTAGTACTTTTTATTCAGTGTGAAGCTGCTGCTAAGGCTCCCTAACTGTGCTGGTTTGATGTATAATTTGTTCTAGCTTCTACTTTTGTAATGTATTGTTAGCCTTTAAGCTATCAATGGCTAGTCATGAATTAGTGACCAGTTTGAGTCCATTTTTCAGCTACTTGCCATGCCATTCTACTTTGTATTGGGAAGATAACTCTACCATTTCTCTATTTTTATGCATTATACTTGCCTGAAGGATAAAGTCAGTTATATTTCAAGTGCAAACACTACTTGGTTAATATTAGAGCTTGAATTGCTTTTGAATCGGTAATTCATCTTAATTAGAATTTGTAACCATGCTTAGTTATCAAGTGCTATCTCTACGACTTTTTAGGTCAATTCCTTATGATGCAATGTAATTATATTTTGTTTTTGTATGTGTGAAGTTGAAGTATCGAGATACATGTCAATGGAGGTGGAGGGACTTGAGTAGATGACTCCGGACACTAAATTGGGAATATTGGACATGAAGGTGAAGAAGAGCCATCTCCGATTATGGGTACGAGTGCAACAAACAAGGTACTTGGTGCTCGGTGCTTGTCTTCCTCCTCATGTTAAGAAATATATGTTCGATTGCCGGTAACATTTCGCAAAAATCATAGATGAAAAGACTAAAAAAGAAAATAGTGTAAGGTGCATTCATTGTGGGGTCCAGTTAAAGTATAGTGTCTGTAACGTTGTTTCTTCAATGGGGAAGTATTTGGCAATATACAAGAAGTTTTCTCGCGATGTAGATAAGAAGCAAAAATTCTTTGCACCATGTAATCTAAACGTAGATGGCAAGGTAAGAGGGATCCTAGCACTAGTAATGTCTTATCGACTTGAACGTCTGATCAAGATTATTCTAGGTAAAAGCTTTCTCAGTTTATCATAGTTGATGAGCAACCTTTTTCGTTGGTTGAACGTGTTGTATTTCGTGAGTATATTAGTGAATTACAGCTCCTCTTCAAACATATATCATGATTTACGGTGGCTAGATATTACATGAAGTTATATCTTAGTAAAAGAACCTGTTTGAAGACTTACTTTAGTAAATGTAATTCTAGGATTGCACTCAAGAATGATACATGGACTTCCATTCAAAACATGAATTATTTGTGTCTCGCTACATATTTTATTGATGAAAATTGAAAATTGCATAAAATAATCATCAATTTTGTAATGATGCATAATCACATGGGTAGGGATATTGGAAAAAAATGATGGAAAAATGTATCTACGAGTGGAGAATAGAAAAAAAAAAAAGGTATCCATAATTGTTGTAAATAATGCTAGTTCGAATGATGTTGCAATTGGTTATTTGAAAGATAGACTTTCACAAAAAGGGTAATTGATCTTAGGTGATAAAGTCTTGCACATAAGGTGCACTGCTCATATATTAAACTTGATTGTGAATGATGGCTTGACTAAGGTAGATGCTTCTATTGAATGGGTCTGAAATGTGATTAAGTATGTAAGGAGTTATCTCATGAGGGCCAAAACATTTCAATCTTGTATTGAGAGTGAAAAGATCACTTACAATGGTTCGATTTGTCTTAAAGTTGCCACTAGATGGAACTCCGCTTCCCACATGTTAAACACCATCATAAAGTTTAGAAAAACCTTTGCATTGACAGAAGAAGAGGATTTGTCTTTCATAAGTGAGCTTAGCCATGATCTTCCTAATAACGATGATCGAAAAAATGCCATTATTTTTTTTATTTTCTAGAACGGTTTTATAAAGCCACCAAACTAATGTTGGGGAGTTTATATGTTACTTCTAAAATTACTTCAAGGGGAGAGCTGCTCTGTACAAATTCTTAAAAGATGCAGCGGATTCTTTGGATCCTGGCTTGGACCTACGAGTTTGAAAATGAAAGAGAAATTTGACAAATATTATTGAAGTTTAGATAAGGTGAATATGCTGGTGTTGATTGATGTTGCATTGGATCCTATAAAGAAATTGCATTATATGAGTTTCTGTTATCGATAAATCTATGATGATTGTCGCGACCCTCTAAAAAAAATTTTATTTGATTTCTAAAGGGGTTAACGGATTATTAGGTTAATTAGATTTGACTAACCTAACGCGGACCCTCCCAAGCCCTACCGAATCGCAACTTTGGTTTTTGTTTAAATGATTTTGAAATTTGGAGTTGCCACTAATCGTTCTTGGTAGGTCGATTAGAAACCTAAATAAATTAGCGGGAGAACTAATTTATTCCTGCGAACCAGAGATTATGAGCTCGGGGACTTGGTTACACTAGTTAATTAAAACTAATGCCCTTTCGGTACCTTAATTTCATGGATATCCTAATTCAGCAACTCAGGCTTTTATTCCTAAGGCTCTAGTAGGGTATTCTCTTTTGTGTTTTCACTTTTTAAATAGGATGCATGGATAGTATATATTTTTATTTGTTATATTTTTTTAAGTGTTGAAGATTCCCTGAAGCCGAAAGAGGGAGTGTGTTAACGACTTGTGCAGTATTACGACCTACTCATCTTTTGGGTCTGATGATTCAAAAATTAAATTATAGGAAGTACATGACAGTGAATAAACACCTCCAATGGGAGGCCTAGCATTGACTTGGCTCTTCCCTTTGGGATTTAAGGTACAGGTATTTAAGTTGCAAGTATTTAAACTACTGTAAGTAAAAACCTCCAATGGGAGGCTAAGTATTGGCTTGGCTCTTCCCTTTGGGATTTAAGGTACAGGTATTTAAGTTGCAGGTATTTAACTACTGTAAGTAAAAACCTCCAATAGGAGGCTAAGCATTGGCTTGACTCTTCCCTTTGGGATTTAAGGTACATGTATTTAAATTGCAGGTATTTAACTACTGTAAGTAAAAACCTCCAATGGGAGGCTAAGCATTGACTTGGCTCTTCCCTTTGGGATTTAAGGTACAGGTATTTAAGTTGCAGGTATTTAACTACTGTAAGTAAAAACCTCCAATGGGAGGCTAAGCATTGGCTTGACTCTTCCCTTTGGGATTTATGGTGCAGGTATTTAAATTACAGATGGACTTTGTCCTCTCCATTTTGGGGTATGAATTCTTTAAAATGAAATACAACGAATTGATTCAACAATTTGAAATTTGTGCGCGCTTAAGGACTCCTCCAAGCCGATTTTGTGCTTCCATAGGGTTGACCATTGATATAGAGCTGCGGCTTCCTGACATAAAATAGAGTGAAGTGTCAGTATACAAAATATGTGCTAATCTGCACCTAAAACCAGAAGAGTGGAAAGAGTACTTATCTCCCATTTTTTGGGAGGGATTTCTATAATTGATTTTCGCTCTTTGTGTTCCCAATATAGAGAGTTTCTTTTGAATTAAGAGAGACTTTTAGTCACAGATCAGTTGAGAAATCGGTGGACAGCTTAGGAGCTTATTTGGGCCGATTTTTGCATATCTACGAGATTTTTGCTGTTGACATAGAGATATCCTTCTCATGACATAAAATATGAGAAAAAAAATGGGAGATGGAGAAAGTGTATACAATTTGTGCTAATTTGCGAGTAAAACCATGAATAAATGAATAAATAAAAATACTTAACTCGAATTTGCTTGCTCGTTAACGAGGATGAACTCTTGATTTATATTGATCGATGAAGGAATTTGTGATGATAACCCCTAGCTTTAAACTCCCATCATCTTCAAAATTCTCTCTCTTTTAGTATTTTCTTTCTCTCAAATTTTTCTTCAATCTCCCAAAACTCTCTCAAACATCCAAAATTTTCTCTCCAAAAATCATATCCCCTTTTAAGCTCACTTCTTCCTCCTTTTATAACCTACTCATCTATCTCACATTCTAATTTTTCCACTAACTCTATCTCCCATTCTAATTTCTCCACTAACTCTTCTTCATTTTCATCTTCCATTCTCCATCTCTATCTCACATTCTAATCTCTCCACTAACTCTTCTTCATCTTCATCTTCCCTTCTCCATATTTATCTCCCATTCTAATTTCTCCACTAACTCTTCTTCATCTCTATCTTCCCTTCTCTATTCTTATCTTTTTTCTATCCATTCTTCTTCATCTTCTCTTTTCCATCTTCCATTCTCTATTCTTATCTTATTTTCTCCATCCATTCTTCTCCATCTTCTCTTCTCCATCTTCCATTCTCTATTCTAATTTATCCACTAACTCTTCTTTTTGTTATTTGTAAAATAATCTTTCAAGAGTTAGGTATTTACACTCTAGTCCTTGAATTTTAAGTATTTACAATTCAGTACCTGAAAAAATATATTTCTTTAAGTCCAAATCTCCTCACAATTTTTGACACACCAAAATTTACCACATGTCAAATTTAAGCTCATTTCTTACCGTTGAAAATAATGCAGAATTTAATTAAAGCACTTTTGCAAAATTGAGTCATTCTGGGTATAATTGGGCCAAGATGAAAATTTAAAATATTAGAAGACAATGTCACAACTCATAAAAAGTGAAAATTAAAAATAAGTTGACTCAAATTAAAAAAATTTTAGGCCCGATTCGAGATTATACTTGTGAAGGAACACGTGACTCAAATTGGATTTTTCTGAATTTGCGATGGCCAATATGAAAATAGATTTAAAATAAAAAATATTAACTATCTTTGTGTATTTTTTTGGCCTCAAATGTTATTTTTCCAAAATTTTCAAGTATTTTTGTATTTTTTTTAAAAAATTAAAAATATATATAATATGAAAATTTATTTTTTGTTCAAAAATGGTTGCCTAGGCTTGGCCAAGGCTTCCAAAGTTGATTTTGCAATTTTCTCATTTTTTCTTTATTTTTCATGAATTTTCGAAAATAAAAATACTAAAAAATACTGAAAATATGAAAAATCATTTTTTGGTCAAAATTAGTTCTCTAGGCTTAGCCAAAGTCCCCAAAGTTGATTTATCAATTTTTATGAATTTTTATAGATTTTCTATTAATTTTAAAAAGAAATGATGATTAAAAACCAGGTGTCAACAATGATGAATCGAGAATCAATGAAATATGATAAGGTGAAAAACGCATTGGAGCAGTTGTTTTAATTTTATGAGCAATCTCTTGCTTTAAAGTAATCAAAAGTGTAGTGGCCAAAATCTAACAATCTGAGTGTTAGGTAGTGGTTCCATTTTCGTTGGTAATGATGCTAGTAGCAAGGATGACATCCAATCTTGATGGAAAACCTTTATACTTTCAAAAAAAAAAGTGTATAATGACAACAAATCTGAGTTTTATTAGTATCTTGAAGAGAACGATGAAAAGACTCTTGATCTTTACTTTCTAATATGGTGGAAGACTACTGGCTCAAAATATAAAATCTTATCTTTGATGGCTTGGAATGTTTTGTTTATTCACGTAACTATTGTTGTTTCAGATTTGACTTTTAGTACATTGGGTCATGTGCTTAATGGCTTTAGAAGTTCTTTGACTCTTTAAGTTGTGGAAGCTTTGCTTTGCATTCAAGATCGGTTAAGAGCCATTCACATGCCGACTAACATTGAAGAGTGCATTGAGAATGCGAAAAAGTTTGAGTTAGACAAATGACATTTATATGTTTATATGTCTTAATTACTTTTATATATTTTGAATGAACATTCTATTTAACCTCTTCTTCTTTTCAGATATGGATTGTCTTAAAGAGGACTTTATCATTGGTAAATAAAGTTTACAGGTTGAAGTGTACTATATGTGGTGAAGTTTCTAATTATTATTTTAGTTTAGTCAACAGTAATTTTAATTGAAAACTAATATTAATTTGTTGTTTCGTTTGGTTTCAGGTGGTTAGATTTTGGGTCTCATGCGATCGAAAGGGACCCTTGTGATAAGCTTTTTGCATATGGATTTTCAATTGGCAATTTGTGTTTGTTTCAGCACATTATGATTTTGCTAGAATGGGATCTGATCTTTTTGGCTCACATGCTGAATCTTCCTGTGTGGCACTGGTTGTCCCATCCATCTCCTCTTTTGGGATTAACCACGACTTCACTGCAATGTGCTATCCCCTGTTAATTAGTTCTGTAGGCATCCTTGTCTACTTGGTCACGACACTCTTTGTTATTGACTTTCTTGAAATTACGCCTGTGAAAGAAATTGAGCCGGCATTAAAGAGGCAACTCATCATCTCGAGTGTCTTGATGTCTATGAGAATTGCCATAGTCGTTTGGATTGTACTTCCATCGTCTTTCGCCATTTTCAACCTTGGGGAATAGAAAGTTGTGAAGAATTGGTAAGCCCTAAAAACTCCAAATTGGTATGCCTGTGACAAATTTACCCCAAATTATTTTTTTTACCACGAAAAACCCCAAACTGGTATGCATGTGATAAATTTACCCCAAACTACTTTTTTAACCTCAAGAAACCCCAAACTGGTACATTTGCGATAAATTTACCCCAAACTGATATATTTGTGACAAATTTACCCTCCGTTAATTTTCGTTAAATTTAACATTAAATTACTTAGTTGGATGGCACGTGGCACTTCACGGGTATACCAGTTTAGAATTTTTACCCTCCGTTTACCACAGGTTTATCAATTTAGGATTTTTCGTGGTACTGATCCAATTTAATAAATGGTAAATTTTTCATAGGTATAATAGTTTGGGGTTTTTCAATGTATCAGTTGGGGGTTTTTCGTGGTAAAAAAAAATAGTTTGGGGTAAATTTGACACATGTGTACCAGTTTGGGGTTTTTCGTGGTCAAAAAAATAGTTTGGGGTAAATTTGTCACATGCGTACCAGTTTGAGGTTTTTCATAGTATTAACCCTTTTTTTAATAAATCATTTTACCCTTAATGCTTGAAATGCGCTTCTTTGTCCATTCTTAATGTTGTTATTTTATACTGGCAGTTTAAGGAAGCGAGCGATTTTGATTCCAGTGTTGTGTTTTGCTCCTGTTTGAGATTCTGGAGGTAGCTCTGTTTTGGGTATCCAGTATTTGTCCTTTCTTCCTCGCCCTATTTAACTACTTAACGAACTATTAAAGATCATCTAACTTTCTTACTCCATGGTTTTATGATTCCACAATTTGTTTGTACCTTGAGTTGATTGAATGTGATGTAAACGTTAAATTTCATGACATGAATTACTAACGTGGTTGTCCGATAACCGGCCTGCAAGTCTTCATTTCACACAAGAGTACTGAGGTTGAGAGATTGCTCTGATGTTATGGCTTTGCATGCAAATATTCTTGTTCGTTAGTGTTGGCCTTTGGGCTAAATTGATAATTGAGTTTGTTATCGATATTTCACCAGTAATGCCTACAGGTAAAATCGGCAAGTTACCGAGTACCTCAGAACTAGACCTTGAAACTTGTGGAAGGGTAGGTTCTACGTTTCAGGATGTGTATGGTAGGTTCCAGGTTCTAAAAAATGAGGAACTTGTACTAGCGGGTAGATTCAAGATTTTCAGGATCCAGGTGGAACCTACCTGGAACCTAGAATCGCTCACCCCCTAACTATTAGTACGAGCAATCAAAGCAGTACCGCCACCAACACGCGACGTTAAATGACACACCGACGCGTTATTAGAAAAAAAAAAATAGAGAATTTCGACACGTTGGGATACACTGTATATTAAATGTGTATTTACATATATACATGATAAATTATTAATCAATGGGTTTCTTTTTCTTCTTCTATTAGGATTCACACTTAGGTTTTTTGGGGCTAGCTAGGTATATTAATTTTGGGGTGACTGGGTATATGGGTTGAGTATATATATTTTTAATAAATTTACATTTTGACTCATAATTTATTAAAAATGCTTAAAATTAACCCAGTGCATGTTAAAATGGCATATTGGAACACTGAACTCACGTCAGTGCCAACCGCGTGTTAGTCACATGTAAATGAGTGTCAGACATGACACAATACGACACGAAGGCCCTAGATAGTATTGGTGCTTCCTAGTAAGCGATTTGTGTAATTACTAGAGAGAGAGAGAGAGAGAGAGAGGTGAATAGTTTCAGGGATAATAACTCGCATGGTCCCTCAATTTTTATTAGATGTATAATGTGGTCTTTGAATTTTTAGTTCATCGAAGGTAGTTTTATTGTTTATCTTCACCAGTTCGTTAACCCAATAAACGTGCATCATTATGATTGTTCAACAATTAAATGTTGACTAAATAATTAACTGTTAATCTTCTTTTAGTTAAACATTGAATAAAACTAGTTTCTTTTTGAAAGTTCATCTCCCACTTTCGTTAATAGATCTAATTATTTGTCGTTAGAAATTCTGTGTGTGTAAGAGAAAAATAACTCACTATTCATCTTCTTCTTTCATTCTCTATTTAGTTCATTAGTTACAAACATAAGTTGTTGGGAGCATGGGCCGCACATGCACAAAGACATAGACGAAGAGAGAGGAACTTACATGGTTGCGAGAAAAGTGTTAAAAAAAAATCTTAAACCTATTGCATTTATACTAATTTAGCCATAAACCTTTCAATGAAATCAACTTAGTTATAAGCATTTTTTATTATTATTGCCAATTTAGTTCATTTGACCAATTTAGGCAATAAATTGCTAATGTAGGCTTCGCTCATCTACATGGAACGGTTGGCGCCAACGTGGATATTTTTTAAATCGTTTATCTTATACCATTCCCTCTTTTCCCTTTTCTTTTTGCCAGTGGTGAGGCAAGGGTTGACCTCTCCTGGGCAAGGGTGAGCCCTGTTGAGTCGTGCTTGGATCAGTATGAGCACTAACAAGGTCCCCCTCACCAGATTTGGCAAGGCTGGCGACTTAGTCTATGTCCATGCCTCATCCATTTTCAAGCTCCTCAATGAAGAAGATGAAATAGCTAAAGCCACTGGTTACATTAGCAGAAGATGAAATAGCCTCGCCCTCACCCAGGTGAGGCAGGCGAGGCCGCCCTGTCATAGGTGAGGGTGCCTCGCCAGCTCTCGCCCTCATCCAAGCATGGCCGAGTGCTCTAATGGCACCCACTTGTTTTTTTGTCTACATCAATGAAAAATGGAATGATTTGAGTTCACAGGAACAATTCTGATACCGGGTCTTTTCTTGTTCAAGTTTGTGTTGAAAAATCAGAAAGTGACAAAAGAACTAAAGTAGGAATACTGCTTGCTTCCATCTCTCTCATTATCCAGATTCAGTATATAATGTTTAACCTTCACTACGAAATTCATAGCTGCACAATGGACATACATCTGTAATTTAATTTTTCCCGGTTAACACAATATACAGTGCCATTGACATTTTCCAGGCGATCATGCAAGCCCTTATGAGAAAGAGGAGATGATAAAATCTCCAGGAAGCGTTCATACTTCCCTGGAATATTAGCTCGAAATCGATGTTGAGAGAGATCGAGGAGAATCTTGCTCAAATCAAGAACAAATGTGGCTTTAAGCTGTCCAAAGCTCATCCTCAGAGAAAACCAAACACTCAATGCAGGCTTCTAGCTTTTAGAAAACAGGTTCTTTCTTGCCAAAGAGGGGGAAATTGTTAATGAACTAGGCAGGACTCCCCTTGTGGATTCCTTTCTGATGAAATGCAACTGAAATTGAGAAGGGAAATGAAGTCAGCTTATACAAATCACTTGGGGCAAATCTAAAATGTGTGTACTTTTTCCATCCTTAATTGTAGGCATCGTCATCTAATGTCCCGTTTTTATCAGGATCACAGGTATTCTCATGTTCCATTCCCAGTCTTCCTCTCTCCACACCCATCGATCAAAATAAACACGCGCAGACACATGTCACGTATCGAAAACCAATGAGCCGAGCACGTGAGCACGAGGACCTCCGACACACCGGCAACGCAAGACACGAGAGAGAGAGAGAGAGAGAGATCTTGTAATATGTGGTCCAACCCAAGTAAGCCCAAATTTTTTTATTTCCTCTAGGCCCAAGCTCAGCCTTAATCCTTCTTATTGAGATGAAGAAGTGAAGAATAGAAGAAGAAGAAAGAGAGTCAGCCAAGAGAGAGAGAGAGAGAGAGAGAGAGAGAGAGAGAGAGAGAGAGAGAGAGAGAGAAGAAGAAGAAGAAAAAGAAGAAGAAGAGAAAAGCTCGGTACCTTCACGATCCAAACACCGCAACAAGCCAAATCTCCGTTATTTTACTACGCTCGGTAAAAATCGAAGCTCTAATTTGTTTAAATTAGAGAAATTTTTGGATTTTGGGCAAATTTCGAATTTTGATGGATTCTGAATTTCTGCGTCCAGTTTCTCCATCGTTTGGACTATAAAATTGCGTAAAACAGAGCTCGGTGGAGGAAGTTACAGCCTTAACAAGTTTGGCATGCAAGCTGTCCTAGTAGGCAAAAATGTTTTTTTTTTTTTGCTACGAACGAGCTTGCGTTGGCACGTAACCGTCGTTCTACTGTTAAATAGGTGTAAAATAATTGATTCATTAGTTAGAATGACATTTTACTCATTTTTTATTCATTTTCCGTACTTTTGAATAGGAGTTCGGACGCGTCGGCCTGAGTAGGCGTTGTACTTTGCCTTTTGTCTTTCTCTGGTGAGTGATACTATTTCTTCTATGAATTTGTAAAACTTATGCATTGAAAAATGAAGACGTTTTATGAGTTAATGAGGTTTTTCTTAAAAAAAATGAATTGTTATTCTTAGCATTATTTGTGCATAACGTTGGATCAAGCATTTACTACCCATTTGATGATTAATATGGCTTGCTGATGGTTTTCTTATGTGAAGTTAAGATGCTGTTTGAGAAATATGTTTTGAAAGAGGTTGGGGATTCGGTTTGTGAAATTGGATTTTAGTGATGTTGATTCTGGATTTGATTTATTTTGATATTAGAGATTGAGATTGTTGTGCTCAATATCGCTGTGAATCCGGTTGAGGAGTTTGTGGGTATGCGCATACTGGTCTAGGATATCCTTGTGGGCCGAGCCACCGGCATTATAGGTGGAGACCTTATCAAGGTGGGAATCTTGATCGCCTTTGTCACGGGGCGTAACACGTGGCCATGGTTGAGTATTTGAGCACGAGATTAGTCGATGGATAGACCATTGACTTATGTTTTGACGTTTTTATTAAGAGATGACATTAATACTTTGTTTCTTTTTGTGGAAAGAGTTATATTTGTGTTTTGAATGTGTATAATGAGTGTTCGATCCGCTTAGAAGAAATGTATTCCTCACTGAGCCGTGGTATCTCACTCCTTTCATCTTCGTTGCTTTTCAGGTTTTCAGCAAGTCGTGAGTAGGACTGAGCGTATCGTTAGCAGAAGGATTTTTGGGTAGGAGGATTTTTGTTATGAAGTATAACTAGTTGTGTTGAGCTTCTGAGATAGCTCTTTTGGTTGGATTTGTATAAGGATTTTTTCGAGGGTTGTAGAAAGCTCTGGTAGTGTAATCAAAGGACTCCCTTATCAAGTACATATATATATATAAATGTACATAATTATTATAGGTGGAGGCTTTTGATTATGTGGAGGCCGTGTCATGGCCTCGTTATTTTAGGTTCGGGGTGTGACAGATCTGACAGGAGAGAGTTTCCTGGAGCCATTGGGACTGGTGGGTCTTGGAGGTGGCATCTGCAAGTGCAACCCATGTACAGCGGGACTTTTTCACTCGCTATTGTCATGATGGGATCACCCAGAAGAACAAGGTTCAGACTCGCGAGCCAGAAGAAGGATCAGAAGAAGGCTTGGGATCTGCTGAAAAATCTCAGCAGGACCGAAACAAAAGAGGCACGTCAAGAATTGTTTCCAAAGCCCCTCCCTCCTTAACGTCCCCCACCATGCAAGGCATTCCTTCCCATATTTCAAAATGCGTCGTCCTTTTCAATTGCGGCCTAAATAATTGCTCGTAATTGTGCCACCCGGGTTACCGTGTTTTCTTCCCATATTTCATGATGTACGTTATAATTGTTACAGCCTCTGTCTCTAGTATCTACTATACAAAGGCGGAGGAGTTTAGACTAACTATTTCATTAAAAATTTCACCAATTGCCCTTTCGTTCTTGAAAATTACCTTCATGTGTCGATGGTTGTATAATTATTTCAAGTATCTCACACGATTTCAAGAACTCCTCGGATCCTACCAATCATGAATTTCTCACATCGTATCTGTTTGCACCAAGAATTGGCGAGGTTGTCGACCTAGATAGGCACGTGGCCTTAGGGCAGGTTATTATTAGACACATGAGCCATTTTAATGACCATAAGGATTTTTTGTAGATACTAAAGTACATCGATGACCGTCGATCACTTGTCCATATACGACGACGACGTATGGTTAGCGATAATCGATAGAAACATTGGTTTGAAAAGAGCAACGGACTGCAAATTGAGGTGTAGGGCAACGAAGTCTAGGAAGTCATGGAGTAACCAAAACGCAATCTTAACTCTTTAGGGAGCAACCGCTTGAAGACAAAGATCACGGCGTCGTGAGAGCATGGGCGCACGATTTTTGGAGACAACGAAACATGGCTACAACCGCAGAAGGACTGGCTAGAGACGGTTAAATGTCGGCACGGTTTATGGATGTACAAATTATGTTCGGAGTAAAGTTGCCGTTGTTTCTATCGTACAATGATAAACAGGCTTCTCTCGTATTAATGTGGGCAATTGCATTCATCTATCGATATCAAGACTTTTTTTTATTGGCTTATCAAACTTCGAATGATTGCTATTTCTCGAGATAATCCACGTGAATGTAATGGAAGTGAGGGTCCCACGACAATGTGAAAGATATTCCTTATTAGTAACTAACCACATTATTCATATGTACATGCCTCGTCTTCCTCGACGTTCTCATATGCTTTCTCCCTCACCAGACCCCACCGCATGTCCTTTCTATTTGGTCTTTATCACTCCAAATGAAACCCCCTAAGGACTAGAAAACAAGAAACACCCCCCCCTCCCCACCCCCCCAACCGGTAACCCGCCGTCCTCCACCACAACCTCATCTAGACCGGAATGACCCGCTCCCCCCCCCCCTCTCCCTTGGTAGAGGTGATCGATGGGCCTTTCATCATTGAAAGGGAAATAAGCGGGCTTGAGCAATACTCTTCTATGAGGAAGCCCAATTAGACTTATGCATTCAGATAAAAATTCTATGTTATAATTGGGTCTAGTGGCGCGTTGAAATTGACTTTCCGACTCGTCCGACGATCATCGTTGCCGCCACCTCCACCACCTTTGCCTTGGCTGTCACTCCGGTCATCTCTTCCCCCTCCCTCTCTATCTCTCGTTTCCCAATCCCATTCCCACGGCGCCCGCCATCCCACATCCAAGCATAGGTGTTCGTCCTCTACTGATAGGCAATTATTCACGGGAGAAGTGGCTCTTGAACTCTCCCTGCTTCGAAATCGTTTTACTTGTGAAATTGAAATGTTCATATAATAGAAAAATTTTGAATTTGTAGACCGTGAATGAAAAATCAAATGAAATCAAACCGTGACATCCGATGGGAAATCTAAAATTAACTTTTCGTAGTATAAAGTGAGCGAGAAAAACAAATTGCAAAAGCAATAGTTGATAACACATTGCTCAAGGTGTACGTAATAGTAAAGTTGATTTAATAATTTTAATAGTGAAAGCCAATGAAAATTATTTGATAATTGTAAAAAAAAAAAAAAGCGCAAAAAACTCTTTGTTATTTTTGTTGAGAGCTAGAATAGCATTGTGATTTCATGGGCGGAACCCTTGATTAATCGTGCTTGGCTCGCCTGTTCATCTTCCACGATGAAATGAAGCAGAAAAAAAAAATGAACCTGTCGAACTTTTAAAAAGATTAGACCACAAAAAAAAAACCTTTAAAAAAGAGAGAAAAAAAAAACGTCAACCATTAGGGAGTAATCACGGGGGTCCCGCCCATGATTTGGTCAACCGTTGATCGAGCCGACGCTCCATGATTCGGCCAAAAGTTAGAAATGGACGGTCGATATCGATTGATATTTCCAAAAACAAAGGGAGGAATGTGCCTCGGGGACTCTTCCCCCCACGGAGTTGGTCTTTCTTTTTTAATAATTTCAGTTGCCATAGTTAACCACCCTTCATTACCGCGCAAATCACGGTTTTACCTGTCGTGGTGATTGCACGTTGTCGTAAGCAATTAGGTAGCATGAGAATCGGCTCGAAGGACTTCCTTTTCGTCGTCACCGACGAAAAACATCGTTTCAACCCATAAAAAGATAAAAATAAATAAATAAAAATAAAAATAAAAATCCCGTGAAAAGGCAAAAGTAAGTCCTAAAACTTATAGAATCCATACGGTTGAGTCATTCCGTTGATTCTCTTTAATTTGATTAAGGAGAACACCGATATGTCTTTTCTTTTTCTTTTTGTACGTGGCATGAATGAGGGGTCCCCGCCATATAAAAGAAAATGGCCCAATACCTTAAAAATTTCAAACTTTAGTATCTGTCTCAATTATACAAAAAAAAAAATTACTGCATAATAAATCTTTACCTTTTACTTTTGTTCTAATTCTACTAACCTAATTACCAAAAAGACACTCAACTTTACATTTGTCCTAATTATAGCGGAAATTTTTTTTATCTCATAAAAAATTCTAAACTTTTATTTTTTTTATCTCAATTCTACCATCGTTAGCCTTCCATCTATAAAAAATTATCCAACTTGGCATTTTCACATCGTTTGTTGTCTACAAAGCTGACATGAAAAAATTCATCAGCTTCTCTTTTTGTTATTTGCTTCCCTTACACATTGTTAGAAGATACAGAGCCGCTCAAGAAAATGCATTTCGGATTCTCCCTGACTCGCCCAAAGTACGACTAAGTATGGGACTTGATGATTTGGATGAACGATATCAAATTTCGTCATTCCCGAAACCTGCTATTTTCGAATTTTCAAAACACGTAGGGTTAACTAACGATGATTATGGACAGAAGGCTAGTAGTGGTTGAATTGGGACAAAAATAAAAGTTTGAGATTTTTACAAAAGAAAATTTGTAGATATAATTGGGATATATGCTAAAATTGAGACTCTTTTTGGGTATTAGACTGGTATAATTGAGGCAGAATTAAAAGTTAGGGGTTTTTTATGAGACAATAAAAAGTTATGAATATAATTGAGACATATGTTAATGTTGGGATTTTTTGGGATATTAGGCCAAAAGAAAATTGAAATTTTTTCTGAAAGGATAAAAAAAGGATAAAAAAAACTGAAAAAAGGGTAAAAACAATTAGTTCATCCAAAAACGAAGGTAGTTTTGTTGTTTATCTTCTTCAGTTCGTTAACCAAATAAATTTGCATCATTATTATTGTTCATCAATTATACGTTAACTAGACAATTTATTGTTAATCTTATTTATGTTTAACGTTAAAATAAAACTAATTTCTTTTAAAAAGTTTTTTCCTTATGAAAAGTTCATCTCCCGCTTTCGATCTAATTTTTTGTCGTTAAAAATTCTTCGTGCGTGAGAGAAACAAGTTCACCTTCTTCTTTCGTTCTCTATTTAGTTCGTATATTACAAGCCTAAGTTGTTGGGAGCGTTAACCGCACATACCCGGGCACATAGACGAAGAGAGCAGGTCCCACCATAGTTACGAGAAAAGTACAAAAAAAAAAAAGGGTCCTTAACCTATTTTATTGATAGCAATTAAGCCTTAAACCTTTTAATTATTCTTAATTTAATCCTAAATCTTTTCATATTGGTGCCAATTCAATTTATTAAGGCCAATTTAGTCCATAAATTGCTAATGTGGACACCGACTCTCTACGTGGAATGGTTAACGCTGACTTGGATATTTTTTAGTTATTTTTTTATAATCTTTCTTTTTCCATTTTTTATTTCAATTTTCTTTATGCCGGTAATCTAGTGAGGCCAACCTCACCTAGGTTAGGGCAATCTCATCAAGCATCGCCTGGGTTAGGGTCACATTTGCAAAAGATGAAATGCCTCTACCTCACCCCAATGAGACCACCTTGGCCTAGGTGAGGATCTGTCTCGATAGATCTAGGGAGGAGTGCCCTTGCCTAGGTGCTGCCCAGCGAGGCCAACCCTTGATGGCAGGCAACCGGCCATTATTAGAAAGAGAAGAAAAAGAAACACAAAAAAAAAGGAAGTTCGTAAATTTTTTTAGCAAAAAAGTCCATGTCAATGTCGGCATCCACGTCGTCATTTCTAGCCTAAGTTCACCAAATGGATTTACTTGGTACCAATGTGAAAAGATTTAAGACTAAATCAATATAATTAAAAAAAATTATAACTAAATTGATATCAATTTATAAATTTAAGACTTTTTTAGTATTGTTCGTCCATGATTGCAATAAAGCGGAGACAATGGATATTTGGAGGTGGCAACTAGCAGAAATGCTCGAGGTTTAAAAAGCCTAGAAGCTGAGGCAGCCATGGCTTAACTCGACGAAACTTGAGCGGCTATGACAACGAGCTCAATGAGTCTCCTTGGACACAGGCTCAACAAAGGCTGAAACTTTTTTACTCCTAAACTAATTTTTTTACTTTAGAAGTCTTCGACTCACTCTCAAAAGTAATCTTTTAGATGTAGAAATCACTTCGCCCTAACTCTCTCTCTTATTTCAATTTTGTTTCATTTTTAGCGACTCTCTCTCTCTCTAACCACGCATTTGCTGTCGCTGCCCACCTCTGTCAACCACCGACCACTGCCAACCACTGTCGTCCATTGCCATCCACTATTGTCAAATGTCAACCATTGCTCGTGCCGCCTAGTGCCGTCGAGTCGCCGTATTCAGCCACCGAAGTATCTGTTTAATAAAATATAAAAATTAAGATAATTTAAATTGCATGAGAGTGTTAGGAATATCATTATTCTTAATAAATCATAAGAAATAAATCTTCTATAATTTTGTTAAACATAGAAGTATTTAAGTGATACAAGTTAGATTGGGTTGAATATAGGTTGTTCAATTTGTATTGTATGAAAATGGGTTAAAACGAGTTAAATAGGTTCAACCATATTCAACCGACACAAAACCGACACACTCGTTTGACCCATCCACATAGGCGAGGAAGCGCAAGAACTACCTGTGCTTTTTAGCGTGGATGTATAAGCTCGTCCATCATATTCATTAAATTCACTTTCCAAGTGGTCCCCATTTGCATAAAGAATTAAGTGACAAGTTGTGCGTAAATTTGCATTTCACTTTTCTTGAATAAACATACATTTTATATCATGATTAATAATTTTTCACAAAAGATTTTGTATTAATAATATTTTAGAAATAGAAATTTTCAAATATCACTAAAAGAATTTTTATTCCAGAAGCAAAATTTTTTGTCATGTTATCATACGTCCTTTCTCTTATCATAAATCAACTTTCCAAATGGAAGTTGATAAATCAATTTCTACTCGGATGCAAAAGTCAGCGGAAATTGATTTATAAAACAAAAATGTTGCCTACTTAATCCTGGAGGATTCGTTTGGTCCGGAGAATATTCTTCCATTTTCCCTTTTTTATTTTAACTGTTTTCCCTCATTCTTCCCGGTCGCAGCCAGCCCCAGCTGCGTTGACCACTGAGAGGCTTGGTTGGCTTGGCCTGGGCAAGTGGCAATATCGCAATTAACGCGAAAACGGAGGGCCGGAGCTCAGGGCGTCGTAGACATCACGCGAGGGTTTGCCCAATAGAATCGCCACCCCTTTCGCTCTCCTCTCTCTCTCTCTCTGCAACTCTCCCCCTCTCCCTCTTGCGCACAAGACTCTGCGAGAGATTGTTGGAAACGAAGGACCTTCATTTCCCTCAATCTCTCTCTCTCTGTCTACACGGTCGCATTCTCGCAGATCTCGCAAATCCCCCACATCCATGGCGTTCGCGGACGGCTCGAGCTCGCGGCAGTCGCTGATCCCCAGCTTCCTCTACGCCTCCTCCTCCTCCACCCCCTCCGCCGCCGCCAAGTCGCTCTACCTGGAGAAGATGCTCGGCTCCAGCCCCCGGTCCTTCCCCGCCCCCGCCTCCTCCCCCTCCTCGCCGCCCGCGGATCGTAGCGGCTTCCTGATCGCGGCGCCCAAGGAGCCGTCGAAGAAGATCGAGATGTACTCGCCGGAGTTCTACACCGCCTGCACCTTCGGAGGCATCCTCAGCTGCGGCCTCACTCACACGGCCGTCACGCCCCTGGACCTCGTCAAGTGTAATATGCAGGTCGCGGGCTTTGACTTTCTGGGAGATCTCGTTGATGTTTTTGGATTTTCTCTCCGCCTTTTTTTTTTAAGTGCGTGGTTTGATTTGTCTGGAGATTGGATCCTCGCTTTCGTGTTCTGCAGATGCCTATGTGTATGCATGTATAAATAGCTGTATGCCTCATCTTTCCTTAGTTCGATTATCTCTCTGATTTTAATCGCGTGAGGTATTGGAAGGACTGCGATTGGTGTGCTTCCGTGAGATATTTTGATTACTGTGGCGTGCTTGATTGAGCCTTATGCTATTCGCTGCTATGTTTCTGGTTTGTTCACATTACAAAAGGGGTCATATATGCATAGAGAGCTCAAAATTTTGCTTAATTCGTATATGTTGCTAAATACATTCGTTGCTCCTGAGCGCATTCCGTGATTACTCCAGCCTGCGCATATTAGATCTCACCGTGTAGAGGATGTCTATGAAATGAATGTGATGCAATTGGATCTTGTTTCTTTTTTGTAGTTTTGAGAATTTGGTCAATTGTCGACTGTTCTTATGTTGATTTATAGTTTGAATTACTTTCTGATAAAGGGAAATAATGTCTTGTAAGGAATATGGAAATTTGGCAAGTTTCTCTACGTGGTGGTCTACTTGTTTTGAAGTGGATCTTCATTTTGGTGTTGAAATGTAGTAATCAACATCTTATGAATTGTGTCTTGTGATATTTCAGATTGACCCTGCAAAGTACAAGAGCATTTCATCTGGCTTTGGAGTCCTTTTAAGAGAGCAGGGCGTCAAAGGTTTTTTCAGGGGCTGGGTACCCACTCTGCTTGGTTATAGTGCCCAAGGTGCCTGCAAGTTTGGCTTCTACGAGTTCTTCAAGAAATATTACTCTGACATTGCTGGACCTGAGTATGCAACCAAGTACAAGACATTGATCTACCTAGCGGGCTCTGCATCAGCTGAGGTCATAGCCGATGTTGCACTTTGCCCCTTTGAAGCAGTGAAGGTCAGAGTGCAAACTCAGCCTGGATTTGCAAGAGGTCTGTCCGATGGATTACCCAAGTATATAAAATCTGAAGGTGCTCTTGGGTATGTATCCAACACATGCGGCATTTTGTTGGTTCAGCCAAGTCATAGTCTTGTTAGCGTTGTAACTTTCTCCTGTCTATGAATACAGGTTATACAAGGGCATCGTTCCTCTCTGGGGTCGTCAAATACCATGTAAGTTTGGCAAATTACCTCTGTTTTTTCTTTAGATATGTAGTTTTTACCAAAGTATATATGCTCCAAATTATTCTCTGCATGCTCAATTTCAAAGAGAGCTGGTTTTGTTTGCTTGTCTTACTGCAACATGTTATTCGTTGATTGCTACTTGGATGGTTGCTGAGTGTTCTACCAATATATACATTCAATGGTCTAGCGAAGCTGCCTGTTACTGCAGTTGACCTTCTGTTATGGTTTATTTACTTCTCCTTTTTTCTGCTTTGCACGAGAATATTACTGATTTGTGTAAAGCTCAACACACTTGAGGATACTGGTTGATGCTTACTCATGTTTTATTTCTTTTGACGTTTGGTCTTTCAATTTGTTGACTTTCGCATGCAATTAGAAACTTTCTTTATAATGTTTGAGAACTTGTTAAGATCACTTGTATCTTATGAATAAGTAATTTCTGGATTCATGTCCCTAGCAAATAGCTTAAGCTGGCAAAGCATTTAGGGCCTGTCTAGTTTGACTTTTATATTTTGCTTTTTGCTTAATCTAAATCTCGCAGCCCATGCACTTTGGCTTCTTTTTAAAAAAAAAAAATTCAAAACTTTTGGAACTTTCACGACGCACCTATGTTAACTTACATTCACTTAAAATTTTTTCATCATTTTCTGAAATTTGATTACTCTTTTATATTTTTGTCAAGCTTTACTTCTATTCAGATCCAAACATATAGGCCCTAAGATAATTTGGCTTGGGACTTGCTGTGCTGTTGTGTGGTTCCATTCCCTGATATACTTATTTACCAGCTTGCATAGGCTGGCTTTTCTTCAACTTTGAAATTTTAACAGCACTATCTGCAGTAACATAATTAATTAACATGCATTTTCTTGCAGATACGATGATGAAGTTCGCATCTTTTGAGGCCATTGTTGAGATGTTCTACAAATACGCTATTCCCCGACCGAAAGATCAGTGCAGTAAATCTCTGCAGCTCGGTGTCAGTTTCGCTGGTGGTTATGTGGCAGGTGTTTTCTGTGCTGTCGTGTCTCATCCTGCCGACAATCTTGTCTCTTTCCTCAACAACGCTAAGGGAGCAACTGTTGGTGATGTGAGTGTTCCACTTGCTGTGTTTCCCTGTCGTTCGCTTCTTGGCTTGGATATGATATCTGCTGTACTCACTACTGTTTGTTTTCTTGTTGTGCAGGCTGTGAAGAAAATGGGTGTGGTGGGTCTCTTCACCCGTGGTCTTCCTCTCCGTATAGTCATGATCGGTACTCTTACTGGAGCCCAATGGGGTATCTACGACGCATTCAAAGTTTTTGTGGGACTGTAAGTTTTCCCCAGATATTTTAGATCTCTTAAACTTAATTTCTGTATAAATTGTTTGAATACTAATGGCAACTTATTACGAATTCTAGGCCAACAACGGGTGGTGTCGCTCCTGCTGCTCCTGCTGCCGCTACTGAGCTTGCCAAGGTTTAGAATGTCTTAGTGACCAAGGGGATCGGCATTTGTGTCAGGCAATGAAGACTTATCTGCAGTGGGAAGTGATAATAATAGTAGATTTGCTGGTGCTGGTTCAATGGCTCTCGAAGTGATTTGACTATTCTTTCATATTCGGAACTCAAGTGTTCAATTTTTACTTGACTGATTTTTGTTGTGGGGAGGATGGCTAGGTCCGTCTCCTTTGGATCTATTAAATCTTTTTGTAGCTAGGTCCTATGTTCTAAATCCGGCCGAAACTAAGGTTTTGAATCCCCCCATGAACGGTTGCAGAGGCATACAATTAAATAAACAGACAGTTTGGGGGCCATAATAGGAGGTATTCTTTTGGATACTTGAGATAAATCCTCTGTGATTGTTCTTTCTTGTTAACTCTTTGCCTTACTCATCTGAAAACGCGCTGTTGTATTTGTTTCGATGCCACTAACTATCCTTCACTCCCCAAAACTCTACCGAGCTGAAAAATATGGAAGTTTCCATCGTTGCTGTGCGCCACCTTTTGATTGTAGATATCGGCCCTGTGTAGGTTCTGCATGGCGAGGACTGTATATAACCCAATGTCCTTTTCTTTTCGCCTACAGCTCTTTGGTTCTGCCTGGGAATCTTTGCGAAATTGGTAATGCTGCATTGAGCCTCATTTGGTGTGATAAATCTGTTGTCAACGAACCTTGGATTCCAGTTCATGGATTGAGTATTTCAGTGTTTCGCCAGCGATTACGTCGTGAATCAGTCTAGCGGATTATGCAATAAACTAGGACCGACAAAATTTGGCGGAAGTGATCGTTGAACTTTCAAGGGACTCCTAATCCTACGTACGGTAGAAGTTCGCTACCAACGGGAGGAGCTAGTTTCTAATTTCAGCTCGTGTACATTCCACCGAGCAGTCCACCTTGGTGCATTTCACCACGAACAATGTAAGAATTTACGGCAGAGGTGGTTGGCCTAACAAAATTATCTAGTGGGGAAGGGAGAGGACTAAGATCTTCAATTACCCCTGAAGTTTACTCCCCGCAGTAAATTGTCGTGCTCGGAATCAATGTTGAAGAAGTCGAACCTTTTACTTTCTGTTTCGCTTGGAATAAATCTGTCGTTCTGTCCTTCTCTTTTCAGCTAGTTTCATGGATTTTAACCTTTTGAGTCGGATTCGTGGCTGGCGATTTCTTCTTGTGCTGGCGTGAAATATAAATGGTTAAATACCCTCAGCAGGCAAATTGTGAATAAACCTTAAATGTCAAAGAAATCCAGAGGCTCATTCACCAGCACAAATAAAAATCTTATCTATAGTTATTATATGGAAAATGCTCGTCAAATAGATCTTAGTACCAAAGTATAAATAGCCACATGATACCCACAAAACCCTCACCCATATTTAAAAAAAAAAAAAAAAAAGGCCCAACCTGAGCTCCAGAGCTCTAAAATTACAGTGAAATGACCAAAGAATAAGTTTATTGATGCTATAGTACAATATGTCAGCTGAAACCTGTCCTCCGTTATTACTTAAACAGATGAGTTGCCGGGACTTTGACCATCTTCAACATTCATCAAGCAAGGTTGACTGTGAAGGAAACATACGGATGAGTATCTGCATCACCTCCCAGCCCGGCCATCCCTCCCACATCTTCTTCAGATTTCCAGTATGCACTGTAATAAGACAGACGGATCGATGAGTCAACAATTATTTGCTCAGGAAAAGCTGCATGATTAGCAGTTAAATTCTAATATGCAACCATGTTATGCGGAAAGAAATGGATAATGGGTGACTAATTAGATGTTGAAACCAAACATCAGCCAGAGACTGTGCGCGTGCGTACTCATATGTGCGCGCGCGCGTGTGAGAGAGAGAGAAGGCTCGCAGTTACATCATTTTCTTTATAGTTCCGAATCTTCAGATCCAACAATGCCATACGCATCATCAAATAAAAGGCTAAACAAAAAGATTTCTGCTAGAAGTTACACAAATAGCCTTCTTCAGCCTTTTGCTTTTAACCTCTTAAGATGATTCAAACCCAAGGTCAGAGATTCAAGGCATGAGGAGGAGGAGGAGGGGAGAGAAGAGGAAGAAAAGGGGAAAGAAAGAAAAGGGGGGGGGGGGGTTTGTGTGGTGGGGGTGTAGAGAGAGAGCAAAGTGACAAAAACAGAAGTTACAGAAATTGACAAAGAAAGACCAGCTATAACAAGAGAAGACCTAGAAATTTGAGTTTAGGGGAAGAAAGTTAAAAAGTTGACCTACAATCAACAAATTCTGGAGGGAATGGGGTGCCATGTCCTCCACCAAGGTCCGCAAATTCATTAACAAGATCAAACTTCCACAGAAGATTGCTCTTGGAAGTAGTTTTAATAGGGACTCCCACATTAAGGGAAAAAAAGGGAAGCTCGTAGAGGTGTTGCTAGAAGTCAATGGTGAAATTGCACCACAATCACTTAGCCTAAACTTTACAGACCAGGAGTGCGATATCCATCATTGATGACGCAATAGTCTGCGCCTGTCTTTTTTGGCCATGAATAATCTACGCTTTTGCCCATTGCAAAGGCTAGTCACTAGATTTTATCAGCCAAAGTACTCAAAGGAAACATGATACAATACAAATTTAATCATGTGTTTAAAACGAAGTAAAGCTTTTTATGTTTGACTTGCCTATTTGAATTGTCGCACAAGCCTTCAAGAATTGGACGGACTTTTTTCTCACTTTTCACTGATGGAGCAAGAACACATGCCTGAAATCGCATCAACAAATTACGCTAAAAAGTCAACTATAAATAAAGAAAGCAATGGCAGTAAGAGACAGATTATGGCATTAAGCTCACCAAGAAAGATGGCGGCAAACCATATCGCAAGATACTCTCTGCAAAGACACGTACAGCACAGAAGTGCATCCACGAGCTGAAAACCTACAGTTAAGCAACACATACGATAACAAGTATGCCAAAGCAAAATAGAGCAACTGAAATGGTACATTTCACTTGTATTGCAATTAACAGACAAGTACGACAGCAACATAATGTTATTTCTGCAACATAAACAAAGAAAAGGACTTAATCGATGCTTTAACATTATTGTCAATGGGAAGGTCCAATGCTACTTCCTTTAAAATAGAGGCCATCTAAAACTGGTAACCTCTCATGACTCACTTTTCGAGCAAATTTGAAATATAATGAATGTAAGAAATCTCCCGCCAGGATATTGTAAGTTATCTCAATACAGTTATCAGTTTACATGCCTTCCCCAGTTTTAATAGTGCACTGGAGTCCAACCACAGGCTGATGCTTTCAATTATGGACAGCAGATGTATATCTCCCTTGAAGATTAGAATCCCAGCTTCAAGATCAAGAATAACAAAACAATACCTCTCCATAACTGGTATAGCACCATTGCAAAAGAGAGCTTCTAAGATTCTCCTGATCCCGAATCAACCTCTCCAACTCCTGCTTCCTGCCCTCTTGTGCCTCCGAATTGTATTCGAAGTCACGAATCTACATGGCAACATAATTAGATCTCCGATCCATTCAAAAAATAAGCATATCTTTGTTAAATGCACCTAAAGGCTTTAGAAGAACAAAGCATGGTCAGGAGAGGTAAGCTGTTGTTGAGTTTGGTCACTTTTTCAGTGCTCATGCATCAGAAAAAGCCAGTGCAACTAATTGGGAGGCACACCTGAAAACCTCTTTCCCGAGCACTAATCCGAAAGTTATCAGCAACTCGGCGAAAGAGCGTGACGGTGTAAAGAGCGTATTCGTTATCCTCATACAACTTCTTTGAGGATCTGGGGACCTGAATGATCATAGAATTAGCAAGACAAAGCAGGAAGAAAGTAGGGTAGAGAGTTGCAGAGATTATCCTGGAAACACATTACATGAAACAGAGGTAGCACTTATCATAATACTGGGGCAGTGCCAAAGCACACGGAGTGATAATGTAGAGATAAAAGAAACGCTTACCACATAGCTTGTCAAAGTTTCATAGCTTGACAACCAATCCTTCTGCGAGTATTTAGGTACTACTGCGAGGAGAGTTATCAGGTTTTCTGACATGACAATATCCTCAGGTTTGACCAGATTTGAAAGATCACGGACAGCTAAGCTGATGTATAGAGAGAAGTAACCAAGCAATGAGTAATGGAAGAATTAATGCCGTAGTCCAATCAGAACTGGGATAATAGTTTTACCTTCCACTCTGCTTTCTGTTGATAGTGTTGAGCTGACTCCGCACATTGTTATATTCAGCAACACGAACCTAACATACAAGAGAGAGCTTTAAGAACCAATGAACTAACAGGCAATGGTCATGATAGCATGTGTTAGCTTTGCACAAAAGAGGTGCCAAATTTGATGTCTGATCACCAACAGTTGCTAAGCTGACCTTTTGCAGCAGCAACAACAGCATCATTATCAACCAACGCACCTTTATTCCCTCAGCTATGTTCATCACATGAATGCTGTCATGCCCACTCTCCCTTAGCTCGACTATCAAGAAAGACTTCTATGCAAAACAGAAGCAAAACTACTTCTCCCTCACATGGACCAACTACCTCATTCAGCTAAGGAAGGCATCAACAGATAACAAGTACATATACTAAACATGAAAATCAAAATGAAGGTTTACCTTTAGATCATCTTCAATCTTCGCGACTTGTCCCTGAATTGTGTCAACAATCTCCCTCAAGGGAGACATCGTAGGGTACTTGGCATCATCCCAGACAAACCTTCCATGCAAGATCAAGGCTCAGTTTCCGACGGAAAGAGTACTTCTACATGCTAAAAGGTAAACAAAAGAACTACATAAAGCAATAATAAAAGGTTAGGTTCCTCCATTTCCCCAAAAGGCCCGAAATTGAATTCGTAACGGAACACGGGCACCTATTTCTAAGATACTACCAATTTTCCAGAAGAGTGACACAAGTAAGAAATATGACACAATTAAGAACTAACGCATACCTTGTGAGGTAAGAATCAACGGGCACACCATCCACAGTAAGAGAACTGCTCTCCACACCCGACACCCTCTCCAAGTCCTCGATCTGACGCCTGATCTTGTGCGACACGCCTTCCACGAAGCTATTCGACTGCGCATTCACCCAACAACCCATATACCCAATTACCCACTCTACCGAAGAAAGCAGCAAATAAACAGCTCAGAATCCGGAAATTCCAATGGGTCGCAATGACCACGAAGACTAACCGACAAAATCGATCCAAAACTAGACAAGCGAAAAAACTTACGCCGCTAAAGATGAAAAAAAAAAAGAATCACCTTTGTGAGATCGTCGCTGAGAGCTAGGAGAGAGTCTAGGGTTCCCACGCGGAGATTGGGTATATTGAACTGCAGAATCGAGCGGGGATCAGCTTCGAAGGATTCGACAAAGATCGGGAAAGGGGAAACGAGCAAGGTCTCGGAGTCGGATCTCCAAGAAGAAGAAGAAGAAGAAGAAGAAGGGGAATACCCGGTAGAGAGGGGTGTCGAAGGAGTGCCTGGAGATCTGCTCCTGCAGGCGGTTCCACAGAGAAGAGGCGGACATGGAGCCCTGCACCGGAAGCGACACCACCCAGTATCGGCTCGCCATTGTCTTCCGAGCTGGCCGACGACGTGGAGAGAGAGGCTATCAGCGACGGCGGAGATCGGAGGCGGAGTATACGTCTGAGTGGAGCGATGCGGTGAAGCTCCGTCCTTTCCTTGGCCCAACGTCGCTCCAAAATCTCACAGGCTTCGCCCGCTCCCCTCCTCCTTATTTTGTTGTTTTCCCCTTAATGAGAAATTGGTGCCGAGAAACGGACTTCTCGCGAGTGCGATCGTATTTTATAGCAGTAAAGAAATCATTTTTCAATAAAACTCTTTTTTTTTCTCCATAAATTTTTTTTTTTTGGGTAAAAGTTGATTATGTAATTAAATGGACATGTAGTTCTGCGACTATTAGTACGAGCGATTCATGACACGGAGAAAGTCGTGTCAATAGTTTCACGGATAATCACCTCGCATGGTCCCTTAATTTTTATTGGATGTATAATGTGATTTCTGAATTTTTAACTTATTCAATGTCATTATTAAACTTTATTTCGTTATATATAATATAATTCTTAAAATTTTAATTTGTTCAGCATGGTCCTAAATATTTTGTAAATTTTCAATCTAGTTTCTAGGCTATATGAAAACATCCAATCTTATTATTTCATTAATTCAAGTTTAAAGATAACATTGAATATTTTCATATAAATTAGGATAACTTTTCCCTCCCTTTTAACCAGCCCTAGTTTTTTTTCCCCCTTTTCCACTCTCTTTTTCTTCTATTCACACACTTTCTTCTTTAATCTCTATGGAGGGGAGGTTTGAGCTAGATCTCTCCCTCCTCATCCCCTTTTCTTAGGCTTTTTTTATTCTTAATTTCCTTTTCTTATTTTTCTCTCCGTTTGGGAGTTTTTATCTTCCGATTTAGTTTATATATAAAAAATTCTCTCTTTCATTTTTAAGGAAATATTTATCCCGATCTAGTTTAAATTTGAATTTTTGGCATGCATATTTTCGAGAGTATGCTTTTCTCGAGTTTCGTTGATGTACAAGTCTAGTGTCAAAATAGATCATAGGAGTTTCATGAAGATTTCGCTCTTACATGTGTCAAATCTGTGTTCGTTCAAACTTTTTATTCTATTCGATGGTGATGTTGGGAGCACAAAATCTAAGTGCACACTGTCGAAAGGCAAACCTATAATAACAGATGGAGATCTTGAAGTGTACTTATTATTGAAAAAAGATTCAATGATTAACCATTGATTTTCGTATGAAAAAGTCACAAAGGTGTTATTTGAGCAAGTGATCACTAACCTTATTTTGATGATTTTTTTTGTTGCCCAGAACTTATTTTGTTTTAAAATTGTATGATATTTGTTTTGGTTTGCAGTTGAACTAAGATATTGTTCTATTGTATTTCGACGAAGTGAATGAAATATTTTTGATAAATAAATATAAATGATAGACTACATTGAATATATATATATATATATATCAAAAGCTCAATGACGACATTAAGTAAATTAAAAGTTTAAGGATCACATTAGAGCTAAAGTTCAAAGAGTTAAAAATTCAAAGATCACTCCATATAATCAAAATTCAAAGACTATTTGTGTAATTTTTCAAAAGATTTATTATTGACGTAAACATAATTTTGAAGACTTAAAAGCAAGATAAATGAAAATTCAATTAATATTTAGAATTTATTAGTGAATAATTTTCGACGTACTAAAAGTTCAAGATCTTATTGAACAATTTAAAAGTTTAGGGACCATAATAGACATTAGTGGACCATATTGAATAAGTTAAAAATTTAGAGACCATCCTGCATATTTGATCAAAATTCAAAATCATTTGTGTCATTTTTCAAAAATTTTATTACTGACATGAACATAATTTTGAGAACTTAAAACCAAGATAAATGAGACTTCGATTTGGATATATATATATATATATATATATATATAATTTATTAGTGAATAAATCTTGATATTCCCTTTTTAGCTCGAAAAACCCCAAGGTGAAGAAACGGAAAAAAAAAAGGATATTTGTGTATACGCTCGATCATTAAACACATTTTAGAACTTCTTCGAGGTTCATTTCAATGCGGAATGCAACAATATCGAGTTTCATTTGTCCCAAAAGTTGATGCACATTGAACAGATATACCCGCCCACCGTGGGGCTCGAACCCACGACCACAAGGTTAAGAGCCTTGCGCTCTACCGACTGAGCTAGACGGGCTTTTGGCAGCAACTTCTTTCAGTTTTATTTAAAAAGTAAAACATAGCCATTTATGGCTAGAGACGGTCTTGCCTTCCAATTTGTCTCGATTCGACCAAGCAGGCGACTATGCTCAACTTAGCCTTGTCTCGAACCATCGAACCTAACGAGGGCCACGAAACCCTTGTCAGATCTGTGTGAAGTCGACGAGGGTCACTGGCCCTCACTTATGGTCAATATGGGTCGGCTAGCGACCCTCGCCGGACTTGAAAAACAAAGGGAAAGAAAACAAAAAAGCGTATAAAAAATAAAAAAAATAAAGAAAATTACAAAAAAAAAATCACTAGATTTGTATTACATAAAAATATTCTAATAATGTCATTTTTTAGAAAATTATATATAAAAAAAATAAGTATTCCATGATTTGATTGAATATAGAAGTGTTTAAGTAATACGAGTCAAGTCGAGTATGGATTGGATTGAATAATTGTCATTAAAGTTGTACCGCATAAAAATGAATTAATATAGATTGCCACATTTTTAAGTTATGCCCCATTTGTTTTGTTAAGATCGAATGATTTGAAAACTATTTTCTTTCTCACTTACAGCAATAAATGAATAACAAATATTTTCATCATCCACAACGACTTTTAGACATGAGAAAATGTTTTTCAAACCCTTCATTTTCCGCGAATGGATGGAGCGTTATAGTTCGGTCTCTTAACTTCCGATTGGTAGAATTTCAATTTCAACTATTTTGTTCGATTGAGTCTTACTTCTGTCCCAGCAAGTTTCAAGAACTATTCAAATTAAGGCCCTTCTAGGAATCAACTTCTTTAGTACTCAACTACACTTCCTCTTAAAGATTATAAATACCAAACATCTGACTTCATAGTAACAATGAAAGCATGCCACAGAGTTTGACATTACAGTCGTTATTTCTTATTCAAATCTACATAGATAAGCATATATATACGGATTCAAAAGATTTATATACCCATCTTGGCCAAACATAAGTCACCGCCGCTCCAATTCGTTTTTAAGTTCTAGAAAAAAGCAGCTTTATAAGCGGCTCAATCGAGATCACGACCTTAACAGAGGTCATCAAAGCCCCAGTTCTCGACCGAACCGAAGCTTTCCGGTGGGGAAATCCTAGCAAAGTTGGTCATGGATCCGCCCAAGAAATCGAGCGGAGAGTCATCTGAGAAGCTAGTGTCGTAGACAAATGACATCTCCACATCGTGATCGATGGTGGGGTAGCTCTCTTCGAAGGTTTTGATATCATTGCTCATCTCGTTGTGGTCTTGAAGAGGGAGGTCACTGATGGTGGTCTTGGCGATGTCCGTATAGACATCTTCTTCAGAAGCTTTTCTGGCCTTAATAACCTACCAAGATGTAGATAGTTATAGCAATTACCTGTTGTCCAATAATCACGACAGCCGTGCACTAGGAAATCTTCCCCATCCCATTCGTGCATAAGAATAGCATTGAACTTACATAGTTGTGATTTTGACAGTCTTGGTATACCATGATAAAGTCTCCAAGTTGTAACCCGTGTGTGGTAACAAAATCCCCTAGGACATAAAACAGACCATAAAGTTCCTATTGGAAAGCTAAAAATAAACAAAGTAACAATGTGAATCTTGCTTTTTGAAACAATGATGTGCATACCGGTGTTCTCAAGGACATACATCCGACTGTTGTTATTAGGCCAAAATCTGTAGGAAGAGATATGTCGATTCAGCAAAGTCATTGCATCAATGAGAAAGGCGCGAAGAATAGAAAAAAAAAATTGTTCCATCTTAATCACACTTAACCAAAACTTTCTTAGATAAGCAAAATCAGTCACTACAAGCATGGACAAATGCACTACTGTTGCGATTTAGGTTAACATAGAAGTATACTCAAACCTGTATTTGAAGCTCCATGTGTGCTGACCATCCAAGTCAAACATGTTGATGGGAATGCCCTCCTTGGATTCAAGCGTAGGAAGGTGGGTCTCCGCTGCTTTCTGAAATAATTTGCGCAGTTGCCAATTCCAATTAATTATTACTCGATGCTAACACTAGCGAATAGCCTAAAATGGAGATTTTTTTTTATAGTAATGACAAACAAAGTTAAATATATGTGTAAAGATGAGCATGTACCTTTGGGAGTATAATTCTTCTCAGGGAGCTCACATCACTATTCTTGAGTTCCTTTTGAAAGAGGAACCTTAGTCTTTGTGCATCGATTTCCTATAATCAAAATCCGAGTCATCAATGTTTTATCGAGATTATTGCAAAGAGGATACTCAAAACACGCACCAAGGCTCGCAGCAAAGTGAAGTGAAGCATAATTCGTGATTCAACTAAGCTACTACATCCCTTGCGGAAAAGAAAAAAAGGGCGGAAAATCCGGGAGCCAAACTAATCGACAAATCATGTCCAAGCCTTGAGTAGTACCAACAAGATAACTTATCATATAAAGGACTATCGTTACGTTATGGTTCTTGTCACCCAAATGACATACACCGTGCTTTTACGGATCCAGACAATTTACCCGATATGGTGAGCTCGAAACGCCTAAATTGACCGTTGTAAACAAGATCCGTTGCCGGTTGCTGCTATCCATTAGGGAAGTAGATGCCGGCCGTTAAACAGAACAAGCCGATAAACAACCCAAAAAAAAAGTAGTTCTAAATCTGACCAATCTGATCGACCCCAAGACTACACAGGAAGCCATCCAAGAAAATTCTTCTACTAGATCTCTATATGAAGATTGGACTAAACTAGACCGAGGGCTAAATCGTAGGATACATGTTTAACTCTTTTTTGCCCTCTTTTGAATCAAATATCTAGAAACGTTATAGATATAAACATCCATTACATACATCTATTTGGCAAAACGTTCTTGATTAAGCACTCGGACATTCTTGAAGTCTCATGTCCCCTGTTCAGCTTATACCTCCTCGGTACCCTAATCGGTTCAAAAGGTTCTTGGGGGTTCCTCACCTTTTTCCGCCAACTTTCTTTGCTAATTCATCTACACACATTGCTCCACTTCACCGCTAAATTCCTCAACATGATAAAAAAAATAATAATAATCAACACAAGATTCTCTCTTCTGTCCAAGCCATTGTTACATGGGCTTGATCCACTATTATTAGTTCATAGAAAATTATGCTTCAAAATCTCATCTTTCTGCACAAAAGCCCTGTTAAAAAGACACCAAACCCTAGACGATAGCTAAAAATTGAAGAAAGAAAAGAGAAAGGTGGGTATTAATTAGCGGACGAGAGATTTACGACGATCGATATCAACAGAGAAAAGATCGATCTTGAAAATGAAAAGATCATCAGTGACCCATTGACCAACCCAAGCTTTACAGAACATGAACCATTCGTTAAGACAGAAAAGAAAAAGGGTAAAAAAAAAAAAACAAGTTTGGGGGGGCTCACACGTGCGCGTGGCTGGAGGAGAAGGGGGCAATGCGGCACGTGCGAGGCGGAGGTGCGAGGGAAGGTGGGGAAGCTGACGTGAGGGCGCCTGAGCCTGGGCGTCCTCTTCCTCCTCAGGACCACCCCGAGGGTGGCCAAGGCCGCGACCAGGTGGGACTCGTCCCGGACTGGCCCGGCATTGTGGTCGGTATCGCAAGCCTTCTTCGTGAGCCCACGATCCTCATCGTGATCCGCCGCCACGATCATCATATTTTTTTCCCTGCGAGCGAGTGGGTGGTCGTGTGGCTTCTGGGTTTCAGTGTAGAGAGAGAGAGAGAGAGAGAGAGAGAGAGAGAGAGCGGGGACTGAGAGTTTGTTGCAGACGGAGGAGCTACAGGTGGTAGAAATGGTAGTGAGGTGGGTGTTAAAAAGAGGCCGAAGCAATTTTTTTTTTAAATCTCTCTCTCTCTCTCTCTCTCTCTCTCTCTCTCTCTCTATGTGATGAGATGAGTGGTGGGTGTTCTTTACATTTCCGTTTTCGGGCTTTCTTCTTCTTCTTCTTCTCTCTCTCCCCCCCCCCCTCCCTGTTTTGGAACTTTTATGAGCATTGTTGACTTCACAGCGAGGCAATGGCGACATGTGTGCATGCTGCATTCAGGCCATTGTGATAATTGTGATACCGGGGGTCATATTTTCATTTTTCATTTTTTTTCTTTTTTCTTTTCTTGGCTTGTTTTCTGGGGAAGCTAGGGTTTGGTTTTGGCGAGCACCGGGACAGGAGGGGGTGCGGGAGTGGAGACAGGTGGGCAACGTGCATTCATTCATGCATCTCTCGCTCTTCTTTTTCTTTTTTTTTCTTTTTCTTTTTTGCTTCGATTCGCAACGACGCACATGAATGTTCATGTGCATAAAGACATGTGATGCATAGTCCCGCGGGGGGGGGGGGGGGGGGGGAGGAGGAGAAGGTAAACTCGAGAAGATGATGGTGACCGATGAGGGTTGAACTGGGGTTTGGGTTTGGGTTTGGGTTGGAATTCAGCGGTTAGCATTGAGAAACGGGAAGTAAGAAAAACAATGGGGGTTAGAGGTGGAGGGAAGAGGGGGAAGAGGCTAGGGTTTGGCCAAGAGGAGGAGGACGAGTGGAGGACGTCGGGGTTCCAGGTGTTGCAAAAGCTCTGAGCTTTTCTTCCTCATTTTCCTCTCTCTTTTCTCTCTCTTCTGCGGAGTTTCATTAGTTGCTTCACCACCAACCCAGAAACCGATGGCGTATGCTTGGAGGTTTCGTCCTCTTTTATGGCATAATCTACGCGCGCGCGCTCTCTCTCTCTCTCTCTCTCTCTCTCTCTCACAACCTGGGTTTTCAAATTTCTGCAACTCGAAGCTCTGAGAACACATGGTGTTTTCTTTTCTTCCATTTCTTCTCGTCCTTTTTTTTATTTTTTATTTTTTTTGGCATGAGGGGCATAATTTGCTGCGAAAGGTTTTGAGTTTTACGTGGAGATGAGAAAACATGTAGGTCTGCTCATAATATGGACAAGGTTGCCACGTCACTTCAATATTGGACGCATGTGCGGCTGTATAAATTCTATAATTTTCCGACCCACAAATAATTTAAAAAAATTTCTAATTGCCTCATGTGTCAATGCCCGCAGCGTGACAAACCATAATTTATAACTCAACGAAGCTGACGATATCAACTGTGCAAAAAAGAAGAAGGGATATCTACCACCAAAGCTAATTTGGCAAACCGGTGTCTGAGCATAGGCTAATACCAACAAGATAACTTATGTTTAATAAGAAAGAATAATTAAGAGAAAATGGTAAAAATGGTATTTGTTCTTTAATGAATAGTATGTATAACCATGTACAAGAGAAGCCTTTATATAGGCTTGGAAGAGGTAAAGAATTTAGTACTCTTTTTATGTGGGACAAAAAGGAAAGAAGAAAACCTAATATTCTACCACAAGGAAGGGTAGAGCATAATCCTAATATATACAATATATCTAACACCCCCTCAAACTCAAGGTGGGTTAACCGACGAAAGTATTGGAAAAAAAAGTGGCAAATAGTTAGGATGTAAGAGATTTGGTGAAGACGTTCGCAAGCTAGGTTGCAGAGGCCACAAAAGAAAGAGAAATGAAGCGTGTTCGGATCTAATAATGAATGATGTGATAATCGATATCAGAGTGCTTGGTACATTCATGAAAGATCGGATTTGTAGCAATGTGAATAGCACTCTTGTTGTCACAATGATACCCAAATCAACAAGGAGACAACAAAGGCAAATAATCTTGACTGTAGTGTTGATCATAGCTCATTACTCAACCTCAATATAGGAGCAAGACATGACAGACTGCTTCTTAACATGCCAAGAAATCATAGAATCACAAAAAAAAGAATCAAAGTTCTATAATGGACTTATAGTTAGTAACATCCACCGCCTAATTAGCATAGGAGTAAGCACGAAGAGCAAGTGAGGAAGTTGATAGGAGAAGAAAAGAGCGAGTCAAAGTACCAAGAAGATATTGTAGAATCTGAAGCATGGCTACATAATGAATTGTATGAGGAGCCGCTACAAACTAACTGACAAATGAACAACACAAACAATCTTAGGATGAGTGTTGTAATATAGATAAGGCTGCCAACAAGAGCTCGATAGCGAGTGACATTAGACAGAGGTTCACCATCATCCAGATGATGGTGAACAATATAAGCAATATCAGGACGAGTGGTCGTAAGATAGATAAGACTACCAATAAGAGCTCGATAGCGAGTGACATTAGATAGAGGCTTACCATCTTCTAGACAAAGCCGTCAATGAAGTTCAATAGGAGTAACCATAGTACGAGAATCGAATAATTCATCACGAGCGAGAATGTCAGTGATGTAAATCTGCTGGGAGAGAAGAATACCACAATGATTATAAACAACCTCAATATCGAGAAAATAATGTAAGAAGCCCATATCCTTCATAGCAAACTAATGGTGAAGATATTGCTTAGTAGTATAAGCAATATGAGTAGAATCATCCCCAGTAATAATAATATCATTAACATAAAATAGCAAACTGGTACAAGTAGCAGGAGAAATGTAAGTAAACATAGCATGATCATTCTTGCTCTGAACAAAATCAGCTGACTGCATAACATATGCAAAATGCAAAATGTTCAAACCAAGCTCGAGGAGCTTATTTGAGACTATAAAGGGCCCGATGAAGATGACAAATCTAACTAGGAGAATGAGGAAGACTAGGATATGGTTGCATATAGAGTTCCTCCTGAAGAACCCTATCAAGAAAAGCATTCTTCACATCAAGCTAAAAGAGAGGTCAATTTTGAACAAAGGCTATTGCAAGAAGAATGCGAATAGAAGCTATTTTGGCAACAATAGCAAAGGTCTTCTCGTAATCAATCCCACAATCTTAATCAAAACCACATGCGATGAAATGCGCATTATAGCACTCAATACTACCATCAAAGTAAGTCTTGATCTTTTAGATTCAATGACAAGATATCAAGGACTTCCCTGATATAAGAGGTAAAGATTCCATGTACCATTGTGCTCAAGAACAAACAACTCCTCAAATATAACGTCATGCTGCTTGGCATGACATATGGCCATACGATAATGTGATGCTTCCTGCAAAGTGTGGACAACAGTCATAAAGGAACTAAACTATTGCTGCCACCTACTTAGCCAAAGGATGTCAATCCCACAGAGGATTTCGCCAAGGGGATGATGCGGGAGAATCATCAAAAGTCGTCAGACTTGCAGGTGAAGTAGACAAAGGAGGCATAACAAGAGAATGTGGTGACACTATGTCAAGCGGAGAAAACGCTAGAGGAGGATTAGGATATGAATCAAGAGGAAAATCTATAAAAATATGTGGAGAGGATTATGAAGAAGCAGAAGAGGTGGAAAAGAACAATAAATGCTTAAAGAATTGAACACTACGAGAGATACAAATATGTCGTGAAGAAGAATCATAACACCTGTAGCCTCCATGTTCTGTGTTGTAACCCAAGAAAGCACACTGAACTGACTTGGCAATTAGTTTGGTATGCTCATGAGGAGGAGGAAGCACCTAACACATACAACCAAAAACACAAAGTTGGAGATAAGTGGTTGATTTGGAGAAAAAACGTTGGTAAGGAGTGGCTTTGAAAAGGACAAGAGAAGGAAGGCAATTAAGGGGGAACAAAATGAGAAAACATGAGGGCATTAGTAGTATCTAGAATATGTTGGTGTTTTCACTCAGCAAGACCATTTTGACTAGGGACACTAGGACATGACAACTAAGGTGGATACCCTAAGAACTTAAGAAAGAAGGAAAAGCTATAGAGAGATACTTTCTCACTTGAATCATAATGAAAAACTTTAATAGTTTTAGAGAATTGAGTAGAGATCATTGCTGTAAAAATTTTATAGATAGAAATTCATCCCAAAAACGCATGAAATAAACCCAGATATAATGAGAATAATCAGCAATGAGCAATACATAATACTTAAAACCAATTTTAGAAGTAGGGAACATGATTGCAAACATTCCAAAGGACTAAATCAAGATAGCTAGTAGAAATAGAAGAGCTAACAGGAAAGGGAGGTGCATATTGTTTAGCTAAAGGATACTAGTACAAGGATGCATAGTAGTAAATGAAACATGCCCAAGTACATCCTATTAATGGAGAAAAGACAAATAAGATACAAATATATGACCTAGACGTTAGTACCAACAGTCAAGATCGAAGATGGCGAGAATAAGTTAAGGTGAGTTAGTTGAAGATGCTTCATGTCTACTACCCCTACCAATCGCCCAACCACTTGTACAATCCTGCATAACACAATAATCAATAGTAAATGTCACAATAAAACCCATATCAGTAAGTTGCCCAACAGATAAGAGACTAAGGGCTAAATTTGGTATTTGCAACACATTAGGTCCATAAAAACTTCCAAGGATAGTTAGGTAGCCTTGCACAATGGCATTAAGAGAGGATCCATCGGCCTAAAGAACCCTCCTAGTTTTTTTAGTGCAATTTGTTAAGTGAGATGACGAGCAAAGGCAGTCATGTGATGAGCAATACTAGAGTCGAGAATCCAGCAAGAATGATCACTTGAGGATTACGCAGAAACTACAATGGCAATACAGGAAGATGCACTAAAAGACCCAAGATGAAGTTGAGTTAGACAAGAAAGCTAGGCCTCAATAACAGCAAGATGATTATTTGAAGACAAGGATGAAGTGGTACAATCCACAAATGGAGAAGTCATATGTGCAACTGAGCACGAGGATGTATTAGGAAGATCACACAACTTTTGCAAACATCGATCCTCAAAATGTCCATTCTATTTACAATAATTACAAAAGGATGTGAGCCTCATTGAGTAGAGAGGCACGTTGGGAACCGGGTTAAAAACCTCGCTAAGAGGGGCTAGACTGAAAACCATGTTGAGAGGAGCCAGATTGGAAAGCTAGCTATGGAGTGGCCAATACAGCAGAGGAATCCGAAGGGGGAGCATCAAGAATTCTTCATCATTTTCCTTGACTTGAAGTTCCTTGACTACATCAAAGAGAGATGGAGAATGACAACAATAGAGAATTTGACTGTGAACTCTCTCAAAATCTTGTCAGAGTTGCATCAAGAATTCATAGAGACAATACTTGTTTTGATCTTCAAGCTTGGATGTAGCACAAGTAGTGCAACCAACATATGTGGGACATGCTGTACGAGCCAACATATTAAGTTGGGACCAAAGAGACGTCATATAGTTACAAAAATCATGAAGAAATCATGTATCCTAGGTAGCAAGATGAAGTTCCTCTAGAAGAAGATAATACGAACAGGACCTATCTATGTAAACATCTCAACAGTTTGATCTTATAACTATTTCATGCCAACTATTTAAGAAAACTGGGGGTGAAGATTACGGTTAATAGAACCAAACAACATTGCCCGTGCAAGATTCCAAGCCCTAATTTCATATTCGCGTTGAGCAATCTGAGTAGCACTAGGTTTCGGCTCAACAGTATCAAACAAATCTATAGGACAAGAACGATTACCATTAACATGCTCATATAAATCACAATAAACCAGAGCAGTCATCATTGAGGGTTTCCAAATAACATAATTAAAACCATCCAACTTAACATCAATGTGATCACTACTATCAGCCATGATTCTGAGAGCAATAGTTTAAAGCGGAAGCAAGAAAATATATGGGTGACGAAGGCTCCGTTTGTTTCACGGAAAATGACCTCCTGGGGGAAAATATTTTCCAAGAAGTCATTTTCTAAGAAAATAACAATATTTTTCAGTGTTTGGCTAATACTTAAAAATGAAATGGAAAACAATTTTTGTCGTTTGGCAAGCAATTGATTTTCCGGCGGCGGCGGGTGGCCGTGGGCGGCAATCGACGGTCAAGGACCGACGGCGGCGACCAGCGGAAAATGATTTCCTCTTTTCAAAATGAGGAAATCACTTTTCATAATTTTCAAATGAATTTTTCCATAGGAGGAAAATATTTTCCAGGTTAGCCTATTTCCCCCCTCCCCAAACGCCGAAAAATCCGGAAAATATTTTCCAGGAAGTCCTTTTTCGTGAAACAAACGAAATCGAAGACAAAATCGGAGGTCAATTGCGAGATCGAGGTAAAAGACAAAGTAGACCAGATTGATCGAGACAAAGTCAAAGAAGATCTAACCTTGATGAGGACATCAAATGGATCACAAAGGCAATGAGATGAAGACACCATCGGATGGTCAACGCAAGACAAAGGCCCCATGAAAAGGACAAGTGAAAAAAAAAATTCTCAAGGACGCTTGACTAGGCGAGCAAGAGTGGCGGCTCAATAGCCCTAAGACTGGCAATCTAGTCCACAACTCATTTTTTTATTTTTTTGATGCGAAAGATCCAATTTATGGCAACTGCAGAATATATTTTTAAAACTTTGACTCATTGTCATGATTTATGATGCGGAATATCCAATTTATAGTAGCCGTAAAGCATACTTTCAAGATAATGAACTTGGCTTTGATATCATGATCAGAAAGAATGATTAAGGGAAAATGGTATTTATTCTCCAATGAATAGTATGTATAACAATATACAAGAGTAGCTTTTATATAGGTTTCGAAGATGTGAAGCTTTAGTACGATTTCTATGTGATATTAAAGGGAAAGAAGAAAAGCCTATATGCTCTACCACAAGGAAGGGTAGAGCCCAATTCTAATATATACAATATATCTAACAATGTCAATAAAAAGTATACTTGAACATGTGTTTAAGCTCCATGTGCGCTGACCATCCAAGTCGTACATGATTAAGGGAATGCCCTCCTTGGATTGAAGTGTCGGAAGATGAATCTTTGCCACTTTCTGAAATAACGTGTGCAGTTACCAATTTAAAATAGGTGGTAATAATTACTACTTGTTAACTCTAGTTAACGGCCTCAAGTCGAGATTATCAGATGACAACCATTGACAAAGTTAATTAGATGTAGAGAGATAAGCACATACCTTTGGGAGTATCATACTTCTCAAGGAGCTCACATTACTGTTCTTGAGTTCTTTTTGGAAGATGAACCTTAGTCTTCGTGGATCGATTTGGTATAATAAAATATGAGTCATCGAAAATTTCACGACAATGTAACAAAGAGGATACTTAGGACATGTATCAACGCTCGTAGCTAATTGAAGTGAAAAACATAATTCATAATTCATAATTCAAGGAAGCTAAAGTTATTCATTGTGAAAACAAAGGGGGAAATCTACTACCAAAGCTAATTGGCAAATCAGCATCTGGGCATAGACTAATTCCAACAAGATAACTTATAATGTAAAGGGACTGTCGTTACGTTACGGGTGTTAGTCACCAAAATGACATACATAATGCTTTTCCGAATTCAGACAATTACTAGATATTGGTGAAGTCAAAATGCCTAAATCGATTATTGTGCAGAATATCCATTGCTGTCACCCGTTATCCATTAGGAAAGCTAACGTTAGCATTAAACCAAAAGGGTTAATAAACAGGAAAAAAAATCTGAACAATTGAATCCCTAAGTCTCCACATGAAGCCATTCAAGAAAACTCCCTAGCTATATAAATAAAAATCTGTATCATTTGTAGAAATGGCAATATATTTTTTCAAGTTTCATAGAGTCATCACGTTGGATTGAAAATCTAGTAAATCCTATTTATCAAGATTGGACTGAACGAGACCTAGAGCTGAGCATGGTTTCAAAAAAAAAAAAAACGGGAATCACATAACCGAACTGGTGAAATAAGATAAGCTTTAAGTTTCAAGTTACATAGGGCAGGTTCCATGTTTGAAATTTGGGAACCGGTTTTAATGGGTAGGTTGGAATTGGTTCCAGTTCAGGAGGTAGAACCTGAATCTTGGGACTTGGATCAAGTCTTTGTGTTTCTCTTGTTTTATGTCTTCAAGCGATCCTGCAATTTTTCATGGCGTCCGACGATGAGTGTGTAATCTAGAATCATTAGTGAGAACTTTTATTTCCGGCAATATCCATGACTTAGAATTTCAATTTATCAATATTTCATATTTGTTTTGTGTCCAGATATGAGTTGTGATCGGTAAATTGTACAATTAAATTATGGCCATTGAACGTGATAATTCACTGCAATTGCATATAAGTGGAATCTGGATAGACCCTAGAACTAACTCTGGAGCATGTTATATGGTAAGTTCTAGGTTTCAAGATATGCATAGTAGCTTTCAAATTTCAAAAAAATAAGAAACCATTTCTGACAAGCAGGAATATGAAACCGCTCACCCTAAAGATATTAACACCAAGCCCTTTCCTAAATCAGAAGATACCATGGACCCTTATTTTCCTCTTTCAAATTCTGTGAAAGTCCTCACGAATTTTTGAAATTTCATCACGTCCCCGGCCCCGTGCTGCTTATGATATAGCTCGATACCTTAATTGGATCAAAACGATGTTCGATTCCCCATTGTTTGTTCCTGATTGCGCCTTTTATTATCGAAAGAAATTTGTGAATCATAAATCATAATAATACTCGAGAGTTGTTCCTGATTTTGTTCCTTTTATTTGCTGTCTTCGGAAACTACAAGCTGACTGTTCTCCGCTGGTGAAACTCAAGAGGGAGAGAGAGAGAGAGAGGCCAAATGTAAGAAAGAGGAAAATGAGGAAGAAAAGCACAGGACTTTTGCAACACCTGGAACCCCGACGTCCTCCTCTTGGCCAAACCCCAACCTCTTTCCCTCTCCCCTCCATTACCACCAAACCAGAAACCAATGGCATTTTCTTGGGTGTTTCGTCCTCTTTTATGGCATAATACTCTCTCTCTCTCTCTCTCTCTCTCTCTCTCTCTCTCTCTCTCTCTCTCTCTTCATGATTCAATATGGGGTTTGATATTTCTGCAACTCGAAACTCAGACAACTGCGGAAGGTTTCGAGTTTTACGTGGAGAAAACACATAGGTTTACTCATAATATGAACAAGGTGGTTACATCACTTCAATAGTGGACATATGTGCGCTGGATAAAGTTTCTAATTTGCCTTTGGTCCGGTTGCTTATTATATACTAATATATGCTCTTTCTCTTCCAAGATTCCACACACACACACACACACAAAATACTCCGAACTTTCGCAAAAAGATTAATCTCGCTCAAATTAATTGATATTAAGGTTCCATTTATTTCACGAAAAATATAATATTTCTATAAAATATTTTTTCGAACATCATTTTTCAAGAAAATGACAATATTTTTCAATGTTTGACTCAAACCTAAAATGATTTGGAAAATATTGTCCTGCATTTGATAAGAAATTACCTAAATAAATAAATATTATTCAAGCATTAATAGCTTGTGTATGAGTAGTCAAGGAACTCGACATGGACACTAAGGTCTCCAGCTTGGATCATGAACTCTCGAGCATGAGCACCAACACTAGTCTTGAATCTATCGAAATCAAACTCGAGAACTTGATACTCGGGCGCAGCTTCGTAGTGCCCTAGCCTTGTCTATAGAGGTCAAGCCTAGTCCCCAATGCCTGGGCCTTGGTAGGACCTACATTTGGGCTTAGGGTCAATCAAGGTTGTGCCCAGGTTTATGGTACCAGTGCTTACTCCCGAGTCCAACGAGGCTGGTCCTTGAACCCGGCGCTTGGACCCTAGTCCATTGAGGTCGGGCCCAAGACATTAGCGCTTGATCCCAAGTCCATTGAGGCCAGTAGGGGCCTGGTATTGATGGATCAAGGCATAGACTTAAGGGACTCGGGAATGGGCACGGAATCCCAAGCCTAGTCTCAATGGATTCAAGCTTAGAAGTCAAGGATGCAAGCATGGGCACTAGGGTCCGAGGCCCAACCTCAATATTACCAAGCTCGGCCTCAATGGACTTGAGCGTGTTGTAGATTGGCCAGGACTAGGACACCGAGCTCTAGAGCCCAGCCTTGAAGGACTAGGGCCTAGGCACTAGGGACCTAGACCCACTACTAAGGGCTCGTAAACGAGCGTTGGGATTTCCATGCCCAATACGGAGGTTTTGGTCCAAGTGCTAATACCTAGTCGTGCTTTGGAAAATGATTTTTGATTTTTCAAAGAGGAAACCATTCTTCTGACTTTCCTTACCCAAAAATTATTTTACCTTACCCAAAAAAAACCATTCTTCTTACTTTTAGTTTTGGTGGGAATCCAAATGCCGGAAAAGGAGGAAAATGTTTGTTCGAGACATGTTTTTCGCGATAGATGGAGCCTAAAACTCAAATATAAGAGCCATTAAATTTTAAGACCTCAAACGATAAGGTTCAATCGTGAATAATTATCATGGGTTGGTGTGACAAATATTCATTTTTATCTTATAACATGAGAATTGGGATGATGCATCAGAAAAACTAAAAATTTATTATGAAAATGTAATCGAGTCTTAAAATTTTTAGACATTGCAATAAAATCTTAAAACTCATCAAATTAATAAAATTGAATTAATTCCGTCAAAACATTGTCTTTATTGTCGTCGTCGTCATCGTGGCTATTAACCTTAAGTAAAGTAAAAGATGTTGAATGCCACCACCAAGTTCAATGTCAAACCATTTGAACTCTTTCCCTGAGAAGCAAAAACCATACAACAAGCAAATAACACGAAAGAGAAACCAAGTTATGGCACTTCCACGGCCTAAAGTTCTAGGATCCCTGCTCCAGCTCTGCTGGCCCCAACTCTGCCGGTGAGGGCACCCACAACTAGCTAGCCGAGGGCTTGCGAGCACTCCCCATGTCATGCGGTGCCGGCGATCAGAAGATTAAGATGACTTAACATTGGTCGATTTAATCGCCGCAATGTTATGGAATGTCTAAAGACAGAGGAGCAATCTGGTTTTTCAAAAAACAAAAAACAAATCGGTTTTTGAATTACAGTTGTTAGAGCTCTCTCGATCTACAACTCCTTCAAGCATCTACAACGTGGAATTCTCCCTCTAGCACTTGGTAGGATAATCAAACGCCAGAAATTGATGACAATAAGGGGTCTTTTCAGTTGTTATGATTGAAACGGTAGCTTTCGCCGCGATGCTCTGTAGCTTGAAGTGTACAAGAGATGAGGGATAAGCGCAACGAAAAGTCTTAAAACTTATAATGAAAATATAATTGAGTCTTAAAACTTTCAAAAAGTGTAATTGAGTCCTAAAACTTATCATATTATTACAATCAAGTCCTTCTATTTAATCTATCTAACTTAGCTAATGAAAAATGTTGCCATGGCTTGTAAATTATTTTCTCTCTGCTACTTATCGATGATGTGGTTAAAACATGAAACATAAGACTAAAACAGCATCCTTTTGGTCAAAATTTGATAATTTTATTTAAATTATATTTAAAAAAATTAACCGACACCCCAACCCTTGCCCAGGGCTCGATTTCCTACTCTGACCATTCCTTACCATCACTAGCCCTTCTTGGCGATGGTGGGGTAGCAACAACCGCAACAAGTCTTTGCTTGCTTTTTCCTTCTTCTTCTTTTCTTTTTCTTTTTTGGATTCTTTTATTTTACTTATTTTTTATGTAATTTAAATATTGTATGTCAAAAAATCAAATTTGAAGCCAAACAATGTTGTTTTAACCATGTCAGTGCCACGTAGGATGGAAGAAAAATAATTAAAAAGGCATGTCGGCATTTTTTTATTAGTCAAATTAGATAGAGTTAACGAAATGACTTGACGGCATAAATTTTACAAGTTTTAAGACTTAATTGCACTTTTAAAGGTTTTATCAATTAATTGCACTTTCATGACAAATTTTAGGATTTATAATGCATTCTCTCCGCAAGATAAAGAGATCATTTTTTTCCCTTTCTAAATTATGAATTTTTTCTATGCAGCACTCAGCTGGCGCTTCATTGGTGCCATCTCTCATAAAAAAGTAATGAAAAAGCCACTTCAACTTTTTCTTGTTAGCCAAATAAGATGGAGTTAATCAAAAGATTTAACTGCACTGACTTGACAAGTTTTGGAATTTGATTATACCATATAAAAATATTAGGACTCGATTGCACTTTTGCAACAAGTATTGAGATTTTTGGTGCGTTTATCTCCATAATAATGGTATAAAGTTTTTGTTTCTGGGCATTTGATTTCCTGTTAGGAAAATGGGCGGTAAACAAGGAGCTGAACAAAAAAGTCAAATTGGGTAAATTCTGATTTTTTTCAAAGGACTAGCATAACACTTTTCTTGGTAACCGTGAGATTAACAGCTTGTTGTGAGTCATAAATTCTTGAAAAAATGAAACTCATAATAATTTATAATTATTTTTTATTCATCTTTTTGTGGCTCACAACATGCTGTCGATCTTATAATAGATATTAAAAAAAAAAGTCGTAACGTTAGCATACTCCTTTTTCAAATTAGCTGTGTCACGTTGTCTCTAAATTTGATTCTTGAGAGAGACCCTCATTTCTCAAAAAAAAAAAAAATCTCGTTTCCTTTGGCCATTGCGATTTGGAACATTCCAAATTACATGAATGCCATGAAAGTAGCCATCTTTGCGGCTACCGAGGAGGCCGTAAAAATTGACAATTTTTGTGTTTTAGATAACATTAGAGATGGAAAAATAAGTTTTAAAAAAATTAAAAATGTTGATGCATAATGAGATTCGAAAAATTCTTATTAGATATTCGAACTGTAAAATTCTACCCACAGTATCTACCGTAAGTACTGTCACATGACTTGATCAACTTCTTTTATGCTCCACTTTTCTTCCCTTGGAAGATGACAAATACCAACAGCAAAGGCATATAATAAAGTATGTAGGGTTGCATGGTTCCAAGGTAGACTGTAACTGGATCGGTAGGGAACTTTTCTGTTTGCAAGTTTCAAGGTACGAAGGATAGGTTGCATACTCTAAAAATTGAAGAACTTCTAATGTAACTTATAACAGTTTTGTTTATATCTCTTCCGAGATCCCATAGTATTCCATAACATCCGATGATGAGTATGTAAGCTGGAATCATTAGTCAAAAATTCCAATTTCGGTGATATTTATTATTGAGACTTTTACTTTATTAACATTTCATATTTATTTGTGTGCCTAAATATGGGTTGTGATCAGTAGATTGTAGCAACAAATGATGATCATTAAAAGTGATGATTCAATATAATCATTCAATTAAGAATATATGTGAAATCTCTATAGACCTTGACATTGTCACAAGGTAGGTTTCAAGTTTTGAAGTATAGAGTGAAAGTTCTAGGTTTAAAAAAATGAGGAACATGTTTCCATAGGTAGATTCCAAGGAAACCTGTATGGAACTTGAAAGCACTAACCCTAAGATTTTGACATACTCTTGTTATATCTTATTGAAAGACTCAAGCTACATAGATAAGCATATATGGATAAAAAAGATCAGTACAAAAAAAAAAAGAAATAAAGATACCAATCTTGGCGAAAACATGTCACCCCTACTCAACATTTTTCAAGATCTAGGGAAAATTGGCTTCAGTTCGGCTAAACCAAGATCACTTACTTAACAAAAGTCATCGAGGCACAAGTTCTCGAGTGAACCGAAGCTTTCTGGTGGGGAAATCCTGGCATAGGTGGTCATGGATCCGCCCAAAAAATCAAGCGGAAAGTCATTCGAGAAGCTGGTGTCGTAGACAAATGACATTTCCGCATCTTGATTGATCGCGTGGTAACTCTCCTCGAAGGAGCTGATGTTATTGTTCATCTCGCAGTAGTCTTTAAGAGCCAAGTCGCTGATGGTGCTCTTGGTGATATCCGTATAAACATCTTCTTCAGAAGCTTTTTGGGCCTGAATCACCTATGAAGATGTACATACTTATAGTGAATCCCTGTTGTCAATAATTATGTATATGGAAATTTCCGCAAGCTCATTCATCCATTAGCATTGGCGCATAGAATCACATTTAGCTTACATAGTTGTGATTTTGACAGTCTTGGTACACCATGATGAAGTCTCCAAGTTGTAACCCATGTGTGGTGACAAATTTCCCTAGGACATCATAAAGGCCGTATAAGTTCCTATTGGGCATCGCGATAGTGAAAAAGAAAATATTTTTAAAAAGCGAATCTTGATCGACTAAATAATGATGCGCATACCAGTGTTCTCGAGGACATACATCCGACTGTTATTATTAGGCCAAAATCTGGAAGAGACATATGTCTATTTAGCAAGGTCACTTCGTTAAAAGAGAATAGCGATGAAAAAACGGATTGTTCCATCTTAATTATACTTGGCCACAACTATCCTAGATGAGCTAGATTGGTTGATATAGGCATGGACCAATGTGCAACCGTTGTGATTTAGGATAATATAGAAGTACGCTTGAACCTGTATTTGAAGCTCCATGTGTGCTGACCATCCAAATCGTGCATGTTTATAGGAATGCCCTCCTTGGATTCAAGAGTGGGAAGATGAGTCTCGGCTGCTTTCTGGAAAAATGTGAGCAGTAACCAATTAAAATAGTTGGCAATAGTTACTACTTGTTAACGCTAGCTCACGGCCTCAAATTGAGATTTTCAGATGGTCACGACTGACAAAGTCACTTAGATGTAGAGACATAAGCATATACCTTTGGAAGTATCATTCTCCTTAAGGAGCTCACATCACTGTTCTTGAGTTCTTTCTGGAAGAGGAACCTCAGTCTCCGTGGATCTATTTCCTATAATCAAATTTGAATCATCCAAAATTTTTTATGACATTATTACAAAGAGGATACTCAGAACATGTATCAGCGCTCCTTGAAGTGAAGAACATAATTCATGATCCAAGGAAGCTAAGGATATCCATTGTGAAGAAAAAGATAAAAGGAATCTACCACCAAAGCTAATTGACAAATCAGTGTCTTGAGCATGGACTGATACCAACAAGATAACTTACTATGTAAAGGACTATCATTAAGTCCTTCTGTGTTGTTACCAAATTGACATACATAATGCTTTTCAGGATCCCAAAAATCACTAGGTATGGTGAACTCAGAATGCCTAAATCGACTGTTGTACATAAGATCCATTGCCATCACCCGTTATCCGTTAGGAAAGTTGACGCTAGCAGTAAAAAGGGACAAGCTAATAAACATAAAAAAAACAAATAAGTTCTAAAATCTGACCAATCAACTCCAAGTCTCCACACAAAGCCATTCAAGAAAATTCCCTAGATATGTACATAAAATCTCGATTAATTATAGGAATGGCAACATATTCTCTTGCTGTCCATGGAGTCGACATGTTGGATTGAAAATCTAGTAAATCCTGGATACCAAGATTGGACTAAATGAGACCTAGAGATATTAATGCTAAGCCCTTTTCTGAATCAGACGATACCCAGGATTTCTCATTTTCCTCTTTTAGATTCTATGACAGCCCTCGGACCCTATCGAAATTTCATGAATAATATAGCTCGGTACCTTAATAGGATCGAAACGTCCTTCGATTCCACTTTGTTTGTTCCTGATTTTGCCCCTTTTTTCTGCTGTCTTCAGAAACTATAAGCTTTATACTATACCGTGCGATTTTCCCTTGTTTTCGCTAGGTTGATCCACTATAATTAGCTCAGAGAAAATTATGCTTCAAATTTACTTCTCTTTGCACAAAAAGCCCTGTTAAAAACACACGACGGTAACTAAAAATAGAAAAAATGTATCAGAATGCGGGGGCTCACACGTGCGTGGGGCTGGAGGAGGAGGGGACAATGCGGCACGTGCGAGGCGGTGGCGCGAGGCAAGGTGAGGAAGCTGACGTGAGGGCGCCTGAGCCTGGCCATCCTCTTCCTCCTCTGGACCGCCCCGAGGGTGGCCACGGTCCCTGCCAGGTCGGGCCCGTCGCGGCCCGACCCGGCATCATCGTTATCGCCCGCCTTCTTCCTGAGCCCACGATCCTGATCGTGATCCACCGCCATCATCATTTTTTTTCCTCGGCGAGCGAGTGGGTGGGTCGTGGCTTTCTGGTTTTCAGTGTAAAGGGGGAGGGGACGAGAGAGAGGGGGAGGGGGACTGTGAGTTTGTTGCAGATGGAGGAGCTACAGGTGGTGGCGATGGGGGTGAGGTGCGTGTTAAGAAGAGGCCAAAGCTTAAAAATAACTCTCTCTCTCTCTACTCTCCGCCTTCTCTCTCTCTGTCTGCTCTCTGCCTTCTCTGTCTCTCTATGTGGTGGATTTTTTCTTTACATTTCCCTTTTCGGGAAGGCTCTTTTTCTTGTTTCTCTCTTCTTGTTTTTGAACCTTTATGTGCATTGTTGACTACACAGCGAGGCCATGGCGACATGTGTGCATGCCGCATTCAGGTCTAATAATGTATTCATTGTGATTATTGCGACATCCCATTTCCAAATTTTCTTTTTCCCTTTGCTTTCTGTGAAGATAGGTTTTGGTCCGGGAAGAGCAAGAGGGTGTGCGGGAGTGGAGACATGTGATGGACATAGATTTTGAAAAAGAAAAAGAAGGTAAACTTGAGAGGATGGTGACGGCTGACGAGGGTGCAACTGGGGTTTGGGTTTGGGTTGGACCTCAATGTGGTTGGTGTTCGGCCAAGGGAAGGAGGACGAATGGAGTGCGTTAGGGTTCCAGGTGTTGCAAAAGCTCTGCGTTTTTCTTCCCATTTTCATTTTTATCCCCTCTCTCCGTGTCATTGGTTTCATCTGTTGCTTCACCACCAACCCAGAAATCAATGGCCTCTCTCTCTCTCTCTCTCTCTCTCTCTCTTCAAAGATTCAACGCGGGGTTTCTTGATATTTCTGCAACTGGAAACTCAGAGAAACACATGGGTGCCTGCCGTTTTCTTTGGCCTGAGTTGCCATCATTGGCCATTGATCCGAAAGGTCTTGAGTTCCACACATGGGGAAGAGAAAAAATGGGTGATCTAATTTTTGCCCAGAAGATGGACGATGTTCTTGCATCAATTGTATGAAGCTTGCAGTTGCCCACTTGTCTAATTATATTTCGAAAGAAAACTATGTTGTTTCTCTTCAGTCGTTTCACAAAAAGTACTCTGGAACTTTCGCGAAGCTTGCATAGATAGATTCGAATTATATAAGGCCACTGAATTTTAAAAGATGAAACAAATTAGGCGTCTAGCAAATAATTATCTCGGGTGTGAGTAATATTATAACTTTAATTACCGGTAGCTTTACCATCGGTGGCCCAGCTGATTTGCGCTCTGGTCCTTTCACGAGAGATCCTGGGTTCGAACCTCGCTGGGTGCCGGTGATTTAAGCGGTGGGATGCTACGCTAACTCTCTCGGAGGATTAGTTGAGGTGCGCGATCCATACGGACGCTGGCCCGGACACCTTCGACACAAAAAAAAAAGAGGAGAGGATTTGATTACTTGGTTGGTAAATAAGGAAATGAACCAAAATAAGTCTTGGGTAAATTTTGGATGGCTCGCATCTATTTCCATACTCATAGGTTGCGTTTGGTAGGCATGAGAAAAAATCAATTATCCTATCCTGTATTTGGCTTCCGCCTAGGATGCGATAAAGTAAAATATAGCCTTGATAAAATTATCCCATGGAAGAAATGAGATAAAGGTGGATAGGATTTCTTATATGCATGGTATAAGAGTTATTTCTCGAATACCAAACTTGTTAAATTTTTATAAATTCTAGTTTCTTTTACTTTATACAATATATTTTGTGCATATATGTATATAACACACTTCATATTTTAGGTATGGTATTATAGTTTATTATCTAGTAAATTTTTTATTAAAAAATAATGGAAAGGAATTAAAATAATGAAAATAAGTAAATAAAAATGAGGCAGAAAAATCTAGATTTTAAATGAATAAATCCTAACTTGAAAATGATCTTTTTAATTCTCGAAGAATGCGGGGCAATAGAATTTCTAGAAAAAACCTAGAAATCTCCATCTTCTTCTCCTACCCTTCTCTGGTTCATATTGAAGTTTTACCACTCCTTTGTAGTTTTTTAGTTCACGTCCACACTCTATGAAAAAGGTGAGGGAGTTGAAACTTCTTCTTCTTCACAGGTTTCTAGTTCACATCAAAAGTCTATTAAGGTAGAAAGAGAGTCAAAACTCATTCTCCTTCGTAACTTTGTACTTCATATTGGAGTTTAACAAAAGTAACAAGAAAAGAAAAAAAAAATTGTAGTTGCAAATGTGAATGATCATATTTTCTCTCTCTGATTAGAGTTGACCGTGCATTATGAGATATTCGCATAGTCTCTATTTGTGCATTTTCAGGGGTTCATTTACATTGATATGTGTAAATACCAAACAGTAAATGATGATATGAAAAAATCCGGCTTTATTATTGTGATTCACCAAACAGTAGATATGATATGAAAAAATTTCTTGATTTCATATCATATCCTATCCAATCTTAGCTTGACTAGAAATTCAGATGACTAAACGCGACCTTATTGACTCTGACACCCTTTACCACATCAAATCGACTATATCATTATTTGCAAGTCTCACTCTTGATTTACGATTGTTTCTTACATTCTCTCTTCTTCTTTTCAATTTCACTATATATATATGTATGTATGTATGTATGTATGTATAGCTACCCACACCCATTGAAACAACTTACTCACCATAGCCGCTTCTTCGACGCCCACGACATTTTAACATTTCCTTCATGTTTGTTTTCTTCTAAGCTTATTCACCAATGTTTTAATCTAAGCAAACACTAATCATATATTAGAGTAAAGAAATGTTAGTTTTATCAGCAAATTATTTACTTTATTTCCTTGGAATATCTCTATGATTGTGATCTTTTTCAACTGCGATTTTCGGTACAAACTTACGAGAATACTCAAAGAATGAATATTGTGGTCGATGCATGCATTATCCACAAATTACTCATCTTTGATTTTATTTTATTTTTTTGTAGTAGAATCACATGGAAGAGATTTTTTTTTTTTGCTTGAATGTATCTGTTAAGATGATTGATGCTATTGAGAAAAAAGCAATCAGTCATCCCAGCTTCATTTGTTGAAACTTTATCAGGTACTTTTCAAACGTCGGAGGATCTTTTGAGTAGTATGCGGACGTATCTTCTTGCTCAAGGTTATTCTGTCTCTACAAAAAGGTCAAAAAGGAACAAATATGTTCTTCTTAGTTGTGAATTGTGATAGGGGAGGTAATATTTCTAAAGCACGTCAAAGAAGAAAGACCGCATCTCGTTTGACTAACTGTCTTTTTGAAGTGCTTTGATATAAAAAGAAGAATGGATCACGGTCACTCAAAATATTGAATGCATCACGAAATAAATAATTAAAAATTAGACCATTAGATACTCTAAATAAAATGAAAGTTGGGCAGTTAAAATTCATGAACTACATTGTAATGGCACATATTAAAGTTAAAATTAAATGAAATGTGTACTAAAACTGGTGGATGGCTCTTTCCACTCTTACTTGTGCTTAAGTAATTTTTAATAATAGTTTCCCAGTAAAAAAAAAGAACTATATAAATTGTTAACAACTTTTTGGTCAGAAACACTAAACTTTTAAAGAGGTAAACCAAATTTGTTATAAATGGAGAAAGAAAAGGAAAAAAAAAATCAAAAAAGAAGAAAAGAAGACAAGCAATAATCTTAAATCAAGAGTGGCCCCAGAATTAACTTCATAAATATTGTTTGAGAGGAGCAAGAATAGTTTCCTTTCTAGTAAAATTGAAACAGAAGAAAAGGAAGAAAATGAAAAGGTAAGAATTAATCTTAAATCATTAACAAAACCTATAAAGGATAATGTGGTCAATTACATGTGAAAAATGGTTTTATGAGCCAATGAGGAAGTGAGGATAGCGAGAGCTAAGAAATCAGCCTTGATGGTCGTAAAAACTCAATGTTGAGTAAAAAATGGGTATTTCCACTCCTCCACAAATAAATCCACTTCTTTTTTACTAGATAGACAAAAATCAGCCACGATGGTTTCCCATATTTGCATGGTTTCTTTTAACCAGGTTATTTACCTTTCATGTTTTTCCGTTAAATTTAAATATATTGCCATATAGAAAATACAACTAGTCTTTTCTTTATAATTGCTCCTATAAAAATTCACTGTTCTTTATCCCTCCTTCTCAATGCTCACTTTCCCGGTGAATTCTTTTATTAGTTTTCTCAGAGTATGTAAGACATTATTGGAGTATTTAGAAATACACTCAAATATTGACGTGAAAACATATGCACATCGAGGTATTTTGGTACTTTTTTTGTAAACTCTCCACAAGTGATACTAATTTTTATCAATCCATGATATATATAATATTAATGGCATTTTAACAAAATCTTGGTTAATTTCATCTTTTAAAATTTCACACTGATATGGTAACTAATAAACTTTGTTTTGAGGAATCTTTAAAGAATTTTTTTTTCCTTGTGCTTTATCCAATCGTCCAATGTATATATAAAAAAGACAATTGATAAAAAAAAAAGGGGTCGATGGTGATTTGCAAAACAACAATAAAATTTAATGGACATGTGACCATGTTAAGTTCTCTACAAATTTATCATCAACAAAGCTAAATTTCGAGTCAAAGAACACACAGTGCCTCTTAATATACATGAAATAACCACCATAAACATAAATAAATAAATAAAAACAACAACAAACAGACTTTTTTTTTTTTGGTAAGGGCCAACAAACAGACTTCGGGGGTGTTAAGATCCAAAGTCGAGAGGGAAACAACAAAAGCATAAGCGCTTCAGGGATGCGCATCTAAGTCCTACCCTCCCCAGACCTGAAGGTTAAGCACCCTATTCTTATTTGGGGCCGCCACTTTAAAATTGCAATGGAATGATTGACGTCAATTTCGTTTTTTTTTTTTATGAAAATCGAGTGGATAATTCGAGAGTTTCTACTCTTTTCGAACTAGGAGTACTCTTTATGACCATGCCTTTAATACACGGCCAAAATGGCTTTTTACGGAGCCTAATGAGATTAAGTGACTACAATGCGTTTAGTGTCGTTGTCATCGCTATCTATCCTGCAAAGCCAACATCAACGACATCCACCATGATTTTGGCATTAAGAGGCAGAATACCCCTTCTCCACGTGATCCTCGATAGCGTGATTGTTGAAAAACTAAAGAGTTGCCGCCTGTTGTCGGACTAAGCTTACGGTTACAAGGAAAGAAGAAAGTGAAATGGCGGTTTTTTTATCCCTTTATTTCAAATCAAGGGTGGAGATAGATTTGTCCTTTAGATAGATAGATATCTAATGGATAGATGTATTAGAAGTTCTAAAACTTATCACTAAAGTGCAGTTGAGGCCTAAAATTTTAAAAAAAATGCAATCAAATCCTAAAATTTGTCAAGTTAGTGCAACCAAAACTTGACAAATGACAAATCCTAACAAGTTTTAGGGCTCGATTCTACCAACTTGACTGTTAAGAAACAAGGAACTTTGGGGATAAAAAATTCTTTTGTATTTTTATGATTTTCGTCTCTTTTTACAAGGCTATACTTTTACCAATATATATATATATATATATATATAACATAGTTAACCTCAAAGACCTATTAATCAGAAAATAAATATAGGAAGATATTAAACAAGAATCTCCAATTGACAGCTCACATTGACATTCCCCCTCAAACGGGTAAGAAGATATCTTTGATACCCAGCTTGACAAGTGAGCTTTGAAACACTCGACCCAACACAGTCTTTCTAAAAATGTCCAATTGATCTTCAAACTTGACAAATGGAAACCTTACTACCTTAGCATCCAAGTTCTGCTTGACAAAATGCCTATCCACCTCAACATGCTTAATGCGGTCATGTTGAACTGGATTATAAGAAATCTCAATTGCAACTTTATTATCGCAAAATAGCCTCATCTTAAATTCCGGTGGAAAACCAAGCTTTGTCATTCACTTCTTGCGCCATAGCAACTCGCACAGCCCTTTAGCAACCCCTCAAAATTCTACTTCGGCACTCAATAAGGCTACCACTTTTTGTTTCTTGTTTCTCCATTTCACCAAATTTCTTCCCATAAACGTGAAGTAACCCTACGTAGACCTCCTATCAAAGATGCTACCTGCCCAATCTGCATATGTAAATCCTTCCAACTCGAGATGACCATTCTTTGCAAAGAATAATTCTTTTCCTAGGGCTGATTTCAAGTAGCGTAGAATCCAAACCAAATAATTCATATGCTCTTCACTCAGAGCATGCATAAATTGACTCACCACCCCTACAACATATGCGATATCAGGACGAGTGTGTGACAAATATATCGGTCTCCCTACTAATATTTGGTATCAATCCTTATTGGTAGGTACCTAATCAGGAACTTCTCTCAGTTTGTAGTTCTAGATTATAGGGGTATTAGAAGGTTGACATTCTGACATTTCAACATTAGTTAATAAATCCAATACGTATTTTCGCTAAGATAAGAAAATATCTATCTTTGACCTGGCCACTTCAATTCCCAAAAAATACTTCAAGCCTCCCAAATTTTTCATCTCGAACTAATTTGCTAGCCTTTCTTGGAGATCCGAAATTTCTTCAAGGTTATCCTCTATGATGATCATGTCATCCACATATATGATCAAAGCTATTACTTTGCCTTGTCGTCATCTTAGGAACAACGTATGACTTGAATTACTTTGAGTGTACCCATACTTCTTCATTGCCGAGCTAAAATGACCAAACCACGCGCAGGGTGACTGCTTCAATCCATATAATGACCGCTCAAGTTTGCATACCACATTCGACTGATTTGCACATACATATCCTAGGGGAATTTCCATGTAAATTTCTTCCTCCGCATCTCTATGAAGAAACGCATTCTTCATATCAAACTGTTGTAAAAGTCAATCCAAATTCATTGGAAGAGACATTAACGCATGTACTATATTCAACTTTGCAACCGAAAAAAATGTTTCCTGGTAGTCTACGCTATAGGTTTGGGTTTATCCCCTTGCTACCGATCGTGCTTTGTACCTCTCAACGGATCCATCTGCTTTATATTTGATAGTGGAGACCCACTTACTCTCTATTGTTCTCTTTTCCTTCGATAACTCTACCAGTCTCTAAGTCTTATTCTTCTACAAAGCTTCCATCTCTTCTTTCATCGCCTGAACCCACATAGGATCCCTCAAAGCTTCTTGTATTCCATCAGGAATACGAATTGTGGAGACATTGGACACAAATGTCTTCAAGGATTTGACAATCTCTGTGTTGAAACATAATTCGTAATTGGATATTTTCACCTTCATTCCTCCACATATGGTTGGTACCTACTAGGAGCCTTATCTCGATTGTACCTATCAGGCAATTTATAACCATCACTTATATTAGTATCAACAAAAGAATCATGTGTCTATGTCGCTGCATACTGCCTTGATCTACAATCGAACCTGCCACCTCCACCCCTAAACTACCTTCTATTGGCGTGGTTGTACATCGTTACTGTGGGTCAAATGCAACTGGGCCTATCCCCGCTATCATGCTACCTTCCCACCAATTGACACGTTTGCCATGTGGCTCCCCTAAAAGGTACAATTGGTGTCAAAAAAGAGATCAAACTCAACAAAGGTGACGTCTATTATAACATGAATTTTCTTCGCATCTGAACTATAGCAGTGGTAACCCTTTTGATGGGTTCCATACCCCAAAAAAACACACCTTATAGCACATGGATCTAGCTTTATCCGTCGATTCCTATCGAGGTGGACATACACCACACACTCAAACACCTTAGGAGGTAAAGTCATTACTGAGAGAAGCGAAACATGCTTCGACAGCGCTTGGAGTAGGGTCTAAAAGTCTAGTGTATGTGAGGGCATTCGATTCATCAGGTGCACAGTAATGGTAACAGCTGTATCCCAAAAGCGATTAGGCACATGTCCATCCACCAGAAGCGTTCGGGTCGTCTCGAGGATATGACGATTTTTCCATTCGGCGACACCATTTTGTTGGGGTGTCCGACTATAAGAAGTCTCATGAATTAATCCATGGTCCTAAAAATAAGCTGTGATGTGATGATTAATATATTCACCACCATTGTCACTACGAAAAACGCAAATAGGTGTGACACCACGTGGGGGTGTCCCATTAAGGAAGTGTGTACAACTCTTTGTCCCACATCGCTTAGGAAGGGAGTTTTGAGCTAGTTGATAAGGCTTGAGCTTTCCTTTAACTTGCAATAGGCCTTTTCTAGGGGTGTTCTAGAAAAATAAAATCGTGAGGACTGTGTATCCAAAGTGGACAATATCTTGCCAATGGTAGACCCAGGTCCTTATAGTTTGGTTTCAAAGCCGACTCCCGACAACATGTGCAGACCGCAGCGGGCACTCGCTAGTGTACTCAGTATACAACGAGGATGCTGTGCCGCTAAAGGGGAGAGTATATGACATTCCGTAGCGGGCACTCGCTAGTGTACACAGTATACAACAGGGATGCTGTGCCGCTAAGGGGGAGAGTATATGACATTTCATGGGGGTGTCCCGTTGAGTAAATGTGCACAACTCTTCGTCCCACATCGCTTAAGGAGGGAGTCTTGGGTAAGTTGATAAGGCTTGGATTTCCCTTTAACTTGTAAAAGGCATTTTCTAAGGGTGTCCTAGAAAAATAAAATTATAAGGACTGTATATCTAAAGTTGATAATATCTTGCGAGTGGTGGGTCCAAGTCCTTACAATAGGAGCCCGAAATTGTGTTTTAACCATGTGGTGAGACACACAAAAAAAATTGCCCACTTCATCTTTGTGTTTTATTAAATATAATCACGTCATTCTAGTACAATCATCCACAAAGGTAACAAATCAACGAATGCCAGGTATCGTAGTAATCGGTGAAGCACCTCATACGTCAGAATCTATTAATGAAAAAGGTGTCATGCGTTTATTCAAACTCAATGGAATGCACGATGGCTCTTCACTAAAATGCATGTCTTACACTTAAATAAGGAATTTGATAAATTATTGAACAAGTCTGGAAATAAATACTTCAAATATCCAAAAGACGAATGTCCTAAGCAATGGTGCCATAACCAAATGTCTTTTTCCTTAGTAGTAGACTGAATGCGGGTGTGATGTACTCGGCTTGCATTAAAGTCATCAATATAGTACAGCCCCTCTCTCTTAGTACCACGTCTAATAATGTCCTTCATGAGGATATCCTAAAATAAACATAAAAAAAAATGGATACGTAAGTATACTGCAATTCAACTCATCAATTATTTGCCCAACAGATAGCAATCGGTTAGATAATGATGGTACCAATAGAGTATGAGATAGTGATAGCAACGGAGAAAGAGTAACACTGCCAGCCCCCATCACAGGATAACTACGGCCATTTGCATTATAAATAAGTTGTCTTCTTGGATTGGTCTAGTTTATGAGGTTATCAGAATTGGGTATCATGTGATCAGTAGCGCTCGAATCAACAATCTACCCATCATTACTTCTACCTTGAGAAGCACTGACAAACACACACCCATTGTTACTTGAAGGAGTTGAATCAAGAATAGCGATAGAGTCTACCTGCGACTAGTAAGATGAATCAACCTTAGCTATGGATGCATGTCCTTTACCCATCAATTTTTCAGTATTTTTCTTAGCCTACAATTCTTTCCATTCCCACAGTGGATATAACCCCCTACTCTGCCCACTAGAGGCTAGGAAGTCATCTTTATTCCATTTGACACCATGGCAGCAGCGTTGGTAGTATCCGTTTAAGCCATCATGATAGCTTATCGTATCCCTTCTCTCCTCACCCGTGTGTAGGCTTGTTCCAATGTATTAAACGATTGCATTTGCAGCACATCAGCCCAAATATTATCCAGACGATCATCAAGGCCATCTAAAAATAAGTAAACACGATCTTCCTGAACCAATGCTGTTGACACTTGATTTTCAGCCAATTTAATTTTTTAGAAAATTTTTATAAAATCCATAAAAATTCAAAAAATTGAAAAATCAATCTTTGAGACCTTGGTCTAGCCCAGGGAATCAATCTTGAACAAAAAATAATTTTTTATTTTTTCAGTATGTTCTTGCATTTTTATTTTCAAAAATTCATAAAAAATCAAGAAAAAATGAGAAAATTACAAAATCAGCTTTGGAAGCCTTCGCCTAGCCTAAGGAACCAATTTTGAACAAAAAATAATTTTCCTTATTTTTCGCATTTTTAATATTTTTCAGAAAATAGAAAAATACAAAAAAAATTAATAAAAAATATCATTCATGGCCACAAAAATACATAAAAATAGTCGGTAATTTTCCCTTATTTTTCTCTTCATTTTGGCCATATAAATTGTGAAAAAATTAATTTGGAAATGCGATTTTCTGTGAAAATCACATTTTCAAATTAATGGAACAAATCCTAGAAACCCCATTTTAATTCTGTAATTTTTAATTTTTACATTTTTGGAGTCGTGTCATCCCCCTCTATTTTCAAAAATTAAAATCCAGTCCAAAAATTCAATGAATTGTCCAATTTTTTTGCAAAAGGACCAAAGTGCAATTTTCAATTTGTCAATTTAGTCCTTAAAAACACATAAAATGCAATTAAAAAATTTTCAGGTACTGAATTAAAAATTGGGGCACATCATCTTATATTTTTTGGCCTTCTGAATCCATTGGTGGCATCAATTTTTGCAAGAAAAGGCCCTCAAGACCTTGAATTTTGCAAAATGGTTTTTCGGGTCGAACGTGGAAATTAGGGTTTTTATACAAATACTCACTTAGTGTCGAAATTAAGTCCATTTTCCAAAGCAATTTGCTCTCCTAACCTCAATTTTGACACCAATTACGGGAAATTTGGACCAATTTGAGATGAATTGGAGCATTTTTGTTAAAACGGGTCAATCGGGTCGGGTTAACCCGACCCGATCAAACCTATTCGACCCGAGGACTGCAGTTCTTCTTCTTCCTCTGGAGCGCGTGTCTTCACAGAGGGCTGGGGGGCGTTCATTTGAAGGAATCCCTAACAAACTAAGATTCCCTCTGGGGGGAAGCACGTGGTTTTGTCGAGATGGGGGGCTTTCACACACACACACAGAGGAAGTTACGCATAGACAGAGGGGGCAAAATCAACAGAAGGAAAGGGAGAGAAAGGGTGTTTGAAGAGGTTCTGCAATTTCACCATTGGAGAGGGTTGCTTGAGACTTCAAGCTCGGATCAAAGGGGGCGGAGAGAAGATCGAGCCCTGAGATTCGGTCGACAAGCGTCACGGGACCACAGGAAGCTCGTGTAACTTGGCCATTCGTCATTTGATCGTCGGAGAAGTTCACTTTTCACGAGACCGAACTAATCTCCACATAAGGTAAGTTTTCTGATACTCCTGTATGTTGCTTGTTTGGTTTAGACTACCGTTTTAGCGATAGAAATGGATAGGACAGAGCTTTGCCGGAGGATAGTTACGGTTGAAGCTCGAACAGAGGGCTTTTACTCGATGGTTTGTGATGGTTACGTTATATGCTGGTAAGGAGGCTTTGAGGTTTAGTCCGGTGCTGAATGGTTGCAAAACTGGGACGTCCAGATTCTGATTCGGTCACGTCGGAGATTGAATAGCTCCGCCGGCGCATCGAGCTTTACAGGCGTGGTTTTAATCGACTTTAAGTGATTTTGGGGCTAAGATTGGAGTGTGTTGATTTAGGATGCTTGGAAATGATTTTAGATCGAGTCTGGAGAATACTTTGGACGTCTTTTGTGCCTTCTCCGGCAAGGTTCGCCGGAGAAGATGATGAACAGTGCCATCGGCGGCACTGTTCATCATCTTCTCCGATCAATGTTGACGGTCATCAGGTACGTAGTGCTGACATGGCGCTAACGTGGACCCCCACGTCAGCCTCCACGTTAGCTGGTGGTTATAACAGATTAGTTTTAATAACAAACTCAATCGGACGGCTGGAGACAATACACGTGTCGCGATCTTGGATTTACTGAGGATAAAAAGCTAATTCGGATTTTATAATTGTCCTAGGAAAATAAAAAAAAATGATAGACGGTTAGGATTCAGTCTCCCGTTCTGATCTCGGCCGTAGGATTAGCATAAAGTTTGAGCAGTTAGGATGATGCCACGTGGGCCATTTTTAGCCATTGGATCAGAATTTAGGCGGGAAAACAAAAAGTATAATAAAAATCTAAAATTTCGAAAATTCAAAAAAATAAACGCTAAAACTACGTCGTTTTTAGCATCCAGGTTAGGCTAATGGGCCTTCAGGACGGGCCGGGTCTTGGGCTGGGTCCCTTGGCTCGGTCCGTATAACTAATAATAATAATAATAATAAATAAAAAATAAAAAATATAGAAAAAAATCAAATAATAAAAAAAACCTTAGAAAATTAGAAAATCAGTAAAAACCTAAACTACGCCATTTAGAGTAATGGGCTTCGGGCCGGGGCGCTTTAGTGGGCCGGGTCTATCCAACCTGGTCCTTAAAACAAATAAAGATAATAATAAAAGTAATAGGAAATTCAGAAAATCAATAAAAATAATAATAAAAAAGAAATAAATAATAAGTGAATAATAAAATAAAACTAAACAAATCAAACAGAATAATAAAACCAAAATATAATAAAAGCTAAGAAAAAGGAATAAATGAAAATAAAATCAAAAAGAAAATGATAATAAAAAATAATTGAATAAAAATAATAATAAAGTAAAAAAATTAAATTAAAAAAATAAATAATAGAAAAATAAATAAATAAATAATAAATAAATAAATAAATGAATGAATAAAAGAATAAAAAAATTGAAAAAAATCTCTGAAAATTTTATAAAACTTTAGAAAAATTCGGGAATTATAGGAAGATAAATAATAAATATAATAAATAATAAATAAATAAAAATCAATAAAAAATCATAAAAATTCGCTAAAACTTTAGAAAAAATTCGGAAAATCTGTTAGAAAATATAAAAAAGATGTTTAAAAAAATAAGAAAAACTTTATAAAATCAAAATAAAGTTACAAATAATATAGAAAATGTCCCAAAAAATAAGAAAATGTTTAGAAAGCCTTAGAAAATTCTAAAAAAATTCAGGAAAGTTTTAAAAAATCCAGAAAATTTCTAAAATTTGTGAAAACTGGGGAAAACCCACATTCAACTGGTTTAACCTAGTTTCACATTTTTGAATTCCCGAGCCTTCCAAAATGACCATTTTGCCCTTCTGGTCATTCTGACCCAAATCATTCCAAACCTTCCCAAACCACCCTTGAGCCTAATTGGTGTGTTTTCTAGTCTTCTAGGACTCTCCTTTTCTTGAATTGACTGATTTTGATGTGGGTACTCTGTGAATTGATTCCTTGATTGCGCATTTATTTCTATGATTATGATTGATAGGATAGATACTCCCATTTGCATGAACCCCTTTAGACTTCCAAAGCCTACCCAGTCTCGCCTGCATGAAATCCTTAGTTTAGGAAACCACTCAACTTAGGTACTGAAAGGGCGTCAATAGCGATATTGGCGTAACTAAGTCCCCGAACCTAAATCTCTGGTTTACGCAGAATCGAACGATATCTCCCAATCACTCGATAGGGTCTCCAATCATACCCTCCAAGAAATGATTGGTGGCGACTCCGATGGCATGTACACTGAGCACATGTCACTCGACCGCACTAAGGTCGACTTCGATTTTAAAGTTTTCCTGACGCGATTTGGTATGGACCTGGGAGAGCCCGAGCGAAGCCCAGATTATCAGAATGGGCCTGGCAATCCATTAACTCCCTCGAGACTTACGTAAAAAAATCTCGGGAGGGTCGCGACACCAATGTGTTGTATCTCTCAATGTCAAGAGGGCACGTCATGGGATTAAACCAACGAAAATTAATCTCTCGCCAAAGACCTTAGAGATCATTGTAGTACTTTTCAATAGGTCCTCCCATCTGCTTTAAGTGGGTCAGGCGTCGCCTCAAATCATACACCGGCGACACATCGGTGCCGTCAAAGAAGATAGTGGCCATCGAGTCCTAAGTTACCTTGGTAGTGGGATATCAAATAAAATTGCCAATCAAAGCCGGATCCATAGAGTTAATGATCCAGCCCTTCATTGTAGAGTCATCGGTCTTCCACTTTTGGAAGCTAAGATCAGTCGAAGGGAGTTCAGGTAGAGTTCCATTAATATATCCCAATTTATCTTTGCCTGAGATGTACATCTCGATAACTTAGGACCAAAGGCTATAGTTGCGGCCATCTAACCTAACTGCAATCGATGGGGCGGTAGCATGTGTCTCAACATGAAATGATGATATGGTATATTCATTAGAATATGGGTCAATCTTTCAAGAAGAACATCCATGTTCAATAGTCCTCCTTATGCTTGGTGAGGGATAACATCACCTAGGGGATTTGCATCTACCATGAGAGTATGTATTGGAAAAAAGCAAACCGTGTAAAAAAAAAAAATAGGAGTGGGTTTGAACGGCGATTCAAAGGAGGCGTTTGGGCCATGGATAAGTTAGTGCAGCAGCAGCACAAGAGCAGTGGCGTAATGGTGATAACTGGATCTAGAGGCGTCGCGATGGTGGCATCTGGATCGAAGTTGTAGCGGGTTGATGCAGCAACGATCGGGATCGAAGTCATAATGATCAATGCTAAAAAAAAAATTAGTGTACAGTACTCATAAGAAGCAAACCCCAGGCTTTGATACCATGTTAAGAAATAAAGAACTTTGGGGGTAAAAAATTCTTTTATATTTTCATGATTTTTGTCTCCTTTTATAGGGCTATACTTTTACTTATATATGCAGAAAAAGCTTACTTCAAAGACCTATTAATTAGAAGATAAACATAGAAAGATATTAAATAAAAATCTCTAATCGACAGCTCCTATTGACACAAGTTGTAGGACTTAATTGCATTTTTGAAAATTTTAGAAATCAATTGCACTTTCATAATAAAATTTAGAATTTCCAATGTACTAATCCTAACACTTAATTGAGCTGTGTTCTTTCGCTATTAACGATGTGAAAATGGCAACTCCCTTTGGATGAAACTCTCTCTCTCTCTCTCTCTCTCTCTCTCTCTCTCTCTCTACATGTTTTGAAAAGCTCTTCTTGTTTCCTTTGGTAAACGCCATGCTCAGGTTCTTGAGTTTGGTAGTTGATGGGAGCACATGCAAAAGCTTGGCATCATCCTCCATAGAAACTCTGATAATGCGTGCCCTTGATGGTGCTCGCTTGGTTGGATTTTCACAAAATACAAACTAAAATTATGTTCAAATTTTTTTATATAGGAATTCTATTAAAGAGTGCTACGAAGACTTATTAAACAAGTTTTAATGAGCGAATATGGGATTTTCATAACATTAATTACGCATATAAAAAAATAATCAATATATCCAATAATTCTTTGTTTGGATGCTCAGTGATGATACGTTAGTTATTGGGTTTATTGTTAGCAAGGGTAGTTTAGTATTTTTCATTAATAGCAAGCCCTAGTAGTCATTATAAATATTGATGTAATCCGTAATTGCTATAATATAATTCTTCTCTCTTTCATTTTCATGATATCAAAGCCTACAATAATAATCAAAATTAGTCGTCGTTGCCTACTCACTGACGTCGACCTCACCACCATCAACCAGAAGTTGGGATCCAGCATTGAGGAGTCAACCATCGTAGAGCTTGTCGTTCTCCGTTGGGAGTTATGGCACGAGCCCTAACTCATCCTTCTGTCCAGCTGTGGCTGACCCAACATCACAGTCATTATGGGGTTCTAGATCTAATGTCATAGACGAAGGCCCCAAACCACGCCACTCCGATGCGAATGAGTCTAGATCCATCGCCGATGAGTGTCGCCTGCCAAGATTCAGTGTTCTCAAAGTTAGTCGTCCATGGTTTGTAGATCTATGGTTTGTAGAAGACAACGGATTGTTTGGAAAATCTAAAAAAAATGGAGAACAATAATTGTTTGGATGAAGTTTCAGTAGGAGAATGGCACACAAGAGGATTTGTTGATGGTCGATAATGGAAATTTATTGGTAACTTATTGTCTAAGAAATGCTCATATTCATGCCAGTGAATTTAATTGTTAATGGCCGGAGGGAGCGCAACTTTTGGCATGCTGGATTATTAATATGAAAGTTTTATGTTAAGTTCGCTATTTTTTATTGAGTTATGGCTAGAAGCTCTACCACTGAACCCGTTGTGAACATGGATACCAGTCTTACTAATCTGAAGTTGAGTTATGTCAAGTTAGATGGGAACAATTATCTTTCTTAGTTATAGTAGCCAAAATATATCTTTTGGCCACCAAATAGCTGAGTTATCTAACTTCACTTCCACCTTTGGATAAAATGAAGATGGGCGGTTAGTGTTCTAGCAATACTGCCATTTGAATGTTGTTGTGGAATACTGTGAATTTCAAGATTAATCATCAGCCTATGCGGTGTACATCAGCCAAAATCATTTGGGATAAGTGTGTTCTTATGTTTTCAGGTCGAGATATAATGACTCGAGTTTGCGATGTTTGGGAGTAGCTATTTGATCTACATGCATTAGACATATCTATATTTGATTATCGTTCTGAGTTCACCACTCTTTGTGAGAGTTTGGACACTTATTTGCCTGTTGTTGATGACATTAGAGAGTTGGTCAAGCGTTAAGAAGATGTGATAGTTATGTCATTTCTCTAGGGGATTGGTCCTACTTATTCTTCTTTCCAACAGCAGATTACTTCTCAAGATACTCTTACGTTGGTTGATGATGTCTTCTCTCGTGTCCTTTAGTGCATGCCTAACTCATCATCTACACCTCTTTCTACACATGTAGCAAGTGTTATGGTTTCTCAGTCATCTGGTGGCTATGGAGACTGAGGGCGTGGTCCTCATGCTCGTGGCAGATCTAGTTTCTTTTCTAGTCATAACGTGAGGATGGTAGAGGCGCTGGAGTTTTTACCATTGCCACCATTGTTAGGGAGATGGCTATACTGAGGCTTATTACTATACCTAAACAGTATTTATCTCCGATTTCAACCTATTACTCACTTTTAACCCGACCTTCATCTGCTAATTTAACATCAATGGTATTTATCGATTCTCCCTCAACATAAGCATCAATTGTATCCAATCCAAATGTTAGACCCACCAATTGCAATTCTTGATCATTGGTAAACGTACATAGGCCCATTTTCGAGGTATAATCAGAAATTCTATACTATGACTTTTGAACTTTATAGCGTAGTTTTAATATATAGGTTACTAGCATAGCGCAATTTACAAATCCATGCTTCAACCTCCAAGTAGTTTTCAACAATAGCCGAATATATCACATTTTCCCCGGACTCCATAAAAGCCACTCGCGGAGGGTGTTATTGAGAAATTGGATTCCGACCATAACACAATAGCAAAACTCCTACTTATATTTCGCCTTTGGTCATAGCAATACAGATCCGTCAACCAAATCAATTCAAATCACAAAGTCCTATCGAATACTTTGCCATTGCCAAGGAAAACCCCCAAAATGTTGACCCAATCGATGAATCCAACATTGTGAATTAGTAATCAAGAAACCAGTTAAATGGAAGCCCCTACTTCGATAAATCTTGGTCCCTCAAGCACGGGCTTAGTAAGCTGCTTTGTCCCAATTTTGCCCTAATTTCATCCTTCAGAGCTAGAGAGCGCTTTGCGATTTGTGAAAAAGACAAATTAAAAGCCATAGGGCGTTTTCTATTTAATTGCGCGGCGTCGTTTTAACGACCCTCTTTGCCCTAAAACAAAAAGGGGCGTCGCGCGGTGGCCTATGTCTCCCTACGAAGCCAACGCCACTGCGTCTCTGTCCTCCTCCTTCGATCGGCAAAACAACCTCCGAATCTCGGTCCTCTCGGCCTTCAGACCCGTGCTCCGACCCGGCCCTGTTCATGGCGAACACCGAGAACCGCGAGGAATTCGCATTCCCCGCCAAGCGCAAGCCCGATCTCCCCCGCGGCGAAGCCGAAGGAGTAGGAGAAGTAGGAGATCGCTCCAGCAAGAGCGTCAAGCTCGAACCTTTGCAGAACCTCAACCACACCGGCGGCAACGACGACGAACCCTCGGAGTCCCGCGACGGGAGCGCGCACGGGGAGGGGAATCACTCGGGGAAGGCCCTGGTTCCAGAGGAAAAGCGAGTGGGCGCGGATGCTCAGGTTGAGGCTGCGGAGGAGGAGGAGGAAGAAGAGGAGGACGACGATTACGAAGAAGACGACGAAGAGGATGATGATGATGAAGATGAACAGGATGCAGGCGATGCAGGCGGCGAGGTGTATGCGAAGGGTAAGGAGGACGATAAGGGGAAGGGCAAAATGATCGTCGAAGAAGAAGAGGAGGATAGTGGCGATAGCAGCAGCGATGATTGCGGCAGTGTTGGCGTTCCTTCGGAGAGCGACAGCGATCTGTCGGACGATCCGCTTGCGGAGGTCGACTTGGACAACATTCTCCCGTCGAGGACTCGGCGGCAGACGTCTAGGCCCGGGGTTTTTATCGCCGGGGATCGTAAGGACGGAGGAGATGATCGATCGTAGGGATTTGAAGGTTCGTATAATTGCTGGTTTTGCAGTAGGAACCTTCTATTGAATTGTTGTTGATGCGATCGAGCTTTGAGGTCAGGAATTATATCTGATAGGTGTAGTTGATGGGCAAATGTGATAGCGAGGAACCGGAATTTGGCAATGCTGGTGATACATTTTGTATTGTGACATGATCTTTTCCTCAGGCCAAATTTTTTCTGTCACATGCCATCGCTGGAAATTGCTTGCCTTTTTTTAGTATATGATCACCCCGATAAGTATGCTAAGGTTGTGAAGTAAGGTCGGCTGGTTGAGGAAAGCTCAGTTTATGAAACCGCTTAGCCGTTAATTACTTGAATTAGTGAAGTAGTAGTGAGGCGCCGGTACAGAGCGGACAACTACTACGTTCTTATCTAGGTGCCGGAAATTTCGCTAGATGATCTTTTTTGGATATCTGGTGGTTGCTGTCATATTGCGAAGTCGGAAATGACCGGAAAAAACAGAATCTGGTTATAGAATTTAAATATGGTCAAAGATTGTAATGCCCCTGGCATTAATTGGTCCCAAACGAGTTTGTGCTTTGAGTTGACTTCTCGACAGGCTTACATTTCGTTATAGCATCATAGATGCGTCTAGGCTATGCTTGTGAACCATTTTATGGTATGAGATCTTCAATTCAGTTCCAATTACTTGGAGTTAGACATTCGTCGTTTGGTCGGATTGTCGGTATTAGATATCAATGGGATTGCATATGTTACAAACATACGTTTTGTTATTGTGCAGCCTGTGGGAAGAAGTTAATTATGGTACTGAAATTCCTTGATCTAGTAGAGCCTGTAATTCAAGATGCCATCAGTGGCACTCTAGTATATAATTGACGTTGGTTGTTAGCGGGCTGAGGAGATTTTAACCTTAGAAGATCCCATCTTCTTCTTTTCCTTTTTTGGGCGCTATAGTGGTTTTGGAGTATCCAGTCGATTTTGGGCAAAGTCAAATGTGGCTTTTACTTGAATTACTTTAAGATCAAGGAATAATGCTCTACATTTATGGCAATGTGATCTAGATTGCCAATGACTTAAAGCTTGAGGAAGATTAACATTTGCTGGATTATGTCCGGAACTTGAAAATAGCGTGGACGCATGCAGTCATGACTCAGACATGAAGAGCAGTCACTCACCCTTGCAAGCATGTGTGCTTATCCACCTGTTTGTAACTGGTATTATGTGGAAGTATATTTAGGCCAGCTCGGTAGTTATCCCTTTCTCTAATGTGAGATCAACTGTAGTCAGTATAACCTAGCAAGTGCTTGTGCTGACCTTAGTTATATAGCAAAGTTTTGTAACTACCGTCGCATTGAAGCTCCTTACTTGACTATCTTCACCGGAGTGGATTGGATGATCTGCCCGGTGCCATTGCATGCAAATGTTGCAGGTTGTGTTTTAGATTAGTTATTGGAAGCTTGAGCTCGTGATGTAGTTTCTGTTGAAGCTTCGACTTTTATCCTTGTAGTCTCCTCGAAAATTTTATTAGAACTATAGTGGGCAGCCCGTCCGGCAGCTGTAGATAGGCATAGAAGCAATCAATTGTACTGGATTGGAGCCTCTAGGGTTTTGGTGATCATCGTTCCTAATCGGAAGCGTTTTTCTTGGAAAAGGCAGATAAGGTAAAAGGAGCTCTTCCTATTTTTGTCCCAGGAGGAAGGTGTTCTTCATGCCTCTGTTTCCTGCACTTTGCTATTTTTTGAGCTACCAATACCAGCTTCAAATTCAGCACCCCGATAGTCCTATCGTGTATCTCCAGTGCGGCTGATGGTCAAAGCCAGTAATGGCCGAGATATGGATTCCGATCGAATCCTTGCACTGTTCATGCACAAGCCGAAATCAATTGTGAGGGAAAGTTTGCAGAGGTAAATAAACAGATTGGACATTGAGAATCCTGGCCTTGTCTCTGAGCCTCTAAGATCCTCTGCATCATTCCGGGTGTCAAAGTTAACGACAACCTTCTTCCTTAAGACGACATTTCACTCCCCTTGCCACGTTTAGTGATTTCCCTAGAGTTATGCTATATTGGGTCACCGCGAAAAAACTTATCCTTCCAAATTTGGAGATGGTACTTCTGTTCTTGTTTGTCATCTTTTGGGTAAACACCTGGCTCTTCAATCAGGTATTCCTATCCATCTTCTGACATAAATGGTGTTTCTCGACAAAGGAGTGTCGCTACACTCGACGACAAAGGAAAGGTACCGTAGAATTGGGGGTTGAGGGCTAATTGAATTACTTCAAATGAGCGAGTTGTAGCACTTCAACAAAGAAAGGTTTATTTGAATGCCCACTCACTGTATCGGAAAGGCCGTTGGAGAGTCTAAAGTAACCCCAATTGCTCCTTCAGATCACTAAAGGCCGTTAAGGACTCACACACTTGCAACTCGTATGGTATACGATTAAGATGACCCTTGTCGTCCCTTTCAAGATCATGCCTGAAGCACTTTACTGAGCCTTCTTAGCCCCGGAATCTCCGAGGGCTTAAACATTTCCGCATCTTCATCGTCCCAATTAGCCATCCTTCTTACTTCGTGGCGGCTCAATGGCCGGAGGTGAGAAGCTCGTGATGACGTCCTAGACAAAGGTAACGTAGGAACTCCTTGTCAGTGGCAAAATCAACACAGACAACCTGTGAGGCCGATGGGGTGGGTGGGTCGATATGGTTGCTTCTTCTTAGAGCTATTGGGCTCATTGTTTATAAACCAGTTTCTTGGACTTTTGAGGAAGGCCTCAACCCCTTTGTCATGTCTGGGCTCGATTTTGCTTGATGCGTTTTCGCATTTGAAGGTCTTGCAATGTAACAGTGAACGGCGAAAGACCAGAAGTTTGTGAAGACATGGATTCATCCCGACAGAACACGGATGCGAGACATGAACATGGTGGGCCTGCAACATTTATTCCTCCTCTTTAATAAAGCAAGGAGAAGAGGGAGGCTGACATCAAACAAACCCAATCATGTGGTGGTCCTCTCTCCCTCTCTCCCCCTCAGCCTTTCGCTTTTTCGTCGTTTTATTTTCAGAATCGTCTGTGCGTGATTGGAGACCACCACCGTCAACACCACCACCAGCGACAAGGCGCCAACCTGTGCTGCTGTCGTACCCTCCTCCTCTGCGTGCTGCGTTCCTCTGCCCCCCCCCCCCTTCTCCTTAGAGCGAGTCCCTTTCGCGCCTTCTTTTGGACGCTAACCAGGACCACTCTCAAGAGAGCCCGGTCATAAATGGGGACATTCGATGTTTCGCCTCATCGATGTTCCCAATTTATGTGTCGAGCGCGGAGGGTGGGATGGACCGCAGCGGCGCGGCGCCATGCGTTATGATGTCGTCGCGTGGCTCTCGTATCACGCCAGCACATGAATTCGCCTGCACGGTGTCCCTCGAGGACCACCGGCTTTAAATCTGTCGAAAGCGCCCGGCAAATTAGATACCGTGCCGGATTTCAAAATCCTCACGCATTGCCCCGGGACGTCTTATCACCGCGCGAGCCGGTGCCGCGATTAGGGAGTACGTCTGAATCCGGCGCACTTCTTCAAAAGAAGCTACCGACGAAGGAAAAAGAAGAAGTAAAAAAAAAAAAAAACTCTCGCACTATGCTAATCACATGGCTGCAAATGATGGGAGATTGCATCCTCGAGTTGGAAATGATCATTGAACACATTAAAAGAAATTTCCTCTTTCTTTTCTATCCTCCTCCTTCTCTTATCGCTTTCGATCGTCCCTCTTTCCTCTCTTCCGCTCGTAAATTATAGGCAAGTGGGGAGCTCTAATTGAATTTGATCAAGTCTCTCCCCCTTATGGCTTTAACCACTCTCCTTTCAAATTGCATCTTCCTATCTCTCCATTGGCTAAACCGCTTCGCACAACATTGCTTCGGCTCACGTTGTCCCTTTTCCACGTAATTCAATTCTTCCCCTTTATTTCTCAAATCGAAAAAAAAATTTTGTTAATCGTGATTAGGCCTCATGTCAGACAAAATTTGCCAGGCTAGAAACCCCCACACACTATCTTTTAGTTTAATCCATAATCAAGGGGGCATTATTCCTGGTGCACATGGACCTTGACTCTCAATCAAAGTGTGAACGAGAGAGAGAAAGAGACTCTCCCACGTGGTTTTGCGATTAAACTTAGGCCTCTAGGACAAGTTATCCGAGGCTTGTCAGCAGCTTCCAAAGAGTCGTCTGGTTGGCTTCTACAAGTACTGAAATCTAAACACTTTTAGACAGAGATTATCATTATTGGCACTTAAATTGGCCATGTAAGGACAAAAGGTATACCTAGATTTTTCGCAAAACGATGGTTAATTGGACATCGGTGTCGCCCGGGGGGTTTTTGGGATTTTATTAGGATTAATCGTGGAAAAGACGAAAGAAATTTGAATTTCGGTGATGGACAATAACCGTATCAACATTTATTCCGAAAGATTGAATTGTTAAATTAGGACGAAACGTGAATCTTTGACATTCTCAACGCGCCCCGTCGTCATTTAATCGTTTGTAGAGCGAGGAACGCATTCAATCGTGCGAGCTCAACATGTATGGATAGAAATCTTCGTGCTCCAAAGGAGAATTACGTAAATTAGCGGCAGAGAAAGTTTGGCGAATGGCCATCTATTCTAAAAGTCGGTCATTGGTTACGTTCCGTATCAATTTCACGTCCGACCGCTCAAAGTCATTGAATGGTTGATCTCGAATATCATGCTCTAATGCTTCAAATCAAGGCTTGCTTCTTTTCCCACTGGAAATACGTGGATCGAGTCCGAATTTTCACGTCGATCGCCGTGTCAAACTTTACCGGGACGAGAAGATTATCCTTTTAGGTCTCGTAAACGATAGGCATGTCTTGTCAATCACGTGGTTTTTATTCCTAGGATGAGAAGATTATCTTTCTAGGTCTCTTAAGCAAGCAGCATGTCTTGTCAATCACATGGAAATTAAAACCACTCAAACCCACTTGAAAAAGTTGAAAACCCTTTGATAACGGGGGACTCTCCCATGAAATTAACTTGCCATTCTCTAGCAAGTAAACATTGATTGGAGCGTGACCAGGGGTGACTAACTCTAGGTCTTGCGCTTACCAAGTAATACGGAGATCATTGCGTTTTAGAGGATGGTTCCACCTACCTCCCAATGGAGCGAGTTGCAAACGTTGAGACTCGTTTTATGTCGGTCCAAGGCCGACTCCTAAGTCCCCGCTAATTCTGACCGAATTATTTTTTTCCTTTCCTCGTGGGAGATAAACACCAAAAAGACTGATGGAAGCATAGCTTCTAGCTTTCCGTTAAGCCTTTTAAGGATATGCCCAGGTATGAACTTACCATTCTCTAGCAAGTAAACAATAGTTAGAACATACACAAACAGTTAGGCTAGTCGTCACGATAAAGAAAGATTAAGAAAGAAAGAAAGAAAGAAAAAAGGGGGGTGTTTATCTTAATTGGGATTTAGACCTCGATGTGCATCTTTATCGTGAGATAATACCAATCACTACCTAATGGATTGGATGGAAGAGACGTGAATTGCTTGGAAGTGTGGAAATTGGGCAGATGATCCAAACGCCAATTGCCTTGGACTTGGGAATTTAGTCAATTAACATAACTTTCTTTTTGGGGGGGAAGAAAAGGGAAAGTTAGATGGATGGGGAAAAAGAATGGCATGATTGGAAGTGAAATGCCCAAAATGTTGACAAGCATAAAATTTTTTTTGTCGTGTGACCAAAGTTATCCGTGCCTTTTCTTTTTCTCTCTCGTGAGGAGCCAAGCTGTTTCCAGGAAAGCGCAGAGAAGACAAAGAAATCTTCTTCGGCCGAACACGTTTTGGTCGCGTCAATCCTCTTGCTCTAGCCCCAGCTTAAAGCTTAATCCAAACATTGGTTTCTTTTTTTTCTTTTCCTTTTTTTGTTGTGTTTTTCTATACGGGGCGAGACGGACGTGAAGGGGCCGCTCGGTGCGGCTACCTACTATGGGCATTAGCTGTGACCTCACGAAAGATTGGCACGGTTCATTTATCACCCGAGCTGCCACACTTAGCGGTAGTTCAACGTCGTTTTTCCTTGCTCATGTACCTGCAATCTCTTGCGTTGTCCGTCCACGTGGCAAATGAATGATTTGGAATGCATTTCTTTTATAATAACGATCGCTTGTATCTCTTGAGATGGTAAGTCAATAAAAAAAAATATTTTCATCGTTGACACCAGTTTATGTCTAAATATTTTCGTAGATGATGGAAATATTTTTCTTATTTTCATAGATTATATAAGCAATCATATCTAGAAAAAAAATTTCAAAATATTCATTTTTCGAGAAATAAATCGAGTCTTAATAATGAAATATTCATATTGTTTTGGAAAATTTCACTTTACCCCCTCAATTGTGGGGTTTATACGCGTTGACCCTCGAACTCTAAAAAGTTGCATTGCGCCCCCCATGGACTTGGTTGTTTCGGCATTTGTTAAGATCATTTACTTTTTCCTTCGGCACGTGCTGTGCATATGCCTTTTGAGTGCAACTTTTTCGCTGATGTTGTATTCAATATTCTTTTGTCGTGTAAATTTGTCATAATTAAATCTAAATTATACTTTTTTAAATCTATTTGGGTAAGAAAAGTACAAATAAAGAGCAATGAAAAAGTACTTTGTTTAATGTGGAATTTAAGAAAGGATTAGTGTAAATGAAAATTAAAAATAACGGAAACTTTTAAGAGACTCGATGTCTATAAGTTAAGAATAATTTCAAAAAAAAAATGTGAATTGGATAATCTATCATCTTCTTTTTCTGAAAATTTCCTAGTACTAAAAGCTCTTGCTAAATTGTTCAAATTACATTAGTTAAATACATGGGTTAGCAATAATAATGAGCTAAATATGAAAATTAATGACCCTTTTAAATGGTGGAGAAATCTTGTAGTTTTTTTCTATTTATTTTTCATATCTACTTTTTTTTTGGCATTGCCTATGTTTTTCTCGTTAAATATACAAATCCAGTCATCTTGAGGGTCGGGGGTGTCTATTTTTTTGTCTCATGAAAAATCAAAGATTTGAAAAATATTTTTCAAAAAATAAATGCTTGTATGTTTTAAAAATATTAGCCAACGAAGAATATTTTCATTATCAATAACACTTTATGTATAACTATTTTCATGACGATAAAAATATTTTGCATTCATTCATTTTTACAAGCGATACAATCATTTATTTTTTGAAAAATATCTTTCAAATCTTTGATTTTTCATCAAATAGACATACTATAAATATACAAATCTTATACCGACCATGCTCCCCCGTTGTTCCATATGGAATTCGGTTCACATCCGCCTTCTTTGCCATCCTAAAATGTCTACCGTGAGTCACGTTCTTGTCCGAACTCTCCGACTCCGGCGACTGCTCCTCCACCGTCGTGGTCCAATCTCGAGGGGAAATGGCATGATTAGAGTGGCGAGGAGGAGGAGGAGGAAGTTGACTCGCGGCGGACGCGAACCAGAGGGGGGGGGGAGTGCGGGGGGAAGGACGATAACAATCATGTGGTTCTGCTCCAGAGTGCTTTTGCGGAATCTCGAGTGCTAACTCGCTCACTCATCATCATCCTCCTCCTCCTCCTCCTCCTCTTCACTCGTCTTGGGCTTCTCCCCATCCGAATTATATTTTTATTTTTCTTCCCACCTCGGTTTTCTCCATCCATTCAAATTCCCAGCAAATAAAGAAAATGTGTGGGTGCACATGAAAATGCGTGAGTGGCTTCGGAGATGGAATAATTTATTCAAAATTCAAAATTTATATATATAAAAAAATCTTGGGCTCGGATCATTTTAAGTGGGTTTTGGGATTTGAGGGATCTTGATTTGGTGGGTTGTAGTGAAAATTTGGGATGTGAGGCTTCGATTTAATCCATCATTTGCCTTGCATATTCATGATTTGGCATACTAGCCACATACAAAAGAAGAAAAAAGACAACCCTAATTTTTTGCATGCAATTAATATTTGACTTTGTATAGGTGACCTTTCATGGTGTTTTTTTTAAAGAGTTTAAGAATAAAAGATCGATCCGGACACTGGTTAATGGTCATATAAAAGATAACGAACCGTGAACACCTCCGCTCAAAGGTTTTTGTGCGGGACGTGCCATGGTCGAAAAGAAGGTCGACATGTAAGATTCCTTTGCGATTCCAAAATATTTAAGTATAACTTTCTTTCTTTCTTTCTTTCTTTTTCCCAAGATATACAGCTTTCTACTGTGACTTTTATCGTATGTTAATATGAGCCCCAAGTCGCTATTTCAAGGAAATTAATTTGAAGTCGACCTTGGATCCAATAATATAGTGGTTGACAACGACGGAAATGCAATATCAATTTATAAGGAGAAATTTTTAGAAAATTAGGTGTAGAGTGACGAGCTTTCCTTCCTTCCTCCCTTCCCTTTTCTCAATAAATCTATGAGGTCGAACAAAAGGTCAATACATAAGATTTCTTCGTGATTTCAAAAGATTTAAGTACGACTTTCTTTCTTTCCTTTTCCAAGATTTACGAGTTTCTACCGTGACTTTTGTCATATGTTGATATGAACCCCAAGTCGCTATTTCAAGGAAATTAACTCGAAGTTGACCTTGGATCCAATAATATAGTGACCGACAGCGACGAGAACGTAATGTCAATTTCTAAGGGGAAAATGTTAGAAAATTAGATGTAGAGTGGTGAGCCTTCCTTCCTTCCTCTTTTTTACTTTATTTTATATAAATCTAGGAGGCCTCCCTGCGCGATTATTTCTTTTCTAAGTCCGAAAAGAAATAAATGGTTCTTATCGAATTTACGGACGTGGTTGGAATGGTTAAAAAAAAAAGATCGCAATAACATAAAAATTAAAAAAAAAACAAGTTCACTTTTTTACTATTTACCGTGGGGTATTTATTGCAGCCTTAGATATTGCCAAAAGCGATTTTTTTTTTTTGCTTTTACGAGTCGCCTAATCATTAAAATGGTTGCGACTCGCTTATCCTTAAAAAAAAAAGGAAAATATATTAAAAAAAAGACAATGCAGGGAAAAAATTGAAAAAAAGAAAAATAAAAAAAGAGCGATAATTTGTTTTTCTGACACGACAAAGCTAAGCCCCACAAGCAACCCAGAGAATCCCCTCCGCGCGAGTACGCAACAATGGTTTACTCGCCCTCCTAGCGGGTCACCCAGCGTTGTCCAGAGCGGGGTGGCCCACGAGCCCGCGAGTGGCAATCCACTCTCGCGCGTGGGGAAGTCTCGGGCCTTATCTGCAGAGTGGCACGGGGCCGTAATTTAGCGCGAGACCGAGTGTCATTTTCGCAAGGAACGTGACTGAAGACTTTTTTGGCCCCTCTCTCTCCCACCAGAGAGATAAGGACACATGCATGTTACATCACTGGTCAACCACGGACGGCCCAGATCGCATCCATCTTTTCCACCACGCGGCCACCGCCGTCCGATCTAACCATGGTTAAGCTGTCGCTGCGGGGTACGTAACCACGATTGGTCAGTTCACAAGCCTTTCCTCGCTCTGTCTCTCTCTGGGTTGAGCTCAAACTCAAACAGAGCATTGTGGTTCACAGAGAGAGGGGGAGAGAGAGAGAGAGGGAGAGAGCTCTGTATATTCAGGTCATTGAGAAGATTGCATCTACTCATGGAGATTGTAGATTATGCGATCTGAGAAATTCGGGAGCTTTGTTTTTTTGTCATTTTTTTCTTCTCTTCAGCTGCTACAATCATGACTTCTTGATTTGTAGATGATAGCTGAAGAAGCGAGATTTTTCTCTTTCTTTCTTTTTTTGAGCTTTCCGCTCTTTACCCGGTAAGCTGTTGTTCTTTCTCTGAAGAAATTGGTTAAGCGTTTGGTCTTCCCGTTCAGATCTAATCGGAAACGGGTAGATATGTGAGGGCCGTCTTCTGGGTGTTGTCCATCGCCATTTCCTCTCAAGTCTCGCGCAGTTTTAAGCGTTTAGATCTGGTTTTAGTTGGGTAGGTTTCGATTTAGTTCGCAAGTTGTAGCTTACTCTCTTTGCATTTTTGTCTCCGAGCTATTTGCCTTTGTTGGTTGAAGGGTGGTGTTGGGATTAGGTTGTTTTCCCACCTTTTTTCCGTTAGGGTTTCTATTTACTCTTGTTTTTTCCCTCCGAGAGGGATGGATTAAGGGCTGATTTTGTTTGAAAGTTGGGATTTTTTAGTCGTGGAAATTGGATTTGACTGTTGGGGAAGTGAAGATGAATTACTTTCCCGATGAAGTTATGGAGCACGTGTTCGACTTTGTAACGTCGAACAGAGACCGCAACGCGATCTCTTTAGTGTGTAAATCGTGGTATAAGATCGAGAGGTGTAGCAGGCAGAGGGTTTTTATCGGGAATTGCTATGCGATAAGTCCCAAGAGATTGATCGACCGATTTCCGGGGGTAAAATCAATCACTTTGAAGGGAAAACCCCATTTCGCTGACTTCAATCTAGTGCCACATGACTGGGGAGGGTACGTGTACCCTTGGATCGAGGCATTGGCTAGGAGTAGGATTAATTTGGAGGAGCTCAGGTTGAAGAGGATGGTGGTTACAGATGAATGTCTTGAGCTGATTTCAAGATCCTTTGTAAATTTCAAGTCTTTGGTTCTTGTTACCTGCGAAGGGTTCACTACTGATGGCCTTGCAGCTATAGCAGCCAACTGTAGGTGAGAACTTTGAGTAGTTCCATATTGTTGATTAACTCTGATTTTTCAATGTGATGCCTGGGCAATTTGTGATTTGTTTGTCACAGGCCTAGTTGTGTTTGCATTTTAGCATGTAGTCTCTTTATACACTCGTATTTATATATACGCTGGTTGTGCCCTCATATATCTGCCATACTTTGCTGATTGTTTAGTTGGTTATCTTGGTTGTTAGTTTGGTCCGGATGTAACCTAATTGCTGTAGAAAACCTGGTGGGTTCAAGTTTCAGCAGGAATGTGGTGAACGCTCACAGGTCATGCCGCCGATTTGTAAGCAGCACCTAGAATGTGGTGCACATGCACCATGTATTGGTACAGGCATGCTTATTAATTGTCTTTACTTTGATTGCATTCTGCTGTAATCAGCACCTAGAATGTGATTCACATGCACCATGTAGTGGTAAAGGTATACCAGTGCCACACACTTCATTGACGTGGACTGTTATCTTAGCTGCGTGAATAGCCAAAAATGGGATGAATATACCTATCACGGTGCATCACATGAATTAGAAGGCCCTATGCCGTTAATCTCATTGGTTGGTCCCTCTGCATGCATTCATATAGTCTTTGTCTCAAGCTTGTTGTGCGGCCTTATGCAGCTGGAACTTGTGGTTTTTAATGTATATATTGGGTCACTGTAGTTTTCTCTTTGAAGCTGATGGTTATGTCAGAATTCTGGAAGAGAATAGGTGGGTCATGCCAGCTAGCATCCCATTGAATAGACATCAGAGGAAATAAATCTGTGCGTCTAATTTTCCAGCAGCATTGCAAGTTGACACTTCTGGATGCTAACATTGCATGGCAGCATATTTTTGGCTCTTTCTGTTTTAATAATCTCCTAATTTCTGTCTCAAGAATTAAATAAAGGTAGACTTGGGCAGTCTTGTTCTTTTTCTTTCTTGAATACTACTAATATGCTTAATTGTGCTTGAGTTTATCATGGCCTGTGGATGGTGCAACCTATCCAATACGGCATGCTGTACTATCGTGCGAAGAGGTCTCATAAGATGAGGTTTTATGCAGTATAAAAATGGATTTGATGATGGGGATCAACATGCATGACTGGATTCCAGTTGAATTGAGTCTACTTGAATTTGGCTACTATTCTTCCCTAATCTACTTCTTTGAACTTGGAACATTTTAGGTTTCTTAGGGAGCTGGACTTGCAAGAAAATGAAGTTGAGGATCATAGAGGCCAGTGGCTAAACTGCTTTCCTGAAAGTTGCACCTCTCTTGTGTCCCTAAATTTTGCATGCTTAAAAGGAGAGATAAATTTAGCATCACTCGAGAGGCTTGTAGCAAGGTCCCCAAATCTCAAGAGCTTGAGACTGGGCCGTGCTGTCCCTCTTGAAACGCTGCAGAAGATTCTCGTCCGAGCACCTCAGTTGGTGGACTTAGGCGTGGGCTCTTTTGTCCATGACCCAGATTCTGAAACCTATAGCAAGTTATTGACGACAATTGAAAAATGCAAATCTATTAGGAGCTTATCTGGATTTTTGGAGGTTGCTGCTTACTGCCTACCAGCTATTCATCCCATATGTTCAAGCCTGACCTCCTTGAATCTGAGTTACGCTCCTGGGATCCCTGGAAGTGAGCTAACCAAGTTAATCCGTCATTGTAGAAGACTTCAGCGCTTATGGGTGTGATATCCTAGCCTTTTGCTGAATATCGAATTAATTTTCATACTTAATTTGCTGGGATTAAAATTTGTCTTCATATCAATCTGTGTCAAAATTTTGCAGATACTTGACTGCATAGGGGATAAAGGACTAGGAGTCGTGGCTTCAAGCTGCAAAGAGCTACAGGAATTGAGGGTTTTTCCATCTGATCCTTATGGAGTTGGAAATGCTTCAGTGACCGAAGAAGGCTTGGTTGCTATTTCCAGAGGTTGTCCAAAGCTCAACTCATTGCTATACTTCTGCCAGCAGATGACCAATGCTGCCCTGAAAATTGTAGCCCAGAACTGCCCTAATTTCATTCAGTTCCGGCTGTGCATCCTCGAACCCACAAAACCGGATTCGTCAACCAATGAGCCTCTTGATGAAGGATTTGGGGCTATTGTCCAGTCATGCAAGGGTATAAGGCGCTTGTCAATTTCTGGCCTTCTTACTGACCAGGTCTTCTATTATATCGGCACATACGCTGAACAGCTTGAGATGCTTTCTATTGCATTTGCTGGGGACAGCGACAAGGCAATGCTTTATGTGTTAAATGGGTGCAAGAAGATTCGGAAATTGGAAATCATGGATAGCCCCTATGGTGACATCGCACTTCTGTCGGACGTGGGAAAGTATGAAACAATGCGATCCCTTTGGATGTCGTCCTGCGAAGTTACCCTTGGAGGCTGCAAAACCCTAGCACAGAAGATGCCGAGGCTGAATGTGGAGATTTTCAGTGAAAACAATGAGATGGAGAATTGCACTGATGATAGGCAGAAAGTACAAAAGCTGTACCTTTACCGAACCTTGGTGGGGCCGAGGAAGGATGCACCGGACTATGTCTGGACATTGTAGGGTTCACTAGAGGTGCATTGTTGTGACTCTGCCTCGAAATCTCCTGTTGTATCATCATTGTACCTCATTTAGGCACGTAATTTGTGGATTTTTAGTTGTATGATGATTTTTTATTTTATTCAGAAGAGATGCTCTTGTGCTTCTAGTTACAGATAGATTTTTCTTTAGCACTATGAATTCAAAGATGCGACTTTCCATGTTGGTTGGCTAGGCTGGGCGCATTTACCTGTTACATTAACAGGTTTGAAATAAGCTTTCAGGCTATCGTTAGCTGTAATGAAGTTCCGTGAAAAGCGTGTTCCAGTGCGAAATGCAGTGCAGAGTGCGGATTGACGCCATTGCACTAGTTCTGTCACATCCCGCCCCATCGAAGGTTGAGCGTTCCGCCTCTTAATTATGATCTCTTGTATAGCCAGGAGACCAGAAAGTTACTTGCATTACTGGATCTGTGAATTCTGAACCGCCGTGATTTTAGCAGCTTCTTGAGGGTCTCCAGAATTCATCTCATCGTTCAGGGGGGACATTCTTGTTTTTGCGTCACATGATTTTTCTTGTCAGACGTTTCCTTAGTTTTTGCTAGCAGCAGTAGTACGACTTGGTTCCCATCCTACTGAAGGAGATCACGGTTGAATGTATGTTCCCCAATTCAAGGAAGTTGGAAGAACAGAGTATAATCTGAAAAATGCATGTTCACGATAGAATCCCACCAAAAAGGATGATAGGAAGAGCTCGAAGAAAAATGCGTCTGTTAAAGATCGTCTGGAAAGGAGGCAAGAATCCCCACAAACAAGGCTGAACGAGCACAAGGAAGAAGGCGGATGCGTCCAGACGTTTGAGCTATGAAAACGAGCCGTGGAGCAGAATCATTTTCATTTGGATTGTTCATTGTGGCGCAGAATCATGTTCATATGGATTGTTCATCTAAGCCGTCGGACGATTTCTCTGGCATTGTCATATGATAACGAATCTGTTAAAATCAAGGATGCGAGGTAAGGGAAGCCAAAAAGGTCACTCAACAGGCTTCAAAGACCAAACCAAACTGCTCATTCCAGCAGAAACGAGTCAAGAAATTAAGCAACCGTGTTGAGACTGTCCCGTACATAGTTTACCAAAATAATCTTTCTCATGGACATTGACGGAAACACTACTTAATTCGGCTGGTGAATAAGCATGAAACACCGTTTCTTTCTCAGCAAACTGATACAACTGAGATATACCAGATTCACCAACATTCTTCCATAATGGCAATCCATGGGCTGTGTGTCGAACGTTAGAACTCATCTGTCTTCAGCGAAGAAAGCAGCAGCATTCCTCCATCATACAGCAGCAGCATTCCTCCAACATACAGCAGCAGCAGAGTGCAGCCCAGCTGCACAACACAAAAACCGCACTGTTACCAACTCATTTCTTATTCTCCAGAGTAAAAGGTCGAAGCTTGAGTATAAATTCCTGCCACATAATGGATAAGCTTTCTAGAGAGCTTCTCGAAGGAAAGTAAAGAGAAGAAGAGCTTCTCGAGACTATTGAGCATTATCATGTCTTTTAATTACTGGAACAGTGACAACTAAACCGCAACTAAGGAGCGAGAGAAAGCTTGTTGATGACAACTGACCACCCCTCACGAACTAAAATGACCCTTGTCAATGAAATTGCTACCGCTGAAAACAATGTTCGCACAGCGGTAACAGGGTGTAAATCCGAGCATGCCTCACTGCAGCATCTTGATATTGCAAAATTCATTACAAGGAGCAATATCCATAGCATGCTGTGCTGTACAAAATCAAGGGTTCTAGCAGGACAAACGAAGGGCAGAATTGCTGCAACTCAAATTGGACAAATGAAACCTTGCTCTAACATCACTTACACCAGCAGGTTGTAAATGCTAATCGTGTCAATCTCAGACCAAACTCCTCTCCATCCTAATATCCCTTTCTCATCTCCAAAAGAATCTCATACTTGCCTAGATTCGAATTCATTGCGAAAACCAAATGTCCCTATTAACATCGTAAGAAGAATGAACATTGACCAAACAGCACCCGACTGAACAGAAAAACCAACGAACTCTGCATTATTTTTCCTTCTCTTCAAAGAATATTAAACCAGAAGCCATTGACTAGTAAAGAGCAGCAAGCATATCCATAAACGGAAAAGCACATTTCTCTTACATTTCTCAAGAACTAAGTCAACAGCATTCCAATGATTTTCCCTGGAATTGCCAAACATACAGAAGGCACATACGGAAAAGGGGAAAATGACCAAAGCGACCTAGATAGAGAGAGTAACCGTACCAGCAATGCAAGAAGGGAGCGCAACCCGGCTGATCATTATCGCGGTGACCATCACGGTGGTCATGGTGGTAACGAGGAGGCGACGGAGGCTGCGGAGGTTGCCCTCCCGCGAAATACCGCTGATACCCCTCGAAGGGAGGTTGAGGCGCCGGCGGCGGCCCCGTCGTCGGAGGGTACGGATAGGCCTCGACCGGCGGGGGAGCCGAGGGGGAATTGGGCGGCGGATGGTGGGGAGGAGCAGGAGATGGGTACCCTGCTGAAAGGCCAGAGATCCAACAGTCATCAGCGAAGGAAACTACAATGATTTTCCCCCATCAAGAAAAGCGATCACGGCGAGAGAGAGAGAGAGACAGAGAGAGACAGAGAGAGGGAGATTTGTGTCTCACCCGGTGGCGCGTAAGGTTCCTGAGGAGCTATCTGGTAGCTCATCTTCCTCTCCTACCTCTAGCTTTCCGCGACGATGAATTCAAACGGTCAAAAGGCATTCTTTTTTGTTCTTATGTTAGTAAATGTGCAGAGAGAGAAGATGAAGTCGAGTTCCGCCCTGTCCTATCTCGCTTGACCCGCGACAGCGAAACACGCACACACCTGTCCGCCATTCTTGCCCATGGTTTTCGTCAGAAAGCATCTTTAAAGTTGACACTAACTAAAATTCCATAATCACGTGGAATCATTCCAAGAGGAACGCCCAAAAAAGGAAACGCTCAATTTAGCAAACATCTATTGTGGAACATGATGACCTTAATGGGTGAGGTTAGGCCAACACGGACCCGGAGAAAACTCCAGCTCAAACTCGGAACTACAAGCTCGGTATGGTCGCACTCGTTGATCTCATGGGACTCGCTTGTGGGTTTCGTGTTCGACGGATTTTTATGATCCTGTCGGGTTCATCGGAGTTGACCTTAACTCCTTCTCGCCGTGTTTGATCAGCTAGACTCGTTTCGCAAGAGCGAGTTGGAAGCAGGAGGGGGAACTCGAAGATCATCTCCTGGAAGTTTTAATCCGCGCGTGGCTTCTCGATCGTGAGTCAAACATCAGAGAAACCAGAATACAGACGTCTGCGCACACAATTCATCAGTACTCTTAGCTCAGAACTGACCTTGTCCTATCGAGCTAATCCTCCGGGCCATATACGAGCTCAAGTTTTGAAAGACCAGGTCTCTCTTCATACGCTCGAGTTCTTGTCGAACGCGCGATTAAATTCAAATTGGGTTTTGCAAAATTAGCCGAAAGAATTGGGCTGGCCTGGACTGGTATGGCCTTTTCTGGTCATCTAATGGGCAGGCCTGCCTTGACATGGCCCATGCTTGAAATGCCCGAACGTACAACACCCCTTTCAAAATGAGAAGAGAAAAGAAAAAAATATCACAATACACAATCTCTTAACTATCATTATCAGTTTGAGTTACAAATTTCAAAGTTAGAACTATAAGAGATATTACCCAAATATATAACAAGCGTGCAGGAAATATACAATTGTGATGGAAATCACACATAAGTCATTAGCTATTCTCTTCTCTGCTTTAACATGAAAATTTCATGTACGCCATTAGCAGTACAAAGTCTCTCTGCAGTACAAATTCTCTCTGCTTTAATATTACTTCTCTCTATCAAACTCCACAACTCTTACCTTTAATAATCATGGAACACCATTTTTTCTCAGCAAACAGCTATAACAAAGGTATACCAGATTCAACAACATTCTTCGATATTAACAACTCACGGGCAATGCCGCAAACAATATCCACCCAGTATATCGGGTATTACAATTCATATGTCCTCAGCGAAGAAAGAAGCAGCATTCCTCCATCATACAGCAGCAGCAGAGTGCAGCAAGGCTGGACAACACAGAAAAAAAGCACAGTCACCAACTCCTTTCACATTCTCCTGAGTAAAAGGTCAAAGCTTGAGTATCAATTTCTGAGACATAATGGATAGCTTTTTAAAGAGCTTCAAAAAGGAAACTAAAAGTGGAAGAGTTTCTTGAGCTATGACTATGAGAATTATCGTATCTTTTCATAACTCGAACAGTAGCGACTAAACAGCAACTAAGGAGCGAGAGAAAGCTTGTTGATGACAACTGACCATCCCTCGCAAACTAAAATCATCCTTGTCGATGAAATTGCTACCACCGAGAACATTGTTCCCATAAAGGTGTAATGGAGGTAAATCTCTGCAAGCCTCACTGCAGCATCTTGATATTGCAAAAATTCATTACGAGCAGACAAAAAGAGAGGGTGGAAACGGCTTAAGTTTAACAATATCCTTTGGGTACTCAACTAGCATATAGTCAGCAATTCCTAGTTGAGCACCAAACAGTAATTATCCAAAAACAAGGGTTCTAGCAGGACAAATAAAAGGCCACATTGATCTAACTCAAGTTGGACACTTGAAACATTCCCCCAATATTGCTGACACCACAGCATCTTGTAAATGCTAATCGAATTAATTTTGGATCAAACTCTCTTGATTCTCAACTCCTCTCCATCCTTACAAATCTTTCCCGTCTCGGGAAGAATACTTCCAGGTGCCTAGATTCAAATTCATTGCTAAAGCCAAGTGTCCCAGTTAACGATACAAGAAGAATGAACATGGACCAATCAGTGAACAGAAACATCAAGGAACTCCCCACCTTTTTTCCTTCTCTACAATAAAGATTAGACCAGAATCCCATAACTAGTAAAAAGCAGCAACCAAAAACACATTTCTCTCCACTCCTCAGGCAATTCTCAAAAACTAAGTCAATAACATCATCTATAGTTTACCCAGAATTACCATAAAGAAAAATACAGGTGAAGGTTAAAAAAAGGGGGGAAAAAAAGAAGAGAAAAATAACCAAAACTACCAAAAGAGAGTGATCATACCAGCCCTGCAAAAAGGAAGCACAGCCCGGCTGATCATTATAGTGGTGATGATCATAGTGGTGATGGTTGTAATTAGGCGGCGGCGGCGGAGGATATGATCCGGCGAAATACCCCTGATACCCCTCGAAGGGCGGTCGAGGTGGCGGCGGTCCCGGGGGCGGAGGGTACGGATAGGCCTCGAACGGCTGAGCCGAAGGATAACCCGGCGGCGGAGGCGGAGCAGATGGGTACCCTGTGAAAAGCGAGATTCAAGCAGATTACCAGGGAAAGAAGTCACTTTTGCCCAACAATGAAAAAAGGGATTTGATCAAGAAAAGCGATCATGGAGAGAGAGAGAAGGGGGGGGGGGGGCGGGAGAGAGAGAGAGAGAGAGGCGGTGGTGGGACAAGGGGTTTCCGATCTCACCTGGCGGAGGGTACTGGTAGCTCATCTTCTCTCTTGTTTTGCTTTCCTGCGACGATGAATTCAAACCGTCATAGATTTTCTTGTTTTATGGTAGTAATTGTAGAGAGAGAGAGAGAGAGAGAGAGAGAGAGAGAGAGAGAGAGGGAGGTGAAGTCATCCTCTGTCGGTCTGTCTCGTGGTTTCCTTAGTTGCTACGGCGAAATACACTTCTCTTTAATTATTTTCCCAAAAGAAGTCGTATCACTTGAAATGGTTGGACAATTAAAAATATTTTTATTATGATTAATAATTTGTATCAATATATTTTCGCAAATAATAAAAAATTAATTTTTTACGTGATGTCAGCGATCGTGCTCATAAAAATATTTTTAATTTATTTATTTTGCGCGCGAAACGAAGGCATCATAAATTAATGTTGTTGTATAATCAATTGTTGAATTATAGAAAGAGGGGGGGGATCACAGATTCGACTTATCAAATATCAATCCGGGCACATGATGACACTAATGAATTTCAGTAGTTAGAAGTAAGACCCCAATTCATGGGGAATCAACATTATCGCAATGCAATCCGAAGAAACTCTTTACTTGAACTGGGATTTGTGAACTCGACATAACCGCTTCCATTGATTTTGTGACGCTCGTACCAAAGGACCATGCCCATGCGAAATCGAACCCGAGCCAGAGTTTGCCCACAATCGTGTCGGAAACAATGATTTATCGAGAATGGACAGTCTTTTCTCCCGTAGACCCTGTCCATGCAGACTCGAATACGAGCTGGAGTTTGCTCACAATCACATCGAAAACGATGATTTATCGAGAACAGACGAGTCTTTTCTCCGTCAGAGGATGGACTCTGCCCATGCGAACTCCAACCCGAGCCAGAGTTTTGCCCCCAGTCGCGTCGGAAACAATGATTCATCGAGAACAGACAATCTTTTCTCCATCGAAGGAAACTTCGTCTGGCTAAAAGTATCCACTGTGTTTGTTTGGCGGCTTCTTCCTTCTATAGTCGTTTGCACATTGCACTGTGCAAAGTCGTCAAGATGGGCAATGAAACTAAGGAGGCAAAGAGGTCGGTCATGGGAATTGCTTTTTGGTTCAGTTTTCCTAAATTCGTTGGACCATGCTAACTTGAGCCACCGGGTACTAACAAGACAGTTCCTATCCGTGTTCGGGATCGCAAGTGATGATTACACCGGAAGCAATGACATTGGAATGCAAACGTTAGCGGGGACAAAGTGCACCTCCTACTTCGGTTGCCATTGCATCAGGAGCTCCTGATGGCTCAAGATCCATACTTCTGGTTAGATGATCTATCTGCATATCTACCGGCGTAAAAAGCCGGAGTAAAAAAGAGGACCGCTCAGAGCTACAACAAGTGTTTACTTCTAATATTACTGCTGCTTTATCAGTACTCAAGCTCAGAATTGACCTTGAACTAGGCCGATGAGGCATATATCTATATGGAGGAAGCTCACACGATCAGCACGAACATGCTAATTTCAAAAAGAAACTGACCTTTAGAACCACGGCACCAATGCTGTAAGCCACAAAGCCTCACGTACGTTCCGAATGGAAGACTTCATTTGCCCTCACCTACATTCCATTGGTACATGACATTGCTAGAAAAGGACATCGGTCGAAAGCCTACTTCTTTCAGGTAACTTCGCATTTTAATCAATAGTTGAAAGCGAACTTCCCAGAATGCGTACGAGTGGAGAGAAAATAATCCACCAATCGACATGCAATAGCCAGAGCATGGAAATAAATTAGACAGAGTGTAATAAAGTTGTACTGCACGGTTCTTTACTTGCAAGAAAGAACAAATCGAGGGTTACTTGAATCTCAGAGCAGATAACAAAACAACAACGCAACCTTCATCTTGTGCACAGTAGTTTCATCAACACATGCAGACAAACAAGCGATAATAGTTGGGGAAAATAATGCCTGATATAAACCAAGTGAAATAGATCTTGAAGCCGAACATGCTATCCGATGCAAAATTGATGGCTCATCACAAAATGTACACAGACAACTAATTTAAGTTCTCGACCAGCTGTTACTCTGCCTAGAAATTAGTTGGTCCTCTCAAGCGCTAATTTCATCTATTAAGGAAATTTCTGACCGCAAAGGTCACTTCATGGTTCCCCAGCAGATAGAATGGGCTACTTAAGTTTACGTGTACAACAGCACAAAGATCTAATGAGAAACAAGCATACTTCGATCAGCGCCTTTTCTTGCTACCTTTTGTGGCACTTGATTTCGATGGTGTGGAGATCAAGAACAGAAAGAGAACCACAAAGGAAATTACAGAAATTAGAGATCCATACTGTGCCAGCAACCTCTGCAGTAAAGAACAATTAAACTTAAAGGCAAGGGAAATAGAAGATACACCCTCTGCCTGATATAAGCATACTACACAGTATGTTCAAAACAGCAGAGGAAGTGAGCTAAGGGCTCGGGAGAATAGAAAGCAGAATCACATTATCCAATTTTATGAGGAAAAAACAGGATGGCAGGTTCACAAATCAACCCCTGCAGACTGAAGCTAACCTAGAGTGCTGTTTTGCACCATGATATGCCACTTGACTAGATGACTATAAGGCTTAAAAAGGAGAGATGATAAAAAAAAAAATCAAAGATAGAAGCAAATATTGCCAGGCATCCTAACTCCTTTTATTGCAGTGGATATGGTTGTACATCCTTTTTCCATTTACACTCACTGCTTGATCAGATCATATATATCCAGAAAGAGACAAGAAAGAGATGCTAGAGCAAAATACCATGACATCCATTGACAACCACTTAAGCTGAAACTGAAAGATTAGAAGCAAGATCAAAACTACTCGTACCTTAGCCTGCAGCAATTCAGTCCAGGATGATCCAGGATGACGACAATTCCATGAAAAACGAGAAAATGGATCAGTCATCAAAGAAAAACTCATTTGCAGAGAGACATAGCATTTTGAACATTCAAAGGCATAGTGCAGTAACTTACCCAGTCAATCTTCTGCTGTGGTGGTCTATCTGCGAGGATATTGAGAGGCAGTATAGAAGTAGAATAGGCCTCCTAAAAACCCACAATTCGATGAGTAAAGCAACAAATCAATGAGAGAGAGAGAGAGAGAGTAGATATGGCACCTGAAGAGCAGCTTTAGTGGGTATTCGGAATGTAATTACTGCAGGGGCCCCAACGAACATACCTTTTTCTTTGGCCTCCAATTCAAAAGAGTGCGATACGAGACCACCACTGCAATCCAAAGATGTGGACCTCCACACTTTCAGAATATAGAACAGGCAAAATCACGGAGCAAATAAGCAAGAAAAAGAAGACTCACCTGTCGATCCTTTCCAACGTCCTAGATGTGTTACCACTGACAACAGCAAAAACATCCAATGGCCAACTATTATCCGCAAGACTCACATCATAGGCAGACCTGCAGATATAATGGAGGAAAAAAAAAATACTGAATTTTGCCTCTGCAATGAAGTACTCTAAACTTAACACGAGGGAGAACAATGATGCATACAAAATGAGCTACAGCCCAAGAGTCATCCAACAAGCAAAGGACTAGGACCGGTAGAATTCCAAACAAGATCAGAACGCATACCGGGAAGAAAGGTAACATTTCACATTCTATGAGGACTGAGCAATGATGAGAAGTGCTGTAAGAAACATCTCACGCAAGACCTATCCATGGCAATGCTCACATCCCAGGGGAAGTGTACATAACTACAATCTGATGGTACGAACAGTCCACTTAAACACCACTTTGTACAACATACACTACTGCAGGCCACTGCCCTACATTTGGAAATGAAGTAGACATAACTACAGTGCATCCATGGAACAGCGTCATCCGACATCTTCGCTATTTGCAAGAAGAAAGCGATCAAAAATGTCACAATCAAATTACGGATACGATTTGCAATGTCACTGTTGCTTAGAACGCTACCGGAATCAATAATATCTTGCTAAAGAAAGACACGTGCAGCTCGAAAGGACGAAGAATTCGCTCCACACAGCAGCCAAACAGAACTCAAAACCAAAGAAGAACCAATCGAGCAGGTCAACCAAAACGAACGGGCCGTGCGCGAGCAAAATCGGATCTGCAAACGCCGGCCGAAAAGCACATCGAAGCTAGGTCCCCCAAACAGAACTCCCGAAAGAACCTCTAAACATGAACCGATTCTCGACTTACGAAGTCCCGCGATTGTATATGTCGACGGTGACGGAGACGCGCTCGGCGCCGGATTTGAGCCTGCCGAGGGAGGCCTTCTTGTGCGCGACGATGAAAGGCACGGCGTCCGGAGCGGCGAGGCACGACGAGACGAGGACCAGAGCTACGAGAGCGGAGATCACCGACATCGCGATCGGTTCCACCATTCCTTCCGTTCGCGGAATTGCAGAGCTTCGGCTGCTAAAACTTCTGTTTTCCTTTTTGGAGTTTAGGCACCTCAATTGAAAATCCGACCAATTCTTTGACAGCATGCAAACGTGGCAACCGACAAACATGCATTAACGTTTGGTGATTTTGATTTAGTGGGTGCATCGGTCTCGATTCAACCTAAAAACCAAACCGAACCGGCCGATTTTGGTTGGATCTCGCGAAAATCGATTTGGTTACGGTAATTTAAAATCATAAATAATTAGTCGAATTTCTAATTTCTTGTGAGGAACCGGATCAAAGGAACCAGCTCATAATATTCCGTTTCTTTTCTTCATGGGATAGATAAATAGCCTCGTTGCAAGTCCATTGACTGGAGAACCAGGTCAAGATTAGCTGATCCAGATTCTTAATTCTACGGACGGGGAAAATGACCATGTCCGGTTTGGTTTCGAATTGTAGGATGAGGAGTGACCCCCCCTAAAATTGATTACCCCTAATTTTGATCTAATGTAAAATAAAATACTATTGTTTTTTTTTTGGTAAGGAATAAAAGACTATTGTTCACTCTTACTTTAATAAAAAAAAATATTATACTCGGTGAACCACGTGCTTGAACTTAATGGTCCAATGGAATGCTCTCACATATCAATAATTCACTTAAAATAGAGTAAATTGTTTAGATAGTTGTCCAAAAAGTCATAAACCTATAATTCGGTCCTATCCCGATTTGAACTGTTGCCAAACCCTAGTGATTAGGTAAAGCCTTCTCATGTATAGATCACGTTCCGTTCTGAATAGTAAGAACATTTCTAATCTCTAGCGGAGCAACAATTGTGCCGGTGGCAAGGGCCCTACATATCAGAGTCACGAGGAACTAGGGTTTTATATTATCCTCGATTTTATAAATTCTTTTTTCGGCGAAATAAACCCACACGTATCGCAAAATTCTTATAAATTCTCTTTCCGGAAGAATAGAGCCACACTAATCGCACATGTAAACACCGCAAAATTCTACGTATTTTAACCTCAACATTAAAACAATTTCGACAAATTTCTTCATCTATATAAAGATCGGAATGCGCCTTCGAATACGAATTACCCCGTCTAATAAAAAAATATATAAAATTGATAACGGTCAAAAAGTCCATTTGATATAGGAAAAATTTTATGTGCAATTAACGAAATTATTGTGGTATCAAAAGAACATGATAAAAATCTTCCAAGGAAGTACTACTGGGAATCGGCTGCGGGAAAATGTAGGAATTCTCAATAACTGGAAATTTGAAGCATTGAGAACTCTTCGAAGCTGATGTTTTCGTTTCTTGCTGAGCAAAATTCACGTCATTTCGTGAGATAACATCCGGATTGTGACAAGGGCTTAAACTAGGATTCATGCTATCCTGCCTATTAGAAATTCTCCTTTTCGGCATAATTCAGACAATCTCCACAAAAAAAAAAAAAAAAAAAAAATTAGCGATGAACAGCATGTTTAGCCGGCAAAAGACATATCAGAAGTACACCATTTGTTTGCTACCTCGGATATCCCCGAAAGACGGGCCAAGATGTTTGATTCTAACTGATGTGAAGCTAAGTAGACAACGATATCAGCAACTCAAACCATTCATCTTCTTCAGCAGATGCAGGTGCGTGATGGGGGAGACTCGACCGTACGTCGGACCAGGTCGTGTGCCCGTCAATCATTCATCTCCTTCACCACCGAGGCTGCTTCCCCCCGACGCTCGCTCGAACCTCATCTTCGCCGTCCCTCTCTTGAATGGTCACATCAACTTGTGAACCAATAGTGATCGCAAAGGGCAAACCTAGCTCATCGTTTCTCGCACAAGCCTCCCCGTATGGTTCTGCCTGTGAACATAGCCAGAGCACAATAGCAGGTTGTGATCATCCAATGTAACTTTGGTGCTTTCCCCAGGGATAAGAAGATAAAATCTCAACCCAAATATACAGCTCCATTACAAAACAAGTTCTCATAGAAGATATTCGTGTATCGCTCGGACCTGCAAAACTGTCACGAACCATAGAAATTTCCACAAACCGTGGCTCATACTTGTTGACTCAAAGCATCCAACGTGCTTTCTTCGAGACGGCCACTTGACAAAGAATCTGTAACATGTGCTCTATAGGGGAGCTTCAAGTCATCCATTTTTTTTTGTCATTGTCATATTTACCACCAAATAAAGATGCTGGAGTAATCCCACTAGACAAGCCATCAGCGTTTGGACGGTTCTTTAATAAGACAAGCAAGTCATTAAATGCTAGAATCTTGTCTAGCTCTTTGACAGCTAGAGCTACCCTTCTTCACACGTTATATCGACACCATACCGAGCCGCAAGCAACCTCAAAGGCGACGTCCCAACTTGAACCATAGTAGCGAGAACATGCTTGTTCTCGTGCTCCATGCTCCCAGAAGGAGACGCTGCGGGCTGCACCAATTCTTATTTCTGGAAGCACGACACAAGGCAACCTCATCGGCGGCGCAGAGAAAGATGACACCAGCATTCTAGCACACGTCGTAGGTACTCCAATCCCTTGGCCGCTCCCACGGCTATCTCATACCTCGTCTCTCGGTCGAGCTCCGCCTTTTGATGCGTGTAAGCTGGTCCTACATGCTCCCGTTCTGCATGTACTCGCGGACCAGCAAGCTCGAGTTGTCGCTCGTGCTACTACAGTACAGTTTCACCACATTCACGTGCCTGATGGAGCTCAAGGTCTCCACCTTCGCGTCTTATCCCCGCGACTTCCCTGCTTCCCGAGCATTGGGCTTGTGGTCCAGCTCTTATCAATCTTGGCGTCCTCCATGCACTTCCTGAACAGGTTCTTGTTGAGCTCCATACGCTTGTCCACATAGTGTCTCCAAAGCACTGGCCATTCCTAGCGTGGTTCAATGCACGCTCCTTCTTCGAACTTCCGTCCGGCAGGGACATTTCTATGAACTCCACCATCTCTTCGTTGCTTCCTCGTGTGCTTCGGTTCGTCGAAAGATGGGAAGCGGCAGAAGCAAAGGAGGAAAGTCCAGCCTCGTGACCACCAGAATTCAGGTAGCCCGCCGGTTCAATGCTGTCGCGACCCTCTAAAAAAAAATTTAAAATTTTAAAAGGGGTTAATGGATTATTAGGTTAATTAGATTTGACTAACCTAACGCGGACCCTCCCAAGCCCTACCGAATCGCAACTTTGGTTTTTGTTTAAATGATTTTGAAATTTGGAGTCGCCACTAATCGTTCTTGGTAGGTCGATTAGAAACCTAAATAAATTAGTGGGAGAACTAATTTATTCCTGCGAACCAGAGATTATGAGTTCGGGGACTTGGTTACACTAGTTAATTAAAACTAATGCCCTTTCGGTACCTTAATTTCATGGATATCTTAATTCGGCAACTCAGGTTTGGTTTATTCCTAAGGCTATAGTAGGGTATTCTCTTTTGTGTTTTCACTTTTTAAATAGGATGCATGGATGGTATATATTTTTATTTGTTATATTTTTTTAAGTGTTAAAGATTCCCTGAAGCCGAAAGAAGGAGTGTGTTAACGACTTCTGTGCAGTATTACAACCTACTTATCTTTTGGGTCCGATGATTCAAAAATTAAATTATAGGAAGTACATGACAGTGAATAAACACCTCCAATGGGAGGCCTAGCATTGGATTGGCTCTTCCCTTTGGGATTTAAGGTACAGGTATTTAAGTTGCAAGTATTTAAACTACTGTAAGTAAAAACCTCCAATGGGAGGCTAAGCATTGGCTTGGCTCTTCCCTTTGGGATTTAAGGTACATGTATTTAAGTTGCAGGTATTTAACTACTGTAAGTAAAAACCTCCAATGGGAGGCTAAGCATTGGCTTGGCTCTTCCCTTTGGGATTCAAGGTACATGTATTTAAGTTGCAAGTATTTAACTACTGTAAGTAAAAACCTCCAATGGGAGGCTAAGCATTGGCTTGGCTCTTCCCTTTGGGATTTAAGGTATAGGTATTTAAGTTGCAGGTATTTAACTACTGTAAGTAAAAACCTCCAATGGGAGGCTAAGCATTGGCTTGGCTCTTCCCTTTGGGATTTAAGGTACAGGTATTTAAGTTGCAGGTATTTAACTACTGTAAGTAAAAACCTCCAATGGGAGGCTAAGCATTGGCTTGGCTCTTCCCTTTGGGATTTATGGTGCAGGTATTTAAATTGCGGATGGACTTTGTCCTCTCCATTCTGGGGTATGAATTCTTTAAAATAAAATACAACAAATTGATTCAACAATTTGAAATTTGTGCGCGCTTGAGGACTCCTCCAAGCTGATTTTGTGCTTCCATAGGGTTGACCATTGATATAAAGCTGCGGCTTCCTGACATAAAATAGAGTGAAATGTCAGTATACAAAATATGTGCTAATCTGCACCTAAAACCAGAAGAGTGGAAAGAGTACTTATCTCCCATTTTTTTGGGAGGGATTTCTATAATTGATTTTCGCTCTCTATGTTCCCAATATAGAGAGTTTCTTTTGAATTAAGAGGGACTTTTAGTCACATATCAGTTGAGAAATCGGTGGACAGCTTAGGAGCTTGTCTGGGCCGATTTTTGCATATCTACGAGATTTTTGCTGTTGACGTAGAGATATCCTTCTCCTGACATAAAATATGGAAAAAAAAAGAGGAGATGGAGAAAGTGTATACAATTTGTGCTAATTTGCAAGTAAAACTATAAACAAATGAATAAATAAAAACACTTAGCTCGAATTTGCTTGCTCGTTGACGAGGATGAACTCTTGATTTATATTGATCGATGAAGGAATTTGTGATGATAATCCCTAGCTTTGAACTCCCATCATCTTCAAAATTCTCTCTCTTTTGGTATTTTCTTTCTCTCAAATTTTTCTTCAATCTCCCAAAACTCTCTCAAACATCCAAAATTTTCTCTCCAAAAAAATCCTCCCAAACACTTCAAATTTTCTCTCCCAAAAATTCTCTCAAACACTTCAAATTTTCTCTCCAAAAAATCCTCCCAAACACTTCAAATTTTTTCTCTCAAGAATCTCCCGTTTTTTTCACTAACTCTATCTCCCATTCTAATTTCTCCACTAACTCTTCTTCATTTTCATCTTCCATTCTCCATCTCTATCTCACATTCTAATCTCTCCACTAACTCTTCTTCATCTTCATCTTCCCTTCTCCATATTTATCTCCCATTCTAATTTCTCCACTAACTCTTCTTAATCTCCATCTTCCCTTCTCTATTCTTATCTTCCATTCTAATTTCTCTACTAACTCTTCTTCATCTCCATCTTCCCTTCTCTATTCTTATCTTATTTTCTCCATCCATTCTTCTCCAACTTCTCTTCTTCATCTCCTCTTCTTCATCTTCCCTTCTCTATTCTAATTTATCCACTAACTCTTCTTTTTATTATTTGTAAAATAATCCTTCAAGAGTTAGGTATTTGCACTCTAGTCCTTGAATTTTAAGTATTTACAATTCAGTCCCTGAAAAAAATATATTTCTTTAAGTCCAAATCTCCTCACAATTTTTGACACACCAAAATTTACCACATGTCAAATTTAAGCTCATTTCTTGTCGCTGAAAATAATGCATAATTTAATTAAAGCCCTTTTGCAAAATTAAGTCATTCTGGGTATAATTGGGCCAAGATGAAAATTTAAAATATTAGAAGACAATGTCACAACTCATAAAAAGTGAAAGTTAAAAATAAGTTGACTCAAATTAAATTTTTTTAGGCCCGATTCGAGATTATACTCGTGAAGGAACACGTGACTCGAATTGGATTTTTCTGAATTTACGATGGCCAATATGAAAATAGATTTAAAATAAAAATATTAACTATCTTTGTGTATTTTTTGGCCTCAAATGTTATTTTTTCAAAAATTAAAATATATATAATATGAAAAATTATTTTTTGGTCAAAATTCGTTCCCTAGGCTTGGCTAAGGTTCCCAAAGTTGATTTTTCAATTTTATGAATTTTGATGGATTTTCTATTAATTTTCGAAAATAAATAAATAAAAAATACGTAAAAATACTGAAAATATGAAAAATCGTTTTTTGGTCAAAATTGGTTCCCTAGGCTTGGCTAAGGTCCCCAAAGTTGATTTTTCAATTTTATGAATTTTTATGGATTTTTTATTACTTTAGCAATAGAAAAAATGATTAAAGATCAGGTGTCAACAAATGCACCTGCTAGATTTTGCGGAAGGGTGTTTAGTTTTATAAGCAAGTGAATTTGGTGACAAGGGAGGACAATGGAAATGAAAAACTTCTATTAGTTTTGTGAATGTTACAAAGGAAAAAGGAGAGCTTTTGTTGTTTTTCTTCTTCTTTTTTCTAGTACTTTATGGCCTATTTATAGGCTTCTTCTACCTCCATAGTGGAAAATTCTAGAACATCCTAGATAGACACATTTCTAGACTTTTCTATAAAATTTAGAACATATTTTTTTCTAGATTTTTCTACACATTACCTTTCTAGGAATATTTTAGAAATTATGTAGAAGTATTTTATTCATATCTTTCTAGACTATTCTACAAAAGTTTATCCTAGAATATTCTAGAAATTGGATCAACTTTCTAACACTCTCCTTGATCCAATTTCGTGATACTCCAAGCATGCTCCGTAGTGCCTCGAACTTTGTTGGCGGTAATGCTTTGGTGAATATGTCCGCAACTTGATCTTCAATCTTGCAATATTGGAGCTCGATCTCTCCATTGCTTTGCACTTCTCAAATGAAGTGATATTTATCGTTGATATGTTTAGTTCTTCCATGAAAAATGGGATTCTTAGATATAACTATTGCGATTTGTTGTCGTAAAATATTGGAGTTGATTTCGTTTGTTTTTCTCCAAGGTCTTCTAGAATTCTCCGAAGCCATATTGCTTGACTGGTAGTTATAGCAGCCGCGACGTATTCAGCCTCCGCAGTAGATTGTGCCAACGAGTCTTGTTTTTTGGATGCCCATGAGAATATTCCAGAACCCAATGTGAATGCATAGCCAGTAGTACTCCTCCTATTATCAGCAGAACCTGCCCAATCGCTGTCGGTGTAACCAATGAGTTTGGCCGTTGCACTTGGCAGATAGCAAATGCCATAATTTGTAGTTCCTCGTAAGTATCGCAGAATTCTTTTGGCTGCTCCAAGGTGAATTTGACTCGGACTCTGCATCAATCATGATAGTAAACTTGTCGCATACATGATGTCTGGTCGTGTAGCAGTGAGATATAACAGACTACCAACGACACTTCTATAGAGAGATGTGTCTACTTTTTCTGCTCCATCTTCCTTCAATAGCTTCTCATTTGTCATTGGTGGTGTTGCAACTGTTTTGCAGTAATTCATCTTGAATTTCTTTAGGAGGTTCTCGGCATATTTCTTTTTTGAGATAAAAACTCCTTTATTTTGGTTGATCTCAATGCCGAGAAAATAGTGCATCAAGCCCAAGTCTATCATCTCGAATGTCTTCATCATTTCTTCTTTAAATTCTCGAATCATCTTCTCATTGTTCCCTGTATATATAAGATCATCCACATATAGAGAGACAATGAGAGTATCAGACTCACCTTGGGTCTTGATGTAGAGTGTTGGCTCACGCATGCTCCTCTGGAATCCTTGTTTGATGAAGTATTCATCGATTCGGCTATATCATACTCACGGTGCCTACTTTAATCCGTAGAGGGCCTTCTTGAGCTTTAGAACTTTTCCTTCTTGGCCTTTGACGACAAAGCCTTGTGGTTGTTCCACATAAATTTCTTCTTGAAGATATCCATTTAAGAATGTTGACTTTACATCTAATTGATGGATTTTCCATTCTTTCTGTGCTTCTAGTGCTATAAGAGCACGAATAGTATCTAGATGAGCAACAGGAGCAAAAGTTTCGGTGTAGTCGATACCTGGTTGTTGCAAATATCCCTTCGCCACAAGCCTTGCTTTATGCTTCTAGATTGAACTATCTGCATTGAGCTTCGTCTTGTAAACCCACTTGATGCCAATGATCTCTTTGTCTTCGGGATGATTGACGAGCTCCCAAGTTTCATTTTTCTCGATCATCTTGATCTCTTCCTCCATGGCTTTTATCCAAACTTCTTCTTTGAATGCTTCTTCATAGTTTTCTGGTTCTAAAGCAGCAAAGTTGCATGTGTCATAAATTCTTCTAAGGGATTTTACCCTAATTACTAGAGATTCTAGAGTAGATTCTTCTTCTGTTGCTCTCGGAGAAGATGGTGGTGTTACGTCGTGAGTGGTGGAGTCTAATGCTTCACCTTCTTCTTGTGTTGTTAACTCCTCACGAGCATGTGGTAAGTTAGGCAAGATGGCATACTTCTTCTCGATCTTCTCATTCTCCCAGTTTCAAGTGGCATTTTCATTAAACTCGACGTCTCGACTAATCATGAGCTTCTTAGTTCTTAAGTTGTAGATGGGATAACCTTTTGATTGATCACTGTAGCCAAGGAAGATTCCCTTTTCTGTCTTCTCATCGAGCTTGCTTCTCTTTTGAGATGGAATGTGAACATAGCATATGCAAGCAAACACTTTGAGATGTTTTGCTAAAGGCTTCCGTCCACTCCATGCTTCGACTGGAGTTTTGTTTTGAATGGCTCTAGTTGGACATCTATTTAAGATGTATACAGCCGTATATATTGCTTCTGCCCAAAACGAGTTGGGAAGGCATTTGTCCCTTAGCATGGACCTTGCCATCTCCATGACAATTCTAGTTTTCCTTTCTGCTATTCCATTTTGCTCTGGGGCGTAACCAACAGTTAGTTGATGATGAACTCCTTCCTCTTCACAGAATTTGTTGAACTTCCTTGAGTTGTATTCTGTGCCTCTGTCGCTCCTTAGGACTTTGATTTTGCGGCCGCTTTGATTCTCGACTTGGTTCTTGAACTTCTTGAAAATTGAGAAAACCTCCGATTTTTCTCGAAGAAAGTAAACTCACGTCATTCTTATGAAGTCATCGATGAATAGAATAAAATATCTATTCTGACTGGCTGTGGGGTCCTCATTGGACCACAAACATCCGTATGGACTAGTTCCAATGGTTTTTTAGCTCTCCATGCACTTTCAGATGAGAAGGACTGCCTTTGTTGTTTTCCAAGGTGGCAACCTTCACAAACTTCTGAAATTTCTAAAATTGCTGGAAAATCTCTCATCATATTTTTCTGATGGAGAATTTTCAGCCCAGCAAAGTTGAAGTGGCCGAATCTTCGATGCCATAGCCGTGACTCATCAAGTTGAACTTCCATGGCCATATCTCTAACATAGTTCCATCGAATAGGAAAATTCCTATTTTTCATTTTAACAGAGGCAATAATATTTTTATACTTGTCGTAGATAATGCACGCATCTCCACTAAAGTATAGTGAATACCCATTCTGAATCATTTGGCCCACACTAAGTAGATTTTGTGCAAGACTAGGTACTAGATATACTTCATGAATATACTTTGGGCCTTTCTTAGTTTCAACGATTATAGTCCCTTTTCCTTTCACATCGACCAATGCACCGTTGCCCAATCTCACTTGTATTTTTACCAACGTATCAATATCGGTAAATATTGATTCATCTCCCGTCATATGATTGCTACACCCATTATCAATATACCATGGATCATTTTTCTCATCATTTGCCACTTGGCCTGCATAGAATAAATGATCTATCTTTTCTTCCACCTTTTCTTTTCCTTTTTCTTCAACATAGTTAGCTCAATAATTTATTTTTGAGCAACAGTCTTTTTCTACGTGCCTATATTTTTTACAAAAGCGACATTGTGGTTTATTTTTAAACCAACAATCTTTTTCCAAATGATTATTTTTCTTACAGATACCACAAGGTGGGGTACTTCTCCTTTTGAGTAGTTTCTCCTCCTCTTTTATTTTTCCATGAGCTCCTTCCACCGATTTTAGATTGATGAGATCGTATGTTTATTTTAGATTGAAAGACACTTTCAACTGAATCTTCATCTTGTACCATCAGTCTTTTCTCATGTGCTTCTAGAGAGCCAACCAATTCACTTACTGTTAGGGTCGTTAAATCCTTAGTTGCTTCTATCGTTGTGACAATAGGATTGTATTTTCGGGTAAGTGACATTAGTATTTACTCTACAACCCTCTGATCAGTGATTCCATCTCGATAGGCTCTCATTTGATTCACTAGTTCTTTTAGTTTTCCAACGTATTCTTGAACGGTCTCATTTACTTTTATCTTAGAATTCTCAAAATCTCTTCTTAGAGTTTGAAGCCGAATAGTGCGTACCTTGTATGATCCTTGAAATTCTTCTCATAATATTTCCCAAGCCTGCTTCGCAACCTTTGCTCCAATTATTCTTGGGAAAACTATTTCCGAGAACGCTTGTTGAATAACGCATAAACCTCTTACATCCTTTTGTAGTAGATCATTTGGAACGGACGCACCTTCTTGCGGAGTTTTATAACCTTTCTCCACGGTGTCCCATAAATCTTGAGCCATCAAGTACGTAGTCATTTTAATGATCCAATAGTCGTAGTTGTTCCCATCGAAAATGGGAATCGGAAATGAGGATGTGGCGATATTGGCCATAGTTTTGGTAGTAGAAGTTTTGGTGAGGTTTTGCAAAGGTTGGTTAGAACAAACGCTCAAAACCAACCGGACGAGGCTCTGATACCACTGTTAGATTTTGCAGAAAGGTGTTTAGTTTTATAAGTGAGTGAATTTGGTGACAAGGGAGCACAATGGAAATGAAAAACTTCTGTTAGTTTTGCGAATGTTACAAAGGGAGAATGAGAGCTCTTTGTTGTTTTTCTTCTTCTTTTTTCTATTACTTCATGGCCTATTTATAGGCTTCTTCCACCTCCATAATAAAAATTCTAAAACATCCTAAATAGACACATTTCTAGATTTTTCTACACATTACCCTTCTAGGAATATTCTAGAAATTCTCTAGAAGTATCTTAAATACTCATATCTTTCTAGACTATTCTACAAAAGTTTATCCTAGAATATTCTAGAAATTGGATCAACTTTCTAACAGTACCATTTCACCTGTGCAAGAAATCCGGGCGAAACCAGTTACTTCGATTTCTAATGTGCTTGACAAGCCTGAGGAGCCATTGAGCTGCAGTACCCGAAAGAAAGTAACATTTGATTCGAATGTTAAAACTTATGAGCATGTTTCGCCTCCTGATGATGATGATGATGCTGGAGAAGAAACTTTACAAGAGAGTCGAGACATTGTCGAATCAGATGATAACCTTATAAAGTTAATTCAAGCTCAATGTGCTTCTGAGGATAGCTCGGTTGCGTCTAGTGTCAGATCTTCCCCTCCAAACCACAGGTACCAGAACTGTAGAGACAGCGACGATGAAGATGGGGAATTGCAATGTGAGTGATCTGACAGTTGATGATTATGATGATGGCCGCAATGATGTGGATGAAGGTCACGACTCCAATGAGATATACAAAAGCGATGGGTTGGTGTTGACACCTGATTTTTAATCATCTTTTCTCTTTTAAAATTAATAAAAAAAATCCATAAAAATTCATAAAATTGAAAAATCAACTTTAGGGACCTTGGCCAAGCCTAGAGAACCAATTTTGACCAAAAAATAATTTTTATATTTTCAGTATTTCTTAATATTTTTAATTTCGAAAATTCATAAAAAAAATCAAAAAAAATGAGAAAATTACAAAATCAACTTTGGAGGCCTTGGCCAAGCTTAGGCAACCATTTTTGAACAAAAAATAATTTTTTATACTCTTTGTATTTATATATATTAGAAATTAGGAAAATATTTAATAAATAATAGCATTTGACGCCACCAAAATAAATAAAAATAGTCAATATTTTTATTTTAAACCCCTTTTCATGTTGGCCATCACAAATTTAAAAAATCCAATTTGGGGTCGTGTATTCCTTCACGAGCATAATCTCGAACATGGCCTAAAAAATTCAATTTGAGTCAATTTATTTTCATTTTTTTCACTTTTAGGAGTTGTGACATTGTTCTTTAATATTTCAAATTTTCATTTTGGCCCAATTATACCCAAAATGACTCAATTTTGCAAAAGGGCTTTAATTAAATTTTGCATTATTTTCAGGAGCAAGAAATGAGCTTAAATTCGACATGCGGTGAATTTTGACTAAGTATAGGGGAGGTGTGTCAAAAATTGTGAGGAGATTTGGACTTAAAGAAATATTTTTTTCAGGGACTAAATTGTAAATATTTGAAATTCAGGGATTATAGTGCAAATACCTAACTCTTGAAAGATTATTTTGCAAATAACAAAAAGAAAAGTTAGTGGAGAAATTAGAATAGAAAATGAAAGATGAAGAAGATGAGGTGGAGAAGAGAAGATGGAGAAAATAAGATAAGAATAGAGAATGGAAGATGGAGATGAAGAAGAGTGAGTGGAGAGATTAGAATGTGAGATATAGATGGAGAAGGGAAGATGAAAATGAAGAAGAGTTAGTGGAGAAATTAGAATGGGAGATAGAGTTAGTGGAAAAATTAAAATTGGAGATAGATGAGTGGGTTATAAAAGGAAGAAGAAGTGAGCTTGAGAGGGGGATTTTTTGGGGAGAAAATTTTGGATGTTTGAGAGGGTTTTGGGAAATTGAAGAAAAATTAGAGAGAAAGAAAATACCAAAAAGAGAGAAAATTTTGAAGATGGTAGGAGTTTAAAGTTAGGAGTTATCATCACCAATTTCTTCATCGATCAACATAAATCAAGAGTTCATCCTCGTCAACAAGCAAGCAAATTCGAGTTAAGTGTTTTTATTTATTCATTTATTTGTGGTTTTAGTCTCAAATTAGCATAAATTGTATACACTTTCTCCCTCTCCCTTTTTCCCATATTTTATGGTAGGTAAAAAAAAATGGACAACTCCGTATCAACGATAAATTTCATGGAGGTGCAAAGTGAGCCCAAACAAATCCCAGAATGGAGAGGCAAAGCACATCCACTGGAGGTCGTTTATTTCCTACAATTTAAATTCCTGCACCATCAAACCCCAAAGGGAAGAGCCAAGCCAATGCTAAGCCGTCCATTGGAGGTTTTTACTTACTGCAATTGAAATTCATGCAGCATTAAACTCCAAAGGGAAGAGCCAAGCCAATGCTAGGCTGCCCATTGGAGGCTTTTACTTACTGTAATTTAAATTCCTGCAACATCAAACCCCAAAGGGAAGAGCCAAGCCAATGCTAGGCCGCCCATTGGAGGCTTTTACTTACTGTAATTTAAATTCCTGCAACATCAAACCCCAAAGGGAAGAGCCAAGCCAACGCTAGGCCGCCCATTAGAGGTTTTTACTTACCGTTATTTAAATTCCCGCAATTTAATTCCCGTACCATTAAACCCCAAAGGGGAGAGCTAAGCCAAGGCTGGGCCATCCATTGGAGGTCTTTATTTACTGTCATTGACTTCCTGCCGTTTAATTTTTGAATCACCAGACCCCAAAGTGAGTATATTGTAACACTGCATAGAAGTCGTTAACACACTCCCCCTTTCGGCTTTAGGGAATTTTTAACACTTTGAAAATAAAAAAAATACCACCCATGCATCCTATCTAAAAAGTGAAAATACAAAAAGAGAACACCCCACTAGAGTCTTAGGAATAAATCAAGCTTGAGTTGCCAAATTAGGATATCCATGAAATTAAGGTACCGAAAAGGCATTAGTTTTAATTAACTAGTGTAACCAAGTCCCCGAACTCATAATCTCTTGTTCGAAGAAGTAATTTAGTACTCCCGCTAATTTACTTAGATATCTAATCAACCTACCAAAAATGATTAGTGGCGACTCTAAATTTTAAAACCATTTGAACAAAAACCAAAGTTACGATTCGATAGGACTTGGGAGGGTCCGTATTAGGTTAATTCATCTAATAAACCTAATAATCCGTTAACCCGATCGAAAGAAAAAAAAATTCTTAGGGTCGTGACAGCTGGTTCAAGCCTTCGTCTTCGCGCGAAGGGGTCAACCAATGATGGTGAGTGTCGGCATAGTTTTGGTAGGGACCCCAGGGACGATGTTCGAGAGGTGATTCAGCTTCGTCCGGTGATGGTGATGTGGCAGCCAAGCAAAACTGTGGTTAGGCCATATGGCGTCACATGATGATCTTATGTTCACGAGGAGAGATCTATGGTCCAGCCGTAATCGAGTGATCGTCAACAGTTGCTTCATGTCCATCATCCGAGGTTAAAAATGAGCTCATCAACCCTCTCACATAGGTGCGTACCGGCTTGATGAAGACAAAGTCAGAGGCGACAAGAAAAGGAGGACCGCCACCACCGCCGTCGGAGAAGAAGAAGATGAGGGAGCCGAAGTACGCGTTCCAGACAAGGGTCAGGTGGACATACCACACGAGGGTCAGGTGAATATACTCGACGATGGTTGTGGATGGAGAAAATATTATCAGAAGGCTGCTAAGAACAATAGATTCCCCAGGTTGTTGGTTAAAGCTCGAGCCCAACTTCCTCTAACGAACCATCCAGTCCACGTCTTTCTTTTAGCTACTGTACCAAGAAAAGATAATCTATAGACCTGATTTTTGGAGTAAAAATCAAGAGGGGAAGTCAATCCCAGTCTAGATCCATTTTTTGCAACAACGGCGATCACACCATTAGCATGCGATTGCCTAAGTCATTCTGGGGTGAAGCGATGAGAACGGCCGTGGACCTGATAAATCTTTCTCCATCAGTTCCTCTTAAAGGAGATGTTCCACAAAGAGTTTAGAGTGAGAAAGATGTTTCAAACAATTATCTGAGAATGTTCGGCTGCCGGGCATTTGTACATATTCCAAGAGATGAAAAGTTTGGCTACAGATTATGGGATCTAGTTACAAAGAAAGTTATCAGAAGTCGAGATGTGGTATTCTTTGAGCATCAAACCATTGAAGATATCGACAAACCAGAGAAGCAAAAGAATGTAGCTCAACACATGGTTAATTTCAGCCCAAATCTTCCAACCGTATTAGGTGAAAATCAAGGGGAAGAAGCACATGGAAATCATGAAGATAATGAATCCTCACAGAATGTTGATTCTTCAGTGGAGCCGGGTGAATTAGTTTAGCATTTAGAAATTGAACAGCTTGATATAAAAACAGTTTTTCTCCATGGAGACTTAGAAGAAGAGATATGCATTGAGCAACGAGAGGGTTTTAAAGTTGAAGGCAATGAGCATTTTGTATGCAGGTTGAAAAAGAGTTTATACGGTCTCAAGCAAGCGCCAAGACAGTGGTACATGAAGTTTGATTCATTCATGGAAGATCATGGATATGATAAGACCAACTCTCACTCTTGTGTCTTTATGAAAAGATTCTCAGATGATGATTTTATTTTTCTCCTACTCTATGTGGATGATATGTTGATAGTTGGGCATGATGCTAATAAAACCAAAAACTTAAAAAATGAGTTGAGTGGAGCTTTTGCGATGAAAGATCTTGGATCGGCTAAGCAAATTCTTGGTATGCAAATTACTCGTGATAGGAAGAACAAGAAACTCTGGCTATCTCAAGAGAAGTATATTAAAAAGGTACTTGAAAGATTCAATATGAGTTCATGTAAACCAGTAAGTACTCCACTTGTTAGTCACTTCAAGTTGAGTAGTAATGAGTATCATACGAGTAAGAAAGTAAAGGAAGAGGTGATGAAAATTCCTTATGCATTTGTCGTGGGTAGTTTGATGTATGCCATGGTTTATACAAGACCGGATATTGCTCATGCAGTTGGTGTTGTAAGTAGATTTCTCTCATATCCAGGTAAAGTACATTGGAACGGTGTGAAATGGATTTTGAGGTATCTTAGAGGCACTTCCAGATTATGCTTATGTTATGGAAATGGAAAGCTTGAGTTGAATGGTTATTCATACTCTGATTATGCTAGTGACAGTGATTCCCGAAAGTCTACATCATGTTATATGATGATCTTTACAGGGGGAGCAATTTCGTGGCAATTAAGATTGCAAAAATGTATTACTCTGTCTACAACTGAAGCGGAGTATATTGCTATCACCGAAGGAGGCAAGGAACTATTGTGGATGTAGAAATTCCTAAAAGAGTTGAGTTTGAAGCAACAGAAGTTTGTTTTATATTGTGATAGCATGAGTGCTATTTATCTTAGCAAGAATCCAGTGTTGCATTCAAGATCCAAGTATATTGATGTGAAGTATCGTTAGGTCCGAGAAAAGTTAGAAAAAAAGCTCTTTCTACTTGAGAAAGTCCATACCGACGACAACGGATCCGATATGATGACCAAAACCTTGCCAGTAATGAAACTTGACTCTTGTCGAAGCAAAGCAAGCATGATAGAACTCCCCACATGAGGTAGAGGGGGAGATTTGTTGGCCGGTTCTCCCTCATGTGGGGGGACCCAGCAACTTTTTCCTTTATTTGTTTAAAAATGAAGGTAGGAGACAAAATGATGAGAGAAAAAATAAAATAAAAAATAGTGTTTTGTGTGTGTATGTGTGCATGTGTTTTTTGCTTCAGACAAAGAGAAAAAGAAAGGGCGAGAGAGAGTTCTTACAGAAGGTTTAGAGAGTCTGCGAGGGAGAGAAGAGAAAAGAGAGGAAGAATTTTGTAGTCCAAATTTGAGGGCCAAACATTGTCGGAATTGGCTCAAATTTGGATATGTTGTTCCTGAGGTTGAGATCTACGTGTTGATGGTTCTCGTTTATTGAGATTCTCCTCCGAATTCTCCAATTACGGTTAGGGTTTTTCTCACCTCTTGTGTATTATTCAACCTTTGTGGTGAAGAAATATTGTTGTAATGTTAATGTAGAGCCTCTAGTGTGTGACTGGAGATAGACCATATTGTATACATGCTATTCTTGGTGATTAGTGGAGAATATTAGGTCGTCCGTGGTTTTTCCCGATTCGGGTTTTCCACGTAAATCTTGGTGTGTTATTTTTATTATTCCGCATGAGGATATTTTGACTGGATATAATTATTGATTGTTGTTGGATTAAATCGGTGAAATTAAGAAAATATTTTTTTATCATGGATTGGTCTAATTAGAGGCAAAGAAAAAAGAAGGAGATGCCAATTCCTTCTGGAGCTGATATTTCCATTAGAATAAAAGAACTCGTTCTTAGAAAAACATGTATTCAAACCCCTCTTTTCTTAAAATGGAAAGAGAAAAAATATGTTCGTCAATCGATGGAGTCGATCCTAGCATGATAAATGACAATTGTTTTCAAGGATATAGGCATCAGCACCTCTCGATAAAATGCCCTTCTAGGGTGAGTAAAGAAAAGAGGGTGATCAAGATACAAGCTTCATGTAAACCAGCCCTTGGGCAAGCGTTACGATGCCCTCGCTGGCGACTGGCCAGGACTTTATGGCCCTTGCCCTGCTCTGCCCGTGAAGTAAAAAAAAAATTAACAAATCAATAGGAATGATAAAATAATCAAATAAATATAAAAATAGTCCATATAGTACCGGTTGCGCCATGTCGGACGGCTGACACTAACCAAACTATCACGTAAGATATTTTCAATTAAAATTAATCAGAATAACTACATTGAGAATTCGTCAAAACGTTAGAAAACGATCACTTTAAGTGCCTTTTTTAAATGGTCATTTAAATGAAAACTTATTTTTTTCATCAATATTTGGAGTTGAAGTGGCTCACTGGAGGTCCAATCAACAATAAAAAAAATTATAAGATCTCAAAAATATATTAAAATTTTTAAAAATATAAGTTTAATTAGACTAAAAAATAAAAATAAAATTAAAAGATGAAATTATGGTTAATCTAAAAAAAAATTAAAAAGAGGGTTGCAAGCCCTCGTAGCCGCCGAGCCCAAGCTAGGGCTTGGCGACTCTCGCCGACTATGCAACCCCCCCTCTCTCTCTTTTATTTTTTTATTTTCAACTTATCTTCAAATTTGTTTTAATTTTTTAAGCGTTTTTAGCTTATCTTTAATTTTAGGAATTCACATGGAAGTCCATGTGCATTCAATTTTTTTGGAAAAATTTCATGCCAAATTAAAGTTTTTATTATAAATGCCATGTAATTATTTTACCATAATTTCTCGTCAGATGCACTTAAGTGATAAGTTTTTCTTTGGTTCGGCACTAAAGTTAGTGCTACATACAATTTTTGGAACTCCCGGTGTACTTCTCCCAAAACTATTAGCTTGCTGCTCACATTTTTGGAAAATTACCAAAAAAATCCTAAATACATTTTACTTTTGTCAATTCAATCTTAAATATTTTAATTGTGCCCAATGAGTTTTAAATCTTTGCACGTTTTACCAATTAAGTCCATTGGACCAACTTTGCCGGCAAATCGCTAACGTTAATATCGACCGTTTTACATGGCACGACTAATGCTAATATGGACAACTTTTAATAATATTTTAATATTTTTCCTTTTCTTCTCTTTTTCCTCTTTTCTTTTTTATTATTGTGGTCGGCAAAGGTCGTCGAGCCCTCGCCTAGATTAGGGCAAAGCCAACCTCACCACGGCCTCGCCCAAATCTAGCAAGGCAGCCTCACCCAAACTTAAGCAAGGGTTGTGACCCTCACCCGCCACAATTAAACAAAAGAGGAGAAAAAGAAAAGAAAATTTAATAAAAAATATTTTTAAAATATTTTTAAAAATCCATGTCAACGGCATCACTGTCAGTAATTTTCGATCAAAATTGATCACATAAAGTCAATCGACACATAAAGTCAATTTATGACTGAATTGGTAAAAGTGCAATAAGTGCAATAGTTGAAGGATTTTTTTGGTAATGTTCCTCACGTTTTTATGGAACAACAGATGAAGACTCCAATTTCCTAGTTGGGTTGTGTAATGAATTATGAAACAACATATAAATGTACATATGGAAGTGCATGAGCATTCTCTTTTAGTCCTGGATTTGCCGAAAAAGGAAACATATCAAATTAATCTGGTTTGCCTCAACAGACCATTGGAGAAGATATGTGGAACTTCAACTATGATACTTGGAAGCAAAATCATTTCTTTCTTTTGGGTCCATCGACAAGCCAAGACCAAACAGATCGGTCATCCAGCTCAAGGACCATGGCCGAGAGCAAACCATTCTTGGTGAATGGCGAAAGCTTACGACAGCAAGCCTCACCTCGGACAAAACTGCATAGAGCTCATGACCAAGAACACTATCTGCAATTGATGGACAAAATTCGTACAAGCTCAAAGAGGGGTAAAAAAAAAAAAAAAGCAAGTAATGTCCTCTCGACTCAAGCATCAAGTTCTTTTTGTCACAGCATCTCGAGCATTTCCAGTCATGAACTCTTTTTGTCCATACCATGGGATTTCCTTCCAGCTTCGAAACCTTCTCTGCAAAGACCAGCAAACATGTCAAAAGGCTAAACTCATATTTCATTCAAAATTTTAGTTAACTAAAAACAACAACTGAAGATGCATTTGCCAGGAACAGATGCTTCTGCATTTTGGACCATGAAATCTTCTCCACGGACAGAAGAAACAGGATGTGGTAGTGTCACACAACACCTTGACGCTATCAATCTATGCTGCAATCACAGCCAGCTTCTCCAGGCCTCATTCGAAACGAAACTAGAGCGAGTTCAGGTTGTCCCAAGTGAATCCAGCAAAGACTTCGCTTGAAAAGCAAAGTCACGTCATTTGGATCGAAGTCTATTGCCTGTGACAATAAAACCAAATGTGTGGTTCATTTGAGTCAGATTGAGAGCACTTCATAGTCAGATAGATGTTTTCTTTTGAGCCATATCTGATATATAGTAGCCAGAAAATGTTTATATCGTTGCTACACAGGAGATACAAGTTGACTAAGCGACAATACATTTGCAAGGAAGTGGAATCAGAAGAACTTACTCGTGTGTAAGCGCCCACAGCTGCTTGATAGTCCTTTCTTTGAAAAGCATCGTCTCCCCTTGATTTTGCTTCTGCAGCAGCTTTCTGTTTTGCTTCTCCACTCATCTGAGAAGGAAAATATATCACACACATGATGGATCCACCCGGTACATCCACATTCAAAGGCCTAAATTGGTGAGTGAAAGCTATTACAGTTACAATCGTCTGGCAAAATAAAGACTAGAAAATCCATCAAAATTTGGAGATTTTCAACAACATTCCCAAGAGCCAAGAGGGGGTATAAAGAAAAAAAGGCCAGGCACGGAGGGGACCTGAATACCTGCATATCGCCGTATTCAGCCGCATGCACCATGATTCCATTCACGCTCCATGGAATTGTTTGGATTTTTGAAGTCTTTGGAAAAAGAATCTCCACGGCTGCACGGTTGCCACTTCGTGCTGCAAGTTGTATTGGTATCCTACCATCCTGTGATGGCCAGAACAAATCATGACCTTTAATGAATGATCCCACTGCCAAAAGACCTTCAATGATTCTCCTTCAATGAAGGTGAATAAAATAATAAAAGAGATTAGCGACTGGGAATTTAAGTTAAGTGTTTAGAGTAGCTTTTCTTTTTCCTCTCTTGCATTGTTGGAATTGTACGTTCATTCAATGTCAAAGACCTTTTCAAAACATAGAAAGTTTAGTCATTTAGAAAATTTTGATATTCTTTAGATTTTAAGTATCTTTTTAATTTGCAGATTTTGAAGTGGAAGCGTAATGTGATTGCTTTTAGCTTAAACAACTAACACGTTAATAATTTTTCATGGAGCATGGACCCCGCAAAAATATGAAACAATCATCAATCAAAAGAACTGTTCTTTTTTCTCTGCAAAGTACTGCATTTGCATTCAAACAAGCTTTCATCAGAAGAAGTTAGAACTTAAGGAGTACTAAAGTTTTAAAGCTCGACCTCGTCTCTGGCATTGGGATTAGCTCCTGCTTCTACTAAGCAATTTATGATGTCGAGGTTCCCCCTAGAAGCAGCATGGTGCAGAGGTGTTCCTCCTTCAGGTAAAGTAACATTCACCTTGGCACCCCACTGTATGGACATCAAAATTATGTGCACATGGGAGTTATAACGCTAGACATAAGCATATAAAAGCAAGCAAGGGCATCAGTCGGAGTTCCAAGCAACCTGTTTAATCGAGTATAAACGGTACTTCTGAACATTAAAAAGAGGTAAACAGACAAAACCCTTTTCTGTAAATCTTTTGGGATTAAATTGAGTCTTCCAGGGAACTTGAACGTTAGCAAGAAAGGGCTGCTGATTCCGTTATGTGCGACTATAATCAGAGTTAATCCATAGAATAGCACACAGCATTAAGAAGGCACGACTAAAGGATACAAAGAAGCAAGAATAAATATCAGTGGAGACTGACTGAAACTTGAGTAAGGCAATATAGTGTCAACTATCCTATGCAAATTGTTAAAAGATACAATGACTATGGCGGAGACAGAAAGGAAGCTTGAAGTACAAGAAAACTAAAGTGATCAAACAACAATTGTATATTCAGGATGATATTAATTGTTAAATGTCTGAAAGTCATACAAACCTCAATCAACAGCTTTAAGCATTCAAGCGAACTGTTAGTGACAGATGCAAAGAGCGGAGTTGAATGATCAACAGTTTCTGCATTGGGCTGCATAGCAGCAGTAAGAAAATTAGATACACCACTGCTCCACCACAATCCAAAACTCCTTTTCTCTCACTGCTAAGGAATAATCTCAGCACAACGCTGGGATAAATGGAGAAGAGACATGAGATAGCAATTTAACAATGTAATAGGCAAACAAAGAAATGATTCTCAAATATTCCACCATTTGTTTCCCTCTTTTGTTGCCAAAATTTATGCAAGCTGTTCCTTGCCATCTCGAATCAAAGTAATATCTTAGCGATCATAAGGTAATATGTCAACTTCCAATCCACCCTTCCCTCCATCGTTAATGCATCCAAAGAATGAGGATGCGTCCACAGTGAAAATGTGTTTGTCAATTAGACATTTACTCGGAATACAGCATATTCTAAGTTGATTAAACAAGTCTCAGATGTTTCCCTTTAATGAAACAGATTAAGGAGAAGACAAGCGAACAGGCAGAAGGCATATCCACGAAGGTTTGTAATTCTCTCTCTCTCTCTCTCTCTCTCTCTCTCTCTCTCTCTCTGGATAGAGATATTCAGATTCACAAAAGTCCGCAATGAAAGAGGAAATTTAAGAGATTTACTATTGCTCAAGCTTACGTTAGCATGATGTTCTAAGAGAAATTTTACAGCATCTTGCTGACCACAGCCAGCAGAAAAAAATAAAGGGCTGCCTAAAGAGCTTTGACAATCAATGTTGACCCCTTTAGAAAGTAGAAAGTTCATCAATTCGATGTTCCCTGCAAAGAAATAAGCACAGATGAGCATGTCCATCTTCAGTTGACCATGACAAGATGCAACGTGCATGCGCTCGTGTTTTTGTGAGAGAGAGAGAGAGAGAGAGATGGCCAACTGAGTACGAAGAATCTGGTAAACGTAGACGCTTACCAAATGGTACAAAAATTGACTTACCTGACCCAGCCGAGTAATGCAATACTGGCATACCCTTATCATTAGGTATAACAGGATCGGCACCTTGATCTAGTAGATACTTTGCTGTTTCAATATGCACAAATCCAACAGCAAGATGAAGAGGAGTGTCACCTGGAAAAGAAAAAAACTCTCAAAAGAATTATCGATACTGAACCATGGTAGGGTAACCACAACCCGGTGAGAAGCAGTAGCCGGAAAATACTCAAGTTTCGCAAAAGCAGGCTTTCACTCTTATACACAAATATCAAAAACTAACGGAGCAAGATAGATACAGCTAAAAGCGGGGATACCGTCAACATCTTTCGGGTTCACATCAAGCTTCAACTCCTCCAACAAATACTTGCACAGTTCGATATTGCCCTCTATCGCGGAAAAATGAAGCGCCCCACGTTCCTTATCGTCCTTAGCATCCGCAATAGTTCTTGCCATCCCTCTCCCATCATCGAGTAGTGAAGCCAACTCTGTTTCACCACATTACTAGACGGATGCAGCGCGTCATGTAGAAACCCCAAAGGAAAGAAAGCAAAGCTTTGATCAAAAGGGCCGAAAAAGCAGACAAGGAAGAAAAAGACAGCAAGAAGAAAAAGAAACCAAGACGTACCCTTGAGTAAGCCAAGATTTCCGGCCCGAACAGCACTCAGAAGACCCAGGACTTCCGAGGACACAGCAAAAATTTGGTTCGAAAACAAAAGTTAAGAACGCTTCTTCATCATCAAAAAGCACCATACAGTCACTGCAAACTAAAATGGCGAAGATGTTCTCCGTTTCCTGTTCAAACTTACACGCAGAGAGAGAGAGAGAGAGACCTGTAAGGGGAGGAGACGCAGGAGACGCCATGGTCGACGCTTTCACGGTGCTCAAAGAGTATGAAGTATAAATCGGGTCTGACGGAATCTTGAAAGGGCATTGCCTTTTAACGATTTTTTATGGCCAAACCCGCGCAAAATCTCCAGTGCGGAGAGCGGCAGTTAACAGTTAGACGTTGCCGACTTAGTTTTATTCGGTACTAACTGAATTCCAGGGAGAAAAAGTACCTTTAGAATTATTGCGTAATCTCTTTTCTTTCTTTTCTTTTTTCTTTTTTTTGAAAAGATACATACAATCGAGTTCTTTTAGCGAACAATATCTAAAATCATGCACGTGACATCCAGAAATTGCACTTTCTAGCATAAGTTCACAGCTGGACTATGCTTTCCGATAAAAAAAATTCCAAACTTAACCGAAGTAATCAAATCATCTGTCCGTTAACAACATAGATACACTTCTCACAAGATTTAGGACTTGGGGCGTAATTCATTCAAATTTGGGGGAGATCTAACTTTTTGGTTTATAGCGGCTTATAAGTCACTTTGTCAAAAACAAACTTAAATCTTCAATCCAAAAATAGAATTAGTTTATTCGAAATTTGAGGGAACTTTCTTATGATTTTTGAGAGGGATGCCAATGGGGACAAAATATTCGGTGTATCAAAGCGCGGGGATAGATGGGCATTTGTCTAGTCAGATTCATTGATGAAACAACATGTGGTGAATTTTTAATAAACAAAATAACACATGTGGAGATTGAACTGCTATCAATGAATGCATGTAGCATTTCCTACATGAAAAAAAATTGAACGCCCGCCAGGAGCAGAGAGCGCTTCTCCTTCGTCCTTCCATTGCTTTTCTTTCGGAGGAGAGAAGGTCCGTCCTTCGTCCATCCAAGAGAAACTCAAACTCTCTCTTTTCGCCTAGAATCGATCACCTTCATCTTCGCCCTACACGAAAACCTTCATTTTCACGAGGACGGCCACTTCGAAGACCGCCGCTAACAACCATTTTGTGGTTCAGTTTTTCCTAAAGTCCTTGGACCATGCTAACTTGAGCCAACGGCTACTAGAACGATGGTTCCTGATCTTGCCACAAGCTCTCATCTCATCACAGTTCGTGATCGCACGTCATTACCGATGATTACACCGGAAGCGCAGATCATAACTTACACCGACGAACGCAAATGTTTGCGTGGACAAGGTGCACCTCATATTTCTGTTGCCATTGCATCAGGAGCCCCTGATGGCTCAAGGTCCTTACTTCTGGTTAATTGGTCTGTATGCAAATCTACCGGTGTAAGGAGCTGGACCAAAAAGAGGAACGCTCAGAGCTACAACAAGTGTTAATTTCTAATACTACCCGCCGCTTTATCAGGACTCAAGCTCAGAATTGACCTTGAACTAGGCCGACTGGGGCATATTTCTGTCAGGAGGAAGCTCACAGGAAGGGCACAAGCAAGCGATCATAGTTGGGGGGGGAACAATATCTGATATGACCAAGTGAAATAGAACTTGAAGCGAAACATGCCATTCAAAGCAAAATTGATGGCTCGTCACAAATTGTACATGTACAGCTAAATTTAACTTCTTGACCAGCTGTTACTCTACCTAGAAATTTGTTTGGTCCTCTCAAGCGCTAAATTTCACCTATTAAGGAAATTTCTGACCGCAAAGGTCACTTTATGGTTCCCTTGCAGATAGATTGGGCTAATTAAGCTTGCTTGCTTGTACAACAGCGCAAAGTTCTTACGAGGAACGAGCGTACTTCGATCAGCGCCTTTTCTTGCTACCTTTTGTAGCACTTGATTTCGATGGTGTGGAGATCAAGTACACAAAGAGAACCACAATGGAAATTACGGAAACTAGAGATCCATATTGTGACAGCAACCTTTGCAGAACTTAAGAGGCAAGGGAAATAGAAGATACACCCTCTGCCTGATATAATCATACTATATACAGTATGTTCAAAACAGCTGAGAAGTGAGCTAAGGGGGCGAGATAGGCAGAATCACATCATCCGCTTTTATGAGGTAAAATCAGGATTTCGCACCATGGTATGCCATTTGACTAGATGATTATTAGGCTTAAAAAGGGGAGACGATAAGAAAAATCAAAGATGGAAGCAAATATTTTATTGCCAGGCATCCTAACTCCTTTAATTTCTGTGGATGTGGATGCACATCGTTTTTCCATTAACACTCACTGCTTGATAAGATCATATCTATATATATATATATATATATATATATAGACACACACAGAAACGGACAAGAAAGAGATGCTAGAGCAAAATACCATGACATCCGTTGACAACCATCAATATGAGAGAGAGAGAGAGAGATAATGTCATATTAGAGTAGATGTTGAACCTGAAGAGCAGCTTTAGCGGTAATTCGGAATGTAATTACTACACAGGCGTATAAAAATTATGACACTCATAACGTACTTACCCGCAACTAACTTACTCAATGTCTCTAAGGAAGTGGAGACGCGATACTTGCAAGAAAGATTTCACAACTGCAGTCTTGTGATTCCAGTTAACACATGTTCATCTTCCCTTAACTCGGAATCTTGATGACATGGTTGCAATCAACTCAAAAAAAAAAAAAAAATTTCAGTAATCAACTCGCCATATCAAAACCATCGAACCAGAGAATTGAAGCGGGACTGAATGGAGATGATGCTGCCACAGAGAAGACGCGATCAGGGAGAGGATGGAGAGGACGCTTTAAGCACGAGCAGCTTGACGGACGTTAAAGCAAGAACGACGAAGGCGAGAGAGTGGAGAGGTCTTCGGAGCGGAGAGAGAGGGAGGGAAATTCGAAATAAAGGAAGAAAGAGAGAGCAGACGTCGGGAGTGAGGAGGGAGCGGAGCTCGTTCTCTGGAGGAGAGAGAGAGAGAGAGAGAGAGAGAGAACGGAGATAACGGCGAAGTAACGGAGACACAGGGACACCAATGAGGAAGTTTCAAACTTGCTGACAGATGGGACCCGATGGACACGTGTCGCGCACCTAATGGAGCCTCTTGTATGCTGACATGTCAAGACTGGTCACATTATTTTCTCCCAACATATTAAAGGTGAAGAAAATGGATTAACATGATGAAAAATTCTAAACTAGTATACATGTAATAAATTTATCCCAATAATTTTTTTATCACAAAAAACGTTAAATTGAAACATTTGTAATAAATTTACCTAAAATTATTTTTTTACCACAAAAAATACCAAATTAGTACATTCGTGATAAATTCATCATAAACTAATTATTTTGATCACTAAAAAACTCAAATTGATATACATCTGATAAATTTTCCCATCATTAGTCTCGATTAAATTGGATTAATATTAAAAAAATCCCAAATTGATATAATAGAGGGTAAAAAACCTCAAAAGCATATAACTGACAACTACCATGCGTCATCTAATTCAGCAATTTGACAACAAAATTTAACGAAAACTAATTGAGAATAAATTCATTACATGTGTATTAATTTAGGATGAATTTTTTAAAAGTGTATCAATTTAGGATTTTGACGGTCCAAAAAATAGTTTGAGATAAATTTGTTAAAGGTGTACCAATTTAGATTTTTCATGATATTAACCTAAAAAAAAAAGGTGGCACTAATTGACCAATTGACTATGTATTCTATGACCCAAAAAAAAAAGACTACGTATCAATTAATTTGCACGATTTGCCATGTCCAATCCGAACGAGCTTATAGCTCTTACAATTTCGCAACTCCTAGTAAAAAAATATCAAAGAATACTCTTAAAGGATTGCCAAACACGATGAAATGAATATGGACATGGAACCGTGATGGGAGACCTCAATCAAGGTCACCTGTGGCTTGAACGGGGCCGGCAACCTCCGATCGAGGGCAATGGTACCGTAGCACAATCCCAACAAAGGTTGTCGGGGAGATATATATATATATATACACGCGCGCGCACGAGCACCAAGGTGATCGGCGGCACATGACGAGCTAAGTGGAGATCAGCATGGAGCCGGCAATGGCCCATGGCATTCTATTTTTCCACAAAAAAGATGACCTAATTTGGAAATAAAGCCACCATGGTATATGGACTCGAGATGCAAATTGAAGTGCTGCCTAACTACAAAACCCAAGGTGAAGACTCCGGGTGCTAAATGAACATAAAGTGAAAATTCAAGCAAGATTCACATCTTCCGTTGAAACAACTGTTCAGTCTCATTCACTCGACTAATAGGCTTTAAAGCAGCTTGGGCTAAAAAGGGAATGGCTTACTTTCGATCGATGAGGATGACAATCATTTCTTTGCCGTCACGTGCGATGGGCAAGCTTTTCACGACAACAGGACGTTTGAATGGCCATCATCTTGATGGAATACCTCTTTGCCGTCACGTGCGATAGATTATTACCCATTTTAGTATCCCCTTCTCTGATGGAATACCTCTTTTACTATTACTAATAAAAAGGACGAGAGGAGGGGAGACATGCACCGAAATGACCGCTCCATGCGCGAAACGTAAAACCTTGCTATCGACGCCGAAATCCGGCCTGGGCTCCGGAGGGCCGTAAAGCCCATAGGAACTTTGCACAGTCTCAAGGCCCACGGTGAAACACACATTGGTGGCCGAAAGCATGGCGAACAGATGCTCGATTAAGCAGAACGTCAGTGACGCTATGAAGTCGAGATTTTGCACTAATGCACAAGCAAAGCGGATAAGTCAGCACTTCAAATCGTCTAAAAGATAAGAAGAGCACTTTTTGAAATCAAATTCGAGAATTTAGGGATATGACATATACGAGTATCCTAACCACAGTCAACTATTATACTTTGTACTAGGCTATATAGATAGGCGAAGACAACTATTGGAAATAGCCAGCAATCATCCGGACACTCAATAATACTTACCTTTTGCACCACAAATTATCTTACTTGCCTTTACTTTTTTATTGCATTTACCGTTATCGCACAATTTATCTTTGAAGTCATTTATTTTACTTTCTATCCGGAATCGCCACGAGAACCCATTAATCGTCAAATCCGCAGGTTCTATGCATTCGATGAAAGATCTTTCGTTGCAAATATTTCCTGGCGAAACACTTGCATAAAATGACTTTATGACGTGGGTGGATGCATGTAAAGCATGCCCGAAAGGGCCACGGGAATTTAAACGTGCTCGTTGGGTCTAACAAAAAGAAATAACTGATGAGAAATGGCCTATAGTTCCCGCGAACCAACAAAGTCGAGCTCCCAATCAATCAAAGATTAGGCATCTGACTCCGTATCTGTTGACTCGTAACTCACTGACGAGTCATTAAGTCAATCCTCACCAAACACGGTTCTATAGAACTTGAGGGGTCGCTTCTCCCGTCCAATCGCTTACGGCCATCTTTTTCACCTAGAAGCCTGCAACATAAACGTGTCGAGCTGATCGTCTTTGATGGTGCGGAAGACGCATTCATTCTCCATCGGCTCCTTCGAGGAAAAAGATGCAGGAGGGTCCTGCGCGTCATGATCGGGCGTAGCTGAGCATCACCTAACTCGACGATGGTGGGTGAAGCGGTCGTGGAGAGCTCGACCACGTTGTTCAGCCCCGTCGTGTCGTCACTGTCGTGGGTTTTATGGTGGTGGTGGTGGGGGGGCCTCGGTCGTTCCTAGTCGCTCTTCCTGTTTCTTCCTTCGGTTGGAACATTCAGATTTGCTTTTGTCGTTCTTCTTTTACAAATCGTTTGGTGGACAACCTCTCTGCCCGCATAGGGAGTCGACTCCCTTTCGAATAACTCGGAGGACATCTTTAATCGATCCATGGACATCTGAAAGGAGAGACCTTCGAGGCTGTGTTTGGCGATCTAAATTTAAATCTAGATAGAATAACAAGTTATCTTATCCGGTATTTGATAACCCCTCGCTCCAGCAGCATCCTTGGGTATCCTTGCCAGGGGTCTTTGCTCACGGTTAACTTGGAAGGCTAGGGTTCACCACCTCCGCTGTGGCTCCCTATTTTTCTCGGTCAATTTTTCAGCTTTTCCACCATGACGGAGTTATCTCTCAGTTTCCTCTCTCTACTACACCTCTGATTACTAATTCTCGGCCTCCGTTGTTCCGCAATCTCTTGATTGGTCGACTTTGAACTAGGCGCTCCCAAGTGTTTGATGAAACGCTAGATTTAGAGCTGTCAATATGGGTCATTATTTGACCTATGTTACTCTAAACTGCTTGAGATGTCATCTGACATTACAAATAAACAAATAAAATTTTATAAGAATCTTGGTCAATACTTGGCCCGCGTCATAAAAGCTAGCCTCGGGAGAAAGGGAAGGAGAGTGTGTGTTTGGTAGTTTGGATGTTAATCTCTGTACACTGGCGACTTTGCCGTGGAATATAACTTTCTTGGCCTTTCGGCTAAGGTCGCGATTAGGAAAATACCTTTGGCGAAAACATGTGCCACGCGTGCATTGATTAATGCATAGCAAAATTAAAAATTACAAAGAAAAATCTTAAATCTATCGTGCGGATGCCAATTCAATCCTAAAATTTTTAATTTGTCCAATTGAGTCTGCAACCTTTCAATTTGTTGACGTGGATGCAGATCGTTTTACGTGAACAGCCGATGTTGATGTGCCACGGGCGAGGTCGTCGCCAACCATTACTGAAGCCCAACAACTAATGCAAGGAGAAGGGCAAGAAAAGAGAAAAGAAAAAAAAATTCACAATATTAAAAATGTATTCAAAAAAAATTGTCCATGTTAGCGCCAATTATCGCCATATCAAATAAGACAACCATACATCAACGATCGATCAAAAGTGGCCGAAATGACTATATTGATAAGTTTCCAAAAGATTTAGGACTCAATTAACTAAATTGAAGAATTTAAGGATAAATTGACATATGTACAATATGTTTAGGAATTTTTTGTAATTATCCCCATTGGAAAAGGTGTGTCCAATTAGGGTAGTTATGTATAGAAATCGGTTGTTATTCCTTGAGCGGGTACTATACACTAAAGTGGGTAATTTTGAAAAGATAAGAGTGAGACAAACCACATTTTTATATTGAGTATACACTTGCATTAGACGAAGCAGGAGGAAGAGCATTAAAGCTGCGTTTGATCATCTGGACATGAATAAGAATAGGATAGGGCAAGCTATGGAGCGAGTGGGGGGAGCATGATGAAATAGGGCAAGCTACGAAGCGAAATGGAGGAGGGCACCTCCGTCAAGCAAAATTTGGAATTGAAGGCGAGGAGGATCTCAATCTAGCTAAAGCTGTCAATATGGGTCATTATTTGACTTATATTTTGAATAAACAGGTTTTTAAAAAAAATTCAATCAAAAAATGAATTTTATATGGGTTGTTTGTTTTTTGAGGGCCTAGTAAAAATGAGTTCAAAAAATTGATCACTTCAACGTCAACTAATCAAAATGCATTGAATAGGTAAAAATACAAAATATTTAGGATTTAATTAGTAACGAAAAAAAAGTTTATGAATGAATTGACACAATAACGATAAATATATAACTTTTTTTCCGTAATTTTCTCTCAAATGTGTGTATGCAACTTTAAACGGAGCCATCTATCCGTGTAGATCCCGATCGGATCCTTTCGCCTTTAATTCTCTCTCTTCCGTCGTCGCGTAAATTCCTCGTGCTTGGTGCCCTTGCCGTCACGCCACGCCACGCCACGCGACGACGGAAGAGAGAGAACAAAGGCGAAAGGACCCCGGTGGGGCCCGGCCGACGGGGACGGGAGACTTTTTCGCGCATATATAAACACGTGGTCAAGGGTGCGGGTTTGAGAAGCGGGGCGCGGCGCGTGCTTCAATTCGATCACGTGCCTTCTTTATTCCCCGCCCGAGGTTTCGAAACGTGGGCGTCACGCCACTGACTGAAACCCCTCTCCCCGGGGGGGGGGGCACGACGCGACAGCTGTGTGACACTCTGCTGCTGACTTCGTGGCACACCGAATCCCAATTTGAAAATTAGCACGATCTCCACGTTCCTGTGGAATCTCACGAGTCACGGGGACAATGATGGAACAGCGAGGTCTCCCCCGGACAATGACAAATGGATTTAGTTCATTCTGATGATGGTGGTTTGTCTTGGTAACTTTGGGGGCAGGAGAAGTTTGACTCTCCGGAAGGCCCACAAGAACACCGTGCGAATTCAAAGAAAATCTAAAGTCCAGGCTTTTGAATTACATGCACATAGATGGCTCCCTTTGACAATTGTGTCAGACGCGCTTGAGGGAAACTTTAAAAATAAAAAATTCATAAATTTATTGCTATTATGCCAATTTGGTCACAATTTATTTTTTTTTGCTATCAATTAAGTATTAAACATATTGCATTTGTGCCCATTGAATATATTTGGTCGAACAAAATTGCTGTGATCAATTTTTAACGATATCTTGATGGTTTTCGATTTTTCTTTTTTTTTCTTTTTATTTATTTTCGTTTTTGCTTTTTTTTTTTCTCTTTTCCTCTGTCGACGAGGGTCGTCGAAACTTGTTGGCCACTGAGCGAGGGCATCGAGGCCGCTTTGCCTGTGACCATGCCTTGCGAGCCCTAGTTTGTTGTTGGCGTCGATGTTGTAGAGTGCACATTTCAGTGGTGACTAAGCTGAGCCGATCTAAGCGAGACCAACCTCGCTAGGGCCTCACTAGCTACGAACGAGACCGCCTTCGATAGCGATCGCGATGGCATGCATAGCATAGGCGAGGGCTGTGAAGCCCTTGCCGATGGCCCTCTCTACCAATGGTCGCAAGCTCTAACGACTCTCACCGGCAATGGAAGACAAAAACAAAAAGGAAAAGAAAAAAAGTTTCAAAAAATATTAAAATGTTACTAAAAATTGTCAATTTGAGTATCAGTCGGTCAAATGGGCTATATTGGTACAAATACAAAAGTTTTAGGACTCAATTGGAGCAAAAATAATTCATGATTGAATTACCACAATCGCAATAGATTTATGACTTTTTTGGTAATATTTTTTCATGTTTAATTTGTAAAAATCACATTTTGCTGTTCATATTCTCACCATTGTCGCCGCATGGACACTCTACCGTGGATGACCGGAGCGAAGAGCAGAAGTAATGATTTCTTTAGGTACTGGACTGTGAGTAGAATAGGAAAGGAAAGTTTATGGTGTGATATATTTTTACGCATAGTATTAAGTCAAAACCAACATAAGCGTGGATGGTGTGTTAAAATATCAAAATATCAAATCACGGTTTAAATCTTTTAAATAATCGGCAGTAATCCCATAAAATTTTATGCAACAACTTATTAACCTCGATTTTTCCTTTTAGCTTAAAATACCTACAATCACCTAAAAGGCACAAACATTGGCATGGGATTGCACGAAAATATTTTTACACATTGATTACGATAATAATCCGAGAAAGATAGTGAAATGGAAATTGACAAACAATCTTTATTGAGACGTTGGTTAACAAAATCCTTAAAAATCACGTCCTAACGGGCGTGCTTGAGATATAAAAGTGAATTTGTAAAGAAACGCAACACTCTTGTTGTACTACATGAGTAAGACTCGCTCAATATGCTCATCTACAGTCTGATGCATCAGTAATACTAGTTTGGCTCTAACAACAACAAGCAATCACCACATCTCTGAATAGTATATAATTTGATAAATATTCGAGCTAAGGTTTCTCAATCCAAACTTATTGGAAAAACTCAAATTCGGGCTAATTTTTTTTTCTTTTGATAAAAACGGGTGTGTTTCGATTATTGCAAGAAAAAAAAAACGTACGCCAACTTCTGATGGAGAAGTTGATTTTTCAACTTCTCACCAGAAGCAAAAGTTGATTTTTCAACTTCTCTATCAGAAGTTAATTTCTGATAGAGAAATACATTTGAAGCGCGCATGGTAACGCTTCTTTTTGCCGCGGCCGCCAGCGGCGGCGACCGGCGGCGAAGATTAGAAGTGATTTTTGAAACTGAGAAGTAATTTTTTTTTACTTCTCAAGTTGGTCAAAAAATCCAACCAGAAGTAGAAAAGTCTACCAGAAATGAAAAAATTTACCAAACGGATTTTTACTTCAGAAATGATTTTACCAAACGGATTTCCCTGCCAGAAGTTGATTTCTTTGCCAGAAATCACTTCTGGAGTGTTACCATGCGCGCCCTAGACTCTAGCTCAAGCCAAAAAAACCCAAAAGAAGAATCGCCACTTCTCATTCTCGACATCACGTGTCATAATTCAAATCTGGTTTTTCTCTTTTGAACGTGCGACATTCAAATTCGGTTTAGCTGGCCAGTAAGATGGCCGCCAACAGATCCACGACCCATTTGGGTTTTCTGTGGGACCCAAAGGCGGTGAAATTTCTTGGCCCGATATCATGGGATTTGCTCGAATTTTTGTAAAAGAGGCCAGCCCCTTGATTTCTTCTAGATCGTGTTGTCCCATCATCGCATGTCACGTCTTTGGAAGGAACGTTTTCCACATTGTTTCCTTTGTCCGAGACAAGCAAGCGACTAAGTCAATAAAATATAAATATATTAATAATAATTAATAAAAGGAAGAAAGAAAAGGTCTAACACGACGACCAACCCAAATTGGATTAGGACAGACTCCGCTGTCAGTCCCACCGAAAGGGTCCCCCCCAAAAAAAAAGCACATTAAGACAATATTTTAAAATGTCCATGCAGAGCCGTCTATATTATATAGCGCGATCGATATCTATTTTAATGATTTTCGATCAAAATTTATCAAATAAATTAAACTAATGTAATCGTAAAAAGTTTAAAATTGACTTAGTAAAAAAAATAGAATTTAATTTGCATAATTATAATAAATTTTAGATTTTTTTTTTGTAATTCTTCAAAAAATGATGCAAGGCTCTTTTGTAATTACATTTGAATTATCTTGGCATTCTACTGCTTGTGATTCGAATTTAACTACGAATTGCAAAATATTTATTTTATATGCGTGGATGAGTTTGGGTTGAGTTGTTTATGCTTGGAGATCATAGCTTAATATAGTTGGAAACTTGGATCGTCAGGAGTCCCTCCATGCGCTCATTGTTTTGGGTAATCCCCCACGTGCTTAAAATTGGCCAAATTGATCTCTAGCGATCCAACGTTCACCTATTCTAAGATTGAACTAGCAAGATCGAATTTGCATCGACCTCTTTGTATCTCGTTTCAATGTAGTTAGTTTTGGGAGAATCCACTCAAAAGTTCTTCTAGGGAGAGTATAGCGAACAGGGTAGAGATAGATCAACAATAGTTCAAGATATGGCCAATTTGAAAATACATGGAGTTTATACTTTTTTGTCCGCACTTAAACATGCACCTTTTCCTAAAAATTCAAGAAAATATATCTAATTTTACGTGTCAGCTATTGTAATATCGAAATGTTCCGGAGTGTTTGTTCCTTAGCAAAAGTCAAATTATGAGCTCACTAGATTTAGAAAAAAATTAATGCTATAAGTATCGAGAGGTTCTCGAGTATTTTCTCAAATAATAGCATTAAGTGAACATTACTTCAAATAAAGGCTTGAGGTGGCCATATAATCTAAAAAAAAAAGACTTGGCCTCAAGGGTATTTTTGTAATTTACCTTTTCCTTTTCTCTTCTTTCTCTCTTTTTTTTTCAATTACAAAAGGCTGCCCATCGTCGACGGAGCGTCGGCGATAGGGTGGCGGCCACAGGCTGGAGGGGCATATATTATTATAATTCGTTTAAATGTTATCGTTTTTAATTTTTTAAAACCAAGAAAAGCAAAAAAAAAAGCCCTTAAGACCAAGCTTTTTTTGAGATTACATAATTGTTTCGGGTCTTTATTTAAAATGGTCATGCTACTTCACGTTCTTATTTAAGATAAATTTTAATTCGAGTAATTATTGAAGAAAACGAGAGCATTTCACATTCTTATTTCTAAAAATTATTTCTCAAAAAATTATTTCACTCCAGCAAAGGCATCTTAAGTAAGTTTGAACTTCGACCCCCAAAAAAAAAAAAGTGTAAGTCTGAACAAATCGATAATTTTCACTCGATCCTTAAAAAAAAAATGGAAAGGAAAAGGGAGGAGGAATAAAGTGAGTCATGGGGATGGACAAAGGCATACCTACGCCTTCGGCCGATTCCCTGTTTTCCCCTATTTTTTTATCTGCTTTTCCGTAAATACGTTGGAACCTGTTCCTTCTCTTGAAGACACGTCACGGAAGACGTGTGCTCCCTTATTTACTCTTTTGCCACTCTCTCCCCCGCTCTCTGCACTTTCCCTCATATGTAACTCGTGCCCCCCCATCCCTTCTTTCAATTCATCACACACCTCTCTCTCTCTCTCTCTCTTGCGACAGTTGTGCGACCCATCGAAAGAAGGAAGAAGATGTCCAGGGGCTCCGTCGAGCTCGATTTACTCGGCGTCGCGGAGAAGGAGATCGGCTCCGCCTCCATGCCTCGCCCTCAGCGCCAGCCTCTCGATCGCCTCTCCAGCTTCCGAGGTCTGTTTGATGCCGCCCCATCTCTCTGCTTTTCGCTTTTTCCTTTTTTTCTTTTTTTCCTCCGGCGGTCTCGCCGCCTCCCTCATTGCTGTTCGCGTTTCTCGAACAGGCATCCAGAGCGCCATCTCCAGGATCGATCCTGCGCTCCTCAAGTCGGTGCTCGCCCCATCTGGCGCCGCGACCCGGGGCGGCTCGGCGGAGAATGCGGCTCGCTCGATGTCGTCCTCCTCGGTGCCCGCGACTCCGAAGCCGGACCAGCACGCGGCTCCTCCCGTGCTGCCTGTTTATTCCCCTCTTGTCAGGTCAGTACTGTACGGACATATTTGAATGAAGGGGACCCCACCTTAGATTTCACTATCCTTGCAGGTTGAAGATGATGTGATTTAACCATATTTAGGGCCTGATTGATTTTTAAAAAAATTAATCCTTCGAAAAAAAATGTAAAATATCATTCAATTTTCAAAATTTCGAAAGGATCGTACGCTAAAATTCCCAAACAAAATCATACATAATTTAGCAAATGCTTTGGGATTTGGTGGTATTCCAGAATTTGAAATCTTGTGAAATTGGCAGCAGGCCGAGCCCGGAGCCCCGCGGAGAAGTGGCTCCGCTGACGATCTTCTACGGCGGGACCGTCACCGTCTTCGACCTCCCTCCCAACACGGTCTGATGGCCGTCCCCGTGCGCTTCATTGAATTGAGCTCAACTGAATAAATGTTGTTCCGTTCGCCATCGGTCTGATCAATAGCCGACCCTTGTTTAATTTTAGGCGGAGAACATTTTGAAGCTTGCGGCCCAAGGAATCTCCAAATCCGCGGGACCGGAGACTCCGAAGGCCGACGCGGCGGCAGCGGCTCCGAGCCACCGAGGACATCTGCTCGTCATCGGAGGTCAGTGGCAAGAAGGGGGGAAAAAAAACGTCCGTTTCGTTTGATTTGATTTAATTTAATTCAATTTAATTTTTTGCAGATCTGCCGCAAACGAGGGGCAAGTCGCTGCAGAGATTCCTGGAGAAACGCAAGGAGAGGTAACGCGCCCCCACTAATATTGTCCTTTTTGCCCTTTTTAATTTATAATTCGCTAGTTATTTTTTAAATCAAATTAGTATTGCATTAAATAAATTAAATTTATTCAAGAATTTTAAGAAATGTGGCATTTTGCGATCGTCCCTCTTTTTTTTTTTTTTAAACCTTGTTTTGTTTCGTCGGGTTGGATCGGATCGGATGGACAGTGGGGATCCTCGACACCCGGCGCTCCCCTCGTTTTAGTACAGAAATAAAGAAGAAGGAATAATTAAGAACGACTGGATTAGGTCCTCACGAATAATTTACTAAATGAGTTTTTTCAAGTTTCAATTTTATCACGTGGTCATGTCAAACTCATGTGTTGACAAACAAGCTCCGCACTTGTGGCCGGAGAATCTTGGGTTCTTTTCTTTTTGTTCTTTTTTTTTTGGGGGTAAAGTGAGAATCTTGAGTTTTAGGGCGCGCATGACGGCGTTTCTATTTCTCTGTTTCTGTTTCAAACCTATTCCAGAAATAGGTTTGAAACAGAAAGTCGTTTGGCAACGCAAATATATATTTTTATTTCTGAAACAAAAGACTGTTCCAAAAACAGATTTTAACCCAAAACTAGAAACAAAGTTTTTTTGTTTCTGGCAGAAATAGAAAAATCTGTTTATATTTCAAAAATTAATTCTGGAACAGAATGGTTGTCATACGCGCCCTTAGTTCCCGGAAAACAAAGCCGATTAAGTTAAGTGTCTTTGCTATAATTAAACCCCGTTAATAATTTCAATTGTTTTTTGTCGCTAAGTCGATCGTCGAAGGACCTAGCTACATACAAACAAAATAGAAGACTTATTGATTACTTAGAGAGTTTAGAGCGGCGACGGCAGGATTAAAGTTATTCTAGAATTTTAAGAAATGTGGCATTTTGCAATCGTCCTTTAAAAAAAAAGAAAGACCTTTTTTAGTTTTGTCGGGTCGGATAGGACGGATGGTGGGGATCCTCGACACCCGGCATTTCGTCCTTTTTCCCGTCTCTACTCTGTGTTTGTGGTATAGAAATAAAAGGAGAAATAATTAAGAACCATTGGATTAGGTCCTCGCCAATAATTTTACCAAACGTGCTTTTTTAATTTCAATTTTATCACGTGATGATTGTCAATCAAACTTGTAGTCGGAGAATCTTGAGTTTTAATTCCCGGAAAACGGAAAAAGATTTGAGCGAAATGTCTTTGCTATAATTAAACCCGTCAATTATTTTCGATGCTAGTTCGATCGATTCTGAAAAAAATAGATGCAGACTTGTTGATTGCTTATAGAGTTTAGAGCGGTGACTGCGGTAGGGCTAAAGCTTCGCTCGCTAGTAAATGTAAACGGGAAACTTGAATCGGGTTGGCTGAATTTAGCATGATGTGATCGAAAGTAATTGAGTAAATTTTGCGTCACAAGTCGGGTAATTCTTCTGATTTTCATGATGGTTTAAACTTAATCCGGAAATATTGCGAGATAAAACATTGTTTAAGTCTAGAGTCAGTCCGTTTATTCGCAAGGGGGAACCGTCAAAAGGGAACAGCGAAAAATCAGGTAAACGGCCCTGAAGGCCAAAGTCCATCGGGGCAGCTAGGGCTTTTAGAAAAAAATGAACCGGCGTCGTTTTCCGTTAAGACCGCGTGCGTTTCGTTCGGCCCCGAAATCATCGAACCGACCAAAATGACGCAATTGCTTTATTTAAATGTCGCGACAGGTTGGCTCGTTCGGCCTCCCCATATTCCCGCGACAAGTGAAGCGCGTCGCTTCCAGGAGTGAGCGACCGCACGTGGAAAATGTGAAGGAAGGAAGGAGGACGAGGAGGGGGAGGCGTCGTCCCCCCCGACGTATACACAGTCCCTCTTACGGCGTCGTGAGCCTCTTGGGCGGGGGAGGACTCTCTGTTTTTGCGTTTTGTTTTTTCATCTTTTTTTTTAATTAGGTTTAAAGACGGGGCCGACGGCAACGCCACGTGTTAAATCGTAGGATGTGCAAGTAGTTTGTATGTCGTCACATGAACACGCTCTCTCTGTCTGTTTAATTTTTCATTTCAAGAGTGACTTCATTTGTAGATATTTTGTCTTGTGTTGTAAAAGTTAAGCCAATTGCGCATTCTTAACCGTCCCCGATACAGTTTGACAATGGCGCCGATTTTTTTTTTTCCCCTTCTCCATTTCGAGGGAAATGTATAATAAACCAACTTAAAAATGAAATAACATGTTCGGATGTCATTAAGTGTTCTCTTGTCGGGATGTTCGTGGTAGCCGCTGAATCTTCTACTGGTACATGGACAGCTGTGTGGCTCGATGGGCTTACCGGCCTTGATCTGTACTTGTATCTGTACTTGTATCAAGCAATGATGAAGTGTGATGATGATTTATCCGTACGTTACCGTGAGAAATAAATGGATAATAGACAAAAGTAAATAAAGGGTCACGCTCGCGTGCAAAGTATCTTTTTACGATAAATTAATTTTTGTCAAGAGAGTAATTTCTTCATCAGACTTTCTTTTTTCGCTAGCTTGCTAAGATGAAATAATTTGTTGTAAGAGAGAGAAATTTGTAACGGAAAGCCAATCAAGAGCCTAATTGACAACGTAATATTTATACTTATATAAGTGTGGAGAGAAAATTACAAAAAAAAAGCCACGAACGTACCAGACTTGTACCAATTTAGTCATCAATTTATCAATTGCGCTGATTCAGTCTTAAAACCTTTTGACCATTCGCCAATGTAGTCCATCTGGATAATTTTGTCAAGAAAATTACTGACGTGGATGCCAATCATCCTGCCAGTGCTAACATTGACAATTTTTAAATTGTTTATTCATTTATTTCCTTTTTCTTTTGCCTCTATTGCAGCGAGCGAGGGCCGCCTTGCGTAAGGCATCCCCTAAGACCAGTCAACTGTAGAAAGGAAATAAAATAATAAAAAAGAAGAAAAAAAAGGAAATAAATAAAGAAGAATACGTAAGACTTTTTTTAAAAAAAAAATTATCCATATCAGTGCTAGCCACGTTATATAGGATGGTTAGCTTTGATTGGATCGCTATGCCAGCGTCTTCCGATTGAAATTGTCTAAAATTGCATTGGTAAATCGTCAAAATGTTTATGACCGAATAGACACAGTTAAAAAATTCATAACCGAATTGGTACAAGTGCAATATGCTTAGACTTTTTTTTTGGTAATTTTTCATACGCGTGAATGGTATTATTAGTGGGGGCCCATTACAAATAAAACATATGAAGCGCCTCTTCTAGATACCCCACATTAATGGACAGAGAGGTTATTGGTATTGATGATATCAAATGACAGTAGCATCATAAAATTCCAATTTCTCACCCTAAACTTGATATTCATGTAGCAGCTATATTTGGGAAAAGAGGAATGAATCTCTCAAATTTGGAGTTAACTACGCTCATCAAAAGAAGCTTAAAACCAAAGAAAAAGGATAAGATCATGAAAGATGAATTAATGGATTAATTTGGAAGCATAGTCAACTTACCAATTCCATGCTTAAAAGATAAGTTGAAGAATAAAAGCATCATTAGATAAATGAACTACAAAAAACGAATTCCATCCTCAAGTAGATTGTTACAAAAGAAAGATAAAAAGGGAAAGGGAATATCTTTGCAAAAAACAACGAATAACATGAACAAAGAAAAAGAAAAAGAATAGTGGAATCGCTAGAGCTGTGCGTTGAACCCTCAACTTGGCAGTTCAAACAAAAGAAGAATGGGAGAATTGTCAAAAAGTCTTAAACCTATTATGTTTTTACGAATTGAGTCTTAAACATTTGAATTTTGTCAATTCAATCCTAAACCTTTTATATTTGTGCCAATTCAGTCCATCTAGCTATTTTTAGCCGGTCGGCACTGACGTGGACTCGACCGACGTGGATGAAAAAATATTTTAATATTTTTAAAATTTTTACATTTCTATTTTTTTTTAGGTTCATCTTCTTCCCGATGAACAGCTATGATGTCGGCCACTGCCTCTAGCCGACTAGAGGCCCACGGTGAGGTTGAACCTCGATAGGCTCACACCTCAACGGCCATTGCCGCTAGGCGAGGCCGTTGCCGCTAGGCGAGCTTGGCCAAGGCCTAATCTTGTGACAAAATTGTTTAACTATGCGGATTTGTTTTCCCTTCCTAACTTATTTCGTCGAGTCTACAACAAGGTCCTTGCATCGGCATTCATTGAGGCGAAATATGAAACGAGTGGTACCATAGCCTCGCTCAGCGACAGCAGCGCTAGTGGCCGACGAGGTTCGACCTTACCGTGGGCCTTCAACCGACTGGAGGCACTATCCGAAGCCATGATTGTTCATCAGGAAGAACATCGACAAACAAAAACAGAGAAAAAAAAAAGGAAAGAGAAAGAGGAAAAAATTAAATGTTATTAAAATATGTTCCGTCGGTGCCGGCCGATCAAAATATGTGGGATGGACTGAATTAACATAAATAAAAAAAGATTCAAGATCGAAAATTTATATAAATATTTAAAATTTATGATTAGAATCGATAAAAGTGTAATAAATTCGGAAAGGGTGAGAATAATTCGAAGCCTAGCCTATCGCGATAGAAAATGAGAATAATTTAGTCCTAGAGTAGCGGAGCCGTCGTAGCTGCGAAATAAAAACTCTGATCGATCACGTGAATCCATGCAGATCGGTCCAAGCCCTAGTCCTTGTCATGGCTCCTTTTTTTGGTCCAAGATGGTCCAAATCATGTCCAAATCCCATCCCCCCCCCTTAGCCCTAGTGAAATGAACTTCTTAAGTTGTCCCTTTTTTCCCCACGCGTCCGCAACGCCCGCTTTCCACGAAGATTCTTCACGGGGCCGACGTTGACACCACCGGCGATGGGAGCATGATCTTGAGATGAGGTTAGGGCTAGAGTAGAGTCTACGAATAGGTCCAAACGCTCGATTTTAAGCAAGAGAATCATTAAAACAAGTCCAAAGCCTACTAACACTTATGCCAATTTAGTTATATGCCTTTTAATAATCCATCGACGCAGTCTATCCAATCAATTTGAATGGAAAAATGATGATATGGATGGCTTAACGTAACGCTTATAACTGAATTGGTACAAATATAATTAGTTTAATATTGAATTAGTACAAATGTAAAATGTTTACGATTTTATTATTATTATTATTATTTTGGTAATTTTCCTGATTTTTCTGGCTAATGCTATTCTCGGCCAACCCACATGGGACTCACACCAGTAACATGCTCGTGCTTCTTGATGCAATTGAGTAAATGTGAGAGGAAAGGACGTGCCCTTCATAAGAGAAATAATCTCGAAAATGGCTAAAAGTATAGCCCCGCTCCTTCCGGGTTCTAATTTCCCAATACAGACCGTAAATAATAAGTTACCAACTTTGCTCATGGCCTACTTCCACCTACGACAAAGTTGCAGCGATCAGCCACATGCCTATTGCGCCGATATTAATTCAATCCCAAACTATTTAATTTTGACAATTGAGTCATAAATCTTCACGCGATTCTTCCATTCAATTTTCATCTGCGGGGTTGAAAGTTTCAAAAACGAAGAAGAGAATCTTATTTCTTATTCCCTAATTAATACTAAGTATTGATAAACATATAATTGAGAAATAGATCAAAATTCTATGTCGCTATATTAATCCTTATCTTCGATAATATCTAATATTTCTCGGATATTCTACTTTTTTTTTTATAGTCAATTCATATGAATATTCATCATATTCATTATGAATAGCTAATAATGAATAGCTCATATTAATAGAAAATATCCCGAGAGTTTACTTAATTCCTATGCGTGTACATGTACCATTTCTGCTATTTTTAAGCTTGCCTAGCTCAGAGGTTAGAGCAATGCGATGGTCATCAGTTCAATTCTGGCCGGCTTTTTCCCCCCTTTTTTCAATGCTCACTTCTTTGTTTTGCTTTTGCTTTTTATTCATTTATCATTTAATTGTGCGCAGATTTACGACTCCATTGCAAAAATCGAAAAGTTTGGGACTGAATAAGCATCCGTGCAATGGTTCTAGGACTGATTGATTCAATTCGAGCTCGCTCTCATGGGATGATAACGAGTAAATGAAGAGGGCCGACTAAAATGATATTTGCCGAAGTATAATGAGACATCAGCACTCCTCAACAAGTGAATTGAGTTGGAGAGCTCTTCTAAGTGAAGCAAGTGGTTTGTGTTAGTGCTTTTCAAATTTACAACTGGCCCATTACTATAGGAATCCAATAAAAATTGCGAATTGATTTACCAAAAGCCCGTCGAGAAATTAGACTACTTATTCACATTAAGCCCCGACCTCTTTATCTAAATAAATGAGAAATGCCATCTTTTTTGTGCCATCTTTTTTTGTAGTCTAATTTCTCATTTATATCTAAATAAATGAGAAATTAGACTACTTATTCATGCACTAGTTTCGTGAAACTACGCAAATTAATGAGAAAGAACACAAAATATATATATATTATTAAAATTTATCCCATCAGTGCTGGTTGGGTTCATATTGATGCCGACCGGTCAAAACTGATCGAATAGACTGAATTGACATAAATAAAAAAAATTTAAGATTGAAAATTAATATAAATGTAAAAGGTTTAGGAATGAATCGATAAAAGTATTGGGTTTTAAAAAAAGTGTGGGCTCAGCTGCGGTGTAAAATAAGAATAATTTAGTCCTAGCAAAGCGGAGTTGCCAAATAAGAACTCTGATCGAACGCGTGAATCCATATGAATTGGTCCAAAGCACTAGTCCTTGTCATGACCTTTTTCGGTCCAAGATGGTCCAAATCCCTCCTACCCCTAGTGAAATGAACTTCTTAAGTCATCTTTTTTCCCACACGTCTGCGAGACCCGGCTTTCCGCGAAGTTTCCTCACGGGGCCGACGCTGACACCACCGGAGATGGGAGCACGATCTCGAGGTGAGGTTAGGGCTAAAGTAGAGTCTACGAATACGTCCAAACCTTTGATTTTTAAGGAAGAAAATCATTAAAAGAAAGTCCTAAACCCACTAACACTTACACTAATTTAGTTATAAGCCTTTTAATAACCTATTAATGCGGTCTATTCGATCGGTTTGAATCGAAAATGGATGATGCGGATGCCCTAACGTCCCGATAGACGGCATTGACAAATTGCTAAAATATTTAAGACTAAGTTAGTCGAATTAAAACGTTTATAGCTGAATTGATACGAACGTAATATGTTTACGATTTTATTATTATTATTATTTAGTAATTTTCCGGATTTTCTGGCTAATGCTGCTCTCAGCCAACCCACATGGGACTCACACCAGCACCATGCTCGTGCTTCCTGATGCAAGTGAGTAAATGTGAGAGGAAAGGACGTGCGCTCCATAAGAGTACGAATCTCGAAAATGGCTAAAAGTACAGCCAACTTGTCTAATGAGCACGATTCCCCTCCCCCCGAGTTCCTATTTCCCAATAAGGACCGCAAAATTAAGTTACCCAATTTGCTCATGGCCTAATTCCACCTATGAAGAATCTACTGTGATTAGCCACACGCCTATTGCGCCGATGTTAATTTAGTCCCAAACTTTTTAATTTTGACAATCGAGTCATAAATCTTCGTGCAATCCTTTGGATCAAATTTTCCGTCTGAAGAGCTGCGTCAAAAGGATTGCGCAAAGATTTACAGCTCTATTGCAAAAATCGAAAAGTTTGGAATTGAATAAGCATTCGTACAATAGTTCCAGGACTGATTGATTCAATGCGAGCCCACTCTATGGGATGATGACGAGTAATGAAGAGGGGCCGATTAAAAATGACATTGCTGCTGTTGAGCAAGGCCGGCCTCGCTATGGGACCACTTGTTCCTATTTCGCCTCAATGAATACCGATGCGAGGACCTTGCTGCGGACCCGTAGAAACAAGTTAGGAAGGGAAAACAAATCTACAGAGTTAAACAAATTTGTCACGAGATCGGGCCCTGGCCGAGCCCGCCCAATGGCAATTGCCTCGCCCAATGGCGATGGCCGTCAGGTTCAACCTCACCCTGGGCCTTTAGCCAGCTGGAGATAGTGGTCGACGTCATAGCTGCTCATCAGGAAGAAGATGAATCTACAAAAAAAAAAACATACAAAGTTTAAAAAATATTAAATTATTATTTCTTCCACGTCAATCAGGTCAGTATCAATCGGCCAAAATTGACCAAATAGACTGAATTGGCATAAATGTAAAAGGTTTAAAACTGAATTAGTAAAATTAAAAAGTTTGAGATTGAATTGGCAAAAGTGTAATAGGTTTAAGAATTTTTGACAATTTTCCCATTCTTCTTTTGTTTGAACTGCCAGGTTGAGAGTTCAACTCACAGCTCTAGCGATTCCACTATTTTTTCTTTCTTTTTTCATGTTATTTGATGTTTTTTCCAAAGATATTCCCTTTCCCTTTTCCCGAAACAAACATAAGATTTTAGACATTCTATTTTCTTTCGTAACAATCTACTTGAGCATGGAATTCGGTTTTTTTTTTATATTTCATTTATCTAATTATGCTTTTGTTCTTTAACTTATCTTTTAAGCATGGAATTGATACGTTGATTATACTTCCAAATTAATCCATTAATACATCTTTCATGATCTTATCCTTTTCTTTGGTTTTAAGTTTCTTTTGATGAGCCTTGGAAAGTATCGCGCAATTAACTCCAATTTTGAGTGATTCATTCCTCATTTTCCAAATCTAGTTGTCACACGAATATCGATTTTAGGGTCAGAAATTGGAATTTTATGATGCTACTGTCATTTGATATCATCAATACCAATAACCACTCTGCAATTTAATCCGCATTCCATTAATGTGGTGTATCTAGAAGAGGCACTTCATATGTTTTATTCGTGATGGGCCCTCACTAGTAATACTATTTATGCATATGGAAAATAATAAAAAAGGTGTAAACATATTGCACCTATACCAATTCAGTCGTGAACTTTTTAACTGTGTCTATTCAGTCATCAACTTTTTGACGATTTACCAATGCAATTTTAGCCAATTTTAATCGGAAGATGTTGGCATAGCGATCCAGTCAAAGCTAACCATCATGTATAGTGTGGCTAGTATTGATATGGATAATTTTTTTAAAAAGTCTTATGTATTCGTCTTTATTTTTTCCTTTTTTCTTATTATTTTTATTATTTTTTGTTTCCTTTTCGCAATTGATTGGTCTTAGGTGATGCCTTAGGCAAGGCGACCCTCGCTCACTGTAATAGAGGCAAAAGAAGAAGAAAGTAAATAAATAAAAAATTTTAAAAATTATTCATGTTAGCGTCGGCAATGCTAAGTATGACAATTGGCATCTACGTCAGTAATTTTCGAGTAAAATTATCCAAATGGACTATATTAGTAAATTGTCAAAAGGTTTAAAATTGAATTAACACAATTAAAAGATTAAGGAAAAAATTGATACAAATCTGATAGGTTTGAGACTCTTTTTTTTTTTGTAATCTTCTCTTCACACTTATATATGTATGTATGTATTTTATGTTGTCAATTAGGCTCTTAATTGGCTTTTCATTACAAATTTCCTTTTCTTATAACATATTATTTCATCCTAGAAAACTAGCGAATAAAGAAAGTCCGACGAAGAAATTAATCTCTCGACAAATTAATTTATCGTGATAATTTATTGACTCGTAAAAAGATTCTCCTTACACAAGCGCGGCTTTTCGTTTGGTTTTGTCTATTATCCATTCATCTCTCGCCGTAACAAAAATCAAGGTACGCACAAATCAACTCAATTCGTCATTGCCCGATCAAGGCCGATAAGCCCATCGATTCCACACAGCTATCCATGAACCAGTAAAAGATTCGGCAGCTACCATGTACCACACGGACATTCCTACGAGAAACCACTTATGATACCCAATCTTATGCCTTGCCGAGCGTGTTATCTATTTTTAAGTTGGTTAATCGTACATTTCCCTCGAGATGGAGGGGAGGAAAAAAAGGGGAAAAAAAAAAAAACAACAAAGTCAGTGCCATCATCGAAACGTCTCGGGAAGGGTTAAGAATGCGCAATTGGGCTTAACTTTGACAACACACAACAAAATATCTACAAACAAAGTCACTCTTGAAATGAAAAATTAAATAGAGAGATAGTGTGTGTGTTTGTTCATGGCGACGACATATGAGCTACTTGCACATCCACAGATTTAACACGTGGGGTCGCAGTCGGCCCCGTCTTTAAACCTAATTTTTAAAACAAAAAGGAAAAACAAAAAATAAAAAACAGAGGGAGTAGGCTACGACGCCGTAAGAGGACCGTGTACGTCGGGGGACGACTTCTCTTCCTCCACCTCTTCCTTCCTTCCTTCCTTCACATTTTCCACGTGCCGGTCGCTGTTTCCTGGAAGCGACGCGCTTTCACTTGTCGCGGGAATATGGCAACGCCGAGCGCGCCAACCTGTCACGGACATTAAATAAACACGAGCGTCATTTCGGTTGGTTTTTCGAACGAAACGCACGCGGTCTCAACGGAAAACGACGCCGGTTCATTCCTCCAAAGCCCTAGAGCTACTCAGCGACGACCGAGTCTCAAGGGAGGAGGACCGGGGGGGCAGAATCGGGATATCTGAATAGACTTTTGCTTTGAGGACCGTTTACCTGATTTTTCGCCGTTTCCTTTTGACGGTTCCTCCTCGCGAGTAAAATGACTTGACCCTAGACTTGATAATGTTTAATCTCGTAATTTTTTCCGGATTAAGTTAAACCATCATGAAAATCGGAAGAATTATCCAACTCGTGACGCAAAATGAAATCGAATTACTTCCGATCGCATCTAAATTCAGCCCCACCGGATCCCAAGTTTATGTTTGCTAGCGAGCGAAACTTTGGCACTGCCATCACCCCGCTCTAAACTCTATAAGCAATCGACGTCTTTTATCTATTTTTTCCGTGGCCGATCAACCTAGCAAGCAAAAATAATTGACGGATTTAATTATAGCAAAGGCGCTTCACTCAAAAAAAAAAACAACCTTTCGTCTCCTCGGAATTAAAACTCGAGATTCTCCAACTACAAGTTGGATAATCATCACGTGATAAAATTGAAATTAAAAAAAAAAACTCATTTGGTGAATTATTGGTGAGGACCTAATCCAATTTGGTCTTAATTATTTCTTCTTTATTTCTACACCACAACCACAGAGTAGAGTCGGGGAAAAGGGACGGAATGCTGGGTGTCGAGGATCCCCACCGTCCGCCCGATCCGACCCGACAAAACTAAAAAAAGGGGCGATTGCAAAATGCCACATTTCTTTAAAATTCTTGAATAAAATTAATATGTTTAATGCGATACTGATTGATTAAAAAAAATAACTAGCGAATTATAAATTAAAATTACCTCTCCTTGCGTTTCTCCAGGAATCTCTGCAGCGACTTGCCCCTCGTAAGCGGCAGATCTGCAAAAATTAAATTAAATTAAATCAAATCAAACGAAACGGACGTTTTTTTTCCCCCCTTCTTGCCACTGACCTCCGATGACAAGCAGATGTTCTCGGTGGCTCGGAGCCGCCACCGCCGTCGCCTCAGCCTTCAGGGTCTCCGGTCCCGTGGATCTGGAGGTTCCTTGGACCGCAAGCTTCAAAATGTTCTCCGCCTAAAACGAAACAGGAGTTGGCCATCGATCAGAGCGACGAAGAAAAGCCGGCGGCGAACGGAACAACATTTATTCAGTTAAGCTCGATCCAATAAAGCGCACGGGGACGGCCAACAGACCTTGCTGGGAGGGAGGTCGAAGACGGCGACGGTCCCGCCGTAGAAGATCGTCAGCGGAGCCACTTCTCCGCGAGGCTCCGGGCTCGGCCTGCCGCGAATTTCACAAGATTTCAAATGCTGGAATAACACCAAATCCCAAAACATTTGCTAAATTATGTTTGATCATGTTTGAGAATTTTAGCCTACAATCTTTTCGAAATTTTTTTTGAAAATTGAATGGTATTTTACATTTTTTTTTTCAAAGGATTAATTTTTAAAATCAGGCCCTAAATATGGTTAAATCACATCATCTTCCACCTGCAAGGACGGTGAAATCTAAGGTGGGGGTCCCCTTCAATCAAATCTGTCCGTACAACACTGACCTGACAAGAGGGGTATGAACAGGCAGCACGGGAGGAGCCGTGTGCTGGTCCGGCTTCGGAGTCGCGGGCCCGGAGGAGGACGACTTCGAGCGAGCCGCATTCTCCGCCGAGCCGCCCCGGGTCGCGGCGCCGGAGGGGGCGAGCACCGACGCGAGGAGCTCGGGGTCGATCCTAGAGATGGCGCTCTGGATGCCTGTTCGAGAAACGCGAGCAGCGATTAGAAGGCCGCGACACCGCCGGAGAGAAAAAAAAAAAAGGAGCGAAAAGAAGAGAGATGGGGCGGCATCAAACGGACCTCGGAAGCTGGAGAGGCGGTCGAGAGGCTGGCGCTGAGGGCAAGGCATGGAGGCGGAGCCGATCTCCTTCTCCTCGACGCCGAGGAAGTCGAGCTCGACAGCGCCCCTGGACATCTTCTTCCTTCTTCTGATGGGCATCGGAACTGTCGCGAGAGAGAGAGGTGATGAATTGAAGGAGGAATGGTGGGCACGAGTTACATATGAGGAAAAGTGCAGAGAGAGAGAAAGGGGGGAGAGTGGCAAAAGAGTAATTAAGGAGGCACACGTCTTCGGTGACGTGTCTTCAAGACTTACCTTTTTTTCTTTGCCCCCATTCTCGAAGTTCAGACTTACTTAGGATGATGCCTTCGTTGGAGTGAAATAATTTTTCGCAATAAGGATCTCAAATGCCCTATTTTCAAATAATTGCTCGAAATGAAATTTATTTTAAATAAAAAACATGATATGACATAATCGTTTCAAATAAAAGCTTGAAACGATCATGTAATCTCAAAAAAAAAAAAGGTCCTAAGGGCATTTCTTTCCTTCCCCCTCCCCTTTTCTCGATCTTAAAAAATCGAAAACAATAAAATTTAAACAAATTATAATAATGTATGCCCCTCTAGCCTGTTGTCACCACCCACTGCCGATGGAGTGGCGGCACTGGCCGGCCTTTTGTAATTGAAAAAAAAAGAAAAGAAAAAACAAATTACAAAAATATCATTGAGGCCAAACCCTTTTTTGAGATTACATGACCACCTCAAATCCTTATTTCAAATAATATTTACTTGATACCCTTATTTGAGAAAATACTCGAGAACCTCTCGATACCTCTCGATACCTGTAACATTAATTTGTTGCTCATAATTTGACTTTTATTTCGGAAGAAACACTCAAGAGCCTTTCGATATTACAAAAGCTGACATGTAAAATCATATATCATTTCTTTAATTTCTAGGAAGAGGTGCATTTTTAAGTGCGGACAAAAAGACTATAAACTCCGTGTATTTTCAAATTGGCCATATCTTGAACTATCTTTGATCTCTCTCTACCCTATTTGCTATACTCCCTAGGACTCTGACTAGATTCTCCCAAAACATACCGCATAGAACACAAGATAAGAAGAAGGGGCTTGTTACGAAAAGGGGTCTCATATTTTTTTTAAAATTGATTTGGGTCCCATTTAAAAAAATTTACCAATTTAGGGTTCGTCCGGAAGTAAACCCAATTCGGCAACTTGGCTATCGAACACGCCCCCCCTTTTCAGAATCTATACTTCCGAAACTTCATGCGAGGCCCCTATTTTTAGAAGTTTTTTTTTTCTGAAACTTCGCGTGAAGTTTAAAAAAAAAGCTTCTTAATCTTCACGTGAAGTTTTCAGAAGCTTAAGCCTTCAGAACCCTTCACTTCTATTAAAGGTGAAGATGGAGAGAAACAACTTGGCCATTTTGTGAAGTCGAAGAGAGGGAACAAAGAAGAAATAGAGAGAACAGAGAGAGAACCAAGAGAAAATTGAGAGAAAAGAGAAATTTGGAAGTCAGCTCGTCAATTTCGAACGTCTCCGTATCCGCGATTAATTATTCCGTTGACATTTTCTCGCCATCGAACTACGTAATAATTCATTTTATGATTTGTTTTCTTTTGTCAATTGCATTTTTTATTTTGTTACATGTAATGTTAAATTTTTTTAGACGGCAGAAAAGTTGGATAAGAGGAGAGAATTTCGAGGAGGAGGTCAGCAGAAGGCGTGCCCTCCCTCCTTTTCTCTGACTCTTTCGGTGTTGTTGACCGTAAGCTAAGGCAGTAACGAATCGCGTTCCTTGTACAGCCCAAAAACGGTGAACGACCTGATCATGGGCTTGGCGGCTTATTAGCAGCCCAAAGCATACGACGCCGTTTCGAACTCGAGATCGGAGAGACCCAAAGCATTCGACGCCGTTTCAGGCGCGAGCTATTAGGGTTTTTTGGAGGCAGAAACAATTTATCGACGGCTCTATATAAACAGCAGCCCTCGTCTCTTCAGATCGAAATCTGTCGCAATCTCCATTCGATGCGGCGTCTTTGTTCTGTTTCGGTTCTTCTCGGGCCGCTCGGTTGTTCCGTTCGCGTGCGAGTCCAGCGTCGATAGCCCTTTCGATTTCGATTTCTTTTTTGTGTGTGGGTGTTTTCCTCTTTGAATCGGGAGTGGCGAGGTGTTGTGGATGGAGGGGGGAGGTTAGGTTTTTGTGTGGGGGTTTTCTTCTTTGAATCGGGAGTGACGAGGTGTTGTGGATGGAGGGGGAAGGTCAGGTCGGAGGCTGAGCAGATGATGAGAAGCGATGTGATTGAATACTGATTGGATCGATCGATCCATGAAGTTTCACAAAAATCGAGCTTTTTAAAACTGATGCTCATCAAGCTCGCGTCTTTCTCCCTCCGTCTTCGAATCGGTTTCCATGGAAAAGCTCTAGTGCTCTGCTCTGCTGCTGGTTGGGGAAAAGAAAAGTAGGAGAGCAAAATTAGGGGGGAAAAAAAATTCAATTTCTTCTCTTCCTTTCCATGAAAAAATAAAAAAAAATAAAAATAAAATTTGGGTTTTAGATTTTTCATTCTTAATGCCCTGTTAAACTCTTTGTTATGGCGTGATTAATTTTAAGGGATTTGGACTTGCAAAACTATTGGTCTTCATGATGTTGCCTCAAATTTCAGGAGATTTTAGGCGGGTTGATGGCACTTTTTGGAAAAATTAATGACTCGATTGCTCCTTTGATAAAATGTTTGAAATTTATTTTGCGCAAAGTAAATTATTAGAAAAATCGTAATAAATAAATAATTTGAATTAATTATTTTTTGACGAAATAAATTGGATTATTGCCTCGAGTTTCAGGTGATTTTAGGCGTGTTGACGGCGCTTTTAAAAAATTTAATGACTCAGTTGCTCATTTGATAAAATGTCCAAAATTTATTTAGCAAAAAATAAATTATTAGAAAAGTTGTGAAAAATATATAATTTAATTTTTAAAGATATTATTTAAATTAATTATATTTTCGCAAAATAAATTGGACCATTGCCTCAAATTTCTGGAGGTTTTAGGCCGCTAAGTTGGTAAAATGTGCGAAATTTATTTTGAAGAAAATAAATTATTAGAAAAATCGTAATAAATGAATAATTTAAATTTTAAGGATATTATTTAAATTAATTGTTTTTTGCAAAATAAGTGGAGGGTTGCTCACTTGTCTTTTTTCTTCCCCTCAAATGGCATTCAGTAAGCACTCCGATTTCTCAGCCAGCTTTTGTTCTTCTGGGCTTTTGGTGACCCAATTCACAATTTTTATTGGACTCCCAATAGCAATGGACCAGTTGTAAATTGAAAAAGCACTCACAGAAACCACTTCCTTTACTTAGAAGAGCTCTCCAACTCAATTTCACCTGTTGAGGAGTGTGCTGATGTGTCTCATTATACTTTGGCAAATGTCATTTTTAGCCATTTTCAAGGTTCTTACTCTTATGGAGTACACGTCCTTTCCTCTCATATTTACTCGATTGCACTAAGAAGCACAAGCATGTTGCTGGTGTGAGTCCCACGTATTTACTCGAAATCGAAAGGACGACGGATGCTGGACACGCATGCGAACGAAACAACAGAGCAGCGGGTGAAGAAAGGAAACAGAACAAGGGCGCGCGCCGGACTGAATGGAGATTGAGATTGCTCCGTCGCGACCGGAAGAACTGCGATGGGGCTATTGCTTATATATAGAGTCCCCGAAGAAGATTGTCCGCCTCTGAAAAGCCCTAATAGCTCCTGCCTGAAACGGCGTCGTATGCTTTGGGTCCAAACGGCGTTGTTTCATCTATGGCCTAAACAGCCCCAAGGGGGCCTATGTTGTAGGCAAGTCGGAGCCCAGCCCACGAATGGAAATTCCTTTTCCAAGCTAACCCAATTTGCGATTTGAGCCTTGTGGGCTCGATCTGGGTTGCTAATAAGTCGCCAAGCCCACGATCAGGTCGTTCACCGTCTTCGCGTTGTGCGAGGAATGCGATCCGTTACTGCCTTAGCTTTACGGCCAACAACACCGAAAGAGGCGGAGAAAAGGAGGGAGGGCACGCCTTCTGCTGACCTCCTCCTCCTCATTGAAGGGATTTGCTAGAGTTTTTGTTGGTGGAAAGCCTGTTTAGAATCAATCTCCAAAACGATTCAGATTCACTAGTTCAGAAGGAATGTTGGGAAAACCTGTTGAGCCTGAATCTGAATCTGATCAGCTCAAAAAGGGCATTCAGAAGCAGAACGTGTCTGAATCTGAATTCCTGGAAAACACTTACTATTTAAAAGGTTTGGTGAAAACTTTCAGATTCACTTGCAAATAACTTTTCGACATAAGAAAAGTGGGATCGACACAAGTATAAACCGAGGCCTGTGTTGAACACAGTTTTCTTAAAACAGATTCGTCTGCTTCTGAACTCTGTTTAATAGTTCTGAAGCAGAAACGTTTATTATCGACTCTCCTTTTGAACTCTTTCTGATACTTCAGAAGCAGGAAATTTGCTGTCAATTCTTCTTTTGAACACGTTCTGATAGTTCAGAGGCAGAAAGTTTTGCTGTTGATTCTTCTTCTGAACTCCTTCTGATAGTTCAGAAGCAGCATCTTTAGCTGACGAAACAGATTCTCATTGTTTTAGGTTTCGTGAGCGTCTGTCCCCAGGATACAACGGTTGACAGCTAGGAGGTGAGCACATCACCTCAGAGCTTTCGGCGAACTTGAAGAACTTGTGTTTGAACACTATCGAAAACAATGCAAGAAAACAGAGGGAGAGTTTTGGTTTTCGTCTGAGTATGTGTCCGTGTCTGTGTATCTGTGTATTTTAAAACTGAAAGAGAATCATCTATTTATAAGATGAGTGAGGGGTTATTTCGGAATTATATGGTGTAATAGTTAATAACGGCTGATTAAATTTGCCATTCGTAACTGTTGTGGTGTAATGGACATTTAAATATGCCGTTTATGTCATAATGGATGATTAACTCTGTGTACAACACGAAATTATACATGAAGTAACTGCACCCTATTCGCCTCAATCAAATGGTGTGGCTGAGCGTAAAAATCGCACATTGAAAGAAATGATGAACACAATGTTACTAAGTTCAGGTTTACCCCAAAATATGTGGGGTGAAGATATTTTGTCAAGCAATTACCTTTTAAATAAGGTACCTCGGAAAAAGGAGGATAAAACCCCTTATGAGTTATGGAAAGGTAGGAAACCATCCTATAAATACTTACGAGTGTGGGGGTGTCTTGCAAAAGTAGCTGTTCCAGCACAAAAGAAAACAAAGATAGGTCCTAAAACGGTGGACTGTATCTTTATAGGCTATGCACATAACAGTAATGCATATCGTTTTCTTGTACATGAATCGAAAATTCCAGATATACACAAGAATACGATCATGGAATCTAGGAATGCATCATTCTTCGAAGGTGTATTTTCTTGCAAATCTAATGATGGATCTAGTTCGTCCAAGCGAACTATTGACACTATGAATGAAGGAAGTCATGATTCTGATCATGATAGAGTTCAGATGGAGAGCGAGTCTGCTTCTGATCATGACAGTATTCAGAAGCAGAGCGAGTCTGCTTCTGACCTATTCCAAAGAAGAATTCAGAAGCAGAGCGATCCTGCTTCTGAACAGCTCAGATGGAGCAAAAGAGCAAGAGTGGAGAAATCATTTGGAGATGATTTTCTAACTTATTTGTTAGAAAAGGAACCACTAAACTATTCGGAAGCAGTAAATTCTTCTGATGGACTTCTATGGAAAGAAGCAATTAAAAGTGAAGTTTATTCTATATTGCAGAATCATACTTGGGAGTTAATGGATCCCCCTCTTGGATGTAAACCTTTAGAATCAAAATGGATCTTTAAAAGAAAAATGAACGCAGATGGTTCTATTGATAAGTATAAAGCCAGACTTGTAATCAAAGGATACAAGCAACGAGAATGCTTAGATTACTTTGATACTTATTCTCCTGTGACGAGAATAACCTCCATTAGGATGATACTTGCAATTGCAGTATTGCGAAATCTAGAAGTACATCAAATGAATGTAAAAACAGCTTTCCTAAATGGTGATTTAGATGAAGAAATTTACATGGAACAACCCAAGGGTTTTATAGTTCCAGGAAAAGAAAGGAAAGTCTGTAAATTGGTTAAATCATTGTATGGCTTAAAACAAGCGCCAAAACAGTGGCATGAAAAGTTTGATAATGCAATGGTTACCAATGGATTTAAGATTAGTGAATATGATAAATGTGTCTACATTAAAAAAATAGAAAATGGCTATGTCATTTTGTGTCTTTATGTAGACGACATACTCATCGTCGGTAGTGATGATGAAATGATCAAATCCACTAAGAATATGTTGAATTCGAGATTTGACATGAAAGATATGGGACTTGCTGATGTGATTTTAGGAATTAAAATCACAAGAACGTTAGAAGGTCTTATCTTAAATCAGTCATACTATGTGGACAAAATTCTTGGAAAGTTCAATGTGGATGATTCTGGTATTGCGAGAACACCACTCGACAATAGTTTTCATCTATCCAAGAATAGAGAAGAGAGTATTTCTCAAGTAGAATACTCTAGAGTTATTGGAAGTCTGATGTACTTAATGAGTTGTACTAGGCCAGACATTGCGTACTCAGTTAGTAAATTGAGTAGATATACGAGCAATCCGAGTGGTGATCATTGGAAAGCAATTGTAAGAGTACTTAGGTACCTACGATATACTCGGAATCATGGTCTGCACTATACCAGATACCCAGCTGTTCTAGAAGGATACAGTGATGCGAATTGGATATCTGATATGAAAGACTCAAAGTCTACTAGTGGATATATATTTACACTAGCGGGTGCAGCCGTATCATGGAAATCCTGTAAGTAAACGGTTACAGCCAGATCCACAATGGAATCTGAATTCATTGCTTTGGATAAATGTGGAGAAGAGGCTGAATGGCTACGCCACTTACTAGAGGATATTCCAAAATGGCAAAAACCTGTGCCACCAATTTGCATATATTATGATAGTCAATCTGCAATTGGAAGAGCATAGAGTAAAATGTACAATGTTAAGTCTAGACATATACGTCGTAGACATAATACCATTAGACAACTGCTCTCAACTGGAATTATCTCTATTGACTATGTGATGTCAAAGGATAATATTACGGATCCGCTAACCAAAGGGTTAAACAGAGAGTTAGTTGAGAAATCGGCAAGAGGAATGGGACTGAAGCCCATGAAAGAATGAGTTGATATAAAGGAAACCCAACCTAGTTGACTGGAGATCCCAAGATCTAGGTTCAAAGGGACAACCTAATTATATTGACTTAGTGATGTCACTGTGGGGGTTTATCCCTAAAACCATTCCTCAGAAATAACAGTGATATTGTAAGGAAAAGAATAACAATTTTGCTTTAATGATTCTTAAGTAGAGTAATCAAATTACTCAAAATTAAGTAATCACCTGTGTGAGAGAGAAATGGGGTCGCTTCAAAGGAGAATTTTTGGGGGCTAAATTCTTTAGAAACTCTCGCAGAACCAGGTTGGTGTTAATGGCCAAAATGAACACAATCATGAGAACTGAAGAAACGTTTGATGATTCCTGTGTAGAGTATATGGTTTGTTTACATAAGAAAGCAGGACAGTTTAAGGACATCATGTCTACTGGACAGCTAGTAAAGTAAATATACTTTCACAAGGGAAGGTTCAAAGGGTAACACCTACCTATCCTATGCAGGTTTCATTTGTTGAACACTATCATCGAGTCAAAACAAAACAATTTTCATTCATGTGGGGGATTGTTGAAAATGTGGTGTGGGTGAATGAGAAATTGTCTCTCAATGAACACCCTTGAGTTGGTGTTAATGGATGATTTTGTAACGATGCTTTAATGCAAGCTCAAAAGCAGAGTATGTTTCGGATGAGCTCAGAAGCAACGTTCAGAAGCTGCTCGCGCAGGGTTCAAAAGCAGCTCGCGACGCTCAGAAGCTGACCATTTGTAACGTTTTGGAATGTCATTACATTACGGCAGTTACAAATAGCAGAGTTAATCATCCATTATGACATAAACGGCATATTTAAATGTCCGTTACACCACAACAGTTACGAATGGCAAATTTAATCGGCCGTTATTAACTGTTACGCCATATAATTCCGAAATAACCCCTCACTCATCTTATAAATAGATGATTCTCTTTCAGTTTTAAAATACACAGATACATAGACACGGACACATACTGAGACGAAAACCAAAACTCTCCCTCTGTTTTCTTGCATTGTTTTCGATAGTGTTCAAACACAAGTTCTTCAAGTTCGCCGAAAACTCTGAGGTACTGTGCTCATCTCCTAGCTGTCAACCGTTGTATCCTGGGAGACAGACGCTCACAAAACCTCAAGCACAGAGTTGAGGGAGCGAATCTGTTTTAAGAAAACTGTGTTCAACACAGGCCTCGGTTTATACTTGTGTCGATCCCATTTTTCTTATGTCGAAAAGCTATTTGCAAGTGAATCTGAAAGTTTTCACCAAACTTTTTAAATAGTAAGTGTTTTCCAGGAATTCAGATTCAGACACGTTCTGCTTCTGAATGCCCTTTTTGAGCTGATCAGATTCAGATTCAGGCTCAACAGGTTTTCCCAACATTCCTTCTGAACTAGTGAATCTGAATCGTTTTGGAGATTGATTTTAAACAGGCTTTCTACCAACAGTTTTGCCCTGCGTGTCCACGCCTTCATACCTTCTATAAACCCAACTTACATCCAGCTACAGAAATTAAACAGTTTTAGATCCTGCAGTTTTTCATTAATCAAACTCCCTCAAATGCATTGGCCCCCATGTCAACATTTCAGGTAACAACATACAGCCGATCTTCGAATGTCGCTTTATATAGGTGTGTTAAGCAGGAGAAATAAATACTCTTCCATGTCCGGTTTCCCTTCCCCCTCTGATGATATTTTCGGCATCGTGAGTGACGGCGGCAACGACTTTTCTGGGTACCTCTCATTTCCTATCTCCGTTCCGGGTTTGCCTGAATTTCGGCTTTCCAGAATCTAAGCTTGCTGTAATTGTCTCGGTCACTACTTCAGGGAACAAGACGATACGTTTGGATTTAGATCGAAGTTCGCTAAGGAGAACACTTCTTATGCCAACACCGGATTCTTTCCCTAAACTTCGGACCCACAAAAATTTCGGAAAGAAAGGTGGTCATGTCGAAGAGTTACAGTTAGGCTCGGACTATAGGCAAATTTCCTAGCATTTGCGTTTTCAGGTTGTAGCTAGCTAGCAAGGAAAGCCAGCTAAACGGACGTCTCTTTACTCAACTCTAATTATACTTCATCAAATTTAATTAACTTTCCATTGGATTCTACAGACATCCATTCGCAAGCGCACGTGTACAGTTTCATGAGGTCTTAAATCAGTGAAAATATAGAAAATGAGTTATGATCTTACAGTAAATGCAAATAGAACTTGGAACAAACTAAAATGTAAAAATCACATTCAACAACCTAGCATATTTTCGATCCAAAAAAAAGAAAAGAAAAAAGCCTAGCATATTGACTACTTTTACTTTCCTATAGAAAGTCCATTGTATCCCCTTTTCTATGAATTTTACTCCTCTTTTGAACGGACGCGGGATTTTTAGTTCATAGCAAATATCAGGACCCAATAACAGCTAAAAATTTGGAAAAATATATTAAAAAAGTTTTAAATCTATTGCAATTATATTCGTTCAGTGTCAAACTTTCTTTTTGGTCAATTTAGTCCTAAATTTTTTTTTTATATTTGTACTAATTAAGTCTATCGAACCAATTTTACCCTATCGATGTTGATGTGAATGCCGTTCACTATGTCAATTTTTAATAGTATTTATATTTTTAATTAATTATTTTTTTCTTTTTCTTCAGTCAATCACCGGATCGGCCATCAACCAGGTCTTGTCCCTCTTCGACCCGCTCTTCTTCTTCTTCTTCTTCCTCTAGCTAAGAAAGAAGAAAAAAAAAAGTAAAAAAAATACTTTGAAAAGATATTTCAAATATTAAAACACTAAATAAAAATTGTCAAGCTAGCGTCGACCGATCAAAGTTGGTCAGATGGAATAAATTGACACAAATATAAAAAGGTTTAGGATCGAATTAGCAAAAAAAATGTTTGCGATTGAAATGATATAATTACAATAGGTTTTGAATTTTTTTGGTAATTTTCTCGCTAAAATTTCCTAATTGTCGTGGCTATACGACATAGAAAATTTCATATGTAATTGGTAAAAAATATTTGTAATATCGTCATAAAATATTGAAAATCACCAAAGGGAGGAATTACACTCGTAAGTTGAAACATTAAAACTCCTTAGAACCAATGACAATAAATGAGAACCCAAGCGCAGAGATCGAACGTGAGCCGAACATCAAACACCTGGCATTCGCGACTGGGGTTCTTCCCTGAGGCAGAGGAACACAGTCGCATGATCAAATTCCTGAGCACGAGACCGTTGCGATGTGCGAGCTTTGGGTCTCCACACGATGTTCGTGGAATCGATAGTTTCCTTCACTCGTCAGCACGTGGGTTCCCGGCCCAAGTCGCCCATCTGCTCGAGCAATGTCGAAACGACTCGGAGCTTCCGCCTTCAGGCTTCGACTCTCGTTCCTACGCCGGTATGCTCCAAGACTGCATCCACAGCGGCGACCCCACTTTGGCCAGGCCTCTCCACTGCGACGTCATCAAGAGGGGCGCTTGCCTGGACTTGTTTGCTTCCAACATCCTTCTCAATGCGTACGTCAAGTCCGAGCTCTTGTGGGATGCGCGCATTCTTTTCGACGAATTGCCCAAGAGAAATACGATATCGTTTGTGACGTTGATCCAGGGCTTAGCCCAGGCCCTCCGGTTTGGCGAGGCTGCCGAGCTTTTCGTTAGGCTGCATAGGGAGGGGCACGAGCTGAACCCGTTTGCTTTTACTACTTTCTTGAAATTGCTTGTGAGTGTGGAGAGGACAGACATGGCTGGGGTTGTTCATTCCTGCATATGTAAGTTGGGCCATGACACGAATGCTTTTGTTGGGACAGCTTTGGTAGATGCTTACTCTGTGGGTGGATTTGTTTCCTGCGCCAAGGATGTTTTTGGTGGGATTGTTTTCAAGGACATGGTTTCCTGGACTGGGATTATATCCTGCTGTGCTGAGAATGGACGCTTCGAAGAGGCCATGGGTTTCTTCTCTCAAATGAGAATTGTTGAGTTTAAGCCAAATAACTATACCTTTGTCAGTGTTTTGAAGGCTTGTCTTGGTATGGGGACTATACACTTGGGGAGAAGCGTTCATGGATGTACGCTGAAAACGCGTTATGAGCTGGATGTACATGTAGGTGTGGCATTGCTAGAATTGTATAGTGGATTGGGTGACATGGAAGTCGCTCGGATGGTCTTTGAAGATATACCGAAGAAAGACGTGGTTCCTTGGAGCTTTATGATTGGGCGGTATGCTCAAATTAGTGAGAGCAGAAAAGCGGTGGAGCTTTTCTGTCAGATGAGGCAAGCTTTTGTCCTCCCCAATCAGTTTACCTTTGCGAGTTTGTTGCAAGCATGTGCTACTATGGAGTCTTTGCAATTGGGTCAGGAAGTGCACTGTAACGTCCTCAAGGTTGGTCTTGACTCGGATGTGTTTGTCTCAAATGCTCTAATGGATGTCTATGCTAAGAGTGGAAGGATTGACATTTCTGTTAAAATATTTGAGGAATCACAAGCTACAAACGATGTGACTTATAACACTCTGATTGTTGGCTTTGCACAAATAGGTGAGGGGAAGAAGGCGTTGAGTTTGTTCTCAAATATGCTCGATCATCGACTGTCAGCAACTGAAGTGACATATTCTAGCGCTCTTCGTGCTTGCGCTGGCTTAGCATCTCTGGAGCCAGGAAACCAGATCCATTCTCTGAGCATCAAAACTACTTATGACAAGAACACAGTAGTTGGTAATTCTTTGATAGATATGTATGCCAAGTGTGGGGCCATCAAAGAAGCTCGACTAGTGTTTGATCGGATGCATGCACGAGATGAAGTTTCGTGGAATACTATGATCTCAGCATATTCTATGCATGGTCTTGGTGGAGAGGCTCTAAACATATTTGAGATGATGAACTCAAGCAAATCTCGACCAAATAAGTTAACTTTTGTTGGCGTCTTATCAGCATGTAGCAATTCTGGACTTATGGATCAAGGTCAACAGTATTTTCACTCTATGGTGCATAACTATGGCATTGAACCTTGTGTAGAGCATTACACCTGTATGGTTTGGCTTTTGGGAAGACTAGGCTATCTAGATAAGGCTATGAAATTGATTCAGGAGATGCCATTTGAACCTAGTGTCATGGTGTGGCGGGCTTTGCTTGGTGCTTGTGTTATCCATCATAATGTCGAGCTGGGAGGACTTTCAGCAGAGCGTGTGCTTGAAATGGAACCTCATGATGAAGCAGCCTATGTTCTGTTGTCCAACATTTATGCAAATGAAAAGAGGTGGGAGAATGTCGCTGCCGTGAGGAAAAAAATGAAACGACGAGGCATCAAAAAGGAACCGGGGTTAAGCTGGTTTGAATATCAGGGAACGGTCCATTACTTCACTGTTGGGGATACTTCACATCCTGATATGAAGCTGATCAGTGGGATGTTGGAGTGGTTGAACATGAAAGCCAGGAAGGAAGGATTTGTTCCTAATTGTAGTGCTATATTACTTGCTGTTGAAGATGAAGAAAAGAAGCGGTTGCTGTGGTTACACAGTGAAAGATTAGCTTTAGCATTTGCGCTTATCAAAATGCCCTATGGAAACCCTATACGTATTATGAAAAATCTTCGAATATGCGTGGACTGCCATGCTGTAATAAAGCTGATATCGAAGGTTGTGCCGCGAGAAATTATCATCAGAGATATCAACCGCTTCCATCATTTTCACAGTGGGGCATGTTCTTGTGCTGATTATTGGTGATTGGGGCATAGGATCTACTGTGATATTAATGCAGAAACTAATGGATCTTGCAATTCAAGTCTAAAGCGAGAAGAAGAGATTATCAGAGAAATCAACAAGAACCGATAAGGACACTAGGGATTTACGTGGTTCAGTCCGAGTGTCGGATGTCAAACCACAAGTCCTATTCGGATTTGGAATTCTTACTTGGACTGGGTTTCTTTTACGGGCTTAAACATGAGACATAGTTTAACAGGATCATCACCTATCACTTTTCTAGACCATGGGATTTTGGAGGGGTAATTTTAGAACTTCTTATGAAGTATGAGCTGTTTCACCCATGAATTGACAATGAAATTTCAACATCAGTTCAATACAACAATGTGGCACCTCGAATTTAAATTGACTTATCAAGAGCAAAAACAGAGAAAAAAAAGGCAGAGCTCAATATTGTCCAGAGACTGAGAGTTGATTTCAACAGCTGTCTCACTTATTGAAGAGATTTATTTTATGAGCACCGTGTCAAATCCCGGCGCACTCACATCAACTGCTGGTAGATTTATCATTGAAATGTATTGTTGAAGGAAATTTTCTGCCAATTTGGAGACTACTTCAGTCATTCCCACCAGTCAGCGTGGAGTGCAGAATGCTGGGGCTGTATGCTAGACTCGGCATTTGAATGGGTGCACTATTGCAGGTACTTTCTAGCATATTTGTCTGCCTACTTGGATATAGTCAGTTATCTTATATTTAGTTCTTTGTCAAGTAGGATGACCGTAGTATATAATAATCGATGTGTTTTAAGTAGAGCAGCCCATGAGCCTTTACAGGGCTGGAACTATTGTGGCGTATTCTTGGTTTCTCCTTGCCCAACCTTGCTCAAGGGAATTGCAATTCCGTCATGCCCTGCATGAATTGCAATCATTCATTTGTGTTTGCTCTGCCTTGCCTTTATTTTTGTTTTTCTTTTGTTAACTCATCATATTAAATGAATCTAAATACAGCTGAGGAAAGTCTCATTTTTAGCCCTTTAAACTCGGGTGATACAAAGGGCAGAGTAATTTATGCAATACCCAAATACATAGAATCGGCAAGAGTAAAGTATTTGATTGGTCTATCATAGTTCAAGCAATACTTAACCTTCCTTTATGATTCCTATAGAAAGGCACCTTCGAACGGAGAAAACATCATCTTATATGCCAATGCATATTAATCGGACAGCAGATCATTCTTGTCTAGCAAATGTTGCAATAATCCAAGTATGAGAAGCATTTAAATCATGAGTTTGATTTACAATGACGACGGTTTTTGTAGTTTGAAAACATAACCATAGGTATAAGTAGTCGTTTATATATCTCTGATAGTGTGAAATGCATTATACATATGTAAAATCTTTATGTACTCTATGCAAGTTCTAGTACATCAATCTTCAATTCACTGGTATATCATCACATAAGAGTGAACCATGAAATTTATAATGATAGGTGTTGATACAAAGGGTTATGCATGTGATTCATCTAATAATACTAGCCTTATGACTGTGATATTAGCATTCTGACATCATTTCAAATTTCATCCTCCTCAGATTTTAACCTAATCATGGTTGGTCGTGCCTGGTTTTGCCCACCCCACCACCAAACACCCCCCCCCCCCAAAAAAAAAAAAAAAAAAACACCCACACAGCCTCTGTCCCATCTCTCTCTCTCTCTCTCTCTCTCTCTCTCTCTCACACACACACACACACACGCACGCACGCACGCACATGCACACGCACATGCCCCCGCGTGCGTGCTGTGAGAGGTGGATAGGAGGTCTCACCTTCAGACTTGGGTGTCACTAGGCTTCGGCAACCTCCTCTGTGCAAGCGATTTGTGCAGTGGTCGCGAATCACCTGCACTGAGGTTGCAAGGAGGAGAAAAGAGAAAAAGGGGGGAGGGGGTGGGGACAGCAAAGCTGATCAAGTACGTGCATGGGAACTGGTGGCTGTGAGTGAGGAGATGTGCAATGATGAAGAGGCAGATAGGGGAGTGGCACCACTGAGTGCAAACAATCTCAGGTTCTGGTCACCCACCTGTGTTTTACCACGTTGTTATTTGGTCAATGAGGTTAGTAGCGTATTTCATGCGTGGGGGTTTGTCTATCTTAAGCAAGCCTTCTTATCGTATAAAAAAGAAGAAGAAAGGCTCTCTAACTTGGCCGACTTTTGCTCCTATAGCGTGAGCAAATGGAAAGTTAATGATGTTTTGCTTCACATTCGATAGATAGGAATCAATTTACTCTTCATTGTATTGTATATTTGACATGCAATTGACATGTGCATGGCAATGTTATGCTTGTTTGTTCTAGAAAGGTTGTTCCTGTGAATAGTCATTCTCTAAGGCCAAAACAACATTTAAACTGTTCCCAAATGAGAATGCCTTTTCCTTGGGTTATGTTATATCTTTTAATTCATTTACAGTGGCTGGAGAATTTTTTTGGGCCTTTCTCCTAAAAAGGTTCACACTAATTTTTCCAGGTGTGCTAATATCACCAAATGACAGTATTGAAGCTTCATGAAAGCAATATTTCAGAAGAAGAGCATGGCATTTGACTTTGTTACCTGTCGGTAGGATTACGCTTTATTGACAACTGACTGACTAACGATATCTTCTAGTGTATCGACATCACCTTGACCTTAACCACTCTTACCTAAACAAGAGTTGTTACAATGGAAAAGAGATAAAATGACCACAAGGTGTGGTGGGGGAAGGAAAATGCATTCAGAGATCGAGGCTTTCTCCTACGGATATGATATATTTAGCCTTACCGTCCTGAGACAGCAAACCTAAGTTGTTTACCTTTTCTACATGTCCCTCATTACTGGTAATGAGTACATTGGCTGATGAGCGCTTTGCTTTTGTGCAAACTCCTATATGACAGGATCAGAGCTGATTCTTCAGGTCCAGTTCTTCGGAAGCTCGGGTCACTTATCATGTCTATTTTCCACAATTCTTGATTTGTCGTGATTTATAACATCATCAATTTTCGTCATTTCAGGTTGCTAGCTGTCCCTCAGTCAAACATCCTAATTCTGAATGGGGTTTTATATGTACATAATCTGGCTCCTGTGCATCTAGAAAGGCCGCCTTTTTCTTGAGTACCACGTCTTCACATGACGAGTCAGGTATTTCCGAAGCCTCCGCTAGCAGCTCAACTTTATCTGAGCTTGTTCACACTTTCGCACATGAGGTATCGGTTGTTCTGCAGAATCATGAGAACTAAGCAAACTATTATGGGAATGATAAGATGCATATATGGTTGTTTTTGCTTCTAAGAGATTGTGGAGTCATATAAAGTTCGGACAATTGATGTTCTTGTATGTCTTCCGACAAATTAGATGAAAATCATTCTGACCACCTCTCAGCTGGAATGACTTTAATTTCTCTGCTAAACCAGGGGCAACTTTTATTTATTGTGACATGTTCAGAGTGAATCTTGGCTTATTGTATTCCTATCTTTATGACACACTTAGTCCTAACCAAGCGTAAGGCATCGTACATACACAATGCAGCATTGTATCATAGAAAATCTCGATGCAGTGCAGAGGTCAGCAATGAAGCGTAAGAAAATTTTCCAACTGGAATTGTCATGGCAGGTTTTGTAAATTCTTGTTTTCTTCCCCACGTCAACATTTCTTGTTCAATTTCATCTTTGGTTCCGAGTCCAACATATGTTTCCTTTCCTAGGGACGAGCCTGAAGCGTGAACCTCCACGTGAGGCTGGCTGAGAATTCTTGTCCAACTTGGATTATGTAAACTCTGGATGTTTGAAGGAGGCTCTTCTTCATATCGTAGGCTTTGATATTTCAAAGAGGCCCATTACAATTTACAATTTTTATTAATTATACTTACATAAGTAATGCCTTTTTGAATACCATCCTATTTATCACTAGGCCTGTCAAGCCTGCTTTCTTGGATGAAAGCCCACAGAAGGGCACATCAAGCCTACCCATCATCAAAGCAGGCCCAAGTCCATGTAGGAAGGCCCGCTAGACGACCAATCCAATATGGACTTATTCAGCTAAGCTGAACATTGATGCAAATTGAACAATGAACTCCCTGGTACGATGGAAGGATCTCTTTGTAAGTTCTCTCCATATTTTCTCTCTCTAGGGAAGAAAAAGATATGGAGAGAACGAGGGGCTTTTGGCTGGGGAATGTTGATCCCAGTTTAGCTTTGGCTAACGATCACCAAGTGGGTTGGTATAGTTGTCGCCCGCTTTTGGGAAAACGAAAGTGAAGCTTCGCGTAAGCCGAACATTAAATGCCAATTGAACAATGAACGTGGACAAGATCCCTTCATTGTTCCAATAGCCACGAGATCACTACTTCCAAGAAAGTAGTTGAATGGATATCCCATAATAAGCGGTCTAAGCCTGAATTCAAGCAAAATTCAAAACATGTTCACTTATGTGAAGTGTGGTTAGTTGTGGGCCCTCATGCTTTCTGGTCCATGGATCCAAACTCTCTTGGCTCTCTTATTCTATTTTTTTTTTGTTTTTATTTCTCTATTTTTCTTTATTTCTTTTTTTTTTGGTGAACAAGGCTATTAGATTAAATGAGCGAGAGAGTTCGTTGTAACCCAACATGGCATAATTATGTAGACCTATCAAAATGGGCTATAAACCTATTTCTTAACCTGTATATAATTAGTTGAATTATTATATAGGTTAATTCTTTAAATGGGTCTTAAATGAATTTAAATATAATATGAGAGTTAAATTGGACGTAAATGGGTTTATAGCTTATTTATGCTCAATTTATTTCTATGACTCTTTTTTCACTCTCTCCATTCTCACTTGATCTTGCGCTCACTCGCTTTGTACATTCATTTGCCTCAGTTTAGGTATGAGTTTACTTAAATTGAGTTAAATATGGATGTGTTTTATGAATATGGATCGGGTATAGGTTGGAGATAGATTGGATTCGGTATGTGTCACTTGGATTTATATTACTTGAAAATGGGTTAAAACATGTTAAATGGGTCTATTTGGCCAGACCAAAAAGTCTAACCCCATCCTTTGATGTGTCTACGAGTACGGGCATCGTTTATCCACGACATCCATGCCTAAGTTTGAGGTGGGAAGTCATCGGCCCGGTGAGGGGTGGGCAAGGACATCCACCCGATTGCTCCATAGGCATTTGATAAAAGACCGGCTCGAGCTTTTTAATCGCACACAAGCATGTATTCCAACCAACATGCAAGGGGAGGTTTCAAGCCCAAGGCTTTCATCGTCGGACAGTTTTTTGGGCAACCGGCCCAATCGCTTGGTTGGATAAATGGACCTTGAAAACTAGTCACGGGGCTTGATCGGTATAACGAGACTTGATCGGTATATAAAATTGGGTATACAAAGTGATGCGTCGAATTTTGACGAGTTCTTTGAATATGACCCCATTTGGAGTTGATTGGGTGACTTTGCGAATCGCTTCCCGCACATCGATTTAAGTATCTGCGACATTCCTCTCAATCAAGGTGAAGCCGGGCTCGAACAACGTTGCAGTATTGTTGGCAGGCAATCCAAGTCTTATGCCCGCATTCCGAGTTCTCAATCATCGTTACCGATCATTTACTTCTCATCGCTACATAGATTTTCGCGGAAAATAAAACAAAGTATAGGGCTAGCGCTCGAGCTAGTATGTTTGCTACAACAACGTCCACCTTCCTAAGTTTTCTAGGAAATTGACGGCGGGCGGTGGTTATTGCGGTTGCCCGTCATCGGCAATGCCGCCGCTGCCCAAACCCCGCCTATCTTTCGGATGTGGCCCGATCTTTCTCAAAGGTTCTACTTACCCCATATCATACCAATTTCATAGACCAATTCCCATGTACCGGAATCAACTAGTGTATAAACCGCACTCTTCATATTCGAACAGCATACCTTAATTTATTTGAAAATTGGAAAAGGAGGGGACACGTTCTGGGATCTTCTCTCTCTGAAATGCCCACACATGGCGATTCTCTCAGCTTCAAAGTTGACCGGCCACACCGCCCAAGATGCATGCCATGTAAAATTTAAATAAAAAATAGAGAAAAAAAATCGAGGGGCCAATTTGCAATTTCAATTTGCTTTTTTGGCAGCCTCACGTTCTCCCTTTCTTTTTTTTTTTTTCTCTTCCCATCACATGGCAAATCAAACGTCGACGTGACTCAACCATGACAAAGCCCCTCGACCTTCCCCCCTCCCCCAACCCATGTTCTTTGTCTTTTCTTAACATCTTCGCATAAAAAAAGGAAAAGCCAGAAGCTCTCATTCCGATCCACGACGTCCCATGAACAATCATTCCTCCGTTTGACGAAGCATGAGAAATCGCGGGACCCGCTCTCCATTTTGATTATTTCATGTACTAATTATGAAAAAAGAAAAAAATTAACTTAGAGGTTGTGTGCACATTGGGAAGGTGGACTAGTATAGTATGTCAAGCATCATGATTTAAGGTGGCACTAAACAATGACAAGAGAGTTACGGAGCAAATTATCGGAGGTGTCCTATTTGAGTCAAAGTTTTTCGTGGTGCATTACACTCCGTAAAATGAATGATTCAACGGAAAATATTTTTCACGCCGCTAAAATTGACGTGCCGAGATTCTGGACAATGAGTTTGGCTCCCACTAAAAGGGGAAAATCATTTTCCTCCATAAGAGAAGCCATCGTGGTGCTGTGAAAGCCATCGTGGTGCTGTGAATGCGATGCTAGCGAACCCTTTTTTCTTTTTTTTTTTTTCGAAATCAAATCTCGGGTGAAAATCATTTTTTTTTCCAAGGTAAAGTTCTCTTATGAATCAAACACACCCCCTCCTTGCCTATCAAAATATCCCGCATCGCTTGTCTATAGGATTTGTTGCTTTTTTCATATGCGGGCGTTCTTTCTCGCTAATCAATTTAACCTTTTAAATTGGATATTCTAATAAGGTACCGAAAGTCAGGTTTTGCTTTTTCAATTTATTCCGCCGTTAGTCAAATTTCGCGCGACGTTCCAACCTACGTGTACGCATTGGTGTCCATGTATTTACAGCACATGTAAATTTTGTTTACGTAGTTTTTGGAGATTATTGATACTAATGGATAGTGACAGAGGCGGTTTGCGTAGAATAAGTCCGCATAGCCTGCGTACTACGTCGTATGATGGGGAGGGCGTGGAGCCCACAAGGGGCGCGCCCCCATGAACTCCGGGCTTTGCACGCGCAGTCAGGGAGGTGGGCTCCACAAACCAAACGCACGTCCCATGCATCGCGTTGCAAACATTATAATAAAATACTTCAAGCAAAAAACAAAAAAAAGAAAGAAATAAAAAGAAGGAATCTTTTCTAATTTTGTTTTTTTTTTATAAAGAAAGTTTGAAAATGTGAAATAGAAAAAAGGAAGAAGGTGTGGAATTTTATGGCCCCCAGGCCTCTCGGGAACTACGAGAGGCCTGGAAATTCAACAGTGAATCTCTGCATGCGGGGCTCATCCCCTGCCCCCCTGTTTCTCCCGCCCTCTCCGACCCATGCCCATGTTGAAATGTCGTGGTTAATGCAGGGGGACGATAAGTGTCGGATGACCCGACTCGAATACGGCCCGGGATCAATGGAGCTTTGGGTGGGGGGCTAATTGTCCTTCGTGCATTTGATGTGATAAAGAAAGTGTGGGACACTTTATAAGCGAAACCTTATCGTCGCCTTGCAAGCGAAGGAATGACTTGAGTAGGCTAGATCTCATTGTACTTGCTTACGATTGTGCGAATAATTGTGCGACCAGCACTTTGCACGCTGGCGCGATCGCGAATAAGAATTGGAGCTAATCAATAATTATTTTATTTTTCGAAATTGTGATAACAAAACAATTGGCGAGTCCTAACGAAACAATGCGACTGTTAATGTAAGAGTTGCGGTTATTTTTATAAATTTATTAGGCCCAATGGTGGTAAATTTTCTAATATGAATGGTTTTGGACATGAAGAGTTGTGTTTGAATTGCAGTTTTTTTGGACATGAAAAGATTGTGTTTAATTAGACACGAAAAGTTGTGTTCTTTTCGCTGTTATATATATTGAATGATTCTGTTCGGTCTTTTCAACTTTCATTTTTTTTCTTTTCTTTTCACAGAGATACAATTTTATTATGATTATTATTTTCCTTTGACAGTTCTTCTTGAAGAGATATCAAAATTGCTATATAATATTCTTATTCAAAAACTTTATTGTAACCTAGAGGAAAAAATTCCTCCAGCAACGTTGTGGGAGCAAATAATTCTTTAAAGAGAGTATTCTCACGCCTCAAAATTTGTTTCTATTTGTTCCCATTTCATTCGCCATCAGTTTCTCAACAATTTTAAGGAATTGTTCACTCAACAATAGAGTTAGAGTCAATCAAAGTGATGAGTCATTTGATAAAATTGGACCGGTTTGACGAAAATAATTCCATTGGCTAGAGAGACAAGATGTTGTTCCTCCTCATAGCATTGAAGATTTCCTATATTTTGGATCCCAATTTGATGCCCATAGAGGATACTGAGCCTGTGACAACCAAGCGTAAAAGCCGTTGAAAGGGTCGACAATGAAAGAAAGAAATGTGAAGAAGACGAATTGCTCTATTGATAGCATATTCTAAATACACTACCCGATTAATTGTTGTCACGACCCTCTTGGGGGAGGATTTAGGGGTGATTACCATGTCTATGGATCCATGGCGCTCCCTAGATCGGCTTGGACTCTCCCAAGTTCTCACCTCGCATAATGGCGGGATTTAAGAATTAAGTTTGACCTTAGTACAGTTGGGTGACATGTACATAGGTGTACATACTTTCGGAGTCACCACCAATGTTAGGGGAAGGTAGATCGAAAAACTCATCGGGTGACGGGAGGAACCATATGACTCTAATAAAACTAGAGATTTGAGATCGAGGACATAGTTATGATAATGTCACCATTGATGCTCTTTCGGTACTTAAGTTGAATGATTTTTCTAACGATAATTTCACGCAAATGAATTGGAGCGAGGAAGTTCTAAAATCTAGGAGTTCATGTAGATGATGATATCCAACATATTAATCACAAATAAAAAAAAAATCAAAATATGCGGATAAAACGCATCAAATCAATACATGACATTTCTACTAAAGCCTTAAAGGCTTAGAGAATAAGTGTTTAGAGATTTGAAAGGAGTTCAAGGACAATTTATCCAAAGGAATAAAATCATCATTTTAGAGAGAAGATTTAGAATCGAAATCATCAAAAATAAGGTTGGCTAGTTCAATATGCCTATTTCCCTTTTTTTTTGAGATTTTTTGGAATTATTTTAGATTTTTTGGAACGATTTTTCCATGAGAGGAAAAATTTTCATTTCAGGAAGAATTGGGAGCCAAAATCACAAAATATGGGTTTCACCAATTAATTTTGACCTTTTTTATTTTCTGTGATTTTTTGAAAATTTTTGAAAATTTTCGAGACGATATGCCCATAAGAGGTAAAGTCATCATTTTGAGAGAAGGAGAGGGTAAAATCATCAAAAATAGGATGGGCCAATTGAAATGACCAATTTCCTAATTTTTGATTTTTTTGTTTGAATTTTTGAATTTTTTTGGAATTTTTTTTCCATTTTAACGAAATTTTCAATTTTTTTGGATTTTAAAATCATTTTTATGATTTCTTTAAATTATTATTATTATTATTATTATTATTATTATTATAGACTGGATTGGGTTGACTTGGCCATGCTTGGTGGGCATTGGCCGAGATCGAAAGGGTTCCTAGTTGGTCTACAAAACAACATTGTTTTTTGTATTTATTTTTGAAATTTTGAAATTTTTTGAAATTTTTATTGATTTTATAATTTCCCGCCTATTTATTGATTAAGGGCCTCAGGCGGTGACAAGTGGCACAGTCTTAGCTATCGAATAAAAAAGGATTTTTATTTTCTGAAAATAAGTGGATGGCTCATATCGTGACGCGTGACTAAACTTGGCTCACACAATCACAAAAAGATTTTTAATTTTTGAAAATAGATTTTAGTTCTGCAAATTGATTTTTATTTTTGAAAATTTCAAATCTCAACATGGGGTACAGTGACCATCATCAGATCTGGATTTTTTTATTAATTCAAAAAAATTTTTTAATCAAAAATATTTTATTATTATCCGAGAGTCTTCATTGATGTGGCTGCCTGTGGCATGCCACGTAAGTGTTGACTCAATCAACCCATATTGGGGAAGACGATTGCCGACGCCTCGCCGGAGGCACCATGATGTCACGCTAACCAAAATTTGCTCGAAACTTTGCAATTTCGATAACAAACTACTCCTCATGATGTCCTCATCAACAAATATGTATTTCAAGGCAAGAATCAACCTAAAACTACCTGATGTCACGCTAACCAAAGCTAGCTCTGATGACGGGATCGGCCTAGCCGTTTTTAGTGCAAACTAATCTATCAACCAGCACCATAGATGCGAAAGAAGACTTACCTCAATGTCTGGTTGCCTTGGAGGCATCCAAAACGAGCTCGAGAGCTCAGGGTGAGTTCATAATTATTTTATTTTTCAAAATTATAATAAAACAATTGGTGAGTCCTAATAAAACAATGCGACCGTTAATATATGAGTTGCTGTTATTTTTACAAATTTTAAATTTTAATTTTTTAATTAATTTTTTTTATGCCCAATCATTGTAACTTTTACGATATTAACGGTTTTGGACATGAAGGGTTGTGTTCAAATTAAAATTTTTTTGGACATAAAAAGCTATGTTTTATTAAACACGAAAAGCTTTGTTTTTTTCGCTATTATATATATTGAGCGATTTTGTTTGGTATTCTCACTTTTCAACTTTCCTTTTTTTTTTCTTTTCTTTCTAAACAGATACAACCTTCTTTTTCAATTGTTTCAATTTGACAGTTGTTGGAGAAATATCAAAACTGCTATATAATATAATCATTCGGAGACCTTGTTATATCCTAGAGGATTTTTACAGCAACAATTAGCAACATTGTGGGGGTAAATAATTCATTAAAGAGAATGTTATCACACCTCAAAATATGATTTTATTTGTCCCATTCATTCATTACAAACCTCTAAAAAGTTTTAAGGAATTATTTGTTCAACAATAGAGTTAGGGCGCGCATGACAACCATTTTGTTCCAGAAATTATAGAAATAGATTTTTCTATTTCTGTTCCAGAATGAGTTTTTGAGCCAAAAAAAGCATTTGATAACGAAACTAATTTCTAATTCTAGAACAGAAATTCGTTTGATAAAAAATTGAAAATTTCTACTTTTCCGGCGGGCGGCGGCCGTGGGGAATAGAAATCAATTTCTGTTTCTTTGAGAAACAAAAAAATTTTGTTTCTGATTTCTAGCCCAAATCTGTTTCTGGAACAACTTTTTATTCCAGAAACAGAAAAATAGAAAGAATTTATCAAACGGATTTCTCGTCCAGAAACCATTCTGGAACAGAAATTCTGTTCCAGAATGGTTGTCATGCGCGCCCTAAGTCCTTTTTCCGAACCATCAAAACTCACACGGCATTCCGACTTTCAATCTTTGCCATCAGAATGCATACGACATCACCCCTTTTTGGTAGCCACCGTGAAAGGAAAATTTTACTTTTTCCTTACAAACTACTCTTGCAAAGAGACAGAGCTACTGTGAAAGGAAAATTTCAAATCTATATATAGCACATGACAAAAGATGGGTCCAAGCTACATTTTGTTCCTGTTCCTTTGCCCAACTTGAAAGCCACTACTAGCCAAAAAAACATGACATTACGAGAGCCAACATAGGAAATTCTCAAATACAAATAATGAAATTGTATTACGAAAGTTAAGAACATAATTTCAAGAAATCTCCGCCATATTATAATCCCTCGCCATTTTATTGGCAATGTCTATCTTAAGCATGTTCATCTCGATTTCCTCTGCAGTCGATGCATCTAATGTAACCTCTTCTTCCGTAGCTCCAAATGAGTATTCCGGATTTCCATATAGTGAAAAGTTCTTATCCCTCTTGTCTTGATCATGAATGAAATTATGGATAGCACAACATGCAATTACAACACATGCTTGCTTTCGAATTGCAAATGAAGGCATGTGTCTCAAAATGAAGAAGCGATTTTTTAGTGCCGCAAATGCTCTCTCAATGACATTCCTTAGTGAAGAATGCTTATAGTTGAACAATTCTCTTGCTGTTCTTGGCCGTCTCGATGTACCCCTGTAATCATTTAGATGATATCGTTCACCTTTAAAAGGTGTTAAAAATCCCGGAGCTGTTGCATAACCAGAATCTACCATGTAATATTTGCCTATAACAAGATATTCATAAGTTGATAATGATGCACAATCGTAATATAATCATAAAGGAAATTACTTCTTATAGAACAAGTAAAATACATGGTGGTGGTCGAGGGAATTCTAAGCGAGGATTCTCGAGTGCTGCGGAGAGCACCCGACAATCGTTGGCAGATCCTTCCCAACCAGCATATACAAAAGTGAATTTCATATCAAACGAACAGGCACACAGAACATTTTGAGTGGTAATTCCTTTCCTGCCTCTAAATGGGATCTGTTTAGCAACAGGTACAGAAGCATGTACATGGGTACCATCAATAGCACCTACGCAACCCTATCATTTTTCCAAAGACCAGCATTATAGAAGATTATCAATAAATTAAAACCAATGATTTAGAGGAATGTATGAAAATCGTACCTTGAAGTAAGGCTCATGTTGAGGATTCATAAGAATCTCCTATGGGACGACATCAAAGGAAGGTGGTACGATAATCTCTTTTGCCAATTTAAGAACTGCATTTAGCACTTTCGTGAAGCACTTGCTGATAGTTTGTCCCGAACGTTGAAATCTCTCACATAAATTTCTATTGGAATTCTTGCGACAAATCATAGATAAGAAGATTGCAACTTGTTCATCTACCCTAATAAATCGGCTATCCTTCAACCAACCTCTTTCTACCATCAAACCACAAAGGTTGAGAAAAACATGTCTCTCCATTCTGAAGGCTTCATATACTCTATCTGAATGTCCACAAAGAACCTCTTTTAGCCATTCGGGTCCTGACAATATGCTGTCCCTAATTGGTTCTCTTGTGTGCATGGACATATCCATCGCAACAAGGCACAACCATGCTATCATTATATCTATATCCAAATCATCAAACTCCTCTTGAACTGATTGAGCTGATGTTACCTGATCATTATTCACGCTACTTCCATTCCCCTCCATAGTACCTATGCCATCACATGAAAGAATAATAAAAACACAATAGATAAGTAATGAATTCAATAACATTCAACAATAGCCACAACGTCATAATTGCATCCTAAGAAAAACATCTCAATTACATAAGTCATAAGTTAAATACAAATCCATAGCATATTTCACAACATCTACTTAAAGATATTCAAGAAGTCCACGTCTCCTTTCAGGTAGAGCTACCATGAAAGCCTCTCTCCAAGCGGGATTAAGACATGCTTGGTTCACAGTTTTGTTATAAAGATTCTGGTCTAAGTCAGACATGTCATTTAAGACGCCAACCACTACTCCAATAGAGTAGGGGTCTGCAGGTGATGGGGCCTGTGAGGTAACGGAGCCACTTGTTGATTGACCCGTCCTTACTTTTATCATTTCTTGAAGGGCTTTGCAAGTGTCAGAAATATCAAATGTGCCACTCTTTCTCCTCCTCTTCGCATTTGGAGTCATATCTAACTGGTGTTTCTCACGAACTCGACTGGAAGACACGCTAGGTGTAAAGATTTCCTCATGAATATGTTGTTCATTAAGTTCTTCCGGATCACCTCTTGCATCACTACCACCATTGTCACCATTACCACCACCATTGTCATCTCCCTCTGACACCACCAAGCCTTCTGCATTTCCTGATGCATGTTCTCCAGTAGCATAGGTATCACCAAACAAAATACACAAATCTGGATATTGAGGAAACCCATCATGCCTGAATCTAGCCCAATCTTTATTTTCTTGTAATTTTGCAAAAAAAAAAAAATGATAGGGTTAAACAACATAATCAAAAGTTGCACCCACAATAAGAACAAAATGACCCAACTAAAGAGATACCTTGATGTGAGACTCCCATATAGATGGCTCACCCACTACGACTGTTTTGTTTACATTATCCCATCCAAATCCAGTTTGTGAGAGAAGCTTCTTAAAACTGCTATATTGTGCCCTCAGTTTGTTTGCCCTATTCTTCAACTGAACTAAAGTCAAGTTGAGTCCTATCCGTTTATTGAATTCAACATGTATGTGATTCCACCCTGCTTTGTTGTAGGTAGAGGTGGTGCGATTTCCCTTTTTCATCTCTTCTACCAATAGACTTACAAAAATATTGGTCAAAGGCTCAGTCCACTTTACCATAACAGTCTCCTTTTGGGATTCCATCTAACCTTAACTGGTCGAGCATCAAAAGTAGATAGCACCAAAATTGGTTGAGTGGACAGAATCTGATGGTTGCCATTGTTTTGGCGAAGATGATATGTCCAAGATGAATAAAAGAAAATGAAGCACGCAGTAGAGCAAAATAATGACGAACACCAACCAAAAAAAGTGTCAATACTTGTTACTAAAGTAGAGAGAAAAAAAATACATCCACGCGATACCAATAATAAAAAATAGCACGCAGTAGAGTAACCTACTATGATGCACAGGTACTTGTCAGGGTTTTATCATTACTGTCTTCAAATGAGTTGTTAGTCTCTGTGCAATAACAACAAAGTATAGTTTTGTCTGGACAATATTCTCTCACAGACTTGGAACCGATTGGAAGTTTACTCCATTAAAGAGAGAACTCATTTACCTTCAAAGGATCAGAGATTTTAAAAGGTCATGCCCATTCAAGTACAATCAGAATTGCTGGTTTTTAGGCTAATCACTTAGACAAAGAGATACATGCCTGATTAACATACTTGTCCTCTAGTCTCAAGGGAACTCACCACTAGAGATTGCAACCCATTGAAGAAAATGATAAAAAAATACAAGACAAGAACTAATTTGTTTCATGCGAGAATGTCCACCAGAGTACTTAAGTATCAGATGCTAAAAGATCATGGAACACAAATGATTCACATTTAATGGAGCAAGAAGTTAAAAACCACATGCAGGGTAACTCAAATTATGGTTGTTTAATTTGTCTTGGAGCTTCGAAATTAAACTTGGAATTTCATGGAGTAAAACCTACACAATGAAATGCTCTAGATGTTGATCAATGAGACATGTTCTGCTCGACTTTATACACACATGAAAGCTTATCATCAATTTAAGATTCATGTGATTGAACCTATGTACCAACAAAGGATTTCGAAAGATGAGAACTTCAATCACCTATATAGCATTAAATTGACAATTTCTCTATTACTTCTCATAAGTTTTACAGATCAATAGTCTGCATTTACACGAGCCTAGCTACATCAATGTATTCGCAGTGGCTACTTTATGATTCATGAGTTTATCTGCAAGAATTACTGGATTTGGCCTAAAAGAATGTATAATGACATGCAAAATCGATGCAGTCAAGTTTTATAGTTCTAATATTGGATGTTTCAGTGGCTGGTGCCTAAACTTGCAATTGCAAATGATCAAGTTCTCAAAAAAGAGTACGATGTGCTACTTGCAGCAAGCATGTAAATAGACTGTTAAAAACAAACCTTAGCTTTCATAAAAGAAATCGGCGAGGGCCAAAACAATGATATGGACCTTTTTTTTAACTGAGGTTGCTTCAGTAAAGTCAAGATACAAATCCTAACCTTAAGAGGGAAAAGGAAAGAGACATCCATCGAACAAGGCAAGAGCAAGATGCACATGTACTAGAACACAATAGACACTTCAGATGACAAAACTCAGGTGACACCAAGCAGTTAGCAGATTCCTAAGATCAACTGTTTATCAGGAATTCCCAAGCGAAGCCAATCAAAAACCTCAAAACTTCCATCAAAGCAAAAATACCCAGATGACAAACAAAGAACACATGGAGAGAGAGAGAGAGAGAGAGAGAGAGAGAGAGAGAGAGAGAGAGAGAGAGAGAGAGAGAGAGAGAGAGAGAGAGAGAGAGAGAGAGAGAGAGATGTCGCGACCCTCTAAAAAATTTTTAAATTTTAAAGGGGGTTAACGGATTATTAGGTTAATTAGATTTGACTAACCTAACGCGGACCCTCCCAAGCCCTATCGAATCGCAACTTTGGTTTTTGTTTAAATGATTTTAAAATTTGGAGTCGCCACTAATCGTTCTTGGTAGGTCGATTAGAAACCTAAATAAATTAGCGGGAGAACTAATTTATTCCTGCGAACCAGAGATTATGAGTTCGGGGACTTGGTTACACTAGTTAATTAAAACTAATGCCCTTTCGGTACCTTAATTTCATGGATATCTTAATTCGGCAACTCAGGCTTGGTTTATTCTTAAGGCTATAGTAGGGTATTCTCTTTTGTGTTTTCACTTTTTAAATAGGATGCATGGATGGTATATATTTTTATTTGTTATATTTTTTTAAGTGTTAAAGATTCCCTGAAGCCGAAAGAAGGAGTGTGTTAACGACTTCTGTGCAGTATTACAACCTACTTATCTTTTGGGTCTGATGATTCAAAAATTAAATTATAGGAAGTACATGACAGTAAATAAACACCTCCAATGGGAGGCCTAGCATTGGCTTGGCTCTTCCCTTTGGGATTTAAGGTACAGGTATTTAAGTTGCAAGTATTTAAACTACTGTAAGTAAAAACCTCCAATGGGAGGCTAAGCATTGGCTTGGCTCTTCCCTTTGGGATTTAAGGTACATGTATTTAAGTTGCAGGTATTTAACTACTGTAAGTAAAAACCTCCAATGGGAGGCTAAGCATTGGTTTGGCTCTTCCCTTTGGGATTTAAGGTACATGTATTTAAGTTGCAAGTATTTAACTACTGTAAGTAAAAACCTCCAATGGGAGGCTAAGCATTGGCTTGGCTCTTCCCTTTGGAATTTAAGGTATAGGTATTTAAGTTGCAGGTATTTAACTACTGTAAGTAAAAACCTCCAATGGGAGGCTAAGCATTGGCTTGGCTCTTCCCTTTGGGATTTAAGGTACATGTATTTAAGTTGCAGGTATTTAACTACTGTAAGTAAAAACCTCCAATGGGAGGCTAAGCATTGGCTTGGCTCTTCCCTTTGGGATTTATGGTGCAGGTATTTAAATTGCGGATGGACTTTGTCTTCTCCATTCTGGGGTATGAATTCTTTAAAATAAAATACAACGAATTGATTCAAGAATTTGAAATTTGTGCGTGCTTGAGGACTCCTCCAAGCCGATTTTGTGCTTCCATAGGGTTGACCATTGATATAAAGCTGCGGCTTCCTGACATAAAATAGAGTGAAGTGTCAGTATACAAAATATGTGCTAATCTGCACCTAAAACCAGAAGAGTGGAAAGAGTACTTATCTCCCATTTTTTTGGAGGGATTTCTATAATTAATTTTCGCTATCTATGTTCCTAATATAGAGAGTTTCTTTTGAATTAAGAGGGACTTTTAGTCACAGATCAGTTGAGAAATCGGTGGACAGCTTAGGAGCTTGTCTGGGTCGATTTTTGCATCTCTACGAGATTTTTGCTGTTGACGTAGAGATATCCTTCTCCTGACATAAAATATGGAAAAAAAGAGGAGATGGAGAAAGTGTATACAATTTGTGCTAATTTGCAAGTAAAACCATAAACAAATGAATAAATAAAAACACTTAGCTCGAATTTGCTTGCTCGTTGACGAGGATGAACTCTTGATTTATATTGATCGATGAAGGAATTTGTGATGATAATCCCTAGCTTTGAACTCCCATCATCTTCAAAATTCTCTCTCTTTTGGTATTTTCTTTCTCTCAAATTTTTCTTCAATCTCCCAAAACTCTCTCAAACATCCAAAATTTTCTCTCCAAAAAAAATCCTCCCAAACACTTCAAATTTTCTCTCCCAAAAATTCTCTCAAACACTTCAAATTTTCTCTCCAAAAAATCCCATCCTAAACACTTCAAATTTTCTCTCTCTAGAATCCTTTCTCAAGCTCACTTCTTTCTCCTTTTATAACCTACTCATCTATCTCCCATTCTAATTTTTCCACTAACTCTATCTCCCATTCTAATTTCTCCACTAACTCTTCTTCATTTTCATCTTCCATTCTCAATCTCTATCTCACATTCTAATCTCTCCACTAACTCTTCTTCATCTTCATCTTCCCTTCTCCATATTTATCTCCCATTCTAATTTCTCCACTAACTCTTCTTAATCTCCATCTTCCCTTCTCTATTCTTATCTTCCATTCTAATTTCTCTACTAACTCTTCTTCATCTCCATCTTCCCTTCTCTATTCTTATCTTATTTTCTCCATCCATTCTTCTCCAACTTCTGTTCTTCATCTCCTCCTCTTCATCTTCCCTTCTCTATTCTAATTTATCCACTAACTTTTCTTTTTATTATTTGTAAAATAATCCTTCAAGAGTTAGGTATTTGCACTTTAGTCCTTGAATTTTAAGTATTTATAATTCAGTCCCTGAAAAAATATATTTCTTTAAGTCCAAATCTCCTCACAATTTTTGACACACCAAAATTTACCACATGTCAAATTTAAGCTCATTTCTTGTCGCTGAAAATAATGCATAATTTAATTAAAGCCCTTTTGCAAAATTAAGTCATTTTGGGTATAATTAGGCCAAGATGAAAATTTAAAATATTAGAAGACAATGTCACAACTCATAAAAAGTGAAAGTTAAAAATAAGTTGACTCAAATTAAATTTTTTTAGGCCCGATTCGAGATTATACTCGTGAAGGAACACGTGACTCGAATTGGATTTTTCTGAATTTGCGATGGCCAATATGAAAATAGATTTAAAATAAAAATATTAACTATCTTTGTGTATTTTTTGGCCTCAAATGTTATTTTTTCAAAATTTTCAAATATTTTTGTATTTTTTTTAAAAAAATTAAAATATATATAATATGAAAAATTATTTTTTGGTCAAAATTCGTTCCCTAGGCTTGGCTAAGGTTCTCAAAGTTGATTTTTCAATTTTATGAATTTTTATGGATTTTTTATTACTTTAGCAATAGAAAAAATGATTAAAGATCAGGTGTCAACAAGAGAGAGGGAGAGAGAGAGAGAGAGTGTGTGTGTGTGTGTTTACACAAGGGTGCGTTGCCAAACGAGTTTCTGTTCCAAACCTATTTCTGGAATAGGTTTGGAACAGAAATAGAGAAACAGAATGGTTGTCATGCGCACCCTTAGTGGCCTATGAAACTCAATTGAAATTAAAAGAAATCAGACTTGAAGTAGCATAAGTCACGGCCCGCTCCTATAGTAGAACCTGTGGTATAGGAAGCAACTCCCGCTGGCCTAACAATCGGAATGACCGTCATCAAAATTATTTTCAATCTAACCAGCATCATGGATCCTCTCACAAATTTTGATCATGATAGCAGAGAGCCTCATCCGACATGTTAGTTTTGCGACCAATATGGACATTTAGCCAATTCTTATTTTTGAATTTGAAACAATCTCCGTGAGCCTATTGCTCATGTTGCAACAACTTCACCTAAAAAGAAAAAACTAGTTACTAGACTCGGGAGTATCACACCATGTAATAAACAGCCTCAATAATCTTACTACTCACTTAGAGTATGAAGGCCCCGACGAGATCGTCATTGGTGATGGTATAGGTTTGCGTATAAGTCATGTTGGTTCCACTAGTTTGTCCTACCCGAATCGAACTTTTAAATTGTTCAATGTTTTATGTGCACCTCATAGTGTAAAAAAAACCTAATTTCCATCTCACAATTTTGTTGCAATAACCACTTATCTATCGATTTTTTTTGCCAATTATTTTTTGGTGAAGCGCTTTCGCACGAGGGAGAAGCTGCTTCAAGGAGGGCATAGCAAATGGTGCATATTGGATGCCTCTCACAAATACACATCCAAAATTCAAGGCTTTTGTTAGTGAGTGGACAAAACCAATGGTTTGGCACAATCGTCTAGGTCACCCGTCATTTTGTATTCTAAGTCATGTTTAATTTTCCAACTTGTTCATTTTCTGAGTCAATCATAGGTTCTAAGTTATCATGTGTTGCGTGTCAGTACAACAAAAGTCATAAACTTTCGTTTGGAGTATTAACCCTCATGAGTCATTTTCCACTTGATATTATTTATTCATTGCAGTCCCGCATCAATCGCTTCAATCAATGGTTTTTGTTATTATATGATATTTGTTGACCACTTTATGAAATACACTTACCTTTATCTTATAAGAAAAAAAATCGGATGTTACCCCCACTTTTGAATAGTTTAAAAGCTTGGTTGAAAAATAATTTTCTGTCTCCATTTGAAACCTATACTCAAATGGTGACGAAGAATTTCAAAACCTGAAATATTTTCTTGCAAAACAGACAATTTTCCATCTAACCACATTGTCACAAACACTTGTCCTACTACGCAAAATAAACCTACCACCCTTCTTTTGGTCATATTCTTTTCAAACTGCTGCATACTTAATTAATCGTTTGCCAACAACTGTTCTAGATATGCACTTGCCGTTTCAAACATTATTCTAAATTGCTCCCAATTATTAAAAAAACCTCGCACATTTGGTTGTCCATGCTATTCGTAGTTACGCCCATACAACACAAATAAACTTGTGTCCCATTCTCAACAATGTATATTCCTAGGGTATTCATCATCACAAAGTGCATACAAATGTTTTGATCCACAAAATAATCGTCTTTATATCTCGTGTCATGTTATGTTCGAAGAAAACCCATTTCCGTACAAAATATTTCTCATCTCTAAAAGTATCCTGTTGTATTCTCAAAGTTCACCTCTTCCACCTACTGATTCTCTTCTATTCTTACTACCAACCACCGAGCCACCTGTAAAGTGCCCCCTTAGTGTAGCATTTCAGCTCGTGCTACATCCTCACTGGCTTCCCAAACTTCAAATCAATCCCAATAAATGCCACCTCATGGAAACCTACCCTATGCATCTGCATCTATTGCCCCAAATCAACATGCAACAAACACCCAAAATTTTCCTCCTTTTAACTCACTTGAAACACAACTAACCACTATCAACAATGACCAACCATTAGAATCCATAAATCTGAATAGACGAACTTACAAAATGACCATTCGATCCCAAAATAATATTTTCAAGCCCAAAAAAATCAACCACATCACCACCAAACATTCACTTCCATCGACTATAGAACCAATGGGAATTACACAAGCTATATGCAATTCTCAATGGCATGAAACAATGTCGGTTTAGATCAATACCCTTATTTGTAATGGGACTTGGAAATTGATACCTTTTGATTCGTTTTTGAATGTTGCAGGTTGCAAATAGATTTATCGGATAAAAAGATGTGTGAACAATAGTATTGAGAGGTAGAAGGCATATCTTATGGCCAAAGGTTTTCACCAATGATCGGGTCTTGATTGTTAGAATATATTTAATATTTTATATGGACTTTATTAATTGTTATTGTGATTATTAATTGATTTAATAAAGAAAAGATATACAAGTTCCTATTTAGTCTAATATGGAGTTGCATAGTATGGGCTAAGTTATTTCTTTATCCTTAATGAGAGGATAGGATATAAATTATATAAATAAAAGCTCAAGTCTCTCTTCTAAACCCCAATGTCTACATAATCTCACATAAAAAGTCGTCAGAAAGTTATACGTGTGGGGCTATCTCATTGAAGCTAGTGCATAAAAGGATTTATTGAGTAGAAGATCTTAAGATCGGATCGTTTTTGTTCCGCATCAATAACGATGGATCCAAAACAAGGTGTGTCAATTCTTCCACAATATGAAACTTTGATTCATATATCTATACGTGATGATCTTGAGTTGCTGCACAAAGATTAAATCATAGCTAACATGTGGTATCAGATCCTATACATTTTAGATCACAAATCACAGTTTTGGTTAATTTTTGAATTTTTTTTATTTAGAATCAAGAAAACGTTCAACGTTTAACTCTGGCAATTTTTTTATTCTACTTCATGCGATTGAGCCTTCTTCTTAAATTACTGTGTAGCTTGTAAGGATGACGATTGAGCATGCAAGATCAAATCGAAGAAGGTTTTGGCTTTTTCTGCAAAAGAATCCGTAGGAGTGAGCATGGTGCAGGTTGTTCTGTTTTTTTTCGTGATTCTTTCCCCTTTTTGCACAAGTTTGTACAAGTCAAACTTTTACTTTTGCTATGAAGGGAAGTTAGGGAATGAATCATTTAGTATACACATTGACACACATGTTCAAATTATATGGAGATTTGGAGCAGTTAACAGTTGACTGCCTTTCTTTTTAGGTTTCCCATATATGTAGGTAAGAGACTGAAATTTAAAGCAAATTTCTCAATATCTTTTATGTTGCAAGCTTTCGATCGGAAAAAGTTTATTGTAGACACATGCCAAAAGTTTCCCCACACTTCCTAGACCCGACCTCTCACGTGCTCGACACATGCAAAGTGACGTTATTTTAGTCTAGGTAAGACATGACCCAACCCGATGACCCAACCAGACCTTTACTGTTGACTTGAGCCCTCTAGTAACACTGATCGTTGACTAGTTCAACTGGATCGCATGATCTCATCGATTCGATCAAGAAAAAGCGATTGGGCTGAAAAAATCGATCGGATAGGTCTAAGGATCGATTGATGATTGAACATGTGCTTCACATGTGTCAGCACATGAGGGGGCGTGATAGCTCCAATTGGCAAGTTCTAGGTATCGGTGTGCTCGTATTATTATGCTCCACCAAGTGGTATATATAGTTATTTTACATGTTTGATACTTTTGTGGACAAAAAGTACCTATGGAACCCCAAATGTGTGTATTGCTTGGGACATTTTTGTATTTCTCTTATGTATTTCTTTATGAATTGTAAAATACAGGTGCAAGCTTGCATGTAAGTACCACATACAAATATGCGGAGCATAGTTTATCAATTATATGTATATGGTTTAGTATGTATTGTTGAGTGTATCAATGTAAATTAGCACGGCATATAGCTTTTGTAGATGATTGCCCTAATCTTAAGTCTAAAATTATTTGCATACAATAAATGTGAAATTTAAGGTTTATTTAATTGGGTTGTGACTGCCAAAGTGGCACACTTGATTGGATTTAATAAATAAAGATTTATAAAGTATTGGGATGTCTTCTATTTTAATATGTGGTCATATTCGAAAGGAGATAATTATGTGTTGTTACATGGAGGGATGCATATACAGCATATGGTTGAGAATCGTCTAATCTAAGTATTTTCATGCACCCAAAAGTGGTGATCTAATGAAGATTAAAGTAAATTCTCGTGGCTGCTATAAAGTAGAGAATGTACAACTACATACCATATTTTCTACCTAAATGTGATTATATGATGATGTATGTAACTATTGAGGGAAATTTTCACTTTATGCTAATTATAAACATTAATTATTTTTTCAATCACTTTTTCTGTGAGTGACAACTTTATAGCTATTGAGATTCTTATTAGTTCTAATTTTAAGAAATGGAGAGAGGATTTTCTATTTGGTATGAAACTAGCAAATGTTTATGTTGCTCTTAATGAGGAGAAACCAACAGCTCTTATTGAGATTAGTATAAAACCCCAGAAAGCACACTTTGCTATTTGGGATAAAAGCAATATGATTTGCTCACAATCTATGAAGCGATCCATATAGGAGCATCTTAGAAGTGACTTCGCAGCTGATATCACTACTATGCAGATGATAGAGGGCTTGGTGGCAAGCAATCGTGACTTTCCTAATGTTGAAGTTGGGGGCACATCTTTCAGGATTATTCAATTTGAAATATGATGGTTCTATTGGTGTTAGGGATTATGTCATAAGGATGGTGGATCTGTAAACAAAGCTAAAGGCGCTTGATGTTAGCATCCTTAATGCTTATATTATGCATTTGGCACTTAACTCTCTTCCACCTGAGTTTGGTATTATTCAAATATAGTATAATACCACCGATGAAACATGAATAATCAATAACCTGATTGCAAGGGTGGTGTCGGAGGAGATGAAGCTGAAGAAAGGTAAAGTGCACGTTGCTATATATGCCACTTCTAGTTCTAGTGCTAAGAAGGGTAAGTTGCACAAAATCGTACTCATAAAAGAACTCGTTCATCTGTTGGTCCTTCTGACAACTTGAATCCAAAGAGACTAACCCTTAAAAGGGACGATAATAATGATAAGGATGGTCTCTGTTTCTTTTGTAAGAAGAACGGACAAGTAAAGAAAGATTGTGTCAAGAATAAGAATTTGTTGTCTAAACATAAGCCTATCGGTAATGATTCTTTGGTAATGATTTGTGAATCTAATATATTAGAAGCCCCATTTTGTTTGTGGTGGCTAGATAGTGGTGCAATTAATCATGTCGCATTTACCATATATGATTCATAAAGCGGAGGAACCCAAATAAGGAAGAATCAAATCTCACCATAGGAAATAATAATAAAGCTGACATTAAGTTCGTAAAAGATGTCATTTTAATTCTAGACTCTAGTTTTAATTTAATGTTAAAAATACATTTTATGTACCTTCTTTTAGACGGAATTTAATTTTTGTATCAAGTTTAAACATGTATAGTTACTCTTTTGAGATTTCAAACAATGCAATTACTATTTCTTTTAATTTAAATAAAGTTGGGTATTGCACTATGCTCAATGGATTGTATAGATTATCTTCGTCTCCCAACAAAATACCCACTTTTAGACGGAATTTAATTTTCGTATCAAGTTTGGACATGTATGGTTACTCTTATATGCTGAAAAACTTATTTTTAAAATATTTCTATCTAAAGAACAGTCTTACGTATTATGGCATAAACATCTCAATCACATCTCTAAGGAAAGAGTGGAAAGATTAATAAAGGCAGACACTCTATCCACTCTTAAAAGTGACCTAGACACATGTGTAGACTAATATAGAGGTAAGATAACTAAAATAAAGAAGAAAACTGCAGTCCGTAGTTCTCACTCGTTAGAGATCATTCATACATATATAAGTGGACCTTATATAGTAACTTTGTGTAGAAATTTATATTTCATCACATTTATTGATCATTATTCTCAATATGGATATCAGTACTTGATTAAAGAAAAGTCTAAATCTCTTGACAAGTTTAAAATTTTCCATACTGAAGTTGAGAAACAGTTGAAAAAAATCATAAAAATTGTTAGATCTGACCATGGTGGTGAGTATTATGGTTGATATGGTGATGTTAGACAGCTTAAAGGGCCATTTGCCAAATACTTAGAGGATTTTGGGATTGTGGCTCAATTTATTATTCCCGAGAGTATTGACTAGAGTGATGTAACAAAAAGGTGTAATCACACACTTATGGATATGATGAGGAGTATGATTAGTAGAACTAATTTACTTGAATTTCTGTGGGGTGAAACTTTGGAAACAACACTTTATATTTTAAACCGTGTTCTTATGAAACCTGTACCACTCACTCATTTTGAATTATAGACTGGATATAAACCTATCTTAAATCATCTGAAGGTTTGGGGATGCTCTGTAGAAGTAAGATTGTATAATTCAACTTTGAGTAAGTTGGACTTCAGAACCACTCGATGTTATTTTGTGTCTTATCCAAATCATTAGAAGGGATATCGATTTTATAATCCTAATGGAGGTACTAGAATTGTGGATTCACAAATAGCGAAGTTTTTAGAGCTACATGTAGCTAGAGAGGGTGATTGCTCATAGACTGTTGAGGATAACAGTACAATGAGCACTTATATGTCGATTTCTCTACATGGAGGTCCCTACACCACAAACTGAACTTGTTGAGGTCTAGAAACCTTTTATTGAAACAGCTCCTGATTAAGTTCCTTAAGCCTCTCGTGAACACAATGAGGTTGAAGATGCTACTTTAAGGAGATTCGGTAGGTAGAGATGATCAGCTATACCACTAGACTATATAGTTTGTTTAGGAGAGTAAAATTATGATATCGACTGTGTTGTTGATCCGGTAATTTTACAAAAGCTGTTTCTTGTTCTCAGTCTGATTTATGGTTAGCTGTGATGAAAGATGAGATATAGTATATGAAATATAATGATATTTAGGAGCTTGTTGAATTACCTGAAGGTTATAAACTCATTGGTTGTAAATGAGTATATAAGACTAACAGGGACTCCAAAGGAAAGATTGAGAAATTTAAAGCTAGATTGGTAGCCAAGGGATTCACTTAGAAAGAAAGAGTAGTCTATGAGGCAACTTTTTCCCTAGTGTCTTCTAAAGACTCTTTCAAAGTGATAATGGCTCTAGTAGCTCATTTTCATATGGAGCTTCATCAGATGGATCTTAAAATTATTTTTCTTAATGGAGACCTTGATGAACAAGTTTATATAATATAACTAAAAAGTTTTGCAGCAGATGATGCATGTAATTTGGTTTGTAGATTGAAAAAGTCTATCTGTGGTTTGAAACAAGTTTCTAAATAGTGGTATTTAAAGTTTCATAGAGTTGTTACTTCTTTTAGATTTATTGAGAACAAGTTAGATCAATGTATATACTACAATGTTAGTGGGAGAAAATTTATTTTTCTCGTTTTCTATGTTGACGACATTTTGCTTGCAAATAATGATATTGAATTACTGCATAAAACAAAATGGATGTTATCAAAGAACTTTGATATAAAGGACCTCGGTGAGGCGTCTTTTGCCCCTGGCATTGAGATCTATAGGGATCGTTCTCGTTGCATTTTGGGTTCATCTCAGAGAGCATATTTGTTGATTGTGTTTTGAAAAGATTTAATATGTAACAATGCAAATCAAGAATTGCTCTTGTTTGGGCAAAAGGATACTTTTGATACCATAACCTGTGTACGGAGATCACTTTAGCGCTAAAAGTTTCAATCGGATCACTTTAGTGCCAAATTTTTGAAAAAAACGATCGTTTTAGTGCCAAGTCTGATTTGGTCTTTCGAAAATCTGACATTGCCTTATTTTATTAATATATGATGCCGACGTGGCTCGCCGGAGATCCACCATGGAATTTTTTTAAAATTGAAAATTTTTATTCAAAATAATTTGAAAAATAAGATATAAATTAAAAAAGCTAATACAAAAAAAAACGAAAAGCATATGTGGCAAGGGTTGTTGTAACCTTCACTATTGTCCCCCCATCGTTGACAACAGCCAGCGAAGGTGGGGGATGGCCCAACGAGGGCCGTCGAGCCCCGATCAGGGGTCGGGGACCCCTTCCGATCGTAGGCGAGGGCCACATTTGGGCAAGGGTGGCGGCCCTCACCCAGATTGTGCGAGAGTCCCTAGCCCCACCGTCACCCAAATTTGAGCGAGGGCTTGCAAGCCCTTGCCTGCCGCTGACGGGGTTGCCAGCCCCTGACCGGGGCTCGTCGACCCCCGCAGGGCCATCCCCCACCCTTGCTGATCGTTGTTGGCGATGGTAGGGCGGCGGCGGCGAGGGTTACAGCAACCCTCGCTGCCTATGGTTTCTTTACTTTTTTTAAAAACATTTTAAGCTTATTTTAATTCTATTTTTAATAAATAGTTTATTTTAAATGAATTTAAATTTTAGCTATTTTTTAAACTTGAATTTGATGTATCTTAATTTATTATAAAGTGCAAAAGTCTACGTGGACTTCTAGTTTTTTAAAATGTCATTTTATATTTAAAAATTATTTATTAATTACACGTGGTGCTTTTTGCCAGAATTGACATCAAAGTGATCATTTTGTGTCCAACTTGGCATCGAAGTGATCCGATTGAAACTTTTAGCACCAAAGTGATCACTGTAAACAAGTTATGACACTAAAAGTGTCATTCTGCCCTTCTATTTGTAAAGGTAATAAATTGAGTCTTTCACAATGTTCTCATTAAAATATTGAGTAAGCACAGATGAAGAATATATCTTATGCTAGTGCACTTGGTAGTATCATGTATGCCGAAGTTTGTACTAGGCCAAACATTTCTTTTGCTACAGGACTTTTAGACAAATATCAATTAAATCCAAGACATGATCACTAGATTGCTGCCAAGAAGGTTTTGAGGCACTTAAAAAGAACGAGACTATATGCTAATTTATAGATATGTTTAAAACCTGCAACTAGTAAGGTATTTAGATTCAGACTATACTAGTTGTTAGGATGACAAGAAGTCACCAATAGGGTATATCATTATTTTAGCATGTGGTGCAATATCGTGGAAAAGTGAGAAGCAGAAAATAATATCTTCCTCTACCATGCAAGTGAATTTTATAGCTTGCTTTTCGACTACTGTTTAGGCTATTTAGCTCTGGAATCTCATTAGAGAGTTGATCGTATTTGATTTTGTTGATAGGCCATATAGTTATATTGTGACAATAACTCTGCAATATTGTTCATTAAAAACAATAGAGAGAATCTTGTTAGGTTTACTTGAATGCATCATTTGCAGCAGGAGAAGAATGAATTGAAGGGTGGAGTTCGCTCGTCTTGGAACAATCTGTTCTTCTTGAATACCCTGATTCAGCGCTAAAGAATTTCCCGCCACTACCATATAGATAGTATTCATCTCTATTTGGTGATAAATAAAGCATCCGTGCCTTTTTTGATTTTGATCTTCCTTCCACGGGGCTTGGAAATGAAGTTGAAGTTTGATTTAGTTGCCGATACCGGAGCTTACCTTGCTCTCAGGAGAAAGCAATGGGTCAGCCTTAGAACACATGGCTCGGTTTACTTGCCAGTGGTAGGGGGCAAGGAAATTCAATTCTTACTGTCCTAAAAAGGTATGGAAAGGAGGGAACTGATTCCCCTTCCAGGGTTAATGGGAGGGACAAGATTGCCTCCAATAAGAGTGCAGTAGCCAGTAGTAGACCTCCGATCACCCGGAGATCCAGCCCAATCCGCATCGGAGTAGGCCGATATATGAAGGTGTCCATGTGAGGCAAACAGGATGCCTCTACCTGGAGAGCCCTTGAGGTGCTGAGGGAATAATGGGACCCTTCAAGGCTTCTTTCAGTTCTCCTCACATTCCATCTTCACCGGTCTTCACACAAGCAATGTGTTGAGAAGCTGAAACTATTCTGACTGGAAGAGTGGCTAAGAAAGACAAGCTGAAAGCAAGACGCCTTGGTCAAAGGAAGGGTGGGTTGGTTCGAGGGAGGGCAGGTTGGTTCGAGGACCCCTTGGTCAAAGGAAGGGCGGTCCTGATTCCGGGACGGAGCCGTATGACGCGAGAGTGTAGACTCTTGAACTCAGGGAGCGAGACCCTAAAAAAGTTCAAGAAGCTATGAACTCGGAAAGGAAAGATGGAAACAGGGGAGTTGGCTGAACATCCAAGACTTTGGGACACGGTCCTACCACAAGCTTAGTTTGCATAAAAGAACTAAAACAACCGCTCCACCGGAAAGTCCCCTGGCTGGAGAGAAATAGGAGTTCCTTAAAGGAAAAAGAGAATAAATAAAGCGGATCCAAACTTAAATATATGTGCTATTTCTACTACGAGTTATTTCGAATGTTTTGCTTCAAATGTCTTACTTCAAGACAAAAGGGTATGCAAGGAGCAGAAGTCATGAGAAAAGGTCCCGGTTTCGGAAAAGACGCAGCATTACGAGCTATTCGTATATCTCAATGGGTCTAAGCATATGGAAATCAAGTTTTTGACCATAAAGGAATATGTACAAAATGATGATGTTGTAGTAAAGCATATTTCTACGGATGATATGATTTTTGCTAATCCGCTTACTAAAGGTCTATACTCTTATGTATTTGAACGACATGTCATTAACATGAGCATAGAAGCATCATGGGATGCTATTATTTAGTGGGAGCTCTTCAAGTTTTGCTTTAATGAAGTTTATATCTATATTATGTTACATATAGTAACAGCTTTGATATGTATTGACCCTTTTACATTCAATGGAGTGTTTATGAATGTATTATTTTCATGTCGAATACATATCTATTTAAAATCTCAAGGTATTATGTAAACCTTGAGTGATGATTGGGGCATTTATTTTTAGCCAAAAACATATGTCTTGTGACACATAAAATAAAGTTAACTATAAAGGTAAGATATATGTGGTTTCGTTGGAACCATAAAAGAAATTCTCTTGTGATACATCAAGTTTTGTAACACATAAAATAAGAGAATGATGACCGACAAGGAGAATAAGACAAAGTTTTCTTTATTATTTGAGGTGTTATTTATTTACCATACTACCATATTGAATCAATATCAGTAAAGTTAAGAACACTTGTGACCATGAATGGTTCTGTGTCTTCTCATGCCGTTACTGCAATGATTTGGTATTTTGAGAATTTATGGGATCGGATTGATTATTAGGAATTATCTCTAGACCAATAAAAAGATGCACATATATAATATAATTTCAATTAATATAACCAAAGTGGGAGAATGTTAGAAATATATAATATTTTCTATGTGTCTTATCAATTGTTATTGTAATTATTAATTGGTCCAATAAAGAAAAGATATACAATTTCCTATTTAGTCTAATATGGAGTTAGATAGTGTGGGCTGAGTTATTTTCTTATTCGAAACAAGGTGCATCAATTTTTCTACCTTATGAAATTGTGATTCGCATATTTATACGTGATGATCTTGGGTTGCTATATAAGTGTTGGCATCTAATTTTTAATCATATTTTCTCTTTAAAAAAATAAAAATCTAGAAAAATTTATAAAATTAAAAAATTAACTTTGGGGACCTTAGCCAAGCGTAGGGAACCAATTTTGACCAAAAATGATTTTTTTATATTTCCAGCATTTTTCAGCATTTTTATTTTCAAAAATTTATAGAAAATAAAAAAATGAGAAAATAAAAAAAAATCAACTTTGGAAGCCTTGGCCAAGCCTAGGGAACCATTTTTGAACGAAAAATAAATTTGCATATTTTTTTTCCTATTTTTAATATTTTTGGAAAAATAAAAAAATACTTAAAAATTCAGGAAAAATAACATTTGAGGCCAAAAAATACATAAAAATAGTCAATATTTTTCTTTTAAATCCATTTTCATGTTGGCCAATGCAAATTTGAAAAATCCAATTCGGGGTCATGTATTCCTTCACGAGCATAATCTCGAATCGGGCCTAAAAAATCCAATTTGAGTCAATTTATTTTCATTTAATTGAAGTCGTTAGCTCACTCCCTCTTTCGGCTTCAGGAAATTTTTTAGTGCCTTCAAAATGCCAAAAAAATATCATTTATGTGTATTTCATATAGCATAGCTCATGCATATTTTGCCATGCCGCATACAAATTCTTATTGTCATTGATACATGCGTGTTCATAAAAAAAAATTCCAAAAACTAGGAAACGGGCCATTTCGACTAGCCTATTTTGTTGTTTCCCTTTCTGATATTTTCAAAATGATGATTTTGCCCCTCATAGGCCAATTGTCTTAAAAAATTTCGAAAAATTCAGAACAATCTCAAAAATTAGAAAATAGACCATTTCCACTGGCCAATCCTATTTTTGATGATTTTCCTTCCTGATTTTTTCAAAATGATGATTTTGCCCCATTATGGATAAATTGTCTCAGAAAATTTCAAAAAATTCTCAGAAATTGTGGAAAATAAGGAATGACCACATTCAACTGGTTTAACCTGATCCCACTTCCCGATCCCTAAAAAATGACCATTTTACCCTTTTGGTCAGTTTGATCCAAATTGTTTTCAATAATTACAAATGAGTTTTCATGAAATAAAATTGTGCCGAAAGGGCGTTAGAATAATCTAGTGTAATCAAGTCCCCGAACTCATAATCTTTGGCTCGTAGGAATAAAGTATTTCTCCTGATACTTTATTTAGATTTCTAATCAACCTACCAAAAACGATTAATGGCGACTTCAAATTGAAAAATCATTTGAATAAAAACCTATGTTGCGATTCGGTAGGGCTTGGGAGAGTCTGCGTTAGGTTAGTCAGTTTAATTAACCTAATAATCCGTTCACCTAATTGATAAATAATAAAATTTCTTTCGGGTCACGACAACTTGGCGACTCCACTGGGGAATTATTCTTAATTTTCGAAAAAACTTAAGAACCTAGTGGACTTAGGCCTGAAAAATTTCATGAAAATTTATTTGATTTGGCTATTGCTTGAAACTCACTCTATAGGTGTTATATGTTTTTGCAGATAGGAGTTATAAGGGGTGGAGTATTTGACTAACCTTTTGTTTTACAGGCTTGGTGTTGGAATTTTTTGTTTAATTTTGTACATTTTAGAAGCGTTGTTTATAGGCTTGATGTTGAAATGAGATTTTTCTAACAAATTTACCCATGAAAAATCATTTTGATAAAAGAGGAAAATTCATTCGAAAAATTTGATAAACGTCCAGAGATTTTATCACATTTTTCAAGTTATAAAAACCTGCAAGAAAATTCTTTTTGAGAAATTCATTTATGCCCTCCTAAGAAAATTTTATCTGATTTCTCAACAAAATGGAAAAACAAAATTGAACTAATGTAGGAGTCATGGACCAACCTCTCTTGAACCACATATTCATTATTTTCTCTACATTTGCAGGGAATTATATGTACCTCGGATGAGAGCAAAATTGGATTCAACAATACACCAGGGATAATCTTGAAGAATGCGAAAGGACGGGTAATTACCAATGTCTTAGCCAATAACCCTGGGGGCAAACGACGAGATTGAACCTCCTAGAGATAGAATCGTGTCAACCAATGAGCATGTATAGGCTTATGTATTTTGAGGAATTTATCGAGATCATGTATGGGGGCATTCTTAATGTATTAGGGGGATTCTTGTACCTTTTTTGAAAAGCGTAGATTATACAATCAGAACCCAAGAAGCAGGCCCGATCCTGCAACGCTTTCTTTGCAAAATTAGTCAAAACATTTTATGGAGGACAGGTGTTCTATTATTGACCATGGCCCACAGACACTTCTGTCGATACTACAGGTAATCGACACACACAAGTGGGCGCCGAAAGAGACAAGCATGAGTGAAGTGGGGCACGCAACAGGTGGCATGACTTGTTTATTGGCGCACTAATTGAGTAGTCACAGCTATATTAATTTACATGACTGATTGCGAGTCTCAACATGGCTAGTGGGAGCCGCCGTCGAATCTCGATATTATTGTCTGAAGCAGCTAGTACTAAGAAGGATATTAAGCCTCGGCATTTCCTGTGCCTTGAATCGTTTTATTATGCTATACGAAGAGATGGCAAGAGGATTAAAGTACAAACACGTGAAGATTTTTCTTAATTCCATTTGTCAACGAGTTTTACTACAACTCACTTGGAAGGGAAAATAAAACCAAATTGAGTCCTAATTAGCATCACAAAAGAGCTCAATTGACTCTCCATGATATTAATGTTCTGCCTACATTAAGTGATTTGAGATTCGAGATCTCCTAGCTTGAAGAATAGGCGGGTACATTTCTCCTTGTGCCTGGCTGCATTAACCTCATGATGTTCAACGGCGAATTTCAGATTCTCGATCAGGTCTGTCTCGAAAGATATATCAGCCGTTAGATGGTCGAACCTCTTCTCCAGCTACTCACATTTGAATTTCATCACGATATCACTCGGATCATACTCAAAGTAAGTCTGGTTCAAAGTTAGGCGCTCCACCAGCTTTTCTCTCTCTCGTGAACCAACAGCGAAGCCCGTTCATCAGCAGACTTGACGGCTTTCTTGTACCGGGCAACCACGTGTTGTGCAAACTCTAAGCATTCAGATTGATCTTGATAGTGGGCCTTCACGATGCAGGCTAAGGTGACCATTTTGTGAGTGTTCTGGCAAGCCTTCAGAAAGTTGATGAAGACGTGTGGGAACGCTATGTATTTCCTCTCCAAGTTAGTGCCTTCGATCGAAGAAGCATTTATCTCTATGAATAAACCGAGGATCTCAGCTTTGACACTTAGATGATGGGCTATGTAAATATAGCCTTAGCCAAGAAGATGATAAAGTTTTTCTCATTTAAACATAACTTCAGCCGGGAAGATACGTATAGGAAGATTGGCTATTATCAAGGAGAGAATCAAGGTAAACGAGCGGAATACAAAAGTATTAGAGGAGAGAGTCAGGGCAGACTAGCGGAATGCGAAGATGGTGATCCGCTTCGCGTTAAATATTGACTTCATAGTGGTAGTATCTATTAGTCAGATTTTTCTATATGTCATTCTCTTTCGGTATCAACCCCCGTTGGCTCGAATCCGCTGCTAGTCTGCAATCTTGAGCCAAGCAAATCTGAAATCTCTGCAAAAAAGGTTTGAGGTGATGCTACCGCTTTGAAAAAGAAGAAAAAAAAAGACGACTTAAGTGGGAGACAAAGAAACTTTTCAGTTTCTAAACCACGCCTAGATTTTAAAAAGAGACGTCTTCCTAGTAATCTTCATCTATGCTCAGAAGAGAGTTTTAAAGTATACACGGTCGCTTAGAAAAATTTAGAGAGAGTGAAAATACAAAGAAGAGTAGCAAACCTTGAGGAACCATTAACTAATCGAGGATGTCTCAACCCAACACACTTGATAGCTATTGTTACTTGCTGAATATGGGAGATGAAGAGTTCGAGATCATATTTGGAATTCAAACCATGGAGCTTGGCCCTTCCGCTAATGACGTCTAAGATCTCAATAAAGATAAGGACAACAATAACAAGGGTCAAAAGAAGCGTTACCGTCTCCACATTGTGCATCAAATTCAAAGGCTTGAGGATTTCTTCAGGAAGTGCCCTATGCCAGACGGTAGACAAAAAATGGAACTGAGCCAAGGGCTAGGGCTGGAACTTTTGCAAGTTAAGTTTTGGTTTCAAAACAGGTGAACCAGAGTAAAGACTCGATATGAGTGCCATAAGGTCGAGTTTCTAAGAGATGAAAATGAAAAACTCCAAGCAGAGAACAAGAGATGTAAGGAAACTTTTGACTCCGTCATCTGCCTCAACTGCAATAGCCTCTTCACCCTCGACGAAAGACAGTATCTGAGGATCGAAAATGCCCGTTTAAGAGGTAAGTTAGAGCAGTTCACAGCAGAACCAAGTTCTGTAGGAGGAATGTACGAGAAGACCGATCCTATGGGGTCACCATTGATACCTCCCGAGAAAGAGGGGATGTATCACCACCAAATAAGTGGTATTGATGATGAGTTCACCACCATAATCAACCAATTCGATGTTGATGAAGCACCAGGGCTGTAATATGCACACGAAGCCTGTATTTCAAATCTCGTGATCACGGGTCCTCTAATATTGCCGATGAGTACTTGACTCGAAATAAAGCTAGCGGATCATTGGAGGGCCTACAGAAGGAGCAGAGCCGATCCTGAACGAATGCATATACTTTATTTCCTTACATGGGATGCTTTCTACTTTTATTGATGTTTGGAATTAATGCAACAGCAAGAAATAGTAATTTCCCTTCCCCCTTATTAAATGCTCGGACCCGTTACTGCACCAAACTTGGGGAAAAATTAATGGCGAGTAAAAATCCGCGTGAACTCGAAGGGTAATTCCGTATCATTCCAATTTATCATAAATTGCTTCAGTCTTAAGTTGAATCCCTTGTATTCTTAGAAATTTCCAAACTTCTCCGAGAATACAATCATACCTAAATGCGAAGTTCCTATGTTAAACGAGACTGGGGGCAAATCAATTCATGGATATTACCACTGGATAGACGGCTTTAAATAAGAAAAATGCGAATGAAAGACTTGAGAAATCTCAAAAATAGGTAATTCTGTATCGTTCCAATTCACCCATTATCGTCTCGAGTTTTGAATTGATTTATTACATTCTTAATAGAGATGGTGAATTGCCTTGAAAAGCACCGCGACGTGAAATTGCCCAGTGCAATGCAACAAAACCGTGTCATCTTGAGGATTAATACTTAAAAGAAATCCCCAAGGACATCTGTGGTCCCATGGGCCTGATGGCACGGGGAATTATAGTGGTTCGAAGCGGTCCGAGTTCGATCCCAAGGATGGAGAATGTTGTAAGTATTGTAAATAAATAAAATATTTTTTTGCACGTTTCTTTTTGTAGAAAGAAAAAAGGATACTCGACGAACAAGATCAAGGTTAATACTTTGGCACAACCTTGGCCCTAATGATAAAGTGTCCAATGGAAACTGGAGAGAAACTCGACCCAACGAACCTGATAAAGGGGTCATACAAAACATTCAAAATAAAGGGTAAATCAGTATCGTTTTCAATTTATTCCTTCCAATACTAGCTAACACATCCCCTTTCCTTTTTGATAGGAAATGTTTATACTAAGATGACAACCCCAAGCGAAAAAATTATGATCATCTGATGAAATCTATTCTGATGAAAATGGGGGCAAATTATTGACAAACCTTGAAATGAAAAGGAGAGTATGCCTTCTTTAACCCATTTGGTTTCAATGATAACCTTTTTGCTTTCCTTCTTACAGGGGTATTCGATCGATGACCGTGACGATTGTCAACATTGAAAAGGCCCGAATATTTCACTTCACCCATGCATTTTGTTGTGCAGAGGCAAAGTCAGAGACGAGCCACTCTTCGACTTAAGGAGTAGACCCTCAATTTGTTCGGTCCGCATGTCTAGGGGCAATTCGAATTCCCCCTTTCTTGAGAAATTCTCTTCCATGTTTACACATTCTATAAACACGAGTGATGCTAAAAAATTGCCACATTTGCATTGTCTTTACACATTCTATGATTTGTGTGTGACTATTCTACATGTTTAATTTACAAATTCTGACTTGGAGCATGAACTACACATGATGCATCAAATGTGTAGAATGGGACATGACAGGATGATGAAAGGCAAACCATTTCCACACACATCCTACATTGCAATCCACGGTGAGTCGTGTGTTAAATAGGTTTCGTATTCCCTAAGGTAATGGGTTTTCTTGCAAAAGGTACGATAGCCGAAGGGAAGGAGGCAATCATTTCTCTATCCTAAATACTATAGGTGGCCATTGACAACCCATTTGAGCGGCGGCTCCATTTCATAACCCCTGTCAAGAACCTCCCACATCGGGGCTAAATAGAGGTAGTCCCAACAAATAGTACGAGATAAATGGTTAGAAATTTTCTTGCTCGAACTAACATCAATTTTTGAGTGTTTCTTTGCTTTCAACCTCGTATGGTAATTCAAATGCCTTAAGACGACGAAAAGCATTTGTTTCTCTATTTGACGCACTTTTGTCCGTTGCATTGACCAATTGAGCTTGTATATTCATTTCTTAAAACTCTGCTGGTGATCATTACTCATCCCAAGATGAAGCTGGCACCACCTCAAAGCAAAAGAACTCATAATGAGTAACTCTACATAGAGTTCCCCAGTCAATTCTTCAAGTGTGCTAGACCTCTAATATACATGTGTATACAGCATAATCTTTGGAAATTCTTTATTCTAAATAGAACGGAAAAGATGAAAGGCAAAAGGCGGGATAAAAAAAGCCAGTCCCGGGCATGAAAATGTAAAGCGCCAGTAAAAAACAAGGCTAATGCCCATTCAAATCAATGTTCATTTTTGAATGCCTTTAAATATTCAGTGAAAACATATTGTCTCCTTTTATAAATCCCCAATAGGATCTGGTTGCAAAAGAAACTCTACAAAGGAGTCAAATCGTAAAAAAATACTCAGTTGAAATTTATACCGTTCAGGAGAGAAGGAGGTATCAGCAGAAGTTGACACTATCCTCATATAACGATGGTGTTCTTTGAGGACTATTCTAGAAGGTCGAGACTGGTGGTAAAGATGCAATGATCACCAACGTCAAACCCACCTCATACTTTCTAGGCTAAAATAAGCCTTTTACTTCCTTAGTTCCCAATCCCAACCTACGTTATAACCCATGAAAGTCTTTTCTGATTAAGATACTTGAGTTAACGTATAGTTGAATGATCTTAAGTATCGCTTGAAAAGGTACGGGCAAGATTATTTCTCTCTCATTTTTGCAAGGTTCTTGATTCGTAAACCTGGAGCAAATGATGAAGGCTTTTTTGTCAATGATCTTTGCTCAAAAGAGTCTCCTTTGATAAGCCTTTGACCCAACCTAGTTTATGGTCCTAATCAAGTTCTCTAGATCTGCTTGATCGTATCGATTGTGAGATTACTCAGACCCTTGCTAAATGCGAGGATGGTAAGATTGAGTGATTTCTTTTCAATTTTGCAATCAGGATGAACAGCCTTCCTCGAGAGTGAGAAAAAGCCCTTTCAGATTGAAGTCCTCTATTCAGATTACATTCGATGTGTTCATGCTATGATAACCTCCTTGAATAGAATTGGTAATGCAAACTTGACAAAATAGTTATGCGTGATTCACATGTTGATTAATTGCATCATGAGTTACTATACAGACTACTTCTAATCATTGCAAACTCAGTTAAATAATTTTGAATGAACCAATGAACTCATTGATGAAAATGCTTGCGCATGTTACCTCTGACATTGCATGACAGATAACACATTCCCGATGTTCGAGTCACCTTCTAAGACCTCGAAGTTCACTAAGTAATTATTGAATGAACAAGTCTAGTTGTCGAGAAACCACCAGACATTTTTTCCAGATCCTCAGGTAAGTATATCTTCAACCTGAGCCTTTCAAAGAAATGAATTCTAATGATTGTCAGGGTGCTCGAATTCAGTACGACATATATGGTCATTCAGTGAACAAGTAGGCATGACACAGTCAGCCTGTCTATGTCTTGATCATTAACTCAGAAGACCCAGGTAAGTCTTCTAAACTCTTTTGACTCATGAACGATATGTTCTGATGAGACCTTCATTAGTTCACGATCGACCCGCTCTCGTGTTCTTTATCTTTACCTCTATCTCCTATTCCTAAAGTCATAGGAGAAGTTAAATCGGGTTTGAGTTTTTGTAGAATTTCTGATCTTCTCAGATTCTAGAATGACACCCTTTAATATATGATAATTCGGATTTGAGCTTTTACAGGATTTCTAGCCTCCTCAAATCCCAGAACAGCACCTTTCAAGGTAAGTTAAATTGGGTTTAAGCTTCTGCAGGATTCTTGGTCTCCCTAGATCCAAGAATGGCACCCTTTAAGGCAAGTTAAATTGGATTTGAACTTCTGCAGGATTCGTGATCTCCCTAGATCATAGAATGGCACCCTCCAAGGTAAGTTACATTGAGTTTGAGCTTCTGCAGGATTTCTGGTCTCCCCAAATCCCAGAGTGGTATCCTTCAAGGTAGGTTAAATTGGGTTCGAGCTTCCGTGGGGTTTCTGGTCTCTTCAGATTCTAGATTGGCACCCAAAAATCATTTTTTTAGTTAACACCTCTACCGTCTACCAAAAAAAGATGACATTTAGGTAATTATTAGTGACTTCTAACACAGAATGATCAATTTCCAAGTCCTGAATTGCAGGCACCACATGAATGAGCCCTTTTTCTAAGGTATGTCATCTCTGGAGCCTTTCCATTGAAAATCCCAATACGGAACGGTCCATTTTCAAGCCCTGAGTTACAGGTACCATAGAAACGAGCCTTTTTAATAGGGTATGCTATCTTTGGAGCCCTTTCATTGGAAACCCCAATATGGAACGGTCCATTTCCAAGTTTTGAGTTGCAGGCACCACATAGATGAGTCCTTTTTATAAGACATGTCGTCTCTGGAGCCCTTCCATTGGAAACCTTAATACGAGGCAGTCCGTTTTCAAAAAGTCCTTCCTACAGGCACTCCTTCGGTAGATCCCACATTGGGTGAACCATTTTCAAAAGTTATTTTTATATGCACCAAGTCCTTCATATAGGTACAAAGTCCTTCTTACAGGCACAAAAGTTCTTCCCACAGGCACCAAGTCCTTCCTACATGCATAAAAGCCCTTCTTACAAGCACAAAAGTCCTTCCTACAGGCACAAAGTCTTTCTTACAGGTACAAAGTCCTTCTTACAGGTATTTTCTTTGGTGAACTCGACATCGGGTAAACCGCTCAGTAGAATCCTTTCATCAGGATTCTATCATGGTATGACCCACCATACAGGTCAAAATGCAGGTGAATCCTCTAAATAGGATAGATCGCCACTAGAGTTCTTTCATTAGGAACTCTGTTATGAGGTAACCTACCATACAGGTCAAATCCATAACTAATTCCAATCATTAGGATCCTTTAACTAGGGATTCCATCACGGTACAACCCACCATATGGGTCAAAATGTAGGTGAATCCTCTAATAGGATAGATCACCACTAGAGTCCCTTCATTAGGAACTCTGCCGTGGGTTGGCCTACCATACGAGTTAAAACTTAACTTCCCCAGAGTATCATTAGGATGAATCTTTAGGTGCCTATTCAAAGAGCATTCATGTCGGACTACAGCCATACGGCGAGCAGGTAAGTGTCAGGTAAGCTCTTTTCTCTTTCTCACTTCATAAGAGCTTCCTCAAGCTCGGTCTAGATTAGAACTTACACAGAGAGGTATTGGAGATCAAATGTCATAACTCTTTTTATTTCCTTAGGTTGAGTCGATTAGGATTTATGTGTCATCTCGTCTTTCAAATGAACCTCTACCAAACTTCCTTTCAAAGAGGGGCAGCTGTTGACATTTGATTTTTAATCATATTTTCTCTTTAAAAAATAAAAAATCTATAAAAATTTATAAAATTAAAAAATCAAATTTGAGGACTTAGCTAAGCTTAGAAAACCAATTTTGACCAAAAAATGATTTTTATATTTTCAGTATTTTTATTTTTAAAAATTCATAGAAAATCAAAAAAAATGAGAAAATGGAAAAAAAAATCAAATTTGGAAGCCTTGGCCAAGCCTATGGAACCATTTTTGAATAAAAATAAATTTTCATATTTTTAATATTTTTTTTTGAAAAATACAAAAATACTTAAAAATTGGGGAAAAATAACATTTGAAGCCACAAAAATACATAAAAATAGTCAATATTTTTCTTTTAAATCCCTTTTCATGTTGGCCATTGCAAATTTGAAAAATTCAATTCGAGGTCATGTATTCCTTCATGAGCATAATCTCGAATCGGGCCTAAAAAATTCAATTTGAGTCAATTTATTTTCATTTTTCACTTTTAGGAGTTGTAACATTGTTCTCTAATAGTCCAAATTTTCATCTTGGCCCAATTATACCCAGAGTGACTTAATTTTGCAAAGGGCTTTAATTGAATTTTGTATTATTTCGAGCGGCAAGAAATGAGTTTAAATTTGACAAGCAATTGAACTAGACATAGAATTTTGACCAAGTATAGGGAAGTGTGTTGAAAATTATGAGGAGATTTGGACTGAAAGAAATATTTCTCCAGGGACTGAATTGCAAATACTTAAAATCTCAGGGACTAGAGTGCAAATCCCTAACACTTGAGGGATTATTTTGTAAATAACAAAAAGAAAAGTTAGTGGAGAAATTAGAATAGAGAATGGAAGATGGAGAAGAGGAAGAAGTGAGCTTGGAAGTGGGATTTTTGGAAAGAGAAAATTTTCGATGTTTGAAAGAGTTTTGAGAGATTGAAGAAAAATTAATGAGAAAGAAAAAAAAAAGAGAATTCTCTTTCAAAAGAGAATCTTGAAGATGATGGAGCTTAAAGTTAAGTGTTACTATCAATAATTTTTCCAACAATCAACACAAGTCACAAGTTGATTCATGTCGTTTGAGCTGTAATCTTGATGCATAAGATGATACGAGATCCGAATTCGGCAATCAAATCATCAAATCAAGTAACGATCCTAACTATTAAAATTTTCGATAATTTCGTTGCCTAAATGGATTGATTTGAATTTCGATTGTGCCATGTCGTATTCATATGTCTTTGTATCCACATGTCATACTCGTATTGCAATTTTCTACATTTGCCTCTTAACAGATCCGAACCCCAAATTGCGGTAGGCTCTTTCCCCCCACTTGGTGGCGTAAAGATCTCTTGTATTTTACTTTTTGCAATTTAATTTTTGCACCATCAAACCCTAGAATGGGAAGGCTGATCCACCCGTTGGAGGTTTTTTATTTACTGCCTTTACTTTCTGCAATTTAATTTCTGCACCATCAAACTTCGAAAAGGAAATGCCAAGCCAAGGCCGAGCTACCCATTGGAGGTTCTTCATTTACTGCCTTTTACTTCTTGCAAATTAATTTCCATACCATCAAACCATAGAATGGGAAGGCTAAGCCAAGGCCGAGCCACCCATTGGAGGTTCTTTATTTACTGCCCTTTACTTTCTGCAATTTAATTTTTGCACTATCAAACCCCAGAATGGGTAGGTCGAACCACCCATTGGAGATCCTTTATTTACTGCCCTTTACTTTCTGTAGTTTAATTTTTGCATCATTAAACCCCAGAATGAGTAGGCCAAGTCACCTATTGGAGGTTGTAATACTATATAGAAGTCGTTAGCTCACTCTCTCTTTTGGCTTTGGGGAATTTTTTAATGCCTTAAAAATACAAAAAAATGTCATTTATGTGTATTTCATATAGCATGGCTCATGCATATTTTTTCCATGCCGCATATGTATTCGTATTGTCATTGATTCATGAGTGTTCATAAAAAAAAAATTTCCAAAAATCAGGAAACGGTCCATTACGACTGACCAATCTTATTTTGTTGATTTTCCTTCCTGATATTTTCAAAATGATAATTTTGCCCCTCATAGGCAAATTGTTTTGAAAAATTCCGAAAAATTTCAAAAAATCTCAAAAATTAGAAAACAGGCCATTTCGACTTGTCAATCCTATTTTTGATGATTTTCCTTCTTGAATTTTCCAAAATTATGATTTTTCCCCTTATAGATAAATTGTCTCAGAAAATTTCGAAAAATCCTCAGAAATTGTGGGAAATAAGGAATGATCACATTCAACTAGTTTGACCTGATTCCACTTCCTGATCCTTAAAAAATGACCATTTTACCCTTTTGGTCAGTTTGATCCAAATTTTTCCCAATCATTCTAAATGAGTTTTCATGAAATAAAATGGTACCGAAAGGGCGTTAGAGTAATTTAACGTAATCAAGTCCTCAAACTCATAATCTTTGACTCGTAGGAATAAAGTATTTCTCCCGATACTTTATTTAGGTTTCTAATCGACTTACCAAAAATGATTAATGGCGACTTCAAATTCAAAAATCATTTCAACAAAAACCTAAGTTGCAATTCGGTAGGGCTTGAGAGAGTCTGCGTTAGGTTAGTCAGTCTAATTAACCTGATAATTCGTTCACCTGATCGATAAATAATAAAATTTATTTCAGGTCGCGGCAATAAGGATTAAATCACAGCTAACACTAGTATTGAGCGGGACAAGGCACATCTTGTGGCCAAAAGTTTTCACCAATGACTGGGTCTTGATTACACCAATACATTTAGCCCTATCATCAAATTAAATACCATTCAGGTGGTCTTATTTTTGGCTCTAATGCGAGGATGGACATTGATATAAATGATTTCAACAATGCCTTCCTCCAAGGAACTCTCCAGAATGAGGTTTATATGTTGCAACCGCTTGGTTTTACAAACCCAGAAAAATCAACACACATATGGAAACTTTGCAAAGCCATATATGGGTCAAAACAAGCTTCACGGGTTTGGTATGATGAGCTAAGTTCATTTCTTCTTGCAAATTCACTTGTGAATTCAAAGAGTGGTAGTTCCTTGTTTATTTACTCTCATGGTGGCAGTCAAGCCTATTTTCTAGTGTGTGTAGATGACTTCATTATCATAGGAAATGACTAGAATTTTGTTTTGGACTTCATTATCACTCTCTCTAATCGGTTTTCAATTAAAGACTTAGGGCCACTGAATTCTTTTTGGGAATTGAAGTCATCCCTACAAAGACCAATTTACTTCTTTCTCAACATAAAAACATAAGAGAGCTCCTTGAACGCTTCAAGATGGGTATTGCAAAAGAGGTAGGGACACCATTAGCCATGGGTCAGTCTCTTTCGATCCATGACAAAGAGCCACCAGCTAATGCTACAGAATTTTGAAGCCTCATTAGCGCACTTCAATATCTTAACATTAATTGATTGGATCTCAGTTTTGTAAAAACAAGCTATCTCAAGTCATTCATAAGCCAACCACAACCCACTAGACAGCCGTAAAATGGCTTTTACTCTATCTTAAGGGAACACTATTCCATGGGTTGCACTTGAGACGTGACACAAAACATGCGCTTCATGCTTACACCAACGTAGATTTGGTAGGAAACATTAATGATCGCACATCTACTTCGGGTTTTATCATTTATATTGGGGCTAATCATATCTCCTGAAGTTCTTGAAAGCAATGATCGGTTGCACAGCCATCTACTGAAGTAGAATACTGAGCCATTACCACGGCCTCGGCAGAACTCATTTGGTTAAAATCTTTGCTTCAAGAACTTGGCATTCACGTGGACATGGCACCAAGCTTGTATTGCGATAACATGGGCGCCACTTATGTTTGTGTAAATCCCATTTTCCATTCCTAAATGAAACACATTGAAATAGATTATCATTTCATTCGAGAACTTGTTAAAGTCGGCAAGATGTGAGTCTCCTATATTTCCACTCATGATCAACTTGTCGACATTCTCACAAAACTGTTATCAATACAGATAATACAATTACAAGATAAGATGGGCATTTCCGGTGGAACGTTCATCTTGCGGGGGCGTGTAAAGATATGAAATCTTTTTTTTTATATCTTTTTTGAATTTGAAATTAGCTTACAACTATAAATAAGTTAGCATCCCTTGATTTTTGGCATTCCTTGATCATTGCAATTATAGATGAGTTGGCATTGCTTGATTTTTACTTTTCCAAAGATTGTGTTTCTCTTCTCTTGATAAATGTGTACAATCTGTAAATGAAAGAAATGAAAAATCATTCACAAATATTTGAGCCTTTTTTTTTATAATAATACCATTCGCGAGAAATAATATTTGCACTTATGTTTTGTAGAACGGTAGGAAAAATGAAGCCTGTCATACCTTAAAGTATGGGTATGTTTGGCATTCCATAGAGTACTTGACCCTAAGAGATAAATACAAGTTATTGAAAGTGATTGCTATAGAAAGTGATTGATTCATAGGTATGTCTAGATAAAATTAAGGGATAATGTACCACAAGTCCTGAAATTTGTCGAATTGGTCTAATCATGTCATTTCATTAACTCCGTCTAATTTGATTGAGAAAAATGGTGACATTAGTTTTATTATTATTGTTTTCTCTCTGTTACCTAGTGTTATTGTTAACTAAAATACTAAAACAAGGTCATGTTGATTAAAATCTCAATTATTTAACTTAAATTTTAGTTAAATTAGAATAAATTATGAAATTTAAAAAAATTTAAAAAACATAAACATAAACATAAAACAGGTAGGAGGGCCATGCCCCTACCTTTGGCTGCGACCCATGGCCATTAGGTCATCAATGACAGCAACAAGGGTCACTAGTGTCTCAGTGAGGGCTAATAAGCCCTCACAAGAATTGGGAGAGGGTCACCTATGGTTGGTAAGGGTCATCGTTGATGCCTCACTAGCAATGGGACGGCAACCACAAGTGGAGGGCCTAGCCCACCTTCAGTCGATAATTTCCTTTTTGCTTTTTTTGAACTTTTATTCTTTTTTTTTAGTTTCTATTTTTTTAAAAGAAAATTTTAGATTTTAAAATAAATATGGATGGCTCTGTCTTCCCTGAGCTCGGATGAGCCGTCATCCCCATGGTTGTAGATTGAGAGACCTAGCCAAATATGATTAGTGGTAACTAAAGGAGGAAGAAGGAAGAGGGGAAAAAGATCATATTTTTATTATATTATTTAATTTTGCATCAATGTCCATATGATAAGATTAATTGGAAATGGATAAATAAACGCATACGCATATTAACTGACGTAACTCTTTGAAAGGGCGTTGAGGTTTTCAGCCAAAGTGTTCAATTCTGACATATGACAAAAAATTTTAGTGGACGATTTACCTTAAGATAGTTTGGCCTCTAAAATTAAGCAGATAAAGAACATTAGCAGTGGCATAATTTTCATACGGCTCTCACTTTGGAACCATAATTTTTCAAGCAACCACGTAAGTGTTATAATTTTTAAAAAAAGACATCCATTTGAGTCACGTTAGTGATTTCCCTTACTTGAAGATCCTACGTGGCATTAATTAAATAAAGAATTGTCCAACGTCGTTTGTGGAGGAAATGGTGTAATTAAAAGCCTGTAGAACAACATTGTTTAAGCCTCTTCCTTTCCCAAATGGTTACTTGGGGGTAAATTAGGTTTCGATCGAAAACCCTAGAGACCCCATCTTCATTTCCAAATGAGAAAAAAAAAATTGCAGGTCAATGAGGACTTGCTTTTGAAATTTGCAATGGGGAACAGAAATAAGAGAGGCAGCTCACAATGGTTTTGACTATTCACTCTCCTTTTCCCGATTGCAAGATTCCTTGCTTGTCATCCGAGCCATATTTTTTTTCCCTTCCAAGTTGTGGCCTTCTCTCGCTTTCAATTTTTGTTTGTGGAGTGAAAGAATGAGACAGGATGAGAGAGTCAGGGAATTACCGATTCTCCACGAGTTCATCTTCAATACGTCGTCATTTAAGGTTGGTCTTGCACTTCATTTGACTGTTTTTCCACGTTGGACTTAACTCCCGTTAAAGTCGCATTGGACATATTATTATTAAAATAAATCTGGTAGTTCTCGTTCTCGGAGATATGTTACCAGAGTAACTTAACTAAATATTATTTAAAAGTTATGACACTTAAAAGGCCGATTGAAAAATTATGATATTACAGCGAATCCCGTGCAAAAATTATGGCATTAATGGTATAGTTCTTTCAAAATTCAGCTAACAAGCTATGCTATTAAGTATTAAGACAAAAGACAAGCTACCCAAGTACTTTTCAGGATGAGAACAGTGCATCGAGGAACGTAACTTTAAAATGTAATCATATATTCTGAAACTTCAAGTACCTAAGTTATTTGGGCTAAGAAAACTTACTTAAGAAAACTATTGTTACCTCGGTAAAGATGATGCTCATTACAGCTTAAACAAATTGGAGGTACTAACGAATGATGATGCTCATTCACATTTTTAGCCGTCGTGCCCTCGATTTTGGGATTTTACTAAAAAATTGGGTTTTGTTGGCAAGTGTCATAGGACAATTGTTAAGCATACTTTATTTGGAATAATTCAAGATATTAATTGTATACACTACGCGGGCATCAATACACTAAAATCTGTAAAATTTCTATAATCGATTGCTTATTTAATATTTCTGGGATGCTCGTTGATAAAATTCTTGAAAATAGTATTCATGGTTTTGGCTCGAGAAAGGAAGGTCGAGTAGGTTATGATTGATCGAAATCATGGTTGCCTAGTAAATAGTGTTTAGACAATATCGATTAGGTGGTATTGTTTACTGAAACCTAGCAATAATTAGGCCCATGATCATGAATTTGGACTACCATGTACATTGTACCACTTTATCAATGTGCGTTATTAATTATTCTCTACTCACACACTTTTCATCTTGCAGCACAAGGTTGAATATCACGAAACCGCACCCCAATCCATATTTAGAATTGTCTATTCGTTGCTTTCCTTGTTTTGGCGATCTATTAGTTTAACAGTAAAAAATATAAAATATAAATTATAAGGCTTAATCTACAAGATACAAATCTTATCTTGTCATTATCTTTTAAGTTTGACATTGCCACATAATTAGTGTATAATGTAAAGTGCCCTTTGGCAGTAGAAACAAATTGTAATCAAGCACACACATGTTCAGGAAAAATAGGGATCCTATGTGGAAAAGTGGCAGGTTTTGGGATTGCAAATTTTTTATCCACAACGCCTGTACTTCTCGAACTGTTTATTATGCAATCAAATCCCTTAAGTTTTTGCGGTTGGGTCCATACATTTGCATAGAGCCGAAATGACAAAAAGGTATTACTCAGCTCTAGTCACTGATAGTTTCGGCTGTTCGCCGCCTCAGTAAGGGCTAGTGAGACCTTGCTGCGGACCACGACAGAGAATTTCTTGGTTCTCCTACAGGGGATGTGCATAATCTGGCCTCTTTCTCTTGTTCAAGAGTATTTGATATTGTTTATTTTGTATTGCCAATGAGAGATCTATCGTCACTTACGATATCATCTATATAATTGATAGAACTGATAATAATAAGTGACACAATGTATTCTAAACATTTACAATAATTATTTTCGCGACATAAAAAATTTTAAATTTGTTGACATGTGACACATTTATGCCAAGTTTAGGGGACTTGTTTTATGTCCTTCTATTTGCCCATAAATCTCTGTTTTCCCTCTCATCCCTGCAAGGGGAAAAAAAGAAAGCACCAATAGTAATTGGATATTTGTTGACACGATAAAGATGGGGTTTTCAATATGCATCTTTTACAAGTTAAAAAAAAAATACTAGGTCTATTGTTGGAGGAAGTGGGATCTTACTCATGAATTGAGATCTTCTAAACTTATATGATACATTTACTATGTAAATTTTCTCTCTTGAGAAATTGACACGCCGGCATCAAGAAATTTGGACGGCTCATGTCTATTCTCTCCTTTTCTTCCTTTTTCCTTTTCCTTTTCTTTTCTTCCTTTTTATTTTTGCCCTTCCTCACAAGCACAAGCACAAGCACAAGCATAGCTTTGGTAACCCCTGCACAAAATCACCACCATCATGAGTGTGCTGTCGTTGTCGTGAAGCCGCACAATCCCACGGCATGTTATGCCACCGTTAGGATCACCACAACCACCCCATGCTCGACCCTTCCGGCTATCCGTATCTCATCCTCGTCACGCGCCCTTTTTCTTTGCTTTGGCGCTGCCGTGGTTAAGGTCATACAGTCTTTGCTTCGCATAGTGATCACTACTGATCGAATCTAACCCCGATTTGTCGTTGAGGGAGAGAGGGAGAGATGTTGTCGTCGATACTGGCGAGGACACAAAGGGGAGATGAACAACGACCGAGCAACAAGGGTGGCCGAGTGGGCAAGATGGGTCAAGAGAGATCGAGAGAGATGTTTTTGGATACGTGGTTTAATTTTTTGGGTGAATTCTCGCTAAACCTGAGGGCCTTTTCGTCTTTTCGGAGTCACTACACATTATGCAGTGACACCTTAAGTTTTTATGACCCCAGGAAAGGGAAAAACTCCTGCGTGCATGCTCAAAATTGTCTAATATGTTAATGGTAAGTTGAAATCATATGCATCCTTTGGTACCACCACACCACTAGGTGAAAAGGTGGAGAATATTTCCTTGGACGTGAGGGTTACTTGCATTGCATTCAAAAGGGGGACATGCAACGCAATAAAAAGCCAAATTCCACATAAAAGGGGGGGACTCATAAAGGTCATAAAGATCTCCCTCTTTTTACTCTTATGCGTAGAATTTAGTTTACACAGATTCTCTTATGCAAGTCCAAACTAAATAATCGACTTTGCTCTTGAAATATAGTCTTCAATATACATGTACAAAATGAAAATCATTTTTACTTTTTTGTTTTTTAATCCTCTTAACTTTGGGAAGGCCACCCCCACAACCCACTTACATAGAAGACATGATAGAACTATTAAAATGAGGCTACAAAAGGCATGTCCCTCCCGGAAATACTCCTTTTATTTCCCACCACCAGATTCAAAAATCACACAGAGAACATACCCCCAACATTTCTATCACAAGATTGCAAAAGCAAGAATATTTATGTTTGTGTGCGTGATATATATATATATATGCTTTGGGTACCTTATCATTTAAGGTATAAAAAAAGCAAGAGTGGTGTAAAAGCAAAATGGTTTTTGTGTCTCTTTCTCTTGTTTACACTAGGGTTTGGTCTAGTTTTAATCCGTCGCTTTTAGGCAAAGGCAATCAACGGCATCTATCACGACTTTGAATGCTGCCAAAGAAGCTTCTGTTTCTTGGAATGTCAATGAAATTTAGGGTCTGTCTGAATTTTAGATGGTTAGCTAATGCTTTTACAACGCTTTCTGAAATGATTGAACCCTCGAAAATAAAATAATGACGATCACATTATCAATGAATCCTACTTAATCTAAAATATCTGAACACTTAAAGGCTCTTCGGATAGCTAATGAGAGCCCATTTGCTCACAATGGAGTTTGTGATCATCACCGGTGATCAGGTGAGTGTGAGCTACTTCATCCTGCCATTGCTGTCAAAGGAAGGGCGGCGATGCCGTCTTTGTATGTGCGAGTCGACTTTTTAAAACTTTTAAATACATTTATTGATACGACGTCAAATATTCGATTGTACTTAATGAGTTCAAGACATAATTACACTGCCATACGCTACCACTATAAATGTAGGAATTCCCGTGTTGGCATTGCAACATATACTCAAAGAAACGTACTGATTGAATGATGTGATAATTTTTCATTCGGAGTTTTAGGGAAATCGATTATCTAACTCACCGATCGTCGCTTTTCACACTCAATTTTAACTTGTCACATTGTTGCGTCCGTTTTAATAAGATTTTGTACTGCATCCAGCGCTTTGCCCTGGTGCATTTGTGAAAAAGAAATCGATAACAAAAGAAGAAAAGGAATCACAGAAAACATAAGAAGGGTTCAGATCATGATAGCATGTTTGACTAGGTGGGTTGACGGGCTTTTCACAGGGGGGCAAAAGGAAGTGAAAAAAAAATAAAAAACCAAGGAAGCAAAGGTACAGACACATGCATTCCAACCCCCAAGAATCAAAGATGGTTAAACCCTGACAAGTTTCACAGCAGCAGGAGCAAGAGGAGAGGCGTCGCCATGCACTCTTCCCCTCGATTTCAACACTTTTAACACCAAAAAGCAAAAGCGAAGCTAATGAACGAATGGCCCACTTGTTTTTTTTTTTTTTAACAATCCCCACAAAATTCACATGCATGGACTGACATTTTGCACTCATTATACCTCACATGCACATGCAAATATGATAACCCTTTTAACTCTCTCTCTCTCTCTCTCTCTCTCTCTCTCTCGATGTCGATCTCTCTCTCGAGCAATGGGGTTCTGATGGAGCTTTGATGATGATGATCATGATGATGGTGTTGATGATGAATGGATGACGAGATTAAGACAATTTCCTCCACACCCTTCTTCTTCTTTCTCTCCCCATCCTCATCACTGTTGCGTCCAGCTCCAACTATTTAGTGGACGAGAGGCGGTAAACGAAAAGAGGTCGCTCTTTTTCGGTCCCACGGGAATATGCAGCGACATAAAAAAAAAAGGAAAAGAAAAAAGGTTACATTGCTATGATACATATTGGTCCCCCATACCATCTCTCTCTCGCCCCCCCCCCCTTCTCCCTCATGAGAGGATCCCATGCATTATATTTACGTATACATAAAAAAAAAAACATGCTTTTCACATCTGTCCATCCTCTTTTTTGTGGGGAAGCTCTTCAGTGATGGTTAAACTTATGGCATTTACTACTTTATCACTGACCTTAGGAAAAAAAAAAAACTTTTGGGTCCCCACACGCACACACATATATGATTCTCAGAGTTAACCGGGGATTTCCAGCTTAGGAACTCGAGATCACATGTGCAAGTCACATAGTCTCACCGATTGTGTGCTAACTGCTCTTGAGTAGGCAACCTGCACAAGCCGAAACTTTCGGTTTAACGGGTTAACGAGACTTGCAGGTGCTCCATATGTCTTCAAGTAACCTGAACTCACTTTCACTGTCTAGTTGCTCTTGTTTGTCGCCTCCCTCCCTTTCTTTATTTGAAAGCGTCATTATATTGCGATCCAAGGTTGCCGACAATTGGCGACCCCAGGGCGCCTGAGGTTGAGCCATCACTTGCTTTGTGGTCATGACATCTGTGGTCGTGACTTCTTTTGTCTTTGTGGGGGGGAGGGATAAATTTTGGCGATCTCGACTTCCTAAGATCGACATCCTATGTAGTATTTATATATAATTGTACAAAATGATGAAAGACTGAAATTATCATTGAAAGCGTGTGGTAAGATATGTGTCCAAAAGTAGAAAAGCAAGTAAAATCAGAGAGAGAGAGAGAGAGAGAGAGAGAGAGAGAGAGAGAGAGAGAGAGAGAGAGAGATCAATTCACAATCAAACTTCACAGTCTCAATAACCGAAATAATTCATCATTTAATCTAATAGAATTATTGTCTCATCCTATTTATGTAGGCAATTATAACAAAGCTCAACGGGAGAAGTGAATCTAACTTGAAAGAAATAAATCAGGATACATATCCTTAATCCTAAATAATATAAAATCATCAAATTAAATAAGGTCAGTAAGGTAGTTGAGCAAATTCTACTAGTCGGGTCGTGCAGTAGATGTTTAACCTTCTCAGTGATAGATCTCAAGAAGAAGCACGACCGTGCGAATAAACATATCTAGAAGGAACCCCATCCATTCGGAAGCTTAAATTGATGAGTAGGGGTCAAGTATGATATATAAACCGCTCAATCTTATAGCACATCTTTGATATAGCACTTCTTTCACCAAACACTTTTTCATTCGGATCTCAACACGGCGCATGAAATTAGAATAACTTCGTCAGTAAGAAACATTTTTCTTTCAAGAAAGCTAGAAATGCGAGAAAATTTATTTATCCAGACACCCTCTTTGTCCCATTAATATCCGCGCTAATTAATTGGGATCGCAGTCGTTAAGGAGAGGGAAGAGAGGAAAGCCATGTACCCTTTGCAAGAATCTTGGGTGTGAATTTTGAGTAGAAAAGTATCAGCATCAAAGTCCCCTTCTTTGCCATGCTTTGTTTGCAAGCTTAAGTCATTCCATGCCCATGCACTGTCTTCATGGGCCACTCCCTCTCATTTTCAAACATCTGATTCTTATCAGAAGAGCCATCACCCATTTGTCACTTTCTTTTCTCTTTTTCCCCCATCTTTCTTTTTTTTTTTTTGTCCCATACACCATCAAGTATACACGCCAAAAGTGAAATATAATGCACCATGGGGTGAGAAATAAATTAAAAAGTTGTCAGAAAAAAAAGGAAAAAACAAAAATCTTATGCTACTTGAAAGATGGTGCAACTCACTAAAAACTACTAGAAATACATAAGAAACCCTGATCCCCATCTCAGCCAGGAACTCGTCTTACATTAAGAAAGAAATACAGGCTCGTTGGATTGGATTACATAAAGCGAATAAAAAATCACAAAGCACGATAATTGAAGCCTCCTGAGGAGTTGTTCAGGCATTCATTGTAGTCATCTTCCCCGCTCAATTGCTCAAGATTCGAGTTCAAATCACTATTTCTGATGCATTACTCGGAGTGTGGGAAATGAAGATTTTCACACCCGGACACCAGCTAATATCGGAAAAAGAAAAGATTTTTATGTTTCGTTTGATCCAACTTATGTTTGCACTAAGGTTTTTCTATGTAACAAGTATAAAATGATGCCTTAGTTAAATGCAAAACTTTAAATAAGTGGATCGTATTCGAAATGAGTGTATTGGGTAACATTACTTTCTAAGTCGAAGCTAATAAAGATGATATATGGTTTATACTTAGTGGAAAATCATGGTCTAAACCTGCCTTAAGACACCTTTCACATTTCAGTTGGAGAGTTCAGTGATTGACCTCTCATAGAAAAGTCGCCTTGACGAGAGAGCACGCATGTCTGGGATGGGCTGGAAAGAGAGTCAGCTTTTCAGGAAGTCATCAGTTTGTGGAATATCATTAATTCCCTCGACATTGTCAAATTTCTAACTGGAAAAACGAATATTGTGTACTCGACAGCAGGGATAGGCCAACGGAGACAATAAAATATTTAATCCCCATAATATTATTTTTAAATATGGACATCTTTGCTGTTCGAATAGAAAAAAGTATATAAAAATCTTAATTGATACTGATTCAATTATAAACCTTTTAATTGAACAAATTTACTCCTAAATATTTTGCATTGGTAGTAATTCAACTTATCTGACCAACTTGGTCAGAAATCGTTGGCATAGATGTTAACCGTTACGAGCAGTCCTATGTAGCATAACCAATGATGCACTACGTGGACAAATTTCATAATTTTTCTTATTTTTTATTTTGCTTTTTTCATTGTGTCCAATGAGGGTCACAACCCTTACTAGGGGTGATCGATTCACAGAATGGATGGTTCCACCATAAAATCGAGAACCGCCCGCTAGAGACCAATTCTGTAAAATGCGAACCGTGAACTACCTGTTTGTTCCGTTGATCTACCTGAGAACTAAAACACCAGTCCAATCCAATTTCCAATTGGATCCTGATTATGGTTTAATGTCACCCACTCGTTCTATGAAAAAATAAAGTTGAATACTAATCTCACAAATATGACTCAATAAAAGTTATACATTTGACTAATTTATATAAAGTTGATCTAATACTAAAAACTAAAGAAACTTCTTGAGTTTGTACGACAAATGAAAGACTACAAAAGAAACTAGTGTATGAAGAAACTTAGGCAAGTAATGACATATCATGCCTTCTTCCTAATTCACCTTACATAAAACGTACAATCGGGGCTTTTTTTCACAAGTTAAGCGAAGAGAGCAGATATTATCATATTGGGATAAAGTCTTTTTTTTTTAATTCTGCAAGTCTGGATTTTTTTTTGGAATGATGGATTGGGCCTTTGAGAGATGATTTCATTTTAAAAAAATCGGACCGGTTGGACCAGTTGGATTGTTTCCATCCAAAATCAGGAACATAACTAATACCCGTCGATTCTAAAAAATTAAAATCGAAAATCGAACTGTACCGCAATTATGATCCAAAATCAGCTGATTGGGTATGGTCTGGTCCGATTTGGTTGAATTGTGATTTTTTTGCTCACCTCTAACTGTTACCTAAGCTATTGCCAACCACAGGTGAGGGCCACCAAGCCCTCGCCCAGCCATGAGGGTTGAGCCCTTGCATGGAGGAGGGTTACCCTCTTCGGATCTAGAGAGGACTGGACCCTTGCAGCCTAGGTAACGGTTGCCCTCCCCTAATCTAGCGAGGGCTCGACCCTGGCGGCCAGGCGATGGCTCAACGACTACCAATCGATGACAATGAAAAAAAAATAGTAATGAATTATAAAAATGCAAATAACACAAAAATTTTATAGATTTATTTAGGTTACCGCCGATTGTACCATGTAGGACAGATGGTATTCATGTTAGCATTTCCGGCCAAAATTAGCCAAATAGACTTAATTGGTACCAATGTAAAAGGTTTAAGACTAAATTGATCAAATGAAAGGTTTAAAACTAAATTGATATTAATGTAATTGGTTCAAGATTTTTTTTGGGTACTTTTCCCCTTTTCAATTGGTGGAACACCAGCTACAGAATGAACATAAATAGAAAGGTACTCGACATAGGATCTTCGTATGATGTCATGAATGGAGTTAATCATAGTGCAAAAAAACATATCTGGCCATTTTTCTTTAAGGGTGACGTGTTTTAGATCCTATCATGCCTTATTCTCATGTGCTGCGTTTGGTTGTCAAGAATAAAAACCTTTATCCTATCCTATGTTTGTTAGATCTTCATGAGGATAAAGGGAGATGTAACCTAGATAAAAATATCTTAAGAGATGGGTGGGATTGACTTGGATAAGATTTCTCAAGAGAGAAAAATGAGGAGAACTAGGTATTTTCCACAATCACCGTCTCTCCTAAGCATTGGGTTACCTCTTCGATAGTGCTAGATTGGGGTTTCTAGCAACAAAACCGAGTATCTCCACGATCTCATTCTTTAATCGATAGTTTGGCATGATATGAGATCATGTCCCTCGTTCTTTAATCGGTTGAACCTTTCCAACATTTTAAGAGGTCTCGACATATAATGAAGAACTCGAGGTTGATTATCGACTTGTGTGAGTGTATCTTCAACATGTGAAAAGAGGTTGAATAATTCTATTGCTTAGCACTTGTTTACTCATTCAACAAGACAATGAGCAAGGCCAGCGGGTCATTTTCACAGGATGTGATTCCAAATCATGACCTCTGGTTCTACTAGATTTGCTCGATCAATGTTGTGCTTGAATTTAGATGGCACAAATCCCTACTCAACAATAACTCACTCAACAAAACTTATCACTGAATAATTTCTAAAATATTTTGATGTTTTAACAAAACAGAGTCAATCTCAGCTATACATTATCTCTTCTTATTTGACTTTATATCTACAATTTACCAAACAGTAGATAGGATATGACATAATTCTTAGATTTTTATCTTATCTTATCTAATCCTATCTTGATTAGAGATGCGAACGACCAAACCCAACAATAGAGAATTAAGATCAATATTATTTATTTTGAAGCTTCAAAATCTTGTTTTTTTAATTTTTATTCTATTAATACTTCAAAAAGTTTAGAGCACAAGTTGAAGTCCATAACTTCGTTTTAAAGGAGGAACTTTTTCATTCTAGGAATGTTTGGTTCCTTTTGGTTCAAATGCTCGATATTGCGATTACTTGAGCTTCCAAATCATCTCATTTACTTATAATTGTGTTTATTTTGATTGTGTTAATACTTGCGAAAGTTTAGAGCACGAGTTAAGATCCACAACTTCGTTCTCTTCTCTCTATTAAGACAAGTTTTTTTTTTTAAACTCCTTTTCTACAGCCCAGAGACACGAGCAACGGGCGCAATGAAACAATCTATAGGCCTTTGACATCTACAGATAATTCTAATGCGGAGCAATTCACACAAGATGCCGACATTGCGATCTCCGGTTTCTGAATCGAAAGTTTTCTGATGTGCGACCAATGGCGTCAAGCCTATAGAAAATTAATTTTGAGAAAGATGAGAGGAGAGAGATTGAAGGGTATCATATGCAGTCAATTAACATATAACCCATCCAAAAACACACACACACATATATATATATATATATATGTACTACACTTATTTATTTGCGTGTGTGTGTGTATAGTTGTGGGAGGCACATGCTGTGGAAGCGAATGTCACAGAGAAGTCCCACGCGGTAGTGTTTCGGTCCTCGTAATTATGGGGAAACACCATCATGCATGCCAAAGTTCCCCTCCCCACATTAATTTGTTTATGACCACCTAATTAAAATAACCCACACTGTTGTAAGTGCTTCATTTATTCCACTAATTAACTAATTAGTTAGTTAGTTAATTATGTTGATGCCAGGCAAGTGTGTCATCTTGCAGAGGTCAGGCACAAGGCAACCCTCTCTTTTCCCAATGAGTAGTGTTGGATGCATTAAATGTCGACTTACAAAGGAGTCTCGTTAACGAGTATCAACGGCGCTATTTTTTTTAATCAAAATAATATTTCATTTACTTTCTCATTGAAATGCAAGATAGCAACATTCTAATTCAAAAAGCACGATTTCAAATCAAGACAAATCTCTGACAACTTTAAAACATAACAAGTTTTGGATAATAAGGGAAATCATCATAGATTACATATCACATGCTCAAAGAATATACCTATGACTTCTTCACATAAAAAATGGAGGCCGATCACTGAATCTGTCTTCAGTAATGAGCACACATCGAGAACTCCATATAATGGTATGGCTTTGCCTTTTGGCAGTGCGCGCCTATGTTTAGTGTCCCAAATACCATCACCGAGTAGAGTAAAATAGTTGAACAAATATAGATCTGATACTTGTGAGAACGAAACCTTCACAAAACTTCTATAATCTTGTTCAAAATTGAACTTATTCACTGACGAAATGTGAGGAAAATGAAACCCTGAAAACTAGTTAACATTGAACTTGTTCACCAACAAAATTGTTCAATGGCGCTAGTTAAGATTACTAAAGTTAGCAATAACTTGTGTAGACACATTTTGAAATTTGAAGAGGAATAAGTTCCCAAAAAAGTGACGTGCCTCGAATGGATATATTGACGGTGAACAAATTAATCCTTAAGGACACTTCAACATTTTCCTCTGTTCCTCTCGAGCGATTATTAAGCATAATTGATTGTTTGACTGTGCACCTAGGAATTTGTTAACAAAATCTTACAAAATAAGGGTATGTACGGATTAATATCTTGTGATTCACGTTATTCTTTTTACTTTTCTTAAAACCGAAACACTCGAAAATTCCACATAATGCAAATAAAGACACCCGGATTCATATATGGTGTTTTCATAATTCTCGTATATATATATTTTTCTTTTAGTTGAATTGAAGCATAAACTTTAAGTTAAATGATGAATCCTTATTAAGTATGGTATTTTTTTTTTGTAAAGCTCATTTATAACTTGTGATAGCTTTAATAGAGAGCAGAAAGAATATTATGTTCAAGATATTAAGAGAAGGGGCAGGCCTAGTTCTTTAAATGCTAAAAATAAATCAATTTGTCAGTTGACCGTAACTCCTAAAGTTACGCCCGTGCTCGATTCCCATTTTCATGTCATAGCAAAAGCAACTTTTCTTCTTTATCCAGACATCGGAAACAAGCGTACCAAAACATAAACACCATCCACCATGACACGAGTGAAAATGAGGAGAAGTCTAGAAATGGGATCGGCAAATATCATGTCGAACTTTATTAATATCGAATTTGCATGGATGGAATTGTTTTTCTTCCTGGCTCCGTTTATTTCGTGAAAAATAAATAATTTAAAAAATATTATCTTAAAAGTGATAGATTATATAGCTTACAGAAGCTGAATGAACGAAAAGTTCTGTTTATGAAAATATTTAGACATAAATTATTATAGATAATAAAAATAATTTTCACAGACTAAAATATCTAATGCGATACAAGCAACTTTAGAAAAATAATTTCTTAATTAGTCATTTTTCAATGAAACAAGCGCAACTAATTGAGTAATTCCCTCGATGGTGTGATCTTTGTCTCAAATAGGAAGATCTTGAATGAACTCTTGACTCGAAGCTTTGTGTTCTTGATGCTCAAAATTGAAGGTCTCGATCCTTGGAAGCTTCGATCTTAGTAGATGAAGATTGAATCGGGATTTGGAGCTTGATCAAACAGAGGTTCAACTCGAGTTGGTGAAGGTTGCTTGGGCCTTGGAGATTTGATTTAAGTTCTGCAGCTTGGAGCTTAATCTTAAAAGACATCATCGATCAGTAATGTTCCCTCCATATAAGACTTGGGAAAATGCTTCCCTAACAGTACTATCATGAATAATACAATCTCAATTATAGATCTACATACTATCATCGTGTATTTTGCATAAAGTACTTATTAATTGGGAAATCATGTGATTAGAAACAACTAACAGTACTATCAAACTATTAAGTTAGTAGTTTCTTAAGACTTGAAATAAAGAGCTCTTGATGTTTATAGTATCCAATAAGGGGTTTTGGTATAAAGAAATCACATTCCGTGAATTTACAGAATTTTCGATACTTGAGAAACAGGTTCTTTGGTGGGAATGGATGACCAACAACATAGCAATCTTATAGGAATTCTAGAGCTGCCGTCGAAAATTTTTTGTGGAGCCATTGCCATTACTCGAGCCCATCAGCATCAAACCACCAATCGGAGGTTGAAATACTAAAGAAAGAACCATGATTTTCCTAGATAATGACAATAAATCAAGTTATTCGAGCTTAAGAGTAAGCGAGACTCCAAATTATAGGAGAGTAACGCGTCGTTTGTTTCGCAAAAAATGAATGATTTGACAAATAATTTCCTGAAAATGCACTTATATTGCTTTAAATTATTAACCAACGAAAATTATTTTTATTCTCGACAACAATTTATGCCTAAACATTTACCTTGACAATGAAGATATATTTAATTCATTGATTTTTATAAGTGATACAAGCAATTTTTTTAGGAAAATATTTTTCAAATCATTTGTTTTACGCAAAACAAACATAGCCTTTTAAGTCTTTAACAGACTAGAAAAGGAGCTTGGGACAAAACACATGCATGCATTACACAAGAGAAAAAGGAATGAGTCCACCTAGTTTCTTGAATTTGAAAGGCACGAAAAAGATATCATGAGGCGGGTTTTTTAGGTCAAAGGTCATTTAGGGCTAAAAGGGACCTTTTCGTGATATTCCAAAAGGCAAGAACCTCAAAAGGTAATTTTGATCTCGTGGGGAGAATTAGCCCTACTACTTAAGCCATGAGCTGGAGCCTCAATTTAATACAGGTGGACCATTTTATTTCCGTCTGAATAAAGTCAAGAACTTTATATTTATTACTAAACTTCGAACCATCCTTAAGACATATAAAAGACAACGTACTTGTTCATTAATATTTCAATTTTAACTCACTGACCACCATCTCTCTCTCTCTCTCTCTCTCTCTCTCTCTCTCTCCCCACAAACTTCCAAACCAAGAGAGAATTGATGGAAAGGGAGATTCATCGCGAGTTTTATTCTGTTTGTTGTCCTCTGATAAGTCCACGATGAAACAGCAGACAATCGCCCTTATCTGCTCGATCAGCCCTATTCTTGATCCCTCCTCTGATCTTGACAGTCCCAAGGAGACATGCTTTTGGTGAACCTCAAACACATCCCTCCTCGCCATTCCACAAGCTGCAGATTCGAGAATCCTCAGCCCCATGGCTCGGCTTGAGATCAAGAACGGCGTGGCGAGGTTTGGACGTAGCAGAACGGGCTCGCGCTCCACCGGGTCGCTCTCGGCTTCTCCAATATGACCATGGTTCCTGCTCAAAGCCTCTCTGATAAACACCGCCGCCGTCACCGTCATCGTGGTCCTCAAGTTTGCAGCAGGTTCTTTGGTTATGCTAATTGTTGCGACGCAATCGGCAGCAGCGATTACACAGCTGGTTGTGTGGTTATGAGCCGAGCTGAAGCCAGGTCACATGATTATTCCGGCGAAATTACTTGCGTAGGAGGATCTGATCTGGTGATTGGTCCGGAAGCAATGGCCGAGGACAAAGCAAGAATCACTGGCAGTCCCAATGAAGCAGAAGCCTCTACCTCAAAGGACATGGCTCGTCAAGACGACAGCAAGGACGATGAGGGTTGGCTACAGTTGAGTATAGGCGGTGGTCACATCTCGACCACGATTGCTACACGCGGCGAGAACCACGACCGGACAGATTTAAGCATCAAAAGAGGTGCCGGACTCGTCGAGCTTGACCTGATATCCAGCGGAAATTTGCAACAGACAGGTCCATTGCCATTAGCTCCCGCCCTCACTGTCCCTAAGGCCGAGCTCAACCCGTCTCCTAGAACGCCGCCGACGAATTTCACGGGCGCGACAACTAGTTTTAGCGCGTCATCGTTTAGTTACTTTCACTACCCAGTTGGCGGAGGTAGCTCTACTGATTTTCCTCATCACCAAGAGATTAACTGGGCATTTAGGCCTCCTTATTCGTACCCACAAAGCCACGCACCTTCTCCGTCGTCCTCCTCTTCTTTATCCTTGATGCCACTCAGACCGTACTTCGCGCGGCCATTTCAGCTGCAAATGGGAGTGGACGTGGCGGGGCCGAGCTCGGACATTAGGATCATTGATCCCCCAAGAAGACCCCATTCTGGGATTTGGTTTATGCTTCAAGCATCCCAAAACCAGTGAGTATTTCTATGAATTTGTAGTCCCATTTGAGTCTTGATCTACCCTCAGTTTCCACCCAACGATGATTTATCTGTAATATAGTTGTTCATTTTTTTCTCTCAAATGCAGGGCAAAAGAGCCGTTCTTGCCTCAAATACCTAAGAGCTACCTGAGAATCAAGTAAATATTTAAACTCCTCTTGGCTCTTCAATTGCTCTTGAAATTCATCTAGGTGTTCTTTTTTGCCTCGTTAGTTTCTGCTGGAGTTCCTGCATTATGTGGAGTTTGATCATTGGTTCAATTTGTTTTACTTTTCTGAAACATTAAGAGACGGAAGGATGACCGTAAGATTAATCATGAAGTATTTGGTCAACAAGCTGAGACTCGGTAGCGAATCAGAGGTATGTCAAATTAAAACCCTCACATTCTTGCACTTATAAGTTTGTTCTCCTTAGAAATGCTGCTATTTAGTGAAGAAACTCTACAAAACATGCTGTTCATTAGATTTCTTAAATTCTTGCATTGAAATGCTCTTCTCTCTTTTTTCTATTTTCTTTTTTTTCCTTATTTTGTTTAATGGAAACATGTATGCCAAGGGTGTGTTTAAATCTTGCCATCAAGTGAATACTCGGTAATATTTGCCAAAAAAAAACCTAAATTAACAAGAGTGGTTGGTGTCTGAAACTTGACAAACATGGAATCGCTAAGTTAATCTTCCCTGGTCCAAATAATTTCTCGCTTGATCTGTTAGCACCATATTTAGGTGGGAAGTACATGTCCGACAGTGTAGTCGTCTTCTCGCTTTGTTCTTATTAGCTTTCGAAGTCATTCATCGATGGGTCGTGTCGAGAGGAAAAGATCAAACTCAGCTATTTTTGGACTAATTAAGGGGTGAGATGAGTCTATGGAACGGTCGTGAGAGTGCTTATTAGTGGACGGATTAACGTGTGCAGGGGTTTCGAAGAGGAATGTTCGATAGCTCAGAAAGGCACCTAGCACCCAGAAAACTTGTGAAATAGGAAGAAACGTAGCTCTCATTCTTTGAGCCGAATGCCTCACATATTAGCCCACATACCCTCGTGAAAGTAATGTTTCCATCATTCGACATGCCTTGCATTAGAAACAGGAGAAAGCACAACCCAACTCCCTCCTATGGGCAAAAAGAAACAAATTTAAGAAAACACACACACACACACACACACACACACACACACACACACACACACACAAAGAAAAATAAGCCATTACTAACTTTATTTAATCGCATATATGGCATATAATAGCATGTGTTGCTGTATGTGGTTACGTGATAATTTAATAGGGTCTCTCTCTCTCTTTTTGTCCCCCTTCGTTTCCTTTTTCAAAAAATTACCTTCTCCACTTTTGGGTCAAGACAAGGCACAACTGAGTTCTAGGGTTCTTGTCTTCATCATCATCGATCAATCATTACCACCAATTAGTGGATGTGTATGAAATCTTTGGTACCATCTGTTGTTGCTTGATCCTTGGGAAGAAAGTGTGTTAGAGTCTCGAATTTATATCTTACTTGCACGGAATATGAGAACGAGTCATTAGTGTAATCAAGGGATCCAATGATGGGTTTTTCAAGTGATTTTAAGTGACAATCATTGCTAAAAACGTAGTTCTACGAGGTCAATCATGTTTGCACAAGATGGAAAAAACCAATCTTTTGAGGATCGAGTAGATTGGAGTGTGTTTATTTGTGCGTACAATGCGTCTAGTGCACACTAAATCGTGTAATGCATTTCAAAATATTGTGCATACTTCTTTTAAATGTGCTTATTGATGAGGATCTATGATCAAAATGTGCACAAAAAGACATTATGATTATGCAATACATTCCAAATAATGCCTGCTCCTTTTAAAGGGTGCTTAAAGATACATAATGCCCTGTTCATTCAAATTACCATGCTTATGGGAAATTGTTCATTTATTCAAGGATGTAGAGCTTTGAGCCTTAGGTTTAGATACCAAGCGTAAGTGTTTTTCTCACTTCCCAAACGTAGTTCAACTTAAAGGGGTGTATTCTGATAAATCTAGGTTTTTGTCTCTATTGATTAGAGGTTTCATGAGGAAGATAACCTTAAAATTTGGAAAATTTCATTCTATTAGGCTGAAAAATGGAGTCTCAGCTAAGCCAGTGCACCGTCCTTTGAGATTCATCGCTAGAGGAGAGTTTTGGCAGTCTCATATATCTACTAAGATATAAATCGGAGAAATACACTTAAGCTATATTGGTCATAGTTACTCTTACAGCTGAAAAATTTCCTCCAAAGGACAAGAAAAATAAGAAAATAAGAAAATTTTCTTTTGACGCATATGCTCTGAGAACCTAACATTTTCATGTTTCCCCATAAGCAAGCCAGATGTGCTTGGACTAACTATTGAGGAGAAGACAAGAGAGACCCATCAACAAGCTAGGGATCATAAAATTTCGGCAAAAGCCAATTCATGTTTGCTTCGCTTCCGGGCCAAATCTGAAATTTTGAGTGTCTTTGTTTGTACATGAATCTATGTGCTTAAATCACTTGCTTTTGAAATTATCAAGTTATTATTATTCAGGCGCGATAGGCCAAAAAAATGTAGTATGAATGCTTTAAATCACATATAGAGATCGTATTTTCTCTATTCTTTTCGATTTTTCACCCACCTAAATCATGTTACATAAAAAATATCGATTGCTTTGTTGTTGGGTCTTGTGTCACCTACTAACATTCCCTAGGGCATTATAAAAAACCACATGATTCGTATATGTTGTGGTTGAAGTCAACCCTAGCACCGTGATTCGGATGCATATAATCTTTTTTTTTTCCTCTCTTTCGTGGGTCTCTGTCTTTTGTTGCATTACATGCCCATGAACTAAGGACATGACACTCCTTACCCCCCCCCCCCCCCCCAAAAAAAAAAAAAACTAAGGACATGACACTTCCTTAGCTAATTTTTCTAAGTTTTGTATATTAATCACGTCCAGATGAAAGATAACTATATGTGCAACCGCCAAGAATAAGAACCATACAAACCCTTCTTCTCCTCTCTCTCTCTCTCTCTCTCTCTCTCTCTCTCTCTCTCTCTCTCTCTCTTCCCACCAAACACCCATACACGTAATCTTCACATTACTGTCATCCATCACATAGAATATAGACAAATATTTGTTTTATAGCTCTCAACATTCTCTTTGGTTGTTCTGTCCGAAGCTCTCTCGGGCAATTAAGTAGTCCGGGTCAAACGTATGAAGCCAATTATTTGGCATTTTCTTAGTGCAATCTTGGCACCATTTGCCAGCGTGATGACACACAATACGTACACAATCATCTATAGTGCGTGTCATGTTGTTACGTGGACCGAGTTATATACTAATGTAGAAAAATCCCCGACTTATTAGGTACACACATATATGCATATAGGAGCCAACTAGCGGCCAGCCAAAATATTGAGACTTCAACTTTCAACCTTCACTAAATGGCATGCAACTAAACTATACTATTGGTAGCTCATTGGTTTATGGAAACTTTTGTCCGTGAGATGAATTTCGTCTATTCATAGCTTAGAAATAACGTGAGAATCTATAATTTCGTTTTATTAGATACGGGTAGATTTGCGAGATCAATCCGATCTAGCAAAAGTAGTACTTGATTCGTATTTAGGTCACGAACGAAGACTTTTAGCTTTGTGTTCATACCATGGTCGGCATAGTTCTGGGGTATATTTCTTAGTGATGATTGGGCACAATATGGTCGCAGCACTTAGAGTACGTTTACGTGCGCATGAATGAAAGTCTGGCGGGGATCATCAACACCCCGAAAAGAAAAAGGGCTGATGTGATTGATTGGTAGGAAGGCAAAGATCGTTTTCCTATTCACTTTTTCTTTTTTCGCCTTTCTTTTTATTCAACCTTTGTTTTTTTTGTTTTTGTTTTATTCCTCTCCCTCCCGAAAGAGCATTGACTTTAGACATGTTAGAAAAAAAGATCATCAGCTTGAGACGATCGATTCTGGCCCTAGTTGACACTCATGAACATCAAAAAAGAGAATCGAAAGCAGGAGATTTAAGCACGTCCAAATCCCATCGTAGGGCCTTAAAGATCACACGTGGACCCACTCATCCTCAACCCTTCTTTCTTTCTTTATTCTTTACTTTCCCTTTCGTTACGTCTCAAATGAAAATTAGCCGAATAATTCCCTTTTTATTACGTCATGCTTTCGCTTCTTTGACCTCAGCTTACATATAGGTCAAGTGGGTCCTTTGTAAACCCTAAATTTTCTTCGTTGCCACCCATTTTTTCGTTTGGTGCTTAGGACAAATCCCCATCAAGAGCCCCATAAGTGGTGCGCCTCGATGTGATCACAAGAGGCCCCATCGAGGGGGGCGAAATGGGGACGAAATCAAAGGGGGAAAAGGATGAGAATTCCTTTTCTTATTTTAAAGAATTGACGTCGGAGGAAAGCAATGCATGAGGGATGATTCAACAGCAGAATCATTCCAACATGCTGAGAAAGATACAAAAAATAAAGCTAAGGAAACACAAATGGGCCTCTCCACCACAATATAATAAAGACCCTTGAATGGAATGCATGCACAGGCATAAAATCCTGTAAAAAAGGGTAGGTTCGATATTCAATAATTAAAGATCCATTATTACTTGGCAGGTTTACGAGTATATTGTACCATTATTTAACGGGAACAATAATAAGAAGGGGTGGTTCGTGTGAGTGACTATTGATAATGGTGTTAAACTTAGGTCTCTCTAGGGTTATTGAACAAGAAAAATGGAGAAAGCAACGTGAAGAGGACGTGCATGAGATGAGGTGGATAGAACATGTGTGTCTGTAGATGTCTACATGCAAGTAGGTAAAGATATTTTGATTATTAGGGCTTATTCGTCGCCGTGCTTTCTGGGTCCTTTCTTTCTTTTAAAACATCAAATGAGAATAATGCAGGAAAAGATTAAGGAAATCTTGGTATTTTGTTTATGTTGTAGTGGAAGTCTAAGGCATCATGATTTATTTATTTTTTTTCTTTTTTTAGCTTAGGAGCAAAGTCTTAGGTGGGTCCGATGCATATGATTAAACTCGGGCAGGTTTCGATCGTGGGGTGGCTGGGCAGCCCCAGGTCCAATTTCTTGGGCACATAGAGAGAGAGAGAGAGAGAGAGAGAGAGAGAGAGGTAGGTGTAGTAGGGTTAAAGTAGACGTTACAAGGATGTGTTTGAGTTGAGATATAACCCATGAAAGCGTATGATGATGAATCACATTGCTTGCCGTCGAAATATTTCGATGGATTTAAATGATTGATTCGTCTGTGGATATTTACGTAAATCTTTTGATGATTACTTTGGCTATTTCAATCATAAGGGACTTCGACCCGCTTTCCTTCGCCAAACCCCGATTCACATAAACTCTCCCGAAACCCTAATTATTCGTTTTGGATTTCCTGATTTGAACAAAATGAAGCAGGTCGAGATAAGATGTAGAGGGCAACACCTACTGCCGAGCTTGACGTTGCAGCACGTGAGGGACCAGGTTTGGAGCACCGGCCGGAGGGATCAGGCGGTGACTTTGCTTCCCGAGTCCTCCACCGCGGACCATCTCATGGTGCTTCACTACAGCCGAAGCAGCGGGGACGGTTGATTATAAACGCCCGGCCATCAATTAATTAACTGGGAAAAAATAGGAGGAAGAAGAAGAAGAACGTGACTAGTGTCATTCCCCCCCCCCCCCCCCCCCCCGCGTCATAATCCATGTTGATTAACCGATTAATCGGCTCTCTCACGTTAAATTATTGTGGTCAGCACCCAGCTCTTCATTCTTTCTTTCTTTCTTTTTTTCCTTTTCCCCCTCCTTTTTATTGGTCACTCTCTCTTTTCTAAATTAATTCTCTAATTGGTGGAGAAAGAAACTCTAAAAGTTACTGTACTAGGAAATAAATTTTTTTTTGGGTTTAGTAGAATTAATCTGCATGGGACCCAGCTTGTTGAAGGGTTCATATTTATTACCTGATGTTATTATTGCTAAGGTTCATAAGTTACATTTTTATATATGTTGCCTGCCTTTCTTCACTTTTTCTCAAAGTCAGATTTGGGGGGCATTTCCGTAGTCCTATGTTGGAAACTTTTCTTCTTCTTTTTTATGAGGAGGAGAAGTTTGCTGATTGTTTATTGATCAAATCGTCGTCTTCAAGACAAAAAAAAATGTTAGAATTTGAGAAAGTGACTGCTTCCACATTCTCCACACGTATCGAAGAATCACTACTAAGACATCGAGATTAGTGCTATTTCGAAGTACTGTGTCGTGCGTCTTTTGGCCCGAGGTTGTGAACAAATTGGGCATTGATGCTTTCGGTGACAATCAATATGTTATTGCAGAAAGAGAGACGGTTTGGTAGAGCGGTCATAAAGTTTAACTCAAAAGGTCTTCTACGAGGAAAGATGAGAGGGTCTTGTTTACGAGTTTTCCCGTTGAAATGTGTATCAACTTTGAGCCCGTCATGCAAAAGTTCGACCCACATCGAAAGATGTGCCTGCCTGATACGTATTGCATGAAGTCCGAAGGTGTGAAGCGAGACACAATAGGACTCCTTGGTGGATTTTTGCACCCAAAAATTGCTAAGGTCGTCGATTTTCCAAAAAAGTCTTATATCCATTATAGTTGTGTCAATTCGGTTTTAAATTTTTTTTTATCAGTTCAATCCTAAAATTTTTGCATTTATATCGATTCAGCCCCATTGACTGGTCGACGCTAACGTTGACAATTTTTAATAAAATTTTAATATTTTCATTATAGTGTTCAATGACTTTTTTTTCTTGTCTTTTTTTCTTTTTTCTTTTCTAGGCCTGCCGGCCCTAACAAAAAAAAAAAAGAAAGAGTAAAATTATTAACAATATTAAAATAATTAAAAAATATTAAAATACCATTAAAAATGGTCAACGCCAATGCCATTGGCCCATGTCGGCATTAACAAGTCAAATGGACTGAATTAGTATAAATGCAAAAGGTTTAGAACTGAATTAGCAAGAAAAGATATTTATGAGTAAATTGGCACGATTGCAATAAGTTCATGACTTTTTTGGTAATTTTTCCGGTTATCGATATGGATAATCACGTGATTAGAACATATGAGATTACTAAGCACGCGGCCCATTGTTGATGACCACAAAGGTTATTATCGGTATAGATGCGTATCGAAGACCATTACTGATCAATAGTTGAAATACGACTACGAATGGCTAGTGATATTCAACAAGAGTATCGATTAGTGAAGGCAACAGGATACTGAATGGAGCAAAACAAGGAGAATTGATGCCTGAAGGATGTCTTGTCTGGAGGAAATTTTTGGAGTGAAACTGTTGAAAGATAAGGTGATGGAGATCGTCGAACAACGAGAACACGAATTTGAATGAGCAATTGCTTGAAAACAAGAACATGATATCGTGAGAACAAGGACACGAGATTTTCGAAGATGAAGGAACATGGCTGCAAGCGTAAGAGAACTGCTCTGGGACGTTTATGGCACAACCACTACGAGTACCATAGTTTGTCTACTGAAAAGCCCCGCGCACAAACAAACAAATCTAGGGAAAATTGTCAAAGAAGTCCTAAACCTATTCTACTTTTGTCAATTCAGTCATAAACCTTTTAATTTTGCCAATTCAGTCCTAAACCTTTTGTATTTACGCCAATTCAGTCCTAAACCTTTTTTTTCCGCCGATTCAGTCCTAAACCTTTTGTAATTATGTCAATTTAGTCCATCCGGTAAATTTTCACCGGCCGGCTTTGACGTGGACGCCGGCTGACCGGTGACCTAATATTTTAATATTTTTTTAAAAAAATTTAAAATATTTTTCTTTTTCTTTTTCTCCTCCCATCTTCTTCCTCTGCCTCTTCGTCTTCCTGTGCTCCGATCATCTCCTTCCTCAACTCCGGCGACAGACCAAAGGACGGCTGGTAAGGCTTGCCGGCCTCGCCATGGCCGAGCGAGGCCCGACCTTGCCGTGGCTAGGCGAGGCCGAGCCTCGTGACAACCGAGCGAGGCTCGCCTCACCAACTCGGATCTGGGTGAGATTAATCCTCGCCAGCCCAGATCTGGGTGAGACTATTGCGACCGTTTCCTACTCGGGTTCTTTGGCTTCGTTTTGTCTCGTTATACTTGCTCAATGTTTTTGTCGAGCTCATCTCTTCTGACTTGAATGCATCGTCGTCTTCGTCTTTGTCTACCTACGCACTCAGCGGGAGGAGAGAGAGAGAGAGACTGACCGGTGGGTCGTTCCTTCGTTTCTTTTCCTCACGAACGGATTGATCGGAAGCCGGCTTTGAGCAGGTCGTGTGCTGAGGGATTTCATCGAGGGTTTTTCGAATGGTGGAGAGATTTTGTGGACAAGCTCTGGGTCCCCAAACAAATCGACCCGAAACCCACCCCCAACAATAATAACCCCTCCTCCATCAAGAACCAGGGAGGCAAAATCTGCATCCTCGTCGCCAATGGCGACGGCATGCGGGGCACCCTCCTCAGCAAAGCCCTCGCTCAACTATGGTGATAGACCAGAGGCACGTCCCCGCCCAAATCTAGGTTGGTGAGGCGAGCCTCACCCGACCGTCGCGAGGCTCGGCTTTGCCCAGCCACAGCGATGTCGGGCCTCGCTCGGTCGTGGCAAGGCCAATGAGGCTAGTCCGTCGCCGGAGTTGAGGACGGAGATGACTGGAGCACAAGAAGACGAAGAGGCAGAGGAAGAAGATGGGAGGAGGAAAAAAGAAAAGAAAAAGATAAAAAAAATATTTTAAAAAATATTAAAAATATTAGGTCGCCGGTCGGTCGGCGTCCACGTCAACGCCGGCCGGTGAAAATTCACCGGATGGACTAAATTGACATAATTACAAAAAGGTTTAGGACTGAATCGGCGGAAAAAAAGGTTTAGGACTGAATTGGTGCAAATACAAAAAGTTTAGGACTGAATTGGCAAAATTAAAAGGTTTAGGAGTGAATTGGCAAAAGTACAATAGGTTTAAGATTTTTTTTGACAATTTTCCCAACAAATCTATTACCGGTCAGTTACTTGTACTGTTCTACATCGTACTTTTAAATCTTTAGACTAGCATTGTCGATTAAATTTTGATGTGTTTCTTAGTTGTACCTTCTAGATCCATGTCATCGATTATCAACGTGTGTATCTATCTAGGTGTTGCCTCATTGATTAAATTCTGGTGTAGCTAGTAATCAATTAACTTCCAGCACAGTTTGTCTACGTTTGGTTCCGTTTAAGTGGCTGTATTTTTCAATCTTTGTCATCGATTCCGACATAGTTTGTGTATGTATGGTTTTGTTCAAAGTGGAATTATCATTATTTCTTATTTTCCTTGTAATATTTCCTGCCTAGAATCGCCTCATAACTTGTCTTCTTTAATAAAAAATGAAGAACAACTTTCAGTGAAATATATTTGTCACAAGATCAATATGGGCGAAACAATGGAATAGAAGTCTCGATGAAGTTGAATTCATTGTGATGAATAGTTTAAACTTTTAAGTAAATGTGTGTTCTATTGAATCTATTGATGGGCTTAAATTTAAGCTCCATCTTGGTGAAAATATCTAGTGAGGGCATCATGATTCTACTGCACGTCCCAACAAGTCATATTAGAGCTAAGCTAGGATGAGTTGAGCGACTTGTTGGCTAGTGAAGAAGGATACATGAAAATCGATAGATTATATGAGAGTAGTTTCAATTTTTGAAGGTATATATTGAAGATTACATTACCAAAGGAATCTGCACTTGCCCTTGTATGGAAAGAAGCCACAATTACTGAAGCAAGCTGACTGGGGATCTACTAGATCGACAAGTGTTTAGTGTAATTAAGCTAACGGTGGTCCCTAATGTCACATTTAACACTGTGAAAGATAACACCATTGCAAAATTGATGAATACCTTATCGAACATGTATGGGAAGCTCTCTGCCATCAACAAGGTTTACTTTATGCAACCTCTAATTCGCTTAAAGATGAGTGAAGCTGAGATGATTGCTGAGTGTATCAAAGAATTCAATGTGATCGCAACCAATTGAGATTAATTTTGTCGATAGAGTGCATGCTCTGATTCTATTATCTTCATTGCTCAATAATTGAAGTGCTTATGTTCATGCTTTTTTAGTTCTTCGAATCAAGGAATTGTCATTTGATGTGGTTCGCAATTTGATTCTAAGTGAAACACACATTGAAGAGAATATGGTGAACATGTTGAGTCTACTCGTTATATTGTCTCGATATCTGATAGTTATTCAAATAATGTTGAAATAATGCGTGTCCAATAATTTAATAGATTAAGGATAGAGTTGTATTAGATGTAGATCTCTAAGTAAATTATACATCTCGGTTGAATCATAACGACTTAGATCTCATGTTAGCAATAATAGTCCAAATTTAAACAGAATTTGTCGATCTATGATTGATAGCATTGTATGTTGCAATTATGACAAAAGGGTGCATCATAGAAGGGGTTGCTTAAAATGAATAAACAAAAAAGTAAAGAAATTAGAATTGAGTCTTCTCATGAATTTGATAGTAATTCAAATAACGTTGATTTTTTTGTCTAACACTAAAGATTCGTCACTTGATGGATGATTGTTGGATTCTGGTTGTTCCTTCACTCCACACTAAATAAAAACTGATTTACAACGTACAAGTGCACGGATAATGGTAAAGTGTAATTGCAAAATAACGCTGAGTAAATATAGTGGGTTTTGGTAGGAGTGATCGGTACAAGGGTGGGTTGGTTTCATGTCTAGAACCGAAACCGGCCTAAATTTTTTTTTTGTTTGTAAAAGAATAGTCTTCAGAAAAATGGAATGACTTATTCATAAAATGTTTTTAAAAAAGTTGAATGAAATCTTTATACCGAAGAGGCATTCATCAAATACGTAGAGTACGTGGAATTTTCTGACTGAAAACCTTATTTGTCTAGACAAAATATCCATCAGGTCTAAGAGCTCAATTTGATTATTGAACTGTCAAAAATATATTGAACAAGAAGCAAAATCCAGATGAAGTAGTTTAGGGAAATTTCAAAACAAAAGTGAAAAAAAACATGTGAGCATTAAGGGTGGGCAAAGGAATCGAGAACCTCTTAGAACCAAGCCAGATTGGCTTGGAACCAGCAATTTTCATGGGGATCGATCTGGTTCGTGGTTCCAATTTACTAGAACCAATGAGAACCAGTCCGGTTTCAAGCGTGAAACCGCCCACTCACCCACCTAAACCAGACCGGTATGTACGTATGTACGTATGTATCTCTAAAAAATTCCAACTTACTTTCAATGAAATTGAGTCCTTGCCTGCTTTTTTTTTTCTATTTACCCTATGTGGTTCTCATAACAGAACACACAACAAGATGCTACCATTTACTCTACAGTCTTTCTCAACCTCCTCATAGGTGTCTCTGTCAAGTTTAACGTGTGAAAATGATAAGAAAGAGACGAAACCAAATTTCCAAATGGGAGCATTCATCCTAAAAACACAGTATTATTTTGTGTTTGATAAGCATCGGACCCTCATGTAGATTTCTTTATTATTATTACCTTTTCCCTTGTCAAGAAATACTCACAAAGAAATTAGGTTCACCATTATCTTAATTGATAAATGTAATTTTGCAAGGATTGGGGATCGGTTTTGTGGTTCTTGGGTGGACCATTGCACCAATGGCATGTTCCTGATTCCAATTTTTTAGAATCGATCCTTAGTGAGAAGTTCCCGATTCTATGGAGGGAATAGCCCACCCAAACCATGCTCACCCCTAGTGGATATGGATAGTCACGACTCAAAGCCATCAATTGGCAATGGCAAACTTCCAAAGCAATCCAAACCTTAGTACACCGAAATTAAAACCGTCAACAAAGAAATAAAAAACAAAGCCAACATAGAGAGAGTACCTAAGTGGGTTGATTGATAGTCAACCAATAAAGGTGAGGATTTGACCCGCCAGACGGAGAGAGATAGGATGAGATGGCGATGGCGATGGCATAAGGTGGGACTCATCAGAGAGAGAGAGAGAGAGAGAGAGAGAGAGAGAGAGAGAGAGAGAGAGAGAGAGAGTGCTTGTAAAATAAACAAAAGTTGCATCTTTACAATCCTACATAGGATGGAAAGAAGAGTGCAAGTATCTTTATTAGTTGAAAGGTTACTATAATCTTTCAAAATAAAGAAATGTGCAAATTGACTAGACTTAACTGTACCCACGTGCAAGTGCCTGTGTGATTGTGCGATTTTAGCGCAGTTATTAGGTGCACTTAGCATTTAGCATTTAATAATAAATTTTAATTGTAATGTCCTAGCGAAACAATACGACTATTTATTTAGAAGTTGTGATTACTTTTAATATTGATTTCAAATTTTAATTGACTAATTATGTTCAATAGTTATAACTCTTCATACTTAACAGTTCAGACATGAAGAATTGTGTCCATTCGAGTTAGCAGTTTAGACCTTTGAAAAGTTGTAATCTTTTGTACAAAAAATTGCTTTCAAAAAATGAAAAGGTATGATTGAATAAACTATTTTAGATATGAAGAGTTGCATGAGAATTAACTGCTTTTCAAAGGCAAAAATGTGTGTTCATTTCTCATTATATATTCAAGTGTTCCTTTTATTTTGAGAACAATTTTTCTTCTTTAATTTTTGTTCTTTCCAATCAAGAGAAGTAGAGCCTTCATTTTTTATTATTTCCTAGAGAGTTTTTGGAAAATATTAAAATTGTTATCTAATATTCTTGTTTAAGACTCTATTATATCCTGAAGGATTTTTGTTAGTAACTATTAACAACATTATGGGCGAATAATTCTTTAAAGAGAGTGCCATCACACCTCAAGGTTTGATTCCTTTATTCATCCAATTCAACAACATTTTACCAACAATTTTAAGGAATTATTCTCAACAATGGAGTCAAAACCAATGAACGTTATGAACCAAGATATGGTGAAACTAAACTGGTTCGATGGCAACAATTTTGCTTGCTAGAGAGACAAGATGATGTTTCTTCTCACTGCCCTAAAAATTTTCTATATCCTGGACCCCAATTTAATGCCTATAGAGGATCTGGCACCTACCATTAAAGGAGGAGAGCCTAGTGCTAAAGACGTTAAAAGGGTCAATAAGGAGAGGAAGAAACGTGAAGAGGATGAATTGCTTTGTATAGGACATATTCTGAACACTCTATGCAATTGACTATATGATTTGTTCACAAAGATGAAATGTACCAAAGAAATTTGGAATGCGCTCAAATTCAAATACAAAGCGGAGGAGTAAGGTACAAACAAATATTTGATTGTCAAATATTTTGACTTCAAGTTCATTGATACTAAACCCTTATTGGAACAAGTCCATAAATCACAAGTACTAGTAAATAAAATTTGTGCCCTCAAGATAGATATTCTAGAATTCTTTCAAGTTGGAGCAATTATTGCAAAATTGTCTCCAGGTTGGAAAGATTATGGAAAAAGGATGCTGCACAAGTCAAAGAATATTACTTTGGATCAAATACAGAAATATCTTCGCATTGAGGAAGAATTGCATTTACGTGATAAGTCTGTTTTGTATGTTACCAAAGTGGATGCTGTGGAGGAAAATGAATTTCAATCCAAAACCCAGCAAAACTCGAAATGCAAGAGAGGACAAATTTTAAGAAGCCACAGAAGAAGAAGAAAGGTTGTTGCTCTATTTGTAGTAAGGAAAGTCACTATGCAAAGGAGTGCAAGCACTACAAGAGCACATTAAGATAAGAGCACTTCAACAGTAAAGAGATACAAATATGGTTGAAGAGAACTATGTGGCCATAGCTTCAACCAAGTTTGTTAAAATGAATATTTTTAAGAAAATTGATAATTATGTGGCCATGATTTCTAAAATCAATTCTGCTACTGTAATTGGTGGGTAAATTCTGGTGCAACGGTGCACATATGCAAGGATCAATAAATGTTTAAGCACTTTGAAAAGACTATTGAAGTGCAACTTCAAGAAGTCAAGATGGCAAATAAAGCACTTGCAAAAGTTGTTGGCAAAGGTACAGTCATTTTAGATTTTTCTTCTGAAAAAAAAATCCCTTTTTTAATGTACTATTTGTACTTAAAATTAGGAGAAATATGATTTCTATTGATTTGCTTTGTAAAAGAGGGTTTCGGGTTTTGTTTGAGTTTGACAATGTTATCCTGTCAAAGAATGGGCTATTTATGGGAAAGGGTTACACCAATAATGGCATGTGTCAACTGAGTATCAATAATAATATTGTGTGTTCTGCTTACGTTGTTGATTCTCCTCATTTATAACGTAGTAGGTTAGCATATTTAAATTTTCGCTATTTACAGAATATGAAAAAGTTGGATTTGATAAACTTTAATGGAGAAGTTGATAAATGTGAAACCTATGCCGAGTCCAAATTAACAAAGAAATCATTTGTTAGTTTTAAGATAAATTTGAGTTTATTAGATTTGATCCATAATAACACATGTGAATTCAACGGCATATTAACACGTGATGGTAAAAGGTATTTCATAACCTTCGTGAATGACTGCAATAGGTATTTATATGTCTATATTGTAAGATTAAAAGATGAAGCATTTACCATATTTAAGAAATATAAGACTGAAGTGAAAAATCAATTAGAAAGGAAAATTAAGGTTCTTCATTCAAATAGAGGAGGAGAATACTTTATAAATGAATTTTCAACCTTTTATAAAGAACATGGTATTATTCATCAAATTTTAGTACCATACGCTCCATCATAAAATGGTTTGATTAAAAGAAAGGATAGGCCTTTAGGATAAATGATCAATTATATGCTCTCGAACTCGAAGCTACCAATTAATTTTTAGGGTGAGGTATTACTTAATGTAACTTACATTCATAATAGAGTACCATCTACAAGAAATAACGTCAGCCCTTATGAATTGTGGAAAGGTAGAAAACCAAATCTATCGTATCTTAAAGTGTGAAGTGTTTTGCATACTACAAAGTACCTAATCCTAAAAGCACAAAACTTGGTCCTAGAACTATCAAAAGTGTCTTTGTTGGATATGTTGAAAATAGTAAAACTTATAGGCTTATTGATTTAGAGTCAAATATCGTTGTAGAATCAACAGATGTTAAATTTTTTGACAACAAATGTTCTATGGATTTTGAAATTATTGAGAATAATACTCACATGCAAGATACGAATAATACAAAACCCATAAAAATACATATAGATTCTCATAAGAAAATAACAAATGATTCTGAAGACATAATTGAAACTAGGAGAAGCACTGGAGTAAAAAAGCGAAGGATTTTGGTCTAGACTTTATTACTCATGTTTTTCTTGTTGAAGGAGACAGAGATAATAACGTGATAAATAAATATCCATTAGCATTAAATTTCTTACATTCCTAAAAATTTTAGTGATGCTATGTCTTCTAGAGATGCCTCTTTTTGGAAAGAACTAATATATGATGAAATGGACTCAATTATATCAAATAATACTTGGGTATCAGCAAACTTACCATAAAGATCTAAACTTATTGGGTGCAAATGGATTTTTAGGAGAAAATACAATTTTGATGGTTTTATCCAAATTTTTAAGACTAGATTAGTAGTCAAGGATTATAAACAAAAGAAAGGAATAGACTATTTTGATACATATGCTCATGTGACATGTATAACATCTATTCGAATTATTTTTTCTTTAGCATCCATTTATGACCTTTGTGTTCATCAAATAGATGTCAAGACTGCTTTCTTAATGGAGATTTAAATGAAAAAGTTTACATAGAATAACTAGAGGATTTTGTTCTTCTTGGAAATGAGAGGAAAATGTGTAAATTAGTTAAATCTCCTTACGGGCTTAAACCAACACCAAAGGAGTGGCATGGGAAATTTGATTCAATCATATTATCCAATGGTTTCAAGCATAATAGTGCTGATAATTTACTCTAAATTCACTAAAGATTATGGAGTATTAGTGATCTTATACGTTGATGATATGCTTATCTTTGAAACCAATATGAAAGAGTCATTGAGACTAAGAAGGATCTAACTTCAAACTTTAAAATGAAAGATTTGGGTGAAATAGATACTATCTTAGGTATTAAAGTTATATATATATTGGGTTTATTCTTTAAATTAATGTAACTATGTTGAAAAGATTTTAAATAAATTTAAACATCTTGATTTTAAAGAAATGAGTACTATATTTGATAACAACGCCAAATTAAATTATAATATTGGTGGAGAATTAGCACAACTTGAATATGCAAATGCTATAAAGTCTTTAATGTATCCAATGTGTCGTACTGGACCTGATATTGCATTTTCTATGTGTAAGTTGAGTAGATACACTAGTAATCCATGTATAGAAGAACATTGAAATGCGATTACTAGAATTTTTTGTTATCTTAAGAGAACTAAAAATTTGGAATTGTTCTATAATAATTATCTGGCTGTATTATGGATCTTCACGTTAGGTGGATGTACTATTTCTTAGGTGAGCAAAAAACGAACATGCATAACTCACTTAAATATGGAATCTGAATTTATTGCTTTAGTAATAAGTGGGAAAGAGGCTGAATGGATAAGAAATTTATTGATGGACATCAAATTATGGCCTAGTCCTATGTCTCTTATTTCTATTAATTGTGACAATCAAACTACTTTAGCAAAGGCTTATAGTAGCATTTATAATAGTAAGTCTAGACACATTGATGTAAGACATGATTATGTAAAACAATTGATTCACGATGATACAATGACAATTGTTTATGTGAGGGCAAGTAAGAATCTGGATAATCCTTTTACAAAGGCTCTTTCAAGAGATGTGGTAAATGTAACCTCAAAAGAAATGGGGATAAAACCCTTTGACTAAAATCACATGTAATGGTAACTCAATCTAATACTAGCATATCACTAATTATAAGGTTCAATGGGTAAAAATAAGTTATTGAAAGTGATTGTTGGATACTGACATTAGCCCAGACGTGAGAAGTCAGTATTGTCTATTATGCTTTAGAGATGAGTTATACTATTAATGAAGTATAGTAAGATTTAGTAACGTGTTTATTAGTAACAAAAACACGTGGAAATACTTCATATATATGGGCTTAAAAGTAGTGGTACTTCTTACAAAAGTTAGGGTTACTTTTTAAAGAGCTCATGAAACAAGAATAAGCACAAAGCCATAATAATTATGAACTTCTCATTGAAATAAGAGGTTTGTATATGTGCGGTATGTCCGATTATATTATTTAGAGTAACAAGTTTAAAGCCAAGCTACTTGTGACTTTGATAAAGTTTTGATATACTTGTACTAAATAAAGGTTTAACACGAAAGAGATCTTTATGTAGGTATATTAATCTCCTAGAAATGTTGACTTTATTTTTTGAGAAATTATATTTCCTGATTTTATTTTAAAAACAAAGTGGAGGATTGTTGAAATTTCTTTGTAAAACAAACAAAAGTTGCTTTTTTTCAATCCTACATATGATAGAAAGAAGAGTATAAGTTTATTTATTAGTTAGAAGACTACATGGTCTTTCAAAATAAAGAAATAGGCAAATAGATTAGACCTCACTATACCTGCATATAGATGGGCAAGTGATTGTGCGATTATTAGGCACACTTATCACGGTGTATGGTCGCAACTAACAATCGACATTAATCAACAATTATATCTTTATCTTTATTTTTATTTCAAAATTAAACATAATAAAATTTATTGTAACTTCCTAGCGAAACAATGCGACTATTCACTTAGAAGTTGCAATTATTTTTAATACTGATTTCAAATTTTAATTGATTAATTATGTTCAATAGTTGCAACTCTTCACACTTGATTATTTAGACATCAAAAATTGCATTCATTCAAGTTAGCAATTTTAGACCTTTGAAAAGTTACAATCTTTCAAACAAAAATTGCATTCAAAAATTGAAAAATTTTGATCGAATTAATTGTTTTGGACATAAAGAGTTATATGAAAATTAACTTTCTTTTTAGACAAGAAAAAGTAAGTTTATTTCTCGTTATATATTCAAATGTTCTATTTATTTTGAGAACAATTTTTCTTCTTTAATTTTCATTCTTTCCGGACAAGAGAAGCACATCCTTCTTTTCCTATTGTTTCCTAAAGAGTTCCTGGACAAATATTTGAATTGCTATCTAATATGCTCGCTTGAGACTCTGTTGTGTCCTAGAGGATTTTTACCAGTAACCATTAGTACGTTGTGGGGCAAATAATTTTTTAAAAAGAATGTTATCACCTCTCAGAGTCGGATTATTTTATTCATTCCATTCAATAATAATTTACCAATAAGGAGACTAGAGAGTAGAGAGAGAGTGAGAAATAAGAGGAGAGAGGCTGCGATCTGAGAAATGATAAAGTAAACTTGGGGTTTGGGTTTCTAAAATTGGTTCTAAACTGATTCCATCAAAGAGTTTTCGGTAAAACTAATCAAGGCGTGTAACCAGGAACCGAAAGAAAAACTGTCGGTTCCCAAATGTTTTACTTGACAATCAAGTTGGTCCCCAAGTGAATTGGCTCGAAACTCACCGTGAAAAGCCAATTACATCCAATTCTTGAGCTGAATCAACCCGATTGCATAGCCCTAGCTATTTATGATATGAAAATCAAAATGCATAATAGTATTGTGAGGGCATTGGCAGCTGTGAGGCCCAAATCAAAATGAAATGGGAACCTTATTTGCTTGTATGCCTTGGATTCATGTAGGTGTCAATGTACTTATGATGTCCTTCGAGCTCCCTTAATGACAACGAAAGGGATCCAAGACATAAGCTTATATGAGCTCCAACGAGAGATAGTGACCAAATTCTTCACTGGAACATTAGAGGCACTTGTGCAAGAGTTTAAATTATGGCATGTGTTTGGAACACATTAACAAGAGAAGCCTAGAGGTTCTTAGTGAGAAGAATTTACTATTTGGTTATGTGGTTAAGAAGCTGAATGTATGCAGGTTTTGTTACTCAAGTAAACATCGACCCATGCATTTCAATACCATTGTCAAAGAAATCACAAAATTGTAGAATTGATTCATGGATGCTTGCTGGTGGTCACAATTTCCTTCGAGAAAGGATATCAAATTATGCTATCAACTGTGGTTGAGTAGACTGGCAATGGTATGAACTTGTGCTTGTAGGTGTTAAATGAATACGGAAGAAGGAGGGCATAGTGAGACACTACAGTAATGCTAGAGACGGCCCATAAAAAACTATCTTTAGTGCCACTACAAGTAGGAGATTTCCAACAAATGCACTTAGTGCAGTGAACTACCTAGTGAATAGATTCCAATTGATTGCGTTCAAATATGGGACTCCTCGAGAAGCATGATCGGGTAATGATGTAGCTACATGGTTTGTATGTTTAATTGTCCTTGTTATGTTCGAGTAAATAATAAAATCGATGGGAGGAAAAGAAAATACATGTTCCTAGGTAATGCATGAAGTGAGTAGGACAATTGGGTGTGGTACTTGGAATTAAATTGATATGTTGACAATAAAGAAGTTAATTTAACGAGTGTCCAATACTTTTGGGCAAGAATGGTCGCGATAGTGTTTGAATAAATTTGCAAGTTGTTAAACTCAAAGTGGAGTTGTAATCGAAAACTTTTTGAGGTAGTGGATGCTAGCACTATAATCAACATAGACATTGCCAATAGCCAAGTGGAGTCTGTTGAGCCGAAGATTGTTGTAGTTGCTAAGTTAGACAAGATATGAGCTTGATTTCTTGACAAGTGTGGATGCAAAACTGGTTTCGCTTTATTTGTAGTACAAGATCTTATATTTGAAGATCCTTATTGGAGCAGCTGAAGGTGCAGATTGAGTGGGTGTTCAATTGAGGTCCTAGGCTAAGGCAAAGCTCAAGCGTGTATATATGGCAATTGAGCTCACGAGGGATTGTGAGAGAGCGGCAGCGATAATTTTAACTTGTAACAAAGTGATTACTACTTGAGTCGAACGTAGAGCAAAAATGGATATCTATCAAAATATGTATCGATTTTGAGCCCATTATACAAAAACCTAAGACTATGTGGGATCTGGGGGATTACTCACAGCGCGTTGGTAATTGTAAATTTCTTTAATTGCTTACTTAACAAGTACCCATGGACCCTCGTTAACAAAATTCAACATAAAAATACAATTGAGGAGAGAAGGAGAAATGTGACAACAGATGTGGTCTCTTTTTTAAGTAAAGACACAATGGAAGAATGGTGTACAAAACTCATGCACACGTGCTTTCTGATTAAAGTTTATCACATCAAGATTTGGAAAAGATGCGACAATCGTTCCCTCATGTAGTTAAGTATGCGACAATACCTCGTCGGGCACAAACGTAGAAAATGTTTTCATTGGGAATATTTTGTTTCTTATTCACAATGCACCTTCAATTAGAAAAATCTTGTCCGTTCATGCTAAAAAGATTGTGAGGGTTAATTCCATCGGTGGTCACACGATCATAGTAGATCCTGAAAAGTTATCGGTTCCTCGTCCCCTAAAGAGGAGTTACTCGTACGCAAATTTTCTAATTTAATATCTTTTCCCTAATTGCTTTATCTTCTCTGTTCTTTTTATTTTCAAATTTTTTTCCATTGTGGCCCGGCTGGGTTGCTCAACATGGCCCTCACCGAGTCCATATCTGGCAGCGGGCAAGGGCTCAACCCTCGTGGCCTAGACAAAGGGCCGCGACCCTCTCTGACCGCAACAGAAAAATATTAAAAGGATTATTTAAGGATTACACAATGAAAATAAAAAGAAAACCAAAATTAGAAAATACTAAAAGGAATAGCTAAAAGAATTCAGAAAAAAATATTTAAGGATTATAAAAAAAAAATTCCACGTCAGTATCGATCGTGCCATATAAGACGACTGGCCTCCATATTAAGGATTTCCACTCAAAATTAGCTGAATGGGCTGAATTAGTATCAACACAAAATATTTAAAATTAAATTGATCTAATTGAAAAGTTTATCACTAAATTAGCATTAATAAAATAAGTTTATAACTTTTTGGTACTTTTTCCCATATCCAAAGACAAATAACAGTACGTCGTCAAGGAAAGCAAGAAATCATTGATGTCACAGCTCTTCAGAGACGCTAGCCGACGGACTGTTAACTTCGAATTGCCGTTGCCGTAACTACATACACAGCATAAAGATCCTAAATTTTCGAGAATACATTCTGAAACAACAATAAAGAATCATCGTCATTGTGACTATCGTAAACTTTGAATCGCCGCTGCCGCGACTACATAGAGGGTATATATAAAGATCCTGAATATTCAAGAATATCTTCAAAAACAACATTAGAGAAGCATAGTAAGAACAGATTTCATAAGATAACTCCCAGTAGTGATGACGAACCTTAAGAAAGGGAGAAAGAAAGAGCCGGTTGATTCAGAAACAGTGACCAACATCTAACATCAGGTCTGCAACAAGATGTGAATCCTTCAGAACAGCTCCTCCCTAGGCAGACAATAACCAGTAAATCGCTAGCAAACTTACGCCATAATTGCTATATCGGACAAGCAACTTGAAGGTTACATACAGAGGAGGTAACGCATACATTTTCCCACAAAACTACTGCTTTAGTAACTGCAGACACTGACAAACAAACTATCGCCAAATTCACACGGCATACTCTATAGCCCTTGACCTATGAAGTTTCATATAAAGGACTTCTTGAGTTGCAAAAGAGAACTAGCCAGAAAATTACCGAGCCGGCAAATGACCATACAGGTCTAAAATCTTCCAAAACAAGGGTTTCTAATGGTAGTCTATTGAAAATTCAAATAAATCATCTCCACTGTAACATTGGATGATTTGAAGATGAACGATGTGGACAAGTATTCCTTTCCCAAAAAAAAAAAAAAAACAATGTGGACAAGTATTTGTGTCTACCTCAATATCATCCCATGCATAAACAATTGTTCAAAGAAAACTTGCTCATCCTGGTTATGAAATGTGATAAACTCATGGCTCCATTTGTTATGCAAAAAACGAATGATTTATAAAAATATATTTTCTTAAAAATGATCGCCTATTTTGCTTGCAAAAAATAAATAAACGAATTTCTTTTTCACATTCCACAAAAATGTTTATGCATAAATTGTTATCCATAATGAAAATATCTTTCATTGACTAATTATTTCAAGCTATACGAGCTATCATTTTTAGGAAATCTTTTTCAAATCATCCATTTTCCACTAAACAAACGGAGCAATAAACTATGTATGTTTTCTCCATTCCCATCCCAAAGTACATCATAGGTGCTTGAAGTGTAGAAAGCCAGCCAGGAAGAGCTCTGCTTGAATCTTTAGGATCAAAGTGACCAACAAAGAATCAACCGGAAGACTGAGGATGTGACACAATTAGCTTTTCTTTGACCTCGTACACCGATTGGGAGGAGCTGGGAAGACATGCTCAAGACAGGAGGAGTAAGATCATTAACAAGCTTTCTTGACCTGTTAAAAAGGCAGGCTAAGCTCATACAAGAATGAAAAAAGCAACGAATTTGGGAGGCTGTAAAAGAAGAAAAATCCTCTTGTAAATTCCTCATATAGTTATGACCAAGCAGGCACACAGAGAGAGAGAGAGAGAGAGAGAGAGGCAGGCTGCTCAAAGGCCTTCATATTGACAAACCCTGAGACTGCCATTGTTCTGCTGGGGTAAAAAAGGAAAAATAGGACTTTGATTGGGGAACTGGCAGAGGCTAAGATTTTGACTTATCATAATTTAAGGGAAAGGGAAGAAACTTGCAAGACGACGCCTAAGATCAGGCACTTGATACTGTAACTACTGGCTGTTCAGTGGGTGCAGCGTCAATAGTCTTAACATGTTCCAGGACTCGATGTTAAATTCCTGAGGTTTGGAATAGAATAAAAGCAGTTGAAAACAAGAAGCATATTCCAAGTCTTGCTTACTTCATCTACCCTTCTGATACTCCAGAGATCTAAAAGAGCTTTAGTGGTAATGAAGTCCAAGGTCTTTCCTTAAAGTAGCATGAGTCAAGGTTTGGCTTTACCAGTATTGTTCTTCAAAAGATAGAAGTGCTGAACTATACATGGCTTTTAAATGATTCTCATAAATGGGTTGATATCCACTAGATCATTACTGAGGAAATATGCTACCCAGGAATAATTTCTTCTTAAATAACTCAGGAGCCACTCAGTGGGGCAATGGTATGTTAAGGACATGAGCTCTCCCTCCAGTGAACAATTAATCACTGTTACTTCAGCTTCACTATCACACATGCCTCAACACAATCGCACTCACCAAGAAACTCAGTTTCAAACACAAAGTGAGATATCCCTATCTGAGTTCGTATTTCCCAAATCTAGAACATGATAAGAAAGCTGACAAGCAGATCCCATCTGACTGAACTCCAATCAACTATATCTTCCGCTTGCCATTTGCAGTAAACTGATGTGGCATGTTGGAAATTCAAGCAAACTGTTCTACTAGAAAGGTTAAGTTCCAAGCCAATGCCTTACCATGAGATAAATGAACATGATGCTGGTCCTCCAGTGGAAACTTCCCAAGGAAAAATCGTCCTATTGGACATACGGATGCACATAAGAGCACCAGTTCTGTTCACAACAGGATAAGTTCATAAACAAATTCTAAACACTGTAGTAGTGAGTAAAAGCTTCCACACACCCATCATCCATTTCTAAGCCCTCAGAGAGGTGCACAAGAGCACCTCTTTGTTGCCAGAAGTGTAAGTTCATTGCCCAGTCCAAAAACAAAGTAGTGAGCCAAAGTTTGAACATTCATTTGTCATGTGTCTTCAGTCTCTTGGGAATCTAAGTGAGTTGAATGACATGTCTATTTGAGACTAGACCATAGAATAGACATTCTTCAAGAATTATAGGATCAAATGATTCTGGAGACTATAAATTTGTATTGAGCTACCACTACCCAGATATTTAAAAAATAACTACGAATGCTGACTGTTTTTCCCTTACTATGTAGTAACATCTGCAAGTCATACCTCCATCATTTTTTCACCCTAACTATCATTCACACCAAAACTGCAGAACTTTTGTCTGGACTTCTCTCTTGTATCATAACCATTCAGAAGAAACCTACAGTCACCTCCATTACAAAGCTAATTTTCATCACAAGCAAAAACAAAGATATATCATACATGACCTTTAAATTACCAAGCCTCACCAAAACACTCTGCAGGATAAACAAGTAACCTAATTCTTGTAGTCATTTTCTAGTGAAAATGAAGTCGATATATTTATGTTCATTCAACAGCTAGGTCCTACGCTCTCTATAGGTTATAAGCTATAAGCAGAGGCTAGAAATGTTTCAGTAACATTATTGGCGCAGAAACTTTCCCTGAGCCGAGTCAGCATTAGCTTCACCATATATATGCCCTAGCCTAATTCTTAACCAAACCCAACTAAGAATCTGCAATTATATAAAGAAAGCATGCAGAACTTGCTCCTAATCAAAATGAAATTAAGGCCTTTATATGATTGACAATGTGGTTCAATTTGTGTGTCGGATAGAGAAAAATTCTTTGTATTTGAGAAGAACACATCAATACCAGCAATAACAAATTACCACGAACATTGTACACCAATGATTTTACTCTTTGAGATTGTTAAAAATGCTGGCCTTGTGAAAAGATGAAAAGCATAGTGGATAAATTTTTTTAGCATTTGAGATGATTAATAGAAACACCAGCAATGTGAAAAATCATTTTCATCATGGCCATGGAAGTGCTTTACGAAACTGCATGTGCTTGAACCGCATTTTGGTGCCGTTCCATTCTTCAAAAACAGTCCAAAGGACTCACACCAGATAGAAATAAGTAAGAACTTCTCAGGTCAAAGAGGACTTTCATAGGCTAAGAGACGTACATTTAGCTGCAGAGCCGTTCCTCTTCTATCCTTGAGATGACTTTCCTCATCCAACGTTGCATCCAATTGGTATATGTAAGACTTGCATTACCTATTCATTAATCCAATCACAAGCTCAAGATACACGTTTATCTTTTAACTTTTCACCAGTCGCAGCACCAATTTAGCTTCAGCAGGGTCAATTCACCCAACTGAAGAAATGTTTCTCGATACTTTAATTAGTGATACTGGTGAAAAGCTAATTTAATTGGTCAATTGTAAGCTTGGAACATGGTGAAATTGTGACCAAAAGAAAAATTAAATCTAGAATGTGATCTATTATGCCTTTTACAGTAAACGCAGGTTAGGCACATCTTGTACTCAGTACCATCGTTCTTTAATCAAGTTGTAGCACAATTTATGAATAGCACTTGAAATTTTCATGAAAATCAAGGTCAAAAACAAATTGGAAGCACCAACTCAATAAACTCTCATATGTGGTCATACCCTTCCGCTCTCAAGATCATTGAAAGTGAAAACGAAAAGAATTCCTGTCATTTCCTAAGGCATAACTTATATTCCATGGTCCAAAATAGTCATTCTCTGGTCAGAAACTATAGTACAATATTTGCTAAAAGCAACAGATTTCTCATTCATTTCTTTTGAGCAAGATAGCTTCTTGTCTTATATCAGAGCATCCACTCATTCAAAAACAGCATATCTTCAAATGGGCCCTTTATTGATGACACATGTACAAACCACATATTCCAATCCCTAATCCACAAGATATCCCGTCCAATTACTGAAAGTGAAGCATGCAAACAACAGAAGTGTTTTAAAAGTTCTTATCGTGAGACAGAGAAAGTGAAGCATATACAATATCCTCAGCCTGGTGAAGGGCTTGATTAGAGTATCAGCCAACAAAAACCTGCATCAATGCATCATAGGCAGTGATTGCAACATAGTTGGAACGTGGAAGAACTTGCCAAGATGAGATGCAAGCAAGATGCGGTCTCAAAGTTCGTTCAGTAAACCAGCGGAAAGTGTAATAGTCCAGTTTGACAAAGCTAATGGCGTCAATTAGCAATATCTAGCTTGGGATGCCACTAGATTTTGGTCAAATGTCTTGCTCAAATTTTCTGCGCTTTCCTCATCCAATTGGATGCAGATCAGGGAGATGAATCACGAATTCTTCCCTTTGTGGTTTATGCTCTCACTTATCAACAAATACAATATTCAGCTCAAGTAGGCACCATGGTATGAACAATGGTATGAACAAAGTTAGACCATTATTCGCATCTTTATTCATTATCAGGAGGACAAACCCAAAACCACCTATGACAAAAGTTATCAGTAACAGAAGCTATCACTCACTATCTACTGAGTTGCATCCAAAGAGCAACTCACATCACGAGAAACCCTTGCGAAGCTTCTGGATTGCAGAGTACATCTTCCTCCTCGATCCCACCGCATTTATCCCCATATCCTTCAAATCCTCCAGCGTCAGCATCGGCAAAACCTCATCGTCAACCTCGTGAATCTCAAAAACTGGGGCGTACCGGCTAAGCCCCAATTCAACGAGCCAACTCCTGACCCCGTCGCTGCTTCCTCCTTTCACCTCTCTATAGTCGGATTCTCGTGCAGTGTCGAACTCATTTCCGCCGTTGTCGCGGCTCATGGAGGCTCTACCGCGGCTAGGCCTTCTCCGCCAATTGTCGAGCGCTGCGGCATCGTCGATCGAAGCCGGACTTTGCTCCTTCGTCGGAGAGTCGGAATCGGCACCGAAATCTCGGAAACCCTCATTAATCTCCTCCTCTTCGTCCCCCCTGATGTTATCGGCGACGTCGTCGAGCTTCGACGATGTCCAGCTCGATCTCGGGCGCTTCGCAGCGATGCCGCGCCTCGCCTTCACCTTCCTGTGAGGGAAATCGAAGCCCGAGCTATTCTCGAGGTCGTGAAACTGAGCATCGCCGTTGACGAGGTGCGTCAGCGAGCGCGCTTTGACTGATTTGGAGGACTGTGGATTCGAGGAGTCCTTGGGGAGTCTCCACGACGACGTGGGCTTGGGACGCCGCACGTGCGAGTCGTGGGCGACCGTGCCGGCCTGCTCGCCCCCGATCTCGCCCAGGCGGACGCTGGGCCGACGCTGGCGTTTCGGGGCGAGTGATGGACCAGGATTGTCGCTTATTGATGGGGCAAGCGCCGGCGCGGCCGAAGCGGCGGCCGTAGCGCCGCCGGTGTTCCCAGCGGCTAGTGGCGGCGGAGCTGCGGTGGCTGTTGGTTGCGACGGGGCCATGGCGGCGGAGGCGTCGTCATGGCTAAGTGGGGACTCCAGCAAGTGTAGCTCAGCTGCCATTAGAGAGCGTGCGCGCGAGTCTGAGCGAGTCTTGAGGGTGGTACTCAGGTGGTCCTGGTCAACGGGGATATGCCTGTGGGCTTTTCCTTTTATAGAAAATAATTGGTAAGCGATTGATTTGTTTGATATGGATAATGTATATATTCTTTTGTTGAATTGAGATACCATTTATAGAGATTTTTAGAAATTCCATTGACCAATGTATGTTTTGCTTAAATTTGATGCTATTAGGGATGTGCAAAGTAAAATTTGTAAGCACGAAAACGCATACCAACTCAATTTATTCGACTTTAGATAAGTCAGGCTAGGCTTTTTGGCTTAAATAATTTTTCGAATTCATGTTCCATTTATTTTACGAAAAATAATTTTTTTTTCAAAAATGATGAATTCTATTGCTTGAAATAATTAGTTGATTAAAAAAATTTCTTATCGATAATAATTTATATCTAAAAATCTTTATTGATGATAAAAATATTTTCGTTTATTTATTTAAAAATAAATAAATAAAATAATTATTTCTGAAAAAAAAATTAAATTTATTTTATTTTTCACAGAATAAATGGACATTTAAATTTGTTTTGGGATTTTCTCTCTCTATCTCATTAATCTTTTTCTCACTCATGCGTTCACAGGTTGCGGGGAAAGGATAAAATGACGAGAAGGATGGGCAATTTCATTCGTTCACACATCGTCGGGCAAGTTCCCAATTAGGGTTTCTTTTGGTTCTTGAGGAACTTATTTATTTTCAAAAAATTTTGGATTATTTTTGTTGGCACAAAAATTGCTGAATTTTGTTTATTGCTATCCATAAATAACAAGGTCGGTCGATTAGGCCAGGTAGCAGCCAAAGCATAAGTCATCAATAAACAAAATAATGATAACCTAAAGAGGCTGTCGATTAACCATAGACAAAATCATCAACAGTAGTCATTATTATTTTGTCACGTGTTGAAGTAATATTATTTATCAATAGACATTGGAACAATGCGAACAAATAACTGTTGAGTGATTATTTCAATATTCTCATAATTTACAACTTTTTATAGACATAGTGACTAGACATTTCACAAAGTGTAACTACAGATCAATAGTATTATGAAATTACTTATGGATTTCAAAATCTACAACTATCTACCAAAACCTTTGTTCACGAGGTATAAGAGTCCATCTTGTAATCCTTAGTCACTTTCATCTTAAAATTACATGCATATTCATCATTTCAGCATTTCAGTTTCCCTTATCATGTCAATAATATGCTGTCGATGATACTAGCAACAACAATGTTGATAATGAGATGGCAATACCTTCTAAATCCTTAGCTACTAAGGATCTATTTGGCAATAATTCTAATTTTTTGATTTTGTACTCCGAAACAAAAAAGGATTAGAAAAATATTTAACAATAGGAATAGTTCTAATTCTGTTTTTGAAAATTTTTGAAGCAAAAACAAGACTAAAAAAATTGATTTTGAAAAATAAAGTCACTTTTAAGAATCACAAAAAGAATAAAGTATTATTTTAAAAAAGATTAAATCCAGTAGGCTTCACTTGAACTTCTAAACTTAAAAAAAATTAAATTAGATTTGAAAATTTACTAGCAACTAATTTTTTAAATATTTATTTTAAAAACGAATTTAAAAATTTTAAAAAAAATTAAAAGGGAGAAATTAAAAAAATTAAAAAATAAAATGGGGGAAATTAAAGAAATGTAAAAAAAATTAAAAAGTTAAAAAAAAAATTTAACAAGATGAAAAATTTTAAAAACAGAATTCTCACTACCTGGTTGTTCTTAGAAGTAGAAATTTTATGCAATTACTAAGTGCGCATGTGAACGTTTCTATTTTGCTATTTCTGTTCCAAACCTATTCCAGAAATAGATTTGAAACAGAAACTCGTTTGGCAACGCAAATTTATTTTTTTATTTCTGGAACAATTTTTTGTTCCAGAAATAGATTTTGGCCCAATACCAGAAATAAATTTTTTTTTTGTTTCTGGCAGAAATAGAAAAATATATTTCTATTCCAGAAATTATTTCTGAAACAAAATGATTGTCATGCGCGCCCACACATTTCTATTCTAGAATAGGAATTTGATATAATTAACAAACGCATTCTAATTTTCTAAAAAAAATCTATAAAACAAAATAAAAAATATATGATAATCAAAATCGCTTTTTTAGATCAGAATTGTTGCAAACACATGCCCTAAAAGAATGGCAAAAGATAATTGTCCAACAAGCTAAAAATTACATTGCACTGATGGATCTAGTGGCATTTTTGGATGGATCAGGCAATTTGAAACTCATGTATCATGCTCACTAATCGTTTTGAAAGGTCTTAGAACTCTCATGAGAAACTCGATAGGGTCATACAATCTTCAAAATACATTTTTGAACGCCATGTCTATGACCATTCAAATATGAAAGTAAGTTTTAAAATCAAAAGGCCAAATAAGGCAGTGAATTTTGCACCAAATCAATTGGAAAGAAAATTAGAGCATATGTCATTAATGTAAAGAGAATTTCACACGAACGATCTTATCCATCATGGATATCAGAATACAGACATAGATCTTTCTCATAAACCATTAAATCAATGGTGGATTAATAAAGACTTCTTTTGTAAGTACCTGTGTTTTTTTAATAATTAATTACTTTTAATTTGGCTAGAAGTTTTCAAATAAATTGCTTCTCTTTAAACCCCAAAAAGCTCAATTTTGAGCGCCACGGTCTGGGCCTATGCCCAAGCCCATTTCGGCCCATTGACATTATCCACTGCAAGATCCTTTTCATCCTCCCTAACAAAAAGCCGCCACCGACACTTCGCAAGTTCCGCCGTCGCCCGCCGCGCTCTCCGGTATCGGGCCGCCGATTTGCGACAGGCGAAAATCCCCTGGCAACGTCCATGACACGGTGAAACACCTACTTGGCACTCATCGATGGCGCTCGCTGCGCTCGGCTTCTCGTGCTCAATATCGCGCGTTTCGCTCTACCGTCATCGGCCTCTCATTTTCTGCATCTCCAAGGTTGGTACCTCTCTTTGAGCTTCTCCCTTGCCTTTTTTCATGGCGATGATTAGGAAGAGAGGGTGGTTGTGGGAGTCTGCAGGTGGGAAGCAGCAGCAGCTGCTCCGTCGCAGTTGAATCCTCGAGCTTTGTAGAGGAAAAGGGGACTAGTCATTTCATCGGAAAGGGTCAGAGTGAGCTCGTTGGACTCTTTTTTCTTTTGGTGAAGTTGAAGTTTTATGTGCTTCTGGGGTAATTGTATGTTAATACTGTAGGGGACGGGGATAGCCAGGCACCTCGATGGAAGAAGCTGAGTTCTGTGGAGCTTGGCATCAGAAGTTCGATGATTTCGAAGCCTGTGAGAGTGGTTTTGAATGCGTTAAAGGAAAAAGGTAGAGGCATTGTGGAGATGTTTTCGACTTGTGCGCAAATCAATATGTGGGTCGATCGAAGTAGTTTTAGTTGCTAAAGGTGATGTAATGAAAGTAGCTGGCATCAATGTATCTGTTCTTATGCTGCAAATGATCTGTTGTTAGGCAAAAGATGACAAGGCAATGTACAATTTCGAGTAGGGCAGCATAAATTCTGCGTATTTCCTGTGTGTGAAAGTTGCACACTGGGTGTTGGTTTGTGCATGGACATGATCTCACATTTTGTTGTAGGTCATGAGGTATATCTGGTTGGAGGCTGCGTACGAGATCTCATATTGAAGAGAACTCCGAAAGACTTCGACATTATAACCTCAGCTGAGCTCAAACAGGTTACCTTTTTTGTTGATTAAGAACTGCACGGCGGCTGAGATACTGTGTATGCTGGAAGAAATGTGACATCACTTAAGGCTGTACTTTAAAAACTATTGATCAAACACAGTCTTGATAAATTAAAATGCATAAATTAAAGTGATATTGATATATAATAAGAGTCATAACTCCCATCCTTATGCAATATTGGCGGCACCCCCTCTTTAGTTTTTGTTCTTCTTTTGGTCATGTCCCTAAATTTCTCAAACCTCATTGACCAGGTCTTCTGCTATGTCACTTAATTGGCAAAGGTTACAACTTGTGATAATACAATATTTTATTGGATGGTTTTTAAATGTGCTCATGATGAGCATAAAGTATTATTACTTTCAATTGAAACTCCAAAATTGACAATTAAGATTGTTAGACCATTTTTTTAAAGTGTCCAAAATCTATTGAGCATGCAACAAGCACAAACTTCCTTATTACTTCTTAGACATTTTCAACCAAGGTTGATTTTACATGACCCAATCACTTCACGATCTTAACCTTTTAAGTCTGAACAAGTGATCATTTTTAGGTTTGGATTAACTTATTTCTATTTCTTTGGTTGATATAACTGAGTTTTAATTTATGTTGTACAAGTGACTGAAAATCGATGCATGCCTTAATGGGATTCATAAATATATCTATTGTAGGGTATCCAAATGGATGACTCAGAGATAATGTAGATCCATAGGCGTACCACTTTGGTAGCTTGGCAATTCGTAGGCTTTGAGGTTTGTTACGAAGACTGCTAGAGAATTGGATCCAAAAAGCAGATGATATGTTCATTTACGCACCTGAGATTTGTAATATGGAGTTTTTTTTTTTCTTATAAGCATGATTTAGAAAAATATCAGTAACCATAAGAATTTTGTGTTCGCAAAATGAAACTACCGAATTTCCTCTTATGCTTTTGGTTAAAATTTCAGCCACCTGGACAATGTTAGGACTGCTTAGCTTCCCTAGGGATGAAAATTGACTTTTTAGCCATTATGGAGCATTGGTTTTTCCTCCATTAATATGGCCAAATTTTTTTTTTTTATAGAAAATAGCACCTGAAGTCCTAAACCTTTTGCTAGAGATGTAGTTGAGTCTTAAACCTTTTTAATTTCCAATTGTAGTTATAAATTAAAATTTACAATTTAGACCTCCCGTCATCGATGTCCTCGACTTTTTTTGCATGGCATGTTGTAGCAGGTGCCATGTTGGACAAATTCTGAAAGTTCCATATGGGAAAATTGTTGATGAAGATGATGGAACGTTACATTTGAACTTTTTAAACAGTTTCAAATTACTTTGTGCAAATTAAAAGGTTTCAGAACTTGACTTCTAGTGCGATTATTGCTAGTGTGGTTATTCATTGTAATTTTTCATTGCTTAAAATGTTGAGGCGGTTATTTGAACTTCATCCCTCAACTGTCTTAGGTACGAAATACCTTTTTAAGATGTGAAGTTATTGGCCGACGATTTCCAATATGCCATGTACATGTTGACAAAACTATCATTGAGGTTGGTACATTGCATATACTGTGTGTGACTTTTGTTTTTACCACACTTTGCTTTGCTGAGTACTATATGCATCTTTTTCTGTTGATTATTGTTTCCGGATAGGTTTCCAGCTTTAGCACCTCTGGAAGGAACTCCTTTGGGGGGCTCAGAAACAATGTTAAGAGACCTCCTGGCTGCTCTGAACGGGATTATATGCGATGGAAGAATTGCCTAAAGCGGGATTTTACAGTCAATGGGTTAGTTGCGAGTCTGAGATTAATAATTCCTTAGAATTATTTCTAATATATACTTTTATTTATGCAGATTATTCTTTGATCCCTATGCAAAGATAATATATGATTATGTTGGGGGAATGGAAGATATCAAGAAAGCTAAAGTATGCAAGTGGCCTGAAGCTATTTTAATCTGCATTACTTATGTTAAAAATCACTAAACTGGCGGATCTCATAAGGATTCTTTGCTTGTAGGTGCGAACTGTAATACCTGCAAATCTTTCATTTGTGGAAGACTGTGGTAAGTCTTCATCCTTTTGTGATGTTCAGTTTGCTGGTTTGGAGGTTGTAAGTTTCGTGCTGTTGACTTTAACCTCAGGAAATATCTGACTTCTTTAACATTATCTACAGCTCGCATTTTACGTGGATTTAGAGTTGCATCACGTTTGGGATTTCGATTTACTAAAGAAATAGCTCTTTCTCTGAGGGTCTTATCCCGTTCTGTATTGAAACTTGACAAGGTAGATCAGTTTCTCGTCTCCCATGGTTTAGCTACTGTTACTTGAATCTCATGTTCTTTGGCATCCATTCTCCAGGGTAGAATTCTCATGGAGGTGAATTATATGTTTGCCTTTGGATCCGGGGAAGCTTCTTTGAGATTGCTATGGAGATTTGGACTTCTAGAATTGCTTTTGCCATTCCAAGTATGCAGTCTCTCTCCAGGTTTTGATAATCTTTAATAACCAATCCTTTTTCGCATATCTCCTTGTAAAGATTTTCTAATCAGGTCAATCATACAGGCATCGTACTTCGTTTCCCAACATTTCAGGAGACGTGATAAAGGATCTAACTTGCTCCTGGTTAGTCTGGGTCTGCTTTGTTCCCTTTATTTTTCACACGGCCAATATGCTTTAGATGTTTCATCATATTCTATCCTTACAATCTAAGAGCCAATTACAAGACAAGAACTTGTATTGGGAAATCACATATTCTCCTAATTATAGTTTATATGTACTGATTTTCATCTCACGGTCATTGCTGCATTGTCTCTGTTGCAGTCACTGTTTGCCAGCCTTGATAGAGTGGTGGCACCTGATCGGCCATGTCATAGTAGCTTATGGTAAGATCTTTCCGCAATTCAGTCTAACACTTGTGGAACTTGTAGCATGGAGTTCAAGACTCACAGAAGCTGATCCTTTGAGATCTTATTGTTTGCACCTTCAGTTAGGAAATTTTAGCTGCTGATCATCATTGTATGTCGTTACATCAGTGAACATGACTGAAACGTGTTTGCACTGCATCTATTTGTGTTGCTGTTGCAGGTTAGCTATATTGGCTTTTCATAAGGCTCTTGTCGATAAACCACGGGACCCTTTGGTTGTCGCTGCAATCAGCCTTGCTCTCCATAGTGGTGGTTCTTTGTTGGAAGCTATAGAAATAGCAAGAGGAATCAATGAATCACATGACTCCAGTTATATGGAGCTTCGAGAATCGCTAGTGCTTCACTCAAAACTTGCAATGAGGGATGAAGTTATTGACCTTGCTGCATCTATCAAGGATGTATTATTGAAGATGGCTAGTGCACATTACGTTTCCAAAGCAATGGGCATGTACCCCCAAGCACCTCGCACTGATTTGGTAAGAACCCAATTTGTCATGTGAAATGGGTGTCAGTATTAGTTGTTGCAATGGCCTCCTAGTTTAGGTAAAACAAATAAATGCACAGGGTGAGATGTTGTCATTTTTGTTTTGTCCAAGCCATCTGGGGAAAAAGTAACCTTTTATGAGATCTTGTTTAATTTCCCCTCTTAATAATTTTGTTGTTTATAGTCTTCGTGTTGTTTCGGTTATTGCGATACAAGGGGTCCTAATGTAACAGCATCCCTTCAGTTTCTCTCTTTCTTTGATATTTCTCAACAGACTTTCTTAGTATCTTTTTTGATCATTTGAATTCGACCTGCTGATGACATTTTATTACTCACTTTAACATTACATTTTGGTGGTTTTGTGTGCATTACTGAGTATCTTTTTTCCAATTAAGGTTTTTGTTACGGAGGCCTTGCTACAAAGAACTTGTAGTATATTTGATTGTGTCAGAAGGGGCATGGAGAGGGGAACCGTGCCTAGACAGTTAAAAATTGATTATGATTCCTTGTCATCGGGGAGCTTGCAAGAGGTCCGTCGAACATTGGCAAGGATTGTTTTTGACACAGTGTATCCAAAAAAGAGCCAAGAACGTTCTTGAGGTACAAAGCTCTGTTTCCTCTGTAATTTTCTCCTCTGGAATGGTATCTGTGGACGTTAGCTCTCAGTGGCCCTTCAAAAGAAACTCAAAGTGCGGGTGACAGACTGCAAGTTGCTGGAAAGGGCACTGCGGTGTCTGAGGCTCCCACATCCTCTGGCGAGTTGCTATCTTGGAAAATTTTTAGTTATGTTTAAAGAAAAGATTTTCTTATGCTCTAAAGTCCAAATTTTCATGGAAACTTTTGAGGATGTTGGTAACCTCTGAAGGGTCAAGGATAAGATGTGGTGATTGAGCATTAAGTGGTTTGCAGAAGAATTAGTGATCATTCCCCGATATTATATGCTCCCATGGAGAACGCTGAGAGTGGATAGAGAAACAAAGCATCATTTCCTTGGGAAACATCTTTTCCTGTGAACAGGTCATGTATTATTCATACGGTTCTGTTAGTTTTATAGCATCCAACGCGATCTGTCCATTGTAATTGTTAGAAGAACAATAATGTGTACCCCCCTTCCATTCATGTTCTGCTTCTCCCTGATGTGAATCAGTGCAGGTTATATGAATTGTTGTCCTCGACGTACACAAGGATTTGTAACGTGAAAATAGCGTAGACGTTGAGAGAATGTTCCGCTACTAGATATAGATATTATCATTAAAGCTGTCTCCAGAAAGAAAGATGCCATCTCTGACATTTGTACTAGCAAAAGTAGATCATATTTTATTGAGTACACAGAAAAGAGGTTTCAACCATATCTCCCTCTTTATTTGAGGAGATCAATAGTTAATCATGTACGCATGAGCTTGTGTTGCCCTCGACTATGTGGCACAAGACAGTTCTGGGAAGATCTTGTTGATGTTGTACTCTGTGATATGGCGATGTGCCGCCTGCGTTAGATGTATACCATCCCAGCTTATGAACTCATTGGGGTTGGGGCAAGCCACGACGCCTGTTGATCCACACATTTGGGTGAAGTTGAAGTTGTATGAACCACCAGTTCCACAACAAGCTTTCAGAGCCGATTTTGGGTTGAATCCTACAATTCAAAGCAAGAGATCGCCCCATCCTTACTAACACGGGAGGCTAATAGCATAGTCATAGCGATAAAGTCCATTAGAGATCACAAGGAAGCAGAGGCGGGGAAAAGCAGATGTTTTTACCAAGAGAGGGGGCTCGGCGAAGCACATACTCATAGCCATTGTAATAGTCTCCATAGAGTATGGTAGCCTGAGGGAATTCCCGTCTAAGCTTAGCGAGCGCGGCTTGGACGTTAGTGTTGCGGAATTGTGAAAACGCGTTGTACGCTTTTAGGCAACCTTTGTTGTTGTATGCCTTTGAATTGTTGCTCTTGAAATAAGTCAGGTATATCGGGGAGCATCCGATGGCGAAGTCTCCGAACACAACTAATTTGGAGGCTCCCAGTTTAATCAGTTCCTGCAATTAGAAGAGATGTCTAGTCTTAAAACTGGAATTTACACCAAATCATTAGTTCTGTTCTGCAAAGAGGACACAGAGCCCCTGAGTTTAATCGGGTATTTCGTGAGCTCGGGATTTATCAATTTGAAATCGGTGTTCGTCCTTAGGAAGATAAAAAAGGAGAATATGGTGTTCTAAATAAATCTTACCCTCGTGACATTTATGGTTTCTTCAACCAGGGGAGGCACGTAAGTCATGACTTCTGGAATAGATTTCCCCTGAAGAAACGAATAGAGGATGTCGTTGCTTCCCATCTCCCCAACAATCACAAGAGATCTCTTCAACTTCTTTCCACATTCTGACAAAAAATCGCATGTCAAAATCGCAATGACGATCACAACAACGCCAGTCATACAGTAATCAGAAGACATGAGTAAGAGAGTTGTGGGATGGCATACCAGTTTGTGACCTGCAGGTTGAGTTGAGATAGCTTCTGAACCAGTTGAGCTGGAGGCGCAAAGGAACATCGGAAGCTGGCACGGCGATGTTTCTTGCGGCGTAGAACGAAGAGTTGAGGACGGTGCTCCCGGCGACGGCAAAGTTGACTCCGTGCTCGAAGGAAAGATTTTTGCCCAAAGAGGGATTCACAAGAGGGAGGCCGAGGGCCATAGCTGCCGGAGAAAAAAGGATCATTTTAAGCCCTTGGTGATCATCAGTGTTACACTTTTACCTGGTATTCATTTTCCCAGGGAGGGTATCGGGGGTTATCCTGATCCGTACCGAAGTAGTCGACTATGAGGCGGCCGTCGGAGAAGCGGCCAGTGGGCTTGCCGAGAGTCTTGCCGTAAGGGAGACGAGCAGCCTGGGAGCCAGTGCCATTGGGACCCACGATGCGGATGAGGTTGCCGGTGTCAGACGTCGAGTCTCCAAACTGGTATATGGCGTTGATCGGACAAGGGCGAGCGGCTCGGCCGTGGACGCGGCCCGCGGAGAAGAACAAGGAGGACGTGAAGGCGAGAAGAAGAAAACGGAGAGTGATCTTCGATGACATGGTGATCGAGCGAAGTTCTTGCATGGCGAGAACTGGGATGTGTGTTCGTTGAATTTTTGTTGGGAAATCGTCAAAGCTCCAACTATATATTCGCCCTGAGCTTATTACGAAATCGGGTGAAAACGTCGTCGCTTAATAAGGAGTGACGACGCGGATCGCGTCAAGGAATCGATCACGTGGTGGGCCATAGTAGAAAAAGTACAAAATTGAGCGTTCTCGATTGATTTTGATGGCAACGCGGATTTTCTCAAAGGGGGGGGGTAAGTCGCGCAAATGAATTTTGCCAGAATAATTAGACAACTAACTCCGTATGAAAAGAGGAGAAAAGATCATTAAACTAATGGTTTGTTTCGTGATCACTCGTCGAATTGGCAATTGACTTAACGACGAGTTCGATCCAATCCTTCCACCTTACTTTCTATAGACACGTGACGTACTATATATAATGTCCATGAAATTATTACTTTCGAGGTTCGACGACCACAGAAGTTCCATAAACAGATCATTCGAGCGACACATGTGCTCGTGTCTTTCCTACCTCGAAAGATTAACGTGCTAATCCTTGACCCGGGGATGATTTTCTTCGTAAGTAAAAGGAACATATGCTTGATAGAGAATTGAATCGAGGATACTTGCGGGCGGTCTCTTCTTGGGGTTACAATTCGATACAGCCGCACGTCCCATTTTTCCTTCGTCGTAGGAAAGTTGCCTTGAAACATTTGCATGAGTCGTTTTCTTGATGGTTCTGGACTTTCGGTCCCTGGAAGATCAATCAAAACTACGAATTCTCCATTCTCATCTCATCCTCAGTCATCCGATTCATCCCTTTTTTTTTTATACCTCTATCTCTTGCTTGAGGGCGCAAGTAACGCCATGGATTTTTGTCAACGAGTGCCCTAAAGGCGTGTTAAGAAATGAATAAAAGAAAATTCTAGGGTTTTCAATGCCCCTGTTGTCCTCGTGCAGGTTGCGCACGATCGATGCAATCAAAATTGAATTATCCTACATAAAAAAAATACTTAACAATGCCATAGTTGGTATCCAAGTAAAAAAAAAAAAAACTCGGGTTGAAATCGAGCCCGGAGAAGTTCTGTGAGTTCACGAGATGAAAGCGAGGGTCTTTTGGTAATTTATCCGAAATTGGCTTGTATCTATCCGGGCAAGGTCTTAATTATCAGGAAAGGTCTTCTCTAAACCAGCTTAATGATGCGGGGCCTTCCTACTTCTGATCACGATACATCCACGGATGATGTGCTCGAGTTGCTGAAGTTGGCAATCACACAAAGATTCGCGAGTGCAGCATCGTAAAATTATCTATAAAATCATAAATATATTGTACGACGCCCAATACAGCTTTTTACGTAGAAGCACCGCCTCTCCTTCTCTCTCTTCGCTTTTCCAAAATTGTTTTCATTCGCCTAGAATTTTCTATATTATTGTCTTTACTTGGATATTCTACGTTAAATGTGTAATAAGTAGCTGACAAATACATGATGAGGTAGTTAGACCTTGTGACGTGCAGCTTAACTAAGTAGTGGTTAGAACTAGCGACTGTAGATTGTCTTGCACGTAAAATAAAAGCAAAGATCTATACCTATGTCGGAGATTATTTGCTGAGAGAGACGGGGGATGAAGGTTATAAATAGCCCAGCATTCTCCATTTGTGTACACACCCAAAAGGGGACACGTAGAAAGAGCATTCGAAGCTTTTAAATTTAGTCAATTTATTCAAAGAGAAAACTCCAAGTCCATTCAATCTTATGTACCCTTAATAGAAGTTTGCGTGATAATTGTCCAAAAAGCCACAAATCTGCTGATCCTCTATTAAATATTAGATCGATAATGTTATCTCCAGAAAGAAATCTGCCATCAAAAGTAGTTCATACATCAACATCAACATTACCTTTATCTCAAGTCAGTTAGGGTCAGCGGTCGATAAACCCGAAGTGAAAAAATTAAAATATACTAAAATAAAAGCAAAAACATGAGTACCCCAAAAATAAATAAATAAATAAAAATAAATAGAAAAGGACTAAACAGGGCATTCTGAAACATAGGAAATCCTCCCCTCTATAATACGGATAGTTTTCCTCCACTCCATCCTAAGACAGATCATACGCCAATATTGGTGTCAAAGTCAATCCTTGTCGTCTAAATTAACGTATATCATAATCTTGACAAAATATTTGACCGTAATAAACTCAAATATAATTTTAAAAAATGACTCGTCGTCTTATGGTTCAAATTAATAATTAAATTTGAATTTTATGCGGTAACTACTAATTGGATAATGCCTAGAGTCGCATCAGATCAAAATAGTTCAAATCAGAAGACAAATATGGGATCTAAAATTAGATTGAATAATCACCTAATTTAGAACAATTCAATTTTCAATTCGGACTGACAAATAACGTATCACGGATGATTCGGATCGCGAACAAGAATGCTCGTGAGTCACGATGGTAGACTTTGAGAGAATTCCCAGGAGGACTTTTGTCATGATGGCTTAACAAAAGCAATCTAGAACACCGAGCGAACCTGCAAAATAAAGAATTCTCCAAAAAATTCCGCAGGAAACTTGCAACGTCACTAACGGCTTAGGGAGGTCGCAGCAAGTCGGTGCGGCCGTGATCCTCTCGCGATGGTCCTGACGTCTGTTGTGGTGCCGGTGCAGCCATGATCCTCTCGTGTGGCTGATGCGGCTTCATCGTGAGCAAAAATAAGGGGGTAAGTACAGCGTAAATACTATAATTTTTGTACGGCATTCACTTGAGTGCCACTTCCGGCCAAAAATCGTTCACTTGAATGCAATTTCCGACAAATCCTCCCACGTGGACTTTTTTATTATTATTATTTTATTAATTTCTTTTAATGACATATGGTTTTTTTTTTTAAAATTTTTTTTAAATATTTTGTGGCATTTTTCATTTATTTTGATATTTTTGTTTTTTAATTTTTGGTTTTTTTCTCCTTGGCCAGCGAGGGTCACCGACGACCCTCGCCGGCCACCACCTAGCAGCCCAAGAGCTAAAGCTGGCTCGCCCTAAGTCGGTGAGGCCGCGATGGCCCGAGCGTTGGCTATCGCAGGCGAGGGCGATCGCAACGCTGCTTCCCCCCTCCCCTCGGGCCATGGGTGAGGGGGCCCTTGCCTGGACATCATCAACAGTTGTGGGGTCCAGGCAAAGGCCTCCTCGCCAATGGCTGGCGGGGCCACGACGGCCCTCGCCCAGATCTGGCGAGGGCCCCCTCACCCCTCACCAGTGGCTGGTGGGGTCGCGACAGCCCTCACCCACGACGGCCATTGCGGCCTCGCCGGTCTAGGGTGAACTAACCTTGGCTCTTAGTCCACTAGATGGTGGCCGACACGGCGGCCTTAGAGAGAGAGAGAGAGAGAGAGAGAGAGAGAGAGAGAGAGAGAGAGAGAGAGAGAGAGAGAGAGAGAGAGAGAGAGAGAGAGAGAGAGAGAGAGAGAGATTGCAAAAACCAAGAAAGAAAAAAGGAAGAAAAATTTGCAAATAAAAAATTTATGAAACATTTCATTTCTACTTTAAAATATTAAAAAAAATCATTTCACGGGTTCCACGTGAGCTTTTCCGACCGCCACGTCAGCTTTTTCGGTATTCACGTAAGCAATAACACTTAAATGGTCGATTTTTAAAAGTTATGACACTCAAGTAAACGAAAAAAAAGTTATGGTACTCAAGTAAGTGCCATACAAAAGTTGTGGCACTTGTGGTGTACTTACCCCAAAAATGAGCGACAATAGCACGGGATAGGAAGTCAACATATCGTCAAGGAGCCGCAACTGGTTGTGGGCGAAGTAGAGATCAATTGTGACTGTAATGACTGGAGGAACAGCCAGGGAAGACAATGCTAGCGATCATTTGGCGTCGGGCTGTAAGCGATAGTGGCCAGCAGCATCGACGTGTGGGAAACAGAGTAAGAAGTGCTAGAGTCATACGGTTATGGGGGCTCATTGCTCAGTATTTTTCCCCTCTCTTTTCCTCTATCCTCTCTTTTTTTTCCCCTCACGTTTACTCTTTTTTTATACGTGCTCTGAAAATTATGAATCCCCCTATTAAAATGAGCAAAGTGTGGCTTTTATAATAAATATTAGGATAAGTACACTGCGAGTGCTATAACTTTTATATGGCGTTCACTTGGGTGCCATAACTTTTTTTTTGCTCACTTGAGTACCAAAAATTTGAAAAAAATAAACATTCACTTAAGTGCTAGTTGCTGATTTGGCATGCCAAAAAGCTAATGTGGAGTTATTTTAATATTAAACCATCCTACGTGGCTCATTGAGAAACTAAAGTCAGCATTAAGGATGCGAAACGATGTCGTATTTAAGAAGAACTTACCTTCTTAACAATTGGGGCAAACTGTGAACAAATCAGTGAAGAATTCTAACCCTAACTCCACCCCCAATTTGAAAATTTTCCAATTAGGAGCTTTTCACCTCAATAATTCGCAATGGGGAGCAAAAATAGGAGAAGCGGGTCAAGATTTGAAGAGCAAAGCGAAGATGGAAGTCAAAATTGTTGCTATTGTGGGTTGCGAAGTCTAATAAGAACAACTTGGATGCAAGATAATCTCGAGAGAATGTTCGTTGGATGTGCTAGTTATAGAGAAGGTTTGAATTGTGGATATTTTAGGTGGGTTGACGCAAAATTTCCAAACTAAGCAATGAAGATAATCTTGCAGCTATTAAAAGGACGCCATGAACCTCGACTCATACCAATAGATGAGTTAGACAATGCCGACTCAATGCGAGCAAAAATCAAGAGTCTAGAATCATTGACAAGCATTTGAAGAAAGAAGTTTCAAGGATGAAAATTCAAAGGAATATTTTTGGAGCGTTGCTTGTGTGGCTCTCAGGTGTAGTCTGATTTGTGTTCATATGTAAGATCGATTCGCAAAAGAACCAAGTCAGTTTTCCATAGTTTAAGAACAATGAATGGGTTTCCAAACTGACCAATGACTATTAGTTGAATGTGTTTTGGTATTTGGAATAATGAGTGTTAGTTATTGGAATGTTGTTTCCAAACTGAGCAATGACTATTAGTTGAACTCGTTGAATGGCCTATTTTGCAGTGTTAGTTGAGGGATTTGAATAGCCATATGTGGTCGATTTTGTGGAAATGATGTTGTTGATCATTTCATTGAATGACCAAAGGTTGGTTTTGGATAATTGTGACGCAATTTATAGATGATTTTTGGCTTATAAAGGGTAAATGACTTACATCATCTCTGCAACAGTTTTTGCAGTAAGAACAAATGAAAAAAGCTATATTTGATTTGGTGATTTTGCTAGTTTGGGCTATGTTGCTATGGTGGTAAAAATATAGTACAAGTTCCAATAATTTTGTGAATGGTTATTTGAGTGCTAATTTTTTTTAAGCGAACACTTAAGTGCATCAACTTTTTAAAAGTGAATAGTTAGGTTCGTGAACTTGTTAATAAGTGCCCTGTTGATGTCACTTTGTCAAACACATCCTGTGATAGATTCACCAAATGATATGCATTTCATTAACATTATCCTGTAACATCCAATCTTGACCTAGTTTCACACTAAATGACATTATATTTACAAGAAACTCATCAATTGCATATACTTGCAATGCCAAAATCATGTTCCCATAAATTAAAACCGCCAACATATTCTTATATCCATGGATAACATTGCTGCAGCTCACATATAACCATCCAAAATTGCAGCAACTAACGTATATACAGCCCTCCTAATAACAAAATCTAGTGCACACTTTCTCACCTAGGCAACTTCCACTCTATCAACCATTCGTAATCCAAATTGTAAATAAAGAAGCAGCCCCCTAATAACAAAATATGGAGCATACATTCCCTGGTAACAACAACATAAATATAGACAGACAGACAGGCAGCATGTAGCTCCTACTCCTTCCCATCATAATCATCTCGAGATTAATCAATCTCAAGAACCCAGTTAGATTGAACTGTCTTCCAATTATTCATGAGCCTTGTACTCTTTCAAAGTGACACTCTAGGCACCTCATCATTCGCTCTTATTTCTTCTTCTTCAACTATCTCATCTGTTGGAGGAGGAGCCATTTTCTTCTTTGGCACTATGGAAGGAGGCTAAGACTCATGTGTGGAGATATTTAGAGGATCAATTGAATCAGATAAAACTGAGGTTAGGGCCTTTTTTGCGCCTGCTTACGAGGTGGCCTTGGTACTATCTGTTTTGGAGTTGCCATTGGGAGCTTTTTCACTTCTGTATAAGTTATCATTGATTTGTTTGTCAGTGCTTAGCTTCTTGTTCTAGGTGTAGTAGATTCTTGAGTTGGTCGTCCTTCATATATCACGACCTCTCAACGTCTCCTAGGCTATAATACAAGCATTTAAGCTGTTATTAGTTATCATGTGAGTGAAATAACTTACAACATTGTATAACACCTACAAAAAACTTACATTCAAAGTAACCATGCCACTAGTCATGTTTGCAAAATAACTCATAGCCAATGCTCTCTTATCCTTTCCCCAATTACACCATGTGTTCGTTGTGGTTGAGTTATGCTAACCTGCATAATGACATAACAGAATATTTAATTACTTAAAAGACCAAGTACATACAGTGTAGTATGTTCAACCTAAAGTTTATTGCACCTAATCTTTACTCCTCGTTTGTTGGTCACTATTTGACTTAGTTGGCCCTATACTTGGTTTTGCATTTTTGCTTTCTAGGTTGCCCTCACATGCCCCTGCAGCTTGAGCTACAGTTTTTCTTTTTGTAACCAACAAAATGACATAACACAATTAATCTAATGCAAGAACAAGTACATAAAAAAGGCAATGAACCATTCAAATAGCTTACCTGAACTTTGTTGGTCTGTGTTGACTCAGTAGTCCATGTGCTTTTTCCTGCATCATTACTTTCTACGGTGCTCTCACCTACCCCTATAGCTTGAGTTTGTCCTTTTTTAACCTGCTAAATTCACATAAATAATGTAATGCAACAAGTACATAAAAAAACAACGAACCAATCATAAATTGTTACCTGAAGTTTACTACTTTGTGTCAATTGAGTTGTCTTTGCACTTTCCTGCAACATCACTTCTTATGGTTCCCTCACCTGGCCATGTAGCTTGACTTTGTCATTTTTTAACCTTCCAAAAGTTCACATAACTAATGTAATGCAACAAGTATATAAAAGGCAATGAACTAATCATAAATTGTTACCTAAAGTTTGCTCTTTTGTATTGACTGAGTTGTCCCTTCGCTTTGTCCTGCAGCATTACTTGCTATGGTGCCCTCAGTTCCCCCTACCTCATTGCTCGTCTGTGTTTTATCCTATTGTCCTTGTTGGTGCTTCTTTCTTGGACAACCAATCTTATTATGCCCTTCTCCATGGCATAGTGAGCATCGAATTATACCACTAGCCCTACTCATTCTATTACCATCACCATCCTCCATTTGCCTTTTCTTTTTAAGCCTACCAACTTGCTTCTTCAATGGTAGAGGTTCTGGGATTGATGATTTGTTTTGTCCTAGAATTTTTATTTCTCGAAGGCTGCATCATAAATTGGTATGAAGCAAGATACTTCACTTTCTTGTAACAATCGTCTACATAATCCTCTAGATTGAAATGCTTCATCTTGATGGCAAAAATGGCATGATAGCAAGGTATTCTAGTCAATTGTCATGCTCTACAAGGACATTTTCTTCTCTCAAATTGGACCACATACTTGTCACCATTATTCATTATCTCGAACCCATTGTCACTATTTCAAGTTGGATGACAAAACCTACTGTCAGCAATGCTCTGCTCCAATTTTATCACAATCCTAAGCACATATTACCTAGGCCATTTTGAACATTCATCTCAAAGCCTTTGCATTCTAGTTATAATCATTAGCATAATATCTTCCAGCATACTAATGATGGACTTGCACCTAGCTCTTATAATCCTAGCATTGAATGCCTTGCAAAGGTTATTGTCCACGATGTCATACTTAAATTCCTCACTAAAAAAGGCTTTATATCAATATTTTGCTTTAATTTGGAACAATGCTCGAAAATATTTAGGTGACAAGGCAAATATAGCTTCTTTCTAAATTCTGAAATCTATCATAATTGTGCTCTTTGCAATCAGCCAAAATTGCCTTTGCAATTGCTCTCCTCTATACTTCTTAGCCCAATTAATGTATATGTGCCAAGCACACATTCTGTGCTCAGCATATTGCATTAATTTAGCAATTGCTAGCATAAGTCCCTACAAATTATATAAACATTTGTAAGGTACGATGACTAAAAGATAACAGATATTGAAAAGTTAAAGGACAATATCTTTTGTTGGTCACTCATGAATGCCCAACCTCTTCCGTTAGTTATGCCAAGATCAGCTATTAGATTTTTTAAAAATCGGACCAATTGTCCTTATTCTCCATCATCACAACATCCCAGGCTATTGGAAACATCTGGCTGTTTCCATCTCTACCAACGGCAACCAATAACTTGCCTTTGCATAACCCCTTCAAAAAAACACCCATCTAATCCTATCACTTTTCTATTGCCAGTTAAGAATCCTTTTTGACATGCAACGAAACATCTATACATCCTAGCAAACTGTGTCCCATGAGTAGCTAATGCACTCTCCATAACCTCTACATGAATTCTACTAGGAGGATTCTGGAGTCTACATTCCCTAGCATAGTCCCAGACTTGTGCATATTCTTTTTTGTAGGTACCCATCAATATACTCATCGCTTTGCACTTAGCCTTTTGCATTGACTTCTAGAAAAATTCACACCTACTTCCTCTTCACTGGCTATTTCAATCGAAGAGCCCTAATTTCTAGCATGCTCTTAATGTTATTGAAAAAATGCTTGGCTAACTAAACACTAGTGACTCTTTTATTATCAAATGCAATATCACAGGTATGCTCCTCCAGCAGTGAGTGGATTTGGAATGAATGAATGCTCTTGTTCAATACACACTTCACTTAAATATAATCCTTGGTATTTCTAGTGAATTTAGCATTTCTCTGTTCAATGATTGAGTACCTCACAATAGTGTCTCTAAATTGCTTTGCATCATCAAATTTCATCGATAGACAAAACACTGAACTTGCACTAATTGAATCATAAAATGGAAACTTACTTTTCCTTTTACTCTGAATTATAACATCATTATCCTTATCTTCTGAGCTATCACTGTCATCATCACCACTTTTATCATATTTTGTTTCATCGCCATTAGCTGTAGGAGCTCCATCATCCCTACCTACTAAAGTGTCCTCATCAACTATCTCAAATGGTTGTTTTCTCCTTTGTTGATATTCTCTCACTTCTTTCCTTGCTTGTGCGATATCCTCATCATCAGCATCACTTGTGCAAAGTGTATGCACAAGTGTTTCATCATCTCCATCTTCCTCATCTTCATCTTGAACATCTCAAGATGACAGGTTTCTTCTAGTCTTTTCATTAAGTATCGAGTCTTCACCATCAACTATGCCACCATTTCTCTCAGCTTGTGCACATAACTCTAACGCACAAGTTGTGTGAGAAGCCTCAGCTTCCTTTCCTCTAAGATCTCCATGAAATGCATCATCAATTGCTTTGCTTTGGCTTTCAATACTAACTTCAAACACAATTTCCTAATGTTCGTCACCATTGTATTCAACATACAGATAAATGTCACGACCATGCAGATATTGGTATACAATCTCACACACCATTATCATCATAGACATGCCTCACACCATCTTTAAGACTTTTACCATGAATTCAATAGTATATTTTCCGTACTTTGCATTGCCCATGTTCAATTATATCTTTTACAAGCTCTTTATATGACAGCCTACTGACATCCATGAAGACAACATCCATATTTCCCCCTACATAATTGTAATCTTCCCCAAAAATGAACTTACCACCTTTCCAAACCCTAAAGGCCACTGTTTTATCACCCACATGCACACTGCAGCCAAGAAAAAGCAAAAAGCAATAATGTCAATAGCAAGTAAGAAAGACAAGAAAAACAGAGAACAACTCTAACAATCGATCCCCATAAGTTTCCACAAATTTTGTAGTTTCAATAAACAATAATTCGAGACATATGACCAGTTCAAGAATTGGTCCCCATGAGTTCTACACTTTTAATAAATAATTATGTGGGTTAGATGATAACTTTAAAAATCGATCCCATAATCACAATACTTTGAATAAAAAATAATTTGGGGCATCAATCAATGCACCCAAAATGACACACACGATTCTATAATATAATCAAACACTCACCTTTACACTCTTGCAACAAACCCTATTTTAGGCGTTGGGTCAATGACGTTTTCCCTGCTTTTACACCCTATGAATGACATGACATTGCATAAGATTTCACTCATTTTGTCATCGATGAACACAAAACAATAAATGACTAACCTTTATCCTCTACTGATTGAGATTCGTCCGCCTCACAACCCCTACTTGCTTGAGCACTTCGAAGGCCGTCCACTGACAAATCTTTTGATGAGGGAGACGAGTAATAAAGAGAGCTTTGCTTTAGTGTGAGCCTGATTGGAACCTAAGTCATGCGATAGAGAGAGCGACAGAGACGAATAGCCAATGATTTTGCCCTAACTCTCTTGGGGCAAAATCTATTTTGCCCTAATTCTCTCGCGACCAACAGAGAGAGCAACAAAGAAAAATGTACTTCAATTGATAGAGAGACAATGTCATTTCTATTAGAGAAAGAAATGAAATCGTTCCTCACTGTCCAAGTGGAACAAATTTTCCACGTTGGACTTCTTGTAATTTCTAAAAGTTGAACGTCGGAATTGAAAATTACTTCAAATTTATCCATAGGACGATTGGCCGGAAATAGCACTCAACTGAACAATTTTACTTCGATGTGGCACTCAAGTGAGTAAAAAAAAATATGGCACTCAAGTGAATGCCATATAAAAGTTATGGCACTCGCAGTGTGCTTAATCCGTATATATGACTCATGCTTCTTTGAAAAGCCTGGACTCGTCGAGTCAATTACTGAAATTGGTGCTGGATTGACGTCGAGAATTGGCCGTGAATCAGTGCATGAATGATTCCTTCTATGTGGGTCTCTATGAATATCCCCTCTATCAATGATCGGATTCATTCTACCATGTGCACATCTATTTTAATCTTTCCTTCTTCGCCTTGAACGAACAAAATAGATAAAAGAAAATAATAGACGGTCTTTAGCGTCAGTCGGTTCTCTTTTCCTTTCATGTTGCTGACCTGTCTATTCTATTGTGAGACTCAATCTTGAAGAAGGGATTATCATTCAGCTAAGCATGGGGGCTTCCCTGTCCAGACCTCTTTCCTTTCTTTGAAGAAAAATGCCCACAGTGAAAGGAAATTTCTTTTGACTGACAGCACCCCATTGATTCTTTCTCTCCGTGCTTATGTCCATTGAGTGCTTAGCTTTGTTTGTTTTTTTTTTCTCCTTTGATTCTGCTAATGCACCAATTTTCTTCATTGATTTGTCTCCCCTTTATTTTTTTTTCACCGATTCATCCCTGGAGCATGTATACTTTCTTTGTTGTTTTCTTTCAAATGGCACATTGCACAGCCAAGAAATCGATGAAACTTCAAAAGAATTATACACAATCTTTTCCTTACTTGCTGTTGGAGTAATGCTATTTCTCAATTGGGATTTTCGGAAATATTCCTTATTCTTGTGGACTTGATAAGTTCGAAGCTTCCCCGTGTCAGTCTCAAGTGAGACTAATTAAGTCTAAAGCGAAATTAAGTCCCGAACCATCATTTAAGCATGTTCCCTGCTGGTCTAGTAAGAATGAGCCTATTACCATTTACCACTAATGCAAATGCTCCTAATATCTATAGGCAATTAACTAATATTTCTTTGCTAGGGGCTAGGGTCGATTCCTAATTTTTCTGCAACTATGACTAAATGAAAAAGCGAAATTTAAGTGTCAACAGCTTGGATTCGGCTGAGAACATGGTGAATGAGTTTTAACCCTCAATTTTTTTTACAAGGAGCGGAATCCTCCGAATCCTCGACTTCTACCACCACCTCCCTCTTCGGCGAGATAAATCTGCTCCCAAGATTTGATATGCTGCTTGACGAATAACTAATCTCCAAAGCACTATTATTGAATATTATCACGCAAAAAGTGGAGTTCCCTTTATATTTGAAAAGTGATATGTTAACTAAAAGTTCTAAAACTTGTCACAAAAGTGTAATTAAGTCCTAAAAGTTACTAAAAGGCAATCGAGTCCTAAAACTTGTCAAATTGATGTCGATTCCTTCCATTAATTCTGTCCACTTTTGGCTAATGGAAAACGTTGATGTGGCTTTTTTTTTAACTCTCTCTCTCCCCTACGTTGCAATGGCGTTGCTAAAACGACAGAGTTTTGACTTAAATCTGATTTTTAAATATAATTTTTTTACTTAAATTAATTAAAAAATAAGTTTTAAAAAAATAACACAGAAGCAAAACAGCAGCGGGGGCTTCAGACTGCATTCACTGTGACTGTGTTATGTGCTTTTATTTTCCCATATCCTTTTTCAATTCATGAGGTTTTTCTCAAACGTTAGGGTTGAGTTTTTGATTGGAAAACAACAGATATCAGTAATTTGAACTTTTTGTTTTTCATCAAAGTGTATTTATCATTATTCTATTTTGCTTTCTCAGAGGTTCATGTACTTAAGAAATGGCCCTTTGTAGAGTGTTGACACCTGATTTTTAATCATCTTTTCTCTTTTAAAATTAATAAAAATAAATCCATAAAAGTTCATAAAATTAAAAAATCAACTTTGGGGACCTTGGTGAAGCCTAGAGAACCAATTTTGACCAAAAAATAATTTTTCATATTTTCAGTATTTTTGATATTTTTATTTTCAAAAATTCATAAAAAAAATCAAGAAAAATGAGAAAATTGCAAAATCAACTTTGGAAGCCTTGGCCAAGCTTAGGCAACCATTTTTGAGTAAAAAATAATTTTTCATAATTTTTGTATTTTTTTAAATATATTTTTTAGAAATTAGGAAAATATTTAATAAATAATAGCATTTGAGGCCACAAAAATACATAAAAATAGTGAATATTTTTCCTTTAAATTCCTTTTCATGTTAGCCATCGCAAATTTAAAAAATCCAATTCGAGGTCGTGTATTCCTTAACGAGCATAATCTCGAATCGGGCCTAAAAAAATTCAATTTGAGTCAATTTATTTTCATTTTTCACTTTTAGGAGTTGTGACATTGTTCTTTAATATTCCAAATTTTCATCTTGGCCCAATTATACCCAGAATGACTCAATTTTACAAACAGGGCTTTAATTAAATTTTGCATTATTTTCAATAGCAAGAAATGAGCTTAAATTCAACATGCAATAGGTGTGTCGAAAATTGTGAGGAGATTTGGACTTAAAGAAATATTTCTCCAGGGACTGAATTGCAAATACTTAAAATCTCATGGACTAGAGTACAAATACCTAACACTTGAGGGATTATTTTGTAAATAACAAAAGGAAGAGTTAGTGGAGAAATTAGAATAGAGAAGGGAAGATGGAGAAGAGAAGATGGAGAAGAGGAGATGAAGATGGAAAGATGGAGAAGAGAAGATAAAGAAAATAAGATGAGAATAGAGAAGGGAAGATGAATATGAAGAAGAGTTAGTAGAGAAATTAGAATGTAAGGTAGAGATGGAGAAAGGAAGATGAAAATGAAGAAGAGTTAGTGGAGAAATAGAGTTAGTGGAAAAATTAGAACAGGAGATAGATGAGTGGTTTATAAAAGGAGGAAGAAGTGAGCTTGAGAGGGGAATTTTTTGGAGAGAAAATTTTGGATGTTTGAGAGGATTTTGGGAGATTGAAGAAAAATTTGAGAGAAAGAAAATGCCAAAAAGAGAGAGAGAATTTTGAAGATGAAGGGAGTTTAAAGCTAGAGGGTTATCATCATCAATTTCTTCATCGATCAACATAAATCAAGAATTCATCCCAGATTTGAAGCTAAGTGTCCCTCTACTCTCTTTATTTTTTAGTATAAACTAGCTCAAATTTTCTACTCTTCTCCCATTTCCCCATATTTGATTTCAGACAGGAACCAATTATATCCATCAAGCACTTCTCATAATGCCATTGAAGCTAAGTGCCTCTTTCATTGTTCTAATTTTTAATGTGAATTAAATCATATTTGCTCCATTACTCCATTTCTCCATATTTTTATGTCAGGCAAAGGACAACTCCAAGTCAACGGTAAATCCCATGGGGGTGTAAAATTGGCGCTGACGAGCTCTTGAGTGCCCATTAAATTTTCAATTGATCCGTCGATGGATTTCGGCCCGAATTGTCAAATCAATTCATTTTATTTTAAAGAATTTAAACCCTAGAATGTGAAGGGCAGAGCCCGCTCATTGGAGGTCATTTTTATTTCTGCAATTTAAATTCCTGCACCTTAAACCCCAAAGGAGAAGGCTAAGCCAAGGCTGAGCTATCCATTGGTGGTCTTTATTTATTGTTATTTACTTCCTGTAATTTAATTTTTGAATCACTAAACCCCAAAATGAGTAGCTCGCAGCACTGCACAGAAGTCGTTAACTCACTCCCTCTTTCGGCTTCAGGGAAATGCTTAATATTTTGAAAATGCCAAAAAAATGTCACTCACATATATTCCATTTAAAAAAGTGAAAATACAAAAAGAGAATAGTCCACTAGAGCCTTAGGAATAAACCAAGCTTGAGTTGCCAAATTAGGATATCCATGAAATTAAGGTACCGAAAGGGCATTAGTTTTAATTAACTAGTGTAACCAAGTCCCCGAACTCATAATCTCTGGTTCGTAGAAGTAATTTAGTTCTCCCGCTAATTTACTTAGGTTTCTAATCAACCTACCAAAAATGATTAGTGGCGACTCCAAATTTCAAAACCATTTGAACAAAAAACCAAAGTCGCGATTTGGTAGAGCTTGGGAGAGCTCGAACTAGGTTAGTTAATTTAATCAATTAATCTGGTAATCCATTAACCTAAAAAATGAATTTTAGGTCGCAACATAGAGGTCTTGATTTGTGAAGTATTCTTGGAAATGAATATTAGAAAAAATGACGGATAACTTGCACTTTCTTTCTTAGGTTAGCAGAACAATAATAGTTTCTTAAAATCTCGATGTCCAAAAAGTCTTAATCAGCAGAGTTTTGTGTCATGACATCTGATTGGCTCTTCTCTTACCTTGTAACGGATGGTAACTGAGAAATATTCGTATCAGCGTGTGATAGGGCAACAACAGTTTTGGTTCTTGCATCTAGAGATTCAAAACCTGAAGATTTCAATAGGCCGAGACACATTTTCCCATTGAAGTACAGAGAGAGTGGTGTCTTGAAGAGAGCTAGCCATACAGAAGCTTCTGTTGACATTGCTTTGTTAGCTGGATTGGATCCTGTGGCAGTTCTTTGTGAGGTAGTGGATGATGATGGCTCCATGGCAAGATTGTTGCTTCTCAATGTTTTCAGAAGCAAAAAGTACTTTGATACCACTGTTGCTGCTTCTGAATGTTTTCAGAAGCAGAAAGTGCTTCAGTTTCTCAGCACAATTCTCTCAAACTTATTGCACACCCAAGAGAGAGATTAAAGGAACAACAACAACACTTCATTCAACTTTAAAAAAAAAAAAATAGACCAATCCAAAATAGAACAACTTAACTGCACACAATCGTGCAAAATAAAACAACCTTGATTCACTACCTAAAAAATAGCTAACAAGTCAAACTGCTTAACAAACTAACTTGATTAATTCAAAATCACTAAAACGACAGAGTATTATACAGCAGCAATGAGACACAGCTCCGACACACTCCTCCTTGGATCAGTTGCTGCTGCAAACCCTTATTTTCTTCCTTAACAGCTCAAATCTTCCAGATTGAAGTGGCTTTGTGAACATGTCTGCAAGTTGATCTTCTGATCTGCAATAAATTAGTTTAACTTCACCATTCTGTTGCACTTCACGCAGAAAGAAGAACTTGATCTTAAAATGTTTGGTTTTGCCATGGAAGACTGGATTCTGTGATATTGCTAATGCAGCCTGATTGTCTATATAAACTTCAATGTAATCACCAGAATTCAACCATAAATCCTTCATTATCTTTTTCAGCCACAAAGCTTGATTTGCAGCAGCAATAGCTACTATAAACTCAGTTTTAGCAGTGAACTGAGCTACAATCTCTTGTTTTTTGGAACACCAAGAGAAACAAGCAGAACCAAACGTGAAACAGTACCCAGATGTACTCTTCATGTCATCTACCGAGCCAGCCCAGTCACTATCAGAAAAACCTTGTAACTTAAACTTCTGGCATTTACTAAACTTCACACCAAAGGATAATGTTCCTTTGAGATATCTCAAGACCCTTTTTGCAGCAACTAAATGTAACTGACTGGGACTACTCATGAATCTGGATAGAACACTCACAGCAAATAGAATATCAGGTCTAGTTGCTGTAAGATACATGAGACATCCAATCAAGCTTCTATACATAGAGGCGTCTACTTCACCTGTTCCATCATTCTTCTGCAGCTTCTCCTTAGCAGCCATAGGAGTGATTACATTTCTACAATTTTCCATTTGAAACTTCTTTAGAATCTCCTTCAAGTATTTCGTTTGGCAGATGAAGATCTCATGTGATGCTTGTTTGATTTCCAAACCCAAAAAATAAGCCATCTTTCCCAAGTTTGTCATCTCAAAAACTGCAAACAGACTTTGCTTCACCCTCTCTATCAATTCATCATCATTTCCTGTCACCAACAAATCATCTACATAGAGTGACAAAATCACAATACTGTGGTTCACTCTTTTGACATAAAGAGTAAACTCACTCAAGCTTCTTACAAAGCCAAAATCCTGTAGATACCTGTCTATTTTCCCATACCAAGCTCTTGGAGCCTGTTTCAATCCATATAGAGATTTCCTCAACCTGTATATCTTCTCTTCTTGCCCCTTGATACCGAAGCCCTCAGGTTGTTCAACAAATATCTCCTCCTCGAGCTCTCCATTTAGAAACGCAGACTTGACATCTAACTGAAATATAGGCCACCCCTTCTCTGGTGCAACAGTTATTAGTAACCTGATTGTGTCAAGTCTTGCGACAGGAGCAAAAGTCTCAGAATAATCTACTCCCCATATCTGAGCATAGCCTTTCACCACAAGTCTGGCTTTGTGTTTATTGACAGAACTATCGGGATTAAGTTTTGTTCTAAACACCCACTTAACCCCAATCACATTCTTATCAGTTGGTCTGTCAACAAGCTCCCATGTTTGATTTTTCTGAATCATTGCCAACTCCTCCTGCATTGCTGCAATCCACCTCTGATCCTCCTTAGCTTCTACAAAGTTGGCTGGTTCAAGCACTGCCACATTGCTCCTTTCATAAATTTCAGCAAGTGACCTTGTGCCTCTTATTGGCAGATCATCCACTGTATTTTCCAACTCATCCGCAACTTCATCAACTTGTACAATTGTTGCAGGTTGTTGTTTTGAGACTTTTTCTTCCGTCCAATTCCACTAATCTTCTTCTAGAAAAACAACATCTCTGCTCACAATCACCTTCCCTGTTATAGGCTGAAAAATCCTATAATTTTTTTTATTGCAAACTATATCCAATGAAGACTCCAGGCTCAGATTTTTTATCCAGCTTGTCCCTCTTAACCTGAGGAACATGGGTATAACACAAACTTCCAAAAACCTTCAAATTCTTCACCGATGGTCTAACACCATACCAGGCTTCAAAAGGTGTTGACCTCTCTAAAGCCTTTGTGGGAAGTCTATTTAACAAGAACACTGCAGTATTTGCTGCCTCAGCCCAGAACTTCTTAGGTAGCATCTCCTCCTACAACATACATCTAGCCATCTCCATAATACTTCTATTTTTCCTTTCACTGACCCCATTCTGTTGAGGTGAATAGGGAGCAGTGAACTGCTGCACAATGCCTGCTTGCTCACAGTTTAACTTAAACTTATGAGCAGTATACTCAGAACCATTATCAGACCTGAGCATTTTGATTTTTTTCTCACTTTGATTCTCAACAAAGGTTTTGAACTTCACAAACACATCAGTAACTTCAGATTTTGTTTGCAGAAAGTAAACCCAACTCATCCTAGTCATATCATCTGTAAAAGTAATAAAATACCTGCTGCCATTAAGAGATTGCTCAGACATAGGTCCACATAAGTCTGTGTGGACTAATTGCAGCTTCTCACTTGCTCTCCAGCCTCCTCCTTTGAAGGGAATTCTAGCTTGCTTACCAAGAAGACAAGTTTTGCACTGTGGAAATTCCTCCTCTAAGCTAGGCAAGTCTTCTGCCAAGCTATTTTTCTGCATAAACAGCATGCTCTTACAGTGAACATGCCCAAGTCTTTTATGCCATAGCTCTGCGTTTTCTTCTTTGCACTTCAAAGCCATTTGTTGCATCTCAAGTGGCTTGTACAGGAAGCACTTTTCCTTCATTTGCATTCTAAGCACTTCTTTGCTATTGGCATTTTCAACAAGACATTCCTTCCCTTCAAACGTCACATTATAACCTTTCTCAACTAATTGACCAACACTCAACAGATTCTGGTCAATTTTTGGCACATAGAGAACATCACTGATCAACTTTACCTCTTGATTTCCTTCAATAGCCATCGTACCCTTTCCTTGTACTTCAATATACTGTCCATTGCCTACTCTGACTTTGGACCTGACAGACTTGTCTAGCCACCTGAACAGCTTTAAGTTGCTAGTCATATGATTGGTACAGCCACTATCTACCAGCCATGCATCATTCCCAATAGAAGAACTTGAATGAGAGGCTACAAACAAGTGTTCTGCCTCATTTTCATTCAGTGCTGTCTGTGCTTCTCCCGCTTGCTGGTGATTGTTCTCTTTGCAAATAGCCTCCATGTGACCAACCTTATGACATATTCTGCACTTTACATCAAGCCTTCTCCAGCATCTAAAAGACTGATGACTGATTCCACCACAATGTTCACAGGGCTTCTTGTTCTTCTTCCATTTTCCAGACTCACTAGAGCTCCCTTCTTTTGCTGCAAACCTAAAGTTGCATGCATTCCCTTTATTTTGAGTCCATTTCTTCCATTTACCTCCATCGTTAAACCTTACTTTAGCTTGCAGTGCACCCTCTACAGGTTCCTCTCTCCTCATTAGTCTTCTTTGCTCCTGTGCCTGTAGGGCACTTAACAATTCTGCAAGTTTTATATCAGCTAGGTCTCTCGTATTTTCCAAAGAAGCTATGGTGGCTTCATACTTCTCTGGAAGAGACACCAAGATCTTCTGAACCAGTCTTTCATCCTTCAAGTCAGTCCCTAGGACTCTGATCTTATCAGCTATCTCAATCAGCCTATCAGAGTATTCCTTCACTGACTCAGAATTCTTCATCTGCTGTCTCTCGAACTCCCTCAAGAGGTTCAGCACCTTCATGCTCCTTACCTTCTCATCTCCTTCATATTCATCCTTTAGGAACTCCCATATTGTCTTTGCAGAATCACATCTCATGATCCTTGTAAAGATAGTTGGTGAGACAGCAGCATACAGGCAAGACTTTGCCTTGGCCTTCCTAGTGGTTTTTTCTTTATGAATCTTTATCTGATTCACCGTAGGATTGTTTGGAAGTGGATTTACCTCATAATCATTCTCCACAGCCTCCCACAGATCATGACCCTCCAAAAATGCTGTCATCTTGATAGCCCAGGCTTGATAATTCTCACCTGAAAAAACTGGAGGAGCCATTGCAGAGGATCCACTTGATCCTGCCTCCATCAGCTTCTTTTTCGCAAATTGAACGCGGTCCTTCAGCTACTTCCACTTACCTCTCAGTCCCTTAAGATCCCACAACGTAAGCTCTGATACCACTGTTGCTTCTCAATGTTTTCAGAAGCAGAAAGTATTTTGATACCACTGTTGCTGCTTCTGAATGTTTTCAGAAGCAGAAAGTGCTTCGGTTTCTCAGCACAATTCTCTCAAACTTATTGCACACCCAAGAGAAAGATTAAAGGAACAACAACAACACTTCATTCAACTATAAAAATATATATATAGACCAATCCAAAACAGAACAACTTAACTGCACACAATCGTGCAAAATAAAACAACCTTGATTCACTACCTAAAAAATAGCTAACAAGTCAAACTGCTTAACAAACTAACTTGACTAATTCAAAATAACTAAAACGACAGAGTATTGTACAGCAGCAATGAGACACAGCTCCAACAAAGATTGCCTAAGCTTCGTGAGTTTGCACTGCGGGAGAACTTAAAAATTGTATCCATTGCCGATCTAATCAGGTAAGATTCTCTTCCCAGCAATCCAATGCAAATATTTCTTAGGACAGGTAGTTCCCAACCAAATCCAAATTTCAGCTGCAACTTTCACTTCTTAAGTATTGGTTTTTTCGGCTAAGATGTTGTCCAAGCGGCATCTGACCTTTTGGGAAAGGACAAATTAGGAGTCGAAACCTTGGAACCGTGAGGGGGTGGGTTAAAGAGTCTCTTCTGGGAGGCTGTTGGGCTGTTGTTTTACATAGCCAAAAAAACGAGAAGCATAAGCCAATTTGGTCTATTCATTTCTCAAGTTTACTTTATGCTTTAAGCTTGCGGTTGTTATTCCGCTTGTCGACACCATGCAGATCTATGGTTTTGGGTTCTTGTGAGGGTACACTCGGATTGCCTCACAGGAGACATATTTGGATCTGCTAGATGCGACTGCGGCAACCAGCTTGCACAGGTGATGCAGCAGATCAAAGCGGCTGGTAGGGGCGTGCTGGTGTACCTCGGAGGGCATGAAGGAAGAGGCATAGGTTTGGGGCACGAATTACGTGACTATAACCTGTAGGACGATGGGTGTGACACTGTGGAAGCAAATGTGGAGCTTGGGTTGCCCGTTGACTCTTGAGAGTATGAAATTCATGCTCAGGTATTTCTTACTTAAGTCACAAACTATACCGATGAGAGAGGTCCCAAATAATTTAGCCTCTGAATAAGGTTGGTTCGTGGTCATTGTCATTATATGCTTTGTGGAATCTAGAAGATCAATAAACTAACATCGTCAATCTAAAATTGAAGGTAGTTGAATTTCAGTGACTGTTTTAGAAATTGTACATGATTTGTAGGACTACTATAGGAACCTGGTGACTAAGGCAGAGCTTCAAATTCTCATCTTAAAAAGAGATTTGATTAGTAGAAAGAATCGCTCCATCATCAAACGTTTCATAGCATTTGAAGCCTTTGTATTGGTGCCCAGCATATTGACTACTACTGCAGATGTTGCGTGACTTGGGAGTTAGGACGATGAAGCTGATGACGAACAACCCATTAAAGTACGTGGGGCTTAAAGATTATGGCTTGGCTATTGCTGGGAGAGTCCCTCTAGTAACTCCAATAACAAAGGAGAACAAGAGATACTTCGAGACGAAACGCTTCAAGATGGGGCACATCTGTGGTGTGGACGTCAATTCATGAGCAAAAATGGCAAGCCGAGTAGTAGTGTATCTTCTGATTCGGCTGTGTCCGACTCATAGGAGCTGCTGGATAGTTCAACTGCTAATGATTTATTTGGGGTGATGGTGTTATAACTTTATTTTTTAAGCCCTAAGGTCAAGGACATTGGGATACCTGCTGATTATGAGTTCTGGAAATTTTATGGCGATTCTGGTTTATAATATTCATAATTGTTCTGTGGATGTCATTCATCCATTTTGTAAGGCGAAAAGGGGAGAGACTAGCCTCTTATTGAAACTTCCTGTTATTGATAGATGTATTGATCTCTAGAGGCCATTGCATGTTTCGTGAAAACAGAGTTAGTGCGGGACATCCTTTCCTTCGCTGTGACCACCTCAATGGTGACAAGTATTACTTGAAGGTACATTCCAAAGTCCCTGTTAGATCTTGATCTCCATGCTAGGAATGGGTTCGATATGTACTTCGCACATAAAGGCACATGTACCTGGAATTTCGGAAGATGCAATTTCCGTGTAATGTTCACTAGTCTCCAAAAAACACCAGGAAATACATCGCCATTCAATTCCTTTCAGCAGAAACGTTTACTTTCTTTGATCTGATTAACAAAACAAAACATACCAAAGTTCACGACCTAAGTCATTAACATTCTTTCTGAAAATGGAGACTTTGAGTTCATTATTATCAATTCCAACAATGTCGAACATGCAGACATCTCCTTCCTCTAGAGAAGTTCCTCTCTCAAATGCGGCCCAACCAGTTGAGAGCTTTCCCGAGCCATGTTGTGGGTAGTACAGGAGCTTCACAGGTCATGATCCGTCCAAATATTTCAGAGTTGTGGCTTGCATGCTTCCATTGACTCGGCCCTTCGGAAAACTGCCTAGGACAGTCTACAGAGTTGATTTTTGATCAACAAATGATCCATAAGTAAGAAAAATAAAAGGTATGACGACTGGCTCAATAAATGCTAACCAGACCAACATTCGACACTTATGGAACTTCCCCTTGTCAACGTCTACGCTGGCTTTTAATAATCGTCCTTGAGTATCTCAGTAAGTGACTAATAGACTTTAATCTGAATCTACTTGTGTATTGATCGCTAGAGTCCAACACCTATTAGAAAATTGACTCTGGGTTCCAACATGCGACGTCAGCAAATTTGGTTGAATGGTCGTCAAAAAGGACTCCAGTACATCTAATTCAAAACATTTACGACTTTACATCACTTAAAAAGAAAAGAGAACTTGATCGTACTAATTCATTACAATATCGTCACTCATAAGCAAAGTGTTTATGATTTTTTTTTTATGCAAGTTCCTCAGAAAAAGAGGGAAATTGGTAATAGGATCACTACCTTTATAAAATATTTCTTCATCTCACAACCTTTGACTGTGTCTCAGTAACTTCCAGATCCCCATACCACTTAGGGAGCATCTGCCCTTCCCTTTTATCAGTGACTAGATGACAAGTTAAAAAAATTAAAAAATTCAGAACTTACAATGCCTAAACTATCGGACAATTCGAGAAGCAAAGATGAGTGGAAAAAGATAATAGATGAGAATGACATTAATTGGAACTTACTAATTTGTTTATGCATATAACTTTTGTATGGTTGTATTGAGATCACCCTCCCAGTTCCCATGCAAAACATATTTGAAGAGTGTCCCTGAACATAATTGTGGCGTGCTCAGCGTACCCTTGGAAAAGATCTTCATTTTGGGATAATCTTTCACTACAATACCTTGCAAGGATGGAAACCTGAAGTTGCAACTTGTGGTGGAGAAGAAGCATTCTAGGCTTGGCAGATTTTGGAGTGTCAAACTTATTAAATTCCCAAAAGAAATCCCTTTTCTTTCTCCCTTTTCATCATTTGCCACTACTTCTTTCATTCTTTCACATCCTCTTATAGTCATATCACTAAGAAGTACCAAATTTGTGACGGTTGAAACTGTCGCTAGATGTACCATTCTAGAGGAACTCTCCACCACTAACTCTATCAAATTCCGAAAGGATGTCATGGCTAGAAATAATGATGTCAAACCAGGACAATCCCAAACCTCAAATTTGTCGATGCTTTGAAGAACTTTTGTGATTAAATGGTCTTCTCTCCAAACACGCTTTAAGTTGTGTAGCTTGCTCAACTTAAGTTCTCTTAAATTTTCAAGCACCAGATGTTTTTCCTTGTCCACAAGTCCTTCACCAAGGAATATATCTTCAAAGGAGCTACAGAAAACCTCAAGACTTTTTAGATTGGGAAATCTCTATAGGAGGAAGATGGAAGGAAAGACGGCCCTTTCATCATGAAAGCATGCCAATGTTAGTGCTTCTAACTTGCCAATGCCATCAGAAAATTTTCCATTCTGTATCATCTAAATATCATTATCGACTAGTAAAACTCTCTCTAAGGTGGGAATGTCCTGCAAATTGCCAACATAATAAGAGCAAGTAAATTCAACAATATTCGACAATAAATCACTCCTCTAAGACGTAAATTAAGTCGGTTTGAAGAGGAATTGCTAAATGTGTGTGCCCAATTCATTAATCTCTAGAGCCTGCATAAAAGTGTCAAGCTTCTAAAATCATCCGCTAACCAGGGGTGAGCGCTCTTATAATAATAATTAGATAGAAAAGGAAAGATTTGTATTGGCATAGGAATGATCAAACAAATAACTAAAACTCCATTTCACCTAGAAAACATCAAAAGAAATATGGTCATCCTGCTACGATTTGAAAGGAAATTGCTAAATAATGTGTGCCAAATTCTCAATTTAGTCCATAGGTAATTCACATTTAATCCATATAAAAATTAAGAGAATTTTTAAATAGAGGTCAGTACGGTTAATTCAAGAATCATCCTGACCAAATTCGTCCTTTATAAGGAATGTCTTATCTCACCAACAAGAATCCCCAGTTCCTTAGAATTTCAGGTGACGAGATGATAGTGCCACTAAAAAATTTTGTGGTTCCACAAATGAAAAGTGTGCTTAAAGATACTATAAATATCTTTAGTCAATAACTGATAGGTAAGAAGTTCAAGTTTTCTATAGAATCGTAATGTGCCAGGACAATGAAGTGCATGTTTGACATGGTGGGTGAATTAAAGAATGAAGAAGAAACAGAGGAAGAGCAGTTGCAATCATACCTTCTCAATTGAGAAGTGTGCTTCATGGTCTGAAAGGTCATGTTGATCGTCTCTCTGAGCCCACTTGTTCATGGAAGCCGCAAAAGGCAACATGTTCAGTTTGTCACAATGGGTCACTCGCAATTCCTTCAATAATGGCTACTTCAGAGTGAGCAAGTTAGGGTAGAAGCTCATGCAATACCAGAGAAGTCAGTTCTGGGAAAATAAATTGAGTAGCAATAGAGTGTGGACTATCATCTCCACTCGCGCTTGAAACTATTTCCTCGAGCCCACAAGACTCCACTCGAAGCTCCTCAAGTTAGGTTAGACTTGTCGCCACCCAATGTGGGAACAAAATTTCAATGTTCTTACAGTCTCAAGCCTCCACTTTTCGCAAATACTTAAAAGTGAAAGTTCCTTGAAGGCCGTAGATCCATATTTTGCTTAAGTTGTCCATGTGGGAGAGAACTATCGAGTCTAGCCGAGGAAACTGTACCTGTCATACAGAGAAGAAAAATGATACAACGAATGTTAATTACATTGACATAGAGAATTCTACAGCTCGTTAGTAATACATACAGGGAGGGTCGTAGATGCTTTCTTTTCAGTTGACCGACTACTATGGTTAAAGAGTAAACAAATACGCATGAAACTTTCTACTTACAAATAATATAAAAAACAATAATTCAGCAAAATAATCTGAAAGAAAAAAGGCCAAAAAAGGGGGAGAAAACAGCATTGACCTGATCAGTTGGTAAGTGTTAATTGCCTTTTGAAGAAATGAAGTATATCACAACAAATCCGGTAGAAGATATTAGCTTGTGTCCACTGAATTCAACGAAAACAAATTTTTGAAAATTGTTTTCGGTTCTTCAAGACGGCAACCTATCCTAAATTCTATCAAACAAATAATACAATTATTGAAATTTGAAAATGTATCTTGTTTCAATTTATAGTCGATAGTACATGGAACATTGACTTTGAATTGGGTTACTTGACATTTATTATTGGCAACGCGGCCTCCCGCCTAAATTTTTGAAAGTTTCTATGATGATTCCCCGAATTCTCCCATTCACTGATCACATATAAATGCACTACTTTACTTCAATGCATTGGGGAATATCACGAAAGAAAAAGTTGCTCTCACACACACACATACATGTGTGTGTAGATTCCTATATTTTTCGATAAAGCAACAAAGTATATGGTAAGGATTGTCAGATTTATTTTCAGTTGACCTTCTTAAATAAAACTGATTCTTGATTTGTAATTCATTAATCTATAATTGGTAACCTCTTAGTGTGCAATTATGAAGTTTTAGTTGGTGTTGACACTATTTTTTTTTTTTTTGAGAAAAAGGTTGGTGTGCAATTATGAAGTTTTAGTTGGTGTTGAGACTACTTTTTTTTGGGGGGGGCGCAAAAAAGGTTGGTGTCGACACTTAATGTAATTCGTTGATCTTATCCTTGATTGTGCCATGAGTGGAGGATTTTGGAGTTTCGTTTGGGTGTGTGGAGGCAAACCACCCCGCAACCCCCCCTGTTGACACCTCATCTTTAATCATTTTTTCTATTGCTAAAGTAATAAAAAAATCCATAAAAATTCATAAAATTGAAAAATCAACTTTGAGGACCTTAGCCAAGCCTAGGGAACCAATTTTGACCAAAAAACGATTTTTCATATTTTCAGTATTTTTACGTATTTTTTATTTATTTATTTTCAAAAATTAATAGAAAATCCATAAAAATTCATAAAATTGAAAAATCAACTTTGGGAACCTTAGCCAAGCCTAGGGAACGAATTTTGACCAAAAAATAATTTTTTATATTATATATTTTAATTTTTTTTAAAAAAATACAAAAATATTTGAAAATTTTGAAAAAATAACATTTGAGGCCAAAAAATACACAAAGATAGTTAATATTTTTATTTTAAATCTATTTTCATATTGGCCATCGCAAATTCAGAAAAATCCAATTCGAGTCACGTGTTCCTTCACGAGTATAATCTCGAATCGAGCCTAAAAAAATTTAATTTGAGTCAACTTATTTTTAAATTTCACTTTTTATGAGTTGTGACATTGTCTTCTAATATTTTAAATTTTCATCTTGGCCCAATTATACCCAGAATGACTTAATTTTGCAAAAGGGCTTTAATTAAATTATGCATTATTTTCAGCGACAAGAAATGAGCTTAAATTTGACATGTGGTAAATTTTGGTGTGTCAAAAATTGTGAGGAGATTTGGACTTAAAGAAATATATTTTTTCAGGGACTGAATTGTAAATACTTAAAATTCAAGGACTAAAGTGCAAATACCTAACTCTTGAAAGATTATTTTACAAATAATAAAAAGAAAAGTTAGTGGATAAATTAGAATAGAGAAGGGAAGATGAAGAAGAGGAGATGAAGAAGAGAAGTTGGAGAAGAATGGATGGAGAAAATAAGATAAGAATAGAGAAGGGAAGATGGAGATGAAGAAGAGTTAGTAGAGAAATTAGAATGGAAGATAAGAATAGAGAAGGAAAGATGGAGATTAAGAAGAGTTAGTGGAGAAATTAGAATGGGAGATAAATATGGAGAAGGGAAGATGAAGATGAAGAAGAGTTAGTGGAGAGATTAGAATGTGAGATAGAGATGGAGAATGGAAGATGAAAATGAAGAAGAGTTAGTGGAGAAATTAGAATGGGAGATAGAGTTAGTGGAAAAATTAGAATGGGAGATAGATGAGTAGGTTATAAAAGGAGAAAGAAGTGAGCTTGAGATGGGATTCTTGAGAGAGAAAATTTGAAGTGTTTGGGAGAATTTTTTGGAGAGAAAATTTTGGATGTTTGAGAGAGTTTTGGGAGATTGAAGAAAATTTTGAGAGAAAGAAAATACCAAAAGAGAGAGAATTTTGAAGATGATGGGAGTTTAAAGCTAGGGGTTATCATCACAAATTCCTTCATCGATCAATATAAATCAAGAGTTCATCCTCGTCAACGAGCAAACAAATTCAAGCTAAGTGTTTTTATTTATTCATTTATTTATGGTTTTACTCGCAAATTAGCACAAATTGTATACACTTTCTCCATCTCCTTTTTCTTCCATATTTTATGTCAGGAGAAGGATATCTTTACGTCAACAGCAAAAAATCTCATCGAGATGCAAAAATCGGCCCAGACAAGCTCCTAAGCTGTCCACCGATTTCTCAACTGATCTGTGACTAAAAGTCCCTCTTAATTCAAAAGAAACTCTCTATATTGGGAACATAGAGAGCGAAAATCAATTATACTTATCTCCCAAAAAAATGGGAGATAAGTACTCTTTCCACTCTTCTGGTTTTAGGTGCAGATTAGCACATATTTTGTATACTGACATTTCACTCTATTTTATGTCAGGAAGCCGCAGCTTTATATCAATGGTCAACCCTATGGAAGCACAAAATCGGCTTGGAGGAGTCCTCAAGCGCGCACAAATTTCAAATTGTTGAATCAATTCGTTGTATTTTATTTTAAAGAATTCATACCCCAGAATGGAGAGGACAAAGTCCATCCGCAATTTAAATACCTGCACCATAAATCCCAAAGGGAAGAGCCAAGCCAATGCTTAGCCTCCCATTGGAGGTTTTTACTTACAGTAGTTAAATACCTGCAACTTAAATACCTGTACCTTAAATCCCAAAGGGAAGAGCCAAGCCAATGCTTAGCCTCCCATTGGAGGTTTTTACTCACAGTAGTTAAATACCTGCAACTTAAATACCTATACCTTAAATCCCAAAGGGAAGAGCCAAGCCAATGCTTAGCCTCCCATTGGAGGTTTTTACTTACAGTAGTTAAATACTTGCAACTTAAATACATGTACCTTAGATCCCAAAGGGAAGAGCCAAGCCAATGCTTAGCCTCCCATTGGAGGTTTTTACTTACAGTAGTTAAATACCTGCAACTTAAATACATGTACCTTAAATCCCAAAGGGAAGAGCCAAGCCAATGCTTAGCCTCCCATTGGAGGTTTTTACTTACAGTAGTTTAAATACTTGCAACTTAAATACCTGTACCTTAAATCCCAAAGGGAAGAGCCAAGCCAATGCTAGGCCTCCCATTGGAGGTGTTTATTCACTGTCATGTACTTCCTATAATTTAATTTTTGAATCATCAGACCCAAAAGATAAGTAGGTTGTAATACTGCACAGAAGTCGTTAACACACTCCTTCTTTCGGCTTCAGGGAATCTTTAACACTTAAAAAAATATAACAAATAAAAATATATACCATCCATGCATCCTATTTAAAAAGTGAAAACACAAAAGAGAATACCCTACTATAGCCTTAGGAATAAACCAAGCCTGAGTTGCCGAATTAGGATATCCATGAAATTAAGGTACCGAAAGGGCATTAGTTTTAATTAACTAGTGTAACCAAGTCCCCGAGCTCCTAATCTCTGGTTCGCAGGAATAAATTAGTTCTCCCGCTAATTTATTTAGGTTTCTAATCGACCTACCAAGAACGATTAGTGGCGACTCCAAATTTTAAAATCATTTAAACAAAAACCAAAGTTGCGATTCGGTAGGGTTTGGGAGGGTCCGCGTTAGGTTAGTCAAATCTAATTAACCTAATAATCCGTTAACCCCTTTTAAAATTTAAAATTTTTTTAGAGGGTCGCGACAGACTGGCGACTCCGCTGGGGACAGAGATTTTTAAATTTTCGAAAAAAGATACCAATTGGAATACTTAAATTTTTTCGAAATTTTAAGAGTCTTAGTGGACTTAGGCCAATGAAAATTTCATGCATATCTCGCTTCTGGCGATATTGTTTGGGACTCATTCTATAGGTGTTATATGTTTTTGCAGGATGGGAGTTATAAGGGGCGGAGTGTTTGGCTAACCCCTTTGTTTTGCAGGCTAGGTGTTGGGTTTATTTGTTTAATTTCGCACATTTTTAGAAGCGCTGTTTTGATATCAATTGTTGTGCATGTCTTGCATACTCTGAGGATCACGACACCTGCACACACAAGCGTCTAAACCCAAGTCGCAAAATTCTTCCTAGAAAACCATAGATAGGGATCGAATATGCAAAGCTCTTGCGTCGATTGCGCTCGGGTTGACCATATTTTATTCCGCTCATTATCTGAATTGACAATTCTTCCCATTGTGATTTGATTGCGCGGAGGGTAAGTTTGTCAATTCAGATAGTGGGAGCCTTTTTAGGTCCATACCTTGTCTCTCCTTCTTTTATTTTCTAAAGTCCACTCCTCACTTGAGTCATGCGCATGACTATGTGATTTGCATTTCTCCAAGGTAAAAGTAAGTTCTCTAATTTTATCTTGTATTTATTTTCGGTCGGTCCATGCTAGGTGTTAGTCAGTTTTTGAGCTTGATATTACGACCATTCTTTTTAAAAGAAAATAAAAATTAAATTTGTCCCTCATTTCTTTTAAAAAAAATTTTTTTGAAAAAATGATGTAAAAAAATCCCTTCATGGGAATTTTATTAACCAATAAGGGATTTTTGTCATATTTTTATTGCTTCAACAAAAATGAAATTTTCCTGAAAAAATTTTCCTCTGAAAATTTCAATAAAAAGAAAAATTCCTTAAAAAAAAAACTCTAGTAGACATCAAGTGATTTTATCACATTTTTCAAATTATAAAAACTTGCAAGAAAATTCTTCTCGAGAAATTCGCTCATGTTTTTCTAAGAAAATTTTCTCTAAATAAAATTAGACTAATTGACCAATAAGAGATTTTTGTCATGTTTTTTTCTCTCCAATAAAAATGAAATTTTCCCGACAAATTTTCCTCTGAAAATTTATTTCGATAAAAAGAAAAATTCCTTTAAAAAAAACATCAAGTGATTTTATCACATTCTTTCAAATTATAAAAACTTGCAACAAAAATTCTTTTCGAGAAATTCGCTCATGTTTTTCTAAGAAAAGTTTCTCTAAATAAAATTAGACTAATGTCTCGGGGGAATTTCGTTAACCAATAAAGGATTTCTGTCATGTCTTTCCTGCTTCAATAAAAATAAAATTTTCCTGACAAATTTACCTCTGAAAATTTATTTTGATAAAAAGGAAATTCCTTCAAAAATTTTAGTAAACGTCAAGAGACTTTGTCACATTCCTTTAAAAAAATAAAAAAAAGAATAATAAATCTGAAAAAAAATTCTGTATCAGAAATTAACCCATTTCTTCCTAAGGAAATTTTTTTTTTCTTTCTTCTGATTTCTCTATAAAATAGAAAAAATCAAATTGGACTAATATAGGAGTCATGGACCGACATTTCTTGTGTCGCATACTAATTATATCCTTTTCTTTTGCAGGGAGATCCTAGATACCCCAGACGGGTGTAAAAATTAAGTTCAATAATATATCAAGAATCATCTTCAGAAATACCAAAAGACGAAAAATACCGAGGCTTCAACCGTTAATTCTGGGGGGCAAACGAACATTGTCCATCTTTGACAGACAAAGTTGTGTCAATCCGTAAACTTGTATGGGCAGTGTATTCTGATATGACGGTGGATTTATACTGATTAAACATGGGGGCATATTTAATGTATTGCATAGGATCCCGCGTCTTTTGAAAAACAATATGGATTATATAATCAGAACCCATGAAACAAATACCTTTACCTGATCAAATCAACCAGAGACCGGTCTTAAAATTTCCTCTTATCCGAAACATGCGGAGGGCTTTAGAGGACCGAGGTTCTATTAATGAACGTGGCCCACAGGAATTTCTCCCGACGCTACAGGCGACCGACACGAGCAAGTGGACGCCGAAAGAAACAAAATATGGATAAAAGTGGGCACACAACAGGTGGCCGGATTTACTACCAGCGCACTGATCGAGTTGTCATAGCGTTATTGTTCGTGATCTCAAGATGGATAGTGGGGGCCACCGCCGAACCCATCATCAATGTTCTCGATATCATCGTCTGGAGCAATTAAACAAGAACATCAAGAAGAACATTAAGCCTCGACATCTTCGGTACCTCAAATCGTTCTGTTATGCTATGCGGAAGAAACGATAGCAGGAAAATTAAAAAAAAACAAAACAAAACACGCGAAGCTTTTCTTTCATTCCATTCATCAAAGAGTATTACAACAACTCATTGGGGAGGAAAGGTAAAGCCAAACTGGGCCCTGATGACCATTACGAAAGAGCTCAACTGACTCTCCAAACAGTTGATGCTCTGGATGCACCGGGCGCTCTCGGGATCAAGCTCCGCGAGCCTAAAGAAGAGGCGATCGCACTTCTCTTTAACCTGGGCCATAGTGGCCTCGTAATGCTCAATGGCAAACTCCAGGTCTGGAACCGCTGCCCTCTCGAAAGCAATGTCTGCCGTAATGTCATCAAGTCTCTCCTGCAGCCAACCACATTTACACCTCATCACAATATTGCCTGGCTCCTGTTCGGCGTAAGTTCGGACCAAGGCCAGACGGTCCACCAACTTTCCCCTCTCACTAACCAGCCACGAAAGCTGATCGTTGGCAAACTTGAGGGCCTTTTTGTGATTATCAGCCACAAACGTCACTGTTGCCAGACGCTCGTGCCGGTCTCGGTAACGGGCTTTCACGACGGCGGTCACAAGGACCATCTCATAAGCACGGTTATAGGCAGCCAGAAAATTGATGAAGAGGGTCGAGAAGTTCCGGTACTCCTTCCCTAGTTGGGTACCCTCAACAGAAGCAGCGTCCACGGTCCTAAATAAACCGAGGATTTCAGCCTCAAAGGTAGAGTTTTTGGCTATATGAGCGTAACCTCTACCAAGAAGATTGTAGAGTCTCTCCCACCCAGCTAGGACTTCGGCGGATAAGGTATGGTTAGGAGAATTGGCCATTTTTGAAAGCAGAATACGAAAGAAAGGGGGAGAGAGGTGAGGCAGATGAGCGGAATGCGAAGATGGTAATCTGCTTTGAAGTAAATATTGATTTCATAGTGACGGTATCAACCAGTCAAGATTTCTCTTATTTACCATTCTCTATTGGCACCACCCTCGTTGGCTCGAATTCCCATCAGATGGCGACTGCGAGCTAAGCGAGTCCGAAATCTCCGCAGAAAGTTTGACGAGACACCGCCACTTTGAAAAAGAAGACGGAAAGATGAGCTGAGTGGAAGACACGGCAAACGTTAGCGAAAAGGAGATACGACTTGTCTTCATTGGAGGACCCGCCAGTAAATCGACGGTGGAGATCTTGACAGGGGCCCTCTATCACGAAAAGAAAAAAGGAAGACGAACTGAGCGAGAAACAACGATTTCCCCTTTGATCAAAAGCTGAATATCAGATTTTCTCCCTCGGAAAATCTAATAGCACTGCCCGTGAAGAGGGAAGTCGTTGCTATTGCCAGAGAGAGAACTTGTCCTCATTTCATAGTGAGAGTTCATTCGCCAGAACTCGCAGGAGAAAGATAGAGAGGAAGGAGTTCTCGTGGGAGAGGAATTCAAAACCTTCACCATCAAAGCATTGGCTTTCAAAGCTTGTTACGAGAAACCATCGACGATCCCGTGATCCCTCAAGTCCAAGAAGACATCCTGAGGCGGTCTCGAGTCGGCAGTCCTAGATCCAGAAATATGTCGAGCATTAGGGAAACGGGCGCATGTTCAACCCTGGTCGAAGCTAATGAAGTTCCTTACCCTGAGGGTCTACTGGTCATGGCCATTGACGGTAATCCAGTCTCTCTGTCAATCCTTGTTACCGTATTGAGAAAATGCCGGTATAAGGTTGTAGCTCAAGCAAAGGCGACAGAGGCCTTAGAGATATTAAGGAGGAGTGGTGACCAGTTTGATATCGTCCTCACCGCCATGGTAGGGATTGACATGGATGTTTTCACTCTCTTGGAAGTCATCAATTCTAAATTAAACATGCCAGTCCTCGTAATATCGGCAAGCGATGATCAGCAAGCCATAATGAAGGCTGTCTTAAATGGGGCCCAAGACGTCGTAACGAAACCAGTTAGGGTTCAGATGCTTCAAAACATATGGCAGCACGTGGTAAGGAAGCAATTGCACGACCATGAGAACAAGCATCAAGCCTTCAATTTTGTTCCAAGCAACTGGAGAAAGAAGATGAGTTGGTCTCCCGAGCTGCATCGTATGTTTGTTAATGCAGTTCAGCAGGTAGGAATCGATTCGGCACGGCCGCAACATATACTGGAAATTATGAACGTAGAGGGACTCACTAAAGCAAATGTTTCGAGTCATCTTCAGAAGTACAGAAAAAGGGTGAGAGAACACAATACAGCTCAAAATCAAGAAAACCAAGGCTGGACTGATCCAAGCCTGAATGTTGAGTCTCCTCGCCACCATAAGTTCCGCAGGTTAACATGGGGCGAGCCACTTCCCATCATCAACCAAGCCAGTAGCCGTGCCATCAATCCTCCAAGTGTTAATCAAAGTATCCCCCAGAATCACCCTAATGCTCTTCAAGAGTATAGACCGCAGGGGCAGTGTATTCAGACTCCTTGGTCTGAGCACCAACCCGTGGCTAGAATTCATCCCATGATCAGCGCGCCTGCGCAGCCAGAGAATCAGACAAGAAATTATCCTGAGCACTTCCACTTCTTTAATCCTCGAATGGAAGGAGTTTTTGGCAGCAGGATAGTTAGTGATCCCCACACTTTCTCGAGTAATGATGAAGGCTCCAGCACGAGAAGTCAAATTGCTCATGGCGAGGACAGAATGAGAAATCTACCGCCAGCATTTGCCAACAACAATGCCCAATTCGAGCATCAGTTGCTGGAAGGTTCAAGAGATTACCCAGATGATGAGCTTACTGCCCTGGTCAACCAGTTTAGGGTTGACAGACGTCCCAAGCCGCGATCAGGAGCCAGTGAGTAGGGACTTTCAAACATCGATCATCCACACCCGAACCAACACGAGACTAGCTGATTATCGAAGAGCCACAGGAGAGGCAGAACTGACCTTGAATAAGTGCACATTTCATTTCATGCTTAATTCCCCTACGTATGATATTTTCCAGCTTTCTAGGTGTCTCGATTTAATTCAAGGACAAGGGGGCAATTTATTTATTTATTTATTTATTTTTTATCCCGTCGAATGCGTGAATCCCTTTTTATGCTAGATTTAGGGCGGATCAATTTGTGGCAACGTCGCTGACTTCCATAATGAGAAATGTTGAATGGCCTCACGTAGGGAAATTTCAAGTGAAATGCCCAGGCGAGCTCGAAGACGGGTAATTGTGTGTCGTTCCAATTTACCCTCAATCGTTGCAAAATGCTAAATTGGATTTGTTCCATTCTCACCCAGGGAATTGCAAAGTGCCTCAAGAGTGTCGCAAAATGAAATGACCCAATGGAACGCGATAGGACTCATTTGCCTCGAAGGTAACCTTCAAATTAAAGGAGCCCTCCGGTCCACGGACCCGATGGCATAGAAAATGATGATGGTCCAAAGCAACCCGAAAGAAAATAAGGCCCAACTAAGCAAAGCACTTACGTGGCAAGCTCAAAGTGAAGGCCAACTTGGGACATACAATTCAATCCTGTCCAAATGAAGGAACTTCCTCAATTCAAATTCAATGGAAGTACACACAAGGGTAAAACAGTATCGTTCCAATTTTTCTAGAATATGAAGAACATATACTGCCGCATTCTCTTTCATTTTTGCAGGGGAAGTCTCTACTGGCCAGATTTTCCTGTCTAACATTCCCTATCAGTATCACCTCCGCTACTCGTCTCCAATCTCGAGCCAAGCAAATCCGACGTCTCTACGGCAAAGCTAGACGGGACGCCACTACTTTGAAAAAGAAAGGATAAAAAATAAGCCGAGTGGCAGACAAAGAAATTTTCGGCAGAAAAGAAGAGACGGCTCATCTTTATTGAGGGACTCGCCAGCAAAATCGACGGTGGATATAACGACAGGGCCCCCCTACCACGAAAAGATAGAAGGAGACGAGCTGGACGAGAGATACGATGAAAAAAAAATTGAGAAAAACAGAACACTCGGGAGGGGCAATACAGTTGCTAAACCCACGTCTAATTTTAAAGGAGGCATCCTCTTGATAATCCTTAGAGAGACTCTTAAAGCATACGCAGTCTCCCATAAAAAATCCAGAAAGTGAAAATACAAGAAGAGGTAGCAAACTTTGAGAAATCGTTAACAAAATCGAAGATGTCTCAACCCAACACATTTGAGAGTTATCGTTACCTGCTGAATATGGGAGAGGAAGAGTTCGAAGCCATGTTTGGGATTGAGCCCATAGAGCCTGGCCCTTCCACCGACGACGTCCAAGAGCCCGGTGAGGACAAGGACAACAACGGTAAGGGTCAAAAGAAGCGTTACCGTCGCCATACTGAGGAGCAAGTACGAAAGCTTGAAGATTTCTTCAGAACGTGCCCTATGCCAGACGGCAAACAGAAAATGGAACTGAGTCAAGAGCTAGGACTTGAACCTTCGCAAATCAAGTTCTGGTTTCAAAATAGACGAACCCGAATGAAGACTCATCATGAGCACAACGAAGCCGAGTTTCTAAGAGTTGAAAATGAAAACCTCCGAGCGGAGAACAAGATATATAAAGAGGCTTTTGACTCCGCCACCTGCCCCAACTGCAATACTCTCCTCATCCTCGATGAAATGCATTATCTGAGGATCGAAAATGCATGTTTAAGAGGTGAGTTAGGTCAGTTCATAGCAGGATCAAGTTCTGTTGGAGCAAGGTACGAAAAGACCGAGACTACGGGACCAGCATGGATGCCTTCTGAGGAGGAGGGGAGGTATCATCACCAGGCAAGTGGCACTGACGACGAACTCGCCGCCATGATTAGGCAGTTTGATGCTGATGAAGCACCAGGGCTTTAGTATGCATACGAATCCTGTATTTCAAAACTAGTGATCATAGGACCTGCGACACGGCCGACGCGTACCTGATCCGGAACAACGCTAGCTGATCACTCAAGAGCTTACAAAGGGAAGAAGATCAAACCTAGACGAATACGTCTACTTAGTTTCATCGAACGTTCTCGCCTTTTATCGATGTCCAAAATTAATGCACAAGCTAGAAGTAATCATTTCCCTTTCCCTCCTATTAAATACTCGAAGCCGTTAACCGCACCAAACTCGAAAAAATTAATATCGAGAAGAAATCCGCGTAAACTTGAAGGGTAAATCCGTATCGTTCCAATTTACCCTCAAATTGCTCCGGTTTTAAATTTGATCTTTTCTATTTTTAGGAATTTGCAAAGGTGACCCGAGAATACAGTCGTACCCAAAAACAAAATTCCCTGATCGGGCTAAATTGGGGGCAAATCAACTCATGGACATTACCACGGGATGGACAGCTTCGGATAAAGAAAAATACAAGCGAAAAACCCGAACAATCTCAGACATGGGTAATTCTGTATTGTTCTAATTTGCACATAATCATCTTGAGTCCTAAATTGTTTTATTCCATTCTTAACAGGGATCGCAAATTACCTCGAGAAATACCGTAACATGGCCCAAGGTGATACAACAGGGCTGCGTTATCCCCAAGGATTAACCCTTGAAAAGAAAGCCCCATGGACACCTACGGTCCAATGGACCGAATCAAGGAAACAGGAATACTCGACGAACGATATCAAAGTCAGTATTTTACCATAGTCTTGCCATAATGATGAGGTGCCCAACAAACGTCAAGGAAAATTCAATCCGGGAAAATTGGTAAAAGACTCGTGCAAGGTATTCAAGACGAACGGTAAATCAGTATCGTTTCCAATTTATCCCTTTTAATACTGGCTGACATGTCTCCTTTTCTTTTTACAGGAAATATTTATACTAACATTTAACATGTTGAAGGAGACAAATCCAAAAGAAAATTATGATCATCTGACAAGATCTATTCTGGTGAAAAATGGGGCAAATTGATCGCAAGCTCTGAAGCGAAAAAGAAAATATATCTTCCTTATCTCGTTTGATTTCAAGAATAATTTCTCTGCTTTTTGCAGGGGCATTCAACCGCTAAACGATGGCGGTCGCTGTCATTAAACCAACTGAAATACTCCCTCACCTATGTGCTTCATCGTGCAAGGGCAAAGTTTGAGACGAACCGCCCCTCGACATAAGGAGTAGGCTTCCCAATTTGTTCAGTCCGCCCACATACCGGGGGCAATTTAAATCCGCCCATATATGCACATTATATAAACACACGTGATGCTAAAAATTGTCACATCGGCATTGTGTTTACACATTTTATGAATTATGTATGACCATTCCGCATGTTTAATTTACCAACTCCAACTTAGAGCATAAACTGCATAGGAGACATCAAATGTGCAAAATGGGGCATAACAGGATGAGGAAAGGCAAACCATTTCCACACAGGTCTAACATTTTAATCTACAGATAAACAGTCTTTCTCCAGAGTGAGAGAAAGCCCTTTCGGAATGAAGTCCCCCATTCAGATTACATTCGAGGTGTTCATACTATAAGAACCTCATTAAACAGAAGTGGTAATGCAATACATGATCCATATGTTGATCGATTGCATCATGAGTTATTATACAGACTGCCTTTAATCATGACAAACTTAGTTGAACAATTTTGTATGAACCAATGAACGCATTGATGAAAATGCTTGCACATGTTACCTCTGACATTGCCTGACAGGCAACACATTCCCGGTGTTTGAGTTACCTTCCAAAGTCTTGAAATTCATTCGGCGATTATTGAATGAACAAGCCTGGTTGTTGAGAAGCCACCAAGCATTTCTTCCAAATTCTCAGGTAAGTATATCTTCAACCTGAACCTTTCAAGAGAATGAATTCTGACGGTTGTTGGGGTACTCGAATCTATTGCGATATATACAGGTATTCACCTTCTTCAATAAAGCATGATTTGTCTCAAGGACAGAAATGTTCTAGACCTTTTGATCTCTGCCTCTTTGGTTTATTCCTAAAGCGACAGGAGAATATAATTTGGGTTTGAGTTTCTGTAGGATTCCTGGTCTCCCCAGATTTCAGAATGGCACCCTTTGAGGTACACCAAGTCCTTCTTACAGGCAAACTAAGTCCTTCTTACAGGCGTAAAGTCCTTCTTACAGGCAAATCAAGTCATTCTTACAGGCAAACTAAGTCCTTCTTACAGGCAAACCAAGTCCTTCTTACAGGCATAAAGTCCTTCTTACAGGCAAATCAAGTCCTACTTACAGGCAAACAAAGTCATTCCTACAGGCAAAACAAGTCCTTCTTACAGGCAAATCAAGTCCTTCTTACAGGCACAAAGTCCTTCTTACAGGCAAACAAAGTCCTTCTTACAGGCAAATCAAGTCCTTCTTACAGGCAAAGTAAGTCCTTCTTACAGGCAAATCAAGTCCTTCTTACAGGCAAATTAAGTCCTTTTTACAGGCAAATCAAGTCCTTCTTACAGGCAAATTAAGTCCTTTTTACAAAGCACCAAGTCCTTTTTACTGGCAGCAAGTCCTTTCTACAGGCACCAAGTCCTTCTTACAGGTATCTCCATGTGGTGACCTACCATACGGTCAAATCTCAATCAAAATTTAATCAGTAGAATCCTTTTATTAGGAATCTACCATGGTACGACCCACCATACGGGTCAAATGGTATGACCCACCATACGGGTCAAATTTTAATTCAATTTTTAATCAGTAGAATCCTTTTATTAGGAATCTACCATGGGTTGATCCACCATACGGGTTCAAGTTCAACCACCCTAAAGTTTTTTTATATAACGAATCCTTAGGTTCTCATTTCATTTTCAGTGGAACAATCATGTCACGACTCTTTTTATTTCCTTGTATTGAGTCGATAAGAATCCAGGTGTCATCTCGTCTTTGAAATGAACCTCTACCGAGCTTCCTTTCAAAGAGGGGCAGCTGTTGACACCTGATCTTTAATCATTTTTTCTATTGCTAAAGTAATAAAAAATCCATAAAAATTCATAAAATTGAAAAATCAACTTTGGGGACCTTAGCCAAGCCTAGGGAACCAATTTTGACCAAAAAACGATTTTTCATATTTTCAGTATTTTTACGTATTTTTTATTTATTTATTTTCAAAAATTAATAGAAAATCCATAAAAATTCATAAAATTGAAAAATCAACTTTGGGAACCTTAGCCAAGCCTAGGGAACGAATTTTGACCAAAAAATAATTTTTCATATTATATATTTTAATTTTTTTTAAAAAAATACAAAAATATTTGAAAATTTTGAAAAAATAACATTTGAGGCCAAAAAATACACAAAGATAGTTAATATTTTTATTTTAAATCTATTTTCATATTGGCCATCGCAAATTCAGAAAAATCCAATTCGAGTCACGTGTTCCTTCACGAGTATAATCTCGAATCGAGCCTAAAAAAATTTAATTTGAGTCAACTTATTTTTAATTTTCACTTTTTATGAGTTGTGACATTGTCTTCTAATATTTTAAATTTTCATCTTGGCCCAATTATACCCAGAATGACTTAATTTTGCAAAAGGGCTTTAATTAAATTCTGCATTATTTTCAGCGGCAAGAAATGAGCTTAAATTTGACATGTGGTAAATTTTGGTGTGTCAAAAATTGTGAGGAGATTTGGACTTAAAGAAATATATTTTTTCAGGGACTGAATTGTAAATACTTAAAATTCAAGGACTAAAGTGCAAATACCTAACTCTTGAAAGATTATTTTACAAATAATAAAAAGAAAAGTTAGTGGATAAATTAGAATAGAGAAGGGAAGATGAAGAAGAGGAGATGAAGAAGAGAAGTTGGAGAAGAATGGATGGAGAAAATAAGATAAGAATAGAGAAGGGAAGATGGAGATGAAGAAGAGTTAGTAGAGAAATTAGAATGGAAGATAAGAATAGAGAAGGAAAGATGGAGATTAAGAAGAGTTAGTGGAGAAATTAGAATGGGAGATAAATATGGAGAAGGGAAGATGAAGATGAAGAAGAGTTAGTGGAGAGATTAGAATGTGAGATAGAGATGGAGAATGGAAGATGAAAATGAAGAAGAGTTAGTGGAGAAATTAGAATGGGAGATAGAGTTAGTGGAAAAATTAGAATGGGAGATAGATGAGTAGGTTATAAAAGGAGAAAGAAGTGAGCTTGAGATGGGATTCTTGAGAGAGAAAATTTGAAGTGTTTGGGAGAATTTTTTGGAGAGAAAATTTTGGATGTTTGAGAGAGTTTTGGGAGATTGAAGAAAATTTTGAGAGAAAGAAAATACCAAAAGAGAGAGAATTTTGAAGATGATGGGAGTTTAAAGCTAGGGGTTATCATCACAAATTCCTTCATCGATCAATATAAATCAAGAGTTCATCCTCGTCAACGAGCAAACAAATTCAAGCTAAGTGTTTTTATTTATTCATTTATTTATGGTTTTACTCGCAAATTAGCACAAATTGTATACACTTTCTCCATCTCCTTTTTCTTCCATATTTTATGTCAGGAGAAGGATATCTTTACGTCAACAGCAAAAAATCTCATCGAGATGCAAAAATCGGCCCAGACAAGCTCCTAAGCTGTCCACCGATTTCTCAACTGATCTGTGACTAAAAGTCCCTCTTAATTCAAAAGAAACTCTCTATATTGGGAACATAGAGAGCGAAAATCAATTATACTTATCTCCCAAAAAAATGGGAGATAAGTACTCTTTCCACTCTTCTGGTTTTAGGTGCAGATTAGCACATATTTTGTATACTGACATTTCACTCTATTTTATGTCAGGAAGCCGCAGCTTTATATCAATGGTCAACCCTATGGAAGCACAAAATCGGCTTGGAGGAGTCCTCAAGCGCGCACAAATTTCAAATTGTTGAATCAATTCGTTGTATTTTATTTTAAAGAATTCATACCCCAGAATGGAGAGGACAAAGTCCATCCGCAATTTAAATACCTGCACCATAAATCCCAAAGGGAAGAGCCAAGCCAATGCTTAGCCTCCCATTGGAGGTTTTTACTTACAGTAGTTAAATACCTGCAACTTAAATACCTGTACCTTAAATCCCAAAGGGAAGAGCCAAGCCAATGCTTAGCCTCCCATTGGAGGTTTTTACTCACAGTAGTTAAATACCTGCAACTTAAATACCTATACCTTAAATCCCAAAGGGAAGAGCCAAGCCAATGCTTAGCCTCCCATTGGAGGTTTTTACTTACAGTAGTTAAATACTTGCAACTTAAATACATGTACCTTAGATCCCAAAGGGAAGAGCCAAGCCAATGCTTAGCCTCCCATTGGAGGTTTTTACTTACAGTAGTTAAATACCTGCAACTTAAATACATGTACCTTAAATCCCAAAGGGAAGAGCCAAGCCAATGCTTAGCCTCCCATTGGAGGTTTTTACTTACAGTAGTTTAAATACTTGCAACTTAAATACTTGTACCTTAAATCCCAAAGGGAAGAGCCAAGCCAATGCTAGGCCTCCCATTGGAGGTGTTTATTCACTGTCATGTACTTCCTATAATTTAATTTTTGAATCATCAGACCCAAAAGATAAGTAGGTTGTAATACTGCACAGAAGTCGTTAACACACTCCTTCTTTCGGCTTCAGGGAATCTTTAACACTTAAAAAAATATAACAAATAAAAATATATACCATCCATGCATCCTATTTAAAAAGTGAAAACACAAAAGAGAATACCCTACTATAGCCTTAGGAATAAACCAAGCCTGAGTTGCCGAATTAGGATATCCATGAAATTAAGGTACCGAAAGGGCATTAGTTTTAATTAACTAGTGTAACCAAGTCCCCGAGCTCCTAATCTCTGGTTCGCAGGAATAAATTAGTTCTCCCGCTAATTTATTTAGGTTTCTAATCGACCTACCAAGAACGATTAGTGGCGACTCCAAATTTTAAAATCATTTAAACAAAAACCAAAGTTGCGATTCGGTAGGGCTTGGGAGGGTCCGCGTTAGGTTAGTCAAATCTAATTAACCTAATAATCCGTTAACCCCTTTTAAAATTTAAAATTTTTTTAGAGGGTCGCGACACCCCCCCCCAAAAAAAAACCCAACCAAAAAAAAGTGGATGCTGCAAAAAAAAAAGTGGAACTGAAATTGTTTCATGCGAGTGCAGCGCCCGATTCCAATTAGTGGTTCCTTCGATGCCTCAATTTAACAAGATAATTAATCAAAATCCCAAAAGCATTGGGTTAAGAAAAAGAAGGCTGACTTGTGGAGTGAAAAGGGAAGGGGTACCATGATCAATCTCCGTCCAAGAATGCCTAAGTCAAGCTTTTCATCTTGGGGCAGTGGGCAATAGTCAACTCTGTCAAGCGAGGAAAATCTAGCATATGATTCTTTTCCGAGAGAAAACGAGTTAAATTGGGCAAACATTCTAGCTTCATCTCATGGAGGCTTGGGAATGTGATCTTCTCCATCGCGATTACCCGCCCTTTTTCCTCTACAATCACTCCTTCCATCTGACCACACTTCTTTATGTCAATCTGCCATAGATTGGCAAGGCACCGAGCCATCGATGGAGTGAAAGCGCATCTCAAGTTGCCGCAATTAAAAAGGGTCAGAGAAGATAGAGAACTGAAGCACATCGTTCATTGAAAATCTGTGTTCCATAGTTGCCTCAACTTTGGTAGACTGACCAAGTCCAAATCTTCTAGCTCAGGCAGCACGTGAGTGCATTCCATAGGCTCAGGCCCCTCAAAATCGAATATTTCTTCCAAAGACTTGCAATCGAGCACATGCAAGCTTGTTATTTTCTCTAAAAGAAGATCAATTTTGATGGAATAGCATTAACAAATGATGGACAATTATCCACCGCCAGTCCTTGTAATTGCCAAGATGACTTGATGGGATTAAGTTCGCTATGCCATTTTTCAATCAGCTCCACGAATTCAGATAGCCACATAAACTTTACTCTAACAACTGTAGCTTGTTACAAAATGCATCATTAAAGGTAAACTTGTAATTAGCAAAAAGTAATTACTCTATAGGTTATTAAGACCATCTACTTGCACAAAATTCGATAACTGATGCATACCATTTCTTCAAACATATTTTGGATGGTGGCGTCAAGATTTTCCTTCCAAAACCAGACTTCATGTTCAGGCTTTGCATCTGCCCGTGTTTGTACTTGTATTCTATCCAGCTTTTGCGCAACTATTTGTCCCTTCGAGAAGGACTTCATTTTGGGACATCTACTCACAATGACATCTTTCAAGAGAGGGAACATCAAAGTGCAGTCACTTAAGCTAAAAGATCTCAACCCTGTCAGCCCATCAAGATGCACATGCTTCAACTGATTGAAAGTCACTACACACCCCTCCTTACCTCCCTCGTCACTAATGACTTCTTTCAACATTTTACAATTTCTTATCCTCAATTTTGCAAGTTCCGCCAAATTTTTAGCCATTGTCGGTGTGAACATACTTGACAACCCATCACAATGTAACACATCTAGGGTCTTCAGTTGTTGAAGGTGTCCTGACATGGGTAATAGCTCATGACTTGGGCCTTCTATGGGTTCCACATTGATGATGAGCTCCTCTTGATGAGATTTAGACAGAACAAGCTTTTCCAAGTTGGTTAAACTCTGAATAGACATGTGGATATTGCACATTCCTCCGAGAGATAACGAAGCTCAAGAACTCTAAGCCTGCAGAAGAATTCCTCATCATGAAAATTCCCATGCCATATCTCCATTTGTCCTGATAAATCCAATCTTAGCTCTTGTAGATTTGGGAAGGCACCCTGAGAAGATAGTCAAATCAGAATTTGAAGTCAGCTTAGTTAAATGAGTATTAATGTATTATTGTATAAGTTCTGCACATCCGACATAATAACTATAGTTTAAGATCTCGATTCTGTGATTCAACAAAAGGAAATGTGCCCACATGCAATAGCCACTATCGTTGAAATTTTATATTTGCTTTTATCCATATTTGAACATAATTAAATCAGTGCATTTCCGTTTCTATAGATACATCCGTTGTGAAAATTACATGTCGATCAATTATAATCACAATTCCACTAATTTCAGAGATCAATGTCAACAAAAATGTCACGTCTTTCCCTTTTTAGCATAACATCAGTCATCTTAATAGGGCTCGAATTAGAAAACACAATTGTGCCCTAGTAAGATCACCCCAATGCCACATGTTTTCAATCTTTGTGGTACTTAAAGAGGCTAAACTATCGGAATTAGCCTAAACCATTTTCTTAAGGCGGATCAATGGTTATGCATTCTGTCAATACTTGAAGAACATATGATTTTTCCATGTTATAATATTTATGTTGATTCAAAGATAGTCATATAGTTTACACCTTCGTATGTGGAGTTACTGGCATGATATGCTTGGCTGTGACCGTAATCATCACTTCAAATATTCACAATCGAAGCAAAACAAATCATCTTAGGTCGTACCTTTTCCAACAAGAAGAGAGGCTGCTTTTGTAGTGGCATCTCATTCCTAGTTTGGGAAGCGAGGGTCTCCACTTTGTTACAGCCATGCACCGCCATGGTCTTCAATGCCGGCCAATCTAAGGCATGTGTTCCTGTGCATATGCACTTCAACTCTGTCAAATGCTTGAGCTTGAGAGAGGTTCAAATGCTTGAGCTTGAGAGAGGTAAACTTTGGGAAGACGGTAACCCCAAGACCTTGTCCTTCCATGTCGATGAGTTCCACAACGACACATGCATTGATCTCCAACTCCTCAAGTTGGATAAGATCTTTTGCTACTGAGGCTGGAAATAGAGAGGTGAGGCTCTTGCAATTGGAAACACTAATAGAATGCAGACACAGGAAGTTGACTTGACGATGGAGTTCCTTATCCCATACACACTTCAGCTTTGGTAATATATTTAACTGCAGCTTTTTTAATTGGGAACGAGCAACGGGATTCTCATCTAAAGGATTCAGTGATTGAAGTTTAAAAACAACCTCAAGCGAACGACAATCATATACCTCCAAACTTTCCAGCCTCCAAAGCCATCCAAGAATGCAAGAAGGAACAATGCTCACTAGCTTATTGCAATCCCACACCTCATGTGATTTTAGATTTTGGAAAGAATCTGCAGCAACTTAATTGTCCCATACCATTTTGATGTTGTCCCAGATGCACTTCAACTCTGTCGGATGCTTGAGCTTAACAGAGGTTAATTTTGGGAAGACGGTAACCCCAAGACCTTGTCCTTCCATCTCGATGAGTTCCGCAATACCGAATGCATTGATCTCCAACTCCTCGAGTTGGGTGAGGTCTTTCGCTATTGAGGCTGGAAATAGAGAGGTGAGGTCTCACAATTGGAAACACTAACAGAATGTAGATAATGGAATTTGACTTGACGGTGGAGTTCTTTATCCCATGCATGCTTCAATTGGGGCAATCCACTTAACGCCAGCCATTTTAGTGGGGAACGAGAAACATGATGCCCATCTAGAGTATTTAGTGAGTAAAGGTCAAAAACAACTTCAAGCGACAAGAAGATACATACAAATTATCAAGACTCTTGAGCTGTCTAAGAATGCTAGAAGGAACAATGTTCACGAGCTTATTGCATGCTGTCACTAAAAGCGATTTTAGATTGTGGAAAGAATCTGCAGCAACTCGATTGTCCCATATCATTTTGATGTTATCCATGTCTTGGAGAGTTAATGTCTCCAAGCAAGGAAACGCAACCTGTGGTATTCACTTGCAAGATTGGTGATTCGGTTAATATAAATGAGTTGCCAAGGGAGTGGGGGAATTATTAAGTTGCATAAAAGGAAATAAAAAGAGAAAAAAATTAAGCACAAGTAATAAAACTAACGCAACCAACATGAACTAAGCATATCTCTTTTACGATGGGCAAAATGGTAATTTGACTATGCCCATATTTTGTAATGGACACACACCACTAGAGGTGGCCATGGGCATGTTTCGGAATTGTTGGTTTCGACCCGGCGATTCTGAACCGCCAAACAGCTATATGGGTTAACCAAATGGCTACATATAGAGATGGTCACGATTCAGAACCGCCGGTTCCGATTCAAAACCACTAGTTCTTGTTCGTGACCTATCATGAACCGGTGGTTCCGGGCTAGTTCAAGGCTCGGTTTCGGTTTCGATTTGAATAGGACGGAACCATCGGAACGGGCGATTCCGTTCGATTCATAGTCGATTTTTAAATAAAAATTTATGAAATAAAAAATAAATTTTTAAGTAATGAATTATGAAATAAAATTATAAAATAATAAATTTTTAAATACAAATTATAATCAAATTCGGGGATCAGGGGAAAAAAGGGAGGGAGAAAAGGGCTTGAACTTAATGAATTATCATTAAGCACCTATATATCTTCTGGGGATAGAAGAATCAAAGCGCATGTAGTTTTTTTACTTTTGATAATCCTATACTTACCTCATCGTCAATCGTCGCTACTCATGGCAGTGGTATCTCCATCATTAAAGAATTCGGATTTATTGTTGCGATCAATCTCTTGTTGTCGATAAGCAGTCTTTGTCCAATCATCGACACAAGCTTGAGCCTCAACCGAATCCGGAGGTAATCTTAAACGTCGATCATCCAAAATATTACTGTTAGTGCTAAATGCTTGTTCAACCGCAACTGTTGAGCAAGGGGTTGCTAAAATCTCTTTTACGATGTGAGCTAGTACTAAAAATTGAGTTGAATCACTATTTCATCACTGTAGAATTTCGAAATTCATGCCTTCAAATTGAGGAAACTCAAATACAGTGGTTAAATAAATCTCTAGTTTGGAAATATTTCCCATTATTCCCTTTTGTATTTTTTTGCCTATTTTTTAGTTTTCTGGACCATCTACCTAGGTGTTTACCTTGCATGTCACTTGCTTGGGAAGAAGTTTCACTATCATCAACTATATTATATCTATTGCAAAAATCATTATATAATTCTACTATTATATTTTTAACTTCTTTTTCTACATCTCTAATATTTACAGTTTCAATCAAATATAAACACTCATAATATGAATTCAAATCATCAAGTAAGCCATCCATTTTGGTACATAGATCCAAAGCACAAGCAACCAAATAAAAAATAAAAATTTTGACATAATATTGCATCCATTTCGTTCGCATTTGCTATAACAGTCGGACCTAATTAATTATTGTTTTCATTTTCTTCAAAAATACAAGTAATATTTACACTGTTAAAAATAAATGCGTAATAGAATAATAAACATCGAATAAAGTATAAATTACATTATTAAAATTTTTTTAAAAATCTAAATTTTTTTTTTGCAAATATCTAACTCTTGTGGATATAAATTATTTTGAGAAACATAATTCGTAAAATACATACATAATAAATCTTTATATAAAAAAAGATTGATTAAGCAACTCGTATGTAAAATTCCAACAATTTGGAATATCTCTTGGAAATTTTTTTGCTTTCCTTCCATTTTTTTTACAAAATCTACCCGTCTCTTATAACTTTGGGATGTTTTCATAAATATTGAATTGCTGTTTTTATTGGACGAAAAAAAATTTCAAGAGTTCATAAATCTTGTACGCATAAACTTAAAACAAGGCAAGCACATCTATTGTGAAAAAAAATTTCTACCAAAAGCGGATTTACAAATTATTTCTAACTCACGAATGGAAGCGGTATTTGCCGAGGCATTATCAAAATCAATTATTTCTAACTCACGAATATTTATTGGTTAATAAATATTCTTCTAAAAATTTTATTAACCAAAAGCGGGTTTACAAATTACTTCTAAGTTTTAGAAGAATATTTATTGGTTAATAAAATTATTTCAATTGATTTTGATAATGCCTCGGCAAATATCGCTTCTATTCACGAGTTAGAAATAATTTGTAAATCCACTTTTGATGAAAATTTTTTTCACATTAGATGTGCTTACCGTGTTTTAAATTTATACATATAAGATAATTTACGAACTCTTCAAATTTTTCTCCGTCCAATAAAAACAGCAATTCAATATTTATGAAAACATCCTCAAGTTATGAGAAATTGGAGTAGATTTTGTAAACAAAATGGAAGGAAAGTAAAAAAATTTTCAAGAGATGTTCCAAATCATTAGAATTTTATATACGAGTTGTTTAATTAATCTTTTTCATATAAAGATTTATTATGTATGTTTTTTACGAATAATGTTTCTCAAAATAATTTATACCCACAGAGTTAGATATTTGCAAAAAAAAAATAGATTTTTTAAAAAAATTTAATAATGCAATTTATACTTTATCCGATGTTTATTATTCTACTACGCATTTATTTTTAACAGAGTGTGTAAATATTGCTCGTATTTTTGAAGAAAATGAAAACGATAATCAATTACGTCCTACTGTTATAGCAATGCGAACGAAATGGATGCAATATTATGCCAAATTTTTTATTTTTTATTTGGTTGTTTGTGTTTTGGATCCACGTACTAAAATGGATGGCTTACTTGATGATTTGAATTCCTATATGAGTGTTTACATTTGATTGAAACTGTAAATATTAGATATGTAGAAAAAGAAGTTAAAAATATAATAGTAGAATTGTATAATGATTTTTGCAGTAAATATAATATAGTTGATGATAGTGAAACTTCTTCCCAAGCTAGTGACATGCAAGGCAGATATCTAGGTAAAGGGTCTAGAAATCTAATAAATATGCAAAAAAGACAAAAGGGAATAATGAAAAGTATTTTCAAACTAGAGATTTATTTAACCACTGTATTTGAGTTTCCTCAATTCGAAGGCATGGATTTCAAAATTCTATAGTGATGAAATAGTCATTCAACTCAATTTTCAGTACTAGCTCACATTGCAAAAGAGATTTTAGCAACCCCTCACTCAGCAGTTGTGGTTAAACAAGCATTTAACGCTAAAGGTAATATTTTGGATGATCAACGTTCAAGATTAGCTCCGGATTTGATTGAGGCTCAAGCTTGTGTTGATGATTAGATAAATACTGCATATCGATAACAAGCGATGGATCGTAACAATAAATCCGAATTCTTTAGTGATAGAGATACCACCGCCACAAGTACCATCGCCACGAGCAGCGACAATTAACGATAAGATAAGTATGAGGCTATCAAAAGTAAAAAAAATTACATAGGCTTTAATTCTTCTATCTTCAAGAAGATATGTAGGCGCTTAATGATAATTTATTAAGTTCAAACCCTTTTCCCCCTCCCATTTTTTTTCCCGATCCCCAAATTTGATTACAATTTGTATTTAAAAATTTATTATTTCATAGTTTTATATTTTTTATTTCGTAAATTTTGTTTAAAAATCGATTGTGAACCAGACGGAACAGCCGTAACAGGAGCTGAAACCAGAATCGGGCCATGAACCGGTCCGGAACAACCTTAAAGGTTTCGGTTCCAATTCATGATAGGTCACGAACTGGAATCGGCAGTTCGATTCCGATTCCGAACCGTGGCCATCTCTACATACCACACAAAAAAAAAGAAAAAAAAAGAGGCTTTTCTATTTATGTTTTGACATATAAATGCCCATTTTTTTGGTGAACGGTAAGTCAAAGTGGACCCACTTGTTCAAGCTTGCAATGTCAAAGCCATACTCGCAAAATTGCCCAGGCATTTACATTCTTTGTCAAAATCGGAAAGCCGTTCATACTTCGTACAGGTATCAAATGAGATGTTAAACGATTAGGAGGGTAGGTTGTTAAGGGTATATTGTGTGATTTATCAGTTATTTAGATTAACCATGATACTTAATTTAAGATATTTTCTTTTGGATGTTGCTAACTGCTAACGTAAACGGCACCGTTATTCTAGTGGATAACGGACGCAGGTCATTAATTGGCTTAGAATAACGGCACCGTTGGTGCTTTAGTTGCAAGCTTACTTGGAAGCTCTAGAATGTACGGGTGTGAATTTTTTGTTTTCTGAAATACAGGTATTTGTATTTTAGTATAAATGATTAGTTAAATTCACTATTTTTATATGAATCTCCCTCTCTCTTTTTTTAAATTAAAAAAGAGGTTAAATTCTTAGTTACTATTATGTAAAACGTGGAGACTCGGAAATAGAATGATATCCTTGTTGTCGTAGTTATATGTCATAGGGACATTTTATACATAACTGATAATATTATGCTAAAGTTGAGCATGGAGCGCAAGAATAGTTTTCCTTGCAAGGAGAATGACCGACATCTTGCAATTGAAAGTCTAAAGTGACACTCATTGAGGACCTTTTACAGAGTACTCTATAATAGCATAATTATATAAATTTTTCAATGACATTCTCATTCGATGACGACGTGACAATAGTGTAATGTTCAGAAAATTGACAATACTGTTTGTCACAACAATAGTTGGCCAGAAAATTTCGGATTTTTGGTCAAAGTGCATAAATTATAAAGAAATGAAATTTATTACTTGGGTGATTAAAAATTATAGTTTAAGTTACAAAATCAATTACTATTTAGTTACTAGGACTGAATTTAACTCCATAATTTGAGAGTTAACAATTGAACTCCTTGGAGATTAAGGCTACGTATGGTAACCATTCTCATTCTCTGATTCTGTTTCTTGAAACAATAAAAAATGAGAGTCATGTGTGGTAACCCAAATAATTCTGATTCTGATTTTGTTCCCAGAATCAGTTTTAGATAATCAAAATCAATTTTAGAGTAAAATCCAGAACAAAAAAAAAGTTGGTTCTGAAAAAAGAATCAATTTTGACAATCACAAAATATAATGAAATCTCACATCTTTCACTTTTCCTTTTTAGTTTCCTCATCACTTTTCTCTCAACCTAATAAAAATAATTTTTTTTAAAAAATGGAATTTTTTTTAAAAATCACAAAAAATTTAGAAATTTCCTAAAAATAGAAAAAGCTTAAATTATGCTAGTTTGACCTCATTTTCATAAATTGAGGCCTAAATTCCCTAGATTTCCTAAATTTCACTCTTTTATAAAAAAAAATATTGCAAAAGATGAGGGCATCCAATATGCAGATGGTAACATATATAATCGTAGCCGTGTGTCACAAAATGTGGCCATCTACACGTAGAACTGGAGCCAAACACTCATTTGGATTTAGGACAAATTGCAAAATGATAGTGAAGGACTCATACTTCATATGAAAGAGGACAATTTGGTCTTTTTTTCAGTAGATAATTTGTTATTTGGTTATTATGTTTGTATGTATTTGAACAACGCAACATTTAAAGAAAAAATGAGTCCTTAATATGGAAACGTGTCTCATGCTTCAATCAAACTTCAAACATTATGTATTAAAATTTGTGTTTCATTTATGATATGCTAAAAAAAATAAATGTATTTTAAATTATTTTTGCGTGCATTGGAATTAACCTTCATTTAGGATGAAATTTTACAAAGTAACTACATAGTTATTTGACTTAAATGAAAAAAAAAAACTATAAAGAGAAACAGTTTTTTGAAATAAATTTTGTGCAGTTATCAAACGCGTTTCTGGTTCTCCAAAACTCATCCAAGAATAGAATAAAAAAAAAGTCATTTTAATCAGAATCAGTTTTTGGGATCAGAATCGTTACTATACGCAGCCTAGGTATCTGACTTTTATATCTGTAGTAGTTGTACTTTAAATTCTTTCAATTCAACTTAGGAAAACAAATCTGGGTTGTAACTTTACTTTCACTTATCCAGAATGCAATTAATTTTAACCAAACTTAACTTTGTAAGTAATATAGTTGTTATTTGCTTTGGTTATGCTTTGTCTCCGGTATAACTATTTATTTGGTTATTTTAATTATTAATTACCTCGGCATGACAATTGTTTATACGCCTCTATCTTTCCTCGTAATTTTTTTCAATAATTCGTGTGATTAATCCAACTCTTGCTTTCGCGGGATTGGTGTGAATTGAAACTTGCTAATTGTTTGCATTGCCATGTGGGAACTTGAAATGCAAAGCATGTAAACTTCCGTAATACTGTTAACACATAAAATTGATGCCAAGTATTTTACTCCAACAGTTTTTATCACATTTAATATATTGAGAATCACGTACCACTTGATTGGAAAGGACAGTGGAGCGTGATTTAACATGATCCTCACTCCGAGCTTCTCGTGAACCTACCATCAATTTTTCATAAGACAAAAAGAAAGCCACTATTTGTATCGCAAGGATGTCAAGAACATCTTCATTGATGAAAAAAAAAAGTTATCTTACACTTTTTGCAAGAGAAGCGCGTAAAACTTTCCAAACTTATTCTTTACCAAAAAAAAAGAACTTTCCAAACTTAATTCTAAATAAGTTAACATCGAGAATGCTAGAATTTCTGATGTTTCCATTTCCATCCCTTCTTCCTCCACAATGATCGCCTCCATCTTCTTGCAATGCCGTACTCTTAGTTCTCTTAGTTGTGCTAAGAGATTTTACAATGGATGCGAAAAACAGAAACCTGAGGCTGTCCCAGCAAAACACCTCTAGTTTTGTTAAACGATGGAATGTCACTATTCCACAAGGATTCTTGTTCCATATATTTCTCAAGCTTGGCAAGAACCGTAACTCCAAGGTGGTTAGCTCGAAGAGAGTCTCAACATTTCCGTTGGCACTTGGTCTCTCAAGGTCAAAAACTTCTTGCACCAAAACGCAATCTTCGATAGTTAAAGTGTGCAACTTATGTGAATTTGCCAGCAACCTGCAGTTGAAAACCTTCGAGAGAGATACGCACTCCTCCAGCTCGAGAGATAGAAGATTGCTCAGTTCCAGTGGAGGTTCTTCGCTCCATAGATTTTCCAGATTGGGAAGTCCAGACATAGCCAAGGTCTGCAAGGACGGGATTGAAACCTGGCGGACAAACCCGTCAACGATAGCATTAGGAAAGACAAGCTGGATATTATACGTGCAATTAGCAGGTTATCCATGACTTTCGCATTTACAAAAATATTTGATAAACAAAAGCTACTTCACGAACCCGAAAGACAACCACTGGGCTTTACTTTTTATTTACAGTAGTATAAGAAGGAATGTTGTTGCACTTCAGATTTTGTTTGCAATTTACTAACAACAAGGGAAATTACAATCATCTAGAATTAGCTCTCGTTCAGTTTAGAAATGACAATGGACATTAATGAACCATATAGCAAAAAGTACTTTCAAGGAAAATTACTTCTTAAAAGTTGTACTACTCCTGCTAGGAAGTAATTTACTGTCTCCCAAGGGAAGATTATTACCATGACGTAATTTAACGGTTTCGAAGAGTAATTTACTACTTCACAAAGAAAAATAACTATCATAATGGTCTAATTACTCAAGTAACTTCCTCATGTAACCCCTGGACCCTCCTAACTAATTTATGCCTGAAATATCTTATTGGACGATTGCATCTTATCCAATGACACAACGATGTTCTCATTACTTATTATATACGGCCGTATCTTCCCAAATATGGTAATAACCAGTACTTCTTTATGGCTATGTACTTCCTCCCATCATCACTCTTAACTTTCGGGGTATGGATCGTCTCCTACGATCCTTACAACAACATGTAAAGTTGCTCGAAATCCCCATCCGTACAACAAATTTAACTTCTCTGTGGTTCGTGCATTGGACTATTAGGAAATGAAAAACAAGAACCGGTTCTCAGATTAAAGGAAACTAATTATAATCAAAGAAAAGATGTAAAATAAAAGATATATATGACTATCGTTATCATCGCCATCGTCCTCATAATCTTTTCATTGCTATTTTTTTCATCGTATTGGTCTTTTCCTAGCATTAAAAGGATGTAATGATCTAACAAAAATTAATACTGGCACGTAATAGAAACGAATTATTAATAATAAGAACAACAACAAAAACAGTTATGTTAAAGACTGCTTATGACGCATTGTTTAGTTTACTTTATTCTGAATATTTCAATTTTCAAGGTACATATTGCGTATGACATGAAGATAATCAATTCATGGGAAGCTATAAAGTTTCCTTAAGTAGTTTCTCAACAAGTGCTCCGGGGGCCCTGAAGCACTCTTTGACAGAATTCTAATATTAATTGTATTAATAACAATAGTAACAATGCCTCTACTGAACTTTGTTATATTCATTTAGCAACTTTTACTAATTTTACTATGTGGGCAAAAGAGTAATTTGAACTTAAAAAATCACATGTTGGCGTGCTTATCTTTTAGATAACAACAAAATTTTAGCTAAATAAATCTAGTGGAATCCATTTCACAAATCTATGAAATTACTTTATCATTGAATACTTTATTGCCAAAATTCCTTTCAGTTTTGCTTCATGAACTCTATAAACATAAGTACACTTGCAGAATGTAAGTAAAAAGTAACTCATAACCTATCCCAAACTAAGTTTATGTGGATTTCATACAATCAGTTGGATTTCTAGAAAATGAAGAGAAACAGAAGATTGCTTTATCTAATGGATAAAGAAGGCACCAATGGACAAGGTAAATTGGAACCGAATGAACTGAAAATAACAGTATGATTATGCATTATAATCTATGTTACATCTAATTAACAATTAATAAATACTATATTCTTTTGATATAAAATTACCTGCTGCCTGCTGAAAAATACAGCTTGAGTGGCAACTTGGTTGTCTGATGAACTTCTCAAAGGAGCCCTCCCGGCAGTTAAAAAGTTTTCTATACCTGGCAAGTCACGCAACTCCAATACATGCAAATTCCGCAACTCAACTTTGCCACAGTCATCAACTTCTACAATCTCCCGCATTAAGTGGCACTCGACAACTCGGATCTCTTCAAGTCGTGGAAGTTCTCTCAATAACGAAAGAGGAAACAGAACTTCCATCTTGTTGCAACTTTCAACTCGTACTACCTTTAGTGCACCATAGGAATTGGAAGAGATATGGTTGTTGCATATCTTCTCCAAGTTGGTGGGATTCTTGAGAATTAACGACTCCAACATCTTAAATTCTGTATGTAATGGCGATTGAAGGACATAATGGATGGAGAGACTATTCTCGACCTGTAGGTGATTTAATTTCCGAAAGCCTTAATCCATAACATGCAAATACTTTGCTCAATTCCGTTTAATCCATCCAAAAAGAGATCATTAGTTTTGCCTAATAAAGTTTGTATGCATTCTTCTTGTTGGGTCTAACTTAAGCTCCAATGTGCTCGATCCTTTGCAACTTTGCTTACGCTGCACATCACCTATCCGGATTTGGTACTTGATTAATTTCTTGATATTTAGATCCTCTTGGAGCACACTTGGATCAAGAATGGACACATGCAAAGTGTACAGATTCTTCAATTTATTCAACTCAATAAGCTTGGTATTAGTTGGTGGAGTTTGCTTCATGACATTCGAACGATCAAAGCTATTCTCCATATATATTACTGCTCCAATTTCATCAAGTTTCCAAGCACACCCGGTTCGATTACCTCAAGATGTGAGCAATTGTCTAAGTCTAACAATCCCAGCTCTACCAACTGTCCAATTTCCTTTGGCAATCTTTGAATTTTGGAGTTCATAAAGCTGAGAATATGCAACCCTTTAAGCTTACCAATCATAGCTACATCCTCTAACGAACAACCATCAAGACACAAAGTGTGTAAGTCCTCCAAGAACTGAAACGGCGAGGGTGAATGAGTGAGATGTACCTGAGAAAGATGTAAGACCACGAGTTTTCTCATGGAGCTGAAATATGAACAATAAGAAGATCCGCATTTCAGGACAATCTAACTCTTCAGGAAGCTCCTTCATGTCAATATAGATAAAGCATACCGCCCTACAACTTTTGAGCTTGTCCTCCGGCAATTGTGCTATTGACTTATCTTTATCTTCCAACACGAGAAGAGGGTGATCTCTCGAAGAGACCGAGGCAACAAACTCGCGAACCAAGTCATGTATCTTGAAACCACTAACGTGTTCGCCGTCTAACAAAAGAGAGGAGGCTTGAAGAGCACGGATCTGTGTGTGCAACCTATCTCCAGCTTCTTCCATGCTCCTAACGTGTTGAAATAACCCCAAACCGAAGCCATACCTCGCCAAGTTTTCAAGAGAAGGCTTGGAGACACTATAAACAACACAGAGTCGTAATAATGCCTTCGCCTCCTCTTCTGAATTATCATGACTCCATTGCAGCATATGATCCATCAAGTTGTTGTTTTCTCTATCTACAAACTTCTCCATTTTTTTAAAAGCGTCCTTCGATTCAACTAATTCTGCATTTTTAAAACGTTTTCCCATTGCAACAATTAAGAAAAGCACACCTGCACATCTGTTTATTGCTATTTCCACCCAGGGCTTGAGCTCGTCATCGCGAACTTTGTCTCCCACCAGCCTCTCAAAGAAAGCTCTTCCCTCTTCCTCGTGCAGCACAGCAAGGGGGAAGGCCTTATCGCAGCCCAATACCCTCTGCAAAACATTAAGATGGCTCGACGTCAACAACAACTTGCATCCGTCGACTTTGTTGTCAGGTCCGCAAGGAATACCGACTGACTTCAAGCCCAGCTCCTCCGAAAGGCTGTCGAGTATTACGAGCACCTTCTTTTTATCCTTCTCCTCTGCTTTCAACCCGTTGCGCAGGAGCTCCGCTCGCCCGCTGATAGTCTCTTCGTTCTTTATGTCAGTAAGACTCAAGCCAGCCGCAATCTCCCCTTGAATCGTCCTGACGTCTGGATTTTTCGACACGTCGGCCTTGGCGACCCAATCAAACGACCTCTCTTCGCTTGGTATATCTTTGACTTGATACAAAAGGGTGGACTTGCCGACCCCGCCCATCCCATAGACCCCGACCACACTATTGCTGTTGTCGGCGAGAGCGTCCATGATTCTCCGTATCATCAAAGCTCTGGATTCGAAGACGCCATGGTCCCTAAGCTTACCAGACATCGAGGCAGAAAAAAACAGAGGCCGTCGAGGTGGTGATCGAGTGGACGACATCGTTTGCCTTCTCTCCCGGCCGGAGTCGGAGCACCGACATTCCCTGGAGCAGGATCGATGAAGGAGATGTCCTTCAATTCACTCCATTCTCCAGCGAGTCGCCCAATGACCTCGATCTTGTCCTTGGCCTTCCTGCTGAACCGATAGCGGCAATTGGGGTCGGGAAGAGTCCCGCAGAAGCAACTCTTGCTCGCCTGTTCGGAGGCGCTCAACAGGCCTCGCGCCTCCTTCAAGGCCTCCTCAGCACTGGCCAGCCACCGCAATAGAAACGGCAGAGTCGACAGACGTTTTTTTCTCGATTTTTTTCTTTTTGTTTGGTTCCAGAAAGGAGGGATAAAACGGGGCGAATGATGAAAAAGAGATGCAAGTAAAGAAGGAGAAGAAGAGGAGGAAGAAGAATGATTGGGCCGAGGAGAAGTATGAGCGAAACAGAACAAGAACGACCAGAGAAGAAGAAGAAGGCAATCTTGAGTGCACAAAATGATGACAAGTCAACGGGTGAACTTCAGCACTGGAGACACGCGTGCTTAAAAGGACGAAAGAAGGGGCGCGTCCAAGAGCAGAGACGACTATGGGGAAAGAAAGACAGTAACCTCTTGCAAGCATTTGTGGTCCAAATCTCGAGGAAAAAAAAGAAAGATATGATATATTTATTGTTGGTGTACTGATTTTTCTGCAATTGCACGCGCATCAAGTGGCTTAAAAAAAAAATTTTAAAGCCAGACTATCACCAGCTGTTAATTTTTGAAAAAGGGACATCATTCGAGAGAAAGAGAACAAACGGACAAGGACATGCCCATGTGGATGGCCAGTGATGTGCCCAGTCGGTCGCCTCAGGACAAACAATTTGTGGACTTAAATGCAAGAGAAGAATACAATTGTAATTCAAAAAGGTTTACTGAAGTGCATGCCAGCTGGGCGAGTCCAATAGTCACGGCCTTTAACGTCAGAAATTCTGACTTTAACCGTACATCCCAAGATTTGTATCTATCACACTCTAAGATCTAACGTCAGAAATTCTTGGACACGCACAATATGAATATATTGCCAAACATTCAGCATAATCCATAAAAATATATATATATATTCTTTGACAAGCACAATATGAATATATGGCTATTTTATATTAACTTAATCTACGATTACCACTAATTGTATTTTTTAATCAATAGGGAGAAAAGATGGCCACACCCCCGGTATACAAGTTTGATAGTGTTCCACCTGAACTTCACCTGGTACTGCTACTCATGATTGAGTGCGTCATGCCAAATGATATTGCTCCTCGCATGATTCCATTTGTCTTAGCAGTGAATGCGGGTCTTCTTACTTAGGGGCACATTCGCTATGCTTAAGCTTTTCGTTGTTCGTCGTGCCCTGCTTCGGTTTCTGTTCTTTGGTGCCTTGTTAGGTCCTTTTATTTTTCTCTCTCTTATGCTTCGAGGTGTATTATAATAATAGCAAAAAAGAAACATGAAAGATTACCTTCCATCTTATTTCACCCGATTCCAAGGATTAGCTTTAGTTAGAAACACTTCTGCCAAGTGCCTGCAGGTCCTTTTCCATATACCTAAGGGTATGAACTTGCAACATACTTTTTGCCTTTTCATCGTACCAAAAAAAAAAAAAACAAATGTACACTATCAATCATTTACATTAAGGGTTTGTCTGAAAATCAAATGCCACTATACATTAATTAACAGAACCAACTATAGTTATTCATTACAAATGTAATTACAACGCAAATGCACTGATGCCAATACTTCCTTCTTGGCCACATGATGCCACAAGATTTAATTCATGTATTGCTAGGTGATCCTGTGTGCCAATTCGGATTATGATTTAACAAAAGGGTCTTCCTCCTTTGATATTTACGAAAATAAAGGTAAATCGAGCATCTTGTTTACCATTTTACAGAAGGAAACTCTTTGTCAAAAAGTAAAGACTCAAACATATTTTTCCTATTTTGCGCCATGTTCCAAGGCAAAAGCATATGTGGACCCTTGGAATTTTCGGAGTACTTAAGAAAATACATATTTTGATAAGTATAGATAAATGATTGTGATAAATAACATTTTTAATTTCTTTTGTACTATTAGTACTTTCATCGATATTTGTATGCGGGCGCTTGTCTAAATCAAAATCGGGTGATGATTAAAGCTCCAAATGCATATAAAACCTTCAATGACTGATTGCAATACCTAGGTGATAAGACAACGCTAGCATGCAACTAGAGCATAGTGAATTAGGACTTCTCACGCTACTGAATGTTGTATATCCAAACACTTGTATTTTATTCTATCTCACTAGGACTCATAATGTTCAAAATTTGCTATTAACCGAGATAAAGTAAAATTTATTAGCCGAGCATCATCATTCATAATCAGCAAAAACCTCCTCCTTATATGGTATCTCATGACAGTTTTGTGCATAATGGCCTATTTTTCCACAATTCAATTACAACCGCACATGATATTTTTTCTTTGTCGTATGAAGATCGCCACAGAATGCTGAACATTTGCGTTGGTGGTGTTGTTGATGCTTTTCAATCCTTGGAAGATTAACCAAAGTAAGGAGCATTGCATTCTCTTCTCATTCTGAATTTTCAATTTGCTCAAGGGCACCATTTGACCTCGTGTACGTTATGCACAATAGTTCGATAGTTGAATTATTTCCAAACAAGGAATACTTAACAGGTGTTTTGGGGACACTTCTCATCAAGACTTGGTTAAGTCGAGCAAATTATAGAATTAGAAAGGGAATACCAAGAAATAACTCATTCTTTATGAAAGTTCATGAGATTACATAAGATTGTTTTCAGATTGGAGGGCTGCAGTACTATTAAGGAGCACAAGATTGTTTTCATAGTGGAGTTGAAGCTTTGTTCAACTAGTAATATCAACATCAACATCAACATCACCTTTATCCCAAACCAGTTGGGGTCGGCGGTCGATGAACCCAAAGTAAAAAGTTTAAAATATACTAAAATAAAAGTAAAAATATAAAAATAAAAATAAAATAACAATAAAAATATAAAATTTAAGAAATAAAAATAAAAATAAAAAGTAAAAATATGGCTATCCAAAAATAAATAAATAAATAAACAAACATATAAATAAATAAAAAGTACTAAACATGGCACTCTGGGACATAGGAAATCCCCCCTTCTACAATGCGGATAGCTTTCCTCCACTCCGTCCTAAGGCAGACCATACGCCAATCTATTTCCCACTCTATTAAATCTTGTTTCACGACCTTCCCCCAAGTAAGTTTCGGCCGGCCTCGTCCTTTCTTCAGATCGTTTTCTCGGTAACACACTTCTGTTCTTATCGGAGCATCTAAGGGTCTACGAAGAATATGTCCAAACCATCTCAATCTATGTTCTCTCATCTTTTCTGCCACCGGAGCTATTCCAACTTTTCGTCGAATATCGTCATTTTTTATCTTATCCATCCTTGTATGACCACACATCCACCTTAACATTCTCATTTCCGCTACTCCCATTGAGAATGTTAAGGTGGATGTGTGGTCATATAAAGATGGATAAGATAAAAAAATGACGATATTCGACGAAAAGTTGGAATAGCTCCGGTGGCAGAGAAGATGAGAGAACATAGATTGAGATGGTTTAGACATATTCTTCGTAGACCCTTAGATGCTCCGATAAGAACAGAAGTGTGTTACCGAGAAAACGATCTGAAGAAAGGACGAAGATAGAAATAGAATTAAGCCGTTGCTCAACTAGTAATATCTCTCATTAAATTTCCTTAGGCCGAAGATAGAAATAGAATTCCTACTGTCTGGTGTCTCTAGATGGGATAAGCACGGATAAAAATCTAAGAATAAGATATCAAGCCAAGAGGTGAGATAGATCTAGATTAAGTAAAAAAAACAAGATAGTTAGTACCATAAAAAATCTCAAATCGGTACACTCGTGCTGCGTCACGAAAACCCAAAAGTGATACACCCATTTCACATGTAGCCCCAACCTAAATTTTATGTCACAAGAATTGCATGATGAAGCTTCAGGTATTCGACTTTCAGATGCAAAACTTCCTATTGATGCAAGGCGATACCAAGCATATGCTTTTATTGTTCAAAACTCAAATCTTCTTTCTTCAGTAGTACATCCATGCCAAATTTACCAACCATAAATGTAGAACAATGCACTAGTTCAAAGTAAATGCGATACTTCGAGAATTTTTATGAGATAAAAATTTGTTTAGAGTAAATATGATGCGATATACTAGTTTGGAATTTTTGATGGAACCCTAGATAAGATCATAAGTTTTTTTGTGATGTTTGTTAGATATATGCCCTAAAGCAAACATGTAATAATTACATGTTAGGGATTTCAGTTGTATTTCAATTCATTATTCAATTAATGGTAAAGAGGTGTTTATTCATTTATCCAAATATTTACATATAAGAATAAATCCTATAAGATCAGTTGTGGCCGAACTTAATCTTGAGACGTGAAGAATATGTGTAATGCGTTCATAGTTAAATTGAATCTTTAAATTATTCCCGGTCGGTGGATCATTGAATGGATATACATGATCATATTGGGACCAGTATATTTTTAACTTCACCATTAAATATTGGATATTTAAGATAATGACAAGTCACAAGTCATTAGATATTGTGATATTTAAAAGTAGAACACAGGTGCTTGTACCAAACAAACTCACTGAACATAATACACATTGAACGATTAGTAACATGGAAGCTTTTAGTGTGGTCAGTGTCTAATCATGCGTGTTTTGCTCTTGTGTAAGTAATCTTTAAACTTGAGGCACAATATTGAGTTGTATGTTGGATGGCTATGGTTCACAAGTGCGCATATTGACGGTTCATTGATATGTCTCTGTATTTGATGGTCATAATTCGTGCACATAATAAGTCACATGTGTAGGCAAAAAATCTATCTCCTCGTTACATGCAAGATATAATGTTCTATGCGACCTAAATGGAATAATGCATTTAAATTTTTCGACCGGGGCTATAACCAAGAATGAAACATTTATGTCTCGTATAAATACATGTCGATAAGATTTGTGCATATGATCGAAGTAGTGACTTAACAAATATTTCATGGTCTTTGTTCGATCGAGAAATAGCAAGACATAATGATTGAATTACACTGTAGCCAAAGCCAACAAAGTCATTATGTTCTGAAAGCATTCACATTATTTGGATAACCATGACATATTATTAGACGTCATTCATAGCTTGTACGATCTAGAAATTAATCAGGACAATTAATTTTCTTAAAAGTATTAGTATGTTAGTACAAGTCTTACTACTGGCTTGGTGATGAATTAACAAATGTCACACACTTTAATTAATACATGACGACATTAAACAGAAAATATGATACTGAAAATATATTTGCAATCGTAGCTATTGAATTAGTCTAACTAAAATTAAATTAAATATAATTTAATTTAATTTTTATTTTTGGTCATGGATTACGTGCATAAGATTTAAAGTAGACACATATTGATGTGCACAACATACACATGTGTGGCTGCATTATTTTGTTATTAATTAGGTTACGTACATAATTGCACCCATGGTCAGCACATGCGATGTGCTGATCATACGATTTTATTTTTTAAAAAAATAACAATAAAATGGTGGGGCACACACTTGCTGACCGTGTGCGATGTGCCACGATCTGGTTGCTGATCGAGGCACACATGCCCACGTTCAGCAAAAGCTAATCAACAGCTGTTGGAAATAGTGGGCGCGAGAAGAAAATTCAGTTTTCTAGTTCTCTTCTCTTCCCTGTGTGCATTGTGAGAATGTGATAGCAAAAAATTGTTCGCTCTATTTCTTTTGTTGGGATCAAAATATTAAGAGCATCATGGAGAGTTATTGTGATAAGATTGCTGGGCATCGAGATTATCGGCAATGTCTTCCTTCTGTTGTGTATCAAGGCTGCAGAATATTTTGTTTTTTAGCAATTCTATCTTTGAGATTTGATTAGATTTTGTTAAGATTTGAATCTACTAGATAGTTTCCTATTTTATTATTCAAATATTCTGTTTTGATTAGAATCTTAGGATAAAGATTTGTTTTGGAGTATGTATTTAAGTGTTACAATCTTTCGGAATAATAAGAGAGTCGAAAGTTTCTCTTCAATACGATCTTTCTCTTGGATTACATTCTGCTATGTTTTGTGCATCTGAATGTCCTTCAAAACAATTCAGAAGCAGAAACAGAATTGTTTCTGACGTGCTTCTGAATCCTTCAGAAGCAACAATTCTGCTTCTAATGTCCTTCTGAATCCTTCAAAACGCAACAATTGGTATCAGAGCTCTCTTGATCTTAAGGGGCTGTGCTGTGAGTGACTTGTGAGATTGATTGAGAGTGTGTTTGTATCCAAAGAAGACGAAGGCAAGATGGAGGCTGGATCGAGTGGTTTTTCAGCTATGGCTCCACCAATGTTTGATGGAGAAAATTATCAAGCCTGGTCAGTGAGGATGCAAGCTTATCTAGAGGGTTGTGATTTTTGAAAAGCAATAGAAGAAGATTATGAAGTTGCTCCCCTTCTTGACAACGCAACCATAAATCAAATCATGTATCACAAGGAGAGGGTTACAAGGAAAGCAAATGCGAAGTCTTGTTTATATGCCGCTGTCTCACTTGCCATCTTCAGCAGAATTATGGTTTGCGAATCAGTAAAAGCTATCTGGGATTTCCTTAAAGCCGACTATCAAGGAGATGAAAGGATCAGAAGCATAAAGGGACTGAATCTGATCAGAGAATTCGAGAGACTTCAGATGAAGGAGTCTGAGACAATTAAGGAGTATTCTGATAAATTGATAAATATAGCAAATCAGGCAAGAGTTCTAGGCACTGATCTCTCTGACAATAGGTTAGTGCAGAAAATCCTTGTCTCTTTGCCCGAAAGGTTTGAGGCAACAATTGCCTCGTTGGAGAATACCAGGGATTTGTCTCAGATTCGATTTGCCGAATTGCTAAGTGCTTTGCAAGCGCAAGAGCAGAGGAGGTTAATGAGGCTAGAAGGTAGTGCCGAAGGAGCTCTACAAGCCAAGGTACAGCAGAATGTTAGAGAGAAAGACAAGAAGTGGAAAGGGAAGAAGTGGAATAGTGGTAGTGGTTCAGAAGCTACTGCGAGAGATAACAATGCTGCTAATTCGAAGAACAATTGGGGAAGGTATTCTTCGTGTAAGCATTGTGGAAAACAGAATCATCCACACTTTAGGTGTTGGAAGAGACCAGATGTAAGATGCAGAAAGTGTCAGAAGCTTGGGCACATTGAGAAGTTCTGCAAAAAGAAAGGAGATCAGCATCAAGGTGAAGCACACGCTGCAGTTCAACAAGAGGCAGATCAACTTTTTGTTGCTTCTTGTTTCTCTTCTAGTACTCCATGTGATAGTTGGCTTGTTGATAGTGGTTGTACAAACCATATGACAAGTGATGAGAAGTTGTTCACTGATCTTGACAAGTCTTTGAAGTCAAGAGTGAGGATTGGGAATGGTGAGTATTTAGAAGTGAAAGGTAAAGGGACTGTAGCAATGGAGAGTTGTGCTGGAACAAAGTTTGTTTCTGATGTAATGTATGTCCCTGAGATTGATCAGAACTTGCTAAGTGTCGGTCAGTTAGTAGAAAAGGGATTTAAGGTGGTATTTGAAGAAGGAGAGTGTTTGATATTTGATTCAGATGGACAGAAGCTGTTCAGAATCAAAATGCAGAAGAAGAGTTTCTCTCTGAATCCTCTCGAGAAGGAGCAAGTGGCATTCAAGTGTCAAGCTAGTGATTCAGAGTTATGGCACAAGAGGTTGGGTCACTTTCATCATAAAGGGTTGCAGTTTATGCAGAGGAATGAGATGGCAACTGGGTTACCGAGTATGGAGGAGGAGATCACAAGGTGCAAGTCTTGTTTGTTAGGTAAGCAGACGAGACTTCCATTCAAAGAATCAACTTGGAGAGCCACAAAAAAGCTGCAGCTGATCCATACAGACCTCTGTGGTCCACATGTGACTCCTTCACTAAATGGCAGCAGGTATTTCATTATCTTCATTGATGATTATACTAGAATGTGCTGGATTTACTTCATGAAACAAAAGTCATAAGTTGCTGAGGTGTTTCTGAAGTTTAAGAGATGGGTTGAGAACCAAAGTGGATGCAAGATTCAGGTCATCAGATCTGACAATGGAACAGAATACACTTCACAAAGGTTTAACTCTTTCTGTGAAGAAGCTGGTATTGAGCATCAACTTACTGCTCCTTACTCTCCACAACAAAATGGAGTCAGTGAAAGGAAGAATAGAACCATCATGGAGATGACTAGATGTCTGTTACATGAGAAGAATTTGCCAAAAGAGTTTTGGGCAGAAGCAGCAAACACAGCAGTCTTTCTTCTGAACAGACTGTCTACAAGGGTATTGGAGAAGAAGACACCCTTTGAAGCTTGGTTTGGTGTCAAGCCAATATTACGAAATCTAAAAGTGTTTGGCTGTTTGTGTTTTTCTCATATCCCACAGGTCAAAAGAGACAAGCTGGGAGAGAAAGCTGAATCTGGAATCTTTATTGGCTATTGTTCAATATCAAAAGCCTACAGAATCTATCAACCACATACAGGGAAGGTGATCACTAGCAGAGATGTTCAGTTCTTTGAAGATGAACAATGGGACTAGACAGAAGAGTCACAAGACAAGCAGAAGAAGGTATCTCTGGAACCTGACGAGCTGGAGGATGATGTCCAGTTAGAGGGACCAGAACTCTGACTGATATATATCAGAGGTGTAGTGTGGCTGTTTTGGAACCTTCGAATTATGAGGAAGCTAAAAGTGATCAGAAGTGGTTGATTGTAATGAATGAAGAGTTGGCTATGATTGAAAAGAACCAAACATGGGAGTTAGAAGAGAAGCCTGAAGACAGGAAGGTGATTGGTGTAAAATGGGTCTTCAGAACCAAACTAAATTCTGATGGCTCAGAGCATAAGTACAAGGCCAGATTGGTTGTGAAAGGATATGCACAGGTTTGGGGAGTTGATTTCTCTGAAACCTTTGCACTAGTGACAAGAATGGATACAATCAGAATGACTCTTGCCATGGCAGCTCAACAAGGATGGAAAGTATATCAGTTAGATGTAAAATCTGCTTTTTTGAATGGTGTATTGTAGGAGGAGATTTATGTTGAGCAACCAGAAGGTTTTGTCGCACCAGGCCGGGAAGAGAAGGTTTATTTGCTGAAAAAAGCTCTATATGGCTTGAAACAAGCTCCTAGAGCTTGGTACAGTAAGATTGATGAGCACTTGCTGAACTTGGGTTTTAAGAAAAGCCTAAGTGAATCCACTCTATATGTCAAGAAGTTAGCATCTGACTTGGTGGTAGTGTCACTTTATGTGGATGATTTGCTAGTAATAGGAAGTAAGAGTGCTCAGGTTGTTGCATTTAAGCAGGAGATGATGAAGATGTTTGAGATGGCAGATCTTGGTGAGATGTCATATTTTCTGGGGATGGAAATTAGTCAGACTCAGAATGAAGTTTTTATATTTCAGAAGAAGTATTCGAAGGAGATTCTGAAGAGATTCAACATGGAGGAGTGCAAGAGTGTGAGTACTCCAATGGTTCAGAAGGAAAAGCTTCAAAAGGATAATGGTTCAGAACCTGCAGATGAAAGAGTTTACAGAAGTTTGATTGGATGTCTTATGTATCTCACGGCAACTAGACCAGACATCATGTTTCCTGTAAGTGTCTTGTCTAGATTTCTTGATTGTGCAAGTAAGTTACATATGATAGCAGCAAAGAGGGTGTTGAGATACTTAAAGGGTACTCTTTCATATGGGATTAAATTCTGTAAAGTCCAAGAGTTGAAGTTGCAGGGGTATTCAGATAGTGACTGGGCAGGTTCAATGGATGATATGAAAAGCACTTCAGGTTATTGTTTCACATTTGGTTCGGCATGTTTTTCCTGGAGTTCAAAGAAACAGGAAATAGTAGCTCAATCAACTGCAGAAGCTGAGTTTATTGCAGCTACTGCAGCTGTAAATCAAGCATTATGGTTGAAGAAATTGATGGATGATCTGCATCTGAAGCAAGAAGAAGACATTGAAGTGTTTGTAGATAATCAAGCTGCATTGGCAATTTCACATAATCCTGTATTTCACGGAAAAACAAAGCATTTCAAGATCAAATATTATTTTCTAAGAGAGGTGCAGAAGGCTGGAGAAGTAAAGTTGGTATACTGCAGTTCAGAAGAACAACTTGCAGATATATTCACGAAGTCATTCAACGTTAGTCGATTTGAAGTTTTGAGAGCAAAGCTGGGATTGTGCAGCACTTGATTCAGGAGGAGAATGTTGTGTATCAAGGCTGCAGAATATTTTGTTTTTTAGCAATTCTATCTTTGAGATTTGATTAGATTTTGTTAAGATTTGAATCTACTAGATAGTTTCCTGTTTTATTATTCAAATATTCTGTTTTGATTAGAATCTTAGGATAAAGATTTGTTTTGGAGTATGTATTTAAGTGTTACAATCTTTCGGAATAATAAGAGAGTCGAAAGTTTCTCTTCAATACGATCTTTCTCTTGGATTACATTCTGCTATGTTTTGTGCATCTAAATGTCCTTCAAAACAATTCAGAAGCAGAAACAGAACTGTTTCTGACGTGCTTCTGAATCCTTCAGAAGCAACAATTCTGCTTCTAATGTCCTTCTAAATCCTCCAAAACGCAACACCTTCCATTCATTGAACGATTGATAGTATGTCTGAATTAGAAGTTCGATACTTATAGGGCTCGAGCGAAAAACATCTGAACCGACTCGTTTCAAGCACGCTACGAGAGGTAATCTGTTTAACCATTTTTTGTAGAATTTGATTTTGGATTGAAACGCACGAAAAACGCCTCTGAAAATACATGTATGGATTTTATTTCAACTGCGTTTTGTTATGTTTTATTTGCGTAAGCATGTTACATGTATCCCAATAATTTTAAGGTCTCAAAGCATCTTCGTTTTATGGGAGAGAAGTGAATTTAAGTGCGTATTTTACCTAAATCTCTTTGATACGTCTAGGTTCACCGAATTCAAATTGAACCTTTCGTGTGCTTCGCTCCCATTATTGCGAAGGTTTCTTTCTCTTGAGTCATGACCATGCCTCGGCCGTCGTCTTCGTCTCCCAAGACTCATTGGCAACTCCAATCGTCCTTTTGCATCCAATGAGCTCGGGTTAAGGCTTTTCCCCTCTTTCGCAATTGTATTACAACGAGCTCAAAATAGTTCCAGATACCTCCATGAATTGTACGTTGGTCCCCAGTTTGTAGAATGCGAAATTTGTCGATCATGGGCTCATACTGATTACTTCTTGTTTCAATGAAAAGTTCGTAGAAAAATGTTATCCGCCACAGAGGTATTATCGAGGCAAGCTTTTTCCCTTTCCCAAGGGTCCAGTAGATTTAGAGGTACTGCTATCGATCATGGCGTGGATCCTCCGAATCCTACTTCGCATGACGTTGGATTTCGTTTTCATAATTAGCAACCTAAACAGTTACTAGGAATCGATCACATGGTGGCTGTAGAAAAGTACGAAATTGAGTGCTCTCGATTGATTTTGATGGCCACGCGGATTTCTCAAGAGAGGACCAAGTTACGCGAATGAATTCTGCCACAATAATTAGACAATTAAGCTCGTATAAAAAGAGAAGAAATGATCATTAATCTGATGGTTTATTTTGTGACCACTCGTCAAATTGGCAATTGACTTAACAATGAGTTGGATCCAATCCCTCCACTTTATTTTTTATAGGCACGTGACGTACTATACAAAATGTCCACGAGACTATTACTTTCGAGGTTCGACGACCATAGAATTCCATATACAAATCATTCAACCGACACATGTGCCCGTGTCTTTCCTAGCTCGACAAATTAACGTGCTAATCCTTGACCCGGGGATGATTTTCTTGGCAGTAAAATGAACGTATGCTTGATAGAGAATTGAATCTAGGACATTTAGGGGCGGCCTCTTCCTGGGGTTACAATTCGATACAACCGCACGTGCCATTGTTCCTTTGTCGTGGGAAAGTTGCCTTGAAACATCTGCACGAGTCATTTTCTTTCGTGTTTGGATCTCCTAATATAATGTTAATGGTAACATTATTCACTCCAGACCGTCCATTCCGGACCGTTCAATTCAAAATGGACAGTCTGGATTAATTCACATAAGCTTTTTAAAACGGGGGGAAATTTTCGGTGAAAATTTTAAAATTTTGAGGATTCATCCCTTTTTTTTTTGTCATCTCTATCTCTTGCTCGAGGGCGCAAATAACCTCACGGATTTTGTCAACGAGTGCTTTGAAGGTGTGTTAAGAAACGAATAAAAGAAAATTCTATGGTTTTCAATGCCCTGATTGTCCTCGCACATGTTTTACCCAATCGATACAATCAAAATTGAATTATTCTACATAAAAATACCGAACAATGCCATTGTTGGTCTCGAAGTCAAAAACTCGAGTTGAAATCGAGCTTGGAGAAGTTTTGTGAATTCACAAGATGAATGCGAGGGTCTTCTGATAATTTCTCGAAATTTGGCTTGCATCTGCCTAGGCAAGGTCTTAATTATCAAGAATCGTCTACTTCTGATCATGATACATCCATGGATGATATGCCCAAGTTGCGGAAGTTGGCAATCACACGAAAGATTCGATGGCAATCACGCAAAAGATATGACAGTTATAGCATGATAAAATTTTTCATAAAATCATAAATTTATTATATGACGCCCAATACATCTTTCCACGTAGAAACACTCTCGTTTCTTTTTCAGAATTGTCTTCATTGGCCTAGAATTTTCTAGATTATCGTCTTTTCTTGGATATTCTACATTAATGTATAATAAGTGGCGGATAAATACATGTGAGGTGGTTAGACCTTGTGACGTGCAGCGTAACTTAGTGGTGGTTAGAACTGACCCCTGTAGGTTTTCCTGCACGTAAAATAGAAGCGAAGATCTATACTTGTGTCGGAGATTATTTGCTGGAAAGTCCGAGGATGAGGGCTATAAATAGCCCAGCATTCTCCATTTGTGTACACCCCCCAAAAACGGACACATAAGAAGAGCATTTTTTGTAATCGGGCGTCCGCTTCGTTCTCAACATTCGAAGCTTTTCAATTTTGCCAATTTATTCCTAAACAAAACTCCAAGTCGAATCTGATTCAATCTTATGTACCCTTAATAGAAATTTGCGTGATGATTATCCAAAAAGCTATAAATCTGCTGATTTGCTATTAAATATTAGATCGATAAAGTTGTCTCCGGAGAGGAGGCTGCCATCAAAAGTAGTTCATAGTGTACTTATAATTCCGCCAGCTCCCTCTTTATTTAAGTTAATCGTACTTTTATTCTCTGTACTAGGAAAAGAGATTCCGACTAACTCTGAGATCAACAGTTAATCATGTATGTACGAGCTTGTTGCCCTTGGCTCTATGTGGCACAAGATAGTTCCGGAAAGATTTTCTTGATGTTGTATTCTGTTACATGGCGATGCGCCTCTTGCGTCAGATGTAGACCATCCCAGCTTATGAACTTGTTCGGGTCGGAGCAAGCCGTGACACCCATTGATCCACACGATCTCGTGAAGTTGTAGTTGTATGACCCACCAGTTCCGCAACAAGCTTTCAGAGCCGATTGAGGGTCGAATCCTACAACGCCAAAGCAATCATCTCATCCTTGGTAACATAAAAGGTCAACGGCATAGCCAAAGCAACAAAGTCTGCGAGAGTACGAGATGAAACGAAGACGGCGAAAAGCAGATGTTTTTACCTAGATAGGAGGCTTGGTCGAGCACATACTTATAGCCATTGAAGTAGTCTCCATAGAGTATGGTAGCTTGAGGGATTTCCTGTCTAAGCTTGGCGAGTGCGGCTTGAACATAAGTGTTGCGGAATTGTGCAAAGGCATTGTACGCTTTTAGGCAACCTTTGTCATCATATGCATTCGAATCGTTCCTCTTGAAATAAGTCAGGTATATTGGGGCGCATCCAATGGGATAGTCTCCGAACACCACTACTTTGGATACACCCAGTTTGATCAATTCCTGCACTTAGAAAAGATATCTAGTCTTAACTGAATATGTATTGGATTATTACTTCTATGCCGCCCAAGCAAGGTCGCCCTTGACGGCCGCAGGCAAGGGCCAGCCATGCCTGATCTGGTGAGGCTTCCCTTGTTGGCCACAGATGAGGCCAGCCCTCGCTAGCCCTCAACTAATGGTCGGCGAGGGTTGCAGAGCCCTTGCCAGAAACAGCAAAGAAAAAAAATTAGAAAAATAAAAAAAAATGTCGAAAATGCTCTTGATCAAACGCTCCTTTAAAATAATAAAAGCACTTTAGGTTTTTATTTAAGACATGGTCCAGTAAGGGCATTTTAGACCGTCATTTGAAATTTACTTTTAAGGAAATGTTAAAAAAAAACATGGTGTTTCGAAATAAATGTTACCCTTGTGACATTTATGGTTTCTTCGACTACGGTAGGCACGTAAGTCATGACTTCTTGAATAGATTTCCCTTGGGCAAAAGAGTAGAGGTAGTCATTGCTTCCCATCTCCCCAACAATCACAAGAGACCTCTTCAACTTCTCCCCACACTCTGATACAAAATGAATTGCGACATCGCATGTCAAAAAGACGATCCGATGCCAACAAAGCCAGTCATGCGACGATCGAATAATAGAGCACATGCTATGCAAAAATTAATCGACATGAAAAGGAGAGTAGGGGCAAAACCAGTTTGTGAATCGCAAGTTGAGTTGAGATAGTTTCTGAACCAGTTGAACTGGAGGCGCAAGGGGACATCAAATGCAGGCACGGTGATGTTTCTTGCCGCGTAGAATGAAGAGTTGAGGACGGTGCTTCCGGCGACGGCGAAGTTGACCCCATGCTCAAAGGAAAGATTTTTGCCCAAATAGGGATTCAGAAGAGGGAGACCAAGAGCCATGGCTGCAAAATAATAAAAGGGATCGTTTAACACCCTAGGTAATCATCAGTATTATGGTTTTACATCGTATGTTTTAGTCCCGCACCGAAGTAGTCGACTATGAGGCGGCCGTCGGAGAAGCGACCGGTGGGCTTGCCAAGAGTCTCGCCATAAGGGAGACGACCAGCCTCGGAACCGGTGCTGTTGGGATCCACGAGCCGGATGAGGTTGCCAGCATCGCAGGTCGAGTCTCCAAACTGGTATATGGTGTCGATCGGACAGGGACGAGCGGTTTCGCCGCTGACGAAGGCCGTGGAGAAGAACACGAAGGACGTGACGGTGAGAAGAAGAGAGTGGAGAATGATCTTTGGGGACATGATGATCGATTGGATGGCTTGTTCTTGCATGGAGAGAACTGGGATACATTTATACACAGACGCAGAGATTGCTAGAGAGAGAGAGAGAGAGAGAGAGAGAGAGAGAGAGATTTCTTCTTTTGACTTGTAGCTATGAATGGCTCAAACTCCGGGCAATACAACAAGTCTTACAGATTCTACTTTAACTTTGATAGGTTTTCAGCAGCCGAAAAGGACTTTTCTCTTCCTCTCTCTTCTCTCTCTCCGTCTTCTTCTTCATCTTTCAGCCATGGGGAGAGTCCCCTCCCGCTCTAGTTATAGAGCTATGGGCGCTCTTCTCCCAATCCAGATATGGGAGTTCAATAATAAATATATATGTTTTTAGGGATTCAGTTTCCCCTGTGCTCTGTCTGTGTACACGTTTTCCGCCTCTATTTTTAATGGCCATCGCAGAGCTAACAAAATATGTCTCAAATTTGAATTCGCCGAACCGATCAAGATGAATTGTTATTCACGTGGACGTTCAAAGTGTTGGGCAAAGAGAGATTACTTTGTTACTGGAATTGTCGAATGTAAAATAAAAGGGAAAGTCCTCTTTGACTCATTGACCGAATCACATGATATATTTGTTCATGTTGGGGTCTGGATCACGATTCTAACCGTGGAAAGAAAATATTAAATAGAAGGAAAGTGTGGGCCTGTGGATTGGGTCAGAAAGAGAAAGCAATAAGGAAATAAATTTCTTGTTTGAGTTGGCAAAGTTTCGAACTGTTTGCATGATATATATAAATGCGGTTCGTGCATTAATTTTGGGCGGTGGTTGACGTGAATGAGGTGTTGAAGATGCGCCGTTTGTGCGAGTGCTTGGCGATGGACAACTTCGTGGAGTTGCGCCAATAATTTGAAGTTGAAGCCGATTAAATATTATGAGTCTAAGATTTGTGTGATTCATTTGTGAAATTAAGATATTATTTCGTGAGAAATTTAGGGCTAAACACTATATGCGTTATAAGATATAATTGGGGCTAGAAACACCGAGAGTGTTTGAGTTTGTTCAATTTGATTTGTAATTTCTGGTGGATCATTTGTTCTGTAGTGGAATTCGTTGCTGCTCTCTCCGAACACAGGTCTCTATGATAAAACCATGTACATCTGGTGGATCATTTTCTTATCTATGATAGATCGCTTGTTTCACGCAATATTAGCTATGATGTCTCGCCGAATTACAAAGATTTGCTCTTCCAATTGTTAGTTTTGTGCTTCTTCAACCAGTTTTGGCTGTCTTCATATGACGATGGTGTGTAGAAGTCCAAACCTAGACGTGCACTGCCAATTGGCAACACTATGGCTATTGAAGAAAAAAATTTCGATGTGTGCTCATCACAGACGATGTTACAAGATCCAGTGATAAGCCCTCGGTTATTTGCTTGACACATCTGATCTTATGGAACGAGTGTATGCTTTACCCTACTGGTGCTCTATAGATCCTCCCTATCTTTTGGATTTGGCTTCGTTTTGTAGTATTCTAAGCTTTGCTTTGTTACAAAGTCCTTGTACTTCTCATGTATCCTTTTGAGCAATGAATATAATCTTTCGTTTGAACAAAAAAAAAATTTGATAGGTTCATATCTTTACATCTCTTCAAGCTTTATTTACGTCGAAGTTCCCATTATTCTTATTTTAATTTCTTTTTTATTGTGATCGTTTGACCTTATCACAAGTGGAGGACGTTGCGTAGACTCGGCCCTCTCTTTCGCCCATTCAATTGAACCGTACGTCCATGACTGGATCTATAAAAGAAAAGTCATCGCCTGGCAACCGGGATACGAAGTCAAGTAATCGATCAAGTTGGGGGCAAGTTTGAATTTATGACAAGCCATTTTCTTTCACTATTGGGAATTTCGTTACACGTTGATGAAAACTACAAAATTGAATGTTCTCGATTGGTTTCAATGGCACGCCGAATTATTTGGGGAGGAACAAGTTGCACAAATGAATCTTTAGCCACATAATTAGTCTACTGAGTCCGTGGGAAAACAAAACGGCTTCATTAATTGGACAGTCTTCTTCTTCGGCCATTCATCAAATTGCCAATTTGATTTAAGATGAGTCCAATCTAACCCCTCCAACGTGCACGGTGTGTCATGTTGACAAGACTATTTCTTTCGAGTTTCGACGACCCGAACTCGAACCGAGGCGAAAAGGAAATCGCATTCTGAACACGAACAATTCAAATTTCATGGTTGGATCACTCGTCGAGGTTTGCGCCCGTGTCTTTCCTACCTCAAGAGATTGTCGAGTTAGCCCGTGACTCGGGACGATTTTGTCTAATGAAGGGAAAAGTTTTAATTATCTAGGATTGCTTTGAGAGGTTGTCTCTTAGGGTTACAAGTCAATTACAACCGCACGTGACATTTTTTTCTTTGTCGTGTGAAGGTTGCCACAGAATGCTAGGAACATTTGCGTTGGTTGTGTTGTTAACGAGCATTGCAATCTCTTCTCATTCTGAATTTTTGATTTGCTCAAGGGCACCGATTGACCTCGCGTACGTTATGCATAATTAATGGTTTGAAAATTGAATTATTTCCAAACGAGGATTCCTTAACAAGTGTTTCGGGACACTTCTCATCAAGACTTGGTCAAGTCAAGAAAATAATAGCATTAGATAGGGAATACAAAGGAATAACTCATTCTTTACTAAAGTTCATGAGATTACATAAGATTGTTTCCAAAGTTCCTTAGGCCAAATTTAACACCCGAATGAGGGGCAAGATACAAATAGAATTCCTATTATCCGGTGTCTCTGGATGGGATAAACACGGCTAAAAATACCGAAATAAGTTATCTGGATAAGAGGCGAGACAGATCTAAATTGAATTTAAAAAAAAAACAAAATGGTTAATATCATAAATAATAATAATAATAATCCAGAACCAGCATATTCGTACCACATTTTCCCTCAAACTAAATGTTGTGTCATGAAAACCCAGAAACTAACATACTGATGTTACATTTTGCCCCCAAACTAATTTTTATGTCACAAGAATAGTGGAATGAACTGTGAGGTATTCGACTTTCAGATGCGGAACTTCTATTGATGCAAGGTGATGCCAAGAATATGCTTTTATTGTTCACAACTCCGACCTTCTTTCTTCAGTAGTACACTCGTGCCAAATTCATCCCAAATTGGATTATTTGATGGAATGTTTGGTGGAGGGAGAGAGAGCAGAGTGACTATTTTTCTTAGAAACGGGTTACACCGGCACGACACTTCTCTGATTGAAGTGTCTCCCCGCTAAGTTAGCGTGACCATCTTACCCAAGACTTTCTCAGATACTTGTCAACAAAAAATTATTTTCAAAATCAAGCCCAATTTGCTGATCATATTAGTACTTAATCCAAGGCATGAGATTCGACCAAAAAAAAAATTCCCAAGGCATGAGCACCTGGCAACGCAAGGTGCTCCCTGCTGCCACCGGTCCCGATTCCCCCCACTTTTCGCACTCTCCGCGCGAAGCATTCCACTGCTTCAGCACCCTCGCGTTTGACCCCGCCACCCACCAATACGTGGTGTCGAAGACTTGGGTTCCTTCTCACGTCCATGAGGAAGAGGAGGAACCTGAAGATGAAGATAACGTGGAGGAACCTGAAGATGACGATGACGTGGTGGCCGGGGAGCTGCTTTCCACCCATATGATTCTGAGATTCGGAGCGTGCGAATCAAGGAGGAACCTCGACCGGGAAGGGCCCCATTGAATCTACTGTGGGAGTTAGCATCTCGGTGGATGGGGCTATCTTCTTCCTTACAGTTGACAAGAAGGGCCACACAAGGCAGTGGTGGCCTTCGTTCTCGGAACAGAGCTCTCCAACTTCCTGCCTTTCCTCACCGATGTACCGGGAGCAGCTGAAGATGATCGAGTTTCGAGTACTATATCCTCTAATTTCTTAATTGAACGTAAGTAAGCTTAGAAAATTAAAAATATAGGTTAAGCATTTCAAGTCATATAATTCGGAATAATTTTAAAATTGGTATTTTGGTATTATCGTACATAAATTTGATCAAACTTTGACCGAGCATAACGTTTTCTTCCAACACTCCATTGACTCTATTTTTGCACATATGAAAGGCCCATGACCCTGTCATTTCAAACAACATGATTCGATTTTTAAAAAATAATGTCAGGGTTGTGAATTTGAAGAATTATACTGAACGGATGGTCATGATTTTTTTTTTTTTTTGGTTATGGTGATTTAGATAGATCGGATACGGAGGAGGTGTGTTTTCTTTATGGAGCATTATTCCAAGAGCATTATTCCTGAAGAATACATCCTTGCGTGTTTTTTGATGAAATGTTGGAAGGCAAAGGAATTCATTCACAATATTGATGATTTTGAAGATGCTCGAGATAAATCCGATTGATGTAGCTTTGTTAGCAAGAAGTTCTATGAGAAAGGGTGTCTACATGAATGAAGGACTTTGTAATATATCCCTTAAAATTTTATCACGAGCCCTAGACTATAAGATCTTAACAAGAGAGCGTAAGGGGCTAAAAGAGGCCCAAAGGAAGAATAACAAGCATCTGCAACTTGAATTTCTAGATGTATAATGACTTGTGTAATCCATCGGCAAGATCAAATTGCATTTCGAATCATCTAATTCGAAATTTTGAACATAAGTATATTTATTTAATTAAAAGTTAGGTTTATAATTTCAAATCATCTAATTCGGAAATTTTTTGAAGTGGCTATTTATGTATTTTCGTACCCAAAATTGACAAAACTTTGACCAGGGCTCAACTTTCCTATCCAACATCGTATTAACTCAATCTTTGCACCTACGAAAAAAAAATCCTATGGCCATATTGCTTCGAAAATGTGTTCTTTTTTCAAAAAATTAGTGTTGGAATCACAAATTCCAAGAATCGGACCAAAGGGATGGCCACGTTTTCTTTTATGACGATCTTTATATAGGGAGGACCTAAAGGTCTCCTTTCTATATGGAGCATTTTCGTGAAGACTGTAACATGCTTGTGGATTATTTGATTGCATGTTGGAAGGCGGGGGATTATTCCACACTATTGATGAGTTTGGAGATGCTCGAGAAAAAAAGTCAGAACATATTGCATGATCCGGTTAATGTAGCTTCTTCTTCTTCTTCTTCTTCTTCTTCTTCTTCTTCTTCTTCTTCTTCTTCTTCTTCTTGGTCAGATGATTAATGTAGCTTTGTTAGGAAGAAGTGCGATGAGAAAGGTGGTCGAATGAATAAAATACTTTGTGATATATCCCTTAAAATTTCATCACGAGCCCTAGGTCTTGACAAGCGCGTATGAGGGGCTGGAAGATGCTCCTCAAGAAGAAGAATGAGCATTTGCCACTTGAATTTCCTGATGGATATGACTTGTGCAATCGATGGAATCAAGCACTATATGCAATTTTGTGCTTGGCATGATCACCTCTCTTTTATTTGTAAATTGATTCATTTTCTATCAAACAAATCTCTGTTCTAGGAAATACAAATTTTATGTTGTTAACAAAATGAGTTTCTATTCAGAAACTCGTTAAGAGAATAGGAGTGAAAAAATATATTTATGGCAAAATATCATTTGCGAAATTATACCAGATCCCTCCCCTAAAAAAATTATGAAGTCACCGAAGTGGGAACACGACGAACACCAGCCACTCGTACCAGATCCCTCCCCCAATTCCAGCCCGAGGAACCCAACTCTGGCCCACGTAATCCATCCCACCGTTAACATCTTTTAAGGAAACCCAATCCGACGGCTCGAAGAAGTCCGTGCTCCACCGTATAAATTCTCTGACGTCTCGCGGTTTATCTTCTTCGTCTTCACCGTGACTGTGAGCAACCTTGGATCCTCTTCTTCTCATTTTTCGTCTTCTTCAGCTTCGAAGCGAATGGCTAGTGTTTCTGCTGCCTCCGTCACCTTCAGAGCTCTCTCGAAGCCGTCTCTCAATAGCAACGAGGTGAGTTTCTCCATGTCCCTTCCTTCTGTTCCTTCGGAACTATGCTCGGAGGTGTGTGAATCACGGGCACTGTGTGTATCTCGGCTGCATCCAGGACTGCTGGGAACGAGACAGTGAAGACATTGTGTTGGTCTCGTTCTCATGTCATTCCGACCACGTCGGGCTATATATAATTCGTTGTTATGGTGATGGAGTGCGAATCTGGACGGGTCGATCGGAGTTTCTGTTGAGAATCGACATGTGTGCTCTGTCTTGTGTATTCTTTTGTTGTTAACTGGTAACCTCCACAGTATTAGCACTACCGCCAAAGGGAAATGAGAGATTACGTGCTTGGCTGGTGAAATGTACCAGTAGTTGTCAAGTCCTTTGTGTTTTTCATAAGCATTGATCTTGTTCGCTTTGAAATTGGGACTGTGCTTGATTTGGTCATGGCATGGCGGACCCAGAAATTAGATTATCGGGCCAAGATTAAAACGAACATTCGTGTAAGGTCGGGGAAGCGAGATACAGAAATTTCACTCGAAATTCCGCTAGATTATCGTAAGTACCGACCAAAAACTGCACTAAGCAAACCCTGGCGCTGCCCGTCATTGGCTGGGGACATGGCCGTGTGTTGCTTGACTAGTATTTCATAATGACAGTGAGTTGTGTTTATGTTTAATCATCCCTTTCTCTCTTTGGCTTCGAGGGTTTATAGTGTGGCTGCGTATGTTCTGTATAAAGATCCAAACTAGAGTCGTACACATGCGATGTGATTAATGCGTAAGGGAGTCTGGTTAACCAGAATTCGCCTTTAAAGTATGGAATGCTGCAAGACTCTCTCGGGATGCCAATTGCAGTTATTGTCCAATTTGATCATGGATGTCAGCTAATTTTTTTTTTGCAGATCTCAAGCTTGAAGACTGTCTCTCTGGGGTGGCGAAAGAATGGCTTCCCTTCCTTGAGGAGTTCCCAGTTCCGGGTCTCTTGTGCGGTATAGTACACAGCATCGTCTGTTCACTTGTATTTCCCAAACTTGATGAGTTGTAGAAGAGACAAGAACTATTTTAGTATAAATTACTAGGGGAGAGGCTGGAGTATAGTACTTGGTGACTGCATTTCGACCGCTACCAACCGTGTATCCATGTTGGGCAGGCGAAGCCTGAGACCGTGAACAAAGTGTGTGAAATAGTGAGGAAACAGCTGGCGCTACCTGCGGAGGCGGAGCTCACTCCAGAGTCCAAGTTTTCCGCCATAGGAGCCGACTCCCTTGATACAGTATGTCTCGAATTTGAACTAATTCTCTGGGACGTAAATACTTCTTTGAGAAAGTGCCGACCTTTGAAACTTAAAAGGACTTTTAAATTTTAATACAGCGATAAGTCGGTTGATCTAAGATTCTGTACGTTAGAGTTCGCTCTTGATTGATCTCAACCGATCACGAGACTATTGAACTGGTGTTCTTCATCTGCAGGTGGAGATAGTGATGGCTTTGGAGGAAGAATTTGGGATCAGCGTCGAGGAGGAAAGCTCTCAGAGCATAACTACAGTCCAAGAAGCCGCCGATTTGATAGAAAAACTCGTGCAGAAGAAACCCGAGGCATGACGGGGTCGGATCGAGCCGGCGATGATAGAGATTTTGACCTGATGAGAGGCCAAAGGAGATTCTTTCGGACATTTTTGTGTTTGTTTGCTGTTGGGTTTTGCTCTGATTGTTGTGAACTGAGATATGCACTTCTAATTTGGCGCTCTCGTGGTTTAGTGTCATTGCGAATCTTTGTGCCCGTTTCAGCATCTGCTGGGATTGCCGTACCGTGTGTCTACCGTTGCAAGCAGATTTTGCTTTGTAATTCCTAGGAAACATGTCCTGGTGGTGCAATGCACAAAAAGGAATGTCCAGAAAGAGTTGGGTCACCTGAAGATGCCTCCTTTTTCCTTCTTGCTTCTTTTATTTTGGGATAATGACAAATGATTCATAAACTTTCACCCAAATATGCATTGTGATCCCTAAATTTTTAATTTGTTTAACGTGATCCTTAGACTTGTGGTGCATGTTCAATCTAGTCTTTGAACTATATAAAAATATTCAATGTTGTCGTTCCATTAAATCAAATTAGAAAAAATATTGAATATTTTCATTAATTACAATAATTTAATTGAACATGTATAGAAAGTCTATTGATCATATTTAAAAATTAAATAATCAAGGACCAAATTGCACATAGGATAAAGTTGAGGAACCACATTGAATAAATTAAAAATTTAGGGATCACATTACACATCGGACTAAAGTTCATTGACTATTTATGTCATTTTTAATTTTATATTTGTTCTCAAATGAAGGAGCGCTTGAAGAATTGAGTTTCACTTGCTTCCTTCCACGGCCACAAAAAACATGCGGTGGTAAATATAGGTTGAGCATTGTTTGATTCTTAGGTGTGTTGATGTCTTGCCGATTCACCTAATGTTTTCTTCTTTTCGAGGAATTTGCTTGCTTGATTTCCCGTTCGAAAGTAATAGATATACTCTTTGTTAGAAATATGCGATATACCGATGGGTGAATGAATGAGAAATTGATACTCAAATAATGTCCTTGAATTGGAAGTGAGAAGTGCAAAACACTAATCCCACATTGAAAAAGAAAAGGCTTTAAAGTGCTTTATATATGGTTACACTCTATATCTTGTGCGTAGGCGTAGGGGGCGTAAATCTCGAGCCTCGACGAAGGCTCCACAAGTTAAAATTTGGGCGTGAGTAGACGAATGCATCCTCGTAAGGTGGGCCTCAATTTGAAATTTGTGAATACACAAATGAAGCCCCAGAAAATGGGCTTCGCGACAGGGGCGAATCTGTTTTAAGGAAATTATGTGCAACACAGGCTTCGGTGTCCATTATTTTCATTCTTGTTATTACGATTACAAATTTCTTGTTCCAAGTATTGTTCGTGACGATTATACTAATGCTATTTTGTATTTAGGTACGCTCTTTTCCAAAATGACAGCAGCAAAAGTTTTTTTTTTTTTGGGGGTCATAGACAGGAGCAAAAGTTGCCTTCCTGTGTTCAAATGACAGAGGTAGGAATGGACTTTTGGTTTTTTTTTCTATTTTGGGTTGCAAACAGAGAGAGATAGAGAGGTATAGCTTGTCTGTTTTTTGGACGATGCACGGGCACTTGACGTTGACGCGGCTTTTCATGCGAGCCCCCTTGGTGACGAACGTGTACTTTAGTTTGGGAAGGAGAGCTACATGCTTCTGCCCGACATTGGTACAGACCAGAACTATGCCCTGTACAAGATCCTACTCATCATAATCATGAGTATAAATGCTAGAAAGGGATAGTATGTCCCTAAAACAGAAAGGGAGGGAAAAAAAAACATGAGGATAAAAGGAAAGTCCTAAAATTATTGTGAGAATGCCAATTCAATCATGAATTTGTTGGCAATTTGCTAACGTAATCTTTTTGGCCAAATTGGTCGGAAAACGCGACGGTTCAATGAGCTTCAACCATCTTAAATGGCATGGCCTAGGAGACAATTGGCATTAGCATGGATTATTTTGCAATTTAAAAAAATGATCCATTTTTTTTTTCCTCTGCCGGTGGTTGGATCTAGAGAGGGTCAACCTCACTAGCCATCACCAACGCCCAACGACCAACAAAGGAAGGAGGAAAGAAAATTAAAAAAAAAAAAAGAAAGGAAGGGAAAAAAATTGATAAAATCATCAACATCAGTGGCCGTTGTGTCGCTTAAATGACCAGCATCCACATTAGCTATTTTTGACAAAAAAAAAAGATAAAAAGAATTACATTGATTAAATTGGTCAAATGAAAAAGTGTTGCAACCTAAAATTTTTCAATCTTAAGTTAATGGATTATTAAGATAATTGTTCAATTAACCTAGATCAGCCTCTCCCAGAACCATACCAACTTAGGATTTATGCCTTAAATGCAATATATCTAACTTTGGATTCGCCACTATTCTATTTACGGCAAGTAGATTAAACACTTAAATAAAATAACGAGCAAATTATTCTATTTCTACGAATCAGAGATAATTGGTACGAGGACTTGATTACTCCAAATTACTCTAACACCCTTTCGGTCCAAATATTCGCATATTTGGACTTGATAAAATCGGCAATGTTAGTACTGATCGTGTCACTCATTTGATCAGCACCCACGTTAGCTATTTTCGATCAAAAGTGATCGTAATGATTACATTAGCGAATCGTTTAAAAGTTTAAGATTAAATTTTTTAAATTAAAAAGCTTACGATTGAATTAGTATATTCTATATAATATGTTTATAAATTTTTTGCTTGAGAAAGGAGAAAAAGCCCAAGATGAGAGAAAACGGTAATCTAAGGCGATTATCGATTCCTTTCACCATCATAATAGATGGAAAGAATCATTGATAACACCAAATAATTCTCGGCACTACAGATTTGCACGGCGAAACACGCAATTAAACAGGTTTAAGTTTGGCATAAATGGGTCCACGTGATATGATGCGTTAAAAAAGAATAAATGGTAAATTAAAAGTACATCTATAGATAGATTCAACAGTCATCAAACATAACAAAACTAGATCAACAAGACCCTTAAAGACGTAAAGTGCAACAAAATTACTCTTATCATCCATAGATGTGGCGAACAAGCTAACACAAGTCATCATGCATAAAACACGTTTCGCGTGCCTATCCTCCAGGCGAATGCCTTCAATGTGCATCGTAGGTTAGTGAACTTGAGGAACACGCTCAACTCGACTTTCAGATCCTAGGATAATGGGGCGAAACTCCGGAAACACGCCCGGCTCGACTTTCAGATCCAACCCTAGCCGAGCTAGGCCGATGGCTATAGCTTATAACCACGTCCACGTATCGACGAAGCTTCTTTTTTTTTTTTTTTGTGGAGCTTTTCTGGAGATGATAATAAAGAAAAGTAATTAGGCCGTTGTTAAATGAAATCCGCACGTAAGAAGTGATGAAAGCATGCACAAGAAACCCAATTTTATTGTTATTATCTTAACACTGGAAGCACGGTCGCTTAATTGGGTTGTTAACGAAGATTTAGTACCTAAGTTGAGGCTCGGAGCGACCGTGCACGTGAGAGGTTGAATCTTTGCAGCCATTTCGGCAATCTGTTGTTATCACCGTACCGTGTGTCCACTGTTGCACACAGATTTTTGCTTGGGTAACTACTAGGAAACATGTCCTGGTGGTGCACACGTGTATAAAAAAGAATGCTTAAACAGACTTGAGCGTCACATGAAGGTCCTTTTTTTCCCCTTTTTTCTTTTATTTTGAGATAATGACACATGCGGTCTATGAATTTTGACTTAATATACAATATGATTTCCGAACTTTTAATTTATTTAATGTGGCCTCTGAACTTTACTCCAATGTGCAATATGGCCTTTGAAATTTTTAATTTGTTTAACATGGATCCTGAACTTTTTGTATATGTTTAATTTAGTTCATGAACTATATGAAAATATTCAATATTATCTTGCCATTAGTTTAAGTCTAGGGATAACATTGAATATTTTTATTAAATACATAGACCAAATTGAACACATACCAAAAATTTATGGACCACTTTGAAAAAATTCAAAGTTTAGCGATCATATCGAATATTACGATAAAGTTTATGGACCACATTAAATAAATTAAAAGTTCAGCGATTACATTGTACATTGAGTCAAAATTCATGTGCTATATACGTTATTTTTCCTTTTATTTTTGCTGAAGGAGTGCCTTTTTTTTTTTTCGGGTCAAACGAAGGAGTGAATGAAGAATTGAATTTTACTTCCAAAAAAATAAAGTTGCGTTGTAAATGTCTTGTTTGATTCCTAGGTGTGTCGATGTCTTGCCGTTTCACCTGATGTTTGAAATCGAGAAATTGCTTCCTTGATTTCCCCTTCGAAAGTAGTAGATGTACTCTTCTCCAAAATGTCTGCTTCTTCTTCTTTTTCGGGTTACGGACGCGTACTTTGGTTTGGGAAGAAGAGCTACACGCTTCTGTCCGACATTGGTACAGACCAGAAGTATGCCATGTACAAGGTCCTACTTATCATAATCACAGCTATAAATGCTAGAAAGGGTCAGTATATCTCTAAAATAGAGAGAAGGGAGAATTAAAAAAAAAACATGGGAGTTATTATAAAAAAAGAAACCCTAAATGTAACGTGCGAATGCCAATTCAATCACGAATTTATTGGCGATTTACTAATATAGTCTTTCTAGACAAATTGATCAAAAATCACTCACATGATTGTTCAATAAGCGGTGCCATCTTAAGCCACATGGCCTAAGAGACAATGGGCACTAACGTGGACTATTTTTGCAATTTAAAAAAATGAGTTTTTTTCCTTTTTTCCTCCGTTAGTGGTCAAACCTAGAGAGGGTCAACACCACTGGCCATTGCCAAGGCCCGGCAACCGCCAAAGGAAGAAGGAAAGAAAATAAAATAATAATAAAAGAGAAAAAAAGAAAGGAAAAAGAATAAAACAAGCACAAACTTTTAGAAAATTGATTAAATCGTCAACGTCAATGCCGATCGTGTCATTCAGATGACCAGCATCCAGGTCAACTATCTCTAGTTAAAATTAGCCGAAATAGTTACATTGGAGAATCTTTAAATGTTTAGGATTAAGCTAGTCAAATTAAAAAAAAATTATAATTGAATTAGCGTCCGTACAATAATTTAAAATTTTTTTGCTAGAGAAAAGAACAAAGAGGCACAATGAGAGAAAACATTAATCTAGGGAGGCATCGATTCCTTTCATCATCACAATATACAAAAAGGAACCAATAATAACACCAACAATTTTCGGCTTTATAGATTTGTATACACGCAATTAAATGAATTTAAGTTTGTCATAAATGGGTTAACGTCATATGACACGACAAATATTGTATTTTTAGGTAGGTCGATCGCTTAACATATATAGACATGAGCCGATGTGATTTAGTTAACAACAGTAAAGGTCCATTTATCTCAACAAGATAAGGATAGACATATTACTTGAACTTAAAAACTGCGTTATCCTAAAAAGTTTAGGAAAGTATCGGCCAAGTTGAAAAAGAATGAATGGCAAATGAAAAGTACATATAGAGATACAATCCAACGTAACAAAACTAGATCAACAAGACTCCTTAAGATGTAAAGTGCGGTAAAATTACTCTTATTGTCCATAAATGTGCCGAACAAACCGAGACAGGTCTCCGTGCATGAACGCGTTTCGCGTGCTTGTCCTCCAGGCGAATGCTTTCGACGTGCATCGCAGGTTGTCGGGCGAACTCGAGGAACACACCCAGCTTGACTTTCACATCCTAAGAAAACAGGCGAACTCGGGAAACACGGCCAGCTTGACTTTCAGATCCGACCCCAGTTGAGCTAGACTGAAAACTGAGCATCGTCGTTCTCCAGGGGCCAACGTACCGCGTGGTGTCGTATTGTGTCCGACACTCTCTGACATGCGATAAACACGTGATCAGCGCTCCATACATGCCATTTTGACATAGACGGGATCAACTTAAATATTTTCAATAAATTATGGGTTAAAATGTAAATTTATCAAATACATGATTAACTCATATATCCAGCCATTCCAAAATTAATATACACATTTAAAAAGAAATCGTGAATCCCTAATAGAAGAAGAAAAAGAAGAAATTCACTGATGATATTTTTATATACGCATGATAATTTATCAATATAATATAGCGTGTCCCAACGTATTAAGATTCTCAATTTTTTTTATGAATGCCACTTCGACATGTCCTTTTGTCATACCACGTTCTCTCGATGGTACTACTTAAGTTATAACCACGTCCACGTTGAGCTTTTGCGGAGACAATAACAAAGAAAAGTAATTATACCGTTGTTCAATCGAATGAGTACGTAAGAAGTGATGAAAGCATGTATGGCAAACCCAATTTTATTGTCATTATCGTCACATTGGGAGCACAGTTGCTTAATTGGTGCCATCGAAGATTTAGTACCTAAGTTGAGGCTCGGTGCGACCAAGCACAAGAGAGGTCGAATAATAGCAACCGGGAATATCCAAATATAATCAGCCAGAAAAAAAAACAAAATCCAGATATAAAAAGAAAAAGACAGAAGAAAAAATGGATTAATATCACGGAAATCTTAAACAGGTACATTTATGGCAAATTCACCCCAAGCTATCTTTTTAACCACGAAAAACTCCAAACAAGTACACATGTGATAAATTTACCATAAATTGATATATTTGTGACAAATTTGCTCTCAATTAATTTTCGTTAAATCTAACCGTTAAAATGTTAAGTTGTATGATATATGACAATTGACGAGTGTACCAGTTTGAGATTTTTACACTTTGTTTGTCTCAAGTGTGTCGGTTTGAAATTTTTCGTGGTATTAACTTATTTAACTGAGGGTAAACTTTTCGTGGTCAAAAAATTTAGTTTAGAATAAATTTGTTACACGTATACTTATTTAGAATTTTTGGTGATCAAAAACTAATTTGAGGTAAATTCGTCATAACTGTACCCGTTTATAATAAATTTATCACAAGTATATTGATTAGGATTTTTCATGATATTAACCTAAAAAAAAAAACAAAAAAGAAATCGCAGCTATATCTCCAAGACTAGGCATCACTCCTAGCATTAGCCTGAAATGCCAAGAAGCCCCATCACGAAGATCGGTAATGTGTATGGCCCAGATTCGAACCATGTCCTGTACTAGATTCGCCCCCGCTAGTCCTCGTCGCTATAAGAATCCTCATCCTCTTCTTTGCCTGCCTCTCTCTCTCTCTCTCTCTTCCTATTTGTCGTGCTCATGTCTCTTCTTGTTTGTTCAATGTAGTTTCTGAACTTTATTTCAATATGTAATGTGGCCTTTGAATTTTTAATTTGTTCAATGTGGACCTACGACTTTTGGTATATCTTGAATTTAGTGCATGAACTATATGTAAATGTTCATACTGTCCTGCCATTAATTCAAATTCAAGGATAACATTGAATATTTTCATTAAGTGCGGGGAATACATTGAATATGTACCAAAAGTTTAGGTATCACTTTGAAAAAATCCAAAATTCAAGGGTAACATTGAATATTGGGATATGGACAATACTAAATAAATTAAAAATTCATGGACCACATTGCGTATTTGGCCAAAGTTCATGAGCACTTATGCCATTTTTCTTTTTATTTTTGTTGAATGAGCGCTTTTTTCTTTTTTATTTATTTTTTGGTCTAATGAAGGAGCGAATGAAGAATTGAGTTTTACTTGCTTCCTTTCACTTCCACTCAAAAATAAAATATGCATTGCAAATGTCTTGTTTGATTCACAGGGGTTTCGATGCCTTGCCGCTTCACCTGGTGTTTTGAATCGAGGAAATTGCTTCCTTGATTTCCCCTTTTGAAAGTAGCAGACGTGCTCTTTTCCATGTACGAGAACAGAAGTATGCCATGTACGAGATCCTACTTATCATGATCACAGCTAGAAATGCTAGAAAGGGTCAGTATATCTCTAAAACAGAAAGAAGGGAGAATTAAAAATCCATGGCGATAATTATAAAAAAGAAGGATTAAATTCATTGTGCGAAAGTTAACTCGATCATGAATTTATTGGTAACTCACTAACGTAGTCTTTCTAGACAAATTGGTTGAAAATTACTGATGTGACGGTTTAATGAGCGGTTGCTATCTTAAGCGACATGACTTAAGAGATAATAGGCACTAGTGTAAAAAGATGAGTTTTTGTTTTTTTTTTTTCCTTTTTTCCTACATTGGTGTTCGAATCTAGAGAGGGTCAACCTCGCTGGCCATCGCCAAAACCTAGTAACGGACAAAGGAAGAAGGAAAGAAAATATAATAAAAAAGAAAAAAGGAAAGGAAAAAGAATAAAACAATCTCAAACTATTAGAAAACTGATAAAATCGTCAACGTCAGTGCCGGTCAGGTCATTTAAATAACCGACATCCAAGTCAGCTAATTTCATTTAAAATTGGCGGGAACGATTACATTGGAGAATCTTTAATCGCTTAGGATCATGTTACCGAAATTAAAAAAAATTTATAATTGAGCATCTATACAATAATTCAAAATTTTTTATACAACTGAACACGCAATTAAACGAATTTAAGTTTGGGGTAAATGGGCTCACGTCAAATGACACGACAAATACTGTTTTTTTAGGTGGGTCGATCGCTTAACACATTTAGACACGAGTCGACGCAATTTAGTTAACAGCGGTAACGGTCCATTTATCTCAACAAGACAAAGGGTTAGACATATTACTTGAACTTAAAAGCTGTGTTATCCTAAAAATTTAACACGAAAGTGCCGGCCAAGTTGAAAAAGAATTAATGGTAAATTCAAAGTACATCTAGAGAAACAAGAGTCATCCAAATTAACAAAACTGGATCAACAAGACTCTTAAGATGTAAAGTGCGGTAAACTTACTCTTAATATTGTCCCTAAATGTGCCGAACAAGCTGACACAAGTCATCGTGCACAAAACACGTTCCGCTTGCCGGTCCTCCAGGCGAATGCTTTCAACGGGCTTCGTAGGTTGACGGACGAACTCGACGTTCACATCCTAAGAAAACAGGCGAACTCGGGAAACACGCCCAGCTTGACTTTTAGATCCGACCCGACCCGACTCGAGCTAGACTGATGGTCATAACTTAAGAATCACCGACGTTCTTCGGTAGGGGTGTCAACGGGTCGGATCGTGTCGTATCCGATACTCTCTGACATTCGATAAATATGTGATTAGCACTCCAAACATGCCATTTTAATATGCACGGGATCAACTTTAAGCATTTTCAATAAATTAGAGATCAAAATGTAAATTTATCATATACTTAATTAAGTCTTATATCCATCTACTTCAAAATTAATATATACATCCATAAATCAAATCGTGAATCCCTAATAAAAAAAGAAAAAAAATATTCATATATATGATAATTTATCAATATATATATAATTAATATATAATTGTCAACATATCGGAATTTTTTTTATTTTTTGATAAATGATGTCTCGGTGTATTGTGTCACGAGTGGCGAGTTGGTATCGCTACTATTTAGGTTATAAACACGCCCACGTGTCAATGAAGCTTTCTTACGCGGAGCTTTTGTGGAGATAATATTAGAGAAAAGCAATTAGACCGTCGTTCGATCAAATGTGTACCTAAGAAGTGATGAAAGCATGTACGGCAAACCCAAATTTATTGTCATTACCGTCACATTGGGAGCACAGTTTGCTTAATTGGTGTTAACGAAGATTCGGTAACTAAGTCGAGGCTCGGTGCGACCAAGCACAAGAAAGGTCCAATAATAGCAACCGGGAAAATCCAACTATAATCAGCCAGAAAAAAAAGATTAATACCATAAAAATCCCAAATCGATATACTCGTGATAAATTTATCCCAAATTGATATATTTATGATAAATTTACTCTCTATTAATTTTCGTTAAATCCATACCGTTAGAGTGTTAAGTTATATGACACGTGTCAGTTGATGAACGTACCGGCTAATTTGAAATTTTCGTGGTATTAACGTAATTCAACTAAGGGTAAATTTGTCATAATTCTATTCGTTTGAAATTTTTTGTAGTAAAAAAATTAGTTTAAAATAAATTTATCGCAAATGTATTAGTTTAAAATTTTTGGTTGTCATAAAATAATTTAGAGTAAATTTATCATAATTGTATTAATTCGAAATTTTTCGAGATCAAAAAAATAACTTAAAATAAATTTATCATAGAAGTATCAATTTAAATTTGTTTTTTTGGTCTTATTAACCAAAAAAAAATTAATTTGAAGTTCCGCTCATCGCTGCACGTCACCAAAACTAGGCATCACTCCTCGCGCTGGCCAGAAACGCCGGGAAGCCCCGTCACGGAGATCGCTGACGTGTACGGCCCAGATTCGAACCGTGTCCTTTACTAGATTCGCCCCGCTGCCCGTCCTCGTCACTATAAGAATCCTCGTCCTCCCCTTCGTTCCTCTCATCTCTCTCTCTCTCTCTCTCTCTCTCTCAGTGTCTTCCCTGTTTGGCGTGCTCGTGGCTCTTCCTGTTTCTTCTTGTCGTTCTTTCTTTAGCTCTTTTTGAGTCTTGGTGCTAAGAAAAGCTTCGATTCCGAATAAGGTTTCACGCCATAATAAACGATTAAATTGTTTCGAAGACTGGATCTGAGATCGAGAACCCTAAGAATTGGAGCCTCGAATTTGCTCCGATCGTGGATCCCTAAAAGGACGGCCCCCGAAATCGGATCGGATCTGTTCGTTTTAAATTAATCCGGGAGGGCAATCTGCGCCGGATCGAAGGGGCCGCGAAGTAAATCGTCCCCGATTTAGTCGGATTCTGGTGAGGTGGAAGTGGAGTGTGGTTGATTTTGGTTGTACTTGGAATCCGTTCGCGGGAGGATTTTGTTGCTGGATTGCGGTTTTTGGGGAGATGGTGAAGGAGGAGAACACGGTGGATGTGGAGGAAGGCGAGATTTCCGACGCGATGTCGATCGAGGAGATCAGTGAGGAGGATTTCAAGCAGGACGTGAAGGAGACGAAAGAGGTGTCGAAGCCCAAGACTAGGGTTTGGACGATGCAAGATTTGTACAGGTATCAGGTCGAGAAGGGCTACACGTCCGGCCTCCACAACCTCGCCTGGGCGCAGGCGGTGCAGAAGAAGCCGTTGAGCGAGGTCGTTATGATGGAATTGGATGCTGCGGCGGCGGCTGCGGCGATTGGTAAGAAGGGCGATTCGGTGAAGGGGGTGGAGGAAGTCGTGATTGACGACAGTGGGGACGAAGGCGATGCGAAGGCTGGCGACGGCGAGAAGGAGGAAGGAGAGCTCGAGGAAGGTGAAATCGATCTGGACTCGGAGGTGGTTGATAAGGTCGATGGAGAAGGTGGAGAGGCAAGCTTGAGTGCCGAATCCGTGAGTGATGGTGGCGAGTGTGAGATGGAGTTGGGGGAGGAAGAAGTGGAGAGGCGACTGCACTTGATTCAGGAAGCTCTTGATAGCGTGATTTCGTCCAATGCAGAGATGTAAGTGACGTCACATAATCAGTGGTTGGTTTTCGCTCGAATTTTTTTCAGAATTGAGAGTAGGGCGTGCCTAGTTTGAGTTGTGAAGTGCTTCAACTTTAGTTCTGATTAAGTAAATGTGTTTTGCTGTGGTAGATCATTTGAAGAAGTCTGTTGCCGCCTGCAATGTTGTCTGGAGAATCTCAAGGAAGTGGTTTTGGTGAATAGTCTTCCCTTGAAGGATGGCCTCATACAGCTGTTCTGCGTAGCAATTCAAGCAGTACATTCTGTAAGATGTCTGCCACTGTTTTGACTCCATATTGCGAAATCTAGTCACTAAGATTTTGCTTCCAATGCCGGGGTGTTGATCAATTTTTGTGCTTTGTTGACAGGAGTTCTGCTCCATGGATTCCAGCCACAAGGAACAGAACAAGGACAAAATTTCAAGGTTATTAGTTTCTCTTTTTGTTTTCCTTCCAAGTAAACTTTTGTAGTCAATATTTAATTCTCATGGTTCCTGATTTGCGACAGGCTGCTTTCTCTCGTGAAGAGCAACAATCCATCTTTTTTTTCCTCTGAACAGGCGAAGGAGGTTGAATTTGTGCTTTTAATTTTTCTTTGTGATGGTTTTTAAAGTTGGTTTTTGTCGAATGGCACTGAATGTTGCTGCGACTCTTGCCTTTTCAGATAGAGGATATGATATGCTACTTAAATGCACTTCCCATATGGTCGAGCGCAAAAGGCACTGATAGAGAGAAAGATAATCAGTTTAATGAACCTTCAAACCAGAAAAATTTGGAATATTCAGCTGGTATTGCTGCTTATAGTTTAGCGCACTCGAGTGAAGTATGCAGAGAATCATTGCTTGCTGAGTCGACAGATCAGACTGGTGAAAGCATTACTCTAAAGGCTCTGAAACTAGGGAATTTGGGTGCCAAGGCTCGAGGAATGTTGTTGCTTCCATTGCTCGATCTTCACAAGGATCATGATGAAGACAGTCTTCCTTCACCCACTCAACAAGCACCACCCTCTTCGATTACGTCAAGAGCATTCTTATCTAGGGCAGATGGAACGGTTAAGCCAGAGATGAGCATGAGCATGGATAAAGTGGCGCAGGAAGCAGAAGCTTTCAAACTTCATCCTTATGAAACTGATGCACTTAATGCAGTCTCGACCTATCAAAAGAAGTTTCAACAGAAGTTCGGGAGCAGTTCCCTTTCCAATGACAGACTCCCAAGCCCAACCCCTTCAGAGGAACATGAAAATGGAGTTGACGATACAAGTGGGGAAGTCTCCAGTTCTAGTTCTAGAATTGGTAATAGTAAAATTATGAATGCACCTATTTTGGGGCGACCGGTCTTCTCCTCTTTGCCCCATGTTAGCAATGCCAATATGCAAGGAGCGATGGCTCCGCAAAATCGTGCCCTTGCAAGCTCAGGGTCTAATCTTCCTGTCAAATTCTCTGGAAAAAGTAGAGATCCGAGGCTTAGGTTTGCCAATTCCGATTCGGGTAATCTGGACCTTAACCAACGGCCCTCCCCTGTGGTACATAGTGCACCAAGAGCTGAACTTGTTGGTGGGAGCATGATTGCAAGAAAGCAAAGGAACTTTGAAGATCCTAATCTTGATGGCCCTGCCATAAAAAGAGCAAGAAATGGATTTGAAAATTCTGGTGTTATGAAAGATGTGAAAAAGGGTGGCTGGCTGGAGGATCCTCATACAGGAGGATATCAAGCAATTAATAGAAACAATCCACTGGAAAATGCAAGTGATTTGAAGAGAACAGATAACGGGGTGATTTTTCCATCTATAGACAGTGGCAAGTCCAGTGTGGCAATCAATGGAAACAATTTGTCTAGAGTTTCAAGCATCAATCCTGCGGCTGCGCTGCCTGCATTGTTGAAAGATATTGCTGTTAATCCAACGATGTTAATGAATCTACTAAAAATGGGTCAACAGCAGAAATTAGCAGCAGAGGCCCAGCAAAACCCCGTTGATAAAAACATGAGTTCTCCGTCCAACTCCGCTTCTATACTGGGAGCAGCACCTAAGGTCACTCTTGCACCAGCAGCAGCAGCAGGGTCTGGGATTCTGCAAAAACCAACCGTGATGCTTCCGGCTCCTCCAGTGGCTCCTGTGGTAAGCATTGTGCATGTAGCTAACTTGGGAATTTTCTTAGGCCGCGTGTGGCAACACTCTTCTCTAGAAATCAACTTCTGGCCAGAAGTTACGTAATCAAACAGATTTGTGTTCTAGAAGCCTTTCTCGAGCAGAAATTCTATTCCATAAGTGTTATGTGCCTTTAGCTATTGTGTCTGCGCTGAGAAGGCACCTTCTTGCATCTTTTCTCTTTGTTACTTTCTTTTACAACCTCTTTCAATCTTTACCTTGTAATTAAGGTTCGAGAGAATGTTCAAGCTTGCATTCTCATGTTTATTATAATGATAAGAACACCTCTTTGGGAAAATTGACGAGACAGATATTAGAAAATTTGGGATATATTGCTCTCTACCCATGTCTCTCATTACATCAGCACATTGTTTGCAATACTGAATCATCTGAGCTGTTCTTCCTTCTATTAAATACCATTTTTTAAGTCTCCTGAAATTGGTGTGGTGAAAGTTCTGGACCCTTCATGTCGTGCAGGGTCAGCTGGATGAGCTGGGCAAAATTCGCATGAAACCCCGTGACCCTCGCCGTGTCCTCCATGGCAACATTCTTCAGAGGACTGGCAGCATGAGTACTGAACAGTTAAAACATGCCCCTCCAGTGTCAAGGACACAGACGGAGGATCTAGCAGATAGAAAAACAATGCTTTCAGAATCTTCTGGAGCATCAGATGTTTCGCAGAAGATTTTAAAGCACTCGAAGAACATTCCTGTTATTATTTCTTCTTCACAATCATCAACAAACCCAGTGCCAGGTTCTCAGAATCTTCCATCCCAACCTATACAATCCACATCAGGAGTGGATGCAAAAACTGAACTTCCAAACCACAAGGACCAGCGATCTGGGACTGCTCCCTCGGTGGAAGTAACTGCACCAGGCCCATCTCCTTCACAAAGTTCATGGGGTGATCTGGAGCATATATTTGAAGGGTATGATGATCAGCAAAAAGCAGCCATTCACAGAGAGAGGGCAAGGAGGATGGAAGAACAGAGGAAAATGTTTGCTGCACGCAAGCTCTGCCTTGTTTTAGATCTTGATCACACACTTTTGAATTCAGCCAAGGTGAATTGTAATTGACTTGTGGAAGTCCCACTGGTTCTTATATGTTGCTAATTTTGCTTTAACAACTCAACATGTGTTCATTGGATAGTTTGGTGAAGTGGAGCCTGTACATGAAGAGATTTTGAGAAAAAAAGAGGAACAGGACAGAGCACAACCTCAGAGACATCTTTTTAGGTTTATTCATATGGGAATGTGGACAAAGTTGAGGCCAGGAATTTGGAACTTTTTGGAGAAGGTAACCTTCCATATCTGGTTCTTTTGGTTACATCTTGTCATGCTAAATGTTAAGCTTATTCTAGTCCTCGTCTTGTAGGCTAGTAAGCTTTATGAGCTGCATCTTTACACCATGGGCAACAAGCTTTATGCTACAGAGATGGCAAAAGTGCTCGACCCAACAGGGGTGCTGTTTTCTGGTAGGGTCATATCAAGGGGTGATGATGGTGATCCATTTGATAGTGATGACAGGTGTCCCAAGAGTAAGGATTTGGAAGGAGTTATGGGAATGGAATCATCTGTTGTCATCATAGATGACTCTGTGAGAGTATGGCCGCATAACAAACTAAATCTGATAGTTGTAGAAAGGCAAGTATGCTGGAATTTAAAGGGATGTATTAATTTCATGTCAATTCACGTCCGATTGCTGTGTTGTATATGTTCACTATTACAATTCGTACAGTTGACACCTGATTATGGTGTTTTACTCGTTCACAATTCTCATCTAACACAATGTTATGCAGGTATACCTATTTTCCCTGTAGCAGACGCCAGTTTGGGCTTTTGGGTCCTTCTCTGCTTGAGATTGACCATGATGAGAGACCTGATGATGGGACATTGGCATCATCTTTGGCGGTGAGGTTACAATTAGAATTCAGGATCTTTTGATAGAATAACTCTCTTCCCTTATATGCCTGTCTTGCCTCCTACAGGTTATTGAGCGAATACATCAGGATTTTTTCACCCATCAATCTTTAGATGATGTGGATGTTAGAAATATATTAGCTGCTGAGCAACAGAAGATTTTGGCTGGCTGTCGTATAGTTTTCAGCAGGATATTTCCAGTTGGTGAGGCCAACCCTCAACTTCATCCACTGTGGCAGACAGCTGAGCAGTTTGGTGCCACGTGTACCAACCAGATAGATGAACAGGTTACTCATGTAGTTGCCAATTCTCCCGGAACAGATAAGGTAACATGTCTGAATCCACGACTATATGGAATAATAGGGCACGTGCCTACTTGGTTCTGGCCTGATGGATTCTAGTATAGGAACGAGGAATCTCTTAGTTTACACTGCATGAAGAGTTTTATTAAGTTGTCTGTCTCTTGAGTCTGGGAAGGTAAACCGCAGTAGCTCTAGCAAAAACATGCCTGGTAAGACAGCCTAGGGTATTAAGCAGGACCACAGTTCTTGTATTGATAATTGCTTTATAAAGCAAGGGGGTTGTCTATCTACTGGTTGCATTTTTCGTCTTGGTCACTTGAAAGTTTTTGCCAGTTGTTGAGCAATGTTGGCCAGGGACTCTCGAGCTAGAATAAGGATACTATACTGGGGTGTGCTGGTTACAAGATGTAATTATTTTCCTTTTCTGAAGGCTAACTTGATTTTGTTTTTAATCCTGCATCAGGTTAATTGGGCTCTTTCTAAGGGAAGATTTGTTGTCCACCCTGGCTGGTAGGATTCGGGTTCCAGGTTTTGATTTGGTATTTAGTTTTTGCATTTCATAAGTCTAGGTTTGACAACTTTTGCATGTCTTAATAACAGGGTGGAAGCATCGGCTTTGCTTTATCGGAGAGCAAACGAACAAGACTTTGCCATCAAACAGTAACCAATGAAATGACACACTGAAAACTAAAATCCAACCCAACGTAACCCCAAACCACAGTACCGCATCTGCATAACGCTGAGCGGATGAAGCAAGAAACGGACTCCGCTCGGCATAATCGAGTTGGATAGACCCTTTCATAATTTTTGCCTGCTTGCCTATGGTTATTTGACGTGAATTAGGCATAGGCAAGGCGCTATTCTTTTGGCGAGGGTATTAGCTCCCTAGCGAGAATGAATGGATGGGCAATATTCTCCTTGATTAAAGTTGGGGGTGGTTAACTCTAGGGGACAGTTTCCTTTTGGAAGTCGGATAGAAAAAGCAGACAAATTGGGAAACCAAACAATGACCGATCTCTCATGGATACTCAACAAACTCGGGGAAAGAAAGGATCTTAAAGCTGTGAAATGGGATTAGATATTGGTTGGTGTGTTTGAGGTCATGATTATCGACTTAGGGGGAATTCCACTGAAAGAACATCTGTTTTGATTGGTCGGATTCGAGTTTAGCAGTAAGTTCAGGATCTAATTGTGGAGCTTAATGTATAAGGTGTCGTAGAATTTGCGTAAAAGATCCACAATTCGAATTCCTGGTGTCGGTACTGCTGGTAAACAACTGATTCTGCGGAAGCTGTTTATTAAAATTGGCCTGTCCCAATCCTCAAAATTCCCTCTTAAGAATTCGGGCAGTCGATTTGTTTTTTTCTTTTTTTTTTTTAGTTTCTTTCACCTTGATTGAAGAGACTAAAAGAGGAAATCGAGTTATATGGTTTTTGGGGGGTTTCTCTTTATGGTCAAAATTTATTCTCCTACTGCAAAAGAATCAGAAAGGGATCTGGGGTTCATGATTTATTCCCCTTGGCGTGGTTTGGCTTCTCGGAGCACGCTATTCTCTAGAATTGAAGGCGTATTGAAGGCGTTCTGGTGGATTCTGGTTGAAGCTTTGGAATGCTTGTCGCCGTCTAATTTCCATCTTTAGACATTTATAGAGGGACTCCCGAATTCAAAGCTTCGGAAATTCTGATGGGGACAGTTACTGTCCGCTCGAGTTCTGAATACTTGTTTGGGAAGTATGCTGGTGTGGAAAGGAATGATACTCAGGAGCTATCCTCTAAATTCCTTCTCTTCTCCACCCAAAAAAAAAAATTAAAATAATAATAGTAATTATAATTATAATAAAGAAAGAAATTTTAAACAAAAGCTTCAAACTGGACGGGGAAATCTGCTTGCTGGGGGCTTGATTGTTCGATGTGGTCACGACCGAAATGGTCCAGACAAGCTGTTATCCTAGGAACATTAGCAGAATATGCAGATTGAACGGAGGAATCTTTTATAATGTTTGTTTGATGCAAATTAGGGGGGATGACGCAAGAATCATCAATCTGAAGATTTCGATAAGTGGCTCGTTATAAAATAAATTTGACTGCGTTGGTATTACCATTGGCTCGGTTTTAACTGGGGCCTCGGTTCTATCTTAAAATATTCTTTTTTTCTGAGTAAATCCTTAGATTCCTTTTCAAGGGATGGATTGGCATTTTATAAGTTCTGGCAGAAGTTGTGCACGACACGTGTCAATAGTTGAAAATTCTGAAAAATGTAGAGTAGTCCGAGTAAAATAAAAGTCGAGCCATAAGATGTTTGTTTCCGTGGTAGATTTGTCGTCTACTTAATGACTTCATCATATATAGCATTTTGTCTAAAGAGTAGGATTTATGACCCAAATTTGGGAAAATTGTGAAAAAAATAATGACGCATGATTTCACTACATATAATTCAATATTCTGGAATATAAGTCAAAATGCGAGCTCCATGAACTTTATGGAAACATTAAAGATTAGAAGTAAAGTTACCTGGAACAAGAAAGGAACAGGGTACTGGTACCAAAAATGAAAGTGAAACTAATAAAAAGTGAACAAACTGGCTTCTTTTTTTTTTTTTTTGGTCGAAACATGTGGTTACTTGATTTGGCAAGTAACATTGCATCTGGAGCGGGTGAGGTTGACGTGGGGGATTGTAAAGCGATAAGTAGCGCTCATGACATGTTTGCTTCAGGGTGAGGAATAAGGCAGAATGGAATCGATCGTCCCTTGGGAATGACTGAGAATAAGAATGGAGTAGTTATTTTTCAGCTTGGCTTGGAGAATTGAATAGCTATTTCAAGATCACACATTTGTCTGATTTGTGTATACAAGAATAGTGAAGAAATTTCGGACTACCCTTTGCCGATAGATAATCGAAGCCTAGTTTTTCTCATTACAATATTTTCAAAATCACGGATGAAAAGATATTACAAATTGTAAAATAATTGTGATACTTTAATTTCAAATAGGAAATATATTGTATTCATCATTTCATCACAAAAGAGTAATTAACAATAAAGTAAGGCTCGTGCTTTTTTCATTCCTTCCGTGGCTTTGATACTTAATTTTGTGCGTGTTTGGATTATCCTATCTTTTTGTGCGATCCACCACTTTTGGTATAAATTTATTTCCTTTTTTTATATATTACTTTGTCAATTATTTTATTTCGTTTCTTTTTTCTTTATGGGTCTCACTTTTCTTCTCCTTTTTTCTTCCTTTTCATGGCTCTCGTCTCTCTTTCTCTCCAACGCAAGGCATTCTCTTTGTATGCCTCTCACTCCTTGTAGATACCCATATGTCCTTTGTTTATTAACTATGTTGCCAATCCTATTGTCCTCTACACTTTTGTTGACATCAGCATTGGGCTCATCAGTGACCTCCTCAGTGAATACCCTTTCTTCGTTTTTAGGTTTTTCTTGTGATATCCTAGGGTGTCATCCTGCTTACGATCTCCACTTTAATCTAATAATGGGCTTGTTTAGTTCAGCATTTGGTCAAGGGACTTTGGAAAAATGCAAATACTTTTGAGTTAAAGGGGTTTGGTGAAATGCAAATATTGTTTGGTAAATTATAATTAAAAAGTGCATTTGGATGCAACTTTGACGTAAATGTTGTTTGGTAAAAACTACCCTTTGTAAATGATTCGATTTTTTAATTGTTTTTAATTATTTCAAATATTTTTGTTTTATTTTTTTAAAAAAAATATTATGTTATTTTAATTACTTTCTTTAATTATATTATATTTTTAATTATTTCTATTTTTTAAATTATTTCTATTTTAAATTATTTTTTATTTTTTAAATTACTTTCTTTAATTATATTTTATTTTTATTATTTACATTTTTTAAATTATTTTATTTATTTTTCCAAAATTTTTAATTTTTAATTATTTTATTTAATTATATTTTATTTTTATTATATATATATTAAATTATTTTATTTATTTTTCCATTTTTTTAAATTTTTTAATCACTTTATTTAATTATTTTTTATTTTTAATTATTTCTATTTTTTATTTTTTTACTTTCGAAAAATTAGTTTTATTTTTAAATATTTTTATTATTATTTATATTTTTTAAAATTTTATTATTTTATTTTATTTTAAAAAAATTATTTTTAAATTAATTAAATTAATTATTTTATTTTCATTATTTCTATTTTTAATTATTTTCATTTCATTTTTTTATTTTTCGAAAAAATAATTTTTAATTTTAATTATTTTTATTTTTGTTTACTTTCTTAAAAGAAAAATTAAAAATAAAATAAAAAAATAAAAAAAATTTGTAGTAGCATTTTCGAAATGCTACTTCTCAAAGTACCTCTTGAGGAACATTGGGCCAAAGAGGTTTGGAGAGCATTTCAAATGAACTTGCATCTGCCCAATGTGAGTAAAAAAAAAAGCCAAACAACATTTGCATTTGGCCAAGAGACTTTAGAGCCCCAAAGCTCATTTGAAATGTTGAACCAAACAGGCCATATGTATAATACAAAGGTGTATGCGCAGGCTAAACATTAAATAGGTGAGGTCGACACACATATTCATGCAATGGGTAGGTACATCTAAAGGGTATAACCTCTTAGGGTTTCACTAATATAATAAAATGTAGGGGTGAGTAACCTGGCCCACCCGAACCGGGACCGCCTGGACCGGACCAGACCGAGACCGGTGGTCCGGTTCTTGGTTCTATAGAGGTCCGGTTCGGTTCCCGATTTCTAGGATCGGATCGGTCCTTTTTTAAAAAAAAATTTTCCTAATTCGGCCCATGAATCTATTTCGGCTCTTTGGACCTCTTATTTTTTTCTATTGAGAAGTCATTTTATATAGACATTGAAATTCTATAATGTTATTAATTTAAAAAATTAGAAAATAATTTTGGTATTTTTTTTGTCCGGTTCGATCCATTTATCGGTCCGGTCCGGTTCCTGGGATGGTCGGTCCTGTTCCCGGTTCCGACAAATTGGGAACCGGGACCACCGGTCCGGTCCGGTTCTCCTCAAGAACCGGGAACCGATCATCCCTAATAAAATGCATGAAACCTAATCAATAGGCTTAAAAAAAATTGAGTTTATAATATATACACACCCATTTATTTCTTTAGCCGATTCTTTGCAAAAGTTCAAAGCATCACTAAGCGATCACATGGTAAAATCTGCTCCCGATCCACCATTGACATTCCCTTACATGGTTTCCATTTTTCCGTGGTTGCTTTACCTCATTGACTAGCTTATTTGAAAAAGGTTAAATCCATGAGGGAGAGCCGAAACTCCATGAGCATTATTCTAACACAAGAACAGTTGCCCTATCAACCACCCAGCAAGCAAGCAACACAAATCAACTACAACAGGGCACTTAAACCAATGAATCGAGATAGCCAAAACATACAAGCAATAACCATGACTCATGAGTCAATCGAGCTATCTGTGCGCACATCTAAAGCCACTATGGTTTCTCACATAAATCTATACATAATACATCAACGTCTCACCCAATTCACTTTGTATTTCTCATACTCAATGCCAATTGTACCTTGTCTGACTCAAAATAGCCAAGAACAAGCCATTCTCGTGATCTTTCGAGCCTATGGATACCCATTCAAGCCTTCTATACACGATTTATCCACTCCCACCACCCCTCGCGATGATTAGCCAATTGTTCCTTCATACCCAATACCACAATAAGTCTATCCACCCCTTAAACTCAAAATGCAAGCAAGTTTGGAATTCATCGTGCCTATGAACTATCACTAAATCCATGCGCTATCCACCAAATCCATCGACTAACACGACTATCTAACAACAAATTCAACAAAATCAACGCTAGATGACAATGATCGAACTCCGAAGCACAACATGTAAGCCAAATCAACAAACCAAAAGCCGAGGTTCTACTCGCCAAATTCTCATTCGCAATAAACCAAGCCTGACATACTATTCCGTTCGTAGAAATTCAGGCCATCACATATCTTGCGTCATGGAAGATAATATTGAGAAGTATGGTTTCTCTCTCTTCCATTTTTATATTTTTCTCTCCTCTTATTATCATGAAAGGTGATATTGAGAAGCACCACTTCTTTGCACTGAAAAAATGTGGAGGAAAATGGGATTGGCATGATAGATAATAAATAGAGGACATTGAGGATTTTTGGAAGAAGACGAGTGGGAGGTATATAGAGGGAATGCCTTGCGAGGGAGAGAACAAAGAGATGGGGGGCATGGAGAGGAAGGAGGAGAAGGAGGAAAGTGGGATCTGTAAGGGAGAAAAGAAAAAATAAATAAAATAGCCGACATAATAATAAATAAAAAAAGAAGTATATAAATATGTATCAGAAGTTATGGGTCACATAAAAGATATGGTGATCAAAATACACCAAAAAACAAAAAGGAATGTCAAAGTCATAGGAGAGTGGAAAAAGCGCATGCCTAAAAAATCATCAGAACCTAACTATCTTATAATTATCATGTTTTGACCATTTTTTTTTATCATGTTTGGATGATTATGTTATAATTATAATTTTCAAAGTTATAATTACACTGTAGTCATTATTCAACTATTTAATTTATATAACTTATGATTACAAATATAATGTTTACACTTAATTTGGTTAACTTGCATAACAAAAATAGAAAAAATTATCATATTTTTAATTTGTAATAGCAATGGTAGCATAATCTAATAATGAATGACTTTACTATCAACTATAAGCCTAATTATAATATTGCGTTATTAATTAGCAATTAAATAAATGGATCGTAATCATTGTTTACTCATGATAACTTGAACATTTAAAATTAAAATACTAGTTATGATAATGTTAACGTTTATAGTGACAATACAATATTAAACATCATTAAATATTTATTCAATTTTTATAAGATAATGGTTGATTATAGAATTTAAAATCAATTTTTACAGTACTATATTATTTGATGGTACGTTACTTAATTATAATAATGTGATTTAGTTGTAATATTACATTTATTGTCAAGAACTTCAATGGCTACACTTGTATATTACTTAACAGATATAATAATTAGCTACTAATATGATAATTTAATTATGAAATGATCATACATATTATAAGTCATTGTTTACAATCTTTATTTATTCTAAATGTAATTAATTATTAGAAATGTAAGGAGCCTCAACGCTATTCCCTATCAATTGCTATTCCTTGACCCAATCAAGGAATGGGTTTTCCTGATATTGAAGGAATAGCTCTGACCTTTTTTTGATCCTAACAAAGAAAAGGCTATGTCATAGGAATAGAGTAGGTACTCCAAGAAACCAAATATGCAGCCAAAATACTTTTTGTATTCATAAGAATAGCAATCTCCCTGAAGAGTATATCGTAGAAAGCAAGCAAGTAAAGACATTGCTTCCCCAGCGACAACCAAAGGAATACGAAACTTAAATATTTAACATGATGATCTTTTCCATTTTGTAATGAACATATATAGTTTAGTATTTCACGAATTTAAATACATAAAAAAAAATACCTATGATTCTATGCAGAAAATTTATACTCTTATTTCGGTTTAGCCTCTCATCTTACTTGATTTACGAGGTTACTATTAGGATTCTCACTTCAAATCTAATTTGACTTAATAAAACAAGTACACAAGCGTTCTGTTCACAAAGAGGTATAGAGACACCCAAAATAATAACTAATACATTCTATCTACCAATAAAAGAAATAGTAAATGGTTTTGTTAGTCAAGAGGTGTTTAAAATCATCAACCAAAAGAGAAATCAACGTACTATGTGTAATGTTCCCGATTAGGTATGAGTGACTTTAGACATAGCAATGGTTCATCATGATCTCAAACATGTATATATAAAGTTATCGAATAACTAATAAAATGTAAATAAACGAGAAAAAATAATTAAATCAATATTATAGTTGGGCAGGAGAAACTATAAAATAAAAGGTCTTACCTTTTGTAATTTTGCCAATGCAACTATATACCGTTTTTTCTGTCAAGTTAGTCCTAAAAATTTTATATTTGTATCAATTCTACCAATCTGATCAATTTTGATTTAAAATCACTTACGTGAAGGCCGATTTTAGCATTAATGTGGATATTTTTCAAAAAAATTTAATAATATTTTTTTATTTTTCCCCTTTGAAATTTAATGATAAATTTTCGTCCATATACTCCCGGTTTGCTACTTTAGAAAATATTGTCAAATCATTAAAACAAATAAATTCGATTGTCAGAACAGAAGTGCCATCACATGATAGGACAACTATGGAGAAAACTAACTGAAACTAACGGGGCCCGTTTGATTGCAGAGATGGGATAAAAGCTAAAATGCAGTAGCCATCACGTTCTAAAGTAATTAAGTCGTAATTACGATGCCGATTGGTTTAAGTAAGGCAATACCTCATCAATGACCAACTAACATTATGCAAATTAATATGATACGAATGTTATTGAGTATGACAGATAATTATGTTTTGTCTGTTATTTAACGTTTTATTAATTAATACTACATATGTGATCACGTCAAAATAATTACAGTTGGTGTTATCATTATATAAAAAAGAATACAGTTTTAATTGTTCATTATAATCCGACTCCAGAAGGGTGAACGAGAGAAACAAGATAGGGGTATTTTGGGAATAATCAATAGAGCCATGTCCTAATAGCGAATACTACAAGCAACCATTGTGATAGGTACTCAACTTGTAACGTAACGAGTGTTGCCATAGAGGCGAAAATAATAATGATATTAATAATTGCTCGTAGGCGTGCGACTCTGCTGATAAATACATTGGAGAGCTGGAGATCCTAGTGTCATAGATGTGGGATTCAATTCACGTGTGCAAAGAGCCAGAGGAAAAATTAGAAAATGAAAGGTTAGAAATAGGATAGATAAAAAAAAAAACTACAAATAACTGATGATTTCCTTTTACAGAACTTCCTCCTATAACTTTTTCATTCTTCAACCCCTTAATTAAATCGAAAATAAGAAAAAGAAAATAGGAGTAAAATTAGATCGAAGAGAAATACTATATGACGTATGAGGCTCTAGTCCGCATCATTATCTGAAACTGAAACTAAAACCTGAAAATTAAGACATCTAGTAGAATTAGGACTTCTGTTCCTCGTAGGATTTCCTAGATCGAGAGATTTTCTCTAACCCCTACCTGTTTACTCTCAGCCTACAGTAATATAGAGTGCATCTGCTCTTCTCTTGCTTTGGCTCGTGTAGTGAGTGCCCCTCGTCCATGGAAGATGGAGAACGAAGATCGCAGCCTTCCTCGTCCTCATTCTCCCACGTCGCCGCGGCTGCATGCTGCTCTTTCAGGTTTCTGTCATCTCCACCGCTATGCTATTTCTTGGTTTTCAAACATTATTAACTTTGTTCTAATCAACTCACACGTGCTTAATGAACGCTGGCTTGCCTCTCTTTTTCCGTTCTTTTTGTGTATCGGGTAAGACTTTACATGACCGAGAAGTGGTCACGTCCAAATTAGGCCTTTGATTTCTTCTTCTTCTTCTTCTTTTTTGGGGGGGTTCTTTTAGGGCTTGAGCGAATTTTACTCGGGATTAACATGCTTTGGCTACTCCCTCTACGAGGAAATCAAGATCCTTCATGCTTTAGCGAAGTATAATGTTGTATACCCGCTAGAACAAGGGTTTTGCCCTAATTTCTGTACCACTATGTGAGGCGAATCTCTTGCTTTTGGTAATGCATGGGCACATGTAGCTTGAAGAATCATCCTTCTGTTCATTGAAAACACTTCTGTTAACGAACTCAGGAGCTTCTTTAATCTAATCCCTCAAATCCAAGAGATGTTGGTCGATGTGGGTCTGTGATATCGCGTGCAGACATCGATGCAAAGATGCAACGCATGCTGAACCGCATACAAGATGGCGGGGAGACGTTCACGGAGAGAGCCGAGATGCATTACAAGAGGCGGCTGGAGCTGACGGAGATGCGGAAAGACCGGCACAAATCTTACTCTTTGGCGCAAAGGCATGACAAGCTCAGGTCCCATTACGTTCAAGTCATGGCCTCATCAAGATCAGAGAGCGCCTCCTCGAGTCCCTCCGACCAAGCCGGACATGCCAAAAGTCAACTCAGGTGACACCCAGGAGGCGCCGAGAGCAGCCTCGGTCCGGCCACACTGACCGTCCAAGCCGAATCCTACCTAAAAGACCACGATCTTACGTTTGAAACGGGTCACTAGGCACTACTTGCCGGATCGACCTACTCATGAGCGAGAATGCCGAGCTGAAGAGCCGTTTATCCCCTGTGAGGTCAGCGCGGAGCAAGAGCGAGAGCCGAAGGAGTCTTGGTTTTCGTAATCGAAAGAATTCATCTTCAAGAAACCTTCGGGATGTGTCAGGTTCTCTAGCAAAATCAGGCTACAAATGCCAATTCATCTTCAAGAAACCTTTTTTCTTTCGTGTGTCATAAGTAGTGTTTGCTTATGTTGTTATTATTCTACTCCACTTGCTCTTTTAAGTCAATTAAAGTATTACTTAAAATTTTCATGAAATCAATAAGATATCGCGAATACATGTTTTGCTATTTAACTTGCTATGCGAAATACGATGCTCAGCACGGTGGTAATTTTCGTTTTGCTTTGTCTATATTTATTCCCTCTTCATTTTTTAAGGGTAAATATAATTCTCCCCTTAAAATTGAAACTAGAGGCAATTAATCAGGAAAAAAAAAAAGGAGAAACGGAAAACGAAAAAGAGAAGAAGAAAAGATGGAGACTGAGTGGGACTCGGGAGACAATGAGCAATGACTCGGTTAGTGACTCACCTACAGTTGACATGAGCATTAACCCCTCTCTCTCTCTCTCTCTCTCTCTCTCTCTCTCTCTAGAAGAAGAACGCATCTCCGACAATCGCTCGCCACATTGTATCTCTGTCTGTATCTTCGCCTGCACGCACAACATCCATACGTACATGGCTTCCTCGCCACCATAACTGCATCAACCTCTCTCTCTCTCTCTCTCTCTCTCGCTTCGGCGAAATGGACCGCAAGAGAACCGAGAGCCCCATCTACGGCCGCCAGTGGAGCAGCGAGACCGCCGGCGGGGGTTCCTCGCCGGCTCGTTACCACCACGGGCGCTCCTCCTCCGCTTCCGGGGCCGGCCTCTCCGGCGTCAGGAGGAACCAGAACTTCGCGGCCAAGGCCGCAGCCCAGCGGCTCGCCCAGGTCATGGCCTCCCAGACGGCCGACGACGACGACGACGAGGACGGCGACGATCTCGACTTCCGGTACAGCGCGCCCCCGCCGCTGTCGCTCTCGAGGGCCACCGCGAATGCTGGTGCCGGTGGTGTCGGCAGGCCCGGCGGTGCGGCTGCGAGAGTGGCTAGATCTCCTTCGCCTGCGGTGAGTTGCAATGTAGCTCGCGAAGTTCGTTTGGAGCTGATTACGTTTAAAGCTCAGTTAGCGCATCCAATTTGGATTTGGTGCTGACTGCTGGATACTCGCTATGCTTTGTTCTTACTTAAATTAACTTAAGAATCAAAAAATGAGAAAAAATGCCGATCTTGTGTTTTGACTGATCCTCCATGTCGATTCCCCTTTCATGTATTGATGAGATGGTTAGGCTCTTTTTTGCTTCCAAACACGATCTATATGACCCATACACGCGCATATTTGTATAGATCATGTGGCTGGATGTACCCGCTGGAGAACAAGTTGAGAGATTTGAAATGTGAAGACTGAGTGAATCTTTCGTGCTTTTGATTAGCTAGCGAGGAACTTTGTGGAGGAGATCCCATCAATTCGGTCAGCGTCGGCTGGAAGGCCTGCAATGTCTACTCGGCCATCATCATTGGTGCCACCCAGCAAAGTACCGCCGCTTAAAACTGCTGTTTCTTTGCCACCAATTGAGCCTCCGTCTGATCGTCTGAGAGAGAAAAGGTAAAAGTATGTTGTTGCCAATTAATGTGGTGTTTCCATATACCACTCTTGCTATATGGTAAAGGCCCGCGTTGCACCAGTTTCGTAGTTTGAGAAAGTCTTCCCTTTGATAGTCGATCAAACAGATTATGCTCTATTTAGTTTGTCATACTTGTTCGTAGACAGTAGAAAGTCTTATTCGACCAATCTTGTCTTTGATAGACTCATTTCTGCTTAACAGTCAGACTCGTGAATTATTACTCCAGCTTGAAGTGGTGTAAATTCTTTTTAGCTCTTCCTCCTCAGTAGTATGTCAGTGATTAGCTCCAGTGCCCCTGCCCTCAGGAATTGGGAGATTTCAGACCCGCTGGAGGATTAGTGTACATGGGATACATTACACATGCCTTAATCTTGTGTTATCGATGCTTTTTTCCTATAAGTACTTTCTTAGTGTTTGTTTTTTCCTTCAAAGCTAGAAAATTGCCATATCCTTTTCTTTTCTTTCTCCCCCATGATGTAATTCAATTCTTTTGAGATCCAATTGCAGATTTTCATCGGATATAAGTCTAAACTCCAAACCTAAAGGAGACCAGCACGATGCTTCTGCACTTCAGGATGAAGTACGCTAAGTAGATTTTGTCTTCATGATTGATTTCCTGTTTTGATAATTTTGATATACTGACAATATGACATTGTGCAGCTTGATATGCTACAAGAAGAAAATGAGAATGTTCTCGATAAGGTGCATTTCCATGGTCATAGATGAATCTGAAATGTTCATATTCTATCTTGTTATTTATGGATGTGACAGTTGTCTGCATTATTGAGCAGCTCAGACTTGAGGAAGAGAGGTGTAAGGAAGCAGAGGCCAGAGTTAAGGAGCTAGAGAAGCAGGTACTTGCTTTTCCCTTTCTGTCTGAATATGTTTTTGCAACTTGTATAAAAAGCCTATCTAGTGAACGTAGTGGTGTACCTGAACGTACTTAATGCTTTCAGCTGAGACAATGAAATAAGTGGTCCTTGAACTCTTACACGATATTCATTTTGGTCCGTGAACTTTAATTTAGGTCAAATTGATTCTTTTGTACTCTTTGATTTGAAGCAATTCATCCTTTTAGTTGACATCGTCATCCTTCGTGGAACCTTCGTTTGATGATGTGGCTATACATGTATACACTAGTAAATCAGCAAAAAAGTAAAAAAGAGGAAGAAAAAGAACAGTTGCACTGGGAAGGGGAGAAAGAGGGGGAAAGAGAGAGTCGGGGCCAGTGCTGCCGCCCCACTAGCACCGGCGAGGTCAGTGGCCACCGACGGTGCAAGTGTGGTTTCGCCCCTGGTCTCCTTCTTTTGTCTTTTTTTTTTTGTAAATCAATTTTGCTTTTGCTGAGGTAGTTATACAGCCACATCAACTGATGTGGGTTTCGTTAAGTGAGTTGGATTGCCATGTCAGCTAAAAGGACTAAAGTGGTTCATCTCAAAGTACATGGGGATCAATTTGGTCAATATCAAAGTTGAAGGGCCAAATTGAACATCAAGTAAGAGTTTGGGAACCATTTTTGGCCATGTACCTTGTGCAGTTGATTGATTTACCACTACATTATTCTGATCACTTTGCCATATCATTGCCTCTTCTCTTTTGAGCAAAAGACTTCTGCCTTTAAGCTTCTTGAAGGCTTCGTTTGATATGCAGCATTGACACGGTATTTAACTTACCAAATTTATAGTAAATTTATATGAGCGCAATCATGAAATCATTTGTCCTTTTTTCAACTCTGCAATCCCATCATAGGTAGTTTTTTTATAATATTATGCCATGGATTTCATTGTGAAAGCAGCAACTAACACTCTCTGGTTGGCTGAGTTTTAGGTTGCTGCACTTGGAGAAGGAGTGTCCTTGGAAGCAAAACTGTTGAGCAGGTACTTGAAATCTGCTATCTGTATGTGCTACCACAATTTTTCATTTTTGTTTTCTGTTTTCTTGCTTAATTCGGGGACTGCATTTTGTGTTTTCCTCACAGAAAGGAAGCTGCATTGCGTCAAAGAGAGGTAATTAATAAAATTGGATATTTTTCCTCTAATGGATGCTATGCATATGGATCGTGGTCCATTTATTTTACATAAAAACGAAGCTCTTCTAGTTGCATGTGGTTCATATTGTGCTGCTCCTATTGCTGTTGCTTGATAATTTCATCTTGGTAGCATTCTTTCTCAGTAACTCACATCAGTTCCTCAAATAGTTAATTCTTCAGGATGCAGAATGAGAGCGGGAAATTTTAAGTTTCCATTATGTTATTATTGAAAAAACGCAAGATACTATTGTATTAATCAAAACAGGTTTCTTTAATTATGTATTTTTGTTCGACCTTTGACTACTTTTTTTTTTATTTGATCTTTCTGCAGGCTGCATTGAAAGGTGCAAGGCAATCAAGTAGTGGGGTAGACAAAGAAGCAGCAGCTCTTAGGTCTGAATTGGAGGTCGGCTCTTGCATGATACCTTGTTAAACTGGCTAAAATTTGCTTGCAATAATGGTTGTGGCTTGCACGTCTCGGATTTTTGGCTCTTACTATCCAATTTGTTGGCTTAAGTAGAATGCCAAGGATGAGGTTGCGGTTGCTGCCAAACAGCTTCATGGAGCTGAATCTGAAGTAAAAGCTCTTAAATCAATGACCCAGAGAATGATATTGACTCAGAAAGAGTTGGTAGGTATTTATGTAGTTACAGTTACAGTTACAGAAGCTTATATTAAGCAGTTGTTGTTAATATATGAGACACATTTTCCAGGAAGAAGTCGTTCTTAAAAGATGTTGGCTTGCTCGCTACTGGGGTTTGGCTGCAAAATACGGTAATTTACTGAAGTTGCATCACTTTAGTTTCTTTCCATGCAATTGTTGAGTAATGTGCCTGCAGAACGTTCCATAAACTTGGTGGTCTTTCAATGAAGTCATGCACAATCTTTCTCTCTATTGTTTGAAGGTTGAAGCTAACGTTATTAATAAGAGGAATTTATGCTCTATATTTGTCATACGAGGCATGTACATATCTTTGCTCACAACATTGCCCTTCCTCTTGGTGTTTAGGTATTTGTGCAGATGTGGCAGTGTCAAAGCATGAACACTGGTCATCCTTAGCACCTTTACCATTTGAGGTGGTCCTTTCTGCTGGACAGAAGGCTAAAGAGGAGTATTCGGAAAAAGGCTAGTAATAGTCTTTCAGTCAAATATCATGCATTCAAATCAATTTTCCTTTGAGGATTTCAAAATATATACGCTTGGAAGAAGGAATTAGGGCTTTGCTACTAAAATACACTAGTCTCCTAGCACTTGGCTAACTAGGACTTGCGGGATTTTATCATACAGTTGCAATTGGAAGTGCGATAATCAACAGTACCATGATGAGTATAGATACATAGTCATACTTTTCATGATATATAATTACATTAAAACTATAGATCTGCTGCAAGAAAATTGGACATGCCACATCTCAGGTGGCACTTGGTCCACAAGCATTTCCTACAACCCACACACTGAACAAATGCCGAGTAGCCCAGCTACCCCTTCTTTTCTCAAAGGCATCTCTTTTATGGTTTGAAAAACCTACTACCTGTTATAATTTTCTTACTTTTTGTTATATTTTTATAATCTTTTTGACCTTTTTGTCTGATTCTATTTTTAAAGGGGAAAAAAAGGCCTCATCCTATGTAGAATAATTTTTACACATTCTTTCTTTACAATCTATCCTTCTACTTTGTTTATTTTGCTCCTTTTGGTAGACAAATTTTCACTCTCTTTTTGTATTTCTAACCTAAGTTCTATCTTTACAAGATAATTGAAAGATAGAACTTATTATAAGATTATTAGTTTCCTGTTTTCTGAGGTTAGTTTTGTTGGCTAATCATTTTAACAAAATTTAATCAAATCTTAGGGTCCGTTTGTTTGAAGGAAAATTGTGTCGGGGAAATTGTTTTCTGACTTTTGGATGTTTGGATGACGGAAAACTGATCGATTTACAAAAAACGTTCTTCCATGGACGGAAAACAGCAAACTTAGATTGGGGGAAAACGGTTTTTTCTTCTAGCAAGAAGTAAATTATTTTCTCTAAACCACCAAACAAATGAAAACTAACTATTTTCCTTAAAAATGATTTTTATGGAAAATGTTTTCTTTTATCATGAAGTTTTGAGAGGAACAAACACACCGTTAATGTAATTGAACTGTGGAAATTTCTCATATCTAATTATTTGACAAAGTTAAAATTGTGGCTAAAAGTTGGTGCAGTTCGACTTTATCATGAAATGTTACATTTATATCACAAATAGACGAGAACTCTTACCATAGGAGGATATATCATCTTTCCAACTTTCAAATTGCAGTAGAACTCTATATAATTGTATCCTGAACATTCTCTATTTCTTGTGAAAATCTTGATCAGAGGGCTGGTACCTTATGAACCTACCGATCGCCTTGATCATAAGAATTAAATCCTAAAGATATTTATGACAAACTGGTCAGGATAATAAAGTTAAGTAATTGATGTGGAGTTACCTATTAATTGAATTGTACAGGCACTTTATATTTCCATGGCTACCGGTGACTAGATAATACCATTCTTCATACTATGATGTTACCTCTCTATATTTTTCACCAGAAATATTTTTAATTTAGTCAAAATTGCCGACCTTTTATCTGAGCACGTAGCACATGTTTGTCATGGCAATCCTATATAGAATTGTTCCAACTAGAAAATGGATTAGCCTCCCCCTCAAAATACAGAACTTTAGACTGGTGACTTTCTCTTTCTTTTTTTGGTTCATGCATTACATTGATCAACTCTCCATGTAACATTGGTTTGCATTCAACTCATGCTCAAGCTGTTAATTGCAATGTTGAGCAGGTGATGACAATCCTGAGAGAAGCAAAATCGTTCATGACTTGAGTGATCTAACGGGCGAGGGCAATATTGAAAATATGCTCTCAGTTGAAATGGGATTGAAGGAGCTAGCATCCTTGAAGGTTTTCTTGTCTAAAGTGCTAATCTTTTCTTTGTGCTCCTTTTCGCCAAGTTCTACTGGGCATCATTACTATTACTTCCTATATTTTTTTTTCTTTTTTCTCTGTTAGTTGTTCTCTGTATTAGTTGCTAATATTTTGCTTTACTTTTGCTTTCTTCTTCAAGGTTGAGGAGGCTATTGTGCTTGCATTGGCGCAACAACGACGGCCAAATTCTACACGAATATCAGCATCAGGTACTTTATGTACTAGAGATTTTCTTACATCTTTATCCAATATTTGGCTTTTTATTGGGATTCTTCTTCTGGGCACGATTCTATTTTTAGTTTCACTTTTCTGTAAGATAAAGCTTATCTTTGGACAGATGTAGCTTTTAATAAATTACAAAGGAGCCTGTTTTCATTTGGTGGTTAAAAATTTCTCCATCTTTGTATTGTTGATTCAGTTGCTCAAATCTTGTAGAAATGTTGAAAACTTTCTAATTAATTAGTTGAGAAAGAAAACTCAGACAATTAAGAATGAGTGCGCTTTTTCTTGGGGATATATTTCTAGCAAATGATAGGCCAATGACTGTCCCTCCACAATCTCACTGAATGATTCAAAGCTCGCTATGGTTGTGTGAAGTACATGCTCTTGTGAGTAATACCGGCTGAATGCATGCCATTGGCTTTTTCCTTTTTCTTTCAGATCTCAAATCTCCTGGCGATCCGAAATTCATGGAGGCATTTGGTAAGAGAATTTTCTTATTGGCAGTGTCGACTGGTTCTCATGTGTTTAGGAGAAATATCACCACCATCATCTCATGATTCTCATTCTAGATGGCATTACTGTTATAGGACAAACTTGTACCTTTTCCTGCTCATGTGGTACAACTTCTATCTGTGGATGACATTGTCACTTTTTTAGGTTTTATATTGTGATTCTTTCAATATGGCTGAGACTAGTCCTTCCAACCACAAGTTTTCCAGTGGATTAGTATCACCTGCTATCCTGATGGTTCTCCCTCTTAGTTTGGCAAAGCTTTTGGCCTGATCCTAGAAGACTCGAAATAGTCATGTTTTGAGCTTGGTGGTGTCCAAAATGCTTCTAGTTCGGCAAATCAGCAGACTTCTGTATTGTGAAACATTTTATTGAACCGTATACCAGTGGGAAGAATATGCTGATAGTACCAGCTAAAATGAATAAACGACCCTATGTGGTTTAAGTTCGCTATACCAGTTCAATATCAATATCAGGTATCAACCAGTGTGAACAAATCTCAGCTGGGTCTTTCATCACCTTTACCCATCTAAAGTAGAGTTCCTCATTATTAAAGATAAAGAAGGGACCATTATTTCTGTCTAACAGCAACATGACTTTGGAGTTAAACTTTTAGCTGCTGATAGTTTATAAAAAGCCTATATACCATGCCTGCCTTTTTAATTTTTCTGAGAAAGTCATGTTATTTCACTGTACATTACCCTTTCATGATCGGACGAGCCTAACGTTGCCCATAAATTTCGTTTCTGAGTAACATAACATATAGACTTCGGACTTCATCTCGGCTTCACACTTTGGTAGTATAATGTCATTAAAATAGCTGGTCACGCTTGCACAATCGACTCATATTTTCTACTAATCTGGTGGATGATTACAATGCGACTGTGGTCCTCTCTATGGCAGAATTGAGTCTAGAGGAATCCGAGGACGTACTCTTTAAGGAGGTATCACGCTTTCTTTAATGTATTGTACTATTGAGTCTCATTCTCTTCTCACTCAACCTTTTTGTCTTTACACAGGCATGGCTTACATATTTCTGGCGAAGAGCCAAAGCTCACGGTATAGAGGTGGAAACTGCAAAAGAGCGGCTGCAGTTCTGGATAAACCGGAGTGGTCATTCCCCTACATCACACGATGCTGTCGACGGTAATATTTCAATGCTTTTTTGTACAAATACTTTAGGCCAAATTCCAGTTTAATTCCTACACTTGTTATCATATTTCCAAACCTTGCCTATCTAACGGTATTTATTTGGGTTGTCTTGCTTTCAGTCGAGCAAGGTCTGATGGAGCTGAGAAAGCTTGGAATTGAGCATCGACTCTGGGAAGCATCCCGCAAAGAAACTGGCCCCTAGCTCGTTCATTCATTTATCAGAATTATACCACGCCATTTCACAGTAACAGCAGCTGAGACATTTATACTGAGTTTCTCCGGTCATAGCTCTACATAATCTATCTTCAATGCTGCAGCATCACAATTATGTTTTCCTTCAAATGTACAAGTGGAAATGTCTGCTTACATCTCCACGAACAATTACTTCGTATAAAATGCAGGCTCCTTGCTCATAGAATGCAAGTTAAGAGGTGACGAAATTTACCGATTGTTTCAAGGTTTCGAAAAGTTAGAAAGCAGGAATGATGAGCTGGCCCCTGGGTCTAAAAGAACATTTTTGCTTTCCATGAAGTTGAAAATGCATGTCCCAGGGTGGTAACTTCGCCTTTCCCCTAATAACTAGCGTGCAATCCCGGTTCGAATGCAGCCCCGACCTTTTTGCGCACGTTCCTGACTACTCCTGATTTTGCAGAGTTATATCACGCTTAATTATGCGTCTGTTGTCATGAATGAGATATTTCATCAGCCGGTTATTCCGATAGCTTTGCTCTGGTGAAATGATCTCGTCCCTGTCGGGTACCGAAACAGCCGTTCTTTCAGTATATTGTGATTTTTGTTCATGATTTAAGGGATGAGGAATGTGATTCAGGGTGATGCAGAAAGTACAGATGAACTAGTCATTGCCCATAGAATAAACATAAGCATGACATTATGAGTGAGGTGTTTATGAACAACAAAAATGGTCATTCTGTAACCTACCAATCACGCAGCTTGGGCCATCAAGGCAAGTAGAGAGAACGGTAAGTGCGAGATTCACCAATAATCACCGCAAGAACACTGACCAAGCTTAAAATGATGGAACCTACTCGAGTCTCTAATTATGATCTCCCGTTCAGCCACGCTAGACACGTGCTTGGCAAAATTGTGGCAGTCTCTGCAAGCTCGAAGATTCTTGAAAATGAGAACAGGTGAACTCCTTGGCGAGGAGAGCAGCCCGAATGCTATTGCCAGTCTCTCACTATGTTCAAGAAGCTGATGTCTTCGCTCCGGCAAAATACAAGATGCATCCTCCTCAGTTAATAGGGACCGATCTTCACTGTTACTATCTCGGAAGTCAATTTCCTTAAGCTTTGCGTAGATCTCCTCTGTTTGAGGATGGTGTCTATCACCAACTATGAACCTGTGCCATTTACCCTTCGCTGCAGTCCAGCTGCAACTGAGCTCTTTCCTCAAGTCTTTTTCCATCATCTTCTTCCTAATTCTCGCCGCTTCTGCCCACTTTTCATGCGAAATGTACAAGTTAAACAGGAGGACGTAACCTGCAGTATCATCCGGGTTCAGCTGAAGAAGATTCTCTGACGCTATCCTTCCAAGCTCGAGATTTCTATGATTCCAACATCCGGCCAGTAAACATTTCCAGCTCATTGCATCAGGATCAAAGTTCATATCATTAATCAGTTTGAACGCCTCTTGAAGTAGACCGGCACGAGAGTATACATCAATCATACAATTAAAATGATCGATTGTAGGAGCGACACCATATTTGCTCTTCATTGATTTCAAGTAACACTCGGCCTCCGTTATCAAACTTGAATGGCTACAAGCAGTCAGGACTGCAACAAAAGTGACTCCATTTGGCCTGGCACCAGAACCCTGCATCTTCCTGAAGTATCTGAGCGCTTCTGAAGCAATGCCATGATATGCATACCCAGCTATTATAGCAGTCCATGCTACAGTGTCTGGTTCCCTAATTGACCCAAAAACTCGACTGGCATAATCCATATCACCACATTTGGAGTACATGGTGACTAGTGCACTCTCCCCATATAAAGGTGAGATCAAACCTCTTTTTATTGCATCAGCGTGAGCTTGTGCACCCGAATTAATATCTGCAAGCGTGGAGCATGCTTGGAAAATGCTAGTGTAGATGAATGGATTTAGTGATCCATCTCTAACTCTCAAAGATTGGTAAGTTTTAAGGCACTCCTCAACTCTACCAGATTGAGAATAACCAGATATCAATGCGCTCCAGGAAACATCATTTGGGTTGTTTATTTTCTGAAATGCCATGAGAGCAGACTCAAAACATGCACATTTCACATAAAGGTCCACGAGAGGAGTTCCCACAGAAACTTCAGAATCCAACCCCAGCTTAACAATGTAGCCATGAATTTGCCTTCCTACTCTCAAGTCCTCCAACCAAGCGCAAGCTTTGAGAACAATAGAGAATACAAACCCATCCAATTCCACACCTTCCTGAACCATTTTCTCAAACAACTGAAGAACATCATTCCTCATGTTAGACACAGTATACTCCACCATTAATCCAGTCGAAGCTACTGCTTTCTTTTCAGCCATCTGATCAAAAACGATCCTAGCACCCTCTAACCAACCACATTTAACGTACATATTGCAAATTGCCGTGCCAACCGAAGCATTTGAACCAGACCCAGTTTTTATCAAATGAGAATGCATCTGTCTGCCAATCTCCAAATAAGAAGAGTCCATCAATGACCTCAATAAACTTATGTAGACCAAAAAATTCGGTCCAACTCCAGCATCTATCGAGAACGAAAACAACTGAAAAGCTTTGTCCAAAACACCCCTTTGTGCGTAAGCTGATATCATTATACCCCACGTGAACGAACTTCTCTCCGGCATTTTATCAAACAGTTCCCGCGCATCCCGTAAGCTCCCACAGTCACAATACATTTGGAGAGCGCAATCTTCGAGAAAACCAGGTGGGTTCTTTAACCGATCGCGAATCAATCGCCCGTCCGATAAACATCCCATCTCCCCACACGTTTCGAAGAGGGATTTATACGTGGAGGGACTGACTGCAATGCCAGCTTCGTCCATACTCTTGATGAACTCATGAACTCGTTCGAATTTCCCCTGCCTGGACAGATATAGCAAATGCAAGTTCTCTACTTGGCCGTCCCGGGTGGGAGGAGATTTCACCGAAGAAGCGCGGTTGAGGGAGACCCCCGAAGGGATTTGACTGAAATCAGCTATCCTTACGGGTAAATTCTTGTCCCGAGCGGTTATGAGGCGCGGAGAATTGGAAGGTGCAAAGGGCGTAGAAGCCATTAATCGAAGGCATCCAACCACTTGAGGTGGTTTTGTTTACGGCAGCAATGTGACGGTGTTCCCGCAGATTGCAACGTTGTCTTCACGAGGAAGACGATGAAACGATACTTACGAAGACAACCACTCTTGGCTCCTCGTTCGCAGGTAGGACTTCCACCGCACTCAATTTTATTTTAATTTTTTTTATAAGAAAAAATTTTCCATCCATTAAAAACAATAATAATTTAGAGGTATATTGGAGAATGAACAAAAAAAAAAGGAATATTGAAGAATTTTAAGTCAAGCAAGTCCAAATATCTGTAGAAGAAAGCAAATATTAGAAAGGATATAACAAAACACATTCTACAGCTAAAAATACACTCATCATTAAGAATAAATTTATTACCGTAAACAATCAGTGGTCGATCACCAAATCTAATGATAAGTGTACATCGAGATCTCTAATGACATTTGTAACAGCACCGATCACCAGATCCAATGATGAGAAGGTCTCTCGAGAGATTTGCAAGGCCTTGTTGTGCGTGTCTAAATTCGACGTTCTCATCAATATCACCAATCAATAACACTAATAGCAATATGTTGAAAGATCACATATCAAATACCTATAAAGAACTCCCATATATTCCATATTTATATTTCAATCTAGTTCAAGAGAGTAAAATACATAAACCTTAATCTAAATTGGGAGTGGAGAGCAGTCTAATTTCGGAGAAGTTGTGAAGTCGCGTCACAAACATCTTCCTCAATATCTATCGACTGGACGAATGATCGAATTGGTCTCTACATTTACCCAAAATCAGCTGCAGAAATTTATTCACATATATAAACTCCCAAAATATAATGTGAGAGGAAAACTGGAAAAAAAAAAAACTTGAAAATGGCAGATAGAGGCATCGATAGGGAAGGTGAGAGAGAGAGAGGGGGACATCTCTCTCTCCCTCAAGAAGTGCACTGGCAGCGCTGAATCCTATGGTTGTGTTGTGTTCAGTCATCTGGATAAAACTAAGGATATGATATATTTTATCATATTCCATGTTTGATAGTTATTCAAGACAGAATAAAAGAGGATATAATGGGCTAAAATAATCCTAGAGGGATAAGATAGAGCTGGAAATGATTTTTCTTATCTATCGCTCAAGCAACCCCTCTCCGCCAAGCCCTATTCTCTTCTTCGCCATGCCCAGCCACATCTCCAATGGCTACGAGCCACCTCTCAATGCTTGCACTTGCGTGGAGCAAGAGTTTAAAATAGTTTAAGGTATGCTTAGGGGTGAGCATGGGCCGAGTGGGCGGGGTCCAAACCTAGACCCTAAACCTGACCATGTTTAACCGGTTCCCAAATTTTGAAATCGAGACCTACCATGTTTTTCTTGAAACCTATTTTGGAACCGACCCTATTTTTTGGTCCGGTTCTATGGTATACCCGGTTTCCTTATTTTTTAGTCATCCTCAAAAGAAAACATAGCTAACGATTTCAGGGTCTATCCAATTTCCTTATTTTTAGTCATCCTTAAAAGAAAACAAAGTCAACGGTGCAAAAAATGTATTCACTTCATTTAGGTTACGGTAAAGACTGGACGACATCCCTAGAAATGAGTGTGCTGCGAGTGTGTGAGGTAAGACTGTGGCGAATAAAGGTGAGCATGGGCCGGGTGGGCGGGATCCAGACCTAAACCCTAAATCCTAAACTCAACCCTGTTATAACTGATTCCTAATTTTTGGAACAGAGACCCTATTCTGTTTTTCTTGAAACTTGTTTTGGAACCGGCTCTATTTTTCGATCCGGTTCCAAGATCTACCCAGTTTCTTTATTTTTAAGTCATCCTTAAAAGAAAACAAAGCCAACGGTTTCATGTTCTTCCCAATTTCCCTATTTTTAGTCATCCTTAAAAGAAAACATAGCCAACGGTGCAGAAAATACATTCACTTCACTTAGGCTACGGTAAAGACTGGACGACACCCCTAGAAGTAAGTGTACTGCAAATGCGTGAGGTAAGGCTATGGCGAAGGCTTAGTCACTTCACTTGGGATTTTTTTTTTAAAGTAGCATGTAAAACAGATTTTATAAATCGGTCCGAGTGGGTTTTTACCTAGACCCAGTTCCCAGACCAGTTCTAACCGGTTCTCAAAAATTGGAACCGGTTCTCAGACCGGTTTGAATGGAAACCAATTCCTGACCCTGTTTTTCAGATGGTCCGATCTAAGTACCGGGTAAACCCGATTTGGTTTTATGCCCTTAGGTATGCTACCTCCGGAGCCACCCAACAAGGACCACCCTACAGAGAGAGAGTGGAAACCTGTCATGTGAGCTGTATACAAGCTTAAGTGAGCATACGAGCAACTAAAAAAAGTTTGATGCAGTAAACTTCCATGATGCAACCCATGGAGCGCAAAGGTGGTGCCCTCCCATCCTCGACAGCACCTATTTCTACTTTGGTTTTGTTTTTTAATCCCTTGAATTTTGCTGAATCCAACCACCCGGGTTGCCCACCTTTCCTAAAAATTTTAGCTAAAAACCAAGTTTTTAACATGTCAAATAAACTTTCCCAAAACTTGTGATTTCGTAATTATGCTTTCTATGGGTAGTATATTTTCTCATCACAAAATGAATTGAGCAATACGATATTTTTATATTAATATTTTTTTTATGATACTTCTACTATTATGTCTTCAAATTGCAGAAGCTCCTAGTGGATGTTCCCTCAAGGTCCAACCTGACGGCCTCGACGAGTGGCCAGAGATCCGTAACGTCGGCTCCGGAGAAGAGCCTCCGAATGGTACAAGTCTAGCATCATTATATTCCTATTTAGTTTCTACCGAGCAATAGATATGATAGGATATAAACATATTTGATTTTAAATTTGCAGTTCACCAAACAAAAGATAGGATAAAATCAAATCCCTGCATTTATTATCTTATCCTATCTAGTCCTATTCCGATTAGAAATTCGAACGATCAAATGCAACCTAAAGGGAAAATAAAGGGAGAATGTTGGATGGAGAGGACAGGGGATACCCTCGGACACCTTGACCACCACCACACTCATTTAACTTGACAATTATTGGCTACAATAGTAATCCTTTTTGTCATAAAAAAAAAATTGATCGTAGAATTCAAAATAATTAAGTGATAAGATTTTTTTATTATAAATAATAATTTATATTTAGATTTTTTTTCGTTCATTTTTATAAGCAAAACATCTGATCATTTTTTAGAAAAATGCTTTTCAAATCATTCATTTATCACAAAACAAACGTACTTTTAGATAAAAATATTCAATTAAGACCCTGATAATATGATTCCACTGTCAATTCTTTATTTTGTTATTTACATTGAATACAAATATTAATCATAGGATGGGGTCTCGAATTAATTATGTGCTATTATAATTCTTATCGTCAGAGTAGCAGTAACTGGGATGATTAAATTAGTTATTTTAGCAATCTTTATAATGACATTGATTATCCTAATACTGGCATCGTGAAGAAAAGGTATTTTGGAACAATTCGTTACAGACGAAAAATATATCGTAAAAACTGTAATGTTCCTTACTACCTTATTTTCGTTAACATGACGAATCAACATATGCCATCTAGTTATCAGTTATATTTGACAACTCTTAATAAGAAGGAATTTTTAACACATTGAAATGATGCTTAACAAGGGACGTAGCAGGAGCGAGCGCTTACGAGGATTAGGAACGCATCTCGCCTTGACCAAACCAAACTCCTCGGAGCAGTATCTCCTGCAGTTGGAGAAGTGGCAGCCGTGTTACTCGATGATCTTCTGTCACAGACGCTGCATGTCAGCTCGCAATCTAGTACTGCAAGTGTTAGGAAGTGGTTCATACTCCTTATCGATAGAAAAATACATGGATCCCGCTTCATACTGAGCGAGCAGGGTTCGAGAAAGCTGCCCAGGTAGAGGGTCTCAAGGAGGCAACACCTTCTGGACACCATAGAGCTTTTACGATTTAGGTCTAAATTTTTTTATTAATAGTTTGGACTTGGATTCATGAATAGTTACTACTATATATATACTCTTTTTTACTTGTAATTAAGTGATGTAACAAGAGCTGTGATATGTTGTTAATTATAGTGAAATCATTTATTGGATGTAATCCTACTTTAAAGGTTAATCGTGATAAAATCTCGTATCTTGATTTTATCTTTTTGACGATTCTTTACTTCGTTGTGATTGTGCGATGAATCTTAATAGCAAGCACCTACTGGAGCAACTCGAGTTATCATGCAAACTACTCATCGGCTCGTGTCTAGTTGGTCCGACACCGTTAAAATACCGCCTTTCCGGATGGCAAACCGCTCGTGCATGCTCATGTTCCATGAAAGGAACTTAAAAATACTATGCCCCTATCGTTCACCGTACTTCATAATGAGCTATGGAGCTCCGAAACAGCTAAATACACGAAGGACATGAATTCAAGTGCGTATTCGAACACTATTGTGAAATATAGTGAACAAATGGGAATAAATATAAATCAGATTTTGAAGCGTGATAACATTTTTTAAAAAATTATTTACCCTACAACATTGTTAATGGCTATTAACAAAAATCTTTTAGATACAATAAAGTCTCTGAATGTGAATATCGATAGCAATTCTAATATTTCTTTAAAAAAATCTCACAGGAAAACAGTCAATAACAATGAATGTATATCTTTATAATGAACAAAATCGTTTGAATTTATAATAGCAAAAAGAAACACAACTTTTCATTTTTTAAAAAACCGTAATACAACTCGTTGAGTTTTGTGGGCCGTCTCTACAAATTTTCATGTCTTGTGGGCACCTACTCTGCCATTTGATGAGTTGACATTTGTCGCGACCCTCTAAAAATATTTTTATTAATTCTAGGGGTTAACGGATTATTAGGTTAATTAGATTTGACTAACCTAATGCGGACCCTCCCAAGCCCTACCGAATCGCAACTTTGGTTTTTGTTTAAATGATTTTGAAATTTGGAGTCGCCACTAATCGTTCTTGGTAGGTCGATTAGAAACCTAAATAAATTAGCGGGAGAACTAATTTATTCCTGCGAACCAGAGATTATGAGCTCGGGGACTTGGTTACACTAGTTAATTAAAACTAATGCCCTTTCGGTACCTTAATTTCATGGATATCCTAATCCGGCAACTCAGGCTTGGTTTATTCCTAAAGCTCTAGTAGGGTATTCTCTTTTGTGTTTTCACTTTTTAAATAGGATGCATGGATGGTATATATTTTTATTTGTTATATTTTTTTAAGTGTTAAAGATTCCCTGAAGCCGAAAGAGGGAGTGTGTTAACGACTTCTGTGCAGTATTACGACCTACTCATCTTTTGGGTCTGATGATTCAAAAATTAAATTATAGGAAGTACATAACAGTGAATAAACACCTCCAATGGGAGGCCTGGCATTGGCTTGGCTCTTCCCTTTGGGATTTAAGGTACAGGTATTTAAGTTGCAAGTATTTAAACTACTGTAAGTAAAAACCTCCAATGGGAGGTTAAGCATTGGCTTGGCTCTTCCCTTTGGGATTTAAGGTGCAGGTATTTAACTACTGTAAGTAAAAACCTCCAATGGGAGGCTAAGCATTGGCTTGGCTCTTCCCTTTGGGATTTAAGGTGCAGGTATTTAACTACTGTAAGTAAAAACCTCCAATGGGAGGCTAAGCATTGGCTTGGCTCTTCCCTTTGGGATTTAAGGTGCAGGTATTTAAGTTGCAGGTATTTAACTATTATAAGTAAAAACCTCCAATGGGAGGCTAAGCATTGGCTTGGCTCTTCCCTTTGGGATTTATGGTGCAGGTATTTAAATTGCGGATGGACTTTGTCCTCTCCATTTTGGGGTATGAATTTTTTAAAATGAAATACAACGAATTGATTCAACAATTTGAAATTTGTGCGCGCTTGAGGACTCCTCCAAGCCGATTTTGTGCTTCCATAGGATTGACCATTGATATAGAGCTGCGGCTTCCTGACATAAAATAGAGTGAAGTGTCAGTATACAAAATATATGCCAATCTGCACCTAAAACCAGAAGAGTGGAAAGAGTACTTATCTCCCATTTTTTTGGGAGGGATTTCTATAATTGATTTTCGCTCTCTATGTTCCCAATATAGAGAGTCTCTTTTGAATTAAGAGGGACTTTTAGTCACAAATCAACTGAGAAATCGGTGGACAGCTTAGGAGCTTGTTTGGGCGATTTTTGCATCTCTACGAGATTTTTTGCCGTTGACGTAGAGATATCCTTCTCCTGACATAAAATATGGGGAAAATGGAGGTAGGAGAAAGTGTATACAATTTGTGCTAATTTGCTACTAAAACCACAAATAAATGAATAAATAAAAAACACTTAGCTCGAATTTGTTTGCTCGTTGACGAGGATGAACTCTTGATTTATGTTGATCGATGAAAGAATTTGTGATGATAACCCCTAACTTTAAACTCCCATTATCTTCAAAATTCTCTCTCTTTTGGTATTTTTTTTTCTCTCTCATTTTTCTTCAATCTCCCAAAACTCTCTCAAACATCCAAAATTTTCTCTCCAAAAAAATCCTCCCAAACACTTCAAATTTTCTCTCTCAAGAATCTCTCTCAAACACTTCAAATTTTCTCTCCAAAAATCTCCCCCTCAAGCTCACTTCTTCCTCCTTTTATAATCTACTCATCTATCTCCCATTCTAATTTTTCCACTAACTCTATCTCCCATTCTAATTTCTCCACTAACTCTTCTTCATTTTCATCTTCCATTCTCCATCTCTATCTCACATTCTAATCTCTCCACTAACTCTTCTTCATCTTCATCTTCCCTTCTCCATATTTATCTCCCATTCTAATGTCTCCACTAACTCTTCTTCATCTCCATCTTCCCTTCTCTATTCTTATCTTCCATTCTAATTTCTCTACTAACTCTTCTCCATCTTCCATTCTCTATTCTTATCTTATTTTCTCCATCCATTCTTCTCCAACTTCTCTTCTTCATCTCCTCTTCTCCATCTTCCCTTCTCTATTCTAATTTATCCACTAACTCTTCTTTTTGTTATTTGTAAAATAATCCTTCAAGAGTTAAGTATTTGCACTCTAGTCCTTGAATTTTAAGTATTTACAATTTAGTCCCTGAAAAAATATATTTCTTTAAGTCCAAATCTCCTCACAATTTTTGACACACCAAAATTTACCACATGTCAAATTTAAGCTCATTTCTTGCCGTTGAAAATAATGCAGAATTTAATTAAAGCCCTTTTGCAAAATTAAGTCATTCTGGGTATAATTGGGCAAAGATGAAAATTTAAAATATTAGAAGACAATGTCACAACTCATAAAAGTGAAAATTAAAAATAAGTTGACTCAAATTAAATTTTTTTAGGCCCGATTCAAGATTATACTCGTGAAGGAACACGTGGCTCGAATTGGATTTTTCTGAATTTGTGATGGCCAATATGAAAATAGATTTAAAATAAAAATATTAACTATCTTTGTGTATTTTTTTGGCCTCAAATGTTATTTTTCCAAAATTTTCAAGTATTTTTGTATTTTTTTAAAAAAAAATTAAAAATATATATATATAATATGAAATTTTATTTTTTGTTCAAAAATGGTTGCCTATGCTTGGCCGAGGCTTGCAAAGTTGATTTTTCAATTTTCTCATTTTTTCTTCATTTTTTGTTTTATGAATTTTCGAAAATAAAAATACCGAAAAATACGGAAAATATGAAAAATCATTTTTTGGTCAAAATTGGTTCCCTAGGCTTGGCTAAGGTCCCCAAAGTTGATTTTTCAATTTTATGAATTTTTATGGATTTGTTATTACTTTAGCAATAGAAAAAATGATTAAAAATCAGGTGTCAACAACATTGTCTTGTTTCTCTGTCCAATTCTCCTATAGAAAGGGAAAGCAGAAGACGGAGAAACATAAGAGCTCAAGAGACAGAGATTCTAGAGCTCATAGATGTGAGATTTTGTGGGGCCACTACTAACTGTTTTAAAAGTTTAAGCTGTTGAATGAAAACGTAGTTTAATATTTAATTACTTTAACACTCCCCCTCACGTTTAGTCTGGTCTTTACACTCCTCCTCACGCTTAAAGCGTGATTTAATATTTAATTACTCTAACAATAGAGATTTGTGCATAGAGTCGAATCTATCGAGTTGAGTTGTTAAACATCGTGGGTATTGAGCATATAAGCTAGGGTTGGGAAGCACTTGAGCGTGAGTTATTGTAATCCTATAATTTTCGAATTTATTAGTGGACTATGTTGCGCGAAATAAGTTATCAAATAATAAAATAAACAAAATATGAAAAATAAATGAAATAACATTTTTACATGGTTCGGTCGTAAAAAATTACGTTCACGAGGTGAGTAGCAATAAATTTCATTATAGATCAAGCGATATAAATGAGATTATAAAGCCACATTCGAGTGATTCAAACATTTTCAGTGTTTTTCAATCCTCAATTACATTAAATAACTCAGGCAATATTTAGCCCCTCAATTTCTCATGAAATACTCACTCAATCTCACGAAAGAATTATACACAAATCTTACCATAAGATTTAATCGGCTCTAAACACTTGTACTTGATGCCTTCGGATAAAATTCACGAACGATTCAATGTTTAGTAGAGAAGTCTCTCTGATCAATAACCCCACCATGACTCCACAATCATTATATATCAATATGTCAATGTGGCCGATCTTGTCAAGGAAAGATATTTATGGGAATATAATATATTCATCCATTGCTTGAATAAATACAAATTGGATCAGTCAAAGAAGGAAGTTGACTTCCGTGCCATACCAAATAGATATCAAGAAAAAAACAATAATCCTTCGACAACTTGGACTCCTATTACCGAACACGAAATCCTTATTTTCGTGTCACACAACAGGACATCCACAAGATCCAAGTTCCAAACATTCTTATAATTCATCTTGTTAGGCTTCATTTGTGAGCTTAAATTTAAAACATTTTTTTTACGTTGTTTATCTTGGTTTGACGTTTGAGCCAAGTCACAATCGTTTCGATGAACATCCGAACTTCATTACAACCCCTTACAGCCACTTCATGGGGTCAACCGCCACAGATGTCGTTTAAGTTCAAGCCGCACTTGAACTATTTGATCCAAACAACAACAATAAACTTGTGCCTTAGCACAAAAACTCAGGTCTTTCTCGAGTAGTCATCGACAGCTGTTAGCATAAATCTGGCACTCTAGCTCGATGGAAACCGCGACAGCCTGTGAACATCTAAATGAATTAAATTTGCAATTTCTATGGTTTCTCTAACGGTCGCACTAAACTATACTTTCTGCCATTGACCTAAATCACGGTGCTTGCCTATTTTTAGTTGGTCAGCAATATAACCACATAGTAAATTTTTTTCACTTTAAACTTTCAAACTTCTTCCGCTAATGTGTCCCAAATATATATGCCACGATTCAGACTCTCAAACAAATGTGTCTGACATCTTTGCGGCGAAGTCCATCACTATCTCACCTTGAAGCTTATATATGTCATTTTGCCTAATTTCTTTCATCATCATCAAGGCACTTCGAATAATTTTCAAAACTCTGCATTTTAAAGAATACTGACACCTAGCTGAATCCAAGGTATACAGGGAAATCATATTTTGCTTCAACTATGGAACATTCCTTACTCTGGTCAATGTCCTCACTATCATGCATTTTGATTGTAACATTATCAACAACCGCAACATCGCATTCAACATTGTACCCTAATTGCACTTTATTACCATCCATGCATTGATAAGTAATAACCAGTTGGTGTAGCATGAAAACAAAAACCAAATTTTTCTAACTTTGGTACTTTATCTCCTCAGCAAATATGAATCAATGGGAAATGTTTCGTTAATAACAACAACATATTTTTCAAACACTTATATTACAAAGGAAAATGGTTTTCTTAAGCGATAGAAACAATAGAAACTCTTTGTATAGTTGATGTTCCTCAAAAGACTGAAAATTCGTATTACACGCTCATCTCCCAAAAAGATAGGGAAATTTTCAAATGAGAGCTTGAAATGCTTTTAATTTTTCAAATAAGGGCTTGAAGTATACATTATTTCAAAGAAAAACCTAAAGTGCCCTTTTTGTTTCAAAGAAATGCATGACTGAATGGTATTTCCTTCTTTTGCTTTTTTACATTTTTTTTTCTTTTTTTTTCTCTTTTTCTTTTTCCTCTCCCCTCTCCCGACAATCACTAGCCTCAAGCAATAGCCGTCTGTGCTCGGGCCAGCATGGGGTGAGGGCGACCCTCGCCAGATCTAGCGAGGGCTTTCCTCGTTAGCGTCAAGCAAGGGTAGCCATTACCCCCCTAACCCCACCAATCACACGAAACATCCATCGGTTGGCGATGGAAGTAGTCCGAAGTTGTGGGCCGTGTAAGCAAGAGCATTGATCATGAGTGTTGACGATGTGCCTGGCGTTCGCTCAAATCCCAAATCTATCCCCGCGGTGCATTACAAGCACGTCGCTAATGCCATTGTCATTTTGATATGTGTTCCAATTGCGTGGAAGGAGAAGAGAAGGCAGAAATCAAATTGACCTAACCCGATTATCAAGCGCCCTGTAATAGACCCAAATGTGTGACCAAACTTGATTACCCAAGTTCAAGCTCTGACTTTGAAGAATCTTTAATAGGCTCCAGCTCGACTCGAATTAACTCGATTGAATTAAGCTACACAAATTCAACTCGGGTTCCCCACCTAGGCTGCCTGTATGAATGAAACTATTTTACTGTTCCATTCCAAGGAGCTCGATGTGGAGAAAAAAAAAAGTTGGTCAAATGAAAATGACTTTACTTAAAGTAAATGAGGTAAAAGACATGTTGCTTAAAAATTAAGGTCGCAAATTATAACCATTCCATTCCAGGGAGCTATTTCAATCCAATCTGTGTTTCCATTCTCTAAAAGAGTTTCTGAGCAAAGATTCGTGCTTGATAACAACAACAAAAAAATTATTCTTGAAACAAAAATTCAGTTGATAATAGCATAAAATTTTTACAATGGTCGGCAGCCGATGCGGCAACCGGTGAACAAAGGATCACTGATCAGAGATCGATGGACCGGCAAGTCAGAGATTGTCAGATAGCAGCAAAGCCTCGCCCAATGATCGGTGATCGGAGACCAGCAGGCTAGCGATTCGAAGAAATGTCTTGGTACAAACTTCAACTTGAATTAATAGTGTGGATTAATATGGTTCCTTTCTTGTGTGGATTCGTATCAAACACAAAAAAAAAAAAAACTCCATTTGTTTCATGAAAAATGAGCGATTTGAAAAATATTTTTCAAAAAGTAATTACTTATATCGTTTAGAAAAATTAGTTAAAAAAATATTTTCATCATCGACAACAATCTATGTCTTACATTTTCGTACGCGACGAAAAAAATTTCATTTATTCATTTTTTAAGCGACATAAGCAATTATTTTTTAGAAAATATATTTCAAATCACTCATTTTTCATGAAACAAACGGAGAGGTTTATTTTTTCCTATATGGAGTAGGATCGATGATTCTTGGCTTTTAGCAATGGTATGTTCTGATGGCGCCGGGAAAATTCAATTATGAAATGCATCTGGATTTAATGGTGCTTTAATTCGAATGGATTTGGAAAACCTTTTTTGAGGAGGGAAAATTGCAAAATCTTGAAATCCCACGTAATGGGAAGATTACCGAAATCTAATGCTATTTTATTTATATCAATTCAATTATAAACCTTTTAATTATGTTAATTAAATCCTAAATATTTTCATGTTTTTTCAATTATTTTCATCCAGCCAATTCTAATCGAAAATCGCTAACCTAAACACTAGCCGTCTTACATAAAAAAGTCGGTATTGGTGTTGACATAGATAATTTTTAATAAAGCATATATAGTTTTTAATTTTATATTGTTTATATTTTATTTTCTCCCTTTTCCTTACTTTTTTTTGTCATTGGGTAAGAGCCAACTAGAGTAGACGAGGGCTCGTGGCCTTCATTGAGGACTTGGGAGAGCCAAAACAAGGGTGCGCAAGCCCTCACCAAATCTAGGCCAATGAGGGTCATGACATGAGCCTTTGCTTATTAGCCAAAAAGGGTGTCGCGGCCCTTACCTAGAGCCGGCGACCTAAAAAAATGAAAAAAAATATTTAAAACATGTTAAAATATTACTAGAAGTGTCCACGTCAACATCAGCCGTGCCATGTAGGACGGTCGGCATCCACATCAATGATTTTCGGTCAAAATTATCCAATGGACTCAATTGACACAATTAAAAGGTTTATGATTGAATTGATAAAAGTACAAATATTTAGGAGTTTTCCAGTAACTTTTCCCGATGTAATCAAGTCATTCCGATGGCCTCTCGCCCGATATTCTATTGATGTGGTTACCAAGTTCGCCACATCAGCAAATAAGCAAAATTCAAAAATGAGAACAAAAAAATAGAATAACACAAATGAAACAAAAATGAAAATTGAAGCATGAGAGAGAGATGATCGTCGTGCTCGGCAAAGTGTCGTCGGATGGGACGAGGTTGTTGGTGTACCTTTGAAGCCGATTTATTCACGAATTACATTCCAAAGTTTTTGTTTCAAGCCGCGAAAATGACGTGTAAGATTTTGCATATTCGTTTTTGAGATTGAGTCATCGTTTCGAGAAGAATTGTGCGGCCTAAACATTAGGAGAGAAGGAAAATATTAAGAGTGCTTAAAGTGATTATGATGTGGTTGTAATCTCATATCATCCATTTAGGCTTTGATTTTTTTTTTTTACGAAAAATGAGTGATTTGAAAAATATTTTTCAAAAAATAATCACACGTATTACTTAAAATTATTAGTCGATAAAAAATACTTTCGACAATAATTTTTGTTTTAGTATTTACGTAAATAACGAAAATATTTTTCATTATAAGTAATTGTATCTTGAAAAATATTTATCAAATCATTCATTTTTAACAAAACAAACGGATTAATGGTCATATCCGATTCATTTACTTATTCTCTTTGTTTTACCATTCGATTGGCTTCCCTAAAACGAACAATTCAAAAGCGGCCGACCACACATTCTGAAAAATAGAGATGCCATTTTGAATATAAAAGCAAGAAAAATAGTAAGGAGACCAACCGATCCCTCCGTTCCCCAGCTTACACTTTCGTTTTTGAAAATGGTAAAAGTCCAAGGCTAGCAGTAAAGGCAAATCTTGCCACTTTGAAGCCCAGATGGCTTCGAAGGTGAGGAGGTTCTTCTACATGAACCAAGCTGATGCTGATGCTGATGCTGCTGCTTCTGCCGCCTCCACTGAATCTCATGCCGTCACGCTTCTATCGGGTCCTCCTTCCTGGTACTCTCTCTCTCTCTCTCTCTGCGAGACATACACGCACCAAACAGATGGTGGGCATTCTTGTTTTCCACTGGGTTCAGTGGAGGAGATTGAGGGACCCGATGCATTGCGAATGATTGCGCAGCGGGAAGACTTCTTTGCTGTTCCAGTTCGCTTATAATCGCGCGTTGCGGTGGGATTCCGACGATGTTCCTGCTGTTGTCTTCATATGCAACCGTCGAAGATTGGAACAAAAACCCCCTTTTCTCTCTCAGGCACTACTCCCTCTCCCTCTGTCTTACGGGTGTTGCCACTTCATTAGCTGTTGATTCCGTGCTTCTACCGTCTATATCTGCAGGGCATTGATCCGTCATCTGGCGTGTTTGGGCGTATACAAATGAAGTAAGCAACTTGTTGTACCAGTCGCTTTTACTTATTACTAGAATACAATAACGGTGTAGAGAGAGAGGTTATGCAGCGGTGTGTATGATTCATTTGGTTCTGCATTGATTCAAGATATGTCGAGGATGATGAAGCGGCTAAGAAGTATTTTGCGGGGTTTCACCTGCACGAGTCGTTTCCAGCTGCTGTGATCGTCGATGATTTCGGCGAATTGTTTGACGAGAGGTACCCTCTTCCATGTTTGCCTTTGTCCGTTGTGTCGCTGACAGTTTTCAATGCTGCCCTTCTGGTTTATTATCATCAAAGCCACCCGGACAGCTACCTCTTCCAGTAACAGATTGCCAGTTATTGAGTTTTGTGTACTTTGGTCTTTTTTGTCACTGAAGGAATTGCCAGGAGAAATATGGTAATCCTCGAGGGCGAGACCTTGCGATGGTCCGAACTTTGGCTCTGTGTCACGATGCCGTAATCCACGCTAGGTAATTACACGATATGTATGATCCTCATGTGCATTTGAGCTCTGTTTCACCACAAATTGTGATGGCTATTGTCATATGTGACATGCATAGCAAGAAAAGTCGTTGCGAGATTCTGCTGGCCGATACGCACCATGGAGACTCCCCAAGGTTTTTATATATCTACAAGAGATGGGTTTCATCCATTTTCACAATAAAAGGTTGGTTCCAGAATAAATCTGATTAGCTTTTTAACTCGATTTTCTGTCCTGCCGCGTCACCCAATGTGACAATGTTTGTCCGCGTCACAGGTGATGGCCGTGGGTCATTTCTCCTCAGCAGCAGCAGCAAAATCGGAAATGGCAACGCCATTAGAAGAGAAACTGCAAAGTACTCTATAGCTCTTCAGTATTTGTTCCTGGAGGCAATAGATGATGACTCTGAGCAGTGATAGTTTCCTTCATTACTCTCAAACGGATATCATTCTGTTGGCTTGTAGCTGTTGATGAAAGTTATGATCAATTCAAAACATTAGCAGGGTTTTTTTTTTCCTTATATTTGAAGTTAGCATCTTTTCAACGTTGTCATTTGAATACCCCCCTTTTGGAGAAGTATTATACAGGATTCATCAAGCGGAGATTTTTGGACCCTCTTGAATCACTTTCCATACCAATACATCAATATTTGGTAGTTGGAGAATCTATAGAAGGTATTTATGCTAGATTCTTAAATTCTAGATGTATGAAATCCAAACTAGAAGATATAGACTGCTTCTCAGCTCTGAAAAATATTCTCATGATGGGTCCTCTTTCTGGTCAGAAATATAGTAAAATCATTAGATTCCATAGTCCGGCATCGTTCAAGTTGAATACAACAGCTCACATGAGGACTACTCCAAGAGCTAAACTCCCATCTTTATTACATGGTCAAGAACCTATTGTAGATGGATTCGTTAGGTATATATGCAGCCACAGGATGTCCAATTACATTACACATAAAGGATTGGCATCAAAAGAGACAGTGCATAGTGACATTAACATACCACAGCCGGCAGATTTTAATATACAGAACTTCTTCTCTCAGTATACTCCTTTTTGAAATTCTGCCTCACAGAATTCTCCTCCAAGATCATCACAGGCCTCTCCTGGAAATACCCTGAAGCAAAAGTCGTCAAGACTCGATGTGCATTCAATGATCGAAACTGCCGAGTAATGAACAAGCTGGGGGATCATGAGAGCTTACGTCTTGGGACTGTCATAGTCGTAGTACTCACGGTCGACCAGCTCGGAGGAAGTCCTGTGGTTGCTTCTCCCAGGTTCTGGTTTCAGCTTCACTTCCGGGTACATTTCCACATCGCAGGCCTCCCCTCCAAGGGTCTCACAAGCCTCTGCTGGAAAGACACTGGAACAGAGAGAGACAAGCCGACGAGTATGCCCATTGTTCGCGGTTTCTGTATTTGACTGAACGGAGAAAGAAAGATGAGATGGTAGCAAGCAACTTACGAGGTCTTGGAGCTATAGTCGACCGCAGACGGATCGTTGGCGACGGCATGCGCTTTAACAAGAGGAAAACGGCTACTCTGTGGCCTTGGCTTGAAATTCCATGCCGACCCAGCTGACTTGTAGGTGAACACTAGTGGGAGAGATGGTGCTGCTGCAAAAATTACTGATGTCTGCATGGTTCTGGCGTGAGCGTTGATCAGGATTCGGTTCCTTTTGGTCGTGTATTCATAGAGGAGTGGGGGTTCGTGAGTTCAAAGAGATAAGATGGAGGAGGAGATATTTCCACTTGTTGGATAAGGTTTGTGTTATTTTCTGTTGACCGGAGATGTGGTGGTGAGGCTTTGAGAGCGGCCCATTCAGTTTTGGACACTTCGATTGCAAACGGCCAACATTGATGCTTGACGCAAGGTTCTCTCACAGGGCTTGGAATGTTGTCAGAAGGACGTCCTAGAAGCGTTTCTTTGCACAAAACCCGAATCGGTATGGTTTCACAGGCAAGAAATCTATCTTGATCTAAAAGTCGAAACGAAATTGCAGGTCTTGTTTGCTTTAGTTTCCCATCCAGAACTCGATGCAAAATGAGACAAAATTCAGCTTCTCATGTCTGGTGATTAGAGGTGGCAAAACGGGTGAAGAACCAATATTTTAACCCACATATAAACAGCATATTACTTTAAATGAACCTGAAAATGCATAAATAGAGATGATAAAAATCTTATCTTAAATAGCAAATGATCTCATAATTCTCATTGCAACAAAGAAAATTTTCTAGAAAGTCATAAATCTATTGCATTTTTCCAATTCAATCCTAAACTTTTTTAGTTTTGTCAATTGAATCTTAAACATTTTCATGTTTTGTCAATTGAGTCCGTTGATCGATGTTGTCTAGAAACCGCTAATGTGGACGTCGTGGCTACTTCTACATCTCATTTGGTAAAACGCGTAAAGGTTTAGGACTTGAAATACTCTTTTGGTAAGTTTATACTCTTTTTTGAGAAGGGAAAATTGCAAAATCGTGAAACACCACGTTAATCAAGTCATTCTGATACAAGTTCGTGTTGATGTGGCGCCAAGTCCTTTGAACCTTGTTGGCTTGAGTAGGTCTAAGAGATACCGAAATCCACGATCGGGTCCTTGTTATTAATTAATCATGTTATCCATTTTTCTAATAATTTCGAGAGAAAAATTACCATCGCATGAGACATACGATGCAATATCGTTTAGCTAACTAGGTTACATTGCTCGAGCGTACATGCACATTTTCATGAGGTCTAAAATCGGTGAAAATGTAGAAAATATGTTTTGATTTTATAATAAATCAGAGCAGAACTTAAAACAAAGTGGAAAGTAAAATCACACTCGATAGTCTGGGATATTGATTACATTTACTTTCCTTTACCCCAAACCCAATAGCAGTCATAAAGTTCATAAATTTCATAAATTTCATAACTCATTATATTAGACAAAAAATAAAGAGACGTGGGAATTACATAATTTATTCTCCTTTTGCTGAAAAAGTTAATAAAAAAAAATCCTCTAATTGCTTAGGTGGTCAATCTTGTGCAGGGATGCAATTTCCAATAAGGACTGCATTTGCCAAGTTTCTCGGCAACTCCTAGAAAAGAGTTTATAACAACATGTTTACCGGCAGCATTTCCATCCGGGCACGGACCGATGCAAACTTTTATGTTTCCACAAAATCGAAATATGTATCACAGTTCATGTTTATGTGAAAATCTAGAGAGTAGACAATATTTAAAAAAATTCCTAATTTTCGTGGTTATACTACAACATAAAGAAATTTTATATGTAAACGTTAACCTTTTTGTAATATTTATGAGAAAATTATAAAAAAAAATCGTCAAGGGAAGTAGTAGGGAAGGATTGCATTTCTATGTTGTGACATCAAAACCCGTCACAACCAATGATTGTTTGCTTTAATGGCGTTCGTGTCGTAAATGGATCTATCAATTCATACACAAATGAATGATAAACTATAGTTCGCAGGTTATCTCTTGAGTTATATTATATCTTTTAAATCATTTTCTCCTCAAAAATGTTCGCACTAATTTTCCCAGGTGTGCCAATATCTCCGATGACCGGCTGCATTAAAGCTTCATAAAAGCCATATTTCAGCAAACAAGCATGTCATTTGACTTGTTACCATAGGCAGGATTACGCTTTTATTGACAACTGACTTACTGACAATGTCTTCTAGCGTTTCGACATCACCTTGACCTTTGCCCACTGTTTCCAATTGACTCAATCATGGATTTCCCCTACCGATAAGATACGTTTAGACTTATCGTCCCGAGACGGCACCACCTACTCACTTTTTCCACCTTTCCCTCGTCACCGGTAACAAGTGTATTGACTGGATTTTATTTTCGAAAATAATTTTGAAGCAAAAAAAATTATTTTTAAGAATTATAAAATAAAATAAAACAACACATTTCTCATTTTTTTTCCTCAATTGTCTCATCATTGTGTCCTCAACATAAAACAGGATGAGCTCTCATTTTCAAAGAAGATAATAAAATATATAAAAAAAAATGAAAAATTTTAAAAAAATTTTAAAAAATCAGAAATTTTTTTAGAAAATCTCTATAAATAGAAGAAGCTTAGACTAGGCTAGCTTGACCTTATTTTCATAAGTTTGTGCCTAGATTCCTTAGATTTCATAGGTTTAGTTCTTTTTTAAGAAGCTTATAAATACCTTTAAAATTAAACCCGAATCACATTGTCTAAGCCCTTAAGACTTTGTTAGGGTTTTAAGATGCGATTTATCATTGTCATGATTCCTTGATTGTGCAGTTGATTTTATTGATTGTGATTTGTCCAGGTTTATGCACTTTAGAATTATTCTAATTTTAGAAAATTTTGGAAAAAGATAAAAATAACTAACGTGAATACTTAGAAAGCTCTCACTTTACCCCCAAAAAAAAACACTTAGCAAGCTCTCATTCTTAAGTTTTGGATGAATTAAGATTGAGATGTGTTTTCCTTGAACCAAAAATGCACAAAATAGTTGAATGAAACCTCAGAATAAATTACAAAAATAACTTGTGATGATTCTTGATATTTATTTTTACATTTCAATATGCAATATTATGTTATATAAAAGAATCAATACGAATTAATTTTCGATTAATTCGAAATGTGGGATGAAATTTCACAAAGTAATTACGTAATTATTTAAATTAAATAATAATAATTGAAAAGAGAAATTATTCCTGAGAACAAAAATTATGTGCAATTATCAAACGCGTTTCTGTTTTAGAAATAGAAATTTTGTGCGGTTACTAAATGTATTCTGATTCTCTAAAACTCATCCAATTAATAAATTTTAAAAAAATTATTTTAATCAAAATTATTTTTTTTCGGGTGAGAATGATTGCCGTACAAGCCTAAATGAAATAGATTGGTCAGATTGTGTTTTTTTTATATCTTTTTCTTTAATTTCTCACCCCCCGTGACCCCACGCCCTCTCTCCTCCTTTCCATCACCCGCCCACCCTAGGGCAAGTAAATTTTTTTACCCATGCACCAAATTTTCTGTGACGTGAGGCTGCGGTGGCAATATAAAACTCCGATCCTTCAGCTCCATCTCGTCTAGATTTTTCTGATAACATTCGGCCTGGCCTCTGCAAGAAAATAAAAGGGCAAGAGAAAAAAAAAACCAAACAAAAGAGCCTCTTGAGGCCGTGACGCGTGTCCTGGTTCTGCTGCGGTGCGGGCAGAAAGAGAGGAGAGGACAAATTTGCAAGCTAAAACCGGATGATAGGCAGTTTTCGATGAAAAAGCATGAAACGAGAACGTCCAACTTTCGATGGAAAAGCAGGGGAAAAGATTCGAGATGGACGACAAACTTTGATATTTCATGCTCACGGGCATTGCAGAACCGGTTTTAAAACAGGCAAAAGCCTCTGGTGCAACTTTCGTTTTTGTCCTCGCCACCCGTTGCTTCTCTTGCAGGAAAAATTTGGAGAATCGTGGCCTTTTTTTATTTCCTTCTAATTACTTCGATGAAATCAGGAGTTAAAGCACCGCGAATGACGCCTTTATGTTTGTTCTCACTTTCATGATGATTTTTTTGCCCGTGAGAATCCAGGTTGACTGATTTTTCTCTCCTCCTTGAGGAACTTTTGGCGTCTTCAAGTGCAGTTCGCCATGTCTGGTTAATACAGTTGAAAAATTATAAAAGGTTTGGAACTTTAAACTAAACAGTGATAGAGTTTCACGTCTTTTTTTTTTTTTGTTGCTCCTTCATTCTGTCGCCAGACCTCGGCGGCGATAATATAATCATGTTTAATGTAATCATGTTTAAGTTGGTGAAGTAGCATTTGATTAAGGCAAGCGGTGCAAATTGCGATAATGATGTGTCAAACGAAGGGCATGTTTTTCAGCCAGAAAAAAAAAAATAGAACTGGCTTTCTTTCAATCAAAGTTTGCGTCGACTTTGAAAGCGACAACTGCAAAAGAAAAAACAAACATGGAAGAAGTTAAGTTTTTGGTTCAGCTGTAAGTACCATGAGCTCATCCGCTCATCAATGACAAGTCATTGTCGTACAATCCTCGACCCGAGGGCACGGACAATACGTCATGCCTCCCACCTGGGTCCGGAAGCGCAGCGGTGACAGCACCCCGGCCTTTCTCGTTGAGGTGAATACGGAATGGACATCGAAATTTGACTGCAAAAGCCCGTAACCCCGTCGCGATCCTCCAGCTAGCTGTGGAGGACCATTGCCTTATCTTCCAGCTCCTTCTTGCCCCCACATCATCCTTCCTGAGATATTCCCGCCTCACGTTCTTCGGGGTCGGCATCACAGAGCACATCAGGAAGTTGCAACTGGACCACGACCTCGTCGTCACGAGCGCGGCGGACCTGGGGAACCTAGCTGCGACGAAGCTGGCCGTCCAGAACCTGGAGGAGCGGGCTGAAGAAGCTGGCCCATGACATCCTAGGTTTGGAGTTGCAGAAGCAGCAACGGAGCTGGGCAAGCCGCCGAGACCCCCGGCTGCTGCCCATAATATGCGTACCACATCGTATATACTGAGTACATATAATATAAGACGCTCGACGAATGGGGGGAAGAGATACGAAGGAGAGGGTGCAGAGCCCACAGGGAGAGCCCCCCTATTTTTTTGGAAAAACGGAAAAAAAAATAAAAATCCAGAAAATTACAAAAATGCCCCTCATCAATGGTAGGTCAGGTCCTTTTTTAGATTGGCATGGCCACTTCCGATTATATTTCAAATAATATTCACTTCAGATTTTTATTCAATTCGAAAAAATGAAGAGACTTGAAGCCGTGTTTTGAAATTTTTTCCGAAGTCAATCTTAACCGTGTAGTGCATTATATTTTCGTTGGGATTGGCAATCCCATTTTTTAAGGCAGATATGTGTGACGCACGAAATGCAAATGATGACCGCAAATAACAGACTCAAAGCTCACACCTTGAAGTGTGGATCACCTTGCCTAAGTTCAGGTACTTATACGGAGTTTGACATAGCTATGGTAAGGAAATACCTAGGGTCTTGTATAGACAATTCCGTGGGAGATAACTCAATCTAAGGGAATACCTAGAGTCTTGTGTAGGTAATTCCGTTGAAGACCACTAGAACTAAGGAAATATGTAAGGTCTCAGTGTAGATATTTCCTTTGAAGACAGACTCGACCGAACTGAGCTATCAATAGAAGTGACTGATAAAATTAGGCCCCTTTGTAGTACCGTGAGGCAGCAAGTGACTGAATCTAACATACTCCAAACTCACACCTTGAAATATGGATCGGCCGACCTGAGTTCGGGTTCTTGTACGAATTCAGACATGGCTGGGGAAAGGGAATACCTAGGGTCTTGTATGGGTATCTCCTATTGGGGTAAGGTCCATGTAACCAGAATCTTACTCGTTCAATCTAATATATTTCATTTCATCAAGAAAAGCTAAATAAATTCTAGAAAAGGAGTCGTGGAGGACAAATTCCTCATATTTAGCAAATCCTAAATCCCATGAAAAAGAGAGAATGACCAAAAACCCACTTTGAAATATCATAAAGTGAACTGAGACAAACATTCTTCAGAAGTAAAACCTGACGAGAGTTTGATCCTCCAATTTCAGTTCGATCTCGGCTAACCATCCACCGTAAATAAGATAATGAGGGGTTCTCTGAAAAGCAGTACTCTTAAAAAAATATGAAAACATCTTTACCAAAAAATATATATATATGAAAACATCAACGTTGTACATCCTACTTCCCCACTCAAAAATCAAAGTGAGCTTCCTCCTCACTCCCCAGTGACCCACTTCTAATTACCATCATAGAGTTTACATCATAATAAAACTTCCATTCCAATGGAAAATTGCCTAAAAAGAACTAATATACAGACAAAACAGACAGTGGCCTAAAGTAAAATTTCACAGCTAGACCAGGAAAGGAAGCAAACAGCATAGATACCACACTACAGTTCTCTTGATCAGAGGCTTCACTTACCTCTCAACTTACAAATTGATGCTTTAAATTACAATGGTGACAATGGTGGGGACTGACTGCCACAAAATCCCGTGGGGCAGGCACAACAACCTACCACTCTCCTCCAGAACCGCCAAGTGCCTTTCGCATTTCCTTCAACAAAACCAGCTCTCGAACTATATGTATAGATTGACAACACATAAGCAACAAGAATACCTCCTCTCTAGAGTATCCAGAACGACACTTCAAGAATGATCTCCTATGGCTTCATCCATTTGTATCCGAAAATAGAGTGAGAACCTCATTGTCTCCAAAACTTGACTCCACTTCAAGTTCCTGGGGAGTTTTACCTTCGTCATTTAGTGCATGTGGATCTGCCCCCCTGCAATTGAATCATCATTCTCAAGCAGGATGTCTATATGAGATAACAAAGGATAAACTTTTTTCAAGTAAAGACATTAATGCTGCTATCAAGCACAAGCTTCATGACCACTGCACTAGGGCTCAAGGAGGAGGTTAACCATCTCAAGGAGCTAAATCAATAATCGAACTTGTTAGTATCATGGTACCAAAGTAAACTGTATTCTGCCCCTACTTTACGTTATCTCAACATTTCCCCAGAAAAAATAGACAACGTATTCATCCTCCACAATGTACATCGATTACTCTATAGCCATGCATCTAATTCATATTTGAATTACCAAACATCAAATATAGCAGCTTAGTTTATCAAAGGACCAAGGCATAATAAATGGTTATAAATAACAATCAGTCATGATTATAAGCCAACAAGATCTCTTTGGTCACCTAGCAAGAAGCATCTTGGCATTGGCAGCTCTGCCTCTTAAAATACAACGGTGGAGCGGCATATTCCCTCCTGAATCAACAGCATTAACATTTGCACCATATTGTAGAAGCAGCTCCAGCATGCCAATATCAGCAGTTTCACATGCAAGGTGAAGTAGAGTGCATCCTTCAAGATAATCCATCCTCTGGCTGTCACCAGCACTTCCAAGATTCAACGAGCTCATCGAGGATCTCTCTGAGCTACAGTTTTGGTTATGACTTGTCTGTTCTTGCAATAGCATCACTTTTGCAAGAGTCAAAGTAGAGCTGCTTGATGCTAGCTGAAACATGGTATTGACATCTGCTTCAGAAGTAACAATGTACCGGTATACAGCCTTCTTGTCATTGGCACAAACAGCATCCCAGATCTCTGGCACCACTGATTGAAAACTTTGACTATCCTTGCCCTTGCGGACAAAAAGCTTTTCTGCATACTGCGAGCAAAAGGAAAAAGGGAGTCAGCAACTGTCTAATAATGCACAATATCTTACAGCTCTAAGCTTAAGCTGTTAAATGAAGGCGCAGTTTGATATTTATATATTCTAACACTCCCCCTCATGCTTAGTCTGGTCTTTTGGCCTAGTACTAAGCGTGGAAATATTTCATTGGGAAGGTAAATAGGAGTCTAGAAAGATTTGAACTGAGGACCTCCTGCTCTAATATCATGTGAGATATTATGAAACTATAGCCGACTATTCTAAAAGTTTAAGCTATTAGATGAAGGCGCAGTTTAATATTTATATATTCGAACACATACAATATTGAGGGGGCACTTGCAGAGCTCAACAACTTGAGTGATTAAAGTATGATACATCCAAATCCAAAAATCCAATCAATAGCAGTGCAACAAGAAGGCCAATATCCTAACTGGTCATCTGGAACTATTTGCTGCAATATGACTCCATCACTAAAAGGATATTCATCTGTAAGCAGAGTCCACAGGTGAACATATCATTCTAATCACATTCTTTCAAGTTGCAATAATATCTCATCAAAGAGTCTATTACTCATGAATATTGTTCACCAAAAAGAACATAACCCAAGAGGATTGCTGTCAAGGTTGTTCTAGAACAAGCATATTCTCTCAGCTAGAGTTCAGAGCAACAGCAAGAGCAACAAGATACAAAAGCAATGTAGTGAAATTATATGAGCAATACCTTTGCATGGATAAATTTCTCCTTCAATGATATAGAATCAGAGTGACTAGGTTTGGCCATAAGATGCATCTGCAGCCTGTTGGAATCAAATAAGCTACACAGAACAATGAACAGTAGTAACATGAGCTTTCTCTAACGCCATTCAGAAGGAAATGAGAGAAGGCTTCAAGCAGCTGCAAAAATGGTTACCTTGTCGGATGATGCAAAGTGCTTCTTGATTGCAACAGTTCCTCCCAAACTGAGTTAGCAAAGGCATTGCCCAGAGACTGAAACAAACTTATAACTGAAGGCTCCCATACTTTGACATCAAGTGTAAGTGACCTCACCTATGATTGAATCCAATATTCATAAGTACCACCGCACCACAAACATTTAAGTTATACCATCAAGAAGCTTCTGTCAACCATTTAAAAGGTTAAGGCAAATATTATGCATTTAAAGAGTAATCTGTTTTTGGCACAACAGTATCACTAACCAAATGAACGCTACATGTAAAAGCAACTAGGAAACTCCTTCACTTGCCTTTGATATGTGAACCCCGAGGTTCCGATGAACACCAGAACACTCGATGCAAACAAGAACACCAAGATTCAAGGATGCCCAGTCTGGTTCAGGAGCTCCACAATCAGCACATCTATCGTTGCCACATACTTTTTGCAATATATCAATGGGCTTCTCAATTTTGACACAGGATCTTTGCTGTTGTAAGTTCCTCGACAAGCGGTCATGATGAGAAGAAGCAAGATGTCTCTCTGCCGTGTATTCTTCAGCAGCATTGTGGTCAAAGTCAGAACTTTCAAAAGAGCTACTCTCACTGGCAGAATGATGATGACTACTTCCCAAAGGTCCAACAGAAAGACACTGAAAGATAATAGAATGCCATATATTCAGACAAAGAAACAGAGAAGCCAGCAGATGAAATTTCGGCAATTACCCTTTCAGGTGCCTGAGAACTTAGCAATGAAGCAATCACTCCAGTTATCTTTTCAATCCAGTCCGTCTGATCCAATGCGCTTTCTGCCTGCACTGACCAGCTAAATAACAGTTGTAAGGTTCTTTTCATTAAAAGTTAACTCTAATTATGTACCAAACCCAAGTTTTTTTAAACAACCATTAAAAAAATAAAAAAACTGCAAGATGCAGGAAACGCACACCTGCAAAGTGTAACTTTTTGATGGTGAAATAATCCTGAAACAAAACCTTAGATCAGACTGGTCGGCATCCACTTTTATGGTTGACGTAAGCAGATTCACTGTGTGATGAGCAACAGACTTCTCGTCATGTACTCCACCATGATAATGAGAAGAAAGCCAACGACTTAGCAATCCAGACCCAAGCTCTGAATTATTCCTCTGACCAGCGTTGTAACTGACAGAACCCTAAGAGAGAAAGTCAAATTAATACCAGTATTTAATAATAATAATCATAATAAGTAGGGACATGAATAAATGGACTTAATTCAGTGCTGGGTACAACTAGAAACCAAACAAACTGAGTCTACCATGGCAAATATTAAAGGATAAGTCAGCAACATCATAGTATGGTATCTCACTGAACCATTGGGGCCTTAACACTAATGTATTTCTTTTCTTGGCCCTATTGGACTGGTAGCAATTAGCCAGTACAAGTTACAGTCTAACCCAAGACCAAAACACTTTCTTCATATATGCATCAATCTCTTCAAGTATAACCTATTCATTTAGTTTAAATCGAATATATTAAAGGAGAAGTCATCAACATCATAGTTTGGTCTCTTACTGAACCATTTGGGCCTTAACACTAATGTATCTCTTTTGTTGGCCCTATTAGACCGGTAGTAGTGCGCCAGTATACAGTTATAGTCTAACCCAAGACCAAAACACTTTTCACATATGCATCAATCTCTTCAAGTATAAACTATTCATTCAGTTTAAATCGAATAAATGTATTAGATAATTGCACACTTGCAATGTGGTTTACATAGTTAACTTAAGATGAATAGTTATAATGAAAACACTAGTTGGCTTGATTGGAAAACCAAAACCAAACTAAAGAAATTGGTTTACCCGAAGAAAGAAAAAAGAAAATTTCAGATTGCTCTGTTTCACCATGTGAACAATTAATTCCAACAAGAAAACAGAAAATATTACTTACTGATGGCTTACTGCATTGCTTGCGATAATAGTAAAGCATTCCTCGGCTATCAAGAACAAAAAACCTCCTCTTCCAGTCACCTCTCAAATTTGATGATCGCTTTGAGAGATAACCTTGCCGAATGGTTTGAACCTATGAATTCACAACAGAAAAGCTAAGAGGAAACAGTGAAGGGTAGCACACAAAAGACGCTGAAGACAAATATAATGGCCTTATACAGGGAATGGAAAAAGTTTCTTCGGACCTTTCCTTTTGCAGCAGATTGCATGACGGCCTCTATCATCTTGTGGGAACTTCTGCCAATAGCTTGTATACCCTCTCCATTAGGAGATCCATTAGGACCATTGGAAGACCACCTACTCTCCCTATCAATCTGTCGCTTGTATTCCTGCATCCTTTCATTAAGAGCTGCCTGCTCATAGTTGGACCGTTCTCTTGACTGTTGCGCATAGGTCAAGACCTGCAAAGTGTTACCTCCAAGTTTTCAGTATTTGGAAACAAACAATATAGAGCAGTAAGAAAAAAAGAAAATTTCTCCCAGAAGATTTTCAGAAACCACTGGTACATAGGCTTTGGAGTATTAAGAAGTAATTGTAAGAAATTTTCCATCATTCCTAAAGCACCAATTACCGTCCTTCAAGTGTCCTACTTGTTTCCTTCCCAACAACAAATTACAATAGACGAACATTCGTCCATCTTCAGAGTGGAGAACTTGCTCATGCTTGATGATTCATAATTACCAGAAATACCATTACCACGTAGTTTTGAGACATAGAAAGGCAAATAGCCCAGGCAATCTACATAGATAACTCTTACAAAAAGCCCCAAGACACTAATTCCTTGGCCGTCTGGGGACATAGCAACACAGAAGACATACAAAAGAACCACCGCTTGCTTCCTTCGCTGATTGTTATCAAGCGAGACTTCTCGCCCACAAGATTATAAGTGAAGAACCTACAGATGAGCAAGAATCTCTGGCATTAAGTTTCCAAAGCAAAGCGTCTTATCCAAAACAGCAGTCCTGAATTGCCTTCCCAATTAGCTGGCATCACCGATGTTGAGCAGCTCAATCAATTGATCAATAGGTCATGGCGGCAATGTGGCTGCTCTTTTCAGTCAACCATTTGGAGTTTATCATCCTTTAGTTTATATCACGTTATATAAGGTGTAGGATCCATATAACCAACCCACAGTAGGAATAAGTTTGAATGAGATGTTTTTACCATTGTGGAGGAATTGAAGTATTGAAAGTCTTTGAACTCCCAATGTTTCCTAGAATGCAAATTCCACCAAACACTCTCACCCAATATTCTATACAATTCCAAATCAGCAGCGTTTTAAGCTAAGTAGCACCGACACCAACGCACAACACCCGACACGACACATCATTTCTCAAAATATAGAGAATTCTGACACATTGGGACACGTCTACTAATCGCATATATTTTTGTATAAAGGGCAGCCCGGTTCACGAAGCATCCCCGCGAGGCAGGGGTCCGGGGAAGGGCCCCACCACAAGGGTGAAAGGAGGCAAGCCTTACCCTGCATTTGCAAGAGGCTGCGTCCAAGGCTCGAACCCGTGACCTCCAGGTCACACGGCAAGCCTTATATATTTTTGTATATATGTGATAAATTATCGTGTATATATAAAAATATCAGCGGTGAGTTTCCTCTTTTTCTTTTGTTAGGGACCAATTAGTTTTTCTTTTTTTTTGTGTGTGTGGGGGGGGGGGTAGTTGGATATATTAATTTTGGGATGGCTAGACATATGAATTAAGTATGATTTACATTTTAACCCCTAGTTTATTAAAAATGCTTAAAATTAACCCCGTCCATATCGGAATACTGCACTCACTTGTCACTGGCATATCTAGAGCGCTGACCACGTGTCAATCGCATATAATAGTGCCAAACACAACACGACACGAAGGCCCCCAAAAAGTGTCAGCACTTCCTAGGTTTTAATCCATTGGTTGCACCACATTATGATCAAGTCTTAATTCTAAACAAAAAGATCAAGAATTAGGGTGAAAAATCCTAATCCAACCTAGCCCATTGTTGATCATATCAAATCATACGATAAAAAACAAGATAGACAAGTGACCACACATCACACAACATACATAAAGTATCACCAAAATATTTGTTGGGGGACATGTTAGAAATGTGTTAGAGGCCCATTTCTCTTGGTCTGTCAAACAGGATAGAAAGCAACAGTCAAAAGTTTGAATCTTAAAACTATATTTTAATGTTATTCTGTCGATTTCTGTTACTATGTTGTGATCAGTGTTTTTGAATCTGGAACAGTAGGTTCAACCGATTGAACCAGGAACTGGACCCTCGCCCAGTACAATTTTTATTGGATAAATGGACAGGTCAAAAACCAGCCATACCCAAAGAAGGCTTGGTTTAACCAGTAAACCTGGTGAAGAGGTCAGCACTTTGCCAGATCTTTGACTAGGTCTTGGTCAGAAAACATAAAACATGCAAAGGCACCTCCAAGGGTAATGGAACCCTTAAGCATAAACAAAGACTGGCTGAGCACATATTTGTGTACAAGACACTCCAATGAATAAAGTAGTAACTTAGTCACAAATTGTGAGGAATTCATCAATGCTGCGGTTCGACTCGGTTGAACCAGATGACCTACCAAAACAGAAGCCACTACTGGTCTTTGACCATTGCAAGATTTCAAACCTTTGGTCTTCAATCTTAAGTTACCTTATCGATGACGTTACATCCACATATGTAACTGCCATGCAAGAAACAGCTTACGTAGGAGCGAGAGTGTTAAGAAACATGTGTTTCCCGTGTAGGATGCAGGTTACATATGAGTGTGGACGTATTTCTCATGTTAGCTTTTGGGTGAAAAATGGTTTCTTAATAACAGAAACATTTTCACTAATGTGAAATAACAAAATCTACAAAAGTCTAAGAATAGGAAAAAGACTCTTTAAGGGGAAATTATGCCAGACCTGATTTATGTATGGTTCCATTTGATGCAACAATTCATAGCCCTACAAAGTAAGTTCAACATGAGCATACCAAGTATTTGGAAAAACTAGACCCAGTGAAGGCTAAAGTCTTTCAATAGGATTCACCTGCTTAAAGTATCGAAGATGAGCATCCATTGTCCCACTGACTGCTTCCAAGAATTCAAACCTCTTTTTTGCTTCAACAGTAGATAAAGTAGTTACCTATAGAATAGATCAAGCAGAATGGTTACGGAACATCTACTCCTGTAGACACAAAGTGAACTAGAAGGATGTAACTACTCACCAGGTTAAAACGAGCTTGTTCAAATGCAGACCGCGCACTATGAAGCTCCTAAAGTTCCAAGGTACCAAGTTACATGAACATTATGCTAAATAAGATTATCAGTACAACATGAATCAGAGAATAGATCATGCTGCATGCCCCCTCCCCCCCCCCCAAAAAAAAAAAAACCACCCCTTCCACAAAGAAAAAAAATCCCCTTTATCTCCATCAAGAAAAGAAAACACATAACAGAGATATTGACATGGTCATACATAAGATAAAAATAATTGCAAGTGTGCAGATCTTACCTCTTCTAAGACAATTGCTACATCAGTTCTTGTTCCTTTCCTTAATGAAAGGTACTTCTCACGAGCCTGCACATAAAAAATTGGTCTAGGTCTGTCCATTTGTTTACCAATAACGGGGCATAAAGATCTATGTACAAAGAACAGCAAAAACAAGATATAAATGCATGTGATAAAACAACTTCAGTCTCCACCGTCAACACTATATTCTAAGCAAAAATGGATACATTGACCAGCACTTGGATACGGCATGTCCAATGCAAAGTAAAAATATTCGAAAATGAACTTCTCAGCCAACGGTCGTTGCATATGTTGTTGGGCCATTGAATAATATGAACAGAGTCAGAATACCTAAAGCCAATACATTACTCTTACTTCCTTTCTGTTCTTTACCAACGAGACCACTCTTGCCGGTAGGCACAATTCTATTGATAGAGTTAATAAACAACGTTTACCATCCCTAACACCACATCTGTCTATAAGAACCATACTAACAGAGGATTTACTTGAAAGAAGCCACACAAATAGACAATCATTTCACTTCGTATAAATGTGCCACAATCATATTGGAGGGCAAGACCAATTCAACAATTTCGTCTAATAAATTAATAGGAGATGGCACTGAGTCATCCTCCCTATCCAGATAATTTAAGTTTGTCCACTGATAATATTTTAACAAATAATGATCGATGAGTCTATTAGTCTGAATCGGTGGCTAGTCCACGTTCTTCCCAATATTCATAACATTTTTCAATTTCAACTACGAAGACAAGAAAAGGTTCCTTTACATTTAGGACACCTCACATGTGACCACCATGTTATCTGGAACTGGTGAAAAGGTACTTTTGAAATAATATGACAGCAACTAGGTTTTCTGACAACAAGAAATTGTTACTAGGATATTATATTGGCAGATGGTAAGGAATGACACCTGATCATAAAGAAGGCTGGCCTTGTCAAACCGCTTTCGTGCTTCCTGCACTTGCACATGTCATATTAAACCGTCAGAAGAACCAACATACTGCAAAACTAATTTCGTCGTGCTCTTCATAAAACAATGTTGATTTATCCCAATTACTTCTCTGTTTCTGCAATGACAAATTTGCCTCTACCAGTTGCCCAAAATCAGTTCAAAGCAAAGTAGTATGCCTTTTGCACCTCAAGGCAAAACCTGCTAAGATTAGTTCTCATAGTGACCTCATGATCCTCAAACAAAGTATACTTCTGCTAAGATTAGTTGCATCATTGAAGCTTCATCAAAGAATGGCCTACTGTACATTATTTGATTTGATGCTTAGCCAACTTAACTTATGTGAGAAACCATGATAAGAGAACAAGGACAAGCATCCTTGTAAGCCTTATTGCATATAAGAAATGAATACATCAGGCAGAAGCCATGTTCCTAAAACGCGTCCCATACATATTTGCTATGTAGGCAACCTTAATAGGATGGCCATGTCATAATTTCAACAGCTAGTGAAATCCAGTAAAAGAGTTTGCATCAAAATACCTTGACATCATGCAAGTCAATGTTGACGAACTGCAATAATCTGTCATTTAGCATATGCTCAACCTGGAATGACAAAGCAAACAAACATACAAAAGGCAGTGTCATTGCGTATCCATATATGTCGATAAAGGCAAAAGGTGAAGCTGTCAGAAGGAGAAGAGACAGGCCCAGGAGAGGAAGGCAATCCAATCATATGAAAACCTTACTAGAAAAATCATTTTCCTAGTGTCAAGTGATGAAAAATGTGAATGGAAACTATACAAATGTGTCATATGTAGTTTCTTCAAAAGATTCTGGGCCTCATAATACGGAACCTCCACTTAAAGGCCATTAAAACTTGTTCGTGAAACTACTATAGTGAAATCTCCAAAGCTTCTTTTAGAGAGAAGCCAACCTCCACTAGCAAGGAGGGAAAGGGAAAAACAATTATGAAGCAAAAGCACGAAAAATAAATTGTGTTCTTGATCAACAAAATAAAACCCACTTTTTTTTTTTTTTGGTTTTGGAAGCAATGCAGGATGTTCGGAGCAAAGTGAATGAATCTACTAAAACTGATCCAAACTTACACTTACGAGCTTGATTTCAGAAGCTTCTGAAAAATTAAAAGAGACTATTTATATTTGACAAAATAGCATATCTAGTAAAAAAGGTAGAAGAGTGAATTATAAATAAAGATAGAAATCCAGCACAGGATATTGAAGTCGTGAAAGACAAGCGAAGGAATAAACAAAGAGACACAAGCACTCATCTCAGCGAATTGACCTGCACTTTTTATGGGTAAAAGAAAAGACTACAATGGGGCACCAAGGGGGTGCAACGCCATATACGAAAGGAGCTCATGTCAGCAAGTTGATTATTACATAAGAACGAGAAGCAGGAAGACATCTGACGACATTCAACAGATCAAAGTGTGTATGACGATCCAGATCTTTCCCAAAAGACAATGTTTCATTCGGTTATTATAGCCATACTATGCAGCACGGTTCTTCGTCTTCTTTTGAGCCACAACTTAGAATGCAGATTGGTCTATGACCGTTTGTACAGAGATGTCCATCACACATATTGAATGTATGGACTGCGTAGTGACAAATCGACGTCATTATCCTACTACAAAATGTAGTCATTTTCCCACTCAGCTCAGAGATTGCTTTCTAGGAGACCTTGCTAAAGAACAAAAGGATGTCAGCATATGTTATTTAAAGAGAGAATAAATTCAACTGGAGTGAAAATAGATTTTATTAAAGAAGAAACTTAGAATGATTAAAGTCTCTTCAACTAATCAGATAAATGCAACATACAGGAATGTCTACCAGCAAGGACTATTAAAGAGGCTTTCAAAACTAAACAAACATTCTGAAGATTCGTTAGCCTTAACAATGTGAACCAAAGAAAGAGAAGAAACAACACGCACAAGTAAGAAGCAATCCCAATAAGGCAAAAGAAAAATTGTCAGAATCAAGTCGACTACAGTTTCAAATAATTGAGTACCTGTGACCGAAGTACTTCTTTGTACGTTCCAATCTCTCTCAAAGCAATAGTAAACTTTGTCATGACAGGGCCTGCAAAACAAATGAGAAGTTTCGTCATTGGTGATAAACCAGTAATCAAAAGAATCAGCTCTCAAAATTGCAAACCAAACCATGTAGATAAAATCAATGAATAAATGCAGACACCATGCTTGCCTTCACTTCATATGCTCTTGTGACATGTTATTTAGGAATGAAAAGCTAAATAACATTTCAGAAGCTTTATGGAAATGCCCACGTAATCTTTTTGATGAAACTTTTTGACAGAAAGAATTCGTTCAATTAGGAAGCATCTCACTGAAATGCTGAATAACATTTCAGAAGCTTTGATGAAATGACCCATATTTTTTATTTTTTTTATGAAACATTTTGACATGTTATTTAGGAATGAAAAGCTAAATAAAATTTCAGAAGCTTTATGGAAAGGCCCATATAATATACATATTTTTTTTTTATGAAACTTTTTGACAGAAAGAATTCATTCAATCAGGAAGCATCTCACCGAAACAGCTATAAAAAGGAAGAGCTGTCAATGCAAGCATGCAAGTGCAGTCAGTCTTTTCACGATGTTTGTATTTAACTAATGTTGAAACTTGAAACAAAAGAGTAATCATAGGTCGGGTCCCTACATTCTCAGTCCTATTAGAAAGCCACATGTCTGGACATTCAGGAATGCAGTCAAATTTCATGTTTATACAGATTAGAAGCACTGGTACAAGGCCAAACTTCACTTATTATTGTGCATTGAGAGCGAAAGAGAGAAAGGAAGGAAGACGGAGATGTAGGAAGAGGCAGCAGCATCTATAACATTTGCAAGTCAGCTTCCCCATATAACAAATCAATTGCACAGGCAGATACCTCCAAAGGCCACACTAATAGGATCATTGTGCCCCCCACCAAAAGTTTCCAGGGCACTTGCAAAAGCAATGTCTCCATCATATGCCTCACCAAGGCCTTCCCTAAAAAAGAGAAAAGGAACAACGGCACATAGCAATAGTATAAGAAGCAAAAGATGATTGTCTGGGACACTAATAACAAACGTGACAATGATGAGAAACTACTTAAAAGTAAAGAACTTCAGCTGCTCTCTTAGTCTACAGCTACTAAGTTAATCAAGGCATTGCCAAAACTAAAATCAGTCTGTCCCACGGCTCACTACGAACTCATTAATTGCCCTACAACTATCTTTGTCATAGATAACCACACATAAATGTCTGGCTGGTTATGCATTTCAAAGTAAAGGCAATAAGTTGGAAACATAGTGCATTTTATCAGCAAAATACTTGAAAGACATCACTAGATAATTACAACAGTACAGCAGTAGACACTACCAAATGACCTAGAGCCAGCAATGAGCCAAAAGCCAACATTCAACAGGGAGAGAGTATTGCTAAGGTTATATTACAGGAGACTGAGAGGACACTAGCGTATATATGCCATCCAAGTAGATAGTCCATGCTGTGAAAAATGCAAAAAACTATACTTAAAGTGACCATCTCATAGATATGTTCTCCTGATTCTCTTGGAACAAAAAGAAAACGTCTGGTGGATTAAAAGAGCACTGTCAAGAAAGATTAAGCAAGCATACGTGTATTTTCTGCATCCTTTGTAGAACTTCATACATCGCTCCCTCAATGAATCAGAACCTTCTTCCAAGCTCTGTATCTGTTTTACCAAAGTAGACGTCAACCTCCTGGAGAACCTCAACATGAATAGAAGCTGACAATGTGCATATGCCAGGCACAAATTCAAGAATGCTAAAATCAGGTATTTAGAAGGAATTCAAAAGTCTTTATTTTCACAGAATCAGAGGGTTAGACCACGGATCAAAGATGCACACTCAAATTTCCCTTCAATATGAACCACTTTTCTATGTATCACTTCTGTCTTCACAGGAAAAAGCTGGAAGGCTTTATCAATAGGCGCCGAGTGGATGCCAACCGACCTTGGCAAAGAACCTATAAAAGAAATGCACTCAACGAAATTGTCAATTCTCGTGTTATTTTACTACATTCATCAATGATAGTCAGTACCTCCGCAATTGGTTTCTATGTCATCAAAAGATTAATATAAAAAGAAAGCTGTATATCAAACATTCCCCATGCTTTTATCATAAGGTTGAAGTTTCAACCTTAAGCTAACTTAAATCCCACCAGCATTTATCATAAGGAAAAACCACAGGTCGGATGATAGCACAACCCCCTGAATAGCATAACTGGCAATCACAATCAATGAGGAAGTGTACGACAAAACCTGCAAAGATACTTTCTTCCCTACTGATTTCAGAAGCTGTTCTGATAAGCAATCTATCCTCATCCAATGTCAATTTCGCTTTTGTTCTCTCCAAAATAAATGCAAAAGAAAGATCTATTAAAATATCAATCTAACAAATTAATTCATTTTCTTTACATCTAAATACTACAATAAGAACTTCTATACTTTAAGAACAGAGGGTTTTTGTAGTGTACTCAGAAGTACTTCTTACCAATTATTTCACCGGAACCCCTCCAAATGAACACTTAAATCATTTCCTATCTTTGACAAATTTTCCAAAATCGACTTTAAGCGAGTTTAATCTCTATTAACAACGTGAACTGATATCCATCAGCGCACTAGAAACAGAAAAAATCAAAGAAGAAGTATAAGAGCTACAGGTCAAATTAACATGTAACGAGCGGAGGTAGTTTCATAGCGTATATGGATTTTCACCTAAATCAGCTCAATTGCAGAGAGAAGAAGAGAAATTTTGCATCTTACTATCCCAACTTACACAAATTTAAAAGATCACGAGTATGACAAGAAAGAAAAATCACACAAAAGGCACGCAGAGAGAGAGAGAGAGAGAGAGAGAGAGAGAGAGAGACCTGCTTCCGGAACATAGGCGAGTCATCGAGCTTAGCGAAATGCATTTTCGAGTCAAGCTTTCTTCCTCTAATCCAGAACAAGACTTCAATTCAGCATTGCCTCAACAAAACACCGTCCGCGGCGACTCAAGCTTTTACGATCTCGAAATCAGCGATCGCGACCACGATCTCGCATTTGGATTGCATCCCACTCACCTTTCAGCTCAAAAGCAGCTCATACACAAAAACCATCCGCACTCAAAATGGCCACAATGCAAACCCAACCCCGTAAACTTTCCGGCCAATGCAAATCCCAAAAAACAATCCGAGCGCTCCGACTTCAGCTCCTCTGCCTCTCTCTCCCCAATTCCTCCGCTGGAAAACCCTAGGAATCAAAAGGAGCAGGCGAAGAAACGGAAATGACGCCGAGCAGAAAACCCTAGAAGAAGAAGAAGGGACTAGGAGGAGCAAAGCATGCGGAGATTGATCCGGCGAGCGGCGAACGGAGGTCGCGTCAATGGCGTTCTCGGGAATTGCGCGCGCGGATCGATTACGCCGTTCCGTCTCGCTTCATCGTCAACCTGAGGAGAACGTCGAAGCAATGTTCAAGACGAGACACACACACAGAGGAGAGAGAGAGAGAGAGAGAGAGGGGGGGAGGACATGGACAAAAGGGAATTGCGCTTCACCTGTTTTCCATTTTTATTTTAATTTTTTTTTCTTTTGGCTTTTATGTGGGAAAAGCCAAATTAACAGACGGACCGAGATCATTCTTCCCTCCGCCTCGCGCTAAAAAAAAACAGAGACGATTCGCGGATCCCTCCAAAACTGTGTCGTTTTGCTCGTGTAACGTAACGGAGATGCCGTCGTTTTTAACACTGTTTGGGAAAAACGACTGGGAGGCCCTGACAGGAGTTCTCTTTACAGGCGAGGGTCGGACCGCGAAGGGGAGAACACCGCCTTGGGGAAGCGCGTGTGATCGTTTCACGAGAATGGGGGGGGGACGGCAGATCGATCCGGTCCGATCCGACCCCAATTGATTAAATACTCGAGCTCGATTCGATTAAATGCAAAAGAATAGACAACAATCCGGTATTTCAAGTCTCGGTCAATTCAACCGATCTTTCTATGGACTCGATTTAGTAATTCAATTCAAAAATATTCAGTCGAGATTTTAGAATTTGTTTATGTGCTCTCGTAGACACCCGTTAAAGCAAATGGTGTATTGAAGATTTTAAAATTTTAAATGAGCCAATTACATGATGTACAAGCACTATAAATACATTGAAAATCAAATACGGTGAATCGAGAAAATATCTCCAAATCATAAATATGCCAAAAATGATGCCGTTCCCTCAAAGGGCCACTCAAGGCACTCGACCTTAATAGCTTAATAAATAGTTTACACGACACTTATGCTCTTAATACGTGATTAGTCGAGGACCAGCAATTTTCAAGATCGGTTTACACAGCACGTAATTCAACAAACGTGCATACAAGAAAAGCCTAATCATTGGCAAGCTCATTTACACTCTCATCACGAATGGGACACATCTACGCATTAATCTTTTGTAAAATTATTTATGTCGTGCTTAAACTACATGTTAACTCATAAGTTTGTTTGAATATCCAAACACCCTTATATTTATATATGTTCTCAAGCATGTGCGTACGTGTCCATAGTTATTTCATATCTTAAATACGCAATGATGTGTAATTTATTCAATAAACATTTCTTGTTAGAGCTTCAAAGTCCTGATTAGGGGTCATCGATTTTCGATTCAATTAAAAAGAACCATGAAATCGTCCCTTCTTAAAATTTATTTGAACCCCTTTCCACTTGCTTGCACCGTAGCTCCACTGCTACACTTCCTTGCTAATGTTATGGCTTTCTCTAATGATGTTTTCATCTAACTCGACCAATGCCCTGGACATTTAAGAAATTTGATCGTTATTACGTTAAAATTTTAAAAAAATTACTTATTTGATTTGGCCCGGGTGATCCGGTTCCCTCCTCAAACAGGGAATTGAATAAAAAAAAAATCACCGGTCCCAATTTTATGGGTCGACTTGGCCTTCATCCCGACACGAGCAGAGGCTTTGCTTGGGGGCGCGTGAGGCACGGCGGAGAGGGAGCGCGTGGGGAAGGGAAGGGCGGGGCGGGGCGACGGCAGAGATGCTTCTGTCACGCACGCGCGAGGCACTTTCCTTCCCCGTAGTGTGGTGGGGCCCGGGGGAAATGCTTTTCCTGGGACAATTGGCCGCGCCCCGGACACGTGAAAACGACGTCACTTCCTCGGCTCTCCACCTTAATAGTTAATTACGTGATTACGTTAATTAATCAACGAATGAGATGGAAAGAATGGGACATATCTGACTGCAAAAGCGCTCAGCACAACTAGGTTTATTTTCGGTTTTTCTAAAAAAGAAAATTCTTTTTTATTTTCAAGTGGGGCCCTGAAAATAATGGCACCCTGTAACTGATGCCTGCTCTGAAGCACGGCAGGGCCCACGTTTGTCCAACGTTGGGTTGTTCCCCCCGCCCTGTGGAGGTATTTCAATATTGGGAAAATAACATAACGTACTTCGTATTTCACCTTAACACCTAAAAAATCCTAAACTTTAGATCGTTTCCAATTTTATCTTAAATTTTCTTTTCATCCCATAAAGAAAAACTCTGGACTTTTGGTTCGGTCTCAACATAACCCTAAACTTTTTTTTTGTCCGGAAAAAAAGTCATTAGCTTTGGGTTCAATCTCAATTATATCCTAAAAGAATTTTGTCACGTAAAAATCGCCAACTTTTATTCGACTCCCATGGCAGCCTCCATTAATAATCCTCCAAAATCACTTGTACTAATGTGGCATTTCCATGTCATTGCTCTAGCTTTTCCTCGAATTTTAAATCCAAAATGTTTGGAGATGAATTTCTTGTTGAATCTAAAGTTTGCATAAATACTAGAACAATTGGAGCTAACATTCTACAATTGCTCTTACTTTATGAGAATTTTCCTTCCATCTTGCTCTAGTATCTTCGATCTCGCGCTCAATTCTCAATCTCTTGTGCACGAGTCTTCCATATCTCGTGGTCAGAGAGGTCATGCTCAGGATGCTCGAACAACTTCACACTCGTGCGTTTTTTTATCTCTCAATTGTCAAGATAATTTTTAGACAAAAGGCTAAATGGGGTAGGTTTGGAACTCAAGTAAAAGTTGGTCTAATGACGGCATAGATTGCATCTGGGCTCGAATCGAGAGTTTTTTAAGGGGCAAAAAAAGTATATGGTAGATTTTGGACATAACCTGAAATTTGAAGTTTTTTTTTTGTTTTCATGAAGGAAAAACTTGGGGTAGAATTTGGATTAAATATAAAGTTTTGTTTTTTTTATATCATTTATCGAAAAAGCAATAAAGATTGAGAAGAGAAATATCTAATGGCCTTTATTGCGTGTCCGAGGATATTTTATCTAATGACCATGTATCGTTTCATCGAAAAAAAATGTCTTTGGAATTACACGAATACCAATAAAGGTTGAGAAAGACTGAAAGAGTGTTTTATTAATCTTGGACGTGAAAGTAAGCAGTTGGAAGTTAAGATTTGACAAAAGTTAATCTACTGAAAATTAAAGATACCCATAACTTGCAAAGGACGTTAAGTTTTGTGATTCATCAAGTGAACCGATGTGGGCAATATAGTTGGCCTATATACAAGCAGTTATTCAATTTGAATCCACCCATAACTTTTGAATCGCATGAGTGCAGTTACATTAAATTACAAGAAACGAGCATGATCTATTGTCGTTTAGTTATCCACAAGAGGTCCTGAGAGTGTGTTTGATTCAGCTTATGTGAAATGCCTTTCCATAAATTCAATGATTTTTAGATTAAAGGAATTTGACATAATGCAAACAATGCTTGTGTAAACACTATTTTCCCACAAACTTGCAAAGGACTTTTTTTTTTAACAAAAATAAAAAGAGAATATAAAAATAAAAAGAACGAAAGTGGAAGCACAGATTGACAAGAAGACAACAACTCTAGCGAAGCTTAGGCAAACACGAAGAGAGGCAAGAGCTTGTTACCGAGATCATGTGATCCCAAGCAAGAGATGCCAGAGCCGTGCGGCACAAGTCGATGAGCTACCGAGGTTGTGCAACCTCGGGGCGACCCAGATTTGGCGCTTTGACCGTTAACACGACCTAAGCAAGGGCCATTGAGAATGTGCAACCATCATGAAGGGTGAAATTTGGGTCGCTCAACCCTCAACCTCTACTTCTGCCTCGGCCAAACCCTGGCAACCTTCAATTCGCACAATCTCGACCTCGGCGAGGAGTGAGAACGGAGAGTGTAAAATGCATTATCGGCAATGGCAAGATCAAAGGAGAAAAAAATGTCACCGAGACCCACAAAAAAGTATTACGAAAAGAAATTCACCAAACGCCCGAAAGTTTTCTCAAGGGACTTCAAAAGCCTAGAGTCCACTGAGAAAACCGAATCAAACCCATCACGCGAAAGCTTAACCAACTAGCGGATATGTGCCCGGGTCAATCCAATAGCCCGGGTCGATCCAATATCCATCATATGACGGCCGGCCGAGGCTCCATAAATACTTTCGTTAGCTCCTCTCAGGTCATGATGGGAGACTTTTGCCTATAACTCACACCGTGTTGTGTCGTGGATCTTCTTTACCGCCGACAAAGCTCATCTTACGGACCAACCATTCCTCGTATGACCAAAAATTTCCTTCTTGTCGACCGAGCCAGCCATGCTCGTCGATTTCAAGAGCCACTCACTTCTTACGTATCGAAACACTCCCACGTCATTAGTGTCAAAAAAAAAAAAAACGCACGACCGAATCGCATCTCTAGAGATGATTTTGCCAGGTCCCACCGATTAATCCTCCGAACTGGTTTTGCACGAAGCCTCGACGGGCCTACTCAAATGCAAGTCCGGGTCGGAAAAAGAGACAAAAAAAAAAAAAAAGAGGCCGAAAGGACATCACAGAATTCAAAACCAAGAGCCCCGGTTTTAACAACAGACATTCGTTCTCGCCGATCGATTGACCGGTGAAATGACAAGTTAACCCGAGATCACTAGATTTTGGGGATCTGCGATGTCCGCCCCTTTGAATAATTGGCTGCATGAATGACATGGGCCACGTTGAAATTAGATCGCACACACTCTATTTTGCAAAAATAAACTATTTATAAATATTATTCAAAAAATAATTACTCGTATCGCTTATAGAAGTGAATAAATAAAAAATTTATTTGCCATTTATATAAATATTTAGACATAAATCATTATCGACAGTGATAATTTTTTTCGTGAATTAATTATCTCGAGCGATACATACGATTATTTTTAGGAAAATATTTTTCAAATCACTCGTTTTTTAAGAGAAATAAATGGAGCTTTAGGCTACGTTTGTTTCACAGAAAATCAAAAAAAAATTAAAAAATAAAAAATAAATATTTTTATCTTTTAGAAAAACTATTTCACAAAAAATGTTTTTATTATCGATAACACTTTATGCCTAACTATTTTCACGGTGATGAAGCTATTTTGTATTTCATTTATTTGCATGAGTGACACAAGTATTTGTTTTTTAAAAAATATTTTTCGAATATTTGATTTTTCGTGAAATAGATACGCCCTTTTTGATTAAAAAAAAATATTTTCTTTTGCATTTTCTTTTTTCCGTATTTGGGGTCCACAACAAAGCTGTCATTGGGTTATTATAATGGAGAAGCCAAGCTATGGCCTCCATGGGGCTAAAATGATCAAATTGAATGAGAAGAAAAGTGCAGAAGAGAGAGAGGGAGATGAGAGGAGGGACTTTATGATGAGGACCATGGCCCATGTGTTTATTCTTTTTTGACTACTTGCATTACTTTTCTCTCTCTGTTCAATTTAAGAAACTGCTCAGTGAAACCCTCACTTTTGGAGCAAATCTAAAGTAAAAGCATCAATCAAAGAGTCTGCCCAATTTTTCCACTACGATTTGGCAAAGTGATTGAAACCCCCTACCTTTAGGACTTGCTCTACTAGCAACCTTGTAGGCTGTCGATTAGAACGGATAGCCCAAATTTCACGATGCAAAACTTTTCTTTTTCAACAAGCGAAAAGGTTGAGGAACGCGCCCTATTTTTAGCAACTTCCTTGGATGTTATTAGGAACCTCATATCCGTTACAAAATGTTTGGTTTGAACCATAATTACTACCTTACGGTATCGATTATAATGATAATAAAAAAAGAACGAGGGTAAACAAAACAAAGGCTTTGGAGACTACATCCTCCACGCAATTTGTTTCTCTATTCGGCATTCCATCCATGCAAACAAGTAATTCGCATGAATAAAGGTAGTCGCAACACTTTTAGCCGAATGCGTCGATGGTCGAGATCTACCGAGGCATCAACGGATACATTATAAGGAACTCGTCGGGAGGTCCTCTCTCTTCTAAGCTTGATTTCTGATGGCCGAGGTCTATCCAGACATCGACGGATACCGTACACTTGTCAAAGGCCCGTCTTTCTTCCGAGCTCTTTCGATCCTATCGACTTCGACTTCTTGCACATAAGTCCACACGGGAAGCTCCTTCGCCATGGTCGCCAACAAATCATTTCGAACCTTGACGGATGCGAATGAGGCTAAAGCCGGGCGGACCCCGACCGGCAAAAACTGACCATAACAGTGAAAGAGAATAAAGAAATGGAAGAAGAGGAAGAGAGAGAGAGAGAGGGGGATGGAAGGGAAAGGGCAAAAGAAAGAGAGGGAACCAAAGAGCCCGACAAGACAGGGACACCTCGTAGGCTAGGATGAAACTAAAGCAGAACGATGTCTTTGCTTTTCTCTAAAGCTTTTTTCCGGTCGTCCCTCCCGCCAACGAATCCGTCCCCGCTCAATCAGCCAAAAACCTGGACTCCATTCGCAATCCCACTACAGCAAAATCTTCACTTTAGAGTGGCTCCATCTCATATCTCCAGCCGGTCTGGCAGTTCTTTTTACCTTCCCTCCAACTTTAGGCACCATTATTAGATCGAATTTCACGTATCTAGTTAGATTCGCACGAGTGATAAGTCGCACGCGCGTTGACATCGAGGAGGGCTTTTCGCGGCGGGGATCCCGTCTCGGTCGCATCTCTGGATGGCTCCCCCCCGCCCGATTTCCTGCCGAGGAATTCTTCGGCCGCGGCAAAACCCGTCTTTATCGCCATCTCGTGGAGGGCCGGAAACTCTCGTCGAAGGTCTTGACCGAGAAATTCGTTGGTTTATATCGGATTCTAGATGAGTGAGCTACCAACTTCGCTCGCAAGTTACATAAATATGCCTTATCCCTTCTTTGACTAGCCTAGACTCTTGTTGGAGATTTTGGTAATGGCTGGTGAAGGCCAGCAGGAGAAGTACGAATGAAAAAGTAGCACAATCTCTACGCATGAAGTTAATAAGGATCTGCTCCACAAATGAAGCAGTGGAAGGAACATTACCATTTTCAGCAAACCAAGATGTCTTTGTAAGGATCCTCGAGAATCATATTCTCAACTCCTTGATGATCCTCTGATCCAAAAAGAATAAATAAATCCCTCGATCGAATAGTTTTTAAACTTTCGGTGTTATTACAGTTTGCCTAGGAATTACAAAAAAAAAAAAACTAAAAGGTGGTCACAAGTTATATTCAAGACGTGTCCATCAAGCAATTAGAACTGTCCCCATACTGACAATTACATGATGTAATTTGTAAACCATGCAAGATATTTGATTCCTGCTCCTTGAATTCAGTCACCTTTCACGACTTAGTTATCGGAAACCCTGAGGTTATCCTAGATTTTTGCTTGTTAGCTACGAAACATATGAAGCTCGAAGCAACTACTGATCGACCTGTCTTGAGATCAAAGAAGGCAGCCATGGCAGCGGAATGTAGGTCGTCGTCGACGATGGTGGTGACCTAGACAAAAGAGATGGGGGTTTGTCGAAGGGTTTTTCTCAGATTGAATCGAACATTTAACAAACACGCACATCATGATCTAGCAACAACGGGGGCATCGATGGAGACAGTGGATGCTCACTTTCTATGGAAAGTAAAACACGACATGAGCGCTTGTTTTCCGAAAAATGATTTGGAAAACATTATCCTAAAAATAATCGCTTGCATCGTTTATCATGAATAAAAATACAATATTTTCATCGCTATAATTATTGCTAATAATGGAAAAAATTCATTTAACATTATTTTAAGTAATAAAAATAATAATTTTTAGAAAAATAATCTCCAAATCATTCATTTTCAGCGATAGAAAACCGAGCCTACCTTTCACAGTTTCTTCTAACCTAATCGGGGCCGGATCCCGGGTCAGTTCAGCCCGGCCCACAATAGCCAATGTTTTTCCTGGGCCTTGCACTGGCCCATAGGGCCCAGTTAATCAGTATTTTTTTTTGTATATTACCACGGGCCACATGGTGAAAGCCCATGAGATGGTTTCAAGAAAATTTTCACGAGTGTCCCCATTTCAAACTTTTTTCCGGAAAAATGACGAAGGGGAGATGCAATGCCATATTTTGAAACCACCTCCTTTTTTCTGTGGATCCATTCCACTAAAAATTCTAAACCGGTACCCACTGAAATATATATCCCAAATTAATCTTCGCCTCGCGAAAAATCTCAAATGGGCATGCCGCGACACAATTACCTTGAAATATCACGTTATAATGTATATGTGTCAGCACATGTAGTAGACGACTGTAAGACGGATTTTGTGTGGAGAATGACAGGTCCGACATGGAAATTTGGGTCGAAAATACCAGTCTGGGTTTTTTTTTTTGTGAGAAGGGTGTCAATCGAGGGTAAATGTATCGTGAGGGTACCATTCGAGATGTTTTATAGGACGAAAATTAGCCCGAGACAAATATGCCATGAACGTATTAATTTGACATCTTTAGTAATAGTAACCTCCTTTTTCCCTCTTCGTTTTGTTTACATGGTAGTTATGAAATTTTGAAATATGCAAGCCCCATGTCCCGTGGTGTCGCCGTTGAGGGACATGCTCGGGGGCGATGGGGCTCAGCATCGAAGTTGGAGATCGTACGAGAATATTCGCATTTTACCGAACACGAGATTCCTAAGAACGTAAAAAAAAAATAATGAAACGGGACAAAGGTAAGAGCTATCTAAAATTAATGTCTCACTTTTAGACGATTGCGAAATCAATTGGCTAAGTTTGGATTAGGGTTTTTGCTTGGTTTAAGGATTGGCTCAGTTGGGACTTTAGTCAAAAGGGGTGCAAAAAAAAAAAAAATCACGCGTTTATTTTGGGCTACGTGTTGAAAGGGAAAACAATGATAATATAAAAAAAGCTATTGGGAATTTTTTTAATTAATCTATGATAATTATTCCACAAAATAACGAAAAATAAAATCATGAAAAAATTTCAAATAAGGGTTTGAAATACTTGAAGTGCCTTCGTTATTTATAAAATGGCATCACCAAGAACATTTTCGCCATTTTTTTTTATCTTTCTCTTTTTTCTTCATTTTTATTTTTAGGGAGAAAAATAATGAAAAAAAAGAAATGATGAATATAGCCTGGGTGAGATCATCCTTTAAAATAACAAGGGCAGTTCATGCAATCGATCAAAATAATATCCATTTTAGATTCTTATTTGAGGAAATGAGGACATTTCAAAACTTTGATTGAAATTTTTCCTTAAATAAAAAGAGCGAAATATGGAATAAGTTCCGATTTTTTTTTTCAAATAAGAGGAGTCGTTTTGGAAGTAGGCAGTGATTATTTTTAGTATGTGACGTGAGATACTTTCGAATCTAATGAATGTTATTTTTAGCATGTTTTGGCGTGCCTATGACCTTTTCTTTAGACATCATGTTTTTAGGCAACCAATTATTATGAGCTCAATCCCTTTAGCTGTTTTGACCAACCAAACCAACTGCATGTTTCGTGCAACAGCATTTCTGCCTTCCTGATTTGGGCAAAGCGTCCACATTAGGCAATTTTCCTTTTTAGTCATGTGTTGATCGATATCTCGTCACGAGAGATTGGGCGCCTAGAGATGTCGACTGCGCAACTCTCGGGACATAAACTCGAGCGTCATTGGTAACGGACAACGACCGTCTCCCGAAATCGAAGGGTAGCAAGCTTAGTTCGACGAGAATAAAATTTGATCAGAACAAAAATCATTAGTCGACTATATGAACTTGTGGATGGCCTAGGGCGAGTCATCGAAAGTTGTCATCTCCATCGCCCATTGACAAAAATTATCAACCACGAGATATCTCAAATTGTGGCCAAGTGTCGGGATGGTGCAATTATTGAGCATTGGCTTGCAAAACCTATGAAGGATAGTGGGTGCCGAATTGGTAACCTCTCCTACAAAATCAATACTAAATAACATAAGTTTACGGAAACTACATTAACATCGATATCAACTTACCATCATTTACCGAATTTAATGTTCACTGTGAAATTTATCTTCGCCTTTAAATAATTTCCAACTATTTTACCTCTCCGTTCAAGATCCAGAAGAGACCATTTACAACTTTTATCGATTTGGTTCAATCTAAGTTTGAAATATAATTTGTTTTTTCACCGAAACAAGTCTCTAGATATTCTCTTGCTCGGCTTAAATGAGCAAGAAAATTAAAGCGGTCGCTAATCCGTTCGACGTCACTGTTACTTCGAGATTGCTTCAACTTGTTGTGCACCTAATTTAGATAATTGGCAATGAAAAAAAAGAAAAGAAAAAAAAAAGAAAACATATTAGCTACTTTCCCTGTAATGAAATTCCATAGCCAAAGAAGTACGGGCGTAGATTTGAGCCGTCGATCGTGTCATTTTCAATAACGCGATCATTTATAATCTAATTATTGAATTAGTGAAAATGGTCCATTTGATAATAACGATGCGAATCTTAATAAAAAAATAGAGTAAAACTCAGATATTCAGCAATATGCATAGCTATCGATGAGCTCTCTAGAATACCAAAATGCCTATTTTGGTGAAATTTTTCGGAACAATGCACCTAAGACGGTAATGGATCAACACTAATGGCGGCTTCGTGGTCCCTAACCCATACGATTCACTCAGGCCAAATATTCAAAGAAAAGAATAATTATTCAATTTTTTCCACCAAAAAAAGAAGAAGGAAGATTGAAGGAACGAGATTGACTTTCGTTGCCCTCGCAGTGGAGTGCAATGCACTCGATCCAAATCAACCATTCCATTCTTGAAGCAATTATTTCTTAATTACAATATCTTGTTTTCGATATTTGAAAACGACACAGTTGTTGGTGGTGTGGCTCCTTGAGTGACGCCATTTATAAAATTTCCCCCCCCCTTTTTTTTCTCATCAGCTGATGGAATCACATGCCCTTTTAAAAATTGGTCGCGGTCACAGCACAAGTCGAGTGGGTTAGGACTGATCGACTCGAAGCAACGCTTGAACAACCGTTGTTTTCAGGAGAATTATTTATTAATTACGATATTTTATTTTCCTTTTTTATTTTTATTTTTTGTAAGTAAAAATTAAAGGGTCATGGATAGAATCTTATAGGGTGGCTAATGAATTTAATTTAGGAGACATCAGCCTATGATTACATCCACGTGTTTACTGTCTTCAATCATTCAATCTGATCTTTGCCTCTTCCTTTTTTCTTATTATTATTATTTGGCAATTGGGGTATCTTTTTTACTTTTTATTTATATATTATATATTTTTCAATAAGCCCGCCCCCCCAAACAAAACAAACCCACGCCCCATGTTTCCTAACGTACGTGAGGGGCTTACTGCTGTCATCCGTCGTTGCCTCACTAAAATATTGTGCCGAGGAAAAGAAACAGAAAAAAAAAGATTTTTGGTCGATTTTTAATAATTAATTGCGAGATTTGGGTGTTTGAATTAGATGCACGGTACGGCCAACTACCGAATTTCTCTACTCGCATCATTTTTTTTCCTCTTATCTATGAATTTATAGAGTGATTTCATAGAGTAGACGGTTTATCCTACTCATTAGGTTTTCTATTGTTAGAAAAAGCAAAAAAAAAAAAAAGATCAGATGAATTTGAGGTTGAAGATGATGGTGAGGATCATAAGTTGCGCAATTTTGTCAAACAACTACTCAGTTTCATTTCAAGCGGAGGCTTTGAAAAAGTTACGTGGCCAAAGCCCACAATTTTGAAGATAAGCTCTTTTGGACCCACCGAGTTTTTCAAGACCGAGCACCAACATTCGTTGGCATTTTTCGTGAAATTATTCCGATTTTTTTTTTCCCAATTTCGAGCTCCGGCCCTGCATTCTCGAAACTCGGAGCTCGAACCGGGCGGACTCGGCCGACATCCAGAACCGCAGGAGAACTTGCCCGGTGCAATTCCATTCACGTGGATTTTGGGTTACATTTTTTAGGCATGGAAGATCGCTGTCCGTGAGCTCGACGCGGCCATGTTTTGTGAAATCTCCATCTTGGTCGGCGACCCCCCCCCGGTGGCGAGAGGATGGTGTGAATCGGGGTTAAGCTGCAGTGCAAAGGCGAATCAGATCTCGATCCAATCAACCATCTTCGGAAGTCAACGTTTGGAGGGCCAACTGTCGTTTCGACGCTCGGCCACTCCCAAAGACTAATGAATGCCTAATCTCCGTTTCAAAGTACAATAAAGTAAAAAAAATAAATAAAAATAAAAAGAAAAAGAAAGAAAAAGGGTTTCCTTTTCCTTTCGGCCTTTTGTTTGGCATTATCCACAAATGCCCCGCTTTTGACTTGGCACTCCGGCACGTGACGACTTCTCGTCGTCGTCTTCTTTTGACGGCGAAGCGGATTTCTTTTTTCGCGTTCTCACTCTTTAGGTATGGAGAGGATAATTATTTCACGGCACAAATTATCGAATTTTTTTATAAATTTATTATAATTACGGAAATTTAATTTTAAATATTTTTTTATCAGTTGAGTCTTAAACCTTTCGCACTTTTCTCGATTCAGTCCATTTGGCTGATTGGCACCGACGTGGACAATTTTAAATAATTTTTTTTGTCTTTTTTTTGTTTTCTTTTTTTTTTGTTTGGGTCGGCAGGAGGTCATAGGCGGCCAGCATCGACATGAACAATTTAAAATAATATTTTAATAATTTTATTTCTTTGTAAATTTTTTTTTATGTTTTTTATAATTTTTTTGGTTAGGGTCAGCGGTCGGCAAAGGGTCACAATTCTTGCCCAATGGCCAGCAGCCTCTTGCTAGCCTTAAGAAAAAAAAAAGACAGGAAAAAATATTGTTAAAAATTATCACCATCAGTGTCAGCCGACCAAATAGATCAAATTAACACAAATGCAAAAAGTTTATGACTCAACAAAAAAATTTGAATTGACATGATTACAATATATTTACGAGCTTTTTGTTAGTATTCTTTTCGATTTCATGTGCCTTTAGATTTGTGTGATTGCATGTCGTGCAGTCAAACGATGTATTAGGATAAAAATGCTGTTAGTATTGGAACGTCTCTCCCCCTCTCCTTCTTTTGGCGGATATAAATCAAGATATTTGCTTTTTACGAGTTTTGATATGTTGTTCTTTTGCACTTGTTAATAAGCAACTAGATCAAGAGCGCACGAAGCGCATTACCTTTGAAACTTCTCTTGTGGCACGACCAAAGGGTTATAACCCGGTAAGGGTCGAGATCTCGAAAAGCATTAATTAACATCCATTTAAAAGATTGGCAGGCATTGCTACCAAATTGTCTGGGGAGTACTTGTCACCACACATTAAAACATGGGAAGTATCAAAAGCAAGGATAAGGATGTGCTGTTATGGCATGCAGAAGCCCTTCTTTTTTTTTTTGGGCAAGAAAGACTTGCGTTGAAATGACAAACTAGGAAGCGTGTTCAGAATCATTAGAGGTGTTTACCATCTAAGCACATGACCTACCATAAAAGCTCAATTCATGCACCAATCCCCATTTCCAATTTGTCCCCCATTAAAATCACAATTGTGCCTTTAGGAATCCAGAGGATCTACTAATCTCTCGACAATCTGCTTGAATTTCTCAATTTCAGACGTGTCAAACCAGCATCAGCTCGAGTTAGGTTAGAATTCTCTCTCTCTCTCCCTCTCCCTAACATGGTGTTTGGTCGAGTGTGGTTGGTGAGTTTGGAGGTTGATTTTTTGCGGTGATGTGTGGATTGTTTGGGTGAACTCCGTTTGATAGTTTGATTTGGTACTTACTAGCATTGGTCTAGCTTGAATTTTTTTGATCGTGAATGAGAATATGTTATTTAATTTAGGTTTACGGAAGGTAGAAGCTAAAAAGATGCGAAGATTTGAGGGTTAGATGCAACCGATTCACTCTGCCATAGTTTTGAAAATTTAAACCGTGTTCAGTGTTTAAATTGCTATCTGTGAAATCCCCTCTTTTAGGCCCATCATAAGATGAACGAAAGTAATGATTTGTTTTACTTTATTTCAAGCCATGTGTACTTAGGTTATGAGGCCCAATCCCATTATACACGAGATAAAAACATCTATCGATCAAGGCCTGACCATATTTTAAATTCGCGGTAACGAATTGATCGGATCCTTTTAAGTATTTTCCTTAGCGTAGAAACGTGATTGGGTATGACCGAGTTCCCCATTTGTGAGGAAGATTTTGCTCGAATCGAAGGCCGTAAATCGACTGGAATCAAATCCCCATGAGATCTATCCAAAGCAACGGATATAATTAATTCAAACTTTAGTCAAGTCCAGACAGGCTTTGTCCTAAGCCGTGGCTCATGGACCCGGTTCGCCGGGGGCCACAAATCGCGACCATTAAATGGCGAGGATCTCATGGCTCGGGACCTCCGAAATCAACGATCCTGATTCACTCGGTCCGCACAAAAGTGCAGCCGAGATATCGACACGTGGACGGAGGGAGCGTCTTTGAAGACCTCCCTCTGGACCAAACCCCCCCTTCTTCGAGAACCGGTGGACTCGAGCGCACCGTATCATTACCCCCGCGCCACCTCGTGCGCGAGTGCGAAACCATTTCCGTCGCCTCCCGCGCGTGCGCGCACCCTCGCAAGCGACAACAAACAGCGAATTTCCCCCTGCGTTTCTTCCCCACTTCCTTTTCCTTCTCCGCCACAACAACAAAAGACTCTTAGCGACCGGGCCAGTCAGAGAGCTCCACGTAGCAAAACCAAACCTTTTGACCCATTTGTTGTCCAAAAAACAAGACAAGAGTCCCTATCGCGTAGAATCATTTGGAAAAAAAAAAAAGATTTTCCCAAACTTAAAAATGAATTTTTTTAAAAAATATAACAACTAACGGGAACGTACGTAACAGTTTTAATTCCAATCATTTTCAGAAATGGCAATTTAGTTGCAAAATATTAAAAAAACAAGAGAACTAATTATTAACAAATTGGCGTTTAGACAGATAGATTAAGCTACGCTAATCATCGAACAACAACAACTGACCACGCATTGACGCCGTCCCTTAACGGCGACCACCTCGCTCCGAGTTCCTCTTCCGGACCAAGGAACCCGTTACCCACCCCGAGCTTTCTCTCTCCTCGCTCTTCCCCAACCGTCAAATCATTTCTCCGTCTATTCTCACCACGCACGCACGCCCACCCGCCCAAAAAAAAAAAAACTGCGACGATTCTCTCTCTGTCTCTCCGTCCTCTTCTCTCTTGGCGAGATACCGGAACTTCGCCGGAGACTCCACGGGCTCCGACCGCCGCGCGAGGGCGGCGAGAGATAGGAGCGAGAAGAATATGAAGGAGAAGTTGACGACGCCGCTTCGAGAATTTTGAAATCGGGAGGTTTTTGCGGAGTTGACGTGCAATGCAGGGAAGAGGAATCGAAGTTTATTAAGGCTTTCGGAGGAGGAGGAGGATCTTGCAAGGCACACTCTCCGAGGCGATCCCTTGTTGTTTCGGTTTCGGCCCTTGCCTTATGCCGTAATTCATTCCTTTTCTCTCTCCTTCTGCTTCGCTGTTTAAATTTCTCTCTCTCTCTCTCTCTCTCTCTCGGAAATTGCCTTTGCTGCGAGAGAAGGTTAGTCTTTTTTTGTTTTTGTCCCTTGCTGGAGCTGTTCTAGTTGAAGTTGCATGAGGAGCGTCGCATTTCGCTTTTGTTGTCCTGTCGGGAAGCTTCCTTCGTATGTTTGGTCCTTCGTCGGGCTCGAAAGTTCGGTTTTTTCATTCTCGATTGGGGTTCGGTTGGAGGTTCTCTGAGCATTCGGTAGCTGAATTTGGTGGAATTAAGGGCTGTATTTGGTGTACGGCTTTCAAATTTGAGCTGATTATGCAGTTCTGAAATGTGTTTTCTTTTTTCTTTTTTTCTTTTTTTCGTTTTTTGTGGTGTTGCCGTTTCTGCTAGTTGCTTTGCGTGTTTGCTCTGCGGTCTTGCTTTGGAAACATCAATTGATGCAGGATTCTGCAATTAATTCAGCATAATTGTCAGTTGAATTAGCTTGGCGAATTATAGTGAGAATTCTTTCATGTCTTTATTCTGTTTTTCCGCGAATGATTCTCCATGTCTTCCTCATCATAATTGCATAGTTATATGCAAGATCTTTTGCTGATTCAAGCTGGAGATTTTTGCCAACCTAAGTTCTTCTATTGGATTTCACCACACTTATCAACCTACATATTCTGTTTGACGGTCTCGCGTATGCTTGTAATATTTTGCGGAAGGGTAAGTCTGGGTTTTCTTTCCAGGTTTCTGTACAACCAGGAGTCCTTTCATGCTGCTTTATTGAAGAAAAAAAGTAGGGGAGTTTCTAGGTTAAGTGTTTGATCATGCCGTCTCCAATGATGGACCTGAAGGGCTTATCCTCAGCATACCACATTTCTGAAGATGTCCATTTCCCCAACGAGGTATTGGCAAATTATGCCTTTGCTCATTCTCCTATTCTGTTTAACTGCACATGTGTGGTCATATGGGAGGATTCGGCTGGAATTGAATATTTGAAGTGCATCCTTCGTTTCATTATCCACTCTAGTTGCCTGACTTCATCTCCTACTTTACAGAGGCAGGTTGGGTTTTGGAAGTCAGAGGCTGTGTCTGATCAAAATGGTCAGTGACAAATTTTAGCAAGTCATCGTTACTTTTACGAATGGCATCACCGTGTGGCGCTGTACCCTTTCTTGTCCTTGAGGCCGAAAGTGCTGTACTTTTAGCAGTACTGACAGCACTTTCCCTTTGTATTTGCTTCCTACACTTTTCATGGTGAAACAACACTGCTGCTGCCAAAATGAACACGTTATGGAAGTTCCTGTGTCCTCTCTCTGCTTCATTTGTGGCATGTCTTTCAAGGAGAACAGATTTATTACTTTGGAATCATGTCAAGTGAAAGTATACTTGCAATATAATTATGTGTTCATGTGGTTGGTTATCCCCCTCCTTTTAGCCCCAAGGAAGCTCAAAATTGCCCCAATATTGCTTTGAAGGATTGTCCTGCATCATATTCATGCAGACTATGCTGTGACTATGGATATAATTGTTAAGATGGGAATCTGGTGCATTCTCCTTCACATGCTGGTTGAACTTTGCTCAAGAGTAGTTTGTCCTCACTGGTTGAACCACAAGTTCTATTACTATCGATGCCTACAAATTACAAATAAATTTAACAGTTCCCTAAGGGCAAGTCTTAGAATAGTAGAGGGAAAAAATTTGAACTTGATGGCAAACTGCTTGTAAAGAATGTTTGTTGCTCGACTTTATTGGTCAGGTTACTTGTTAACTTTACTGAAAGTTTATGATGAAAATGTAATTAATGGTGCAGCCACATCTAGATACTTAAATATCATCTTGATGGTCTCCGCTTGTTTTTGCATGAGTTCCATGTGTTAGGGTCATGTATAAAAGAGGTCAATTGCTCTTGAAGGGTAATGTTTGATCCCTATCCTATTCATGACATGGTAGAATTTTGCAAGTTTCTACGTCAGCTAGGATGATTTTCTCTTGTCCCTTGCCTTGGTGTGAAATCAAAAGGTGAATCCATATGTGAAAGTGACCGTACATGATCGAGTGGACTATTTGCCCTCTCACTGTTCCGCGGATTCTTCAGTGGATCAGAAGGCAGTTGAGTGATCCGTTATCCTATCTGCAACCTTTAAAGTCATAATAGGACCCAGTAGCAGACATGGCTTTGAGTGTCATTCCGGTCTACTCTGCTTGGTATTTATCTTGTAGTTTCTTAGTGTCAAAAAACGTGCACAAAGTAGCCGTCCAAATTTATATGTATCGATATGAGCTGTATTGTGAACTGGGAATTTATGCAAGATAGTGTCTGGCCAATAAACACACTGAAAACCAAAGGTGATGCGACTTGTCTAATCCTTGTGGAATCTGCATGGTAGTTGAAGTCCAATAATTCTTCTTGTGAAGGGTTGACTATGGGGCCAGCTTAAATATTTCATCTTTCTAGTCATTTGTCTCCAATGTGGTCTAGACAGATAGCAAAGTTAGGAAGTGATTGCCAATTCAAGATGGGTACCCCTTCTACCGGAGGGGCCATATGCTCTATAACCACGAACTGTATGAATGTATTCCTCAACCCACACAAAATAGGCTGATTGGCAGAAGTCTGCCATGGATCTAGCTTAACTGAGTTCATGTTTCAAGAAGAAAGGTTGGGAAAAACAGTTCAGTTGAGGGGAAAAGTGCATACTTTTTTGTGTTCTGTTCTTGAATTTCGATCTATGGATGCGTTTGTTGATTGGGGGGAGGAGTCAATAGTATTTTTTCACCTAACTTTAAGTCAACCTTCCAGTGTTTGCAAACATTGTCAATGGAACTTATACTTAGATGCTCAGGACAAGGCATTCGATTCCCAGAGCATCTGTAAGGTGTGGTGTCTGTTGTGATACAGACATTTACAGCTGCCAATAATGATCCTAGAGTGTGGACCACCTGTGGTAAGAAAATGGATAGGAATGTAAACGTTGTACGAAAGGCGTCAGGTTGCTTTGGTTCACTAGTTGAGCTAGATAACGGATCTAAAGTGGTACACGGGGCAGTATTCATTTTGGCATGCCAGATTAGATTGCATGACACGCCATCTTTTGAAATTTATTGTGAGACATAAGTAATTTGCACTGATGGTATTGTATTAAAGTCTGATGATTGTTTCCTTATTGATACTTCTACGATATTGCTTTTATCATTCAATTCCGAATTAACCATACACTGGAAAAAGCAGCCTATGTGTTTTGTCGGATGGGGGGATAACTTTTTTTGGATTCTAAGATAGCAGTGAGTTTCTTCAATTTGTATAAGTTGATTGATTCCAGCGTAATTGTATGCTGGGACACATTGATTTGCAAACAGCATGAAGCTATCATTAGTAGCAGTAAGCTTGTCAAGAAAACTCAATCTGCATTCATTGTGCGTTGGGTGGACATTGTGCATCCCACTGTTGGATTTTATCATTTTTGGTTTGGCGTCTTCTCATTTTTAATAGGAATAATTTTTAATTTCTTCCTTTGGTGTTGCTAAGGCCACTATAACAGAAATGATGAATGGAGTTATGGACTATTTGAATAGGAAAGAGTTCCAAATTAGTATAGCTTAGATTCTATTTATTTTCCTCATCACTGCTGGTTTTCATAGACATTCTCAGACGAATCAAATCTCGACAAATCAATTTTGACATTTCTGAGTCACTTTTCTGTTAACGTCAGGATCATTAGGTGGAAAGTATTTCACTTCTTCAACCCTGTCCAAGCTCTCACGAATGGAATTGCCAGCAACAATGTCTGCTAATCTTCTTGAGCCTTTCCCAATGAGAGAAGAGAATGCTAATGTTGGCTTAGATTCAAAGGCTACTGCAAGAGACAGACACTGTACTCAGTCTTTGGCTTTGTTGGGACCTGCAGACTGCACTCCAGGATTGCAAACTAGTTGGAATGGAAAGCCAGCTCCACGCCTTACGGAAAGTGAAAGAAGTAATTTGATGGGTGCTTGGTCTGAGAACAGTCTATTCTCAAGCTCATTGTCGGAGTTATTTAGCAGGAAAAGTAGGCCCTCTCTCCTCATTTCCTCAATTATGTTCAAGTTCCTTCTACGAAACTGCTCTAATTAATATTCTGTCTCCAACTTCTCTGACGTTTAATTTTGTGTTGCATTGCAGTTCTTTATGATACTGCTTGCTGGTTCTTTTAAGTTGGCTTGTGGTGCTTCTGTTTATCTCATTGGTTTTGCATCTTCCTGGTGCAGTGAAAGTAACATCAAATAGTGCAATGTATGGCCATTCAATTGACACCGTTCACTATGAAGAAGACGAAGTACTTGAATCCTTGGAAGAAATTGAAGCACAGACAATAGGAAACCTGCTTCCTGATGATGACGACCTGCTTTCTGGAGTGACGGATGGACTTGACTGTCTTGCGCAGCCTAAGGCTGGGGATGATGCGGAGGACTTGGACTTATTTAGTAGTGTTGGGGGAATGGATCTGGAAGATGATGGTTTATCTGCAGGTCAGAAGAAGTTTGAATTTACTGGCGGTGTGTCTCCATCAGGAAATAATGCTTCAATTGCAGGGGAGCACCCTTATGGGGAACACCCTTCTAGGACACTGTTTGTGAGGAACATAAACAGCAATGTTGAAGATGCCGAGCTACGGGCTCTTTTTGAGGTTTTGCTCTTTTTTTGTTTTCGTTCTGTTTTCTTGACTTTATTTGCAGGTTCTTGGATATGATCCATTCACATCTTCAACACGTGGCAATATAGAATTAGCTTTGACATATATTTCCTATGTTGGCTGGTTCATGACCCACCGTGTTCATTTTGCAGCAATATGGAGGTATTCGCAATCTTTATACAGCATGCAAACATCGGGGCTTTGTGATGATATCTTACTATGACATCCGAGCAGCCCGAACTGCCATGAAAGCACTCCAGAACAAACCTCTAAGGCGTAGAAAACTAGACATTCATTACTCGATTCCGAAGGTAATCTATCTTGTTTTGTCCGTGTTGATGTATGGTTCTTGTTTCTAAGATGGATATCTCCCTTTATGGTAGTATTAATTTCTTTGCCATGTTCACGTGCTTAAATTATCTAGCACGACCCTAATGTTCTGTTCTTTTCCCATTTATTAGGACAACCCTTCAGAAAAAGATATTAACCAAGGGACTCTTGTGGTATTTAACCTTGACTCTTCTGTTTCAAATGATGAACTACGCCATATATTTGGTGTTTACGGAGAAGTCAAAGAGGTCAGAAATTCTGTGGGTTGTAACGTGCCTTTCTTCATAGAATTGCGACAAAGTGAATTGACTTGCATACGCGTAATCCTATTGCAGATTCGTGAGACTCCGCACCGAAGTAATCATAAGTTTGTTGAATTTTATGATGTTAGAGCTGCAGAGGCTGCTCTTCGTGCATTGAACAGGAGTGATATTGCTGGAAAACAAATTAAAGTTGAGCCAAGTCGTCCTGGTGGTGCAAGACGGTATGATTCTTTAAGCTTGACAACCTTAACAGTACTCTATTATCTTTGTACCTTTTCTTCTGTAGCCTGGGGACCATACTCAAACTTTTTCTACGAAGGTTGACACCCAAACATATATTGGTTATTGAATTGACAAAGTACCATCTCTGAAGCACGTTTGCAATTTTGGACACCACATCTGATTATGCAAAGACTTATTTATTCTTTGATTTGACTAACCTTTGCTGAGTATAGTTCTAACCTTGGTTCGAGATGTATAATGAGAGGAACTTTATCTGTTGATCTGTTACTGACTTTTCGTCACTCTGTTTATGCTGCAGCGTGCAACAACTGCCACAGGACTTGGAGCAAGATGAGATTGATCTTTTTCTGCAGCAGAACAGCCCCACAAATAACTCCACTGTCAGGATATCTGGTGTGTAGTTGCTGGAATTTCATTTACTATTTTAAATTAATAAGCAGGCAGTTCTCTCACAGAGCATTATTAGCAGGACTATCGTTGGGGACAATCATGCCTAACAGCATGGAAAATGGAACTAGTTTGGGTATGCACTCTGTAGGATCCCCATTTCTGGAAGCTGCATTTCATCAGGGGATATCTTCTAGCGTTCCTAGCAGCTTGCCTTCTTTGATGAGGGTCGGTTCAGTCGGAAATTATTCTGGCATTACTGAATCTGGTTACACCAAAGGACAACTGGCATTTGATATTCGACCAGCAGCTGGCGTTCATCCTCATTCTCTTCCAGAATATCATGATGGCCTTACAAATGGCATTCCCTGTAATTCTTCTAATATCATGGGGGCCAACTTTAACCAGATACCACTTGAAAGAATGGATCACGGGCAATTATGCAGAGTAGGCTCAGAAGGACACCCACTGGGGCTTAATGAAGGCGGTAAGTATGATTATCAAGAATGCTGTGTGTTTTCTCATCATCAGAGCTGCGTGCAACTAGTAAGGCATTGAATTTATTTCTTGCAAATAGATGTCGAAAATGCTCTTTCAGCAGGAAAAAACAAAAGGCACATTTGGTAATTTGGATAATATTTCTCAAGTAGACTCTCTTTTCTAAGTCATTTCGGGCCAAACAGGAAATCTAAAAATCCCAGACGTTGAGTCTCGATTGCCAAGAAGTTTTAAATTTTGGAAGATTTTTTTGAAGTTGCTTCATAGGTTAAGTGGACAAAAGGATCTGTATTTTGGCTGTTTTTCCTTTTAGATGGAGCGCAATGCAAATTACGTATGTAACTCACTGCGCCTCTTGAAGTTCTAACCTAAGGATCAGCTGGTTTCATTTATACTCCTGTTAGATATCTAGGAGGATCTTTTCTAATGCTAAATCACTATTTTTTGGGTCTTCTTTTGGATTTAATTGCGTGAGCTCTCTTTCTCAGTCTTTGGAGCTGCTCTGAATGGGAGCCAATCTCTTGCTGGACATCATCACACATGGAGCAATTCGTGTTCTCCTCAACCTCCAAGCCTCTTGTGGCCAAACTCTCCATCTTTTATGGGTGGAATCAGTAATGCTCGTCCTCTGCCAAGACTACAGGGACTCCCTGGAGCACCATCTCAAATGCTCAACACAGTCCTATCCATGAATAATCATAGCGTTGGATCTGCTCCAGCATTTAATTCTTCTATTTGGGACCGGCAACAACCATATATAGGAGAATCACCTGAGGCTTCTAATTTTCGTCATGTTTCTCTTGGAAATATGCGAATTTCTGGTGGCCCGCGGCATTCCATGGATTTTGTTGCTCATAACATCATTCAGCAAGCTGGCAGGAACTGTGTGGACTTGCCAATTGCCCCCGGGAATGTGGGACTCCAATCACATCATCAGCAGGGAATTATGTTTCCTGGGAGAGGCCACATGATGCCTGTTGTAACTTCATTTGATCCGTCCAATGAGCGTACTAGAAGTCGAAGAAATGATGGTGCTTCTAATCAGGTGGACAACAAGAAGCAGTACGAACTAGACATTGACCGGATAATGCGAGGAGAAGATAACAGGACAACTTTGATGATTAAGAACATTCCTAACAAGTATGTAATTCCACATCCAAATGAATACTCATCAACTTTTGTTCTGTTAAGGATGGATTCAATATTGATCAATATGTCCTAAGCAAGCATAGGAAAACAAATAACAGTCCTTGGCGTTTCTTCCTACTAATTCCTTTGGCCTGATACCTAAAGGGAAGGAAAAATCCTTGTTATTCCTCTCTTTGTATTTGTCATGACTTAGAAGCTATTGTGGGGACAGGGATGGAAATGGTTAGATCTGTTGGTCTGGTGATAGGATATGATTTACTATTCATATTGAATTCTTCCTATTTGCATTTGATTCAGCAGTGGCACAACAGCTTGTGCGCCGCTAGAATAGAGAGGGAGAAAGCTCAAATTTATAACTATATATTTGTGCCTGGTCATTTCTGGTTTCGCTGGATGGAGTGATTACCATTTGCTATTAATAAGTTCCCTTGGTAAAGGCTTATTTCTTAGTTTTACTTCATTGCCCTCTTTGAAGCATTGATTAGAGAATCATACGTATTTTAAAGGAGCACTTACTTCTCTTAGGTACCTAGTAAGTCTGAAGTTACTGTTACTGTTAAACACACAGGTATACTTCAAAGATGCTTTTGGCTGCAATTGACGATCGACATCGAGGAACTTATGACTTCATTTATCTGCCAATAGATTTTAAGGCAAGTGCATTTCTTTCCTGAAGTGAGTAATGTGGGCTTGAGGGATTAGGTTGGAGAAAGTGACGAGTCAATATGGTTTTTTCACTTTAAACTCCCATCCACTGCAGCTGATTGACTTTCATTCTTGATGCAGAACAAATGCAATGTTGGGTATGCTTTCATCAACATGACTGAGCCTAGCCAAATTATTCCATTCTATAAGGTATGCCTTAATTAGTTCAAAATGCAGCTGAATGGGGCATTCAGAGATTATAGAATGATGATCAGACCTCAAATATGATTTAACTCTCTATAGGCATTCAATGGGAAGAAATGGGAAAAATTCAACAGTGAAAAAGTAGCAACTCTTGCATATGCTCGTATACAAGGAAAAGCGGCACTCATTGCACATTTCCAAAATTCGAGCTTGATGAATGAGGATAAAAGATGTCGTCCTATTCTGTTCCATACTGAGGGACCGAATGCTGGTGATCAGGTATGTGTGTGGTTGCTTGAACAAAAGTCTATTTTCTCCGGCCTCATATGCAAGAATCTTTGTAGTGATGTCTACCGATTTGTTGACCCACAATTGAAATAAGTTGGAATATGATGGAAACCCAGTGAGATATCCATGGCAAAGCTGGACGTATCCTCATGCTGCTGACAACTTGGATTTGCAGGTTCCTTTTCCAATGGGGGTCAATGTCCGAACAAGACCCGGGAAAATGCGCAACAACATCTTCGAAGAGACCAGCCTGGGAAGCTTTCCAACCATGGCGGACGGTGAAGATTCATCCAACGGACTAGACACAACCGCAAGTTCTGCCAAGGATTTAGACTGAGGAAGCTGCATTTCTGCACGCACTAACTCATAGCCGAGTAACTCATCACTTTTTACCCTAATCTAATTTTCTTGACTTCTTGGGAAAATAGATTAAAACTGAAAAAATAGAAAACTAAAACCTTGTCTTTCATTTCCTCCGGAAGCCTCTTTGAAAGTTAAAGAAGTGATGCTCAGCTAGCGCTGAGCAATTTTCCGATTTTCTCTGGGACATTTTGCAAAGTTCCTGGTGGCAAAGGAGAAAATTTTTTTTGGGGGAGTTCTTCTGAAATTTTGGATGATCTTGACAGTGGTGGATGACCATCTATGTATTAGTATGGAGGCGTTCATGACGGTCAAGAGAGTTCTGCTGCAGCTCTTGGAGGCTTCTTCGCTATACATTCTTTTTCGACATTTTGATTTTTTGTCCTGCTTGTTTCCTTAGTCCTAGAGCCCCCTGTACCTCTTGTGAGGAAAAAACGGTCACAGGGAGAGCTTTTTTTTTTTTTTTTTCTTCTCATTGTTCTTTGTATTTCTATTCGGGTTCATCGACCGCCGGCCTCAGCTAACTGATTTGGGATAAAGGTGATGTTGATTTTTCCTTCCTTCTATTTCCTTTGTTGTTTTTGAAATTTTGAAGCGATGATATTGATATGATGATCATATACTCGCATATTTATGACAATCACCTTGTTAATTGTCTGGTATACTTGGGAGTTTTAGGTGACCGCCGCGAGTTCCGGTGGCAGTGGTCTATGCTTTGCGACTGTCCCTCTCTACTCTCCGATCTTGGATTGGAGATTTGAGATCTAGCGCCATGATATCCACTGGCTGTGGTCACTGTGCTTTGCCGAGCAATCGTTGCGACTGGTGGTTGTGGCCATATGCCCTTTTTGCTTGACCATCTTGCGGACACCGGGGTTTCAGATTTCAGATGTGAGATTTGAGGGTGTCGAACAGACCTTAAGTATCGCGAGCCAAACAGAAAACTTTGGGTCGGTGTGGGTTCCAGGTCAATAAACGAAAGTCCCGAACCGACCCGTTGAAACTTCAAAAAAAGAAAAAGAAAAAGAAAAGAAAAGGTGAAAAATGCATCAGGTTTTCTTGAGCAGTACGACTAAGACAGGAGGAAGAGCAGATCTGGAGAGAAATCCAACAGATCAAAGGGCACAAAAAGGATGAAAATCAAACCAAATTGTGGCAAAGAATAAATTTACGATTCGGCGCAGCTCGTGCTGCTGGCCGGCGATGGAATCGACTCTGCTTGCCGCCGTGGACAGGGGGGGAGGATGGAGGGACTGCCTTCTTTGCTTGATCAGCAAACAAATAGCTCGTCTTTGATGATCGCACGTCCCTCTTCGCCTACCCCGGTGGATTGCTCGAACGAGAGAGTGCATCATGGACGAATTCCGGAACGAAAATCAGCGTGGCGCAGCATCTCCGAGTGAGCGATGACCTTTGTCCTTTGTGTCACGGATCCATGGCTTCCTGACCAGGACGGGCCTGTACCGCGCCTTATCATGCGGCTAATTTATCCTCGCAATTGACCGCATCGCATCAATTTAGCTCGGGCATTCAGTTCCTCGAACGAGACATGCATATTGCTCCAGTTCAACAGCTAGTTTCAGTCCGTGGCCACTATCATTTCAGACGATGAACATCCGATTCCTGGATTCTTAGCTCGAGCAACCCCCGACGCTACTTTCCTTGAACCAATTTCATCGATCACTATCCATCCGTCACGCCTCATTCCGATGCCATAAGTCTTCGCTTTTCAACCCAAATGGGTGTAAGAGGAATCGGACGACGACACTTTCCCCAGTCGATTTTCGCGATGCCCTCGTTTGCGGGGCTATTTTTTTTTGTCCCTTGCGCTCTTCAGCCATCATCGTTGCTCCCTTGGGATTTACACGAAACAAATGCTCGCCCAGCAGAACGAGTCGCTACATTCAATCTGTTGCTTTTCTCGATCGAAACTGTTCGTAATCTCCAAACCGCTCGCGCTCTTCCCGGCGATGTGGCACCTCAAGTTTTCTTTCGCCTATTAGGCTTTTCTTGATCTTAGTTAATCAATGGAGGTTTCTTATGCTCTTGAAACATGGTGACAAACCTCTTTTTTTTTTTTTTTTTGCATTCGCTCGTACGGAAGGTTAATGTTTCTCTTACCCTTAGCATCTTAAGGATGCGCCTGTTTTATCGGAAAAATTCATGATAGAAGAAAATGTTTTAGATAGAAATTAATTTTAAAAAAATTTGGTGGTTTAGGAAAATTTGTTTTATCAGAATGAGAATTTGTCCCCCCCCCCCAATCTAAGCTTGTTGTTTTTCACCTCATGGAAAACTCTTTTCGTAGGTTGATTAGCTGTCTATTGTGCCAAACATCAGAAATTCCAAAAACAATTTCGCGGCAACAGTTTTCCTTTAAACAAACAAATCTAAACATTAGGTTGCATTTCCGTATCAACTCTTTGAGAATTTCATTTGATTTATCATTTCTCTTTTTATTTATCATTTAAATTTGGAAAAATTTCAAAAAAAGCCTAATTTCAAGGCATTTTTGTCTTTTTCCTTATTTGATTTTTTCTTTTTAATTAGGCTTTGTTGTTTTTTTTTTATTTTTTTTAAAATTTTAAAAAATAACCCCACACACAAGCAGGACGGGCCTCCTACCTATGGCCGTCTGCCTACCATTGGTTTTGGGGGGGGGTTGGCGAGGGCCAGCAGACCCTCGCCAAAATAGGGAGAGGGTTGGGCCCTCTCTCGAATCTAGGTAGGGGTTGTTGGCCCCCGCCTTGACCAGAGGAGTGTCGGCGACCCCCGTCTAGATCCGAGAGAGGGATCGACTCTCTCCCGATGGCTCTAGCCTTTGGTTGCGGGGTCTCTGGCCCTTGTCGACCCCCCACCAACATTGGGCTGATGGCTATATAGTAAGAGTCCCTGTGAGTGACTATTTTTTAATTTTAAAAAACAGAAAAAGAAAAAAATAAATAAATAAATCGAAATGAGAAATGACGAAAATGCCCTTTAGGCCAAGCCCTTTTTTGGAACTCTATGGCAATTTTAAGCTCTTATTTAAAACATATTATGCCATTTCAGTCCTTTATTTAAAATAAAATTTATTTGAGGTATTTATTTGAGAAAATGAGAGGGCTTCGGGCTTTTATTTGGAATTTTCCTTTTAAATTCGGGCTAGTTCCGGGTACTGTCTGGGGAAAAGCCCGGCCCGCTTGGCTCCGTGAACCCGCTCGCATCCCGCGGGACAAACAAGAGAGAACCGTTCTGCTCGTCCGATTATCCGCTCGCTCCTCCGTGATCGGTCGACAGTGTCGTCTCTCTCGGCACAATCTTGCCCCTTCGCTTCGATCGGTCGATCTTTGTTCGGCCATTTTCGAGACTCGAGAAAGCTCGCCATTGCAGGTGCATTTCTCTCATGTCTCTGCCTCTGATCGTGCCTCTCTTGTCTGTGGCAGCCTTTTGATGCGGTGGATCATTGAAGCGATGCATTTTTTTTTTTTTTGGGCGGAATCTTCTGCTATAGACGCGGTTGATCTTTTCTTTCTCCTTTATTCCGGTTTTTGGTTGCCGGTTCTGGAGCGAAGCACCTTGTGGATTGTAATCGGGAGGTCGCTTGGCATGCTAAACGTTGCGAGTTAGCATTTTACTTTGGAGCTGCGTCAAATGGACATGCACGCTTTGTATCTCGAGTTCTGTGTCATCGGCCATTAGCTTGGATCGATTCTCTGCGTATTTGGGTGAACTCCTCTTCGAAGGGATTCGGTTTGATTTCTCATTCTGTTTGACGCAAGCTGGAGAATCCAGCTCTAAGTTGTGTTAGGCTGGCTCTGGGAATGGCTGAATAGAGTCCTCTTCTGGTGCTATGTTATGTTCGTCTTGCTTTCATTGCGTGGTTTGACAACTGGTGGCAATGTGAAAAATGTGCCCGAGGATCCTAGAATCGGAAGGCAAAAAAGTTGAGATTAGCTTTTCTGGTAGTATCGAGAAGTGCTTGTTCAATGTGGTCCCCCTGATGCTTTGGCATCATGAGATGTTACTTGACGGTTCAAAGTACTGTTTCAAAGTTATTTTCTAATTGACATTGACTATTCAGCTTTGGACCATAACTTGTAAAGTACTTATTGTGCGAAGGCCAAATTCAACTTAACCTCGAGTTATCAGCCTACATATGGTTGACTCTTGACCATTGCTAGCGTATGTCTCAAGAAATTATATTTAGGCTTTCTATGAACCCTTTGCGGCTTGATGGCCGATTTTGTAATAATGGTGCTTTATTGGAGAGTCGAGAAATAAGCGACCTTCTTTGTACACAACTTATAATCTTGAGGTTTGTAGACGTAGAGGCTACAAAGTAAGCTTGCAAAATCTAGCAGTAATCAAATTAATGAATAAAAGGCCTTGGATGATCAACATGACTAGCTTCTTTTTTCCTTTTCTTCTTCGCCTATACTTAAAGCTTCTTAGATGAGCATTGCATGAATAAGATTTTATGGACATGATCTAGGGGCAATTAATGACAACAAAGAAGTTAAGGTATTGGAAGATTCCTTAATGCTGTAATTAAACAGAGACCATGAGAGGCATTGCAATGGAGGCAGGTTGTCACCATCAAGGGCTGTGATAAGAAATCATATGAGCATCATGTGCTGGATTATAGAAGAATTGGTCTACTTATGTTGTGTTTGGTTTGTGACAGCCACCAGGTCCACTCAAATTCCAATAGTCCAATAGTGATTAGGACTTCTTTGTGTTGTGGTTGTATCTTCGGTTGACTACAATTGACTTTTTGACTTGCCAGACTGGTCATTTCTTGAAAACATGTTAAAATTTGATAGACTTGGCTGGGTGTTTGGTAATTACATATCGTCAGCAAATCATTCCAGGGAAATCTATTTCAAAAACTCGTTTTAGCTTTACCATGTGGTCAAAGCTTGGCCTTTACTCCTCTATCCATGTAATCTTGTTCTTCTATCGACCTTCATTTTGAAGCTACTAAACACTTTATTTCAGAGGTATTACATCCTTTGACTCCTAGGGCAGGCGACAATTTGATTATGCGTGTGAAAAAGGTCTATTGAGTCTATGGGAGTTGTGGCTCAATCTAGTTCAATTTCCAGCATTGAAGTTACAAGATTCTTTGTAAGCACCTTGGCTAAATGCTCTCCCACATGTTTGAATTTTGACGGATGTATCAACGTTTTATGAAAGTATGAAATTGAAAAAGAGAACGTCTCTACAATGTCCTTGTTCATTAGGTTACCTCCAGTTCGGACCCTAATGAGGGCTACAAAATTAAATGTCTCTCGAGTTTATAGATTGATTTGGGTATGACACTTGAAAATGTCATTCAGTTTATGGTTGTTGCAGTTTCTGCAAAGCTAAGATGAAACGCAAGAAGAATAAGCACAAGGCAACTAAAAAGATAAGGAAGCGCACTCTTAGGACACATTCCAAGATGATAGCGACTTCTGCACCTGGTGGCGGGCCTCCTTCTAATCCCATTGGTATTCTGGAGGCTCGTCCAGCAAGTGTCATTCCATTGGAGGGTGGTCATACCATCGAAGCAACCCCATCTGTGACACATGAGGAGAAGAAAGCGGAAAAGGATAGTGAAAGGGTTGCGGGGTTTATTTTTATGTGTAGTGGGAAAACAAAGCCGGAATGTTATCGATATCGTGTTTTTGGGCTACCTATGGGACAATTGGAATTCGTGAAGAAAGTCAAGCCAGGTGCAAAATTATTCTTGTTTGATTTTGACTTAAAACTTCTCTATGGTGTATATGAGGCGACATCTGGGGGAGACTTGGACTTAGAGCCCATGGCATTTGACCGGAAATTTCCTTCCCAGGTATCAAGGAACTTTCAAGATCATCCATTCATTGCATCTTGAGAGTGGACTTAGCATTGTTTTGAATGTAGTGCGCTGGATTATTGGTTGATGATATAAGCATGCAACATGATTCTTTTTTGATTGATTTTGAATAAATCACCATCTCTTGTGTTTATTGAGGAAATGCACTCTTTTGGCTTGCTGGACTCTGGTACCACCTCTGGCTCTTATCCTTTGCGAGCTTTTGACTCTCTTTCATAGAAAAGTGGTGAAGTTAGATAGTTTTCTTATCTTTTATTTATTATTGTCTTTTCATGGTTTATTGAAGTTGGATGGGCAGGTATTTGTTGGACTGAGATGACTTAGGAATTACTGAGCCCATTTCAATTCCAATTAGTTCTGATTATGACCTGAACTTGTCCCGAACCTGATCTGTAAGCAATCGAGAACTGTATACTGCCCATACTGGTCTAGTTGCTCTTTTTGAGTTTTTTTGAAGGAATTGGTATAGCAATACACGGGTAGCTTATTCAATTATCTGAATAATCTAGTGTATTACAATAGAGGTATTTTATTAGATTGATAGTCGGGGTTGTAGTAATCACCAACTACTTTGCCAAGCCTTATAAGGTTTTCTAAACGGTACTAGTCCTACAACCTTGATTCCTCATTGCTGTCCTACTATAGGATTTGAGCTGGTTGGAACTCATTTTAACTGAACCTATTACCATTCCTAGAGGTGGGCGGTGGCTAAAAATTATCTCATGTTTAGCGTGCGCTTTGGAATGATTCTGCTATTTGCTTTTATATGCTTTTATTTATCATTTTGAGGTTTGTATTTAATATGGAAGAATATAATTCTCAAAAGCAAATGATGGTCTCTTTGGTGTCAAATGCTGATGTGGGTGATGTTTGACATAGTTCTTGCCAATGTGAAGATATTGTACCTGCACGTGTTATCATTTAAACATCCTTGGAAGAACAATTTTTTTTTAATTTATTGACAAATCCTTATAATATAATCCATGAGAACTCCTGATTAGATTTATAGAGCTAACTAGTGTTTATGTAGCATAACGATTGTTAATATAAAAATTGTATTCTTTATACTCCATTGTAACAACAAGAAATTGTATTTCACATAAAAAGAAGGCAAAATTAGTAAATTATGGAGAAAAAGAACTGGAATGTAGAAAGTTGATTATTTGCTGCAAATTTAAGGAAGGGAACTACTAAGATAAGACAATTCAACATTGAACAAACAAGAATTTGACTCAATTTTTTTTTTCTAACTTATGCTCGTACAAGTTCAAGTTACGATCCTAGCCAAAAGAAGTTCAAATTACACCATGAAACTCTTAAGTTGATTTAATGGACTCTCTTTTAAGTGAATACGTATAAGGGCGGCACCCCTCAGTACCTGTTTAACAAAAATCTTTTTCATTCAGAAGGAAAAAAATTCTGTCATTGCTAATTTATGGTTACTATGGGAAAGTGACGAGCATGAGTTTTTACCCGACTGTTGTGGCAGATAATGCGTTGAGTCTGACAGTTGTGGCATGGAGGAACTTGTCAGCATTAATTTGTTCCATATTCTGGAGAATGAAATGCAAGAGTCTCTGATCAATGTGTAATTTCTTTCTTGGTCATTACAGCAAAATTCTGTTTGAGCTTGTAGACAGCCAGTTGCACTGAATACGATAGAGACGAAACAACTGCATTTGTCATTTCGTGGGCTTTTCATTGATTTTGGTTTTGAGCTAATTACTTTGGGAATCATTTTCAGCAATATTTTTCATCTTCGATGGATATCTTATGTTCCTAGTGCCTTCAGGAAGTTATTTTGTTGACGGTTGTCTCACTTCTTTCCACGATCTAGGTGAGGTTTAGGATCTTCAAAGAGTGTTTACCTATTCCTGAGAGTGTTTTCAAGAAAGCAATTGAGGATAATTATGTTAGCCGTTCTAAGTTTCGACAGGAGCTCAACAGAAAGCAGGTAGATGTCATTCACTTTTTTGGCAACAAAAGGAATACCTGGGCTGAAAAAATTCCGATGGACTTTATCTTTGCTGTAGGTGAGGTCTCTAGTATCATTGTATAGGCCTATAGATGCTATACAACCTTCTTCTGTTGCCTTGCCCTATGAAACAATTCAGCCTGCTCGACCAGCTTATGCTCTGGGGAAACATCTGCAGCCAACGGCACGGTTTCCTCCTCCAGGGGACTTGTATCTACCTTGGAGGCAGCACACCAGTTCCCAGGCCATTCCCAGGCAGCAATATGAAAGCTCCATTCCACGAGTACAGTATGAACAATATCGATTGCAAAACCATATGGGACAGATAGAACCGGTTATGGAGTCCCGGTACAATGTTCGGCAACTTGCTCTTCCTCCTAAAGGTGGCTCACAAATTTCTGCAGAAGTTCATCAGCCATACTTCCCTGAAGAACCACAGTGTTCTCTGCATTGTCCATATAGAAGGTATTACGCAATTATATATTCTCTAATGCTAGTGTCATATAAAGAACTTTGCTTGGGCAATAGCAGATCTAATTTATTAGTGTCACAAATTGATTACTTCCTTGTGGTACTAATTGATTTTCTGTTGAAGACCCACGATCATTAAGAGTTTTCTAGTGTTGAGGTCATCACATTAGATGAGATAAGTCTTATCGGAAAAGTAAAGTAATTGGAAATAGCAAGTACATGGCAATGTGGGCTGAGAGCCGAATGCAGGCTATTGAAGATGCATCACTATGTGTCTGCAGCTGTGCTAGCGAGGGATCTTATGGCGTTATCTCTGGCCAATAGGAACTATTGCTGTAGGATGATCTTCAGAGATTTCTTGCTATCTTCCGAGATTATATAAAATTACCATATTTTTGGTATTTCGGTTATGATAGCAATAGGTCTTCCAACATTTTGTCATATTGAGTAGGCTGACCAGTGCTTTCTTGCGAGAAGATTCACGTTGATCATCCTTTTTTCAAGATATTCTTATATGTCGGCTTCGTCACACTTAATTTATGAACGGTTATTTTTGTTTAGAATGGTTCTGCTGTTATTTCTTTTGTGTGTTTTACCTTATGTCCCAAAAATAGGACTCACTCTAAATACTCAAATGAGAGGAATCTGGGGGATGATGTGAGAGGTAATCCCATGTTTTTAATGCAGTTTCTGTGCTATAAAGAAACCAATGATTATTTGTTAATAAGAAGAGAAAAGAAAAGAATAAACATCGATAACCTACGTACAGGCAGCAATGCTGTAATCATTAAAACTTTTCTTTTTTTAAAGTTCCTCGTTTTCCTTTTGTATTCTGGTGCATACTCAGGTTTAGTTCATAGAAAAACCTGTTTGTGGAAGAGACAAATTATCGAAGGTGGAAAAGTACCTAGGATATGTGTTTGGCGATGAACTTTCATTACACTTATGAAGATTTTATTTATTCATTTTCATTTCATTGACTGGGAAGCTTAATGAATTTAAGAATCTTCTGAATTCTGATAATATTGTCATTTTGCTTTAGCGTCGTCATGCCGTCGCAGCCAGCTTCTTATGCATACAAGGAATTGCAGTTAGCCTGCCAACCGCTTTATGCTGCTACTCTTGCACACCGGGAATTGCAGCTATCCTGCCAACCGCATTACAATACAACTTCTCAAGAGGGTCCTGCCCAAGCACATGCTGCTCCTCTTGCATGCAAGGAATTGCACGTATCGTACCACCAGCATGATAGTAGAGCTTCTCATGATGGTCCTGCCCAAGCAGATGCTGCTCTTGCGTACCAGGAATTGCAGCTATCCTACCGCCCGCATTATCATATAGCTTCTCATGATGGTCCTGCTCAAGCAGATGCTGTTCCTCTTGCAAGAACAATGCATGAAACCCTTGCTTCGCGCGAGGCAAATCTTCGAGTTTCTTCTGTTTATTCTTATCCGGTAGTTGCTCCTGCTTACCGCTGATTGGGCATAGAAGTGGTGATCCTTCTTCTTTAGCACAGTATTTTCCCTTAGCCTTGGTTTTGGTGATAGTTAGCTTTTATACTTCTCGTCACACGGTCCTCGGGTTCCTGTGGAGAGAATGTAACTCTCAATGATCAACGAGTCTATTCCAATATATTTAATGTCTTCACCATTGATACTCAGAATATGTTTTCCCTATAATGCTTGGCAAAATAACGTAAATCGTGTTGAGAAAACCATTTGAATATAGATGTATTTGGAGGTAGGTCGTCCATAACCGGACAAAAATTGCTGTAACCAGTTATTCTCTCTACTATGCAGGGCGCAGACAGGCAGCTTCTGAACGCGAGAATTTGGAGCTTCCTTGGGATTCCAAACTGGTTTCGTAGTTATGCTGGTGGTTCTCTCTCGGGACAGACTTGGTCGTCGCTGAGGTTTCTATCATGAATCAAGTATTCTCGTATCTAGTCGTGTTTGGTCTCGCTCCGTGGCTTTCTTCTTTTAGAGAGACCGATGTACATGTTGTTTCTAGAGAATTTGCTTTCCTCCTCAGATACTCGGGGACTTTTGTAGAGTGCAACCACAGGCTTAGAGTTCATCGTGAGCGGGGTTTAACATGACGTTTTGCAGGCAGAAAGTGACTGCGTATTGCTATAGACTATAGTTTAACAATAGGCCTCAAAATCTACGATCTGACGCTTGTCTTAGTTTCAGCGGGACGGTGTGAAGTCCCGCGAGGATTTTAGCGTAGTACTAACGTTTGGCTTTAGCATGCCAAAAATTGGTGTTCCTCGTTCATGTGGTCTTGTTTAAAAGTATCAGAATCGATGTTCAGCATGTCGAAGCTTTGACGTAGACATGTTTTAGGTTGTGCCGACACGCTGTTCAACCGTATCATGTCGTGTCGCGTCGCGTCCCGACACTAAAACCGGCCCGTGTCCTGCTTTGCTTTGGGGGGTTGGGGTTGGAACAGCAGTGTCTGGCCCCGATTTCGTTTCGCACAGAAGTGTGTTAAATGGAAATCCTACGTGAGCGGTGGCCAATGAAAGAGGGGTTCAAAAGTCGCCGACATCACCGCAGGAACCCCGCTCGCTCGAGTCCGACCTCGAGTGTTTGCAAGTCTTAGGAGAACGTGGTCGTCCTCTAATAATTGCACCTTCTCCTCCCCTGAAAGAAAATCAACAAGTTTGTTTTTGATTATTATTTCTATTTTGTTGTCGTGGGGTACAGATTGAGGACACAGACAAATTCTTTCAAGATTGGTGCATGTTTTTCTTCCGTCTATTATCATTATTTTAGAATGATCGATCCGACGGGTTCCTGTGCTTGGCATTGCGCAACAGTTTTGAGTTGCACATTTAAGCACTCCCTCCGCTCTGTTTCTTTCTTGACAATATAAAAGACAGGTCTATAAAATTGATTTATCAAGTGGCGTGTCGGATTTTCAAATACGCGTTTAACAAAATGGAGCGTGCACTTGACGTGTTGCCTTCTTTTTATTTCACAGTTTATTTCTCTTTGTGAGTCGATTCCTCCTCGCAAGACATACTCGTTGCGATTCGAGACTGGTCGAGCTGGCTTGTTTCTTGACCTTTATGTAGCTTGATATTATCAGTTGATCATCGTCTGAAACGCATGATGTTCACGACATCTCGTTATATGTAACACACGAAGGAACCAAATTTACCTTCAATTGCAAAGATTCACGTTGCAAAAGCCGCACAACAACGGCACTCATGAAGTGCTTTATAGTAGCGAGATCGTCTAAATTCAACGACTCGACTCGGCAGAAACTAGAAGAACACAACGCATGGAGCTACATCAAAGACAAATGTTCTCCCTTAACAACAAGTCGGGTGTGGGGTTCATGGACGTGCGGTCTGTCCATAGACTCAAAGCCCTGTCCTGGGCACATGTTCATGCACGTGGTTTCACGATTTTCCGAACAGACAAGACGCAAATGCCAAAACGTGCTCTCGTTCGTCTTCTCGGGGACAGCGCGTTTGGCAAAATTTTGGTAAAGCTCTTTTTGGGAGCCGTAAAGGCCCTTGAGCAATTGACAAATTTTTTTTTTTTTTTGGAGAGTTCTGAGGAGATACAGTTATATTTTCAAATGCCTCTAGACCTTTAGCTCAAGGTCGATTTGAAGGTGCATTTAGGCTTTTGAGCATTTCGGGAATGTTAATATGATTTGCTGTTTTTCAATTCTGCCCTTGCCTCATAAGATGCCGCCCGCGAACTAGATCTGGTGTTAGCGAATCTAGCCAAAGGCCGTGCCACCCAAGTGAGGCCTAAGGTTGCTGGCTAGCGTTAGATCTGCCCAGATTTATGCGTATAGCAGCGAAAGTACTTCACAAGTATAGTTTTTGCTGAACGATATTTATATCAAAGTAGAGTCTCAAAGTATTTTTAAATTTTCGTGCACAAAATACTATTTGCACTAAGAAGAAAACCCTCTCACCTAAAGTCCTTTTAATTTTCCCCAGAGTTTCTTCCCCAAAAATCGAACCGCACGTAACATGCGAAATCAAAGGTTCTGTCAAGTGTTTTGGATCGATTGAATTGCTAATGAACTCAAACTTTTTTTTTTTTGTTGTCTTTTCTGGTGGGGACGAAGATAAGATCGGTCAAATGCGATAACGTGCAAGAAATCAGAGATTGAAGTGTCCAGCCAATCGCAGACCAATCCACAGAATTAAGGCGTGGCTTCGGTCAAAGTGGTCCGAATCCCGAATGCATGATTTCAGGGATGTGGACAAAGCCCCCAAGACGGAGATATGGAGGGGGGGCCGGGGGGTCCAGAAGTCGGTGCAAACTCAATGCATGAATGTCAACTTCTTGCCGACTTTTTTTTTGAATTTTGGGGTCTGACCGCAACAACAAATCCACAGTTGCTCTGAAGGGTGGGAAGATGTTCTCCCTCTTTCTTTATTTCCTGAAGCATTCAACTAGGTTTAGCCAACCAGGCTCAATTCACTTTCCCTTGGAGCACGTACTTTCCTCACCGCGGGATCACGGGCTCGCCAATTTCGAATTTTTCGATCACCGGTGGTGCGCAGTAGTTATGACCAAACCAAATCTTTTGTAATAGATGCGCGACAGGAGGGATTTGGCACGGCCGATTGTCTCACCCCACCATTTTTTTTGACCTCTTAGGCATGTCACTGTAGCGAGAGTGATCGTTTTACCGTAAATTAACTGGCGATTTTGTGAATTACGACGGACTAAACATGTTTATGAGGAATATGCACTTGCTTATTATTTATAGGAAGCTATGACCGCGTTTACTTTTGATATTGATTATGGAGTTCTGATTCGAGTTTTTGTGTGCGTTGGTTTCACAAAGTTCCTCTAAGTCACGATTTATGAGTGCTCTATCAAACATGAGATGATAACGTTTGCGGTGAAATGACCATGTCTACTACTGATTTACGATCCTGGGTAGGATCACAGATGAATAAATGAATGGATTCTGTGTTTGGTCGGGCGCATGACACAAATTAAATTTCCTGTACTATTAAGGTTCAATTTCTTCCACAAAAAATGAATTATTTTAGAAACTATTTTGCCAAAAACGTTCGGTTTTATCGCTTGAAATTACTAATCAATGAAATTTTTTTTTATTATCGATAACAATATATGGTCAAACATTTTTATGGACGATGAAAGAGTTTTAGTTTATTTATTTTCAAACGATGCAAATGATTAATTTAAAAAAAATAAATTCTCAAATCATTTATTCTTCTTGAAAAGTGTAAACAACTCCATATCTCGTTTTATACTATTGATGAGGTTAGCGACACCCTATGAATTGAACTTTAACGGCTATTTACAATGGGCTTCCTTGTCATAAAATGAGTATTTTTTTTTTTAACTTTACGTGTGGATGGAATGCTGAATTAGAGGAAATAAGTTATCCATAAAAGAGGGAATCCGGCTCACAATTGATTCCGCGTTCCTCGTCCCCTGTTCCATGGTCCCCTTAACCAGTGGCCGTCTAGCCCAGATCTGGACGAGGCCATGGTGGGGCTGCCCTTGCCTAGTTCTACCGCGAGCGCCTTGTCCACTTCTGGGTGAGGACATGTGAAGGCTTCGCGGCCCTCGTCCAATAGTTGGCGAGCTTTTGGCCATGCCAACCCTAGCTCGCCAGCTACTATGGGTTACAAAATGGAAAAGAAGTAAGGAAAATGCACAAGAGAAGGAAAATAAAATAAAAATTCAGAAAATATTATAAGCATTTGTCCGTGATAACTCCGGCAATGCCACATCAGCGCCGACCAGTCAAGAGGACTGAATTGACACAAATGAAAAAAAGTTTAAGACTCAATTCGTGAAAAAAAAAAGGTTTAAAATTGAATTGACTCAATCGCAATAGATTTGGGGTTTCCTTTCGTAATTTTTCCTACAAGGTTATGAGGTTCTTTGAGGCTAAGTTTATTAGACCGGATATAATTTCAGACATAATAGTTGTATACTATTCGGTGTTCTTGTTGTGCCATCAGATAATATATAATTGAATACAAATCGGTCGTATCACGAACTAGAACGTTGAAAAACTTTGGATGGGAAAAATCCCCCTTGAAAAAGATAGAAGAAGATAAAAATGATGGATCGGAGATCCCTTATGCGCCAACCAACTTATTTGAATTCAAATCTAATAAGAGGAATGGCAGTGACTCTGGATCACAGTATGATCTTACACGTAATGATTTTCTTTGGGAAAACTTACCAAAAAGTCCTTAATCTTTTTCAATTATGTCAATTCAATTCTAAATATTTTGCTTCGTGCCAATTCATTTCTTTCATTTAATTTTAGCTGGAAATTGTTGACGTAGCGGCACTCACGTGATCAAATTGTAATAACATTTTATTTCTTTTTTTTTTCCTTTTCTTCTCCTTCTTTCTAAAACCGGTCGCTGAGCCCAATGATTGGCGAAAGGTGAGGGCCGAGGAAGCTCGCCCCTGCTGGGCATTGGCAAAGGTGATTCTCACCTAGATTTGGCTAGGTTGTGCCTCGCTAAGGGTGAACTTCATCGGCTCTTGCCTCTGGCTAGTCACTAGGCTTGGCGGTCGGCTTGAGGAGGAAGAAGAAGAAGATTATAAAAACAAAGAAAGAGAAAGAGAAGATTTTTTTTAAAGTTAAAAATAAAAATTGAAAATATTAAAATATTACTAGAATTGGCCACGTTAGCGCCGGGCGCACCATATGAGAGATTTCCTGCCAAAATTGTGGGGAAGGATTGAATTTCGTGCAAATACAACATGTTTAGTATTAAATTAACAAAAAATATCTATGATCGAATTGGCATAGTTACAATAATTTTATGATTTTTTGGTTATTTTATCGGTTTATTTGCTTGCCCTATTTATTTTCCGCGCTTGATTGAGGGAGGATGCATCCGAACCCTTCATGATTAAAATAATGGAAAATTGTACAGAAAAACAATATAAGTTTTGCACTCATATTTCCGACACCATCATGACTTTTGAAAGCTTACAATTCGTACCATGAATTTTGCTATTTCAATTTTCATTCCAAGTTGTATCTTGCCATACCCACTTATTTGAACTCCCCAATTTTCTTCCCTAAGTACTCTCGCCCCAAAACCAACTGGTCAACCGTAACTTTGCCTTCTATTTCGAAAGAGGGAAGTGTAGGGTCCGGTGTGGCGTGGAGGTAAATGCCTCTTAGCAAATTGGCCAATCATTGTAAAGATATTATACGGATGCTACTTTAATCTTAAATTTTCTAGTTTTGACAATTTATTCTTTGATCTTTGTGCAAAATTTCAATATGGTTATTTTTGGCAAATTTTTGCTAGGAATCATTGACCTAGCAACATTCCATGTAGAGCGGCTTTATGATGACTGGACCATGTGCCAATGATATTTGTTGAAAATTAACTAGAAGGACTACATCGAAATTTTTGATGGTAAAAATTGAAAAGTTTAGGACTGAGCTGGCATCTATATTATAAGTTTATGACCGATTGGACAATTTCTCTAAATGTGTTAGGTTGATTGAAGTGCAAATTATTAATTTTAAGATTTGATGACAGTGAGAAAAATTATCAAAAAGTCTTAAACTTATTACAATTGTTCCAATTCAGTCTTATTTTTTTTTGTGTGTGCCAATTAAGTCTTGAACCTTTTGCATTTGTGCCAATTTGGTCCATTCGGCCAATTTTGGCTCGCTGGCATTGACTCGATAATTTTTTTATAATATTTACATATTTTTCTCAATTTATTTATTTTATTTTATTCTTATTTTTTAATTTTTATTTCTTCTCCTTCTTCCTCCAACGGCTAGAGGCAAGGGTTGGTCAGGTTAAGGAGCTTGCCCAGTGATGGTGTGGATGAGGTTGACCTTGCTAGTGGTTGGCGAGCGGGCGACTGGTTGGAGGAAGAAGGAGAAGAAAAAACAAGATAAATAAAAAATTTAAAAATATTAAAATATTATCAAACATTATCCAAGTTAGCATTGGCAGTGTCACATTAGCACCGGTTGGAATCCACGTTAGTGTTGACTGGCCAAAGTTGACTAGAAGGATTGAATAGGCAAAAGGAAAAAAAATTTAGTACTAAATCGATATAATTGTAATAGCTTTATGGATTTTTTGGTAATTTTTTAGATAACGATGTTTGATATGCGGATACAAAACTCAGTCTTTTTTTTTTTTTGCCCTTGGAATCATCCCTCACAATTAATTAATGACTTAATTGATGGTCAAATCCGATGCTCAAAATAGAATGTTACAAAACGATTGCTTACCATATATAGAGCATAGGGAATGGTATCTCATGGAGATAAACACCATGATGGGCAGTGTAGAATTCATGTGAAGTGTCCACAATTTCTGACAATAAGTCGCGAATCTTCGCTCGAGGAGATGCTTTTACATGTGCACTCGATGACTGATCGTGATATCTGCGTGGAATAAGTTCATACATTATATTATTTCTGATATATTCCTAACATTTTCTTTACGTTGGACATGAATAAAAAACAAAAATCTAAACAGTGTTCTCGAAGTAGGCGCATACTTGTCTTTACATGGCATCTTCGTTTTCATTTTTGAAGCATTTTATTTATGGATGATCTCTTTCTGACTCATTTCTTGTGCTAATTACAGGTGGGAAAATTACAATGAACAGAAATTTTCCTTAGTCAATTAATATGTCTTAAATGGAATGACGAGATGATATCCCTTAGTCGTTTATGAATACACTTATGTAGTGTAGTTTTGAAACTTTGAATTTGGAGGGCTCCGAGGGATAGGCTATAATTTTAGACTTTGTCATCTTACAAACCCTACTTGGTGTTATAATACTGTCGTATAAAGTCTAAGGTCATGAAAATGACCATCGATTCATCAACCTCTTGTGAGGTCATCCACATCGCGAGCATTTAATCCAGTAGTCAATTATATACTAGTTTGTGGCTGCCCCGCTTATGCCCTTGATGACAAACGGTGTTTTTTGGAGCAATTATATATTTCCCAGTTGAAATACGATGGCTTTAATTGGTCGCATTGAATGAATCACTTTGACTTCCGATGGCTCGTTTCATGGGGTCTACTACATTTTCATGTTATCAAGCTCATTACACTGTGAATGATGCAAATAAGTTGGTTAGTCAACTTTGTCATTTTCGATTAAAGCTGGTCATGCATTCGGCAAATTTGTCTTATGGCGTCTCGAAATTTAAATTAATAGGTTGAGGTGGACTGTGGGTATATAAAGTCATGATACCGCAATTGAGCTGAGGTTTGTGGGACTGGTGAAGTTGAGATCCTTTCTCAAGTGCTGACTGAAGGTAAGTTGCGTAAAAAGTGCACTTGGAGTTGAATGGTAGGAAGCAATGAACCTTACAAAATTGGGTCATAGAAAATTGATTTTTGACCATGATATTCAAAATTTTAGTATTTTGCATCTTTTAAAAGCCATGAATTTATAAAAGACTTGTAAGAAACAACTCTCCATTTTAGGCTCCATTTATTTCGTAAAAAATGAATAATTTGGAAGATAATTTTTCAAAAAATAATTATTTATATCGCTTAAAATAATTAACTAATTAAGAATATTTCTATTATCGATGACAACTTATGGCTGAATAATTTCATGGACGATAAAAATATTTTTATTCATTCATTTTTATAAGTGATTTAAGCGATTATTTTTGCAAAATATTTTTTAAAATTATTAATTTCTCGCAAAATAAATGCATGCTTATTATTATCTTACTTTGTACCCATGTAATTGTCTATTTGTTTGACTCCATTTAATTTTTTTGAAGAGCGTCACTCGACCCGATTTTCCATGGAAATTTTTTTATCCGTCCCGCCTCCAAATTCAAGGTTCAATCACATCCTTGCCCTTGATCTTGAAACACAAGGGAGACATGCCACTAATCCACAAGGGCTTCGCAATTCCATCCATTTAATACATTCTAAACTTTTTAGGTGCACTTCATGAGTAAAATTTTGAAAACTTGATGCCGAATATAGGGGAGTGCGTCCTTAAGATCGTTACCCCTAAAACGTGGATTAATGTTCGCATTTATGTCGGCATGCTAATGCATGTCCACCCGAATACTCTAACGAAATCCACATTCATTGCACAGGACATTGGTGGAAATCAACAACGAAATATTGAGTATGGACTCTTTTTGTATCAACTAAGGAATGATTTATAGGAATCGAAATTTTAAAATGACTATACGCGTTTGTATTCTTACATTTTTGAAGTCTTAAGGTATTAATTGCCAATGATAAAAGAATAAAGATTGTAACGCGCTCGGCATTAAATAAATAAAATCACTCATACGGATTAATGATTTTTCTCAAATTCGATCAGATTTACCTCTTAAATCGAGAGAATCCGATTCTCTGACAAGTATTGTATAATTACGAAGTCATCTATAGAATGTCTTTATCAGCGGAGCGGAGAGAGAATTGTGAGGACAAGATATGGACCTTAAAAATTCTTAGTTCAAATCATGACGTGCCGAAATTTTTAGCAAAATTATACTCTCAAATGATCTTTTTAGCATTGGAACAAAAAAAAAAAGATATAATGTTTCAATTCAAACCCTATCTCTTTCTTCTTGGACCTAACTTTCCAATCGCTTGCTCTCCGAATAATTCTTTTAGCCGTTGAACGATCTAACAAAAAAGAAGAAAAAATAAAGTGAAGTTTCGGATCGATCTATCATCTCGTTCACCCCATGTCTCTTAACCCCTTTTTGTTCATCCTCCTCCTCAAAAACCCTAGCCAGAAAATGAGAGACGACAATATATTAGTCATTTAGCAGTAATCTCTCTTCACAAGCTCTCTCTCTCTCACACACACAGAAAAGAAAGCATCTCAAGAAGCCATTTGTTAATCTGAAGAACAAAAGCGTTTGAAAGGTGGATCGTCATCGGAGGCATGGAAAGAGGTCACTTCCTCCTGAAGCATCAGTGCAAGAGAAGGCCAAAGAAGAAGAGGAAGAAGAAGAAGACGGAGAGCCGTACGGTTACTCGTCATCCTGGTCCGAGGCTGACGTCTCGGCGATGGTCACCACTCTCACTCAGGTCATGGACACCAGCACCACCACCGCCGCCGCCGCAAATCGTCCGAGCTCAGATAACTCATCCGTTGAATCCACAGCCACAACTCTCGTCTTCAACTCACCTCAACCATCTCAAAATCAGGGTAAGTAAGCTACTGTGTTCTTGCTTTTGCACCGTCCCAGAGAGAAAAAAAAATCCTCATGTTTCTTAAGCATATATACACTTCTTACTTCCATAATTTTTTTTTAAAATTCTTTATTTTTGGGGCATCATTTGTTGTGGATCTTGGGGTTTAATACTAGGCAAAGCTGTGTTATTAGTTTTTCCCCAAAACCGGGAAAGAGACTTCTAGACATGCTTCCTCTAGGATTTTGAAGTGCACGAAGCAAAGAGTTAAAGCGACTCTATCTCTTGTCTTGTCTTCCTTTTTGGATCCTAGCTAGATGATGCATCTAGATCTTTTCATTTTCGTCCCTATTCTTGTTGAGATCTCTTAAATCAAATACGTGACACAAGATTTTAGCCGAAAATAGCCCCATTATATCTTGGTGTTTTCATGTGGAATTTGAACTCGCAAGAGGGAATTTTACAAAGAAAAGAAAAAGACACGACAAAATGGGGGATAAGCGTTGGATTTTTAGGGAATGAAGTTAAAATATCCGGGTGCACATATGATTGAGGCTACACAGAAGATAAGATCCGTGTTGTCTAAGTGCAAGGCATCTCGTTACTTTCCGTAAAGAACTTGCTCTCTTTTCGCTCTTTTCTCCCGTTCACATCTTCTCAAAATCTTGATCTACACAAAAAAAACATTTCTGGTCGGACAATTTTGGCTGCCTTTCCATGTTTATTGCGTGGTTCAGTACTGTCAACCAATGGGTTTTACGTGACAGATGAGACTCCAGTTGCTTCTGCAACTCGTCTTATTCACGGAGGAGCTTCTTTGATGTTGCGTCTTTGACCTGAACTCATTGACCCTAGTTGTGGTTGCACTTGATAGGGGTGACGCACTTGCTGGTTCAACCGTCAATTGTTGTCGAACTTTGAATGCGCTATCAACCAGCGCAGTTTAATCTTCCTTCCAATAGTTTTGCATTACTCTAGGATAAAATACGCTCCAACCCCTTCCATAATGTACATTTTTTTAGATCAAATCAATCACAGACATTTTGGTTATTATGGTTGTACAAAAGATTAAAAAATCCAATGTAGTTTATGGCTTCATTTGTTTCGCGAAAAAAAAAAAAGAATTAGAAAATAATACTTAATAATGATCGTTTGCGGTAACTAGCGTTGTCTGGAATTTCAAGACAAATTGTGGGCCTTTGTCCTTCTGGTTCGGATGCCCTCAGTTAAAGTTGTTATTATTTTTTTCACTCTCCGTTAGATATATATTTAGTCATCCAATATTGTTACCATACTCTTATGCCTATGTTGTTTCTCCAATCTTTTGTATGAGCTAGCAAATAGAAAAATAACACTTCCATCGGTCGGATCATGAGCTGTGGGGTATTCGAAGAAGGACCATGCTCCTTCGATATTGTATGATATATGCCCCCACAATTCTTAAAAGTGTTTTTGTAAGGATTTTTGAAATAACAATTTTCAGTCCTTCCACTGTACACTTGTCATCACGCTCCACCCCACAACTCTTAAAAATTAATCATTTCCATTTCCATTTGTTTCCATTCTTTATAAGGACTTTTCAAATTAACAAATACACTTGTCATCATTCTCTACCCCATGTTCCTTAAAAGAAAAAAAATTATAGGATCCATTTGCTTTCGATGGAGATGTTGGGGATGCTGCTTGTCAGGGCGACTTTTTTAGCATAATAATTTTTAGATGATTGTGAAAAGAATAATATGTTGGGGTAGATCGAGTTTAATATCTGAGGTCATGCACCTCCATTAACCTCAGATGAAGGTGAGAGAGAGAGAGAGAGCTATTTAATAAAGCTTTTATTACAAACGAACGATATATGGCACATCTAAAAATGTCATGAAAACTTGTCAAAGATTGATAGGAGGAAAATAATATGACTCATGATAAATAGTGATTTCTCGAGAGAGGATAATGCGATATAAGTAGGGGCCCGAACTGAGCCTCTGGATGCTCCTTTGTATGCTTTTCCATCTCACTTTCTCACGTCTCTCTTAACCTAATTAACAGGCCTCCATTGTTTGGTTTCCCTTATGTTTTGTGAAGAGAATAGCAGGATGACGAGGAGACACTATAGAGGAGTGAGGCAAAGGCCGTGGGGCAAATGGGCGGCCGAGATACGGGACCCGAACAAAGCAGCTCGGGTGTGGCTCGGCACGTTCGACAGCGCCGAAGCAGCGGCCCTCGCCTACGACAACGCGGCCCTCAGGTTCAAAGGCACCAAGGCCAAGCTCAACTTCCCCGAACGAGTGCAAGGCAACGCCGGTGCTAGCATCTTCAGGAACGTGTACCCTCCTAGCAACCTCCCGTCGTTGTCCGAACAAAACATTGATGCCGCGCTGTTTAACTCTCCGGCGGCTGCGACGGCATCGTCGCATGAAGCGTACCCGGACCTGGTCCAGTACGCGCAGCTCCTCTCGAGTAGCGACGCCGACTTCCCCGTCATTACTTCGACCCTGCTGGGTCAAGAAGGTTCCCAATCTTTGACGCCGTCGTCTCGGCGAGACGATGCGGCGGGATCATCTAGTTCTGATTTTCGGGGCGTTGAAGAGTACAAGCCTGGTGACCGAAGCAGATGAAGAGGCAAGTGGTTTTGTGTGTGTCTTTCGAACATTCTATTTGGAAATATTTTTTGGTCTGGTTATATATTGGAATGACGCACAGATCCAAGCGTGTTGCGCTACGCTTTGATTTGGGCGTTAATTGTTTGTGTTTCTTGCGAGAAAGGAACGGGGAAAGATTACCATTGGAGTATGTTTTGCAAGGATCGAATTTGGCATGGAGTGTTGTGTTTTCCTCCGTCTCGGCTCCGATTGCCGGCACTTTCTAAAATTAGAAATGGTTATGCGACGATCTATAATCTACCGTAAAAGTAACAGTCTGGGTCATAAAAAAATTGGGTCGACAATACTAGGGGTGAGCATGGTTCTAGGGTAGAACCATGGAACCTGGAACCTGAAGAATCGTTCCGATGGAACCGATCGGTTCCAAGTTCCAAGGTATAGAGGATAGGTTTCAAGTTTCAAAAATTTGGGAACTTGTTCTGACGGGTTGGTTCTAGCTTCTAGGTTTTAGGTAGATGGAATCTGGAATCGGAACCTGGACCTTGAAGCATGTTTTTACATTTTTTTTTTCTTGGTATATGTCTTTGTGTCATCTTGCGGTATTCCATAATATCCAATGCTGAGTGTGTAACTTTATCATTAAGACTTTTACTTGATTAATATTTCATATTTTTCGTTTTTAAATATGAGTTGTGATTAGTGAATTTTAGCAGTGGGTGATGGTCATTAAATGTGATTATTGACTGTAATCGTTCAACTAAGGATATATGTGGAACCTGGGTGGAATCTGAAACCGACCCTAGAACCTGTGACAGGATAGGTTCTAGGTTTCAAGATATATAGGGTAAGTTCCAGGTTCTACAAAATGATGAACCTGTATAAATGGGTAGGTTCCAAGTTTCAGGTAGAACCTGTACGGAACATGGAACTGCTCACTCCTAGACAATACACTCGCAAATAAAAACTCATGAATAACCTCTCTCCCTTCATCCATCTATCCTTTTAGCCTCTCTCCTCCGCGGTGCACTATATAGCCCATCGTTCCTTGTGGAGTCCGTCCTCCGTCGGGAGACCTTAGAGATACTTGTTGTGAAAATACTATTAAAGTCTTAGAACTTTTAATTAATGCAATCGAGCTCTAAAACATTATATATGTAAAGCCATTAAAATTTTTCATTAACTCCCTCTAATTTGCGTGACAAAAAAATATGCACGAAAAGTTTTTATTTTATTTTATGGAGGAGACATGGCGGCAAGTGACCACCTTATTTGGAAAAAGCCCAAAAGTCAAAGAAAAGGAAAAAAAAAAAAAGAGAATCCGAGAACTAAGCATAGACTAACATATAGAGTTGAATGAAAGCAAATTTCTATTGGCATGAGAGGCACCTGCTATGTTCGCAATTTTTTTTTCTGATGAAAGGGTGAAGAGGGATGATCGCACAGCTACCTCTCCGGTCTCTACCCTAAAGATCCCACCTCCACTACATATCTGATCATATTTCGAGTTTGAATTCGTCATTCTCATAACACTAATGTTGGAAACGCACCAAATCAACCGCGCCCAAGATAAGACTTTACAGCCTCCAAGATTGTATAAAATAAGAAATGGGAGATGAATCTCTATTTTATTAAGGTGCTTCCAATGGTCAATACATAACCATAAATTTGACAATTAAACTAGATAATTTAGATCGACAAGACGCTGAACGGCCGAATGACATGAAACAAGTTTCTCACGGTTAAGTTCTATTTGACTCGTGGAGTATGGCACCACACTCGATATTATACTTAGGGTAGTTGGCATTGGGAAATGCAAAAAGTGATTTGTCGAAAACTCTTTTATATAACACGTTTGAATAAAGTCTATTAGGCTAATAATGTAAAATGAAGTTGATAATCTCTAACGTTGAGGATCATGTCGTGTCGCTGCTCCATTGTCGGAAGCTACATCATCATCACTCTATCTTTTGCATGTACGCATGCACGCAAAAGTGTTGTGGGCCTCACCAACACTTGCCCCGGAAAGCAAGTCCAAGTGGGCCACCTAAGGTCGTTCCAAGCCCACTGAAACTCAAATCTTTTTGCACACACGAGAGAGAGATGCAGCTTCATTCATCCACCGTCAGTCAATCTTAACCTACCCCACTTTAGACAAGTTGTAAGAATTTGTGGGACTTCTACCAATTATTTTAAAAGTTTAAGTTGTTAAATAAATGCGTGATTTGTTATTTAATTATTCTAACACATGTACGTCCTGGATCTATAAAATTCTCCATTAACCTCATAGGATGAATTAGACATGAATTAAAACCCGGGTATATAGATCATACATTGAATTATTTGCATTTTATAATGTGGGAGATCGAATCCGTGTCGAATGCATAATCCACACATGAATCGCTTCGTAACCACTAAACGAATCTCCACAAGGTATATATCGATATACATCCAAATCATCTACTTGCTCATTCATTATCTTGATATAAGTGCACTCCAATGAGAGCCGCGCATAATTGGTGTATTCGAAATTGAAACATTTTCCTCCGAAATAGGGTTTACCAGTACTTAATAGGTACCCATCAAAGAGAGACCCATGAGAAAAAGGAGAGTAAACTAGGTCCCCCTCTCCCTTTTTCACATGCATATATTTGGAGATCCCATGAAGCTAAAACTATTGGATTGGATTGATGATATCATTGATATGGATACCATATTGACAAGCCATATTACGCACAGGTTGCCAAACCTGCCTCTCAGTCACGCGTCTCCACTCCCAACCTCCGAGGAGGTGGGAAGTCCTCTTTCCTAAATAGGAAGAGTGGCCAGTGAGGCAATCCCCAGTGGTTTGATAGATTATTAATTGCAAGTCAGCAAATTGGGTACTTTCCACCTCTTCAAGCATTATATCTCTATCTCTATACGCTAAATCTTGAAAATGAGCACTCAAGTAGGAGATCACGTAAGGGGTGTCGTTGCGATTATGTTTCACTAGACAATCACATTCTCAATCCATCTAGGCTCACGATGTCACTATCTCTCCAATTATGCACCGACTTCCTCATCAATATCTTTCAAACCCATGAGACCCATAATACTTTCGAGGGAAAATAACATGAATTTGTCATTGTATTTTAGTCCAATGCGTAATGTGATCTTCAAACTTTTAATTTGTTCAATGTGGTCCTTGAACTTTAGCCTAATATGCAATATGTTCCCTGCACTTTAGGTATAAGTTCAATTTAGTTCTTGAATTATATGAAATAGTCCAATACTGTCCCTAAACTTATATAAATAAAAGAGTATTATTGAACATTTTCATATAGTTAAGACACTAAATTGAATATGCACTAAAATTTCATAGACCACGTTAAATAAAATGAAAGTTCAGGGATCACATTGAATAAATCGATGATTTATGGATCACTGTTGACACCTAAATTTTGACTTTTTAAAATTCATTCACTTAAGTACATAAAAAAATGAGAATTTGTTCTCACCAAAAATTAATTTTTTCATGCATTGCATATTTAATTTTTTGTCGGTCATGCATTTTATTATGGCTAACGACGGAGGATTTGAGTTTAAATTGACAAACGATTGGACTGAGCATGAGGGAGGTGTGCCGAAAGGCTTATGAAGTTTTAAACTTAAAAGAAATTTTTCGACAGGGACTGAATTGCAAATACATAAAACTTCAGGGACTGAATTGCAAATACATAAAACTTCAGGGGCTAAATTGCAAATACATAAAATTTTAGGGATTGTTTTGCAAAGAAGAGTTAGTGGAGAAATTAGAAAGGAAGATGGAAAAGGGGAAATATAGAAGGGAAGATGGAGAAATTAGAAGGAAAGATGGAGAATGGAAGATGGTAGAATTAGAAGGGAAGATGAAGAATTAGAATGGGAGATGGAAAGATTAGAATGGAAGATGGTGAATTTGAAGGGAAGATGGAAATAAAGAATGGAGGATGGTGGAATTAGAAAGGAAGATGGATATAAAGAAGGGAAGATGGTGGAATTAGAATGGAAGATGAAGTTAGTGAAAAAATTAGAATGATAGATGAAGATAGAGAAAGGAAGATGGAGGAGTAGGCTATAAAAGGAGGAAGAATGAGAGACTTGAGGGGGAGGACTTTTGGAGAGATTAGAGAGAAATTGGGAAGACTTTGGAGATTGAAGAAAACTTGAGGAGAGATTTTGGGAAAGAAGAAAATTTAGAGAGAAAAAGAAAAAAAAAGAGAGAATTCTTTTAGAAGAGAGAATTGAGGGGAGCGAGAGTTCGAAGCTCGGAGTTACCATCTTCATCAACCAATACAATCTGCGAGTCCATCCCCGTCGTTCGAGCCGCGATCCGCAATCTTGATCCACGAGGAAATCCGAGGTCCGAGTTCGATAATCAAATCCGCCAAGTTAGGTAACGATTCTAATCATTTAGAATATTCGAAATTGTGTTGCCTAAATGGATTGATTTGAATTTCGATTATACCTTGTTGGACATATTGCATTTCTTTGGAATAAATTGCATATCCAATTTTTGAGATTTTTATTGCACGTTGTAATATTTTCTTTAAAAAAATAAAAAAGGGGTTTGCTTTTGTTGCACATTTTCACATCATGTAGATAATTGCACGCGTAATTTATCTTGTAAATATAGATTAAACCGCATGCATTGCATATAATTTAGTTCCTTACCTTGTCATAAAAAGAAAATAAAAAAAATTGCACCTTTGAATCTCAAGTGAAAATTCGTCAAAATTGCCAAGTTGAACATTTTCATGAAATTGGTACCGAAAGGGCGCTAGTAGAAATATTAGTGTAACCAAGTCCCCGAACTTATTAATCTCTGGTTCGTAGGAATAAAGTATTTCTCCCAATGCTTTATTTAGGTGCCTAATCAACCTACCCAAAATGATTAGTGGCGACTCCAAGATAAATCCTTCTTTTGATGAAATTGAACCTAAGTCACGATTTAGTAGAACTTGGGAGAGTTCGATCTAGGCTAGTTAATTCAATTTAATTAACCCGTTAATCTATTAACCAAAATTTTTTTTTAGGTCGCGACAGCTTGGCGACTCTGCTGGGGACTTGTTCTTAATTTTTGAAAATTTAAGAACCTAGAGGACTTAGGCCAGAAAAATTTTATGAAAATTCATTTGATTTGAATTGGTTGGATTCTAATATTTAGGTGTTAAATGGTCTTGCAGGATGGGAGTTATAAGGGGTGGAGTGTTTGGCTAACCCCTTATTTTGCAGGCTTGGTGTTGGAATTGTTTGTTTAATTTCGTACATTTTTGAAGTGGTGTTTGCATTTAAATGTTGTGCATGTGTTTTCAGTTTTAGCACTACATCATACACGTCCCGTGGTCGGACATGGGCTACTAGTTTTAGGATGGTATTGTGATTTGGTTTTAGCGTTCGGCGTAAGATCACGTCGAAAGTTAGTCCAGATTCAATCTCGGACCTCTTTTCAAAAATGAGTTTAAAAGTTAGGCCTCGGGCTTGGTAAGATTACCAAAGTAGTGGTTTTAATTTTTAGCTCGAGCTGCTGAAGTGGGAAGGCCCGGCTAATCCTGATTACGTCGTAGAGGATCACGGCTAATCTTGATTATGTGCGCGAGATTGTCGCCTTGCCGTAAGTCTTTCGCTTCAATTTGTCAGCCTTTAGAGTAGATAGGCTAAGATTTAAATTCACGATTGATGTGCATGTGTATGTGATTGGCATCTTACTTCTCAAGGTAAAGTAAGTTCTCTAACTTCATCTTGCATTTATTCTATTTTGGGTCGGTCCATAACATTGTTAGATTGGTTGAATTTTTCAAGGAAATGCAATCCGATGAATTTCTCCCCATGTTTTGATTTACCTTTCTATGTTGCACGATTTTTGTAAAATTCTATGGTCATATTTTGGGTAAACACCCTTAATGAAAGTCGTAGCCAACATAATGATTTTCAACATATAAAAAAATCAGAACCAATGGACTTCATTTGCTTGGGACAAAGTTGGGCCAAACTCACGTTTTTCTAAATGGGTGAAAAATGCAAAGCATTCTGACTGATCGACTCTCCTCCTCGTGAGAATTTTTCGAGCCTCTTCGACTCAATTCTGGATCCCGACCAAAGAATGAAAAATGTCTAATGGAATCTGATCTTGCACTTCAAAAATTTTCAGATAAATCCAATCAGTTTTCCATTTAATACAGAATTTGTGATCCAATGCAAAGCTGTCTGAAATTTTGGCAGTTTTCTGACATCATCTTGTTTCATTAATAAGCACTGCTAAACAAGCTTTTTTGCTAGAAATCAAAACATGAAAGTTGGAGAATGGACTGTAAACTATTGGCCTGAAAAATTTTGGACCTTAACTCACATTTTTTATGGGCATTTCGTTCATTAGACAGAAACTGGACAAATCAGCTTTCTGAACACATTTTCTCCAAAGATGTATTAAACTGTATTGATCTGTACATTTTTTGGATAAAGTCAAAACATGAAAGTTGTGTATAATCATCTTGGCTATGTTTCTGTAAATTTGGGCATCATTTTGAGCACTTGTTGAATTTTTACGAATTTGTTTGTCAAAAGTGGACGAACTGAAATCTTCTGAAATGGAATCCTGTCACTGTATGTACACCATCACCTTTGTCCACAAGTTACACTCAGATGGGAAAGATTCTAGGCACTTGTCATGGACTGACCTCTTTTTGATCACATACTCATTATTCCCTCTACTTTTACAGGGAATTATAGGTACCCCAGGCGGGAGCAAATTGGACTCGTCGGTGATAACAAATCAGGAATAATAATGAAGAATACAAAACGACAGAAAATTACCGATGTACTAGCCGATAACCCTGGGGGCAAGCGAAGAGATCAAACCTCCCGGAGACAGAGTTGTGTCAATCAGTCAACATGTATAAGTTATGTATTTTGATGGGACTGTAAATTTATCCAGATCAGGCGTGGGAGTATTCTTAATGTATTGAAGGGGCTCCTGTATTTTTGTTGAAAAAAGCGTAAACGGTGTAATCGAGAACCCATGAAGCGTGTATATTGATCCGACCTTGCAACGCCTTCTTGATTTAATCGACTAAAGGCTTGTTTTTTAACTCCCTCGGATTCGAACCACGTGGAGAATTTTGGTGGATTGGAGAATTATTATTGAGCGTGGCCCACAGACGTTTCTCCCAATGCTACAAGCGATCGACACATTCAAGTGGACGCTGAAAGAGATAAGGCGTGAGTAAAGTAGGGCACGCAACGAGGGGCCGGGCTCATTATTAGCACATTGACCGAGTGGTTGCAGCTGTATTAATTTGAATGACTGTTGACACCTGATTTTTAATCATTTTTTCTATTGCTCAAGTAATAAAAAATCCATAAAAATTCATAAAATTGAAAAATCAACTTTGGGGACCTTAGCCAAGCCTAGGAAACTAATTTTGACCAAAAAACGATTTTTCATATTTTCAATATTTTTACGTATTTTTTAAAATTAATAGAAAATCCATAAAAATTCATAAAATTGAAAAATCAACTTTGGGGACCTTCGCCAAGCCTAGGGAACCAATTTTGACCAAAAAATGATTTTTCATATTTTCGATATTTTTCGGTATTTTTATTTTCGAAAATTCATAAAACAAAAAATTAAGAAAAATGAGAAAATTGCAAAATCAACTTTGGAAGCCTTGGTCAAGCCTAGGCAACCATTTTTGAACAAAAAATAAATTTTCATATTTTTTATATATTTGTTTCATTTTTTTAAAAAATAAATAATAAAAAAATACTTGAAAATTTTGGAAAAATAACATTTGGGGCAAAAAAAAAAATACACAGAGATAGTTAATATTTTTAGTTTAAATCTATTTTCATATTGACCATCGCAAATTCAGAAAAATCCAATTCGAGTCATGTGTTCGTTCACGAGTATAATCTCGAATCGGGCCTAAAAAAATTTAATTTGAGTCAACTTATTTTTAATTTTCACTTTTTATGAGTTGTGACATTGTCTTCTAATATTTTAAATTTTCATCTTGGCCCAATTATACCCAGAATGACTCAATTTTATAAAAGGGCTTTAATTAAATTCTGCATTATTTTCAGCGGCAAGAAATGAGCTTAAATTTGACATGTGGTAAATTTTAGTGTGTCAAAAATTGTGAGGAGATTTAGACTCAAAGAAATATATTTTTTCAGGGACTGAATTGTAAATACTTAAAATTCAAGGACTAGAGTGCAAATACCTAACTCTTGAAGGATTATTTTACAAATAACAAAAAGAAGAGTTGGTGGATAAATTAGAATAGAGAAGGGAAGATGGAGAAGAGGAGATGAAGAAGAGAAGTTGGAGAAGAATGGATGGAGAAAATAAGATAAGAATAGAGAAGGGAAGATGGAGATGAAGAAGAGTTAATGGAGAAATTAGAATGGAAGATAAGAATAGAGAAGGGAAGATGGAGATGAAGAAGAGTTAGTAGATAGATTAGAATGTGAGATAGAGATAGAGAATGGAAGATGAAGATGAAGAAGAGTTAGTAGAGAGATTAGAATGTGAGATAGAGATGGAGAATGGAAGATGAAAATGAAGAAGAGTTAGTGGAGAAATTAGAATGGGAGATAGAGTTAGTGGAAAAATTAGAATGGGAGATAGATGAGTAGATTATAAAAGGAGGAAGAAGTGAGCTTGAGGGGAGATTTTTTTTGGAGAGAAAATTTGAAGTGTTTGAGAGGATTTTTTTTGAAGAGAAAATTTTGGATGTTTGAGAGAGTTTTGGGAGATTGAAGAAAAATTTGAGAGAAAGAAAATACCAAAAGAGAGAGAATTTTGAAGATGATGGAAGTTTAAATCAAGAGTTCTTCCTCGTCAACGAGCAAGCAAATTCGAGCTAAGTGTTTTTATTTATTCATTTGTTTATGGTTTTACTTGCAAATTAGCACAAATTGTATACACTTTCTCCATCTCCTCTTTTTTTTCCATATTTTATGTCAGGAGAATGATATCTCTACGTCAACAGCAAAAATCTTGTAAAGATGCAAAAATCGGCCCAGACAAGCTCCTAAGCTGTCCACCGATTTATCAACTGATCTGTGACTAAAAGTCCCTCTTAATTCAAAAGAAACTCTCTATATTGGGAACATAGAGAGCGAAAATCAATTATAGAAATCCCTCCCAAAAAAACGGGAGATAAGTACTCTTTCCACTCTTCTAGTTTTAGGTGCATATTAGCACATATTTTGTATACTGACACTTCACTCTATTTTATGTCAGGAAGCCGCAGCTCTATATCAATGGTCAACCCTATGGAAGCACAAAATTGGCTTGGAGGAGTCCTCAAGCGCGCACAAATTTCAAATTGTTGAATCAATTCGTTGTATTTTATTTTAAATAATTCATACCCCAGAATGGAGAGGACAAAGTCCATCCGCAATTTAAATACCTGCACCATAAATCCCAAAGGGAAGAGCCAAGCCAATGCTTAGCCTCCCATTGGAGGTTTTTACTTACAGTAGTTAAATACCTTTAACTTAAATACCTGTACCTTAAATCCCAAAGGGAAGAGCTGAGCCAATGCTTAGCCTCCCATTGGAGGTTTTTACTTACAGTAGTTAAATACCTGTAACTTAAATACATATACCTTAAATCCCAAAGGGAAGAGCCAAGCCAATGCTTAGCCTCCCATTGGAGGTTTTTACTTACAATAGTTAAATACCTGCAACTTAAATACATGTACCTTAAATCCCAAAGGGAAGAGCCAAGCCAATGCTTAGCCTCCCATTGGAGGTTTTTACTTACAGTAGTTAAATACCTGCAACTTAAATACCTGTACCTTAAATCCCAAAGGGAAGAGCCAAGCCAATGCTTAGCCTCCCATTGGAGGTTTTTACTTACAGTAGTTTAAATACTTACAACTTAAATACCTGTACCTTAAATCCCAAAGGGAAGAGCCAAGCCAATGCTAGGCCTCCTATTGGAGGTGTTTATTCACTGTCATGTACTTCCTATAATTTAATTTTTGAATCATCAAACCCAAAAGATGAGTAGGTCGTAATACTGCACAGAAGTCGTTAACACACTCCCTCTTTCGGCTTCAGGGAATCTTTAACACTTAAAAAAATATAACAAATAAAAATATATACCATCCATGCATCCTATTTAAAAAGTGAAAACACAAAAGAGAATACCCTACTAGAGCCTTAGGAATAAACCAAGTCTGAGTTGCCGAATTAGGATATCCATGAAATTAAGGTACCGAAAGGGCATTAGTTTTAATTAACTAGTGTAACCAAGTCCCCGAGCTCCTAATCTCTGGTTCGCAGGAATAAATTAGTTCTCCCGCTAATTTATTTAGGTTCCTAATCAACCTACCAAGAATGATTAGTGGCGACTCCAAATTTCAAAATCATTTAAACAAAAACCAAAGTTGCGATTCGGTAGGGCTTGGGAGGGTCCGCGTTAGGTTAGTCAAATCTAATTAACCTAATAATCCGTTAACCCCCTTTAAAATTTAAAATTTTTTTAGAGGGTCGCGACAGACTGGCGACTCCGCTGGGGACGGGATTTTTAAATTTTCGAAAAAAGATACCAATTGGAATACTTGAATTTTTTCGAAATTTTAAAAGTCTTAGTGGACTTAGGCCAATGAAAATTTCATGGATATCTCGCTTCTGGCGATCTTGTTTGGGACTCATTCTATAGGTGTTATATGTTTTTGCAGGATGGGAGTTATAAGGGGCAGAGTGTTTGGCTAACCCCTTTGTTTTGCAGGCTTGGTGTTGGGTTTATTTGTTTAATTTCGCACATTTTTAGAAGCGCTATTTTGATATCAATTGTTGTGCATGTCTTGCATACTTTGAGGATCACGACACCTGCACACACAAGCGTCTAAACCCAAGTCGCGAAATTCTTCCTAGAAAACCATAGATAGGGATCGAATATGCAAAGCTCTTGCGTCGATTGCGCTCGGGTTGACCATATTTTATCCCGCTCATTATTTGAATTGACAATTCTTCCCATTGTGATTTAATTGTGCGGAGGGTAAATTTGTCAATTCAGATAGTGGGGGCCTTTTTAGGTCCATACCTTGTCTCTCCTTCTTTTATTTTCTAGAGTCCACTCCTCACTTGAGTCATGCGCATGACTATGTGATTTGCATTTCTCCAAGGTAAAAGTAAGTTCTCTAATTTTATCTTGTATATATTTTCGATCGGTCCATGCTAGGTGTTAGTCAGTTTTTGAGCTTGATATTACGACCATTCTTTTTAAAAGAAAATAAAAATTAAATTTGTCCCTCATTTCTATTTTTAAAAAAAAATTTGAAAAAATGATGTGAAAAAATCCCTTCATGGGAATTTTATTAACCAATAAGGGATTTTTGTCATGTTTTTATTGCTTCAATAAAAATGAAATTTTCCTGAAAAAATTTTCCTCTGAAAATTTATTTCAATAAAAAGAAAAATTCCTTAAAAAAAAACTCTAGTAGACATCAAGTGATTTTATCACATTTTTCAAATTATAAAAACTTGCAAGAAAATTCTTCTCGAGAAATTCACTCATGTTTTTCTAAGAAAATTTTCTCTAAATAAAATTAGACTAATTGACCAATAAGAGATTTTTGTCATGTTTTTCTTGCTTCCATAAAAATGAAATTTTCCTGACAAATTTTCCTCTGAAAATTTATTTCGATAAAAAGAAAAATTCCTTAAAAAAACATCAAGTGATTTTATCACATTCTTTCAAATTATAAAAACTTGCAACAAAAATTCTTTTCGAGAAATTCGCTCATGTTTTTCTAAGAAAATTTTCTCTAAATAAAATTAGACTAATATCTCGGGGGAATTTTGTTAACCAATAAAGGATTTCTGTCATGTCTTTCCTGCTTCAATAAAAATAAAATTTTCCTGACAAATTTACCTCTGAAAATTTATTTTGATAAAAAGGAAATTCCTTCAAAAATTTTAGTAAATGTCAAGAGATTTTGTTACATTCCTTAAATAATAATAATAAAAAAAGAGTAATAAATCTGCAAAAAATTCTGTATCAGAAATTAACCCATTTCTTCCTAAGGAATTTTTTTTTCTGATTTCTCTATAAAATAGAAAAAATCAAATTGGACTAATATAGGAGTCATGGACCGACATTCCTTGTGTCGCATACTAATTATAACCTTTTCTTTTGCAGGAAGATCCTAGATACCCCAGACGGTGTAAAAATTAAGTTCAATAATATTTCAAGAATCATCTTTAGAAATACCAAAAGACGAAAAACACCGAGGCTTCAACCGTTAATTCTGGGGGGCAAACGAACATTGTCCATCTTTGACAGACAAAGTTGTGTCAATCCGTAAACTTGTATGGGCAGTGTATTCTGATATGACGGTGGATTTATACTGATTAAACACGGGGGTATATTTAATGTGTTGCAGAGGATCTCGCATCTTTTGAAAGACAATATGGATTATATAATCAGAACCCATGAAACAAATACCTTTACCTGATTAAATCAACCAGAGACCGGTCTTAAAATTTCCTCTTATCCGAAACACGCGGAGGGTTTTAGAGGACCGAGGTTCTATTAATGAATGTAGCCCACAGGAATTTCTCCCGACGCTACAGGCGACCGACACGAGCAAGTAGACGCCGAAAGAAACAAAATATGGATAAAAATGGGCACACAACAGGTGGCCGGATTTACTACCAGCGCACTGATCGAGTTGTCATAGCGTTATTGTTCGTGATCTCAAGATGGATAGTGGGGGCCACCGCCGAACCCATCATCAATGTTCTCGATATCATCGTCTGGAGCAATTAAACAAGAACATCAAGAAGAACATTAAGCCTCGACATCTTCGGTACCTCAAATCGTTCTGTTATGCTATGTGGAAGAAACGATAGCAGGAAAATTACAAAAAAAAAAACAAAACACGTGAAACTTTTCTTTCATTACATTCATCAAAGAGTATTACAAAAACTCACTGGGGAGGAAAGGTAAAGCCAAACTGGGCCCTGATAACCATTACGAAAGAGCTCAACTGACTCTCCAAACAGTTGATGCTCTGGATGCACCGGACGCTCTCGGGATCAAGCTCCGCGAGCCTAAAGAAGAGGCGATCGCACTTCTCTTTAACCTGGGCCATAGTGGCCTCGTAATGCTCAACGGCAAACTCCAGGTCCGGAATCGCTGCCCTCTCGAAAGCAATGTCTGCCGTAATGTCATCAAGTCTCTCCTGCAGCCAACCGCATTTGCACCTCATCACAATATTGCTTGGCTCCTGTTCGGCGTAAGTTCGGACCAAGGCCAAACGGTCTACCAACTTTCCCCTCTCACGAACCAGCCACGAAAGCTGATCGTTGGCAAACTTGAGGGCCTTTTTGTGATTATCAGCCACAAATGTAACTGTTGCCAGACGCTCGTGCCGGTCTCGGTAACGGGCTTTCATGACGGCGGTCATAAGGACTGTCTCATAAGCGCGGTTATAGGCAGCTAGAAAATTGATGAAGAGGGTCGAGAAGTTCCGATACTCCTTTCCCAGTTGGGTACCCTCAACAGAAGCAACGTCCACGATCCTGAATAAACCGAGGATTTCAGCCTCAACGGTAGAGTTTTTGGCTACATGAGCGTAACCTCTACCAAGAAGATTGTAGAGTCTCTCCCACCCAGCCAGGACTTCGGTGGATAAGGTGTGGTTAGGAGAATTGGCCATTTTTGAAAGCAGAATATGAAAGAAAGGGGGAGAGAGGTGAGGCAGATGAGCAGAATGCGAAGATGGTAAGCTGTTTCAATTTAAATACTGATTTCACAGGGGCAGTCCTTATAGGTTTTCCTATCTACCATTCTCTGTCGGCAACACCCCCGGTGGCTCAAATTCCAGCCAAGTGGCAACCTCGAGCCGAACAAACCCGACGTCTCTGTGGAAAAGCTGGACGGGACTCCACCGCTTTGAAAAAAGAAAGAACGAAAAGACGAGCTAAGTGGGGGACAAAGAAATTTTCGGCAGAAAAAGAGATATTACTCGTCTTCATTGGAGGACTCGCCAGTAAATCGACTATGAAAATCTTGACAGGGGCCATCTACCGCGAAAAGAAAGAAGAAGACAAACTGAGCGATAAACGAGGATTTCCCCTTTGATCAAAAGCTGAATGCCAGATTTTCCCCTTGGTAAATCTAATAGCACTGCCCGTGAATGGGGAAGTCGTTCCTATTGCCAGAGAGAGAATTTGTCCTCATTTGATAGTGAGGGTTCATCTGCACGAACTCGCAGGAGAAAGATAGAGAGGAAGGAGTTCTCGTGGGAGAGGAATTCAAAACCTTCACCATCAAAGCATTGGCTTTCAAAGCCTGTTACGAGAAGCCATCAACGATCCCGTGATCCCTCAAGTCCGAGAAGATATCCTGAGGCGGTCTCGAATCGGCAGTCCTAGATCCAGAAATATGTCGAGCATTAGGGGAACGGGCGCATGTTCAACCCTAGTCGAAGCTGATGAAGTTCCTTACCCTGAGGGTCTACTGGTCATGGTCATTGACGGTAATCCAGTCTCTCTGTCAATCCTTGTTACCGTATTAAGAAAATGCCGGTATAAGGTTGTAGCTCAAGCAAAGGCGACAGAGGCCTTAGAGATATTAAGGAGGAGTAGTGACCCGTTTGATATCGTCCTCACCGCCATGGTAGGGATTGACATGGATGTTTTCACTCTCTTGGAAGTCATCAATTCTAAATTAAACATGCCAGTCCTCGTAATATCGGCAAGCGATGATCAGCAAGCCATAATGAAGACTGTCTTAAATGGGGCCCAAGACGTCGTAACGAAACCAGTTAGGGTTCAGATGCTTCAAAACATATGGCAGCACGTGGTAAGGAAGCAATTGCACAACCATGAGAACAAGCATCAAGCCTTCAATTTTGTTCCAAGCAACTGGAGAAAGAAGATGAGTTGGTCTCCCGAGCTGCATCGTATGTTTGTTAATGCAGTTCAGCAGCTAGGAATCGATTCGGCACGGCCGCAACATATACTGGAAATTATGAAGGTAGAGGGACTCACTAAAGCAAATGTTTCGAGTCATCTTCAGAAGTACAGAAAAAGGGTGAGAGAACACAATGCAGCTCAGAATCAAGAAAACCAAGGCGGGACTGATCCAAGCCTGAACGTCGAGTCTCCTCGCCACCATAAGTTCCGCAGGTTAGTATGGGCGAGCCACTTCCCATCATCTACCAAGCCAGTAGCCGTGCCATCAATCATCCATGCGTTAATCAAAGTATCCCCCAGAATCACCCTAATGCTCTTCAAGAGTATAGACCGCAGGGGCAGTGTATTCAGACTCCTTGGTTTGAGCACCAACCCGTGGCTATAATTCATCCCATGATCAGCGCGCCTGCGCAGCCAGAGAATCAGACAAGAAGTTATCCTGAGCACTTCCACTTCTCTAATCCTCAAATGGAAGGAGTTTTTAGCGGCAAGACAGTTGGTGATCCCCACACTTTCTCGAGTAATGATGAAGGCTCCAGCACGAGAAGTCAAATTGCTCATGGCGATGACAGAATGAGAAATCTACCGCCAGCATTTGCCAACAACAATGCCCAATTCGAGTATCAGTTGCTGGAAGGTTCAAGAAATTACCCAGATGATGAGCTTACTGCCCTGGTCAACCAGTTTAGGGATGACAGACGTCCCAAACCGCGATCAGGAGCTGGTGAGTAAGGACTCTCAAACATCGGTCATTCACACCCGAACCAACACGAGACTAGTTGATTATCGAAGAGCCACAGGAGAGGCAGAACTGACCTTGAATAAGTGCACCTTTCATTTCATGCTTAATTCCTCTGCGTATGATATTTCCAGCTTTCTAGGTAACTAGATTTAATTCAGGGGCAAGGGGGTAATTTTTTTTTATCTCGTCGAATGCGTGAATCCCTTTTTTATGCTAGATTTAGGGCGGATCAATTTGTGGCAACGTCGCTGACTGCCATAATGAGAAATATTGAATGGCCTCACGTAGGGAAATTTCAAGTGAAAAGCCCAGGCAAGCTCGAAGACGGGTAACTGTGTGTCGTTCCAATTTACCCTCAATCGTTGCAAAATGCTAAATTGGATTTGTTCCATTCTCACCCAGGGGATTGCAAAGTGCCTCAAGAGTGTCGCAAAATGAAATGATCCAATGGAATGCGATAGGACTCATTCGCCTTCAAGGTAACCTTCAAATTAAAGGAGCCCTCCGGTCCACGGACCCGATGGCATTGAAAATGATAATGGTCAAGGCAACTCGAAAGAAAACAAGGCCCAACTAAGCAAAGCACATATGTGGCAAGCTCAAAGTGAAGGGCAACTCGGGACATACAATTCAATCCAATCCAAATGAAGGAACTTCCTCAATTCAAATTCAATGGAAGTATACACAAGGGTAAAACAGTATCGTTCCAATTTTTCTAGAATATGAAGAACATATACTACCGCATTCTCTTTCATTTTTGCAGGGGAAGTCTCTACTGGCCAGATTTTCCTGTCTACCATTCCCTATTAGTATCACCTGCTACTCGTCTCCAATCTCGAGCCAAGCAAATCCGACGTCTCTACGGAAAAGTTGGACGGGACGCCACTACTTTGAAAAAGAAAGGATAAAAAATAAGCTGAGTGGGAGACAAAGACATTTTCGGCAGAAAAGAGATACGACTCGTCTTTATTGAAGAACTCGCCAGCAAATTGACGGTGGAGACAGCAACAAGGGGCCCCCTTCCACGGAAAGATGGAAGGAGACGAGCTGGGCGAGAGATACGATGAAAAGAAAATCGAGAAAGCCAGAACACTCGAGAGAGGCAATACAGTTGGTAAACCCACGTCTAATTTTAAAGGAGGCATCTTCTTGATAATTCTCATTCGTGCTCGAAAGAGAGACTCTTAAAGCATACGCAATCTCCAAGAAAAATCCAGAGAGTGAAAATACAAGAAGAGATATCAAACTTTGAGAAATCGTTAACCAAATTGAAGATGTCTCAACCCAACACACTTGAAAGTTATCGTTACTTGCTGAATATGGGAGAGGAACAGTTCGAAGCTATGTTTGGGATCGAGCCTATGGAGTCCGGCCCTTCCACCGACGACGTCCAAGAGCCCGATAAGGACAAGGACAACAACGGTAAAGGTCAAAAGAAGCGTTACCGTTGCCATACTGAGGAGCAAGTACGAAAACTTGAAGATTTCTTCAGAACGTGCCCTATGCCAGACGGCAAACAGAAAATGGAACTGAGTCAAGAGCTAGGACTTGAACCTTCGCAAATCAAGTTCTGGTTTCAAAATAGACGAACCCGAATGAAGACTCGTCATGAGCACAACGAAGCCGAGTTTCTAAGAGTTGAAAATGAAAACCTCCGAGCGGAGAACAAGATATATAAAGAGGCTTTTGACTCCGCCACCTGCCCCAACTGCAATACTCTCCTCACCCTCGATGAAATGCATTATCTGAGGATCGAAAATGCACGTTTAAGAGGTGAGTTAGATCAGTTCATAGCAGGATCAAGTTCTGTTGGATCAAGGTACGAAAAGACCGAGACTATGGGACCAGCATGGATGCCTTCTGAGGAGGAGGTGAGGTATCATCACCAGGCAAGTGGCATTGGCGACGAACTCGCCGCCATGATCAGGCAGTTTGATGCTGATGAAGCACCAGGGCGTTAATGTGCATACGGATCCTGTATTTCAAAACTAGTGATCATGGGACCTGCGACACGGCCGACGCGTACCTGATCCGGAACAACGCTAGCTGATCATTCAAGAGCTTCCAAAGGGAAGAAGATCATGCCTGGACGAATACATCTACTTGGCTTCATCGCACGTTCTCGCCTTTTATCGATGTCCAAAATTAATGCACAAGCTAGAAGTAATCATTTCCCTTTCCCCCTATTAAATGCTCGGAGCCGTTAACCGCACCAAACTCGAAAAAATTAATATCGAGAAGAAATCCGCGTAAATCTGAAGGGTAAATCCGTATCGTTCCAAATTACCCTCGAACTACCCAGGTTTTAAATTTAATCCTTTCTATTTTCAGGAGTTTGCAAATCGACCCAAGAATGCAATCATACCCAAATACAAGTTGAACAAAATTTGGGGCAAATCAACTCATGGATATTACCACAGAGTGGACAGCTTCAGATAAAGCAAAATGCGAACGAGGGACCCGAACAATCTCAGACATGGGTAATTCTGTATCGTTCTAATTTGCTCATAATCATCGCAAGTCCTGAATTGTTTTATTCCATTCTTAACAGGGATTGCAAATTACCTCGAGAAATACCGTAACATGGCCCAAGTTGATACAACAGGGCCACGTTATACCCAAGAATTAACCTTTGAAAGGAAAGCCCCATGGACACCTACGGTCCAATGGACTGAATGGTATGGGGGGATGACAGTAGGTCCGAAATGTCCCGAGTTCGATCCCCAAGGGTGGGGAATGTTGTAAGTATTATAAATAAATGAAACAACTTTTTATGCATTTCTTTTTGCAAACAGGAATACTCGACGAGTAATATCAAAGTCAGTATTTTACCATAGTCTTGCCATAATGGTGAGGCGCCCAACAAAAGTCGAGGAAAATTCAATCCAGCAAAACTGGTGAAAGACTCGTGCAAGACATTCAAGATGAAGGGTAAATAAGTATCGTTTTCAATTAATCCCTTTTAATACTGGTTGATATGTCTCTTTTTCTTTTTACAGGAAATATTTACACTAACATTTAACATGTTGAAGGAGACAAATCCAAAAGAAAATTATGATCATCTGACAAGATCTATTCTGGTGAAAAACGGGGCAAATTGATCGCAAGCTCTGAAGCGAAAAAGCAAATATGTCTTTCTTATCTCGTTTGATTTCGAGAATAATTTCTCTGCTTTTTGCAGGGGCATTTAACCGCCAAACCATGGCGGTCTCTGTCACTAAACAAACCATAATGCTCCCTCACCCATATGCCTCATCGTGCAGGGGCAAAACTTGAGACAAACCGCTCCTCGACATAAGGAGTGGCCTTCCCAATTTGATCAATCCACCCACATACCAGGGGCAATTCAAATCCGCCCATGTTTGCACATTATATAAACACACATGATGCTAAAAATTATCACATCGGCATTGTGTTTACACATTTCACGAATTATGTATGACTATTCCGCATGTTTAATTTACCAACTCCAACTTAGAGCATAAACTGCATAGGAGACATCAAATGTGCAAAATGGGGCATAACAGGATGAGGAAAGGTAAACCATTTCCACACAGGTCTAACATCTTCATCTACAAATAAACAGCCTTTCTCTAGAGTGAGAGAAAGGCTTTTCGGACTGAAGTTCCCCATTCAGATTACATTCGAGGCGTTCATAATATGAGAACATCCTTAAACAGAATTGGTAATGCAAGCTTGACAGAATAATTTTGCGTGATCCACATTTGGATTGATTGCATCATGAGTTATCACACATACTAATTCTAATCATTGCCGACTTGGTTGAATAGTTTTGCATGAACCAATCAACTCATTGATGAAAATGCTTGCATATGTTACCTCTGACACTGCCTGACAGGTAACACATTCCCAATGTTCGAATTACCTTCCAAAGTCTTGAAATTCATTCGGTGATTATTGAATGAACAAGCTTAGTTGTCGAGGAGCCACTAGGCATTTCTTCTAAATTCTCAGGTGAGTATATCTTCAACCTGGATGAATTCTGACGGTTGTTGAGGAACTTGAATCCATTGCGATACATACAGGTATCCACCTTCTTCAATAAAGCATGATTTGTCTCAAAGACAGAAATGTTCGAGACCTTTTGATCTCTGCTTCTTTGGTTTATTCCTAAAGCTACAGGAGAATATAATTTGGGTTTGAGCTTCTGCAGGATTCCTGGTCTCCCCCAGATTTCAGAATGGCACCCTTTGAGGTACACCAAGCCCTTCTTACAGGCAAACTAAGTCCTTCTTACAGGCAAACCAAGTCCTTCTTACAGGCAAATTAAGTCCTTCTTACAGGCAAATCAAGTCCTTCTTACAGGCATAAAGTCCTTCTTACAGGCAAATCAAGTCCTTCTTACAGGCAAACTAAGTCCTTCTTACAGGCAAATCAAGTCCTGCTTACAGGCAAACAAAGTCCTTCCTACAGGCAAAGCAAGTCCTTCTTACAGGCAAATCAAGTCCTTCTTACAGGCACAAAGTCCTTCTTACAGGCAAATCAAGTCCTTCTTACAGGCATAAAGTCCTTCTTACAGGCAAACCAAGTCCTTCTTACAGGCAAATCAAGTCCTTCTTACAGGCACAAAGTCCTTCTTACAGGCAAAGCAAGTCCTTCTTACAGGCAAATCAAGTCCTTCTTACAGGCAAATCAAGTCCTTCTTACAGGCATAAAGTCCTTCTTACAGGCAAATCAAGTCCTTCTTACAGGCAAACTAAGTTCTTCTTACAGGCAAACCAAGTCCTTCTTACAGGCACAAAGTCCTTCTTACAGGCAAATCAAGTCCTTCTTACAAGCAAATCAAGTCCTTCTTACAGGCAAATCAAGTCCTTCTTACAGGCAAATAAAGTCCTTCTTACAAGCAAACAAAGTCCTTCTTACAGGCAAACAAAGTTCTTCTTACAGGCAAAGCAAGTCCTTCTTACAGGCACAAAGTCCTTCTTACAGGCATAAAGTCCTTCTTACAAGCAAACAAAGTCCTTCTTACAGGCAAACAAAGTCCTTCTTACAGGCAAAGCAAGTCCTTCTTACAGGCACAAAGTCCTTCTTACAGGCAAAGTAAGTCCTTCTTACAGGCAAATTATGTCCTTCTTACAAGCAAATTAAGTCCTTTTTACAGGCAAATCAAGTCCTTCTTACAAGCAAATTAAGTCCTTTTTACAGGCATTAAGTCCTTTTTACAGGCACAAATTCCTTTTTACAGGCACAAGTCCTTTTTACAGGCACCAAGTCCTTTTTACAGGCACCAAGTCCTTCTTACAGGTATCTCCATGGGGTGACCTACCATACGGGTCAAATCTCAATCAAAATTTAATCAGTAGAATCCTTTTATTAGGAATCTACCATGGTACGACCCACCATACGGGTCAAATTTTAATTCAATTTTTAATCAGTAGAATCCTTTTATTAGGAATCTACCATGGGTTGATCCACCATACGGGTTCAAGTTCAACTACCCTAAAGTTTTTTTATATAACGAATCCTTAGGTTCTCATTTCATTTTCAGTGGAACATTCATGTCACGACTCTTTTTATTTCCTTGTATTGAGTCGATTAGAATTTAGGTGTCATCTCGTCTTTGAAATGAACCTCTACCGAGCTTCCTTTCAAAGAGGGGCAGCTGTTGACACCTGATTTTTAATCATTTTTTCTATTGCTCAAGTAATAAAAAATCCATAAAAATTCATAAAATTGAAAAATCAACTTTGGGGACCTTAGCTAAGCCTAGGAAACCAATTTTGACCAAAAAACGATTTTTCATATTTTCAATATTTTTACGTATTTTTTTAAAATTAATAGAAAATCCATAAAAATTCATAAAATTGAAAAATTAACTTTGGGGACCTTCGCCAAGCCTAGGGAACCAATTTTGACCAAAAAATGATTTTTCATATTTTCGATATTTTTCGGTATTTTTATTTTCGAAAATTCATAAAACAAAAAATTAAGAAAAATGAGAAAATTGCAAAATCAACTTTGGAAGCCTTGGTCAAGCCTAGGCAACCATTTTTGAACAAAAAATAAAATTTCATATTTTTTTTATATATTTTTCAATTTTTTTAAAAAATAAATAATACAAAAATACTTGAAAATTTTGGAAAAATAACATTTGGGGCAAAAAAACACAGAGATAGTAAATATTTTTATTTTAAATCTATTTTCATATTGGCCATCGCAAATTCAGAAAAATCCAATTCGAGTCATGTGTTCCTTCACGAGTATAATCTCGAATCGGGCCTAAAAAAATTTAATTTGAGTCAACTTATTTTTAATTTTCACTTTTTATGAGTTGTGACATTGTCTTCTAATATTTTAAATTTTCATCTTGGCCCAATTATACCCAGAATGACTCAATTTTATAAAAGGGCTTTAATTAAATTCTGCATTATTTTCAGCGGCAAGAAATGAGCTTAAATTTGACATGTGGTAAATTTTAGTGTGTCAAAAATTGTGAGGAGATTTAGACTCAAAGAAATATATTTTTTCAGGGACTGAATTGTAAATACTTAAAATTCAAGGACTAGAGTGTAAATACCTAACTCTTGAAGGATTATTTTACAAATAACAAAAGGAAGAGTTGGTGGATAAATTAGAATAGAGAAGGGAAGATGGAGAAGAGGAGATGAAGAAGAGAAGTTGTAGAAGAATGGATGGAGAAAATAAGATAAGAATAGAGAATGGAAGATGGAGATGAAGAAGAGTTAATGGAGAAATTAGAATGGAAGATAAGAATAGAGAAGGGAAGATGGAGATGAAGAAGAGTTAGTGGAGAAATTAGAATGTGAGATAGAGATGGTGTTGACACCTGATCTTTAATCATTTTTTCTATTGCTAAAGTAATGAAAAATCCATAAAAATTCATAAAATTGAAAAATCAACTTTGGGGACCTTAGCCAAGCCTAGGAAACCAATTTTGACCAAAAAACGATTTTTCATATTTTCAGTATTTTTACGTATTTTTTATTTATTTATTTTCAAAAATTAATAGAAAATCCATAAAAATTCATAAAATTGAAAATTCAACTTTAGGAACCTTAGCCAAGCCTAGGGAACGAATTTTGACCAAAAAATAATTTTTCATATTATATATATTTTTTAATTTTTTTTTAAAAAATACAAAAATATTTGAAAATTTTGAAAAAATAACATTTGAGGCCAAAAAATACACAAAGATAGTTAATATTTTTATTTTAAATCTATTTTCATATTGGCCATCGCAAATTCAGAAAAATCCAATTCGAGTCACGTGTTCCTTCACGAGTATAATCTCGAATCGGGCCTAAAAAAATTTAATTTGAGTCAACTTATTTTTAACTTTCACTTTTTATGAGTTGTGACATTGTCTTCTAATATTTTAAATTTTCATCTTGGCCCAATTATACCCAGAATGACTTAATTTTGCAAAAGGGCTTTAATTAAATTATGCATTATTTTCAGCGACAAGAAATGAGCTTAAATTTGATATGTGGTAAATTTTGGTGTGTCAAAAATTGTGAGGAGATTTGGACTTAAAGAAATATATTTTTTCAGGGACTGAATTGTAAATACTTAAAATTCAAGGACTATAGTGCAAATACCTAACTCTTGAAGGATTATTTTACAAATAATAAAAAGAAGAGTTAGTGGATAAATTAGAATAGAGAAGGGAAGATGAAGAAGAGGAGATGAAGAAGAGAAGTTGGAGAAGAATGGATGGAGAAAATAAGATAAGAATAGAGAAGGGAAGATGGAGATGAAGAAGAGTTAGTAGAGAAATTAGAATGGAAGATAAGAATAGAGAAGGGAAGATGGAGATTAAGAAGAGTTAGTGGAGAAATTAGAATGGGAGATAAATATGGAGAAGGGAAGATGAAGATGAAGAAGAGTTAGTGGAGAGATTAGAATGTGAGATAGAGATGGAGAATGGAAGATGAAAATGAAGAAGAGTTAGTGGAGAAATTAGAATGGGAGATAGAGTTAGTGGAAAAATTAGAATGGGAGATAGATGAGTAGGTTATAAAAGGAGAAAGAAGTGAGCTTGAGAAGGGATTTTTGAGAGAGAAAATTGGAAGTGTTTGGGAGGATTTTTTTGGAGAGAAAATTTTGGATGTTTGAGAGAGTTTTGGGAGATTGAAGAAAAATTTGAGAGAAAGAAAATACCAAAAGAGAGAGAATTTTGAAGATGATGGGAGTTCAAAGCTAGGGATTATCATCACAAATTCTTTCATCGATCAATATAAATCAAGAGTTCATCCTCGTCAACGAGCAAGCTAATTCGAGCTAAGTGTTTTTATTTATTCATTTGTTTATGGTTTTGCTTGCAAATTAGCACAAATTGTATACACTTTCTCCATCTCCTCTTTTTTTTTTTCCATATTTTATGTCAGGAGAAGGATATCTCTACGTCAACAGCAAAAATCTCGTAGATATGCAAAAATCGGCCCAGACAAGCTCCTAAGCTGTCCACCGATTTCTCAATTGATCTGTGACTAAAAGTCCCTCTTAATTCAAAAGAAACTCTTTATATTGGGAACATAGAGAGCGAAAATCAATTATAGAAATCCCTCCCAAAAAAATGGGAGATAAGTACTCTTTCCACTCTTTTGGTTTTAGGTGCAGATTAGCACATATTTTGTATACTGACATTTCACTCTATTTTATGTCAGGAAGCCGCAGCTTTATATCAATGGTCAACCCTATGGAAGCACAAAATCGGCTTGGAGGAGTCCTCAAGCGCGCACAAATTTCAAATTGTTGAATCAATTCGTTGTATTTTATTTTAAAGAATTCATACCCCAGAATGGAGAGGACAAAGTCCATCCGCAATTTAAATACCTGCACCATAAATCCCAAAGGGAAGAGCTGTCGCGACCCTCTAAAAAAATTTTAAATTTTAAAAGGGGTTAACGGATTATTAGGTTAATTAGATTTGATTAACCTAATGCGGACCCTCCCAAGCCCTACCGAATCGCAACTTTGGTTTTTGTTTAAATGATTTTGAAATTTGGAGTCGCCACTAATCGTTCTTGGTAGGTCGATTAGAAACCTAAATAAATTAGCGGAAGAACTAATTTATTCCTGCGAACCAGAGATTATGAGTTCGGGGACTTGGTTACACTAGTTAATTAAAACTAATGCCCTTTCGGTACCTTAATTTCATGGATATCCTAATTCGGCAACTCATGCTTGGTTTATTTCTAAGGCTCTAGTAGGGTATTCTCTTTTTGTGTTTTCACTTTTTAAATAGGATGCATGAATGGTATATATTTTTATTTGTTATATTTTTTTAAGTGTTAAAGATTCCCTGAAGCCGAAAGAGGGAGTGTGTTAACGACTTCTGTGCAGTATTACGACCTACTCATCTTTTGGGTCTGATGATTCAAAAATTAAATTATAGGAAGTACATGACAGTGAATAAACACCTCCAATGGGAGGCCTAGCATTGGCTTGGCTCTTCCCTTTGGGATTTAAGGTACAGGTATTTAAGTTGCAAGTATTTAAACTACTGTAAGTAAAAACCTCCAATGGAAGGCTAAGCATTGGCTTGACTCTTCCCTTTGGGATTTAAGGTACGGGTATTTAAGTTGCAGGTATTTAACTACTGTAAGTAAAAACCTCCAATGGGAGGCTAAGCATTGGCTTGGCTCTTCCCTTTGGGATTTAAGGTACAGGTATTTAAGTTGCAGGTATTTAACTACTGTAAGTAAAAACCTCCAATGGGAGGCTAAGCATTGGCTTGGCTCTTCCCTTTGGGATTTAAGGTGCAGGTATTTAACTACTGTAAGTAAAAACCTCCAATGGGAGGCTAAGCATTGGCTTGGCTCTTCCCTTTGGGATTTAAGGTGCAGGTATTTAAGTTGCAGGTATTTAACTATTATAAGTAAAAACCTCCAATGGGAGGCTAAGCATTGGCTTGGCTCTTCCCTTTGGGATTTATGGTGCAGGTATTTAAATTGCGGATGGACTTTGTCCTCTCCATTTTGGGGTATGAATTTTTTAAAATGAAATACAACGAATTGATTCAACAATTTGAAATTTGTGCGCGCTTGAGGACTCCTCCAAGCCGATTTTGTGCTTCCATAGGATTGACCATTGATATAGAGCTGCGGCTTCCTGACATAAAATAGAGTGAAGTGTTAGTATACAAAATATGTGCTAATCTGCACCTAAAACCAGAAGAGTAGAAAGAGTACTTATCTCCCATTTTTTTGGGAGGGATTTCTATAATTGATTTTCGCTCTCTATGTTCCCAATATAGAGAGTTTCTTTTGAATTAAGAGGGACTTTTAGTCACAGATCAGTTGAGAAATCGGTGGACAGCTTAGGAGCTTGTCTAGGCCGATTTTTGCATCTCGACGAGATTTTTGCTGTTGACGTAGAGATATCCTTCTCCTGACATAAAATATGGAAGAAAAAGGAGATGGAGAAAGTGTATACAATTTGTGCTAATTTGCGAGTAAAACCATAAATAAATGAATAAATAAAAACACTTAGCTTGAATTTATTTGCTCGTTGACGAGGATGAACTCTTGATTTATATTGATCGATGAAGGAATTTGTGATGATAACCCCTAGCTTTAAACTCCCATCATCTTCAAAATTCTCTCTCTTTTGGTATTTTCTTTCTCTCAAAATTTTCTTCAATCTCCCAAAACTCTCTCAAACATCCAAAATTTTCTCTCCAAAAAATTCTCCCAAACATTTCAAATTTTCTCTCTCCCAAGAATTCTTTCTCAAGCTCACTTCTTCCTCCTTTTATAACCTACTCATCTATCTCCCATTCTAATTTTTCCACTAATTCTATCTCCCATTCTAATTTCTCCACTAACTCTTCTTCATTTTCATCTTCCATTCTCCATCTCTATCTCACATTCTAATCTCTCCACTAACTCTTCTTCATCTTCATCTTCCCTTCTCCATATTTATCTCCCATTCTAATTTCTCCACTAACTCTTCTTAATCTCCATCTTCCCTTCTCTATTCTTATCTTCCATTCTAATTTCTCTACTAACTCTTCTTCATCTCCATCTTCCCTTCTCTATTCTTATCTTATTTTCTCCATCCATTCTTCTCCAACTTCTCTTCTTCATCTCCTCTTCTTCATCTTCCCTTCTCTATTCTAATTTATCCACTAACTCTTCTTTTTATTATTTGTAAAATAATCCTTCAAGAGTTAGGTATTTGCACTATAGTCCTTGAATTTTAAGTATTTACAATTCAGTCCCTGAAAAAAATATATTTCTTTAAGTCCAAATCTCCTCACAATTTTTGACACACCAAAATTTACCACATGTCAAATTTAAGCTCATTTCTTGTCGCTGAAAATAATGCATAATTTAATTAAAGCCCTTTTGCAAAATTAAGTCATTCTGGGTATAATTGGGCCAAGATGAAAATTTAAAATATTAGAAGACAATGTCACAACTCATAAAAAGTGAAAGTTAAAAATAAGTTGACTCAAATTAAATTTTTTTAGGCCCGATTCGAGATTATACTCGTGAAGGAACACGTGACTCGAATTGGATTTTTCTGAATTTGCGATGGCCAATATGAAAATAGATTTAAAATAAAAATATTAACTATCTTTGTGTATTTTTTGGCCTCAAATGTTATTTTTCCAAAATTTTCAAATATTTTTGTATTTTTTTTAAAAACAATTAAAATATATATAATATGAAAAATTATTTTTTGGTCAAAATTCGTTCCCTAGGCTTGGCTAAGGTTCCCAAAGTTGATTTTTCAATTTTATGAATTTTTATGGATTTTCTATTAATTTTCGAAAATAAATAAATAAAAAATACGTAAAAATACTGAAAATATGAAAAATCGTTTTTTGGTCAAAATTGGTTCCCTAGGCTTGGCTAAGGTCCCCAAAGTTGATTTTTCAATTTTATGAATTTTTATGGATTTTTTATTACTTTAGCAATAAAAAAATGATTAAAAATCAGGTGTCAACAGCTGCCCCTCTTTGAAAGGAAGCTCGGTAGAGGTTCATTTCAAAGACGAGATGACACCTGAATTCTAATCGACTCAATACAAGGAAATAAAAAGAGTCGTGACATGATTGTTCCACTGAAAATGAAATGAGAACCTAAGGATTCGTTATATATAAAAAAAACTTTAGGGTGGTTGAACTTGAACCCGTATGGTGGATCAACCCATGGTAGATTCCTAATAAAAGGATTCTACTGATTAAAAATTGAATTAAAATTTGACCCGTATGGTGGGTCATACCATTTGACCCGTATGGTGGGTCGTACCATGGTAGATTCCTAATAAAAGGATTCTACTGATTAAATTTTGATTGAGATTTGACCCGTATGGTAGGTCACCACGTGGAGATACCTGTAAGAAGGACTTGGTGCCTGTAGAAAGGACTTGGTACCAGTAAAAAGGACTTGGTGCTTTGCCTGTAAGAAGAACTTTGTGCCTGTAAGAAGGACTTGCTTTGCCTGTAAAAAGGACTTTGTTTGCCTGTAAGAAGGACTTTGTTTTGTCTGTAAGAAGGACTTACTTTGCCTGTAAGAAGGACTTTGTGCCTGTAAGAAGGACTTGATTTGCCTGTAAGAAGGACTTTGTTCGCCTGTAAGAAGGACTTTATGCCTGTAAGAAGGACTTGATTTGCCTGTAAGAAGGACTTTGTGCCTGTAAGAAGGACTTGATTTGCCTGTAAGAAGGACTTTGTGCCTGTAAGAAGGACTTGGTTTGCCTGTAAGAAGGACTTAGTTTGCCTATAAGAAGGACTTGGTGCCTATAAGAAGGACTTGGTTTGCCTGTAAGAAGGACTTGGTTTGCCTGTAAGAAGGACTTTATGCCTGTAAGAAGGACTTGGTGCCTGTAAGAAGAACTTGGTTTGCCTATAAGAAGGACTTTATGCCTGTAAGAAGGACTTGATTTGCCTGTAAGAAGGACTTGTTTTGCCTGTAAGAAGGACTTGTTTTGCCTGTAAGAAGGACTTGATTTGCCTGTAAGAAGGACTTTGTGCCTGTAAGAAGGACTTGTTTTGCCTGTAAGAAGGACTTGGTTTGCCTGTAAGAAGGACTTGGTGCCTGTAAGAAGAACTTGGTTTGCCTATAAGAAGGACTTTATGCCTGTAAGAAGGACTTGATTTGCCTGTAAGAAGGACTTGTTTTGCCTGTAAGAAGGACTTGATTTGCCTGTAAGAAGGACTTTGTGCCTGTAAGAAGGACTTGTTTTGCTTGTAAGAAGGACTTGTTTTGCCTGTAAGAAGGACTTGATTTGCCTGTAAGAAGGACTTTGTGCCTGTAAGAAGGACTTTGTGCCTGTAAGAAGGACTTGTTTTGCCTGTAAGAAGGACTTGATTTGTCTGTAAGAAGGACTTTGTGCCTATAAGAAGGACTTGATTTGCCTGTAAGAAGGACTTGGTTTGCCTGTAAGAAGGACTTATTTTGCCTGTAAGAAGGACTTGGTGTACCTCAAAGGGTGCCATTCTGGAATCTGGAAAGATCAGGAATCCTGCAGAAGCTCAAACCCAAATTATATTATCCTGTCGCTTTAGGAATAAACCAAAGAGGCAGAGATCAAAAGGTCTCGAACATTTCTGTCCTTGAGACAAATCATGCTTTATTGAAGAAGGTGGATACCTGTATGTACCGCAATGGATTCGAGTACCCCAACAACCGTCAGAATTCATTCTCTTGAAAGATTCAGGTTGAAGATATACTTACCTGAGAATTTGGAAGAAATGCTTGGTGGCTTCTCGACAACCAGGCTTGTTCATTCAATAATCGCTGAATGAATTTCAAGACTTTGGAAGGTAGTTTGAACATTGGGAATGTGTTGCCTGTCAGGCAGTATCAGAGGTAACATGTGCAAGCATTTTCATCAATGAGTTGATCGGTTCATGTAAAACTATTCAACCAAGTCGGCAATGATTAGAAGTAGTCTGTGTGATAAGTCATGATGCAATCAATCCAAATATGGATCATGCAAAACTATTCTGTCAAGCTTGCATTACCAATTCTGTTTAAGGAGGTTCTCATAGTATGAACGCCTCGAATGTAATCTGAATGGGGGACTTCAATCCGAAAGGGCCTTCTCTCACTCTGGGGAAAGGCTGTTTATCTGTAAATTAAAATGTTAGACTTGCGTGGAAATGGTTTGCCTTTCCTCATCCTGTCATGCCCCATTCTGCACATTTGATGTCTCCTGTGCAGTTTATGCTCTAAGTTGGAGTTGGTAAGTTAAACACACGGAATAGTCATACATAATTCATGAACTGTGTAAGCACAATGCGGATGTGACAATTTTTTAGCATTACGTGTGTTTATATAATGTGCAAATATGGGCGGATTTGAATTGCCCCTGGTATGTGGGCGGACCGAACAAATTGGGAAGCCTACTCCTTATGTCGAGGGGTGGTTCGTCTCAAACTTTGTCTCTACGTGATGAAGCATATGGGTGAGGGAGCATTTCGGTTTGTTTAATGACAGCGACCGCCACGGTTTAGCGGTTGAATGCCCCTGTAAAAAGCAGAGAAATTATTCTTGAAATCAAACGAGATAAGGAAGACATATTTGCTTTTTCGCTTCAGAGCTTGTGATCAATTTGCCCCATTTTTTACCAGAATAGATCTTGTCAGATGATCATAATTTTCTTTTGGATTTGTCTCCTTCAACATGTTAAATGTTAGTGTAAATATTTCCTGTAAAAAGAAAAAGAGACATATCAGCCAGTATTAAAAGGGATAAATTGAAAACGATACTGATTTACCCTTCATCTTGAATGTCTTGCACGAGTCTTTTACCAGTTTTATTGGATTGAATTTTCCTCGACTTTTGTTGGGCGCCTCACCATTATGGGAAGACTATGGTAAAATACTGACTTTGATATTACTCGTCGAGTATTCCATTCGGTCCATTGGACCGTAGGTGTCCATGGGGCTTTCTTTTCAAGGGTTAATCCTTGGGGATAACGCAGCCCTGTTGTATCACCTTGGGCCATGTTACGGTATTTCTCGAGGTAATTTGCAATCCCTGTTAAGAATGGAATAAGACAATTCAAGACTTGAGATGATTATGTGCACATTAGAACGATACAGAATTACCCATTTCTGAGATTGTTCGCGTCTTTCGCTTGTACTTTCCTTTGTCCGAAGCTGTCTATCCCGTGGTAATGCCCATGAGTTGATTTGCCCCCAAATTTTATCCAACCTGTATTCGGATATGATTGCGTTCTCGGGTCGATTTGCAATTTCCTGAGAATAGAAGGGGCTTAATTTTAAAACTTGGAGCAACTGAGGGTAAATTGAAACGATACGGAGTTACCCTTCAGGTTTATGCAGATTTTCACTCGCCATCAATTCGTCGCGAGGTTGGTGAGGTGGCGGATTCGAGCATTTAATAGGGGGAAGTCGGATTATTACTCCTTGCTTTTACACATTCACAAAAGCAGAAAAACACATCACGCAAGGAAATAAAACACATTCACTCATTCAGGATTAGTTCCGCTTCCTCTGCAGGCTCTCCCATGATCAGCTGGCTTCATCCCAAATTAGGTATGCATCGGCCATATTGAAGGTCTCGTGGTCACTGGCTGAACAAGTGCATCACAGTCCCGATGCTTTACCGATATCAAACTGGTTGATTATGGCGAAAAGATCATCGTCAATGTCCGCTTGGTAGTGATCTGTCCCTTCTTCCTCGGGAGGTATTGATGTTGATCCAGTATCATTGGTCCTTTTGTACCCTACTCCAACAGAACTCGATCCTGTTATAAACTGGTCTAACTCACCTCTTAAACATGCATTTTCGATCCTCAGATCATACATTTCATCGAGGGTGAGGAGGAGGCTATTGCAGTTGGGGCAGGTGGCGGAGTCAAAAGTCTCTTTATACATCTTGTTTTCCGCTCGGAGGTTTTCATTTTCAACTCTTAGAAACTCGGCTTCGTTGTGCTCATGACGAGCCTTCATTCGGGTTCGCCTATTTTGAAACCAGAACTTGATTTGCAAAGGTTCAAGTCCTAACTCTTGACTCAGTTCCATTTTCTGTTTGCCGTCTGGCATAGGGCATGTTCTGAAGAAATCCTCAAGCCTTTGTACCTGCTCCTTAGTATGGTGACGGTAACGCTTCTTTTGACCCTTACCGTTATTGTCCTTATCTTTACTGAGATTTTGGACGTCGTCGGCGGAAGAGCCAGGCTCCATAGGCTCGATCCCAAACATGGCTTCGAACTCTTCCTCTCCCATATTCAGCAGGCAATGATAGCTCTCGGGAGTATTGGGTTGAGACATCTTTGATTTGGTTGATGATTTCTCAAGATTTGCTACTCGCTTCCGGTGTTTTCACTCTCTTTGAATTTTTCTGAGCGATTGTCTATGCCTTAAGACCCTCTTCCGAGCATGGCGTCTCTTTTAAAATTAAACGTGGGTTTAGCAACTGTATTGCTTCTTCCAAGGGTCCGGCCTTTCTCAATCCTCTTTTCTTATCGTGTCTCTTGCTCGGCTCGTCTCCTTCCATCTTTTCGTGATAGGGCCCCTTGTTGTTGTCTCCACCGTCAATTTGCTGGCGAGTTCTTCAAAAAAGACGAGTCGTATCTCTTTTCTGCCGAAAATGTCTTTGTCTCCCACTCAGCTTATTTTTTATCTTTTCTTTTTCAAAGTAGTGGCGTCCCGTTTAGCTTTGCCGTAGAGACGTCGGATTTGCTTGGCTGGAGATTGGAGACGAGTAGCGGAGGTGATACTGATAGGGAATGTTAGACAGGAAAATCTGGCCAGTAGAGACTTCCCCTGCAAAAATGAAAGAGAATGCGGCAGTATATGTTCTTCATATTCTAGAAAAATTGGAACGATATTGTTTTACCCTTGTGTGTACTTCTATTGAATTTGAATTGAGGAAGTTCCTTCATTTGGACTGGATTGAATTGTATGTCCCGAGTTGCCCTTCACTTTGAGCTTGCCACGTAAGTGCTTTGCTTAGTTGGGCCTTATTTTCTTTCGGGTTGCCTTGGACCATCATCATTTTCTATGCCATCGGGTCCGTGGACCGGAGGGCTCCTTTAATTTGAAGGTTACCTTCGAGGCAAATGAGTCCTATCGCGTTCCATTGGGTCATTTCATTTTGCGACACTCTTGAGGCACTTTGCGATTCCCTGGGTGAGAATGGAACAAATCCAATTTAGCATTTTGCAACGATTGAGGGTAAATTGGAACGACACACAATTACCCGTCTTCGAGCTCGCCTGGGCATTTCGCTTGAAATTTCCCTACGTGAGGCCATTCAACATTTCTCATTATGGCAGTCAGCGACGTTACCACAAATTGATCCGCCCTAAATCTAGCATAAAAAGGGATTCACGCATTCGACGGGATAAAAAAAAAATAAATAAATTGCCCCCTTGTCCCTGAATTAAATCGAGACACCTAGAAAGCTGGAAAATATCATACGCAGGGGAATTAAGCTTGAAATAAAATGTGCACTTATTCAAGGTCAGTTCTGCCTCTCCTGTGGCTCTTCGATAATCAGCTAGTCTCGTGTTGGTTCGGGTGTGGATGATCGATGTTTGAGAGTCCCTACTCACTGGCTCCTGATCGCGGCTTGGGACGTCTGTCAACCCTAAACTGGTTGACCAGGGCAGTAAGCTCATCATCTGGGTAATCTCTTGAACCTTCCAGCAATTGATGCTCGAATTGGGCATTGTTGTTGGCAAATGCTGGCGGTAGATTTCTCATTCTGTCCTCGCCATGAGCAATTTGACTTCTCGTGCTGGAGCCTTCATCATTACTCGAGAAAGTGTGGGGATCACCAACTGTCCTGCTGCCAAAAACTCCTTCCATTCGAGGATTAAAGAAGTGGAAGTGCTCAGGATAATTTCTTGTCTGATTCTCTGGCTGCACAGGCGCGCTGATCATGGGATGAATTCTAGCCACGGGTTGGTGCTCAGACCAAGGAGTCTGAATACACTGCCCCTGCGGTCTATACTCTTGAAGAGCATTAGGGTGATTCTGGGGGATACTTTGATTAACGCCTGGAGGATTGATGGCACGGCTACTGGCTTGGTTGATGATAGGAAATGGCTCGCCCCATGCTAACCCGCGGAACTTATGGTGGCGAGGAGACTCGACATTCAGGCTTGGATCAGTCCCGCCTTGGTTTTCTTGATTCTGAGCTGCATTGTGTTCTCTCACCCTTTTTCTGTACTTCTGAAGATGACTCGAAACATTTGCTTTAGTGAGTCCCTCTACGTTCATAATTTCCAGTATATGTTGCGGCCGTGCCGAATCGATTCCTACCTGTTGAACTGCATTAACAAACATACGATGCATCTCGGGAGACCAACTCATCTTCTTTCTCCAGTTGCTTGGAACAAAATTGAAGGCTTGATGCTTGTTCTCATGGTCGTGCAATTGCTTCCTTACCACGTGCTGCCATATGTTTTGAAGCATCTGAACCCTAACTGGTTTCGTTACGACGTCTTGGGCCCCATTTAAGACAGCCTTCATTATGGCTTGCTGATCATCGCTTGCCGATATTACGAGGACTGGCATGTTTAATTTAGAATTGATGACTTCCAAGAGAGTGAAAACATCCATGTCAATCCCTACCATGGCGGTGAGGACGATATCAAACTGGTCACCACTCCTCCTTAATATCTCTAAGGCCTCTGTCGCCTTTGCTTGAGCTACAACCTTATACCGGCATTTTCTCAATACGGTAACAAGGATTGACAGAGAGACTGGATTACCGTCAATGGCCATGACCAGTAGACCCTCAGGGTAAGGAACTTCATTAGCTTCGACCAGGGTTGAACATGCGCCCGTTTCCCTAATGCTCGACATATTTCTGGATCTAGGACTGCCGACTCGAGACCGCCTCAGGATGTCTTCTTGGACTTGAGGGATCACGGGATCGTCGATGGTTTCTCGTAACAGGCTTTGAAAGCCGATGCTTTGATGGTGAAGGTTTTGAATTCCTCTCCCACGAGAACTCCTTCCTCTCTATCTTTCTCCTGCGAGTTCTTGCGAATGAACTCTCACTATCAAATGAGGACAAGTTCTCTCTCTGGCAATAGCAACGACTTCCCTCTTCACGGGCAGTGCTATTAGATTTTTCGAGGGAGAAAATCTGATATTCAGCTTTTGATCAAAGGGGAAATCCTTGTTTCTCGCTCAGTTCGTCTTCTTTTTTTCTTTTCATGGTAGAGGGCCCTTGTCAAGATCTCCACCGTCGATTTACTGGCGGGTCCTCCAATAAAGACGAGTCGTATCTCCTTTTCTGCCGAAAATTTCTTTGTCTCCCACTCAGCTCGTTTTTTATTCTTTCTTTTTCAAAGTGGTGGCCGCCCGTCCAACTTTTCTGCAGAGACGTCGGGTCTGCTCAGCTTGAGGTTGCCGCTTGACTGGAATTCGAGCCAGCGGGGGTGTTGCCGACAGAGAATGGTAGATAGAAAAAACTCGACCAATAAGGACTGCCCCTATGAAATCATTATTTAAATTGAAGCAGATTATCACCTTCGCATTCCGATCATCTGCCTCGCCTCTCTCCTCCTTTCTTTCGTGATCTGCTTTCAAAAATGGCCAATTCTCCTAACCATACCTTCTCCGCCGAAATCCTGGCTGGGTGGGAGAGACTCTACAATCTTCTTGGTAGAGGTTACGCTCATATAGCCCAAAACTTTACCGTTGAGGCTGAAATCCTCGGTTTATTCAGGACCCTAGACGCTGCTTCTGTTGAGGGTACCCAACTGGGGAGGGAGTATCGGAACTTCCCGACCCTCTTCATTAATTTTCTGGCTGCCTATAACCGCGCTTATGAGACGGTCATTGTGACTGCCGTCGTGAAAGCTCGTTACCGAGACCGGCACGAGCGTCTGGAAATAGTCACATTTATGGCTGATAATCACAAGAAAGCCTTCAAGTTTGCCAATGATCAGCTTTCGTGGCTAGTTCGTGAGAGGGGAAAGTTGGTGGACTGTCTGGCCTTGGTCCGAACTTACGCCGAACAGGAGCCGAGCAATATTATGATGAGGTGCAAATGCGGTTGGCTGCAGGAGAGACTTGATGACATTACGGCAGATATTGCTTTCGAGAGGGCGGCGATTTCGGACTTGGAGTTTGCTGTCGAGCATTACGAGGCCAGTATGGCCCAGGCTAAGGAGAAGCGCGATCGCCTCTTCTTTAGGCTCGCGGAGCTTGATCCTGAGAACGCCCGGTGCACCCGGAGCATCAACTGTTTGGAGAGTCAGTTGAGCTCCTTCGTAATGGTTATCAGGGCTCAGTTTGGCTTTACTTTTCCTCCCCAGTGAGCTGTTGTAATGCTCTTTGATGAATGGAATGAAAGAAAAGCTTCACGTGTTTTTTTTTGTTTAATTTTCCTGCTATTGTTTCTTCCGCATAGCATAACAGAACGATTTGAGGTACCGAAGATGTCGAGGCTTAATGTTTTTCTTGATGTTCTTGTTTAATTGCTCCAGACGATGATATCGAGAACATTGATGAAGGGTTCGGCGGTGGCCCCCACTATCCATGTTAAGATCACAAACAATAACACTATGACAACTCGATCAGTGCGCTGGTAATAAATCCGGCCACCTGTTGTGTGCCCACTTTTATCCATATTTTATTTCTTTCGGCTTCCACTTGCTCGTGTCGGTCGCCTGTAGCGTCGGGAGAAATTCCTGTGGGCCACGTTCATTAATAGAACCTCGGTCCTCTAAAGCCCTCCGCATGTTTCGGATAAGAGGAAATTTTAAGATCGGTCTCTGGTTGATTTAATCAGGTAAAGGTATTTGTTTCATGGGTTCTGATTATATAATCCATATTGTCTTTCAAAAGACGCGAGATCCTCTGCAATACATTAAATATGCCCCCGTGTTTAATCAGTATAAATCCACCGTCATATTAGAATACACTGCCCATACAAGTTTACGGATTGACATAACTCTGTCTGTCAAAGATGGACAGTGTTCGTTTGCCCCCCGGAATTAACGGTTGAAGCCTCGGTGTTTTTCGTCTTTTGGTATTTCTGGAGATGATTCTTGATATATTTTGAACTTAATTTTTACACCCGTCTAGGGTATCTAGGATCTCCCTGCAAAAGAAAATGATATAATTAGTATGCGACACAAGGAATGTCGGTCCATGACTCCTATATTAGTCCAATTTGATTTTTTCTATTTTATAGAGAAATCAGAAAAAAAAAATTCCCTTAGGAAGAAATGCGTTAATACAGAATTTTTTTGCAGATTTATTAATCTTTTTTTTAAGGAATGTGACAAAATCTCTTGACGTTTACTAAAATTTTTGAAGGAATTTCCTTTTCATCAGAATAAATTTTCAGAGGTAAATTTGTCAGGAAAATTTTATTTTTATTGAAGCAGGAAAGACATGACAGAAATCCTTTATTGGTTAACAAAATTCCCCCGAGACATTAGTCTAATTTTATTTAGAGAAAATTTTCTTAGAAAAACATGAGCAAATTTCTCGAAAAGAATTTTTGTTGCAAGTTTTTATAATTTGAAAGAATGTGATAAAATCACTTGATGTTTACCAAAGTTTTTTTTTTGAAGGAATTTTTCTTTTATCGAAATAAAATTTTAGAGGAAAATTTGCCAGGAAAATTTCATTTTTATTGAAGCAAGAAAAACATGACAAAAATCTCTTATTGGTCAATACAATTCCCCCGAGACATTAGTCTAATTTTATTTAGAGAAAATTTTCCTAGAAAAACATGAGCGAATTTCTCGAGAAGAATTTTCTTGCAAGTTTTTATAATTTGAAAAATGTGATAAAATCACTTGATGTCTACTAGAGTTTTTTTTTTGAGGGAATTTTTCTTTTTATTAAAATAAATTTTCAGAGGAAAATTTTTTCAGGAAAATTTCATTTTTATTGAAGCAATAAAAACATGACAAAAATCCCTTATTGGTTAATAAAATTCCCATGAAGGGATTTTTCACATCATTTTTTCAAAAATTTTTTAAAAGAAATGAGGGACAAATTTAATTTTTATTTTCTTTTAAAAGAATGGTCGTAATATCAAGCTCAAAAACTGACTAACACCTAGCATGAACCGACCGAAAATAAATACAAGATAAAATTAGAGAACTTACTTTTACCTTGGAGAAATGCAAATCACATAGTCATGCGCATGACTCAAGTGAGGAGTGAACTCTAGAAAATAAAAGAAGGAGAGACAGGGTATGGACCTAAAAGGCCCCCACTATCTGAATTGACAACCTTACCCTCCGCGCAATCAAATCACAATGGGAAGAATTGTCAATTCAGATAATGAGCGGGATAAAATATGGTCAACCCGAGCGTAATCGACGCAAGAGCTTTACATATTCGATCCCTATCTATGGTTTTCTAGGAAGAATTTCGCGACTTGGGTTTAGACGCTTGTGTGTGCAGGTGTCGTGATCCTCAGAGTATGCAAGACATGCACAACAATTGATATCAAAACAGCGCTTCTAAAAATATGCGAAATTGAACAAATAAACCAAACACCGAGCCTGCAAAACAAAGGGGTTAGCCAAACACTCCGCCCCTTATAACTCCCATCCTGCAAAAACATATAACACCTATAGAATGAGTCCCAAGCAAAATCGCCAGAAGCGAGATATCCATGAAATTTTCATTGGCTTAAGTCCACTAAGACTTTTAAAATTTCGAAAAAATTCAAGTATTCCAATTGGTATCTTTTTTCGAAAATTTAAAAATCTCGTCCCCAGCGGAGTCGCCAGTCTGTCGCGACCCTCTAAAAAAATTTTAAATTTTAAAGGGTTAACGGATTATTAGGTTAATTAGATTTGACTAACCTAACGCGGATCCTCCCAAGCCCTACCGAATCGCAACTTTGGTTTTTGTTTAAATGATTTTGAAATTTGGAGTCGCCACTAATCGTTCTTGGTAGGTCGATTAGAAACCTAAATAAATTAGCGGAAGAACTAATTTATTCCTGCGAACCAGAGATTATGAGTTCGGGGACTTGGTTACACTAGTTAATTAAAACTAATGCCCTTTCGGTACCTTAATTTCATGGATATCCTAATTCGGCAACTCATGCTTGGTTTATTTCTAAGGCTCTAGTAGGGTATTCTCTTTTTGTGTTTTCACTTTTTAAATAGGATGCATGGATGGTATATATTTTTATTTGTTATATTTTTTTAAGTGTTAAAGATTCCCTGAAGCCGAAAGAGGGAGTGTGTTAACGACTTCTGTGCAGTATTACGACCTACTCATCTTTTGGGTCTGATGATTCAAAAATTAAATTATAGGAAGTACATGACAGTGAATAAACACCTCCAATGGGAGGCCTAGCATTGGCTTGGCTCTTCCCTTTGGGATTTAAGGTACAGGTATTTAAGTTGCAAGTATTTAAACTACTGTAAGTAAAAACCTCCAATGGAAGGCTAAGCATTGGCTTGACTCTTCCCTTTGGGATTTAAGGTACGGGTATTTAAGTTGCAGATATTTAACTACTGTAAGTAAAAACCTCCAATGGGAGGCTAAGCATTGGCTTGGCTCTTCCCTTTGGGATTTAAGGTACAGGTATTTAAGTTGCAGGTATTTAACTACTGTAAGTAAAAACCTCCAATGGGAGGCTAAGCATTGGCTTGGCTCTTCCCTTTGGGATTTAAGGTGCAGGTATTTAACTACTGTAAGTAAAAACCTCCAATGGGAGGCTAAGCATTGGCTTGGCTCTTCCCTTTGGGATTTAAGGTGCAGGTATTTAAGTTGCAGGTATTTAACTATTATAAGTAAAAACCTCCAATGGGAGGCTAAGCATTGGCTTGGCTCTTCCCTTTGGGATTTATGGTGCAGGTATTTAAATTGCGGATGGACTTTGTCCTCTCCATTTTGGGGTATGAATTTTTTAAAATGAAATACAACGAATTGATTCAACAATTTGAAATTTGTGCGCGCTTGAGGACTCCTCCAAGCCGATTTTGTGCTTCCATAGGATTGACCATTGATATAGAGCTGCGGCTTCCTGACATAAAATAGAGTGAAGTGTTAGTATACAAAATATGTGCTAATCTGCACCTAAAACCAGAAGAGTAGAAATTTACCACATGTCAAATTTAAGCTCATTTCTTGTCGCTGAAAATAATGCATAATTTAATTAAAGCCCTTTTGCAAAATTAAGTCATTCTGGGTATAATTGGGCCAAGATGAAAATTTAAAATATTAGAAGACAATGTCACAACTCATAAAAAGTGAAAGTTAAAAATAAGTTGACTCAAATTAAATTTTTTTAGGCCCGATTCGAGATTATACTCGTGAAGGAACACGTGACTCGAATTGGATTTTTCTGAATTTGCGATGGCCAATATGAAAATAGATTTAAAATAAAAATATTAACTATCTTTGTGTATTTTTTGGCCTCAAATGTTATTTTTCCAAAATTTTCAAATATTTTTGTATTTTTTTTAAAAAAATTAAAATATATATAATATGAAAAATTATTTTTTGGTCAAAATTCGTTCCCTAGGCTTGGCTAAGGTTCCCAAAGTTGATTTTTCAATTTTATGAATTTTTATGGATTTTCTATTAATTTTCGAAAATAAATAAATAAAAAATACGTAAAAATACTGAAAATATGAAAAATCGTTTTTTGGTCAAAATTGGTTCCCTAGGCTTGGCTAAGGTCCCCAAAGTTGATTTTTCAATTTTATGAATTTTTATGGATTTTTTATTACTTTAGCAATAGAAAAAAATGATTAAAAATCAGGTGTCAACAAGAGCCAAGCCAATACTTAGCCTCCCATTGGAGGTTTTTACTTACAGTAGTTAAATACCTGCAACTTAAATACCTGTACCTTAAATCCCAAAGGGAAGAGCCAAGCCAATGCTTAGCCTCCCATTGGAGGTTTTTACTTACAGTAGTTAAATACCTGCAACTTAAATACCTATACCTTAAATCCCAAAGGGAAGAGCCAAGCCAATACTTAGCCTCCCATTGGAGGTTTTTACTTACAGTAGTTAAATACTTGTAACTTAAATACATGTACCTTAAATCCCAAAGGGAAGAGCCAAGCCAATGCTTAGCCTCCCATTGGAGGTTTTTACTTACAGTAGTTAAATACCTGCAACTTAAATACATGTACCTTAAATCCCAAAGGGAAGAGCCAAGCCAATGCTTAGCCTCCCATTGGAGGTTTTTACTTACAGTAGTTTAAATACTTGCAACTTAAATACCTGTACCTTAAATCCCAAAGGGAAGAGCCAAGCCAATGCTAGGCCTCCCATTGGAGGTGTTTATTCACTGTCATGTACTTCCTATAATTTAATTTTTGAATCATCAGACCCAAAAGATAAGTAGGTTGTAATACTGCACAGAAGTCGTTAACACACTCCTTCTTTCGGCTTCAGGGAATCTTTAACACTTAAAAAAATATAACAAATAAAAATATATACCATCCATGCATCCTATTTAAAAAGTGAAAACACAAAAGAGAATACCCTACTATAGCCTTAGGAATAAACCAAGCCTGAGTTGCCGAATTAGGATATCCATGAAATTAAGGTACCGAAAGGGCATTAGTTTTAATTAACTAGTGTAACCAAGTCCCCGAGCTCCTAATCTCTGGTTCGCAGGAATAAATTAGTTCTCCCGCTAATTTATTTAGGTTTCTAATCGACCTACCAAGAACGATTAGTGGCGACTCCAAATTTTAAAATCATTTAAACAAAAACCAAAGTTGCGATTCGGTAGGGCTTGGGAGTGTCCGCGTTAGGTTAGTCAAATCTAATTAACCTAATAATCCGTTAACCCCTTTTAAAATTTAAAATTTTTTTTAGAGGTCGCGACAGACTGGCGACTCCGCTAGGGATAGAGATTTTTAAATTTTCGAAAAAAGATACCAATTGGAATACTTAAATTTTTTCGAAATTTTAAGAGTCTTAGTGGACTTAGGCCAATGAAAATTTCATGCATATCTCACTTCTGGCGATATTGTTTGGGACTCATTTTATAGGTGTTATATGTTTTTGCAGGATGGGAGTTATAAGGGACGGAGTGTTTGGCTAACCCATTTGTTTTGCAGGCTCGGTGTTGGGTTTATTTGTTTAATTTCGCACATTTTTAGAAGCGCTGTTTTGATATCAATTGTTGTGCATGTCTTGCATACTCTGAGGATCACGACACCTGCACACACAAGCGTCTAAACCCAAGTCGCAAAATTCTTCCTAGAAAACCATAGATAGGGATCGAATATGCAAAGCTCTTGCGTCGATTGCGCTCGGGTTGACCATATTTTATTCCGCTCATTATCTGAATTGACAATTCTTCCCATTGTGATTTGATTGCGCGGAGGGTAAGTTTGTCAATTCAGATAGTGGGAGCCTTTTTAGGTCCATACCTTGTCTCTCCTTCTTTTATTTTCTAGAATCCACTCCTCACTTGAGTCATGCGCATGACTATGTGATTTGCATTTCTCCAAGGTAAAAGTAAGTTCTCTAATTTTATCTTGTATTTATTTTCGGTCGGTCCATGCTAGGTGTTAGTCAGTTTTTGAGCTTGATATTACGACCATTCTTTTTAAAAGAAAATAAAAATTAAATTTGTCCCTCATTTCTTTTAAAAAAAATTTTTTGAAAAAATGATGTAAAAAAATCCCTTCATGGGAATTTTATTAACCAATAAGGGATTTTTGTCATATTTTTATTGCTTCAATAAAAATGAAATTTTCCTGAAAAAATTTTCCTCTGAAAATTTCAATAAAAAGAAAAATTCCTTAAAAAAAAAAACTCTAGTAGACATCAAGTGATTTTATCACATTTTTCAAATTATAAAAACTTGCAAGAAAATTCTTCTCGAGAAATTCGCTCATGTTTTTCTAAGAAAATTTTCTCTAAATAAAATTAGACTAATTGACCAATAAGAGATTTTTGTCATGTTTTTTTTCTCTCCAATAAAAATGAAATTTTCCCGACAAATTTTCCTCTGAAAATTTATTTCGATAAAAAGAAAAATTCCTTTAAAAAAACATCAAGTGATTTTATCACATTCTTTCAAATTATAAAAACTTGCAACAAAAATTCTTTTCGAGAAATTCGCTCATGTTTTTCTAAGAAAAGTTTCTCTAAATAAAATTAGACTAATGTCTCGGGGGAATTTCGTTAACCAATAAAGGATTTCTGTCATGTCTTTCCTGCTTCAATAAAAATAAAATTTTCCTGACAAATTTACCTCTGAAAATTTATTTTGATAAAAAGGAAATTCCTTCAAAAATTTTAGTAAACGTCAAGAGACTTTGTCACATTCCTTTAAAAAAATAAAAAAAAAAGAATAATAAATCTGAAAAAAATTCTGTATCAGAAATTAACCCATTTCTTCCTAAGGAAATTTTTTTTCTTTCTTCTGATTTCTCTATAAAATAGAAAAAATCAAATTGGACTAATATAGGAGTCATGGACCGACATTTCTTGTGTCGCATACTAATTATATCTTTTTCTTTTGCAGGGAGATCCTAGATACCCTAGACGGGTGTAAAAATTAAGTTCAATAATATATCAAGAATCATCTTCAGAAATACCAAAAGACGAAAAACACCGAGGCTTCAACCGTTAATTCTGGGGGGCAAACGAACATTGTCCATCTTTGACAGACAAAGTTGTGTCAATCCGTAAACTTGTATGGGCAGTGTATTCTGATATGACGGTGGATTTATACTGATTAAACATGGGGGCATATTTAATGTATTGCAGAGGATCCCGCGTCTTTTGAAAAATAATATGGATTATATAATCAGAACCCATGAAACAAATACCTTTACCTGATCAAATCAACCAGAGACCGGTCTTAAAATTTCCTCTTATCCGAAACATGCGGAGGGCTTTAGAGGACCGAGGTTCTATTAATGAACGTGGCCCACAGGAATTTCTCCCGACGCTACAGGCGACCGACACGAGCAAGTGGACGCCGAAAGAAACAAAATATGGATAAAAGTGGGCACACAACAGGTGGCCGGATTTACTACTAGCGCACTGATCGAGTTGTTATAGCGTTATTGTTCGTGATCTCAAGATGGATAGTGGGGGCCACCGCCGAACCCATCATCAATGTTCTCGATATCATCGTCTGGAGCAATTAAACAAGAACATCAAGAAGAACATTAAGCCTCGACATCTTCGGTACCTCAAATCGTTCTGTTATGCTATGCGGAAGAAACGATAGGAGGAAAATTAAAAAAAACAAAACAAAACAAAACACGTGAAGCTTTTCTTTCATTCCATTCATCAAAGAGTATTACAACAACTCACTGGGGAGGAAAGGTAAAGCCAAACTGGGCCCTGATGACCATTACGAAAGAGCTCAACTGACTCTCCAAACAGTTGATGCTCTGGATGCACCGGGCGCTCTCGGGATCAAGCTCCGCGAGCCTAAAGAAGAGGCGATCGCACTTCTCTTTAACCTGGGCCATAGTGGCCTCGTAATGCTCAACGGCAAACTCCAGGTCCGGAACCGCTGCCCTCTCGAAAGCAATGTCTGCCGTAATGTCATCAAGTCTCTCCTGCAGCCAACCACATTTACACCTCATCACAATATTGCCTGGCTCCTGTTCGGCGTAAGTTCGGACCAAGGCCAGACGGTCCACCAACTTTCCCCTCTCACGAACCAGCCACGAAAGCTGATCGTTGGCAAACTTGAGGGCCTTTTTGTGATTATCAGCCACAAACGTAACTGTTGCCAGACGCTCGTGCTGGTCTCGGTAACGGGCTTTCACGACGGCGGTCACAAGGACCGTCTCATAAGCACGGTTATAGGCAGCCAGAAAATTGATGAAGAGGGTCGAGAAGTTCCGGTACTCCTTCCCTAGTTGGGTACCCTCAATAGAAGCAGCGTCCACGGTCCTAAATAAACCGAGGATTTCAGCCTCAACGGTAGAGTTTTTGGCTATATGAGCATAACCTCTACCAAGAAGATTGTAGAGTCTCTCCCACCCAGCTAGGACTTCGGCGGATAAGGTATGGTTAGGAGAATTGGCCATTTTTGAAAGCAGAATACGAAAGAAAGGGGGAGAGAGGTGAGGCAGATGAGCGGAATGCGAAGATGGTAATCTGCTTTGAAGTAAATATTGATTTCATAGTGACGGTATCAACCAGTCAAGATTTCTCTTATCTACCATTCTCTATTGGCACCACCCTCGTTGGCTCGAATTCCCATCAGATGGCGACTGCGAGCTAAGCGAGTCCGAAATCTCCGCAGAAAGTTTAACGAGACACCGCCACTTTGAAAAAGAAGACGGAAAGATGAGCTGAGTGGAAGACACGGCAAACGTTAGCGAAAAGGGGATACGACTTGTCTTCATTGGAGGACCCGCCAGTAAATCGACGGTGGAGATCTTGACAGGGGCCCTCTATCACGAAAAGAAAAAAAAAGACAAACTGAGCGAGAAACAAGGATTTCCCCTTTGATCAAAAGCTGAATATCAGATTGTCTCCCTCGGAAAATCTAATAGCGCTGCCCGTGAAGAGGGAAGTCGTTGCTATTGCCAGAGAGAGAACTTGTCCCCATTTGATAGTCAGAGTTCATTCGCAAGAACTCGCAGGAGAAAGATAGAGAGGAAGGAGTTCTCGTGGGAGAGGAATTCAAAACCTTCACCATCAAAGCATCGGCTTTCAAAGCCTGTTACGAGAAGGCATCAACGATCTCGTGATCCCTCAAGTCCGAGAAGACATCCCGAGGCGGTCTCGAATCGGCAGTCCTAGATCCAGAAATATGTCGAGTGTTAGGGGAACGGGCGCATGTTCAACCCTGGTCAAAGCTGATGAAGTTCCTTACCCTGAGGGTCTACTGGTCATGGCCATTGACGGTAATCCAGTCTCTCTGTCAATCCTTGTTACCGTATTAAGAAAATGCCGGTATAAGGTTGTAGCTCAAGCAAAGGCGACAGAGGCCTTAGAGATATTAAGGAGGAGTAGTGACCCGTTTGATATCGTCCTCACCGCCATGGTAGGGATTGACATGGATGTTTTCACTCTCTTGGAAGTCATCAATTCTAAATTAAACATGCCAGTCCTCGTAATATCGGCAAGCGATGATCAGTAAGCCCTAATGAAGGCTGTCTTAAATGGGGCCCAAGACGTCATAACGAAACCAGTTAGAGTTCAGATGCTTCAAAACATATGGCAGCACGTGGTAAGGAAGCAATTGCACGATCATGAGAACAAGCATCAAGCCTTCAATTTTGTTCCAAGCAACTGGAGAAAGAAGATGAGTTGGTCTCCCGAGCTGCATCGTATGTTTGTTAATGCAGTTCAGCAGCTAGGAATAGATTCGGCACGGCCGCAACATATACTGGAAATTATGAAGGTAGAGGGACTCACTAAAGCAAATGTTTCGAGTCATCTTCAGAAGTACAGAAAAAGGGTGAGAGAACACAATGCAGCTCAGAATCAAGAAAACCAAGGCGGGACTGATCCAAGCCTGAACGTCGAGTCTCCTCGCCACCATAAGTTCCCCAGGTTAGCATGGGGCGAGCCACTTCCCATCATCAACCAAGCTAGTAGCCATGCCATCAATCCCCCAGGCGTTAATCAAAGTATCCCCCAGAATCACCCTAATGCTCTTCAAGAGTATAGACTGCAGGAGCAGTGTATTCAGATTCCTTGGTTTGAGCACCGACCTGTGGCTAGAACTCATCCCATGATCAGCGCGCCTGCGCAGCCAGAGAATCAGACAAGAAGTTATCCTGAGCACTTCTACTTCTCTAATCCTCGAATGGAAGGAGTTTTTGGCAGCAGGACAGTTGGTGATCCCCACACTTTCTCGAGTAATGATGAAGGCTCCAGCATGAGAAGTCAAATTGCTCATGGCGAGAACAGAATGAGAAATCTATCGCCAGCATTTGCCAACAACAATGCCCAATTCGAGCATCAGTTACTGGAAGGTTCAAGAGATTACCCAGATAATGAGCTTACTGCCCTGGTCAACCAGTTTAGGGTTGACAGACGTCCCAAGCCGCGATCAGGAGCCAGTGAGTAGGGACTCTCAAACATCGGTTATCCACACCCGAACCAACACGAGACTAGCTGATTATCGAAGAGCCACAGGAGAGGCAGAACTGACCTTGAATAAGTGCACCTTTCATTTCATGCTTAATTCCCCTGCGTATGATATTTTCCAGGTTTCTAGGTGTCTCGATTTAATTCAAGGACAAGGGGGCAATTTATTTATCCCGTCGAATGCGTGAATCCCTTTTTATGCTAGATTTAGGGCGGATCAATTTGTGGCAACGTCGCTGACTGCCATAATGAGAAATGTTGAATGGCCTCACGTAGGGAAATTTCAAGTGAAAAGCCCAGGCGAGCTCGAAGACGGGTAACTGTGTGTCGTTCCAATTTACCCTCAATCGTTGCAAAATGCTAAATTGGATTTGTTCCATTCTCACCCAGGGGATTGCAAAGTGCCTCAAGAGTGTCGCAAAATGAAATGACCCAATGGAATGTGATAGGACTCATTCGCCTTCAAGGTAACCTTCAAATTAAAGGAGCCCTCCGGTCCACGGACCCGATGGCATGAAAAATGATGATGGTCCAAGGCAACCCGAAAGAAAACAAGGCCCAACTAAGCAAAGCACATATGTGGCAAGCTCAAAGTGAAGGGCAACTCGGGACATACAATTCAATCCAATCCAAATGAAGGAACTTCCTCAATTCAAATTCAATGGAAGTATACACAAGGCTAAAACAGTATCGTTCTAATTTTTCTAGAATATGAAGAACATATACTGCCGCATTCTCTTTCTTTTTTGCAGGGGAAGTCTCTACTGGCCAAATTTTCCTGTTTACCATTCCCTATCAGTATCACCTCCGCTACTCGTCTCCAATCTCGAGCCAAGCAAATTGACGGTGGAGACAGCAACAAGGGGCCCCCTTCCACGGAAAGATGGAAGGAGACGAGCTGGGCGAGAGATACGATGAAAAGAAAATCGAGAAAGCCAGAACACTCGAGAGAGGCAATACAGTTGCTAAACCCACGTCTAATTTTAAAGGAGGCATCTTCTTGATAATTCTCATTCGTGCTCGAAAGAGAGACTCTTAAAGCATACGCAGTCTCTCAGAAAAATCCAGAGAGTGAAAATACAAGAAGAGATATCAAACTTTGAGAAATCGTTAACCAAATCGAAGATGTCTCAACCCAACACACTTGAAAGTTATTGTTACTTGCTGAATATGGGAGAGGAAGAGTTCGAAGCCATATTTGGGATCGAGCCTATGGAGCCCGGCCCTTCCACCGACGACGTCCAAGAGCCCGGTAAGGACAATGACAACAACGGTAAAGGTCAAAAGAAGCGTTACCGTCGCCATACTGAGGAGCAAGTACGAAAGCTTGAAGCTTTCTTCAGAACGTGCCCTATGCCAGACGGCAAACAAAAAATGGAACTGAGTCAAGAGCTAGGCCTTGAACCTTCGCAAATCAAGTTCTGGTTTCAAAATAGACGAACCCGAATGAAGACTCGTCATGAGCACAACGAAGCCGAGTTTCTAAGAGTTGAAAATGAAAACCTCCGAGCGGAAAACAAGATGTATAAAGAGACTTTTGACTCCGCCACCTGCCCCAACTGCAATAGCCTCCTCCTCACCCTCGATGAAATGTATGATCTGAGGATCGAAAATGCACGTTTAAGAGGTGAGTTAGACCAATTTATAACAGGATCGAGTTCTGTTGGAGCAGGGTACAAAAGGACCAATGATACTGGATCAGTATCAATACCTCCCGAGGAAGAAGGGACAGATTACCACCAAGCGGACATTGACGATGATCTTTTCGCCATAATCAACCAGTTTGATATCGGTAAAGCATCGGGACTGTGATGCACTTGTTCAGCCAGTGACCACCAGACCTTCGATATGGCCGATGCATACCTAATTTGGGATGAAGCCAGCTGATCATGGGAGAGCCTGTAGAGGAAGCAGAACTGATCTTGAATGAGTGAATGTGTTTTATTTCCTTGCGTGATATGTTTTTCTGCTTTTGTGAATGTGTAAAAGCAAGGAGTAATAATCCGACTTCCCCCTATTAAATGCTCGAATCCGCCACCTCACCAACCTCGCGACGAATTGATGGCGAGTAAAAATCTGGATAAACCTGAAGGGTAACTCCGTATCGTTTCAATTTACCCTCAGTTGCTCCAAGTTTTAAAATTAAGCCCCTTCTATTCTCAGGAAATTGCAAATCGACCCGAGAACGCAATCATATCCGAATACAAGTTGAACAAAATTTGGGGGCAAATCGATTCATGGGCATTACCACGGGATGGACAGCTTCGGACAGAGGAAAGTACAAGCGAAAGACGCGAACAATCTCAGAAATGGGTAATTCTGTATCGTTCTAATGTGCACATAATCATCTCAAGTCTTGAATTGTCTTATTCCATTCTTAATAGGGATTGCAAATTACCTCGAGAAATACCGTAACATGGCATAAGGTGATACAACAAGGCTGCTTTATCCCCAAAGATTAACCTTTGAAACGATAGCCCCATGGACACCTATGGTCCAATGGACCGAATGGTATGGGGGATGACAGTAGGTCCGAAATATCCCGAGTTCGATCCCCGAGGGTGGGGAATGTTGTATGTATTATAAATAAATGAAACAACTTTTTGTGCATTTCTTTTTGCAAGCAGGAATACTCGACGAGTAATACCGAAGTCAATATTTTGCTACATTCTCGGCTTAATGGTGAAGCATCCAACAAAAGTCGAAGAAAACTCAATCCAGCAAAATTGGTAAAAGACTTGTCCAAGGCATTCAAGATGAAGGGTAAATCAGTATCGTTTCCAATTTATCCCTTTTAATACTGGTTGACATGTCTCCTTTTCTTTTCACAGGAAATATTTATACTAACATTTAACATGTTGAAGGAGACAAATCCAAAAGAAAAGTATGATCACCTGACAAGATCTATTCTGGTGAAAAATGGGGCAAATTGATCGCAAGCTCTGAAACGAAAAAGTAAATATGTCTTCCTTATCTCGTTTGGTTTCAAGAATAATTTCTCTGCTTCTTGCAGGGGCATTAAACAAACCAAAATGCTCCCTCGTCCATATGCTTCATCGCGCAGGGGTAAAGTTTGAGACAAACCACCCCTCGACATAAGGAGTAGGCTTCCCAATTTGTTTGGTCCGCCCACATACCAGGGACAATTTAAATTCGCCCATATTTGCACATTATATAAACACACGTGATGCTAAAAAATTGTCACATCTGCATTGTACTTACACAGTTCATGAATTATGTATGACTATTCCGTGTGTTTAACTTACCAACTCCAACTTAGAGCATAAACTGCACAGGAGATATCAAATGTGCAGAATGGAGCATGACAGGATGAGGAAAGGCAAACCATTTCCACACAGGTCTAACATTTTGATCTACAGATAAACAGCCTTTCTCCAGAGTGAGAAAAAGCCATTTCGGAATGAAGTCCCCCATTCAGATTACATTCGAGGTGTTCATACTGTAAGAACCTCCTTAAACAGAAGTGGTAATGCAATACATGATCTATATGTTGATCGATTGCATCATGAGTTATTACATAGACTGCCTTTAATCATGGCAAACTTAGCTGAACAATTTTGTATGAACCAATGAACGCATTGATGAAAATGCTTGCACATGTTAGCTCTGACATTGCCCGACAGGCAACACATTCCCGGTATTTGAGTTACCTTCCAAAGTCTTGAAATTCATTCGGCGATTATTGAATGAACAAGCCTGGTTGTCCAGAAGCCACCAAGCATTTCTTCCAAATTCTCAGGTAAGTATATCTTCAACCAGAACCTTTCAAGAGAATGAATTCTGACGGTTGTTGGGATACTCGAATCCATTGCGGTATATACAGGTATCCACATTCTTCAATAAAGCATGATTTGTCTCAAGGACAAAAATGTTCGAGACCTTTTGATCTCTGCCTCTTTGGTTTATTCCTAAAACGACAGGAGAATATAATTTGGGTTTGAGCTTCTGCAGGATTCCTGGTCTCCCCAGATTTCAGAATGGCACCCTTTGAGGTACACCAAGCCCTTCTTACAGGCAAACTAAGTCCTTCTTACAGGCAAACCAAGTCCTTCTTACAGGCAAACTAAGTCCTTCTTACAGGCATAAAGTCCTTCTTACAGGCAAACCAAGTCCTTCTTACAGGCATAAAGTCCTTCTTACAGGCAAACTAAGTCCTTCTTACAGGCAAACCAAGTCCTTCTTACAGGCACAAAGTCCTTCTTACAGGCAAATCAAGTCCTTCTTACAGGCAAACAAAGTCCTTCTTACAGGCAAAACAAGTCCTTCTTACAGGCAAATCAAGTCCTTCTTACAGGTACAAAGTCCTTCTTACAGGCACAAAGTCCTTCTTACAGGCAAATCAAGTCCTTCTTACAGGCATAAAGTCCTTCTTATAGGCAAATCAAGTCCTTCTTACAGGCAAACCAAGTCCTTCTTACAGGCAAACCAAGTCCTTCTTACAGGCACAAAGTCCTTCTTACAGGCAAATCAAGTTCTTCTTACAGGCAAACCAAGTCCTTCTTATAGGCAAATCAATCCTTCTTACAGGCATAAAGTCCTTCTTACAGGCAAATCAAATCCTTCTTACAGGCATAAAGTCCTTCTTACAGGCAAATCAAGTCTTTCTTACAGGCAAACAAAGTCCTTCTTACAGGTAAACAAAGTCCTTCTTACAGGCACAAAGTCCTTCTTACAGGCAAAGTAAGTCCTTCTTACAGGCAAATCAAGTCCTTCTTACAGGCAAATCAAGTCCTTCTTACAGGCACAAGTCCTTTTTACAGACACCAAGTCCTTTCTACAGGCACCAAGTCCTTCTTACAGGTATCTCCATGGGGTGACCTACCATACGGGTCAAATCTCAATCAAAATTTAATCAGTAGAATCCTTTTATTAGGAATCTACCATGGTACGACCCACCATACGGGTCAAATGGTATGACCCACCATACGGGTCAAATTTTAATTCAATTTTTAATCAGTAGAATCCTTTTATTAGGAATCTACCATGGGTTGATCCACCATACGGGTTCAAGTTCAACCACCCTAAAGTTTTTTTATATAACGAATCCTTAGGTTCTCATTTCATTTTCAGTGGAACAATCATGTCACGACTCTTTTTATTTCCTTGTATTGAGTCGATAAGAATCCAGGTGTCATCTCGTCTTTGAAATGAACCTCTACCGAGCTTCCTTTCAAAGAGGGGCAGCTGTTGACACCTGATCTTTAATCATTTTTTCTATTGCTAAAGTAATAAAAAATCCATAAAAATTCATAAAATTGAAAAATCAACTTTGGGGACCTTAGCCAAGCCTAGGAAACCAATTTTGACCAAAAAACGATTTTTCATATTTTCAGTATTTTTACGTATTTTTTATTTATTTATTTTCAAAAATTAATAGAAAATCCATAAAAATTCATAAAATTGAAAAATCAACTTTAGGAACCTTAGCCAAGCCTAGGGAACGAATTTTGACCAAAAAATAATTTTTCATATTATATATATTTTTTAATTTTTTTTAAAAAAATACAAAAATATTTGAAAATTTTGAAAAAATAACATTTGAGGCCAAAAAATACACAAAGATAGTTAATATTTTTATTTTAAATCTATTTTCATATTGGCCATCGCAAATTCAGAAAAATCCAATTCGAGTCACGTGTTCCTTCACGAGTATAATCTCGAATCGGGCCTAAAAAAATTTAATTTGAGTCAACTTATTTTTAACTTTCACTTTTTATGGGTTGTGACATTGTCTTCTAATATTTTAAATTTTCATCTTGGCCCAATTATACCCAGAATGACTTAATTTTGCAAAAGGGCTTTAATTAAATTATGCATTATTTTCAGCGACAAGAAATGAGCTTAAATTTGATATGTGGTAAATTTTGGTGTGTCAAAAATTGTGAGGAGATTTGGACTTAAAGAAATATATTTTTTCAAGGACTGAATTGTAAATACTTAAAATTCAAGGACTAAAGTGCAAATACCTAACTCTTGAAGGATTATTTTACAAATAATAAAAAGAAAAGTTAGTGGATAAATTAGAATAGAGAAGGGAAGATGAAGAAGAGGAGATGAAGAAGAGAAGTTGGAGAATAATGGATGGAGAAAATAAGATAAGAATAGAGAAGGGAAGATGGAGATGAAGAAGAGTTAGTAGAGAAATTAGAATGGAAGATAAGAATAGAGAAGGGAAGATGGAGATTAAGAAGAGTTAGTGGAGAAATTAGAATGGGAGATAAATATGGAGAAGGGAAGATGAAGATGAAGAAGAGTTAGTGGAGAGATTAGAATGTGAGATAGAGATGGAGAATGGAAGATGAAAATGAAGAAGAGTTAGTGGAGAAATTAGAATGGGAGATAGAGTTAGTGGAAAAATTAGAATGGGAGATAGATGAGTAGGTTATAAAAGGAGAAAGAAGTGAGCTTGAGAATTCTTGAGAGAGAAAATTGGAAGTGTTTGGGAGGATTTTTTTGGAGAGAAAATTTTGGATGTTTGAGAGAGTTTTGGGAGATTGAAGAAAAATTTGAGAGAAAGAAAATACCAAAAGAGAGAGAATTTTGAAGATGATGGGAGTTCAAAGCTAGGGATTATCATCACAAATTCTTTCATCGATCAATATAAATCAAGAGTTCATCCTCGTCAACGAGCAAGCAAATTCGAGCTAAGTGTTTTTATTTATTCATTTGTTTATGGTTTTGCTTGCAAATTAGCACAAATTGTATACACTTTCTCCATCTCCTCTTTTTTTTTTTCCATATTTTATGTCAGGAGAAGGATATCTCTACGTCAACAGCAAAAATCTCGTAGATATGCAAAAATCGGCCCAGACAAGCTTCTAAGCTGTCCACCGATTTCTCAATTGATCTGTGACTAAAAGTCCCTCTTAATTCAAAAGAAACTCTTTATATTGGGAACATAGAGAGCGAAAATCAATTATAGAAATCCCTCCCAAAAAAATGGGAGATAAGTACTCTTTCCACTCTTTTGGTTTTAGGTGCAGATTAGCACATATTTTGTATACTGACATTTCACTCTATTTTATGTCAGGAAGCCGCAGCTTTATATCAATGGTCAACCCTATGGAAGCACAAAATCGGCTTGGAGGAGTCCTCAAGCGCGCACAAATTTCAAATTGTTGAATCAATTCGTTGTATTTTATTTTAAAGAATTCATACCCCAGAATGGAGAGGACAAAGTCCATCCGCAATTTAAATACCTGCACCATAAATCCCAAAGGGAAGAGCCAAGCCAATACTTAGCCTCCCATTGGAGGTTTTTACTTACAGTAGTTAAATACCTGCAACTTAAATACCTGTACCTTAAATCCCAAAGGGAAGAGCCAAGCCAATGCTTAGCCTCCCATTGGAGGTTTTTACTTACAGTAGTTAAATACCTGTATTTAATACATATACCTTAAATCCCAAAGGGAAGAGCCAAGCCAATGCTTAGCCTCCCATTGGAGGTTTTTACTTACAGTAGTTAAATACTTGTAACTTAAATACATGTACCTTAAATCCCAAAGGGAAGAGCCAAGCCAATGCTTAGCCTCCCATTGGAGGTTTTTACTTACAGTAGTTAAATACCTGCAACTTAAATACATGTACCTTAAATCCCAAAGGGAAGAGCCAAGCCAATGCTTAGCCTCCCATTGGAGGTTTTTACTTACAGTAGTTTAAATACTTGCAACTTAAATACCTGTACCTTAAATCCCAAAGGGAAGAGCCAAGCCAATGCTAGGCCTCCTATTGGAGGTGTTTATTCACTGTCATGTACTTCCTATAATTTAATTTTTGAATCATCAGACCCAAAAGATAAGTAGGTTGTAATACTGCACAGAAGTCGTTAACACACTCCTTCTTTCGGCTTCAGGGAATCTTTAACACTTAAAAAAATATAACAAATAAAAATATATACCATCCATGCATCCTATTTAAAAAGTGAAAACACAAAAGAGAATACCCTACTATAGCCTTAGGAATAAACCAAGCCTGAGTTGCCGAATTAGGATATCCATGAAATTAAGGTACCGAAAGGGCATTAGTTTTAATTAACTAGTGTAACCAAGTCCCCGAGCTCCTAATCTCTGGTTCGCAGGAATAAATTAGTTCTCCCGCTAATTTATTTAGGTTTCTAATCGACCTACCAAGAACGATTAGTGGCGACTCCAAATTTTAAAATCATTTAAACAAAAACCAAAGTTGCGATTCGGTAGGGCTTGGGAGTGTCCGCGTTAGGTTAGTCAAATCTAATTAACCTAATAATCCGTTAACCCCTTTTAAAATTTAAAATTTTTTTTAGAGGGTCGCGACAGATGGAGAATGGAAGATGAAGATGAAGAAGAGTTAGTAGAGAGATTAGAATGTGAGATAGAGATGGAGAATGGAAGATGAAAATGAAGAAGAGTTAGTGGAGAAATTAGAATGGGAGATAGAGTTAGTGGAAAAATTAGAATGAGAGATAAATGAGTATATTATAAAAGGAGGAAGAAGTGAGCTTGAGGGGGGATTTTTTTTGGAGAGAAAATTTGAAGTGTTTGAGAGGATTTTTTTTGGAGAGAAAATTTTGGATGTTTGAGAGAGTTTTGGGAGATTGAAGAAAAATTTGAGAGAAAGAAAATACCAAAAGAGAGAGAATTTTGAAGATGATGGAAGTTTAAAGCTAGTGGTTATCATCACAAATTCCTTCATCGATCAATATAAATCAAGAGTTCTTCCTCGTCAACGAGCAAGCAAATTCGAGCTAAGTGTTTTTATTTATTCATTTGTTTATGGTTTTACTTGCAAATTAGCACAAATTGTATACACTTTCTCCATCTCCTCTTTTTTTTTTTCCATATTTTATGTCAGGAGAAGGATATCTCTACGTCAACAGCAAAAATCTTGTAGAGATGCAAAAATCGGCCCAGACAAGCTCCTAAGCTGTCCACCGATTTCTCAACTGATCTGTGACTAAAAGTCTCTCTTAATTCAAAAGAAACTCTCTATATTGGGAACATAGAGAGCGAAAATCAATTATAGAAATCCCTCCCAAAAAAATGGGAGATAAGTACTCTTTCCACTCTTCTGGTTTTAGGTGCATATTAGCACATATTTTGTATACTGACACTTCACTCTATTTTATGTCAGGAAGCCGCAGCTCTATATCAATGGTCAACCCTATGAAAGCACAAAATTGGCTTGGAGGAGTCCTCAAGCGCGCACAAATTTCAAATTGTTGAATCAATTCGTTGTATTTTATTTTAAATAATTCATACCCCAGAATGGAGAGGACAAAGTCCATCCGCAATTTAAATACCTGCACCATAAATCCCAAAGGGAAGAGCCAAGCCAATGCTTAGCCTCCCATTAGAGGTTTTTACTTACAGTAGTTAAATACCTGCAACTTAAATACCTGTACCTTAAATCCCAAAGGGAAGAGCCAAGCCAATGCTTAGCCTCCCATTGGAGGTTTTTACTTACAGTAGTTAAATACCTGTATTTAATACATATACCTTAAATCCCAAAGGGAAGAGCCAAGCCAATGCTTAGCCTCCCATTGGAGGTTTTTACTTACAGTAGTTAAATACCTGCAACTTAAATACATGTACCTTAAATCCCAAAGGGAAGAGCCAAGCCAATGCTTAGCCTCCCATTGGAGGTTTTTACTTACAGTAGTTAAATACCTGCAACTTAAATACGTGTACCTTAAATCCCAAAGGGAAGAGCCAAGCCAATGCTTAGCCTCCCATTGGAGGTTTTTACTTACAGTAGTTAAATACCTGCAACTTAAATACATGTACCTTAAATCCCAAAGGGAAGAGCCAAGGCAATCCTTAGCCTCCCATTGGAGGTTTTTACTTACAGTAGTTTAAATACTTGCAACTTAAATACCTGTACCTTAAATCCCAAAGGGAAGAGCCAAGCCAATGCTAGGCCTCCTATTGGAGGTGTTTATTCACTGTCATGTACTTCCTATAATTTAATTTTTGAATCATCAAACCCATAAGATGAGTAGGTCGTAATACTGCACAGAAGTCGTTAACACACTCCCTCTTTCGGCTTCAGGGAATCTTTAACACTTAAAAAAATATAACAAATAAAAATATATACCATCCATGCATCCTATTTAAAAAGTGAAAACACAAAAGAGAATACTCTACTAGAGCCTTAGGAATAAACCAAGTCTGAGTTGCCGAATTAGGATATCAATGAAATTAAGGTACCGAAAGGGCATTAGTTTTAATTAACTAGTGTAACCAAGTCCCCGAGCTCCTAATCTCTGGTTCGCAGGAATAAATTAGTTCTCCCGCTAATTTATTTAGGTTCCTAATCAACCTACCAAGAATGATTAGTGGCGACTCCAAATTTCAAAATCATTTAAACAAAAACCAAAGTTGCGATTCGGTAGGGCTTGGGAGGGTCCGCGTTAGGTTAGTCAAATCTAATTAACCTAATAATCCGTTAACTCCCTTTAAAATTTAAAATTTTTTTAGAGGGTCGCGACAATGACCAGTCACGGGCCTCACTATGACCGGTGGGGGCTGCCACCGAATCCTTTTTCCGTGATTTCGATATCATCATCAGAGGAAAGTAATGGGGGTCTCGCTTGGGCCATAATTTCAAAGCCACTACCTGTCGAGATAAGATAAGATTGAGGCAGTCTCACTAATTAAAGTAGAAATACACTTCCTACGTATTCTTTCGGAGGTACAATTGATAGAAGCGGATTGAATCTAGTAGAGGGGGATGACCTTGTCCTACGAAGTTTGCTGTCAATAGTCCTTATTTCAGAAGGAAAGTTTGCTCTGGACTATGATGGTCCATATGTCGTGAAGAAGGTGCTCCCAAGAGGTGCTCTGATTCTAATTGAGATGGGTATGAGAAATACTTTAAGTCATTCATGCTATACGAGAGAAGAAATGACAAGAAAAGTAAACAAAAAAACACGTGAGGCTTTTCTTTCATTCCATTAATCAAAGAGTATTACAACAGCTCACTGAGAAGGAAAAGTAAAGCCAAACTGAGCCCTGATAACCATTACGAAAGAGCTCAACTGACCCTCCAAACAGTTGATGCTCTGGGTGCATCGGGCATTCTCGGGATCAAGCTCCGCGAGTCTAAAGAAGAGGCGATCGCACTTCTCTTTAGCATGGGCCATACTGGCCTCGTAATGCTCGACGGCAAACTCCAGGTCCGGAATCGCCGCCCTCTCAAAAGCAATATCTGCCGTAATGCTATTAAGTCTCTCCTGCAGCCAACCGCATCTGCACCTCATCATAATATTGCCCGGCTCCTGTTTGGCGTAAGTTTGGACCAAGGCTAGACGGTCCACCAACTTTCCCCTCTCATGAACCAGCCACGAAAGCTGATCTTTGGCAAACTTGAGGGCCTTCTTGTGATTATCAGCCACAAATGTGACTGTTTCCAGACGCTCGCGCCGGTCTTGGTAACGAGCTTTCACGACGGCAGTCACAAGGACCGTCTCATAAGCGTGGTTATAAGCGGCTAGAAAATTGATGAAGATGGTCGGGAAGTTCCGGTACTCCTTCCCTAGTTGGGTACCCTCAACAGAAGCAGCGTCGACGGTCCTGAATTGACCGAGGATTTCAGCTTCAACGGTAGAATTCTAGGCTATATGAGCATAGCCTTTGCCGAGAAGATTATAGAGTCTCTCCCACCCAACCAAGACTTCGGCCGGGAAGATGTGGTCAGGAGAATTGGCCATTTCAAAGAGAGGAGAAAATCAAGGCAGACGAACGGAACACGAGAGTATTGGAGAAGAGAGAGTTATGATAGACTAGCGGAATGAAAAGACGGTAATCCGCTTCACGTTAAATATTGACTTCACAGGAGCAATATCTATCGGTCAGATCTCCCTACCGGCCATTCTCTTTTGGTGTCGTCTTTATCAGCTCAAATCCCTTGGCACGTCTGTAATCTCGAGCCGAGCAAATCCGAAATCTTTGCAAAAAATTTTTGAGGTGATGTCGCCACTTTGAAAAAAGAAGAAGGAAAAGATGACTTGAGTGGAAGACACGGCAAACTTTAGCGAAAAAGAAGAGAAGGCTTGTCTTCATTTGAGAACGGGGAAAAGACCTCACCTGCAACGCCGACGCTTGAGACAGGTGGAAGAAATAACGACAGGAGCCCTACCACTATGAAAAAGATGAAAGAAAACAAACCGTGCAGAAGACACGGCAAAAGGTTGAGAAAGACAGGAATCTTGGAGGGGGCGATACAATTTCTGAACCCGCGCCTAGATTTTAAAAGAGGCGTCCTCCTGGTAATCTTCATCCATACTCAGAAGAGAGTTTTAAGCATACACGCTTGCTCAGAGTGAGTAAAGATACAAGAGAGAGTTGCAAACGTTGAGGAACCAGTAACCCGTTAAGGATGTCTCAACCCAACACCCTTGAGAGCTATCGCTACTTACTAAACATGGGAAATGAAGAATTCGAGGCCATGTTTGGGATCGAGCCCATGGAACCTGGCCCTTCCGCCGACGACGTCCAAGATCTCAGTAAAGATAAGGACAACAACAGTAAGGGTCAAAAGAAGCGTTACCGTCGCCATACTGAGGAGCAAGTACAAAGGCTTGAGGAGTTCTTCAGGACCTGCCCCATGCCAGACGGCAAACAAAAAATGGAGCTGAGTCAAGAGTTAGGACTTGAACCTTTGCAAATTAAGTTCTGGTTTCAGAATAGGCGAACCCGAATGAAGGCTCGTCATGAGCACAACGAAGCCGAGTTTCTAAGAGTTGAAAATGAAAACCTCCGAGCGGAAAACAAGATGTATAAAGAGGCTTTTGACTCCGCCACTTACCCCAACTGCAATAGCCTCCTCCTCACCCTCAACGAGATGCATAATTTGAGGATCGAAAATGCACGTTTAAAAGGTGAGTTAGACCAGTTTATAACAGGATCGAGCTCTGTTGGAGCAGGGTACAAAAAGACCAATGCTATTGGATCGGCATAAATACCTTTCGAGGAAGAAGGGACAGATCACCACCAAGCGGACATCGACGATGATCTTTTCGCCATAATCAACCAGTTTGATATCGGTAAAGCATCGGGGCTGTGATGCACATGATCAGCCAGTGACCACCAGACCTTCAATATGGCTGATGCATACCTGATCCCGGATGAAGCTTGCTGGCCACTGAGAAAACCCTCAAGGAAATCAGAACCAATCTCGAATTTCTCATTTCATGCGCAATTCCCCTGCCTGGGATATTTTTCGCTTTCTCAGTATCTAGGGTTAAGTAATGTGTAATTCTATTTCTTCCCATCAAATGTGCGAATACCGTATTAGAATCGTATATGGGACTCCAACCTCATCAAGTAACCCCAGATAGAAATCGAATCTCGCGCCCCACGCACGATCACAGTTCGGAGAGAAATGACATGTAAATCGAGAATCGTGGGCTTACTGTTGATCTATAGTCTTGGGTGTCAACAAATCCACAAGAAAAGTTGTGAAAGGATTTCGGGGGGGCCATCACATAAAAAAGAAAGAGAGAAAGAAGAAAACAAATTGAGCGAGAAACAAGGATTTCCCCTTTTGATCAAAAGCTGAATGTCAGATTTTCTCCCTCGGTAAATCCAATAGCGCTGCTCGTGAAAAGGGAAGTCGTTGCTATTTCGAGACAGAGAACTTGTCCTCATTTGATAGTGAGAGTTCATCCGCAAAAACTCGCAGGAGAAAGATAGAGAGGAAGGAGTTCTCGTGGGAGAGGAATTCAAAACCTTTACCATCAAAGCATCGGCTTTCAAAGCCTATTACGAGAAGCCATCGATCTCGAGTCGGTGGACCTAGATCTAGAAATATGTCGAGCATTAGGGAAACGGGCGCATGTTCAACCCTGTTCGAAGCTGATGAAGTTCCTTATCCTGAGGGTCTACTGGTCATGGCCATTGACGGTAATCCAGTTTCTCTGTCAATCCTTATTACTGTATTAAGAAAATGCCAGTATAAGGTTTTAGCTCAAGCAAAAGCGACAGAGGCCTTAGAAGTATTAAGGAGGAGTAGTGACCAGTTTGATATCATCCTCACCGCCATGGTAGGGATTGACATGGATGTTTTCACTCTCTTAGAAGTCATCAATTCTGAATTAAACATGCCAGTCGTCGTAATATCGGCAAGCGATGATCAGCAAGCCATAATGAAGGCTGTCTTGCACGGGGCCCAAGACGTCGTAACGAAACCAGTTAGGGTTCGGGTGCTTCAAAACATATGGCAGCACGTGGTAAGGAAGCAATTGCACGACCAAGAGAACAATCATCAAACCTTCAATATTGTTCCAAGCAACTGGAGAAAGAAGATGAGTTGGTCTCCCGAGCTGCATCGTATGTTTGTTAATGCAGTTCAGCAGCTAGGAATCGATTCGGCACGGCCACAACATATACTGGAAATTATGAAGGTAGAGGGACTCACTAAAAGAAATGTTTCGAGTCATCTTTAGAAGTACAGAAAAAGGGTGAGAGAACACAATGCAGCTCAAAATCAAGAAAACCAAGGCGGGACTGATCCAAGCCTGAGCGTCAAGCCTCCTTGCCACTATAAATTTCGCAGGTTAGCAAGGGGCCAGCCACTTTCCATCATCAACCAAGCCAGTAGCCGTGCCATCAATCCCCCAGGCGTTAATCAAAGTATCCCCCAGAATCACCCTAATGCTCTTCAAGAGTATAGACAGCAGGGGCAGTGTGTCCAGATTCCTTGGTCTGAGCACCAACCTGTGGCTAGCATTCATCCCACGATCAGCATGCCTGCGCAGCCAGAGAATTAGACAAGAAGTTATCTTGAGCGCTTCCGCTCCTCTAATCCTCGAATGGAAGAAGTTTTTGGTAGCAAGACAGTTGGTGATCCCCACACTTTCTCGAGTAATGATGAAGGCTCTAGCTCGATAAGTCAAATTGCTCATGGCCAGGACAAAATGAGAAATCTACCGCCAGCATTTGCCAGCAACAATGCCCAATTCGAGCATCAGTTGCTGAAAGGTTCAAGAGATTACCTAAATGATGAGCTTACTGCCCTGGTCAACCAGTTTAAGGTTGATAGACATCCGAAGCTATGATCGGAAGCCAGTGATTAGGGACTCTCAAGCATCGGTCATCCATGCCTGAACCAGCACGAGATTAGCTGATTATCGAAGAGCCGCAGGAGAGGCAGAACTGATCTTGAATAAATGCACCTTTCATTTCATGCTTAATTTCCCTGCGTGTGATATTTCCAGCTTTCTAGGTGTCTAGATTTAATTCAGGGGCAAGGGGGTAATTTGTTTTTTATCCCGTAGAATGCGTGAATCCCCTTTTATGCTAGACTTAGGGCGGATCAATTTGTGGCAACGTCGCTGACTGCGATAATGAGAAATGTTGAATGGCCTCACGTAGGGAAATTTCAAGTGAAAAGCCCATGGGATTGCAAATTGCCTTGAGAGCATTGCGAGATGAATTCGCCCAATGGAACGCGATAGGACCCATTTGCCTTGAAGATAACCTTTAAATTAAAGGAGCCCTCCGATTCACGGGCCCGATGGCATGGGAAACGACGATAGTCCCAAACCAACCCGAAAGAGAACAAGGCCCAGCTAAGCGAAGTGCTTATAAGACGAGCTCAAAGTGAACAGTAACTCTGTATCGATTCCAATTTACCCTTTTTAATCTCATGTTTGACATTTCTTCTTTCCATTTTGACAGGAGATTAAAAAAAAGAGAGAGAAAAAAATGAATGAAAAAATAAAAATAAAAATTTTCGATGAGCTCAGGTGATGAATCAAGGCACAACCGATCATTGGATGGCCTTGCCTACTCCATGCACGAGTTAAGCAAGCACAAAAATGATTTACCTATCCAAAGGCCAAAAGTCCAATTTTCGGCTCAGGCCAAATCAGGGGGCAATTCTAGATGTCGTTCACTTGACATACATACAATCCGATCCAAATGAAGGAACTTCTTCAATCCAAGTCCACAAGAAGTACATATAAGGGTAAAGCAGTATCGTTCCAATTTTTCCAGAATATGAGAACGTATACTAACACTTTCCCTTTCATTTCTGCAGGGGTCATCACTGTACCGGATAGGTAAGTATCATTTCCCCTTAAAACTCAATAAAATCCAAAAAAATCTTGAAATTCTCAAAGCAGACACCAAAGTTTCTGCAACTCACTCACATGGACAAAGACAATTCATGATCCCCAGAGTCTTTCTTGCATGCTTGCATGACTTGTTCATCAAGATTTTCACAAAAATCTCATGTGTTATTTGATATCAATCGATCAAAGCAAATCTTTGCTTCACCGACCCTTTGACCATGCGACGTTAGCTAAAGGAACACTGGGCAAATAAAAGAGGTCCTTGTCCATCAAATTCCCAAAGTCAAACTCCCAGCTGGGGCATGTAGGGGGGCAATTTTGGATTCTTCCAAAGCCTGACCTGATTGAGAATGGGGCAAATTAATAGCGAGATCCAACTTGGAAAAAAGAGAAGTGTCCTATCTCTTTCTCATATGTCTCCCAATGTGACACCCAATTTTCTTCTTGCAGCTGCCGAGCTAGAAGACATGTCTTTGATTGCTACCACTGAAGCAAATCAAAATCGAAGCTTCTCCATCATCTTAAGATCCTATTTCATACACATTTTTCTTGTGTAGGATCCAGTGTGGAAACAAGTTATTTGCCGAAGCTCAAAGTCAAATCCCCAGCAGTGACTATGTCTGGGGCAATTCCCAATTTTGGCAAAAGCCATGATCGCCTGACGCAATCCATCCTGATGGAAATGAAGCAAACAAGGGCATTCGACCAACCATGTTGGTCTTCGCCATATCACGACTAGAGCGAGCATATTTTTATTCTGGGACAAACATGAGAATGAGCTCGTCCTCGTTTGATCTGCTCGCATGTTTTGGGGCAACCTAGATTCCCCCTCATCTATTTTCGTGAAACATGACAATTCTGATTGAAACTGCTCCATCTGCATGATTGAAAAGTGCTTACACATTTTGTGATTTATACATGATTATTCTTCATGTTTAATTTACCAACTTTGAATAGGGAGCATAAATTGCATATGATGCATCGAATGTATAGAATGGGGCATGACAGGATGATGAAAGGCAAGCCATTCCTATACACGTCCTGCAATTTAATCCCCAGTGAAATGAGCGGTAGTCAGGATCCGCATATCTCGAGGCGATGAGTTTTCTCGCAAAACATACGATAGCCGAAGTGACAGAGGCATCCATTTCTCTATCCAAACACTACATGTGTCCATTGCAAACCTCTTTGAGCGGCGGTTTCATTTTCTCAACCCTGTCAAGAACCACCCCACATTAGGGCAAGACGTGGTAATTCCAGCAGCGGCATGAGGTAAATGGTCAGAAATTCTCTTGCTCAGACTAGCATCAATCTTCGGGTCTTGCTTTGCATTTTACTCAAACTTCAATTCAAGTGCCTTAGGATGATGAAGAGCATTCATTTCTCTATCCTATACACTAAATTCATTGCACAGCCCAATTGAACCTGTATATTCATTTCTCAAGCCCCGTTGATGATCATTGCTCGTTCCAATTTGAGGATGACGTCATCACCAAGGAACAGAACTGAAGAGACCGAGGCAGTAAAGAATCCCCAAGTGAACTCATCTCGTATGTTAGATTTCTCATGTAGTATCTAGCATCATTTCTTACAAAGAAAGGAAAAGAAAGAGAGGTGTCAAAAAATAGCTCTCTCTCAAGAAAGAAGATGGGAGTCGGGAGTAAGAAAAGTAAAGGTTAGTCCCACAGAAAATCTCGGGCAATAAAAAGCAAAATGCCTATCAAAAGCAAGGCCAATGCCCATTCAAATCCTTGTTCATTTGTTTTAAAAATCCCAAATGACAGACTTATAAAGAAAAAGTCTCCAAGAGAGTCAAATGGGAAATTGCAATCATCAGCGGAAGCTCCATCCTCAAGCAGTGATGGCACATTTTGAAATCAGTTTCAGAAGGCCAAGATCGGTGACAAGACAGCAATGATCACTAAAATCAAGCCATTCTCATATATTTTCTGAGCCAAAGCGAGCCTTTTCGTTTCTCAGTCCCAAATCCTAACCTACGTTATGACCCTTCAAAGTCTCTTCTGATTAGGGCACATGAATTAACGTAGAGTTGAATGATTTTAAGCATCGCTCGAAGAAGTTCGAGCAAGATTATTTCTCTCTCATTTTTGCAGGGTTCTTGACTTGTAAACCCGGAGCAGATGATGAAGATCTCTTTCAAAAAAGCCTTGACTCCACAGGAGTCCCATTTGGTAAACCATTGACCTAGCCTATATTACGGTCCCAATCAAGACCTCCAGATCGGCTTGGTCGTACCAATTGCGAGATTACTCAGACTCTCGTTGAAAGCGATGATGGTAAGATTGAGTGATTTCTCTTGAATCCTACAGTTATGATGAATAGCTTTTCTCGAAGAGTAAGAGAAAGCCCTTTCGAACTGAAGTCCCCAATTCAAAGTACATTCGAGGTATTCACAATGTAATAACCTCCTTGAACAGAATTGGTGATGCAAACTTGACAGAATAGTTTTGTATAAATCCACTAAGTGAATTTCAGCATACATGCCTGTATATGTTACATCTAACATTGTTTGTGCACATACATTCCTGATATTCAAGCTAGCTCATGAGGTCTTGAAATTCATCCAAGGACGATTGAATGAACAAGCCGTGTTGGCAAGTGCCCACCTGGCAAGCTTCCAAGCTCCCAGGTAAGTATATCTTCAACCTGAGCCTTCTGATGATTGTTAAGGCACTCAAATCTATTGCGACACATACAGTCATTCAAATATTCGCCTTCTTCAGTGAAGCGTGATTTTTATGAAATACATGTCGCATTAGCATTGAATTGGTCTATGCGCATAATTTTACTTCAAGAGAATAAGCAGGTATGATACAGTCAGCCTCTCTACTCCTTGACCATTCGTTCAGAAGACCCATGTAAGTTTTCTGAACCCAGTTTTGAATATCTTGTGTTTACACTGACATGCCTTGTGTAGCACACCCTCTCGATGTGGTCACCGCCCTGTGAGATTGGCGGCACATCTCCCTTTCAGATCATCAAAGACCAGCTCTAATGATCTTGAAAGAAATCTACCTCTCAACTACCCAAAAAACCCAGGTAAGTTTTCTGAACCCTTTTCAAAATCGCAAGCTTTGAGTTTGCACCAATGAGAAAGCACACTCCTTAATTTCATCCAGTTCATAATCGACATGCTATTGTGATCTGCATGAAACATTTGTTCGAACCATGATCGACATGCTCTCATGGTCTCGACAAATTTTATCAAAATCATAATCGACATGCTCTTGTGATTTTAGTACCCTATCAAGTTCATGATCGACATGCTCTCATGTTCTTGATCTTATCCATCCAGTTCATAATCGACATGCTCTTGTGTCTGGATGCTTGTGCGAACCATGATCGACATGCTCTCGTGGTCTCGACAAATTTTATCAAAAACCATAATCGGTATGCTCTTATGGTTTTGGTACCCTTTCAGATCATCAAGGACCAGCTCTAATGATCTTGAAAGAAACTATGTGACTCCACTCGAAGAGATGCAGTGGACACATCCCCTTACAGATCTTGCGTTTTCTCGCATCAGGGGGAAACCTCTAGTAACGGATAGGCACCAGTACCTTAAGATTCTTGCATCCACAAAATGCCTGGAGCTTAAGGGAATCACCAGCATTATGAAGTGTCTGGTAAGACCGACATTTTATATGCGATCCATGTGCAGGTTTCTTTAATCCGTTTCCTCGGAGCAGAGAAATCTTAACACATGTTATTTACAGTCCTGCACATCATGCATCATTGCACTTGCATATAAAATGGGATTAAAACTCCCCCACAAAAAAAAATCATCATCATTCATTTGCATTGTCAAAATTTAGGTTCAATTTTGTCTTTGAGCGAAACCTCTACGAGTCTCCGCTCAAAGAGGGGCAGCTGTTGACACTTAAATTTTGACTTTTTAAAATCCATTCACTTAAGTACATAAAAAAATAAGAATTTGTTCTCACCAAAAATTAATTTTTCATGCATTGCATATTTAATTTTTTGTCGGTCATGCATTTTATTATGGCTAACGACGGAGGATTTGAGTTTAAATTGACAAACGATTGGACTGAGCATGAGGGAGGTGTGCCGAAAGGCTTATGAAGTTTTGAACTTAAAAGAAATTTTTCGACAGGGACTGAATTGCAAATACATAAAACTTCAGGGACTGAATTGCAAATACATAAAACTTCAGGGGCTAAATTGCAAATACATAAAATTTTAGGGATTGTTTTGCAAAGAAGAGTTAGTGGAGAAATTAGAAAGGAAGATGGAGAAGGGGAGATATAGAAGGGAAGATGGAGAAATTAGAAGGAAAGATGGAGAATGGAAGATGGTAGAATTAGAAGGGAAGATGAAGAATTAGAATGGGAGATGGAAAGATTAGAATGGAAGATGGTGAATTAGAAGGGAAGATGGAGATAAAGAATGGAGGATGGTGGAATTAGAAGGGAAGATGGATATAAAGAAGGGAAGATGGTGGAATTAGAATGGAAGATGAAGTTAGTGGAAAAATTAGAATGATAGATGAAGATAGAGAAAGGAAGATGGAGGAGTAGGCTATAAAAGGAGGAAGAATGAGAGCCTTGAGGGGGAGGACTTTTGGAGAGATTAGAGAGAAATTGGGAAGACTTTGGAGATTGAAGAAAACTTGAGGAGAGATTTTGGGAGAGAAGAAAATTTAGAGAGAAAAAGAAAAAAAAGAGAGAATTCTTTTAGAAGAGAGAATTGAGGGGAGCGAGAGTTCGAAGCTTGGAGTTACCATCTTCATCGACCAATACAATCCGCGAGTCCATCCCCGTCGTTCGAGCCGCGATCCGCAATCTTGATCTACGAGGAAATCCGAGGTCCGAATTCGATAATCACATCCGCCAAGTTAGGTAACGATTCTAATCATTTAGAATATTCGAAATTGTGTTGCCTAAATGGATTGATTTGAATTTCGATTATACCTTGTTGGACATATTGCATTTCTTTGGAATAAATTGCATATCCAATTTTTGAGATTTTTATTGCACGTTGTAATATTTTCTTTAAAAAAATAAAAAAAGGGGTTTGCTTTTGTTGCACATTTTCACATCATGTAGATAATTGCACGCGTAATTTATCTTGTAAATATTTTTAGATTAAACCGCATGCATTGCATATAATTTAGTTCCTTACCTTGTCATAAAAAGAAAATAAAAAAAATTGCACCTTTGAATCTCAAGTGAAAATTCATCAAAATTGCCAAGTTGAACATTTTCATGAAATTGGTACCGAAAGGGCGCTAGTAGAAATATTAGTGTAACCAAGTCCCTGAACTCATTAATCTCTGGTTCGTAGGAATAAAGTATTTCTCGCGATGCTTTATTTAGGTGCCTAATCAACTTACCCAAAATGACTAGTTACGACTCCAAGATAAATCCTTCTTTTGATGAAATTGAACCTAAGTCACGATTTGGTAGAACTTGGGAGAGTTCGAGCTAGGCTAGTTAATTCAATTTAATTAACCTGGTAATCTATTAACCTAAAAAGTTTTTTTTAGGTCGCGACAATCACATTACAATTTTGAGGACTATTTATGTAATTATCCTTGCTTTCAACAGGTGCACCAGTCGGCATTATTTGTAATGATCACGCTCTACCCATTTGGGCCAAGCCCCTAAGAAAAGCCCTCGGGGTGGTAATTGTTTTGCAGATCACTCAACAACCTCTCTTATAATTCATGCACGACTTGGGATGTCACAACCTCTGCATCAGTTCAAAATTTTATGGAAGTGAAAGTTTAATAGCCCGACTCGAGCCCAACAGCATCTGAGTAAACCATTTTACGATAACGAGAAAGTAGTAAAGGCTTATAGACACAATCTCGTAATCCAACATTCTATGTCAACCAGTGAAGACCCGAGGCCCCATGAAAGTGGAATTTCTCACCTATAACGTATCTGAATGCTAAAGTATTAGTTTTCTCACCAAAATATGAAAGAGTGGACCCATCATGGAAGAAGTTATTTCATCATAAAAAAAATTAAATAAATAATACTATGAGAATGATGATGAATCAACCTTGTAGCATGTTCAATTTCAACAAAATTTCATGAAATTCTTTGCAAATCCCATACTTGTTGTTAATATATTATATGATAACACATTTTAAAGAAATTGTTGACAATCGTAATATCACGAGGATTTTGTCTAATCAGTCGTAAACATATTGTATGGATGCCAATTCAATTCTAAATCTTTACGCAAAATTGCAATGTGTCACGCAGGAGGGCGGGAGACGACTGGACTACCTAGTCATGATTTTTGGACAAAAGTTAACGACAAGGACTGCATTGAAATTTTGCATAAAATTTTAAGACTAAATTGGAAAAATTAATAAGTTGAGGACTATGTCCGTACAATGTATTTAGCATTGACCAGGTGATTTTCTCTAGTATAGTCAATTAACCACTAGCTTATCCCATAAATATTTTACCTGCCAAGTAACTTACCTGTTTATGACTGAATTGAAATCGTAAAGTCTTCGACATTTGTGATAGGTTTTAAGGAAACAATAAGGAACAAAAGCGTGCATTTCAAAATGTCATATAAATTTCGACCAAAAAAAAATTGTCATATAATGCAATAATCATTTGAATCAATTCTCTCAAACGGTTAAATTTTGAAAAGATTTTCCTTCCCCTTCGAGTAAAATAATTTTTGCTTTTTTTTTTTTTTAACACAAGTGTGCTGGTGATTGAAATGGAGAGATTTTCTTCTTAACAATGAAAAACCATCTAACAATAAGTGCAGAGACCCAGCTACCTAAAGGTCGTCACTTGGTTTATCCTTTGCACTTCCATCGTAGTCTTGATTACTAATCTTGAAGTTGCTTAAATATATGAGGGTCATTTTTATTCTTTTGAAGGAAAAAAAAAACTGAGGTTACTAACCCCTTCATTTATCATAATGCTAGTCATTTGGTGATAACAAATTTCTGGATATGGCTATCGCCAAAGGGAAGACCGTGGTTCAGGTAATTTCCTTTCTCTGTTCACTTGTATTGGGTAAGACTACTTATGGAGAAGTAGACATGACTTCCATGGTTAACTCGTAGGAGATGCTATAATTTGATCACGATATTTATCGCATGTAAACCGTCAGTCTAGTCAAATCGAACCCTTGCGAGTTGATATTCATGACCTCAAGCAAAATTATTCTCTGGAAAAATTAATAGGAATGAAATGATAAATAAATTGATTCCAACTGTTGAATTGTGTTTATTTGTAAACACATTTTGGTACGTGACTTGACTAATTTGGAGAAAGAAAGTAATGTTTTGTGGTTTAAAAGGAAGCTTTTAGTTTAGAAATTTCCTTAGATAGGTAGACGGCAGAAGAAATTGCATTTGCTTTTCTCATGATAAGGCAATGTGTGACATCTTCCTCCATGCACGTCCTTGTCGATATAGTTCTCTCTAAGGATTAAAAACCCCTTTGGCGGGTCTTGGAAGGCATTGACTTGGAAAGTTTGGAGTCGCCCTTTAGGAATTTGGGATGGACAGCAATCAGGAAATGGCCTCAACTCAACAATGTATTATGGTGACTCTACTGTGGTGCATCAAAGACCGGTTATCCCAACACTTGTTCTCAGGTCCTAAATTACATATGGCGTCTTATGATGGCCTTATGTCTACCTTCTTATTGGCAATCTTTGCCATTCAAGTAATCGAATTCGGTCATTCCAATGCTTCGACCAATGTAAGTTGTATTGGTGCTGAGAGAGAAGCTCTCATGAAGTTCAAGCATGGTCTCACTGATCCTTCGAGATGCCTGTCGTCCTGGATTGGAGAGGAATGTTACAATTGTGAAGGAGTCGAATGCGATAAGAAGACCAATTATGTCCTGAAGCTTGATCTTCACAATTCATGTATTGAAGATATCGATATTGACTTCTTCACACCTTCAGATAAATGCAGTTTGGGAGGTAACAAAGTTCCTTCTTTAACTAAGCTGAAGTATCTAGACCTTAGAATCAACAACTTTTCAACCCCGAAAATACCAATGTTCTTTGCTTCTCTTTAGGAACTGGAAAATTTTAACCTCTCATATGCAGGTTTTGCGGGAGATATTCCTAGGCAGCTCAATAATCTTTCAAAACTATTATGCTTGGATCTTAGTAATAACTTTTATTGGGGTTATTTAACTTTGAACGACCTCGATTGGGTGTCCAAATTATCTTCCTCGCAATTCTTTCACATGTCTGGTGTTCCCCTTTGCCAAGCCAAAGATTGGTTTGGTTCCATTAACATGCTACCATCTTTGCAACCTTTAGGATTGCGCTTGTGTGGATTGTATGACATTTCTAGCTCTTTGCAGGCCAATTTCACCTTTCTTAAATTTCTTGATATCAGTTCCAATTCTTTAAACTTTCCATCTCGCCCTGGATGTACAACTTGAGCAAGCTAGAACATATTGATTTGTCTACCAATGGTTATATCAATGGCCCTTTTCCCATGGCAATCATCGAGAACAATCAAAGGCTTGCCTTGTTTGACATGTCTTTAGATTGGCCCTGAGGCGATCTTCCAAAAAACTTGAGCAGTTTTTGCTAATTGCAAGTAGTGCGGTTAGGCACAAACAATCTCAATGGGAAAATCTCCAACATTTCGAGTGGTCCTCTTGGTTGTGTACAAAGTAAGTGGAAGATATTTGATGTTTCCATCAATAATTTTAGTAATCAATTCGGAGATTTCAAGGAAATAGAGTACTTTGATCTTTCAGTGAACAAGATTTCTGGTTCTATTCCTACCAATTTGGAGGAGCTGTCATCTCTAAGAGAGTTGGATTTAAGCTATCACAAATTGAGCGGGACAATTTGAGAGAGTATTGGGCGGCTATCGAATCTAAAGGAGCTCCAATTTGGGAAAAATTTATCGTTTGGAGTTGTAAGCGAACTTTACTTTGAAAATCTCAAAAGCTTGACCAGGTTAGGTCAACAAGGCAAGAGCGTGCGAGCTCGAGGCTTGCTGTGGCAGATGACCGATAGAGAAAGAAAAAAAGAAGAAGATAAAGAAAACAAAAAATTATAAAAAAGACAAATAAATTAAAAATAACAAGAAAGAAAGAGAAAAATTAAAACAATAAAAAGGAAAAAGAATGCGAAGTAGTAGAGGGAGGAAAGATAAGGGAGAATGTTTTCCTTTTCTCACAAAAAGGAAATCATTTTCCTTATTTTTGAATGTGTGTTTTTCATAGGAGGAAAATATTTTTCTTAACTCATTTATTTTTCGCAAAACGAATGCCGAAAAATCTGAAGAATATTTTCCCGAAAGTTATTTTTTGCGAAACGATTGGAGGCTTAGTCTAGAAAATAATTGCATCTGCATCCATGTTCCTCTTCATCGAGAAGTCTCACGTTGCACCGTAATTCCTCTTAAGGAAAGTCTCATATGACGGGCCTTGCAAGGCACGACTTCATTATAAATTGAGAAAGTATTTTGAAGCATCCACATTTTCTAATCTGAAGTGTTTGGACCGGTCTTATGTCGTCCTTCTCAACCCCAAAGCAGGGTTAAGTTCTATCCACATGCTTTCCTCCCTGGAATTTTTAGTGGGAATCCTAAAAAATAGTTAGACTCCTTGATCTCTCGGGAAATAGGCTAGAGGGTGAATTAAAATTTTAAAAACTTGAGCGTTTTCTCCAGTATGCTAGTATTAAGCTTGCTTGATAAGAAATTTAGTGGGAAGATTTTCGACACCAATGACGATGCTTTGATTTGTGGATGAAGTAACCTCCTACCCAATCAATTTGGGAATGTCAAAAGCTCTCGAATTTCTCAATCTTTCATTGAACTCAATTTTAGGTCCTATTCATTCTACTGTGAGCTAGCTATCATCTTTGAGACCATTATGCCTCTACTCTAAAAAGTTGAGGGGGAACATGCTGGAAACTATTGGGCAGCTATCCAATCTAGAGGTGATGCACATTGGTAACAATCAATTGGATGAAGTTGTAAGTGAACTCACTGTGCACATCTCATCAGCTTGATTGTTAATGGTCTCCATTTCATGGTTAACACAAAGGGAAGCGGCCAAATATGGTAAGATGCTTGTTTTCCTCTTCTCAATCGATCTCTCAGCAAACACGTTGAATGGGCAGATACCAGAAGAGTTCACTAGGCTCGCCACACTTCAAAATCTGAACCTCTCTCAAAATAATTTGAGTGTACACATCCCCTCAAACATTAGTGATTTGAAATATTTGGAATCTCTTGATCTTTTCAGAAACAAACTGTTTGGTATCATCCCTCCGGACATATCTAACATGGACTTCCTTAGTCATCTGAATCTATCTTTCAATAGATGCTTCAGCCTGATTTCGTCCAGCAACTATTTTCGTATTGTGGACGACGAATTTGTTTATCGTAGCAATGACGGACTCTATTGTGCTCGTTTTCCACAGATTTGTCCCGGAGACGAGGCACCCGTGTGACGACCCGAAAACCTCAGCCTATATTTTTATTGTGCCATAAATGATTAGGGAAATTATGGACCGATGACGAGACTGGCGTGGCAATTTATAGTAATTGGATTGGGCCAAATGGGCGGCGCAAAAACAAGACTATCGGGTGCAGAGACGGAAGCGTGGCCCGTCACATGCAATCCGCCGCCGCTGCGTGACACATGGGGCACGTGCGTCACTGCCCAATTCGCCGATCTTCAGCCACCTTCGTTTATAAAAAGGGATTGACGACGTTAGTTCCTTCGGAAATAAACCTTTAGAGTATTGTTACTAGGCTTGAATTCCCGCACTCATCCACCACCCTAGCCGACCACCGCCCTAGCTCGTCCGTCGCCACCCTAGCCATCCAGCTGACCAAGACACGCCATAGCCATTCGGCCGTCCGTTCATCTGTCGCTCGTTCGTCATTCGATCATCATTCGCTCGTTAGATTCATGTAATTTCTAACAAGGCGAATAGATTTCTAACCTTTATGGTTTGCTTGAATTGGTATTAGAATTGTACATCGATGGACTGAATTCGTGATTGTATTTGAGAACTTTCCTGCTTATCCATGATTTCTGCATTGAATTTCTGAAATATAGCGTGAACGTGTGATTTGATTGCCCGGACTGAAATTCTAAATACCGATAATGGTAAAATTGCATGCTGTGTGCATTATATGGCATATCATGGTGAACAAGAGATGATATCCCATTGTGCTGCGACGATGCCCTATGAGAGTCGAGGAGGGAAATTAGGATGCTTCCGATGGTGGTCAAGAAGTGTCTCCGCCTTCGGGAGATGCTTTTGGTATCAAAATGTCGTGGGAACGTTATCCATGAGTAGAGCCGTCAATATGGGTTGAAGATTCATATTTGACCCATATTGACTATAAAATGGGTCTTATATGAGCATTAACTTTTGAAGGACTCACTACAAATAGATCAAAAAGGTAGAAGTGAAATTAAATGGGTCAAAAGTGGGCCATGCATGAAATCCATTTTTGACCCATAACTCCCATAAATTATAAATGAGCTTAGGGCCTCAAAGCCTAAACTTTTTTCTTATTATTTTTTAAATTTTCTATTTTTACAAATGGACCATGGTGTCGTCCGCTGATCGCTGTTGCCCGCCGCTGTCGTCGCAGTCGCCGTTGCCGCCCGCTGTCGTAGTGGCCGTGGCCTACCGTTGCGATTGCAGCCCACCGTCGCCGTCGCGGTCCCCACTTGCCGCCTCGATCGCTGTCGCGATCCCCGCCCGCCGCTGTCTCGGTCGCCATTTACCACCACTGCCGTCGTCGCGGTTGCCGTCTGCCGTTGCGGTTGTCGTCTACCGTTGCAATTCGCCGTCGCAGTCCGCCGTCCGTGGCTGCGGCTGCCGTCCGTCACTGCGGTCGCCGTCCGCGGCCACTGCCGTCGTTCGTCGCCACCATCGCAATTGCCTTCTGCCGCCATGGTAGCCACCAATCGCCATCCGCTGCCGCTGTCGGTCATTGTATGTAAAAATTCTATCTGATAACATATACATGTGAAAAGCTTAAAATAATTTAGATGAGTTATATAATTTTCCGTAGAATATTAATGTGATTTAGTAATATAGGTCAAAATGGGCCAGGTCGGGTATGAGTTAGTTATGGGTTGGGTTAGATATGGGTCATTGAATATGGGTCAAAACGGGTTAGACGGGTCAATATGGATCGGATCATATCCGACCCGACCCAAACCCAACCCACCCATTTGACACCTCTATCCATGATGATGACACACTAGCGAAAGTAGTATTCGTGAGGAGTCGGCAGTGCATTACACATGAAATTCATGATTTTTTTTTTATTATTATAAAGAAATCTCCTTAATGAAACATCTGAAATGTGTAATCAAACCTCATAAATTGTTGATGTGTGTTTTAATTTCATTGCTCACATTCCATTGGTTTAGATGTTTATTCGTTGGGCGTAAGGTCACTACTCTAAAATTGTGGTTTTCAGATGGTAAAGATGCCCCGTGTTAGTCTCACTACTCCAACTTTGTTTCATGGGGTCCCTTGGGAATGTGTCTCATATTGGGAGGACCACATGGATAGAGATCACCTTAAGGTGAAGTTCAAGAAATTGATTAGTGCATTGGCTGTTGAGGTAGTGTTGACCAGTGCCCCAGTCCTATATCGTTTCGTGGCCCTTTATATGCTAGGGGACATGATTTCCTCTTGGGACAACTCCCCATGACTTCAGACGAGGATGGTGGTGGTAATTCTGGGGGCGTTTAGGCCTAAAGTAGTGTTATGGGGAGCTGGGTTGGAGTTTTGTGGAGATGGGGATGTACAGAGGAGTTGTGGTGCGGTAGACCGATGCCAAATTTTTATGTGAGATATCGATCAGTCAGAATGGTTATCTTTTGTACCTGCTTCCCAGTGTAAGCCTTATGTTTAAAGAAACTAGTATGGAACTTATGTAAATATATGGAATGAGATAAGAAGTTGAACTTCGTTTGATTGTTTTGTTTAATGATTGCCAAAAGAATAATAGTTCAACCCTCAAAAGGCCATAACCTTCATTAGTTGTCTACCAAACTATTAGGGCATTGATTGATATGCACTTGTATTGTATTGTATTTTATGGCCATTCAATTCTGTTTATCTAAAAGCTTTCACATGCATCATATGTAAATAAAGAAAGCAGAAAGCACGATTAGAAGGCCTCTTTAAATGTCGCCGAACTCGGACGTCACAACCCGATACTGATGGTGGTGATAATTCGAGTGGAGATAACCCTAGCCAAGTTGATTTGGCTATCCACAATGGGTTCTACGCAGGATAAGGATTGGGTTTTACGGTGGGATTTCTGGGGATTCTGCAGCAATTTGAACTTCAAGCAATCTTGGTGCTTCTCTTACTTTCAAGCGATGGATAGGGCCATCGAGAAATTCTCAATGACAACGATGATTGCCATACTTTGGTTCAAGAGAACATTTGTACAACGTGAATAGGAGCTTGTTCGGCAGGTAAAACTGGCCCCTTTCCTGCTGACCAATTTCTTGCATCGTATCTGGGTTGAGGACATTATTGATTGTTTTTGGCATGTGTAACAGAAAAGTGGAGAGCTGGAGAAACTTGCCCAACTTTGAAGATTGTGTTATCAGATGGAGAAACAGAACGTGTGTTTCGTATCCAGCTTATCTTTTTCTTTCCTTGACTTTGTTTATTACGTGGAAGGATGATTTGGTAAACTTGGAAGGAAGTACTGTGGAGTAACAAAGAAAAAAAAAAGGAAATTTTTGATGCCAAAAATTATGTACAAAGATTACTTCGGTGCCAAAAGTTTTTACCAAATCACTTTAATATCACGTTGGAGATAAAATGATCACTTTGTGCCTATTCTAGCCAAAAGTGCCACATGTAAGTAATAAATAATTTTAATGTAAAATGATATTTAAAAAAAAAAAGTCCACATGGATTGTCACATGAACTTCTGCACTTTAGAATAAATTTAGATAAATCAAATTCAAATATTAAAATTAGCCAAAATTTAATTTCATTTAAAATAATTTTTTTTATTAAAAATAAAATTAAAATAAGCTTAAAAATGTAACAAAAAATCTTAAAAATAAAAAAATAAAAAATAAAAATGGAAATTAGAAGCAAGCGGCAAGGGTTACAACAACCCTTGCTACTTGATGCTATCCCCCCTTTTTTATTTTAAAATTTTAGCTCTTTTTTGGGTTATTTTTAAAATTATTTTAAATAAAAAATTTAAATTTTTAAAAAAATGCCACAGTGGAGCTCTGGGAAGCCATGTTTTTTTTTTGATGACCGAGATTTCACGTGGCCGGCGAGCTTACACTCAAACCAGCGGTGAAGCACAACTAATTCTCGGAGGGGGGCTAGCGCAGCAACCCACCGCCACGACCCCCTACTTAAATCATCGGAGGGTGAGTAAGTTTTGACCTCGCGACCTGCGAGCAAGTTCAGCGTAGGCCCCGATAGTCTAATCCTTACCAACGCGACCGCCGATGGGTGGGTTCTGAGAAGCCATGTTAGTGTCATATATTAATAAAATAAGGCCATGTTGGATTTTCGACAAACCAAATTGGACTTGACACTAAAACAACATTTTTTTTTTAAAAAACTTGACACTAAAGTGACCCATTTGAAACTTTGGCATCAAAATGATCTCTGTACACAACTTTTGATAGCAAAAGTCTAATGCTCATTGCAAGATTTCTTCATGTTTAATGCAATATTTTTTGGTTGTCATAATATATTACTGTAAAACATAACCTGAGATTTTACAGTAGCCGAGACAGTCGTAATCGTAAGCATAATCTTCTGATGAAATAAAGCATTCATAGAGTGTGAAACGTGAAGAGATTCGATTCTCATGTGACGTCCAAATATGTCGAAACATGATCCTCCTCGGCATATATTTGGGAATCCCAAAAGGCGAAAACATTTGGTTGGATCGATGATATCATCGTAGTACGTCATCAATAGTAAGTATTATTCGATTAACCAGGACAAGTTGGATTAACTATACGTCAGCAAGCAAGTATAGTGAGATGGGCCCACAACAGTCACAATCTTCGGGTTATCCTTATTTATTTCGTGAAACATGAATGATGCGAATTTTTTTTTCTTAAAAATGATCGTTTGTAATACTTGAAATAATTACTTGATGACTAAATATTTTCATTATTGAAAACAATTCACACCTAAATAATTTTGTGGTCGATGAAAATATTTTTCATTCTTTCATCTTTGCGAGCAATTTTTCGTGAAACAAATGTGCTTTAATCATACAACTAAAGCCCAACAGCCATTCTAAGTAGCTTTTCGACAAATTGATGAAGCAGTGAAGGTTAAACTGGCTTGATGGACTAAACATGCCATGAAAGATAAAGACAAAAAAAGAAAAAAAGAAAAAGAAAAAGAATACCAACAAAATGGGAATATTATTGAACAATTGTAAAAAAAATATCTACGTCGGTGCTGTCCATGTTAGGTGGGACGACCGGTGTCTACGTTAACAAATTTTGGCATAAACTAGCTGGATGGACTAAATTGATATTAATGTGAAAATATTTAAGATTAAATTTGTCCAAATGAAAGGTTTATGACTATATTGATACAAATGCAATTAAAGACTTCTACGATACTTCCCTTTAGAGTAGGACAAATATGGATATGGGTTACGAATAACACTAATAATAAACAAATGAAGGTTGAGCTGGGTGAATCAGATAACGTACTCTCGATTGCGCACCAAGTGTTATCGAGACTGGACTTAGGGGAGCTCGAGCTAATTTCAAATCAGCTTATAAGCTCTAGCTCAAAATGATACATGTGAATGTGGTGCGGATGTTTTCGGTTCGAATACAAGTCTACCAAAGTGCTGAAAACAGACAAAAAGAATCGATGCCAGTTCGTTCTCGTTTAGTCTAGAAAATAATTGCCTCCGTTTTCTGATTCCACATGAGGAAAAGTCTCACAATGCGTGGTGATTACAAGTTTACAACATATGTAGTAGACACAGCATTTGTTTTCTTTCCTTTTTCTAAATTGCTGCGGGAAAATAGAAACTAATTGCACGAAAATCCTACCGTTTTCTTTTTCCCTCGCAGCATGAAGAAAAGTCTCTTTAGGAAGATGTCGTGACCATATGCCGGGTCTTACAAGGCACCACTTCATTATAAACTGACAAAGTATTTGGAGCATCTACATTTTCTAACTTGAAGAAGCTCATTCTCTACATTTTAACAAAGCTTCACTCCTTAACCTAGGTAGTACCGACATTTTCTATTTGCATGAAAATCCTTCCGGCCTTCAGTTCACCGAAAAGAAATAAGTCAAGGAAAATATTTTCCACTCGTGGAAAAAAAAACATTGTAAAAAGTGGGGAAAATGATCGCATTTTTTTAAGAGAGAAAATCATTTTCCCTCATCTTTCCTCCTCCATGTCTTCACCTTCCTTTACTTTTTAAATATTTTTTCAAAAAATTGAATTTTTAATAATTTTTAATTTTTTAATTTTTAATAATTTTAATTTTATTTCTTTATTATTATTTTTTATTATTTTATTTTTCTATTTTCCTTTTTCCTCAACCAGTGAGCTCAAGGCTCGCCACAAGCCGACGAGCTTGGGCTCATTCGATCTCGGTGAGCTCAAGCTCTTCGCTTGCGGTGAGGCTCGAGCTTGCCTGTGGTAGGTGACCTACCGAAGAAGGGAAAATAAAAAAAATTAAAAGAAGAAAAGATAAAAAAGAATAAACATAAAAATCAAGTTTTTAAAAAAGAAAAATAAAAATAAAAAATATTAAAAGGAATGTGTAGTGGGAAATTAAATCCCATTTTCCATACCAAATGGCAGAAAACATTTTCTAGTTTATTTTCAGGTTTCAGCTGGACACCCAAAAATATTGTCATTTTTTTAGGAAAATGACTTTCTGGAAAATATTTTCCAACCTCATTTTCTAAGCTAGTTCATTTCACCATTCGGTAAGGAAATCAATTTCCTTTGTGCACTCCTTTTAATAATTTTCTATTATAAGTTCTTGTTTTTTATTTTAAAAAATTGAATTTTAATTATTTTTATTTTGTCTCTTTTCTTTTTTCTTTTTTATTTTCCTCTTCTTCTTTGTTCGGCGGCGATCGGCCAGCCAAAGGCCGTAGGCAAGGCTTGATCCTTGCCATAGGTCAGGAAGGAGAGGGTGGGCGTGCTCGAGGATCACCGTCGTCGGCGATTGGCAGAGAAAGGGAAAAAGATAAAAAAAATAATTAAAAAGATAAAAAAAATTCAAAAATAAGAAGAAAGGGAAGAAAAGAAAAATAAAAAAATAAATACAAAGAAAAGGAATGTGAAGCAGCAAAGGGAAGAAATACTAGGGAATATGTTTTCCTTTTCTTAAATAGACGAAATTATTCTCCTTATTTTTGAATGTGTCTTTTTTTTCACAAGAGGAAAATGTTTTCTTTGACTCGTTTATTTTCCATGGAATGAAAGTTGAAAAATCTGGAAAATATTTTTCTGAAAGTTGTCTTCTGCTAAATGAACGAACCTTAGTCTAGAGAATAATTGCATCTGTATTCTTGATTCGTCTTCAAGGAGAAGTCTCACATTGCACTGTGATCCCTCTTCAAGGAAAGTCTCATGTGACGGACCTTGCAAGACACGACTTCATTATGTCGTCTTTCTCAACCCCAGAGAAGTGTTAAGCGCTATCCACATACTTTCCTCCCTTGGATTTTTTTGACATTGAGAAGATGTTAATTGGAAGATGCTTCAGCCTCTCTGCATGTCAATTTCACTTCTCTTAGATTCCTTGATTTGCGTCAAAACCCCATGAATTCATTTATTCCTCCTCGGTTTCAAAACTTCAGCAAACGTCGAACATCTTGATCTAAGTTAAAATGATCTCCAAGACATATTCTCCACTTATCATCCTCGAAAATAGATAGACTCGTCGACATCTCCGGAAATAGGCTAGAAGGTGAACTTTTGAAAAACTTGAGCATTTTTTCCAATATGCAAGTATTAAGCTTGTTTGATAAGAAATTTAGTGGGAAGATTTTCCACACCAATGATGGTTCTTTGATTTGTGGATGAAGTAATCTAAAGACTATGGATGTTGCCTTCAAGAATATCAGTGGTCACCTACCCAATGAATTTGGGAATGTCAAAGATCTCGAATTCCTCGATCTTTCATGAAACTCAATTTCAGGTCCTATCCATTCTAATGTGAGCCAGCTATCATCTTTGTGACAGTTGTGCCTCTATCCCAAAAGGTTGAGGGGTGAACATTCTAGATGTTAAAGTAATTAAATATTAAACTACGCTTTCATACTATAACTTAAGTTTTTGAAACAGTTGGCAGTGGTCCCACAAAATCTCACATGGTATCAGAGCAAGAGGTTATGAGTTCAAATCCTCCATGCCCCTATTTGCCTCTCCAATGATATATTTTCACGCTTAGTACTAGGCAGAAAGACCAGATTAAGCGTGAAGAGGAGTGTTAAAGTAATTAAATATTAAACCATGCCTTCATCCAATAGCTTGAGCTTTTGGAACAGTTGCATTGGTCCTACAAAATCTCACACTAAAAATTATTGGGCGACTATCCAATCTAGAGACAATGCACGTTGCTAACAATCAATTGGATGGAGTTGTCAGTGAACTTCACTGTGCAAATCTCACCAAGCTTGACTATATTGTACTTTTCTCAAACGGACTTTTTTGTAAATATTATCACACTTGGGTTCCTCCCTTCCAAACTCAAGAGATTCTCATGTCAAGTAGTAAAATGTGACCAGAATTCCCAAACTAGCTTCAAAGACCTAAGTACATTGTGGTATTGTGCATGCAAAATGCTACATGTAAGATGAAGTTCCCACATTGACCACCTAACGTTTTATCTAACATTACAGAGTTGGATCTCTTGAGCAATATGCTCAAAGGCAACATATCCAGAATTATTGGAAAGATTATGCCACGTTGATGCAATTGTCATTATCTAAATTTTTTTTGAACTGATGTCACTATCTAATTGAAAATTCAAATAAATATCTTACTACTAACCATGTTCATTTCTTAAAAAATGACAAGAAATTGATAGACAATTCACGAAAGGAATGTTACCAGACACTCATATTATATTTAAACCCATTTATTAAATATAATCAACCCATACAACAACTCAACTCATCATATATGAAAGAAGAAATGATTTATTATCTATTTTAATTGCTCTAATGATGAAGTTCCCCTTTGACCACCTAACGTTTTATCTAACATTACAAAGTTGGATCTCGTGAGCAATATGCTCAAAGGCAACATATCCAGAATTATTTTATGCCACATTGATGCAAGTGACACTATCTAATTGACAATCCAAATTCAAAATGCTAAATATCTTATTACTAACCATGTTCATTTCTTAAAAAATGAAAAGAAATTGATACACAATTCACAAAAGGAATGTATGATGACATGTGAAAAGATAGATATGTTTCGACATTTATCTTGTTAAGGAACTTGTTGAATAAGAAAAATTCAAATTTATGTTGAAGTATGTATCATAAAAATTAGAGCTTTTTACAAACGCCAACAATAGCTAGTCAAATAAAGACATTCAAAACGTTGCTGTAGCTCAGGTTCCTTCTCGCGCACTGTAGCTCGCGGTGTTCCTCGCCTGGGAATCGCGATTTCTGCTCAGCCGACCGTTGAATCGAGCTGGGTTTTGTCTTGCTGGGTCGCCTCCTAGTGGCGTCCATCCCCATCGGTTAGTTCTTCGTCCTGTGCCTTCTGGTGGCGAACATTGCAGATCTGGATTTTCCATTTCGTGGTACTGTAGCAGTTCGGTGGAATTCACAACCCTGATCCTTCCGACGGTTTTCCTTGGGGGTTTTGGGTTGGAAGGGGTCGCCTCGCCCCTTTCATCTGGCTCGCTACTACTGTGCCTCCATGGACTTGCTATAACCTGCTATGGCGCCCAAAGCTGCAATTCGGCCTATCCCGAGTAAAATATCTATGGATGCTGGAAAGGCCAAGATTGGCCAAGGAACGGTGAATGTCCCGAATGTGAGCTTCGGTACTAATGTGCATAACCTTAATGCGCATACATCGGTGGCTGCAGCTATTGCTGGAACCTCCTTGGCTGGTAAGGGAACTCAGGAGTATCGCTAGGGAAGACGTTCTCGGAGTAGGGGTCGATCTAGCTCAAGGAATCCCCGAGCAGTCCCTACACCTGGGGGGGACAATACAATGAAGCGCTCATGGGTGGTTGTGGCAAAGTCAGTCGAGAAAGGGTATGCTCTATCCTACTTTCCTCCTGAGATAGTTGATGGTAGACCCCTGATTCATATATCTGATGAGATATTAGAGGAGGCACACCCGAAATGGAAGAATTTCCTAGTTGGATACTTTGTGGGTAGGAAGGTGTCATTCAAGGCAACTGAAATGGCTGTGAGACACATATGGGGTGCTCAGGTTACTGAGATCATGGCTAATGATGATGGATTTTTCTTCTTCAATATCCCGGATGCTGATTATCGTCGGAAAATCCTGGATAATGGACACATTACCGTGTCCAGAGTTCCCCTTATCTTGCAGCAGTGGCACCCGCATCTAATCCTCAAAAAGGATCAGCACGATTCTCTTCCTATATGGATTAGATTGAAGTCGATCCCATACTCTATGTGGTCAGCTCATGCAATTGGTTTGATTGCTAGTGCAGTGGGGAAACCTTTACACGTTGATCTCCATACTGCTAACCTAAAGATGATCTCATTTGTTCGCGTATGTGTAGAAATACAAGAAAATTCGCATCTGCCTGAATCTATTGAAGTGATCCTCGATAACGGTGTTATTCGCCCTATCTTGATAGAGTATGAATGGAGACCGATTTCTTGTGCTAAATGCGGCACGTTTGGCCACGAATGCCCTGTCCCCAGTGAGGCTGATGCTGCAAATACACCACCTATTGAGCAGGTGAACTCCCAGACATATGCTGTAACAGAAGTGGTGCCTGAAACAGCTCAGGGTCCTTCTCAGGCCCAGGAGGGGTGGAGGACAGTTGAAAGAAGGAATTCTAGATCGAAAAAGCAAGCCCCCAAGGCTGCTGCAGTGCAAAAGAAAGAGCAAGTTGTGGCACGGCACTGTGAAGTATCACAAAACCCTTTGTTCATTCTAGCAAGTGGAGTGAACCGTATCAATTCTCTGCACTTGGATGACTCCAGTGAAGCTGCAGCTTCATCGTCTTCGTTGGATGATGACATTAATGACTCTATTAGCAACGTCGGAAGTGAAGGAGATGATCCCCGATCTCCAATAGCCCAGCCGAGCAATGTGAACAGAAATGATCCAGCCCCTGGAAAGAAATTTGATTTGGCGAAATTGCTGATATCCTCAACAAAGGATGTGCACGCCAATCCCCCGGAAGGCACAAGTGGCATTGGATCAAAGGCTAAGCCCTCCTCCAGAAAAAAGAGAGGAGGCCAAAGCAAATGGTAACCCCCCTTTTTTTTCTCTCCCTTGTAAATATGTTTATAGGTGCTTGGAATATTAGGGGCCTTAATGATCCCCTCAAGCAAGCGAAAATTCTTAATTTTGTTAAGGTGAATAACCTTTGTTGTGTTGGTATTTTGGAAACAAAAATGCCTATGGCCAAATTTAATGGCATGTCCACGACCATCCTCTCCGACTGGAAGTGGATTGCTAACTATCGTGACTCTCATAGGGGCAGAATATGGATTGGGTGGGATCCTAAGATTGCAGATGTGACTGTCATGTCGGCTTCTGACCAATTCATTCATGCTCGCTTTTGTTTTTTGTCTCTAAATATAACCTATTATATTTTGGTGGTGTATGCTGAATACACCTTTGTCTCTAGAAGAGTTTTATGGTCTGCGTTGGAGACTATCAGTGCAGATCTGGTGGATTCGCCTTGGATTATTGCTGGGGACTTCAATGCTATTAAGGATGCCTCGGATAGAGTTGGAAGCTCGAACTCTTGGATCCCACCCTTCGATGAGTTTGGCCAATTTATGTCTCGAGCTGGTCTAGATGATCTATGCTATATGGGCTTCAGATTTACGTGGTCTACCACAGCAGGGCCAGAGCGCAAGCTGAGGAAAATAGACCGAGTTCTTATCAATGATAAATGGAGAAATGATTTCTCCTATTCGGAGGCCACATTCCTTGCTCTAGGGATTTCGGATCATTGTCCTATGACAATTCGAATTGTCCCTCGTCCTGTTACAAGGAAGCCATTCAAGTTCTTCAACATGTGGTTGTCCAACTCAGCATTTGTCTCGATTGTTACTCATGTGTGGGATATCCAAGTAATCGGACATCCTATGTTCTGCCTTTGCCGCAGACTCAAGATCTTGAAGGAGCGGCTGAAACATCTCAATAAGATTTCTTTCTCCGACATATCTGGTCGTACCTTGGAAGCGAGGAAGTCTCTTATTGAAGTCCAAGAAGCTCTTCAATTGGACTCTAGTAACCGTGACTTGGCTGAACTGGAAAAACAAAGGCTGCAATCCTTCTCTGTGCTTCGGCTGCAAGAGGAGCTATTCTATAAACAGAAATCTCGGGTGAAATGGCTTAAAGAAGGTGATCGGAATACTAAGTATTTCCATCACTTTGTAAACAAGAGACAGGTGAACAATAGAATCCTATCTGTTATTGATGCTGATGGAAATCTCCTTACTGATATGTCCTCTGTCCAACGCCATATTGTGGCTTATTTTGAGGATCTATTTTCCCTTGGCCTAGTTAGGGAATTGCCGCCCATACATGAGGTACGGTCTGTTATCTCTAAGCCTCTTAATGCTAATCTTATTCGGTTTGTCTCTAGGCCGGTCTCAGATGTAGAGATTCACAACACCTTATTCTCATTGGCTAGTGGAAAAGCCCCGGGGCCTAATGGCTTTAATGCAAAATTCTTCAAATCATCCTGGGATATTGTTGGCCCTTCGGTTACAGCTGCAGTTAAGGATTTTTTCGTTTCTGGCTCGTTATTGAAGGAAATGACTACCACGATCCTGGCCCTTATCCCGAAGGTCCCCAAGCGGCTTCCATGAAGGATTTCCGCCCAATCTCATGCTGCAACACGATTTATAAATGCATTACGAAAATTCTGGGGAACAGACTTGTCTCAGTATTGCCCTATGTGATCAGCCCCAACCAGAATGCCTTTGTTAAGGGACGCAGAATAAGTGATAACATCCTTATCACCCAAGAACTTTTCAGTGGCTTTCATCGCGAGCCTTATACTCCAAAATGTGCCATTAAAGTTGATTTCCAGAAGGCATACGATACTTTGAGATGGGACTTTCTTGAAGTTGCCCTTCATGTGTTTGGATTCCCAGACTTCTTTGTGAAGCTTGTCATGGAATGTGTTACTTCTCCGAAATTCTCCGTTTCCATAAATGGTGAGTTACATGGCTTTTTTCCGAGTGGGAGGGGCATCCGTCAAGGGGACCCCATGTCCCCTTATCTTTTCACCTTGATCATGGAGATCTTCTCGGGCATTTTGAACATCCAAGCTGCATGTCTAGAATTCAAATTTTTTTTGGAGATGCAAGGCTTCACGGTTTACTCACCTTTTTTTCGCCGATGATGTTCTTATCTTCTCCGAGGCGAACACTGAGTCAGTCTCTCTGTTGAAGGCTAGTTTGGACAAGTTTTCGGCATGGGCAGGATTATATCCTAATGTAAACAAAAGTGAGGTGTATTACTCCGGTCGGTCTCCAACACTCAAACACTAGCTGCTGGCTTCCCTCGGATTCACTGAAGGTACCCTTCCTTTTCGGTATCTTGGAGTTCCTATTATTGCTAAGAGACTTAGCAAGAGTGATTGTGTTCACTTGGTTAATACCATTACTGCTAGAGCTCAGTCATGGTCCCAATGGTTTTTATCATTTGCTGGACGGTTGCAACTTATTAAGTCCGTGTTGCATGCTATTAATATTTATTGGTCCAGTGTATTCATCTTGCCAAAGTCGGTCCTGAATGGTATTGAGCTTGTTCTTCGGCAATTTCTCTAGAAAGGACCTAACTTGGGTGCAGGAGGGGCCAAAGTTACGTGGGCTAAAGTGTGTTTACCCAAAGAAGAAGGGGGCTTAGGGATACGGCGTCTACTTGATTGCAACCGAGCGGCCATGCTTAAGCACATATGGCTCTTGTTCACTGATAAAGAGTCCCTATGGTGTAAATGGGTGCACTCAACGTTCCTCAAGAACAAGAATTTCTGGGTGACCAAGGCTCCGACTTTTTGTTCTTGGTCGTGGAAGAAAATTCTAGAGCTCAGACCGTTATTTCTTGAACGATCCTAGTGGCAGCTTGGGGAAGGAGTTGCTGTCTCATTTTGGTTCGACCCCTAGCACTCCAAGGGACCGTTATACAAGTTCTTCTCTGACAGGTGTTGACACATGATTTTTAATCAATTTTTCTTTTTTTAAAATTAATAAAATTAATAAATATGTTTATAGGTGCTTGGAATATTAGGGGCCTTAATGATCCCCTCAAGCAAGCGGAAATTCATAATTTTGTTAAGGTGAATAACCTTTGTTGTGTTGGAATTTTGGAAACAAAAGTGCCTATGGCCAAATTTAATGGCATGTCCACGACCATCCTCTCCGACTGGAAGTGGATTGCTAACTATTGTGACTCTCATAGGGGCAGAATATGGATTGGGTGGGATCCTAAGATTGCAGATGTGACTGTCATGTCAGCTTCTGACCAATTCATTCATGCTCGCTTTTGTTTTTTGTCTCTAAATATAACCTATTATATTTCGGTGGTGTATGCTGAACACACCTTTGTCTCTAGAAGAGTTTTATGGTCTGTGTTGGAGACTATCAGTGCAGATCTGGTGGATTCGCCTTGGATTATTGCCGGGGACTTCAATGCTATTAAGGATGCCTCGGATAGAGTTGGAAGCTCGAACTCTTGGATCCCAGCCTTCGATGAGTTTGGCCAATTTATGTCTCAAGCTGGTCTGGATGATCTGCGCTATACGGGCTTTAGATTTACGTGGTCTACCACAGCAGGGCCGGAGCGCAAGCTGAGGAAAATAGACCGAGTTCTTATCAATGATAAATGGAGAAACGATTTTTCATATTTTCAGTATTTTTACGTATTATTTATTTATTTATTTTCGAAAATTAATAAAAAAATCCATAAAAATTCATAAAATTGAAAAATCAACTTTGGGGAGCTTAGCCAAGCCTAGGAAATCAATTTTGACCAAAAATTGATCTTTCATATTTTCAGTATTTTTTCGGTATTTTTATTTTCGAAAATTCAAAAAAAGAAAAAAGAAAAATGAGAAAATTGCAAAATCAAGTTTGGAGCCTTGACCAAGCTTAGGCAACCATTTTTGAGCAAATTTTTTTTTTGTGTTTTTTTTATATATTTTAGAAATTAGGGGAATATTTAATCAATAATAGCATTTGAGGCCACCAAGATATATAAAAATAGTCAATATTTTTATTTTAAATCCCTTTTCATGTTGGCCATCACAAATTTAAAAAATCCAATTCGGGGTCGTGGATTCCTTCGCGAGCATAATCTCTAGCCGGGCCTAAAAAATTCAATTTGAGTTAATTTATTTTCATTTTTTCACTTTTAGGAGTTGTGACATTGTTATCTAATATTTCAAATTTTTATATTGGCCCAATTATATCCAGAATGACTCAATTGTGCAAAAGGGCTTTAATTAAATTCTGCATTATTTTTAGCGACAAGAAATGAGTTTAAATTTGACATGTGAATTTTGACTAAGTATAGGGAAAGTGTGTCAAAAATTATGAGGAGATTTGGACTTAAAAAAATATTTTTTTCAAGGACTGAATTGTAAATACTTAAAATTCAGGGACTAGAGTGTAAATACCTAATTCTTGAGGGATTATTTTGCAAATAATAAAAAGAAGAGTTAGTGGATAAATTAGAATAGAGAAGGAAAGATGGAGAAGAGGAGATAGAGAAGAGAAGATGGAGAAGAATGGATGGAAAAAATAAGATAAGAATAGAGAATGGAAGATGGAGATGAAGAAGAGTTAGTGGAGAGATTAGAATGTGAGATAGAGATGGAGAAGGGAAGATGAAAATGAAGAAGAGTTAGTAGAGAAATTAGAATGGAAGATAGAGTTAGTGGAAAAATTAGAATGGGAGATAGATGAATAGGTTATAAAAGGAGGAAGAAGTGAGCTTAAGAGAGGGATTATTTTTGGAGAGAAAATTTTGGATATTTGAGAGGGTTTTGGGAGATTGAAGAAAAATTTGAGAAAAAGAAAATACCAAAAAGAGAGAGAATTTTGAAGATGATGGGAGTTTAAAGCTAGGAATTATCATCACAAATTCCTTCATCGATCAACATAAATCAAGAGTTCATCATCGTCAACGAGCAAGCAAATTCGAGCTAAGCGTTTTTATTTATTAATTTATTTATGGTTTTAGTCGCAAATTAGCACAAATTGTATACACTTTCTCCATCTCTCTATTTTCCTCATATTTTTATGTCAAGAAAGAACAATTCCATATTAATGGCAAAGCCCACAGAGGTGCAAAATTGGCCCAGACGAGCTCCTAAGTGCCTACCAATTTCCCAGCTGATATGTGATTAAAAGTCTCTTTTAATTCAAAAGAGACTCTCTATGTTAAGAACAGAGAGAGCGAAAACCAATTCTAGAAATCCCTAAAAAAAATGGGAGATAAATACTCTTTCCACTCTTCTGGTTTTAGGTGCAGATTAGCACATATTTTGTATACTGACACTTCATTCTATTTTATGTCAGGCAACCATAGCTCCATATCAACGGTCAATCCTATGAAAGAACAAAAATGGCTTGGAGGAGTCCTCAAGTGCGCACAAATTTTAAATTATTGAATCAATTTATTGTAATTTATTTTTAAAGAACTCAAACCCCAGAATGGAGAGGCAAAGCACATCCACTGGAGGTCATTTAAATATCTGCAATTTAAATACCTGCACCATAAATCCCAAAGGGAAGAGCCAAGCCAATGCTAGGCCTCCCATTGGAGGTTTTTACTTACGGTAATTTAAATGCCTGCAATTTAAATACCTGCACCATAAATCCCAAAGGGAAGAGCCAAGCTAATGCTAAGTCTCCCATTGGAGGTTTTTACTTACAGTAATTTAAATACATGTAATTTAAATACCTGCATCTTAAATTTCAAAAGGAAGAGCCAAGCGAATGCTAGGCCACCCATTGGAGGTTTTTAGTTACCGTCATTTGAATACTTGTAATTTAATTCCTGTATCATTAAACCCCAAAAGAGAGGGCCAAGCTAAGCCTGGGCTATCCATTGGAGGTGTTTATTCACTGTCATTTACTTACTGTAGTTTAATTTTTGAATCACCAGACCCAAAAAATGAGTAGGTCGTAACACTGTACAGAAGTCGTTAACACACTCCTTCTTTCGGCTTCAAAAAATTTTTAACACTCAAAAAATATAATAAATAAAAAATATATACCATCTATGCATCATATTTAAAAAGTGAAGACACCAAAAGAGAATACCCTACTGCAGCCTTATGAATAAACCAAGCCTGAGTTACCAAATTAGGATATCCATGAAATTAAGGTACCGAAAGGGCATTAGTTTTAATTAATTAGTGTAACCAAGTCACCGAACTTATAATCTTTGGTTCGCAGGAATAAATTAGTTCTTCCGCTAATTTATTTAGGTTCTTAATCGACCTACCAAGAACGATTAGTGGCGACTCCAAATTTCAAAATCATTTAAAATAAAAATCCAAAGTCGTGATTCGGTAGGGCTTGGGAGGGTCCGCGTTAGGTTAGCCGATCTAATTAATCTAATAATCCGTTAACCCCATTTTAGAATTTTTTTTAGAGGGTCGCGACAACAGGGATATCTATTTGTCTAGTATTCCTCGGACTGCTTCTGTTCGTGATTTCTGTGATGGAGACTTTTTTCAGTTGGCCACCCTCAATTCGTTGACTTCCTGGCTTGAGTACCCGCCGACGCTATCTCCAAGTCGACGTGATTGGTTCATTTGGCTTTGCCAGCCCTCAGGGACCTTTTTGGTTTCATCTGCTTGGAATGACATCCGGCGAAAAGGGAGGCTAGTCTCGTGGCACCGATTTATTTGGGATTGGCATATTACACCTCGTCATGCATTCCATCTATGGATTACTACTCTCAACAGACTGCCCACGCAGGTTTTCTTGATGAATTATAGGCGCTTTGCCGAAGATGTTTGCCCCTTTTGTCGCTGCAGACCGGACTCCATCAACCATCTTTACTTCGGGTGTTCTATCACGAATGCAATGGCCCAGTTCTGGGCAGCTAAATGCAGCCTGTCTTGGACAAACAAATCGTGGCTGGATAACCTCCAGTGGGCCATGAACCACTTCAGTGGTCGACACTTCCACCAGTGCATAGCCCGTTTTTCTTTTGCTGCTCTTTGTCACCTTATTTGGATTGAACGGAACAATATTATCTTCAGGAACAAGGCTCGTGATGTTGCCGCGCTTAAGCTGCACCTCTTCAAAGTTGTCCAAGATAAAGCCTTTACGATGCAAGGAGCCGAAGACAATCCCAGGAATAGATGCATCTTATCGTTTTGGGGCTGCTCTCTCTCAATACTCACTTGAGTATTTTTGCTGTACTGTGAGGTGTTGCTCGTTGTGTCTTTTGCTGTGCACCTTGCTGTGTATATCTTGTTGGGTCGCCCCCATCTGTTCGTTGCGCAATTTCCCCGTCAACCCTGCACCCTCTGCAACATTTGTGTTGCCTTGGGTGGAGGGTTGTTTTGTACCGATTGTGCTTCGATTTTATAAGCACTTTTGATTAGTCTAATTCAATTCTTACCTTTACAAAAAAAAAAAAAAAAAGCTAGTCAAATGTACGCAGTGCGGTCAGCATCCCCCTTTCTTCCCTGCTGTTTGTTGTCCTCCTTTGACCCTTGTTACAAAGATTAAGAATTAAAGATAATTAGACCTATTAAAATGGATAATAAATCATTTCTTAATTCATATATGATGGTTTGAGTTATTATATGGGTCGATTATATTTAATAAACGAGCTTAAATGTAATACGAGTGTTAAATGGGTTGTAAATGGATTTATGATTTAATTAAACCCTGCCCATCTTTATGAGTCTCTCTTTATTCTTTCTCGCCCTAATTCCATCTCGCACTTACTACTCTGCACTCTCCCATCAATTTGGGTATGATTTTTACAGATTGAATTAAATATAAAATTATTTTAGGAATATAAGAGTATGAGTCACTAGATTTGTATTACAATAACTGATTTAAATGTGTTTGATTCAACTCAAATCTGACCCAATCCATCTTTTTGATGAGTCTAATAGATGATTCATGTTTTCGGTTGATTTTGATGGGATGACCACTTGGCCGGTCTCGGAAGGCATAGACTTTTTTTTTTGGTGGGGTGGGGGGTGTTTGGGGGTGGGGGTCGAGTTGGAAGGCATGACTTGGAAGGTCGGAGTCGTCCATTCAAGAATTCATGGTGGACAATGATAAAAAAAAATGACAATATTTTATGGTGACGCCTTTTTGGGTCAATCAAAGACCATTATGCGCATGATTAAAGTTGGTAAATTAATCGCAACATTCTTGCCGATAACATGTAAATAGAACACGTATGCAACATGATTTTGCTTGGTAAATCTGTGAAAAGTTGGTGAGTTGCTCTAGTTAAAATTGATAACTTTTACGGAGAGTTGGTAAATTAAGGAAACAAAAGTCGATGTGTACTTCAAATGAAGACTGATAATCCAAAACTAAATGCCAATAGAATGACCTACTAATCTCTAAACTATAAATGAGATTTTTTTTTGCTTGAAACTATGAATGAGAGTTTGATAACAAAAAAACTAATACTATTGATGAGTCATGCTAACTTAGACCGATGATTTTGAAAGGAGTTAGTAAGTTTATAAAAGTTAGTACCTTAATGGAAAATTGAGTGCATAAAAAAAGAACAATTGAATGTTGGCAACTCAATGAAAGTTGGTAATTCAAAGCAAGTTGGTAATTTAATTTGACAAAAGCTGGAAACTTACTCTCATTTAGCTTGAAAATTTCATGTAAGACTTAATAAACTTGAAAGTTAGTAAGCTACGCAAATAAAAGTCGGTAAGTTAGTACAAACGTTAGTAATTTGCAAACTGTAAAAGAATGGTTGAATTACCAACATTTTATGTGGCACCAATAGTTTTTGGACACTTACAATGTCGAAAAGCCATTGCTTGCCAATTTAATAGTGGATGATTGAACGTAGATATGAGATTAGTTATCTAGGTGCAAAAGGCATGTGTGAGATCAAGTACATGAATGATCTAATTCCAACTAAACATGGCAAAAAAAAAGAGAGGATACATTCAAGAACAATAAAATCGTTCATTGGCATCCCGAACGATTTTTACATGAACAATAATGAAAAAAAAAACAGTAGCTTTCAAATTGTCATGTCATGCAATAATCAGTTGAATAAATTTCCTAAAGCGAATTAATTTTGCAACATTCGAATGGAGAGATTTTCTTTTTTCTTTTTTTTGAAAAAAAAGCCTTAAAAAATAAATGCAGAGAACCACCTACATCATTCCTCTTTCTTTGTTTTTGTTTGTCATCCTCCTTTGACACGTTTTTGGTTGATTTGGATGCGTCAACCATTTGGGGGTCTTCGAAGGCATTGACTTTGGAAAGTTGGAGTAGTCCATCTGGAAGTGATGATGGACAGTGATCTTCAGAACTTGACCGGCACTGACTTGGAAAGTTGGAGTCGTCCTTTACGAAGTTGTGATGGACAGTGACTTGTAACAAGTTCCTCCATTCACGTCCTCGTCGAAATGATCTCTCTAAGGATTAAAGGCGGTACGCGTTTTGGGTTGATGTTGATGGGTCGACCGGCATTGACTTGGAAAGTTGGAGTCGTCCTTTAGGAAGTCGTGAATCGGGATGGACAGTGATATTTAGAACAGGACCTCAACTATATATTATGGTGACTCTTCTCTTGCTGAATCAAAGACCCGTTGTCCCAAAACTTGTTCTCACGTCCTAAAGAAACTATGGCGTCTTACAATGGCCTTGTGTCTACCTTCTTTTTGGCGATCTTTGTCATTGAAGTAACCAAATTCAGTTATTCCGATGCTTTGACCAATGTGAGCTGCATTGGTGCAGAGAGGGGAGCTCTTTTGAAGTTCAAGCATGGTCTCACTGATCCTTCGAAACGCCTGTTGTCATGGACAGGAGAGAAATGTTGCACGTGGAAAGGAGTCGAATGTGACGAGAAGACCGGCCATATTCGGAAGCTTGATCTTCGCAATCCATGTACTGAAGAGATCTATACTGACTTCTTTGCACCTTTAGATAAGTGCAGGCTCGGAGGTAACATAGTTCCTTTCTTAACTGAGCTGAAGTATCTGGAGTATCTAGATCTCAGTGCCAACAACTTTTCAACCCAAAAAATCCCAATGTTCTTTGCTTCTCTTCAAGAATTGGAATATCTTAACCTCTCATTCGCAGGCTTCCATGGAGATATTCCTAGGCAGCTCAATAATCTTTCAAAATTGTTGTACTTGGATCTTAGTACTGACCTTGATTTGGGTTATTTAACCTCGAACGACCTTAATTGGGTGTCCAAATTATCTTCCTTGAAATACTTGCACCTGTCCGGTGTTGGCCTTTCGAAGGCTAAAGATTGGTTCGGTTCCATTAACATGCTTTCATCTTTGCAATCTTTAGGATTGAGCGATTGTCAATTGCAAGGTATTTCTAGCTCTTTTCAGGCCAATTTCACCTCTCTTAGATTTCTTGATGTCAGTTCCAATTATTTAAATTCTTCTATCCCGCCCTGGATGTACAACTTGAGCAAGCTAGAACATATAGATTTGTCTATAAACTTGGACATGAAAGGCCCTTTTCCCATAGCAGTTATCGAGAATAATCAAAGGCTTGCCTTCTTTGACGTGTCTTCAAGTTGGCTACAAGGTGATCTTCCAAGAAACTTGAGTAGTCTTTGCAAATTACAAGTGGTACGCTTAGGCGGAAACAACTTCAATGGGAATATCTCCGACATTTTAGGTGGTCCTCTTGGTTGTGTACAAAGTAAGTGGAAGATCTTTGATGTTTCCTTCAATAATTTTAGTGGTGGCCTACCAAATCAATTCGGAGATTTCAAGGAACTAGAGTATCTTGATCTTTTGGGGAACTCGATTTCTGGTTCTATTCCTACCAATTTGGGAGAGTTGTCGTCTTTAAGAGACTTGGATTTAAGCTATAACAAATTGAGCGGGACAATTCCAGAGAGTATTGGGCGACTATCAAATCTAAAGGGGTTATTTTTTTATCAAAATTTATTGTATGGATTTGTAAGCGAACTTCACTTTGAAAATCTCAAAAGCTTGACCAAGTTAGACATTTCCTCTAATCAACTCATATTAAACGTGAGCTCTACTTGGGTTCCGCCATTCCAAGCTCATGAGATATGTTTGTCAAATTGCAAAGTGGGACCTGAATTTCCAAAATGGCTTCGAACACAAAGGAATATTACCAGTTTGATGATGTCAAATGTGAGCATCTCAGATGACATTCCTAATTGGTTCTTTGACATTTCCTCTAACATTGAATTTTTGGATATCTCAAGCAACATGTTGAGAGGCCAAGTTCCCCAAGATATCGGAGACAAGACACCACAGTTAAGATCAATGAGATTTTTGGATAATAATCTCACTGGTGGCATTCCAAGTTCTCTGTGTAAGTTGAATATGCTGAATGAAATTAATTTCTCGAAGAATCAACTATCTGGGAGACTTCCTCGATGTTGGAAAGCATTGCAAACATTGAAATGGTTTTTTCTAGAGGATAACAAGTTAAATGGTCAGATTCCGAAATCTTTGTGCCATCTTCAACAATTAGAGGTTCTTAGCCTACATAGGAATGGCTTTAGTGGGGTAATCCCGAAATGTTTGGCAAATCTACAGTACATGATGATCCTTGATCTCAGCGACAATCAATTCACTAGTAGGTTACCTCCGTTCGGAAAACATTCTCAATCACTGGCAGTGCTCAATTTAGAGAGAAATTACTTAGTTGGAGGCATCCCTCCAATAGTTTGCCAGCTTAGCTCTCTCCAAGTTTTGAGCCTAGCACAGAATAACATTTCTGGATCCATTCCCAATTGTTTTGACGGCTTCTTGTCTATGGTTGATAATGGGGGTCAACATGAGAGTTGGCCGGTCATTTTCGGTCTCAATGTCAAGGTTAACACAAAGGGAACCAACCAAATATATGGAAATGGGCTTAGATACTTCTTCTCAATCGACCTTTCTGCAAACATATTGGATGGGCAGATACCAGAAGAGTTCACTAGGCTTCTCAAACTTCAAAGTCTAAACCTCTCTAAAAATAATTTGAGAGGACACATCCATGTTAGAAATTAAACCAAATTCATGAATGATGAACCATGACTGTTCAACTCCCAAGACTTATCTTAATTGTAGTGTTGTTTTCAAGAGTCATTATTAGTTGAGTCTTTCAAAGAGTCTGTTCGTATCTCAATGTCTAGTAAATGCTATTAATATACATGTGTCTGTTCATATTTCGAGAGTAATTCAAGAGTCATGTATCAATCCTATAAATAGGCATGTCTTGTAACCATTTCAGTATGGTGAATCGATTGTAAATACAAAATATTGAAAGGTCATCTTCGGTCTTCTCCTCCTTCATGATTAGAGTTGAGTTGTGAGTGTTTGTGTGAGCCTCACTTTCGATTTATCCCATCAATCCAGTCAAATATTGGTGACTTGAAAAATTTGGAATCTCTTGATCTTTCCAAAAACGAATTATCAGGTGACATCCCTTCGAGCATATCCAGCATGGACTTCCTTAGTCATCTGAATCTGTCCTTCAATAGACTTTCTGGCCGTATACCGTCCGGCAACCATCTGCGTACTGTGGATGACGAATCTGTTTATCGCGGCAACGATGGACTTTGTGGAGCTCCTCTTTTGAAGATTTGTCCTGAAGACCAACCAACCGGTACTGGCGGTGATACTTCGAGTGGAGATAAGCCTAGCGAAGGTGATTTGGATATCCACAGTTGGTTCTATGCAGGATTGGGACCTGGTTTTACGGTGGGATTTCTGGGATTCTGTAGCATCTTGCACTTCAAGCGATCTTGGAGGGTCTCTTTCTTTCGAGCGATGGACGGGGCCATTGAGAAATTCTCAATGACAACGATGATCGCCATGCTTTGGTTCAAGAGAACATTTTGACAAAGCGAATAGCAGCAAGTTCAGCAGGTAAAACCGACCCTTTCCTACTATATAACCAATTTCTTGCATCTTATCTTGATTGCAGCCATTATTGATTATATTTGGCATGTGTAACAGAACAGTGGAGAGCTGGAGAAACTTGCCCGACTTTGAAGAAGTGCTTTGTGTTATCGGATGGATAAAGAGAATGTGTATTTAGTATTCAACTTATCTTTTTCCTCTCGTCTTTGTTTAGTATGTGGAAGGATGATTATGTTGAAAACTGCTATGTAAAATACGTTCTCCTTTTGTTTGATGAACTTCATTTGCCTGCTTCTCGGCCTCCTTGAGTGAAACGCGAATTGGGTGACTTCGATTCATGTAGCGTAGTTTCAGGCTAAGTGGACGAGTTTTGCTGCTGGCGCTTCTGTTCTATGAGAACGCCGCTTTGTCGAGAGAGAGGATGTGCCTCTACATGAAATCTTCTTTGATGCTCTATTTACTTTACTTTCTATCATGAATTAGTCGGTCCATGCACCCTGTATCTTGACAACGAATTCAGTTGCGTAACTTAAATTCACCCAACTTTTTTTATGAACCAATGTACTTGTGCAGATTAGAGATCCATGGTCATTATATTGTTTGGTCTTTGACGGGGGAAGTTTTAAGTCATCTTCTTGTACCATATTTTGTTCGCATAATTTAACGCGCATGTTGATTAGATGCTATGGTTGTTGCTTATGTATTTCCCAACCACATACCTATATTAGCTATGGTTTTCCTTCGCAGAGGGAAAGATTAGGGAATCTACGCTGCATGGACCGAGTGTGCATCTTCTCCTTCTAGGCAAGACACTTCTTTATCTCTTTGATATTTGGTGAAACCGAACATGATATTGATATCCAACTCAGAACGAGTTAAGGATGTATATGTGATGTGATTTATGCTGCTCACAAAAGGAGCGATAGGCATGAAATAGTATTTGTATCACTTAATGCTTGTGGCGGTGCACTAGCTTCTTCATTGTTCTATGTGTTGGCCTAAAACTGCCCTGTCGTTAACACTAGGAGCTCTATTACATAGATGTTCAAGCTTGATGTTATGCCAGCAAATTGTTCCAGTCTGTTATTTAATTCATGCTTCATGTGATCAGTTTTCTGAGCTGGTTCATGAGGAAATGTTTTCTGATGTCCTTTTCTCCTCTTAGTGGATAAATGAGATTCAAATAGCACTTAATTCTGAAAATGAGTTTCTCAATTTCCGAACCATCAAGTCCTCGGAGATAATAGACTGCATTCCTCATTCTAAAGGCTTCACCAACATGAAAAGAAGACAATCTAATTGGTTCTTTTTCTTTGTCGATGACATGCTAATAATTTGTTCCTGGCATACTTAAACATTTGTCAGGTTCATTTCAAATGTGTATTGACTTAGCACATACCGACTTCATGTTCTGTCGCAGTACCAATAGTGTTTACTTGTCAAGGATCATTGTCTATAGCTCCGCAATCTCCTGATTTCAAAATGACGCTGCCAAGTGCCATGGAAGTCCCAAAGTACGGGAACACTCTTCAATAATCAGTAATGAATGAGAATTGCGATGCTTCGTGTTCTCCGTAGTGAATGAGATGGTGGATCTCTTCTCAATTTAGGTGGAGGTAAAATCTGTCCTGCACGATATGTTGGTGCAGGTCATTCAAATGCAAGATGACCGGCCGAAAATTGTTTTGACCATTGGACTGCCGAGCCCGGTGACGTGTTTGCTGAATTAGTAGATCCCGTTGACATATGTATATTTTCGAGTCATTGAAACGAAGGGTTTGCCTTTTCCATATGTTTGCGACTTGGAACATTTTGACTTTGTATTCGGCTGAAACTTGCTCCTGTAATTGGAGATTATAGATGTATGGAACTAGTCAATCTTTTATTCCAGATGGATCAATTCCAAATGAGGTTGCTATTGTTTTGTTTTGTTTTACTTGCAACTGTTGTATCTCCTTACACAGATTGGATCCATTTTTAACAACTCCTAATACCAAAAACAAGAAAATGAGATTCGATCGGAAAGTGAGTTAGGGAATTAGAGTTGAACATGCTTAACGGTTGTTTAAGTTCATCAAACGCATGTATATTTGCTTTCAAGAAAAGAGGGAAAAATTCCACGTAAGGACCCTAAGTGCCATCATTTTAGACATTATTTCAAATAAGGGCCTAAAGTACTTTTATTATGTTAAAAAAAGACTTGAAGTACACATTGTTTCAAATAAGAACTTGAAGTGACTATATTAGTATAAAAAAAGGCCCGAGTCACTATTTTATTTTCCTTTTTTTAAGAGATTTTGAAAAAAAAAAAACTAAAGAAGCACAGCCTCTCCCAAACCTGGCGAGGGCTAGGCCCTTGATTCTAGTCACCGGGGTCGATGGCCATTTGCACTCATCTCCGAGTGGACTCGACTTGCATGCTACCACCACCACCACCACCACCACCGTCTTCTTCTTCTGCGCTCCTCACCAGGCTCGCCTCATCGAATCCCCTTGCCTCTCTTTTCTCCACCTCTCGTCTCTTCTCCCACTCTTACTCCCCTCCCGCTCTCCCTCCTCCTTCCCCGACCTACCCCGCCATGGACCGCGCCTCCGATGACTCGTTCCGCAAGGCCCTGACCAATAGGCAGGCCGTCGTCGACTCCCAGGGCAACGCCGTCCGCGCTCTCAAGGCCGGCAAGGCGCCGAAGCCAGAGATCAACGCTGCCATCGCGGAGCTCAACCGCCTCAAGATCGACAGGGCTGGCATCGAGAAGCAGCTCCAGGCCGCCGTCTCCAGCGACGGCGCCCTCACTAGGGAGGCTTTCTGTCGGCTCGTCACCAACACGCTCGAACGCCGCCTGTTCTACATTCCCTCGTTCAAGATTTACAAGGGTGTCGCTGGGGGGCTTTTTACAAAAAGGGGTTCAAAATTTTTAATTTTTACAAATTTGGGTTTTAAAAGATTTAGGAAATTTATTTTTTTTTATTTTTGGATATTTTATAAATATGAATATTGTATTTAAAATTACGAAAATTTCCAAAAATTATTTTTTCACCCAAATTGGTTTCTCAGGCTAAGGTTAAGCTTTCAAATATGATTTTTCAATTTTATAGTTTTTTTATTTTCTAATAATTTTCTTTAAAAACTTGATTAAGAAAATCAAGAAAAATGAGAAAATTGAAAAATCAACTTTGGAGACCTTGACCAACCATAGGGAACCATTTTTGAAAAAAAAATTCATATTTTTCGCATTTTTAGTATTTTTTCTAAAAATATAAAAATACTTCAAAATTAATAATAAAAAAATAGCATTTGAGGGCAAAAAAAATGTTCACGAAAAAAAGTCAGTATTTTAAATGGTTCAACATGGAAAGGTATTTAAAATAAAATATTGGCAATCTTTCTGTATTTTTTAGGCCACGAAATCTATTTATTTTATTTTCAGATATTTTGTTATTATGGATGAATCTGAATGGAAATGAAGTGGCTCCGTTGCAGGATCAAATCAAACTATGTAGTTAGAACGATTGTTCCACATTTGAATCGACTCTATGTGCTTCTCCACCCAATCCTTATTAACTGGCCTTAATTCAATGGCATGAAAGGTTGTATGATCATTCGGAGGATTTGGTATTGGTTGCTGCATGCCAAATTGACGAAGCACTCGATCCGGGTAATGCCACTCAACTATATGAAAACAGATGAGTAGAACACGAGCCGTCCAAATTTCTTTTCCTGCCGTACAGTAATCTGGTAGATTCTCGAGAATGTCATTAGTGTATGGCTCTCAAACAATCTGTTAAAAAAATTGAAACATATCAAATTAAATTAAGAATTAATTTAAAAGCTAATATTACATTGAACTCATTGATTTCTATCATGACTTACACCGCTAAATGTTATTCTATCAAATTGGTAGCGCTGATGTGCCAAAGTATGTGTGGGCACTCTAGTTGTCTATAGGGGTTGAAATCAGCTGAAAAAATTTAAAAAAAAATAGTTATCTACACAGTGTAATGGTAAAAAGAAAAGAACAATTACATATATTATATTGTACAGAGTGAAAAAAGTTTATCACTCACAAACTAAAAATATATATATCACATACCGACTATCAAGAGGTGCATCTTCAAAAGGATTACTGCTTCTGATGGATGGTGCGATACAATTGAATCGATTGTACGCCCAAATTTGCAACAAATATAGGGGACCGCTGATTTGTTTCACTGATGGATTGGTGGCATCGCATAGGTCCCGATACAACCATGCAAGCGCTGCTGAACCCCAACTATATGGCGTAGGATCGACAAGGTTCTCTAGTAATAGTAGAAAAATTAGACTCACCCTGGAACCCGATTTATCAGAAAATATTGAACCTCTAGCTAATTGCAGAATAAATGCTCTCACATGCTGCATTATCGTAACCTCATCTATATCGTCTGGAATTCCATCAAAGACTCCTCTCAACCAGGAAATTTTCACCATCGAACCACGTAATGGACCGGGTGGGGGTCGGTGACCCAGTAGATCCTCACAAACATCGCCCAAATTCCTATTAGTGGGGCAAGTAACTGCAATTCCGTTTATGGGAAGCCCTGTAAGAACCTCGATATCCTGTAGGGTAATAGTGCATTCATCTTCTGGCATGTGGAAGGTGTGAGTCTCGGGCCTCCATTGCTCAACCAACACTGTGATCAGATGGTAATTAACTTGCCAGAATCCCATTTTCCAAAGTCCATAAAATCCCGAAGCTCGAAGATATGGTTCTAATTGAGGATCAAGCTCAGCTTCGTGTAGTATTGCTCCATCTCGTTGACACCGAATAACTTCATTATCATCTATCTCTAAAATGTTACATTAATTGTTACTAATAATTTCATTATGATATAATTGTTACAAATGACAACTCAGCTGATAACTATTTTAATTACTTACCTTAGCCTCCCAAATAGCCTGCGATCTATGTTCAGCCTGCTTTGTAAGTAGTGAATTATTCTCAGGTCCCGGCCGAATATACTTCCTTTGTGCCATATCTACAAATGGAACCGATAAATTTCATAAATATCGCATAATGTTCCTGAGATGCTTTACCCATAGGGGGTACAATCGTCATTTACAAAGGAATGAACGAAAAACAATAGTTCTATCCAATTAATTCAAAATCCCAATTTTTTACATTCTTCTGAATTTTTTTCACAAAAAATCATGAAATTTTGTCACTTTTTTAGAAAATTTTTTATGAATTTTTCCATTTTTTCCAAGTTGTTCAGTTTATTATTTTCTAAATTTTCAATTTAAATTTTTTATTAATCAGGCCGGGTCCAGGACTTGACCCAAATAACGGCGCCTCTCCAATTTCTTATGTTTTCTATTATTATTATTATTTTAATTTTATTTTTTTTCTAATTTTCTTTTTCCTTTTTTTGCTATTTTTTTTCTGACCGAGTCAGTTCTACCCAACTCACAAATTGAAAGAGTTGACCAAAACCCACTTGGCTTTCAATCGAGAATAAAATGACAAAATTTTAGCAATTTTTTAATTCGTTTTTAATTATTTGTCCTCAATTTTTTCCGAAATTTTCTATTCTTTGGGATTATTATTATTATAAACTAATTATATGGTCATATTCATTACATTAGACAACTAAAATCAATTGCTTATATTTAACCGAATATCAAATCTACATTGTCCGATCTAATTACCAATTCTTACGATCTACATCTAATAAGGGTTTCCCACAAATTTATTTGTTAATCCTGTAGATTTGGTCATTATTTCAATATTTTTAAAATCGTATCTAATTAACCTTCCAAAATTTTAAATTTCATGATGAAATATAGGTTTAATATGTACAAAATATTTCGTGATACATGTATCGACATGCAAAATAGATATATGAGTAGAATAAAATTAAGCTATTTTTTGGTGCAAAATGGACATATATGTAGCACAAATTTATTTTTTATTGCATAATAATAAAATAGCATATTCTAACAAGGGTATAGGCATTACCTTAACTCAAAAAGCACGTGTATGTCAAGATTGAAGAAAATGATACTTCAACTCTTCTAACTTCTCTGCTGTCTACGATTAATATTACATCCAACGAAACGAAAAATGCAAATAGCAAAACAAAACGAATTATAAAGTGAAATATTACCTAGATCGATGGCGATGAAATATTGGCGGAATTAGTAACCGTAAATACGAACACGCCGAAAATCGACGAACGACCTTTAAAAATTTTCTCACTTGCTTCTCTCTGTTTTCTCTCGATACGTTCTCCGTTTCTCTTTCTTCAGAGCGTCTTCAGATTTCGCTCTTTAAACGATTCTTATATAAAAAAATTTTTCATTGTAGAGATGAATCTTTGCCACGTGAAAAGGGCAGAGATAACGTGCGGAAAAGAAGGAGCAGAGGAGGGCCGTGGAAAAAGAGGAGGGGGCGGTGAAAAATTGGTCAGGGTCCTCTCCAATTTGGCACTTGCCAAAGCTGGAGGAGGAGGTGGGGGGAGCCCCCTCTAGTTTTCTGAAATAGAAAGAGGGGGAGGGGTCTAGTTCGGTTCTTGATTCGGCACCTTAAGTGCCAAACAAGCCCCGTTTTTGTAAAATTTTTTTTGAAAACCCAAATTCGTAAAATCTTAAAATTTTAAACCCGTTTTTGTAAAAAGCCCGTCGCTGGGCCCTACAACTATGGCCCGCCCGGCTGCAAGATCAAGTCAAAGGTGTTGGCCTTCTGGCGTCAGGTTGGTCATCGATATGAGTTGAATTGGAGATGCTTTAGTCGGTATAGTTTGTCGTTGTGAATTGGTGTTGAAGTTTCTGTTTTTCCCTTCTCGGCCGAGTTTGGATATACGAGTCTAATGCGTTCGATAGAGATCATTTCCCAGAGAGCTCAAAGTGGAAATTCAATTTATGTCGGTACAAGAGGGCTGTTTACAATATCCAGTGCTGTGCATAAGCGTTGTTATTCTGGCTTTTTGCATGTCCTTGTTGTGCGCTCATAGAAAATGCCTGGATGCAGAAAAGTGCAAAGATTAGTCTGATGTGTTGTTTTTCATTTCTTTTATTAGTATTTTGTTCGCGAGGAGGAAATGTTGGAGGTTGACTTCTCTTGCGTCACTCTGGAAACTGTCCTTAAGGCGTCGGGTCACGTGGACAAGTTTACCGACCTTATGGTGAAGGATGAGAAAACTGGGACTTGCTATCGAGCTGATCATCTGCTCAAAGATTTTTGCAATGAGAAAGCTCCAAAAAGATTTGACCATTAGCGCAGAGAAGGCTGCAGAACTAAAGCTCGTACTTGCAACTTTGGATGATCTCTCTGCTGACCAACTGGGTGCCAAGATAGAAGAATATGGCATCACAGCTCCTGAAACCAAGAACCCTCTCTCCGATCTCTATCAGTTCAACTTGATGTTTCAAACATCTATAGGCCCATCTGGTTTGCTCCCTGGGTGAGTGCCAACGATGGATGTCACGCTGTCATGCATGGTGCAGACTTCAAGTGAATTAAGTTCCTGTTTCAAGAATATTATTGTAGGCTTTGAGGTTTACGGTAGTTTTTTTTTTTCTCAATCTACTGCAGGTGCATGCGACCTGAAACTGCACTAGGCATTTTCGTAAATTTCAAAGACCTGTATTATTATAATGGCAATAAATTCCCCTTTGCTGCTGCTCAGATTGGTTTGGCATTCCGAAATGAGGTTGTGCATCCTTCTTTCTGATCCTAAATAGTGCAGGGTTGTATGCATCATCTCTGCTTTTATACTAGTATATAGCATAACTTGTCTTAAGATTGCTTTACATGTCACGTTTGATTATCTTGTTAGTCAATGGGCTTACAACGTGGTCTCCAATGCTGTAGTAGTGATATTGTCATTATTCTTCATCGAGTCCTCACAAAATCAACGATTAATTCTAATCCATTTCACACTTGCAGATTTCTCCTTGCCAAGATCTTGTGAGAGTTGGTTAGTTCACTCTCGCCGAGATCAAGCATTTTGTCGATCCAGAAGATTAAATCCCATGCAAAGTTTTCTCAAGTTGCTGATCTGGAATTTTTAGTGTTCCCAACGGAACAACAAATATCTGGCCAATCAGCTACTAAAACTCGGCTTGGTGAAGCAGTTTCAAAGATTAGCTTGAATCATGTTTTAGACTTGATGTTTCTTCCCCTAACTTGTTCACTTTAAGTCTCACAAATTCCAATGTTCATTTTCGGGGAACTGTTAACAATGCGACTCTCAGCCACTTCATTGGGAGAGTAATATCTAGTTTTAACTCACCTTGAGATAGACAAGGATCGCTTGCGGTTTAGACAGCATCTTACAAACGAAATGGCTCACTATGCAGAAGATTGTTGGGATGCTGAAAGTGAATGTTCTTATGGTTGGATTGAATGTGTTGGTATTGCAGATTGGTCAGCATATGATTTACGAGCACATACGGTAAGAGTTATGTTGCATTATTTCATGTACGTTTTCTTTTTTGGAGAAGGTGCACATTCAGGAATTCTCAAAGAAATGGCCGTATCTTTTGTTATCTCAGTAAGTGAACTGAAATCATCATAGGTTCTCTCGAGTCTTTTTCAAATCCGCCCAGCTTGATCCTGATGTGGTTTTTAGGTGGCAGAGGCAAAGTAACGGAATGTGAATCATAAGCTGCCAACATGCCTAAGAAATTAACAATATTTATTTTTCATTTTATCCGTTTTCTTCTTTCTTCAATGATCTCTGTATAGCATGCCGTGGTTTGTTAATAGGTTCTCTTTTTAGCTGTCTTGTGTGGCAAGCATATGATGGATGGAATAGGTTATCCATCGCTGCTCATTTATATTATTTTGTCTAATATACTGTGAAGCAAAAGTTATCCGGCATACCTAGACGGGGTTGAAAAATGGATAAGAGGAATTTTAGAGATGTATATGTTCCGCTAATTATAGAGCGTCGTGTTGGAGGGATGATTGTTATTATTTGACAGGAGAAAAGTGGAGTTGATCTTGTTGCCCGTGAAAAATTTGCTGAACCGAGAGAAGTGGAGGTAATTCTTCAAACTAGTTAATTTTGCTAGCTATTTTTGGAGTCCGTGGAGCAGGTTTCTGACCTTTATTTGTATATGCTTGAGTTTGTGATCGTGACTTGACTAATTGAAGTATCAGTGCAGAATCTGGTAATTGCTCCAAACAAGAAGGAACTAGGTCTTGCCTTTAAGGGAAATCAAAAGATGGTGGTTGAATCTGTGGAGGTATATGCCAGAGGTCCCTTGGTTTTTGCTCTTTTGGCAAGTATATCAGGAATCTCTTCCGTTATTTAATGCTTGCATTCGTCTTGTTATTACCAGGCAATGGGTGAAGAGGAAGCTTTGCAGTTGAAGGCTGCTTTAGAATCCAAAGGAGAGGCTGAATTTCTCGTATGCACGATGGGGAAGAGGGTAATAATCAAGGATGACATGGTCAAGATTTCTAAGCAGAAGATAAGGGAACGTCAGAGGGTTTTTACACCGTCATTTATCGAACCGTCTTTTGGCATTGGACGCATAATATACTGTCTTTTTGAGCATTCTTTCTATACAAGGCCCAGCAGAGCGGGGGATGAACAACTAAATGTGTTCCGCTTCCCTCCACTGGTTGCACCTATCAAATGTACAGTTTTTCCATTGATACAGAAGCAAGAGTATGAGCCAGTTGCTCAACTTATTAGCAGATCACTGACTCTGGCTGGTGTTTCAGACAAGATTGACATTACTGTTACTCATCCAACATAGAATTTGGGTTCTTGATTTCTTGCGTTGAATGATTTTCTTTTGCACATATTCCCATGAAGCTTATGTCTTGGTCGCATCTGTTTTCTTTACTCACCATAGGACGGGATTTTATGGAGGGGTGCGAATGCCCGTTTCCTTGAAATTGTTCTCATTTATCTTCATGGTAGGATCACCTCCAAAGTTTGATGGACATCTTTATCCTCTTTGCTTTTAGATCATAAAATATTGGAGAAATAAAGTATTTTGTCATAGTTGTTTTACATAGGGTTGTAAATTAATCCGAAAATACAAACATAATCTTTGCCACGTCATATAAATTGCATTTAGAATAAATTCACACATAGCATATAATTTAATCTTTCATTATTTCATAAATCCAAAATCCAAAAAAAATAAATCGGTGATGCATGTTCCTTGCAATTGTCTTATTTTTGGATGTTCATTGAATTGATTGTGCACCTGCATAATAACCTTCCTTGGTGATTTATGTTAAAATCAATTAATGCTGCTTTTTCAAATGATTTTTCATGAAATAAAATGGTATCATAAAAGCATTAATTGAAAAATGAACGTAATCAAGTCTTTGAACTCATTTAATCTCTGGTTTGTAGAAATAAAGTATTTCTATCAATACTTTATTTAGATTTCTAATCAATCTACCAAAAATTGATTAATGACAACTCAAAAATCAAAATTTGTTGCATATTAATTATGTGACCCATAAGTTGCGATTTGATAGAGTTTGAGAGTGCTTGAACTAAGTTAGTTAATGTAATTAATTTGGCAATCTATTAACCTGAAATTATATGAAGTAATAGAATTTTTAATTAATGCAGTCGAGCTCTAAAACATTGTATACTTAGAGCCATTAAAAATTTCGTTAACTCCCTTTGAGTAACAAAAAATTTCGACAAAAATATTTTTTTTTAGGAGACATGGCGGCAAGTGACCACCTTGTTTGAAAAAAAGGGCACAAAAGTCAAAGAAAAGCAAAAACAAAAAATCCAAGAAAGACCATTTTGAGAGTGTAAACTTTTTTGACCAAAAGAAAAAAGGAAAAAGAGGGAGAACTTTCTCAAGCACAATTCCCGACTACATATCTGATCATATTTCAATTTGGAATTCATCATTCTCATAATGTTAAAACATACCAAATCAACTACACCCAAGCTATGACTCTACAGCTTCCAAGAGTGTATAAAATAAGAAATGGAAGATGAATCATAACCATAAATTCGACAATTAAATTGATACTTCAGATCGAAAAGGCACTAAACGGCCGACTGACATAAAACAAGCTTTCTCATGGTTAAGTTCTATTTGACTCGTGAAGTATGGCACTACACTGGGTACTATACTTTTGATAGTTGGTGCCTAGGAATGCAATAAGTGATTTGTTGAAAACTCTTTTGTATAATACGTTTGCATAAAGTCTATTGGGCTAATGTAAAATAAAGCTGATAATCTCTAACGTTGAGGATCGTATCGTGTCACTTGCTTCGAAAATGCTCTATTGTCGGAAGCTACGTCATCATCACTCCATTTTTTGCATGTTCGCATGCACACAAAAGTGCCGTAGGCCTCACCCCAACTTTGCCCCGGGAAGCAAGTCCAAGTGGGCCACCTAAGGTCTTTCCAAGCCCACTGAAACAAAACTTTTTTTTTTCGCATGCAGCTATCATGAGTAAGCTCACTTTCCCACGTACGAGAAAGAGAGAGAGGCAGCTTCATTCCTCCACCTTAAGTCGATCTTAAGCTAGCTCACTTTAAATAAGTTACAAGATTTTATGAGATTATTGTCAACTATTTTAAATATTTAATTTATTAGATGAAAGCGTGATTTATTATTTAATTATTTTGACACGGGTATATCTCATATCTATGAATTCTTTATTAATCTTATAGGCTGAATAAGACGTGAGTTAAAACTCAAATAGATAAGTCAAACATTGCATTAATTGTACTTGGTATGTGGGGATGGAATTCATGTCAATCGCATAATCCACATGTGAATCCGCTTTGTAACCATTGAACAAAACTCCACAAGGTCTATATCGATATACATCCACACAGAACATCTATCTGCACATTAATTCATTATCTAGCTACACAAGCACTCCAATGAGAACCAGGTGTAATTGGTATATTCGAAATCGAAACATTTCCCTATGATAGATCATTAATTTTCTTTTTTCGGTCAAACTCTGATGGATCATTAATTGCAAGCCAGCAAATTGAGAACTTTTCACCTCTTTAAGCATTCCAACTCTATCTCTTTAGGCCAAGTCTTGAAAAGGAATACTTGAGTTCGAGATCACGTGAGGCGTGTGTTGTGATTATGTTTCACTAGACAATCACGTTCTCAATCCATCTATGTTCACAGATGTCACAATCTCTCCAATTATGCACTGACTTCCTCGTCAATATCTTTACCCATGAGACCCAGATTACTTTCGAGAGAAAATAACACAAATTTGTCCTTGAATTTTGGCTCAATGTATAATGTGATCTTAAACGTTGGCCCAATGTACAATACATTCATTGAACTATGATTTTGTACAATGTGATCCTTTGATTTTAGATATATATTTAATTTAGTCTTAAACTATATGAAAATCTTCAATATTTGAACATTTTCTTATTGTTCATGGACTAAATTGAATATGTGCTAAAAGTCTAGAAATCACATTGAATAAATTGAAAGTTCAAGAATCGCATTATATATTGGGATAAAGTTCATGGACCCATTGAATAAATTAAAAGTTCAAGGGTCACATTATATATTGCGCCAAAATTTAGAGACCTCTTATGTAGTTATCTGTGTTTTCGACAAGTGCACCACTTCACATTATTTGTAATGATCACGCTCTACTCATTTGGGCCAAGCCCCTGAGAAAAGCCCTCGAGGTGGTAATTGTTTTGCAGCCATTGCCATTTTTCATCCTTCAACAACCTCTCTTAATTCATGAATGACTTGAAATGTCACAACCTCTTCATCAGTTGAAAATTTTACAGAAGTTAAAGTATGATAACCCGACTCGAGATAACCCAATAGCTATTCTAAGAGCATATTTGGTAACAATTTTGTTCTTGTGAACAATTTCTGAGCATAACTTTTTTTTTTAAGGTATGTTCTGAAGAACAGAGAAGGGCATTTTTTTTGTTCCTTTTTTTTCTTCCAAATCTGTTTCCTGTTTACTAATTTATTTCTGGGAACAGAAAAATTAACCAGCATAATCAAACATATTTCTATTCTTTTTTATGTTATTTTCGAGAACAAAAGAATATGAATTAGAGAAATAGGAGCGTTACCAAACACACCCTGAGTGGCCCTTTTACGATAAGGAAAAAGTAGTAAAGGCTTACAAAGATACAATCTCCCAATCCGACATGCTATGTCAACCGGTGAAAATCTAGGGGCTTTGCTTTGGGTCCTCAAAAAATTGAAATATTTCACTTGTAACGTATCTAATTATCAAAAAAACAGTTTCCTCACCAAAATATAAAAATAATTAACCCGTCATGCAAGAAATTATTTCATCATAAAAAATTTAAATGAATAATACTATGGGAATGATGATGAATCAACCGTATAGCATGGTCTATTTCAACAAACTTTCATGAAATTCTTTGCAATGCCCATGCTTGTTGTTAATGTATTTAAGGATAACATGTTTTGAAGAAATTGATTAAAATCATAATATAATGAGGAAATTGTTTGATTAGTCGTAAACCTATTGTACAAATGTCAATTCTATTACAAACATTTATGCAAAATTTCATTGTATCACGTGAGAAGGCGAGAGATGGCGAGAGATGACTAGACTACCAAGTCAGTGACTTTTGGCAAAAGTTGACCGAAAGCACTATATTAGAATTTTACACAAAATTTTAGAACTAAATTGGTAAAATTAATAAGTTAAGGATTGGATTGACATTTGTCAATGTGTTTAGAACTAATTAGGTGATTTTCCCTAATATAGTCAATTAACTACCAACTTATCTCATAAAATATTACCTTCCAACTACCTTATCCATTTAGGACTGAATTGACACCAAGAGTTTTTGACTTCTGTGATAGTTTTTACACAAACAATAAGGAACAAAAGCGTAAATTTCAAACTGTCATACACTGCAATGACCATTTGAGTCAATTCTCTCAAACGGTTGAATTTTGCAAAGATTTTCCTTCCTCTTCGAGTTAAAAAAAAAATTGCCTTTTTCCTTTTAAGCCCAAGTGTACCGGTCATTGAAATGTAAGACCGTGGTTCAAGTAATTTCCTTTCTCTATTCACATGTAATGGGTAAGATTCTACTTATAGAGAAGTAGACATGGCTTCCATGGTTACTTTGAGTAAGAGATGTTGTAATTTGAGCTTGAGATTTATTGCATCTAAACCAAGTGCTAGTCCAGTCAAATCGAACTTTTGTGAGTTGATTTTCATAATCTCAAGAAAAATTACTCTCTAGAAAAATTAATAGGAATCAAATGATAAATAAATTGATTCCAACCGTTCATTTGTGTTTATTTGTAAATGTGTTTTGGTATGTAACATGACTAATTTGGAGAAAGAAAGTAGATGTGTCAAATGGGTGGGTCGGGTCGGGTTTAGGTCGAGTCGAATATGGTCTGACCCATATTGACCCGTCTAACCCATTTTGACCCATATTCAATGACCCATACCCGACCCAACCCATAACTAACCCATACCCGACCTGACCCATTTTGACCTATATTACCAAATCATATTAATATTTTAAGAAAAATTATATAACTCATCTAAACTATTTTAAGCTTTTCACATGTATATGTTATCAGATAAAATTTTTACATCAAATAAAAAAGAAAATTAAATAATAAAAAATTATTAAATAAAATAAAAAATGATATTACTAAAATACTTTCATACAATAAAAAATATAATAAAATATTTTATTATTAAAATAGTTTTTTTAAAAGTATTTTTATTTTATTTTTCTTTCATTTTTCTCTGGCCACGGTGGACGGTGGCAAGCGGCGGCGGCGGCGGTAGACGACAAGGGGTAATGGATGGCAGGCGGCGATAAACAATGACTGACGGCAATAGCGGACGGCATTCGATGGCGGTTGCGGCAGCGGATGGCGGCGATGGCAGACGGTGACTGCGACGGTGGCCACGGCGACAAATGGTGGTGGAGGACGGCCGTGGCGGCGAATGGCGGACTGCGGCGGCGGCGGCGGACGGGGGACCGTGGCGGCAGACGGCAAACCTTAACGGTGGACGGCGATCGCAGACGGTGACCGCGACGGTGGCCGCGGCGGCGGATGGCGATCGCAACGGCGGATGGCGATTGCGATGGCGAACGGCGACCGCGACAGCGGCCGTGATCTGAACGGTGATCGTGATGGCGGTCGATGGGGATCGCGACGGCGACGGGCGGTGGCGACCGCGACGGCGGTGGAGGGCGACGGCGATTAGCGGCCGACGCCATGGGTCCATTTGTAAAAATAAAAAATTAAAAAAATGATAAGAAGAAAGATTAGGCTTTGAGGCCCTACGCCCATTTGTAATTTATGGGAGTTATGGGTTGAAAATGGGTCCAATATGGGTCAAAAATGGGTTTCATGCATAGTCCAATTTTGACCAATTTAATTTCACTTTAATCTTTTTGGCCCATTTTTAGTGAGTCCTTCAAAAGTTAATGACCTATATAAGACCTATTTTATATAAAATATGTGTCAAATATGGGTCTTTGTGACCTATATTGACGGCTCTAAAAGAAAATAATATTTTGTGGTTTAAAAGGAAGCTTTTAGTTTAGAAATTTCCTCATATATGTAGATGGCAGAAGAAATTGCATTTTCTTTTCTCATGAAAAGGCGATGTGTAACATCTTCCTCCATGCATGTCCTTGTCGAGATAGGTCTCTCTAAGGATTAAAGGCGATTCGCGTTTTGGGTTGATGTTGATGCGTCGACCCCTAAGTAGAGCTGTCAATATGGGTCATAGACCCATATTTGACCCATTTTTTTGTATAAAATGAGTCATATATGGGTCAGCAACTTTTGGAGAGCCACTAAAAATGGGTCTAAAATGCTGAGGTAAAATTAAATGGATCAAATATGGGCCACATAGGAAACCCATTTTGGACCCACTTTTGACCCATTTTCGACCCAACAAGGTTTGCAAGTCGTGGATTACCCAATCCAGTCTTTTGCAAGCAGCTCTTGCCCTATAGCTACAAGTCGGAAAACACAAGCAGCCGTCCGGTGCCTCCGTCGCTGCCTCCATCGCTCGCAATCGCCTCCGTCGCTCGCAATCTTCTCTCTCGTTCCGTCTCTCTCCAATTCGAGGTAATTTTCGCGTTTCGATTCGTGGGCTTTCTCCATTTTTTTTTTGTTCCAAATGACCTCCATCTCATCTTCCAAGAGTCCACGAATCGGTTGCTCAGTTTGCTCAGCTTAGGCTTTGTTTGAATCAAATTCAAATCGTTTTCATGCCTGTGAAGATTATATGTCAGTTTCTGTGGGTTGAATTCAGTGGGATTTGGTCGTGTGAAGATCATAGTTCAATCCCCCTGTTTTTTTCTTTTTGTTTCTATTGTTATGAACATGGTCGGCTGCTCAATCCCCCCGTTTTCTATTGGACTTTATGTATTAAGCGCGTTTTGCACTTCTCAAACTTTGCTGTTTCTTATTTGGTTTGATTTTCCGCTCACATTTAGGAGTGGATTATTTGGTTATTGGTTAGGCTTTTGAATCAAATTGCACACTGGAGGACATCCATCATGGGAAGCAGGTGAAGAAGTGTCTCAACCGAGGTACATAGTTGGTTCATGAACATATCGGTGTTATGTGGTGTCTCTTTTTGTTGATGGTATGATTGGTCACTTAATGATAATGTTTGAACATCATTGTTTCTTGCATCTTTGAAGTTGAGGAGCAATTTTTGCTGTGCATCGCGAGATTAAGATGGAAAACATTTTTAGTTTTCCAAACAAACAACCAGTTAGTGTATTAGCAAATGATGAATCTATCATACAGTATTAATAATCTTCATTGCTTATTGTTTCAGGGCAAGGTTCTACATTTCATCTTACATTTAATTGGCTCGCCTTTCACACCATCTTTACAGGACCGAGATATAGAAGGTATTGTATTGGAGGACGCATTCTAAATAAATATCGTAGTTCTCTTTCACCTGAAAATGTGGAGGCCGAGCTGTGCACCAGAAATTGGTTATTTGGAGTTCCACTTGAGGAAGATTTCGATGATGAGTCTCTCATTGTCAACTTTGAAGACTATTTGCATTAGGTACTTTTTTTATTATCTCATTCTCCTCTTGGTTTACTCACATGATTTAATGCATATGTTATTGCATATTATTTTAGCCTCTTGCTGATCAACAGATATCATTTTAGTAGATTTAGAATTGGCTTAAGAAATGAGGTCTTGTGAATTATTTTTTGGCTCAGGTTCAAATTTGAGAAACCCATCATCTGAAGAAGAACATTCATGATAGATATTAGTTCTGGGTTATTTTGAGATTCAGATGTTGTTTCCCTTCTCACCTGCCGTGCTATATTTTCTGAACTTGATCTTGGACTTTATTCAACAATCAATGGCATACACACACCTTCGTGATTCTAGGTGTCTGAGCCTGCTAGCCTGAAAACAAGTTTCCATGAATATTTATGAGCATATTCTAGTCTTGTAACAGTTATGTTAAGGTTTGTCTTGTTAAATACTGTAGTTAGATGTAAATGGGGTAAGGATTTCTTGTTAATTCTGGTGTGAGCATGCATAATTATTCAACCTTGTGGTAGTTTTAAAATGACAAGGTAATACTGAAATTTGTCGTGTTGTTTAGTTTTAAAATGATTAAGCTCTCTTGAGACTGTTGACTCTCTAATGAATCGCTTGATTTCTCTGTCAGTAGGCTTGATAAACTTCGACAGAATTGATCACAAGAGAAGCACTGTTAAGTAACATGAAGAGAAATAATCAGCATATCCGGAAGATGCTGCTATTTACCTCTTTATACATTCCTAGCTCTCCTGCTGATTTTGAGATTTCTACTACGCAATGCTTGGGAGCAACTTCAATTACCTGAGACATACATTGACATACGTGGGCCTCATTTGAATCATTCAATTGGTGCTTCCAAGTGTGTCATAACTTATTGCATTGTTCTTGAGCTTAATTACCTCTGCTGAAAAATCATAATAGGATCTAGCACATCTAGTCATCTTTTGCCTTGGATGCATCTTCATCTGACATTGTCAAGCAAATCGGCATTTGTATAGTTTTGAACTAATAGTAAGCGCTCATGATTTAATGTTCAATAGAGATGGAGCCATGAATGAGGAGCAAGAAACTGTTGGAACAGGAGAAGTGATCCGCGACTATGGCGGAATTATCTCGGTTGAGTTTAGGACATTTACTTCAGAGAATCGTGGCGATGGAAGCCTTAGCATGTGTCGAGGGAGGCCAATATTTGGGCGAAGGAGCTTGGCTTGGATGGAAAAACTAAATTCCGAAGCTAATAGAATCTGCTCTGTTTGGCATTTGTAGAAATATGTATGCTTTTAGCAATGCCGGACTTATAGCACGCCCGGCTTTTTGTATCTGTGAGTGTCAACTGTTGTATTGCCATGTTCCTTAGTAATATAATCCTTTGTGTTAACCCTATCGAGTCGATCGGCCTAGTGGTGAATCGATTATTTTTTTTTATCGCTACCGTCTTATTTTGGCGTTTTCCCTTACATAGGTTGGATCGATTTATAAATATTTAGTTAGCCTTTTTTTTATTTATTTATAAGCATGTCAATTTATAGATTTTTTTTAATTTTTTTATTATTTAATTTACTTAAAATAGAATAAATGAGGTAATATGGGTCAAAATGGGTCGGGTTGGGTGTATGTCAATTGTAGGTCGAGTCGGGTATGGGTCATTAAATATGGGTCAAGATGGGTTAGATGGGTCAATATGGGTCGGACCATATTCGACCCGATCCAAACCCGACCCGACCCACCCATTTGACGCCTTTACCCCTTAGGCGGGTCTTTGGAGGCATTGACTTGGAAAGTTGGAGTTGTCCTTTAGGAAGTTGTGATGGATAGTGATTAGGAAGACTTTACAGGGTTAGATCTTTTAAGCAATGTGCTCAAAGGAAACATATCCAGAATTATTGGAAAGATTATGCCACGTTGATGCAAGTGTCAATCCAAATTTGTAATGCTAAATATCTTATTACTAACCATGTTCAGTTTTGTTTATCGTCCTCCTTTGACCCTTACTACAAAGATTAAGGATTAAAGACAATTAGACATGTTAAAATGGAAAACAAATCATTTCTTACTTAATATATGATGAGCTGACTTGCTATATGAGTTAATTATACTTAATAATAGGTTTAAATGTAATATGAGTGTTAAATAAATCGTAAATGGATTTACAATTTACTTAAACTCAACCTACCTCTATAACTTTCTCTTCATTCTCTCTCGCCCTAAATCATTCTTGCACTCACTCACTCGATACTCTTTTATCAGTTTGGGTATGAATTTTTTTATAGATTGGATTAAATATAGAAATATTTTGGGAATATGAAAGTATGAGTCACTAGATTTGTATTACAATAACTGGTTTAAATGAGCCTAATTCGACTCAAATGCGATGATATGTGTGTATATATTTCAGACATTGAATTATTTGTATTTTATGATGTGAGAGATCGAATCAGCATCAACGCATAATCCACACATGAATATGCTTCGTAACCACTAAACGAAACTCCCAAGGTCTATATAGATATACATCCACACAAATCATCTATTTGCTTATTCATTATATCCTGATATACATGCATTCCAATGAGAGCCACACGTAATTGGTGTATTCAAAATCGAAATATTTCCCTCCGAAATAGGGTTTACAAGTACTTTAGTAGTACTTGTAAACCCATGAAATGGACCCATGAGAAAAAAAAAGAGTAAATTAGTTTTTTTTTAAATAACTACAGGCATATATTTGGAAATCCCACGAAACTAAAACTATTTGGTTGGATCGATGATGTCATTGTTATGGATACCGTATTAATAAGCCACACTCTGTGTGGGTTGTGAAATCCTACTCCCTTACACATTCCTACCCTCAACCCACCAAGGAGATAGGGAGTCGTCCTTCCCAAGTGAGAACAATGGCTAGTGAGGCAATCCCCAGCAAATTGAGTACTTTCCACCTCTTTAAGCATTGCAACTTCATCTCTATAGGCTAAGTCTTGACAATGAGCACCCAAGTTGGAGATCACATGATGCGTGTGTTGCGATTATGTTTCACTAGACAATCACGTTCTCAATCCATTTAGGCTCACGATGTCACAATCTCTCCAATTATGCACGGAATTCCTCGTCAATATCTTTCTAACCAATGAGACCCATAATACTTTCAATGGAAAATAACATGAATTTGTCCTTGTATTTTGGCCTAATGCGTAATATGACTCCCGAACTTTTAGTTTCTTCAATGTGATCTCTGGATGGTAGCTCAATATGCAAAGTGGTCTCCTGCACTTTAGGTATATGTTTAATTTAGTCCTTGGATTACATGAAATAGGTCAATACTGTCCCTAAACTTGAATTAATCGATGGGCATTATTGAATATTTCATATAGTTAAGAGACTAAATTAAACATATGCCAAAAATTCATGGATCACATTGAACAAAATGAAAGTTCAATGGTCACATTGAGCAAATTGAGAGTTCAAATATCACATTGCACATTGTGCCAAATTTTAGAAACCATTTATGCAATTATCCTTGTTTTCAACAAGTGCACCACTTGGCCTTATTTGTAATGATCACACTCTAAGCCCCTAAGAAAAGCCCTAGAGGTGGTAATTGTTTTGCAGATTAACCAACAACCTCTCTTGTAATTCCCGCACGACTTGGGATGTCACAACCTCTGCATCAGTTCAAAATTTTACAGAAGTGAAAGTTTAATAAGGACTCGTGCCCAACAGCTATCTAAGTAAGGCATTTCACGATGAGGAGAAAGTAGTAAAGGCTTAGAGATACAATTTCGTGTTCCAACATTCTATGTCAACCAGTGAAGGCCTGAGGCCTCATAAAATTGGAATTTCTCACCAGTAACGTATCTGCATGTTAAAGTACCAGTTTTCTCACCAAAATATGAAATAATGGTCCTATCATGTAAGAATTTATTTCATCATAAAAAAATTAAATAAATAATACTACGAGAATGATGATGAATCAACCCTATAGCATGTTCTTTTTCAACAAACTTGCATGAAATTCTTTGCAAGGCCCATGCTTCTTGTTAATGTATTTAATGATAACATGTATTAAGGAAATTGATGAAAACCGTAATAACATGAGGGAGTTGTCCAATCACTCATACACATATTGTACCGATGTCAATTCAATCCTAAATCTTTGTGCGAAATTTCAATGTAGTTCTTCCTGTCAATTTTAGCATGAAATTGCTGACATTGCAATGTGTCATGCAGGACGGCGAGAGACGACTAGACTACCAACTCAACAATTTTTGGCAAAGTTCATGGAAATGACTAAATTGAAATTTTGCATAAAAATTTAGGACTTAATTGGAAAAATTAATAAGTTGAGGACTAAATCCACACAATGCATTTAGCATTGACTAGGTGATTTTCTCTACTATAGTCAATTAACTACCAACTTAGCCCATAAATAGTTTACCTTCCAATACCTTATTCTTTTAGAACTAAATTGACACCACAGAGTCTTCAACATCTGTGACAGTTTTTACAGAAACAGTAAAAAAGCGTGCATTTCAAATTGTCATATAATGCAATAGCCATTTGAATCAATTCTCTCAAACGTTAGAATTTTGCAAAGATTTTCCTCCCTCTTCGAGTAAAAGAACTTTTCCTTTTTTCAAAGCAAGTGCGCTGGTCATTGAAATGGAGAGATTTTCTTCTTAAAAGTGAAATGCCATCTAACAATAAGTGCAGAGACCCAGCTACCTAAAGGTCGTCACCTGGTTATCCTTTGCACTTCCACCGGAGTATTGATTACTAATCTTGAGGTTGCTTAAATATATGAGGGTCACTTTTAGTTTTTTGAAGTAAAAAAAAAAAATGAAGGTTACTAGTCCCTTCATTTATCATAATACTAGTCATTTGGTTATAACATATTTCTGGATATTGCTATCGCCAAAGGGAAGACCGGCGGTTCAGATAATTTCCTTTCTCTGTTCACCTGTATTGGGTAAGACTCTACTTACAGAAAAGTAGACATGACTTCTCTGGTTAACTCTGAGTAGGAGATGCTATAATTTGAGCACAATATTTACTGCATCTAAACCGAGTGCAAGTCCAGTCAAATCGAACCCTCGCGAGTTGATTTTCATAATCTCAAGCAAAATTATTCTTTGGAAAAATTAATAGAAAAGAAGTGATAAATAAATTGATTCCACCGCTCATTTGTGTTTATTTGTAAACGCGTTTTGGTAAGTATGACTCATTTGGACAAAGAAAGTAACGTTTTGTCGTTTGAAAGGAAGTTTTTAGTTTAGAAATTTCCTCATCGGTTACATAGGTAGACGAGCACAAGAAATTGCATTTGCTTTTCTCATGAGAAGGCAATGTGCAACATCTTCGTCCATGCATGTCCTTGTCGAAATGGTTTCTCTAAGGATTAAAGGCCATACACGTTTTGGGTTGATGTTGAAGGGTCGACCATCTGGCGGGTCTTAGAAGGCATTGGCTTGGGAAGTTGGAGTCATCCTTTAGGAAGTCGTGATGGACAGTGATCTTTAGAACTTGACCTCAACAATATATTATGGTGACTCTTCTCTTGCTGAATCAAAGACCCATTATCCCAACACTTGTTCTCAGGTCCTAAAGAACCTATGGCGTCTTACAATGGTCTTGTGTCTACCTTCTTATTGGCAATCTTTGTCTTTCAAGTAACCAAATTCGGTCATTCCGATGCTTCGACAAATGTAAGCTGTATTGGTACGGAGAGGGAAGCTCTCTTGAAGTTCAAACATGGTCTCATTGATCCTTGGAGACGCTTGTCATCATGGACAGGTGAGGAATGTTGCAAGTGGGAAGGAGTCAAATGTAATGAGAAGACCGGCCATGTCCTAAAGCTCGATCTTCGAAATCCATGTATTGAAGAGATCGATACGTTTGCACCTTCAAATAAGTGCAGATTGGGAGGTATCATATTTCCTTCTTTAACTGAGCTAAAGTATCTAAAGTATCTAGACCTCAGTGTCAACAACTTTTCAACCCAAAAAATCCCAATGTTCTTTCATTCTCTTCAAAAGCTAGAGTATCTTAACCTCTCGTATACAGGCTTAATGGAGATATTCCTAGGCAGCTTAATAACCTCTCCAAATTACAGTACTTGGATCTTAGTAATGACTTTGGTCTGGGTTATTTAACCTCGAACGACCTTGGTTGGGTGTCCAGGTTATCTTCCTTGAAATACTTGCACTTGTCTGGTACTGCCCTTTCAAAGGCCAAAGATTGGTTCGGTTCCATTAACATGCTTTCATCTTTGCAATCTTTAGGATTGAGCAATTGTCAATTGCAAGATGTTTCCAGCTCTTTACAGGCCAATCTCACCTCCCTTAGATTCCTCAGTCTCGAGTCCAATAATTTAAGTTCTATTCCACCATGGGTCTATAACTTGAGCAAGCTAGAACATATTGATTTGTCTGACAATTTTCATATCAAAGGCCCTTTTCCCACGGCAATTATCCAGAATAATCAAAGGCTTGCCTTCTTTGATGCGTCACTAGATTCGCTACAAGGTGAATTTCCAAAAAATTTGAGCAGTCTTTGCAAATTGCAAGTGGTGCGATTACGCAGTAACTACTTCAAGGGGAATATCTCTGTCATCTCAGATGGTCCTCTTGGTTGCGTACAAAGTAAGTGGAAGATCCTTGATTTTGCTGACAATAATTTTAGTGGTGACCTACCAAGTCAATTTGGAGATTTTAAACAATTAGAGTACCTCGATCTTTCGTTGAACTCAATTTCTGGTTTTATTCCAACCAATTTGGGGGAGTTATCGTCTTTAAGAGAGTTGCATCTAGGCGATAACAAATTGAGTGGGACCATTCCAGAGAGTATTGGACGATTATCGAATCTAAAGGAGCTCGAAGTCCAGCATAATTTTTTGTACGGAGTTGTAAGCGAACTTCACTTTGAAAGTCTCAAAAGCTTGACCCACTTAGACATTTCCTCCAATGAGCTCATATTAAATGTGAGCTCTACCTGGATTCCACCATTCCAAGTTAGCGAGATAGACTTGTCGAATTGCAAAGTGGGACCGGAATTTCCAAAATGGCTTCGAACACAGAGGAACATTACCAGCCTAACGATGTCAAATGTGAGCATCGCAGATGGTATTCCCGATTGGCTCTACAACATTTCCTCTAACATTAGCCATTTGGATATCTCAAGCAACATGCTTAGTGGCCAAGTTCCCCAACACATTGGAGACAAGATGCCACGGTTAACAGTACTGAGACTTTGGGGGAATAATCTCACCGGTGGCATTGTAAGTTCTCTGTGTAAGTTGAATAAGCTGGTTGAAATTAATCTCTCAAAGAATCAACTGTCGGGGAGACTTCCTCAATGTTGGGGAGCATCACAAAGATTGGAGGCTCTTGTATTTGGGGATAACAAGTTAAATGGCCAGATTCCGAAATCCTTGTGCCATCTGCAGCAATTACTCGTTCTTAGCCTACATCGGAATGTCTTTAGTGGTGTAATCCCAAACTGTTTGTCAAATCTGCAACAGATGATTTTTCTTGATCTCAGCGACAATGAGTTCACGGGTAGGTTACCTCCATTTGGGAAACATTCTCAATCATTGGCAATGATCAATTTAGAGAAAAATCACCTTGTTGGAGGCATTCCTCCACATTTTTGCCAACTTCCCTATCTTCGTTTCTTGAGCCTAGCAAAGAATAACATTTCCGGACTCATTCCGAATTGTATTGACGGTTTCTTGTCTATGGTTGATAGTACCCTTTATTATGAGGATTGGCCATATATTCCCGGCCTCAACGTTATGGTTAGCACAAAGGGAAGCCACCAAATATATGGTGATGTGATTTCATACTTCTTCTCAATCGACCTTTCTGCAAACATGTTGGATGGGCATATTCCGGGAGAGTTCACTAAGCTCCTTGAACTTCAAAATCTGAACCTCTCTTGGAATAATTTGAGTGGATGCATCCCCTCAAGTATTGGTGACATGAAAAAATTGGAATCTCTTGATCTTTCCATAAACAAACTATCTGGCAAGATCCCTCCGGGCATATCGAATATGGACTTCCTTAGTCATCTGAATCTATCCTTCAATAGGCTCTCCGGCCCTATTCCGTCCGGCAACCATCTGCGCACTGTGGACGATGAATCTGTTTATCGTGGCAACAATGGACTCTGTGGAGCTCATCTTTTGAAGATTTGTCCTGGAGATGAGCCACCTATAGTAACGAGGGCAACGGTGATAATTCCAGTGGAGGCAAGCCCAACAAACACGATTTGGACATTCACAACTGGTTCTACGCAGGATTGGGACCCGGTTTTACTATGGGATTTCTGGGATTCTGTGGCATCTTGCACTTCAAGAGATCTTGGAGGGTCTCTTACTTTCGAGAGATGGACAGGGCCATTGAGAAATTCTCAAGGGCAATGATGATCATCATGCTTTGGTTCAAGAAAACATTTGAACAACGCAAATAGGAGCTTGTTTAGCAGGTAAAATTGGCCTCTTTCTTGCTAACCAATTTCTTGCATCTTATCTTGGTTGAGGCCACTAATGATTATTTTGGGCATGTGTACCAGGAGTGCTAGAGAAAAGGAGAAACTTGTCCTGCTTTGAAGAACTGCTTCGTGTTATCAGATGGACAGAAGAACGTCCGTTTCAAGTAAATAAACATTATGTGCTGTTTGTATTCAACTTATCGTTTTCCTCTATTGTCCTTGTCTAGTACGTGGAAGGATGAATATGTATAGTTGCCTGGACCACTCAACTTGGAAGGAACTTTTGTGGAGTATGTATCTTCCTTTTGATTTGATCAACTCCATTTAAGATTTATTAGCCAAATGAGAGTAATAAGCATCATCTATAGTTTCTTCGAGCGACTCACCCATCTGTTCACAAAGCCATCAAGAAATAAAAGGCATCATCAACTATCACGCACCAACTTGAGCACGAGTTCACTCGTATACCAACTCTCCTGGCTTGTCGGTATCAAATTACAATAGGAAATGTCATGTGGAATTTGATGAACAGGTTAAATGCACTCGCAAGATAAATCGAAGCTGAACGTGGCTCTCTAACAAAGTGTTGTCGAGATCGGTCTTGGCGGAGCTCGAGCTAATTGGAAATTAACATACAAACCCGCTCAAATTAATGCATGTCAATGTGCTCCAAATATTTCGGTTAAATGACTCCCAGGTCCACCACAAGCCCGACGATGAGGAATCGAGAGGCCATTGTTAACTTCGTCTGATGAACTGCAAATTGGACTATACAGAGCTCGTTTTAGTCGAACTGCAAGTTGGGCTCTGGAGTAACCCAAAGTTATAGACCTCCGGATCCGTTTGCGGATATAATATTTGTAATAAAGGCTCTATTTATTTAACCAGAAACAACTTCCAAAAAAAAAAAAATTTCCGGATTTCCCAGTGTTTAGTTCAAAGAAAATAAACTAGTCAAGAAAAAATATTTTTCGCCAATGAAAAAAAAAATACCTTCAAAAGTAGGGAAAATAATTTTTTTTTAAAAAGAGAAAATCATTTTCCTTCATCTTCACTCCTTGTACTTCTTTCTTATCTTCCTCAAATGGTCGCCGACCTAGGAGTCTCACCAATTCCTACAAGCTCGAGCTCACGTGTGACCGTTGCCAACCAGTGGTGTCGGAGGAAGATGGAAAAATAAAAAGACAGAAAATAAAGAAAATAAAAAAGAATAAATTAAAAATATATATGAAAATTGTTCATACTAGCGCTAGTAGTACCACATAGGATGGCTAGGATCCACATCAAATTTCAGCCAAATAACAACATGGAAAATTAAATTAGATTTTCCTTAGTTAATAGTGGAATATTTTTTTCAATTCATTTTTAGTCAAATACCGAGAAATATTGTAAAATCACTTTCCGAAATATATGTTCCAAAAACATCTCATTTTTCATGAAACAAACATAGCTAGTAAGTGAGGATAATTGAGGAAGAGAGACAAGGATTGAGATCCCATTATAGAAGGAAGTTCTGTTTACTTTGTATCAAATTATAGATTTTGAGATCACCTCCATGTATCAATATGACGAAGATCACTCTCTACATATTAACTTTGCTTCACCGAATATTCACTTTAAATAACAAAACTTCCCTCCATAAAATTTTGCCTAAAAAAATTTCAACAGTATGTACGACCATCCCGACAGTATTAAAAACCAATCCCAAAAAATAGAAGTTCCAAAATCCATGCCCGCGGTCTATTTCTGCTAACGTTAAAAATAGTTTGGCCAAAAATGACTTCGAAGTATAGTTATGGATATTAGAGAATTTCCTTATTGTCAGAAATACTTATTAGGAGTATTATTTGATATTTGTCATTTTGTAGGATAGTTAATTTCCTTGTAACATCAAGATAGCTAATTTTCATATGGAAAAAGCTTGCATGACGGTCACACTGTGCATGACCGTGTGTCCGGGTCATGCTTACCACGTAAAAGTTTCACATTTTTTTTAAAAACTGTTATAGGCTAGCCATAAAAGAATTAGTGTCAGCCGTTGTGTTGTCTACCGTCAATGACGGTCAGCTTAGCAGGGTCGTCCTTTCCATATTACATTAGATTACTTCCTTTTCCATATGTGTTGTTTGAGTACAAAGTACCCCAGGTTACTAAACAAAGATGTAGCTTTTGGCTCTTTTCCATATTCATCTCTCCTCATGATCCTAGAATATTTACATATGACCCAATCAAAATGCAGCCGGTCCTTGTCTCTGCCATCATTGTTTCTACCCTGAATGACTCCGATACAGCCAGCATTCATCGTTCTGTCCTTTGTTTTTTATAGAGGTGTCAAATGGGTGGGTTGGGTTGAGTTTGGGTCGGGTCGAATATGGTCCGACCTATATTGACTCATCTAACCCGTTTTGACCCATATTCAATGGCTCATATCCGATCCGATCCATAACTAACCCATACCTGACCTGACCCATTTTGACCTATATTACTAAATCACATTAATATTCTAAGAAAAATTATATAACTCATCTAAACTATTTTAAGCTTTTCACATGTATATGTTGTCGGATTAAATTTTTACATCAAATAAAAAAATAATAAAAAATTATTAAATAAAAAATGATATTACTAAAATACTTTCATGTAATAAAAAATCTAGTAAAATATTTTATTATTAAAATAGTTTTTTAAAAAGTATTTTTATTTTATTTTATTTTTTCATTTTTCTCCAACCACGACGGATGGTGGCGGGCGACGGTAGACGACAAGGGGCGACGGATAGCAAGCGAAGGCAAAAAGTGATCGACGGCGGCAGCGGATGGCGATCGGTGGCCAGCACGGCGGCAGAAGGCAACCACGACCACGAAAGGCGACCGCGGTGACGAACGGCGGCCGCATCCGCTGACAACGGACTGCGACGGCGACCGCGGATGGCGAATTGCGACGGCAACCGCGACGATGGCAGCGACGCGGACAACGACTGTGGTGGCGGATGGCGACTGAAACGGCGGTGGGCGGGGACCGTGACGGCGAGAGGGGATCGCGACGGCTGTGGCGGGCAGCGATCGCGAAGGCGGGCCACGGTGACTGTGACGGCGGGTGGCGGCGATCGCGACGACGGTAGCGGGCGACGGCGATCGGCGGACGACGCCATGGGTCCATTTGTAAAAATAGAAAATTAAAAAAAAATAATAAGAAAAAAGTTTAGGCTTTGAGGCCCTAAGCCCATTTGTAATTTATAGGAGTTATGGGTCCAATATGGGTCAAAAATGGATTTCATGCATAGTCCACTTTTGATCAATTTAATTTGACTTCAACCTTTTTAGTCCATTTTTAGTGAGTCCTTCAAAAGTTAATGACCCATATAAGACCCATTTTATATAAAATATGGGTCAAATATGGGTCTTTGACCCATATTGACGGCTCTAGTTTTTCGTCCATCGATCTTCATCCTCGAGAGCAGCCACAACCAGTCATCTGCAAGAGAAGCATCATCGCCCTCCGCCTGTTTTCATTAATAACAAAAAGCTTGTTGCAGCAACGCAAGGGGAATCAACCATCGCGGTAGATCACCATCTGGTTCCATTCCCCAGAATTTCTGTACTTCCATAGTCATATGCTCGAAGTTGGCAAGATGGTAAATCTGGTTTGAATAGTCAATTACGTATTAGGACATATCTACATGTATACATATGCATTAGCAAGTTTTAATTTACGGGAAAATATAATAGTATTTCTTGCAGATATTATAACCATCGCACTGAAATTGTTGCAATGGTCCAAGCAATGATAGTCGTTAATATAAAAAAAAAAAAAAAACACGTCCATTAATACGAATAAGAATATGTCCATTAATTAACAACAACTCTTTGCAGAGTAAAAAATTATTGCGCGAACTTACCATCCTTTCTAATTTCCTTTTGTGTGCATCCTCAGTATCTAACGAACAGTTGATTGTTGTCTCACATGGCCCGAAGCACTTGCTCTCCGTCGGTGAAAATGGATTTGCCTAAGCATGCCCCAAATCGATGTTGACGAAAATAGACGAGGTCCATGACGATCCGAACTTCATATGAATGGTGAGCAAATGAGGTCGATTTGCAATACTCCACTCTTGACTTTACAGTGCGAGAAAAGCCTAGGATGGAGTCGATTAACTACAATAACTTTAATCCTAAATCTATAGAGATTTTTTTGTTCTGAAAATGAAATTAGGATAGCTTTGGTGCCGGCCGATTTTTGCTTTCATGGCTCATTGCTCCCATGTAGCATTCATACATTCCTATCATATGGCTGCCACTTGAAGATCCTTTTCTAATGACCTAGGCACGCCACATACTAAGTGCGCTCTGTTTTAATTTGATATTACGTATATAATATAGGACACATGCGGAAGACTATGAACAAAACATTCATTGGCCGTACAAAATCATACAAGTACAATCACAAAACGTAGGCACGACGGCAAAAGGGTATGGTCTCTAATAGGGTTTCGCTACCTATATCAAGCGCACAATTGGGATCGTCTAATAAATTTCTGAAAATACCATTGTTTTATACACATAGCATAAACATTTAAATAACCTTTCCAAGACAAAAGAAAACAGATAATTGGGAGATTAAAAAAAAAAAAAGCATCAGCTCCCTCCATAAAACACCATCGTTGGCATAACCCATTCTCATGGCCACATCAAAAAGTCACTGTCGTGACTCCCATTGTCAAAAGCTTACCTGTACAACCTGCTCATCCATCCTCGTGCTCTACTACCGACTATCATTACTACCACTAGTACTATCATCACTAGGGTCACCTACAAGGGGAGAGTGGAGTTGTCCCACCCAATGGCCTAAATGTCGCTTATATAACACAATGAAATGAAACGATCAGAAACTCGACCTACCAGAGGCTCTACATCAACCACTAGGGTACATTGCAGCTTCCCATAACATATGGAAGGAGGATACGGCTCACCATATACTTCCCAGGCATAGGTGAAATCAATGGGGAACACTGGTGTTCCGCTTCCATCCACTTGTAGCACCTTTCAAATGTACAGTTTTTCCATTGATGCAGAAGCCGAAATATGAGTCAGTTGCTCGACGTATTAACAGACAGTTGCTCGACGTATTATCAGATCACTAACTGCTGCTGGTGTTTCACATAAGATTGACATCATAGATGCTTATCCAACATTGAATTTAGCTTCTTAGATGTAAATGTTGACTTTTGTACATATTGACACGAAGCCCTATATCTCGTGGAACTTGCTAAGGCAAATGCTGACATCACAGCTATCATCTGTGGAATTTGCTAAGATGTGCATGTTAGGTTTGCAGATCTGAATAATTCATAGATATCATAAATGAGAACTTGTTGTGTTATGAAGCTGTGTAATTGGGTTGAGATTTCCTTTATCATCCTTGGTGAAAGCACCAAAGTTACATTGGATGATCATCTGCTACTACGCCCTGGCTATGTTTACAGGCAATAGCATAGGGAAGAGATATCCGAGAACTGACGAGCTTGGTGTGCCCTCTGCAATCACCATCGATTCACAAGTGGATGCGACCATCCGAAACAGGAACAACAGAGATTAAGTTCCAATAAGTGCGAGGGAAGAGGCCTCGGTTGTGAAGGACTTGATCGATGGGCATAGGACCTGGTCCGATCATACATCTGCATTTGTTGAACACGATGGAAAGAAATTTACTTCTTGTTTTTGTGGACGATATTAGAGTAGTTGAGTTACTGAGATCATTGTTTACTTAACTTTACAGCAGTTAGAATTAAACATATAATATAAGGCTCACACTATTTTCACTCCTTTATTACTGCGACACCCCCTTTTATATTGAATTAACTACATTACCCTTTGTGGATCCTGCTAATAATTTGAGATTATTTCTTACCCTTTTCTCTTCTTTTCATTTATTTCAATTTCATTAGAGATGAAATTATGCATGCTTTTCTCAAACAACCTTTATTAAGGTTAAATGTGAGGCCCACGTAAACTAATGCTTGCCTTCTTCTTCTTTTTTCATTTTTTCTATTTTCCTTTTCTTTCTCTCTTTGGAACAAATTCTTTGCCATAAATTAATTTATATAGTAGATAACTGACTAATTGTTTTGTTTTTGACCAAACACAAAAAACTAATTATTCAATTAATGAGTTGTATACCTTTTCATTTTGGTTTTCGTATTAGGAACCTATTATTGGAGATTGGAGAAATAACTTAGGCACAAATAAGAGGATAATCTATATGCAAATTGTGCATATGCATAATCTATATGTAAATTGTGTATATGCATACATAACGATAATACTTTATTTTTGAGTAAATTCTCATAAGTTTGATCTAAAAATCAAATTAGAAAATTTGCGGTTATGAGGATAATCTAAGAAAATAAAGTAAACAAATTTGTAGATAAAAATAATATTTTTTACTCTAACATATGACTAGTGCTTGCGTAAATTTTAATAACAAAGAATAAGTTCAGAAGAAGACAAATATGAAGGAAACGTTGAAATGTAATGGGTGTGGAAGAGGCCGCTAGGTACATATATATATATTCACTCCAGTCGTTTCTCTGCACCCATATTTTTTTCACTATATATATATATATATATATTTTGTGTTCATGTAGCGTAGTTTCAGGCTAAGTGGATGAGTTTTGCTGCTGCATCTTCTGTTGTATGAGAACGCTGCTTTGTTGAGGGAGAGGATGTGCCTCTATATGAAATCTACTTTGATGCTCTGTTTACTTTGCTCTTTAATCATGAATTAATCGGTCAATCCACACAGTATCTTGACAACGAATTGAATTGCGTAACTTAAATGCAGCCAACTCTTTTGATGAACCAATGTACTTATGCAGACTAGAGATCCATGGTCATTTTATTGTTTGGTTTTCGACAGAGGAAGTTTCAAGTCTTCTTCTTGTACCACATTCTGTTCGCATAATCTAACGCACATCTTGGTTAGATGCTATGGTTGTTGCATATGGTTTTCCCGACCACATTCATATATTAGCTATGGTTTTCGTTGGAAGAGGAAAAGACTAGGGAATCTATGCTACATGGATCGAGTATGCATCTTCTCCTTCTAGGCAAGACACTTCTTTATCGCTTTGATGTTTAGTGAAACTGAATATGACATCCAACTCAGAAAGAGCTAAGGATGTATACGTGATGTGATTTATGCTGCTCACACAAGGAGTGATAGGCATGAAATAGTATCTGAATCACTTAACGCTTGTGGCAGTGCACTAGCTTCTACATTGTACTATGTGTTGGCCTAAAACTGCCCTGTTGTTAACGCTAGGAACTCTGTTACATTGATGTTCAAGCTCGATGTTATGCCAACAAGTTATTTCAGTCTGTTATTTAATTCATGCTTCATGTAATCAGTTTTCTGAGCTGGTTCATGAGGAAATGTTTTCTGGTGTCCTTTCCTCCTCTTAGTGGATAAATGAGATTCAAATAGCATTTATTCTGAGGATGAGTTTCCCAATTTCAGGACCATCAAGTTCTCGGACATAATAGACTGCATTCCTCATTCTAAAGGCTTCACAAACATGAAAAGACAATCTAATTGGTTCTATTTCTTTCTCGATGACATGCTAATCATTTGTTCCTGGCATACTCAAACATTTTTCAGGTTCATTTCGAATGTGTATTGACTATACCGACTTCATGTTCTGTTGCAGTACATATAGTGTTTACTTGTCACTGATCGTTGTCTATAGCTCTACGATCTCCTGATTTCAAAATGACGCTGCCAAGTGCCATGGAAGTCCAAAGTACGGGAACACTCTTCATTAATCAGTAATGAATGAGAACTACGATGCTTCATTCTCTCTGTAGCGAATGAGATGGTGGAGCTCTTCTAAATTTAGGCAGAGGTAAAATCTGTCCTGCACGATGTGTCGGTGCAGGTCATTCAACTGCAAGGTGACCGGAGGAAAAATGTTTCGACCATTGGACTGCCGAGCTCGGTGACGTGTCTGTTGAATTAGTAGACCCCGTTGACATATGCATATTTTGGAACCATGAAATATGTGTAGTTTCGAGTCATTGAAACGAAGGATTTGCCTTTTTCATATGTTTGCGACTTAAAACATTTGACTTCATATTAGGCTAAAACTTACTCTTGTAACTAGAGATTTTATATGTGTGTGTGTGTGGAACTATATGTGTGTGTAGAACTAGTCAATTTTTTTTATTCTAGATAGATCAATTCCAAATGAGGTTGCCATTGTTTTGTTTTGTTTTACTCGCAACCATCTTATATCATTGTATCTCCTTCCACATATTGGATCCATTTTTAACAACTCCTAATACCAAAAACATGAAAATGAGATTTGGTCGGAAAGCTAGTTAGGGAATTTGGATTGAACATGCTTAACGGTCGGTTGAGTTCATCAAATACATGTATATCTGCTTTCAAAAAAAAAAGAGGGGAAAATTTCAAATAAAACCTAAATGTTCTCATTTTCTTAAATAAAGATCTTGTGTATATTTTGTTTCAAATAAAGATCTGACATGCTCTTATTATGTCAAAAAAGGGTTTGTAGTACACATTGTTTCAAATAAAAGCATGAAATGACTATACTAATCTTAAAAAAAAAGGCTTGAGTCACTTTGGTCAGGACATTTTGATCATTTATAATTTTATTTTATTTTTTTATTTTTCTATTTTAAAGAGATTTTGAAAAAAAAAATAAAGAAACAAAGCCTCTCAGGGCCCTCACCTCTAGTTGACGGAGTCCTAGGCCCTGTCCTCCAGCTTGAGTTTTTCCTTTTTTTAGTTTTTTTAGTTTTAGTTTTTAATTTAATTTAACAAAAAAATTAGATTAAATTTACACTTTGACAAAAAAAAATGCCTTTGATTGGCCAAAAAATTTGGCCGGCCGGGAGAGAGCGAGTTTTTATTTAAAACAACTACTTCGGATCCTTCTTTGAAACATTGATGGTACTTCAGGATTTTATTTGAAATAAAATTCATTTCAAGCATTTATTTGAAAAAAATGAGGACACTTAGAGACCCTTTTGTAAAAGAGTTACCCATATCAAATCGAGCTCATCAATATGGGTCACAACCCATTTAGTTAGCCTTTTTTTGTAAGTTTTTTTTTATTGAATTTATAAATATTTCAATTGAAAAATTTTTTACATTTTTATTTTAAAAAATTTTTAATTGTTAAATGAGTTGTATATGTTTTTTTCTAGAACATTAGTATATTTTAGTAATATGGGTCAAAACGGGTCTGATTGGTTAGGTAGAGGTCAATAAATATAGATCAAAACGAGTTTGATTGGTTAATACGAGTCGAATCATACTCGACTCAGTCCAAATCCAACATGACCCGTCCCGTCGTATAATTATTCTTATAAATTACATAATTATCAATGAATTATTAATATGTGAGAGCATTCGATTATACAAACTGATTTTTCAAGAGTACCCGTTGCTCCCTCTAAATGCCGGGCGGATAATCCGTCAATGGAAAATCATCATAATTTCCAATAAAAATCGCGAGTAGCCAAAAAATCATTCCCCCCCCCCACTTCACTCCACTCGTCTTTCCAAAACCCTAACGGCAGATATTTATTTTTTCCCTCACCATCGCCAAGTGGACTCGACTCGCATGCCACCACCGTCGTCTTCTTCTTCTTCTGCGCTCCTCACCAGACTCGCCTCATCAACTCCTCTCGCCTCTCTCTTCTCCACCTCTCGCCCCTTCTCTCCCTCCTCCTCTCCTCCCGCTCTCCCTCCTCCTTCCCCGACCTCCCCCGCGATGGAGCGCGCCGCCGCCGCCGCCGACGACTCCCTCCGCAAGGCCCTCGCCGACAGGCAGGCCGCCGTCGACGCCCAGGGCAACGCCGTCCGCGCCCTCAAGGCCGGCAAGGCTCCGAAGCCGGAGATCGACGCCGCCATCGCGGAGCTCAACCGCCTCAAGATCGACAAGGCCGGGATCGAGAAGCAGCTCCAGGCCGCCGTCTCCGGCGACGGCGCCCTCACCAGGGACGCTTTCCGTCGGCTCGTCGCCAACACGCTCGAGCGCCGCCTGTTCTACATCCCCTCGTTCAAGATTTACGGGGGTGTCGCTGGGCTCTACGACTTCGGCCCGCCTGGCTGCGATGTCAAGTCGAACGTGTTGGCCTTCTGGCGTCAGGTTGGTCATGGACATGAGTTGAATTGGAGATGCTTTAGCCGGTATAATTTGTCGTTGTGAGTTGGTGTTGAAGTTTCTATTTTTCTCTTCTCGGCCGAGTTTGAATTTAGGAGCCTAATGTGTTCGATGGAGATCATTTCCCAGAGACCTCAAAGTGGAAATTTAATTTATGTTGGTACAAGAGGGCTGTTTACAACATCCAGTGCTGTGAATAAGCGTTGTTATTCTGGCTTTTTGCATGTCCTTGTTGTGCGCTCAAAGAAAATGCCTGGATGCAGAACGAGCAAAGAATAGTCTGATGTCTTATTTTTTTGCTTCTTTATTAGCATTTTGTTCGCGAGGAGGAAATGTTGGAGGTTGACTGCTCTTGCGTCACTCTGGAAAGTGTCCTCAAGGCGTCGGGTCACGTGGACAAGTTTACTGACCTTATGGTGAAGGATGAGAAAACTGGGACTTGCTACCGAGCTGACCATCTGCTCAAAGATTTTTGTAATGAGAAGCTCCAAAAAGATTTGACCATTAGCGCAGAGAAGGCTGCAGAACTAAAGCTCGTACTTGCAACTTTGGATGATCTCTCTGCTGACCAACTGGGTGCCAAGATAAAAGAATATGGCATCGCAGCTCCTGAAACCAAAAACCATCTCTCAGATCCCTATCCGTTCAACTTGATGTTTCAAACATCTATAGGCCCATCTGGTTTGCTCCCTGGGTGAGTACCAACATGGATGTCATGCTGTCATGCGTGGCGCAGACCTCAAGTGAATTAAGTTCCTGTTTCAAGAGTATTATTGTAGTCTTTGAGATTTATGGGAGTTTTATTTATTTTTATTTTTTTTTGGCCCCTCAATCTACTGCAGGTACTTGCGACCTGAAACTGCACAAGGCATTTTTGTAAATTTCAAAGACCTCTATTATTATAATGGCAATAAACTCCCCTTTGCTGCTGCTCAGATTGGTCTGGCATTCAGAAATGAGGTTGTGCATCCTTCTTTCTAATCATCCTAAATCGCACATTTTCACATGCTTGGGCCATATGCATAATTTCTGCTTTGATGCTGTTATATAGCATTACTTGCCTTAGGATTGCTTTACATGTCATATTTGATTGTCTTGTTAGTCAGTGGCCTTACAACATGTTCTCCAATGCTGTAGTAGAGATGTCATCATCATCATTGAGTCCTCATAAGATCTACGATTAATTCAAATCCTCTTCGCATGTGTAGATTTCTCCTCGCCAAGGTCTTCTGAGAGTTCGTGAGTTCACTCTTGCTGAGATCGAGCATTTTGTCGATCCAGAAGATAAATCCCATGCAAAGTTCTCTCAAGTTGCTGATCTGGAATTTTTGATGTTCCCAAGGGAACAACAAATGGCTGGCCAATCAGCTATTAAAACTCGGCTTGGTGAAGCAGTTTCAAAGGTTTGCTTGAATTATCTTTTGGACTTTATGTTTGTTCCCCGACTTGTTCACTTTGAGTCTCACAAATTCCGATGTTCATTTTCAGGGAACTGTTAACAATGCAACTCTTGGCTACTTCATTGGGAGAGTGTATTTATTTTTAACTTGCCTTGGGATAGACAAGGATCGCTTGCGATTTAGGCAGCATCTTGCAAATGAAATGGCTCACTATGCAGCAGATTGTTGGGATGCTGAAATTGAGTGTTCATATGGTTGGATTGAGTGTGTTGGTATTGCAGATAGGTCAGCATATGATTTACGAGCACATACGGTAAGAGTTATGTTCCCTCATTTCAAATATATATATATATATTTTTTTGGAAAAGGCGCACGCTCAGGAATTCTGAAAGAAACAGCTGCATCTTTTGTTGTCTCAGTATGTGAAATGAAATTGTCAGAAGGTTTGCTTTCGTCTTTTTCAAATCCTTCCCGTACTTTTCATCCTGATCTAGTTTTTAGGTAGTAGAGGCAAAGTTATGGAGTCTGAATCATAAACTGCCAACATGTATAAGGAATTAACAATATTTATTTTTCATTTTATCCATTTTACTTCTTTCTTCGATGATCTCTGTATAGTATGGTATGGTTTGTTAAATGGTAGAGGTTCTCTTTTTAGCTGTCTTGTGTGGCAAGCATCTGATTAATTGCATATGTTATCCATCGTTGGACAATTATATTATTTTGTCTAATATACTGTTTGAAGCAAAAAATATCCGGCATATTTAGAGGGGGTTTCAACTGAATAAAAAGAGAGTTTAGAGATTTATATGTTTCGCTAATTATAGAGGCGTCTAGCTGGAGGCTAGTTGGAGTGATGATTGTTATTATTTGACAGGAGAAAAGTGGAGTTGCTCTTGTTGCTCATGAAAAATTTGCTGAACCTAGAGAAGTGGAGGTAATTCTTCAGACTATCTAATTTTGCTAGCAATTCTTGGAGTACATGGAGCAGGTTTCGGCCCTTTATCGTATATGCATGAGTTTGTGATTGTTACTTGACTAATTGAGGTATCAATGCAGAAACTGGTAATTGCTCCAAACAAGAAGGAACTAGGTCTTGCCTTTAAGGGAAATCAAAAGATGGTGGTTGAATCTCTGGAGGTATATGCTGGAGGTCCTTGGTTTTTGCTCTTTTGCTAAGTATATCAGGAAGCTCTTCCTTTACTTAATGCCCGCATTCATCTTGTTAATACTAGGCAATGGGTGAAGAGGAAGCTTTGCAGTTGAAGGCTGCTTTAGAATCCAAAGGAGAGGCTGAATTTCTCGTATGCACAATGGGGAAGAGTGTAATTATCAAGGATAACATGGTGAAGATTTCTAAGCAAAAGATAAAAGAACATCAGAGGGTTTTTACGCCGTCTGTTATTGAACCATCTTTTGGCATTGGACGCATAATATACTGCCTTTTTGAGCATTCTTTCTATACAAGGCCTAGCAAAGCGGGGGATGAACAACTAAATGTGTTCCGCTTCCCTCCACTTGTAGCACCTATCAAATGTACAGTTTTCCCATTGATACAGAAGCAAGAGTATGAGTCAGTTGCTCAACTTATTAGCAGATCACTGACTGTAGCTGGTGTTTCAAACAAGATTGACATTACAGGTACTTATCCTATATAGAATTTAGGTTCTTCATTTCTTGTTTAAAATGAGTTTCTTTTGTACATATTCACATGAAGCTTATATCTTGGCCACTCTCTTTTCTTTACTCACCATAGAATGGGATTTTATGGAGGGTTGTGAATGCCTGTTTCCTGGGAACTGTTTTCATTTATCCTCATGCTAGGATCAGCTCCAAAGTTTGATGTACATCTTTATCCTCTTTGCTTTTTCTTTCTTAAACGGAGCTTTGATTTCTGAAGCATTTTCCTTTTCGTATGCGTGACATGAATACTGTATATTGATCATTCTTTGTCCTATTCACAATGTAAGGGGATTTTCTAGAGAGGTTTATATGCCCCCCCCCCCCCCTTTTTTTTTTCTAATATAGATTGTGTCTTTTTTCCTAATGCTAGGATCAGCTCCATTAATTGGCATCTTCTCTTTCCTCTCTTTTTCCTATTAAAATCTGAGCTATGATTTGTGGGAACTGCTAAGGTCGGTGTCAGGTTTGCAGATCTGAATGATACACAAATAAGTTAGATCAGAACTTGTTTTGTTATTGAGCCGTATATTTTAGATCGAGATTTACTTTCTTGCCCTCAGTCAAAGCACCAAAGTTACATTGGATGATCATCTGCTACTGTGCCCTGGCTATGTTTACAGGCAACACCATAGGGAAGAGATATGCAAGAACAGATGAGCTTGGTGTGCCCTTTGCAATCACTGTCGATTCTCAAGTTGATGTGACCATTCGAGAGAGGGACAGTAAAGATCAAGTTCGAGTAAGCGTAGGGGAATCGGCATCAGTTGTGAAGGAGCTGATTGACGGGCACAGGACCTGGTCTGATATATGGTCGAGTTTCCCACATCATGCATCTGCATCTGCTGAAGAAGATGAATAGTTAGAGTTACTGATATCATTGGTAAAGTTAAATCAGTATAGATCAAATATACAATGTGAGTTGTCTCATTTTTTAGGGTTATCCTCGGTAGGAAACAAACGTTGTACTTTCCATATGTATTCTGCTGGCTAAATATGTTGCTGTTGATGTTCTGTTGGTGTCGTAACACGGAGATAAAACAAACAGGATAAAACAAACAGGAAGTTGCAGATCTGCATTTGTCTATTCTCTTGATTTCCGATAGCTCATTTTCCATGGAAATTCTGCTTCTTGAGATGGTGAAAATATTTTTGTATGAGCTTCTCTGCTTCAAGTTTCGTTTCATCAAGATCCGCCACACCATAAAACCCTCTTTTCCCCTTACTCCATCGCCGCCGCCATGGCTGCTTGCTCTGCCAATAGCGGGCCTGTCTTCTGCTAAACCTCCGCCCCCTTCTCTCTCGCGCGCGAGACGGAAGAGGGTCATTGATCTCACACGGACCTTGGAGTTAAGGTCCATAGGGGTCATCTGACCACGGATCCATGACATTTCACTCATGCGCATGCTGGATAGCTAGAGAGGCGGCCGATCTATTTGTGCCCTTGGTGCCGTTGATGAAGGTTATAGAGGGGTTATCACCGAATGTGGCGGCAACATTGGAAGACTCTAATCGCCGCGTGTCCGATGCTGAAGTGAGCCAGCTCGCCCTCTCCGTAGATAGGGCCGACTAATCTCGGGAGGGCGGTTTGTGCTTGTCAATGCTACGGGCCTCCGGGGACAGGGCTGACTAAGCCGGGGAGGGCAGTCGACGGTCGTCAATCTCGGGAGAGCATAAGTTCCACTTGTCAAGATACAGTCCATAGACAGTGCATTGTCAGCAAATTAGAAGGATCCGCTAACCACAGTACAATTGACGGAAGGATCCGATTGCAAAAATAAAAGAAGTTAGCTGACCAGATGTGTAATTTCGAAGTGGATTAGATGACAAGAACACATTTCCACGACTCGGTCAAAGGCAATGCGAGAGCATCCATGAACAATGTCTGCAAGCTCCACGCCCTCGTCATCAAGACCGGCCTCCAAGACGACGCCGCCTCCCTCCGCCGCCTGCTGCTATCATGCGCCGCCTCGGCCCCCGAGAGCTTGCCCCACGCCCGCTCTCTCTTCGCCGGTGTCTCCTCTCCCGACAGCGTCGCTTTCAACACCATCATCAGATGCCACGCCCGCTCTTCCCCTCCTCACTCCCTCTCCTTCTTCGTCCAGATGCGCCGCCGCGGCGTGTCGCCCGATAACTTCACCTTCCCTTTCGTCCTCAAGGCCTGCTCTCGCCTCGGGGAGACGGGCCACGGCCTTCACGCCCTGATCGCGAAGCTCGGGCTCGGCTCCGACGTTTATGTCCAGAACGGGCTGATCAGTGCGTACGGGTGTGTTGGTGCGGTGGAGTCGGCGAGGAAGGTGTTTGACGAAATGCCTGAGCGAGACTTGGTGTCTTGGTCGTCTTTGATTGGATGTTACGCGAATAATGGATCTGGCTACGATGCTTTGGCTTGTTTTCGGGAAATGCAGCTGGTAGAGACTTTTGAACCAGATAAGGTCACTTTGCTCAGCGTGATCTCGGCTGTTTCCAGCTTAGGGGCTTTGGAATTGGGTAGGTGGGTGGATTGTTACGTTCGCAGAAGTGGCTTGAGTTGGAAGATATCTGTTGGGACGGCTTTGATAGACATGTACTCCAGGTGCGGGTCAGTCGATGAATCGATGAGGGTGTTCCACGAAATGCCCGAGAGAAATGTGTTGACTTGGACTGTGGCGATCAACGGGCTTGCAGTGCATGGTCGCGGTGATAAGGCCCTCCAATTGTTCGACGACATGAAGAAATCGGGAATGCGGCCAGATTCCATAACGTTCTCTGCGGTTTTAGTGGCTTGCAGCCACGCGGGACTTGTTGAAGAAGGCCGAGGAATATTCGAAAGCATTAGGAAAGAACATGGCGTGGAACCAACGCTGGAGCATTACGGGTGTATGGTTGACATTTTTGGTCGAGCCGGGTTGGTTGAGCAAGCGTATGAATTTGTAGAAAAGATGCCGATCAGGCCAAATTCAGTTGTCTGGAGAACTCTGCTTGGAGCCTGTGTGAATCATAACCATCTTGGCTTAGCTGAAAAAGCGAGAGGAAGACTTCATGAGCTGGATCCTCATCACGATGGCGATTATGTCCTTTTATCTAATGCCTATGGGGGCGTTGGTAAATGGAACCGCAAAGCACAGATGAGAATTTCAATGAAAGGTAGGAGAATTAACAAAAGACCAGGGTATAGTTTGATCACTGCAGACCAGGAGATCCATGAGTTTGTTTCAGGGGAAAATTCTCATCCGGAGTGGGAAAGTATCAGGGACTTGTTAACTTCGATAATCGATAGATTGAAGCTTCGAGGTTATACACCGCAGACGTCGAACGTGCTACACGATATTGAAGAGGAGGAGAAGGAGAGCAATCTTATTTATCACAGCGAGAAGTTGGCAATTGCTTTCGCCCTTCTGCATTTTGAAGATGGCAGGACAATACGGGTCATGAAGAACATCCGAATTTGTCATGATTGCCATTCTTTTATGAAGCACGTATCGGATGTATCTCAAAGAGAGATCGTTGTGCGAGATCAGAACCGTTTCCACCATTTTAGTCAAGGGACGTGCTCGTGCGGAGACTTCTGGTGATGGATATGACTCACCGGCAGCAAAATTGAGCTTAGAGAGAGCATGTAGCGAGTAATCTATGAAGAGCCCTTCAGCTGCTCGAACACGCAAGAGAGCTCGAACGAGATGCTTAGCTCAACATGGTATAAAGGTGAAACAAGAGAGTCGAGATGGGCAGACAAGATTAATAGTTGGGATGGGTAGTTTTAGTTGGAATGGGTAGTAAATTCAACCTTATTTGTAAGTGTTGCTTATAATACACAATTGTCTTTCTCGGCCAGGCCCAATTCGCAGGACATACACACGCATATGGAGTCTGCATAATCTTAGAGGTGAGTAAAAAATTCATGATCCAACCAAAGCGGATCGAATCGTACCCAACCGGTTGATTGTAGATTGTAATCGGTGGATACGGTTTAGCTTCCGGTTCCAATTTTCCAAAACCGGTGGACTACGATTCAGTTTCCAAGTTTAAGTAGAAACGATTCAATTGGTCCAATCGAACTGATTTTTATATAATATAAATGAGCCAATTTTTTTTTTAAGGAGACCATCTTTTAAAGCCTCAATCCATCCGTCTAAGAAAAAGAGTCCAGATTCGTAAAATGAAAAAAGACCCTACTCTAATTTTAGCTCTCTTCACACTTAATCGCTCTTGTTACACCATCCAAATGCGCATTTCTTTCTTTTTCTAGTGCAGTGAATAGATTGCCACTTAACTGGTGCTTTGGGTTGTTAAGAATTCTGATTTACAAGGCAAAAAGGAAAAGGAAAGTTTTGAGTCTACTGTTATATAACTTTATTGACTCATATTTGTGAGATTAGTATTCAACTTCATTTTTTTTTTCATGAAATGAGAGGGTAATGTTAGGATTGTAATCGGGATTCAATCGGGAACTGGACCAGATCAGTGGTACAATTCTTGAGTAGATTCATGAAATCAGCGGGTGGTTCACAGTTTGTATTTTGTGGAATCGACCTCTAGCAAGTGGTTCTCAGTTCTAGAATGGAACCATCCATCCTGTGAATCGATCACTTCTAGTGTTATGTATATACCTTAGCTCGAAGTCGAGTCTTAGGTACAGAAGCTAATCGAATTTCTTTTTCATTTGAAAAACTAAAAGTTTTTATTTTTTTGATAACTGGAGTGTCCAGCCGTGCCGGCGAGCTGATGCTCAAACCGACGGCGGCGATCAACTAATCCCCGGGAGGCATCGCAGGACCCTACCACCACGGTATTCCGGGTAAGACACCAGTGAATGTGGGCGAGTAAGTTTCGATCCCAGGACCGCGAGTACTACTCAGCGGGGTCCCAGGAGTCTATTCCTTACCACGCGACCACCTGATGGGTGGGTTGAAAAACTAAAAGTTGATCACCACATTTATAATTAAAAAAAGTTTTGCCTAATAAAGGACTTTCCTGGGTTAAGTGATTTGTAGAGTCCACGAATTGAATACCGATAAGTGCAAAATTTATTTCTTCAATGAAGGGGGAATTGGTTTATGCAGGATCGTAGCTTCCCAGGCAAGCCCGACGATTCCGTCCATGAAATCTAGAAGTCTAGGTTCTTGAAGATCCTGAATCAGGTCGATTTTCCTAAGAATTGACTTGGTATCAAAGGAAAAAGCCGGCTCTGGCCGGTTACCAGGTCAAACGCCCTCGTTGTATGCTCCTAGTGGGCATAACCAATCATTTTTCAGAAGAGTAGTGTACGTTGGATTGGACAGCGCTATCTGGTATATTAACCCCACAATTTGAAGCGACCACACCATAGGTCGCTCGAACAAAGAATATAAATACGATGAGATTTACCTATCATCAGGACAGTTCAGCCATGAATTTTGGCCCTTGTTCCACATTTGGTGCCATATGATATCTTCTTTATATACTATCGTACAGGCCCACGGCCAGAAAAGAAAGGAGGCGAAAATTCTTGTATGAGTAGAATTTAGCTGTCTTGAATGGGAACAAGTGGCAACCTGCCTCCATAGGCCTCTGGCAGCTGGCTTTCATCGATGTCCCTGAGCAGAGTAGTCCTCAGTTTTTTGTCCTCGACGAAAACAATCTGAGAGATAAGATCAGAATCAGTTAATTAACTATTGGACTCATACATCTAGATGTACCTATCATAAGTTGATTTTGAGCAGAGGAGTTAATTACGTTCTGTTTATGTGTTCTTCCAAAAGTTCCAATCCTCTTTTGCTAATCCCATTTAAGAACTCTGAAAGTAAGTCTAACATGGATGACTAGAATGGCGATCAAGAAGTGATAAATCCAACAATACCTTCTTTTTCGTTTTAGGGTCGATGAATGGGTAAACCATCTTCCATGCAGTCATAAATATGTAAGGCACATGAATAAGAAAGAGCTTGCCCAGCCTCTCTGGATAGCAGTCCTGGCATCAACCAACCAATGTAGTTATAATCTGCAGTTTGCACATTCTGTATCCTGTTAAACTTCAGTTTCATGTAAGGTGGAAGCGATCCTTAAAGATAAAATTTCACATTTTTACAGTTCAAGGAGGGACTGGATTCAAGTTAAATGTTTTCATCATCATCAACCTGATACAAACGAAAAGCAGGAGACAGAAGATTGAACCTGCAAGATTGACAGTGCTGCTATGTACCCACGTACATCGCTACTTTTGTATCCCCATCCTTCGAGATCTGCTATGCCCACAAACTTCTCCTGCCCTCCAGGCATTCTGAAAGATCAACGCCCAACAATCAGTTTAAGTTATTGGCTAAAATTTGACCAAAACTGGTAAGTGAATGAAAAAGAAAGACCTGGGTTGATCACAGCTCTTAGGAAACTGAGAACTTAGAAACCAATAAGGGGCCGGTCTAGGATAGAAACTTTCCGACACTATTCCTGTTGAGGAAGGTGGCTCTAGATATAGCCTCTAAGGTTGCAACCAATGGGTCCATTCGTTTCAATCATTCGATAAGGTGACACGGTGCAATTTTGTGCCTCACAGGATAGACAACTTAACCAGAATGCTTCTGAAGGAATTCATTTTTGAAAGTGTTGGCACCCAAAACAGAAAGAATCCTCAGTTTCCAATATTTTCAGATCTCCATGATGGCCAGAGTCACATTAAGGAGAAGAGATACCTGGAACATATTTTGTCAAGGCTGTAGACCACGAAACCTGCACATGGTAAAACAACTCAACTTAGCCAAAATTCAATACTTTTCTGCCTGAATTTACTTTTAATTAGATGATGGTAAGTCTTGCATGAAGCGATGAGTTCATATTGGTTAGAAGAAAATCTGGAAGAATAAAAGAAGTAACATACGCTTGAACTCCTCAAGACTTCCTTTGGAAGGATTGTGCCTACCCCCGTATACAACCATTATAGGCCGTCCCATTTTATCAAGACCTTGAATAAACGACTTCTGCTGAGCAAGGTCATTGGGAATTTCTGAAGCCGATATGGCCCCATTTGGAACGAAGGACCATCTCCAGCTCAGGTACTTCAGAAATAGCTTAGAAGCCTTCTCTATATCTAGATCGCGAGCTCGCAGAAACCTCCGGATCATAAAATCATCGACATCCTGCAACTAAAAATCGTATCGTGATGACGACTTAAATTAAATTCATGGACCTGACTTTGCAATCTAAAAACAGGCATGATCTAAGACACCAAATCCTTCAAGTAGTCTCCCAGATTAAATTATCAGAGTTCTCTATTAAAAGACTACATGTAAAGGAAACCGCCAAACACATTGTTAACTATCTGCTTACAAACACATGCATCCAGTTTTGGATGATCCACTGGCGTTTCTTACGTTGGAAGACAAGGGCTTAGAAATCTCACGCGACAGCAAATCTTTTCCTCTCTTTCCTTGTGATGGACACACATGTCAGTAATATTAATGACTTACCAACTAAAGCTAAATTGAGTATAGACCGAAGCACAAGCCGTGTGGATCCAGTGGTTAGAAATAACAACATGGTCCACGCGCAAGTGATCGACGAGAATCACCTAAACTCTAATTTTGCTACTTTAGACACAGCACTGGATAATACAGCTCCGATTCCGACAAAATCGAGCAATTTATTACCGACGAGAACCAGAGCTCAACTTGAACCACAGTCAATGTAGCTTTCTAGCTTCGTTCCGGCAAGAGGAATCATACAATTAAGGACACAGAGAGCAGCATCAGTTCACTTTCCTCGCTCGTGATTATAGGGGGACACACGCATTTCACTTTTCAAAATCCAGAACATCTAAAATCGTAGTCCAGAGCGACCAAGCCAATCCGAAGCTTCAAATTCAAATGCAGCTCCGCCAACGCAACAAGTAAAACAGCAGTGTCGCGCGATCACAAAGAGAACCTTGGCAGAAGGATCTTCCCGCTCCACGACGGCTCGCATGATGCCGATTTTGCTCCTCTCGACCTCGCTGATCTCCCGAGGCGCCTCCTCCTCTGCCCCGCCGCCCACGCTGGCGTCGGTGAACTCCATTCCTGGACGCGCGCGTCGGAGGAATCGCTCCAGCTTCAGGTCCGCTAGAGAGAGAGAGAGAGAGAGAGAGAGAGAGAGAGAGAGAAGATAGAGAAGTAAGAGGAGGAGATATTAATGACTGAACGAAGGCCTTTCAATGCAGTGCAGCTGAGCCGGTGGACCGACCCGTGGCTTGCCGTTTCTAACGGGATTCTTACTAGATGCCGTTGATGGACCGTAATGCACTTGTTTTTACGCGGGGGGAAAAAAAAGCCATAATTAAATATTGACGCCGCGAAAAATTAATATTTTTAAAATATTATTCGAAAAATGACATGGCTCGAAATAATTATGAAACCAAAATAATAGCAATATAAGCAATCTTTTTTCGTGAAACAAAAATACTCCTAAACAGTATTGCTCGATTGAGTATGTAAAAACAAAAGGCGTGTTAGACATGGCACGACACACAACATACTTCTTTCTTGTTCAATTGTCCCTACGAAATTGGTTCTTGCAGAACGGACGTTTCGTGAAAATTTCTACGTGGTGTATTCATCGTTGGGTCCAGATTTTAATTACACTTGCGACTTGCGTACTTTGTCCCCTTTTTTTTTTTTTCAAATTTAGCTTGTTATTTGCAGTTCTTTAAAATTCGAATAACACTTTGGATTTTTTGTTTCCCCCGCTTGCTTTTCGGGTTGGTCTATGAAGTTTATTCTGTCTGAGAAGTTGAAGATTTTTCGGCCAACGGAAATTGACCTGCTACAGTAGTCTTTTGTTGACCAGGCAAAAAGGGAGAGAAGAAATTTCTTTTACGACTGTTTCGCTGGGGGAGAAAAGTCGGTCAACAGATTCTTGGCAATTTTTGCTGGATTGACCGGTAAGAGTTTTTTTTTATTTATAAAAGGGGCTTAAATTAATTGAAATTTATATGTACGGATTAATAGAATTGATCTAATAAGCTAAGATATGAAGATTCTAAATCGATTTAGCACAACTCGTAATGAGTGAGTTCGTGCTAGAAACTCTATCTAATGACTTAAGTCCTCTATCTAGCCCTTACTCTTAGAATTTCAAAACGCGCCTTTTCATTTGAAAGGTGGTTGCCTTATCGACCGGCGCTTCAAGAGGGAATAGTAGGAAAGAATTTGGGTTTTCGATCCACTGCCGTTTTGCATTCAATTTCAATGGATTCTAGTCAAGGCGCAGTCATTCTTCTTCCCTATGCATGTAGTGTTTTTCATTCCGGTTAGGGCGATTATTGGGCATGCAACGTTCGTGGCCTTACATGTCCCTCTCCTCGTCGCGATATTTTTATGCCTAGTCATAGGTCTGCAATCTTTTCAATTTATTTAAAAAAAAAATTGAGAAAATCTTTTTTCCGGAGATGTAAAGGGTCCGATAGATCGCTACGAAAAGCAAGCGGTTGAGATGCGGAACATTGAATTTCTCGATAACTATATCGTAGGGGAGACCTATATAATATATGACATGAGGAGCTCTTTTCTAAGATTTGTACGTAAAACTAACACATAGGATCTTGATTCGTAACGGGGATTGGTCCTTCCTTGTAGACATGAATTGTGTTGAGCAAGAGACAAAACCATCAGCCATTATTGAGAATTCCAACATGTTTTGCAGCTCGTTCCCTTAAGTACTTCCTTATAGGTTTTTTTTCTTTTTTCTTTCTTTTTTTCCCCTTTCCCCCCCCCCCCTCTCGACACCACAATAATTGTTAAATTATGTCTCGATTTTGAGCCGTGTGCGAAGCTCGGCTCCGATCGTTTTCGGACGAATGGGCTCACCGATTACTGGCTCGCACAAGATTCTTCAAGAGACTTGGGAACGTGTGTGGTCCTTTTAATCTGCCCTCAAAATGAGAGGAGAGGAAAGAAAAGAAGATATGCCCTCAAATATGGTATGGTTCTGCTTCACCTGTGGGCCGTGATATGGATGGAGTCTTTGCTTCCTTACTTCTCCCACTTTGCGGTGACCGTACCAAAGAGAGACGCGCGTCCTTTTCCGGAAAACCGCGCCACACTGCGAGGGAAAGAGAACGAAGAACTGCGACGCTCTTTGTTTTTTCGATCGCACAATGCAAGATAGGGACGAGCAGATTGAATTGACTGGACCGCGATCACCCGAACCGGATCGAGACCGGTGATCGGACTCTCGATTCTAAAAGGGTCCGATCCGATCCGATCCGGTTCTTGGTTCTTAAAATTGAAATCGGTGATCGGACGATCTGGTTCCCGATTCCCAAGACGTAGGACCGAATCGGACCGGATCGATCCTTTTTTTTAATTTTCTTTTTCTTGTTTGGTCTATGAATCTCTTTTGGCTCCTCGGGCCTCTTGTCGAGTGCTCTCCTAAGTGAAGTCATCTGTTTAGGTTCATCTGCGAATTGGAAGTCAGTTTATGTAGACTTTGAAGTTCTATAACGTTGTTGATTTCAACAATTTGAGAGTAATTTGGGCTATATTTCTTTTTTGTCCAGTCCGATTCCCGGTTCCGACAAATTACGAACCAAGATCACCAGTCCAGTTCCCGATTCTTGAAGAGTACCGGATCAGATCGAAAATCGATCACCCCTAGTACAAGAATCGTGAGCTTTTCTTCGGACGCACCAAGTGACTGGAAACACCGATTGATTTTGTGCAATGAGTGTTTTTTTTTTTAATATATCAAATTAAGTTGTTTTATTTATATACACTTTGGGTTTGAATAAAATCTAGATGTGGAAAAACACGAGCGTAGTGAACGATTATAACTCCGACTCTCCGATTATGGTGGATTGTTCTTGCCGGCTCTTTCCATGGACGTAGGTACCGACATTCGGACCGAATCCACGTAATCTCCGGTGCCCTTTATCATTTCTCGTCATTTCTTCGGGTCAATCACATTGAATTAATTTGCAAGATCCTTATTAGTTAATTTCTCGCGTTATATCTCAACGATAATTTCTGTAGTTACACGTAAAAATTCTCCCTTCTCTCGTGTCAAGGAACTCTCTTACTTTTCTTTAAACTGTCATCGAGTTTCTATATCATGTGAATTGCATATGATGTGAGCTCATAATCCCGATTTTGCGTTGCTCGAAAAATGGTAGATCCATACGAAACACGACGACGAATGCTTCACGGCAAGACACACATCCCGATCTTTACATAGATGAAGATATTCGTGCCCGTGCTGACGACCGATGTTGGAGGTTGCTAGTTTGTCAAACATGACGGTGGTGAACCGACGAATGAACGCGGCGGGCCACCTTCATGGAAGGTGGAAGCCCACCGTCCTCCTCTCTGTTTAAATGTTGCGGACCGGACTCTTAGCTCGACAAGGACGTGCCTCAAAAACTGGCAGCACGACCTAAAAAATTGGGTGAAAGGCATGTTGATGTAGCGGTTGAAAAGCTTAGTGGGCGCCCACGACAACCATTCTGTTCCAAAAATAATTAAACAAAAAAATTTTATTTCTAGTTTTGGGCCAAAATCTATTTCTGGAATAGATTTTTGTTCCAGAAATTGAAAAACAGATTTGCGTTGCCAAACGAGTTTCTGTTCCAGACCTATTTATGGAATGGGTTTAGATCAGAAATAGAGAAACGGAAACGTTCTCATGCGTGGCCTAGCGTCTTGCTGGACCCAAAAAAAAAAAGGAGAGAAAAAGAAAAAAACTGATGGATGCCGAGTGTCTAGGCAGCGGCTAAATCTCACCCCTAATTTGAGGAACGAGACCTGGCGACGAAATGCTCTGCCTACTCAAAACGGGGATGCTATGTGCACGCGAGGAGATTTTTATGTCACTATTTGGACAAGTTTTTTGGGGCGTGGTTTATATTTCCCAATGACAGGAAAGCACGTGGAGATCATAAGGCTTCTACGATTTAAGTCTGTATTTTTCATTAATAGTTTGGATTTGGACTCATGAATAACTACTGTTACATATTGTTGACACCTGATTTTTAATCATTTTTTCTATTGCTAAAGTAATAAAAAATCCATAAAAATTCATAAAATTGAAAAATCAACTTTGGGGACCTTAGCCAAACCTAGGGAACCAATTTTGACCAAAAAACGATTTTTCATATTTTCAGTATTTTTACGTATTTTTTATTTATTTATTTTCGAAAATTAATAGAAAATCCATAAAAATTCATAAAATTGAAAAATCAACTTTGGGAACCTTAGCCAAGCCTAGGGAACGAATTTTTACCAAAAAATAATTTTTCATATTATATATATTTTAATTTTTTTTAAAAAAAATACAAAAATATTTGAAAATTTTGGAAAAATAACATTTGAGGCCAAAAAATACACAAAGATAGTTAATATTTTTATTTTAAATCTATTTTCATATTGGCCATCGCAAATTCAGAAAAATCCAATTCGAGTCACGTGTTCCTTCACGAGTATAATCTCGAATCGGGCCTAAAAAACTTTAATTTGAGTCAACTTATTTTTAACTTTCACTTTTTATGAGTTGTGACATTGTCTTCTAATATTTTAAATTTTCATCTTGGCCCAATTATACCCAAAATGACTTAATTTTGCAAAAGGGCTTTAATTAAATTATGCATTATTTTCAGCGACAAGAAATGAGCTTAAATTTGACATGTGGTAAATTTTGGTGTGTCAAAAATTGTGAGGAGATTTGGACTTAAAGAAATATATTTTTTTCAGGGACTGAATTGTAAATACTTAAAATTCAAGGACTAGAGTGCAAATACCTAACTCTTGAAGGATTATTTTACAAATAATAAAAAGAAGAGTTAGTGTATAAATTAGAATAGAGAAGGGAAGATGAAGAAGAGGAGATGAAGAAGAGAAGTTGGAGAAGAATGGATGGAGAAAATAAGATAAGAATAGAGAAGGGAAGATGGAGATGAAGAAGAGTTAGTAGAGAAATTAGAATGGAAGATAAGAATAGAGAAGGAAAGATGGAGATTAAGAAGAGTTAGTGGAGAAATTAGAATGGGAGATAAATATGGAGAAGGGAAGATGAAAATGAAGAAGAGTTAGTGGAGAGATTAGAATGTGAGATAGAGATGGAGAATGGAAGATGAAAATGAAGAAGAGTTAGTGGAGAAATTAGAATGGGAGATAGAGTTAGTGGAAAAATTAGAATGGGAGATAGATGAGTAGGTTATAAAAGGAGGAAGAAGTGAGCTTGAGAAAGGATTCTTGAGAGAGAAAATTTGAAGTGTTTGGGAGAATTTTTTGGAGAGAAAATTTTGGATGTTTGAGAGAGTTTTGGGAGATTGAAGAAAATTTTGAGAGAAAGAAAATACCAAAAGAGAGAGAATTTTGAAGATGATGGGAGTTTAAAGCTAGGGGTTATCATCACAAATTCCTTCATCGATCAATATAAATCAAGAGTTCATCGTCGTCAACGAGCAAACAAATTCAAGCTAAGTGTTTTTTATTTATTCATTTATTTATGGTTTTACTCGCAAATTAGCACAAATTGTATACACTTTCTCCATCTCCTTTTTCTTCCATATTTTATGTCAGGAGAAGGATATCTCTACGTCAACAGCAAAAATCTCGTCGAGATGCAAAAATCGGCCCAGACAAGCTCCTAAGCTGTCCACCGATTTCTCAACTGATCTGTGACTAAAAGTCCCTCTTAATTCAAAAGAAACTCTCTATACTGGGAACATAGAGAGCGAAAATCAATTATAGAAATCCCTCCCAAAAAATGGGAGATAAGTACTCTTTCAACTCTTCTGATTTTAGGTGCAGATTAGCACATATTTTGTATACTAACACTTCACTCTATTTTATGTCAGGAAGCCGCAGCTCTATATCAATGGTCAATCCTATGGAAGCACAAAATCGGCTTGGAGGAGTCCTCAAGCGCGCACAAATTTCAAATTGTTGAATCAATTCGTTGTATTTCATTTTAAAAAATTCATACCCCAAAATGGAGAGGACAAAGTCCATCCGCAATTTAAATACCTGCACCATAAATCCCAAAGGGAAGAGCCAAGCCAATGCTTAGCCTCCCATTGGAGGTTTTTACTTATAGTAGTTAAATACCTGCAACTTAAATACCTGCACCTTAAATCCCAAAGGGAAGAGCCAAGCCAATGCTTAGCCTCCCATTGGAGGTTTTTACTTACAGTAGTTAAATACCTGCACCTTAAATCCCAAAGGGAAGAGCCAAGCCAATGCTTAGCCTCCCATTGGAGGTTTTTACTTACAGTAGTTAAATACCTGCAACTTAAATACCTGTACCTTAAATCCCAAAGGGAAGAGCCAAGCCAATGCTTAGCCTCCCATTGGAGGTTTTTACTTACAGTAGTTAAATACCTGCAACTTAAATACCTGTACCTTAAATCCCAAAGGGAAGAGCCAAGCCAATGCTTAGCCTCCCATTGGAGGTTTTTACTTACAGTAGTTTAAATACTTGCAACTTAAATACCTGTACCTTAAATCCCAAAGGGAAGAGCCAAGCCAATGCTAGGCCTCCCATTGGAGGTGTTTATTCACTGTCATGTACTTCATATAATTTAATTTTTGAATCATCAGACCCAAAAGATGAGTAGGTCGTAATACTGCACAGAAGTCGTTAACACACTCCCTCTTTCGGCTTCAGGGAATCTTTAACACTTAAAAAAATATAACAAATAAAAATATATACCATCCATGCATCCTATTTAAAAAGTGAAAACACAAAAGAGAATACCCTATTATAGCCTTAGGAATAAACCAAGCCTGAGTTGCCGGATTAGGATATCCATGAAATTAAGGTACCGAAAGGGCATTAGTTTTAATTAACTAGTGTAACCAAGTCCCCGAGCTCATAATCTCTGGTTCGCAGGAATAAATTAGTTCTCCCGCTAATTTATTTAGGTTTCTAATCGACCTACCAAGAACGATTAGTGGCGACTCCAAATTTCAAAATCATTTAAACAAAAACCAAAGCTGCGATTCGGTAGGGCTTGGGAGGGTCCGCATTAGGTTAGTCAAATCTAATTAACCTAGTAATCCGTTAACCCCTTTAAAATTTAAAAAAATTTTTTAGAGGGTCGCGACAGACTGGCGACTCCGCTGGGGACGGGATTTTTAAATTTTCGAAAAAAGATACCAATTGGAATACTTGAATTTTTTCGAAATTTTAAAAGTCTTAGTGGACTTAAGCCAATGAAAATTTCATGGATATCTCGCTTCTGGCGATCTTGTTTGGGACTCATTCTATAGGTGTTATATGTTTTTGCAGGATGGGAGTTATAAGGGGCGGAGTGTTTGGCTAACCCCTTTGTTTTGCAGGCTCGGTGTTTGGTTTATTTGTTTAATTTCGCATATTTTTAGAAGCGCTGTTTTGATATCAATTGTTGTGCATGTCTTGCATACTCTGAGGATCACGACACCTGCACACACAAGCGTCTAAACCCAAGTCGCGAAATTCTTCCTAGAAAACCATAGATAGGGATCGAATATGTAAAGCTCTTGCGTCGATTACGCTCGGGTTGACCATATTTTATCCCGCTCATTATCTGAATTGACAATTCTTCCCATTGTGATTTGATTGCGCGGAGGGTAAGGTTGTCAATTCAGATAGTGGGGGCCTTTTAGGTCCATACCCTGTCTCTCCTTCTTTTATTTTCTAGAGTTCACTCCTCACTTGAGTCATGCGCATGACTATGTGATTTGCATTTCTCCAAGGTAAAAGTAAGTTCTCTAATTTTATCTTGTATTTATTTTCGGTCGGTCCATGCTAGGTGTTAGTTAGTTTTTGAGCTTGATATTACGACCATTCTTTTAAAAGAAAATAAAAATTAAATTTGTCCCTCATTTCTTTTTAAAATTTTTTTTTTGAAAAAATGATGTGAAAAAATCCATTCATGGGAATTTTATTAACCAATAAGGGATTTTTGTCATGTTTTTATTGCTTCAATAAAAATGAAATTTTCCTGAAAAAATTTTCCTCTGAAAATTTATTTCAATAAAAAGAAAAATTCCTTAAAAAAAAACTCTAGTAGACATCAAGTGATTTTATCACATTTTTCAAATTATAAAAACTTGCAAGAAAATTCTTCTCGAGAAATTCGCTCATGTTTTTCTAAGAAAAGTTTCTCTAAATAAAATTAGACTAATGTCTCGGGGGAATTGTATTGACCAATAAGAGATTTTTGTCATGTTTTTCTTGCTTCAATAAAAATGAAATTTTCCTGACAAATTTTCCTCTGAAAATTTATTTCGATAAAAAGAAAAATTCCTTCAAAAAAAACTTTGGTAAACATCAAGTGATTTTATCACATTCTTTCAAATTATAAAAACTTGCAACAAAAATTCTTTTCGAGAAATTCGCTCATGTTTTTCTAAGAAAATTTTCTCTAAATAAAATTAGACTAATGTCTCGGGGGAATTTTGTTAACCAATAAAGGATTTCTGTTATGTCTTTCCTCCTTCAATAAAAATAAAATTTTCTTGATAAATTTACCTCTGAAAATTTATTTTGATAAAAAGGAAATTCCTTCAAAAATTTTAGTAAACATCAAGAGATTTTGTCACATTCCTTTAAAAAATAATAAAAAAAAAGAGTAATAAATCTGCAAAAAAAATTCTGTATCAGAAATTAACCCATTTCTTCCTAAAGAAATTTTTTTTTTCTGATTTCTCTATAAAATAGAAAAAATAAAATTTGACTAATATAGGAGTCATGGACCGACATTCCTTGTGTCGCATACTAATTATATCCTTTTCTTTTGCAGGGAGATCCTAGATACCCCAGACGGGTGTAAAAATTAAGTTCAATAATATATCAAGAATCATCTTCAGAAATACCAAAAGACGAAAAACACCAAGGCTTCAACCGTTAATTCAGGGGGGCAAACGAACACTGTCCATCTTTAACAGATAGAGTTGTGTCAATCCGTAAACTTGTATGGGCAGTGTATTGTGATATGATGGTGGACTTATACTGATTAAACACGGGGGCATATTTAATGTATTACAGAGGATCCCGCGTCTTTTGAAAGACAATATGGATTATATAATCAGAAACCATGAAATAAGTACCTTAACCTGATTAAATCAACCAGAGACCGGTCTTAAAATTTCCTCGGATCCGAAACACGCAGAGGGTTTTAGAGGACCGAGGTTCTATTAATGAATGTGACCCACAAGTATTTCTCCCAATGCTACAGGCGCCCGACAAGAGCAAGTGGGCACCAAAAGAAACAAAACACGGTTGAAGTGGGGCACGCAACAAATGGCCGAATTTATTGGCACACTAATTAAGTGGTGGTAGCTTTACATGATTGAACGCGGGTCTCTAGGCGGCTGGTGGAAAGCCAAACTGAATGCCTCTCTAATGTTCTTGATATCATCGTCTACCGCAACCCGCGAGAGCATCATGAAGAAGATTAAACCTAGACGAATACGTCTACTTAGTTTCATTGCACGTTCTCGCCTTTTGTCGATGTCCAAAATTAATGCACAAACTAAAAGTAATCATTTCCCTTTCCCCCCAATTAAATGCTCGGAGCCGTTAACCGCACCAAACTCGAAAAAATTAATATCGAGACGAAATCTGCGTAAATTTGAAGGGTAAATCCGTATCGTTCCAATTTACCCTTAAATTGCTCCGGTTTTAAATTTGATCCCTTCTATTTTCAGGAATTTGCAAAAGCGACTCGAGAATACAGTTGTATCCAAAAACCAAATTTCCTGGTCGGGCTAAATTGGGGGCAAATCAACTCATGGACATTACCACGGGATGGACAGCTTCAGTTAAAGAAAAATACAAGCGAAAGATCCGAACAATCTCAGACATGGGTAATTCTGTATCGTTCTAATTTGCACATAATCATCTCGAGTCCTGAATTTTTTTATTCCATTCTTAACAGGGATTGCAAATTACCTCGAGAAATATCGTAACAAGGCCCAAGGTGATACAACAAGGCCGCGTTATCCCCAAGGATTAACCTTTGAAAAGAAAACCCCATGGACACCTATGGTCCAATGGACCGAATGGTATGGAGGATGACAGTAGGTCCGAAATATCCCGAGTTCGATCTCCAAAGTGGGGAATGTTGTATGTATTATAAATAAATGAAACAACTTTTTGTGTATTTCTTTTTGCAAGCAGGAATACTCGACGAGTAATACCGAAGTCAATATTTTGCCACATTCTCGGCTTAATGGTGAAGCATCCAACAAAAGTCGAAGAAAACTCAACCCAGCAAAATTGGTAAAAGACTTGTCCAAGGCATTCAAGATGAAGGGTAAATCAGTATCGTTTCCAATTTATCCCTTTTAATACCGGTTGACATGTCTCCTTTTCTTGTTACAGGAAATATTTATAACATGTAACATGTTGGAGGAGACAAATCCAAAAGAAAATGATGATCATTTGACAAGATCTATTCTGGTGAAAAATGGGGGGCATTTAACTACTAAACCATGGTGGTCGCTGTCACTAAACAAACCAAAATGCTCCCTCACCTATATGCCTCATCGTGCAGGGGCAAAACTTGAGACAAACCGCTCCTCGACATAAGGAGTGGGCTTCCGAATTTGTTCAATCCACCCACATACCAGGGGCAATTCAAATCCGCCCATGTTTGCACATTATATAAATACACATGATGCTAAAAATTGTCACATCGGCATTGTGTTTACACATTTCACGAATTATGTATGATTATTCCGCATGTTTAATTTACCAACTCCAACTTAGAGCATAAACTGCATAGGAGACATCAAATGTGCAAAATGGGGCATAACAGGATGAGGAAAGTTAAACCATTTCTACACACGGGTCTAACATTTTAATCTACAGATAAACAGCCTTTCTCTAGAGTGAGAGAAAGCCCCTTCGGACTAAAGTCCCCCATTCAGATTACATTCGAGGCGTTCATATTATGAGAACCTCCTTAAATAGAATTGGTAATGCAAACTTGACAGAATAGTTTTGCATGATCCACATTTTGATTGATTGCATCATGAGTTATCACACAGACTACTTCTAATCATTGCCAACTTAGCTGAACAATTTTGTATGAACCAATGAACTCATTGATGAAAATGCTTGCACATGTTACCTCTGATACTGCCTGACAGGCAACACATTCCCAATGTTCAAACTACCTTCCAAAGTCTTGAAATTCATTCAGCGATTATTGAATGAACAAGCCTGGTTGTCGAGAAGCCACCAAGCATTTCTTCCAAATTCTCAGGTAAGTATATCTTCAACCTGAACCTTTCAAGAGAATGAATTCTGACGGTTGTTGGGGTACTCGAATCCATTGCGGTACATACAGGTATCCACCTTCTTCAATAAAGCATGATTTGTCTCAAGGACAGAAATGTTCGAGACCTTTTGATCTCTGCCTCTTTGGTTTATTCCTAAAGCGACAGGATAATATAATTTGGGTTTGAGCTTCTGCAGGATTCCTGATATTTCCAGATTCCAGAATGGCACCCTTTGAGGTACACCATGTCCTTCTTACAGGCAAAATAAGTCCTTCTTACAGGCAAACCAAGTCCTTCTTACAGGCAAATCAAGTCCTTCTTATAGGCACAAGGTCCTTCTTACAGGCAAATCAAGTCCTTCTTACAGGCAAAACAAGTCCTTCTTACAGGCACAAAGTCCTTCTTACAGGCAAATCAAGTCCTTCTTACAGGCAAAACAAGTCCTTCTTACAGGCACAAAGTCCTTCTTACAGGCAAATCAAGTCCTTCTTACAGGCAAAACAAGTCCTTCTTACAGGCAAATCAAGTCCTTCTTACAGGCATAAAGTCCTTCTTACAGGCAAACCAAGTCCTTCTTACAGGCAAACCAAGTCCTTCTTATAGGCACCAAGTCCTTCTTATAGGCAAACTAAGTCCTTCTTACAGGCAAAACAAGTCCTTCTTACAGGCACAAAGTCCTTCTTACAGGCAAATCAAGTCCTTCTTACAGGCAAAACAAGTCCTTCTTACAGGCAAAACAAGTCTTTCTTACAGGCAAATCAAGTCCTTCTTACAGGCATAAAGTCCTTCTTATAGGCAAACCAAGTTCTTCTTACAGGCACCAAGTTCTTCTTACAGGCATAAAGTCCTTCTTACAGGCAAACCAAGTCCTTCTTACAGGCAAACCAAGTCCTTCTTATAGGCACCAAGTCCTTCTTATAGGCAAACTAAGTCCTTCTTACAGGCAAACCAAGTCCTTCTTACAGGCACAAAGTCCTTCTTACAGGCAAATCAAGTCCTTCTTACAGGCACAAAGTCCTTCTTACAGGCACAAAGTCCTTCTTACAGGCAAATCAAATCCTTCTTACAGGCACAAAGTCCTTCTTACAGGCATAAAGTCCTTCTTACAGGCAAATCAAGTCCTTACAGGCAAACAAAGTCCTTCTTACAGGCAAATCAAGTCCTTCTTATAGGCACAAAGTCCTTCTTACAGGCAAAGTAAGTCCTTCTTACAGGCAAAATAAAGTCCTTCTTACAGGCAAACAAAGTCCTTCTTACAGGCAAATCAAGTCCTTCTTACAGGCAAAGCAAGTCCTTCTTACAGGCACAAAGTTCTTCTTACAGGCAAAGCACCAAGTCCTTTTTACTGGCACCAAGTCCTTTCTACAGGCACCAAGTCCTTCTTACAGGTATCTCCAAATGGTATGACCCACCATACGGGTCAAATTTTAATTCAATTTTTAATCAGTAGAATCCTTTTATTAGGAATCTACCATGGGTTGATCCACCATACGGGTTCAAGTTCAACCACCCTAAAGTTTTTTTATATAACGAATCCTTAGGTTCTCATTTCATTTTCAGTGGAACAATCATGTCACGACTCTTTTTATTTACTTGTATTGAGTCGATAAGAATCCAGGTGTCATCTCGTCTTTGAAATGAACCTCTACCGAGCTTCCTTTCAAAGAGGGGCAGCTGTTGACACCTGATTTTTAATCATTTTTTCTATTGCTAAAGTAATAAAAAATCCATAAAAATTCATAAAATTGAAAAATCAACTTTGGGGACCTTAGCCAAACCTAGGGAACCAATTTTGACCAAAAAACGATTTTTCATATTTTCAGTATTTTTACGTATTTTTTATTTATTTATTTTCGAAAATTAATAGAAAATCCATAAAAATTCATAAAATTGAAAAATCAACTTTGGGAACCTTAGCCAAGCCTAGGGAACGAATTTTTACCAAAAAATAATTTTTCATATTATATATATTTTAATTTTTTTTAAAAAAAATACAAAAATATTTGAAAATTTTGGAAAAATAACATTTGAGGCCAAAAAATACACAAAGATAGTTAATATTTTTATTTTAAATCTATTTTCATATTGGCCATCGCAAATTCAGAAAAATCCAATTCGAGTCACGTGTTCCTTCACGAGTATAATCTCGAATCGGGCCTAAAAAACTTTAATTTGAGTCAACTTATTTTTAACTTTCACTTTTTATGAGTTGTGACATTGTCTTCTAATATTTTAAATTTTCATCTTGGCCCAATTATACCCAAAATGACTTAATTTTGCAAAAGGGCTTTAATTAAATTATGCATTATTTTCAGCGACAAGAAATGAGCTTAAATTTGACATGTGGTAAATTTTGGTGTGTCAAAAATTGTGAGGAGATTTGGACTTAAAGAAATATATTTTTTTCAGGGACTGAATTGTAAATACTTAAAATTCAAGGACTAGAGTGCAAATACCTAACTCTTGAAGGATTATTTTACAAATAATAAAAAGAAGAGTTAGTGGATAAATTAGAATAGAGAAGGGAAGATGAAGAAGAGGAGATGAAGAAGAGAAGTTGGAGAAGAATGGATGGAGAAAATAAGATAAGAATAGAGAAGGGAAGATGGAGATGAAGAAGAGTTAGTAGAGAAATTAGAATGGAAGATAAGAATAGAGAAGGAAAGATGGAGATTAAGAAGAGTTAGTGGAGAAATTAGAATGGGAGATAAATATGGAGAAGGGAAGATGAAAATGAAGAAGAGTTAGTGGAGAGATTAGAATGTGAGATAGAGATGGAGAATGGAAGATGAAAATGAAGAAGAGTTAGTGGAGAAATTAGAATGGGAGATAGAGTTAGTGGAAAAATTAGAATGGGAGATAGATGAGTAGATTATAAAAGGAGGAAGAAGTGAGCTTGAGAAAGGATTCTTGAGAGAGAAAATTTGAAGTGTTTGAGAGAATTTTTTGGAGAGAAAATTTTGGATGTTTGAGAGAGTTTTGGGAGATTGAAGAAAATTTTGAGAGAAAGAAAATACCAAAAGAGAGAGAATTTTGAAGATGATGGGAGTTTAAAGCTAGGGGTTATCATCACAAATTCCTTCATCGATCAATATAAATCAAGAGTTCATCGTCGTCAACGAGCAAACAAATTCAAGCTAAGTGTTTTTTATTTATTCATTTATTTATGGTTTTACTCGCAAATTAGCACAAATTGTATACACTTTCTCCATCTCCTTTTTCTTCCATATTTTATGTCAGGAGAAGGATATCTCTACGTCAACAGCAAAAATCTCGTCGAGATGCAAAAATCGGCCCAGACAAGCTCCTAAGCTGTCCACCGATTTCTCAACTGATCTGTGACTAAAAGTCCCTCTTAATTCAAAAGAAACTCTCTATACTGGGAACATAGAGAGCGAAAATCAATTATAGAAATCCCTCCCAAAAAAATGGGAGATAAGTACTCTTTCAACTCTTCTGATTTTAGGTGCAGATTAGCACATATTTTGTATACTAACACTTCACTCTATTTTATGTCAGGAAGCCGCAGCTCTATATCAATGGTCAATCCTATGGAAGCACAAAATCGGCTTGGAGGAGTCCTCAAGCGCGCACAAATTTCAAATTGTTGAATCAATTCGTTGTATTTCATTTTAAAAAATTCATACCCCAAAATGGAGAGGACAAAGTCCATCCGCAATTTAAATACCTGCACCATAAATCCCAAAGGGAAGAGCCAAGCCAATGCTTAGCCTCCCATTGGAGGTTTTTACTTATAGTAGTTAAATACCTGCAACTTAAATACCTGCACCTTAAATCCCAAAGGGAAGAGCCAAGCCAATGCTTAGCCTCCCATTGGAGGTTTTTACTTACAGTAGTTAAATACCTGCACCTTAAATCCCAAAGGGAAGAGCCAAGCCAATGCTTAGCCTCCCATTGGAGGTTTTTACTTACAGTAGTTAAATACCTGCAACTTAAATACCTGTACCTTAAATCCCAAAGGGAAGAGCCAAGCCAATGCTTAGCCTCCCATTGGAGGTTTTTACTTACAGTAGTTAAATACCTGCAACTTAAATACCTGTACCTTAAATCCCAAAGGGAAGAGCCAAGCCAATGCTTAGCCTCCCATTGGAGGTTTTTACTTACAGTAGTTTAAATACTTGCAACTTAAATACCTGTACCTTAAATCCCAAAGGGAAGAGCCAAGCCAATGCTAGGCCTCCCATTGGAGGTGTTTATTCACTGTCATGTACTTCATATAATTTAATTTTTGAATCATCAGACCCAAAAGATGAGTAGGTCGTAATACTGCACAGAAGTCGTTAACACACTCCCTCTTTCGGCTTCAGGGAATCTTTAACACTTAAAAAAATATAACAAATAAAAATATATACCATCCATGCATCCTATTTAAAAAGTGAAAACACAAAAGAGAATACCCTATTATAGCCTTAGGAATAAACCAAGCCTGAGTTGCCGGATTAGGATATCCATGAAATTAAGGTACCGAAAGGGCATTAGTTTTAATTAACTAGTGTAACCAAGTCCCCGAGCTCATAATCTCTGGTTCGCAGGAATAAATTAGTTCTCCCGCTAATTTATTTAGGTTTCTAATCGACCTACCAAGAACGATTAGTGGCGACTCCAAATTTCAAAATCATTTAAACAAAAACCAAAGCTGCGATTCGGTAGGGCTTGGGAGGGTCCGCATTAGGTTAGTCAAATCTAATTAACCTAGTAATCCGTTAACCCCTTTAAAATTTAAAAAAATTTTTTAGAGGGTCGCGACACATATGCTCTTTTTTTTTTTTATTGTAATTGATGATGTAAGGAAAGGTGTGAGATACTAAATCCTCCGCTAAATGTAGCTTTAGTTTAAGGGTGAATCGGTATAAAATCTCGTGTCTCGATTTTTCTTTCTCGCCGTTTTACGCTTTACTTAGTTATGATTGTGCGCCGAATCCTAACATTATCACTGCTGCTGTCAAAGTGATTCGGGTTTAATCGGGAACATGAAGGCGGCATGTGCTCTCGAATCGGGGTGGCGCTTTTTCGACGGCCCTACCGGCAATCGTCATCGGAAATTCGGGAGTGTTTTCTGCATGATCCGAGGAAGGAGGAACCATCCGGCAATTTGCCATGACCTATCTCTGCCCAAAACATACTTTCGTCCTCACCTCCAACTTTCCTGAGAATTTTCCGTCCGTCACATTTGCTTAAGCTTAAGTAGGCTTTTCCCCCCATTTAGGCGTCTTTGGTCTCGTGTCGTGCTGGTTAATCGAAAGTTGACTCGGACAAAAATATCGAGCTGTAAATTGTATTGAACAATGACGGATGTAGCATTCAAAAAACCCAAGCCACGAGAGCTGGTCGACCTAAATTTTTCACTTCAGATGAAAGTGATCCTTGACTGATTGTCGTTAATCGCATTAAAAAAAAAATTGTTGCTTGACTAATTCCATTAGCGATATCATGTAAATGACCTATGAAGCACCGACACTCTCCGAGGGGTCTACATATTGTGTCCGACACTCTTCAACACGCAACTAACCCGTGGTCAGCGCTCTAGATACGCTAGTAACACATGAGTCCAGTATTCTGATATGCAATTTTAACACGCACGGGGTCAATTTTAATCATTTTCAATAAATTAAGGATCAAATGGTAAATTTATCAAAAATATATATACTCAGTCAGCAAAAAAAAAATTTGTGATATAATAGAAGAAAAAGAAGAAGAAACTCATCGTCAATGTAATTACCGTGTATATATAAAAATACAAAGTTAATATACAATGTTTTCCAACGTGTCGAATTTCTCTATTTTCTTAGAATGACATATCGGCGTATCGTGTGCCGGTATCGATGCTACTTAGGTAATGGCTTGTCAACAATGAGCAATATATATCCAAAGGATCAAACTTGCGAGGCAGATTTGGTGTTTACTCCATCATATGCATGTTTTTCAAAAAACAATTCAAAGAATCCCGAATTTATTGCACTTTGGCTAATCTAGTTCTAAACATTTTTGACACTTTTTCAATAGAATCCATCCAGTTTCTTAATTTAAAAAAAAAAGGTTTCTATTTTTTTAATTTCTTCTTTCTTTCTATTCCTCTTATTTACTGCTAGTCTCCATAGGTGGCACCACAGTCATCTAAGTCATCGATTTTCGGTTAAAATCATATGGATTGATTCAATTAAGAAATTATAAAAAAAATTAGGACTCAATGTCAAAACTAAAATATTTATGATTGAACAGGCCAAAGTGCAATAATAAATTTACGACTTTTTAGACAATTTTCCTCATATTTTTCTTTTACCTAATTATGCAATGAAGCTTCTTCAAAGTGCAATAATAGGTTTAGACCTCCTATGCTATTTTCTAGTAAATGTGTAACCTGTGACAGAGTAATAATCTTTAAACTATTTTCTCAAAGGAATTCTTACTTAAATTTTCTGTCTCATCTAACGTACGTACCCGACATTACTGCTCTCTATTGAAGATACCTCTCCAACGGGTTAACGTAGATTTTCACATTTGTATATTCAAGAAAATAATTGTCTAAAAATTCATAAACACATTGAACGAAAACCAATCAGCCCCACACCTTTCAATTGTATTACTTTTATTCTAGACCTTTTGACAATCTGCGAATTTACTCTTGAACTTTTCAATCGCGCCGATCTAATCCTAAATATTATGATAATTTGCCAATTTAGTCATAAACCTTTTAACAAACCATCAATTTAATCCTTACGGCAATCTAATCCGCCTTAACCGACTCTCATGTTATTGAAACTTAACATCTCACGGGTCAAGGTTGATTTTCGCACATGTATATTCAAGTTCAAGCTTTCCGGGAGCCCCCGCTACCGCATCAGGATGACCCAACCCTATCTACATTGGCCAAACACTACAAAAACAAAAAATATATATATATTTATCATCACTTAGATGAAGATATGCATGCCCATGCTGACCTACGGTACGTTGCTTGTTGTCAAACTTGACGGTAGCCCACCGCCCCCCTCTCTCTTTAAATGTTGCGGACCAGACTCTTAGCTCAACAAGGATGTGCCTCAAAAACTAGCAGCACGACCTAAAAAATCAGGTCAAAGGCATGATTGAACTAATTATTATGGTGTGATTTATACTACTTAACGACAAGGAAAAGCACGTGGACATTAGAGATTTTTTACGATTTAAACTCATAATATTTTCATTAATATTTTGGGCTTGGACTCATGAAACTTTTTTTTCCTCTTGTGATTGAAGGATGTAACGAGAGGTGTGAGATGCTAATGACAGCAGAATCGTCTCTGCTAGGCATAACCCTAATCTAAGGATGAACTAAGATAAAATTCCGTGCCTCGATTTCTCTTTCTTGCTGTTTTACGCTTTACTTCGCTATGATCGTGCGCCAAATCCTAACACCGTTGCTAGAGCTGTAAACACGAAGGAAGCATGTGTTCTCGCATCGGGCGGGGCCGTTAAGTATTTTCTGCGTGATCTGAGGACGGAGGAACCATCCGGCAATTTGCCATGACCTACCTGCCCAAAACACACTTTCGTCATCACCTCGAACGTTGCTGAGAATTTTCTGTCCGTTACATTTGCTTAAGCTTAAGTATGATTTTCCCCATTTAAGTGGCTTTGGTCTCGTGTCGCATTGGTTAATCGAAACCTGATTAATCGGGATAGCTAGCTACTCGAAAGTTGACTCGGACAATACATCATGCTGTAAATTGTACTGAACGACGACGGATGTAGACTTGCCAACAAGCTTCTAATGTCTGGAGCTTAGTCTAATATGATCTAACCTACTCTCATGGGAAGACCCAGGCTACGAGAGCAGGTCGACCTAAATTTTCACTTCAGATGAAAGTAATCCTTGACCGATTATCGTTAATAGCATTTAAAAAACAATGTTGCTTGACTAATTTCATTGGTGATCTCATGTAATGAATGTTGCTTAACTAATTCCATTGGTGATCTCATGTAATGATCTATGAAGCACCGACACTCTCTAGGGGTCTACGTGTCGTATCCGATACTCTCCAACACTCTCTTGACACTCTCTAACATGCGATAATCTGTGGTCAGCACTCCAGACACGCCAACGACACTCAAGTCCAGCATTTCAACATGCCATTTTGACAAGAATAGATTGATTTTAAGTATTTTCAATAAATTAGAGATTAAAAAGTAAATTTATTAAATATATATATACTTAATTCATATATCTAGCCACTCAAAATTAATGTACAATGTATCGAAATATTTTATTTTTTATAATGATGTATCGGTATGTTGTGTCGAGTCGTGTTATGTCGCGTATCAGTGTCGATATTACTTAGGTAGTGACTCGTCAACAATAGTAGTTGTTTTAATATTATATTTATATCCAAAGGTTCAAACTTGAGGGGCAAATTTGGTGTTTACACATCGACAGATGCATGTTTTTCAAAAACCAAAAAAGGGTTCAAAAAATCTTAAATCTATTACACTTTAGCCAATTCAGTCCTAAACATTTTAAACATTTTAACACTTTGCCAATAAAGTCCATCCAGCTTCTTAATTTTTTAAAAAGGTTTCTAATTTTTTCTTTCTTTCTTTCTTTTCCTTTTTTTCTCCAAGCTTGGCAGGGGCCTAGCCCTTTCCAAACTTGATAGAAAAAGAAGAGGATAAAAAAGAAAGAAAAGGAAAAGGCAAAAGAAAAAAATAGAAACATAAAGAACTCAACTTAAAAAAATATTATAAAAAATTATTCAAGTCACTGCTTGCCTCCATAGGTGGCACCGCAATTATCTAAGTCATCGATTTTTGGTTAAAATTGATCGGATTGACTCAATTGTAAATTTTCAAAAAAATTAGAACTTAATTGTCAAATTTAAAATATTTAGAACTGAATTAGCCAAAGTACAATAATAAATTTAGGACTTTTTGGATAATTTTTCTCATATTTATCTTTTACCTAATCATGTAACGAGGCTTCTTCAAAGTGCAATAATAGGTTGAGACCTCCTATGCTATTTTCTAGTAAATATGTAACCTGTGACAGAGGTATAATCTTTAAGCCATTTTCTCAAAGGAATTCTTACTTAAATTTTATGTTATATCTGACGGTACATACCCAGCATTACTGCTCTCTGCTGAAGACACCTCTCTAATGAGTTAAAGTTAGATTTTCGCATTTGTATATTCAAGGAAATAACTGTCCCAGAAATTCATAAACATGTCCGACGGCGGGTTCAGATTACTTTTATCCTAACCCTTTTGACAACTTATCAATTTACTCTTGAACTTTTCGATCGCTCCGATTTAATCCTAAACATTCCGATAATTTTTTCAATTTAATCCTAAATCTTTTAACGAATCGCCAAATTAATCCTCATGGTGATCTAGCTCGCGTCAGCTGGCACATGTGACATTCGAAGCTCAAGCTTTCCAGGAGCCCCGCTACCGCATTGGGATGACCCGACTCTATCTACATTGGCCAAACCCTTCAAAAGAAAATTTTGTTTATTATCACTTAGATGAGGACACACGAAGGCAGCATGTGCTCTGGAATCGGGTGGGGCTTCTTCGACGGCCCCAACTGGCAATCGTCATCGGAAGTGTTTTCTGCATTGATCTGAGGACGCAGGAACCATCCGGCATTTTGCCATGGTCTGTCTGCCGAAAACATACTTGATTAATCGTGTCGTGCTGGCTAATCGAAACTTGATTAATCCGGATATAGCTACTCGAAAGTTGACTTGGACAATGTATCGAGCTGTAAATTGTACTGAACAACGACGGATGTGGCATTGAAAAAACCCAAGCTACGAGAGCTGGTCGACCAAAATTTTCACTTCAGATGAAAGTGATCCTTGACCGATTATCGTTAACAGCATTAAAAAAAAAAAAGGAAGTGTTGCTTGACTGTTGACACCTGATTTTTAATCATTTTTTATATTGGTAAAGTAATAAAAAAATCCATAAAAATTCATAAAATTGAAAAATCAACTTTGGGGACCTTAGCCAAGCCTAGAGAACTAATTTTGACCAAAAAATGATTTTTCATATTTTCAGTATTTTTTAGTATTTTTATTTTCGAAAATTCACGAAAAATAAAGAAAAAATGAGAAAATTGTAAAATCAACTTTGGAAGCCTTGGCCAAGCCTAGGCAACCATTTTTGAACAAAAAATAAATTTTCATATTATATATATATTTTTTAATTGTTTTTAAAAAAATACAAAAATACTTGAAAATTTTGGAAAAATAACATTTGAGGCAAAAAAAAAAACACAAAGATAGTTAATATTTTTATTTTTTTTAAATCTATTTTCATATTGGCCATCGCAAATTCAGAAAAATCCAATTCGAGTCACGTGTTCCTTCACGAGTATAATCTCGAATTGGGCCTAAAAAATTTTAATTTGAGTCAACTTATTTTTAATTTTCACTTTTTATGAGTTGTGACATTGTCTTCTAATATTTTAAATTTTCATCTTGGCTCAATTATACCCAGAATGACTCAATTTTGCAAAAGGGCTTTAATTAAATTCTGCATTATTTTCAGCGGCAAGAAATGAGCTTAAATTTGACATGTGGTAAATTTTGGTGTGTCAAAAATTGTAAGGAGATTTGGACTTAAAAAAATATATTTTTTCATGGACTGAATTGTAAATACTTAAAATTCAAGGACTATAGTGCAAATACCTAACTCTTTAAGGATTATTTTACAAATAACAAAAAGAAGAGTTAATGGATAAATTAGAATAGAGAAGGGAAGATGGAGAAGAAGAGATGAAGAAGAGAAGTTGGAGATGAATAGATGGAGAAAATAAGATAAGAATAGAGAAGGGAAGATGGAGATGAAGAAGAGTTAGTAGAGAAATTAGAATGGAAGATAAGAATAGAGAAGGGAAGATGGAGATGAAGAAGAGTTAGTGGAGAAATTAGAATGGGAGATAAATATGGAGAAGGGAAAATGAAGATGAAGAAGAGTTAGTGGAGAGATTAGAATGTGAGATAGAGATGGAGAATGGAAGATGAAAAAGAAGAAGAGTTAGTGGAGAAATTAGAATGGGAGATAGAGTTAGTGTAAAAATTAAAATGGGAGATAGATGAGTAGATTATAAAAGGAGGAAGAAGTGAGCTTGAGAGGCGGAATTTTTTGGAGAGAAAATTTGAAGTGTTTGGGAGAATTTTTTGGAGAGAAAATTTTGGATGTTTAAGGGAGTTTTTGGAGATTGAAGACAAATTTGAGAGAAAGAAAATACCAAAAGAGAGAGAATTTTGAAGATGATGGGAGTTTAAAGCTAGGGATTAGCATCACAAATTCCTTCATCGATCAATATAAATCAAGAGTTCATCCTCGTCTACGAGCAAGCAAATTCGAGCTAAGTGTTTTTATTTATTCATTTATTTATGGTTTTACTCGCAAATTAGCACAAATTGTATACACTTTCTCCATCTCCCATTTTTTCTCATATTTTATGTCAGGAGAAGGATATCTCTACGTCAACAGCAAAAATCTCGTAGAGATGCAAAAATCGGCCCAGACAAGCTCTTAAGCTGTCCACCGATTTCTCAACTGATCTGTGATTAAAAGTCCCTCTTAATTCAAAAGAAACTCTTTATATTGGGAACATAGAGAGGGAAAATCAATTATAGAAATCCCTCCCAAAAAAATGGGAGATAAGTACTCTTTCCACTCTTCTGGTTTTAGGTGCAGATTAACACATATTTGTATACTGACACTTCACTCTATTTTATGTCAGGAAGCCGCAACTCTATATCAATGGTCAACCCTATGGAAGCACAAAATCGGCTTGGAAAAGTCCTCAAGCGCGTACAAATTTCAAATTGTTGAATCAATTCGTTGTATTTTATTTTAAAGAATTCATACCCCAGAATGGAGAGGACAAAGTCCATCCGCAACTTAAATACCTGCACCATAAATCCCAAAGGGAAGAGCCAAGCCAATGCTTAGCCTCCCATTGGAGGTTTTTACTTACAGTAGTTAAATACCTGCAACTTAAATACCTGTACCTTAAATCCCAAAGGGAAGAGCCAAGCCAATGCTTAGCCTCCCATTGGAGGTTTTTACTTACAGTAGTTAAATACCTGCAACTTAAATACCTGTACCTTAAATCCCAAAGGGAAGAGCCAAACCAATGCTTAGCCTCCCATTGGAGGTTTTTACTTATAGTAGTTAAATACCTGCAACTTAAATACCTATACCTTAAATCCCAAAGGGAAGAGTCAAGCCAATGCTTAGCCTCCCATTGGAGGTTTTTTACTTATAGTAGTTTAAATACTTGCAACTTAAATACCTGTACCTTAAATCCCAAAGGGAAGAGCCAAGCCAATGCTAGGCCTCCCATTGGAGGTGTTTATTCACTGTCATGTACTTCTCATAATTTAATTTTTGAATCATCAAACCCAAAAGATGAGTAGGTCGTAATACTGTACAGAAGTTGTTAACACACTCCCTCTTACGGCTTCAGGGAATATTTAACACTTAAAAAAATATAACAAATAAAAATATATACCATCCATGCATCCTATTTAAAAAGTGAAAACACAAAAGAGGATACCCTATTAAAGCCTTAGGAATAGACCAAGCCTGAGTTGCCGAATTAGGATATCCATGAAATTAAGGTACCGAAAGGGCATTAGTTTTAATTAACTAGTGTAACCAAGTCTCCGAGCTCATAATCTCTGGTTCGCAGGAATAAATTAGTTCTCCCACTAATTTATTTAGGTTTCTAATCGACCTACCAAGAACGATTAGTGGCGACTCCAAATTTCAAAATCATTTAAACAAAAACCAAAGTTGCGATTCGGTAGGGCTTAGGAGGGTCCGTGTTAGGTTAGTCAAATCTAATTAACCTAATAATCCGTTAACCCCTATAATAAATAAAAAAAATATTTTTAGAGGGTCGCGATAGACTGGCGACTCCGCTGGGGAAGGAGTTTTTAAATTTTCGAAGAAAGATACCAGTTGGAATAGTTGAATTTTTTTCAAAATTTTAAAAGTCTTAGTGGACTTAGGCCAATGAAAATTTCATGGATACCTCGCTTCTGGCGATCTTGTTTGGGACTTATTCTATAGGTGTTATATGTTTTTGTAGGATGGGAGTTATAAGGGACGGAGTGTTTGGCTAACCCCTTTGTTTTGCAGGCTCGGTGTTTGGTTTATTTGTTTAATTTCGCATATTTTTAGAAGCACTGTTTTGATATCAATTGTTGTGCATGTCTTGCATACTCTGAGGATCACGACACCTGCACACACAAGCGTCTAAACCTAAGTCGCGAAGTTCTTCCTAGAAAACCATAGATAGGGATCGAATATGCAAAGCTCTTGCGTCGATTACGCTCGGGTTGACCATATTTTATCCCGCTCATTATCTGAATTGACAATTCTTCCCATTGTGATTTGATTGCGCGGAGGGTAAGGTTGTCAATTCAGATACTGAGGGCCTTTTAGGTCCATACCCTGTCTCTCCTTCTTTTATTTTCTAGAGTCCACTCCTCACTTGAGTCATGCGCATGACTATGTGATTTGCATTTCTCCAAGGTAAAAGTAAGTTCTCTAATTTTATCTTGTATTTATTTTCGGTCGGTCCATGCTAGGTGTTAGTCAGTTTTTGAGCTTGATATTACGACCATTCTTTTAAAAGAAAATAAAAATTAAATTTGTCCCTCATTTCTTTTAAAAAAAATTTTTTGAAAAAATGATGTGAAAAAATCCATTCATGGGAATTTTATTAACCAATAAGGGATTTTTGTCATGTTTTTATTGCTTCAATAAAAATGAAATTTTCCTGAAAAAATTTTCCTCTGAAAATTTATTTCAATAAAAAGAAAAATTCCTTCAAAAAAAAACTCTAGTAGACATCAAGTGATTTTATCACATTTTTCAAATTATAAAAACTTGCAAGAAAATTCTTCTCGAGAAATTCGCTCATGTTTTTCTAAGAAAATTTTCTCTAAATAAAATTAGACTAATTGAGCAATAAGAGATTTTTGTCATGTTTTTCTTGCTTCAATAAAAATGAAATTTTCTTGACAAATTTTCCTCTGAAAATTTATTTCGATAAAAAGAAAAATTCCTTCAAAAAAAAAACTTTGGTAAACATTAAGTGATTTTATCACATTCTTTCAAATTATAAAAACTTGCAACAATAATTCTTTTCGAGAAATTCGCTCATGTTTTTCTAAGAGACTTTTCTCTAAATAAAATTAGACTAATGTCTCGGGGGAATTTTGTTAACCAATAAAGGATTTCTGTCATGTCTTTCCTGCTTCAATAAAAATAAAATTTTCCTGACAAATTTACCTCTGAAAATTTATTTTGATAAAAAGGAAATTCCTTCAAAAATTTTAGTAAACGTCAAGAGATTTTGTCACATTCCTTTAAAAAAATAATAAAAATAATAAAAAAAGAGAGTAATAAATCTGCAAAAACATTCTATATCAGAAATCAACCCATTTTTTCCTAAGGAAATTTTTTCTAATTTCTCTATAAAATAGAAAAATCAAATTGGACTAATATAGGAGTCATGGACCGACATTCCTTGTGTCGCATACTAATTATATCCTTTTCTTTTGCAGGGAGATCCTAGATACCCCAGACGGGTGTAAAAATTAAGTTCAATAATATATCAAGAATCATTTTCAGAAATACCAAAAGACGAAAAACACCAAGGCTTCAACCGTTAATTCTGGGGGGCAAACGAACACTGTCCATCTTCGACAGACAAAGTTGTGTCAATCCGTAAACTTGTATGGGTAGTGTATTCTGATATGACGGTGGATTTATACTGATTAAACACAGGGGCATATTTAATGTATTACAGAGGATTCCGCGTCTTTTGAAAGACAATATGGATTATATAATCAGAAACCATGAAATAAGTACCTTAACCTGATTAAATCAACCAGAGACCGGTCTTAAAATTTCCTCGGATCCGAAACACGCTGAGGGTTTTAGAGGACCGAAGTTCTATTAATGAACGTGGCCCACAGGACACTCCCCCGATGCTACAGGTGCCCGATACATACGAGTGGACACTGAAAGCAACAAAACACGGTTGAAGTGGAGCACGCAACAAATGGCCGAATTTATTGGCACATTGATCGAGTGGTGGCAGCTTTATTAATTTACATGATTGAACGCGGGTCTCTAGGCGGCTGGTGGAAAGCCACACTGAATGCCTCTCTAATGTTCTTGATATCATCGTCTACCACCACCCGCGAGAGCATCATGAAAAAGATTAAGCCTCAATATCTTCAGCACCCTAAATCGTTCCCTAGGAGAGGAGATGACAGGAAAACAAAAGTATAGACATACGAAACATTCCTTTTATTCCATACATCAACAGGTTTTACAATAGCTCACTAGGGAGGAAAGGTAAAGCCAAACTGGGCCCTGACAACCATTACGAAAGAGCTCAACTGACTCTCCAGACAGTTGATGCTTTGGGTGCACCGCGCGCTCTCGGGATTAAGCTCCGCGAGCCTAAAGAAGAGGCGATCGCGCTTCTCCTTAGCCTGGGCCATACTGGCCTCATAATGCTCGACGGCAAACTCCAGGTCCGAAATTGCCGCCCTCTCGAAAGCAATGTCTGCCGTAATGTCATCAAGTCTCTCCTGCAGCCAACCGCATTTGCACCTCATCACAATATTGCCCGGCTCTTGTTCGGAGTAAGTTTGGACCAAGGCCAGACGGTCTACCAACTTTCCCCTCTCACGAACCAGCCACGAAAGCTGATCGTTGGCAAACTTGAGGGCCTTCTTGTGATTATCAGCCACAAATATGACTGTTTCCAGACGCTCGTGCCGGTCTTGGTAACGAGCTTTCACGACGGCAGTCACAAGGACCGTCTCATAAGCGCGGTTATAGGCAGCCAAAAAATTGATGAAGATGGTCGAGAAGTTCCGGTACTCCTTCCCTAGTTGGGTACCCTCAACAGAAGCAGCGTCCACGGTCCTGAATAAACCGAGGCTTTCAGCCTCAACGGTAGAGTTTTTGGCTATATGAGCGTAACCTCTACCAAGAAGATTGTAGAGTCTTTCCCACCCAGCCAGGACTTCGGCGGAGAAGGTATGGTTAAGAGAATTGGCCATTTTTGAAAGCAGATCACGAAAGAAAGAAGGAGAGAGGCGAGGTAGATGATCGAAATGCGAAGGCGATAATCTGCTTCAATTTAAATACTGATTTCACAGGGGCAGTCCTTATTGGTCAGGTTTTCCTATCTACCATTCTCTGTCGGCAACACCCCCGCTGGCTCGAATCCGCGTCAGACGGCGACCTCGAACCAAACAAATCCGAAATTTCTGCAGAAAATTTGACGAGACCCCGCCACTTGAAAAAAGAAGAAAGAAAGGTGACTTGAGTGGGAGACAAGGAAAATGAGATTCGTCTTTATAGGAGAACTCGCCAGCAGATCGATGGTGGAGATGACGACGAGAGCCCTACCACTAGGAAAAGACGAGAAAAGACGACCTGAGCGAGAGATACGATGAAAAGAAAATTGAGAAAGACAGAACACTCGGGAGAGGCAATACAGTTGCTAAACCCACGTCTAATTTTAAGGGAGGCATCTTCTTGATAATTCTCATTCGTGCTCGAAAGAGAGACTCTTAAAGCATACGCAGTCTCCCAGAAAAAATCCAGAAAGTGAAAATACAAGAAGAGATAGCAAACTTTGAGAAATTGTTAACAAAATCGAAGATGTCTCAACCCAACACACTTGAGAGTTATCGTCACCTGCTGAATATGGGAGAGGAAGAGTTCGAAGCCATATTTGGGATCGAGCCCATAGAGCCCGGCCTTTCCACCGACGATATCCAAGAGCCCGATAAGGACAAGGACAACAACGGTAAAGGTCAAAAGAAGCGTTACCGTCGCCATACTGAGGAGCAACTACGAAAGCTTGAAGATTTCTTCAGAACGTGCCCTATGCCAGATGGCAAACAGAAAATGGAACTGAGTCAAGAGCTAGGACTTGAACCTTCGCAAATCAAGTTCTGGTTTCAAAATAGACGAACCCGAATGAAGACTCGTCATGAGCACAACGAAGCCGAGTTTCTAAGAGTTGAAAATGAAAACCTCCGCGTGGAGAACAAGATATATAAAGAGGCTTTTGACTCCGCCACCTGCTCCAACTGCAATACTCTCCTCACCCTCGATGAAATGCATTATCTGAGGATCGAAAATGTACGTTTAAGAGGTGAGTTAGATCAGTTCATAGCAGGATCAAGTTCTGTTGGAGCAAGGTACGAAAAGACCGAGACTATGGGACCAGCATGGATGCCTTCTGAGGAGGGGAGGTATTGCCACCAGGCAGGTGGCATTGACGACGAACTCGCCGCCATGATCAGGCAGTTTGATGATGATGAAGCACCAGGGCTTTAATGTGCATACGGATCCTGTATTTTAAAACTAGTGATCACGAGACCTGCAACCCGGCCGACGCGTACCTGATCCGGAATAACGCTAGCTGATCACTTAAGAGCTTGCAAAGGGAAGAAGATCAAACCTGGACGAATACATCTACTTAGTTTCATCTCACGTTCTCGACTTTTATCGATGTCCAAAATTAACGCGCAAGTTAGAAGTAATCATTTCCCTTTCCCCCTATTAAATGCTCGGAGCCGTTAACCGCACAAAACTCGAAAAAATTAATATCGAGAAGAAATCCGCGTAAATCCGAAGGGTAAATCCGTATCGTTTCAAGTTACCCTCGAACTACCCAGGTTTTAAAGTTAATCCCTTCAATTTTCAGGAGTTTTCAAATTGACTCGAGAACGTAATTATACCCAAATACAAGTTAAACAAAATTTGGGGCAAAGCAACTCATGGATATTACCACAGAGTGGACAGCTTCAGATAAAAGAAAATGCGAACGAGGGACCCGAACAATCTCAGACATGGGTAATTCTGTATCGTTCTAATTTGCACATAATCATCTCGAGTCCTGAATTTTTCCATTCTTAACAGGGATTGCAAATTACCTCGAGAAATACCGTAACAAGGCCCAAGGTGATACAACAGGGCCGCGTTAGCCCCAAGGATTAACCTTTGAAAAGAAACCCCATGGACACCTATGGTCCAATGGACCGAATGGTATGGGGGATGACAGTAGGTCCGAAATATCCCGAGTTCAATCCCCAAAGTGGGGAATGTTGTATGTATTATAAATAAATGAAACAACTTTTTGTACATTACTTTTTGCAAGCAGAAATACTCGACGAGTAATACCGAAGTCAATATTTTGCCACATTCTCGGCTTAATGGTGAAGCATCCAACAAAAGTCGAAGAAAACTCAATCCAGCAAAATTGGTAAAAGACTTGTCCAAGGCATTCAAGATGAAGGGTAAATCAGTATCGTTTCTAATTTATCCCTTTTAATACTGTTGGATATGTCTCTTTTTCTTGTTACAGGAAATATTTGTACTAACATGTAACATGTTGAAGGAGACAAATTCAAAAGAAAATGATGATCATCTGACAAGATCTATTCTGGTGAAAAATGGGGCAAATTAATCGCAAGTTCTGAAGCGAAAAAAGCAAATACGTCTTCCTTATCTCGTTTGATTTCAAGAATAATTTCTCTGCTTTTTGCAGGGGCATTCAACCGCTAAACCATAGCGGTCGCTGTCATTGAACAAACTGAAATGCTCCCTCACCCATATGCTTCATCGTGCAGGGGCAAAGTTTGAGACGAACCGCCCCTCGACATAAGGAGTAGGTTTCCCAATTTGTTCGGTCCGCCCACATACCAGGGGCAATTCAAATCTGCCCATATTTGCACATTATATAAACACACATGATGCTAAAAATTATTACATCTGCATTGTGTTTACACAGTTCATGAATTATGCATGACCATTCTGCGTGTTTAATTTACCAGCTACAACTTAGAGCATAAACTACACAGGAGACATCAAATGTGCAAAATGGAGGCATAACAGGATGAGGAAAGGCAAACCATTTCCACACAGGTCTAACATTTTAATCTACAGATAAACAGCCTTTCTCCAGAGTGAGAGCAAGCCCTTTCGGAATGAAGTCCCCTATTCAGATATCATTCGAGGTGTTCATACTATAAGAACCTCCTTAAACAGAAGTGGTAATGCAATACATGATCCATATGTTGATCGATTGCATCATGGGTTATTACACAGGCTGCATTTAATCATGGCAAACTTAGCTGTACAATTTTGCATGAACCAATGAACGCATTGATGAAAATGCTTGCACATGTTACCTCTGACATTGCCTGACAGGCAACACATTCCCGGTGTTCCAGTTACCTTCCAAAGTCTTGAAATTCATTCGGTGATTATTAAATGAACAAGCCTGGTTGTCGAGAAGCCACCAAGCATTTCTTCCAAATTCTCAGGTAAGTATATCTTCAACCTGAACATTTCAAGAGAATGAATTATGACGGTTGTTGGAATACTCGAATCCATTGCGGTACATACAGGTATCCACTTTCTTCAATAAAGCATGATTTGTCTCAAGGACAGAAATGTTCGAGACCTTTTGATCTCTGCCTCTTTGGTTTATTCCTAAAGCGACAGGAGAATATAATTTGGGTTTGAGCTTCTGCAGGATTCCTGGTCTCCCTCAGATTTCAGAATGGCACCCTTTGAGGTACATCAAGCCCTTCTTACAGGCAAACCAAGTCCTTCTTACAGGCATAAAGTCCTTCTTATAGGCAAATCAAGTCCTGCTTACAGGCAAACAAAGTCCTACTTACAGGCAAAGCAAGTCCTTCTTACGGGCAAATCAATTCTTTCTTACAGGCAAATCAAGTCCTTCTTACAGGCATAAAGTCCTTCTTACAGGCAAATCAAGTCCTTTTTACAGGCAAACTAAGTCCTTCTTACAGGCACAAAGTCCTTCTTACAGGCAAATCAAGTCCTTCTTACAGGCAAACTAAGTCCTTCTTACAGGCAAACCAAGTCCTTCTTACAGGCACAAAGTCCTTCTTACAGGCACAAAGACCTTCTTACAGGCAAATCAAGTCCTTCTTACAGGCACAAAGTCCTTCTTACAGGCAAATCAAGTCCTTCTTACAGGCATAAAGTCCTTCTTACAGGCAAACAAAGTCCTTCTTACAGGCAAAGCAAGTCCTTCTTACAGGCAAAGTAAGTCCTTCTTACAGCCAAATCAAGTCCTTCTTACAGGCACAAGTCCTTCTTACAGGCACCAAGTCCTTTCTACAGGCACCAAGTCCTTCTTACAGGTATCTCCATGGGGTGACCTACCATACGGGTCAAATCTCAATCAAAATTTAATCAGTAGAATCCTTTTATTAGGAATCTACTATGGTACGACCCACCATAAGGGTCAAATGGTATGACCCACCATACGGGTCAAATTTTAATTCAATTTTTAATCAGTAGAATCCTTTTATTAGGAATCTACCATGAGTTGATCCACCATACGGGTTCAGGTTCAACCACCCTAAAGTTTTTTTATATATATAACGAATCCTTAGGTTCTCATTTCATTTTCAGAGGAACATTTATGTCACGACTCTTTTTATTTCCTTGTATTGAGTCGATTAGAATTCAGGTGTCATCTCGTCTTTGAAATGAACCTCTATCGAGCTTCCTTTCAAAGAGGGGCAGCTGTTGACGCCTGATTTTTAATCATTTTTTATATTGGTAAAGTAATAAAAAAATCCATAAAAATTCATAAAATTGAAAAATCAACTTTGGGGACCTTAGCCAAGCCTAGAGAACTAATTTTGACCAAAAAATGATTTTTCATATTTTCAGTATTTTTTAGTATTTTTATTTTCGAAAATTCACGAAAAATAAAGAAAAAATGAGAAAATTGTAAAATCAACTTTGGAAGCCTTGGCCAAGCCTAGGCAACCATTTTTGAACAAAAAATAAATTTTCATATTTTATATATATTTTTTAATTTTTTTAAAAAGAATACAAAAATACTTGAAAATTTTGGAAAAATAACATTTGAGGCCAAAAAAAAAAACACAAAGATAGTTAATATTTTTATTTTAAATCTATTTTCATATTGGCCATCGCAAATTCAGAAAAATCCAATTCGAGTCACGTGTTCCTTCACGAGTATAATCTCGAATCGGGCCTAAAAAATTTTAATTTGAGTCAACTTATTTTTAATTTTCACTTTTTATGAGTTGTGACATTGTCTTCTAATATTTTAAATTTTCATCTTGGCTCAATTATACCCAGAATGACTCAATTTTACAAAAGGGCTTTAATTAAATTCTGCATTATTTTCAGCGGCAAGAAATGAGCTTAAATTTGACATGTGGTAAATTTTGGTGTGTCAAAAATTGTGAGGAGATTTGGACTTAAAGAAATATATTTTTTCATGGACTGAATTGTAAATACTTAAAATTCAAGGACTAGAGTGCAAATACCTAACTCTTGAAGGATTATTTTACAAATAACAAAAAGAAGAGTTAGTGGATAAATTAGAATAGAGAAGGGAAGATGGAGAAGAGGAGATGAAGAAGAGAAGTTGGAGAAGAATAGATGGAGAAAATAAGATAAGAATAGAGAAGGGAAGATGGAGATGAAGAAGAGTTAGTAGAGAAATTAGAATGGAAGATAAGAATAGAGAAGGGAAGATGGAGATGAAGAAGAGTTAGTGGAGAAATTAGATAGGAGATAAATATGGAGAAGGGAAGATGAAGATGAAGAAAAGTTAGTGGAGATATTAGAATGTGAGATAGAGATGGAGAATGGAAGATGAAAATGAAGAAGAGTTAGTGGAGAAATTAGAATGGGAGATAGAGTTAGTGTAAAAATTAGAATGGGAGATAGATGAGTAGATTATAAAAGGAGGAAAAAGTGAGCTTGAGAGGCGGAATTTTTTGGAGAGAAAATTTGAAGTGTTTGGGAGAATTTTTTGGAGAGAAAATTTTGGATGTTTGAGGGAGTTTTTGGAGATTGAAGAAAAATTTGAGAGAAAGAAAATACCAAAAGAGAGAGAATTTTGAAGATGATGGGAGTTTAAAGCTAGGGATTTGTCGCGACCCTCTAAAAAAATTTTAAATTTTAAAAGGGGTTAACGGATTATTAGGTTAATTAGATTTGACTAACCTAACGCGGACCCTCCCAAGTCCTACCGAATCGCAACTTTGGTTTTTGTTTAAATGATTTTAAAATTTGGAGTCGCCACTAATCGTTCTTGGTAGGTCGATTAGAAACCTAAATAAATTAGCGGGAGAACTAATTTATTCCTGCGAACCAGAGATTATGAGCTCGGGGACTTGGTTACACTAGTTAATTAAAACTAATGCCCTTTCGGTACCTTAATTTCATGGATATCCTAATTCGGTAACTCAGACTTGGTTTATTCCTAAGGCTTTAGTAGGGTATTCTCTTTTGTGTTTTCACTTTTTAAATAGGATGCATGGATGGTATATATTTTTATTTGTTATATTTTTTTAAGTGTTAAAGATTCCCTGAAGCCGAAAGAGGGAGTGTGTTAACGACTTCTGTGCAGTATTACGACCTACTTATCTTTTGGGTCTGATGATTCAAAAATTAAATTATAGAAAGTACATGACAGTGAATAAACACCTCCAATGGGAGGCCTAGCATTGGCTTGGCTCTTCCCTTTGGGATTTAAGGTACATGTATTTAAGTTGCAAGTATTTAAACTACTGTAAGTAAAAACCTCCAATGGGAGGCTAAGCATTGGCTTGGCTCTTCCCTTTGGGATTTAAGGTACAGGTATTTAAGTTGCAGGTATTTAACTACTGTAAGTAAAAACCTCCAATGGGAGGCTAAGCATTGGCTTGGCTCTTCCCTTTGGGATTTAAGGTACATGTATTTAAGTTGCAGGTATTTAACTACTGTAAGTAAAAACCTCCAATGGGAGGCTAAGCATTGGCTTGGCTCTTCCCTTTGGGATTTAAGGTATAGGTATTTAAGTTGCAGGTATTTAACTACTGTAAGTAAAAACCTCCAATGGGAGGCTAAGCATTGGCTTGGCTCTTCCCTTTGGGATTTAAGGTACAGGTATTTAAGTTGCAGGTATTTAACTACTGTAAGTAAAAACCTCCAATGGGAGGCTAAGCATTGGCTTGGCTCTTCCCTTTGGGATTTATGGTGCAGGTATTTAAATTGCGGATGGACTTTGTCCTCTCCATTCTGGGGTATGAATTCTTTAAAATAAAATACAACGAATTGATTCAACAATTTGAAATTTGTGCGCGCTTGAGGACTCCTCCAAGCCGATTTTGTGCTTCCATAGGGTTGACCATTGATATAAAGCTGCGGCTTCCTGACATAAAATAGAGTGAAATGTCAGTATACAAAATATGTGCTAATCTGCACCTAAAACCAGAAGAGTGGAAAGAGTACTTATCTCCCATTTTTTTGGGAGGGATTTCTATAATTGATTTTCGCTCTCTATGTTCCCAATATAGAGAGTTTCTTTTGAATTAAGAGGGACTTTTAGTCACAGATCAGTTGAGAAACCGGTGGACAGCTTAGGAGCTTGTCTGGGCCGATTTTTGCATCTCGACGAGATTTTTGCTGTTGACGTAGAGATATCCTTCTCCTGACATAAAATATGGAAGAAAAAGGAGATGGAGAAAGTGTATACAATTTGTGCTAATTTGCGAGTAAAACCATAAATAAATGAATAAATAAAAACACTTAGCTTGAATTTGTTTGCTCGTTGACGAGGATGAACTCTTGATTTATATTGATCGATGAAGGAATTTGTGATGATAACCCCTAGCTTTAAACTCCCATCATCTTCAAAATTCTCTCTCTTTTGGTATTTTCTTTCTCTCAAAATTTTCTTCAATCTCCCAAAACTCTCTCAAACATCCAAAATTTTCTCTCCAAAAAATTCTCCCAAACACTTCAAATTTTCTCTCTCAAGAATCCCTTCTCAAGCTCACTTCTTCCTCCTTTTATAACCTACTCATCTATCTCCCATTCTAATTTTTCCACTAACTCTATCTCCCATTCTAATTTCTCCACTAACTCTTCTTCATTTTCATCTTCCATTCTCCATCTCTATCTCACATTCTAATCTCTCCACTAACTCTTCTTCATCTTCATCTTCCCTTCTCCATATTTATCTCCCATTCTAATTTCTCCACTAACTCTTCTTAATCTCCATCTTCCCTTCTCTATTCTTATCTTCCATTCTAATTTCTTTACTAACTCTTCTTCATCTCCATCTTCCCTTCTCTATTCTTATCTTATTTTCTCCATCCATTCTTCTCCAACTTCTCTTCTTCATCTCCTCTTCTTCATCTTCCCTTCTCTATTCTAATTTATCCACTAACTCTTCTTTTTATTATTTGTAAAATAATCCTTCAAGAGTTAGGTATTTGCACTCTAGTCCTTGAATTTTAAGTATTTACAATTCAGTCCCTGAAAAAAAAATATTTCTTTAAGTCCAAATCTCCTCACAATTTTTGACACACCAAAATTTACCACATGTCAAATTTAAGCTCATTTCTTGTCGCTGAAAATAATGCATAATTTAATTAAAGCCCTTTTGCAAAATTAAGTCATTCTGGGTATAATTGGGCCAAGATGAAAATTTAAAATATTAGAAGACAATGTCACAACTCATAAAAAGTGAAAGTTAAAATAAGTTGACTCAAATTAAATTTTTTTAGGCCCGATTCGAGATTATACTCGTGAAGGAACACGTGACTCGAATTGGATTTTTCTGAATTTGCGATGGCCAATATGAAAATAGATTTAAAATAAAAATATTAACTATCTTTGTGTATTTTTTGGCCTCAAATGTTATTTTTCCAAAATTTTCAAATATTTTTGTATTTTTTTTTAAAAAAAATTTAAAATATATATAATATGAAAAATTATTTTTTGGTCAAAATTCGTTCCCTAGGCTTGGCTAAGGTTCCCAAAGTTGATTTTCAATTTTATGAATTTTTATGGATTTTCTATTAATTTTCGAAAATAAATAAATAAAAAATACGTAAAAATACTGAAAATATGAAAAATCGTTTTTTGGTCAAAATTGGTTCCCTAGGCTTGGCTAAGGTCCCCAAAGTTGATTTTTCAATTTTATGAATTTTTATGAATTTTTTATTACTTTAGCAATAGAAAAAATGATTAAAAATCAGGTGTCAACAGGATTAGCATCACAAATTCCTTCATCGATCAATATAAATCAAGAGTTCATCCTCGTCTACGAGCAAGCAAATTCGAGCTAAGTGTTTTTATTTATTCATTTATTTATGGTTTTACTCGCAAATTAGCACAAATTGTATACACTTTCTCCATCTCCCATTTTTTCTCATATTTTATGTCAGGAGAAGGATATCTCTACGTCAACAGCAAAAATCTCGTAGAGATGCAAAAATCGGCCCAGACAAGCTCTTAAGCTGTCCACCGATTTCTCAACTGATCTGTGATTAAAAGTCGCTCTTAATTCAAAAGAAACTCTTTATATTGGGAACATAGAGAGCGAAAATCAATTATAGAAATCCCTCCCAAAAAAATGGGAGATAAGTACTCTTTCCACTCTTCTGGTTTTAGGTGCAGATTAGCACATATTTTGTATACTGACACTTCACTCTATTTTATGTCAGGAAGCCGCAACTCTATATCAATGGTCAACCCTATGGAAGCACAAAATCGGCTTGGAGGAGTCCTCAAGCGCGTACAAATTTCAAATTGTTGAATCAATTCGTTGTATTTTATTTTAAAGAATTCATACCCCAGAATGGAGAGGACAAAGTCCATCCGCAACTTAAATACCTGCACCATAAATCCCAAAGGGAAGAGCCAAGCCAATGCTTAGCCTCCCATTGGAGGTTTTTACTTACAGTAGTTAAATACCTGCAACTTAAATACCTGTACCTTAAATCCCAAAGGGAAGAGCCAAGCCAATGCTTAGCCTCCCATTGGAGGTTTTTACTTACAGTAGTTAAATACCTGCAACTTAAATACCTGTACCTTAAATCCCAAAGGGAAGAGCCAAGCCAATGCTTAGCCTCCCATTGGAGGTTTTTTACTTATAGTAGTTTAAATACTTGCAACTTAAATACCTGTACCTTAAATCCCAAAGGGAAGAGCCAAGCCAATGCTAGGCCTCCCATTGGAGGTGTTTATTCACTGTTATGTACTTCTTATAATTTAATTTTTGAATCATCAAACCCAAAAGATGAGTAGGTCGTAATACTGCACAGAAGTTGTTAACACACTCCCTCTTACGGCTTCAGGGAATATTTAACACTTAAAAAAATATAACAAATAAAAATATATACCATCCATGCATCCTATTTAAAAAGTGAAAACACAAAAGAGGATACCCTATTAAAGCCTTAGGAATAGACCAAGCCTGAGTTGCCGAATTAGGATATCCATGAAATTAAGGTACCGAAAGGGCATTAGTTTTAATTAACTAGTGTAACCAAGTCTCCGAGCTCATAATCTCTGGTTCGCAGGAATAAATTAGTTCTCCCGCTAATTTATTTAGGTTTCTAATCGACCTACCAAGAACGATTAGTGGCGACTCCAAATTTCAAAATCATTTAAACAAAAACCAAAGTTGCGATTCGGTAGGGCTTGGGAGGGTCCGTGTTAGGTTAGTCAAATCTAATTAACCTAATAATCCGTTAACCCCTATAATAAATAAAAAAAAAATATTTTTAGAGGGTCGCGACATTGACTAATTCCATTAGTGATATCACGCAATGTCCTATGAAACACCGACACTCTCTAAAAGTTTGCATGTCGTCTCCAGTACTCATTTGACACTCTCCAACATACGATCAACCCGTGGTTAGTACTCCAGACATATCGGCGACACATTATTCTAGTATCTCGACATGTCATTTTGACACATGTACGGGTCAATTTTAAGCACTTTCAACAAATTAGGAATCAAAAGATAAATTTATCGAAAATATATATATACTTAAGTCATATACCTAGCCACCCTAAAGTTAATATAGTCAGCCAGCAAGAAAAAAATTAATCTTGTTGTAACAGGAGAAGAATAAGAAACGTAATTAATATACGTGTCCTAATATGTCGAAATTCTCTATTTTTTCAAAATGATTTGTCGACGTGTCTTCTTGTGTCATGTCTCGTGTCGATGTTGATGCTACTTAGGTAATGACTTGTCGACAATGAGTAGTTGTTCTAATATTATATTTATATCCAAAGGTTGAAACTTGTGGGGGCAAATTTGGTGTTTACACAATCATATGCATGTTTTTGAGGAAAAAAAATAAGAAAGTTAAAAAAAATTAAATTTATTGCACTTTGGCCAATATAGTTATAAACGTTATGGCACTTTGCCAATAGAGTCCATCCAATTTCTTAATTTTTTAAAAAGTTTTCTAATTTTTTTTCTTTTTCACTTTTTCTTTCTTTTCTCCAAGCCTCGAAAGGGCCTAGCCCTCTTCAAACTTGATAGAAAAAAGAAGAGGAAAGAAAGAAAAGGAAAAGACAAAAGAAAAAACAAGAGAAACATAAATAACTAAATTTAAAAATATTATAAAAAATTATTTAAGTGATTGATAGTTTCCATAGGTGGCACCACAATCATCTAAGTTATCGATTTTCGGTTAGAATTGGTCAAATTGACTCAATTGATAGATTATCAATAAATTTAGGACCCGATTATCAAAATTAAAATGTTGATGATTGAATTAACCAAAGTGTAATAATAAGTTTATGACTTTTTAGATAATTTTTCTTATATTTTTCTTTCACCTAATTATGTAACGAGGCTTCTTCAAAGTGCAATAATAGGCTTCGACCTCCTATGCTATTTTCTAGTAAATCTGTAACCTATGACAAAGTAATAATCTTTAAATTATTTTCTCAAAGGAATTCTTACTTAAATTTTCTGTCATATCTGACGTACATACCCAGCATTACTGCTCTCTACTGAAGATACCTCTCTAATGGGTTAAGGTAGATTTTCACATTTGTATATTCAAGGAAATAATTGTCCAAAAATTCATAAACAGGATGAACGAAAACCAGTTAGCCTTACACCTTTCAATTGTGTTACTTTTATCCTAAACTTTTTGACAACTTGCAAATTTACCCTTGAACTTTTCAATTGCGCCGATCTAATCCTAAATATTATTATGATTTGCCAATTTAGGCTTAAACTTTTTAACGAATTGCTAATTTAATCTTCATAGCGAACTAATGCGTGTTAGCCGACTCTGATGTTGAAACTTAATGTCTTGTGGGTCAAGGTCGATTTTCTCTCATGTATATTCAAGTTCAAGCTTTCCAAGAGCCCCGCTACCGCATTGGGATGACCCCGACTCTATCTACGATGGCGAAACCCTACAAAAGAAAATTTTATTTATTATCAATTAAATGTGGAAATTCGAGTGTCATATTATGGCAATGTCCCCTAATACTTAGATTCTTAAATTAACTAGATGGATGTGAATTCCAACATTTATTATCAATTAAATGTGGAAATTCGAGTGTCATATTATGGCAATGTCCCCTAATACTTAGATTCTTAAATTAACTAGATGGATGTGAATTCCAACTTTGAATGACTAACCGAGAAAAAATTCTCCATTTTTTTTTTTCAGTTGTAAAGTTATCTCCAGTAATACCAAATTCTATCTCTTAATTGTGACCAATTGACAAAAGGTCAGATTTATTGAAGGCTTGGATTTCTTGTATTTACAACCACGCACTCCAACCATGCACTCCACTTGTATATGGTTGTGACCCTGATCATCTTTTTTATCAAGTGCAAAACAAGGTAACTGGAAATTTCGATGGTAGTTTTCGTTTATCAATTTTGTCCACTCGAAAAGTTTAGAGTTAGAATTGCCACGAATGGAATAGATAAATTCCAAGCTTACGAAGTACTCTACTGATCTTGCAAATAAGATAAGATGTGAGTCAAAAATCAAGTGGCTGAAGTTTGCAACCTGTTTAAGGAGGGCGGTCAACCGGTTGGGTGGGCCAGTCTGCCAGAAACATGGAGTGAATGGGATTTCTTGTAGGCTGACCATCTTCTTGAGGCCCAACAATAAATGGGCTGGGCCTGGCGAGGACTCGAGTTGCGACCTGGGCTCTCGGTATAGTTATCAAAGTTCTTAATTTAAATATGCTTTTTATTAGTTACTCGATCTTGATATATAAAATCTGCAGACAGCAAAAACTAAAAAACGAGGGTCAATCTATTGATATAGAAGAAAAAGCAGTACATCATACACGATTACACATGGACAAAAGTAGTAAATAAAACATGGCAAAGCACTAGAGTTACTCCCCATGTAGTTTTCACTTTTATTAATCTATTTGAAATCCATTAAACTATAAATATACATTGTATGACAGGCCTTCCCTCCTATGTTATATATCACGAAAAATCTCATACTGATATATTTATAACAAATTTATCCCAAACTATTTTTAAACCATCAAAAAACCCTAAATTGATTCACTTTTGTAAAATTTACCAAAAATTAATACTTATGTGATAAATTTACCCTCCGTTAATTTTCATTAAATTGGATTAATACTACAAAAAAAAACCCTAATTTGATACACCTATCATAATAGAGAGTAAAAATCTCAAATGTGCACATTTGGTAATTGATATGTGTCATCCAATAATTATATACATATATATATAATTGTTTATTAGATTAGGTAGCTACTTCCAACGCCCTCTCTTTGACTCTCTCCCCTCCATATCTCCCTCTTAAGTTCTTAACCACTCTCTCACCTTCGCCTCCTTTCTCCGTTCCTTCCATTCTCCACCAATCTCTCTTCTTGTAAAAAATTTTATGCACCGGCGTGGAGCGTGTTCTCATCCTAATACCATTGGCATACACACAAATATCTCAATGGTGACTTAAACATAATGTATACAAACATTCGATTGAAAAAGATTGATACGTTGCGCCGTGTGACTTATTCTTCAGCTTAAAATCTCTTTCTAACAAATTATTAAAATGCCACAAGGGAAGTCCACAAGCAATTTTTAGTGAGTCGCAATACCGGCACATTAGAGCACAAATTAAGATTACGTTTGTTTCACGAAAATTGAATGATTAAAAAAAATAAAAATATGAAAATGATCGCTTATAGTGCTCAGGATAATAAATGAATACAAATCTTTTCATCCTCCATGAAATATCAAGACATAATGAAAACATCATTATTAGCTAATTATTTCAAATATAAATCATTATTTTTTAAAAAAATATAATTTCTACAATATTTATTTTCTGTGAAATAGGTCGAGTCTAAACGAGCCATGTATCGGCCACAAACGGATAAAAATCTATTCAATTTAAGATTATTTATCAATACATTTTAGCAGAGAGGAAAGAAAAGGTCAAAAAAGCAAAGCCCTCCCTTTGTATTTTAGCGAGGGTTAGAGGCAAGAACGTGCTTAATTAATTAATTAACTAACAATTGATTATACACGTATTTGCTTAATTCTTTATCGGAGCTACTGAGATTTTTTCTTTTCCTTTTTTGTCGGAATCGGAGCTATTGAGATGGACATGCCATCAAACCGGCAAAAGAAACACAGCTTTCATGGAAAACCCAAGCGCAAAATTTCTTTTAATACGTTGTTGGGTTCATTTGAAAACAAAACAAAGCTTCGTTCCAAACGCATCCTTCTCTGTTTCTTGAAGCAAAATTCCCTTCAGCACTCCCCATCAATCCCCTGACCTGGAAACCTCCATTTCATATTCCAGCGAGAGTCCCGTTGGGACTGAAGACTAAACTCTAAGGTAACCCCTCAACTACTGCCCCTCCATTTGACGTCCTACCGATACATGGTGAGGACCCTTCATATAATGCCCTGATCCCAACCCCATGGTCGTCCTTCTCACCTAAACCTCGAGACCCATTCCGATTTTGGCCCTCAGGGTTGGGTTGGAGGTCGAAAGATGAGGGCTTGGTTGTGGGTTTTCGCAGTCGCGCTCGTCGAGGCGTTTGCTCGGAGTCTTGGTGCAGAGCAGAGGCTGCACACGGAGCGGATTGCAGGTAATGATCCGGGTCGAGAGATGGGATACACACACACACACACATACATATATTTTTTCCTGAATGGTTTAAATGTGCGTGAGTTTGGTCTTGTTCTGCGTGATGTAAGTCATTGTGCCATGAGCTTCAGTTGAGAAATGGTCACTTCTATGGAACATTTATCAGTTCTTGATGTTGGAAGAGGGCTAGAAAATGTTGAGCTGAGGGTGGTCTCAGATGCAGCTTATGAGGGTGTTGAGACCGGTGACCGGAGACATAACAGATGATCGATTGGCTGTGTTCCTCCATGGATGAGATGCATTGTGGGTAATGTGTATAGGACTAGATTCATCTCTTAAGCATTTCACCTACATCTCTTGGACGGATATTGCTTATAAGACATATTGAGTTTTCTTGAGGTGGGAGCGCGAACAGTACGTTGATTAGTTTTCAGCTTGTAAATGAAGTAATCTATCCAATTTGGCAGTCTGATGCAGTAGTCATGCTGGATAATGGTTATTACACTCGATATTTTTGTTTTTGTTTTTGTTCTTATAGATTGCCTTAGTGCCCTGACCTAGAGATCATCACATATCTTGTAGGATTTACTTTTATGGAGTTTAACTTTGTATTAGGCCCTGACACATCCGGATTGTTGAAGAATGCTTCTTTGACTACATGAACTGATAGATGTGAATTGGGGACCTTTTTTCTGTTTTCTGGGTACTGTCAATTGTGAACCTGCTTTTACGTGAAACTCTAGTTTAGTTGCTAAAATCTTGTAAAGATCCTTGGACTCTTACATGGATGTGAGATGATTGATTTCTGAGAGAGCTGGGAATTTATTTATGCTTTGGATAATGATTGACAGGAAGTGCGGGTGACGTCCTTGAGGATAATCCAGTGGGAAGGTTGAAAGTGTATGTTTACGAGCTCCCAAGCAAATACAACAAAAAACTCCTCCAGAAGGATCCTCGATGCCTCAACCATATGTTTGCTGCTGAAATCTTCATGCATAGATTCCTATTATCGAGCCCTGTTCGCACTCTTAATCCTGAGGAAGCAGACTGGTTTTATACGCCTATATACACCACATGTGATCTTACACCCACTGGTTTGCCTTTACCCTTCAAATCTCCTAGGATGATGAGAAGCGCAATCCAACTAATTTCTGCAAATTGGCCATATTGGAATCGGACAGAAGGGGCAGACCATTTCTTTGTTGTCCCACATGATTTTGGAGCCTGCTTTCATTATCAGGTAAAATTTTGTCGATATATTCCTATTTCAGAATACTGTGCTTAGATGTCAGATGATAAATAAGCCTTTTAATTTTTGCTTGAAGACAGAAAGAGATGACATGAAATCCCAGCTCTTATAATGTTGCTGATATTTATGTTCTAATGAGATTTAGTTGATCCAATATTTAATATAGTGAAAGAGGAATTCTGATAGTAGTAGTTTATCCTCAGCTTTGTCCTTGTATATGACACAAAGAAGAAAGAGACACAGATGAGGCTGATGGAGGTCTATCATTTATGTTGGTTTTTGGTTGCCATCTCTATGTGATCCAATCGAAAATCCTCTACACGTTGGTTTTTTCTGAGCGGATTGCCGTCTCTTGAGCTTGTAAGATCAGTGGGTGACTTGGTCTTGCTGAGACACATCTATGGTTGTTGCTGGGTATCTTTTTTCGCAGGAAGAGAAAGCAATTCAGCGTGGAATTCTGTCATTATTACGGCATGCTACTTTGGTCCAGACTTTTGGACAGAGAAACCATGTGTGCTTGAAGGAAGGTTCGATAACGATTCCTCCTTACGCCCCACCTCAGAAAATGCAGGCTCACCTGATTCCTCAAGACACTCCTCGTTCCATCTTTGTGTACTTCCGTGGCTTATTTTATGACGTGAACAATGACCCTGAAGGTGGCTATTACGCAAGGTAAAAATCTAATTCTCTTTTTGCAATTTTACACAGTGATTAGAGGTAAAGTAGTGTTACTCTTGTATGAGCTGTCTTTTGTGTTGGTTGGGTGAGAGCACTGCCTTGACCTTTTCTTTGGTTTGCCCAATAGAGGAGCAAGGGCAGCTGTTTGGGAGAACTTCAAGGACAATCCACTCTTCGACATCTCAACCGACCATCCAACTACATACTACGAAGACATGCAACGGGCCGTGTTCTGCCTGTGCCCCCTGGGGTGGGCCCCCTGGAGCCCTCGGCTTGTGGAAGCGGTCGTGTTCGGCTGCATCCCCGTGATCATAGCGGACAACATCGTCTTGCCTTTTGCGGACGCCATTCCATGGGAGGAAATCGGAGTTTTTGTGGCCGAGGAAGACGTCCCCAACTTAGACACAATCTTGACGTCTATCTCTCCGGAAGTGATCTTAAGAAAGCAGAGGCTTCTCGCAAATCCTTCAATGAAACGGGCGATGCTGTTCCCTCAACCTGCTCAATCAGGAGACGCCTTCCACCAGATACTCAACGGACTAGCTCGGAAGTTGCCACACCACAAGAGTGTTTACCTGAAGACTGGCGAAAAGCTCTTGAACTGGACGGCCGGCCCGGTTGGGGATCTAAAACCATGGTAAAAACTTGTCAGCGCTTTTGTTTGGCGCATCGTTTTGTGTGGTACATAAGACGTATATAGTTGAGAGCGGTTCGATTATACTTCATACGACAAGGTAGAAACTATACGAAAGACCGCCTCCGCCTTTAACGAGCGCTTGGACTAGGCTACAATGGTGTTCAAGGCAAATCTACAAACCAAACTGAATCGGCTCGAAATTCTCGGTCTATCAGTTTGTTAGTTTGGTTTTGGTTTGGAAAATCGGCAACTTTATTTTGGTTCTGACTTTGGCATTCCATGCTGAGTTCCCAACTGAGCCAAACTGACAGAGTGTATAACCGCACAGTGGTTTAATTTCTTATCGTATTCCTGTGAGGCTGATGTAGTCACAAGCTTGCTCAGAACTTATCCAACCGTGCAAGGGAAAATACTGTCGCGTGAAAGATAGCACAAAATATAGAAGAGAAATGCTAGATGTATTATGAAATCGCATCTAAATGTGCTCAGTCTTGACTGGATGTTAATACAAGAGGGACCCATGTTTGGCATGTTTGAACTTTAAACTTAAAAAAGAACCTTCTCCTATCAGTTTGGGAGCACACTCAAAGTCAAAGGGTGGTTTGGCTTTTTATTGAAATAGGGAAATCAATAGTATTTTTCCTCGATAATTATATTCGAGAATTTGAAATTTATGATTTTTGCTAGTGCAAATCTAATCACTTCACCTTTGGATTGTATGCTAGAATTAGCCGGGGGGCGGAGATACAGTGGTTTGCCCTGCGATCATCTTTCCACACGCAAAAAAATGAATAAATAAATTAAAAAAAAAGAGAGAGAATATAACTATGACTAGATGATATTCTCACTTAAAAACAAAGTGCATTGGATGAGATGGCAAAGGATAATTCTTGAGCACCAATTGCCACAGCTTATGATTCTTATTCTCCAAAATGCCAGAGAGTAGCTTTCAAAGTGTAAATCAATAGTACTTTCCCCAGAATTTGACATTTATGATTTTTGTTTGTGCAAATCCAATCACTTCACCTTTGAATTGTAAGGTCCAATCAGCCATGAGCCGGAGACACGATGATTTACCCTGTCATATAATTTCCACACAAAGAAAATGAATAAGTCCAAAAGAGAACGTAACTAAGACATGACGAATTTTCACGGGAAAACAAAGTGCAGTGACTGAGATGAGCAGGGTTCATTCTTGAGTACCGATTGTCATAACTTAATAATTTTTTGTTCTCCATAAATGAAGAGAGAAGCTTTCAAATGGTGAATGAAGTCGTTTTCAAAGTGTAAATCAATAGTACTTTCCCTCGAGAACAATTTGAAATTTATGATTTTTGTTAGTGCAAATCCGACCACTCTACCTTTGAATTCTATGGTAGAATCAGCTGGCTAACGGCGACACAGTGGTTTACCCTGTGGTCTTCTTTTTGCATGTAGAATGAGATGGCTAGGGTTTATTCTCGAGTACCAATTACTATAGCTCATGCTTCTTGTTCTCCATAAATGACAAGAGAAGCTTTCAAAGTGCGGATCTCACTTTTAAAGTATAAATCGATAGTACTTTCCCTTGAGAACCATACTGCAGAATGTAAGATTTATGGATTCTGTTAGTGTAAATCCAACCACTTAACCTTTGAATTCTATGGTAGAATCAACTGGGCGCCGAAGACACGGTGGTATTCGTTGTGGTCTTCTTTCTGCACATAGAAAATGAATAAATCAGTCAAAAAAGAGAATGTAACTACTAACTAGGACAAGACAAAATTCTCATGGAAAAATAAATTGCATGAATGAGATGGCCAGGGTTTATTCTTTGGTACCAATTACTACAGCTTATACTTCTTGTTCTCCATATATGACAAGAGAAGCATTAAAGTGAGGATGAAGTCACTTTCAAAGTATAAATAAATAACACTTTACCTTGAGAACCATATTCAAGAATTTGAAGTTTATGGTTTCCATTGGTGCATATCCAATTACTTCACCTTTAAATTCTATAGTAGAATCAGTCGGGGCTCGGAGACCCGGTGATTTACCCTATAGTCTTTTTTCCGCACATAGAAAATTAATAAATAAGTAAAAAGAAGAAGAGAGAATGTAAGTATGACAGGATGAAATTCTTACAAAAAAAAAATGCAGTGGATGAGATACCACAACTCATATTTCTTATTCTCCATAAATGATAGAGAGAACTTTTGAAACTGTGGTTGAAGTCACTTTCAAAGTGTAAGTCTGTGATGCCCCCAAATTCATGCGCCAGGGATTTAAAAAAAAAAAATTGATTGAGAAAGTGTCGTGGGAACCCCGACTTTCCCCTATTTCGGCTGAACCACCCCCACCCCCCATCAACTCTTTTCCTTTCCTCCGTCTTTCACGTGTACTTGCCCCGGATTACTGTAGCTCGGGGAAAGTTTTCTGCTCTTTCTTTTTTTCTTTCTTCGTGCCGTCGCTGAGGTCTTCTTTCTTCAGCTTCCTTTTTCTTCTTCCTCCGGTTTCCTTCAGCTGATTTGGATCGTTTCGCCTGCTTCTTCGTCGCTTGCTAGCAGCTGGTCCTTCTTCTCTCTTCTTCTTCGTTCAGCTGCACTTCTGCTACAGCTCGTGTTCCTTTTTGCTAGATCTTCTTTTCTGCTTGGTTCCTCTCGGTCGCTGGACTCGCGGTTGGTGGAACCTTCTGCTGCTGCTTGTTCCTGCTCCAGCAGCCGCCGTGCACACGCCCGCGCGAGCTCCAGCCACTCTCCGCTCGAGTTTGCCGTCTGCCGCGCAGTAGCCACCACTCGTCGTCCCCGGACGAATTGAGTGGGTCAACCCTAATCTCCGATTAAGTCATTAATTACACTTAGATTAATTTAAATTAAATTAATATTAATTTAATTAGTTAATCATGATTGGTTTAAGTTAATAATCCTAATTAGGTTAAATAGTCACGGTTAGAATAATTAAACTCACTCGACTTGAAGGCAAGGCATCGGGTTACTTTCTTTCTAAATGGGAGCGAAGTCACTTCCGGATTCACTGATTAAGGAATGAAAGTCGAAAGAGAAATGAGTTAGCTCAGGGCGTGAACTAAAATAGATAAGAAAGCAGAGTCAGACTGGTTTAAAGAATAAGGGGAAGAGGAAGCCTTTCTTCAGAATCTATTTAGTAATGTATCAAATCCCGTGAACGGTTAAGGTCAGTAGTCTTTACTCGGAGTAGTCACTAGGAGAAAGAAATAGCTATCTTCAACCATTTCACCAGCTTGAATCTCCTTCAATCCATAAACACGTGCAATCCCATCTCCAACTGAGATCACTCGACCGATCTCATCCACTTGAAAATTCGTGTAAAAGTTGGTAATTCGACTTTCTAATAGAGTCGTTAGTTCCGCAGTTCTCTGGATACTATCTCTGTATCCGTCCATTAGGTGGAGTCCACTTGAGCGTACTACTTTGCGACGATATGCCGGACTTGTTCAATTGGTGAACTTGAGAATGTCGAGGCGCTCCACAATGACTTGGGCTTCTAGAATGGACGCCATCTGGAGGGGTCATCATTCCCCCCGAAATTAAGGAAAAGGTACCTGTTATAAAGGGGGCTCCTTCGGCTGTCATCCCCGAGAAGAGGCTGGTCCAATTGGGGAATAACAACCGGTTGAGGTATCGGCGGAGCTTCGGGGGGAGTAACCGGTTCTTCCGGCAATGGCACTGCTAAGCCGCACCCCCGAAACTAAGGAATAAGACTTCTACCCTTTAGGTAGTCGTATCATCCTTCCAAGCCCCTAAGCAAGGAATTTTGTTACGGATCAGCCTGACTCTTCAGGCCAGCATCTTCTGCCGGTCGATAAATTCCAGAAAGCACCTCTGACTTTTGAGTGAGACGGCAGTTTGAATTCCAAGAAATGGGACCAGTACCAGACTGACTAAGACTAAGCTAAGAACCACTTTGCTTCTTTCCAGTCAACGGATTTTCACTCTCCACTCCATTTCATCCCTTGCTCGAAAACATGGGGTATGGACTTGGGGGGGGGGGGGGGGGGAATAACTACGTTTTTGTCGTAGTCGACTTTTCGGATTCAGTAAGATGGCCATTTTGTACTAGGTCGATGCGCTGGCCAAATTCTGCTAAAAAAATGTAGTGGTCTACTGCTGTCTTTATAAAAAATATGCTGCAATCTTCAATCATCGTTCATCGAGCAGTCGGGAGTATTAAAATTTAATTAATTATTTTTGGGCTAATAAATAATTCTTATTGTTCTTGAGTTAATTATTATTATTAATTTTAATTAATTAATTTGGATGAAATTATTTAATTATTATTTAGTTAATTAATTATGGTGCTTTAATTAATCGCGATCTAAGTAAATAATAATTACTAAATTAATAATTATTTACGATGAATTGTCGATTAACTTTATTAACTTATCGATGGATGAATCTTTGTTAATTTTTCTAATTCACGATTAATTATTTATTTATCTACTTGTTATTATTGATTTATTCTAGGGTGACTATCGAATAATTATGTATATGTCGTATGCATATTGATAGTTGATTGCACTTATTTAAATGTAAAATCTAGTGAATAATGTGCATAATCATATAGCCGTATCCGAAGTCAAAATCTCATATTTGAGCATGAAAAAGAAAATTGCCTTAAGCCAAGTTTTGAGCATGACCATGTGATCATTTTAATTAAATACAAAGATAATAACTAGCTTGGTTGTCTGGCGTGCTTGTGTGATCATATATTGATTACTATCGCTCGGGGGATGTCTCGGGAATGACGCTTGATAAGTTCGTGCCGTGTCAGTCGGAATCACACAACTTATTGAAAGCACGATAGTCTGTGTCGTCAGACTGATTGAATGCCAGTTGCAACTTGTGACGGACTGAAGTTCTTACAAGAATGCCTAATATATCCGTGCCATGTCGATCAGAATCACATGGATTATTGGTTGCCGTTGCCGACGGAGCGGGACGACGCTCGGTCATGTTGAAAGAGCACCAATTACCTAGTGTTCTGGGCACCAACTGTCTAATGTGTCAGTTACCAACTGTATAGTGTGTCGGGGCCAAGTGCCCGTTAATAATTGAAAATCACATATTGCATAATGCCTGAGAGTTTAGTATGTGTGTTCTAGTTATTGCATTAATTTGGGGGTAATCTAATTGTTAAATAAATCATTGTACTGTGTAGACCACTGTTGACACCTAATTTTTAATCACCTTTTCTCTTTTAAAATTAATTAAAAAATCTATAAAAATTCATAAAATTTAAAAAAATCAACTTTAGGGACCTTGGCCAAGCCTAGGGAATTCGTTTTTTTTTGTAGTTTTCCCAAGAGAATGTAGAGTAGATAGGTATCCTAGCACATGTATTGCCCTATGCTTGGCAAGCAAGTTAGTGCCATTTATATGCAGACTTGTCTAGGAGGCTCTCAGGGAAGGATTGAGCAAAATGCTTTGAACAATAGAAGTAACTAAAAATGCGGAAGCTGGCCTTTACTCCTACAAATCAAAGATTCTAATTATGAGATTTCACTACATTAGATAATTTAAACGCTTTTTCAGTACGTTTTCTCTATATATAAAAGGTTCATATACAATCTGCATCAATTTTACTACTCTCTAATTCTTCTAACATGTGAAAAGTGTTAACACCTCGTGGTCGAGCAATGAAAATAATCAACTAAGCAAATTAAAGTAACAATGAAGTAAAATGTTAACAAAATCTAATGAGTCAAATTAAACGTACGCTAAGCCAGGATGCATGAATGACATGGTGTAAGTTCCTAAGTGCTAGATGACATGAATACTAAACTATATGAGATAGAATTAGCTATGCAATAATTAAATTAGATGAAACCCAAACAGGACACTAATCAAAATTTGCCAGTTTAACTTTTATTTATTTATTTAATTAAGCTAATTGTCAAATGATGAAAACTAGAGACGTCGAAATTACTTAAATGCCAAATTCAACTAATTAAATGTTAAAATTAAATAAAGACCGATTCAACCAAGAACCAAAATTAATTCTTTTAAAGCGAAACTAATTATATTGCCGAAATTCATACATGCCGAAATTGAAACCAAATATACTCTAGTTAATCAAATGGGGAATCTATTCAATTATGCATCTCAACTAATTAATTAGTAAAACTAAATACCGAAACTAATTAATTAACTGATCAATTACCGAAGTTTAGAAAAGAATCTGAAATCGACTAATCATCTAAATTATTTAATTAACTAAAGGGAGAATTAAATAAGCTCCTAAATTCACCACTCACACAGAACTGGGCAGAAGCAGGTTTCGTGTGTTGTGGCAAAAACTTTGTTTATACGTTGGTTAGATTTTAGCCATTCTTCCGAACTATTCCTTGCTTCTTCGACTAATTCGTCAAACTACGATTTTGTTTGCAAAATTTCCATCGTTTTTTATTACTCTTAACGCTCAAGCTTGCTGCAGATTGTGATTGATAGCGAGCTGCTGGTATGTTAACTTGCATTTACATTGTTTTCTCGTGCTTTGCTGCGAAATGTTCATACCTCTGCACTTCACCACCATGCTTTTGTTTCGTCGGTTAATTAACCCCTAGGAGAATGGGTGATTAACATATTATTAATGTGTTCTCTTGATGATGATTTTATTTTTTATTTTTTATTTTTATTTTTTTATTATTATTGTCGCGCGTTTTTCGTCGATACAATGCAGCCCCACCGTGATCCGTTCATTTAACGACGTCACCATCGATCTGTACTAAGCGTCACTAGGACCCTGATGCCTGCTTAAGAAAATGATTTAACATTGCTTTGGACAAATTGGGTCCAACTAAGCAAATGAGGCAGCCACTTCCTTCTCACCAAACACCCACGTGCCAACTACATCCCACCACCTCACGGTCATCACCATCTCAGTCGATCTTTTTGGTGGCCAACTTCATTTTGGTTGCTAGGGAGCTGCAGGTCCAAAAGAGGGGGGGGAGCTCTCTTTCCCCATTTTTCGAAAATTTTCTCCGAGTCCCACCGAAAAAAAAAAGAAGATGAACCGCTAACGCGACGCTCTGGTTAGTTGAGGCATCCACTTCTGTGCTCGAGGATGGAGCGGAACCATCTACGTTTTTCTTCTCTAGCGTCGACCCCTAGTGAAGGCGCTCCAATGGCTGGACCAGAACATCCTTATGTGAGCTCGAAAACAGAGCTGAAACGTATGAAGCAATGGCTGAAGGATCACCATCGCGGATCCTCCAAAAGATGATCCAACAAAGCGACTAATCTATAATCCAAGCTGTTAGATTTTTGTCCTACGTTATTTTTGACAAGTCCCCACTGAACTTCAACTCAACCGCCCACTATCAAGTATCCCAACTTCTACCATCCTTTCCTCTCGCCGAAATGCTAAGTCCACTCCCTCGGTCTCACCTCAGCAAGTGGTGCTGAAGTAGTTACGTCTCCCAGGTGATCACACTTGAGTGAGTCTCCACATGGTAAAAATGGAGTTTCAAAGTTGTTCTTCTGCTAGGTCAGCCTCTCAATCTATCTTGGGGTCTCATTGTCTGCAAGTGGATTGTTTAACATGTTAAGTTCTAATATCTCTTATGCTGCCGTTACAAATTCTCCTCTTTCGTGATTCCCTGTTGCTGTGGCGAAATTTATGACTCTAGGCTAAAGATTTGTCATGCATGATTGATGGACTCTTATTTAGTGGGATGTTGTGGAGTTTATGTTGTTCTTGTCTAGCATTTCTAGTAAATGCCTCATCCTGTTGGTTAACATGAATACCCAGTAAGTGGCTTCTTTGGAAAACCATGGCATCGTAAATACAAGATAAAAAAAACTTGCAGTCGTCACTCTTTAGCATCGGGATGTTGCTGGGTAACTGGGCCGGTAAAGAGTTAGTTAGGTTTAAGTCAATTGATATTTAAGTGGGATTGCCTAATCTTTTTCATTGATTCGTGACTTTGATCCAACTAAGCTAAGAAGGGGCTTTAACCTTACAACCTCGGTTGGATTAGCACCTGACCCGATCCATTCTTATTATTTAAAAAAATAAAAATAAAAATAGAGAATCAAGGAAAATCTAAGAAATAATAATAATAAAAGAAATATGTAGGAAATGTCTCTATTTGCCTACTGCGTCTAATTATGTTCAATAGGTTTGCTTATCAATTATTTTTTCAAGTTTAGCTTGTAGGAATTAGCCTTAATTTAGTATGTGAACGTTCGAATAATTTATTTCGTACCATGTCTCTCAACAAATGAATTAACCTGGCTATTAAAAATTAATTCGAAATGTTTACTTTATCCTTTAATTTGACGAACTTCGCTAACTATTTATTTTGAGTAAGTGCATGCCTCAAATACTGGATGCATCAAACCGATATTCCAGCATGACGATCAACGACGAGTTTCACGGAGGTGTAAAATCGGCCCAGACAAGCTCCTAAGCTGTCCACCAATTTCTCAGCTGATCTGTGACTAAAAGTCCCTCTTAATTCAAAAGAGACTCTCTATATTGGGAACATAGAGAGCGAAAATCAATTATAAAAATCCCCTCAAAAAAAAAAAATGGGAGATAAGTACTCTTTCCACTCTTCTGGTTTTAGGCGCAGATTAGCACATATTTTGTATACTGACAATTCACTATATTTTATGTCAGGAAGCCGCAGCTTTATATCAATGGTCAACCCTATGGAAGCACAAGATCGGCTTTGAGGAGTCCTCAAGCGCGCACAAATTTCAAATTGTTGAATCAATTCGTTGTATTTTATTTTAAAGAATTCATACCCCAGAATGGAGAGGACAAAGTCCATCCGCAATTTAAATACCTACACCATAAATCCCAAAGGGAAGAGCCAAGTCAATGCTTAGCCTCCCATTGGAGGTTTTTACTTACAGTAGTTAAATACCTGCAACTTAAATACCTATACCTTAAATCCCAAAGGGAAGAGCCAAGCCAATGCTTAGCCTCCCATTGGAGGTTTTTACTTACAGTAGTTAAATACCTGCAACTTAAATACATATACCTTAAATCCCAAAGGGAAGAGCCAAGCCAATGCTTAGCCTCCCATTGGAGGTTTTTACTTACAGTAGTTAAATACCTGCAACTTAAATACCTGTACCTTAAATCCCAAAGGGAAGAGCCAAGCCAATGCTTAGCCTCCCATTGGAGGTTTTTACTTACAGTAGTTAAATACCTGCAACTTAAATACCTGTACCTTAAATCCCAAAGGGAAGAGCCAAGCCAATGCTTAGCCTCCCATTGGAGGTTTTTACTTACAGTAGTTAAATACCTGCAACTTAAATACCTGTACCTTAAATCCCAAAGGGAAGAGTCAAGCCAATGCTAGGCCTCCCATTGGAGGTGTTTATTCACTATCATGTACTTCCTATAATTTAATTTTTGAATCATCAGACCCAAAAGATAAGTAGGTCGTAATACTGCACAGAAGTCGTTAACACACTCCCTCTTTCGGCTTCAGGGAATCTTTAACACTTAAAAAAAAATATATGACAAATAAAAATATATACCATCCATGCATCCTATTTAAAAAGTGAAAACACAAAAGAGAATACCCTACTAGAGCCTTAGGAATAAACCAAGCCTGAGTTGCCGAATTAGGATATCCATGAAATTAAGGTACCGAAAGGGCATTAGTTTTAATTAACTAGTGTAACCAAGTCCCCGAGCTCTTAATCTCTGGTTCGCAGGAATAAATTAGTTCTCCCGCTAATTTATTTAGGTTTCTAATCGACCTACCAAGAACGATTAGTGGCGACTCCAAATTTCAAAATCATTTAAACAAAAACCAAAGTTGCGATTCGGTAGGGCTTGGGAGAGTCCGCGTTAGGTTAGTCAAATCTAATTAACCTAATAATCCGTTAACCCCCTTTAAAATTTAAAATTTTTTTAGAGGGTCGCGACAACCACGATGAGATAAGTTGCATGTGATTAACCGTTGGATTGCTTACGTGTTGTCACGCTTGTTTAGGTTGCCTAAGTAAATCAATACCCTAATTGGATTTAAGCGTTGACTCACAGAGATATTTATATCTTACCTGTCGTTGATAAATATTTTTCAAGTCAATAACTTTGGAGATATATTGTTGTGGACGATGAGGGTGTCGTGGCCTCTCTTTTGAAGTAGATATGAAGTTAACTTTATCCCGACCCATTGTCCTTTTGCTGATCTTAAGAAACCACCTCGAAATATCATGTTATATAAGTTGTAACTTCTATAGGGTTAACGATTATCTACTAATAAAAATAGTAATCTTTTGCTGAATTGACTGTTGTTGTTTGATCTATTGTCCTGTTTATCTATCTCTACTATTTTAGTGATTGTTTGGGAGTTTCGCGTTCCGCATGTGTATAATTATAAGATAAAAATAAATTGATTGATAATGTATTTGGGACGTCACCTTTTTATAACTCGAGGATGTCACAAAATCAATGGTTCCTTCCCTCGAGAGCCATATTTGAGAATTTGAAATGTGTGGTTTCTATTGGTGCAAATCCAATCACTTTACCTTTGAAACCAATAGTAGAATCAGCCGTGGTAGAAGACACGAGGGTTTACCTTGTAGTCTTCTTTCTGCATGCAGAAAATGAATAAATAAGTCAAAAAAGATAATTGAACTAGGACAAAGACTTTCTCACTAAAACAAAAGCCGTAGATGAGATGGTCAGGGTTCATTCTTGAGTACCAATTGCCACAGGCTATGCTTCTTGTTCTCTATAGACGACAGAGAGAAGCTTTAAAAGTGTGGTTGAAGTCACTTTCAAAGCGTAAATCAATGGTACTTTCCCTAAAGAACTATATTCAAGAATTTGAAATTCATGGTTTCTATTAGTCTTCTTTCTGCGCATAAAAAATGTATAAATAAGTCAAAAAAAGATAATGGAACTAGGACAGGACAGTACTTTCCTTCGAGAATCATACACGAGAATTTGAAATTTATAGTTTTTGTTAGTGCAAGTCCAATCAAGTCAGTGGTAGAATCATCCATGGTAGGAGACGCGGTGGCTCTGCATATAGAAAATGAATAATTAAGTCAGAAAATACAATGTAATTGGGACAAGACGAAATTCTCACAAAAAAAAATTGTTGTAGATGAGATGGCCATGGTTCATTCTTGAGTACCAATTGTCACAGCTTATACTTCTTATTCTCCATAAAAGACATAGAGAAGCTATCAAAGTGTGGGTTCAGTCGCTTTCAAAATTTAAATCAATACTTCTTTCCCTCGAAACCATATTTGAGAATTATGGTTTCCGTTACCGCAACTCCAATCACTTCATCTTTGAATTCTATGGAAGAATCAGTCGTCGGTCAGAGAAATGGTGGTTTACCTAGTTTTTTTTTTTTTTTGCACATCGAAAATGAATAGATAAGTTAAAAATGTTAATGTATCTAAGACAGTAGGAAATTCTCACAAAACAAATTGATGTAGATGAGATGGCGAGTACTGATTGCCACAACTTATGCTTCTTGTTCTCCCTAAATAACAGAGAGAAGCTTTCAAAGTGTGGTTGAAGTCCCTTTCAAAGTGTAAACCGATGGCACTTTCTCTCCAGAACCATCATCGAGAATCTGGAATTTATGGTTTTTGTTAGTGCAAATCCAATCGCTTCACCTTTGAATTCAATGGTAGAATCAGCCACGACAAGAGACACGGTGGTTTAGCATGTAGTCTTCTTTTTACACGTAGAAAATGGATAAATAAGTCAAAGAAGACAATGTAACTAGGACATGACAAAATTCTCATAAAAAAATGCTGTCGATGGGATGGTCAAGGTTCATTCTTGAGTACCAATTGCCAAACCTTATGCTTCTTGTTCTCCATAAATTACAGAGATAAGCTTTTAAGTGTGGTTGAAGTCACTTTCAAAGTGTAAATCAATGGTCCTTTCCCTCGAGAGCCATATACAAGAATTTGAAATTTATAGTTTTTGTTAGAGCAAGTATAATCACTTCACCTTTGAATTCAATACTAGAATCAACCGCGGTAGGAGACACGATGGTTTACCCTTTAGTCTTGTTTCTACATGTAGAAAATGAATAAGTAAGTCAAAAAAGATAATGAAACTAGGACAGGACGAAATTCTCACAAAAATAATTGCTATTTATGAGATGGCCAAGGTTCATTCTTCAGTCCCAATGGCCACACCTTATGCTTCTTGTTCTCCATAAATGATAGAGAGAATCTTTCAAATTGTGGTTGAAGTCACTTTTAAAGTGTAAATCAATGGTACTTTCCCTCAAGAATTGTATTCGTGAATTGAAATTTATGGTTTACGTTAGTTCAAATTCAACCATTTCACCTTTGGATTCAATGGTAGAATCTGCCATGACAAGAGACACAGTGGTTTATCAAATAGTCTTCTTTTTGCACATAGAAAATGATTAAATAAGTTAAAAATCTTAAATGTAACTAGGATAGGACAAAATTCTCACACAAAAAAAATGATGTAGACGAGATGGCTAGGGTTCATTCTTGAGTACCAATTGCCACAGCTTATGCTTCTTGTTCTCCATAAATGACAAAGAGAAGCTTTCAAAGTATGGCTGAAGTCACTTTCAAAGTGTTAACCAATGACACTTTCCGTCAAGAACCATTTTCGAGAATTTGGAATTTATGGTTTTTGTTAGTGCAAATCCAATCACTTCACCTTTGAAGTCAATGGTAGAATCAACCACGGCAGGAGACCCGGTGGTTTAACCTGTAGTCTTCTTTTTGCATGTAGAAAATGAATAAATAAGTCAAAGAAGATAATGCAACTAGGACAAGAGAAAATTCTCGCAAAAAAAAAAATGCTATAGATGAGATGGTTAGGGTTCATTCTTGAGTACCGATTGCCACAGCTTATGCTTCTTGTTCTCCATAAATGATAGAGAGAAGAAGTAAAGTGTGGTTGAAGTCACTTTCAAAGTGTAAATCAATGGTACTTTCCCTCGAGAACCATATATGAGAATTTGAAATTTATAGGTTATGTTAGTGTAAGTCCAATCACTTTACCTTTGAATTCAATGGTAGAATCAGTCGCGGTAGGAGATCCGGTGATTTACCCAGTAGTCTTCTTTCTGCAAGTAGAAAATGAACAAATAAGTTAAAAAAAAAAAGATAATGTAACTAGGACAAGTCGAAATTTTCTCGAAAAAAAATGTTGTAGATGAGATGGCCATGGTTCATTCATGAGTATCTACTGCGACAACTTATATTTCTTGTTCTATATAAAAGACAAAGAGAAGCTTTCAAAGTGGGTGGAGCCGCTTTCAAAGTTTGAATAAATAGTTCTTTCCCTCGGAACCATATTCCAGAATTTGAAATTTATGATTTTCGTTAGTGCAAATCCAAGCAATTCGTCTTTGAATTCTACGGCAGAATTAGTCGATGGTCGGAGACACGGTGTTTTACTCTGTGGGGTTCTTTCCGCACGTAGAAAATGAACAAATAACTCAAAAAAAGAAAACGTAACAAGGTCTAGACGAAATTCTCACCAAAAAAACGTCTTGTACTTCTTGTTCTCCATAAATGATAGAGAGAGAAGCTTTCGAAGTATGGATGAAGCTGCTTTCAAGGTTTAATTCAATAGTACTTTCCCTCGAGAACCATATTTAAGAAAATGAAATTTATGGTTTTTATTAGTGCAAATCCAATCGCTTCACCTTTGAATTCTCCAGCGGAATTGGTCGGGGACACGAGGGTTTACCCGGTGGTCTTCCTTCTGCCTGCGTATAAAATGAATAAACAAATCAAAATGGAGAATGTAACTAGGATAGAACGATTTCTCCCACAAAAAAAAGAAAAAACAATGTGGTGGATGAGACAGCTAGGGTTTATTCTTAAGTACCAATTGCCACAACTTATGCTTCTTGTTCTCAATTAATGACATGGGGAACCTTTCAAAATGTGGACGAAGTCGTTGGTCGTACCGTTGTCAAATGGAACGGGAAGATCGCGAAAAGTGTCGTAGGATAGTTTTTTTTTTTACTCGTGGATTCCACGTGGAAAAGTTCTCCTCACCATAATTCAAAGGTTATATAGGCTATGCTTCCTTTCGCACAGAAGGCAACGACATAACTGTAATAACTACTGTGGACAGTTGCTCTTAAGGCTAGGGACACATGCCACAATGCAGAAACTCCGAGTTTCTCGGCCATTTGGACAGCAAGTCGGATGGGAATACCGTCTTGTCGAGTTTCCGTGCGCTGTAAGTCACAGTTCAGCATAGTCAATGGAGCAGGAGGTGTTGTTGGTGGGAGGAAAATTACTGAAAAAAAAAATCTTAAATTTACCATATTCGCGTCAATATAATTTTAAAATTTTTAATTTTACTAATTTAATCTTAAAATTTTTAATAATTTTTCAATACAGTTCATTTTTATCGAAAATCACTAATATGGATATTGGCCGTCTTATATGGTGTGATCGACATTAACGCGGATAATTTTTATAAATTTTTATTTTCTTATCTATTTTTTTCTTTCTTTGGTGGAAAAAGGAAAAAAAAGAAAGAAAGAAAACAAAGATATAATAAAATTTCAAAAAAATGATAAAAGAATTGTAAAAATTATCCTCGTTGGCGTCAGTTTTGTCACATTAGACGGCCAGCATTCACGTCAAATTGGTTGGAAGGAATATATTGATAAATTATCAAAAGTTTTATAACTTAATTGGCCAAATTAAAATGCTTTGGACTCAACTAAACACAAGTGGACATGTGAGCACCGTTAAATTTTTCCAATCTTTCTTTTCCCCGCCTAAAACAAGGAAAAGATGAGGCGGTCATCTACTGGATTCTGTGTTTTGGTCTTAGAGCTAAAGTTGATCGTACCCTTGGCTGCGGCTTTCGTCCCAGGCCGATGCATCATAGAATATGAGTGGGTCTTGATGTAGTGAGACTGAGAGTCTACCGCAGAAGTTCAATATCTCATCAAGAGGGAGCTCAAGGCTGCACCTTTCAATAGATCTTATTGGATTCATTTTTACTCAAAAGCTTAATCTAATGAGTTATGAATCAACTTGAATATATTGACTACTTAATCCATATTAATTCTTTGACACGAGACTTCTCTAACACAATTTTCATGCGTGCATCTCAACATTCTTGCTAATCTCTTGCTTCTTCTTCAGCTTGGGCTCGGGCAAAGCTCCTTAAATTTGGGTTGCGACCTTGATCTGCCTCCGCATTTGCATACGATTTTGTCCCATACTACTGGAGACTCTTTTCGATGCCGTTCATCTGCCCAAAGGCAATTCGATGCTCTGTATGAGTCGCAGTCCGATCATCGTGCGCCGATCCATCTTGAGAATTCAAAGTTCTTTAGGAGCCAAACCTGACCGGCAGCTTTCAAGACCTGTACATGTTTGCGAGTGCCCTAGAAATCAAGGAGCATGGAACATTATCAGAGCGATGATCTTCGCTCCATAAAATGCTATTTATGGCCTATGTCAAATGACCTCTCTCGGATTTTGTTTTCAAGATAAACACAGCCTTGTTGAATAGAGAACATCGACCAATTGTGTTGTTTTTCTTCATTCTTGTACTGATGATATCGTATCAATGCAAGAAAAAAATGAGAGCTGACCGTTGCGATCCCTCAACTATCCAACTCGGCCCGAGGGGCAATCCGCGAGCGGCGGTGCTGCTCCGGTTGCCGAGTTCAGTTCCTCCTTTAATTCAGGTGCGGTGGCAGGGCTCTGTTGTATAGGTGGGGAATTCACCCACCAAAATCCATGTAAGTGTGACCGAGGTGGACGAAACTTTACTCCCATGTAGTTTGGAGTTGTTCCCCTGGTCACTGGTTCGAAATAATAATAAAAAATGCAGGTGAATGATTAAGATGAGTGAAAAGACTTGAGAGCATCTTTTGAGGTGCAATGAGGGTGGAGATTAATGGAAGATTAAGCAAACTTTCAATGAGAGAAAAGGACAGGCCAAATTTGCTATCTACCCCACTGACCCCTCAACACTTAGCCTTCCTCTCTTCAACTTCTCAAAGGTCTACATATACCGATGCTTTCACCATCCCACCTACTCTCTCTCTCTCTCTCTCCCCCCTCAGTGCTGTTTTGGTAGACAGCACCCAGAACAGAACGCAGACATCTTGCGGCCTAGTTACAAACGCTGCAAATTATTGATTCCTGGTCATTAAACAAATCAATGGGACCAAGATCCAAGGTAGAGCGGTGCAGCGTTTCATACAAAACAGAGCCTACTCTGTTTTCGCACATTTTGCCATGGGACTAAGTTTGAAATGAGGATTGGAGGACTGGTGGGTGTTGACTAAATCTCTGTTTTGTTTCTTTTTGGCTGATTTGACCACTAGCTCACCTCGCACACCCCATAATAAATATACCCAAAAATCATTGTGGGGGCTGAGGGCACAAAATTTGGGTGCAACTGAAGTTCCCAACCCATGATGAAACCACATTTCAAAGATCTCTCCTTTTACCAGTCTGTGAGCCACGGTCTGTTTCGTGTAGGCTGTTGGGTCCTCACGCTTTTGCAATCTCCTTTTTGATTGGAAACCTTGCTAAGAGTTTCTTTGAGGATGAGCATCTATGGATTCAGTCAACAGATGGCATCGGGTTTCTCTCTTGCTGGATAATTGCGTCCAATATTCACGACTTTTTCTTTTTTTTTTTATTAGACGCCGAGGCTTCGACTTTCTGTTAATCTCGTTGATACCCTCGAACTTGTATCAATAACCCAAAAATGCCTTCGTCCAAATGGCCGTTAAGAATACGGCGTGGCAATGTGCATGCCCATTGAAAATATGACCTGACTACACTCTTGGTCGACGTGGCGGCACATGCCACGTCAGATTAGTTTGCCTGTCATAGTTCACAAATGCTGTCATGTCAGATTTTTATCAGCTATTAACTATTATGAATGGAAATTTTTGGGTCACCTGTACAAATTTAGAAGCATTAGTAAGACTTTTTTTTTGTTTTTTTTGGAGATGTTGGTATCCCATAAGAAAATTTCGGATTTTTGTTTGGGATTATTCCCTTTTTTTTTTTGGGTGAGTATCTATGGATTTGATAGGGATGGCTTCAGTCATTGGCATTCTCTTTTATTTTCAAATTCACAGTAATCTTGATTTTCGTGGTGATTCTTTTGGTCTTGTGACAAAAAAAAAAACGACTGCAAACTAAGGAATTACCGACTCAAATTATCAACTATAAAAGGCTGCCATTTCAATCCGCTCGATTACGAGATTCATCGCGACTATAGCGAAATTAAAATTTTACCCCATTTTGTCGCCATTTGGCCTACATCTCTTCTTACTTTTGTCTAAATTTTTGTTGTTGTTGTTCGGTCTATGTTTCTGAATTGTACACCGAATTCCCTGGAATTCTCCTTGTACTCTGTACATTAATTAAGATCGATTTGATTATAGACTATATGGCGTCATGTCACTATAGTAAAAATCACATGTCCACCGTGAAATTATGTGTAATCACGTCATCATTCTAGTTGGCGAAAGAAAGACTAGAGAATACATAGGGGCGGCAGAAGTAATTTCAGGTTTAATAAGATCATGCATTTGTTCCTCTTATAAGCTGATAATTCAAAAACCATCTTTCTAGAGGATTTTACGTACGCATTGCACATCCACGAATTTAAAGTGACAAAAAAAGAAAAAGAAGAAAACAGTAAATGTGGGTTTGCTTAAAGCCACGTGGAAGATTGGGATCTGTAATTTTTTTCGAAATTAATATCACTAAAAATCCTAAACGTAATTAACTACGACACCAATACCTGAATTTTTTTTTTATCTCAGAAATACCACGAAAGAAGTCGAGAGTGGGTTGTTTGATGACACAAAAAATTATGGTGTTGTTGCAATTAGCATAGCTTAAGATTTTTTTTTCTCATAGACAGAGGGTTAATTTTTCTTATATGCCGGTACAAGTTTAGGGTATCAACAACTCGAAAAAAAAAGGTTGCGGTAGATGGATAGTGCTTTTGTCACATTTATATGAGTTTGGATGGCCAAAAAAAAAAAGAATTTCTGATATTATTATCGCAATCGTCATAATAATTTACGATTTTTAATGACATTTTCTCCTCTCCTCATCTCTTTCTGTTTTTTTTTTTCAAGTAGCTAGGAAGTGTGTGGGTAGTTTCGACCTAGCTCGACCGATCCACCTTCATGAACTATCCTTTAAATACGCGCTCTTCCGCACGGGCCTTCGCACATTAAAAAAAAATATTCCAAACAAAATTCCCATCCGGATCTTAAAATTCTTATGCAGCTTTGAAGAGGATTTTTTTCTTCTCTAAAACTATATGATCCCGACACGCCTCGCAGAGTTCCATTCCAATTTTGCTTTCGTCGCTGTACGTATTTTCAAATCGTCATCGTCTCGCATTGAATTCCTCCCTACTCTTTCCAAATTCTCTACCAACTTCTCCTCTCAAGCGACCGCAACATCATCCGAAAAGTCTCTTATCATGTCCCCCATCCATTTTGCCTAGCCTCGGACGTCACCTGACCTCTTGCTCGATTTCATACCACTATTCAACCGCCTTCGCACTTAGCCAGCGAGGCAAATTTCGCATAGAAAGAATCTAAAATTGTATATATTTAACATATTTATTCTAAAACTTATAACATGGTAACACATTTATCATAAACTTTTTTTATTAATAATTCACAAAGATTGGCAAATTCGCTTTGGGGTTGGTTCATGTTCTTGACTTCCACCCGTGACTCGGCACGAATAGATGAATCCGACCCCCGGTCATTGAATATATATTTTTTTTTTTGGCCTTGCGAAGGTTGCGTCTCTGCTGTAATGATGCAGTCTGACGATCCCTAATTGTGATCTCTACCAGCAACCCCCCGCACACACAAAAAAAAAAAAAAAAAATATATATATATATATATATATAAGGCCCACCAAATGTTCACAAAATGAAAAAAAATAAAAAATAAAAAAGGGGGAAATTTTGTTACGATCCCTCTGGCCACCTGCCCGTTGGGTCAACCGAAAGGTGGCGCGTCCCTTCTCCGTCCTCCTCCGCCTCCGCTGTTGCGTATAAAAACTGAGACGGCAGGGTCACGTTAACAAAGCCCGCCTCTCCCTCTCTCGCTCGCTCACCCACCCCTCGTCGCTTTCTCCCTCCGCTCTGCGCCATCGTTCGCGTCGCGATACGAGAAGCTGAAAAATCCCTCCCTCTCGCCAGAACCCCCCCACCTAACTCTCTCTCTCTCTCTGCTATGGCTACGATCTCGAAGCTCTCGAGCCCCAGCCCTTGCTCTTCGCTGCGGCCCTCGATCAGCCACCCCCGGTCGTCACGGCCTCTCTGCTTCCTCGACCTCCAGTCCCGGACCGCCTTCCAGTCCCGGCTCGCCGCCGCCGCCTCCTCCGGGCTGTCCGTGGGATGCAACCGTCGTTCCTGGAGCTCGTTGGTGTGAGTTCCTCTCTCCCTCGTGGCGTGTCCGCGTGAAATTTGCGCCTCCGTGTTCTCTCTGCTCGTGATCTGGAGCTTGCTCTGTTGGTTCCCGATCGTTTTATTCGTTTTCCCCTCCATTTCTGCTGTCGGTGTGCTTCTCTGTGCGCTGATTGGATGTGTGTTTTGTGCTGGAGTGACCGATCTCGTCGACTTCGACGTGGATCTCTGCATCTCTATCTTTGTTGTGGCCAATGCGGGCTACTTTGCTTCCTCGTTTTCTTGAGCATGTTCTTTTTCACTTTGTTTTGACGACCACGTATCGTTGACCTAACTCTCTTTGCACGGTTGATATAGTCTTCGAGGGAGTAATAGTAGTGCGGATTATGCAACTTATCTTAGATGTCCTCAAGTTTCGATATTGTACTTTTAGGATCATCTGATTCCCTACGGTAAATCTTTGATTTTCTGCATCTCAAATTGAAGTTCTCGGCGAAATTTTTTTGCTGTCAGAAAGTGGCACTGGAATTAGATTGGATTTGCATGAGCTGATCAATCGCTCTTTGTATCTTATACCTCATTTGCTTTGGCCGGGAATATATTCTCGCAGGGTCACGTGCTCTCAGAACGGTGCAAATGGCAATGTAGCCAAGAGAACTGTGCTTCATGATTTGTATGAGCGAGAAGGCCAGAGCCCCTGGTATGACAACCTCTGCAGACCTGTGACGGACCTGCTTCCTCTGATCGCCAGTGGTGTTAGAGGGGTGACGAGCAACCCTGCGGTAATTGGAACGATTCTCATTCTTCGACTGTGCTCTTGCTTGTATAGGAAGAATTAGGGGAAGAACTCCTGTGTTGTGCTTGTTTTATGGCCCTCATTGTGCAGAAATTTTCCCTCCTTACAAGTGTTGATTAATTTGCATAACAAGTTAAAGAGAATGAAACGTGAAAAGTTGATGAGGATAACAGGGTTTTCTTGAAGCTATATCAATATTTTGGTTACTCTCTTATTAGTCTTTATCCATGCTGACGACATGTCAAAATTAATTTGCAGATTTTCCAGAAAGCAATTTCATCTTCGAATGCTTACAATGACCAGTTCAGGTAATCAAGTCTTCCCTGTTTTAACTGTCACTGAAGGGTAAATAAACATGACGAGTCATATGGGAGCTGCTCAAAACCTATTATTTTAAGAAAGCTAACAAAAAGCTCCAAAAGCTGAGGATATTGTTATTTTGAGTGGTTGTTCTAAATAGAGATTGTGGTTTACTTTAAATTATGAGAAAATGGAGTCTAGAAATTGAGATGTCATTTTAGTTATCGTGAATTGAGATAAATATATGTCGGATATGGATCTGCTTCATTGTCTTAAGAAAATCCCTCAATTATGTAGGCAGTCCTCTGTTCCTTAATTTAGTGCTCGTTATGGGATGTTTTCAGGACCATTGACTACCTAGTATTAGCTCTCTTTTAAGGAGGAGAATGACCTGGTCTTGGATCGTCTTGATCCTTTTATGTAATTCTGCCAAACTATTTCTGACGATCTTGTTGTTTTGTGTTTATATTCTGAATCCTGCAGAGAGCTTGTGCAATCAGGAAAAGACATTGAAAGTGCATATTGGGAGCTTGTGGTGAAAGACATTCAAGATGCCTGCAAGCTTTTTGAGCCAATATATGATCAAACTGATGGTGGTGATGGCTATGTCTCTGTTGAAGTTTCTCCTAGACTGGCAGACGATACTGAAGGGACTGTTGAGGCAGCAAAATGGCTTCATAAAGTGGTTAATTGCCCTAATGTTTACATCAAGATCCCTGCCACAGCACCTTGCATTCCCTCAATAAAGCAAGTCATCTCCAACGGGATCAGTGTCAATGTGACTGTAAGTTGTTCTGTTCGTTGCATCTGTATCCATTATGGTACTTAGATCTGTGGGACAGTACGTCATATATAAGGCCAAATGATTGTATCTTGGATAGTTGTCCTAAGTTCCATGGATGCTGTGCTAGAAGGATTCTAAATAACGGGGGCTGTTTACGTAAGATAGGACCCAAACTATAATGAAGAACAGTGGGGCAATAGAGCTCTCAAACCCTGAGGGCCTATGTTCTCTTGTATTGGTTTGGAAATAGAAGCATGGGGGTAATACCTGTGCTGGTCCTGAGTATATAATGGAAGGGTACGTTACCAGAGTTCTTATGAAACAGTCAAAGTGTTGCATTCTAGTGGATGGTGGATGCCTAACCTGGACCAACCCTTTCCCTTTTTCTGGAGATACACATACCTTGGTGGATGCTTCATTAAAATCATCAGTGTGCTTACATTTCTTACTTATATTTTTGCTATAAAAATGTGGAGTTCTCTTTCTGCTTTGTGCTTTACATGTATTGACACGTTGATGTTGGGTATTACAGCACTTAGAATCAACATCAACATCAACATCACCTTTATCCCAAACCAGTTGGGGTCGGCGATTACAGCACTTAGAATAAGTTATGAAAATAACTAGGGAAAAATTACCTTAAGAGTAAAACCCTTGCAGACTGCTTCTTAATGTTGCTGTGTTCAACTTGGCAACTGCCTTCCATGCAGTAATATGAACACATTCCATCCCATGTACTAATGAAGTAATTTTTTTTCCCATGTGCAGTTAATATTTTCATTGGCTAGATATGAAGCGGTTATAGATGCATACTTGGATGGCCTTGAAGCCTCTGGGTTAGCTGATCTCTCCAGGGTTACAAGTGTTGCTTCCTTCTTTGTCAGTCGTGTGGACACCCTCATTGACAAGATGCTTGAGAAGATTGGAACACCTGAGGCTCTTGACCTTCGGGGGAAGGTACATGACTACAACCGTTTATAAATTCTGAGGACATGCAACTAAGTTATGTTTGCAATGATATGCTCATGTTGTGATTCATTGATCGTTGCAGGCTGCAGTGGCCCAGGCAGGTCTAGCTTACAATCTTTACCAGAAGAAATTTTCTGGTCCAAGATGGGAGGCTCTCGTAAAGAAAGGTGCAAAGAAACAGAGGCTTCTTTGGGCGTCCACTAGTGTAAAGAACCCAGCATATCCCGACACCCTATACGTTGCTCCTCTCATTGGACCAGACACTGTCAGTTGCTTCTTCCCCCTCTTTTTTGTTGCACTCTTTAGGATACATTAAGTAATGTTGCACTCTTTTGGATCGTAAATTAGTATATAAAAGAATTTCACCGCTTGACCTCAAAATTGTTGTATCATTGTTGAGCAGTGATCCAGTTTTAACTCTTGTATAATGTTTGTCTTGTGTACCATCTCAACAGGTTTCGACCATGCCCGACCAAGCTCTCCAAGCATTTATTGATCACGGCATTGTATCCAGGACCATTGATTCTAATGTCTCCGAAGCTGAAGGTATTTACAGTGCTCTTGAGAAATTGGGAATCGACTGGAACTATGTCGGGACTCAGCTTGAAATTGAAGGAGTAGATTCCTTCAAGAAGAGTTTTGACAGCCTCCTCGATACCCTGCAAGAAAAGGCAAATTCTCTCAACTTGGTTAGCCTGTAATCTTTATTGTTCCTGTACTTGCTGTAGTGTGGCTCAATAAAAGCTTAGTGAATGAAGTACTCCAGCTGCAAAGTTGGTAGATGAGTGTCTTTCAAAGACAATATTGTATTTCAAGTGGTTTATATTCAGCTGTGCTTAAAGAGAGTCTTTCTAGATTTTGTTCAAAAGCTCTCTGGTGTTCGACTGTTCATCGTGTATGTTGTGAGAAGATTGCCTAGCACAGTGATAGAGCAAACTCTTCCGTCGAGGCTTTGCAGTCCTTTGATTGGCTTGTTACATGGGCTAGACATTGTCTTCCTTTGTGAGACAGGTTTCAAGAATTTTCATATTCAAAAGTGGGATTTTTTCTTCACACTGGCTAGAACTGTAAAAACATTGACAGAGAATGAAGGGCTGAGTGTGGCAACTTTATACCATACGGTTGTCAGGCACTTCAAGACCTTATTGAGAAGCATAGGCAGCTCAAGGATGAAAGGAGAACCAAAATCTTGGGCGCTATTGTGGCCAAGGAAGGGATTTCGAACAGTGATGGCGACGATGATGCTTGACTGACGCTGTCACCACGAGATGTCCTTTCTTTTTTCCATTTTTTCTCGTGTTCTTTACTCTCGTGTCTTTACTACGTCTTGCAGTGCTATAAAAGGATTGTCTGAATTTGAGTGAGCTGGAGACAGAACATTCGTCTGTTGCATGGCTAAGAGCTGATGTGCTCTTCTGCTTTTGGTAGTTGTCTTTTGGATCGCCATTCCTCTCACCTTGACCCACATGAGCGTTCATTTGGTTCGAGAATAGTAAGGCGCAAGAACCATTCGGTTAAGTTGGGGGGAGAATGTGCTGAGTCGGGAAAGGGGTAAAATAACGAAATACCGGGTAAGCGGCGGAAGGGTAACTCGTAGACCTTTGGATTGAAGGACGTATCGTTTGGCCAACAACATTGAGGCCACTTTTGTCGTTACTGATATAAATGCGAGGATCTGCGTCATGTCCTGTTTACTTGGCCTAGTTATTGCAAGTTGGAGGGTATGCAGGACAGGTCGCATAGCAATCCCTGTTCGAAGTCCATACGATGTGGTATCTGGCTTGGGATTATGTTGCGGCTTGTCAGATCATGTTTAGAACGTCAAGTTCAGGTTTCGAGTTTCGGATGGAATATGGGTAAGGTCATGACAATCGAGCAAGCAAGGAGGAACCCCCGTTAGCCACTGTCGTTAGGCCCTCACCGGGAACCTTACACAAGCGGCTGTTCAGTTCATCAACCAGGAAAGCCTCGTCGTGAACCCTCCCACCTCTCTCTATCTGCCAATGGCCATTGGGACCGGTCGAGCTTTCCCCAGTGCCTCGACCACGCATCCAAGTTTTGTGACCTTAGACTCGAGGTTGCCCGCCTCAGCGAACTCATATATGGGGTTGCTTGAGGCTAGGCCGCAATCTCGGCCTTGGCCACGACATCGGGGGTTGTGGTCCATTTGTCATTGTGTTGGGGGGGGGGGGGGAGCAAGGCTGGCTGTGAGGAGGCGATGGTGGCATGGTTTGTGTGGCGACAAAGGAGCAATGCGTTCGTGACGGATGCTTATTTAGCGCGTAGTAAGTTCACAGGAGTGAACGCATATTGGGTGCACTCAAATCACGTAGCCTATCTTGCAAAAGGGATTTACTAACACTAATTTTTGGATCACTACTAGAATTGAGCCATAACTTTTTGAAAGCGTGAATTTCATGATAATTTTTAATTATTTATTATTTATTTTCTTGTGATCTAAATCACGCCGTTAATCTCGCGGCGAGCTTAATGACTAGTTATGTAATCATCTGTCTATAACAAAATTTGGTGGTTCCCACGTGCAGCTCACCTCACCCAGCGACGGTGCACGTAAGTCAAAGGCTCGTGCCCACCCCGGGCGAAACTAGAAATTTTCCCATTAAAGTCGACGAGGACAGAGGTGGAGGTCAGAATCGTCAAAAGAAATGTCCAGAAAGCCTTATTTTATTTTATTTTTTGTTGGAGAAGGTCCAGAAAGCTGAGGCCATTATCTTCCCGCGAAACAGAATTTTGTCCTCCCTCTCTCTCGCTCTCTCTGTGCGTTAATGGCGTCCATTTCAGCCGTCGGACCGCTGCCAAAGTCTGCGCCGCCGTCTCCAAGACCTTCCGCGACGGTGCTCCCCTTCTTTCTACTGGACATGGTCTCATTTTTTTTCCCCCTCCCTTTTTCCCGTTTTCAGAGAAGCTGAACGTCAACGCATTTCCCCTATCGCCATTTGAACCTGTGCAGAGACGAAACGGACCCGCGAGGTATCAATCTCCACGGCAACCGCGAACCACTCTGCGTCCCCGGCTGTCTCTGTCCTCTGGTTCCGGTCAGTATCGAATTCGCTGTTATTCTCCGCTCCGCTCGTTACGAGCTAGCAATGACTTGAATTGCGTAAGCTAGCTCAATCTTGTCTTCGCAATAGAGCCATGCTGTAGTGGAAGGGCGCGCGAGTTTCGGCGGCGGGAGGTTCTGGTTCCATCGACCGCGGGGACGCTAATCGGAGTCTTGTGGAGCGTTTGTCGCGACCGAGTCGCTCTCGCTTCCGGATTCGCCGACAGTAAATTTTATCCCCTTTACTCTCTCTCTCGCTCGCTCTCTCTCAATGTCGTTTCGCCGCTTCTGTGTTTCCATTCGAACTGAAGAGAATTTTGTGTGAGATTGCCGACGTTTGTCTAGACATTGCTCCGCCGCGTGTTGTGAAATGGAGACGAATAAGGTCGTGATTACAACTTGTTTGCCTGCGTTAAGGCTTGTCCTGTTGGATGCTGTTGGCTTTCGGTTGAATGGTCTTTTTTTTTTCTTTTTCTTTTTCTGTTTGAGGAGTGTCTGGCCTGTCGAGTTCTCTAATCCTGGCGCATCTCTGTGCGTTGATATGATACGCATTTGCTGATGTCATTGCATCTTTACGAGCTTGGCGCATGATTTTCCGCTTTCCATGTTAGTGTAGGTATTGGCCTGTCTGCTAACTGGTTTTGCTTCATGTATCGTGACATTTGTTCTCGACTTCCTTCATCAAGAGCTAATGAATGAATGTCTTATGAGACTGCTTATGCGTGCTTCAGTTGTTTTAAAGACTTGACATTCATGGTGGTTGCGAGTCTTATTCTAGTTTCTTATTGCTTTATGGTCACAGTGCCGGCAATTAGAGGGAAGGATTATGGGAAGACAAAAATGCGATATCCAGACTACGTGGAAACAGATTCAGGTCTTCAGTACAAGGTCATTTAGACGGCAATGTTAAATTTGGTACCTGTTTTTGTTCCATCAAGAAGCATTTGTTCTGTATTCGTGTAGCTTAATTCATTGCTTAAAGGACTGCAGGACTTGAGAGTTGGAGATGGTCCCACCCCCAAAGTGGGAGAGACTGTAGTGGTGAGTGATGATCTTTTACTGATGGTGTTTTAATTTCATCATAGCTCGTGGTGCCCTCATCTTATTTCTAGTTGATAGAAGGGGTTGTCTGCAAATTGGATAAGCTTTTAATCCTTTATCTGGAGACTATATTATGTCTTACATAATGAATGACAAATTTTCATACACTTGATACTTTTCAATCTGGAGGTGTGAAATCAATCTAGAAGAGCGAACATAATGGCCTTCTTCAATATGATTGTGCGATATCATTGCTGGATTGGCTGATTTTTAGTGTCAATGATGTCAGTGACAGATTGAATAAATCACAGGTTGACTGGGATGGTTATACTATTGGATACTATGGCCGCATATTTGAAGCTCGTAACAAGACAAAAGGCGGTTCCTTTGAGGTATATAGGCTTCATTTTAATGCTTTCCATCTCTCAGTATTGACTTAAAACACTATCCCTTGTTCCTCTAATGCAGGGAAATGATAAGGACTTCTTCAAATTCAAGATAGGATCTCGAGAGGTTAGTTATTGTTCCCTTTAATGGTTATATTTTACTCCCGTCTCAAATAGCATTTTGCATGATCTAGGGTAATGTTTAGCTATCCTCTGTGTCATTCATGCATGTCCCTGGTTTTACAAATATTAAAATGTACTTGTATATGTTAATCTATCCCAACTTTGCAATTCCTTTAGGAGTGCTTCTGTCTAATACTAGAAGTAAATCTAGATAGGTAAACATCCTTACCATTCACATTTTCAGGTAATACCTGCATTTGAAGAAGCTGTTGCTGGCATGGCCCTTGGGGGTGTTAGGAGGTGCTGCACTTGTATCTTGGCTATATAATCTTTCCCTTTGTAGTAGTGTATCTGTATCTTGGCTATATTCTCGTTGGGTTGATGATCCAAATGCTTGTTAGTTATGCATGCCTGTAATGCATCATGATTGATGCCAAGATGAGATGACAAAAAAAAAAATCTAAAAGAAGTCTTTGGGAAAGATAATGGCAGGTCAGCAGTCCAGTTCTATACTGTTTACTTAATAAAATTCTGAGCGAAGATCCTCTCCTTTGTGTCCTATTTAGTTACCTTTAAAGGGCAATGGCCAGAGTCAGACTTCTAGTGTTTCTACTGGTTACATTCAAATTCACATCTTTATTCACAGCAATGCAGGATCATAGTGCCACCAGAACTGGGATATCCAGAGAATGACTTCAACAAAAGTGGCCCAAAGCCCACTACCTTTTCGGTAACATTAATGTCCTTTCCGATAACATCTAAATGGTTAGCCTACCAACTTGAGGAAATTTTAAAAGCAACTTTTTAACAGGGTCAGCGAGCTCTGGACTTTGTCCTGAGGAACCAAGGGCTGATAGACAAGACACTTCTTTTTGATATTGAGCTCCTTAAAATCACCCGGAGCTAATCAACTGAAACATGTCTTCAGTTGACGCATGAGGTTAGTCTTTGTTTTGCAGTGTACCTTCCTGGCTGAGGTGAAAAGTTCTTTGCTCGCAGAGTAATTGAACCAGGTACTTAATCCAGGCAACAAGAAGCAACAAGCGATGGGGACGGCATTTTCCTAAAGCCTAGAGTGCATTATCTAGTTCAGCACCCGCCCTATAATATTGAAGTCATCTATCAAGAGAAGGGAAATTGAGGAAGTCACCTAATGAATTTTTCTAATCAATCTTGGAGAGGCTCTTTTGTTCTGTAAGCTGCATCGTAGGAAGCATGAATTCCTTATCTATCTGCCCGAATTAGCTGCTTTGTATCCTGTCTCTGTTTTCCTGTAGCTTGGTGCGAATGCTTAGCTAAGTTCTATGATGTTACAGAGAAGCATGACCACAGGGTGCGAGTGCTTCCAACATCTATCATGTTTTTTTTCTGTAAAGCTAAGAATACACTTATCTTATGCTGCCATTTTTATGTCCAAGTACCCAGACCGTTGAAGATGGTTCCCCTTAGCGCCATCCAAGACATCATTATAGCCATTCATGAAAAAATTTCGGATTCCATTGCGGCCACGAACTATAAGGTAATCTGGACTGTCTATTTTCCAACGTGCTAATCAGCTTGCCCCTCAATCTTTGTAAAAGCAAGTTTTACCCGGTAAACATATTTGTTATGCAGCAAATGAGTCTCGTTCGCCGTAAAAGGTTCCATGTGTAATAGAAACAGTCATTATAAAACATATTATCTTTAATAATATCCCCTTTCCATGAGTGTAATGGTGACAAAAATAAATCAATTACCCCAAATAATGGAAAAATTACCAAAAAAAAGTCTAAAGTCTATTGCTAATAGTCAATTTAGTCTTAATTTTTTTTAATCAATTGAGTCCAAAAAATTTTGTATTTATGTTAATTCAATTCATTTGGGTAGCTTTGGCTGGTTGGCGTTAACGTAGCAATTTTTTTCTTTCTTCTTTTTTCTCCTTCCTACTCTAGCCCAGTGAAGGCGAGGTTGACCTTGTTGGCTTGCCAATTTGGCAATTAGCTGGAGGAAGCAGGAGAATTTTAAAAAATAAAAGAAAAAAGAAAATAAATAAATATTTTGATAAAATATTTAAATATTATTAAAAATTCTTCATGCCAGTGTCGATCGGTCAAAATTGGTTGGATGGATTGAATTGACACAAATGCAAAAATATTTAATATTCAATTGATCCACAAAAAGTTTAGAACTGAATTGACGTAATTGCAATAGGTTTAAGATTTTTTTGGTAATTTTCCCTATGTTTAAGGTAAAGAAAAGAATAGTTCCTACTAACTATGCATTGACTTTTGTTTAGGAAAAAGCAGAATTAAACTTAAAATTACCTGGGTGCCGTAGTGGTGGGATCTTGTGGCTGCCCTCGAGAATTAGTCGTGCTTCAATGCTGGTTTGAGCGCAAGCTCGTAGATCGCGCGGAACCTCGGTTATAAAAAAAAAACTTAAAACAAAATGAAATTTTTCCCATTTATTTGTTTAAAAAATGTATAAATGAAAAATCGTTTACCCAAACATCTAGGCATAAATGTTGTTCATAATGAAAATATTCTCATTGGCTAATATAACCAATCTTTTTAAAGAAAAATATTTCCCCAATATTATTTATTTTTCGTGAAATAACTCAACTCTCGATAGTAATCTTTCATTTCGCTTTTTTTTTTCCTTCTTCCTTTCTATTTTTAAGGGTGATTACGTATTAGGTTATATTTGGATTAGGTCTCAATCAAGTCATGAGAAACATGCTGCCTTCACTTTCGGTCTTGATTCAGCCTGAACCTAGTGCCAAGCCCTAGTGATTAGGTCAAAGTATGATATAAAGTCTCCTCACGTACGGGTTGCTTCCTGTTTTGAGTAGCAAGTGGGGATGAACAAATTGGACTAACCGACAGCCCTTACCGCACAACTGGAGACCCCCGGCCAGATCTGAATTGAAGCTTAATATAGATGCGTCGGTTGGAGGCGGGACAGCTGAAGGAGCGATGGTCGGTGTGCTTCGCGACTCTAGAGGCCTTCTTCTTGACGGATTCGCAGAAAAAATTAGGGGCTGCAAACCTTTGGTCGCTGAAGCTAGGGCTCTGGTCACTGGTCTTCGCTTTCTTAGAGAAAAGGAGGAGATCCACGCGAGGAAGCTTTTGGTGTCCGTGGAGTCAGATTCACTAGCTGTAGTTCGTGTGGTCAACGGATGCTCTGAATAGTACTGGGAAGTAGAAGGCTTAATTCGTGAAGCCCAACTTATCATGGCCCAATTCCAAAACGTTTCGGTGGTCCACAGCCTGCGAGAGTCTAATCAAGTAGTGGATTGGGTCGCAAAAATGCACCGATCGAATAGCTTACCAGCCCATTGGGCCTCTTCCCCACCCAACCCTCTTTGGGATTTACTTTGTGTTGATGCTCCTAGATCGGGCCTTTATGTAAGAACTTTCGAGAGTTAGTAATGCTAGTTGGCTTCTTCGACAAATAAAAAAAATTGGACTAACCGAACTAGCGGTTCGGTTTCCAATTCCAGAAGTTGGTCCGATTGTCGATCCTAAAAAATGGAACCATTGGTCGGACGGTCTGATTATTAGTTCCAAGAGTACAGGACCGACCGAATAGGTTTATGTTAATTTTTTTTAAAATAAACGTAAGCTCAATTCATCTCTTTCGTGGGTTCAGTGTGCATAGAGTGGTGAGGACGTCCTCCTCTGACTCTTTGACCCTCTCCCTCCCTGCTGGTATGATCTTTTCTTGTACAGTCTATTTCTTTTGAACGGCAAAGGCAATGGCAGCTAACTCTCTCTCTCTCTCTCTCTCTCTCTCTGAAGTCTCGCTCACTCACTTATCCCTACATGACCGGCACGTGCCAAAGCTTCTCCTCCCTCTCCCTCCTACTCTCCCTCTCCTCCATGATGCTTTGATTGGAGATCTCCCACTTCCTTCCTCCTAAGCGGAACCCCTCAGCAGTACCCCCCCCCCCCCCCCCCCCTCTCGAAATTCATGTTCTGCCCTTAAGAAGTTAGCATGAAGACTGAACCCCAAAAGCTCAAAATGAAATTCTACAGTGTACTGGAATAGGAGTGAAATGGACAAAATGAAATTTTACAATTTATTATTGGTCCCATTGGACTACCCAAGAATGGCCCAGTCTGATCTCTAGTCTCGAAAATGGGAACCGAAATTACTAGGCCGGGTCCTTGTTTTTGAGAGGTTGGGACAAGGATGGTGACCGCTAACGTGGTTGGTTTTTTTTTTTTTTTTTGCAACTTTTTAATATCATTTTGACCATTTAAATTTTTTTTTGGTTTTTTTCCTATTTTCTTCCGTTGATCATTGAGGCCGTGGCGATGGCCACCGGACACAAGTGAGGGCATCGCGACCCTTGCTAGATCTAGGTGGGCCAAGGCCCTCACTAGATTTGGGTGGGATAAGGGTTGACCAAGAGGTCATGGGCCTCGCCTATATATTGGTGGGTGGAGGTCTTGGCAACCAGCGGAGGGGAATAGGAAAAAAAAAGAAATAAAAGCAAATAAAAAACTTCAAAAACTTGCAAAACTTATAAAAACCGTCCATGTCAACACTCGCCGTGCCACGTAGGCCGCCTGACGTTGATTGAACTTAACGTTAATGATATTCCATCAAAGTTAGCTGGAGGGACTACGTTGAAAGATTGTCGAAAATTTAAGACTAAATTGATTAAACTAAAAACTTTAAGATTTGTGACTGGCGGGCAAGGCCAGCCTTGCCTAGCCATGGTGAGGTTGAGCCTAGTTGTCGTTGGGCGAGGCTGAGCCTCATCATGTCTAGGCGGGGCTAACGTTGCCCTGGTTGATAAGGTCCTCACCTTTGGCTGGTTGCCGATTTGATAGAGAAGGAAAAAAGGACAAATAAATAAATAATTTGAGCGCCAATGTCCACGTTAGTGCTAGTCAGGCAAAGTTAATCGAATGGATTCAATTGGTACAAATTAAAAAGTTTTAGGAGTCAATTAGAAAAAAAAATAAGTATAGGACTCATCTGTCATAATTACAATAAGTTTAGGATTTTTTTGATAATTTTTCCGTCAAATAATAGTCAATTAACACACCGTAAGAAAGGTCGAAAGAAAGATAGGTAAAACTAGAAAAGGAAAAAGAAGAAGACAATGTTTCAGATTGATAATTGAAACATGCATAAAACAGCAAGTGGATGGGTTAGGTAGTGTCCGTGAGATTTCATAGGACCATTACTTATTATTATGTTATGTATCAAAATCTTTTCAAGCTTTATTTGCCTTCCTAATTAAATATGTTCATGCTTAATACTAGACAAAAGACCAAATTATGCTTGAGAGGGAGTAATAAAATATTTAAATATTAAATTAAGTATTCGTTTAACAGTTTAAAAATATTTAAAATAGTTAGCAATCGTCTCACACAAAGTCTAATTATTGGAGCCATTGACATTGGCGGGTAGTGGCAGTGGTAGTGGCACAGCCATTGCCCAGCTACCATCCCTCTTTTTTCTTTGTTTCTTTTTTAAAAATCATACTATAAATCAAAATATAACCCAAGCGATCTGAAAGCAACATAATACTAATCATAGTCATTGTTAATCAATAAAACATTCCTTTTAAGTACACATTAAATGGAACGAAAAACTTCAATTCTTTGTTTTTAAAAGAAAATATATTGACGTTAAACTGCCAAATTTAGAAAATTCATACGCAACGATAACCACGTTATGTCCAATGATGATATCTAACTACACACAACTTAATATTATGTACTTCAATTTTCAACATTTAATTTTCAATTTATTGGACAAGCGGTGAGTTTAGTTGCCCATTTTATGCCATCCAACAATTAAATTCATATGTCATTTTTCCATCTCGTTTGTGTGTAAGATGATGTTTTGCAAATAGCTAATGAAAAAAGAAACCCAAATCCCAACTCCTACTGACCCAACCGCATTGGGTATATTCCTATAGTGCTTCGGATCAGGTACGATGAAAACCCGACCCGACCATTGACAACCTGGTATGTCTCATTACAAAGGAGCCACTAGTAACTGGTAAGGTTTCTAAATTCATGACATAAGAGGAGGTAAATGCATATGGAGTGCCAATATTTGTATACGACGCTTGTTTTGGTGCTAATTTTTTTTTTTAGAGTGCTTAAGTGCCAAATTGGAGAAAAGCCGATCACTTTGGTGTTAACGGCGAGAAATTCCAGCCAAAATATATACGTGACATTTTTATTTAAAATATTTAGTGCCACATCATTTATAAGTCTACATGGCAATTATTTTTCTAAAAATCAATCCACGTGGGCTCCATATGGAAATTTTATTTGAAAAAAAAGTCTATGTGGCAATTTTTATTCGAAAATTCACTCTTAAATTTTTTTTAAAGTAAAAACTAAATGGCAACAGTGAGGGCTTTGCCATCCCGCCGTTGTCGGTAATGGCCTGCGATGGATGGGGCTATTTGTCGGCGGGGCGACGCTCACCATGCCGAGTGCTGATGAGGACCAACAGAACCCACCTAGATGTAGGAGAGGGTCGCAGCCCTCACCAAGCTTGGTCGGGAGCCGCAACCGACGAGGGTCGCCACTCATGGCCAAGCCTGGGTAAGGGCCACGATCCTCACCCAAATCTAGGCGAGGGCTGCTTGCCCTCGCCAATGCTTGGTGGGGCAACCCCAAGCCAACCAATCCCCACCCATGGGGTTGCAGTAGCCCTCGTCTCTGCTAGCTTTCCTTTAATATTTTTTTAAATATTTTTTTGCTATTTAGTTATTTTTAGCTTAATTTCTGATTTTTTATTTTTCAGTACAATTTATGGAGTAAAAGTGATGGAGATTGCATTATAATTTTTTAGATACAAATGCTGAAGTCAGATGCCTTTTTATCTTTTTTTTTAATTTTTTTAATTTTAAATTATTTTTAATTTTTTTTTAATATTATGTGGAGTTTTTAATTAATGTTTGGCTTTTTTTATTTGCTGAGTAAGAGTCTGCGAGCCATTAGACGCCACATAAGATTTCCAACGACTCTCACTACGGTTGGCACTCAAATAATTGCTTTAAAAAAAAACTAGCACTTAAGTGTTCCAAAAAAAAAATTGACACGAAAATGAGCGTCGTACATAAATATTGATACTCCAAGTGTCTTTTTGCCTATAAAAGGGAAATCTCTTGTTTGCCAGAGGTTCTCCAATCTTCTACATGTTCTTCCTGTCTCTTTCTGGGGTCAACGCAAGAAAGAGGCAAAGAAGGAATGGGCATTTCAAGGAGGTCGATTCAATATTGACTGAGACATTCTACCCCCTTTTCTAAGTAAGATGATGAAGCCAGGCGGCCAACGCTTCTCTCTTCTCCATTTAATTATTCAATAGTCTACATAAGCTTCAAGAGAGCATTAAATACATTATTAGATTACCAACCGTGAGTACCACACTTTAGTAACCACATCTACATCAATTCTGAAGATTTAAATCCTTTTTTGGGTAATTGGGGAAACTGAAAAAAAAAAAAAAAGAAGAAGAAGAAGCTGATGAATATGGCATTCATTGATCAACTTATGCAACATCAAAAGCCACCTAGAATATCCTCCCTCGAGTATATATATTCTCTCCCTCCTCAGCGGCTGCGCAGTTTGTGGACATGCTTGAACTGGACAGATTATCGTTCTGAAGGGAGTCCATTGCATGCGTCAGCTCTTGAATGAATGATTGTTTGCAAATTCAAAGTTCGATGGTGGTTGGGCGAGTTACCTGCATACCTCTACGAATCAACATCAGTTGGTTGTATGAAAAGCTTTTCTGGGACCAAGACAGCATCGACCACGACGATGTACAGAGCGTCTAAGACCGGTGGTAGCCATTAATACCACCCCCCCCCCCCCCCCCCCCCCCCCCCGGGCGTCTCTGTCTACAGACTCTATGCCGATTCCATATTCTTTCTCAGTGCGGCAATCAATGGAGGCTCCTTCTAACCTCAATGGGTCACCATATGCAGAGTTAGCTGGTTCGCCTTTAATTGTCTGTCTCTCTGCTATCTACTTATGGAAGGAAAAAAATGGTCACTGTGCTGGCCATCTGTCCTGACTTTAGCCTTTTAAAGGCTTAAGCTGGGATTACGATAGTCACTGGTGGATATTTAGGCAATGGCTTGGCATTGCACTTGCTTTTGTGCACTGGTTAGAATGGAATAGCTACGTTCATCTTCCCCACTTAAAAGGGTATGTGGATCTGCTCTTGCAACTGAAATTTATGCTCTTTTTCTCTTCTTTTCTGCTGTAGTTGTTGATCACACGAGTCCTGATGATGTGAATCGCTTTATTTGGTTCAGAAAGTGACGAGGTTTGAGGGCGCGTTGGTAGTTGCTCTTCTTTTCAGCTGTAGCTGTTGATCACACGAGTCCTGATGATGTGAATCGCTTTATTTGGTTCAGAAAGTGACAAGGTTTGAGGGCCTTGGTAGTTGCTCTTCTTTTGTTGTCCGGGAAGTTTCGGATGATGGGTACCGGGGAGATAAAGTCGCCGGAGTGTCTCCCGGGGAGCCAAGCGAGCATGAGTTCAAGCACCGGTGCGGACGGGAACTCCGAGTCGTTTAGGAGGAAGAAGCTGGCCAACTTCTTCATCGAGTCTGATGACAGGAGGACGGCTTTTGGGCGGGGTTACACTGGCGGCACTACCCCCGTCAATATTCGCGGGAAGCCGATCGCCGACCTGTCGAAGACGGGCGGCTGGATTGCGGCCTTCTTCATTTTCGGTGAGCAAAATGAGTGTTTTTGAAAGGAGAAAACGATGACTGGTGAATCGGACATCATGGAGATTCGCTGGTGATCGATTCCCTAAGCCAATGAGGAATTAAATACCATCTAGACAGGATTGCTCTGGTTATTGTTCTTGTTGCAAACTTTGTGGGAGCATAACCGTTTTCTCTCTGCAGGAAATGAGATGGCAGAGAGAATGGCGTACTTCGGCCTCTCGGTGAACATGGTGGCTTTCATGTTTTACGTTATGCACAAACCCTTTTCCAGTTCATCGAATGCGGTTAACAATTTCCTCGGGATATCGCAAGCCTCCTCGGTCCTAGGAGGTTTCCTAGCCGATGCATACCTGGGCCGATATTGGACAATAGCAATTTTCACCACGATTTATCTTGCGGTGAGATATATGAAACAGCATAAAATCTCGGTCCAGATGTAGTTGTCCTATATCAATTTAAATTGCTGATCAAATTTCTCGGTGCACTCTTCAGTGTGAATTTTGAGTTTCCTTGCTACGACCTGCATCAGGATTCTGATGACTGTCTTCCTTTGGCGCAAAATATTTGTGTACAGGGCTTGATTGGAATCACCTTATGTGCAACCATGGGCATATTCATGCCGGACCAAGAGCGGTGCGATCAGCTCTCACTTCTGTTAGGAAACTGTGAGCCCGCCAAACCCTGGCAGATGCTTTACCTGTACACCGTCCTCTACATTACCGGGCTCGGTGCTGCAGGAATCAGGCCGTGCGTCTCTTCTTTCGGGGCTGATCAGTTCGACGAGAGGAGCAAAGACTACAAGTCCCACTTGGATAGGTTCTTCAACTTCTTTTTTCTCTCTGTCACGGTTGGTGCGATCGTGGCCTTCACTTTGGTCGTTTATATTCAGAAGGAAAGCGGTTGGGGCTGGGCCTTTGGTTCTCTGGCCATCGCCATGGGAATGTCGAACGCGGTGTTCTTCGTGGGCACGCCTTTGTACCGGCACCGGTTGCCAGGAGGCAGTCCCTTGACGCGGGTCGCCCAAGTTCTGGTGGCCGCTTTCCGGAAGAGGAAAGCTGAATTCTCGAGCAGCGAATTCATAGGCCTCTATGAAGTCCTGGGGAAACAGTCCGTGATAAAGGGAAGTGGAAAGATTGTTCACACAGATGATTACAGGTAGAAACGTCCTGCCGCTTTCTTCCTTAGACAAGCGGACACTTCTTACTGATTTAGATCTTCAGGGCCGGAACGATCAATGTGTGCTCAATAAATAACGTGTTCATCGCCTTGCAGGTGCTTGGACAAGGCGGCTCTACGGCTGAAAGAGGATGGTCCAGATCCTAGTCCGTGGCGGCTCTGCACTGTGACCCAAGTTGAGGAAGTGAAGATCCTGATCAAGCTCATCCCAATCCCAGCCTGCACAATCATGCTTAGCTTGGTCTTGACCGAATACCTGACTCTCTCGGTCCAGCAGGCCTACACGATGAACACCCACTTGGGTCATCTCAAGCTCCCCGTGACGTGCATGCCGGTCTTCCCGGGCCTCAGCATATTCCTCATACTCTCTCTGTACTATTCCCTGTTCGTCCCTCTGTGCAGACGCTTCACAGGCCATCCGCACGGCGTTTCTCAGCTCCAGAGGGTGGGGATCGGGCTGGCGATGTCCATCCTGTCAGTGGCATGGGCAGGGCTTTTTGAGAGGTTCAGGAGGAATTACGCCATCGAGCACGGGTACGTGGTCAGCTTCCTGAGCCCGATGCCGAACCTGAGTGCATACTGGCTGTTGATTCAGTACTGCCTGATCGGGATAGCCGAAGTGTTCTGCATCGTGGGGCTGTTGGAGTTCCTATACGAGGAAGCACCGGACGCAATGAAAAGCATAGGTTCTGCTTATGCCGCTCTGGCTGGTGGATTAGGTTGCTTCGCAGCCTCTATACTGAACGACATCGTGAAATCGGTCACAGGTAACGAGAAGGAAAGGCGGCCATCATGGCTTTCCCAAAACATCAACGCCGGGAGATTCGATTACTTTTACTGGCTGCTCGCGGTTTTGAGCTTGATCAATTTCGGCGTTTTCTTGTACTCGGCGCGGAGGTACAGGTACAGGGCAGGGCACAAAGCCGAGACCAGGGAAGCAGTTAAGATATAAACCGAGAAACACTAGATAGGGCAGGAAGATGATGCTGCAGACCGGAGCGATGCAAGTTTCGCGACGGCGCAGCAGGTGCATTGATTGGTGGCTGCATTATATCTATAATTTACCGCTTTTAGGGTTTGAATTTCCCTTTGTTCTGTTCATTCTAGTGTAGATCATTGGGGTTTTAGGTGTCGAGATTTTATCATCCGCAGATCAATTACAAGTACCGCATACAAGAATTTTCCTCACAAGGTTAAGCTTGTGTTAGAAATCCCATATGAGTTGTACCGTCCCAAATGTAAAAGAAAGATTTCATATTCTACAAGAAATGTTGATGGTGTGAATCTACGGCATAAGTATTATGATGAGATTCAAGTTAAGGCATACGTCGAGAAGAAAGAGTCCGGTACAGGAGTCAAGTTCGACAGAACCAAGTTCAATGTCGATCTGAGGTTCGTCCACCCTAAGTTCAACTCAATACAATATATGGAATGATTGGTTTCGATCAGAGAAGCACTGGGATTACTTCGATCGGAGTAGGAACAAGACCATCTAGATCCACTTGAGCTAACAGTAAGAACTGGTTGCAAAATCTATTTAGCTTGTGTGAGAGGAGCAAGTTACCGCAAGACCCACAATCACTCCTAGAGTTACTGAGAGTTTCATCACTCTATGGCCGAGTTTGAAACGGAGAAACAAGCTTAAACATGCCTACCCAATTGCTTCTTCATCAGATTTGCCTCGGATCGGTTTAGATCCATCGGTATCGCTCCGTAGCATCAGCATATCAATGCAAGAGCATCTCCTGCGTTATTTTTCAAAACTCAGTGAGTCTCCTTTCACGTTACTCCTGCAACCTATTTATTGTCGATCCGTTCCACCAAAATCGACGGCTCATAGTTCGCCACTTATGCTGCGCAGAGAGGTGGTGAATCGCCTCACAGCCTGTGTGAACAGAGAGAGGACGGAAGCATCCACGGGCCCTCAAAGCAGCTCAATGTGAAGGACCCCATCTTGGTTCCCAAAGTCCCCCACTCCTTGAATGGCTATGGTCCAATTCCGTATACGTTGTCCGGCTTTCTCCATCGTCCAGGGCCTGGACCAATCAGTTCCAGGGTAAGCGGTTCCCACCAAGAACCGGACCGATTCCTATAAAACCACCCAAAATCGGCCGATTCAGTCCGGTTCACGCAGTTCCTAGTTCTATTGCATTCTCCAGTCCAGGCCAACAAGACTCAAAACTCCTCATAAGACCACACCTCGGGATGTGCTGCTCTTCAGGTTGTTTTATTGCGCAGGTTGTGATATTTAAAGTCAAGCTTTCGCATCAGACTTGAACAAGAACTACAGCAGATGACATAACTAGTCACAGAACTAAAGCTGTTGTGAATTGATCATTAGCCTTCTCGAAACAGCTAGAGAGAGTACTGTGGGGAGGGATCAAAACAGAAGCTTTCGCACGTTTCAGAGACTAGCAGAAGCAGAACCTCCTCCTCCTCCTCCTCTCACCTCGACTTCATCTCCTTCCACTTCTTTCTGGTCGAAGCAGTAAGCAGGGGCTTGCCACTTGGCGTCTTCAAGTGCAGCTCCCACTTCGAATGTCATCACGTGAGCTTCCCTCCCTTCGATCAACAACATACAAATCCCACCACCAAGTTACAGATGCACATGCTCAAAAGAGTCAAGACCAAGAACTCGAAATCTTGTGGGTTGATTAGCTTAGAGTTTTCTAATCTTGCTTGAAAAATGTTGAATTCTTTCTTTAAAGATCAAAATGAAGTCGGATTATTAGAAAGGGTAAACTAATCCGCCCACTAATTTAGAAACAAGTAACACACCCAAATTCTCAAGTCAAAAAGCCTCCAAGTCACTCAGAGCTCACCAGTGTAGAAACGCCAGTGGACGGGCCTCTTGGTCTCGACATCCTCGTAATACCGAATGAAATCCGCCTTCTCCCACCCGTCGCAGAGGAACCCGTCCACGCGGCGCCGACCCAGGTAGCTGGCCCCCTCCAGCCAGCCGGGGCGGAGGATCCCGACCTCGAGCTGGACGGAGCGGCAGCTCGGGGACTCGCCGTCGAGGGTGTAGAAGAAGGAGGTGCCGTTATTCCACTCGAGGTCGTAGAGGAGGGAGGCGGAGAGCTGGTCGCGGATGATGTTGAAGTTGCGGCCGTTGGGCCAGTCGTACCAGAGGTCGATCAGCTGGAGCGAGCCCGTGTAGTTCATGACCAGCACCGAGTGGAATTGGTGCGGCCACGGGGTCGGGGTCGGGTCGGATTCGACCGTCCGGGATGTGGCTCCGGTCGTTGGAGCGCCGGCGACGGCGAGGAGGAGGAGGAGGAGGAGGGACGGAGGGGAGATGGAGAATGGGGATGGGGATGGCATTTCTCTTCTGGGTAGGTGTGGACGGTGGAATTCGACTGTTGATGGATTCTTGGCGATGGCTTTTTGCTTCCAACGATTTAAGGCCGTCCGTCGGCGAAGCTATCCGAACTCCCCTCGTTGGATTACCGAACTCTCTCAAATTCTAGAAACAATCTGTTATAATTTTTTAAATGATTAATCAACAGAAAATAATTTCGATATTAATAACAATTTATTCCTAAGTATTTTTATAAATGATAAAATTATTTTTGGTTCCATCATTTTTATAGGCGATACAAGCTAACTTGTTCGTTTCTGACCAACCAAAATAAAGTCTCGATGGGCAATGTTGCCTCACCTCATAAATTGATGAAGGAAAAAACATGTTAAGAGGCTAGAATTTCTTACGAATCAGTTAATATAGCTTTAGTAGTTTTTCGATGTTTTTATTTCGATACGTTACATTTGAACTTTCGAAACTATATAAAGTACGATAAATATCATAAAATTTAGCGGATGTTAACGTTTTCTATATTTTTGTTTAAATTTCAAAACCATCATTGCACTTTTTCGGATCCTTATACTTTTAACAAAGAGTTATCATCGTAACCACCCCATACCATAGCAATCTTTCATTATTAGCGCCCAGAGCATCGTGGTTCGATGCTTGCTACGGCACAGTTTGGCGGTGCCACGCCGTGCCGGCGCCAATTCAGCCGAACGTTATCAAGATTTCACTACTTTCTCCCGGCATGACAGAATACAAGTGTTTATTACACGACCAAGAGCTCGCTCCCTCGCTCGCTCGCTCCCGTCCATAGACTCATCGAACGCCTCAGTGCTCCGAGTCCGTCGACCACCGGATACCCACCAGAAAAGCCAGAAGCAGCGGCGAGTTTGGAGGCGTCTTCTCCTTCCTTCGGCCCGAAGCAATAAGCAGGGGCTTGCCACTCTGCGTCTTCCAGCATAGCTCCCACTTCAAATGTCATCACATGAGCTTTCATACCTTCACACATTAACATAACACAACCTATGTCAACTATTTATACAACGCGGTACTCCCGTTAATTTAATAGATGGAAGTGGTTAAATCACTCCTAGACTGCCAAACGGATGGATATGGTTGAAAATAATTTGACCTAAATAGATTTATAAAATGCAAATCTAGTAACTCATGCCCAACTCGATTCATATCATTAAAATACTTTAATATTTAACGAAATTTAGGAAAAGTTCGTACTCAAGCTGAGGTAAGAATGCAGAGTGATTGAGTGCGAGATCAAGTTAGGGTGAGAGAGAATGAAGAAAGAGTTATAAAAATGGATTTGATCTAAGTAAATTGTAGACCCATTTATGATACATTTCACATATATATTACATTTAAACCCATGTACTAAATGTAGTTAACACATATAACAACTCAATCCATTATATATGAATTAAAAAAAAATGAGTTTATGACCCATTTTGATAGGTCTTATCGCCGCTAACAATGACACCGACATCCAAGTTGCTCAGATGAATATGCTTTGGTACCAACATGCAAGGGAAAATTACCCAAAAAAAGTCTTAAATTTGTTGTAATTGTACTAATTCAGTTCTATATTATTATTTTTCAATTGAATTCTAAAAATTTTGTAATTATGCTAATTCAATTCATTTGGCCAGCCAAAATTAATATGGAGTTGCCGGTGTTGATGTGACAAATTTTTAATAATATTTAAAGATTTTCAATTTCCTTTTCTTCTTTATTTGGTCTGGGCCAGTAGGAGGTAGCCAGCGACCTTCGTTGGCCCAATCCAAAAAACAAGAAAAAGACAAAAAAAAAATTATTTAAAAAGATATTAAAAATTCAAAACATCAAAATATTATTATAAATTTGCCACATAAGCTCCGGTTGGCCAAATGGATTGAATTGACGTAATTGCAAAAAGTTAGGACTTAGTTGATAAAAAAAAAATTAGAATTACAAGCCTTACCCAAAAAAAAATAGAGTTACATTGAAATAATTACAATTGATTTGAATTTTTTGTAGTAATGAACTGAACCTTTAAAATTAAGAAACTAAAAAAAGGAACTCATGGTACAACCGGCGATGAAATGGATTTTTTTTAATATTATGTTGAAGTTTTTAATAATTTTTTAATGATTGAGAGGAAAGCAAAAGAAGAATAAGCCATAATATTTGTTAAAAATGTATTAAAATATTAAATTAATATTAAAAATATTCACGTTAGCGCCATTGTGCCATGTAGGACAACTAACATCATGTCAGCAAATTTTCAATCAAAATTGGCTAAATTGACTCAATTAATACAAATGCAAAATGTTTAGGATTGAATTAGAACTAATAAAAAGTTTAGAACTAAATCGGTATTAATGCAAAAATTTTTACGACTAAATTGATACCAATAAAAGGTTTATGACTAAATTGGCACAAATGCAATAAATTTATGACTTGTTTTTACACTTTTCCACCAAGATGATCCTGAGCACCCGATTATACCAAAACAAGATATTGCAAAAAAGAAAAAAGAGTTTCAGTGACCTTTTTTTAAGGTTTCTTTTATTTTGCGAAAAATAAATGAATTGAAAAATATTTTCCTTAAAATGATAAAGTTTTCATTATGTGCAAGACTTTACTTTTAAATAATTTCATGAATCATGAGAATATTTTAGTTCATTTTTCTAAATGATAAAAGCAACTGTTTTTGAAAAATTATTTCTCAAATCATTCATTGGATTCATATGGACAACAATTTATATTTAAATATTTTTGTAAATAAATTTTTTTTGTTCGTTCATTTTTGTAAGCGATAAAAATAATCACTTTTGAAAAGGTTATATTTTAAATTACTGATTTTTTTTTTTTTTGCGAAACAAAACTAGCCATATTACATTATTTCCATTTTGTCCAGTTCTATCGGACCAAACTCATGGAACACGATACTCTTTTTCCACGCGCGGTGATCATCAGAATAAACCCAGGTTTGTAATGTAATCACACGTTTAGACCGAAGGCAAGAAGAATTAACATGCTTCATCACTTGAATAATTAAAGAAGAAAAAGGCGATTAAATCTTGGTTAACATGGAGCATGTGTTGACAAAAATCAAACAAAGACAAGTCAAGAGCACGAAGCTAATCTTGATTCGGCAGCGTTCAGAAAGACATCGAGCAGTGAGCACTCACCGTTGAAGAACGCCCAGAAGACGGGCCTCTTGGTGGCCACTTCCTCGTAGTACCAGATGAAGTCCACCTTCTCCCACGCGTCGCAGAGGAACCCGTCCACGTAGTGCCGACCCAGATAGTTCGCCCCGTCGAGCCAGTCGGGCCGCAGGATCCCGACCTCGAAGTGGATGGTGCGGCAGCTTCCGCCGTCGCCGCCGCCGCCGGCGAGGGTGTAGTAGAAGGAGGTGCCGTTGTCCCACTCGAGGTCGTGGAGGAGGGAGGAGGAGAGCTGGTCGCGTATGACGTTGAGGTTGCGGCCGTTGGGCCAGTCGTACCAGAGGTCGACCAGCTGGAGGGAGCCCGAGTTGTTCATGAACAGGGCCGCGTGGAATTGGTGCGGCCATGGGGTCGGGCTCGGGATCGGGTCGGCCAGGTCTTGGCATCGGGTCGGGGCGACGGAGGGTAGAGAAGATGTGATGGTGGAGACGACTACGAGGAAGAGGGTGAAGATGGGTTGGAGCTGTGAGGACGACATTGCGCGGCGTGGAAATGTCGATTTGATGGACTCTCTTTCTCTCTTTGAGAGAGATCGAGAAGAAAAGGGAGGATGCCGTTTCGACCTATTTTATCTCGCGGAATTCACACTTATCTAATGTTTGTAGCGCCCTTTTCATTTCATCCGAAAACCGGTGCTTAAGAAATGCTGTTTTTTTTTTCTTTTTTCCCGTTGATATCTAGCGCTATTTAATTGGAAATCTGCGTATACATAACTTTGCAAGGAAAAAGGAAAACGAGAAATGCTTTTTCTTGATATTGTTAGGTGCCCATACCATTTGCCAATTCCCAATAGGTATTATTGATTCATCCGCAGTTGGGGAAGGTGACTAGGTTCTTAGTGCCAAGTCGACGCAAGATCAGCGACGATCTATATGGAAATCCATCGTGCACCAGTCAAGTCCCAATCTCGGCTATTCAACCTTGAGCCTGTGACAATTTGCGACACTAGTTACGTATGCCAATATTAGATTGTTTCATGACTGCAGCGAACTGTTGCCGTTGATCGGCTGTGGTTCTACCTCGGGTCGCTGAAATTTGAATGCCCAATTGTGTAACTCAAAAGTGCAAGCTGGGTAAGTAATATGGCAAGTATAAAACATAGATTCTACTTGAAAAATACGTATGAGATTATCTCAACTCAATACTAGCATCCTCTTTCATGCCGTGTGTTTTATCCGATGGAAAACTTGAGATCAAACACGGATGAACAGTCCCCCATCAATCTGTATAGATCCTAATGTAGTTCGAAAACCAACTCCACAAATGGGCAGGCTTGCAGAGAGAGAGAGAGAGAGAGAGAGGAGCAGTGAAGAGTACCAAAAAATTTCGGCGCCTGGAAATCTCCACTTCAACTTTGCCTTTGATGGCATCAGCTAAAATCTAATTAGTCTGCACAAAACCTGCATGACAAGGATGTACACCGACCGGCTAAAATTTCTGCTACATTACAACACTTCGTCCTCAAGGGATAACATGACAGCTTTGCCACAGCTCAAACTCACAAAAGAACACAAGTGGCCTCATCCCAACATGACATCGCAACCCTCATCAGGAGTCATAGTAATGAATTACTTTACCTGCGAGTGCTAGTCTGCCTGCTTGATTGGAAAATAGTTTGTGATACGTCCCAAATCAGGAGATATGCTTGGAAGGATAGTAATTTCAAGAGTAACAAGGAAAGCTATCATAACTCAGGGATTCACACAGTTCTGGCAATTCTGGGGCATCAAAACCCCCAATGAAGAAAAGTGGGAAGAAATTGACCTTTCACATCTCCTTTGAAAATTGCCAAATCATATGGTACAAAAAACATGTATGAGCCTAAATATACTTCAGACCAGATATGTATTGCTGTCTAGAAATTAGATACTGGGCTAAGGAGTACACTATACCTAACAAACCCAATATCTTAATCTTCAGCACGTCACTTATCAAAATAGACGGCAGATTAAGAGGGGCCGCAAGTAATGGCATGGTATCGTTCTGCTTTCTGTAACTCCAAATAAACCGGTTGAAAAGAATGTGGCTGGGAACCGTAAGAATTAGGAGTGCCACATTCTTCACAGCAAAGAACCAATCTGGCCCACCAATTTGTAGCCCCCAGCCCGTGTTCCCATGCCAAATATCCTCCCATATGTTGTACAAGGCAGTCAAGCCCAAGTATCCTGATATAACTATTGTGACAGGAAAATACCTTTGCTTGTCCCCAAATCCAGCAATGAAATCAGAATCTTGGTTGAGGAGAAGCAAAATAGGTGCCAGAAAGAAAATGGCACGGTTTGATCCACCCGTGAGATTGACATTCAAGATTAAGCATATGGCAAAGCACATTACGGTGGCAACGTTCCCAACCGATGGCATCCAAGCTCCCTCAGCAGCCATTCTCTTGACAGTGAAGGCTGGCGCATTAGATGCAAGTCGATGCTGCATGGACCTCATTCTAGGAGGGAAAGTACCAGAGCTACTTTGGCCAGATCGAGACTGTCTGATCCCACCCCTTTCAACAGCTTTCTCCCGCATCAATGAGGCCAATTCAAACTTTATCTCCAATGCTATGAGCATGAAGATTGCTGCATACAGACCAAGAAGAGATGTCCTTGCACCTTCAACAGCTAATAAAGTAGTAAATTTCTTCTCTTCCTCTTCAATTTCACCAATAACACCATCTCCAAGGATGTTTTTAATTCTCATCTGGCCCTCCAACAGATAAGTAACTGGGAAGAGAGCAACAAGTAGCGCAAACACCCATGGTAACAGCTTTGTGCTTGAAGCAGATGGAAAATGAGTGAACACCACAAATACAGAAGCGCAAACCATAGTTACGACAATTAGGGCATGCAAGACAGCAGCTTGGAGGAAGTACTCTGCTGATATGTAGATGCCCAAAGCAATTCCCATGGCTATTGAGTAAAAAGTTCTCAACTCGACAATGTATTTAATGGGTATGATGGATGTTACAGCAGCAAGAGTGAGCAAAATAGCTGCAATAAGCAGCCATGATGGCCATGTGGGCTTTGATGCCACGAATCCATAGATTGAAATGTCATCAGCAGATTCACGGGCAGCTCTAATTAATTCAGATCGGTAAGTCAATGACAGAGGGATTGGGGGCTGCATCAATATAAACAGCAGACCAGCAGCCACAATGAGGACTAAGCATCTCTTAGCAGGCTGCAAGGCGAAAGGAAACAAACATTAGTTTCAGTGGGGGAAGGATAAAATACGTAGGCAAGTGGTCAGCATAGATCACTCAAAAGGTATGGAAGTTTGAACACTCCTGAATGGTAGCGAACCAAAGTATATGTACAGAAACATGCCAAAGAGACAGTTAGCCAGGGAAAAAAAAAAGCCACAGAGAATGAGCATATCCCCACTGCATGAGCACAATCCATACCAGGACATGCGAGAAGTGGAGAGCAACGATAGGCACACAAGCCAATCCAGTCAAGGCAATACAGAAACCCAAAAGTAAACCATCAGATGGAGCTCTTCCGTTCCACCATTGGAGGGCTTCAAAAATTGTTTCACGGCAAAACCAAACTGATAAAGCAACTACTCCAGCATGTGCATAGCCTTGCCAGACTTTCATTTTTGAAGCAGTTCTGAACCTATCCCTGCAATGCATAAGGAAGGACACAGCAGGATTAATTATACCGTTCAAGTTATGATGATAAACACCTGAAGTATTATCAGATGAAAACTAAGCTCAGTACTTGTAAAGAAGCAGAGGAGGGGATATTGCCAGCAGCAAGACAGCTGACGTCCATACAACAGATTTTGATGCAATGACCAGCATGGCTAGCTTTGAAGAGTACAAGCAAGTCAATACCCAAACTGCCTTTGGTCCAATACGATGATCCACAGACAGTTTTCTCACCAAAGCCAAACCCAGAAAAGTTGTCAATATTACCATATAGCTTGGGTACATAACATCTTCCTCAAACCCATAATAGTATATGCTGGAATAACTGAAAAACCGATTCTCAATGTAGGATAGAAGCAGCGCATGACCAATTAAGCCAACCTCAATCAGAAAATGCAGTTTTGATGGCAGAAGAGCTAAACCAGGAACTGTCAAGGCCAGAATAACACTTCCCATAATCAGTTTACAAAAGGATTTCAATGACATGCCAGCCATCCAGATATTCAGATCCCAGAAATTATGCATAACAAACCATGCGACCATTAAGCTTCCAAGCACCACAAATGCAAAGTACGACGGGAGGCTCTTCTTAGTAAAAAATCGAGCAAAATAGAAGCCTGCGATTGATGGCAATGGAAGAAACTGCAAGATCAAAAGTTAAAAACAATAAATTGTCATATCCATGATTGATTGTAAATGCCATGTGAAACTCCCTACTGATAAATTTAACCAAGTAATGAAAAGTCCAACTGCAACCAGCTATGCAATATTCAAATATCAAATTAGGACTTGCAGATTGCAAGAGCTCGCTGTTTATTTTCTTAAGGAACTGCTGATATCAAATCAGGACTTGCCAAGCTCTCATAAGGCACTAGTACCATAATGTTTGAAGGGCTTGACACCCAAGGCACTTGCTAGAGCAATGGGAGGCCCTAAGTTAAAAGGCTCGGATTCATATGTTAGCGAACTTGTCCACTTATATCACGAGAGAAATACAGTTCAATTGCATCTTAATGTAGGACTATGCTCCAAAATATCGCTGGGGCTTTTAAGTTGGAAAAGTCCTCTACATATGTCAAGAAAAGAATAGCGTTTAGGCCACACTACCAAGACAAACCAACACTAAGATAAAACAAAGAAGCTGCATGATCTTTTACCTCTAGCCTATGATATCAATCAGTTTTGCCTCCAGGGCACTATACCAGACAACTATAATCTGCGGCTTACATCCCTCCCTCCCTCCCCCTCTACACTCAAGATGATAGTCCCAGCCACCTTTAAATTTCGTCCAACTTCTAACTTCTCTCCAGTCACCCTAGGCATCGTGAAACACTCGCCTAGGTAGTGCCTACGTGAAGTCACCTCCCTTGAGACGAGACAAGGTGTCAATGCTCAGACTTGCCTTGCTTCAGTGCATAGGGGCAATCCCCCATCTCGCCTTTGAGATCTTGTGAGCATGAACCCTTCATGTGGCAAAATGTTACAAAATAATCAGCTATGCAACCTACAAGTAACAGAATGCACCATCACTTATTCATAAGGACTGAACCACCTTCCGTATACTATTCGACCCAGATTGTAAAGGCGTAAAGTCCAACTGAAGACATTTAAAATCCAGGGAAGTTTATTTGTTTCATCCAAAACTATAGATAGATTAAGTTACTTTTGAACCTTGAATATTACAGAACTACATTTTCAATTCCTTAAACCACCAGTCAAAGGGGGGAAACACCTTCAGTACAGGAAAGAAAAGGTCACATGACCATCCACATAAAAATTTTGTAATTCTGACCCATACAGAAATCTTTTATCCATCTCATAGTGCCAGGAAAATATCGCAAAGAGACGTGTCCCCTTCGAAGCTTCTGCCTTTACCTCTGCAAACATCATAGCAAGAAGCCAAAGTAGAACATCCCATATCAAACAAAGCAACGATCAGCAAGAGTTTTTTGTGCCCTTCCTTCCTCACTATACACCAAGCACAATTCCCCCCCCCCCCCAAAAAAAAAATAAATAAATAAATAAATACATAAATAGAACGAACAAAAGAAAGGCACAACCAAACCCCATTATTGTCAAAATCAGAGCATCGCCAACTCTGTCGACCACCTTCAGCAGCATATTGGCAGGAAAAGAATATAATTGTGGGAGCGAACGGAAAATGGGATCCAATTATTTTGAATAATCATGTATTACAGTTTAGGTCTCAGTTGAAGTGGTGGGACGGAGTGACACGATCCCAGATTGAGAGGAAGCAGCAACAATGAGGTTGTTCAATTTCTACCATTACAACATCTGTAAATGTAAGTAGTGTGAATGATGCAACGGCCAATATGTAGCACTCCATCAGCAATGTCATAGGTTCCATAGCAGCAATGGTAAAGAGGGGCAAGCCATGGGGGAAAGGGTCATTCTGTCCCAGACATGGGATTGTGGGAGAGGGTTTTTCCAGCACAAAACTGAGTTTCATGTTTCCCATATTGAGATTAGCGTCACTGTTAAAGTGGAGAAAAAACATAACTACTAAATGCTCATGAAATGACAAGCTAACTAAGATTTTACTAAATAGTTGATTCATACTAATAGCCATAGCTTCGGCCAATACAGGATATATTATTCAGCATATTACCTAAGCAATTGAATAGCCAGTACTTTTTTTATACAAGCACCCATATCCTACCAAAATGCCACAGAAGAGAGAAGTCCAAAGCTATATGCTAAAGAATTTTTATTGAAAGCAATGCTACACTTCCAAAGAAAAATGAAAACTTGCAAACAAAGCCAAACTTGTCATTCATTGGCACTGAAGTCCTCTGCTTTTTCCCTTTACTCCATGACAACGCTTCCAGTCACTTGTTTAACGCTTAATAGGACTCTTGAAGAAATACTAAATGATGAAACTAATTCAATGTCCACAAATGATGCATGTTTCACACATGTTTAAACTTCAAATCTAAAAAAAAAGAAGAGAAAAGGTAATTAAAATGCATACCATTATAGGAAATCCCACAACTATTGCACCAGCAGCACTGACGATTACAGCCAAAGCAGTGAAAGCCGCTGAGCTAAAAGCATCAGAAACCATACCGAGAGCAGCAGCACCAGCACCAGCAGCCCCTCCAAGCATCGTAGTTGTTACAAGAAGATAATTAAATGGCGGGGGAACCTGAATGTACTTCCCAAAAGAGTGAAAAACAACTCTTACTTCCAAACAAATCACAACCACCACCAACGATATTGCACCATTCACCACGCGAATACTCCGCAGCTGATGGGCATTCTTTGTCACCCACCAAAGTGCACCCCTTGTCGACGCATACAGTTGTAACAAAAAAGGGATAAAGAAAAGCAGGAACAAATCGCAAATCGCAGCAGCTGACGAGAGAATCACAGAGTAATGCGATGCAACGTGAAAGAGAAAAGGGAAAAAGAGCAAATTCAGGGTGTGAATGCAACTCTCAAGCGGCCCGAGGATCAAATTATCATCTGGAACCTCTCCACCTTGATACTTCAACTCCTGTTTAGCTTTAAAAGACGATACTCGAGGGATCGAGTAAAGCCAATAGAATGCGCAATTGAACGCCATTAGATAATATGCGGCATTGTTCATACCAACTGCGGACACCGTCGCCCAAGTGAAGAGTGCCGAGGCTGCAATTGGCACGCAAGTGAAGAGAAGCCGCTCGAGCGCCAGCACAATCGTAGGATTCTCGATTTGAATCCACTTGAACTGAAGCGACGCCCACACACCAATCAGGAAGTTCGTCTCCGCACAGAGAAAGGCCGCAAGGAGGGCGAGAGGCAGCGAATTGAACGTCGAGATCAGCGAGGAGCTGAAGAAGAAGGCGATCTGAGCTGCGAGCAGAGAGAACCAGACGCCGAAGAAGGAGCCAGCCTTGAAGCTGAGGGAATCGAGGATGTAGGCGACCATCAGGCCGAGAGTGAGGGTGGCGACCACCGGCGTGCCGCCGAGGTCGAGAAGGAAGGCGGCGCACGGGACGAGGGCGATGGCGACGCGGGCGTTGTGAGAGAAGGCGGAAGGAGCGAAACGAGACGACGATTTCGCCGATCGGGACCCCCCGCCGGAGAAATCGCCGGAGCTAGGGCTAGAGCCGTGAGGGACCTGGGAGTAGGGCGGCGATCCATTGCCGTAGGAGGAGAAGCTCGGCGCGCTAACGGAGGAGGAGATATACGGGCGAAAGGACCGAGGCTGGAGCTCCGGCGGCATCATCTTCGCCGGCGAAGGCGAGGGTGTAGCCAAAAATGGTGGTCGCGCGACGCGACGGAGGGAGAGAGAGCGTTGAGGGTTTTCCTGTGAGTACTCAGGCTGGTCTGGTCTTCGAGTGGAGTGACCAAGCTGGAGGAGATGACGTGCGCGACTTTGGAGACGAGCGGTGACGTGTCTGGATCGATACTGGCCGTCGGATCCTCGGATTTGGGCGGATTAATCGACGTTCGCAGTTTTTTTCTTGGTTTGTTATGCAGTGAGTGCGACTCGGCGACTCGCTGAGCCACGAGGACCCGCGAGTTCGCGCGTGACGCTGGATCGGCTCCCGGAAGGGTCGATTGATTGGGCCCAAATTGACGGGGCCCGACCCATGAGATTATGAGAACGGGTCGGTTTGTTATTTTTATTTTTATTTTCCTGCCGGCCAACCCCTAAACTTTGACATCGGCAGAAGCTTTCCAGGATCCTTAATCATATACAACTATAAATGTATATTTCGAGCTTGCTCCAATCGACTTAGATAAAAGCATCCGGCGAAACGGGTCGTCGCGAAATTGCCCGAACCACCACAAACAAAGAGAAGATCGATATCGTGGTCCTCGTTTCGTACCAGCAATTTTACGTAATACGCAGTACAGTAGCTGTCAAAAAAATATTACGTAGGCACACAAATCGCGCACGCTTACAGCACGTGAAAACTACTTTTAGACACATACACACACCCACAAAAAAGTACATGAAAATTCTCTAACTCAAGATTCCTGCAAAGCCAACGTTGTCTGAAGAGCTCCTAGCGTGATTCCTCAGCCCCAGTGATAAAAGAAATCGTTGCCCTGCACCAAACGCAGCGATCCCCAGTTTGATTAGGAATTAGTGAATGGTTAATACGTTTCGCCAGTTGATCGAACCATCAGCATGCGCCGCGAGCGAGCGGCGGCGCGCGCCTTACCTGGCCGTTGCCGTACACGTGGGGCTGCGGAACGTAAGAGTAACTCGAGGAGTAATCCGGTGGGTTGTCGTCGAGGATCTCTAACTGGGAAAGCGATCCCAGAGTCTCTTGATACGATCTCTGATGCCGGACGGAAAAATTACCGCGTCAGAAGACTCGAGAGAACTGCTCGGTGCATGGAACATCATTTCGATCGAAAAGAAGGTTTGGCCCTTTGGATTTACTTACCTCCGGATCTGTTTCTCCCATAGGCTCATGTTGAAAAGCAACTGGAGCGTCATCAGCTACACTTGAGCCTCCTTCAAAACTTGGGGCAATATCGTAGCTTTCCTCTGGTTTCCTCTTCAAACGACAGAGGATATACGGTATCTGTCGAAAATTATTAGTAGTATTATTATTATTTTGTAATGTTAATGGAAAACAGAACGTGTTAAAAGTCAATGTCACGTGGTCAAAACGAAATTTTTTTAAAAAAATTAATAATTACGATGATGTGGTTGGCTCATTCTTTTCTGTTTATAATCTAAGGGCATGAACGTAAAACCAGGTTAAAAGCCCATGAATCACTACGCAAATGTCATGAAGGCTATTCATGTTATGATGTAGTCCCAAAAAACCATCATCCGACGTTCTTCAGCCTAGCCTACTAATTTATTTTGCACATGAACGTGAAATAAAAGAGAAATCTCAGATAGATCAATTCAAGAACCTGGAGGATTGAGGAGTATCCATCGAGGAGTTCGGGGTTCAGGTGGTATTCGTGCATGACCCATCCTCTCTTGGCTCGACTTTGGTAAAAGGTCAAGATCCTTTTGGTGCCTATTAAAACCCTGGTGTCTCGGGTTCTTATTTCGTCCCTTTGGCTAGTGATCTTCCAATTACCGCTCCTGGTCTTCCGCTTGACGCGCTCGCTATTCCGGGCGTGGTAAGGAGAAGGGCACAAGAAGAACCAGTCCCACCCATCCGATGGAACATTCGATATCTCTGCACGCACGCATAAAATTTGAGGACAACTTATCAAAAACACCGTAAGTGCAAAACAGGGTATGAACAACTCTTCCATGCGTGATTGCTTTTACAACGTCACGGAATGAGTGCCGCAACGCACGCCTAAGTGGAAAAAAGGAAACAAGAAGGCGAATGAAACTCGCCTTGATGGACTCTCGGTAAATCCCAAGGATCGCATGCGTAGAAGTCCTCGAGCTCGGGGATGACGCTATCGTCGGCGTATCCAAGTACCTTTCTCATCAGGTGATGACTGATGAGTTCTTCCTCGGTCGGACGAAATGCGACTCCGGCCTGAAATTGCTCCATTAAGTGAGAGTGGAGTTTGGCTGATGAACTAACGCAAGTGAAGTGAGTTGAGCTTTAGTCAGTGAGTAATTGTTCGAGTTCATAACCAATGGGAGATGTACAATTTATAATTGGACTCGGCATCGACTCAAGCTTGTGCTTTTTGCCTCTTGTGGGTCTTCCCCGTGTGCCAGAAGCCTTCTTTTTCACCAAGCCCTTGTTTCTCAAGGGGAAGTTACTGCAATTTTCCATCTTCTTCGAGGAGGCATGCACCTGGGAGAAGCTATCGGTGAAATTCTCATTCTAACCTCCCCAGGAAAGCGCGCGCCAACTTCGTGGGAGTAATTGACCAAAACAGAAAAAACATCTTCGGCGTATTTTGCTTGCCAATTGCCCAGAGAGCTCTACACTTACACTGACTGAGCCAAGCTAGACGTGATCAACTGGTGGAGCCTAGGTAGACCGAATCGGAGTGTTGAGCCTACCCGTTCTACAAGCACCCGTTCAAGTGCTGCCCGCATTCGAAAAGTACTTTAATTTTCTTCACAAAAGATCCGGCACGAACGGGCTCACCCTAAAAAGGAAATTAATTGCCCCAATCGTCTGAAGCGGTGCTTCGAGGGCTGGACGAGACCAGCTTGCCACTAGGCTCATGGTCAGATCTAATCAAAGCCCGTGCACATATGCAATGACGGACCCTGGGGGATAGTGTTGTCCCCACTTCCCTAGGTTCAAAAAGTTCTTATTCTTTTCAAGGGAACAACTTTTCAAAAAGAATGGTCTTTGTCTCGCCTCTCTCTCTCTCTCTCATCTCAATTGCTTGATCTGCCATTGCATGTATCCTAGAGAAGGTGGTCCTCATAATGACTTAAACTCTAGGCTTTGTAACTTAACTCACAAGTCACATGGAGGTAACCAATAACTTTGTGTTATGTTTTCGGTATCTCCATACCTTTATGGCAAAGATATGGTCAATGAGCAAATTTCAGAGAATAGTCAAGAACAATTGACTGTACTTCCGCTCAATAATCTCATCCCATCGGCCACATGAGTCTCACATGACCAATGAAAGCAGAAAAGAAGCAGAAGACATTTCTATCTAATTATTAATGAGACCATTTCAAGATTGCGTTCGCTAGAATTGTTTAACATCGAAATAAAATTTCTTTGTGCTTTATGTTTCGTGTTGGATCGCATGATTTTGTTTAAGTTAGGACAAAAGTACATTCGAATTTATTTGAAGTGCCTTTCGTGTCTTGCTTGTTCTTCTTTTAAAGTTTCGTGTCTTTTGCGATTTGACTTTTGCGTAGTAGGATACATACCTAAATTCATTTGAAACGTATGAAAATTGCCCTATATAAATTCTCCTATAATGGTTTCTTAATTTCCTAAGGTTTGCATAATGTTTCAATGATGATGAGAAAGTCCACAAATTATTGGTTAAAATACTCGCATGTCCTTGTGCTTTCGATCATATTGGGAAAATTATCCAAAAAGTCTTAAACCTATTGTACTTATAATAATTCAGTCATAAAATCTTTTAATTTTGTTAATTGAGTTCTAAATCTTTTCAAGTTTTACCAATTGAGTTTATCTAGTCAATTTTGACCGGAAATCACTGACGTGAATATTGTCCATTTTATGTGGCACGACAAATGTTAACGTTGACAATTTTTAATAATTTTTTATTTTTATTTTTATTTTTTGGATTTCCTACTCTACTTTTTCTTTTTTTTTTCCTTTTTCTTTTCCTTTTTCCCTTCTTCCCTTCATCGGTGAGGCTTGTTGATGGTTGGCGAAGGTCATTGGCCTTGGGCAGCCCAAGCTTGGGTGCCCAAGGCCACCCTACACAAGGTCAACCGACCCTTGCACGAGGCTAGCAAAGGGAAAAAGAAAAGGGGAAAAAAAGTAAAGAAGAAAAATAAAAAATAAAAAATAAAAAAGTTGACAAAAATATTAAAGTATTTATTAAAAATTTATCTACATTAGCATTGGCCATGCTATGTAAGTGATTTAAGTCAAAATTGGATGGATAAACTCAATTGGCAATATTAACAGGTTTAGAGCTAAATTGACAAAAGTACAATAGATTTATAAATTATTCGAACAATTTTCCCTAATCATATGCTAATTTGCTCCCTTTCAATAATATGGTCCCTCTCGCCTTATGTTGGAACAATCTAAGAGCTTACCAAAAAAATTAAGTATTAAAACTCATAATCGATAGAAATTGAGATAGGGAAAAGTACTAGAAAAGTCTTAAACCTATAGTATTTGTGCAAATTCAGTTATAAACTTTTCAATATGACCAATTTAATCTTAAACTTTTTTGCATTTGTACTAATTCAGTTTATTCAGTCAATTTTTACAGGAAATTATGACATAGATGTCAGCCATTCTATGTGGTGTTGACATAGACATTTTCAAAATTTTATTTTTGAAAAAACAATTATATTTTTCTTTTTTAATTTTTTTATACTTTTTTTTATATTTGACATTGGCTAGCAAGGTTTGTGGCCTTAGGTGAGGGCTTTCGAGGCATTGAAGGCCCTCGGCCCTCACCCAGATTTGGCGAGTGCCACGACCTCGCAATGGCCGGCGATGGCTAACTAGCCCTCGCCAACAGCTGTTGATGGCCATCCAACTCTCGCTAGTGGCCGACGAGGGTTGTCACGACCCTTGCTGGCCAATGTCAAAGAAAAAGAACAAAATGCAAGAAAAAATAAAAAAAAATTTGAAAAAGGGGAAATAATTTTAAAAAATACTTAAAAAATCCACCTTAGCACTGACCATCTTATGTGGCACTTTCGGTGTCCACATAGCGATTTCCAGCCAAAATTAGTCAGATAGGCTATATTTACACCAATGCAAACTTAATTGGTTTAATTAAAAGGTTTAGGATCGAATTGGTATAAAAACAATAAATTTAAGAATTTTTCGGTATTTTTCCCAATTGAAACAAGCCTACGCGAAACCGTAGTACGCAGGATTGTGGCGCAATATGATTCGAAGGCAGCCCTTCGACTTAGTCTTGCCCGAGCTCGACTCAATTGGATCTTAAATCCACTTTTATGTCTTAAGGATCTTAAGTTACGAGACATTGGTTTGATAATGTTTGGGTGGAGCAAATGCCACTGAATTTTTCATCGCTAATCCTTAACTGGCCAAAAAAACAACCGACATTAACCCAATCATGTGCAGCACTCCACGGCGGGTCTGAGGCACCAACAGTGCGGAAGAGAAGGCCGAGTAATCGAGGAATTCTCGCACTGTTTCGGATCACATCGACACGGTGCACCATTACTATCTAGTCATTAAATCATGTAAATCTAATATGGGATTGGAAAATTCAACAGTAGTTCTCAATTGCCGAAGGTATGCGAATTGGGACCATTCGATTAAACCGTGAAACCTCACCGGCCGAGCGAGCTGAGCCGCGATCTCATCCACGGCGGGAGAAGCAAAACCTCAGCCTCAGCTGAAGACGCGCTACCGTGGTCGGGCAGCCCTGCGAACGCATTTGTGGCGGAGGCGAGGGACGGATTGTTGCCCCAAGCCGAAGCTTCGGCATCTGATCGGTCCACGGTCCAAAAATGCTGAACCTCCCACCACTCGTTGCGGATGGAGATCAGACACTGAACCAGAAAACTGATCGTTGGACGGTGGAATCGCCACAGCCTGAGCTACGACTCCAGCGAAATGGGTTGTCCACATCGTTTAGAAGAAGCTATTTACTTGAAGTGCCTTGGAATATGAACTCTCTGCTAACCCAACTAGTCTGACCGTCGTGGAATGAACTTCTTATGGCGCCTACAACATGGGGAAAAAAAAAATTTGAGTTACTCATATGAAATTGGGCTCATTAAATTTGAGTTCGACCCTACAGTTCTTTTTATGAGTATTTCAATTTCTATTTACTAATTTTTTTTATTGTTTAATTTTCCTTTTTTTTTAAAAAAAATTGATGTGAAGTTTTTATTCAAGTAACATATACACATGATGAGGTTAAAGTGGGTTAAATGGGTGAGTACAGGTTTTCCTGGAACTTTTGGTAATATGGGCCGAGTCGGGTATGTGCCAAGTACGAGACATTGAATTTATATTGTATGAAAATAGGTCAAATGAAGTTAAATTGATTAATATATGTTGAATCATTTTCGATCCGATCCATCTATTTGACTGCTCTATTATCAAAGTAAGACTTTCCTTGTGTGCACCCCAAAATCACAAGGTAAGCAGACAAGTCGCACGACTATAGATTCACAAACTTTGAAGGCATCTTTTTCATTGAGAAAAGAATTGGTTTACACAAGTATGAGAAAGATGCACCACGAGTCTTAAACCTTATGTACATAATGCGATTGAGTTCTAAATCTTTGAATTAGTTCCATCAAGCCCTGTCCCTTTATCGAAAAGCGCAATCGAGTTCTTAACCCTTCAGTTGGTTCAGTTATGTCCTGAACTTTTTATCGCAAAATGCAATGAATAAGTCCTCATATTGTGTTGAAAAGTGTAATTCACGAATTTCCTATAAACATTTTTTAGTGTGACGCAAGCGATTTTTGTATTGCACTTTTGGAATAAGGTTTACGACTAAATTTTGAACTAATTGAAAAGTTTGAGACTTGATTCAGTTCCATGCATAGGATTTAGGATTTCCCGGGCAATTTTTCCTTAATAAGATGCATGAATGACAAAGTATGTAATATCAGAATGATCAGATGACAAGTATATACAAAAGGCTAACATGGCAGAATATGAAATGAAAATGACATGTCAAGTTTCCACGAATGGCATAGCATGTAAAAGGATGAATGATGTGAAAACAGAATGCTTCATTTGCCTAACTTGTCGAAATCATTTCTAAGTAAAATATTGAATGAAACCCAGGCCGACATAGAAAAGGGAGCTTGTAAGATCACTTGGAGAGGTAGATAAGTCAAGGTGCGTAAAAATTGACTCAGACGCTACCTCACCTTTGTGAAAAGATGACATACCATGTCACACAACGATTGCCGCACCACTAGATGCAATGTCACGAGTAGAATGCAATAAAAAGAAGCTAATGATATATAAATCGAATGTCGAGCGCACGAGCACATGACAGGGAAATATGTGGTCATTTCTACGAAGTTGGGTTATTGAATATCAATGGAATTTGTCATGAAGTCATTGAACTTCCATTTTTATGCACTAGACTTTCATCATCTTGTAATTGATATACTTTGACCGAAAATCATCAATTTTTTTGCCAACATGCTGATATGGTGGCCACGTGGCGTTCATGTTATTGGTCACGCGTTCGACAAGTCAGCATTTCGACGGAAAATTAATTAGATTCTGGTCATTGCATCCCCCATAATAGAAAAACTGAAAAGTTTAGTGCATTGAGTAATTGAGTTAAAACTCCTATTATCCGACTCTGAAGGCCCATGTTTACATCACCGGCCTGCCTGGTTCATTTACAAAGGGCCTTACTCGCAGGGACTTCTTCCCCCATCTTTTGCAAATCTGCTACGTAAAAACATCGTCACTTCACCAACTTGACTTGCCCCATTTTCAAATTTACCTAATTTAATATTGTGTTCTTGGATCTTGTGAGTCTCCCGTTTAAGAAAACTATGTCAACCCGTCTCATTAAAACCTTAATTAAAGAAAGATTTCTCGTAGTCTTAGCACCAACTTGGAGCCAGCTCTCTTGCCTGCCCGCATATGATTAGGTGCTTAAATTACGTGACGAGGATTAATTAAGTAAACCCCCCATGGATAAGTGTGAACGTTTCCTGTTCAGATCGACCCGGCTCACTAAACTCGATTTGAAGCTTTGGTGGCCAATTGGGAGGACCCCTTGTGCTGGATTAACGTGCTATTCCTATCGGAATACCCGACAAACATGATTTAATTAGTAACCACGCAACCCATGAACATATGTTTTTCCCCCAATCACTTACCTAGAAAGAGACAAAAGGAGTGGAAGATGTGCCCGCGATTAATTAAAGGGCAAGAGTGACTAAGCAGATGACGATGAGGTGCGGTGAGATCTCAAGTGGAGAATGGTTGGGAAGCAATGTGAACAAGGCATGTATGGCGTCCAACTTCAGGATTTTTGTAACTTGTCTTGGCCTAAATCAACCAATGTCCAAATCAATAGAACTTACAAATCTCATAGATAAGCTATGCGAGATACGAACGGCACGTGAACTTTGACAAACACACCCTCGAGAGGGGAAGGGGGTACATGCGAAATAAATTGGACTTGAACATAATTCTTGATACTATGTTAGAAAGCATCCAACCCAACGGGTTAAACATAATAAGTGGAATGAGATCAAATGTATATAAACAGTATATAAATTTGACAGGCAAGTGACATGAGATACTTTAACGGTTCAAATACCAAGTCTATATCGAGTTTGTAAATACAACGAGTCACTGTATTTTTTACATGCAGAGTATTTGGGGGCTTGCGAATGGATCTTGTCCATTCATTTCTCTGTAGTTTATGAAGAAAACTAAACTTACCGAATAAAAAGTGTAGTACATTGTTAGCTTGTTAACATGTAGAAGTTTAGCTCGAACGTAGAACTCCTAAATCAAACGTAAATAGATTGAAAATTTCGAGACATGTGCGGTTGGCGAAGAAGATTTATAGTGGTACGGCGCTCTTTTTGGACTGTGTCTGGTTTTCCGGCACTAGCAGCCCAACAAGGTCGTAATCCACTGTACATGCTTGAGCATTTGTTTACAACTGTCTACGGGACATCTAAATTCGACCCAGAAGTTGCGTAACCTCTGCATGAATTCCAACACTCGTCTCTATTTTAAGTACGTTCTCACATATTACAAGTCGCAATGCGCCCTATTGGAGAATTACAAGACTCCACACTCAATTTTGTTCTCGAGTATAGCCACTAGTGCAAAGTCTTAAAGTACTCAAAAAAAGCTTTTAATGATCCACGGGGATGTGCTATTGAAGAGAAAATTGTCCGATCAATCTTAGACTAACTGTACGGACGTCAATTCAGTTTTAAATCTTTCAATTTACCAATTTTATCCTAAAGCTTTGTGCAAAATTTTAATTTAGTTATTCCAGTCAATTTTTTCTCGAAAAATCGCTAACGTGGCATTTCAGTCATCGTCGATTGTCCTATGGGACACACTACAATTTCAGCAATTTTAGGCGAAAATTGATCAAAATGATTATATTTGAATTTCATGTAAAGCGTTAGGAAGAAATTGGCAAAATTAAAAGATTGAAAACTAGATCAACATTTGTACGGCCAATCTATGACTGATCAGACAATCCATGGGCTAAAAAATGTCCTCTCCCAAGCTCCATAGTCAACCTTTTCCTAATCTAGTTTCTGGTCTTATTTTGGCTTCATCAGTCAACTTACCGAAGTTCTCCTAAGCTCTTTGATGTTCACTGGAGAGCGCCCATCTACGCTACGCATAAATATTGAAAAAATTATCAAGAAAGCCCAAAATCTATTTTATGGATGCCAATTCAATCTCAAACTGACTAACAATCACTTTGACCTAGCTGTTGAACTTCTTACGTGGGACGACCAGCGTTAACATAAATATATATATTTTTTTGCACTTTTTCAATTATTTATAATTATTTATAATAAATTATTTTTTTCCTTCTTCTACTACCGATTGCTCAACTTTGGTGATGGTCGGTGATTAGCCACAAATGAGGGCCAACCTCACCAACATCAAGCGAAGCTCGCCCTCGCTGGATCTAGCTAGGTCTGCCCTCATTTGTGGTAGGTTGCCAGCCATTGTTGAGGCTAGCAACTGGCGAAAAAAGAAAGAAAAGAAGAGAGAAACTAAAAAAGAAAAAAAAGGAAGAAAAAAAAATTCAAAAATATTATAAATAAGGAAAATTGTCCATATCAGTGTTAGTTCTACTACATAAGATGGCCGGTGTTTACATTAATTATTGTCGGCCGTAATTGGCCAAAGTAATTACATGGATAAATCGTCAAAAAGTTTAAGATTAAATTGATTAAATTGAAATGTTTATGGCTGAATTAACATCTTTGAGAGCAGAAGGTATCGTGGAATTGATTCATTTGCATCTACTTGAAAACTATTTACGAAACGACAGTCGTTTTTGTAGAGTTAAGGTGGGCATATACATTTCGATTTTCTCCTTGTATGTAAAGGCACGTCGCGTTCTCATATTTTTAAGCGATTTGGAGTAAATGGTTGGGTATTCAACTTTGCATTGGTAACAACGCTAAATGTCTCAAGCCTCGAATCATCAGATTTTCCTTTCACGTATGGGTCATCTTTACCTCAATTTCAGACTTTGATTGATGGGTTTTCTCCGGAACCATAAACTTAACGAGATGGAAAAATTATCAAAAAAGTCATAAACTTATTGTAATCATGTCAATTTAGTTCTAAACTTTTTTTCGCTGATTTAAGCTTGACCCTTTTATAATTATATCAATTCAGTCTATCTGACAGATTTTGACCGGAGAAATAATTTTATAAATTTTTTTTGATAATTTTTTTCTTTTCTTTTTCTTCCCTTTCTTTCTCTAGCTAAGCGTCGGACCTCAGTGATTGCCCAAAAGGACGATTGATCTCACCATGGCCGAGTGAGGCTCGCTTCGCTAGCCCTGATCTAGCAAGGACGGCCGAGCCTTGCCAAGCGATAACGAGGTCGAGCATAGCCTCTCCCATGGCTAGGTGAGGCTCGACCTCACCGGATTTGGGCTGGCATGGTTGGCCTCTCCCCGCAACTCGCCAACCATCCCTATGGTCAATCATTGAGGTTTGGCAACCGGCTAGAGGAAAAAAAGGGAAGGGAAAGATAATAAATAAAATATAAAATATAAAATATAAAAAAGCTATAAATATAAAAAAAATATAAATATGTTATGTTGCCGATCGGCTAATATCCATATTAGCGCTAATAGATTGAATTGACATAATTATAATAAGCTTATGACTCTTTTTTGGTCCCCAATGCATTTTCTCTTCTCAATCTCTCTCTTTCTTCCTCCCTAGCTTGCCCTCTACTCTTGTAACTTGTGGAGTAGACATTGACATCCCAGCTTCACCGCTAATGCTAGCAAGCCTAAGCCGCTACCATCGCCAAGCCTAGGGTCACCGTCGTCAAGCTTGTGAGCTGCCATCACCGAGCCAATGAGCCTTCACCTAGACCCCAAGAGCCCTTGCCTACACGCCCCCCCTCTCTACAGACCTCCACAAGCCCTGTGCGACCTAAAATACGTGGAACTGAGGTCATGGCAGCTTTTAAGGGCGTGCATGGCAGTAGTTTTACTCTAGAAAGTAACTTTTGGTAAAAAGTTAATTTTTCTAGCTCCCGATGGGAGTATTTTTTTTTATTTACTTTTTCATGTGGCTTCAAAATTATTTCTGCAATAAAAAAAAAGTTTCGAGAATAAAAAATAAAGTCAGGTAACCAAACGGATTTTTGCTTTAGAAGTTTGCATTACCAAATAGATTTTTACCAATAAAATACTTTTAGAGCAGAAATTCCATAGAAATGTTGTTATGCGCGCCCTAAGCCTCCTCAATCCAACCCAAGCAAGTGAGAAATAGAGACTTGGGAGTGCGAAGGCTATTGGCAGTGGTGGCAGCGCAACAATGCAGCGGCGGTGGCGGCAATGCAAATGTGAGAGGGGGAGGGAGTGAGGATGTCGGTGTTGTTGTATGTAGTGTCCCTGATTAGGCTGTAAATTTCCTCCAATCAGATCGGCAAAGAAACATAGTCATCCAGTCATTTATTGATTTTCCTCATCCATGTACCCTAAACTTCAACGATCCTTTGCCCACGTTTCCACATATCGGGATCCATACCGCAAGGTCTTCATCATCACATCGGTATTCGCGCGAGACGAAGTACTAAGGTATATAGAACATACTTTCTTATCCTCTGATAATCTAGAACGCATGTCAATGAAAAGCGATTAAGAAAATAAAACAATTCAAGCGCCAAAATTTCTCTATTCTTCTTTCCCAACTTGCAATGGATAGAACACAAGACGCACGATACAAGGGCAAGAGCTAGGGATCATTTATTGTGGGGGGAGACCCCAATTTTGGGGGGGAGCTTTTGGAATGTGGGAAGTCAAAGGCATGAGTGAAGCCAAAAGGCTCACACACACAGAGGAAGGATCGAGCCAAAGGCTTCTCGACCTTGCCTCCCTTGTTTCTCTCCTATTCCCCTCCCTTTCTCAAGGGCTGCTGTTCCCTCGCATCACACCATCATCCCTCCCTTTGTTTTTTATTTTCAAGCCCCAGTCTCTCCACTTGAATGAACTCAACCAAATCTAGCAAATCCCAACTTATGTGTCTGACTATCATTAATTAATAAGACCCCCCTCATTTGTTAACTCTTTCAATGTGCGCCCACCAAAACCCTCTTTTTTTCTCTTTTGATCTTTTCATTAATCTAGTGCATATGCCCAATCATCTTTTCATTAGTTTTTTTTTTGTCCCAATCTCCCTTTGTTCCCTTTGCGACGGATGATCTTGCGTTCCGCAGATCTATCTAGTTCGTGCCCTTGCATGTTTACTAGCTAGGAGAAAATGATGGGACGTGTTTTTATTGTGTGTAAAGCGTATAATACTTTCGAGCTAACTCTAGTAAAGGTTAATCTTTCCGGTTCGACGGAGCTAGATTTGTTGAGTTGTTTATGAAGGTCACCCATGTATGGCACGTTCTTGTTTTTTTTCTTTTTTCTCTTCAATGTATAGATAAGCTTACATAATTCTATTCGTCCCGATTGCATCCGAACAAAATAGATTTGCTCTTTCATGAGTCGTCTTGTGGATTGCGATCCCATACTAAATATATCGAGGTTGACAAGATCTTTTGAGCAATGTATAAGGAATCAACCACGTCACGTCGGGAATCATATCTTCTTTATTGACTAACCGAACAGTATCACTTGCATCGTTTCAAAGTGAAAAAAAAAAACAAAAATTAGCGATTAATTCATTCCATTATGTTCAAAATGGCCGTCGTGAGAATTTAAATTACTCTCTGTTCATGCAATTTCATAAACCCCATCTTTTTTTTTCTTTGCTCATTTTTTGGAATCGTTCATGAGAGGTTTGTTTTGGTGTAAGATCATATAACTCCAGGTTGTTTTTATTTTATTTTATGAACGATTTAAGACAGCTTTCGATGTTTAGGTTCAACTCAAAGATGAAGACATGGCCACTTACACATGAAAGAAACTCCTGAAGCCATAGTTTGCAATTACCAAAGTCTGGCTTGTCTTCTCTGTGGGTTTACTTTTCTGATTCTTGAAGTCTAGATTTGTTGACAGATATACATAGATGGTCCTCGGATAGGACAGAATACTTTGCTTCATATCCAAGAAGAGAGATTTCTCTTTTGATAATATCAGGTTTATTTGCTAGAACTGATACACATGTACCTTAACAAATGCCACCCTCATCCATGACTTTGCTATGGCTGCCAATCTTCCATTTATCCATCTTTGTGCACTAACATATATCTAACCGGCATTAGATTTCAGTCTCTCTAGATCAATCATCTCTAGCTTATACAGGACCTCAATCATGAGGATCTTACTTCACGTACGAGGATCTGTCTGGCCTATCTTCAATTATATATGATTTGTTTTGTCATACCGAGCATGAATGACGATTATTGAGAGGAGAAATTGTGACTATCTACAAATATTTTTCTGAAGATATTCATCGAATACTAGCAAATATCGAAAGTCAATCCATCTATCATCGACTACGATACTACTCGATGCTCATCTTTTGTCCTTATACTCCTTATTGTTACCTGGCGGGTCAGACGGAGAAAGTCTAAAGGCCCTAAACTTTCTTACCCTTCTTCTTCATTATTATTATCGTTATAATCTTGCTTTTTTCTTCATTTGACCGGTAGTCTCAGTCTCGAATTCGCAAAACCGCATGTGTTTTAGTTGGGTTTTCTTGGTAAAAACCCCTTTAAATTAGGCTTCGACTGGTCTGTTTCCAATCATAATGTTCATGATCCCAAAGTAAGGTCCCTCAAAAGACACATGATTCACTGGCATGACACTTCTTGTTCTTTGTCCTCTTTCTAGGGCTCGCGCACGCCACTCTTCCCGAGACAACGTGGACCGTAGTAATTTTGATGTGAAATTGAGTTTCGTCAGTTCACGTAAATTTTTTTTTTGACTCTAATCGATCTTTTTTCAAATGAAAATAAAGCACTATTAATGTGGTGAGGAAAATATAAATTTAACATGACAAGTAACAAAATGCAAAGGAAGACAAGATTGTAATGTGGGTAAGTCACCTAAGTGGGCTGTCCTGCACGAACAAGTGACAACGTGCCTCATCGTAGCGTAAAAATGTCCTAATAATTATCAACATTATTACCGACAACGAAATGTCTTCTATCTAAATATGCTAAAAAAAAAACTCAAAATGACTTTTGTTCAAGTAGAATGCTTTCACATACCTATGAAAATTACCCAATGAATGTTGCATCAATTTTGTATAAATAAATTCAATTCTAAATTTTTCAATTTTGTCAATTTATTCTTAAATCTTTCCGCAAAATTTTAATATAGTTCTTCCGGTCACTTTTTACCAGAAATCATTAATGTAATAGTCCATTCATCGTTGGCTGCCCTAAGTAGCACACTACCACGTTAGTGATTTCTGATGAAAATTGGCTAAAAAGACTATATTGAAATTTTCCATAAAGGTTTAGGGCTAATTAGCAAGTGAAAAATAAAATAAATAAATAAAGAACTTAAGAGAGGGTAATTTGGATTATCTTAGAGCACTTTGTACAAAATAAGAATCCAACAACAAAGTGTCGGTTGAGATGGAAAAGGAGTATGCTCCACTTTGTGATCTTAGGTTGAAATCTTATTGACAGCATTCTAAAGAATAAAATTTTGAATGCACCAAGCCGATTTAGGGAGTACGCACTTAACGTCAATCGCAAAGGTCGAAGGGTCGAAGTGTGCAGAAGCAGGCTATAACACTACCTGATTACAAACAAAAAGGAAAAAGGTTCGAAGCCATGTATGGACTTGAAGAAACGCAAGAAAGTTTTGCGAGCTTTTTAAAATGATCATTTTGCCTATTGGTTAACACAAAACACATGATTATTGTTCACCTTATGATAGACATGAGTATATCTGAAATTGTTTGGAAAAAATTTGAAGTTGCAAGTTGTTTTAAGTTTGCAATAGTTATTTGTGAGGGAGAGTCTACAACCATCCTTAAATTTACAGCTTTCCATTTTTTAGCCAATTCTTAAAATCACAAGTGCGCATCCTCTCTTTTCTAATGGACATTACATTATATCTGTGGAAAAAATAGTAATTACCAAGTCGCCAGTTTCTTTCTCAAAAGATCTCTTCCATCCTCATATGTCTAAACCACCACCTCTCTATGTTCGATCTCGATCCAAGGTAGTCGAGAGCTCATGACATTAGACGATGGGGACCTAGATTTGGGATTATCGATACCACGACAAGGTTACCGTGGTGACGGCGATAGTGTTGGGAATGATGCTTAGAGTGAGCAGGGTGGAGGATGATAATGACGGGTGATGCAGAGATGAGTGCTCATTAGCAACCAGTGTTATCAATTTTTCTCATTGTCACCGAATCCCTAAATTTCACATCAATAAATAATATGATTTAAGAATCCCACCATTATTTTATTCAAAAGAGGAAGCGTTGTATGAAATAAGAGACCATATTACAAATAGTTTAGTGAAAGGCATAGTCCACCTTTACACAACTTAATATTCATGCCCGGGCAGCGGGGGAGTACATATGCAGCTAGAAAAGTGTGTAACGAAAAATCTAAGTGAGACAAAGAATTGGACTGAAGTACCAAACTTTGAGTATCCTAAGGTTTGGTTGCTTCAGGGCCCCAAAAACATATCCTTGTACTCGCAAGGTTGAAGAATCAAACTACATCTGACAAATGAAATCCTTACTGCTGTCGTAATGCATCATAGTTGCTGCTTCGTTGCACATCCATAATGCCACTGATCTTGGAAAGCATGCCCTTTAAGGCAGGTAATTCTACAGTGAGTCCGTGAACATGTGATGGTGACCTCACAAAACTCTGGAAACCCCAAAAAAGGATTAAAAAAGCAAAAAAAAATCAATTTTTTTTATAGTTGAACTCTGCATAGCTGACAAGATCATTATAAGTAGGAATAATCTCCTTCGTCTCTTCTTCAAATTGGACATTTTAATCAAGGGACAGCTGTGTGATTTGCAAGTCGCTTTCTACCATCAGTAGGGGGATCAGGAAAGCTATTCTGCTAGTGCTTCCATGATTAACCGGGTGGTGACTTGACAGTTTTGTTAGTACTAACTAATCAAGAAAATGTTTAAGTGATGAGCTTGACCCTCTTTCATTTTCCTAGGGGACACAAAGTCTTTGGTAGTGGGCATCAGTTCACGCCTGAAGTGGGAAGCTTCCATACTGCTACAGACAGTCGTTTGTCTGCTGGAAAATCGGCCAGACAGGCCCTATTTTTCGTTTCAAGACACAGTTTTGTCTATAGCTAGAAATTTCAAATCAGGTCTTGGAAGAGGAGAAGTACTGTAACATCATGCACATCATGCATGTAAAATCGCTCAAGAAAACGAGAGGACATTTTTGTGCAGCAATCGCACCGCATTGTGATAAGACGTGGGGAAAAAGAATATGTCAAGATTGAAATTCTGCTAGATTTTAACGTATAATTTGTTGAGACAATCCTTTTATAAGGTCATTGTCATTGACTCACCGTGCAGATTCTTTTTTTTTTTTTTGCAAAATAAAATGAGATATATCAATTTATTTGGAGAGAAGGGAATTTAGATTAGGCCCTCTCCTGAAATGTGGGGAAAATATCTAAAAAAAATCCTACACCTTTTGCATATTTGTCAATTCAGTTATAAACCTTTTGATTATGCTAATCCAGTCCTAAAATTTTTTCATTTTTACTAGTTGAGTCTATCTGACCAATTTTGACTGAAAATCGCTAATGTGAACGTCAATCATCCTACGTGGCTCTCATTAGCACCGACATGGTCATTTTTAAATATTTTTTTGATATTTTTTTTTATTTTTCACTTTACTTTGTTTTGATTTTGAGCAGAGGGCTGGCAAGGGTTATAGGCCAACCCTCACTAGCTCTAAGCAAGGGCATCACAGCCCTCGAGTGTCCCAAATCTGGGCGAGAGCTTGGTGCCCTCGCGTTGGCCATTGAAGGCGCAGCCCCTCGCTTAGTATTGGCAAGGGTCGCCGGCCCTCTATCCAAAAACAAAAATAAAAACAAAAGGTGAAGAAAAGAAAACCAAAAAATTTATTAAAAAATATTTAAAAATATTCACGTTAGTGCTGACGAGGGCCGTAGGACAACCATTGTCCAAGTCAGCAATTTTCGACTAAAATTGGTCAGATTGACTCAATTGGTATATATGCAAAAGTTTTTGGACAAAATTTACACAATTAAAAAGTTTAATACTGAATTAATATCAATGCAAAAAGTTTAAGACTTTTGGGACACTACCCCCTCCGAAATGATTGGCAAATGAGGACATGTTAGCCCATGATTGCCAGTATGATTAAACTGGGTTTCTGTTCTTCTTAAGGTCACTTGGATTTTGGATGAAGGCACAGCTTTTGTCTATGATTAATTAAATCCATTTTCTAATTCGCTACTGCCTTTTCTTAGCTTTGTGTTAGTGGGAAGACCAAGCAAAGCAAAGGAGTCAGTTAAGGAGTTTTGACCAATGATGGGGTTGCATCTAAATCACAGCTTACCAGACAAGGCCACGTGTGTAGGACCTTCCTAGCCTCTCTACTTCTTCACCCTCCTTAGGCTTAGCAATACTGTAGCATCCGCGTGCCTTCAGATTGTATATTTCTTTTGTCTTCGCTCCTCCTCCATTTCTGAGATTATTATGTACAAACCTTCCAAGAAATCCCATCAAGAGTGCTGTTATATTTAATCATTTCCTCTCTCAAAACCCTCAACCAGCAGCTGCTCAGAAAGATGGTCCAATTCACAGAGAGAGAGAGAGAGAAAAGAGGGGGGGGGGGGGGAGAGAGAGAGAGAGAAAGAGAAGTGACTGTTAAATATGAGAGAATTCATAAGTTTAGCTTATAAAAAGTTGTGCTTCAGCTGGTGAGGTCGCCTTCTGAGTTTAGTTTTCGCAGAAAAGAAAGGCTGTTCTTCAGGATTCTCAATATAAACACACATCAGGAATGACAGAATCCTAGGAGTCTGCCAGACTGTTGTATCCCAAGTGCTCACCATTTTAGAGTTCTGCCCCGAAAAAGGGATTTCGCAGGAGAGGATGTTGCTTGGCTATGATCCGAATGACAGCGAAGCCGGCCTGAAGCTTCTGGAGGACCTCACCACGGACGCAAATCAGATTCAGGGACAGGTGTTGAGGGAGATCCTGACACAGAATGCTCGGACAGAGTACCTCGGTTGCTTCCTGGACGGTCGTGTCGATAAGGAGCTGTTCAAAGAGAAAGTGCCCGTGGTGAATTATGAGGACATCAAGCCATACATCGAGAGGATTGCGAATGGGGAACGATCTGAGATTATTTCATCGCAACCGATCACTGAGCTATTGACAAGGTATACCAAGTTTTCTCCTGTTGCCCATTCTTGGCTTCTACTGAAGCATATATTCTTGAACTAAGTGTTGTGCACGTTCGTCTTTATCGCAGCTCAGGAACCTCAGGTGGGCAGCCTAAACTGATGCCTTCAACCGCAGAAGACCTGCATCGAAAGACATTCTTTTACAACCTCCTGGTGCCCGTGATGAACAAGTACTGTACTCCCATCTTCATATGCTCTTTTCTGACTCAAATTCTTGGGAGGAATCGAATGTAACAGTGAAATCCTAATTCAAAAAGGTACCCTATATTCCCGCCAATTTTTCAGGTATATCGATGGGTTGGACCAAGGGAAGGGGATGTATCTTCTACTTATCAAGCCAGAGATCAGTACCCCCTCCGGTTTAAGGGCGAGACCTGTCTTGACGAGTTACTATAAGAGCGACAACTTCAGGAATAGGCGTTATAACAGGTACAATGTATACACTAGCCCTGACGAGACTATCTTGTGTTCCGACAGCAAACAAAGCATGTATTGCCAATTGCTTTGTGGATTGGTACAACGGGACGAGGTCCTCCGAGTGGGAGCAGTATTCGCATCCGCTTTCTTGAGGGCCATCAAGTTCTTGGAAGACCATTGGAGAGAATTATGTTCGAACATCAGAACAGGTCAAATCAGCGATTGGATCACAGACCTGGGTTGCAGGTGCTCTGTCTCCTCGATCCTCAGAGAGCCCGATCCAGATTTGGCCGATTCGATCCACAAAGAGTGTGGAGGAGAATCCTGGGAAGGCATAATTAAGAAGATCTGGCCGAGAACAAAGTACATTGAGGTCATAGTTACAGGCTCTATGGCCCAATACATCCCTACTCTGGAGTTTTACAGCGGCGGGCTCCCTCTGATCTCCACAATGTATGCCTCCTCGGAGTGCTTCTTCGGGATCAACTTCAAGCCGTTAAGCAAGCCTTCGGACGTCTCATACACCCTCCTCCCAAACATGGCCTACTTCGAGTTCTTGCCGGTGGAGAACAGCCACAGTGGCGAAACCACCCAAGAGGTTCACTACAACGGCAATTCTGGTTCACATCCCGTCAAAAGGACCGTTGATCTTGTGGATGTGAAGCTCGGTCAGTATTACGAGCTCATCGTCACGACCTTTACAGGTATGTTCTTTCCCCCCTCTTCAGATCTGTTTCTTTGTCTGAAAGTTAAAAGTCCCTATTCAGTTAGCCAACTTCTATTCCTGTTTATTCGTTAATTCGGTAGGTCTATATTTGTAGTGCAGATTTAATTAACCACCACAACTGTCACCATTGAAAGCTTCACTGATCTAATGGTAGGACACAGCATAAAGTAGGAATTAATATGCTGCAAAACTCTCTGGCTTCTATGCCCAACCCTTCCATGTGCCAAACACAATGCACAAGTTTCTTTAATAGGAAAGATCCCAACTAGTCGATATTTCTTTTGCCTACCCCAAGAGTGCTAATTTTAAACCAGCATGCACATGCAAATGTTTTGGGAACTTCAAACTTTGAGCAGGACATATAGCATTAAAAACACCAGCTTGACATGGTGTTATATTGGAAATCCTGTGCTCATGCCCTAAGGTCACATGCAACAACAAATAAAATCTTCCAGTGAAATCGAACTAGAATTTTCCCAGTTCTTTAGGAATTTGTCGCTGATTATCGTAACTAAAGAAGCCGTTAATTTCAACATTTCTCTCAAAGATGCTTGTAAAATCTCTTCCACAGGCCTGTACAGATATAGAGTCGGCGACATCCTAATGGTGACTGGATTCTACAACAATGCGCCTCAGTTCCAGTTCGTGCAACGGCAGAATGTCATCCTGAGCATCGACACCGACAAGACCAGTGAGGCGGACCTGCTCAAGGCGGTCACAGAGGCGAAGAAGCTGCTGGAGCCGCTTGGGTTCCTGCTGACCGAGTACACCAGCTACCCGGACACATCGTCGCTGCCGGGCCACTACGTGCTCTTCTGGGAGCTCAAGCCCAAGGTAGGCAACAACCACATCACCGCCGTCGTCGATGAGCTCATGGGCCTTGATGGCGAGATCATGGAGGAGTGTTGCTCGAGGGTCGAGGAGTCGCTGGACTATGTGTACCGGCGATGCCGGGCCAAGGACAAGTCGATCGGATCACTAGAGATCAGGGTGGTGAGGCCCGGGACGTTCGACGCGCTGATGGACTATTGCGTGTCTCAGGGGTCCTCGGTCAACCAGTATAAGACACCCAGGTGCATAAAGTCGAAGGATGCCCTAACGATCTTGGAATCGAGGGTGGCGGGGAGGTTCTTCAGCAAGAAGGTCCCTTTCTGGGAGCCTTACAAGATGGGAGGGTAGTAATAATGTCGCCAAGTAACAAGTTTCCTTTCAGGTTCTTCCCGCTGGTTTGGTAGGTTTATCAATTTGCCCCCTCCTTCTCTACTCTCCTTTTCTTCTAAAATTTTGCCTTTTGTTGGGTGTGGCTTGTAGCCAAGAATACCCCTTTGTCGTGTTGATCTGATGATTTTTGTACTGTGAGAAAGTTAATTTGACTATGCACGTGTTTTCCTCTGCTTAGCCTGTGCCAAATGAATCTACAGTGTTCCATGTGCTTCCCTGTAAACCTTTTGGCCTGCAACATTTGAATTCTCAGTGCTACTGAGTAAGAAGGGCTGGTCTGAGACTCTCTACACATGGCCATTTTTAACCGCACAGCAGTTCGATATCAGAAGGAAAAAAGGGTGGGGTGAGAAAGAGAAAGAAGAGAGCCGTTATCCCGACAATTTGACAGTATTGTCGGTTATTTTTTGTAACATAATTTTTAAATCAATAAGATTGAGTGTGTATAATCTCTAACAATATTATTAGAAAGCATTTCTCGAAAAAGAAAAGGAGACAAGGGAGAAGAAGGGAAGGACGGGTGTGTGATGCAAAAGGTCATGGTGTGGCCACGAGGACAAGGGACATAAAGAAAAGGAGATCCATGAAGCATGGGGGACGTGAATGTAAGGAGGAGACAAGGAGAGCAACCCAAGGGGGACACCCTCCACTGGTCATGCGATCACATATCATAAAATCACTTAACATAAATCAATCAATCCTCCATCTTTGGCTTTGTCGTTTCTCTCTCTAACACTTGCATTTATGGCAGAGCATGTGGCCATTACCACCTCCTCCAGCTCTCCGCCCGGACACTGTAAATTTGGACGTCTCTCTCTTTTTGTCCCTGCCCTAATATCTCTCTCTCTCTCTCTCTCTCTCTCTCTCTCTCTCTCTCTTATAGAGTATACGTTGAGAAAAAAATATGCATGGCTCGACTTATACATGCGGTTTTCTTGAGGAAAAGAAAGAAAGAAAGAAAGAAAAGGAGTCTGTCTGTTTTAGCCATTGTTTGCCAAAACCCTAAAACTGACGAAGCGAATAAGCAGTTGGATGACCATAATTATCATTTTATGCATGCATGCATGCAGTGGGTTCCTATGGCTCAATGGATTATCTATCTGTAATTTTTTTTCTTTTGGAAGTATGAAATCGGTGAGAATATATTTTATGCATCTGTACTTGGGGGAACAAACAAAATATACTTTGTCGGAATCAGCAACAACCTTACGTCAAGAGACAAAAAGAGCCCTTGCTTGACATTGATTTCTATTGAAAATCACGAAAATATTTGGACCAAGTGAAGGGTTACCCTCGTCCTCCTCCTCCTCTTCTTCTACTTCTTCCATTATGTCTTATTACTAGTTTCATCGTATTGCTTTTAAAATTTACTTCTCATCATATAAATATTTTGACCAAGTGCACGTTTATATCCATGCATAGCTCACGGGGATCTTGTCCCGGACTCTATAACGAGGCTTTGTATTAATTTTTCCCGATATGGTTCGGGCTATTTTCTTTCTTTCTTGTTTTTACGTATTTACTTTATTTAATATGTTCAATTTAGTTGCTTGAGCACTTATACATAATCATTTATATAGATATACATATATTCATGTTTTACCAATAAAAATAGAGAAAGATTGCAATAGATACTATTTTTGTTGACAGAGAAAAGTTACCGGTCACAGGCGTTAAGCAAAACTAGCATAACCAACATCCCCAAACTTGAAATCTGTGTTTTGCAGAAGTAATGCGAGCCCCTCGTCCTACTTTGCTCTAATCGGTCTAGAATAGGTTAGTGGCGACTCCAGTGTAAGTTTAATTAAATAATGAATGAGAAACCAAGATGCAATAGAAAAGGTTTGGGAAAGCCCGTGCGAAGGGTAAGCACCACCTCGCAAGAGGGTTCTTTGCATCCGCCTAACAAACCATTAAACTCTCTAGGGTGACATATTTGGAGTTGCGTATCATATGTTTTATTTGGCTTGTCAAGGCATCTCGACACATTTGTTAAAAGTGTCATGTTTAGTTTACGCGAATGCGTGTTATACCCTTCTCTCGACACAGCACGAATTAGTAGTCGTTTCTTAAAAGATAGATAAACACGGACCATCCAATCCGCAAAAGTGCACTCATGCAGGTATTTGCTTTTAGGTGAAAACTCTAAGGACGTGCATGACAACTATTCTGTTCTAGAAATTATTTCTGGAACAGAAATAGATTTTTCTATTTCTGCCAGAAACAAAAATTTTTTGTTTTTGGTTTTGGGCCAAAATCTATTTCTGGAACAAATTTTTGTTCCAGAAATAGAAAAACAGATTTGCGTTGCCAAACGAGTTTTAATTACAAACCTATTTCTAGAATAGGTTTGGAACAGAAATAGAGAAACAGAAACGTTGTCATGCGCACCCTAAGAAAGCTCTCTTTTCTATATTTCTTTTATACGTATTAAAAGTTGTCTGAATATCAAAAATAAAAAATAAACACTCTGCAAACCCTAGGCAACATGAGAAAACCATAACATAACCCTAAGCAGAAAAGAAGTTCGGAAAAATAACAAAAAGTCTAAAACAACCAGGAAATAGACATAAAAATAGAAAAGTGTATCGATACATGCCTAAACGATGGATTTTGAGGCCCGAGCATAGCACTTGGAACGAGCTTTCCAAATTGGTATTAGGTTACATTTGATCATCTAGATTTCTATTATTTTTTTCTCTCTTTATTTTAAATCTTTGATTTTATATTTCTTTTCTCCCCCCTTCAATCATTCTCTAATGTAATTTTATTAGGTAGTAAATTATACTAATATACCTAAAATATGTAGTAAATATGAATACTAAATATAATTAATACATGGAATTTACGTCATAAGATAGAAATAAATTCCATATAAACAAAATCGGAACAAATAAATATGAAATTTTGTTATATTTTTGTTTTATGAATTTTTTATGTTAGAGTTCAAACTTTTTTTTTATATCCAGATACTATTTTAATTTTATGAATTTAACAACTTTTTTATTTGAGAAAAATTACTTTTATATGATAGATATTGGAAATTCTATCAACCTTTATCCCAACTCCCCCGTGGAAAGATTTTATCGGGCTATTTCCACCCTATATCCAACTTTATCCTGAGTAGGCACCAAACACACGATGTGATTAATCTTATCTTATTTTGAATTTTATCATGACTACCAATCATTTGACTTTTTCTTGTCTTTAGCAATCTCATTCAATCACTAGATTTTTTCCCTTTTACTTAATATCTCATTCAATCACTAGATTTATTTTTTTAAATGGTTATATTATCAATTGAAGTCTTCAACCAAAAAAAAAATTGGAGTCATTGTTTATAATTTAATCTAACCGTTAATATTATTTTTGGCTGGTAAAATTTAATTTCAATTTTCTTTTATTCTATCATTTCAAAACAATTTTCATTAATTCAAAACTAATTTAAAGAAGTAAAGATATAATTAATTATTAAAAATTGAAGAGGAAATTTAAAGTTCATAGCTAATAATTCGGAAAATAAATGATTTTAAAAAAGCCTTAAATTAATCGCTTATATCTATTAAAAAATGAATGAACGAAAAGCATTTTTATTGTCCATAAAAATATTTGAAAATAAATTATTGGCAATAACGGAAATGTAGTTATTTCAAATGTTACAGGTGATCATTTTTAAGAATTTTTCTTTACAAATCATCTATTTTTATGCGAAATAAACAGAGGCCGAGCGGGAGGCAAAAACCCTGCCTGCTTTTTTATAGCATTTGCGAGTTTGTGGCCTAAAAGTAAGTGAGTGTGAAATGTCCCGCACGCTTTTTCCAAGAAGTTCTTGCTTATCAATAGCAACCGGAAAGAAGATTTCACGTACTTTGCTTATGAATGGCAAGATAAGTTTCCCTTCACCAAAGGGAAATCAGATTTAGGGCTCATCTCGACCTAACCTGGAGGACGGCGACAAGTGTCAAAACTTAAAAGACACAAAATGTAAATTTTAGTACTCTAATTGCCATATCGATTCAGGTTTTAAGAGCCCTGCTATAATTGTCCATTTCTTTTTTTTTTCTTTTTAATCACGAAAGAAACGATAAATTACCTACCGTAAAATTTTATTTTTGTCCTTGGAGATCCATGATACTTGGCAGACAGGATTCAAATCCTATGACATAAGGGTGACTTAAGGGATCTGAGCCATCCAATTCAAAAATGGACGGCCTAGATTGATCAATTCAAAATTTTAAAATTTTTGCCGAATATGTTTTCTCTTTTTAAAAAGCTGATGTGGATCAATTCGGGTTATTCATTTTGAATTGGACTTTCCGAATTGGATAATATCATCCTTAACATTATGATAGGAAATCCAAGCACCGGCGGACATGGAAACTATAGACAAACCCCACTATTTGACAATCCTCAACACGAAACATATCACGTCAAGACTGAAAAAGATGGCCTCACAAAGTAAGGAAGGGGCAAGGGGGCACTCAAATGAATGTTCAAAGCGAGAGAAAGAATGGGGATGTGTCTGGCTAGAAAAGGCCACGTTGTGGTTGGCATTTGGCTGCATCTTGGACTGCTTCCGCTGGATCAAAAAGGAGGACATCAAGGACCAGCCCACACGTGTGTTGCAGTCATGTTGGGTAGGTTCCAGAGAGAAAATGACACGACGGCTACCTCGTGACTGTCCGTCTCCACTGCAATTTTCCATAAGAGAGAAAAATAAAAATAATACTAGGAGTTATCCGATAGTGGGGTAACGGTGACATGATTATAGTATATATGGGATGAACTTTTGTTAGAAATTAAAACATCTTGGATGAATGTAAGATGTTTTGTTGATCAAATGCATGTGTCACGGGCCAGCTGATTTCAGCTATAGAATTAGTCTGTGTGGCGCCTATTGAGCAAAGAAACGCAAGACCAGCCTTCCTTCTCATATTGCTCTCAAGAATAGTAAGGCAAATAGTGTCATCACATTGGATCTACCACACCTAACATTGTTTGGGCAAATAGAACATGAAGTGAGAACACACAATCCACTTCGACACGGCGAGTAGTTTCGGCTTATCAATAGCATTATCAGGAGAGTAGCATCGACTCTTGATCATTTTATATACGAGAGGCCAAATGCCGCCTTCAGAGTTCCTTAGAGATGCAATCTTTCTATCCTAGAATTTCTAGCACAAATTGCCATGATGTCACTCTCACAAACTAATTGTATCTTCCCCCTATGCATCCCACACTCTTCATGGTGACCACAAGGTCCAATCACAAAGGTTAGACAAGTACGATTGGGCACACGGAATATCCGGTCCCTATCACACGTCTAAAAGGTGCTGTGCAAAATCCAAATATCAAAGAATTGTCGTGGTTTTCAATATTTAACAATTTGCCATAGGCTCAAAATTCATTTTTTTCACTTGAGTTTTTTTAGTGGAGATGGGCTCAAGTTGATATGTTAAATAGACTCGAATTTGACCTCCATTATGATGATCTCTCCAAAATAAGGCATTGGGCTTATGTTGCTCCACCCTGAACTCTATTATGAAGATTTTTATTGGAACCGCAATGACCTTGTTTTGAATTTATTTGAATGAATAGCAAGGAAATGAATCCAAAAAGTCATAAATTTATTGTAATTGTACCAATTTAGTTCTAAATTTTTTTTCGCCATATAAAACTTATTACAGTTATGCCAAATTAATCCATTTGGCCAACTGATGCTAACGTGAAATTTTTTTAATAATATATATTTTTATTTTCAAAATTTTTAATTATTTTTTCCGTCTTTCTAAAGTTGCAAGCTCTGCTGCCCCAAACCCTAAACCAAAAAAAGTAAAATAAAATATAGAAAAAAATTTATTAATAAATAAACATAATTTACAAAATTTTTAAAAATATTAAAATTTTGCCACGTTGGCACTAGCTGTTCAAATGGACTAAATTATTGCAAAAGATTGAGGACTCAATTAACCAAAAAAAAAAACAATCATGATTGAATTGGTACAATTGCAATATGTTCAGGATTTTTTTGGTAATTTTCCTGAATAATAGCATAAATTCAAGATAATTTAAGTTCATAATTATCTCACAAGTAAAGCTATAAGAAATGCAAGGAGATCATGAAGATTAAGTGTAAGTTCAAGCTTATTTTTAGTTGGACCTATCTTCACTAAATAATTTAAGCCTATGAGTTATGAATTAAAGAGAACATATTATTTACTCCTAGCGGGACAATAATATCTGAACGAAGGACATTGTTAAGGACAATTGGACGTATCCTAAATTAACGGATATGTTTATGCAACAATCGTCATCATCAGTCCAAGACCGCGCAGCAACACCATTGTATAGATCTCTATCCCATCAGATCGAACCACGACGGTAAAACAACATTGGTAACGAGATCCTTTCTTGTCACAATTATCGGACATCGGTACCCCATTTCGAGGGCCAGCCAATCAACAATCTACTATGATATCGCATGTCAAGAAATATCATGGAAGCTTGACCAAGAGTAAGTCCAAGCTCAATAACGTATCTAAATTGTCTTACTTCCAATTAACAGTTTAAGCGAATGAGTTGGAGGCAAATTATGCATATTAATCTCTCCACATCGCATCAATTCTTCGTTGTTAGACTTTGTTCAACAGCCCTTGCATGTACACCTCAATTAACAATGCTTTTATCATTACACAAAAGACGACAGTATATATACTAAGGTCGGGAGGGTGCAAAACCAATACGTTTAAGAAAGAGAATCATTGAAACTTACAAAATTTGAAGAAAAGGAATGAATAAATGGATGAATAGAAGTGAATAAACGAGCTCAGATCGTCTTTATTACCACACTAAAATTGAGCACGCAAACATTTTCTCCAAAAGTTTAATCAGTTAGAGAATCTCGAGAAATATATCTTGAACTAAATATCTAGAATCTATATTTGCTCCAGGCAAGATTACAGTACAAATCCTACAAAGAAGTTTGCAGTTGTCTTTTCAATAGATTATAAAGATGCTCATATAAATTCACACGACACTAAAACTCCAAAACCATATGTAAAATTATCGAGAGAAAATAAGAATCACCTCAAGTAGAACTGCAAGCTGTCTGCATGATTTGATCAATCGGATCAAAATTTACTCGCTGCAAATATAGCGAGAGCAAAAGGGTAAACGTGTCCCCCTTTGCTGGGGTTTCTGTGTTCCCATTTTCCACGTGCATGAAGAACGGAAGCGGTGAGATGGAGAGGGAGAGAGACAGACTTTGTCGTTGAATCATGTACTGATGAAAGTGAAAGGACTGCGAAGCGTGGGTCACTGCTTGCCTTTCCAGATCAAGTCCCATCCCATCCATCCCCAAGAACCGCACGTGTGTGCTTAGCTTCGTCTTCATCACCTCTGCACCTCATAATCTCCTGGCGATCTCAAACCCGTCAAGCATTAACCCTTGATCTAGCACTAATAAGTCTTCGGATTCAAATACCCTTTATTCTGTTGGGATAATTAGGCAGGTGATGCATTCACGATTCACATAATTCAACGAGTGTAGTCAAGAAATTGAGGCCTTCTTATTTCACCTTAATAAAACGATCACAAGCTACCTTTTATATAAGTTTGTCACACGACTCTTATTCTTACTGTCAAATGATTCAGAAATGTATCTAACACTCCAAGGAGATAAAATTCCTGAGGATTTTTGAAACATTAAACATAAATGCTAACAGACTCTTCATAAATTCACCTAATTACGACTCTAAAAGTAACACTACAATAAAAAACTATGAATTCTTGCACCAGTCTTGGAAGCCGAACAAACCTAGACAGTCAAGTAGTTAATCGACAACCATTAATCGACAACATGTCCAAAAAAAGATAACCTATATGTATATTCAGTGGAGAATTACTCAAAAAGTCCTAAATTTATTGCATTTGCATCAATTCAATCTTGATTTTTTTTTTTTGTTAATTCAATCCTAAATCTTTTCCAAATGTGTCAATTCAGTCCATTTGACTGGATAACACTGACATGGTAAATTTTTAATAATATTTAAATATTTTTTTGAGTTTTTAATTATTCATTTAATATTTTGTTCAGCTTTTCTTTTCTTTTCTTTTCTTTGTTTTTTGGGGTTTGGACTGGCAACCTCCTACCAGCCATTGGCTGCAGACCTCCGAGCCCTTACCTAACCATGTGAGGGTTCGCAACCCTCAGATGGTTATAGGCACAAACCTAAAAAATAAAATGAAATAAAATAAAAGGACAGAAAAAAATTATTGAAAATTTGTTAGGTGAGCGTCAGTAGGGCAAATTGGTTGAAATGGCACAATTGCAAAAATTTTAAAACTGAATTGGTGAGAAAAAAAAAGTTTGTGATTGAATTAGCATAATTGCTAGGTTTATAAATTTTTTGATAAATTTTCCCTGTATTCGGCAACTTCCTCGGAAACAAAATTGGTTTAATCACTGAACATATATGATAACTGGGACTGGCTTGTCAATCTTGCTCATCTTATTCAAACTTTTCCTTTGTCACCTCATGCGTCGTTCTTCATCCACTGTGCATGCAAGAGTAGGTGTTTCTTAAAGCCCCTACTCAATGTCCGAGAAGATGTCGACGCAAGAATGCATGGTCCTCGTGGAGCCAACAAGGCGAGAGCACTGTTTTTACGCCCGAAACCCCCTCGAGGAAGAACAAGAAATCTCTGTGAACGAGAAAACAGAATCACACGCCAAAAAGACAGAAGCGAAAGGAGGGTCAAAGCGAATGGGCCACAACGGCAACCACCGTGATCGTGTGCAATGAATAGTAGCTGCCAACATGTTCCCCGTTGGGTTCTAGGACTCGTTGCTTTCGTGATGTTGATGCTTCTCTCTCTCTCTATCTCTATCTTTCTGGCCATTGACCGGGATCGGCGGGTCGTGTTTCCCAACCCTCGTGCTCGATCAACCCCACACCAAACAAAACCATGGGACTATACATGGCATTACACCCTCCCTCAAACTAAGGGTCGTGGCTCCTCCCGTCTCGTTTATCTTTGCTGGTTCGGTTGTGGGGTAGAGCCGAAAGTGCTCGTGCGCGTTGACGGCGACAACCCTTTTGCGGGCACGAGCGGGGGCGGCGGATGTTGGCCGTCTCTACCTAATGATAGAGTGAAAGAACGAACTAGCGGATTGGACGAATTCATGTTTACTTTGAATTTGGCTTCTTGGTTGCAAGGGTTCTACATTTAGAATTAGGTTTCCATAAATTCGCGAAAATATGGATGCGAGAATCATAACACACTACTATAGAATTCCAAGTTAACACCAGAAGTAAAGATAGCTTTTGCACGAATTTGTTTATGAAATGCTCCGCGACGGAGCTAGAATTTCAATGGAGGGGAGAGAAGGAGGGAAAAACTTTTATATGCACTTGACTAAGATATTCAACTATTATCTCTTATTGTTACATGCAAAAATAAAAAACATAACACAATGAACAATTTTAGTTAAGTTAATGTTTCAATTGCTTGTAAATCCCCCTTTGAAGACACTCCAACTCAATGGGCTTGATGACTCGGACACTATGTGAAGTAGAAGACTCAAAAACTTGCACAGAAAAGGGCCCATGCTTTGGGCGCTAACGTGAGCCCGGTAGCAAATGTTAGATGACAGTTCTCGCATCAATTTCCTCTTAGGACTGTAATTTTCATCATCTCAGGGAAGTGTTATCCCCACAAGGTATCTTGATCATCATGATCAAAGTGTCCATCGTATCTTGCGACCGCCTGATCGGAGCTGACTGCGGGCGGAATCACAACTCCAGGGCTTTTCCAATTATGGAAGAGGTCTCTTCGCAGAGTACATTCTCAATGGCACTCCTATTATGTTGACAACCAAAAGTGATTGTTATCGGCAAGTTTCAGACTTAACCGATAAGAGCATAGTTTGGTCAATAATGAATATAATCATCGACAATTTGAAGAGAAACGGTAACTCACCGTAAGTCATTGGCAACACAACGTGAAGTTACTAATGAGAGTCTTGAAATTTCTCATAAAGTTATCGATATCGACAGTAAGCAATCGGTAAGAGGATAACCGTTGGTCGGTTATGTCTTATCCATCTGTGAAATAACTTCCACTAACCATTGAAATGGAGTTATTCGAAGATAATCATTAGTTAGTTATGTCTTATTCGTTTGTATGGTAACTTCCAATAACCACCGAAAGGAAGTTATTTGTTCTATCTAATTCGATAACTACTATGTGTAGCCACCGTTTGTAAAGGTTACCCTAAGTGCGCCCTTTGTAAAGTCCCCTTCAATCAATGACAGAACTCAATGTTCTTTATATTTTTTTTTTTGGGTAAGGACTCAATGTTCTTTATATTTATTTTTACTTTTCTGGAACTTTACATTCTTGTGCCTTTCAATTCCTGCACTTTAGACGTGGTTTCGATACTTGATCATCAATTAAATTCAGGCGTTATATCTATTTATCATCTTACTTTGTCATCGATTAAATTCCGACAAAGTGTTTTGTGTTTCGTCGTCAATTATATTCTGATGAAGCACATCAATTCCTTGTAATCCATTGAGCTTTCTGTTCAGAATTACCACAGAACTCGTCTCTTCATAATAAAAATCGAACAAATGATATTCATCGAAAGGTATTTCATTGCAGACCATTTTTGGCGAAACTTTTTTTTTTTTTTTTGGCATGCCTGGTGGGATCATTTGTGGTTCGATTTGAGGAAATTCAATGTCGAGAACAAAGAAATCATCTAGAGGTTGACAATGCCAGGAGAGACAACCCCAGTAGATGTGCTAGTTCTACGCATTCCGAATCTTCAGCGATTAACCGAACGGCAGAAGAAATGCCAACGTGAGGGGGAAAATTTTTCCTAACATCTCACTGAAGATCAATTAAGAGAAGTCCACTATATACTCACATGCTGATCGCCATCATAAGGGTATTCGAGGAGCAACGAACTAGCTAATCATGTAGGCAATCATCCTAAGCCCATGATACTCAACGTGGTTCACGAACTTGGTTCGAAGCTGGGACCACCAAGGTAGACGTTTCCAATGCAAGGAAGCCAGGCGGCGATCGAGTACGTACCCTCGATCTCCTATTCTCATCTAACTAATATCAGTAATTTACGCCAAACAAGCCACAACCCAGCGGTCAGAATATTGCTAAGACATGAAGTTACTGACGGTCAGAACAAAAGCAAACCTAATTTAATTTGCTGTGGAAAATATTGTTAATCAAAGTGGTCTAGCTCAAGGCAATGCCACCGAAAATAAGAATGTAACTGCAAATCAAAGTTGGAGAATGAAACGCCCTGCATGGTGGGGGAGTACAGCCACCAGATACCGGTGTGGTTAACCTATCTAACATTTTGGCGTAATGGTACTATCAAATATTGGTGTGGTTGCATCACCGAATCTCGGCGTGATCAATCAATCGAATTTGGGGGACATGTCACATTGAACCCCAAGTCCCAATGAATAACTAAGCTAGGCCACCTGCTTCCCCATCATGCCAGGTCCAATAGGGTCAACAATTTCAACAAATTCAGGACCCTCAAGAGAACCGGTTATTGGTTGAGTTGGCAGCAGGGATAGTGTTGCAGCGAATGGGTATCGATGGGGTTATCCCTAAGCCCATGTATAGAAAATCATATCTTGAATGGGTCGGTAGCCATCCATTTTCAAGAGTCTTTGAAATCCCCGAATTTGCCGTTTTAACCAGCGAAGAGGAACAATCGACTATTGAACACATTTGTTGATTCATAGACTCATAAGGAGAAGCAAGGACAAACGAGTTTTTAAAACTTGGGTTATTTCCATTGTCTTTGTCAGAAACTGCTTTTGCCTGGGACAACGATTTATCACCTAATTCGGTTTGTACTTGGATAAAAGTGGAGAAACAATTCCATTTTTGATTTTACAAAATGATGGTTGAGGCATCAATTTTTTTATTTGGCCACACTCTATCAATACAATAACGAGTCGGTCGATCACTTTGTTGTTCGATTAAAAAAGGTTAGAAACAAATGCCTTACTTCATTCCTAGAAAAAGAATTGGCGAATTTGGTTTTCAATGGATTGATATTCAGTTTAAGAGAAAACTAGAATTTTGCCAATTTATTTCAATTGGCAACACAAGTGTTTGAGTACAAGCAACTACTTAAGGACAGACATAGAGCACCACGTGAAGATTTTACACAAAACATGGCTTCCATGAAAAATCGTTTCAAATGATGTATTTGACCAAGATGATATTTGGCAAAGAAAAAATGAATTTGCCACTGACAATGGGGCACATGATAACTCATGATTATCAAATTTAAAAGAATTGAATGATCCATGAATCATTTATTTCTTTTAAGGGGGAATTCAGTTGTTGTCAGTAAGTATTAGACTTAATGGATAAGAGCAGAGTTTAGTCAATAATGAACAGAGTTACCGACAACTTGAAGAGAATTGATAGCTCGCCGTGAAGTCATCGACAACAAAACTTGAAATTACCAATGAAAGTCTTGAAGTTTTTTGTAAAATTACCGATATCGACAGTAAGCAATCGGTAAGAGGATGATTGTTGATCGGTTATGTCTTATTTGTTTGTGAAGTAACTTTCAGTAACCACCAAAAGGGAGTTATTGAAGATAACCGTTGGTTGATTATGTCTTATTCATTCATATAGTAACTTCTGGTAACTATCAAAATGGAATTATTTGTTCTTTCTAATTTAGTAACTGCTATGTGTAACTGCCATTCGTAAGGCTTGTAAGTACCCCAAGTGTGCCCTTTGTAAAGTCTCTTCAACCAATGACAAAACCCAACATTCTTTTTATTTATCTTTATTTTTTGCAATTTATCTTTTTTGCAACTTTACATTACCGTACTGTTCAATTCTTGCACTTTAGGCGTAGTTTCAAATACTTCATCGTCAATTAAATTCCAATATTGTATCTATCCACCATCTCACTTTGTCGTTGATTAAACTATGGCAAAGTGTTTTGTCTTTTGTCATTGATTAAATTCCAACAAAACATATCCATTCATTGTGCTCCTATTTGGAATTGCCACAAAAAATCGCCTCTTCTTAAAAAAAAACGAAGAAATGATGTTCAGTGAAAGGTATTTCCTTGAGGATTATTTTCGGCGAAACATGTTTGAATTACGCAAATTACCAAAGAGGGGTTGAGAAGGTTGTCATGCCATTTCCTAGAGTAAATATTTTCAAATGGTAGCTAATTGCTATATGATAGTCTAAGTTCAGATTAAAGAAAACAGTGTCAACCAAACAAAGGAAAAATTAACAAAAAAAGGTTATAAACTTTTTGTCAATTCAATCTTAAATTTTTTAATTTTGTTAATTAGTCATAAATTATTTTTTATGTCAATTTAATTTCAAACTTTTTGCATTTGTGTCAATTTAATTGTTTAACTTACTTTGGCCAGCCAGCACTAACATGAACACCAGTTAACATTGACATGCATGTCGAAGCTTACGTGAATAATTTTTAATAATATTTAATTTTTTTGATTTTATTTTTACTTTTCCTTGTTTATTTTATTTTCTTTTATGTTCTCAGTTCTGTTTCTTTTACTTTTGCTTTTGCTTTCTTCTTCCTCCGTTTGCATTTGCAGTAAACTCGTGCTATGCAGCTAACGAATAAAATCAAGAACGTAAGGAATAAGAAGACGACGCCGCCGCCGCCGCACCCCACGACCCAACCAAACCCTTTGATGGTTTGCCGAATAGATCATCCACCTCATCCTCAACCACCTCGGCAACGACAACCCACTTAACCGAAGAGGTCTCCTCTGGTCTTCGAGGTCGGCCTCGCCCAGGCTAGATCCGGGCGATCACTGCGGCCGCCGCGTCCATCAGCTGCGAGGCCGACCTCGCCCAGGCCGGATTTGGGGGATCGCCGCGGCCCCAGCACTCGTCGGTTCCGTCGCGTTCAACATGTCGATCTCGACCAGGCCGGCGCAATTCGTGGCCAGGCTCGACAGCCCCAAGTGTTTGAAGAACGTGGACCGGGAGAGATCCACGGATCTGAGGGTGGAGTTCCAGGATCGAGAGAACCAGGTCAGCATCCCGTCGTCGACGCGAGGGCAAAGCGAGAGACTGAGCCGCGAAATGAAGGGGTAACGGCGAGGGATCGAAGGAGGTCGGAAGAGAAGGGCCTGAGGACCTGCAGCGGTGGGACTCCACGAAGAGGAAGAACTTGCAGGCGAGGGAGAAGGACGTGTGAGCAAGAGGGCTGTTGTCACCGAGGTGGTCAAGGAGTTGGTGAGGCCGTCGAAAGGGGCCGGGTTAGTCGTGGAATGCTGTAGCGACGGTGGCCTGGTTGTCTTCTTCTTCCTCGTGTTCGTGACTTTGAGTTTACTGCAAATGCAAACGGAGGAAGAAGAAAGCAAAAGTCAAGGTAAAAAGAAAGGGAAAGGGAAAGAAACAGAAACAAATAATAATTTGAAAAAATAATTCCACGTCAACGCTTAAGCAAAATTGACCGTACAAACTTAATTAGCATAAATATAAAAATTTTAAAATTAAATCGATATAAAAAAATTTAGAATTGAATTGATACAAATACAAAAAGGTTCATGACTGAATTGATAAAATTAAAATACTTAAGAATAAATTGATTTTAAATATAATATATTTAAAAATATTTTTAATAATTTTTCCACCAAACAAAAGATCAAGATCAAGACACTTGAAATAGTTGTGATGGTGTCCCTCAACATCAAATTGAAGGAAACATAGCAAACTGAGTCCTCGAAACAAACACGGAAGTGTGCTCCCTCGAGCGATTCATACCATTGCATGACCAAATCATCACGTGCCCCGTCACCGGCACACCTCACGTCGAGTCTAATGTTTTACGGGCGAATCTAACAGAGATTCCTACTTGGGAGGAACGAATCAACATAAGCCGCGTCGAGATGAGTAGAGTCAAAATCATGCCATGCCGTGGGAAAGACCGAAGAACTGACACGGAAAGTGCCCGAGCATCTACTTTCCAACGGGATGGCGATCGTACTGATACGTACCCGACAAACTAGACAATGCCGAAAGGGCCTTTTCTTGCAAGGAAAGTTCCACACATGAAGTTGAAATTCGCATTCCTCAAATGAAGCTGCTCCTCATTTTGATCGACAAGCTACAGTAGTCTCGCACGCATGTAATGGTCCATGTGAACACAGAAGAAGCAAAGGGCGAGAAATGGTCCTCGTCAACAAAGGAGATATGTTGGAGAAGATGTGAACGCGAGCGGACAGACGCATGGCGTGAGTTGATTTTGAAGTCAAGCCCCTAACTTCACGACAGACCAAACACGCCGTTGCTCTCAATTTCAACTTTCCAACCTGCGACCTCACCTCACCAATTTTAACGAAGTCTTCTTGAAGTACTTGCAGGGGGTGGAAGATTAAAAAAAAAAAAAAAAAAAGAAAAGGGCGAAGACCTTGGCTTTGCTCGACTACTCAGGACCCAGCATCTCGTTAATGGTCCATCTCCTTCCTCAGTTCTCACATGCACCTCATGCTCCTGACGATTGACTGAAGCATGATTGTGTCGTCCATTGCAGTTCTTGCAGGCCTTGTCGGAGCTTAGGTTTCCAGGAAACCAGCTGTCGTATCGGTCAGCTCGGATAAGCTCCCAGGGTCTCTGTGTATTTTCCCATGACAACGAGGCCCCCGATGGACCTCAACATCGGAATCGAGGACGTTGGAGTGGCGGTCCTGCAGGAACTGTGGAACAGGGTGACCATACAAGCCATGGAGCTTGCGGGCGAAACACGGGACGTGGTACTCGCGAGGGACAGCTTCCAGGAGTTCTCTGGAAGCATATCGCAGCTGATCCGTGTCCTCCAGGCCATAGATGCCAGGAAGGTCGCAGCTGAGCTCGGCTCAGAGTTCACAAAAACCACGCTGCAGAAATTGAATTCCCAGCTACATCTTGCGTGTGATGTCATGGAAGATTGCAGATCCGGCAGCCGCCTCCGCCTCATACTTCGTTCGAGCAGAGTCCTCACCCAGATGCGGGAATTGGCCAAACAGATCGCTGAAACCATCTCTTCATTTCAATTGGTCAATCTCAGCATCGCCTTGAATGTAAAGACAATGATTGCCCACATCATCGACAACCTGAGGTCCGTGAAGTTCCAGTCTTCGACTGCAATAGAGAGAATCTCTGTGGAGATAGAGAACTCGATAAACCAAGACAGAAAGAACCACGACAATGCTGTGAAACTTTTGGAGAAAATCGCAGAAGCTGTTGGAGCTAGCGAGAGTACATCCTTAGTGCAACAGGAGTTGGCAATTCTGAAGCAAGAGAAGGAAGAAATGGAGGCTCAAAAGAAACAGGCTGAGGCACTTCAGCTGTCACAGCTAATACAGCTTCTCTACAGCACAGAAATTGTGACAAGGCCTGTAGATGATAACCCCAACATACGTCGCCATTATTACCCGATCGACTCATTTCTATGTCCACTCTCCCATGAGCTTATGACAGAGCCCGTTGCGATCTTATGTGGCCATAGCTTTGAGAAGAAGGCGATTCAAGAACACTTTGAACGAGGAGAGACAGTTTGCCCCACCTGCAAAGAGGAGCTTCCCTCTCTGGACATAACACCAAACCTCTCTCTTCGAGGATCCATACAAGAATGGAAGCAAAGGGACATGGACTTAAAATTCCAAGAGGCAATACAGGGCATCAATTCTGACGAGGAGTGTACACAAAATGGCGCTTTACAGGAGATGAGGTCTCTCCTGGGAACGCCTCTCTATGCTGCCAGATTCTCAGAAGAAAACCTCATTCCGAAGTTGGTCGGCTTCCTTAAAAACAAAAGGTTACATGCTGCGGCTGCGCTTAAATGTCTCGGCTGCCTAGCCAGACATTCGGAAGACTGCAAGGTGAGATCATTAAGCAATGATTATTTCATCTTTATTGTTTTCCGAGTGTGTGAGAGATAGTGTTGCCAAAGAGTTGCAGGCATCCATCGTTGAAGCAGGGGCAATTCATCTTGTTGTGAAACATCTCTATGAAGGTGAAGTGGGACGTGATGCTATTGCAGTCTTGTTGGAGCTGTCCTCGAGAGAAGCAATTGCAGAGGAAATCGGAAAAGCCAAGAACAGCATTCCTCTATTAGTTTCCATGCTTCACTACTGGAAGGGAGATGTGTCGAAGAAAGCTCACGAGGTGCTGCAAAATCTGTCCTTTAACACCCACTTCGTCGTTAAAATGGCGGAATGTGGATACTTCAGACCATTCGTTTGTCGCTTCAATGAAGGTACATATGACCAGCTAACAAAATCTTTTGTTATTATAAGAACCATGTAGTCACTTTGTTGAACTCTTCGTTCAGGATCGCAGGAGACCAGAGCACTGATGGCTGCAGCTTTAGTACAAATGCAACTCAAGGAGACTAACATCATTGATTTCAAAAATGATTCATTTATACATAGTCTGGTCGAAATGCTCTCTTCAAGCTCCCCAGCATACAAATCAGCTTGTCTCCAGGCCATCAAAAACCTCATGGCGCACTCTGCTGTTTCTAAGCAGCTCCTGGCAGACCCCATGACTATTCCACTCTTGCTCGGCCTCATATCACATGTAATGTCTGACCCATACTTGAAGGAAGAAGCTGTAGAGGTTCTCGCCTTGCTGGTCAGGGCTGCTGAGCCTCGTGACTTCCAGATGTTTCAAGGATTGAAGGAGCTCGAGTCTGAGCACAGCATCGGTTTACTCTTACACCTCATATCTACTTCTGAGACTCAAGCTACAATAAAGATTTTACAGTTGCTGGTGGAGCTCAGCCATAAATCTGAGCAAGCTAGAGAACTAATACGATTGGATGATGATGCAATTGCCCATCTCTACTCTTGCCTCGAAAACCGCCGGCCTGCAGTAAGAAGATGGGCAATGGAACTGGTATACAGTATCTCTGATTGTCACCTTGGTGGTGTTCCACTTCCTCCAACACCCAGAAAAGAAGTTGTCATTCACAGAATAGCATCCATCCTTACCCATTCACCAGATCCGGAAGAAAGGTCTGTCGCTGCTGGAATCATTGGCCAACTCCCGAAAGATGATACCACCGTCGATGATCTATTACTTAAATCAGATGTGTTAAAAGCCATACATGAGATCATATCTTCGGTAGACATGGAAAGCAATCAAGCTCAAGCTGTCCCCAATTCAGGAGAACTTTTGTTGGAGAATGCGCTAGCAGCACTGCTACGCTACACAGAACCATCCAAAATTGATCTCCAGAAGCAAGTGGGAAAACTCGAACTGTATCCATCACTAATCCGTGTGCTGTCCAATCCGAGATCTTTAGTCAAGCAACGTGCGGCAATTGCACTAGCCCATTTATCCCAGTCTACCAGCTTGTCATTTTCTTGTGCAACAGTTATCCCTACAGCAGACAGAAAGGCAGCACCACTCAGCCAATTACTGAATCTATTCCCCAACTTCTCCGGGTGTTGTTCAACCTCAGAAATTGGAAGCTTGTGTTCTGTTCATGGTACTGCTTGCTCGTCAAAGGACACTTTCTGCCTTGTCAGGACAGATGCAATGATGCCACTCATGAAATCATTGAAGGGTACAGATCCTGGTGTGCAAGAGGCTGCTTTGATGGCACTTGAAACATTGCTGAGAGATGACAGAACACTATCTCAAGCAACTGCTGCCATTGTTGACAACCAAGGCATAGACTCCCTTTTATATGTCCTGGAGAAAGGGTCCCAATCAGCAAAATCAAAAGCTCTGGACCTTTTAGAGAAGGTATTGATTCACACAAATCATACCGATCCATCGTTTCCAAGGATCGAGGGAGTTCTTATCCCACTTCTCCATGAGGACGCACATAGGAAGAAAGCTGCTTTGGTGCTTAAGCAGATGAAGGTCATTCCAGAGCAATCATCTTACTTCTGATTTGGTATCCTCAGGTTTAGATCAGACTTATGGACCTAGCATGCTTGCGAGTGGAGAACACCACAAGGAAGGGATGCTAATGGCGAATCCAAATTCTGAAATAACTGTGGAGGAACAACATGCAAAAGAGATCCCTTATGGGACAAGCTGGGTAGGCTTTGAAAACATTGCCTTCCACCTAATTGCCACAAAGCCCTGGAGAATAATAAAAAAGCATGGAGTATCTTGAAAACCTTTGAGAATGCTATAAAGATGTAGAAGTCATTTTCTCATGTACTTACATTGACCATTCATCTGTGCATAATTCATTCAGTTGTGACAAGTTGAAATAATCTTGTATGAAAACACCACTTGCTTCCCTACTAGCCCTTTTCAAAATGAAATGCCAAAGAAAAGCTTCCATAGTGTGCGATGACCAACCACTACACCAAAATAGAATCACTAAAACAACCCATTTCACCTACGTGAAACCATATACATGTTATGCCCACCACAAGTTTGCCTCTATCTGTGATCCATGTTTGGTGTAGTCACAATAAATCTTCTAAAGTGCTTGGGATTCAAAGAAGAATGGCTTTACGGTCCAGATAACTGCTATCCATCGAACGGTAGGGTTCTTAGGATAAAGTGATCAGATCTCATGGTAGCACCAATTATTAGTTACAAACAGAAGGACAAGAATTGAGACAGACAAATTTTATGCATCAGCTATATAAAGCACAAGTAGCTAGAACTCCATAGCTGGTCAAATAAAAAATATATATATTGACAACGGAAGGTTATATCCAAGTATCAAATGGAAAGGAAGAGATGGTACATCAGCACAAGTGAAAATAATTCGATCTCTTGAACTCACAATGCCTGCTTTCTGTCTTCTGTCATCCACCAAAATCACTCTTAGCAGTTAGCAATGCGATTTAACAAATTAGAGGATCAGTGAACCCAAACAAGAAAATGAACAACTGGTTCAAAGACCGTCATTAGTCTGTGGCAAACAATCTGCAACCATACTAGAAAAGCTACAAAGGGATAAGGTCAACCTATATGCATTTCCCTTCCGTCCCTCAAGCCTGTGAGCTAGTCTCACTTGATTCTCTAGGATTTATTTCCCAATTATCACTTGTCCAAAAACAAAAGAAAAGAAAAAAAAAAAAAGGACGCCTCTGACAGGGACAATGTCCGACATCCCTTTGGTGGGCACAAGAGATGCTACATATATGCCTGGTTCCGCTGAAGGTGAGGCTGTCTATACCTCTCCCTTTGGCATGCCTCGAGCCTCACTATGCGCTTCACCATAGTTCCTCATTCCTCTAGCTATTCTCTCTATTTCTCTAAGATTTATTCCTCGTTTATCACTTATCAAAGAAACAAATTCTAGCCATAAGAAGATTGAATCCGTTATGGCAAATAATAAAGAGAAGTGATGCCACCAAGTCTCATTCAACAGCGTAAGTGAATTAATCCAAAGCCATTAGATCATATTACAGTGCCACCTACAAAGCTGCAATCTGAATATAACATATGACCCACAGTATTTGCCATCTTTGGCAGCTCCCTGCCTTTCGGCGAAAATTTTGAGTAGACTTTCCACAAGAAGATAACCGTTATTCCATTGTGGCCACATTAATGATTCCTCATAAAGAGAACAAGGGAACACTAACAGCTTAAGGTAAATTATCTAAAGCAGATCTTGAGCAGCACCATGCCTGGTTCCCACAATTTTATCAGAACACTAACCAAAAGTACGATTGATATCACATTAAGGTCACCTCAATAATTTTATTCATAGAAAGGATGAAGTAACACTTAACAGTTAATCTACAGTAAACTGCAAGGGGCAGAGCAGATGAATACAGAATGCAAACAGCTTATGTAACCAAACCTGAAATAAACCACAAGAGCACAAGAGACACATGACATCTATATATCAAATATCCACGTCCTCAAGCCCACATGCAATATAACATGTTATTGAAAGCTAAATAACTGACACAATTAATCCCCCCCCCCCCTCCCCTTCTCTTTTTCACTGGGGGGCATCACAAGAAGATGAACCGAAAAAGGAAAGTAAAGAACCAATACCCACGGATGCGCTACGAGATCACAAACCTAGATTGCTTGCAGCTAAATATGAATTGAGATGAAAGTATCATAAAGCCTTGTGTACACTGAGATGAGGACTCAACAATAGCACGAGGTTCATTATCCTTCCCACTGACTTGCCTTCTCTAGTTCAGTCTTTCCTCACAACTTTCCCATCTCTTTCATTTTAAAGTCAAGGTTTGGCTTGTAAGAATCACTTTACTCCAGTAAAGGGATCCTCAATGTCCAGATTTTGCCAATGTTTAGCCTACTCAAAGACCATAACATAAGATACTAAACTCAAAACTTTCTTCCATTTGACATTCCTGATTACTAGTAACTGGATCTTCCGAGTCTGGATTGCGAGATGTTTGGTATCATATTTTGCCTTTTCTTTTGTAGCAGCAGTTGATACTTCACTTTTTGAACATAAAACACAATAAGTACTTTTCTTAGCTGCAATTAAAAGAAGTAAATAGAATTGTGGAAAAGGTCTTGTGCCACAGTTCTCACTGATACTACCTCAACTTTAGCAAAGAATATTTTGGAGTCATTTTCATCTGTACTCTACATCAAGAAAATATGCAGAGGAGGTCACTCGTTTTCTGCAGACAACAGGTTTGAAATTCCTAGGCCCTGATTCACCCATTTCAGCACTTAAGCACAGCTCCCATGTGTCTTGTACTTGCACTTTGATTATGTTAACAGTAAATTAAGTTTCTAAACTCAACATCTGTCTATAAATACCATGTTCAAGGCTCTCAACTAAACATAACATCAGCACTAAACATTCAATTAGCTCCATGTTATTAGTCCGGATAGATCATGGTAAACATGTTCCTTCCAATCATTTAAAACGCAAACAGAATACATCCACACAATAAAAGGAAAACAAGTCAAGACTTTGCAGAAGTTGCATATAGATGGTCTTTAAGCTGCAAAATCTTAAAAGTCAAAAGGGGAAAGAAAAATCCACAAGGTCACTGAAACATCAGATAATTGAGCAAATCAGAGAGAGGGATTTAGAAACAACAAGCCACCATAAGCAAAACCTCCATACTCTAGAACCAGTGAAACAATGCAGTATCTAATTGCTGCTGTAAAAACAATGCTCCAGATACAATGTTTCTAACATAGATAACATCAATGACCACTCTCAATACACTGATACCTGGACAAATTTGGACTCATCCCACTCATCAACTAGTATACCAAATTCTTCATTTGGAGAAATAGCATTGCACAGTGCATTGAACAATAACTAGACCCTATACTAGGAACTATCTTCCAATAAATTGGCTTGATTAGTGAGCGAAAACGGTGTCATTTCGTCTAGGAGGCCTGTCAGGAACTGATCCAGGCTTGAATTTTGAAGCCTCATGCCTCGCCAGCTCAGGAGGCACTGGACTGTTACTTTGACTGAGCATCTGCTTCAGATCATAAAAGACATCTGTGTCACCCAGAGTCAGGAATGTTGTAGCCACACCTGTCTTCCCAGCACGACCTGTTCGCCCTATACGGTGCGTATACATTTCTATATTGCCAGGCATATCATAATTTATTACATGGGCCACATCAGGTATATCAATACCACGCCCTGCAACGTCTGTTGCCACTAGCACCGTATATCTCTTGGATCTAAAACCTTCCAGGCTTATCTCTCTTTGTTCCTGAGACTTTCCACCATGCAAAGTAGTCACTTTGTAGCCTGCCCTATCCAGATTCTTAGCAACTGTATCTGCGTTTTTCTTAGTGTTAACAAAGACAATTGCTGTCTTATCACCAAGTTCATCAAGCAACTTCTGTAACCTGAAAAACTTCTCTGATTCCTTCACCATCATCACATGTTGAGATATCAAGTCAGTAGCTTTTCCAGCAGTACCTATTGTAACCACTACAGGATTTCTCAAATACTTCCTCGCGAGCCGCTCCACGGCAGGTGGCATTGTAGCACTAAACATATAAGTAGTGCGATAAATCTTCTTCTCATCCAGCTCCTCATCCTCATTCTCAGGCTTAAAATTACTGGATGGCATTGCATCCAACACGCCCACAACTTGTGGCTCAAAACCCATATCAATCATCCTATCAGCCTCATCAAGAACAACATAGTTACATTGATTAAGAACAACATAACGCCTCTCCAGACAATCAATCAAACGCCCTGGTGTTGCTATTACAACCTCACATCCATTCCTAATTTTAAACCCCTGCTCCTCAATTGACTGACCACCAACAATTGAAACCACCTTTATCCCCATATAGTGGGCGAACTTCAGAGTCTCCTCCTCGATTTGTTGAGCTAGTTCACGGGTCGGTGCCATCACAACAGCATAAGGCCCTTCGGCCTCATTCTCCTCAGTCAGTGGAGGTAACCTTGAAATGTAAGTTAACATAGGGAGCACAAAAGCACAAGTTTTACCGGAACCAGTCTCCGCAATGCCAATGACATCACGTTGCTGCAACCCAAGAGGTATTGCAGCCATCTGAATAGGAGAAGGCGTCTTGTACCCTGCTCTCTCCACAGCCTTCAGAAGCTCAGCGCTCAACTTACTCTCTACCCAGCTCCGCATAGGCCTAGGTATCTTAGACCCTTTGTAGGAGATATTGAAATCTTCCCTGAAGATCCTCCAATCTCTCTCCGTCATCTCCTCGAGCTTCTTCTCGGTCCAATGCCTATCAACCCTCATATCAAACGTATCATACACCTCCGCGGCCTCCTCTCTCTGCTTCTGTGCGAGGGCCTCCTCGGGCTTCTCATCAACCCCTTCCTTCCGGCGAATCTCCTCACGGAGCTCCTTCTCATTCTTCGCCGCGAGCTTCTTCTGCTCCCTGCGATCCATGCCGGCGCGGAACCCTCGCCCAAACAGCAGCTGCGCCTCGTGAGGGTTCTGGTAGAGTGAGTTCATGTCCCTGGAGGTGTCCTCAGTGTTCTCCCAATCGAACGAGAACCTGAACTTCTCGCTCGGCTTGATGACCCGCTTCTTAGGCTTCTTCGACCCCAGGTACTGCTCCTTTATGGCGTCGAGCTCCTTCTCCCGCTCCCTTTCTGCCAGCTTCTCGAGCCGGGCGCGCTCCCGGGCCTTCGCCTCCTCCTCGCGCTCCCTCTCACGGTTCCTCCTCTCGGATTCACGATCTCGCTCCCGTCGATCCCGTTCGCGCTCGCGCTCTCGCTCGCGGTCGCGCTCCCTGTCACGCTCTCGTTCCCGCTCGCGCGGTCGGTCCCGGTCCCTGTCGCGGTCGCGGCGGTCGGGATCGGAGGGCTTCTGCTCGGATGGGACGCCGCCGTCCTGGGAGAGGAGAAGCTGCTCCTGGCGGCGCCTCTGGGCGGCCACCTCGTCCTGGCGGCGCTGGAGGGCGAGCTTCTCGCGCTCGGCCTTGGTGAGGAAGACCGGCTTGACGGCGACGTTGGGAGCGGCGACCGTGCCGGAAGCGACGTCTTCGATCGAGCGCTTCATGGTTGTATAGGTGTGGCCAGGGGGGGAGAGAGAGAGAGAGATCGCTTGGGTAACTGCAGGAAGGGAAGAAGAAGGAGAAGAGCAAGCGTAGGAAAGAGGAAGTCGAGCGAAGCAGAGGATTCAACGAAGACTTCACAATCAGTGTGATCTTCGATTTTGCCTTGCCTCCTCTTGAGTCGGACGACAAAGATGGACGGTCGGATTGCGTCGGTCTGCGAAATTGCAGTGGCCGGTGGGCCCCCGATCATGTGGCCCTGGGCTCGCCGGACCCGGTTAGGTCCGATGGGCTCGAGACTACTTTCGACGGTTTTCCTTTTTCCTTTTTTTCTTTTTTTAATTGTTGAAAAGCATGTTTAGCTGTATGAAAAAAATTCATGACCCGACCCGAAGCACACCGGTGGGTGCAGCTCCAAAAATTGATTCCACCCCGACAGATTGGACAAGAATTTAGACCTAACCTTGAGGCATCGCCCAGCCAAACCCGAGCTGTTTCGACATTTTTTGTCGAGCCAAAACGGTGATATAGGATTACACCTTCCTCTCCTCTCCTTCCCCTGCTTTTTTTTATCTTGCTTCCCTCCAGCTGAACATAGCCAATCATCAAGATGTATCATTTTATCAAACACGACTCTTCGATTGTCTACGTTTCTTGCTAATTAGACTTTTTCTTCCTCCCTTTTTTTGAGCTAAAATTACCTATTCTGTCCTAAATCTAATGTAAGGATGCTAATTTCGTCCGAAACTTTTCAATTTTTCAATTTAGTACCAAAATCTTGTGCCAAGTTTCAATCCAGTCCTTCCGGCTAATTTCCATCTAGAGACGCTGACGTGATGGCTGAATTGGCATCGACATGACTATTGAATAACCCTCCCATTTTCACGTGAAAACAAACGAGACTCTATCAAATAGGAAACCAATTGGGCCCCTGTAAAATTGAAAAGATAAGATATTAGGGAGGCTTTTAGATTCCTCAGTCGTGACAAAATAAAAAACCTAAACCAACCTTGACCCAAGCCCAACATCACTTTGAAACACTCAATTCCAAAAGTCCACAAAGGCATCTGGTCCATGCATTGATGCAGACGCGATTCTTTCTGCTCAGCCAATGCTGGGCCTGTACCCCAAGCGTCGGTATGGCGTTCAAGCTGGAGTACTCGTTCCTTGTCTAACCCAAGAATTAAAAAGCCCAAGTCAGCGCCTTTGACAAATATCTTTTTAAGTCAAGTCACAACATAGTCCAAGCCGCCTTCTGGAGGGATTTCTATGTAAGCACACCGCGAGCATCGTTCCCGTGATGGCCCATCCCGTTTCGCGTAGGCCAAGTTTCATTGTCTAAGGCGATCCTAGGTGTCGAAGCATTAGGTAAGATAAGGCCCATAAGTTATCAGCCTGCGATCCGTCCTCTCCCATGTACATAATCTGATCCGCCTTCCCTATGCATTGATGTTCTCGTTAGCGTTGGCTTATATCACCGAATGACACTCCAATACTCGACGTGAGATCCAGCCCATTCTCGTCCTTTTGCTGTCCTAGAAGCTTGTTTGAAGTTGCACTTAGTTTTGAGCCCTTTCTTCCTAGCCTTTTCTTCCTAGCTATCGGGCCCTGCCCCTTGTTGGATGGGCCTCAGGCTTAGCCCATTACGAAAGAGAACCTATTGCACGATCTCATATGTAATGACCTGGACTATTCATCCATGAGTTTAAGACCCCCAAAAAGGAGTACTCAACGCAAGATGTTGGTCATTTCAAAAGTTTCACTTATCATTTTGTGAAGAAGGTCTCTTTCGTCTGCCCTAAATCTAGAATGTGAAAGAGAAAAATCTCTATCGGCTCAACCCAGTCCATATTAAAAAGAAAAGAAAAGAGAAAAGATCCAATCCATCTTGGCCTTACCTCTAAAACGAATACTCAAACCAACAATACAAGGTGGTGCCCATTCAGGAGTATGTCGTATTTACGGATCACTCAAGAAGCCATCTTCCATCCGATTATGATGTTACAAGATCCCCAATTTAATTCGATAATAACCTTGTTCGAGCCTTCTCGTTAATCGTTTTTCGCCCTTGCTGGATCAAGTACTTGCCCAGTTCAACCACAGACCACATATCTACGGGAAGGAATCCTTTCGGAAATCATTTGCACCGACATGATCCATCAAGCTCTCGTAAAAGTACTCAAGTAACCACACAAGGTGGTTATTTCAATATGAGTCATTTGAGAAGGCTTTTATCATTTTATATAGGATTTAGGGGACATTCGTTTCGCTTAAAACTTTATAATAAAGGAAAATATCTTCTATAGAAATTATTTTCAAGAAGAATAGTTAATTATCATTTGTTTAATGGTTTAGAGAAAGTGATTTCTTTTTTGACATATGTGGAAGTCGTTTTCCCTATATATAAACTTTGTAAAGTCTTTTTGTAAATCTATTAGTTTTCCGTCATTCAAATGTCAAAAAGTTGGAAAAAAAAAATTCCCAAAAGCTAATTTGCTTTGGACAAACAGACTATTAGAAGGTCACAATTGTCGGTACATACGGGACTGCGTGAAAAAAGAGTGTAACAAGCAATACACTCGTCAGAGCATACGGAGTAATAATCTATCATTTTATAGTATTCTGAAATCAAGAGATAAAAGTGAAACATACTATTATTATTATTATTATTATTATTATTATTATTATTATTATTATTTGCGCTACTTTCTAAACTTGCTATCAACAACTTCAAGGGCCAGGTTGTCCAAAAAACGACAAGGAAATAATTGTCTCGTCTCCTTTTTTTGGAAGATAGAAACTTGGTGTCAAACAGGAGCTCCAAATGCTTTTTGCTTCTAAAATCCTACTCTCAAACAAGATACATGAATTTAGTGTCCATCGAGACCAAATCTTATGCAAATTTTCTTGTGAAAATGACAAATTGCCAGTGACCATTTTCATCTAATCTTTTATTTCTAGAGAGAGAGAGATCATCTTGCAATCCAAATCCACACGCCTTGGAACTTGGCAGTGGGAGACAAATTTGACTTTTTGCAAGAGGACATTAGTGGCTCAGCATGTTCACTTAAAAAAAAAAATTTCAATGTCATCGGTCCTTCCACCTAGACATGGCCACGGTTCCGAACCGGAACCGTTCGGTTCGGAACCGGAACTGCCGCCACCGGTTCCGGTTCCGGTTCAGAACCGGAACCGGCCGGGTTTTTTTTGTTTTTTAACTTTGGGAATTTTGATTTTCAAAATCAAATCAAATTTTTAAGTAATAAAAATTCAAGTAAAAATTTACAAAATTGTAATCAAAGTTAGAGGAAAAAAAAAAAAGGAAAGAGAAAGGGCTTGACTTAATGAATTATCATTAAGTGCCTACATATCTTCTTGGGGATAGAAGAATCAAAGCCCATGTAGTTCTTTTACCTTTGATAACCCCATACTTACCTCATCGTCAATCGTCGCTTCCGGCGGTGGTTCCCGTCATGGTGCTCGCTCCATCATCGAAAAATTGGGCTTCTACGTTGTGATCCATCTCTTGTTGTCGATATTGAGCTTTCGTCCAATCATCGACACAAGCTTGAGCCTTTACAGACTGCGGAGATAATCTTGAACGGTGATCGTCCAAAATGTTGCCTCCAGCGCTAAAAGCTTGTTCAACCGCAACTGTTGAACAAGAAGTTGCTAAAACTTGTCTAGCGATGATAGAGAGAATTCGATATTGACTCGAATGCTCCTTCCACCACTCTAAAATTTGAAAATATGTGCCACTTGCAAATGAGTTAGTCTCAAAGTTAGTGCTTAAATAGTGATCAAATTCGGAAATATCCGTGTGCCCCCTTTGTCTTTTTTGCCTACTCATTAGCATTTTATACCCTCTACTCATTTTACCTCCGCTCTCGTTTTCTACGCGACTAAATTGAGAAGAAGATCCAATATCAGTGGCGTTATATCTATTATAATAATCATTATATAATGCTACTATTGAGTTGCTAACCATCCCTTTTAATAAATTAATATCTAAATCCATTTCTATATGAAGACATCCATAATACATAGTCAAAAAATCTTTTACGCCTTCTAATTTCGTACGTGGATCGAAAACAGAAGCAACCAAATAAATAAAAGGAATATGTTTATAATAAGTTAGCCATTTTGATTTCATTGCCTTAATAGTTGCACCTAATTGTTCATCGTCTTCATATTCTTCAAAAACACCAGCAATATTAACACACTCTATTATAAATAAATGAGTCGTAGGATAATAAACACCGGATAAAGTATAAGTTGCATCATTGAAAACTTTTAAACAATCTAAAATTTTGTGGCAAATATTCCAATGTTGTGGTAATAACTCAAGTTGAGGAACATTAGTCGAAATAAATGCACATAATAAAACTTTATATTCAAAAGATTGATTAAGCAATTCGTACGTAGAATTCCAACGAGTTGGAACATCTCTTGAAAATCTTCTTGGCCTTTTTCCATTTTGTTGACAAAATCTACACCAATCTTTCATAATTTGGGGATGTCTCCATAAATATTGGATTACGATTTTTATTGGGTCGAGAAAAACGTTAAGAGTTTGTAAACCTTCTTGTACACTTAGGTTTAAAACATTGCAAGCACATCTAACATGAAAAAATTCTCCACCAAAAGTGGGTTTACAAAGTTTTTCCAAATCTTCAATAGAAGCGGTATTTGCCGCGGCATTATCAAAACCAATAGAAAAAACTTTTTCAACCTAACAATATTCTTCTAAAACTTGTCTAATTAATCTATAAATATTAATTGCCGTATGTCTATCCTCAAAAACTCGAAATGCAATAATTCTTTTTTGAATATTCCAATCGTCATCTATCCAATGACACGTAATACCCATATAAGAATGAATTTGCCAAGGATCGGTCCAAATATCACTACCTATATGCACACGTCCATTATAATTCATAAAAAAATATTTTTAATTCTTCTTTTCCTTTTTTATACAAATTAAAAATTTGGCGTTTAAGGGTATTTCTAGAAACGGGTTTTGCTTGTGGAGTGCATGCATTTTGTATAAAATTATTAAAACCAAATTTCTCACCAAAATTAAATGCTAAATGTTCTACAGCCGTAAATCTAGCTAATTCTTCTTTACAAACATTTTCGCTATAACGGAATAAAGGAGGAGCGTTAGTTTTGGCGTACCCGGAAATTTATTGTTGACGAGTGTCGATCCCAGCTAGCGTTGGATGTTTTGACCTCAAATGCCGTTGAAATGTTCCATAGCCTTGACCACTTACGAATTTGTAATTTTTTCCACAATGTTTGCAAGTAAGTTGATATTTGTTTTCTTCAACGCGCGTCTTCATGAAGTGCTCCCATATCGAAGAAACGGATGACCCCCCTCGTTCCATCGTTATTGACGCTTCTTCGGTGGGAGGATTCATGCTACCTTGTGTTGAAACGGGCTCCTCGACATTTGGAATATTGTCGATTTCAATTTCGTCGTCGTCGAAGCCATAATATGCATAATCTCGAGGATTATGAGATTGAGGATAATTGGACGATCCCATCGGCGCCATCGGGCTCTTACCCCTCCCGCCACGGCTTCCACTTGCCATTTTTCGAGAATTTCCAACAACAAAGAAATGAAGAATTTCGAGAGAAATGAAAGTGGATCGAGTATCGCGACTTGAGAGAATTTGAGATTGAGAATTTGAGAATTTGAGAGAAGAAAATTGAGAGAAGTTGTGAATAAAATGAAGGGGGGAGGGGGGTATTTATAAGAAAATTTTTTATATTAAATTTAATTTTTTTAAAAAAATAACAAAAAATAAATAAATAAAAGGGGGGCAACGGCTAAATAGCCGTTGCCCCCCCCCCAACGGCTAGTAGCCGTTGGGCCGGCGGTTCCGAACCGCCGAACCGGTCGTACGGGCCGGTTCGGCGGTTTTTACGGGCCGGTTCCGGGCCGGAACCGGCCCGTGGCCATGTCTACTTCCACCTGATTTAAACATGTTTACGCATTGTGAGTCAGCATACTATGAGCTTAAAAGTTCAAACACTCCTAGCAAAACGGCCACGTCGTACAATCTGATAATTTGTGTTTTTCTCTATTAAATAAAATCAATTTTGGTCCAGCCAAATACTGTTATTTGAAGGTTAATAAATAACAGGGCTACATTCGTGCAAACATTTTAGGGTTTTCAAGAGAGAGACAAAAGAGAGAAAGTAGCAAAAAACTACTTCTTTACTCAACGAATTGATTTTTTTAATGAGTTGAAGACAATGGGTATTTATAACCAAACAACGGGTATAACTTAGAAAGTAATCTAATCTAACAAAGAAAGTAGTTGTCGTAGGAAACAGGGAATTATCATATTCCTAATATGTAATAATCTCTTTAACTATATAGTGTAAGATCTACTATGTATTTAAATAAACTACATTATATATATATATATATATGATGGTGACAATGCATATACATACAAATACTCTCATATTGATCCAAAAACTGTTATGCTAGTAAAACCCTTTCAACTACGTTTGGTCGTTAGGATATAAGCCAAGATAGGATAAAGGGAGAATATGACTAGGATAAAAAAATTCTACGAGGTGGTGGAATAAATCAATATAGGATTTATCAAAAGAGCAGACACGAGAAGAACCAGATTTTTCCCACAATCACTATTTTTTCAGTGGTTTGGGCCACCTCTTTAGCAGTGCTAGCCGAGGTCTTTTGCCACAAAATTGAGTATCTCCATGATCTTGTGTTGACACCTGATTTTTAATAATTTTTTCTCTTTTAAAATTAATAAAAAAATCCATAAAATTTTATAAAATTAAAATTCAACTTTGGTGACCTTGGCTAAGCCTAGGAAACCAATTTTGACCAAAAAATAATTTTTCATATTTTCAGTATTTTTCGATATTTTTATTTTCGAAAATTAATAGAAAATTCATAAAAATTCATAAAATTAAAAAATGAGTTTTCATATTTTTTTATTTTTTAGAAATTAGGAAAATATTTAATAAATAATAGCATTTGAGGCCACAAAAATACATAAAAATAGTCAATATTTTTCTTTTAAATCCCTTTTCATGTTAGCCATTGTAAATTTAAAAAAGCCAATTCGGGTTCGTGTATTCTTTCACAAGCATAATCTCAAATCGGTCCTAAAAAAATTCAATTTGAGTCAATTTATTTTCATTTTTTACTTTTAGGAGTTGTGACATTATTCTATAATATTTTAAATTTTCATATTGGCCTAATTATGCCCAAAATGACTTAATTTTGTAAAAGGGCTTTAATTAAATTTTGCATTATTTTCAACAGCAAGAAATGAAGTTAAATTTGACATGCGGTGAATTTCGACTAAGTATAGGGGAGGTGTGTTGAAAATTGTGAGGAGATTTGGACTTAAAGAAATATTTTTTCTGGGAACTGAATTGTAAATACTTAAAATCTCAAGGACTATAGTGCAAATACCTAACTCTTGAGGGATTATTTTGCAAATAATAAAAAAAAGAGTTAGTGGAGAAATTAGAATAGAGAAGGGAAGATGGAAAAGAGTTAATGGAGAAGAGAAGATGGAGAAGAATAGATGGAGAAAATAAGATAAGAATAGAGAAGGGAAGATAGAGATAAAGAAGAGTTAGTGGAAAAATTAGAATGGGAGATAAATATGAAGAAGGGAAGATGAATATAAAGAAGAGTTAGTGGAGAGACTAGAATGTGAGATATTGATGGAAAAGAAAAGATGAAAATAAAGAAGAGTTAGTGGAAAAACTAGAATGGGATATATAGTTAGTGAAAAAATTAGAATGGAAAATAGATGAGTGAGTTATAAAAAGAGGAAGAAGTGAACTTGGAAGGGGGGATTTTTTTGGAGAGAAAATTTTGGATGTTTGAGAGGGTTTTTGGAGATTGAAGAAAAATTTGAGAGAAAGAAAATACAAAAAAGAGAAAAAATTTTGAAAATGATGGGAGTTTAAAGCTAAGGGGTTATCATCACCAATGCCTTCATCGATCAATATAAATTAAGAGTTCATCTCCGTCGTTTGAGCCGCAATCTTTATCCACAAGGTGATATGAGGTCCAAATTCGGCCATCAAATCCGTCAAATCAGGTAACGATCCTAGCCATTAAAATCTTCAAGAATTTCGTTACCCAAATGGATTGATTTAAATCTCGATTATGTCATGTCGTATTCATATGACTCTATATCCACATGTCGCATTCGTACTATAATTTTCTGCAATTTAATTCTTGCACCATCAAACCCCAGAATGGGAAAGTCGACTCACTCACTGGTGGTTCTTTATTTTCTGCAATTTAATTTTCTGTAATTTAATTTCTGTACCATCAAACCGCACGATGGGTAGGCCGAGTCCCTCATTGGAAGTCCTTTATTTAATGCAATTTAATTTTCTGCAATTTAATTTCAATACCATCAAACTGCACGATGGGTAGGCCGAACCAAGGCTGAGTTCCCCGTTGGAGGTCCTTTATTTAATGCAATTTAATTTCCTGCAATTCAATTTCAGTACCATTAAACCCCACGATGGATAGGCGGAGCCAAGGCTAAGTCCCCCGTTGGATGTCCTTTATTTATTGCAATTTACTTTTCTGCAATTTAATTGTTGAACCATTAAACCCCAGAATGAGTAGGCCAAGCCACTTGTTGGAGGTCGCAATACTGCACAGAAATCGTTAGTTCACGCCTTCTTGCAGTTTTAGAGAATTTTAATGATTTAAAAATACCAAAAAATGTCATTCATATGCATTCCATCTAAAAAGTAAAAATATAAAAAAAGACATCACCTCACTAGAACCTTAAGAATAAACTAAACCTGAGTTGCCAAAGTAAGATAATCATGAAATTAAGGTACTGAAAAGGCATTAGTTTTAATTAACTATTGTAACTAAGTCTCCGAACCAAGAATCTCTAGTTCGTAGAAGTAATTTAGTTCTCCCACTAATTTACTTGGGTTTCTAATTGACCTACAAAAAATGATTAGTGGCGACTCCAATCTCTAAAATCATTTGAATAAAAAATCAAAGTTGCGATTCGGTAGGACTTGGGAGGATCCGTATTAGGTTAATTAATTTAATCAACCTGATGATTCATTAACCTGAAAATCTTTCCACCAAAAGAAAAATTTTTAGGGTCATGACACCTTGTTCTTTAATCAATTGTTTGGCATGATACGAGAACATATCCCTTGCTTGAACCTTTCCAACATTCGAAAGAGATGTCGACATGTTATGAAAAACTCAAAGGTTGATCATCAACTTTCAAGGTAGCCCCCTTGGACGACTTGTATGAGTGCATCCTTAACTTGTGAAAATAAGCTGAATAATTAGATTGTTCAACACTTATTGAGTCACTCATAAGATAACAAGCAAGGCCAGAATGTCATTTTCAAATAATTCAACTCCAAATCAAGACCTCCGATTCTATGGGGTTTGCTCCCTATTGTGCTCGAATTTAGATGGCACAAATCTTTGCTCAACAATAACTTACTGATCAAAACTCATTAATAAATAATTTCTAAAGTTTCTTGATGTTTTAGCAAAATATATTCAATCTCAGTTGCACCTTGTCTCTACTTATTCGACTTTAAATTTGCAGTTCACTAAATAGCAAATAAGATAGAAGAAAGTGCTTGAATTTGTTATCTTATCATGTCAACTCTTATTTTGACTAAAAATTTGAATGACCAAACACATCCTTTGTTTAATCTTTTATTGAGAGAGGGGGGGGGGGTGAGGGAGAGTCCACATGATGCGATCTTATATGCCTTGGAAGATGGAAATGCGAGACACAACTAACATTTTGGAAAAAATTACCAAGTAAGTCTTAAACCTATTACAACGGTGTCAATTCAACGTTAAATCTTTTTTCCGCTAATTGAGTCATAAACATTTTGTATTTGTACTTTCCAAAAAAAATAACATTTTGCATTTGTGTAAATTGTGCTCTTTCAGCCAATTTTGAACGGAAATAGCTAATATGGACAACGATCATCTTACATGGCGTGGCTGATGCTAACTTTGATAATTATTATTGACAATTTAAACAATTTCAAATTTTATTTATTTATTTATTTATTCTCATTCTTTTTTTTCTTTTCTTTCTCTTTTTTTTTTTACCTTTTGAAAAACATTATCCATGTCAATGTTTGCCGCACCATGTAGGATGGTGGGCGTCCATTTTAAAGATTTTTGGTCAAAATTGGTCAAATGGACTCAATTGGCATAAATGTAAAAGGTTTAGACACAATTGAAAATAAAAATATTTAGTATTGAATTAGCATAAATGCAATAAGTTTAGAACTTTTTTGGTAATTCTCCTAGACATTTTGCAGAAGGACAATGATAATAGTAAGATGTTCATCTATAAAAATTACCAATTTTATCTATCCATTCGCCTAATACAAAATGTTTACGGATTATGATGCTTTTATGAGTCAACATATCACCAAAAACACACAAAATATTAAGGAAAATTAATTATATATAGTTTTCAGTTGACTGTTATGTTAACAATATGTTTTTGTCCACAAAAAAATAATAATTAATTTAAAATTAATGTGGGGTCCATTCTTTCGAGAAATTGTGGCTTGATATGTTATTCATGAACTTTTAATTTGTTCAATATAATCCTTGAAGTTTATTAAATATTTAAACTAGTCCCTAGACTATATAAAAAATGACCAATGTTATCCTTAAATTAATTTAAGTTCATGAACAATATTGAACATTTTCATCTTTCAAAGACTAGTTTGTACATATACCAAAAGCATAGGGACCATGTTGACTAAATTAAAAGTTAAGGGACTACATTGCACATTGAGCTAAGATTCAAGGACTATATTGAACAAATTAAAAGTTCATGTACCACATTGGATATTAAGTCATAGTTCAAGGACTTTCCTTACGCAATAAAATTTTTTGGTCTATTGAAATTATCTCTCTTGTATGCATATATATAATGCATTAATGACATTTAATAAGGTCATAACTATGTGATAAATACACCGTAAGTACCATAACTTTTGTATGTCGCTCACTTTAAGTGCCATAACTTTTTTTTTTTCCGTTCATCGAGTGTCATAACTTTTAAAATTTGTTTACTTGACTGCCACTTTAGCTTTTCCGGCTACCACGTTAGCTTTTTCAGTTGCTATGTCAGTTTTTTTTAGCATCCACATAAGTGATGGCACTCAAGTGGTCGATTTTTAAAAATTATGGCACTTAAATGAACGAAAAAAATGTTATGACATTCAAGTGAACATCGTATAAAAGTTACGATACTTGCAATTTTCTTATCCCTCATAACTATGTATCATAGCTGCTGATATAGTTGATCACTTGAGCTTATCCTCGGAGTACATGAACTTTTGCCATAAATTTGAGTATTACTTTACATCATATAACTGAATATCTATCGTAATTAATCAATCGTGCAAGTAGGTAGTAATGCGGCAGTGGAAATACATTGTCCAACTTAAATTCATCTATGTAATTCATTATAATCTGTATCAATCTAGATTTACACGAATACGTCACTGAACTTGTAATAAGCTAATAAATTGTCCATATATTTGATCTATAGAACTCTGCGCTGGGTTAAATTTCGACTCGTCAATAAAAATTTGGTCATCAAATTTTGAGTTTGGCACTCAAAACTTGCCAAACAATGAAGATTAAATAAATCACTGATATGGACAGGGTTAATTGTCTAAAAAGTCCTAAACTTATTGTGTGATAGCCAATTTAATCGCAAACCTTTTGAAAATTTATTATGTTCCAATCAATTATGATTGAAAATCATTGATATGGATGCCGGTTATCTTATGAGGCATGGCTGGTGCTAATGTAGAGTATTGTTGCAACTTCTTTCCATTGCTGAAGCTTGGCCAACAATGGATGGAAATAGAGAAAAACAAAAGGGAAAGAAAAGGAAAGGAAAAAAAAGACCAAATTTAACTATTCAGAAATTAAGAAAATCACAACAACTGTTCACATCAGTGTACTGTGCCACTTAGAACTGTAGATGCATCAAATTTTCAGCCAAAATTGACTTGAAATATTATATTGAAAAATCATCAAACAATTTTATAATTAAATTGATGAAATTGGAAAGTTTATGACTACATTGGCCACCGTATGATAAGTTCAGAGCTTTTTGGATAATTTTTCCAATATGCACATAATTTTGTCTTTTGAACTCATCCACACCACACAGTAGACTCGTCATCGATATACTTGGGCTTTTGATATAAACTCAAATATAGCAAGTCTGTATGCTAAATTTAATCAAGTATAACTATATGATAAGTAGAGTAATTTTTGTATTATCTCACTTGGAGAAAGTCTGTAAATTTGCGCTCGTGCAAGCACGGCTAGCTTTACCAGTTTTCCCGATTCTCAAGGATGTGCTGTGGCGCAATCCACTTTAGACTTTTCAATCTAAAATGTTGGTCGCCAAAATTTAAAATCGATACCTCACGACAAATTTATTCAGATCTGAATTTCATTTCACAAAAAATCTTCAACTAATATCTCTTATCCCAAATCAATTTTAGTAATCACAAATTGGTGCCCCCATAATATGTTTACAACAAACTAATTTTCAATTCACTGAGAAACGTAAGTCAGTACTCTTGACCCAAATCTAATCTCCTCCAGCATTCGGTCCCATATACCATTAAAATGCAAAAGTGACGACACACATGGTAGGCAACTACAAGACGGATTTGATGTGGAGTTTCAGATCTGATGTGGAAAATCCACATATATTGATATGTATACATTTTGCTAGGGGTAGATTTGGGTAAGGGGCATTAATTTGAGATATTTTGTGAGACGAAAGTTAGATCACACTAAATGAGTTTAAAGGTATCAGTTTGAGATTTTCAGTAAGAAGAATATTAGTTGTTTCTACGGGATGAAAATTAACTCGAAATAAATATGTTAAGATGCGTAAGTTTGAGATTTTTTCTGGTATTAGCTCAGTTGAGATGCTCATATACGCATCTTGAGAAGAGAGGTTAGTGCACCGAGAGTGAAAATGAGAAGATTCGAGATAAACACCCAAAATGAAAATCACCTTAGTACTTTGACTTAATTAATTAAAATGATAATTCATGATTTATTACACTTTAATTTATCTTCGCACGGTGTACGGGGTACTACATCATATGACCTTTAATTGCCCTGAAAGTCAACGAGGCCTAGCATATGACGATCCATTCACGTTTCCCCTAAGTTAAGATGTCAACTCTTCTGTCCAATTGCTACGGAGCTTGACTATACTTATGTGATTATAATAAACAAACCGACAATAATTGCTATGACTATCTAGCAATAATGCAATTTAATAATCAAGTTTACTATCAAACATTTCAACCACAAGAGATGTGTAAGTTTGAGATTTTTTTTTTTTATGGTATTAGCTTTGTTCTAATTCATACCAACGTTGGTTGAGATGTCCGTGTACACGCTCGAGAAGTAAAGCCAGTGCATCGAGAGTGAAAATGAGAAATTTCGAGATAAACACCCAAAATGAAAACCACCTTACTACTTTGACTTAATTAATTAAAGTGATAATTCGTGATTTATTACACTTTAATTTATCTTTGTACGGGGTACGATGTACCACATCATATGAATTTAATTGCCCTTAAAGTCTACGAGGCCTAACATATGACGATCCATCCATGTTCCCCGAAGTTAAGATGTCAACTCTCCTGTCCAATTGCTACGGAGCTTGATTTGGCAGGCATGGTTGATGATTGTAGTTGGTCACTTGTGTAATTATAATAAACAAACTGACAATAATTGCTATGACTATCTAGCAATAATGCAATTAATAATCAAGTTTGCTATCAAACATTTCATCTACACGCATTGCATAGCACCTTTTGCTGAGAATTCGCCCAAATCAGCCCTAAACTTATTGTATATATGCCAATTCAATACTAAACTTTCTAATTTTGCCAATTTATTCCTAAATATTTGCCTAACTTTTCGATGTAGCCCTTCTGGCTAATTTCTCAAAAAATCGCTAAGGTGATTGTGTTTCATGTTGCACGGCCAGTGATGAATGAACCACCACGTTAGTGATTTTGCATGAAAATTGATTGGAAGAAATGCATTGGAATTTCGGGTGAAAATTTATGATTAAATTGACAAAATTAAAAACTTCGTGATTGAATTGACATTCGTATAAGAGATTTAGGACATGTTGGGTAATCATCCCCACCTTTTGTCATTTTTTTATGTTGATGAAGTTCTGAATCCGACAATTTATTCAATTTTTTTTTAGGGTGATGCGGAGATTCTGAAAAAGTCATACATTTTTTTTTTCTAGTATGTTTAATAATTTTTAAATGAGAGTGAAATGGTTGTTCAATCATTTTCTGCCATTCTTTGATAGATTTTTAATATCTCCAAATACCTTTTTTTTTCATCAGATGAATCTCCACTTAAACAATTAAAACGTAGGAAATATGGGATTTGGTTGGTGAGTTATATAGGATGAATTTAGGAGGAACATGCTCGTGAGGGCCCCTAGGTGAAGAAAATTAGAGGAAAATACTCACATTTAACAATTTGTCTCCTCTTTTCATCCCACACAAATTTAAAATTTATCAAAAGTTTTCACTAAATTTTCATCCCCCCATTTTCCCCAATCTGCCAAACATGGCATTAATATTAAAACTTACTTTGAGTTAATTGATTCTCCTCATAAAGGTTTCATGACCAAGTTTATCAGGAGGGGCTTGATTGATAAAATTGAACAAAAAAGTGCTGAATGGTATTAAATTCTAGATGTTGATAAACTTAAGTTCTGAAAAGAGAAATAAAATTTGTTAGACGATAAATGAAATTAATAACTGGATGCTATTAATTTCATACCAATCATAGAACATGGATAATCGTCAATGAGTTCTAGTAATATATTCGGTACTATCGATTAGTATTACATAGAAGAAATCAATTCTACACACTTCTACAATTAGATCTTTTAATTGTCATCAATTATGGGTAACATTTCTATGTTTGGGAACAATTTCTTTTCAGAAATAATTTTTTTTCTATTTCTATTCTTTGGACGAGTTTCTGAGTAGAAGAATTCGTTTGATAATTGCGTAAAATTTCTATTTTCAGAATAGAAAAAAACGTAAATGTGTTTGGTACTGCCCTAAAAAAATACACTGGCTGTGGTGATTGGCAGCTGCTGTGAGCGGTGTGACCAATAGTGGCGAGTAGCAACAGCGGGGGCCAACGACTGTCGGCGGCGATAGCAAATGCAACTGGCAATGGACTCGTGGTTGTAAAGACGAGTGTTAAGTATACTGAGTTTGTTTTTCAAATGACATTGTTTCTCTTTTTGTTTCCAAGAACAAATAAGCTATTTTTTATTACTTCTTTTTTATTTAATACCCTAGTCACTAATCTATTCTCGGGAACGAAGAAATCAACATTACCAAAGAAACCCTATTTTTCTGTTGAATGAATTAAGTAACCCTTCCCTTACTTACCATATTACATGATTTTTTACTTGCTAGGGTTTTCTTAGTCAGTTCCAATTAAAGTTGTAAATAAGTTATTTCATCAGTTACTGAATTTTGTAATTTTTGGCACTTAAGTGGGTCATATGAACAAGCCTCAAAATTAGATTTTCTCATGTGTTATGTCACTATCTTTTAATGCTCGTTCTTTCATTATATGTCTTTACATATTTGAGTTCAGACTCATCTTTAATTTGTACTTGCATGTAAAAATCCAGTTCTTCAGTTCCACCAATCACATTGTGCTAAAAAAACCTATTTACATAAGGAAAAAAAGGCACATAGATTTGACAACCATTTCTCCTAAAGATTAAAGCTATAAAGAGATAGGCAAGATTTTTATATCAGTATATAATTGCTATTTCTCATATTTTTGCTTCAATAACGAGGGTCATATCCATCAAGATATACATGTTAGTTATGATAGAAAAGTTCTCCATTGGATAATTGGTGTGAAGATTGAGCAGTTAATATATTTTAGATAGCCCATAACTCATTAGCTTAAACTTTTGAGTGAAGGTGGATCTAACTGGATATGTTGTCGGGCTCGAACTTACACTTTCTCTTCGCGATATCAGGCTTGTGCTGCTTTTTTTCGAACAATATCTGATATTTGTAACTTTGTTGCCCTAGAAGGCTTGGTGAAAGACTTTTATGGCTGGCATTCAACCTAACTGACGTATTGATCCTGTATGCTCGCTATTTACTAATTGGATGTTGGGACTTTTAAAACTTCTACAATAATATGCTATTAAAGAAAAGACTAAGCTGCCCCTGAACCTGGTCTGGTCTGAAGCGAATTACCCTAGTTTGCGGCAATAATTGTTTCCCGCTGTTGACACCTGATTTTTAATCATTTTTTCTATTGCTAAAGTAATAAAAAATCCATGAAAATTCATAAAATTGAAAAATCAACTTTGGGACGTTAGCCAAGCCTAGGGAACCAATTTTGACCAAAAAATGATTTTTCATATTTTCAGTATTTTTACGTATTTTTTATTTATTTATTTTCGAAAATTAATATAAAATCCATAAAAATTCATAAAATTAAAAAATCAACTTTGGGAACCTTAGCCAAGCCTAGGGAACCAATTTTGACCAAAAAATAATTTTTCATATTTTCGATATTTTTCGGTATTTTTATTTTCGAAAATTCATAAAACAAAAAATTAAGAAAAATGAGAAAATTGAAAAAATCAAGTTTGGAGCCTTGGCCAAGCTTAGGCAACTATGTTTGAACAAAAAAATAATTTTTTGTATTTATATATATTGTTTATATATTTTAGAAATTATGAGAATATTTAATAAATAATAGCATTTGAGGCCACAAAAATATATAAAAATAGTCAATATTTTTATTTTAAATCCCTTTTCATGTTGGCCATCACAAATTAAAAAAATCCAATTCGGGGTCGTGTATTCCTTCACGAGCATAATCTCGAACCGGGCCTAAAAAATTCAATTTGAGTCAATGTATTTTCATTTTTTCACTTTTAGAAGTTGTGACATTGTTCTCTAATATTTCAAATTTTTTATATTGGCCCAAATTATACCCAAAATGACTCAATTGTGCAAAAGGGCTTTAATTAAATTCTGCATTATTTTCAGTGGCAAGAAATGAGCTTAAATTTGACATGTGGTGGATTTTGACTAAGTATAGGGAAGGTATGTCAAAAATTGTGAAGAGATTTGGACTTAAAGAAATATTTTTTCAGGGACTAAATTGTAAATACTTAAAATTCAGGGACTAGAGTGCAAATACCTAACTCTTGAGGGATTATTTTGCAAATAACAAAAAGAAGAGTTAGTGGATAAATTAGAATAGAGAAGGGAAGATGGAGAAGAGGAGATGGAGAAGAATGGTTGGAGAAAATAAGATAAGAATAGAAGGGAAGATAGAGATGAAGAAGAGTTAGTGGAAAAATTAGAATGGGAGATAGATAAGTGGGTTATAAAAGGAGAAAGAAGTGAGTTTGATGGAGGATTCTTGAGAGAGAAAATTTGAAGTGTTTGAGGAATTTTTTTGGAGAGAAAATTTGAAGTGTTTGAGAACTTTTTTGGAGAGAAAATTTTGGATGTTTGAGAGAGTTTTGGGAGATTGAAGAAAAATTTGAGAGAAAGAAAATACCAAAAAAGAGAGAATTTTGAAGATGATGGGAGTTTAAAGCTAGGGGTTATCATCACAAATTCCTTCATCGATCAATATAAATCAAGAGTTCATCCTCGTCAACGAGCAAGCAAATTCGAGCTAAGTGTTTTTATTTAGGGTTAATACCACGAAAAACCCCAAACTCGTACGCGTGTGACAAATTTACCCCCAAACTATTTTTTTTACCACAAAAAACCCTAAACTGGTATACATGTGACAAATTTACCCCAGACAATTTTTTTTACCACGAAAAATCCCAAACTGGTACACCCGCGACAAATTTACCCCAAACTATTTTTTTGACCTCAAAAAACTCCAAACTGGTACATTTGTGATAAATTTACTCCAAACTAATTTTTTTTACCACGAAAAATCCCAAACTATTATACCTATGATAATTTTACCCTTTATTAAATTGAATCGGTACCATGAAAAATCCTAAATTGATAAACCCGTGGTAAACGGAGGATAAAAATCCTAAACCGATATACCCGTGAAGTGCCACATGCCATCCAACTAAGTAATTTAACGTTAAATTTAACGAAAATTAACAGAGGGTAAATTTGTCGCAAATATATCAGTTTGGGGTAAATTTGTCACAAATGTACCAGTTTGGGGTTTTTTGAGGTTAAAAAAATAGTTTGGGGTAAATTTGTCACATGTGCACCAGTTTGGGGTTTTTCGTGGTCAAAAAAATAGTTTGGGGTAAATTTGTCACAGGTGCACCAGTTTGGGGTTTTTCGTGGTATTAACCCTTTTATTTATTCATTTATTTATGGTTTTACTCGCAAATTAGCACAAATTGTATACACTTTCTCCATCTCCTTTTTTTCCCATATTTTATGTCAGGAGAAGGATATCTCTATGTCAACAGCAAAAATCTCGTAGATATGCAAAAATCGGCCCAAACAAGCTCCTAAGCTGTCCACCGATTTCTCAACTGATCTGTGACTAAAAGTCCCTCTTAATTCAAAAGAAACTCTCTATATTGAGAACATAGAGAGCGAAAATCAATTATAGAAATCCCTCCAAAAAAAACGGGAGATAAGTACTCTTTCCACTCTTCTGGTTTTAGGTGCAAATTAGCACATATTTTGTATACTGACACTTCACTCTATTTTATGTCAGGAAGCCGCAGCTCTATATCAATGGTCAACCCTATGGAAGCACAAAATCGGCTTGGAGGAGTCCTCAAGCGCGCACAAATTTTAAATTGTTGAATCAATTCGTTGTATTTCATTTTAAAGAATTCATACCCCAGAATGGAGAGGACAAAGTCCATCCGTAATTTAAATATTTGCACCATAAATCCCAAAGGGAAGAGCCAAGCCAATGCTTAGCCTCCCATTGGAGGTTTTTACTTACAGTAGTTAAATACCTGCAACTTAAATACCCGTACCTTAAATCCCAAAGGGAAGAGCCAAGCCAATGCTTAGCCTCCCATTGGAGGTTTTTACTTACAGTAGTTAAATACCTGCAACTTAAATACCCGTACCTTAAATCCCAAAGGGAAGAGCCAAGCCAATGCTTAGCCTCCCATTGGAGGTTTTTACTTACAGTAGTTAAATACCTGCAACTTAAATACATGTACCTTAAACCCCAAAGGGAAGAGCCAAGCCAATGCTTAGCCTCCCATTGTAGGTTTTTACTTACAGTAGTTTAAATACTTGCAACTTAAATACCTGTACCTTAAATCACAAAGGGAAGAGCCAAGCCAATGCTAGGCCTCCCATTAGAGGTGTTTATTCACTGTCATGTACTTTCTATAATTTAATTTTTGAATCATCAGACCCAAAAGATGAGTAGGTCGTAATATTGCATAGAAGTCGTTAACACACTCCCTCTTTTGGCTTCAGGGAATCTTTAACACTTAAAAAATATAACAAATAAAAATATATACCATCCATGCATCCTATTTAAAAAGTGAAAACACAAAAGAAAATACCCTACTAGAGCCTTAGGAATAAACCAAGCCTGAGTTGCCGAATTAGGATATCCATGAAATTAAGGTACCGAAAGGGCATTAGTTTTAATTAACTAGTGTAACCAAGTCCCCGAGCTCATAATCTCTAGTTCACAGGAATAAATTAGTTCTCCCGCTAATTTATTTAGGTTTCTAATCGACCTACCAAGAACGATTAGTGGCGACTCCAAATTTCAAAATCATTTAAACAAAAACCAAAGTTGCGATTCGGTAGGGCTTGGGAGGGTCCGCGTTAGGTTAGTCAAATCTAATTAACCTAATAATCCGTTAACCACCTTTAAAATTTAAAAATTTTTTAGAGGGTCGCGACACCCGCCCCTAAATTTCACCAGTCAAATGGCCGGGCAATATGCAAATATACCACGATGAGAAATGCATTCTTATCATAAATATTTGATTGTGACATTAGTCATCAATGCCTTAGATATTAATTTTAGCTTGTACAATGAAATTCACGACTGGTTGATTTTTCATATATTGCCTAAAGCAATCCAATGCTTTTGACTTATGAAAGATTAGAAAAACATAACTGAAGTGCGTGAATAAAACTAGTGAAACTATGAGGCTCTATGTCTTGTCCTCACATTCAATGAATCACAAATGTCAGAATGAACAAGTTACAATGGAACTTCCATTTATGGATATATGCCTTGGTTCCTTTACTAAATGGTTCTAGTTATTTTTCCTGCTAGACCATGTTAACGTATAGGTAGATCGATATTAGTAAGTGACCCTAAAAGGCCTTCTCTAGCTAATCTTTCATTCTTTCCAACACAATATGACCCAGTCTAACATCCCAGATATTTGCATCAATGTTCAAATTAGTGAAAATGCAATTAAAGGAAAACAACTATCGGCATTAACATTGTACACATTAAAGTTAGTGTCTAAAATCATAAAAATCATTCAATACTTAACCATAACCATAACAAACTATTCCAGTCTCAATATCAACACAATCACTATGGAAATTCATTTAATAAACTAAGCTTAGAAGAACAACTACAAAGACCAAGTTCCACGAATATCAGGAGTATAGAGGACATCATGTAGGAATTGAGTTTGACCACTACGTAAGTTCAATTTACATGTGCTGATATCTTTCACCCCAATTCTTGAGTTATTTTCAACATATATCCATCTATTTTTAGGCGGTATCTAACAATACTCCATAAATGCTCCTCGGTCTCTAGTTACATGATATGTTGCTTCTGAGTCTACAATCCACATAGCTAATTCAACAAGTATTACAGTGTTAGAGACGAAAGAGTAATTTGCTGCTTATTTTGACTTGGTGCTTAGCAAAGTGACCCATCTTGCCTCAAGTGTAGCATTTGGCCATGTCCTTCTTCCCATCACACTTCTTGCATAGGATTGTTTACACTTTCCTGGGTAATTGATCAATCTTCTTCTAGTTATTGTTGAATTTATAGTTCCTTTTGCACTTGAAGCCCGAAAATTTACGCGAACTAAATTCAGCAACATAAGCATGTATGGAGGATCTTGCAACCTTTGGATGCTCATCCTAGACTTCCAAAATGATGCATTATATCATCAAAAGTTATGATATTCTCATGTTGATTTTCATATGCTCCTAACTTTGAAGAAAAGACCTAATAACGATTCGAACTTACTGTTCATTAGTTAGGGTATGACCTGCTTTCTTGAGCTCACGTATCAAGTTTGACAATCGGTGGGCCTTCTCAATTTACCCCAAGTTATCTTTCGAGAAGCCTAACATTCTTGAGCGTTATTGAAACCTTCAAAATCACATACTAGATCATCATGCATACAGCTCAATAATGTGATGCGAACAATGCAATTTTTCTTTTTTCAAGCTTGATAAACTTCTCAATTTCTTTTGTACTGAGCAAAAGTTCCATGCTCAGGTTTATCATGGTGTCGTTGCAAGATTCCAAAATCTCTTTCTCTTCAAGGATGTATTAAACCTTTCTATGCCAAATATCATGATTGTCACTGTTCCTTTTTTGTTTTTAATCCTTGTTGATACTAGCCACAATGGTCCTAGATGCCAAAGCCATAGTCAATGACAATTATATATTGATAGAATAAGCGTAAAATTAACATTAGCACATTTTTCAAATTAACACATATTTATTTTGTACTAAAAAGTAACTTAAATAAATGATAATTCAATAAAAAGACACTACAACAAAACTTCACTATGTTCCCAATCAACTTTAATGTTAAGATTATCTCACTATCAAGCATTTAGTTTAATTCGTGCAAAATTTAATTTCTAGATGAGACTTCCATCGAATTCTACCAACCTACAAACTCCCACTGCAAAAGATAATTAAGAGATATGATCCAATGATCACGTCGTATTATAATCATAAAAACATAGCATAATGAGAATCCATATACAAGTAATTCAAGCATCAATTATAATTAAAAAAAAATGAAGTTCAAGACAAAATGATCTTCTACCATTGTTCAAGTTTGCTTTATGCTAAAATTTCAAGCACGTTAACACTTATACATACTATCCATGAACCATGTAATACATTATTTGTAATGTGGTTATTTACATGTAAGCAATGTCCTATATTTCCAAAACCATGGGGAAATACAAATAAAAATGCAAGAATACCCCAAAATATTCAAGTATTTAGGGTTTCATATGCACTCTTATACCTTTAAAAGCTTCAAACATGTAAAATAAATATACAAAAAAATAGATAATTTCGATATGAACACGCATGTACCAAGAACTTCCCAATCATAGGTCATACGTGCTCACATGCGTTTTCTGAAGACTGGCTCATGCGATGCGCACACGAATGTCAATCGTGTTAGCCAACCAATCTGACTGGGTCAACTGACCCAACCATTGAATGGCCCCGCCTGTCAACGGGTGATCGGGTTGGGGTCTTGGGTAAGGTTACCTGCGGGTCGCCGACGTGGAGATGACGTCACCCCTCCACAAATTTTTGTGCATTACATGTGGCTACCACCCGTCGACATCGTCAAGGTGCATGGGGCGCGTGCGGCTGCATTTGGCAACCATTAGGGGCGAGAGACCACTTGTTTTTCTCGTATCGTAGAGATAAGTTTGATGGTTTAATCAAAATTAACTTTCACCTAAAAATTTTACACGCACGGGCGATGTTTCACCGCAATGTCAAGTGTATGTTGCCATCGTGGCACGTCTAGTGTGTAACCGTGCTTTCGACATTTGTTGGAGGTGAGTGACCACTCATTTTTCTTGTCTCCGATGTGAGTTTATCCATGTATTCAAAAATAATTATCATTGGATATAGAATCACGAGTTGTCACCAAACAATACAATCTTCAACCTCGAGACTTGCCTTTGGAACCCCATTCGTATTCAACGATTCATTCAGCAATTTAGCATATTAATCAAGCCAAAACTCAACAGAATACAAGGCAGATAATCTAAAACCAAGGCTCGATACCAATGTTGGAATCAAATATCGAGGAATTATGACTAACCTCTATCAATGTTCGATTGCGAAATTGCCTAGGAATGTACATTGAATCACCGACGAGCCTCCACGAATCTTCAAACCCACTATGGTTTGAATATAATCACAAGTCAAAATTATCCACGTTTCACAACGTAAGTGCTAATCGATTCTTAAAGTAACAATGAATTGCCTTTCTTTTGTTTGTGGGTTCTTGAGAGAGGGAGAGGGGGGAATAAAGAATGATGCACATTCTTTTGTTTTCGTTCGTTATTGTTGTCTAATGTAACATGCCCCTTCAAAAGTTATCCTTAATTTCCTTATGATAAGAAGACGGTGCCTTTCAAACACACCTCTTCATGGGACGTCTCTCAAACAATATCTTACAAACCCACATTTTCATTGACACATTGTACGTAAATATAACGATCTTGAACACTAAAAAAAATATGGCATTATGAGATGACGATGCCGAAGACAACAACAACAATGGTTAACTTCATAACTAAAAGTTTGTCACGTTGATCTTGAACACTAAAGGTTATTTTTCAAATGTGAAAGTTATTTGTTTTCCTTATTTCCATTGTTAGTTAGCCATCTAATTGTCATAGCACAATTAGGCTCTCTTGTAATTTCCTACGTAATACAAGACAATTTATACAATTGAAAAAACTATGGCACAAGACTAACTAAAGAGATATGCTTAAAATACTTGAAAAAAATAAAATAATTAAATTGAACTATTTTTTAATTAGAGAGAAATAATTTACACGTGGTAGATGAATGGAATCACTTTGATTGCTAGGGCTGGTTGTCGTTTCGTAATTGGAACATCGAAGACAGGTTAATAATTTGGGAATAATATCCATTTATAATTGGAAAGCAAAATGAAAAAAAAAATCAACTTTACCATTGAAAAATCACATTTTAGGCATGTGCAAACCAAAAAATAAACGGAGGGCTGATGGTTGCAATAAAGTTAAAGTTCAGGGGTGGTTTTCTATAATGGTTGAAAGTTCGGGGGTAAATGCGTACCGCCTTGAAAGTTCATGAGGTTTTTGTGCGATTTCCCCAAAAGCGGAATTTCTTGACAAAAGTAATTTTGCTCTTTCAATAATCTCGCACGTTGTCGAGCATATACACACATGCATGCGCGCCCGTGCACGCATGGGGAATATCCTCGTTCTTTTCTTATGCACGCAAGTACTTCTGATCAACTTAGATTAGGTGAGACGTCATAATAAAATGACAAGAGCAGCCTGATTAGTTTGAATATGGACAGTGTGATTCAAATACAAGATTTGTCGCATTCAAATTCGATGCTTGAATGATGAATCTACCTCCAGTGGGTCATAGTCTCAATATGCAATGAAAGTAAGCCATACCATTTCACAAAAGCAACATGAACGTCACCCTCAATTTCTTTCTGGGGGGTCAGAACTCTCAATTCAATTAGTAAATTAAAAAGAGCAGGCTATTGGGGTGACGTGGGAAGCACAGGTTGGGCATTGGGAAGAATTTGTGGAGACACTATCCTTAGATGTCCCTTTCATGGAGCCGGCCAAGATTGGCCAACGTATTCTCCTCAGGGAGGATTAAATAATTATTGGGTGGGAAGTAGGAATATTCTCCTAGGTATTCAATTGAAACCAGAAGCATGGGTTTTTGTAGCGTTGACAAAAGCTTCGTTACCACGTCGAGACCCAGAAAGCACTTGAAGGCCCTTTTATAAATGACACTTAAATTTTAGCCAAGCGTGAACAGTAAATTTTAGCCAAGCGTGAACAGTAAATTTTTTAAAGTTTTAATTTATTCAATATAATCTCTTAACTTTGACCCAATGTGTAATGTGATTCTTGAACTTTTAATTTATTTAATGTGTTATTTGGACTTTTAGCGCATGTCCAATTTAGTCCACGAATAATATGAGAATGTTTGATATCGTCCCTGAAAATAAAATGACTATATTAAATATTTTTATATAGTTCAAGGATTACGTTGGACATGTATAAAAATTTTAGAAACCATATTGAATAAATAAAAAGTGTAGGGACCAAATTGAACATTAAACTAAACTTCAGACACCACATTACACATTGATCTACAATTCAGAGATAATTTTTTTTTATCATTCTCCTTTTTGTTTCGAAAAGCCAATTAAGGCCATTGTTATTATTTCATGAATCCTGGGGCATTTTGATTATCCTAATCATGTATTTTTATGGTCATATGTTCAAGTTCTTGTTGAGAACACTTGAGTAAATTCCTGAATGAGAGCACTTGAGTAAATTCGTGAATGTACCAGACTGTTTCCATGAGTGAAATTCCTTAATGCACCGAGCTGATTTGGGGACCGTGACCTTAATTAAGATTGCCCAGGGGGTCGGAATGATCAAGGTGCATGAAGCAGGCTTGGACAATATCTGATCTACTATACCAAAAAAATGCTTATATTATTAAAAAAAAAAAGAACAGAATATATATTACAATATTAAAGTTACCTCAATTCGAAATTGATATCAAGTTTAGTGATGACAAGTCGAATGGTTTGCGTACCAAATATTAGGGTGAAAGAGGGTACCATTTAAATAATTAAAAAATGTGATTTGTTATACTTTGATAATTTAAATTTTTGGAGTAAGCAGCTCCAATGCAATCAACTTTTAAGTAGTGAAAGTTAGAAACTTATAAATAGATCTAACTTTGATATCATGTTAAATTCTGTTATTATAATCTATGATATTAAAATACAACATAGATTGAATGTTCAATTGACATCCTCTCGCAATTAGTGGAATGCTTTCCCTTATCAAACCACTAATGAATAAGAAGACAATACAACGTGTGTGTTGAGAGAGAGAATCTACGTAAAATTTCAATGTAGTTATTATGGCCAACTTTTACCTAAAAATGCCAACGTCGCGATCTCGCACGTATTATGACCGATGATAATTGAATTGATATGTCAATCATTTCCAATAAAATTTGGCTAGAAGGACTATATTAGTATTTTGTACAAAAATTTAAGATTGATTTTGCAACCTTACAATATATATATATATATATATAGAGGATCTATCAATATTATTTAACAATCTAAACAAATGACCACGTAAATGAGTAAAAAAGAACCCATATTTTATACAGGACTTGTCGCTGTTACTGGGGCCAGCTCATCATGTACTAGCTTGTAGCTCAAGCAACGATAGTTAATTAATTCTAGTGTTTGCTGTGATCCACTTGCAGTTTTCCTCAACTGGGCATTCTTTTTCTTCTGAATGGAACCTTCAAACATAGACAAATGGATTGAATTATTGGAAAGCACCCCTTAAATTAAGAAAACTACTGCGGAAATTTATCTCAACTAGCTTTTGAGGAAAGCGACAAAAGCGTGCTTCTTACCGAACTGACCAATGAAGCCTAGTCACGTTAAAAAGAAATCTTACTAATACTAAACCCAAGAGAATTAAAAAGAATATTAAATTTATTACAATTATACCAATTCAATTTTAACTCTTTTTTTTATCAATTTAGATTTAAATATTTTGTATTTGTATCAATTCAGTCACTTTTGGCCAGAAATTACTAACATAAATGCCGATCATTCAACGTTGCACGACTAACATTGATGTGGACATATTTTGTACTAATATTAATTCAGGAAAATGAAAAAATTGGTAAAAAAAATCGTAAAATTGTTAAAGTATTATTTTAAAAAGTCCACATTAGCATCGACCATGCCATGTAGATTGGTCAGCGTCCACATTAGCAATTTTGATCAGAAATGATTGAATTAAAAAAATACAAAATGTTTAGAACTAAATTTGTCAAAAAATATTTAGGGTTGAATTGATATAATTGTAATAGATTTAAAAAAATTTTAGTAATTTTTCCTACTAAACCCTGCAAGTGAAACAAACGCACCTTGCTGACGCAATTTCAAATTAAGGGAAAAAACAAAACTCAATGATCATCCTCATTTTGTAGTCAAACACATGGCACGATTTGTTAAAGCGTCTTGACCCCCGAGTACAAAAGGAGAAAAAAAAAACAGAGAGTTTATACCGTTGAAAATTGACAGACTATAATTTACAACATTATGAATACCTCAATTCGAAATTGGTACCTCGTACAGTGATGAAAAGTCGAATAGTTTGGGCACCAAAATTTGGGCGAAATAGTGGTACCATTTGACAAAAAAAAAATTGCTATGTTATAGTTTGATAATTTAAATTTTTGGAGTAAGCAGCTCCACATGTAATCAACTTCAAGTAGTGAAAGTTTAAAACTTATAAATAGATCTAACTGTGATATCACATTGAATTCTGTTACTATAATATATTCTATTAATATACAACATGGATCGAATTTTAGGAAAATTGTCAAAAAAAATTCTAAATCTTTTACACTTTTGCCAAATCAATCATTAACTTTTTAAATTTGCCAATTCAATCTTATACCTTTTGTATTTGTGTCAATTCAGTCTTTCTGGCTAATTTTGACAAGAAATTGATGACGTAGCTTGGCGGGTGCTGACGTGATCAATTTTTAATAATATTTTAATACTTTTTCGACTTTTGCATTTGGGACTTGTCACTGTTATTAAGGCTAGCTCAAGATCCTAGCATGGCCGATGTTCGTGGTCGGTCGCTATGGCAATCATCGCTAGCCAGACGATGATCTTAGGGGCGTTCGCCATCATTTCTCATTCGCTAACTTTAGGCTGTTTCCCAAGGGTCAAGGTGCTTCACACATCCTCCAAGTACGAGGGCGTGGTTTACATACCGAAGATAAACTACATGCTCACAGTCCCCTACATCTTGGTCACTACCTGCTTCAAGACCACAACCAACATCACAACGGCTATGATAAGTCCAAAATGCTTGACTTCGTCGAAAAATTAATTTGATTTCGGCTCCATTTGTTTCGCAAAAAATGAATGATTTTGAAAGTATGTTTCAAAAGATGAGCATTTATATCATTTAAAATAATTAGTCAATGAAAAATGTTTCGTGTCCGACAATGAATTATATCTAAACATTTACCTCTTGAGAATATTTTCAACTGAGAGTTTTCGTCATGGCCAGCTCAAGATCCGAGCGTGTAGCTTAAGCAATGATAGTTAATTAATTCTAGTCTTTGCTTGTGATCCAATTGCAGTTTTCCTCAATTGGACATTCTTTTCTTCTAAATAGAGTCTTGAAACATAGACAAATGCAATGCATCTCTGGAAAAAGACACTCAAATTAAGGAAAACTACTGCGGAAATTTATGTCAACTGGCTTATGAGGAAAGCGACAAAAGCTTGCCACTTACCGAATCGACCAATGAAACCTAGTCACCTCCAAAAAATCTAACTAATTACTAAACCCGAGAGAATTACAAAAAAAAAAAGCCTAAACTTATTATAATTGTGCTAATTCAATTTTGAATCTTTTATATTTATGCTAATTCATTCTTGAACAATTTTGACAAAAAATTGCTAACGACATCGTTCCTCCTACATGAGCATCTTTATCTCAAATTAGTTGGGTTCGATGGTCGATGAATGCAAATAGAAATACATAAAATAAATTAAAATAAAAATAAAGATCGATTGGAGAGATACAAGTATAAATACTCATAAAAAATTTACGTCGGTGCCGACCGTGCCATGTAGGAAGGTCAGCGTCCATCTCAGTCATTTTGGTAAAAAAAAATTAAATTGATATAAATGTAAAATACTTAGAATTAAATTAGCAAAAAAAATTTTAGAAATGAATTGATGTAATTATAATAAGTTGAAGACTTTGTTGATAATTTTCCATACTAATCCCAGCACGCGAAACAAACACGGCTCGCTGACACAATGCCAAATTATTGGAATAAACAAACCTCAATGATCACCCTCATATTCTAATCAACCACTTGGCACGATCTGTCCAGCAGACTATTCAGTTAAAACGTCTTGACTCCCGAGGCCCCTATAAGGAGCGGAGGCATCACTTCACGTTGAAGAAAGAAACCAGAGGACAAGTCCAGCGAGAGCATCCATGGCGGAGAAGAAGGTGGTGGCGATGGAGGAGGAGGAAGAAGAAGGAGAACCGGAGATCACGACGGAAGCGAGAGAGGCAGAGAAGCTGAACATGAAGGAGCGAAAGGTCTCGTGGGCGAGGCTACGCCGCGTCGATTCTCTCAACCTGGAGGCGGGTCACGTCTCCATGTCCCGCGCCCACTCCTCCCAGGTGCTTTTCGCTGGTTTTGCGCGTGAAAATGTTTTTCATCAGCTAATCATTTTTATTTTCTGAATTTGAAACTGCAGTGAGATGATCACTTACATGTTTTTGTTATATAATCATCTTCCTTATTGATAATTGATTTACAGGTGAATTGGCAAAGGACAATGAGTTTGGCATTTCAGAGCATAGGAATAGTGTACGGTGACATAGGGACATCTCCACTCTACGTGTTCCAAAGCACGTTTAAGGACAAAATTAAGGACACTCAAGACATTCTCGGGGTTCTGTCGCTAATCATCTACACGATTGCCTTAATCCCCATGCTCAAGTACGTCTTCATCGTCCTCTCGGCCAATGACAATGGCGACGGTACGCGCATACATCTTTTTGGTTGTTGTTGTTGGCTAGCAATGACTTATTTTGGCGATTCTAACTAGTGTGCCCCACTCTCGCATGCAGGAGGGACGTTCGCGTTGTACTCGTTGATATGCAGGTACGCGAAGGTGAGCTTGATCCCGAATCAGCAGCCGGAGGACCGAGACCTTTCGAACTACAAGCTCGACCCTCCATCGAACCAGCTGCGACGATCCCAGAAGATCAAGGAGATGATCGAGAGCAGCAGGACCACCAAGATCATGCTCTTTCTCGTCACCATCATGGGTACTTCCATGGTCATTGGCGACGGTGTTCTCACTCCATCTATTTCAGGTTTAAATCGCCGTCCCTTCGACCAAAAAAAAAAAAAATTCGCCTTCCTTTCTTGCTATTTACCTAGTAGAACCTTTGCGAAGAATTCTTTCTCGTTAAGATAACCTCTCTGATCCTTTCCACCCCCTCTTTTGGGTTCCTACAGTTCTTTCAGCAGTGGGCGGGATCCAGTCACTGGGCACAGGTAGATACGGTGCTTAATCATAAGCATATACTTGTAACGAACGTGCTTCCAAAATCCATCTGTAACTCCCTTGGACGAACGAATATCCATATATGGACATGCAGGTGCGGTGGTGGGGATATCGGTGGTGATCCTGATAATCCTTTTCAGTGCCCAGAGGTTCGGGACAGACCGGGTAGGGTTCTCGTTCGCGCCCATTATCTTCGTCTGGTTCATGTTCATTGGTGGCATTGGGCTGTTCAACCTGTTCAAGTATGACATTGGCGTGCTGCGCGCCTTCAACCCTAAGTACATCGTCGACTACTTCGACCGCAATGGCAAGCAAGCTTGGGTCTCGCTCGGCGGCATCTTCCTATGCATTACAGGTCTGCATGTCATCCGCTCGCGTTTGTTTATCCAGTAATAGAAGCTGGTAACGATTTTGGGCTCATTGATGTGGATGGTTCAATTGAATCAGGCGCTGAGGCTATGTTTGCTGATCTGGGTCATTTCAATGTTCCGGCGATCCAGGTAAGTAGATGCGATTTCATTCTTTATGCGCTAAATGTATGGATGGTCGAGTTTGATTATATGGGTGTACAATTGATGCAGATCAGCTTCTCTTGCCTCGTGTTTCCTGCACTTTTGACCGCATATAGTGGACAAGCAGCTTATCTCATGCAGCACCCTGACCATGTTGCCAACACTTTCTATGACTCAATCCCAGGTATGTAAAATTAGATTACAACACCCGATTCTAATTTCATAGTTGATATAATCTGGCGAAGAAAATCAAATAATATGATTGCCATGATCGGGACTTAGAAAATTGATCCGAATTAAGCTCCCATTGGTAAAATCGCGCATGATATCTTAGCACAAATGAGCCTATGTTTCATTATGCTTTGTGACTCCTGTTGATCCATGAGCAGGACCTTTGTACTGGCCGACGTTTGTGGTGGCAGTCGCCGCGTCAATCATTGCGAGCCAGGCGATGATCTCGGGGGCATTCGCCATCATCTCGCAGTCCCTGACTTTGGGCTGCTTCCCGAGGGTCAAGGTGGTTCACACATCAGCCAAGTACGAGGGCCAGGTTTACATACCGGAGGTGAACTACATGCTCATGCTCGCCTGTGTCTTAGTCACTGTTAGCTTCCAGACAACAGCCAACATAGGAAACGCCTATGGTAAGTCCAAAACGTGAGGCTTCGACGACGAATTGATTTGCTTTCCTTCCCATTTCCATTTGGAACTTCTAACAACATTTTGGACCGGCCTAAAAATTTGCGCCATTGAAAATATTCAATTGGACCCAATTTGGTGGCTTTGATAGTTCAATTTGTCTCATGAATGCTTTGGTTGCAGGAATTGCTGTGGTGAGCGTCATGTTGATCACGACTGGCATGTTAACTCTCATCATGCTCGTGATATGGAAGACGAGCATATGGTGGATCGTGCTCTTCTCCACCATCTTCGGATTGATCGAAGTGCTCTATCTCTCATCCGTCTTCTACAAGTTCGTTCAGGGTGGCTTCCTGCCGCTCGTGTTTGCGGCTGTCCTCATGATCGTCATGATCATCTGGCACTACGTCCACAAGGAACGGTACATGTACGAGCTCAAGAACAAGGTCTCAGCTGAGTTCATCACAGATCTTGCCAAAAACCCAAGCATCAATCGGGTTCCCGGGATTGCCCTCCTCTACTCAGAGCTCGTGCAGGGCATTCCTCCAATATTATCGCATTTTGTGGGAAATATTCCGTCTATCCATTCGGTTCTAGTCCTTGTCTCAATTAAGAACCTCCCGATCAGCAAGGTCGCGATCGAGGAGCGGTTCTTGTTCAGGCAGGTTGAGCCGAGGGGTTTCAGGATGTTCCGCTGCATTGTGCGGTATGGATATAAGGACAAGATTGAGGAGCCGCACAAGTTTGAGCGCCAATTGGTGGGCAACTTGAAGGAATTCATCCGGCATGAGTACTTCTTGCTTGAGGCCGAGAACAATGATCACAACCAAACGGACGAGACGGCCAACAACAGTGTACCACATTCGACATTGCTAGCAGAAGTTGGACAGGCCAAGGGATCAACCGTCCAAATGGAGGAGTTGCTGCCGCAGCCAAACCTGTCGAATCTCTCTTCCAATTCTATCCAATCATTTAACGTGGCCAAGTCGACAAATTCTTCCAATCGAACTGTGTTCAGTCCGATTCAAGTGGCCGAAGAGGAGATACAATTTGTGCAGAAATCGATGGAGAGGGGTGTGGTGTACCTACTTGGGGAAGCCGAGGTGGTCGCCGAGCCGAAGGCATCCTTGTTCAAGAAGTTCATCGTCAACTACGCCTATAGTTTTCTCAGGAAAAATTTCAGGCAAGGCGAGAAAATCATGGCGATCCCAAGGGATAGGCTTCTGAGAGTTGGCATGACATATGAGATATGAACGAGAAGATAACACTGCCTGTAGTCAAATAAAACTTAGTAACTTTTAATGGGAAAGTTGCTAAATGCATGTTTAGATGGAGACAAGTTGAAGAAACCGTGGGAATGAGCTATAAAATACGTGAATGAGTTATAGCTAAGTCTTTCTTTCCTCTGTGCGCACGCGCGCGCGCGTGTATATATATATATATCATCGCAACAAATATAGAAGAATGATGGACGATTAAGCAAACTGGTAGATATACTATAATAATCCGGGCCCATCAATTCAACAGGCTTAATAGGCAGGCCGAGGGTTGAGTATTGTTAAAATACATCTCAAGTTTGAATTTGCGAACGAAGTACATTTAAGTCGAATTGAGGGGAAAGCCTAGAAATTGGATTTTTACGGATGTCATAACGTGTGCCATGAATATACACGTTTCCTGTTAATTATTGCAGTCCGATTTCGAGAAGGCAAATCATTTCCCGTTTCGTCACCATTTCATCCGAGATATCATGGTGAAAGCAAAGGTAGTTGCGAAGAAAAATCACGAGAATAGAGAGAATCAGCAAACATGATGATGAAGCATGGTCCTTTAGCAATGCTCGAGGTTTTTCTGGGGATCAATTGGAATCTACAGAGCATGAGGACCCGTTTTTCTTATTCAAGGCGCGAGTGTTTGGAAACCACCACATAAATTCTCCGTGATCCACTACCTTTCGCCTTATCCTCCGACAAGTACAAATTGGCTCCGTCTTCGGGTTCAGTTTACGGCTCAACCCGACCTGTCAGGCCTCCCCGAGGATGTTGCTTTTCTTCTTTTCTTGTTTTTTTTTTATACATAAATATATTGAAGTAATTCTCTAGCATTTTTCGTCGATCACCTTGTGGTTCACGCTCTTGTACGCGTTCATTGCTCACTTAGAACGCGAGAAAAGTCTGGGGCATTTGAAGAGTCGGGTGAGTATTGATAGGATGAATTCGGGTCGCGATCGAATTTGGGCACATATGTTTGGATTGAGGCGCATGGACAATGCTTTCGAGATGACCTAGATGAATTTGAAAATTTCTCGTGTGGAGTGAGTCGAAGCGGGTAGCTCGTTTATGGGTACGGGTTGGCCTGGCACGGGCTCAATCTGACCCCATCCAGGCTCATTTCTAAAGTACATTAGTGTATTTACGATTGTTCTACACTTGCACAAGAAGATATGTTGCAATAACATTAAATGTGTTACGACTAATTTTGTACTTAACTATGTCAGCGCATAGTAATATTGTGAGGTAGACCTAAAAACGATGTGGAGGGAGAGTGTTTGTACTTGTTCTTCATTTTTTTTTTTTTTTTGTACTTGAAGAAGGTCTTCGATGTTGGTGATGAGAGCGTCTCGGTTGGGATTGACGACACCCCACTGAGAGTTCTAGAGCGGCTGGAGGCCTCTGACTTGGTTCTGGTAGAGAATGGTCAGGAAGTCACATGTTTGTGTAAGGCTCACTGCCTGTGTGGAGCACTAGCCCAATCATCTCCGACGAGAGTAGGCACATCGGATGGTGGTTCAGTCAGAGAAAGTTCAGGGGCAAGTATGCTTCGCCCTAAATGTGGATAGGGATTTTAGGCAATTCCTGAAAGTTTTTTTTTTTTTTTTTTTTGTATTCTTGAGTATTGTCAAAGATATAATGACTTGTTTAGGAAATTAGATACCAAAACAACATTGTGACCCACCATATATACATTCGGCTACACTAATTCTCATTCCTTGCCTACGCGGGTGAATTACAGTTTCAATTTACACTGGATAACATCCCAGTAAAAGTCATTTAAGTGATAATCTTTTCTCCGATTTAACACTTAGGTAAGCTGTGATCGTCTCTTCTTCGATTTGGCACTTACGTGAGCTCAAAAACTTTTGACATTGAGATAATCGCCATGTGAAACTTTTAACAATTCTAATATCCTTATGCCTGATCAAAGTGACAAGTTGTGGGAAGGATATTTAGTTGGAAACGTGAAAAATTGTCCACGATGACCGTCTAGTTTGTAGTTCGGTATAGATACTTTATTTTAAGTACAAATGGACAAGGCACCACATAACATGACCCCTCATTTGCCTACAAGTCAACGAGGCTGATCATATGAGCGACCCAATAGCGTTCAGAAGGTTGACTTTGGAGGCATGATTGGTGATCCTTAATGCTCACTTGTATAACTATAGTTTTAAAACCGACAATAATTGCTATGACGGTCTGGCGATAATGCAAATTCAATAATGAAGTTCGCTATCAAACGTTTATGATAATGAACTCACTTGGCTTGGTCAATTGTCAAGTTGTCATCCGCACGCACAGCGCGACACATCTTTCCATTTTGGGTTTTGACGAAGTTGTCAATTAGGGGAGGCTTTATTCAGTTTCGAGTATGTACGTGGAGAATTGGACAAAAATACATGCTCTTAACTAATTAGATCTGCATAAAATACTAGAAACAATAGGAGGAGGGTTGAAATCGAAGAGCCGTCTAAGACCCTTTTGCTTTCTTTTTGTTCAGAAGAGCCACTTAAGACAATTACAATGATTCCATGTATGATTACCAACGTGGGGCATCTCGATTATCCTATTGACTCGTTTTTATGGTCGTATGTTCAAGTTCTATTCAGAGCCCTGCCCATTGAACGCCCCAGATTAATGTGGGAAGGCACTGCATGAACAAAATATCAAATGCACCAAATTAACGCGGGGGACTGCCGGCCTTAAAATCTCCAGAGGAGGTGGACCAATCGATGTGTGCGAAAGTAGACTCAGGCACCACTTGGCTCACTATACAAAATAAAAACGTACCTTATCTAAATATAGATGGATTACGCATTATATTGTTGAAAATGCCTAACCTCGAAACTTGTGTCTAGTAAAGTGACGAAAGGTTGAATGGAATGCGCACCAAAGACTTAGTGCGAAAGAACGGTACCGTGAAGGTTAAAGGTTGTTATAGTGTGATAGTTTGAACATTTGGGACTAAGCGGCTGCACAGGTAATTAACTCGAAGTAGTGAAAGCTTTTTAGTTAATGGAATGCTATCCAATTATGGAAGGCGCAAATGAACAAGAAGACTATACTGAGTAAAATAATTTTCAAATAACCGCAAAAAATGGAACGGTTTTCTCAAAAGATAACTAAGAACGGATTTTGTCTTAAATAAGGCTTTGAAGTGGCAAATTTAATCTCAAATATGGTCTGAATTCACAATCCGACCAAAAATTCACTGCTCGATGAACATGTGTGACTCACACGTTGCTTTGCAAGTTATGGCCAGGATATTTTCGTTCAGGAGCATTTTCTTTCTTCTTCCTTACCTGAGTTCCATGCGCTCTTTGTCCAGCCAAGCAAATTAAAATTTTCACTTTTAAAGTACTCTTGGAAACAATATCCGATCTTGATCCTCTTTTGAGAGAATGGTCCAAATTCAAGTTCTTATTTGAAACTTTCCCTTAGTTTTAGTCTAAGCTCCTTATTGGGCTTTCCCTTTTCTGGATAAAAACACTTGAAACAAAGAAAAATACATGTCATTATTGGAAACCGCCCCTTACAAAACGAAAACAAAAGTAGTTAATAGTAATTACATTAATAATGAGTAAGTTAAGACATCTGACTTCTGGAAAAGTACACGTCTAGCTTACGTAGAAAGCGACAAAAACGTACGACTTAACAAATCTATCAATGAAGCCTGGTCACCTTGAATAGAAATTCTATTATACTAAATCCTATACGGGAAACAAGCACGTCTCACCGACAGAGTCAAATTATCGAAGATAAACAAACCTCAATGATCACCCTTTCTTTCATCAAACATTCCGCCTGACTTGTTTCCATTAAAACGTCTGGACCCTCGAGGCCCTATAAAGTGTGGAGTCATCCCCTCACGTCAAGAGAAAGAAGCAAGAGCAAAAAAAGGGCCGGCGAGAGAAAAGATGGCGGAGAAGAAGGTGGTGGCGGTGGTGGTGGAGGAACAAGAAGAGCCGGAGATCACGGCGGAAGTGAGAGAGGCGGAGAACAAGGCCAAGCTGGACATGAAGGAGAGAAAGGTCTCCTGGTCGAGATTGCGCTGCTTCGACACACTCAACCTCGAGGCGGGCCGTGTCTCCATGTCCCATGCCCACTCATCTAAGGTGGTTCATAGAACCATATTTTTCATCGGCTAATTATTTCTCTTTTATTTATTGGATATTAATGAATCTTGAGAAAATATCGGTAGAGTTTCTCCATCGTACGTATCGAAATGTAAATGCCCGAGTTTTATTAAGACAAACCTTTGAATAAATATTGCATCATATCCATCATATCAAAAGATAATGAGAGAGTTATCCAAAAAGATGCCTAATCGGATCATGATAAGTGACCCATAATAAATTGTACCGATTTTTTGTTGTTGATGGACTTAGTAAAAATCTTTTTTCCCCCTTTGAATAACTGAGTTTTTTTTTTTTTTAGATTAAAGTGACAAAATAAATGACTTACAGGTGAATTGGCAAAGGACGATGAGTTTGGCATTTCAGAGCATAGGAATAGTGTACGGTGACATAGGGACATCTCCACTCTACGTATTCCAAAGCACGTTTAAGAACAAAATTAAGGACACTCAAGACATTCTCGGGGTTCTGTCGCTAATCATCTACACGATTGCCCTAATCCCCATGCTCAAGTACGTCTTCATCGTCCTCTCGGCCAATGACAATGGCGACGGTACGCGCATACATCTTTTTGGTTGTTGTTGTTGGCTAGCAATGACTTATTTTGGCGATTCTAACTAGTGTTCCCCATTCTCGCATGCAGGAGGGACGTTCGCGTTGTACTCGTTGATATGCAGGTACGCGAAGGTGAGCTTGATCCCGAATCAGCAGCCGGAGGACCGAGACCTTTCGAACTACAAGCTCGACCCTCCATCGAACCAGCTGCGACGATCCCAGAAGATCAAGGAGATGCTCGAGAGCAGCAGGACCACCAAGATCATGCTCTTTCTCGTCACCATCATGGGTACTTCCATGGTCATTGGCGACGGTGTTCTCACTCCATCTATTTCAGGTTTAAATCGCCGTCCCTTCGACCCAAAAAAAAAAAAAAAAAGATCGCCGTCCTTTCTCGCTATTTATCTATCAGAACCTTTTCGAAGTATTCTTTCTCGTTACGATAACCTCTCTGATCCTACAACCCCCCCCCCCCCTCTTTTGGGTTCCTACAGTTCTTTCTGCAGTGAGCGGGATCGAGTCGCTGGGCACAGGTAGATACGGTGCTTAATCATAAGCATGTACTGGTAATACAAACGTGCTTCTGAAATCCATCTGTAAATCCCTTCGACAAACGAATATCTATGTATGGACATGCAGGTGCGGTGGTGGGGATATCGGTGGTGATCCTGATAATCCTTTTCAGCGCCCAGAGGTTCGGGACGGACCGGGTTGGGTTCTCGTTTGCGCCCATCATCTTCGTCTGGTTCATGTTCATTGGCGGGATCGGGCTGTTCAACCTGTTCAAGTATGACATTGGCGTGCTGCGTGCCTTCAACCCTAAGTACATCGCCGACTACTTCAACCGCAACGGCAAGCAAGCTTGGGTCTCGCTCGGCGGCATCTTCCTATGCATTACAGGTCTGCATGTCATCCACTTGCGTTTGTTTTTCCGGTAATACAAGTTAGTAACGATTTTGGGCTCATTGATATGGATGGTTCAATTAAATCAGGCACTGAGGCTATGTTTGCTGATCTGGGTCATTTCAATGTTCCGGCAATCCAGGTAAGTAGATGCGATTTCCTTCTTTATGCGCTAAATGTATGGATGGTCGAGTTTGATTATATTGGTGTACAATTGACGCAGATCAGCTTCTCTTGCCTCGTGTTTCCTGCACTTTTGACCGCATATAGTGGACAAGCAGCTTATCTCACGAAGCACCCTGACCATGTTACCAACACTTTCTATGACTCAATCCCAGGTATGTAAAATTAGATCACAACACCCGATTCTAATTTCATAGTTGATATAATCTGGCGAAGAAAATTAAATAATATGGTTGCCTTGATCGGGATTTAGAAAATTGACCCGAATTAAGCTCCCGTTGGTAAAATCGCGCATGATATCTTCGCACAAATTAGCCTCTGTTTCATTATGCTTTGTGACTCCTGTTGATCCATGAGCAGGACCTTTATACTGGCCAACTTTTGTGGTGGCGGTCGCCGCGTCAATCATTGCGAGCCAGGCGATGATCTCGGGGGCATTCGCCATCATCTCGCAGTCCCTGACTTTGGGCTGCTTCCCGAGGGTCAAGGTGGTTCACACATCAGCCAAGTACGAGGGCCAGGTTTACATACCGGAGGTGAACTACATGCTCATGCTCGCCTGTGTCTTAGTCACTGTTAGCTTCCAGACAACAGCCAGCATAGGAAACGCCTATGGTAAGTCCAAAACGTGAGGCTTCAACGATGAATCGATTTGCTTTCCTTCCCATTTCCATTTGGAACTTCTAACAACATTTTGGACCGGCCTAAAAATTTGCGCCATTGAAAATATTCAATTGGACCCAATTTGGTGGCTTTGATAGCTCAATTTGTCTCATGAATGTTTTCGTTGCAGGAATTGCCGTGGTGACCGTCATGCTGATCACGACTGGCATGTTAACTCTCATCATGCTCGTGATATGGAAGACGAGCATGTGGTGGATCGTGCTCTTCTTCACCATCTTCGGATCGATCGAAGTGCTCTATCTCTCATCTGTCTTCTACAAGTTCGTTGAGGGTGGCTTCCTGCCGCTGTTGTTTGCGGCTGTCCTCATGACCGTCATGATCATCTGGCACTACGTCCACAAGGAAAAGTACATGTACGAGCTCAAGAACAAGGTCTCAGCTGAGTTCATCACAGATCTTGCCAAAAACCCAAGCATCAATCGGGTCCCCGGGATTGCCCTCCTCTACTCCGAGCTCGTGCAGGGCATTCCTCCAATATTATCGCATTTTGTGGGAAATATTCCATCTATCCATTCGGTTCTAGTCCTTGTCTCAATCAAGAACCTCCCGATCAGCAAGGTTGCGCTCGAGGAGCGGTTCTTGTTCAGGCAGGTTGAGCCGAGGGGTTTCAGGATGTTCCGCTGCATTGTGCGGTATGGATATAAGGACGAGATTGAGGAGCCGAACAAGTTTGAGCGCCAATTGGTGGACAACTTGAATGAATTCATCCGGCATGAGTACTTCCTGCTTGAGGCCGAGAACAATGAACACAACCAAACGGACGAGACGGCCAACAACAGTGTACCACATTCGACATTGCTTGCAGAAGTTGGACAGGCCAAAGGATCAACCGTCCAAACGGAGGAGTTGCTGCCGCAGCCAAACCTGTCGAATCTCTCTTCCAATTCTATCCAATCATTTCACGTGGCCAAGTCGATGAATTCTTCCAATCGAACTGTGTTCAGTCCAATCCAATTGGCCGAAGAGGAGATACAATTTGTGCAGAAAGCGATGGAGATGGATGTGGTGTACCTCCTTGGGGAAGCTGAGGTAGTCGCCGAGCCAAACTCATCCTTGTTCAAGAAGTTCATCGTCAACTACGCATACAGTTTTCTTAGAAAAAATTTCAGGCAAGGCGAGAAAATCATGGCGATCCCAAGGAATAGGCTTCTGAGAGTTGGCATGACATATGAGATATGAATGAGAAGATAACACTGCTTGTAGCCAAATAAAACTTTAGGGTGTGTTTGTTTCAAGGAAAATGATTTTTGGGAATTCGTTTTCTGGAAAGTGATTTCCCAGAATTCATTTTCCCGGAAAACGATTTGTTTTCCTTTGTTTGGTAATATATTACTGAAAATGTTTTCCGATGTTTGGTTTTCATTTAGAAAACGGCTTCAATCTCACATAAAAAATATTTTATTAACACCAAGGGGTTTATATTATTATTTTTATATTATATTATATTATATTATTTATTAACTATTAATTATTTATTTTCTTTTCTTTTTCTTCTTCCTCCACCAGTCGCCAAGCCTCGTTGATGACCAGCGCAGCCACAATAGTGGCGCTCTCACTTCCAAATTAATTTATTGAGTCAACGTTACTTAATAAACGAATTTTCTTGATGAATCTAGCAAATCTAGTATTTGAACTCACAAAATGAAAAGGAAACCTAAATCTCTAGATGTGTTCTCTTGAAATGGAAAATGGATGTGATTCCAAAAAGCAAATAGATAAAAAAAAAAAAACATTTCATGGTTGGGTTAGTACCAATGTCTATCTTTCCATGAAACATTAGAATAAATTGTGCCACAAAAAGTTGTTTGGATAGCTACCATAACAACTAATCAAAGAATAGTTCTATTGTTCAGATAGTATCAGAAAGAATAAAGAGCAAACATCCAAAGTTTGATACTTGTCAATTTCCATTTCCTCTTTTGTCTACGAAATGTTCAAGCCATAACTTCTTTTGCTTGGCACTCTTGATAATGAATGCTTTTGCAACTCTCTCATTTTCCACCAAATAATCAAAGGCATATATAAGGGTGGCTTCATCGAAACCTTCAACCTCCATCACTTCTTTGTAGAGCTCAGCGACATCCAATTGATTTTTACTCATCTTTTTTAATGCAGAAGCAACCTCTCCAATTTGCTCCGAGAGCATTGCGAACTTATCATCCTTATTAGTGGCATGATTTCGCTTTCTCTTAACTCTCGATGGATCTTCTGTTCCTTTCATCGTATTGTCACTACTATCATCCAAACCAATTGAGCAGTCCAGATTCAAAGTAGGAGGCAAGTCGATGTCACCAAATTGTTTTGCAAAGCTTCCTGTGGCCATGTCTTTTCCAGCCACCAGAGCAAGTTCATCGTACATCTCAATTTTCTTGTTCAAATACTTCTCATGGGTAGGATGTGCCTGCAAAAAAATCATAAAGACACAAGTACATGAACAGGTAGATTAAGCTAGTTATGATTACAGCAAGACATACAATCTGTTCATCATCTACCAATGTCTCGGTTTTGTATATATAACCAGCAAATGATGCATAAGCAAACAAAAAAACTATAGCAGCCTCCAATTCTCGCATATCTCAGCATGCTACAAAAGAAATCTCATGGATCAATGAATTTTAGCAGCCTGAATATGACAAACAGGCATGGAAAGATAAAATAACAACCAATGCCATAGGTACATGCATCTTTTTCCATGAGTAACAATGGTAAAAGTTATATTGAAATCTGAAAAGCACATTACCATTATTTCTTCATCATAAACTTCCTTCCGAAGAACCGTGATCATCTTCAAGTTATGGCCCCACTGAAATCCACTCTTAACCCGCTATTTTTGGATGGTAGCCCAATTGTTTTTAATAGTTCTAAGATGATTGTCCACATGGTCAAGCTCACATTCAGTCCCAAATCTATCATTTATAGCTTGAGCAACTCGAGCAAAGGAAGATGGTTTAAAGGTGGCTGAAGGTTTGTTCCCCTTTGAAGCCTCATCAGCTAGTATCTCTAAAAACATACGCTCCATTGGACCTGACCATCTGAAATGCTTGGCCTTCCCTTCTCTAGTCTTGCCCATTGCTACATTATTGGATATATCTAACATAGGAAATTGAGACAAACAAAGAATAACACAAAAATAGATGTCATTAAACTAATGAGAGAAGGGAAAAATCATGATGATTTAGAGTAGTAAATCAAGTTCACATTACAAAAACTCCTTCAATCACAAAGTAGTAATCCATATTTCATATCACATTAAAAACAGCAAACAACTTCTGAGAAAAGTACTAAACATACATTCTACGCCTACTATAGTCATTCCACATTACACGTGCGATATCATCTCTTTTTGCTGCCCACTCTCTATTTTCCTCCCTCTTCTCTCTTTGTGTTTGTTGATGTCTTCTTTCTTGACTTTGAGATTCAACCTCTACATTTTGTTCTTGCATAAAAGGATCATTTGGGTCAACTCCCATAATGAAGTTATGCATAACACAACATGCTAAGACCACATGAACTTGAGTATCAAAAGACCAATAGGGTTCAGCATCCAATACACACAAACGCCTTTTAAGAACCCCAAATGCCCTTTCTACTGCAGACCGTAAAGATGAATGACGATGGTTGAACAACTCTTTCTCATTCTCAGGTGAGCGGTCACTAAACTCTTTCCTGTGATATCGAACTCCACGGTATGGCGAAATAATCCCCGGTTAGATGCCATATCCGGCATCAGCAAGGTAGTTTTTACCTACCAATTTTATGTAAATTTTTATCAAAATATTTCAAAGAAAGTAAGGTAAAGATTTTATATAAAACATGGAATAGTCTATACCTTTAGGAATTTTCATTCCTCCTGGCCTTGAAAGTGTATTTGTTAGAATATGAGAGTAATGTGCTGTGCCTTCCCAACCGGCCAACACATAAACGAATTTTAAATCAAAAGTAACAGCTGCAAGAACATTTTGTGTCGGTTTGTCTTTTCGACCACGAAATTTTCCTTGAATTTCTGGGGGAACCGATGCATGGACATGAGTACCATCAAGAGCTCCAACACAATCCTAATGTACTTAAGTATATTAGTAAATGTAACAACATACTTTCAAGATGAAGTTCATGATATTTTCATATTACATACCTTAAAGTAGGGATAAAATCTTCTATTCTTGGATATTGTCGGGGGTGTAGTGCCATCCAGTGGTCTTATAACATGCTTGTATAGTTTTAGAATTGCCTGTAAGACAATTCTAAAGTATCGATGAATGGTCTCAATAGACCTATTCAGCCTTGACCCTATTACTCTCAACCTCACATTATGCCCTAAAATATGGCAAAAGACTAGCAATTGCTCTTTGATTGACACATTTGCTGTTTCGCGTAACAAATTATTTGACACAAGAACTCTACATAATCCAAAGAAAACTTGTGGTCTCATACGTATTTGATTGACACAATTAGTATCTCCAGAATGAAAAATGCGATTCATGAATAACTCTCTCTCAAAATCTCTTTCGCCCCGTGGAACTCTAGGTATATGACTATTTGAAGATTCATCCTCCATAACTAACATACCAACAGCCATTACTGACATTGCTGTACCCATTATTGCTCCATTAACATCATTGTTTTCCATCTACAATCGATAATAATAATTTTCACTTCTTAATCTCAGAGAAAGTCAAGGCATATGTTTTATCTCAAAGATAAACCCGACAACAAACATTAGTATGTAGATCCAAACCATCCCAAAGTTTGGTTTATTTGCAAGCGACAGCTAATTTATATTAGTTAACACAACATGACTATATTTCACTTTATGTTTTTCCATGTAGCCAATAACAAGCACAAACATGACAATGTAAGTAGTTAGTACTACTAATATATGCAAACATACATGCGTAGAACTTCACTTCCTGGCTTGAATAACATCCACTTAATATAGAATAGCATGAAGAGAATTGCAGAATAAGTCATTGAAACATAAAAGATGCAACAAGCAGAACATAAGAAAATTACTTAAATATAACTAAATGGATGACCCCTTTGAAACCTCTAACTTGCTGATGCAGGAGCATAAGAGAATATTATCTATTTTCTCAAGTTACTGCTCGTGGTAACTAAAGAGTAAACATATGTGCGAGAAAAACAGAAGAGAAGCAATTAGATTATCTCAATATTTAGAATATCTGTTACTTCAAATGCAAATAAGTTAGGACTTTGCCAAGACAAAAGCAGTGGTTGCAATTGACAAATGGAAAGTTAAATATGTGATATCCTTAAGATTTAGTAGGTGTGATCCTTTTGTGGTTTTGGTTACAAAAATTGCAAAGCATCAAACAACAACGTCCTACGTTCCATGAAGGACTGCCGAGGGCTTAGGGAACAATAATAGAAATGTGAAAGTAGGAGCTAGTTGGCCCTACTTCTCTGCACCACTTGTTAACTAGTGGATTAATTAAGTTCAACTCTACCAACAAAGTGAAATGTCATGCTTAATAACTTTACAAGTAATATATCCTTTTTTGTCATCAAGATTACACCATGAAGACTGTTGATTAAAAGTTTGAAGGGCCGAAACTCTAACATTAGTCAGAAAGGGCTGCAACTACAAATAATTATGCACAGTGCTTCAAGGCTTCTAATATTGGCTCTGCATTCTCTTACATGATTTTTTTTTCCAAGATAGACACACTTTGCACAGATGAAGGCTGTTCACTTCCTATTATTAGCCACTTTTTGAAGAGGGTATGCCAACCATTTGAAACAATTTTTTATTGTCAAGGGTGAAGAAAGAGCTGCTAAGAGTGTGAAAGTAGGGGCTCCTATGGATAAAAACCAACAACCCTCCTCATCCAGCAATGCAACATTACATCTCATCGAAACCCCTACACTATTTTGAAGATAATAAAAAGCACAGTTCATGCCGCATATGTAAACAGAACAACAAGAAGAAGGCAACTGAAGCAATCCCTACGTAGCTTTCAAAATTCTAAAGTATTAAAAACGCAGACAAACCTAAGGGAAGTTGTGACTGACTACAACATCAAAGCAAACTGAAAAAACTACAGCCGTGGTTTCCTTTCCTTCTTGACATTTTAACAAACACTTTTCATGCTTTTAACAATATGGATAGCATAGTTCATCAAACTATGAAACACCAACTGAATCGACTCATATTGTTTTATCGAAGCACATATAGCCAAAAATGTCAAACAAATCAACTTAAAATTGAGCAAAAAGGATAAGCATTAGATATATCACCTTATATCTCTTGTGGTAGGGTAGAATCTCCAATCAAGCTTGATAACTCTAGGATCTGCGAAAATTTTGAAGCTGATTTCTAAGATTTTCCTCGAAGAAGATGAATGAAAACGAAAATCCTCAAATTTTTAAAGGTTATTTTTAAATCAGAGAGGGGAGAGAACCAGGAGTTGTGTTGAGCGTCGTTGAAGAAGAACCGGCTTCAATGACGAGCTTCAATGGCGAAGATGAAGAGCATCAGTGAAGAAGAGCCGAACCTTCAATGATGAAGAAGGTGAGTGTCGGTGAAAAAGTGGACAAAAAAAATGAGGGAATGAAAGAGCGTTGTTCCTCAATGAAGGGAGAGAATAAGAATTGGGAAAGCGTTTTCACCTTCTTATTTCGTGAAATTCACTTTCCAAATTTAATGAATAAAATTTATGTTGACTGGAAAGTGCTTTCTGTTGACTAGATAATTTTTCACGAACCAAACAGACAAAAGTCAGGAAAACACTTTCTCAGAAACGGTTTTCCCACAAACAAACACATTCTTAGTAACTTCTAATGGGAAAGTTGCTAAATGCATGTTTAGAGGAAGAAAAGTTGAACAAACTTCATGTTCGTGTTTCATAACTAATGGCTGCCTATTGATGAATGTTCTTTGCCATGTCGTTGTCCATTGCCTTTTTCATTGCATTCAACAAAGAAAATTAGAGTGGTGAACCAGTAGATATACTCTAATAATCCTGCGCCCATCAATTTAACAGGCTTAATGGGCAGGCCGAGGTTTGAATTCGTGAACGCAGTACATTTAAGTCGAATTGTAAGGGAAAGCCTAGAAATCCATGAGCCATGAAAATCCATGTTTCCTGTTAATTATTGCAGTCCGACTTCGAGAAGGAAAATCATTTCCTGTTTCGTTTCATAATGACATTACCATTTCATCCGAGATATCGTGGTGAAAGCAAGGTTGTTGGGAAGAAAACAACGAGAGTAGAGAATCAAAAGACATGATGACGAAGCATGCTGCTTTAGAGATACTCAAGATTTTTTGGGGATCAATTGAAATCTACAGAGCATGAGGGCCCGTTTATCTTATTGAAGGCGCGAGTGTTTGGAAACCACCACATAATTCTCCGTGATTTATTTCATCGAGCAATTACGTAGTTACAAGATCCATTACCTTTCGCCATATTCTCCAACAAGTACAGATTGGCTGCGTCTTCAGGTTCACTTTACGGCTCAACCCGACCTGTCCGGCCACCCCGAGGACGTCGCGTTTTTTTTTATAAAAATATTGAAGTAATTCTCTAACATCATTCGTCGATCGCCTTGTGGTTCACGCTCTCGTACGCGTTCATTGCTCCACGTTTAAATCGCCGTGCTCACTTAGAACACGAGAAAAGCCTGGGGCATTGAAGAGTCGGGTGAGTATTGATCGGATGAATTCGTGTTGCGATCGACTTTGGGCACATATATGTTTGGATTGGGGCGTATGGACAATGCTTTCGAGATGACCTAGATGAATTTGAAAATTTCTCGTGTGGAGTGAGTCAAAGCGGATAGCTCATTTACGCGTTTGGGTCGGCCTGGCACGGGCTCAATCTGACCCCATCTGGCCTCATTTCTAAAGTACATTAGCGTATTTACGGTTATTCTACACTTGCATAAGAAGATTCGTCGCAATACCGTTCAATGTGTTACGACTAATTTTGTACTTAATTATGTCGGCACATAGTAATATTGTAGGGTAGACCTAAAAATGATGTGAAATGTGGAGGGAGAGTGTTTGTACTTGTTCTCCATTTTGTTTTTTTTTTACTTGAAGAAGGTCTTCCGATGTCGGCGGTGAGAGCGTCTCGATTGGGATTGACGACACCCCACCGAGAGTCCTAGTGGAGCTGGAGGCCTCCGACCTGGTTCTAGTAGAGAATGGTTATGAAGTCACATGTCCGTGTAAGGCTCACTACCTGTGTGGAGCACTAGCCCGATCATCTCCAACGAGAGTAGGCAAGTCGGATAGCGGTTTAATCAGAGAAAGTTCAAGGGCAAGTATGCACCACCCTAAATGTTGAGAGGGATTTTGGGCAATTCCTGAAATTAGTTATTTTTTTCTTTTGCGTATTCTTGAGTATTCTCAAAGATATAACGACTTAATTAGTAAATTAGATACCAAAACCACGTTGCAACCCACCACACACACACATTTATTTGGCTACACACTAATTCTCTTTCCTTGCCTATGTAGGTGAATTACTTTGGGTAACATTCCACGATTAAATGACAAAAATGATTCCGAAAATTATGCTAAATAGCTACAGTGAGACTAAAATCGAAAATTCTTCAACATTTAAAAGAAATGCTTGAATAATGAATTCACCTCAAGGGGGTCATAGTCGAGTTTGCAATAAAAGTTGGTCACATAATTTCACAAAATAATGCTATTTTAATCTGGCATTTTTCTTTTATGGAAAGGTCACCCTCAATGTTTTTGGGAGATAAAAAAAAGTGGCAGAGGAAGAATTTCGTGAGATATTGTCGCATAGATGTTACCTTTCCCGAAGTCAGACAAGATTGGCCAACGTGGTCTCCTGGGGAGAATTACATAATTATTGGGTGGAAAAGTTAGAACATTCTCCGTGGTCTCCAATGGAAATGTGAATTGGTTTCTGACATTGACAAAACTTTTTTACCTCGTCAGGATCTGCCGAGCTGAGCTGTTTACGGCTCTTTTGTCTTCTTTTTGTTCGGAAAAGCCACCCAAGACAAATGACATAGAATCTCAGGATTACCAACAAACGACGCACGTGCGTGTAATCGTTAGCGTTTTAAAAACTATCGACGTGCTGGCCTAGATGGCAAAACAGGTTCCTCTTCTTATGACCTTAGGCTCAAATCCTGTTGAGAGTATTGTATGAGTAAAATCTTGAATGCATCAATCCGATCTAGATAAGTATGCCCTTCAGATTGCCGAAGCGGGTAGACCAATGGAGTCGAGTGAAAGTAAACCGGAACACGACTTCACCCGCTTTCACAAAAAAAAAAAGTTTCAAACTATGGATATTTAGTACTAGTTAAATTTCACATCGTTTAGAATACCTTAACGCAAAAACTAGTACTATAAAGTGATAAAAAAAAAAGTTGAATAGTATTTTCACCAAAATGCATGGTTGCACATCCAATTTTCTTCAAAATATTAAAACATCTAAATACCCCTTTAATTCCTGTTATGATAGTTTATGCTATCAAAATACATCATGGATTGTATGGTAATATGTAACGACAACTTAAAATCACAAAAAATTCATAAATATGTTGCATCGGTACCAATTCAGTCATAAACCTTTTAATTAAACCAATTCAGTCATAAACCTTTTTTGCATTAATACCAATGGAGCCTATCAGGTCAAAATTGGCCAAAAATCGCTAATGTAGACAACAGCGACCTACATGGCACGGCCGATGCTAATATGGATTAATTTTAATAATATTTTTGAATTTTTTAATAGTTTTTTTGGTTTTAATTTTCTTTTCTAGGCTTGACTTTTTTTTTCCTTGTTATTGGCCGTCGAGAACCAGGGAGGCATCTGGGCCAAACAAGGTGCCGCAACCCTTGTCGACCAACATAAAAAAAAATCCATAAAAGAAAAAAAATCTTTAAAATCTTAAAATATTACTAAAATATAATATTAAAAATATCCACGTCAGTGCTGATCGTGCCATATAGGACAGCTATTGTGGAAAACATTAAGAAACACATGAATTCAAGTGCGAAATAGCAAAGGATAAAAAATGCATGAGACACAATGTACATGGAAAACCCAAAACGAGAAAAATTACGGAGGGAGAGAGGGGTTCACCATCTTTAATAACGAGTATAAGCGTACAATCACAAATCTAAAAATCTAACGAGAAGAAGTGAAAAACAAAGGGTTTCGGGGCAGAAACGAAGAGGTCATGGCAAGGCAAAAGCAAAGGTTACAATATAATATGCAACATATGCTTTTTATAGCCTCCTCTAAAAACATTTGAAGCAAAAGTGCATGGTCCAAACTACTCTTATCTTTTATTCGAAAGTCAAATTATAAATTTGGAACCACCAAGCGTAAAAACATAACCTGTCAAAAACCTCCTTTTATCGAAATCACATGCATAGTCTAAATCAACAAAGTTAACAATTGAATGTTTTATATCACAACCTCTATCAAAAACCAAACCAACATCTAAGGTACCCTGGATATATTGCAGAATCCACTTCATTGCTTGCTAGTGAACTTTATTTGGATATGCCATGTACCTGCTCACAACTCTGATTGCTTGGGAAATGTCTGGACGAGTGCAAATCATAGCATACATAAGACTACTCACAGTACTAGAATGTGTAACTCGAGACATCTCCTCTCCGATTTTAGGTGACAAAGAAGCAAAAAGTCTAAAATGGGATGCCAAAGGATTATTTACTGGTTTAGCATTCTTCATGCTAAAATGTTCAAGCACTTTCTCAATATATCTCTTCTGTGAAAAGATAACTTCCCAACCTGTCAATCTTTGTAAATCTCCATACCCAGAATTTTCTTGGCAACTTCAAGATCCTTCATCTTAAATTCCCTATTAAGTTGCCTTTTTAACGATTGTATCTCTAACATGTCTGATGCACCCGATTTCGACAGTTTATCGATAAGCAAAAATTTCAGCGGGAGCGTTTAGATGAACTTTTCAATTTATTATTATTTTTATGTATTTTCGGGATTTCTTTTTAGTGACCTCTTTTTTTTTGCAATATTCGTGTTTCCTATTTTAGATTAGGGTTAACACCATATAAAATGGTGTTTAGAATATTCAAAAGACAGACTATAATATGTTTTGCTATAATCAAATTGAGAGAACAGATTGTTCATCCATTTATCCGCGTTTCCTGTTTTAGTATATTTCAATCGCGTATTCGGCATCAATTGGTATTAGAGCACAGGTTGCCTTGAATCGATGGCTGAACAGAATCGCGGTGGTCGTGGTGGTCGGCGTGGTCGTGGTGGCCGGGGGCATGGATTGTTCCTGAAGCAGACGAGCAGCCGCGTCGCAAAGACCTGCGAGACGTGGAAATTGAAGAACAGATAAGGCGAATCCAGGATTTGGAACGACAACTTGCGCAGGCGGGATTGGGCGTTCAATCCGAAGTAGAGGAATCTGAGGCTACATTCGATGATGAAGAGGAGGACATCAACCCTTTTGGGGTTCGAAACCAGGGGCGGAATCGAGGGATACGACTTGAAAATCGATCACCTTTTCAGAATTTCGAGATGAAGATCGAGATTCCTGAGTTTGAAGGTAAAACTCATCCTAATGAGTTTATTGATTGGCTGCATACAGTAAAGAGGGTCTTTGATATTAAAGATCTAACTGAGGAGCAAAATGTTAAATTAGTAGTTATCAAGTTACGGAAGCATACCTCGATATGGTGGGAGCATGTTAAGAAACAACGTGCTAGAGAAGGAAAATCGAAGGTGGATCGTTGGGATAAGATGAAAAAGTTGCTGCAACGAAAATTTTTACCTACGCATTATAGGCAGGAAGCGTTTATTGAATATCACAACATTAGGCAGCGAGATTTGACGGTGGAGAAGTATACCGAGGAGTTTGATCGTTTGCGGATGTGTTGTGATGTGACGGAGGAAGAAAGCAAACGGTTGCTCGATATTTGGCAAGGCTGCGGACGGAAATTTCGGATGTTATTTAATTGCAGCAATATTAGACATATGAGGATGTGTGCAGATTAGCGTTGAAAGTGGAAGCTCAGTGTAAAAGAAAGGGCAGTACCTCTAAATCCCAGAATCAATGGTCCAGTAAAAATTTCGGAGGAAAGGCGAGGAGTTCTTTAGCCAATTCAACACCACCACCACTACCACTAGCAGTTTAGGGTGCAAGTTCTAAACCTGCATTCAAAGGGGAGCAGAGTGGTGCGGGCACTAGTAGGGGAGGAGCTGCAGCCAAGCGGTGTTTCAAGTGTCAAGGGCTAGGACACTTAGCTGCTAATTGTCCGAACCGTCATATTGTGACGTTTGTTGACGACACGCTAGTCTATGATGAATCTGATAGAGAACCAGAGGATGCGGATCCGGAGCAAAACGAGATTATTTATGCTGATTCTGGTGAGTCCTTAGTTATTAGACGAATTTTAAATACTACTTGCGATGGAAGATGAAACGTGGCTTAGGAACAATATTTTTTGCACTAAGTGTACTAGTGGAGGAAAAGTGTGTAGTCTGATAATAGATGGAGGAAGTTGCGAGAATGTGGTGTCTACTACCATGGTAGAGAAGTTGGGGCTAAAAACAGAGGATCATCCTCAACCATATAAGCTGTCGTGGCTTAGGAAGGGGAATAAGGTGAAAGTTAGTAAAAGGTGCCTTGTGAAGTTTTCGATCGGAATGAAATATGTTGACGAGGTGCGGTATGACGTGGTCCCGATGGATGCTTGTCATATCTGTTGGGGAGGCCGTGGCAGTTTAATAGGAAGACGCGGCATGATGGCTTTAGAAACACTTATACCTTCGAGAAGGGCGGTCGGACCATTACTTTGGGTCCTACGGATTGGCGGAAAGAAAAGAAAAACAATTTACTATCCCGGTCAGAATTTCAGGAAGATGCGGTACACGCACCTGAGCTTTTCGCTTTTGTGATGGTGGAGCAGAATTTTGATAGTCCTGAAATTCCTTCACTAGCTTGGCCTTTGCTTGAGGAGTTTGCTAATGTCGTCCCAAAGGAGATGCCACCGGGATTGCCTCCGATGAGAGACATTCAGCACCATATTGACTTCATTCCAGGAGCTGTTATTCCTCATAAGACTACTTACAGAATGAGTCCTAAGGAGCATGAGGAGCTACAGAGACAAGTACAAGAATTGTTAGAGAAATGCGCAGTCAGAGAGAGTATGAGTCCTTGTGTCATACCAGCCTTATTAGTCCCTAAGAAAGATGGGTCCTGGAGGATGTGCATCGATAGCAGAGCTGTCAATAAAATCACGATCAAGTATCGATTTCCTATTCCGCAATTCGATGACTTGATTGATCAGTTGCATAGGGCTACTATCTTTTCGAAGATAGACTTGAGGAGCGGGTATCATCAGATTAGAGTGCGACTTGGAGATGAGTGGAAGATGGCGTTCAAGACAAGAGAAGGCCTGTATGAGTAGATGGTGATGCCGTTTGGGTTATCTAATGCGCCGAGTACTTTTATGAGGCTAATGAACCAGGTTTTTCGTCCTTCTATTGGGAAATTTGTTGTCGTTTATTTCGATGATATTCTAGTTTACAGTACCTCGGTGGAGACACACTTGCTGCATTTACGAACAGTGTTTGAGGCCTCGAGGGAACAGAAGTTGTATGCCAATCTCAAGAAGTGTCACTTTTTAACTGATCGTGTGACCTTTTTGGGATATATCGTATCGAAGGAAAGCATTCGGGTAGATCCTATCAAAATTGAGGCTATTACGAGCTGGGAGACTCCGAAGAATATACATGAGGTACGTAGCTTTCATGGGTTAGCATCTTTTTATCGGAGGATGCCACTTCAAACTCAATAGATGCAATCTCGAACAAAAGACTGAAATTCCTTCGTTTTGATACCAATTTGTTGTGGAAAATGCTAAGAGATACACAAATTCAAACGTGAAATAGTGAAGGATAAAAGTAAAATAAATAAAAAAACCCACAAGACACGATATAAGTAGAAAACCCAAAATGGGAAAAATCATGGGAAGAGAAAGAAGTTTCACTAACTTCAATAATAAGTACAACTGTACAATTAGAGATCTAAATATCTAATAAGAAGAAGTGAAAAACAAAAGTTTCGAGATAGAAGCACAAGCAAGCGTTGCAATATAATATGTCATGTTTTCGTTTTATAGCCCCCTCTAAAAAAACCTTGAAGCAAAATTGCATGGTCCAAACTATTGTTATCTTTTATTTGAAAGTAAAAAATAAAACAAAATAAAGCTGACGTCTTTGTCAATAATTTTTTGTCAAAATTGACCTAATGGACTCAATTGGTACCAATGCAAATAATGAGTAGGTTGAGTTGGTCTAATCAAAAGGTTTATGAACTTGAATTAGTATCAATGCAATGGTTTTAGGACTGTTTTGGTACTTTTCTATAAGGAGAAATTTTTGCTTATTAAACAACAAATGAACAAGCATTGCCCTCTCCTCTCCCTCCCTCCCTTAGGGTTTCAGCGCCGCTAACAAGTTTTAAGAGAGAGAGAGAGAGAGAGAGAGAGAGAGAGACCTGTTTCTTTCCCTCTCTCCCCCCTCCCTCTATTTCCCTTCCCCCCTTCCTCACCCCTTGTATCTCTCTACCTCTTTATCTCTCATTTTCAAGATTTCTGCTTGATTTCAAGCTGATTCAAACATTGAATATTCAAAAATCTTTTATGGGAGTTCATGGCTCTTTTCTTCGTTTGGTTCGTCTTTTGTTTTCTCTTCCACTATATTTTGGGAGTTTGTAAGTGTGAATAATCTTCTAGGTGTATATGGAGACCAGTTTGACCATTCTTCTAGTCGAAAGCCACCAATGAGGGTGCTCGTGACAAAACTTCATAAACTTTTCAAGATTATGTTGCTCTTTTCTCCCAGTTTAGATTTATGTCTAGAACCAAAGATTTTAATCTCCTAGACTAGATTTAGATATAAATTTGGGAGTTCCTTATAGGTAGTTGATGTGTGTTTTTCTCAACTACTGATGTTGGTGTTATTGCTCGACGAGGGTGATCAGGACGTTGAATACAGACACGAACCGTAAACTGTTGCAAATAAAGTGGGGTTTCTCGGTGTATGCTCATTACTGAATTTAGTAATTGGCAGCCAATCTTTTATGGTGACGGGTCTATTCTTGAAGGATGAAAGTGTGTTTCTAACTGCATAATGTGCTTTATCATTTGTTTCTAGTAATTGCTTTTAAAAAAAAAGTTATTTGGGAGTTGTTAGGCTTGAAAGTATGTTATGTATCTCTCAACTGTTATCCTGATTAATGAATAGAATGTTTCTTTCGGGGGGGAACAACAACAACAACAAATGAAAAAGAAGACAACACAATGTATATGGATATATGTCAATGTCATTTGACCATCTACAATGACAAAGAAAAGGAGAAACAAAATATTAATATTATGTTTAGGACACACCATTATTATTAAAGCCAGCTCATAAGATCCTAGAGTGTAGCTAAAGCCAGGAGAGTTAGTTAATTCTAGTCTTTTGGTTATATCAAAATGCAATTCATTGGTCATTCTTTGTCCTTGGAACAAATAGAAATGCAAGTAATTATTGGGAAATGCCCCTTAATCCCATAAGTACCAAAGAGTTAAGACATCTGACTCATTGAAGAAAACTACAGAGATAAAATCTTTCTCGACCAGCTTCTGAGGAAAGCAACAAAGGCGTGCTTACCAAATCGGCTAATGGAATCTAGTCACCTTGAAAATAAAGCGAAATAAACAAACCTCAATGATCACCCTCATTTTCGTCAGAATTGTCGCATGATCTGTCCAGCAGAATATTCGGTTAAAACGACTTGACCCCTCGAGGCCCTACAAAGAGAGGAGTCATCACTTCACATTGAAGAAAGAGAGAGGGGGAGAAGACCAGAGAGAAGATCAATGGCGGAGAAGAAGATGGTGGCGAGTGGGGGAGAAGAAGTAGAGGAACCGGAGATCACAGTGGATGCGAGCGAGGCGGAGAAGCCAAACATGAAGGAGCGGAAGGTCTCGTGGGCGAGGCTATGTCGCGTTGACTCTCTCCACCTGGAGGCAGGTCGGGTCTCCATGTCCCACGGCCGCTCCTCCAAGGTGAACTGGCAAAGGACGATGAGTTTGGCATTCCAGAGCATAGGCGTGGTGTACGGTGACATAGGGACATCTCCGCTCTACGTGTACGCGAGTACGTTCACGGAGGGAATTAAGGACACTCGGGACGTTATCGGGGTTCTGTCGCTGATCATATACACGATTGCCCTCATCCCCATGCTCAAGTATGTCTTCATCGTCCTCTTGGCCAACGACAATGGCGACGGTACTCAAAACTTATCTCTACCGTGCTTCACATAGAAGGATTATCAGCATAATGCTCATGACCATTTTTTGTATGTTCACAAGCCCAATTTTTTTTCTTATTTCACTTTCACAATTCTGAGCCGTTCGCCCCATGCGCATGCCCAGGAGGGACGTTCGCACTGTACTCGCTGATCTGCAGGTACGCGAAGGCGAGCCTGATCCCGAATCGCCAGCCGGAGGATCAAGAACTTTCGAACTACAAGCTCGACCCTCCATCGAACCAGCTACGACGGGCTCAGAAGATCAAGGAGAAGCTTGAGAACAGCAAGACCGCCCAGATCGTGCTCTTTCTCGTCACCATCATGGGCACATCCATGGTCATCGGCGACGGTGTTCTCACTCCATCCATTTCAGGTCCAAATCGCCATCCTTGCTCATGTGCCCCTTTTACAAATTACGCTATTTCAAAACTTAAGACAAGATTTTTTTCTTGAAACGAGAAAAGTCCAAAAAGTTTTAAATTTATTGTATTTCAGTCTTAAATCTTTTAATTGTGTTAATTAAGTTTTAAATCATTCGATGTTTTGTCAATTGAGTATATCCAATCAATTTATTGATGGAAATCGCTGGCGTGAATGTCGGTCATTCTACGCTGGCGTGGATGTTGGTCATTCTACGTGACATTGTCAGCACTAACGTGGCCTTTTTTTTTAATTTTTTTATATTTTAAAATTTTTATCTTTTTATTTTTTATTTTTTTGTTTCCTTATCTTTTCCTTCTTCTTTTTGTTTACTGTGGCCTGTGAGGTTCCTCAGCCTAGGGTGAGGCTGCCTTGCCTGGATTTGGGCATCGCCAGGTGAATGAGGGATCCTCGCCAGCCACAATAAAAAAAAAAAGAAAAAGAAATAAATAAAAATTCAAAACTATTAAAATATTATTAAAAACTCTACATCGGTGACAGGTATATTACGTAGGACGGCAGCCATCTGCTTTAAAGATGGACTCAATTGGCACAATTAACATTCTAAAAAAAGGAGACCATTTAAAGCTTTATGATTGAATTGGCAAAAATATAATTAATTTAGGATTTTTAGACAACTTTCCCAGTGAAAACACATAATCACTTCCTCAAAAATTGATGAGCTTGTCGAGACGTTCTTACTGTTAGTGAAACGTTGCATACATAAAATGCTTTCTTCCAAGGAAAAACTCAAATTGTTGCACGTGTAATAAACTGCTTTTTCTCAAGTAATCATGCCGTAGGTTCAGGTTAATCGTTACGGAATTGATTATACATAATTGTTATGCTAACAATATATTTTTTGTCACAAAAAATAAATAATAATTAATTTTAATTGTTGTAAGATTCACTTTTTTTAAGAATTTGTGGCTCACAACGTACTGCTATTCCAAAGAAATGAGATCTTGTTCTGGAACCAGCCCCTCTTCGTTCCGGTGCTAGAGAAGCATTTAACCAAATCAGTGATGGACAAAGCCATATCCCTCAAGCTTGTCCTCGACTCTCCGCTGAACCGCAGAGTGCAGCGTAGTTGGAACCTGCCGCCTTCAATTTTTGAGTAAACTCGTGCTATTCTAGAGGCTCCTGGCCCTTGCTGATTCGCTCTTGGCTGGCGTTGGCTATTGTGGCTTGTTCCGTCCCTTCTTGTTCTGTTTTTGGTGCCGCATTGTATTTTGTTGTTTCCTAGCAACTACGACTTTGCACGTCGCTTGGGTTACGAGGTTTGTAGTTGGCTTTGCTCTTGAAAAGTTAATATATTCTTACCTTACCAAAAAAAAAAACATACTGTTATTCTCATATTCACTCAAATATTATTATACTAGCAAAGTCCTAACCATTATAGCAAAATCGTGTGTGTATATATATGGATTCTAAAGGAAAAGAAAGAGGATAAGGATATATTTTACATCTTGAATGCTGATACAAGCTCTGAAGTCCTTTTTCTTTTTCTTTTGGGTTACTGCAGTTCTTTCAGCAGTTAGCGGGATCAAGTCATTGGGCAAAGGTAAGTGCAATGCTTAACTATTAGCAAATTGATAGTACATATATGCTTCTAAAATCAATGAACTTATTCATCCATAAACGTTTTGTTTATGTATGGACATGCAGATGCGGTGGTGGGGATATCGGTGGCGATCTTGATAGTCCTTTTCAGCGTCCAGAGGTTCGGGACAGACCGGGTCGGGTTCTCATTCGCACCCATCATCTTCGTCTGGTTCGTGTTCATCAGCGGGATCGGGCTCTTCAACCTGTTCAAGTACGACATCAGCGTGCTGCGTGCCTTCAACCCTAAGTACATCGTTGACTACTTCAACCGCAACGGCAAGCAAGCCTGGGTCTCGCTCGGCGGCATCTTTCTCTGCATTACAGGTCCTTATCTGTATTCTTGTATGTGCATTTTTGTGGTAAACAAGTAGGTCACGTTTTTAAGCTCATTGGTATGAACGGTTCAATTGAATCAGGCACTGAGGCCATGTTTGCCGATCTGGGTCATTTTAATGTTCGAGCAATCCAAGTGAGTAGATACAATTTCCTTTGCCTTAACTTCCAACAGAAGGAGAAATTAAATTTCAACAGAAGGAGGCTCTTTTTGACTTCTTCAGGAATATATTTTTTCTTTTTTCCTTCTTGTCTCCGAGACTCCGTCCACTAAGCAAATGATGCCAAGAACAAAACCATAAGTAAATAGAAAAGAAAATGTCATGTATCACTTTGGGATTTACCCAAATTAAACGTTTACAATTTTCATTGAGTTTGGTTATATGGGTGTACAATTGATGCAGATCAGCTTCTCTTGCCTCGTATTTCCTGCACTTTTGACCGCATATAGTGGACAAGCAGCTTATCTCATGAAGCACCATGACAATGTTAAGGACACTTTCTATGATTCAATCCCAGGTATGTAAAATTGAAATTCAACCCCTTACCTGAATTTTAGAACAGGCATAATCTAGCAAAGAGAAATAGCAACTATGATTGCCATGATCAAAGCACGGGAAATTGACCCGAATTATGCTCTCGAAAGTATAATGTACGTGATGTCTTGGGATGAACCCGGCAAAAGTTTTATGAGCCTTCACGCCCGCAGTACAAATGAGCCTATGTTTGATAATCTTTTGCCACTCCTGTTGATCGATGGGCAGATCCTTTGTACTGGCCGATGTTCGTGGTGGCGGTCGCCGCGGCAATCATCGCAAGCCAGGCAATGATCTCGGGGACGTTCGCCATCATCTCGCAGTCACTGAGCTTGGGCTGCTTCCCGAGGGTCAAGGTCGTTCATACGTCGGCCAAGTACGAGGGCCAGGTTTACATACCGGAAGTGAACTACATGCTCATGGTCGCCTGCGTCTTGGTCACTGCCAGCTTCCAGACCACAACCAACATCGGCAATGCCTACGGTAAGTCCAAATCGCTATGCTTCGTTGATGAACTAATTTAATTTCCTTTCCAATTGAAACTTAACGAATAACTTCATATTAATCTGGACCGGCCTGAGAACTTGCACTCTCCAAATTTTCCAATCGGACATAATTCGGTGGCTTTTGTAATGTCAATTTGTCTGCCAAACATTTGGTTGCAGGAATTGCTGTGGTGAGCGTCATGGTGATCACGACTTGCTTGCTCACTCTCATCATGCTCGTGATATGGAAGACAAGCATATGGTGGATCGTGCTCTTCTTCACCATCTTCGGCTCAATTGAATTGCTCTATCTCTCATCGGTCCTCTACAAGTTCATAGAGGGCGGTTTCCTGCCGCTCGTGTTCGCAGCCGTCCTCATGACCGTCATGATCATCTGGCATTACGTCCACAAACAACGGTACATGTACGAGCTCAAGAACAAGGTCTCAGCCGAATACATCAGAGATCTCGCTGCGAACCCAAGCATCAACCGAGTCCCTGGGATTGGCCTTCTCTACTCCGAGCTTGTGCAGGGCATTCCTCCTATATTATCGCATTTTGTTGCAAATATTCTGTCTATCCATTCAGTTCTAGTCCTAGTCTCGATCAAGAACCTCCCGATCAGCAAGGTTGGGCTGGAGGAGCGGTTCTTGTTCAGGCAGGTCGAGCCGAGGGGCTTCAGGATATTCCGCTGCGTCGTGCGGTATGGATACAACGACAAGATTGAGGAGCCACACGAGTTCGAGCGCCGATTGGTGGACAACTTGAAGGAATTCATCCGGCAGGAGAACTTCTTTCTTGAGGCCGAGAACAATGATCACATCCAGAAGGATGCAACAACCAGCAACGACGTACCGCATTCGTCACTGCTAGCAGAAGATGGATGGGACAACGGACCGACCATTATGCAGGACTCGCTGCTGCAGCAAAAACCGTTCGATCTCTCCACTAATTCTATCCAATCGTTTAACGCAGCCAAGTCCACAAATTCTTCCAATCCAACTGCGTTCAGCCCGACCCAAGTTGCCGAAGAGGAGATGCAATTCGTGCAGAAAGCGATGGAGAGAGGTGCTGTTTACCTTCTCGGGGAAGCCGAGGTGGTCGCCGAGCCAAACTCGTCCTTGTTCAAGAAGATCATCGTCAACTACGCCTACAGTTTCCTCAGGAAGAATTTCAGGCAAGGCGAGAAAATCATGGCGATCCCAAGGAATAGGCTTCTGAGGGTTGGCATGACATACGAGATATGAATGAAAAGAGAACACCACTTGCGGTCAAATAAGACTCAGCAACTTTTAGTGGGAAAAGTTGCTAAATGCATGTTTATAGTGAGAGGAGAAGTTGAAGAAAACATCATGTCCATGTTTTGTAACTAATGGCTTTCTATATTTCTCAAATGTTTTTTATATGTACCACCCATGCGTCTATTGATGAAAGATCTCTACCATGTAATTGTACATTACCTTTTCCTTTGCATTCTGGCAATTTAAGGGACGATGACAAACGATATCTAAATTTTGGCTCGATGTGCAATGTGTTTCTTAAACACTTAATTTATTCGATGTATTCTCTGAACTTTGGCTCAATGTGCATTGTCGTCCTCAAACTTTAAATTTGTTCAATTTTGTCCTAGAACTTTTGGTACATATTCAATTTAGTCCTAAGACTGTATGAAAACGTTCAATGCTATCATTTCATTAATTCAAGCACGTATAGTTTATGGACTAAATTGAACATAAATCAAAAGTTGATAGACCAATTGAACAAATCAAAAGTTTAGCAACCACATTGCATATTTGGCTAAAGTTCAGATCATTTGTGTTATTTTCCCAAAAAAACTCAATTAGTGAACCAATGACATACATATAATACATACTAAGGTTCTAGGCCCGTCAATCCAACGGGCTTAATATGCAGGCCGAGCTCGAGTACAACTTTTATTAGATGGGCAGGCCTTGTGATTCGCTTTACCGCTCGACCTGACGCCGTTTAGCCTTCCCAAGCCCGACATTTCTTTCTGTGATAGAATACAGGTAACTCTCTAAGATTGTTTAGTTAGTCATGAAAAAGTTCGAACGATGCCTTTTAGGTAGCCGGATTAGACGGGAAGCCTATGAACTTTTTTTCTTCACCCCCAAAGGCTTAGCCCAAGCAGAGCCCACTCATACCATCGGGATATTCATGAGTTTCAGCCCAAAAGGTGCCCACACACCAGGAGCCAGGAAGGGGAGGGATTTAAATCGGCTGGACATCAGTTAAGAACACAAATGTCCTAAGAGACCTAGAAAGAATCTCCTTTTGTCTCTTTTCTTCTCTTCTATCTTCTTCTATTGTTTAAAGAAAATTTCTCAGAATTGTGCATGAGTATAGGCCTTAGAGGTCCCCACTAGATGGCTTTTGAGTCAGACCCAAAGCCAAAGTTTCAAGTTCAGTCAGGTAACTTACTACTTGACAAGGTGGATTGCAAGATGATCCTAACTTTGTATACTTCAATTAAATATGTTACTAAAGTACTTTATAGACTCTGAAACGTGGGAGAACAACTTTATGACCGGTTCTATTGAAAGAGTGGAAGTGTCTAAAACAAGCACTTGACGTCCGAATTTGAGCAAAACCTAACACAATGATTTCCTTTTATGAATTTGAGTTGGTTTCGATAGCTCCATGTTGGAGTCAGGCTCATACGGGTTTCAATGTCTCGATAGAAATATTAGAATATGATCGGGGAATGTTCCTCATGGCTTTTAGATTTGTTGGAAGTGCACACCAAAAAATACTATATTGGGAAATCATCAAGAGCCTATATTCGAGCCCGTCAATATATCTAGTTGGATATACCTTTATTCAAAAGCATAAATGATTTATTGATTAACTAAAATATATTAATTACTCTACATCACTCCTTTCACATGTGAACTTAGAATTAGGTCCGTTCCTCCTTAATTTGTATATCTTTCTGCATCAATATGTCTCCACTTGAATCTCCAATGCTTACCTTCATCTTTTGTCTCCTTTTCCGAATTGAAACATGAAGGCCACCACAGAAATTGCATTGCTACACCACAATACTTACTTTCCCCCCTAATATCTTTCACCAAAGCGAACCAGGAAGATTGCCTAGAAATCACATTAGTCATGAGATTCTTTCTTTGTGATACTCACCATACACTGGAACAAAGTAGGGTCTACTAATCGACCTTTGGGTTTAACATCATTTGTTGGGAGAGCGCGACAAATGCTCAATAGCTTCTTTTTTTTTTTTTGATAACCGGGGTGTACAACTGTGCCGGCGAGCTAACGCTCAAACCGACGGCGACCGACTAATCCCCGGGGAGGCACCGCAAGACCCCACCACCACGGTATTCCGAGTAAGATACCAGTGAATGTGGGCGAGTAAGTTTCGATCCTAGGACCGCGAGTACTACTCAACGGGGTCCCAGGAGTCTACTCCTTACCACGCGACCACCTGATGGGTGGGTAATGCTCAATAGCTTCATCTTGAGATATCATCAAGAAGGGAATCCAAGTTCGAAAACTGTAAAAATATCTAGTTGAATCATTCAAAAGTTTAAGTAAATAAGTTATATGCCAACTAAAGTATATTAGCTACTCCACATAATATTAAGAGCCTATATGGTAATCATTGTGGTTCTTGGATTCTATTTCCTGAAATAAAATAAAATAAAATATGAGAATCGTGTTTGGTAACATAAATATTGTAATTCTAATTCTGTTCCCAAGAACAGTTTTGGAGCAAAAGCAAAAAAAAAATTGATTCTAGAAAAAAAGAATAACTTTTGAAAAACACAAAATAGAATGAAATATCAAATTTCTCACTTTTTCCATTCAGTTCCCTCATTATTTTTCTCTTGACCTAAAATACTTAAGATAATGAAAATAAAAATAAAAAAAATTTGGAAAAAATTCTAAAAAATCTATAAAAAAAAATCAGAAAAATTTCAGAAAATCCATAGAAATAGAAGAAGCTTAGATTATGCTAGTTTGACCTTATTTTCATAAATTTGTGCCTACATTCTCCATATTTAATAGATTTTGTCTTTTTTAGGAAAATCATAAACACCTTGAAAATTAAACCCGAACCACATTTCTCCAAGTCTTTAAGGCTTCATTAGGATTTTATGATGTAATTTATCAATGTCATGATTCCTTGATTGCACACTTGATTTCATTAGTTGTGATTTGCCTAAGTTTAGGTACTTTAGACTTAGTTTAGTTTTACAAAATTTGAAAAAAGACAAAAAACAATCTATGTGAATATTTAGCATTGGATTATCTCACAAGTTTAAAAATAAATTAAAAATTTGCATGAAACACTTTTAGAAAACACTCAACTTTGGTGTCGAAAAGGCTTTGGTGGAAACACATCATAATCAAGTTCTAGAATCCTAGATTTCTCTGGTTACATAGAATTGAATGGTTTCTCCTTATCGTTCGATAAGATTTTTAATCTACCTTTCTCAAAAATTAGTGGTAACTTCATTTGCATGTACACATACACACATCATAGATTACTCTAAGATCAAATTTGATATTCCTTTGTTGCAATTTAGTATAGACCCAGGAGGGTCCGAGCAAATATGAAATCACATACTAACCCAACATGATATCTCCTTTTAAAAGTTTAAAAAGACTTGTTATGATACTATAATTAGACGGAATAGCATGAAAAAATGTTATGCGCAATATGCAATATGTTATATAAGAGAATCAATATGAATTAATCTTCAATTAATTCAAAATATAAGATGAAATTTAATAGAATAATTACTTAATTAATTGAGTTAAATGACAAAATCGAGAAGAGAAATTATATCTAGGAACAAAAATTTTAGGAACAAAAATTATGTGCAGTTACCAAACGCATTTCTGTTTTAGGAATAGAGATTTTGTGTAATTATCAAACACGTTCTGATTCTCTAAAACTCATCAGGGGAACAGAATAAAAAAAAATCATTCTAATCAGAATAGTTACCATGCAGGCCCTAATTATCCGATTTGAAACTTTTCTAGAGCAACTAACATGTGTATCTCCATAAGATTGGTGCATAGTAAAAGCATCGATCAAATAGTTGCGGCCGTCTATATGCAATACTGTTCAGCGTGCAATCCAAGAAATGGCATATTTGTGAATTGCATTCAAGAGACAAGTGTTCGAGATAATAAATATTATGGTAAGATTTTTTAATTCCTTCACAATATCGAGAAAATTATTTTGTGACGAATTATAACGTTGTGTGAGTTATTAGATATAATTAGCGAGGAAGCACTAGTGGTGTTTGAGTGACTCTAATTGTGATCATAACCATTGTTGCATTTTTTTTTATCTATAGTGAAATTATGTGCTGATTTCTTCGTGATCCCAAACTTGTACCACTCCAAATTTACAAAAGTATTTTTGCATTCCTTGATCTATAGCGGTTTTTTGCACATTTTCTCCCAATAAAAAAGAAATTACTAGATAAAATTATTTTTGCTCTTTCAATAATCTTGAGCCTTGCAAAAGACAAAGTGATTGGTTAAGGAAATTAAATCACAATAAAATGTACCAATCACGTATATAGGGAAACTTACCGAAAAAAATCCTAAACATATTACAATCATGTCAATTCAGCTCAAAACTTTCTTTTTCCCAATTTAATCCTAAATATTTTGTATTTTTGTGAATTTGCTCTATTTAGCCGATTGACACAGATGCGGCATCGTCGGTGGTAACGTGAAAAAAATTGATAATATTTTAATTTCATTTTTTAAAATTTTTTTCTTGAAGTCTTCCCACACCCACTATAGCCGGTGAGTTGCGGTTGGCAAAGGTCGCCGAAGTTTGTTGACCACGAGCTGGGGGCCATGAAGCCCTCACTGGCTGATGGCTAGGGGCTTCGCAACTCTCATTTGGCTTTTCCTACAACCGCGCCTTAGGCCATGGCAATGCCTCAGGCAATCGTGATGCCTCCTTCTAATAAAAGGAACCCACTCTTTATGTCCACACACCTCAAATTTGGGTGAGCTTTGCTCGCGATTGGTGAGGTTGCCTTTGCCCCTCGGCTTGCCATGGCCTCATCCAAGCTAAGCAAGGCTGGACGAGCGCCGTGAAGGCCCTAGCCAATGAGGGCTACCCATAGTGAGTGGGGTAAGAGAAAATAAATAAATAAATAAGACCATTCTTCTTCTTTCCACTCATCACAATCAAGGAGTCCTTTGAAATTTTCAAAACTTCATCTCAACCTGTGTACATGCATTCAGTGGAATCCTAACTGCTCAACGAAATAAGGTTCTTCGTCAAATATAGGTGTTGACACCTGATCTTTAATCATTTTTTCTATTGCTAAAGTAATAAAAAATCCATAAAAATTCATAAAATTGAAAAATCAACTTTGGGGACCTTAGCCAAGCCTAGGGAACCAATTTTGACCAAAAAACGATTTTTCATATTTTCAGTATTTTTACGTATTTTTTTATTTATTTATTTTCAAAAATTAATAGAAAATCCATAAAAATTCATAAAATTGAAAAATCAACTTTGGGAACCTTAGCCAAGCCTAGGGAACGAATTTTGACCAAAAAATAATTTTTCATATTATATATATTTTAATTTTTTTTTAAAATACAAAAATATTTGAAAATTTTGAAAAAATAACGTTTGAGGCCAAAAAATACACAAAGATAGTTAATATTTTTATTTTAAATCTATTTTCATATTGGCCATCGCAAATTCAGAAAAATCCAATTCGAGTCACGTGTTCCTTCACGAGTATAATCTCGAATCGGGCCTAAAAAAATTTAATTTGAGTCAACTTATTTTTAACTTTCACTTTTTATGAGTTGTGACATTGTCTTCTAATATTTTAAATTTTCATCTTGGCCCAATTATACCCAGATGACTTAATTTTGCAAAAGGGCTTTAATTAAATTATGCATTATTTTCAGCGACAAGAAATGAGCTTAAATTTGACATGTGGTAAATTTTGGTGTGTCAAAAATTGTGAGGAGATTTGGACTTAAAGAAATATATTTTTTCAGGGACTGAATTGTAAATACTTAAAATTCAAGGACTAAAGTGCAAATACCTAACTCTTGAAGGATTATTTTACAAATAATAAAAAGAAAAGTTAGTGGATAAATTAGAATAGAGAAGGGAAGATGAAGAAGAGGAGATGAAGAAGAGAAGTTGGAGAAGAATGGATGGAGAAAATAAGATAAGAATAGAGAAGGGAAGATGGAGATGAAGAAGAGTTAGTAAAGAAATTAGAATGGAAGATAAGAATAGAGAAGGGAAGATGGAGATTAAGAAGAGTTAGTGGAGAAATTAGAATGGGAGATAAATATGGAGAAGGGAAGATGAAGATGAAGAAGAGTTAGTGGAGAGATTAGAATGTGAGATAGAGATGGAGAATGGAAGATGAAAATGAAGAAAAGTTAGTGGAGAAATTAGAATGGGAGATAGAGTTAGTGGAAAAATTAGAATGGGAGATAGATGAGTAGGTTATAAAAGGAGAAAGAAGTGAGCTTGAGAAAGGATTTTTGAGAGAGAAAATTTGAAGTGTTTGGGAGAATTTTTTTGAGAGAAAATTTTGGATGTTTGAGAGAGTTTTGGGAGATTGAAGAAAATTTTGAGAGAAAGAAAATAGCAAAAGAGAGAGAATTTTGAAGATGATGGGAGTTTAAAGCTAGGGGTTATCATCACAAATTCCTTCATCGATCAATATAAATCAATAGTTCATCCTCGTCAACGAGCAAACAAATTCAAGCTAAGTGTTTTTATTTATTCATTTATTTATGGTTTTACTCGCAAATTAGCACAAAATCGGCTTGGATGAGTCCTCAAGCGCGCACAAATTTCAAATTGTTGAATCAATTCGTTGTATTTTATTTTAAAGAATTCATACCCCAGAATGGAGAGGACAAAGTCCATCCGCAATTTAAATACCTGCACCATAAATCCCAAAGGGAAGAGCCAAGCCAATGCTTAGCCTCCCATTGGAGGTTTTTACTTACAGTAGTTAAAAATACCTGCAACTTAAATACCTGTACCTTAAATCCCAAAGGGAAGAGCCAAGCCAATGCTTAGCCTCCCATTGGAGGTTTTTACTTACAGTAGTTAAATACCTGCAACTTAAATACCCATACCTTAAATCCCAAAGGGAAGAGCCAAGCCAATGCTTAGCCTCCCATTGGAGGTTTTTACTTACAGTAGTTAAATACTTGCAACTTAAATACATGTACCTTAAATCCCAAAGGGAAGAGCCAAGCCAATGCTTAGCCTCCCATTGGAGGTTTTTACTTACAGTAGTTAAATACCTGCAACTTAAATACATGTACCTTAAATCCCAAAGGGAAGAGCCAAGCCAATGCTTAGCCTCCCATTGGAGGTTTTTACTTACAGTAGTTTAAATACTTGCAACTTAAATACCTGTACCTTAAATCCCAAAGGGAAGAGCCAAGCCAATGCTAGGCCTCCCATTGGAGGTGTTTATTCACTGTCATGTACTTCCTATAATTTAATTTTTGAATCATCAGACCCAAAAGATAAGTAGGTTGTAATACTGCACAGAAGTCGTTAACACACTCCTTCTTTCGGCTTCAGGGAATCTTTAACACTTAAAAAAATATAACAAATAAAAATATATACCATCCATGCATCCTATTTAAAAAGTGAAAACACAAAAGAGAATACCCTACTATAGCCTTAGGATTAAACCAAGCCTGAGTTGCCGAATTAGGATATCCATGAAATTAAGGTACCGAAAGGGCATTAGTTTTAATTAACTAGTGTAACCAAGTCCCCGAGCTCCTAATCTCTGGTTCGCAGGAATAAATTAGTTCTCCCGCTAATTTATTTAGGTTTCTAATCGACCTACCAAGAACGATTAGTGGCGACTCCAAATTTTAAAATCATTTAAACAAAAACCAAAGTTGCGATTCGGTAGGGCTTGGGAGGGTCCGCGTTAGGTTAGTCAAATCTAATTAACCTAATAATCCGTTAACCCCCTTTAAAATAATTTTTTTTAGAGGGTCGCGACAGACTGGCGACTCCGCTGGGGACAGAGATTTTTAAATTTTCGAAAAAAGATACCAATTGGAATACTTAAATTTTTTCGAAATTTTAAAAGTCTTAGTGGACTTAGGCCAATGAAAATTTCATGCATATCTCGCTTCTGGCGATATTGTTTGGGACTCATTCTATAGGTGTTATATGTTTTTGCAGGATGGGAGTTATAAGGGGCGGAGTGTTTGGCTAACCCCTTTGTTTTGCAGGCTCGGTGTTGGGTTTATTTGTTTAATTTCGCACATTTTTAGAAGCGCTGTTTTGATATCAATTGTTGTGCATGTCTTGCATACTCTGAGGATCACGACACCTACACACACAAGCGTCTAAACCCAAGTCGCGAAATTCTTCCTAGAAAACCATAGATAGGGATCGAATATGCAAAACTCTTGCGTCAATTGCGCTCGGGTTGACCATATTTTATTCCGCTCATTATCTGAATTGACAATTCTTCCCATTGTGATTTGATTGCGCGGAGGGTAAGTTTGTCAATTCAGATAGTGGGAGCCTTTTTAGGTCCATACCTTGTCTCTCCTTCTTTTATTTTCTAGAGTCCACTCCTCACTTGAGTCATGCGCATGACTATGTGATTTGCATTTCTCCAAGGTAAAAGTAAGTTCTCTAATTTTATCTTGTATTTATTTTCGGTCGGTCCATGCTAGGTGTTAGTCAGTTTTTGAGCTTGATATTACGACCATTCTTTTTAGAAGAAAATAAAAATTAAATTTGTCCCTCATTTCTTTTAAAAAAAAATTTTGAAAAAATGATGTAAAAAAATCCATTCATGGGAATTTTATTAACCAATAAGGGATTTTTGTCATATTTTTATTTATTGCTTCAATAAAAATGAAATTTTCATGAAAAAATTTTCCTCTGAAAATTTATTTCAATAAAAAGAAAAATTCCTTAAAAAAAACTCTAGTAGACATCAAGTGATTTTATCACATTTTTCAAATTATTAAAACTTGCAAGAAAATTTTTCTCGAGAAATTCGCTCATGTCTTTCTAAGAAAATTTTCTCTAAATAAAATTAGACTAATTGACCAATAAGAGATTTTTGTCATGTTTTCCTTGCTTAAATAAAAATGAAATTTTCCTGACAAATTTTCCTCTGAAAATTTATTTCGATAAAAAGAAACATTCCTTCAAAAAAAAAAACATCAAGTGATTTTATCACATTCTTTCAAATTATAAAAACTTGCAACAAAAATTCTTTTCGAGAAATTCGCTCATGTTTTTCTAAGAAAATTTTCTCTAAATAAAATTAGACTAATGTCTCGGGGGAATTTTGTTAACCAATAAAGGATTTCTGTCAGGTCTTTCCTGCTTCAATAAAAATAAAATTTTCCTGACAAATTTACCTCTGAAAATTTATTTTGATAAAAAGGAAATTCCTTCAAAAATTTTAGTAAACGTCAAGAGATTTTGTCACATTCCTTAAAAAAAATAATAATAAAGAGTAATAAATCTGCAAAAAATTCTGTATCAGAAATTAACCCATTTCTTCCTAAGGAAATTTTTTTTTGTTTTTTTTTTCTGATTTCTCTACAAAATAGAAAAAATCAAATTGGACTAATATAGGAGTCATGGACCGACATTCCTTGTGTCACATACTAATTATATCCTTTTCTTTTGCAGGAAGATCCTAGATACCCCAGACGGGTGTAAAAATTAAGTTCAATAATATGTCAAACGAAAAACACCGAGGCTTCAACCGTTAATTCTGCGGGGCAAACGAACAATGTCCATCTTTGACAGACAAAGTTGTGTCAATCCGTAAACTTGTATGGGCACTGTCTTCTGATATGACGGTGGATTTATACTGATTTAACACGGGGGTATATTTAATGTATTACAGAGGATCTCGCGTCTTTTGAAAGACAATATGGATTATATAATCAGAACCCATGAAACAAATACCTTTACCTGATTAAATCAACCAGAGACCGGTCTTAAAATTTCCTCTTATCCGAAACACGCGGAGGGCTTTAGAGGACCGAGGTTCTATTAATGAACGTAGCCCACAGGAATTTCTCCCGACGCTACAGGCGACCGACACGAGCAAGTAGACGCCGAAAGAAACAAAATATGGATAAAAGTGGGCACATAACAGGTGGCCGGATTTACTACCAGCGCACTGATCGAGTTGTCATAGCGTTATTGTTCGTGATCTCAAGATGGATAGTGGGGGCCACCGCCGAACCCATCATCAATGTTCTCGATATCATCGTCTAGAGCAATTAAACAAGAACATCAAGAAGAACATTAAGCCTCGACATCTTCGGTACCTCAAATCGTTCTGTTATGCTATGCGGAAGAAACGATAGCAGGAAAATTAAAAAAAAAAACAAAACACGTGAAGCTTTTCTTTCATTTCATTCATCAAAGAGTATTACAACAACTCACTGGGGAGGAAAGGTAAAGCCAAACTGGGCCCTGATAACCATTACGAAAGAGCTCAACTGACTCTCCAAACAATTGATGCTCTGGATGCACCGGGCGCTCTCGGGATCAAGCTCCGCAAGCCTAAAGAAGAGGCGATCGCACTTCTCTTTAACCTGGGCCATAGTGGCCTCGTAATGCTCAACAGCAAACTCCAGGTCCGGAATCGCTGCCCTCTCAAAAGCAATGTCTGCCGTAATGTCATCAAGTCTCTCCTGCAGCCAACCGCATTTGCACCTCATCACAATATTGCCTGGCTCCTGTTCGGCGTAAGTTCGGACCAAAGCCAGACGGTCTACCAACTTTCCCCTCTCACGAACCAGCCACGAAAGCTGATCGTTGGCAAACTTGAGGGCCTTTTTGTGATTATCAGCCACAAACGTAACAGTTGCCAGACGCTCGTGCCGGTCTCGGTAACGGGCTTTCACGACGGCGGTCACAAGGACCGTCTCATAAGCGCGGTTATAGGCAGCTAGAAAATTGATGAAGAGGGTCGAGAAGTTCCGATACTCCTTTCCCAGTTGGGTACCCTCAACAGAAGCAGCGTCCACGGTCCTGAATAAACCGAGGATTTCAGCCTCAACGGTAGAGTTTTTGGCTACATGAGCGTAACCTCTACCAAGAAGATTGTAGAGTCTCTCCCACCCAGCCAGGACTTCGGTGGATAATGTGTGGTTAGGAGAATTGGCCATTTTTGAAAGTAGAATACGAAAGAAAGGGGGAGAGAGGTGAGGCAGATGAGCAGAATGCGAAGATGGTAAGCTGCTTCAATTTAAATACTGATTTCATAGGGGCAGTCCTTATAGGTTTTCCTATCTACCATTCTCTGTTGGCAACACCCCCGGTGCCTCAAATTCCAGCCAAGTGGCAACCTCGAGCCGAACAAACCCGACGTCTCTGTGGAAAAGCTGGACGGGACTCCACCGCTTTGAAAAAAGAAAGAACGAAAAGACGAGCTGAGTGGGGGACAAAGAAATTTTCGGCAGAAAGAGAGATATTACTCGTCTTCATTGGAGGACCCGCCAATAAATCGACTGTGGAAATCTTGACAGGGGCCCTCTACCGCGAAAAGAAAGAAGAAGACAAACTGAGCGATAAACGAGGATTTCCCCTTTGATCAAAAGCTGAATGTTAGATTTTCCCCTCGGTAAATCTAATAGCACTGCCCGTGAAGGGGGAAGTCGTTGCTATTGCCAGAGAGAGAATTTGTCCTCATTTGATAGTGAGGGTTCATCTGCACGAACTCGTAGGAGAAAGATAGAGAGGAAGGAGTTCTCGTGGGAGAGGAATTCAAAACCTTCATCATCAAAGCATTGGCTTTCAAAGGCTGTTACGAGAAGCCATCAACGATCCCGTGATCCCTCAAGTCCGAGAAGACATCCTGAGGCGGTCTCGAATCGGCAGTCCTAGATCCAGAAATATGTCAAGCATTAGGGGAACGGGCGCATGTTCAACTCTGGTCGAAGCTGATGAAGTTCCTTACCCTGAGGGTCTACTGGTCATGGCCATTGACGGTAATCCAGTCTCTCTGTCAATCCTTGTTACCGTATTAAGAAAATGCCGGTATAAGGTTGTAGCTCAAGCAAAGGCGACAGAGGCCTTAGAGATATTAAGGAGGAGTAGTGACCCGTTTGATATCGTCCTCACCGCCATGGTAGGGATTGACATGGATGTTTTCACTCTCTTGAAAGTCATCAATTCTAAATTAAACATGCCAGTCCTCGTAATATCGGTAAGCGATGATCAGCAAGCCATAATGAAGGCTGTCTTAAATGGGGCCCAAGACGTCGTAACGAAACCAGTTAGGGTTCAGATGCTTCAAAACATATGGCAGCACGTGGTAAGGAAGCAATTGCACGACCATGAGAACAAGCATCAAGCCTTCAATTTTGTTCCAAGCAACTGGAGAAAGAAGATGAGTTGGTCTCCCGAGCTGCATCGTATGTTTGTTAATGCAGTTCAGCAGCTAGGAATCGATTCGGCACGGCCGCAACATATACTGGAAATTATGAAGGTAGAGGGACTCACTAAAGCAAATGTTTCGAGTCATCTTCAGAAGTACAGAAAAAGGGTGAGAGAACACAATGCAGCTCAGAATCAAGAAAACCAAGGCGGGACTGATCCAAGCCTGAACGTCGAGTCTCCTCGCCACCATAAGTTCCGCAGGTTAGCATGGGGGGAGCCACTTCCCATCATCAACCAAGCCAGTAGCCGTGCCATCAATCCTCCAGGCGTTAATCAAAGTATCCCCCAGAATCACCCTAATGCTCTTCAAGAGTATAGACCGCAGGGGCAGTGTATTCAGACTCCTTGGTTTGAGCACCAACCCGTGGCTATAATTCATCCCATGATCAGCGCGCCTGCGCAGCCAGAGAATCAGACAAGAAGTTATCCTGAGCACTTCCACTTCTCTAATCCTCAAATGGAAGGAGTTTTTAGCAGCAGGACAGTTGGTGATCCCCACACTTTCTCGAGTAATGATGAAGGCTCCAGCACGAGAAGTCAAATTGCTCATGGCGATGACAGAATGAGAAATCTACCGCCAGCATTTGCCAATAACAATGCCCAATTCGAGTATCAGTTGCTGGAAGGTTCAAGAGATTACCCAGATGATGAGCTTACTGCCCTGGTCAACCAGTTTAGGGTTGACAGACGTCCCAAGCCGCGATCAAGAGCTAGTGAGTAAGGACTCTCAAACATCGGTCATCCACACCCGAACCAACACGAGACTAGCTGATTATCGAAGAGCCACAGGAGAGGCAGAACTGACCTTGAATAAGTGCACCTTTCATTTCATGCTTAATTCCCCTGCGTATGATATTTCCAGCTTTCTAGGTGACTAGATTTAATTCAGGGGCAATGGGGTAATTTGTTTTTTTTTATCTCGTCGAATGCGTGAATCCCTTTTTTATGCTAGATTTAGGGCGGATCAATTTGTGGCAACGTCGCTTACTGCCATAATGAGAAATGTTGAAAGGCCTCACGTAGGGAAATTTCAAGTGAAAAGCCTAGGCGAGCTCGAAGACGGGTAACTGTGTGTCGTTCCAATTTACCCTCAATCGTTGCAAAATGCTAAATTGGATTTGTTCCATTCTCACCCAGGGGATTGCAAAGTGCCTCAAGAGTGTCGCAAAATGAAATGACCCAATGGAATGTGATAGGACTCATTCGCCTTCAAGGTAACCTTCAAATTAAAGGAGCCCTCCGGTCCACGGACCCGATGGCATAGAAAATGATTATGGTCCAAGGCAACCCGAAAGGAAACAAGGCCCAACTAAGCAAAGCACATATGTGGCAAGCTCAAGTGAAGGGCAACTCGGGACATACAATTCAATCCAATCCAAATGAAGGAACTTCCTCAATTCAAATTCAATGGAAGTATACACAAGGGTAAAACAGTACCGTTCCAATTTTTCTAGAATATGAAGAACATATACTGCCGCATTCTCTTTCATTTTTGCAGGGGAAGTCTCTACTGGCCAGATTTTCCTATCTACCATTCCCTATCAGTATCACCTCCGCTACTCGTCTCCAATCTCGAGCCAAGCAAATCCGACGTCTCTACGGAAAAGTTGGACGAGACGCCACTACTTTGAAAAAGAAAGGATAAAAAATAAGCTAAGTGGGAGACAAAGACATTTTCGGCAGAAAAGAGATACGACTCGTCTTTATTGAAGAACTCGCCAGCAAATTGACGGTGGAGACAGCAACAAGGGGCCCCCTTCCACGGAAAGATGGAAGGAGACGAGCTGGGCGAGAGATACGATGAAAAGAAAATCGAGAAAGCCAGAACACTCGAGAGAGGCAATACAGTTGCTAAACCCACGTCTAATTTTAAAGGAGGCATCTTCTTGATAATTCTCATTCGTGCTCGAAAGAGAAACTCTTAAAGCATACGCAGTCTCCCAGAAAAATCCAGAGAGTGAAAATACAAGAAGAGATATCAAACTTTGAGAAATCGTTAACCAAATCGAAGATGTCTCAACCCAACACACTTGAAAGTTATCGTTACTTGCTGAATATGGGAGAGGAAGAGTTCGAAGCCATATTTGGGATCGAGCCTATGGAGCCCGGCCCTTCCACCGACGACGTCCAAGAGCCCGGTAAGGACAATGACAACAACGGTAAAGGTTAAAAGAAGCGTTACCGTCGCCATACTGAGGAACAAGTACGAAAGCTTGAAGCTTTCTTCAGAACGTGCCCTATGCCAGACGGCAAACAAAAAATGGAACTGAGTCAAGAGCTAGGCCTTGAACCTTCGCAAATCAAGTTCTGGTTTCAAAATAGACGAACCCGAATGAAGACTCGTCATGAGCACAACGAAGCCGAGTTTCTAAGAGTTGAAAATGAAAACCTCCGAGCGGAAAACAAGATGTATAAAGAGACTTTTGACTCCGCCACCTGCCCCAACTGCAATAGCCTCCTCCTCACCCTCGATGAAATGTATGATCTGAGGATCGAAAATGCACGTTTAAGAGGTGAGTTAGACCAATTTATAACAGGATCGAGTTCTGTTGGAGCAGGGTACAAAAGGACCAATGATACTGGATCAGTATCAATACCTCCCGAGGAAGAAGGGACAGATCACCACCAAGCGGACATTGACGATGATCTTTTCGCCATAATCAACCAGTTTGATATCGGTAAAGTATCGGGACTGTGATGCACTTGTTCAGCCAGTGACCACCAGACCTTTTATATGGCCGATGCATACCTAATTTGGGATGAAGCCAGCTGATCATGGGAGAGCCTGTAGAGGAAGCAGAACTGATCCTGAATGAGTGAATGTGTTTTATTTCCTTGCGTGATATGTTTTTCTGCTTTTGTGAATGTGTAAAAGCAAGGAGTAATAATCCGACTTCTCCCTATTAAATGCTCGAATCCGCCACCTCACCAACCTCGCGACGAATTGATGGCGAGTAAAAATCTGGATAAACCTGAAGGGTAACTCCGTATCGTTTCAATTTACCCTCAGTTGCTCCAAGTTTTAAAATTAAGCCCATTCTATTCTCAGGAAATTGCAAATCGACCCGAGAATGCAATCATATCCGAATACAAGTTGAACAAAATTTGGGGGCAAATCGACTCATGGGCATTACCACGGGATGGACAGCTTCGGACAGAGGAAAGTACAAGCGAAAGACGCGAATAATCTCAGAAATGGGTAATTCTGTATCGTTCTAATGTGCACATAATCATCTCAAGTCTTGAATTGTCTTATTCCATTCTTAACAGGGATTGCAAATTACCTCGAGAAATACCGTAACATGGCATAAGATGATACAACAAGGCTGCTTTATCCCCAAAGATTAACCTTTGAAAGGATAGCCCCATGGACACCTATGGTCCAATGGATCGAATGGTATGGGGGATGACAGTAGGTCCGAAATATCCCGAGTTCGATCCCCGAGGGTGGGGAATGTTGTATGTATTATAAATAAATGAAACAACTTTTTGTGCATTTCTTTTTGCAAGCAGGAATACTCGACGAGTAATATCGAAGTCAATATTTTGCTACATTCTCGGCTTAATGGTGAAGCATCCAACAAAAGTCGAAGAAAACTCAATCCAGCAAAATTGGTAAAAGACTTGTCCAAGGCATTCAAGATGAAGGGTAAATCAGTATCGTTTCCAATTTATCCCTTTTAATACTGGTTGACATGTCTCCTTTTCTTTTCATAGGAAATATTTATACTAACATTTAACATGTTGAAGGAGACAAATCCAAAAGAAAAGTATGATCACGTGACAAGATCTATTCTGGTGAAAAATGGGGCAAATTGATCGCAAGCTCTGAAACGAAAAAGCAAATATGTCTTCCTTATCTCGTTTGGTTTCAAGAATAATTTCTCTGCTTCTTGCAGGGGCATTAAACAAACCAAAATGCTCAATCGCCCATATGCTTCATCGCGCAGGGGTAAAGTTTGAGACAAACCGCCCCTCGACATAAGGAGTAGGCTTCCCAATTTGTTCGGTCCGCTCACATACCAGGGGCAATTCAAATCCGCCCATATTTGCACATTATATAAACACACATGATGCTAAAAATTGTCACATCTGCATTGTGTTTACACAGTTCATGAATTATGCATGACCATTCCGCGTGTTTAATTTACCAACTGCAACTTAGAGCATAAACTGCACAGGAGACATCAAATGTGCAGAATGGGGCATGACAGGATGAGGAAAGGCAAACTATTTCCACATAAGTCTAACATTTTAATCTACGGATAAACAACATTTCCCCAGAGTGAGAGAAAGCCCCTTCGGACTAAAGTCCCCCATTCAGATTACATTCGAGGCGTTCATATTATGAGAACCTCCTTAAATAGAATTGGTAATGCAAACTTGACAGAATATGTTTTGCATGATCCACATTTTGATTGATTGCATCATGAGTTATCACACAGACTACTTCTAATCATTACCAACTTAGCTAAACAATTTTGTATGAACCAATGAACGCATTGATGAAAATGCTTGCACATGTTAGCTCTGACATTGCCTGACAGGCAACACATTCCCGGTGTTTGAGTTACCTTCCAAAGTCTTGAAATTCATTTGGCGATTGTTGAATGAACAAGCCTGGTTGTCGAGAAGCCACCAAGCATTTCTTCCAAATTCTCAGGTAAGTATATCTTCAACCTGAACCTTTCAAGAGAATGAATTCTGACGGTTGATGGGGTACTCGAATCCATTGCGGTATATACAGGTATCCACCTTCTTCAATAAAGCATGATTTGTCTCAAGGACAGAAATGTTCGAGACCTTTTGATCTCTGCATCTTTGGTTTATTCCTAAAGCGACAGGAGAATATAATTTGGGTTTGAGCTTTCGCAGGATTCCTGGTCTCCCCAGATTTCAGAATGGCACCCTTTGAGGCAAACTAAGTCCTTCTTACAGGCAAACTAAGTCCTTCTTACAGGCAAACCAAATCCTTCTTACAGGCACAAAGTCCTTCTTACAGGCAAATCAAGTCCTTCTTACAGGCACAAAGTCCTTCTTACAGGCAAATCAAGTCCTTCTTACAGGCACAAAGTCCTTCTTATAGGCAAATCAAGTCCTTCTTACAGGCATAAAGTCCTTCTTACAGGCACAAAGTCCTTCTTACAAGCAAATCAAGTCCTTCTTACAGGCACAAAGTCCTTCTTACAGGCATAAAGTCCTTCTTACAGGCAAATCAAGTCCTTCTTACAGGCACAAAGTCCTTCTTACAGGCAAACCAAGTCCTTCTTACAGGCAAATCAAGTCCTGCTTACAGGCAAATAAAGTCCTTCTTACAGGCAAAGCAAGTCCTTCTTACAGGCAAATCAAGTCCTTCTTACAGGCACAAAGTCCTTCTTACAGGCAAATCAAGTCCTTCTTACAGGCACAAAGTCCTTCTTACAGGCAAACAAAGTCCTTCTTACAAGCAAATCAAGTCCTTCTTAAAGGCATAAAGTCCTTCTTACAGGCAAATCAAATCCTTCTTATAGGCAAACTAAGTCCTTCTTACAGGCAAACCAAGTCCTTCTTACAGGCAAACCAAGTCCTTCTTACAGGCACAAAGTCCTTCTTACAGGCAAATCAAGTCCTTCTTACAGGCACAAAGTCCTTCTTACAGGCAAATCAAGTCCTTCTTACAGGCATAAAGTCCTTCTTACAGGCACAAAGTCCTTCTTACAAGCAAATCAAGTCCTTCTTACAGGCACAAAGTCCTTCTTACAGGCACAAAGTCCTTCTTACAGGCAAATCAAGTCCTTCTTACAGGCATAAAGTCCTTCTTACAGGCAAACAAAGTCCTTCTTACAGGCAAATCAAGTCATTCTTATAGGCATAAAGTCCTTCTTACAGGCAAAGTAAGTCCTTTTTACAAGCAAGCAAAGTCATTCTTACAGGCAAATCAAGTCCTTCTTACAGGCAAAGCAAGTCCTTCTTACAGGCACAAAGTTGTTCTTATAGGCAAAGCACCAAGTCCTTTTTACTGGCACTAAGTCCTTTCTACAGGCACCAAGTCCTTCTTACAGGTATCTCAAATGGTATGACCCACCATACGGGTCAAATTTTAATTCAATTTTTAATCAGTAGAATCCTTTTATTAGGAATCTACCATGGGTTGATCCACCATACGGGTTCAAGTTCAACCACCCTAAAGTTTTTTTATATAACGAATCCTTAGGTTCTCATTTCATTTTCAGTGGAACAATCATGTCACGACTCTTTTTATTTCCTTGTATTGAGTCGATAAGAATCCAGGTGTCATCTCGTCTTTGAAATGAACCTCTACCGAGCTTCCTTTCAAAGAGGGGCAGCTGTTGACACCTGATCTTTAATCATTTTTTCTATTGCTAAAGTAATAAAAAATCCATAAAAATTCATAAAATTGAAAAATCAACTTTGGGGACCTTAGCCAAGCCTAGGGAACCAATTTTGACCAAAAAACGATTTTTCATATTTTCAGTATTTTTACGTATTTTTTTATTTATTTATTTTCAAAAATTAATAGAAAATCCATAAAAATTCATAAAATTGAAAAATCAACTTTGGGAACCTTAGCCAAGCCTAGGGAACGAATTTTGACCAAAAAATAATTTTTCATATTATATATATTTTAATTTTTTTTTTAAATACAAAAATATTTGAAAATTTTGAAAAAATAACGTTTGAGGCCAAAAAATACACAAAGATAGTTAATATTTTTATTTTAAATCTATTTTCATATTGGCCATCGCAAATTCAGAAAAATCCAATTCGAGTCACGTGTTCCTTCACGAGTATAATCTCGAATCGGGCCTAAAAAAATTTAATTTGAGTCAACTTATTTTTAACTTTCACTTTTTATGAGTTGTGACATTGTCTTCTAATATTTTAAATTTTCATCTTGGCCCAATTATACCCAGATGACTTAATTTTGCAAAAGGGCTTTAATTAAATTATGCATTATTTTCAGCGACAAGAAATGAGCTTAAATTTGACATGTGGTAAATTTTGGTGTGTCAAAAATTGTGAGGAGATTTGGACTTAAAGAAATATATTTTTTCAGGGACTGAATTGTAAATACTTAAAATTCAAGGACTAAAGTGCAAATACCTAACTCTTGAAGGATTATTTTACAAATAATAAAAAGAAAAGTTAGTGGATAAATTAGAATAGAGAAGGGAAGATGAAGAAGAGGAGATGAAGAAGAGAAGTTGGAGAAGAATGGATGGAGAAAATAAGATAAGAATAGAGAAGGGAAGATGGAGATGAAGAAGAGTTAGTAGAGAAATTAGAATGGAAGATAAGAATAGAGAAGGGAAGATGGAGATTAAGAAGAGTTAGTGGAGAAATTAGAATGGGAGATAAATATGGAGAAGGGAAGATGAAGATGAAGAAGAGTTAGTGGAGAGATTAGAATGTGAGATAGAGATGGAGAATGGAAGATGAAAATGAAGAAAAGTTAGTGGAGAAATTAGAATGGGAGATAGAGTTAGTGGAAAAATTAGAATGGGAGATAGATGAGTAGGTTATAAAAGGAGAAAGAAGTGAGCTTGAGAAAGGATTTTTGAGAGAGAAAATTTGAAGTGTTTGGGAGAATTTTTTTGAGAGAAAATTTTGGATGTTTGAGAGAGTTTTGGGAGATTGAAGAAAATTTTGAGAGAAAGAAAATAGCAAAAGAGAGAGAATTTTGAAGATGATGGGAGTTTAAAGCTAGGGGTTATCATCACAAATTCCTTCATCGATCAATATAAATCAAGAGTTCATCCTCGTCAACGAGCAAACAAATTCGAGCTAAGTGTTTTTATTTATTCATTTATTTATGGTTTTACTCGCAAACAAAATCGGCTTGGATGAGTCCTCAAGCGCGCACAAATTTCAAATTGTTGAATCAATTCGTTGTATTTCATTTTAAAGAATTCATACCCCAAAATGGAGAGGACAAAGTCCATCCGCAATTTAAATACCTGCACCATAAATCCCAAAGGGAAGAGCCAAGCCAATGCTTAGCCTCCCATTGGAGGTTTTTACTTACAGTAGTTAAAAATACCTGCAACTTAAATACCTGTACCTTAAATCCCAAAGGGAAGAGCCAAGCCAATGCTTAGCCTCCCATTGGAGGTTTTTACTTACAGTAGTTAAATACCTGCAACTTAAATACCCATACCTTAAATCCCAAAGGGAAGAGCCAAGCCAATGCTTAGCCTCCCATTGGAGGTTTTTACTTACAGTAGTTAAATACTTGCAACTTAAATACATGTACCTTAAATCCCAAAGGGAAGAGCCAAGCCAATGCTTAGCCTCCCATTGGAGGTTTTTACTTACAGTAGTTAAATACCTGCAACTTAAATACATGTACCTTAAATCCCAAAGGGAAGAGCCAAGCCAATGCTTAGCCTCCCATTGGAGGTTTTTACTTACAGTAGTTTAAATACTTGCAACTTAAATACCTGTACCTTAAATCCCAAAGGGAAGAGCCAAGCCAATGCTAGGCCTCCCATTGGAGGTGTTTATTCACTGTCATGTACTTCCTATAATTTAATTTTTGAATCATCAGACCCAAAAGATAAGTAGGTTGTAATACTGCACAGAAGTCGTTAACACACTCCTTCTTTCGGCTTCAGGGAATCTTTAACACTTAAAAAAATATAACAAATAAAAATATATACCATCCATGCATCCTATTTAAAAAGTGAAAACACAAAAGAGAATACCCTACTATAGCCTTAGGATTAAACCAAGCCTGAGTTGCCGAATTAGGATATCCATGAAATTAAGGTACCGAAAGGGCATTAGTTTTAATTAACTAGTGTAACCAAGTCCCCGAGCTCCTAATCTCTGGTTCGCAGGAATAAATTAGTTCTCCCGCTAATTTATTTAGGTTTCTAATCGACCTACCAAGAACGATTAGTGGCGACTCCAAATTTTAAAATCATTTAAACAAAAACCAAAGTTGCGATTCGGTAGGGCTTGGGAGGGTCCGCGTTAGGTTAGTCAAATCTAATTAACCTAATAATCCGTTAACCCCCTTTAAAATAATTTTTTTTAGAGGGTCGCGACAATAGGATGTGTCTAACATCTATTAAAGTTCCTACTACCTTGTCACGATATTTGATCCACATAGTACTAATATCCACAATCCTCCAAGTTGCATTATTGCCAATCATAACTGAACCATCACTAACTTTCTCATTTGTCTGGAACTAATATCTATTTGGACACACCAAAATTCATTCATCGTCCACGTAACAATCCGAAGACAAAATAATAAAAACATTATCTACATCCACAAACTCATTTTCCTTACATTTTCGTTTGTTACATTTTGTAACATTTTGATATGTATCAACTCTATTGCATGCAATAAAGCATTTATGATTGAGATGATGTTGCATACGTATATTAATTGGAAGTCTCAAGGTATGTGTAAACCTTGTGTAAAGGCTGGTGGCATTTAGTTACTCGTCTTAAAGATATGTCTTATTTCACATGAATTAAAGTTAATTATAAGGATAAGACATATGTGGGTTCATTGAAACCATAAATAATATTCACTTGTAACACATTAAGTTTCGTGATACAAAAAGGAAAGAGAATGGTGACTAACAAAAGGGATGAAACACACAAAATATCACTCTTTATGGGGTGTTATCCATTTGCCACACTCGTGACCATTGATAGAGCTGATGTAGTTACTATCATAATTTGGTATTTGAGACTTTATGGGATCAGAGTGACCGTTAAAAATAATCTCTAGATCAGCATAAAGATATGCATATACAACACATTTTCAATTAATATTTGCCCAGGTGAGAGAAAGGAAGGTTTTCCTAATGTGAGCTTAGATTACTTGAGATTGTAATTTATCGTTTACGATATTAATATATCGTTTATAGGATTAGTTTAATAAGGTAAGATATAAGGATTCTTAATCAGTCTAATATGAGTTTGGCATTGTGTGGGCCAAGTTGAGCCCGGCCTTGGAAATTCTATAAATAGCAGTCAAGTTTCTCACATAGCTCTAACGAACTCATAATAACTTCACAAAAGGAGCGCATAAGGATTGGCATTGTAGATAGGCTATCTCGTTATGGATACAGAGGGCGATAGATGAGAGGTACTTAAGATTTGAATCATTGCTATTCTGCTTCATAAACAATGGATTCCAAATCAAGTACACAAATTTCTTTAAATCACTATTGTGTTTTTAGATTCTAGCTACGTTGATGTTAGGGTTGCCGTTATAAGGTTTTTTAGCGGCTTATATAATATTCCATCAATCCATTTTGTTCTCGTCATCGCGATCAAGAACCTCCCAATCAGCGGGTAGCGCTGGAGGAGCGGTTCTTTTTTAGGCAGGTCCAACCGAGGAGCACCGGGATGTTCCACTGCATCATACAGTATGGCTACAAGCACAAGAGAGAGGAATTAGCGGACAACTCGAAGGAATTCATTCGGCACGAGTATTTCTTCCTCGTAGCCAAGAGCGATGATGACAACCGCGACGATGAGACAGCAATCCTGGAGACAGAAGAGGAGATGCAAATCGTTCAGAAAGGCATGGAGAGGGGCACGGTGTACCTCCTCAGGGAAGCCGAGGTGGTCGCCGAGCTGAACTCATCCTTGTGCAAGAAGATCATCGTCGACTACAACTACAGTTGATTCCTCGGGAAAATTTCAGGCAAGGTGAGAAATCATGGCTATCCCAAGGAATAAGTTTCTGAGGGTTGGCATGACAGATGGGATATGAATGAAAAGAGAGAGAGAGATGGTATGCTTTAGATTTACAGATACATCAGAACTGTGCATTAGTATAAACCACGGAGGTCTCCGTAGGATGGCTTTCGTATATTTCATTCAATTAAACGGACTGTATTTATGTACTCGTTTGCAGCCTGAAACGTGGCAGACCAACTTTCTGGCCGTTCCTTTTGACGTCCTCCTGGACTTGCTTCCGGTATTCACCGAACGTGAACTTCCTGTAGACGGAGGGCTCTCTGCAACTCCCGATCAGAGAGTCGTCCGAAGGGCAGAGGAAGTAGGCGACGGAGTATCGCTCCACCTTCTGGTTCGTCGTCACCTTGTGCTCCACGCTCTTGTACACGTCGTTGCTCCATGCCTGCCCAAAAAGAAGATGACCGATTCATCCTCGTGTTAGTCGCTGGGTCGCTATTGACCTGGGGCGCTTTGTCTTGACTTTGAGCATTTTTCTTTTTCTCTTTCTTTTTTTCCTTTTTATTACCTGAAGAAGGTCTCCGATGTTGACGATGAGAGCGTCTCGGTTGGGCTTGACAGCGACCCATCGGGAGTCCTTGAGGAGATGGAGCCCTCCCACCTGGTCCTGGTACAGGATGGTCAGGAAGTCACTGTCCGTGTGGGGCACCAGCCCGAACATCTCCGGCGAGAGCGGGCACACCGGGTAGCGGTTCAGCCGGAGGAAGCACGTGCTCTCGTGGCACGTCTCGTCGAACGAGCTGTGGCCCCGATGATGCCTGAGGTTCTCCGCCAGGACCCCTGCCAGCGTCCTGGCCAGCCTGGACATGGCGGCCGCGAACTTCATCAGGACCCCCCTGAGGGAGATGAACTGGCCATAGCAAGAGGGGTCAGAGATCTTGGTGAGGGGGATGTGGAAGGCCTCGGACCAGGAAAATTGGGCAGGGGAGGTGGCGGTGGGAGTGCCCCAGCGGTAGGAGTAGTTGAGGAGGGCGGAGCGGTCCTTGGACTCAAAGGGGGTCTCGAACAGCTTCACCTGCTCCCTCCTCATCTCCCCAAGCAGCTCACTGCTGATCCCATGGTTCACCACCTGGAAGAATCCCCACTCTGCGGAGGCCCTGCATATGGCCTCCGCACAGGACTGCCTTTCCGCCTCGCACTCGCTGCTCAGCCTACTCAGGTCGATGACTGGGAGCTCACACTCCTGGGGGGGCGCCATGTCGGCATTCTCTATCGGAGAGGAGGAGGAGGAGGTGGTGGTGGGGCAACTCCGGAGGAGTTGGGTGAAGTTGGTCAGGAGGGGCGGATCTGAGATCGAGCCCATCGTTGGAGCAGCGTGCGAAGAGAGTGTGGGAATGGGTGGCGGTGAGGCGTACTTGTAGAGGGAGAGTGGGATGAAGAGCGGACAAAGAGAAGGGGACAAAAGCGGGGGAGAGCGAGGGAATAAGGGAGAAGCTCCAAATAGCGACAGTTGGCAGCAGGAGAGCATTTCCCTCAAACTTTTGTCTCCAAATAGAGAGAGAGAGAGAGAGAGAGAGAGATTCAGTCTCCCCCATCCCAAAGTTGGGAAGCCATTCCTTCCTGGATTTGGATCCAGAAGTACTTAGAAATCTGAGGGTGCACCGGTAATATTTTTAAAAATGAATTTTTATTTTAGAAATATTTTTGAATTAGAAATTAGTTTGGTAAAACATTTCTACTTCTAAAAGAAATCTTTACTTTTCAAGTAAATTTTCATTTTTGAAATTATTTTTTCCTAATTTAATAAGTTAAAAAAAATTACTTCTCAACTTAAAAAATACTTCTTAAACCCAAAAAGAAGAAACTGACGAAATACTATTCGTCTCACTCTTTTTTTCGTTACTCCTTCACTCTCTTTTCGACTCCACTCGCGTCCGTCAACCTCCGACTCTGCTCACTGTCACCCACAACCATACCCCCAACACTGCCGCTGACCATCGTCGGCCGCCGCCTGTGGCCTCCCATGACCATTGTCAACTGCTAACCATCGTCTACCATCGCTTATCACAAACCTCCATTGGCCGTTGCCTGCGACCACCGCCATCTGCCAACTGTCTCCCGTCGCCAATCACCACTGACCTCCTCCCCATTACCACCCGCGACCACCCTCGCCCGTCGCCCACCGCCACCAACCTTTGACTATTGCATCGGCCATCACCAAGTCGCCGTTTCTAGCCATCGAAGTTAAAAATATATATATTTTTAAAAATTAAATATTATTTTTCTAATAAAAATTATTTTTAAAAGGTATTCAAAAAGTTTAAAAATGAAATAGGAAATTTTTGGCCACCGACAATAATTTTTCTTAATAATATTTCAGAAGTAAAAATTTTCAACTGTTATCAAACGAATTTCTTTAATCATAAATCAATGCCTGCTTTGGAGTAGAAGTTGATTTTTGAAATAAAAGTATTGCCATATGCGCCCTTGATATTTCTTTGAAGCCAAATTCTTCTTTGGACTTGGGTACTAATCCTTGGTGCCCTCTATGGTAAGGGTAGATATGGTTTTCATGTTTTAAGATATACGGGCTAGGTTTTAAATTCTAAATATTAAAAGATTTATTTCGATTAGTAAGTTTTGGATCATGAAAACTGGAACCTGAAATCAGTTTTTGTGCTTTTCTTAGTATATGTGTTTGTATAATCTTGCGATATTCCATAAAGTCCGAACGTAAGCGCGTAGTTTGGAACTACTAATTTGAACTTTCATTTTCAACAACTTATGACTGAGACTTATTTTTATTCTTGTGTCTAAATATAAGTCGTGATCAATGAATTATATCGACAAGTGAGTGATGACTCACGACAATCGTTTCATGAAAAATATAGATAGAACCCGAATAAATCTCTAAAATCGATCCTAGAATCTGTGATGGGTAAGTTTCAAGTTTCAAGCTATGCATGATAAGTTTTAGATTTTTTTTTAAAAAATGAGAATTTGATCCAACAAATAGTTTTAAATTTTAGATTTAGCTTATACGAAAAATTAAATCATACCCAAATATATATATATATATATATATGTGTGGGGGTGGGGTTAGGTCGCGTTCGATGCGACTCGGTCCGTAAATAAGTTGTCGCTTTTGGCGAATGGCAATTGGCCGGGTGCGCTGTCTTTCCACCCTAGAAAGTTGGGAGGGTGAATCTGGCCAGTTCCCTCTCTGAGTCTTTAGACGGTGGTAAAGTGAGGTGGTAAAAACTGAAAAGGACTGGATCCAAAAAAAACCCACATCACGTCTTTTTTGACTTTTTTTTACCAAGTGACGTGCGGAAAGGTTCTTCGAATTCCAATTGGTCAGGGACAACCCCCTTTCGTGCATGGACCAGGGCAGCTCAGTGCCAAAAAGCCTTTTTCCCCCCGCCCCAATAAAACTATTGCTTTTAGACTTGGAATTCAACTGGTCTCTGATTTCTGTTTTTGCCCTTGTCTTTGTCCATCCCTCTTTGTGCTCCACGAAGATGCCGTGATCCCCCTCTTGGCTTTTGGTACTTTCGGAGAAGCTACGCACCACCACCACATGCACACTACCACTTTTTTTCTTTTCTTTCTTCTTTTTTTTCTCTCTCTCTTTCCTGGCGCTTGGAAATTGACGGTTAGATTTCCTCTTCGGCGGAGTCGTAACTTGGATTGAATTCATCGACCTACACAAGTAAAACAGTCGTGTGATTAAGGCACGTAGGCGGCTAAGACCGACCGAGTTCGGCCCCGACTGAGATGGGATGAAACAATATTGTACCCATCACCTAGTTTTTGTGATCACAAATCTCGGGACGTCGTAGAGTGCGGTCGAAATGGACTCTTAGCGATTTATTCACGCCGCATGACTGCTGAACCCACAAAGCAAGTGGGAAAAGTACCAAAAAAAGTCTTAAAAATATTATATCGGTACTAATTCGGTCTTAAACGTTTCAATTGGACCAATTTCGTCCTAAACCTTTTGACTTTGGTATTAATTTAGTCTATCGAGCCAATTCAGATCGAAAATTATTGACATGAATGATGATCATCCTACATGACACGGCTAGCGCTAATGTGAATATTTTTAAATATATTCTTAAATTTTTCTTTTGCTTTGTGGGGTCGCCCTCATCGGCCATAGGCTAGGCTCGACCTGCGAAGCCACATCTGGATAAGGGCGAGTGCTAGTGAGACCCCTTTGCCAGATTTGGCGAGACTGATCCTCGCGTAGGCCAAGGAAGCCTCATCAGGCGTCGCCTAGGCAAGGCTTGTTGGACCTCATCCTTTGCCCAAGCAAGACTCTCGATGCCTCACTCAGGTGACACTCAACGAAGCTGCCCTGGCCTAAGCGAGGGTTGGCCTCATCAAATCTAGCGAGAGGAGCCTGGGCGAGGGTCGGCCTCACCAGATCTGGTGAGGGGGGCCTCATTTGCGCTTGCCGACCATGACCTATAGTCAACTGTCGATCGCCTGAAAAAAGAGAAGGGAAAGCAAAAAGGAAAAGGAGAAAAACATAAATAAAATAAATAAAAAATTTCACGTCGACGCATGTCGCGTCACGTAGGGTGGCCAATGTCTACATTAGAGATTTCTGGCAAAAATTGATCGAATGAACTGAATTTGTACCAATATTTGAAAGGTTTGAGACCGAATTGATCTAATTGAAAAGATATATGATCGAAATAGTACGATTGGAGTAGAATTTTCACTTTTTAGCTTTGATGCAAGGGATTGTCTCGATTCGCAAGAACAAATGAAATAAACGGTCTGGCATGAAACATGGAACATATGTTCTTATGTTTCCTGTCCCCACATTTCTTGTTAAATCAGAAGTGTCATGAGACATTGAACATTTTATATCTATTTACTAAACTTTTAAAAAAAAAAATTGGAGTTGCTTTTGGGCTAGAACCGAGAATATTTTCTACATACATATGTGCACATGTTTATGCAGTAGGGAAAAAGGCAAGCGTCATGATTCATTGTGCTCCTAGCTTTTTTGGTCTTGTTTTGCTCCTTTGAGGCAAATGACATGACCCAAAATCACCGAGGGCTCTAGATTCACCGACATGGCGCCGCCCAGCAGCCTGTGGTTCTGGTCTCTTTCTTTGCTTTCCACGTTCTCCTCCTCCTCCTCCTCCCGACATCCTTAATTTTTCTCCACTCGTTCACACCAGCATTTCTAGAGAAATCTGCTGCCGACCAGAGACATTATAATAAAGATTGCATGGCTCCGATTTGACAGACCCTGTTTGGGGAATCATATGTCGTCGTTGGAAATCCTCCTTTTTGTACTCCTTTTTGGGGGTTGATCGGCCGCGGATCATTGCCAGTTCCGTTCTTCCTTTGGCCTGACTTCATCCTCCTATTTAAATCCATCTTACTTGATCGACAGTCTCTTAAAAGAAAGAAAGAAAGAAAGAAAACAACACGAGATGTTTCTTAATCAATCTCCTTGCCTCCGCACTTTTCGAGAATAACAAAGATCATTTCAAGTTTAAATATTTTTCAGTTGAAATCTGAGTTCATTCTTCTTCCTCAACTTTTTTTTACTTATTTGTTTTTCTCATTCTTTTTATTTCTGCTATTTATTTATCCTTTTCTTCCACCATTCCTTAAATCTAGTAACTTTCCAACCCCTCTAATGCAACCTCTTTTCTCGTTGAGCGAAGGGCACCAAAGATTGATTTTTTCGATATAATATATACCCGGAATCTTGGCTTTTATAAGTGCTCCATTCTCTCCTTTTTAGTTCGCCTTCCTTCTACGAAGCAATTAAACACCACAAAAAATAAATAAATAAAATGAACTTATACTTCATCTGCGAAACCGCATAAAAGGAATATAGGAAGAATCCTAGATAGATTATATATTTTACTCAAAAAAAAAAAAAGCACAACAAAAAGCGACAAACTCAATTCAAAAAGTCAAAGAATCCACGTTGACAAAACCACAAAACCTATTTGAAAATGAGATGCCGCCCGAAGAAGAGTTCATCCACCGGTGAGGACAATAACCCAAATGTTTTTTTTTTTTTTTTGTAACTAATGAATGACGTCGTCTTCTTTTTTCAACCTGAGGCATTAAAAAACTAATCCGAAATCGATTAGGCGGCGAGTTAGACAAGTTCAGAAGCTCCATCAACGGGGAAGTTTGACCGGAACTCCGAAACGGGTTGATTATTGAAGATACTGCATAATCTTCCAAATTCGATTAATTAAGAACATACAAGTATGTACAACTTCTTTCTAATTATAAGTGGGTAGCTATGGCCGTTTACTGCTTGGACGGAAGCGCCATTTTGTTGGCATCTTTTGAAAAAGAATTTGGTCGCCAACGGAAGGTGTAATTTATCAGTAACAATCAAGGAGGCTAATTAATTAATTTAATTAGCACACTCGGAATTAATGAAAAGACAAAATTTACTTTTTTTAGTTGGTAAGGGATCCTTTTTTCTTGAACAGAAAAAAGGTAGTGAATTTTGGATTTTATGGAGCTCTCTTTTCCCAATTGGAAGCTTATGTCAAGTTCTTCCTTTCTCTCCTGGCCACGTCTCTTTTGGTCTGCTTTTGGCATTACGCGGGCTAAAATCATTTTATCTGCTGTTGTAGGAACAGGGATTGCTCACATGGATCGATTAGATGGTAATTATTTTGCCGCCATGTCGCAGTCACCGACGACGGTGAGAGAGTCATGCGGGATGCAGACAGCAAAATCACCTTCAACATGATGTAACTCAAATTCAAGAGCGACTCGAAGCCGATCAACCTCGGTTAAACTGGTATTATGGCTGGCGAAATTCATAACCTAACTAACATGATGAGGTAGAACGTTTGGCATTCAGCTTCCTCCGGTATCTATGACCTTACCCAGATACTATCAGAAAGTAGCCAAGCAAAAAGATAAGTCAGAGCACAGATGCTGATATCTTGCCTTACTCTGCTTAAAGGTCCTCATCAGCTGCTATTATTCACAGAAATGGATCGAAATTACAATGTCTGAAAGAGCCAACATGGAATGTTAAAGGTCCTCATCAGCTGCTATTATTCACAAAAATGGATCGAAATTACAATATCTGAAAGAGCCAACATGAAATGTTAATGTCACTGCAGAATGTTGCACAAAATAGTTGGGTAATCATACAGACGAATTTAGTTACAGATGACGACATAAGAACAAGGACTCGCATCCCTGTCCCTCCGAAAGAATTTATTTTCACAGAGCTTGGAGATTTGTCAAAATGACTTTTGGTACATTATTACAAAGTGGAACGAGCTCTGACCGACCCAAACGGGAATGATAAAACGCAAATGCTCCAAACATTCATCGAAGAATCAAAACGTGGATGCTGACAATGTATAAGTTCGGTGGCATAACCCGAGTATTGACTTGGATATAAGTTACACATCAGGCACAGAGAAAGAAGTACAAAGTGGACGTCTATGATCTATACACAATGCACTTAAACTAGAGCTTCACCGAGGAACCGAAGTTTTGTCAAGAAACCTCCTTTTTCAAGATAAGTAGATAGCATGCTCTGCGCTTCTATCTTCACGTTTTCGCTTTCTCTATTTGAGAGGTGGAGGTTCTGATTTCAAAAATGTGATCTCTGAACTTTTTGGCAATTGCTAGACGATCATCATCTCCATGGAAGGAAGAAATTTCAGCAACAGCATCTTGTGTTACCCAGCAGAATTGTTCTGTACTTCACAAATCTTATATATGCAATTGAATTTCTATCAGTTCCCTTTAACACCTTGGCTCCTGCTTCAATTGGATCCTTCCATGCAAACCAAACATGATTGGCTGGAAGAAGAGGAAACAGGCAGGAAAATATTAGGTTGCAATAACAGAATTTTAGGCAGCATCGAGCCAATGCTAGGACCTATTAAAAAATATGCCCATTGCATAATAAAAGTGAAGCGCGTGCCCGACATGAAACCAATTCAGACTAGCCTGACAGAACAATCAGCTCAATGACTCTCATTACTAATATATAGAAAAGCAGCTGAGAACTGCTACTCTTTTATTTCACAAATTCAAGAAAGTCTAGACTCGCATATGTCAAAAAATTAAGTTTGTCCTGAGAATCCACTCCGCAATAGATAGTACCAAAGATCTCCATATTGTCAGTTCTGAAAACCAAACCAAGTTTTTGACACTTCTGAGGAAAATACCCAAAAAATTTGCAAAGATGAATAGTTGACCTCATATGTTAATTAATTGCATATCCATAAAATGGAGCAGATGCAAGAAAAACTGGAATAAATTGAACAGAGAAGAACAAGAGACTTCAATTCAAACTGTGTTCAAATAGATACGTAATTATTTCCCCAAAATAAAGTAAAGAGACTCCATTCATAGGGTTAACATTTCAAATTTGTACAAACTGACAGAGAGAAATTGATTCTGTATTACCTGGCTAATATTGGGCAATATAGTATTTGCGAGATCCTCATCAATGGATACAGGTAGTGGTGGCATCTGGCTCATTATACCAGGCATATCTCTCATGCTGCACAATGCAATGTAAGTCAATGGAAGAAACCATTTACCCAATGTGGCCACTACCATCGACAAACTATTAAAAATGAGAAACAATGAAGATCAACATACTTTTTCAGGATAGAAGTTATATTGTTCCTTGCGTGACAGAAGAGGTCAAGGTTCTCCTGTAACTGTTACTCATAATCATTAGATAGAAAGTAAGCCAGTAGAATCCCTCCGTGAACAATTTACCAAATTGTGCGATATGGAAAGTCGAAATAAATCGCAGTGCATTTCTTATGCCCATAAAAGGGACCTGACATATACATTGTGGATGATGATTATAAATATGTCCATGACTGATAGAACAGTGGAACTTAATAGTAGAAACCATACAAAAGGACATCCAGTAGCCCCATCCATAGCAGTTCTCTCAGTTTTTATTCAAGATACATCGGATAGTCCTCTCTTCAAAAGAAAAAATTAGCACAATATAAATGGAATCATTGGGTATGACTAGTACCTCAAAAAGGTGACTGCTTAACAGCCCTTGTTTATGTACATAGGTTCATAATAAAGGGTTTAAGTCATTAACCTGACAAGAATCACTAAACAACTCATGGAACAATATGCAATGCATTGTCACCATTTAGAGAACTTATAGTCCGTTATTATGAAAACCAACATAGAGACATCATGTGAACAGACGAACCCCCGTATTTTCATAAAACAGATAAAGAAGATGCTAAACGTCAGTTTTCCATTGACCACATTCCCCATGCAATTTTCTCTTAAAAATTCACACGAAATCTCGCATATGTGAGCATGTATCTGTGGCTACATCTGACTTCACACCATATCGCGCGCGCGCGAGAGTTTGAGAGAGAGAGAGAGAGAGAGAGAGAGAGAGCATATTATCCGACCTTACCAGCAAAATTTCAGCAACTATGATAAAGAAAGCTAACTAAACCAAATATACAAACTTACTAGAAAAAAACAGATAGTTTTGCAGCCACTTTTCTTCAGGTAGAAAATGAGAGAATATTGTACCAAAAAAAAAAAAGGCCTCCTGCACTGTACCTTGAACATATGCATATTCGTAGAGATTTGGTTGAACGCTTGCGCATTTTGCTTTAAGAGCTGCCTAGAAGTGCCATCAATCCCTGAGAAAGCAACAAAAGATAATTGGTATCCCATAAATTACAAGGCAAACACATCCAAAGGATAATTGCCTCATAGCTTCTTGTGGATTCTTATATAACCAGCCCATCTTGTCAATGAGGGGCAAAACAGTCAAATACAAGGTCAGGGAATGAGAAGCGGCTTTTGTATCACCGTGACCACAAGCCACAAGACAATGAGGGATGATGTCATGGATGTTAAAAGGAGCTCTCAATTTAATCTCCTATAGAGTATCAACATCAACATCAACATCAACATCACCTTTATCCCAAACCAGTTGAAGTCGGCGGTCAATGAATCCAAAGCGAAAAGCATAAAATATACTAAAATAAAAGTAAGGACATGGGTAACACAAAAAAGATACGCGTAGTTTTCCCCTTTTGTTTAGAAAGGGCTAAATGGAAGTCAAGTGGAAAATATAATGATGCAAAGAAGATTTAACAATACATTTATATCCTTCTGCACCAATAGCAAGAAACTTCCGCCGGTACACAAAAGATATGATCCACATGATGAAACAAATACAGCAGCATTCAATGATTAAACCAATATCAGTCTTCTTTATGACCTTTGCAGCAGGCATGGCATGAAAGATAGACTGATGAAGCTAAATAACCGTTCAAAGTATCACTGCAACGAGCAATGGTTTTCCCCAACTAATAAAAAATTTCATGCACCTTCAGAAAAATATGGGCAACAAACTTAAACTTTCACCTACAACTGATGACATGCACTTTGAGACATTCATCTGCAAAATAAGTAGGAGACAAACTCGTGTCAATTCTTTTTTTTTTGGGTAAGGAACTCATGTCAATTCATTCTTCCTAAAACTGAAAAAAGGAAGGGTGAAAATGAAAGGACAAACAAAGCGATTTGACTTCAGTGGTATGATATGTTAGACAGAAAATAGTGCATGAGCAATCTATTAAAATTTAATATGACCTTTAATTTGCCATCACAGAAACAAAACAAGTGAACTAACATACAAAATTGTAACAGAAACAGGATTATCTGATTTTGTTCACTAAAATCAAACAAGAACTACAGACCCTCACAATATAGAAGCTCATTCTGGTCCATATGCTGAACCATAGGAGTATAGGCAGCCATATTTTGTGGTAGACATGACGCATTAGTTGCAGACAATTCCACCAGCTTATCCTGAAAAGGCATGGTCATGAAATTACTACATCCAAAATAACTTGGTTTGCAAAGCTAGTTAGCAAGGCAATTGACTTGCATGCAAAAAAATGTTTTGAATAAGCAAAATCAAACCATTAGATCATGATATACTCTCTCTAAGAAAAAAAACACATGATACAAACTGATACAAAGAATGACTTTCACTTCTAGAATCCTGGAACTGGTTTTAACTGCAAAATTATTTGCCGCAATTTTTATGCTAGTAGAAAGAAGAGGTTTATATGAAAATGTTCAAAGATACAAATATCCATAGACACAAGGAAACTGTTGAAGTATGCCCCGTATTGCTTGACAACGGGTTCTAAATGCTCTTTATATTCATGTGGTCTCCCTCCACCTATTAGCTTAAGCTTTTGGGCTGAACTTTCTAACATGATATCAAAGCCAATGCTATCCTTTCGTGAATTTGCGTGGTAAAAAATTCCTCAAACACTCCACGTGAATATGCATAGTCAAAAATTTCACATGCCGCTCGTAATCCAGCCTACACGTGAGTGGGGATATTAAAGTATGTCCCACCTTGCTTGACAATGGGTTTTAAATGCTATCTATATTCATGCTGTCTTCTTCTACCAATTAGCTTAAGCTTTTGGATTGGACTTTCTACCAGAAACATACGGTTATCATGTAGTGTATAAGGACACAAGGATCCCAAACAAGAACAGAATAGCAGGCTATTGGTTGCCATCACCAGTAGGATCATCTGTTCTAGATAATGTTTCTGAGGTTAACTTTAAAGAACTCAGAAGAACAAAAAATTTAAAAAAGACACTTTTCAGTCGACAATGTAAAGGGGGGACACACCTTTCGGCTGTTCACCTTTTTTCCTAGATTGTATTCTTCAGGTTTCCTTCGCTTCCTCTGCAGCAATTACACAGCACAAGTCCGATCAATGAATCATCTGATTAATCCTCATGAAAGGATATAAATATAAAGTACCAAATTTGAATGAAATAATCATGGATGCTTCGCATGTCAAAGGTCATATTAACCACACATCCCGTCAAATCAGTTTGCTCGAGCAGCAAAGCAGGTCATAAAGCCCAAAAGAACCAAGAAGGTCTTCTTGCACAAGCTTAACACAAGGAAGTATTTAAAATATTTCCCACAAAATAAAAAATTCCATGTTGCGATTTTCCTTATATCTAACAACCATTACTTCCTCCAACAATCCCACACTGTGGCCACCATTTCATTTATCGAAAAATCAGCCAACTTTGTTCAGAATAAGTTAAATGATTATATAACATTTATATAGTCTTGATTGGAAAAATCCCCACCTTCATTGATTTATCTACAGTATTTTGATCGACTGAAAAAGTGATAAATTGACCAAGTTCTCGGCCCATATGTGCAACTTCCCACCTATTCCAACACAATCAACTTACTTTCTGACAAGTGCACTTTCAGGCACAAGACCGCAAAACATAAGATGACATGGAAGAGAGCTTCAGTCAATCCAAACAATCCGAATATTACAATATCACCTGCATAAGATGCAGTATAACAGTCTGTCCACTGCCCTAGTACTAACTGAAATCTCTCGAACTGTGTCATCAATTCACTTTTTGACCTGTTAGGGGCTATAAAAGACATCTCAGCTTGTGCCCATTGGAAAATTGTGACTTACGCCCCCGCAACCCCACCTTCCTTTCTTTCCATGTTGGTCAATAAATACAAAATTAAATTAAAGTGGTACCGAGGGGGTGCACACCTTTATTCTCAGGTTGGTCAGTAACGTCAGTTCCAAACAAGATAAATACGAAACTTTGGGATGGCATAGACTTAAGAGTCTTCTGTAGATTCCTCTGGCAATCGATTCTTATGTACATGATTAACAACTACTTAGGACCTTCTCACTTATTATGTTGCACAGCAAATACCTCTTTTATAGGTGTATAGCACCAGCTTCATAATTGTTTTTAGAATAGCTCACAACTGACTACTCTTTCAATTATAAAACTTCCGTTGATCATCGAAAGAAGTATCAATGGTTTTCAAATAAATTGATATGATTGTGGTACCAGACATCCAGAGGAAAAAAGTAGATTTAAGCAACTAATGATGTTGCTCTCACAATCTTGAAAGGTGAAGATTTATATATCAGCCAAACAGAAATTCCATAGGCAAAGTCAAAACTCAAAATGGGGGAAAAAAAAAGTTAGTTGGTTAATCGGTCAATAGAAGCAATGTGAAAAAGAAGTCTATAAAACTTTTTCTTTGCTTTGGCGGAAGTACAGAATAACGAAGGCCTTGGCTAAAAGAGGCTTGGCATCTACCAACTGATACGCCAATAATGTGATAGAGCACTTGTAATTTGCAGAATATCCTTCTAACACAACCTAGTCAGATGTAGCTAGACAACACCTAAAGTTCAATTATTTTGTTATTACAGAGCATGCGAGCATAGGTGGCAACAAGTTCATGAACATGTGGGACACAAACGTGGTTGTGAAGATGATGAAGTAGGGGGAAATTTCACATTCTCTTAAATGAGAAAAGTTACTTTCCATTCCTCGTTTCCTTTTCTGGGTTTGACTTAAGCAGGAGAGAAGAAATAGAAGCTCCTGCAATAACCTTGAGACAGTGACCATCACGGATTGCAATTTCCATGGTTCTTCTATTATCTTGTAGCTAGTCAATTGATTCCATACACATGTTGGCATGCCTTGGTACAATTTCTTAGTGTAATTTCCTTCTGATAGAATGCTAAACTGGCATGGACACATTTCAGGGAGCAAGACTGGTTTAGTAGCCAAAAAAAAAAAGTACAGCTGATGCTTTTCTTGTAAAAACACAACAATAAAATGCTGAAGCGGCTATTCGAGTTTACATCTATTGCTCCAAATATCACAAATTTTCCTACAAGATGCTGCGGCTTCAAGATATTGAGAATGCCCAGCAAAGAAAAAGAAATTCTCAAAAAAGGAAAGGAGACAAAGTGAAGTTCATGTACTGAAAGCACCAGCATAGTAAGGCAAAGCAATTTCCACCTATTATGTTGTCAAGATGAAGTTTCACTCATGTAACACCAGCTCATTATGAGATTCCAGATGGCCTTAATTTTCAGAAACATTTTCTCCTAGACTATGGTGAGCTCTTTTATTGATTTGCATTTAACCAGAAGGTCGAGGAAAGAGATCATATCATAAAAGTAAGGAGCAAAAAACCCAATCAAACAGTAGGCTGCTCAAGCACTTTTTGGTATGAGAAGCAACCATTTTACAATGTCCGATGTGGTATCAAGTCATCTCAACCCTTAACAATAGTTTTTCTATGATATAATTTTTTTTTAATAGATAAATCCAATGGACTTCAACAACACCATACTACTTTCGTTCATTCAGTATGAGAATTTTTTTTTTTTTGGTCAGCAGTATGAGATTAAAACATATAAAATTTGTGATCACAACCAATTTAAACAAGGAATGACCATCAAGATAACAAGTAAGATGACCACAACTATTTTCCAAACTTATCTCAACAAACATGCACAAAGTTATTATTGTTGTAATGATACTCTCCTTGCATGTCATGCAGAATGAGATTACCTCAGAAACTAAGCTGCATTTGAATTTGCAGAAATATTTTATTTACCGCACGTCTCTGAAGAGATGCAATAATATTTCATTGACTTCCTAGGGAAAGTTATCAAAGTAAGATAGAGGAGCACAAGTGGATTCACTCTCAACCTAAGCAACTGACCTCCATCAGCCCAAGTTTCATTTGTCTCAGTCCTCAATCGACTACAACAACACCCATTAAACTGGACTTAAAGAAGGCGAGATCATCACGTGACAGAAGTCACATATATATCCAGTTACAATAACATGAGTAGGAATCAACAAAGGATTGTGGACTGCAAGGAGGCATTTCAAGAGTGTGGTTTGCTCTTAGGTATTATTACAGTAATCCCTAAGAGATTATTACAGTAATGAGTGTGGTTTAGTTTCCACACTAGTCCTAATAAAGACGCATAAAGTTTATCATTATAGACCGCCCCTGCATATTGTGCAGGAGGAGATTACTTCAGAAGCTAAGCCGTATATGAACTTGCGGAAATATTTCAATGATTTCCCAGTATTGAAAGTCATCAAAGTTAGATAAAGGAGCATGATTGGATTCACTCCTCAACCCAAGCAATTGACCTCAACATCAGACCAAGTTTTATGTCTTACTCCTTAATTGACTAAAACAACACTCTATTGACTTGGACATAAACGAGGAGAGATCATCCCATGACAGAAGTTGCAAGTATGTCCCAGTGACAGTAAACAAAAGTAGGAAAAACAATTGTGGACTTTAAGGAGTATTTGAAAAAACATTATGCGCTGAGACACTCCAAGCCTCAGAGTGCACGCACAAGAAGAACATAAAATCAGCTGAATTCTGATTACTTGTTTATGAAAGCCTGCCTTGCTCTTAGGGAAAACTACAATAATGAGTGGGGTTTAGGTGCACAACATAGGCTTGATTCTCCACCCATGAGATGCAAATATTCTTTGACAGGTATATGTATGAGTCGACAAGATATTGCCAGCAAAGACACCAAGTCCAAACGTCTGATGATGTCCAAACGCATCATAAGCAACTACTGAAGTTGAAAAGGTTATTTAGACTCAGAGGACATTCGAGATGAACTTACCGTCATCCATCTACATCTCAGAGCAACATCCCGCACAGTTTTGTCCTGCAGCGTGGCCGCTATTCTGATATACTTCATTATATTAGGCTCATCCGCAAATCTACAATTGAAGGGAAAAAAAGGCACTCATGATTTCCAAGGAAGAAAAGAAGATAATCTCATGATTGATGTCAAAAATCCTTAAGGTGTCACATCCACCAAGACTTTTGTTAAAAAAACATACACCATAGAGTGGGCACGTGAGAGCAAACATAGAAAAAGAAGGATACACTTCGAGGTGGTACAAACAGGCACAACTATGGTGTGATAAGTATAGAGAGCAGATCATTCACGAGATCCTATAGAAGTTCATCAAACTCATTATCAGCAACCAAAAGAGATATGGAGGACATAATATTCAGAAGCAGTAGAGATGCAGCAGCTAAATCAGAAGTTTACTATACAAGATGGATTTTACCTAGCAAGGGAACTCAATTATCAGGTTTAAAATGATTAGCGTCCATGGAACAGAAAAGAGTTCATGTTCCCTTCCTCATAATTCTGCTTAATATCTAGAATTACAAACTCAAGCATGGCGTTCTTAGCTGCAAGCCAACAAGGCAGCTCTATGATGACCGGCTACTCTTCCCTCTCTTTAAATTGCCGGAAAGAACAAAATGGTTAATAGAACAATCCCAAAAAACTTGTTGACTAATAAACCCCGGCTGAAGATCAGAAAAGTAATGGAGAAAAATCACATATGCGCACGCCAACAGACATCCGTTTCAACGTTTCAAAAAGAGATAAAGCACAAAAATTTACCTCCTAAGGCCTTCGTTTAGTTTATCCTGCTCTTCAGCAGACCACTCCACAGCCAAATCTGCATCATGCTTAAGCCCCGGAACATAATCCAGGAGAGAGCTGGAAGAATTTCCCACTTGAGCTAACCCCAAATTGCTGTTCATGGTAGCGGAATTCCCAGCAGAAAAAACCATTCCGCCCGAACTGTTGACCCCGAAGTAACTACTGCAACCTGTCATCGGCGCCATCTCCGAGGTCGTGTTTACAGCGCCGGTCTGAAACGAAATCGCGTGCCTGCTCAGAGCCGACGAACTTGGCATGTTCGACTCCATCGCCATTTCCTCTCCCTTTCTTTTCTGGCTCTACATACACCTCAAAGCCATCTACTTTATCATCACAAACCACCGAACCTCCCCAACCACAAAAAAAAAAAAAAAAAGGTTCCCGCAGATTAAACCGCGCACCTCGTGAAGCCACCGCCAGTCCCGCAAACTCAGGCAATAGCAACACTAAGAACCAGCGCAAAACTCCCCGACTTCAGCCCGCAACAAAACTTCAGATTCCATCGCCACTTTACTCACTGAAGCCCCAGAAGAGAATCCCTAATCCCAGAAACACCAGCTCGATCGCGATTTCGACGCGAAAGAACCACGATTCTCGCAGATTCTTCAAATGCCCAGGCTCAGGGAACTCCAAACTCCAGAAAGGAATTCCGCAACCAAATCAAGATTGATCGGAGCAGCAGCAGCTCGGCGAACTCGATTCTCGGCACACAAAAAGAAAGAACGAAGCTTTCACAATTGGGTGGTTCGCTTCTCTTAGCACCATCTTCTTCGATCGAGGATGTTAATTGCAGAAACGCGAGAGAGAGAGAATCAGGGAGCACAGAATTAGAGTTGTAGAGAGAGAAGGGTGCATAGAGAGAGAGAGGGGCAATAAGAGAACGTTAACTTTTTAGGCTCAACTTTCCGACAGAGCCCTAATTGGCTGCTCACCCTTTTTCTCTCACTTAAAAAATTTAAAGAAATGCATTTTTCTAAAATCATTATTTATCTCACTTTTAATAAATCAAAGCGAATAAAAATCATCCCGCACAAAAGTATTTCTCCTAACTATTCCATATCATTAAAAATGACACAATTTACGATATGGCTCAGCCTACCGTCTAACCGGGACGGACGGTTTCAGAATTATGTTTCATTCGAAACGAAATATGTTCCTCATTTTTTTCTAAAACGCGAAATTTACTCTACATATCCTGAAATATAAAACTTACCCAATCATAAAATTTTAAGGTCGATTCCAAGGTCTACACAGGCTTCATTCGTATTCTTTATTAAACCATTACAATGAATCGTCACATTTTATAACGACCTTTTACTATTATAATTCACTAATCACAACTTAACCCTAGACAAATGAATAAATATGAAATATTAACAAAGTAAAAGTATTGTCATAAATATTATCAAGAATGGAAGCTCGAAATTAATGCTTTCATATTACATGCTCATCATCGGATGCCATAAAATACTGCAGGATCGCGCGAAAACATACGTCAAGAAAATCAAAAAAACTTGTTACAGGTTTTAGGTTTCACGTACCTAAAATTTACTCATCAGAATACGTTCTTCAATTTTCGAAATCGGTAACGTACCCTACATACTTTGAAATTCGGAACTCCACCGATTCTCCATCGGTCCGTTTTCAAATTTCAAATTCTACCACGGAAAGTATGATGCCACTACGTTTACCGCTATTGCTTTTGGCGTTGTTGCCCGCGGAATTGTGCTTTTAATGTATTCTCTCTTTTTATAATTTAATACCCATATCAAAAAAAGGTTATTGCATGCCACCATCTTCTTTTTTTCACGAGATATGCATCGAATTTTGACGAATTAGACAAATGGAAGGTCGACGCCAATAGAAGAAGAGAGAGAATGAGGGGGAAAAAAAAGGGGTGGAGGGAGAGAGAATTTTATTTTATTTTTCTATATTTGTTGATAAATTATTCGATTTTGGAGCAAAAAGAAATAGTATAATTAGAAGGGGGATGAGTGGTTCTCTGTCATCCTGGAATTCAGCAACAGTGCGAATCCCCATAAGGGGGCATTTGATGCCGATTTTCGTGGAGTCTCCACCTTCGGGTTCCTTTTCTCTACCCCTCTTTTTTTTTTTTTCTTTTTCTTTAATGGACAGCAATCTTCCTTACCATCGTACTCATGCATCATCGGCGCAGATACGGACAAGCGACACAATACGAGTCAAAAAAATAAATAGTTTCGACGGACATGTTGTAAATAAATTATTACGTATAAATAAAAATATCAATTATGAATTTCTTCATCTTCTTCTTTTTCTATCACGAATTTATGATTAGGCTTTTTGGAGAATGACTGGATATATTAATTTTAAAATGGCTCTAAGTATCTTTACCTTTGATTTCCTTTTCTATCTCTTTTTTTTTATTTTTTTTTTCTTTAGCGGATGCACTTTTCCTTATTATCGGACTCTTGCATAGTTGGCACAGATAGTGACACGCGACACGATATGGCCCGATACCACACGACGACATGACATTTCTCAAAAAAATAAGGAATTTCGATGGACATGTTCATAAGACAAATTATCACGTATAAATAAAAAAAAATTAATGATGAGTTTCTTCTTCTTCTTCTTCTTCTTCTTCTACTTAGAGATTCACGATTAGATTTTTTTTTAATAAAATGGCTGGATATATTAATTTTGAAATGGCCGAATATATGACTTAAGTATATATTTTTATAAATTTATATTTTGACCCATAATTTATTGAAAATACTTAAAAATTGACTATGTGCGTGTCAAAATAGGATTAAGAATGCTAGACTCGTGTGTCATTGGTGTGTTTCTGAAGCAAGATCGCCCGATGGATTGGAAGATAGCTCTGTCGGCATGTCGCGTGATGTAACTACAAGTGAGCTACATAAGCAAGAGGCGCGTCTTAATGAAGGTATGGCAGCCGAACAACGAAGCTTGTCGAAAATGCTAGTCTCCAGGGAAAGATTGAAGCGTATCAAACTGACGGCTCTACGGATGGTCACTGCGGCTGGAGGATGCTCAGGATCCCGTCCTCGAGTCTCCAATTATCTTCAGGACTTCCCTCGTCGAAGGCCGGCAGTTCGGAGCAGGCGAAAGGCAAGCCATCGCAATGCGGGAGAGAGTCTCACCTCCCTGCCTGCCTAGATCGGAATCGCCCGTGCTCTCCATCTCTTCTTCGCAGATGGACTGAACCCACCTCGGCAGATCGGACCCATATTCCTGGACGTGCTCCTGGAGCAGCATTTTGCCCGTCAGGAGCTCCAGCAGCAGTATGCCAAAGCTGTAGACGTCGGCTTCCTGTGTGGTTGGCTCCCATATTTCTTGGCATTTGGGAGCTCTATGGAATATCGAAATGGGGCTCGACTCTTCAGGAGAATTCAGATCCTGGAATGAGGAGAGACCGTAATCCGCCAGGCATGCCTCGAAGTCAGGACCAAGCAACACATTGGAAGATTTCACGTTTCCAAGGGTTAATCCGCAGTCCTGGTTGATGTAGAGAAGCGCGGTGGCCACGTCTTCGGCTATTTTGAGGCACGCCGTCCAGTGAAGAGGCTTTTCACCTCCTGAAGTTTCTGATGACCCTGCAAGAATAGGACGCAGAAGGCATGAAAAATGCTGGACTCGACCAAATCTAGGATGTGCACTCGAATTGTCTGAAGAGTGAATCATTCATATGGTAGTATGGGATGCTCAAGTAGATGCAACGCACATGAATCTTGTCACTGTTTTATTCACCAGCACGAGGACGAGGAAAAGAGAGAAACTGAGCATACCGTGAATCAGCGCGAAGAGACTGCCATAAGGAAAATAATCGTAGACAAGCAGGCGTTCCTTGTTCGCCTGGAAATAGGCCCGGTGAGGCACCAAGTTCGGGTCCTCCATTCTTCTCCTGAAGTCGTCCATGCTAGGATAGTTAGTGTCCTTCAGCCTCTTGACGGCTGCTGTATAGTCCGAGGTGATCTCCACCTTGAAAGTCGTCCCCACAGTGCCTCTCCCGAGCATGTCCGCCGATGCGTCCAACAAGTCCTTTGTGACGTCGCTCATCCTCGGATCACCTGCTTCTAAGAACACCAAAGCCCCGGCCTCCTGCTTTTCGCCTCCTGATGCAGAACCGCCTTGTTTCCCACCATTAGTGCCTCTATTTCTACTCGACTCTTGTTCTCTTTCTGCTGCTTCACTCCCGCCCTCTTCGCCTCTTCTTGCCTCCCCTAAAGCTTGGCTCTCGTCGCAACTTTTCAAGACCATCCATGAGCCGAAAACTATTATGAGCAGCAATAGTCCACCTACTGTCCCTAAAACGATCTTCATTGGCTTTGTTCTTCCCCCCGACTCGTTAGAGCTTGGCACAATAGGGTACGCAGGACTAATTGAAGGCCCCAGGAGCACGCTGCTGTGGCACACAACATGGACTTGTTCCCCGCAGAGATCTGTATTGCCCAAAAACAATGAAGCATTGAATCTCATCAGGGTAGGATTGATGGGAATCGGACCGGATAATTGATTGTTGGACACGTCGAAGAACGCGAGACCGGCTTGGTCGAATGGTGGGATGGTTCCGGTAAATAAGTTGTCCTGCACATGGAGAGTGTAGAGCCGACCCAATTGGAGAAAAGACTTGGGTATGGTCCCGGAAAGTCGATTACCTGCCAAAACTATCACTTTCAAGCGGTTCAGCTCCGAAAGGGAGCTTACCATCTTGCCGGTGAAACTGTTATCGTTGAGATAGAGAGATTTGAGACTGACAAGGCCAGAGAGGCCAGGGATTCGGCCCGATATGGAGTTGCCTTTGAAGCCAAGCACCCGCCATTGGTCTAACTGGTTCAGAACGTCGTCATTTAAAGTGCCCCTCAACTCAAGCACAAGCTTGGTGACTCTCCCATCGATGCACTCTTCGACTCCTTGCCATTGGCACGCCCCACTTTGTTGCCAATTCAAGGAATTCAGGGGATCGATTTCTGACTTTAGAGCAAGAAGCGGTTCCGCATCCCCTGATCTAACAAGATTAACCCGTGAAACGAAGAGAACTGATAGCACTAGAAGTAAGCACCTTGAAACCACGAACCGTCCCAAACTCGACGACATCTGAAAGCCAACGAGCAGAGAACACGTGGCATTTGCACCTTTTTTTTTTTTTGGCATTAGCCAACTGCATTCATGTAGGATCAAATACATGTCCAAAAATTGTAGTGCCACCCCCTAATTTGCGCCTGTGCAGAGCGAAACATTATCGCCAGTTACAATCTGAGTGGCCAGCGCGCTGTAGGGAGCTCACTGCTGCGTTGCTGCGACCCTTGAGGGCAATTTCCTGGTTGCTCTCTTTGCGGTCTGGCTTGCTGCGATCTCTCCTCTCCTTGCTGCTGTTTAGTTGCTGCCTCGATGCTCCGTTTCGTCTGCTGTCTTGCTCTTACAGGATCTGGTTGCTGGTGGCTGGGACCCGTGCATGCTTTAGAGATTTCTTGTGCCAGTTGCCTGTACTCTGCTTGTTTTTGGCTACTGTGCTGGCCTGTTCTTCTTCGGCCTCCTGTTGCTGGCCTTTTCTGTTTCGGGTTGCCCTGTTTATGGGCTGTTCCTTTCTGTTTTGTCTCTTTGTTTGGACGCACACCCTTGCACCCTCGGGACATTGTTTTATAACCCTGGGTACGAGTTTCGTGTTTGGTCTCATTTTGTAACTTCGCTGTGATTAGCTTTTTTTTTTTTTTTGGTAAAGAAAAAAAAAACATGAGTCCCTTTCATGGAGAACGCCGTAAATGAAGCTACATGAGTCCCTTTCATTGCCCTTTTTGCGGACTTGACCACACCATGCCGAACCGCCCAAAGGTGGATTCGAGACAGTTAAGCAACTCCTTGAATTCACTAGCGGAACAGTACTTTACTTCTATGGATCTCAGGAAGAACTCATTGAAGCAGAACAGCAAAGTCGAAAACAGGCAAATTTGCAAAGCGGTAGCATTTGAATTGAATGCAGGTCCAGAGAAAGAAAATTCTGCAACGGCATCTCTCTTCCGGAGTCGTGGGTGGGGAGAATATTTTGCCTCTCCTCCTCCACATGTCTTGTATATCCCTGAACCTGCGCGCTACCTTCTTATTGCTGAGAATAGATCGGAAGAAAGAAAACGACGAGGCCAGTCATCAGGAGGAAGACAGATGAACACAAAGTTGCAATCCTGTAGCTACTAAGAATGCCATGCTTGTCATTAGTTTTATTCCTAGCTTAGCCTATAGTAATTAGAGTCGATGATACACATTCATGATAAATCTTTTGACTTTCGTAGTCAGAAAGTTGCTTGATTTGGGCAGTTCTATTTGAATGGTTATCATCATGAGCCCCTCAAATTAATGTTCCTCCGTCCTTACATACATGCCCCCACCTGGGGAATCAATGGAAATACTCTTAAAAAGGCGAACTTTTCAAGAGAGAGGGAGAGAGACAGAGAGAGATTCTTAAATTTACTCTAGTCGTGGCACCGACTCCGATTTTATTATTCTATTAGACCAACTCAATCGCTTTATGGAGAAGCGAGTATGACAGTGACAGAAATCTGCTGTCAATTGATCGCAGGATGATCCTGTCAACGTCCGTGTCCGGAAGCAAACCAATCATTTTGTGCTCTGCATTTAGGGCGGCGTCGTGTCTTTAACGAGAATCTCCAAAAACAGGGGAGGTGGGGGTGGAAATTGATGGGTGCCCACGAACGAACTGAAGTTGAAGGGTGGTCTCTTGACTGTTTTCTTCTTCCTCCGGGCACCCCACCATGGCTGGCAAGAGAATAATGGAGGTTGACCGACACGCGTTCGGCTGAGTCAACACGTTACGCAGAAACAGGGCAAGGAGCAAGAAACGACGGCAGGCCTCGCGTCGTCACCAAACGACCCCGATTTGGAGGGTCAAAGCATGACTTCTTTCTCTTCCGCTTCGGCCGGCCGGAGTGATTTTGGGGGAGCCCGGGTAACTCTTCTCCGCCGACTCCGAGCAAGGATACCAGAGGCCAAGGCCTCCCCTGTTTTCTTACCAGAATGCTTTTCGCCCCTTGTCATAAATGAGTTTAAGTACACTGTAAGTATCAAAACTTATATACAGCGTTCACTTTAGTGCCAAAACTTTCAAAATGATCACTTAAATGCGTAAAAAAATTTTAAAACAATCACTTAAGTGCCAAATTTTTTGAAAAACGATCACTTTAGTAGCAAGACTTTCAAAACTTTCACTTCGATAAGTATTGAAATGATCATTTTTTAAAAAAAAAATTGGTAATTAAGCAATCGTTTTGAAAATCTTCGCATTAAAATGTACAATGCACACAAGTTTTGACACTTACAGTGTACTTTAGCCATCATAAATTATTTGCATTTGCGTATATATACTCTTCACGTTAAAAGAGGTTACTTGTTTAATCGTAGTTGTAATTTAAATTTCAGCAAATCATGGAAGATGGTAGCTAAAATACCTATGCAGAAAGAAGTAATTGTACAATTTTTTGAGAGGAACTAAACTAATATCCATGCACGATCGCTCTGTTATGTTTGAAAGACATATTTTTGTTTTTGAATTTGTACACGAATTGAGATATCAAAAGATAGAGATCAAACGCCAACTGTGTAAAGACGGGTAGTAAATCGATCGGATGGTTTATTATCAAGATTAAAACAAAAACGCGAGACCATAAAATACTTGGCTTAACGAAAGCTATCCATCACCATTTTGGGGAATGAAAATGTTATTTCATTATCTCTTAAAAAAGAGTAAAAGAACACTTTAAGTGCTAATATTTATGTACGGTACTGATTTTGGTGTCGATATTGTTTTTTTATCATTTAAATACTTTTTTTAAATGACTATTTTAGTGCCAACTCCAATGAAATCGCCGAGATTTTTTTCGTTATCATTAAAGTGATCATTTTTTATTCGATTTGACACTAAAATGATCTTTCTCTTTTTTTTTTATCGCTTTAGTGTCAATATTTTTGAAAAAATATTATTTAAGTGCCAACTCCAGTGAAATCACTTGAATTTTTTGCCGTTAGCACTAAAGTGATCGTTTTTTTTTAATTTTGATAGTTATGTGATCCCAAAGAAATTATTAGCACCAAAATAAGCACCTTACATAAATATTTACATTCGAGATATCCTTTTGCCCTTAAAAAAGTATCCTCATGTTCATCTTCTAAATCCGATTTTGCTCTTTACTTTAGAGCTCAATCAAATCTCCCTTATGGAAGAAAACCTTGCACTCATTTTTAAGTGTTGGGTTTTATGGGGATTACGGTGGTCCGCCTATATAGGCAACCACTCCCCCTTTCCTCTGGAGATAACTGTCAAAGTAGTTATCATCAAGTTTAAATATGAAGATATCACGTTAATTGATTTTTTGAGTATCAACAATAGAGAGAAAAAGCTTTACCAAAAAAAAAAACAATAAAAAGAAAAAGAGACGACAAACTCCACTTCATTTTAAAATGTGTAACCGAAGCGATGAACCTCTCAAGACTACAAAGGCGATATTTAATCTGTGGCCAATACAGTACGTTTCTTATGTGATGTATTGTTTGATCAGCAATTCAAGTTTTCGATGTTTTGAGCATGTTTCTGCATGTTTCATGTTTAGAATCAACGATTATGCATCCTACGTTAACTGACCTGCGCAAATTTACTTTTATTTAGTTTAATGCTCACTAGGGCTTTAGTTTTGCTGGTAAAATAGCAAGTGAGTCTAGAAATTCAAGCACAAACCTCATGAATTATATATTTTTAGCCGAATAGATAGCAGGATAAAGTAAAGAGCTGAAAGCCTGAAACATTTAAAAAAGTAGAGGAGAATTGTTGCTCTGCCGATTCTGGAGTGTCCACTTGGGGAGAAGAAGCTGCTCCACACATCTCTCCTTACTCTTCTTTCTACCTCTCTCTCTCTCTCTCTCTCTCTCTCTCTCTCTCTCTATCGGGCTTCTTCCCAAACGGAAGCTTCATAAAGCTATCAGCGGCCAACCACTACCCAGCTGACTCTTGACGGAGGATACCCACTTCGTAAGTCTCTCTCTCTCTCTCTCTCTCTCTAGAGCATCTTTTTAGAACTGGGGTCGTTTGAATTTGATCGTGCAAGTTGGAGAAACTGGGAAGGGCTTTTGACAAGTGAATGCCCGAGGGGAATATCTTTTGGGGTACGATGACATATTTTCCTCCGTTTCTTGCTATTCGGGTGGGGTGGGTTCCGTTTCTACCGAAATGGCGATTTTAGATTAAATGAGTACGTGAAAGTTAAAGGGAAGAAAAAGTGGTAGACTTTGATACCTGGCGTCAATAATTGGCTAAGAAAGCAAGTTTCGGCTCTTAAACCCATATGGATCGGAAGCTTCATTTGACTTCTCCGAGACTAAAAAAATTTCTAGCAGTATTTGGGATACAAGTCGTAGGTAGACCGGCCAATGCGTTCTACCATTGCTGTGCTTCTTTGCTTCGGCATAGTTTGTGCGCTTGCTCTAATGCGTTGTCAGAGCAAAATACATCCGTGTCACTTGGATTGGTCGCCGAGTATATACCCCACTTTTGGGAAGTGTATGTCCATGCCCTTCTCGATTTAGTTTGCCGTGGTTGCAGAGGGCTGTCTTTGAGTTGGCCTTTTTGCCATTTGAAGTAACCTATTGCAGTTCTACAAGTGCACAAGTAATCTTGGCTCTGTTCATCTTTGATCACTTCATTCTGCTGCAGTAATCTATTTGGGCAATGACCACAGTTGGTCATCGTCCTTTCATGATATAAATCTGAGATATAAATCTGAGCTTTAAAGCAGATTTACATCCCAGTTGGATAAATATTTTACAGTTGGTTTCTAAATGAGACAGTTTTACATCTTATCTTCATTGGGTGATGTCAGGATTCTAGGGATTTTAGTCTATTTATTTGTCATGCAAATCATTTAGGCATTTGCCTCTTTTTAGAAAAGTACAGATTTTGAGAGTTTTTTTCTGCTGCATTTCGTGTGTTGCGCCTGTCTTCTTGTGTTCTAGTTCTTCTTCTGGTAGTCCGTTGCAGCTGCATCAACGAGAGATGGCCAACGAAGAAAATATGTCATCTTCAGTAGACTATGCAAAGGCATCTACCTAGCAGGATTTTGTTTCCCTCTTCATTTTGTATGTTGAAAAGTTGCTCCATCAACTCTAAACTCTTAGGGCAGAGTCTTCACAATATCTCCAAAGCAATTAATAAATATTTTCTTCTTGTAAAACATTAGATATGGTTTATCGATTTGTGAAATTTTCATTATATGAAAATGAAATAAAGAAGAAAGGAAAAGTCATTCCGTGAGCTACGTGGTAATTCTTAATCCATTTTTTTTTATATAGAGGATATGACAAGTCTCTTGCCAAGCCATCATTGTAATTGGTCTCAGAGGATCCCAGAGTTCTCTTTCAAAGGAAAATGCAAGAAGGTTCCGCGTTTAGGGTATTCTGGCACATATTTTTCCCCAGATGGAAGCATTTTTTTCCTTGCTCAACAGCCTTCAGTAGAACCCAGTCCATACTTGAGAAGACATGGGCCAGTCTATTCAAGTTCAGTGGGTGATGGGATGGACTCAGAGAACTCTGAAGATGAGCCTAATGGTGAAAGTTCTACCAATGAAGACCAAGGAGAGGTAATAGTTATCCTAATTTCCTGTACTTAAGTATGTACATTTCACCAATTAGTAGACCATCTTTTGGACAGTGATGCTAGTTTTCCGATCCGATATTTTGGTTGTTATTGGTTTTAGTAAAAAATATACAACATTGATTCTCAAGGATTTAGTACTCTGGGCATTTCACATTCTATGAGACGTTGAGTGATATTGCAAAAGAAGCATCAATTGCGGCTTTTTTCACCCATTTAAGTAATATTTGGCTACTGACAGAGGAATGAAAGATGAAAGAGCAATTAGTTTGTCTTTGTCTCTTGTTTTGGACTTTCGGCCTATTCAGCTGTTTTCTTTCTTGTGTTCTGTATCTTCAAGGACTGCAAGTCTGCATTTTGAAAATTGCTGAAATCATCATTAATTTAATTAATTATTTATTATCAATGGAGTAAACTGGCAAGCAAAAGAAATTGATAACTTCGTCTTCAATTATGAGCCTTTCATGCTCCTTATCTGTTTGTTGGGTAGCATGGATAACATGAAGATATATCTTAATTATGTTTGAGATTTCACTTCTCTCTCCATCACATCTCATTTCCTCTTTTTCTTTTGTACACTTTTCCTGGATTTTTTCGTTTGCTTTTTTGAATTAAGAAGAACGGTTCAATTGCCAAGTTATGGTATAGTTTAAGTGTTTGGAGCTGGATCCTCTTCACGCAGAACTAATATGCCTTAACTACTATTGTAGGGTTGTGCTGCAAGAAATTATACTTATTATCTTTGCTATTGTTTTTGATTTTTCAGGTAAGTGATGAATCACTCAGAGAGAAGCTTGAAAGGATCATTGGCATGGATGATTCCACCTTTAGCGGCATAGATCTTGCCACACTTATTAGAAACAAATATGGGAGGTCATATGACATTCAGCTTATAAAGAAGGTATATTCTTGTGCTCAAGTCGCTCTATTGATCCAAAATTTTGGTGTCTTTGACTCAACATAACTTTGTAGGCCTTGTGTGTTCCTTTCTGAGCGGCGCAGAAAGGAAGGACCTTTTGTTTAATTGTAGAACTTCAAACATAAGGTAGAACCTATATGAGACTATTATATCATGCATAAGGTTTCCAGTCTTTAGTTCTGACTCGCATAAACACTCAATTACACGGTTGATTCAACCCTCGATTTCTTAGAGATCATATCTTGACTCTTACTTGATTCTGAGCACCCACCTCTTTCAAGAGCTTTAGTAGTTTGGGATACTGGTAACTCTGAGCCTTTGCTTAGAAAAGAATTATCTGCCATGGAGTTATTGTTTATATGTCTGAGAATGTGTCTACTGAAAGTCTAATTTACTGGCACAATTTCTTAACACCCACCACTTTCAAGAGCTTTAGTAGTTTGGGATACTGGTAATTCTGAGCTTTTGCTTAGAAAAGAAGTATCTGCCGCAGAATTATTGTTTATGTGTCTGAGAATGTGTCAACTGAAAGTCTAATTTACTGGAAAAATTTCTTAACACCTACTGCTTGCAAGAGCTTTAGTAGTTCAGGATACTGGTAATTCTGAGCTTTTGCTTAGAAAAGAATTATCTGCCACAGAATTATTGTTTATATGTCTGAGACTGTGTCAACTGAAAGTCTAATTTGCCGGCACAATTTCTTAAGGTACTCTCTTCTAGCAATTTCTCTTCGCATTGGATTAACTGGGTTGTCTTTGCTGATCTTCCAGCACTTCAGTTATGATTACAATGCTATACATTACAGGAATTTATGGGAAGAAATCTTCTGGCACTCAATGTAATGTGGAAATACCTTGAGCAGGTCAGTGGATGGTTGACCTGCATTTTTCAGTTTCCTGGTAGTATCCAGTGATGCTTTTAGCTAGAAATGATGAAATTCAAGATTATTGTTATATCAGTTTTGGAGTGAAAATCTTCTCTAAAACTTCTGTTCAACGTGCCTTTCTGCTTTTTTCCCTCCAGAGATCCTTTCCGCTAACTGAAGAGGAGTATATACTGAGGCTTGATGACGTGGCGAACACATTAAAATGCTGGGGAGCTGTCTCTCACATTAGAAACAGCCTAGCAAAGTCAAAAGATCGTCCGAGAATAGGAAAGGTAAAGCCATGACCGATACTTAGCAAATGTCTACGAAAGTTTGCATCTGCTAGCTTGCACGCACTCGATGGAAAGTTCATTTAGTTCTTAGGCATAGAGAGGGTACGGTAGGACTGTTGAATGTATATTGACAACTGATGCTTTTGTCGCAGGCAGTTAGCATTTTCATAGATATGGACGAGTCCGGTGGCCGTGCCAATGAATGGATATACAAGTAGATTGTGATGGAGTAGTGCAATAGGTCAAAGAGAAGAAAAAAATAGATAGTGATGGGGAAGTGAGGAATTTTAACATGTTCAATGTGCACTGACATATTGGAAGACGCGAGGCCTTTCAATTTGGAGCAGGGCATGCTCTATTGTTGTTTCGTTGTGCATAATGCTCTGTTCAGGCAGTATTTCTGTAGGTAGTCTCTCGTAGATGAAAATGGCTTCCAATTGCTCTCTCTCTCTCTCTCTCTCTCTCTCTCTCTCTCTCTCTCGTTCACTTACCGTAAATGCACATACAAACATGACGCTAGTTATTTAATGAAATCAATGTTATCCCGAAAGTACTTTCGGATTGTAGCTACTTGTTTGTTTATATTGAGATTGGTTTTGATGACAGGTAACTATTAGATGGTGAGTCCATGTTATTTGAGACTAGTCTGCTTGCATTCTGAGTTGTTTTACACTACCATATCAAAAAGGTGCAAGTACTGTTGAAGTATCGAGGACGCGCCTTCATGCTTCTTCTGATTTGTGCAAGGAGCATTTTGATTTCCTTTAGAGCCAAATTTCTTTGGGAGTACCCTGCATTGAGGTGCGTCATCAGTACAAACCATGAGCTTGTGCGGAAGGTTAGCCAATGGGACGGTTACTCAACTTATCAAATCTAGCAACAGAGAGACCCCATCGCACCAATCTAGCGTTGCAATCCGGGTACCGTTGTGGAATAACTAATTGGGTCCTGTTTTGTAACTTGCCCTGTTTGGTGAACAAGTCTGGTGGCTTCTGTTTGGCCTGGTACACCAAGAAAGATAATGTGCCCCTTTTAGTTGATCTTATGCAACGGTATGGATCATTGATATGGAGCGAAATATAATTTGTGCGGCCACAGTTGACTAATCCCAATATCAGCAGATTCGGTAAGAATTTTCAGATTGTTTCCCAGGGCCTTAAGGTACAAGATGTCGGATTAGGCACTGGCAAGCCACTTCACCAGCTGCATTTTAAGGCTTCAACTTTGATCCGGCATAGCAAAATACATAAAGCTTTGCATTCAGGAAACTAGTTGAGAAAAAAGCGACTCGCCCTCGCCGGCTTGGACCAAGCAGAGTGCTGCTAAATCACCAGCAGATGGTTAATCCTGAGGTAGCAAAATCCGCAACGAAGATGCCTGCTGCTCCATGATCATGCCTCAGTAAGGCTAAGGGGGAAGAAGATGCGCACCAAGATTATAGAAAGAGCTATCGATTGAGATTTATTAAATTCCTGTAGTTCTACATCCGACATAAAGAGCCGGACTTTACCACCTACCCAAACCGACATTTGACGATGCGATTCTAAAGAGTACTAGATTATTCCAAAACAAATTCCCAAAATCAAATCAAAATAAGTAACTAATTAACTAATTATTGTTCCAGCCATTCCCCAAACCGTAAAACACCTCTACTTTGACATTTACAGCATCAACTATCCAATTAAAAGAAGGGGGGAAAAACGACTCGGCAAAAACTGAAGCAATGTAGTTACTAATGACATCTAACAATTCGGGAAAGACGGCTTCACTTAGTTGACAATTTGCCTCCTCCCAGATGGTCGATATCGATCAATGAATCACCCTTGAAGTTGGAATTCTCTTGGCACCGTTCCAAAGCTATAAGAGGCAAACAAAGGATCAGGACTGCGGTGGAAGTGCTGTTCGGGGTAGAATCGTATTAGCTAGCTCTTCATTCACCTTAACGGGGAGTGGTGGCATCTGCTTCATTATGTCCAGCTGGTTACTCAAACTGCAATCCACAAAATACAAGATTCGTCAATTTGAACAGGGAGTAAAAATATGCAAATGGTATGTAATGCCCTTTCCTTTACATCGCTAGACTATGATTGAAACATAAAATGTAGGTGGGTCTTACATGAACGAGACATTTAAGCACAATCACAGCATCTGCCTATAAATGGACATAATATGCTGTAGTACATGATCCTATAACTATACATCACTTCCTTCAGGAATGAAACAGAAATGAGAGGCAAATCCAGCGACATCATAGCGAAATCATCTCAAAGCAGTAAGGGAAAGAAAAGAGCCATTTGTCGTCTACAAATTAATGCTGTAAAAAAAGTGACATCTCTCAACATCATACTGGCTAATCAACAATAATTTCACAGCATCATGTAAGGCACCATCACTGATATATGCTAGTGACAGCCATAGCTATTTATATTGCCACTTGATATGTCAGTGGACGAAGCATCAAGTGCCACAAAAGAAACAAAAAAAACTCACTCGTTCATGACTCTGTCTATGTTTTCACGAGCTTGGCAGAAGAGACTGATGTTGTCATGAATCTGAAAGAAAAGAATTCCACAAGTTCAACGTTTCACCAATGCCTTAATTAAAAAGAACAGCATAAAAAAAGCCATAATTGCAGACCAGAGTGACATTCACTGGCTCTTACGCGGTCTCTATATTATAATTAGAGCTTCTCTTAACATAACATCTAACAAACATTATGAAATGTAGTCAATTGGAAACAATGCTAGAAGATAATGCAGAATAAAAGTTGAAACAAAAATTAAGCGACAGCAGAGAGCTGATGCAAGATTGCTTTTTCAGATAACAGAAGCGATATCCATGCATCAACGATCCTCCCCAATACACCGTGCATGACTATGAAGTGACACGGGTGATTTGTGAAAAGTTAATTTGTTCTTCTCCTGGAACACAGATAAATGAGATATCTCTAATTATGATTAACCAGCTCATGTAAGTATTTCCAATACAAAAGAAGAGCATTAAAGGCAATTCGCTTTAATTCAACTATGTTTGCACATGCATACAGTAGAAAGGAAGGAATATTAAAAGCCATGAATGCATATTACACATATATTTAAACATAAAATGCATGCCAAACACTGCCAAAAATGACAGTTTAATGCAGGCACCAGGTCAAAATATCAAAATCTAAATTGAGAGTGATTAAAGATAAACAAAACTGCAAATGGGACAGTGGCTGTGAAGTTTGGTCAAAACTGTGATACACTTCCATAGCCAAGAATTATCTGAACCCATTGTGACAAAAGTGCTTCACCTTCAATGCCGAGAAATTAGCAGATATCTGATTAAAGGCTTGCGTATTCTGCTCAAGGAGGTCTGCAGCAGGACCAGCAATTGCTGCACAGCATGGTATAATTTTTCAGCATAACAATACTCGCACAAACACAAATTAACAGATAAAAGTTTCTTTAATTCAATGACTACATACACAGATAATGTTCCAATTTTGTAATTAACACAACCACAACGTAACTGAAAAAAATTCATTAGCACATACCAAACAACTCAATGCACACAGCGTGATACAATAATGCATTTTGAAGCTGGAAATTTCCAGACAACGTACATTGTCATGCTAGCAGAAAGCGGAAGCCAACAGACGCCCTTTTTCAATTTAGGAAAAGACATTATGTGGAGATAGATGGCAACAGATTTATTTCATACTTCAAATTCAACCTACAATGGAAATAGATGGGAATTCAAACTTCAATAGCTAAGGTGCTTCCTGGACAGTTATTTGACAACGAGTGAACTTCAGATGCTGCTTTGTTTTGTGTCCTAGCCAAAAAGGATACATAATCTGCGATGCCATGGTATTCAAAGTCAAAGCTCCCTAAATTCAAGTACTTTACAAACTCTGGAATACGCGGAAAACTATAAAAAGTATCACTCATGTTAGAAAATAAGCACCACTGTATCAGCTATGACATTCATGTGTCAAGAAACTCTGACGGTCAAAACACACTTTTCAGATCAAGAAGCCAAATCAGATTAGTCCTAGCACAAACATCAAGTTATGTCGACAAAGGAAGACCCAAAGCCTCTCTATCACAGATAAACTTATAAAATTGCAAGGACTGTCTACGTACATTCAAGTTTGGTGAACATAGCAAACACAAAAGCCAAGAACTTTAGTTCCGAAATATAACTTCAGACTTCTTCAAGTCAGAAGTCACTGACCTTCATATGGAATGCCGTCATCATTTTCCATAGGAATCAATGGTGGTATATATGGAGCAACATTAGGCCGGGCAGCAAACTGAGAAGACTTAGATGAAGGATCAACTACCCTTTCCTGGGGAGAAAACCAACACGATATTCAAAGACGCTTTTGTTAATAAGGTGGTGTAAACTACAGCAGAGACAACAATATCAATTGAAAGTAACAATGCACAAGAAACATGTTAGCCTACGGCTCAAAAGAGAGATACGAGTGTAAAGGGAAAGAAAAAACTCGAGCTTTAGCCTAAATCCTTTCCAAAACTTCAGGTCACTGCAGGCAAAAATTGAAATACAGTTCTTCCCCCCCCCCCCCCCCAAAAAAAATAAAAATAAAAAGATTGAAACACGGTTCATGTAACCTAGTATAAAAAACTTCTGTCTGCAAGCCCCCTACATAGAAGTTCAATTCACCAGTAGAATGAGGGTTTCGCTAGTTCTTCAATGAAATAATATGTTTAATTACTGAAAAGCATCTCATAAAATCTTCCTCCGCATGATTCTCTCTTTCATCATGATACCAAACCACCCAAACAACAGACAAGCCATCAAGAATGGGTCCAATCAACCTGCTCAAAGCATCTCAATTCACCACTATATGCAAGATCTCAAACCAAATACAAAGGACATGAAATATAGGGACAAGAACAGCTTAATTCACTTATTCACACAATCATTCTACCTCAGGTGGCAGGCTTCCAGGAACCTGTTCCCTTGCTATTCTTAGATTTTTTTTTTCTCTCCCTCCCTCCCACCCACCCTCTCTCTTTCTCTATTCACGTATGCATTCTGTGCGAGTGGGTATTAAATTTAAGACTTTGTAAAAGACTCATCCATATAATGAAATGTCTCGATTTCTAATATTCTCACTTACTTCTGATATGCATAATCAGAGCTTAGAAATTCGAATATTTCCTCATTAATTATGTATAACAAGTGCCTATGGAGCACTTGCGAACTTGATTGTTCCACATGCATATACTTGGAACAGCGAGTACATAACCGCGCTAACTATGGGCTACTAGCACAACCGAGTTCCTCAGCATAAAAACATCAAGTCTCACGAGTATTTATGTTTCAAGACAATGAATAACTATCGAGTACATGTAATGTCTGATTTGAATTCAACAACTGAGAACATTTGACAGTGCAGATTACAGCTATCACATAATCTTACAACTACTAATCATCATCACAGATTCTGATCTTCCTGTCATAGTTCAAAGGACAGCTTTACACTTTCCCAACATTTTCAAAGTCAAAAGCACAAGCCAATCAATGGCAGTTAAGCTCAGGCTTCTGGTTTGGGACCTAACATTCATGGGCAACCCTCCAGCCAGCCACAGAGCCACTCGGTATAGGTTTAGTGGAAAATACAGAGAGCAAGGGGGATACAAAATATAAAACTACACCACCTTGGAAAATCATGCCTTCGGAAAAGGTGTTACATACTATCAAAAATTAAAACATCAAATTTGAAAGAAGATAATGCAATGAAACTAACCTTTTTATCTTTGCTTTTCCTGTTTAGATTATGCTCCTCTTTCCTTCTCTTGCTGTTCTCCTTTTTCTAGACAGGAGAAGGGGAAAAAAGACAGTTTAAGACACATGACAAAAAGTAAAACATAGTATTGCAAGAGTGCTGTCCAACCAGAGTTATCATTGCAGCTTAAAGCTCTCAATACTGTCCAACTTTTTCTTTAACAAAAAGGCTAAAATCAGCCATGGATTTCCTCTGAGACATAGCAAAACATAACTTACAATTTATCTCAAGAGTCACAACAGATTCCAGCAAGACAAATTAAGCAGTCACCTCACAACCCGAAACATTCTATCATGATAAAAGTAGGTCTCAATACAAAATTGGACTTATTAACCTTAACACTTAAATTTGCGACAGAAAGAGGCACAAAAATAAGCACGTCATATTTAACCTACTTTACCTTTCCATTGAGAAGACCATTGAAAATCCCAACCCAGTAATGAATTTCTGTGAATTATTTTTATGTTCCAGTCAACTTATTAACTTGCAAATCTCATCCACAAATATATCTTTGTATTTTACCCAAAGAAAACAAATTATTGGGAGAGAAAACTTTAACTGAAACATAGTTCAAATCCGATCTAATATTCCGTTAAAATAAAAAATATATATATATTTCTCTACTGCAAGTAGATCTGCTGACAGAGATGACAAGATATCAGAAAAACAATGGTCCGGCCGAGTCAGATTTCTCAAGGATTATCTTAGAAAAAGGGTAAAACTTTCTGTCACCTTTTTTTTTTAATTTAAGCGAAGAAAAGCATGAACAAAATTGGAAAATTGACCTAAGTACAGGTTTTTCATTTTAATTTGAATCACAAAAGCATTTTATGGCCTTCAGTAGAGCAGTTTTATCCAATAATGTAGCTATGCGTGGAAGAAAGGATAGAAAAATTAACTGACTGAACCTGTAGTTGGCCTCGAGATTACTACTAATAGGACGAGCATTTACTCCATGGAAAAGAAGGGCCGAAGAAGCACAAGACGTGAAAGCTTACCGACATCCATCGGCAACGCAATGCCACATCCCTAACTGTCTTATTTTGCAGCTGTAAAGCTATCTTTGCATAGCAAATCACCTTATTTTCCGAGCCAAATCTGCAGAAATTACACCACATTGCTTATGTTATTCATGCATGAAAAGAAACAGCCACAGGACATGAGACACAAGCTCAAGCAACTCATCTAGTTTAATTCTGCCGAACCTAGTGTGAAGAAATATAATTGTTAAGAAATGAATTATCATTATAAAAGAAAAATAAGCGTAAACCTTCCTCATATGCTTGTGGCAAGAGGCGGGTTCCCCACAGAAAGATTAGAATTACAGGCTTTACAGCTGAATTTGACTTTACTATGACTTAACTTGGCCAGATCCTAACAACATAAAGTAACTTGGTATCAAGAGCTTCCAAATCTCCCGAAGCTTCATTTATTTTGTTTGTTAAAATAGGAGACTAATTTAGATCATGCGAAATTTCTAAGCTGTCTGTTGCCAACTTGTTCTCTATGGAGAACCGAATGCAGATAGGAGATAAGATGGCTCGCTAAAGCAGAAATAACACTTCTTAATTCTAAATCCAAGCCTGATAAATAAATGCTGTTTCTGTCACTTTCATTAGTCCAAGTAATGAACTGAACTGGTAGTTCATTCAAGCCTGAATCCACATTTTTCTTGGGAATTTATCTCCCCCCTCCCCCCCGCGGTCCTTCTGAACAAAAAGTAAATCTGTTATTTCCAGTAAAGTATCAGCAAAAAGGTACTTAAAAGAGTACCAATTGGGCATTGACAAAATTAAAAGGATCATCAAGTCCCATAAAGCTTTTTAGAAACATCAATGATGTAGTCGCCCAACAAAAGTATAGGGAAAAAAAGCTATATGCCAAACTTGGAATTGATCCATAATGCTGCTTCTCCAGCAACTTCCACTGGTTTCTTCTCATCCCATCCACAAGGAAAAAGAGACAAAGTGTCATCAGTCTTTCTATTGCCCATGCAACCCTAAATGGACATTTTTTTGTTTGCTCAAAAACTGGCCCAGGAGAAGCGAACAATGTGACAACTTCCTTTTAAGTGTTACAACAAGGGTCTTACAACTACTACACAACGAGGGTGTTATAAGAACTTGCTACATTATATAGTCAATTTCCATAGTATGAATGCATCTGTCTGGAACTTGAAATAAAGTCGCACAAACATCACCTTACCAAAAGAAAAGAGAAATAGGGCTCTTACTTAGCAAGGCCTTCTTCAAGTGCAGCCTGCTCATCTGTGGTCCAATCCGTGGAGATTCCAGGATTGTGCTTCATCGCAGATGTCGTGCCTGAACTCTCAGGCGCTGCTGTCACTGCGGCCACTGCAGCAATATTCCCATTGCCATTGAAGGTCGACGAAGCATGGGATGGTTCTTGATGGTTCCCTTGTGGGTTCGCCATCAATTTCACGATCTAATTCAACACAAAGTACATCTAATCAAAGGTTTGGATTAATTCACATCCATCGCAGAGATACGGCAAGGAGATAACTCCAGCAAGGCATAATCCGAGTGATTGATGCTTAATCCACATCAAGTTCAATTTTTTCCAGCATCCAAGACCCTCTTTTCGGTTAGGAAAAATTGGGCATCTTTTTCAGTCAACCAAAATTATGCCTCAATCAACACGGAAGTTTAATATATCTATCTACTGAATAGCTATTTGAAGGAGGTAACTCCAGAAAGGCACAATCTGAATGATTGACCGTTAATCCACCTGAAATTTACTTTCTCCAGCGTCCAAGACGATATTTTTTGGTAGACACAAAATAGATTTAATCAAAGATAAGGTTTAATTTATATTCAGTGCAGAACTATGGAAAGGAAATAACTCTAGCAAGGCATAATCCGAGAGATTGACCCTTCCGCCTAAAGTTTACCTTTTTCCTGCGTCCAAGACCATCTTTTTGAATCTGGAAATATCGGCATCTTTTTTGGGAATCACAAAATACATCTCAACCAAACGGTTAATTCATGTTCATCGCAGAGCTATGGAAAGAAGACAACTCTTGCAAGGCATAATCGGCGTGATTGACGCTTAATCAGCCTCAAAGATTACTTTTTTCCGACGTCCAAGACCATCTTTTTTAATCACAAACTATCAGCGTCGAGAATTTAGGCGCGGCCCGGAGACCCAAAACTGTTTGCCCCAATCCCGACCCTTTATGGTGCGGAATCCCCCCCGCATCCCCATCCTCGCCGCGGCCACGCCGTTGCGCCGCTCGTTCGCAATTCTCACTCACAAGCCACAAGGAACAAAGAAACTGAAAACTGGTCGAGCACAGTACCTGAGAAGAGCCGGGCAAGTCGCCGGAATCGGAAACCACCAATGCACGCGCGAGAGAGATTGAACTAGTTGGCACTTTGGTCGGAAGAGGACTCTCCGATTGACGAAATTGAATGACTTTTGGGAACCCTAAAGATGTGATTGAAGCGTGGGATTCCTTCTTGAGGATGGAATAATGGAAGATCGCGGGACTATTTTCCCTTTTATAGTTTCTCGCCATAAATATATTTAATATGTATAAAACAAATTCCTCAAAACAGTATAAAGGGCCTACGAACATATGAAAAAAAAAAGGAAAAAAGAGAGAGATAGCAGTAGCCCATAGGGAAATTTTCCAAAAAAAGTTCAAATAACACTCAAAGTACCCTAATGAATAAAAACTTGAAATGAATATTATTTTAAATAATTACATGACGCACCAGTTAATAAAAGCATTTTGATTATTTAATATTATTTACTTATTTTTTCTTTTTTGAATATTTCAAAAATTAAAAAGACTAAAAACTAAAAAAAGAAAGAACAAAACATAGGTGGGAGCTCTCTCACATGTGGCTATCGCCCCAATGCTGTTTGGGGTGGCGGCGATGGTCGATGGGGTCGCCGGCCACTCTACCGACCAGAGGCAAGGACCTGCTAGCCCTTACCGAGTTGTCGGCGACCCCATAGGCTCTTGCTCGCCCCACCGATGTTTTGGTGGCAGTCATAGGTGATAGGACAACCCCGTCTCGCTTGTGTTTATGTTTTTTTTTTAGGTTTTAGTTGTTATTTTAATTTTTTTTAATTTAATTAAAAATTTGGTTAAAAGTGTATTTTGACAAAAATACCTTCAATTGGTTGGAATATTTAGCCGGCCAATCGGCAAAGCGACCTTTATATGAAATTGTCATGACCACTTTAAGCTCTTATTTGAGATAATGATGGATACTTCAGATCCTTATTTAAAACGAAGTCAACTTCAAACAATTATTTGGAAAAATGAAGGTATTTCATGCCCCTTTTTTGAAAGTTTTCTTTGCCAATAGGATTGGTCTATTTGGCGAAAAACTAATAGGGTTAATACCATAAAAAAAAATTTCAAACCGATACATATGTGACAATTTTGCTCCAAATTATTTTTTGATCACGAAAAATCTTAAATTGATATCCTTCTGACAAATATACCATAAACTGATACATTTGTGATAATTTTACTATATGCTAGTTTTCGTTAAATTTTGTCTTCCAATTTATGAATTGGATGACATGTCAAAGTTAGCTGGTGTACCAATTTGATATTTTTACTCTCCGTTTGTCACAAGTATATTACTTTGAGATTTTAATGATATTAACACAATTCAACGAAAACTAACAAATAGTAAAATTGTCGTATATATATCAATTTAGGATTTTTTGAGATAAAAAATAATTTGAAGTAAATTTATCATAAGTGTACGAGTGTGGAGTTTTTTCTGATTAAAACATAATTTATGGTGAATTTGTCACAGATGTATAAATTTAGAGTTTTTCGTAATATTAACCCAAACTAATAATTTAAAATATATTTTCTCAAAAAATAATTATTTATATAGCTCATAAAAATAGCTTGATAAAAATTGTTTCTATTATAAATAGCAATTTATATTTGCATGTTTTTATTGATAGTATAAATTTTTATCCTTAGCTGCATTTTTCTATGTAATACAGTAATTAAGTTTTGATAAGATTTTTTTTTGGTTAATTTTCGGCGAAATCCCTTTTTTTTTATGTAAATAAATGGGCCCTTTGGCAGCCTAAAAGAAATAACTTTTGATAGATACGGTCCAGTGTAAAAGCTATCATGCATCAATAATTCAATGGCCAGCGCCTGGCGACAGATTCTCACTAATTTGGTGTAATGTTGTCCCAAATTTTGCAAAACGAATCAACGAATAGCCCCTTTACTCGCAAGTTCCTTAGCCTAATTACATTCTGGTCCATGTGATTTATGTTACTTCAAGACAAAAAATCAATCACTACAAAGACTTGCTCATCCTATAAAAACGGAATTTGTCATGGCATTGTAGCAGAGTCGATAGCCAATCATCGAAACTCACATCATCATTAGTAATGAGCACACGTTGAAATTTTCCTCTCTAGTAACTACAACTTTGACAAAAGGTGGTGCGCACCTACTTTCGGCGTCTCCACTATTATCACCGTATAAGGAAAATAATACCACCAAAAGGTCGGAAAAACATCTTCTAAATTTCAGATCTATATCTAAATCAAAATAAAAAAAACCACACAAATCTAGATCTAATTCTAAATAGGAAAAGAAGAGCTGCAAATTATATATATCAATGGATCACAACAACACTTTTAGTGAAGCTCATTATTGAACGTAGTGAGGAAGTTTCAGAGACTTGCGGAGCACTCGACTTTCTAGAGTAGGCACCTTGAGCCATAGCGAGCAAATCCTAAGTGAGAGAGCAAAGTCTTTCAAAACGCGTGGACTTTGATCTTCAAAGCTCACGGGTGCAACTCTCCACTTTCGTGGAGAAAGCCATAAGGATGTCTACAAAGGGAAAGGCAAAACCCTAAGAGAAGGGGGCGGTTGTTGTTATTGTTGTTGTTTTTTTTTTAATCTTATGCTCTATGTGGTTACAAATTGGATTCTATACCCCTTTGACGCAAAAAATTAAACTCTACCCGCCAAATTTTCTTTTGGGATTCATCAAAAAGTTCTAAGTTAGCACTATAGGTGAGCAAATTGAACCGAGACCGGTGGTCCAATTCCCCGTTCTAGAGGGGTCTAGTTCAGATTCTAGTTCCTAAAATTAGAACTGATGCCAAGAGAGTCCGGTTCCTAGTTCTGGGACATATAACTGGACCGGACTGGACCGATCATTTTTTTTAATTGGTCAGGGAAAAAGAACTTGGTCAGGAGAAAATCTAGTTGTAAGATGCAGTGGTATTTTTGCAAATCAAAGGGTTCATTGAATTAATATGTAGTGAAGCTCAATTTTAAGTTTAAACTTTTGCTGCATGGTGGAGCATTTTGGATTTTTTTTTTCTATTCGATTCGGTCCATTTATCGGTTTGGTTTGGTCATGCTCCCGGGATCGTCGGTTCGATTTTCGATTTCGACAAATTAGAAACCAGGACCATCGGTTCGGTTCCTGATTTTTTAGGAGAATCGAACCAGACCGAGAACTAATCACCCTAGTTAGCATTGCTCATATTGTTCTACCAAAAAAAAGAAAAATTTCACTGCTTATATAGAAATGCGGGCCCTACATTTATGGACCTCTAGAACAAATAGAGATGCGGTTTTCATACTTTTATTAGCGATCAATCAATTCTAGTCGGGATAAATGCATTGAAAGTTCTCAAACTTATCATATGAAAGTACAAATAAATCTTAATACTTATAAAAAAAATGTGATCAAAGCCTAAAACTTATTATATTTATACAATCAAATGCTTTCGTTAACTCCATACAAGCCGACGAAAATGCTTACGTGTTTTATTATTTATTTTTTTGTGATTTTCTCTATTATTTATGGCAATGACAAGGCTAAAACGACGTTTGGTCCAATTCTGATTCTTTTTATATTACAAATCTTATTCAAACCACATTATAAATAAGCTAATATAAATAATAATATTAAAAATGAGCCCTCGCCACCTTCGACCCACCATCGCTTGGAATTAGTAATTAGTGATTCCTATAATTGCAAGTATTTGGCAGCCCATTCTGTTTAAGTTCACTGCATATAACAATGGCATCCCGATTTTCAATAGTTTCATTAAAAAAAAAAAAAACGTACATGGCTTTAAAATCTTCTTATCACAATTCCAATTCACTCTCCGATAGGCGAATGGGAATGGACAGTTTATGAAGAACCTTCCGACAATAGTCATGTTCTTCGACGACAATTTAAGTCCTTCCATCACATTTCCTGATAAAATTCATTGGAAATTGCTGCATTCGGCTCGTGTCTCCTACTCGTACAAGCATCTCAATAGAAGCTACGATTTTCAATCCGTATACAAAATTTTGTTCGGGCTCTATGAAAAATTACAGTTAACTGGCACGGTGCCACATTAGCGCCACGCAAGCGCCACATCAGAAAAAAAGTACAATGCATAGAAAAAAAAAAAGAGTATGCCGCCTTAGTTCTGCCCAAATCAAACTAGTTGCATTGAAAAACCCATGTCTGCGGTGCAGCAGTAACTAAACTTGCCGGTAGTTTCGGGTTTTGACGGTTTAAATAATGTCTTAAAGGTTGAACCGGTGTATGATGTCTAATACTTATCTGTTGGAGTCCCATGGCTGTTGGACCCCCCAAAAAAGAAATTAAAAAAAAAACACACGGGTGGCTTTGTGCTATGAGTCCTCAGCCGATTTGAGTTGATCTTCTTTATAAGTACAATGGGTGAGAGTGCAATTCAGCAATATAGGATTACGAGCGATTCTAACTCAGTAATTATCAGTGTATTATTTTCAGTTGACTCTCTCCATTTAGTAAGTACCGACGTTCGAATCAAATCACATCAATCTCTCATGTTCTATGTTGTTTCTCGTTTATTTCGATGATTAGGCTTTGATTTAATTGCAACATCCAATAGTTTTTGCATTACATTAGAACATCAACGCCACTCAACCAGTCCTGAGGCCCGAAATGACATAGCCATGGGGATGACTATATAGCACCACCAAAAGCTGTTCAGGAGGTGAGTCATTGTAAGAGTTAAGCAACTGCATGAATCTTAAAGTAATGTCATCCTTAGTCTCCATCAAGAGACAGAATTGGCTTATGGGTTATCCATCCGGAAACAGGAGAATTTTCCGGCGGCGGAGTCATCCTTCGTCCGGTGAGGGCACAAACAGATCAATTATGTACATTCTCATATGGACATATGCTCTCACAATCTGGTTATCATAATGTATTTTCACTCCAATCAGGCAAACTTCTCTATCAAGATGATCTGTAGTTAAACAAGATGTGCTGAGAAAGTTGCATTTTCTTCCCCATTCTTCACCGCATCACGCTATCCTGAGGCATTGAGGGAATTGAAGGTTCAGAGAAGTAAAAAAGAAGGAACGATAATCTGCAGCAGCCAAGAAAGGAAAAGTAGATTTTCATGACTATTCTCTGTCAGAACTTCAGGACATGTTCAAGTAATGAGCTTCCCCTGAGAGATCTGTTTTTCTTCATTACCTTTCATACTAAGAAGTTCCCCACGCATTTACAAGACAGTGGACTACTTGTAGAGATGATGATAACATACCATTTTCACTCAACTGGATCTGGGACAGAGAAGCGAGGATTCATTTCTTCTTGCCTCTGCCTTTCTTCTTTTGCTTACCGTTGGACTTGCAATTGCCCTCGTTCTTCTTCCTGTTTCCGACGACACCAGTATGGGAAACAGAAGAAGATGAAGCCAGCTCATCCTTCTTCAAATCACTGGTTTTTTGAGCTTCCACAATTTCGCTCTCCTCTTCCTCTTTTGCTATGCCTGTTTCTTGTTCTGGCAACGACGATGCGTTGGCACCGTTCAAATGCACAACTGGTGCTGCGCTCTTGGAAGATGAAGAAGAATTCTTGGAAACTTTGGTCAGATCTCGTGACTTGCAAGAGCTCACAGCGCTTCCACCTTCGGGGAATAAAACTTTCATAATCTCTTGCTTGCATTTGTTCGACTTCACATCTAAAATGATGGCATGCGGACATGTTGAACAATCTGCAGCAGAAATGGTAATTACGAGGGGATCATCAACTTTTTGGAATGCTTCAGCGAGAATACCCAGTGAATTTTCCTGAAAGTTCAGCCTCCAGTGACGTAAAAGAATTCGACGAAACTCTGGAGGTAATTGCTCAGAAATCCAACTCTTCCCCAGCAAATCAACGAGAAAATTTGGATTGATGCCAAAATTTAAGTGAAGCAAACAAACCAACAGAACCAACTTCAAGACCAGTAGTGGGTAGTACATAGTCACGTTTAGGTTCGATCTTCTGATCCATTCTATGGTTTCACCTTTGTTGCAAAGAAGCTGCTGGATAGTACTAGTAACAAACCCAATGATGGGCTCCAAGCAATTTCCCGGGTTGAAAGTAAAGCTAGGCTTTGCTAAGCCCTCATGGCAAATAAGCCATTCAACCAGAGAAGACTTGGTTGCGTAAAACTGCCCTCTGGAGCAAGATAACAGAATCAAAAGTCGTTCCAAGAGGTACAAGAAGCAAATAGGAGTAATGTAGTCTCTTTCAATTCTCCAATTGGCCATGAAAGTATCTGCCAAAGCTCCATAAAGGTTCCAAGCCAAAGAGAACTCCACGGGCTTATTATCATTGCTGGCCTGAGGAAGGTCTGTTGGTACATCCCGACACACGCATTCCATGAATGCCTTCCACGACGTATTTTCCTCACAAGATTGCTCAAGTTTTATGTGCAATTCATCATCAACCACTCCAGACCCAAGAATTAAAGTCGCAAGCTTACCCATCTTCCCATGTGAAAAATGCTTCTTTGAAATTCTCATGTTCATCGTTTCTCTCTGTAAATGACGAGAAGCCTCACTTCCTCTCAGAGATATCATATTCTCTGTTGATGATGTTCGCCAGTCAAGAGGAAATATGTGACCAAAGTACCTCCTACTGGATGTTTCAATGAAATCCTCCAGTGCCGTACCAACCCTGGAGGAGTCATCCAGACGATTCAGTTCTCGAAGGAACTTTGCAACCTCATGTAAGAGAGCAAGACATCTGCTTTGCCAGAAGTTCAACAGAGAACTCTTCACCGAAAAATTGTAAAGGGCATCCAGTTTGTGAACGAGCTTCATACCAACAGAAATAAGCTCAGAATACCAGTACTTTTGAGCTGCGGAGACTAATTGTTGAAGCTCCAAAGCAACCAACTGCCCATTTCGTCGGATAAATCTTTTATCTATGTTGCTGACCCAATCAGCATCTGCTTTGAGAATGTGATAAGTTTCTTGCAGGTTGTCCCGTTGCTCCAGCACACCAAAATAATTCAAGCAGAACTCCCAATAGCACCTACTTTCCTCTTCCCCCGGCATCTCCGCACATCCTATACACTTTATAATTCTAACAATCTTCTCCTTCCAAAGATTCCAAAAGCAGACCAATGAGTCAACAGAAATCTGATTCATCTGTTGTTCAGAATACTCCACCCTATCATATTCCCAACAAAAGTCTGAGATATTCCAAAGGAGATGGAAGTCCAGAATATTTCGAGCGCATAGTATTTCGCCTCTGACACTTCCATTTCTCCTGGATGCACTCAAAAGTTCTGTCATTTCAGCCAAACTGCTCTGTTTATCAAACAAAGTGCTTGATTCTACAGAAACGTATTCATAGAAGGCAATAGGCTTGAGCTTTGCGAGATGTTTGGCTCTTGCTAGCAGCTCCTCCTTCTGTGGAAACTGCTTCAAGGGCCACCCTTTACTTCCAGGACCCCAAAGGGAATAGAATAACACATACCACAGGATATTCATCGACGCTTCTTTGTTTTCTCCACTCTTCACAAGTAAATCAACCTCACGAATAATGTCGCCTTTCATCCTCACAATCTTTGCCGCCTCCAAAAAGTTACCATATTCTTCCTCCAAACTGATAAGTTCATCGAGGCATCCCAGCCTCATGAGTAAGTTTCGCATTGAATCGATGCAGCGAAAAGCCTTCACATACTTCATCATGGCCCTGAGGTCTCTGAGGTCATAGTAATGAAGGGCACAACTCTCTATAAAGTCCTGTTCCAATTTCTCTATTTCCTTACTTTCCTTTACTATTGCGCTGTTCTCATTTTCCAGCCTTTTCCAATCTTCAATGTATTGCAGACCCATTTCAAAGAGTTCTCCTTTGGCACAGATGGATAAGCACTTTGAGAAAATATTTCCCCTTGCATATGCCTCCGCTGCAAGACTGTAGCGCCCAGCTAGAGAAAAACACTCCCCAGCTTTCTCCAAAGCAGATTCTCCACATTTTTCCATATAGATTCTACCTGTTGAAGCACAAACAAACATAATGTCAGTCCCATTTCTAGTGTCCTGATGTTAGCATAAGATTTAATAACTTCACGATGTTCAGAAGAGAAAAATTAGCAAAGGGACATTTGGAAGGTGCCAGAAATGCTCTTGAACAGCTCAATTATATTGTCCCATGTCAAGATACGAAACAAGATCAACGTCCATAGGTGGCTACAATACCAAGAACTTGTTGATAAACCATAGTCAATATGGAGTATTCAAGTGATAGCCACAGCTTTTCTTGACCTTATGGGTCAGTTCGGTGATACGAACTTGACAGCTCAAATTTTTCCAAGCTGCCAAGAGTGCAGAGGCGTGTTGTCATATAGAAAAAAAATCAACCTCTCAACACAAAGACAAAATCATGAAGTCGACATTATTTGCAGCGGCTCAAACTTCATCAAAACCATTTGGAAATAAACAAATGAGATTGAATTTCTTTTCTTGGAATATCAGAAGAGAACAATTAATTAAATGGGTAAACAAGAGGGTACCACGCATTGCGAAAAACAATTAATAAGAGAATAGCTGAGATCAAAGTCAAACTTCCTCATTCTTAGGTGGCTTCGAGATCACCACAACAAGAAGAAATATAAAGAAGCAGCATAAAGCATACAAGCTCTCCTCCATATAGTTTTGAAAGAATACCTGCTTTCTCATATTCCTTCATTGACGCTTCTTTGTTTTGTCTACTCGTCCCAAGTCGATCACCTTTCATCCTCACAATCTTTGCCACCTCCAAAAAGTTACCGTGGTCTTCCTCCAAGCTGATAAGTTCATCGAGGCATCCCAGCCTCATGAGTAAATTTCGCATTGAATCGATGCAATGAAAGGACTTCACATACTTCATCATGGCCCTGTAGTCTCTGAGGTCATGGTAATGAAGGGCACAACTCTCCAAAAAGTCTTGTTCCAATTTCTCCATTTCCTTATTTTTCTTTAGCATTGCACTTTTGTCATTTTTCCAATCCTCAATGAATTCCAGACCCATTTTAAAGAGTTTTCCCTTTGCACAAATGGACAAGCACTTCGAGAAAATATTTCCCCTCGCATATGCCTCTGCTGCAAGTCTATAGCGCCCAGCTAGAGAAAAACAATCTCCAGCTTTCTCCAAGGCAGATTCTCCACAATTTTCCATATATATTCTACCTATTGAGGCACAAACAAATTTCACGTCACTCTCATTTTTCAGTATCTTCATGTTCGCATAAGGATTCATAACTTCACGAAGTTCAGGAGATAATAAATTTGGAAAGGGATATTTGGAAGCTGCCAGAAATTCTCTTGCACAGCTCAACCATATCCTCCAATGTCCAGATATGAAACAAGATCAGCATCCGAAGGTGGCTACGATACCAAGAAATCGTTGATAGACCATAGTCAACATGGAGTATTCAACTGATAGCCACAGCTTTTTTTTTTTAAACTTATAGGTGAGGTCATTGTGAAGAAAATTGCAGCTGAAAAATAATCAAGTTCTCCACATAAGGGCATTAATTATGAAGTGGACATTAGTCGCAGCTTGTTCAAAATTCACCAAAAGCATTTGGATATTAACAAGTGAGATCAAGCTTGTTTCTTTTTTTTTTTTTCAAATATTGGTAGAGAAAAATTAATTAAAAGGATAAACAAGTGGGTACCACGCATGCAAAAATCTATATACAAGTAAATAATTGAGATCGAAGTCAAAACTTCCTCCCCTTAGGCAGCTTTGACATAGCTACAACAAGAAGAAAAATAAAGCAGCAGCATAAAGCACATGAATTGTCCATCTTATCATTTAGAAAGAAATGAAAGAAATTGAAAAGGAAGAAGAAGATAACATCATACCTGCTCTCTCGTATTCCTTCAAAATGTAGAAACACTCTGCTGCAGAGTCGGCCACTCCAATTGCTTCATAAATCTCAGCAGCTTGCCTTCGAAGTTTAGAAGCCTCTCGTGGACTTAAAACGTGCTTGAGATCAGCATCTGCTTTGAAAGCAGAGGCCTTGGCCAATTTCTCCCCATACTCGTACCCTGCTCGCTCAAAGCACATTGTTGCCATTGGGTAGTGACCCTCCCGTAAGAGCTTTCCAAGAAAAACAAGGAGAGAGATCAATAGCCTCTTCAAAGAAGGTGAAAAGAAGAGTATAAATAACATAGTCCTCCTTTATTGGAAAAATCAGCAGTCTAGCCTTAAACCAAAAAAAAAAAAAAAGGCACTGCCAATGGCCAAATAACCTCAAAAGAGTAAAAAGATTCAAGGAAAATTCATATCGTATGGTTTATCCATTGTGTCTGAATGAAGTATTCCGCCAAAGTACTAAAAAACCAATACAGTTGGCAAAACAATCATCACTATATTTTGCACCATGGAACCATCCACATTCTACACACTTTTACAGTCACTGTGGTCTTTCAAAATTCCTAGCATTCACAGATCATGTTGACACCAAATGAGGCAAAATTAACAATTCTGTGAAGAGGAAACAACCAACAAAGGAAACATAGAAAAACAGCGAACCTTAAAACCCTGTGACTTCCACTCCTCTGGCGTGCTCCCGACCTGCATTGCTTCTGCAAGGGCCTGATCTACCAACCTAACTTGAATGAGGCACTTCTTCTTCCAGTAGTCAAACATTGGTTTGGAGAACTCCAGGGCATTCTCACAAATCCACAATCTTTGCCTTGTCCGAGTAATTGCGACATACAATTGCTTCAACTCAGAGCATAATAAATTGTGCTTCGCATCATCGAAACTTGGGGAAGACCATTGAGAGCTGTTATCAAGCAAAGCTTGCTTCTTCATGTATCCATAAATGACCCTCCATTGACTTTTGAGAGGTGACGTGCCAAAAAAGTTGTATAACAAGACATCCTACAAAATGTTACAGGCAGAAAGATTTCTGGTAAAAACATCTGATTGAAGACCAAAATGACAGATTTCAAGTTTCATGAGTACATGAACAGATCTCAAACATTTAGGAAGAGAATATTTGGACTCATTTTGATCACTTGCCAATCAAGATCATTGAAGTTGTAAAATCTTTAATATTGTCCATTAGCATAGAGGATGATGTCGATATGACGATTAGGTGTATCTAGATGACATGGTCTACATACAAAAAAGGGTATGGTAGAATGAAAATGCAAATCCAAGCATTGTACAGAGTAACAGCTAGCAGCAAATTGGTGATGACACATCGAAAAGAAAAAACTGGCCTGTAAAAAAAGGGTCATGAAATCTCTATTGCTGCTACCTTTAAAATCACATGGCAAACAATCCAACCTAACACACACCTACCTGAAATTCCAACCCCTTGCACTCCACTATCGTCAGAACTAGGGCTTGCCCTCTCACAAGGTTTGAAACTTCATCTCGAGAATGATCATCTCGAACCAAGATAACCTGCTCAGCTCCGAAGCCAACGAAATTACCACTAACATCACGGTTGCCAAAAATTGATAGTATGGCACTTTCATCATTGCTGGATTCAAGTAAAATTGGGGCATCCCCATGTATAAAGCTAGTTTCAGGGCTCAAAGCATCAATGGATAACGGAAAAAAATGGTAAAGAAGATCAACAATGCTCTGCGCCAGTTTGAGGATACCAGCATGAGTGCGGAAGTTCTGGCTCAAATGGAAAGATTTGGAAAGACATCCCTTTTCCATTCTGATATCAGGTCCATCCAGTGAATCTATCAAGAACTCCTTGTAGAAAAGGGACCTTATGTCTTCAAACCTGAAGTCTATTCCCCTTGCAATAGTTTGTGCAGTGTCTCCAGAAAACACAAAGCCCTCGTCAACGTTTCTACAAATATACTTGAACAGTGAAATTTGCCTCATGGAGAGATCCTGCACTTCATCAATATATACAAAATCCACTGCATTAACAGCAAACTGCTCACGCAAAAGACGGGGATGAAGATCATTGACAAGATCAGCCAAATCAAATTCACCATTTTTCATTTTCATCTTTTCATAATCCTCAAAAGCATCATAAATTTCTTCTCTTCTCTGAATACTCAGAGTGGAAATACGACCCTCTGAAAGTGAAACATAAGCTAGCCTGTCAAGTTTGCCATCACAGCAATCTGCTCGTTGAAGACCACCCTTTATGTGGGACATTATTTCAGTGAAGACTCTGGAAGCATCAAGCCTCCTCCTTATCCTGTCATTGAAGTGAGGCCAATAAACTGCACAAAACTTTTCGTAAGTAACCTCCTTTGCTCTTAGAAGACTTTGCAAGGCAACTGGTCTAGATTTGTAGGATTGGCCATGACAAAACTCCCTTAGATCGGGGAACCTTTGGAAGAATGAAACCCCAACTGTTCCATCTAGCATCATAAGAAGCTTACGAAAAGTGATAATGAGGGGGTAAGATTTGGGAGATACATCTACAAAGGAATCCGGGATATCCTTGAATAATGCTGCATCATCAACAATCTCATTGACTGGAGAGCTTTCTAATCTATGTTTTGCACCAATGCTGGAGCTGCAGGATTAATTAAGCTAGCAATTAGAAACGAAAATTTGTACTTAACAAATGTACGGGAATACCCACACTACACATGCAATCTCATTATTTCCACTTTTAGGTAATTAACAGCGAAAAGGGAATTAGAACAGGCTGATGTACCAAGATTGTAATGATACACTATGAGATATGGATTGCATTTACATCAGCTGGCAATGAAAATCTTCCCCCACAGAAGATTTGCGGAAAGGATGGCCCTTTCTCGATTCTGCTTATTATTTTGTATTTTCATTCAAAATACAAATTTCTTTTTATACATACATTGCCACAATTACAAAACTTAATGTGGAAGTTTCCGTTAAAATGGAAATGCAAACTGAAGAAGTGGCACAAAGACCAAAATAAGGACTATGGCCGCGCAAATTAATCTTTACTTTGAAATCATCAAGCAGATAATGTCGATTTCTAATAGGCAACAATTAAGTCTATTTTCTAGTAGTCAAAACCAAGCAGTACCACCCGAGCATAGCAAATCACTGATTTGACCCATGCACTCTTGCTACATGTTATGTTTCATATTCAAATCTACATATGAAGTATCTTGGTTGTGCTTCTCCACTAGGAGGGCCATGGTAGCATGCCAAAGGGGTTATATCCATGGTAGCATGCCAAAGGGATTATATTCCTGTCAGAACTAATTCATAAAAGAATTTGACAATCCATTAACCTTGCATATGTTTGTTTATTCTAAAAATTGATCAGCATATTTATTCAAATTTTAAAACATCTTCCCATGAAATTTCAAGTACCTCGTAAGTTGAGAAACATGCTGTTTCACCGCAAAACATAATTTTGCGCTGACAGTCACAAAAAGCTGGCGCAATACACAATCCTCTGCTCCTTCACCGATTTCCTCAACATTGATTTCCAGGGAGGCATCTTTGCTGTGGCTGATACCACTTTGGATTTCCTGAAATCCCTTGGTTGCTTCATCATGCAATTTCTCGTTTCTAAGCAACTTCATTGTCAGGACCGTAGTTTTTCCGGTTCCAGATCGCCCAAGTATAAAAGTGCTTCTGGGGAAAAGAACTATCTCTTGTTCTTGGTCTGTTACTTCAAATGGAAGACTCACTTGTTTACCATGGCTTTCATCAAGCAAATGTCTGAGAACATCTGATGATAAACGGTAGAATTTCATCAGCAGCAAACTCTCGCTCACTTTCGCATTCTCTGCATACAACCTACGATCTGAAGCATCAGCATCAGAGCTACTCCCAAATTGATCTTCACTAGGACTCTGATGGCGGACAAAATCAAAAGGACAGACCCAGGTCTTCGGAACTTCCTGACCCCTATAACAGGAAGAGGCATGTGAAATGAAAGAAAATAGGGGGATAAGATCAATTCAACATATTTCAGTCATCTAATCCGGAAAAGAGATGCTCTTTAATTTAGTAAGTGATGTGCTATCTATCTTAAGTAAGAAGAAATCATCAGACTTACCCCTCAATGCATTTCTCATTGCAACGACTAATAAAATCATCACTATATGTCTTGAATATGCTGTCCAAACGTTCGACCAATTTTGCCACATCCTCTAATGGCAATACGTCCCATATCTTCAGGACTTGGAAGTATGTCAGTTCCTTTACTATATCAATTGTGCATAAGACATAGAGACCTTCAGCCTTAAATTGTTTCACGATATGAGATGAGTGTTCGCAAATTCTATCAACATTCCGCCTCTTTGGTCTCCAGCCACTGGATAGTTTTGACAAAAGTTGGATGATTGACTTTTTTGTCCTGAGTGATGTCAGCTTTCTGAAAGACTTCAGGAAGTTGTCACTGAAAAGAACCTGAAAAGGCAAATGCATGACAATAAGAATGTTCTCACAAAATCTTAAAAACTAAATCCTAATTTTGGAAAATAAATATAAACGTAGAATACTGTTGAGCAAAGTTTTTTACCTTCCACCTAGCATTTCTGAAAAGTACACTGCTTTTTTCCAGCAGAACATCAAGCTGATTATTCTCTTTCATCACATCTAAGATGGCTTTAGCCAAGTCCTCGTCATCATCAACATTGAAGAAACATTCACGTCTCTTAGCATTGTCAACCACAGCTTCCCACACAGATGTTCTTTTTGTCAGTGTTTCCCCATTTCCCAGAATCCACAGACAATACCTATAGATAGGAAATAACTCTAGGATTTACAGGCTGTATCACTCTGAAAATGTAATTTGACACGGTTTAGAGGATAGAGTACCTGGCCCTGGTAAGAGCAACATTGGTTCTCTTAGCATTGGATAAGAACCCAATAGTCCCATGCCAGTTTGATCTTACGGTGGATAATATAACAACGTCTTCTTCACCCCCTTGGGATCCATCCACTGACTTCACCTTGACCATAAAGCCCTTGATATTTTCGTACTTTTTTCCAAGTTTAGCTTGAACTGCAGCAACCTGAGCTAAGTAGGGAGATATGACACCTACCGTCAGATCTTCTTCTGACCCCTTCCAAGCTGCAAAGAAATGGAAATAAAACTGTCACCACAACGGTACTATTTTATGAGGGGCGCAAAAGCTTCGAAAGAAAAATCCTGGGAAAAGAACTATTAATGGCCATCACAATCTATGCCTATATGATTAAGTAATACATGCAAAATCCGTGTGCTTGAAGCAACTTATATACAATTCTCTCAACATACCTGTGTACAGTTTCCCCAATATCCTGGAGATAACTTCCACCTGAACAGGATTTCTAAAGCTAAAGCCATCATCACCGGTTTCTTCTTCTCCATCAGGAATATTTATGAACGAGTAAGGACCAAACATCGGCCATGGTAAATGACTTTTTCTGTAACTTTTGCTTTTCACATTTGGCCCGTCCAAAATTTGGTTTTGATAAAAGTTTGAATTTGGAAACAGACTTATTGATGGATGCATTCGGTACTGCACATTGAGGAGTTGCCTTGAATAACCCAGTGAACCTAATCGTTCAAACAGACTCCTTCCAAAACCAGCCCTGCTAGAAACCTGTGGAAATAAAACATGATGCTAAATTCAAGGGACGTGAGGTATAGAACATTTAGCCCATCTAAGCTGAAACGAAGAGAAGGATATTACACATGTTCAAGACCAAATAGAAAGTTACTTTTCAGACATTTAACATTACCTTACTTTCCACCATAGCAGGCAACTGACACTCGTCTCCAACTAAAATCAAATGCTTGACACCAGGGAGTTGCAGAGGAATTACTGACTCACATTCTTTCAACTGGGCTGCCTCATCGATTACCAATAAATTGAGAGGCTCCATTTTCACAGAGTACAGCTTATATGAACTAGAAGCACTGCAAAAAATCAGGGAAGCATGTTGGTAACAGAAGTCGGCTATCATTCCGTTACTCGTAAAGTTTGGAAGGTTTAGATTCTTCAGAGAATCACGAACAGTGAGCAACATGGAAAGGCATTCCTGTCCCTTCATATAAATATTATGTAGTGGACCCATGGACGTCTCAAATGAAAACGGGCTACGTTCATCATGTGAAGGAGTCATCTTCATCTCCTCTAAATCCAACTTCTCTCCACATAATAAAGTTTCAAAAGAACCAAGCAAGGTAAGCAGGGATGTAATATTCTGGAAATTAGTTCTGGATATATGAGTACAGAAAACATAGAGGCATCTCCGCAGGGGCAGGAGAGATGCCTTGAATCGGTCCTGGAAAAACTCGAGGAATGATTTAAGCTCAGGGTTACCATCTTCTTCAACGCTTCCGCATTCGATCTCATCATCATCACTTCCTGGTTTCCTTCTTTTTGTGAGTTCGATTTCCAAAAATATATGGAATTGGCTGACGCAGTTGGCCAGAGTATCTATCATGGAAGTTAGACACTGATGCCAACTAGTGCCTTTAGAAAAGCACTCATCAACACAATCTACACGGTGTTCCAAGTATATTTCTTCAATGTCTGAATCAACTTTCAGCCGCTCCTTGTTCCCAAAAATAAGCATGTCTCCAAAGTAACAGGGCAAACTCTCTGTTTCAGTGCTTATACCACTATCTGATTCCTTCAGCAGCTTTAAAACCCGAGATGCCACCTCCTTGATGGCAACATTTGTAGGAGCACAAACAATGGTTCTATGTTTCTTCTTCAAGAGAGTAAACAGCAGTGTAACGACGGTTTTAGTTTTCCCAGTTCCAGGAGGACCCCATATCAGTTCTACAGATGGCTTGTTCTCACATTGTAGTTTATTTAGACAGGCCCCGACTGCTTTTTTTTGGGATTCATTCAGATCATGAAACAATCTCCCGTCAAGGTTCTCACTCCCAGAACCATTACCTTCCGTAATACAGAGATTGGAAACTTTTTTAGCCTGCAACACAAACAAATTTCTTGTGATAATCCAGACCATTAAATATGGTAGAGGGTTAGAGACCCTGAAACTTAATTGATGTTCACATGATATAAAGAGCATTACACAGCACAAACTAAGTGAAAAGTAAAGTACTGAAAATTTTAAGGTCTAGTTCAAGGAATTATTTTGCCTAATTGAAGACATAACATCACTAATTTCCCATATCTTTAGTCATCTCCATTTCATAACATGGATCAACTAAAAGAAACAATCCTCCTAATCCATTTGTGTAGCATAATGGCTTAAAGCATCATTATCTTATTTTCCGGTGAAACTTAGAAATCAGGAGGAGTAAAATGAAGTTTTGCAGTTTAGGGGGATATAATAGCAATTTTAAGTCTAAATATACGAAAGGTACAAAAACGAAAGTCATACCACCAAATCTGTGCAGAGAATATTTTTCACAATATCCAAGTTCACAGACATATGCAACGCCTTCCATATCCTTCTGTTAGTGACTATATTGGTCAGGAAAATTGCATATATTGGCTTCCAGGAATCATTTACTTCATGGTCCAACAATGCCTCAAAGTTTGTGGATGACTTTGCCTCATCATCTTCATCATCTCCTCCCTCATCCTCTTCATCATCTCCCCAAATCTTCCTTACCGACGCGAACGCCCATCTTCTTCCGGACCTCTCCAAGTCAGAAACAATTTCTGGCTTACCATTAGTTAGAATCAATATATCTCCAGGCAAAGTTTTGTAAGTTTCCTTGCCACGAGTGTTGGATACATTGCTCCACCGGCCGGCTGTAACAGCATATGAGTTCCCGCTTCCCTCACACCCCACAAAGGCAGTAACCTCAGCGAACGGCAGTGAAGAAATATTTTCCAAACTCGAGCAGAGACTCGCCCGTGTTTCTTCCAATAAAGGGTAGACATACGATCCGAGATAATGCTGGACCGACTGAAATGTCTCCGGTATAGTCTCCACCTACAAAAACAGCTCGGCCAAATGTCAAATATGATCAACCAACCTCGACATTCAAAAAATACTTTGACCAAATTCTATAAAACATACCATTTGCACCTAATATGCCCAATGAATTTGCCAAACAAAGTAGAAGCATAAAGGGTTCTATCTTACCAAGTCGAATGCAAGGTTCTCACAAGGCTAGGCGTACTAAAAGAACAAACAAACAAGCAAATGACAAAGCAACTAACTAACATCATTTGGGAAATTCTCAAGTAAACACCACCTTGCTGTTGGACTCACACGAGAATAAAACCAAAAGGGCATGATAAAAGACAAAAAAAAAAAAAGATGAGGAAAGAAACCTGGTTACAGTAGAGATTCTCGTTCAAAATGTCGTGAAGAGACCAAGAGAGGACAATATCAGTCAGGTCATTGCGATTGATATTGTCCACACCCAACCATCTGTTCATACTCGCTCTCAAACCCATCTAAAACCCATGTACCAAAAGCTTCTACTCGTTTTCTCCTCCCCTGTTCTTGCCAATCAACGCACCGAGGAGAAATCGCTCTAAGGTTTCAAGAAACTCGCGACACAAAAACTGGGCGAGCTTGTACGGTGATCATCGGTCCCATTTTTGAAGTCCGGAGTGAGAGCATTCTTAACGACGAAGAAAAGTGGCCTGGGAATGGTAAAGGATCGTCCATGGAACCTCAAAAGACGCACTCCAGGCCTTTGTCAACCATGTGAAAAGACGGGGGTGGGTCGTCGTCCTCTTGTCTTCCGTACAGTCTGATGACTTTCTCTTGACTGCCCGAATGCATGTAAAGCTTCCCGCTTTTCCTCGCGATTCCACATTTTTGATTTCTTGCATCCTAAGCTTTCTACTCGTACTAGGCCTTGTCCACTATTTTTTTGTCCGAAGAGTAGTTATTTTTCAAGTTTTTAGAATTATTTGTTGTTATTGAAATAATAAGTAGATGAAATAGATGGACGAATCTCAACCAGGAAGAAATGATGAATGTGAACATTCTATTTACAAGTTATGACCCCCGGAAAGGATCATCTAAAACTCAACACTCGCAATTATAGATTGTTAGCGACACACTTTCCTAGTTAGTTTTGTCAAATTCTCGACAAAAAGGGAGATTATGCATCTAGAGCAAACCAAGTTGAAATAAATTGATACCGAAGGACACTTATTTCTTGAATTAACTGGGAACAAATCTAATACTAAAGCTCACATGTGATGAGAGATTGTGTATTTGGAGTAAGCCTAATACTGAAGTTCATACGTGATGGAGAGATTGTTAACATGTACATGTGAATTATTTTAGAGAAGCCTTACATTTGGTATGAGCACCTAATAATCTAGTTGACCCATAACTTATTAGTTTAATCTTTGGAGTGAAAATGAGTTCAATTGAATATGGTAACGGGCTTAAATTTGGACTCGTTCTGAGCGATTTTATTAGACTTATGCTACGAAGCTCCTAACAACATAGACATTGTAATTGAAAGTCCTAGGTCATCTTCTCGTCTTCTGTTCACCGACTGATGATGCTTTACTCTTCATTCTGCCACTTTTCCAAACCCAGCAAGTCCTTTTCGGGCTAAAAGTTACAAAAAGAAGGATTAGGGAAAGGAAAGGCAAACATCTTGATTTCTTACAACCTAAGCTTTCCACACGTACCAGGCTTGTCCATTCAAAATGTATTATGACGAGAGCAAAGGTTACTTTTCAAGAAATTAAAACTATTTTTTTTAATAGCGAAACAGTGAATAGATCGAGAAATGGACAAATCTTAATCGGAAATCTATGCAGAATATAAACTTTTGACTAATGATAAAGATTATCTTATCATTTCGTTTCTAATTTTGAACGTCCGTATCGATATATAATTAGAAAAATTTCTCAAAGGATCATGTGGAAACTTAAGACTTAAAATCATAAAGAGTTACATATAACTTTTCCTCCTTGGTTTTGCTGAATTCTCCAGCAAAGTGAGCTGCCATCTATGCATTATCTGCACAATTGTAAATGTTTATGATCGAGTATGTTTAAATCAAAAGATGATCAATTACGGAATTTCTAGCATCTCTCAATTATTTCTCTCCGCAAGGAATTATAATAGTTAAGGACCATCTAAATGCTATTGAGTGTGATTTTATTTTTCAATTGTTTCGAGTAATTCAATATGACAATAAGCATTAAAAGTCTGCACCAACTTTTTTTTTTCAAGTACTCCTTTCACAGTAATCTTCAACAAGTACATTCAACAGATCCAACTTTGGTTGCTTAATGTTGTGGACGTACGATTTTCTCAACCATTATCGAATTTATTTAAAGCACAATGCGTGGTTTATCATCTAGTAGATCGTCTAGAAAAAGGGATTGATAGGAATATCGCTTTAGTAAAAGTGCAAAATTCTTTAGAGGAAAAGCAAAAGCTTTTAAAAAGCCACGTCGGAGATCGAACATTGCATTCGCAAAGCCGAGAAAACCCTTCCCCATTAGCCTTACATACTTCTATAGTGCAAGTTGAAATAGTTTGTTATCGTGAAAATATGTGACTTTCGGTTATTAAAAGGTTATTCTTGAATATGAAAATAAGTATTTTTTTTGTCGAAGAAAATAAGTGATTATTGACATGAAAAGTGGTAATGATAAAAATAAGGTACCTATTTTCAAGAGATAAATTGATTGATTGTCTATAAAAAGCACCAAATCGTATATTGTTCATCACAACTATTCAAAACAACTTCTTCGTAACTCTCTCATCTTATTTTTTCATACATACAGCTTTGATTACATATTGAAGGTAAAATTTCAAGAGAGAAGTTAAGTAGTTGCTAAACTCATTTCTCTATGGATTTGGTGTATATTCTGGAGGTACATTTGTTCTAAATCCAGCAACAACAATAGTGAGAACAAATGATATCTTCAGAACGGTGATCAACATCACCAATCAAAGAATAGAATTACTGCTCTATCTTCATCAGCAGTCAAATTTTCTCAACTGTACATGTATTGAGACAAATGATAACGCAAAGATATCTATGTTTGACATAAAAATCCATGAAATTTTCTATCAAGTTTATGATGGACAAACGACTGAAACATTGGTACAAACACGTGTGAAATTACTCGTCGAGAAAGATTTGTAACTTTATTTCTAGAGTGACCCATTGAAAAGTATAGATATCTCAAAATTGTGATTATATTGAATTTGAAAATCTTTCTATGCCTCTTACGTTTTTGACGTGATCTTTGATGGACTAGATATTGTGTTTTAAAACTTAGGTTCATCTAAAATTTGTGTGGATTCACAAGAGGATTTGTCATCCTTGTGTCGGGTGATTCACTACTCCACTCCAGTGCACCAGCCCTGCCCCGTACAAAGCACAAGACGCAAAGACTCAAATGTATAAGATGGAATGTTGGCCCTTTGGAGGATGATGCATCCTGCCACCCTACGAGGCAAAGACTTGCCTCACGAGGTAGGGCGTCGTGCGACGGAGCCGCCGTGCCCCGGCTAGGCTCGTGGCAAGAAGCATGAAAAAGGAAATTCTCTATTGTATGGGACAACATGGAATGTTATTCTTGGTCCAGTTCTGCCTTGTGCCCATATTCAACAATTGGAGGCGAAATTACCAAAAACACTATAAATATATTGCACACGTACCAATTCAATGCTAAATATTTCAATTTAACCAATTTAATTTAAACCTTTTGACAATTTGCCAATTTAGTCATTTTGATCAATTTATACTGCCAAGTCAAAACTGGCAAATTATCAAAAGATTTCAGACTAAATTAATAAATCAATAAAAGATTTAGAACTAAATTGGCACAAACATAATATTTGGGATGGCCGATGTCTACACCATTATTGTTGGCTAATATTAGCTTAAATAATTATATTGATAAATTATTAAAAGATTTAGGACAAATTAATCAAATTAAATAATTTAAAATTGAATTGGCATTCGTACAATAAATTTAGGGATTTTTTGATAATTTTTTCAGGACTCATTAGTCCAATGAATCTGGTTTTCTTGTTTTTTTGACACCCATGATTCTTAATATTTGGACAATTAAGTTCGACTTAGAATAGGAAAAATTGTTCAAAAAGTCATAAATCTATCGAACGGCGATCAGTTTAGTCCTAAACTTTTCACTTTCGCCAATTTAGTCCTAAACATTTTGACGAATAGTTGGAATGCTTAGAACTAAATCGGCAAAATTGAAAAATTTAAGTCTAAACTGGCCACTGTGCAATAGGTTTAAGACTTTTTGGATAATTATTCTAGTAGAGACGATGTCCATTGATTTTCCTCTTATATGAAAAAAATCGGGTTTCTCCATGGTATTCGAAAAAGCTTTTCATGACATCATAATAAACTACATTCAACTTCAAGGTACTCAAAATACCGCCTCAGTTCTTCCAAATCAAAATAGGTGTATTGCTGTTTACATTTCAGGGATTACATCTCAGCGGTGCAACAACTCTACTTCCACTGAGTTGCGAGTCTAGACTTCACACAACCAAAATCCCGAGGCCCGAAACCATATAGCCATCAAGACGAGTCCTTAGCAGTTAGCACAATAAAAGCTGCTTCAGGAGGTGACTCACTGTAGGAGTTGCGCAACTATTCAGATTGCACAATAACCTGGCCCTTAATCCTCCATTAAAAGCTGAATTCTGCTCTTTGTTGGCCTTATCGATCTGTAATAAGCTATGTTGCACCAACTAGACATGCGACATGACACAACACAACACGCCGACACGTGATTTCTTAAAAAAAGGAATTCTAACGTATTGGGACACGTTATATGTTAAATATATATATTTATATATACATGATAAATTATTATTTTTATTATTCAATAAATAAATAAATAAATAATACACAAAAAGAAACCAAAGACACTAATTATTACTCACATTTGACAGCAAAGTATCCATTTATCCTTGATTTGCCCTAATTAGTCCCCACCCCGTACTTTTCTTTTTTTTATTCCCTAAAAAAAGAGAAAAAAATCACTCATTTTCCTTTTTTTTATTCCCTAGAAAAGAATAAAATAAAAATTAGAAACCTCCCACTCTTCTTTTTAGTCCCTACCCTCCTACTTTTTCTTTTCATTCCAGCAGCCGCAGCATGGTCCGAGCTCTGATCTCCGGCCGAGCAGACTGTTCCCAACTCCCTCTCTCTCGAGCTTGCCCACCTCCTCCACTGCTGCCCCCATGTCAAGCGCTGCGCCATGTCTGCCATCCTCCTCTGCAAGCGCCCCAAGTGAGGCGACATGAAGCAGCGCGATGAGGCAACACATGGTGAGTCTGCGGTATCGTCCTTGTGCACGGGAGGTGGGGATACATGAGTCCCAGCGTGTCCCTTTAATTGACCACGTGTCAGAAGCTTGGATACTCGTTGACCGCGTGTCACACAGTGTCCTTCGCTCCCGTGCGGCAGCTTAGACATGGTTACAACAAGAAGAAAAATAAAGCAGCAGCATAAAGCATATAAATTGTCCATCTTATCAGTTAGAAAGAAAGGAAAGAAATTGAAAAGAAGACAACATCATAGCCGCTTTCACGTACTTCTCCAACATGTACACTCACTCTTCTGCAGAGTCGGCCACTCCGATGTACCATAGAACGTCCACGTTCTACACACTTTTTTCAAGATGAGTCAATACTTTTACAGTCACTGTGGTCATTCAAAATCCCTAGCATTCCCAGATCATGTTGACTCCACATGAGGCGAAATAACAATTCCGCGACAAGGAAACAACCAATAAAGAAGAAATAGAAAAAAGAGCGGACCTTACAACCTTGTAACTTCCACTCCTCTGGCGTGCTCCTGACCTGCATTGCTTCTGCAACGGCCTGATCTGCCAACCTAACTTGAATGGGGCACTTCTTCTTCCTGTAGTCGAACATTGGTTTGGAGAACTCTAGGGCATTCTCACAAATTCACAATCTTTGCCTTGTCCGAGTAACTGCGACATACAAGTGTTTCAATTCAGAGCGTAATATACTGTGCTTCGCGTCATCAGAACATGGGCAAGACCATTGAGAGCTGTTGTCAAGCAAAGCTTGCTCCTTCACGTATCCATAGATGAAACCCTCCATTGACTTTTCCGGGGCGATGTGCCAAAAAAGTTGTACAATAAGACGTCCCACACAACGTCACAAGCAAAAAAGTTTCTGGTATAAACATCTTATTGAAGACCAAAATGACAAATTTTGAGCTCCACGATTACATGAAGAGATCTCAAAACATTTAGGAAGAGAATATTTTGACTTATTCTGACAGACCTGCCAATCATGATCGATCGTTAAGTTGCAAGATTGTTGATATTGTCTATTAGTCTAGAGGATGATGTTGACATGAGCCTAAACAAATTCTACGTAGTAAAAAAGGTGATGGCATTTTGAAATTGTAATTATGAGCATTTTACAAAATAACTGCTAGCAACAAAAATTAGTCTTGACCAAACAATATAAAAAAGGCTCATAAAACAATGGTCCTGCAGTCTATATTGCTGCTCTCGTTGTAATCACATGACAAACAATCCAACCTGAAATTCCAAACCCTTGCACTCCTCTATAGTCAGAATGGCTTTCCCTCTTACAAGGTTTAAAACTTCATTTCGAGAATGATCATCTCAAACCAAAATAACTGCCCTGGTCCAAAGCCAATGAACTTACCGGTAACATCACTGTTACAGAAAATTGACAGTATGGCACTTTCATCATTGTCCGATTCAAGTACAACTGGGCCTTGCCCATATATAAAGATAGTTTTGAGGCTCAAAGCATCAATGGATAAAGGGCAAAAATGGTAAAGAAGGTCAACAACGCTCTGCGCCAGTTTGAGGATACCATCCTGAGTGCGGAAGTTCTAGCTCAAATGGAAAGTCTTAGAAAGACGACCCTTTTTCATTCTGATATCAGGTCCATCCTTCGAATCTATCAAGAACTCTTTGTAGAAAAGGGAGCTTATGTCTTCAAACCTGAAGTCTATTCCCCTTGCAGTAGTTTGCGCAGTGTCACCCGAAAACACAAAGCCATCATCAACATTTCTACAGACATATTTGAACAGTGAAATTTGCCTCATGGAGAGATCCTGCACTTCGTCAATATATACAAAATCCACCACGTTACCAGCAAACTGCTCACAAAAAAGACAGGCGATGAAGATCATTGATGAGTTCAGCCAAATCAAATTCACTATTTTTCAGTTTCATCTTTTCATAATCCTCAAAAGCATCATAAATTTCTTCTCTTTTATGAATACTCAGAGGGGAGGCACGACCCTCTGAAAGTGAAACATAAGCTAGTCTGTCAAGATTGCCATCACAACAATCTGCTGGTCGGACACCACCCTTTATGTTGGACATTATTTCAGTGAAGACTCTGGAAGGATCAAGCCTCCTCCTTATCTTGTCGTTGAAGTGAACCGCACAAAACTTTTCTAATGTAGGCTCCTTTACTCTTAGAAGACTTTGCAAGGCAACTGGTCTGGAATGGTAGGTGTTGGATATTTTTGTTGGGTTTTGGACAACAAAAAACCCCATAAAATATGAATGAGAGTTGTGGGAGAAATAATCCCACATGGGATAGAAGATAGAGGTATAATGGGTTTATATAGTGGAGCATTTCTAATGGGTTTGGGCCCCAAGGGGCACCCCACTTTTGTGGAGGAGAGAGGTCTTGGATAAAGTCGGACCGGTTCCCACGCGCGCTGCCGCCGTCCGCTCAGCTTGGGCCGGGCCAGGGTCCGGATTAAGCCCATCAATTTTTTTTAATTAACATATCCGCTGAAATTTTTTATTTCCTAAATTAATTTTTGGATTGATAATCTATCCTCAAGCCACCGGTTCGTGTTCATTAATTACCGAACAAATGCATTGTTTCGGCATTAACCGAACACCCAACAAAGGTGTTGATTCGGCAATAACCGAACACCGAACAATCATGACTTCGTGACTCTTCGTTTGGACTGTTTTAATATATTTGTTACCGAACAATCATGACTTCGTGACTCTTCGTTTGGACTGTTTTAATATATTTGTTTTCAAATAGAATGCACATATTATTATTCATTTATTCTGTTTTCGAAAAGACTCATCCCATTCACTCTCATTTTGTGCGATAATTCCCGAAGTTGAGTTCGAAGGATTTTCATCGACGAAGTACTACTTCGACGAAATAGCGATCCGTTCTATCCTGGGAGACGATTGTCCACGCAACCTTGGGTACCCGTGGAGGGGACAAATTCGTTTTAAGGACACAACGTGAATTCGTCGGGCTCGAATCAATCATCCAATCAACCATTCGTCAACACTTGATTCAGGTTTGTCTTATTCCTTCATCTTGATTTATGCGAACACACATAGGATCGACAACAATTTTAATATGTTTTGAAATATTAAAAGCTAATTATTGTTCTAATGACTTTTTACTATCATCAATTTTGTAGCGTTTTCTGTCCTTCATTAATATATAATGGTTTTATAATGGTTTTGCAACGGTCAAATAACGGTCATCTTAATGATGAGCTCAGATACTGACTAGCTCAAGAATTGATGAGCTCAGACGTTAGTGAGCTAAGAAGTTGATGAGCACAAACGCTGGCTAGCTCAAAAGCTGACGAGCTCAGATTTTGGCTAGCTCAAAAGCTTATGAACTCAGACTTTGAGGAGAGTCTCAGAAGCAATGGTGACGAGCTCAGACTTTGGCGAGCTCGGTCTTTGAGGAGAGTCTCAAAAGCAATGGACTTGTAACGGTTTTCTTAAAAGCTTCTTCTTAATAGCTTTGTGACTTGCGATTTATTTCTTCATAAATCGTCCTTTTCTACAACAGTTTTCTAAGGGTTTTCCAACGGCTCTATTTTTATCTTGAATATAAATTGAACTTCAGGCTATACTCCGTGTGAGAACTACAAAGAGGATTTCCTTACATTCTGGTCTTTTTTCTTGCTGGGTTACACACATAACGTTGTTCCTATTCCTTCTGATATTCAGTGTGGAATATAGAAGAAGGTCTGTTGTATCTTGGGAGGATAGCCGCTATAAGCCTTACACACTGACTTTCGTACTCTGAGGGGCGGAATTATTCTTAAGGACAATGCTTGCACGCCTCAGACGATTCTTATTATTTCATCATTTTTCCATCAAAATTTCACAACAATCTTAAGGATAAGCCTCTGATGGATACTCCTGTTGATGCCAATGCCATCACAATTGCTACCAACGCCGCCGCAGTTGTTGTCAACGTCACCGCTTGAGATGCATCTATCTTCGCCACTCCAGTTGCGCTGCCACAACAACCACATATGTCCTATACTAAACCATTTCCTGGCATATCAAAGATTGAAGTTTTTAACGGCAAAAATTTCAAAAGGTGGTAGGAAAGAGTTTTCTCTATCCTAGATGTGCATCGAGTGGCTTTCACACTTATAGAGGCTGAACCAAACGAAAAAAAATACGCGAGAACAGTGGATACATGCTAATAAGGTATGTAGGCACACAATTATTAGTACACTTTCTAATGAATTGTTTGATGTCTACAACCCGTACAAGGAAGCAAAACAAATATGGGAATCCATGATTGCAAGGTGCACTGACGAAGATGTGGGTAGACAGAAGTTAGTGATCGAAAATTATTATCAGTGGTAAATGTCCGATGATAATGAGATCAAGACACAAATCAATAAATATCAAAAGCTTATAGAGGACTTGAAAGGGGAAAATATCAATTTGCAAGAAGAATTTGTTGCGGGTTTGCTGATTGAAATATTACCTCAATCATGGAATGACTAAAAACAACAACTCAAGCACAAAGACAAGCAATTGTCACTTGCTGATCTAGTTGTCCATATTATCATTGAGGACACAACTCGAAAGGAGATCAAAGCTTCCAAACCTAAGAAGATTGCTACAAGGGCAAATTTGATGCAAGGCAAACCTCAACATTGCCAAAGCAGGTACTATAACAAAAAAACCTGATTACAAACCCAAAGTTACTCACCCCATCTTCAAAAGGAAAGGCTCTTGTTTTGTTTGTGGTAAACCAGGTCATCATGCAGCATAGTGCAGAAAGCACATAATGGGAAATGATAATCCCGCTAAACCAAAGTTAATTTGGTTGAAGCAGATGACCCTAATAACATCATTGTTGCAGTCATTTCCCAAGCCAATATTGTGGCCAATGTGTTGACGCCTAAATTTTGATTTTTCTTTTTATATATATTATTGCAAAAAATGAGAATTTATTCTCACAAAAAAATTTCCTCGTAATTTGCATATTTTGTTTCATGCATTATATTTGCATCAATTTAGACTGGCAGAGGAATTGGGCTTCAATTGAAGAGTGACGGACCCGAATTTACTTGAAAATTTGGCTAGCCCATGGTGACGTTTTTATTGGGCCGAAAATTCAAAGAGTCTTAACCCATTGGGACTCTTCAATATTTTGAAAATTAAGAGTTTTAAGTAATTAAAACTCTTAGATTCAGAATTTCTAATCTAATGGCTCTAATCTAATCCTACCTTAGTTAAGTTTAATCCAAGGGCCATAATAACTCATACTCCTACTAGGATTGGGATTGGCCTTAACTCTATATAAGCAACCTTAGCTCTAGGGTTAAAAAAAAAGAAAGAGGGAGAAAAAAAGTTCAGATTTTTAGAGAGAAGCACTTGAAAAAATTTCTCTGATTTTGTAAGTCATTAATCACAAGCTCCAGCGGTGCCGTCGCTCGTTTGTTCGTTCTCGAGGCATTGTCCAGCACTGTTTTGGCATCAAATAGGCTCAAGTTGCACTCAACGAACTAAGAGAAAAAAAATACTACTGTTCACTGCTTAATACCTCATCATTAGGCTGTAAATCAAGCTCAAAACGTGCAACTTTGGACAAAATTTCCAGATTGTACGCGCGCTGGAATTTGGCTTGGAAAAAGGTAAAATTTCTGAATTTTTTGCAATTCGTGCTTGTTTTACTTGGAAAACATGCATGTACATTATATCGTTTTTGATGAGCGTATTTGATTTGCAATTTAACCCTTTCATTAAGTTGTGCTAAAAACAGAAAATTGAGTTTCTTTGCTAACAAATTCCTGATTTTTTTGGATAAATTCATTAGATCATGAAATTGTTTGAATAATCTTGAGGATTTATGCAATTTGATTGGAAAAAATCTTTTCTCAAAGTTAAAACTTGTTGGGTAATTTTCTAAGATTAAATTGGATTAGTTAAAAAAAAAAGAAAAGGAATTTTTGTGAACCAAAGATTGATTTTCTGCACATGTGTCACTTGGTTGAATTTGATACGTCCATGAATGAGTCTTGCTTCGAATTTTATCTCTTGAGTGGTTGAGTTGTCTTATCTTGTGGTTTTATTGATATTATCTCTATGTTGTGGATGAGGTTTATTAAATTAAACTTCATCTAATCTTTGAGAAGAATTTGAATTGGATAACGTCAGACTTGTTGCGGATAATCCTTTGGTTTGAATGTTTATCTCTAGTATGTGAGTTGATTGGAATGTTATCTGGTAGATATCTTATCTCCTATAATGCTCTTTGAAGTTATTTGATTAAAGATAAGATAAGATTCAATCAAATGTTTATCCAAATTTTTTGAGAATTATCTAAAACTCTTTGCAAATCCTTGAAGATAATTTTCTCAAAAAATTAAATCAATCTTTGGACTGGGAAAGTGGACCCCACTTGAGCATTTTGGTTACCCCTTTTATTTTTCCTAAAAAAAAAATTAAATTAAATTGCTCACTTTGCTTTTTATTTTTTGCCATGTTTGTTTGATTGCTTGATTGTTATAAAGTTTGCACATCTTTAAACAAACATGCCCATAATATATGCTCCCTTGTGCCTAGACCCTTCGGAAAATAAATTGCATGCCTTAGCCACGATCTTGTGGAATGGGACGGTAATTTAGCATAGAATTTTGTGTTCTTCCCTTTGGTAATAAGGGACGATGTTATTCTATACAATTATTCGCATACTGGCTCGAATCTCCAAGGACGTAGTGGATAAAATTCTTCTCTAGCCCAGATCTTTGGGAATGAGTGAATTTATCGGAAAAATAAAAATTAAAAGGTATATTATGGGCATTTTTGTTTATTTTTGTTCAATTTTGATTGTTTGCTTCATTAAATAAAAAACCCCCAAAAAATAACTCTCCTTTTTCATAGTTAATCATGCCAAAAGTCCATTTTTATGTCATAAATATCATCCAATATAAGTTAAGACTTTGAGAAATCATTTTCTTAGATTAAATTGGATGATAACTCTTAAGGCATGTTTTCATAATAGTTGTCATTTAATCCGAAGGGTAAAAAAAAAATCATTTTTGCAGATACATGGTCACTCATGTCATTTTCAAAGGAAAAGTGATTCAATTCACAATCATCAATGGAAAAGGATTTTTCATGAAAATTGGTACCGAAAGGGCATTTATTTTTCCAAATTAATGTAATCAAATCTCTAGACTCATTTTCTCTGATTTGCAGAAATAAATTAATTCTCCTGTTAATTTATTTAGGTTTCTAATTGACCTACCAAGAACAATTAGTGGCGACTCCAAATTGAATAAACTTTGCATGAAAAGAACCTAAGTTGCGATTTGGAAGGACTTGGGAGGGTCTGAATTAGGTTAGTCAATTAACCTAATAATCCGTTAGCCTTGATTTTCAAGTCGCGACACAATGTGAAAGAACGGGCGGTAGACTTAGGTGCTACCAAGCACATTTGTGCAAACAAACATACCTTTTCCTCCTACACACTAGTAGGGGAAGGAGAAGAGATTATTTATCTAGGTGATTCAAGAATAGCGCAAGTTCTTGGTAAAGGGAAAGTCCTTCTCAAATTCAGATCCGGCGAAACTTTGGCATTGAATGGTATACTGCATGTCCCTAATATAAGGGTGAACCTGGTTTCGGTAGCTCTTTTGGGAAAGGTTGGGGTGAAGTTGTCAGTCGAATCGGATAAGATTGCAATGACAAAAACAACGTCTTTGTGGGAAAGGGTTATTATAATGAGGGTCTTTTTGTTCTTAACGTTTCCAATGTTATCGATGAAAATGCTACTTCTTTCGCTTACTTGGTTGAATCTATTGACTTGTGGCACGGTATATTAGGAAATGTTAATGTTTCTTATATTAAGAAAATGAAAAAAAAAGGTTTAATTTCTAAAATGGAAAATCAACATTTTAATAAATGTATTACATGTGCCAAAACAAAATCTACTAAGAGGCCTTGTATGTCAACAAATCAAGAATCTGAATTGTTGAGCTTAATTCATACTGATCTAGGAGATTTAAAACAAACTATGACTAGAGGAGGTAAACAATATTGCGTGACTTTCATCGATGATTATTGGAGATACTAAAGTTTATTTACTTAGACATTAAGATGAAGCTTTTCATATGTTTCTTTTATATAAAGCTGAGGTAGAAAATCAATTAGAAAAAAGGATAAAAAGAGTTAGATCAGATAGAGGTGGAGAATACATCTTGCTTAATGAATTTTGTGAAAAGGAAGGAATAATTCATGAAACTACCCATCTGTATTCTCCTGAATCAAATGGTGTAGCAGAAAGGAAAAATAGGACATTAAAGGAAATGATGAATTCTATGCTTATTAGTTCTAAAGCTCCTAATAAATTATGGGGTGAAGCTATATTATCTGCTTATCACATTCAAAATAGAATACCTCATAAGAAAACCGGTAAAACACCTTATGAATTATGGAAGGGTTATTCTCTTAATTTAAAATATCTAAAAGTGTGGGGGTGTCTTGCTAAGGTTATGCTTCCTAATACTAAGAAAAGAAAAAAAGGCTCTAAAACATCTGATTGCATGTTTATTAGTTATGCTAAACGAACTACTGCATATAGATTTCTTTTATTAAAAAGTGATGTGCTTGATAACAATACAATTGTTGAGACAAAAAATGCGAAATTTTTTGAGCATATTTTTCCGTTACGAATTGAAACTGTTTTCCCTACATCTCCTCATAAAAATTATTTTGAAAATTCAAATGATGAATTGCGTAGGAGCAAAATAATAAGGAAAGAAACTTCTTTTGGAAAATATTTTTATACTTATCTTATTGATAACAATCCCTTAAGTTATTATGAAACCATATCTTCTAAAGAAAGTTATTTCTGGAAAAAAGCCATAAAAATTGAGATTGACTCTATTAACCCTAATGGTTCTATTGATAAATATAAAGTAAGATTTGTTGCAAAAAGTTTTACTCAAAAACAAAACATTGATTATTTCAATACCTTTGTTCCAGTAACAAGAATTTCCTCTATACGTGTTTTATTTGCATTAGCTTCAATTTACAAACTTGTTGTGCACTAAATAGATATTAAAATAGCTTTTCTAAATGGTGATTTCCTTATATCGCTTAAAGCAAGTGCCAAAACAATGATATGAAAAATTTGATCAAGTTCTAGTTAGTAATTGATTTTTCTCCATCGGAGTTGATAAATGAGTATACACGAAAATTGTTGATGGTGAATGCATAATTATTAGCTTATATGTTGATGACATGCTTATTTTTGGTATGTGTATTAATGTTATGAATGAAACAAAATATTTCTTGACTTCAAAATTTGATATGAATGATTTGGGAGAAGCTAACGTTATTTTGGGAGTTAGAATTGTAAGAAGTAATCGTGGCATAATGCTTACGCAAGAACATTATGTGGAGAGACTACTTAAAAAATATGAGCACTTTGATGTCACACTTGTGAGTACTCCTTAGTGAAATATATAAAAGATAGTGTAGCTCAGTCTAAGTATGCTCAAATTATTGGGAGTCTGATGCATTTAATGGACTGTACTCAACCCGATATAGCTTATGCTATACGTAGACTAAGCAAATATACACAAAATCCCAATTATGATCAATGGATTGCCTTGAATAGAGTAATGAAATATTTGAGAGGAACCATAAATTATGGTATCCTATATAGTGAATTTCCCACTGCATTAGAAGGATACAGTGATGCTAACTGGATTTCAGATTCAGACGAGGCAAAATCCACTAGTGGATATGTATTCCCCCTTGGTGGAGGTGTTGTAACATGGAAGTCAGCCAAACAAACGATAATTACTAAGTCCACCATGGAGTTAGAGTTGGTAGCTCTCGAATTGGCTGGTAATAAGGCTGAGTGGTTAATGAACTTCTTAGCAGATATTCCTTTGGGAATGAAACCAACACCTTCGGTGTCTATTCATTATGATTGCCAAGCGGCAATAGACATTGCAAAGAATAAAACTTTTAATGGTAAAAATAAACACATCCAGTTAAGGTATGATGTGATAAAGCATATGCTTAAGGATGGAATAATGTCCATCGATTATGTGAAGTTAGAAGTGAATTTGGCCAATCCTCTAACTAAACCTTTGGGAAGGAAATTAATTTTTGATACATCGAGGGGAATGGGACTTAAGCTAGTTGCTGAAAATCAATAGTGATCGTAACCCAACCTATGTGATTGGCGATCCCATGAATTAGCTTTATATGGGTAATAACAAGTCACTTGGTCTTGCGATGCACTATAAAATTTATGTCCCTCCTAAGGTGAGTATAGTAAAAGACTGCTAGGAAAAAGAGGTTGAGCTAAGCTCTTAATGAATTCCATAGCTATTGTTAGTGGTGCATTAAGTTGCAGAATACACTTGATGGAATCACCTATATAAGTGTGGAGTGGGGCTACTTCTATGAGATTTTTGGCAAAAATTTCTAGAGCACTTATGAATAAACCAAGCATGTGCATGCCATATTAGCGCAAAACTGCGTCGAATAATAAACATTGTGGGAGTGTAATGTGATTGGTGAAAATCATAATTCACAAAAAGGAGTTGTTGGTTCATAGAAGTTTTAAACTTCACCAATGATTTCGTGAGTTATATTTCATTCATTCTAGGGCAGGTTCGTAGCCTAATAAGCATTAGTTCCGATGCATTACGCTCCAATAACCAAACTTTATTTCAATTTTATCTTTTCAAAACTTTTTTAAATATGTGGGGGATTGTTGGATATTTCAATATGTTTTGAAATATTAAAAGCTAATTATTGTTGAAATGACTTTTTACCGTCATCAATTTGTAACGTTTTCTATCCTCCATTAATATATAACGGTTCTATAATTATTTTGCAATGGTCAAATAACAATCATCTTAATGATGAGCTCGGATGCTGACGAGCTCAGAAGTTGATGAGCTTAGACGTTAGTGAGCTAAGAAGCTGATGAGCTTAGATGTTAGCGAGCTCAAAAGTTGATAAAGTCAGACTTTGAGGAGAGTCTCAGAAGCAATGGTGACGAGCTCAGACTTTGAGAAGCTCAGAAACTGGCGAGCTCAGTCTCTGAGGAGAGTCTTAGAAGCAATGGTCTTGTAACGTTTTTCTTAAAAGCTTCTTCTTAATAGCTTTGTAATGTGCAATTTATTTCTTCATAAATCGTCCTTTTCTATAACGACTTTCTAATGAATTTCCAGTGGCTCTATTTTTATCTTGAATGCAAATTGGACTTTAGGTATACTTCGTGTGAGAATTACAAAGAGGATTTCCTTACATTCTGGTTTTTTTTCTTGATGGGTTAAACACAAAATATTGTTCATGTTCCTTCTAATATTTAGTGCAGTATATAGAAGAAGGTCTGTTGTATCATAGGAGGATAGCCGCTAGAAGCCTTATGCATCGAGGTTCATACTCCGAGAGGTGGAATTATCCTTAACGACGGCGCTTGCACACCTCATACGATTCTCATATTTCATCATTTTCCCATCAAAATTTAACAATAGTAGGATTAGCCATGAGAAAACTCCCTTAGATCGGGAAACCTTTGGAAGAATGAAACCCCAACTGTTCCATCTAGCGTCATAAGAAGCTTAAGAAAAGTGATGATAAGGTGATAAGAGTTGGGACATATATCTTCAAATGAATCGGATATCCTTGAATAATGCTGCATCATTAACAATCTAATCGACTGAAGAGCTTTCTACTCTATGTTATGCACCAATGTTATAGCTACAGGATTAATTAAGCTAGCATTTAGAATTGAAAATTTGTACTTAACAAACTTACCAAATAGCTACAACTACACATGCAATCTCATAATTTCTACTTCTAGGTAACTAACAACGAAAAGGGAATTAGAACAGGTTGGTGCACCATGATTGTAATGATATACTACGAGACATGGATAGCGTTTACATCAGGTGGCAATGAAAATCTTCCCCCATACCAAAATTTATAGAACCGACAGTGGACAAACGATTAAAACATTGGTATAAACACATGAATTATTTGTCGAGAAAGATTCTTAATTTTATTTCTAGAGTGGCCCTTTGAAAAGTACAAATATTTCAAAATTGTTACTGTATTAAATTTGAAAATCTATTTATGCATCTTTCATTTTTGAGATGGATGTCGCGACCCTCTAAAAAATTTTATCTTCAAAAGGGTTAACGGATTATTAGGTTAATTAGATTTGACTAACCTAACGCGGACCCTCCCAAACCCTACCGAATCGCAACTTTGGATTTTTGTTTTAAATGATTTTTAAATTTGGAGTCGCCACTAATCATTCTTGGTAGGTCGATTAGGAACCTAAATAAATTAGTGGAAGAACTAATTTATTCCTGCGAACCAGAGATTATGAGTTCGGGGACTTGGTTACATTAGTTAATTAAAACTAATGCCCTTTCGGTACCTTAATTTCATGGATATCCTAATTCGGCAACTCAGGCTTGGTTTATTTCTAAGGCTCTAGTAGGGTATTCTCTTTTGTATTTTCACTTTTTTAAAAAGGATGCATGGATGGTATATATTTTTTATTTATTATATTTTTTTAAGTGTTAAAGATTCCCTGAAGCCGAAAGAGAGAGTGTGTTAACGACTTATGTGCAGTATTACGACCTACTCATCTTTTGGGTCTGATGATTCAAAAATTAAATTATAGGAAGTACATGATAGTGAATAAACACCTCCAATGGGAGGTTTAGCATTGGCTTGACTCTTCCCTTTGGGATTTAAGGTACAGGTATTTAATTTGCAAGTATTTAAACTACTGTAAGTAAAAACCTCCAATGGGAGGCTAAGCATTGGCTTGGCTCTTCCCTTTGGGATTTAAGGTACAGGTATTTAAGTTGCAGGTATTTAACTACTGTAAGTAAAAACCTCCAATGGGAGGCTAAGCATTGGCTTGGTTCTTCCCTTTGGGATTTAAGGTACATGTATTTAAGTTGCAGGTATTTAACTACTGTAAGTAAAAACCTCCAATGGGAGGCTAAGCATTGGCTTGGCTCTTCCCTTTGGGATTTAAGGTACATGTATTTAAGTTGCAGGTATTTAACTACTGTAAGTAAAAACCTCCAATGGGAGGCTAAGCATTGGCTTGGCTATTTCCTTTGGGATTTAAGTTGTAGGTATTTAACTACTGTAAGTAAAAACCTCCAATGGGAGGCTAAGCATTGGCTTGGCTCTTCCCTTTGGGATTTATGGTGCAGATATTTAAATTGCGGATGGACTTTGTCCTCTCCATTCTGGGGTATGAATTCTTTAAAATGAAATACAACAAATTGATTCAACAATTTGAAATTTGTGCACGCTTGAGGACTCCTCCAAGCCGATTTTGTGCTTCCATAGGGTTGACCATTGATATAGAGCTGTGGCTTCCTGACATAAAATAAAGTGAAGTGTCAGTATACAAAATATGTGCTAATCTACACCTAAAACCAGAAGAGAGGAAAGACTACTTATCTCCCGTTTTTTTGGGAGGGATTTCTATAATTGATTTTCGCTCTCTATGTTCCCAATATAGAGAGTTTCTTTTGAATTAAGAGGAACTTTTAGTCACAGATCAGTTGAGAAATCGGTGGACAGCTTAGGAGCTTGTCTGGGCCGATTTTTGCATCTCTACGAGATTTTTGCTGTTGACATAGAGATATCCTTCTCCTGACATTAAATATGGGAAAAAATGGAGGTAGGAGAAAGTGCATACAATTTGTGCTAATTTGCGACTAATACCACAAATAAATGAATAAATAAAAACACTTAGCTCGAATTTGCTTGCTCGTTGACGAGGATGAACTCTTGATTTATGTTGATCGATGAAAGAATTTGTGATGATAACCCCTAACTTTAAACTCCAATCATCTTCAAAATTCTCTCTCTCTTTTGGTATTTTTTTCTCTCTCAAATTTTTCTTCAATCTCTCAAAACCCTCTCAAACATCCAAAATTTTCTCTAAAAAAAAATCTCTCAAACACTTCAAATTTTCTCTCCCAAAAAATTTTCATTAAACTCACTTCTTCCTCCTTTTATAACCCACTTATCTATCTCCCATTCTAACTTTTCCACTAACTCCATCTTCCATTCTAATTTCTCCACTAACTCTTCTTCATCTCAACTTCCCTTCTCTATCTCTATCTCACATTCTAATCTCTTCACTAACTCTTCTTCATATTCATCTTCCCTTCTCCATATTTATCTCCCATTCTAAATTCTCCACTAACTTTTCTTCATCTCCATCTTCCCTTCTATTCTTATCTTATTTTCTCCAACCATTCTTCTCCATCTCCTCTTCTCCATCTTCCCTTCTTTATTCTAATTTATCCACTAACTCTTCTTTTTGTTATTTGCAAAATAATCCCTCAAGAGTTAGGTATTTGCACTCTAGTCCCTGAATTTTAAGTATTTACAATTTAGTCCCTGAAAAAATATTTCTTTAAGTCTAAATCTCCTCACAATTTTTGACATACCTTCCCTATACTTAGTCAAAATTCACCACATGTCAAATTTAAGCTCATTTCTTGCCAATGAAAATAATGCATAATTTTATTAAATCCCTTTTGCACAATTGAGTCATTTTGGGTATAATTTGGGCCAATATAAAAAATTTAAAATATTAGAGAACAATGTCACAACTCCTAAAAGTGAAAAAATGAAAATAAATTGACTCAAATTGAATTTTTTAGGCCCGGTTCGAGATTATGCTCGTGAAGGAATACACGACCCCGAATTAGATTTTTTAAATTTGTGATGGCCAACATGAAAAGGGATTTAAAATAAAAATATTGACTATTTATATATATTTTTGTGGCCTCAAATGCTATTATTTATTAAATATTCTCATAATTTCTAAAATATTTAAACAATATATATATATATACAAAAAATTATTTTTTTGTTCGAAAATAGTTGCCTAAGCTTGGCGAAGGCTCCAAACTTGATTTTTCAATTTTCTCATTTTTCTTAATTTTTTGTTTTATGAATTTTCGAAAATAAAAATACCGAAAAATATTGAAAATATGAAAAATTATTTTTTGGTCAAAATTGGTTCCCTAAGCTTGGCTAAGGTTCCCAAAGTTGATTTTTCAATTTTATGAATTTTTATGGATTTTCTATTAATTTTCGAAAATAAATAAATAAAAAATACGTAAAAATACTGAAAATATGAAAAATCGTTTTTTGATCAAAATTGGTTCCCTAGGCTTGGCTAAGGTCCCCAAAGTTGATTTTTCAATTTCATGAATTTTTATGGATTTTTTATTACTTTAGCAATAGAAAAAATGATTAAAAATCAGGTGTCAACAATGGTCTAGATATATATTTTTATTAAACTTATGTTTGTTGAAGCTGTTGTGAGATTTTATAGGATCACTGCCAACTGTTCCAAAAACGTAAGTTGTTGGATGAAGTGGTGGCTTAATATTTAATTACTCTAACACTCATCCTCATACTTAGTCTAGTCTTTTTGTCCTAGTACTAAGCATGGAAATATATCATTGAGAAGAAAAATAGGGGCTTAGAAAGATTTGAACTCAAGACTTCTTGCTCCAACACCATGTGAGAAAGTCCAACCTAAACGCCACACAAATATAAAGAGCATATAGGATCATGTTGTCAAGTAATGTGGGACAACAACTTTAACACACGACACGTGAAATTTTGACTAATGAGGGTGGGTCCACATACGTAGATAACAATGGCTTTGATACTCTGTTAGAAGCTTTTGGGTTGGATATTCTATAGGATATCAGAGCTAGTGTTGTCTCTTTTGTGAATGTGCTTCCACCGCCCATTAGTAAAATTTCACGTATTGCTCGTAATTCGACTTGTACATGAGAAGAGACATTCAAGTCATTGTCTCACATCACCTGACAATGGATCTTATATGCTCTTTATATTTATATGATCTCCCCCACCTATCAGCTTAAGCTTTTAGGTTGGATATTCTGACATGCTATCAGAGTCGGTATTGTTTGCTCATAATTCGGCTATGTGGGTCCACCTAGTATTAGTCAAATTCCAAGCACTGCTCATAATTCGGTTTACACATGAGAGAAGGTGTTAATGTTGTTGTCCCACATCGCTTGAGAACGAGTCTTGTATACTCTTTATATTCATGTGATTTCCCTCCATCCAATAGCTTAAGCTTTTGGTTGGACTTTTTATCAATGTTCATCTGTAATTTGCGTGGGTTTATGAGAGGATTTGTTGTCCTTGTGCCGAGTAATTCACTGCTTCACTCTAGCACATTGGCGCTGCCTCGCATAAAGCGCGAGAGACAAAGACTCAAATGTATAAGATGGCTTGTTGTCCCTTTAGAGGGTGATGCATCCAGCTACCCTATAAGGCAAGAATTCACCTCACGAGGTAGGGCATCGTGCAATGGAGCCACCTTGCCCTGGCCGGGCACGAGGCAAGAAAAATAAAATTCTTTATTGTATGGGACAAGGACGTGGAATGTGATTCTTGGCCTCTTCCTGCCTTATGCCCATCTTCGCCAATTGGAGGGGAGATTACCAAAAAAGTTCTAAATCTATTTTGCTTGTGTCAATTCAGTCGTAAACCTTTTAATTTGGCTAATTTAGTCATAAATAATTAGCCAATATAGTCATCTAGGTTGGAAAATGACGATGTGGTAGTCTAGTCAATGCTGACCATGCTACATAGGACAATTGTGACTAGACCGCCGTGTTAGTGTTATTTGGCCAAATTAAATTGGCTAATTATCAAAAGGTTTAGACTAAATTGGCAAATGGTCAAAAGATTTAGAACTAAATTTAACAAATTAAAAATTTTATGACTAAATTGGCACAAGTGCAATAAATTTAGGATATGTTATGTGGGCGTTGCTGCGGAGGACTACTGGTGTCCACATTAGTGGATGTTGGTCAAAATTGATCAGAATGACTATATTGACAAATTATGAAATGATTTAGTCAAATTAAAGGGTTATAAGTAAATTGACATCAATATAATAGATTTAAAACTTTTTTGATAATTTTTTCGGGTAAAATGAATCTAGTTTTCTTATTTTTCGACCCATGATTCTCAATATTTTGACAATTAAGTCTGACTAGAACATGATAAATGTCCTAAAAGTCTAAAATCTATTGTGCGATGTCCAATTCAATCCTAATCTTTTCAATTGGCCAATTTAGTCATAAATATTTTTTTAATGAATTGTTGATATAATCCTTGCAACTAATGTTGGTTGAAAATGAGAAATGACAGCCATTTTCGACCAACATTAGCCAGAAGGACTACATGAGTAATCATCAAAAGGTTTAGGACTAAATTGGTCAAACCAAAATACTTAAAACTAAATAGGTTGGCATACTATAGGTTTATTAGTGACAATTGTTCCATATAGAGCATGTCCATTGATTTTCCTCTTGTATTAATAATGGTGTTTCTCCATACTCCTCAATATTTGGCAAAGTTTTCATGACATCATAATAACTACATTCAACTTCAAGCTACTCGAAATACTCCCTTAGTTCTTCCAAATCAAAGCAAGTGCATTGCTCTTTACATTTTAGGGATAACATCTCAGTGGTGCCACAACTGAACTTCCAAGAGTTTTGAGTCTTGACATCACTCAACCAAAATACGGAGGCTTGAAATCATATAGCCATCGAGCTGATCAAGTATCTCTTCGAAAAGCCGATTAGGCCGAATTGCTAGACCAGTCCTTAGCACAATAAAAGCTGCTCAGGAGGTGAGTTATTTTAAAATTTTGTGGAACTATTTAGACCACATAGTAATGCCATCCTTAATTCTCCATCAAGAGCCAGATTCGGTTCATTTTCGTGCTTATCCATCTCTATATAGGTGACTTTCCTGTAATGGAATCGCCCTTTGTCGTCTGGCGATGGGACAAATAGATAAGTTATGTACTCCCCCATACACATAATATGTTCTAAAAGGTTGGATATCAAATAGTAAGTAAGATGCACAGAGAAAGTTGCATTTCCTTTCTCATCCTTCATTGTTCAGCGAGGCAAAAAGAAGGAACATTAAACTGCAGCCAAGAAAAACTAGTTAGCAGTTCACACCTAGAACTTCAGGAAATCTATAGAATAATATGCTTTCTGTCGAGATATCTATTTTTCTTCACTCTAAGAACTATTCTACTGAAGTGTTCCACATGTATTTATAAAAATGGGAAGTGCTTATTGATTCCAACAGGATAAAACTTTCACTTGCGCTGTATCTTGGACAATGAAGAGAAGATTCATCTCTTTTTGCCTCCTTTCCTCTTCTTTCTACCTTCGGACTTGCAATCTCCTTTGTTCTTGTTCTCTGCACCAACAGTCTACGAAAATGAAGACGATAAAGCTTGCGCATCCTTCTTCACTTCACTGGTATTTTGAGCTTCGGCGATTTCGCTTTCCTCTTCTTCATTCACTAAGCCCAACTCTTGTCCCTATAAGGTACGGTTTGCTGGGGTAGAGTTGTGTGCTTCATGGTTAAAATAGGATGTAATAGTGCAAGGACTTTGAATTACCTTCATGGTCGAGGTGGTAGAGACATATTCCATCCATACATCCTTTGCATTAGTTACTGCCTCCAATGAATCCAAGCTTTTCCGTGAATGGTCATGCTCCAACGGCAATGTGTTTACACCATCCAAAGGCAGAACTGATGCCAGAACACTGTTGGAAAATGAAGACGAATCCTTGGAAACTTCGGTTACATCTTGCAACTTGCAAGGGTTTGCAACGCTTTTGTCTTTGGGGAATAAAACTTTCATAATCTCCCCCTTGCCTTTGTTCGACTTCACGTCTAAAATGATGGCATGGGGACACATCAAATTTGAACAATCGACAGCAGAATTGGTAAGTACTAGGGGATTGTCAACTTTTTTGAATGCTTCAGTTAAAACACTGATTGAGATTTCCTGGAAGTTTTGCTTCTGCCAAAGTGAATGAATATGACAAAATTCCGAAGGTAACTGCCCAGCAATCCAACTCTTACATAGTAAAACAACAAGAAAATATGGACTAATGCCAAAATTTAAGTGAAGTAAACAAACCAACAGAACCAACTTCAAGACCAATAACGGGTAGTACTTTGTCACATTAAGGTTCCATCTTTTAATCCATTCTATGGTTTCATCCTTGTCACAAAGAAGCTGCTGAATAATACTAGTAATAAACCCAATGATGAGCTCAAAGCAATTTTCTAGGTTGAAAGTATAGCTAGTGTTTGCTAAACCTTCATGGCAGATAAACCATTTAATTAGAGAAGACTTGGTTGCGTAAAATTGCCCTTTGGAGTAAGATAACAAAATCAAAAGTCATTCCAATAGATACAAGAAAAAAATTGGAGTAACGTAGGCTCTTTCAATGCTCCAATTAGCATTGTAAGTATCTGCTAAAGCTTGATAGAGGTTCTAAGTCAACGATAACTCCATGGGCTTATTACTAATGATGGACTGAGGAAGGTATGGTGGTACATCCCGACACTAACATTCCATGAATGCCTTCCATGACATATTTCCCTCGATAGATTCAACAATTTTCATATATAACTCATCGTCAAGCATTCTAGACGCAAGAACCAACGTCGCTAGCTCACCCATCCTCCCACGTGAAAAATGATTGTTCAAAATTCTCATGGTCATCGTTTCTCTCAGTAGATGACGAGAAGCCTTGCTTCCTCTTATGGATATCATATTCTTTGTCGACGATATTTGCCAGTCAAGAGAAAATATGTGATCAAAGTGCCTCTTACTGGATGTTTCAATGAAACACTTCAATGCCCTATCATACTGGAAGGAGTGATTTAGAAAATTGAGTTCTCGAAGGAAGTTTATAGCCTCATGTAAGAAAGCAAGACATCTGCTTTGCTAGAAGTTCGACAAAGAACACCTCAAGGAAAACTAATAAAGTGCATCCAATTTGTGCAGGAGCGCCATACCAATAACAGCAAGCTAGATACTAATACTTTTGAGCTACCTAGACTAATTATTGAGTTCCAAAGCAACAAATAGTCCATTTTATCGAAGAAATCTTTTATCTATGTTTCTGACCCAATCAGCATCTGGGTTTAGTAGATCATAAGTTCCTTACTTCCATTGCTCCAAAACACAAAGTAATTCAAATAAAACTCTCAACAGCACCTATTTTCCTCTTCCTGCAGCCACTCCGCACATAGTACACACTTAATAATTCTAACAATTTGTTGAAGTTATTACCCAACATTGCATAATAATGAATTTTATATGTTCTTTATATTCATGTGGTCCCCCTCCACCTATCAACTTAAGTTTTTAGGTTGGACTTTCTAACATGGTATCAAAGTTAGAAACTTTGGTAAACCATTGTTAGTCTTGCACTCTTTGTTTCTATCTTATATTCACCATGTCTAATAAAACCCCCGAGAGTGCTCCTAGTTGGAGCAAATTATATGTGCTTTCCTACTGCTAAGGATTTGGATTTTTGGGGGAGAGCATAAATCAAATGTATTCTGATTTGGGGAACCAATCCCAAATTTATGAGCTAAACTTGCAGCTTAGTGAGATCCAGCAAGGAGGCGATACGGTCACAAAGTATTTCAATGTCTTAAGAAGGCTATGGTAGGATCTTTATCTCTTCAATAGTTATGGGTGGAGGCCATTGAAAATTTCCAGCACTGTAAGAAGGTAAATTATGTCGATCGTATTTTTAAGTTTCTTGCAGGCCTTTATAATGAATTTGATGAAGTTAGAGGAAGGGGATACTTGATAGATTGCCCTTCCCACCTATTGGTGAAGTCTTTTATGAAGTTAGAAGAGAAGAAAGTCGAAGGAGGGTCATGCTTGATAAACCCAATACCGAAGCAAAAGCCTCCATTAGAGGACATTCTAATTCCTTGGCTTTGGTTCGTTTTGAAGCAAATGTTGACAAGCTGAATTCCACTACACACTGGATAGATGGAAGCCTCATGTATGGTGTGATAATTATAATAGACCCCGACATACTCGGTAAAAATGCTAGAAAATTCATGGGAAGCCAGCATCGTCTATGAGAGGCAGCAAGACGTGAAGCAGAACCTATCATTCAGCCAATGAAGCTGAAGCTAATCTATTTAGCAAGAAGCAAATTGATCATCTCCTGCAGCTACTGAAGTCTAATTCAATCCAGGGTAAACCAATAGCATCTATTGTCTAGAAAGATAGTAATGCAAATGCTCTTTCTGGTTTCTCTATTGCTGCCCCTTGGATTATGGATTTGGGTGTCTCTGGCCACATGACAAGTCTTCACAATTTTTCAAATATATTTTCCTTGTCCAAGTAATTAAAAAAAATCTGAATAGCCAATGGTAGTTTCTCACCCATTGTATGGAAAGGCTTTATAAAACTTTTAGATTCTACAGACCTTCTAAATGTCCTACATGTTCCCAAACTTGCCTATAACCTTTCGTCTATTAGCAAATTGTCTAAAGATTCGACATGTCATGTCATTTTCTTTGACTTCCATTGTGAATTTTAGGAGCAAATTTCGAGAAAGATGATTGGCAGTGTTAGAATGATCAATGGTCTCTACTACTTTGATGAGTCCATCTTCGGTAAAAAAAGCTTAGGTGTGCAGTACTTCCTGTTTATCTCTTGTCCAAGAATAGATTTTACTTTGGCATCATAGACTAGAATATCCTAGCTTAAGGGTGTAGTTTTTTCATCACTTCATTGTGAAAGCTGTCTTCTTTCTAAAAGTACTCGAGTTTATTATACTACGAAAACTTATCATGCATCCAAACTTTTTTACTTAATTTATAGTGATGTTTGGGATCCCTTGCCTATTACTACAATGACCGGAAAAAAAATAATTTGTGACCTTCATTGATGATTACGTACGCTTGAGTTGGGTTTATATGATGAATGCTAAGTCTAAGGTTGAAAATTTGTTCAAAATTTTTTATCACATAGTCGCAAATCTCTTTCAAACTCAAATCAGTATTTTGCGTACTGACAATGGCACAGAGTTTTTCAATCAGTGTTTGGGGACTTTTTTAAGGGAAAAAGGTGCACAACACTAATCCTCTTGTCGTGACACACCCCAAGAAAATGGTATTGCTAAAAGACAAAACAGAAATCTTCTTGAAGTAGCTCGTACTCTAATGTTTTCTATGAATGTTCCTAAGTATTTGTGGGGTGAAGCTATGTTGATTATATCATATTTAATTAATCAGATGCCTACCCAGTTTCTTCAATATATCACACCTTTAGAGTGTTTCAAAAAAGAATTACCAACAGCACTTACTCATTCAGATTTTCCTTTATAGGTCTTTAGCTGTACCGTTTTCGTGCATTTACCTGCTCCCTTCCAGTCCAAGCTTGATCTTAGAGTTGTAAAATGTGTTTTCATTGAATATTCTCCATGTCAAATGGGCTACAAGTACTATGCTCCTCAAACCAAAAAAACCTACATTAACTTTGATGTCTTGTTTCTTGAACTACAACCTTTAAAAAAAAATTCTTCAGGGGAAGTAGGATGGTGAAGATAATTTTTTGGGTCGGGATAGTAAAGATAATTTTTTGGGTGTAACTCTTCCTAATTCGATCTCGATTTTGACTACAATCGAATCTTTTCTATCTCTTGTGTCAGCCCAAACACCTTCTCTGCTAAAAAGTATTGATGTTTCAAAGATAGGGGGAGAAAAAGTATTAGACTTTGAGTTTCAAGTTTATTCTAGAAGAAAGACACTTCAAACGGCAAGAGACCATCCCACTTTGGAACCGCATCAATTTGAAGTCCCAAAAGATGACTTCTCTCATCTTTTTGGTAATTTTGATCCCATTTTACCTTCACTATCCTCTTCCGATTTGAACCTTCTATTTAGATGTGGCCGTGGTTCGGAACCACCGGTTTCGGTTCGTGACCTATCATGAACCGGAACTGGAACCTTTAAGGCGGTTCCGGTTTCGGTTCATGAATCGATAGTTCCGGGTCGGCTCAAGACTCAGTTCCGATTCCAGTTTCGGTTTAAAACTAAAACCAGAATCGTTCGGTTCACCACTGGTTTTTAAATAAAAATTTATGAAATAAAAAATAAATTTTTAAATATAAATTGTAATCAATTTTGCGGATCAGGGAAAAAAATGAGAGAGAGGAAAGGGCTTAAACCTAATGAATTATCATTAAGCGCCTATATATCTTCTTGGAGATAGAAGAATCAAAACCCATGTAGTTCTTTTACTTTTGATAATCCCTTAATTATCTCATCATCAATCGTCGCTATCCATAATGGTGGTACTCATAGCGGTGGTATCTCCATCATTGAAGAATTCGGATTCATTATTGCGATCTATCTCTTATTGTCGATATGCAGCCTTTGTCCAATTATCGACACAAGCTTGAGATTCAATCGAATCCCGAGCTAATCTTGAACGTTGGCCATCCAAAATATTACCTCCAGCACTAAATGCTTGTTCAATCGCAACGATTGAGCAAGGGATTGCTAAAATCTCTTTTGCAATGTGAGCTAGTACTGAAAATTGAGTTGAATGACTATTCCACCAGTGTAGAATTTCAAAATCCATGCCTTCTAATTGAGGAAACTCAAATACAGTGGTTAAATAAATCTCTATTTCAAAAATATTTCTCATTATTTCCTTTTATCTTTTTTGCCTATTTATTAGATTTTTGGACCCTCTACCTAGGTGCTTGCCTTGCATGTCACTAGCTTGGAAAGAAGTTTCACTACCATCAACTATATTATATCTATTGCAAAAATCATTATACAATTCTACTATTATATTTTTAACTTCTTTTTTTATATCTCTAATATTCACAGTTTCAGTAAAATGTAAAAACTCATAGTAGGAATTTAAATCATCAAGTAAGCCATCGATTTTGGTATATGGATTCAAAACACAAGCAACCAAATAAATAATATGAATTTTGGTATAATATTGCTTCCATTTTGTTCGCATTGCTATAATAGTCGAATCTAATTGATTATCGTCTTCATTTTCTTCAAAAATACCAGCAATATTTACATAGTTTGTTAAAAATAAATGCGTAGTAGGATAATAAACATCGGATAAAGTATAAGTTGCATTATTAAAAACTTTTAACAAATCTAAAATTCTTTTGCAAATATCCCACTCTTGTGTGTATAAATTATTTTGAGAGACATGATTCGTAAAAAATGTACATAATAAATCATTATATGAAAACGATTAATTAAGCAACTCATATGTAGAATTCCAACGATTTAGAACAACTCTTGGAGATTTTTTTTTATTTTCTTCCATTTTGTTTACAAAATCTTTCCTAATCTCTCATAACTTGGATATGTTTCCATAAATATTAAATTGCTGTTTTTATTGGATGGAGAGAAATTTCAAGAGTTCGTAAACCATCTTGTATACATAAATTTAAAACATGGCAAGCACATCTAATGTGAAATTTTTTTTCACCAAAAGCAGGTTTACAAATTATTTCTAACTCGCGAATGGAAGCGATATTTGCCGAGGCATTATTAAAATAAATTGCAAAACTTTTATTAACCAATGAATATTTTTCTAAAAACTTGCTTAATTATTCTATAAATATAATGGATCGTATGTATTTCATCAAAAAATCGAAATGCAATAATTCTTTTTTGAATGTTCCAATCATCATCTATCCAATAACATGTAATACCCATATAATAATGAATTTGCCAAGGATCACTCTAAATGTCGTCACCTATATGCACACGTCCATTGAAAAATGCAAAAAAAATTTCTCAAATCTTCTTTTCCTTTTTTATAAATTTTAAAAATTTGGCGTTTAAGCGTATTTCTTGAAACAGGTTTTACTTGTGGAGTACATGCATTTTGTATAAAAGTATTAAAACCAAAATTTTCACCAAAATTAAATGGTAAATGTTCAACGGCAGCAAATTTGGTTAATTCTTGCTCATAATTATTTCTATCGTAACGAAACAAATGAGAAGCGTTAGAATCGACAAACTTGAGAATTTGTTGTTGCCTCATGTCGATCCCGAATTTCGTTGGATGTTTTGACACCAGATGTCGTCAATATATTTTATAGCCGCTTCCACTTGTAAATCTGTGTATTTTTTTTGCAATGCTTACATGTGAGGTTATAGTCATTTTCTTCTAGATATTGCTTGGTGAAGTGTTGTCATATGATGGATGCACCCCCTTGACTCATTTTCTTTGTTGTTGACGCTTTTTCGGTTTTAGTAGTTGGATGCAGACTTTCTTGCGTCGGAACGTGCTCGACATTGGGAATAACATTGATATCATCATCGTCATCATATCCCCAATGTGCAAACTCACAAGGATCATGAGAATAATTGGATTTTTCCAAAACCATCGGGTTCTTTCCTTTTTCACTGGCCATTTTTTTAGAAAATTGAGCGGAAGAAGACTGGCAAAATTGAGCAAATTTGAGAGAATTTGAGAAATGAGAGAATTTGAGAGAATTTGCGAGGAAAAAAATGAAAGGTGAAGATGGGTATTATAATAGCTAGGATTATTTAATAAATTAAATAAAAAATGAAATTATTTAATAATTAAAAATGGTTATATAGCCGTTTGGGCCCTCACGGAACCGCTGGTTCGGAACCAGCGGTTTCAGGCCGGTTCCCAAAAATTACAACTCGGAACCGGCCCGTAGCCACCTCTAGTTCTATCCTTGATATTCTAATAGTGCTTTCAAATGGGGTAAGGTCTTGTACTCAACACTCTATTGCAAATCATGTGTCCTATAAAAAGCAGTCACACAATGATAAAACATTTATCGCAAATTTATCTCACATATCTTTTCTATAAATATTCAAGAATGCTTGAATGATCTAAAGTGGAAAGTGACAATAAAGGAAGAGATAAGGGCACTTGAGAAAAATGGCACTTCATAGTTAGTTGATTTACCGAAAGGCAAGAAGATAGTTGGCTGCAAGTGGGTGTTTACAATGAAGTGTAAAGCAAATGTAAGTGTTGAGCGGTACAAGGCTAGACTTATGGCAAAGGGATTCACAAAGACTTATGGAGCTGATTACCATGAGACATTTGCTTCAATTGCCAAGGTAAATCCTATTTGAATTTTATTATCTTTGGCAGCTAATTTTGATTAGCCTTTACATCAGTTGGACATCAAGAATCCTTTTTTGAATTGTAACTTGGATGAAGAAGTCTTGATGGATATGCATCCTGGTTTGGAGGGAGAAGATGGAAAAAAAAAAGAGTCTGTAGACTAAAGAAAGCATTATATAGACTGAAGCAATTGCTTAGAGCATGGTTTCAGCAATTTGGGTATGTTATAAAGAGATTCAACTACTGTCAAAGTCAAGGAGATCACACCCTGTTCTATAAACACTCAAAGAATGATAAAATTGCTATCTTGATTGTTTATGTCGATGACATAATATTGACATGAGATGATATCGGTGAACTAGAAAATTTTAAAAAGAGTTTGGCCGTTGAGTTTGAAATTAAGGACTTGGGTACTTTGAAGTATTTTCTTGGTATAGAAATTGCAATGTCTAAGGTGGGTATATTTGTTAATCAACATAAATATGTGCTCAATTTCCTAAGGGGGACAGGTTTTGCTTGAGTGTGAAGCTGCAGATACACCTGTGGAATCCAACCTAAAGCTAGAACCTGCAAAGAATGAAGAAGTAGTGGATCAAGAATGGTATCAAAGAGTAGTTGGGAGGTTGATTTACTTGTCCCACACATGGCCGGACATAGCCTTTGCAGTGAGCATGGTAAGCCAGTTCATGCATTCACTACGTCCAAAGCATTTTGAAGTTGTTTACAGGATCTTGCGATACTTGAAGGGATGTCTTAGAAAAGGATGTTCAAGAAGCGGGGATATCCACATGTAGAAGTATATATTGATGCAGATTAGGCAAGTAATATTCTAAATAGGAGGTCTACTTCTAGTTATTGCACTTTCATTAGCAATAATCTTGTTACTTAGAGGAGGAAGAAGTAGAATGTAGTGGCAAGAAATAGTGCTAAAGCTGAATATCGATTTGTCGCTCTTGGTATGTGTGAGATGATGTGGATTAAAATTTTTTTGGAAGAACTGAAGGTTTCAAATTCCACACCAATGAAGGTCTACTGTGACAACAAAGTAGTAAATTTAATTGCACATAATCCGGTCCTCCATGATCGTACAAAACATGTGGAGGTGGATAAGCATTTTATTAAAGAGAAGCTTGACAGTGGATAAGTTTACATGCCATATATTCCAACAAATGAACAGGTTACCGATATACTCATGAAAGGGCTACATAAGAAGCAATTTGACAGATTAATGAGCTAGTTGATGATGGAGGATATTTTCAAGCCAGTTTGAGGGGGAGTGTTGAAATAGCTGAGATTTTATTCCCAAAAATCAGCTAGCTGTCTAATTAGTCTTTAATTGATTTCTTGTATTTGATAGTTGTCCAATTAGTCGTATTAGTTAGCTATTATATTTGCTGCGATTGTGAGAATATTAGATTAGCCTCATTAGGAGGAATATTTATCTATTTCCCTTTTTGTTGTATTTTTCTTTTTTGACATTGTACATAACACTTATAAGAAGTAGTCTGCAACCTATTGGAAAGATAAGTAAAAACATATTTCCTCACTTACATCTTCATAGTATCAAAGCTAGTATTGTCCCTTTTATGAATATGCGTCCATCACTCATTAGTCAAATTTCACTTGTTACTCGTAATTCGACTTGCATGTGAGAGGGGGTATTGAAGTTATTATCCCATATTGCCTAATAATAGATCTTATATTCCCTTTATATTCATGTGATCTTCCTCCACTTATCAATTTAAGTTTTTAGGTTGGACTTTCGAACACAATCTTATTTCTCTAATGATTCCAAAAATAGACCAATGAGTCAACGCAAATCTGATTCCCCAACATCTGTCGTTCAGAATACTCTATTGGGTTTACTAGACAATCATATTCGCAACAAAAATTTGAGATATTTCGACGAAGATGGAAGTACAGAATACTTCGCGCCCATAGTGTTCCACCTCTGACACTTCTATTTCTCCTGGAAGCACTCAAATGTTCTTTCATTTCAGCCAAACCGCACTGTTTATTTAACAGAATGCTTGATTCTACAGAAACATATTCATAGAAGGCAAAGCCTCCTCCTTTTGTGCAAACTGCTTCAAGGGCCATCCTTTGCTTCCAGAAGCCCAAAGTGAAAAGAATAACACGTACCACAGGATATTCATCGGCGCTTCTCTGTTTCATCCACTCTTCCCAAGTAGATCAACCTCACAAAGGATGTCACCTTTCATCCTCACAATCTTTGCCGCCTCCAAAAATTTACCAAAATCTTCCTCCATACTGATAAGTTCACCTATCTTGGGAAGCTCTGACGTAGCTACAACAAGAAGAAAAATAAAGAAGCAGCATAAAGCATATAAATTTCTCCATCTTATTGCTTTGAAAGAAATAAAAGAAATTAAAAAGAAGAAAAATGATACCTGTGTTCTCGTATTCCTTCAACGTGTAAAAACACTCCACCGCAGAGTTGGCCATTCCAATTGCTTGATCAGAAGTCCCTTGTGGACATAAAACGTGCTTTGAGATCTGCATCTGCTTTCAAACCGGAGGTCTCAGCCAATTTCTAGCCGTATTGGTATCTTGCTCGTTCAAAGCACATTTTTGCCGGTGGGTAGTTACCCTCACGCAAGAGCTTGCAAAGTTAGACAGAGAGAGTTCAATAGCTTCTTCGGAGAAGGTGAAAAGAAGAAGAATGAAGACTGCCAGAGACCTCATAAACTCCAAAGAGAAAAAGGGTTCAGGATCAGTTATATGTTGTCAGTCACTTTTGTCATTCCAAAATCCCCAGCATTCACACATCATGTTGACTTCAAATGAGGCGCAAATAACAACTCTGTTAAGATGGAAAAGGAAAAAGAAAAAAAAAAAGAAGAAGGGAAAAATAGCGAACCTTAAAACCTTGTGATTGTCATTCCTCTGATGTGCTCCTGACCTGCATTTCTTCGGCAAGGGCACTATCTACCAACCTAACTTGAATAAGGCACTTCTTCTTCCAGTAGTCAAACATTGGTTTGGAGACCTCTAGGGCATTCTCACAAATCCACAATCTCTGTCTTGTCTGAGTAATTGCCACATACAGTCGCTTCAATTCAGAGCATAATATATTGTGCTTTGCGTCATCAAAACTTGGGGAAGACCATTGAGAGCTGTTATCAAGCAAAGTTTTTTTTTTTTTTGATAACTAGTTATCAAGCAAAGTTTGCTTCTTCATGTATCAATAAATGACCCTCCACCGACTTTTCAGGGGCGATGGGCCAAAAGAGTTGTACAATAGGACATCCTACACAACATCACAAGCAAAAAAGCTTCTGGTAATAACATCTGAATAAAGACCAATAAGACAAATTTTGCAATTCATGATTTCATGAAGAGATCTCAAAACATTTAGGAAGAGAATATTTTGACTCATTCTGACACACCTGCCAATCAAGATCAGTACTCAAATTGCAGAATTTTTTTTATATTGTCTATTAGCCTAAAGGATGACGTTGACATGAGCCTAAACAAATTCTACATTATGTGTATCTAGATGCCACTTTCTACGTAGAAAAAAAGGTGATGGTAAAATTGTAAGTATGAGAATTTTACAAAAGAACAGCTAGCAGCAAAAATTTGTCTTGACCATAAAAAAAAAATGGCCCATAAAACAATGCTCCTGAAATCTATATTGCTGCTGCCAATATAATCACATGGAAAACGATCCAACCTGACACAACCTAAAATTCCAAACCGTTGGCCTCCTCTATAGTCAGAACTAGGGCTTGCCCTCTCACATCACTGTTACCGAAAATCGAGAATGATCATCTCGAACCACAATAACCTGCTTACCACTCACATCACTGTTACCGAAAATCGACAGTATAGCACTTTCATCATTCTCTGTTTCTAGTAAAATTGGGGATCCCCACATACAAAGCTTGCTTCGAGGCTCAAAGCATCAACCGACAATGGGAAAATATGGTAAAGAATGTCAACAATGCTCTGGGCCAGTTTGAGGATACCGGTATGAGCGTGAAAGTTCTGGCTCAAATGGAAAGTTTTGGAAAGACATCCCTTTTCCATGTTGATATCAGGTCCATCCTTCGAATCTATCAAGAACTGTTTTTAGAAAAGGGATCAGTCTTCAAACCTGAAGTCTACTCCCCTTTGTAATAGTTTGTGCACTGTCACTCGAAAACACAAAGCCATCATCAACCTTTCTACAGATACATTTGAGCAGTGAAATTTGCCTCATGGTGAGATCCTGCACTTCATCAATATATACAAAATCCACCACGCTACCAGTAAACTGTTCACAAAAAAGACGGCGATGAAGATCATTCACAAGATCAGCCAAATCAAATTCACCATTTTTCATTTTCATCTTTTCATAATCCTCAAAAGCATCATAAATTTCTTCTCTTCTCTGAATAGTCAGAGTGGAGACACGACCCACTGAAGTGAAACATAAGCTAGTCTATCAAGTTTTCCATCATAACAATCTGCTGGTCGAAAACCACCCTTTATGTAGGACATTATTTCGGTGAAGACTCTGGAAGGATCAAGCCTCCTCTTTATCGTGTCATGGAAGTGAGGCCAATAAACTGCACAAAACTTTTCGTAAGTGACCTCCTTTGCTTTTAGAAAACTTTGCAAGGCAACTGCTCTAGAATTGGAGGATTGGCCATGAGAAAGCTTCCTTAGATCGGGAAACCTTTGGAAGAATGAAAACCCAACCATTCCATCTAGCATCATCAGAAGCTTAAGAAAAGTGATGATAAGGGGATAAGAGTTGGGAGATATATCTACAAATGAATCTGGGATATCCTTGAATAATGCTGCATCATCAACAATCTTATTGACTAAAGAGCTTTCTACTCTATGTTTTGCATCAATGCTGGAGCTGAAGGATTAATTAAGCTAGCAATTAGAATTGAAAATTTATACTTAACCAACTTATGGAATAGTTACAACTACACATGCAATCTCATAACTTCTACTTTTAGGTAACTAACAGCAAAAAAAGAATTAGAACGGGCTGATGCACCACGATTGTAATGACATACTACGAGACATGGATTGCGTTTAGATCAGGTGGCAATGAAAATCTTCCCCCAGAGCAAGACTTTTGTAGAACCGATTATAATCGCATATTTTCATTTAAAATACAAATTTCTTTTTATAAGTACATTGCTACAATCACAAACCTTAATACGAAAGTTCCCAATACAGTGCAAACGCAAACTACAGAAATGCCACAAAGACCGAAACAAGGTCAATTTCTACACAAATTGATCTTTTGTTAAAAATCAGTAAGCTGATGATGTCGATTTTTTCGATGCAATGATTAAATCTATTTTCTAGCAGCTGAAACCAAGTAGTAGCAACCGAGCATGGCAAAGACCAATTTGACCCATGTACACTTGCAATCGTAATATTTCCTATAGAAGTCTATATATGAAGTATCTTGGTTGTGCTTCTCCGCTAGGAGGAAAACAGTAGCATGCCAAAGGGGTTATCTCCTGTCTGGACTAATTTGACAATCCATTAACCATGCATATGTTTTTTCCTTGTAAATATTGCAGAATATTTATCCAATTGTTCAATGACATTTTATGTACCTTCTAAGTTGAGATACGTGCTATTTGACCGCAAAACATAATTTTCCACTGACAGTCACAAAAAGCAGGCGCAATACACAATCCTCTGCTCCTTCACCAATTCCCTCAACATTTATTTCCAGGGAGGCATCTTTGCTGTGGCTGATACTACTTTGGTTTTCCTGAAATCCCCTGGTTATTTCACCATGCAGTTTCTCGTTTGAAAACAAGTTCATTGTCAGAGCCGTAGTTTTTCCAGTTCCAGATCGCCCAAGTATAAAAGTCCTTCTGGCGAAAAGAATTATCTCTTGTTCTTGCTCTGTTACTTCAAATAGAAGACTCACTTTGTTACCATCATTGTCATCGAGCAAGTGGCTGAGAACATCTGATGATAAAGGGTAGGATTTCATCAGAAGCAAACTCTCGCTCCCTTTGGCATTCTCTGCATACAACTTACGATCAGAAGCATCAGCATCCAAACCACTCCCAAATTGATCTTGATTATGACTCTTATAGCGGACAAAATCAAAAGGACAGACTCAGGTCTTCGGAACTTCCTGATCCCTATACAGGAAGAGGCATGTGAAATGAAAGAAAATAGGGGGGATAAGATCAATTCAAGATATTTCAGTCATCCACCTGGAAAAGTGACGCTTTCTGATTTAGTAAGTGATGTGATCAGACTTAACCCGCAGTGCATTTCTCATTGCAACGACTAATAAAATCATCACCATATATCTCGAGTATGCTGTCTAAATGTTTGACCAATTTTCCCACATCCTCTAAAGGCAATACGTCCCATATCTTCAGGATTTGGTTGTATCTCAGTTCCATTGCAATATCAATCATGCATATTACATAGCGACCTTCAGCCTTAAACTGTCTCACGATATGAGATGAGCGTTCACAATGTATATCCACATTCCCCTTCTTTGGTCTCCAGCCGCTGGATAGTTTTGACAGAAGGTTGATGATTGACATCTTTGTCCCAAGCGATGTCAGCTTTCTGAAAGACTTTAGGAAGTTGTCACCAAAAAGAACCTGAAAAGACCAAAGGACCAAAAAAAATGTCGTCACAAATTCTTTGAAACTTAGTCTGTATTTTACAAATAAATGTAGCCGCAGAATACTGTTAAACAAAGTTTTTTACCTTCCACCTAGCATTTCTGAAAAGTACACTGCTTCTGTAGAGCAAATCATCAAGCTGATTATTCTCTTTCATCACATCTAAGATGGCTTTAGCCAAGTGCTTGTCATCATCAACATTGAAGAAACATCCACGACTCTTAGCATCATCAACCAAAGCTTCCCACACAGATTTGTTATAATTTATAGTGATATTTTGTCATCACTTCATAGTAGTTTGCTATAATTGCTATCTGTCTAGATTTTACGAAAAAAATGAAGGTACCTAGGTAGATTCCAAGGCCAATTCCAAGAAAAATAGAATAGGTTAGAAAACAGAGTGCAACCTAAAGAAATTGCACATGCTTCTCGGAGAATGTGCTACTTATGATCTATAGTAAAACAAAAATGAGAACTACATCATAAAAAACAGAATGGAACGTAAAGAAAGTGCGACATTCTATGGCAATAACTGCGATATGGACTTTCCCACAGGTCATTCCGCGGTTGGAGCAATTGAGATCAGCGAGGAAGGATGTTGTGATGATGCAAAATGATGTGTTTGGTAAACTCAGAGAGCTGGCTTTGAATGGCTTAAATTCTTAAGAACATCGAATCTCTAGTCATTTGGTGTTGCCCTAGTTTATCGATCGTATTCACATCCCTAACTTTGACCCAGAAACTTGAATGGATTACAAGGTACGGCCGGGATCATGATGATTTAGCTAGCATGGGGACTTGCTCAACAGTCACTAGTCTGGTGCACCTTACTCGCCTGAGCCTAAGAGACTATGCCGCAATGGAAGACGAAAGAACAGATGATGCAAATGGAACAAAGGAGATCCCTTTCACCATGCTGGAAGAGCCGATCCTGTCCTCTATCCATTGCCCCTTTCACGACTTCGACTTCAAGCCATAATGAGCCCATTGCTCAAGATTTCAAAATCGGAATATACTTCTAATTAAGGCACTTTGGTGCCTTGAGGACACCAAAACTAGATAACCTACTCATCTCCGATGAGGATGATGAAGGGCGTCAGAGTCGGGAGAGCAACCTTAATCCGGCCATCCAAGCCTTATCCACATGAAATGATCGACTCCGCATTCAGTAAGTCAGCTAGATGCATTTTTCAAATGACCTACATTGTGGGAAATTATTCTAGAGCTGAAGAGTTCTCAGTCCGCTAAAAGCTAACGGAGCAATACCAGCCTCCTCGTACCCCTTTTTTTTTTTTTTATATATTCACGTGATTTTATTGATAACATAAATTTTTATCCTTAGCTGCATTTTTTTATGCAACACAGATAACTTTTCATAAGATTTTTTCTAGTTAATTTCCGGCCTAATCCCTATTTTTTTTTTGTGTAAATAAATAGGCCCTTTGGTAGCCTAAAAGAATTAACTTTTGATAGATATAGTCCAGCGTAAAAGCTATCATACATCAATAAATTCAATGGCCAGCGCCTGGCGACAAAGTCTCGCTAATTTGGCATAATATTGTCCCGAATTTTGCAAAAAGAATCAAGAAGTTGCCCCTTTACTAGCAAGTTCCTTAGTCTAATTACATTTTGGTCCATGCGATTTGTCTAACTTCAAGACAAAATCAATCGCTCCAATCCAGTCCAAATTTGAAAAATAAAAAACTCTGCACAGCCTGCAGAGACTTGCTCATTCCACAGGAATGGATTTATCATGGCATCATAGTACAGTCGACGGCCGATCACCAAAACTCGCATCATCATCATCATCATCAGTGCCGAGCACATGTTGAAAGTTTCCTTTCTAGTAACTACAGCTTTGGCAAAGGGCGGTGCACGCTCAATTTCGGCATCCCTAGTATTATTACTATATAGGAAAACCAACGATACTAAAAGGTCGAAAGAGCAAAAATAACATATTATAAATTCCAGATCTAAATCGAAATAGAAGAGCATAAAAATTTCTCTAAATCGAAAGAGATAGTGAGGAAGCTTGAGAGACTTGCGGAGCGCTCGGCTTTCTAGGACAAGCTCTTGCGAGAGCGAATTCTTCCAAAGAGAGCGCGCTTTGATCTTCAGAGAGCCCATTTCTGCGGAGAAAGTGGACAAGGATGTCTACAGAGAGAGAGAGAGAGAGAGAGAGAGAGAGAGAGAGAGAGAAATCCTAACAGGAGAAGGGGGCGGTTGTTTCTTTGTCACGCGGACCCCACGCGTACGAACCTCTAGAACAAATAGAGATGCGGTTTTAGTATTTTTAGCGATCGATCAATCAATCCTAATTTAGAAAAGTGCACTAAAATTGCGTTTGGAAAAAAACTGATTTCAAAACGGGTTTTGGATTAAGTATTATTTGCTAAAAATAACTTTGCAAGTGGGTTTTGGTAATTTTTATCATCGTGGGGTTAGTTTTGAAAAAAAAAATTTCTTTTAGCATTCGGCCAAATGTTAAAAGCCCAATGCTAGTCCCTATCAGCATTGGGCTTTCAGCATTCCCAAGGTCAGCATTTGGCCAAATGCTGGCCTAAAGCTGAACTTAAATGGTTCAGCATTTTCCCAAAGGGCTTTGAAGACTGAAAGCCATTTGGGAATGCTGAACCAAACCCACCCTAAGAGTCCTAAAACTTATCATATGAAAATACAATTAAATCTTAAAACTTATAAAAAACCTAAAAATTATTAGATTTATACAATCAAATACTTTCATTAACTCCATAAAAAAATGCTTATGTGTTTTTTTTTTGTGAGTTTCTCTATTATTTACAGGGATGATGTGACTAAAACGATGTTCGGTCCAATTCTGATTTTTATTGCAAATCTTAGTTATACCACATTAAAAATAAGCTAATAAGTGTATAAAATAAAATAAAAATGAGCCCTCGCCACCCTCGACCCACCATTGCTCGCAGTTTGTGATTAGTGATTTGTATGTTTGCGAGTATATCTGATTAGATTGGCAGCCCATTCCGTTTAAGTTCACTACATACAACAATGGCATCCTGAATACTTAGGACTAGTCTCATAAAAAAACGTACATGGCTTTAAAATCTTATAATCACAATTCCAATTCACTATTTGATTGGCGAATGGGTATGGATAGTTTTTGAAGAATCTTCCGATAATAGTCATATTCTTCGACGACAATTTAAGCCTTTCCATCAAATTTCCTGATAAAATTCATCGGAAATTGTTGTATTTGGCATGTGTCTCCTACTCGTACAAGCATCTAAAGATTTTCAATCTGTATACAAAAATTTGTTAGGGCTTTGTTAAAAATCACCGTTAAAAATCTAACACGGCGCCACATTAGCGGCACATCAGAAAAAGTAAAATGTATATAAAAAAAAAAAGTATGTCTCCTTAGTTCTTCCAAACCAAAGTAGTTGCATTGCTAATAATTTTTTTGAGAACCCATGTCTGCGATGCAGCAAGAACTAAACTTGTCTGTAGTTTCAAGTTTTGATAGTTTAAACAATGGCTCCATGGCCGTTGGACCCAGGGTGGTTTCGTGTTGTGAGTTTTATATCAGATTTGGGTTGATCTTCTTTATAAGTACAAGGATTAATACCACGAAAAATCTCAAACTGGTACACCTGTGACAAATTTACCCCAACTATTTTTTTGATACAAAAAGTTATAAACTGGTACACCTATGATAAATTTACCCCAAACTGTTTTATTGACCATCAAAAATCGTAAACTGATATATTTGTGAGAAATTTATGATAAACTAATTTTTTGACCATACAAAACTTACCAAAAACCCTAAACTGATATATCTGTGATAAATTTACCCCCAACTAATTTTTTGACCACAAAAAACTCCAAAGTGGTACACTTGTAACAAATTGACCCTCCATTAGTTTCCGTTAAATTCAATTAATACCACGAAAAATCTCAAACCGATACACCTGTGACAAATAAAAGGTAAAAACCCAAAATGGGTACATCCATCAATTGCCATGCGTCATCTAACTCATCAATTTGACAATAAAATTTAATGAAAACTAATAGAGGGTAAAATTATCACAACTGTATCAGTTGGAGTAAATTTGTTACAGGTGTACCAGTTTATGATTTTTTATGGTAAAAAAATAGTTATGGATAAAATTGTCATAGGTGTACCAATTTGAGATTTTTCATGGTAAAAAATATAGTTTAGGGTAAATTTGTCATTGATGTACTAATTTAAGGTTTTTCGTGATATTAACCCTAAGTACAATGCGTGAGAGTGCAATATAGCAATATAGGATTATGAGCAATTGTAACTCGGTAATTCTCCAATATATTAGCGTATTATTTGCGGTTGACTCTCTCTGTCTAGTAAGTATCAACACTTGAACCAAATCATGAGAATCTCTCATGTTCTTTGTTCTCGTTTATTTTGATGATTAGGCTATGATTTAGTTGCAAGATTCGATAATTTCTGCATTACATTATAAACTTGACATCACTCGACCAATCCCGAGGCCCGAAATCATATAGCCATGGGGATGACTACTTAGCACAACCAAAAGCAGTTCAGGAGGTGAGTCATCGTAAGAGTCAAGCAACTACATGAATCTTAAAGTAATGTCATCCTTAATCTCCATCAAGAGACAGATTTGGCTCTCCATTGGGTTATCCATTCGGAAAGAGGAGAATTTTACGGCGGCGGAGTAATCCTTCGTCCGGTGAGGGTACAAACGGATCAATTATGTGCATTCCCACATGGACATATGCTCTCACAATCTGGTTATCATAAGGTATTTTCACTCCAATCAGGCAAACTTCTCTATCAAGATGATCTGTAGTTAAATAAGATGTGCTGAGAAAGTTGCATTTTCTTTCTCATTCTTCACCGCATCACGCTATCGTGAGGCATGAGGGAATTGAAGGTTCAGAGAAGTAAAAAAGAAGGAACAGTAATCTGCAGCAGCCAAGAAAGGAAAAGTAGATTTTCATGACTATTCTCTGTCAGAACTTCAGGACATGTTCAAGTAATGAGCGTCCCCTGAGAGATCTGTTTTTCTTCATTACCTTTCATACTAAGAAGTTCCCCACGCATTTACAAGACAGTGGACTACTTGTAGAGATGATAACAACATACCATTTTCACTCAACTGGATCTGGGACGGAGAAGCGAGGATTCATTTCTTCTTGCCTCTTCCTTTCTGCTTTTGCTTACCGTTGGACTTGCAATTGCCCTTGTTCTTCTTCCTGTTTCCGACGACACCACTATGGGAAACAGAAGAAGATGAAGCCGGCTCATCCTTCTTCAGATCACTGGTTTTTTGAGCTTCCACAACTTCGCTCCTCTTCCTCTTTCGCTATGCCTGTTTCTTGTTCCGACAGCGATGATGTGTTTGCACCATCCATATGCACAACTGGTGCTGCACTGTTGGAAGATGAGGAGGAATCCTTGGAAACTTTGGTCAGATCTCGCAACTTGCAAGAGCTCACAGCGCTTCCATCCTTGGGGAATAAAACTTTCATAATCTCTTCCTTGCATTTGTTCGACTTCACATCTAAAATGATGGCAGGCAGAAATGTTGAACAATCTGCAGCAGAATTGGTAATTATGAGGGGATCATCAACTTTTTTGAATGCTTCAGCGAGAATACACACGGAATTTTCCTGAATCGGCCTCCAGCGACGTAAAAGAATTCGACGGAACTCTGGAGGTAATTGCTCAGAAATCCAACTCTTCCCCAGCAAATCAACGAGAAAATATGGATTGATGCCAAAATTTAAGGGGAGCAAACAAACCAACAGAACCAACTTCAAGACCACTAGCGGGTAGTACATAGTCACGTTTAGGTTCGATCTCTTGATCCATTCTATGGTTTTGCCTTTGTTGCAAAGAAGCTGCTGAATAGTACTAGTAACAAACCCAATGATGGGCTCCAAGCAATTTCCCGGGTTGAAAGTAAAGCTAGGCTTTGCTAAGCCCTCATGGCAAATAAGCCATTCAACCAGAGAAGACTTGGTTGCGTAAAACTGCCCTTTGGAGCAAGATAACAGAATCAAAAGTCGTTCCAAGAGATACAAGGAGCAAATAGGAGAAATGTAGTCTCTTTCAATCCTCCAATTGACCGTGTAAGTATCTGCCAAATCTCCATAAAGGTTCCAAGCCAAAGAGAACTCGACGGGCTTATTATCATCGCTGGCCTGGGGAAGGTCTATTGGTACATCCCGACATACGCATTCCACGAATACCTTCCATGACGTATTTCCCTCAGAAATTGCTCAATTTTTATGGACAATTCATTGTCAACCATTTTAGACCCAAGAATTAAAGTCGCAAGCTTACCCATCTTCCCATGTGAAAAATGCTTCTTCGAAATTCTCATGTTCATCATTTCTCTCTGTAGATGACGAGAAGCCTCACCTCCTCTGAGAGATATCATATTCTCTGTCAATGATGTTCGCCAGTCAAGAGGAAATATGTGACCAAAGTACCTCCTACTGGATGTTTCAATGAAATCCTCCAGTGCCCTACCAACCCTGGAGGAGTCACTCAGAAAATTCAGTTCTTGAAGGAACTTTGCAACCTCATGTAAGAGAGCAAGACATCTGCTTTGCCAGACATTCGATAGAGAACTCTTCACCGAAAAATTGTAAAGGGCATCCAGTTTGTGCACGAGTTTCATACCAACAGAAGTAAGCTCAGAATACCAATACTTTTGAGCTGCAGAGACTAACTGTTGAAGCTCCAAAGCAACCAACTGTCCATTTCGTCGGATAAATCTTTTATCTATGTTGCTGACCCAATCAGCATCTGCTTTTAGAAGGTGATAAGTTTCTTGCAGGTTGTCCCGTTGCTCCAGCACACCAAAGTAATTCAAGCAGAACTCCCAACAGCACCTACTTTCCTTTTCCCCCAGCATCTCCGCACATCCTACACACTTTATAATTCTAACAATCTTCTCCTTCCAAAGATTCCAAAAGGAGACCAAAGAGTCAACAGAAATCTGATTCATCTGTTGTTCAGAATACTCCACCCAATCATATTCCCAACAAAAATCTGAGATATTCCAAAGGAGATGGAAGTCCAGAATATTTCGAGCGCATAGTATTTCACCTCTGATACTTCCATTTCTCCTGGATGCAGTCAAAAGTTCTTTCATTTCAGCCAAACTGCTCTGTTTATCTAAAAAAGTGCTTGATTCTACAGAAACGTATTCATAGAAGGCAATAGGCTCAGGCTTTGCGAGAAGTTTGGCTCTTGCTAGAAGCTCCTCCTTCTGCGGAAACTGCTTCAAGGGCCACCCTTTACTTCCAGGAGCCCAAAGGGAATAGAATAGCACGTACCACAGGATATTCATCGACGCTTCTTTGTTTTCTCCACTCTTCTCAAGTAAATAAACCTCACGAATAATGTCGCCTTTCATCCTCACAATCTTTGCCGCCTCCGAAAAGTTACCATATTCTTCCTCCAAACTGATAAGTTCATTGAGGCGTCCCAGCCTCATGAGAAAGTTTCGCATTGAATCGATGCAACGAAAAGCCTTCACATACTTCATCATGGTCCCATAGTCTCCGAGGTCATAGTAATGAAGGGCACAACTCTCTAAAAAGTCCTGTTCCGATTTCCCTATTTCCTTACTTTTCTTTACTATTGTGCTGTTCTCATTTCCCAGCCTTTTCCAATCTTCAATGTATTGCAGACCCATTTCAAAGAGTTCTCCTTTGGCACAAATGGACAAGCACTTCGAGAAATTCATTCCCCTTGCATATGCCTCCGCCGCAAGACTGTAGCGCCCAGCTGGAGAAAAACACTCTCCAGCTTTCTCCAAAGCAGATTCTCCACATTTTTCCATGTAGATTCTACCTGTTGAAGCACAAACAAATTTAATTTCAGTCCCATTTCTACTGTCCCGATGTAAGCATAAGATTTAATACCTTCCCGATGCTCAGAAGACAAAAATTAGCAAAGGGGCATTTGGAAGGTGCCAGAAATGCTCTTGCACAGCTCAACTATATTGTCCCATGTCAAGATACGAAACAAGATCAACGTTTATAGGTGGCTACAGTACCAAGAAGTTGTCGATAAACCATAGTCAATATGGAGTATTCAACAGATAGCCACAGCTTTTCTTCACCTTATGGGTGTGTTCGGTGTTAAGAACTTTGCAGCTCAAAATTTTCCAAGCTGCTAAGAGTGCAGAGGCGTGTTGCCGTATATAAAATAATCAACTTCTCAACACAAAGGCAAAAATCATGAAGTCAACATAATTTGCAGCTACTCAAAATTCAACAAAACCATTTAGAAATTGTTAGAAAGTCCAACCCAAAAGTTTAAAATAATAGGTGGAAAGGGACCACATGATTATAAAAAGCATATAAGACCCATTATCAAGCGATGTGGGACAACAACTTCAGCACTCCTCTCACGTGCAAGCCAGACTACGAGCAACATGTGGAATTTGACTAATGGGGAGGTAGACGCACATTCGTGAAAGGGATACCACTAGACTCTGAAATCATATTAGATGACAAGTTAATCACATATTATTCAGAAGAGTGGTATTTTTTTTTTTTGGAAAGAAAGTAAAGTGATATTCATACATTGGTAATCCAATAAACCCTAAGACTCACAAAGACAACTTTACCCTTTATACTTCTAACAGAAATAAACAAGTGAGATTGAATTTCCTTTCTTGGAATATCATAAGAGAACAATTAATTGAATGGGTAAACAAGAGGGTAACACGCATGTAAAAACACTTAACAAGAGAATTGTTCAGATCAAAGTCAAACTTCCTTGTTCTTAGGTAGCTTTGACATCAATATTACAAGAAGAAATATGAAAAAGCAGCATAAAGCATACAAGCTCTCCTCCTCATAATTTTGAAAGAACTTGAAAAAAGAAAAATATGATACCTGCTCTCTCATATTCCTTCATTGACGCTTCTTTGTTTTGTCTGCTCTTCCCAAGTTCATGACCTTTCATCCTCACAATCTTTGCCGCCTCTGAAAAGTTACCATAGTCTTCCTCCAAACTGATAAGTTCATCGAGGCATCCCAGCCTCATGAGTAAGTTTCGCATTGAATCGATGCAATGAAAGGACTTCACATACTTCATCATGGCCCCATAGTCTCTGAGGTCATAGTAATGAAGGGCACAACTCTCTAAAAAGTCCTGTTCCGATTTCTTTGTTTCCTTACTTTTCTTTACTATTGCGCTGTTCTCATTTCCCAGCCTTTTCCAATCTTCAATGTATTGCAGACCCATTTCAAAGAGTTCTCCTTTGGTACAAATGGACAAGCACTTCGAGAAATTCATTCCCCTTGCATATGCCTCTGCTGCAAGACTGTAGCGCCCAGCTAGAGAAAAACACTCTCCAGCTTTCTCCAAAGCAGATTCTCCACATTTTTCCATGTAGATTCTACCTGTTGAAGCACAAACAAATTTAATGTCAGTCCCATTTCTACTGTCCCGATGTAAGCATAAGATTTAATACCTTCACGATGCTCAGAAGACAAAAATTAGCAAAAGGACATTTGGAAGGTGCCAGAAATGCTCTTGCACAGCTCAACTATATTGTCCCATGTCAAGATACGAAACAAGATCAACGTTTATAGGTGGCTACAGTACCAAGAAGTTGTCGATAAACCATAGCCAATATGGAGTATTCAACTGATAGCCCCAGCTTTTCTTGACCTTATGGGTGTGCTCAGTGTTAAGAACTTTGCAGCTCAAAATTTTCCAAGCTGCTAAGAGTGCAGAGGCGTGTTGTCGTATAGAAAATAATCAACTTCTCAACACAAAGGCAAAATCATGAAGTCAACATTATTTGTAGCTACTCAAAATTCAACAAAACCATTTAGAAATTGTTAGAAAGTCCAACCCAAAAGTTTAAGCTAATAGGTGGAGGAAGACCACATGAATATAAAGAGCATATAGGACCATTATCAAGTGATGTGTGACAACAACTTCAACACCCCCTCTCAAGTGCATGCCGGACTGCGAGCGGCAAGTGGAATTTGACTAACGGGAGATAGACGCACATTCGTGAAAGGGATGACACTGACTCCGATACCATGTTAGATGACAAGTTAATCACATATTATTCAGTAAAGTGGTATTCATACATTGGTAACCCAATAAACCCTAAGACTCACAAAGACAACTTTACCCTTTATACTTCTAATAGAAATAAAGTGAGATTGAATTTGTTTTCTTGGAATATCAGAAGAGAACAATTAATTGAATGGGTAAACAAGAGGGTAACACGCATGTAAAAACAATTAACAAGAGAATTGTTCAGATCAAAGTCAAACTTACTCGTTCTTAGGCAGCTTTAACATCAATATTACAAGAAGAAATATAAAGAAGCAGCATAAAGCATACAAGTTCTCCTCCTTATAATTTTGAAAGAACTTGAAAACAGAAAAATGTGATACCTGCTTTCTCATATTCCTTCATTGACGCTTCTTTGTTTTGTCTGCTCTTCCCAAGTTCATGACCTTTCATCCTCACAATCTTTGCCGCCTCTGAAAAGTTACCATAGTCTTCCTCCAAACTGATAAGTTCATCGAGGCATCCCAGCCTCATGAGTAAGTTTCGCATTGAATCGATGCAATGAAAGGACTTCACATACTTCATCATGGCCCCATAGTCTCTGAGGTCATAGTAATGAAGGGCACAACTCTCTAAAAAGTCCTGTTCCGATTTCTTTGTTTCCTTACTTTTCTTTACTATTGCGCTGTTCTCATTTCCCAGCCTTTTCCAATCTTCAATGTATTGCAGACCCATTTCAAAGAGTTCTCCTTTGGCACAAATGGACAAGCACTTCGAGAAATTCATTCCCCTTGCATATGCCTCTGCTGCAAGACTGTAGTGCCCAGCTAGAGAAAAATACTCTCCAGCTTTCTCCAAAGCAGATTCTCCACATTTTTCCATGTAGATTCTACCTGTTGAAGCACAAACAAATTTAATGTCAGTCCCATTTCTACTGTCCCGATGTAAGCATAAGATTTAATACCTTCACGATGCTCAGAAGACAAAAATTAGCAAAAGGACATTTGGAAGGTGCCAGAAATGCTCTTGCACAGCTCAACTATATTGTCCCATGTCAAGATACGAAACAAGATCAACGTTTATAGGTGGCTACAGTACCAAGAAGTTGTCGATAAACCATAGTCAATATGGAGTATTCAACTGATAGCCCCAGCTTTTCTTGACCTTATGTGTGTGTTCAGTGTTAAGAACTTTGCAGCTCAAAATTTTCCAAGCTGCTAAGAGTGCAGAGGCGTGTTGTCGTATAGAAAATAATCAACTTCTCAACACAAAGGCAAAATCATGAAGTCAACATTATTTGTAGCTACTCAAAATTCAACAAAACCATTTAGAAATTGTTACAAAGTCCAACCCAAAAATTTAAGCTAATAGGTGGAGGAAGACCACATGAATATAAAGAGCATATAGTACCCATTATCAAGTAATGTGGGACAACAACTTCAACACCCCCTCTCAAGTGCATGCCGGACTGCGAGCGGCAAGTGGAATTTGACTAACGGGAGATAGACGCACATTCGTGAAAGGGATGACACTGACTCCGATACCATGTTAGATGACAAGTTAATCACATATTATTCAGTAAAGTGGTATTCATACATTGGTAACCCAATAAACCCTAAGACTCACAAAGACAACTTTACCCTTTATACTTCTAATAGAAATAAAGTGAGATTGAATTTGTTTTCTTGGAATATCAGAAGAGAACAATTAATTGAATGGGTAAACAAGAGGGTAACACGCATGTAAAAACAATTAACAAGAGAATTGTTCAGATCAAAGTCAAACTTACTCGTTCTTAGGCAGCTTTAACATCAACATTACAAGAAGAAATATAAAGAAGCAGCATAAAGCATACAAGCTCTCCTCCTTATAATTTTGAAAGAACTTGAAAACAGAAAAATGTGATACCTGCTTTCTCATATTCCTTCATTGACGCTTCTTTGTTTTGTCTGCTCTTCCCAAGTTCATGACCTTTCATCCTCACAATCTTTGCCGTATCTGAAAAGTTACCATAGTCTTCCTCCAAACTGATAAGTTCATCGAGGCATCCCAGCCTCATGAGTAAGTTTCGCATTGAATCGATGCAATGAAAGGACTTCACATACTTCATCATGGCCCCATAGTCTCTGAGGTCATAGTAATGAAGGGCACAACTCTCTAAAAAGTCCTGTTCCAATTTCTCTCTTTTCTTACTTTTCTTTATTGCACTGTTCTCATTTCCCAGCCTTTTCCAATCTTCAATGTATTGCAGACCCATTTCAAAGAGTTCTCCTTTGGCACAGATGGACAAGCACTTTGAGAAAATATTTCCCCTTGCATATGCCTGTGCTGCAAGACTGTAGCGCCCAGCTAGGGAAAAACACTCTCCAGCTTTCTCCAAAGCAGATTCTCCACATTTTTCCATATAGATTCTACCTGTTGAAGCACAAACAAATTTAATGTCAGTCCCATTTCTACTGTCCCAATGTAACCGTAAGATTTAATAACTTCACGACGTTCAGAAGATATAAAATTGCAAAGGGACATTTGGAAGGTGCCAGAAATGCTCTTGCACGGCTAAACTATATCCTCCAATGTCTAAATATGAAACAAGATCAGCATCCGCTGGTGGCTACAATAACAAGAAGTTGTCGATAAACCATAGTCAACATGGAGTATTCATTCAACTGATAGCGACAGCTTTTTTTAAATTCATAGGTGAGGGCACTGTGAAGAACTTTGCAGCAAAAAAATAATTAAGCTCTCAACACAAAGGAATCAATTATGAAGTGGACATTAGTCGCAGCAGGCTCAAAATTCACCAAAAGCATTGGGAAATTAACAAGTAAGATCAGGCTTGCTTTTTTTTTTTTCAAATATTGGTAGAGAAAAATTACTTAAAAGGATAAATAAGTGGATACGACGCATGTAAAAAACTATATCAAGTAAATAATTGAGATCAAAGTCAAACTTCCCCTTCCTTAGGCAGCTTTGACATAGCTACAGCAAGAAGAAAAATAAAGCAGCAGCATAAAGCATATGAATTGTTCCATCTTATCATTTCCAAAGAAATGAAAGAAATTGAAAAAAAAAGAAAAGAAAAGAAGAGATAAAATCAGACCTGCTTTCTCGTATTCCTTCAACATGTAAAAACACTCTGCTGCAGAGTCGGCCACTCCAATTTCTTCATAAATCTCAGCAGCTTGCCTTCGAAGGTCAGAAGCCACTTGTGGACTTAAAATGTGCTTGAGATCAGCATCTGCTTTGAAAGCAGAGGCCTTAACCAATTTCTCCCCATATTTGTACCTTGCTTGCTTAAAGCACATTATTGCCATTGGGTAGTTACCCTCACGTAAGAGCTTGCACCAAACAAATTATAAAAAAAAAAAAAAATCAGAGAGAGATCAATAACTTCTTCAAAGAAGGTTAAAAGAAGAAGAATACATAACATAGTCCTCCTTTACTGGAAAAATCATTGGTCTAGCCTTAAACCAAAAGACAGGCACTGCCATTGACCAGATAACCTCAAAAGAATAAAAAGATTCAAGGAAAATTCATATCATATGGTTTATCAATTGTGTCTGAATGAAGTATTCGGCCCAAGTACTAAAAAAACAATACAGTTGGCAAATCAATCACCATATTTTGTACAACATCTGCATTCTATGCACTTTTTTCAGGATCAGTCATACTTTTACAGTCACTGTGGTCATTCAAAATCCCTAGCATTCCCAGATCATGTTGACTCCAAATGAGGCGAAAATAACAATTCCGTGAAGAGGAAACAACCAACAAAGAAAGAATAGAAAAACAGCGAACCTTAAAACCTTGTGACTTCCACTCCTCTGGCGTGCTCCGGACCTGCATTGCTTCTGCAAGGGCCTGATCTACCAACCTAACTTGAATGAGGCACTTCTTCTTCCAGTAGTCGAACATTGGTTTGGAGAACTCCAGGGCATGCTCACAAATCCACAATCTTTGCCTTGTCCGAGAAATTGCAACATACAATTGCTTCAATTCAGAGCATAATATATTGTGCTTCGCGTCATCGAAACTTGGGGAAGACCACTGAGAGCTGTTATCGAGCAACGCTTGCTCCTTCATGTATCCATAAATGACCCTCCATTGACTTTTCAGAGGTGATGTGCCAAAAAAGTTGTACAATAACACATCCTACACAATGTTACAGGAAAAAAGTTCAAGGTAAAAACATCTGATTTAAGACCAAAATGACAAGTGTTGAGTTTCATGAATGCATGAATAGATCTCAAACTTTCAGGATGAGAATATTTTGAACTCATTTTGACACACCTACCAATCAAGATCAGTAAAGTTGCATAATATTTGATATTGTCCATTAACCCAGATGATGTAGTTGACATGAGCCCAGACAAATTCTACATTATGTGTATCTAGACGACATAGTCTACATACAAAAACGGGAATGATAGAATGAAAATACAAATCCAAGGAAATTACAGAGTAACAGCTAGCAGAAAATTGGCGATGACCTATCTAAAAAAGAAAAAAATGTTCATGAGATCTCTATTGCTACCACCGCTAAATCACATGGCAAACAATCCAACCTGACGCACACCTACCTGAAATTCCAACCCCTTGCACTCCACTATCGTCAGAACTAAGGCTCGCCCTCTCACAAGGTTTGAAACTTCATTTCGAGAATGATCATCTCGAACCAAAATAACCTGCTCCGCTCCGAAGCCAACAAAATTACCACCAACATCACTGTTGCCAAAAATTGACAGTATGGCACTTTTGTCATTCTCTGATTCAAGTAAAATTGGGGCTTCCCCACATACAAAGCTAGTTTCCGGGCTCAAAGCATCAATGGATAAAGGGAAAAAATGGTAAAGAAGATCAACAATGCTCTGCGCCAGTTTCAGTATACCAGCATGAGTGCGGAAGTTCTGGCTCAAATGGAAAGTTTTGGGAAGACATCCCTTTTTGATTCTGCTATCAGGTCCATCCGCTGAATCTATCAAGAACTCCTTGTGAAAAAGGTACCTTATGTCTTCAAACCTGAAGTCAATTCCCCTTGCAATAGTTTGAGCAGTGTCTCCAGAAAACACAAAGCCATCATCAACATTTCTACATATATATTTGAACAGTGAAATTTGCCTCATGGTCAAATCCTGCACTTCATCAATATATACAAAATCCACCACGTTACCAGCGAACTGCTCACGAAAAAGACGGTGATGAAGATCATTGACTAGATCAGCCAAATCAAATTCACCATTTTTCATTTTCATCTTTTCATAATCCTCAAAAGCGTCATAAATTTCTTTTCTTCTCTGAATACTCAGAGTGGAGACACGACCCTTGGAAAGTGAAACATAAGCTAGTCTGTCAAGCTTGCCATCACAACGATCTGCTGGTTGAAGACCGCCCTTTATGTGGGACATTATTTCGGTGAACACTCTGGAAGGATCAAGCCTCCTCCTTATCCTGTCATTGAAGTGAGGCCAATAAACTGCACAAAACTTTTCATAAGTAACCTCCTTTGCTCTAAGAAGACTTTGCAAGGCAACTGGTCTAGAATTGTAGGATTGGCCATGACAAAACTCCCTTAGATCAGGGAACCTTTGGAAGAATGAAACCCCAACTGTTCCATCTAGCATCATCAAAAGCTTACGAAAAGTGATAATAAGGGGGTAAGAGTTGGGAGATATATCTACAAATGAATCCGGGATATCCTTGAATAATGCTGCATCATCAACAATCTCATCGACTGAAGAGCTTTCTACTCTATGTTTTGCACCAATGGTGGAGCTGCAGGATTAATTAAGCTAGCAATTAGAAATAATAATAAATACTTGACAAACGTATGGGAATACCTACACTACACATGCAATCTCATAACATCTACTTTTAGGCAACTAACAGCGAAAAGGGAATTAGAAAAGGCTGATGCACCAAGATTGTAATGATATACTATGAGACATGGATAGCATTTGCATCAGCCGGAAATGAAAATCTTCCCCCACAGCAAGATTTGTGGAACATACGGTCCTTTGTCGATTCTGATTATAATTGCATATTTTCAACTAAAATATAATTTTCTTTTCATACTTACATTGCTACAATCACAAAACTTAATGCGGAAGTTTCCAATAAAATGGAAAGGCAAACTGAAGAAGGGGCACAAAGACCAATATATTGACTATGGCCGCACAAATTAATCTTTAGTGTAAAATCAGCAAGCAGATAATGTCGATCTCTAATATGCAATGATTAAAACTATTTTCTAGCAGCTAACACCAAGTAGTACCACCTGAGCATGGCAAAGCACTGATTTGACCCATGCACTCTTGCTACATGTTATATTTCATATTCAAGTCTACATAGGAAGTATGTACTTCATGGTTGTGCTTCTCGGCTAGGAGGAACATGTTAGCATGCCAAAGAGGTTATTTTCCTGTCCGACCTAATTCATAAACAGATTTGACAATCCATTAACCTTGCATAAGTTTGTTCAATCTAAAAATTGACCAGAATATCAATTTCTCAAACATCTTCCCATGAAAATTCATGTACCTCCTAAGTTGAGATACATGCTGTTTCACCGCAAAACATAATTTCGCACTGACAGTAACAAAAAGCTGGCGCAATACACAATCCTCTGCTCTTTCACCGATTTCCTCAACATTGATTTCCAGGGAGGCATCTTTGCTGTGGCTGATACCACTTTGGATTTCCTGAGATCCCTTGGTTGCTTCATCATGCAATTTCTCGTTTCTAAACAACTTCATTGTCAGGACCGTAGTTTTTCCGGTTCCAGATCGCCCAAGTATAAAAGTGCTTCTGCGGGAAAGAATTATCTCTTGTTCTTTCTCTGTTACTTCAAATGGAAGACTCACTTGTTTACCATCACTGTCATCGAGTAAATGTTTGACAACATCTGATGACAAAGGGTAGAATTTCATCAGAAGCAAACTCTCGCTCACTTTCGCATTCTCTGCATACAACCTATGATCTGAAGCATCAGCATCAGAACTACTCCCAAATTGATCTTCACTAGGACTCCGATAGCGGACAAAATCAACATGACATACCCAGGTCTTTGGAACTTCCTGATCCCTGTAACAGGAAGAGGCATGTGAAATGAAAGAAAATAGGGGATAAGATCAGATCAAGATATTTCAGTCATTTATCTGGAAAAGAGATGCTTTCTAATTTAGTAAGTGATGTGCTACCTATCTTAAGTAAGAAGAAATCATCAGACTTACCCCTCAATGCATTTCTCATTGCAACGACTGACAAAATCATCAGTATATGTCTTGTATATGCTGTCCAAACGTTCGACCAATTTTGCCACATCCTCTAAAGGCAATACGTCCCATATCTTCAGGATTTGGATATATGTCAGTTCCTTTACTATATCAATCGTGCATAAGACATAGAGACCTTCAGCCTTAAATTGTCTCACGATAAGAGATGAGTGTTTGCAAATTATCTCCACATTCCCCCTCTTTGGTCTCCAGCCACTGGATAGTTTTGACAAAAGTTGGATGATTGACATCTTTGTCCTGAGTGATGTCAGCTTTCTGAAAGACTTCAGGAAGTTGTCACTGAAAAGAACCTGAAAAGGCAAATGCATGACAATAAGAATGTTCTCACAAAATCATTAAACCTAAATCCTAATTTTGGAAAATAAATATAAACTTAGAATACTGTTGAGCGAAGTTTTTTACCTTCCACCTAGCATTTCTGAAAAGTACACTGCTTTTGTCAAGCAGAACATCAAGCTGATTATTCTCTTTCATCACAACTAAGATGGCTTTAGCCAAGTCCTTGTCGTCATCAACATTGAAGAAACATTCACGACTCTTAGCATCTTCAACCAAAGCTTCCCACACAGATTTGCTTTTTCTGAGTGTTTTTCCATTTCCCAGAATCCACAGACAATACCTATAGATAGGAAATAACTCTGGGATTTACAGGCTATATCACCGTGAAAATCTAATTTGACACAGTTTAGAGGATAGAGTACCTGGCCCTGGTAAGAGCAACATTGGTTCTCTTAGTATTGGATAAGAACCCAATGGTCCCACGTGAGTTTGATCTTACGGTGGATATTATAACAATGTCTTCTTCACCCCCTTGGGATCCATCCACTGAATTCACCTTGACTATAAAGCCTTTGATATTTTCGTACTTTTTTCCAAGTTTAGCTTGAACTGCAGTAACCTGAGCTAAGTAGGGAGATATGACACCTACCGTCAGATCTTCTTCTGACCCCTCCCAAGCTGCAAAAAAGAGGAAATAAAACCGTCACCACAACGATACCATTTTATGAGGGGTGCAGAGCTTCGAAAAAAATATCCTGGGAAAAGAACTATTAATGGCCATCATAATCTACGCCTATATGATTAAGTAATACATGCAAAATCCGTGTGCTCGAAGCAACATATATACAATTCTCTCGACATACCTCTGTACAGATTCCCCAATATCCTGGAGATAACTTCCACCTCAACAGGATTTCTAAAGCTAAAGCCATCATCACCGGTTTCTTCTCGTCCATCAGGAATATTTATGAACGAGTAAGGACCAAACATCGGCCATGGTAAATGGCTTTTTCTGTAACTTTTGCTTTTCACATTTGGCCCGTCCAAAATTTGGTTTTGATAAAAGTTTGAATTTGGAAACAGACTTATTGATGGATGCATTCGGTACTGCACATTGAGGAGTTGCCTTGAATAACCCAGTGAGCTTAATCGTTCAAACAGACTCCTTCCAAAGCCAGCCCTGCTAGAAACCTGTAGAAATAAAACATGACACTAAATTCAAGGGACGAGAGGTATAGAACATTTAGCCCATCCAAGCTGAAACGAAGAGAAGGATATTACACATCTTTCAAGACCAAATAGAAAGTTACTTTTCAGACATTTAACATTACCGCACTTTCCACCATAGCAGGCAACTGACACTCGTCTCCAACTAAAATCACATGCTTGACACCAGGGAGTTGCAGAGGAATTACTGACTCGCATTCTTTCAACTGGGCTGCCTCATCGATTACCAATAAATTGAGAGGCTCCATTTCCACAGAGTACAGCTTATACGAACTAGAAGCGGTGCAAAAAATCAGGGAAGCATGTTGGTAACAGAAGTCGACTATCATTTTCTTACACGTAAAGTTTGGAAGTTTTAGATCCTTCAGAGAATCACGAACAGTTAGCAACATGGACAGGCATTCCTGTCTCTTCCTATAAATATTACGTAGTGGACCCATCGACGTCTGAAATGAAAACAGGCTAAGTTCATCACGTGAAAGAGTCATCTCCATCTTCTCTGAATCCCACTTCTCTCCAAATAACAAAGTTTCAAACGAATCAAGTAAGGTAAGCAGGGATGTAATATTCTGGAAATTAGTTCTGGATATATGAGTACAGAAAACATAGAGGCATCTCCGCAAGGGCTGGACAGTCACATTGAATCGGTCCCTGAAAAACTCGAGAAATGATTTAAGCTCACAGTTAACATCTTCTTCACTGCTTCGGCATTCAATCTCATCATCATCACTTCCTGGTTTCCTTCTTTTTGTGCGTTCAATTTCCAAAAATATATGGTATTGACTGACGCAGTCGGCAAGAGTATCTATCATGGAAGTTAAACACTGATGCCAACCATTGCCTTTCTTTTTTTTTTTTCGTTGAAAACCAGTGCCTTTAGAAAAGAACTCAGCAACACAATCTACACGGTGTTCCAAGTATATTTCTTCAATGGCGGAATCAACTTTCAGCCGCTCCTTGTTCCCAAAAATAAGCATGTCTCCAAAGCAACAGGGCAAACTCTCCGTCTCAGTGCTTATTCCACTATCTGATTCCTTCAGCAGCTTTAAAACCCGAGATGCCACCTCCTTGATGGCAACATTTGTAGGAGCACAAACAATGGTTCTATGTTTCTTCTTCAAGAGAGCAAATAGCAGTGTAGCAACGGTTTTAGTTTTCCCAGTTCCAGGAGGACCCCATATCAGTTCTACAGATGGCTTGTTCTCACATTGGAGTTTCTTTAGACAGGCCCCGACTGCTTTTTTTTGGCGTTCATTCAGACCATCGCACAATCTCTCATCAAGGCTCTCACCGCCAGAACCATTACCTTTCGTAATACAGAGATTGGAAACTCTATCAGCCTGCAACACTAACAAATTTCTTGTGATAATCCAGACAATGTAAATATGGTAGAGGGTTAGAGAACCTGAAACTTAACTGATGTTCATATGATATAAAGAGCATTGCACAGCACAAACATAAATCAAGTGAAAAGTATAGTATTGAAAATTTTAAGGTCTAGTTCAAGGAATTATTTTGCCTATTGAAGACATAAAATCACTAATTTCCCATATCTTCAGTCATCTCCATTTCATAATATGGACCAACTAAAAGAAACAATCCTCCTGATCCATTAGCGTAACAGAATGGCTTAAAGCATGATTTATCTTATTTTCCAGTGAAACTTACAAATCGACAGGAGCAAAATGAAGTTTTGCAGTTTAGAGGGATATGATAGCAATTTTAAGTCTAAATAGAGGAAAGGTACAAAAACCAAAGCCATACCACTAAATCTGTGGAGAGAATATTTTTCACAATATCCAAGTTCACAGACATATTCAACGCCTTCCATATCCTTCTGTTAGTGGCTATGCTGATCAGGAAAATTGCATACATTGGCTTCCAGGAATCATTTACTTCATGGTCCAACAATGCCTCAAAGTTTGTGGATGACGTTGCCTCGTCCTCTTCATCATCTCCTCCAACCGTTCTTACTGACGCGAACACCCATCTTCTTCCGGACCTCTCCAAGTCAGAAACAGTTGCCAGCTTACCATTAGTTAGAATCAATATATCTCCAGGCAAAGTTTTGTAAGGTTCCTTGCCATGAGTGTTGGATTCGTTGCTCCACTGGCCGGCCTTAACAGCATATGAGTTCCCACTTCTCTTGCACCCCACAAAGGCAGTAACCTCAGCGAAAGGCAGTGAAGAAATATTTTCCAAACTCGAACACAGACTCGCCCGTGTTTCTTCAAATAAAGGGTAGACATACGATTCATGATAATGCCGGACTGACTGAAATGTCTCCGGTATGGTCTCCACCTACAAAAACAGCTCGGCCAAATGTCAAATATGACCAACAAACCTCGACATTCAAAAAAATACTCGGACCAAATTCCACAAAACATAACATATGCTCCTGTAGAAGCATATAGGTTTGTTCTATCTTACCAAGTCGAATGCAAGATTCTTATAAGGCTAGGCTTACTAAAAGCACAAACAAACAACAAACAAACAAACAAACAAACAAAAGACAAAGCAACGAACCAACATCATTTGCAAAATTCTCAAGCAAACACCACATTGTCGTTGAACTTACACGACAATAAAACCCAAAGGGCATGATAAAAGACAAAAAACAAAAAACAAAAAAACAAGCAAAGGCGATGAAAGAATCGAAAGAAACCTGGTTACGGTAGAGATTCTCGTTCAAAATGTCGTGAAGAGACCAAGAGAAGACGATATCAGTCAGCTCATTGCGATCGTCTCTCCTCCTGCTGCTCAAACCGCCCTCTGAAATCTCCACACCCAACACTCTGTTCGTGCTCGCTCTAAAATCCATCCCAAACCCACGTACCAAAATCTTCTGCTTGTTTTCTCCTCCCTTGTTCTTGCCAATCAATGCACCGAGGAGAAATCGCTGTAAGGTTTCAAGAAACTCGCGACGCAAAAACTGGGCGAGCTTCTACGGTGATCATCGGTCCCATTTTTGAACTCCGGAGTGAGAGCATTCTTAACGACGAAGGAAAGTGGCCTGGGAAAGGTAAAGGATCGTCCATGGAACTTCAAAAGAAGCACTCGAGTCTTCGTCAACCATGTGAAAAGACGGGGGTGGGTCGTCCCCCTCTCGTCTTCCGTACACTGTCTGATGACTTTCTCTTGACTGCCCGAATGCATGTAAAGCTTCCTGCTTTTCCTCGCGATTCCACATATTTTGATTTCTTGCGACCTAAGCTTTCTACTCGCACTAGGCCTTGTCCACTATTTTTTTTTGTCCGAAGTGAAGTTATTTTTGAAGTTATTAAAATTATTTGTTGATATTGAAATAATAAGTAGATGAAATAGATGGACGAATCTCAACCAGGAAGCAATGATGAATGTGAACATTCTATTTACGAGTTATGACCCTTTGAATGGATAGTCTACAACTCAACACTCGCGATTATAGATTGTTAGCGACACGTTCTCCTAGTTAGTTTTGTCAAATTCTCGACAAGAAAGGAGATCATGCATCTAGAGCAAACCAAGTTGAGATAAATTGATGCGGAATAACACTTATTTTTTGAATTAAGAGGGAACAAACTTAACACTGGAGTTCATATGTGATGAGAGACTGTGTATCTAGAGCAAACCTAACACCGGAATTCACACTTGATGGGGGAGATTATTGACATGTATGTGTGAGATGTTTTAGAGAAGTCCCACGTGTGATATCGGCCAATAATTTATTGATTTAAGTTTTTGAGTGAATGTAAGTTCAACTGGATATGGTAATAGGCTCATATTTGGATTCTCTCTTAGTGATCTTATGAGACTTCTGCTACAAATCTCCCAACAACCCAGACATTGTAACTGAAAGTCCTAGGCTGTCTTCTCATCCTCCGTTCACTGACTGATGGTGCTTTTTACAGCCCGGATGCATGTAAAGCATTCAGCTTTACTCGTCGTTTCGCCACTTTTCCGGACCCAGCAAGTCCTAATTGGGCCAACAGTTACAAAAGAAGAAGGATTAGGGAAAGGAAAGGCAAACGTCTTGATTTCTTACAACCTAAGCTTTCTACACGTACTAGGCCTATCCATTCGAAATGTATTATGACGAGAATAAAGGTTACTTTTCAAGAAATTAAAAATATCTTTTAATGTTGAAACGATAAATAGATCGAGAAATGGATGAATCTTAATTGGGAATCTATGCAGAATATAAACTTTTGACTTATGATAAATATTATCTTATCGTTTCTAATTTTGAAAATCCATATCGATATATAATTAGAAAATTTTCTCAAAGGTTCACGTGAAAACTTAAGAATTAAAATCAAAAAGAGTTATAGATCCCTTTTGCTCCTTGGTTTTGCCGAATTCTCTGGCAAAGTGAGCTGCCATCTAGGTGTTATCTGCACAACTGTAATTGTTTATTATCGAGTATGTTTAAATCAAAAGAAGATCAATTATGGAATTTCTACCATCTCTCGATTATTTCTCTCCACAAGGAATTATAATATTTAAGGACTATCTAAATACTATTGAGTGTGATTTTATTTTTCGCTTGTTTCAAGTTCAATTTGACTCATTATAAAATCACTACCCATTTTCTACGTTTTCATTAATTCAATATGACAATAAGCATTAAAAGTCTGCACCAATTTTTTTTTTTTGCAAGTACTCCTTTCACAGTAATCTTCAACAAGTACACTCAAAAGATCCAACTTTGGTTGCTTAATATTGTGGAAGTACGATATTCTCAATTATTATCAAAGTTATTTAAAGCACAATGCGTGGGTTGTCATCCAGTAGATCGTCTAGAAGAAGGGATTGATAGGAATATCGCTTTAGTAAAAGTCCAAAATTCTACAGAGAAAATGCTTTTAAGAAGCCTTGTCGGGGATCGAACATTTCATTCGCAAAGCCGAGGACCATTAACCTCACAACTTCTACAGTGCAAGTTGAAAAAGTTTGTTATCATGAGAATATGTGACTTTCGGTTCTAAAAAGGTTATTCTTGGATATGAAAATAAGTGCTTTTTTTTGTCAAAGAATATAAGTGATTGTTGACATGAAAAGTGGTGATGATAAAAATAAGGTACCTATTTTCAAGAGATATTGTTGATTGGTTGTCTATAAAAAGCGCCAAATCGTACGTTGTTCATCACAGCTGTTCAAAACTTCTTTGTAACTCTCTCGTCTTCTTTTTTCATAGATATGACTTTGATTACATATTCAAGGAGAAATTTCAAGAGAGAAGTTAAGTAATTGCTAAACTTATTTCTCTACGGATTTGGTGTACATTCTGGAGGTACATTTGTTCTAAATCCAGCAACAACAATAGTGAGAAAAAAATGATATCTTAAGAACGGTGATCAACATCACCAATCAAAGGCTAGAATTACTGCTTTATCTTCATCAGCAATCACATTTTCTCAACTGTACATGTATTGGGACAAATGATAACGCAAAGATATCTACGTTTGACGTAAAAATCCACGAAATTTTCTATCATGTTTATGATGGACAAACGACTGAAACATTGGTACAAACACGTGTGAATTACTCCTCAAGGAAGATTTGTAACTTTATTTCTAGAGTGACCCATTGAAAAGTATTGATATCTCAAAATTGTGATTATATTAAATTTGAAAATCTTTCTATGCCTCTTACGTTTTTGACGGAATCTTTGATGGACTAGATATTGTGTTTTAAAACTTAGGTTCATCTGTAATTTTTGTGGATTCACAAGAGGATTTGTCATCCTTGTGCCGGGTGATTCACTGCTCCACTCCAGTGCACTAGCCCTAGCTCGCACAAGGCGCGAGAGGCAAAGACTTAAATGTATAAGATAGAATGTTGGGCCTTTGGAGGATGATGCATCCCGCCACCCTACGAGGCAAAGACTCGCCTCATGAGGCACGGTGTCGTGAGACAGAGCCACCATGCCCCCGCTAGGCTCGCGGCAAGAAGCATGAAAAAGGGAATTCTCTATTGTATGGGACGACATGGAATGTGATTTTTGGCCTAGTTTTGCCTTGTGCCCATATTCAACAATTGGAGGCGAATTACCAAAAACACTATAAATATATTGCACATGTACCAATTTAGTGCTAAACATTTCAATTTAACCAATTTAGTTTAAACCTTTCGACAATTTGCCAATTTAGTCATTTTGACCAATTTATACCGCCAAGTCAAAACTGGCTAATTGTCCTGACCTACATTGCTTCTGCAAGGCTGTGATCTACCAACCTAACTTGAATGAGGCACTTCTTCTTCCAGTAGTCAAACATTGGTTTGGAGAACTCCAAGGCATTCTCACAAATCCACAATCTTTGCCTTGTCCGAGTAATTGCTACATACAAGTGTTTCAATTCAGAGCATAATATATTGTGCTTCGCTTCATCGGAACGTGGGGAAGACCATTGAGAGCTGTTACCATGCAAAGCTTGCTCCTTCACGTATCCATAAATGAAACCCTCCATAGACTTTTCAGGGGCGATGCGCCAAAAAAGTCGTAAAATAAGACGTCCTCAACAACGTCACAAGCAAAAAGTTTACTGGTAAAAACATCTTATTGAAGACCAAAATGACAAATTTTGAGCTCCATGATTACATGAAGAGATCTCAAAAAATTTAGGAAGAGAATATTTTGACTCATTCCGACAGACCTCCCAATTAAGATCAGTCGTTAAGTTGCAAGATTGATGATATTGTCTATTAGCCTAGAGGATGATGTTGACATGAGCCTAAACAAATTCTACATTATGTATAGCTAGATACCACTGTCTAAGTAGTAAAAAAGGTGATAGCATTTTGAAATTGTAATTATGAGCATTTTACAAAATAACAGCTAGGAACAAAAATTGGTCTTGAACCAAAAAATATAAAAAAAGGCTCATAAAACAATGGTCCTGAAATCTTTATTGCTGCTCTCGTTATAATCACATGGCAAACAATCCAACCTGAAATTCCAAACCCTTGCACTCCTCTATAGTCAGAACTAGGGCTTTCCCTCTCACAAGGTTTGAAACTTCATTGCGAGAATGATCATCTCAAACCAAAATAACTTGCTCTGCTCCAAAGCCAACGAATTTTCTAGGTACATCACTGTTACAGAAAATTGACAGAATGGCACTTTCATCATTCTTCGATTCAAGTACAAATGGGGCTTCCCCATATATAAAGCTAGTTTTGGGGCTCAAAGCGTCAATGGATAAAGGGGAAAAATGGTAAAGAAGGTCAACAACGCTCTGTGCCAGTTTGAGGATACCACCATGGGTGCGGAAGTTCTGGCTCAAATGGAAAGTCTTGGAAAGACAGCCCTTTTTCATTCTGATATCAGGTCCATCCACTGAATCTATCAAGAACTCCTTGTGAAAAAGGTACCTTATGTCTTCAAACCTGAAGTCAATTCCCCTTGCTATAGTTTGTGTAGTGTCTCTAGAAAACACAAAGCCATCATCAACATTTCTACAAATATATTTGAACAGTGAAATTTGCCTCATGGTCAAATCCTGCACTTCATCAATATATACAAAATCCACCACGTTACTAGCAAACTGCTCACTGAAAAGACGGCGATGAAGATCATTGACAAGATCGGCCAAATCAAATTCACCATTTTTCAGTTTCATCTTTTCATAATCCTCAAAAGCATCATAAATTTCTTCTCTTTTCTAAATACTCAGAGAGGATGCACGACCCTTTGAAAGTGAAACATAAGCTAGTCTGCCAAGATTGTCATCACAACAATCCGCTGGTCGGAGACCACCCTTTATGTGGGACATTATTTCAGTGAGGACTCTGGAAGGATCAAGCCTCCTCCTATCCTGTCATTGAAGTGAGGGCAATAAACCGCACAAAACGTTTCTAAAGTAACCTCCTTTGCACTTAGAAGACTTTGCAAGGCAACTGGTCTGGAATGGTAGGATTGTGCATGACAAAACTCCCTTAGATCGGAGAAGCTTTGGAAGAATGAAACCCCCAACCGTTCCATCTAGCATCATAAGAAGCTTACGAAAAGTGATGATAAGGTGATAAGAGTTGGGAGATATATCTACAAATGAATCGGGTATCCTTGAATAATGCTGCATCATCAATAATCTCATCCACTGAAGAGCTTTCTACTCTATGTTTTGCACCAATGCTGTAGCTGCATGATTAATTAAGCTAGCAATTAGAATTGAAAATTTGTACTTAACAAACTTATTGAATAGCAACAACTACACATGCAATCTCATCATTTCTACTTTTAGGTAACTAACAGCGAAAAGGGAATTAGAACAAGCCAATACCCCACAATTGTCATGATATACTGCGAGACATGGATAGCGTTTACATCAGGTGGCAATGAAAATCTTCCCCCATACCAAAATTTGTAGAACCGATAGTGGACAATTGATCAAAACATTGGTACAAACACATGAATTATTCATCGAGAAAGATTTTTAATTTTATTTCTAGAGTGACCCTTTGAAAAGTATAGATATTTCAAAATTGTTACCATATTAAATTTGAAAATCAATTTATGCATCTTTCATTTTTGAGATGGAATACATTTAAATAAAAAAAACTTATGTTTGTTGAAGTTATTGTGAGATTTTGTAGGACCACTGCCAACTGTTAAGCTGTTGGATGAAATCGTGGTTTAATATTTAATTACGCTAACACTCCCTCTCACGCTTAGTCTAGTCTTTTTTGTCTAGTACTAAGCATGAAAATATATCATTGAGAAGGTAAATAGGGGTCTGGAAAGATTTGAACTCAAGACCTCTTATTCTGATACCATGTAAGAAAGTCCAATCCAAATACTTAAGCTAATAAGTGGAGGGAGATCATACAAATATAAAAAACATATAGGATCATGTTGTCAAGCGATGTGGGACAACAATTTTAACATACGGCACGTGGAATTTCAACTAATGGGGGTAGGCCCACATACGAGGACAACACTGGTTTTGATACCCTATTAGAAGCTTTTGGGTTGGATATTCTAATAGGGTATCAGAGCCAATGTTGTCCCTTCTATGAATGTTCATCCACCACCCATTAGTAAAATTTCATGTGCCGCTCATAATCTGACTTGCACATGAGATGCGGTATTGAAGTTGTTGTCTCATATAGCTTGACAACGGGTTTTATATGCTTTTTATATTCATGTGATCTCCCTCACCCATCAACTTAAGCTTTTGGGTTGGATATTTTGACATGATATCAGAGCCAATGTTTGTTTGTATATGTGGGCCCACCCACTATTAGTCAAATTCCATTCACCACTTGTAATCTAGCTTGCACATGAGGGGGGTGTTGAAGTTGTTGTTGTCCCACATCACTTGAGAATGCAGTTGGACTTTCTATCAATGTTCATCTATAATTTGTGTGGATTTATGAGAGGATTTGTTGTCCTTGTGCCGAGTGATTCACCGCTTCACTCCAGCGCACTGGCCCTGCCCTGCACAATGCACGAGAGGCAAAGACTCAAATGTATAAGGTGGCTTGTTGTCCCTTTGGAGGATGATGCATCCAACCAACCTACGAGGCAAGAATTCATCTCACGAGGCAGGGCATTGTGTGATGGAGCCACCTTGTCCTAGCCAGGCACAAGACGAGAAAAATAAAATTCTTTCTTGTATGGGACAAGGATGTGGAATGTGATTCTTGGCTTCGTCCTGCCTTGTGCCCACCTTCACCAATTGGAGGGGAGTTTACCAAAAAAGTTATAAATCTATTTTGCTTGTGTCAATTCAATTGTAAACCTTTTAACTTGGCCAATTTAGTCATAAAATCTTTTGGCAATTTGCCAATATAGTCATTTAGGTTGGAAAATGATGATGTGGCAATATAGTCAATGTTGACCATACTACATAAGACGACTGTGACTAGACCGCTGTGTTAGCTTTTTTTAACTAAATTAAATTGACAAATCATCGAAAGGTTTCAAACTAAATTGGCAAATGGTCAAAAGATTTAGAACTAAATTGAACAGATTGAAAAGTTTATGACTAAATTGACACAAGTATAATAGGTTTAGAATACGTTAATGTCGTGTTGCCGTGAAGAATTGCTGGTGTCCACGTCAACGGATGTCTGTCAAAATTGACCAAAATGACTATATTGGCAAATTATGAAATGATTTAGGACAAATTAGTTAAATTAAAGGGTTTATAAATAAATTAACATTTGTACAATAGATTTAGAACTTTTTTGATAATTTTTCAGGTACAATGAATCCGGTTTTCTTATTTTTCGACCCATGATTCTCAATATTTTGACAATTAAGCCTGATTGGAACACGATAAATGTCCAAAAATTCTAGAATCTATTGTGTGATGGCCAATTCAATCCAAATCTTTTTAATTTGGAAAATTTAGTCATAAATATTTTTTTTATGAATTGTCAATGTAGTCCTTCCGCTTAATGTTGGTCGAACTAAAAAGTTTAGAACTAAATAGGTCGACATACTATAGGTTTATTAGTGACAATTGTTCCATATAGAGCATGTCCATTGATAATGGTGTGTCTCCTCACTTTCAATATTTGAAAAGCTTTCATGACATCATAATACCTACATTCAACTTTAAGGTATGCCAAATATGACCTTAGTTCTTCCAAATCAAAGCAGGTACATTGCTCTTTGCATTTCAGGGATTACATCTCAGCGGTGCAACAACTAAACTTCCAAGAGTTTTGAGTCTCAACATCACTCAACCAAAATGCAGCGGCCTGAAACCATATAGCCATCGACCTGATCAAATATCTCTTCAAAAAGCCAGTTGTTTCAGGTTGAATTGCTAGACGAGTCCTTAGCACAATAAAAGCTACTCAACAGGTGACTTATTTTAACAGTTTGTGCAACTATTCAGACCACATAGTAATGCCACCCTTAATCCTCCATTAAGAGCCAAATTATCGTGCTCATCCATCTGTACATAGGTGACTTTCTTGGTAATGGAATCACCCTTCGTTGTCGGGCGATGGGACAAACAGATAAGTTATGTACTCCCCCATATGCACAATATGCTCCAACAGGTTTGATATCAAATAGTAAGATGCGCAGAGAAAGTTGCATTTTCTTTCTCATCCTTCATTGTTCAGAGAGGCAAAAAGAAGTAACATTAAATTACAGCCAAGAAAAACTATTTAGTAGTTCACTGCTAGAACTTCAGGAAATTTGTAGAGTAATATGCTTTCTATCGTGATTTTTGTTTTTCTTCACTCTAAGAAGTATTCTACTAAAGTGTTCCACATGTGTTTACAAAAATGGGAACTACTTGTGGATTCGAGCAGCATAAAACTTTTCACTCACGTTGTTTCTTGGACAATGAAGAGAAGATTCATCTCTTCTTGCCTCCTTTTCTCTTCTTTCTACCTTTGGACTTGCGATCTCCCTTGTTCTTATTCTCCACACCACCAGTCCCTGAAAATGAAGATGATGAAGCTTGCGCATCCTTCTTCGCTTCACTGGTTTTTTGAGCTTCGGCGATTTCACTCTCCTCTTCTTCATTCGCTAAGCCCAACTCCTGTCCCTACAAGGTACGATTTGCAGGGGTAGACTTGTGTGCTTCACAGTCAAAATAGGATGTAACAGTACAAGGAATTTGAATTACCTTCATCGTTGAGGTGGTAGAGACATATTCCATCCACACATCCTTTGCATTAGTTAATGCCTCCAATGAATCCAACCTTTTCTATGATTGGTCATGCTGCAACGGTAACGTGTTTCTGCCATCCAAAGGCAGAACTGATGCCGGAACACTGTTGGAAGATGAAGAGAAATCCTTGGAAACTTCGGTCATATCTTGCAACTTGCAAGAGCTCACAGCACTTCTGTCTTTGGGGAATAAAACTTTCATAATCTCCCCCTTGCCTTTGTTCAACTTCACATCTACAATGATGGTATGGGACACATCAAATTTAAACAATCTGCTGCAAAATTGGTAAGTACTAGGGGATTGCCAACTTTTTCGAATGCTTCAGCAAAAACACTGACTGAGATTCCCTGTAAGTTCTACTTTCACCAAAGTGAAAGAATACAATAAAATTTTGGAGGTAATTACCTAGAAATCCAACTCTTGCTCAGCAAAACAATGGGAAAATCTGGATTGATGCCAAAATTTAAGTGAAGCAAACAAACCAACATAACCAACTTCAAGACCAACAACGGGTTGTACTTTGTCACATTAAGGTTCGATCTTTTAATCCATTCTATGGTTTCATCCTTGTCGCAAAGAAGCTGCTGAATAATGCTAGTAACAAACCCAATATGAGCTCAAAGCAATTTTCCAAGTTGAAAGTAAAGCTAGGCTTTGCTATACCTTCATAGCAGATAAGCCATTCAACTAGAGAAAACTTGGTTGCGTAAAATTGCCCTTTGGAGCAAGATAACAAAATCAAAAGTCATTCCAATAAATACAAGATGCAAATCGGAATGACGCAGCCTCTTTCAATCCTCCAATTGGCATTGTAAGTATCTGCTAAAGCTTGATAGAGGTTCCAAGTCAACGATAACTCCATGAGCTTATTACTAACGCTGGCCTAAGGAACGTCTGGTGGTACATCTCAACACAAACATTCCATGAATGCCGTCCATGACATATTTCCCTCAACAGATTCAACAATTTTTTTGTACAACTCATCGTCGAGCATTTCAGACCCAAGAATCAAAGTCGCTAGCTCACCCATCTTTCTATGTGAAAAATGCTTGTTCAAAATTCTCATGGTTATCGTTTCTCTTGGTAACGATGAGAAGTGTCACTTCCTCTTACGGATATCATATTCTTTGTCGACGATATTTGCCAGTCAAGAGGAAATATGTGATCAAAGTACCTCCTACTAGATGTTTCAATCAAACTCTCCAGTGCTCTACCATATTGGAAGGAGTGATTTAGAAAATTGAGTTCTCGAAGGAACTTTGCAACCTCATCTAAGAAAGCAAGACATCTGCTTTGCCAGAAGTTCGACAGAGAACACCTCAAGGAAAACTGATAAACTGCCTCTAATTTGTGCAGGAGCTCCATACCAACAAAAGTAAGCTTAGAATACCAATACTTTTGAGCTGCCAAGACAAATTGTTAAGGCTCCAAAGCAACCAATAGTCCATTTTTTCGAAGAAATATTTTATCTATGTTTCTGAGCTAATTAGCATCCAAGTTTAGTTGGTCATAAGTTCCTTGCATGTCGTTCCGTTGCTCCAGAACAACAAAGTAATTCAAACAAAACTCCCAATAGCACCTATTTTCCTTTTCCTCTAGCAACTCCACACATCTTGCACACTTGATAATTCTAATAATTTGTTGAAATTATTGTCCCACATCGCCTTATAACGGATCTTATATGCTTTTTATATTCATGTGATCTCCTTTTACTTATCAGCTTAAGTATTTGGATTGGGCTTTTTAACATGACATTAAAGCTAGAAACTCTTGTTGGGATTCACGTAACATGCATAGGCAAAAATTGATAATAAACGCAGCGGAAATAAAATACCCATACACTCCAGAGGCGTTGTTTGTGCGTTTTAATCAAAAATCAAATTAAACAATGAAGGTTAAATGGATTACCTCTCGTAGCGTGCTTGAAACAGGTTGGTCTAAATGTTTTTCGGTATAAGTTCCACAAGCGTTGAACCTCTAGTTCAGACACACCACCAATCGTACAATGAACAGAAGAAAGACGACGTGGAAAAACTCTACACTTGATTGTGCTAGCAATTTCGTGATGAAAAACTCTCAACGTACTTGATTTTCGGTCACCGTAAGAACAAAACTGTAGAGAGAATTTTTCTAGTTTTTCCTCTCTAATTTTCTCACGAGCACGCTCTCAAAAATTACGCATACTCTCTCTTTTTTCTCTGCAACTATTTGCAGATTTAAAGCTTAAAGAAACCATGGATTACATGCACGATCAGTGACGGTTACTGATCATGCACGTTGTGCATTTTAAGCACAATTGCACGATCAGTAACCACTGATCGTGCAAGGAATAGGTCAACAAAAATGATGCTGACCGTGGTCCACGTAATCAACAATTGATGCACTACTTTTTTCTTTTTGTTTGTTTCCTTTTTTTATATATATTATATTATAAAGAAACCCCATGGTCAGCACAAAATTGTGCTAACCATGTCTGCGTACAACATAACATAAAAAGTATATATATCTAAATATATTCATAAATTATATCTATATATAATTTAACAAAAAACAAGATAGTGCGATCACATGCGTGTATTTTGGATACATCAATATGTGTCCATTTTAAGAGTGCGTGCGCATCGTATGAACGTACGTCCATGACCAAAATTAAGAATCAAATTAAATCCAATTTAATTTAATTTTAATCTGACAAATTCAATAGTCGTGATTGCAACATATTTGCAATATCATATTTTCTGTTCAACGTCGTCATGTATTGGTTAAGGTATGTGACATCCCTAGGTTCATCACTGAGCTAGTAGTAAGACAAGCACTAACATATTAGTACTTCCATAGAATTGATTGTCCCGATCAACCACTAAGTCCTACAAGCTATGAGTGACATTTAACAATATGTCATGGCTACCCAGACAGTGTGAATATTTTAAGAACATAATGAACCTGTCAGCTCTAGTTACATTGTAATTTAATCCCTCTATCTTACTATGTCCCGGTCGAACAAAGCCATAGAATATTTGTCAAGCCACCAATTCCATCATATGCACAAATCTAATTGACATGTATTTGTACAAGACATAAACATTTTATTCTCGACTACTACCATGGCCGAGGATTTCAATGCATTGTCATAACTAGATCGCATAGGACATCATACCTTGCATGTAACAAGGAGACAAATTCCATTTTGTGCACATGTGTGACTTCGTATGTGCACGAACTATAACCATCAAGTACAGAGACGGATCTGCGAACCGCCAATATGCGCATTTATGAACCATAGCTATCCAACATACAAGTCAACAATGTGCCTCAGGTCTAAGGATTATTTACACAAGACTTGAGCATGAACGATTAGACATTGACCATGCTAAAAGCTTCCATGTCGCTAATCGTTAAATGTGTGTCACGTTCGGTGAACTTGTCTGGTACAAGCACCTGTGTTCCAACTCAGGCATCGCAATACCCAATAACTCGTGACTCGTCATTCCTTTAAGTATCTAATACTAAAAAATGAAATTAAGAACACACTAGTCTCAACAGGATCATTAATATCCACTCAATGATCCATCGACCAGGAACAGTTTAAAGATTCAGTCTAACTGTGAACCCGCCACACATATTCTTGAGGTATCAAGAATAGGTCTAGTCATAACTGATCTTATGGAATTTATTCATATATATAAATAATTGGACAAATGAATAAACACATATTTGCTATTAATTCAAAAACGAATTGAAATATAACTGAAATCCCTAATACGTAACTATTACATAGTTGCTTTAAGGCATATATCTAACAACTCTGGCAAACCTTCATTAGTCTTGCACATTTTATTTCTACCTTATATTCACCATGTCCGATAAAACCCCCGAGAGGTGCTCCCAGTTAGAGCAAATTATATTTGCTTTCCTACTACCAGGGATTTGGATTTGTGGGATAGCGTAAATCAAATTTATTCTTATTTGGCGAACCAATCATAAATCTATGAGCTTGTGGGATAACTTAAATCAAATGTATTCTGATTTATGGAACTAATCCCAAATTTATGAGCTAAAGTTACAGCCCAGTGAGATTCGGCAAGGAAACAATACGATCACAAAGTATTTTAATGTCTTAAAAAGGCTGTGGTGGGATCTCAATCTCTTCAACAGTTATGAGTAGAGGCCGTTGAAGATTTCCAACACTGTAAGGAGTGTAAGGAGGTAACTGAGGCTGATCGTATTGTTATATTTCTTACAGGCCTTCGTAATGAATTTGATGAAGTTAGAGGAAGGATACTTGGTAGACAGCCCCTCCCACCTATTGGTGAAGTCTTTTCTTAAGTTAGAAGAGAAGAAAGTTAGAGGAGGGTCATGCTTGATAAACCCAATACCGAAGCAAAATCCTCTGCTGGAGGGCATTTTGATTCCTCGGCTTTGGTTGGTTTTAAAGCAAATGTTGGCAAGTTGAGTTCCACTACACGCAGGATAGATGAGAAACCTCATGTGTGGTGTGATCATTGTAATAGACCTCGACATACTCGAGAAACATGCTAGAAAATTCATGGGAAGCCAACATCGTCTATGAGAGGCAGCAAGACGAGAAGCAGAACCTATCCTTCAGCCAATGAAGCTGAAACTAATCCATTTAACAAGGAGCAAATTGATCATCTCTTGCATCTACTGAAGTCTATTTTAGTTCAGGGTAAACCAACAACATCTATTGCCTAGAAAGGTAATAACACAAGTGCCCTTTCTAGTTTCTCTACTGCTGCCGCTTGGATTATGGATTCGGGTGTCTCTATCCACATGATAAGTCTTCACAAATTTTTCAAATACTATTCTCCTTGTCCAGGTAATAATAAAAATCCAAATAGCTGATGGTAGTTTCTCATCCATTGCAGGGAAAAGCTCTATAAAAATTTCAAATTCTATAGACCTTCTAAATGTCCTACATGTTCCCAAAATTGCTTGTAACCTTTTGTCTATTAGCAAATTGTTTAAAGATTCTAACTGTAATGTTATCTTCTTTGATTCCCATTGTGAATTTTAGGAGTGATTTCGGGAAAGATGATTGGTAGTGCTAAAATGATCAATGGTCTCTACTACTTTGATGAGTCCATCTTCAGTAAAAAGCTCAGGCATGCAGTACTTCATGTTCGTCTCCTGTCCAAGGACAGATTTTACTTTGGTATCATAGAGTAGGACATTCTAGTTTTGAATATTTAAGACATTTGTTTCCATCTTTGTTTAAGGGTGTAGTTTTGTCATCACTTCACTGTAAAAGTTGTCTTCTTTCTAAAAGTACTCGAGTTTCTTATACTACAAAACCCTATCATGCATCCAAACATTTTTACTTAATTTATAGTGATGTTTGGAGTCCTTCGCCTATTACTACAATGACTAGAAAAAGATGGTTTGTGACTTTTAATGATGATCACACATGCTTGAGTTGGGTCTATATGATGAATGCTAAGTCTAAGGTTGAAAATTTGTTCAAGCATTTTTCTCACATGGTTGCAAATCTCTTTCAAACTCAAATTAGCATTTTACGTATTAACAATGGCACAGAGTTTTTCAATCAGTGTTTGGGGACTTTTTTTGTGGGAAAAAGGTGTACAACACCAATCCTCTTTTCATGGCACATAAAAAAATAATATTGATGAAAGAAAAAATAAACATCTTTTTGAAGTACCTCATACTTTAATATTTTCTATGAATGTTCTTAAGTATATGTGGGGTGTAATTGTGCTGACTGTATCATATTTAATTAATCGGATGCCTACCCGGATTCTTCAATATATCACACCTTTAGAGTGTTTCAAAAAGGAATTACCAACATACCTTATTCATTCATATTTTCCTTAAAGGTCTTTGGCTATGTTTTTTTTGTTCATTTACCTACTCCCTTCCAGTCTAAGTTTGATCTTAGAGTTGTAAAACGTGTTTTCATTAGATATTCTTTAACTCAAAAGGGCTACAAATGTTATGATCCTCAAATCAAAAAACCTACATTAACTTTGATGTCTTGTTTTTTAAACTACAATTTTTTTTTTCTGAAAAAATTGCTTTAGGGGAAGTAGGGCGGTGAAAACAAATTTTTGGGTCAGATAGTAAAAATAATTTTTTGGGGTATGTCTCTTCCTAATTGGTCCCAATTTTGACTCCAACCAAATCTATTCTATTTCCTGTGTCAACCCAAACATCTTTTTTGCCAAAAAGAATTGATGTTTCAAAGATAGGGGAAGAACAAGTATCAGATTTTGAGTTTAAGGTTTATAATAGAAGAAAGACACTTCAAACGGCAAGAGACCATCCCACTTTGGAACTGCATCAATCTGAAGTCCCGAAAGATGACTTTTCTCATCCTTTCAGTAATTCTGATCCCATTTTACCTTCAGTATCTTCTTCTGATTTGAAGCCATCTATCCTTGATATACCTATAGTGCTTCGAGTAGGGGTGAGGTTACACTTAGCACTCTATTGCAAATCATGTGTCTTACCAAAAGCTATCACACAATTATAGAGCATGTATTACAAATTTATCTCACATATCTATTCCTAGAAATATTCAAGAAGGCTTGAATGATAAGTGAAAAGTGGCAGTAGAAGAAGAGATAAGGACACTTGAGAAAAATGGCACTTGGGAGTTAGTTGATTTACCGAAAGGGAAGAAAATAGTTGGCTGCAAGTGGGTGTTTACAGTGAAGTGTAAAACAAATGGAAGTGTTGAGAGGTACAAGGCCAGACTTGTGGCAAAGGAATTCACACAGGCTTAAGGAGTTGGTTACCCTAAGACATTTGCTTCAATTGCCAAGGTAAGTTTTATTCAAATCTTATTATCTTTCGCTGCTAATTTTGATTGGCCTTTACATCAGTTGGATGTTAAGAATCCTTTTTTGAATGGTGACTTCAATGAAGAAGTCTTGATGGATGTGCCTCCTGATTTTGAGGGAGAGGATGGCAAAAAAAAAAAGCATTGTATGGACTGAAGTAGTTGCCTAGAGCATGGTTTGAGCGGTTTGGGCATGTTATAAAGAGACACAACTACTGTCAAAGTCAAGGAGATCACAGCCTGTTCTATAAACACTCAAAGGATGATAAAATTGCTATCTTGATTCTTTATGTCGATGACATAATATTAAAAGGAGATAATATCAGTGAACTAGAAAATTTAAAAAGAGTTTGGTTGTTGAGTTTGAAATTAAGGACTTGGGTACTTTGAAGTATTTTCTTGGTATAAAAATTACAAGAGCTAAGGAGGGGGTATTTGTTAATCAACACAAATATGTGCTCGATTTGCTAAAGGAGACAAGTTTTTCTTAGGTGTAAAGTTGTAGATACACCTATGGAACCCAACTTGAAACTAGAACCTGCAAAGAATGAAGAAATAGTGGATTAAGAACGGTATCAAAGACTAGTTGGGAGGATGACTTAGTTGTCCCACACACGGCTAGATATAGCCTTTGTAGTGAGTATGGTAAGCCACTTAATGCATTCACCAAGTCCAAAGCATTTTGAAGTTGTTTGGAAAAGGATGTTCAAGAAACAGGGATATCTACATGTAGAAGTATATACTGATGCAGATTGGGCCGGGAGTATTTTAGATATGGGGTCTACTTCTGGTTATTGCACTTTTGTTGGCGGTAATCTTGTTACTTAGAGGAGCAAGAAGCGGAACGTAGTGGCAAGAAGTAGTGTTGACGATCTATAGCTCTTGGTATGTGTGATGTGACATGAATTTAAAAGATTTTGGAAGAACTATAGGTTTTAGATTCCACACCAAAGAAGGTCTACTGTGAGAACAAAGCTGCAAATTTAATGGCGCATAATCTGGTCCTCCATGATCATACAAAACATGTGGAGGTGGATGAGCATTTTATTAAAGAGAAGCTTGATGGTGGACAAGTTTGCATGCCATATGTTCCAATAAATGGGCAGGTTGGTGATATACTTACGATAAGGCTACATAAGAAGCAATTTGACAGATTAATGACCAAGTTAACAATGGAGGATATTTTCAAGCCATCTTGAGGGGGAGTGTTGAAATGGCTGAGATTTTATTCCCAAAATCAATTAGCTATCTATTTAGTCTTTACTTTTTTTTCTTGTATTTGATAGTTGTCCTATTAATCCTATTAGTTAGCTGTTATATTTGCTAAGATTATGAGAATATCATATTAGCCTAATTGGGAGGGATAGTTATTTGTTTCCTTTTTTATTGTATTCTCCTTTTTGACCTTGTACATAACTCTTATAAGAAGGAGTCTGTAACCTATTGGAAAGATAAGTAAAATTATATTTCCTCACTTACATCTTCATAGTATCAGAGCTAGTGTTGTCTCTTTTATGAATGTGCGTCCACCACCCATTAGTCAAATTCCACTTGCCGCTCATAATCCAGCTTGCATGTGAGGGAATGTATTGAAGTTATTATCTCACATTGCCTAATAACGAGTCTTATATGCTCTTTATATTTATGTAATTTTCCTCCACCTGTTAATTTAAGCTTTTGGGTTGGACGTTGGAACACAATCTTATCTCTCTAATGATTCCAAAGTAGACCAATGAGTCAATGCAAATCTGATTCCCCAACATTTGTCATTCAGAATACTCTATTGGGTTTACTGGACAATCATATTCCCAACAAAAAATTGAGATATTTCGACAAAGATGGAAGTCCACAATACTTTGCGCCCATAGTATTCCACCTCTGACACTTCCATTTCTCCTGGAAGCAGTCAAACGCTATTTCATTTTAGCCAAACGGCACTGTTTATTTAACAGAATGCTTGATACTACAGGAAAAATATTCGTAGAAGGAAATAGGCTTGGGCTTTACAAGATGTTCGACTTTTGCCAACAGCTCCTCCTTTTGTGCAAACTGCTTCAAGGGCCACCCTTTGCTTCCAGAAGCCCAAAGGGAAAATAATTACAAGTACCAAAGGATATTCATCGACGCTTCTCTATTTCATCCGCTCTTTCCAAGTAGGTCAACCTCACAAAGGATATCACCTTTCATCCTCACAATCTTCGCTGCCTCTGAAAATTTACCGAGTCTTCCTCCACACTGATAAGTTCACCTTTCCTAAGAAGCTCTGACATAGCTACAACAAGAAGAAAAATAAAGCAGCAGCGTGAAGCTTACAAATTTCTCCATCTTATTGCTTTGAAAGAAATAAAAGAAATTAAAAAGAAGAAAAATGATACATGTGTTCTCATATTTCTTCAACATGTAAAAACACTCCGCCACAGAGTCGGCCATTCCAATTGCTTTATAAATCTTAGCAGCCTGCCTTCGAAGATCAGATGCCTCTTGTGGACATAAAACTGGCTTGAGATTTGCATCCGCTTTCAAAGCAGAGGCCTTAGCCAATTTCTCGCCGTATGTGTATCTTGCTCGTTCAAAGCACATTTTTACCGTTGGGTAGTTACCCTCACGTAAGAGCTTGCAAATTTAAATAGAAAGAGAGTTCAATAGCTTCTTCGGAGAAGGTGAAAAGAAGAAGAATGGAAGACTGCCAGAGACCTCATAAACTCAAAAGAGAAAAAAAAGTTCAGGATCAATTATATGTTATTAGTCACTTTTGTCATTCCAAAATCCACAGCATTCACACATCATGTTAACTTCAATGGGGCACAAATAACAACTCAGTTAAGAGGGGAAAAGAAAAGAAAAGAAAAATGGAAAAATAGTGAACCTTAAAACCTTGTGATTTTCACTCCTCTGGCGTGTTCCTGACTTGCATTTCTTCTGCAAGGGCACTATCTACCAACCTAACTTAAGTAAGGCACTGCTTTTTTTAGTAGTCAAACATTGGTTTGGAGACCTCTAGGGCATTCTCACAAATCCACATTCTCTGTCTTGTCCGAGTAATTGCCACATACAGTGGCTTCAATTCAGGGCGTAATATATTGGGCTTTCTGTCATTGAAACTTGGGGAAGAGCTGTTATCAAGCAAAGTTTGCTTCTTCATATATCCATAAATAACCCTCCATTAACTTTTCAGGGGCGATGCGCCAAAAAATTTATACAATAAGACATCTTACACAATGTCACAAGCAAAAAAGTTTCATGTAAAAACATCTGAATAAAGACCAATATGACAGATTTTGCACTCCATGATTACATGAAGAGATCTCAAAACATTTAGGAAGAGAATATTTTGACGCACTTGCCAATCAAGATCAGTTGTTAAATTGTAAAATTTTTTACATTGTCTATTACCCTAGAGGATGATGTTGACGTGAGCCTAAACAAATTCTACATGATTTGTATCTAGATGCCACTGTCTACGTAGAAAAAAAGGGTATTTATATTTTGAAATTGTAAGTATGAAAACTTTACAAAATAACAGCTAGCTGTCATGACCTTAAAAATTTCGATGGTGGAAAATTCCCAGGTCAACGGATTATCAGATTAATTGACTAACCTAATTCGGACCCTCCCAAGTCCTACCAAATCGTAACTTAGGTTCTTTTCAAATGATTTTAGAATTTGGAGTCGCCACTAATTATTTTTTGGTAGGTCGATTAGAAACCTAAGTAAATTAGCGGGAGAATTAAATTACTTCCACGAACTAGAGATTATGAGTTTAGGAACTTGGTTATACTAGTTAATTAAAACTAATGCCCTTTCGGTACCTTAATTTCATGGGTATCCTAATTTGGCAACTCAAGCTTGATTTATTCCTAAGGCTCTAGTGAGGTGCTCTCTTCCTTTTTTTTTCGCTTTTTAGATGGAATGCATGGATGGTAATGGATGCATGGATAAGCAAAAGGTGAATATACAAATATAGATACGCAAACGTATACATACGAATTCGGACATGCAATCATGGATATGCGAGTATGGATATACGAATATGACATGCAAACGTGAACGTACGTTGCATGCAAACATAGACATACAAATACGACATACGAACGTGGATATATAAATACATCACGCGAATGCAGACATGCGGATGCAACATACGAATGCGGATATGCAGACGCAACATACGTACGTGGACATGCATATGTAGGTATATGAATACAAATAGGTGGATACGAAAACATATGAATATGATTATGCGGATACGAAGACATATGAATACGATATGCGGATTCAAAAACGTACGAATATGACATACGGATATAAAGGCTCACGAATATGATATGCAAACACGACATATGTATGTAGGCGTACGAACGCATGAATGCAACATACGTACATGGACATGCATATGTAACATGTATACTCGAATCATGCATACGTGGACATGTGTACACGACATGTGAGTGCGGACATGCGGATGCGACACGTGAATAAATCATCAAAATAGGATTGACCAGTCGAAATGGCTCATTTCTTAATTTTTGAAATTTTTTCTTTTAAAATTTTTTGGATGAATATGCATGAATTAATGACAATACGAATACGACGTACGTACATGTCATACAAATACGATATATGTATCACAAAACTAGTCAACATAATACATGAGATCTTTATACCACCAAGTAGGAGGCAGAGCCTACCGCGATCTGGGGTTTGGATTGAAAAATACAGAAAATTGTAATACGAATATGTATGTGGCATGGTAAAGTATGCATGAGTTATATTATATGAAATGCACATGAATGACATTTTTGGTATTTTCGAATTAAATATGACTGACGATACAAAATATTTTAATTATGAACGCAATATTAAAAGATGTGATAAAAAAAAGTAGTATATAAAGATACGCATTAAAAATTCCCTAAAGCCGAAAGAGGGAGTGAGCTAACGACTTCTGTACAATGTTACGACTTCCAGCAGATGGCTCAGCCTACCCATTTTAGGGTTTGATAATGTAAAAATTAAAACGCATAAAATAGAGTACAGAAAGCAGTAAATAAAGAACCTCTAACAGATAGCTCGGCCTACCAATTCTAGGATTCGATGGTGTAGAAATCAAAACGCATAAAATAAAGTACATAAAGCAATAAATAAAGAACCTCTAGCAGGTGGCTCGGCTATCAATTCTAGGATTCGATGGTATAGAAATCAAAATGCATAAAATAGAGTACATAAAGCAGTAAATAAAGAACCTCTAGTAGGTGGCTTGGCCTACCAATTCTGGGATTCGATGGTGTAGAAACCAAAATGCATAAAATAGAGTACATAAAGCAGTAAATAAAGAACCTCCAACAGGTGACTCGGCCTACCAATTTTGAGATTCGATGGTGTAAAAACCAAAACGCATAAAATAGAGTATAGAAAGTAGTAAATAAAGAACCTCTAGTAGGTGACTCGACTCACCAATTCTAGGGTTTGATCATATGGAAATTAAACTACAGAAAATAAAATACAAAAAGCAGTAAATAAAGAATCTCCAATAGGTCGCTTGGCCTACCGATTCTGGGGTTTGATAATATGAAAATTGAACTGCAGAAAATAGAATACAGAAAGCAGTAAGTAAAGAATCTTCAGCAGGTGGCTCGGCCTACCAATTCTAGGGTATTGCTGTTTGGTTGGGCGTTCCCAATCTTTGAAGCTTCCTGTAGCACTAAGGGTTCCACCTGCCATTATCAGCAGCATTGCCAAGTGCACACTAATAGGAGCCAACCGGCCAACCAAGCATATAATGGTGGTCCTCTCAGAAAAACCTCATATACAGAACCTATCAAAATGACGCCCAAATCTTGCAATGATGCTCTAGATAGAGTCTCCGAAAATTCTTGCTTTTGAATGGTCTCAGTGGATTGCAAAAAGTTCTACCTTCTCGCAACCTTGACGAGTGGAATTTGGGTTGTGTAAGTATAGGCCATGAATGAAGTGCTCAGAAGAGCCAAAGTCTCGAGAAAATTGGGGTTGAGAACATGTGGTCAAAACAAAGTGTGAGAACTCATCTCCAAGTAAAGAATCCCAAAGTAGGATTATCTTCAGAGTATTTCTAGAAATAAAAATCAGGAGCCTCTCCTTGATCAATGAAAGTGTCGAGAGCCATGAGTGCAAAAACAGTGGCCATTTCTCCAATTGCCAAAGGTAAGTTAACCAAGACGGACAAAACCCTTATGGGCAACCTCTTCAACCACAACCCCCTGATCCTATTTTCATCATTCTCCGATGTTTTCTCCGCTTCGACACCGTCTCCTTCCTCTGCCAGAGGAGAAGGCAAATTCTCAGAGAATAAGATTTTCTGGGAGATGAGCTTCGTGCTGCTTTGGCTTTTTGTGAACTAGCATGATGAATCCCTTCTCCTAAGCTTTTTGAAGCTGCTTTCCACGGCTTTCTCGGTAGCCTTGGGTTTCTTCGGATCTTGGACGCCTAGGAATTCCTCTGCAGCCCACCAATTGATCAATACCCTTTTCTTTATGATTGTGTTCTCTGGAAAAGCCGTGAGACACAACAAACATTTATGGTGTAGATCGCCCAAGCTTCCATATAATTGCAGCATGCCCAGAGTTGTCGGATTGCATTTGCTTATTGAATTCCTCTTGAAGTTTCAATATCTTGCCGATTCTTGCATCTGCCACATTCTTGAGCAGGCCAGGAGTACTTAATTTGGCCTTGAGCAGATTGCGAAGAGCAGGTAGGCTCAACTTCATACTCAAGATGTCTTCTCCCATTGCCTGCAGCTTGTCTTTGAGCACACTGTTGGGATCCAAGCTCTTTACATCTTGGCTTTCCATCATGCTGCTCACTTCACCATCTAAAACATCCCCTTCCCGAAGCCACACTTCCAAGGTCGGCTTGAAGTCACAAAGATGATTTTGGAGCTTATCATTGAGATCATTCAGACGAGATGACAATTTTTCAGGTCCTCCAACCTCATCTTTGCTAATATCGTCACGATCATTCCCATCAGTACCTCCAACAGATGGGGAGGGTTGGCTAGGCGAAGAGACCTTGTCGATCTTAAGTGTAGAGATTATGACCCAGAGACCCCGAATCATCATGATCTGAGTCCATGGATTTATAAAGCCATAAATACACGGAATAGAGGTGAAGGGAACAAAGGAATTAGAACTGAGCAGGATATGGATATGGAGCTTCCAGCAGAATGGTAACAAAAGCAAGTATGAGGGATAGGGAAGCTCCCCCTCTGCATTGCTGTAGTAACTAAAGCAGGACAAGTGATAGGTCGAAGAACAAGGAAGAGGCCTTTTGTCAAAAAGCAAATGAGGCAAGTTGATCTCACTCTAGGAGCTATAGTCGAGAGAAGTGCCAGACTCTGAAGTCTATCGCGACCCGAAAATATTTTAATTTTCGATCGGGTGAACGGATTATCAGGTTAATTAGATGGACTAACATAATATGGACTCTCCTAAGCCCTACCGAATTGCAACTTTGGTTTTTGTTCAAATGATTTTAGAGTTTGGAGTCGCCACTAATCATTTTATAGTAGGCTCATCATACACCTAAATAAAATATCGAGAGAAATACATTATTCCTACAAACTAGAGATTATGAGTTCAGAGATTTGGTTACGCTAGATTACTCTAATGCCCTTTCGATACCATTTTATTTCATGAAGAATTATTTAGGATGATTGGGAAAAGTTTGGGTCAAACTTACCCGCAAAATGGTCATTTTTCAAGGCTCGGGGAGTGAAAGCATCAAAAATAGAATTAGCCAGTCGAAATAGCCCATTTCCTAAATTTTTTTGAGATTTTTGGGGATTTTTCGAGATAATTTACCCACAAATGGGAAAAATCATCATTTTGAAAAAATCAGTAAGGAAATTCATCAAAAATAGGATTGGCCAGTCGAAATGGCCCGTTTCTTGATTTTTGAGGTTGTTCTGAATTTTTCTGGATTTTTCGAGATAATTTGCCAATAATGGGTAAAATCATCATTTTGAAAGGATCAGGAAGCAAATTCATCAAAAATAGGATTGACCAGTCGAAATAGCCCGTTTCCTAATTTTTGAGATTTTTCGGAATTTTTCTGGATTTTTCGAGACAGTTTGCCCATAAGGGGCAAAATCATCATTTTGAAAAAATCAGGAAGGAAAATCATCTAAAAATAGGATTGACCAGTCAAAATGGCCCCTTTTCTAATTTTTGAGATTTTTCTGAATTTTTCTAGACAATTTGCCTATAAGGGGCAAAATCGTCATTTGGAAAAACATTAGGGAGGAAATCCATCAAAAATAGGATTGACCAGTCGAAATGGCCCGTTTCTTGATTTTTGAGGTTTTTCTGAATTTTTTTGGATTTTTTAGACAATTTGCCAATTCTGAAGATTGGAAGGGCAAAATCGTCGAAAATAGGATTAGTCAGTTAAAACGACCCGTTTCCTAATTTTTAGGAATTTTTTTAAATTTTTTTTAGACGAGTTATCCATAAAGGGAAAAATCGTCATTTCTGAAGATTGGTTGGTTAAAATGACCCATTTCCTAATTTTTGGAAATTTTTAAAATTCTTGTTGAATTTTTGGATTTTTCTAATTTTTTAATTAAGTTTTTATATTTTTTTTAAAAAATTATACTTTAATAAAAGGGGGGGGGGGGCCAGGTCTTTGGATCTGGCACAGACAGGGCGGAATCCAAGCCTTCTTGACCGGGGTTCTCACAAGGGCTGGGCCCTGGGAATGAGCCCAGCCGATGGACACAATGCCAAACGGCCTAAAATAGGCCCAAGCTCGAAATTCCTAAAACTAAAATAAAATGAGCCCTGTCAAGCCCAAGCTATCCAAACAAGCCAAGACCACCCAAATCCAGTCCTTCCCTTATCAGCAAAGATGAGCCCAAAATCGTTAAAGTCCAAATACAAATCAGACTTGACCTAGTCTACACGCCCATGTTTTACTTTTATTATTTTTGTTTTGTTTTGACTTTTTTTTATTTTTATTTTTACTTTCACCTGGTTCTTCTTCTTTCTACGATGTTTTCCCAAAGAGCTTCACCAAGCTTAGAGAATGGTCCACCGAGGACCAAACTCATCAGACTAATCTACCAAACCTCAATTTTCTTGCCCATTTTCCATTCAGTCTTCCGGATCTGAGAACGCACTAAGTATCAACGAGGGTCTAGTGACTTACCGGGGCGGCCTCTAACCACGGGCTACTTCTCCTCCACCTTGGGGACGACCACCGCGAGCAACTCATTCTCCATGTTGGCTTGCACCTCGTACGTCTCTTTGATCGAGTTGTCCACCGAGAGCGAGTTCGACGGCCCGCTCTTGCGCTAGGCTATAGCGATCTTGTTGGGTCTGTACGTGGTCGTGCCCTGGCTAGTTCTCCTATATTCATTGGCAGCTTTCCTTTCCACCATAGGAAATTGGTCGAGCGACCAAGCTATTGAGCAACAGTGTTATCCATGCGTTGTCCATGCTCTCTACATCAATACTTACCCCTGAGCGTAGAGAGAACAACACGACTCCGGGCTTGCACTTTTCTTGTTCTTGACGGCCTCTGGTTATCGGGTTCTGGTCAATCTCCGAGAGAGCTCTAGCGTAGTGGAAGCGCCCATTAGGTTTTTCTAAAACAACTTTCAATGCATTATTATAGTCAGAAACCCCCAGTTAGCTATGCAGAAGCCACAATAAACCGATCTGCTTAATATATTAGCGTCGCAGATCCTTCATCAGTAGCACTGGAGTCCCACCATGACACAAACTTGAACAAAGTAGAGGAACCAGAGCAGACTATGGTTTCAGGGGCAATAGGTTTTGCTCCCAGTCCGATGAGCAATTAGGCCAACCTGCAGAGAGCAGGTTTTTTGAGCTCATCCTTCATTCGAAAATGGAATATTTGACTATCTCTGACACCACCTTGTGACACCATTTTCGACTTGCCACTAGAAAGGTTAATCCTTTGCTCAATCAAGTTTTGTCTTACCACTGGAAAGCGATCTTCTTTAAGTGCGACCCTAAGATCAACTGAATTTGGAGGAATCTATGTCTGATTTTCAGAACTTAATCTCTCATCCTGTCGTTTCAGGATTTTCAATCTGCTCATAACAGAAGCCTCTTTGTCACCAGCGTAGAAGATTGCACCTATTACAGGAGAACTTAGTGAGATTTCTGGTGCGAGGCTACCATGTTGGAATTTTATTTTAACTTTTATTATTTTATTTTTTTTTATAAAATTCCTATTGGGCTATAATCAATTATTTTGTATTCGAGACAATGCATGATAGCCCGTTTTTGTTTGGGTGATCGTTTATTGGGCTTTTGCGCATCTCAGTTTTATTATTGATGTGGGTTAGACGGCGTAAGGTGTAGGCTCGTGTGTTGACGTAAGCCCGTGATGGAAGGGCTCGTCAATGTTATATTATTAGCGCTAGGTCCCCTCTCCCACTTACGAAAAATATAACGACAGTTCCATCGACTGTCGCGTGAGGAGGGAGAGGAAGACCTAGGGCACGGTTTTCTCGTCTCTCGCAGATCTTGCTTCCACGTTGCATCGTATTGTAGATCTCAGCGTTCGCGTGCAAATTCGTGATCATGGCGCAAACAGGTACGTGTTTATTTATCGTAATTCCTTGACCTAAATCGATTACGGTGATCCTGAGTGGCGATTGAAAGTCTTACATGTGGTATCAGAGCGGGTCATAATTTGATTTAGTTCAAGGGCTAGCATGATGCTTATGAGTGGCCATGTGGTCATTAGGAATCGGTATGTGTAGATTTTTGTGAATTCTTTGCAACTTTCTAAACAGTTCCGTGAGTTCCAGATTTTCTCGATAACTGGGGTGATTAATCGGAAATTCTTTGCAACGTTCACCTTCGCAAACAGTCTCTCCTCCGAAGCAAATCTTCCACTGCATAAGTGGTTTGAGAACTAGAGGGCAAACCAAATTGATGTGTAATCCACTGTCATGGGAACTCAGAATATATCTTACGATCTGTATCATCATGCACTATCTTCAAAATTCTAAAACGGGGATCATCGCAAGGACCTCTTCGGTAGGAAAGCAACCAATAAAGTTCTTGTCCAATTATGTCAGTGTGGTATCTCCATTAGGAAGAAATCTGCATGTAGGAAAGCAAATTTGTGTGCAATCCAACTTCTTTCCACTAATAAAAAAATATGTGTTTAGTCAGAGATCTTTCATCTATCGATGAATAAATCATATTGTGTATGCAAAAACTCAATTGTCATTCTCTTGTCCCGTCCTCTTTAATTAATGTCAAGCATCCGCAGACTAAGTTTAAGAAAAATTACGGTCCCATCAACTTAAGAGGGCAAATTGACTCCACTAACCCCGTTAACATATAAAGATATCACGAACCATTCAGATTGCAGTAGCCTAAGCCAAAAAAAAATTCAGATTCTTTGCAACAATTAATAAGTACGCTTATGAGGCTTAGCTTAGTTGGGCTTTTGCTCTCTCATGAAATTTTTGTCACAAGAAATTGTGCTAAGGACAGTAAATGTCAAGCCTTCTGAAAGTTATAGCAGTAGTATGTTTGATACTGTTTGGCTAGGTAGAGATACCGTTGTTCGTTGTTTTAGTGACTGTTGCAATAAAGTTATTTTGATCAATGAGAGTAAGCATGTGGGGTCACTTCATATTTGTGCTGTGAGTGTTTGGCTGCCAAAGTAGCTCATTTGCAGTGACAGATGGGGTACCTCGCGGGCATGTGCATTCAAAGTGAGTCGCTTTGGATTTGTGCTTTGGTTGCTTGGCTGCCAAAGTGGCCCTGCTGGAGTGACAGCTAAAGTTTTCTCGCAATCGCATGTGTTCTCAATAAGTGAGAGGTCTCACATTTGTGCTTTGGGTGTTTGGCCGCCAAAGCGGCTCACTTGAAGTGACAAGTGAAATTCTCTCGGACTTATTGAGGGTGTTTGAGAGTCTTAGCTGTGCTAGTGTGGGGTCCTTCTGCCCAAAGGTGTTGGATTTTCTGCATTTGGTGCTGTATGAGATTTTCTTGTTGATAGTCTATGTTATTGACTATTGTATTTTGCTTACTTATTAATTGTTGCATTATTTTTCAGTCACTCTTGCTTTGAACAACGGTGGTGTTAGTGCTGTTGAGGTCCTAAATGGATCTAATTATAAGAAGTGGAAGGATGATCTTCTGTATGCCTTGGGATATGTTAATCTGGATCTTGCGTTGCGTGTGGATCGCCCCGCTCCGCTTACGGAGGCTAGTACTCCTACACAAAGGGAGCATTTTGCTAAGTGGGAGCACTCAAATTATATGAGCCTTCTAGCCATGAGGAGATCTATCTCAGAACACTTGTTGAGCGGTTTACCCGAGACCGCTACTGCTAGGGAGTTGCTCACAGCCCTGGGGGAAAGGTACCTGGTACCCGATATGGCCGAATCAAGTGTCCTTCTGAAGAAGTTGACGAGTATGTCTTATGATAATGTGGGAGGTGTGAGAGATTATATTCTGCAAATGGTCCATATCCAGTCTAAGCTCAAAACCCTTGAGATTCCTCTTCTAGATAAGTTCATCATTCTTCATGCTCTCAATTCCTTGCCTCCAAATTTCTCTCAAATCAAAACTATTTTCATTTCCCAAAACGAGAGTTGGTCTGTAAATGATCTGATTAGTAAGTGTATGGCGGAGGAGGAGTAACTTAAAAGGGAGAAGAGTGAGAGTGCTTTTCTTGTGTCTGCCCCTAGACCTGTCTATGGTAAGAGTAAGAAGGCTACTAAGCGTTTTCACCCCGGTGCTTCTAAGAATGTTAAGGGCTTTAAGAGGCATGGTCATGATCAGAGTGAGGGAGGTCCCAAAGCTGCTTTTAAGAGAGATGTCAAGTGTTTCTACTGTCAAAAGATTGGACATTTAAAGAAAGATTGCTTCAAATTAAAGGCTCGCAAAGAGCAAAATAAATCCGAAGGTAATTCATTAGCCTGTGTCTGTTTTGAGTCTAATTTAGATGACGTCTCACCTAACTCCTTGTGGATTGAAAGTGGTGCTTCTGTGCATGTTACTATGACATTGCAGGGGTTCAGGAGCGTAAGGAAACCAAATGAAACGAAGTCAAAGCTTAAAGTAGGAAACAATGTCGAAGTTGAAGTTGAGTCCATAGGAGTTGTTAGGCTTTTGTTAGAGTCGGGACATGTACTCCAACTGAGAAATGTTTTCTATGTTCCCAGTTTTAGGAGAAACTTGATCTCCATTTCTATTTTAAACCATGATGGATATGCTTTTCTTTTCCAGAATGCTTCTGTTCAGTTATCTTTGAACTCCAAAATTGTAGGTTCTGGCATTTTTGAACAATGGCTTATTTCAGTTGCTTCTATCTTCTACTTTATGTCAAAGTTTTGCTGTTGAGTCCAGTGTTTCCAAAAGATCCTTATGTATTGAAAATTATTGTCTCTTATGGCATAAACGTTTAGGTCACATATCGAGGGAAAGGATTCAAAGGTTGGTCAGAAATGAAATTTTACCTTCTCTTGATTTCAGTGACATGGAGACTTGTGTGGATTGTATTAGGGGCAAATTCACGAAATCTAAAAAGAAAGGGTCTACTCGTAGCTCAGAACTTCTAGAAATCATTCACACTAACATCTCTGGACCTTATCCTACTACCTTATGTGGAAATAAGTATTTTATTACATTCATAGATGATTTCTCTCGATATGGCTATCTTTATTTCATTAAAGAGAAGTCAGAAGCTCTTGACAAATTCAAACTTTTTAAAACTAAGGTTGAGAAGCAATTAAAGAAGGTCATTAAGGTAGTAAGGTCTGATCGTTGAGGTGAGTACTATGGGAGACATGAGGGGTCCGGGTAGCAAATGGGACCGTTTGCCAAGTACTTGCAGGAATGTGGCATTGTTCCTCAGTATACCATGCCTTATACGCCTGAATAGAATGGTGTGGCCGAAAGGTGGAATCGCACCCTTATGGACATGATGAGCAGCATGATGAGTAGGTCTAACCTACCAAGTTTTTTGTGGGGTGAAGCGCTTAGAACTGTCTTGTATATCCTTAACCGTGTTCCTTCTAAATCTGTGCCCAAAACACCTTTTGAGATGTGGACTGGTCGTAAACCTAGCCTTAGACATTTTCGTGTGTGGGGGTGTCCAACTGAGGTGAAAATTTTTAATCCCATGGTGAGTAAAATTGATTCAAAGACTACTCGTTGTTTTTCCATTGGGTATCCTGATAGGTCTAAAGGGTACAGGTTTTATTGTCCCAATCGTGGAAGGACGGTGATAGACTCCGCAAATGCCAAATTCTTGGAGTTTGATATTGCTGATGCTGTTAGTGCTGATATTGATGTTACTGACACTTCTGAGCAGAACGAGAGGGTGTTATTTCCTTCCATTGTCCCACGTATTGATGCATCTACTGTGCCTGATGACATCATTGTTGAACATCCTGTTATTGATGGTACTTCAGCACAACCTGGGTCTTCTTCTCAGGATACTTCACATGAGGTTCATGTTAGGAGGTCTGTTAGACAAAGGAGACCAACTATTGATGATGATTATGTTGTTTATCTTGGGGAGTCTGATGCTATTTTAGCAGATCCCGTGAGTTATCAAGATGTTGTTGCTAGTTCCCATGTAGATAAGTGGCTTGAGACTATAAGAGATGAAATGCATTCGATGTCACAAAATGGTGCATGGGAGCTTGTGAATTTACCTGATGGTCATCGACCAGTTGGGTGTAAATGGGTGTTCAAAATAAAGCGGGATGCAAATGGAAAAGTTGATCGCTATAAGGCGAGATTAGTAGCAAAAGGTTTTACCCAGCAGCCAGGTATTGATTATACTGAGACATTTTCTCCTGTTTCTTCTAAGGATGCTTTTCGCATTATTATAGCCTTAGTTGCACATTACGATCTTGAGCTTCATCAGATGGATATTAAGACTGCTTTTCTGAATGGTAATTTGGATGAGGATGTGTATATGATGCAACCAGATGGTTTTGAAGAGACTGGTAAGGAGAACATGGTTTGTAAACTCAAGAAGTCTATCTATGGTTTAAAGCAGGCTTCTCGTCAGTGGTATTTGAAGTTTGATGAGGTAGTGACTTCTATGGGTTTTGTTGAAAATAAGGTGGATCATTGTATCTACCTAAAGACCAGTGGGAGAAGGTATATTTTTCTGGTCTTTGTTGACACCTGATTTTTAATCATTTTTTCTATTGCTAAAGTAATAAAAAATCCATAAAAATTCATAAAATTGAAAAATCAACTTTGGGGACCTTAGCCAAGCCTAGGGAACCAATTTTGACCAAAAAACGATTTTTCATATTTTCAGTATTTTTACGTATTTTTTATTTATTTATTTTCGAAAATTAATAGAAAATCCATAAAAATTCATAAAATTGAAAAATCAACTTTGGGAACCTTAGCCAAGCCTAGGGAACGAATTTTGACCAAAAAATAATTTTTCATATTATATATATTTTAATTTTTTTAAAAAAAATACAAAAATAATTGAAAATTTTGAAAAAATAACATTTGAGGCCAAAAAATACACAAAGATAGTTAATATTTTTATTTTAAATCTATTTTCATATTGGCCATCGCAAATTCAGAAAAATCCAATTCGAGTCACGTGTTCCTTCACGAGTATAATCTCGAATCGGGCCTAAAACAAATTTAATTTGAGTCAACTTATTTTTAACTTTCACTTTTTATGAGTTGTGACATTGTCTTCTAATATTTTAAATTTTCATCTTGGCCCAATTATACCCAAAATGACTTAATTTTGCAAAAGGGCTTTAATTAAATTATGCATTATTTTCAGCGACAAGAAATGAGCTTAAAGTTGACATGTGGTAAATTTTGGTGTGTCAAAAATTGTGAGGAGATTTGGACTTAAAGAAATATATTTTTTCAGGGACTGAATTGTAAATACTTAAAATTCAAGGACTAGAGTGCAAATACCTAACTCTTGAAGGATTATTTTACAAATAATAAAAAGAAGAGTTAGTGGATAAATTAGAATAGAGAAGGGAAGATGAAGAAGAGGAGATGAAGAAGAGAAGTTGGAGAAGAATGGATGGAGAAAATAAGATAAGAATAGAGAAGGGAAGGTGGAGATGAAGAAGAGTTAGTAGAGAAATTAGAATGGAAGATAAGAATAGAGAAGGGAAGATGGAGATTAAGAAGAGTTAGTGGAGAAATTAGAATGGGAGATAAATATGGAGAAGGGAAGATGAAGATGAAGAAGAGTTAGTGGAGAGATTAGAATGTGAGATAGAGATGGAGAATGGAAGATGAAAATGAAGAAGAGTTAGTGGAGAAATTAGAATGGGAGATAGAGTTAGTGGAAAAATTAGAATGAGAGATAGATGAGGAGGTTATAAAAGGAGGAAGAAGTGAGCTTGAGAAGGGATTCTTGAGAGAGAAAATTTGAAGTGTTTGGGAGAATTTTTTTGAGAGAAAATTTTGGATGTTTGAGAGAGTTTTGGGAGATTGAAGAAAATTTTGAGAGAAAGAAAATACCAAAAGAGAGAGAATTTTGAAGATGATGGGAGTTTAAAGCTAGGGGTTATCATCACAAATTCCTTCATCGATCAATATAAATCAAGAGTTCATCCTCGTCAACGAGCAAACAAATTCAAGCTAAGTGTTTTTATTTATTCATTTATTTATGGTTTTACTCGCAAATTAGCACAAATTGTATACACTTTCTCCATCTCCTTTTTCTTCCATATTTTATGTCAGGAGAAGGATATCTCTACGTCAACAGCAAAAATCTCGTCGAGATACAAAAATCGGCCCAGACAAGCTCCTAAGCTGTCCACCGATTTCTCAACTGATCTGTGACTAAAAGTCCCTCTTAATTCAAAAGAAACTCTCTATATTGGGAACATAGAGAGCGAAAATCAATTATAGAAATCCCTCCCAAAAAAATGGGAGATAAGTACTCTTTCTACTCTTCTGGTTTTAGATGCAGATTAGCACATATTTTGTATACTAACACTTCACTCTATTTTATGTCAGGAAGCCGCAGCTCTATTTCAATGGTCAATCCTATGGAAGCACAAAATCCGCTTGGAGGAGTTCTCAAGCGCGCACAAATTTCAAATTGTTGAATCAATTCGTTGTATTTCATTTTAAAAAATTCATACCCCAAAATGGAGAGGACAAAGTCCATCCGAAATTTAAATACCTGCACCATAAATCCCAAAGGGAAGAGCCAAGCCAATGCTTAGCCTCCCATTGGAGGTTTTTACTTATAGTAGTTAAATACCTGCAACTTAAATACCTGCACCTTAAATCCCAAAGGGAAGAGCCAAGCCAATGCTTAGCCTCCCATTGGAGGTTTTTACTTACAGTAGTTAAATACCTGCACCTTAAATCCCAAAGGGAAGAGCCAAGCCAATGCTTAGCCTCCCATTGGAGGTTTTTACTTACAGTAGTTAAATACCTGCAACTTAAATACATGTACCTTAAATCCCAAAGGGAAGAGCCAAGCCAATGCTTAGCCTCCCATTGGAGGTTTTTACTTACAGTAGTTAAATACCTGCAACTTAAATACATGTACCTTAAATCCCAAAGGGAAGAGCCAAGCCAATGCTTAGCCTCCCATTGGAGGTTTTTACTTACAGTAGTTTAAATACTTGCAACTTAAATACCTGTACCTTAAATCCCAAAGGGAAGAGCCAAGCCAATGCTAGGCCTCCCATTGGAGGTGTTTATTCACTGTCATGTACTTCCTATAATTTAATTTTTGAATCATCAGACCCAAAAGATAAGTAGGTTGTAATACTGCACAGAAGTCGTTAACACACTCCTTCTTTCGGCTTCAGGGAATCTTTAACACTTAAAAAAATATAACAAATAAAAATATATACCATCCATGCATCCTATTTAAAAAGTGAAAACACAAAAGAGAATACCCTACTATAGCCTTAGGAATAAACCAAGCCTGAGTTGCCGAATTAGGATATCCATGAAATTAAGGTACCGAAAGGGCATTAGTTTTAATTAACTAGTGTAACCAAGTCCCCGAGCTCCTAATCTCTGGTTCGCAGGAATAAATTAGTTCTCCCGCTAATTTATTTAGGTTTCTAATCGACCTACCAAGAACGATTAGTGGCGACTCCAAATTTTAAAATCATTTAAACAAAAACCAAAGTTGCGATTCGGTAGGGCTTGGGAGGGTCCGCGTTAGGTTAGTCAAATCTAATTAACCTAATAATCCGTTAACCCCCTTTAAAATTTAAAATTTTTTTAGAGGGTCGCGACAGACTGGCGACTCCGCTGGGGACAGAGATTTTTAAATTTTCGAAAAAAGATACCAATTGGAATACTTAAATTTTTTCGAAATTTTAAGAGTCTTAGTGGACTTAGGCCAATAAAAATTTCATGGATATCTCGCTTCTGGCGATCTTATTTGGGACTCATTCTATAGGTGTTATATGTTTTTGCAGGATGGGAGTTATAAGGGGCGGAGTGTTTGGCTAACCCCTTTGTTTTGCAGGCTCGGTGTTTGGTTTATTTGTTTAATTTCGCATATTTTTAGAAGCGCTGTTTTGATATCAATTGTTTTGCATATCTTGCATACTCTGAGGATCACGACACCTGCACACACAAGCGTCTAAACCCAAGTCGCGAAATTCTTCCTAGAAAACCATAGATAGGGATCGAATATGTAAAGCTCTTGCGTCGATTACGCTCGGGTTGACCATATTTTATCCCGCTCATTATCTGAATTGACAATTCTTCCCATTGTGATTTGATTGCGCGGAGGGTAAGGTTGTCAATTCAAATAGTGGGGGCCTTTTAGGTCCATACCCTGTCTCTCCTTCTTTTATTTTCTAGAGTTCACTCCTCACTTGAGTCATGCGCATGACTATGTGATTTGCATTTCTCCAAGGTAAAAGTAAGTTCTCTAATTTTATCTTGTATTTATTTTCGGTCGGTTCATGCTAGGTGTTAGTCAGTTTTTGAGCTTGATATTACGACCATTCTTTTAAAAGAAAATAAAAATTAAATTTGTCCCTCATTTCTTTTAAAAAAATTTTGAAAAAATGATGTGAAAAATCCCTTCATGGGAATTTTATTAACCAATAAGGGATTTTTGTCATGTTTTTATTGCTTCAATAAAAATGAAATTTTCCTGAAAAAATTTTCCTCTGAAAATTTATTTCAATAAAAAGAAAAATTCCCTCAAAAAAAAAAACTCTAGTAGACATCAAGTGATTTTATCACATTTTTCAAATTATAAAAACTTGCAAGAAAATTCTTCTCGAGAAATTCGCTCATGTTTTTCTAAGAAAATTTTCTCTAAATAAAATTAGACTAATGTCTCGGGGGAATTGTATTGACCAATAAGAGATTTTTGTCATGTTTTTCTTGCTTCAATAAAAATGAAATTTTCCTGACAAATTTTCCTCTAAAATTTTATTTCGATAAAAGAAAAATTCCTTCAAAAAAAAAACTTTGGTAAACATCAAGTGATTTTATCACATTCTTTCAAATTATAAAAACTTGCAACAAAAATTCTTTTCGAGAAATTTGCTCATGTTTTTCTAAGAAAATTTTCTCTAAATAAAATTAGACTAATGTCTCGGGGGAATTTTGTTAACCAATAAAGGATTTCTGTCATGTCTTTCCTGCTTCAATAAAAATAAAATTTTCCTGACAAATTTACCTCTGAAAATTTATTCTGATAAAAAGGAAATTCCTTCAAAAATTTTAGTAAACGTCAAGAGATTTTGTCACATTCCTTAAAAAAAATAATAAAAAAAGAGTAATAAATCTGCAAAAAAATTCTGTATTAACCCATTTCTTCCTAAGGGAATTTTTTTTTTCTGATTTCTCTATAAAATAGAAAAAATCAAATTGGACTAATATAGGAGTCATGGACCGACATTCCTTGTGTCGCATACTAATTATATCATTTTCTTTTGCAGGGAGATCCTAGATACCCTAGAAGGGTGTAAAAATTAAGTTCAAAATATATCAAGAATCATCTCCAGAAATACCAAAAGACGAAAAACACCGAGGCTTCAACCGTTAATTCCGGGGGGCAAACGAACACTGTCCATCTTTGACAGACAGAGTTATGTCAATCCGTAAACTTGTATGGGCAGTGTATTCTGATATGACGGTGGATTTATACTGATTAAACACGAGGGCATATTTAATGTATTGCAGAGGATCCCGCGTCTTTTGAAAGACAATATGGATTATATAATCAGAACCCATGAAACAAATACCTTTACCTGATTAAATCAACCAGAGACCGATCTTAAAATTTCCTCTTATCCGAAACATGCGGAGGGCTTTAGAGGACCGAGGTTCTATTAATGAACGTGGCCCACAGGAATTTCTCCCGACGCTACAGGCGACCGACACGAGCAAGTGGATGCCGAAAGAAATAAAATATGGATAAAAGTGGGCACACAACAGGTGGCCGGATTTATTACCAGCGCACTGATCGAGTTGTCATAGTGTTATTGTTTGTGATATCAAGATGGATAGTGGGGGCCACCGCCGAACCCTTCATCAATGTTCTCGATATCATCGTCTGGAGCAATTAAACAAGAACATCAAGAAAAACATTAAGCCTCGACATCTTCGGTACCTCAAATCGTTCTGTTATGCTATGCGGAAGAAACGATAGCAGGAAAATTAAACAAAAAAAAACACGTGAAGCTTTTCTTTCATTCCATTCATCAAAGAGCATTACAACAACTCACTGGGGAGGAAAAGTAAAGCCAAACTGAGCCCTGATAACCATTACGAAGGAGCTCAACTGACTCTCCAAATAGTTGATGCTCCGGGTGCACCGGGCGTTCTCAGGATCAAGCTCCGCGAGCCTAAAGAAGAGGCGATCGCGCTTCTCCTTAGCCTGGGCCATACTGGCCTCGTAATGCTCGACAGCAAACTCCAAGTCCGAAATCGCCGCCCTCTCGAAAGCAATATCTGCCGTAATGTCATCAAGTCTCTCCTGCAGCCAACCGCATTTGCACCTCATCATAATATTGCTCGGCTCCTGTTCGGCGTAAGTTCGGACCAAGGCCAGATGGTCCACCAACTTTCCCCTCTCACGAACTAGCCACGAAAGCTGATCATTGGCAAACTTGAAAGCTTTCTTGTGATTATCAGCCATAAATGTGACTATTTCCAGACGCTCGTGCCGGTCTCGGTAACGAGCTTTCACGACGGCAGTCACAATGACCGTCTCATAAGCGCGGTTATAGGCAGCCAGAAAATTAATGAAGAGGGTCGGGAAGTTCCGATACTCCCTCCCCAGTTGGGTACCCTCAACAGAAGCAGCGTCTAGGGTCCTGAATAAACCGAGGATTTCAGCCTCAACGGTAGAGTTTTGGGCTATATGAGCGTAACCTCTATCAAGAAGATTGTAGAGTCTCTCCCACCCAGCCAGGATTTCGGCGGAGAAGGTATGGTTAGGAGAATTGGCCATTTTTGAAAGCAGATCACGAAAGAAAGGAGGAGAGAGGCGAGGCAGATGATCGGAATGCGAAGGTGATAATCTGCTTCAATTTAAATAATGATTTCACAGGGGCAGTCCTTATTGGTCGAGTTTTTTCTATTTACCATTCTCTGTCGGCAACACCCCCGCTGGCTCGAATTCCAGTCAAGCGGCAACCTCAAGCTGAGCAGACCCGACGTCTCTGCAGAAAAGTTGGACGGGCTGCCACCACTTTGAAAAAGAAAGAATAAAAAACGAGCTGAGTGGGAGACAAAGAAATTTTCGGCAGAAAAGGAGATACGACTCGTCTTTATTGGAGGACCCGCCAGTAAATCGACGGTGGAGATCTTGACAAGGGCCCTCTACCACGAAAAGAAAAAAGGAAGACGAACTGAGCGAGAAACAAGGATTTCCCCTTTGATCAAAAGCTGAATATCAGATTTTTTCCCTCGAAAAATCTAATAGCACTGCCCGTGAAGAGGGAAGTCGTTGCTATTGCCAGAGAGAGAACTTGTCTTCATTTGATAGTGAGAGTTCATTCGCAAGAACTCGCAGGAGAAAGATAGAGAGGAAGGAGTTCTCGTGGGAGAGGAATTCAAAACCTTCACCATCAAAGCATCGGCTTTCAAAGCCTGTTACGAGAAACCATCGACGATCCCGTGATCCCTCAAGTCCAAGAAGACATCCTGAGGCGGTCTCGAGTCGGCAGTCCTAGATCCAGAAATATGTCGAGCATTAGGGAAACGGGCGCATGTTCAACCCTGGTCGAAGCTAATGAAGTTCCTTACCCTGAGGGTCTACTGGTCATGGCCATTGACGGTAATCCAGTCTCTCTGTCAATCCTTGTTACCGTATTGAGAAAATGCCGGTATAAGGTTGTAGCTCAAGCAAAGGCGACAGAGGCCTTAGAGATATTAAGGAGGAGTGGTGACCAGTTTGATATCGTCCTCACCGCCATGGTAGGGATTGACATGGATGTTTTCACTCTCTTGGGAGTCATCAATTCTAAATTAAACATGCCAGTCCTCGTAATATTGGCAAGCGATGATCAGCAAGCCATAATGAAGGCTGTCTTAAATGGGGCCCAAGACGTCGTAACGAAACCAGTTAGGGTTCAGATGCTTCAAAACATATGGTAGCACGTGGTAAGGAAGCAATTGCACGACCATGAGAACAAGCATCAAGCCTTCAATTTTGTTCCAAGCAACTGGAGAAAGAAGATGAGTTGGTCTCCCGAGCTGCATCGTATGTTTGTTAATGCAGTTCAACAGGTAGGAATCGATTCGGCACGGCCGCAACATATACTGGAAATTATGAACGTAGAGGGACTCACTAAAGCAAATGTTTCGAGTCATCTTCAGAAGTACAGAAAAAGGGTGAGAGAACACAATGCAGCTCAGAATCAAGAAAACCAAGGCGGGACTGATCCAAGCCTGAACGTCGAGTCTCCTCGCCACCATAAGTTCCCCAGGTTAGCATGGGGCGAGCCACTTCCCATCATCAACCAAGCTAGTAGCCATGCCATCAATCCCCCAGGCGTTAATCAAAATATCCCCCAGAATCACCCTAATGCTCTTCAAGAGTATAGACTGCAGGAGCAGTGTATTCAGATTCCTTGGTTTGAGCACCAACCTGTGGCTAGAATTCATCCCATGATCAGCGCGCCTGCGCAGCCACAGAATCAGACAAGAAATTATCCTGAGCACTTCCACTTCTCTAATCCTCGAATGGAAGGAGTTCTTGGCAGCAGGACAGTTGGTGATCCCCACACTTTCTCGAGTAATGATGAAGGCTCCAGCACGAGAAGTCAAATTGCTCATGGCGATGACAGAATGAGAAATCTACCGCCAGCATATGCCAACAACAATGCCCAATTCGAGTATCAGTTGCTGGAAGGTTCAAGAGATTACCCAGATGATGAGCTTACTGCCCTGGTCAACCAGTTTAGGGTTGACAGACGTCCCAAGCCGCGATCAGGAGCTAGTGAGTAAGGACTCTCAAACATTGGTCATCCACACCCGAACCGACACGAGACTAGCTGATTATCAAAGAGCCACAGGAGAGGCAGAACTGACCTTGAATAAGTGCACCTTTCATTTCATGCTTAATTCCCCTGCGTATGATATTTCCAGCTTTCTAGGTGACTAGATTTAATTCAGGGGCAAGGGGGTAATTTGTTTTTTTATCTCGTCGAATGCGTGAATTCCTTTTTTATGCTAGATTTAGGGCGGATCAATTTGTGGCAACGTTGCTTACTACCATAATGAGAAATGTTGAATGGCCTCACGTAGGGAAATTTCAAGTGAAAAGCCTAGGCGAGCTCGAAGACGGGTAACTGTGTGTCGTTCCAGTTTACCCTTAATCGTTGCAAAATGCTAAATTGGATTTGTTCCATTCTCACCCAGGGGATTGCAAAGTGCCTCAAGAGTGTCGCAAAATGAAATGACCCAATGGAATGCGATAGGACTGGTTCGCCTTCAAGGTAACCTTCAAATTAAAGGAGCCCTCCGGTCCACGGACCCAATGGCATGGAAAATGATGATGGTCCAAGGCAACCCGAAAGAAAACAAGGCCCAACTAAGCAAAACACATATGTGGCAAGCTCAAAGTGAAGGGCAACTTGGGACATACAATTCAATCCAATCCAAATGAAGGAACTTCCTCAATTCAAATTCAATGGAAGTATACACAAGGGTAAAACAGTATCGTTCCAATTTTTCTAGAATATGAAGAACATATACTGCCGCATTCTCTTTCATTTTTGTAGGGGAAGTCTCTACTGGCCAAATTTTCCTGTCTACCATTCCCTATCAGTATCACCTCCGCTACTCGTCTCCAATCTCGAGCCAAGCAAATCCGACGTCTCTACGGAAAAGTTGGACGAGACGCCACTACTTTGAAAAAGAAAGGATAAAAAATAAGCTGAGTGGGAGACAAAGACATTTTCGGCAGAAAAGAGATACGACTCGTCTTTATTGAAGAACTCGCCAGCAAATTGACGGTGGAGACAGCAACAAGGGGCCCCCTTCCACGGAAAGATGGAAGGAGACGAGCTGGGCGAGAGATACGATGAAAAGAAAATCGAGAAAGCCAGAACACTCGAGAGAGGCAATACAGTTGCTAAACCCACGTCTAATTTTAAAGGAGGCATCTTCTTGATAATTCTCATTCGTGCTCGAAAGAGAGACTCTTAAAGCATACGCAGTCTCCCAGAAAAATCCAGAGAGTGAAAATACAAGAAGAGATATCAAACTTTGAGAAATCGTTAACCAAATCGAAGATGTCTCAACCCAACACACTTGAAAGTTATCGTTACTTGCTGAATATGGGAGAGGAAGAGTTCGAAACCATGTTTGGGATCGAGCCTATGGAGTCCGGCCCTTCCACCGACGACGTCCAAGAGCCCGATAAGGATAAGGACAACAACGGTAAAGGTCAAAAGAAGCGTTACCGTCGCCATACTGAGGAGCAAGTACGAAAGCTTGAAGATTTCTTCAGAACGTGCCCTATGCCAGGCGGCAAACAGAAAATGGAACTGAGTCAAGAGCTAGGACTTGAACCTTCGCAAATCAAGTTCTGGTTTCAAAATAGACGAACCCGAATGAAGACTCGTCATGAGCACAACGAAGCCGAATTTCTAAGAGTTGAAAATGAAAACCTCCGAGCGGAGAACAAGATATATAAAGAGGCTTTTGCCTCCGCCACCTACCCCAACTGCAATACTCTCCTCACCCTCGATGAAATACATTTTCTGAGGATCGAAAATGCACGTTTAAGAGGTGAGTTAGATCAGTTCATAGCAGGATCAAGTTCTGTTGGAGCAAGACACAAAAAGACCGAGACTATAGGACCAGCATGGATGCCTTCTGAGGAGGAGGTGAGGTATCATCACCAGGCAAGTGGCATTGGCGACGAACTCGCCGCCATGATCAGGCAATTTGATGCTGATGAAGCACCAGGGCTTTAATGTGCATACGGATCCTGTATTTCAAAACTAGTGATCACGGGACCTGCAACACAGCCGACGCGTACCTGATCCGAAACAACGCTAGCTGATCACTCAAGAACCTGCAAAGGGAAGAAGATCAAACCTGGACGAATACGTCTACTTAGTTTCATCGCACGTTCTCACCTTTTATCGATGTCCAAAATCAATGCACAAGCTAGAAGTAATCATTTCCCTTTCCCCCTTATTAAATGCTCGGAGCCGTTACCGCACCAAACTCGAAAAAATTAATATCGAGAAGAAATCCGCGTAAATCCGAAAGGTAAACCCGTATCGTTTCAAGTTACCCTCGAACTACCCATGTTTTAAAATTAAACCCCTCATATTTTCAGGAATTTGCAAAAAGACCCAAAAACGAAATTCCTTGGTTGGACTAAATTGGGGCAAATCAACTCGTGGACATTACCACGGAATGAACAGCTTCAGACAAAGGAAAGTGCGAACGAGAGACCCGAACAAATCTCAGACATAGGTAATTCTGTATCGTTCTAATTTGTTCATAATCATCACAAGTCCTGAATTGTTTTATTCCATTCTTAACATGGATTGCAAATTATCTCGAGAAATACCGTAACATGACCCAAGGTGATATAACAGGGCTGTTTTATCCCCAAAGATTAACCTTTGAAAGGATAGCCCCATGGACACCTACGGTCCAATGGACCGAATGGTATGGGGGATGACAGTAGGTCCGAAATATCCCGAGTTCGATCCCCGAGGGTGGGGAATGTTATATGTATTATAAATAAATGAAACAACTTTTTGTGCATTTTTTTTAACAAACAGGAATACTTGACGACCTTACCAAAAAACAGGAATACTCGACGAGTAATATCAAATTCAGTATTTTACTATAGTCTTGCGATAATGGTGAGGTGCCTAACAAAAGTCGAGGAAAATTCAATCCAGCAAAATTGGTAAAAGACTTGTCCAAGGCATTCAAGATGAAGGGTAAATCAGTATCGTTTCCAATTTATCCCTTTTAATACCGGTTGACATGTCTCCTTTTCTTGTTACAGGAAATATTTATACTAACATGTAACATGTTGGAGGAGACAAATCCAAAAGAAAATGATGATCATTTGACAAGATCTATTCTGGTGAAAAATATGGGGCATTTAACTGCTAAACCATGGCGGTCGCTGTCACTAAACAAACCAAAATGCTCCCTCACCTATATGCCTCATCGTGCAGGGGCAAAACTTGAGACAAATCGCTCCTCGACATAAGGAGTGGGCTTCCCAATTTGTTCAATCCACCCACATACCAGGGGCAATTCAAATCCGCCCATGTTTGCACATTATATAAATACACATGATGCTAAAAATTGTCACATCGGCATTGTGTTTACACATTTCACGAATTATGTATGATTATTCCGCATGTTTAATTTACCAACTCCAACTTAGAGCATAAACTGCATAGGAGACATCAAATGTGCAAAATGGGGCATAACAGGATGAGGAAAGTTAAACCATTTCTACACACGGGTCTAACATTTTAATCTACAGATAAACAGCCTTTCTCTAGAATGAGAGAAAGCCCCTTCGGACTAAAGTCCCCCATTCAGATTACATTCGAGGCGTTCATATTATGAGAACCTCCTTAAATAGAATTGGTAATGCAAACTTGACAGAATAGTTTTGCATGATCCACATTTTGATTGATTGCATCATGAGTTATCACACAGACTACTTCTAATCATTGCCAACTTAGCTGAACAATTTTGTATGAACCAATGAACTCATTGATGAAAATGCTTGCACATGTTACCTCTGATACTGCCTGACAGGCAACACATTCCCAATGTTCAAACTACCTTCCAAAGTCTTGAAATTCATTCAGCGATTATTGAATGAACAAGCCTGGTTGTCGAGAAGCCACCAAGCATTTCTTCCAAATTCTCAGGTAAGTATATCTTCAACCTGAACCTTTCAAGAGAATGAATTCTGACGGTTGTTGGGGTACTCGAATCCATTGCGGTACATACAGGTATCCACCTTCTTCAATAAAGCATGATTTGTCTCAAGGACAGAAATGTTCGAGACCTTTTGATCTCTGCCTCTTTGGTTTATTCCTAAAGCGACAGGATAATATAATTTGGGTTTGAGCTTCTGCAGGATTCCTGATCTTTCCAGATTCCAGAATGGCACCCTTTGAGGTACACCAAGTCCTTCTTACAGGCAAATCAAGTCCTTCTTACAGGCAAAACAAGTCCTTCTTACAGGCACAAAGTCCTTCTTACAGGCAAAACAAGTCCTTCTTACAGGCACAAAGTCCTTCTTACAGGCAAATCAAGTCCTTCTTACAGGCAAAACAAGTCCTTCTTACAGGCAAAGCAAGTCCTTCTTACAGGCAAATCAAGTCCTTCTTACAGGCATAAAGTCCTTCTTATAGGCAAACAAAGTCCTTCTTACAGGCATAAAGTCCTTCTTACAGGCAAATCAAGTCCTTCTTACAGGCATAAAGTCCTTCTTACAGGCAAAGTAAGTCCTTCTTACAGGCAAAACAAAGTCCTTCTTACAGGCAAATCAAGTCCTTCTTACAAGCAAAGCAAGTTCTTCTTACAGGCACAAAGTTCTTCTTACAGGCAAAGCACCAAGTCCTTTTTACTGGCACCAAGTCCTTTCTACAGGCATCAAGTCCTTCTTACAGGTATCTCCATGTGGTGACCTACCATACGGGTCAAATCTCAATCAAAATTTAATCAGTAGAATCCTTTTATTAGGAATCTACCATGGTACGACCCACCATACGGGTCAAATGGTATGACCCACCATACGGGTCAAATTTTAATTCAATTTTTAATCAGTAGAATCCTTTTATTAGGAATCTACCATGGGTTGATCCACCATACGGGTTCAAGTTCAACCACCCTAAAGTTTTTTTATATAACGAATCCTTAGGTTCTCATTTCATTTTCAGTGGAACAATCATGTCACGACTCTTTTTATTTCCTTGTATTGAGTCGATAAGAATCCAGGTGTCATCTCGTCTTTGAAATGAACCTCTACCGAGCTTCCTTTCAAAGAGGGGCAGTTGTTGACACCTGATTTTTAATCATTTTTTCTATTGCTAAAGTAATAAAAAATCCATAAAAATTCATAAAATTGAAAAATCAACTTTGGGGACCTTAGCCAAGCCTAGGGAACCAATTTTGACCAAAAAACGATTTTTCATATTTTCAGTATTTTTACGTATTTTTTATTTATTTATTTTCGAAAATTAATAGAAAATCCATAAAAATTCATAAAATTGAAAAATCAACTTTGGGAACCTTAGCCAAGCCTAGGGAACGAATTTTGACCAAAAAATAATTTTTCATATTATATATATTTTAATTTTTTTAAAAAAAATACAAAAATAATTGAAAATTTTGAAAAAATAACATTTGAGGCCAAAAAATACACAAAGATAGTTAATATTTTTATTTTAAATCTATTTTCATATTGGCCATCGCAAATTCAGAAAAATCCAATTCGAGTCACGTGTTCCTTCACGAGTATAATCTCGAATCGGGCCTAAAACAAATTTAATTTGAGTCAACTTATTTTTAACTTTCACTTTTTATGAGTTGTGACATTGTCTTCTAATATTTTAAATTTTCATCTTGGCCCAATTATACCCAAAATGACTTAATTTTGCAAAAGGGCTTTAATTAAATTATGCATTATTTTCAGCGACAAGAAATGAGCTTAAAGTTGACATGTGGTAAATTTTGGTGTGTCAAAAATTGTGAGGAGATTTGGACTTAAAGAAATATATTTTTTTCAGGGACTGAATTGTAAATACTTAAAATTCAAGGACTAGAGTGCAAATACCTAACTCTTGAAGGATTATTTTACAAATAATAAAAAGAAGAGTTAGTGGATAAATTAGAATAGAGAAGGGAAGATGAAGAAGAGGAGATGAAGAAGAGAAGTTGGAGAAGAATGGATGGAGAAAATAAGATAAGAATAGAGAAGGGAAGGTGGAGATGAAGAAGAGTTAGTAGAGAAATTAGAATGGAAGATAAGAATAGAGAAGGGAAGATGGAGATTAAGAAGAGTTAGTGGAGAAATTAGAATGGGAGATAAATATGGAGAAGGGAAGATGAAGATGAAGAAGAGTTAGTGGAGAGATTAGAATGTGAGATAGAGATGGAGAATGGAAGATGAAAATGAAGAAGAGTTAGTGGAGAAATTAGAATGGGAGATAGAGTTAGTGGAAAAATTAGAATGAGAGATAGATGAGGAGGTTATAAAAGGAGGAAGAAGTGAGCTTGAGAAGGGATTCTTGAGAGAGAAAATTTGAAGTGTTTGGGAGAATTTTTTTGAGAGAAAATTTTGGATGTTTGAGAGAGTTTTGGGAGATTGAAGAAAATTTTGAGAGAAAGAAAATACCAAAAGAGAGAGAATTTTGAAGATGATGGGAGTTTAAAGCTAGGGGTTATCATCACAAATTCCTTCATCGATCAATATAAATCAAGAGTTCATCCTCGTCAACGAGCAAACAAATTCAAGCTAAGTGTTTTTATTTATTCATTTATTTATGGTTTTACTCGCAAATTAGCACAAATTGTATACACTTTCTCCATCTCCTTTTTCTTCCATATTTTATGTCAGGAGAAGGATATCTCTACGTCAACAGCAAAAATCTCGTCGAGATACAAAAATCGGCCCAGACAAGCTCCTAAGCTGTCCACCGATTTCTCAACTGATCTGTGACTAAAAGTCCCTCTTAATTCAAAAGAAACTCTCTATATTGGGAACATAGAGAGCGAAAATCAATTATAGAAATCCCTCCCAAAAAAATGGGAGATAAGTACTCTTTCTACTCTTCTGGTTTTAGATGCAGATTAGCACATATTTTGTATACTAACACTTCACTCTATTTTATGTCAGGAAGCCGCAGCTCTATTTCAATGGTCAATCCTATGGAAGCACAAAATCCGCTTGGAGGAGTTCTCAAGCGCGCACAAATTTCAAATTGTTGAATCAATTCGTTGTATTTCATTTTAAAAAATTCATACCCCAAAATGGAGAGGACAAAGTCCATCCGAAATTTAAATACCTGCACCATAAATCCCAAAGGGAAGAGCCAAGCCAATGCTTAGCCTCCCATTGGAGGTTTTTACTTATAGTAGTTAAATACCTGCAACTTAAATACCTGCACCTTAAATCCCAAAGGGAAGAGCCAAGCCAATGCTTAGCCTCCCATTGGAGGTTTTTACTTACAGTAGTTAAATACCTGCACCTTAAATCCCAAAGGGAAGAGCCAAGCCAATGCTTAGCCTCCCATTGGAGGTTTTTACTTACAGTAGTTAAATACCTGCAACTTAAATACATGTACCTTAAATCCCAAAGGGAAGAGCCAAGCCAATGCTTAGCCTCCCATTGGAGGTTTTTACTTACAGTAGTTAAATACCTGCAACTTAAATACATGTACCTTAAATCCCAAAGGGAAGAGCCAAGCCAATGCTTAGCCTCCCATTGGAGGTTTTTACTTACAGTAGTTTAAATACTTGCAACTTAAATACCTGTACCTTAAATCCCAAAGGGAAGAGCCAAGCCAATGCTAGGCCTCCCATTGGAGGTGTTTATTCACTGTCATGTACTTCCTATAATTTAATTTTTGAATCATCAGACCCAAAAGATAAGTAGGTTGTAATACTGCACAGAAGTCGTTAACACACTCCTTCTTTCGGCTTCAGGGAATCTTTAACACTTAAAAAAATATAACAAATAAAAATATATACCATCCATGCATCCTATTTAAAAAGTGAAAACACAAAAGAGAATACCCTACTATAGCCTTAGGAATAAACCAAGCCTGAGTTGCCGAATTAGGATATCCATGAAATTAAGGTACCGAAAGGGCATTAGTTTTAATTAACTAGTGTAACCAAGTCCCCGAGCTCCTAATCTCTGGTTCGCAGGAATAAATTAGTTCTCCCGCTAATTTATTTAGGTTTCTAATCGACCTACCAAGAACGATTAGTGGCGACTCCAAATTTTAAAATCATTTAAACAAAAACCAAAGTTGCGATTCGGTAGGGCTTGGGAGGGTCCGCGTTAGGTTAGTCAAATCTAATTAACCTAATAATCCGTTAACCCCCTTTAAAATTTAAAATTTTTTTAGAGGGTCGCGACAGTCTTGTATGTTGATGACATCGTCCTTGCTAGCAGTGACGTTAATTTGCTGCATGAAACTAAAGTTATGTTGACAAGGTCTTTCGATATGAAGGATCTTGGGGAGGCATCTTTTGTTCTCGGGATAGACATACATCGAGATAGATCTCGTGGGTTGTTAGGACTCTCGCAGAGAGCATACATTGATCGCGTGTTTAAACGTTTTGAGATGCAGAGTTGTAAGCCTAGTGTTGCGCAAATACAGAAAGGAGATAGATTTAGTAAAGATCAGTGTCCTAAGAATGACTTTGAGAAAAGGTCAATGGAGAATGTACCTTATGCTAGTGTTGTCGGCAGTTTGATGTATGCACAGGTATGCACTAGGCCGGATATTACTTTTGCAGTGAGTGTTCTTGGCAGATATCAGTCTAACCCAGTTCCAAATCACTGGGTGGCTGCCAAGAAGGTTATGAGGTACTTGAAGGGGACACGGGATTATATGCTTGTGTATAGGCGGTCGGACAATCTTGAAGTAGTTGGTTATTCTGACTCTGATTTTGGGACATGTCCGGATGATAGAAAATCTACTTCGGAATTTATTTTTATGATGGCTGGAGGTGCAGTTTCTTGGAAAAGTGTGAAACAAACTCTGACTGCTTCTTCTACTATGCAAGCAAAGTTTGTTGCATGTTATAGGGCAGTAACGCAAGCGATTTGGCTGAGAAATTTTATTTCAGGGCTTGTGATTGTTGATTATATATGTAGACCATTGAAGATATATTGTGACAACAGTGCAGCTGTGTCATTTTCGAAGAATAATAAGAGTTCAAGTGGTTCGAAGCATATAGAGATTAAATATCTCGCAGTCAGGGATTTTGTGAAGAAATGGGATGTTGAGATTGAGCACATCCGCACTGACGCGATGATTGCAGATCCTTTAACCAAGGGGTTACCACCTGGGATTTTTCGGGCTCATGTAGCTAATATGGGGGTGGTAGAGTCTTTTAATGTTCTTGATTAGTGGGAGTCTGTGTTGTCTTATTTTATGAGACAGTTATTTGTTGTTTTTGATTGAGACATGTGATTATTTCAGTATTTATATATGATGATCATCAGTTATTTCTATCTGTTATTGTATTACATGTGCACATGATTGAAAGACTCAGGATCCGGTGTTTATCTTGAGCATGACGGTTATGTCAAATTTGTATGTCTCTGATGACACCATAAAGGTTCTCGCGAGATTAATTGTTTTCATCCGGCTTCTTTGAAGCATTAAGGTTACGGATGGTACTCTGATTTCTCTGAGGTATTAAGGTTATAGAGAGTTTTTTCTGACTTCAGTGAAATATAAAGGTTACAAAGGGATTTTCCTGACTTCTATGAAGTATCAAGGTTACAGGAAAATGGTAAAGGACCGACCGAAAGATAACATCATTGAGATCACCATTCAAGGATGTTATTTTCGGCTACACCACCACATTGACCCATTGACGTTAGAATTGCTAGTGCTTGTGATCATAGTTGTCCAATATCGTTTAATGATGTGACGATGGCTATGGTTTGGTATTAGTAATTTAGATGGTCGAGGTTGTTTTGAGATGCTGTCTCGAATATTGTATTTTATTACGGCTATATTTGTGTACAGCTTGAGAGTCATTTTAACAAATAAAATTTTTAAAACTTTTGTAATTGATCATAGCCCAAGTGGGAGAATGTTGGAATTTTATTTTAACTTTTATTATTTTATTTTGTTTTATAAAATTCCTATTGGGCTATAATCAATTATTTTGTATTCGAGACAATGCATGATAGCCCGTTTTTGTTTAGGTGATCGTTTATTGGGCTTTTGCGCATCTCAGTTTTATTATTGATGTGGGTTGGACGGCGTAAAGTGTAAGCTCGTGTGTTGACGTAAGTCCGTGATGGAAGGGCTCGTCAATGTTATATTATTAGCGCTAGGTCCCCTCTCTCACTTACGAAAAATATGACGACAGTTCCATTGGCCGTCGCGTGAGGAGGGAGAGGAAGACCTAGGGCACGGTTTTCTCATCTCTCGCAGATCTTGCTTCCACGTTGCATCGTATTGTAGATCTCAGCGTTCGCGTGCAAATTCGTGATCATGGCGCAAACAGGTACGTGTTTATTTATCGTAATTCCTTGACCTAAATCGATTACGGTGATCCTGAGTTGCGATTGAAAGTCTTACATACCATTCTCTTTGGATGTTCCAACTGTCAATTCTGCAGTCGTGCTGAGATCAGGAGAAACTTTCAGAGGTCATTGTTCCTCCACGTTTGGAGTACTTTCAATGCTTGAATTATGAGGCCGACAGCTTAGAGCTGAAAAGTTAGTGGTAGGATCGGTTGTGCTGACCACAGTTGGACTCTGAACAAAGGCACTTAGCTTCTTAGGCTTTTCACAGCTCCTTGCCTTAGCCAAATGCCGAAATGCATCTTTAGATTCACATTTGCTATTTGATCGGTCATCATCTTCAGGATGGTATGGTTCCTCAAAGGTAAAATCACTGCTTCCTGGGTGGATCCTAAGATCATAGTGCTCATTAGCGAGGTCCCTACCCTCCTTGTGATCCCCTGTAGAAACTTCACCAGCTCCCGAGACAAATCCACTAGCTCGAGGTCCCATCTGGGGTGCAGCGAAAGATTCCAAAATCATATTCCCATCATATGCACTTGAAACATGATTTACCACGGCATCTTCATCTATATGAGCGTATGGACACTGATTCTTCCCACGATTTGAAGATAACTCTGGCATTGCTACCTGAGGATATGTCTCATGAAACACTCTAGGCAAATCCTAGCTTGATGATGCATCGACATGTTTTTCACTTACAAATCCTCCATGCTTTTCACAACTCAAAAGACCACCGCCATGAGAAGCTCCTCCGTACAAGTTTCAGTTATTAGTGGAGCTGCAGTTGGCACCTTCAAGCAATAACTCCCACGTATTTCCTCACTTTTACCATGATATCTCAGTGTACGCTCACTCCAAAGGCCACTTGATTTAGCTGTATCTCCCGAACTCACACTTTTGCTTTGATCAACATGAGGCAACTTATTCAAATTTGCATCAAGGGGAGAAGGTATTCTATCATGATCGCACTGACTAGCCAGCAACCTTCCCCATGTTTGTGGATGTAGTCGACGAGCTTCTGGTCTTCTTGCTTCGTCCACGCTCCTTTGTTCATCTCCCCCTTCTTCTTCTCGCAACATGGCTTCCTCATTTTCTCTCCCAGGCGCCACATAGAGAGAGAGAGAGAGAGAGAGAGAGAGAGAGAGAGAGAGAGAGAGATTCTGATCGTGGATAACGGCATCTTGTCGAGGAACTAAACCTCGATGACGTCGAGGGAGTTGAGGAGCGGGAGAGGGCGGACTTGAGGGAGTCAACGTCGGAGAGGCGAGATTAGAGGTCGTCGATGGCAAGGATGAAGTCCTGGTAGTGGGCCTTACAGACCTCCTTGATCTCGTACTCTTTGGCGCGGGCGAAGTGGCAGAGGTGCTGGGGGAGTGTGTCGGTCTTGCAGGCGGTGAAGGCCCTGCGGATGAAGGGCCCGAGGTTCTCATTATTGCAGATGGCCGAGGATAGGAGTGTTATTGCCGTGGGGAGAGTGGTCTGAGCTTCGGCCTCAGGCTCTTTAAGTTCACCTTTCCGTGCTTTCCTTATCGCTTCTTCTCTCGGAACACTTTCATGCAATTTCCTCATCCTTCTCCTCGAGGAGGAAGAAAACGGCGAGTAAGAGCTCTCGCGACTCAAAGGTGGCACCGGCGTGATGAACTGTCACATCTGAGACGTCCCGTACACTTGAGCAACCACAGCTTCACTCGTCCTTCGTCTCTGATCTCTCGCCTTATTCCTCAGGGTCTTAGATAAGACTCTTGTTAGCCACCTCAATGGCTGTGACCTGGCCCTCTTCATCCTCTCGGGGAAGCTCCTCCTCCACTAATTATCATTACTTGGCTTGGTCTGAAGATGGTTGACAAAGTTGGACAGCACAAAGGATGTGGCTCCCACCCCTCAGTGGATTCCCCAGTTCACAACTTTAAGATGACATTTGATGCTTTTCTTTCCATCCCTCCAATATGCGCCCCTTTTCTCTCTCTATCGTGGTCTTCATCATGAGGGACTCCATCCAAAAAAGAGAAAGACCAGCACCTGGATCCACTTTATATGATGCTCATTTTCCTTATTATAGTGAGGGCTCTAGCTCGTTCTCGTATGCTAGAGTTGCACCCACTGAAAAGAAATATTTTCGAAGCAGTGTCCAATATGAACACATCAAAATGATTCAAGGATGACCGACCAAATACAACCTCTTTAACATGAACAACATGCTCTCCCTTGCGCGCAAACAAGCTGATGCAGTATTTTTCCCCATTCAAAATTCCTGCTTCTGACTTGTACACTCCTTCGACAAGTATAATGCACGGTCTGAAGAAGGGCAAGAATTTCTCTGTTTCTCGGCCTTGAACTTCCCTATATTGCACAGCACAGGACCCTAGGGGTTCATCTAACTCAAGGGCTTTATCTGATGTCAGGGCTAGATCATTCTCCTTAACGTCAGTTCCTAGCCAGTAGTGAATGCTATACTGAGGAGAGCCACTCTTTCCCATAACTGTATCCGGTACTATGTATGCACTCCCAGAATAGAATTTCCCATGCGAAGTCCTTGGGATGCGAACTAAGTGAAAATTCTCGATGCACCAGATCTCCAAACTACCCTTTGCTCCTGTACCTTGGAATGCCGGATCAATGTCTATAGACAGACGAGACATCTCCTCTCATCAGAAGGCACTCCACAGAATTACAAGTATTGCGTCGAAGTTTAATGAGAAAGACGCCGGCCGACCACAGCAGAGGAGCCTGATACCAGAACTTGAATCGAACGGAGAAACGTGTCTCTCCCATCCTACCTCATGATATGCCCGTGCCACTCCCACGTCCGATAGCTCAGGTCCACCCCATCTTCGTGGAGGAAGATGCAGATGTAGTGGTTACTGATGGCGACGGCCTCTCCTGAATTGGGCTTGAGATCGTTTAAGAACTTCTTCAACCCTTTGCCCAAGTCTTTTGGCTCCGTAGAGAAGCCAAGTACTGGAACGAAGGTTATGTCGATGAAGTCTTTCCGTCGCTGCTGTGCTCTGTACAGGAGGTACGTGTCGTCGGTGCCTTCGGCACTGTAAATGAGGGGCAAGACCCGAGAGCTGGTGACGCTGAGTTGTCGACGGAGCTCAGGAGCTATTGCAGAGCGAAGATGGAGAAGTTGATCTTGCGTTTGAGCCTTGTATAGATGATTATGTCTTCATCTCGCAGATTTTTCCGCCTCTGCTTGAGCAGGAAAGCTGCCACTTCTGCTGCCGAGAGTCCTGCTCAACAAGCACCTCGACCGCCTCCGCGCCTCCGCCATTGATTGAATTTTGAAGTTTCTGGGACCCCCCTTTCAGGGTGAGGATCCGGCCATCGAAAAATGACCTCCCCCCCCCCCCCCCCCCCAACCCCCAACCTCCTTTTGGATGCTACCAGTATAGAGAAGAAAAGAGAGCGTTCCTCAGGAAAGTTACCAGTCCACCCCTCAGAAAGCTACTGGTCCCCATCTTATTTTCTACAGATGGCAAGATCCTCTTCCCAAGCGAAGCCGAGGCCCCTCTGTCAACTTTTTTTTTTTTCTTTTTTTCTTTTCGATGCCATCATTCGAGTCTTCCTTTGTCTGAAGATGATTACATTGGGTCCTCCTTTTTTTCAATTTCATCATGTCTCTCCCTGTAGCCGTCCATCATCCTCTTTTCAGTCCTTTCTTTTGCTGGGGCATCTAATTTTCATGGACACTTGGATTTGGACGATAAGCTGGTGACATAACATTAGACTATGATGGCCGACTTAACTGTAACTTCCGCACATATCAACCTCCAGCATCTACGGCGTTGAAAATTACTGTTGATTGTAAGTGCTGCTTGTTTTTGATTCAAGTACTCCCTTCTTAAGAGCCAACCACGAACATGAGACTGGACCTTTATAACAGCACAGTGCTTATTATTGAGAGAACTCTGGACGAGTGTTCCGCCAAGCAAGCCGAATCTGAGTTGCAACTTTTGTTCGAAGATTTGTTGAATTCATTTCTTTACGCTGACATCCCTGAGAGGTCCATTTGAAGAAGTTTTCACCTCAAAGCTTAAATTTCGAGGGTGGAAGGTCAAACCAACTTTGGGCTTTTTATGAAAATGGGTTAAAAAAATTTACTTTTTTACCGATTTGGGTTCTCCGGTGGGTAAAATGCGAAATGGGGCTTGTTCAGCAAGGGGAGCACTGAACAAGCCCTTGTTCAGTGGTAGTAGTGCCGAACAATATAGAGGGCGTGGGTGGGTGGGTGGGTGGGGTTGCCCAACATCTAACGAAAATAATTTAAATTTTTGGAGGGTTTATATTCATCTAACAATAGAACATGAAAATAATTTTCTCTTACACTTTTACCCTCTTTTTTAAAAAAAAGGGACAAATTTTTTGTTATTGTCGGCAAGTGACAAGTCATTTGATGAGAGCAAAATTTAGTCAAAATAGAAGTCATTCATGAATAAAGTGGTGAACGGCTTGAATGGACTTGATGACTCGCCAATAGAGAGGACACAAAGAGGGAAAGAGAAGAGGACCGTCGGATGAGAAAAAGAAGGGGGCAATATGGTCAACAAATTGTGACAATGCCTGGAAAAGCGTACAAACCCTAATCTCCAATTTTACATGCGCAATAAATCAACTGAAAAAATAGATTGCCCAAACTCTAAGCAAGACCATACCAAGGAGGGCTCTCTTTCTTCATCCTTAACCATTTTCTTCTTTCTTCCATTCTTTACCCTCGTCCACTTCCAATTCTAAGTCCTCCTCTTCTTCTTCCTCCCCATGGGAGTATAACCTTCCCCATTCGTATCGGCCTTTCCAATCTCGACTTGACAATCCTCGCAAAACCAAAGAACGTCGCCATGGAAAATTACTGTTTCTAGGCAATAGCTGAAAAAAAAAATGAGAAAGAAGGCCCACAGTCAAGATTTCTAACGGCGAGCATTCATTTGCATCATGCACACGAGCACAAGGGTGCGAGGGCTATCTTACCGATGAACGACATATTTCTTGCAGCCATCACAATAGATCAAAGTTTCTTTAAAGCCACGGTCCCCACAGTGTAGGCAAACAGTCGCCTACAAGAATTTAAAACCAACATAGACTTTGAACCTTATTTGGATTTTTTGGCATTTAAAATGTGCAGTCTTTAAAACCGATCAAGCTAATTCTAATAGAATGGAAGACAAAATCACGATTTTCATGAAAAATAGCGATCAAGGAATAAAAAAAAAAGGAATGGTTGGAGCTTCGCCAACCGAGGAGAAAGAAGAAAGAAGAGAGACGGCCAGAGTTTGTGTACCATATCTTTCGCCGGAATTGCTCCCATGAATGCAGATTCTCTGTCCTCGCCGTGGCAGTAAATACAGTCGTCACGTTCGGCGTCGTCCTGTTGGACAAAAGAAACCATCCTCTCCTTTCTTTCTTTCATGAAACTCTTAAGAACGACAGTAAATGGAGTGGGAATAACTCTGCATTAGTAGGGCGCGCATGGTTTGAGCTCAGTACTACTAACTTCCCACAAATTTATTCGTTATTCCTGTAGATTTGGTCATTATTTCAATATTTTGAAAATCATATCTAATTAACCCTCCAAATTTTAAATTTCATGATGAAATATAGATTTAATGCGCACAAAATATTTCGTGAGACATGTATCGACATGTAAAATAGAGATATGAGTAGAGTAAAATTAAACTATTTCTTGGTGCAAAATAGACATATATGTAGCGCAAAATAGACATATATGTAGCACAAATTTATTCGTTATTGCATACTAATAAAATAGCATGTTCTAACAAGGTATAGGCATTACCTTAACTGAAAAAGCACGTACGTATCGAGATTGAAGAAAATGATACTTCGACCCTTCTAACTTCTCTACCGTCTACAAAAAATTAATATTACATCCAACGAAACGAAAAACATAAATGGCAAAATGAAACAGATCATAAAGTGAAATATTACCTAGATCAATGGCGACGAAATATTGGCGGAATTAGTAACCATGAATACGAACACGCCGAAAATTGACGAACGACCTTTAAAAATTTTCTCACTCGCTTCTCTCTATTTTTTCTCGATACGTTCTCCATTTCTCTTTCTTCATAGCATCTTCAGATCTCGCTCTTTAAGCAATTCTTATATAAAAAAATTTCTCATTGTAGAGGCGAATCTCTGCCGCGTGAAAAGGGCAGACATAATGTGCGGAAAAGAAGGAGCAGAGGGGGGCCGTGGAAAAAGAGGATGGGGCGGTGAAAAAATCGGTAGGGGTCATCTCCAATTTGGCACTTACCAAAACTGGAAAATGAGGAGGTGGGGAGAGCCCCCTCTAGTTCTCTGAAAAAGAAAGAAGGGGGGTCTAGTTCGCCGGAAAGAAAGGGAGGGGGGGAGGCCCCCCTGGGGCCCCCGCGCTTGTTTGGCTCTTGAAGAGATAAACAAGGTTGTTCGGCTCCCAAGGTGCCGAACGGGGCTTGTTCGGCACCTTTCTCATAATTTTTTTTATGAAGACCTAAATTTCTAAAAAAAAAATTTATGAAGTTGGTCGATTTTTCACCAGTGCAGCAAGGAATGATCGATCCTGCTCGGGGGCAATATAAGAATCTTTTTTATGCACGTTGTTCCATTGTTTCTTCTCCATCACAGGACCTTCTCTTGAATGAAAGCTTGAAAATTGCAGACTTTCTTCTTTGAGCCTGCAGGTCCACATTTTGAGTACTTAAGATCTTGTCATTAAAACTCACAGAAGGAACTAAAAGAGATATGCCAGATTTCAATAGTTTTTCTTCTCATTCCTCCTCAGAATCGCATCTATACTCTTTAAGACCTTTGAAGCTCCCATGGAAGTGTTCTAATTTTTTCCTCATCCTGTTGTAACTTTCCTCAACCTTTCCAGCACAAGCCAGCTCATAGCCTTGTGTAGACGTGAATGCATTAGATTCCTTGTGCTCATCTTCGACTGCGAAAACTTCTAGTTTACCTCCATCTTTTTTTGAGATAACTTCCACGAAGTTCTTTATATGTGTTGCCACTGTCCACAAAGCACGATGAAGTTTCATACTGAAGCACTTAACAGCCAAAAATATTGCCAATCACGTTGACTACCAGAGGAAATCCATCTCCATGCACACTGATGAATTCATCATTTGAGTCAGACTCCAAGATGCTCACTGAGTCGAACCATGCCTCCTCTTGGTATAATACATTAGCGTCAAATTGACTTTGGTGCCACTGCAACTGTGTGAGATGGAATGTAGAATTGAAAACCTCGGATCTTCTACAAGTGGTCGTTTCCCCTGTCTCGAAATCCATTCGAACAAATTCATTGACAACATAATCCGTTACGAGACTAGCAACGCTGTTCCTTTTCTTCTTTCGGTGGTCGTTATGATCATGATGTTTTCCCACTCTCTCCTCCATTGGCCTTCCTTTTTGCTCAAATGAGCATGAGAGAGAGAGAGAGAGGGAGAGGGAGAGAGAGAGAGAGAGAATAATTCCTGCCGATGGATTTCACCATATTTTTCTCTTTTTTTGTAAAGTGACCCAACCATTCAACGTTATTATGCCAATATCCATGCACAAACCTCCAAATTCGAATGGAGGGATTGATAATGGTCTCGGACGATGACTTACGAAATTCATGAGTCGCAAGGGTGCTCATGGTAGGGTTCCTCAGTGCAGTAATTCTCGTGACTGAGGTCTTGTGACATCGTGTCCTTGTTATTGATGCAAAATGTCATGCAAAGAAGAGATAAAAACGCAATGCAAGAGGAAATATTTTTGGGTGAGAACTAATTCTCAATTTCTGTGCAATATAAAAAAAATCAAAAATCAAAATTTAGATGTCAACAAAGTCACCACTCAAAAGAGACAGATCAAGACAGATGGGGGGGAGGTGCGGACGACAATCAGAAGAGAGACACGCGTGAACAATACATGCACATTAGCGTGGAGGAGTGGATTCCCCCCCCCCCCCCAGCCGAGAAAGAGAGAGACCAAAGCATAAGAGAATATAGGGAATGGAAGTGGGTCCATCTCCCATTGTCAGATCATCTCCTTTTCTTTTTGGTCAGTCCGCCCCTTGTTCTTCACTGCATCCAATAAGTCCATTGATCTTGGCCCAATATTCCTTTTGGCAGGTGTTCGAAGTAAGAATCTGTAACTTCTTCTTGACTGGGAGTTGTAGAAAGACATTGAGGCTTCACCGTCTATATCATGGAAAGAGTGGACGTCCTCTTTCATCATGATGAAGAGGTCCCCCTGAAAAAGCCTTCATAATGATAACCATGAATCATTTCCAGCAGGCCCCTTTTCCTTTGCTTCCTTGGAATTCATCAAGTGCCCTCCACTGATGGTTCTTTCTTTTGTCCCCTTTTGTAAATGGTTACAATGCCCTCCTTGATTAGATAAGAACTTGATGAACTGGCATCTGTAAACCGCAACCGCTGCTCCTTGATATCGCACGTCTCATGCTGGTACACTTGATCAGCAGCCATATACTGTCCATCACCATCAAGAAATCTCTTATCCGCCATTTTCCTCAGCCTCTTCTATACATCAGTAGGCTGAAGAGTTGATGAATGCTGCTGCTTTACAAATATCACGTCTTTCCCTCCCATCTTTATGTCGACAATAAAATGGGTCCCAAACATCTCGATGAACCTTGCCAGTGCAACAGGTTCCCATGTCATCGGGATAGCATTCTTAACATGATCACAGAGAAGTATATGAGATTTTTCTAAAGCAATAGTATATAGAGTGATGAACACCCCCTCAAAGGCAAGGGTCTTGGTGTTCGCTGCATCTTTCCGAAACGTGTACGCTCTCCTTTATCACACTTAATCAATTTAGAGACATTCAGGATCGACAGCCCGCCAAGCAGAATAATCTCACGTCCATCATCTTTATCTATCTAAATCAATCACGAATCCATTGGATTTCCTTTGCAATACTTGAGCCTTAGATCCTCTGCTACATCATATTGTTGATACCTGATTTTTAATCATCTTTTCTCTTTTAAAATTAATAAAAAAAATTCATAAAAATTCATGAAATTAAAAAATTAACTTTGGAGACCTTGGCTAAGCCTAAGGAACCAATTTTGACCAAAAAATGATTTTTCATATTTTTTGTATTTTTTAATATTTTTCAAAAGTTAGGAAAATATTTAATAAATAATAGCATTTAAGGCCACAAAAATATGAAAAAAAAATTGTCAGTATTTTTCTTTTAATCTTCTCTTCATTTTGGCCAAAGAAAATCTCTAAAAATTAATCTGGAATAGGAAATTACTTTGTTAATCTCGTTTTCAGATTAATTGAAAAAAAATTATAGAAAATTCATTTTATCTTTATAATTTTCGATTTTTGTATTTCTGGAGTTGTGACATTGTTCTCTATTATTTCAAATTTTCATCTTAGCCCAATGGTGCCCGAGATTCCTCAATTTTTTTTTTTATAAAAGTGGTTTAATTAGAATTTTTATTCTCAATTTAGCCCTGATTTACCAAAAATGAAATTAAAATTGTTCCGAGGTTACCCATGAAAATCAAAACCCATCACCAGAGAGAGAAGGAGGGTTGCGAAGGTTCTCTTGGCCTGACTCAGTTCGTGCAGGAGCAACTCCATCAAGAAAAGGATACAAGAGAAAATAAAACATGGCCGACAATTTCCAAGGGGCAACGGTAGTTCCTAAGGGGTGTTATGTATGTGTCCATCGATGGTAATCGCGAGGTTAATCACAGATCCACAAGTTCACCAAGTGTCGAATCAAATCGTCCCGTTAGGAATGTTGGGATTGTTAATCATGTTGTGAAACCATCTAGTCAAAAGAGAACCATTGGGAGGGATACTTAGAACCTGTTGGACTATTTGAAGAAGATGCAGGTTGAAAATCCAGGTTTCTTCGATTCAACTCAACTTGATGAAAAGAATCGCATGGGCAATGTTTTTTGGTCCGATGCAAGGCCAAGCCACAACAATCTCAGCGGACCAATACCACAAATTAGCGCTCTACTCAATACAGGGCTGACTGCCTTCATCAGTAATCCTCTGCTCCGCGAAGCGTTGCTGAAATCGTTATGTCCTCCTAACATTCCCAAACCAAAGTCCTCGACAACTCCTCATTTTCCATCCCAGGCTTCCCCCGATGGCCTAACAGAGGAAGTGCCATGAGTAAAGGGATCTTGAGCTCGATAATTGCGAGCTCCATGGTCGGAAGCTACTTTCTGGGGTGGTTATTGTCCCACTTATATCGAAAGTACCATGATTGCAAGGTATGTGACAGTATTAGTAACGGTGTTAATGAAGAGAAAGTGATTTGTAGGAAGGAGCTCTTCTGCTTTGGAAAGGAGGCCGTCGACACTCTCTCGCAAAAGATGGAGTAGTACAACTTTGTGGCGCTGGACTCTCATTTAATTTCGATCTTGACAAACTCCTGAAAGCATCTGCTTTCCTTTTGGGCAAGATAGGGACTGGGACAGTTTACAAAGTTGTTCTTGAGGACGGATCAACCTTAGCAATCAGGAGACTGGGCGGAGATTCCCAGAGGCTGAAGGAAATCCAAACTGAGGTTGAAGCAAAAGCGAAGATCAAGCACTCGAGTATTGCGCCTCTTCGAGCTTATTGCTAGTTGGTGATGAGAAGCTGCTCATATATGACTTTGTACACGATGGTGACCTTTCTACTGTAGTGCATGGATCTTTCTCTTGTTTTGCTGTTAATTACATGGATGGTTGCTAGACGGCAGTCTCTAACATTGTCATGTCCCAAGTAGAGTCATTACCCTGGCAGATTTCGCTCTGGCTCTTGCCCAACCTGTGAGGTCTTATTTTCCCGAGGCTTCGGTTTAAACAAGGATGAGTGGAGGGCGCAGTGATTAAATTGACAGAAGATGGTGGGAAGAGTTGTGATTAAAAGCAAGATCACGTGGAAGCCATCATCAAAAAGATCAGCGGGATTCGTCAAGTAGAAGATAGAAAAACTCGTGTTGTCTTGAGAAGTGATGCACTAGGGGAGAAAAAGTTGGTGTTGGCAGGAGAGAGAGGACAAAACATGTGAAAAAAAAAAGAAAACAAAAGAGGACCCCATGAATTATAAGGAAAAATAATAATAATAGGGGGTTTTTGGGGAGGGGCCACGAAGATACGGCTTTTTCTGAGCACCTTCCCATTAAAAAATAGAGGTCTGGCTCTCTTTCAGGGGGGACACAACATCACGCGGATCCTTGCCAATCACCTCGAGTTCTTCAACTTCAACCATTACCTCATCGCCACCCACCTCGCTACCGACGTTAACCGCCGCCTCACCATCATTGTCCTCGCAGTCGATGTTGACACCTGATTTTTAATCAATTTTTCTTTTTTAAAATTAACTAAAAAATCCATAAAAATCCATAAAATTGAAAAATCAACTTTGGGAAACTTAGCCAAGCCTAGAGAACCAATTTTGACCAAAAATTGATCTTTCATATTTTCAGTATTTTTTCGGTATTTTTATTTTCGAAAATTCATTAAAAAATATAGAAAAATAAGAAAATTGCAAAATCAAGTTTGGAGCCTTGGCCAAGCTTAGGCAACCATTTTTTAGCAAAAAATAATTTTTTGTGTTTTTTATATATTTTAGAAATTAGGAGAATATTTAATAAATAATAGCATTTGAGGCCACCAAAATATATAAAAATAGTCAATATTTTTATTTTAAATCCCTTTTCATGTTGGCCATCACAAATTTAAAAAATCTAATTCGGGGTCGTGTATTTCTTCACGAGCATAATCTCGAGCCGGGCCTAAAAAATTCAATTTGAGTCAATTTATTTTCATTTTTCACTTTTAGGAGTTGTGACATTGTTCTCTAATATTTTCAATTTTTATATTGGCCCAATTATACCCAAAATGACTCAATTGTGCAAAAGGGCTTTAATTAAATTATGCATTATTTTCAGCGACAAGAAATGAGCTTAAATTTGACATGTGGTGAATTTTGACTAAGTATAGGGAATGTGTGTCAAAAATTGTGAGGAGATTTGGACTTAAAAAAATATTTTTTTCAGGAGCTGAATTGTAAATACTTAAAATTCAGGGACTAGAGTGCAAATACCTAACTCTTGAGGGATTATTTTACAAATAACAAAAAGAAGAGTTAGTGGATAAATTAGAATAGAGAAGAAAAGATGGAGAAGAGGAGATGGAGAAAATAAGATAAGAATAGAGAAGGAAAGATGGAGATAAAGAAGAGTTAGTGGAAAAATTAGAATGGGAGATAAATATGGAGAAGGGAAGATGAAGATGAAGAAGAGTTAGTGAATAAATTAGAATGTGAGATAGAGATGGAGAAGGGAAGATGAAAATGAAGAAGAGTTAGTAGAGAAATTAGAATGGGAGATAGAGTTAGTGAAAAAATTAGAATGGCAGATAGATAAGTAGGTTACAAAAGGAGGAAGAAGTAAGTTTGAGAGATGATTTTTTTTTAGAGAAAATTTTGGAAGTTTGAGAGGGTTTTTGGAGATTGAAGAAAAATTTGAGAAAAAGAAAATACCAAAAAGAGAGAGAGAATTTTGAAGATGATGTGAGTTTAAAGCTGGGAATTATCATTACAAATTCCTTCATCGATCAACATAAATCAAGAGTTCATCATCGTCAACGAGCAAGCAAATTCGAGCTAAGTGTTTTTATTTATTCATTTATTTGTGGTTTTAGTCGCAAATTAGCACAAATTGTATACACTTTCTCCATCTTTCTATTTTCCTCATATTTTTATGTCAGGGAAGAACAATTCCATATTAATGGCAAAGCCCACAGAAGTGCAAAATTGGCCCAGACGAGCTCCTAAGTGCCTACCAATTTCCCAGCTGATTTGTGATTAAAAGTCTCTCTTAATTCAAAAGAAACTCTCTATGTTAAGAATAGGGAGAGCGAAAACTAATTCTAGAAATCCCTCCCAAAAAAATGGGAAATAAGTACTCTTTCCACTCTTCTGGTTTTAGGTGCAGATTAGCACATATTTTGTATACTGACACTTCACTCTATTTTTACGTCAGGGAGTCACAGATTTACATCAACGGTCAATCCTATGAAAGCACAAAAATGGCTTGGAGGAGTCCTCAAGCGCGCACAAATTTTAAATTGTTGAATCAATTTGTTGTAAGTTATTTTTAAAGAACTCAAACCCAAGAATGGAGAGCCAAAGCACATCCGCTGGAGGTAATTTAAATACCTGCATCATAAATCCCAAAGGGAAAAGCCAAGCCAATGCCAGGCCTCCCATTAGAGGTTTTTATACCTGCAATTTAAATACCTGCACCATAAATCCCAAAAGGGAAGAGCCAAGCTAATGCTAGGCCTCCTACTGAAGGTTTTTATTTACAGTAATTTAAATACCTGCAATTTAAATACCTACACCATAAATCCCAAAGGGAAGAGCCAAGCTAATGCTAGACCTCCCACTGGAGATTTTTACTTACAGTAATTTAAATACCTGCAATTTAAATACCTACACCTTAAATCCCAAAGGGAAGAGCCAAGCTAATGCTAGGCCTCCCATTGGAGGTTTTTACTTACAGTAATTTAAATACCTGCACCATAAATCCCAAAGGGAAGATCCAAGCCAATGCTAGGCCTCCCTTTAGAGGTTTTTACTTACAGTAACTTAAATACCTGCACCATAAATCCCAAAGGGAAGAGCCAAGCTAATGCTAGGCTTCCCATTGGAGGTTTTTACTTACAGTAATTTAAATACCTGTAATTTAAGTACCTGCACCTTAAATCCCAAAGGAAAGAGCCAAGCCAATGCTAGGCCTCCATTGGAGGTTTTTACTTACAGTAATTTAAATACCTGTAATTTAATTCCTATATCATTAAACCCCAAAAGAGAGGGCCAAGCCAAGCCTAGGCCATCCATTGGAGGTGTTTATTCACTATCATTTACTTCTTGTAATTTAATTTTTGAATCACCAGACCCAAAAAATGAGTAGGTCGTAACACTGCACAGAAGTCGTTAACACTGCACAGAAGTCGTTAACACACTTCCTCTTTCGGCTTCAGGGAATTTTTAACACGTAAAAAATATAATAAATAAAAAAATATATACCATCCATGCATCCTATTTAAAAAGTGAAAATACCAAAAGAGAATACTCTACTATAGCCTTATGAATAAACCAAGCTTGAGTTGCCAAATTAGGATATCCATGAAATTAGGGTACCGAAAGGACATTAGTTTTAATTAACTAGTGTAACCAAGTCCCCGAACTCATAATCTCTGATTCGCAGGAATAAATTAGTTCTCCCGTTAATTTATTTAGATTCCTAATCGACCTACCAAGAACGATTAGTGGCGACTCCAAATTTCAAAATCATTTAAAATAAAAATCCAAAGTCGTGATTCGGTAGGGCTTGGGAGGGTCCGCGTTAGGTTAGTCGATCTAATTAACCTAATAATCCGTTAACCCCTTTTTTAGAATTTTTTTAGAGGGTCACGACAGTCGACAATGTCACCATTAATGCTAAGAATGTGCTGTCCCTCTACGTGCTCGTGGGCTACGTGCTCGTGGACTACTTTTGGCACCAAGAAGCTCTACTAGATTACCAATGGAACCATCCTCATCTCCACCATGTACCAGGCCACCGACATGGCTGTCGACACCTTTGGCTACATTAACATCACTGACTTGAAAGGTGGGAAGGTTGGGTTCGGCGCCGAGGACAACAAGGGGTGATCTCAATGCCGTTTTCGTGAAGTCTGTGGCCGAGATTCCCTACAACATCTCTATTTTGCAGATCAGCCAGGTTAAGACCTCGTCGAAGGCCAAAGTAATAGAGGAGAAAGGCGACGATCCAATACTCTCCAGAGGGACTTCGACTTCTCCCAAGTAGCTAGTGGACAGCGTAACTTTTCCTTCAACCTCCTCCTAAAGTAGTGGGGCCTCGGTCATGGATTGAGTGGGGAGGCTGAGTGAAGCTCAAGGACTTCAAGTCCCTCGGCAACTAGCTCCTCTCCTTGGGCGTCCACGTCAACAACCTCTCCCTTTCTCTTGTCAGCCACTTGTAAAACAGATGGAGTGAATGAAGCCACCGAGATGCAAGCGGTGGTGATGGAGATGAGAGTCGGTTGTGTGCCAAGGTCGACACTCGTCCTCTTGGATATGATGACTCACTTATGCAAAGCCAAGGCTGAGTGGAATTCAATCAATCAGCGTGTTTAGAATGAGCGTGAGTAGGAGGACAGCAAAAGGAGAGTCAAAAGGAACCATCCTCAAAAAGAAGGAGAGTCTACTAGCCGGGGGGAAGAGGCCCTATTTCTGAAAAAAAAAAATTCCTCTCGAATGACTACTAAAAAAATGTGTCTCGATTGGTTTAGAAATCCCAGAATTTTGTTCTTGATTCAGAGAGTTGCTTCGTCTTCCTTTCCTAGTACTCCCGATCTCGTGAAGTCTGGATCATTGATTTCTTACGCATCCCTCTTCTCGTCACGGCGTCGCAATGAACGACCCCGATGATCTATTCGATGCCGATTTCAACCTCAAATCGCAAATCAAATCGGGCTCAAATGTCCAACTCTAAACCCCGATTCCAGAGCTAAGCCCTCTCCACCATCAAAACCTCCTCTAGGCTGAAAACCTGCGAGAGTCTCACCCTCCAAGGTCGCTGGCTCCCTCGTGTTCGAAGCGTGGCCATTGCTTGAAGCTCTTTTTCTCATACTGTTTCTTCGTGTGGTTCCTCCAACTAACATCTTAACTTTTGGCCTTTTCCAGTCTTCCCTATCTTGCTCTTCATCGCTAATTAGATCGACTAACCTAATACGGACCCTCCCAAACCTTACCGAATCACGACTTTGGATTTTTGTTTTAAATGATTTTGAAATTTGGAGTCACCACTAATCGTTCTTGGTAGGTCGATTAGGAACCTAAATAAATTAGTGAGAGAACTAATTTATTCCTACGAACAAGAGATTATGAGTTCGGGGACTTGGTTACACTAGTTAATTAAAACTAATGCCATTTCGGTACCTTAATTTCATGGATATCCTCATTTGGCAACTCAGGCTTGGTTTATTCATAAGGTTCTAGTAGAGTATTCTCTTTTGGTGTTTTCACTTTTTAAATAGGATGCATTGATGATATATATTTTTTATTTATTATATTTTTTAATTGTTAAAAATTCCCTGAAGCCGAAAGATGGAGTGTGTTAACGACTTCTATGCAATGTTACGACCTACTCATTTTTTGGGTATGGTGATTCAAAAATTAAATTACAGGAAGTAAATGACAGTGAATAAACACCTCCAATGGATGGCCCAAGCTTGGCTTGACCCTCTCTTTTGAGGTTTTATGATACAGGAATTAAATTACAAGTATTCAAATGATAGTAAGTAAAAACCTCTAACGGGTGGCCTAGCATTGGCTTGGCTCTTCCCTTTGGGATTTAAGGTGCAGGTATTTAAATTACTGTAAGTAAAAACCTCCAATGGGAGGCTTAGCATTGGCTTGGCTCTCCCCTTTAGGATTTATGGTGCAGGTATTTAAATTACTGTGAGTGAAAACCTCCAATTGGAGGCCTAGCATTGACTTGGCTATTCCCTTTGGGATTTATGGTGCAGGTATTTAAATTGCAGGTATTTAAATGAGGTCTAGCATTGGTATGGCTCTTCCCTTTGGGATTTATGGTGCAGGTATTTAAATTGTTGTAAGTAAAAACCTCCAATGGGAGGCCTAGCATTGGCTTGGCTCTTCCCTTTGGGATTTATGGTGCAGGTATTTAAATTGCAGGTATAAAAACCTCTAATTGGAGGCCTAGTATTGGCTTGGCTCTTCCCTTTAGGATTTATGGTACAGGTATTTAAATGACCTCCAATGGATGTGCTTTGCCTCTCCATTCTTGGGTTTGAGTTCTTTAAAAATAAATTACAACAAATTGATTCAACAATTTAAAATTTGTGCGCGCTTGAGGACTCCTCCAAGCCATTTTTGTGCTTCTATAAGATTGACCGTTGATATAGAGCTGCGGTTGCCTGACATAAAATAGAATGAAGTGTCAGTATACAAAATATGAGCTAATCTGCACCTAAAACCAGAAGAGTGAAAAGAGTACTTATCTCCCATTTTTTTGGGAGGGATTTCTAGAATTGGTTTCCGTTCTCTCTGTTCTCAACATAAAGAGTCTCTTTTGAATTAAGAGAGACTTTTAATCATATATCAGCTGGGAAATTGGTAGGCACTTAGGAGCTCGTCTGGGCCAATTTTGCACCTCTGTGGGCTTTGCTATTAATATGGAATTGTTCTTCCGTGACATAAAAATATGAGGAAAATAGAGAGATGGAGAAAGTGTATACAATTTGTGCTAATTTGCGACTAAAACCACAAATAAATGAATAAATAAAAACACTTAGCTCGAATTTGCTTGCTCGTTGACGAGGATGAACTCTTGATTTATGTTGATCAACGAAAGAATTTGTAATGATAATTCCTAGCTTTAATCCCATCATCTTCAAAATTCTCTCTCTTTTTGGTATTTTCTTCTTCTCAAATTTTTCTTCAATCTCCCAAAACCCTCTCAAACATCCAAAATTTTCTCTCCCAAAAAAATCCCCTTCTCAAGCTCACTTCTTCCTCCTTTTATAACCTACTCATCTATCTCCCATTCTAATTTTTCTACTAACTCTATCTCTCATTCTAATTTCTCTACTAACTTTTCTTCATTTTCATCTTCCGTTCTCCATTTCTATCTCACATTCTAATCTCTCCACTAACTCATCTTCATCTTCATCTTCCCTTCTCCATATTTATCTCTCATTCTAATCTCTTCACTAACTCTTCTTCATCTCCATCTTCCCTTCTTTATTCTTATCTTATTTTCTCCATCCATTCTTCTCCATCTTCTCTTCTCCATCTCCTCTTCTCCATCTCCTCTTCTCCATCTTCCCTTCTCTATTCTAATTTATCCACTAACTCTTCTTTTTGTTATTTGCAAAATAATCCCTCAAGAGTTAGGTATTTGCACTCTAGTCCTGAATTTTAAATATTTACAATTCAGTCCCTGAAAAAAAATATTTCTTTAAGTCCAAATCTCCTCACAATTTTGACACACATTCCCTATACTTAGTCAAAATTCACCACATGTCAAATTTAAGCTCATTTCTTGTTGCTGAAAATAATGCAGAATTTAATTAAAGCCCTTTTAAACAATTAAGCCATTCTGGGTATAATTGGGCCAATATAAAAATTTGAAATATTAGAGAACAATGTCACAACTCCTAAAAGTGAAAAAATGAAAATAAATTAACTCAAATTGAATTTTTTATGCCCGGCTCGAGATTATGCTCGTGAAGGAATACACGACCCCGAATTGGATTTTTTTTTTTTAAATTTGTAATGGCCAACATGAAAAGGGATCTAAAATAAAAAAATTGACTAATTATATATTTTGGTGGCCTCAAATGCTATTATTAAATATTCTCTTAATTTCTAAAATATATAAAAAAAACACACACAAACAAAGTTATTTTTTGCTCAAAAATGGTTGCCTAAGCTTGGCCAAGGCTCCAAACTTGATTTTGCAATTTTCATATTTTTCTTTATTTTGTTTTATGAATTTTTGAAAATAAAAATACCGAAAAAATACTGAAAATATGAAAGATCAATTTTAAGCCAAAATTGGTTCCCTAGGCTTGGTTAAGGTCCCCAAAGTTGATTTTTCAATTTTATAAATTTTTGTGGATTTTCTATTAATTTTTGAAAATAAATAAATAAATAATACGTAAAAATACTGAAAATATGAAAAATCGTTTTTTGGTCAAAATTGGTTTCCTATACTTGACTAAGTTCCCCAAAGTTGATTTTTTAATTTTATGAATTTTTGTTGATTTTTTTATTAATTTTAAAAAAGAAAAATTGATTAAAAATCAAGTGTCAACAACCATTAAATCCCAAAAGGGAGGGCCAAGCCAAGGCTGGACCATCTATTGGAGGTCTTTATTTGCTGTCTTTTACTTTTGTGTAATTTAATTTCCGCACCATTAAACCTCAGAAGGGAGGGTCAAGCCAAGGCTGAGCAATTGGAGGTCTTTACTTACTATCCTTTATTTTCTGTAATTTTATTTCTGCACCATTAAACCCCAAAAAGGAAGACCAAGCCAAGGCTGGTCCTGTCATGCCCTGAACCCTACGAGCACGCAACATCTCGTACAAGTACACTGGTCGATAAAGATAATGTGACGTCCCAGAACTGTCGCCGACCCTGAAACCTTAATATCCAAATTAAACGCCAGCGGAAGCGATACCTTACCCCTGACAACGAATGAGTAAAAACTAGCACAACCATAACACCTCAAATTTTACACAATCTCAGCTCCATATTATACATAAGTCTTAGTTTTACAAATATTAACAACAACAACCAACCCAGAATGACCACATCCATCAGCAACCACTGATTCACACAAGGCCATATACAAATATCCACATCAAGATATGTATATAACTCGAAACACCACGCCCTATTAGACAATACCAAAAGGAGACAATTAACACTCTAGTCTACTCTGACTCAGCTTCGCTCCACTCCGAGGATGGTAGCTCCTCCGAGTCGGATTCCTCGGGTGTTGACAACATCTGCTCTGGGTCCTCGTCCGGTTGCTCACCCACAAACCAGTCGTCCTCATGACCGTCTATTTCCATCGACCAATGCTCCTCTGGATCAACATCCATCGGCTCTGGATCGATGACCTCACCTCCGTACTTCAAAGCCTCTATGGGTCCATACTGGTCCTCGCTTTGAATCCGCACATCAAAACCAGAAATGGGGTCACCGAACACTAAGCCTCGCCGCTCCAGCCACGCCTCGAACTTAAGGGGCATCAAAAACTCACCTCCCTCGTCTATCCAGACAGAACACTCTACTTTCTTATATGTAGTATTATCCAAACCAGGGTATAAAGTCTCCCACCTCTCTATCTCTACTGGGATGCCATAACGCACACCTGAAGTACTCATCTCACAGGCGAGGGTCTGAAAGGTGGGAAAAATAACGACAACTATGAGAACACATCTCAGTAAGTTTACCCCCTAAACCCCGCTCAGGACAACGCGTAATCAGACGATTAATTCTAGGCATGCAGTTAGGCTAACATCTCAGTCATGACAATAAATGAATTCAACATGCAATTTACCATCCAATAGTGATATGATCATGCATTAGGATGCATAGGCATACAAGGATCTCGAGGTTCTGCCACAATAGGATTTCATTTTCATTTGACCCGCGCTAGTCGCCTCAGGTCGTGCCTCAACCCGCGCTAGTCGCCTCACGGTTGGCACCCTTATCTCTCCAGCTACCCCGTGCCGAGCACGTCCGAGCGCATTATGCCTCGACCCGTGATACTCACATCAGGTCGGCATCTCAGGGCTGCCCTCCGCCCCGCGATAATACGCCTCAGGGCTAACATTACTACTTGACGATCATTTCACACGACAGTCAGAAGCATGCCAAAGCAACACAATGCACCTTATGGAATTCACCCATACATGACAAGTCGGAGACACGCAATTTCAGTCAAGCACTTTAATTCCAAATGAAATCAGTAGGCAACAATTCACATTCGTGTAACTACCCAACAATTTTTATCAGAACTAGTCGCCTATTGCACCACAGAGTTGGACGTGCATTCCTAGTCCAGCTCATACATTTCAACCCATAAATTCACATTCTTTTTCTACTCTGTGAACAGTAACTCCCTTGAGTGAACAATGTTTTTCGGCATGAATAGTGAACTCCGGTCGTGAATAGTATTTTTCGGCATGAATAGTGAGCTCCGATCATGAATAGTATTTTTCGGCCGTGAATAGTGAACTCCGTTCCACCTCAAAACGACTCCGATTCGAGCCTCAATTTCGTCCTAGCCTTCGTCTAGCAATTACCTATCATCCTACTCAAGATTTAGAAGGAAAACTCACCAGAAGTTCAACGGAAAAGTCCACGAATAAAGCCGGGACCAAAACAGCAAAAACCGATGGGAGACGACCACGCGCAAAGCTGAACGAGTTAGTTTACAAGCTGAAAATCAATGTTTTCACACGAAAATGAGCTCTAGGGGTCGCTGGGGTCAACATATATCAATATGAGTCCTATATGAAATTCGGGTAACAAAGACTAGTTCATCGACCGAAACGGCGAAGCAGATTTGGAAGGTCAAACGATCTTGGATCGGAGTGATTCAAGTTGGAAAAGAACCACAAGACAATGAACTACCACATACCCGAAAATCATGATGATCCAACGGTCGATTTTCCGTCGGTGACCGATTGAAGTTGAGGCCAGAAACTGGAATTGAGCCTGTGCAAGGTTCGGTTTTGGCTCTGTTTGAGGGGGTTCCAGGGCTCATCTTGAGCTGATTTTTGGTGGAGAGATTCTAGAGAGATAGGTGAAGATTAGGTTAAAAGGGTGTCTCAAACCGACAACGTTTGGGCAGCGAACAAGCGGCACAACAAGCGGCGGTTTTCCGGCGGCCAAAACCAAGAGAGAAAACCAAGAGAGAGAGAGAGCCATGAAATTTTCTGAGAGAAAGTGTGTGCTGTCAATAATTGAAGAGAGAGAAAGAGAGAAATATCTTCAATTATTGGGGGGTACTATTCATCAGTTGATCGGCACTATTCATCGGTTGACCGGTCAAAAGGTTTGATCGACGGCGACCGATGGTCGATTGATGCGATTGATGTGATTGACAATAAATGATGAGGTATTTTTCAAAATTCGTGAAATTTCAGGACCGGTCGAGGCTCAATCAGTGCTGATTTGGCTCAACCGCGATCGGAAAAGACTCAAGATACCGCCGAACAATTTTTCTAGCCTCGCTAAAATTACTAACACTCTCTAGCCATGAATTCTAGCACAAAACGAGGGCGAGATGGCAATTTCCAATTTTGCCCTTTCCTCTAGGCATTCCGAAATTAATCTGCTCATTCACACCTTTCTAGGCAATATCCAAATTCACAACTGTGACACTCATAAGAGTCGATTGTCCTATTCCGAAACTCAATTCGCGGCATCATTCATAAGATGGCAACTTTAAATAAATTCTCAAACTAACGGGTGGCTTTTAGGAGTCACGCGTATCAACCAATTGGTTCACGTGCTTATATTCCTAGCTAGCTTTTCCCTTCTGGTTAGTTATCCCGAAGTGATCAGTTTCGAGTGAGATCCATTTATAGGGCCTCTATGAAATAACCATTTTATTTTCAAATTCCGAAAAAGGGTCGAATTTCAGAATGTCACAAGTCCATCTATTGGAGATCTTTATTTACTGTCCTTTATTTTCTGTAATTTAATTTCCGCACCATTAAATCTCAAAAGGGAGGGTCAAGCCAAAGTTGGGCCAGCCATTGGAGGTTTTTATTTATTATCATTTACTTTCTGTAATTTAATTTCTACACCATTAAAACCCCAAAAAGGGAGGGCCAAGCTATGGTTGGGCCATCCATTGGAGGTCTTTCTTTACTGTCCTTTACTTCTTACAATTTAATTTCTATATCATCAAGCCCCTAGAATGAGTAGGCCGAGCCACCTACTAGAGGTCGTAACACTGCACAGAAGTCGTTAGCTCACTCCCTCTTTCAGCTTCAGGGAATTTTTAATACTTTGAAAATAGCAAGAAATGTCATTCATATGCATTTCACATAGCATAGATTGTGTGTATTTTGCCACGCCACATACGTATTCGTATTGTCGTTAATTCATGCGTATTCATCCAGAAAATTCAGAAAAACCCAAAAAAAATTAGGAAATAGGTCATTTCAACTAGCCAATCCTATTTTTTGATGACTTTCCTTCTTGATTTTTCAAAATGGTGATTTTGCCCCCCCCTTCACAGGCAAATTATCTTGAAAAATTCCAAAAACTAGGAAACGGGCCATTTCGACTGGCCAATCCTATTTTTATTAATTTTCCTTCCTGATTTTTTTAAATGACAATTTTGCCCTTCATAAGCAAATTGTCTTGAAAATTTTAAAAACCTCAAAAAAACCTCAAGAATTAGGAAACGGGCCATTTCGGCTGGTCAATCCTATTTTTAATGATTTTCCTTCCTGATATGTTCAAAATGAGGATTTTGGCCCTTGGTAAACAAATTGTCCTGAAAGATCCCAGAAAATTCTCAAAATTTTCAAAAACTAGGAAACGGACCATTTCGACTAGCCAATCCTATTTTTGGAAAATTGTCTCAGAAAATTTCGAAAATTCTCAGAAATTGTGGGAAATAAGGAATAACCACATTCAACTGATTTGACATGTTTTCACTTTTTGATCCTTCAAAAATAACCATTTTCCCCTTCCGGTCAGTTTGACTCAAATCTTTCCCAATCATCCCAAATGAGTTCTCGTGAAATAAAATGGTATTGAAAGGGCGTTAGAGTGAGCTAGTGTAACCAATTGCCCGAACTCATAGTATCTGGTTCGCAGGAATAAATTCTTTCTCCCGATACTTTATTTAGGTTTCTAATCAACCTACCAAAAACGATTAGTGGCGGCTCCAAATTCTAAAATCATTTGAACAAAAACCTAAGTTATGATTCAGTAGGGCTTGGGAGGGTCCGCGTTAGGTTAGTCAGTCTAATCAATCTGATAATCCGTTCATTTGAAAATTATTTTCGGGTCGCGACACATATCCATGTCCAATTGATCCAATGGCTATCTCAACAACTTCTATAGCTGGAAGCTTTAGAACCATCACTCAATGCCTCAGATTTTTCTAGGGGAACATGTGCGAAGTCAAATTTCAGCTAAGGAGGAATCATTCGGCACATTCTTCCCCGCTCATGCGGATTGCGGCAGTCGCAGAATGGCAACCAAGAGTCGGATCAGCAAGAGCCGAACTTTAATTGGGTGAGTTGAGCTCGCAATGTCAGTGAACCCATTTGGCTTAACAAAGCCTCTCTCTTCGATTTCGATTGATCCAACACTGTAGCAAAAGGTGTGGCTTTCAACTACAGGCACTAAACCCTTCGGAAAAGAAGAAACCCTTTTCTCTTTTTGCAATGCCCGATAGGCACCATAATTTCCACCCACCCAGCACAGGAGGTGCAGTGCCGTGGTCATCATACCTTCCACTCCTTTTAACTTATACATCCTCCTCAAAGAACCCAAAGTGCTTGAACAGTTTCACTTTTTCCCCTAGGGTCTTGACACCGATGCAACTAACTGAGTGGAGCGCATGAGATAGCATCCCAGAATTTAGTGAAAATCCCATCTTGAGGACACGCAAAACAAGATCATTAAGTCTTGACTCTTTCGCAACAAAGAGACTTGGCTACCTCTTCAATAACATTCTTTGCTGATGCTCAGTAATGCCACAACTCTCCAAGAAGGCAATATTGCAAATGAGAACTGATTCAGGGTCCTTAGAGACTATCCACTTGCACCTTTGCAGAATCACAATCAAATCTCTATTGTCCTTACCATCAAAATAAAACTCCTTTCAGGATCTGGACATTAGGGAACCAACCTCTTGTTCAAACTCACCAACAAAAACCGACAAGCTCTTAGAAATGTAGTTCCCTAAATCGGCACCCGCGAGACCCAGCTCTTGGAAAAAATCAAACTTCGGTTTGAGGGTTTTCCCAGTATCAGCAAACAAAATCTACGAACAGACGATAGCGGAAGATCGAATCTGAGCGACAAAAAACCCGAGTTTCTGAAAATAATTCATCACAGCTCGAGAATTCTCCATAGAATTGGGAGTGGCCCGGGGGAATCGATTCGAGACGGCAAACACTAGGGACTGGGAAAAATTCGAGCTTCTCATTAGGAAACTGCTAGACTATCCTTTATGTCCAGATTTTTAGCTGAGAAACAACTTGTGCATAGCTTCGCGGGGTCCAACAAAAGACGACTGAAGAAAGAGATGGAGCAAAGAGAAACAACATGCGCATATGGGATCAGAGAGCAGGGCCACGAGAGTCCTCGCGACTCTCGTTCTTTCCCTAGTGATGGGTTTTGATTTTCATGAGTAGCCTTAGAACAATTTTAATTTCATTTTTGGTAAATCAAGAGCTAAATTGAGAATAAAAATTCTAATTAAACCTCCTTTATCCAAAATTGAGAAATTTCGAGCACCATTGGGCTGAGATAGAAATTTTGGATATTAGAGGACAATATCACAACTCATGAAAAGTGAAAAATGAAAATAAATCGACTCAAATTGGATTTTTTAGGCTTGATTCGAGATTATGCTCGTGAAGGAACACATGACCCATAATTGGATTTTTCAAATTTGAGATGGCCAACATGAAAAGGGATTTAAAAGAAAAATATTGACTATTTTTGTGTATTTTTGTGGCCTCAAATGTTATTTTTCCCGAATTTTCAAGTATTTTTTGTATTTTCAAAAAATATTTAAAAATATGAAAAATATGAAAAATCACTTTTTGTTCAAAGATGGTTCCCTAGGCTTGGCCAAGGTTTCCAAAGTTGATTTTGTAATTTTATAAGTTTTTATGGAGTTTTTATTAATTATTTTTTAAGAAAAAAAAAGGTGATTAAAAATCAGGTATCAACACTAGCAAAAATTTGTCTTGACCATAAAAAAAATGGCCCATAAAACAATGCTCTCGAAATCTATATTGCTGCTACCATTATAATCACATGGCAAACAATTCAACTTGACACATACCCACTTGAAATTCCAAACCGTTGGCCTCCTCTATAGCCAAAACTAGGGCTTACCCTCTCACAAGGTTTGAAACTTCATTTCGAGAATGATCATCTCGAACCAAAATAACCTGCTCTGCTCCAAAGCCAACGAACTTAACACTAACATCATTGTTATCGAAAATGGACAATATAGCACTTTCATCATTCTCTATTTCTAGTAAAATTGGGGATCCCCCACATATAAAGCTAGTTTCGGGGCTCAAAGCACCATCTGATAACGAGAAAATATGGTAAAGAACGTCAACAATGCTCTGAGCCAATTTGAGGATACCAGCATGAGTGCGGAAGTTGTGGCTCAATGGAAAGTTTTGGAAAGACATCCCTTTCCCATGCTGATATCATGTTCATCCTTCAAAAAGGGGTCAAAAAAATATTTACCAAAACAGGACCCATGTGATAGTTTTAGTGCTGCACGGTCCCCGTCCGGTAGTCCAACTGCCACACAGGACCGCACAGGCCCCATGCAGTAGCCTAACTACTGCACGGGCCTGTACGGCAGCCCAAGTATCACACGAGCCAGTGTAGCAGTTGGCTGGGTCAATTTTTTTTATTTCTAATTTTTTTTTACGTATTTTTAATTATTTTATATTTATAAAATTTATATTTATATAAATTTGTAAATATAATTTTTTTCCTTTTGAAGCTTATTTTTATAACATAATTATCAATAATTAATTAAAAATTTTATTAAGGTATAAGTAATTAATTTATTTAGTATGTAAATAATTAATTAAAAAATATTCATAAAATTGATTTATATTTATATAACTTTGTGAATATAATTTTTTCTTTTGGAGCTTATTTTTATAGCATAATTATCAATAATTAATTGAAAATTTTATTAAGGTATATGTAATTAATTTATTTAGTATGTAAATAATTAATTAAAAAATATTCACAAAATTGATTTATATTTATATAACTTTGAAATTTGAAATAATTTTTTTGTATATAAGAAAATGAAAGGCACATAAAAAAAAGAACAGAAAAAATTTCAGAAAAAACTAAATAATCATTTCATTTGTCTTTTAACCTAATTCTACTATTGCAATTTTTTTAATCCGGATATGTCATCTTCATATATCTTAACAATTTTATTTTATGAATTTTTTATTAATTATTTACATGCTAAATAAATTAATTACATATATCTTAATAAATTTTTCAATTAATTATTGATAATTATGTTATAAAAATAAGCTTCAAAAGAAAAAATATTATATTTAAAAATTTATATAAATATAAATTTTATAGATATGAAATAATTAAAAACACAAATTTTATAAATATAAAATAATTAAAAATATGTAAAAAAAATAAGAAATTTAAGAAAAAAATTGGCCCAGCCAACTACCACACGGGCTCATGTGGCACTAAGACTGCCGCACGGGCCCCATTTTGACAAATATTTTTTTGTCCTAATTTGGTAAATATTTTTTCCCCTTTTGAAAGAAAAAAAAAGCCCATCTTATTTTTTTCATGATTTTCTCCATTATTTATGGCGATGATGCGGCTAAAACGACATTTGGTCCAATTCTGATTTTTATTACAAATCTTATTTACACCACAATAAAAATAAGCTAATATTGGAAAAAAAAAAATGAGCCCTCGCCACCATCGACCCACTGTCTTCCCACTGTCTTCGAATTGGTGATTATCAATTCCTATGATTGCAAGTATACCCAATTAGATTCCCAGCCCATTCCGTTTAAGTTCACTATATATAACAACGGCATCCTGATTTTCAATAGTTTCATAAAAAAAAAAAAGTACATGGCTTTAAAATCTTCTTATCACAATTCCAATTCACTCTCCGATAGGCGAATGGGTATGGATAGTTTATGAATAATCTTCCGACAATAGTCATATTCTTTGACGATAATTTAATTCCTTCCATCAAATTTCCTGATAAAATTTGTTGAAAATTGCTGCCTCCGACACGTGTCTCCTACACGTACAAGCATCTAAATAGAGGTTACAATTTTCAATCCGTATACAAAACTCTATTGGGGCTCTGTTAAAAATCACCATTAAAAATCTGACACAATGCCACATTAGCGCCACACAAGTGCCACATCAAAAAAAGTAAAAAGTGTGTGTGTGTGTGTGTGTGTCGCCTTAGTTCTTCCAAATCAAAGTAGGTGCATTGCTTATCATTTTTCAAGAACCTATGTCTTCGGCGCAGCAATAACTAAACTTGCCAGTAGTTTCGAGCTTTGACCATTTAAATAATATCTCGAGTTTGAACCTGTGTATGATGTGAATGGGAATTCTTGATCTAATACTTATTTGTTGGAGTCCTCATGGCTGTTGGACCGAAGAAAAAAAAAACACACGGGTCGATTTGAGTTGATCTTCTTTATAAGTACACAACGGGTGAGAGTGCAATACACCAATATAGGATTATGAGCAATTGCAACTCGGTAATTCGCCGATATATTAGTATATTATTTGTGGTTGACTCTCTCCGTCTAATAAGTACCGACGCTCGAACCAAATCACGTCAATCTTTAATGTTCTTTATTATTTCTTGTTTATTTTGATGACTAGGCTTTGATTTAATTGCAAGATAAGATAGTTTCTGCATTACATCAGAACATTGACATCACTCGACCAATCCCGAGGCCCGAAATCATATAGCCATGGGATGACTACTTAGCACAACCAAAAGCAGTTCAGGAGGTGAGTCATTGTAAGAGTTAAGCAACTCCATGAATCTTAAAGTAATGTCCTCCTTAATCTCCATCAAGAGCCAGATTTGGCTCACCGTTGGGTTATCCATCTGGAAACAGGAGAATTTTCCGGCGGTGGACTCATCCTTTGTCCGGTGAGGGTACAAATAGATCAATTATGTACATTCCCACATGGACATATGCTCTCACAATCTGGTTATCATAATGTATTTTCACTCCAACCAGGCAAACTTCTCTATCAAGGTGATTTGTAGTTAAATAAGATGTGCTGAGAAAGTTGCATTTTCTTTCTCATTCTTCACCGCATCACGCTATCATGACGCATGAGGGAATTGAACGTTCAGAGAAGTAAAAAGGAAGGAACGATAATCTGCAGCAGCCAAGAAAGGAAAAGTAGATTTTCATGACTATTCTCTGTTAGAACTTCAGGACATGTTCAAGTAATGAGCTTCCCATGAGAGATCTGTTTTTCTTCATTACATTTCATACTAAGAAGTTCCGCACGCATTTACAAGACAGTGGACTACTTGTAGAGATGATAACAACATACCATTTTCACTCAACTGGATCTGGGACAATTAAGCGAGGATTCATTTCTTCTTGCCTCTTCCTTTCTTATTTTGCTTACCGTTGGACTTGCAAATGCCCTTGTTCTTGTTCCTGTTTCTGAAAACACCAGTATGGGAAAAAGAAGATGATGAAGCCTGCTCATCCTTCTTCACATCACTTGTTTTTTGAGCTTCCACAACTTCACTCTTCTCTTCCTCTTTCACTATGCCTGTTTCTTGTTCCGGCAACGAAGACAAGTTTGCACCATCCAAATGCACAACTGGTGCAGCGCTGTTGGAAGATGAAGAGGAATCCTTGGAAACTTCGGTCAGATCTCGCGACTTGCAAGAGCTCACAGCGCTTCCATCTTTGGGGAATAAAACTTTCATAATCTCTTCCTTGCATTTGTTCGACTTCACATCTAAAATGATGGCATGCGGACATGTTGAACAATCTGCAGCAGAATTGGTAATTACGAGGGGATCATCAACTTTTTCAAATGCTTCAGCTAGAATACCCACTGAATTTTTCTGAAAGTTCAGCCTCCAGCGACGTAAAAGAATTCGACGAAACTCTGGAGGTAATTGCTCAGAAATCCAACTCTTCCCCAGCAAATCAACAATAAAATTTGGATTGATGCCAAAATTTAAGTGAAGCAAACAAACCAACAGGACCAACTTCAAGATCAATAGCGGGTAGTACACAGTCACGTTTAGGTTCGATCTTTTGATCCATTCTATGGTTTCCCCTTTGTTGCAAAGAAGCTGCTGAATAATACTAGTAACAAACCCAATGATGGGCTCCAAGCAATTTCCCGGGTTGAAAGTAAAGCTAGGCTTTGCTAAACCCTCATGGCAGATAAGCCATTCAACTAGAGAAGACTTGGTTGCATAGAACTTCCCTTGGGAGCAAGACAACAGAATCAAAAGTCGTTCCAAGAGATACAAGAAGCAAATCGGAGTAATGTAGTCTCTTTCAATCCTCCAATTGGCCTTGTAAGTATCTGCCAAAGCTCCATAAAGGTTCCAAGCCAAAGAGAACTCCATGGGCTTATTATCATCGCCGGCCTGACGTAGGTCTGATTGTACCTCCCAACAAATGCATTCCATGAATGCCTTCCATGACGTATTTCCCTCAAAAGACTGCGCAATTCTTCTGTACAATTCATCATCGAGCATTCCAGACCCAAGAATTAAAGTCGCAAGCTCACCCATCTTCCCATGTGAAAAGTGCGTCTTCGAAATTCTCATGTTCATCATTTCTCTCAGTAAATGACGAGAAGCCTCACTTCCTCTCAGAGATATCATATTCTGTGTTGATGAGGTTCGCCAGTCAAGAGGAAATACGTGACCAAAGTACCTCCGACTGGATTTTTCAATGAAATCCCACAGTACCCTACCAAACTTGGAGGAGTCATTCAGACGATTCAGTTCTCGAAGGAACTTTCCAACCTCATGTAAGAGAGCAAGACATCTGCTTTGCCAGAAGTTCAACAGATAACTCTCCACCGAAAAATGGTAAAGGGCATCCAGTTTGTGCAGGACCTTCATACCAACAGAAGTAAGCTCAGAATACCAATACTTTTGAGCTGCAGAGGTTAATTGTTGAAGCTCCAATGCAACCAACTGTCCATTTCGTTGGAGGAATCTTTTATCTATGTTTCTGACCCAATCAGCATCTGCGTTCAGAAGGTGAAAAGTTCCTTGCACGTTGTCCCGTTGCTCCAGCACACCAAAGTAATTCAAGCAGAACTCCCAATAGCACCTACTTCCCTTCTCCTCCGGCATGTCCGCACATCCTGCACACTTTATAATTCTAACAATCTTTTCCTTCCAAAGATTCCAAAAGCAGACCAATGAGTCAACAGAAATCTGAAACCTCGAGATCTGTTGTTCAGAATAATCCACCCAATCATTTTCCCAACAAAAATCTGAGATATTCCAAAGGAGATGGAAGTCCAAAATACTTCGAACGCATAGTATTTCACCTCTGACACTTCCATTGCTCCTGGATGCACTCAAAAGTTCTTTCATTTCAGCCAAACTGCTCTGTTTATCTAACAAAGTGCTCGATTCTACAGAAACGTATTCATAAAAGGCAACAGGCTCGGGCTTTGCGAGATGTTTGGCTCTTGCTAGCAGCTCCTCCTTTTGTGGAAAATGTTTCAAGGGCCACCCTTTACTCCCAGGAGCCCAAAGGGAATAGAATAACACGTACCACAGGATATTCATCGACGCTTCTTTGTTTTCTCCGCTCTTCACAAGTAGATCAACCTCGTGGATAATGTCACCTTTCATCCTCACAATTTTTGCTGCCTCCAAAAAGTTACCATAGTCTTCCTCCAAACTAATAAGTTCATCGAGACATCCCAGCCTCATGAGTAAGTTTCGCATTGAATCGATGCAGGGAAAAGCCTTCACATACTTCATCATGGCCCCGAGGTCTCTGAGGTTATGGTAATGAAGGGCACAACTCTCTAAAAAGTCTTGTTCCAACTTCTCTTTTTCCTTACTTGTCTTTACTATTGCGCTGTTATCATTTCCCAGCCTTTTCCAATACTCAATGTATTGCAGACCCATTTCAAAGAGTTCTCCTTTGGCACAAATGGACAAGCACTTCGAGAAAATATTTCCCCTTGCATATGCCTCCGCTGCAAGACTGTAGCGCCCAGCTAGAGAAAAACACTCTCCAGCTTTCTCCAAAGCAGATTCTCCACATTTTTCGATATAGATTATACCTGTTGAAGCACAAACAAATATAATGTCAGTCCCATTTCTACTGTCCCAATGTTTGCAAAAGATTTAATAACTGCACAATGTTCAGAAGACAAAAATTAGCAAAGGGACATTTGGAAGGTGCCAGAAATGCTCTTGCACAGCTCAATTATAATGTCCCATGTCAAGATACGAAACAAGATCAACACACATAGGTGGCCATAGTCAATATGGATTATTCAAGTGATAGCCATAGCTTTTCTTAACCTTATGGGTGTATTCGGTTTTACGAGCTTTGCAGCTCAAATTTTTCCAAGCTGCTAAGAGTGCAGAGGCGTGTTGTCATATAGAAAAAAATCAACCTCTCAACACAAAGGCAAAATCATGAAGTCGACATTATTTGCAGCTACTCAAACTTCACCAAAAACATTTGGAATAACAAGTGAGATTGAATTTCTTTTCTTGGAATATTAGAAGAGAACAATTAATTAAACAGGTAAACAAGAGGGTACCACGCATTGTAAAAGACAATTAATAAGAGAATAGTTGAGATCGAAGTCAAACTTCCTCATTCTTAGGTAGCTTTGACATCACCACAACAAGGAGAAATATAAAGAAGCAGCATAAAGCCTACAAGCTCTCCTCCATATAATTTTGAAAGAATACCTGCTTTCTCATATTCCTTCATTGACGCTTCTTTGCTTTGTCTACTCTTCCCAAGTCGATCACCTTTCATCCTCACAATTTTCGCCACCTCGGAAAAGTTGCCATGGTCTTCCTCCAAGCTGATAAGCTCATCGAGGCATCCCAGCCTCATGAGTAAGTTCCGCATTGAATCAATGCAATGAAAAGCCTTCACACACTTCATCATGGCGCTATAGTCTCTGAGGTCATAGTAATGAAGAGCACAACTCTCTAAAAAGTCTTGTTCCAATTTCTCCATTTCTTTATTTTTCTTTATGATTTCACTATTCTCATTTCCTAGCCTTTTCCAATCCTCAATGTATTGCAGACCCATTTCAAAGAGTTTTCCCTCTGCACAAATGGACAAGCACTTGGAGAAAATATTTCCCCTTGCATATGCCTCTGCTGCAAGATTATAGAGCCCAGCTAGAGAAAAACACTCTCCAGCTTTCTCCAATGCAGATTCTCCACATTTTTCCATATATATTCTACCTATTGAAGTACAAACAAAATTTTAACGTCAGTCTCATTTACAGTGTCTAGATGTTCGTGCAAGAATTCATAACTTCACGATGTTCAGAAGATATAAAATTGCAAAGGGACATTTGGAAGCTGCCAGAAATGCTCTTGCACAGCTCAACTATATCCTCCAATGTCTAAATGCAAAACAAGATCAGTGTCCGTAGGTGGCTACGATACCAAGAAGTTATTCATAAACCATAGTCAACATGGAGTATTGAACAGATAGCCACAGCTTTTTTTAAACTTATAGGTGAGGTCATCGTTGCGAAGAACCTTGCAGCTAAAAAATAATCAATTTCTCAACACAAAGGCATTAATCATGAAGTGAACATTAGTCACAGCATGCTCAAAATTCACCAAAAGCATTTGGAAATTAACAAGTGAGAACAAGCCTTTTTTTTTCAACTGTTGATTAAAAAAAATTAACTAAAAGGATAAACAAGTGGGTACCATGCGTGTAAAAAGCTATATACAAGTAAATAATTGAGATCAAAGTCAAACTTCCTCTTCCTTAGGCAGCTTTGACATGGCTACAACAAGAAGAAAAATAAAGATGCAGCATAAAGCATGTGAATAGTCCATCCTATCATTTCGTAAGAAATGAAAGAAATTCGGGGGGAAAAAAAAAGATAACATCATACCTGCTTTCTCGTATTCCTTCAACATGTAGAAACACTCTGCCGCAGAGTCAGCCACTCCAATTGCTTCATAAATCTCAGCAGCTTGCCTTCGAAGGTTAGAGGCCTCTTGTGGACTTAAAACGTGCTTGAGATCAGCATCTGCTTTGAAAGCAGATGCCTTAGCCAATTTCTCCCCATACTCGTACCTTGCTCGCTCAAAGCACATTGTTGCCATTGGGTAGTTACCCTCCCGTAAGAGCTTGTCAAAAAAAAAAAAACAAAGAGATAAATCAATAGCTTCTTCAAAGAAGGTGAAAAGAAGAGAATAGATAACATAGTCCTCCTTTATTGGAAAAATCAGTAGTCTGGTCTTAAACCAAAAAAAAAAAAAAAGGCACTGCCATTGGCCAGATAATATCAAAAGAGTAAAAAGATCCAAGGAAAATTCATATTATATGGTTTATCCATTGTGTCTGAAAGAAGTATTCGGCCAAAGAATTAAAAAAACAATACAGTTGGCAAATCAATCACCATATTTCGTAACATGGAACGTCCACATTTTACACACTTTTATAGTCGCTGTAGTCTTTGAAAATTCCTAGCATTCACAGATCATGTTGACTCCAAATGAGGCAAAATTAAAAATTCTGTGAAGAGGAAACAACCAATAAAGAAAATGTAGAAAAACAGCGAACCTTAAAACCTTGCGACTTCCACTCCTCTGGCGTGCTCCGGACCTGCATTGCTTCTGCAAGGGCCTGATCTACCAACCTAACTTGAATGAGGCACTTCTTCTTCCAGTAGTCGAACATTGGTTTGGAGAACTCCGGGGCATTCTCACAAATCCACAATCTTTGCCTTGTCCGAGTTATTGCGACATACAATTGCTTCAATTCAGAGCACAATATATTGTGCTGTGAGTCATTGAAACTTGGGGAAGACCATTGAGAGCTGTTATCAAGCAAAGCTTGCTCCCTCATGTATCCATAAATGACCCTCCATTGACTTTTCAGAGGTGACGTGCCAAAAAAGTTGTATATTAAGACGTCCTACACATTGTCACAGGCAAAACGATTTCTGGTAAAAACATCTGATTGAAGACCAAAATGACATGTTTCGAGTTGCATGAGTACATGAACAGATCTCAAACATTTAGGAAGAGAATATTTGGACCCATTTTGACCACTGGCCAATCAAGATCAGGAGAGTTGTAAAATCTTTAATATTGTCCATTAGCCTAGAGGATGATGTTGATATGAGCCCAAACAAATCCTACATTACGTGTATCTAGACGACATAATCCACATACAAAAAAGGGCATGGTAGAATGAAAATGCAAATCCAGGCATTTTACAGAGTAACAGCTAGTAGCAAATTGGTTATGACCCATCGAAAAAAGAAAAAAAAAATTGGCCCATAAAAAAAGGGTCATGAAATCTCTATTGGTGCTACCATTAAAATCACATGGCAAACAATCCAAGCTGACACACACCTACCTGAAATTCCAACCCCTTGCACTCCACTATTGTCAGAACCAGGGCTTGCCCTCTCACAAGGTTTGAAACTTCATTTCGAGAATGATCATCTCGAACCAAAATAACCTGCTCCGCTCCGAATCCAACGAAATTACCACTAACATCGCTGTTGCCAAAAATTGATAGTATGGCACTTTCGTCATTATCTGATTCAAGTAAAATTGGGGCTTCCCCACATATTAAGCTAGTTTCGGGGCTCAAAGCATCAACGGATAAAGGGAAGAAATTGTAAAGAAGATCAACAACGCTCTGCGCCAGTTTGAGTATACCAGCATGAGTGCGGAAGTTCTGGCTCAAATGGAAAGTTTTGGAAAGACATCCCTTTTCCATTCTGATATTAGGTCCATCCATTGAATCTATCAAGAACTCCTTGTAGAAAAGGGACCTTATGTCTTCAAACCTGAAGTCTATTCCCCTTGCAATAGTTTGCGCAGTGTCTCCAGAAAACACAAAGCCCTCATCAACGTTTCTACAGATATATTTGAACAGTGAAATTTGCCTCATGGTCAGGTCCTGCACCTCATCAATATATACAAAATCTACCATGTTACCACCAAGCTGCTCATGAAAAAAACGGCAATGAAGATCATTGACAAGATCAGCCAAATCAAATTCACCGTTTTTCATTTTCATCTTTTCATAATATTCAAAAGCATCATAAATTTCTTCTCTTCTCTGAATACTCAGAGTGGAGACACGACCCTCTGAAAGCGAAACATAATCTAGTCTGTCAAGCTTCCCATCACAACAATCTGCTGGTTGAAGACCACCCTTTATGTGGGACATTATTTCGGTGAACACTCTGGAAGGATCAAGCCTCCTCCTTATCCTGTCATTGAAGTGAGGCCAATAAACTGCACAAAACTTTTCATAAGTAACCTCCTTTGCTCTAAGAAGACTTTGCAAGGCAACTGGTCTAGAATTGTAGGATTGGCCATGACAAAACTCCCTTAGATCAGGGAACCTTTGGAAGAATGAAACCCCAACTGTTCCATCTAGCATCATCAAAAGCTTACGAAAAGTGATAATAAGGGGGTAAGAGTTGGGAGATATATCTACAAATGAATCCGGGATATCCTTGAATAATGCTGCATCATCAGCAATCTCATTGACTGAAGAGCTTTCTAATATATGTTTTGCACCAATGCTGGAGCTGCAGGATTAATTAAGCTAGCAATTAGAAATGAAAATTTATACTTAACGTAAGGGAATACCTACACTACACATGCAATCTCATTATTTCTACTTTTAGGTAACTAACATTGAAAAGGGAATTAGAACAGGCTGATGCACCAAGATTGTAATGATATACTATGAGACATGGATAGCACTTACATCATCTGGCAATAAAAATCTTCCCCCACAGCAAAATTTTGTGGAACAGATGATCCTTTTTCGATGCTGCTTATAATAGCATATTTTCATTTAAAATACATTTTTCTTTTTACACATACATTGCTACAAATCACCAAACTTAATGGAAGTTTCCAATAGAATTGAAATGCAAACCAAAGAAGTGGCACAAAGACCAAACTAAGGACTATGGCCGCACAAAGTAATCTCTACTTTGAAATCAGCAAGCAGAAAATGCCGAATTAAATCTATTTTCTAACAGCTAAAACCAAGTAGTACCACCCGAGCATAGCAAAACACTGATTTGACCCATGCATTCTTGCTACATGTTATATTTCATATTCAAGTCTACATATGAAGTATCTTGGTTGTGCCTCTCCGCTAGGATGAATATAACCCCTTTGGCATGCTACCATGGGGTTATATTCCTGTCAGGACTAATTCGTAAATAAATTTGACAATCCATTAACCATGCATATGCTTGTTCATTCTAAAAATTGATTGGCATATCTATTCAAATGTTCAAACATCTTCCCATGAAATTTCAAGTACCTCCTAAGTTGAGAAACATGCTGTTTCACCGCAAAACATAGTTTTGCACTGACAGTCACAAAAAGCTGGCGCAACACACAATCCTCTGCTCCTTCACCGATTTCCTCAACATTCATTTCCAGGGAAGCATCTTTGCCCGGGCCGATACCACTTTGGATTTCCTGAAATCCCTTGGTTGCTTCATCATGCAATTTCTCGTTTCTAAACAACTTCATTGTCAAGACTGTAGTTTTTCCGGTTCCAGATCGCCCAAGTATAAAAGTGCTTCTGGGGAAAAGAATTATCTCTTGTTCTTGCTCTGTCACTTCAAATGGAAGACTCACTTGTTTACCATCACTGTCATCGAGCAAATGTCTGACAACATCTGATGATAAAGGGTAGAATTTCATCAGAAGCAAACTCTCGCTCACTTTCGCATTCTCTGCATACAACCTACGATCTGAAGCATCAGCATCAGAACTACTCCCAAATTGACCTTCATTGGGACTCCGATAGCGGACAAAATCAAAAGGACAGACCCAGGTCTTCGGAACCTCCTGATCCCTATAACAGGAAGAGGCATGTGAAATGAAAGAAAATAGGGCGATAAGATCAATTCAACATATTTCAGTCATCTATCAGGAAAAGAGATGCTTTCTCATTTAGTAAGTGATGTGCTACCTATCTTAAGTAAGAAGAAATCATCAGACTTACCCCTCAATGCATTTCTCATTGCAACGACTAATAAAATCATCACTATACGTCTTGAATATGCTGTCCAAACGTTTGACCAATTTTGCCACATCCTCTAAAGGCAATACGTCCCATATCTTCAGGATTTGGATGTATGTCAGTTCCTTTACTATATCAATGGTGCATAAGACATAGAGACCTTCAGCCTTAAATCGTCTCACGATATGAGATGAGTGTTCGCAAATGATATCCACATCCCCCCTCTTTGGTCTCCAGCCGCTGGATAGTTTTGACAAAAGTTGGATGACTGACATCTTTGTCCTGAGTGATGTCAGCTTTCTGAAAGACTTCAGGAAGTTGTCACTGAAAAGAACCTGAAAAGGCAAATGCATGACAATAAGAATGTTCTCACAAAATCTTTAAAACTAAATCCTAATTTTGGAAAATAAATATAATCGTAGAATACTGTTGAGCAAAGTTTTTTACCTTCCACCTAGCATTTCTGAAAAGTACACTGCTTCTGTCAAGCAAATCATCAAGCTGATTACTCTCTTTCATCACATCTAAGATGGCTTTAGCCAAGTCCTTGTCATCATCAACATTGAAGAAACATTCACGACTCTTAGCATCATCAACCAAAGCTTCCCACACAGATTTGCTTTTTGTCAGTGTTTTCCCATTTCCCAGAATCCACAGACAATACCTATAGATAGGATATAACTCTGGGGTTTACAGGCTATATCACTCTGAAAGTGTAATTTGACACAGTTTAGAGGATAGAGTACCTGGCCCTTGTAAGAGCAACATTGGTTCTCTTGTTATTGGATAAGAACCCAATAGTCCCACACGAGTTTGATCTTACGGTGGATATTATAACAATGTCTTCTTCACCCCCTTGGAATCCATCCACTGACTTCACCTTGACCGTAAAGCCCTTGATATTTTCATACTTTTTTCCAAGTTTAGCTTGAACTGCAGCAACCTGAGATGCGTAGGGAGATATGACACCTACCGTCAGATCTTCTTCTGAACCCTCCCAAGCTGCAAAGAAAAGGAAATAAAACCGTCACCACAACGATACCATTTTATGAGGGGTGCAAAGCTTCAAAAGAAATATCCTAGGAAAAGAACGATTAATGGCCAGCATAATCTACACCTATACGATTAAGTAATACATGCAAAATCCGTTTGCTCGAAGCAACATATATACAATTCCCTCGACATACCTCTGTACAGATTCCCCAATATCCTGGAGATAACTTCCACCTGAACTGGATTTCTAAAGCTACAGCCATCATCACCGGTTTGTTCTCGTCCATCAGGAATATTTATGAATGAATAAGGACCAAACATCGGCCATGGTAAATGACTTTTTCTGTAACTTTTGCTTTTCACATTTGGCCCGTCCAAAATTTGGTTTTGATAAAAGTTTGAAGTCGGAAACAGACTTATTAATGGATGCATTCGGTACTGTATATTGAGGAGTTGCCTAGAATAACCCAGTGAACTTAATCGTTCAAACAGACTCCTTCCAAAACCAGCCCTGCTAGAAACCTGTAGAAATAAAACATGATACTAAATTCAAGGGACGTGAGGTATCGAACATTTAGCCCATCTCAGCCGAAATGAAGAGAAGGATATTACACATCAAGACCAAATATAAATTTACTTTTCAGACATGTAAAATTACCTTGCTTTCCACCATAGCAGGCAACTGACACTCATCTCCAACTAAAATCAAATGCTTGACACCAGGGAGTTGCAGAGGAATTACTGACTCGCATTCTTTCAACTGGGCTGCCTCATCGATTACCAATAAATGGAGAGGCTCCATTTCCACAGAGTACAGCTTATATGAGCTAGAAGCAGTGCAAAAAATCAGGGAAGCATGTTGGTAACAGAAGTTGGCTATCATGTCCTTACACGTAAAGTTTGGAAGTTTTAGATCCTTCAGAGAATCACGAACAGTTCGCAATACGGAAAGGCATTCCTGTCTCTTCCTATAAATATTACATAGGGGACCCATGGATGTCTCAAATGAAAACAGGCTAAGTTCATCATGTGAAAGAGTCATCTCCATCTTCTCTGAATCCAACTTCTCTCCACATAACAAAGTTTCAAAAGAATCAAGTAAGGTAAGCAGGGATGTAATAATCTGGAAATCAGCTCTGGATATATGAGTACAGAAGACATTGAGGCATCTCCGCAGGGGCCGGACAGTCGCCTTGAATCGGTCCCTGAAAAACTCAAGAAATGATTTAAGCTCACAGTTACCATCTTCTTTACTGCTTCTGCATTCGCTCTCATCGTCATCAATTCTTGGTTTCCTTCTTTTTGTGTGTTCGATTTCCAAAAACATGCGGTATTGACTGACGCACTCAGCAAGAGTATCCATCATGGAAGTTAAAAGCTGATGCCAACCAGGGAATTTAGAAAAGCACTCATCAACACAATCTACACGGTGTTCCAAGTATATTTCTTCAATGTCGGAATCAACTTTCAGCTGCTCCTCGTTCCCAAAAATAAGCATGTCTCCAAGGTAACAGAGCAAACTCTCTGTTTCAGTGCTTATACCACTATCTGATTCCATTAGCAGCTTTAAAACACGAGATGCCACTTCCTTGATGGCAACATTTGTGGGAGCACAAACAATGGTTCTATGTTTCCTTTTCAAGAGAGTAAATAGCAGTGTAGCAATGGTTTTAGTTTTCCCAGTTCCAGGAGGACCCCATATCAGTTCGACAGATGGCTTGTTCTCACATTGGAGCTTATTGAGACAGGCCCTAACTGCTTTTTTTTGGGATTCATTCAGATCATGGCACAATCTCTCATCAAGGCTTTCACTCCCAGAACCATTACCTTTTGTAATACAGAGATTGGAAACTTTATCAGCCTGCAACTAAACAAATTTCTTGTGATAATCCAGACCATGCAAATATGGTAGAAGGATAGAGCATTTCACAGCACAAACTTAAATCACATGAAAACTATAGTATAGAAAATGTTAAGGTCTAGTAATATCGAGGAAGCCACCTCCAAGGAATAATTTTGCATTACTTAAGACATAGCATCACTAATTTCCCATATCTTCATTCATCTACATATCATAAAATGGACCAACTAAAAGAAACAATCAACCTAATACTAGCGTAACAGAATGGCTTAAAGCATCATTTATCTTATTTTCCAGTGAAACTTACAAATCGACAGGAGTGAAATGAAGTTTTGCAGCTTAGAGGGATATAATAGCATTTTTAAGTCTAAATGGACAGAAGGTACAAAAGCCAAAGTCATACCACCAAATCTGTGCAGAGAATATTTTTCACAATATCCAAGTTCGCAGACATATGCAACGCCTTCCATATCCTTCTGGTGGTGGCTATATTGATCAGGAAAATTGCATACATTGGCTTCCAGGAATCATTTACTTCATGATCCAACAATGCCTCCACTTTGAAGTTTGTGGATGACATTGCCTCATCCTTTTCATCATCTCCTCCCTCGTCCTCTTCATCATCTCCACCAATCATCCGTACCAACGTGAATGCCCATCTTCTTCCGGACCTCTCCAAGTCAGAAACAGTTGCTGGCTTACCATTAGTTAGAATCAATATATCTCCAGGCAAAGTTTTGTAAGTTTCCTTGCCGTGAGTGTTGGATTCATTGCTCCACCGGCCGGCCTTAAGAGCATATGAGTTTCCACTTCTCTTGGACCCCACAAAGGCAGTAACCTCAGCGGAAGGCAGTGAAGATATATTTTCCAAACTTGAGCACAGACTCGCCCGTGTTTCTTCCAATAAAGGGTAGACATACGATCTAAGATAATGCCGGACCGACTGAAATGTCTCCGGAATAGTCTCCACCTACAAAAACAGCTTGGCCAAATGTCAAATATGACCACCCAACCTCGACATTCAAAAAATATTTTGAATAAATTCCATAAACCATAACATATACTCCTAAAATACCCAATTAGTTTGCCAAACAAAGCAGAAGCATAAAGGGTTCTATCTTACCAAGTCGAATGGAAGCTTCTCATAAGGCTAGGCTCACTAAAAGCACAAACAGACAAACAAACAAAAGATAAAGCAACTAACTGACATCATTTGGGAAATTCTCAAGTAAACACCACATTGTTGTTGGATTTACACGAGAATAAAACCAAAAGGGCATGATAAAAGAAAAAAAAGAAAAAAAAGAAAAGATGAGGAAAGAAACCTGGTTACGGTAGAGATTCTCGTTCAAAATGTCGTGAAGAGACCAAGAGAAGACAATATCAGTCAGGTCATTGCGATTGTCTCTCCTCCTCCTACTCAAACCCCTCTCTGCAATCTCCACACCCAACACTCTGTTCGTGCTCGCTCTTAAATCCATCCCAAACCCACGTACCAAAATCTTCCGCTCGTTTCTCCTCCCCTGCTCTTGCCGATCAATGCACCGAGGAGAAATCGCTTTAAGGTTTCAAGAAACTCGCGACGCAAAAACTAGGCGATCTTGTACGGTGATCAGCGGTCCCATTTTTGAACTCCGGAGTGAGAGCATTTCTTAACGACGAAGAAGAGTGGCCTGGGGAAGGTAAAGGGTCGTCCATGGAACTTCAAAAGAAGCACTCGAGGTCTACGTCAACCATGTGAAAAGACGGGGGTGGGCCTTCCTCTCGTCTTCCGTACACTGTCTGATGACTCTCTCTTGACTGCCCGAATGCATGTAAAGCTTCCTGCTTATCCTCGCGATTCCACATTTTGATTTCTTGCAACCTAAGCTTTCTACTCGCACTTTGGCCTTGTCCACTGTTTTTTTGTCCGAAGTGAAGTTATTTTTCAAGTTATTAAAATTATTTGTTGATATGGGAGTAATAACTTAATAAGTAGATGAAATAGATGGACGAATCTGAACCAGGAAGCAATGACGAATGTGAACATTCTACTTATGATGAAAGGATGGTCTACCTCGACAATTATAGATCGTTAAAGATGCATTCTCCTAGTTAGTTTTGTTAAATTCTCGAAAAAAACGGGCTGCTATCCACCTAAATAATGAGAGATGTTTTTCGTCGTGTCTTATCGATCTAAGGAAATTCAATCGGGTAATTCATGTCGCCTCTTAATTATTTCTTTTCATAATGGGTTCTATGCGAGTATCTATGGACTTCTGAAACTCTATTGAAAGTGTGTTTCGGGGAAGTAAATGCAATCATGGGGCATGCCGTCGAGTGTGGTTCTTTCACTTTGCCTTGAGTTCTATTTCTACTAGTTATAAGTTTTCAAATTTCTGCGTTTTGATTGGTTCCCTAAGACAATATACGTTAAATAAGTGGATGGCCACGGTCAATACATTTGCATAAAAAAAATGTGTTGATATATAATAACTCGAAATATTATGAAAATCGCTTTTTTTCTTTTGTTGCTATCGAGCGTCATGCGCGCGGGCCGTCATCAAGTAAATCCGTACGGAAAGAGAAATGTGATGGAAACATGGCTTTAATAAAAAGGTGGATAGATTAAAAACCTTTAAAACGCTGAGTAAATTTCAACTAATTTCTTACCGAAAGCTAAAGAGATGATACGGGTTTTTGGAATCTATTCACATATAACGCGTCATTGACGTGATGATAGATAGATTTCGTGTTTTAAAGCTTCGATTCATTCGGAATTAATTGGACTCGTAGTCGTCACATGCGCCATAGGGCACTGGCTTGCTTCACAAGAATAGGCAATGCAGTATGAGACGCTTCGCCGCATGGTCGCACGGCATTGTGCGTCGAAGTCACCGTACCTTGAACCCGTTGATTGGCTTTAGAAAGGCTTTCCCAACCTATGTTGAGATGCACATACGAGTTGTGTTAGAAAAGTTTCAAATCGAAAGATTGATATAGTGTGAAGCAATTAATATATCAAGTTGGCCACAACTCATTGATTTAAACTTTTGAGTAAATGGGGGTTTTATTGAATATTTTAAAATGCTCGGATTTGAACTCCCTTTTGATGATCTCCTGGAGTAAAGATATCGAATTTTTGTTGCGCGCAATAAATGGTATCGGAGTCGAATTGATTGGCCATCACAAATTGTGCAACTATAGCAAACCTAACAATGAAGCTCATATGTAATGGGAAGATTGTTGAGATGCATGCATGAACTGTGTTAGAAAAGTCCTATCAAGTTGGTAAATAACTCATTGGCTTCTGTTGCATGCAACAAATAATATCAGAGTCGGTGATTAAGGTGGCCATCATGGTTGGTCTGGCGTAACAAGGCAAAATAGACGTGAGGGGAGATTGGGAGGGGGATATTATTGTAACTCTAGAACTTTCACATGAGAGGGAGATTATTGATGTATGTATGAGTTGTCTTAAAAAATGTCCCATATTAATGGGACGGGCTCAAACTTGGACTCTCTCTTTGCAATCTTATCTGAATTCTTCTACGCACTCCCAACAACTTGGACATTGTAATTGAAAGTCCTAAATCTGTCTTCTCATCCTCGGTGATGCTTTTTACAGCCCAGATGCACGTAAAGCTTTGAGCTTTACTCGTCATTCCACCACTTTTCCGGACCCTGCTTCAGGCTAACAATTACAAAAAGGATTAGGGAAAGGAAAGGCAAACGTCTTGATTTCTTGCAACCAAAGCTTTCTACACATACCAGGCCTATCCATTCGAAATGTATCATGACGAGAGCAAAGGTTTCTTTTCAAGAAATTAAAACTACTTTTTTAAACATCGAAATGGTAAATAGATCGAGAAATGAACGAATCTAAATCTGAAATCTATGTGGAATATGAACTTTTGACTTATCATTTCGTTTCTAATTTTAAACGTCGATATCGATATATAATTAGAAATTTTTCTCAAAGGATCGTGTGAAAACTTAAGACTTAAAATCATAAATAGTTACAGGTACATTTTTCTCCTCGGTTTTGCCGAATTCTTTGCAAAGTGAGCTGCCATCTAGGCATTATCTGAACAATTGAAAATGTTTATTATTCAGTATGTTCAAATTAAAAGAAGAATGATCAATTACGGAAGTTCTACAATCTCTCAATTTTTTTCTCTCCATAAGGAATAATAAGTGTTAAGGACTATCAAAATGCTGTTGAGTGAATTTTTTTTTTCACTTGTTTTAAGTTCAATTTGATTCATTATAAAATCACCGCTCATTTTCTACGTTTTCATTAATTCAATATGACAATAAGCAGTAAAATTCTGCACCAACTTTTTTTGCAAGTATTCCTTTCACAATAATCTTCAACGAGTACATTTAACAGATCCAACTTTAGTTGATCCGTTCCTTAAAAATGTCGAAGTACGATATTCTCAACCATTATCAAAGTTATTTAAAGCACAATGCGCAGGTTGTCGTCTAGTAAATCGTCTAGAAAAAGGGATTGGTAGGAATATCACTTTAGTAAAAGTCCAAAATTCTTTAGAGAAAAAGCTTTCAAAAAGCCATGCCGGGGATTGAACATTTCATTCGCTAAGCCGGGGAACCTTCCCCATTAACCTTACATGCTTCTATAGTGCAAGTTGAAATAGTTTGTTATCATGAAAATATGCAACTTTCGATTATAAAAAGGTTATTATTGGATACGAAAATAAGCGATTTTGTTTTTTTCTAAGAAAATAAGTGATTGTTGGCATGAAAAGTTGTTACGATAGAAATTAGGTATCTATTTTCAAGAGATATGTTGATCTATAGAAAGCGCCAAATCATACATTGTTCATCATAGCTGTTCAAAACAACTTCTTCTTCGTAACTCTCTCATCTTCTTTTTTCATACATACAACTTTGATAACATATTCAAGGTGAAATTTCAAGAGAGAAATTAAGTAATTGCTAAACTCATTTCTCTGCGGCTTTGATGTACATCATGGAGTTATATTTGTTCTAAACCCAGCAGCAACAATAGTGACAACAAATGATATCTTAAGAAAGGTGATCAACATAATGCATCAAAGACTAGAATTACTGTTCTATCTTCATCAGCAATCAAATTTTCTCAAGTATTGAGACAGATGGTAACGAAAAGATATCTATGCTTGACGTGAGAATCAATGAAATTTTCTATCAAGTTTATGATGGACAAATGATGAAACATTGGTACAAACACGTGAATTGCTCATTGAGAAAGATTCTTGATTTTATTTCTAGAGTGACCCTCGAAAAGTATAGATATTTCAAAATCGTTACTATATTAAATTTGAAAATCTATCTATGCATCTTACGTTTTTGACGTGATCTTTGATGGGCCGGATATTGTGTTTTAAAGCTTAGGTTCATCTGTAATTTGTGTTGATTCACGAGAGGATTTGTTGTCCTTGTGCCTGGTGATTCACCGCTCCGCTCCAACGCACCAGCCCTGCCCTTCACACAAGGTGCGAGAGGCAAAGACTCAAATGTATAAGATGACTTGTTGTCCCTTTGGCGGATGATGCATCCCGCCACCCTACGAGGCAAAGACTCACCTCACAAGGCAAGGCATAGTGCGGCGGAGCCGCCGTACCCCGACTGGGCATGAAGCAAGAGGCAAGAAAAATGAAATTCTTTATTGTATGGGATGAGGACATGGAATGTGATTCTCAACCCTGCCCTACCTTGTGCCCATCTTCGCTAATCGGAGGGGAGATTTATAAAAAAAAAAATGTAAATATACTGCGCATGTGCCAATTTAGTACCAAACCTTTTAATTTAATTAATTTAGTTATAAACCATTTGATGATTTGTCAATTTAGTCCATTTAGCCAATATATACTGTCAAGTCAAAATTGGCTAATTGTCAAAAGATTTCGGATTAAATTGATAAATCGACAAAAGATATAGAACTAAATTGGCACAAGTGTAATATTTGGGACGACTGGTCTCTATGCAATTGATTGTCGGCCAAAATTAGTTGAAATGACTAAAATTGACAAATCAATCAAATTAAATGATTTAAAATTAAATTAGTATTCATACAATAGATTTAGGAAGTTTTTGAGAATTTTTCCGAGACTCATTAGTCCGATGAATTCGGTTTTCTTATTTTCCGACCCATGATTCTCGGTAGTTGGACAATCAAGTCCTATTTAGATTAGGAAAAATTATTCAAAAAGTCTTAAGTATATTGAACGGCAACCTTTAGTCCTAAACTTTTCATGTTGACCAATTTAGTCCTAAACATTTTTATGAATAGCTGAAAAATTTACATTGACAATCTTCACTAAATCGGCAAAAATTAAAAAATTTAAGACTGAACTTATCGCTATACAATAGGTTTAATACTTTTTAGATAATTATTCTAGTGAGAGCATGTCCATTGATTTTCCTCTTATATTTAAAAATCGTGTTTCTCCTCGGTATTTGACAAAGCTTTCCATGACATCATAATAAATTACATTCAACTTCATGGTACTCAAAATACCGCCTCAGTTCTTCCAAATCACAGTAGGCGCATTGCAACAACTCAACTTCCACGAGTTTCTAGTCTTGACATCATCAAACCAAAATCCCAAGGCCTAAAACAATAAAGCCATCGAGACGAGTCCTTAGCACAATAAAAGCTGCTCAGGAGGCGACTCACCATAGGAGTTGCACAACTGCTCAAATCGCATAATAATGTCTTCCTTAATCCTCCAAATCCTCCATTAAAAGTCGGATTCCACTCTTTATTGATCTTATCGATATGTAATAAACTATGCTGCACCAACACGACACGCGACACAGCACGATACGCCGACACGTGATTTCTTTAAAAAAAAAATTCCGACGTGTCGGGACACATTATATATTAAATATACATTTTTATATATACATGATAAATTATCATTTTTATGATTTCATAAATAAATAAATAAATAAATAATACACAAAAAGAAACCAAAGACACTAATCATTACTCACGTTTGATAGCTAAGTATCCATTTATCCCTGATTTGCCCTAATTAGTCCCCACCTGGTACTTTTCTTCTTCTTTTTTCCCTAAAAAAAGAAAAAGAAAAATAACTAATTTTCCTTTTTTTATTCTCTAAAAAAGAATAAAATAAAAATTAGAAACCTCCCTCTTTCCTTTTTAGTCCCTACCCTCCTACTTTTTCTTTTCACTCCAGCGGCCGCAGCATGGTCCGAGCTCTGATCTCCAGCTGAGCAGACCGATCCCAACTCCCTCGCCCTCAAGCTCGCCCACCTCCTCCACAGCTGCCCCCATGTCGAGCTCCGCGCCATGCCCGCCATCCTCCGCTGCAAGCTCCCATGGCTTTCAATGTCATCCTTAATCCTCCGTTAAAAGCCAGATTCTGCTCTTTATTGGCCTCATCTATCTGTAATCAGGCAGCTTTGACATAGCTACAACAAGACGGGGGAAAAAAAAAGCAGCAGCATAAAGCATATAAATTGTCCATCTTATCAGTTTGAAAGAAATGAAAGAATTTGAAAAGAAGAAAACATCATACCCGCTTCCTCGTACTTCTCCAACATGTAGAAACACTCTTCTGCAGAGTCGGCCACTCCCATTGCTTCATAAATCTCAGCAGCCTGCTTTCAAAGGTGCGAAGACTCTTGTGGACTTAAAACGTGCTTGAGACCTGCATCTGCTTTGAAAGCAGAGGCCTTAGCCAATTTCTCCCCATAATCGTACCTTGCTCGCTCAAAGCACATTGTTGCCATTGGGTAGTTAACCTCACGTAAGAGCTTGCCAAAGAGAGAGAGAGACAGAGAGATCAATAGCTTCTTCAAAGAAGGGGAAAAAAAGAAGAATTAGATAACAGAGTCCTCCTTCATTGGAAAAACTGTGGTGTGGCCTTGAACCGAAAACAAAAAGGGGCACATTCCCAGATCATGTTGACTCCAAATGAGGCGAAAATAACAATTCCGTGACAAGGAGACAACCAATAAAGAAGAAATAGAAAAAAAGAGCAAACCTTACAACCTTGTCACTTCCACTCCTCTGGCGTGCTCCTGACCTGCATTGCTTCTGCAAGGGCCTGATCTACCAACCTAACTTGAATGAGGCACTTCTTCTTCCAGTAGTCAAACATTGGTTTGGAGAACTCCAGGGCATCCTCACAAATCCACAATCTTTGCCTTGTCCGAGTAATTGCGACATACAAGTGCTTCAATTCAGAGCGTAATATATTGTGCTTCGCGTCATCAGGACATGGGGAAGACCATTGAGAGCTGTTATCAAGCAAAGCTTGCTCCTCCACGCATCCATAAATGACCCTCCATTGACTTTTCAAAGGCGATGCTCCAAAAAAGTTGTACAATAAGACGTCCTACACAACATCACAAGCAACAAAGTTTCTGGTAAAAACATCTGATTGAAGACAAAAATGACAGATTTTGAGCTCCATGATTACGTGAAGAAATCTCTAAACATTTAGGAAAAGAATATTTTAACTCATTCCAATAGACCTGCCAATCAAGATAAGTCATTAAGTTGCAAGATTGTTGATATTGTCTATTAGCTTATAGGATGATGTTGACATGAGCCCAAACAAATTCTACATTATGTATATCTAGATGCCATTGTCTACGTAGTAAAAAAGGCGATAGCATTTTAAAATTGTAATTATGAGCATTTTACAAAATAAGAGCTAGCAATAAAAATTGGTCTTGACCAAAACATAAAAAAGGTTCATAAAACAATGGTCCTGAAATCTATATTGCTGCTTCCATTTTAATCACAGGGCAAACAATCCAACCTCACACATGCCTACCCGAAATTCCAAACCCTTGCACTCCTCTATAGTCAGAACTAGGGCTTTTCCTCTCACAAGGTTTGAAACTTCAGTTCGAGAAAGATCATCTCGAACCAAAATAACTGGCTCTGCTCCAATGCCAAGGAACTTACCAGTAACATCACTATTACTGAAAATTGACTGTATGGCACTTTCATCATTCCCAGATTCGAGTAAAATTGGGGGTTCCCCACATAAAAAGCTAGTTTCGGGGCTCAAATCATCAATGGAAAAAGGGAAAAAATGGTAAAGGTCAACAACGCTCTGTGCCAGTTTGAGGATACCAGCATTTTTTTGTTTTTTGTTTTTTTGGTCAAATGAGGATACCAGCATGAGTGCCGAAGTTCTGGCTCGAATGGAAAGTCTTGGAAAGACAACCCTTTTTCACTCTGATATCAGGTCCATCCTTTGCATCTATCAAGAACTCCTTGTAGAAAAGGGACCTTATGTTTTCAAACCTGAAGTCTATTCCCCTTGCAATAGTTTGTGCAGTGTCACCTGAAAACACAAAGCCACCATCAACGTTTGTACAGATATATTTGAACAGTGAAATTTGCCTCATGGTGAGATCCTGCACTTCATCAATATATACAAAATCCACCACGTTACCAGCAAACTGCTCACAAAAAAGACGGCGATGAAGATCATTGACAAGATCGGCCAAATCAAATTCACCATTTTTCAGTTTCATCCTTTCATAATCCTCAAAGGCATCATAAATTTCTTCTCTTCTCTGAATACTCAGATTGGAGACACGACCCTCTGAAAGTGAAACATAAGCTAGTTTGTCAAGTTTGCCATCACAACAATCTGCTGGTTGAAGACCACCCCTTATGTGGGACATTATTTCATTGAAGACTCTGGAAGGATCAAGCCTCCTCCTTATCCTGTCATTGAAGTGAGGCCAATAAACTGCACAAAACTTTTCATAAGTAACCTCCGTTACTTTTAGAAGACTTTGCAAGGCAACTGGTCTAGAATTGTAGGATTGGCCATGACAAAACTCCCTTAGATCAGGGAACCTTTGGAAGAATGAAACCCCAATTGTTCCATCTACCATCATCAGAAGCTTACGAAAAGTGATAATAAGGGGGTAAGAGTTCGGAGATATATCTACAAATGAATCTGGGATATCTTTGAATAATGCTACATCATCAGCAATCTCATTATTTCTACTTTTAGGTAACTAACAGTGAAAAGGGAATCAGAACAGGCTGATGCACCACGATTGTAATTATATACTATGAGACATGGATAGCATTTAAATCAGGTGGCAATGAAAATCTTCGCCCACAGCAAGATTTGTCGAATTGATGGTCCTTCCTCCATTCTGATTATAATTGCATATTTTCATATAAAATACAATTTTCTTTTTATACGTACATTGCTACAATCACAAACCTTAATACAAAAGTTCTCAATAAAATGGAAATGCAAACTAAGAAATGCCACAAAGACCAAAACAAGGTCTATTGCCGCACAAATTGATCTTTTGTCAAAAATCAGTAAGCTGATGATGTCGATTTCTTAGATGCAATGATTAAATCTATTTTCTAGCAGCTAAAACTAAGTAGTAGCACCCGAGCATGGCAAAGACCGATTTGACTTATGCGCTCTTGCAATTGTGATATTTCCTATCGAAATCCATATATGAAGTTTCTCGGTTGTCTTCCTGTCTGGACTAATTCATTTGACAATCCATTAACCATGCATACGTTTGTTCCTTGTAAATATTGCAGAATATTTATCCAATTGTTCAACATCTTCCCATGACATTTTATGTACCTTCTAAGCTGAGACACATGCTGTTTGACCACCAAACATAATTTTGCACTGACAGTCACAAAAAGCTGGCGCAATACACAATCCTCTGCTCTTTCACCAATTCCCTCAACATTGATTTCCAGGGAGGCATCTTTGCTGTGGCTGATACCACTTTGGATTTCATGAAATCCCCTGGCTATTTCATTGTGCAGTTTCTCGTTTCTAAACAATTTCATCGTCAGAACCGTAGTCTTTCCGGCTCCAGATCGCCCAAGTATAAAAGTGCTTCTGGGGAAAAAGAATTCTCTTGTTCTTGCTCTGTTACTTCAAATGGAAGACTCACTTTGTTACCATCACTGTCATCAACCAAATGGCTGAGAACATCTGATGATAAAGGGTAGAATTTCATCAGAATCAAACTCTCGCTCACTTTCGCATTCTCTGCATACAACTTACCATCTGAAACATCAGCATCCGAACTACTCAAAAATTCATCTTCATTATGACTCCTATAGCAGACAAAATCAAAAGGACAGACCCAGGTCTTCGGAACTTCCTGATCCCTATACAGGGATAAGATCAATTCAAGATATTCCAGTCATCTACCTGGAAAAGTGATGCTTTCTGATTTAGTAAGTGATGTGCTACCTATCTTAAGTAAGAAGAACTGATCAGACTTACCCCTCAATGCATTTCTCATTGCAACGACTAATAAAATCATCACTATATGTCTCGAATATGCTGTCTAAACGTTTGACCAATTTTCCCACATCCTCTAAAGGCAACACGCCCCATATCTTCAGGATTTGGATGTATCTCGGTTCCGTTGCAATATCAATCGTGCATATTACATAGAGACCTTCAGCCTTAAACTGTCTCACAATATGAGATGAGCGTTCACAATGTATGTCCACATTCCCCTTCTTTGGTCTCCAGCCACTGGATAGTTTTGACAGAAGGTTGATGATTGACATCTTTGTCCTGAGCGATTTCAGCTTTCTGAAAAACTTTAGGAAGTTGTCACTAAAAAGAACCTGAAAAGAACAAAGCACAAAAAAAAAAATTGTCACGAATTCTTCAAAACTTAGTCTGTATTTTAAAAATAAATGTAGCCGCAGAATACCGTTGAGCAAAGTTTTTTACCTTCCACCTAGCATTTCTGAAAATTACACTGCTTCTGTCAAGCAAATCATCAAGTTGATTATTCTCTTTCATCACATCTAAGATGGCTTTAGCCAAGTCCTTGTCATCATCAACATTGAAGAAACATCCACGACTCTTAGCATCCTCAACCAAAGCTTCCCACACAGATTTGCTTTTTGTCAGTGTTTTCCCATTTCCCAGAATCCACAGACAATACCTATAGATAGGTAATAACACTGGTATTTATAGCCTATATCAATCAAAAAATTATATTTGACACAGTTAAGAGGATAGAGTACCTGGCCCTGGTAAGAGCAACATTGGTTCTCTTAGAATTGGATAAGAACCCAATTGTCCCACTCGATTTGGATCTTACGGTGGATATTATGACAATGTCTTCTTCACCCCCTTGGAATTCATCTACTGACTTCACCTTGACCATAAAGCCCCTGATGTTTTCATACTTTTTTCCAAGTTTTGCTTGAACTGCAGCAACCTGAGCCACATAGGGAGATATGAACCTACCGTCAGATCTTCTTCTGCAAAGAAAAGGAAATAAAACTGACACCACAACGTTTTCATTTTAGGAGGGGTGCAAAAATTTGAAAGAAAAATTCTAGAAAAAGAACTATTAATGGCCATCATAATCTACGCCTATATGATTAAGTTATACATGCAAAATCCATGTGCTCAAAGCAACTTGTACATGATTCTCTTGACATACCTCTGTACAGATTCCTCAATATCCTCGAGATAACTTCTACCTCAACAGAGTTTCTAAGGCTACAGCCATCATCACCGACTTGTTCTCGTCCATCAGGAATATTTATGAATGAGTAAGGGCCAAATGTCGGCCATGGCAAATGACTTTTCTTGTAACTATTGCTCTTCACATTTGGCCCGTCCAAAATTTGGTTTGATGAAAGTTTGAAGTAGGAAACCAACTTATTGATGGATGCATCCTGTACTGTATGCAGAGAAGTTGCCTTGAATAACCCAGTGAACTTAATTGTTCAAACAGACTCCTTCCAAAACCAGCCCTGCTAGAAATCTTTGGAAATAAAACATGATAAAAAAATTCAAGGGCCTTTAGCTATAGAACATTTAGCCCATCTAAGCTCAAATGAAGTGAAAGATATTACACATCTTTCAAGACCAAATTGAAAGTTACTTTTCAGACATTTTAACATTACCTTGCTTTCGACCATAGCAGGCAACTGAAACTCATCTCCAACTAAGATCAGATGCTTGACACCAGGGAGTTGCAGAGAAATTACTGACTTGCATTCTTTCAGCTGGGCTGCCTCATCGATTACCAGTAAATTGAGAGGCTCCATTTCCACAGAGTACAGCTTATACGAACTAGAAGCAGTGCAAAAAATCAGGTAAGCGTGTTGATAACAGAAATCGGCTATCATGGCATTACTCGTAAAGTTTGGAAGTTTCAGATCCTTCAGAGAATCACGAACAATTAGCAACATGGAAAGGCATTCCTGTCTCTTCATATACAAATTATGTAGCTGACCCATGTACATCTCAAATGAAAACAGGCTAAGATTATCACGTGAAAGGGTTATCTGCACCTTCTCTGAATCCAACTTGTCTCCACATAAAACAGTTTCAAAAGATTCAAGTAAGGTAAGGAGGGATGTGATATTCTGGAAATTTGTTCTTGATATATGAGTACACAAAATAAAGAGGCATCTCCACAGGGGCTGGACAGATGCCTCCAATCGGTACCTGAAAAACTCAAGAAACGATTTAAGCTCACACTTACCATCTTCTTCACCACTTCCACATTCGATCTCATTATCATCACTTCCTGCTTTCCTTCTTTTAGTGTGTTCGATTTCCAAAAATATCGGTATGGACTGATGCAGTCGGCAAGAGTATCTATCATGGAAGTTAGACACTGATGCCAACCAGTGACTTTAGAAAAGAACTCAGCAACACAATGTACACAGTGTTCCAAGTATATTTCTTCAATGTCGGAATCAACTTTCAGCCGCTCCTTGTTCCCAAAAATAAGCATGTCTCCAAAGTAACCGGGGAAGCTCTCCATTTCAGTGCTTATACCACTATATGATTCCTTTAGCAGCTTTAAAACCCGAGATGCTGCCTCCCTGATGGCAACATTTGTAGGAGCACGAACAATGGTTCTATGTTTCTTCTTCAAGAGAGTAAATAGCAGTGCAACAACGGTTTTAGTTTTCCCAGCTCCAGGAGGACCCCATATCAGTTCGACAGATGGCTTGTTCTCACATTGGAGTTTATTTAGACAGGCCCCAGCTGCTTTTTTTGGGGATTCATTCAGATCATGGCACAACCTCTCTTGAAGGCTCTCACTCCGAGAACCATTACCTTTCGTAATACAGAGATTGGAAACTTTATCAGCCTGCAACACAAACAAATTTCTTGTGATAATCCAGACAATGTAAATATGGTAGAGGGTTAAAGACCCTGAAACTTAATTGATGTTCATATGATATAAAGAGCATTGCACAGCACTAACTTAAATCAAGTCAAAAGTATAGTATTGAAAATTTTAAGGTCTAGTTCAAGGAATTATTTTGCCTAATTAAAGACATAACTTCACTAATTTCCCATATCTTCGGTCATCTCCATTTCATAACATGGACCAACTAAAAGAAACAATCATTCTAATCTATTAATGTAATTTTCCGGTGAAACTTACAAATCAACAGGAGTAAAATGGAGTTTTGAAGCTTAGAGTGATATAATAGCGATTTCAAGTCTAAATGGATAAACGGTACAAAAACAAAAGTCATACCACCAAATCTGTGCAGAGAATTTCCTTCACAATATCCAAGTTCAGAGACGTATGCAATGCGTTCCATATCCTTCTGTTACTGGCTATATTGATCAGGAAAACTGCATACATTGGCTCCCAGGAATTATTTACTATATGGTCCAATAATGCCTCCACTTTAAAGTTTGTGGATGAGGTTGCCTCATCCTCTTCATCGTCTCCTCCAATCATCTTTACCGATGCGAACGCCCATCTTCTTCCGAACCTCTCCAAGTCAGAAACAGTCGTGGGCTTACCATTAGTCAGTATCAATATATCTCCAGGCAACGTTTTGTAAGTTTCCTTGCCACGAGTGTTAGTTTCATTGCTCCACCTACCAGCCTTAACAGCATATGGGTTCCCATTTCTCTTGCATTCCACAAAGTCAGTAACCTCGGTGAAAGGCAGCAAAGAAAAATTTTCCAAACTTGAGCACAGACTCGTCCGTGTTTCTTCCAGAAGATATGATCCAAGATAATGCCGGACCGACTGAAATGTCTCCGGTATTGTCTCCACCTATAAAAACAGCTCGGCCAAGTCTCAAGTGTAACTATCCTACCTCGACATTCAAAAAATACTTTGACCAACTTCCGTAAAACATAAAATCTACTCCTATTGCCAAACACAGAAAATGCATAAAGGCGCTAAGTTTAATGAGAGGTTCTCATAAGGCTAGGCCTATTAAAAGCAAACAAAAAAGAAAGAGCAACGAATTTCTCAAGCAAACACCACATTGTCGTTGAACTTATACGAGAATGAAAACAGGGCATGGTAAAAGGGCAAAAAAGAGACAACCAAAGACGAGAGAAGAGTGGTAAGAAACCTGGTGACGGTAGAGGTTTTCGTTGAATATGTCGTGAAGAGACCGAGAGAAGACAATATCAGTCAGGCCATTAGAATTGTCTCTTCTCCTCCTCCTGCTCAAACTACCCTCTGCTATCTCCATACCCAACACTCTGCTTGTGCTCGCTCGCAAATCCATCTGAACCACGTACCAAAATCTTCTTCTTGTTTCTTTCACCCCCTTTCTTGCCGATCGAAACCCCGGGAAAAAATCTCTCCAAGGTTCCAAGAAACTCGCGGGAAGCAAAAAAAGGGGAAGTTCGTGCATTCATCATCAGTCCCATTTTGAACTCAGAAGCGAGCATTCATTACGGCGAAGGCGAAGAGTGACCTCGAGAAGGTAAAGGGGTCGCTTATGGAAGCTCAAAGAAGCACGCGAGGCCTTTGAAAAGGTGGAAAGACGGGAGGGGTCGTCTTCTCGTCTTCCATTTGCACAAATGCACGTAAAGCTTTCATCTTTTCCCGTTATTCCACATTGGGGGTGGGATTCAGCTCTCTTTTCCGGACTCAGCAAGTCCGATTCAGGCGAAAGATTACAGGAAGCACAAAAAAAAAGACAAGGAAATTTTGATTTCTTGCACCCTAAGCTTTCTACAGGTACTAGGGCTGTCCCCTGTTTTTATCTGTCCGAAATGTATCATGTCGTGACTAAATCCATTTTTCAAGAAATTAAATTGAAGTGCTGTATAGACAATAAAGTGGACAGAATTTTTAACCGAAAATCGATGAACATCATGAACTTCATACTTATGCCGAAAAATTATTCAACCACTTTGATTTTAATTTTGAACATTTATGTCGATATATTATTACAAATATTTTTCAATGGAGAATCAATGGTAGATGGTTGGAGATGACTTCTACTTACTAGTTTCACCGCGTTCTCGATGAGAATAGCTCCTACTTAGATGTCATCTAAGTAATTTGATGTGTTTTTCCTTGAGTGTTTTTAATCTAAGGAGAACTGGTTGCGCAACTCCTATCACCTCTAGACAATTTCTCTCCATAATAATGTCTAAACATTAGGGACTTTATAAATGATAACGATGCGTGCTTAAAAAAAAAACAAACATAGTCATAAATTATTCATATGATAAGCTCACACGATTTAACAAATTTTTATTTGCTTTGTCTTTACATATTTCTATTTTAATTTATCGAGACGAATACATATCTATATATAGTAATATAAAAATCCATGAAATGCTTTATTGAGCTCATGCCACCTTCTACAATATTGTTATAAACATATATGAATTATCTGATAAAATAATTTCTTAATTCTATTTTCAGAGCGGCTTCAAAAAAAAAAAGAATATTTTAATTAATGCTGCAGAAAATTTGGGAATATAATCATTTATAATACGTTTTTTGACGTGATCTTTTGGTGGAATAGAAATGTGGGATTCCCGATTTTATGATTTATAATTTGCGTAGAAGAACAATACTGAATTTATTAAAATTCATTTTCAAGTTGATTTGTCGCGTCCATATAAATCTAGAATTTGAACCCCCAAAATGGAAAAGGAAGCCCGAGTTGCTGCGCGTGTTCTCCCGAATCCTCCTGCGCAGTGCTTCCGTCGCACCGCCGCCGGTCTCCGCCGCCGCACTCCGCCGGCCTCTCCGACCCTCCATAATCTGACCTACTGTTTCTGCAAAGTCGGAGCCGCTTCGTGCTCGTCGTCACCACCTGCCATCGCTCCCCCGTCGGACTGAAGGTGACTCTCTCTCTCTCTCTCTCTCTCTCTCTCTCTCTCTCTCTCTCTCTCTCTCTCTAAAAGATCAGTTCCTCTGCAATTTCGTCGTCGACGTCTCTCCTCTGTTAACTTGCTTTCGTGCGCATCCCTAATTTTCGTATCGAATGTGTTCCATCTTGAGTGGAACTTCCTCAACTACTTAAGGATTAGAAACTCTGCAATAGAAAATCGAGAATGGACGTGATCTCCCAGCTACAAGAGCAAGTCAATACGATCGCATCGATCGCCTTCAATACTTTCGGCAGTCTGCAGAGGGACGCGCCTTCCGTGCGGCTCTCCGCGAATTATCCCGAGCCGCCCCCGAATGCCGCGGAGGACGCGTCCAGTTTCGCCGAGCAGCCCAAGCTGATGAGTTCTGCCCTTGTTAAAGCGGCCAAGCAGGTTTGTGTCTCTCAAGCTGCTATAGCAAGGTATTGGTGAGCTTAATCGTTATCTAGTTGATGTAATTGGAAAAATTATTTGGCTAGGGATTTACGTTTATCTCTGAACACTGATTAGTTAATTTATTGTATACTATGATGTACGAATTATTTGTGAAGGTTTGTGTCTCTCAGGCTGCTATAGCAAGTTATCGATGAGCATATTTGTTAACTACTTGATGTAGTTGGAAGAATTATTTGGCTAAAAGTTTAATCTGTAGATTAATCACTTGATTTATTGTGGCTTAAAAAAGAAGCTACTTGGATGTTGGAATTATTTGGCTAGAAATCTTGGTTATCTCTGAAGTTTTGACGGAAAGATTTTCTCACTTTTATTGGCTTTTTAAAGCAATTTAGTCTTGGTTTTAAAACTCTGCACTCGTTTTTCTGGAGGAGTTTAATACATTCCGTTCGTAAATATACTATGGAATTTCTCATGGAAAGATACGAAGATGTGAAGGGTAGTTCTGGAGATGTAATGCAAGTTTGGCATTTGTTTCTTTTTCGTGTATGTGACCACGTGCATCATACGCCATTGCACCTAATACGACAGTTATTCCAACGTGAGAAAATGTGACCTCCTTTTCTTTGTGGATTCCATATGTGGATATATTGGCCACGAGTATCTCAGGGTGCATGTACACAGACCATGTTGCTATTTGGTTACACAAGTTGGGTAATCTTTTGACTTGTGTGCATGAAATAGTTATGCACACTTGAAAAGAGCCACCACTCTCATGTAATCACTACTACTGTTCCTTTCAAATGTGTTTCTGCAACTTATAGTTGGTAGAATGATTTGAATTAGGTATAAGTGCTATGAGACTGTAACTCTGTTATCGATCTTGATCTTGAATACGTTGGATAGTTGGTTCTGATTTCTATCTTCAATATCAGTATAAATGACGGTCAGTGTGGCATCCTAGAGACTCTGCAATATCAGTATACTCTCAAGGGTGAAAGCAATTTGCCTCCACTTTAGAGACGAAGCATTATGCTTCGAGTTATAAATTCGGCATCCCCTTTCTGCCTTTTTGCTCTTGGAATCTGGATAAAAATCATCATAATACTTTTTCTGCAGTTTGATGCCTTAGTCGCTGGAATTCCACTGACCGAGGGAGGAGAAGAAGCTCAACTCAAAAGGATTTCGGAGCTCCAGGTCGAGAGGCTCTGTGGTTTTCTGTGTCTTGCACTTCAGTATTCCATAGATTAAGGCTGTTACTTATTCTTCCCTAATTATCATGGGCAGGCTGAGAATGATGCTGTCGGACAAGAACTTCAGAAGCAACTTGAAGCTGCAGGTAATTGCCCTATCGATGAGGTTGTTTGTCTCATTCACTTATGTATGTTCTGGTTTCGGGCGAAATTGACATCTTTTATGATTTTTGGCATCGGCAGAGAAGGAATTAAAGCTGGTCCAGGAGCTATTCAGCCAGGCAACAGATAACTGCTTCAATTTGAAGAAACCAGAATAAAAAATGCAGACATCTCTCTTCTTTACCTTTTCATTAAATTTATGCAGTAGAGATGATGACTGAGAGAAATAGGCATTCTAATGTTTAAATAGCGTAAAGGGTAATGAGATGTCGCGACTTTGTATCGGCTGAGTTTTGAAGTCCTTGCCTAGTAAAAGTTTCTCAGTGCACAAAAAGCATCAATATGGGCCTAATGAAGTTGTTCTGGTTTCTGACAACACCCCCCCCCCCCCCCTCTCTCTCTCTCTTCCAAAAAAAAAAAAAAGGTTGTTCTGGTGTAGTGAAAAGTCTAGTCTTAAATCTTGTACTGCAAATACAAATTCTTAATGGTGCATTGGCAATGAAAAGTTCTCTGTTTTGTTGTTCACCTTCCTTCCCTCTGAAGGTTTCAAAGATTGCTTTCTTTCTTTTTGGTCCTTCTGGGGATGGTCTTGGTATCACACGGAGCATGAGCTTTTTTCCCTTGGGAGTGTAAGTACACAATCAAGAACAATCGTCATCTAGGATTATAGATGTGAAGTTCAAAAATCAGAATATCTCATGTTTGGCCAACGAGAGGTGGAGTAGTGCGTCGGGGCAGGCAAGTTCGTGCGCAACAAAGCTCGAGGTGTTTCTTCACTGGTGTCGGTTTTGAACCCTAGACCCTTCAGATACTGACTGTTGGGTTATTGACTACCTTAACCTCTTTAGGGTGCTCTTAAAACAGTCTTCGCGCCCGCAAGTATGGGGCCGAACCATAGCTTTGGCACTCTCTTGGAGTGTGTACATAAACAGTGGAGAGACTAAAGAGGCCGTGCGAACGGCACAACCCAATTTTAGTCATAATAAAATCTGCATGTAAGCAATATTCATAGCATGTAATTTATGGAAAGTAACGTCGAAAGAAATTTCTTCCAACTTCGAGGAAAATATAGACTTGTCCAATGTTCAGCCTAACACTCTTATCTTACTAGAAGTGGTCTTTCAACATGTGTAAAGGAGATGAATCAGTTCCTTCTACGAAAAAAAAAAATCGAGAGTCGAAAGGACCTACTCTGGCTCTAATATGATTTATGATCATGTCTAGTAGAGCTGTGCAACAAGTCCGATTCTACCTGGGAAACGGACCGGACTGCCCATAGAAGCAGGAACCAGTTCTTGATTCCAATGGAAACAGGCCTATTTTTTTTTTTATTTCAAATTGTTGGAACTAGTTTAGTTCTATTCAAGTAGGTTTCGGGTTCTGAGTATTGAACCCATCCACCCACCCATTTGGGAGTCGATTAGAACCTTTTTTTTTTTTGAAATTGGAAGATAATGATTTATTGTTCTTAAATGATCCTAACTTCCCTATTGCTTTATATTTCCTTTGGTTTTACATCTAATTTTGCTTTGAGTCATTTTGTTGCTCCTATAGTTTGCTATAATTGCTATCTGTCTTGATTTTATGAAAAAAAAAATGAAGGTTCTCGAGTCGGTTCCAAAGCCAATTTCAAGACAAATAGAATAGGTTAGAAAAAAAAAAAGTGCAACGTAAAGAAATTGCACATTCTTGTTGGAGAATGCGCGTGGAACATTTGGGGGAATAATTGTGATATGGACTTTTCCACGGGTCATTCCGTGGTTGGAGCAATTGAGATTAGCGAGGGTGTTGTGATGATGCAACAGGTAATCTCAGAGAGCTGGCTTTTTTTTTTTTTTTTTGTGTAAAGGTAAGTATAAGATTTACTTCTCAAAAACGCTTACAACCTAAACCAAGCGCAGGAATCCATGAATAAGGATATGCACAGCAGACTAACGGGGGAACAAACCCCCGAGTACAACAGAGACCAAACGAAAATAAAACAAGACCGCACAGGGTCAGCAAACAACCGATGAGGAAAGAACAGATAGAGAACAACCCCACGAAATAAGGATGCGCCTATTCCGGGCATTGTCGTCAACATCCTTGAAAGTCAAGACTTTGTCCTGAATAACTTTGGCAAGATGAATCTTGAGTGCCGCAGCATCACGAGCCTGGTTTCTAAAGACGATATTGTTGCGCTCTATCCATATCAAGGTCAGAGAGCTGGCTTTGAATTCTACCAAGGTGAAGATATCGCTCTTCTGTCCTAACTTGTTTCTCCAGAGATCTCCCAATCTAGAATTGCTACTAGTTGATTGTAGTTCCTTACGGGAGATATTTTCGGAACATGCGTTTGGACATGGTGAGGACTTGGAAATTTGAAGCAACTTTGTCTGACTAACCTGTGTAACCTGAAGCAAATCTAGAAAGAAGGATGCTTGATGGCTTAAATTCTTAAGAACATTGAATCTCTGGTCATTTGGTGTTGCCCGAGTTTATCAATCGCATTCCCATCCTCGACTACAACCCAGAAACTTGAAGGAATTACAAGTGCGTGATCGCGACGGCTTAGCTCGCATGCGAACTTGCTCAGAAGTCACTGATCTTGTGCAGCTTACTCGCCTGAGCCTAAGAGAATGTGTTGCAATGGAAGACGTTATAACAAATGATGCAAATGGAACAAAGGAGATCCCTTTCACCATGCTCGAAGAGTCGATTCTGTCCTCTATCCATTACCCCTTTCACGACTTCGACTTCAAGCTGTAATCAGCACGCTGCTCAAGATCTCAAAAACAGAATGTGCCTTATATAACACCCTTTGGTGCGTTGAGGACACGAAAACTAGAGAAACTTCTTCTCATCTCCGACGAGGATGGTGAAGACCGTCGGGAGAGCGACCTTAATACCGCCGTCCAAAACTTATCCACATGAAACAATGGACGTTGTATCGGTAAGCTGGCTAAATGCATTTTTCCAATGACTGACATTTCGGGATATTATTCCAGAGCTAAAGAGTTCTAAAAAGTGTCGATCTAAATGCACATATATTAAGGCTCTGTTTGTTTCGCAAAAGATGAACAATTTGAAAAATATTTTTTTTAAATTTATCGCTTTGTATACCTTGAAATAATTAGTCAATTGAAAATATTTTCAATATCAACAACATTTTATGTTTAAATATTTTTGTGGACAATGAAAATAATAAGTTAAATCATTTTTGTAAACAATATAAGTTATCATTTTTGGATAAATATTTTTCAAATCACTTATTTTTTGCGAAAGAAAAGAAGTTTAAAACTTATATATATATATATATTTCCTTATATCCTGAAATCTGCCTACATAGCTTGGCGTTAATAATTGATTTTACTACTTCCCCCGGACAATTATAATGATGGACAAAAACCTTTTTCTCATCCAACTATTGGATTAAAGTAATATGTTAAAGCAAAAGGAATCTTTGCCACGGTGATGGTGTAGTAAGTTTGAAGAGTTTTCACCATTTTCCTTTATAATTTCTAGAGGGTAGTTTAGTTTGGTACAGCTGTTGAACTTTTTATCTACTCTACATAGTGAATGTCTTGAATAGTCAACATCATCCCTTTGTTCGTAGAATTGAAAAGTTAAAATTACACTATTGCCCTTCCTTTTTTAGTTTCAAGAGAATCGTCAAAGATTCCCTTTTATTTTCGAGAGAATTATCAAAAAGTGCTAAATCGTAAACTTATAAGCCTGTCAATTTAATCCTAAAATCTTTTTACAATTGCCAGTTTAATTCACACTGACGTGAATATTTTTAATAATATTTTTAAATTTTAATTAATTAATTAATTATTATTATAATTTATTCCTTAATTTTTTTTCCTCTTTTTTTTTCTTTCCCTTCCTACTGCTCCTGTGGCTGGCCGGAGGGCAAGAGCCACGCCTCGCCATGAACTCGCCCGCCTCTTGCGAAACCCTCACCCGCGGCCTCTAGGCGAGGCCAGTCGAGGGCCCCTCGCTGTGGCTTGCAACAAGGTAATCCTTGGATTACTTGCATCTTGAGACGTGACTTGTTATTCCTGACGATGAAAAACTTAACCAGCTTACTATGTTCGAACGTCGAGTACGAAACGAAGGAAGAACTTGTAGCAACCAACACGGCAAGGAAATCCATGTCTTAATTACATAACAGGTTTTCAAAAAGTCTCCATGTAACATGTTCATCCACAAGCTCTCACCATACGACAGGCTGCACAGACACTGGAGTAAAAACTAAGACACGTTTTATTAACATGTTGCTAATCACACCCGACAGTCATTGTTTTTCTTTTTTCCAATGCTGCGGTCTTAGAAACGAAGGCAGGCCGAACTCCGGAGCCGAGCCGGAGCTTAATCGACGTGAGTGAAGCGGAGGTAATCCTTCTTGGACGGGAGATCGGCGGTCTTGAAGCCCTGCGGGAACATCTCCTTGGCCTGCTCGTTGGAGACGGATGGCGAGATGACGACGGGTTCCCCCGGCTTCCAGTTGCACGGGGTGGCGATCTTGTGCTTCGCCGCCTTCTGCAGGGATTCCAGCACCCTCACCACCTCGTCCATGTTCCTCCCCGTGCTCGCCGGGTAAAGGAAACTCAGCTTGATCTAATACAAATTCATGGGTTACCGTGAAAGATGAATTATCCAAAGTTGTACGGCATATGTCTTGTTGATATTGGGAAAGGCCCAGGTGATGGGCATGCATACCTTCTTATCAGGACCCACGATGTGCAGAGCTCTTGAAGGGACTTCCTTCCCTGAGGCGTCTTTCTCATCTGGCTCCACCATGTTGAGCTCCTTGATGATCTCTCTGTTCGGGTCGGCGATTATTGGGTACGTCACCTTGGCCCCGGGCTACAGCCCCAACATATAACACGACATTGAATTGAATTAATCAGCCATCGCATCGGAGAACGTAGGCTCGAAGTCGGCATAATGAAAATTTGCACTAAAGCCAAAGGCCCAAATCGCGAATGCCAAAGAAAACAGATCAGCCTCGTGGCCTGCAATCCAACCACCTTAATCTACCCCAATTGTGCCTTAGAAAGTAGACCAATTCGACTTCTAGCTCTCTCATTTTGGTTACAAGATTAAAATAGTTGCTTTTTCTTTTTTCTGGGCCAGTGAAAAAAACCATTGCTTGATTTGAAGGTTTTTGCCTAACCTTAGATAGGCGATCACAACGAACCAAATTAGACAAAACCTGAGATCCAAATCCAAACAAACAAAGTAAATACAGGGCATGCATGCCAAGTCATGAAGGGAGAGCAGAGTAGCTGACCGTGAAGGCCTCTATGTCCTTGATCCACGCCTTGTGCGACTCGATGTCGTCGCAGGACAGGCCCAGGAGCTTCACCCCTCTCCGCTCGAACTCTGGCGCGTACGCCGCCAACTTCCCGAGCTCCGTGGTGCACACCGGCGTGAAATCCCCTGCGCGAGCACATGCAACAGGCAATATACTGCGGATGAACGAGGACTTCCTTTTTCCCGGCGATGCCAAGCATGCGGAGAGAGGTATAGGGGGAGAGACACGGTACCGGGATGAGAGAAGAGGATGGTCCAGGCGTCGCCAATGAAGTCGTGGAGCTTCCTCTTGCCGTGGGTGGTGTCGACGGCGAGGTTGGGGACGGTGTCGCCGAGCGTCAGGCCTGGCATCTCCGCTCTGATTTCTTCTCTCTCTCTCTCTCTCTCTCTCTCTCACGCTAACTTCTCTCTTCAAAGAAACTGCGAGAGAGAGTGAGAGTGAGAGTGAGGAGATTTATAGTACACGGGACGTGGTTGCATGGAGAGAACGTGGCACGAGTGGCGGTTTTTCTTTTGGAGAGCGATCGCGTGCATGGAATGGACGTGCAAACTCGCATCCTCCTTCCACGTGGACTTTTGGGATACCCAGTCCTACTACGTAAACTGTTTTCTGGTGGGTGTTTCTACTGAAAATAAATTGCAAAAATTAATTTTGTGATACTTGATAATAAGTGAATTCACCAAATGCATTTTGTATTTTTGAATAGGAAGCTACTAACCTAACAATTTGACAGTACTGTCAGTTATTTTAAACTATACAATTTCCTAATTAATAAATAATTTATGCAAAAACATTTGGTGATAATGTGCGAATTTGCAATTAAGATTGCATAGCCTCGACAGGGAAGCATTTTCCTTTCAAAGGACTAAACTGGTGGGAACCAATCTTGTGATCCTACGATATTCTCTAACATCTAATGATGAATGTGTAACCTAAAATTACTTATCTAAATTTTCATTCCTGACCGTATCCAAGACTGATACTTTTATTTTGTTAATATTGTGCTTAGTATTTCCAGTAGCAAAAGATAATTATAAGAGGTAATAATTTTATGTAATTATTCAATTAAGAATATAAATAAAATCTGCATAGAACCTGAAATCAGCCCTAACAATAGTAACATGGTATATCCCAAAGTATGCTAGGGAAATTTCAAGTTCTAAAAATTGAAGAACTAATCCAAATAAACAAGTTTATAATACATTTGAAATCTAGAACGATCCTAAAACCGCTCACACGTAATGAGCAGCTTTATTTATTCACTGATATTTTTAACTGTCTTAAAATATTGATATCTTGATGTCAACTTTTAGTGTTTTATCCCCTGGGAAACTTTTAATGTCTGTGTAGTACGACAGAAGGGAAAGGAATGAGGAAATCAAATGAAATAGGAATCGAAAGTCCAATCTCTTTCAGGGTATCGCGGCAATGGAATGAGACGGACCGAGACTCCTTATGTTCATTCGTGAGAAATTCTGAGGGAAATGGAATGAATGAAACGGGTCCACATATTTCCTCCATATGCATAAATCTCAGACACTAGCACAATCTATCAAAATCTTCGCGGACTGCCAGCATGCCGATGTCTGAATTAAAGAAGAAAAGCCTCTGCGAAATTCACTAACGTTTGAACTGACAATGCATTCGCAACAACTTTTGACTATCTCTTCTTTTTCCCACCCTTGCCGGATTTCGAAGCTCCGGTACTTGTGATGGACGCAGGCTCTTGTTTCTTGGTCCGTCCAGGATGTCTTGGAACCAACTCTGCAACATGAAGCATGAGCTGTTTTCCTGCAACACATTGTTCAAAGTTATGACATCTGCACTATAACCACGAATAAGAATCTCCTAGACTAAATCCAGCAATAACCAGGACATTCTCTTTTCGGAAATTAAAACTTTGTCAAAAAATTGAATCGCTAGGGACGATAATCGATAAACTCCTCAACAAAACAAGACATACATTTGGCTGTGGCTAAGATGAACTACTCCTACTCTGTTAAATCCATATCAACAGCAAGAGCAATTTGCAGGCACTAGTGATGCAGAGCTCTGTGATGGTGTGCAGATTCAGCTTGTTGTGATCTCTTCCATCCAGAGGACAATGATTTCACTAAACGGAGATATATCTCCTCATCAACTGTTTCAAGAACAGTTTGAAAAACTGTCAGCTTAAATATGAGATTATATGAATAAGTCAAAGGCCTCATGTGCACTAAGACTAAAGTAATGCAAATTCCATCTCCCAGAGAGCACCAAAAATGAAAAACAAGAACAAATCCAATTTATTTAACAATTACATCCTTTTCTCCCAATAGTCAACTGCCAGATCAAGTGTATCCTCTCATATGACCGGATGTTAGTGGTAGCGTGCAAGCAGAATAGGCATATAAAATTAAAAGCCTACTGTCAATTACTAAATAAGCCGGAGAAACGGATGGACATATCTTCAGTCAAGAATTCCTTTCCAAAGAGTGATGAAATCTATTGTTGAAAATGGATACATTATCCTACTCACAAAGTATACAGAAGAGAAGGTAGAAACAAAAGCTAATCCAAAAATTTCTTTTTCTAAGTGAATTCACTCTGCCCCTTCCAATTACCAAGAGGATCATTCAAAGACTTTGGGATTGCCTAAGACAGACTTCTGCTTTCATCAGAATAGAACAGTAGACCACTAACGCTACTTCAAAGTAGACATCTCAGAAAATTCACACATTCAGAACTCTCCATGCGTATGCACAAACAACTCAATATAATCATGTCACGACTTCTAAAGTTTTCGTATCCCCAGACCATGTGAAGAAAGTAACCCTAAATGGAGCTTTAACCTTCCAAATTTGCTTCTATGTAAAGCAAGTGTTCTGTCGAGGACAAATGGCAATAGAATTGAGATTTAACCTAAACTTTCCTGTAGTAACTTGAAATTAATAACCTTTGCGGTGAGAATAGGGCAAAGATTCTGAAAACCCATGTAAAGTGGCTTCTATCCCACAAAAATTATCTAATACCCAGCCAAAAATTTAATTAGGTTTCAGTCCATTGTCAACCACAAAAAAGAACTCATCCAGACCTCGCTCATACACTTCTATAAACTATAATAATCTGCACCTCAAACATCTAATGAACGCCACCAAATAGCAACAAACGTTTTGCAACAAGTTTTGTCTTGAACAACGAATCTCCAAAACCACTTTCCCAACAAGGCTTGACTAAAAGCTTGAAGATCTCTTACATCTACTTCACCCTCTAAATGATTTCTAGATGGAGTTCTAGCTCTGCAATAGAAACTCATGGTTACAGTTCTTGATGCCTAGTACTTCAAGGATGGTCAACTAAATGAGGACAACAATCTTACACCAGTAAACAGGAAAAACAGCCGTCAGTTGTTGATGCTCATCCACCACCCCTTGATTCCCATCAGATAGGGAAATAAGCTATGGGAACAAAACATTGTCATAGCATAACAAACTACACTTCAGCCATCAAAGTTAAATTGGATGGCAAGTTGAGTGATCAGTAATGCAATTTTTTTTCATCAGGCTCCAATTGTTAAAAGGTAGAACAGATGCTGGCTATATCTCAACAAATTAGAAATAGAGATCCAAATGAGCATGCCCTAGGGCTATCATAAGATGTCGTTCAGACAAAGTGTTGATTTCACACTGCATTTAGATTTATCAGTTCTAGGTATTACACAACTCATTCTTCAATGTCTCGTGCAACCAAAATCCTACCCCTCAAAACTTGAACAGGGACCCATGATGAACTTCACCACTTCCTAAAATGATCAAAATCCAGAGAGTCGAAAGTGTTGATTTCACACTAGATTCAGATTTATCAGTTCTAGGTGCTAGACAACTCTTCTTCAATGTCTTGTGCAACCAAAATCCTTCTCCTCAAAACTTGAACAGGGACCAGTGATGAACTTCACCACTCATTACATTGATCAAAATCCAGAGAGTCGAAAGATGGAAAAAGGCATAGTTCCAGCACAATTAACTTCATCATTCTTATCTTCGAAAAAACAAAGAGTTTGAACCCCAATTTCGGACAAGCTTATGTCCAGGTCCAATGCAGACGCCAATCAAACTTACTGGAAGATATGGCTGGATTGTACAGAGTTCCATCCTCCCTCTTAAGCAAAACCCTGACTCTCCCTCTCTGCATGAAATCTCGCGGGTACGCCTTATTAATCTGCACCAATCCATCCCGACGTCTCTAAATCGCGCCAAAAGCATTCCCTAGCACACGGGACGAGAAACGAAGCAAAGAAGCGACAGCCACGATCGAACGAACCTCGATGTCGCAAAGGAGCTTGGGATGGCTGCAACAGTCCCCGATCTCGGCGCAAGTGGGGTTCTCGCACGCTTTCGCCACGCAGATCCGCCAGCCCTCGGCGATCGTCTTCTTCGAGTTCATGTACAAAGGGTAGAGGGCGATCCACTTCTTTTTGTCCGGGATTTGCCCTTCCATTTGCGGCGATCGTGACTCCGGGCGAGGAAGAAATCGGAGGTACGAATCAGCCGGCCTGAACAGGATCGGAAGAGAGAGGTATCAATCGATTGATTGTCGTGCGATCGATAATAAGATTTAAAAAATCGGAATTTGAAGAAATTTCAAGGCTGAATTATAAAATTTGATTATTTCATTAATACGAGAATGATAGGGAAAACGACACAAATAATTCATGACATTTGAGCCAACGTCTAATGTGATCCTTAAATTTACATTTAATATGGTTCCTTAATTTTAGCCTAATACTTTTACCAAAAATAAGTTTAACCAAATATGTAAATTTACACTTAAACTTTTTATTTGTTCAATGTAATCCAATAAATTTTTTGTACATATTCAATTTAGTCTATAGAGTGCATAAAAAATATTCAATGTTGTTATTTCATTAACTTAAATTAAGGGTTGATTAAGGCTGCCGGTCCTTATCCAGATTGGACAAAGAGCTCAACACTCTCAATTTTGGCAAGCAGGGTTACTAGCCCTCGTTGAGGTGCCAGCAACCTCATCGGCCTTTGTCGTCCCTGTCGACCCCCACCAGTGGTGAGTTGGCAGCCACCCTCTTGTGTTGTGTGGCTCTTTTTTATTTTTATTTTTTAAAAAATAAAAAAAATCAAAATGGGAAAATGATGAAAATGCTTTTTAGACTAAGTCCTTTTTTGAAACTTTATAGCTATTTTAGGCCCATATTTGAAATACATTATGTCACTCAGGCTCTTATTTAAAACAAAATTCACTTAAAGCTTTTATTTAAAAAAATGAAAGAACTTCGGTCCATTTTTTGAAATTTTCCCAAAAATGTAAGTACCACATTAAATAAATTAAAAATTTAAAGAATGACATTACATATTGGATTAAAATTTAGACATCACATTAAATAAATTTAAATTTTACGGATCAAATTATATATTAAGTCAATGTTTAAGGATTATTTATGTTATAATTGCTTAATTATGACAGAAGAATAGAAGATAAATTAAATTATGCAAGTAGACGGTAACGCCTTCAACACAACGATGCGACAAGCATCATCATTATCCTCGTTGGGTGAGCAAAACAATGTGGTTGCTTTCGGGTCCCACTGTCCGCCGAGTCACGCTCACGGCAATCCAGCTCAACTAACTCGCGTCAGCCCACCAAACCCAGCCACTCCTCCGATCCCCGCGATTCTCGCCCCCACCCAGTTCGATTTAATCCAATTCCGATCCTCTTCTTCACTGCAGCAACGAAGTAGTGGGTAGTCTCCGCTAACCCGCGAGTTGGTCCCGTGCAGAGCCTCTCGACATCTGAAATGGCGAGGAAGAAGATCAGAGAGTATGACTCCAAGAGGCTTCTCAAGCACCACTTGAAACGCCTCGCCAGCATCGACCTCCCGATCCGATCCGCTCAGGTCCTCCCTCGATCTTGGTTCCTCTGTTCCTTGATCTCCCTATCAGATGATTGTGAATCCCATTTTGAAAGGAGCTGCGTTTCGTGTTAGTGATGTGTGCGTGGTGGAGGGAAATTAAACCGGAGAAATGGGTGTTGACGGTTGTCATGGTTTATGTTCACGTGTCTTTTAAAGGTGACGGAATCGACGGATTTTGCCGAACTAGTGAACAAAGAAACTTGGCTGTCCTCCACGAAGTTAGTCGTGAAGCCCGATATGTTGTTCGGGAAGCGTGGCAAGAGCGGACTTGTGGCCCTGAATTTGGATATGGCTCAAGTTGCTCAGTTTGTGAAAGAACGTCTCGGTGTGGAGGTGATCAAACAAACCCAAATTCTTGTTACATTCACTGCGCTTTGGCACTGTTCTTGTTGTTTGACGATGCTTTCCGTATTGGTTCTAGGTTGAAATGGGCGGTTGCAAAGCACCCGTAACCACATTTATAGTCGAGCCCTTTGTTCCTCATGATCAGGAGTACTATCTTTCTATCGTATCGGAGAGGCTGGGAAGCACTATAAGTTTTTCGGAGTGTGGAGGGATTGAAATAGAAGAGAATTGGGACAAGGTATTCTATGATGCCATGACGGAATGTGGTGACACAACATATGGTTTCTGATATCCTTGGGTTTGGTTCCATGTGCAGCTAATTAGATGTGCCTCTTGCTATGCAGGTCAAGACTATTTTTCTGCCTACCGAGAAGCCCTTGACAAGTGAGACATGTGCTCCACTTATTGCAACACTGCCTCTGGAGGTTGTTATGTTTCACAATTTTCATTTGTCACTATGATTTGATTTTAAAGTTTTGAACTTTGCAGATGGGTAACATTGAAAGACAATGATATATGATGATACTCTGCTTAGGAGGACTAGACTGGACACTCATTTACTTTAATCATGATTTCTAAGGAACTAATTAGGTTGTTATCGGTAGGAAAGAAAACCGTGTTTAATAGCATATGCCAAAAAAAAAAAACTCTCTTTGGAAGTATCTCCTATGTATGATTTCCGTTTGCTGTGAAAACCATGCTTAGAAAATCCTTCTTGCAGGTTCGTGGGAAAATTGAGGGTTTCATAAAGGGAGTCTTCTCAGTATTTCAGGGTATGGAAATGTTATAAGATGGAATAATAGTATCAGCTCTTTACAACTCTATGTTATAAGAAGGCTAATCCTTCCAATTTAAAATTAATTTCACACTAGTACTGGACCACGAGACTTGCAATTCTTGTTCTCCTTTGTTTTCATGTTGTTTTTAAATATCTGAACGTGCAATTTTCTAATTTCAGATTTGGACTTCAGTTTCCTGGAGATGAACCCATTCACTTTGGTTAACGGTGAGCCCTATCCTTTGGATATGAGGGGGGAGCTAGATGACACTGCCGCTTTCAAGAACTTCAATAAGTATAATTCTGCATAAGGCTCTTCAAAAGCTTCCCTCTTCTTTGCTTCTTTCCTGCATAGTAAGTTTAGCACTCTAAATGTGCAGATGGGGTGATATAGAGTTTCCATTGCCGTTTGGCAGAGTGTTAAGTCCGACAGAAAACTTCGTTCATTCATTGGATGAAAAGGTAGCTGTGGAGACTTTTTCATGTCTTTCAGTTCAAGTTGTTACATGAATATTACAGCAAAGTGAATCCTGTTACTTTAAGTCTAATAGTTTCCTTGGCCAACGGTTTAGTGCTTGATGTTGAATTTTTTGGTGAAGTTGAGATTTGGGAGCTCTAATTGTGGCTTGCTTATAGTAATGATTTATTGGACTTGTGGCGATTAATCGATGCTTGGTCTTCAGTTATATCCCCCCTGGAGCAGAGATATATGCCTTATGCTGCACAATTGATCTAAACCTCATCTGATACTGATGGATATTCTATTCAAATCGTCACAGAACTTGACTCCAGCACTTGAGTCTGCTATTGGCACTTCTTGCTCCCAAAGAAAACTTGACAATTCACGTGCATTTTTCTTTTCTTGCAGACAAGCGCATCCCTGAAGTTTACTGTTTTGAATCCAAAAGGACGTATTTGGACCATGGTGGCCGGAGGTGGAGCCAGTGTAATCTATGCAGACACTGTGAGTTCTCAGTGATCTCATCTGTTGAATAGATCACTCCCACTCTCACGACCTCATCTTGTTTAGCTCATTGCTTACTCTGTTTCGGATGTAAATCTGCTTGCTTTGCAATTCTGTTATTGTCATGGTAACCTTCCTGCTTATCTCAATATATTGGCCTCTTTTTACCGTGAAAAAAACACAGTTTTCCTTCTTTTCGTGCTACCCTTTAACATATGTTCTTTCCAGGTTGGTGACTTGGGCTATGCATCAGAACTCGGCAACTATGCAGAGTACAGTGGAGCTCCAAATGAGGAAGAGGTTTTACAGTATGCTAGGGTAGTTATTGACGTAAGATCCTCTGACCATTTGCGCTTTTAGATCACTTTGTTTCAGCAATCTCCCACAATATTTGTTTATCACTTCTTGAAATCTTATGCTGCTGCAATCGCATGGCTATTGTCAATGCATCTGATTTCATTGGCAGTGCGCTACAGCGAACCCTGATGGTCGTAAGAGAGCCCTTTTGATAGGAGGTGGCATTGCTAATTTCACCGATGTCGCTGCCACGTTCAGTGGCATAATTAGAGCCCTTAGGGAGAAGGTATAGCCTAACTGAGTCAACACTATGAGGTGAACCTTATGGATAATGACCATATACATGAGATTAATCTCTTTCTTCCATCACATGAAAGGAATCTAAGCTGAAAGCAGCAAGGATGCATATTTATGTCAGAAGAGGCGGCCCAAACTACCAGACCGGTCTAGCAAAGATGCGTGCACTTGGTGATGAACTCGGAGTTCCACTCGAGGTATGTCATGAGTTGTCTTTGGTCCCTTTCTCCTTTTTCAGCTTGAGCTTGCATAGTTTTTTTTTTCTTGGTAAAGGTAAGTATGAGATTGACTAATCAAAATCGCGTACAACCTAAACCGAAGCGCAAAAAACCAACGAACAACAACATGCCAATGAGTGACAATTTCTGATACTAACTGACGCGGCTCAACATAGACATTGGCAAACCTGAAATGATGCAAGCCCATACGAATTTCAATTACAAAAGTCTTGCAACACATTGAACAAGAATATGATTTTTTGCAATGACCCAGTGAGTCAATGAATCGAGTTGTCTCAAGTTATAAGACCCGATTGTGAACACGTTGCGACGATTCATTGGCTTTCTATTCTGGCTGATCTTTCTTCTTGCTCATGATGTAGGTTTATGGACCTGAAGCGACAATGACTGGTATTTGCAAGGAAGCGATTGAGTGCATAATGGCAGAGTCATAGAATGCATTCTATATCTCCAGCGACTTTGAAGGGATTGCTCTGGTGGTTTGTCTCGTGCATCTAGATTTGGCCAAGAGAAAATCATTTGCATCTTGACCATTTCAAGATTAGGTCCCCGGAATTATCCACACCGAAAAAAAAAAACTTTCAATTTCTTGGAATTGTTCGAACATTGCTCACTTCCCCCACTTTGCAATAATGTGTCAGATATGTGTTTTGCATGATGGTACTCTTCTATGCTGAGAGCTAATACACACATTCTCTATATGCCCAAAGTGAAATGTCTCCAACCTAGAGTTGTTTTTGTGAAGTGCCTAGCCCTAGATTTTCTTACTCCTTTGTTTTGTTTTGTTTTTTTTTTTGGGTCCCCTCCCAATTCTGCCTTTTTCATGCTCCAATAGTCTAATCAGAAATTAAGTTGGTTTAGTAGATGGTAATCCGATCAACTGTTCACTCAACTCAAAAACTTGTCTTAAAAATCGAAAATTCCAGCTGCAAAACAAAAATTAAATAATTGGCATAAAACAAAATTTTGTTTACATTTAGGATGTCCGGAATTAAACACATCTGATGAGCATGATCCAAGCACACAATGATGTAATCTTATTCACCAAGTCAATCCATAAAGATTGTTTGACCAAAAAAAAAAATCCATTTAGATTGAATCGCCTCTTGCACTGACGTGCGCTAAGTCAAAACGTCGAGAAGCATTGACATGGGCTTACTGAAATCAGGCCAACCCGAAGGATAAGATATAGCAAAATTGAGTTAAAATCAAACTCTTTAGGCGGGATCAGTTCGCGCCTCCCGGCCTAAGGTCGACCGGAATGTACATTTCGTAGCATTGAAGGTCCCCGTCGACCGGACTGGACAATCATCACGATTAAATATGGGGCTGGAATTTGATTCTGATGAGCAAGGATGGTTATGGAGAGAGGCTAACAATCCGTGGAACGCAAAAGGTGCAGATCTGAAGACTCTTCAGTGAAGAGGAAGAAAATAAAAAAAGATTCGCTACATTTTTAGTGCAATTATTTTTGTGCAATTTATCCACATGCACATAATGCTTTTGATATTCGTGTGATCTCTCTCCATTTATCCGCGTAAGCTTTAGAATTAGATATTTTTACATGGTATTAGAGCTCAATCCCTTTCTCTTGTAATTCGGGTTCATTCACGTGGTCTTCCTTTACTTATTGGCTTAAATTTTTGGGTTGAACGTCTCCACACTTTCCTTGCACACATATCTTTGCTGTTGTGGGTTGAGGAGTCATGTGTCTTAATAGACAGCTCTATTTGATGACTTCCGAAGGAGCACAAGCATATGAATAAACATGCGTGTGTCGGCCAGTGTGCATACAGATGTCTGTGCACATACGCATGATATGTTCACTTTTCTCCTTATGTCAATTGGATTGTGATAGGCATAGGAGAAAATCATAAGTTCAAACCAAGATTAAATCGGGCGACCAGTGATCATTCAGTACGACCGGAGACACGATTCATCGAAATAATGAGTCGATATCGTTACCATCGGATGTTACGGTGCCTGGGTACATTTAGGCAACATAGGGACCGGAAGCAAATCACCTGGATCATTTAGCACGATTGTGTTCTGTGAACTCGATACCAAGGCAAACGCAGTAACTAAAAGGTTTGAGAAAAATAACCAATTCCACTTTATCATTAGTCCATATTTAGTCTGCTCGATAGCTAATATGAGTCGGGATAATCTGTTTACGATGATCTTGAGACCGCAACAGGTTATCCAACGTCTTACGAACCATCCGGTGGCGTCAAAAAGCTAGTCCTGAACATCATTAGAGAATCATGACTTCTAGCAAGTTCTTTTTTCTAGCTCCGAAAGTTTCACCGGAATTTAATATGACAACGAAACATCTCTCGTCAAAAGTAAATCTTCAGCTTTTAATTGAAGGAGACCGGGTCCCACGGTGATTCCGGACGGGAAATATCCAAGCGAATATAGAAAATATAGAATTGTACAAACAGAAACCGAATCAGAGCTTTCTTTTTTTTGGGTCAGTATCGAACTGGACTTTGGCTTGACGGAAAAGTTTAGAAATCACAGCTGTTGCAAATGAACTAACGCAAACAAGTTTTTGACAGCGTTTGACTCGACGACGAAGCTTGAAAACAAAAGCACAGTTATTACAAACAAACCATCGAAGTTTGACTCAATAATAAAGCTTGAAAACGAAAGTACAACTATTGCAAACGAACCAACATTAACAAATTTCGTCGGAGTTTGACTCAACGACGAAGCACCAAGGATAAAGATTCACGCCGGAGTTTGACTCGAAGAAGGGAATATGTGAATTACATCTGCAACTAAAGAAATTTAAAATGCAGTAAAATAAAGATAATTGAAAGAAAGATTTGGTTTTTGCGAGAGGCTTTCTTCAGTTGATGAACACTGATATTTATAATCTTTCCACCAAAACCGATTGCAAGTCTGTTTCCATGTAGGGGTGTGCATGGTCCGAGCAGGTCCGATCCCGGCATAGAACCGGGGACCGGACCATAGCCCTGGTCCCCAAATTTTCAGGACCAAGGACCGAATCGGGATCGGATCGGACCAGGACTGACGGTCCGGTCTGGTCCCGATCCGGTCCCAATGGGACCGCTAATAATAGCTTTTTATAGAACATAGATAACAAAAAACCTCAATCAAACATTAATTTTCGTCAAATTGGGCAATACTTTTGCATATAAGTGTTCATGGCAACATAACTAAGGTCCATAGCGCCACATTAGGTGGAAAAAATGAGGACGAAATGAAGAAAAAAAAGTGAAAGTACTGAAAAAAAAAAAATATAACCATAACTGAATGATAAGTGTATGAGGCAAAGAAAGCCCAGATCAATTGTTCACTTTTTTTAGCAATATCCTCAGAAATATAGTTGTGCTAACATTTCTAATTCTTTCTTTTAATTATATATTCTAATGGTCCGGACCGCCCGATCACTGGTACCATTTATTGGGACCAAGGATCGGACCGCCTCCCTCAAGGACCGGACCAACCCGACCGGTCCAGTCCGGTCCAGTTTGCACACCCCTATTTCCATGTCTCCAAGTCTATTTCCACGTCTCACATCCCCAAGCCTGTTTCCACGTCTCCGAAAGTTCTGTTCTATTTTCATGACAGTTGCTTGTTCAAAGTTGATGCCTTATCCTTCGCGTTGGCTTGCTACTGCAACTGCTCGTTTTTCCGATGTTTATCGATAATTCCAAACCACCATATCCTCTCGATTGAAAAGGATATTTACTGATTAAATCTGGCCTAATGATCGGCAACCATGTCCCTTTACTCCCGATATTCTTGTTCCCATGGTCTCTTGGCTCTCTCACTGAGTGTTGATTTTTTTTTTTGGAAGTATGTTTCTCTGTCGACAATTTGGCCATTTGTTGGTGTAAACATATGCCCCTTTAAAAGAATTGAATGATTCACCAATCATTCGATTCTTTTTATTTAGATAACCAAGAGTCTTTAGGTGCCCCCTTGTCATCGGCAACTATTCTGCTGCTTAATACTAGTCAAATCAGCACTAGACACATCGGGAACTAACCTGCAGAACTAGCCAGGGAATTGTGTCTCCATTCGATTCCAAGAATGACTACGTGAAGGGTAAGGGAACCAGTGAAATGTATCACCACATTGTGTACCATGCCCCATCGTGGATTGATCATCTTCGCCAGACAAAAGGGTAGATATTTCAAAACATCTTGTATATGGTACCGCGTCCGTCCACTCCGGGTATGGTTGTCCGTATACGGGTCTGGTATTCGTGGGACCATATCCCATTCATTGCATTGCATTGCATTGCTTGGTCTAGTATTACCTGGACTTGCTGAGGATCTTGACCAAGCACAAGCTAGCGATGCTAAAAGAAGGCTTGATTCTGCCTTTCCGTATCGTGATGATGGTACCTGACGAGCCATCGACATTAATGCAAAAACAAGCGACACGAGCCTTCTCAGTTCTCACCCACAAACCACTACACATATGGTGATTGATTGATTCAGCATATATGTAGAACAAAATCTAAGATACGAACGTCCATTCTTCTTAACCTCGAGTCCTGCCATATGTGTGTGCTCAATTCTCGAGCCCAAGATGAGGAAGCATGCAACACACACTGGGTTAAGCGTTGCTACAACTTCCCCTACAAGTTGAAATAGCATCACTATGCGGGTTTTGTGTCGAACCAACGGCGTTTGAGGATGGATGTGGGAACTTTTCTGGGTTTTCTCTGAATGCTTCTCTTTTGTCTGTTGACCATCCTGCCTCCATGCGGAATCGGTGGTCCATCACATGGTTGATGGCTTCGTTTTGTTGCTCTTCGAATATCTTCCTTATAGCAGCCGTCATGACCGAGTTCGGCTCCAACTATCTTCTCTGCTCGTCGGTGAGTTGCTTCCGGATGTCAACACCTCATCTTGTTCTCATTCTTCCACCGTTTGTACAGTCAATGACTCAGAACGTCCTACCTCTCATTGGTAGGCGACAACGAGCTGCTACCACCGGGATTGTCAGGATCAAATTGATTTCTAGTACCTATCTTCGTATTTCTTAGATCAGCTACACTGGTCCCACCGGGCGTGCCATTTGTTTCATCGGAATTTAATCTGTAATGAAATATATATCTTTCGTCAAAAGTAAATCTTCGGCTTTTAATTGGAGGAGATCGGGTTCCATGGTGATTCCAAAAAGGAAATATTCAAGCAAATATAGAAATCAATATAGAATTGTACAAACATAAACTGAACTGGAGTTTGACTCGACGTACAAATTTAAAAAGTACAATCATTACAAATGAACTAACCTAAACAAGCTTCGGCAGAGTTTGATTGGACGACGGAGTTTGAAAACGAAAAGTACAGCTATTACAAACAAGTCATTGTAAACAAATTTCACCGAAGTTTGACTCAACGACAAAGCTTGAAAATGAAAGTATAGCTATTACAAATGAAACTGCAAATATCCCAGCAATTGCTGTCTCGACCTTCTAACTGTCCGAAAACCTATCCAAATCGATCGATTCATGACCATGTTTCTTTCATTATCAGGAAATCCCGATATTCACAGTTGTTTCCCAATGAAACGTGGAGAGTTGCTTTCTTTTCAGAGGACCACCATACTTGACATATGGACCACTAAACCTTTCAACATAAACAAATTTCGTCGGAATTTGACTCAATGACGAACCTTGAAAACATGACCATACTACGTCGGAGTTTGACTTGACAACGAAGCACCAAGGATAAAGATTCACCTCGGAATTTGACTCGACGACAAGAATTTGAGAATTACAGCAACATCTAAAGAAATTTAACATGCGGTAAAATGAAGATAATTGAAAGATAGATTTTGATATTTGCGAGAGGCTTTCTTCAGTTGATGAACACTGATATTTATAAGCCTTCCATCATAGCTGCTTGGAGCAAGTTTACCTACGATTGCAAGTCTGTTTCCACGTCTCCCCTGCTCCACGTCTCTGCACGTCTCACATCTCCAAGCCTGTTTCCACGTCTCCGAAAGTTCTGTTCCATTTTCCAACGTTGTCAAACATTATCTTCAGAACTGTCGATCGTTCAAAGTTGATGCCTTATCCTTCGCGCTCGTTTGCTGCTGCAACTGCTCTTTTTTCGATGCTTATCGATAATTCAAAAATCACGTATTCTCTCAATCGAAAAAGATATTTACTGATTAAATCTGGCCTAATGATCAGCAATCATGTCCCTTTACTCCCGATATTCTTGTGCCCATGGTCTCTTGGCTATCTTACTGAGTGTCGATTTTTTTTCTTTTTGGAAGTATGTTTCTCCCTCGACAATTTGGCCATTTTTTAGTGTAAATACCAGCCAAGGGCTGGGGACCCTCGCTGACTGCAAACAAGGTCCTCAGCCAAGTCTAGGTGAGGGTCGCCGACCGTGGAGCCTTTTTTTTTTTTAAGTAATTTGAATAATATATGTATTGAAAATTAGGTTTCAATCTAAACGATGTCATTTTGGTCTTATGTCTGATAATTGTCACGTCACTGCCATGTAGGAAGAGAAAACATTTTTAAAGAGCCACATCAATATTTTTTGTTAGTCAAATTAGACGGAGTTAACAGAAAGACTTGATTAAACTAATTTGATAAGTTTTAGAACTTGATTGCGTTTTTGCAAGTTTTGAGATTCAATTATACTTTCGTGACAAGTTTTCGAACTTCCAGTGCACTTATCCTTTTTTTTCTATTAAACTTATAAAAATATGAAAATTGTTGAAAGAAGAGAGGATCAAATGAGAGAAAATAACATTGACTATAAGATTAATAATAGCCCAAAACATAATTTAATAATTATTTTAAATGATAAAAATTGACTAAAAATATTTTGATAAATATAACCACTTTAATAAAACTAAATAACATAATTTAAGAAAAGTCAAGTTCAAAAGAAAAAGAAGGAAGTAACGTTCAGACAAGTAGATGTCAACATGTGGGCCGGGGACAAGAATTTGCGCAGCTGGAAATAAAAATGACTATAATATTTTGTGGAGGAGAGAAGAAACATGGCCCATAATACAAAGAAAACCCTTTTTTTTTTAATCGGAGGAAAGAAAACCTGTTTTGAGCGCTATGCTATTGCCAAATTGTGGAACCGAATTGCAGGTCTTTCCGGCCTCAAAATCCATCATTTACGCGCGTTTCAGGGGCAAAATTATCATAAATTTTTTTAATAAATATATTACAATTATGCAAATTTAGTTTTAATTTTTTTTTGTCAATTCAATCTGAAATCTTTTGCAATTATCTCAATTTAGTCCATTTGGCGGGTCAGTACCGATGTGATAAACTTTTAATAATATTTTTATTTTTTAATTATATTTTTAGTAATAATTTTTTTCTTTTTTTTCTTTTTCTTTATTTACAGTTTAGATTGGCAGCCTCCTGCCGGCCACTATCCCAAACCTCCAAGAAAATAGAAAAAAAAATAAAAAATTATTTTAAAATTTCCAAAATGTTAAGATATTATAAGAAATTTTGCACCTCAACACCAGCCGACCAAATGGATTGAATTGGCAAAAAAAAATTAGAGCTGAGTTAACATAATTGCAATTCTTTTAAGACTTTTTTTTGGTAATTTTCCCGTGTTTTGAGTGCACTTTTAGGTCAATTTTCCCTGCTATATTAGGCTTTGTTAATGTTTCGGAACTTCTTTTACGACTATATTCAAGTTTTCTCAAGTCGCCTTTGGTTTGTGGAGTATTTACTTGTTCTTTTATATATATATATAATTATCTTTTAGACGGTTGTTTTTTTTTATCATTATTCAAAAAAATACATAAAAGCGAGCATTCTCAGAGTTTTTGTCCGGAATCGATTGCTCGAATAAGTGCAGTTTTGCACATTGGATTTTGAGTGTTTATCTGCCATGTTCGCAGTTTTGCAAGTTGGGTTGTGAGTGTTTATTTGCCATTTTCGCTAGGCTGATAATTTGTGTCATCTCATGCCGTGCCAGGATAATGGTATATAATACGAATAGAACTTACCCTAGCACGACATGTTTAACAAAAATGTTGAACTCGCCTCTACACGCCTCATGGAGTACCACAAAATCACAACATGATTAACACAATCATCAAGCTTATTGCCATGTTTGGTGTCCACACATGACAATAATTCTCTTGTTTATAACGATAAACATCTTAGAGCACAACATGTGTGTCTAGACAATATTTCGCTTTGTATTACATCTGAAGTGTGTTACTGAGATTTTGTTTTCGGTCTTCCATGATATTTTATCCTGAAACGCGATTTTCTTGTTAGTCAACATGTACAAGCTATATTATAAAGATAGAAGTCAAATGGAAAGATTACCAAAAAAAGTCATAAACTTATTACAATTGTGTTGATTCATTCATAATTTTTTTTTTGCCAATTCAGTCCTAAATTTTTTGCAATTGTGCCGATTCAATTCATTCAGTCCATTTTGGCAGGCTAGTGTTGATGTGGACGTTGGGCTGTCAGGCGACATACTATTTCAATATATTTTTTAAAATTTTGATTTTTATTTTCTTTTTTCCTTTTTTTTGTTTTCTTCTTCCTCTAGCTAATCTGGCCACCGGTGAGAGCGAGCCTCATCGGCCCAAACCTAGCGAGGCCAGTCGAGACCTTGCCCAATGATGGTGAGGACGAGCCTCGCATAGCCATGGCCAAGCAAGCCTCGCCCAACCATAGCAAGGCTATGCCTTGTCGGCCAAAGGAATAAGAAGAAGAGAGAAGGGAAAATTTAAATTTAAATAAAATATCATAATATTATGTTGACTAAATGGACTGAATTCATTTAATTGTAAAAGATTTATGACTGAATTAGCAAAAAAAAAAAAGTTTAGAACTGAATTAATCACGATTTTAATAGGTTATGACTTTTTTGATAATTTTTTAAAAATAAAATACTGTTAAAATTATGTGTATCTATTCGTGTATGTAAATATATGAAATTCAATCGTGATTCATTAATATCGTTTATGCACAACAACCCGTTTTAACCCGTTTAATGCGTTGCAACGTGTTTGTAAACAATATGAGTGATTTCACTTTGCATCATATCTAAAGTTTATTTTTAAGTTAGCTATTTTGCATTCTCTTATTATTATTTTTTATGCTTTACGATTTTGTTGTTAGTTTAAAATTTGTAATCTATGTAATAGTGATCGAATGTGAAAATTTTACCTTTGTCGCATTTTATTGTGACCCCACTCGCGACGAAAATATCATTTCGTTGCCGTAGACATAACCTTTGGCGACAAATCACAGCTTTCATCTCCGAGGGATTGATCTGCTCCGCTCTGCTCTGCTCTGTCGCAACGAAAAGCTTGTCGCTATAAAATTTCGTCACTGTTTGCCGACGCATATGTAAAAAATAACGACAGATATTTACACACAAAATGTGAGTTAAGCAAATCATCAAACCCTTGATATAGATATAAGTGAAAGAGTAAGGATATAGAAAATGCTCAGCCAATTCGTAGGGGGTTCAAGTGTAAAATCTAAATCGTTACGTGCTCCACTACTCGGAATCGTTTCGGAACTCGCAAAGAACTCTTGAGAAAGTACCAAAAAAAGTTATAAACATATTGCATTGGTACGAATTCAGATCCAAACCTTTCAATTGGATCAATTTAGTACTAAACATTTTTGCACTTGTTCCAATTCAGTTCATTTGGGCAGTTTTGACAAGAAGTCGTTGACCGTGGACATTGGCCGTTCTATGTAGAATGATCGGCATTAACATGAATAAATTTGACAATATTCGAATAAATTTTCTAAATTTATCGTTATTTATTACTATTCTTATTATGATTGTTATTATTTTCCTTAATTTTTTCTTTTTTCTTTTGGGCTCTTGCCTGCCAAAATGAAAATAAAAAGAAAAAAATACTAAAAAATTGAGGAAAAAAATTCTTTAAAAGATTGTAGAATTTGTCCACATCAGTGCATTTCGTGCCACGTAAAATAACCGATATTCATGTTAGCAATTTTTGATCAAAATTTGCTAAATAACCTGAACTGGCACAACTGCAAAAGATTGAGGACTAAATTGGTCAAATGAAGAAGTTTAAAGCGTAAAGCTAAATTGGTACTAATGTAATAAGTTTATGGTTTTTGTTTAATACTTTGTCCGAGAATTCTTCTTGCTAACCCTTTCGAATCTTCCAGAAAGTTCATCGAAAGATTTCGAAGCTCTTCAAAAGCGTGAATGGAATCAAGATCACCTACCTCATTTTCGCCATCGCTAATAGCTATGATGAGACTCTACCTCGCTTTAGCTTTCGCTTTTAGGTAAGATGCCCCAATGCCTCGTTTCCTTTCCCGGACTTTTCATGACCCTTTTCTTCTTCTTGTTTTTTTTTTCCCCCTCTCTGTTCCTGTGGTCTCTCTCTCGTCCTTCTTGTCCATTCGGCTCCTCCTTGTCCCCATTACCCTCGAAGAAGACAAGTCTTGGACAGTCGCTCGTACCTTAGATGCCCCCGACTTGTTACACTCGTGACATTTTCTGCTTGTTTCTCCAGTTTGTGTTTACCTCGAGAGCGCCTTTCACGTAAGTGAATTTTTCTTTTTTTTTTTTTTACTTTTTCCCCATTCAGACTCATTACGAAATTGAATGGAAACTCTAAATAAAGGACTCGTTACTCTAGATGTACTCGAAAAAATAACTAGATTGTATAGTGATGAAAACAAAAAAGAATACTTCCCGAAAATATATGATCCTTTTTTTGAATGGGCCCGATCGTGGAAGGGTAAAAAAAAAATTCATTCCCAATCCTAAACCTAAATAAAATTTCCATAAAAAAATTATATCGAGATAGGTTGGATAAATAAGATTCATGTTATACTTTTTACTACTGATTAGGAAAAATTGGAAGAACAAACAAATACATTTGATAGAAATTCATTATCAACAGAGAAAAAAATTTCTTTATTTTCATTTCTAGAAACCGAACAATGATATATATATATATATCTATACACATCTATAGGCCTATCTAATAACTTACATGCACTATAACAGGTTGCATATGAGAGAATGAATAAATAGAATATGAAAAATGAAAATAATTAATTCCATGGATTGGTGTGAATTTGTGACAAATCCAAGTTTTTCTATCAATATAGCGTTTTTTCAAAATATTTTATATCGTCTTTTTTTTTAATATAAGCCTATATATATATATATATAGTTTATCTGGCAAATAGCTGATTAGTTATTGTGTTGATGAATATATTTATATGCACACTAAAAATAACCTAAGCAGAATGCTTAATTAAGCATTTGGTTTAATTAAGACTTTAATATATGTCATTACGTTATATTCCATATATTTTAACTACTTAATTTCCATCTTATTCCGTGAATCTAAGAGTCCAATTTTATTTACAAAAATATTAACAGTATGAAAGAGTTAAGTACATTATAAATATTGAACATATATTCATTATCATCATGAAAATTGAAAAGGAATATCTCCCTAAAATATTATTATATAAAACATCTCTTTACATTGTTTACATGGAATTATTAGCCATTAATAATGTGAAATATTAAATTGTTTGATCTTAACAGGCTGTTCTTGGGTTCTTCCTACCTATAAATGTAGTTGTAAGAATCAGGTATCTAGACAAATAACAGTGTAACAGATACATCAACTCCAACATTCAATCTTTGAACAAATTCCCGTAAATTTGGTATCAGAAATCGAAGTCGAAAAACTCATGATGATGAGGAAAATCTAGGCGAAGGAAAGTGAACAATTTGCAAATAGAACTAACCTATCTTTACTCCTTTCTGTGTTTGATGCTTGCTCAGATTGCAAGAAGCGGTTGAACTCTTGGGTAATGGAGATTAAGTTCAGCAGAAGACCAACATGGGGTAAAAAAAAAAGGACGTTTGAGAGGGATTGGAAGAAGCGACGCTGGTGTTAAAAACACTTTGAGAGGGGCAAGGATAGTTTTGTCTCTTAATAAAATTGAAGGTGATCCATTATTTTGTTAATAAGAGGACCTTCTTACTTATCCTAATGAGTTTTTTAGGGTAGTATTATCCGTTCAAAGTGGTTAGGGGTTTACCCAGCCGTAATTGGTGCAGAAAAAGTGCCACCCTTTAATTGTTTATTTAATCGTAGTTTAACTTAGGAAAAAGCTTAGCTGACCGTCCTACCAAGTCAGATGGTGGGATCGGTCAACTATGGACCCCAGATCAAGTTTGTTGAAATTGGATCACTCATCATTTTGACTGCCCCATTCCTTTTCTTTCTTTCTTTTTATAACCTTTTATGTATCTTTATAATAAGCTAAAATTAGAAGACAAAGTAGACAATAGAATTATATTTCTTTTTTTTTTTAGTTATTAAGAATTGAAACCCATTGGTGACCCACCTGATTTGCACTCTGGTCCTTTCACGAGAGGTCCTGAATTTGAACTTTGCTGGGTGCCGGTGATTTAAACGGAGGGTCGTGGCGGTGGGATGCTACGCTAGCCTTCATGGAGGATTAGTCAATGTGTGCGATCCGTACGGACGCTGACCCGGACACCTTCGATACCAAAAAAAAAGCTAATATGATAGTTTGTGAGAGTGATGGAACAACGCGCACCACATATCCACGTGATATGCTTGTTAGTCAAAAGTCTACATTTGACATATATGCACCACATATTCACGTGATATGAAGTCCATGTCTGACATGTAAGCACCACATATCCACGTGATATGCTTGTTAGCCAGAAGTCCATGACTAACATGTGTACGGCTCAAGTTGCATTGTTGAGTGACGATACTATCATCCAAGCAAAGTCCTTAAGACTTTGTTCATAATTGTGGGAACAATATCCGCTGTAATCTTTTTATTTGGTCAAAGAATAATATCTACTAATTTACAAGTTGCAACTTTTTGTTTGAATATTATCAATTGAATATTTTTCACTAGAACCTTGATTGTGTGAGCCCTCTTACAATTTTGCCTTCTAATTTTAGCTTACAAAAAGAAAACGTAAAATTCTTTTAAAAAAATAATTGGGCAGACAAAATATTGAAACAGAATCAACAAGTGATCCGGTTTTAACAAACTTGATTTGTGGTTATTAGTTAACCATCCCACCATCTGCTTGGTGGGACGCTTAGCTTAGCCGGACCCTTTAACTTATATCCAATCACCTACCAAACAAAACACGTGACACAACAAATCCCTTTCCCCATTTCTTATCCTATCTTAATCTTAAAACTTGTCTTGCCGACCAAATGCGACCTAAAAGCATCTACACACGAGCGATTGTTTAGCATAAAAATAAACTTGTTTTATCATCCTTTTTTCGATAATTCGGTGGCGGAAGTGTAGAGCCCATTTAATTTACACGAAATTTGTGAGATTCGAATGATAAATAGTGACCTCGGCCGGGTTGAAAAGGAAATTATCATAGAATATGCCCAGATTACTACAACATTTTACCAAGAAGAGCCCCGTTCGATTTTCTTAGTGTGATATAAAACTCAACTTAGTTGTTTGAAACATGTGCGCCCTCCAAAACGTTCGACAATGGCCCTTTTTTTTTTTTTCCTTTTCGATGTCCAAAATGTATGGGGAGAGAGGACAAAAAAGAAAGAAAGAAAACTTCTTACCAGGATTAACAAATTCCACAAAACAACCGACAAGTTTGCGAAGAAAAAGGGGGAACATAAAAGAGAGAAAGTTTCCGAGTCTTTGAGTTCAATCTGCCCAATACGGTGTCGTTCCTGTTCAGCAATTGTCCTAATTGAGTTTTTTGAGTTCCCGCACAGTAGTGCACCCGTCAACCTCACGAATGAACCCATCTACAAAATTTAGAAATTTATAAAGATAGGCAAGCAAAATTTCAGTGAATATCTAAAAATGCTATGCCCTGTAGTGAAATGGACATTTCTACGGTCTAGACTATTTAGTATGCGCCCATCCATTTCATTTTCCATGACAAATCATATAAAAATGCAAATGAAATTATGCAAATTTTTTTACTAATTTTTCAGACAGATGGGCGACTTGAGTATATCATCGTTACATGGGTAAAATATGAGGGACAAGTGAATAAAAGTAGCAGGACAACATGTGACCATAGGCAAGTATGTAGCAGGAATAATGAAATCTCACATGGACAATAGTTGTCCGTTAGCGATGATCATAGTGATGCTCGAGAGTACACTGTCAAATGACAAGACAATAGGCTCGATGAGTAGTTTTGCGAACCAAGGAAACAATAATAATTTACCCCTGCAAATCCAAAAATTTTTATAAGAAAAAATGAACGAAAAATAGAAAGATGAACGTGAGTGTGGTATCTTGTGAATTTGTCAGAATTGTCAAAGTCAGATAATTAAAGCAGGGAAAAATTCAGAATAAAACCACGAAAAAAGACAACCTAAGGAACAGAAAAAGGTACGCGCAACCTCGCGCTCGTGACTCCCTCGTCCCATGCATGAAATGATGACGCCACAGAAGGCAGTGAAGTAAATCCAATCGCAGATTCGACAAAATACGTGAATCGCACCAAATAAAAAACATGAAATTTAGTACAATGTCTTGCAATTTAATTAAAAACAAGTAATAGCTTTTTATTTATTTATTTATTTATTTATTTATTTAAAAAATTCACTGAATTTCACGTACCTGTCTGTACTCGGTCTTGCGTCCGGAAAGAAAGCTAGTCCTATTTTTCAACGGAAATCTCCGAAGGTTTGGCTTGTCGGTGCTGAATCCAAGGAGGAGCTGATCACTTTGTCGTCGCTGATCATCAGGCCATACTTTTCTTGATTCTGCCGTCGTTGCTCGTCGTCCATAAACCCTCCATTGTTTCTGCTGCTGTTGTGGCCATTATTGCTCGCGCGTCTCACTATCTCTCCGACCCCGAGAAAGTCCCTCGTCAGCCCGTGTTGGCCCATGTGGGTCGTCGTCGTCGACTGCTCCGACCCGGGCTTGTTCGCATTGTTGTTGTAGATCCCGTCGTAAGCGTCCCCGGCTGGCTCTTGATGATGATGATCTTGCCGGCTTCCGAAGGCGGAGTTCACTAGCTCCTGGAGGTTGTTGTCGCTGCCGAAAATGCCAGTGAAGCTAACCGGGCCGAGCGGTGACCGGTCGGATTTGGCCCCCCCTGAGGAAGAGTAGTTCGCGAAGGTTTTTAGGAAGGAGGCATTGTTGTTAGTGTTCGTTCTTGAGGTTGTTGAGCCGATTTGAGCCGCCTTCTGGAGGAGAGCAGTTGCGGACATGTGAGGCGGTGAGAAATCATGGTGGTTGCTGGTTTGCAGAAGTGAAGTGCTGTAGAGAGAAGGCAATCCTGATGAGCTGATCTGATGATGATCACCGGTTATGCTTCCAATCTCGCTCTTGAACCGGTGATGATCTGGGACCAAAAGCCCAGAATTGAGTAAGCTACTGGTGCTGTTGCTGCTGTTGTTGTTGTTGCTATTCGAGCTGCTACTTGAAAGAATCCCAAGATTGAAGATGTTTGATGATGACGGTGATGGGTCATTGTTGTTGCTCTTGACATGATCAGGGATCAAATGCTGCATCATCAGCCCAGAGAAGGGCTTGTTCTGGAGCAATCCTTGATGAGGTGATGCATGCTCCTGGGAATTGTAGCTTTGATTTGACTGGTCTTGGAACAAGAAAGTACTAGGGGACGGTGAGCCCATCGAGGGAAGCGGTTGATTAAACGCCGAAGAAGCAGTTCCGATGGATGGAGAGACGAGGTGATCCAATATCCGGGCACGGCCAAGCGGCGAGATGTCGTTATTGCTGGATTGGCTTATTCCCTGGCATTGCATCAACGAGGGCATTTGGCGATTCGCTTGTGACAAGCCCAAGCCCATGTTGGTGCTTCCATAGACGGGGTGGTTGCCAATGCTGCTCAAGGTGGGAGGCTGTCTAGCATTCTCTTGAGCAAGCGCGTCGCAAAAGGCACGGTGAGTGATGAAGCTGTCGCGCCTGCAAAAAGTTCCGATCACTATGCCGTTTAGCAATTTTAGCCAAAGAGAGCAAGGAAAATCAAAGGACTAATTTAATTAGCTTGGTATGAACCAGTTAGATAGGGTTCATGCATGTTTCATCGGAAGATTTAAACTTTTTTTTTTTTAATGTTTGATAGGCAGTAAACATATGAATATTTCCAAATCAACCCATCTTAATCAAGTGTGCTTCAAACATTTGTTCTCAGTAAAGTCATTCTTGAAAGCTTCATTTTTTGTGATGGATGACTTAGGTAGAGAGAGCACTATTAAGTAGGGTCAAGGGACACAAACACACACAAACCCTCAAAGGAATGAACGTAGAGAAAATTAAAATCATGAACATGGTCATGGTCATGCCCAGAAGAGTAATTATCCCCTAGCGCATTAAATAGATGAAAAAGAAGAAGACGAAGATGATGAATTTTAAGTTATCTTCGTCAAACTTCCATTCCAGGAACCGGCAGTTCAATAAATGAGAGGAGGGAATATTTTCAAATCCGTGAAAGAAGCTGATGCAATCTATGTCCATCCATGGCAGGAGCCCTATCGATTTCTCTCATACTTAGGGTTCTCATAAATGCAGAAGCCCCACGAAAGTGATGCAGTATCTCATAGTAAATACATGGGAAATGGTCTTTTGAATTGGTGTTCTGTGTTCCTGGGGGAGACATATTTTTGCTGCAACATTGTTAGGTTGCTGCTGTTAAAAAAAACCCAGCTTTAGCCATGGCAATCATGAAGGCATCTAGCGAGAGAGAGAAGGAGAGAGGAAGGGGGGGGGGGGGGTGAGGGGGGGAAGGGGGGGAGGAAGAGAGGTTGATTGTCAGAAATGGTACCTGGAGGAGAAACAGTCCTGATAACATGTAGCCAAACGATAACATAACAAAAATGGCAAACACCACCCAAGGATTCTTCATGTGTGTGGGCATAGCAACACGTGAACGAGGGCAAATAAGAAAAAAGAGCGAAGAAGAAGAAGAAGACATTTGTGGGCAGACGGCGTTCTTCTCGAGGTTTAAAAAAAAAAAGGACCCTGATGCTGGAAATGATTGTTTTCTCGCTCTAAGTTTCTTGTCTTCTTGATGGGAAAATTTTCAAAAAGCCATTGTAAAATGTACATGACAGAGAGACAGAAAGAGAGAGAGATTCACTAAAAAGGTGAAACCTCGAGAGGGTGAAGAGACAAGGGTAAAAAACCCAGATGATTCAAAAGCTGCTTCTGTCAAATTCAAGAATCTAACCCTCATCTGAAGATGCCAAGCACCAGGTCTCTCTCCCTCTCTCCCACGCACACAACTAAAATTGAAGAAATCCATTCAGCAACTGATATAATTGGGGCACATTCGAACGCAAGATGCGTTCATTCAAAAGAGAGTAAGAAAGAAGGAAGTCAATGAGAAGATGATGATGATGATGGGTTAGGTTTTACCTTGAGAAAAGAGTGCCGCAATCACACCTGTACTCCCTAGTGCCGCAGGTCTTCGAGTGCGCCTTCCAGTCCGACTGCACCGCGTACCGCTTCGAGCACTTGTCGCACTTCCACTTCTTCTCGCCGTGCTTTCGGGAGTAGTGCTTCTTTATCCCCGTGAGGTCGCCGAGGGCGCGGGACGGGTCATGGTGCACGCAGGTGGGCTCGGGGCAGAGGTAGACCTTGCGCCGCACCGCCTCCTTGTTGGCGCTCTTCTGCTTGAGCTTCCACGGCAGGTTGTGGCCCCTCCGGTGCAGCTGCAGGTTCTGCTCCCTCTGGAAACCTTTCTTGCACACCTCGCACACGAACCGGTTCGTCGCCATCAGGCTCTTGGGCGACAGCGCTATCACCTCCGCGTCCGGATCTGTGTTGCAACGCGGTTACGCAACCAGCAATTTTTATATTTCACATGAGTGAAAATGCCAAAAATCCATGAAATCAATGACAAACTTCTATGGCAAAAGCAGAGAGTCAATAAAAAAAACAAAAAACAAAAAAAATTGGGATACAAAAATGGCGCAATTAATGGAATTCCGAGGGGAAGTTTGGAAAAACTAGGGTTTCTTTCTTGTACCCTATTTGCAGGAGATGCATAGACAGTATCAAATGACTCTGAAAATTGAACCCCCCGCTAAAAATAAAAAAATCTTCCTCCAAAGAATAATTGCCCATTTTCCCGTTACTAGAGATACGCATGAACGAAATTGAAACTGGGGTGATGATACTTGCATGTATTTCCGGGTTGGTTTCGCTTCTTCTTCTGGGGAGCTGAGGCTGGAGCTGGAGGCGCAGATGCCGCTGCCGACGAAGCCAATGGAGCCGATGGGGCGTGGCGTTGCTGCTCCATCTGAATCAACTGATCCCCTCCTTCTCGAATCCGATAAAACGGCGCCACCGACGATGAAGAGGCCGCCATCACTTCTCCTCTTTCTCCTCCTTCAAGCTTGCACTCTCTATCCTTATCTTCAAGAACAACCACTGTGGCCGGAAAATTCAAGCTTGTCGGAAGTCTTATCTACGGGAAAACGTGAAACGATGGTGGTTTTGGTTGCGGCTTCAGCATGTTAGAGTGTGGGTTTCTGAAACCTGATTAAAGAGGAGGAAAATCTCGTTCTAGAGAGAGAAAGCGAGAGAGAGAGAGAGGGGAAAGTTGAAGAGAAAGGGGAGAAAAAAGGGAATCAGAACAGGCCATACTAGAGAGACATCAGCAGCTTAGCCAAGTTTACCTTCACTTGCACCACAGTTTCTTCCGCCTTTTTACTTCACTTGCTTCGATTTGAGAACGCTAAAGCAAAATTCTCAGTGGCTTAATCTGTTTGCCATTTTTGGTTTCAAAGGAATTCGCTCAAAATTCAAATTAAAAAAAAAACGAAATTTAAAGGAAAATTTGCAATGCTTAACATTTATTACGAGAGAGACAGCAATGAGGAGGAGGGAGGCTGATGGTTTTAGCACCGCCCTGTTGTGTCCTCTTGCGGCCCCGGATTGGGTCCACCGACCTATACTCCTCACCACTCTCTTTCTCACTCTCGCCCAAAAAAATTTGCATAATTTCGTAAAATAGATTTTCCAAGCGACGCGGCGAAAAAATAAATCAATATGAATTAGAAAACGCGTAGAAGAAGCACATCTATCCATTCGCGGTGAAGATTAGGGTTCACTCCCGCGTTTTGTGCTGTGATCGATTCTATTTTGTGAGATCGATTTGATTTGATTATGTTTATTATTATTATTTTTTTGTGTAGATGACAATTGGTATCTTCCTCTCTTTCTCTCTCTATCACCTGAGGACAAACTTCCCCATCACCCCCTCTCCTCAAGTGGGCCTCACCTCACCACAGAAATTTCACACTAAAAATCAAAATAAGGGCTGGAGAATTTTTTTTTGGCTTAATTTAAAAGGAGGAAGAGGAGAATATTTGAGGGACGTAGAAACCCTAGTTGCTTTTGGACTATTGTGATTGGACGAATGCAAAAGCATTAGTGGAGTTGTTAGCTCACCTGCATATCGAATTGATTAATTTTATCGTCCTGTGATTTTTTTTTTCTTGTGATTATTGTCATTAATAAACACTTCTTTTTCATTCCATGTGCAGGAGGAGGATGCAGCAACTTGCCTTTTGAGACTGATTGCGACGAGAGCTGCGGACTAGGGCTTCAGAGAAGAGAAATTCTTGACCCCTAGCTCGGTCCACATAGGCTTGGACTCCGTACCTAGTCCACCAAATTCAAAACTCAGATTAGTCAAAACTGAGCGGAGGACTAAGTAGAATTTCATGAACGCAGCATATACGGAGATTACGGTTGTCATGAAATCCAACTGTGCATGCGAATTACGGGTCATGATTAATTCCGTCTATCACATCAAATGAAGCGAAATGCCGGAGGAGAAGTATTGGATTTCCATACAACAATCTCGAGAGCTTTGCCTATTGACATGTAAAAAGGCACTAGGGGGTCTCAGAAATCCCATTTCGCTTGCAACAATGGAGCTGCGATCTCCTCGTGATTATTGTCTGGTCGAGATGGATAGCTCTTTCGTAATATGCAAAATGCGACAGCACAAAACAAAAGAAGGGGCAAAGTCATGTAATGCAGATGGACTTCAAATTTGCCACCACTTCAGTAGATCATTCATTTCAATTATATAAAGTATGAGACAGATCGCAGTCGATAAAACATTTCTTCAAGGATTTTTACTTGTTGACGCGTCGATTATCAATCAACTCTTTCTTTTTCTGGAGGCTCGACTCTGGTCTTTCAAGTTACCGATCCTGTCGCACCTCATTGCAATCAAGGTCGACCTTTACCCTAATCTTCACTTAAAGCGTCACACTATGACGGGAGATTGATCCCGGAGTCGATAGAAAAGCCAGTTTTTCCGTTTGAAATCAGACAGAGTTGTGCCTCCGTTTGTCTAATAGCGACAGCTTAACGATAACCGTACACTATTTTTTCACGGGTCAAATGTTTGTTCTGATGAATTTAAGAAGGCCTAGGACCTTGTGTGCATGGACGACAAGCGGACCGAGGATGCCAGTACACATCTATCCACCTTCATCCCCTCCTAGGATTCTCTCTTTTGCTTTTTATCTCTCGATCTAATCCTCAAGAAGCACGCAAACCCCTAAACCAATTATTGCATTTCAGGATAAGATTTATACGCAAAGCTAGAGCTTTTTGCTCAGTGAATGGATGTTCTGTCAGGAATTCCTACGGGAGCTTGCAGAGATTATTGACACAGATAAATTATATGCAGTTGCAGAGATCAAGTATAACTTTAGGACACAAAAGTGAATTTTACATAATAATTAGATCACCAATTTTTCTTTTGTGGGCAAATTGGATAAGATGGGGAGAAACGGTATGTTGAATAAACTGCTGTGATTACAAAGAGTGTGGTCATAAATTGTCCTGAGAGTTCTTTAATGTATCTGTAAGTTCCTATAAACAAATGTAGTGCTTTAGTTAAGATCAAATCTGGAGTTAAATTTGACGTCCTTAAATGATATAGGGGCTTTATAGTTGTTAAAGTTTATAATAGCATTCGGGTATAGATCTTGAAGTAGCAAATGTTTGGGGAAATTGTCCTATCAGTCCTCATCATATTGTACAGATGTCAATTCAATTCTAAATTTTTTAATTTTATTATTTTAGTTCTAAATTTTTGTAACAAATTCCAACGTAGTTCTTTCGGCCAAGTTTTGCTGACAATTGTTGACATGGTGGTAGTAATTTCCAGAAAAATTAGCCAGAAGGACTACATTGAAATTTCACACAGATTTAAGACTAATTTGGCAAAATTGAAAAATTCATGACTTAATTGACATACTTATAATAAGTGTAGGACTCATTGGATAATTTTCCTACAACTAGCATATATCATAGGTAAACCCTGAATTCCTCTAACAACTTAAACTTTAGAACAATTGCTAGTGGTGCTACAAAATCTTACATGATCAGAGCAGGAGGTCCTAACTTTGAATCTTTTTGAGCCTTTATCTAACAAAAATTCAAATAACAGTACATCGGTTGTGTCCTAATGTATTTAGTGATGCTAATATTGTGTGCATATATCTAGAAACCCTAATTAACGATCCAATAGATAGTACCCTGAAAAATGAGTACCAGATTTAGTTGACAGCATAAAAAAAAAAAGAGCAAATGGCATGACCTCGACCTATACTGATCAAAAGTCCAATACAACGTAGACGACGACACTGGTTAAAGAAAAAAACGCAAGAAGAGAAACAACCTTTGCATCAGTTACGTCATGTTTCGTAGCAGCGCCATGGAACTTTTCACGTATGTCGTTCATAGACATAAAGTGAAATCCCGGAAAGGCACAGCAGATTATCATCTATAGAGCAGCAAAATTGAGTAAATTATGAATCTCAACCTTAGAGCTAGATCTTCTAACCTGTGGATCAATCCTCGACTTCCACCTTGAAACCGTCTCTCCTTCGGCCAAGACTTTTAAGGCCTACTCGTCTCGCTCTCTCTTTTTCTCTCGCCCGACTGAACGATTGTGTTTTTGCGCCTAAAGCGGCACAAGAAGCGAGTTTATGCATCGGAAACGCGGAAGTTGTTTACTCGATATCGGCCTCGTAATTCAATTTAGGAAGGTGTTGGAGTTCTTGGAAGGAAGAATCAGGGCAGGTCACATACCATGTTATGATGGATTCGTCTTAATGAAATGGCCATTTCAGGAGGGATTAGGTTACTTCTCTTCGTCAAGAGGAATTATTTGGGTTTGCACAGTTCAAAGTCCTCAATGGACTGCCATCTCATCCAACTTCAACATGCCAAATTTGATCAAATTTAAGCGCAATTAATGCTGTGGATATAGTAGCTATTTTCGAAGCATATTCGAAGGATTTAGCGTCCTAAAGCTAATCTAGGATTTGTATCGCATACTACCCCAATAATAAGTAAATGAATTTAGTTGGAGATTGCCATACGTCCTTAGAAATGATCTCTACCCTCGTTTTCAGTCGGATAATAAGGTTTATGATTCAGCAATTATAATATGGTGCACTCTCATGAAATTACAGTATTATTAATTTATGCCCCATTTTCTTGGTTGTCACATTGGAACTGATCAACATATCCCTATTACGAGTTTAGAACTTGCATGACAATGATTCTAGTTCTCTGTTTCTGTTTCTTGGAACAAAAAATGATAAGAATCATGTTTGGTAAGGTAAATAATTTTGATTTTGATTTTGCTCCCTAGAATAGTTTTAGAGCAAACACAAAAACAAAAACAAAAAAAAAAGTTGGTTCTGAAAAAAAAAAGAAACACTTTTCGGAGTTACAAAACAAAATGATGTTCATATATCTTACTTTTTCCTTTCAGTTTTTTCATCACTTTTCCTACGACCTAAAATAAAATGAGATCTCATTTTCAAAGAAATATATATATAAGAAAATAAAAAAAGAAATTCAAAAAAATTAGAAAAATTCTAAAAAAATCAGAAAATTTTTAGGAAAAACCCTAAAAATAGAAGAAGTTTAGATTATAGTAGTTTGACCCCATTTTCATTAATTTGGGCCTAAATTCCATAGGTTTCATAGGTTTATTATATTTTTAGGAAAATCATAAATATTTTTTAAATTAAACTCGAACCACATTTCTCTAAGCTCTTAAGGTTTCATTAGGATTGTATGATGCGATTTCTCAATGTTATGATTTCTTGATTGAGCACTTGATTTTATTGGATGTGATTACCATAGGTTTAGGCACTTCAGACTTAGTCTAGTTTTAGAAAATTTGGAAAAAGATAAAAACAACCTACGTGGACTCTTAGCACTAGCTTATCTCATATGTTTAAAAATGAAATGAAAATTTGCATGAAACACATTTAGAAAATACTTAGCTTTGGTGCCGAAAGGGCAACTATGGAAACACCAACATAAACAAGTCATCAGACCTTAGATTTCTTTGATTGCATAAAATCAAACAATTTCTCCTGACCGCTCAATAAAGTTTTCAATGTACCTTCCTTAAATACTGATGGTGACTCCATTTGTATATACACATACATATGTCACCAATCACACTAAGATTGAATTTGATATTCCCTCATTGAGATTTGGTATAGGCTTAGGAGAGCCCAATCTAATCTGAAATCATACATTAACCTAACATAGTCTCTCCTTTTTTTAATCTTAAAATAACTTGTTATGACACGGTAATTAGACGGAATAGCATGAAAGGATATTATATACAATATGTTATATAAGAGAATCAATATGAATTAATATTTAATTAATTCGAATGTAGGATGAAATTTTAGAAAGTAACTATGTAGTTATTTGACTCAAATGACAAAAATTGAGAAGATGAATTATTTTCGAGAACAAAAATTTTGTGTAGTTAACAAGAACGTTTCTATTCCAAGAACAGAAATTTTATCCGGTTACTAAACATGTTATGATTCTCTAAAACTCATCCAAAGAACAAAATAAAAGAAATCAATTCTAATCAGAATTATTTTTTTGGATCAAAATCGTTGCCATGTAGGCTCTAATTCTCTATAAGTATTCTTGGCTTCTGTGAAATTTACCATATCCTAGAATTGTAACATTTATGTTGGGAAGAGGTTACCAAATATACATAGGACGGTGGCATGCGGCGTGGTGGCTAGGGTGGAAGGAGCCGGGGACGCATAAACGGATTTGGTCCGGGTCAACATGGAGCGCTAATAATTTACCAAGCACAACAAAAAAAAAATGAGTTCGTAAACGTAGGAGTGAGCCATGATTGACTCAAATGTGCTTTGAACCTACTTGAAAGATCTCTGATTGTTTCGTGAAAAATAATAATTTAACTTTTTAAAAAAACTATTGCTTGTATCGATTATAAAAATGAATGAAGGAAAATATTTTCATTACTAACAAAAAATATATAAACATATATTTCACCGATGTGAAATTAATTTTTATCGACTAATTACTTCAAGCAATATAAGCAATTATTTTTAAGAAAATATCATATAAATCACTCTTTTTGGTGAAATAAATGGAGGCGATTTCAATCAAAGCCAGAGACGTGTGTAACAAGCTATTAGTGTGCAACAAACTATGTATGTTGCATAGGCAAAATTACCAAAAAAATCCTAAACTTACTATTATTGTACCAATTCAGTTCCGAGCATTTATTTTGTTGCCAATTGAGTTCTAAATCTTTTGTATTTATGCCAATTTAGTCTTTATAATCAATTTTGATCGAAATTAATAACATGTGCACCGGCCTTCCTACATAGCACTACCAGCGTCGACATGAAACCTTTTTAATTTTCTAATTTTTATGCATTTTTATGTATATATATATATATTTTTGTCTTTTTTATGTTTTCATTTTTTTCCCCAATGGCCTATAGGAGGCTACCGACCTCCAACTGAGGCTTGACAACCTTCTTCCGGCCATTAGCCAAAAAAAGAAAGGAAAAATATAAATATTAAAAATATTTAAAGAAAAAAATCCACCTTAACACTGATAGTGCCATGTTTGATGGTCGGAATGTAACAACCTGAGTTTTGCCATATTAGAAGTACAAGCAGAATAGTAAAGTAAGGCACTTTGGTTGACGATGTGAAACAATTTCATGAAAGGATAAGGCGCGTCTAGTATTTATTTTGGTCACATAAAGTTAATTATGTGAAAAATTAGAACAATTAGTGAGAATTATATTAATGGGCTGAAGGACAAGTGGAATTATGCATGATTGACAAGTGGCAAGCAAGGGGGGGCAAAGCATGAGGGACAAGTGTCATCCATGCACTTTACTCCCATCCCACTATATAAGCTTCATTTTCTCTCTTCCCTCGTTTTGGATGAGAACCCAAGGCTCCCTCACGCTCTCTCCCTCTTCCCACCCGACGGCAACCTCGTCCTCTCACTGATATGATCTTCCTCTTCATTCTTCTTTGTTTGCTGATTTTGCTTGTGCCAAGAGGAAGGAAGTATGTGCTTGGGTGCAACGCAGTGATAGATTTGTGGTGATCTTTCGTGTGAGGACTTGATGCGAGTACACTTCTAACTTGTCAAACTCTTGGATTGTTAGTCTTGGTTGTGTATTGCCAATCTCCCTTGCAATTATCTACAGAAAAGTTGATTAACATCTCTATGAGTTAGTTTCGGGGAAATGTAGTTGGATGGTCAAAATTGAGCACGAAATGTGGTTATTATGTCAGATGGGTTACGGTTGTGGCTTGGAAGTGTTTGGGGGTTGTGCATATTGATCCTATGGATTTAATTTATGTCCTGGAACGCCGGGTGAGTAGGATTGGTGGTTAAATCGTCGAAAAGGGGTGGCGAACAGCAAAGGCCATGAGAAATGTGGTTCGTTTTGGTTATATGATGTGGTTCGTTTGTCTTAGATATGAGCACAATTGATCTCCTTGAGGGTAGGATGAGTGAAATTAGAGGATGGATAGTTGAATTGGATGATGAAATGAGGAGGATTGGATATTATAGGGTTTGGTTCTGCTTGTGTCAATGTTCAATGGACTTTAAATTACTTGTTTGTTGATCAGTGTCTTGGTTATCGAATTAAGAATTGGTGTGAATAGTCAAAATAGGGGACAAGATGAGATTGGCCGTGAATGAGATGGTTCGGCTATGAGCCCTATAGAAGGGATAGTACAATTCAGTGCTTGGTTTGTTTACTTTTAGTCTTTGGATGACTTGATCTAAGTATCTACTGTCTTGACATTGCAATATAAACTGAATTGAACATGTCTAATGCCGTGATACATAATTGCTTACTGTCCGATGAGCTGAGATGAGTCACGTGGCACGACACGAGCACAGTAAAGCATTGCATTTCAAGAATTAATTGATATGATGCCTTCGATGAGTAATACCGATGAAGCCCTGTGGGACCCGGGCTTGAAAATCAGGTTGCCTCCGTTGTGTGTGTTTAGAGAGGTCCGCTATTGTCTGAATTCAAGGAAAGCCTTGAACTGAGATCCCTATGGACATGGCGATCCACAAAAGTTTGGAAAGTGTGCCGAAATGCCTGAGGACATAGTGATCGCAGAGATCCAAGGAGTGCACTGGAAGTGACCCACACAAGCCATTCAACAAACCAGTAGCGCCATTAGATGGGTGTGGACTTTGAAATGCAATGAGTAATAAATCCTCATGCACATGACATATAGCATTGTATTATTGCTAGTCGAGAGTCATGTGCTCGTATCGTATTATTTTTATCTAGTTATATTGTAATATCGGGAATGTTTGCTAGGAAATCGCCATATCGGATTGTTGACGTGTTAGACTTTTATTTGCGGAGCTTTTAGCTCACCCCCATTCATTAAAATTTTTTCAAATTAGCTATCCAGTGAGGATAACAGTGAAGAGTAGCGGGTATGCTATGGTGATGGTGTTTATGGTGATGGTGTTGGATAGTGACGGGGATTATAGCTTGAGAGGAGTTACTTTTGTGTAATCCCGATCGGATTAGAAATGAATGATGTAACTAACTATTTTTAACTTATAAGCATCAATCGTTTATGGTATGAGATAATCTTGTTCATGTGCAACAACCTACCCCGGTACCAACTTAGGCCGGAACGTCCTTCCTCGGCACTAAGATGAATCATTACATCCTTCCTAGAGATACCTAACAGAGCCTGTAGCATCCTAGGGTGCTACCTTCTTGCTAGCATGCTTTGTTTTAATTTCTTGTTATAAATATAATATATTCAATGCATGCAAAAGACTATTGACAAAAGATGGCCACATAATCATACAAGGGCATTCAACACAAGTAGACACGTTTATAGGGTGTAGCCTTTCATAGACAAGCTACACTACATACAACAATACCAATTAACAAATTTACCAAATACTTTTTGTATATACATATATATGATGTATATTGACTTTTAATGAATTGAAACCATAGAGTCCATTGGGAGGAATTAAAAGGAATAGCTCCACTCCCGAGTACTATCCTGCTAATGTCCAATTTCACCACCGTGCTACAACTGCTAATCTTTAGGGGATATCATATCTGGCTAGCTACATCTGAAAAGGGTGAAATCAATGAGAGTGAGTCGAAGTTCAGCAAATAGAGTACTATTCAAAACAGCTAAATCATCCACTTATCATAAGATCAGGGGGGAAATCACATCAATGGCCGCCAGAGCAAGATACACGGGTACAATCGGTAATACAATGTAATCACAATTCACCTAAAGACACGATTTAGCTACATAATTCATATACTACCCAAGACATCAATCAAACACAACATCATCAACCACAATGGCTCACGAATGAATCCTTAAGGCCCCACGGCCGAATGCCTCTATAACCTTAATGTACAATTCGTACCACCTCAATCACATTCAGAGCAATTGAGTCACAGTAGCTAGCTGCTCGAGCCTCATAATCACTAAGTCCCGTAGAAAATTCAACATGCAAGCCATAGAACCATAAAATCAAGCTTTACGGGGCTCTTAACCATCTGCCCCTCATCCAATACCAACTTCGATTCCCTTCGTTTCAATGACATACTCGATGATCAGCTTGTGGATCTCACTTACTCATCCTCTCAAGGCCCTAATCCATCAAATCGATCCAACATGCAGGACCATTTACTTGGACATGCAAGAACAACTTCTATTCGGCATTATCTTAGTTTGTCCCATACCATTTCACACAAATCTGTGACAACAGGTAATCTAGTAGTGAAGATTAGTATACTACTTGCCTTAAATCGAAGTGCGAAGAAGACGGGACCAGAATCGCTGACGAAACGAGCTCAAATCGCCTCTTCCTTGCTAGTGGTTTGCGCGTAAGAGGGTACTGACGGAAGAAGAAATAAGCGGTGTTGAAGGTGAGCAGAGCACTACTAGAAGACCTTGTGGATATCGCACGGGAGAAGGAGCTCACTTGGGTGGTATCATTGAACAGTAAGAAGAGAGAGAGAGAGCAAAGTGAGAGGAAATGGTCCTTGCGAGAAAGTCCCAAAACTTGGAGGAGAGAGAATGAGTGGGGTATTTATAATGGGCAATGGCGGTGGGAATAGGGCTAATCAAAGCTTCGTGGTCTAATCGCGAACCAATTTCGCGTCACCCCAATCACGTGCCATAATGCTCAATAAAATTCACCAATGGTCCACTTAAGATGTTGCGCTATATAACAATTTCGAACTTCATAATCCACCACACCAACTATAATAATCCTCAAATTCACTTCCATTATAATTCCGAGCTCGATAAATTCCGTTCCACTTTTAAATTTCATCTAGCAAAAAATCAGGTCATCATATGATGTGTTAATGCTGATTATATCGGGTATTAGTAGTGAGGCCTTATTAAGGCCATACCCTCTAGGCAGTATGTTTACATTTGTGGATGTATGTTGACACCTGATCTTTAATCCTTTTTTCTATTGCTAAAGTAATAAAAAATCCATAAAAATTCATAAAATTGAAAAATCAACTTTGGGGACCTTAGCCAAGCCTAGGGAACCAATTTTGACCAAAAAATGATTTTTCATATTTTCAGTATTTTTACGTATTTTTTATTTATTTATTTTCAAAAATTAATAGAAAATCCATAAAAATTCATAAAATTGAAAAATCAACTTTGGGAACCTTAGCCAAGCCTAGGGAACGAATTTTGACCAAAAAATAATTTTTCATATTATATATATTTTAATTTTTTTTTAAAAAAATACAAAAATATTTGAAAATTTTCAAAAAATAACATTTGAGGCCAAAAAATACACAAAGATAGTTAATATTTTTATTTTAAATCTATTTTCATATTGGCCATCGCAAATTCAGAAAAATCCAATTCGAGTCACGTGTTCCTTCACGAGTATAATCTCGAATCGGGCCTAAAAAAATTTAATTTGAGTCAACTTATTTTTAACTTTCACTTTTTATGAGTTGTGACATTGTCTTCTAATATTTTAAATTTTCATCTTGGCCCAATTATACCCAGAATGACTTAATTTTGCAAAAGGGCTTTAATTAAATTATGCATTATTTTCAGCGACAAGAAATGAGCTTAAATTTGACATGTGGTAAATTTTGGTGTGTCAAAAATTGTGAGGAGATTTGGACTTAAAGAAATATATTTTTTCAGGGACTGAATTGTAAATACTTAAAATTCAAGGACTAAAGTGCAAATACCTAACTCTTGAAGGATTATTTTACAAATAATAAAAAGAAAAGTTAGTGGATAAATTAGAATAGAGAAGGGAAGATGAAGAAGATGAGATGAAGAAGAGAAGTTGGAGAAGAATGGATGGAGAAAATAAGATAAGAATAGAGAAGGAAAGATGGAGATGAAGAAGAGTTAGTAGAGAAATTAGAATGGAAGATAAGAATAGAGAAGGGAAGATGGAGATTAAGAAGAGTTAGTGGAGAAATTAGAATGGGAGATAAATATGGAGAAGGGAAGATGAAGATGAAGAAGAGTTAGTGGAGAGATTAGAATGTGGGATAGAGATGGAGAATGGAAGATGAAAATGAAGAAGAGTTAGTGGAGAAATTAGAATGGGAGATAGAGTTAGTGGAAAAATTAAAATGGGAGATAGATGAGTAGGTTATAAAAGGAGAAAGAAGTGAGCTTGAGAGAGGATTCTGGGGAGAGAAAATTTGAAGTGTTTGGGAGGATTTTTTTGGAGAGAAAATTTTGGATGTTTGAGAGAGTTTTAGGAGATTGAAGAAAAATTTGAGAGAAAGAAAATACCAAAAGAGAGAGAATTTTGAAGATGATGGGAGTTCAAAGTTAGGGATTATCATCACAAATTCCTTCATCGATCAATATAAATCAAGAGTTCATCCTCGTCAACGAGCAAGCAAATTCGAGCTAAGTGTTTTTATTTATTCATTTGTTTATGGTTTTACTTGCAAATTAGCACAAATTGTATACACTTTCTCCATCTCCTCTTTTTTTTTTCATATTTTATGTCAGGAGAAGGATATCTCTACGTCAACAGCAAAAATCTCGTAGATATGCAAAAATCGGCCCAGACAAGCTCCTAAGCTGTCCACCGATTTCTCAACTGATCTGTGACTAAAAGTCCCTCTTAATTCAAAAGAAACTCTCTATATTGGGAACATAGAGAGCGAAAATCAATTATAGAAATCCCTCCCAAAAAAATGGGAGATAAGTACTCTTTCCACTCTTCTGGTTTTAGGTGCAGATTAGCACATATTTTGTATACTGACATTTCACTCTATTTTATGTCAGGAAGCCGTAGCTTTATATCAATGGTCAACCCTATGGAAGCACAAAATCGGCTTAGAGGAGTCCTCAAGCACGCACAAATTTCAAATTGTTGAATCAATTCGTTGTATTTTATTTTAAAGAATTCATACCCCAGAATGGAGAGGACAAAGTCCATCCGCAATTTAAATACCTGCACCATAAATCCCAAAGGGAAGAGCCAAGCCAATGCTTAGCCTCCCATTGGAGGTTTTTACTTACAGTAGTTAAATACCTGCAACTTAAATACCTGTACCTTAAATCCCAAAGGGAAGAGCCAAGCCAATTCTTAGCCTCCCATTGGAGGTTTTTACTTACAGTAGTTAAATACCTGCAACTTAAATACCTGTACCTTAAATCCCAAAGGGAAGAGCCAAGCCAATGCTTAGCCTCCCATTGGAGGTTTTTACTTACAGTAGTTAAATACCTGCAACTTAAATACCTGTACCTTAAATCCCAACGGGAAGAGCCAAGCCAATACTTAGCCTCCCATTGGAGGTTTTTACTTACAGTAGTTAAATACCTGCAACTTAAATACATGTACCTTAAATCCCAAAGGGAAGAGCCAAGCCAATGCTTAGCCTCCCATTGGAGGTTTTTACTTACAGTAGTTAAATACCTGCAACTTAAATACATGTACCTTAAATCCCAAAGGGAAGAGCCAAGCCAATGCTTAGTCTCCCATTGGAGGTTTTTACTTACAGTAGTTTAAATACTTGCATCTTAAATACCTGTACCTTAAATCCCAAAGGGAAGAGCCAAGCCAATGCTAGGCCTCCCATTGGAGGTGTTTATTCACTGTCATGTACTTCCTATAATTTAATTTTTGAATCATCAGACCCAAAAGATAAGTAGGTTGTAATACTGCACAGAAGTCGTTAACACACTCCTTCTTTCGGCTTCAGGGAATCTTTAACACTTAAAAAAATATAACAAATAAAAATATATACCATCCATGCATCCTATTTAAAAAGTGAAAACACAAAAGAGAATACCCTACTATAGCCTTAGGAATAAACCAAGCCTGAGTTGCCGAATTAGGATATCCATGAAATTAAGGTACCGAAAGGGCATTAGTTTTAATTAACTAGTGTAACCAAGTCCCCGAGCTCCTAATCTCTGGTTCGCAGGAATAAATTAGTTCTCCCACTAATTTATTTAGGTTTCTAATCGACCTACCAAGAACGATTAGTGGCGACTCCAAATTTTAAAATCATTTAAACAAAAACCAAAGTTGCGATTCGGTAGGGCTTGGGAGGGTCCGCGTTAGGTTAGTCAAATCTAATTAACCTAATAATCCGTTAACCCCTTTTTAAAATTTAAAATTTTTTTTACAGGGTCGCGACAGACTGGCGACTCCGCTGGGGAGAGAGATTTTTAAATTTTCGAAAAAAGATACCAATTGGAATACTTAAATTTTTTCGAAATTTTAAGAGTCTTAGTGGACTTAGGCCAATGAAAATTTCATGCATATCTCGCTTCTGGCGATATTGTTTGGGACTCATTCTATAGGTGTTATATGTTTTTGCAGGATGGGAGTTATAAGGGGCGGAGTGTTTGGCTAACCCCTTTGTTTTGCAGGCTCGGTGTTGGGTTTATTTGTTTAATTTCGCACATTTTTAGAAGCGCTGTTTTGATATCAATTGTTGTGCATGTCTTGCATACTCTGAGGATCACGACACCTGCACACACAAGCGTCTAAACCCAAGTCGCGAAATTCTTCCTAGAAAACCATAGATATGGATCGAATATGCAAAGCTCTTGCGTCGATTGCGCTCGGGTTGACCATATTTTATTCCGCTCATTATCTGAATTGACAATTCTTCCCATTGTGATTTGATTGCGCGGAGGGTAAGTTTGTCAATTCAGATAGTGGGAGCCTTTTTAGGTCCATACCTTGTCTCTCCTTCTTTTATTTTCTAGAGTCCACTCCTCACTTGAGTCATGCGCATGACTATGTGATTTGCATTTCTCCAAGGTAAAAGTAAGTTCTCTAATTTTATCTTGTATTTATTTTCGGTCGGTCCATGCTAGGTGTTAGTCAGTTTTTGAGCTTGATATTACGACCATTCTTTTTAAAAGAAAATAAAAATTAAATTTGTCCCTCATTTCTTTTAAATTTTTTTTTTTTGAAAAAATGATGTAAAAAAATCCCTTCATAGGAATTTTATTAACCAATAAAGGATTTTTGTCATATTTTTATTGCTTCAATAAAAATGAAATTTTCCTGAAAAAATTTTCCTCTGAAAATTTCAATAAAAAGAAAAATTCCTTAAAAAAAAACTCTAGTAGACATCAAGTGATTTTATCACATTTTTCAAATTATAAAAACTTGCAAGAAAATTCTTCTCGAGAAATTCGCTCATGTTTTTCTAAGAAAATTTTCTCTAAATAAAATTAGACTAATTGACCAATAAGAGATTTTTGTCATGTTTTTTTCTCTCCAATAAAAATGAAATTTTCCCGACAAATTTTCCTCTGAAAATTTATTTCGATAAAAAGAAAAATTCCTTTAAAAAAAACATCAAGTGATTTTATCACATTCTTTCAAATTATAAAAACTTGCAACAAAAATTCTTTTCGAGAAATTCGCTCATGTTTTTCTAAGAAAAGTTTCTCTAAATAAAATTAGACTAATGTCTCGGGGGAATTTCGTTAACCAATAAAGGATTTCTGTCATGTCTTTCCTGCTTCAATAAAAATAAAATTTTCCTGACAAATTTACCTCTGAAAATTTATTTTGATAAAAAGGAAATTCTTTCAAAAATTTTAGTAAACGTCAAGAGACTTTGTCACATTCCTTTAAAAAAATAAAAAAAAAGAATAATAAATCTGAAAAAAATTCTGTATCAGAAATTAACCCATTTCTTCCTATGGAAATTTTTTTTTTCTGATTTCTCTATAAAATAGAAAAATCAAATTGGACTAATATAGGAGTCATGGACCGACATTTCTTGTGTCGCATACTAATTATATCCTTTTCTTTTGCAGGGAGATCCTAGATACTCCAGACGGGTGTAAAAATTAAGTTCAATAATATAGCAAGAATCATCTTCAGAAATACCAAAAGACGAAAAACACCGAGGCTTCAACCGTTAATTCTGGGGGGCAAACGAACATTGTCCATCTTTGACAGACAAAGTTGTGTCAATCCGTAAACTTGTATGGGCAGTGTATTTTGATATGACGGTGGATTTATACTGATTAAACATGGGGGCATATTTAATGTATTGCAGAGGATCCCGCGTCTTTTGAAAAACAATATGGATTATATAATCAGAACCCATGAAACAAATACCTTTACCTGATCAAATCAACCAGAGACCGGTCTTAAAATTTCCTCTTATCCGAAACATGCGGAGGGCTTTAGAGGACCGAGGTTCTATTAATGAACGTGGCCCACAGGAATTTCTCCCGACGCTACAGGCGACCGACACGAGCAAGTGGACGCCGAAAGAAACAAAATATGGATAAAAGTGGGCACACAACAGGTGGCCGGGTTTACTACCAGCGCACTGATCGAGTGGTCATAGCGTTATTGTTCGTGATCTCAAGATGGATAGTGGGGGCCACCGCCGAACCCATCATCAATGTTCTCGATATCATCGTCTGGAGCAATTAAACAAGAACATCAAGAAGAACATTAAGCCTCGACATCTTCGGTACCTCAAATCGTTCTGTAAAGCCAAACTGGGCCCTGATGACCATTACGAAAGAGCTCAACTAACTCTCCAAACAGTTGATGCTCTGGATGCACCGGGCGCTCTCGGGATCAAGCTCCGCGAGCCTAAAGAAGAGGCGATCGCACTTCTCTTTAACCTGGGCCATAGTGGTCTCGTAATGCTCAACGGCAAACTCCAGGTCCGGAACCGCTGCCCTCTCGAAAGCAATGTCTGCCGTAATGTCATCAAGTCTCTCCTGCAGCCAACCACATTTACACCCCATCACAATATTGCCTGGCTCCTGTTCGTCGTAAGTTCGGACCAAGGCCAGACGGTCCACCAACTTTCCCCTCTCACGAACCAGCCACGAAAGCTGATCGTTGGCAAACTTGAGGGCCTTTTTGTGATTATCAGCCACAAACGTAACTGTTGCCAGACGCTCGTGCCGGTCTCGGTAACGGGCTTTCACGACGGCGGTCACAAGGACCGTCTCATAAGCACGGTTATAGGCAGCCAGAAAATTGATGAAGAGGGTCGAGAAGTTCCGGTACTCCTTCCCTAGTTGGGTACCCTCAACAGAAGCAGCGTCCACGGTCCTAAATAAACCGAGGATTTCAGCCTCAACGGTAGAGTTTTTGGCTATATGAGCGTAACCTCTACCAAGAAGATTGTAGAGTCTCTCCCACCCAGCTAGGACTTCGGCGGATAAGGTATGGTTAGGAGAATTGGCCATTTTTGAAAGCAGAATACGAAAGAAAGGGGGAGAGAGGTGAGGCAGATGAGCGGAATGCGAAGATGGTAATCTGCTTTGAAGTAAATATTGATTTCATAGTGACGGTATCAACCAGTCAAGATTTCTCTTATCTACCATTCTCTATTGGCACCACCCTCGTTGGCTCGAATTCCCATCAGATGGCGACTGCGAGCTAAGCGAGTCCGAAATCTCCACAGAAAGTTTGACGAGACACCGCCACTTTGAAAAAGAAGACTGAAAGATGAGCTGAGTGGAAGACACAGCAAACGTTAGCGAAAAGAAGATACGACTTGTCTTCATTGGAGGACCCGCCAGTAAATCGACGGTGGAGATCTTGACAGGGGCCCTCTATCACGAAAAGAAAAAAGGAAGACAAACTGAGCGAGAAACAAGGATTTCCCCTTTGATCAAAAGCTGAATATCAGATTTTCTCCCTCGAAAAATCTAATAGCGCTGCCCGTGAAGAGGGAAGTCGTTACTATTGCCAGAGAGAGAACTTGTCTCCATTTGATAGTCAGAGTTCATTCGCAAGAACTCGCAGGAGAAAGATAGAGAGGAAGGAGTTCTCGCGGGAGAGGAATTCAAAACCTTCACCATCAAAGCATCGGCTTTCAAAGCCTGTTACGAGAAGGCATCAACGATCTCGTGATCCCTCAAGTCCGAGAAGACATCCCGAGGCGGTCTCGAATCAGCAGTCCTAGATCCAGAAATATGTCGAGTATTAGGGGAACGGGCGCATGTTCAACCCTGGTCAAAGCTGATGAAGTTCCTTACCCTGAGGGTCTACTGGTCATGGCCATTGACGGTAATCCAGTCTCTCTGTCAATCCTTGTTACCGTATTAAGAAAATGCCGGTATAAGGTTGTAGCTCAAGCAAAGGCGACAGAGGCCTTAGAGATATTAAGGAGGAGTAGTGACCCGTTTGATATCGTCCTCACCGCCATGGTAGGGATTGACATGGATGTTTTCACTCTCTTGGAAGTCATCAATTCTAAATTAAACATGCCAGTCCTCGTAATATCGGCAAGCGATGATCAGCAAGCCCTAATGAAGGCTGTCTTAAATGGGGCCCAAGACGTCGTAACGAAACCAGTTAGAGTTCAGATGCTTCAAAACATATGGCAGCACGTGGTAAGGAAGCAATTGCACGACCATGAGAACAAGCATCAAGCCTTCAATTTTGTTCCAAGCAACTGGAGAAAGAAGATGAGTTGGTCTCCCGAGCTGCATCGTATGTTTGTTAATACAGTTCAGCAGCTAGGAATAGATTCGGTACGGCCGCAACATATACTGGAAATTATGAAGGTAGAGGGACTCACTAAAGCAAATGTTTCGAGTCATCTTCAGAAGTACAGAAAAAGGGTGAGAGAACACAATGCAGCTCAGAATCAAGAAAACCAAGGCGGGACTGATCCAAGCCTGAACGTCGAGTCTCCTCGCCACCATAAGTTCCCCAGGTTAGCATGGGGCGAGCCACTTCCCATCATCAACCAAACTAGTAGCCATGCCATCAATCCCCCAAGCGTTAATCAAAGTATCCCCCAGAATCACCCTAATGCTCTTCAAGAGTATAGACCGCAGGAGCAATGTATTCAGATTCCTTGGTTTGAGCACCAACCTGTGGCTAGAACTCATCCCATGATCAGCGCGCCTGCGCAGCTAGAGAATCAGACAAGAAGTTATCCTGAGCACTTCCACTTCTCTAATCCTCGAATGGAAGGAGTTTTTGGCAGCAGGACAGTTGGTGATCCCCACACTTTCTCGAGTAATGATGAAGGCTCCAGCATGAGAAGTCAAATTGCTCATGGCGAGGACAGAATGAGAAATCTACCGCCAGCATTTGCCAACAACAATGCCCAATTCGAGCATCAGTTGCTGGAAGGTTCAAGAGATTACCCAGATGATGAGCTTACTGCCCTGGTCAACCAGTTTAGGGTTGACAGACGTCCCAAGCCGCGATCAGGAGCCAGTGAGTAGGGACTCTCAAACATCGGTTATCCACACCCGAACCAACACGAGACTAGCTGATTATCGAAGAGCCACAGGAGAGGCAGAACTGACCTTGAATAAGTGCACCTTTCATTTCATGCTTAATTCCCCTGCGTATGATATTTTCTAGCTTTCTAGGTGTCTCGATTTAATTCAAGGACAAGGGGGCAATTTATTTATCCCGTCGAATGCGTAAATCCCTTTTTATGCTAGATTTAGGGCGGATCAATTTGTGGCAACGTCGCTGACTGCCATAATGAGAAATGTTGAATGGCCTCACGTAGGGAAATTTCAAGTGAAAAGCCCAGGCGAGCTCGAAGACGGGTAACTGTGTGTCGTTCCAATTTACCCTCAATCGTTGCAAAATGCTAAATTGGATTTGTTCCATTCTCACCCAGGGGATCGCAAAGTGCCTCAAGAGTGTCGCAAAATGAAATGACCCAATGGAATGCGATAGGACTCATTCGCCTTCAAGGTAACCTTCAAATTAAAGGAGCCCTCCGGTCCACGGACCCAATGGCATGGAAAATGATTATGGTCCAAGGCAACCCGAAAGAAAACAAGGCCCAACTAAGCAAAGCACATATGTGGCAAGCTCAAAGTGAAGGGCAACTCGGGACATACAATTCAATCCAATCCAAATGAAGGAACTCCCTCAATTCAAATTCAATGGAAGTATACACAAGGGTAAAACAGTATCGTTCCAGTTTTTCTAGAATATAGAGAACATATATTGCCGCATTCTCTTTCATTTTTGCAGGGGAAGTCTCTACTGGCCAAATTTTCCTGTCTACCATTCCCTATCAGTATCACCTCCGCTACTCGTCTCCAATCTCGAGCCAAACAAATCCGACGTCTCTACGGAAAAGTTGGACGAGACGCCACTACTTTGAAAAAGAAAGGATAAAAAATAAGCTGAGTGGGAGACAAAGACATTTTCGGCAGAAAAGAGATACGACTCGTCTTTATTGAAGAACTCACCAGCAAATTGACGGTGGAGACAGCAACAAGGGGCCCCCTTCCACGGAAAGATGGAAGGAGACGAGCTGGGCGAGAGAAACGATGAAAAGAAAATCGAGAAAGCCAGAACACTCGAGAGAGGCAATACAGTTGCTAAACCCACGTCTAATTTTAAAGGAGGCATCTTCTTGATAATTCTCATTCGTGCTCGAAAGAGAGACTCTTAAAGCATACGCAGTCTCCCAGAAAAATCCAGAGAGTGAAAATACAAGAAGAGATATCAAACTTTGAGAAATCGTTAACCAAATCGAAGATGTCTCAACCCAACACAGTTGAAAGTTATCGTTACTTGCTGAATATGGGAGAGGAAGAGTTCGAAGCCATATTTGGGATCGAGCCTATGGAGCCCGGCCCTTCCACCGACGACGTCCAAGAGCTCGGTAAGGACAATGACAGCAACGGTAAAGGTCAAAAGAAGCGTTACCGTCGCCATACTGAGGAGCAAGTACGAAAGCTTGAAGCTTTCTTCAGAACGTGCCCTATGCCAGACGGCAAACAAAAAATGGAACTGAGTCAAGAGCTAGGCCTTGAACCTTCACAAATCAAGTTCTGGTTTCAAAATAGACGAACCCGAATGAAAACTCGTCATGAGCACAACGAAGCCGAGTTTCTAAGAGTTGAAAATGAAAACCTCCAAGCGGAAAACAAGATGTATAAAGAGACTTTTGACTCCGCCACCTGCCCCAACTGCAATAGCCTCCTCCTCACCCTCGATGAAATGTATGATCTGAGGATCGAAAATGCACGTTTAAGATGTGAGTTAGACCAATTTATAACAGGATCGAGTTCTGTTGGAGCAGGGTACAAAAGGACCAATGATACTGGATCAGTATCAATACCTCCCGAGGAAGAAGGGACAGATCACCACCAAGCGGACATTGACGATGATCTTTTCGCCATAATCAACCAGTTTGATATCGGTAAAGCATCGGGACTGTGATGCACTTGTTCAGCCAGTGACCACCAGACCTTCTATATGGCCGATGCATACCTAATTTGGGATGAAGCCAGCTGATCATGGGAGAGCCTGTAGAGGAAGCAGAACTGATCCTGAATGAGTGAATGTGTTTTATTTCCTTGCGTGATATGTTTTTCTGCTTTTGTGAATGTGTAAAAGCAAGGAGTAATAATCCGACTTCCCCCTATTAAATGCTCGAATCCGCCACCTCACCAACCTCGCGACGAATTGATGGCGAGTAAAAATCTGGATAAACCTGAAGGGTAACTCCGTATCGTTTCAATTTACCCTCAGTTGCTCCAAGTTTTAAAATTAAGCCCCTTCTATTCTCAGGAAATTGCAAATCGACCCGAGAACGCAATCATATCCGAATACAAGTTGAACAAAATTTGGGGGCAAATCGACTCATGGGCATTACCACGGGATGGACAGCTTCGGACAGAGGAAAGTACAAGCGAAAGACGCGAACAATCTCAGAAATGGGTAATTCTGTATCGTTCTAATGTGCACATAATCATCTCAAGTCTTGAATTGTCTTATTCCATTCTTAACAGGGATTGCAAATTACCTCGAGAAATACCGTAACATGGCATAAGGTGATACAACAAGGCTGCTTTATCCCCAAATATTAACCTTTGAAAGGATAGCCCCATGGACACCTATGGTCCAATGGACCGAATGGTATGGGGGATGACAGTAGGTCCGAAATATCCCGAGTTCGATCCCCGAGGGTGGGGAATGTTGTATGTATTATAAATAAATGAAACAACTTTTTGTGCATTTCTTTTTGCAAGCAGGAATACTCGACGAGTAATACCGAAGTCAATATTTTGCTACATTCTCGGCTTAATGGTGAAGCATCCAACAAAAGTTGAAGAAAACTCAATCCAGCAAAATTGGTAAAAGACTTGTCCAAGGCATTCAAGATGAAGGGTAAATCAGTATCGTTTCCAATTTATCCCTTTTAATACTGATTGACATGTCTCCTTTTCTTTTCACAGGAAATATTTATACTAACATTTAACATGTTGAAGGAGACAAATCCAAAAGAAAAGTATGATCACCTGACAAGATCTATTCTGGTGAAAAATGGGGCAAATTGATCGCAAGCTCTGAAACGAAAAAGCAAATATGTCTTCCTTATCTCGTTTGGTTTCAAGAATAATTTCTCTGCTTCTTGCAGGGGCATTAAACAAACCAAAATGCTCCATCGCCCATATGCTTCATCGCGCAGGGGTAAAGTTTGAGACAAACCACCCCTCGACATAAGGAGTAGGCTTCCCAATTTGTTCGGTCCGCCCACATACCAGGGGCAATTTAAATTCGCCCATATTTGCACATTATATAAACACACGTGATGCTAAAAAATTGTCACATCTGCATTGTGCTTACACAGTTCATGAATTATGTATGACTATTCCGTGTGTTTAACTTACCAACTCCAACTTAGAGCATAAACTGCACAGGAGATATCAAATGTGCAGAATGGGGCATGACAGGATGAGGAAAGGCAAACCATTTCCACACAGGTCTAACATTTTGATCTACAGATAAACAGCCTTTCTCCAGAGTGAGAAAAAACCATTTCGGAATGAAGTCCCCCATTCAGATTACATTCGAGGTGTTCATACTATAAGAACCTCCTTAAACAGAAGTGGTAATGCAATACATGATCTATATGTTGATCGATTGCATCATGAGTTATTACATAGACTGCCTTTAATCATGGCAAACTTAGCTGAACAATTTTGTATGAACCAATGAACGCATTGATGAAAATGCTTGCACATGTTAGCTCTGACATTGCCCGACAGGCAACACATTCCCGGTGTTTGAGTTACCTTCCAAAGTCTTGAAATTCATTCGGTGATTATTGAATGAACAAGCCTGGTTGTCCAGAAGCCACCAAGCATTTCTTCCAAATTCTCAGGTAAGTATATCTTCAACCAGAACCTTTCAAGAGAATGAATTCAGACGGTTGTTGGGATACTCGAATCCATTGCGGTATATACAGGTATCCACATTCTTCAATAAAGCATGATTTGTCTCAAGGACAGAAATGTTCGAGACCTTTTGATCTCTGCCTCTTTGGTTTATTCCTAAAACGACAGGAGAATATAATTTGGGTTTGAGCTTCTGCAGGATTCCTGGTCTCCCCAGATTTCAGAATGGCACCCTTTGAGGTACATAAAGTCCTTCTTACAGGCAAATCAAGTCCTTCTTACAGGCATAAAGTCCTTCTTACAAGCAAACCAAGTCCTTCTTATAGGCAAATCAAGTCCTTCTTACAGGCAAACCAAGTCCTTCTTACAGGCACCAAGTCCTTCTTACAGGCAAACCAAGTCCTTCTTACAGGCACAAAGTCCTTCTTACAGGCAAAGTAAGTCCTTTTTACATGCAAATCAAGTCCTTCTTACAGGCACAAAGTCCTTCTTACAGGCAAATCAAGTCCTTCTTACAGGCAAACTAAGTCCTTCTTACAGGCAAACAAAGTCCTTCTTACAGGCACAAAATCCTTCTTACAGGCAAACCAAGTCCTTCTTATAGGCAAATCAAGTCCTGCTTACAGGCAAATAAAGTCCTTCTTACAGGCAAAGCAAGTCCTTCTTACAGGCAAATCAAGTCCTTCTTATAGGCACAAAGTCCTTCTTACAGGCAAATCAAGTCCTTCTTACAGGCACAAAGTCCTTCTTACAGGCAAACAAAGTCCTTCTTACAAGCAAATCAAGTCCTTCTTAAAGGCATAAAGTCCTTCTTACAGGCAAATCAAGTCCTTCTTATAGGCAAACTAAGTCCTTCTTACAGGCAAACTAAGTCCTTCTTACAGGCAAACCAAGTCCTTCTTACAGGCAAATCAAGTCCTTCTTACAGGCACAAAGTCCTTCTTACAGGCAAATCAAGTCCTTCTTACAGGCATAAAGTCCTTCTTACAGGCACAAAGTCCTTCTTACAAGCAAATCAAGTCCTTCTTACAGGCACAAAGTCCTTCTTACAGGCATAAAGTCCTTCTTACAGGCAAATCAAGTCCTTCTTACAGGCATAAAGTCCTTCTTACAGGCAAACAAAGTCCTTCTTACAGGCAAATCAAGTCATTCTTACAGGCACAAAGTCCTTCTTACAGGCACAAAGTCCTTCTTACAGGCAAACAAAGTCCTTCTTACAGGCAAATCAAGTCCTTCTTACAGGCAAAGCAAGTCCTTCTTACAGGCACAAAGTTCTTCTTACAGGCACAGCACCAAGTCCTTTTTACTGGCACCAAGTCCTTTCTACAGGCACCAAGTCCTTCTTACAGGTATCTCCATGTGGTGACCTACCATACGGGTCAAATCTCAATCAAAATTTAATCAGTAGAATCCTTTTATTAGGAATCTACCATGGTACGACCCACCATACGGGTCAAATGGTATGACCCACCATACGGGTCAAATTTTAATTCAATTTTTAATCAGTAGAATCCTTTTTTTAGGAATCTACCATGGGTTGATCCACCATACGGGTTCAAATTCAACCACCCTAAAGTTTTTTTATATAACGAATCCTTAGGTTCTCATTTCATTTTCAGTGGAACAATCATGTCACGACTCTTTTTATTTCCTTGTATTGAGTCGATAAGAATCCAGGTGTCATCTCGTCTTTGAAATGAACCTCTACCGAGCTTCCTTTCAAAGAGGGGCAGCTGTTGACACCTGATCTTTAATCCTTTTTTCTATTGCTAAAGTAATAAAAAATCCATAAAAATTCATAAAATTGAAAAATCAACTTTGGGGACCTTAGCCAAGCCTAGGGAACCAATTTTGACCAAAAAACGATTTTTCATATTTTCAGTATTTTTACGTATTTTTTATTTATTTATTTTCAAAAATTAATATAAAATCCATAAAAATTCATAAAATTGAAAAATCAACTTTGGGAACCTTAGCCAAGCCTAGGGAACGAATTTTGACCAAAAAATAATTTTTCATATTATATATATTTTAATTTTTTTAAAAAAAAATACAAAAATATTTGAAAATTTTCAAAAAATAACATTTGAGGCCAAAAAATACACAAAGATAGTTAATATTTTTATTTTAAATCTATTTTCATATTGGCCATCGCAAATTCAGAAAAATCCAATTCGAGTCACGTGTTCCTTCACGAGTATAATCTCGAATCGGGCCTAAAAAAATTTAATTTGAGTCAACTTATTTTTAACTTTCACTTTTTATGAGTTGTGACATTGTCTTCTAATATTTTAAATTTTCATCTTGGCCCAATTATACCCAGAATGACTTAATTTTGCAAAAGGGCTTTAATTAAATTATGCATTATTTTCAGCGACAAGAAATGAGCTTAAATTTGACATGTGGTAAATTTTGATGTGTCAAAAATTGTGAGGAGATTTGGACTTAAAGAAATATATTTTTTCAGGGACTGAATTGTAAATACTTAAAATTCAAGGACTAAAGTGCAAATACCTAACTCTTGAAGGATTATTTTACAAATAATAAAAAGAAAAGTTAGTGGATAAATTAGAATAGAGAAGGGAAGATGAAGAAGATGAGATGAAGAAGAGAAGTTGGAGAAGAATGGATGGAGAAAATAAGATAAGAATAGAGAAGGAAAGATGGAGATGAAGAAGAGTTAGTAGAGAAATTAGAATGGAAGATAAGAATAGAGAAGGGAAGATGGAGATTAAGAAGAGTTAGTGGAGAAATTAGAATGGGAGATAAATATGGAGAAGGGAAGATGAAGATGAAGAAGAGTTAGTGGAGAGATTAGAATGTGGGATAGAGATGGAGAATGGAAGATGAAAATGAAGAAGAGTTAGTGGAGAAATTAGAATGGGAGATAGAGTTAGTGGAAAAATTAAAATGGGAGATAGATGAGTAGGTTATAAAAGGAGAAAGAAGTGAGCTTGAGAGAGGATTCTGGGGAGAGAAAATTTGAAGTGTTTGGGAGGATTTTTTTGGAGAGAAAATTTTGGATGTTTGAGAGAGTTTTGGGAGATTGAAGAAAAATTTGAGAGAAAGAAAATACCAAAAGAGAGAGAATTTTGAAGATGATGGGAGTTCAAAGCTAGGGATTATCATCACAAATTCCTTCATCGATCAATATAAATCAAGAGTTCATCCTCGTCAACGAGCAAGCAAATTCGAGCTAAGTGTTTTTATTTATTCATTTGTTTATGGTTTTACTTGCAAATTAGCACAAATTGTATACACTTTCTCCATCTCCTCTTTTTTTTTTTCATATTTTATGTCAGGAGAAGGATATCTCTACGTCAACAGCAAAAATCTCGTAGATATGCAAAAATCGGCCCAGACAAGCTCCTAAGCTGTCCACCGATTTCTCAACTGATCTGTGACTAAAAGTCCCTCTTAATTCAAAAGAAACTCTCTATATTGGGAACATAGAGAGCGAAAATCAATTATAGAAATCCCTCCCAAAAAAATGGGAGATAAGTACTATTTCCACTCTTCTGGTTTTAGGTGCAGATTAGCACATATTTTGTATACTGACATTTCACTCTATTTTATGTCAGGAAGCCGCAGCTTTATATCAATGGTCAACCCTATGGAAGCACAAAATCGGCTTGGAGGAGTCCTCAAGCGCGCACAAATTTCAAATTGTTGAATCAATTCGTTGTATTTTATTTTAAAGAATTCATACCCCAGAATGGAGAGGACAAAGTCCATCCGCAATTTAAATACCTGCACCATAAATCCCAAAGGGAAGAGCCAAGCCAATGCTTAGCCTCCCATTGGAGGTTTTTACTTACAGTAGTTAAATACCTGCAACTTAAATACCTGTACCTTAAATCCCAACGGGAAGAGCCAAGCCAATACTTAGCCTCCCATTGGAGGTTTTTACTTACAGTAGTTAAATACCTGCAACTTAAATACATGTACCTTAAATCCCAAAGGGAAGAGCCAACCCAATGCTTAGCCTCTCATTGGAGGTTTTTACTTACAGTAGTTAAATACCTGCAACTTAAATACATGTACCTTAAATCCCAAAGGGAAGAGCCAAGCCAATGATTAGCCTCCCATTGGAGGTTTTTACTTACAGTAGTTTAAATACTTGCATCTTAAATACCTGTACCTTAAATCCCAAAGGGAAGAGCCAAGCCAATGCTAGGCCTCCCATTGGAGGTGTTTATTCACTGTCATATACTTCCTATAATTTAATTTTTGAATCATCAGACCCAAAAGATAAGTAGGTTGTAATACTGCACAGAAGTCGTTAACACACTCCTTCTTTCGGCTTCAGGGAATCTTTAACACTTAAAAAAATATAACAAATAAAAATATATACCATCCATGCATCCTATTTAAAAAGTGAAAACACAAAAGAGAATACCCTACTATAGCCTTAGGAATAAACCAAGCCTGAGTTGCCGAATTAGGATATCCATGAAATTAAGGTACCGAAAGGGCATTAGTTTTAATTAACTAGTGTAACCAAGTCCCCGAGCTCCTAATCTCTGGTTCGCAGGAATAAATTAGTTCTCCCGCTAATTTATTTAGGTTTCTAATCGACCTACCAAGAACGATTAGTGGCGACTCCAAATTTTAAAATCATTTAAACAAAAACCAAAGTTGCGATTCGGTAGGGCTTGGGAGGGTCCGCGTTAGGTTAGTCAAATCTAATTAACCTAATAATCCGTTAACCCCTTTTTAAAATTTAAAATTTTTTTTACAGGGTCGCGACAATGTATTTGTATGATAGTTTGTTTTCATTGGGTCTTCCACATGCACTAGATAATGTATATAATATCATATTAAAGCAGAGCATGTACTTAGTAAGTGGCACCCTGGTGGATACTACAACTCTATTTGGGTCGTTACATGACAGACATCCGACGTCTATGTCATCAATTTTCGATAATTTTGGTTGAAAGGACTGAATTAGTACAAATATAAAAAAAAATTATGACATAATTGACCAAAAAAAAATTTAGGACTGAATTAGCACAGTTGCAATAATTTTAGCATTTCATTGGTAATTTCCTTGATTTGTGTAAGTCAACGAATTGGATTATTCAATTTGATTAGTAACTGATAAGATCTTTCTGCTACTCAAAGCATCCCAAGATGATAAAAATTATGATGCTATGGTTTATGTTAGGTTAATCTATCGTCCATAACTATAATAATCTTCAGGGAAAAGTACCAAAAAAAGTTATGAACCTATTGCATCGATACTAATTCAGTGTTAAAATTTTTAATTGGACCAATTTAGTCCTACTTTTACATTGGTACTAATTAAGTCCGTCCACCAATTTTGGCCGAAAATCGCTGATATGGACGCTAGCCTTTCTACGTGATATGGCTACCGCTAATATGGACATTTTTTAATAATAATTTTTTGAAAAAATTATTTTCAATTTTTTTTTTCACTTTGGCTTTGACCAACGAGAGCTAACTCAGTGGACGAGGTAGCCCTCACCTAGATCTGGCAAAGGTCGTGACCCTCAAGGGCTTGCTGGCCCTTGCTAGTGCTGATGAGGGTTGGTTGGCATTTGCCCAGTGGCTAGCAAGGGTTGCTAGCGACTCTCGCCGGCCAAAGCCAAAGTAAAAAAGCAAAGAAAATAATAATTTTAAAAAATATATTATGAAAAATATCAACATTAATGTCAATCATGCCTATAAGACGATCGTCATTCACGTTAGTGATTTTCAATCGAAATTAGTTGGGTGGAATGAATTGGTACTAATGAAAAAGATTTATGATTAAATTGATCCAATTGAAAAGTTTAGAATTGAATTGGTATCAATACAATATGTTTAGGCCTTTTTTTAGCACTTTTCCCATAATCTCCATTAATCGTATTTTGAAGCCCAAAAAGAACCGGCGTAAATAAGATTATGACACGATAAGAACATTCCTCGCGTCTAATCATCACTTTGCAAGTTGTAGTGTCCTACCCTTGTGGCACTTTCCTCCCATGGAATGTCAGAGGTCAAAGAGTTCCCACTTCAAACTTCAACAGTTACAGATTTTTACATGCGTTGTCTTTGATGCTTTGGTCAGAAGGACAACACGGGAGGGAAGCATTTGTCTTGTTTTGTGTCTCTAACGTGAGTAGGTATGACAATTTAAATCGTCCTTAGACTCCCAACAGCCAACGCTAAATGGGCCGAAACGAGTCAATTGTGAGGCCATGCACGTTGGGCGTGCTCGAAAGGATCTATCTAAACCGTCCTTCCTACGTTGCCTTATAGCCCATTTACATACTTCTTTTGTACCATAGTATCTTTCATAAGAGGGATAATAGTATTTTGCTTTAGACTACATATATTTTTGTTCGCACTGTTTTTTTTTTTGACACGTTTGAAATGTTATTTCAAATTTTCTGAAAATCATGAAAAAATTTGTTAGTGAACCTACGTGTCAACACTTGAATGTTATGAAATTTCTGGAAATTCGGATTTAAAAAGAATTCAAAGTGAGGGAGCCACAAGATTAAGATTAAATGGAATGTAAACAAATTAAAGTCAATCTAGGCATGCCTTATTATTTAACGCTCTCATGTTAGTGAGGATTAACATAAATTTAAAATAAAAAAAAAGGACCTGGAATTTTTATCCCTAGGACAACTAGAGCACATAATGTCGTAGGGGACAAGTCTTAAACTTAGTGTACATATGCCAATTTAGTTTCAAAATTTTTCAATTTTATCAATTTGTTTGTAAATATTTCTGTGAAATTCTAATGTAACCCTTCTAATCAATTTTCCCCCAAAAATCACTTACGTGACCTTGTGTCGTATAGGATGGTCGGCAATAACCAAACTACCACATCACCTACTTCCTTTCAAAAATTGATTGAAAGGACTGAATTAGAATTCTGCATCAAGATTTAGAAATGAATTTAGATATGTATCATAAATTTAGGACTCATTGAGTAATGCCTTACAAAAGACATAAACCTATGCCAAGGGGACAATTTTGTCTAATTTTTGTTTTATCGTGCTTAAATAAGTGAAGAAAACCATATCATTTTCTTTGCACTTTTCAATACTCCTTATCGAAAGCAATAACGAGTGGGCTAGATCATCTTATCAATGCAACGTTATATTGCTCTAGCATCTATTAGATCATTCGGTCCATAATGACACACCATCGTTCATTTATATGCTCTGGGCACTTTGTCAATCGACCCATGGGCGAGATGTGCAATGTGAATCGACATGTTGACGATCGTAGGCGCTTGTCGACCATTGAAGTAGAAGAAGCCAAAATTGTCCTAGAGCATAAATGCGTGCCTTTTCGTTTGCACGTTTGGAAAGTCCCGCTCAAAAACTATTCCGTGGAAATAAATTTTGTGTAATTCCGTTAGGGAATCGAGAGTTTGTGCCAATCGTCCACCGACAAAATTTGTACCTTCATATTTTTATATTTGCCTTTTGTTGTTACTCTGGAAGGATTAGAAGTCCAACGTGGTATACAATCCAATATGATCTTCTTGAGCTAGGTCGGATTAAGATGAATATAAAAGGGCGCAAACGAGGCAAAGATATCTTAGTGGCTTGAAAGGGCGGGAATCAGACGGAGTTACCCCCACAAGGCGTTGAATAGATAGGGAAAAATAATAAAAATAATTTTAAATTTATTGCAATTATGTCAATTCAATTCTAAACTTAAAAAAATAAATCACAAAAAATTAAATAATTAATGCAACATTATTTAAAAAGTCCATGTCAACGCCGGTCAGATGGATTGAATTGGCACAAATATAAAATATTTATGATTTTTTTTTGTGTCAATTTTGCCGTTAAGTGGCCTTCTCCAATTACCAATTATTGTCACAAAAAAAATGAGAAGTAAGTCGGGGAAATGAATAGAAACAATGCAAAGCAATACTCTTGGCCTGTTTTCCCCTTTCCTTGTGGCCCCAAAAGAACTGTATTTGCTAGGGTTGCGTACGAGTTTGACCTTCGAAGTTTTACTGCTTGTGCGATTTAATCTTCTAACTTTTTTTCCTCCACGATCTACGTCTTTTAAGTTGTCTAAATTGTGTAATTGGATCCTCCACCTAAGTTCTCGTCAGTTTGATAATGTAGCATGGCCGAGGTGGCAAAAGTTAGTAAGCATCTTTGTATCATTGTTGTGTGTGCACATGCACGCTCATGAGAGATAATAACTCTAACCATCAACATAGTGCGAGGAAGTTGGCGACTCTCATCGAGGCCTGCCATGCTCTAATTGATTTGTTTCAAAGTGGGTGATTTTCATCCTAAAATCAATAACCGTATGTTAGGAATCGATTCCATAGAATAAGAACTATGACTCGCGCGCTTGTTCCATGAATCTACTTGAGAACCAAATCATTGTTGTGATCTAGTTCCCAAATGAGTCTATATAATCGGTTCTATCGAGAACCAATATCAATTAAATGGGACCAACCAATCATATGGCATACGTAGCAATGCCATAAATTTTAATTTGGTGCTTCTTTATGAGCTTAAAAAGGAGAACTGTGATGTGTCGATATTGTTATATCAGTTCGTCACTGGTTGAGTTGACTCCTTTCATAGGTTCTAGAACATTGGGTAGTTCAATTCTTCTTGAAAAATATGCACTCTGAGATGGGGACTGCACCTACTAAATTATACGGATCCCCATAAACCTTTGATTCTAGGCCCAATATATGTGGGGGAACTAATGAGATTTTCAATATCTCCTTCAAGTGACGAGGAGTAAGCAGTCAATTGGGTTCTTCAAAGCAAGTAGGATCTTGATATTATATAAATAGGTTCGATCCGATTGATCCGACGTGGTTCTTACGTGGAACCATGATCGGCACGATACTTTCTAGTTTTAGCAAATCGAAATCGGAACTGAACTAATATCAGGTGAGAATCATCCAAAATCAGCCGGTTCGATTTGGTCAAGTTCAATTCGGGTTTGTCTTCTGTTTTATATACACACTTTTTTTTTTAAATTACGTACATAGTACTCACTAGGTTTTCAAAATCCAATCTTGGATCCATTTAAAAGAACTTCTCCCAACTAAACTTCTTCAGTACAGAAATTTTGCCGGGGGCGGGTTGGTTGAAAAGATATCAACAAAGGCTGCGCTGGCCCGAGCCCCACCCCAGCTTCAGAGAATTCAGTTCTGAGCAAAAAGATGAACCACTCTTTCGGCCTTGGCTTCGGCTTCTGCGTCAGCTTCGCACCAAAGATGAGATTTTTCACCTGAAAAGCTCGGCGAAAAGCCGCATTGTCCAGCCATGTCCCGCTCGTTGCGTCTCCCCTTCGACCCCGCGACGACCCGTCGAGCCGCTTGGCCTCGCCCCTATCTTCGTCGTCTCCGACCCCATTCTCTCTCCTTCCCGCCGTTTTCTCGCCGTAGACGCAGAGATTCAGGAGAGAGATGCGAGGTTTCCAGTGCCGGCGTCGCGCCTTTCCCGGTTCGAGTTAGATTGAACGGGGATCGTATTGGGGACGACCAGGAGGCGGGCGGCGGCGGCGGCTGCGATGCCCAATTCGTTGAGGTGATTGGCGTTGGCAGTCGAAAGGACGCTGTTCTTGATTTCTGCTTGGACTCGCCTTTTGGATTCGAATCCGTGCGTTTCTGGTAATACCCCTTTTTGTTCTTTTCTTATTCATCTTCTTTGAATTATAGTGACACTTCAATGCTCTGTTTGGTGATAGTTGAAAGAATGGATGTTGTATGTGTAAAAAGCTTCATTTGGATAGGTTCGTTCTTTGTAAGTTATGAAAGTATTTCGATGAGGATAAGAGTCTCACGTTGAAGTGACATTTGCGAAATGAAAATCATCATAAGTTATGAACTTGTGGTTAAGTTATATGTAGGACTCTCCTTTAAAAAGTGGTAGTCTGTTCGGAGCTTTCTATGGCCTATATCACTGTTTGACATTGTTGGACTTGGATCCATTGAGGTGGTAGTCCGTTGGAGTTGCTTACCCAGTAGTTTGGAGTCCCCAGATGATGGCAATCACACGATTGAGTTGCTGAAGATCGCACGTTTAGTGTTGTCAATAATCATTGGCGCATGTCAAAGTGCACATTATGAAATTCAATAACAGTTGACTTGTAGAAGGTTGCATGTTCAGCTTAGTTGATAATCAGGATAGTTTTTCAGTTTAATTTCTACTGCATTTAGCAATCATATATTACAACACATGTTTTGCTGGACTAGATAGATTTTTGGTAGATGCCAGGATCTTCGATAGGGAAACTACCATTGTCGTAACTTAGGAAGGGAACTTTGATTTTATTTAGCAAAGAAAGTGGCGACTTCCAGATCAGATAATTTTTCTAGTGATTGAATGCTTTCATTGGTGATGTTCTTGATTAAAAAGTGCCGGGTTGATATTCTAGAATATTCCTATTTTTTCATGTGATATTCCTGTACATCATCTAGAAAGCTACTATTTCACAGGAATATTATAAGGAATGATCCAACAAAGGTGCAACTACAGCAACGAACGCTTGACAAAGGTTCAATTTCTGGTTCTCTGCACTGATTCTATCATTTCTCTTCGTATTATTTGTTTCTTTAGATTGGTTTCTAATCCCATACGGTCTGTTTAGTGATAAAACAGAATGGCTGTTTAGTGTTTGGAAAATTTCATGTCGAAGGATGAGTGGTTTTCAAATTTTGGAAATCTTCTGTGTTTTTCTGGGAGGATCTCTTCGCTTCTGTTTATGCAATTTTTAAGTATAGCAAAGGCTCCATTATGTTAAAAAGCCTTTCTCTGTGATCTCTATACCTGTGTAATTTAAGGGATTTAGCTTCTAAATGAGGAAATTAGAGACAGCATTATAAAGACATCAAGGCTTTTTAGTTTCAAGCCCCATGAAAATTAAGGGAATCAGCCTCAAGTGAATGCTCGTGCTTCTATAGAAGTAACAGATCCCTGATCAGTAACTTTGGAATTTATTTAGATGATGGACTTTTATCTGGTTCCCTCAAATTTTAGTTTTGCTGGGTTATGGATTTAGATGTTGGTTGTCTATTGCACTTTAAGTGTAGAGTGCAAAAAACAAGTGAATGAGCTTTAGCTTCACAGCGGGGCTACTGTAAAAATTCACGTCTGATAATGATACTTTGTGGTGGTGCTCTGTCATTTTCAGTGTGGCAGTTTATATTGAACCATCTTTGGGGCATGTTCGGGGAATTATTTGCATAAACATTTCCTTTCTGCTGATTATATCATCAAATCCCCCCCCCCTTTTTTGTTGCAGATGCATCTCCCAGTCTTGTGGAAGCTCCAGATATCATGCAGTCTTCTCCGAAGGCTATAATTCTTGTTTGTACATTCCTCAACTTTAAGTTAGAACTCTTTCTTTGTGAGGATTCTGTTATCATTCTGCTATGCTTTCTATATAATGAATATGATATGGTATACCCTCGATGCACTTTGAAGGTTATAATGGTTTATTTTCTATGAGTTCCGATAATTACAGCTGCACATTTTATTGTCTTGTTTCTCCATTTTTTCTTACAAAAGAATTCAGCTGGAAACATCCTTTGTGGTAGATTAGACCCTTTATCTTTAAGACTTGGTCCATGACCAATTCTTATTCTATGAACCCTGCATCCAAATATCAAGACTCTCTTTTTCTATATATGTGCTCTGAAACCAAAATCTTTGATGAATTAAAGATTGCATCTAGATTAACCATTGGAGCAGAATGCACGAGTATAGAACAGTTCTCATTATAAAGTGCACATAGGGTATGCCATCGTATTAGAAATTAAGTTGCTTAAAATATTTTAACAGGACATGCCTTTGCATTGTGCTTACAATATTTTAAGTCTACCTTACATCCTTTTTTTCAGCAAGAAAATATCATATAATGATTTTGTTAATGCTTTTCCTTAAATTTTTTGTGCTGCTGCTGATGTTCCCTCTTTTCTCCCTTCTATTGATAGGTTGCTAGTGCAGGATATGGCTCGGATCATACTATAGCCTTGGATGTTCTGAGACGAGTCAAATCTGCAAATGGATTTGCAGTTGCTGTTTTTCTGAAACCTTTCAGCTTTGAAGGAAGAAGGCGGCAAGATGAGGTGACATCTGCTTTTGTACATATCATGCTCAGTATACCAAAAACATGAATTGGAAAAGATTAAAGAATGTTATGGAGCGGAACAATGATGGGTATAGATTTGTTGGATCCTCCAAATAAGGGTTTATTGCTAATCTTGCAAATGACTGAGGAACAATGATGGGTATAGATTTGTGGGAAAATTCCAAATAAGGGCCTGAAGTGCCTTTGTTTTCTAAAATAAGGGCTTGAAGTGGACTTTGTTTCCAACAAGGGCCTAAAGTGTTCTTTTTGTTTCGAAAAAGGGCCTGATTGAAGGGCGTTTTTGTCCTTTTACTTTTTTGAATTTTTTTCTATTTTTTTTTATTCTTTTTCCCTTCTTCCCCTGCCCCTCCCCTGTGTCTTCTGCAACCGTGGAAGCCTTCATCTTCTTTGACCCCGATGTCTTCTGCAACGCTTTGACGGCTTCCTAGCGGGAGTGCAGCGGGTGGCCAAAGCAATCACCGACCATGAGCATGGCAGCTAGGATGCCCCCGATGCCGGTCCCGGTGAGGATGTCGAAGAAGTCGCGATGGAGGCCTGGGTCGTCGGTCCTAAGGTGGATCTGATCCTCGAGGCGGACGAGGGCGGCGTCGGTGATAATGCAAGTGGTCCCGCCGCCGTCGATTCAGAGGAGGCCGATCCAAAAAAGAAAAAGAAAAAGAAAAAGGGCATAGAGAGAGAGAGAGAGAGAGAGAGAGAGAGAGAGAGAGAGAGACAGAGTTTGCTTCAATCTGAAACAATGGATGCCCCCAAAAGACAATCTTTGTATCTCCAAGCAACTGATATACAAACCTTGCAAGGCAATCTCTTATATCCATGATTGAACAGACAGAAAGAGAGAGAGGGAAATGGAGGAATTTGTTGTTGAGGCCCTACTGAATGGTGACGACGGAGCACAAAGTCAAGCCACTATCAAGCTTAGCAAACTCAACAGCAAAAAGAGGCACAAGTTGGCCGACCGCGGCATGATTCCTCCATTGGTATCCATGCTTCACTTGCAGGACATCGGGACCACTGAAGCTTCTCTCTTCACTTTGCTCGCCCTCGCCTTCGGCAGCGAAACGTATCACCTTCTATCAGTTTCAGAATTATTTCAGATGCAGAGGACTGATGAACCGAGGCCTCTGTTACGTAGGCCCCCAAGCGCACCCGCCTCCTCTGCATCGACGGTGGCAGGACCACTTGAATTATTGCCGGCGCCGCCCTGGTCCGCATCGAGGATCAGATCCGCCTCAGGACTAACGACCCCAGGCCTCCGTCGCAACTTCTTCGACATCCTCGCGGGACCAGCGTCGGGGCATCCTGGCCAACATGCTTGCAATTGACGACGGCTTCGGCCGCCCGCTGTACTGTCGCCAAGAAGCCATCGAAGGGTTGCGGAAGACCTCGGGGTTGAAGAAGATGAAGGCATCCACCGTTGCAGAAGACGCAGAGGAGGGGAGGGGAAGAAGGAAAAAAGAAAAGAAAAGGGGAAAAAATTAAAAAAAGTAAAAAGACAAAAACACCCTTCAATCAGGCCGTTTTTTGAAACAAAAAAAACACTTTAGGCCCTTATTTGAAACAAAGTCCACTTCAAGCCCTTATTTGAAACAAAGTCCACTTCAGGCCCTTATTTGAGAAAATAAAGTCCACTTCAGGCCCTTTTTTCCAAATAGGGGTTTATTGCTAATCTTGCAAATGACAGATTTTTCTTTTTTGCGTTTATGGTTGGTGTTTTAACACTTTCGTCTACACAATTATTCCACAGGTCAAAGATTTGGTTGACAAACTTAAAGAGCATACAACTTTTTGCATAAGTGAGTAATCTTTTCTGTCCTTTTATGGATAACATTCTTAGACATTGTGATAAAATAAGATTTAGTTGTCTAGAGTTACTTTGACTGCCAGTTGTCTAATTGATAATTGCTTGTGAATTTCATCTGGAATTGTCCTGAGTTAAAGTGGTTTGGGATTATTGAGGAGGTTTCTAGAACGAATCATACTATTGTTCCTCAGTCTTAAAATGGGTTTTAGTAATATAAGATAGCAGAGGACTTAAGAGAGCGTTCGGTCGAAGACGCAATTATATTATTTCCAATATCTATTTGTCATTAACTTCTGTCTATAGATATACTAAGTTATGTTGACTCATTTTGCTCAATCTGAATGTAAGAGGTGTACAATGGGAGGAACTAACCATCTATCGTTTAGAGCTTCAGTAAGAAATTTAATTTGATGTCTTGTGGTAAATCCATTCAAATGGCCTTATGACTGCTCTCTCTATAACCTTCCTCATTTAACTTCAACTTCATAACCTGCAGATCTCATCAATTGAAACTTTCTTATTCTAAATTTCCTCGTCATTACTAATAGTCACTGCTTTAGCTCAAGAGGTTCCCACTTATGGAATGTAATCTTGCAGATATTGACACTGACCTGCTCCTTCAAAAAGATTTGGTTACACTTGATGAGGCTGTGAGAACAGCAAATAATGCGGTTCTCTTGGCTATAAATGCTATCTCTATTCTTACATCTGTAAGTTTCCTTTTCTGGTTCATTGTCTCTCTCCTGGAATGGGTGATTTTGTGTTTCATTTTGTATCACCTGCTATTTTCAGAATGTCCACGAGAAGCATTTAGACTTGATGCAGAACAGTATGAAAGAACTGAATATTACTGAGGTCATGGAAGTGAGTTCCAATACATGCTCCTGTTTATATCTAATTCTGACGATTCCTGTTTTCCTTTCTCATTGTTGTCTCACTACTATCTGCAATTTGTATACTCTCTCTAGGACATGATATAAGAAGTCATTATTTGCCCTACATTACAAACCTTTTATTTTATTTAATATTTTCACTTTTCATTGATATGGCTTTGCAACTCTGTCAGGCCCTGGAAAGATGCAAAGAAGGAAAGATTGGATTTGGTAGTGGTTACAACATCCAAACCTCAATTTTGCAAGCGATATATGACTGTCCATTTCTTAGTGCTGGTGTTGAGGTAATGATGATGCTCATTTACTTAATAGGAAAGAAATTTAAATCAGAACTTGGTGTTTCAAGTGCAGCGGGCAGCTCTTAAATTTGGATGCCACCTCGAACAGAATACTAATTTTATGGCCAAGTAACAATTGCTACATTAGTGTCCCAAGCCCTTCCCATCCCCTCCGTGGAAAAATAACAACAATGAAGTACTAGTTTGTGATGAATTTAACTGTCTTCTTTTCTCACATGCTGCTTTAATTAGCTGCTAAATGTTTGCTACCCCTTATTTCCCCTGTTCTTTGGTTACAGGATTTTAATGGGATAGTCATATGCATCCTAACCAGTTCAGGTGGCAACCAACTCAATCTAAAAGCCTTTCTGGAAACTTTCCGTCAAGTTACAGGATACCAAAAGGAAGTTATTGTTTCCGTGGTTCAGGAGCCTACTTTGGAGGCGAATGTGCTGGTAACAACAGTTGTTACTGTAGGGTAAGAGTCCTAATGGAATATCAAAAGCTCATTGAGTTGCACATGCAGTAGGTGTGTTATCTAATTTGAACTGGGTTCCACCGTATCAAAAAAGGACCATCAACTTGCCTTCATTGGAATAAGGCAAATAAAGCTCTTGATTAATGACACTACTCCAGCTTTATAGAGGCTTTAGAATTCAATGGTCATTCTTAGCTCTGTTGATGCCTGTAGAATCTGTGAAATAATCATGTTGGCATTGTTAGACATTTTGGCTCAGTAGTCATCACTTCCACTCATTTTGAACAGGAATAAGTCTCTTGCTGGGACCTAATTTTTTCCCCCCCTTTCATCTTTCTGCAGTTTAACTTGGTAGTGAGTCAAGTAGAGTTTTTTCTGTAGTTGGATTGGAATGAGCGAGTGGTTTTACCTTCCTTCTTTCTACCGTTAGCATCTCTATCAGCAGAAACTTTGGTATCACCACTTAAGGAGTTGCTGCCGAAGTTAAGTCTCTTATTTTTGAGTTTTTGACTTCTGTTCCATGTAATCAGTCATGGAGATCGGAACCCTCAGAAGAGTAGCATATTGTCCAGACTAGCTCAAAGTTTCCCTTTTGTCTTCAATCTTTTCGGAAAGCAACAACCACAATTGGACGGAAGTCAGGGGAAAAGTTCATTTGAAACTGCAGATCCTTCTCAAGTGACAAATGTGCTAGACTTAGACGAAGTGCAAAGTGGTGTAGCTGTAAATGGTAGAGGACAAGGATTTGTGTTTAATTCTGGAGAGCCTGAATCATCGGCCAAAATAGAAAACAATGAAATCCATTCATCCAGGTTTGAGAGCTTTTTCGTCACGTCAGCTTTAGTTGTCTAGCTATTAAACCATAAATCTTATATCCCTTCTTTTGATGGACTCAATGCAGAAGATATGAGCAAGGCGAGTTTCGACTCTCAGAGAGTAATGCAGAGCTGCGAATTTTGGATGATCGACTTCCTGAAGGTAAAATATGCAAGCATTATTGCATTATATCCTTACTGGACTCTATGTGCTGGTAATAAGGAAATAATCTTAACAAGCAAAATCTGAATGTGGTGCATGTTGTCTTCCTCAACTTGCTTGTTAGACTCTATATGTGAATTTTCTTAACTAAATTGGTTAAACAATGCACTCTTAGGTACTCCATCCTTTCAAAGAGAGCCACTTAACTCTTGGAACTTCACACCTGGATATGAGGTGGCACGGGAGTGGGCAAGAGAAAGGGCGCATGACTCTTCCAGTTCAATGCTTAATACCATGAGCGTCTTTCAGCTTCCAATTGGTGTAAAGCCTTCGAATGAGCTGAAAGACAGTCAGAATATTGCAAATTCAGCGCAAAATGGAATTCAGGAAATTGAGAATGTTGCGGAAGCCCAACCAGCTGATGATTCAAGTGTGTCGTCTTGGAGTGGGTTGACCAATGTAGGGTTTGGAGCGGTGAAGGATTTCTATGATGCTGCATCAACGTTGATACAGGGAAAACGTCCAGATATTCACCAGAAACAAGGAAATCTTTCTGCTCGTGCAGCATCGATGTTGGTAATCTTTTTACTTCTAATCATACTAGAAATTGTTTTGAGCTGTGTTTTGTTTTGTTTTGTTTTGTTTTGTTTTGTTTTTTAAGTTTTGCCTTAAAGTTGGCACAAGAAGCATCTTATGCATCCAGCCAGAACAACATTCTATTTTCTTGATCTTGAAGAGTGATCAAGAGAAGTAACTATGTTGAAGAAATGAAATATATCTTTTTTTGAACAATTCTGAATGAGCACCTCTTGCTTCCAAATATTGTTGTTTTCTAAATTTTTGATACAGTGATAATCTAATTAAACTGAAATTGCCTTGCTTGGATTTGGTATTGAAGATGAACAGAAACTTATTTCAATATGAGTTTTGATCTTATCTGAATAGCAATGAATATCAGACCTTTTTTAGTTTTGTGAGACCATGTTATCTTATTATTGCTCTTATTTTTCTGCTGTTCTTGTAGTGTTGTTTATGTTTTGTAATAATGTTAACCTTTATGCTTGTGATTTTATTTTTTTCGCTATTTATTTCTGTCATAGATTAGTAACGCAGACCTTTAAGGCGTGTGATGGATCATAGGGAACAAGACAGATCGTGTCCTCTAATTTTTAAGCCTTGTTGTACTTGCTGGAGAAACTTCCAGCTATTCCAGTTTTCCCATATGATTGTCCCATTTCACTACAATTGATTTCCTTGCAATTTACATTGTGTAACTGGAACGTTTTCTTTAAGAATAAGTTTGATTATATATCCTTCCATAGTAATGTACTATGTAATAAGAGGTCACAATTCAACATGATCGCACCCTCTGTATTTCTCAACAAGAATCGGTAACTAGTTACAAAGACCATGGTAGTTTCCATTCAAGGTTCTAGTTCTACTGCAGGAAGCTGAGCGATATTCTCCAAAAACATGGAATCCTAATGTGGAAATGAAATATAGAGGAGGTATCTACCGAGGACGATGCCAGGGTGGTCTTCCTGAAGGAAAGGTACTCCACCTAAGAAGGCTTTGCTGTATTTATTGTCATACATGAAGAAAGCACATGACTGTGGTGCATGGATTAATATGTATAGGGCCGTCTGGTTCTTAATGATGGAAGCATATATGATGGTATGTGGCGCTATGGTAAGAGGTCAGGTTCTGGTACGTATTGTTTCAGCAGTGGGGATGTGTTCCAGGGATCCTGGAGGGATGATGTAATGCATGGAAAGGTTTGCCGAATTTCTATCCTAAATCATTTTGCGAATTTACAATTTCTAGTGTTATATTCCTGTTCAAGCCTGAATCTGTGTTGACTTGTGTAACAGCATTTAAATATTAAGCCTCCTCCATGTAACTACCTAAGCTATTGGATAAGTTGGTTGTGGTGTCGCAACTTCTAGATGATATTAGAACAATGGATCTTGCGTTCCAATTTCTGTTTTTATATGTCTGCCCATGTAATTCATTTCTACGATTCAGTCTTAGGTGAAATTTATAGCTTACGCATAAAGGAGAATGATAGAGCGTTAAGGCGCAACTCATGCTTTCATTTATGTAGTTAAATTTACGTAACAATGGTTCCACAATTTTCTACAACTTGTTATGTTCCAGAGTCGTTCCTTATTTTTCCTAGAAGCAAGCAATGTGCTTATTTTAAACCTTTTGTGAGAAATCACAAGTGTTTTGTCTGTAAGAATTATTTCTGTCTCATCAATTCTGCGCTATTCAGTCTTTTCTTTTTTCAGCTTCAAGGTAAATTGAGTTCCATATCTTTTACTTAAATCATGAAACCTGCAATTGTTAAGAACTCATTCACCAGAAATGAATATGACTTAGACTATTTAAGTTACTCTTTTTTTTTTTTGGTCGAAGACTATTTAAGTTACTCATTAGGCGACATAGTTATACCATTTAAATGCTCATGCAGGGGTGGTTTTATTTTCACACTGGCGACCGATGGTTTGCAAACTTTTGGAAGGGAAAGGCCAATGGTGAAGGGCGCTTCTACACAAGATCTGGTGATGTTTGGTTCGGCCAGTTTGAAGATGGATGGCGACATGGCCGTTTCCTTTGCATTGAAGTTAATGGAGATAGGTATTTGGTATTTTGAGTACAATCGGATTTTCTCTCATGGATGCTACTAACGATATGGCCATCATTCTCTAGCTTTTTGCGCCCCCCCGCCGGGGGGGGGGGGGGGGGGGGGGGGGGGGTGAAGGGAAATCATAACATGCTTCGGAGTATATTCCGAAGTATCCAAACCAACATGTCTATTTTAGTTTTTCTTATGCCTAATGTACTCAGAAATTTTTACTTTCTTTTGGTTGCTCCATATCCTTAGTGGACCCAGAAAAAACTAACCCTCCTGATAACCTTCCTAAACGATTGGGTGTTTATCAAGTTCTTTCCAGTTCGGAAAAACCAAGTCAACCCAACCCAAACTTGAAATATTTCATGCTGGGTTGGGTGAAGCAATTTTTCTTGCTTGTATCAGGACAATTGGAATATTGAAAATCAAGATATTAGTACTGCTCCTCCAGGATTCAAGTAATCGAATTCGATGTCCCCCTGTTGAAATATTGAATCACCAAAAGTACTATATTGTATTTATAATTAATATCATGATGTTCATGTAGTTTTCTAGAGTCCGCAGCATAATGCATGGCACAAGCACTCATTTGTCATTAAATGAGCCTGTCAGCTGTTATACTGGGCTGAGTGCTGGGCTGTATACCCAGAATCCGGATGTACCTGAGAACTGTGCTGGGGTACATCCAAATAGGCATGTATATCACTTATAGAATCAGCTTTAGTGTCCGTCATAGTGACTTTGCTGTCGATCAGTTTTGATTGTACAAATAATATTTGTTCTCTCTGATCTCAACTTGTTTTTCTATGAATTTGCTATGTATGCTGAGATGGCCAGGCTGATAACCTATTCTTTCTCCTATACCACTATTTATGGACAGGTACCTCGAGATCTGGGAGGAAGGTGTTCTGCTAAGCCGTAAGCAATTAGATTTGGATGATGATGTTTTATAGAGGTGTGGGAAGCAGGAAGCAGACGTGGATTAAGGGTAAGTAATCCGGCTGAAGCAGACCAAGAGTTTTGGTTTGCCCTATGGAGAAGGATCAATGTCACAAGTTGGGGTTGATGTCACAATTTCAGACATTTCCTCAGTATCAATCTTGTGTAGAGCATGGGTTATGACCGCATCTGTTTATTGATGGATGTATAAAAGGGCAAGTGATGACCAGCCTCTGTACAAGCAACGACCGGCCTCTGTACACTCAGATATCGCAGCTAAATTCAAGTTCCACCATACTCTTTCCCATCGACCTTAGTTTTGTTCACGGAAACCACATACTTGATTGTTGATCTTCAGTGGCCATGTGAAAATGGAACAATGCAGACAGCAGGGTGCCTTTAAAGTGCATTGATTTGGGAGAGAGATTCCTAGGTCATGGTTAATCTCTAAGGCTCCCAACTTGCAGTCAATCAGCAATGTAAAGCATTCTAAAATCAGTACTTCAGTTATTGACCTTATCAACTAGTGAGGGATTTTGCAGCTTAAAGAATAACATGGTGTGTTAGCGCACGTGTACATGAGAGAGAGAGAGAGAGAGAGAGGTGTTTCCGCGGGCGGCATAACTGTCGAACTTATGTATGTATCAATTGGTCAAGTTGGCATATTGGAGATACCAGAAGTTGGGGACAGATGGCCGGAAAGACAAGAAAGTAAACTACTGAACATATTGGGCAAAAGAGCTAACTCTTGCCCCCTTTTACTTGACCAGATAACCTCTTCTGACAATGATCGTCAGTGATATATATACTACCTATATCAATGATGGTTCCGGACTGATCATCACATGCGGCTGTGTGTACTCCGAGCTTCTTAAGAGGATTTGAACAAAATCATGCATGTGGTGCGAGCAGAACACAAAATAGTGCTAGAAAGTCCTCCCTTTCCAGGTTGAGGATTCATTAACATGTTTTGAATGGCACGGCCGCCATTATCAAAGATCGAAGGATCAGTTCTACATGAGTTGCTGACCTTCAAATGTGAGTTCGAGATAGTCACGTAGTTTCCTTCTTTTTTATTACATTTAAAAGGGAAAAAAAACGTGACCCTCGAGAGATGAGTCGTATGCCTCTACTAGCCTACATACAACTAAGAGCAATCTATCCCAGAAACTATGTCAGTGCATCAAGTGTGTCGGACTATCTATAGAGGTGCTAATGCGCACAAGGAATTTCTACCTTCTCTACCCGTGACTTGCATACCTTCGCTTCAAAAACATTTGAGTGTATTTACAACTCCATTCTAGAGTACCATGGATCATCGGACATTGTTCGCTGGTGAACCATACCATTGGGCATGGGCATTGTTTGCTGGTGAGCCATACTGAATGAGTGCTTCGAGACTGACAAGAAATGAAAAAATAGGTCAAAATAATGATTAGGAAAAATATGCAAAACATGATTGAGGGAATTAACCCACCAAGAAAAACTGACAAACATTCAAAAGACCCAAATTACCTGCATTTGTCCGGAACTCTCCAGGACAAATGGAGTGACCTCTTTAACCTTGGCGTTAGGGACATAAAATCTTTCCAATCCTCAAGCATCATCCTAAGATCATTAAGCTTGGAGTCCAGTCCAAAACAACAATTTGCATGCATTGTGCACACTTGATTTAGATCCTTACTGGGTTCACAAAGCCCCCCAAAGTACATAGTATCCAGGAATCTCATTTTCAATCCGATATCTGTGATGAAAGGATCGAATTTGATGAAGTTAAGGGCATCTTGGTCATGGTACCCTGGGTACATTGCCTGTGATGAGTACCAGAACTTGTAGAACTGAATTGTCCGGTTATTGGACTTCACAAAGTTAAATCCTCCATTGGGTTTGTTCTGAATATCATAAGGGTCGCCTAGGAAATGATCGCATGCAATCTGGAAATCTGCATCCTCAAAGAATCTCGGAAAAGGGTTCCTAAACCACAATATATCAGCATCCTGGATATAAAACAACCGAGACGGTATCAATGCTTGGAAAGATTGTTATAGAGGGAACAAAGTCACATCATCATCATCATCATTATTTTATTTCTTTTATTTGGGTGGGTGGAGGGGGAAGGGAAAGGGAGAAATGAGTTGGAATCTTTAGCAATGGGTTACTAGCATCTTCCCACACGCTATAGACCTTTTCTCCTCTTCAGACTTCAATGTACTTCATAAGCAAGAATATAATGTACTGAATTTTGTCTTGAGGCAGCAGATAACGACAGCTATAGGTAAATAGTGTGCTCATGTCGTCGATGGGTTTGATATTTCTTTCTTAGAAGGGAAGATGCTCTATTAGCAGCTAAAATATATTTGATGAAGCTCATCATTCGGCATTGGGAAGCAAGTCACCCAAGATTCTAATGTATTTCCAGCATTACAATTCAAACTTGTATACCAAGTTACAGACCAAGGGGTTGCGACCCATAGGCAAACTTAAATTACATGGAAAAAGATCCAAAGCCCCAGAAAATACCATGTGTCAACTGATTAGCTACTATAAAGCCCAGAAGAAAGTCTAAGCACAGGGGCAGCTTTCTTCATTCTCACAGGGCCTTCTATTTCTTGCCACCACACTACTAATTTTCTTGCCATTTGGCCTTCTAGAAAGGAGACCGCAGCAGTTGCTGGCTTTACAATCATTAAGTTATTAACAACTACCGATCTCTTGTTTTGAATTAGCTACAATGGTGTCCAACATCTGAAAGGTTGGACTAGAAATCCGAAGAAATGACAGACTGAATGTGGGGGGTAATTTGCACAACCACTACTAGACTTTGAAACAGATCTATACCAGCTTTTAGCCCTTGCATGAATTTCCTAGTCGCTGGATTCAGGGAAGCAGTGTTCATTTCCAGTTTTGGCACCACATACCAATGCAGTGTATAGTTCTAGAGTTAATTAATGAAAGACGAACTGTTCAACATTTAACTTAGTGGCTCATAGATTTATATACCATGATAGAAATTGTTCCTCCTATATACAATGAATTCTCTTTTATTTCCGGCGCTAGTTTGCATATGGGCAGGCACCACCCCTTCTCTTCATGCCTTTTAAGGACTTTTTTCCCCCCTACTCAGTTCTCCCAAAAGAATCGAATGGATAACAAACTAATAAGTCGAAAGGGCATCGCCATTTTATCCATCTTCTGTCATAGTCTACTGTTGCTATAGTTACTATTTTTCTTTATTTTGAGATGCAAAGTAACTGGTTGCATTAACAAGAGAACTGTGGTACTATCTTTCACAACTAAAACCAGGATTGTCCAGTTTTCTGTTACATATGTATGCTTTCCAGCAGAAACTAGCTTTCATCCTTAGCTAATAGCATCAAATTAGCCTAAGGGTCAGAACTATCAACTTCGTAAAAAATGAAGACTTCGTGAACGCTCCTAGCTTTTGATTAATTCACACGGCTGTACTGCACACTTACAACAAGTGAGGAGACACGATAAAGGCTGTCAAAGTCTCCAGACCAGCAATTAACCAATATCACCATACAATCATGTAACTATCTGAGATTGTTGGTTTCTGGACATTTTCAAATAAACTTTTAAGTCTAACTCTGTACCTCACGGGCTTTTCCTATTAATAAACTTCACCAACAGCAGTACATTGTGACAGGTACTTGTTCAAAAATAGGGGGCAGAAGGAATTCGTGCCTCCTTATGTCAATACCAGAGTAGTTCATTTTACTACCCAGCACATCCGCAACCGTCTTAGATAGGAGCTGTGTTGAGCATGGTATCTTAAGTTGGAGACTGTATATCAGTAGAGTGACATGTCTACACGTGGATTAGGCATAATACAAACAAAAGGTGAACTAGTTCTCACGTCTGAATCTATACTATAACGTACTAAAACACAAGTAAAATAGCTTCTTAACAACTCAAGCGCAAATACTATTTTTCTTGATGCATGATGATTGTTATCTCTCATTTCTTTCATCCATCAACAAACTAGCCCAAAATAATCAGTGATTAGTATTTGCCCAATCAAGAATCGAATATCTTGAGGTAAAATGTATATCAGAAAAGTGATGGATATTCACATACCGTGAAGATGAAATTGTACCCCATCTCAAGAATAGAGCGCAAGAAATCAATCCTCCTCCACATCATCTTCAAATAATCAGGAGTCATGAAGTATGCTTCTGCCGAGAAGTCAACTCCCTCAGTGGTTAGAGCAACACAGTAAGTATGCACAGCAACACACCGTAGAAAGGCCTTCTTGTCCAATGCTACAATCACCAGATGTTTTAAGAACCTACGAGTTCCGTCTCCTATTCTAAAGCTTTCGAGGAAAAGATCGAGGATGGAGTTGGGAGCAGCCCATGCTTCATTTAGGGTTGTCAAGATAACAGTTCTGTCTTCCATTGCAGCATCCTTTAAAACTTTTTCGAGCCTGTATTTCTCGGAATACTAAATACAATAGTTTTACCGAGAAATGAAGCACATTTAAATCCATCAGTGCATATGTAACAAAGTCATAAGACATAAGAAGAAAAAGCAAAGTGCACTAATTTTTTGGCGAAAGCTCATGTGGAACAGCGCTTGCTAGACTTTTGCCACGAGAGGTACTTCCATTTTGGCACTTCTCACATCAAGCTTATCAACACCTTCAGCATAGCAAGGAACTTATGGGAACTTAACATGCCCCTCAAACTCGTGATAATAAGATATGCTCAAAACATGTCTACTGCTGTTTGGGGAAAACAGAAGGTGGAGATGACTATTAAGGAGCTCCAAAGAGTATGGCGCAACACTTCAAAAATTTAGCTGCCAAACTAACACTAAACTGCATCATTTCCCTACAGAAGAGAAGCTAAAGGATGGACAACTTCAAGCAAGATTATAAACTAAACTGCCGTCCAGCTGGTGTGGAGCTAGATAGCAGCGAACTTGAATATCTCTAGGTGAACTTCTGTTCAAGAAAGATTATCAACTAAATTTGCATTCCGATGTCACTTCATCAGTCTTCCACAGTTAGTACAGATATCGCTAAATCACATACGGCTGAACTTCGTGGCGTCTAAGGCCACTTCAACTCTATACTGACACAATAAGATAGAAAAGCTGCTAAAATATCTTCTGCGTTATGCACCTACAATATCAATAGAATTCTCAAAAGCAGAATGTAGCTATTCACCACAGCGATCAGTCGAGTTGATTCTTTTCGTAACATAAAGTTTCACTAATAGGGAAAACTGTTCAAGTTCACCGCGATCAGTTCGCGGATATTCATACAATTTCATTTCACAATCAGGAACTGAAACGTCAAAGCGGCAACCAGCTTGACTACGAAAAGGAAACCTCAAGGCAGAGCGCCAGAATCCAAAGACGAAAATCACCAATCCGCCAGAAAACTCAGCGAATCAACAAGCTACTTTAATCCGCAGAGCCAAACAAAACACCGAACGCACACTTGCCACGGAACAGCAGGACCAAACTCACCCGAGAGGAGGCGCTAGCTTCGAGGGAGCTCTCGACTTTGGCACCGTACAGGATCAACCAGTAGAGCGAGAGGAAGAGGAGGAGGAGGAAGCAGACGAGAAGGTTGCGGCGGCGAGGGAAGAAGGCGGCGGCGGCGGCGGCGGAGGCGGCGGACGGGGAGTAGTCGGCGAGCATGTCGATCGCGCGGTCAGTGCGGGAGAGGAACGGCGGAGCAGCCGCGGACTGACAACGCCTCCGGTGAAATGCCGCCGATCGCCATGGGATGAGAGGCATCCGAGAAGGAGACGGCCATAAACGCGTCGGCGGTGGCGACTGCTGAAGTTAGTTTGCCGTTACACACAGAGAGAGAAGAGAGGGAGAGCGATGATGCCTTAGACTTTTGGTTACAACTGTTTATAGGCTCGAGGAGAGACCAGCTCGAAGCAGAAGCGGCTCGCCATCAGCACCGTAATAAGGAGATAATCAGCTATAATAAATAGTATTATAATATTCATACAAAATGAATTCGTAATATAAATCACGAAAAATGACGCAAGTGATCAATAACTTTTGGCCTATTATGCAATATTATTCCTAAACTTTTAATTTATTCAAATATAACCCCGAACAAATGTGTAATTTCATCCCTGAACTTTTACATTATTCAATGTGATCTTTAGAATTTTGATATATCTTTAATTTAGTCCATCATTTACATGAAAATATCCAATATATGGAAAAATAATATTGAACACGTTGATATATTTCATCTACTAAATTGAACACATATCCAAAGTTTAGAGATCATATTGTATATTTGGATAAAATTTATGGATCACATTGAACAAATTAAAAATTCCAAAACCATATTACGTATCGAGTTAAAATTTGATTTTCTTTCCATGAAACAAGATGCGTCGGTTTTGAACAGCTTATCTTCTTCCCCTTCTTCATTCGTTTTTCACAAGTTTAAGTTACCTTCTCAGCATTTAGAACAGAAATATGTTCTCTCGTGAATAGTAGGCAGTGGTGCCTACCATCGCACCATCGTCTTGCTTTAGGATAGTATGCCTTCATTTCAGCAGAGTTCGTAATGGAAATGACACTGAATTTCAAGAGAGGCGTTGGATTACACCCTGAACCTCGATTCACTTATTAAGGCATACAACGCCGCCACGATTCTCTAGATTCCGCCAGATTTCCTAGAATTTTTGCTGGGCTTCCCGAAAAGACGATGATGAACTGTAACTTACAATCTTTTCTTCATCTCTGTTAACTTTGATTAGGGTCCTAGTGTCGTTTCTCGTAGGTGTAGGTTTATTTCGACCACGCCCCCATCAAATCTGCGCCGCGTTTGTTTGATTGCCTTTGCTCATCATCATTCCTGCTCTTGGTGACGAAATCTTATTGATCTGCAGCTGAATTTCTCCGATTGCCATTGCCACCTCCTCACACGAGCTTCACAAGCTCTGACAGGAGGAGCAACATCACAACCGGGATGAACTATGGCTCTGGCTCTTGCAGGATTCTTCCTGAAACCAGCAAGTTTGTGGCAAGAATGTTAAACTGGTTCTTGTTGTTTCTGGGAAAATGTAAGACATTGGGAGATCAAGTAGTGTTGTTCAAGAACACTGTGCAAAAAGATCTGCCCAAAGCAAATTCCAAATGGAGAGACCCTCATAGAGCTCCAAAAGTCCTGGCATGAGAAGCCTCTTCACTCCAGAGAATTTCACATATACTCAACAAAAAAAGTTCTCTTCAAATTGGATCATCTTAGTCCTCATCATATAAGTGACCTTAATAGATATAGCTTATGGTTGCAATCTTAGCAAGCGCAAAACTCATTGTCCATCGATCTGTTGCAGGAACTGCACAGATTAGGAGTAGGGAATTCTGTAATGCTGTGGCGTGAGCCGGGGCAGGCGTTTCTTCGAGTACAGGGAAAAGAACCGAGGCAAGTGCATTGAGTCCATAATCGATTCCATGGTCTACCACAATGACCTACTCTTGAACATGACGAAAGAGCTGGACCGTCTCTCAGGCACCGAGTTCACGCAGTTGCAAATCTTCAATTATGCAAAGAACATGCTCCCGAATCCGCAAGAGTTGGGTAACAAAGCAATTGCAAATCTTCAATTATACAAAGAACATGCTCCCGAATCTGCAAGAGTTGGGTAACGAAGCAAGACACCACGCAGGAACAGGCAGGATTACTTCTATTTCAATGAGTCATCTTTGTGCAGGCCTTTGAATATCAACCAGCTTGTGGATGCCTAATCTCTCTTAAGAGTTAGAGATTCATTGATCTTCTTGTCTATCAGCCCTCACATTGGACTAACAATCCCCCTCACATAAGCAACGAAACTGAGCGAATTTGAGTAACTAACTATATTTCTCTTTCCATGTGGACATAATGTGGATCGGTCCTCAGTCTCTTCCTGTTAGTGCTCTTGTCACATTGTTAGAAAGAACGTGCCAATATGGAATTTTAGCAGTTTCCAATCAAGAAAACAATAGCAGGCAAAAGATGCACTTTAACTATAATGCTCATGAAAATGCTCCCTCCACAGACAATTTTTCTGCATAGCAAGTACATGTTTACATATATACACAGACGACAACCTGGGGACGGTTTTGAGCACAACAACAGAGGAAGAAACAAGAAACTGAACAATGAAGTCAACAACAATCAAGGGGAAACCAAAAAAATGGGAAGGTACATCAGCACAGGATCGTGCTGCTGAATTTAAGTCCCATGTTTCTGCTAACACTATAGGTGACAATACAAAGTCCGGGCCATTCTTGCAGGCAACAACTATATAGAATAAGGTATGAGAAGAAGAAGAAACTGCTGATTGAAATGTCAAATGAAAGCTGCCCACTAAAGAGAAGTAAAACAACTCTAAAGAGAACCAGATGCTTACAAATGGCACCTCTGAAACAACTGTGAAGAGCATCTCATGGCAGAAGATTGGCAGCCACAAGTTCACCAAGAAACTTGACAAATTTATTATGAGAAAAGGGATGATGCAACACAAAGCTAGAACACGGAAAATTTTCTCCTTTTGTTACCAACAGGATGCAAGAACTTGTTACCAACAAATTCTGAAATTTGTTGCATTTTAGGAGCGCCGTCTCTGGTGGTTCTATTGGGAAGTTAGTCATATTCTAGCTATTTGGCATAGCACTCGCACCATTGACAGTGTTGTTAACGATTAATCCTTCTGATGAAAACCTCAAAAACTTTTAAATCACAGAATTTTCACAAAGCATGCAGAAACATAAGAATTGCACCCAGAGAGAGAGAGAGAGAGAGAGAGAGAGAACAAGTTTCTTTATTGCAATGTCACAGCAACATTTGAGTTTCACTCACTCATCTCAACCAGCTGAGCTACCATTCTAGAAGAACCAATATAGGACATAGAAAGTTTAAAGAATTTGAGAAATCACACAAACCATACGATAAAATTTTCCATTATGAACCAACTTTCCTCTCTTTTTCTTATTTTTATTCAGTGTTCTTTTCCTTTCGGGAGGAGGGAGGGGCGGTGCACCAATTACAGACCACTCTTGAGAGAGAAACTAATGAAGGATGATAGAGCAACCTCATCAAGTATCCATACGTCCAACGACCCTTGACAAAAGAAATATTAAAGGATGCAACGGCCTAGTGATAAATTTGGTTGCTCCTCAAAAATTCCAAGAGTTGCAAAAAAAAAAAAGTAGAGATCACGTCAATGTACTCTTTTCCAGTTGACATTTTGAACTCACCTTTCTATCATTATATGGTCGGGGTCCTTCTGTACTTAAGTCTGCTTCTTCTTCTTCCTCAACTTTGGCACACAGTCCCATCTGCTTTGTCAAGCAAACAAGGCTTGATGTTTTACCTCTCAGGAACAGCAGATTAGAAAGAAACAGCAAATAGCAGCATCATTCAGCATTTATGTAACTGACTTTCTACATGCTCAATTGGTCCCGATGGAATCCATTTTTTTGCATAGTAATACAGAACGGTTGATTATTACAAAAGGGGGACCTTGACCTGTATTGTGATGATTGGTAGCCAAGAAAAGAAAAAGGGGGGGTGGCATCCATAAAGAACAGTTGAGCATAATTTAGTCTAATCCAAAACAACCTTTCACATGACTCAAGTAGGAAGACCTGTCATAATCAGTGCCTTTCACCAGAAAGCTAGATGATTTAGCTTCTCTCAGGAGTTTCTTAATCCAGCACTACTATTACAAGGAGAACATGATAGAAGTTCCAAACTTATTCGCATGGTAATCAACTCAGAAAATTTCAATAGAATATTGAGATACTCCTAAACAGTATCAGCTGAAAAAAGAGAACTTCCCATAGCCGCTTCTAGACTGAGGGGATAACTTAGGATGTCATTTAATGAGAATGCTTTTTGAAGAGTTTCATGAACCGACTTGGCAGCATGAATGTAAATCTTTACTCGAGGGCATAAACAATGTCAATGTAGCGAGAATTTGTTAATTAAGGAGTTTGATTTGGAACAACTGATTTACAGAATAAATTCTGACCAATGTTCAACCTCCCTATCATTTCCAAAACTACAACCCGACTAACAAGGCAAAAAATCAAAACTTAACCTCACTCACTCCATCGGCTCTATGCAGGAACAGCCTCGACAAGTCTCGCAAAGTAAAACTGAGTGGTGATTAGGCCTCTCTTCCTTATTTTCCACCCAACCTTCTGTAATGCTCTCTCAACATCTGCCTCAGCATGCAAATAAGCTCTTGTTGCCTTGGAAGGTCCTGGGAATAACTCCCCGACTCTCTTTAACAGATCATAGTAGAATGTCTTTGGAGCAAAGCTCAGAATCAACCGATTCTCTGCCAGTGAAGCCAGGTGGGCGATCATCCCATCCGCCTGACTCTGCGGGTAATGTATGAGAACATCCAAACATATCACCATGTCATACTTCCCTTTTAGGCTCTCTAAATCACTCACTTCGAATTTTGGCATAGTCGGAGGAGGTGATTGGTCATCCTTGGTGATTAGAAGCTGCTCTTTAGCCTAATTTCCACAAGAAATCTGAGTTAGTAACAACTGAGATTATTAATGGAGATGAGAAAACGGAAACAAGGTTAATCATTCTGGTAAAGTCAATTGAAAGCAGCCCAAGGTTTGAAGCATTGCCATGGAAGAAACTTGTCACTGTATACCCAATTGGACATTTTAGAAGTCCTCTCACAGAAGCATGCGCACAAAGTTAGTAATTAATCATTGGGAATCCTATGTGCCTGTAATGGCTCTAAGAAAGGCAGTCGACTGAAAATTCACCTGTCTCTCAGCCTCAGAAACCATGGCAGCAGAGATATCACTGGCATACACAACAGCGCCTTCCTTTGCCAGTGGAATAGCAAGGCACCCCGTGCCACACCCGGCATCACAGACGGCGACCCCTTGAAGAGACCCCTCATCAGTCAACATCTTCATCACATTCTCCACAGTCTTGGAGTGCCCAAGCCGTATGTCACGCTGGACTTTATTGACATCATCTGTCTCGCCGTAAATCTTCTTCCATCTCTGGAACCCTGAGTTGTTGAAGTACTCCCTAACCACCTCCTTGTCCCCACCGCCCACCTCCTCCGCCTGGAACTGCCGCCTCCTCTCTGGATCTGTCAGTGTGAGCACAGCGGCCAATGCAGCCACCGAGCTGCCACCGATGACGGCGATTGCCGTGCCGTCCACGGACGCAAAGTCGGCCGCCGCAGTGGAGAGGGGTGGAATCGCGAACTGGGTAAATGTTCTGGACCTCGGTGTTGCCTTGACAATCTTGATTGGGCTAGGATTCAGTGCGGTCTTGGTGTTGCTTGCATTGTGGAGGCAAATGGGGGATGTCAAGGACACCGAGCAAGCCATTCTAATTATCTACACCCGTGGACACTCCGGTGAGTAAACTTAGATCGCAAGGATGTCGATTAGGCACTGAAATGGGTGTGAATGTAAGACAGAGCTTAATTCTCTCAAATACCATAAGAAACCCTCAAGGGAAACGTAACGAAAGAGCGAGCAGAGAAGATTCTAATGGCAAAGCCTCGACAGTTCTTGAACTAGCTTATGCAGAACAAAGGCAACATTTTGAGCTACAGGGGCTCTACAGTACTATGACTAGCGATGATCAAAGAAATAGTAGAACCCCACAGAAGATAAGAATAAAAATGAAGAACATTGCGAGAAACCCTGTTACCAGATTTTTGGAGATGGGCAAGATTCCGGAAGAACCGACTTCAATGGAACTGCGTAATCAGCAAAATGAGGAGGTTGCACAAGCGAGAAGGAGCCGGTCGAGCTGGACTCGGAACTCGGGGTTTTCCTCTCAGACCCGCAGAGAAAAATCTCTGCTTGCGGTCTCTCTCATGGTCTTCTTGTCTCCGACGAGATATCCAACAGACGGGAGTGGAGGGCAATGTAGCAGGGGGAGCGAGGTTGATGATGGTCGAGAGGAAGTGGATAGGATGACGTGGCCCAGTCATTGGACAAGAGATGATGACGTGGCCGAGTCACCTTCTTCAGTTTCTCCAGTTTGGGAGTGAAAGTGCTTTCCCTTTTTTTTTCGGAGATAGAAAATAAACAAATTTTCCGGGAAGATCATACTGCATAAGGATAAGAAAGGGAAAAATAAAAGAAAAGGTCGAATAGGAGATGCCATACCACATGTGTAAACGTATTAGACATTTTTGCAACCAAGCGTGCTAATAAATGAGAGAAAGCGAGAGAGCTTAACAAATGAGACAGCAGGAAAGGCAGTGGGCACTCATCTACCGACAGTTATTCAGCAATCTCGCCGGTATTTGGACCCGCCTCAGTCGACACCTTATGCTTACGCACACAAAGATAGAGATGGAGAGAGAGAAACAGGCTAGCCTTGCCACGGCTCTAGGCGAGAGCTACAAATTTGAGCTAAAGCCAGTGGCGACTCTTGGATGATTTTTAGATAATCAGAATGCGTTTAATATTTGCATAAAATTTCTACTTCGGAAATAGAACCACGTTTCGTCACTGCACAAAATTTCTGTTCTAAAAAATAATTTCTCTTTCCAATTGTTCATTTAAATCAAATAATTATATAATCACATTTGATGACTTTCCTCAAATTCCACAATTGTGATCCTCTTGCGCCATGACATTATTTTAGCCAAAAGACGGATGCTTCAGATGCAGATTGTCACTAATGCAACATAGTACTCTGAAAACAAATCAGGCAAGGTTTGAAAAAAATCAGAAGGTAAAATCACTAAAAACAAGATCGATCAGTTGAATGGACTCATTTTCTACTTTTGAGATTTTCTGGAAATTTTCGGAACGATTTGGCTATGAGGGGCAAAATCATCATTTGAGAGAAATTGAAAAGCAAAATCATCAAAAATAAGATTGGCCAGTTGAAATGGCCAATCTCCTAATTTTTGAGTTTCTTTGGAATTTTTTTTCTATTTTTTTTAGAATTTTTATGAATTTTACAACTTTTTGAGATTTTTTGAGAATTTTTGGAACAATTTGCCCCATGAGAGGAGAAATCATTATTTGGGAGAAATAGAAAGGCACAATCATCGAAAATATGATTGGCTAGTTGAAATGACTCATTTCCTAATTTTTGAGATTTTTTTGGAATTGTTGGAATTTTTCTAATTTTTTTCATTTTTTTTTATGAATTTTCCCTTTTTGGATTTTTTGATCATTTTTATTTTTTTATTTTTATTAATTTTCAAATTTTTAATTTAAAAAAATTATTCAGGCCAGGCCGGGTTGACTTGGCTCTTGCCTCACAAGCACCCGACAAAGGTGAGAAAAAACTATTGTTGCCTTTTTTATTCTCAAAAGTATTCTTTTTCTTGAGAAACAACTTTTTTTTTATTTCTCAGAACTGGTCCAGAAGTATTTTTAGGAGCAAAATCATAATCATTTGTATTACTAAACATGTTTTTGATCCTTTTTTGTTTCAAAAAATAAAAATAGAGAAATAGAAACGTTACCAAACAGATCATAAGTCTTCACGTGTAAAAACCTAAAACCTAAAAAGCTTATCGATTTAGCGAATATCTCCATGAAGAGTAACTCATCAATTTTTTTTTATTTGCTTGGAATTTCTTCAGTCAGCTAACTTTTGGCTTTTATCTTCTTCTTTTTATTTCTCAATCAATCACGGATAGCACAAATTCCAATGCATTCAACACCATTAGTGATCGCATTCTTTGTGTGGGAGACATAATCTTAAACTCAAAAACAGATATACGATATTTTGACATCAATAAAATTTCTTATTTATTGTTCAAACGTGTAACATTACTCATATATTTCCTCATGCTTGTCGTCTCCTTGTTTCTTCTGTTTCTTCTTGTGCCACTAACAATGACCGACTAAACTCTAGTTGGCACTATAGTTCCAACCGGGGGTGTCAATGGGCAGGTGGGGTCGAGTATAATAGAGACTTGACCCGGCCCAATACTTAATGGCGCCAAGCTTTGCTTGATACTTGAATTTCATAAGTCCCATATTTTCGGGCCAGGTCAGGTCAATAGGCTTTTTTTAATTATTTATTTAAGAATTGTAAATCAAGCTCTAATATTCCAAATTTTCAAGAATTCAATATTTCTAAATTTAGATTGTATCCATTTTTTCATATTCGTTAAAATTTAATTGGGCAACGATTTTCTTTTTTGGATTTTTAACTCGAAATTTGTTTGCCTATACATGAAGCTAATCACAAATTGTCTTATGGATGTTCACGTTGGACCACTCAAAAAGAAGGCAAGAGGATGCTGTAAAGATTAATGAATCGCCTATACATGAAGCTAATCACAAATTGTCTTATGGATGTTCACGTTGGACCACTCAAAAAGAAGGCAAGAGGATGCTATAAAGATTAATGAATCACCTCAAGTTGTCTTGGGACATCTCATGATGCTTCCCAATTACTTGAGCCATGCAGATATTCTCATACTCCCTCTAAACTCTGTCAGCTCAACCCAAATTCTAAATTAAACCAACAGACAAACGAAAAACGACCAAAGAGAACAAGAAAAGCGAATACAATCTAAAGTTTAATGAGCCTCTTCATCAGAGTACAGACAAGCTGGATGGACATTTGAACTTGTCATTATTCCTAGAAAGTCTCAACAATGAAGCAGGTTCTTTTATTTTTTTTCAAAATTTATACAACTAATTTGACAAAGTGAAACCTCCACCGACTCATCCAGGCAAAGCATGTCGCAGTGTCCATAAATGAAAACTTCCACACTTCGAATTCCATCAATTATGGATGCATGATCCAAGGCATTAGAAAATATGGCAATCTTCTCATCCTTTTCAGGTGGGACACCTGTAGCAAGCTAAGCATAATGCTGATACTTCCAATTGTAACCATCAAGCCCACGTTCGCTACAAAACCAAGATCATCCTAGAGCAAATTCAAAATGAACATAAGTCGGTCTAAGAATTCAAAATGAACATAAGTCAGTCTTCAGCAGGGTATTAAATAAGATGAACCATCAACGAATGAATAGAGAATAAATTGCAAAACCATATATTACACAATAAATTTCCAGATAAGTCATAATCAAGGATCAACAACCTAATCAATCCAGTGAACTTGAACTAGGCAGAACACGAGCCTTAGATATTTATTAGACATAGCAATTGAAGTTTGGATCTATTGCTTTCCAGTGTGCTGGATTGACTTTTCCTAAAATCCGGTCAGTCCAACAATTACCTCTTTCTTCTTTAACTCTGCCAAGCAAAGACATTATGAATTTGTTCAGGAAAAAGAATGAACTAAGCTAGCAATATTTTAATGGTAGCTGAACCACCAACTTGAAGCACTCGTATCAGACATCTAACAAATTGAACATTCAACGTTAATTACAAAAAGATCAGGGGTCATGTTAGAGTACGGTTGTACTGTAGCAGTCTAATTTCATTCGGACATCTCTACTTCAAGCACTAAAAAGTTGCTTTAGGCAAGCAAAGGAGCCGAAGCTTTTTGACTGAAGACTGCAATTTCTTACTGACTAAGCCTACGAAAAGATTAGTTCTCTCTTTTCTGGAGAGTTCTTGTCAGCCTTACGAGGGCTATCATCAAAACTTTGATCTGATCATTCAAAGATACAAAACAACTTCTCATTGATGATATAAAGTTAAAAATGTCCAGACAGACCACCCATATGGACGGAAGAAATTTAAAGTTAATACCTCAGACTAATGCAGTGATGATAGCATGAAGCGACATTGGGTTAACGATTTGAAATTTTTTAAACCACCAAATCCAATGGCAATCTAATAAATCCAACAGCAATCTTGCATAGCACATGAGAATTATCAGTCTAATGCAATAGGAGCCACAAGGTCACTTGAGAATCAGAGAAGAGTTATATATTCTTTCAAACAACGCTTGTATAAGTTTTGAGATTACAGCAACACAAAGTATAGAACACATTTTACTGACAACTGAATTCTGCAAGATCACATTTTAGGATTGAAATCCAGACAAGCCAATAGCTGAAACAGGATACGGCATCATAATGCCAAAGTGAAAATTTGCAATTTACTCCTAAAAAGAAGACAAAACAATCACCAAGAACAATCACATTTTGCACTTGAATCAACATTAGCAACTAAAAAACGATCCACAGACCGAATGAGACACCATCCCAACAACCCCAACAAGCACCAGAATCAGAAAACAAGCATGACACTAGATAAGAGAACAAAGTTGAAGGGAAAAAAGGATGGCTCTGAAAGGACTCACTACCCAACTCAAGCTAAACCAAAAATCAACCAAATGGGCATAACCAGATCTGCATTTTGAACATACCCAGTAAAGGGGAAGGACAAATGCGTGACAAGCGAACACTTTTTTTTTATTATCAGGAATTCTAAAGTTCGAATGCAACGACTCGCTGCTAACATTGTCCAGATCTCAAAACCTCAGGTCCCACATTCACCATTAAAGCCAGAAGTTGTTGTTACCCAAACCCAGATCGCATATGCACGAGGAGACGGGAATCTGAATGCACAGAGCATTGAAACAGTAAAAACACAGATCTCCAACACGCCAGGGGAAAAGAAGCAATTCTACATTAAATTAAAAAATACAATCATGAAGCTGCCGGCGCGGCACTCGGCGTTGGGCATTACTTGCGGAGGCGCTGGACCTTGCCGGAGTCGTCGACCTTGTAGAACTGGAGGGACGGCGAGCTTGACCTTCTTCTTTTTGTGCTTGATCTTCTTAGGCTTGATGTAGGTCTTCTTCTTACGCTTCTTGGCGACGCCGCGGAGGCGGAGGACAAGGTGGAGGGTGGACTCTTTCTGGATGATGTAGTCGGCGAGGGTCCGGCAGTCCTCGAGCTGCTTGCCGGTGAAGATGAGGCGCCGCTAGTCCGGGGGATGCCCTCTTTGTACCGGATCTTGGCCTTCACATTCTCGATGGTGTCGCCCGACTCGACAGAGGGCGATGGTTTTCCCCGTTAGGGTTTTCACAAGATTTACATCATTTCTTCGTGACGCAGGAGACGGCGCTTCAGGAGACGAAGAAGCGTGTGAAGTGTCAAGGTTTTCGGGCCTTAGTGATACCAAGCCCTTATCCTTTTATTTTTTGGGCCTTAGTGTACCGGCCCATATCTAAAATAAGACCAAGGCCAGGGCCTTTTTGACACGCCTAGTTTTAACATGGAATGCGTATCAGGCCGAAAATGTGGGCCTTACGAAATTCGGGTTTCGAATATGAAAAAGTAGATAAAATCTAAATTTAGAAATATCGTATTCTTCAAATATATGGAATTTTGGAGCTTGATTCCAAATCATTAAATTAAAAGATAAAATAAAATAAAAAAGCCTACCGATCCCGCCCAAAAATATGGGACTCATGAAATTCGGATATTGGGTTGGGCCAAGCTCGGCGCCATTACGTTTCAGGCCGGGTCGGGTCTCCATGAAACCCGAGCCGATCGAGCCCATCGACAACCCTGATATCGGCATGTGTAAGTGGCAGAATTCGGGGCGCTACTCCTCTAAACACTGGACAGGGGAACAGTGGGACGAAAAAGGATGCTAGAATCTTACGGATGAGTTTATGAACGAGACTGCACAAGGGAACTGCAGAGAGAATTATCAGCAACGGCAGAAGAAGGAGCCAGAAGGAGGGGCCGGTGAACAACAACGACGTGGGCAGAGCAATGGAGAGGGAAAAGGACAGAATCATGAGGAGGCGAAAGATGCGGGCGCCCCAGGCAGTAGTGAAGTCCCGCGGACGAGCACCGAGCAAAAGGATTAAGGAACAATAGAGGAGGAGAAAGAAAATGGAGAAGAAGACGGTAATGGGGTGGGTTTCGAATGGAGAGTTGGAGCTCCCTTGAAACTTCACGGTGACAAAGTTGAGCAGAGCCGGAACGACGAGGGTAAGTACGAGGTGCATGTTTCTGAGTTGATCAAGATCAGGAATGCACGCCCTCCACAACTCCGCCAGGAACCTCGCCCGCATCTCGTTGCTCTCGAACCTGCATCGAGAAAACGCAGTTGAGTGTGAGCTCCTGGCCGGAGGGTATTTATAGTGAATGAACGCCGGCCACAACCCAGGCAGATCTGGTTTTCCGGTAACTTCGATCTCCAGCATTTTTATGGTTGGATCTACACATCCAAGTACACAACAAACATAAGAGTATAAGAGGAGTCTGAGGACTCACCTGAGCAGTGCTCGGCCACGGGACACTGTCTGTCCAAGCCTACTGGCTTGCCACTCTGACAAAGATCACACCGAAGTACTGCGCACGGCCAATGTGGCGGTGGCGTGGCGGCAAAGGGTTCTAGCTCCAGATCTCTCTCTATACCTCGCTCACTGCGGGTTTCCTTCTTTTTCCTGAACGACTGGGAAGGCCGGGATTCGAGGAAGTGGAGCGAAAGTACTGGTGAAGATCAGAGAGAGAGATATTGCGATGGAGAGCGAGCACCTGGCCGGGGTATTTATAGTGAACGAAACGCACGCGCGGGAAGGGCGAAAAGACATTCTGCTTTATTGGATTTTTATTTTATTTTATGCATTCTATTTTACATGTGATGGTATGTGGGAGCTGGCACCAAAGTAGATCCTGAATACACATCCAAATGTTTTACCAGGCTTCGACCCATAATAAATAAGGAGGGTTTTGCCATGGAGACATAGACCGTATGCATCGCATGCATGATGATGATTAAGACGACCCATAATAAATAAGTTGTACCAATATCATCCCCTCTGATTTGGTTGACTTCTCTGTATACTAGTTGTGTCAAACTGCTGTTTTTTTTTTCTTTTCTTAAAGTCCTCTATTCTTGAGAAATTAGAACAGCTTTAGGACCCTCAACTAACCTCATGCATTCCGTATATAATCACTTGATAAATAGACAATGAAGAAGCTTTCATAAACTGTGAAAAGAATTAGACTGCATATTCCTCCTTTGATCACGATAAAGGTGAATACGGGATGCATGTTCCTCCTTTGATCAAGTGAATGAGTGATGACAATGAGCAAGAAATGCAATTAAATTATAACGATGTTTGGACTAATGCTTAAGATGCGAGTCCAAAGCTTACAGATTTTTCATCCCCAGCATCCTTAAGATGCCACAATTCCAAAGCTTACAGATTTTTGGTGGTCTAATTCAACCATCCTCATATCCTTCCGAAACCAAGCCACGACACGTTGGCGCAATCTGCAAATCTTCATGTGTCATTTCTAAGCTGACCCTTTCTAAATTTATATTATTGCCAAAAAAAAAAAAAATTCGAGTCAATCGAACCCAAGTCGAATGCGTGTGAACAAATGGGGCTAACGAATACAAGCACGATGCACCTTTCGTTTGATTCTTGAACGTTCACGCTCTTTTCTAATTCATGTGCGCCAATCGGAGAAGAGAGTGACGAAGTGGTTGAGGTGTACTTTTCCCAAGGTGGGCCCCCCAACGGATGTTAGGAACTTAGGATAACCCTCCTCGCTCCCTTAATAATTGTCCCTTTCTGTCCGATTTAGATGTATGTACGCCTTCCCCATGAAGATCGGAATATATTATTCAAATCTTTACTCCTTGAAAATCAGCAACATGTTATCAAGGGAGACGCTGTCTGTAGAAAAGGACTTTTAGGTCATTTCACTGGGAAAAACCCGGGTTTCCCGGAAAGTTAGTCTGATCGGCGCCTCTCGCTCATTGTCATTGTCGCTGCATCCCGGATCAAACCTACGACTCACTGGAAAACGAGTGATTAACCCGGCTTTCCTACAAGGTAGCTCATTTCACTGGGAAAGGAAGTGATTAACCCGCCTCTTGCTCATTGTCACTGCATCCCGTATCAAATGAGGGATTACTTTGCTCTTCATCTTCCTCTTTCTCCAAATATACGCGAATCCGAAAATCCAAGGTGGTGCGTGCGATTCTTCGGTCTAAGCTGTTCTCCAATAGCTCGAACTTTCAATACTTTTTTAATATCTTTCTCTCTCAATCCATTTCCTAAATCAACCAAAAAAAAAGTGTATGCTATTATTTATTACCTTATTGGTCTTCATAAATTTTTTGTTTGTTTCATCTAAGCATATATTTAGGCCCCGTTCGCTCGAAAAATGAAGTGTTCTCGAAAAATGTTTTTCAGAAAGTTATTTTTTGGGAAAATAATAATGTTTTTTTTTTTGGTATTCGGCTCAAATCTAAAAAAGAAGGGAAAAATATTCTCCGCCGTTCGGTAAGGAAAATCAATTTTCTTTGTGCACTTATTTTAATAATTCTCTGTTATTATTATTATTTTTTCTTTTTTAAAAAAATTGAAATTCTAATTGTTTTTTCTTTTACCGTCAGTAGACATGGCCACGGTTCCGAACCGGACGGTTCCGGTTTGGAACCGGAACCCTGAACCGGCCCGATTTTTTTTTTTGAAAACTTTGGGAATTTTGATTTTCAAAATCAAATCAAATTTTTAAGTAATAAAATTTCAAGTAAAATTTTATAAAATTGTAATCAAACTTAGAGTAAAAAAAAAAGGGAGAGAGAAAGGGCTTGACTTAATGAATTATCATTAAGTGCCTACATATCTTCTTGGGGATAGAAGAATCAAAGCCCATGTAGTTCTTTTACCTTTGATAACCCCATACTTACCTCATCGTCAATCGTCGCTTCCGGCGGTGGTTCCCGTTATGGTGCTCGCTCCATCATCGAAAAATTGTCCTTCTACGTTGCGATCCATCTCTTGTTGTCGATATTGAGCCTTCGTCCAATCATCGACACAAGCTTGAGCCTCCACAGACTGCGGAGATAATCTTGAACGGTGATCGTCCAAAATGTTGCCTCCAGCACTAAAAGCTTGTTCAACCGCAACTGTTGAACAAAGAGTTGCTAAAACCTGTCTAGCGATGATAGAGAGAATTCGATATTGACTCGAATGCTCCTTCCACCACTCTAAAATTTGAAAATCTGTGTCACTTGCAAATGAGTTAGTCTCAAAGTTAGTGCTTAAATAGTGATCAAATTCGGAAATATCCGTGTGCCCCCTTTGTCTTTTTTGCCTGCTCATTAGCATTTTATACCCTCTACTCATTTTACCTCCGATCTTGTTTTCTACGCGACTAAATTGAGAAGAAGATCCAATATCAGTAGTGTTATATCTATTATAATAATCATTATATAATGCTACTATTGAGTTGCTAACCATCGCTTTTAATAAATTAATATCTAAATCTATTTCTATATGAAGACATCCATAATACATAGTCAAAAAATATTTTACGCCTTCTAATTTCGTACGTGGATCGAAAACAGAAGCAACCAAATAAATAAAAGGAATATGTTTATAATAAGTTAGCCATTTTAATTTCATTGCGTTAATAGTTGCACCTAATTGTTCATCGTCTTCATATTCTTCAAAAATACCAGCAATATTAACACACTCTATTATAAATAAATGAGTCGTAGGATAATAAACACCGGATAAAGTATAAGTTGCATCATTGAAAACTTTTAAACAATCTAAAATTCTTTGGCAAATATTCCAATGTTGTGGTAATAACTCAAGTTAAGGAATATTAGTCGAAATAAATGCACATAATAAATCTTTATATTCAAACGATTGATTAAGCAATTCGTACGTGGAATTCCAACGAGTTGGAACATCTCTTGAAAATCTTCTTGGCCTTTTTCCATTTTGTTTACAAAATCTACACCAATCTTTCATAATTTGGGGATGTCTCCATAAATATTGAATTGCGATTTTTATTGGGTCGAGAAAAACGTTAAGAGTTTGTAAACCTTCTTGTACACTTAAGTTTAAAACATGACAAGCACATCTAACATGAAAAAATTCTCCACAAAAAGTGGGTTTACAAAGTTTTTCCAAGTCTTCAATAGAAGCGGTATTTGCCGCGGCATTATCAAAACCAATAGAAAAAACTTTTTCAACCAAACAATATTCTTCTAAAACTTGTCTAATTAATCTATAAATATTAATTGCCGTATGTCTATCCTCAAAAACTCGAAATGCAATAATTTTTTTTTGAATATTCCAATCGTCATCTATCCAATGACACGTAATACCCATATAAGAATGAATTTGCCAAGGATCGGTCCAAATATCGCTACCTATATGCACACGTCCATTATAATTCATAAAAAATATTTTTAATTCTTCTTTTCCTTTTTTATACAAATTATAAATTTGGCGTTTAACGGTATTTCTAGAAACGGATTTTGCTTGCGGAGTACATGCATTTTGTATAAAATTATTAAAACCAAATTTCTCACCAAAATTAAATGATAAATGTTCTACGGCCATAAATCTAGCTAATTCTTCTTTATAAACATTTTCGCTATAACGGAATAAAGGAGGAGCGTTAGTTTTGGCGTACCCGGAAATTTGTTGTTGACGAGTGTCGATCCCAGCTAGCGTTGGATGTTTTGACCTCAAATGCCGTTGATATGTTCCATAGCCTTGACCACTTACGAATTTGTAATTTTTTCCACAATGTTTGCAAGTAAGTTGATATTTGTTTTCTTCAACGTGCGTCTTCGTGAAGTGCTCCCATATCGAGGAAACGGATGACCCCTCTCGTTCCATCGTTATTGACGCTTCTTCGGTGAGAGGATTCATGCTACTTTGTGTTGGAACGGGCCGCTCGACATTTGGAATATTGTCGATTTCAATTTCGTCGTCGTCGAAGCCATAATATGCATAATCTTGAGGATTATGAGATTGAGGATAATTGGACGATCCCACCGGCGCCATCGGGCTCTTACCCCTCCCGCCACGGCTTCCACTTGCCATTTTTCGAGAATTTCCAACAAAAAAGAAATGAAGAATTTCGAGAGAAATGAAAGTGGATCAAGTATCGCGACTTGAGAGAATTTGAGATTGAGAATTTGAGAAATTGAGAGAAGAAGAATGAGAGAAATTGTGAATAAAATGAATGGGGGAGGGGGGTATTTATAAGAAAATTTTTGATATTAAATTTAATTTAAAAAAAAACAAAAATAAAAAATAAAAAAAGGGGGCAACGGCACCCAACGGCTAGTAGCCGTTGGGCCGGCGGTTCCGAACCACGAACCGGAACCGCCGAACCAACCGTACGGGCCGGTTCCGGTCCGGTCCCGGGCCGGAACCGGCCCGTGGCCATGTCTAACCGTCAGGCTTGGATTAATGTCCCTTTGTCTTCCCAACAATAGGTACTCTTGTTTTTGACGTTGAATGGGACATTAGTCCATGCCTCCTCCCTCTTCGCTCCCTTAATAAATGTTAGCTCATGTGCGAGATCAACCCTCCTCCCACCCCCAACAATGCAGGACTTGGGAACCCTGGATTCATACATATATTTTGGTGTGTGAATCCCCTCTAGGGCTTTCAGTTGTGTATCATTTTCTTTTTTTTTTTTGGGTCAGACAGATGTGTATCTTTTGAAAATTGGAAAAGCAAAAATTTTACTGCTGTCTCTTGCCTGTTTCGATACTGGGTTTTTAATTATCTTCCGATGCCGTGAAGCTGTGTGGGCTGAGTTGAGTTGCATTCGGTGATTGGGAAATGTTCCTAGAAAACAGTCTGATCACGTGAAGAAGACAACGTGAGATTGCTAGTCCAACCATGGTGGGTGGTCTTCCATACACTGGTCCAATCTATAATCTTCACTTAATCACTTCGATGCCCCATTTGCTTCTTATTAGCATAATTGCTGTATGTGGAACAGTAAGAATTGAAATCACGAGAAGGAGAAGCACAAGAAGCAACATCCTGGAATCATTTCTTGGCTATGCTCCTTTGCTCTTCACGAAACCTCAAAGTACTGTCCTTTTTGTACAGTAAAAATAACAAAATTTTTCTAAGTGAAGTCTAACTCCGGCTCGCTTTATTTGTTTTTTTTTCCCATTCTTTATCCTTTCTCTCTATTTTCTGGAGCAATATTTTTATGGATGAATGGAGAATGGAGTTTAAAATTTTATTTTGATGAATGGGAAGCAGATTTTTTATAATTTATGCTTATGTTACGTGTTTAAACTTTTTAATGTTTATAATTATACGGGGCTATGTGTTCAAACTTTTCATCGTTTATAGTTATACGAGATCACGTATTTGATGGATAGAAATTTATATTGATCATCTTTTACTTTAAGCCGTTTTTTTCTCATATTAATTTGCTGTAAAAGTTTATCAATAATATGTTAGGAAGATCAGTCATAATTTTAGTCAACTTTGAGCTCTTTTCTAGTATCTTTTGAAATAGAGGTAACTAAAGACTAAATAAATAATCGAATTAGAAAGCTTGTGCTTTTGTAATTAAGAATAATCTAATCCTTTGTAAGTCTAAAAATGCATTTTTGATGATAATGGTATAGTGGGGATAATTAACATCACAGTGTGTCATAGTTTTGCCCACAACCTCAAAAGAGGACGGGGGTTATCGAGGATGCATTTGATGATTTTATGTATACAACCATGCAAAACAATAGTCAGCTACATATTGTAGTGCTCTATCGAGGAGTAGGTGAACCAAGTGCTTAGCTCAGCTGGATCCTCATTTTTTCTATCACACGATTATGAAGGGTCCCTGTGCTTTTTCATCCTAAACTGCACGATTAATTTAATTTTAAATTTTTTAATTTATATTAGTTATAAATCTTTTGATAATTGGCCAGTATAATGTTTTCGGCCATATTTTTTTTTTGTAGGTGAAGTGAAACGTTGACCTTTTTTTTTTCCTCTTTCCTTTTTTTCTAATTAAAAAATGAAGTAGGTGTAGGAGCGAGATTTTTCCTGAAAAATTAAATAAAGAAATGTTCCTGCATAGTCAAATCTGTTGACTGCTCGACCGATTCCCACGACATTTTACCCCCACCACCTCTGTCAAATTACCTCCCCATGCCATCGTCTTGGACCATCGCCCACGTCTCCACCCCTGACCTAACCCTTCCACATTCCTGTACAAATTGCCATCAAGTTAGGAACATTCACCGTGTCCGTTCACACAAGATATCCAAAATTGGTATAATTATTCACGAAAAAAAAAATCACGAAATACAAAATAGCCCCTCAGTTGGGGTTGCTGTAAGACGAGGTATAGGATGACATCAAGGTAGGCATCAGAGCCGCGGGCAAGAATTGGGCATCGAATTTTGATATCATCATTGAGCACGCGGCCGCCTATTTTGGATATTCAAGACAAAGCATAGGATGACATTAAGGTAGGCTTCGGAGCCGGTGGTGGCCCTTGGCAACCCAATATCCATTAGGAAATTTATTCAAAAAGTCATAAACTTACTTCATTTTTTCCAATTCAGTCCTAAATATTTTAATTATGTCAATTACGTCCTAAATCTATTCACATTTTTTCAATTGAGTATATCCGGTCAACTTTGACCGAAAATATTGGCAAGGATTCCGACCGTCCTACGTGACTTGATCAGCACTGAAATGGATAATATTATTAATATTCATATTTTTTTTTATTTGCTTGGAATTTCTTCCATTAGCCAACTTTTGGCTTTTGTCTTCTTCTTTTCCAATCATTCACAGATAGCACAAGTTCTAATGCATTCAACACCATCAATGATCCAATTATTTGTGTGGGAGACATAATCTTAAGCTCAAAACCAACATACGATATTTTGACACCAATAAAATTTCTTATTTACTCATAGACTCATAGTGACTTTCTTAGCATATAAATCTAAGTTACCAAAAAAAAAAAATCTGAGTTACCATCTCAAACATGCAACATTACTCACATATTTCCTCTTGCTTGCCGTCTCCTTTGTTTCTTCTTGGGCTACTAAGGGCGCGCATGACAACCATTCTGTTCCAGAAATAATTTCTGGAACAGAAATAGATTTTTCTATTTCTGCCAGAAACAAAAATTTTTTGTTTCTGGTTTTGGGCCAAAATCTATTTTTGGAACAGTTTTTTGTTCCAGAAATAGAAAAATAGATTTGCGTTGTCAAACGAGTTTCTGTTCTAAACCTATTTCTAGAATAGGTTTGGAACAAAAATAGCGAAACAGAAACATTCTCATGCGCACCCTAACAATGACCATTTGAAAAAAAAATACAGAAAAACTCTGGCAAGTCCATATGGTCCCAACACAAAATGCATATCGGCAACCTAATATGGCAGAATCCAGGGCGCTCTTTCTCTAAACAGTCGACGGTGGAACAATCGGACGAAGAACGCTAGGATCTTTTGCTGCATTAGACGGATGAGTTTCTGAATAAGACCGCACAAGTGAGCTGCAGAGAGCAGTATCGGCAGATGGAGGAGCTAGAAGGAGGGGCTGGGGAACAATAGCGACGTTAACAGAGCAATGGAGAGGGAAAAGGACAGGATCATGAGGAGGCGAAAGACACCGGCGCCGAAGGCGGTAGTGAAGTCTGCTGGACGAGTAGCGAGCAGAAGGGATAAGGAGCAATAGAGGAGGAGAGCAAAGACGGAGAAGAAGACGGTGACGGAGTGGGTTTCAAATGGAGAGTTGGAGCTCTCATGGAACTTCAGGGTGACGAAATCGAACAGAGCCGGAACGATGAGGGTAAGTACGGTGTGCATGTTTTTCAGTTGATCATGATCATGAATGGGCATTCTTGGATTTCGTGTATCTTTGGAGGAAAGAGGATGAGGAAGAGGAGCGGTAGCAGAGGCGAATGTCGAGAAAGAGCAAAAGATCGAGGTGCAATAACAGAGCAATTGTCGAGAGGCGAGTCATTTTATAGTGAATTATAAAATATTTTATTGACGTAGCATGTAGGAGCGTGTATGGTTCAGGCCGATCCAATCCTAGTATGGAATTGGGGACTATAATAGTAGTTTTTGTCCAGGTACGAGACCAAGACCTAATCAGACTAGGACCAGCGATCTAGTCCAATCTCGGTCTGGTCCCAATGAGACCGTTAACACTAGCTATTTATAGAAATCTAATCCTTAGGATATATGCATAGTTAATGAATCTGATGATCCACGACTAATTATGCTAATGAAAAACTCTTCTTTTGGGCAAACTATAATATCAGAGAGCACAAGGAAATACCTCCATTAAAAGGCTGTTTTAATGGTATTCGACCTCGAGAGGGATTTGGACCCCTCCCAAAAAAAATAAAAAGGCGAAGAGGAGAGGAAGCAACCATATTTAGACCATATGATCAGGAGTTCTCAGTTGAGAAAATTTGTGGATAATCAAAGTAGAGAGATTGATGGATTGATTACTTGGAGTTTTTACCTGAGATTGTGATGCAGAGCAGATTGTGGAAGAATATATGGACAAACGGGAAGCAAGTAAGCAAGGAAACAAGCGGAAGTCGTAAGTCAAGCCTTCTACACCGCTGGCCTTGGTCCGGCTTGGAAGTTTAAGCCCAGCACCAGCCTTGTGTTTTTCGAACTATTTTTATTTAATTCGTTTTAGTTTATTTTTCTAAGGACTATATAAAGGTTTTTAGGGTTTTCTTTAAGGGGACATTCTTTTGACTATTCTAAAAAAAAAGATTTGAGAGAGAGTTTCCTACGTAAATTGCTGTTTCTTGCAATTGAGTGTTTGCGAGATTCATTCGTTGAGTGATCTCCGTGTTTTACCTCGCTAACTCGCTGCGTCAGTTGGTATCAGAGCGGGAAAAGCTCCTGTGGAGATGCCAGGTGATGGTAGTTCAGGAGGCGGTCATGTCTCGGACGTTGCTCGGGATGTGGAAGCTCTGCGAACCGAGGTACAGGCTCAAAGAGCGGTGTTGGACACCATGGATCAGAGACTCCGGCGTTTCGAACAGCGCTTTGACGATCTGGTTGATCGCTTCGATGCAATGGGAACCAATACCAACAGGGATGGAGACGCTGGTGGTGTACGACCCAGGGCAGAGCCTGCTCTTGGCGTTCCGGCCAACAGACCCGTCGCTGCAAACCCTAGGTTTCAGGAGTATGATGTGGATTCAGATGAAGAAGATGATCGGCCATTCGGGAATCAACAACCAGCCCAGAGAGGATACGGTGGTGGTGGCTATCGTAGGAATCAAAATCACTATGGGTATGATCAGGGAGACACCAGTGATTTCAAATTAAAGGTAGATATACCCTCTTTTAATGGTAATTTGAATATCGAAGAGTTGTTGGATTGGCTGGCGGAGGTGGATCGTTTCTTTGATTACATGGAAGTGCCTGAGGGCCGTAGGGTGAAGCTAGTTGCTTGTCGATTGAAGGGAGGGGCTTCGGCCTGGTGGGAGAGATTGCAAAACAGGAGGTATAGAGAGGGCAAACAACCTGTACAAACGTGGTATAGGATGAGACAACTGATACAGAAGGATTTCTTGCCCCCTGATTACGAACAAATATTGTTTCAGCAATATCAACGGTGCAGGCAGGGGCAGAGGACAGTATATGAATACACGGCTGAATTCATGAGATTGGCTGAGAGGAATGATCTTAGGGAGAGCGAAGGGCAACAGGTAGCTAGATACCTAGATGGGCTGAAGCTGCAGATTAGAGAGAAAATCGGAGTTCATGTTTTACGCAATCTCAATGAAGCGAAAAACATGGCCCTTCGAGCAGAGATGATGTTACAAGAGAAGAGCAACAGATTTGATGGGAATAGTAGGAGGTTCAAAACTGATGGATTCAATGTATCGGGAATAGATAAGGGTAAGGCTACTCAGGAAGTGCAGAGTGGAGCTAGCGACAAGAGGGAAGAGAGAATAGTGAATAAGAAGCCAATTAAGGCTAAAGAAGCAAATAAGCAGAGCAATCCTTATGCTAAGCCAATTATGGGTAAGTGCTATCGATGTAACCAACAGGGCCATCGGTCCAATGAGTGCCCAAATCGAAGACCTGTCAATGTCATTGATAGAGGTGAGGATGATGAAGTGTGTTGTGAACCGGATGGAGGAGATGAGTACTATGGTGAGGATGACTATGGAGATGATGAGGAGACTTATGTCATTAGGAAGTTGATGTTAACACCTAAATGTGATGAGAAGACTCAGAGGCACCAGTTATTTCGCACCAGATGTACTGTTGATGGTCGGGTTTTCGAATTGATTGTGGATAGCGGGAGCTGCGAGAACATCATTGGTAGAGAGGCAGTGAAGGTGTTAAATTTACCAGTTGAAAGGCATCCAAACCCGTACACTATTGGGTGGATAAGAGCTGTAGAAAAGATTGAAGTCACTGAGCGATATAGGGTATCTTTCTCTATCGGGAGATACAAGGATGAAGTATATTGTGACATCGTGGATATGGACGCTTGCCATCTTTTGTTTGGAAGGCCTTGGTAGTATGATGTCAATGCCAGACATGAAGGAAAGGAGAACGTGTATAAGCTGGAGAAGGATGGGGTGAAGTTCACTCTTCTACCTCTCAAGGTAACAGCACGACCTAAAGCTTCTAAAGTGGAAGGGCGTTCTTTCCTTACAATCACCCAATCTGAGAGAGAAATGGAGGATGCAATCAAGGAATCGCGGACAGTCCATGCGCTAATTGTACGACAGATACTGATAGTAGAGGAGGAAAGTGATGGGATCGAGGAGTTACCTGATAGAATTAAGGAGTTACTGGGAGAGTTTAAGGAGATATTGCCTACTGATTTACCAGAGGGGTTACCTCCCATGAGGGATATCCAACATCACATTGATCTGATTCCAGGAGCTAGCCTACCTAATCTCCCACACTATAGGATGAGCCCAAAAGAGACGGAGATACTTCAAGGGAAGGTGCAGGAGTTACTTCAGAAGGGGTTCATCAGGGAGAGCATGAGTCCTTGTGCAGTACCTGCTCTGTTAACTCCAAAGAAAGATGGGAGTTGGCGAATGTGTATTGACAGCCGGGCAATCAATAAGATCACTATCGGCTACAAATTCCCAATTCCCAGGTTAGAAAAGATATGCTGGAATGTTTGAGTGGGGCTACGTTCTTTTCCAAGATTGATTTGCGAAGTGGTTACCATCAGATCAGGATTAGGCCAGGGGACGAGTGGAAGACGGCATTTAAGACCAAAGAGGGGCTGTATGAGTGGATGGTCATGCCTTTCGGCCTCAGCAACGCACCCAGCACCTTTATGCGGGTTATGAATCAGGTACTTAAACCCTTTTCTGGTCAATTTGTAGTGGTTTACTTCGACGATATTCTGATCTATAGCAAATCTGAGAATGAGCATGTTGGGCATCTGAGGGAGGTGTTGAAGGTCCTGAGGGAGAATAAACTGTTTGTGAACTTGAAGAAGTGTATATTCCTTTCTAAGAGATTACTGTTTTTAGGGTTTATTGTCAGTGGTGATGGGATTACTGTGGATGATGAGAAAGTGAAGGCTATTAGGGAGTGGCCCATTCCCAAGACAGTGAGTGAGTTGAGGAGTTTCCTGGGGTTAGCGAGTTTTTATAGACGATTCGTTAGGCACTTTAGTACCGTTGCTGCACCAATGACTGAGTGCCTAAAGAAGGGGAAATTCCAATGGAGTGATGAAGCTGAGAGTAGTTTCGCGTTATTGAAAGAAAAGTTATGTAATGCGCCAGTCCTTGCATTACCTGACTTTGATAAGTTGTTTGAAGTAGATTGTGATGCAAGCGGGGTTGGAATAGGAGCCGTGCTATCTCAGGAAAAGAAACCTATCGCATTCTTTAGTGAGAAGTTATGTGAGTCCAGGCGTAGTTGGTCTACATATGATAAAGAGTTCTACTCAGTAGTGCGCGCTTTGAAGACTTGGGAACACTATTTAGTAGGCAAGGAGTTCGTGCTATATTCTGATTGTGATGCTCTCAAACATTTGAGTAATCAAACTAGAATTAGCAAAGATATGCATGCGAGATGGGTGCAATATTTGCAGAAGTTCCCGTTTAAGCTGAAGCATAAGTCTGGGGTGTGTAATAAAGTGGCAGATGCCTTGAGCAGGAGGGCCAGTTTGTTAGTGACACTTCATACTGAGGTAGTGGGGTTTGAGTACATGAAGGATTTGTACGAGACTGACGTTGATTTCCAGGATATCTGGGCGAAATGCCAAGCTAAGCAATCAAGCGGTGATTTCTATATATATGATGGGTATTTGATGAAGGGCAACCAATTATGTATTCCGGAGTCATCTTTACGGGAGAAGCTAATTCGTGATTTACATGGAAGTGGATTAGTAGGACACCTGGGACGAGACAAGACTATTGCTGCAGTCAGTAGTAGGTACTATTGGCCTCACTTGAGGAAAGATGTGGGCAGGATAGTCCAACGCTGTTATGTTTGCCAAACAGCCAAGGGGCAATCACAGAACACGGGTTCATACATGCCTCTACCCGTCCCCGAGAACATTTGGGAAGATCTATCCATGGACTTTGTCCTTGGTTTACCCCGTACCCAGCGGGGCGTTGACTCTGTTTTTGTTGTAGTTGACAGGTTCTCCAAGATGGCCCATTTTATTCCATGTCGGAAGGTTGCAGATGCTCAGGCCATTGCTAAGTTATTCTTCAAAGAAGTGGTACGTCTTCATGGAGTACCCAAATCTATTACTTCCGACAGAGACAGCAAGTTCCTCAGCTATTTTTGGAGAACTTTATGGCAGCTGTTTGACTCATCACTGAACTATAGCAGCACAGCTCACCCTCAGACAGACGGACAGACAGAAGCTACCAATCGGACCTTAGGAAATTTAATTAGGAGTATTTGTGGGGAGAAGCCCAAGCAGTGGGATGTGGCATTGGCTCAAGCAGAATTTGCTTATAACAGTGCAGTTCATAGGACAACGGGCAAGTCTCCATTTTCTGTGGTTTATACGAGTACTCCTAACCATGCTGTAGATTTGATCAAGCTTCCTCAGAATTCTGAGTTTAGTGGGGCAGCTAAGAGCCTAGCAAACAGTTGGCAGAATGTTACGGCTGAAGTGCGTGCCAAGATTGAACAATCTAATGCTAAATACAAAGCGGCAGCTGATAAACATCGAAGAAAGCAAGTATTTTCTGTAGGTGATCAAGTCATGGTCTTCTTGCGCAAGGAGCGATTCCCTGTTGGCCGGTACAACAAACTTCAACCGAAGAAGTACGGTCCATATCAGATTGTGCAAAAAATTAATGACAACGCTTATGTGGTTGGGTTGCCGAACACTTTAGGCATTTCAAAGACCTTCAACGTAGCTGATATTTTTCCGTTCTTTCCTGATGATGAGGCACTATATCCTGAAGAGAACTCGAGGTCGAGTTCTTCTCTGGTGGGAGAGAATGATGCAGAGCAGATTGCGGAAGAATATATGGACAAACGGGAAGCAAGTAAGCAAGGAAACAAGCGGAAGTCGTAAGTCAAGCCTTCTACACCGCTGGCCTTGGTCCGGCTTGGAAGTTTAAGCCCAGCACTAGCCTTGTGTTTTTCGAACTATTTTTATTTAATTCGTTTTAGTTTATTTTTCTAAGGACTATATAAAGGTTTTTAGGGTTTTCTTTAAGGGGACATTCTTTTGACTATTCTAAAAAAAAAGATTTGAGAGAGAGTTTCCTACGTAAATTGCTGTTTCTTGCAATTGAGTGTTTGCGAGATTCATTCGTTGAGTGATCTCCGTGTTTTACCTCGCTAACTCGCTGCGTCAGATTGAAGCGACCGAGAGAGGATGTAGATGAGAATAGGAAGCAGCGAGAGGAGCGACGAGTCTACGATACCAGTGCCTGCGAGACGTGAGATGAACGACGATACCGACGAGCGAGAGGTGGGCCGTCACCGGCCCTGGTCAAATTTGTGGCCCTCGCCTAGAGCCGTGGCAAAGCTAATCCATTTCTCTCTCTCCATCTCTATCTTTGTGCGCGCGCATGCACAAATTGAAGGCGATGACTGATAAACCCGAGAAGCGGTGGTGCTCTTCCTCTCTGCAGTTGACGACCAAACAAATGGACGAATACGAATGCCAGAATCTTTTGCCTTACCATATGTATGAGTTTCTAAAGGAGACCGCACAAGTGAGCTACAGAGAGTAGTATCAGCAATGACAGATAGAGGAGAAAGAAGGAGAGGCATCGGAACAACAACGACGTAGGGAAAGCTGTAGAGAGGGAAAAGGATAGGATCATGAGGAAATGATAGACACGGGCACCGAAAGCAGAATTAAAGACTGTATGCATAAATGTAACTTTATAATCACCGATTGCCGGATTGGCACAAATTTCTTCAGTGAGAAATCCACGAGGTGCATATCTAAGCATCAAAGTTAGAAAGTACCGCCTTGATCAAGTAAAGAACATTGAATCATTGGAAATTAATATGCTTCCATACACATATACGATCAATCGACAAAAAGAATTCAATGTGATAGAAGACAAAGACGAATTCGGACGTCCAAATGAGATTCATTGAGGTCGCTTTGGTGGTCCGTCCTTTCTCAGCAGCCGCGGATGGATCGAAAACTCAGATAAAGACTTGAAAAATAGTACAGTGACATAAATTTGAAAGAAGATAATCACCTGCAGAGAAGCAGAGAGCTTCATGTGGAGAGGTTTCCTCCTAGCACAAATTCTAATGCGTTCAACACCATTAGCGGACGCCTTCTTTGTTTGGGAGAGATAATCTTAAGCTTAAATCGATGCGCAATATTTCGACGCCAATAAAATTTGTTATTTATTGTCGCAATGACTTTCTTAGCATATGAATCTAAGTTAACTTCTCAAACATGTAACATCACTCATGTATTTCCTTCTGCTTGCCATCTCCTCTGTTTCTTCTTGGGCCACTAACAATGACCAGTTGAACTCCGATAGGTACTACGTGAAATGCGTATCGGCAATCGTATGTGACAGAACCGGGGCGCTCTTCCTCCAAGAAGTCGACGGCGGAACAAGCAGACAAAAATGAACGCTAGAATCTTTTGCTTCACTAGGCGAATGAGTTTCTAGACGAGACCACACAAGCGAGCTGCAGAGAGCAGTATCAGCACCGGCTGATGGAGGAACAAGAAACAACAGCGACGTGGGCAGAGCAATGGAAAGGGAAAAAGATAGGATCATGAGGAGGTGAAAGATGTGGGCGCCGCAGGCAGTAGCAAAGGCTAGCCGATGATCGACAAGCGGAAGGAATAAGGAGCAACAGAGGAGGAGAGCGAAGGTGGAGAAGAAGAGGGTGACGGGGCGGGTTTCGAATGGAGAGTTGGAGCTCCCTTGGAACTTCGCGGTCCAAGCAGAGCCGGGATAACGAGGGTAAGTACAGCGTGCATGTTGCTTAGTTGATCGTGATCAAGAATGGGCATTTTTGGATCCGTATATGTCTGGAGGAAAGAGGAAGGATAAGAGGAGCAGCAGCAGCAGAGCAGAGCGAATGTTGAGAAAGAGCAAGAGGATCGAGGTGGCAATGGCAGAGCAATTGTCGAGAAAGAAAGCAAGTGATCTTCTAATGAATCATTGAAAAAAGAAAAAGAAAATATAACTATTCCGTCTAAAGCATCATAAAACTTGTTCTGACCCAAAAGCAAGAACAGTGGTTGGTGGCATTTGGTCATGAAATCCAAACTGTCAAGTTGGGTTGTAAGAAGGGCATCTGTGTACTGAAACTTTGATTTTGGTACCGAAAGCCACACGTTAAATCAACTAGCTATTCGACATCCTCCCATCAATTCGTCAAGCATCAAAAGTCAGGGCTTAGACTCGAGAAATCAACTCCCTCAGTGGTTAGAGCAACACAGTAAATATGCGCAGCAACACACAGTAGAAAGGCCTTCTTGTCCAATGCTACACAATCACCAGATGTTTCAAGAGCCTGCGAGTTCCATCTCATATTTTAAGCTTTCGAGGAAGAGAAGGAGGATGGAGTTGGGAGCAGCCCACGCTTCATTTAGAGTTGTCAAGATAACACTTCTGTCTTTCATCATAGCTAGGGGTGAGCAAAATAATCACGATCCAACCAAATCGGACCAGACCGTACCCAACTGGCTAATTTTGGATCGTAACCGACAGGTACGGCTTGATTTTTTATTTCAATTTTCCAAAATCGGCGAGTATCGGTTCGGTTCCCGATTTCGAGTGGAAATCATCCAACCGGTTTAACCGAACCAGTTTTTATATAATATAAATGGGCCAATTATTTTAATGAAATCATCTCTTAAATGCTTAACCCATCCGTCCTAGAAAAAGAGCCTCGACCCACAAAATGAAAAAAGACCCTATTCTAATCCAACTTTCTTCGCACTCAGTTACTCTTGTTGTACAATTCAATTGCACATTTCTTTCTTTTTCTAGTGCAATGGGCAAATTGTCACTTAACCGGTACTCTTGGGTTGCTGAGAATTTTGATTTACAAGGTGAAAAAAAGGAAAGAAAGTTCTAAATCTACCGTTATATAGCTTTATTGAGTCATATTTGTGGGATTAGTATTCAACTTAATTTTTTCATGGAAAGAGCGGGTGACATTATGACCATAACCAGAATCCAACCAAGAACTGGACCGGACCGGTTGTTCAGTTCTTGGGTGGATTCATGGAACAAATGGTTGGTTCACGATACGCATTTTGCAGAACCGGTCCCTAACGAACGGTTCTCGGTTCTAGGGTAGAACCATCCATCCAGTGAATCGATCACCCCTAATCACAACTTCCTTCAAAACTTTTTGTATTTTTCGGAATATGAAAAGCAATAGTTTTACCGAGGAATAAGCACATTTAAATCTATTAGTGCACGTGTAACAAAGTCACAAGACATAAGAAGAAAAAGAAAAGTGTACTAATTTTTTGGTGAAAGTTCGTGTGAAACACTACTTGTTAGATTAGTTTGAGCACAAGCTCGCTGACCGCGCGGACACCTCGGTTATAAAAAAAAAAAAACACTACTTGTTAGACTTTTGTCACAAAAGGTACTTCCATTTTGGCATCTCTCATGTCAAGCTTATCAACACCTTCTTCAGCGTACCGATGAACATATGAAAACTTAACAAGTGACATTTGGGGAAAACAGAAGGTGGAGGTGACTATGGAGGAGCTCCAAAGAGTATGCACGCAACACTTCAAAAGTTTAGCTGCCAAATTTATACTAAGCTACATCACTTCGCCAAAAAAAGAGAAGCTAAAGGATGGACACCTTCAAGGAAGATGATCCACTAAGTTGCTGTCCAGCTGGTGTGGATCTAGAAAGCAGCATACTTCAATATCTCTAGGTGAACTTCTGTTCAAGCAAGATTATCAACTAAAACATGCGTCCCGATGTTACTTCATCAGCCTTCTACGTTTATTACAGGTATTGCGAAATCACATACGCCTGACAATTCCAATAGAATTCTTAAAAGCAGAATGTAGCTATTCACCACCGTGATCAGTCGAGTTGATATCTTTTCATAGCGTAAAGTTTCACTAACTGGGAAGCTGGTCAAGTTCAAAGCGATCAGTGCGCTGATATTCATACAATTTCATTTCACGATCAGAAACTGAAACGTCAAAGCGGCAACCAGCTTGACTCAGAAAAGGAAACCTCAAGGCAGAGCGCCAGAGTCCAAAGCCGACAATCACCAACCCGCCAGAAAACTCAGCAAATCAACAAGCTACTTTTAATCCGCAGAGCCAAACCAAACACCGAACGCACACTTGCCACGGAACAGCAGGACCAAATTCACCCGAGAGGAGCCGCTAGCGTCGAGGGAGCTCTCGACTTTGGCACTGTTCAGGATCAACCAGTAGAGCGAGAGGAAGAGGAGAAGGAGGAAGCAGACGAGGAGGTTGCGGTGGCAGGGGAATAAGAAGGCAGCGGAGGTGGCGGACGGGAAGTAGTCAGCGAGCATGTCGATCGCGTGGTCAGTGTGGGAGAGGAACAGAAAGCAGCCGCGGACGCCTCCGGTGAAATACCGCCGATTACCATGGGATGAGTGGCATCCGAGAAGGAGACGGCCATGAACACGTCGGCGGTGGCGACAGTTGAAGTTAGTTTGCCGTTACACAGAAAGAGAGAGAGAAGAGAGGGAGAGCGATGATGCCTGAGACTTTTGGTTACAACTGTTTAGGAAAAATGAGGAAATAATCAGCAATAATATAAAGTATTACTCATAGAAAATGAATTCGTAATAAACATTAGAAAAAATGACAAAAGTGATCCAAAATTTTTAGCCTGTTATGCAATATTATTTCCAAACTTTTAATTTATTCAAATGTAGCCCTGAATAAATATGCAATGTAGTCCCCGAATTTTGACATTATTCAATGTGATCCCCGAATTTTTTTGTATATCTTTAATTTAGTTGTTGAATTATATGAAAACGTTCAATATATGAAAGACAATATTGAGCATTTTGATATATTTCAGCAACTAAATTGAACACAAATCAAAAGTTAAAGGACTATATTGCATATTTGGATAAAACTTATGGATTATATTGAACAAATTAAAAGTTCAAAAATCATATTGCACGTTGAGTTAAAATTTGATTTTCTTTCGAGAAACAATATGCATCGATTTTGAGTAGCGTGTCTTCATTCGTTTTTCCCAAGTTTAAGTTATCTTCTCAGCATTTAGAACAGAAATATGTTCTCTTGGAAATAATAGGCAGGGGTGCCTACCATCGCACCATCATCTTGATTTAGCATGGTATGCCTTCATTTCAGCAGTGTTCATAATGGAAAGGACACTGAATTTCAAGAGAGACGTTGGATTAAACCCTGAACCTCGATTCACTTATTAAGGCATACACCGCTGCCACGATTCTTTAGATTCCGCCAGATTTCCCAGAATTTTAGCATCTCTTCTCATATTTGTTAACTTTAATTACGTCATAGTGTCTTTTCTCGTAGGTGTAGGTTTATATGGACCACGCCCCCATCAGATCTGCATGGCGTTTGATTGTCTTTGCTCGTCATCATTCCCGTTCTTCGTGACAAAATCATATTGATCCGCAGCCTAATATCTCCGACTGCCATTGCCGCCACCTTACATAAGCTTCACAAGCTCCGACGAGAGGAGCAACTTCACAACTGGAATGAAATATGGCTCGACTCTTGCAGGATTCTTCCTGAAACCGGCAAGCTTGTGGCAAGAATGTTATACAGAAAGTTTCAATTTTTGTTACCGTTTCTTCTGCATGATCCTTTGGTACTTGTTTCTGGGAAAATGTTAGACGATGGGAGAACAGTAGCGTTGTTCAAGAACACTGTGCAAAAAGATCTGCCCAAAGCAATTCCAAATGGAGAGACCCTCAAACAGTTCCTCCAAAGGTCCTGGCATGAGAAGCCTCTTCACTCCTCTGAGAATTCTTTTTTTTTTTTTGGTAAAGCACTCCTCTGAGAATTTCACATACACTTAACCAAAAAGTTCTCTTCAAATTGGATCATCTTAGTCCTCTTCATATACGTGACCTTAATAGATATAGCTTATGGTTCCAATCTTAGCAAGCACAAAACTTCTTGTCGGTCGATCTGTTGCAGGAGCTGCATAGATTAGGAGTAGGGAAGTCTGTAATGCTGTGGCGTGAGCCAGGCCAGGCGTTTCTTCGAGTACAGGGAAAAAAACCGAGGCAAGGGCAATGAGTCCATAAACGATTCCATGGTCCACCACAATGACCTACTCTTGAACATGACGAAAGAGCTGGACCGTCAGCTCCCGGGCGCCATGTTCACGCAGTTGCAGATCTTCAATTACATAAACAACATGCCCGCACATCCACAAGAGTTGCGTACTCTGTCCCGAAATGTTTAAGTAGACTCCTTTTCATAGTCGTTGAACGAATGTACTGGAAGGGTATTAGCATTGAAGGCAAAGCGCCACGCAGGATTACTTTTATTTCACTAGAGCTCATCCGAGTCCAGCCACACAATCTCTGGTGTAAGATGTGCTTCAACAAGTCATTTTTGCGCAGGCCTTTGAATATCAACCAGCTTGTGGATGCCTAATCTCTCTCAAGAGTAAGAGATCCATTGATCTTTTTGTCTATCAGCCCTCACATTGGACTAACAATCCTACTCACATGAGCAACGAAACCTTGTGAATTCGAGTAACTAACTATATTTCTCTTTCCATGTGGACGTAAAGTGGATTGGTCCTCAGTCTCTTTCTGTTAGTACTCTCGTCACACTGTTGGAAAGAACATGCCAATAAGGAATTTTAAAAGTTTTCAATCGAGAAAACAATAGCAGGCAAAAGATGCACATTTAACTATAATGCTCATGAAAATGCTGCCTCCACAGACAATTTTTCCACATAGCGAGTACATGTTTACATATATACAGAGACGACAACCCGAGCATGGTTTTGAGCACAACAACAGAGGAAGAAATAAGAAACCGAACAATGAAGTCAACAACAATCAAGGGAAACAAAAAAAATAGGAAGGCACATCAGCACAGGATCGTGCTGCTGAACTTAAGTCCATGTTTCTGCTAACACTATAGGTGACAATATAAAGTCAGGGCCACTCATGTAGGCAACAACTACATAGAATAAGGTATGAGAAGAAGAGAAGACTGCTGATTGAAATGTCAAATGGAAGCTGCACACTAAAGAGAAGTAAAACAACTCTAAAGAGAACCAGATGCTTATAATTGGCACCTCTGAAACAACTGTGAAGAGCATCTTATGGCAGAAGATTGGCAGCCACAAGGTCACCAAGAAACTAGACAATTTTATTATAAGAAAAGGGATGACGCAACGCAAAGCTAGAACGCGGAAAATTTTCACCTTCTGTTACCGCCAGGATGCAAGCAAAGGAGGACAATCAAATTCAGAAATTTGTTGCATTTTAGGAGCACTGCCTCTGGTGGTTCTATTGGGAAGTTAGTCATATTCTAGCTATTTGGCATAACACTCTATATTCTAGCTATTTGGCATAACACTCGCACTGTCGACTGTTGTTGACGATTAATGCTTTTGATGAAAACCTCAACAAGTTAAATCACAGAATTTTCACAAAGCAGATAGACACATAAGCATTGCACCCACAGAGAGAGAGAGAGAGAGAGAGAGAGAGAGAGAGAGAGAGAGAGAGAGAGAACACAAGTTTCTTTATTGCAATGTCGCACCAACATTTGAGTTTCACTCACTCATCTCAACCAGCTGAGCTACCATTCTAGAAGAACCAATATTGGACATAGAAAGTTTAAAGAATTTGAGAAACCACACAAACCACGATAAAATTTTCCATTATGAACCAAATTTCCTCTCTTTTTCTTACTTTTATTCAGGGTTCTTTTCCTTTCAGGAGGAGGGAGGGACGGTGCACCAATTAGAGGCAACTCTTGAAAGAGAAACTAATGCAGGTTGATAGAGCAACCTTATCAAGTATCCATACGTACACCGATCATTGACAAAAGAAAGATTAAAGGATGCAACAGCCTAAGTGATAAGGTTGGTCGCTCCTCAAAAATTCCAAGAGAGTGGTGAAAAATGGAGAGATCACATCAATGTACTCTTTTACAGTTGAAATTTTGAACTCACCTTTCTATCATTAAATGGTCGGGGTCCTTCTGTACTTAAGTCTGCTTCTTCTTCTCCCTCGACTTTGACACACAGTCCCCGTCTGCTTTGTCAAGCCAAAAAGGCTTGATGTTTTACCTCTCAGAAAAAAAAGATTAGAAAGAAACAGCAAATAGCAGCATCATTCAGCATTTATGTAACTGGCTTTCTACATGCTCAATTGGTCCTGATAAAATCCAGTTTTTTGCATAGGATACAGAACGGTTAATTATTACAAAAGGGGGACCTCGACATGTATAGTTATGATTGGTAGCCAAGAAGGGGGAGAAAGACATCCATAAAGAACAGTTGAGCATAATTCAGTCTAATCCCGAACAACCTTGACTTCGATCACATGTGACTCAAGTAGGAAGACCCGTCATAATCAATGCCCTTCACCAGAAAGCTAGACGATTTAGCTTCTCTCAGGAGTTTCTTAATCCAGCACTACTATTGCAAAGAGAGCATGATAGAAGTTCCGAACTTATTCGCATGGTAATCAATTCAGAAAATTTCAATACTCTATTGAAATTTTCCTGGATGGTTACAATAATACTCCTAAAGAGTATCAGCTGAACTTCCGATACCTGTCATTGTAAACACCCCCCCCTAAAAAAAACAAAAACAAAAACAAAACACACACACAACAAAAAAAAAAGAAAAAAGAAAAAGAAAAAACTTCCTATAGCCGTTTCTAGAAGACTGAGGGGTTAACTTAGGGTGTCATTTAATGACAATGTTCTTTCAAGAGTTTCATGAATCGACCAGGCAGCAAGAATGTAAATATTTACTCAAGGACATAAACAATGTCAATGTAGTGAGAATTTATTAATTAAGGAGTTTGATTTGGAACAACTGATTTACAGAATTTTGAATTTTGGCATAGTCGGAGGAGGCGATTGGTCACCCTTGGTGATTAGAAGCTGCTCTTTTCCACAAAAAATCTGAGTTAGTAACAACTGAGATTATTAATGAAGATGAGACAACAGAGACAAACTTAATCGTTCAGGTAGAGTCAATTGAAAGCAGCCCAAGGTTTGGAGTATTGCCATGGAAGAAACTTGTCACTGTATAACCAATTGGACATTTTAGAAGTTCTCTCACAGAAGCGGGCACACATTGTTAGTAATTAATCATTGGGAATCAATTTTTTTCATTTGCTTGGAATTTCTTCAATCAGCCAATTTTTGGCTTTTATCTTCTTCCTTTTAAATCTCAATCAATCACGGATAGCACAAATTCTAATGCATTCAACACCATAAGTGATTGTAATCTTTGTGTGGGGGACATAACCTTAAACTCAAAATCGACATACAATATTTTGTCACCAATAAAATTTCTTCTTTTTTGTTCAAACATGTAAGATTACTCATATTTCCTCCTGCTTGCCGTTTCCTCTATTTCTTCTTGTGCCACTAACAATGACCGGTTGAACTCTGACTGGTACTACAGTTTCAACCAGGGGCCAGGTCTCATAGAGATCTGACTCGAAACTTAACTGCTCCAAGGTTGACCCAATACCCAAATTTCATAAGTCCCATATTTTCAAGCCTGGTCGGTAGGCTTTTTATTTTATTTTATTTTATTTTTTATTTAACAATTGTGAATCAAGCTTCAAAATTCCATATATTTCAAGATTTCAACATTTCTAAACTTAGATCGTATCCACTTTTTCATATTTGTTAAAATTTAGCTCGACAGAGATTTTCTCATCTGAATTTTTTACTCAAAATTTGTTTGTGTATACATGAAGCTAATCACCAAATGTCTTATGGATGTTCACGTTGGACCACTTAAAAAGAAGGCAAGAGGATGCTATAAAGATTAATAAATCACCTCCAGTTGTCTTATGACATCTCATGATGCTTCACAATTACTTGAGCCATGGAGCTATTCTCATACTCTCTCTAAACTCTGTCAACTCAATCCAAATTCTAAATTAAACCAAAAGACAAAAGAAAAAGGACCAAAGAGAACAAGAAAAGCAAATACAATCTAAAGTTTAATGAGCCACCTGATCAAAGTACAGACAAGCTGGATGGACAATTGAACTTATCATTATTCCTAGAGAGCCTCGATAATGATGCGGGTTCTTTTATTTTTTCAATATTTATACAACTAATTCGACAAAGTGGAACCACCAACAATTCATACAGGTGAGGCATGTCACAATGTCCATAAATGAAAACCTCCACACTTTGATTTCAATCAATTATGGATGCATGATTCAAGGCATCAGAAAATATGGCAATCTTCTCATCCTTTTCAGGTGGTACACCTGTAGCAAGCTAAAGATAAGGCTGATACTTCCAAATGAAAACTTCCACACTTTGAATTCCATCAATTATGGATGCATGATTCAAGGCATCAGAAAATATGGCAATCTTCTCATCCTTTTCAGGTGGTACACCTGTAGCAAGCTAAGCATAAGGCTGATAATTCCAATTGTAACCATCAAGGCCAAGTTCGCTACAAAACCAAGATCATCCTAGAGTAAGAATTCAAAATGAACATAAATCAGTCTTCAGCAGGGTATTCAATAAGATGAACAATCAATGAATGAATAGAGAAAAAACGGCAAAACCATATATTACACAATAAATTTCCAGATAGGTCATAATCAAGGATGAACACCACACATATATAACAACCTAATCAATCCAGTGAACCTGAACTACGCAGAACACGAGCCTTTGATATTTGTTAGACATAGCAATTGAAGTTTGGATCTATTGCTTTCCAGTGTGCTGGATTGACTTTTCCTAAAATCCGGTTAGTACAACAATTAACGCTTTCTTCTTTAACTCTGCCAATCAAGGACACTATGAATTTGTTCAGGAAAAGGAATGAAATAAGCTAGCAATATTTTAATGGTAGCTGAACCACCAACTTGAAGCACTCGTTTTAGACATCTAACAAATTGAACATTTAATGTTAATTACAAAAAGATCAGGGGTCATGTTAGAATACGGTTGTACTGTAGCCCTCTAATGTCATTCAAACATCTCTACTTCAAGCACTAAATAGTTGCTTTAGGCAAGCAAAGAAGCTGAAGCTTCCTGACTGAAGACTGCAATTTCTTACTGACTAAGCCTACGAAAAGATGAGTTCTCTTTTTTCTAGAGAGTTCTTGTCGGCCTTACGAGGGCTATCGTCAAAACTTTGATCTGATCGTTCAAAGATACAAAATAACTTCTCATTGATGATATAAAGTTAAAAATGTCCAGACGGACCACCCACATATGGACAGAAGGAATTTAAAGTTAATTGCTCAGACTAATGCAGTGATGATAGCATGAAGCGATATTGCATTAACCATTTGAAATTTTTTAAAACACCAAATCCAATGGCAATCTAATAAATCCAACAGCAATCTTGCATAGCACATAAGAATTATCAGTCTAATGCAACAGAGGCCCCAAGGTCACTTGAGAATCAGAGAAGAGTTATATATTCTTTCAAACAAGGCTTGTCTACGTTTTGAGATTACAGCAACACAGAGTATAGAACACATTTTACCAACAACTGAATCTGCAAGATCACATTTTAGGATTGAAATCCAGACAAGCCAATAGCTGAAACAGGATATCGCATCATATTGCCAAGGTGAAAATTTGCAATTTACTCCTAAAAACGAGACAAAACAATCACCAAGAACAATCGCACTTTGCACTTGAATCAACATTAGCAACAAAAAAACGATCCACAGACCGAATGAGACACCACCCCAACAACCCAAACAAGCACTGGAATCAGAAAACAAACATGACACAAGATAAGAGAACTAAGTTGAAGGGAAAAAAGGATGGCTTTGAAAGGACTCACCACCCAACTCAAGCTAAACAAAAAATCAACCAAATGGGCATAACCAGATCTGCATTTTGAGCATACCCAGTAAAGGGGAAGGACAAATGCGTTACAAGCAGCCATAACACAGCAAAAAGGAACAACTTTTTTTTTTTTTTAATCAGGGAATTCAAAAGTTCGAAATGCAACGACTCGCTGCTAACATTGTCCAAACATTGTCCAGATCTCAAAACCTCACGACCCACATTCACCATTAAAGCCAGACGTTCTTGTTACCCAAACCCAGATCGCATATGCACGAGGAGACAGGAATCTGAATGCACAGAGCATCGAAACAGTAAAAACACAGATCTCCAACACGCCAGAGGAAAAGACGCCATTCTACATTAAATTGAAAAATACAATCATGAAGGTGCTGGCGCGGCACTCAGCGTTGGGGCACTCCTTGCGGAGGCGCTGGACCTTGACGGAGTCGTCGACCTTGTAGAACGGGAGGGCGGCGAGCTTGACCTTCTTCTTTTTGTGCTTGATCTTCTTGGGCTTGATGTAGGTCTTCTTCTTACGCTTCTTGGCGCCGCCGCGGAGGCGGAGGACAAGGTGGAGGGTGGACTCCTTCTGGATGTTGTAGTCGGCGAGGGTCCGGCCGTCCTCGAGCTGCTTGCCGGTGAAGATGAGGCGCTGCTGGTCCGGGGGACGCCCTCTTTGTACCGGATCTTTGCCTTCACATTGTCGATGGTGTCGCTCCACTCGACAGAGGGTGACGGTCTTCCCCGTTAGGGTTTTCACGAGATTTACATGATTCCTTCGCGACGCGGGAGACGGCGGTTCAGAAGATGGAGAAGTGTCTGAAGCCCGAAAAATAAAAAAAAAATAATAATAAAAAAGCCTACCTGTTGGTTTCACAATTATTAAAATAAAATAAAAAAATAAAAAAGCCTACCAACCCGGCCTGAAAATATGGGGCTTATGAAATTCCGGTATCGGGCTGGGGTCAAGCTCGGCGCCGTTAAGCTTCCGGGGCCTGACTCGGCCCATTGACACCCCTGGTCAAATCAGCAGTTGTCCGGGGCAAAATCGGCGCTCTTTCTCCAAACTCAAAGAATGCTGGAATCTTTTGCACCAGGCGGATGAGTTTCTGAATAAGACAGCAGCATAAGGGATATGTAGACAGCAGTATCAGCAACGGCAAATGGAGGAGCCAGAAGGAGAGGCCGGAGAACAACAGCGACGCGGGCAGAGCAATGGAGAGGGAAAAGGACAGGATCATGAGGAGGCGAAAGACGAGGTCGCCGCAGGCTGCAGTGAAGTCCGGCGAACGAGCAGCGAGCACAAGGGATAAGGAGCAATAGAGGAGGAGAGCGAAGACGGAGAAGAAGACGGTGATGGGGTGGGTTTCAAATGGAGAGCTGGAGCTCCCTTGGAACTTCACGGTGACTAAACTGAGCAGAGCAGGAAGGACGCGTTTAAGTACAGCGTCCATGTTTCCCAGCTGATCATGATCAGGAAGGGACGCCCTCCACCACTCCAAGAAGCTCGCCAGCATCTCCCTGCTCTGGAACCTGCATCAAGAAAACGCATTTGGGTGAGAAAAGGGAGACACTTGGAAGTTCAGCGGTGAAAGTGCAGTAGAGATCTGGCGCGCCACTCACGATGATGATTCGGCTGCCATTGGAGCGCTCGTGTCTCTCGGTCTGTGCCTTGGACTTGTCTTGAGTGGAAGTGGAGGGCTTCGAGAGATGGAGGGTGGGTGGGGGTTATATGGAGGGTTGTCGGGTGATGCTCCTAGATATTCGCCTTTCTTTTTCATACGTCGATGGAATTGCGAGGAAGAAGAGGTGAGTATCTGGGGACGTGGATCACTTTACATAGGAATGGGACCCGTCAACCTTACTTTCCATTGCTTTTTTTACTCCCGGGGGAAGTCTTCCCTCCTGAGTATCCTAAATTGGACCCATCGATCTTACTTTCCATGGCCTTTTGGTGAAGTTTCCCAATATTGAATATTGATGGACTAGATATGATTTTTCACAAAGACGAATTCGGACGTCCACGGACGTGCACCAAAACATTGGTGCAGAGCGTGCAAGAATTTCCTATTCATTTGGTGGTGCATGTACCCAAATATTTTGGGTGTAATTTGGTGGTGCATCAATATTCAATATTGGGAACACGAGAGTTCCTGTCCGATTGTGAGCATGCTTTGTTTTTTCTTTTTGTAAATCCAAGAGGAAGAGCAAAGTAATGGCAGAGCGAATGTTTTGAGAAAGAAGAAGTGCGGTCAATTTATACAGAACAAAAAAAGGGTTAGTCGAGGTTCACTATGACGTGACACTCGACTTTGGGGGATAGAAGACAGACCAATTCGGAGGCCCAACGTGCACCGAAACATTGGTGGTGGAGCAATGTTCCGCGAATCTTTTTTCGAAATGATCCTTTTTGGATTTTTCAAATTTTTGTAAAAACACCAAACCATTGGTGGACCAATGTTTCGCGAACTTGAGCCACTTCTTGCTCTCCATTGCAGCAACTCTTTATTTTTATCCCAAAATGCCTCGATGTGAATTAGGGTTTGAAGAAGAGGAGAAAATTGGCTCCATTTGTCCCTAATAATTTGGGCCAAACATGGCATTTAGACTTATAATAATCAACTCCGTGTGAGACAGATTAACATTACCCAATGGGGTGATAGGTTTCGACCGAAAATAAAATAAAATCGGCTGATAGGGACGGGACCCTTTACCATTGCATGACCAGATTGGTGGACTACAAGTTCTCTATTGATAGGGACAGTACCCTTTATCATTGGACGACAAGTTCTCTATTGATAGGGACAGTACCCTTTATCATTGCATGACCAGATTGATGGACTGCGAGTTCTCTATTGATAGGGACAGTACCCTTTATCGTTGCAAGTGGGACTCCGAGTTCTCCTATCCATCGCGCCCATTGTAAGACATTACCCATCGCGACCACTGCAAGACATTACCCGTGCGTGAACGAGGTTTCCTCGAAACGAAGCCCCGAAAGAGGAAAAAGCCCGGATTTGAGTTCATATGGAGCAAACGAAAAGTCAAAAGCGAAATGATTGAGGAAAAGCTATATTATCTCGTCCGTGTGTGTCTGGAAAAAGAGGAAGGGGAAGAGGAGCAGCAGCGGAGGCGAATGTGGAGGAGCAGCAGCGGAGGCGAATGTGGAGGAGCAGCAAAAGGTCGAGGTGCAATGGCAGACCAAATTGTCGAGAAAAAATAGCAAGTGATTTATAACGAATTTGTCTTATGATTTAGTCCCTCCAAAGATTCGTGATAAAGTTTTCGTGATAAAATTTTTCTGATCCAACAAAACTGTTTTTGATATCCGATTCAAAAAGGTTGGCCATCCAATGATTCAAAAGTAAAAGAGAGAAGAGAGAGACAGCTCTTCTTAACCACTTCTTAATTGCAACGTGCTCGTTCCAATGCTGCTTTACTTTGATATCAATCCCAAGTTCCATTTGATCTAAAAGGGGCTTATACCATGAACTATTTAAATGGCTCTTGGAAATGTGCTAGGAGTCGTTACTATTGGATAGACCTTGTTGCAACGCATGTGACAGAGAAACCTAGCACTGGTGGATGAATCCTTTAAGCTGAAAGCAAAGAAAATACATATGTGCAACTAAGCCTCAATGAGGCATTATATCTATTTTACTTGATCAGCCTAAATTTCTACTCTATCCACTGTAGCATGATAGGATTGCTGCATATTGGGTTACTTATGACCATGGAAGTTTTTTTTTTTTGGTCGAAAATGACCATGGAAGTTATGCGAGTGTTTGGTTTGGCTAATTTTGGGTTGAAGAACTAAAAAGAGGGGCTTAAGTTTTCACATGTAAAAACCAAAAGTCACCTAATAAGCTTGTAGATTCATCTAATATCTCCATGGTGTCGCAACCCCCTTTTGAAAATTGGTTTGATAGATTATTAAATCTCCAGGACGGGCTTAGCTCGAGCCCTCCTAAGCCCATATCAAATTACTACAAGATATATCGGATTCGGTCTTTATGTGATCGGGTGACATGTGTGCAAAAGGAGTCGCTATCAGTCTTTAGGGAAGGTAGATTGAAAACCTCATCGAGCTATCGAGAGAATCCATTCCATTCTATACAATGATTAAGGGTCAAGGGACTTGGTTATGTCGATTTAATCCCCTGACGCCTTTCGTTATCGAAATTAAGTGTTTTTCTAAAGTGTTCATGCTGGTGTGAGTTTATCCTATCAATGACGGTAAAGACATGAATGTGCGTGATTAAGGAGTCAATGGCAAGGATAAATCGTATCATAATACCCCAGTAAAGCCCTAAAAGGCTTAGAGAAATGTTCATTTATAGTGGAATCATCTATTGGATGTAATTTTAGTTTAAGGATGAATTAAGATAAAATCTTGTATTTCAATTTCTCTTTCTGACTTTACATTTTACTTCGACTTGATTGCATACCGAATCCTAACGGTAATAGTAGAGCAATTGTCGCAAAACAGAGCATGAGATCTTATAACAAATTCGTCTTACTATTTACTATTTGCTTTAGTCGGGCTTTTATGTAGGAGAAGCTTTTTTTATAAATGTTTCGCGACAATTGCTCTGCCATTGCACCTTGATCCCTTGCTCTTTCTCAACATTCCCCAACGTCGTACTTACCCTCCTCAAAATTGCAATGCACTAAACGGTTGCGAATTCAATTTGAAAGCGAAAAAGTCAAAAGGGCAAAGGGAAAAGATCACTACGAGATGATGCCAGCGAAAGAGACCAAGGCAATGGTGCCTAGAAGGATGTTGCAATGGTGCATGGAAGGATGTTGTTGTAAGCTTTTTGCCTGGTCGAATGCGTGTGGGAATCAACCTCGTTCAATTCGACTTTATATGCTTTCATTCCTATTTGGTCCACTGCCTGCAGACATGAAAACGACCTTGCCTAGGTCTGTTTCGCTAACATCATCTTCTAGTGATCTTGTCCCTTTTCCCTCTTTAACTTTTTCGCTTTTAGAGAAACAGAGAGCTTCTTGTGAAGAGGTTTCCTCCTCGATCATTGATCAATTTTTATTTGATTGGAATTTCTTCAACCTTCGGCTTTTATATTCTTTTTATTTTCTGATAGCACAAATTCTAATGCATTCAACACTATCAATGAACGCCTTTTTTGTTTGGGAGAGATAATCTTAAACTCAAATCGATGCACGATATTTCAACACCAATAAAATTTGTTATTGATTATAATAGTGACTTTCTTAGCCTACGAATTTAAGTTAACATCTCAAACATGTAACATCACTTATGTATTCCCTCCTGCTTGCCATCTCCTTTGTTTCTTCTTGGGCCACTGACAGCAGGTAGTACAGTACCAACGTGAAATGTGTATCGCCAACCGTACGTGGCAGAATAGGGGGTGCTCTTCCTCCAAGAAATCGACGGCGAAACAAGCGGATGAAAATGAAAGATAGAATCTGTTGCTTTATCGGACAAATGCGTTTCTGGACGAGACCGTACAAGCGAACTACAGAGAACAATATCAGCAACGACAAATGGAGGAGCAAGAAACAACAGCGACGTGGGCAGAGCAATGGAGAGGGAAAAGGATAAGATCATGAGGAGGCGAAAGATGTAGGTGCTGCAGGTAGTAGCAAATGCTGGTGGATGATCGACAAGCAGAAGGGAACTAAGTAACACCGACACTGACACGCGACACGACACGACACGACACGACACACCGACACGTCATTCTAAAAAAATAAAAAATTCCGACACATTGGGACATATATTAAATATATATTTTTATATATACATGATAAATAATATCAGCGGTGATTTTCTTCTTCTTCTTCTGTCATATCGCGATTTTTTTTTCTAGCTAAGTATATTAATTTTAGGGTAACTGAGTATATGACTTAAGTATATATATTTTTGATAAATTTACATTTTGATTGCTTATTTATGGAAAATACGTATAATTGACCCGTGAGAGTCAAAATAGTGTGTCGGGATATTGGACTCGCGTATGATTGACTCATCTGGAACTGACCACAGGTCAATCACATGTTGGAGAGTGACGAGAGAGTGTCGAATATGACACGTAGACCGCTAGAGAGTATCAATGCTTCATAGGAAGGGATAAGGAGCAATAGAGGAGGAGAGTGAAGATGGAGAAGAGGGTGACGGGCGGGTTTTGAATGGAGTGTTGGAGCTCCCTTGGCACTTCACGGTGATGAAGTCGAGCAAAGCTGGGACGATGAGGGTAAGTACAGCGTGCATGTTTCTCGGTTGATCGTGATCAAGAATGGGCATTTTTGCATCCGTATATGTTTGGAGGAAAGAGGAAGAGGAAGAGGAGCAGCAGCAGAAGCGATGTTGAGAAAGAGCAAGAGGATCGAGGTGGCAATGGCAGAGCAATTGTCGAGAAAGAAAGCAAGAGATCTTTTAATGAATCGTTGAAAAAAGAAAAAGAAAAATATAACTAATCTGTCTAAAGCATCATAAAAACTTGTTCTGATCCAAAAGCAAGAACAATGGTTGGTGGCATTTGGTCATTAAATCTAAACTGTCGATTTGGGTGGTAAGAAGGGCATCTGTGCAGAGAAACTTTGATTTTGGTACCGAAAGCCACGCGTTAAGTCTGTAATGCTGTGGCGTGAGCCACCCAGGCGTTTCTTCGAGTACAGGGAAAAGAACCGAGGCAAGTGCAATAAGTCCATGGTCCACCACAATGACCTACCCTCGAACATGGCGAAAGAGCTGGAGCGTCAGCTCCTGGGCGCCAAGTTCACGCAGTTGCAGATCTTCAATTACATAAAGAACATGCTCACGCATCAGCAAGAGTTGGGTACTTTGTCACGAAATGTGTAAGTAGACTTCTTTTTGTAGCCCTTGAACTAATGTATTCGTAGGGTATTAGCATTGAAGGCAAAGCACCACGCAGGAACGGGCAGGATTACTTTTATTACGCTAGCGCTCATCCGAGTCCAGCTACAAAATCTCTGGGCTAAGATGTGCTTCAACGAGTCATCTTTGCGCAGGCCTTCGAATATCAACCAGCTTGTGGATGCCTAATCTCTCTCAAGAGAAAGAGATCCATTGATCTTTTTGTCTATCAGCCCTCACATTGGACTAACAATCCTACTCACATGAGCAACGAAACCTTGTGAATTCGAGTAACTAACTATATTTCTCTTTCCATGTGGACGTAAAGTGGATTGGTCCTCAGTCTCTCTGTTAGTACTCTCGTCACACTGTTGGAAAGAATATGCCAATAAGGAATTTTAAAAGTTTTCAATCGAGAAAACAATAGCAGGCAAAAGATGCACATTTAACTATAATGCTCATGAAAATGCTGCCTCCACAGACAATTTTTCCACATAGCAAGTACAAGTTTACATATATACAGAAACGACAACCCGAGCATGGTTTTGAGCACAACAACAGAGGAAGAAATAAGAATTCACAAGGTTTCGTTGCTCATGTGAGTAGGATTGTTAGTCCAATGTGAGGGCTGATAGACAAAAAGATCAATGGATCTCTTACTCTTGAGAGAGATTAGGCATCCACAAGCTGGTTGATATTCGAAGGCCTGCGCAAAGATGCACATTTAACTATAATGCTCATGAAAATGCTGCCTCCACAGACAATTTTTCCACATAGCAAGTACAAGTTTACATATATACAGAAACGACAACCCGAGCATGGTTTTGAGCACAACAACAGAGGAAGAAATAAGAAACTGAACGAAAAAGGCAACAACAATCAAGGGGAAACCCCCAAAAAAAAAGGAAGGTACATCAGCACAGGATCGTGCTACTGAACTTAAGTCCATGTTACTGCTAAGACTATAGGTGACAATATAAAGTCAGGGCCATTCTTGCAGGCAACAACTACATAGAATAAGGAATGAGAAGAAGAGAAGACTGCTGATTGAAACGTCAAATGGAAGCTGCCCACTAAAGAGAAGTAGAACAACTCTAGAGAGAACCAGATGCTTATAATTGGCACCTTTGAAACAACTGTGAAGAGCATCTTATGGCGGAAGATTGGCAGCCACAAGGTCACCAAGAAACTAGACAATTTTATTATAAGAAAAGGGATGATGCAACACAAAGCTAGAACACGGAAAATTTTCTCGTTCTGTTACCACCAGGATGCAAGCAAAGGAGGACAATCAAATTTAGAAATTTGTTGCATTTTAGGAGCACTGCGGTTCTATTAGGAAGTTAGTCGTATTCTAGCTATTTGGCATAGCACTCGCACTGTTGACTGTTGTTGATGATTAATGCTTTTGATGAAAACCTCAACAACTCTTAAATCACAGAATTTTCACAAAGCAGATAGACACATAAGCATTGCAACCAGAGAGAGAGAGAGAGAACAAGTTTCTTTATTGCAATGTCGCACCAACATTTGAGTTTCACTCACTCATCTCAACCAGCTGAGCTAACATTCTAGAAGAACCAATATTGGACATAGAAAGTTTAAAGACTTTGAGAAATCACACAAACCATACGATAAAATTTTCCATTATGAACCAACTTTCCTCTCTTTTTCTTACTTTTATTCAGTGTTCTTTTCCTTTCGGGAGGAGGGAGGGGCGGTGCACCAATTAGAGGGAACTCTTGTAAGAGAAACTAATGCAGGATGATAGAGCAACCTTATCAAGTATCCACACGTACACCGACCATTGACAAAAGAAAGATTAAAGGATGCAACAGCCTAAGTGATAAGGTTGGTCGCTCCTCAAAAATTCCAAGAGAGTGGTGAAAAATGGAGAGATCACATCAATGTACTCTTTTACAGTTGAAATTTTGAACTCACCTTTCTATCATTATAAGGTCGGGGTCCTTCTGTACTTAAGTCTGCTTCTTCTTCTCCCTGGACTTTGGCACACAGTCCCCATCTCTTTGTCAAGCAAACAAGGCTTGATGTTTTACCTCTCCGAAAAAGCAGATTAGAAAGAAACAGCAAATAGCAGCATCATTCAGCATTTATGTAACTGGCTTTCTAGATGCTCAATTGGTCCTGACAAAATCCAGTTTTTTGCATAGGATACAGAACGGTTAATTATTACAAAAGGGGGACCTCGACCTGTATTGCGATGATTGGTACCCAAGAAGGGGGAAAAAGACATCCCTAAAGAACAGTTGAGCACAATTCATTCTAATCCAAAACAACCTTGACTTCGCATCACATGTGATTCAAGTAGGAAGACCTGTCATAATCAATGCCTTTCACCAGAAAGCTAGACGATTTAGCTTCTCTCAGGAGTTTCTTAATCCAGCACTACCATTGCAAGGAGAGCATGATAGAAGTTCTGAACTTATTCGCATGGTAATCAATTCAGAAACTTTCAATACTCTATTGAAATTTTCCTGGATGGTTACAGTAATACTCATAAACAGTATCAGCTGAACTTCCTATAGCTGTCACTGTAAACCCCCCCACACCCCCCCCCGAAAAAAAAAGGAAAAAAAAAACAAAAACAAGACAAAAAAAAAGAACTTCCTATAGCCGTTTCTAGAAGACTGAGGGGTTAACTTAGGGTGTCATTTAATGAGAATGTTTTTTCAAGAGTTTCATGAATCGACCTGGCAGCAAGAATGTAAATATTTACTCAAGGACATAAACAATGTCAATGCAGCAAGAATTTATTAATTAAGGAGTTTGATTTGGAACAACTGACTTACAGAATAAATCTTGACCAATGTTCAACCTCCCCATCATTTCCAAAACTACAACCCGATTAACAAAGCAAAAAATCAAAACTTAACCTCACTCACTCCATCGGCTCTATGCAGGAACAGCCTCGTCTTGCAAAGTAAAACTGAGTGGTGATTAGGCCTCTCTTCCTTATTTTCCACCCAACCTTCCATAATGCTCTCTCAACATCTGCCTCCGCATGCAAATAAGCTCTTGTTGCCTTGGAAGGTCTTGGGAATAACTCCCCCACTCTCTTTAACAGATCATAGTAGAATGTCTTTGGAGCAAAGCTCAGAATCAACCGATTCTCTGCCAGTGAAGCAAGGTGGGTGATCATCCCATCCACCTGACTCTGTGGGTAATGTATGAGAACATCCAAACAAATCACCGTGCCATACTTCCCTTTTAGGCTCTCTAAATCACTCACTTTGAATTTTGGCATAGTCGGAGGAGGTGATTGGTCACCCTTGGTGATTACAAACTGCTCTTTACCCTAATTTCCACAAAAAATCTGAGTTAGTAACAACTGAGATTATTAATGGAGATGAGACAACAGAGACAAGCTTAATCATCCAGGTAGATTCAATTGAAAGCAGCCCAAGGTTTGAAGTATTGCCATGGAAGAACTTGTCACTGTATAACCAATTGGACATTTTAGAAGTTCTCTCACGGAAGCAGGAGCACATTGTTAGTAATTAATCATTGGGAATCAATTTTTTTATCTGCTTGGAATTTCTTCAATCAGCCAACTTTTGGCTTTTATCGTCTTCTTTTTATATCTCAATCAATCACGGATAGCACAAATTCTAATGCATTCAACACCATCAGTGATTGCAACCTTTGTGTGGGAGACATAACCTTAAACTCAAAATCGACATACGATATTTCGACACCAATAAAATTTCTCCTTTTTTGTTCAAACACGTAACATTACTCATATATTTCCTCCTGCTTGCCGTTTCCTCTATTTCTTCTTGTGGCACTAACAATAACCGGTTGAATTCTGACTGGTACTACAGTTTCAACCAGGGTGTCAATGGGCCAGGTCTCATAGAGATCTGACTCGAAACTTAACTGCACCGAGGTTGACCCAATACCCAAATTTCATAAGTCCCATATTTTCAAGCCTGGTTGGTAGGCTTTTTATTTTATTTTTTATTCAAGAATTGCGAATCAAGCTTCAAAATTCCATATATTTCAAGAATTCAATATTTCTAAATTTAGATCGTATCCTCTTTTTCATATTCGTTAAAATTTAGTTCGATAGAGATTTTCTTATCTTAATTTTTTACTCGAAATTTGTTTGAGTATACATGAAGCTAATCACAAGTCGTCTTATGGATGTTCACGTTGGACCACTCAAAAAGAAGGCAAGAGGATGCTATAAAGATTAATAAATCACCTCAAGTTGTCTTGTGACATCTCATGATGCTTCACAATTACTTGAGCCATGGAGCTAGTCTCATACTCCCTCTAAACTCTGTCAACTCAATCCAAATTCTAAATTAAACCAAAAGACAAAAGAAAGAGGACCAAAGAGAACAAGAAAAGCAAATACAATCTAAAGTTTAATGAGCCACCTGATCAAAGTACAGACGAACTGGATGGACATTTGAACTTATCATTATTCCTAGAGAGTCTCAACAATGAAGTGGGTTCTTTTATTTTTTTCAAAATTTATACAACTAATTCCACAAAGTGGAACATCCAACAATTAATCCAGGTGAGGCATGTCACAATGTCCATAAATTAAAACTTCCACACTTTGAATTCCATCGATTATGGATGCATGATTCAAGGCATCAGAAAATATGGCAATCTTCTCGTCCTTTTCAGGTGTTACACCTGTAGCAAGCTAAGCATAAGGCTGATACTTCCAATTGTAACCATCAAGGCCAAGTTCACTACAAAACCAAGATCATCCTAGAGTAAGAATTCAAAATGAACATAAATCAGTCTTCAGCAGGGTATTAAATAAGATGAACCATCAATGAATGAATAGAGAAAAAATGGCAAAACCATATATTACACAATAAATTTCCAGATAGGTCATAATCAAGGATGAACAACACACATATATAACAACCTAATCAATCCAGTGAACTTGAACTACACAGAACACGAGCCTTTGATATTTGTTAGACATAGCAATTGAAGTTTGGATCTATTGCATTCCAGCGTGCTGGATTGACTTTTCCTAAAATCCGGTTAGTACAACAATTACCGCTTTCTTCTTTAACTCTGCCAAGCAAAGACATTATGAATTTCTTCAGGAAAAAGAATGAAATAAGCTAGCAATATTTTAGTGGTAGCTGAACCACCAACTTGAAGCACTCGTTTTAGACAATCTAACAAATTGAACATTTAATGTTAATTACAAAAAGATCAGGGGTCATGTTAGAGTACGGTTGTACTGTAGCCCTCTAATGTCATTCAAACATCTCTACTTCAAGCACTAAAGAGTTGCTTTAGGCAAGCAAAGAAGCTGAAGCTTCCTGACTGAAGACTGCAATTTCTTACTAACTAAGCCTACGAAAAGATAAAGTTAAAAATGTCCAGACAGACCACCCATATGGACAGAAGGCATTTAAAGTTAATTGCTCACACTAATGCAGTGATGATAGCATGAAGCGCTATTGCATTAACCATTTGAAATTTTTCAAACCACCAAATCCAATGGCAATCTAATAAATCCAACAGCAATCTTGCATAGCACATAAGAATTATCAGTCTAATGCAACAGAGGCCCCAAGGTCACTTGAGAATCAGAGAAGAGTTATACATTCTTTCAAACAAGGCTTGTATATGATTTGAGATTACGCAACAGAGTATAGAACACATTTTACTGACAACTGAATTCTGTGAGATCACATTTTAGGATCGAAATCCAGACAAGCCAACAGCTGAAACAGGATATCGCATCATACTGCCAAAGTGAAAATTTGCAATTTACTCCTAAAAACGAGACACAATCACCAAGAACAATCACACTTTGCACTTGAATCAACATTAGCAACTAAAAATCGATCCACAGACCGAATGAGACACCACCCTAACAAACCAAACAAGCACCAGAATCAGAAAACAAACATGACACTAGATAAGAGAACTAAGTTGAAGGGAAAAAAGGATGGCTCTGAAAGGACTAGCTACCCAACTCAAGCTAAAACAAAAAGCAACCAAATGGGCATAACCAGATCTGCATTTTGAGCATACCCAGTAAAGGGGAAGGACAAATGCGATACAAGCAGCTATAACACAGCAAAAAGGAACACTTATTTTTTTTAAAATCAGGAATTCAAAAATTCGAAATGCAACGACTCGCTGCTAACATTGTCCAGATCTCAAAACCTCACGACCCACATTCACCATTAAAGCCAGACGTTCTTGTTACCCAAACCCAGATCGCATATGCACGAGGAGACGGGAATCTGAATGCACAGAGCATCGAAACAGTAAAAACACAGATCTCCAACACGCCAGGGGAAAAGACGCGATTCTACATTAAATCGAAAAATACAATCATGAAGGTGCTGGCGCGGCACTCGGCGTTGGGGCACTCCTTGCGGAGGCGCTGGACCTTGACGGAGTCGTCGACCTTGTAGAACTGGAGGACGGCGAGCTTAACCTTCTTCTTTTTGTGCTTGATCTTCTTGGGCTTGATGTACGTCTTCTTCTTACGCTTCTTGGCGCCGCCGCGGAGGCGGAGGACAAGGTGGAGGGTGGACTCCTTCTGGATGTTGTAGTCGGCTAGGGTCCGGCCGTCCTCGTGCTGCTAGCCGGTGAAGATGAGGCGCTGCTGGTCCGGGGGACGCCATCTTTGTACCGGATCTTGGCCTTCTCATTGTCGATTGGTGTCCGAAGCCCGAAAAAAGAAAATAAGAAAGCCTACTTGTTGGTTTCACAATTATTAAAATAAAAAATTAAAATAAAAAGCTTACCGACCCGGCCTGAAAATATGGGGCTTATGAAATTCGAGTATCAGGCCGGGGTCAAGCTCGGCTCCGTTAAGTTTGGGGGGCCTGACTCGGCCCATTGACACCCCCGGTCAAATCAGCAGTTGTTCGTGGCAAAATAGGCGCTCTTTCTCCAAACTCAAAGAATGCTAGAATCTTTTGCACCAGACGGATGAATCTCTGAACAAGATAGCAGCATAAGGGACATGCAGAGAGCAGTATAAGAAACGGCAAATGGACAAGCCAGAAGGAGGGGCCCGAGAACAACAGCGACGCGGGCAGAGCAATGGAGAGGGAAAAGGACAGGATCATGAGGAGGCGAAAGACGAGGTCGCCGCAGGCTGTAGTGAAGTCCGGCGGACGAGCAGCGAGCAGAAGGGATAAGGAGCAATAAAGGAGGAGAGTGAAGATAGAGAAGAAGACAGTGATGGGGTGGGTTTCAAGTGGAGAGTTGGAGCTCCCTTGAAACTTCACGGTGATCCAGCTGAGCAGAGCCAGAAGGACGCGTTTAAGCATGGCGTCCATGTTTCTCAGTTGATCATGACCAGGAAGGCACGCGCTCCACTCTAAGAAGCTCGCCGGCATCTCGCTGTTCTTGTGTCTCTCAATCTCTGCCTTGGACGTGTTTGAGTGGAAGTGAAGGCTTCGAGAGATCGAGTGGGGTTTTTACAAGGAGGGCTCTCGTAAATGAGTCGTATTCGGGGACTGGGTGCGGTGGCTCAATTCAGCAAAATTTCTTTGCCGATCACCCGCAAAGAAATTTTGCTGAATTGAGCCACCGCACCCAGTCCCCGAATACGACTCATTTACGAGAGCCCTCCTTATAAAAACCCCACTCGATCTCTCGAAGCCTTCACTTCGACTCATTTACGAGAGTTCAATTCTGAACTTCCACATGAACTTTGCTGATTCAGCAAAATTTCCCACCACACACCCAGTCCGAATATTTGGACTCAAGCCTTCCATATAAACCCCCATGTAACCCCACCACCTCTTTGGTCAGTGTCTTACGACAGCGGACATCTCTCCATATAACCATACTCTCGATCTCTCGCCATCTGGCCACCCTAGGGGGTGTTAATGGCCTGAGTTGGGCCGTGTCTCTAAGAAGTTTGGAAAATATTTGGATCTACCAGTCGAGTCGTTTCGGGAAAACGAATCGAGTGGTCGGGTCGAACTTTTCACTGTAAAAAAATAATATAATTAATCATTCCAATAATCGAGCGCAACGACTTTGACTTTCTTTCTTATGGTGGGAAGCAAAATAAAATTCAATTTTTCTAAACCGGTCTTAATATCTTTAGTATTCGTGCAATTACATTTTACGAACATGTGATTTATCGCTCACTCAACTATTTAAAGAACTAACCTTTAACGTAAACACAACGAGCAATTATTTTGTAGGACGATGGCACGTATCATGCCAATCCGGTATCACCGAGCCAATGATACGAGGCCTTTGAGATTTGAACTTTGGAAAATCGAACAGCAGTTAGTATTGGCAGAACGGAAGAACGTCATTGGCTGAGCGATGCCACCATCACATGACAAGCTTATCGCATTCCTGAAAAGGAAATAACACGTCTCCTTCAGATGGAAATGAGCATTGGTAAAGCGAAAGAGCATCAAAAGCAAAAGCGAAGTCTTTTCGCCCCCAACATATAAAGGTGAGAGAAACTGGAGGCAACGCATGTTGTTCCCCTTTCCTTGGTTCCATAGGCACCATTTTACGCACCTTATTTTGGAGAAAATCGAAGCTTAATTCAAGCGAAAAATCAAGATCATACAGATACAAAAAAAAAAAGTTCACCCTTACTCAAAATTCTTGAGGAAAAAAGAAGAAGGAAAAAGCGTACTATGTGGAGAGGTAATGGACTGACTAAAAAGAGGGGAGTGAGTGCCCACACTTTTGCTTTGAAAGTTAATTTCTAACCAAAGCTTTGAGTAAAAGTTAATTTTTCTATTTTGGGAGAGAAATAAATTTTTTTTACTTCTTTAAGTGGCTTCAAAATTACTTTTGTAATAAAAAAAAGAAAAAATGCTCCACCAAGTTAAAAAAATGAAATTGTATAATCAAACGAATTTCTCTTACAGGAAATATGTTAACTTTATTTCAAAAGTGTTGTCATGCACGCTTAAATAACCATTCGGATTGTGTGTCGATTCCCTAGGATTTGGAAATTCAAGTTCCGTATAACGAGTTTATATTTTCCTTCTCTGACATTGGAACTGAAAATGGCTTCCTAGTTGATTCCTTGGCCTGTTCCTTTGGGATTGTGAAATATGCTAAGAGTCACTACTGATGCACAGACCTTGTTGCAACGCATGCGACAAGGAAACTTGGCATTGATGGATGAATTCCTTGAGCTAAAGCAAAGGAAGAGCAGATTTGCAAATAAGCCTCAATAAGGCATATCTGTTTTACTTTATCAGCTTAAAATTCTGCTCTACCCACTATGAGGATTGCTACATATTGTGTTACTTATGACCATGGAAGTAATGCGATTGCGTGGTTTGGCTAATTTGGGGGTTGGAGGACTGAAAGCCCGAAGTCACCAAAAAAAGCTTATCCATTCATCTATTTTGCGACTTAAGTTTTCACATGTAAAAACCAGAAGTCACCTAATAAGCTCGTAGATCCATCTAATATCTCCGCGAATAATGATTCTTCCATCTCATACAAGCACTAACTATGAGTAGCTTCGTGTAAAAAGCTACTCTCCTTGATTTTCATCAATTTGCTCGAATTTTTCAATCAGCTTGCTTTTTGAAAAAGCTGTGCTCCTTGATTTTCATCAATTTGCTCAGAATTCTTCAATCGGCTGACTTTTTGGCTTTAATCTTCTTCCTTGTTTTTCCCGATCAATAACCGATAGCACAAACTCTAATACATTCAACTCCATTGGCAATTGCATTCTTTGTTTACTAGAGATTTGACGTTGAAATCTTAAACTCAAATCGATATATGATACTTTGATACTAATAAAAATTCTTATTCATTGTGACAACATTTTTCTTCGTATACAAATCTAAGTAAACATCTCATACATGTAATGTTGGTTATGGTTTTTTTTCTTTTCCTGATTGCTGTTTTCCTTTGTTTCTTCTTGTGCCACAAATGAGGATGGTTGGACTCTGGCAGGTACTACAATTGTAACGCGACATACGTATCGGCAATGGTACATGGCAGAAGTGGTGGCGCTCTCCCTCTCTGCAGTTGAAGGCCAAACAAATAGAAGAATGCCAATACCAGAATTTTTTGCCTTACCAAACTTATAAGTTTCTGAACGAGACCGCACAAATGAGCTACAGTATCAGCAGCGGTAGATAGAGGAGAAAGAAGGAGAGGCCTGGGAACAACAACAACAACAACGTAATGAAAGCTATAGAGAGAAAGGACAGGATCATGAGGAAGTGATAGATGCGGGCATCGAAAGCAAAATTAAAGGCTGATAAATGAGCAACAAGGTGAAGGGACATGGGGCAATAGGTAATGAGAGCAGAGATGGAGAAGAAGACGATGACGGGGTGGGTTTCAAACGGAGAATCGGATCTCCCTTGGTACTTCATGGTAATGAAGTTGAGGAGAGCTGTAACGATGAAGGTGAGTACGGGATGTATGTTCCTCCTTTGATCATGACCGATGACAGGCGTTTTCGGATTCGTGTATATTTGGAGAAAGAGGAAGAGGAAGAGCAAAGTAACCGTGTATAGCCGTGACGTCTTCAACTCGTCTGCCACCGGGTTCTACCCAGACGAACACAACTCGCTGCGCGGCGGTTCAACGTGGGACAGCCCCGGGCGCTTGTGTGAGCGATCGATCGAGAAACTTGGGTTCGGGATTTTCTAGCACTCAAGTGAGCATTTGTGAGGGAGCGGGGAGAGATTTCTGCAGGCAATGTGAGCGACGACGGTTGGTTGGATTTATAGAAGAGGGGTGGTTCGCATTTGTAGATGAAGAGAAGAGATTGACCCTGAGGAAGACCAGACTAAGAAGATTCTATCTTGGGATCCTCAATTCATGAATCATTGAACTGGCTTTACTCGTTGGCCGAGACTGATAGAGCAACTACATATAACATTCTTTTTTCCCGGAAGGTGAAAATGGGTAAAATTGGCCCGACCCGGAGGAATATAGTGTAGACAATCATTGTCTAATTTCCGACAAGCACGAACATGTCCGAAGCAGAGGTTCGGCTTCGGGATCGGCCGAACGAGTGGTTTGGTGGGCGGAAGCCGAAATAAATGGACCACTCAGGCCGTGTTCGTTTGGGAGACGAAAATTTCAAAGTGTTTATCGGCAAAGATGGGGCCACGAGAGGAACCGGCACGGATAGTTATTGAAAATTGGAGGTCCTAGAGGAAGTGGCACGAGGTTGATTTCACACCCGCAAGAGGTGGGCCCAAAGTGCCCGTGTCCTTCCCAATCGATAAGTTATGCCAATATCATTCCCTATGATTTGATCGACTTCTTTGTATACTAATTTTTACAAGTTTTAAATAATATCCCCCGTCATCTAGTAACTTTACCGTGCCAAAACTAGTAACTTTAACGTCTTCTATGCTTCAATTAATGCATTAAAAATTTGTGCTATCCGTGATCGATTGGGAAAAAGGAGAAGATAGAAGCCAAGCGGACAACTTAACAGTGCTTAGTGGATTGAAAACCAAATTGATGTCTACTATGGCCAAAGTTTTCGCTATGAGGCCATAATTTGTCTATGAGGCAAAAGGTTATACTTGTTTTGGGATAAGTACGTGGTCATTTTATGCTAGCTTTGATACAACGTTACAACCAAAGCACTTTATAGGTCGAAAACGATCATTTATACTGAGAAATAGGTATTTAGTAGCATCGACAATAAAGCAATTATGCAATGTTTTCAAAATATGTAAACACGAAGAGGACAATTGTAAAAAGAATAGTGATGTGGCTCCTTGAATGAGGAGAGATTTAATTTTTATATCATTATGTGAAATGTTTTTATCTATTTTATTTTTCTAAATATTAAATTGAAGGAGAAGGCTGTGGTGACCCAACAACCTAAACTCATGAAGGCTAAAGACGTAGGCAGAAGCATCCAAACAGAAAGCCCGTGAAAACGTGCCTCCACAGAAAGAAGAGAGAGAAAGAGAAGGAGAGAGATGAAGTGTAAATAAAAAGGCCAAAAAAGAAACACATTCAACGAAAATGCTCGTGAAAACGATGCCTCCACAGTCAATTCCACGTATTCTTCAAAAGATGCCTAATGAATGTCCAATCAAGACAAACCATTAAAAAATTTAAAATGTCAAATTAGCCCCTCATTTTATCTCTTTCCTTCTCTCTCTCTCTCTCTCTCTCTTCTGTAAACGTCACCACATGGTACAAGCCACCGAAACCAACCCCCGCCGCGGACTGAAGTTTGGATGAGGCTTAAAGTTTTAAATCGAGAAAACAATAGAAGGCAAAAAAAAAAAAAAAATACACACATTTAACGAAAATGCTCGTGAAAATGATGCTTCCACAGACGATACTTCCAGGTAGCAAAGGGCTCTGCTTTTTGTCTGGACCGCCTACGTCTTCAACGCAAAGGAACGGCCATGTCGCCATCCATATTGAATTTCTCATGCAAGGGTGGTTTTAACTTCACACTGGCGACCGATGGTTAGCCCTCTTGGCAAGCGTCATATCAAGGGTGGTGAGTCACCAGCGGTGGCCCGTTTGCAACACGTGGATAAGTAAATCCTCAAAGATTTTCGAGTCTTTCTTGCATAGCCCCAAAGTCATCTCCACCGCCATGATTCTCTCCAAAACAGCCTATCAATCCGACATCTCCGTCCACTCGACCTTCGCTTCGTGCTATGTCCCGACCTCCTTCCCCAGGTGATGCATGCGATTCTTCGATCTAGGCCTTTCTCCTTGATAGTTCCAACTTTCAATACTTTTTAATATCTTTCCACCTCGATCCATTTCCTAAATCAACCAAAAAAAAAAAGTGTGCTATTATTTATTACCTTTTTGGTCTTCATAAATTTTGTGATTGTTTCATCTAAGCACACATTTAGGTCCTATTCGCTCGGAAAATGAAGTATTTTCGAAAAATATTTTCCAAAAAAATCATTTTTCATGAAAATAACATTGCTTTTCGATATTAAGCTCAAATCCAAAAATGAAGTGAAAAAATAATATATTTACCTCACAATATTTTTTCAACTTCCAAAAATCCTAAACTGGTATATCTGTAATAAATTTACCAAAAACTAATTATTTTGACCATCTAAAACTCCAAACTGGCACACATATGACAAATTTATATTTCATTAGTTTCCGTTATATTGTATTAATATCATGAAGAACCTCAAATTGATAAACCTATGAAAAATAAAGGTTAAAAACCCAAAACATGTACATCCGGCAATTGTCACGTGTCATCTAATTCAGCAATTTGACGATAAGATTTCATAAAAACTAACGAAAGATAAATTTATCAGAGGTGTACCACTTTTGAGTAAATTTATCAAAAGTGTACAAGTTTAGAATTTTTTGTGACCAAGAAAATAGTTTGAGGTAAATTTGTCATAGGTGTATCAGTTTGGGGTTTTTGGTGATATTAACCTTTTGATTAATGAACCTAAAAAAAACTGAAAATCTTTGTCATTATCTATTTTTTTTTCTTAATGTTAAATCAAAGGAGAACGCTGTGGCCCAACAAACTAAACTCATGAAGGCGAAAGACGTAGGCAGAAGCGTCCAATCAAAAAGCAGAGCCCTCCGTTTAAAGAAGAGAGGGAAAGAGAGATAAAACTAGATTATTAGAATAGCGGGAATATCACCCGATACTACTATAAATGAGGTTCTATTTTTACTGTGTAGAAGTCACAATTAACAAAAATTATATGGAGCTATTGTAATATTAATAGAGACAAAAAGCGTCGAAGGTAGTAAAAAGATAACCCAACTTTTGTTGCTTTAGGAAATGAAGAAGTGACGAGTTAAAAATATTATATGGAGCTATTGTAATATCAATAGAGACAAAAATTTTGTGTACAGTTAATTAAGCAAACCAAACGGCCACCTTCAACCTCAAAATTTTGCCCAAAAATTCCACCAAAATCCAAGATTTTTGGCTTTTAATCAATGAATCTCTTGCCTCTAAATTTTTGAATCTTACATGATTGTCAAGTACTTCATAAATCACCCATCTCTCCTTTTTACCAAAATTTGACTAATTATATTCAAAAAATTGAATAAAAAATGTTTACATATTACTTTTTTGATTCATGTGTTCACTATTTCTATTCATGCTTAATATATGCACTTTTTTTCCTAGTATGATTTCCAAGATCGAGATATTCAACATTACATAATCATATTCTTCAAAACCCCATAATTAAAAGGAAAAGAGAAGTAAGAAGCTAAAAATCAAGACCCTGCCAAACCATGACATACAAGCCTTTGTGTGCGTACCTGGAGAAGATCAGATTCCGCCACTGCATGGTACTCAGGCTTGATCATCATCTGCAGATCAGCCCAAGAAGATGCCATCAAACTGATGGTCATTGCGGTGATCGTCCCCACTGTACACCCAAGCGAAACACAGACGCAGTGCATGAAGGATCGAGAATCTGATCCCGACAAGTCTCCTTTGTAGGGTTTTAGGATTTGCGAAGGATGTTTGTGTCGCCAGGTTTGGGTTGTTTAACTATTATGCAGCCGTCATGTTCATCATCTTCAAACGATGGTCATTCTTGTCCAGCACTGGGTGATCCCTATTACACATGTTAATATAAATACACACACATATATATATATATATATATATAAAGAAGGTTCAAAAAGAGATGTTTGAAATTCTAGGCATATTTACAAAGGTTTTCATGAGTATCTATGTCCAAAATTCTATGTGACCTAGAACCGAGAGGAGGGCTGACGAGGGGCTATCCTCTCACTGGCTGCTTGCTGATTAGCTCTGATTCATGAAATTTTGTACAGTTATCAAATACGTTTTAAATTTTTAAAAATCATCTAAGAAACAGAATCAGAAAAAATCAATTCTAATCAAAATCAACTTTTTTAAATAAGAATCATTGACATGCATAGAAACCATTCTGATTCTCTGATTCTATTCTCTATAACAAAAAAGGATGAGAATCATTTTTGCTAGCGTGAATGATTCTGGTTTTGGTCCTAGAAGAAAAAAAAATTAGGTCTGGAAAAAAGAATCACTTTTGAAAATCACAAAATAGAATGAAGTCTCAAATCTCTCACTTTTCTCTTTCAGTTCTTTCATCACATTTTCCTCGACCTAAAATAGAATGAGATGTCATTTTTAAAGGGAAATAATACTTAATATAAAAAATAAAATAACAGAAATTTTTTAAAAAAATCAAAAAAATTTCAGAAAATCTTTAAAAATAGAAAAAGCTTATATTAGGATAGTTTGATCTCATTTTCATAAATTTGGGCCTAGATTCTTTAGATTTTATAGATTGTTTTTAGGAGAATCATAAATACCTTAGAAATTAAACTCGAACCACATTTCTGTAAGTCCTTAGGGCTTCATTAGGGTTTTATAATGCGATTTATCAATGCCGTGATTCCTTAATTACACACTTAATTTCATTGAATTTCATTGGTTGTGATTTGTCTAGATTTAGGTACTTTAAAATTAGTCTAATTTTAGAAAATTTGGAAAAAGACAAAAATAACCTGTGTGAACTGTTAACATTGACTAACTTCATAAGTTTAAAAATGAATTGACAATTTGGGTGAAATGCATTTAGAAAACACTGTACTTTCGTGCCAAAAAAGCGTCGGTGGAAACAACAACATAACCAAGTCCCCAGACCCTAGATTTCTCTTGTTGTATAAAATCGAACGATTTTTTTCCAACAGTTCAGTAAGTTTTTTTTTTATCTATCTTTCTCAAAGACTGGTGGCAGCTCCATTTGCATGTGCACGTACACATGCCGTGAATCGCATTAAAGATCAAATTTGATATTCTCTCATTGTCATTCTATGGTCTCTCCTTTTTTTTAAAGTTGAAATGACTCATTATAACACTGTAATTAGACAGAGTAGTATGAAAAAATGTTATATGCAATATGAATAGGTTATATAAGACAATTAATATGAATTAATCTTCAATTAATTTGAAATATACGATGAAATTTCATAAAGTAACTATGTAATTATTTGACTTAAATGATACAAATTGAGAAGAGAAATTATTTTCGAGAACAAAAATTTTGTATAGTTACCAAATGTATTTCGGTTTTAAGAATAGAAATTTTGTGTAGTTATTAAACCCACTTCGATTCTCTAAAACTCATCTAGGGACAGAATAAGAAAAAAAATATTCTAATTAAAATCAGTTTTTCGGATTAGAATGGTTGCCATGAAGACCAATAATATTCTTATATCAGTTATGCTCTACTGGAACTACATTGATACGACACAAGTTTCGCATTCCAATCTCAGTGATCTTGTCGGATCAACTAACAAATTATCTGTTCATGAGGCTTCTGATCAAACTTGCTATATTTTAACTCATACAAGTGATGGGTTTTAGGAAATTACTTTTCAAATCATTCATTTTCTGCGGAAACAAGCAAAGCTTATGATTCCACCAAACTTCCTCAAATTACTGTTGTGCTTCTGAAATGATGATGATGTACTGTCACTTAATTCTTTCTAATTTCTATAGTTTGAATTGGGTCATATTGTGTATTTTCTTTTAGGTGTAGGTTTAGATCAACCATCCCCGTATTAAATACCATGTGGCTTTCAATTGCCTTTGCTCGTTGTCGTTCCGGTTCGAAATCTTACTAACCGTGCAGCTGAAGTTTCTTGGACCGCCATTGCCGCCTCCTTTCATGAGCTTCACAAGCTCCAACGAGAGGAGCAGTATCACAATTCCCAACTGGAATGAACTATGGCTCCAACCTTTGCGGGATTCTTCGTGAAACCGGCAAGTTCATGGCAAGAATGTCAAAATTTTTCTTAAAGATACAACGTGAATTTATTGGGCTTGGATCATTTGTCTACAATCGATTTACTCGTCTGCACTTGATTTTAGGTTTATCGAATAACTTTGTTTTTGTTTATACGAACACCTAGTCATTATAGTTATTATTAGAAGGCAGATGCAAAGAATTCAAGAATTATAGGTGAATATACAAGATAACTTAATAGTGTGAACCGAAAACTCAACATTGACTATGAGTAGCTATGCGTGAAAAAGTTTCCTCCTCGATCGATTAATTTTTATATGCTTGGAATTTCTTCAATCGGCCGAGCTTTGGCTTTTATCTTCTTCTTTTTCCCAATCAATCATGGATAGCACAAATTTTAATGCATTCAACACCATCAGTGGTGGCATTCTTTATGTGGGAGACATAATCTTAAACTCAAAACCAATAGACAATATTTTGACACAAATAAAATTTCTTATTTATTGTCATATTGACTTTCTTAACATATGAATCTAAGTTACAATCTTAAACATGTAACATTATTCATATTTTTCCTCCTGCTTGCCGTCTCCTTTGTTACTTCTTGGGCTACTAATAATGACCACTTGAACTTTGGCGGGTATTACCGTTCCAACGCGAAATGCATATCGGCAACTGTACATAGCAGAACAGGGGGTGCTCTTCCTCCAAATAGTCGACGGCGAGACAATCGGACGAAAAAGTATGCTAGAATCTTTTGCTGCACTAGATGAATGAGCTTTTGAACAGGACCGCACAAGTGAGCTGCAGAGACCAATATCAACAATGGCAGATGGATGAGAAAGAAGGACGGGCGTGGGAGCAACAACGACGTAGGCAGCGTAATGGAGAGGGAAAAGGACAGGATCATGAGGAGGCGAAAGACACAGGCGCTGCAGGCAATAGTGAAGGCTGGGGGACGAGGAGCGAGCGAAAGGGATAAGGAGCAATAGAGGAGGAGGGAGAAGATAATGGGGGTGGGTTTCGAATGGAGAGTAGGAGGCCCCTTAGAACTTCACGGTGACGAAGCTAAGCAGACCAGGAACAACGAGGGTAAGTACGGCCTGCATGTTTCTCAGTTGATCATGATTAGGAATGGGTATTTTTTGGATCCATATATGTTTGGAGGAGGAAGAGGAAGAGGAGTAGCAATAGAGGCAAATGTTGAGAAAGAGCAAGAGATCGAGGTGCAATTATTGGAGTGTGGTTCATATTTTCCTATGACCAGAAAACACATGGGTCTCGCCTCACGCTGAGCAAGGAGGGTTCTTAAGAAGGCAGCATCCCTGGACATTAGAGGGCTTTTATGATTTAAGCTCATATTTTTCTTTTGACATTTTGGGCTCATGAATAACTGCTACTATATATTCTATTTTTCTCTTGTAAATTGAGGGATGTAACGAGAGGCGTAAGGTACAAATTATAGTGGAATCCTCTACTTGACGTAGCCTTAGTTTAAGGGTGAACTAGGATAAAATTTTATGTCTCAATTTCTCTTTCTGACTTTACATTTTACTTCGATTTGATTGTGCGTCAAATCCCAAAGGTAATGGCATAGCCATTGTCACAAAACAGAGCAAGTGATCTTATAACGAATTCGTCTTACTATTTACAGTTTGCTTTAGTCGGGCTTTTATGTAGTAGAAGCCTTTTTATAAATGTTTTGCGACAATTGCTCTGCCATTGCACCTCGATCTCTTGCTCTTTCTCAACATTCGTCAACGTCATACTTACTCTTGTCAAAATTATAATGCAATAAACGGTTGCAAATTCAATTTGAAAGCAAAAAAGTCAAAGAGGGAAAAAAGGAAAAGATACTGAGAAACATAGAGCTTCGAGTGAAGAGGTTTCCTCCTCAATTGATCAATTTTTATTTGATTGGAATTTCTTCAACCTTTGGCTTTTATATTCTTCTTTTTATTTCCTGAAAGCACAAATTTTAATGCATTCAACACCATCAGTGAACGCCTTCTTTATTTGGGAGAGATAATCGTAAACTCAAATCGATGCACGATATTTCAACGAGAACAAAATTTTTTATTTATTGTCACAGTGACTTTCTTAGCGTACGAATCTAAGTTAACATCTCAAATATGTAACATCACTCATGTATTTCATCCTGCTTGCCGTCTCATCTGTTTCTTCTTGGGCCACTAACAATGACCAGTTGAACTCCGGCAGGTCATTTATGCTGGGATATTGTCACGTTGGATCTTCGACAAGCCATGTTTGGTTGCAAAATGTGAAAATATTGCTCCATCAAACTTCCGGCATCCAAACTCAATGGCTCTCTCCCTTAATGGGAGCTTTTGTCTCCCTTCCATGGGAGCTTCTCTCTCTCTCGATCGAGATTTCGATCCGAGAGTTTTTTCCACCTTTAACTCTACACCTCCAGTGGATACCTTCATTTCCACCACTCCACGACTCTGCCTTTAGTCCGACCTAAGCATCATGCTCTAAACTTTTATTTAGATCCAAAAGAAGGCATCGATGCAAAATTTTGATCATCCGACTTTCCCAAAAAAGTCTTTATGCACGATGCTTTAGTCCTGACTGTCCAACTTAAGTCTAAGAACTCCGTCAATGCAGCTCACATTGACGGCACGCGTACATATATAGAAGTTTCAATTGAAATGCTACCTGACAAATCGAAATTCTACTGCTTATCTGTCTTACTTGATTAGCCTAAAAGTCTACTCTACCCAAAGTAGCATGATAGGATTGCTGCATATTGCGTTACTTATGACCGTGGAAATTATGCTGAGTGTTTGGTTTGGCTAATTTGGGGGTTGAAGGATTGAAGAGCGGAGCTTAAGTTTTCACATGTAAAAATCAGAAGTCACATAATAAGCTTGTAGATTCATCTAATATCTCCGTGGATAATGATTCTTCCATCTCATACAAACACTAACTATGAGTAGCTTCGTGTAAACAGCCGTACTCCTTGATTTTCAACAATTTGCTTGGAATTCTTCAATCTGCTGACTTTTGGCTTTAATCTTCTTCTCTGTTTTTTTTTCCCAATCAATAACAATAGCACAAATTCTAATACATTCATCTCCATCGGCAATTGCATTCTTTGTTTGTTAGAGATCTGATATTGAAATCTCAAATCGATGTACGATACTTCGATACTAATAAAAATTCTTATTCATTGTGACAACATCTTTCTTAGTAGACAAATCTAAGTAAACATCTCATACATGTAATGTTAGTTATGTTTTTCCTGCTTGCTGTTTTCTTTTATTTCTTGTTGTGCTGCTAATGAGGATGGTTGCACTCTGGCAGGTACTACAATTGTAACGTAAGATCCGTATTGGCAATGGTACATGGCAGAAGCGGTGGCGCTCTTCCTCTCTGCAATTGACAGCCAAACAAATGGATGAATATGAATGCCGGAACCTTTTACCTTACCAGATGTACGAGTTTCTAAAGGAGACCGCAAGTGAGCTCCAGAGAGCAGTATCAGCAACAGCAGATAGAGGAGAAAGAAGGAGAGGCCCCGAAACAACAATGAAGAAGGCAAAGCAATGGAGACGGAAAAGGATAGGATCATGAAGAGGTGAAAGATGTGGGTGCCACAGGCAGTAGCAAAGGCTGGTGGATGATCAACAAGCAGAAAGGATAAGAAGCAATAGGGGAGGAGTGCGAAGATGGAGAAGAAGAGGGTGACCAGGGGGGTGTGTTCGAATGGAGAGTTGGAGCTCCATTGGAACTTCACGATGACGAAGTCGAGCAGAGCCGGGACAAGGAGGGTAAGTACGGCGTGCTTGTTTCTCAGTCGATCGCGATCAAGAATGGGCATTTTTGGATGCGTTTATGTTTGGAGGAAAGAGAAAGAGGAAGAGGAGCAGCAGCAGAGCAGAGCGAATGTTGAGAAAGAGCAAGAGGATCGAGGTGGCAATGGCAGAGCAATTGTCGAGAAAGAAAGCAAGTGATCTCATAACGAATCGTTGGGAAAAAAAAGAAGAAGAAGAAAATATAACGAATCTGTGTAAAGCATTATAAAACTTGTTCAGATCCAAAAGCAAGAGCAACGGTTGGTGGCATTTGGTCATTGAATCCAAACTGTCAATTTGGGTTGTAGGAAGGGCATCTGTGTCGTGAGACTCTGATTTTGGTACCAAAAGCCACTCGTTAAATCAACAGGCTAAATTTTGACCCAAAAAAAAAAAAAAATCAACAGGCTATTCGGCATCCTCCCATCAATTCATCAAGCTTCAAAAGTCGGTTTACCCTCCAGCAACATCGGAAGTATGGGCCGGCCTACGACAACAGTAATGCTCACCTTCGTCATGATTTTGTGAACTTGAGCCACTTATCTTGCTCTTGCTCTCTGTTGTAGCAGCTCTTGACTTTTGCCCCAAGATGCCCCGACGGGAATTAGCGTTTGAAGAAGAGTGGAAAATTGGCTCGACTTGCTCCCAATAAAATGGGGCAAACATGAGTAGGTACGTTGTTTAAGTCATTTATGCTGGAATATTGTCACATTGGATCTTCGGCAAGCCATATTGGCCGAAAAACATTAAAATATTGCTCCATCAAACCTCCACACCTCCAGTGGATACCTTCATCATCTCCACCACCCCCACAGCTCTGCCTTTCCAGTTTAGTCCAACTAAAGCATCGTGCTTTAAAATTTTATTTTGATCCAAAAAAAACTAGTCGATTTTCGACCATTCGACCTTCCCAGAAAATAGGAAAGTTGGTCCAAAAGAAGTCATCGATTTTCGACCATCCGAGATCCGAAAAAAGCATTGAAGATGATCCAAGGAGAAGATAATCCTCTGCAGAGAAACAGAGAGCTCCGCAATGGGCCCAGCTAAAAGTGAGAACCCTAAGGAACGGAGCCGAGAAGCGATGCAATGCCAGTGGGGGCAATAATGGAATAAATAGTTAACTGAAGAAGAGATCAGTGTTTCCTACGAAACAGTTAACTAAAGAAGAGAGAAAAAGAGAAAAACAGGGATGAAGAAGCGAGGACGAAGAAGATGACCAGCACTCGGCTGTCATCAGCATCCTTGGCTTCGACTACGATGCTCCCTCTTCCGTCCTTCGACGCTCGCACTTGGGCTTCCTCATCACCTACACCATCAGTGTACCATCTCTCCTTCGCTATTTAGTCGTCCATACCATGATTGAAAGAAGCCATGCGGCCTTGCCTTCTTAAAGTTGAACCTTTCAAGAGTGACTAAATGAGATGCAAGTGATTAATTACATAATGTGTTTTTGAGCAAGTGCTTGGTTTCTTTTATGGCTTGAAGCTTAGAGTGAAGAATTGGATCTCCTTTGAGTAAATGCGATTGCCTTGATTAGTGATATCCTGATCATAGACTGGTTCATATGGAACTAATTTTAAATAGCTCAATGAAATGGGTCTTCCTCTTCCTATTTAGGATAGTGAAGTTTCATCCTCCTTAGCATCGTAGTGAATGCTTTTGCAGTATTGTGGGACATTTGCTGCTAGGGAGAGTAATGACTTGGAGGTGGCTGATGCAAAGTTAACTGCTGAGAGAAGGAAAGTATGTCTTGAGGAATTGAGTCGGGCCGGTGCTGATGGTGCCCAGCGTGGGCATTCAACTAATGGGCATCGGAACAGAGATGGTACTCTTCAGGTCAAAACCCAATTGCTACGTGTACTTAGATATCTGCAAAACGTAGTCTAACTGCCTCCAACTTTGCTATTCAAACTGGCAGGTAAGCTTTCAGAAGATGTATCTTCCCAAACAAAGGGAGACATGCGCGTGAACAAATCTCCAGCTCTTTCATTCATTAAATTGATGAATAGGGGTTTACTTCTATTTACATTCCCCCATGAGGATTTAGCCGACATTGTGTCTGATATTATCGATTCCCTTAGGATCTGAAAATTCGAGCTCCCAACAGTGAGGTTATCATTTCCTTCCCTGACATTGGATGCTGAAAATGGCTCCATAGTTGAATTCGTGCATTTTCTATCCTGGCCTGTTACTTTAGGATTAAGAAATGTGCTAGGAATCACTACTGTAGGATAGACCTTGTTGCAACACATGTGACAGACAAACCTGGCATTGGTGGATGAATCCTTTAAGCTAAAGAGGCATATCTGTTTTACTTGATCAGCCTAAAATTCTACTCTACCCACTGTAGCATAATAGGATTGCTGCATATTGTGTTAATTACGACTGTGGAAGTTATGCAAGTGTTTGGTTGGGCTAACTTGGGATTGAAGAACTGAAAAGCGGGGCTTAAGTTTTCACATGTAAAAACCAGAAGTCACCTAATAAGATTGTAGATTCATCTAATATCTCCATGGATAGTGATTCTTCCATCTCATACAAACACCAACTATGAGTAGCTCCGTGTAAAAAGGTGCACTCCTTGATTTTTTCATCAATTTGTTTGGAATTCTTCAATCAGCTACTAGAGGATGGTTGTACTCCGGCAGGTACTACAATTATAATGCGAGATATGTATCGGCAATGGTACATGGCAAAAGCGGTGGTGCTTTTCCTCTCTGCAGTTGACTGCCAAACAAATGGACAAATACGAATGCCAGAATCGGTTGCCTTACCAGATGTATGAGTTTCTGAAGGAGACCGCACAAGTGAGCTACAGGGAGCAATATCAACAACAGCAGATAGAGGAGAAAGAAGGAGAGGCCTTGGAACAACAACCTAGTGGGTAGAGCAATGGAGAGGGAAATGCGTATCGACAACCATACATGGCAGAACTGGGGCCGCTCTTCCTCCAAGAAGTCAAGGGCGGAACAAGCGGACAAAAATGAATGCTAGAATTTTTTGCTTCACCGGACGAATGAGTTTCTAGACGAGATCACACAAGCGCGCAGCAGAGAGTGGTATCAGCACTGGCAGATAGAGGAGCAAGAAACAACAGGACGTGGAACTAGAAACAACAGGTACTTCCATTTTGGCATTTCTCATATCAAGCTTATCAACACCTTCTTCAGCGTACCGATGAACATACGAAAACTTAACATGTGACTTTTGGCGAAAACAGAAGGTGGAGGTGAATATGGAGGAGCTCCAAAGAGTATGCACGCAACTTCAAAAATTTAGCTGCCAAACTAATACTAAGCTGCATCACTTCGCTATAAAAAGAGATGCTAAAGGATGGACAACTTCAAGCAAGATGATCCACTAAATTGCTGTCCAGCTGGTGTGGAACTAGAAAGCAGCATACTTCAATATATCTAGGTGAACTTCTGCTCAAGCAAGATTATCAGCTAAACATGCATCCCGATGTTACTTCATCAGCCTTCTACATTTATTACGGGTATTGCGAAATCACACACGCCTGACAATTCCAATAGAATTCTTAAAAGCAGAATGTATCTATTCACCACGGCGATCAGTCCAGTTGATATCTTTTCATAGCATAACGTTTCACTAACAGGGAAGCTGGTCAAGTTCAAAGCGATCAGTGTGCTGATATTCATACAATTTCATTTCACGATCAGAAACTGAAACGTCGAAGCGGCAACCAGCTTGACTCAGAAAAGGAAACCTCAAGGCAGAGCGCCAGAATCCAAAGCCGACAATCACCAACCCGCCAGAAAACTTAGCAAATCAACAAGCTACTTTTAATCCGCAGAGCCAAACCAGACACCGAACGCACACTTGCCACGGAACAGCAGGACCAAATTCACCCGAGAGGAGCCGCTAGCTTCGAGGGAGCTCTCGACTTTGGCAATGTGCAGGATCAACCAGTAGGGCGAGAGGAAGAGGAGGAGGAGGAAGCAGACGAGGAGGTTGCGGTGGCGGGGGAAGAAGAACGCGGCGGAGGCAGCGGACGAGAAGTAGCCAGCGAGCATGTCGATCGCGTGGTCAGTGCGGGAGAGGAATGGAAAGCAGCCGCGGACGCCTCCAGTGAAATGCCGCCGATCGCCATGGGATGAGTGGCACCCGAGAAGGAGACGGCCATGAACACGTCGGCGGTAGCGACTGTTGAAGTTAGTTCGCCGTTACACGGGGAGAGAGAGAGAGAGAGAGAGAGAGCGCGCGCGCGCGCGAGAGAGAGGAGAGAGAGAGCGATGATGCCTGAGACTTTTGGTTACAACTGTTTAGGAAAAATGAGGGAATAATCAGCTATAAAATATTGTATTACTCATAGAAAATGAATTCGTAATAAACATTAAGAAAAATGACACAAGTGATCCATAACTTTTATCTTGCTGTGCAATATTATTTCCAAACTTTTAATTTGTTCAAATATAGCCCTGAACAAATGTGCAATGTAGTCCTCGAATTTTGACGTTATTCAATGTGATCCCTGAATTTTTTGTATATCTTTAATTCAGTCACTAAATTATATGAAAATGTCCAATATATAGAAAAAATATTGAGAATTTTGATATATTTCAGCAACTAAATTAAACACATATCAAAAGTTGAAGGATCATATTGTATATTTGGATAAAATTTATGGATCGCATTGAACAAATTAAAAGTTTAGAAATCATATTGTATATCTAGTTAAAGTTTGATTTTCTTTCTAGAAACAATATGCATCGGTTTTGAGTAGTGCTTCTTCTTTCGTTTTTTCCAAGTTTAAATTACCTTTTCAGCTTTTAGAACAGAAATATGTTCGCTTGTAAATAGTAGGCAGTGGTGCCTACTATTGCACCACCATCTTGATTTAGGATAGTATACCTTCATTTCAGCAGAGTTCATATTGGAAATGACACTGAATTTCAAGAGAGACGTTGGATTATACCCTGAACCTCGATTCACTTATTAAGGCATACACCGCCGCCACGATCCTTTAGATTTTGCCAGATTTCCTAGAATTTTTGCTGTGCTTCCCGAAAAGACGATGATAAACCGTAACTTACAATCTTGTCTTCATCTTCGTTAACTTTCATTAGGGTCATAGTGTCTTTTCTCGTAGGTGTAGGCTTATATCAACCACGGCCCCATCAAATCTGCGCGGCGTTTGTTTGATTGCCTTTCCTCATCATCATTCCCACCCTTCGTGACGAAATCTTATTGATCCACAGCTGAATTTCTCCGATTGCCATCGTCACCTCCTCACACGAGCTTCACAAGCTCTGACTGAAGGAGCAACCTGACAACCGGAATGAACTATGGCTCTGGCTCTTGCACTATTCGTCTTGAAACCGGCAAGTTTGCGGCTACAATGTTAAACGGAAAGTTTCAATTTTTGTTTTCTTCTGCATGGCCCTTTGGTTCTTGTTGTTTCTGGGAAAATGTAAGGCGATGGGAGATTAGTAGTGTTGTTCAAGAACACTGTGCAAAAAGATCTGCCCAAAGCAATTCCAAATGGAGAGACCCTCAAAGAGCCCCTCCAAAAGTCATGGCATGAGAAGCCTCTTCACTCATCTGAGAATTTCACATACACTCAACAAAAAAGTTCTCTTCAAATTGGATCATCTTAGTCCTCTTCATATACGTGACCTTAATAGATATAGCTTATGGTTGCAATCTTAGCAAGCACAAAACTTCTTGTCCGTCGATCTGTTGCAGGAGCTGCACAGATTAGGATAAGGGAAGTCTGTAATGCTGTGGCGTGAGCCAGGCCAGGCGTTTCTTCGAGCACAGGGAAAAGAACGGAGGCAAGGGCAACGAGTCCATAAACCAAGTTCATGCAGTTGCAGATCTTCAATTGCATAAAGAACATGGTCGCGCACCGGCAAGAGTTGGGTACTTTGTCACGAAATGTTTAAGTAGACTCCTTTTCGTAGTCCTTGAACTAATGTACTCGTAGCGTATTAGCATTGAAGGCAAAGCACCATGCAGGAACGGGCAGGATTACTTTTAATTCACTAGAGCTCATCCGTGTCCAGCCACACAATCTCTGGGCTAAGATGTGCTTCAACGAGTCACCTTTGCGCAGGCCTTTGAATATCAACCAGCTTGTGGATGCCTAATCTCTCTTAAGAGTTAGAGATTCATTGATCTTTTTGTCTATCAGCCCTCACATTGGACTAACAATCCTACTCACATGAGCAACGAAACCGAGTGAATTCAAGTAACTAACTATATTTCTCTTTCCATGTGGACGTAAAGTGGATTGGTCCTCAGTCTCTTTCTGTTAGTACTCTTGTCACATTGTTGGAAAGAACATGCCAATATGGAATTTTAGAAGTTTTCAATCGAGAAAACAATAGCACGCAAAAGATGCACATTTAACTATAATGCTCATGAAAATGCTGCCTCCACAGACAATCTTTCCGCATAGCAAGTACATGTTTACATATATACACAGACGACAACCTGAGCATGGTTTTGAGCACAACAACAGAGGAAGAAATAAGAAACCGAACAATGAAGTCAACAACAATCCAAGGGAAACCAAGAAAATGGGAAGGTACATCAGCACAGGATCGTACGGCTGAACTTAAGTCCATGTTTCTGCTAACACTATAGGTGACAATATAAAGTCAGGGCCATTCTTGCAGGCAACAACTATATAGAATAAGGTATGAGAAGAATAGAAGACTGCTGATTGAAATGTCAAATGGAAGCTGCCCATTAAAGAGAAGTAAAACAACTCTAGAGAGAACCAGATGCTTATAATTGGCACCTGTGAAACAACTGTGAAGACCATCTCATGGCGGCAGATTGGCAGCCACAAGTTCGCCAAGAAACTTGACAAATTTATTATGAGAAAAGGGATGATGCAACACAAAGCTAGAACACGGAAAATTTTCTCCTTTTGTTACCAACAGGAAGCAAAAATTTGTTACCAACAAATTCTGAAATTTGTTGCATTTTAGGAGCACTGTCTCTGGTGGCTCTATTGGGAAGTTAGTCATATTCTAGCTATTTGGCATAGCACTCGCACTGTTGACTATTGTTGACGATTAATGCTTTTGATGAAAACCTCAACAACTCTTAAATCTCAGAACTTTCACAAAGCAGACAGACACATAAGCATTGCACCCAGAGAGAGAGAGAGAGAGAGGGAGGGAGAGAGAGAACAAGTTTCTTTATTGCAATGTCGCACCAACATTTGAGTTTCACTCACTCATCTCCAACCAGCTGAGCTACCATTCTGGAAGAACCAATATTGGACATAGAGAGTTTAAGGAATTTGAGAAATCACACAAACCATAACATAAAATTTTCCATTATGAACCAACTTTCCTCTCTTTTTCTTACTTTTATTCAGTGTTCTTTTCCTTTCGGGAGGAGGGAGGGGCGGTGCACCAATTAAAGACCACTCTTGAGAGAGAAACTAATGCAGGATGATAGAACAACCTTATCAATTATCCATACGTACACCGACCATTGACAAAAGAAAGATTAAAGGATGCAACAGCCTAAGTGATAAGGTTGGTCGCTCCTCAAAAATTCCAAGAGAGTAGCAAAAAATGGAGAGATCACATCAATGATCTCTTTTACAGTTGAAATTTTGAACTCACCTTTCTATCATTATATGGTCGGTGTCCTTCTGTACTAAAGTCTGCTTCTTCTTTTCTCTCGACTTTGGCACACAGTCCCCATCTGCTTTGTCAAGCAAACAAGGCTTGATGTTTTACCTCTCAGAAACAGCAGATTAGAAAGAAACAGCAAATAGCAGCATCATTCAGCATTTATGTAACTGGCTTTCTACATGCTCAATTGGTCCTGATAAAATCCAGTTTTTTGCATAGGACACAGAACGGTTAATTATTACAAACGGGGGACCTCGACCTGTATTGTGATGATTGGTAGCCAAGAAGGGGGAAAAAGACATCCATAAAGAACAGTTGAGCATAATTCAGTCTAATCCAAAACAACCTCGACTTTGCATCACATGTGACTCAAGTAGGAAGACCTGTCATAATCAATGTCTTTCACCAGAAAGCTAGACGATTTACTTCGCTCAGGAGTTTATTAATCCAGCACTCCTAAAGAGTATCAGCTGAACTTCCTATAGCTGTCATTGCTAACCTCCTCCCTCCCCCCCCCCCCACAAAAAAAAAAGTCCTATAGTCATTTCTAGAAGACCGAGGGGTTAACTTAGGGTGTCATTTAATGACATTTTTTTTAAGAGTTTCATAAATTGACTTGGTAGCAAGAATGTAAATATTTACTCAAGGACATAAACAATGTCGAAGTAGCAAGAATTTGTTAATTAAGGAGTTTGATTCGGAACAACTGATTTACAGAATAAATTCTGACCAATGTTCAACCTCCCTATCATTTCCAAAACTACAACCCGATTAACAAAGCAAAAAATCAAAACTTAACCTCACTAACTCCATTGGCTCTATGCAGGAACAGCCTCCACAAGTCTCGCAAAGTAAAACTGAGTGGTGATTAAGCCTCTCTTCCTTATTTTCCACCCAACCTTCCATAATGCTCTCTCAACATCTGCCTCAGCATGCAAATTAGCTCTTGTTGCCTTGGAAGGTCCTCGGAATGACTCCCCCACTCTCTTTAACAGATCATAGTAGAATGTCTTTGGAGCAAAGCTCAGAATCAACTGATTCTCTGCCAGTGAAGCAAGGTGGGCGATCATCCCATCCACCTGACTCTGTGCGTAATGTATGAGAACATCCAAACATATCACCGTGCCATACTTCCCTTTTAGGCTCTCTAAAGCACTCGCTTTGAATTTTGGCATAGTCGGAAGAGGTGATTGGTCACCCTTGGTGATTAGAAGCTGCTGCTCTTTAGCCTAATTTCCACAAAAAATCCAAGTCAGTAACAACTGAGATTATTAATGGAGATGAGACAACAGGGACAAGCTTAATCATTCAGGAAGAGTCAATTGAAAGCAGCCCAAGGTTTGAACTATTGCCATGGAAGAAACTTGTCACTTTATAACCAATTGGACATTTAAGAAGTTCTCTCACAGAAGCAGGCGCACATAGTTAGTAATTAATCATTGAGAATCAATTTTTTTTATTTGCTTGGAATTTCTTCAATCAGCCAACTTTTGGCTTTTATCTTCTTCTTTTTATATCTCAATCAATCACGGATAGCACAAATTCTAATGCATTCAACACCATCAGTGATTGCAATCTTTGTGTGGGAGACATAACCTTAAACTCAAAATCGACATACGATTTTCGACACCAATAAAATTTCTTCTTTTTTGTTCAAACATGTAACATTACTCATATATTTCCTCCTGCCTGCCGTTTCCTCTATTTCTTCTTGTGCCACTAATAATGACCGGTTGCACTCTGACTGGTACTACAGTTTCAACCAGGGGTATCAATGGGCCAGATCTCTAGGCCAGGTCTCATAGAGATCTGACTCGAAACTTAACTGCACCGAGGTTGACCCAATACCCAAATTTCATCAGTCCCATATTTTCGAGCCTAGTCAGTAGGCTTTTTATTTTATTTTATTTTATTTTATTTTTTATTTAAGAATTGTGAATCAAGCGTTAAATTCCATATATTTCAAGAATTAAATATTTCTAAATTTAGATTGTATCTACTTTTTCATATTCATTAAAATTTAGTTCGACAGAGATTTTCTTATTTAATTTTTGACTCGAAATTTGTTTGTGTATACATGAAGCTAATCACAAATTGTCTTATGGATGTTCACGTTCAACCACTCAAAAAGAAGGCAAGAGGATGCTATAAAGCTTAATAAATCACCTCAAGTTGTCTTGTGACATCTCATGATGCTTCACAATTGCTTAAGCCATGGAGCTATTCCCATACTCCCTCTAAAATCTGTCAGCTCAATCCAAATTCTAAATTAAACCAAAAGACAAAAGAGAAAGGACCAAAGAGAATAAGAAAAGCAAATACAATCTAAAGTTTAATGAACCACCCAATCAAAGTACAGACAAGCTGGATGGACATTTGAACTTATCATTATTCCTAGAGAGTCTCGACAATGAAGTGGGTTCTTTTATTTTTTCAATATTTATACAGCTAATTCGACAAAGTGGAACCTCCAGCAATTCATCCAGGTGAAGCATGTCACAGTGTCCATAAATGAAAAATTCCACACTTTGAATTCCATCAATTATGTATGCATGAATCAAGGCATCAGAAAATATGGCAATCTTCTCATCCTTTTCAGGTGGTACACCTGTAGCAAGCTAAGCATAAGGCTGATACTTCCAATTGTAACCATCAATGCAAAGTTCGCTACAAAACCAAGATCATCCTAGAGTAAGAATTCAAAATGAACATAAGTCAGTCTTCAGCAGGGTATTAAATAAAATGAACCATCAAAGAATGAATAGAGAAAAAACGGCAAAACCATATATTACACAATATTTTCCAGATAGGTCATAATCAAGGATGAACAACACACATATATAACAACCTAATCAATCCAGTAAACTTGAACTAGGCAAAACATGAGCCTTTGATATTTGTTAGACATAGCAATTGAAGTTTGGATCTATTGCTTTCCAGTGTGCTGGATTGACTTTTCCTAAAATCCAGTTAGTACAACAATTACCGCTTTCTTCTTTAACTTTGCCAAGCAAAGACATTATGAATTTGTTCAGGAAAAAGAATGAAATAAGCTAGCGATATTTTAATGGTAGTTGAACCACCAACTTGAAGCACTCGTTTTAGACATCTAACAAATTGAACATGTAATGTTAATTACAAAAAGATCAGCAGTCATGTTAGAGTACGGTTGTACTGTAGCCCTCTAATGTCATTCAAACATCTCTACTTCAAGCACTAAAGAGTTGCTTTAGGCAAGCAAAGAAGCTGAAGCTTCCTGACTGAAGACTGCAATTTCTTACTGCTGAGCCTACGAAAAGATAAGTTATCTATTTTCTAGAGAGTTCTTGTCAGCCTTACCAGGCCTATCATCAAAACTTCGATCTGATCGTTCAAAGATACAAAATAACTTCTCATTGATGATATAAAGTTAAAAATGTCCAGACAGACCACCCATATGGACAGAAGAAATTTAAAGTTAATTCCTCAGACTAATGCAGTGATGATAGCATGAAGCGCTATTGCATTGACCATTTGAAAATTTTTAAACCACCAAATCCAATGACAATCTAATAAATCCAACAGCAATCTTGCATAGCACATAAGAATTATCAGTCTAATGCAACAGAGGCCCCAAGGTCACTTGAGAATCAGAGAAGAGTTATATATTCTTTCAAACGAGGCTTGTATACGTTTTGAGATTACAGCAACACAGAGTATAGAACACATTTTACTGACAACTGAATTCTGCTAGATCACATTTTAGGATTGAAATCCAGACAAGCCAATAGCTGAAACAGGATATCGTATCATACTGCCAAAGTGAAAATTCGCAATTTACTCCTAAAAAGGAGACAAAACAATCACCAAGAACAATCGCACTTCGCACTTGAATCAACATTAGCAACTGAAAAACGACCCACAGACCGAATGAGACACCATCTCAACAACCCAAACAAGCACCAGAATCAGAAAACAAACATGACACTAGATAAGAGAACTAAGTTGAAGGGAAAAAAGGATGGCTCTGAAAGGACTCACTACCCAACTCAAGCTAAAACAAAATCAACCAAATGGGCATAACCAGATCTGCATTTTGAGTATACCCAGTAAAGGGGAAGGACAAATGCGTTACAAGGAGCCATAACACAGCAAAAAGGAACACTTTTTTTTTTCAATCAGGAATTCAAAAGTTCGCATATGCACGAGGAGACAGGAATCTGAATGCACAGAGCATCGAAACAGTAGAAACACAGATCTCCAACACGCCAGGAGAAAAGACGCGATTCTACATTAAATTAAAAAATACAATCATGAAGGTGCCGGCGCCGCACTTGGCGTTGGGGCACTCCTTGCGGAGGCGCTGGACCTTGACGGAGTCGTCGACCTTGTAGAACTGGAGGACGGCGAGCTTGACCTTCTTCTTTTTGTGCTTGATCTTCTTGGGCTTGATGTACGTCTTCTTCTTACGCTTCTTGGCGCCGCCGCGGAGGCGGAGGACAAGGTGGAGGGTGGACTCTTTCTGGATGTTGTAGTCGGCGAGGTTCCGGCCGTCCTCGAGCTGCTTGCCGGTGAAGATGAGGCGCTGCTGGTCCGGGGAACGCCCTCTTTGTACCGGATCTTGGCCTTCACATTGTCGATGGTGTCGCTCGACTCGACAGAGGGTGATGGATGTCCCCGTTAGGGTTTTCACAAGATTCACATGATTCCTTCGCGACGCAGGAGACGGCGGTTCAGAAGATGAAGAAGTGTCTGAAGCCCGAAAAAAAAAATAAAAAAGCCTACTTGTTGGTTTCCCAATTATTAAAATAAAAATAAAAAATAAAAAAGCCTACCGACCCGGCCTGAAAATATGGGGCTTATGAAATTCGTATCGGGCCGGGGTCAAGCTCGGCTCCGTTAAGTTTGGGGGGCCTGACTCGGCCCATTGACACCCCCGGTCAAATCAGCAGTTGTCCGTGGCAAAATTGGCGCTCTTTCTCCAAACTCAAAGAATGCTAGAATCTTTTGCACCAGACGGATGAGTTTCCGAACAAGACAGCAGCATAAGGGATATGCAGAGAGCAGTATCAGCAGCGGCAGATGGAGGAGCCAGAAGGAGGGGCCGGAGAACAACAGCGACGCGGGCAGAGCAATGGAGAGTGAAAAGGACAGGATCATGAGGAGGCGAAAGACAAGGTCGGGCAAGCTGTAGCGAAGTCCGGCGGACGAGCAGCGAGCAGAAGGGATAAGGAGCAATAGAGGAGGATAGCAAAGACGGCGAAGAAGATAGTGATGGGGTGGGTTTCAAATGGAGAGCTGGAGCTCCCTTGGAACTTCACGGTGATCAAGCTGAGCAGAGCCGGAAGGACGCGTTTAAGCATGGCGTCCATGTTTCTTAGTTGATCATGATCAGGAAGGCACGCCCTCCACCGCTCCAAGAAGCTCGCCAGCATCTCGCTGCTCTGGAACCTGCATCAAGAAAACGCAATTGGGTGAGAAAAGGGAGACACATGGACGTTCAGCGATGAAAGGGCAGTAGAGAGTTGGCGCGCCACGCACGGTGATGATTCGGCCGGAGCGCTCATGTCTCTCAGTCTGTGCCTTGGATTTGTCTGAGTGGAAGTGTAGGGCTTCGAGAGATGGAGGGTGGGTGGGGGTTTTATGGAGGGTTGTCATGGTGATGCTACTGGGATTTTTGGGGTGCGTAGGTTAGGGCTTCGAGAGATGGATGGTGGGTGGGGTTATATGGAGGGTTGTGATGGTGATGGGATTTTTGGGGTGCGTAGGTTAGTCGGGACGCGGGCCTCAGTTTTCCATATGTCGATGGAATTGCGAGGAAGAAGAGGTGCGTAGTTTACGTGGGTCGTTTTACATAGGAATTGGACCCACATTGTGCATTCGAATTGGACCCGCATTGTCCAATTCAATTGTGCATTTTTCTCCCAGGGGAAGCCTTCCGTCCTGAGTATCCACTTACATTTTGTCCAATTCCTATATTTTTAACGAACCATGGCCGATACTTTTTTCAATTTTGTATTCTGATAAGAGGAGAGTCATCGTACATTAGAGGGGACAGGGAAAGAAGAAGAAGAAGAGGAGATGAATACTAGTGGTCTTTCGTGACAGTTGAGTTTGTGCATATTTGTTGCAATTAATAGAGATATCCAAGAAATTCAAAAAAATCATCACAAAAGTCATAAACATACTGTAATTATGTCAATTCAGTTCTAAACTTCTTTTTTCATCAATTTAGTCCTAAACATTTTACATTAGTGTCACTTCAGTCCATTCGGCCAATTTTTATCTATCGGCGCTGATGTGGTGATTTAGGAAATGGATTGAGATGAAAAGATATTGAAAAGTATTGAAAGTTTGAACTCAAAGTACTGTTATTTCTGTACAATAAAAATAACAAAATTTCTCTAAGCGAAAAATCATATATTGTCCGTCAATATTCAAAATTGGGAACCGCTGTTCGGTTGCAAGCGCGTCACCAAAAGGCGATAGAAGACAAAGACGAATTCGGAAGTCCACGGACGTGCACCAAAACATTGGTGCAGAGCGTGCAAGAATTTCCTATTCATTTGGTGGTGCATAAACCCAAATATTTTGGGTGTAATTTGGCGGTGCATCAATAATCAATACAGGAAACCCAGGAGTTCCTGTCCAGTTGTGCGTATGCTTTGTTTTTGTTTTTGTTTTTTTTTATCTTTTTGTAAAATCCAAGAGGAAGAGCAAGTAACGGCAGAGCGAATGTTTTGATAAAGAAGAAGTGCGGTCAATTTATACAGAATAAAAAAAGGTTAGTCCAGGTTCACTACGACGTGACACTTGACTTTGGGAGATAGAAGACAGACCACGTCGAACGCCCAACGAGCACCGAAACAATGGTGGACCAATGTTTCCCGAACTTGAGCCACTTCTTGCTCTCCATTGCAGCAACTCTTTTTTGTTATTTTAATAATAAAAGTGACTGGGTCGGATCCTGATCAGGTTTCCGAACCTGGACCGGATGTGAACCACGGACAAGGCCTTCCCCGCGGACTGGGCTCGACCCCGAGCCCAGTTTAGTTTCAAAAACAGATATAAAAAGAACAAAAATGGGCCCAGAGAAACATCTCTAAAGACCAGCCCATTTTCTCTTTTAAACGATCAACCCATATCCTCTAAAGTCAGCCCACTCTCCCTACCTGAAGTCCCCCCTTCAAAGCTCAGAAGGCCCAGCTCTCTCTGTCCGGTACTTGGCCCTCCAAACTGCCATCCTTCTGCCGTTCTTTTTTTTTTTTTAGTGGCAGCTCAGGAGGACGGTAAAGCTTGTTTTAGGATTTTCAGCCCTTCATTTGGACGCTGGATGAAAGTGGGTGAGGGGCCTTCCGTTTCCCTGTTTGCTGCGATTCGTTTCCGCCTGGTCAAACGGGCCGGGCAGGGTCGAGTTTGATCGGTCTGATCCGGCTCAAAATAGTCCCCCATACGGTGCTAAGTTGACCCATTTTCGTGAAATTGATTCGACTAGAATGTAGTTAAAGGTGTCTAGTTCAAATGTTCTAACTGATCCCGAGTGAGAAAAAGACTCAAAACGACTCAAATGAATTTCTTGGTTCAATTTGGGGTATGTGAATAGAGACCTTTGAGGATCCAAATCAAATTTTCAAAATTTAACATGGGCGAAGTGAAAAGGAAATCAAAAGAAAAATATTGACTATGTTTTCATATTTTTCAACAGCATCTAGCAATTTTTTTAGTTTTCGGCTATTTTCAAAAGAAGAGATTCCAAAAATTTTGAAAAATTCGGAAATATATTTCTTTGTTTAAAATTGGTTTCTTTACTTGGCCAAGGGTTCCAAAGGTGATTTTTTTTTTATTTATTTTTATGAATTTTGTTTTATTTTCTAGTTAATTTTCCAAAATAAAGATGATTAAAAAAGGCCAAATACTTACCCAAAATCAAGTATTACCTTTTGCTCATAGAAAAATTACGGCCTTACAGCACAATCTTTGGCCGCTTGGACATAATAGACATGAAGTTGGGTTTCAATCCACAAGGCACTGTTAAGTTGTCTACTTGACAATAAGTGTCACATCCAAACTTTAAGGTACACATTACATGAACATTCAGCGTCGTTCTTCTTCTTCTTCTTTTTTTTTTGTAAGGTACTTCAAAATCAAATTGGAGTTTTAAGTTCTTACGTGTAAAAACTCGAAAATAACGTTTTAAGCTTATTGATTCATCAAATATCTCCATGTATAAGGACCGATTTTTCTGTCTCATACAAACATCAACTATGTGTAGCTTCATGTAAAATGGTTTACTCCTTGATTCATTAGTTTTTATTTGATTTGGAAATTTCTTCAATCAGCCAACTTTTGGCTTTTTTTTATTGTTGTCAAAAAAAAATTTTAAAATCTTATTCACTTCCTTGGGTTAAGAGAGATACATTGCAAATCAACTACAAATTGAAACTACTTCCAGATAACTTCAAAACAAAATAAGTTTTAGATAACCAGAAAAATCATCAGATAACTCCAACACCATCACCGAATATAATAAAAAAGTTGAACAATCATAGATTTGACACTTGTAAGAACGAAACCATTACAAAATTGCTTTGATCTTTTTCAAAATTGGATATCTTCTTTTTTCTTTGCTTCCAAATCAATCACGGGTAGCATAAATTCTAATGCATTCAACAACATCAGCAATGGCATTCTCTATTTAGGAGAGATCATATTTTGAAACCTTAAATTCAAATCAACGTGTGATACTTCGACACAAACAAAATGTCTTGTTTATTGGCACAGTGACTTCCTTCGCACACAAGACATCGGAAAACATCTCATGCCGGTAGCACTACTCATTCCTTTCCCCCTTTGCCTACGGCCGTTTCCTTCATTTCTTCTCGTGCTTCTAAGGATGACTCGTTGAATTCTGGCAGGTACTACACTTCTAACATGAAATGTGAATCGTCAACCCTACGCAACAGGAGCAGCGGCACTCTTCCTCCAAGCAGTCGACGGGCGAATAAAACGACGAATACTAGAATCTTTTGCCTTACTAGACAAATGAGTTTCTGAACTAGACTGCACAAGTAAGCTGTAGAGAACAGTATCAGCAAAGGCAAATAGAGGAGGAAGAAGGAGAGGCCCGGGAAAAACAACCATGTGGGCAGAGCAATGGAGAGGGAAAAGGAAAGGATGGCGAGGAAGTGGAAGACGCGGGCACCGCAATCATTGTGGAAAGCCGGTAGATGATCAATGAGGGGAAGGGACAAGGAGCAATGGAGAAGGAGAGCGGAGATGGAGGAGAAGAAGACGACGACGGGATGGGCTTCGAATGGAGATTCAGGCCGCCCCTGGTACTTCACGGCGATGAAGTTGAGCAGAGCAGGAACGATGAAGGTAAGTACGGCCAGCATGTTGCTCTGTTGGTCCCGACCAAGAATAGGCATTTTTTGGGCTTCTTATATGAATCTGGAGAAAGAGGAAGAGGTACGAGGAGCAACAGCAGAGCGATTTGTTCATAAATGCAAATGCAACTATCGCACAGGCCCTGGGGAGTCAACAGGGAGGGCATTTTGGTTTAGTCGTCGAACGCTTGTGGGAATGACCAACTTTACGAAGGATGTCACTAGCGTAATATATGGGAATGGTTCAACTTTACGAAGGATGTAGCTATCGCATTCCACTTTGGATATGTCTCATTCAACTTTACGAAGGATGTAGCAATCACACAAATTTTACGAAGGATGTAATTATCGAATTCAACTTTGGAAATAACTACCGCATTCAACTTTACGAAGGATGTCAACATAGCATGATTTGCGATAGTGACATCCTTCGTAAAGTTGAGCCATTCCCACGTGAAGGGCATTTCGGTAGACGATCGATGAGGCGGAAATTAGTTTGTGGAGTTAATGTGCCACATGATATTAGCTTGAGGTTTTTTGTAAGACGAAAATTAGTTTGGGTAGATGTATAATACCAATACTAATTTGGAATTTTTAATGCTATAAGCCCTTTCAAGAATAAGTATTTATATAAGGATATCTAAAATTTATATCAATACTTTTTTTGTAGATAATTGTACTTTATTAATCTAATCTTATCCCTTATATCTTGATAAATAAAATTTTGCAAGTTTTCGTGTTTTCTTAATTAAATCTAGTTAAATATGCAAATTAGATGATTAGAATAGCTGGAATATTACCCCGATACCAGTGTAAATGAGGTTTTACTTTTGCAATGTAGAAATCATAAGTTAAAATAAATTTATGTGGAGCTATTGTCATATTAATAACGACAAAAAAATGTAAAAGGTAATAAAATGATAACACAATTTTTCTTGATTGAGGAAATTAATTGAAATAAAAAGATATCCCAACATATGGGTAATTAATAGTATAACTAGGAAAACTTATAAATAGTGTCAAATGAATGATTTGACTTTGTTGTGGAAAGTTGATAGGCCAGATTGAATAAATGAAATGTTTAAAAATCACATCAAACATTTAAGAATAGTTCAAGGACTGTATCGAACATATTAGAAGTTAAAAGATGATACTAATTATTGAGCCAAAATTTAAGGACGGATAATATACATTCTCTATATGCAATAAGATAGAAACATGAATATTAGGCTTCCTTGGTGAGAGTTGAGTTGCTGCATATTGTTTGTTAATAATGGAGACGTCAAAGAAATTCGATGTAAAGTTTATCAATAATAGTTTAGGAAGGTCAGTCATATTTCAACCCTAAAGGAAAAAAGAAAAAGAAAATGTAGTGTAGTCTCGAATTCCAGGGCACCGAGACATAAAACGGAAAGATCAACATTTCAACTCAGTAGCCCTCCACTGCACTTTTCAATAAAGCACGCCACAACTTCGTGCCTTGGACGTATCTGAGTGGAAATGGAGGGCTACAGAGTTGAGTGTAATTTATTGATTTATATTCTTGCTTCCTCTGTAAAATGTTCGTATGGCCAATTTACATGCTGAAGAACATTATAGTGGCTGGATCGGACACGACGTCGCTGAACTTGACATGGGTCGTGTCTCTATTGCTCAACAAGCAACATGTCTTGAAGAAAGCTCAAGAAGAGATGGACCTCAAAGTCGGCAAGGACAAAAACGGGTATGAGACTTCGACATCGAGAGCTTGCATTACGTCCGAGCCATCGTCCAGGAAACCCCACGCCTATACGCACCAGGTACCTTATCTTTTCTAATGATTTGTTATGTTTGACTCCACCCAATATTAACGATATCCGAATGTGGCACGATATGATCTGTGTGCTAATTTGAATGGTCATTTCTTGCATTGAGTCCCCCGTCGCTGCCGCACGAAACGAGAGAGGATTACACCATGACGGGCTATCTCATTCTAAAAGGTGCTTGGATATTCATCAAAAATTGTAAAAGGTAATAAAAAGATATGATTTTTTGTTGATTTAGGAAATTAATTGAAATAAAAAGACATCCAAACATATGGGTAATAGTGTAACTAGGAAAACTTATGAATAGTATGGAATGAATGATTTGAATTTGTCATAGGAAGTTGATAGTTTAAATTGAATAAATTAAATATTAAAGATCACGTCAAACATTTAAGTATAGTTTAAGGACCACATCAAACATATTAAATATTAAAAAATGATGCTAAATATTAAGCCAAAATTGAAAGTTTATGGATAAGATCTAATATTTAAAATAGTTTAAAGATCACATTAAATAATGTAAAAGTCCAAGACGATATTAAAATTGAGTTTAAGTTTAGGGAAAGATAATATGACCCTTATTTATAGTAATAGATATCGAGAAATTCAATTCGTTATCAATAATAGGTTAGCAAGATCAGTCACCTTTCTGGTCAAGTTTAAGCTCCTTCCTAGTATTCTCTAGGAAAGAGCTGAAAGACTATAAAATCTTGCGCTTTTATAGAAAAAGGAATCTTTCCTTAAAGCAGGAATGGCATATGGCTACCGTGCATAACGAACCGGGCGAGTCGTTTTTAGAAAACGAACCGGGCGGTCGGGTCAAGGTTCAACTGAAAATGAAAACCGTAGGAGTTTCGTCATTTGTTAGGGCAGAGACAGGGTTGTAACAGACTTAGAGCAAAGAGAAAAGAGCAATGGAAGAAGAAGAAGAAGAAGACAACGATGAAGAAGCGAAGGCGAAGAAGAAGACGACGATGACGCCATGGGAGGAGCACTCAGCTTTCATCAGCATCCCTCGCTTCGACTACAACGCCCCTCTTCCCTCGTCCGGCGCTCGCACTCCGGCTTCCTCATCGCCTGCACCATCAGTGTACCATCTCTCCTTCGCTTTTTAGTTTCCAATTCGATGATTGAAACTTAGGTTTAACGCCTTATTTTTTTGTTCTTTTTCCTTTCTTCGGAGAGGGAGGAGAGCACAACCAACGAAGCCATGTCCCTCCGTGAAAAGGTTTCTTTGCCTTCTCAAAGTTGAACCTTTTAAGCGTGACTGACTGAGATGCTACTGATTAATTGCATAATGTGTTTGAGTAAGTGTATGGTGGGTTTATGGCTTGAAGCTTAGAATGAAGGATTGGGTCTCCTTTGAATAAGTGTAATTGCATTGATTAGCAATATCCTGATCATAGACTAGTTCATGTGGAGCTAATTTGAAATAGCTCGATGAAATGGATCTTCATTTTCCTATTTAGGATAGTGAAGTTTCATCATCCTTAGCATTGTACTGAATGCTTTTGCAGTATTGTGGGACATTTGCTGCTAGGGAGAGTCATAACTTGGGGGCGGCTGATGCAAAGTTAACTCCCAAGAGAAGGAAAGTATGTCCTGAGGAATTGGATCAGGAAGTTGCCATGGTGCTGAGTGTGGGCATTTAACAGATCAGTATTGTAACGAGAATGGTACTCTTCTGGTCAAAACCCAGTCACTACTCACTTAAATATCTGCAAAATGTTGTCTAAATGCCTCCTAGTTTGCTATTCAACTGGCAGGTAAGCTTTCGGAAGATGTACCTTCCCAAACAAAGGAAGACATGCTTGTGAACAAATCTCCAGCTCTTGTTGATGAGTAATGGTTTTCTTCTCTTTACATTCCTCCATGAGGATTCAGCCGACACCATTCAGATTGTGTCTGATATTATCGATTCCCTGGGATCTAGAAATTCAAGCTCCCCATAGGGAGTTCTTCTTCTTCCCTGACATTAGACACTAAACGGCTACCTAATTTATTTCTTGCATTTCTTACTTTGGCTTGTTACTTTAGGATTGAGTCCCTACTGATGCGTAAACCTTCTTGCACTGCGTATGACAGAAATTTTTGGCATTAATGGAGTGCTCTGAATTAAAAGTTAAAGGAAAGAAGAAACAGATGTGCAACTAAGACTCAATGAAGCATCTGTTTTACTTGATCAGCTTAAAATTCTACTCTGCCCTCTGCCATACAATGGGATTGCTGCATAGTATGCTTTTGATTTTTATACTTTGAATATTTTGGTCGCTTTTTTTAAACAAATGCCCATAATCACTAGAAAGATATGTATGTTAACGTTTGGAGTCGACTAAATATTGTTTTTATAAATTAATGGACATCTCATAGGCTAATTGCAGTTAAGCATGCATTGCAAATGTTGAGTTTATTACTAGTATTAGCAAGTTGGGGCAAATATGTAATTGTGTTAGGCTTAACCCTAAGCCTATAAGTACTTCCTTTGATATCAGAAATAAAACAATTGCTCTTTTATCTCTAACATGGTATCAGAGCCTGGTTCCCTGAAACCCTAACCCTCAGTCAACCCACCGTCAGCCGCCAGCCGCGACCCGTGTGGTCGGCCAACTCGCTCGGCCACGGCCCGTGCGCCGGCCAAGTCCGTCGGCCACGACCCGTGCGATCGGCCACTTTTCTCGGCCACGGCCCGTGATCTCGGCCACTTATCTCGGCCAAGGCCCGTGCACTCGGCCACTTCTCTCGGCCACGGCCCGTGATCTCGGCCACTTCTCTCGGCCACCTCCCGGCGACCAGACCAGAACAGCCCCCGACGACCCCCGACGACCCCCGACCAGCCCCTGCGACCCCACTGGCCGGCGTCGCCTAGGGCCGGCGACTTACAAGCCGGCGACGCCAAATACTACCCATTGTTGAAGACTCGTCCGTGCTGCTTCCATGAACTGAGTATGCGTTTTGTGACTGCTGAATTTTAATGTGGTTTCATAGTAGTGTTGTTGCTGAGTTAATGTGGCTGAATTTGGTGTTGTTGTTGAGTTAGTACGACTGAATTTGGTGGTGTGGCTGAATTTGGAGTTCAGGAGAGATTAGTGACGTGATACTTTGACGTGAATTATTCGTGATAGTAAGTGATTTGGAGAAATGTCTACTGATTCAGCAAGCTCCCCGTCTATTGTTTCGGGATCTGTTCCCCCTAGTGCTTCTTTGAGTTCAGGATCTGTTGGACCATATCACAGTATGACTGGTTTGCATAATACTTTGATCAAATTGGATGGTACCAATTATCCTTCTTGGTCCATGGCTCTTTCAACCTTTATTTATGCTAATCGTCAATCTAGATGGCTCGAAGAAGACCCACCTGAAGATCTAGTTAGTCTAGAAGAATGGAAGTTTGTTGATGCTACTTTACGTACGTTGTTATGGGGAAGTATGGCTGAATCTGTTCGCCACCTTTTTATGGATTGTGCAACAGCTCGTCAGGTATGGACGAAGTGTAGCTTACTATATTCTGGACAAAATAACATGAGCCGAGTTTGTGATATGTGGGAGGCTTTATTTGAAGCCAAAATTGGTGATGCTGGGTTGACAGAATATTATGCTCGTTTTGCGTCTTTGTATCAGCGCCTCAAATCTTATTTTCCACCGGCGACCACGGTTACTCAGATGCAGCAACGAGAAACTGACATGATAACAGTGCTCTTCCTCCGCGGTCTTGGTCCAGATCACAATGCTCTTCGACAGCAGATTACCTCCCAGAACACTCTCCCATCCATTGAAGAGGTGTATTCTCGAGCTGCGCGTTACACTTCCAGTCCTAAAACTTCAACAATTTCAGAAAGCAGTGCTATGGTAGCTCGTGGAGGCCAAGGGACTCGTGGTCGCATTAATGGTCGAGGCCATTGGAGTACTGATAGTTCATATCGTGGTCGTGGTCGTGGTCCTCAGGGCCGGGGTGTTACTCGCGGTGGTGGTAATAATACTCTTAGGGGAGCTCGTGGCAGTGGTCGAGCGAACCGTTTTTGTACTCATTGCCAACTGTCTGGGCATACGGTTGATTATTGTTATGATCTCCATCCTGAGTTACGAGGTCTACATGCTTCTGTTGATACCGAGCCTTGGACTCCTCTATCTGGATCATCTACTGGACAAAGTATGATAAACTTGACTCGTGCAGAATATGATGAGTTGGTTAAAGCACGACATAGCATGAGTGATGCTATCTCTGGTCCTACTGCTACTTTGGCACGGAACAACGATCCCACCTGTCTATTGTCTAGTTCGTCTGCTCCTCGTTCTTGGATTATTGATTCAGGTGCTACTCATCATATGACCGGTGACTCTCGTCTTCTTACATCCACTTTGTCTGTTCCTTCTACATCAGTTACCCTAGCAGATGGTTCTCAGTCCAAAGTAACTGGTACAGGTTGTGTATCATTGAGCTCTTCTGTCTCTTTACCTCTTGTTTACCATATTCCTCATTTCCCTTACAACCTTTTGTCTGTCAGTTCAATTACTCGTGATCTCGACTGTGATATCATCTTTTCTTCGTCTTCTTGTGTTCTTCAGGATCGGAAGACTGGACGCCGAATAGGTGGTGGGCGTGAGGCTGGTGGATTGTACATCCTGGATCCTGAGATTATTGCTGCTACCACAACAATCCAAAATAAATCTGTGGATGATCTTTATCGCTTACATTGTCGCCTTGGTCACCCATCAGCAGACGTACTCCGATGTTTTCCCTTTGTGTCTAGTTCAGGTCTTCAGTTTCATTGTGAAACATGTGAGTTAGGTAAACACCATCGTGTGTCTTTTCCCCTTCGTGTTTCGAGTCGTGCTTCCCAACCATTTGAGTTAGTTCACTCTGATGTTTGGGGTCCTAGTAGAGAGTCTTCCTTTGGTTTTCGTTATTTTGTCACCTTTATTGATGATTGTACTCGAACCACTTGGTTATATTTAATAAAAGATCGTACTGAAGTCTTTCATTCTTTTCAACAGTTCTATCATGAAGTTCGTACTCAGTATGGTTTTTCTATTAAGTGTTTGCGTACAGATAATGCTCGTGAATAATTTTCTTCTTCCGTCTTCATTCTATTTCTTGAATCTCATGGTATCTTACATTAAAGTTCCTGTGCTCATACTCTGCAGCAGAATGGAGTTGCTGAACGTAAGAACCGTCATTTGTTGGATGTTGCCCGTTGTCTACTTCTTCATACTCATATGCCTAAGTCCTACTGGAGCTATGCTCTTCTTACAGCATGTCATCTTATTAATCGCCTTCCATCCTCCGTGTTGAAAGGAGCTATTCCTTATACTGTTCTTCATCCTGATCGTCGTTTGTGGTCTATTCGTCCTCGTATTTTTGGATGTGTTTGTTTTGTTCATTCTTTGTCTCCTGGGTTAGACAAATTATCTCCTCGTGCTGAAAAATGTGTATTCGTGGGTTACTCTCGTACCCAAAAAAGGGTATGTCTGTTATAGTCCTTCTCGTCGTCGAGAGTATATTTCTGCTGATGTGACTTTCTTTGAGCATCAAGCATTTTTTCGTGATGTTAGCCCTCAGAAATCATTCACTATGGATCTTCTACCACCCTCCGCACCTATGTTTCAGTCAGAGCCACAACCAGCTATTTCTGATGATACCTTACCGGATCCAGGATCACCAGCTCCGACTCTTCAGGTTTATACACGCGGTCCTCGACCTGTTTGGGGCCATTCTTCTCCACCAGCAAGCGCTCCACCACCACCATCTCCGGTCCAAGCTTCCGATCCTTTTCCACCATCTCCTGTTAGCTCTCCTATTGCTCATCGTACTCGGTCACGGTATCTTCTTTCTCATTTTGTTTCTTATCATAACTTAAATCCTCAGATGTCTGTCTTTGTGTCATCCCTTGCATCTGTGTCTGTGCCAAGTAGTGTGCAGGAGGCTTTGGCTCATCCAGGTTGGACTTGTGCTATGAAGGAAGAGATGACTGCATTACATCAAAATAAAACTTGGGAGCTAGTTTCGTTGCCGGTTAATAAACAATTGGTGGGTTGTCATTGGGTCTTTACTGTTAAACACCATCCGGATGGTTCAGTTGAGCGCTTAAAAGCGCGTCTTGTGGCAAAGGGCTATACTCAAACTTATGGTATTGATTATGATGAGACTTTCTCTCCAGTGGCCAAAATTCCTTCCATTCGCATCATTATTTCCTTGGCTGCACGATCTCAGTGGACTCTTCATCAGCTTGATGTTAAGAATGCATTCCTTCATGGAGATCTTCACGAGGAAGTATATATGGAGCAACCACCTGGGTTTGTTGCTCAGGGGGAGAAGGTATGTCGATTGCGAAAAGCTCTTTATGGACTTAAACAATCTCCACGTGCTTGGTTTGGCCGCTTTAGTGATGCGATTATCACTTTTGGCATGCATCGGTGTAGTGTGGATCACTCAGTATTTAGTATGTCATCTTCTAAAGGGTGCGTTATTCTTGTTGTCTATGTTGATGATATCATTATCACGGGAAGTGATGTTGAAGGTATACAACGACTCAAGCAATTTCTACAGAAAGAGTTTAACACTAAAGACTTAGGCCGTCTTCGATATTTTCTTGGTATCGAAGTTGCCTATGCTAATGGTTGTATTGCTCTCTCCCAACGAAAGTATACTCTTGACATTCTTAAGGAGGTTGGCTTACATGATGCTAAGCCTGGTGAAGCACCTATGGATCCTGGAGTGAGACTTAATAATGAAAACGGAGAACTTCTACATAATCCAGAGAAATACCGCCGATTAGTAGGCAAGTTGAATTATCTTACCATTACTCGTTCGGATATTTCATTTGCTGTTAGCGTGGTAAGTCAATTTATGAGCTCTCCTCGTACTGCTCATTGGCAAGCTGCTCTACAAATTGTTCGATATTTGAAGGGAGCTCCGGGTCAAGGACTTATGTTCCATAATCAGGGTCATCTTCGTACAGCTGGTTATTCTAACCCTGAGTCATTGGAGGTGACGGGATATTCTGATGCAAATTGGGCTGGTTGTCCTATGGATCGTCGGTCTACTTCGGGATACTGTGTTTTCCTTGGCGGTAATCTTGTGTCATGGAAAAGCAAGAAGCAGACTGTTATTTCTCGATCTAGTGCAGAGGCCGAGTATCGTGCTATGGCTAATGTCACAGGTGAACTTCAATGGATTCGTATGTTGTTAGCTGAAATTGGATTACCTATGACCGGATCATCTACTCTTTGTTGTGACAACCAGTCTGCTATTCATATTGCTAGCAATCCAGTATTTCATGAGCGAACAAAGCATATAGAGGTGGATTGTCATTTTGTTCGGGAAAAGGTGAACTGTGGGGACATACAGCTGGCGCACATACGTTCTGAAGAGCAACTAGCGGATATTTTCACAAAGCCTCTTCGAAGTGGACGAGTTTGATATATTTGTCATAAGTTAGGTCTGTTTGATATGTATGTTCCAACTTGAGGGGGAGCGTTGAGTTTATTACTAGTATTAGCAAGTTGGGGCAAATATGTAATTGTGTTAGGCTTAACCCTAAGCCTATAAGTACTTTCTTTGATATCAGAAATAAAACAATTGCTCTTTTATCTCTAACAGCAAATAATGCTAATGTGCATTCGGGCTAGCGTGGAAGGACGATGATGAAAGCATTTTTCTTGAAGGAGACATCTTTGCTGACCCTTTTCTCCAAAAGCAAAACAAAAGAGAGGGAGAGAAAAGGAAAGGTTTTCTTGTAGATCTTTGGCTGTGGAATATGCACCTTGAATTATCTCCATTCTGGGAATTGTAGCTTGTAGACTAACTTCTTATTTATTCTTTGCTATCATTTGATTTAACTGACCACTGTTTTGCAAGCTGCGAGTCGGTTTTTCTGGTGCAGTTGGATATTTTTCCTATGCAATTACATGCAGGTTGAACGAGCCAGACCTAAGGACTGTTGTTCAAAAGCTTGTTCTCAAGTTTATAAAGGTCAGATAAGCCGAGCAGACTTGCGCTACGGATAAAGGTACTGTATCATAAGGGCATCAAGTTATCTACTTATATCTTCAGGCGCTTCCCCCTCCTGTCTTGTTTGGCACTTTGGGGATTTTTTTTCCTATTCTATTCCAACAGTTACTTCTTACCCTTTTGCACGAAGTCAATTCCTCTCCCTTCAATAGAATCAGAGCTCTTACAATTTTGTTGTGCATCCTCACAAATTGGTCCATCTTGTGACTTTGTATGCTCAAAAGCAGAACGACTCACGATTGGCAAACTGGCTTGCAAATGCCGGATAAGAGAATTCGACAGTGCCTTCTAAGAGAGACAAGCCTAAATCATATAAGAGCTCCGTTAACGCGGCTCACATTGACGACATGCATGCATATATGCGATCAATCGAAAAAGAAGAATTCAATGCGGTTGTTTGGATGCTGTTGAGGAATGGAAAGAAAATGGTGAATTTGGACGTCCAATGAGATTCATTGAGGCTGCTTTCATGGTCCGTGGTTTCTCAGCAGCCGCCGATGGATGGATTGGAAAGCTCAGAGAAATGCGTTGAAAAAGAGTAAATGGACATCAATTCGGAAGAAGATAACCACCTGCAGAGAAAGAGAGAGCTCGGCAATGGCCACAGCTAGAATCGAAAGCCTAAGAAATGGATATTTGCCGTGATTATCTTTGACTGGGGTTCATATCCAGATCGGAGCCTCGACCATTTGCCAGGTGGGGCAATAAATGAAATGAACAGACAAAAGATTAGGAACATAAATTAATATATATATCCATCCAACAAGTGACATCACTATTCATTCTACAACTGTCCTCGTTTCTGTGTTCATCTGTTGAAAACATGCATGGCGCAATTGCCTCATTGCCTATTGTACTAAATACATTTTTCTCCATATAAATGAAGTGCTTGAAGAATCATTCATGGATCAATCATTTGCGACATATGTTTATATCAAAGCTAGCATAAATTGGCCAAACACTAACCCAAAAACAAGAGCTAAAGTACACTATAAATGCCAAAACTTTTGTTTGACACTCACTTTAATATCAAAACTTTCAAAATGATCATTTAAATGTCAAATTTTTTTTAAGATGCTCACTTCAATGCCAACTCCGATTTGAGCTGATGCGACCTGTTAGAAATTTGACATGGCCTATTTTTTGTTAATGTTTGAGCTTACATGGCTCACCAGAGTTGGCAGTGAGTGAGCATTTTTCAAAAAATTTGATATTTAAGCGATTATTTTGAAAATTTTGGCACTTAAATAATCGTTTTTAAAAAAAAATTGACACTTAAGTGATCGTTTTAAAAGTTTTGGTACTAAAGTGAGCGTTGAAGTTTTGTGGAGGTTGGATTGTAGAGAGGAGTTGTGGTTCAGTAGACTAATGACATATTTTGATTTGAGATATCGATCAGTCAAAATGGTTATCTTTTGTACTTGCTTCCCAGTCTAAGCCATATGTTTAAAGAAATTAGTATGGAACATAGGTAAATATATGGAATGAGATGAGAAGTTGAACTCTATTTAATTGTTGTGTTTAATGATTGCCAAAAGAATGATGGTTCAACCCTCAAAAGGCCATAACCTTCGTTAGCTGTTTACCAAACTGTTAGGGCACTGATTGATATGCATTTGTGTTGTATGGCCATCCAATTATGTTTATCTAAAAGCTTCCGCATGCGCCACCCGTAAACAAAGAAAGATTAAATATGGAAGTGCGATTAGGAAGCCTCCGTAAATGCGGCGGAACTAGGACGTCACATATTGTCCCCTCTCTCCCTCCCTCCCCTCTACCTTTCATCCATCTCTAGATCTCTCCATCCCTTTATGCTTTATTTTTTGTTCGTTGATTTTGTGGATGAGCAATTGATATCCTCTGGGAAAGTGAATTCTCAAGATCGAAACGCAAGTACTTCGGAAGAATCTTCTCTCTATATATTTACTCGCCTACTCTGGCTCCAAGTGTTTGTTCCAGAATATCAAGCGCTACACCAACTTTTGAAGCTTTTTTTTTTGTCAATCGGTTTATCTGAAAGTGATTTTGTTATCAATAGGCATCCTTTTGCAATTATTCTCTCTCGATCTAAAGTTAGAAATAGATTTGGGTGCTATTCTATTTCGATTTAGATATAGATCTGGGATTTAAAAATGTGTTTTCCGTACTTTTTCAATTTATCTGTGTTGTTCTTAGCTCTGCACAGTGATGGTGCTGGGGATACTGAACCTTTTGGCAAAATCGTAGCTATTGAGAGGGGTTTCTGCGTGTATGCTCATCAGTGATGATGATATGAGATTTTATGAACAGCTGTCAATGGTGCTTGGATGCAATGATAGATTCTTCCTTGAGAAATGAGCGAGTTTATGCAGAGTGTATCAAATTTATTCATTTTTCAGATTTACTTACTTTTTGGGATTTTTATTTTTATTTTGACGTGATGTATCTCTTTGATATGAAATGAATATCTTTCTTTTGAAAAAAAAAAAATATGCCCTCACTGCACAATTCTTGGCCCTTTGGACATGAAAGACATCAATTTGGTTTTCAATCCACAAAGCACTGTTAAGTCGTCTACTCGACAACAAGTGTCACCTTCGAAATTGGAGGTATGCACCGCATGAGTACTGTTTTTTAAGGAATTTCAAAGTAAAATTGGGGTTTTAAGTTTTCACATGTGAAAACCACAAAAGTCACCTAATAACTTTGTCGATTTATATCTAACATCTCCATGAAAAATGATTCTTCTATCTCGTGTAAACATCACCTCTGAGTAACTATGTGTCAAAAGGTTTCCTTCTCGATCCATCATTTTTACATGCTTTGGACTTCTTCAATCTGCCAACCTTTGGCTTTTTATCTTCTTCTTTTTATTTCCCAATCACTCATGGATAGCACAGGTTCTAATGCATTCAACACAGCGAACGCCTTCTTTGTTTGGGAGAGATAATCTTAAAACTCAAATCAATGTGGGATATTTTGCCACCAATAGAATTTGTTATTTATTGCCACAGTGACTTTCCTAGCATACAAATCTAAGTAAACATATCATACGTGTAACATCACCTGTATGTTTTCTCCTGCATGCATTTTCCTAGGTTTCTTCTTGGGCTACTAACAATGACTAGTTGAACTCTGGCAGGTACTGCAATTCTTATGTGAATTGCATATCGGCAACCGTATGAGGCAAAACTGAGGCCGCTCTTCCTCTGGGTAGTCGACGATGGAACAAGCGAACAAAAACGAATGCTAGAATCTTCTGTTTCACTAGACGAATGAGTTTCTGGACAAGACCGCATAAGTGAGCTGTGGAGAGCAGCATTAGCAACGGCGTACGGAGGAGCAAGACGGAGAGACTGGGGAACAACAGCGATGTGGGCAAATCAATGGAAAGGCAGAAGGAAAGGATCGTGAGGAGGCGAAACACGTGGGCTCCAAGAGCAGTATTAAAGACCGGAAGACGAGTAACAAGTGGGAGGGATAAGAAGCAAAGAGGAGGAGAAAGAGAAGATGGAGAAGAAGACGGTGATGAGGCGGGTTTCAAATGGAGAATGGGAGCTCCCTTGGTACTTCACCGCGATGAAGCTGAGTAGAGTCAGAATGATGAGGGTAAGTACAGCATGCTTGTTTCTCAGTTGATCCTGATCAAGAATAGGCATTTTCGGATCCTTATATGTATTTGGAGGAAGAGGAAGAGGAAGAGGAGCAGCAACAGAGCAGAGCGAATGTTGAGAAAGAGGTAAGAGAACGAGGTGCAGTAGAAGAGCAATCTGGGAGAAAGGGAAACAAGTGATCTTATTGACGAATCCCTCTTACTCTTTGATCCGACCGTTCGAACAAAGTCGGGCTTAGAATAAAGTTTGTGCACGATGCTTTAGTCCGACGGCCCGACGCTTAAGATGCAAAATTTCTAGGACGCTGATCGGACGCACGGTGGGCAAAAGCATCAAGCAAAATTCGGAAGGAGCACAAAGCGTAAAAAATTCCTCGAGACCATCAATTTATGTAGGGATTGACACTTGTCCCGTTCCCACCAAAAGCCACGCGGTAAATCAACAAGCTATTGGGCTCTCTTCCATCAATACATTAAGCATCAAAAGTCACAGCTTCGACTCGAGCAGCATCAAAAAGCAGTAAAAAAAAAAACTAAATAAAGGCTTAAAGTACAATTATTTTTTTAAATAAAGGTCTAGAATGCTCCTTTTTTTTTAAAATGAAGGCTTGGAATGAATTTTTTTTTTAAATAAGGGCCTAAAATGGATCTTATTTCAGTAAGGACTTAAAGTAACTATACTAGTCTGAAAAAAGGGGCTTGACCTCACTAGCTAGTTAAGGGCAATTTTGTCATTCATTTTTTTCTTCTTTATCAATTAATTTAAATTCAAAAATAAACTAAACTTATATAAAACCCCCCAACCATTGTCGGCACTTCTGGCGATGGTGGGCGTGAAGGCTAAGGTCATTGGGCCCTGATAGTGGTTGGTGACCTTGGCCGACGGTAGGCTATGATCATAGCCTTGGCCTAGATCGGGTCGAGGGCCGCCGTTGGCTGAGGTGGAGTGATGCGTGTGTGAAATGAGTGAATGTGTTTTGAGTGATGTCAAAGGAAGCATGAATAGATTAGAGTGCATGAGAATGTTTTTCGATGGATGAATGCAAAAAACAATGATAAATTATGATCAGATGAAGGTCTAAAGGGCACACCACTAGCCAAGAACTAGGTTCGGGATTCGAGACAGAAGCTCAGCAGCGAGATTTAAAGGATATCCACCAATCAAAGCTAAAAGGCTTTTGGTTCACCACCGAGGAAGAATTCAATTTCCAAGGTTAAAAAAATTGATAAGAAGCAAATTCAACTCAAGTAGAGGAATTCTTATTCATTCAATCTAATATGTCTTATAATGGACAATACTCCTCTATTAATAGAGGGACTAAGATAAGGGAAATAGAAAAAGGAAAATAAAAGAAAATAAATCTCGTTCCCCAGCTTCTTACAACCAATAATAATCTTAAAAGATCTATTAATATCAAATGAAATAACTCCAATCACCCTCCTATTGATTTGTCTTTGATTTGGTATCAAAATAGCAATTAATCAGGCTAGATATTTCTTGAAATGGCGTCAAATCAGCAACCAATCTAGCAAGAGTGTATCTTGAAAATTTCATGGAATCAACAATCAATCTAGTGAATCAGTTATCTTATTAGAAAAGAAAGAATCAATATTATTATCAACAATCCTAGTTGATAATCTTCATGTCGACTTGTTTCATCGAAGCAAGTTGTGATCAAAATCAGCCTTGGTTTGAATAAATAATGATTGTGCAGAACTTGTATATCGTTGCTAACATAATCAAATGCTCCCGTATCAGGGGGATGGGCAGTGACCGCACCAGTGGTGGTCCTCTCCTATGATCACCCAGAGTCATCGACCAATGGCCTACCCTCGCCCCATCATTGTTGGCCCTTCCAATGAGGGGAGAGGGGTGCGATAGTGAGGGCCAGAGGGCTGGTTCTTTTTTATTTATTTATAAATTTACATTATTTTTTCAATTTGATTAAGAAAGAAGAAAAAATAAACGAAAAAAATGCCCTTAACTAGCTAGTGAGATCAAGCTTTTCTTTGAGACTGATATAGCTACTTAAGGCTCTTATTTGAAATAAGGTACACTTTAAATATTTATTTGAGAAAATAGCCATTATTTGAAATAGTGTCCACTGATACCTTATTTGAAACTTTTCTTGAAAAGTATGAGCCTACAATAGCAGTAATATCCACATTCATCATGGTTTTATCAACACAAACTTGAGCCACTTGTCCTCTTCTTGCTCTCCATTGCAGCAACTCTTTATTTTATTTTATTTTTCCCAAAATGTTTTGATGTGAATTTGGGTTTGAAGAAGAGTAGAAAATTGGTTCGATTTGTCCCTAATATTTTGGGGGCAAACACGAGTAGCTATGTTGTTTAGTGCATTTATGCTAAAATATTGTCACCTTGGATCTCTAGAAAGCCATGTTGTTCCAAAAAAATGTTAAAATATTGCCCTTTGGAGTTTCCGACATCCCAAATCGGCAATAGCACTTGAGTGGTTTTTTTTTTAAAACCAAAGTAGCGCTGAAGTTATCTATGTAAATTTTTAGTATCAAAGAGTGTACCATACAAAAATTATGAATTATGACAGTTCCAATGCCCTCAGTCCCACAATCGCATTTGTTTTGGTGGCTTAACATTTCACGAATCTTTTGTAGAAATGATTTTTTTGGGTTTTCCAAATTTTTGTAAAAATGACTTTGTTCTAGCATTCACACTATCCCTTTAGATAATCTTGGGTGCACCGAAACATATTAACCCAGTGCATCTTGGCCCTTAAATCAAGGAACTCATCAAAATCAAGGGCTTTTATGAATTGGACTCATGTGCACCGAAGTCATTTAAGAAATTCCCCTAGACTCGAAGGGTGGTTAACCTTGTGTTTCTTTGACTAAGTAGCACTAATACTGATACGCGGTACAACACGACACGCTGATACGGCATTCATAAAATATAGAGAATTTCGACACGATTGAACACGTTGTATATTATATATATGTATAATAAATTATCGTTTTTATGTTTTTGGTAAACCTAGAGAATTTACAAAAAAAAGAAGAAAAAGAGCTCTTGTGATGAAAAGAAACTTCATGGACACTCTCGTAATTTGAGCTTAAAAGCCAACCTTCTAGAAAAACGCGTGAATAATAAGGTGAATGGATAGATCCGGTACAATAATCGTCTCACCCTCAGGAGAAAATATTCAGTGGCTAGTGCCAGGTCACGTGCTGATGTGGCGTACATATGTCTAGTCAGCATCTATTAAAAAGTGACACGTGTAAATTTGAAGCAGTGAAATTAAGAAAGGGAAATCTGTTGACATGCATGCGCTGTCAAAAGGAGATGCATTAATTGCGTTGAGAGGTCGGACGCCCTTTTTGACTTCCTCACCGCGAAGGAAATGATGGCGAGGAAGGCCCCGCAAGCAGTACGAATGGCTGGCAGACGAGCGACGAGGGGAAGGGACGAGGCGCGGTGGAGAGAAGGAGAGAGGAGACGGAGAAGGAGAAGGAGAGAGGAGACGGAGAAGAAGGCGGCGATGGGGTGCCGGTGGGTTTCGAACTGAGATTCGGGCTGCCCCTGGTACTTCACAGCAATGAAGTTGAGCAGACCTGGAATGATGAAGGTAAGTATGGCCAGCATCTTGCTCTGTTGGTCCTTACCAAGAATGGGCATTCCTTGGGCTTTTCATATGAATCTGGAGAACGAGGAAGAGGTGCGAGGAGCAACAGCAGAGCCATTTGTTCAGGAAGAGGTAGAGATGGAGGTGCAACGTCAATTTATCTCTCGTCTGTCTTGCCCGGACTGTAGAAGCACTTGTATCGATTCATAAGAACAAATGCAGGAACCGGGGGAGGATCAAGAAAAATCCAAGAACAAATGTCACTATCGAATGGCAATCTTGTAAATTTGAAGAACACACGTTGGATGTCACCTTTGTGAAAAGCAACGTTGGTCGGATTCGCTTTGGATATGAATAGGACGGGGACTCCTGGAAAAATCCAAGAACGAATGCCTTTAGATGATGGCATTTTTGTAAATCCGACAAATGCTTGTTTTTCTCTTTTCGGTCGAAAAATGCTTGTTGAAATGCAACGTTGTGAAGCAAGCGTTCGTCGGACTCACAAAAGTGCCATTCAACGTTGACAAAGTGGCACTTCGGATTTGTTACCAAAATTCCATTCGGCATTCTTCTTGGACTTACAAAAATGCGGTTCAGAGTGGCAATTCGGATTTAACTACAAAGCCCCATTCAGCATCGTTCTTGGATTTCAGTTCAAAGTGACACTTTTACTCTAGCCCACTGCAGAAGAATCAACATCAAGAAGACGAAAATGCAGATCCTGCCCCCAAAATGTCAAGGATGCGGAATCGTTTTGTCACAAAGGGTCACCTCATTGAAGTGATCCGGCGACAAGTTTGGCAATGCAGTGAGCGTTGTATGAAAGTTAGGCATTTCGGGTGTCCATTTCCCGATCCCTATAATAATAAAGGTAGAACTTCGTTTGGAGAAATAATGGGTTGATATTTCGCTATTTTAATTTCCTAATTTATAAATTTAATTAAGAAAGCCCAAAACACATAAGCTTGCAAACTTTAACTATCCAAAAGCCGACAAAAGATTAGAGACATAAATTAAATCTCTACTCATTCGAGAAGCGATATCACTGTTCGTCTTACAATTGTCCTCTCTATGTTTACATGTGTTGAAAATATTGTGTAATTGTTTTATTATCGATGCTATTAAATACCTATTTCTCAGTATAAACGATCGTTTTCGAATTTAAAGTGCTTTGTTTGTAATGCTATATCAAAGCTAGCATAAAAGGATCAAATACTTATCCCAAAACAAGTATAAGCTTTTGCCTCATAGACAAATTATGGTCTCGCAGTGCAAACTTCGGCCATAGTAGACATCAATTTGGTTTTCAATCCACTAAGCACTGTTAAGTAGTCTACTTGTTAACAAGTTTCTGCATCCAGACATAAGCCACAAACAATCAAGGGATTTGGGGCTTTCAAGTCTTCACATAAACTTAAAAAGCTTATCGATTTATCTAATATGTTCATGAATAGTAACTCATCAAATTTTTTTAATTTGCTCGGAATTTCTTCAATCAGCCAAATTTTGGTTTTTTATTCGCTCGGAAAAACTTTTTTTTGGTCAAAAACTTTATTTCCTTGTACAGGTGTCGAAAACGAGTGGGGCATTGACTAAAAGAGAGAGAAAAATGCGATGGCGGGCCAGTTGCGGGCGAATGCTGAGAAAGAGCAGCAGAGGCGAATGATGAGAAAGAGCAGCAGCAAGCTCAGCTTTGGAATGGGCTGTCCTTACGTCAACAACTGCGGAATTGGCTGTCCAGAAGGTGTCTTCCAGTGGCAAACACGCAGTGCACGTTCCGAAGCTCTCAGCTTCGTCAGCTGAAAAATTTGGGGGGCAGCGGGAAACCGCAGTACCCACTACTAGCTTGCCATCCCATTTTACTCTCTCTTCTAGTCAATCCCTCACTCATTTTCGACCACCTGTACAAAGAAAAGAAGTTTTCGACCTAAAACAAAATTTCCCTTGTCCTCAAAATTTTAAGGGACTTTTCCCTTCCTAAACGCTCGGGCCTCCTTGTATAAAATCTGCCATTGCCACCTCGATCTCTTGCTCTTTCTCAACATTCGCCTCTGCTGCTGCTCCTCTTCCTCTTCCTCTTTCTCCAAACATATACGGATCCAAAAATGCCCATTCCTGATCATGATCAACTAGGAAACATGGGCGCCATACTTAAACTCGTCCTTCCGGCTTTGCTCAGCTTCGTCACCCTGAAGTTCCAAGGGAGCTCCAACTCTCCATTCGAAACCCGCCCAGTCACCGTCTTCTTCTCCATCTTCGCTCTCCTTCTCTATTGCTCCTTATCCCTTTTGCTCGCTGCTCATTCGCCGGCCTTCACTACTACCTGCGGCGGCCGCGTCTTTCGCCTCCTCATGATCCTATCCTTTTCCCTCTCCGTTGCTCTACCCACGTTGCTATTGTTCCCTAGCCCCTCCTTCTGGCTCCTCCATCTACCATTGCTGATACTGATCTCTACAGCTCCCTTGCGCTGTCTTGTTCAGAAACTCATCCGTCTGGTGCAGCAAAAGATTCTAGCATTCTTTTTCGTCCGATTGTTCCGCCATCGATTATTTGGAGGAAAAGCGCCCCCTGTTCTGCCGCTTACAGTTGCCGACGCGCATTTCGCATTGGAACCGTAGTAGTCGCCAGAGTTCAAGTGGTCATTGTTAGAGGCACAAGAATAAACAGAGGAGGACGGCAAGTAGGGGCAAAAATATATAAGTAATGTTACCTGTTTGGTCATTTTATGCTCGCTTTGATGCAGCATTACAACCAAAGCACTTTAGAGGTAAAAAACAATCATTTGTACTAAGAAATGGGTATTTAGTAGCACCGACAATAAAGTAATTGCGCAATGTTTTCAACACATGTAAACATGGACAGGACAATTGTAAAACAAACAGTGATGTCGCTTCTTGAATGAATATAGATTTAATTTATGTCTCTAATCTTTTATCGATTTATTTCGTTATGACCCTCACTAGCAAATGGTTGAGGCTCCATCCCTTGATATGGACCCCGGTCACGAATAATTTTGGCCAGTTTGATTATGAAACCCTAATTTTAGGTGACATCGGAATGGCTTGGAAATAAATCTGTTGGTCTAAGTGTTCGTGACATTGTGTAAAGGATGATGTGAATTGGCATTAGGTGGCCGTTAGCCATGCTTGTTGACAAGTAAGGCACGTAATTGATACTTGTTCATGAAAATTGTTAATACAATGAAAAACTCCAAACCGGTACACATGTGACAAATTTATCCAAATTATCTTTTAACCAACAAAAATTCAAACTGATACATCTATGATAAATTTGCCATAAACTAATTATTTTGACCACAAAAAATCCCAAACTGGTATATATATGATAAATTTATCCTTCGTTAGTTTCCATTAAGCTGAATTAATACCATGAAAAATCTCAAATTAATAAATCTATGACAAATAGAGGGTAAAAACCCCAAGCGTGTATATTCAACAATTACAACGTATTATCGAACTCAGCAATTTGACAATAAAATTTAATGAAAACTAACAAATGATAAATTTATTGCAGGTGTACCAGTTTAGGGTAAATTTATCAAAAGTATACAAGTTTAGGATTTTTGGTGATCAAAATATATTTTGGGGTAAATTTATCACAGGTGTATCAGTTTTGAGTGATATTAACTTAATGAAAATACCTAAAAAAGTTTCAATTTTCTTTCAAGCTCATTAGTTAAAAGATCGTGTCTTTTTTTATGATGCTTGCCAAGTGGGGCAAAAAATTTCCCACAGCAAAGAGTTATGCATTTTTATTATATTCACGCTATGACCAAATTCCCACTAAATTACGCTAATGCAAGTAGAAAGTGTGCATGTGAGTGAGCTAGGTGAGGTTGCTCGCTTGCCGAAGAATAGTTGAGAAAATTATCCAAAAAGTTCTAAAGTTACTGTATATTTTATCAATTCAATCCTAAACTTTTTATATGTGCCAATTTAGTCTTAAACTTATTCACATTTTTTCAATTGAGTTCATCCAATCAATTTTGACTGAAAATCACTGACGTAAATGCCAGCCCAGCCTACATGGCTGGTTAGTGCTGACGTGGACAATTTTAAATAATATTTTAATATCTTTTCAAATTTTTTCTATCCATCTATCTTCTTTCTTTTCCCTTCTTTCTCTATCAACCGTCAAGCCTCAACCATGACCAGCGACCAGCCAAAGGCAACTATTGGCATAGGCCAACCCTCACTGGCCTCTACCAGATCATGACGGAGCAAGAAGGAAAAAAAAATAAAGAAAAGAAACAATAGAAACTCAATAGTTTTTTTAAAAAATGAATATTAATAATATTATCCGCTTTAGTGCCGGTCGGGTCATGTAGGATGATTGAGTCTTCGTCAAAGATTTTCTACCAAAGTTGACCAGATAGACTTAATTGAAAGAAAGTGAATAGATTTAGGATGCAATTGACATAATTAAAATATTTAGGACTGAATTGGCAAAAATGAAGTAAGTTTCTGACTTTTTGAATAATTTTTCTAATGGAGATTGGGTTACCAAGGGTCGCTATCGGCCATAGCTCAAATTTGTAGCTCTCGCCTAGAGCTGTGGCAAGGCTAGCCTCTCTCTCTCTCTCTCTCTCTCTGTTTGCACCCGACGCATGGAAGTTGACGACTGAGGTGGACACAAACATTGGCGAGATTGCTGAATAATCGCCGATAGATGATGCCACCCTCGCCACTGCCTTCACCATTCTCTCATTCGTTAAGCTCTCTCGCTTTCTCTCGTTTATTTGCACATTTAATTGCAAAAATGTCTAATGCCTTTACACGCATGGTATGGAATCCTCATAATCGACTTTTTCTTTTTGGCAATAGGACATATGGAGTGCCAATTTGTGTACGGAGCTCACTTTAGTGTTAATATATTTTTTTGGATTACTTAAGTGCCAATTTTTTTGAAAAAAGATTATTTGAATACCAACTTCGGTGAGCGTCTCTAGAAATCTTACATGACAAATATGTGGCTCATTAGAGGATTCAAGTTAGTAATAAAAAAAAAGCCTAAAATTAATTAAAAAATTCTAGGTAGTATTAGAGAAATAAAAAATAAGCTAAAAACTAAAAAATAAGATTAAAAAAAAACAAAAGTTGCGGCCGCAAGGGTTTGCACAGCCCTCCCCGCCACCGCTCACCATTATCAATGAGGATGGGGGATGGGCCAGCAGGGTCACCAAGCCACGGCCAATGGCCTCGATCCCCACCAATGGCTGGCGAGACCAAGCCTCACCACGGTCACTTGATCTGTGTTGATCTTGAATTTGGGTTTGGGACTTGTGTTCTTTGCGTGTTCTGGATTTTTGGGTTTCAGTGGTTGAAAGGAGGACTGCAATTTGTCATTTTTTTGGGCTTTGCAGGTGCATATCTTCGTCAAGCCGCTCCCAGAAAGACTGTCACTCTTGAGGTTGGGAGCTCCAACACCATTGACAACACCAAGGACAAGATCTAGGACAAAGAGAGTTTCCTGCCGAACTAGCCGCGTCTGATCTTCACGGGCAAGCAGCTCAGGGACGGCCACACCCTCGCCAACTACAACATCCAGAAGGAGTCCACCCTCCATGGCCCGATCTATGTTAATTTTGAATTTGGGTTCGAGATTTGTGTTCGCGTTGTTTGGATTTCTCAGTTCCGATGGTTGAAAGGAAGGCTTCAATTTGTGATTTTTCTTAGCCTCACCGCGGCTCTTCCTCAATCACAATCAATGGTTAATCTCCACGCTATTCCTTCCTTCATCGTATATGACACAGCCACACCTAGAACGAGAGTCAAACAATCTCCATTTCTCGTTCCAATCTCTCTCTCTCTCTCTCTCTCTGTGACCTTCTTCCTCTTCTTCTTCCCTAAAAAATTTCACCGCGAAATCACCCACCCACCAATCGCTCCTTCTGCCTCCCCTCTCATGGCTTAGTGGACCCCAAAGCCAATAGACCCCCCATTTGATTGCTCACCGAGGCGCTCCCAACGCGAAAGACAAGAAAATGGTGAGGCCAGCTGAGGCAAGGCCCGACCTCACCAGATCTGCGAGGCCAAGGCCTTACCAGTCATTGGCGAGGGTTTGGCAACCCCTGTCGGCCCATCTTCCACCCTCGCCAGCCATTGCTGGCGATGATGGGGCAATGGCAGCGAGGGATGTGCAAGCTCTCGCTGCTGCAATTCTTAATTTTTATTTATTTATTTTAAGCTTTTTTTAGATTTAATTTAACTTTTCAAAAAGGAATTTACCATGTGGATTTATTTTAAAAAGGAATTGCCACATGGATTGTGTTTTTTTGAAAAAAAGAATGTAACATTGAAAAATTAATAAAAAAAATGTCACTGTACTATTAGATTAGAATTGACACTTAAATGATCATTTTTCCTCTGATTTAATACTTCAGTGAGCTGAGGAAAAATATTGACACCAAAATGAGCGCCGTACACAAATATTGACATTCCAGATGTCCTTTTGCCTTGTCCTTTGTTTTTCCCTTTCTTATCCTTATGCATTATGATCTTCCCAGAAACCATTGTTTATTTTCCATCTCAAAAAAAAAAAAACACTTCACTTCCGAAAAGAAGGGGGGGTGTTTATAAACACTGAAGAAGGTGAGGGGGGAGAGCATAAACACCGAAGAAGGTGACTCGGCCACGTCATCATCTCTTGTCCAATGACTGGGCCACGTCATTTCCCCATCCACTTCATCTCCTGGTCGAGAAAGTCAAGCGTCAAAAGTTAGGGCTCCGACTCGAGCTGCGGCAAAAGTCTGAGCGCCCACTAATGGCAATATTCACCTTCATCTTTACTTTATTAACACAAACATAAGCCACGTGTCTCGTATGATGGCCAATTTAAACTTAAATTTTTTTGATTTAGTTAATTTAATTCAAAATTTTTTTTTCGATTTGCCAATATAGTCCTTTCGATCAATATTTTGATTTTTTTAAAATGTTTTAAATGTTATTAAGTGACGATTTGTTCAATTACCCTCCTTGTATTATCATAAGGATGCAATGGAATATTCTATTTAAGTCATGACTATCTAGTCCATCCATAGGCACATGAGTTTGTCACTACAGTCTTAATGGTGTGTAATAAGCTCGGACAAGATAGAAAATTCCCAAAACGGGACATTTGCTCACGACACGGTTTGAACTTGATATCCTTTCATTGAAGGCATTGTGACAACTCTTTTACTATTGGGCTATTGCACTCGGTGATGTCACCTATACGATTGAATAACATGGCGATAATGTCATGTCGAAATATACGGGCATTGTAGCCTACTTAAATTATTTCCAGAGTCATTAAGTAGTTCATGGTATAAGTCCCTTCTGGATCAAATGGAACTTCAGATCAATATCAAAGTAAAGCAGGATTGGAATAAGCGCAATGCAATTAAGAAATGGATAAGAAGAGTTGCCTCTCTCTTCTTTCTACTTTTGAATAGTCGGATGGTCGAACTTTTTGAATCCGTTAAATGTTAATATCAAATTGCTAAGTTAAATGACACATGACAGTTGATAGGTGTTCAATTTGTGAGTTTTTACTTTTTGTTTATCACAAGTGTATCAACTTAAGATTTTCTAGGGTATTAAATCAAATTAACGAAAACTAAGAGATGACAAATTTATCACAAGTGTATTAATTTTGGATAAATTTATCACAGGTGTATCAGTTTAGGGTTTTTAGTGGTCAAAAAAGTAATTTGATATAACTTTATCATAGATATACTAGTTTGGAATTTTATATGATTAAAAAAATAATTTATGATAAATTTGTCATATGTGTACCAATTTGGGATTTTTCGTGGTATTGACTCTTTGCATAATTACACTACTATCCATAAATTTTAATATCTTTTCATTAAAATCCATTTTTTAAATTAACAAAAAAAAATATGTTATCTTCTATTACATTTTTACCTATTTCTTTTCAATCCATATCCTAAATCAATAAAAAAATTATTATTATGTCAATTTCATTTTATATTTTAAATTATGATATCTTAACGGTAAAAGTAGAGTCTCATTTAGAGTTTTATTGAATTGATATTCCTGTGATGACGTGAAGGTTGATTTGCATTATAAGTATCAGTTTGAGATTTTCCATGACAAAAAAATTAATTTGAGATAAATGTGTCACGAGTATTAGCTTGGGATATTTTGTAAGACGAAAATTAATTTAATATAATGTGTCATAATGGTACTAATGTGTAATTTTTAATGTTATTATCCCATTTAAAAATAAGTGTTTTCATAATTTTATCTGAAAGTATATCAATTTTTCTTCATAGATAATCGTATATATTAATCTAAATCTCGTTCCTTACTTTTCAAATAGATAAAATTCTCAAACTTTTATATTTCATTTTTTGTTAATTAAATCTAGTTGAATCAATAAATCAGAAAATTAAAATAGGTGAAATATCAACCTGATGCTACTGAAAATGAGGGTCTACTTTTACCATTACAGAGATCATAACTTAGAATAAATTAATATGGAACCATTGCAGTATTTATAGAAACCAAAATACTAAAAGGATAATAAAATGATATCCAAAAATCTGGGTAAAATGAACGACTGATTTGACTTTGTTACATAAAGCTGGCGGATTAGATTTTTTTTTTGGTCGAAATGGATTAGATTGAATGATTGAAAATTTAGGGATTATGTCAAACATTTAGAAATAGTTTAATGACCATATATAGAACAATTATTCTTAATATATAGAACTTTATGGGTGGGAGGCAAAGTAAAATTCGTTTTTTCTAAACTGGTCTTAATATCTTGAGCATTTGTTCAATTAAATTTTGCGAATATATGATTTATTGCTCACTTAACTATTTAAAAAGAATTGTCCTTCAACGTAAAGGCACCAAGCAAGTATTTTGTAGGACGATGGCACGTATCATGCCGATCCGGTATCACCGAGCCAATGATATGGAGCCCTTGAGATTTGAACTTCAGAAAATCAAATGGCTATTAGTACTGGCAGAAAGAAAGAACGTCCTTGGTTGAGCATACCACCAAGGCATGACAAGCTTATCGCGCTTCTAAAAAGGAGATAGCACATCCCGATGGAAATGAGCATTATTGGTAAAGCGAAAGAGCATTGAAAGCAAAAGCGAAGTCTTTTTCATCCCAACATATACCTTAAAAAAGATGAGAGAAATAGGAGGCAACGCATGTTGGACCCCTTTCCTTTGTTCCATAAGCATCATTATACGCACCTTAATTTGGAGAAGATCAACGCTTAATTCAAGCAAAAAATCAAGATCATGCAGGCACAAAAAAGTTCCCCGTTACTCAAAATTCGTGAGAAAAAAAGAAAAAGCGCACCATGTGGAGACTAGAAGGAGGTGCAACGTTCTGGTAATGGAATGATTAAAAAGAGGAGACCGAGTGGCCACACTTCTACTCTAAAAATTAATTTCTAGTCAAAAATTAATTTTTTCTTTTGAGAAAAAGTTGATTTTTTTTTTCTATTTTTTGGAGATAAGTAAAAAAAAAATTTACTTCTTCAAGTGCTTCAAACTACTTCTAAAGTAAAAAAAAATGCTCCATAAGTAAAAAAAAAATTACGTATTTAAATAAATTTTTATTAAAGAAAATGTTAACTGCTTATTCCAAAAGTGTTGCCATGCTCGCCCTAAATAACCCGTGTGAGTGGTTTTGGAAAAACAAACCGGGTGATCGGTCAAACTTCGATTGAAAATCAAAACCGCCGGAGTTTTGCCATTTGTTAGGGCAGAGAAAGAGTTGGAACAAACTCAGAGCAGAGAGAAAAGAGCAATGGAAGAAGAAGAAGAAGAAGAAGAAGAAGACAAGTGAAGGCGAAGAAGACAGCAATGACACCATGGGAACAACAATCGGCTGTCATCAACATCCCTCGTTTCGACTACAACGCTCCCTCTTCCATCCTCCCACACTGGCACCGGGCTTCCTCATCAACTGCACCATTAGTGTACCATCTCTCCTTCACTTTTTTTAGTTTCCAATTCGATGATTGAAACTTAGGTTAACGCCTTCCTTTTTTGTTCCTTTTCCTTTCTTCAGAAAGAGAGTACATCGCCACCGAAGAAGCCATGTGCCTCCTTGAAAAGGTTTCATTGCCTTCTCAAAGTTGAACCTTTTAAGCGTGACTTAGTGAGACGCTACTGATTAATTACATAATGCGTTTGAGTCGGTGCATGGTTGATTTATGCTTGAAGCTTAGAGTGAAGAATCGGGTCTCCCTTGAGAAAGTGTAATTTGCGTTGGTTGATTAGTGATATCCTGATCATAGACTGCTGCATGTGGGACTGATTTGAAACAGCTCAATGAAATAGGTCTTGCTTTTCCTATTTACGATAGCGAAGTTTCATCATCCTCAGCGTTGTAATGAATGCTTATGGGACATTTGCTGCTAGTGAGAGTAATAACTTGGAGGTGGCTGATGCAAAGTTAACTCCTAACAGAAGGAAAATATGTCCTGGGGAATTGGATCAGGAAGGTGCCAACGGTACCGAGTGCGGGCATTCAACAGATCATAATCATAAGGATGGTACTCTTCCGGTCAAAACCCAATCACTACTTACGCAAATATCTGCAAAACGTTGTCTAACTATCTCCCACTTTGCTATTCAACTGGCGGGTAAGCTTTCAGAAGATGTATCTTCTCAAACAAAGGAAGATATCAGTGCGAATAAATCTCCAGCACTTTCATTAGTCAAGTTGACAGGGAGTGGTTTGCTTCTCTTTACATTCCCCCATGAGGATTCACCCGACACCATTCAAATTGTGTCTGGTATTATTTATTCCCTGGGATCTGGAGATTCGATTTCCCCACAGTGAGTTTTCCTTTTCCTTCCTTGACATTAGACGCAAAAATGGCGCCCTAGTTGATAACATGCGTTTCCTATCCTGGCTCGTTACTTTAGGATTGGGCATTGTGCCAGGAGTCACTACTGATGATAAACCTTCTTGCACTGCATGCGACAGAGAAACCTGGCATTGATGGATGAGTCTTTTAAGCAAAAAGCAAAGAAAATACAGATGTGCAACTAAGCCTTAACGAGGCATATCTGCTTTACTTGATCAGCCTAAAATTCTACTCTACCCACTGTAGCACGATAGTATTGTTGCATATTGTGTTACTTATGACTGTGGAAGTTATGCGCGTGTTTGGTTTGGCTAATTTGGGGTTGTAGAACTAAAAAGCGGGGCTTAAATTTTCACATGTGAAAACCAGAAATCACCTAATAAACTTATAGATTAGTCTAATACCTTCATGGTATCGCGATCCGATCTCGAAAATTGGATTAATGAATTACTAAGCCTTCATGACGGGCTTAGCTCGAGCCCTCGTAAGCTCATACCAAATCGCATCATATCTTAGTAAAACCCTATAAGACTTAGAAGAATGTTTACTTATGGTTGATTTCAAAGATGTTAGGGATTTTTTTAAAAAAAGGATAAAATCTATGAAATCTAAGGAATTTACGCTCTAATCTGTGGAAGTGAGGTCGAATTATATGTGTACGCACACATACATATATATGGAGCATTTTTTGTCATTTTAATAATAAAAATGACTGGGTCGTATCTGGATCAGGTTTCCGGACCTGGACCGGATCTGATCCACGGGCAAGGCCTTCTCCGCGGACTGGGCTCGACCATGAGCCCAGTTTAGTTTCAAAAGCATACACAAAAGAAAACAAAAATGGGCGCAAAGAACCATCTCTAAAGACCAGCCCATTTACTCCTTTTAAACGATCAACCCATATCCTCTAAAGTCAGCCCACTCTCCCTACTTTCTAAACTCATGCTCGTCTTCTTCGGTGTCTTTCTTCAGAGACGCTCTCGCGACGTCTTTACCAGCGAGACGTCGCCGTGCTCGAGCCTTCAACAGGTGAAGTTCCGGATGGCGCCAAGCTTGCCTGAGGATGTCGCCGCCTCCGGCCAGACCAAACGACACTTCCACCAGCAGCGACGACTGATGAACAGACTCTTCCCCCCCTCTGCGGCGATATTTTCTTCACCATGAACTTCACCGAGGGCCCAAGTCATCTGACCGAGCTGTGAGCTCCGGCAATTCCCGACTCTCGTTGAACCTACGCCGACCCGACCACATCAACCGCTCTGGTCCGACCTTAGGACCGTCATCGACCAATGACTGGAACATCGCCATACACAAAGACAAAAGCCGAACGAAACGGGCAACGAACGACAAAGAAAGCATATAAAAGCAGCAGGCCAATCAAAGAACCGAACTCAGAACGCAAACGGACTGAGGAACAAATGAGCCTCGGCTCGCTCAGATGACACAAGTTGACAACGGGGATTTTGGCTTACCTGGTTCGGCAAGGGAAGAGACTGACCAGGAGTCGTTCGTAAAGATGTGGGGACGGAGGTGGTGGGCCAGCGGCGCTGTCCAAGAAGGAACTCGGCCGAGAAAGACGGTCTTGTCGAAAGACTCCTTCTCAAGTGGCCTCCGACTGTTCTTTCTTCTTTTAACCGCGTCTCCCCGAGATCGGCACCATCACCTCAGCCCGAAACCTCCTTCTCCGGCCGCCGACGCTCAACGGCCATCACCACATCATCTATACCGTGAGTCTCGGCCTAGTTCACGACACCGGTTTCCGCTTCAACCTTATAACCTGAAGCCCCTTCCAGCTTGCCTAGGGACTCCAGTCACTCCGCCTCTTGGGACTCCCTCCTTTAAAGCTCAGAAGACCCTGCTCTCACTTTCTCTCCGGTACTTGGCCCGCCAATCCGGCTCAAATTAGTACCCATGAGGTGCTAATTTGACCCATTTTCGTGAAATCGATTTGTCGAGAATGTGATTAAAGGTGTCTAAATCAAATGTCATAAATGATCCCGAGCGAGAAAAAGACTAAAAAGGATTCAAATGAATTTTTTGGTTCAATTTGGGGTATGTGAATAGACACCCTTGAGGACCCAAATCAAATTTTCAAATTTTAAGATGGCCAAAATGAAAAGAGAATTAAAAGAAAAATATTTTTTTTTATTTTTCCATATTTTTTCAACCCCATTCGGCTTTTTTTCCCTCTTGTTTTTGGCTATTTTTAAATAAAGAGAAATTCCAAAAATTTCGAAAAATTCGGAACCAACATATTTTTTTTGTTCAAAACTAATTCCTTATGCTCGACAAGGGTTCCAAAGTTGATTTTTGATTTTTGTGATTTTTTCTTGATTTTGTAATTAATTTTTTAAAATAAAGACATGTGTCAACACGTGGATAATGATTCTTCTATCTCCTATGAACACCAACTATGAGTAGCTTCGTGTAAAAAGGGTACTCCTTGATTTTTTCATCAATTTTTTTATTTGCTTGGAATTCTTATATCTGTTTTTTCCAATCAATAACGGTAGTACGGATTCCAATACATTCAATACTATCAGCAATCGCAATTTTTGTTTACTAGAGATTTGATGTTAAAATTGTAGACTCAAATCGATGTACAGTACTTCAAATACTAATAAAAATTTTCATTTATTATAACAGCGACTTTCTTGGTAGACAAGTCTAAGTAAACATCTCATACACATTATTATGTTTTTCCTGCTTGTTGTTTTCATTTATTATAACAGCGACTTTCATTTATTATGTTTTTCCTGCTTGTTGTTTTCCTTCGTTTCTTGTTGTGCTACAAATGAGGATGTGGCAGGTACTACGATTGTAATGCGAGATACGCATCGGCAATGGAACATGGCAGTAGCGGCTGCGCTCTTCCTCTCTGCAGTTGACGGCCAAACAAATGGAGAAATACGAATGCCAGAATCTTTTGCCTTACCAGATGTATGAGTTTTTGAAGGAGACCGCACAAGTGAGCTATGGAGAGTATTATTAGCAACGGAAGATAGAGAAGAAAGAAGGAGAGGCCTGGGAACAACAGCGACGTAGGGAAAGCTCTGGAGAAGGAAAAGGACAGGATCACGAGGAGATGGTAGATGGGGGCACCGGAAGCAGAATTGAAGGCTGGTAAATGAGCAACTGGCGGAAGGGACAAGGAGCAATACAGAAGGAGAGCAGCGACGGAGACGAAGACGGTGACAGGGTGGGTTTCAAAGGGAGAATTGGGCCTCCCTTGGTACTTGACAGTAATGAAGTTGAGGAGAGCTGGAACGATGAAGGTGAGTACGGCATGCATGTTCCTCCTTTGATCATGACTGATGACAGGCATTTTCGGATTCCTATGTATATGGAGAAAGAGGAAGAGGAAGAGCAAGCAACGGCAGAGCGAATGTTTTGAGAAGAAGGAAGAGAACGAGGGTCAACAGCGGAGAGGAAGGGAGCAAAGTCGATTTGTACTCTTTTCTTACACGCTGGTCAGTGGAGGTTCCTCCTCAGGTGATTGGGCATGGATCGGTAGTAGGTTCTGTTCTCACATTCACTCTCCTTGGATGTACTCCGAGGTGCACCAGGTTCAAGTAAGCCTACTGCGTCTTCGTCCTTGTCAACCAAGGACTCCCATGTGTAGCTTTATAATCCCCCATTGCCGGACTGGCACAAATTTCTTCAGTGAGAAATCCGCAAGGTGCGTATCTGAGCATCAGAGTTTGGAAGTACGATCAAGTAAAGAACATTGGCAAGAAAGAATATAACGTCGGGTTCTTCAAGATCAGCACCACCGTGAAGTAAGGGGGACACAACAAAGTACAAAAGGACAATGTGGAAACCACAAGGAGAAGAAAGGAATCAAACAGACAAAAAGAGCGACCGCAGGGTAATACAAGAAAGACAAAAAAAAAAAAAAAAGAAGCCGTCGGAAAATATCTAAAAACTAAAAAAAGTAAAAAGTAGTTAAATAATCGCTTTACAAAAATAAAAATGAAAACATAAAAAATAAATAAACAATCACTAAATTAGTGAATGGAGGAGAATCAAATCCAATTTTACGAGCCAAACTACAAAAAATATTTTCAAGTTCATTTTCAAATTTTCGCCAAACATAAAAAAAATTATGGTTATTTTCTTAGAAATTGACTTATCGAAAAACATTTTGTAGAAGCAACTTATTTTTAGGGAAAGAAACGAGCCTAATTTTCATCTTATGAAAAATCCCAAGCTAATGCTCCTTAACAAATTTATCTTAAATTAATTTTTGTGCTATGAAAAATCTCAAACCGATACTTATTATCCAAATCCACCCTTGACGTCATCGTAGGAATATCAATTCGAATAGATACTGACCAAGATTCTACTTTTGCTGTTAAAATATCATAATCTAAGATGTAAAATGAAACTATTGTAACGATTTTTTAATTGATTTTGGATATGGATTGAAATGAAAATGTACTAAAACATTCCATATTTTTGTTGATTTACGAAAATTTTGGCATAGTAGTGTATTTATGCAAACTTGGGAACAATGCCGAAGGATTGATTCGCCTTTTGACTTTGTTAGGAAAAGATGATGGACTAAACCGAATATTTAAGAAATAGTTCAAGGACAGACCTTCAAAAAATTAAAAGTCTAATGATGAGTTTTCACGTTGGATCAATGTTTAAGTTCTCTTCTGTCATTTTTGTCTTTCATATACAGTCTGATCTATCCTGCAGGCTTTGCCGAAAGGAACCCTGGCAATGCCACCCTTGACTTCTCCTGCAACAAGTTTGTGGGCGAGATTTTGGAGTCTGTCTTGTTGATGAACCAAGACGAGAGGTCGTTCAGCAGGAACTCAGACCTCTGCGGGATCCCAACAAGGAACCCATGCCCAATCCCTTCTTCCCTGTCATTCTCGCCGCCAAACATGTCAGCTCCAAACTTGCCTCTTGACTCTACCCTGAGAGGACGAACGTAGCGGCGAGCAAGTTCAAGAGCCAAATAAGGCTTCGGCCATTGACCGTAACCAAAGAGGGACAACGAGGAAAGGAAAATAATAGATGAGAATAGCTTTCCCTTCGAAGACGAAGTTGTTGTAGGTTAGCAAGATCAGTCATGTTTCTAGTCAAGTTTCAGCTCCTTCCTAGTGTTTTTCGTAAAAGAGTAAACTTAAAACTAAAGGGCAACCGAATTAGAAATCTTGTGCTTTTGTAATTAAGTATAATTCAATCTTATCTTAAAAAAGAAGTTCGGACAATATATAATAAATAACCGGTCGAGTCGTTTTGGGAAAAACGAACCGGGTGGGCGGTCGGGTCGAACTTCGACTGAAAATGAAAATAGCCGGAGTTTCGCCATTTGTTAGGGCAGAGACGGAGTTGCAACTGGATTATGGAACAGACTCAGAGCAGAGAGAAGAGAGCAACGGAAGAAGAGGAAGAAGAAGAAGACAACCGTGAAGAAGCGAAGACGAAGAAGACGATGATGACGCCATGGGAGCAGCACTCAGCTGTCATCAGCATCCCTCGGTTCGACTACAACGCTCCGTCTTCCCTCCTCCGACGCTCGCACTCCGGCTTCCTCGTCACCTGCACCATCAGTGTACCATCTCTCCTTCGCTTTCTTAGCTGCCAATTCGATGATCGAAACTGCCATTGAAACTTAGGTTAACGCCTTCTTTTTCGTTCCTTTTCTTTTCTTCAGAGAGGGAGAAGAGCGCCACCAAAGAAGCCATGTGCCTCCTTGAAAAGGTTTCGTTGCCTTCTTAAAGTTGAACCTTTTAAACGCCACTGAATGAGATGTTACTGATTAATCAAAATAATGTGCTTGAGTAAGTGTATGGCGGATTTATGGCTTGAAGCTTAAAAGTGAAGGATTGGGTCTCCTTTGAATAAGTGTAATTGCATTGAATAGTGATATCCTGATCATAGACTGGTTATGGAACTAATTTGAAATAGCTTAATGAAATGGGTCTTGCTTTACCTATTTAAGATTGTGAAGTTTCATCATCCTTAGCATTGTAATGAATGCTTTTGCAGTGTAATGGGAGATTTGCTGCTAGGGACAGTAATAACTTGACGGTGGCTGATGCAAAGTTAAGTCCTAAGAGAAGGAAATTATGTCCTGAGGAATTGGTTCGGGAAGGTGCCAATGGTGCTGAGTGTGGGCATTCAACAGATCAGAATCGGAATGAGGATGGTACTCTTCTGGTCAAAACCCAATCACTAGTTACTTAAATATCTGCAAAACGTTGTCTAACTGCTTCCCACTTTGGTATTCAACTGGCAGGTAAGCTTTCAGAAGATGTATCTTCTCAAACAGAGGAAGACGTCAGTGTGAATAAATCTCCAGCTCTTTCATTAGTCAAGTTGACAGGGAGTGGTTTGCTTCTCTTTACATTCCCGTGTGAGGATTCAGCCAACACCATTCAAATTGTATCTGATATTATTGAATCCGTGGGATCTGGAGATTTGCTTTCCCCAAAGTGAGTTTTTCTTTTCCTTCCTTGACATTAGACACTGAAATGGCTCGCTAGTTGATAACATGCATTTCTTAACCTGGCTTGGTACTTTAGGATTGGGCAATGTGCTAGGGGTCACTACTGATGCATAGACCTTCTTGCACCGCATATGACAGAGAAACTTGGCATTGATGGATGAGTCCTCTAAGTTGAAAGTAAATGCAAATAAAAAACGTGTGCAAATAAGCCTCAATGTGGCATATATGTTTTACTTTATCAGCTTAAACTCTACCCACCACAGCATAATAGGATTGCTGCATATTGTTTGGTTCAGCTAATGTGCTTTTGACTTTTACTTCAGATATTTTGGTGGCTTTTTATAACAGTGAATGCCCATATTCTCTTGAATAACATATATGTGACATTTAAATCTGCCCCAAAGTTCATTCTGATTTTTTCCAATTGAAATATTATTTTTATATCTTATAAGGTCATCTAATAGCCCATTAGTTCACCCTACAATTGCAGTTGAGCATGCATTGCAAAGAACTCGACATATTGCAAATGTGCTTTTTGGCTGGCGTGGAAGGACAATAGTGAAATCCTTTTTATTTGAAGGAGACATCTTTACTGATATTTTTGTCCAAAAAAAGGACTAAAAAGGGGGGAACGTTTTTCATGGATCTTTGGCTGTGGAAAGTGCACCAAGAATTTTCTCCATTCCCAGAAACTTGTACTTTGTGGGCATAACTTCTTATGTATTCATTGCTAGCATTTGATTAATCTGACCACTGTTTAGCAAATTGTGAGAATTTTAGCTTACAAGGGATCTCTCTGGAAAAGAATCATTTTGAACTTTGCTGTTTTCTCACTGGACTGGGACTTTATCATATTAACTTTTGGTTCAATCTACATTTTTTGATTTATTTGTTCAAATGCCAATTAAAGATGTCGGTTTCTCCTGTGCAGATGGTGTCATCGAATTTTTCCTATCCAAGCTACGTGCAGTTTGAATGAGCCAAACCTAAGGACTGTTGTTCAAAAGCTTGTTCTCAAGTTTTTAAAGGATAGGCCAAGCAGACTTGCATTACCAATAAAGGTACACGTTCTATCTGTATCATAAGAAGATCAAGTTATCTATTTATCGCTTTAGTCCCTTCCCCCTTCTGTGTTCTTTTTAAGTGTGATACTTGGGGATTTCATTACCTGATGTGTTTCAACTGTTGCTTCTTACCCTGTCACACCAAGTCTTCTCCCCTCCCTTCAATAGAATCAGAGCTGTGACAATCTCGTTATGCATCCTTATAAATTGGTCCATCTTGTGAATCTGTCTGCTCACAAATTGAACAACTCTTCCATTGGCCTCTAGTTTGCAGTTGGATATAATAGAAGAGGACTTGAAGAGATGGAGCGGAAGAATGCAAAAGATAAATCTTATGGTTCTGATCTACTACCTTTGTTGGACCGCCACAAATGCTTTGAAGTCGTAGCTGCAGCAGTTAAGGATGCTGTCTCAGATTCAGTTGTAGATCTTAAAAACCCCGAGGTAGAGCTTCCACCCTCCTCCACCACCTCTTCTCTCTCTCTCTCTCTCTCTCTCTCTCTCTCTCTCTCTCTCTCTCTCTCATGTTTATCTGATGCCTTTTATCACAGATTTCTGTTCTGGTTGAGCTGCTACCCCTTTCGGCTGTTCCTAGTGGGTCATTGGTGGCCGCGGTATCAGTTCTTCCACAAAAACTGGTCACTACAAAGCCACGGCTGTGTGTCACGGCGTTGGTTCCTCAGGCTAAGTCAAAGAATGAGTAAGTTGGTGGACTATAGCAGCAACTCACAGCTGTGCAATCTTCAAATGGAAGATGCTCGTGATGCCGGCTTTGGATTCCAAAGAACCATGAACAGATGAAACAACAGAATCCACCTGCAATCCATTCTTGTTAGTCAGCTTTCAGCAGACGTGGGTTGATATAGTCACGTCAATGACAAGTTCCAGTCTCCATGCAAGTTGACATCTTAACATGTTTCGGACTAAAGCTCGGCCTCTGTAAGGAGTAGAATACACTAAAAATTTCTTGATCCTTTAGAACATGTTGGGATTTGGGGAGAAATATCAATTTTCTCTTTTATATCTTTCCCGTGTCTTGGTACTCTCATATTCGACCGAGACTACAATACTTTCTCCTTTAGAGTGGATATATCTTTCTCCATGAACAACTTGCAAAATGCAGTGTTGGTGTCGGATATGCAAGTCAACTATCATTTTGTAATTATTTACTCATAATTTCCCCTGAACAAGAGTGCATTTCCTATTGAATCATTTATGTTTGCGATCATCAAAATTACTTTGAAAGATCATCTGATATCCTAATTTTAAAAGCTCCCTGATCAGAAAATAGTTCTGACATTCATTGTTGAAGATGTGTGCCCTTTTTCTGTGAGACTCTATGAAGGATTGCTACTTTAAGGCTGATTATATCTGGCTCTTGCTTATTCATGTAGAACTGGCTCTTGCCCTTGTTGCGGTACGTATTTCTCATATAGAAATCTTCATCAACGATAGAACAAGATCCATTTTGCATTATATCTAAGGATTCCTTGTTTTGGGTCGAAGAAACAATGTCATTCGATTATTATCAAAGTGACTGTAATCTTTTTTTGTCCGCAAGGATTGTAATAGAGCGTCTCATATTTCTTGTGGGCCCCGAACTAGATCATAATCATTCGCAGCGAGTCCCTTTGTATTCTGCAGCAATGATTACCAAGTCAAGCATATTAGATTCTGCAACATGAATCACCATGCCAGTCATGGATAACAGGTCATCAGAAAGCGCACAGGATTTGGAAGTCAGTATATTGACAAACTGTGCCATTAACGGTGACCGCGTTGCTCTTCCGGGGACAAGAAAATCTATTCAAAATCTTAAAGTATTTTGAAGCCAACAAGTTAGTACCTACAGAACAAATGCTTCTGGGAAGGAACTAAAGAGCAAACACTGCAAGAATTGAGGGAAGAAAACATCATCAGATGAATTATGCGCCGCAAAGAGGAATGGATAGGTCCAAGTTGACACAGGGCTCTTCGAAGGATGAGTACTGAGGAGAGTTTTGGGGATGGGGACGAGTTTGCCGATATCACTTCGCTGATCCCGCTCTCTGAGGACGCGTAACCTCTCTGCAAAGAAGGTTGAGTACTCATCGGAAGCGACAACAACAGCGACAACTCGCAGCCACAGCTGTTGACTTCTTTGAGTTGTCCGGCATCGCTTCTCCTCCCACCCGTTCATCTCGTCTTCTTTCCCGGCACATGATCTTGAACTTCTTCTGATTTTGCTCTGTTTGAATAAGATAAGATGTCGAAAGAATGTCTATGAAAAAATATGAAACGAAACGATTTTGAATTTTCTTGATGGGGAGGAACATTACCAATAAAGGTACATGATCTATCTGTATCATAAGAAGATCAAGTCATCTACTTATATCTTCAGGCGCTTCCCCCTTCTATCTATCTTCCTTTTCTTTTTCTTTTTTTTGTTGTGGCACTTCGAGGATTTTCATTTCCTCTGTTTCGACAGTTGCTTCTTAGCCCGTTGCAAGAAGTCTTTTCCTCTCCCTTCAATGGAATCAGAGCTCTTACAATCTTGTTGAGCATCCTCACGGTTTGGTCCATCTTGCGAATCTGTATGCTCAAAAGCAGAACGACTCGCGACTGCAAACCCGGACCAGAGAATTCGACAGTGTCGTCAAAAAGAGACCAGAATCGCATAAGAACTCTGTTAAAGCGGCTCACGTTGACGACACACACACATGTACACGATCTTCAATCGAAAAACAACAAAAAGGGAGAGAAAAGAATTCAATGCGGTTGTTTAGATGCTGCTGAGGAACAGAAGACAAGGGACGAATTGGGACGTCCAATGAGATTCACCGGGTTGCCTTCGTGGTCCGTCGTTTCTCAGCCGCCACGGATGGATCGGAAACTCACATAAACGCTTGAAAAAGTGTAAAAAGACATCAATCTGAAACAAGATAATCACCTGTAAAGGAGCTCGGCAATCCGCGAAGCGCTGTTAAGTCGTCTACTTGACAACAAGTGTCACGTCCGAAATTCATGAATCAGTTACGCAACGCAGAACACTGTTTTTTTTTTTTAAAGGTATTTCGAATCAATTTGGGATTTTTAAGATATCAAGGGTGGAATTCCCAAAGTTATTACTAGAAGGCAAGATGTGAAGAATCGAAGAATTACATATAAATATATAAAAAGAATTTAATTGTGTGAACTGAGATCTCAACATTGACTATGAGTAGCTTTGTGTGAAAATATTTCCTCCTTGATGGATCAATTTTTGTATGCGTGGAATTTCTTCTATCGGCCAAGCTTTGGCTTTTATCTTCTTCTAGTTCCCAATCGATCACGGATATCCATGGCAAACTTGAAATAAACTGCAATTTAATTTTCTAAAACACCTAAAAGAAACGACATCATTTTGAGTGTTCGTGCATTATGTATCTCAGTGTTGGACGCATAAACTTGTTAACAAGTAGACAACTTAATACTGCTTAATGGATTGAAAGCCAAATTTGATGTCTATATGGCCGAACTTTGCGCTGTGAGGCCATAATTTGTCTATGAGGCAAAAGGTTATACTTGTTTTTGGGTAAGTATTTGGTCATTTTATGCTCACTTTGATATAGCATTATGACCAAAGCACCTTAAAGGTCGAAAATAATCATTTATACTATGAAATAGGTATTTAGTAGCATCAACAATAAAGCAATTACGCGATGTTTTTAACACATGTAAACACGGAGAAGATAATTGCAAGACAAACATTGATGTTGCTTCTTGAACGAGTAGAGATTTAATCTATGTCTCTAATACTTTATCGGTTTTATTTCGTTATGGCCCTCATTGGCAAATGGTTGAGGCTCCATCCCTTGATATGGGCCCCGCTCACGGATAATCTCGGCCAATTTGATTATGCAACCCTAATTTTATGTGGCGTCGGAAAAGCTTGGAAATAAATATGTTGATTTGAGCATTCGTAACATTGTGTAAAGGATGATGCGAATTGGCATTGGGTGGCCACTGACGATGCTTGTTGACAAGAAAGGCAAGTAACCGACGTTTATTAATGAAAAGAGTTAATAACACGAAAAATATCAAACTAGTACACCTATGCAAATTTATCTCAAACTATTTTTTTTATCATAAAAAATCCTAAACTGATACAGTTATAACGAATTTACCACAGACTATTTTTCGACTATCAAAAATCTCAAACCAATACATCTGTGATAAATATACCCCAAACTAATTATTTTAACTACAAAAAATCCCAAACTAGTATATATGTATTAAATCTACCTTTCATTGGTTTTCATTAAATTGGATTAATATAATGAAAAACCTCAAATTGATAAACCTATAACAAATAGAGGGTAAAAACCCAAAATATGTACATTTGGCAATTGCCATATGCCATCCAACTTAGTAATTTAACAATAAAATTTAAAGAAAACTAACGAAGGATAAATTGTCAAATGTGTATCAATTTGGGATAAATTTATGAAAAGTGTACAAGTTTAGGGGTTTTGGTGGCAAAAAAATAATTTGAGTTAATTTGTCACAAGTATATCGGTTTGGGATTTTTGTGATATTAACCCTAATGAAAAAGCCTCAAAAAGTTCAATTTTGTTTCAAGTTCATTAGTTAAAGGGTTAATATCACAAAAAATCCTAAATTGATATATACGTGTAATAAATTTACTCAAACTATTTTTTTAACACCAAAAATCTTAAACTGATACACTTTTGATAAATTTATCATAAACTATTTTTTTCGACTACCAAAATTCTTAAACTGATACACTTTTGATAAATTTATCATAAACTATTTTTTTCGACTACCAAAATTCTTAAACTGATACAACTGTAACAAATTTACCAAAAACTAATTTTTTTACTATAAAAATCCCAAACTAGTACACATGTGACAAATTTATCATGTGTTAGTTTTCGTTAAATTGAGTTAATACCACGAAAAACATCAAATTGATACAACTGTAACAAGCAGAGGGCAACATATATACCCGACAATTGTCATGTGTCATCAAACTCAGTAATTTGATAATAAAATTTAAAGAAAATTGACATAGGATAAATTGTCACAGATATACTAGTTTGAGATTTTTGGGACAAAAAAAATAATTTGGGATAAATTTGTCACATGTGTACCAGTTTGAGATTTTTTTGTGCTATTAACCCTTAGTGAAAAGATTGTATCTTTTCTTATTATGCTTGCCAAGGTGGGCACAAACTTTCCCACGGCAAGGAGTTATGTATTTTTATTATATTCACCCTATGACCAAATTCCTATTGAATTACGTGAACACAAGTAGAAAGTGTGCACGTGAGTGAGCCAGGTGAGGTTGCTCCCTTGCCGAAGAACAGTCACGAAATTTATCCAAAAAGTTCTAAAGTTGCTATGCCTTAAACCTTCAAAATGTGCTAATTTAATCTTAAACTTATTCACGTTTTGTCAATTGAGTTCATCTAATCAATTTTGATCGAAAATCATTGACTTGAATGCCAGCCCAACCTACATGGCCATTTGGCATTGATGTAGACAATGTTAAACGATATTTTAATATTTTTTCAAATTTTTTCTATCCATTTGTTTTGTTTATTTTCCCTTCTTTCTCCACTAGTCATTGGGCCTCAGCCATGGCCAACGACCGGTCAAAGGCAACTATTGGCAAAAAGGCCAACCCTCACTAGCCTCTACTAGATCATGATAGAGCAAGAAGGGAAAAATAAAAATAAAGAAAAGAAACAATAGAAACTCAATAATTTTTTTTTTAAAAATATGAATATTAATAATATTATCCACTTCAGCACCGATTGAGTCACATAGGACGGTCGAATCCTCATCAGGCATTAGGTGAGTTGAGGAGGATCATCATCAAGTGATTATGCATGGAAAGCATAAGGTTAGTCGAGGGTCCTAAAGTTATTATGGTTGGGCCTTGGTGGGTTTGCCTTATGCGTTTGAAAAGTGATTTTTGAGTGTTTGGACTTATAATAATCCGAAAAATCGTATCTTGCGGGCAAATGACGTCATTTGGGGTGCAAATTCACCAAATACGGTAAATCCTCAAAGACTTTCAAGTGTCTCTTGCATAGCCCAAAAGTCATCTCCGCCACCATGGTTCTCTCCAAAAACACCCTCCCAACCCGACGCCTCCGTCCCTCTAAGTAGAAATGGTAGATCGGTGGTGACCCATTTGCAATATGTGAATATGTAAATCCTCCAAGACTTTCGAGTCTCTCTTACATAGCCCCAAAGTCATGTTCACCACCATCATTCTCTCCAAAAACAGCCTCCCAGTCCGACGTCTCCGTCGACTCCACCTTCGCCTTGCGCCATGTCCGAACCTCCCTCCCCAGTTGATGCATGCAACTCTTTGGTCTAGGCCGTTCTTCGATAGCTCAAACTTTCAATACTATTTATTATCTTTCCATCTCAAACCATTTCCTAAATCAGCAAAAAAAAAAAATGTATGCTACTATTTATTACCTTTTTGGTCTGAAATAAATTTTGTGATAGTTTAATTATGCATATATTTAGGCCCTATTCGCTTGGAAAATGAAGTATTTTCAAAAAATATTTTTTAGAAAGTCATTTCCCAGAAAAATAATAATATTTTTCAATATTCAGCTCAAATTTGAAAATGAAGTAAAAAGTATTTTTTGCCATTTGATAAGGAAAATCAATTTTTTTTGTACACTCATTTTAATAATTCCCCATTATCATTATTTTTTCTTTTTAAAAATTAAAATTCTAATTATTTTTCTATTTATTTTTTATTTTTTATTTTTCCTTCTACCTTAGCTGGTCATTAGTCGTGAGCAAGGTTCAAGCCTTGTTAGCCCCGCCGCATCTAACAAGGTGAGGGTGGATGAGCTGGAGGCCGTGCCTCACCTCGCCATATAAAACTTAGATAGATAAAATTTTCAATTTGTTCTATTTCCATTTTTTTAAATTAACTCTAGTCAAATTCGTAAACTAGATTATTAGAATAGCGGGAATATCACCCGATACTACTATAAATGAAGTTCTATTTTTACTGTGTAGAAATCACAATTAACAAAAATTATATGGAGCTCTCGTAACCTTAATAGAGACAAAAAAGCGTAAAAGGTAATAAAAAGATAACCCAACTTTTGTTGCTTTAGGAAATTAATTGAAATAAAAAGACTTCTAAACATGTCAGTAATAATGTAATTAGGAAAACTTATGAATAGTGTTGAACGACTGATTTGACTATGCTATAGGAAGTTGATAGGTAAGATTGAATAAATTAAAAATATACAGATTACATCAAAAATTTAAGAATAGTTTAAGAATTATATCAAATATATTAACAGTTAAAATATGATATTATGTATTCAATTGAAGGACGAATGATATACGTTCTCTACATGCAACAAGATAGAAACATGAATATTAGATGTCTTTCGTGACAATGGAGTTGCTACATATTGTTTGCTATTAATAGAGATATCCAAGAAATTCGGAAAAATTATCAAAAAGTGCTAAACCTATTACAATTGTGCTAATTTAGTTCTAAACTTCTTTTTTTTTTTTGCCAATTCAATTCTAAACTTTTTAAATTTGTGTCAACTTAGTCTATTCGGCCAACTTTTGTTGGTCGATATTGACGTGGCAATTTCAATAGTATTATTTTTAAATTTATTTACTTTTTTCTTTTCTTTTCCTTTTTTTTTTCTCTTTTCCTTCTTCCCTCAGCTGGTTACTAGATTGGCGATTGGCTAAAGGCGAGCGCCGGCCTCCCCCAAATCTCAAGAGGCCAAGCCCCCCAATGGTTGGGTGAGGCTTGACCTTGCTATCATTCATTGAGCAAGCTCGCCTTCGCCCAACATCGGCATGGTCGCCTTCGTTGGCGAAGGAAGAATGACAAGAAAAAAAAAAGGAAAAAGGAAAAAAATAAAACACAATAAAAAGTAGATAAGTACTTATAAAAAAATTGTTACAGCAGCATCCGGCATCCACATCAGTGTTGATGGACTGAATTGGTATAAATGTAAAATATATATGACTGAATTTGTAAAAGAAAAAAAAAGTTTATGACTTAACATAACCGCAATATGTTTAGTACTTTTTTAGCAATTTTTCGAAAGAAATTCAGTATAAAGTTCAACAATAACATGTTTGGAAGATCAGCCATAATTTTCAGAAGATATATACTAGGAAAGAGTTCAGAGTTAACTAAAGGCTAAATAAACAATTAGAAATCTTGCGCTTTTGTAATTAAGTATAATCTTATCCTTTATTAAAAAGAAGTCTGGAAAATATTTGAATATTCCAGTCGAGTCGTTTTGGGAAAACGAACCAGGTGGTCGGGTCGAACTTTTCATTGTAAATGAAAACCGCCGGAGTTTCACCAATCGGTAGGGCAGAGACGAGTCGGAACTGGACTTGGGAACAGACTCAGATCACAGAGAAAAGAGCAATGGAAGAAGAAGAAGAAGAAGAAAACGATGAAGGAGCGAAGGCGAGGAAGACAGCGATGACGCCTGGGAGCAGCACTCAGCTGTCATCAGCATCCCTCGCTTCGATTACAACGCTCCCTCTTCGCTACTCCAATGCTCGTACTCCGGCTTCCTCATCACCTGTGCCATCAGTGTATCATCTCTCCTCCGCTTTCTTAGTTGCCAATTCGATGATTGAAACATAGTTTAACGTCTTCCTTTTTTGTTCCTTTTCCTTTCTTCAGAGAGGGAAAAGAGCGCCACCAAAGAAGCCATGTGCCTCCTTGAAAAGGTTTCATTGCCTTCTTAAAGTTGAACCTTTTAAGCGTGACTGAATGAGATGCTACTGACGAATTACATAGTGTGTTTGAGTAAGTGTATTGTTGATTTATGCTTGAAGCTTAGAGTGAAGAATTGGGTCTCTCTTGAGTAAGTGTAATTTGCATTGATTAGTGATATCCTGATCTCAGACTGGTTCATGTAGAACTAATTTGAAATAGCTCAATGAAATGAGTCTTCCTTTTACTATTTAAGATAGTGAAATTTCATCATCCTTAGCATTGTAATCAACGAATTTGCAGTGTTATGGGACATTTGCTGTTAGGGAGAGTAATAACTTGGAGGTGGCTGAGGCAAAGTTAACTCCTAAGAGAAGGAAAGTATGTACTGAGGAATTGGATAAGGAAGGTGCCAATGGTGCCGAGTGTCAGCATTCAACAGATCAGAATCGCAACGAGGGTGGTACTCTTCTGGTCAAAACCCAACCACTACGTACTTAGATATATGCAAAATGTTGCCTAACAGCCTCCAACTTTGGTATTCAACTGGCAGGTAAGCTTTCAGAAGATGTATCTTCTCAAACAGAGGAAGACATCAGTGCGAATAAATCTCAAGCACTTTCATTAGTCAAGTTGATAGGGAGTGGTTTGCTTCTCTTTACATTCCCCCATGAGGATTCAGCTGACACCATTCAAATTGTCTCTGATATTATTGATTCCCTGGGATCTGCAGATTCAAGTTACCCACAGTGAGTTTTTCCTTTCCTTCATTGTCATTAGACACTGAATTGGATCCCTCGTTGATAACATGCATTTCCTACCTGGCTTGGTAGTTTAGGATTGGGCAATGTGCTAGGAGTCACTGCTGTGGCATAGACCTTCTTGCACCACATATGACAGTGAAACTTGGCATTGGTGGATGAGTCCTCTAAGTGGAAAGTTAAAGAAAAGAAAAAACAGATGTGCAAATAACCCTCAATGAGGCATATATATTTTACTTGATCAGCTTAAACTCTACCCACTCTGGTATGATAGCATTGCTGCATATTTATGCTACTTATGACAGGGTAATTTATGGGAGTGTTTGGTTTGACAAATTTGCTTTTGACTTTTACTTCAGATATTTTGGTGGCTTTTTTTAACAATAAATGCCCATATTCTCTTGAATAACATATATGTGTCATTTAAATCTGCCCCAAAGTTCATTGTAGTTTTTATCAATTGAAATATTATTTTTATTTAATAAAGGCCATCTAACCGCCCATTAGTGCACCCTACAAATGCAGTTAAGCATGCATTGCAAAGAACTCGACATATCGCAAATGTGCTTTTTGGCTGGCAGGAAGGACAATAATGAATGCCCTTTTATTTGAAGGAGACATCTTTGCTGATATTGTTGTCCAAAAAAATGGAAAAAAAAAGGGGAAGGTTTTTTGTGGATCTTTGGTTGTGGAAAATGCACCAATTATTTTCGTCATTCCCTGAAACTTGTAGCTTCTAGACATGACTTCTTATGCATTTGTTGCTGGCGTTTAATTAAACTGACTGCTGTTTTGCAAGTTGTGAGCCTTTTAGCTTGAAGTTATTTTTCTAAAAATGTTTTACTTTGAATTTTGATGAATGTCATCTCACTGAACTCTGACTTTATTTTATTAACTCAAACTGCATTTTAGAATTTATTTGTTCAAATGCCAATTAAAGATGTCGGTTTTTACGGTGCAGTTGGTGTCATCGAATTTTCCCTATCCAAGCTACATGCAGTTTGAATGAGCCAGACTTAAGGACTGTTGTTCGAAAGCTTGTTCTCAAGTTTTTAAAGGATAGGCCAAGCAGACTTGCATTACCAATAAAGGTACACGTTCTACCTGTATCTTAAGAAGATCTAGTTATCTATTTATCGCTTTAGCACACCCTCCCCCCTCCTTTTTCTGTGTTCTTTCTATGTGTGACACTTGGGGATTTCATTTCCTAATATGTTTTAACTGTTGCTTCATACCCTTCAATCGAATCAAAGCTGTTACGATCTTGTTACGCATCCTCATAAATTGGTCCATCTTGTGAATCTGTCTGCTCACGAATTGAATGACTCTTCCATTGGCCTCTAGTTTGCAGTTGGTTATAAGAGAAGAGGACTTCAAGAGACGGAGTAGAAGAATTCAAAAGATAAATCTGATGGTTCTGATCTACTACCTTTGTTGGACCGTCACAAATGCTTTGAAGTCGTAGCTGCAGCAGTTAAGGATGCTATATCAGATTCAGTTGTAGATCAAAAACACCGAGGTAGAGCTCAATCGCAAACCCCCCTCTCATGTTTATCTGACATTTTTTTTTGCAGATTTATGTTCTGGTTGAGCTGCTACCCCTTTCGGCTGTTCCTAGTAGGTCATTGTTGGCCACAGTATCAGTTCTTCCACAAAAACTGGTCACTACAAAGCCATGGCTATGTTTCAAGGCTTTGGTTCCTCAGGCTAAGTCAAAGAATAAGCAAGTTGGTGGACTATAGCAGCAACTCATAGCTGTGCAATCTTCAAATGGAAGTTGCTCGTGATTCTGGCCTTGGATTCCAAAGAACCATGAAGAGATGAAACAGCAGAATCCAACTCCAATCCATTTGTGCTAGTCGGCTTTCAGCAGATGCAACAGGTTGATGTAGTCACGTCTGTGAAAAGTTCCAGCCCATGCAAATTGACATCTTAATTTGTTTCAGACTAAAGGTCGGCCTCTGTGAGGAGTAGGAATACACTAATAATTTCTTGATCCTTTTGAACATATTGGGGTTCGGGTAGCAATATTGATCTTTCTGTTTTATGTCAGTGTCTTGGTGCTCTCATTTTCGACCAAGACTACACCGCATTTTATTTTTCCTTTCTCCTTTAGAGTTGAAGTAGATATCTCCATGAACAACTTGCAAAATACAGTGTTGGTGTCGGATATGCAAGTCAACTATGATTTTGTAATTATTCACTCAAAATTTTCCCTGAACAAGAGTGTATTTTCCTATTGAATCGTTGATGGTAGCAGTATTCAAATTTACTTTGAAAGATCATCTGATATCCTCATTTTAAAAACTCCCTGATTAGACAATAGTTCTGACATTCACAGCACGTGTGTCCTTGTTCTGTAAGACTTAGTGAAGGATTGCTACCTTAAAGCTGATTATAACTGGCTCTTGCCCTTGTTCTGATACATATTCTTCATATAGAAATCTTCATCAATGATAGAACAAGATCCGTTTTGGATTATATCTAAGGATTCCTTAGTTTGGGTCGAAGAAGCAATGTCATTCATTCATTATTAAAGTGACTAATCTTTTTCTGTCCACAAAGATTTCACCGGAGTGCTTTCTACTTCTAATAGGTCATGAACTAGATCGAAATCATTCATAACGAGTCCATTAGTAGATCGAAATCATTCATAACGAGTCCATTAGTGTTCCGCAACATGGGTTACCAAGTCAAGCATGTTATATTATATTCTGCAACATGAATTACCAAGCCGTCATGGATAACAGGTCACCAGAGGAGCACATAGGATTTGGAACTCTAGTGTATTGACAAACTGTGCTCACCTCCCTCCGCACGGAAACATAAACTAACTAGCACGACTATGAAGAGGCCATTAACGGTGATGATGTTGCTCTTCCGGGGACAAGAAAATCTATTCAAAATCTAAGAGTCTTTTGAAGCCAACAAGTTAATACCTACAGAACAAATGGTTCAGGGAAGGAACTAAACACAGCAAGAATTGAGGGAAGAAAACATGATCAGATGAATTATGCGCCGCCAGGAGCAATGGATAGATCCAAGTTGACACAGGGCTCTTCAAAGGATGAGTACGAGGAGAGTTTCGGGGACGAGGTTGACGACATTGCTTCACTGATCGCGCTCTCTGAGGATGCGTTACCTCTCTGCGAAGAAGGTTGAGTACTCATCGGAAGTGATAGCGACAGCTCGCAGCCACAGCCATCAACGTCTTTGAGTTGTCTGGCATCACTTCTTGTGCCAGTTCGTCTCGTCTTCTTTGGCGGCATGTGACCTTGAACTTCTTCTGGTTTTGCTATCTGTTTGAATAAGATAAAATGTCAAAAGAAGCGATACGGACTATGAAAAATATGAAAGGGAAAGATTTTGAATTTGCTTGATGGGACAAACACTGTGATGCACCCTCATATACATGCCAATGCACAAGTGCCAACAATCTCATCAACTATTATTAGAACACTGAGTTTGAAATCAGGGAGCATTGAGTAGGAATTATACATTGGCCTGTAAGTAAGCTAATCATGGAGAATAACTGCAATTAAGGAAGAAATCCCACAACATTAGTAACGAGGAAAGATATAACACGGCTAAACTTCTTCTAACATATCAATCCACTCTAATTTGAGTGGTAGTCAAAATGCGCATTTGATCTCCCTCAAATTAAAATTAGTATTAACACTTCTCAATTGCATTAAGACGAATTCATTTAATGTTTTTCCATGAACTTACACATACATTTTTAAGTCATTAACGTTAACCCTATTAAGATTTTCAATGAGACCAAATCAATTTCGGTCTTTGATATATTTTAAAGAGACCAATTTTTATGTCATTAAAGTTTATTTATTGATTATCAAGCATTACCAAAATTTGATTAATTAAATTCAAAAAAACTGGATCAAAATGTTTACATATAACTTTTTTGATTAATTTGATTTTTTTTTTCACTATTTCTCTTCATGCGTAATTTGTAAGCTCTTTTTCTAGAATGATTTCCCAAGATCGAGATAGCTCTCATTTCATAAATGTGCTATTTTAAACCGCACATATAAGAGGAAATGAAAAGTAAGAAGCTAAAAATCAAGACCACACCAAACCATTATATACAGGCATTGGTGTAGGCCAGAGGACCTTTGAGTGCGTACCTGGAGAAAATTAGATTCTGCCACTGCATAGTACTCGGGTCGGACCATCATCTGCAGATCGGTGCATGAAGTTGCCACCAAACTTGTGGTCGCCGCCGCCGACGCCTCCACTATACGCCCGAGCGTATCACAGGCACAGTGCATGAACGACTGAGAATCCGATTCGTACGATTCTCCTTTGCTGGGTTTCGAGGATGCGTGAAGAATGTTTCTGTCGCCACCAAACTTGGGTTGTTCGACTATTATGCACCCATCAGGTTCATCGTCTTCAAAAGATGGTCTTTCTTGTCCAGCACTGGTGTGAATCCTATCTGTAACCGCAAACAAATGGTGTTTACACAGGTCAATATGTAAAAAAGATTCAAAAAGAGAAGTCTGTGATTCTAGGCATATGTACATAGGTACTTATGAGTATCCGTATCCAAGATTCTATGCGAACTACAACTGAGAGGAGGCCCGGCGGAGGCTGTTGCCCGTGCCGGCTGCTTGATGATTAGCTCTAGTTTGTGAAATGTTTTATGCACTTCTTGTTTTTGGCAGAGCTCAATGAATGAAGTGATGATGGGAGGCCACTAAGAGATGGTGAAATGCAACATCGTCACTGAAGTAGAAAATCTGCCATTAAATTAGGGCATGCACTATACTACATTCGAAACTATGAAATCAACACGAAGACAAGCCCTAGGGCTTGTTGTTGTAGCTAAGTTACCTTGTTGTCTGCCTGAGTCATTTCTCATGCTCCTGTACATCTGCGGGAGAGGGAGACGGAGATCAGAGAAATACAGAGGGTTAAGGAGTCTTTTAAAGTGTCGGGATGAATTCTGAGTCCATGACTCTGAATTAGTGAGAAAATCAAGTAGCATCATAAGTTGTCGACTTTATTCAAACACTTAGCATAGCTTTTGTCCAAAAACATCACTAGGAACTTCTGGAAAAAGCTAACAAAACCTCTTTACCTGGAGATGGCTCTTGACATGGGAAATGGTCAGTCCCCTCACGTCCATGAGCTGAAGAACCATCTTGGGTGTGGCCTCTGAGATACATACAAAGATTGGAATACAATCATTGTGAAGCACATCACACAAATTGTACAAGCATTAAAAGTGAAAAGAAGTGAATCATATCATGAAAGAGAGAGGATATTCATGTAATACGTAACTGCGATGACCGCCGAGAAGGTGGACAGCGTGCACAAAGCAGTGGTGAAGCTCCGGACTCCATCTCAGCCGTGGCACCTTCGATCTTATGTACTGCCTCACTCCCCCCATCAATCTTTCTCTCTCTCAAAGTGAAAGTTTCACTAATAAATTTGTGGCTATGAGCAACCTGTCTGTTTGCTGAGATACACCGTGCTTATATCAGTGTCATCATCTCCGAAAAAGAGGTACCTGTCTTACAAACACCCTTGAACTCGACACACTCGCTGCCTTACATGAATGCGGAGTTATCACATGAAGCCATTCCACTTTAGCTTGCTTCGCCTTTGCTTCTACTAATTGATCCGGAAGAGCTGCAGACAGAAGGCTGGATTTAGTATGTGGGTTACTTCCTTTGAAGCTCTGTTGTTTGCTGTGTTTTTAAAGGAAAAGGTCATATCTGAACTTGTGTGTCTGTGAGAGAGAGAGAGTACTATAACGGAAGATATAAAATCTCTGATTCTGATCTGCTCTTGCATCAAAGGTCAAAAGTTATTGCATCCATGAGAAGAGACTACTGTAAAAGGAGGTAAGACACAGAATTGCCATCATTGCCCAATCTGTAAATACACACTTATAACTCCACCTGCTCCTCTTTGACCTTTACACTCTCTCTCTCTCTGTCTGGAGTGCCAAAATCGTCAACATACCAAAAGCCCTTCTCCTATTTATTAGGTTGGTATGTTTCTTCCTCTCTTTCTTCATCTTTTGCGTTTACCAAAGCCTACTTGCCTCATTGCTGTCAAAAAGGTCCATCAGTTTTATTTGAAAATGTTCTCCTTTTTTATTTTTCTAAGTTCCTAAAGTCTCTCATTCACAACGTTTGCTAGGCCAAAGTAATTTAGGACGTGCTTTTTTATTTTTATTTTTTTGCCAGCTCGATGGAGGTTCTTGTTTTCTTGAAGTATGATTACCAATATAATGGACAAAATGAGTCTACATTAGTCTCGTTGAATCACTAATCTTGCATGTTTTGCACGAGCTGAAACTGACCTGGAATTCAAATGGGTTGACACAAAGAACAACATGCTTTCTTGAATCAATTAGGGTGGCTTCAGTAAAGAAATTCAACGCATCTAATTATGCCAAGAGAGTAGAATCCCACACAAACTAGCTCTGTATCACTACGATGCTTTTCAAGAGTAGGCACCGCCTTCACGTAGAAGACGCCACCCCCAACAAAAGAACCTCAAACATGACATACTGGTTTGACCGAATTGAGATGTGTACAACGGTACTCAAAAGACAACCTTTTAATTTGGTGTTTATCACAACAGACGTGCACACGATTTCGATGCCTCAGAGCCACAGTTGACCTTTGCATGGTTGCAGTTTGACAGGAAGGGATATGATCCATTGAAGTGCTAGGGTTTACAAGATTTCACCAATCCCACTAGGAGAAGTAGACATGCGTCCAGTCACAACGAGCGGTAATTCAGTAGAAAGCTGAAGTAACTGGATGATGGATCATTGTCATTCTTAGGAATACACGAGTATCGCCGCGTGATACTCTTAAATTACCTAATAAAAGATCAATCTCCCTATCATGTGCTGTTGACATCTCGTGATGCAATGAAGTCCATGAAGAGGGAGTTGTTCTGTGACTTTTCAACAAACAAAAGTGAATTCACAGCTCTCAACCTGCTCCTCAGAATGTAGTGCCGAGAGGTCCGTTCAAAGAAAGACGTTGGGACTTGGGAGTGGCCCATTTCATTCGAACTTTCTAGGTTAACCTAAAGAGAATCGCTTAACTGTGTCGCGCCCGCGAATCAAAATCATTATAAGATTATAAATCTTCCATTAACCCAAGATCGACCTCTGCTAGGGACGATTATAGTCAATGCGCTGAACACACGTATCCTACCTGGGGAAGTCAGGGAAAGGGACGCATGAACTTTGCACCAGCTGATCTTCCATCTCGTGTGACCTCCTGCATTGATTGAAAACTCCGAAAGTAGATCATATAACCATTCCAAAATGAGAAATTTAACTATACAGAGGCACTAATGTAATTAGCAAAGTCATATGTACTGCTTTTTGGTACGCACGCCCCATACGATACAGATAGTTCAGTTCCAAGCAATCTATATCGAGGAAAAACATCCACCCACGTGATCTTTTTCCATGCCACATTTGATTCCATTCAAAGAAAAAACATTGGAGGTTTCACACCTCGTTCACATTTGCTTGTAATCCCGGGCATATGTTCCTCTTCAAGATGCCCTTTATTATTATTTGTTTTTTTCTTTGGTTGTTCCGGAGTTACAGCTCTGGTGGACCAACTTCGAACAATTTCTCTCTCGAAAGAGACCGTAAATCAAGGCAGGGACATGCATGCACGCATTGACCTTGTTCATTTCGGGGGTAGTCCCACGTTTTCCTGTCAAACTTTTTACAATTTGACCAAAGTGGCCGTGGCCACCTGTTGATCCAGGCGATACGTGAGAAAGTTTATGCATGAAGTGGGTCCCAGCAGCAAGCTTTGACTTTTCGTGCTCGATGATCAAAGGCGAGGAATTAGATAGGGTTCTTTATATTTGAATCGTCACTATCTGTTTCACAGGTTCAACAAGAGAGAACAATGGTGGATTTGATCCGCAACAACGAGGAATCTCATGTAGTCGATGGCTTGAGCTAATAAAATAAATTATAGATATACCCAAGTTTTTTTTTGTCAAAATAAATATATCTTAAGTTGGCTCATATATACTTAATCGTCTAAAACTTTTGAGTGAAGATGAGTCTCATTAAATATGTCGGTAGACTTGTTTTGACCTAGCTCCTTCTCGGATCTCCTTGTTATGAAGGTTTCATACATCAACAAAGAAACAAGCTTGTGGTTTTTATTATTTTATTATGAATGACCTCTTGAATTAAGTCCAAAATAAGTCATAATTTTCACAAATATCCCTATTATTCCTGACGTAGATACCTTCTTCTGATTGATCCACGAGGCGAAATTAGTTTAGTGCGCTAAATATTGTAGGGCCGGAACACTAAAATAACACTAAATGAACTAATTGTGTTATCATCTAGCTGATTGACTTGGCCTTAGCTGTTTTCCGCACCCCTCCTGACTTCATTTTCTTTGCATGAACGTGACGGCTCTGGTGGAAAATTTGACGAAAGACAAACGGAGAGAATTTCATGGAATGAGAATTGGGAATGAGGACCAAATTGTCAAAGCAAAGATCTTTTCTCTTTTTGGATGTACTATGGCGTGCCCAAGTTTGACTAAATCCGGGCATTATATGATGATGATGACAGATATATTAAAGACAAATATGAGTTAGGTGATTTATTATTCCAAGGTCTTGACTCTTGCTGTGGAACCAAAACTTACTTTGCTGTGGGGATGCCAAAAGTGAATCATGTGAGGTGATAAGCCCCCAAAAATTATGCTTCATTTGTTAGATAATTGTCCTATCAGTGATAAACATACCGTACTGATATCAATTCAATCCTAAACATTCTAATTTTGCTAATTGAATCCTGAACCTTTGTGCGAAGTTCAAATGTAATTCTTTCGGCTAATTTTTACTAGAAATTGCTGACATAAAGGTGTGCCATGTAAGATGGCCAATGATGATTGAACTACCATAGCGGCGATTTTTAAATTGACTAGAATAACTATGTTGGAGTTTCGCAAAAATGTTTTAAACTAAACTGGCAAAATTGAAAAATTTAAGAATAAATTGGTATTTTTACAATAGGTTTAGGACTGATTAGGTAACTTTTTCCATAAATTACAAACGTATGATTATGTCATGATGAAAATTGATTGTTGCATAGAAGAACGGCCACATTAAACAACATTATACGATGGCGAACAACACTGGTATGCACATTATGCAAGACATTGTTTTGCTCATAGTTTGGAAGTACCTAGCAATGATGAAGAAAATTGTCTAAAAAGTCTTAAATTTATTGTACTTTTGTCAATTCAATCATAAATCTTTTAATTTTGTCGATTGAATTCTCAATCTTTTCTGGTTTTGCAATTGAGTCAATTTAATCAATTTTGACTGGAAATTTCTAACATGGCAGAGCCAACGCTGACGTAGGCAATTTTTAATAATATGTCAATATTTTTTTTTATTTTTTGATTTTTTCCTTCATTTTTTTATGTTTTCTTTTTTACTTGTTTTTTTCCCTCCGCCAGGCCTCGTCAATGGCTAGTGGAGGTCACCTGCCCCTGGTGAGGCTCGCCAAGCATGGGCAAATTAACAATTCCAATGCTAGTGATTTTCAATTAAAATTAATCGAATGCACTCAATCGGCAATAAAACTCAATCGGCAAGATTAAAAGATTTGAGATTGAATTGACAAAAGTGCACTACATTTGGAACTTTTTGGACAAATTTTCTAGTGATCTATCAATAAAGAAAGTATGGGCAGTTCTCTGTGATGGGATAAGCGGCCAATAAGGGACTTCTTTTTTTCGGGTTGATTTCGTGAGGGAAGACTTACGTAAATCTTTCGAGATGATTTAAAGTCCGTGTTCGATTTACAGCAATGGTACAAGGTTTGCGTGTTTTTCTGAGATGCTTGAAAGTTGGTGTTAATTTTGCTACAACGCCAAAAGGTTCTGCATTTTTCTTAAGCTAATTGGCCATCATCTGTAGGTGTCGAAGTTTAGTTCACGTCTTCAATTCCTTTGGACCCATTTCTCGATTCCACATTTCGACCTCGACCTGATCAACGGAATTTGTCAGACAAACAAATCCTATCGATAACGGAATCTTCCGGCTTCGTTCTTGTTCACGGACACCGTTTTCAGATGACACTAGAGATATTGATTCTGAGTGTTGAAACCTGGCCTACTCTAGACAAGCGCTGGCAACAATGAAACCAAGCTTAGGTACCAAAGTAAAATGGGGGTGAATCCGAATCGATGCAATCGGACATAGCAGCATAAGTTCATATCAATGTTCAATCTGAGTACCATTACCCTTCTCAGTTCAGCTTGTAATGTTCCCTAAAACCAGTGACTGCTCCTAACTTTTACAGGAAAAAGATTATCGCTTGAGCAGGTTTTTAGACTAGATCACCAATGCCAAACATGGGAAATGTTTGAGATTTCAGACAAATGGAGCATAAAAACAGCAGCGAATTGATTACAGCATCTTATATCCACCCCCACACAAATCTTTAAGCACATTCGGCACACGAAAAAACATAGCACGCCGAGAAGAAGCGGAATAAATCAGATGAAACTGCAGCGATCATTGTTTGCTGGACGAATACATAACCAAAGGACCCGCTTAATTCCTATATACAGTGAGGGCCAAATCATCATGACAGATTCATCATGTAAAGGACGTGGAGCAAGCCTCAAGTGGCCCTTTTGTGCTTGTACTTTTTGGCACAAACGACGTAGACCAGCATGTTCGATAAGCTGAGTCCAGCCAGAAGCCAGAAATAATAATCAAGATGCCCCTCGTTCAAGTTATCCGGAATCCACCCGGCCTTGCCACCCGAAGTCGTGAAGTACGTCACAAGTGTCAAAATCAAAGAGCTCAAGTAATTACCCAGCGCAGTTGTCAGGAGCGAGAGTGCACTGCACAGGCTCCGCATGGCATCAGGAGACTGATCGTAGAAAAACTCGAGCTGCCCAATGAAGGTACAAACCTCAGCTGCACCAATAAGAAAGTATTGGGGTATCTGCCACAAGATGCTGAGTGGGACTGCCACATCCTGGTGGGCCAAACCAAGCTCCCGAGCCAATTGCAGCCTCTTTATCTCTACCACAGCAGCCGCTAACATTGCGATCACAGAGATGAAGAGGCCAATCCCCATCCGCTGCAATTCCGAAAATCCACGTTCCTTCCCAGTGAATTTTCGGGCAATGGGGACAACGACGCTGTCATATACCGGGACCCAGAAGATCACGCTGATGACATCGAATGTGGAGAGGGACGCCGGAGGGATGGTGAAGGAACCAACAGTGGTATCCATCATCATGCCTTGCTCCACGAACATTGTGGACATCTGCGCATAGACAGCTGAGAACACGATTCCAGTGGCCCAGATGGGAAACATACGGATCAGAATCTTGAGCTCCTCCACTTGTGTCACAGTACACAGCCTCCACGAGTTGTAGTCTCCACTTTTTGCCTCTGCATCTGAGAGTACAGCGGCTTTGTCGAGACATCTGTAAGCAACATCAAGTTTGTGATTCATCCCCATTCTTTTATTCAAGTTGAACACAGTCAAATAGCGAGCATACTGGTCTGAAATCAACAGAAGCATGCAAAACCATACCAGGGACAAATCATGCATAGCTCATAATACTAGTGGGCAGCCAACAAGAGTAAACGCTCAAGTATCTTCACCATCTACTCAGGCAGCACCAACAGAGTTGATAAACAAGGAGACCTATCTTATCCTAACAATCTTAAATATGTCTCAATGAGGTAATGTATATACAACGCACAAATCAGCAGTGGAATCATTCGTAGCACACGTTTACACCAATGGCAACAGGAAGACAACAGCGTTGCTTACAAGGGTTTTGTTATAATATTGGAACTCGTCTAGAGATATGTCCTTTGCCCAATCCATATAATCAAGGTCTCTTCAAGAGTCCTCCCTAGGTCTATTAGTAGTACATGTTTGGTAGAACAAACTTCAATTAGCTTCATGGACAAGACAGGAAGACCATAATAGTCCAAGCTACAAATGATCAAGATGTTTTTTCATATATTTATGAAATCATAAAACTCTAAAAGACAAACCTAAACAAAGTTCAAAAGAAATATATCTGCACTATTAGCTTTAAGAAATGGCTAATGACAAAAAAGAGCCAAACTTGATGCCATTCTCTTTTACTTTAGAATGCAGACCCAATCAGCCATGGACTAATTGAGAGGTTCCAAGATGAGGTTTGGAGGAGTAAAACATACTTCAGTTCATCGGTGTGCTCCAATTTACGACTTCCTTCAATCGCCGAGGTTTGTGTTTCGTAAAGGAGACTATCATCTTCAGGTAACTTGATGTTCCACTTACGAAACGAGGCAACTAAAACCTGGCACATCCTTGTGATGGGACTGCCCCCAGGTCTCTGGAAACGATAAAGGGGCGTGCCTGAGAAGAAACTGGCAATAGCGATCCCCATAAATAATGCAGGAATACCAAATCCCCAGCCCCAGCCAGCATTTTCTTGAGTCCAAACCAACAAGCTACTGGAAATAAGAGCACCGATATTAATGGAAAAGTAGAACCAGTTAAAAAAGGATCCTTTCTTCATCCTCTCTTTAGGATCAGTGTCATCAAACTGGTCTGCTCCAAAAGACGACACGCATGGTTTGATCCCACCAGTTCCCAGGGCAATCAGATAGAGTCCGAAGAAAAACACTGCGTACTGTGCTGGGGTAGCTGTCGGGCATAAAGAACCAACGCATTCTGCAGGCTTCAATGCTGGAACGGTTGCAGAGAGAGTCAGGGTACACATTCCCTGTACAAGAATACAGATAGATTTCAACCGGCAGTTTTTGTATGAACAGTACCCTAGCTCCTCCTCATGCAAGCGCATAGGCCATGCACATGAAGAATGGGTCATGATAAGAGAAAACGAGTACAAGATACAAGAAGATCACTCCATCACTTGATCATTTACTCATGTCCTGCCACATTATTGTTTCTTACTCTTGTTGAGCCAAAATGCTATCCTACGCAGTATAGCCAATTTACATAAACACACAACATTTTAGACAAATAAGCTTTAGTTTGGCCCCTCTTCAAAATACTTATCACTTCTTTTTTTGGTTACTTATGACTTCAGTTGTGCCTTTTGACAACGTGTTTGCTTCGGTCCAAAGGAATACTTACGACCCTGTTTCCTTTAACTAGAAGTATTGCAATTCTACCAGATCAAGACTCAAGCCACTGTTAAAAGAAGACAGGTCCTATGAATAATCATGACATGATTTTTAATACCTTCGTGTTAAGCACTATGAAGAAGAAAAGTGCCTCAATTAGTGTTGATATTGAGAAAGGTTACTTTTCTAGAAAATGATGATTGCTCTAGTAAACAATACCGAACTATTGAAGTGCAATCTTTGAACACCCATTTTGAATATCCAATGGCCATTACTTGACATGTACAGCATTGACTAACTAACATAGAGCTTGAATCCCCGATAATATTGTATTCCTATAACTTTTACGGCATATATCCACACTGATGTGATGCCGATAGGACACACTTTTGCCAAAAGCTATAGTTATGCTATAGAAAGCAAACTTTAGTACAGAAATGCAAAGTTACTGTTTTGTAATCCAGGTGTGATGTATGAGTATCACAGTTTTAATCCGTGCATGCAACGTTCCGCAATTTGTTCTAATCGTTCTTAGCGACAAAGTACACTTTTTGATAATTCTAATCTAGCAGAAGTTAGAAGCATTATGATGCAGCAGTGACTAGATTTAGGTTTTGGATTTACCCTCTACCTTTAGAAGATATCATCCAAACAAAGGTCTACCACTTCTTCACAAGTTGATGACAACAAGAATATGAAAGCATTGAGAATATCTATTTTTCTGATATTATATTCAAGAGGATAGAATCTCCTATGGTGAATCGACCCTATTCATTTCCTCATGTGTAGGTGATGAATTAGTTCGACTACTTACAAAGAAGTAAATTGTGGAGAAGGCAGCAATCGTCCAATATCTTCCCCAATAAGCATCTGCTACCACCGCTCCAATAAGAGGTGCAAGATAGCAAGTGCCTGCCCAAGTGGTAACGCTTCTTGCAGCAGAGACATTTCCCTCGTGCATTTTGTTCGTCAGATAACTAACAAGGTTCGTAGCAATCCCATAGAAGGCCAAACGTTCACAACATTCAGTGCCTGTGTTTCGCCGCTCCAGATATTAATACATAATGAATTCGCTAAAATAAAGTTCATGCAAGATTAACAAATATCATCTTTCCATTACCTAGGATGAAAGGACAAGCTCTCCAATTCCCAGTATTGCTCTTCAAAACCAGATTTCCATTGATGTCAACAGAGCCATCTCCAGTGTACAGTCCATTCTGCTTTTTCTGTGACATAGTTCAAATGTGATGAATAAAATAGCACCACCAGTTCTGATATTGGCATGACCAAAATTTCAAGCGTGCTTATATTTTGGATATCTTAATGGAGAAGGAGGTAATATGTCCAAAACCAAAAAGAATGAGGTGCAGTAAGCTTGGTGTCATCAGCTAGCACTATTAAAGCCTCTCTCTTTTTTTACTTTACACTATGGGGAGACTGCTCCTTACATTTTACAAGCTCTGAGTAAAATAACTCATCATCATTGAACAACTGATACTACAAAGCAAATAAAAAATCTCATCTCCTCTCTTTCTCTTGGACAAGTCCCAATTTTTTTTTTTTTTTGGTCGGAACAAGTCCCAATTCAAGGTGCCTCTTCGATAGAAAGACATGTGAATCATGGTAATAATACATACAATGATTACATCAGCAACTTAAAAGAGAAAAATCAGCCACTAGATCCACCTCAGAAGATGCTAAGATGCACCAGAATCAGTAAAGAAAAAAGTTCTTTTCATGGTACAGAATCAAGAAAGTCAGTAATAGTGAGCATGAAGAGAAAAATTCTGCAATTCATCCCATTTAAACTGAACTGCAACCATTTTGCAACAACCATTCTCCTTCACAGTTAGAAAGTGTTTTCCTAGACACCAGACTTCTACAACTGATGTCTTCTACTTGTCACCAGGTCCTCACTGTAGGAAATTATCCAAACCAAAACCTCCTAGTGTTGTCCACGAACTGGCGGTTAGCAGCAATCCAAGTGCCATTTAGGACCTCTATTGCTTTTGACTTCAAAGCTCAATCCGCAATCACAGCAATCACATCAGACGGCATTTGGGAAAAAATTAGACCAACCATTAACTTAATTTCCAAATTATTTGGCAATTTCACTGCTGAAACAAGTTCAAAACTCATCATGACAGCTACTAGCAAAGCACGATCCTCTAAATGAAAAGAAAACATAGACTTGGCAATATCTATCGACATCTACCCAGAAAGTCCCAGAACACAAAGGAAACCAAGACGCTCGTCGCCGAACAACAAAATCGATAACTTTGCGGATACACGTATGACCAATTTCAGGCGTCATTTACACCCGCCAGCTGAATTTTATTATCGAGTTAAGCTCTTGAGGCTCTTAAACTAACAGATTGAGAGAATTTTCACAATCAGTATAAGCAAATTGGAAACAAACCCACCACAAACTAACGAAATCTAACCCAAGAAAAAAGAAGCAAGGAAACAGAGAGCACAAGCAGATGGGTGATCAAAAGTCAAAGCAAGAAAAGGAAAAAGGACAAAAAAAGAAAATCAAGATACCTCTGGAAGTCCGTCTTCTAAGAGCAATCTCTCCTCTTCCTGAGAACCCATCTCTCCTTTCTTCTTCACCAGGCGTGATTCCTAATCCCAACACTGCCAAGAGGACGAAATGAGGAAGGGGCACCGAAGCGATCGACAAGGAGATGGATGGATAGAAAGACAGACGCTTTGACAGGGCGATATAAAACGGAAGAACGGAGTATGGGCAAAGAACAGTATTCACATTTCCCTGACGCAGCCGACGTCAGCGACCGAATTATTTGCGAATTGCGATGAAAAAACTTGACCCGTAAAAAAAAATTTGGTATGCGAACGGCGAAGAGGGAAATTGGGAAGGGGAAGAACGGTAGTTGGCAGATGAGTTGGGTCCTTGTCGAGGCAAACGAGGAGGAAGTCGCATCGCGGTTTCCGAGGTCGAAGATAACTTCTATATTTCCGAGGTTGGTAACTCGGCGGTCCGAAGCAACTCCGAGAGAGAATTTATTGCGGATTTGTTTGCCGCTCCGAAATTCTGTTTCTTCTATTGTTCAATTAATTGTCATGGGGCGCTTATTCAATGTATTTAATTTTCAAAAGTTACAGCAAGAAACACTTTTGAATTTCGAGCCAATTTTATGATGCTTTTACGATCCCTTCGAAATTATTCGGATCAGAGAAGCGATTTTGGAGGATTCGGCTTTTTATCAAATTATTCTATTATTCTTTCCCATCAATCCCTTATTTCATTTAATTGGATTAATACCGCAAAGATTTTCAAACTAATGAACATAAATAAATTTGCTTCACATTAATTCTTGGATAGCCGAAACTCCAAATTAGTATATTTGTGATATTTAAATTTCATTAGCTTTCGTTAAATTTTATCGTAAAATTACCGAGTTAGATGGCTGTCGCGACCCTCTAAAAATATTTTTAAATTTTAAAGGGGTTAACGGATTATTAGGTTAATTAGATTTGACTAACCTAACGCGGACCCTCCCAAGCCCTACCGAATCGCAACTTTGGTTTTTGTTTAAATGATTTTGAAATTTGGAGTCGCCACTAATCGTTCTTGGTAGGTCGATTAGAAACCTAAATAAATTAGCGGGAGAACTAATTTATTCCTGCGAACCAGAGATTATGAGCTCGGGGACTTGGTTACACTAGTTAAATAAAACTAATGCCCTTTCGGTACCTTAATTTCATGGATATCCTAATTCGGCAACTCAGGCTTGGTTTATTCCTAAGGCTCTAGTAGGGTATTCTCTTTTGTGTTTTCACTTTTTAAATAGGATGCATTGATGGTATATATTTTTATTTGTTATATTTTTTTAAGTGTTAAAGATTCCCTGAAGCCGAAAGAGGGAGTTTGTTAACGACTTCTGTGCAGTATTACGACCTACTCATCTTTTGAGTTTGATGATTCAAAAATTAAATTATAGGAAGTACATGACAGTGAATAAACACCTCCAATGGGAGGCCTAGCATTGGCTTGTCTCTTCCCTTTGGGATTTAAGGTACAGGTATTTAAGTTGTAAGTATTTAAACTACTGTAAGTAAAAACCTCCAATGGGAGGCTAAGCATTGGCTTGGCTCTTCCCTTTGGGATTTAAGGTACAAGTATTTAAGTTGCAGGTATTTAACTACTGTAAGTAAAAACCTCCAATGGGAGGCTAAGCATTGGCTTGGCTCTTCCCTTTGGGATTTAAGGTACATGTATTTAAGTTGCAGGTATTTAACTACTGTAAGTAAAAACCTCCAATGGGAGGCTAAGCATTGGCTTGGCTCTTCCCTTTGGGATTTAAGGTACAGGTATTTAAGTTGCAGGTATTTAACTACTGTAAGTAAAAACCTCCAATGGGAAGCTAAGCATTGGCTTGGCTCTTCCCTTTGGGATTTAAGGTACAGGTATTTAAGTTGCAGGTATTTAACTACTGTAAGTAAAAACCTCCAATGGGAGGCTAAGCATTGGCTTGGCTCTTCCCTTTGGGATTTATGGTGCAGGTATTTAAATTGCGGATGGACTTTGTCCTCTCCATTCTGGGGTATGAATTCTTTAAAATAAAATACAACGAATTGATTCAACAATTTGAAATTTGTGCGCGCTTGAGGACTCCTCCAAGTCGATTTTGTGCTTCTATAGGGTTGACCATTGATATAAAGATGCGGCTTCCTGACATAAAATAGAGTGAAGTGTCAGTATACAAAATATATGCCAATCTGCACCTAAAACCAGAAGAGTGGAAAGAGTACTTATCTCCCATTTTTTTGGGAGGGATTTCTATAATTGATTTTCGCTCTCTATGTTCCCAATATAGAGAGTCTCTTTTGAATTAAGAGGGACTTTTAGTCACAAATCAACTGAGAAATCGGTGGACAGCTTAGGAGCTTGTTTGGGCGATTTTTGCATCTCTACGAGATTTTTTGCCGTTGACGTAGAGATATCCTTCTCCTGACATAAAATATGGGAAAAATGGAGGTAGGAGAAAGTGTATACAATTTGTGCTAATTTGCTACTAAAACCACAAATAAATGAATAAATAAAAAACACTTAGCTCGAATTTGTTTGCTCGTTGACGAGGATGAACTCTTGATTTATGTTGATCGATGAAAGAATTTGTGATGATAACCCCTAACTTTAAACTCCCATTATCTTCAAAATTCTCTCTCTTTTGGTATTTTTTTTTCTCTCTCAAATTTTTCTTCAATCTCTCAAAACCCTCTCAAACATCCAAAATTTTCTCTCCCAAAAAAATTCCTCTCTCAAGCTCATTTCTTCCTCCTTTTATAATCTACTCATCTATCTCCCATTCTAATTTTTCCACTAACTCTATCTCCCATTCTAATTTCTCCACTAACTCTTCTTCATTTTCATCTTCCATTCTCCATCTCTATCTCACATTCTAATCTCTCCACTAACTCTTCTTCATCTTCATCTTCCCTTCTCCATAGTTATCTCCCATTCTAATTTCTCCACTAACTCTTCTTCATCTCCATCTTCCCTTCTCTATTCTTATCTTCCATTCTAATTTCTCTACTAACTCTTCTTCATCTCCATCTTCTCTTCTCTATTCTTATCTTATTTTCTCCATCCATTCTTCTCTAACTTCTCTTTTTCATCTCCTCTTCTCCATCTTCCCTTCTCTATTCTAATTTATCCACTAACTCTTCTTTTTGTTATTTGTAAAATAATCCCTCAAGAGTTAGGTATTTGCACTCTAATCCCTGAATTTTAAATATTTACAATTTAGTCCCTGAAAAAATATTTCTTTAAGTCCAAATCTCCTTATAATTTTTTACATACCTTCCCTATACTTAGTCAAAATTCACCACATGTCAAATTTAAGCTCATTTCTTGCCACTGAAAATAATGCAGAATTTAATTAAAGCCCTTTTGCACAATTGAGTCATTCTGGGTATAATTTGGGCCAATATAAAAAATTTGAAATATTAGAGAACAATGTCACAACTCCTAAAAGTGAAAAAATGAAAATAAATTGACTCAAATTGACTCCTAGAAGGAATACACGACCCCGAATTGGATTTTTTAAATTTGTGATGGCCAACATGAAAAGGGATTTAAAATAAAAATATTGACTATTTTTATATATTTTTGTAGCCTCAAATGCTATTATTTATTAAATATTCTCATAATTTCTAAAATATATAAACAATATATATAAATACAAAAAATTATTTTTTTGTTCGAAAATAGTTGCCTAAGCTTGGCCAAGGCTCCAAACTTGATTTTTCAATTTTCTCATTTTTCTTAATTTTTTGTTTTTATGAATTTTCGAAAATAAAAATACCGAAAAATATCGAAAATATGAAAAATCGTTTTTTGGTCAAAATTGGTTCCCTAGGCTTGGCTAAGGTCCCCAAAGTTGATTTTTCAATTTTATGAATTTTTATGAATTTTTTTTATTACTTTAGCAATAGAAAAAATGATTAAAAATCAGGTGTCAACAATGGCATACGACAATAATTCAAATGATGTGGCACATTCATGCAAAAATTAATAAATATCTCTCTCTCTCTCTCTCTCTCTCTAATAGCACTCTAATCCTTATTCATCCTCCTCCTCTTCATTGAGCACACTCCTTCATTGTTGTCTTCGTCTTGATAATTATGCATTGGAGCTCAGTCAAACATACTTTTACCTCTAATAATTTTCTTGCACTCCATTGTCGTCTTCGTCTTCACAATTATGCACCCAAATTCATTTGAGCACACTTTTATCTTTGATAATATTCTCACGTTCGATTTTTTCCCGACATTGTTTGGATAACACATCCAAATTAACAAATTGGGATGTTCGATGGCTTCTATTGGAAGTGGTTCGAAGGGAAGCGTGTCATTTTCTAGTTTTATCAACAAAGTTCGTCGGAAGATAATCTAGGGTTATTCGTGAGTTGAGGGAGACATGGAATAAGCCCAATTTGTTTTCAAATTAGGGCTAATTGAAAAATAAGAAGAGAGTTTTGAAATTTCATGTGAACTTGTCATGTCAACTAAGTTATTATCATATGTCATCCAACTCAGCAATTTAACAATAATTTTTTACGAAACTTAATGGAAGGTAAATGTACCGATTTATGATTTTTGGTGATAAAAAAAATTAGTTTTAGGTAAACTTATCACATGCATAATAATTTGGGGCACTTGCTAATTCAAAATTAATTTGGATTAAATTTATTAGAGATATATCAATTTAAAGTTTTTTGCAATTTAATACATCAAAGGACATTGATTTCATTATTTTCCATTCCTTTCGTTTACCAGCATCCAACCTTCATAACTTAATCCATCATTTCACTTCTTTTCAATTTTCTCTTGTAAATTATATTTTTACATATCGGACCAACAGAATTTAGTGTTAAGGGGTTTATTTGTAATGCAAACTCATTTTAATCACGCAACTTTACATACCAATAAAAAAAATAGGGCCAATAGAAAAAAAAATTCCAACTTTAGCATCTATCCCAATTAAATTCAAAATTTTTTTTCGTCTTATAAAAAACTCTCAACTTTTATTTCTATCCCAATTCTACTGCTTTAATACCCAAGAACATCCCCAACTTTAACATTTATCCCAATTATATTTAGTACTTTTGTTTTTTTTTTTTGTATCGAAGGTGTCTGGGCCAGCGTCCGATCTCGATTAATCCTCCGAGAGGGCTAGCGCAGCATCCCACCGTCACGACCTTCCACTTAAATCACCGACATCCAGCGAGGTTCGAATCTAGGATCTCTCGTGAAAGAACCAGAGCGCAAACCAGCTGGGCCACCAATGGGTGGGTTCTAGTACTTTTGTTTATCTCATAAAAAATCATCAACTTTTACTTCTATCTCAATTCTTCCATAGTTAGTCTTTTATCTATAATCACCGTTAGTTAATCTTACATGGTATTTTCACGTTGTTAATAAATTACACATTAGTAAAGTTGACATGAAAAAAAATTCATCAACTTCTCTTTTGTTATTTGCTTCTCCCGTACATTGCCAAGAGATACAAAGCTACTCAAGAAGGCACGTTTCGAATTCTTACCAGCACTCAATAGCCCAAAGAACGGCTAAATGTAGAGATTTGAGTATTTGGACTAACGATCTCAAATCTCATCGTTCTTGAAACTTGTTGTTTTCAAATTTCGAAGATTCATCAGTAAATTTGATAAGAAAATTTGAACTACGTAGAATTAACTAATGGTGATTATGGACAACAGGTTGACAGTGATAGAATTGAGATAAAAGTAAAAGTTGAGATTTTTTTTTTGTGTTACAAAATTTTTTTAGATATAATTAGGACATATGCTAAAGTATGGAATTTTTTTGTATTAGGATGGTAGAATTAGGCAAAAAGTAGAAGTTAGGGATTTTTTATGAGATAAATGTTTTTTGGATATAATTATGCTAGATGCTAAAGTTAAAGGTTTTTTTTTGTTATTAGGCCAAAAAAAAGTTAATAATAGAGGACCACGATTAAGTTGTCTTAGCCTTTTACTCTTAATTCCATCGAGGTGCCATCACATTTAAGAAAATAATCAAGCAGCAGCCTAAATATATCCTAAATATATATAAATATATATCTCAATTTTTCTATGGCCTATAAGCATGTTTATTTTTGTAGAAAATCAATGATTTGAAACATAATATTTCTTTCTAAAAATAATCATTGATATTGCCAACAAAATAGATTAAAGAGAACATTTTCCATCGATTACGAATACAATTAGGGCCATAATTTTTGTGAATGTTAATTAATTTTCTTAAATGATACAAGTAATTATTTTAGAGACATGTCTCCAAATTATTGATTATATGCATACCGATATAGCACAAAGGACCACATCAATATCACGCACAAAAGGTTGGTCATGTAAGCAATATCATAATAACAATTTATGATGATAGTAATAGTAGGTGAGACAATGACTCGATTGCACGGACTAAAAGAGTTAGAATACTTAATTATAGAAATCAAGATAGTTATAAACTTGAGTGTACAAGAAAGTTTAAATACCAAATTGCGCTTCCACAAGAGTTACGGGACGATTAAAATATTTCACTTCAGTTTTCTTCGGTAAATTATATCATTTTTCCCCCTCTTTTTACGCAATCAATGACGGATTTCTTTTGACGTGTCCTTGAAAAATTTACAAATTTCCGTAAACATGTTTCCTTCACGAAATTCGATGAGCACGCGTCTATTACCACGTTCAATCTTCTTCTTCTTCTTGTGGTCCCTAAACTGCCGAATAGTCCATTTTCCCTTTAGAAATGGGAATGTTCAAAGTTAGCTTCGCATTTTGTTATGAATTTGAATTGAACTTGTTAAGTTGAATAACAAGCAGCGATAAGATTACCAGAATATCATGGACAGAGAAGCAAAATTGACGTTCACTTTATGTCGCGAATACTGATCTATTCAGTCTTTTACTTTACATTACCATTTTTGTTTTTATGTAGACATAGGGCCGGGACATCCTCACCGGCTAGGGTGAGGGCATGCGATGCCCTCGCCAAATCTAACTAGGCAAGCAGGTGACCCTCATCCACCCTAAGTTTATAGGCAAAAAAAAAAAAAGTAAAGAAAAGAAAAAGAAAAAAAGAAAAAGTTTAAAATATTATTAAAATTTATCCAAGTCAACGCCAATCGTGTCACATTAGCACCGGTGGGCCAAAGTTGGTTTGACAGACTAAATTAACACAAATGTAAAAGGTGGGATAATTACCAAAAAAGTTCTAAACCTATTACAATTATGTCAATTCGACTCTATTTTTTTTTTTCTAATTCAGTCATAAACCTTTTGTAATTATGCCAAGTTAGTCTATTTGGCCAACTGTTACTGATGTAGATTTTCTAATAATATTTTAATAATAACTTTTTTGAATTTTTATGATTTTTTTCTTTTCTCTAGTTTCTTTTTTCACCCAACACTCAGGGCCGGTGAGAGTCTCCGGCTGACCCTCATCAGCCTAAAGGGTTGGGAAAAAAATAATAAAAAGAAGAGAAAATAAAGAAAAAAGAAAATCATAAAAATTTCAAAAAATTATTAAAATATTATTAAGAAATTTACGTCAATTTCGGCCGGCTTAATAGACTGAATTGGTGCAATTGCAAAAGGTTTAAGACTAAATTAGCATAATTGCAATATATTTAATATATTTTTTTGGATAAGTTTTCTGTAAAAAATTTATAAATGAATTAACAAAATTACAATAAATTTAGAGTTTTTTTTGGTAATTTTACCTGTGAAGAAATAAGAAACATTCACCAATGGCTAAGTTATTTATTCAAGGAATTGGGGGATTACAACTTCAACTCTACAAAAATGTTTCGTGATAAATCAGGCAGTTTTACATATTGCACCCAATACCAAACGCATGGAACTACCTTGTCATTTTGTTGTAAAAACCATTCAAGATGGACTCGTGAAGCCAACCTACGGTCCTACAAAGTCAAGAAGGCATTGGGAAAAGGAGTTTTGAGTGGAAAAACTTAAATAGGAGTGTCAGATTTGATCTCCATGAAACCGATCTTACCAATCTGAAAATTCCAGGAAATCAAGGTCGCAGATTGCGGCCAATACCGCCAAGACGACAAGTACTGTCGTTCATTAATTGGATTCGTATATCAGACTATCAGAGGCCATATATATGTCTGTCTATACCAAATTTCATAGGAGTCTATAGTGGGAAAAGTAGTGTCCGTAAAGAAACAAAAGCGGGCTCGAGTCCATCGAACTTTAGTGCAATTTTCCTTATTTTATTCATGATTGGCATTGTCGAATAGCATGCAATTAGAAAATTCATTAGAGATTAATTTAGTTCAGTTGGGGAAAAAAAAAAAGGCCCATGCCTACATGTTGGTTCCATGCGAATCTCTAGACATATAGAAATCGAAATATCTTCACATTCCACTGAACAAGAGGGACTACCCAATTTTCCGCTTTATGTTAATGTTGGGTTTTGCTTATGATCGTGGATTCTGTTAAGTTACGTGGTTAACTCTTAAGTTCTCGATTTGGACGTGATTCATCTTATATTCAAATTATAGCGTCTTTCTTCATAATGAAATTGGAAGCTAAACCTGTCAACATATAAAAGTGCTATTAGGGTACTTGTTTAATGAATGAATTACAAGACTTAAAATTTTTTACGATATGTGATCAATCTTTGGAAAGTCGCAACTGTTTTCATTTAGTAGGGATAGTGAATGACTAAACTTTTCATTTTTGCATAGTGAAGAACTTAAGTTTTTAATTTTATTCGAATAAGTACCTCAACTTCCAAAATTAGGCTCGATGTTGCGCTTCCGGTCAATTGAGTGCATGCCACTTGATTTTTGTTGAGATGGACTAACTAATTAGGTTGAGCCGATGACTATGGTAAAGCTGTATTTGTTCACATTGACGGTGGCGATACTGGGTCGAGTAGTGGTAGTCACGACTAGTGGGGGAAAATTACCAACAAAGTCATAAACTTATTGTAACTATATCAATTCAGTTATAAACTCTCTCTCTTTTTTCGATTCAATCTTAAAATTTTTACTATTATGTCAATTCAGTCCAATCGGCCTTTCGGCAACATAATATTTTAATGTTATATTATTTATTTTATTTTTTTCCCTCTTCCTTTTTCTGGCTGGCGAGGTTAAGCCTCGCCCAGCCATGTGCACATTTAAAGATTATTTAACAGTGATTAAAATTCACACCAATATCTTCCGTTTGTGTATACGACTGAGACTGAGTCACATTTGGAAATTAGTGAACAGATAAAATTCCAAGTAACTAATTGTACAATAAGTGAGAGTTCAAACACTTTGTCGTGTGACCTCCATTAAATATGCCCAACCATTGAAAACTCGTGTCATTACCCGAGAAAAGAAAACCCTATCAGATTTGCATGGTGACAAAATATTGGACAAATGTGCTTAAAAGATACAGTAGAGGATTTCTCACGTCACCAAGTTGCATAGAGCCACCTACGTCGAAGCCTCTTGTTGCTCGAATTTTGACTTCTCTTTTACCTAGCCCGTGAGGTTAGAGGATACTTCGTCATATGGGATTTACCCAAATCTTCGTCTTTGAGAAATAGAAAGGAAAAACCATTGCCCATATCATGCTTACCCAAAGCTGCTTCACCAACTTTTCTACTAAGACTGTGTTTGTTTCAGACTTTCAGTCAATCGAATGACTTGTAATTTTTTTCTTAAAAATGATTGCTTGTATCACTTACAAAAATAAATGAAAAAAATATCTTCATCGTCTTCGAAAATATTTAGACATAAATTATTGTCCATGATGAAAATATTTTTCATTAGCCAATGACTTTAAGCGATATAGGCGATTATTTTTGAAAAATATTATCATCATTCATTTATTGAGAAACAAATGAAGCTTAATACTCTATCAATAGTTTTTCTTTCCTGTGACTCTTTTCTCCCTCTCAGTTTTTCATCCTCTTAGTTTTCCTCCATGCACTCCTTTCAATAAATTTTTTAAATTTTTTTTTATTTTTTTAAATTTAATTTTTCAATTATTTCTCTTTTTTTATTTTTTTTCTTTGACTTTGGGTTTCAGCCGGTCGCCAGACACGGTGACGGCTGGCGGATCCTGACGATCTCAGGTTCAGCCAAGGCCGGTGAGCCTCGGGCTCGCCAGATCAAGATGCCGCCCATCATTGGGGAAGAGTCCACATTTTTCATTTTCAGGACGCCACCGAAGGATCCGCATCTTGATCTGACCATATGAAAAATCTTGACACCATCTCATAAGCTATTTCTGACCATCACATCTCAGAAGGGTTCACCGTCGTCCTCCCGCCAGAAAATCTTGAAAAAGTTGGAGAAATCACCCCATGCACATCTGTTTCTGCAAAGCAGAGAACCAACCGCTGGAGGTGTGAGATGTCTCGTGGGATTTGGGTATGGACATTCATCTCATCATGTTTCCTAACTTTTCAGTTCTATATTTTTTATGAGACTGCTTGAGGTTTCTCGCTGTCTTTAGGCGATTTTGAGACTCGCCGGCCTCGGGTGAGCCCGCGATCGTCAGGACTAGCAGAGCTTCGAGCTCACCTGCGGTTGATCGCTAGCCATCCTTGTGGCCGGCGAGAGGCTAAAACCAGAAGTTAAAGAAAAAAAATAAAAACATAAAAGAAGAAAAGAAAAATAAAAAACGGTATAAAAGAAAATGAATATAAATGAATTGAGAGAGCAAAGAAATAGGAAAAATGTTTTCCTCTTTTCAAAAAGAGGAAAATATTTTCCTCACTTATGAAAGAGTTTTTTCTATCGATGAAAATTGTTTTCCCAAATTAACTTGTTTTTTGCGAACAAAACACTGAAAAATCCAGAAAACATTTTTCTGAAAATTATTTTCTACATGGAGGCTAATTTATACCTTGTATTCATGGCATCGAAACCCTTATCCTCATTTTGTACACAGTTTTGTTATCTATTCTTGGGACTCGACGTCCGCATGCTGAGCAAAAATAAGAGCTAATACAAACGTCACGAGACGAAAGTCCTGCGTTGTTCACACCTTGGTCCTTCCCAGACTCCCAGTGCCGCCTACCCCACGATCGCAATCCCTGTCAACAGAACAAAAGGAGGAACCGACGTGTTCGCACGCAAGAGTGGGAGACATTGGACAGTTATGATTACCCTCTTGAAGGCACGAGGCAAGACCCATCACCTTTCTTCACTTCCCTTCCTTCTCCATGGCTTTGAGATGTGTGTATATAAAGAGTCATAGTCCTAACATTCTCTCCACAACACCAACTTACAAGAGCAGAGTCCTAGAGTAGAGAAAGTTGTCACGTGCGACCCCCCAAATACAAGAATGGCTCACATCTCTCACGTTGCCATGTTTGTGACCTTGTCCATCTTGATGGTACTGGTGATTTCGAATGGCTTCATCCGGGAAGCAAGCGCGGCTGGAGAGTGCGGGAGGACCCCCATCCGGTCGGCCGCTGCCAGCCTGAGCCCTTGCCTGGGGGCAGCCAGAGACGCCCGGGCTAAGGTCCCGCCTGCCTGCTGTGCCAAAACCAATGCACTCATCCGCACTGCTCCTCGCTGCCTCTGTGCCGTCCTGCTCTCTCCTCTGGCGAAACAAGCCGGGATCATGCCGGGCACGGCTATCTCCATCCCCAAGAGGTGCAACATTAGGAACAGGCCCGTTGGGAAGAAATGCGGGAGTGAGTATAAGCATCCTATACCTAACAGTCCACTAACAATCATATGTCATCCAAGATTGACAAATTTTTTTTTGTCTTTGTTTATTTTTCCTTCATTTAATAACTGCAGGATATACTGTCCCGTGAGTGACAAATGCTGAGCCCGGCCCAACCTAGGAGGAGGACGTTAATCAAAGTAATGGCCTGAGAAAGCTAGGGATTTGCTAAATAAGATTTGCCCATGTAAAAGGGTCATTCTCTGTTTAATTGGCCCTGGCCCATTTATGGCATTATCTATGGTAACTATGTATTTTGATGGAGCTGCACCACTGGAGCTGTTAGCTCATTTCGGTATGCCTTAATAAAACATCGTTTTCCCATGATATTTCCTTTCCTAGTTCCCAATGAAGAGAAAATCTCTAATTTCCCTTTTTTGGCAAAGGATTTGCTCTTCCCTTTGCGTGCCAATAATTGCTCATATAAAATTTTTTTGCCTGTGTGGAGTGAAAATAAGTGTAGGTATATCAGAACTAGTTTGGGCAAAAATACGTAGGTACAATGTCCAAATTTGTCCATGTACTCTTATCCAATATTCAATTGGTCCTTGAGCTTTTTTTTTTTAATTTTTTTTTGTCGAAACGAGAATTTTCATTTCATATGAAAGAGGAACATAATTTCAAGACAAAATGCAAATCCGACAAAACAAGTAAATCTACAAAATGAATCAACTTGGAATAGCCTGCACAGTCTCGCTTATTCCACTAGGACAAACTTGTCATAATTTCAAAGCATAATCGACGGTCGATTATCGAATCTCGCATCATCATTAGTGATGAGCACACATCGAGATTTCCCTTTTTAGTAGCTAATGCTTTGCCAAAATGTGATGGGCACCTAGGTTTGGCGTTCCTAGCAACATCGCCATAAATGGACAACAACTACACCAACAAGTCGAAAGAGCATAGCAAAAGCTTTGTAAATCCCATATGAATAACTAAATCGGAATAGAACAACATCCAAATCTAGATTTAATTATAAATCAAGAGAGAAGCTATAGTAAAGATATTTAATTGATCACAAAATCACTTTCAAATAAGCTCACTAATAAAGAGTACAGGAGCCTCGGAGACTTGTAGAGCACTCGATAAACTGGAGCAAGCATCCAGAGCTAAAGCAAGTGAGCAAATTCTTTCGAAGCACTCACACTTCGATCTTCAGAGCTCACGAACCAAAAAACTCTATTTTCGTGGAGGATGTTGATCGCGTTATCCACAAAATCGAAGAAGAAGTTTTAAAGAGAGAGAGAGATCCCTCTGTCTCCCTCAAGATTTTGGCTCTATGCGACGGCGTGGAGAGAATCCCTGAGGAAGAGAGGAAAAAGTATTGCTTCCTTGAGCTTTGATTCTGGCGAATTTTGTGTTTGTTCTCTTTCAACGAAATCAATTTAGTTTTTGAAATCAGTTTGATCCCTCGATCCTTAAACGGCCACTGATGAGGGCTATGGCCATCGCCAAGACCAGATGAAGGTTGATTGGCCCTCATGAGGTCCTTTCAACATACCATGCGAGGGCGCTCTATCGCGTGCTCCTGGCAAGGGCATGCCAATAGAGCTAGGACGGCACCCTGCTGCCCTCTGTGGAACCGGTGCAATGTGCATCTTTTTGCGATCTTGTCAATTTCAAAATTTTACTTAGTAATATTAAAAAAGAAATCGATCCAATTTATCTAATCAATCCCGTTTTTGCTTTTATTTCTTTTTTCAAGTTTTAACGACGTCGGTACAGCCACAGCAGCAAATGCGACTAACAAGCATGGCTGACTTGGGTTGTCGTGTCAAAGAGAGAATGTACGTATATAATTGCACAAAAAAAAAAGGAAGAAGAATGTTTTCAGTACGTGGAGAGGAAATGAATGCATGTAAGAACCAGTTTAGGAAAACATTTAGTATGTAGAAAGATAAGAGATCTTCTACCTTAGACTGTTATATATGGCCTATGCAAACTAAGAGATCTTGTCCTTTCTGCCTAATGGTACTGATACGGTATCAGTACCATTAGGCTTAGCACAAGGCGTGGGCTCTAACGAAATTTTCAGATAAAAGCACGAGACTAATGGGCCCAGGCCCATTTATGGCATTATCTATGGTAACTAATAATTGTGTATTTTGGTGGAGCCGTTAGCTCATTTTATTAACCCTAAGTAACAATCCTTTTCCCATGATATTTCCTTTCTTGGTTCCCAATCAATAGAAAATCTGTAATTTCCTTTTTTGGCCAAGAATTTGCTCTTCCCTTTGCGTGCTAATTGCTCATTTAAAATTGTTTAGACTATGTGGAGAGAAAATAAATGTGTGTAGATCGGAACTAGTTTAGGCAAAAATAGGTAGGGACAATGTCCAAATTAGTCCATGTACTCTTATCCAATATTCAATTTGGTCCTTGAGCTTTGTTTCTATGCAATTTGGTCCTTGTTCTCTTTCAATGACATCAATTTTGTCTTTGAAATTAATTTAATCTCTCAATCCTTAGATGGCCACAGATGAGAGATGTCGCCCTCGTCAAGACCATATAGAGGTTGATTGACCCTCACGAGGTCCTTTCGACACACCGCGTGAGGGCACTCTATTGCTTGCTCATGTCGAGGGCTTGCAAATAAATTTAGGACGGCGCCCTGCGGCCTTTTCTGGAACCTATGCAATGTGCATCCTTTCTCTTTTCTTTTTGTCATTTTTTTTTCTTTCTCTGTTTTTGCCCCTATTTCTCCCTTTTCAAGTTTTAATGATGTGGGTAATGGCACGTATAGCCACCGCAGCAAATGCGAATCACATGCATGGCTGACTTGCGTTGTCATGTGAAATGCCAATCGGATCAAATTGATGTCAAGGATTAAATTGATCTCATTGAAAGCGCACAAAGGCCAATTTGGCCACAAACAAAATTCAAGAACCAATTGACCATTGGATAAGAATATAAGAACAATTTTTGACGTTGTCCTAAATTGCACTGATGGAATTAGTACTACTAAAAGAGCGAGTGTTTTAAGTACGTGGAGAGTGTGTGTATATATATATATCTGTGTGCGCACGCGCATCTAAGAACCATTTTAAGAAATAAACTTAATATGTAGTAGGATTACAGATCTTCTGGATTAACGATTATTATATATGGCCTATGCAAACTATCAGAGTAGAGATCTTGTCCATTATGTTACTACATATCGGTATCATTTGTGTTGGCATATGGGGTGGGCTCTAATAAAATTTTTAGATGAAAGCGGGAACTTTTAAAGATTAAAATGTCTGCAGATGTAACTACTAAATAATCTAATAACCGTCGTAATGGATTCAATTAACAGTTGGTACTTTCCTAGAATATTGATTAAATTGCACAAGTTGGTAAGTATCTAGATAAGCTCAGTTGTCTGGAATTGTGAAGATGGAGCCATGGAGGTAACTGGGTCATCATGGAGAAATAAAGTGGGGTTGGAAAAACACTAAAGTGATCCAATGAATTACAGCATACGGGAACCTTCAGTTTGATGGGATTTATCCTAAACCGAATATCAAGTAATCATAAAGAAGATAGAAAATTAATGACACGAGATTATCCAGGTTCACCCTAGAATAGGGTTACGTTCTGCAAAGGGATTTCACTATATTTTTCCGCTCATTACAATAATTTCTCATACGAATACAATATGTATGACTTAAAAATAATGGGCCAAAACTCTAGTCTATCCGAAAGCCCTCTATCCCACAACAAACAGGCCTATTTAAACAAAAGCCTAAACCTGAAATCCGTTTATCCCACAACAAACGGGCCTACTTAAACAAAAGCCTAAACTCGATGTTATTTTGGGAGTGCTGGCCCCGAACCCTCGCTCACTCATCGGCTAGCAGGGCAGCCGTTCGCTCTACGGTGAGCAGAACCCCCACCCGCTAACTGGGTAGCAGAACCCCTGTATTGGGGGCGTTGCCCCCGAACCCTTGCATTCCGCGCGTAAGGGTCCTATATCATCGGTTCATATTTCGATTTTTCTAAACTTACATGGGCATATTCGATGTAAGAAATAAGAATCTCCGAAATATTCAACAACTCCAACACAATTGACTGAAAGTCAATGACAATGTCTTCGTTTTCTTCAGGAAGTGGAGAGAGATGGTAGGAACTCTTTATCTCTTATGCGAACGTGAGACAGATGCTTCTCTAATGTATTGTGGGGTAGGTCAATCGAGTTCTATGGACAATGAATAGTGTAGATAATGAAGAACAAAGGTGTGTCTCAATATTCTTTTTTAAACGAAGTTGGCGTGTAAAAAGAGAAGTTGTTATTAGGAATGACGCTTTCATCTATATAGCTACATTGTGTATTTGGACAATTGAAAAAAAAAAGGCTACATGCACTTTTATTCTTCCACACACAATCTGTTATGCAAAACAAACGATTGAACAATAAAATAGACAGAATAAAAAGAAATATATTGAACACTTGATTTATGTGGTTCAGTCATAGAGACTTAGGTCTGTTAAGAAAGACACTTAATTGATTTTGAAGTTGATAAAACAATCTATATTCTCTAATGTATAAGTTAATGCAATAAAATACTATTTTGCATTTTATCCTAAAGCATATCTGATTGTTAAAAAATAGTTACACACGATTGAATTTGGTAAAAGAGGCTCATATGTTGTTTTAAGAAGCTTAAACGATGTTGCAAATCTCAAGCTCGTATTTTCATATGCGCTGATAAGGTTATTGTGAGATACCCTTGAGAAAATATATATGATATATTGTATTATCATAATGACTAACTGTTAGGGAAATCCCTTATGATATTTTGAAGATGACAAAATAATCAAAAGCTACTAATGTGTTTATTGGTTGAGTAGAACCACATGAAAGAATCACGAGCTGTTATACTGATGGTGTATTAACAGAACATCTAAAGGTTATAAGTTATCTATTAATGATGAGCAAGACATTGGGCATAGAGGTATCAACAAGCTGGAGATAACTAAGTAAAAGATGAACAAGTTCGGGAAGTTTGATGAAGTTTGGAAGGACCTTAGATAGGTGAAAAGCTTAGAGTAAGAAGTTTAGTAAAGCTTGGAATGAGCTCAAATAGGTGAACAACGAGGTAAAGCTGTGATTGCGAATATGCTTGGAGGGAATAGAAGATGGAGCTCAAGATACTGTATTTGATTTATGCATTTGAAGTTTTGGATATTACAATTGAGAAGAGAAATTTATATTGACCTTAGTTGGATGTTCAGACTTAAGGCAAGAGTATCGCATATATGTTTTTGAAGAGATTAAATCATGTTATCCACGTAAAGTGTCACTTTTATAGGTTGAACCACACTTTTGAATGAAGACTTATATGCGAGCATCAACAAGGATTCAATCAACATCAAACTCAGTGTTATCTTTATTCAGATTCTGAAGATGGTTTCGTTTATGAAGATTGTTCAGATATAGTGAAGTATTCAGATATAGAAGACCGCTTCTATTTTTAAAGTTTGTTTCTGAATTTTTGAAGATTGTTCAAAAGTTGTGAGATATATTGATTCCTGATTCTGAAAACCCATGGTTGAGTAATGTTCATTATTGCCAAGATATTTATGAGAGTTTGTAATATTTGATTGATAAGATTATTCTACATCAAATTAATGTAATATCTTTGATTGAAAATTACCTTCTATGGAACAAGAAAACTTTTACATTTGAAGAACTCCCCTTATGAAAACTGAAGATTGAGTTGTATGGGCAACTGAATATAAGGTGTTCAAATTCGACATCAATGGTCACCAAATCTCCCTAGATATAATCTCTGTCAATCAAGATTGATGGCGTCCAATCAGCGATTTAAGAGCGACCCTTTAAGAACTTGTCCAACGACTAGTTTGGGGGTGAAGAAGTATAAAAGGAGATATGGTGTTGTTATTGTTAAGATTAGAATCCTCGATTCCAAAGTGCTTAGAGTTATTTAGATTCATACTTGTTCTCGTGAGCTTTATATGACAATCATTGAGATGTTTTGTAAGAGTAATTGAGATAGGATAGTGTGATCTATCAAAGAGAGTATCATCACTTATTATAAACCTTCATTGATTTATCCAGTGGAATTCAGCTTATCAGCTATCAGTATAGGAGAGTGGACATGGGCTTGATCTAAGTTAAACTACTTCAATCGTCGTATGCAATATTCGCTATCTCTAAACTCTTGTCGTTGTGTTTTATAGAATATTACATATTGGTGTTCATATTCAGAATCAGCATGCCCAGAAATTCCACACTCTTGTTCAGAATCATTAACTGCACATATTCAAATTCTGATTCTATTTATATTTTAACTTGATTCTTTTAATTCCTCATTTTCTAATCAAAATTGTTTAAAATGACATATTCACCCTCTCTAGGTGATAATGCTAGATACAACACTAGCAAATCAAGTTGGATTCATTTTTATAGATTATCAATCACGAAGATAGCTCATGCGCATGGATTAAGGAAAACAATGATAGTTTACTAAATGAAGATTCTATTTTTAGAAACCCAAATCATGATTGTATGGGCAATCTGATCTAATGGAAGATTCTTTCGTTATTATTGTTAATAGTTACGAATTTCTTTGTATGTAATCTTGTCTACGGGAAGTCTGGAGGGTGATCCTATGAAGATCATTATTAAACAATCTTGGAAACAATTTTTTTTGTTCTCAAACCAAAAAAGGGGTAGAAAGTTGTTGTCAAGTCAACATGTCTTTAACTTTATGCAAACCATGGCATACTCCTTCCATAATAATTTTCAGTTACTTGGTGTGGAAATTCAATTTCGTATTTTCTTGCAAAAGTGCACTTGAATCTGCCAAAATAGGATATGCTTACCTTGTCCCAATCGAAGTAATCGGTCAAGTATTCACAATAAACCTTCATAACTTTCCTTCTCTTTTTTCACTTTTTTTCATCCCTTCTTTTCTCCATGGCCATAAAAAAGTCAAGCAAAGGGAAAGAACAAACGAAATCAACCAAAGAGAAAGAACACATCCTTTTCCTGTTTGCGCATTAAAACCTCAATTCATGGATACGGAATCCGCACTGAAATCATAAAATAGAAAGGAAGGGCAAAGTGGTTCCCATCAGCCGTATATTTTCTATAGAAAGTTGGTCCAAGTGATGATTCCGTGGTGGAGTCTGAGTGTGGTGATTTTCATCTCCCGTATTATTAAAATATAAACAGAATTCCATGCCTTGTTAGGTGGTGGGGAAGACATGTTTGAATGTTCAACCGACCAAAATGATGGTTGCTAACTAATACCGCTACCAACATGCGATATAACACGAAAAGAAACAATACGACACAACACGATATATCGACACTTCGTTTTTAAAAATAATAGATAATTTCGATATATTAAGACATGTTGTATATTAAATATATATATTTTTATATACATAATTATATAAAAATATCAATGAGTTTTTTTTCTTCTTTTAAGGGTTCATGATTATTATTATTTTTGCTAACTAAGTATATTAATTTTGCTATGGCTGGATATATGACTTAAGTATATATATATATTCTTTTTGACCCCTAATTTTTTAAAAATGCTTAAAATTGATCTCGTGTGTGTCGAAATGGTGTGCCGGCATGTTGGACTCGCGTTTGCAAATAAATATTGGTGAACTATTTCAAGAATTGGAGAATAAGCAAGCCATCGTTAATTATGACTCAAACAAAAGTTGGTATTTCCTATACGAACTAGTGATTTAACATCTTGCTAACTTTAACAAATAACAACTTTGCAAAGTATTGGAAGGTTAGTAATTGCAACGATCAGATAACATTTGCAAAGACTGAAACAAGGGTTGGCAATTTACTAGAAGAGTTAACAAATTTAATAGTTCGTATGCTCCAAAATAAATGTTGGTAAATTATTAATGCTGTTGGGAGCTTCGAAACAATCAAACAAATGTTGGCAATTTATTCGAATAAAAGTTAGTAAAGTTAAATTTGGTCAGTAACTTAAACCGGAAAACTCGATATATCTCCCAAATAAAGACTGGTAGCGTTGGATAAGCGGGATCTGGATCCCCTAACATAGTAAAACTATGTTAGGGGTGACATAAGCGATCTGGGCCGTCCAATTTAAAAATGGACGGCCCAAATTGATTAATTCAAAATTTTAAAATTCCCGCCAAAACTTTTCCCCCCCTTTGAAAAAGTTGATGTGGATCAATCTGAACCATCCATTTTGAATTGGACGGCCCGGATTGAGTAATGTCACCCCTAACATTATGTTAGGGGATTCAAATCCAGATAAGCGTGTAATTTAAACAATCAATAACTTTTACGACAAATCTTAGTAAAATACTGGAGCAATCAATAATTTTGTAACACTGAGATAAATGTTGATAAGTGGACTAAGATAAGAGTTTGTAATTCTCTATAAAAAGTTGGTAACGTTAACACATGGGTAAATTTCGTAATACTGTGAGAAAATTATTGAAATAAGTAATTTAAGACAAGCCGGTAACTGCTGGTACTTTCATATAAATGTTGGTAACTTACTAACTCGTTATCCACTAAACCAGTTGCCGATCAAAATGTCATTGCTAACGGCACGAAAAATTGTCCCCATTTTTACCCTAGCAGAACGGCACATTCGTTTAATTTTGGCTCGCATAGCGAGGCCCATTTTACATATAACATGTACATCTTCTAGGACAAAACTAAGAGATTTTGTTTTGTTTTTGTTTGTATAACAAATGGAAAGAAAGAAATGCTGGAGAATAATGAGTACATCTTTATTACTTGAAGCTTCAATAGCAATCCTCCATCATGAAGAAAGGAACTATTAGCTCCATGGCAGCACGTCGCTGGAACTCGATAAATCAGTGTGCACTCTCGTGTAGGGTATTGCCCGCAACTCACAAAAGTGACGTCAAATGCTAAAAACTGTTAGTGACATCTATTAACAAATTAAATGGTTGGAGGATTACAATAAATTGATCATGAACAACCTCTTATTTGCATAATTGGAATTGAAAAGATCTCTTGAACCAAAGGACGGTAATCATCCCCACGATCCACGATTTCTCGATAATCCTGTCCACCCCCCGGAAATAGGAGATCCTCCAAGTTTGCTTGAAATGTAATATGCCACAGAATCCCAAGAATGCCGCTGTGAAACCCGGTCCCAGTCGTAAATAAAACCAAACAACAACGGAGCTTCAAGACGTGACCGGTCCTCTTGCTGCATTCGACTCCTTCCCACATGCATCAACTCTCCCCGGTCCACGATGGCAGACATCTAGAAGGATCGGTGAGATCCTGCTCAAACTTCAAAAGAGCCTCCCTCTACATGCCAATGCAGCTTACATTTGTTAAGGCATTGGAGTGATTGAACTTGAAGGCTCGAACGAGAGGGAGTGCATGCAAGAGTGTAGGCATGAAGTAAATATAGAAGTAGGACGCCATTGTTGTTTAAAATGAAACCCGATAAGTTTCATTTATAATGGCAAAACGAGGCTTCCTTCAAGAAATATTATCCTTTTATTCACAAAAAAAAAGGAGGAAATTAATATCTTTTTAAAGTCCTTCCTCTGGTCGCTAGCAACCTGAAGCGACTTAAAGATCCCAAGTCGTGCATTGCAAGACGCGTTAAATGGTCAAGACATCTCCGACCAGGGAAAAAAAAAAAAAGAAACGTGGTGAAAACGTGAGTTGAACATTGCGCCAAAGAAAACTTTGGCTGAAAGCTGTCATAGACAATGGAAGCCTTTGAAAAGAAACGTTTTTTGGACTTTTCTTCATGTTGTGATAGGGGGCAAAAAAAGTCTTTGGTCCATCATTAGTTCTTTTCTAATTTTCATTTTCCTTTTTCTTATGCCTGCTTCAAAATAATTAGCCAGCAAAAAGCTGTTTGTATTAACGATAGCGAGTATATATAAATATTTTCGTGGGTAAAGAAAAATTATTTGTTTAGTCATTCTTTTAAGCGATACAAACAATTAATTTTAGGAAAATATTTTTCAAATAATTCGTTTTTCATGAATTAAAAGACCCTAACCAAAAATAAATTGGCATCGAATAAAAGTTAGTATAACCCGGAAAACTCTATGTATCTCCCAAATCAAGACTAGTAGATTTAGATGAGAGTGTAATTTAAAGCATCCATGACTTTTAGAACAAATCTTAATAAAATACTGGAGCAATCGGTAATTTGAAACACTGAGATGACTGTTGATAAGCGGACTAAGATAAGAGTGTGTAATTTTCTATAAAAAGTAGGTAACGTTAACACATTGGTAAATTAAGTAGTAATGTTAGCAAATTATTGCAATAAGTAATTTCAGACAATCTAGTAACTACTGGTACTTTCGTATTAATGTTGGTAACTCACTAGCGTGTTATCCACTAAACAAGCTGCCGATCAAAATGTTATTGCTAAGGTACAAAAAAACGTTATCCCAATGTTTACCTTACCAGAACGGCACACTCGTTGGATTTTGGCTCACAGGATGAGGCCCATTTTACACACAACATATGTATCTTCTTGGACAAAACCAAGAGATTTTGTTTTGTTTTTGTTTTCATAGCCAAATGGAAGGAAAGACAGAACTGTTGGAGAATAATCAGCACAACATATTTATTACTTGAAGCTTCAATAGCAACCTTCCATCATGAAGAAAGGAAATGTCAGCTCCATAGCAGTTGCAGTGGCGCATGTCTCCGGAGCTGGATCAGTCGGTCTGCACTCCCATGAAGGGTATCGACTACAACTCACGAAAGTGAGGACAAATGCTAAAAACTGTCAGTGACCTCTATCAACAAATTAAATGGGCACGAGGATTACAAAAAAAAAACATGGATCATGCACAACCTCTTATTTGCATAATTGGAATTGAAAAGCTCTCTTGAACCAAAGCATTGTAATTATCCCCACGATCCATGATTTCTCGATAATCCTATCCACCGCCCGGAAATAGGAGATCCTCCAAGTTTGCTTGAAATGTAATATGCCACAAAATCCCAAGAATGCCGCAGTGAAACCCGGTCCCAATCCTGAATAAAACCAGACAACAACGGAGTCGCTTTCATTAGACTTGTCTTTGTGACCGCCTGGTGTGTCCGTATCATTCTGTTTATCTCTAGGACAAGCCTTCAAATGAGGAGCACCGCAGAGTCCATCATTGCCGCGATATGCTGATTCATCGTTCAGAGTGCTCATATGATTGCCCAGTGGAACGGGACCGGATAAATTGTTGAAGGAAATATTCCAGTAACTCAGAAAGTTCAAATTGGATATGCTGGGAGGGACTTCACCTGATAGCTTGTTATTGGATAGATCAAGTGATTCCAAATTTCTCAAGTCGCCGATATCCGAAGGGATCTTTCCAGTCAGCTCATTTCGGGAGAGGTTCAAATTCTGAATTCGAACAAGCCTAGTTAGCCCTTCCGGTATTTGTCCTTCTAAGGCGTTGCTTGAAAGGTCAATGGAAAACAAATATGGGAGTGTGCCGGTGAATTCTCGGGTTTCTCCTTTCATAGTAACCTTAACGGGAAACCAACTATAAACCACATTCCCCATATTAAAGTCGGACAACATGTGCCTGAAGTTGCTAAAACAAAGAGGAATCCCTCCAGAGAGGTTGTTATGCGACAGGCTTAAATACTGGAGGGAAGAAAGTTGACATAGCTGCAAAGGAATGTCCCCGGTGAAGTAATTTCTGCCAAGATCGAGGACCCCAATATCAGAGCTAAAGGGAGGTATTCTACCAGTGAATAGGTTGTCACTGAGATCGAGGATTGACAATTCTAGCTTTAGTAAACATTCTGGAAGCAATCCATTCAAGCCATTTTTATGTAGGCCTAGAATTTTCAGTTGCTCCAAATTGCATAGAGAGTTTGGAATCTGACCATTTAACTTGTTCTCTCCTAATTGAATCCATACCAAAAAGGGTAGCGACTTCCCCCAACATTGTGGAAATCTTCCAGATAGTTGGTTCTTAGAGAGATCAAGAAAAAGAAATTCATGTAGCATGCATAATGAATTTGAAATGTCGCCACTGAGGTTATTTCCAGAAAGTGACACTCGCCTTAATTGTGGTGTCTTTTTTCCAATAATTCCGGATATGTTGCCTCTAAGCATATTGCCTGAGAGATCAAAGTCTCTAATGTTAGATAAAACATCAGGTAGCCAATGGGGAACTTCATCTGAGATGCTAGCATTTGACATGACCAACTGTGAAATGTTCCTCTGAGTTCGTAGCCAGTTAGGGAATTTTGGTCCCACTTTGCAATTTAACAACAAAATGGAATTTATTTGGAATGGAGGAACCCAAGATCCGCTAACATTGATAACAAGCTCGTTTGACCCCAAAATCAATGAGGTCAAGCTGGTGAGATTTACAAAGTGAAGTTCGCTGACAACTCCATCCAATCGATTATAACCAATGTCTATCTCCTCTAGATTGGATAGTCGCCCAATACTTTCTGGAATGTTCCCGCTCAAATTATTAAAAGAGAGGTCCAAATATCTCAAAGATGATAATTGACCCACAGTGGCAGGAATAGGACCCGAAATCAAGCTTTTTGAAAGATAAAGGAATTCGAGATCCTTGAAATTTCCAAATTGGTTGGGTAAGTAACCACTGAAATTGTTGAAGCTGAGGTCTAGAAACTTCAAATGCTTCAATTTGGTTATGGCAGGATGTATCTTACCTCGCAGACTACGGTCATAAAGATCGAGCTTTGAGACGTGACCAGTCTTGTTGTTGCATTCGACTCCTTCCCAGTCGCAACAACGCTCGCCGGTCCAAGACGATAGACGTCCTGAAGGATCGGTGAGATCTTGCTTGAACCTTAGAAGAGCTTCCCTCTCGACGCCAATGCAGCTTACATTTGTTAACGCTTTGGAATGAGTGAATTCCAAGGCTTGAATGACAAAGAGTGCATGCAAAAAGGTAGGCACAAAGTTAGCGTAGAAGTAGGACGCCATTGTTGTTTAAAATGAACCCGAGAAGTTCTATTTATCAAGGCAAATCGATGCCTCCTTCAAGAATTTTTTATTTATTCACAGAAATGTAGAAGACGAAGAGAGGAGGAAATCAGCCTCTTTTCTAAGTCCACCCTCTGATGGCGGGCCAAGATTCCAAGTCGTGCCTTGCAAGACGCGTTAAATCGAGTGGACAGTGGAAGCCCTTTGAAAGAAATGTGTTTGGACTTTTTCTTCATGTGAAAGTGACTTCTTGATGACCGCAGACATTAACGTGGTGACCACGCAAATCATTGACTAATTAAATGGTTAGGACCGCCATAGGAATTGATTGGGGAGACTTACGTTTGGACCTCCAAATATTTTAATGTCAATAATGACAAGATAAAAGATAATAGGCATGATACTCTTTCTAACAATTGCGTTAGCAAAAGCACATCAAATGTGTCAAAATTTACGTATAGTGCTCACTTTAATATTAAAAATTTTTGTCGGCTCACTTAAGTATCAAATCGGAGAAAAAAAAATCGCCTAACTGCTAGTCGGAAAAAGTTCAGCCAAATTGATTATGAAACATTTATAATAAATTTTCTCTTGCCATTAATAATTCGTAAGTTGGAAGTGTAGGTCTTCAACTATAGATTAAAAAGCTTAAGCAAAATCTAAGATTGCCCGAAACTACAATAATTCTGAGTGAGGATGTTCATATAGGTAACAATCAGCCATACCAGGGTTTCAATCATAAAGCTAAACCAAATCAAGCGTCGTAACCGGTGTACGTTGCCGACAAGTCGGTTACAAATATTATGTGAAGCACAGGTTGACAACGTAGAAGCAGAAGCTCCAATGACTCGCCTTAAGTGCAGATTGTTACTATACAAGCCTATCTGGCGATAGCTATCCGAAGATGATGTGGAGTCTTTCTTCTCCACAGTCATCCCCCAATTTGAGAGAATGTATTTTTCTTTCCTTCATCTCAAAAAATACCCCCAATTTACGTCCTAGAGTTCAGACGAAATAATTTAGAACTTGCTCAAGTCCATTATTCACATGCATTCCGAAAATTTTCAGAAGATTATTAGTGGTAGGGTGTACATGCGTTATTGTATTTTCAATGAAAACTCAAGAGTAAAATGCAATTCGTGTCGAAGACTTGACTTGAGTAATCAAGCAAATCATTGTTTGATTAAGTTGTTAGGAGCGACATGAGAATTGACTAGGGACGCTTAGGGTATGTTTGGCAACTATTATAATGCTCTAATTCTATTTTCCAACTCCTAATAAGTTATTTTTTCTCCCCTCGTCAGGAAGGGAATATTCAAAATTTTGCATCCCAAAGTTCAGATTGAAGCCTTTTAAGATCATGCTTAGGACCAATATAAAAAAAAAAACTTATAATTTTGAGTAAATTTTATGTGGCTTTTAAGATCCCTTCAAAATTATTCGGATTAGGGGAGCGATTTTGGAGGGATCAAATTTTATTTATTAAATCTAATAACCTTTTATCAAATAAATGTGTTAATATCACCACAAATCTCACATTGGTATACGTATAACAATTTTTTTTCTAAACTAACTTTTGAATGATTAAAACTCTAAGCTAGTACACACGTGATATTTATCGCCTGTAAACTCTAAACTTCGATTTCTTTTTTCAGGGATGGTTTGGTTAACTCATCAAAATCTCCATATTAGAATGTTCAATTGCTATAATTGGAAGTCCATTCAAAAGGAAGCACATAAATTTTCTAGCTCGATCAACGATGTTCACTAGAAGAAAATCTAGGATTTTCCATGCTCTAAGGGAGACAGGGAATAAGCCCTATTTGTTTTCAAATTAAAGCCAATTGAAAAAACAAAGAGAGAGAGTTATGAATATCCTTATTGTTGCGCGGAACAAATGATCGAATAATAAATAGATAGAATAAGAAAATAAATCGGGTACTAGATATACGTGGTTCGGTCATAAAAATCTACGCCCATGAAGAGAGCAGTAATAAATTTCACTATAGATCAAGTGATACGATTCAGAGATTACAACCACACTCAAGTCACTTGAATACTTTCAGTGTTTTCTAACCCCAATAACATTCAAGAACCACACAGTGTTTAGCCCCGCAATTTCTAATGAAACAATATCTCAATCTTACGAAAAAAATTAATATGCAAATCTTATAACAAGATTTAATCTGATTCTTGATGTAATTTCACGTAGATAGACCCTTGTCAGGCACTCGTCGGTACTTCCTTGATTTCACGTTTTTCGTGTCTCACTTGAACCCACAAGTACATATTATAATATATATATATATATATCTATTCTGCCCATAAGAAAACCAAAATCTTTTGTTGACTGAGTAAAAAAAAAATTCAAATTCAAAGTCCACTTGAAGTTTCCAAAGAAGTCCAAAGAATCCAAATCGTATAAAAGTTTGTTTCCATTCTTGACCTTTGACTCATATATACACATATTCCAAATAAAGAAATTTGATTTCAGAAACCTAATCTTGAAATTATTTTCTTTCTTTATTTATTTCTAAATTTCAAATTTTTACTTCGAGCTCAAATTCGAAACATATTTTCAACAATCTCCTCCTTAGCTCAATGTTTGAGCCATGTTACAATCGCTTCACTAATAATCCGATCTTCACTTATTGCTCTCCCATAGCCCCATATGGGCTCAACCGCCACAAACATTATCTAAGTCCAAGTCGCACTTGAAGTTTGCTATAATGGAGGAACTTATTAGAACACCAACTGTACATGCACTTTTATCTACTTCAGAAGAATTTTTTGACACATGCTCATTAACCACAGATAAAGCAAAACCATTCTTGCATCCATATCTCCTAGTTATACTAGCACTAGAGAGCATTTATGGGCCGTCTCTATTAATGTTTTACTTATCAACTCTACAACATGTTGTGATTTATTGGCACTAGTGCGGTATCTCACTATGCCTTCATTCATTCAGAATTCATTTAACAGCTTCAATAAAATTCAATGCTTTTGTCAGTTCGCACCTACTTGATTTTTTTACCAGTCTTCTTTTCGATCAAAGCTCTTGACTACTTGATCCTGACAATAGCATCAAAGTTATGCGTAAACACAAACACCCAGATCCTCTTCGAGTAGTCATCTACAACTGTTAGTATAAATCTAGCACTCTTCCTAAAAAAAAAACTACGAGAACCCTACGAATATCTAATTGAAGTAATTCTACAATTTCATGATTTCTTTAATAATAGCACTAAATTGCACTTTCGGCCATTGATCAAAATCATAGCACCTGCATATATTCAATTCGTCAGTAATACAACCACATAATAAATTCCTTTCACTTAAAACCTTCAGGCTTTTCTTACTAATGTGCTACAAACGGATATGCCACAATTCAAACTCTCAAACAAATGCATTCAATGTCTCCGCGATGAAATCCATCACTGTCTCTCCTTGAAGCTTATACAAGCCATTGTGCTTTATTGCTCTTATTATTATTAAGGTACCTCAAACAATTTTCAGAATATCACATTGTGAAGAATACTGATACCCAGCTGAACCCAGGGCAGTTAAGGAAATCATAATTTTCTTTAACTTTGGAACATGCCTCACTCTAGTTAATGTCCTCTAGTACCATCATGCATTCTGATTCTAACATCACAACACTGCATTCAGCGTTGTTTGCCAATTGCACTTTAATACTATCTATGCATTGATAAGCAGTAAACCAATTTCTGTTTGATGTAGCATGAAAAGAACAACCAGAATCCATAATTCACCTGTCAAACCACGAATTATCAGTGATAGACAAGATAAAATCAGCATTATTCGAATTACTGTCAGTTATAGCTGCAACATCGCCCACGGTTTCAACTCTAGTTCTCTTACCCTTCTCGTTTTTCAGCTTAAGGCAATCATTTTTAAGATAGCCCCTCTTACCACAGTTTCAATGGACAACACCACCAGTCTTAGACTGATTGTGTCTATTCATGTTCACACTACTTTTGCTAATAAGAGTACTAGTTCTTCATCTATTTTCACCTATTAAAGTAGTAGATACAAATTCGTCAAATTCTCTTTTACGGATGTCCTCACTCAAAATTAAATCTCAAATCCCATCAAAAGTTAAACTTGATGATCCGGAAGAATTACTAACAGCAGTAACGGTAGTATTCCAACTATCAGATGATGAGAATAATAGAATCAAATCACATATCTCATCTTCAACGTCGATATCAACTAAACTCAATTGACTAACAATCATATTGAATTCATTGATATGATTAGCAACTGACGCATGTTTGCTCATCTTCCAATTAAATAAACGTGGCATCAAATAAACCATGTTGATTGTAGAGGACTTCTCACACATATCAGACAAGGTTTTCATCAAACCCGCAATGGTCTTCTCTTTGCCGATATTAAATGCGACGTTATGAGCTAACGTCAACCAAATAACACACATTGCTCATCTATCCAGTAATTCTCAATCAGCTTGCTTTATTGTCTCTGGATTCTCCCCAGATAGGGGCAAGTATAACTTCATTTGATATAGATAGTTCTCAATTTGCATCTTCCAGAAACCAAAGTCCTTCCCCTCAAATCTGTCAATTTTCACTGTAATTCTTCTATCGCCATTGATTCACTTCAACTTAAGTAAACCTACCTCTAATACCAATTGTGGCATGGAATAAAAGATCAAATAATAGATAGACAGAATAAAAAAATAAATCGAACACTAGATATTCGTGGTTCGGTCATGAAGACCTATGTCCACAGGGAGAGTGGTAACAAATTACACTGTAGATCAAGCGATACAATTTAGAAATTACAAACTACACTCGAGTCATTCAAATACTCTCAGTGTTTCTCAACCCCAATTACATTTAAGAACCCACACAACGTTTAGCCCTATAATTCTTAGTGAAATAATATTTCAATCTTACAAAGGAATTAATACGCAAATTTTACAACAAGATTTAATCTGTTTCTTGATATAATTCCACGAAAATAGACCCTTGTCAAGCACTCGAAGAAATGGCACTTCCTCGATTTCACATTTTTCGTGTCTCACTTGTACCCACAAGTACATATTGTAATATATAACTACTCTACTCAAAAGAAAACCAAAATCGATTTTTGTAGGGATTCTGTATTTCTATTTCTTGTTATCTTTTGTCAATCGAGTCAAAAAAAAAAATCAAATTCAAAGTCCACTTTGAGTTTCCAAAGAAGTCCAAAGAATCCAAACCATATAAAAGTCTATTTCCGTTCTTGACCTTTGACTTGTATATACACATATTCCAAATATCTCCAAAATCTGATCTTGAAATTCTTTTCTTTCTTTATTTATTTCTAAATTTCAGATTTTCACTTCGAGTTCAAATTCGAGACATATTTTCAACACATGTGAACTCGTCACGTTAACTGAGTTATTAGCATATGTCATCCAATTTAGCAATTTCATGGTAATATTTGACGAAATCTAAATGAGGGAAAACGTGTCATAAATATACTGGTTTGAAATTTTTTGTGATCGAAAAATTAGTTTGGGGTAGTCACATGTGCAATAGTTTGGAGTTTTTGACAATTTAAAAATTAATTTGGAGTAAATTTATCATAAATATACATGGTAAGGACTTTTCATGGTATTAATCTAATTGAATTATAAATACATCAAAGGGAGTATTAAACAATTTTATCTGTACATACGCACACACATGCGGTAAAATTCTTCTTGAAAAGCATAGATTCATATTTCCTTTTATCGCAGATTATTGTTATAGTACTTTTTAGTTGGATTCCAAATCTGTCGTGCAGCGAGTTTATCAACATCTTGTACACATATACCTTAGCATTCTCGGGCTTTTTTCCAAATTAGGGTTCAAAAAAAATTATTTACAAAAATAGAGCAAAAAAAAAAATTATTTACTCATTTGGGGGCCATGCGGCATTCAAAGTGCCGCACGGGCCGGCGGCACTATTAAAGTGCCGCTTGGCCCATGCGGCCCAGGGCCCGCTCGCGCAACAGTGCCGCGCGCGGGCCTGACTTTTTTTTTAATTTTTAATTTTCTTTTAAGAAAGTAATTAAAAATAAAAATAATTTTTTTCAAAAAATAAAAATAAAATGAAATGAAAATAATTAAAAATAGAAATAATTAAAGTAAAAATAAATAAATAAATTCAAAAATAAAAATATTTTAAAATAAAATAAAACAATAAAAATTTAAAAAATTTCAATGATAATTGAAAATAAAATAATAAAAAATAAAAATAATTTTTGCGAAAAATAAAAATAAAATGAACTGAAAATAATTAAAAATAGAAATAATTAAAGTAAAAATAAATAAATAAATTCAAAAATAAAAATATTTTAAAATAAAATAAAACAATAAAAATTTAAAAAATTTCAATGATAATTGAAAATAAAATAATAAAAAATAAAAATAATTTTTGCGAAAAATAAAAATAAAATGAACTGAAAATAATTAAAAATAGAAATAATTAAAGTAAAAATAAATTAATTAATTAATTTAAAAATAAAAAAATATTTAAAAATAAAATAAAACAATAAAAATTTAAAAAATTTAAATGATAATTAAAAATAAAATAATTGACAATAAAAATAATTTTTTCGAAAAATAAAAATAAAATGAAATGAAAATAATTAAAAATAGAAATAATTAAATAAATTATTTAAAAATAAAAATATTTAAAATAAAATAAAACAATAAAAATTTAAATAATTTAAATAATAATTAAAAATAAAATAATTGACAATAAAAATAATTTTTTCGAAAAATAAAAATAAAATGAAATGAAAATAATTAAAAAATTACAAATGGAAAAATAAAATAAAATTATTAGAAAATCGAAATAATAAAAATAAAATATAATTAAATAAATTAATTTAAAAAATTTGAAAAAAATGGAAAATTAAAATAAAATAACTAGAAAATCGAAATAAATTTTGTAAATACAATTTTTTTTTCTTTTGTAGCTTATTTTTATAACATAATTATTGATAATTAATTGAAAAAATTTATTAATTTGAATGTAATTATTTTATGAAGTATGTAATTTATTTTTACTTAAATAATTATTTTTATGAAGTATGTAATTGTATTTACAAAATTTATTTCGATTTTCTAGTTATTTTATTTTATTTTTCCATTTTTTAAAATTTTTTTAATTAATTTATTTAATTATATTTTATTTTTATTATTTCGATTTTCTAATAATTTTATTTTATTTTTTCATTTTTAATTTTTTTAATTATTTTCATTTCATTTTATTTTTATTTTTTGAAAAAATTATTTTTAATGTCAATTATTTTATTTTTAATTATTATTTAAATTATTTAAATTTTTATTGTTTTATTTTATTTTAAATATTTTTTATTTTTAAATTAATTTATTTAATTATGTTTACTTTAATTATTTCTATTTTTAATTATTTTCATTTCATTTTATTTTATATTTCGAAAAAAATATTTTTATTGTTAATTATCATTTAAATTTTTAAATTTTTATTGTTTTATTTTATTTTAAAATATTTTTTATTTTTAAATTAATTTATTTAGTTATTTTTACTTTAATTATATCTATTTTTATTTATTTTCATTACTTTTTATTTTTATTTTTCGAAAAAATAATTTTTATTTTTAATTATCATTTAAATTTTTAAAATTTTTATAGTTTTATTTTAAAATATTTTTATTTTTAAATTTAATTAATTATTTATTTTTACTTTAATTATTTCTATTTTTAATTATTTTCATTTCATTTTATTTTTATTTTTCGAAAAAATTATTTTTATTTTTAATTATTTTAGTTTTAATTACTTTCTTAAAAGAAAATTAAAAAAATTATAATAAAAAAAAAGGTCGGGCCCGCGCGCGGCACTGTTGCGCCCTGCGCGGGCCGTGGGCCGCATGGGCCGAGCGACACTTGAATAGTGCCGCCGGCCCGTGCGGCACTTAATTTGGAAAATCCCTAGCACGGGCCCCACACGGGGCTCGTGCCGCACGGACCCCAAATGGGTAAATAATTTTTTTTTTCCTTATTTTTGTAAATAATTTTTTTTGAACCCTAATTTGGAAAAAATCCCTAGCATTCTCACCCCTTTATATATATATATATATGTATATATATCGTATTACCCTTTTACCATTAATTCCAACGAGATGCCATCATATTTCAAAAAAAAAATCACAAGCCTAAATTATTCTCTCGAGAGAGCGCTCGCACAATTGTTCTATGGCTTATGAGCGTATTTTTTGTTGTTGTAGAAAATCAATGATTTGATACGTTTTTTTATTGCCTACAAAATGAATTAAAGAAAAAAAATTCATTGATAATGAATACACTCACAGACAAACTTTTGTGCATAATGAATTTTTTTTATTGATTAATTATCTTAAATGATACAAGCAATCATTTTAGAAAAATTTCTCTAAATTATTGATTTTCCACAATACTAACACGCTCGATTTCTTTTATTCCACCGATTAGCACAAAGTACCACATCAAGATCACATACAAAAATTTTGTCATGTGGACAAATTCAAAACAACACTTTTATGATAATAGTAATAGTAGGTGGTAAAAAGAGTCGATTGCACGGACTAAAAGAGGTAGAACACTTAATTATAGAATCAAAATAGTTATGAAAGTTGATTGGGCAAGAAAGTTCAAACACCGAATTGCGCTTCCCCAGGAGTTACGGGACGACTAAAAATGCGTCACCTCAGTTTTCTTTGGCCAATTATGTCATCTTTTCTCTTTTTCATGCAGTCAATGACGACTTTAATTTGACGTGTCAATCAAAAAATTTGGAAATTTTCCTAAACTTGTTTGCTTCATGAAATTCAATGAGCACGCGCGTGTTACACTATGTTCAATCTTCTTGTGGTCCTAAACCGACGAATTTACCCACATTTCTCATAGAAATGGGAATGATCAAAGTTAGCTTTCCATTTTGTTACGGAATTGAATTAGAATTTGCTAAGTTGAATAGCAAGCAGCGATTAGATTAGTAAAATATCTTGGACAGCGAAGCAAAATGGATGTTAACTTTATGCCGTGAAGATTTTTTTGTCTTTTTGGTCGAAAGTGAATTTTATTCAAACCAAACGAGTTTAACATCAGGATAAAGCAAATGCCAAAGAGATTGTGGTAGGTTGGAAGCCCAATTCGATGGACACAATTACGTCGTTAGGCCTTAGCAACCCAATCTGTTATAGAATTTGCCTTTCGATTATAGTAGTATGCTGTGAAGATGGATCTATTCACCATTTGCTAGTATTTCACATTTTTCTTGAACTTATTTACTCTACTTGTCAAGATTCTTGTAAAGTTGAAAAGTAATTCACAATCAAAATGTGCGATTGTATGAGATAGGATAATGTCCTGACTTGTGCTTTGTAAATGGCTAGATAGGTATAGTTTGAACTTTGAGAGTTTTGATCTTGCTTATAGATAAATACTTTCACTTATCTTGTATACTAGTATGTATAAATAAAGACACAATGAAAAGTTTATGCTTTATTATTGGAATTTGATTATTCCAAATTTTATTAGGTATTATTTACAAACTCATTTCATTTTCCACCATGGATTCTCGTGGCTTCCTTGATATGAATCTAATGTAACAACTATTCAATCAAGAAGTGTGATTGATATGAATGATCGAGCCCATATTCATCCAGCTGATTATCCGGGTATGAGTTTAATCTGTCAACCATTGATTGGTTAAGAAAACTATTCAACCCGGATTAGAGCCATAACTTAGGGAATCTAGACAAAAAAAAAAAAGACTAAACTTGCATTTGTAGATCCAAAAAAGAAACATTTGAAAGCAGCATTAAGAATACCAAGACTTTTAAACTTTACTACCAGTTGATGAATTTTCCTATTACCAATGGTGCTCTCAAATTAGAAATTTATTGTGTGATTTGGATGGGGCGTCATATAAAAAAAAAGACCAATTACTAAATATTAGGTAATTGGCAAAAAAAAGGGGATAATTGCCAAAAAGTCTTAAACGTATTACAATTTTGCCAATTTAGTCCTAAACTTTTTTTGTACCAATTTAGTCATAAAATTTTTGCATTTATGCCAATTTATTTCTTCTGGTCAATTTTGACTGAAAATCGTTAACGTAGCATGATTGGCATTAACATGAAAATTTTTAAATATGTTTCGAATTTGTTAGTTTGTTATTTATTTATTTATTATTTTTTTCCCTTCTCCTCTTCCTCAGCCACACCTCTAACTGGCAACACCTTTGACCAGCTAGAGGTGTGGCCACGCTGGCCAATGACTACGGCAAGGTTGGCCTCGCGAGGGGCAGCGAGGTTCACTCTCATCGGATCTGGCAAGGGCGAGCCTTGCCCAGCCACTAGCTAGGCCGACCTTACCTAGCAACGGTGAGGGTGACCCTGCCAATGATTGGGTGACCTTGTGAGGGGTTGGGCGAGGCTAGGCCTCGCCACCCCTTGAGAGGCCGACCTCATTGTCGCTAGTGGTAGGCGAGGCCACACCTCTAGCCAATTTGAGGTGTCACGGGTCAGAGGAAGAAGAAAGGGTAGAAAAAAGAAAAAAGAGAAAAATCTCTTTGGTAAAAAATTTCATTTTTTTTTAAATTACCACTTAGCACTGGTCTTGTCGCGCTAACGATTTCCGGCTAAAGTTATCCGGAATGACTAAATTAGTACAAATGCAAAAGGTTTATAACTGAATTGGAAAAAAAAATGTGGAGAACTTAATTGGTACAATTGCAGTAGGTTTAGGATTTTTTTTCGTAATTTTTCTCTAAAAAAAGTGTTGTCTCATGGAGAAGCAAGAAACTGGATTGTCATTTTGTTAGAAAAACCATACAAGTGGGACTGGTGAAGGCAACCTATAGGCCTACAAGCTTACATCAAAAGCAGACATCTTCAAGAAGGCATTGGGAAAGGGAGATTTGAGTGGGAAAACTTGAATATGAGTGTCATATTTGATCTCCTAGAAACCGATCTTACCAATCTAAAAATTCAAGGAAATCAAGGTCGCAGATTGCGACCAATACCGCCAAGTCGACAAGTACTATTGTTCATTGATTGCATTCTGATATGAGAGCCCAATAACAGCGCGCAAAAATTAGTACATACATACATATATACATGTGCCGAATATATATAATGTCACGTCCTGAATCCACGAGCCACGAGACATCCCTATTATACCTGTACAAACGAATGGTTAACACGATAACTCAGGAAACTTGTCGTGATCAAACGACCTCAGAGTTCTTGCTACAACGGAAACAAACTCCTCTCAAACACATATATAGAAAGGGTAGAGAGAGATAGTCCCATCCAAGATGCATCAACCACATCTTTATTATATCAAACTCTTTTACATATAATTGCCGAGTGACGACACATGTATATACACACTTCAAAACTTTCGCCACCTTATAACAGCCCATTGTTTAACCTTTACAACAAAATACTCTAGGTCGGCAAGATTCTCCACTCCAATAGCGAGCAAACCATACAAATTTCTACCAATGGGCCTCTGCCTCAACTCTACTCATCATCATCTGTCCCATCATCTAGTCCAGGAAAAGACTGAGTCTCTGGATCAACTTCCCTCGGGATCTCCTGTCTTACTCATATTGCATTCACTATTGGGGACGGAGGTTCGAAAAATAAGGGTAATCACCTATGAGAACAAATTTCAACAAGCTAACCTCTAAATCACTTCTCAGAATACCAAACACCCTTAAACATAACTCCACGTTTCATCTAGGCACTCAAACCACAGAGTCAAACTTTAAATCGCAGGGCCAAGAAAAATCAAGAGCAACACCTGTCGCGACCCTCTAAAAAAATTTTAAATTTTAAAAGGGGTTAACGGATTATTAGGTTAATTAGATTTGACTAACCTAATGCGGACCCTCCCAAGCCCTACCGAATCGCAACTTTGGTTTTTGTTTAAATGATTTTAAAATTTGGAGTCGCCACTAATCGTTCTTGGTAGGTCGATTAGAAACCTAAATAAATTAGCGGGAGAACTAATTTATTCCTGCGAACCAGAGATTAGGAGCTCGGGGACTTGGTTACACTAGTTAATTAAAACTAATGCCCTTTCGGTACCTTAATTTCATGGATATCCTAATTCGGCAACTCAGACTTGGTTTATTCCTAAGGCTCTAGTAGGGTATTCTCTTTTGTGTTTTCACTTTTTAAATAGGATGCATGGATGGTATATATTTTTATTTGTTATATTTTTTTAAGTGTTAAAGATTCCCTGAAGCCGAAAGAGGGAGTGTGTTAACGACTTCTGTGCAGTATTACAACCTACTTATCTTTTGGGTCTGATGATTCAAAAATTAAATTATAAGAAGTACATAACAGTGAATAAACACCTCCAATGGGAGGTCTAGCATTGGCTTGGCTCTTCCCTTTGGGATTTAAGGTACAGGTATTTAAGTTGCAAGTATTTAAACTACTGTAAGTAAAAACCTCCAATGGGAGGCTAAGCATTGGCTTGGCTCTTCCCTTTGGGATTTAAGGTACAGGTATTTAAGTTGCAGGTATTTAACTACTGTAAGTAAAAACCTCCAATGGGAGGCTAAGCATTGGTTTGGCTCTTCCCTTTGGGATTTAAGGTACATGTATTTAAGTTGCAGGTATTTAACTACTATAAATAAAAACCTCCAATGGGAGGCTAAGCATTGGCTTGGCTCTTCCTTTTGGGATTTAAGGTATAGGTATTTAAGTTGCAGGTATTTAGCTACTGTAAGTAAAAACCTCCAATGGGAGGCTAAGCATTGGCTTGGCTCTTCCCTTTCGGATTTAAGGTACAGGTATTTAAGTTGCAGGTATTTAACTACTGTAAGTAAAAACCTCCAATGGGAGGCTAAGCATTGGCTTGGCTCTTCCCTTTGGGATTTATGGTGCATGTATTTAAATTGCGGATGGACTTTGTCCTCTCCATTCTGGGGTATGAATTCTTTAAAATAAAATACAACAAATTGATTCAACAATTTGAAATTTGTGCGCGCTTGAGGACTCCTCCAAGCCGATTTTGTACTTCTATAGGGTTGACCATTGATATAAAGCTGCAGCTTCCTGACATAAAATAGAGTGAAATGTCAGTATACAAAATATGTGCTAATTTGCACCTAAAACCAGAAGAGTGGAAAGAGTACTTATCTCCCATTTTTTTGGGAGGGATTTCTATAATTGATTTTCGCTCTCTATGTTCCCAATATAGAGAGTTTCTTTTGAATTAAGAGGGACTTTTAGTCACAGATCAGTTGAGAAATCGGTGGACAGCTTAGAAGCTTGTCTGGGCCGATTTTTGCATCTCTACGAGATTTTTGCTGTTGACGTAGAGATATCCTTCTCCTGACATAAAATATGAAAAAAAAAAAAGAGGAGATGGAGAAAGTGTATACAATTCGTGCTAATTTGCAAGTAAAACCATAAACAAATGAATAAATAAAAACACTTAGCTCGAATTTGCTTGCTCGTTGACGAAGATGAACTCTTGATTTATATTGATCGATGAAGGAATTTGTGATGATAATCCCTAGCTTTGAACTCCCATCATCTTCAAAATTCTCTCTCTTTTGGTATTTTCTTTCTCTCAAATTTTTCTTCAATCTCCCAAAACTCTCTCAAACATCCAAAATTTTCTCTCCAAAAAAATCCTCCCAAACACTTCAAATTTTCTCTCTCAAGAATCCCCCCCTCAAGCTCACTTCTTCCTCCTTTTATAATCTACTCATCTATCTCCCATTCTAATTTTTCCACTAACTCTATCTCCCATTCTAATTTCTCCACTAACTCTTCTTCATTTTCATCTTCTATTCTCCATCTCTATCTCACATTCTAATCTCTCCACTAACTCTTCTTCATCTTCATCTTCCCTTCTCCATATTTATCTCTCATTCTAATTTCTCCACTAACTCTTCTTCATCTCCATCTTCCCTTCTCTATTCTTATCTTCCATTCTAATTTCTCTACTAACTCTTCTAGATCTTCCATTCTCTATTCTTATCTTATTTTCTCCATCCATTCTTCTCCAACTTTTCTTCTTCATCTCCTCTTCTCCATCTTCCCTTCTCTATTCTAATTTATCCACTAACTCTTCTTTTTGTTATTTGTAAAATAATCCTTCAAGAGTTAAGTATTTGCACTCTAGTCCTTGAATTTTAAGTATTTACAATTTAGTCCCTGAAAAAATATATTTCTTTAAGTCCAAATCTCCTCATAATTTTTGACACACCAAAATTTACCACATGTCAAATTTAAGCTCATTTCTTGCCGTTGAAAATAATGCAGAATTTAATTAAAGCCCTTTTGCAAAATTAAGTCATTCTGGGTATAATTGGGCCAAGATGAAAATTTAAAATATTAGAAGACAATGTCACAACTCATAAAAAGTGAAAATTAAAAATAAGTTGACTCAAATTAAATTTTTTTAGGCCCGATTCAAGATTATACTCGTGAAGGAACACGTGATTCGAATTGGATTTTTCTGAATTTGCGATGGCCAATATGAAAATAGATTTAAAATAAAAATATTAACTATCTTTGTGTATTTTTTTTGGCCTCAAATGTTATTTTTCCAAAATTTTCAAGTATTTTTGTATTTTTTTAAAAAAAATTAAAAATATATATATAATATGAAATTTTATTTTTTGTTCAAAAATGGTTGCCTAGCTTGGCCAAGGCTTCCAAAGTTGATTTTTCAATTTTCTCATTTTTTCTTCATTTTTTGTTTTATGAATTTTCGAAAATAAAAATACCGAAAAATACTGAAAATATGAAAAAATCGTTTTTTGGTCAAAATTGGTTCCCTAGGCTTGGCTAAGGTCCCCAAAGTTGATTTTTCAATTTTATGAATTTTTATGGATTTTTTATTACTTTAGCAATAGAAAAAAAAATGATTAAAAATCAGGTGTCAACAGCTGCCCCTCTTTGAAAGGAAGCTCGGTAGAGGTTCATTTCAAAGACGAGATGACACCTGAATTCTAATCGACTCAATACAAGGAAATAAAAAGAGTCGTGACATGAATGTTCTACTGAAAATGAAATGAGAACCTAAGGATTCGTTATATAAAAAAAACTTTAGGGTGGTTGAACGTGAACCCGTATGGTGGATCAACCCATGGTAGATTCCTAATAAAAGGATTCTACTGATTAAAAATTGAATTAAAATTTGACCCGTATGGTGGGTCATACCATTTGACCCGTATGGTGGGTCGTACCATGGTAGATTCCTAATAAAAGGATTCTACTGATTAAATTTTGATTGAGATTTGACCCGTATGGTAGGTCACCCCATGGAGATACCTGTAAGAAGGACTTGGTACCTGTAGAAAGGACTTGGTGTCTGTAAAAAGGACTTGTGCCTGTAAGAAGGACTTGATTTGCCTGTAAAAAGGACTTAATTTGCCTGTAAGAAGGACTTGATTTGCCTGTAAGAAGGACTTACTTTGCCTGTAAAAAGGACTTTGTGCCTGTAAGAAGGACTTGCGTTGCTTGTAAGAAGGACTTTGTTTGCCTGTAAGAAGAACTTTGTTTGCCTGTAAGAAGGACTTGATTTGCCTGTAAGAAGGACTTTATGCCTGTAAGAAGGACTTGATTTGCCTGTAAGAAGGACTTTGTGCCTGTAAGAAGGACTTGATTTGCCTGTAAGAAGGACTTGGTGCCTGTAAGAAAGACTTGGTTTGCCTGTAAGAAGGACTTAGTTTGCCTGTAAGAAGGACTTAATTTGCCTATAAGAAGGACTTTGTGCCTGTAAGAAGTACTTGGTTTGCCTGTAAGAAGGACTTAGTTTGCCCGTAAGAAGGACTTGATTTGCTTGTAAGAAGGACTTGATTTGCCTGTAAGAAGGACTTTATGCCTGTAAGAAGGACTTGATTTGCCTGTAAGAAGGACTTTGTGCCTATAAGAAGGACTTTGTACCTGTAAGAAGGACTTGATTTGCCTGTAAGAAGGACTTGTTTTGCCTGTAAGAAGGACTTTGTTTGCCTGTAAGAAGGACTTGATTTGCCTGTAAGAAGGACTTTATGCCTGTAAGAAGGACTTGGTTTGCCTGTAAGAAGGACTTGGTTTGCCTGTAAGAAGGACTTTATGCCTGTAAGAAGGACTTGGTTTGCATGTAAGAAGGACTTTATGCCTGTAAGAAGGACTTGGTTTGCCTGTAAGAAGGACTTGGTTTGCCTGTAAGAAGGACTTAGTTTGCCTGTAAGAAGGGCTTGGTGTACCTCAAAGGGTGCCATTCTGAAATCTGGGGAGACCAGGAATCCTACGAAGCTCAAACCCAAATTATATTCTCCTGTCGCTTTAGGAATAAACCAAAGAGGCAGAGATCAAAAGGTCTCGAACATTTCTGTCCTTGAGACAAATCATGCTTTATTGAAGAAGGTGGATACCTATATATACCGCAATGGATTCGAGTACCCCAACAACCGTCAGAATTCATTCTCTTGAAAAGTTCAGGTTGAAAATATACTTACCTGAGAATTTGGAAGAAATGCTTGGTGGCTTCTCGACAACCAGGCTTGTTCATTCAATAATCGTCGAATGGATTTCAAGACTTTGGAAGGTAACTCAAACACCGGGAATGTGTTGCCTGTCAGGCAATGTCAGAGCTAACATGTGCAAGCATTTTCATCAATGCGTTCATTGGTTCATACAAAATTGTTCAGCTAAGTTGGCAATGATTAGAAGTAGTCTGTGTGATAACTCATGATGCAATCAATCAAAATGTGGATCATGCAAAACTATTCTGTCAAGTTTGCATTACCAATTCTATTTAAGGAGGTTCTCATAATATGAACGCCTCGAATGTAATCTGAATGGGGGACTTTAGTCCGAAAGGGCTTTCTCTCACTCTAGAGAAAGGCTGTTTATCTGTAGATTAAAATGTTAGACCCGTGTGTAAAAATGGTTTAACTTTCCTCATCCTGTTATGCCCCATTTTGCACATTTGATGTCTCCTATGCAGTTTATGCTCTAAGTTGGAGTTGGTAAATTAAACATGCGGAATAATCATACATAATTCGTGAAATGTGTAAACACAATGCCGATGTGACAATTTTTAGCATCATGTGTATTTATATAATGTGCAAACATGGGCGGATTTGAATTGCCCCTGGTATGTGGGTGGATTGAACAAATTGGGAAGCCCACTCCTTATGTCGAGGAGCGGTTTGTCTCAAGTTTTGCCCCTGCACGATAAGGCATATGGGTGAGGGAGCATTTTGGTTTGTTTAGTGACAGCGACCGCCATGGTTTAGCAGTTAAATGCCCCCCATTTTTCACCAGAATAGATCTTGTCAAATGATCATCATTTTCTTTTGGATTTGTCTCCTCCAACATGTTACATGTTGGTATAAATATTTCCTGTAACAAGAAAAGGAGACATGTCAACCGGTATTAAAAGGGATAAATTGGAAACGATACTGATTTACCCTTCATCTTGAATGCCTTGGACAAGTCTTTTACCAATTTTGCTGGGTTGAGTTTTCTTCGACTTTTGTTGGATGCTTCACCATTAAGCCGAGAATGTGGCAAAATATTGACTTCGGTATTACTCGTCGAGTATTCCTGCTTGCAAAAAGAAATACACAAAAAGTTGTTTCATTTATTTATAATACATACAACATTCCCCACTTTGGAGATCGAACTCGGGATATTTCGGACCTACTGTCATCCTCCATACCATTCGGTCCATTGGACCATAGGTGTCCATGGGGTTTTCTTTTCAAAGGTTAATCCTTTGGGATAACGCGGCCCTGTTGTATCACCTTGGGCCTTGTTACGATATTTCTCGAGATAATTTGCAATCCCTGTTAAGAATGGAATAAAAAAATTCAGGACTCGAGATGATTATGTGCAAATTAGAACGATACAGAATTACCCATGTCTGAGATTGTTCGGATCTTTCGCTTGTATTTTTCTTTAACCGAAGCTGCCCATCCCGTGGTAATGTCCATGAGTTGATTTGCCCCCAATTTAGCCCGACCAGGAAATTTGGTTTTTGGATACAACTGTATTCTCGAGTCGCTTTTGCAAATTCCTGAAAATAGAAGGGATCAAATTTAAAACCGGAGCAATTTAAGGGTAAATTGGAACGATACGGATTTACCCTTCAAATTTACGCAGATTTCGTCTCGATATTAATTTTTTCGAGTTTGGTGCGGTTAACGGCTCCGAGCATTTAATAGGGGGGAAAGGGAAATGATTACTTCTAGCTTGTGCATTAATTTTGGACATCGACAAAAGGCGAGAACGTGCGATGAAACTAAGTAGACGTATTCGTCTAGGTTTAATCTTCTTCATGATGCTCTCGCGGGTTGCGGTAGACGATGATATCAAGAACATTAGAGAGACATTTAGTGTGGCTTTCCACCAGCCGCCTAGAGACCCGCGTTCAATCATGTAAATTAATAAAGCTACCACCACTTAATTAGTGTGCCAATAAATTTGGCCATTTGTTGCGTGCCCCACTTCAACCGTGTTTTGTTTCTTTCGGTGCCCATTTGCTCTTGTCGGGCGCCTGTAGCATTGGGAGAAATACTTGTGGGTCACATTCATTTATAGAACCTCGATCCTCTAAAACCCTCCGCGTGTTTCGGATCCGAGGAAATTTTAAGACCGGTATCTGGTTGATTTAATCAGGTTAAGATACTTATTTCATGGTTTCTGATTATATAATCCATATTGTCTTTCAAAAGACGCGGGATCCTCTGCAATACATTAAATATGCCCCCGTGTTTAATCAGTATAAGTCCACTATCATATCAGAATACACTGCCCATACAAGTTTACGGATTGACACAACTCTGTCTGTCAAAGATGGACAATGTTCGTTTGCCCCCCTGAATTAACGGTTGAAGCCTTGGTGTTTTTCGTCTTTTGGTATTTCTGAAGATGATTCTTGATATATTATTGAACTTAATTTTTACACCCGTCTGGGGTATCTAGGATCTCCCTGCAAAAGAAAAGGATATAATTAGTATGCGACACAAGGAATGTCGGTCCATGACTCCTATATTAGTCCAATTTTATTTTTTCTATTTTATAGAGAAATCAGAAAAAAAATTCCTTAGGAAGAAATGGGTTAATTTCTGATACAGAATTTTTTTTGCAGATTTATTACTCTTTTTTTTATTTTTTTAAAGGAATGTGACAAAATCTCTTGATGTTTACTAAAATTTTTGAAGGAATTTCCTTTTTATCAAAATAAATTTTCCGAGGTAAATTTATCAGGAAAATTTTATTTTTATTGAAGCAGGAAAGATATAATAGAAATCCTTTATTGGTTAACAAAATTCCCCCGAGACATTAGTCTAATTTTATTTAGAGAAAATTTTCTTAGAAAAACATGAGCGAATTTCTCGAAAAGAATTTTTGTTGCAAGTTTTTATAATTTGAAAGAATGTGATAAAATCACTTGATGTTTACCAAAGTTTTTTTTGCAGGAATTTTTCTTTTTATCGAAATAAATTTTCAGAGGAAAATTTGTCAAGAAAATTTCATTTTTATTGAAGCAAGAAAAACATGACAAAAATCTCTTATTGGTCAATACAATTCCCCCGAGACATTAGTCTAATTTTATTTAGAGAAAATTTTCTTAGAAAAACATGAGCGAATTTCTCGAGAAGAATTTTCTTGCAAGTTTTTATAATTTGAAAAATGTGATAAAATCACTTGATGTCTACTAGAGTTTTTTTTTAAGGAATTTTTCTTTTTATTGAAATAAATTTTCAGAGGAAAATTTTTTCAGGAAAATTTCATTTTTATTAAAGTAATAAAAACATGACAAAAATCCCTTATTGGTTAATAAAATTCTCATGAAGGGATTTTTTCACATCATTTTTTCAAAAAAAAATTTCTAAAAAGAAATGAGGGACAAATTTAATTTTTATTTTCTTTTAAAAGAATGGTCGTAATATCAAGCTCAAAAACTGACTAACACCTATCATGGACCGACCGAAAATAAATACAAGATAAAATTAGAGAACTTACTTTTACCTTGGAGAAATGCAAATCACATAGTCATGCGCATGACTCAAGTGAGGAGTGGACTCTAGAAAATAAAAGAAGGAGAGACAGGGTATGGACCTAAAAGGCCCCCACTATCTGAATTGACAACCTTACCCTCCGCGCAATCAAATCACAATGGGAAGAATTGTCAATTCAGATAATGAGCGGGATAAAATATGGTCAACCCAAGCGCAATCGACGCAAGAGCTTTGCATATTCGATCCCTATCTATGGTTACCTAGGAAAAATTTCGCGACTTGGGTTTAGACGCTTGTGTGTGCAGGTGTTGTGATCCTCAGAATATGCAAGACATGCACAACAATTGATATCAAAACAGCGCTTCTAAAAATGTGTGAAATTAAACATAATCCCAACACCGAGCCTGCAAAACAAATGGGTTAGCCAAACACTCCGCCCCTTATAACTCACATCCTGCAAAAACATATAACACCTATAGAATGAGTCCCAAACAAGATCGCCAGAAGCGAGATATCCATGAAATTTTCATTGGCCTAAGTCCACTAAGACTTTTAAAATTTCGAAAAAATTTAAGTCTTCCAATTGGTATCTTTTTTCGAAAATTTAAAAATCTCTATTCCCCAGCGGAGTCGCCAGTCTGTCGCGACCCTCTAAAAAAATTTTAAATTTTAAAAGGGGTTAACGGATTATTAGGTTAATTAGATTTGACTAACCTAATGCGGACCCTCCCAAGCCCTACCGAATCGCAACTTTGGTTTTTGTTTAAATGATTTTAAAATTTGGAGTCGCCACTAATCGTTCTTGGTAGGTCGATTAGAAACCTAAATAAATTAGCGGGAGAACTAATTTATTCCTGCGAACCAGAGATTAGGAGCTCGGGGACTTGGTTACACTAGTTAATTAAAACTAATGCCCTTTCGGTACCTTAATTTCATGGATATCCTAATTCGGCAACTCAGGCTTGGTTTATTCCTAAGGCTCTAGTAGGGTATTCTCTTTTGTGTTTTCACTTTTTAAATAGGATGCATGGATGGTATATATTTTTATTTGTTATATTTTTTTAAGTGTTAAAGATTCCCTGAAGCCGAAAGAGGGAGTGTGTTAACGACTTCTGTGCAGTATTACAACCTACTTATCTTTTGGGTCTGATGATTCAAAAATTAAATTATAAGAAGTACATAACAGTGAATAAACACCTCCAATGGGAGGCCTAGCATTGGCTTGGCTCTTCCCTTTGGGATTTAAGATACAGGTATTTAAGTTGCAAGTATTTAAACTACTGTACGTAAAAACCTCCAATGGGAGGCTAAGCATTGGCTTGGCTCTTCCCTTTGGGATTTAAGGTATAGGTATTTAAGTTGCAGGTATTTAACTACTGTAAGTAAAAACCTCCAATGGGAGGCTAAGCATTGGCTTGGCTCTTCCCTTTGGGATTTAAGGTACATGTATTTAAGTTGCAGGTATTTAACTACTATAAATAAAAACCTCCAATGGGAGGCTAAGCATTGGCTTGGCTCTTCCTTTTGGGATTTAAGGTATAGGTATTTAAGTTGCAGGTATTTAGCTACTGTAAGTAAAAACCTCCAATGGGAGGCTAAACATTGGCTTGGCTCTTCCCTTTGGGATTTAAGGTACAGGTATTTAAGTTGCAGGTATTTAACTACTGTAAGTAAAAACCTCCAATGGGAGGCTAAGCATTGGCTTGGCTCTTCCCTTTGGGATTTATGGTGCATGTATTTAAATTGTGGATGGACTTTATCCTCTCCATTCTGGGGCATGAATTCTTTAAAATAAAATACAACAAATTGATTCAACAATTTGAAATTTGTGCGCGCTTGAGGACTCCTCCAAGCCGATTTTGTGCTTCTATAGGGTTGACCATTGATATAAAGCTGCAGCTTCCTGACATAAAATAGAGTGAAATGTCAGTATACAAAATATGTGCTAATTTGCACCTAAAACCAGAAGAGTGGAAAGAATACTTATCTCCCATTTTTTTGGGAGAGATTTCTATAATTGATTTTCGCTCTCTATGTTCCCAATATAGAGAGTTTCTTTTGAATTAAGAGGGACTTTTAGTCACAGATCAGTTGAGAAATCGGTGGACAGCTTAGAAGCTTGTCTGGGCCGATTTTTGCATCTCTACGAGATTTTTGCTGTTGACGTAGAGATATCCTTCTCCTGACATAAAATATGAAAAAAAAAAGAGGAGATGGAGAAAGTGTATACAATTCGTGCTAATTTGCAAGTAAAACCATAAACAAATGAATAAATAAAAACACTTAGCTCGAATTTGCTTGCTCGTTGACGAAGATGAACTCTTGATTTATATTGATCGATGAAGGAATTTGTGATGATAATCCCTAGCTTTGAACTCCCATCATCTTCAAAATTCTCTCTCTTTTGGTATTTTCTTTCTCTCAAATTTTTCTTCAATCTCCCAAAACTCTCTCAAACATCCAAAATTTTCTCTCCAAAAAAATCCTCCCAAACACTTCAAATTTTCTCTCTCAAGAATCCCCCCCTCAAGCTCACTTCTTCCTCCTTTTATAATCTACTCATCTATCTCCCATTCTAATTTTTCCACTAACTCTATCTCCCATTCTAATTTCTCCACTAACTCTTCTTCATTTTCATCTTCTATTCTCCATCTCTATCTCACATTCTAATCTCTCCACTAACTCTTCTTCATCTTCATCTTCCCTTCTCCATATTTATCTCCCATTCTAATTTCTCCACTAACTCTTCTTCATCTCCATCTTCCCTTCTCTATTCTTATCTTCCATTCTAATTTCTCTACTAACTCTTCTCCATCTTCCATTCTCTATTCTTATCTTATTTTCTCCATCTATTCTTCTCCAACTTTTCTTCTTCATCTCCTCTTCTCCATCTTCCCTTCTCTATTCTAATTTATCCACTAACTCTTCTTTTTGTTATTTGTAAAATAATTCTTTAAGAGTTAAGTATTTGCACTCTAGTCCTTGAATTTTAAGTATTTACAATTTAGTCCCTGAAAAAATATATTTCTTTAAGTCCAAATCTCCTCATAATTTTTGACACACCAAAATTTACCACATGTCAAATTTAAGCTCATTTCTTGCCGTTGAAAATAATGCAGAATTTAATTAAAGCCCTTTTGCAAAATTAAGTCATTCTGGGTATAATTGGGCCAAGATGAAAATTTAAAATATTAGAAGACAATGTCACAACTCATAAAAAGTGAAAATTAAAAATAAGTTGACTCAAATTAAATTTTTTTAGGCCCGATTCAAGATTATACTCGTGAAGGAACACGTGATTCGAATTGGATTTTTCTGAATTTGCGATGGCCAATATGAAAATAGATTTAAAATAAAAATATTAACTATCTTTGTGTATTTTTTTTGGCCTCAAATGTTATTTTTCCAAAATTTTCAAGTATTTTTGTATTTTTTTAAAAAAAATTAAAAATATATATATAATATGAAATTTTATTTTTTGTTCAAAAATGGTTGCCTAGCTTGGCCAAGGCTTCCAAAGTTGATTTTTCAATTTTCTCATTTTTTCTTCATTTTTTGTTTTATGAATTTTCGAAAATAAAAATACCGAAAAATACTGAAAATATGAAAAAATCGTTTTTTGGTCAAAATTGGTTCCCTAGGCTTGGCTAAGGTCCCCAAAGTTGATTTTTCAATTTTATGAATTTTTATGGATTTTTTATTACTTTAGAAATAGAAAAAAAATGATTAAAAATCAGGTGTCAACAACACCTAACAGAAAACTCGCCATAAATTGCCATTTATTTAAAAAAAAAAACAGTTCAGGTTTAATTCAAGACCACAAAAATAACATGTCAAAGGGCAATAGCCAATCCAAACTTAACTCAAATAAATAAGCTTATATAAATATCACACATCCAATCTAGGACAAAGATGCAATCGTATATGCATGCACGCTCAATCTTGAGTCTCAACTTAACAGCTAATTGACCTGCATCATATAGGCGCATCAGGTTTGACTCGTGTATCGTACACATTAGGTCCGCACCTCAATCCGCGTATGGGACACCTCATGTTTGTAGCTTATCGCTCCAACTACCCCGTGTTAAACACATCGGGAATCAATGTGCCTCGACCCGTGTCATATAGGTATCTCAGGTCGGCACACTTATCTCTCCAATTCTCCCTGTCGTATAGGCACCTCAGGGCCATCCTCCATAGATACATATTACGCCAACGGCTACATTTTATGCCAAGTGACTTCATAACTACATATTATGCCAAGTCGCAATAATATGCAATTCACACACTTTCACACATGAAATCCATCGCTCTAACCCTTCAGGCTAAGAGAATAATGCCAATTCAATATTCGTCGTGCCACAATTTAACACACAAGCCAGCATGCACAATTTAATGCAATCAAATATTCAATCAGGCATATGAAACAATGCCAATTTCAATTGAGAAAAAACCTTGGCTGAGTACCTTAGGCTACAACTCAAAACACGTGCCCAAATATTTCAATCCACATGGCCGACACAATGGCTAAGTTTATCAATATGTTTCACGTGCCCAATTTTATCAAAAATGTCCAATTTCTCACTTGGGACCCAAAATGACCAAATAATTAATTCCAAGCATACGTGGATAATCCTCAAATATTATTTGAATACGAACACGGCTCCCAAATATTTGAAATAGTGGCTCGGGCCCAATTTTGCATAAAATACTTCAAAAATATATTTTTCAGTATTCGAACCATACTGAACCCACAAAACTAGTCATTTTCAAACCATAATTGAATTGGGCAATACATGAATAATATTCGTGGGTCGTGAACAGTGACTTCCAAAATACTATTTGGCCGTTTTTGAATAAAAGTCTCAAAAATCCATTTTTCGATACTCGATCCACACGAGACCCACTCCAATCACCATAAACAGCCATTATTTTAACACAGCAGCAATATATCTCAAATTCATAGCATATCTCAACCTCCACAAAATTCATTTGCTCAATTAACACTGATTCCGGTAATTTTCCCTAAATCGATTTACCTCGAATCGAACCCTAGAACTAGTAATGGCATGTATAATATTCTAATCGAGACATAGAGGTTTAACTTACCTAATTGAGGCTAACACGAAGTTGAGGAAGCGGCGACGCATGGCGGTGACCGACGAAGCACGACGACAGCGGTGGAATTCAAAAAAACCCAAGGAAACCAAGGATGTTCAAGGGATAAACGGGGTGGTTCTTGAATTAGAAATCAATATTTTCACATGCAAATGAGCTATAGGGATTGCTGGGATTAACATATATCAACATGAGCTATATGTTAAATTCGGGTAACATGAAACAAGTTCGTTGATTGAAATGGAAAATCATATTTGAAAGTTCAAACGATCTCAAATCGGAGTGATTCAAGTTGGAATAGAACCACAAGACAATGAACTACGAGATATTCAAAAATCGGGATGATCCAATAGTCGGATCTTTGGCAGTGGCCAATCAAAGTGAGCTACAAAATTCTAGCGCCAGCACAGAGAGAGTGAGAGAAAACTGAAAATTTAGAGAGAGAGAGAGAGAGAGAGAGAGAGAGAGGAGAGAGAAATCAATGAAAATTATGGAGGAGAGAAAGTGGTTTGACCAATCAATATCTTGAGGATAATTATCGTCGGTGACTATTCACTGAAAAGTGACATAAAGTTGAATAAATGGACTGATTTTTGGACTATTAGTAAAATTTAGACTGATAAAACTTGGGCATCAATTATTTTCGGTTAAAGCTGGTGAAAATGGTCAAAAAAGTGACCAAAAAGACATTCCTTAAAGCTCGTGCCAAAACGAGACTGATCGAAGCTTACTCGATACTGTTTTTGCTCACTTGCAATCAGAAAATAACTCGAAATACTACAGAACAATTTTTCTAGCCTCACTAAAATTACTAACACCATCTAGCCATGGATTCTAGCACAAACCAGGGATAAGATGACAATTTTCAATTTTACCATTTTTTCTAAGTATTCCAATGCTACGCTGTTAATTCACGCCTTTCAAGGCGACATCTAATTTCAACCTCTGTAACACTCTTAAAAGTCGATTGTCCTATTTTAAAATTCAATTCGCGGCCTCATTCATATGATGACAGTTTTAAATAAATTTTCAAACTAACTAATGGCTTTTAGGAGTCACGCGTATCAACCATTTGGTCCACGTGCTTATATTCCTAGCTAGCCCTTCCCTTTTAGTTAGTCATCTCAAAGTGGACAACTCCGAATGAGATTCATTTATATCGCCTCTATGAAATAATCATTCTGTATTCAAATTCCGACAAAAAAGGATCGAAACTCAGGATGTCACATATAATATATATTGAAAAAAAGAAATTAGTAATCCGATAATTTTATTTATGGAAGGAATTTTAAAAGTATGAAGTGGGGAAAGTAGTCTCCTTAAACAAACACAGACAGGGATCGAGCCCATCGAACTTTAGTACAATCTGCGGGTGTAAAATAGAAGCCCTAAAGTTATGCGAGGTTTGGGTATAAGGCCGCAGAAATGGCACATCCCAAGAAAATAATAATAATAATAATAATAATAATAATAATAATAATAATAATAATAATAAACAAAACAATAGAGGAAATGAGATTCCCATAGCTACTTTAGAATCTATCGAACTTAATGCGGAATAGTGACGATTCGGATCTCAAGTGCATACCCTCTATCTCCTTGCCTGAACACTGGCCGAATGAGAGTGATGTACACAAACGGGTGTGTTCTTCCTTTATGTGAGTATGTTTGGGCATTAGAGGGTAACAGGAGGAACTTGAGCCATATTTATAGAGTTTTCAACTTAGGACTTTTAACTACGGGCCAAATCATAATCGACTAACACTAGCTAGTCCCATATTAAACTATTAAAAACCTATATAACTTATCTTAATCGACCAACCCCATTAAACGATAACTTTAAATTTCAATTAATGTAAGCTCATGTCAGGAAAACTTTGAAACTTGTACTTTCTGAATTTTTATGTAGGTTTTTCCTGATTTTCATTCATGATGGACATTGTCAAATAGAATGCCAATAGAAATTTCTTTAGAGATTCATCTGGTTCGATTGGCCCAGGCCTGCATGCCAGGTCCATGCAATTCCTTAAACATACAGAAATTGAAAATATCTTCACATTCCACCGAACACGAGTGACTATCTAACCTTCCGGATTACATAAATGTTGGGTTTCTCTTATCATCATGGGTTCTATTAATTGACATGGTCATGTCTTAAGTTCTTGATTTGGACGCGACCAATCTTATACTCCCGTTAAGGTACATGGTAAATGAATGAATTACAAGACTTTTTTTTTAAATTTTTTATTTTGCGATATGTGTGATCAATCTTTGGAAAGTCGGATATGTTTTTATCTAGTAGGGGTAGTGATACGTAAGGGACCAAACTTTTGATCTTTGCACGGTCAAGAACTTAAGTTTTTAATTTTATTCAAAAAGTATCTCAACTTGAAAATTAGGCTGGATGTTAGGCTTCTGGTGAATCGAGTGCACGTCACTTGATTTTGACTGAAGATGGACAAACTAATTAGGTCAAGCTGTAATTCACTTCATGTAAACTCTGCGCATTGAAAGTACTTTCGCCATTTGTTTTTTATCCTTTGTTTCTCCCTTTCTTCTCGTCCTTCTCCTTCCTCTGTTCGGCACTTACCCGTGCCTCCGTCCTTCGGCACTATGTTGTCATGGCCATTGACCTTGTGCCTTGCTGCCTCACCATGGCGAGGCCGAGGGTGGTTGGTGGTGGTAAGGTTGGGTTTGTTCACATTGACGCTGGCGATGCCGGGTTGGGTAGTGGCGACCGGTGGTGTTCGTGGTTTTTGGGTCCGTTAATGGTAGTGTGGTGTTGGAGAGCAGTAGAGGCAGCTGGTGGAGATGAGGGGTCGGGGTCGGCTGGGAGGGTTTTCAGCATAAAGTTATATTATCAATGAGTTCTCTCGGAGCACTTGATAAAGATACTTAATACGAAATATTTTGGTTTTTGGAATATTTGTTTGCACGTGACACAAAAAAAAAAACAGTATACTGGAAATTGTTTTGCTTAATGAGCAGCTTAGTACTGGCATTTTTGCAACAAAACTAGAGGTTTAGATATCGAGAGAGAGAGAGAGCGCGCGTGTTGGATACCCTTGTGCACAGTTAATGATTGTTCAACAGCAATTAAAGCTCACGTCAACATTTTCCGTTTGTGTGCGCGATGGAGATTTCACATTGATTCACATTTGAAAAGTTTACTACTTAGCTGAACAGATAAAATTCCAAGTGCCTAATTGTACATTTGAAAAATTTACTACTTGTCGTGCGCACCCTCAACTAAATTTATTCAATCATTGAAGACCCACGTGATTGTGTGAGAAAAGAAAACCTTACGAGATTGACGTGGTGACTAAATAATAGACAAATGTCCTTAAAATATACATTTGAAACTCTCACGTCACCAAGTGCATAAAACCTTACCTCGAAGCCACTTATTACTCGAAATTTGAATTGTGTATTGCCTAGCCCGTAAGGCTGGCCGGGCACTTGGTCATATGGGTTTACCCAAAGCTTCGTCTTTGAGAAACAGACAGAAAAACACCCCACCTGATATCATAGTTACCCGAAGCTGCTTCACCCACTTTTCTACTAATATTCTGTCGATCTTTTTCCTCCTTGTCATTTTCTCATGCTTTTAGCTTTCCACTCAATATTAAGTTACACCTCCTGTTTGATGGGATTAGGCACATAAATACGATGAAAGAAAGAGTAAAGATAAAAAAGAGAAATCGAGATATAAGATTTATCTTGGTTCCATCCAGTATGAGATTCAACTGTAATTAACAGCTCTCACATCTCTTCTATAATTATCATTTACAAGAGAAAGAGATTACACACAATAATAACTATTCATGACCAAAGCCTAAACTACTAATAGAACATGGCCTCAATTTATAAAAGCCATGCAGGAGCGCTGCCCTATGCAACCCCATTAGAACGGGACCCCATGCTTTAAGTTAGGGCTATATTCGATAGATAATTCCACTGTAGTTAACACCTTTGACCTCTCTATCACAGTTCTCAATTAAAAGAGAAAAAAAATCATATTTATTAATATCTATTCACGAACTCAAAATCAAGGTACCAATAAATTATGGGCTCAAAATATAAAAGCCTTCTAGCTTTTCGGGCCACTGCCACCTGCAATTCTTATCGGAGCAGGACCTCCGTGCGTTTTTATAGATGGGAAATCTGAATCACACTCAACACTATTCATAGCATAGCATGGAAACCCTTACCGAATTCTGTATACAGTTTTGTTATCTATTGGATAGGGCATGCGCAGTTGCGATCTAACGAAACCCATTGCGGGGGGACCCCATCTTGGGACTTTACGTTCGCATGCTCAGAAAAAGTAGACCTAATAGAAGCTTCAAGAGATCAAATTCCTGCATGTTCACACCTTGATCCTTCCCAATCTTCACCAACCCCACGATCTCAATCCCTTCCAACTGGACAAAAGGAAGAACCGATGTGTCGTCTGATGAGAGGGAGGCTCCCTGGGTTCTTTCGGCAAGCACGACAGGGAGACATTGGACAGTTATAATTACCGTCTTGAAGGCACGAGCCAAGCTCGCGAACCCTCCAATTTTCTTCCACGTAGGGTTTACTCAACCACCCCACTATCCCAAAACCCAACACCTTTCTTCACTTCCCTTCCTTCTCCATGGCTTGTGTTGTGTGTATATAATTGAGTCATGGTCCTAACATTCTCTCCACAACACCAACTAATAAGAGCAAAGTCCTAGAACAGAGAAAGTTGTCCCAAATACCAGAATGGCTCGGAACTCTCTTGTGCCCTTTTCCATCTTGATGGTACTGGTGATTTCGAACGGCTTGGTTCAGGAAGCGAGTGCGGCCGGAGAGTGCGGGAGGACCCCCGTCCAATCAGCCGCCGCCAGCTTGAGCCCTTGCCTGGGGGCAGCGAAAAACGCTCGGGCTAAGGTCCCTCCCGCCTGCTGTGCCAAGGTCAACGCTCTCATCCGCACCGCTCCTCGCTGCCTTTGCGCCGTCCTGCTCTCCCCTGTGGCGAAGCAGGCCGGGATCATGCCGGGCACGGCTATCTCGATCCCGAAGAGGTGTAACATTAGGAACAGGCCCGCCGGAAAGAAATGCGGGAGTGAGTATAACCATCCTATACCTAACAATCCACTAAGTAGCCACTTATAATAATCATATATCATCCAAAATTAATGATGTTTTTTTGTCTTCTTTATGTTCCCTTCTTTTATTAACTACAGGATATACTGTCCCGTGAGAGACATGACAAATGCTGAGCCCGGCCCAATCTAGGAGCAGGATGTTGGTCAAAGTACTGGCTTGAGAAAGCTAGGGATTTGCTAAATAAAATTTGCCAATGTAAAAGGGTCATTCTCTGTTCAATGGGCCCAGGCCCATTTATGGCATTATCTATGGTAACTAATAATTATGTAATTTGATGGAGCTGCACCACTGGAGCAGTTAGCTCATTGTATTATCCCTTAATAAAAAATCGTTTTTCCATAATATTTCCTTTCTTGGTTCTCAATCAACAGAAAATCTGTAATTTGATTTTTTGGCCTAGAATTTGCTCTTCCCTTAGCGTACTAATAATTGTTCATTTAAAATTGTTTTAGATATATGGAGAGAAAATAAATGTGTATAGATAGGAACTTGTTTAGGCAAAAATATGTAGGGACAACGTCCAATATTTGATTTGGTCCTTGAGCTTTGATTCTGGCCAATTTGGTCCTTGTTCTCTTTCAATGACATCAATTTCGTTTTTGAAATCAATTTAGTCCCTCGATCCTTAAACGGCCACTGATGAGGGCTGTGGCCCTCGCCAAGATCAGACGAAGGTTGATTGGCCCTCATGAGGTACTTTCGACACAACCACGTAAGGTCGCTCTATCACCTGCTCCTAGCAAGGGCCTAAGTAGCACCGATACGAATAGTTTACATGTAACAGGACACAATACGACATAACACTGACACATTATTCTTCAAAAAGTAAAAAATTCCAACACGTTGGAACATGTATATATTAATGTATATTTTTATATATACAAAATAAATTATCACGTATATAGAAAAATATTGAATTTTTTTCTTCTTCTTCGACCCATAATTCATAGATGTGCTTAAAATTAACATAATGCATGTCAAAATGGCGTGTCAGGATGCTGAATTCACTTAGAGAGTGTCGAACACGATATGACATGACACGGAAGCTTTCGGAGAGTGTCGGTGCTTCCTAGGCGAGGGCTTGCTAACAAAGCTAGGATAGCGCCCTGCAGCCTTTTCCGGAACCTGTGCAATGTGCATCCTTTTTTTTTTTTTTTTGGGTCACGTTTTGTTCTTTATCTTTTGTCCCTATGTTTTTGCCCTTATTTCTTTTTTCAAGTTTTAATATGTGGGTAATGGCGCGTACAGTCACAGCAGCAAAGGCGAGTCATATGCATGGCTGACTTGAATTGTCGTGTCAAATGCCAATCGGATCAAATTGATTTCAAGAATTAAATTGATTTCATTAAGAGAGCACAAGGGCCAATTTGGCCACAATCAAAATTCAAGAACCAAAGTGAGCATTGGATAAGAATATAAGAACAATTTTTGACATTGTCCTCAAATTGCACTGATGGAATTAGTACTAGCAAAAGAGCGAGCGCATGTATATATTTGTCTAAGGAAAAAAAAAAAATGTTTTAAGTAAGTGGAGAGGCAACAAATGCATTTAAGAACCAGTTTAGGAAATAAATTTATATACGGCCTATGTATACTAAGAGAACTTGTCCATTCTGTCACAACATATCAGTATCATTTGTCTTAGCATAAGGCGCGGGGTCTAATGAAATTTTTGGATAAAAGCGTGAGCCTTTAAAGGCTAAAATGTCTGCTGTGCAAATTATTATTGGTAAATTATGTGAATAATTGGAATTTGAAAATAATTAAATGCAAACAAAAGTTGATAATTTCCTATAAGAACTAGGAAATTTAACATCTTTCTAACTTTAACCAATAACTTTGTATAGTATTGGAAGGTTGGTAATTGCAAACAATCAGATAACATTTGTAAAATGACTTAAACAAGGCCTGGTAATTTCCTAGGAGAGTTAATAAAATTTAATAGTTCGTATGCTCCAAAATTAAATATTGGTAAATTACTAACACCATTGTTAGTTTTGAAATAATCAAACAAATGTTGGTAATTTACTCAAATAAGAGTCAGTAAAGTTAGAATTAGTGGGTAATTTAACCCAGAAAACTCGATTTATCTCCCAAATGAAGACTGGTAGTTTTAGATAAGAGTGTAATTTAAAGCATCCATGACTTTTACAACAAGTCTTAGTAAAATACTGGAGCAATCAGTAATTTTGAAACACCGAGTACAACATCTTTATTACTTGAAGCTTCAATAGCAATCTTCCATCATGAAGAAAGGAACTATCAGCTCCATAGTCGCCGGAATTGGATAAGTGAGTCTGCACTCTCGTGAAGGTTATCGCCTGCAACTCACAAAAGTGACGACAAATGCTAAAAAGTGTCAGTGACATCTATCAACAAATTAAATGGGCACGAGGATTACAAAACATGGATCATGAAGGACCTCTTATTTGCATGGTTGGAATCGAAAAGCTCTCTTGAACCAAAGCATGGTAATCATCACCACGATCCACGATTTCTCGATAATCCTATCCACCGCCCGGAAATAGGAGATCCTCCAAGTTTGCTTGAAATGTAATATGCCACAGAATCCCAAAAATGCCGCCATGAAACCCGGTCCCAATCCTAAATAAAACCAAACAACGATGGAGTCGCTTTCATCAGACTCGTCTTCGTTCATATCGTGACCACATCGTCTGTCCGTATCATTATGCTCATCTCCCGGACAAGCTTTTAGAAGAGGAGCTCCGCAAAGCCCATCGTTGCCGCGATAAACAGATTGAGCGTCCAGAGTGCTTAACTGGTTGCCTGATGGAACGTGACCGGATAGATTGTTGAAGGAAAGATCCATTCGGCTTAGAAAGTTTAGATTGGATAAGCTAGGAGGGACTTCACCTAATAGCTTATTACTGGAAAGATCAAGCGATTCCAAATATCTCAAGTTGCCAATATCCAAAGGGATTTTTCCGATCAGGTTATTTCGGGAGAGGTTCAAATTCTGAAGTCGAGCAATCCTCGTTAGCCCTTCCGGTATTTGTCCTTCTAAAGCGTTGCTTGAAAGGTCAATGGAAAACAAATATCGGAGTGTGCTGGTGAATTCTCGGCTTGTTCCTTTCATATGAACCATGATGTGAAGCCACCACCTCCACCCATATGCCCAAGGCGACGGAGTAAAATCAGAGTTGGCCCACATCTGCGCGAAGTTGCTAAAACAAAGAGGAATGTCTCCGGAGAGGTTGTTATGCGCTAGGCTTAAATAATGGAGATAAGGAAGTTGACATAACTGCAAAGGAATCTCCCCGGTGAAGTAATTTCTCCCAAGATCGATTACCTCAAGTTCTTTAAAGGTAAATGGAGGTATTTTTCCAGTGAATAGATTGTCACTGAGATCGAGAATAAACAAGTCCAGCTTCTGTAAGCATTCTGGAAGCACTCCACTCAAGCTATTTTTATGTAGGCCTAGATATAGCAAGTGCTCCAAATCGCATAGAGAGCTTGGAATATGACCATTTAACTTGTTGTCTCCCAATGAAACCCAATGCAAAAAATGTAGCGATTTCCCCCAACATGGCGGAAATCTCCCAGTCAGTTGGTTCTTAGAGAGATCAAGATAAAGTAATTCATGTAACATGCATAATGAATTTGAAATGTCGCCAGTGAGGTTATTTCCAGAAAGTGTCACACGCCATAATCCTGATGTCTTTTTCCCAATAATCCCAGATATATTGCCTCTAAGCATATTGTCTGAGAGATCTAGATCCGTAATGTTAGATAAAATATCAGGTAGCCAATGGGGAACCTCACTTGAGATGCTAGCATTTGACATGTGCAACTCCGAAATGTTCCTTTGAGTTCGTAGCCAGTTTGGGAATTCTGGTCCCACTTTGCAACTTGACAAGTAAATGTAATTTATCTGGAAAGGAGGAACCCATGATACGCTAACATCTATAACAAGCTTATTTGACTCTAAACTCAACAAGGCCAAGCTGGTAAGATTTGCCAAATGAAATTCGTTGACAACTCCATCCAATCGATTATAACCAAAGTCCATCAACTTTAGATTGAATAGTTGCCCAATAGTTTCTGGAATGCCCCCACTCAAATTGTTATGAGAGAGGTTCAAATATTCCAAAGATGATAATTGACCCACAACGGCAGGAATGCGACCTGAAAAACGAGTTAGATGAAGGAATAAGGGATTCGAGATCTTTGAAATTTCCAAATCGATTGGGTAGATGACCACTGAAATTGTTGGAGCTAAGGTCTAACAACTTCAGATGCTTCAACTCACCAAGAGCACGATGTATCTTACCTCCAAGACTGCAATTATACAAATTGAGCTTCGAGACGTGACCGGTCCTCTTGTTGCATACGACTCCGTCCCACTCGCAACAATGCTCGCTGGTCCATGATGACATACATCTCAAAGGATCGGTAAGATCCTGCTTGAACTTCAGAAGAGCCTCGCTCTCCGTAACAAGGCAGCTTACATTTGTCAAGGCATTGGAGTGACTGAATTCAAAGGCTCGTATGACATAGAGTGCATGCAAAAGTATAGGCGCGAAGTAAAGGTAGAAGTAGGACGCCATTGTTATTTAAAATGAAACCTGAGAAGCTCCATTTATAATGGCAAAACGAGGCTTCCTTCAAGAAATATTATCTTTCTCTAGCTCATCATCATCGTCTGGTCGCCGACCCCGTGAAGCGACTTTAAGGTTCCAAGTCGTGCACAACTTGCAAGACGCGTTAAATGGTCAAGATATCAAGGAAGGAAACTGTTTGGGCACGACCAAAGAAAACTTCGGATGAAAGCTGTCATAGAAATGTTTTTTTTACTTTTCTTCATGTTGTGAGTTGCGAGGGGGGAAAATGAGTGTTCTGTCCATCATAAGTAATTTTCTATTCCCGTTTTCCTTTTCTTATGGCCGCCGCAAGATAACTAGCCAATAAAACAGATTTGCATTATCGACAACATGTCCAAATATGTTTTGTGGATGATGAAATACTTTTCGTTCAATCATTTTTTAAGTGATTGATTTTAAAAAATATTTTTTAAATAATTTTTTTGTGAATAAAAAAAACTCTAAATAAGAACGAATTCTCGTCAATTTTATTTTTGTTTCTGTTTACACCACAAATCATAAGCCACCATCCTCTTTCATATGGAACTTGTGGGAGGCCACAAAATGTTATATGGGGAGGGAAGGAGGCATCAAAGCAAACTTCGGCCTACGCCAAAGCTATCTTCATTTCCTTTTCCTGAATTTCAGAACAGCTTCTCGCTCTCTCTACTAATACAACTTACATTAGTTGGAGCTTTTGAAAGACAATTTTAATGCTGGAATAACACAAAGTGCACAGAAGAGCTTAGGCTCAAACTAGAAGCTAGGGGATAATTACCAAAAGAGTCCTAAACGCATTGAATATAGATTCAATTAAGTCCTCAACATTTTAATTCGGTCAATTTAGTTTTAAATCATTTGAAAATTTGCCAAGATAGTCCTTCTGACTAATTTTGACTGGAAAATATTGATGTTAGACCCCGATGCCGCGGGCGTGGCACGCTCGGAGAAGATAAGTGGTGTGTGTGTGGAGAAAAAGTCTCCACCCAAAGCCTTTTCTGCCCTCCTTTTCTCCCATGCCTTAATAAAGTCGGGGTTAGCTTTATAGCATTCACCTAATCTTTCATCTCCTAATTCAAGAAGCATGCGTGGCACTCTCGAGATAAAAACAGCAGCTGCCTCTACCAGTCCACTCTCCGTCTCACGACTACTTAGTTGATCCAGTTGGTAAGATCCCTGGAGATGTAACAATTTAACAATAATCTCTAACCAGCCGACCACAAGAGCTGACCCCCATCACTTCCTTTTTCTTGTTTTACGTGAACCTTTGGTCGTGTATGTAAAGTGAATTGGCCTTCCCTTCAACGTGAACCCTCTGTGATTTTTTTTTTTTTTTTGCTCTCCTAGCTGGCCGAATTCTGCTTTGTGAGCTTTGGTTCGCTGCTCGTCGTATTAAGCTCAATTTCTCACTGTCGACGCAAAAAATGTAAATGCAGAAAAAAATAAATATACAATGCATGGAGAAATATTTTTTTGTGAGAATTAATTCTTAATTTTGTATAATATGAATGAAAAAAAGAAAATCAAAATTTAGATATCAACAATCCCTATTTTTACCCTATCAGAACGGCACAATCGTTAGATTTTGGCTCAAGTAAGGCCCATTTTACATATAAAATATGCATTTTCTTGGACAAAACCAAGAGATTTTTTTTTGTTTTTGTTTTTATAACCAAATGGAAACAAAGAGCGAAATGTTGGAAAATAATGAGCACAACATCTTTATTATTTGAAGGTTCCATAGCAACCTTCCATCATGAAGAAAGGAACTATCATGCTCCATAGCAGTTGCAGGGGCGCATGTCTCCGGAACTGGATAAGTCGATCTGCACCCTCATGAAGGGTATCGCCTGCAATTCACGAAAGCGAGGACAAATGCTAAAAATTGCTAGTGACATCTATCAACAAATTAAATGGGCACAAGGATTACAAAAAACATGGATCATGAACAACCTCTTATTTGCATAACTGGAATTGAAAACCTCTCTTGAACCAAAGCATGGTAATCATCCCCACGATCCACAATTTCTCGATAATCCTATCCGCCACCCGGAAGTAGGAGATCCTCCAAGTTTGCTTGAAATGTAATATGCCACAGAATCCCAAGAATGCCGCTGTGAAACCCGGTCCCAACCCTGAATAAAACCAAACAACAATGGAGTCGCTTTCATCAGACTCATCTTCGTTCATATTGGGACCACCTCGTCTGTCCATATCATTATGCTCATCTCCCGGACAAGCTTTCAAAAGAGGAACTCCGCAAAGCCCATCGTTGCCCCGATAAACGGATTGAGCATCCAGAGTGCTCAACTGATTGCCTGATGGAACATGACCGGACAGATTGTTGAAAGAAAGATCCAATCGGCTTAGAAAATCTAGATTGGATATGCTAGGAGGGACTTCACCTGATAGCTCATTGTTGGATAGGTCAAGCGATTCCAAATATCTCAAGTCGCCAATATCTGAAGGGATTTTTCCGATCAGCTTATTTTGGGAGAGGTTCAAGTTCTGAAGTCGAGCAAGCTTAGTTAGCCCTTCCGGTACTTGTCCTTCTAAAGGGTTGCTTGAAAGGTCAATGGAAAACAAATATGGGAGTGTGCTGGTGAATTCTCGGCTTGCTCCTTTCATATTAACCATAATGGGAAACCAGTACAACCACCTCCACCCATATGTCCAAGGCGACGGGGTAAAATCAGAGTCGGCCCACATCAGCGAGAAGTTGCTAAAACAAGGAGGAATACCTCCGGAGAGGCTGTTATGAGCTAGGCTTAAATACTGGAGATAAGGAAGTTGACATAACTGCAAAGGAATGTCCCCGGCGAAGTAATTTCTCCCAAGATCAATTACCTGAAATGCTTCAGAGGTAAATGGAGGTATTTTTCCAGTGAATAGATTATCACTGAGATCGAGAATACGCAAATCTAGCTTTAGCAAACATTCTGGAAGCGCTCCGTTCAAGCTATTTTTATGTAGGCCTAGATATAGCAATAGCTTCAAATTGCATAGAGAGCTTGGAATCTGACCATTTAACTTGTTGTCTCCCAATGAAATCCATGACAAAAATTGCAGCGAGTTCCCCCAGCACCGCGGAAATCTCCCAGACAGTTGATTCCTAGAGAGATCAATAAAATATAATTCATGTAATGTGCATAATGAATTTGGAATGTCGCCAGTGAGGTTATTTCCAGAAAGTGACACTTGTGATAATATTGGTGTCTTTTTCCCAATAATCCCGGATATGTTGCCTCCGAGCATATTGTTCGAGAGATCTAGATCCGTAATGTTAGATAAAACATCGGGTAGCCAATGGGGAACTCCACCCGAGATGCTAGCATTTGACATGAACAACTTGAAAATGTTCCTCTGAGTTCGGAGCCAGTTTGGGAATTCTGGTCCCACTTTGCAATTTGACAACGAAATGAAACCTATTTGGAAAGAAGGAACCCAAGATGTGCTAACATTGATGACAAGCTCGTTTGACTCTAAACTCAACGCGGTCAAGCTAGAGAGATTTTCCAAATGAAATTCGTTGACAACTCCATCCAATCGATTATAACCAAAGTCCATCACCGACAGATTGGATAGTCGCCCAATACTTTCTGGAATACTCCCACTCAAATTGTTATGGTAGAGATCCAAATTTCTCAAAGATGATAATTGACCCACAGTAGCAGGAATAGGACCTGAAAACGAGTTCAATGAAAGAGCAAGGGATTCTAGATCTTTGAAATTTCCAAATTGATTGGGTAGATGACCACTGAAATTGTTGGAGCTAAGGTCTAACAGTTTCAGATGCTTCAATTCGCCAAGAGCACGATGTATCTTACCTCCAAGACTGCAATTATATAGATCAAGCTTCGAGATGTGACCGGTCCTCTTGTTGCATTCAACTCCTTCCCACTCGCAACAATGCTCGCCGGTCCACGACGACAGATGTCTCAAAGGATCGGTGAGATCCTGCTTGAACTTCAAAAGAGCCTCCCTCTCCACGCCAATGCAGCTTACATTTGTTAAGGCATTGGAATGATTGAACTCGAAGGCTCGAACGAGAGAGAGTGCATGCAAGAGTGTAGGTACGAAGTAAGTGTAGAAGTAGGACGCCATTGTTGTTTAAAATGAAACCTGATAAGTTCCATTTATAATGGCGAAACGACGCTTCCTTAAAAAAAGTTGTCTTTTCTGTTCACAAAAAAAAAAAATAAGGAGGAAATTAACTTCTTTTTAAAGTCCTTCCTCTGGTCGCTAGCCACCTGAAGCGACTTAAAGATTCTAAGTCGTGCGTTGCAAGACGCGTTAAATGGCCAAGACATCTCTGACCCAAAAAAAAAAAAACAGTGGTCAAGGCATAATAAGTTGAAAAACGAAATGTTTTTTGGATTTTTCTTCATGTTGTGAGAGGGGAAAAAAGGAGAGTCTTTGGTCCATCATAAGTTCTTTTCTAATTTTCATTTTCCTTTTTCTTATGCCCGCTGCAAAGTAATTAGCCAAACAAAAAACTGTTTGCATTATCAATATCAACTTATATATAAATATTTTCATGGACAAAGGAATATTATTCGTTTAGTCGTTCTTTTAAGTGATACAAGTAATTGATTTTAGGAAGGTATTTTTTAAGTAGTTCATTTTTCACGGAACAAAAGACCCCGACCAAAAATGAATTCGCATCGATTTTTCGATGCTGTTCCACCACAAATCAGAAGCCACCAACTGTTATTGTTCTTTGTTTAATTGCTAGAGTGATCAATAAATAAAAAGATACTCTCATTCCCTTTTCAGCGAATTTTTCCGAAGTTTATATGATTAAAAAGCTGTCATACTCTATTGTGGCCTCTGTGATGTTCATTGTCTAAATTGGTTACAGCTTAAGCTTAGTACTTGCCGGGGTCTCAAGATTTTCAAAAGTTCACCTTCCCGCCAGTAATTGTCAGAGACATCAAATAGTTTAAGCGATTGAATATCTTTTACAATATCCAACTCAAAACTTAAGTTGCTAAATAACAAAAAGTGTGGCACGACCAATGCTAACTTGGATGATTTTTAATTTTTATAACAATTTCAATTTTTTTTATTTTTTTTATTTTACTAAGGCCGAGCAAACTCATTGGCCTACCCTCTCTACCCACAAGCGAGGGTTGACAACTCTCACCAGCCATTAAGGGAGGGCTCACAGTCTCTTCCCTAAATTTGACGAGGGCCGTGATGCCTTTGTCAAGATTTGGCTATCGCCGAGGCCGCAGATTGGTGGAGAGAAATAACAAAAAATTGCTCACCTCGTCATCGGTTGTTACACATAGGACAACTGCTAGTGCCAAATCTGGCTTGCCAGTGGCCTTAATCATAGGGCTTGATTTTCCTTTTTTAATTATTTAAAAAAGAAATATTGTAGGAAAGCCCCTTTGTAAAAAAAAAATTTTTGCCAAACACTAAGTCGTCCAAAGTTGCTTTTCAAAGTATTTTTTACCAAATGCCATTTGCAATTTTCCAAAACCCCCTAAGCTAAAGGTTAGTTGCATTTTATCAAAACTCATTTTCAAAACCAAACCAAACCAAACGTACCCTAAATCCTTTCCATTTCCTGAAGCGTGATTCAATATTTCCAGGTCAATGCCCACCAAGACCCGTCCGGTCAAGCCATCAAATGCAAACCCTACTTCAAAGTCTTTATATTATTTATTATTTGGTAGTTTAAACCTTTCAACAATCTAACTATAAATTATATTATCTGCCACTGTTGAAAGTTTCTATGTGCAACCAAATTGTAAGTTGTTTGTGCAACCAAATTGTAAGTTGTTCTCATTGTTGGGCTTATAATGTTTTTGTACATGATGGTTGGTGAAGCAATCCCATAGTCATGCTATGACTCGCTCGAAAATCAAACACCGTAGAAACGAATTGTAAACATGTTACTTGCTCAATATCCTTTTCCATTGGGTTAAAATATGGGTTTGCGACCCATTTCACATGCATCACGTGATTCATGGAGCTTGTGCATGAAAACCTTTTTAAGATAGGGGACATCGCATTGCTCTTGAAGAAGGTACTATTTAGCGAGCATGTGCATGAAAAAAGAAGAAAACTTCAATTATTTAAAGAAGGTGCTTTTTCTGTGGATTTGAGTAACTTTAAAACTTAAATTCAAATTATTATCAAATGCCCAATGTTAATCGAATTCTGAATGTGAAGACTAGGTGGATTGCACGTAGATTACCTTGCTATTTTCAATTCAAGGTTTTGTTGATAATATAAAATTACTTTATTCAGTACATATAGCAAGCAATGATGTTTATGAAATTCTTCAAGAAAAGAACAAAAAAAGTCCTAAACATATTCTATTGGTACTAATTGATCAGTCTTAAGCCTTTCAATTAGACTAATTTAGTCCTAAATCTTTTTGCATTAGTATCAATTCAGTTCATCTGACCAATTTTGATCGAAAATCGCTGATGTGAACGCCGGCAGCATCACGTAGAACAGCTAGCGCTGACATGGATGTTTTTTAATAATGTTTTTAAGAAAAATTATTTTTTATTTTTATTTATTTTTTCCTTAAAACTTTGCTTTATCTGGGAAGGGTTGCCGGCTCCCTCACCGGCCAAAGTATAAGTTTAAGGGGAAAAAAAGATTAAAAAAATAATAATTTATTTACAAAAAAAATATTAAAAAATATTCACGTCAACACTAACTATCCTAAGTGGCAATATATGTGTTCATGTTAGCGATTTTCGGTCAAATTGACTAGATAAATTGAAATGGTACCAATGAAAAAAGTTCTAGAACTAAATTGGTTCAATTGAAAAATTTAGGATTGAATTGGTATAAAATGCAATACGTTTAGGACTCTCTTCTCTTTTTCTTTTTCTTTTTTTACTTTTTCGAAATTCTTGTGCAAAAGTGTATTGAGTTGAAATCCCCCACTGAATTTTCTTTACATAGAAAATAGATAAGCTCGGGGCACGTGCCATTCGAATATACCAATTAAAGGGTAATTCATTGATAGTTGCCATGATGGCGCACGGAATTCCTCCAACAATGGAAGACGTTTCGCGTGCTTTCTTATTATTACTTTTTGGATCCACTGCCTTTGGCTCTGAGTTTCAAGTTGGAAGGCCTGAAATATCCTCTTTGCTCGATATTATAAAATTTGAGACTGGGTAAGGAGGTCCAAGTGGAACGGATTCTTGTGATGGAGATGAGTTTAACTCCGGAATATATCTGCTGCACATGCCAGATAATTCCATATGATGAGTTTTACCCCCATGGGCGGAGATGGCGCCCCTCATCAAGCAACGTCTATAGACTTGTATGGTCTTTGCTTCGTAAGAAGAAAGAACACCCGTAATGATCTCGTAGGTGGGAAGCGCAGGTCTTCAACCATAGATATAAAAGCTTAAGCGAAATCTAAGATCGCCCAACACCGCATTAACTCTGAGTGAGGATGTTCATGTCGGTAAAAATTAGCCACTTCTTAAAATGATATATAAAAAAAAAAATTATTAGTGGGAGGGTGTACATGCGTCATTGCACTTTGAACGATAGGCAGTCGTGAACTTCACGATGAAAGTGCGATATGTGTCATAGACTTGACTTGGGTAATCAAGCAAACCATTGTTTGATTACGTGGGTTAGGAGCATCATAAGAATTGACCAGGGAAACTTACTTTTGGACTTTAAAATAATTTTTAAAACTCAGCTAATGTATCGGGCATTCTTTCTAACAAGTGCGTTTTACGTATTTGCAAATCAATTTCTTACTCCTCCTTCATTAGTCCTAATAACATACACCATTCGAATAATAAAGTTCACACCACAATCTATAGTCGCATCACATCGGTTAACGACTGTGTAATTTCAACGAGAATAGCCAAACGTAGATATTAATTTTTTTTAAAAAAAAGCCATAATTGATGCCCTTTTTTTGCCGTAAATCCTATCTATTTCGACGATAATGTAAACAACTATCTTGGTTTGAAGGCTCATATGTTCTGTTCTTTTTGGAAGAAAATGATACTCCTCTCTAACTTTTTTCTTTGCGTATCTGTTCCGAGCTTCTGCTAGTATATAAGACTTGTACCTTAGCTTGAGGCGTAACCAAAAGTGAAAATTCCAAACAAGAAATCAAAGTGGAGCTGTTTTGTCAAAAGACGACCTAAATGGATCTTGTCTCAAATAAAGACATGAACTGATCAACTTAGTCTCAAATAAGGGCCAAAGATCACTAACAGGGGCAATTTTATCCAAAATTCTCTACTTTGACCCAAATTGAAAAAGGCCCCAATCGAAGCAAGAAAACATACGTACCAGTAGCGGCCACGAACGTGAAATTCCTAAAATATTATAAGGTTTTTCAGCCTGTTTTTGTTGCGAACAGTGTTTTGGATTTGAGGTTCAAGTTGGAGAGGCTAGAAACTCTTCTTGTTCCTATTACAAAAATTTGGGACAGGAGGTTGAGGCCCGGGTGGAACGGATATTGGTGATGACAACGAGTTGCCTGCGAAATATGTCTGAGGCAGAAGTCAGTCGATTCGATGTTCTAAAATGACGGAAGGGGAGAGTCACCGGTTCTCTAATTCTTTCCACCATGGCTCGTGATATACTGAATCCACCGACGTCTGTTAAAGGGAGAATCAACCGGTGTTGGAGGTGTACTTGGGAACAGACTGCGGAATTTTTTTTTTTTTTGGGCCAAATACTACTTAACCCAAAATTACATTTCAAATGAAACGTCATTTGCAATTTTCCAAAGTCATTAGGTTAAAGACATTTGCATTTACTTAATGCCCATTTTCAAAACCGAAGTATACGCACCCCAAGAGTGTCATTTCCCATTTTTTTCACTTTATCTGTCTTTGATGCCAGATGTGAGTTCTAATTAATTCTTTGAAGAGAGTAGATTTGTGAAATCAAGATAGACATTTGGAATATTTGAACTATTATTTGTGCGGTATTGAATGTAGAGGCATGCGCTCCATGGAATAGGAGAGAATACCGTAATACGTACTTCATATTACATATGCAACAAGAGTCTAATCTCAACTCTACAGCCATGTGAGACGCTTGAGGATTCTTGAGGATATGAGTTCCTCATCTTAGTGCCCTCACGACTCTAACCTATTCTTGAAATTTTGATTCAATGTTTACTATCCTAGAGTGTTGCCAATGATCATGGATGATTCAATCTAGCGGGACATTTTTAGAAAAGCGAATTGAGTTGAAATTGAGAGTTCTTTTAAGGAAAGAGGAAGATCAATTCGTAACCGATGTCACATTATGATTTTTGTATTCACAGATCGACCCATTGTGATTATATGAGTGTAATCATAATGGTGAATACAATACATATCAAACTCTTGAAGTGATCATGAGAGATATAAATGTGACTGATCGATCTAGGGTATCGCATACTGGATCTATCTAAATTAGAATGCCTAATGTAAGCTGCTATATATTCCTAATAAATGTATGGCGACAATCTCTCAGAGTATGCTAGTCGCACGGATTATTTGCTCAATATGAACTTTGTAGTGAGAAGAGAAATAGAGATGATTAGTCTTTTATAGGCGAGTGGAAGATGTTGGAAAAGATTGCGCTAACTAAGGGCAAAATCAATTCCTGCTTTTATTGCGATAATGGATTGCAATTAAAGGGAATTTATTTCCTATTCAATATGAAGAGAGAGTAGATGGTATATCCCCTTTCACAGAACGTATGTTCATTCATATGATCGACACAAAAAACTTTTTCTCCCAAAAACTCTCTCAGTGAAAAACTCTCTTGAAGGGCAATCGATCAGCAGATCCGGATTGTCTTCTCTCTTGCATTTTTGGGGTTCTTAATCCGTGGCTATCGAGGTATGTTCACTCTACGTGATATACTTCTCCGATCAGTGATTCAAGTTGATCTAGCGCATTTAATTTAGTGTAATCTACTGCGTATATGTACGTATATGTATTGGGATTCGTTCCCTTCATAAATAATGGTAAATTGTTAATACTGCTGTTAGTTTCGAAACAATCAAACAAATGTTCGTAACTTACTCGAATAAGAGTTAGTAAAGTTAAAATTAGTTGGTAACTTAATCCGTAAAGATTCGGTACATCACTAAATCATGACCGCTAGTTTTGTATAAGAGCGTAATTTTGAAGCTTCAGTGACTTTTACAACAAAACTTAGTAAAATACTGAAGCAATCAGTAATTTTTGAAACGATGTGATAAATGTTGATAAGTGGGCTCAAATAAGAGTTGATATTTTTTTATTATGAAAAATTGGTAATTGCTAACACATCTGTAATTTTTGTAGATAATGTTAGTAAATTATTGAACTAAGTAATTTAAGACAATATAGTAACTGTCGGTAGTTTCGTAAAAGTATTGGTAACTTACTAACGTGTTATCAAGTTGCCGATCAAAATTTTATTGCTGACATGTTTGGGTAGTTATCGCTCTTTTCACATGCTACCGGCACAGAATGGTGGACTCGTTCGATTATGGCTCGCATAGGCAGGCTCGTTTTACATATAACATATGCATTTTCTTGAACAAGAACAAGAGATTTTGTTCTTGTTTTTATAACCAAATGGAAAGAAAGAGAGAAGTGTTGGAGAATCATTTGCTCTCTTGATCAAAGCACTGGATGAATGGTTGTTGTCCTCTCATGCAACGACTTGAAGATCCCAAATCGTGCGTGACTTGCAAGTCGCGTTAAATGGTCAAGACATCATGGAAACACTTTGGGCCCGACCAAAGAAAACCTTGGACGAAAGCCGTAGTAGACAATGGAAGCCCTTGAAAAAGAAATGTTTTTTGGACTTTTCTTCATGTTGGTGGGGGCGGTGCAGTGTGCTGTGCATGATAAGTCATTTTATATCCCCATTTTCCCTTTCATATGCCCGCTGCAAGATAATTAGCCAATCAAACAGATTTGCATTATCAACATGTCCAAAAATTATTTTGTGGACAATGAAATACTTTTCGTTCAATCGTTTTTTAAGCGATTGATTTAAAAAAAAAAAGTCGTGAATCAAAAGAATTCTAAACAAGAACGAATTCTCATCAAATTTTTCGTTTATGTTTCCACCACATATCATTAGCCACCAACTGATGCGGGAGTCATGATGAGGAGCAACAGTCCATGAATGGTTTATGAGCTCTTTCTCTTCGATAGGGAACTTGTGGGATGCCACGAAATGTTACTTGGGAAGGCAATAAGCCATCAAAGCAGACTTGGGCCTATGCGAAAGCTATCCTGTTAGAAAGTTGATCTAATTTCTAGAATACTCTAGGATAAACTTTTGTAGAATAGTCTAGAAAGATATGAGTATTTAAGATACTTCTAGAGAATTTCTAGAATATTCCTAGAAGGGTAATGTGTAGAAAAATCTAGAAAAATATGCTCTAGATTTTATAGAAAAGTCTAAAAATGTATCTATCTAGGATGTTCTAGAATTTTCCACTATGGAGGTGGAAGAGGCCTATAAATAGGCCATGAAATACTAGAAAAAAGAAGAAAAAAAAATAACAAAGAGTTCTCATTCTCCCTTTGTAACATTCACAAAACTAATAGAATTTTTCATTTCCATTGTGCTCCATTGTCACCAAATTCACTCACTTATAAAACTAAACACCCTTCCGCAAAATCTAACAGTGGTATCAGAGCAAGGTTTGGTTGGTTTTGGACGTTTGTCCTAACCACCCTATCATAAAAACACCACATGCCCAATGTTGCTTCATCCTCATTTCCCATTCCCATTTTCGATAGGAATAACTACGACTATTGGTGCATCAAAATGACTACGTATTTGATGGCCCAAGATTTATGGGACATTGTGGAGAAAGGTTATGATGCTCCGCGAGAAGGTGCATCTGTTTCGAAAGATCAACTACAAAAGGATGCAAGGGCACTATGTGTTATTCAACAAGCACTCTCAGAAACGGTTTTTTCAAGAATAATTGGAGCAAATACGGCGAACAAAGCTTGGGAGATACTACGAGAAGAATTTCAAGGATCGGACAAGGTACGCACTATTCGGCTTCAAACTCTAAGAAGAGATTTTGAGAATTCTAAGATGAAAGTAAATGAAACCGTTCAAGAATACGTTGGAAAACTAAAAGAACTAATGAATCAAATGAGAGCCTATGGAGATAGAATCACCAATCAGAGGGTTGTAGAGAAAATACTAGTGTCACTTACCCGAAAATACAATCCTATTGTCACAACGATAGAAGCAACTAAGGATTTAACGACCCTAACAGTAAGTGAATTGATTGGCTTTCTAGAAGCACATGAGAAAAGACTGATGGCACAAGATGAAGATTCAGTTGAAAGTGCCTTTTAGTCTAAAATAAACATACGGTCTCATCAATCTAAAATCGGTGGAAGGAGCTCATGGAAAAATAAAAGAGGAGGAGAAACTACTCAAAAGGAGAAGTACCCACCTTGTGGTATCTATAAGAAAAATAATCATTTGGAAAAAGATTGCTGGTTTAGAAATAAACCACAATGTCGCTTTTGTAAAAAATATGGCCACGTAGAAAAAGACTGTCGCTCGAAAATAAATTATCAAGCCAACTATGTTGAAGAAAAAGGAAAAGAAAAGGTGGAAGAAAAGACATATCATTTATTCTATGCAAGCCAAGTGGCAAATGATGAGAAAAATGATCCATGGTATATTGATAGTGGGTGTAGCAATCATATGACAGGAGATGAATCAATATTTACCGATATTGATACGTCGGTAAAAACACAAGTTAGATTGGGCAACGGTGCATTGGTCGATGTGAAAGGAAAAGGGACTATAACCGTTGAAACTAAGAAAGGCCCAAAGCATATTCATGAAGTATATCTAGTACCTAGTCATGCACAAAATCTACTCGGTGTGGACCAAATGATTCAAAATGGGTATTCACTATACTTTAGTGGAGATGTGTGCATTATTACGACAAGTATAAAAATATTATTTCCTCCGTTAAAATGAAAAATATGAATTTTCCTATTCTATGGAACTATGTTAAAGATATGGCCATGAAAGTTCAACTTGATGAGTCATGGCTATAGCATCCAAGATTCGGCCATTTCAACTTTGCTGGGCTGAAAGTTCTCCATCATAAAAATATGATGAGAGATTTTCCAGCAATTTTAGAAATTTCAGAAGTTTGTGAAGGTTGCCTCCTTGGAAAACAACAAAGGCAGTCCTTCCTATCTGAAATTGCATTGAGAGCTAAAAAATCATTGGAACTAGTCCATACGGACGTTTGTGGTCCAATGAGGACCCCACGGCCAGTTAGAATAGATATTTTATTCTATTCATTGACGACTTCACAAGAATGACGTGGGTTTACTTTCTTCGAGAAAAGCGGAAGTTTTCTCAATTTTCAAGAAGTTCAAGAACCACGTCGAGAATCAAAGTGGCCGCAAAATCAAAGTCCTAAGGAGCGACAGAGGCACAGAATACAACTCAAGGGAGTTCAACAAATTCTGTGAAGAGGAAGGAGTTCATCGTCAACTAACTGTTGGTTATGACCCAGAGCAAAATGGAATAGTAGAAAGGAAGAATAGAAAAGTCATGGAGATGGCAAGGTCCAAGCTAAAGGATAAATGCCTTCCCAACTCGTTTTGGGCAGAAGCAGTCTATACGGTTGTATACATCTTAAATAGATGTCCAACTAGAGCTGTTCAAAACAAAACTCCAGTTGAAGCATGGAGTAGACGGAAGCCTTCAGCAAAACATCTCAAAGTGTTTGGTTGCATATGCTATGTTCACATTCCATCTCAAAAGAGAAGCAAGCTCGATGAGAAGACAGAAAAGGGAATCTTCCTTGGCTACAGTGATCAATCAAAAGGTTATCGCATCTACAACCTAAGAACTAAGAAGCTCATGATTAGTCGAGACGTTGAGTTCGATGAGAATGCCACCTGGAACTGGGAGAACAAGAAGATCAAGAAGAAGTATGTCATCTTGTCTGACACACCACCTGCTCGTGAGGAGTCAACAACACAAAAAGAATGTGAAGCATCAGACTCCACCACTCACGATGTAACGCCACCATCTTCTCCGAGAGCAACAGAAGAAGAATCTACTCGAGAATCTCCAATAATGCGAGTAAAATCCCTTAGAAGAATTTATGACACATGCAACTTTGCTGCTTTAGAACCAGAAAACTATGAAGAAGCATCCAAAGAAGAAGTTTGGATAAAAGCCATGGAGGAAGAGATCAAGATGATCAAGAAAAATGAAACTTAGGAGCTCGTCAATCATCCCGAAGACAAAGAGATCATTGGCGTCAAGTGGGTCTACAAGACGAAGCTCAATGCAGATAGTTCAATCCAGAAGCATAAAGCAAGGCTTATGGCGAAGGGATATTTGCAACAACCACGTATCGACTACACTGAAACTTTTGCTCCCGTTGCTCGTCTAGATACTATCCGTGCTCTTATAGCACTAGCAGTACAAAAAGAATGGAAAATCCATCAATTAGATGTAAAGTCAGCATTCTTAAATAGATATCTTCAAGAAGAAATTTATGTGGAACAACCATAACGCTTTGTCGTTAAAGGCCAAGAAGGAAAAGTTCTAAAGCTCAAGAAGGCCCTCTACGAGTTAAAGCAAGCACCACGAGCATGGTATAGCCGAATTGATGAATACTTCACCAAGCAAGGATTCAGGAGGAGCAAAGTGAGCCAACGCTCTACATCAAGACCCAAGGTGAGTCTAACACTCTCATTGTCTCTCTATATGTGGATGATCTTATATATACAGGGAACAATGAGAAGATGATTCGAGAATTTAAAGAAGAAATGATGAAGACATTCGAGATGACAGACTTGGGCTTGATGCACTATTTTCTCGGCATTGTGATCGACCAAAATAAAGGAGTTTTTATCTCACAAAAGAAATATGCCGAGAACCTCCTAAAGAAATTCAAGATGAATTACTGCAAAACAGTTGCAACACCACTAGTGACAAATGAGAAGCTATTGAAGGAAGATGGAGCAGAAAAAGTAGACGCATCTCTCTATAGAAGTGTCGTTAGTAGTCTACTATATCTCACTGCTACACGACCAGACATCATGTATGCGACAAGTTTACTATCACGATTCATGCAGAGTTCGAGTCAAATTCACCTTGGAGCAGCCAAAAGAATTCTGTGATAATTACGAGGAATTACAAATTATGGCATTTCATATCAGCCAAGTGCAACGGCCAAACTCATTGGTTACACCGACAGTGATTGGGCAGGTTCTGCTGATGATAGGAGGAGTACTACTGGCTATGCATTCACATTGAGTTATGGAATATTCTCATGGACATCCAAAAAACAAGACTCGGTGGCACAATCTACTGCGGAGGCTAAATACGTCGCGGCTGCTATAACTACCAGTCAAGCAATATGGCTTCGAAGAATTCTAGAAGACCTTGGAGAAAAACAAACAAAATCAACTCCAATATTTTGCGACAACAAATTGGCAATAGCTATATCCAAGAATCCCATCTTTCATGGAAGAACTAAACATATCAACGTTAAATATCACTTCATTCGAGAAGTGCAAAGCAATGGAGAGATCGAGCTCCAATATTGCAAGACTGAAGATCAAGTTGCGGACATATTCACCAAAGCACTGCCGCCAACAAAGTTCGAGGCACTACGGAGCATGCTTAGAGTATCACAAAATTGGATCAAGGAGGAGTATTAGAAAGTTGATCCAATTTCTAGAATATTCTAGGATAAACTTTTGTACAATAGTCCTTTACCAAAAAAAACTTTTGTAGAATAGTCTAGAAAGATATGAGTATTTAAGATACTTTCAAAGAATTTTTAGAATATTCCTAGAAGAGTAATGTGTAGAAAAATCTAGAAAAATATGCTCTAGATTTTATAGAAAAGTCTAGAAATGTGTCTATCTATGATGTTCTAGAATTTTCCACTATGGAGGTGGAAGAGGCCTATTGAAGTACTAGAAAAAAGAAGAAGAAAAACAACAAAGAGCTCTCCTTCTCCTTTGTAACATTCACAAAACTAATAAAAGTTTTTCATTTCCATTGTGCTCCCTTATCACCAAATTCACTCACTTATAAAACTAAACACCCTTCCGCAAAATCTAACATATCCTCATGTCCTTTTCCCGACTTTCAGAAAACCCTAGATTCACCCACGATAAAGTTAGCCATTCGATAAAACTTTTGATATCTTTTGACAAGTCTTACTGCTGAGGGTCACAACCTCCTGCATCATCTATACCTCTTAAGTCCTACGTATCATGGGCACGTGGAAAATTTTTAGGTGGCTCCGTCCTAAATGATGGCTTTATATATTCTTCTTTGCAAGAAGATTCAAAGTATCCACGAGCGAAAAGGAAGAAGAGCACTCACAAAGTCCAGATAATCATTTCCATATTTGAATTTTTTTCTTAAAAAAAATTAAGAACATTCTTCTTAAGCAAATCCAAAACACTCACCTTCATCAGAAAGCAGTATCATCAAAATTGTAAAACTGCATATGTCTTTCAAATTCATGATGAAATTCGAAAGTTGCTGTCTAAAAAATGTCGAGAAGATCAATGGGGTGGGGAACATTCCAAATTGCCCACCGAAGATCGGTGGAGGCATCTCACTAGAGCAGTCATCACAAGTGAAGCTGATCATGTCTCCCGCATGGCCAATTTTGTTGGTCTATCTCTATGGTCTATCGTGCACAACGTGTTTCGGTGTATTTCAATTGTCGGAGCGGAAAGCTAAATATTATGCCGAGATCAGTCGAACGATTGAGATTTACGGCATTTCGTTACGACGGTAAAAGATTGCAAGGCCACGGATGCTCACGGGAAACCATAGACTCGCCCAGGATGAAGTTGGTCTTTTGATAAACGTTTTGAAATCTTTTGAAGAGTCTTGCTGCTGTGGTCACATTCTCAAACATCATATGTACCTCCTAAGTCCTAAGTATCACGGCTCGTGGTGGAATATTATGAGCCACCGGGGTTGAAGCAAAGCTCCAAACAAAGAGGTTGGTTTATGTCAAGTCAAACGAAAGTAGTGTTTCTCTTGTTAAGCTCATGTTTGATGTGACTATAAATGCCCCACTCTTCCACTTAAATGAGCTTTTTGGAGGAAATAAAGGAAAAGAAAAAAGAAAAAGGCTTTACCTAGAAAATCTTGTATTCTATTTGCTTTCATGTCCAAAATAATAATAAAATAAAGAGTCTAGATTTAAGATTGGACAAGACAATTTCAAATAAAAGCCTGCCAAATATTCCAGCCAGTCAAGGACATTTTCATCCAAAGATAATTTAAATGTAAAATTACATATTTATTTAGTTTCTTCTTTCTCATTTCTCTTTTTTCTTTGTTGTGACCGATTAAGGCCAGGCGACCCTTGCTGACCACTAGCAAAGTTCATGGCCCTCGGCCAAGTTCTCGCTAGATTTAGGTGAGGGTCGCCTAGCTTAGAGCCTCGCCAACCACTGCCGAAGTCAAATCTTGCCTGTGGCCGTCGAGGTCGGCTTCACCCTAGCAAGGCAAGGGTAGCCTCACCAAATCGGGTGAGGCTGACCCTCAACTGACTCTTTTTGGGCATCGCCTAAGACCAACTATTAGAAAAAGGAAATATAAATATAAATATAAAACAAAAAGGAAAATGAAAAAATTTGTTACCGGCTGCAAGATTTGGTGGGCAAATAAGGTAGGATCCTTCTTTGAAAATAGTATGACCATTTCATGCCCTTATTTAAAATAGGGTTAATACCATGAAAAATCTCAAATCAGTATACTTGCGAGGGTAAAAATTATTACAGTCGTATTAGTTTAGAATTTTTTATGGTCAGAAAAATTAATTTTGGATAAATTTATCATAGAAGTACCAGTTTGGGATTGTTGGCGGTCAAAAAAATAGTTTTAGATAGATTTATCACAGATGTACTAGTTTAAGGTTGTTTACTGTAAAAAAAAATAATATGAGGTAAATTTATCAAAGAATAACAGTTTGATATTTTTGGCATTCAAAAAAAAATAATTTAGAGTTAATTTGTCACGAGTGTACCAGTTTGAGATTTTTTGTAGTCAAAAAAATAATTTGAAATAAATTTATCACAAATGTGTCAGTTTAAAATTTTCCGTGCTATTAACCCTTTAAAATAATGTCCACTTTGAGCCCTCTTTTAAGGAAAGGACGGCACTTCGAACTCTTATTTGGGATTTCCCCAATCATGTGACTTGACTTTTATTTACGTAGGATGTAGTTATTATTAATATATAGTTTTGCATATAACACTTCTCATAATTTTCCCAAACATTCCCTTTCCAAATTTCTAAAAAATTATATAACATTGCTCTTCTTGGGCAAATCCAAATAAACACCTTAATCAAAAACCAGTCTCACCCCAACAATAAAACGGCACATGCCTTTTAAAATTCATAATAGAACTCGAAAGATCTCTCGTCCAAAACAATTCTCACACTCCAAAAGAACATAACCAAGATAAACTTATGAGGAAATTATGGTCCTATTTAGGCTCCCACAATCGCAAGATCACACATTATCACGTATTAGGACTTTGGCTTTAAAACAAAAACAAAAAAAAAATTTGGTCGGACGTCGCGGCGCACGTGATCGAAATAATTAGACACGCGACACGAGTTGGATTGTCATTGGGTATTGAAATGACTCGTCAAGACTTAGGCTCGCGCACTTGACGTGCTCCCTGACTGTTTGGTGCGCATTTTTTGCATGGAAGCATTAGTGGGGTGATTCCGATCGCCCAGTTAGTAGTGTTTGTGGTGGGAAGCCTGTCTGGTGCGCATTTTTTTCCTAGGACACGAAGGGACGCCATTGCAAGAGTGGAAAGGGAGCTCAAGCAAAGAGAGTCGTCTCAAAAAACCTGTCACGTCCACGAAATCACGCGACGAGAAAGCGGGTGCTGTCAGCTTGGGTGGGGGTGGGGTGTGTGTGGGGGGTGTGGAGATGCCCATGAGTCAACCGGTCAGACCGCGCGAGCCGGCGGCCGCTCTCGAGATCGAGGCTGATACGGCTCGCAGCAACGGCCGTCGCGGCCCGTCGAGTCATCACCGTCTGGACAAGGTACTCTGAGCGTGTGCGCTGACACTTTACTTGAATATGGATGCTTTTGTCTTGTCTCGTCCTGTCTGTGTGGCAAAATAGAGAGCTCGAGTTTTTCGGGTTCTAAGTGGGATTGCCGTGGAGAAAGATGAGGTCTTTGTGATTCTTCATCGTTCATTGTCGATTGTGAATGCTCTGGGTTCTGACTGTCGCGATCAGCTGGGTCGGGCTGAGCTCCGTTTTGTTTTTCATTTTTGTTGTGCTTTCCAAATGCATGTTAGCTGTATGGCTAAAAGACGTCAAGCATATTTGTGGGCAATCTTCCTCTTTGCGGACAAGGGGCATGACATCTGTATTTGCCCATCAAAGAGACTACGAAATATTACCTACGAAAAATAAGCAGAATAACCAGATCAGAGAGTGTTAAGAACTGGAAACTCGGACTTCAAGCTCAGGTATCATGGGGAACAACTGTTTGTGCAGAAAAAATCAATTGCTTGTGTATCAATCATGACACTGTTTGCTGTGCAACAGCTAATGAGCATGTAACGATGTCTTTGACCACGAAAGTTGCTGCGATTGAAACTTGTTTACGTGGTTTCTGCTTCCGGATTTTCATCTTCTATATATTTTGGATTTTGTTTTTGCACCCTTTGAATTATACCTTAACAATTTTAAGATCAGTCATATGTTCTGAGTAAAGAAAGTGCTTGAAACAGGGGAAGGGAAGATGGGCTACTCTGATACTTGCCTACAAGACACTTGGGGTCGTGTTTGGAGGCCTAGTAACATCTCCCCTATATGTGTACCCATCAATGCCGTTAAAGTCTCCAACAGAAGAAGACTACTTGGGGATCTACAGTATCATGTTTTGGACACTCACCCTCGTTGGTGTTGTAAAGTACGCTGGAATAGCTCTCAAAGCTGACGATCAAGGCGAAGGTCAACACGAGAACCTGATAAAGTTTTCTATTTACGTTGATTCACTTTCTGGGTTGGTGCATTGTATTCATTTCATACAGTTGCTTTGCTAATCGTACTGGTTCCCATGTACCTCTAGTCCACTCTGTTTAGCTCCTTCTACATACACCATGGCACATTATTCCATGTTTTTAACACCAGTCTAGTCGAAGAAGTGGTTATCCAGAGTTCTGCATGCAGTTTTTCGCTCAAGAATTTAAAGTTGGTGACATGAACCGCAAAGGCTTGAAAGCTCTACTGGAGTAGTTCTCTCTCTTGAAATGCTAGGTTTGTACAGGAGTCGCTCTTTGTTTTTTGGGAGAGCCAGGTAAAGTAGTTTCTTTCATGGTTCTACTCGAGTTTTTGCTAAAAGTACGCTACTGCATAGACAGAATGAAAATTGGGGCAGGAGCGACGCTTGAAGGGAGGTTTCTTGAAATTGAAAATAGTAGAACAATTTAGAAATTCTGTGACCCCCAAAATGGTATTTCCAACAGAAGTTTACTTTACAGTGTCCTAGAGCATCGTGGTTTAAGCTGTTAACGAGGCTGAGTAGTTCAGAATCACTCCATGAGTCATACAATTATTGTTTGGAAACAAATTGGATCTTTCTCGTGGTCATTAAACGATGGAATCCTTTTCTTATGGAGTGTCTATATTGTCAAAGAGGAAATGAAAAGAAAATATTACAGGAAGTTTTAGAGAGGAATTACACTGTTTCATGGAGAAGCTCGAAAACCCCTTTGTTGTATGATTTCATATACGCAGTAAGGTGTGACCAAGGAGGCTTGACTATGAATCTGTGTGCGCAGACAGCCTCTCTCTCGCTCTCCGTTGGTTTCCCTTCCCGTTCCTGACATGATACTGTTTTCTTCGCTGGCTCATATTCACAATAATGTTTGAGCAGAAGAGATGCACAAACTTATTAGCCTGAGGGAACCGCAGAAGCTTATTGACCGTTAACTTAATCTCTGCAGTATACCTGCTCCTAAAACATTTACAAAATTTAAAATGACATTCCAGTATGTTTTTTCAAGTGTCGGACAACTTAATGAATTTCTAATGAAGTACTTTCAACGTGGCAATGGCTATGAGGTGTGTGATGAGGTTCAGTTCTCTTCAATATGACCTTTTGACCTTTCTGACGGTTTTTTGGAAATTTAAATTCATTGCTCTCTTATAATTATGACCTGTTATGTTTTTGGATGATGAAGACAACTGATATTGCAGGTGGGACGTTTGCATTGTACTCGTTGCTATGTAGGAAAATGGATGTTGGCATCCTCCATTCCAAACGTGCAGAATCAAACTCTGGTTTTCTACGTCATGGCCTGCCTGAGGGAACTGAAAAGCAAAGTTGGCTTGGAAAATTCTTTGAACAGAGCATAGTTGCGAGGAGGGTACTGCTTTTTATTTCTATGTTGGGGATGTGCATGCTAATTGGTGATGGTATCCTTACCCCTGCAATTTCAGGTTAGTCACCATGCCATTTTTTCCCTTTGCTGAGATTCCTGTTCGGGGTTTTGAGTTTTTGATTTGTTATATTTGTTAATAGTGTTATCGGCAATGGATGGAGTACGAGCACCTTTTCCTTCTGTCAGCAAATGTAAGAATCAACTACTATCCATGTTATTTTACTTTTTTCAAGGTGGGAAATTGTTAAGCCCATAAGTTCCGCGTTAAGTTTAAAGTGAATAAAAAGAGAATCCAGCATTCGTAGGTTTACAGATGTTAACTTTTCTTTTTCAGCTTTGGTGGAAGCACTCTCTGCAATAGTTCTAATCGTTCTATTCCTACTGCAAAAGTTCGGTACATCTAAAGTGAGTTTCCTCTTTTCTCCCATCATGGGAGCATGGACGTTGACCACTCCACTTGTAGGAATTTACAGCATCATAAAGCATTATCCGAGTATACTCAAGGCCGTGTCACCACACTACGTTGTCCATTTCTTCTGGAGAAATGGCAAGGAAGGTTGGCTATCACTTGGTGGAACTGTGCTTTGTATTACAGGTGAGCTCAATGTTATTTCACATTACACGAGCTCCAAGACTGACAGGATCGCCCTTACCCAAAAAAAGACTGACAGGATCGCATTTTTGTGACTTGAATAGAAGTATGGATCCTTTTCCATTTGAACTGTTGCACATGGTAAGTATAGGAGTCATGGAAATTTAGACTATGATTTTTATGGGTACTTCCAAGTTGTCAGGTTTTATGAGGGCATTTATTTAATTCTGAGGATTTTGTCATTTTTGCTGCTGTATTTTAAATGTCGCTTTAAAGAATAATTCGTGAGTCATTTGCCTGTTCCTGCAATTTACTTTGAGCTATAAACTTTGATAGGCTAAAGGAGGTTTACTGATACATTGCCCTGATGGATTACTTAGTGTCTTAGTGTTTACCTTTTAAATTTTGCCACTGTTCTATATTATGTACAAAGATGAATTATGTCACGACACATCTGAAATACCTACTCCAATTTGTGTTCCCGTAGTTAGTCTCTCTCTCTCTCTCTCTCTCTCTCTCTCTCTCTCTCTCTCTCTCTCTCTCTCTCTCTCTCTCTCTCTCTCTCTCTCTCTCTCTCTCTCTTCTCCAGTAATGCGACTGATTGGACTGGACCATAGTGGATTCAAACTTGCTCTCAGTACCCATTGATGCCTAATAATGAACTAAGCTCATGTTGCGAATGTGCATTAAGATAAACTCGTGCTTATAATATCAGGTTCAGAAGCTCTGTTTGCTGATCTTGGTCATTTCGATCGGACTTCTATCCAGGTGAACCTTCCTCTCCCAAGATCTTAGTGTTGATTCCTTTACAACGTACCAGTCTAATGCCTCTTTTCCTCGACAGATAGCATTTCTATGTACGATATATCCGTCACTGGTACTAACATATGCTGGCCAGACTGCGTACTTAATTCGTCATCCTAATGATCACGAGGATGGGTTTTACAAGTTCATTCCAGGATCTATATACTGGCCAATGTTTGTTGTTGCCACACTTGCAGCAATTGTTGCGAGCCAGTCGTTAATATCAGCTACCTTTTCTCTAGTTAAGCAATCTGTAGTACTTGATTATTTTCCTCGAGTAAAGGTGATTCATACTTCCCCCAACAAAGAAGGCGAAGTTTACTCTCCAGAAATTAATTACATCCTCATGATCCTCTGTGTTGCTGTCATTCTTATTTTTGGAGATGGAAAAGATATTGGCAATGCTTTTGGTGGGTATATCATATCCTGAATTCTACATGATACAGCAACCATTTTAGGATGCTATTGCTGCATTAATGCCTTCTTTTCCCCAAAATTTCTGCGTATGACCACCGGAATAAAGAAGATATATTGTGACGATCTGCTTGGAGTTTAGCTTTTCTTGCTTTTGGTATTTGAGATTTGAGATTTGAGATTTATTTCGTACTAAACACCTCTATTTTTTAAATATGTATTTATGGAAATTTAAGGTCACCCAAGGTAGTATGGTAGTTTTTCAGAATCTGTCAGACTAAGAATAATGGTTTTTAGTTTTGGCCGAAAATTAAATAAGTACTTTCTAACCTCGATACTTCCAATCTTTCTATAAAGGTTTTGAAGGCAAGAGGCTGAATATGAAATATGCTTAAGCGAGGTGCAATAGCGTACTGAATAAAATCTCTTTACACAGTTAACCCAATCAAGTAATCATAATTTCGTTATTGAAAGTAAGTGTTGGCACTCCATGAAAAAGTTTATCATAGTATAAATGACATTGTTTTTCTTTGGGTACATTTGATAATCATATGGAAAGACTTCACTAAAACCAAAGCGTTTCTTGCAGGTGTTGTTGTCAGTCTAGTCATGCTCATCACCACAATCCTCTTAACCCTGGTTATGATCATGATTTGGAGAACTCCCATAGCGCTGGTTGCGCTTTATTTCTGTGTATTCTTTGTGATGGAAGGTGTCTATGTCAGCGCTGTTTTCACAAAAATTCCTGAGGGTGGATGGATTCCTTTTGCCATATCTATTATTCTTGCCTTTATCATGTTTGGTTGGTTCTATGGAAGGCAGAGAAAGATGGAGTATGAGCTGACGCATAAGATAAACCTCGACAGGCTTGAGACATTATTGTCTGAGCCTGGTATACAAAGGGTTCCTGGATTATGCTTCTTTTACACCAATATCCAAGATGGGCTTACTCCCGTTCTCGGTCATTACATAAAGAACATGAGATCTCTTCACAAAGTCACTGTATTTACTACTCTAAGATACTCATTGGTTCCGAAGGTCGCTCCACATGAGAGAATTGTTGTAAATAAACTGGGCCTCAAAGGAGTTTATCGATGTGTGATTCAGTATGGATATGCAGATTCACTTAATCATGAAGGAGACGACTTGGTCACTCAAGTTACCAATGCGCTGATTGCACACTTACGAACTTGCTCGAGTTTCTCATTGCCTGGCTCGCGAGAGGAAGTGTATCAAGAAGTCGCTTACATAGAAGAGGCTAAGCTTGCCGGTGTCATGCACATACGAGGGAAGACTAGGTTTTACATAAGCGATAGCTGTGGCTGGTTCGATAGGATTCTGCTTGGCTTCTATGAAGTCTTGCACAATAATTGCAGGTCCGCACTGCCTGCTTTGGAGGTGCCACTGCCACAGCGTATTGAGGTTGGAATGCTTTACGAGGCATGAAAGGTGATGCATCGGTGCTAGTGGCTATGTATCCAGCTTGGTAGAAGGGGCTAAGCTTGCCGGTGTCGTACACATACGAGGGAAGACTATGTTTTACATAAGCGATAGCTGTGCTGGTTCGATAGGATTCTGCTTGGCTTTCATGAAAGTCTTGCACAATAATTGCAGGCCCGCACTGCCTGCTTTGGGGGGCCACTGCCACAGCATATTGAGGTTGGAATGCTTTTTGAGGCATGAAGTGTGATGCATCATTGCCGGTGGTTACGTATCCAGCTTGGTCATTAAGTCCTCCAATGGATGGCTTCCGATTCAGGGAACTTCCAATTGGAGGGAGAAGATGTGGTACTTACCATGGAGTTCTATCAGATAAAATTCCAACTACTGATATGTAAGTTTTTATCTACTTAAATCTACAATACGTCTCGATTCAGTCTCCGTGTTTTGATCTTACGATGATCAAACACCTTCCCAAAAGTTGGGATAGGACTGGTTGAATTGGAGGGGCAGTTTGTGGATTCTAGTGCTGTAGAGTTTGTACGTGGAGGGTCTAATGAAGTTGGATATTCTTGTAGATAGCATTTTTGGTTTTGGCATGGGAAGTGGTGGACACAATAGATGGATATGGAGGAAATCTTTGTATTGAACACCCGAGGCATAAAAAAAGCATTTTCTACAGGATCCCAAGGGCCTATTTGGTAACGTTTATATTCCTTTGTTTCTGTTCCCGAGAACAAAAAAGGATCAGAAACATGTTTGCTAACGCAAATAATTCTGTTTCTGATTCTGCTCCCGGAAACACTTTTGGACCAAAAATCAGAAACAAAAAAAACTTTGTTTCTCAGAAAAAGAACACTTTTTTAGGATCACTTTTCAAATATGAACTTCTCAACCTCTTCTTATGACACTTTTTTAGGATCACTTTTGGATAAAAAATCAAAAATTTTATATAGTTACCAAACGTATTCTGATTCTCTAAAAGAACAGAATCAAAAATAGTGTTTTTAATCAGAATCGCTTTTTTGGAACAGAAACGTTACCAAACAGGCCCCAAACCACCTGCCACCCCAACCTAATTCATGATGATTGTCGTGGCTCGCAGGCCGCAATCCCGCGTCAGAGCCGTGACGTCCCAGGTTCGCCACGTATACTATTGGCTTGGCCTTTTAAAATTTAAAAGAGATAATGAACAAAATAAAAGCATGGTACTTCATTTATATATGGCTGACAACCGTTGCGTTCATTTCACATATATCTGGGAAATATGTCGGGTGGCATCAGAAATATCGCTAGGGGCCCTATCCACTATACAAAAATTGAGAATTGCAGTTTCAACCAAAAGACTCCCATGAAAAGTGGATAGGTGCTCCGCCCTGCTACTTACCTAAAAAAAAATCAACGATAAAGGGTGAGATAATAATCCCAATGAGTTAAGTTCCTAACTCGTCCACTCGACAATCAATGGAACAACAGACACCGATGACCTAAGAAGCATAACTTTCGCCTTGCATTAGGATAAAAGAGTAAAATGGGGTAATATAATAGGGTAAAATCATTTATATGGCCCATATTATCATCGCGCAACGGAGAAAATTATAGTTCCGTAAGTGGACCAGTTTATCTTTACACAAACTTCATATTGTCTCGTTCCGCCTCCGAGACCAATCCCGATCACACAGCAGGACCACCCAGATCACACAGCAGGGTCTTCCCATAAACTCCATGGGAGAATGAAACATCAATTAATTTCTCGTTTCATGAATCGAGTTCATTATTCTTTTCTTTGCATCAAATCCTGCTACTTTTAACGAATCAATAGAAACCATTGGTAATAAGGGAACATGGCACAAGACATATGTAGATCGATGACTAAAGACGCATAGCAAACAATCATCTGCGAGACCGACCCCGTTCACCCCTCACATAATTAACTCGTTGTTCGTTAACTACTCAGAGGAAATTTCCTTCTACCTAATATAAAGTCTTAGTTGCATAAAGTTAAGTTGAACACAAAATAGAACCCCTCATGTTTTTGGGTCTAATAAGTCTACACTCTATTAAGTTCAAGACCATTTATTGGTTCATTGGTGTTGACACCTGATTTTTAATCATTTTTTCTATTGCTAAAGTAATAAAAAATCCATAAAAATTCATAAAATTGAAAAATCAACTTTGGGGACCTTAGCCAAGCCTAGGGAACCAATTTTGACCAAAAAACGATTTTTCATATTTTCAGTATTTTTACGTATTTTTTATTTATTTATTTTCGAAAATTAATAGAAAATCCATAAAAATTCATAAAATTGAAAAATCAACTTTGGGAACCTTAGCCAAGCCTAGGGAACGAATTTTGACCAAAAAATAATTTTTCATATTATATATATTTTAATTTTTTTTCAAAAAAATACAAAAATATTTGAAAATTTTGGAAAAATAACATTTGAGGCCAAAAAAATACACAAAGATAGTTAATATTTTTATTTTAAATCTATTTTCATATTGGCCATCGCAAATTCAGAAAAATCCAATTTGAGTCACGTGTTCCTTCACGAGTATAATCTCGAATCGGGCCTAAAAAAATTTAATTTGAGTCAACTTATTTTTAACTTTCACTTTTTATGAGTTGTGACATTGTCTTCTAATATTTTAAATTTTCATCTTGGCCCAATTATACCCAGAATGACTTAATTTTGCAAAAGGGCTTTAATTAAATTATGCATTATTTTCAGCGACAAGAAATGAGCTTAAATTTGACATGTGGTAAATTTTGGTGTGTCAAAAATTGTGAGGAGATTTGGACTTAAAGAAATATATTTTTTCAGGGACTGAATTGTAAATACTTAAAATTCAAGGACTAGAGTGCAAATACCTAACTCTTGAAGGATTATTTTACAAATAATAAAAAGAAGAGTTAGTGGATAAATTAGAATAGAGAAGGGAAGATGAAGAAGAGGAGATGAAGAAGAGAAGTTGGAGAAGAATGGATGGAGAAAATAAGATAAGAATAGAGAATGGAAGATGGAGATGAAGAAGAGTTAGTAGAGAAATTAGAATGGAAGATAAGAATAGAGAAGGGAAGATGGAGATTAAGAAGAGTTAGTGGAGAAATTAGAATGGGAGATAAATATGGAGAAGGGAAGATGAAGATGAAGAAGAGTTAGTGGAGAGATTAGAATGTGAGATAGAGATGGAGAATGGAAGATGAAAATGAAGAAGAGTTAGTGGAGAAATTAGAATGGGAGATAGAGTTAGTGGAAAAATTAGAATGGGAGATAGATGAGTAGGTTATAAAAGGAGGAAGAAGTGAGCTTGAGAAAGGATTCTTGAGAGAGAAAATTTGAAGTGTTTGGGAGAATTTTTTGGAGAGAAAATTTTGGATGTTTGAGAGAGTTTTGGGAGATTGAAGAAAAATTTGAGAGAAAGAAAATACCAAAAGAGAGAGGATTTTGAAGATGATGGGAGTTTAAAGCTAGGGGTTATCATCACAAATTCCTTCATCGATCAATATAAATCAAGAGTTCATCCTCGTCAACGAGCAAACAAATTCAAGCTAAGTGTTTTTATTTATTCATTTATTTATGGTTTTACTCGCAAATTAGCACAAATTGTATACACTTTCTCCATCTCCTTTTTCTTCCATATTTTATGTCAGGAGAAGGATATCTCTACGTCAACAGCAAAAATCTCGTCGAGATGCAAAAATCGGCCCAGACAAGCTCCTAAGCTGTCCACCGATTTCTCAACTGATCTGTGACTAAAAGTCCCTCTTAATTCAAAAGAAACTCTCTATATTGGGAACATAGAGAGCGAAAATCAATTATAGAAATCCCTCCCAAAAAATGGGAGATAAGTACTCTTTCTACTCTTCTGGTTTTAGGTGCAGATTAGCACATATTTTGTATACTAACACTTCACTCTATTTTATGTCAGGAAGCCGCAGCTCTATATCAATGGTCAACCCTATAGAAGCACAAAATCGGCTTGGAGGAGTCCTCAAGCGCGCACAAATTTCAAATTGTTGAATCAATTCGTTGTATTTCATTTTAAAAAATTCATACCCCAAAATGGAGAGGACAAAGTCCATCCGCAATTTAAATACCTGCACCATAAATCCCAAAGGGAAGAGCCAAGCCAATGCTTAGCCTCCCATTGGAGGTTTTTACTTATAATAGTTAAATACCTGCAACTTAAATACCTGCACCTTAAATCCCAAAGGGAAGAGCCAAGCCAATGCTTAGCCTCCCATTGGAGGTTTTTACTTACAGTAGTTAAATACCTGCACCTTAAATCCCAAAGGGAAGAGCCAAGCCAATGCTTAGCCTCCCATTGGAGGTTTTTACTTACAGTAGTTAAATACCTGCAACTTAAATACCTGTACCTTAAATCCCAAAGGGAAGAGCCAAGCCAATGCTTAGCCTCCCATTGGAGGTTTTTACTTACAGTAGTTAAATACCTGCAACTTAAATACCTGTACCTTAAATCCCAAAGGGAAGAGCCAAGCCAATGCTTAGCCTCCCATTGGAGGTTTTTACTTACAGTAGTTTAAATACTTGCAACTTAAATACCTGTACCTTAAATCCCAAAGGGAAGAGCCAAGCCAATGCTAGGCCTCCCATTGGAGGTGTTTATTCACTGTCATGTACTTCTTATAATTTAATTTTTGAATCATCAGACCCAAAAGATGAGTAGGTCGTAATACTACACAGAAGTCGTTAACACACTCCCTCTTTCGGCTTCAGGGAATCTTTAACACTTAAAAAAATATAACAAATAAAAATATATACCATCCATGCATCCTATTTAAAAAGTGAAAACACAAAAGAGAATACCCTACTAGAGCTTTAGGAATAAACCAAGCCTGAGTTGCCGGATTAGGATATCCATGAAATTAAGGTACCGAAAGGGCATTAGTTTTAATTAACTAGTGTAATCAAGTCCCCGAGCTCATAATCTCTGGTTCGCAGGAATAAATTAGTTCTCCCGCTAATTTATTTAGGTTTCTAATCGACCTACCAAGAACGATTAGTGGCGACTCCAAATTTCAAAATCATTTAAACAGAAACCAAAGTCACGATTCGGTAGGGCTTGGGAGGGTCCGCGTTAGGTTAGTCAAATCTAATTAACCTAATAATCCGTTAAGCCCCTTTAAAATTTAAAAATATTTTTAGAGGGTCGCGACAGACTGGCGACTCCACTGGGGAATAGAGATTTTTAAATTTTCGAAAAAAGATACCAATTGGAATACTTAAATTTTTTCGAAATTTTAAAAGTCTTAGTGGACTTAGGCCAATGAAAATTTCATGGATATCTCGCTTCTGGCGATCTTGCTTGGGACTCATTCTATAGGTGTTATATGTTTTTGCAGGATGAGAGTTATAAGGGGCGGAGTGTTTGGCTAACCCATTTGTTTTGCAGGCTCGGTGTTGGGATTATGTTTAATTTCGCACATTTTTAGAAGCGCTGTTTTGATATCAATTGTTGTGCATGTCTTGCATATTCTGAGGATCACAACACCTGCACACACAAGCGTCTAAACCCAAGTCGCGAAATTTTTCCTAGGTAACCATAGATAGGGATCGAATATGCAAAGCTCTTGCGTCGATTGCGCTTGGGTTGACCATATTTTATCCCGCTCATTATCTGAATTGACAATTCTTCCCATTGTGATTTGATTGCGCGGAGGGTAAGGTTGTCAATTCAGATAGTGGGGGCCTTTTAGGTCCATACCCTGTCTCTCCTTCTTTTATTTTCTAGAGTCCACTCCTCACTTGAGTCATGCGCATGACTATGTGATTTGCATTTCTCCAAGGTAAAAGTAAGTTCTCTAATTTTATCTTGTATTTATTTTCGGTCGGTCCATGCTAGGTGTTAGTCAGTTTTTGAGCTTGATATTACGACCATTCTTTTAAAAGAAAATAAAAATTAAATTTGTCCCTCATTTCTTTTTAGAAATTTTTTTTTTTTGAAAAAATGATGTGAAAAAATCCCTTCATGAGAATTTTATTAACCAATAATGGATTTTTGTCATGTTTTTATTACTTTAATAAAAATGAAATTTTCCTGAAAAAATTTTCCTCTGAAAATTTATTTCAATAAAAAGAAAAATTCCTTCAAAAAAAACTCTAGTAGACATCAAGTGATTTTATCACATTTTTCAAATTATAAAAACTTGCAAGAAAATTCTTCTCGAGAAATTCGCTCATGTTTTTCTAAGAAAATTTTCTCTAAATAAAATTAGACTAATGTCTCGGGGGAATTGTATTGACCAATAAGAGATTTTTGTCATGTTTTTCTTGCTTCAATAAAAATGAAATTTTCCTGACAAATTTTCCTCTGAAAATTTATTTCGATAAAAAGAAAAATTCCTGCAAAAAAAAACTTTGGTAAACATCAAGTGATTTTATCACATTCTTTCAAATTATAAAAACTTGCAACAAAAATTCTTTTCGAGAAATTCTCTCATGTTTTTCTAAGAAAATTTTCTCTAAATAAAATTAGACTAATGTCTCGGGGGAATTTTGTTAACCAATAAAGGATTTCTATTATGTCTTTCCTGCTTCAATAAAAATAAAATTTTCCTGATAAATTTACCTCGGAAAATTTATTTTGATAAAAAGGAAATTCCTTCAAAAATTTTAATAAACATCAAGAGATTTTGTCACATTCCTTTAAAAAAATAAAAAAAGAGTAATAAATCTGCAAAAAAAAATTCTGTATCAGAAATTAACCCATTTCTTCCTAAGGAAATTTTTTTTTTCTGATTTCTCTATAAAATAGAAAAAATAAAATTGGACTAATATAGGAGTCATGGACCGACATTCCTTGTGTCGCATACTAATTATATCCTTTTCTTTTGCAGGGAGATCCTAGATACCCCAGACGGGTGTAAAAATTAAGTTCAATAATATATCAAGAATCATCTTCAAAAATACCAAAAGACGAAAAACACCAAGGCTTCAACCGTTAATTCAGGGGGGCAAACGAACACTGTCCATCTTTGACAGACAGAGTTGTGTCAATCCGTAAACTTGTATGGGCAGTGTATTCTGATGTGACGGTGGACTTATACTGATTAAACACGGGGGCATATTTAATGTATTGCAGAGGATCCCGCGTCTTTTGAAAGACATTATGGATTATATAATCAGAAACCATGAAATAAGTACCTTAACCTGATTAAATCAACCAGAGACCGGTCTTAAAATTTCCTCGGATCCGAAACACGCGGAGGGTTTTAGAAGACCGAGGTTCTATTAATGAATGTGACCCACAAGTATTTCTCCCAATGCTACAGGCGCCCGACAAGAGCAAATGGGCACCGAAAGAAACAAAACACGGTTGAAGTGGGGCACGCAACAAATGGCCGAATTTATTGGCACACTAATTAAGTGGTGGTAGCTTTATTAATTTACATGATTGAACGTGGGTCTCTAGGCGGCTGGTGGAAAGCCACACTAAATGTCTCTCTAATGTTCTTGATATCATCGTCTACCGCAACCCGCGAGAGCATCATGAAGAAGATTAAACCTAGACGAATACGTCTACTTAGTTTCATCGCACGTTCTCGTCTTTTGTCGATGTCCAAAATTAATGCACAAGCTAGAAGTAATCATTTCCCTTCCCCCCCTATTAAATGCTCGGAGCCGTTAACCGCACCAAACTCGAAAAAATTAATATCGAGACGAAATCTGCGTAAATTTGAAGGGTAAATCCGTATCGTTCCAATTTACCCTTAAATTGCTCCGGTTTTAAATTTGATCCCTTCTATTTTCAGGAATTTGCAAAAGCGACTCGAGAATACAGTTGTATCCAAAAACCAAATTTCCTGGTCGGGCTAAATTGGGGGCAAATCAACTCATGGACATTACCACGGGATTGGCAGCTTCGGTTAAAGAAAAATACAAGCGAAAGATCCGAACAATCTCAGACATGGGTAATTCTGTATCGTTCTAATTTGCACATAATCATCTCGAGTCCTGAATTTTTTTATTCCATTCTTAACAGGGATTGCAAATTACCTCGAGAAATATCGTAACAAGGCCCAAGGTGATACAACAGGGCCGCGTTATCCCCAAGGATTAACCTTTGAAAAGAAAACCCCATGGACACCTATGGTCCAATGGACCGAATGGAATACTCGACGAGTAATACCGAAGTCAATATTTTGCCACATTCTCGGCTTAATGGTGAAGCATCCAACAAAAGTCAAAGAAAACTCAACCCAGCAAAATTGGTAAAAGACTTGTCCAAGGCATTCAAGATGAATGGTAAATCAGTATCGTTTCCAATTTATCCCTTTTAATACCGATTGACATGTCTCCTTTTCTTGTTACAGGAAATATTTATACTAACATTTAACATGTTGAAGGAGACAAATCCAAAAGAAAAGTATGATCACCTGACAAGATCTATTCTGGTGAAAAATGGGGCAAATTGATCGCAAGCTCTGAAACGAAAAAGCAAATATGTCTTCCTTATCTCGTTTGGTTTCAAGAATAATCTGCTTCTTGCAGGGGCATTAAACAAACCAAAATGCTCCCTCGCCCATATGCTTCATCGCGCAGGGGTAAAGTTTGAGACAAACCACCCCTCGACATAAGGAGTAGGCTTCCCAATTTGTTCGGTCCGCCCACATACCAGGGGCAATTTAAATTCGCCCATATTTGCACATTATATAAACACACGTGATGCTAAAAAATTGTCACATCTGCATTGTGCTTACACAGTTCATGAATTATGTATGACTATTCCGTGTGTTTAACTTACCAACTCCAACTTAGAGCATAAACTGCACAGGAGATATCAAATGTGCAGAATGGGGCATGACAGGATGAGGAAAGGCAAACCATTTCCACACAGGTCTAACATTTTGATCTACAGATAAACAGCCTTTCTCTAGAGTGAGAAAAAACCATTTCGGAATGAAGTCCCCCATTCAGATTACATTCGAGGTGTTCATACTATAAGAACCTCCTTAAACAGAAGTGGTAATGCAATACATGATCTATATGTTGATCGATTGCATCATGATTTATTACATAGACTGCCTTTAATCATGGCAAACTTAGCTGAACAATTTTGTATGAACCAATGAACGCATTGATGAAAATGCTTGCACATGTTAGCTCTGACATTGCCCGACAGGCAACACATTCCCGGTGTTTGAGTTACCTTCCAAAGTCTTGAAATTCATTCGGCGATTATTGAATGAACAAGCCTGGTTGTCCAGAAGCCACCAAGCATTTCTTCCAAATTCTCAGGTAAGTATATCTTCAACCAGAACCTTTCAAGAGAATGAATTCTGACGGTTGTTGGGATACTCGAATCCATTGCGGTATATACAGGTATCCACATTCTTCAATAAAGCATGATTTGTCTCAAGGACAATAATGTTCGAGACCTTTTGATCTCTGCCTCTTTGGTTTATTCCTAAAACGACAGGAGAATATAATTTAGGTTTGAGCTTCTGCAGGATTCCTGGTCTCCTCAAATTTCAGAATGGCACCCTTTGAGGTACACAAAGTCCTTCTTACAGGCAAATCAAGTCCTTCTTACAGGCACAAAGTCCTTCTTACAGGCAAACAAAGTCCTTCTTACAAGCAAATCAAGTCCTTCTTAAAGGCATAAAGTCCTTCTTACAGGCAAATCAAGTCCTTCTTATAGGCAAACTAAGTCCTTCTTACAGGCAAACTAAGTCCTTCTTACAGGCAAACCAAGTCCTTCTTACAGGCACAAAGTCCTTCTTACAGGCAAATCAAGTCCTTCTTACAGGCACAAAGTCCTTCTTACAGGCAAATCAAGTCCTTCTTACAGGCATAAAGTCCTTCTTACAGGCAAACAAAGTCCTTCTTACAGGCAAATCAAGTCATTCTTACAGGCACAAAGTCCTTCTTACAGGCAAAGTAAGTCCTTTTTACAGGCAAACAAAGTCCTTCTTACAGGCAAATCAAGTCCTTCTTACAGGCAAAGCAAGTCCTTCTTACAGGCACAAAGTTCTTCTTACAGGCAAAGCACCAAGTCCTTTTTACTAGCACCAAGTCCTTTCTACAGGCACCAAGTCCTTCTTACAGGTATCTCCATGTGGTGACCTACCATACGGGTCAAATCTCAATCAAAATTTAATCAGTAGAATCCTTTTATTAGGAATCTACCATGGTACGACCCACCATACGGGTCAAATGGTATGACCCACCATACGGGTCAAATTTTAATTCAATTTTTAATCAGTAGAATCCTTTTATTAGGAATCTACCATGGGTTGATCCACCATACGGGTTCAAGTTCAACCACCCTAAAGTTTTTTTATATAACGAATCCTTAGGTTCTCATTTCATTTTCAGTGGAACAATCATGTCACGACTCTTTTTATTTCCTTGTATTGAGTCGATAAGAATCCAGGTGTCATCTCGTCTTTGAAATGAACCTCTACCGAGCTTCCTTTCAAAGAGGGGCAGCTGTTGACACCTGATTTTTAATCATTTTTTCTATTGCTAAAGTAATAAAAAATCAATAAAAATTCATAAAATTGAAAAATCAACTTTGGGGACCTTAGCCAAGCCTAGGGAACCAATTTTGACCAAAAAACGATTTTTCATATTTTCAGTATTTTTACGTATTTTTTATTTATTTATTTTCGAAAATTAATAGAAAATCCATAAAAATTCATAAAATTGAAAAATCAACTTTGGGAACCTTAGCCAAGCCTAGGGAACGAATTTTGACCAAAAAATAATTTTTCATATTATATATATTTTAATTTTTTTTCAAAAAAATACAAAAATATTTGAAAATTTTGGAAAAATAACATTTGAGGCCAAAAAAATACACAAAGATAGTTAATATTTTTATTTTAAATCTATTTTCATATTGGCCATCGCAAATTCAGAAAAATCCAATTTGAGTCACGTGTTCCTTCACGAGTATAATCTCGAATCGGGCCTAAAAAAATTTAATTTGAGTCAACTTATTTTTAACTTTCACTTTTTATGAGTTGTGACATTGTCTTCTAATATTTTAAATTTTCATCTTGGCCCAATTATACCCAGAATGACTTAATTTTGCAAAAGGGCTTTAATTAAATTATGCATTATTTTCAGCGACAAGAAATGAGCTTAAATTTGACATGTGGTAAATTTTGGTGTGTCAAAAATTGTGAGGAGATTTGGACTTAAAGAAATATATTTTTTCAGGGACTGAATTGTAAATACTTAAAATTCAAGGACTAGAGTGCAAATACCTAACTCTTGAAGGATTATTTTACAAATAATAAAAAGAAGAGTTAGTGGATAAATTAGAATAGAGAAGGGAAGATGAAGAAGAGGAGATGAAGAAGAGAAGTTGGAGAAGAATGGATGGAGAAAATAAGATAAGAATAGAGAATGGAAGATGGAGATGAAGAAGAGTTAGTAGAGAAATTAGAATGGAAGATAAGAATAGAGAAGGGAAGATGGAGATTAAGAAGAGTTAGTGGAGAAATTAGAATGGGAGATAAATATGGAGAAGGGAAGATGAAGATGAAGAAGAGTTAGTGGAGAGATTAGAATGTGAGATAGAGATGGAGAATGGAAGATGAAAATGAAGAAGAGTTAGTGGAGAAATTAGAATGGGAGATAGAGTTAGTGGAAAAATTAGAATGGGAGATAGATGAGTAGGTTATAAAAGGAGGAAGAAGTGAGCTTGAGAAAGGATTCTTGAGAGAGAAAATTTGAAGTGTTTGGGAGAATTTTTTGGAGAGAAAATTTTGGATGTTTGAGAGAGTTTTGGGAGATTGAAGAAAAATTTGAGAGAAAGAAAATACCAAAAGAGAGAGGATTTTGAAGATGATGGGAGTTTAAAGCTAGGGGTTATCATCACAAATTCCTTCATCGATCAATATAAATCAAGAGTTCATCCTCGTCAACGAGCAAACAAATTCAAGCTAAGTGTTTTTATTTATTCATTTATTTATGGTTTTACTCGCAAATTAGCACAAATTGTATACACTTTCTCCATCTCCTTTTTCTTCCATATTTTATGTCAGGAGAAGGATATCTCTACGTCAACAGCAAAAATCTCGTCGAGATGCAAAAATCGGCCCAGACAAGCTCCTAAGCTGTCCACCGATTTCTCAACTGATCTGTGACTAAAAGTCCCTCTTAATTCAAAAGAAACTCTCTATATTGGGAACATAGAGAGCGAAAATCAATTATAGAAATCCCTCCCAAAAAATGGGAGATAAGTACTCTTTCTACTCTTCTGGTTTTAGGTGCAGATTAGCACATATTTTGTATACTAACACTTCACTCTATTTTATGTCAGGAAGCCGCAGCTCTATATCAATGGTCAACCCTATAGAAGCACAAAATCGGCTTGGAGGAGTCCTCAAGCGCGCACAAATTTCAAATTGTTGAATCAATTCGTTGTATTTCATTTTAAAAAATTCATACCCCAAAATGGAGAGGACAAAGTCCATCCGCAATTTAAATACCTGCACCATAAATCCCAAAGGGAAGAGCCAAGCCAATGCTTAGCCTCCCATTGGAGGTTTTTACTTATAATAGTTAAATACCTGCAACTTAAATACCTGCACCTTAAATCCCAAAGGGAAGAGCCAAGCCAATGCTTAGCCTCCCATTGGAGGTTTTTACTTACAGTAGTTAAATACCTGCACCTTAAATCCCAAAGGGAAGAGCCAAGCCAATGCTTAGCCTCCCATTGGAGGTTTTTACTTACAGTAGTTAAATACCTGCAACTTAAATACCTGTACCTTAAATCCCAAAGGGAAGAGCCAAGCCAATGCTTAGCCTCCCATTGGAGGTTTTTACTTACAGTAGTTAAATACCTGCAACTTAAATACCTGTACCTTAAATCCCAAAGGGAAGAGCCAAGCCAATGCTTAGCCTCCCATTGGAGGTTTTTACTTACAGTAGTTTAAATACTTGCAACTTAAATACCTGTACCTTAAATCCCAAAGGGAAGAGCCAAGCCAATGCTAGGCCTCCCATTGGAGGTGTTTATTCACTGTCATGTACTTCTTATAATTTAATTTTTGAATCATCAGACCCAAAAGATGAGTAGGTCGTAATACTGCACAGAAGTCGTTAACACACTCCCTCTTTCGGCTTCAGGGAATCTTTAACACTTAAAAAAATATAACAAATAAAAATATATACCATCCATGCATCCTATTTAAAAAGTGAAAACACAAAAGAGAATACCCTACTAGAGCTTTAGGAATAAACCAAGCCTGAGTTGCCGGATTAGGATATCCATGAAATTAAGGTACCGAAAGGGCATTAGTTTTAATTAACTAGTGTAATCAAGTCCCCGAGCTCATAATCTCTGGTTCGCAGGAATAAATTAGTTCTCCCGCTAATTTATTTAGGTTTCTAATCGACCTACCAAGAACGATTAGTGGCGACTCCAAATTTCAAAATCATTTAAACAGAAACCAAAGTTGCGATTCGGTAGGGCTTGGGAGGGTCCGCGTTAGGTTAGTCAAATCTAATTAACCTAATAATCCGTTAACCCCCTTTAAAATTTAAAAATATTTTTAGAGGGTCGCGACAATTGGACAGCCACCTTTTTTGACTTTTCTTGTCCTACCACAATCACAATTAAATGTATACTTGGTACCCAGCTACAAACTCAATGGTGTGAAGTCTCCTCAATCAGCTTAGAGGTAGTAGTAATCAATTCGGTTTCTCTTTGCCTTTGACTTTCAATATTTCTATCCATCCTCCACTCTTACGTATCACCATTTCCTAAGATCAAGACTAAAGCTACAGTAACTGACACCCCTATTTTATTCTATTTTTTTTTCCTTCTTGTTGTCTTGCTCAAACACCCCCGAGTGCGCGAACCTCCTGCTTGTTATCGTCCAAGCTAGGCTGTCCAAGCTTAAAGAGCTAAACAACTATTTTAGTCCTTCATCCTCACCTATCACGTCGGCCCTATATGCTCTTGGCAAGGTTCCTGCAGTCCATAACTATCCTTAACTCTAAACCCTTGCGACATGCACCGAGTACACTCACCCCACAAGCTCACAGTCTAGCGGCAAAGCTCCCTCACCGCGAGGAAACGTCTCGCAAATTGCAGACCTAACAGTACTCTTCTCTCCTGATCCACCTACATATGTTCAGTCGCACATGTTGTCCTGTGTTCTTTACCTCAATGCCAGCGCCTGTCCTGACCCACACTTTGGAGCTACTCCACTAACAATAATTTTCCTTCCCGAATTCTTCTTCTCTTCACTTCACGGTCCACCGCAACCACTAATCAACTAATAGACAAGTTAGGGGCTTAACTCACCGTGAATTTTCTGCGCGAATCTCCTTCGCTAGTTTCCGGCAATTCTACTTGTAGTCGACGAGATGGTGCGACAGCCACAAGGTGGAAAAATGGGTTTCTTCAGTGCTCTTCGTTCATGCGAGACTCTCTGGTGTTTGGTCCCAAAAACCAAAAAGTGATGGGAGAGAAACGCTTTCTCTTGATGACACCACCGAGGAGAGAAAACAAAATAAGAGAAATTTGTTCTCTGCTTGAGTTGCACACGTGGGCTCCTCCATGCACCGCAAGAAGACGAGTGGGGGAAAAATGGGTCTACCCTTTCTCCTTTTGTTGGTTACTCTCGTGGGCCAAGAAGGAGAAATGGGTCCTTCCTTTTTGTTTTGACTGGTGACAAAATAAGCTTGAATCTAAGTAGGTGCTGGGTTCAACTTCAATTCCAACGTGCAGGCTCGGGTTCAACGCCCAACGCGGGTCTAGCTAGGTTAGCCTTTAGGGCTTCACGGTGAAAAGTGTGAATAAAGGGTCTACGTTCCGATTTTCTTTGGGCCGAGCACTTGGGTTTGAAATTTGGGCCGAGATTCCACAACTAATAATTTTTTTTTCTAAATTATTTAGAACTATTAAATGGGGCATTACAATGATACCACCGTCTTCCTAACAAGATTCCTACGCTTTTTCACATCTTCTTAACGCGAAGTGGGTGGGGAGAGGAAAGGGGAAAATTGTCAAAAAAGTCCTACACCTATTGCACTTTTGCCGATTTAGTCCTAAACCTTTCAATTTTGCCGATTCAGTCCTAAACCTTTTCATATTTTGCCGATTCAGTCCTAAACCTTTCGATTTTGCCAATTCAGTCATAAACCTTTTCATATTTTGTCGATTTAGTCCTAAACCTTTCGAGTTTGCCTATTTAGTCCTAATTCTTTTCATATTTTTTCGATTCAGTCCTAAAGTTTTTATTTTTTAAAAAATATCTTGGAAATAAATCTGAAAATTAAAAAAATTATAAGAAAATTATAAAAATATATTTAAAAAATTTAAAAAACTAAAAAAAATTAAAAAAATTAAAAAAAATTAAAAAATTTTAAAAAAATAAAAATTTTAAAATTTTTTAAAATTAAAAAATTAAAAAAAATTCAAAATTCAAAAAATTTAAAAAATTATAAAAAAAATTAAAAAACGAGTGAGCCCTCGCCGCTGCTGCCCCACCATCGCCGGCTCGCCCATTTTTTTCAGCTTTATTTTCAAAATATTTTAAAAAAATTTAAAAAATTTAGGACTAAATCGTCGGTTTTTTTTCTCTTTTTTTCAGCTTTTTTTCCAAAATATTTTAAAAAATTAAAAAGTTTAGGCCCCTCACCGGCTAGCAATGGTGAGTTAGTCCTAAATCTTTTCATGTTTTGCCAATTCAGTCATAAAATTTTTAATTTTTTAAAAATATTTTGAAAAAAAGCTAAATAAAAAAAAAACAGATGAGCGGCGACGGTGAGTTAGTCCTAAATCTTTTCATATTTTTTCGACTCAGTCCTAAACTTTTAAATTTTTTTAAAAATATTTTGGAAATAAAGCTGAAAAAAAAAACGGGCGAGCCGGCGATGGTGGGGCAGCGGCGACGATGGCTCACTCATTTTTTAATTTTTTTTAATTTTTTTAATTTTTTAAAATATTTTAATTTTTTAAATTTTTTTTAATTTTTTTAATTTTTTTAATTTTTTTAAATAAATTTTTTTAAATTTTTTTAATTTTTTTAAATTTTTTTAATTTTTTTTATTATATTTTTATAATTTTCTTATAATTTTTTTTAATTTTCAGATTTATTTCCAAGATATTTTTTAAAAAATAAAAATTTTAGGACTGAATCGAAAAAATATGAAAAGATTTAGGACTAAATCGGCAAAATCGAAAGGTTTAGGACTAAATCGGCAAAATATGAAAAGGTTTAGGACTGAATTGGCAAAATCGAAAGATTTAGGACTGAATCGGCAAAATATGAAAAGGTTTAGGACTGAATCGGCAAAATTGAAAGGTTTAGGACTAAATCGGCAAAAGTGCAATAGGTTTAGGACTTTTTTGATAATTTTCCCGAGAGGAAAGCCATGCCGCCAGCGTTCATCCTGAACCAGGATCGAACTCATTCCCTCCCCCCCCCCCAAATTCGCCAACCTTGCCTTATCTTCTTGTTGACTCCTTACATTCGCTCTTCAGATGGTGAAAGGGACATAGGATGTCTTTGTCCCCTTCCTAGTTCCTTTTGAAGACCCATAGGAGGATCCGGACAAAATGAAGGAAAGGGAAGAAATCCGAGTGAATGCAGTCCTCATCTATATGTTATTTCTCTGTGTTGCTGATGTTCTTTGATCTACTGATCTCATCACGTTTGATCTTGTTGAGTGGGTACTTCATTTAGGGGTTGTGTTAGCCAATTGATTGCATAAAATGATATATATATATATATATATGGAGAGACGTCACAAACAGATGTTCCATGCAGCCTCTTTTTTTTTTTTTTTGGTTAAAACCTCTTTTTCTAGTTGAGATTGAAAGGAGTACAATGCAAATAATTGGATCAACTTAAAGAGAAATATTGAGCATCACAAGTTGGAAAATGCCCATCTTACGACAATATGGGGATCATAAAAAATTTGTTCCATTAGGTGGTTTTTAACGTAAATGCTGTAAGGCAAGGCAGTGGAGCTTATTACCAATCGGTATAAGAGCGTACGTGAATTCTACCGGATGACATTGGCATTGTCCTGGTTATGTCGGACAACTCTCAAAAGTTCCTTTGACTAGACATGATCAGTAGGCGGGTCGGGTCACGGGTATATCAGGGTATCGAGTGTAAAAGTCCCTTTCTAAGCTCCCCTATGAAATAAAGAACAACAAGTTTCCTGTCGTTAGAAGAACGTTTTTAGGAGAGCTGAAGCGGGGCTCGGAGCGAAAGAATGAATATATCTGCTCAGACCCACCAAATCGTGCCTAAGGTCCACCTACCGTTGATAACTGAGTACATTCACTACGTCCGGCACTACAGTCGCGTTATCGTCGCTCATGACACAGTATCTAGCGCTTCGCCTGGAAGCTCCTATGATGAATCAACAGTTTGATGCCATCCGGTGCCAACCGAAGTTGAGATTTTCTGTTGGTAACTAGTGAAGGGAAGAGTTTTTCAAGGTGGTGCTGCTGGCATCGAGAGCTGTAGGCTCCATAAGCGAGAGGTATGATGAGACAACCCGCCGTCCATTCCTTCGTTCGTTCTTAGGGAAAATTTGGTGCGCCGTTATGGTAAAAATGAGGAGTGCAACGGGTGTCCTGATGATGGGCCTTCTGTACTTAAGATGTGGTCTCTACGTTAGGAAAAGAACAACGTCGATGGATCTCCTGATGATGAGGAGGAAGAAGACAAGGTTCTGCTCATGGAGTCCCACCCGATGGAGGAGTTAGGAAGTTCCATGTGGGGGGAATCTTCGGACGGTAAGCCTACCAGGATCATCGGTATTGGAATGTCACTCGAGATCACAAGGGTAACATCGATACGCCGAAGTCTTTAAGTTATCGTGAAGCATTGCCCATCTAACATTTGCTCTTGCCAATCCTCGATTTCCCATCTCCGCATCGAGTGCGACTGTACGCTGTTTAAAGCATGACCGAATAACGAGATTGCCGCGGTCTGTCCTTAACACAATTTAGTACACTGCTTCATCAAATGAAAGATGAACCAGAAGAGAACACGAAGATACAGTAGTACTAACGAAAAGGACAGCTATAGAGTTAACAATGCTTTGACTTGCCACTTATATCTCCTCGAATGTCTTATTTCTTAATTCCCTTAATTTTTTTATTTTATTTATATCATGAACTAACTTGCCACTTATATCACCTCGAATGTCTTATTTCTTCATTCCCTTAATTTTTTTATTTTATTTTTATCGTTCATGGCTATCTTTCTTACAATGAAGCATTCGTAAGAGTACAGTGAGGGACATGGAATTTATATGCACTAGACAATGAAAGCAATAATTTTTAGCAAACATCGACTACGATGTCGAAAAGAAAACTCAGTTTTCTCTTTCAAGAAGCATGGCGAAATGAGAGTCGACTGGGCGAATCGATTCTCACAATGACTTCTTCAGATCTGTATTCATCATCGCTGGAGTCATCCACATGAGTTCCCAAAGTGTCTGTACTCTGAAGCTGAGATGGACGAACTGGTCTAGTGAACTTCCTCACCTCAAGGCTCTCCCCTGCAGTAGCAGCCCCTTCGGATCTGACTGAGATAAGCGGTCGATTGTGGTTCGAAGGAACCCTTGGATATGACTGGCTATGTGAAGTCTTTGGCCGGCTTGCTCTGAAGAAGCTTCGATTTCGGAGACGAACATCCACCTTGTGAATTCAGAGAAGGTATAATTAGTGCTGACTGCCGAGCGCAGACATGCAGCTGAGACTAAGCTAAAGAAGTTTGCAATTATCTCAGCATTAGAACTCCATGCAGAGGATAAAAGAAAAAAGGAAATCCAGTCCCTGTGGACAGACTTATATAGACCAGCATCCTAAGAAGCTTTCACTATCAAAAACTTTCCCAGTCAATAGTATCCAGAACCATGCAACTATAAGCTAGGTGAAAAGAAATCGACTGTACCATACTGCCATAGACGCTCAGCTGCATCGCTCTGGCAGACATACTGTTTGCTTGTCGATTATTTTCTTCATGGCTCTCTCTATGTTGCCTAGCCTCATAGAAATGTTCTGGCCAGCTCATAAGACCGCCATGTTCCCGACTGTGGGTTCTGAGGGGCTGATCTACCGAACGAGGAACCAATGAAGACGATCTTTGAAGAGCGCTGTCAGCTTCAAATGCCGCAACATCAAAAATAATAACCCTCGCTCTAGTCTCCACGAGATACCAGGATCCTTGATGGGAGAAACTGACAGTCCTAATACCTGTTTCCCATTAGCGTAAATAAAAGCTTTAGTTGCAAAACACTTCATGTTAGTACTTCTCTCTCCATGATACACTATCGATGTCTTTGATATGCAATGGGCTCACTAAATTAGCAGTTGATAACATTGTAGCACACCATTTACAGAAGCAAAATTAATATATTATGTCCAAAAATTAATGGAAACAAATTCATGACTTGGCTTCTCCTACAAAACAGCTCAGTAAACTCGGGGGAGCACATCGTTGTTCCTTGCTGATATGTGGTTATAGAAACTAACCGAACCTTTTAATCACAGATTATTTTTTTTTAACTGTATCTAGCTAAAAAGACACTTTCTTGTGAAGAGAAAGATGTTGGCTAGGCTATCGCTACCCTCATAGCTAAGGTTCTCTCTAAGAGTCACAGTACATGAATCTGCAGACAGCAGTAGGAAGTTTGCATAGCTGAAGTATTGAAGAAGAAATTGCAAGAGTCAAGGGCTTCAGTGTTCTGCTCAAAAGATGTTGGAATCAATCAAAAATGAGTATAATGATCTGGCAACACGCTTTCCAACAGATAATAGATTAGGTTACCTGATGTATCTGGACTTCGGAAACTAGAATTCCCATGCAAAGGCCATAACGCCGCTGGTGATGTAATCAGCTCTTCCTCAACACCTTGTGTTTTTATAAATCCGTCTAACAAAAATCCAATGGAATGTTGGGGTACTTCTATAGTTTCTCCTCTAATGTACATAGTCATTTCTGACCTTTCGGCAACAAGAGCTCTCAGTTCTTGCATTGCCATTTTCTCAAACACTTGAGGAAGCAAGAGCTTTGCAAGAATGATAGCACTTTCCTGCAAGTAAGCACACTCAGCAATACATCCTTGGTCATTCGATGAAGAATTAAATAAAATTCATGAATTATTGCCAAATAGTAAAATAAGCAAACCATCATCCAGAAAAAAGCAATATCCTTTTGGCAATGACAAGATGCCTGTTAAACGATGACAGAGATCTTGATGCAGACATTAAGTCCCTAGAACAGATATCAGACATATGCCTCTGCAAGCTCGCTAAAGGATATACATAATAGTCATACCTGCCAGAGGAAATCTTCTACTGAAGGATCCGACCGAAGCACTGAGAGGATTGTTTCAGACTCCAGAAAGAAACAACGAACAACAGAATCTGTAATCATGTCACAGATACATGGTTTCCCACTCAACACTTCATACAGGCCAAGTGTACTCCCATATGTAAAAGTTGGATGCAATGAGTGCTTGTTTCTTATGCTGTTACTACTCCACTGCCAAAGACCCGCAAAAAAGCTATTAGAACAAAAGAAATAGATCTTCAACTGAATAAGTGGGAAAATCCACCTTCCCCATGCTCTGTAAAGTTACCTTGACTATCCCATTAGATATAAGCCAAATACCATTTGGCTTGGAGCCCTCTCTGTATAGTGTCACACCACGTAGTTTCATTGTCTCCTTGGTTGAGCCTTTGAGTGGTTCACTGACCACAGAAGGAAGAGCACCCAGCAAGGGATGCACACTAACTAAATCACTTATTTTGGGCATCTTAACTAAAGGAGGATTTCTCAGAAGTTTCTTCAAGTCGGTCTGTGTTAAAAGTTAAGTACTATAGTGAGCTACATTGTATCAAATGTCACAGTTAATGGAAGGCCACTGAAATGTACCTGCACTGCATCATGGAGATGAAGCATCTCTTTCTCTTCCAATATCCCAACCTTCTCAAGATTTTTGACATAATCAATCAAATGATTCAGAACAGAATAAGTAACCTGTCTTGTTTTAACCACGCGGAGAACCTGGTACAGTTTCCAATATGAAAATCAATCAGACACAAAGACTATCACATCAGCAGTAAATGCATACGCATCCAATGTTTGACTCGTAAGGGAAAGCTAAAAGACAGAAGGGCAAGAGATTCACACTTATTAACCTGAGGAAATGTTGCACGGACGTCTTCCAGAAATTTTTTTGCTTCTTCTCCTTCTGCCTCGCTTTCATTGATGACAGTAGAAGCCACATCACTATCACCTAATGGGTAGAGACCAAAGAAATTAGTACTCTTTCCCATGAATGGATCTGTTAGACCTATATATCTAGGAAGCAGTGCTAGACAGAAAGAGTAACACGTTCTTAGCCAGGCTTTTAGTATATGGAGAGTAAAGAGAGCATCCAGTAGTCTTCAAATCAACATGCTGCATTATGGTTATGAATGCTTTCTGCTGTGTGTTACCTCAACAGCTGCAATCCACTTTTCCTAAATAAATATCTTTATAGGATAACTTATAAAAGCAAGTCCGTCACATTGGCTTTATTGATGCTTTGGCAACATTGTGCTTTGTTTAGTACCAGAACTTTTCTGCAAGATCTATTTACTAATGGACGTTCCATAAAGTTTTTGCTCAAGCCTTTTTGAGTCTCCATGTACTTCTTTAGCTTGAGTCCCCTTCATGAAGTTTTATATCCTCATTCAGCATCAAAAGGATCAGTGTCACTTGTCAGGCTGAGGGGTCATATCCCATTTCTCGACGAATCAATAACCAAAATACCATGTTTCTCTATCAATACCTGCTGTTAGAAGTAAAGAAAGGGCAAAATTGTCTTTGTGTGTCTCTTAGGGTTTGTTGGGTTGTTCATGTATAAGAGTCTGGTTATTGAATAATATGATAATCTTTTCCTCTTACACCTGCCAACTGAACTTTCTATTTTACTGTTACATTAGAGATTTGGAATACCAAAATAAGTGTTGGATATATATAACCACGTTACTTTCACCTGATACATTCTTTATGAAATTCGTGTTCGAAAGTAACTTTCAAAAACTTTATGTGGGCATGCATCTTAATGACTTATTCAAGATTTAAGTGTGTACGTTATCTATATTACCTTCGCATTACTTCACAATCTGTTTCTTATTCCAACTAGACGACAAAAAGATGCTTAGCCCCTATCATACCACATTCCTGACAAAGGACGTTCCGCTTCTCTTTTTTGTCCACATGTCGAAGTGAACCATGCACTACATAACCTTCCAGACTACCTCAAGGAAGACATCCCATTCAGATTGCACAAACCAACTTTTCTTTGGTGCTTACTGCTCAACAATCTGAACAGTAAACTACATTTGCCTTCTTTGCACTCCATCCTTTTTATAACCCCATTGTTACTTCCTAGTCTTGCATTCTCATTATAATCTCGTAATGCATCCCACTCCATATACTGTCTTGGACCTACTAAGAGAGCTCTTGAATCCCAATTTTTTCGCACATTATTCAAGTTTACATTCAATCGTGCTCATTTTCATCTACTAACACGTATCAGTAGCAAAAAAGTATGCTTTTTACCTTTCTTCTCATAAAAGTTTGAATGTCAAGCATCTAATTGTTTATTTTTTCTATATCCACCTTACTCGAAGTCCTACCCCCCCCACCCTAAAACCAAACCAGAAACCAAACCAAAAAAAAAAAAAACTCACCCCCCATTACTTCAAATCCTGATATTAATCTGCATAAAAACAGATTGGTATCAAACAATGATGCAGGCGTTTCCCTTTCTGTCTTACCAATGCAGGATCTTATCCCCAGTACTATATACAATTCTTCCTATTTAGTGGAGGTTCCGATCCCCATTCATTATTTTCCATCGTCTTTAACTAACTTGATAGAATTAAAGAAGATATTTTCCATTTTAATGATCACAGTAATTCACATATCATCATAGTTTATTATCATGCACAGATTAAGACTAGTTTATTATTTTTTGTTTGGTTGCTGTAGCAGTCAAGTGGTGTTTTAGGCCAATTTCCATCCACTACACATAGTAATACTAGTTTCTGATCATGACTCAAGTAAGTTTTCATCGATACAATAAGCTCGGGTGAACTTATCAAATTTGAAGACGCACTAGGATGACTACATGCATTAAAGAATAAAAATTTATTGCTCTCACAAGTTCTTCAAATTAGAAAACTTTCAGTGTTTCTTTAAGAAGAAAAGAAAAGGCCATCAGTTTCAATATTTCATTAACTCATCATTCGCACTTCAAAGCCTAAGGACTGGTTAATATTATTAAACTTGAAATTTAGCTCTTCAGCTGTTGAACAGTGAATAAGAAAATGGTCTGGGCAGTCATATACGGCCTAAAATAAAAGATTGCTTGCTATGATGCAGAGACTTTCTACAATATGCAGGAAATGAACAAGAGAACGAGAACCATTTCTCAGCCAAAAGTTGAGCATCTCCCATATAGATTATACCTATAAAGTCATGTAGTTGTTGACGCGCAATTCTATGGGCACGAAGAAAGGCTGCACAAATATAACATGCAGACTCCAACCTTTCCACCGTGAAGTAGGTAACCAATTTTGGTGGACAGATGCTTTGAAGAAACCTGTAGTAATTTGGAAAATGAACATGGGACTTTAAGCCTTTCCAATCGCACATAGGCTCATGAGAGACCATATCAATTGCTTCATCCACTGACTGCATCAAAATGTTTGCAGTAGTTTGTTTGATCCTTCCTTCATCTAACATACCCCAGTAAGCAGCTTGGACACCTGAAATTAAGAATTGTTTAGCAATACTGGAAACATCAACATCTCAGTTCCAAAACAGCCGTCAAGTATATTGCATTAGAACAATCTACGCAACATGGTTGTCAACAAAGAATACTTGCTAATTGCTTTTTTACGAAAATGACAATGTAATCCAAAAACTAGTGCTAACAAATAAATTGCAAAGCTTAAACAAGCAAAATATACAGCCAAAGTACAGCAATGGCATGCGATGGTGAGACTCAGGTGGCTGCAGAAAAAAGCAAATGCAGTAAATGAACAATATACCATTCAAGAGACGAATTCGTATGTCTTTCAAATTCATAGGGTCAAGATCCGCTTCACTTCCAGACACAGTATGAGGGTGCACTTGCTCCCCTTCCAAATTACTTAGGCTTGCAATATATCTTTTCACAGTAGGCCAGTCAGCAGGTCCTAGTTCCTCATCGTCTCCAAGATCACCAAAAGCCTCCAAAGCTTTGTTCAGCATTTCATACTTTGTGTACTCCAATATGCGTCTCTGTCACAAATACCAGAGTAAAACACATACACCATAATGGAACAACAGAATTTTGAGCTTTGTGGAATAGAAAGGTGAAATTTACTCAACAGTTGATAGGAATTTCATGGTCAGCTAAAGCTAAGGTCTATAGTAATCTCTTATCTATGCCAGGAGACCTTTCCTTCAATCTTAAAGACAATATCTCTGTTTGCCAAAGTACACAGAAAGGCTGTCCTTTTTGCTTTAGATGTCCTCACTATGCATTGACTCAAGTAGATAATCAGCTCTGAGAACATCATCTTCCTATTTTTCACCCAAAAACCGGGGGAAAATTAAAACATAATAGTTGAAAATTAATTGATGAGAAAACCATCAAGAAAAGAAAAGGTAGGAGAAGGAATCTTCACCAACTGTCAATTCATTATGGTATCATATGCTCAATAAAGTTATCTCAAATTTCAAGCAATAACCATAGCCGATGATAGCTTGTCCATGCCAAAACAAAAGGAACATGGTATAATTAACTGTTCAGACTAAATTTGAAATTCACCTTAGCCGATGATAGCTTGTCCATGCCAAGAAGATGCAAAACAAACTGTGTTGTCGATCCATTTATAATAAGTGTTAAGAAGACAATTCCACCAGTGAAAAAGACAAACTGCAAGAAGTAGAAACTCACAGTTCATATCCATGTTTTTCAGAATTCATCATTTAATCGCATCTTTCTGATGTAACATACCAGAGTCCCTGTTTGAGTACTGAGAGATGCTGAGCTGCCACTCGAGCCCTATTAAATAATCAGAAAAGAGGAAAGTTGTGAACAGGAGAATGGCATTATAACTCGTAAAATAGACAAAATGCGAGGATCAAGAACAAAATGAGACAAAATTTTGCATGTGGGATAATGGAGCTTTTCCTTGAATTCCACTTGAGACACTACAATTTCAGATGTTAAAGAAGACCTGAATGTGACATAGGCATTGCATAATTATCCACCATATAACAGCCTTGTCAAAGAGATTATCATTTTCTATTATCTCAAAAATCAGAATAGGATTACAAATACACACGCGTGCGCGCGCGCTTAACCCTTATTACCATTCTACACTTATTATGAACAATACTTTCTAACACTTCCCCTCAAGTTGGGATGTAGATATCAAATAATCCCAACTTGTTACATAAGAAGCTCACTCTATTTCCCTGTAAAGACTTAGTAAAGATATCTGCAAGTTGATCCTCTGTCCTCATCTGTTGAAGAATAACCTCCCTAAGCTTAACCCTTATTCCCATTCTCCTCTTACTATTAACAATACTTTCTAACAAGCCCAACGTCACATATTTATCTTTTAAAAGATAAAAGGCAATCAATTCAAGCAATCAAGGCCCCAATTTCAACTTTACGCTAAGTTGATTGCATTTTGTGGACCTCGATAAATTTATCAAGTGTCAACTGCAGGGGCAGTGTTGAGTAATCTTTAGGCCATTATCCAATTAATTATTCGGAAAACAATCTGTGACTCCATGTTTAACATTCTCTTGGCAAACTCGAGGTGGTACTTGAGCATTTTTTTTATTGGTAAGATTTATGGAGCAGAACAGGTCTAATGCTCCTTCCATGGATTGATCCCTGGAGGTGTCCCTGATCCCCAGTGCCACCCTAAGTACGACTTTTGTCCTTACCCCAGTGCATTCATCCACATAAAGCTGCCACCCAGACATGAACTACGTTTGTCCCCCTAAATTTGATAACTACCCTGTCACTCCGCCTCCATCTTGAACCAATTATTTGACATCAATAGAAACATGCATCAGCCAGCACACCACTGTCTGAATCAACTTTTTTTCTGTTTTTTCCACTATCAACATTGCTAGCTCCTAAAACGCAACACAGTCGGGGACTTCCTTCGGCCATCTTTGACTGATCCTCTGTGGTGTTGCTAGTCGTTTGTCTCGGCCCCTTCCCTGGGTTGCTGGTCGCAATTTAGGATTCGCTGATCAGCTCGAGGTTGTTGTCCACAGTTCAGATGGGGCCCGTCCTATGCTGATCTGTCGGTGTCTGTTTGTTTCTTTCGGGTTGATTTTAGCCTTGTTGGGGGCCTGTCTCCCTCCGTCTTGTTTTGCCTTCGGCTTTTGTGACTTGTATTTTTTGTAGCTCCTTCGCCACTACACCTTCGCACCCTTTGGGACACCCGCATGTATTGCTTAGGGTACGAGGTTTGTTTCTGGCTTTTGGTTGTATTTGCGCTTTGGAAAGTCAATTCAATTCTTACCTTACCCAAAAAAAACATTGCTAGCTCCTTCTTTCCAAAAAAAAAAAAAAAGCTAGCTCCTTTACCACCATTGCCTGTCTCATTAATGCCAGTACTGTTGGTGTCAGTAGTTTAGTTTAGACCGGGTCAAGTAGAAAAGACCTTATATTACAACCACAGAGCGTTATCATTTGGTTAATGAATGATTTAGCTGGACTCTCATCCACCCAAGTTGTGACAGAGGTATTGTGTGATATTGGAAAGAGATGGAAAAAGAGAAATAAAACCAAAAATGATAACCGTTTAAGACTACAGATCTGAAATGTCATGCTACAGCTGTCTGGCAAACTAATCCCACTGATGCAACTCGAGTTCTTTACAAAGTCAATGAGTCACTAAATGTGATGGTACTTGATTAGCACCGTATTATGCACGTCTCTATACAATGTAGTGGAGCATGTTGAAATCCCCAGCACATCACTTAGTAAACAAGTCTGAGTGAGATGTTTCAGAATACATTGCATCCTCCTTCCACAAAGGACTGTAGTTAGTTGAGTGTTATGACATAAGACCAAGATGCCCCAGGTGATTAGGTTTCCTTTCTAACAGGAAGGGACAAATAGAAGTCCTATGAGGTAATGTGCAACATGAGGTACAAATAGAAGTGCTTATACAAGAATACAAAACTTACGGGTCCAAATAGTGGGTAACATTTTTCTAAACTGACATGAGAGTACAATTAAACCAGAAAATCAGATGGAATGTTCTAATTGTCACAGAAGAACCTTTGTTGAGATAAACATGAGTACAAACATTCATGTTTGAAGTGTGACTATACCATCTATGGAAGCATGATTATTTGTGAAAGATTGAGCCATGAATACTTGCCTTAACTGAAAGCGAGAGAGACAAGGCAACAGCCCCACGCAAGCCAGACCAAGTGAGGATAGTGGCTTCTTTCCAGTCCAAACCATAGCCAAAGTAACGCAGAGATGGATATAAGACTGTGACAACTACAAGACGTGATGCTTGTACAAAAACATAAAGAAGAATGAGGTATTCCCATGAAGTTCCTGAAAGCAAGGAAAGGAAAAAGAATCCAATCAGATCCCTCGACATGGAAAAGGTTCCACCAGCAGGAGAGAGAGAGAGAGAGAGACCTTTGCTAAAGTGATCAGAATATTCTATACAAAGGAAAAGACGCAAAAAAGAAGGTATAATCAAATGGCATCTACAAAATTTCTATATAACCAATCAGCATCTCTTCCTGAAAATATTATATTCTGGAGTTTAATTAAATCCTAACTTCAAACTGGCTAATTGATGTGGGCCAAAATAATTTTCCGTGTATGAATTCCATTTTGTTTTCTTCACCTTTAAATTTATCAGATATCAGGTGATATTAATCGCTTTTTGCTATAAGATTATAATTTCCTACTTTGAACCTATGACTACTCAAGGGTTTTCAGTATATACGTTCATTCCATTCTCTTTTAAGACAGCTTGCCTGTTTGATGAATCAGTAAATTTGACAAAGGTCTCTATTTCTCATGCCTCCAAGCATGTCTTCGAGTATTAAGTGCGATCTCGAATTGTGTTGGAACATAAAATTGTTGTCAGTACAAACTCTTTTAACAAGTTTTGTAAATAAAGCAGCTGAACTGTATATTCTTGAATCTCAGTACAGAGAGGTATTTCCTTGTATCGCCTGGAGGAGTGAGTGGCTGAATGCCTCAAATGTCTCAGGTTACCATGACATTACTTGGCAGGTTAAAAAGACTATGTTAAATTAACTTTCAAGCAGAGGTGTAGAGAGTAATGTTCTTTTCGGGACTCATTACTGAATTTTAATCATCTTGAAGGGGATTTCATCAATGCTCAGAAACCTTGTGGAAAGGATTCGAGCAACAGGTTCAAGACTGCATGCAGGAGGTGCGCATATGCAACAAGCTGGAGGATTGGGTGCTTTCTAGAAGTAGTTCATCATTAGCTTGAGGGAGGATCATATTGAGAGTTCAGTTTAAAAAAGGAGGGAAGCAAAATAAGTTTTCATTGAAAATGGGGTCACTTAGAGAAAATGAAAAGGAGGGATGAAAAATAAGTTTTCCATTGACAATGGGGTCATTGAGAATATAGGTGGATAGGTTTCATCCAAGCTAGGGGATATTGGAAAAAAATTAGTCCCAGCTATTTAATAAATCAGGTAAGCTTTTAACTAGAAAATTCAGCCACCTCACAACACCCCATTAGGGCTAGTGAAAGAAACAGGAGTCAGATCTGAAACCGAAGTCACTATAAAGCTTTTTAGTGGCACAATGCAGTTACATGCTAGTGAAGAGCTTCTGTGGAGCTACAACTTTTCTCTATCAGCTTCCACATTATTGTGGGGATTAACATGATCCATTCGCCTAAATGATAACTCCGTGTCCAGAAAAAATGAAAATCACTAACTACAAAAGCGAAGAGTGGACAAACTCAAAAAAGCAAGAGACTAGAACAAAGAAAACTCAACTCCTACCATCTTATTTCTACTGATTCAAGGAGACATAGGTTAAACTTCAAGTATAGTACCAAAAATATCAGGAATAGACGCAGCAGGTACCATGTTCAAAATTATCTTCATCGCTGAGAACACCTTCAGCAATTACAACTCCACTGCAGAGCAAAATATAAATAAGTAGTCACTAACTTTGTCAACATCATTGAGAAGGAAAGTAGGTCAGTTGTGCTAAAACTTCAGTGTCTTTAAGATGCGCTTTTTGCATTTTATTTTTCAACTTATAGCTTTACTGTAGCTTTTGGAGTTCAATTTTTTTAAAAATGTAGCGATGGCCATACCGGATGGCTGACAGGTACACGGTTAACCAGCTAAATGGACTAGCTTGATGCTAAGTTAAGCAAGTTCTTTCCAGGCTATGTAGGATGCTTTCTTCATAAATTCCATAAATTAATGTTTGTGTTACATCATACAAGGAAAACTGGCTAGTAGCATTTTCAAGGAGTTCACGACTAGCTACACCTTCAGTTGCAGATCAAAGTGGAAACATGTTGTATGTTCTTCTACCATCATTTTTGCTCGGCTTAAGAATGACCTTATGGGGGGTTTGCACAAGGGACGTGCAATAAGAGTGTCAATTTCATTTTGTACTGTCAATACGCGAGAATAGACAGTGGCAAGCAAAACGAGGACTTACCTCAAGATAAAAATCAATGTATTGGCAATGTACGCAACCATTTCCCTGGAAGGCAAAGGTAGCACTAATGTCAAAGAAAGATAAACAATCGCAATACATACTCTTTACCATATTTCTCCCGAAAAAACCAGACCTCAGATTAATAAGATGTTTACTAGTCATATGACTCTTTTAAATGCAGCATGACTGTATCTATATAACCTAAATGCAATACCAATGCAATTTTCCTTTGATAAGATGTACACTACGAACAGCTGATTAGGACTTCCCAGGACGAGTCTAATAGCACAAACTCTAAAAGTGAGCACAGCAGTGCTCTTAAGTATGTTTTGGAAGCAAATTACTGTACTCTTTTGGCCAACAACATCAATTATGGCAACAACCAAACTTGCCATCATCAGTTAAGGCAAAATGTAGATACCTTCTACATACTCCATTACTTGCAATCTCCCAACCTTCTTAATTTTTGCAACTCTCTCCTGATCTTTACGTTGGTTGAAAATAGAGGCTAGAAAATTTCCACAGAAATCTGTAGGCTTTGGTTAATTTTGTGGAGGATTGAATAATCATAGATTAAAGTCACTCTCTTCCCACTGCCAACTCCACCAAGTCAAGCTCTCAAATATACAGCTTCCACAAGAAAGAATCCACACATGACTATGCAAGAGTGCACTTGGCATTACATCTGATGCCACTCTAACCCAGAGCGATATCTTCTAAAAGAGTGGATACAGTTTCAACCACCACAAGAATATTAAACTCCATTGAGATGAAGTGGATCAAACAAAAATATTCTTAAAGGCTCACCAAAAGTGATGCAAACTTTCTTGACCATCACCCTTGAAGGCTGTTTTAGCAACTGCAGCATAGAACCTGCCAAAGTCGATCATCTGAAGAGATGTTTAACTTAAGTAGTAAGAAAGAAACTTTGCCATGGCAATTCAACTTACATTCCTAGAGTCATCACTGTCAAAACACCAGAAACATCAGCACCCTCTTGAGCCTAATTAAAACAACAGAATTTTGTCAGTCTTCTTTGCATAGCATGAGGATCTTGGAAAATTGTTCGGATGCTAATTTCCATATTCATTCATTTGGCTTATCAGGACAATGGAGATAATTTGAACCATGGAAAATTAAAAGCTTGATGCACATGAACAAACAAGGAAAACTTCCTCATTGACAATATGAAAAAGAAACCCCACTCTGACCAGTCTTTAGCTATAACCCACAACAAGCAGCCCTCTAGCAATTGCAAGAGATATTTTCAAAGTTCACTCCTACAAAGAAAGTTATCAAGCTGAGCACCACGCATAGGCGATTGATGTCGCCTGTGGGATTGGTGAAATAAGACCAATAATGGAAGGAGGAAGGACAGAAAGAATTCGTTAACAATGGTCACAGATCAATGAATCATATGTAGGGATGATTACACAGGCTGTACAGCTGATCTAAATGATTCGGCAATCACATGGTTCACAAGAAATGCTATCCTCATTGCACCTGGCGTGCAACATAACTCTCCCCCATGCAAATGGTTGGAGTCTCATTTAAACTACAATCATCAACCTGCCGACTACCATACATCAAAATTATCTGACAAATACGCCTCTAGTAAAGCAATTATATGGAAAATAAGCCAAATACATACTCTTGCGGCTTTTTAAGTAGACTACAAAACAAATCCTAATATCCAGAATTTTGACTTCAAGAATGGTTATTAACTGAAGGTGTGTACCAAGAAATACTCATACTGGGAAGACCCGAAGATTTAATTCTACCAGATGACAATATATTTAGAAGTTTTCATAAAACCTGGTGAGATAATTGCACGAACTCTAGAATATATACAACATGAGATAAGAGGAAAACAAACAAACATAGAATATTGGTCCCAACCTTGTGCTCAAGTAACTTATCGTCGTTGCAACAGCATAAGATGAGAATGGATCAAGTGAATATATGTCCTTCCTTGGCATATAGAACATTTACTTTCCTAACAATATGAGAACTGATCAAATAGCAGGCCAGGCCTGGCTAAGCCCAAGGTCAGCCTACCTTTGATCCCAGTCCAACCATTTCAACAGGTACATATAAATATTCTGGCCAAGATTTTCAACATAAAGCACTCTCCCAAGCCCACCCATTTGCATTTCAAGCCCTGCCGAGCACGGCCAACCACAAAGCCAATGATCAGATTTACCAGTCTCAGGCCATTTCTATGCTGATTTGTTGCACAAGACAAGCAATGCATAATTGTATTGAGTATGCAACAATTTGCAGATATAAAGTGTTAGTGAAATGCAACAACGAAGCTCTTCATTCAGGAACACTAATCCCTGCTCCCTCCATTTATGAAGGCTTGTCGACCCGGCTGAATGTAAGGATTATCTTAGTATCTATTCACACTACTCAGACACACACCCATAAGTGTATAGCAAGAGACCCAGGAAGACTGGGTTTAAAGGACATAAGTAGCAAGGAAAGAGGAAACTAGTGTCTCATGCAGTTCAGCAGCACATTAGCCACACATTAGTGGAAGTCCAGATAAAGAAGACCATATAATACCAACACACACACACACACACACACACACACACATATATATATACAGAAAGCCACTGCAACTGTTTCAGCCATCGATAGTTGATGTAAGTTTAAGAAAATTGTTAAGGGTGGGTACATACCGTGAAGTAAGCGATGTAGCTCACAGCCAGCGTCAAAGTAATTTCTATCACTGTATCGTTGAAAATAAACCCGAGCCACAACACAGAAATCATTCCAAAGGCAAGACCTATGCATACACTAAACAGGAGAAAGAGTCAGATAACCAAGAAAAATGGAGTTGCAGTTGTCAATGCTAATGAGATACCTACGCGCCAAGTGAGACTTCAGTTAGGAACTTTATTATGGCTGCCCAGTCATAACTCTTGCCAAGAACCATCTTATAAAATAGCTGATAAACCACAATCGCTGTTCTGAAAAGAATAAAAAGCTTAGTTCATCTAAAAACTTGCTTGCTATATTATTCACTAGCAGAAACACAATATGCTTATAGATTTTACGTATTGAAGTAGATACCCGTCATTCATCAAGGACTCTCCCTCAATAATGGTACTTAGTTTTTTGCTAGCACCGAGCTCTTTCAAGAGAGCAACTACAGCAACCGGATCAGTAGCACTCAGAAGTCCCCCAAGCAGCAGACAAGTTTTCCAATTCCAGTCATATGGGAAAGTAAGCTGCATGATGACCAAAAGAGCCAAGCTAAGTTCTTGAAACAGAAAAGGTGATCACATACATAGCAATTTAAATTTCAGATTTGCAAGAATAGCTTCACGCAGAATACCTTCAGGGCAGACCCAAGACAGAAAGTTGATATGAGTACACCAGGACCCGCCAGCAAAATCATTTGCACTATACACCTCTGCCCATTTAAAACAAAACTATAAGAAATGAGAACTGTCTTATTGGATGTCCAAGAAAGTGCAAGAAGGACATATAAATCACATAAAACCTAGATCCAACACAAAGAGTAGGTAGCATGCACAAACAAGATAATCCTTTGTAAAGTCGTTCTTCCACACTGGAGGCAACAATATGGGTCAAGGAGACAGCATTTTAACTTATGTTACCTAAAGCTTAGACACATTTTCACCATATATTAAAACCAATCAATAGACTATAAAGCTCAGACTCCTATGAGACCGATGCAGTTCAAGATTGCCATTCGATCCAAAACAGTAATGGTACTACAAGCTCCATCCTCAGTGGACCACTACATTCACCAGCTCCATCACCACAAACCTTCATAACCACCGACTGGACTCTTACAACACCACCATTTCCATCAATGCATCATCATTGCAGCTACCAGACTGACTCCACCAGCTGCATTGCTATACCACCACCTCCATCACTCTAGTACCCCCACAACTCCACATGCACCCTTCCAAGCTCTCTACTACCTTCACCTCTCCATGGTGACACTCTAATACAAATTGATAGGTGTTAAAGTTGTTGTTGTCCCACATCGCTTGATAATGGGTCTTATATACTCTTTATATTCATGTGGTCTCCCTCCACCTATCAGCTTAAACGTTTAGGTTAGACTTTCTAACATGGCTTCAGAGCCAATGTTATCCCTTTCGCGATTGTGCCTCCACCCTCCATTAATCAAATTCCACATGCCGCTCGTAATTCGGCTTGCACGTGAGAGGGGGTGTTAAAGTTGTTGTTGTCCCACATCACTTGATAATGGGTCCTATATACTCTTTATATTCATGTGGTCTCCCTCCACCTATCAACTGAAGCTTTTCGGTTGGACTTTCTAACAATAGGTGAATATTCAACGAAGATAATTATCAAATCGAAGAACTCTTGGGCTAGCGCAGTTATCAGCAACCATATAAGTTTATTTACTGCTGCCCTACGTAGAAAGGACACAGGTTGCCTCATATTTTTCCAGAACTATAAGCCCTGAGAAGTTGTTGTACAGTTGCCGCTGTCATAATATGAGGCTAGCCTATGGGTACCAGCCTGATATTTGAATGAATAAAACGCCCACCTAATTATAACAACTAGATGGAAATCCTCATGATTTTCACAAGAGTAGGGTAAAGACAAGCGCCATTAGTTTCAAAATGAAGTCCACAAACAGGATCATCCTGGCACAAGAAAAGGGAAGGAACAAAACCATAATGCGCCTGCTCCCAAAATGTGGGCAGTGGACAAAGAAGAATGGAAAGGTGTTCTTTGCAATGCCAAGGTTAACTCAAATAGACAGGAAGATGCAAAAAAAAAAAAGAAGTAAACCTTTATTTGATGTATTTCCATTGAAAATGAACTTTCGAAAAGAAGGGCCGGCAGAAAAACAGCCAAGAGAAGGTCAGGATCGATATTTGCCCCTGCAAGTTAACATACTGACAAACTGTTACTGCTACATCACAAACAAATTTCATACAAAGGAAGATTCCACCTCTCTTGGAAGCGTAAAAACCAGTTTCTCAGAAGCCTATCTGCAAATGCTTGGGGTTTCGATTTGACCCAACAAATTAAAAGCACTTACAAATACGAATGCCATCCCCTATCTTCCCCAAGCGATGATGCGTACCATATTCTGCATAACAGTAGAAGGTGAACATATAATAGTAGCTATATGGATAAATCAGCACTTTCGGCAGTATTAGAAGAATTCAATTAACTAGATAGAGTGTCCACGAAATTCTAAAGAAGATTTTGCGAGCAAAATATGTTGCTCAAAAGTTGATCCATCCTTGCATAAATAGGAAATTGGACCGTCATCAGAGTACAGGACAAACTAATAGTAAAAACTATCTGAATATAGCAATCAAATCACAAGGCACCCGCAAGAAACGTGAGAACACTATTTCTTACTATAGCGTAAATATTATCGTTCTACACAGAAGTTTTTCTTTTAATGCATAGAGCCTCCCAGGCGTGCCAATTCATAGGAGAAAATAATCACACTTGGCATCTGCGAGCTAATTAGAGTCAACATAGAAGCCATGTGCTGGCGCAAGACTAATCCCTTCCCATGCTCATGCACCAAGTATGCCAACACGCTCCTGCCATTATATCATCGATCGCTTTCTTCTTGCATAGAAAACAGTCAAACCAGAGGGAGGAGAGGACAAACATCTCAAAGCTTCATCCATAACATCCATGACAGTGATCACATGTACAGATGTAAATATAGTTAGAGAGGACATTAAGTTATTCCAATAAAACCCAACTTTTATCTTTGACATTTTGCTTTCTGGATCCAGATTTCACATGTACATGATTCGATGAACTGAAAATTCAGCCGGCATTAGCAGAAGAGAGTTTACCGGAAAACAGCTCAGAACCTTGACAAGTTTTTACATTGAATAAGAATACAAATGCCAAACCATGTTCTATAGCTTCTAATTCTCCAATTTAGATGTAGATGCCAAATCTCCAGCAAAAATCACTTAAAAGAGAAGGCTCAACCTCACCAATTTCAAGGAACAACAGACAAAAATAGTCAATCCAGTAGTTTAAATTCACAAAAACTCGGGAAGCGTGGCAACACTAGTCTCGGCGTTGACCTTTTTCGCCCTTCCAAAGCTGTGCCTAGCGTCGATATCCACTAAACCAGTCAAAGACAGAACCCCCAACCCACAAAACAAACGCCGACCACTCCACGCTCCCAGAGCGCAACCGGGGGGGGAAGAAACGGAAGGGCGAAATCGAACCTATGGAGCCGAGAGCAATGCCGAGGACGAGGAGAGCGACGGTGTAAGGCACCCGCGTGCCTCGGAGGAGATGCCGGCAAGCGATCCCGAGCACCAGGCAGAGCCCGACGAAGATGACGGCGTCCGTCGGGTTGGAGGAGCCGCTGCTCTCGGCCTCGGCCAGTATACGGAAGGGAAGCAGCAGCTCCCCCTCCTCCTCCGCGAGAGCAGCCATTCGGAGGAAGAGAGCAGAGAGAGAAAGAGAGAGAGAGAGAGAACCGATCAGTATGAGGTCGGACGGAGGTCTGAGCTTCGTCTCCCCACTTATCTTCTCCTTCCTTCCTTCGTCTCGATGGCGATGGCGATGGCGATGGCGATGGCGACTGAGGAGCGCGCGCTTGGATTACAAACATACACAAGGCGCCACCAGTACCGCGCCAAGAGCAGAGCATAATAAAAAGAAACGGGAAAACGACAGGTGCTGGGGCGAATCAGCGACAGCTGTTCCGAGGGAAGGCGCCGATCCTCCCCCCAAGCTTCCTCACGACATCCATCAATGCCTGCGTTGGCCTGCATAACCGCCACCTCCGCCGTTCAACCCTCAAAAAAATTATTATTATTATTAAATATTAAATTTGCGTGTACACCCAGTAGCTTAAACTTTTACGGCGTTCGCGGCGATCGTCACGCACGCTGGATTTATTAGACCTGCGCTCGAGTCCACCTTATCTGTCGTCACGCATGCTGAATAGATAAGACTTTTTTGAGTAATTATAATATATTTTTCTTTTTCAATCATAACAAGTAGTGAGATCGAGTCCATCTTATCTATCGTCACGCATGCTGAATTTATAAGACTTTTTTGAATAATTATAATATATTTGTCTTTTTCCATCAACACACGTAGAGAGAACTCGAGTCCAACTTATCTATGGTCACGCGAGTTGAATTTATAGGACTTTTTCGAGTAATTATAATATATTTGTCTTTTTTCGTGAACGCGAGTAGAGAGCTCAAGTCCACCTTAAACTTTTACGGCATTTGCGTCGACCGTCACGCACGTTGGATTTATTAGAATTTTCAAGTGATTATAATATATTTTTCTTTTTCCATCAACGCAAGTGATGAGCTCGAGTCCATCTTATATGTTGTCACGCATGCTGAATTCATAGGACTTTTTCAAGTTATTATAATATATTTGTCTTTTGCCACCAATGCGAGTAGAGAGCTCGAGTCCACCTTATCTATGGTCGCACCTACTGAATTTATAGGACTTTTTTGAGTAATTATAATATGTTTATTTTTTTATTTCATTAATGCGAGTAGAGAGCTCAAGTCCACCTTATCTGTCATCAAGCATGTTGAATTAATAGGACCTTTTTGGAGTGATTATAATATATTTGTCCTTTTCGATCAACACGAGTGGAGGGCTCGAGTTCACCTTACTATCGTCATGCATTGAATTTATTGGATTTTTTTCGAGTAATTATAATGTATTTGTCTTTTTCCATTGACACAAGTGGAGAGCTCGAGTCCATCTTATATTATCGTCACGCATGCTGAATTTATAGGACTTTTTCCGGTCATTACGATGTATTTGTCTTTTTTTGTCAACGCGAGTGGAGAGCTCCACTCCAGTCATGCATGCTCAATTTACCGGACTTTTTTGAGTAATTATAACATATTTATCTTTTTCCCGCGAAATCCGAAAGTTTTTTTCAAAAAGAAAAATGCACGACCAATTTACTACAAAACCCATTTAATTTGTTTTTCGAAACTTTTGCACATCTACTTGGAGATGCTCCGGGAAGGAATGGCAGAGTCCTCTTTGTAATCAACGCCTCTTCTCCTTGTGGTTTGACTTTTAATCCATTTCCCTCTTGCTTGTGGGCCTTAAATATGATTATTAATAGAGATTTATTATTGCAAACTCTTTCCTAAACATAATTTAGAAGCTAGACACATGGACTCTTCCCCCGGAAGATCAGGACGGCACTAGGACGGCGAGAACTGACCAATCAAATTCGTGCAATGGGGGTGATTCGGATCTATGATTACTAGAAACTTTGCACATGACGGGGCATGAGTGGTGCGATCGTTTGTCGCTTGGGGAAACTTTAGCCAAATTGGAACTCTTTGCAGATGTTTATATTATCTTGTATGTTAAACATTTAAAAAAAAATAAGGGCATGGTTGCGTTAACAGTTTTGGAAGAGGGTGTCGAGTCGAAGAAAAAACTAACAACTTTCCATAAAAATGATTTTCATGAAAAATATTTTCTTGCATCGCGACATTTTTCAGTAAAACAAAAAGCACTCTTAATTGGGCTTTTCATAATTCGACTTCGCTTACTAGATATGTTGAACCATTATTCTTTTTTTGTAAATAATGTGATCCGATTGTTTTCAATTTCTCCTGCGAAATTAATGGCATGGCAACCGTTAGTGGTGACCATCGAGTTCAATTCAACTCGAGAATCAAACAAAAGTGACCGGAATAGACAAATTTAAGATCGTTTCTAGAGAGAACCGGTTCGGCGTGAGGTTTAGTAAATCTTGAACCAACTCAATTCCTAGTCCCGACATGAAGAAAACTAATTAACTAACGTATGTTTTTGTAATGAAATGGTGTGAAATTTATACTTTAATATAAATATCTGTTCTTTACATAAAACAAAAATTGGATCAGCTACTTGATCCTCCAAATAGAATCAAGATTCCTATTTAGGAATCAATCATTCCAGAACCAATTGATTCAGTTTTTGATTCCAAATTGTACGATTATTACCTCTAGTATCAACTTGAAGATAAAGGGGCAACCCCAACTCCAAAAGCTCTATTGTAGCACAGCAATACTATTCAAACTTAAATAAAGGAAAACACTTATAAAAACAGGATTAATATTTAAAAAAATATCGAAGTGGTATTTCTGTGATAAATTTACCCTAAATTAATTGTTTGGCCACAAAAAATCCCATTCGTCGTGTTTTCATTAAATTTACCATTAAATTATTGAATTTGTTAACACATAACAGTTAACAGATATATAATGTTGGAGTATTTATCTTTCGTTTGTCACATTTGTACTATTTTGAGAATTTTTGTGGTATTAACCCAATTGGAAGAAACCAACACATGCATGGTAAATTGTCACAAATATATCAATTTAAGATTTTCGATGGTAAAAAAAAAATATTTTTGAATAAATTTATCATACGTGTATTAGTATGGGGTATGATACCCAAATTTATCATGAGAGTGCTATCGCTCGAGCACACTTAACTTTGACGTTTCAAATCTAAACATTTTTATTACTTGAAAAGGCACTTTCTTGAATTAATTTCAATTTTCACGCGTATATCTCATAATCATTCTCATGAAACCTTAATTAATTTGGTGGTCATAATCGTCCTCACATATAGGGTCTTTTTAGTAATTATAACAAATCTGTCATTTTCCAACGAAATCCTAAAAGAGTGCTTGCGAAAAAAAAAGGAAAAGGAAAAGGTACGACCACTTTATTAAGAATCTAATTAATTAGTTTTCGAAACTTTTACACTTTTACTTTTAAAACGTAGCCCACGTGAGATGCTCCGTGAATGGCGCACTTCTCTTCGTAATCAACGCCTCTTCTTTTATGCTTGGTGTCGGGGTTTAGTCAAACCCACCCACTCATTTTGAGCCTCACGATTTTATTTTTGATGTATACATAAGCACCTTCTCAGGAGATCATTTATCTCAAAAATACTCTCATTTAAACGCGTTTAATTTTGAAATTTCAATGGTAAATATTTTTATTATTTAAAAAAGCAATTTCATGAGTTAATTCTAGTTTTCAAGTATATATCTCATAATCGTTCTCCCCCTTGTCAATGCATAATTTGATTCATTCATGCTCATTTCACCATCATAGAAGCCTTTCATGAGAAGCTCTTTGTCCAGACTCTTCGGTTCCAACGATCATTCCCCTTTCGTCGGATCAGATCATTACAACAACGATTTAGGAACTTTTTAAAAGTTATTGAATAGCTGGTTTTAAAAAAAAGGGGCAAATTTAGATGATAAGTCGTGGATCGAGCATGATTTTATTCTTCGCTCTCCTTCAATTTCAGCTGGATTTGCTGCGAAATCGCGGCGCTGCGCTTTCGTCCATTCGATTCCACGACACGCATTCACGAACCGACTTCATTTTCAAGCACGATCATGCTCGAGAAAAACACATCTTAAGCATCCGGCTTTCGAATATCATATCCGTGTATGATCTTTCTCAAATACTTTCGAGGCTGTCTTAAATCAATCTGTTCCGCGAGCTGCCGTCCAGGTTTTATGAGCACAAAAGCGGAAAGGAGAAACCGACCAAGCTTTACCCCGTCCTTCTCAAATGTTATCATCCTTAGTGTCTCGGAATGGTCGAGGAATATCAAAGTCGAGCGACGATTGCGAATACGATGAAATAAAAAAACCGTAACTTCCGAACGACCCCCCGGCGCCTCCTCGTGTTCCTCGTGAAGTGGTGGACGGATGAGCGCGAGAAAGAGCAGTGCAGAACAAAAACGATAAAAAGTAACATTATCATCTCCCACCTTAATTAAATATATTTTTAGCCTTCTTTAGGACATTATGTGTGTGTGTATATATATATATATATGCTTCTTTAGTTTTCCTTTATATTGTATTCCTTTTCTAGTTCTCCAAATGTTTTAAACGAAAATTTTTGTTGTCAACACTCAAAACAATCCGCCTGCCAAAACAAATGCAGTACATGTGAGAAATCAATACACGTGCAAAACAAAATAAGAATCTGATGTGACTAGGCATTTATATGAACAAAAAAAAGTTATTCAAAAAATCTGAAATGGAGTGCTAACATGTAAATCGATTGTAAACGAATGATCCAACTCCAATGAATTCACGTTGTGTCTTGAATATAAATTTATCCCCTTCGTTGGTACCAAAGGATAAAACGGATCGTCTTTCCTATGAAACGGTATTTCTTTAAAAGAAACGGTATTTCAAACTCAACTTCGTAGGATAATCGCACAATTGAAGTATGAGAGAGTGTCTGATGTATGCATGTGTAAGTGTCCGTTCGGAAAAAAAAAATGAGGAATAAACAGTCACAATTCTAATAAGTAATGAAGACTTGCGATGAATCGAAAAGTTGCGTTTGATCGCAACGAACCGAAATGTTGCCGTACTCGCGATGAACTGAAAGGTTGCGTTGGTCGCTACGAACCGAAAAAGTTGCATCGGTCATAGATGATCGAACTGAATCAATCGATAAGCGATCGCAAATAGACATTATTTGTTCGAAAAAGAAAAAGAATTTCAAAGACGAAAACATGTCTATTTGGACACTAATTCATCGTGCTCGTTCGATAAAATTAAACTGATGGGAACTAATGAGTTGAGTTCCAAAAATAAATAAATAAACCCAGACTCGAGCCTGGCCTGATCTAAGCTGACAGGCAGCGGTGACGCACACGCGTATGGATTGACCCAGTTTTGTAGATGTCCTCTCTCCTCCACAAAAGTGGGTGGCCCTTAGGGCTCTAACCCATTTGAGAGGCTCTGCTAAATAAATTCATCTTTTATCTATTTTTTATCCAACATGAGACTACCTTCATCCACACTTTTCATTTACTTTCTATGGGATTTGGGACACCAAAATTTCAGTAGAGTCAAGAAATGTGCAAAACAGATGAAAAGTCGCCACTCGAGTAAGAAACGTGAAGAATCAACGCATGTGATAGACATGTGAGAAATAGGTGTTTTTGCAGGGAACGAAGAAGGCACATGTAGAGCATGTGAGGATACTAATAAGTATAGACTGATAGGATCATTAAACCAGCTATTAACATGAGTGCTAACGACAAGTAATCATGCTAAAGATTTAAGAGCTTTTCAAGGAGTGCCAAAAGATGTGGAGTTGCTCTCTTGAATTCCGTGGTGAGAAAACAATTTGAGGCAAATAAAGCTAGAATAAGTCCCTCAAAATAGGTCAAAGAGTTCGTGAAATGCGGAGGACATGGATATATTCCACATGATCAAAAGAAGGTTAATAAGTGTCCTATCGACAATTATTTGGATTTCGGACTTCAAAGCCCTAAGAAGTGAAAAACATGGGCACAACTGATCTTAATAAAAAAATTTAAGCGAAGGCGCCAATCTCATTAGTTATTTAGAAGTTAAATAATTGCTCGAAAACCAGGTCAAGAGGATTGGAACAAGCCAGAGAATGTGGAAGCTTTTGGTGTGCTAAAACCACAACCACTGAGGAGCAATTATCTCTCCAACCTTCATAAATACTACCAAACATTCACAGAGAAAGCCTCCAAATAAATCATCAAATTTATCTTATCTTTACTTATTGTACTGTACTTTACTTTTCTTAATTATAACTTTGACATTTTCGTCGTTGAGTTAAATTCCAGAGTTTATTCTTATTTTAGGTACTATGCCATCGAGTCAAACTCTGATGTATTATTGAAGCTTGTTCAAGACTTTGTCATTGAGTCAAGCCTGACATAGTTTTGGATGCGTTAGTTCACTATGTCCTAAGAGAAATTGCATTTGCTAAGCCAACACATTGAGTCAAACTTTGGTTTGTTCTACGTTTGCCTATTTTCTTTCGTTTTCATTTGTATAGATTCCTTTAAAGTTGTACTTATGAAATTTCTCAATTGAGTCAAACTCTGGATGAGATAATATTTGTGTAATTCTATTGGGATCTTTGCAAATTTTGTGTGTTGATTATCTCACCATCCGGATCTCTCCTATCTAAGATCATCACAAACCCATTATCACATTTCAAAAATCGAAGAACGAATTTTGATAAAAGATATTTTGTCGTAAAGAAATTCCAGCAAAATATTTGTGTGTGTATATAAAGAAAGAACAAAAGGAATATTAAAACTTGCCTCAACATCAAATGGGTGGACCATGAGCACAGGTGAGACTAGGTACCCTTTCTTTTTCCTTTGGGTAGGTGCTTAGTACTTTCGATACGTACCCTCCCTCAACATAGGTGAATATCCGATCACAAATGAGTGGCCCATTCTATCTTTTATGTTAAACAATTAAAAAGATAAAGGCATTAATATGCATAAAATGAACTAATAAATAATTTAAAATATATTTTTCTAAAAATGATCATTCGTACTGCTCACGAAAATAAATGGATGAAAAACATATTTTTAATTATGCACAAGAATGCTTGGACATGAACTGCAATATTGCTTATCAACTAATACTCCAATCATTTTTAAAAAAATATTTTTTAAATTATTTATTTTTCGCGAAATAACCCTTTCATTAATTCTTCTGGATATGTAAATTTCATTTTTGTTAGGAATGGGTTAAAAATAGTTTTCTAATAACCAAAAGAATAATAAAACGTCCACTTCCCGGGGGCAAGAATAGATTTTAGGAGTGAGGTCTACATCACTAAAGCAAGTAGGCTTCGGCATATGCTTATGCATGGGACAAAAAAATTAAAGTAGATCGCAGGAGGCACGTGAGCGGTGTAATCGCTGTCCCTCGGTGAATTTTAGTCAAATTAAAACTCTTCGCAATTTTTTTTTATATTATCTTTTATGTTAAACAATTAAAAAAATAAGGGCATTATTGTGTTAGTTGTGCTGGCCCTGCTGGGGAGCGTGCCAAGTCCAAGTAGAACTGACAACTTTCCATAAAAATAATTTCACAAAAAATATTTTCCCATATCGTGAAACTCTTCAGTAAAACAAAAGCACTCTTTGGGTTTTTCAAAACTGAACTCCGGTTACTAAATATGATGATGATTTTTTTTAACTAATGTGATCTGATTGCTTTAAATTACTTTTGTGAAATTAATGGCATGACAACCGTTAGGGATGACCACTAAGTTCAATTCAACTTTAGAATCAAACCAAACTGGCCGGAATAGTGTTGACACCTGATTTTTAATCATCCTTTCTGTTTTAAAATTAATAAAAAAATATTTCTTTTATAAAAAGTCATAAAATTGAAAAATCAACTTTGGGGACCTTGGCTAAGCCTAAAGAACCAATTTTGATCAAAAAATGATTTTCCATATTTTTCGTATTTTTTGGTATTTTTTATTTATTTATTTTCAAAAATTAATAGAAAATTCATAAAAATTCATAAAATTGAAAAATCAAATTTGGAAGCCTTGGCCAAGCCTAGACAACCATTTTTGAACAAAAAATAAATTTTCATATTATATATTTTAATTTTTTTAAAAAAAATAATACAAAAATACTTGAAAATTTTGGAAAATTAACATTTGAGGCCAAAAAAATACACAAACATAGTTAATATTTTTATTTTAAATCTATTTTCATATTGGCCATCGCAAATTCAGAAAAATCCAATTCGAGTCACGTGTTCCTTCACGAGTATAATCTCGAATCGGGCCTAAAAAAATTTAATTTGAGCCAACTTATTTTTAATTTTCACTTTTTATGAGTTGTGAAATTGTCTTCTAATATTTTAAATTTTCATCTTGGCTCAATTATACCCAGAATGACTCAATTTTGCAAAAGGGCTTTAATTAAATTCTGTATTATTTTCAGCGACAAGAAATGAGCTTAAATTTGACATGTGGTAAATTTTGGTGTGTCAAAAATTGTGAGGAGATTTGGACTTAAAGAAATATATTTTTTCATGGACTGAATTGTAAATACTTAAAATTCAAGGACTAGAGTGCAAATACCTAACTCTTGAATGATTATTTTACAAATAACAAAAAGAAGAGTTAGTGGATAAATTAGAATAGAGAAGGGAAGATGGAGAAGAGGAGATGAAGAAGAGAAGTTGGAGAAGGATGGATGGAGAAAATAAGATAAGAATAGAGAAGGGAAGATGGAGATGAAGAAGAGTTAGTGGAGAAATTAGAATGGAAGATAAGAATAGAGAAGGGAAGATGGAGATGAAGAAAAGTTAGTGGAAAAATTAGAATGGGAGATGAATATGGAGAATGGAAAATGAAGATAAAGAAGAGTTAGTGGAGAGATTAGAATGTGAGATAGAGATGGAGAATGGAAGATGAAAATGAAGAAGAGTTAGTGGAGAAATTAGAATGGGAGATAGAGTTAGTGGAAAAATTAGAATGGGAGATAGATTAGTAGGTTATAAAAGGAGGAAGAAGTGTTTGAGAAAAAGGCTGGGGAGAGAAAATTTGAAGTGTTTGGAAGATTTTTTTTTTAGAGAAAATTTTGAATGCTTGAGAGAGTTTTGGGAGATTGAAGAAAAATTTGAGAGAAAGGAAATACCAAAAGAGAGAGAATTTTGAAGATGATGGAAGTTTAAAGCTAGGGGTTATCATCACAAATTCCTTCATCGATCAATATAAATCAAGAGTTCTTCCTTGTCGCGACCCTCTAAAAAAATTTTTAAATTTTAAAAGGGGTTAACGGATTATTAGGTTAATTAGATTTGACTAACCTAATGCGGACCCTCCCAAGCCCTACCGAATCGCAACTTTGGTTTTTGTTTAAATGATTTTGAAATTTGGAGTCGCTACTAATCGTTCTTGGTAGGTCGATTAGAAACCTAAATAAATTAGCGGGAGAACTAATTTATTCCTGCGAACCAGAGATTATGAGCTCGGGGACTTGGTTACACTAGTTAATTAAAACTAATGCCCTTTCGGTACCTTAATTTCATGGATATCCTAATCCGGCAACTCAGGCTTGGTTTATTCCTAAAGCTCTAGTAGGGTATTCTCTTCTGTGTTTTCACTTTTTAAATAGGATGCATGGATGGTATATATTTTTATTTGTTATATTTGTTTAAGTGTTAAAGATTCCCTGAAGCCGAAAGAGGGAGTGTGTTAACGACTTCTGTGCAGTATTACGACCTACTCATCTTTTGGGTCTGATGATTCAAAAATTAAATTATAGGAAGTACATGACAGTGAATAAACACCTCCAATGGGAGGCCTAGCATTGGCTTGACTCTTCCCTTTGGGATTTAAGGTACAGGTATTTAAGTTGCAAGTATTTAAACTACTGTAAGTAAAAACCTCCAATGGGAGGCTAAGCATTGGCTTGGCTCTTCCCTTTGGGATTTAAGGTACAGGTATTTAAGTTGCAGGTATTTAACTACTGTAAGTAAAAACCTCCAATGGGAGGCTAAGCATTCGCTTGGCTCTTCCCTTTAGGATTTAAGGTACAGGTATTTAAGTTGCAGGTATTTAACTACTGTAAGTAAAAACCTCCAATGGGAGGTTAAGCATTCGCTTGGCTCTTCCCTTTGGGATTTAAGGTGCATGTATTTAACTACTGTAAGTAAAAACCTCCAATGGGAGGCTAAGCATTGGCTTGGTTCTTCCCTTTGGGATTTAAGGTGCAGGTATTTAAGTTGCAGGTATTTAACTGTTGTAAGTAAAAACCTCCAATGGGAGGCTAAGCATTGGCTTGGCTCTTCCCTTTGGGATTTATGGTGCAGGTATTTAAATTGCGGATGGACTTTGTCCTCTCCATTTTGGGGTATGAATTTTTTAAAATGAAATACAACGAATTGATTCAACAATTTGAAATTTGTGCGCGCTTGAGGACTCCTCCAAGCCGATTTTGTGCTTCCATAGGATTGACCATTGATATAGAGCTGCGGCTTCCTGACATAAAATAGAGTGAAGTGTTAGTATACAAAATATGTGCTAATCTGCACCTAAAACCAGAAGAGTAGAAAGAGTACTTATCTCCCATTTTTTTGGGAGGGATTTCTATAATTGATTTTCGCTCTCTATGTTCCCAATATAGAGAGTTTCTTTTGAATTAAGAGGGACTTTTAGTCACAGATCAGTTGAGAAATCGGTGGACAGCTTAGGAGCTTGTCTGGGCCGATTTTTGCATCTCGACGAGATTTTTGCTGTTGACGTAGAGATATCCTTCTCCTGACATAAAATATGGAAGAAAAAGGAGATGGAGAAAGTGTATACAATTTGTGTTAATTTGCGAGTAAAACCATAAATAAATGAATAAATAAAAACACTTAGCTTGAATTTGTTTGCTCGTTGACGAGGATGAACTCTTGATTTATATTGATCGATGAAGGAATTTGTGATGATAACCCCTAGCTTTAAACTCCCATCATCTTCAAAATTCTCTCTCTTTTGGTATTTTCTTTCTCTCAAAATTTTCTTCAATCTCCCAAAACTCTCTCAAACATCCAAAATTTTCTCTCCAAAAAATTCTCCCAAACACTTCAAATTTTCTCTCTCAAGAATCCTTTCTCAAGCTCACTTCTTCCTCCTTTTATAACCTACTCATCTATCTCCCATTCTAATTTTTCCACTAACTCTATCTCCCATTCTAATTTCTCCACTAACTCTTCTTCATTTTCATCTTCCATTCTCCATCTCTATCTCACATTCTAATCTCTCCACTAACTCTTCTTCATCTTCATCTTCCCTTCTCCATATTTATCTCACATTCTAATTTCTCCACTAACTCTTCTTAATCTCCATCTTCCCTTCTCTATTCTTATCTTCCATTCTAATTTCTCTACTAACTCTTCTTCATCTCCATCTTCCCTTCTCTATTCTTATCTTATTTTCTCCATCCATTCTTCTCCAACTTCTCTTCTTCATCTCCTCTTCTTCATCTTCCCTTCTCTATTCTAATTTATCCACTAACTCTTCTTTTTATTATTTGTAAAATAATCCTTCAAGAGTTAGGTATTTGCACTCTAGTCCTTGAATTTTAAGTATTTACAATTTAGTCCCTGAAAAAATATTTCTTTAAGTCCAAATCTCCTTACAATTTATGACATACCTTCCCTATACTTAGTCAAAATTCACCACATGTCAAATTTAAGCTCATTTCTTGCCACTGAAAATAATGCAGAATTTAATTAAAGCCCTTTTGCACAATTGAGTCATTCTGAGTATAATTTGGGCCAATATAAAAATTTGAAATATTAGAGAACAATGTCACAACTCCTAAAAGTGAAAAAATGAAAATAAATTGACTCAAATTGAATTTTTTAGACCCGGTTCGAGATTAGGCTCATGAAGGAATACACGACCCCGAATTGGATTTTTTAAATTTGTGATAACCAACATGAAAATGGATTTAAAATAAAAATATTGACTATTTTTATATATTTTTGTAGCCTCAAATGCTATTATTTATTAAATATTCTCATAATTTCTAAAATATATAAACAATATATATAAATACAAAAAATTATTTTTTTGTTCGAAAATATTTGCCTAAGCTTGGCCAAGGCTCCAAACTTGATTTTTTAATTTTCTCATTTTTCTTAATTTTTTGTTTTTATGAATTTTCGAAAATAAAAATACCGAAAAATATCGAAAATATGAAAAATTATTTTTTGGTCAAAATTGGTTCCCTAGGCTTGGCTAAGGTTCCCAAAGTTGATTTTTCAATTTTATGAATTTTTATGGATTTTCTATTAATTTTCGAAAATAAATAAATAAAAAATACGTAAAAATACTAAAAATATGAAAAATCGTTTTTTGGTCAAAATTGGTTCCCTAGGCTTGGCTAAGGTCCCCAAAGTTGATTTTTCAATTTTATGAATTTTTATGAATTTTTTTATTACTTTAGCAATAGAAAAAATGATTAAAAATCAGGTGTCAACAGCTGCCCCTCTTTAAAAGGAAGCTCGGTAGAGGTTCATTTCAAAGACGAGATGACACCTGAATTCTAATTGACTCAATACAAGGAAATAAAAAGAGTCGTGACATGAATGTTCCACTGAAAATGAAATGAGAACCTAAGGATTCGTTATATAAAAAAAACTTTAGGGTGGTTGAACTTGAACCCGTATGGTGGATCAACCCATGGTAGATTCCTAATAAAAAGATTCTACTGATTAAAAATTGAATTAAAATTTGACCCGTATGGTGGGTCATACCATTTGACCCGTATGGTGGGTCGTACCATGGTAGATTCCTAATAAAAGGATTCTACTGATTAAATTTTGATTGAGATTTGACCCGTATGGTAGGTCACCCCATGGAGATACCTGTAAGAGGGACTTGGTGCCTGTAGAAAGGACTTGGTGCCTGTAAAAAGGACTTGTGCCTGTAAAAAGGACCTAATGCCTGTAAAAAGGACTTAATTTGCCTGTAAGAAGGACTTGATTTGCCTGTAAAAAGGACTTGATTTGCCTGTAAGAAGAACTTGATTTGCCTGTAAGAAGGACTTTGTGCCTGTAAGAAGGACTTAATTTGCCTATAAGAAGGACTTTGTTTGCCTGTAAGAAGGACTTTATGCCTGTAAGAAGGACTTGATTTGCCTGTAAGAAGTACTTTGTGCCTGTAAGACGGACTTTGTGCCTATAAAAATGACTTGATTTGCCTCTAAGAAGGACTTTGTGCCTATAAGAAGGACTTGGTTTGCCTGTAAGAAGGACTTAGTTTGCCTGTAAGAAGGACTTGATTTCCCTGTAAGAAGGACTTTATGCCTGTAAGAATGACTTGATTTGTCTGTAAGAAGGACTTTGTGCTTGTAAGAAGGACTTAATTTACCTGTAAGAAGGACTTGATTTGCCTGTAAGAAGGACTTTGTGCCTGTAAGAAGGACTTACTTTGCCTGTAAGAAGGACTTTGTGCCTGTAAGAAGGACTTGCTTTGCCTGTAAGAAGGACTTGGTTTGCCTGTAAGAAGGACTTTGTTTGCATGTAAGAAGGACTTTATTTGCCTGTAAGAAGGACTTGATTTGCTTGTAAGAAAGACTTTGTGCCTGTAAGAAGGACTTGATTTGCCTGTAAGAAGGACTTTATGCCTGTAAGAAGGACTTTGTGGCTATAAGAAGGACTTGATTTGCCTGTAAGAAGGACTTTATGCCTGTAAGAAGGACTTGATTTGCCTGTAAGAAGGACTTGATTTGCCTATAAGAAGGACTTGCTTTGCCTGTAGGAAGGACTTTGTTTGCCTGTAAGCAGGGCTTGATTTGCCTGTAAGAAGGACTTTATGCCTGTAAGAAGGACTTGGTTTGCCTGTAAGAAGGACTTTGTGCCTGTAAGAAGGACTTGATTTGCCTGTAAGAAGGACTTGATTTGCCTGTACAAAGGACTTGCTTTGCCTGTAGGAAGGACTTAATTTGCCTGTAAGAAGGTCTTGGTTTGCCTGTAAGAAGGACTTTGTTTGTATGTAAGAAGGACTCTGTTTGCCTATAAGAAGGACTTTATGCCTGTAAGAAGGACTTGATTTGCCTGTAAGAAGGACTTTGTGCCTGTAAGAAGGACTTGATTTGCCTGTAAGAAGGACTTTGTGCCTGTAAGAAGGACTTGATTTGCCTGTAAGAAGGACTTTGTGCCTGTAAGAAGGACTTTGTGCCTATAAGAAGGACTTGATTTGCCTGTAAGAAGGACTTGCTTTGCCTGTAAGAAGGACTTTGTGCCTGTAAGAAGGACTTTGTGCCTATAAGAAGGACTTGATTTGCCTGTAAGAAGGACTTTATGCCTGTAAGAAGGACTTGATTTGCATGTAGGAAGGACTTTGTTTGCCTGTAAGCAGGACTTGATTTACCTGTAAGAAGGACTTTATGCCTGTAAGAAGGACTTGGTTTGCCTGTAAGAAGGGCTTGGTGTACCTCAAAGGGTGCCATTCTGAAATCTGGGGAGACCAGGAATCCTGCGGAAGCTCAAACCCAAATTATATTCTCTTGTCGCTTTAGGAATAAATCAAAGAGGCAGAGATCAAAAGGTCTCGAACAATTCTGTCCTTGAGACAAATCATGCTTTATTGAATAAGGTGGATACTTGTATATACCGCAATGGATTCGAGTACCCCAACAACCGTCAGAATTCATTCTCTTGAAATGTTCAGGTTGAAGATATACTTACCTGAGAATTTGGAAGAAATGCTTGGTATCTTCTCGACAACCAGGCTTGTTCATTCAATAATCGCCGAATGAATTTCAATACTTTGGAAGGTAACTCAAACACCGGGAATGTGTTGCCTGTCAGGCAATGTTAGAGCTAACATGTGCAAGCATTTTCATCAATGCGTTCATTGGTTCATACAAAATTGTTCAGCTAAGTTGGCAATGATTAGAAGTAGTCTGTGTGATAACTCATGATGCAATCAATCAAAATGTGGATCATGCAAAACTATTCTGTCAAGTTTGCATTACCAATTCTATTTAAGGAGGTTCTCATAATATGAACGCCTCGAATGTAATCTGAATGGGGGACTTTAGTTCGAAGGGGCTTTCTCTCACTCTGGGGAAATGATGTTTATCCGTAGATTAAAATGTTAGACTTGTGTGGAAATAGTTTGCATTTCCTCATCCTGTCATGCCCCATTCTGCACATTTGATGTCTCCTGTGCAGTTTATGCTCTAAGTTGGAGTTGGTAAATTAAACACACGGAATGGTCATGCATAATTCATGAACTGTGTAAACACAATACGGATGTGACAATTTTTTAGCATAATGTGTGTTTATATAATGTGCAAATATAGGCGGATTTGAATTGCCCCTGGTATGTGGGCGGACCGAACAAATTGGGAAGCTTACTTCTTATGTCGAGGGGCGGTTCATCTCAACTTTGCCCCTGTGCGATGAAGCATATGGGTGATGGAGCATTTTGGTTTGCTTAATAACAGCGACTGCCGTGGTTTAGCGGTTGAATGCCCCTGCAAAAAGCAGAGAAATTATTCTTGAAATCAAATGAGATAAGGAAGACGTATTTGCTTTTTTTGCTTCAGAACTTGTGATTAATTTGCCCCATTTTTCACCAAAATAGATCTTGTCAGATGATCATAATTTTCTTTTGGGATTTGTCTCCTTCAACATGTTAAATGCTAGTATAAATATTTCCTGTAAAAAGAAAAGGAGACATGTCAGCTAGTATTAAAAGGGATAAATTGGAAACGATACTGATTTATCCTTCGTCTTGAATGCCTTGCACGAGTCTTTTACCACTTTTGCTAGATTGAATTTTCCTCGACTTTTGTTGGGCGCCTCACCATTATGGCAAGACTATGGTAAAATACTGACTTTGATATTACTTGTCGAGTATTCCTGTTCGCAAAAAGAAATGCACAAAAAGTTATTTCATTTATTTATAATACTTACAACATTCCCCACCCTTGGGGATCGAACTCGGGACATTTCGGACCTACTGTCATCCCCTCATACCATTCGGTCCATTGGACCGTAGGTGTCCATGGGGCTTTCCTTTCAAAGGTTAATCCTTGTGGATAACGCAGCCTTGTTGTATCACCTTGGGCCATGTTACGGTATTTTCTCGAGGTAATTTGCAATCCCTGTTAAGAATAGAATAAAACAATTCGAGACTTGAGATGATTATGTGTAAATTAGAACGATACAGAATTACCCATGTCTGAGATTGTTCGGATCTTTCGCTTGTATTTTTCTTTAACCGAAGCTGTCCATCCCGTGGTAATGTCCATGAGTTGATTTGCCCCCAATTTAGCCCGACCAGGAAATTTGGTTTTTGAATACGACTGTATTCTCGAGTCGCTTTTGCAAATTCCTGAAAATAGAAGGGATCAAATTTAAAACCAGAGCAATTTAAGGGTAAATTGGAACGATACGGATTTACCCTTCATATTTACGCGGATTTCGTCTCGATATTAATTTTTTCGAGTTTGGTGCGGTTAACGGCTCCGAGCATTTAATATGGGGGAAAGGGAAATGATTACTTCTAGCTTGTGCATTAATTTTGGACATCGACAAAAAGCGAGAACATGCGATGAAATTAAGTAGACGTATTCGTCTAGGTTTAATCTTCTTCATGATGCTCTCGTGGGTTGCGGTAGACGATGATATCAAGAACATTAGAGAGGCATTCAGTGTGGCTTTCCACCAGCCGCCTAGAGACCCGCGTTCAATCATGTAAATTAATAAAGCTGCCACCACTCGATCAATGTGCCAATAAATTCGGCCATTTGTTGCGTGCTCCACTTCAACCGTGTTTTGTTGCTTTCGGCGTCCACTCGTATGTATAGGGTACCTGTAGCATCGGGGGAGTGTCCGTGGGCCACATTCATTAATAAAACCTCGGTCCTCTAAAACCCTCCGCGTGTTTCGGATCCGAGAAAATTTTAAGACCGGTCTCTGGTTGATTTAATCAGGTTAAGGTACTTATTTCATGGTTTCTGATTATATAATCCATATTGTCTTTCAAAAGACGCGGGATCCCCTGCAATACATTAAATATACCCCCGTGTTTAATCAGTATAAATCCACCGTCATATCAGAATACACTGCCCATACAAGTTTACGGATTGACACAACTCTGTCTGTCAAAGATGGACAGTGTTCGTTTGCCCCCCTGAATTAACGGTTGAAGCCTTGGTGTTTTTCGTCTTTTGGTATTTCTGAAGATGATTCTTGATATATTATTGAACTTAATTTTTACACCCGTCTGGGGTATCTAGGATCTCCCTGCAAAAGAAAAGGATATAATTAGTATGCGACACAAGGAATGTCGGTCTATGACTCCTATATTAGTCCAATTTGATTTTTTCTACTTTATAGAGAAATCAGAGAAAAAAAAATTTCTTAGGAAGAAATGGGTTAATTTCTGATGCAGAATTTTTTTGCAGATTTATTACTCTTTTTATTTTTAATTTTTTTAAAGGAATGTGACAAAATCTCTTGACGTTTACTAAAATTTTTGAAGGAATTTCCTTTTTATCAAAATAAATTTTCAGAGGTAAATTTGTCAGGAAAATTTTATTTTTATTGAAGCAGGAAAGACATGACAGAAATCCTTCATTGGTTAACAAAATTCCCCCGAGACATTAGTTTAATTTTATTTAGAGAAAATTTTCTTAGAAAAACATGAGCGAATTTCTCGAAAAGATTTTTGTTGCAAGTTTTTATAATTTGAAAGAATGTGATAAAATCACTTGATGTTTATCAAAGTTTTTTTTGAAGGAATTTTTCTTTTTATCGAAATAAATTTTCAGAGGAAAATTTGTCAAGAAAATTTCATTTTTATTGAAGTAAGAAAAACATGACAAAAATCTCTTATTGGTCAATACAATTCTCCCGAGACATTAGTCTAATTTTATTTAGAGAAAATTTTCTTAGAAAAACATGAGCGAATTTCTCGAGAAGAATTTTCTTGCAAGTTTTTATAATTTGAAAAATGTGATAAAATCACTTGATGTCTACTAGAGTTTTTTTTGAAGGAATTTTTCTTTTTATTGAAATAAATTTTCGGAGGAAAATTTTTTCAGGAAAATTTCATTTTTATTGAAGCAATAAAAACATGACAAAAATCCCTTATTGGTTAATAAAATTCCCATGAAGGGATTTTTTCACATCATTTTTTCAAATTTTTTTTTTAAAGAAATGAGGGACAAATTTAATTTTTATTTTCTTTTAAAAGAATGGTCGTAATATCAAACTCAAAAACTGACTAACACCTAGCATGGACCGACCGAAAATAAATACAAGATAAAATTAGAGAATTTACTTTTACTTTGGAGAAATGCAAATCACATAGTCATGCGCATGACTCAAGTGAGGAGTGGACTCTAGAAAATAAAAGAAGGAGAGACAAGGTATGGACCTAAAAAGGCCCCCACTATCTGAATTGACAAACTTACCCTCCGCGCAATCAAATCACAATGGGAAGAATTGTCAATTCAGATAATGAGCGGGATAAAATATGGTCAACCCGAGCGCAATCGACGCAAGAGCTTTGCATATTCGATCCCTATCTATGGTTTTCTAGGAAGAATTTCGCGACTTGGGTTTAGACGCTTGTGTGTGCAGCTGTCGTGATCCTCAGAGTATGCAAGACATGCACAACAATTGATATCAAAACAGCGCTTCTAAAAATGTGCGAAATTAAACAAATAAACCCAACACCAGCCTGCAAAACAAAGGGGTTAGCCAAACACTCCGCCCCTTATAACTCCCATCCTGCAAAAACATATAACACCTATAGAATGAGTCCCAAACAAGATCGCCAGAAGCGAGATATCCATGAAATTTTCATTGGCCTAAGTCCACTAAGACTTTTAAAATTTCGAAAAAAATTCAAGTATTCCAATTGTTATCTTTTTTCGAAAATTTAAAAATCCCGTCCCCAGCGGAGTCGCCAGTCTGTCGCGACCCTCTAAAAAAATTTTAAATTTTAAAAGGGGTTAACGGATTATTAGGTTAATTAGATTTGACTAACCTAACGCGGACCCTCCCAAGCCCTACCGAATCGCAACTTTGGTTTTTGTTTAAATGATTTTGAAATTTGGAGTCGCTACTAATCGTTCTTGGTAGGTCGATTAGAAACCTAAATAAATTAGCGGGAGAACTAATTTATTCCTGCGAACCAGAGATTATGAGCTCGGGGACTTGGTTACACTAGTTAATTAAAACTAATGCCCTTTCGGTACCTTAATTTCATGGATATCCTAATCCGGCAACTCAGGCTTGGTTTATTCCTAAAGCTCTAGTAGGGTATTCTCTTCTGTGTTTTCACTTTTTAAATAGGATGCATGGATGGTATATATTTTTATTTGTTATATTTTTTTAAGTGTTAAAGATTCCCTGAAGCCGAAAGAGGGAGTGTGTTAACGACTTCTGTGCAGTATTACGACCTACTCATCTTTTGGGTCTGATGATTCAAAAATTAAATTATAGGAAGTACATGACAGTGAATAAACACCTCCAATGGGAGGCCTAGCATTGGCTTGACTCTTCCCTTTGGGATTTAAGGTACAGGTATTTAAGTTGCAAGTATTTAAACTACTGTAAGTAAAAACCTCCAATGGGAGGCTAAGCATTGGCTTGGCTCTTCCCTTTGGGATTTAAGGTACAGGTATTTAAGTTGCAGGTATTTAACTACTGTAAGTAAAAACCTCCAATGAGAGGCTAAGCATTAGCTTGGCTCTTCCCTTTGGGATTTAAGGTACAGGTATTTAAGTTGCAGGTATTTAACTACTGTAAGTAAAAACCTCCAATGGGAGGCTAAGCATTGGCTTGGCTCCTCCCTTTGGGATTTAAGGTGCAGGTATTTAACTACTGTAAGTAAAAACCTCCAATGGGAGGCTAAGCATTGGCTTGGCTCTTCCCTTTGGGATTTAAGGTACAGGTATTTAAGTTGCAGGTATTTAACTACTATAAGTAAAAACCTCCAATGGGAGGCTAAGCATTGGCTTGGCTCTTCCCTTTGGGATTTATGGTGCAGGTATTTAAATTGCGGATGGACTTTGTCCTCTCCATTTTGGGGTATGAATTTTTTAAAATGAAATACAACGAATTGATTCAACAATTTGAAATTTGTGCGCGCTTGAGGACTCCTCCAAGCCGATTTTGTGCTTCCATAGGATTGACCATTGATATAGAGCTGCGGCTTCCTGACATAAAATAGAGTGAAGTGTTAGTATACAAAATATGTGCTAATCTGCACCTAAAACCAGAAGAGTAGAAAGAGTACTTATCTCCCATTTTTTTGGGAGGGATTTCTATAATTGATTTTCGCTCTCTATGTTCCCAATATAGAGAGTTTCTTTTGAATTAAGAGGGACTTTTAGTCACAGATCAGTTGAGAAATCGGTGGACAGCTTAGGAGCTTGTCTGGGCCGATTTTTGCATCTCGACGAGATTTTTGCTGTTGACGTAGAGATATCCTTCTCCTGACATAAAATATGGAAGAAAAAGGAGATGGAGAAAGTGTATACAATTTGTGTTAATTTGCGAGTAAAACCATAAATAAATGAATAAATAAAAACACTTAGCTTGAATTTGTTTGCTCGTTGACGAGGATGAACTCTTGATTTATATTGATCGATGAAGGAATTTGTGATGATAACCCCTAGCTTTAAACTCCCATCATCTTCAAAATTCTCTCTCTTTTGGTATTTTCCTTCTTTCAAAATTTTCTTCAATCTCCCAAAACTCTCTCAAACATCCAAAATTTTCTCTCCAAAAAATTCTCCCAAACACTTCAAATTTTCTCTCTCAAGAATCCTTTCTCAAGCTCACTTCTTCCTCCTTTTATAACCTACTCATCTATCTCCCATTCTAATTTTTCCACTAACTCTATCTCCCATTCTAATTTCTCCACTAACTCTTCTTCATTTTCATCTTCCATTCTCCATCTCTATCTCACATTCTAATCTCTCCACTAACTCTTCTTCATCTTCATCTTCCCTTCTCCATATTTATCTCACATTCTAATTTCTCCACTAACTCTTCTTAATCTCCATCTTCCCTTCTCTATTCTTATCTTCCATTCTAATTTCTCTACTAACTCTTCTTCATCTCCATCTTCCCTTCTCTATTCTTATCTTATTTTCTCCATCCATTCTTCTCCAACTTCTCTTCTTCATCTCCTCTTCTTCATCTTCCCTTCTCTATTCTAATTTATCCACTAACTCTTCTTTTTATTATTTGTAAAATAATCCTTCAAGAGTTAGGTATTTGCACTCTAGTCCTTGAATTTTAAGTATTTACAATTTAGTCCCTGAAAAAATATTTCTTTAAGTCCAAATCTCCTTACAATTTATGACATACCTTCCCTATACTTAGTCAAAATTCACCACATGTCAAATTTAAGCTCATTTCTTGCCACTGAAAATAATGCAGAATTTAATTAAAGCCCTTTTGCACAATTGAGTCATTCTGAGTATAATTTGGGCCAATATAAAAATTTGAAATATTAGAGAACAATGTCACAACTCCTAAAAGTGAAAAAATGAAAATAAATTGACTCAAATTGAATTTTTTAGACCCGGGTTCGAGATTAGGCTCATGAAGGAATACACGACCCCGAATTGGATTTTTTAAATTTGTGATAACCAACATGAAAATGGATTTAAAATAAAAATATTGACTATTTTTATATATTTTTGTAGCCTCAAATGCTATTATTTATTAAATATTCTCATAATTTCTAAAATATATAAACAATATATATAAATACAAAAAATTATTTTTTTGTTCGAAAATATTTGCCTAAGCTTGGCCAAGGCTCCAAACTTGATTTTTTAATTTTCTCATTTTTCTTAATTTTTTGTTTTTATGAATTTTCGAAAATAAAAATACCGAAAAATATCGAAAATATGAAAAATTATTTTTTGGTCAAAATTGGTTCCCTAGGCTTGGCTAAGGTTCCCAAAGTTGATTTTTCAATTTTATGAATTTTTATGGATTTTCTATTAATTTTCGAAAATAAATAAATAAAAAATACGTAAAAATACTAAAAATATGAAAAATCATTTTTTGGTCAAAATTGGTTCCCTAGGCTTGGCTAAGATCCCCAAAGTTGATTTTTCAATTTTATGAATTTTTATGAATTTTTTTATTACTTTAGCAATAGAAAAAATGATTAAAAATCAGGTGTCAACAAACGAGTAAGCAAATTCGAGCTAAGTGTTTTTATTTATTCATTTGTTTATGGTTTTACTTGCAAATTAGCACGAATTGTATACACTTTCTCCATCTCCTCTTTTTTTTTTCCATATTTTATGTCAGGAGAAGGATATCTCTACGTCAACAGCAAAAATCTCGTAGATATGCAAAAATCGGCCCAGACAAGCTCCTAAGCTGTCCACCGATTTCTCAACTGATCTGTGACTAAAAGTCCCTCTTAATTCAAAAGAAACTCTCTATATTGGGAACATAGAGAGCGAAAATCAATTATAGAAATCCCTCCCAAAAAATGGGAGATAAGTACTCTTTCCACTCTTCTGGTTTTAGGTGCAGATTAGCACATATTTTGTATACTGATATTTCACTCTATTTTATGTCAGGAAGCCGCAGCTTTATATCAATGGTCAACCCTATGGAAGCACAAAATCGGCTTGGAGGAGTCCTCAAGCGCGCACAAATTTCAAATTGTTAAATCAATTCGTTGTATTTTATTTTAAAGAATTCATACCCCAGAATGGAGAGGACAAAGTCCATCCGCAATTTAAATACCTGCACCATAAATCCCAAAGGGAAGAGCCAAGCCAATGTTTAGCCTCCCATTGGAGGTTTTTACTTACAGTAGTTAAATACCTGCAACTTAAATACATGTACCTTAAATCCCAAAGGGAAGAGCCAAGCCAATGCTTAGCCTCCCATTGGAGGTTTTTACTTACAGTAGTTAAATACCTGCAACTTAAATACCTGTACCTTAAATCCCAAAGGGAAGAGCCAAGCCAATGCTTAGCCTCCCATTGGAGGTTTTTACTTACAGTAGTTAAATACCTGCAACTTAAATACCTGTACCTTAAATCCCAAAGGGAAGAGCCAAGCCAATGCTTAGCCTCCCATTGGAGGTTTTTACTTACAATAGTTTAAATACTTGCAACTTAAATACCTGTACCTTAAATCCCAAAGGGAAGAGCCAAGCCAATGCTAGGCCTCCCATTGGAGGTGTTTATTCACTGTCATGTACTTCCTATAATTTAATTTTTGAATCATCAGACCCAAAAGATAAGTAGGTCGTAATACTGCACAGAAGTCGTTAACACACTCCCTCTTTCGGCTTCAGGGAATCTTTAACACTTAAAAAAATATAACAAATAAAAATATATACTATCCATGCATCCTATTTAAAAAGTGAAAACACAAAAGAGAATACCCTACTAGAGCCTTAGGAATAAACTAAGTCTGAGTTGCCGAATTAGGATATCCATGAAATTAAGGTACCGAAAGGGCATTAGTTTTAATTAACTAGTGTAACCAAGTCCCCGAGCTCCTAATCTCTGGTTCGCAGGAATAAATTAGTTCTCCCGCTAATTTATTTAGGTTTCTAATCGACCTACCAAGAACGATTAGTGGCGACTCCAAATTTTAAAATCATTTAAACAAAAACCAAAGTTGCGATTCGGTAGGGCTTGGGAGGGTCCGCGTTAGGTTAGTCAAATCTAATTAACCTAATAATCCGTTAACCCCTTTTAAAATTTTAAATTTTTTTTAGAGGGTCGCGACAAATAGACGGAGTTAGGGATTCTTGGACCAACTCAGTTCTTGATCCCGGCATGAAGAAATGACGACATAACATGATAAAATAATTACATAACTAATTAACCAACATGTGTTTTTGTAATGAAATGGTGTAAAATTTATAATTTAATATAAAGATCTAATTCTTTATACAAAACAAAAGTTGGATTGGTTACTTGATCCCGAATAGAATCGAGATCCCTATTTAGGAACCGGTTGTTCCAGACCTGATTGATTTGGTTTTCGAGTTCTAGGCAAGGAATCAACACACTTGAAAATATATCATCTTATCGACCATATTGCAATGTCGCAACAACGCGAACATATTAATTTATTTATTAAAAAATGAAAAATAATGAATGAGAAAAAAAAACTCATAACAAAAAAGAGAGGGCCTCTCGCACCATGTTAAGGATCGTCCCCTCTATCACATAGCTCACCCCTCCTCCTCTCTTCTTCTTTTTTTCTCTTTATTTAGACCTTATTTATTATCTATTTATTTAGATTAGTTGGGTCAACTGTACGATTGTTGCCTCTAGTATCAACTTGAAGTTAAGGGGGCACTGCTCCAGAAAGCTCTATTCCAACACAGCAACCCTATTCAAACATAAATAAAGGAAAAACACTTATAAAAACAATATTAATACCACAAAAAAAATCTCAAAGTGATATATTTGTGATAAATTTACCCTTAATTAATTTTTTGACCATAAAAAATCTCAAACTAGTACACTTGTGATGCATTTACTATTCGTCATGTTTTCATTAAATTTATCGTTAAATTGTTAAGTTAAATAACACATAATATTTGACAAATGTATAATTTTGGGATTTTTACTTTCCGTTTATCACATGTGTACTAATTTCAAAATTTTAGTGGTATTAACCCAATTTCAAGAAGCTAAGCATGTTAAATTTGTCATAAATATACCGATTTGAGATTTTTGATGGTCAAAAAATTAATTTTGCATAAATTTATCATATTTGTATCAGTATGAAATCTGATACCCAAACTTATCGTGAGAGTACACTTAATTTTGAAGTTTCAAAAACTAAACATTTTTATTCCTTGAAAAGGCACTTCCTCAAATTACTATCAATATATATATATATATAGACACACACATATCGGTCTCACGAAATCCTAATTAATTTGGTGGTCATAATCGTTCTCACTTATAGGGTCTTTTTAGTGATTATAACAAATCTGTCGTGTTCCCATGAAACCCTAAAAAAAAGGTACGACCACTTTATTAAGAATCTAATAAATCTGTTTTCGACTTTTGAAAAGTAGTCCACGTGAGATGAAATGTGAATGGCGGACACTTCTTTGTACTCAACACCTCTTCTTTTATGCTCGGTGTCGGGGTTTAGTCAAACCCCGTGAGTACCCTCTCATTTTGAGCCTCATACTTTTATCTTTCATGTACATACGAATATATTTTGAGGAGATGGAGAGTGCTCTAGCTCAAATATGCTTAACTTTGAAATTTAAAGCTAAATATTTTTATTAACCGAAAGGACACTTTCATGAGTTAATTTTAATTTTCATATCATATATATATATATTGCATAATTGTTCTTCTTCTGTCAATGCACAGTTTGATTCATTCATGCCTCCTTTGCCACAATAAAAGCATATCATGAGCCGCTCTTTGCCAGACTCTTCGATCTCGACGGCCACTCCCTACCTTTTATGAGCACAAAAGCAGGAAGGAGAAACCGACCAAGCTTACCCCGTCCTTCTTAATTGTTATCATCCAATATCAAGGTCGAGGACCGATTCCGAATGCTGAAATGGAAGAAGTCCACCGGCCCCTGTTCGTGTTCCTTGTGAAATGGAAGACAGACGACTGAGATGAGGGCAAGAAGAGTAGTACAGAACAAAATAATGAAAAATAAAATTATCATCTCCCACCTTAGTTAAATATCTTTTCAGCTTTCTTTAGGACCTTAAATATACGCTTCTTTAGTTTTCCTTTATATTGTATTTCTTTTGTTGTTCTGTAAATCTTTTAAACGAAATTTTTGTTGTTCGCACTCAAAATTAACCCCTCCCCCCAACCAAAAAAAAAAAAAACACGTGCCATACATGTGATATCAACACCTGTGCAAAACAAATGAGGAGTTAAAACTCGAGCAAAAAACGTGAAGAATCAACACACGTGATAGACACGCGAGAAATAGACGTTTTGACAGAGAACGAAGAAGGCACATGCAGAGCACATGAGGATATTGATAAGTATCGATTAGTAGGATCATTAAACCAGCTATTAACTTGAGCGTTAACGAGAAGTAGTCTTGCCAAAAATTTAAGAGCTTTTCAAGGAGCGCCAAAGGATAAGAAAGTTGCCCACTTAAATTCCTTGGCGGGAAAACAATTTAACGCTAATAAAGCTGGAAAAAGTTCCTAAAAATAGGTCAAAGAGTTTGTGAAATGCGGAGGATATGAACATTTCTCATATGATCAAAAGAAGGTTAGTTGATGTACTATCGATAGTTATTGGGATTTCGGACTTCAAAGTCCCAAGAAGTGGAAAAAGTGGGCACGACTCGCCTTAATAAAAAGTTTAAGCTAAGGCGTCAATATCATAGTTATTTAGAAGTTAAATAACTGCTTGAAGACCGAGTCAAGGGGATTGGAAGAAGCCAGAGAACGTGGAAGGTTTTGGCGTGCTAATACCACACCCACTAGGAGCTATTATTTCTCCAACCTCTATAAATACGACTAGGTATCCACAGAGAAAGCCCCGAACAAATCATTAAATTTATATTATCTTTACTTATCATATTGCCCGTTGCTTTTCTTAGCTGTATCTTTTAGATTCTCATTGTTGAGTTAAACTTCGTTATTTTTTTTTTATCTCAGATATTATGCTATCGAGTCAAACTCTAGTGTATTATCAAAGCATGTTCAAGGTTTTGTCATTAAGTCAAACTCTAACATAGTTTTGGATGCGTTAGTTCGCTGTTTCTCGAGAGAAATTGCATTTGCTAAGCCAACGCACTGAGTCAAACTCTGGTTTGTTCTACATTGTGTGTGTGTGTGTGTTTTTTTTTTCATTTTCATCTATATCGATTTCCTCAAAGTGGTGCTTATGAAATCTCTCAACTGAGTCAAGCTCTGAATAAGATAACATTTGTATAATTCTATTGAAATCAATTTACAAAAAATCGAAGGACGAATATCGGTGAAAGATATTTTGTTGCAAAGAAATTCCGGCGACACATTTGTATAAAAAAAAAAAAGAACAAAAGAAATATTAAAACTTGCCTCAACATCAAATGGGTGGGCCACGAACACGGGCGAGAGTAGGTACGTACTACTTTCGATACGTACTCTCCCTCGCCGTAAGTAAATATCCGGTCACAAATGGGCGGGCCATCAAATGGATGGACCAGGAATAATTAATTCTTCCAGATATGTAAATTTCGTTTTTTTTTTTTAGGAATGGGTTAAAAATAGTTTTCTAATAACCAAAAGAATAGTAAAACGTCCACTTGCCTGGGGGCCAAGAATTGACTTCATGAGTGAGGGTTACTTCACTAAAACAAATAGGATTATAAGAATGGGACAAAAAAATAAAATAAAATAAAATAGTCCCTTTCCATTGATCACGACAGCATTGGGACGGCGAGATCTAACCAATCAAATTCGTGCAGTGGGCGGGATTCGGATATGTGATTACCGGAAACTTCGCACGTGGCGGGGCGTGAGTGGCTCGGGAAACTTTAGTCAAATTAGAACTCTTCGCAGCTATTTATATTATCTTTTATGTTATACAATTAAAAATAAAAAAGGCATTATCATGAATAAACAATTCGAAATATATTTTCCTAAAAATGATCACTCGTATTCCTCACAAGAATGAACGAACAAATAATATATTTTTAATTAAGCACAAGGGTGCCTGGACATGAACTGCAATATTGCTTATCAACTAATATTCCAATTATTTTTTAAATTGCTCATTTTTCGCGAAATAACTCGATCATTGATTCTTCCGGATATGTAAATTTCACTTTCGTTAGAAATGGATTAGAAACATTTTTCTAATAACCGAAATAATAATAAAACGTCCAGTGGCCGGGGGCAAGATTAGATTTCAGGAGCGAGGCTTACATCACTAGAGCAAGGAGGACTCGGCATAAATAAGCCTAAGCATGGGACAAAAAAAAAAAAAAATTAAAGTAGTGGGGGGTGGATTCGGATCTGGGATTACTTGAAACTTCGCACGTGACGAGGTGCAAGTGGTACAGTCGCCGTCGCTCGGCAAACTTTAGTCAAATTAGAACAATGAAAAATAATGAATGAGAAAAAAGCTCACGACAAAAAAGAGAGGCCCCCTTGCACCATCTTGAAGTTAAGGAGGGCAATCCCTGCTCCAAAAGCTCTGTTTCAACACAGCAATACTGTTCAAATAGAAATAAAGGGAAAACACTTATAAAAACAAGGTTAATATCACAAAAAGTCTCGAAGTGGTATATCTATGATAAATTTATCTTAAATTAATTTTTTTATCATAAAAAAATCTCAAACTGATATACTTATGACTAATTTACTATTCGCCACATTTTTTTTATTAAATTTGCTATCAAATTGCCGAGTTCGATAACACGTAACAGCTAGCAAATATACAATTTTGAGATTTTAACCTCCATTTGTCATATTTATACTAATTCTAGAATTTTTGTGGTATTAACCCAATTTAGAGAAACTAACACTGAATAAATTTGTCATAAGTATATAAATTTGAGATTTTTGATAGTCAAGAAATTAGGTTATGGTAAATTTATCACAATTGTATTAGTATAAATTAGTTTGAGGTAAATTTATTATATGTATATAAATTTAAAATTTTTCATGGCATTAATCCATAAAAATATATAATAAAACAATACAACTTGATGCTGTGACACGATCACCATGAAAAATAAAAGGGAAAAAAATCATGAAAGTCGATGACCCAAACCGCTAGGCTGGTAAGCTAGTAGATGTAGCATGAGATGTCGTGCTTCCCTCAATAGCTTAAAAAAATTAATAAACGAAAGATATTTTCATCAAATTGTGAAAATATTGACACATCAACTGTAAAAATATTAAGATATAAATTTCTCAATTATACTGCAAATATTTTTATTAATTTATTATTCGAATCAATCATTTTTTCAAAATATTTTTAAAATTATTTATTTTTATGTAAAATAAACGAAACCTATCGTCCTAAATTTCTTATTCTTGCTGATTGGACAGTGGGACCATCTCAATTCATAGAATCATGCTCTAGGAGGAAAAAAAAAAAAGTGTTGATCGGAAAGACGAAAATATCAGGCGAGAAAGAGGGATCATCGACGAGTCATGAACTTGCGAAGGATTACAAAATAGACCAAAAAGGACCAAACGAAACCTAATGAACATGAACTGTGGTTATCCCCGAGACATATTTTGCATGCCATATTACTTCGAAGGGAGATTCCTTGACCCTCCTTCTAGTGACCCAGGGACCAAGCCGAAAACTACCATTTGAGGCTTACTCGATTTCATTTGTTCCGCAAAAAATAAATGATTTGAAAAATATTTTTTAAAAATGATTATTTGTTTCGCTTGATATAATTAGGTTAATCAAAAATATTTTCATTATAGATAGCAATTTATGCTTAAATATTTGCGTAAATAATAAAAACACTTGTCGTTTGTTAATTTATTTAAGATACACAAACAATGACCTTGGCTGTTATGCGAAAAATAAATAACGTGAAAAATATTTTCCTAAAAATAATCACCTATATTGCTTATGAAGACGAATAAATGATTTTTTTAATCATCAACGAAAATATTTAGATTTCATTGTTGTCGAGATATACATATATATATTTTTATTTACTAATTATTTCAAACAACATAAGTGACTATTTAAAAAAAATCTTTTCTTTATTATTTTTTGAGAAACAAAGATGGTCTAAATTACAAAAGATTTTGCAAAGATGTCTATCATGAAATATTTTTTAAAGGTAAAACAGAGAAAATTAACAATTTCTAATGCCTTAGGAGATGGAGGGCTTTTTATATTAGGCTAATACCACGAAAAATCTTAAACTGGTACACCTGTAACTATTTATCTCAAACTATTTTTTCGACCACCAAAAATCAAAAACTTGTATATCTATAATAAATTTATCTAAAACTAATTATTTTGACTACCAAAAACTTCAAATTTGTACACGTGACAAATTTAGTATCTATTAGTTTCCGTTAAATTGGATTAAAACCACAAAAAACCCAATTGATACATCTATGAGAAATAGAGGTTAAAAACCCCAAACGTATACATCCGACAATTGACACATGTCATCTAATTCAATAATTTGAGGATAAAATTTAACGAAAACTAATAGATGGTAAATTATTTACAAGTGTGGTAGTTTGTGATAAATTTATCATAAGTGTACTAATTTATGATTTTTAACTGTTAAAAAAATAATTTGAAACGAATCTATCATAAATATACTAGTTTAAAATTTTTCGTAATATTAACCCTTTTACATTCTACGCTTAGTGAATCGCTTGATGACGCTTGTTGAGATTGTAGTCCAAAAGAATCCGGTGGGGCTTGGCTCATCCACGTGTAATTCACGTGTAAATCATAGACATATTAATAACAAGGCATGCACTTTTATTATGATTAATTTTGATCAAGTCTGAATGAAGAAGAGTCACGGAGCATACAAAAAAATCGAAAAATATGCAGAGGCATATGTGATATTCCATTTTTCGGCCCTTAATAAGACCTTGGATTTAAAGTCGCATATTCCGTCCAAGGTTATCAATAAATTGCATTGTAAGGATTAAATAATTGAGATCGGATGGGGAGGGGAGGAGGGAGGGTTTTGGTGGGGCGTGACGGCAACGGTGGCCGAACCTGAAAGTTTGCAAGCCGTAATGATTGGCCACGGCAAATTACCGCGGTCGATGTTTGTGACATCTCTCTCTTGTAATAGAATGCAGTGACAATCGATATCAAAATTCCGCCTAGTGATTGGCCTAGCAATTAAGCACTCGGGTCTTTTCCATTGTGAGGCAAGACATCTCAAGAGTGAGCTTTACTGATGCGTGGGCGGGGTGGGCAAATTTCGTTTTGAGTAATGGATGAAGAAAAGGGGGGGTACATATCAGAGTGTATGGGATGGAACCGATAGAAAACGATGCGAATGCAGGATAGATATGATGGATAGAGCCTGATGCTCTCGCATCGAGTGCGACCATCAATTTCAAAAGTTACCGACTCATGTGACTACTGAATTTGTCTTGTGAGAGATGTTTGTGGTTCGATTTGGAGATATTTTCAACCAATTGTGGTTCGATTTGCAAACTGCTACCATCAGGCCAATTTACAAATAGGAAGCTTAATATGTTTTTAGATTATTCAGTTTCAACGGTCAAGAATAACGAAAAAGCACATATTTGCACATACTTATTGGAATAAAAAAGGAATATAATCACAATTAAACTATAAAAACATAAAAGAATACTATTTAACTAAACGAGAAAATTACAAAAAGTCATAGAAAACTCTTTCTTAAGTATCATTTGGGATTAAAAATTATTTAATAATGGCCAACTTTTTTTTTTTGGTCGAAGCAATAATGGCGAACTGTCCGCAAAGGTTGTTTATTAGGAAAAGTCGCTTCCTCCAGGATCCGAGCCATCGAATTCCATTGACTTTGCTCGCATCGACGGTCAACCCACCATGAATCGCGCCGAGTCGGACTTCGCCGTCGCCTTTGTCGGGACATACACCCTGCCGGGCTACGAACCCCTCTTCAATTTCGTAAACGAAGGTTTCTCTCCCACTCTCTCTCTCTCTCTCTCTCTCTCTCTCTCTAGCGTACCTAGTTGCAGGAATGCTTTCGGGATTGATTTGGTAACCATTGCGGTGCGCTGTTGCTTTTTTTGCTGGTAGTGATGACTTAGGATGGTTCGAGCTTCAAAATGGAATGTCCTTTTGCTGGTCTTTGATGTGTTGGGCTGGCTGAATAATCGTGTCTGATTCAAGAACTTGTTAGTCCGTCGGGTTTAACGATGCTTATAGGTTTAGTTAAATTAGGCGGCGGTGGCGGCACAGCTTTGGGGAGATTCTGTGGCCATACTGATGTAGATGCTCGACTGATATTACCCAATCTCGTACTCTAACTTGGAAGCTTTGAAGGCTATGTTCTTGTTCCCTGAACCAGTTAATTTTCGTGTTAGGCAAATGCTAGCCGCACAGCTTTTTTCACGTGACGCGGATCAAGGGGTACTCAGAATATATTGGAGGGCTGAAGGCATCTAATGAAAATGAATCAAATTTAATTGAATTCGGTGATTGAAAACCAAAGTTCAGTGATCGGATTGCAAGCTTAATTAATGTACAATGAACATAGATGGAACTTACTTGTAGAAGAAGTTAATGTCTGCCTTTTTCTTACATAGGCGAGTGCTTGCATGCTCTCAGGGTATTCACACATGCAAGTTGAGATCGAGAAGACCATCTTCACTCTTGAAGAAGGGTTGGGGAAAAATACTACAGATAGTCCTCTTCTAGTTTTACCCAAATGGTTGCATAAAGTAGGTGAAATATGTGTTCGCTAATGGAAGAATTGGGGATACGAGAAAATGAGGAAGACATTTTGCTTTCTTTCTCGATGCATCGACGTCTTTTATGATCATTTGTGTCCCCCTTTGTAGTTAGTTCAGCTGTTGACATGATGGCTAGCTAGAAAATTTTGAACATATTTCTCGTTTCTCATGGTATTAGCGGTTCAATTGGAAATGATAAGGACTTAGTTGAGCCGAAAGTGATGTAATCATTAGGTAGTTTTGGCACTAGATATTTCTTGATGCATGCCAAAACCTATAGTAATGAACTTTTTGAGAACATCGCCTTCTTGTTTACTGATTTGGTATTGATAGCGTTCTTAATCCATCAATTTCGCATGCAGGGATTGGTAGCGGACCTGGATAGAGGTGATCCAAGACCACTTGGCACTTATTCTGTTTGTTAAGAATGAGGATGCGTTTATTTCAGCACTAAAGCTTCTCAGTGTGCAACGCTTCCTCATGTGAAGACAATGTGAATTCGCAAGCTCTAAAATGTTCTGCAGGAAAGCTACTAAATTTCCAGATTTTGAATTTCCATGTCATGGACCATCCAGATCAAAAATTTGTATGATGTGGCAGTGCTTGTCAGACCTTGGGGGTCCTAACAAGGTTATGATTCTAATTTTTTAAAATTGGAATTGCAGGACTGAAGTGATAGCTTTGCTCCGTAATAATTGGGTAAATAGTTCCCCCCATTAGAGGTTATGTTCGTGGTTGCTTCCTTGAATGAAAACTTATTAATCAGGATAAGCCCTGATGGCTATCCCATTGGCTAAGTAGCTTTCCTTTCCCTTATCCCCCATAATGTCGATACATAGCTTTATATCTTGTCAGTGAAATTAGTTCAAAAAAGATAGAGACGACAATATTGTGTAGCAACCTTAAACATGGAATATACTTGTGTCTGTAACTTTAACTATATCAGCGTTGCTTTCAGCAATTTCTGCCATTGTACACTTACGTTCTGCTGTAATGAAAAGTGGCCATTTGATAATGGTCTTCTTTTTGGGTTTATTAGAGTATTGCTTGTCCAGAAGTATGAAACATTATACAGGGAGAAATGGTGTCCAACCCTTGATTTTTACCGTTGGATCTTTCGAAGTTATAAATCACTGCTATGTACTAAAATCAACACCAAAAGGAACATCCCTCAAGTCTGCTGTTTTGAACTTGTAGGTCCTCCCCTAATGCTTCAGGGCTCCTAAAATCACAGTTAGCTTCATCTCGACATTGGATATAAATGGGAATGGAGAAATCTTTGGTACTTGTAGCTGTTCCTTTTCTCGTCATTTGTTGCTTGAGTCATGTGAGATCAGATTTGCTGGAGCATAGGTACAAAGTTGACGATGTAGTTCCTCTTTACGTCAACAAAGTTGGTCCATTTGGAAGTCCAAGGTAACCTGTTGATGAACTTTTCAGTCTCAAGAACCATGGTGGATTTATGTTGTGTAGGAAGCTAGCTCTTCATTTTCTAGAATAGTGTGGAGTGCATGCTAAGCATGATGTCTCTAGAGGAGCCAATGGAGTTTGAGTTGAATGCTTGCAGTCAGCTAAGATGATGGTTGTTTAAATGCGGAAGTTTGAGGTTCCATACTATATTCTACTGCTGGAAATAGATGCATAGCCTTTACATTAGACAAATCTTCGTAGTTCTTTCCTCTTTCCGATGTTACTGTTTATGCTTTCTTATTTCCTGTTTGTGTGATGGTTACAGTGAAGCATATGGTTATCACAGTCTTCCATTTTGTCGACCAGGTTAGCTTTGCAACGTGTACCTAAGTTTTGTTTGGGGTTCAAGTGCCTCACTTTTTTCCTTTTCCCCGATCATATGTACACGTCCTATCGTTCCTCAATTTTTGAGATATTCATTGTGACAGATCATATTGAGGAGAAGCAGGAGACTTTCGGCAAGATATTGAATGGAGATCGCCTAGTAACTGCTCCATTCAGTGTTAAATTTCTACAGTGGAAAGATCAAGAGGTCGCATGTGCAAAGAAGTTGACAAGTGACGAAGTCTCTCAGTTTCAAGCTGCAATTAAGCAGGGTTATTACTTTCAGATGTACTGTGACAACTTGCCAATCTGGGGATTTATAGGAAAGGTTGACAGATCATCAACAAATTATTCTGAGCACAAATATTTCCTTTACCAGCATTTCCAACTTGAAATCTTATTCAATAAGGACCAAGTTATAGAGACTCGTTTGTGGATGCACTACGACAACGTAGTGGAGTTGACTGAAGGCAGGGAAATGGACATAAAGCTACTGTACAGTGTGTATTGGATAGAAACAAACGCAGATTTCCATGAAAGGATGAAGAAGTATTCCACGCCAAGCCTCTCTGCGATAGACTTATTTTCAATTATCAATTCCTGCTGGACGCTTTTGATTCTGTCTGTATGCCTATTAACTTACTATATGGGAGTCGTGCGGAAAGATTTCTATCAGTAAGACTGCAAGCATTTGTCACCTTTTTTTCCTTTTGCTTATTCTATATTTCTCTGTGGTTTACATATTTGATTGCTTGGCAGTTTCATACTTGAAGACGCAGCAGTAGACCGAGAGCAGACAGGATGGAAGTGCATCCGCTCTGATGTATTCCGGTTCCCAAAATACAGGCTTTTGTTTGCTGCAGCCCTTGGTTCTGGTGCTCAGCTGTGCATTGTGTGAGTTTCTTAACCAATCAATGCGTCCGAGATCTTCTTACTCTAGACCATTCTGCAGATTCCTAACTTCTTGTGTTCTAAAGTTCTGATCATTTTGACAGTCTTTTTCCTCAGAGCCACATTTACTTTACTACTTGGGCTTCTGGGAGTATTTGATCCATACAACCGTGGAAATTTGTTCGTAGCTTTGATAGCCCTGTACACCATGACTTCTGGATTTGCTGGATATTTGTCTGTCTTGTTCTACTGTCAGGTTGAGGGAAAGAATTGGGTATGTTCTCAGAGGCTTTACCTTTATCATCTCAATTTGAGCTCAATCATTTTCACCATGAAATTTAAAGCCTAATCTTCTGATTTTTACAACAGGGCAAAAATTTGCTGCTGACAGGGTTCTTGTCTTCTGTTCCATTGTTTCTTATATTCTGCTTCCTTAATGCTGTCGCGGTGTCTTACCAAGCAAATGCAGTGCTTTCTCTAGGAACAATCTTGATAATACTGCTCATTTGGATATCACTTGCATTACCATTGCTTCTTCTTGGCGGAATAGCTGGGGAAAAGAGCCATGGTGAGTTTCAAGCTTCTTGTGAGACCTCAAAGTGCCCCAGAGAGGTCCCATCGCTGCGATGGTACAGGGGCACTCTTCCACAAATGGTCCTGGCAGGTTTCTTGCCTTTTTCTGCGATCAACATTCAGCTCTGTTCCATATTTGCCTGCTTGTGGGGTGGCCATGTCTATACCCTTTACAACACAATGTTTGTCGTCTTCATTATTCTGCTTATCACTACTTCGGTAATCACCGTGGCTCTGACACATTTTCAGCTAGCTGCTGAAGACCATCGATGGTGGTGGAGGTACATCTCTCTCTCTCTCTCTCTCTCTCTCTCTCTCTCTCTAATGCCATTTTTTCAAACTTTTTGCTAATGATGGAAGTGTAACTTCTTTTCTTCATCTCCCAAAAGAAAATATAGCGGTGGACTATTTTTGAGTTGGATCAAACCCCACCACCCCTCTCAATGGCCAACACCAACCTTCGAGTATTAAAATGACAGAAACAAGACAAAAGTTGGTTCATATATGTCAAACACAATAATAGCCTTGTATGAGAAACCAGTCATGATGGGTATTACAATTTTGGTCACCGAGAGACAATTTCTCATGCAGTCGAGCTGCGTGGCTTTAATTGAATATAGGATGAAATGCCTATAACTTTGATGTCTGGGAAATTGTAGGACTTGTGACTATAGGGAATTTAGGAGTGATCAAAAGGATGTGTCTGTGCACTTCACATCAATCGAAAGGCCGCAGCCATTAAACATGTTCAACTGAAATTTAAGCTAATAGGTGAAGGGAGACCACATGGATATAAAGAGTATTTAAGACCCATTGTCAAAAATTTGACTACGCACATTTACGTGGAATTTTGACCGCACATATTCGCAAAAAGGATAACCTTGCTCTGATTCCATGTTAAAAAGTTCAATCAAAAGCTTAAGCTAATAGATGAAGGGAGACCACATAAATATAAAGAGCATTTAAGACCCATTGTCAACCGATGTGGGACATACTTCAACAGAACTGCATTTTTCTGATTTACCAGTATGGAAGAAATCCTAATTTGGCTTGATTTTGTTTTAGCATTTTATGATTTATGTGGGCCATCCCTCCCAAAGGATTACTTTGGCAGTGATCTTTGGGGAGTGGGCCACTACTTATGTATCACCTAACAATCTTCTACTGATCCATGTGAGTCCTGGACGTCACAAATTCCCCCATTTATAACACATTAGTATCGGACCATAGAGTTGAGACTCAAACTAAGCAGGTAGGATATATCATACGTCCCACAACCTCCTGTTGTATTTCTCTGATTCCATTAAATACCAAGTTGGCCCTATTCAAGTGAACCAAGCCTGCAAAAGAAGTATTCAAGTGGAGGATATTATGAGTAATTTACTTATGGCATTTTTTGGCGGGAAACATTTATTTATCGTTCTTCTATTTTCTTGAGCAATATTACTTTTTAAGGGGTCAAGCATAGGACTCATGTCATGTATCGTTTTCTTTGAGTTGGACACCCATAGTTTCCATGAAAAATCTAAGGTTGTGGATGTGCTGGCAATAGTAATTGAAGCATGCTTGAAGCAACCATTGTAATGTAACTCTGACTAAGTTGTCTGTTGACATTGAACGGACAATAAAACCAAGTATCGTGGGCTTATAAGAACGTCTGACATTGCCAACTCTTAGCACAGGCCTAATACCAATTTGAGCTTTAGAATCTGCACGTTCTGTTTAATTACGACCCTATCATATGAAGACCGGAACATGGTGCCGACTTAACAAATGATTGAATTTGAATCGCGATCACAATTCTTTCACCAAGTTATCCTTCTCCTGGTCATGAATTTCCAGTGCTAGTAGGATCATGGAATGTCAAGGCCCTTATTGAGTCTCGAGTCCCATTGAAGTTAATCATGGATGACGCACTAAAGTTGTACGGAGATTAGCATAGGAATCCTTAAAAATGTTATAGTGTCTTGGTGTGTGAAAGCCGGCCACACAACAGTCGACGCAACGCAGAAGAGTGTAATGATCGCTCCAATTGTCTTAGCTGCACTATTTATTGTTTGTTTTTTGCAAATGCCGCTTGTACTTATGATGTGCATATTTTCTGAATGAGATCCTGTTTCTTGACTTTGTCAACATCCCAGGATCAGCCTTTTCCCTTTAATTGAAGGGTCTATATTCCTTTCTATGGACTGAATTAACTATTTGGCTCACTTCAGGTCCTTCCTTTCTTTGTGGTGGATCGGTTGGTCTGTATGTCTACGGTTTCTGCTTCTACCACTACTATTGGAGATCGGACTTTTCTGGCTTCTTGCAACTATCTTTCTTCTTCGGGTATATGGCTTGGATCAGCTACTGCATCTTCCTCATGTGTGGGTCCGTGGGGTTCTACGCTTCTCTGCTATACGTCCGGCACATATACAGCTCTATCAAGAGCGACTGAGGGTGTTTATGCTCCACCAACGCCTCAAAGTCCCATGATGTTCCTTCCTATGGATGGAAATGTCATGAGGCCCCGCCTACGATGTCGCGTCACAGGCGTGCACTGCCGATCTTATGTATGACCGCTCTAAACACTGACTTGGTCTTCTGAGTTGGCCTTTTCTGATAAGTATAGACGAAGGAGGTTTTGTCGATGACAGAACTAATGGTGCTAACCAACCATGTACATTATAATGCATCTGTTCATACTAACAGTGTCTTTCGCTTCGCTTTGGTAGGCACCGTCGTCTTCAGGGCTGTTTCATCATCTGGTGATGTATTCATAGTACTGAGACAAGTCCTCCTTGGTTGTTTTTCAGGTTAAAGCTGTTTAAGTTTTTGAATACATCCACAAGAGTGCACGGTAGGGCATGAACTATGTCATTATGTAATACCAGTATACCACCATTCGGTAACAAAACTGTCTGACAAAAGAGGGAAAAGGGGAATTCCCTCCCCTCCTCCTCCTAACACCCCCCCCCCCTCGGGGCCCCCTCTTCTTCTCCTTCCTTTTTATTATAGTAATTAAGTACAATATTCGGAAAATTTGAGTCTTCACACGAAAGTGGGTGATTGCTTGTTCACCTTGGCTTATAAAGACATCCTTTCCTAACCCGACATTTAATTTTACTCCAAGTGCACGACACTATTAATTGATGGCATTTCATCTATCACATCACATGGGGTCGAATTGCCCTCTACAAGCGAACATATTCCCATTTCCCCTAAAGAGCATCAATTTTAGGTCATATCTCAATTTTGACTTGAACTCCTTTTTTTTTTTTTTTGTGTATGAATTTTCAGTTGTTACCTAGATTTGATCATCGAATTTCGGTCCAATGATGTCTTTAAAGAGCCGGTCTAATGATGTCTTTAAATTGACCATACGCTTGCTTTTTGAGAAAATTATCAAAAAAGTTCTAAATTTATTTTCACTTTGCTAATTCAATACTAAACTTTTTAATTTGGCCAATTTAGTCATATACCTTTTTTGTGCCAATTTGGTCCTATACTTTTTGCATTTATGCTAATTCAGACCATTCGACAACCTTTGTCTAATTGGCGTTGACATGGACGCCAACGTGGAAAATTTTTAACAATATTTTACTTTTTTAAATTATTTTTAAATTTTCTTTTTTCCTTTTTTTTTTCTCTTTCCTTTCTCTTTACTTTTCTTGTTCCTCTAGGCGACTGGCCAAAGGTTGAGGATGGCAAGGGCAAGCCTCGCCCAGATCTGGCCTAAGCAAGGTCGACCTCGCTGGCCTTAGCCTTTTGTCGGTTGCTAGTGATGACCTATTGGAGGAAGAAAAAAGGTAAAAAAAGGAATGAGGAAAAAAAGAAAATTTTCAAAAAATATTAAAATATTATTAAACATTACTTACGTTAGTGCCGATCGGCATCCATGTTAGCATCAACTGGCATCCATGTCAGTGCTCGCTAATTTTGATTTATCGAATAGATTGAATTGGTATAAATGTAAAATGTTTAAGATTGTATTGGCACAAATGCAAAATTTTTAGAATTGAATTGACAAAATTAAAAGGTTTATGATTAAATTGATAAAAATGCTATAGGTTTGGGACTTTTTTTGCAAATTTTCTTTTTTTTTCCTTTCTTTTTTCCCCCCAATTGTGGTTCAACAAGGTTTGAGCGAGATCTAGGGAAGGGCCATGACCGTCACTTGCTGTGGGCGAATATCCGACCTTTTTGCATGTCGCTGACAAGGCTTGCAATGCCCTCACCTAGACAAGGCGAGGGTCATTGGACCTGCTTGTGGTTGGCAAGGGTTTCGCACCCTTGCCTAGTTTGGGCGAGGGCCACAATGCCCTTGTCAGCCACCGGTTGTGACCCCTTATTTGTGGCTAGAGAGGGTGTCATGGTCCTCGCTTGGTAGGGTTTGACTTTTTCAGCTATGGTCGACGAGGCCTGTGATACCCTCGCCAAGACCAAGCAAGGGTAATTGGGCTTACTTATGGCCGGCGAGGCATGAAGGTCCTCGCTCGTGACTGGCGAGGGTCGCTAGGCCTCACCTATGGTCGGCCATGGTTAGCTGGTGCACTAGCCCAGAGTTGTACAAAAAAAGAAAGAAAATAATAGATTAGCAAATAATATTAAGAAATTATAAAATTTATCTGCTTCGATGCTGGTCATGCCATATAGGACGACCAATATCCATGTCGGCAATTTCTGATCAAAATTCATCTTCGCTGAACTACATTGGCAAATCTTTAAAAGATTTATGACTTAATTGGTATAACTGAAAGGTTTTTGATTGACCATGTACAAATCTAATAGGTTTATGACCTTTTTTTTTTTGTCAAGATAACATTTTATTCACTTTTTTGAAGTACAAAAGAGAAACATTGTGGTCAATTGCAAACCAAGACAAACCATACAACTTCAAAACAAAGAAAATTCTAAATAACAAGAGGAATCATCATAATAGAGTCAGGCCATAAGCCTCTTGCTTGTGGCTAGAGAGAGCATTGCGGCCCTCACTAAGTTTGGGTGAGGCCTAGACTTTCTCACCTATGGCTAGCGAGGCCTACAACGCCCTCACCCAGACCAAGTGAGGGTAATTGGGCTTGCTTGTGGCTGGCGAGGTATGAAGGTCTTTGCTCACGAGTGGCGAAGGTCGTTAGGCTTCACCTCTGGCTAGCCATAGTCGGTTGGTGTGTTAGCCCAAAGTTGTAAAAAAAAGAAAGGAAAGAATTGATTGGAAAAACTATTAAGAAATTATAAAAATTTGTTTGTGTCAATGCTGGTCATGCCACATAGGGCGGCCAACATTCATGTTAGCAATTTATGGTCAAAATTGGCATTTGATGGATTACATTGGCAAATCATTAAAATGTTTAGGACTTAATTGATACAATTGAAAAGTTCTTGATTGACTCTGTACAAATGTAATAGGTTTATGACTTTTTTAAAAAAATCAAAATAACATTTTATTCACTTTCTCGAAATACAAGAGAGAAATATTATAGTTCAACTACAAACTAAGACAAATCCCAGACAAAAAAAAATTCAAAATAAAATAAAATCCAAATAATAAGAGGAATTACCATAATAGAGTCAAGCCGCGAGCTCCTTGCTTGTGGCCAGAGAGGGCATCACAGCCCTCTCTCAATTTGGGCGAAGGCTCGACTTTTTCACCTATGGCTGGCGATGCCGATGATGCCCTTACCTAGACCAAGCAGGGCCTACTTGTGGTCAATGCGGCGCAGAGGCCCTTGCCCTTGATTGGCAAGGGTCACTGGGCCTTGCCTGTGGCCAACCATGGTTAGTTGGCGTGCCGGCCTAGAGTTGTACGAAAAATGAAAGAAAAGAATAGATTAGAAAAAATATAAAGAAATTAAAAAATTTATTCATGTCAGTACTAGTTGTGCCATGTCGGACGATGAACGTCCATGTCATCAATTTTTAGTCAAAACTGGCATTTGATAGACTATATTGGCAAATCGATAAAAGATTTAGAAGTCAATTTGTACTGGTTTATTATTGATTCTGTACAAATGTAATAGATTTATAACTTTTTTTTTTGTCAAAATAACATTTCATTCACTTCCTCGAAATACAAGAGAGAAACATCATAGTTCAAATACAAACCAATTTCAAAAAAAAAAAAACCTACAAACCAAGACATTTTCAAAACAAAACAAATTTTAGATAACAAGAGAAATCATCATAAAAGGGTTATGGGTCATGCTCTATGGTGTCATGACCGTGTCGAAGCTGTGGCGTCCCAAGCTCGCCACGTACACTATTGGCTTGACGATTTAATTTAACTAAAATAACATGCAAACAAATAAAAAAGCATGTCACTTTATTTATTTATGGCCGACAAATGTCGGGTTTATTTTACATACATTTGGGATACATTTGGGAGATAAGTCGAGGGTCATCAAAAGGTGCCAGTGACCCTACATGCTATACAAAATCAAGGACTACAGTCCCAACCAAAAAGATTCCCTCGAAAAGTGGATGGGTGCTTCGCCACGCTACTTACCTATAAAAAAAAATTTCAACAATAAAAGAGTGAGATAATAATCTTAGCAAGTTAGTTTTTCTAATCCATCCACTAATTTATTCAACATGATGAATAAGCAACGATAAAACAAATAAATATTCGGGTACTGACTGATCATGTTCACTAATTGACTAAGGCACACTATACCATGGTTTAGAAATCATACTATTCTATAGAATGTGTTTATGACTGCATTCCTGTGAAATTTGTCACACGTTGTTCTCGCGACCTGATTACTTTCAATCACCCAATATAAACAATGTCTCATGCCACCTTAGATACCGGCCTTGTCATACAGCAGGACCACCCAGACATACAGCAGGGTCTTCCCATAAACTCCATGGGGAATCATTTCTAAGCTCGAAGCTTGTTGCCTCGTCCTCAATCGATTACTTCTGCAACAGGTAAAATCACGATTTATGCATGTAATTATCATATATATGCTTAAAGACTTGCTTTGTTAAAGCTTTGCAATAGCCGAATCAACGTTTTTAATTTTCTTGCATGATTTGCCAAGACATATATCGAATCTTACACCCGCCGACCTATCCATGACAATTACATCCACGTATATTACATAACATACTTTGAAATGAAAATAAAGGGATCTACTATGCATGTGTATATACACATCAAGGTAACACACCATAGAAGGAAATATATGAGTCCAGGTCATCTAATGAGGGAATTTAACCGTGAGTCCCAAAACATAATCGGGTCCTACCCCATGAAATTCTCAACTCCCAGTCCACACTTCTTCTTTCACAGCTCATTGCTCGACACACCTTTTGCATTTTCTCACCCACTATTTTTGGCTACAAGCAAGCCATCTTACCAATACTACTAACGTCCTTGACTTGCGGACCAAAAAGCAGTTTAACCTCCAATTCGGCCCTTACATCCACGCTTGAGGTTTTCCTCCTTCGCACTTCAAGACTTCACTCGGATTGAGCCAGGAATACCTTCTGGGCTCACCACCGTGCATGGTAGCTACCATCTCGAGTCTGCACTCCTAGAGTGTCGCGACCTAAAAATCGGGTTTTTAACGCAATTTTAGGTTAATGGATTACTAGATTAATTAATTAAATTAACTAACCTAGTTCGAGCTCTCCCAAGCTCTACCAAATCGCTTAACGCAATTTTAGGTTAATGGATTACTAGATTAATTAATTAAATTAACTAACCTAGTTCGAGCTCTCCCAAGCTCTACCAAATCGCAACTTAGGTTTATGTTCAAATGATTTAATTTTCAGAGCCGCCACTAATTTTTTTGTAGGTCGATTAGAAACCTAAGTAATTTAGTGGGAGAACTAAATTACTCCTACGAACTAGAGATTATAAGTTCGGGACTTGATTACATTAATTTTTCAATTAATGCCCTTTCGGTACCAATTTCATGAAAAATGTTCAATTTGGCAATTTCGACGAATTTTCACTTGAGGTTCAAAGGTGCAATTTTTGGGTTTTCTTTTTTTATGAATTTTTTTGTATTTTTAAATGATTTTCGAAGTTTGAAATTAATTAAAACAATGTGAACAGGTTCAAGATCATCTTAAAGTTTTCGGTTTTAATTTGCATTATTTCCGAAAAAATTTGAGAGACTCTTTTCACCCTATGTCTAAATCTTTTAAAAGTTAAGATGGATTTCAAAAGGTTCTATTCATGAAATGCAACCCATTAGATAGGATTTCTAGAAAACCCTATCTTTCTAAAAATGATGAGACGTGGTTTTTAAGAAACCATATCTTGCTAATTTTTTTTTAATTTTCTGAGATTTTTTTTTGAATTTTCTGAGATTTTTGGAAATGAAATTAAAAATGAGCAATGAGGATTTTTTTAATATTTTTGAATTTTTATTATTTTTATTTTTATTTGTGTGGGTGCAAATTTAAGTTCGAGTTGCAAAAATCAATTACCGCCATTTCTTTCGAATTAAAGTTTCGATCTAAAGCCTTATAGATCGACCCTAGAAATTCGAAATACCCGCTGTGAAAATAAATCCATCTAAAGCCTGATAGACAGATTCATTTCCACATATGCGGTTGCGGATTAGGAAATTTTCCTAATCGATGATGTTTTGAAATATTTTGGATTATCTTGAGAAAATTTCAAAATGTTAGGAAGATTCCGAACTATCCATAATGAACCAACTTTTCCGATTCGTGCACAAGATTATGCTTGCAAGATATACTCGTGATTTTAAACTTCCAAATTCAACACCAATCGAATATATCAAACATGCAAGGCAATTTTTATATGCAAATTAAACCGGTGAAATTGACACGTGAATAACCAAATCCAATTGACACAATTGCAAAACTTTCAAATTAAGCAATCTTTGGCATCTCAACTTTGCAACGTAATTCTTCAAGATATGCAATTGAATTCAAACTTTATAGCTAAACATTCAGAATTTTTTAATTGAGAAATGTACCTGAACTTGCAAATTTTTCCTTCTCGGATTTGCTCTTTGCACACGAAAGAGCTGGCCCACGTTACACAAAACCTTGATTTTTAAAGTTTGGGTACAGCTAGCCCACGTTTGCACCTCGTCCACCAATTTGGACTTTGACCAGGAAGAGCTTCAATAAAGCGACAACAAGGGCTCCGAATCAATTGACTCCAGAAGATTGAAACAGGGAAGGAAAAACCGCACCGAGCCCAGTAGTGAAAGACGGAAGTAAATCTGGAACTTTGGCACACGGGAAGGCTACAAGGACCGATGGATGGAGAATTTCGGCACTGTAGAGGGCTCCGGCGCTGCAGGAAAGCTTCGGTATCGCAGGAAAGCTTCGCAGCAAAACTGGAACGCCGACTGAGCAGGGGTGCAAAGTGGCGGCACCACTCAGGAAGAGGAACACCCAAGGTAATCTCGGTTTGAAAGGAAGTCCAGAATTTTTTGGACTCTCAAGTCTCTCAAACTCACGTGTAATTTTCTCTTAAACTCACTGGGTATAACCCTCGCACAACCCTCTCTCTCTCTCTTTGGCATCTATCTCCTGTGGCTGTGTATGAATTTCTCATCTCATAATTTTTGTGCGCTCCTCCGACCCCCCTTTTCGTGAACGAAGGAGCTGCTTTTATAAGCAGAAGTCGCTCGTAAACCCCCTGTCGATCGTGGAGTTGTTTTGATCTTCGAGGATTTTCCTTGATTTTTGGAACGGACGCAATCTCCCAGTTTCCTCATTTCTGTTTCACCCACTTTGGCTGTGAACTTGTCTTCGTTCACTTGCCATTCGTCCACAAATATCAAAGTAAACGGAGATGCTCTCCATTTTTCCAGATTTTCAACCGATTTATCCTTGATATTAGCTTTGATTTTAGCCGCAAGAATTTGACTTTTGAAAAATAAGTTCACAAGCCTATAGATAAGACCCGTGTCCCTTGATTCATGGGTTTACAGGAAGTTTGCCTCTTGTCCACGTTCGTAGCATCTCATCTGGCTCGATATTCTCCACGCGATCGCATCTTACGTATAATTTCGACCACCGGGTCATCTTGACCCCCACGAACTTAGTCCAATATGCTCGAGCCCATTAGCCGTCGGTCCAAAAATGCGATGTGATGAACGCTAAAGACAACAAATGATTGAATATTTTTGTTAGGGACTAACTTAATCTCTCTTTTTTTATGAAATAAATGATCAAAATTTAGGTGTCAATACAGAGCATTGACTCATCCTCTCTCGCAAAAACACCCGACTTTGCTAAATTGAAGCTTCGGAACAAGCACTCCAAGTCTCCCCGCTCGTTCAACCTTTCGAGTACTTGCTGTTGAACCATAATATGTCATCTTTTCTTTCTTTCTTTACGCCAGGCCAACTACTAAATCAGCTCAGTTGCTTTTCCCCATTGAACAAAAGAGAGTACTGCATTAAGTGGCTCGGGTATTCACTCCAAACCGAGACTTCTTGCACGTTCCACTGCTCAACTCCCAATTCGGCTATGAATGTGAAATCCTTACTGCCCTGTGAAAACAACCTATCTCATTTACTTCGTGACCTCCATTCACGGCCGTCCTGCTAATTCCTACCCTACAACTACACTCAACCGCGACTCTACACTGACCAACCCTAAAACCGTCACCCATTTCGTCGATACCCACATCCACACGTTGAGCGAGCAAGTAAACGAGTTAGAAAGATAACTTGCCTCTACTCTTTGCCGCTGTTCCTGCTCAAGAATCGTTGGGAAGCTTCTCGGCACTAGTATAGAAAGTCCGTCGTCACCACCGAGGAGGAAAGCTGGGAGCTGCACTTCTTTCTTCTCACAGGTGACACCCATGAGGAAACAAAATACAAAGGAGGAGGATGGCTATGCGGTTTGGCCCACGATATTTCTCAGACGTGAGCCTGGGCAATATCTCCAGTGCAGCTGGCCCTCTACGTGGGCCTGTTCTTTGTTCTCTGAGCAGTTCCTCAGTGCGCACACAGGCCAAGATTATCTGCTGGTGAGGGTGGCCGCAAGGCCCACTATTGAAATCAGTTTGGAGGGAAACCAGGAGCTCAACTTAAGCTGGGCCAGGACCAGTCCCCTGTGGGCTCGGTCTCACGTGGTCCGATCCGACAGACGAAGGTTGGGCCTCTCAATTAATCAGGCCACCTCCTACTGATGCTACTTGGGCCGACTTTCCTTCTTTGTCGTCTGCACAAGGAAAAGAAGTGAAGTTGGGTCGCGACGATTTGTTTTAATTTGGGCCGATTTACCTTCTGTCGGCTACCATTCTCTTTTCAGCCCGTTACTACTTCAATGGCCCCATTTTAATTCGAACCTTAATCCGTGTGGCTCAAATCAGCTTTCCAATATATTTCATCCATTTCTTGTTAATTTGAAACTATATAAAGTGGGCATAACACGCTCAAAGAGTACATCTATCACTTCTTCACAGCAAAATCAATGGCCGATCATGGAATCCATTTTCAATAATGAGCACACACGCTGGAATTTTCACCTATTGCTACGGCTTTGCCTTTTCGTGGTGCGCACCTAGGTTTAATGTCTCCAACAATATCACTGAGCAGAGTAAAATGTTGAACGAGCACAGAACTAACACCTATGAGAGCAAAACCTTCATTAAACTCTTCTAATCTTTTTCGAAACTAGACTTTTTCACTAACGAAAACCGAGAAATTGTTTGCCTAAGACCACCTCTTGGCCCATAGGTGCAGACACAAGGTTATAATTATTTGTCCCTAAATGACCTGGTCCAATAGGGAAATTTAACAATCTTGAGAGGGAGCTCCGGAATAGGTTAACAATAAATAGAGAGATGAGAGTGAACTTGCGACACAAGGTACTTATTCGATCGAAGGAAAGCGAAATCTCGAAAACACACATGCTAAAAAAACTCAAATTTAAACTAGATCAGGATAGAAATCTCCTTAAAAATAGAAGATAAAAGCTTTTGGATCTAGACTAAATTGAAAAAGAAAAGCTCCCAAATAGGAGGAAATAAAAAAAACAAAATAGAAAATCAATTCCTCCCGATCATGGAGGTTGGAAAAGAAAGTGCGGGAAGAAATGAGGGAGATGAGAGAAGAGGAGATAGGAAAACAAGGGCCGGGTAAAAATAGCTTTTTTGTACTTTTCCCCGTTGGATCACCCATCATCATGAACACACATTCTCCATGTAGTTTTTCAATGTTAATGTCTTTTCAATTTTCATTGTTTAAGCTTTTCGTATCTTTGAATTTATTATTCTTCTTCACGGTTAGGCCGAATTCAATTCATGTTCGAAACCGTCACAAAACACATCTCATTAAAAAAAAACAAAAAAAAAAGGAATTTTTAGTGAAACATGTCAACACCCATTTTTGGCAAAACAATAATATTGCAATTAGTGACAACCTATGTCATTTTGTGTGATTGTTGCAATTGTCATTTATAGAAGCCTTCCTGTTTGGTTCGGAGATATTCTGAGCCTAAACCAAACTTGTCAGTTTGTGAAAATTTCAACTCAAACCCAAATCCAAACCAATTGAATTACAACTCAGACTAAACCAATAACTTCCTTTTGTTATTAGTTTTGTTCGATTTCAAAGTGTGTTAATACCATAAAAATTCTAAACTGATACATATATAATAAATTTACTTCAAACTATTTTTTTGACTACCAAAAATCATAAACTGGTACACTTGTGATAAATTTATCCTAATCTAATTTTTTGACCACAAAAAATCCTAAACTGGTATAATTGTGACAAATTTACTTAAAACTAATTTTTTTATCACAAAAAATCCTAAACTGGTATATATGTGATAAATTTATCATATGTTAGTTTCTATTACGTTGAGTTAATACTACGAAAAATCCCAAATTAATACACTTGTAGCAAATAGAGGGTAATGTATACACCCGATAATCGTTACATGTCATCTAACTTAGCAATTTGATAATAAAATTTAACGATTTTGAATAAATTTTTTATAAATATTTTAATTTAGAGTTTTTTGGTGGCATAAACCCTAAATATTTGGATTAACCCCCGTTGACACCCCTACCCGGCATGCAATGGGATGAGACTCATGATTGGGCCAACCGGCCGGAAAGGCGGTTGCTTTTACTAGGGAAAAATCGCCAGTCAATCCCCCCTCGGGATCGGCGTCAGCTAATCCCGTTGACTTTTGTTCACATGCGACAGCAGTCAGCACCCGATGAATTGCGCTGTGTCGGACTTCGTCATCATCTTCGTCAAGTCACACACAGTGCCGGCCCATGAGTCACTATCCAGAATTCAGATCGTCCCGCTCCTTGTTTGCCTCGTCGCCATCCGCCTGCACTCGGGTCAGTTCCAATATAAACAAAGGTCGCCCTCTCTCTCTCTCTCTCTCTCTCTCTCTCTCTCTCTCTATATAGCGTACTTAGTTGCAGGATGCACAGTCATAGTTGCTAGCGGTGACTCAGGACGGTTCGAGCTCCAAATGGGATGTTTCTTGCAGGTCTTTGTTGGGTTGGGCTAAATAACTGTCTCTGACTCAGGAGCTCGTTAGTCCATCAAGTTTACTGATGTTCGTAGATATAGCTGAATTAGGCGGCAGTGGCACAGGTTTGCCACAGGTCTGGGGACATTCTCTGGCCATACAGATGTAGATGCTCGACTGATGTTACCCAATCTCGTACTCTTGCCTGGTAGCTCTGAGGGCTATGTCCCTGTTCCCTTGAACTAGTCAGTTTTCTGGTTAGGCGGATGCTAGCCGTCCAGCTTCTTTCACATGATGCATATCGAAGGGTATTCGGAAAATGTTGATGGGGGTGAAGGCATCGACTGACAATGAATCAAATTTAATTGAATCTGGTGATTGGAAGTCAAAGTTTAGCGATCATATTACAAGCTTCATTAAACTACAATGAGCATAGATGGAACCTACCTGTAGAAGTAGTTAATTGTCTGCCTTTTCTCTTACATAGGCAAGCGATTGCGCGCTCTTAGGATTTTCACATGCACAAGTTGAGAAGACCATCTTCACTCTTGAGATTTCAGTTTCTATCCAAAGCTACTACTAAGTTGTTGAGGAAGCGGTGAGATGGTCCTCTTCTAGTCTTCCCTTATTTTTGCATAACTTAGGTTGAATGTGTGTTAGCTAATGGGAGAACTGGGGATGCATATTTTGTCAGAACAGTGAACTAAGATATATTTTTCTTTATTTACCTATTAAAGCAAAATTGTGGTGAAATTTCAAAAAATACGCAGTAACTTTTAGTAAACAGGGGCTTCTTGATGCATGGACATCTTTAATGATCATTTATGTCCCCTTTTTAAGTTAATGCAGCTGTTTACATGTAGGCTAGACAATTTTCTCAGTTCCTATCGATGTACTCGTCCAGTTGAAAATGATAATGACTCAGTGGAGCTGAAACTGATGAAAGCGTTAGGTAGGTCTGGCACTACATATCTCTGGGTGCATGCCAAAACCCATCAAGTAATGAACTTATAGAGGCCATCACCTTCTCGTGTAGTGATTTGGTAGTATGGTATTTCAATACACCAACTTCATTTGCAAGAAATAGTAGCGGACCTGGATAGAGGTGATCCAAGACCACTTGACAATTATAATGTTCCGTAAGAATGAGGATGTGTTTATTTCAGCTGCTAACGCCTTTCAATGTGCAAAGCTTCCTCATGTGAAGGCAATATGTGAATTTCAGAAGCTCTAAAATGTTCTGCAGAAAGCTACTAAATTTCAAGATTTTGAATTCCAGGTCATGGACCATCAAGATCACGAGTTTGTAAAAGGTGGACGTGCCTAGTTGATCAGCCATTGGTGGTCCAAACAAGGTTTTGATTCTGAATCCCTGAAATTGGAATTTCAGGCCTGAAGTGATGACTTTTGATCCATAATAACTGTGTAAATCCACCAATTAGAGATCATGTTCGTGGTTGCTTCGATGAATGAAGACTTATCAATCAAGATAAGCTCTGATGGCTAGCCCATTGGTTAAGTAGTTTTCCCCATCCTTAACCCACATACAGTAGATATTTAGCTCTACATATTTCTTCAGGAAAATTAGTTCAAAAAAGATTAAGATGCCAATATTGTGCAGCAACCTTAAACATTCAATAAAATCGTGCCTGTCACTTTAAACATATCAATGTCGCTTTCAGCAATTTTAGCCATTGCACTCTTAGGCTGTGGAATCAGGGAAACCAACCATTTGGCAATGGACTTCTTTTCTGGTTTTCTATAGTAACTCTTGTCCAGATTATGAACCATTCTCCATGGACAAATGGTGTTCAACCCTCGAATTGCCCTCGATCTTTTGATGTTCTAAATCAATGTGATGTACTAAAATTAAGACAAAAAGAATATCCCTCACGTGTTCTGTCTTCAACATGTAGGTCCTTCCTTAATGCTTCAGGGCTCCTAAAATCACGGTTAGTTTGATCTCGACATTGGATATAACATGGGAATGGAGAAATATGTGGTACTTCTATCTGTTCCTCTTCTCGTCATTTGTTGCTTCAGTCATGTGAGATCAGATTTGCCGGAGCATAGGTACAAAGTTGACGATGCAGTTCCTCTTTACGTTGACATAGTTGGTCCATTTGAAAATCCAAGGTAATTATCAACATGTCAATTTAGGAAGCTAGCTTTTCATTTTCTAGAAAAGCGCAGAGCGCCTCTAAGGATGATGTCTGTAGAGGATAAAATGGAGTATGTGTTGTGTGCTTGCAGTCGGCTAAGATCATGGTTGTTTTAATGCGGCAGTTTGAGGTTCAATACTATGTTCTACCACTGGATATAGTTACATTGCATTTATCAAATCTACATAATGCTTTCCTCTTAATGATGTTACTGTATATGCTTTCTTACTTCCTGTACGTCTGATGGTTACAGTGAAACATATGGTTATTACAGTCTTCCATTTTGTCGACCAGGTTAGCTTTGCAACATGTACCTAAGTTTTGTTTGGGGTTCAAGTGCCCCACTTTCTTCCTTTTCCCCAATTATGTATACGCATCCTATCTTGCCTTAGTTCTCTAGATTTTCATTATGACAGATCATATGGAAAAGAAGCAGGAGACTTTCAGTGAGATATTGAGTGGAGATCGCTTAGTAACTGCTCCATTCAATGCCAAATTTCTACAGCGGAAAGATCAAGAGGTCGCATGTGCAAAGAAGTTGACAAGTGAAGAAGTCTCTCAGTTTCAAGCTGCAGTTAAGCGGGGTTATTACTTTCAGATGTACTGTGATGACTTGCCAATCTGGGGATTTATTGGAAAGGTTGGCAGATCATCAAAAAATAAGTCGGAGTACAAATATCTCCTTTACCAGCATTTCGAACTTGAAATCTTTTTCAATAAGGATCAAATAATAGAGACTCATTTGTTGATGCACCCCAATGAGGTAGTGGGGTTGACTGAAGGCAGGGAAGTGGACATAAAGATACTGTACAGTGTGCATTGGATAGAAACAAATGCACATTTCCTTGAAAGGATGAGGAAATATTCAACGCCGAGGCATCCTACAGCACACCATTTCTCAATTATCAATGCATGTGTGACGTTTCTGATTCTGTTTGGATACCTTTTAATTTACTACATGAGAGTCATCCGGAAGGATTTCTATGAGTAAGAGTGCAAGCATTTGTCACCTTTTCTTACTTGTTCTTGTTCTCTTCTCTCTTTCTATGCTATGCAATACGTGTGTTTTACATGTTTGATCGCTGGGCAGTTTGATACCTGAAGACGCAGCAGTAGACACAGAGCAGACAGGATGGAAGTGCATCCGCACTGATGTCTTCCGGTACCCAAAGCACAGGTCTTTGTTTGCTGCAGCCCTCGGTTCTGGTGCTCAGCTGTGCGTTCTGTGAGTTGCTTAACCAATCAATGTGTCTGAGATCATCTTACTCAGCAGGCTGATCGGCAGTCCTCTAACTTCTAGTGTTCTAAACATCTGATTATTCACACTCTTTTTTTCAGAGTCACATTTACTTTACTACTTGGGCTTCTGGGTGTATATTATCCATACAACCGAGGAAATTTGTTCATAGCATTGATAGTCCTGTACACCACGACATCTGGCTTTGCTGGATATTTAGCCGTCTTGTTCTACTGTCAGATTGAGGGAAAGAACTGGGTATGTTCTAACAGATTATATCTTTAGCGTCTCCATTTGAACAGTCATTTTCATCAGGAAACTTGAGCCTAATCTTCTGAGTTTTACAACAGGGAAAAAATTTGCTGCTGACGGGGTCCTTATCATCTGGGCCATTGTTCCTTATATTCTGCTTCCTTAATACTGTTGCGGTGTCTTACCAAGCAAATGCAGCGCTTCCTCTGGGAACAATCTTGATATTACTGTTCATTTGGATATCACTTGCATTACCATTGCTTGTTCTTGGGGGAATATCTGGGAAAAAGAGCCATGGTGAGTTTAAAGCTTCTTGTGAGACTTCAAAGTGCCCCAGAGAGGTCCCGTCACTGCGATGGTACAGGGGCACCCTTCCACAGATGGTCCTGGCAGGTTTATTACCTTTTTCTACGATCTACATTCAGCTGTATCACATATTTGCCAGCCTGTGGGGTCATATGGTCTACACCCATTATAGCACAATATTTTTCATCTTCATTTTTCTGCTCATCACAACTTCGTTAATTAACGTGGCTCTGACGCACTTTCAGCTAGCTGCTGAAGATCATCGATGGTGGTTGAGGTAACCCCCCTCCCCACTCTCTCTCTCTCTCTCCAACGCCACTTTTTCAAAATTTATCCTGAAGATGGAAGTGATATCTCCTTTCCTGGAAGTGATATCTCCTTTCCTTCCATCTATTTCCATCTTCGTTTATTTCATCATTTGAATGTCAAAGGGGAATGATGGTCCTCCAAAAAGAAAAAGAACAGTGGACGATTTATGAGTTGGATCAAACCGCACTACCTATATCAGAAGGTGCAACGCCAATTTTCTAGTTTTAAAATGACAGAAACAAGACAAAAGTTGGTTCAGATATGTTAAAACACAATAGCCTTATATCAGAAACCAGTCACCATGTATATCATCAAATTTGTCAACTAAAGACAGATTATCATGCAATCATGCTGTTTGACTTTAATTGGAATTTAGGATCAAGTGCCTATAACTATGACATCCATGAAATTGTAGGACATGTAATTATAGGGATTGAGGAGTGTTCAACTGGCTATGCCTGTGTACTTCCCATGAATCGAATGGCTGCTGCCGTTACAAATGTTCAACTAAAATTGAATATGTGTGCTTATTGGAACTGCATTTTTCAGATTTACGGGCTTGGAAGAAATAAAATAGGAATAATTTGGCTCGATTGTGTTTTAGTATTTTTCCCATATATACTAAACTGATTAACAGACCATCTACATTCTTTTTAGGTACTAAAAAGCGTTAAAGTGGACTTATGAGATTCTTATGCATGATATTTTTTTTATTCTTCTATTTTTCTTTGAGCAATATTACCTTCAATGGGTCCAGGTATTGATATCTTCAAGTTGGAAATCTCAAGTTTCCATGGAAACTGTAAGGTTGAGGGATGCGCAGACAATAGTAATTGAAACATGCTTGAAGCAGTGTAACTGGGTATACATTGTTAGTTAACATTGAACTAACCACACCACCAAGCGTCTCATCTATCTTCATTAAATGCTACTTGAGTGGGCTTATATGACTGTCTAATGTTGCCAGATCTTGGTAGGCCTAAAACCAATTTTGACTTGTAGAATTTACACTTTCTGTTTAACTTCGATCCTACCATATCAAGACCAGAATGTGGTGCTCGGTAACATATGTTTGAATTTGAGTTGTGATTGCAATTCTTTAACCAGGTTACCCTAGCCTCCTAGTCATAAATTTTAAGTGCTTGTGGTATCATGGAATGTGAAGGACCCTTACTAAGTCGAGTCCCATTGATATTAATCATGGATGACCAACTGAAGTAGGGTGGAGACTAGCATAGAAACCCCTAAGGATGTTATATTATCGGGATGCTTGAAAACTGGCCGGAAAGCAGTTGACGCAACACAGAAGAGTGTGATGGTTGCTCCAATTTTCATAGCTGTGCTATTCATTGTTTGTCGTCTGCAAATGCAGCTAATACTTACGATGTGCATATTATCTGAATGAGATCCTGTTTCTTCACATTGTCAACGTCCCATAGTTAGCCTTCCCCCTTTAATTGAAACGTCTTTATTCCTTTCTACAGACTGAATTTATTATTTTGCCCACTTTAGGTCCTTTCTCTGCGGTGGATCGGTTGGTCTGTATGTCTATGGTTTCTGCTTCTATTACTGGTATTGGAGGTCGGACTTCTCCGGCTTCTTACAGCTCTCTTTCTTCTTTGGGTATATGGCTTGGATCTGCTATTGCATCTTCCTCATGTGTGGGTCCGTGGGGTTCCACGCATCTCTGCTGTATGTCCGGCACATATACAGCTCTATCAAGAGCGACTAAGAGTGTTTATGCTCCAACAACGCTTCCAAGACCCATCTCGTTCCTTCCTATCGGATGAAATGCCATGAGGCGCCGTCTGCTGTGTCTGGTCACGACATGGGCAAGGAGCTGTTGATCTTATGCATGGCCGCTCTATGCCAGCTCGGTCTTCTGTCTTAGTCATCTCTGATATGCACAGATGATGCCAGGTTTTCTCCATGACATTACTAATGGTGTTAATCGACCGTGTGTTAATCGACTCTTTCCTTCGCTTTGGGCGGCTCGGGCGTCTTCAGGGCTGTTTCATCATCCGGCGATGTATTTATAGGCAAGTTCTCCTTGGTTGTTCTCCAGGTTAAAGCTGTTTTAGTTCATTAATCACATCCACAAGAGCGCATCTGAGGGCATCCAATAAGTCGTCCTCTCGTACTTGGAAACCCATGAGAACGATGGAACACTCGTCCTAGATTTATATCGTCCAAGACAATCTTTCAATGTTTAATCAACTTTCTAGTGGAGATTTCACCGTTTTACTCCTTAAGATTTTCGTTGTCCTGCTCACTCGAGTCCCGGCTAGGTTTGAAAGAGGATGGCATAATGGTTCTTAAACTTTGGTGCATTGTGCTCGTCATTTTTGAACTTTTAATTTGTTTAATTTAGCCACCGAAATATTAAAGAATGCGTAATCTTATCTCTAAATTATATGAAAATGTTCAATACGCACTTTTACAAATTCAGGCTGATGGAATTTGCTGATGTAACATTTAAACGGTGAACAGCAAACAAAGTAACCCGCGAATTATTCAAGTATGTAAAATATGTAATTAATGCCTTAATTTCCCGTTTCCTTTTCTAAAGTAAATGGATAAAAAGATTGAATATCTTGACTCATCATTTATAATACTATAATTTAGCACGTAATAATTCATGTTATTAAATAATATCTAATTTGCTTTTTAAACAAACGGAATGACTACATCGAATATTTATCAATAATTGAAGGGTCATGTTGGATAAATCAAATACATATGTCGTTTCCCCAAAAGTGAGAGGCTAGATTAGATCGAAGGACTTGCTCTGTAATAATCTCCGTTTGGCTGCCGTGCTAATAGGGACCAAACTAGAAAATCACCAAATCCTAAGGACTGCGGCGCAAATTTCGACTAATATTTTTCGCTGTTTTCTTGTTTCATCTTCTCCGCATCCTCCCTTTTATCTTCTTCCTTTCTCTACTTCTCCGCTCAGAGCTCGTTCGCTCACCCTAAACGAGCAAGAACCTGAGGATCATCAATTACGCATCTTGAACGGCATGAGGAAGAATCCGGCGGGTCTCCTCGCGATCTCGCTCGCGTTCGCCTGCTTCGCGATCGGCGTCAGATCCGACGCTTCCGACCATCGCTACAAGGACGGCGAGGCCGTCCCTCTCTACGCCAACAAGGTCGGGCCTTTCCACAACCCTAGGTAACTCCTGTCACCCCCCGTCGCTCGTCGATTGACTCGACTTCTCTTCGGTTCCGAGCTTTGTCCTAGATCTTCGTTCGGATCTGTTGTCGCTTTAGTGCACTTCCCTTGGTGCCATCGGATGAGGTGCCAGACTTGACTATGAAGCTCGTTTAAGATTGTGATTGTCGTTTTATTCGTGTCTTGGTTCGCTCGATGTCGCGTGACTTTTTGCAGATTTTTGTTTTTGGCCTAAGCTGATGCTGAGCTATCGGCTCGTTGTTTGTTTGCAGTGAAACCTACCGCTTCTTTGATCTGCCGTTTTGCTCTCCAGGTGCGCGTCGCATCTCTCTCTATTCTTCACGAAGCGGTTTTAGGTTCTATCTTGACTGAACATTTGTAGCTAGTTGAGTGATTTGTGAGTGATACGATGCTGTCATTGACAAATGAGGAAAGTGCTAATTTTTTACCTTACTCTCCCTTTCCACTGAGCTGAATGAAGGTGGCGGTACTCAACATGCTTTCCGATTTAATTCATGGTGTGCAAATTACTGCTGTGTGGAGTCACTTAGCTGTTAATTTCAATATAGCTTTGCTACTATGGAAAGGGGAATTTGTGCTGGAGAAAGCACTTTGGCCAGAAATTCTGGGAAACCTTCTGGAAATTAAGAGAAATGAATCACTCATGTTCATGTCTAACTGTCAGACCCTAAGGGGGGCGCTTATAATGAAATGCGTCATTATCCTTAAATATTGGAGGGTTTTGGACTATATCGAAGCTCAGTAGTTCATTATAAATGCCTGAGTCATAACACTTATTGGCGGAAAAAAAGGAGATGTCACAAGTTTAGATAATTACATGCTGTAAAGTGGAAAGTATGATTAATTTGTCCAAATTTAAGGTCTCTGATCCATTGACGCCACATAAACAAATAACTGCCTTTAGCCTTCATTACTATAGTCAAGCACAAGGGTTATATAGTCTTATAGTGGGTTCCATCGCTATTTTGGATGGATATTTAAGACCTTGACTTTCTGAAGCTAATGCAGTCTAAAATAACAAATTGCGTGTGTAGTAGAGAAGAAGGGAGTAGTCATCTTGTGCATGGGGAATGTTTTCATGGTTTTGCTTCCTTTGCCTCTTATTTGCTTTTTCCCTTTGACGGCTCTTTGGGTGGATTATTTTGGGGAAAAGAGAAGTTTATTATTATTATTATTTTTTGGTATTGATCAGCTTAAGATGTTTTCTTGTGAGAATAATTCACATGCGCTGAGATCTCTATCGTTTGTCAGATCATGTGAAAGACAAACCAGAAGCTCTTGGTGAGGTACTCAATGGAGATCGGCTCGTCAGTGCTCCGTATAAACTTAACTTCAAGGAGGAGCATGACTCCAAAGTTGTTTGCAAAAAAAAGCTATCAAAGGAGGAAGTTGCCAGGTTCAGAGCTGCTGTGAAAAAGGACTACTACTTCCAGATGTACTATGATGACTTGCCAATATGGGGATTCATAGGGAAGGTTGATAAGGAAGGGAAAACTGACTCAAGCGAGTACAAATACTTCCTCTATAAACACATACAATTTGATGTTCTCTATAACAAGGATCGTGTGATTGAAATTAGCGCTAGGATGGACCCACATTCTGTGGTGGACCTAACAGAGGACAAGGATGTGGATGTGCAGTTTATGTACACTGTGAAATGGAAAGAAACAGATACTCCCTTTGAGAAAAGAATGGATAAGTACTCACATTCTTCATCATTGCCACATCATTTGGAAATCCATTGGTTCTCAATTATCAATTCATGTGTAACGGTTCTCCTCTTGACTGGTTTCCTTGCAACAATTCTCATGCGAGTGCTCAAAAATGATTTTGTCAAGTAAGTTTTCCATTTGACTACATTGTGAGGTTTCATTTTGGGTTTGTCATTTTTATTTGTTTAAGGATCTTCTGAATTTCATTTTGTTTTGTTTTATTTAGGTATGCCCAAGATGAGGAAGAAGCTGATGACCAAGAGGAGACTGGATGGAAGTACATTCACGGAGATGTATTTCGTTATCCGAAGCACAAATCTTTATTTGCTGCAGCCCTTGGTTCTGGCACTCAGCTGTTTACACTGTAAGGACCTTTTTTTATGTGAACTTGTGAATCATTGGTTTTGCTTTTTAACAGAATTCTTTTAACTTATATCCAATTCTCTTAATGCTCAGAACGGTGTTCATATTCATGCTTGCCCTTGTTGGTGTGTTTTATCCTTACAACCGAGGGGCACTGTTCACTGCCCTGGTGGTCATCTATGCACTCACCTCGGGAATCGCAGGATATACAGCTACCTCTTTCTATTGCCAGCTTGAGGGACCAAACTGGGTATTTGACAGCATTTTGCTTGTGTGATGTTAGCTTTTATGTCAAATATTTTCTTGTATTGCTTGATGATGTGGGCCGATTTTACTCTTGAATTGAACTTTGTAGGTGAGGAATCTGTTGCTGACAGGTTGCCTTTTCTGTGGGCCACTGTTCCTTACTTTCTGCTTCCTTAACACTGTTGCTATTGCCTACAAATCTACGGCGGCATTACCTTTTGGTACTATTGTGGTCATATTCCTCATATGGACGCTGGTCACAGCTCCCTTACTTGTATTGGGTGGGATTGCTGGCAAAAATAGCAAGGCTGAGTTTCAAGCTCCTTGTCGCACCACAAAGTATCCTCGGGAGATTCCCCCACTGCCTTGGTATCGGAGTACGGTTCCTCAAATGGCAATGGCGGGCTTCCTTCCTTTCAGTGCTATCTATATTGAGCTTTACTATATATTTGCCAGTGTGTGGGGCCACAGGATTTATACAATATACAGCATCCTGTTTATCGTATTCATTATCCTTCTGATTGTGACTGCCTTCATCACTGTGGCCCTGACGTACTTCCAGCTTGCTGCAGAAGATCATGAATGGTGGTGGAGGTATGATTTGTTTTGGGTCGCTTTGCTTTTGGTGTTGCCATATTTTCCTACATTACTCATTGATTTTCTTATATTTGTTAGCTTTTATTTCTGTTAAATTATAGCTGACATCCTAATGCTAATGTAGTGGTTTAGGATCTGGTATTGTCAGAGGTAGTGTTTTTCTAAGTTGTGTATTGAAAATTCGTCGTGCTGCCTATGAAGCAAAAATTATAGTAAATTTATTGATTGACTATGCAAAGATGATGTAATGGAGAATGTGCATAACTTTTTTTTTCTAATTTTTATGTTCAGGTCATTCCTTTGTGGTGGGTCAACCGGGCTGTTTATCTATGGCTACTGCTTGTATTACTACTATGCCCGTTCAGACATGTCTGGTTTTATGCAAACTTCTTTCTTCTTTGGGTACATGGCGTGCATCTGCTATGGCTTCTTTCTTATGCTCGGGATGGTGGGATTCCGTGCGTCTTTGCTCTTTGTTCGTCACATTTACAAGTCGATCAAGTGTGAATAGCGGATTGGCTAGTCCTAATTCCACTCATTTCCACCATGGAGAGAGGTCGGTAATTTCTCATACAAGGTGATAGGCATTCTGGATAGTCGATGAAGTGGGTTAGATGTAAAATCCAAGCTGCCAGAGGAGTATCTTTGACATCTCTTTTGCACATTTAGTTAGGCCTCAAGATGCTGCCGGCGGCACCCATCTTTTTTTTGTTGATAATGTGTTGGTATGGGATTTGTGTCAACATTTATGTGCCTAGAATCTTTGGTTTTTATGTACCCCCCAACTTCCCTTACTGGAAACATCTTCTATATCTTCGTAAATGACCCTAGTGCGAAGTGACTTTTTCTCTGCATGTTTGCACTCATTTTTGTGGAGGTTGAAATACGGAATGTCAGGCACACTGTTCATTTTGGCGTAGTTCCTTAGGCTTGTCTCAGTTAAAGCCTATTCCTATTCCTGGTTGGAAAAAGACCCATCTACTTTGAAGTACAAACATTTTTAGGTTTGTAGGAACAAGACACTGGGATCCTGAATCCGTCCATGACTGTCGGGAAAAACAAACCCGTGCCAGAAATTTGTACTTTGGGTGACGACCCCTTCAATAGAAACGGTTGTCGCGGGTGATGGTTGCTGTGGCAAGGGTCATGGCACTTGCCAGGATTTGTGGCAGAGGCTATCTCTTCTTGTGTGTGCCAGTTTTCATGTGCATGTGTGTCCACCTAGGACCAACATCGGTGGCCGCCACTGCCACTGCTTCATTTAGGCTGGACGAGGGATGCCAGACCTTCGTTCAGTTTCCGTTCCTCCTGTGTGCGGGTTTCTTTGAAGGGTTTGTACCCTTTTTTTTTTTTCGGTTAATATCTTACTCGGTGTCACAACAGTAAGTCTAGTCAGCCTCGATGTAGTATGATTTGAAAGTCCACGTCAATGCTTCTGTTTTTTTTTCTGACCAAAAAGGACGACTCGGATTAAGAAGTGACATAGTTCAAGAACCCAATTGATATCAAAGAAATAAAATCAGGTTTTCAATTGAGAAAAGTCAATACACTATTTGATCATTTGGTCTTCAGTATTATATCATAAGGTAGATACCAAACACATCGATTAATAGCCATCTAAGCAAATTTGGAAGAGAGATTTTCCTTTTATTTTCTAGGTAGATTCAATCAATGTTCATTAGGTCAGGTAGTCATCCCCATCCATTTTTCTTTTTTGTTGTTGAATGTATGCAGTCCTTCTGTTTCCGTACAATCATGAAATATTTCTACATCTTTCCTTTCATTTGAGTCTCTTGATGCTTGAAGATATTGGGTGATATCCTACACCATCTTCAATCGATGATGTCAATCGATGCTTTGTTCAAATCGGTGATATCCTAGAGCTAATTATCGATGGTTGGAACACGTCCCCTAAGTCTCATAATTAGCATCTCTCAAGCCCTACTCGAGAAACAGTTGAATTGATGAGATCCTCTGTCCTCCATTGGTGTCTGCTTTCATGTTTAAATCATCCCAACCACCACCGATTGACTGACCTAAAACATGGTCTGTTTTGAAATTTGTTGCCGAATACATCCCGACAAATTATTCGCTCGAATGCTTCTCGGTGTCTGGATTTTGAGTGAACGGGCATTAATTGTATGTCATGATTGGTGTGGTGTTATGGTCAGCCGTTGAGGATGAGAAGTGAGGATAGAAGCAAAGCCTGTCCCAAAACTAAAAGCAGAGAGGTAATGATTCCTCTTTCCTATATTGTCATGGAGAGTGGGGCATGTTGGAGATCCGGCATGAACGCTTCACGCTGAAAAATCCCAAGCCTCTCCCCACCAACCATTGCAGCTTCTGGCGGTTTTAGCTATCCAACCTTTTCCCAGAGAAAAGAAAAGACTAATAAATTATATTCTGCTATGATACATAGGATCGTTTGTTGTTCAATTCGGTCTTTCTTGAATGGGGTTTTTTTTTTTTTCAGAACCAAACTCAAAACTCGATTATCGTAATAAAAGAAAAACCAAATGAGTAGAGTTATTTTTCGGATCAAGAGATTGAGATCGATTGAGTGCCGCTTTCAATTGTTTTGGTTCGAAAATAAGATCTTTCAAGAAGATAAAAAGTTTCAACACATTCCTTTTTTCACACAGGATTGGGACCATAAAATGTTTTAACACATTCCTTTTCCACACAGGGTTGCGACTCTATCCATAGCAATCATTTAACAAGTCCGTAGAGTAAAAGTATTCAAAACCATAATTTTCTCCCAGCCAAGGTGACTCCAACAGAAAGGGCAATGATCAAAGTAATACCAGTCAATCAAAGGCATGCACGCCGGGGGAATCATCCTTTCATTTCATTCAAAAAAGGCTCTCAAATGCCATGATTTCTTTTGTGGCTAGAGAGAGAGAGAGAGAGAGAGAGAGATTGGGATTGAAGAGACAAAAGGGTCGTCTTTCTTTACGATCCCATACACACTGCAAAAGGATGAAGCTTTCTCGAGGTCAGAACCAATCATTTGGCATAAGATAGAATAATCTCATTAGGGTTAGTGGGAGATGTGGTCTCGGTGTTGGAAGACCCCGCCCCTCCCCCTTTGGCGTGCTCAAGATGACATTTTGTCCATGCCTCTTCCCTATTGCTAGCTAGCTTAAACCCTAGCTAGTTGCATCAAAAGACCCACTTTTCCTCTTTCTTCCTCCCCCCCCCCCCCCCCTTTTTTTTTCCCCTTTTTCCCGATAGAAGATAAATAATAATTCCTGTAATCATCATGCTTGGGAGGTGGAATGCAAACCAGCAACTTATCTTATCCAGTTATCATGTTTAATTGCTGGTGAGCAAAATAACGAATATGTCTTACTATTAACCAAGAGGGATAAACAGTGAAAGAAAATAAAAGAAGGTACTCGTCCGGAGAGGCTTCTTGGACATAATAACATTTTGGTGAAGTTGCGTTGACAAACTTGCCAATTTAGGGCTTTCGGGTCACGGGTGTGATAAGCCGGATTTTTATTTGCGATACTAGTTACTAAGTTGTACGTAAAATAATTAATGTTCCACCCCTTATAAGGTTCTAATATTATGTGGACCGTTGAGAAGGGAAAATTATCAAAAAAAAATTCTTAAATTTATTGTAATTTTATCAATTCAGTCTTAATTTTTTTTTTCGATTGAATCTTAAAACTTTTACATTTATGCCAATTCAGTTTATCCCATCAACTTTGACCTATCGATACTGACGTGACAAATTTTAATAATATTTTATCTTTTTCCTTTTTAATTTTCTTTCTTTTTTTTCTTCTCCTTCTTTCTATAGTCAATTGCTTGGTGATCGGCCAGAGGGGTGATTGGCCAAAGGCAAGGTCGGCCTTGTTGGCCCTCGCCCCTACTTTATCACCAATTCTGCGACCAACTGGAGGAAGAAGGAGAACAAAATAAAAGAAAGAAAATAAAAAAATGAAAAAAATAATTTGAAAAGATATTAAAATATTATTAAAATTGTTACGTTAGCATAGGTAGCATCACGTTAGCACCAAGCCTACTGAAATTGACCGAATGGACTAAATTGGCACAAATACAAAAGATTTAGGACTCAATTGAAAGAAAATTTTAAGATCGAATTGACATAATTACAATAGGTTTATGACTTTTTAATAATTTATAAAGAAATGTGAGGATTGGTATTTGATTTTTCAATGTCTCTACTTTAATGATCTTCCTCGTGAGTGAGATTGCTGTTGAAATTGTTGTTGGGCATGTTGAATTAAAGGAGATCATCCACAACATACAGAAGGAGATAATGACATCATAAGTTTCATAACTTTCATGCGTCGCTTACTTGAGTGCCATAACTTTTTTTTTATTGTTTGAGTGCCATAAATACTAGAAAAACTTCACTTGAGTATCATAACTTTCAATCTATCAAGTAAGTGTTAATTTTTTTTTGAAAATGTTCATTGAAGTGTCAAAAATCCTATGTAACATAGCACTTGTGGTTTTTTTTTTTTCAAAAAAAGTTATGACACTCAAATAAACGACATAAGTTATGGCATTCAAGTGATGAAAAGAAAAATTTGCATGAAAGTTATGACATTATGGTATCTTTTTTCCATTACGGATGTAAGATTTGAGAAGAAAGTTAAGTTGTGCTAGAAAATAATATAATGGCCTATTTCATTGATTTGAACTGCACTTGGATTATTTTATTTGGAGATTATTAGATATACACCGAAGATTATTACATATTTATGGTACAGACAAAGAAAAAATATCCTTTGTAATTTCTTTTGTGTTTAATGGTTTGTTGTTTAAGGAGACTAATCTAATTGTATAGTAAATTGAATTTTTGAAGAAGTCAAGATTATTAGTCTATAGAAGGATGTCACTGGATGACTACTTGATGCGTGTGTGGGGTGGGCAAATGTCGTTTTGAGTGATGAATGAATGAATTGAGGATAGAATAGAGTGTGAGGGGATGGATGTCGATGGATAATGCAAATGAAGGATATATTATGATGTATACTGATGCGTAAAGGACGCTTCACCAATTGACATTATAGATCAGGATTGACAAAATTCACCACTAAGGCTTAATGGACGAATCACTTGCCAAGGATAAAGAACTTTAGGTTAAGAGAAGCTCACTACCAAGGCGTAGAGAATGAACCACCAATTGAGAATAAAGGCCTTCTTAACTCATCACCAAGGAGTAATCTACTCTCTAAGGATAAAGAGACTAGATAGGAATTATCCACTCTTGTTCACACAGAAGAAAATCTCATAAGTTTTCATTCATCAGATCAAGTCTAACTTATAACTGAGATTTCGCCTCTTTTTGTAGAGACTAATACATAGAAAATAGACAAAGCAATAAAGACTCAAAAACTAAACAACCAACCGTAAGGTGTACTAAAATACTCGGAAACTAGAACTTTGACTCTTGAAACCTAAAACAAATTAAGGCTCATAAAGTCCCAGGAACTAAGAAATGCAATAATGATTTGGAAACTTGAAATCTTATTCTTCAGCCTTGTGGATCATCCCCAAAATTCGTTCACCTAGCAAATAACCATCTTTGAATAGCACCAAATAATAAAGGAAATGACTCAGAACAACCTCCAATTGATATGTTGTTGGTCTGCTTCGAAATCGGTAATTATCTTGGTGAAACAGAATTTAACCAACTAGGGAAGAATCAACATCTCCTTAGTTGGCATCTTGCTTGCTAGCATTCATATCAACATCTCCTTGATTGATCCATCGTAGAAAGTTTATAACCAAAATCTATTTTGGTCTAAATGAACATTGATATTGCTTGACTTGCCAATGGAACTATGTTGGAACTTGTGGTTTGTTCCTTAGAATCGATTGCTCCTGCATCATCAATTGGATTAACCTATGAGGACTTAATTAAGTTGGATTAACCTATGAGGACTTAATTAAGCTTGCAAGTTGATGGATAGAGCTTGATGCTCTACATCACTACTGGAGTTTTAATTGCAGGGATAGACTTCTGGAGATCTAATTGTTCTATTGGGTTAGCTTCGTTTTCAAGGAATCGTGTAAGTGGTTCTCTATCAATTCTATGTTTTTCATTATCCACAAGGTGAAAATTATGAATTACTATTGTTGAAAAACTATTATCTGAATTACTGTATTTTTTTTATTTATGGTCATGATTGACCTGTTTCATAATTACATACTACAAGAATTGAAATTGACATTCGCATTGTGTACCGTTTTTTTTTTTGATTCAATCATAGGGTACAAAATTTTTTGGGGCTTAATCATAGCCAATGTGATTTCTTGATTTTGTCATAGCAGATGTGATTTTCGAGACTTAGCCATTGCCGATTCGGTCCTTTTTCATTGGAATATAGGTTCTATTGAGAAAAACCCTTAATTGATTTTGAATTTAACAAAACAATCCATGATCTTTAATATCTGAATTAATGTAATGAAATCTCATTTTGCAAATTGTCCTAAAGTACATTCTAGTGTTAAAGAATAGGTACACTGAATTGTATCTAGCAAGAAAGACTCAGACAAGGTTCTAAGGGGCTTAGCCACTATATGGAGCTCAAACGTTGAGTGGGTAGCTTAAATGTTGTACGTTGGGCAGGAAACTCAGAAGTTGGATTGAAGCTCAAGTTTTGAGAGACTATTTTCATGTGTGACGACCAGATTATCAAGAGATATATTCATAATGATTATATCATCGCAACGGCTAGCAAATAAAGCTGGATCATTCTTGGAGATTCTCAATCATGAAGATCAATTAAGGACATGTATTAAAGGAGAAGGGGGTGACTCACCTAATGAAAAACTCTATCTATGAAAACCTAAGATCATAATTGTATAGGCGATTTGATCAAATGGGGGAGTCTTTTCTTAGCTAACATCAACGGCTACGAGATCCTTTGTATACAATCTTGTTCACATGAGAAGTTTGAAAAGTGATTTTCTAGAGATCTTGCAATAAGAAGTTGGAGGTGGGGGAGTATAAATAGAGACATCAAGGATGAAGAGTGTAACAAGACGAGAGAACAGAATTCTAAATTCCAAGATCAATAGAGCTTCGTATTTTTTACATATCTTTGATCTAAACACTTCAATACTTAGAGGAGAACATTCGAGTGCAATAGTGTTAGACAAGAAGTTTGTCACCGAGTTATCATATCTGAGCTATTCACTAGTAGAATCCAGCCAATTAGTTATTAGCGTGAAGAAGTGGACGCAGGCTTAAACTAAAGCAGAACCCCTATAAACCCTTGTGCTCATTTTTTTTTTGCTCAATCTCTCTGTTTATATTCTATGATGGTAGAATTGTGCACGCTACTGCTTCTGAGGGTATCTCAGATCTTACTCGCATTCATCGTTTGAGTGCGAAGGCCTTAGCTTTTTCGCTAATATTTCTGCTTTAATTTTTATTATTCGTTGAAATCACTTGTTTGCCTCCCTTTAGGTGATAACGCTTACACTAATACGTTCAAATCTCTATTTGTGCAAGATTGAATATGGTTTATAAGGTTAATGAACCGTTCGAACCGTTGTCTGATTCATTAGATTGAGCAGTTGATCCTTCTGTAAGAATATTTTTAAATACGTAAGCCCCACTTTGATAAGTCCGCTTTGTTGCTCTTCTGCCCAAGCAATGAACCTCGTAACTCCATCGATAGATATTTGGGTTAGCTTGTCTTTGTCTTAGCAGGTCGTTTAACCCAACAAATTCCAAAAGCCCTTCTCTTAGGCTGAGAGAAGGAAAAAAGAAAGCTCTTCGAGCCAACTTTCTTATCTTAAAAGAAGAAGGGTTCATGCAAGTGTAGTTGGTTTACTAAACAAGTGAGTCATTGACAGAAGGAAAATGTATCTTCAGAAGAAAAAGCATCCGTTCATCTCAAATAAGAACGTACCGGTACATCTTCAAATGAAGGTAAACGCAAAGCCTTCTGTTTCATACTCCCAACACATACAAGACTTTTAGAAACATCGAATAAAATCCAAACTTCAAACGCTTGAAAGAAAAAAAAAAACCAGTGAATATCAATGGTTAAATAAAAAAGAAATTCACCTAGTAAAATTCATGAAATGTTACGGAAATTCACTTAAATCCCAAAGAAATGAGAACCCTTGTCAAAAAGAGGGGCTTGAGGTGACCGACCGGGTGTCAAAGAAAATCCTTAAACGGATCGAATTTCATCGAACTTTGACCGATGTAGGGCCAAGAAAATGATGAGGAGTCAAATAATAGATGCACGCGTTAAAAGACGTTTATATTAATAAATGTCCATTTAGTTTCCATAATTAGGGCTCGGGTAGAAAATCATGCGAGTCTAATCCGTCAGATGTGGCTTTTGTATCCCCCTGTTGATGTCACTGTAATTTGCTGATCAGCTAAGGACACTACGACAAAGCGGGCCTCGCCAGATGAAATCTATCAGGTCGACGACCTAACTCGACACATGAGACGGCAAAAGAAAAAACTCGCGAACCGAATGCCGGCGACATGCAATGCCACGCCAATCGCTAGGCGAGACTAGTTAGTAGTACGTATTGGCATCCGTAACAACGTTGTAGACCAACTAAGAAGAACGAAGAGCCCACATAGCTCCAATTAGACCCACATTAGTTGAGAAAAATCCTCAAGGGAGGATAAGATTTCAAAAGATAATCAGAGTAAAAGCTTTTTGAAGGGTAAATGTAATTAAAAAAATGTGAAAAAGAGTGGCTTAGTACGTCTAAGGTCACAAAGAATCATTGAAGAAACAGGGGGCCCAGGAATGTCATCATGACATTTATCATAAGATTGTGGGGGCCTTTCTGTTTTTCTCTCTCTATTTAAAATTGCTATGTGCACTCTTGACTAAACCCAGATGAAGCTCTTTAATTCCAGTGGGCAAAGAAGGTGAATAATCCAATTCCCGCCCCCCCAAAAAAAATTTCAAGACATTGGCCCACGGAATTTTGGATGAGATCTTCTTCTGTAATCTTGCCTTTGAAAAATTTCCTTCATGCTTGTCATATGCTTACTAACTATTCCTTTTTCCCCAAATCGGGTACGGCATGAGCCACTATTCCACGTGCAACCCATCAACAACACAAGTCTTAGATCTCTCCGAACTCATGATCTAACGTTTATGAATGCGATAGGACGGATGTGCTCCTCATGCTTATTTTATTGAATTTCGTCGCCTATAGTTTTATAACCCATTAATGCCTTGTTTATTCAAAAAAGGTATATTTCGCGCCTTTTCTAAAAGTGTAAGGTAGGATTATACGAAGTCTAATAAACTTCAACTCTAATGCCATCAAATCTTGGGACATACATATTTGCTATTGAATGCACGGTAGGAGCAACAATTTGGACATGAGAATGGTTTTTATCTTGTAGTGTCCTTTGTGCCCATTCACGTGTGAAAAGTCCTAACAAAGCTAAATCCAAACAAAAGGGGAGGAAAAGAAAAAGAAAAGAGCCTCTCCAAAATCCAAGTACTTCTTTTGAAAGGGAAAAAGCACAGATTCTCAGCAAGAACTTGTCTCTTTTGACTCAAAGTCAACTCAAACCTCTCTCAACATCTGCATCTGATCTCTCCAATCCCCAAATCCTTTCTTTTTCTTATTCCTTGGCACGTCTTGCCGTGCTTTATTCACATGAAACGTTTAAAGGGAAAGGTGGTTCTTTTCAAAAAGCTCCCCTCTCTGCTCAGGAATTAGCGAAACTTCTCATTTTCTCCCTCTCTCCCTCTCTCTCTGAGCATTCATTCCAACTTTTGTGCCACACGCATTCAGTGAATCGATGTGAATGCGCAGTCCGCTGCTGAAAAGTCCCTTCCCTCAATGGCGAGGAGCAACCCCATTCAGCCACTACACCCTCTGTCTCCTACTCTATTCATCGTGAGCATCCTATTCGTTTCAGTCACGGTGCAGGCGGCCTCGTCGATCAAGACCGATGCAGGAGCGCTCATCGCATTCAAGAACATGATCCAGAAGGACCCGAATGGAGCCTTATCGAGTTGGCAGCTGAACAAAGACCCGTGCACATGGTATGGGGTCACCTGCTCTTCTGGAAGACCGGCTCAGCTAGATCTCAGCGGGAGCGAGCTCGTTGGCTCGGTCTCTTTGGACCCTTTTCGGTCTCTCGACACGTTGTCTGTCCTGAAATTGTCCTCGAACTCCCTCATAATCAACTCAACTTCGTTGCTGCAACTCCCGTATGGCCTCAGACAGCTTGACCTGTCCTTTGCAGGTGTCCTAGGCCCTGTCCCTGAGGGACTCTTCTCTGTGTGCCCCAACCTCGTGGATGTGAACCTCTCTTTCAACAACCTGACAGGTTCATTGCCTGAGAATTTCCTCTCCGGTGCTGATAAGCTTCAGAATCTTGATCTCTCGTATAATGGCCTATCCGGGTCGGCCTCAGGTTTGAGGATCGAGAGGCATTCGTGCAGCTCTTTGCTTCAGCTCGATCTGTCTGGCAACCATCTCACAAGTTCGATTCCCTTTTCCTTATCGAATTGCACTAATCTCCAAACTTTGAACTTGGGATTCAACCTGTTTACCGGGGAAATTCCAAAATCCTTCGGCCAACTCAGGAACTTGCAAAAGATGGATCTTTCGCACAACAACCTCACCGGCTGGATTCCTATTGAGCTGGGGAGTGCATGCAAGTCGCTGCTGGAGCTTACGCTTTCTTACAACAACATCTCCGGCCCGATCCCAGATTCGTTCTCGTCGTGCACGTGGTTGCAGACTCTCGACTTGTCCAACAATATCATCTCGGGGCCTTTTCCGGAGTTGATTCTTCAGAACCTGACTGCCCTGGAGAACCTCCTGTTGAGTAAAAATGTCATCTCGGGGCCGTTTCCCGTTACAATCTCTTACTGCAAGAAGCTTAGAGTGATAGATTTGAGCTCCAACAGGTTCTCTGGCATCATCCCGCCCGATTTATGTCCTGCAGCTGCATCACTTGAAGAGTTGAGAGTTCCAGATAATCTGATCAATGGGAAAATCCCGCCCGAACTGTCAAAGTGTTCTCAGCTCAAGAAGATAGACTTCAGCCTGAACAACTTTGTCGGCCCAATTCCAGCAGAACTCGGTAGGCTTGAGAATTTGGAACAGTTCATTGCTTGGTTTAACGGCCTTAATGGGACAATTCCACCGGAGCTTGGAAACTGCAAGAATCTGAAGGATCTGATCCTCAATAACAACCGCCTTAGCGGCAGTATCCCTGTCGATTTATTTAAGTGCAGTAATTTGGAATGGGTATCGCTCACGAGCAACGAACTCACCGGCAAAATCCCTCGAGAGTTCGGCATTTTGTCAAGGTTGGCCGTCCTGCAGCTTGGACACAACCGTTTCAGTGGCGAGATACCTTCTGAATTAGCGAATTGCACCAGCATGGTTTGGTTAGACTTGAACAGCAACAAGCTTACTGGACAGATTCCGCCCAGGCTCGGCAGGCAGATCGGGGCCAAATCGTTGAATGGAATTCTCTCGGGAAATACTCTAGTCTTCGTAAGGAATGTTGGTAATTCATGCAGCGGCATTGGCGGTTTGCTAGAATTCGCCGGGATTAGGCCCGAAAAGCTATTGCAGGTCCCAACTTTGAAGAGCTGCGATTTCACAAGAATGTACTCTGGTCCGGTCCTCAGTCTCTTCACCCGGTACCAGACATTGGAGTATCTGGACCTCTCCTTCAACGAGCTGCACGGGAAAATTCCCGATGAAATGGGTCAAATGATAGCACTACAGGTCCTTGACATATCCCATAATCAGCTCTCGGGTGAGATTCCCTCGTCACTTGGCAACCTCAAGGACCTAGGCGTGTTTGACGCGTCGCACAACAGATTGCAGGGTCAGATTCCCGATTCCTTCTCGAACTTGTCTTTCCTGGTGCAGATAGATCTTTCCAACAATGACTTGACGGGGCAGATTCCGCAGAGAGGGCAGCTTAGCACGCTTCCTGCGAGTCAGTACGCGAACAATCCAGGACTTTGCGGGGTTCCATTGCCTGAATGCAAGAACTACCAACCGGCGACCAACCCGAATTCGGACGTCGGAGGAAGGCAAAAGCACGAAGCTGTGATGTGGGCTAACAACGTGGTCCTAGGGATATTAGTCTCCATCGCCTTCGCCTGCATTTTGATCGTGTGGGCCGTGGTGATGCGCATAAGGCAAAGAGATGCCGAGGGGATGAAGATGCTCAGCGCCCTGCAAGCATCGCACGCCGCCACGACCTGGAAGATCGAGAGGGAAAAAGACCCGCTGAGCATCAATGTCGCTACATTCCAGAGGCAACTGAGGAAGCTCAAGTTCTCCCAGCTCATAGAGGCCACCGACCACTTCTCTTCCTCGACCCTGATTGGCTCGGGCGGGTTCGGCGAGGTCTTCAAGGCGACGCTCAAGGACGGGTCGCACGTCGCGATCAAGAAGCTGGTGAGGCTCAGCTGCCAGGGCGACCGCGAGTTCATGGCAGAGATGGAGACTCTGGGAAAGATCAAGCACCGGAACCTCGTGCCGCTGCTGGGCTATTGCAAGGTCGGCGAGGAGAGGCTCTTGGTCTACGAGTTTATGGAGTTCGGGAGCCTTGAGGAGGTGCTCCATGGAAGGATTCGAGAGCATCAGGACCGGCGGATACTAACTTGGGCCGACAGGAAGAAGATTGCCAGGGGCGCGGCGAAGGGGCTCTGCTTTCTGCACCATAACTGCATTCCCCACATAATCCACCGCGACCTGAAGTCGAGCAACGTGCTATTGGACAGCGACATGGAGGCTCGGATCTCGGACTTTGGGATGGCAAGGCTCATAAGCGCGCTCGACACGCACCTGAGCGTCAGCACGCTGGCGGGAACACCGGGCTACGTGCCGCCTGAGTACTACCAGAGCTTCCGGTGCACCGCCAAGGGGGACGTGTACTCGCTCGGGGTGGTGCTCCTAGAGCTACTGACGGGGAGGCGGCCCACGGACAAGGAAGACTTCGGGGACACCAACTTGGTGGGATGGGTGAGGATGAAGGTGCGGGAGGGGAAGCAGAAGGAGGTGATCGACCCTGAGTTGGTGGCGGCGGCCACGAGAGGGAGCGGGGACGAGGCGGCAGGAGCGGACGAGGTGAAGGAGATGGTCAGGTACATGGAGATATCTTTGCAGTGCGTGGAGGAGTTCCCTTCCAGGAGGCCAAACATGTTGCAGGTTGTGGCCATGCTCAGAGAGCTCAGCCCCGGATCTGCTGCTGGAAGCAGCAGCAGCAGTTGATTCCACACTCGTTTTGAGTATGGTAAATGCAAGAAGAAGAAGAAGAAAACCAGAGAATTTGTGAATTTGTATCGATTTGATGATTAGTGATCCCTGTATCTAGCTACTTGGAAAGTTTTGGCTCAACAAATGAGTGCATAGTGTCTGAAATTTCTTTCGTGTCCTTAGCCTGAAATACTTTAGTGTGTATATATATTCTCTGCTGTAAAAGCTCTGCTCCTATCGTTCATTGGCATAGCACACCAGCCAATTCAAGACCTCCCTGATGAATTCCATTTCGAATGCATCACGAGGATTCTTTGGAGTTATGTTCGCATCGGATGTGAGGACCGGCAATGGAACACGATCTTTTTACGCGACCCTTGGACCACGGCGCAAAACTAAGCACGTAACAAAGAGCGTAAACTCGGTGGGTCACTAAACGACATCGAATCGGACACATGATGCTTTTATAGCTCATTTTATTGGCTCGCTATAAATGAAAACAAAGAAGTCGTTAATTGGTGTAAACACGAATTCGCATGAACCACAAACACAGACACAACACGATATGCAGACATAACTGGTCAACCTCTTAATCACTTTGCCTTTTACTGCTCTTCAATTTGTGAGAGTTGTTGTTGGGCCCTGGGTGAGAATGATGCTTTTGAGGTTCAGTTGGCTCGGGGAGAAAAGCCCCTGAAAAGGGAGATGGGCCGAATTGAAAATTGATCACGGTGAAGAAATTTATGATGGCACTTGTCCAGGAGCTACGGCCTCATTGAAATAGATTCATATTCGATTTGGCCCCAGATCATGAACAACTGCTCCCCATCGAACCGGTGGCCACAACCCCGTGAGAACTGAGGTTGCGACCCCGCTAGAGTTGCCGCCCGGCTTCCGGCACAGCCCGAGGCTGGGGTTTTTTGGCATCAGGAGCCCGGCCTGATCCCCGACATGCAGAGGGAGCTAAAATTTTGAGCCATCCTAATCGTAGCAAAACAAGCTCACAAAGAGTTTCAAGAGCGACTCCCCATCACATTGCCTTGCCGGAGATCGTGTGCCGATACATTCTGACATCAAAACGGGAGAACGCGACCCATAAAAGGATCTTAAAACACCAGGAGCACCAGCGGCTTCCCCACGAACAAACTTCCAAAGGTACAATTGACCACGTGTGTTCAATTAGGACAAGTAATTCACCCAAAGGAAAAATCGATTATACTTGACAAATATTATTTCTCGGCCTAAAATTTCGTCCTTTCCGAAGTTATAGCACGTTGGTTAGCAATAATAAACAGAGAAATGATGAGTAACATTCTTTAATATACTACGAGGACAGCAATCTATTCATTTTTTCAAAAATGTATAGCTCACAATATCCCGTTACTCTCATAATAACCCAAAAATTGTTATGTTAGCAAAACCCTAATAGCTATTACCTTATAGGTTCATCACAAATCAACTGTCTGTTATAGTTTATAGTATTTGCTTGCAACAATAGGGAATAACTATCACATGCGTAATCCATATTATAGCCAAAGCTATAATGGCTACGTTTGTGAACCACTTTCTCAAAGGCCCTTGGTCAGATGCCAAGACATTCGTCAATAATAATCACATAACCTAATAATACATAATTGTTAAATATACTAGTTAGTCGCTTACTAATGGGCATGATTATCTAAATATTCCAAATTAGTTATTATATTAAGATTTCAATAGTATAATAGTATAGCAGTTTAAAATGGTAAATTGTTTTATGCTTACATTTAATATCTGTTATATATCTAATAAAATGTATATTTTATATTTAATTCTTGATATTTATGAGGTATTCCGCACATGATTGGCTATACAAGTGATGATTACTATAATAAAATATTCATTTTACTGTAATCACGCGTTAATTATTAATTATAATAATGAATAGAACATTAAAATGCCTATTTCTGGTGTAATAGGGATGTTAAATTCATGGATTATGATTGACTACTAAAGAGAGGCATATTTAGTATATCTATCTACTCCTGATATTATTGTGGCAATGTTGAGAAAATCATTATGTTGATTCTTCTTTATTACATATCTAACCGTGAACGTGGACACATCACTTGAATTAAACAGGATGTCAGAAATTGCAGCTCTATTATACTTCAGTGTGCTAAATATTACATTACAGTCTTATTCTATTACCGCATCCAAACAGATTGTTATATTTATAATTCATCCCATTTTTTGGGCCAAATTTTCTCCCTCTTATGACGAGGATGCACGTGAAGGGATGCTCAAAAATATTTTTTTCCCTAAAGTATGTAAATCCAAGAAATTCAGAGCTTTTCAATTCCACTTTAGAAATTCGACCCCCAAAAAAAATAAAAAAAAATCCACTACAGAACACCTACAAAGATTTATCACAATGGTTCAGGGAGACTTACCTAACGGGGCTTTAATGGGGCTTGAAGTAAAGCATCGAATCCACTTTCTTGTTTGAACAGTTCCTGGCTTTTACTTTTAGGACAGTGAGATGGGCCTTATCCCATGTCTTTTCCTTTCCGGCCTCAAAGTAATATTCAATTTCAAATCGTCTACAACCTGCCTTTTTTAGTGTAAATTGATATGTGTTCGTTTAGAGGATTGTGCATGCAACTGGAATGATTTTATATAGTCTGCAGCACTTTAGGTTTGTAATGATAGGGTAATCCCACCTGTTAATTATGCCTAGTAATGATATTGTATTGATAATTTTTTTCCCCTCCTTGGATGTTTTTGTTTAGGGATTTGAAAAGTTGACAATGTAACAGGGTATAATCTCAATCGCAAGTATTGTAAATGGCATAAAAAAATGTTTAGCAATCATGACAGGATTCACCTTTAATTTTATGCCTATCATTCCACCTATATATTTTCACACTATCTGACCGACGTGATAGCAGGACCATTTTGTTTAAAAGTTGAATTTCGATGGTTTGGGCGATCTTATCCCTCCTTAAAATGTTAATGATGAACTTTAAGGTGAAAACTTTTTGGTGTCAATAAGATCGGCTCACTGCGTCATTTGAGGGTCACTACCACATCCACTGATGTCACTCAACCCGTTGGGAGCAACAGGACACGCTCGAGCTATAAGAGCCTGTGGCTGAAAAATGTTGAGTTCTTCCTTGAGGAGCAACTGGGTAGAAACCAAACTCTCGGGTGATAGGCGGTAGCTAAAGTCTTCGGATTTTGTGCCGACAACGACGACGTTTCGATCGAGTAATAGCCGAAGAACGAACTCAAATCCTCGAATCTTTGCTTTGCTTTAAATGTCTCTGGTTTGACGATAAAAACCGACAGGTTCCTTTATCACCGCAAGGGTCCAGACAATATTTAACTGTGAAATACATCAGATACGTCCGTGCATTACTCACCTGACCTCTCCAAAAGACAAAGGAAAAGAGGGAAAAGAAAAAGCAGAGACTGCGTCGAAAAGGTCAGCAAAAACAAAGGGAAAGAAGGGAAAAAGGAAAAACCAGTGCCAAGTGCACGTGGTCAGAAATTAACCAAGTGACTCGGATGGTGCAAGGGAAGCCATTTTTGGGTGCACCTTCTGTCTAAGCCCTCGCCCTTTTGCTCTGGTTTGAACCGTGCAAGAAATGGTAAAAAAATGAAACGAGGAGAAGAGAGAGAGAGCGAGAGAGTGAGATGGACCAGCCAGGCAACCACCACAACAGAAGAAAGGAAACAGAGATCAATCAATTCACTGAAAATGTCAAATGGGTCTTTGTCTGTTTTCTGTTGGAGCGACCTGCATGGCCCTCTCCATCTCATTCAATGCTAAAGGTTCCTTTTTCTTTTCCTTTGGCTCAGCGCCCCCTCTCTCTGCAACCCCTGTCGCTGCTGCTGCAGATAAAAAGTGAGAGAAGAGTAATGTTGGGGGGGGGCTTTGTTCATATGTGTTTGTGCGTGAATGTGAAGAGAGAGAGAGAGAGAGAGAGAGAGTCACTGAGTTTTTGTGTTGGGGTTTGAGAGCGACGAGAGAGAGAGAGTACTGTGCACACAGCTATACAACTATGGCACTGAAAAACATGGTCCGTGTGTGGCTTTATTTTCACCCTCCGCTCAGCCTCTGCATTCAAATAAAAAGTGCTGAACAACATCAAATGCAGCGAAAACGACCCTTCCCTGTCTCCTTCCGAGAGACTCTCTCTCTCTCGCGCGCGCGCTCTCAGCCTCACTGAATTTCATTTTGGGCTGAAAGATACGTCATCAGTCCCAATTTGCTTTTACTCTCCCCAAACGTGAAAGATAGGTCATCAGTCCCAATTTGCTTTTACTCCCCCCAAAACGTTAATTCCTGCAAAAAGATGGTCCCCCACGTCCAAACTTAATCCCTTCCATTTGAGGGGGAGTACCATGCATTTTAACTTTCTTTTGATGCGTTCGGCCAACATTTACCACTTCTGCATGAAAAATGCAATGACCCAGTACGTCCCGGCTTCGCGAAATGAGGATACCACGTAAATACTCGATGAAAACCCGTCACATTATTCTGTTCTTCTCTATTTTCAAGAATGGGGGAGAGTCCGTTTGATTTTTTTTTTTGGGGGGTTGGGTTTGGGTTTGGGGGGGGGGGGTCGGCGTAGAAGGAAATGCTTGATATATTCTCACTGGTAATCAAGTCCTGAGTTGAAATGCTAGGTGTGTTTTTATTGGGCGTCCTTTTTCATTTAATCTTTTGCGGGAAGCACATTTCTCAGACGAGTAAGTTTTCCGGGGCCAACATGTTCAAAGCATTGATTGGTAATGCCTCTCTTTCAGACACTCATAGTTGAGGATGTCATTACTCAAAATTTAAAGAGAAACTGGCCAAAATATCTTGTCCCCAGGAAGCAAATGCAGATGGTCAAGAGGCAGAAGAGATAAACGGGAAACTAAAATATCATGCACGAGATTGATTTATAAAAGTTGATATATATAAGGTGATTTGATTAACGGTGATCACAATTTGAAGTGAATCCTTATAGATTTGATATCCGACCCGTAATCGAATTAAGGAAACCCGGACCATATTAGGAAAGTCCAAGTTGGACTTTTGCCAATGAGATCATGGGCGATGCAAAGAGGGATATCAATTTCACATAAAACTTCATTTAATTTATTGAAGTGAATGTCCAATTTAACCTCGTAGAACAACGCAAAGTTTTTTGCATATAAATATTCCGCTGTTGACTTTGGCCTAGGATATGATGAGTGTACTTAGTATGTGAATTGCATTCGAGAGACACATAGATCATTCAGAGTCATCATGTAAGCTTTTGCAGCTCCTTTACTCTCGGTCCATCACCTAATTCATCATTTCCTACGCCTGTCCTGGTACCCCGGGCTTTGACCCATATTGACGTTCCTCCCCTCATGAATCTGTCCGCACCACCTTCTTCCTCTCGGTAGACCCCTGCTCCCCCTATCACTAGTGAGATCACAGTCTCCTACACCGGCTCGCATAGTGTCATCTGATACTGATTTATCCACCTCCTTTGCCCTAAGAATCGGGCCTCTCCATGATCTTTATCATTTCCCCTCCCGGTCGGCCTCTCCACCACCACGACTGCCCCCGCCTTAGCCGACATACACTCACTCTATGCAACTTTGCTCATGTCCTACTCAAATTAATATCATATCGCCGCCAAGCCCTCACTGAACCAAACTCGTTCACCCAAGCCACGAAAATTCCCGAGGGATGTGCAGTTATGTCCGAATGAATTTAATGCCTCGATAAAAAAAAAAAAATAGCACATGGTCTTTGATCCCTCACACTTCTTCCACGAATCTCGTTGAGCGCAAGCGGGTGCACAAAGTGAAGCACAAAGCAGATGACAGTCTTTGTTGCTATAGAACTAGCCTGATTGCCAAGGGTTTTCATCAACAGGCATGGATTATAAGGAAACCTCCAATCTAATAGTGAAGAGTACCACTGTTCCCTCCATTTTATTTGTTACTGCCTGTCAAGGGTGGCAAGTGCGAAAATTGGATGCTCACAATGCCTTCTTACATGTTTTTTTTTTTCCTTTTCTGAAGGGGTGCACATGGAGCAACCCTCTGGGTTTGAGGACCCAATGCTTCGTGGTTACGTTTATGAGTCGCATTGTTCTCTATGCGGTCTCAAGTTGTCTCTAAGAGTCTGGTTTCAATGACTTTTACAGTTTTTACTTCATTTGGGATTCTTGATGTCACAAATAAATCCTTCATTGTTTATCTATCGAAGAGGCACTTACGCCATTTATCTATATATATATATATATCTTAATGACATTCTGATATCGGTAGTGCTTCTTCTACTATAAGTCCAATCTTAATGAAATTGTCTATAAATTTCTCCATTAAGGATCTTAGTCCCTTGTACTTCTTCCATAAGATAGAATTTGTCCCTCATTTCGAAGGGTTGCTTCTCTCTCAAGGACGTTAAATTGATGATCTTCTTACTAGGTTGGGATGTCTGACAGCAAGCCTGTCCGAACTCCTATATCTATGACTACAAAATCATTTGAGAAGGGGGTATTTTGATGTCTAATCCTACTGAGTATCGGTCTATAGTGGGTGTGCCTCCTTTGTGTGACATTAGCAAGATAAGATATCACTTTTGCCATTAATAAAGCCTATCATGCACCGACTGAAGACCACTAGCAAATGGTAAAACACATCTTGCATTATGTCAAACATACAAAGCCATTTGGTTTGCTTCTTTCTCGATCCAATGATGCTCTCTTGCAAGCTTTTTCTGATGTGGATTAGGCTGGCAGTAATTGATGATTTGTTTGTAAAACAAATTTCGAGGTGCCTTGTCCCATATGAAAAAGATGTTATGCGCACGTGGACTACATTTGGCACTAATTTTTTTTATTTAATTTTGAAATTATAGTTATCAAATAACCATTGTGTCCTAACGAAATAGTGCGACTGGTGACAAAGAAGTTATTTATTTATTTATTTATTTATTATTATTATTAGTTTCGATTTTTTTTTTGCATAATGATTATTAGGAGCTCTTACAACTTTTGGAATGTCGTGTCTATTTAGACATAGCTGCTTAACTTTTAGAAAGATGTGTTTATTTGGACATAATTTTTTAACCTTTGAAATGTTGTGTCTATTAAAAGATTTTTGCTATAAATTATTGAACGTTTCTGTTCAATTCACAACTTCAACTTCCATTTTCATTTCCTTTCAAGAGAAATAGAACCATTGGTTTCACTTGTTTTCCTTGAGAGTTTTTGGAGAAATATTAAAATTGCTATATGATATTCTCATTCTGAGACTTTGTTGTATCTTGGAGTTTTTTTTGGTAACCATTAGTAACGTTATGGGGCAAATAATTCCCTAAAAAAAGTGAATTCATTCCTCAAATTCTGATTCAATCTTTTCCCATTCGTTCATCATATTTTCCAATAGGTAGCTTTGATGATAGGAAGTCAACTAGAGGCTATGCTATGCTTCTTGGTCCTACCTTGATCTCTTGGAGCTCCATAAAACAATAGCTGCGTTTGGTTCAACTTTTAGAGAAAGCTTTTAGGAAAATAAAAAGGACTTCCACTTAAAGGTTTTTCATGAAAAGCAAATATTGTTTGATAAATTGTACTTGAAGGTGCACTAGGAAGCAACTTTGAGAGAAATGTTGTTTGGTTGAAACGTGTTTGAAAAGTCCATTGGTGTGATCACTTTAAACATTTTAATTCTTTAATTTGTTGAGCGATTCATCCATTGTGAAAGGATCATACAACTCTCCATTGAGGAAAAAAAAAGTGGGGGACACCACAAGAATTAAACGATGAGCCGTATGAGGTGGGAAACTCTCATATATGGAAAATATAATGAGATTAACTTGCGAAGCTCTTTTAGTTAAAACAAATCACATCAAAGTGAACTATTTTTTCATTAAAAATGTAATTTCATTATAATAAACATGGTCACATATGCATTGATGAAAGAAATACGTTATCATTTAAAAATACAAGCATCCTTAATTATTTGCTAAACTCATGACTATTGGATTACGTAAATGTGTGAAGTTAGAAGATAAATTATCATTTGAAGCACTAGCACTAGCCCAACTCACTTACGTCATCAAGGTCAATAGTATATAAATTAATATCCAAATATGCTCTTGCAAAATCTGTATCGTTGACGACCTTCTTCGTATATAATTGTGCAAAATCTTGTTGTTATCACAATTTTCATTTGCTTTACAAATGGATAACTTGGCATATGCTTTAGAATCTTCCACTTACCTTTCAATATGTCAAAGGCTCTCTTATTTTCTAGCTGTTGCGAGGAATGAGTACGACTGAATTTTTCTCGATAACTTGTAGGTGTAGGACCTTGTCAAAACTCTGGGAAAAGGTATACAACTTTTTTGTATGACCTCAAATAACCTGTTGGATTTGGATATTAAGCATCTATTAAATAATATTTACTACACAAATATAATGTTGACTCAATCAACATATACCACATTGATATGCATTAATGTACAAAAGCCATTAATTAGCGAACTTGACAGAAGACGAGGAAATTGGATGTCACGTCTCCTAATGGCTTCATAAAAGATACAATTATCATGAGTTTGTTCCTCCCGACCAGCCCAAACATAAATAAATTTCATGTTAAAAGTACACACCAACCATTACATTTTGAGTCGGTCTTCCTACTCGACCAATAAAATGAATATAATCATACAAAGATATTACTACTGGGATTTGTGTGCCATCAATAGCTCCAATGTGATCCTAAAATGAAAATGCAAATGTTAGTAAATAATCGAAATCTATATTTACTTCTTCCCTTTATTGTAAGATCAATACATACATTAAAAGATGGATAAAATAGCGAATGTTTTTTTGAAACTTCCCCAAATTGTTGATTAGTTGGTTGGATCAAATCTTTTCCCATTTTACATGCTTTATATAAAATTAAACCAACTTATGGTTTTCCCAAGCGCTCTTGTGCTAACTTGTTACCTATATAACATGTCCTAAAATGTGAGGAAATATTTCAAGCATTACTATAACATCAATATTACTAGTTCCTTCAAGACCATAGCCTATTCCTATAGCACCTTATCATATTAGCATCTTTGTCTATCAACTCTTCTAAACACACACTTTTTGTATTTGATGATGTCATACAAGGTTGATTGTGATGGCATATTGCCTATAAGCCATTGCAGATTGAGTGACTCCCACAATTTGCCAGTATTTCTGTTTCTCTTTTTCATTATTTTCCCTTTCAAGATAACCATTCGTAACTGGTTAAAGCAACAAAATATAGACTTGATGAAGAAAAATGATGAATAATTTAGATCATCCATTGCTAGAACAGTTCTCATCTGTCATATGGTACTATTCACTGTCACTAATCACTGTTCACTTTTACTGTTCACTATAAGGGCTGAACACTTGTGGGTTATTTGATGTCATTATAGATTGTGATATACTAAGAGTGTTTAAGTAATTCAAGTCTGGTTTGTAATATTAGTGGTATTGTTTGATTTATAGTGAAATTCACTGCAGCTTTTTCCATGAATGTAGGTCTCTATGATCGAACTACGCAAATCTGGTGTTCAATTTATTTTTTTATTCTATCTATTTTATTATTCAATCACTTGCTTCGCGTAACACTCCTAATAAATGTTTCTTCATAGATATTTATGTCACAACTTCACTAGCACTACTTGAGAACATTTTGCTTACTTTTATGTGCCTAGAAATTAAAGAAATTAAGATTCATCCCCTTCCCACATAATAATTCCCAACTTTTGTGTAGTATGTACAAGGAAAATCATTCAAAAATTCATTATTCGAGCAATAATATCCTCAATCAAGCACAACATCAAAACAAGTAGAGTTAAAAAAATCCAAACTAGAAAAAGCACCACGAGAAGGAATAGAAGCGAAAGAACTTGAATTTCGAGTGAGATGAGCAATTGAGTACTGAGTAAAGAGAGAGGCAAGGGACAGGGTTCTAAGCGAAGAGAGAGGCCGCTAAAATAGAGGCTAGCACGAGAGAATCAAGCGACTACTGAGCAAAGAGAAAGGCAACTAGAGAGAGGCAATTCTAGTTCTTTCTTTAATGAGAGAGTGAGCGACTGCTTAAGGTGAATCCAGGGTTTCTAATATTAAGGGTTAAAGTTGGAATTTTAACAAAAATCTTTAGCAATAAAGGTAATAAAAAATTTCATTAACTTGCCGAAGTTGCATGCTGAGAAACTTGAAAAGCCCAAGGCACCCTAGGACTTACCTTAGGCTTTCAACCTTCCTAAAGCTCACTTTTGTTCACAACATCGAAACAGCTAGAGCTAAAGAATCAAAACTAGAAAAAGCACAACAAGAAAGAATCAAAGCGAAAGAAAATGAAATCTTTAGCATTTGGATATTGAGTGAAGAGAGAGGCAAGTGCATGGGTTCTAAGTGAAGAGAGAGGCCACCAAAAGAGAGCCGAGTAGTAGAGAAGCGAGCGAGTGCTAAGCAAAGAGAGAGGCAACTACAGAGAGGCAAGTCTGGTTCTTTCTTCAACGAGAGAGTGAGCGACTACTCAAGGTAAATCTAATGTTTCTAATATTAAAGGTTAGAGTTGGAATTTCAAGAAGAACCTTTAGCAACAACGGCAATAAAAAATTTAATTAACTTGTGAAAGTTGCGTGCTAAGAAATTTGAAAAGCCCAAGGCACCTTAGGACATGCCTTTTTTAGCCTTTCTAAAGCTTATTTTTGTTGAAGGTGATTTATAAGAATATTCCCCAATACCCAAATTTTGGCCCAAGGGAAATCATTTTCCAAATGGAGCCAAAGAATGGTAGTGCACTCTTCCATAGAATCTAAGTATGAAGCCCTTACCGATGCTCCAACTGAACTTATCTAGGTTGAGTCACTCTTTCAAGAGCTTGGGTTCTCTCTTCAAGGTCCTCAAATCCTTGAGTGTGATAACATTGGTGCCATCTGTCTACTGTAAATATGATTTTTCATGCTCGTACCAAACTTGTTGAAATTGACTTCCACTTTTTTCATAATCGTCTCACCATACGGTAAGGATAATAGTAATCAGGGACTAATGTACAGCAACCGATGGCGACTGGAGACCCTTGTTGGATTTCATAGAAAAATTAAATGAATTATGAAAAATAAGAAAATTTTTAAAAAATTAATAATTGACTTATTGTCGCGACCCTCTAAAAAAATTTTAAATTTTAAAGGGGTTAACGGATTATTAGGTTAATTAGATTTGACTAACCTAACGCGGATCCTCCCAAGCCCTACCGAATCGCAACTTTGGTTTTTGTTTAAATGATTTTAAAATTTGGAGTCGCCACTAATCGTTCTTGGTAGGTCGATTAGAAACCTAAATAAATTAGCGGGAGAACTAATTTATTCCTGCGAACCAGAGATTAGGAGCTCGGGGACTTGGTTACACTAGTTAATTAAAACTAATGCCCTTTCGGTACCTTAATTTCATGGATATCCTAATTCGGCAACTCAGGCTTGGTTTATTCCTAAGGCTATAGTAGGGTATTCTCTTTTGTGTTTTCACTTTTTAAATAGGATGCATGGATGGTATATATTTTTATTTGTTATATTTTTTTAAGTGTTAAAGATTCCCTGAAGCCGAAAGAAGGAGTGTGTTAACGACTTCTGTGCAGTATTACAACCTACTTATCTTTTGGGTCTGATGATTCAAAAATTAAATTATAGGAAGTACATGACAGTGAATAAACACCTCCAATGGGAGGCCTAGCATTGGCTTGGCTCTTCCCTTTGGGATTTAAGGTACAGGTATTTAAGTTGCAAGTATTTAAACTACTGTAAGTAAAAACCTCCAATGGGAGGCTAAGCATTGGCTTGGCTCTTCCCTTTGGGATTTAAGGTACATGTATTTAAGTTGCAGGTATTTAACTACTGTAAGTAAAAACCTCCAATGGGAGGCTAAGCATTAGCTTGGCTCTTTCCTTTGGGATTTAAGGTACATGTATTTAAGTTGCAAGTATTTAACTACTGTAAGTAAAAACCTCCAATGGGAGGCTAAGCATTGGCTTGGCTCTTCCCTTTGGGATTTAAGGTATAGGTATTTAAGCTGCAGGTATTTAACTACTGTAAGTAAAAACCTCCAATGGGAGGCTAAGCATTGGCTTGGCTCTTCCCTTTGGGATTTAAGGTGCAGGTATTTAACTACTGTAAGTAAAAACCTCCAATGGGAGGCTAAGCATTGGCTTGGCTCTTCCCTTTGGGATTTATGGTGCAGGTATTTAAATTGCGGATGGACTTTGTCCTCTCCATTCTGGGGTATGAATTCTTTAAAATAAAATATAACGAATTGATTCAACAATTTGAAATTTGTGCGCGCTTGAGGACTCCTCCAAGCCGATTTTGTGCTTCCATAGGGTTGACCATTGATATAAAGCTGCGGCTTCCTGACATAAAATAGAGTGAAATGTCAGTATACAAAATATGTGCTAATCTGCACCTAAAACCAGAAGAGTGGAAAGAGTACTTATCTCCCATTTTTTTGGGAGGGATTTCTATAATTGATTTTCGCTCTCTATGTTCCCAATATAGAGAGTTTCTTTTGAGTTAAGAACGACTTTTAGTCACAGATCAGTTGAGAAATCGGTGGACAGCTTAGGAGCTTGTCTGGGCCGATTTTTGCATCTCTACGAGATTTTTGCTGTTGACGTAGAGATATCCTTCTCCTGACATAAAATATGGAAAGAAAAAAGAGATGGAGAAAATGTATACAATTTGTGCTAATTTGCAAGTAAAACCATAAACAAATGAATAAATAAAAACACTTAGCTCGAATTTGCTTGCTCGTTGACGAGGATGAACTCTTGATTTATATTGATCAATGAAGGAATTTGTGATGATAATCCCTAGCTTTGAACTCCCATCATCTTCAAAATTCTCTCTCTTTTGGTATTTTCTTTCTCTCAAATTTTTCTTCAATCTCCCAAAACTCTCTCAAACATCCAAAATTTTCTCTCCAAAAAAAATCCTCCCAAACACTTCAAATTTTCTCTCTCAAGAATCTCCTCTCAAGCTCACTTCTTTCTCCTTTTATAACCTACTCATCTATCTCCCATTCTAATTTTTCCACTAACTCTATCTCCCATTCTAATTTCTCCACTAACTCTTCTTCATTTTCATTTTCCATTCTCCATCTCTATCTCACATTCTAATCTCTCCACTAACTCTTCTTCATCTTCATCTTCCCTTCTCCATATTTATCTCCCATTCTAATTTCTCCACTAACTCTTCTTAATCTCCATCTTCCCTTCTCTATTCTTATCTTCCATTCTAATTTCTCTACTAACTCTTCTTCATCTCCATCTTCCCTTCTCTATTCTTATCTTATTTTCTCCATCCATTCTTCTCCAACTTCTCTTCTTCATCTTCCCTTCTCTATTCTAATTTATCCACTAACTTTTCTTTTTATTATTTGTAAAATAATCCTTCAAGAGTTAGGTATTTGCACTTTAGTCCTTGAATTTTAAGTATTTACAATTCAGTCCCTGAAAAAATATATTTCTTTAAGTCCAAATCTCCTCACAATTTTTGACACACCAAAATTTACCACATGTCAAATTTAAGCTCATTTCTTGTCGCTGAAAATAATGCATAATTTAATTAAAGCCCTTTTGCAAAATTAAGTCATTCTGGGTATAATTTGGCCAAGATGAAAATTTAAAATATTAGAAGACAATGTCACAACTCATAAAAAGTGAAAGTTAAAAATAAGTTGACTCAAATTAAATTTTTTTAGGCCCGATTCGAGATTATACTCGTGAAGGAACACGTGACTCGAATTGGATTTTTCTGAATTTGCGATGGCCAATATGAAAATAGATTTAAAATAAAAATATTAACTATCTTTGTGTATTTTTTGGCCTCAAATGTTATTTTTTCAAAATTTTCAAATATTTTTGTATTTTTTTAAAAAAAATTAAAATATATATAATATGAAAAATTATTTTTTTGGTCAAAATTCGTTCCCTAGGCTTGGCTAAGGTTTCCAAAGTTGATTTTTCAATTTTATGAATTTTTATGGATTTTCTATTAATTTTTGAAAATAAATAAATAAAAAATACGTAAAAATACTGAAAATATGAAAAATAGTTTTTTGGTCAAAATTGGTTCCCTAGGCTTGGCTAAGGTCCCCAAAGTTGATTTTTCAATTTTATGAATTTTTATGGATTTTTTATTACTTTAGCAATAGAAAAAATGATTAAAGATGAGGTGTCAACACTTATTTGTGACTCACCTAAATTTATTACATAATTAATTCATTCATGATCCACTTAAGCTTATTCTTAAAACATAAGGCAACCCATTCAAGATACAAACCATTAAATATGATTTAAAATATGGATTCTATATTTATTTTACTATCTCTAATGATAAGGTAGAACGGAGGGTGAAAATGTGGATACTCCTTAGCTATGCACGAGGGTTGAAAGGTTTTGGGTTATGGTGTTTAGATTATCAATCACACATCAATGTAGATGAAGTTAGACTCCTCACCAAGGTGGTGATTTATTATTATTATTATTATGGTTGGAAGTTAAGCATGGTTGACTTGAATTCCAATCCATAATTTAATTGAAAGAAAAACTCGGGCACTAACTTTTTATCGTTGGAAGGAAAATTTTCATTTCACATGGAAGAAGAGGTACATAATTTGAAGACAAAAATGCAAATTCTATAAAACAAGTAGATCTTAAAAATAAATTAACTTAATACAATCTGCTCACTCATTTCATAAGAAGGGATCTTCATATCATCAAAGCACAATCAGGGGCTGATCACCTAAACTTGTATCATTATTAGTGATAAGCACGGGTTGAGATTTCCCTCTCTAGTAGTTATGTTTTTGCCAAAAGGTGGTGTCTTTAGGTTCGGTGTCCTTTGCACCATCACCGTATAGAAATAATAACAACATCAGCAGGCTGCAAAATCACAAAAAAAAAACATTTTGAAAATCTCCTATCTATATTTAGATCAGAATATAAAAGTATCCAAATCTAAATCTAACTCTATGATTTGGAAAGAAGAGCATCAAAAGAGATACTAATTGATCACAAAATTACAATCAGACAAGCCTACTGTTGAAGGTAGCAGTGAAGAAGCCTTAGAGACTTGCATAGTGCTCAACTAGTTGGAGCAAGTATTAGGAGTCGGAGTAAACAAGTAGATCCGAGGGGAGCATATTCTTTCAAAGCGCTTTCGCTTCAATCTTTAAAGCTCACGGAGTCAAATTCTCCACCTTCGTGGAGGAGGTCAACTACATCGTTCGCAAAATCAACGAAGAAGTCTTGGAGATGAAGAGATAGATAAATAGAGAGACAGAGGGAAAGAGGGGGGGGGGGGGTCTCTCTCTCCCTCTGGAATGTGGCTTCAGAGGGGCTAGACGGTGGCTTGTGAAGGAGATGAAACCCTCAATGAGAGGGAGGAAAGTTCCTGGGCCCTATTAAAAATATCCAAGTCACGCTCTTGCCAACAAGGGAGTGGATGATGCGAAAAGGGAAATTAATTTTGCACGAGATTTTTTTCTAATTGGTATTGGTTGCATAATGAGTATACTTAATATTTGTAAAAATTTGCGAGAGATGTAGAGACTCTTGACTATTGAGAGAGGTTATTCAAGAGAATTGAGAGTCTTTTTTGGTGATTAAATCTTGTGAGTCCAGAGTTAATTTAGAATCAGGAGACACTTGTGTTTGTAATTGAACAATTGCAATATCAAATTTGCCAATCACAATGAAACCATCTCGTCAATTTCTCCCGGTGGAGTAAGAACGCCATCAAACGGTATAAATCCATTATGTTCAGATTGTACTTCTGCAATTTCTTGCTTACTCAACTCATTTTGTGTGTTCATTCTTGGCAGTTAGTCGTAGCAATAAATTTTTACGAAGCATTGAATATCGCCCAACTTGTCCAAGTACGCACCTTTAGTCGAGGCCAACTAGAACATCAATCTCGTACATTAGTCTGTATCTCACGTTACTCAAAGAAAAGAAGGAAACCGTCAAAAGCAACAGAGACGCTATAACATTGGTCAGACACTGCTTTAGAGAAAATTAATTGAGGACGAGTGATGAATTAGTCGGGGAAAGGAGAGAGAAGGCACAAATAAGGAGGGACTTCTCAACCAGAATAAACTTAATAAAAACCATTCTAACTTAGAGCTCAAAGAAAATCTAAATTATTGCTCAGTCTCTTTAACGCAATAATCACTCTCCCTCTCCCTCCGTGGTAGCTGAAGACACGTAGCTTATTGCGAGAGAGGTCTCGTCGCATGCTGCCGCGACGACAGACGTCGTCTGGAACTGTTGTTTGCAAGCCGGACAAGTGATCTGCATGATGGTGGAGCTTATCTTCTTCGTGGCTTGTTCTCTCAACACCTGAGCTCGTTCGAGCTCGGTCTGAGCTTGCAGTCTCATCTTCTTGGCGTTGGCCAGCTCGAGCTCTGCTATCTCGACCTCCCTCTTTGCCTGCTGCCTCGCCTCCTCGGCGAACGCCCTCTCGGTCACGGCCAGCTTTATTTGCTCGCTCGCAAACTCCCTTATGCTCGCCGCCTCCGACGTCTTGGGTTCGCGCCTGAAATAATGCTCCCAAACTGTAGAGCTCTTGGTGATGGCTAATCCGTCCTTGTTTGCATCGGTGGACGGCGAACCAATTGAAAGCTTCAAGTTGTCCGCGAACGTTTCTTTTGAGCACCGCGTCGCGCACAGGCTCGACGACGGCAACAGCTGAAGCTCAAGGTTGTGGTGGGTAGAAGAGGTTGAGGGATTGCACATGTCTGAGTTGAGGAAGATGGTCTCCGCTGGCTTTGGCATTCGGAATCCGGGAAACGACGAGGGCGGTACGCCGAAATTGGGTTCGCTTGAAGGGCTAGTGCTCGAAGCGGTTTGGGATGAGCAGGCCGGCAGAGCCGCCTGCATCTCCGGCAGCTGAGCTCGGCGGACGGTGCACGCGTCTTGGTGTTCTATGAAACTCTCTACCCTGGAAGGACCAAAACGAAAGGAAAATCACAAGATTGACTTAAGATATTGGCTTTGGCTTTGGCTTTTGTCCGGATGTCTATACCAAACCATGTCAAGAAACAACAATCAAGACCTGTTCGTGCAGGGTTAACAAGAGACAAGCAAAAAAAAAAAATGCGCAGATGACTAGGTTTGCAACATTAATTGGAGCAATAAAAAACAGAAACAAGAAGGAGCGTCTTTGTTAATGACTGATCTGGACTTGGGGATTTGGCTTATTAGTGTTTTTTTTTTTTTAAGGAATTTTAAAGAGTAGGCTGTTTCTTCAGCACCAAAAAGAAATGCCATTGGAAAAAGGGATGTAGTGCTCATTATGAGTCAAATGGCAGGCTAAGGATTGTACCAAAAGTAAAAAATAAAAAGTAGGAACATGAGGCTGGCCTGGCAAAAACGTACCTGGGAAATCATTCTTGGATTCGGAATAACTAATAATAAACTCTTGCTGTCTAAACAAAAAGGAAAAGCAATGCATAATGATGATAATTTCAGAAGACAACCCAGCAAGTTCAGATATTTTTATAGGCCAGAAGCTCGAAGGGAAAAACAAAAAACATAACAAAAGGGTTATCCAAATTGCTTCCAACATGCTTGCTGGTTAACATAACCCTAGGGTTTTATGAAAAATAATCCCCACCCAACATAATGCAAAATTGCTCGGAGCGCAGCCTTTCTTAAAGCTTAAGCTGTTACAAATGGTCGAAAAGTACATTTAGCGTATTGAGGTGGGCCTTGTAGTCAGTTTCTTCAAACCAAGAAACAAAACAAGAAGAACGGGAAGAATTCAGATCAAGAGCAAACGGAAGATCAATTATACCTGGAGAAGACGCGGCCGCAGTCGCAAGAATGTCCCCGGGTGCCGCAGGTCTTGAGGTGGGCCTTGTAGTCGGACTGGACGGCGTAGCCCTTGGAGCACCGCTCGCAGACCCACTGCTTGTGGCTGCTGTGCTTTCGGCGGAAGTGCTTCTTGATCCCGACGAGGTCGCCGAGCGCATGGCACGGGTCGTGGTGGAGGCAGCTCGGCTCGGGGCACACGTAGACCCGCTTCCTCCGCGCCTGGTCCTGATCGGTGGCCCCGCGGTCCCGCTTCAGTAGCTTCCACGGCACCTTGTGCCGCCTCCGGTGCATCTGCAGGTTCTGATCCCTCTGGAACCCTTGATTGCAGATCTCGCACACGTACCTGCAAGAAAAAAACCTTAAGCTATCATACACAGGCGGTGGACACACGGGTATACAAAGATAACCCGCCAGCCTGACCGACCGGTGGGAGATACAATTTAACTTCTGAACCTGTCCGACTCAAGGAGGGTCTTCGGCGACAGCGAAACCACTTCAGCATCCGGATCTGTAGGGAAAGAAAAAGGGCAAGTTCTTGATCAGGTTTAGATCAATCTTTGGAATTGCGCGAGAGAGAAAAAGAGAGAGCTTGTTGCGGTGAATTCGGGTCGATCTTTTTTTTTTTTTCCTTCGCTCTTGTCTTCTCCTTTCTACCTGGAGTGCCTGCAGGTCTTCTCCTCCTTTTGCTGTTGGAGAAGGCATTGATCTCTGAGGTGTTGATGGCAGAAGCGGCGTTGGTAGGAGGAGAGTTAGGCGGAGGGTTATGGAACATATGTGGAGGGGAGGGTCTCAGCTAATATTTATTTGCTTGTAGAAAAAATCTGTGGACTTCCCCACGACTGCACAGAGCTCTTGTGGTGGTGGTGGAGCTATGGTGAACAGTGAGTTCAACTCAGCTTTACTGAAACACAAAGCCTGATAATGGGCAGAGGGAGAGAGGGGACGTGAAGAAAAAAGCTCTTTGCTTTCTGAAGCCCGCTTTCTTTTTGAGCCCTTTGTCTTTCTGAGAGCTTTCCTTGGCTTTGTGGGGTTTTTTTTTTGGCCCTTCCTTTTCCATTGACCCCACATCCACCGTAGGTCAGCTCAGCGGGCGAAGGTTGAGGAGCCAAACACTTGCTATTCAAGCTTCTGTTCAGACGAGAGAGATAATAGAGAGAGAGGAGAGAGAGAATAGAGAGAGAGAGAGAAGTGACTCTGAACCAATCACGTTGCTTCAAACTTCGAGCCCCACACGCACACACATATACACACACGACACAAACATTTGGACAGAAACGAGAAAACATCCTCCCCACAAGAAACAAACAGTCACTGTTCATCATTGCACTGTAATACGTTTTGCATGAATGAATTCAGGCCGGGCTTAGGCCGCACGTGACTCGCCCCTTATCACGTGACATCTCTCCTTCGTTATCCTCCCTTGCCAGGATGTGATTCATACTCCCAATTCACAGAAAGTCGCGAAATTTCGCTCCCCAAGGGTCCGGGGGCCACTTCTATGAGGGTCTCCAGTGGTAGCGATAGGGATGAACTGTTTCAAATTCCATATAATTTTTATTTAAAATTTATTTATTGAAATAAGTTTCTCATTTTTTGAAACTCAATATACCTAAGAGGCTAAAATTTATCATATCGCAGGTTTCAAGTTCTGTTTCAATGTCTACCCAAGTTCTACTTGAACGATTGTAATGAAATCATCACTTTTAATGATCATCACTTGATGTTACAATCCGCTTCAATATAAATAACTATAAATAAAAGTCTCAATTGTAAATATTGCTGAAAATGAAAACTCAAACTAATAATTTCAAATTACATACTAATCATTAGAAGCCATGGAATATAGATTAAAAAAAAACACAAAAACTCGTTACATGTTATGAGGTTATAGATTCCATGCCAACTTCTATCTACCTAGAACTTGCCCGTAAAAACAGGTTTTCTAATTTTTTGAACCTGAAAACTACCCGTCAAAATAGGTTCTCCAATTGTTGAAACTTAAAATCTACGATGCATGCTTTAAAATCTAAAATTGGTTTGAATCTAAGTTTAACCCTGGAAACATGTTCATTCCCTAGTAACGACCTTGAGATGCCAAAGGGCTTTATGATTTAAGCCCATGATCTATTAATAGTTTGAGTTTGTGACCATGAATAGCCGCTAAATATACACATAATCTCTTATAATTGAGAATTGTAATAGAGAAACATGATGCGCAAATTACAGTGAAATTCTCTACTAGATTTAGCTCTACTTTAATAGTACCTCAAAATAAATTTTATGTCTCAATTTCTCTTTCTCGTCTTTACTCTTTATTTCATTGTGTTTGCTTGTCTATTCCTAAGATCACTTTTATTTTTGTTATGTCGCCTTGATCTGATCTCCTTCAGAATGAAGGCGGGATAGCAACTTTTAATGATGTTGTTTTCATTGACTGATTGCTAAAGTAGCTGTTGGAGTTTGATGATGGACCTAACCAAAGCTTTTCTTAATTTATTAATGTTTCGGAAGCAGCTTTTCTAAAAGATGGATGGAAGCACGCATCAAAGGTAATTCTCAATTGTGAGAAGTATCATATTTTATTTTTACAAGAGTATCGGAACAATTCGGCTCAAGTAACTTATGAAGGCGCGGATAAATCACTTTGTCCCCATCTGTCTTGTGAAACTCCAATCGTACGATGATGGACATTGCCCCCCAAGATTACTGTAAGTTGAAGATGCCTTGATTCGAACCCGGGAATCGTGGAAATTCAAATTAAGCTCTTAATCATTTCTCATTCGCTAATCCCAAATTCCTATTAACGAGAAGATTACAAAATTGTCTCCTCCGGTGGGGCTTGTCATTCGCATAGCATCAAGGTTCCCAACCAGAGCAACAATTGCTTTGTACCTTGGCGTTCGCATATTGAGAAAATTATACATATGGTCTCTGAATTTTGATCCTACGTACAATGCCGCCGATGAATTTTTAATTTATTCAATATGGTCTATAATTTGTTCAATGCAATCCATGAACTTTATGTAAATTTCAATCTAGTCCATGAATTACAAAAAGTTCATTAACTAAAATGAACAAACTAAAAGTTCAAGAACGACATTACACGTTGAAGTGCGTAATTTTTCCAAAGTATAATAAATGACAACCTAGTGACTTCACTGGCATGGCATGGAAGGTACTTCTTTGGTTTAAGATTCTTGATGATAGGATTCCATTGTGGCAATGAGTTGGAAAGGATGGATGGAGTAATAAATTATTGAGACGTGGTTTCTGTGGCACGTGAAGGTGGCATCACCTGCCATCATCTTCCCCAAGTGTTTAGGATTCCAAATCTAGATAAATTATTATTTTATGTGTATAGAAGGTCACCAGTTTCTCTTCTATAATGCTTGACTTTGGGATAAAGTCTCGCTATCTACCACCTTTTTAAACATAGGAAGAAAAAAGTTCAAATCTTCCGGCATTCCATGTGGATAAAGAGACAACCGCTATTCTTGCTTATTCCAAGTCCACTCCACACTTCGACCCGAAAAACAAAAGATTTGCCCCCCACGGTCTCGGTTTTTAAAAATAAGAAGAGCTCCACTCCGTGTGGCCTTCTATTTTCTAAAGTTCCGAAGCCATCAATATTGAATGTTGCTAGAAAATACTAACCCCAAAACTAAAACTAGTATGTAAAGGAAAGCCATACGTATAAGAAAAAAAAAACATATAAATTCAATGGTCACAAACGATAGGAGATATCCTCCCTAACATGCAAGTCGGATCAGGAATATCACGTAGATTTTGATTAACAGGGGGTGGATGCATGGGCAAAATGGACCAAATCTGACTCTAATTATGTTAAAACGTCCAAACAAAAAACTTTAATCAATAAATGGAGGGAAATCGCACCAGTGTAATAAGCATACAAACCTTATTATGGGGCGATGTGAAATATCTTTGGCAAATATTGTCGGTGGTTTCGGACTCGAATGGGGCAATGATCATATGTGCGCAAATGAGACCTAAAATGCCAATGAAGCTGCGTCATCCAAGGATTTTGATGATGCCTTGTGTCTAGTGGGAGGCCCGACCAGAGCGACCCTTCAAAGCTTAGCCCTCCTAGTTAGATGACAGAACTTCTCCTTCGGCACCCCTACAATTCTGAATATTGAGGACTAAAGAAGCACATGGTACCTGTGCTCGGGCAATTTGCTAGACAAAAGTCACTGACCAAGGCTCGATCATGATGTCATGAATGAGATATGACACATGTGGCTTGAAGGCAAGTGCTTTCTAGGGTTTTGTGAATTTGACTGGCTGCATTAGATCCTAATCTTTGAAAAAAAAAATTCAAATGAAGTGATAATTATTTTTAATAAGGGCTCGAAGTATCATCATTTTCTTAAATAAGGGCCTGAAGCTACTATATCAATCTCAAAAAAGGCCTGATTCACTAGTTGATTAAAGGCATTTTCGTCCTTTAATTTTTTTTCTTTATTTTTTCCTTTTTCTATTTTTTTAATTTTACTTTTAAAAAATTTAATTATAATTTAACTAAAAATTACATAAAAATTGAATTTTGACGAAAATGCCCTTAATCGTTCAGAATATTTATCCAATTGACTAATGAGGTCAAGCCTTTATTCGAAACATCTATTACCACTGCAAGCCTTTATTTGAAACTATCATGTCATTTTAGGTCCTTATCTAAGAAAATGATGGTACTTCGGATTTGTATTTGAAAATTTTCCTAATCCTCTTACTCTCTTGTTCACTATGGGAGCCTTTCTCCTTTACTTTGGAAGTTGTAACTTGCAAGACATAGGAGGGAGTTTCAGAAGTCTATAAAAGCGTTTTAAATCCTGATGTTGAGTCGCCATTTTTCAGTTTCACTTAGATGACATGATGGTGTACATCTCAAAATAAAAGTGACGAAACCAGTTCTCTGAGCCTGGTTTCGGTATGAACTCCGTTCGAACAACTTTGACAGATTGCGGAGTTGGCGCCACACCACACTTATAGAGAGTGTGGATCACGAATATGAATCTCGTAGATGATAACAAAACACGCCCCCCCCCCCTCCTCACCCCTCGAGACCATCACGAGGGCCTGTCGTGATATTTGTGGGTCGACAGAAAGAAGATTGACGTGATGGTTGAAATTAATCTGTGGGAAGAACCTCCACCTCCCCATTATTCCATGGTGGGAAGAGCCAAACCAATGGCCCCTGCGGTTTCACTATCGCACTGGCAAAGCTAGCGAGCCACATCTTGGCCACCTCACACGAGTAACAACGACAGAGCATCCAGCAAAACGGTGACCATCATCTCCCCAAGAGTTAGGACCCAGGAACCTTTGCAAAGACCCAACCCGCAATCTCTTGCGCTCGATCTCTTTTGGGGCATTTTTTTTTTACCGTAAGACTTTGTTTAGAATTTCCATTGTTTGTTTTCTTCATTCCGCTTTCATTTTTTTTGTTGTTGAATTTTCTAAGATTTTGTAGGATCATTCTAAGCGTGAACATATTTAATTGAGAATGCAATCGAGGCCCGAAAAGATTTGAAATGACCTCGTGCTTTGATGTCCCATGAAATTTTATGGAATCGCAGTTAATAATTTTAAAAGATTAAATCATAAGTAAACACATAATTTATTATTTAAATATCTTTGCATTTTTTTGCTGAGGAATTTGTTTTTGGGGTTGAGTCAGAGGGAGGGGGAGAGAGAGAGAGAGAGGGGTAGAGCTGACAAGATTTGTTTGGTGGGTAATGTCAGAGGTTCTGAAAAGCAAAACGTGCATGGCCTCTGCCTATTGCCTCATAATGCAAAGTTTGAATGAAACAGGAGAATCGAAAGAACTGCAAAAAAAAAAAAATAAAGATATTATAGACAATAACGAAATAATGAGGGGGAAGGAAAGGAAAAAGAAAAAAAGAAAAAAGAATGGTGCAGAACAGTGCCAAGAATTAGACTGATATAAGTTGGGTACCAAGGAGGATTTGGGGGAAATATGGTGGTATTTTGGGCTTTTTGTCAGAGACAAATATGCCCCAAGTGTGTGAAGACCCGTCCAACGTAGGAGCCTCGGCATTGAATGCTCTGCCGGTGGAAATAAGAACGAGTGGGCCTCACGGAGTTTGCAGCCATTTTAGGAGGAGAGGTGTGGCTTTTGGCTCCAAGACATTTCTCTGCCCAGGTTGCTATTGGCCGTGTTGGCTAACCGTCACGGCTGAACGTTGATTCGGTTATCCTCACGTCGGAGGGGAGCGTTCGGCGGGATCGAATTGGGCTGAGCCCAAAGGCAGGCCTAATGTGTAATCGATGCCAGCCCGTAACGTGCGACTTACCTAGAAAAGTTCGACCCTGACTGGGCCGGGCCGTGGCTCAAAGCTCGGCATGCGGAGCTTTCTCGCGTAAGACTGCTGCCCAAGCCCGCTCATTCACCCCTTAGGGCCTACGTGGGCCGACAGGATCTCTGCCTTTTTTTTTTTTTGGGTCGAAAAACCTGCTTCATTCATTAAACACCACTATTAAAACATAGGTGTTAAGCTTCGGAAAATAAAAAAAGAAAAAATCACGTAGAGGCCAGGGGGGTTTTAAACAACCAAGTAAAAGAAAGGACCCGTTGGCTTTGGGCTTTGGCAATCCAATCGGCTGGTTGATTAGTCTCTCTCGCAGAGAGTGGGCCACTTGAATGAAAATTGAACTGGGCTAAAGCTTCATCGGCAATCCTCAATCGTGGCCGGCACATTCCATGGACTCCGATAAGCGCCAAAAATGTTATCGACCAACCGATAGGCTATTAGTCCGTATCTCAAATAATAGATCAACCACGTTTCTCGGATAAAAGTGAGTCTCCGAGTACAAAAGAGTTTCTTTTTGGGCTAGGGCTTCGATGGAAACTGCATAGGACGCTCTCGCCGATTTTGCGAACCCAGCAACGAGATAATCGATCGAATGTCGGCAAGCACCTGCAGTCGCACCTTCCGAAGCTCCTTCGAGTAGGGATCCATCTTCTCATGTGAAGCGTCCTAGTTTCACCTGTTTTAACCCAACTTCTCCTTCCTTGCGTTATTTGTTGTTGCTGTCATTCATCATCCTCATTGGCTAGTCAGGGTACAGACATTTGTGTTCTTTTGTCATTGATTTTGGAAATGCATGAATCCGAGTAATTGATCAGCCCCTTCTTTTGTGTGTCCTATGGATAAAATATTTGTGGTTAAAGCTACCGTAAAATTGAAAAAAAAAAAAAGTTAAATCAAGATTCAGATCAATTACAGAAGATACACCTGCATTGGTGGGTGGCATGAAAGCTGCTCATTCATCACCAGCTTCATTGGCAAAGAAGAGCACTCATGGGAGGACGAGTCCCATCTCTGCTCTCCCTCGTTTGGGATCAATGAATTGGCCAACCAAATAACTCTCATGTACTTAGATACCTGAAGTTTTTTCAAAAAGTAGGAGAGACTAAACTCCTAGGCCCAATGTTGCTTGGTAAGGCCCAATTTAGGATCTTCTTCGCCGCAAAAGCCTTTTTTTTTTTTTTTGCCCTTTCTCATTGAGCCCTAAGTTAGTAAAATTTTTTATCTTATATTTAAACTTTTAATTTACCTAACCAAGATCTTGAACTTCCATAACTTTTTTAAGTCGACTCTCTTCATAAGTCCGGTTGATGAGAGCAAAATGGAGTTGGTAAGATCACGCGAAACCTTTTTTTTTTTTTTTTCAACGGGAGACTTTTGTCTAATGCGCGGGATCAAAATTTTTGAGGATGGAGCATGTAGCTAGCCCTTAAATTATAAAATTTCTCAACACGAACACCACACTCTGAGCTTTTCATCGGGTTCTTGCCGGATCCAATTAACATGAGTTGAAGGCGGAGGGACTTTCATACGCGAAGAACCCGATTTAACTCCGGCGACTTGGTCAGAAAAAGAAAAGAAAAGGGCGGTGATGAACAACTTTTATTACTAATTCCCATCAACGTGTCAGCCCGAAGTTTAGGCGTGTTCTTGAGGGAAAGTACGAAAGTTCTTAATCTCGTAAAATGAGGGAGTTAGACGACTTGATCGCACTGATAAATTTTTTTTTTTTTAGGTAAACAGTGATTCAACAAGGACTCATACAGTCCTTACCAAAAAAAAAAAAAAACAAGGACTCATACAGTCAAGTTTATGGAAAGAGGGTTGGGTTCTGTCATGTAATAATTTGTGCGTCACACGAGTGGAAATCATAACGAACGCTTGACGAGTTAATTACAAGTAAAATAGTTAGGCTCCGTTTTGTTACGCGAAAAATGAATAATTTAAAAAATAATTTCTTAAAGTTAAGCGCTTGAAATAATTAGTTAGTGAAATTATTTTCATTATCAACAACGATTTATGTTTAAATGTTTTCATGGATGGTGTAATTATATTTCGTTCATTTATTTTTGTACGCAATACAAGTAATCATTTCAAGAAAATATTTTTTAAGTTATTTATTTTTCGCAATATAAATGGAGCTTTAGAGCATACGATACAGGAACGCAATTGATTCTTGGAGCAATTGAGAATGCTAAGTTGAGATAAAACACACATCGTTTGCTCTATCTATACAAGAAATGGAACGTGCGATTATTTTTGGGATTGGTGGTTGTTTACGTTTGGAAGAGAAGCGTTCAAATTTTTTCCTGTTCTATTCACTCCCTAAAACACTCTCGATTGGTGCAATCAAGTCCTCTTTAATTCTTTTTTCTATGAAATCGAGTCATTTTGTCGCCTACTATTACCATCACGTAAAATTGTTCTAATAGAACAAAACCTCCATATATGATGTTGATACGGCACAATAGTTAGTGCCATAGAGAGTCTGAATTTTCGGGATCTAATCAAATAAATATTGATAAACTGCTCCTATAGGAGTCGGCAATCTTAAAATAGTTATAACTCCGTTAGCAAAAAAAAAAAAAGTTGATAAGTAAGTAGAAAAATTTACATACCACATAGAAAGTTACCAACTTCCACAAAAATCGGGTAAATAATTGAAATAATTGGTAATTCCAAAACGACTTTAATGAGCATTGTTAAGAGGCTCAAATAGAGTAACCTAAACATTCAATTTGTAACTTCATCCAAAAATAAAGTTGGTACTGTCATATAGGAGTCCATAACTTCAACGGAATTGGTTAAGTTATTAGAAAACTTAAAAATTCAACTTCAATTGAATAAATGTTGGTAAGTGCGGCCCAAATAAAAATCATTAATTTAAAACTAGTTAAAAGCATCATAGAAGAGAAGTTGATAACTCAATTGAAGTAGGGTTGTAAATATCTATAAAGGTTGGTTAAGCTATATGGTGATAACAATTAGTAATTTACTCGTGATAATTTCTAGATTATTAAATGGAGATTGGCGATGTAACAAAGTTTTTTTTTTATCTGTTATTTTTCTAACTCTCCATTCTCCCACTTTTGCTCTACCACTTTGTAAAGCGTGGGAGTTGAACCACGCACCTATCATATAGTTGATTCTAGCTTCCTTACTTCCAATCTCCTTACTGATAGGGCGCATGGCTATTGGCATGTAACATAGGAGTTGGCAATTCATTAAATGTTACGTAATCTATCCATGACTTTTTTCTGTCACCAACAATTCTTAAAATTTGCCAGTCATTTCTATAATTGTCATCATGGACAAATTCTCTGTTTTTTTTTTTGCATTGAGAACACCAAAAAATAGTCATCCAAATAAGACACAAACTATAATCAAGAATCAGCTGGTGCGGCAACACCTAGAGATCACATTATAATTAGAGGGAAAGCATAGATTTAAAATATAATATATAAAGTATCCTTTGCATAAGGTATTGTGTTCTCATTAAATTGTACATGAAAGAGGAAAAAGAAGAAACAGGGGAGGTGGGCTCCTCAGGGGCAACAAGAGGATAAGGTTTAAACCTTTCAGTTGCCACATGGGCGCCTGCCCTAAAATGTAGATATGCCTTTGATTTTGCTCATTCTTTTTTTTTTTCCCTCTCTTATTTTTAATTTAAAAATAGAAATAAATATTATTTCTTGATAGATACATGCACCAATTTTAGGTCTCTCAGCCTCTGTTTCTCTCTCAAATTTTAGGGCTTTCTTTCTCTCTCCTGTCTTCTCTCTCTTTCTCTATCTCTTTCTCTTTCTCTTTCTCTGTCTCTCTCTCTCTCATTGGTTTCTCTCTCCTCTCTCCTCTCTCTCTCTCCACAGAAGGGCAAACCCTAAAGAGCCGTTTACACCCACCCAAGTAAGTTTGTCTCTCCTCTCTCCTCTTTCTCTCTCTCTTTCTCTGTCTCTGTCTCCCTCACTCTCTCTCTCCAGAATTTTCAATATAGATGGGTCCTTGTACTGTTATTCCTCTTATGTGGTGGATCCATGCGCGGCGCCCGTTTGAGCTTAAATGGACACCTGGGTTTGCCAATTCCTTCATTGGGATTTGCAGATCTGGCATCAAGATGCTTAATTTTCCGATCTCTGAGTTTTTCCCCTTTTAGCTATTGCTTCTTTGTGCCGTAGCGAGATCGCGAGAAAAAAAATGTAGAGGAAGGAATTGGCTGGGGATTTTGAATCTTTTCAAAATTCCCTGATGTTGCGTCGGATCGAAGCATTTTTAGCTCCTGCTGTTGCGTTTGATCGAAGCATTTTCAGTTCCGTTGTTCTGACAGGAGAGATTGGGGAAGGTTTGATTGGTGATCTGTTTGATCGCGAGACATGTGGGGCATTATAGATTTGGTCTCTGATACCTGAGAAACGAATATTTCTTAGCTTTGTGTTATTTTAAGCTCGGAGATGTAGTTGTCAGTCTGATTAGGTTCAATAGTTGTATTGGCAAAGTCTCTAGTTCTCCTTTTTGTCTTTGATTCAATGGGTAACAAGCAATTGGAACGTCTTTTTGTCCTAAGACCAGTTCTATCTTCTATGTGTATAAATTCTTGGGACTTTCCGAGGTTGCTGCTTAAAATCATGTGTTTTCTTCTGGGGTCCTGTTAAATCTAGTGGTTTTCTACGTGTTTCTCTGTTTCATTATTTGCTTGAGCATCGTCTGGTTTGTGCTTTTACCCTGAACATGCAGGAAAAATGAAACTTTTCATTGTTTTCTCGCAATTGTATAGTTATTATGGACGACGACGCGCTGAACATGCGAAATTGGGGTTACTATGAACCATCCTGCAAAGGACACCTCAATCTACAGCTCATGTCAACCATGGCTGAGCGAGATACAAAACCTTTTCTGCCCGGGCGTGATCCGACCATTCTGGTAGCTCCCAATGGAGCTTATCATCCTAGGGATTCTGTTGTTTCGGATGCTCCTCTCCAATACAATTACGCGAGGGACAATTGGATGAACCAAAGAGAGAAGTTTTTCAACATGTTGCCCCCGAATCATAATTATGGTATGCTCCCGGAGAGTTCTGGAGCCCACAATCTGCAAATGTTACAGATGCCTGACTCATTGAGGGATGATAGAATGGGCCGGATTGAAGAGCCAAGCCCGGGGATTAAAAAGGAGAGTCCTCAACTGAAGAAGAGGCAGAGCAATGGTATTCCCAAGACCCCCAAAGCCAAAAAGAGCAGGAAGCCAAAGGACAATACAAACCCTCCCATTCACCGGGCAAAGCCACCAAAGAAGAGCATGGATGTTGTTATCAATGGCGTTGACATGGATATATCAGGTATTCCGATACCAGTCTGCTCGTGCACTGGTGCTCCTCAGCAATGTTACCGCTGGGGTTGTGGCGGTTGGCAATCGGCGTGTTGTACCACGCAGGTATCAATTTATCCGTTGCCAATGAGCACCAAACGACGAGGTGCAAGAATAGCTGGACGGAAAATGAGCCTAGGTGCATTTAAGAAGGTTCTGGAGAAACTTGCAGCTGATGGCTACAATTTTGCTAACCCAATTGACCTGAGGACCCATTGGGCCAAACATGGCACCAACAAGTTCGTGACTATCAGGTAGATTTACATTGTTCGTGCTGCTGAGCAAGTTCTGATGCATCTGGCCTGTCTTTACCTGTATTTACACCGAAGGTCATTTGTAGAGAGGTTAATGTACTTTGTAGTTTATGAATTTTTGTGACAATGCATGTTTTGAAATTGAGACATCCAGAATTTTTTGCCACTGCTAATTTTGCTATCCTGCATGTCTTACGAGGGGAACCAGTAGACTCTGGTTGCCACCGTTTCAGTGTGAATGAGCTTGGTATCTATTGTATTTTCAGGTAAATTTTTGCAGTAGTTCTTCTTGAAATGTTGAGCAGACGTTAGAAATTGATCTATCTCATCTTTTTCTTATGCTGACCAGCCTTACAGTTGATAGTTGATGAACTATCATGTTCTGTTTTTATCCATTTTTCTCTTGCAATTTCAATGATCGATCAATGCGTTTCTGGATACTGTCCCTCATATTGCGGCAAATCATCTGTATTTGAAGCATAGGGTCTACCTGTCAGGGGGGTGACAGATTTATTCTCCATTTTCTCTCTATGCTTATGTGTGGAACCATTTCCCCTTTCATGTGAATCTCTGCTTGAATGGAGTGTCCTGTACATATTGATGCCTGCGGATTCTTTTGTATGCAGCTCATGCATTGTTTGTTATCAGTTGGTACACACTTCCCGTGCGAATATCCCCATGCTTCTTTGCCAAGAGACTGCTACTATGGTTTTCTGTAATACCCTTCCATCGGTATACTACTAGGCAAAGCTGATTAAACCTTGACACATTAGCATAATTTAGGGGTATACTTCTAGGCAAAGCTGCTTAAACCTTGATACATTAGCATAATTTAGGGCTTGACTCGGGTTCGGTTCTCTCATTCATTTGGCTTTTCTGAGCATGAGGTTGGCCCAGCTGGATGCATCTCTTTATGCTTTGACAGTATGCCTAACACGAGGGGATTGAGTCTCGTTAATGGTGAAAGGGATGGGGCCTTTTTGGAAGGTTGAGTATTCTGTTTTTCAAAAGTTTCTGTTTGTCGTGAGTCTCTGACTGCTGTTTGTAGGTTTAGTTGGGGCTGCATTTGCAAAGTGTTTGTTGGCTGATGGGAGAGAGTTTCTTATGAGCATGGGGGAAGCTGCTGTAGATAACAAAAATAACATGGTTTCGGAGATTTGAGTACAAAGAGATGCCCGAGTGGTGGTGCTAACGATTTTTGCTGCGGAGCTTTAGAATTGAGTGTCTATTTTTAGAAAAACAACCTAGGAGTCTGAGAGAGAGACTGTAAGAGAACATCTTATCTTGAGCATTCTCGAGATTTTAGCTGTTTGTTCCCTAAGCACGTGAACTTGATAGGCTCGTTGATCTAATTAAGCCATTTATCGAACTAAATGAGCATCTCTTTGAATTTGCCATTTGCATAGATCCTGTGATTCGAATTCCACTAGGAAGAAAAGGGATATTTCTCTAATGCAGTAAAATTGGCATGATTTTCCTTACAAAGCATCAATTCGAGGTCAACTCACAATCCGACCCGAAATCGTTTTTGTCTTATACAAATTATTAATTTTCGCTCGAGTTCCAAATTTGACACCCACAAGATGCAATCTTAAGTCTTGACGTGGCAATTCCAAGTCAGCAATAGATTCACGTCTGCTGACATGGATCTAATGCTTAAACCGTTGTTCACTCAACGGCACGAAAGATTTCGACGTAGTGTTGTTTTTGAATTTGAGCTGCTCCATATCCAGTCAAAACCATACACCAAAGATCCATCCCTCTCTTTTCCTCTCTCTCTCTCTCTGCGGTCCCTCGACCGCAGAAGCAAACAGGCTGCCACCCTCGTCCGCCTCCATTGTCACCGGCGAACAATCAGCCCATTCCAGACTCTGCCGGCGGTTGTCACCATCGTCTCTCTCCATTACCCATTATCTACAACACAGCTCATAGTGGAGGTTGAGCTCCTGCTTGGTTGTCGTTGTCTTCTCTACTTGAGTCACTGATGGAGGAGTTCGCGTCGGCACTGAGCTTGTTGTCACGCTGACTTCAAGGCTCAATGATGGGAAGGAGCTCGATGCGTTAGGCGAAGCTCTGCCACAGGTATAGTGAGACGAGCAGTGCTTGGAAGACAGCTGTTCATGGTCATTGCCACCGGCCAACGAGGGCCCTGTAGCAAGAGAGGGCGGCTTCATGATGGAACCGGCCGGACTGTTGTCGTGGGAAGAATCGGACCAGATTTGGATGAGGCATTGCGGGTGAGGTCAGGATGATGAAGAGTGACGTGAGCTATGCTTTGAATCCACGTCAACAAGCGACATAGATTTCTTGCTAACGTAGAATTGCCATGTCGGGCAACTGAGGGTGACTTCAGGCAGCAAGTTAACGCCTTAACGGGATCATATGTGGGACCCAACTGAAATTTTGTAATCTTTTTTATCGCACAAAGAAAAGTTCGGCCAGAATTTGGGCTCAACCTGAAATTGACGCTTTTGTAGGAAATGGGCCGTAGAAATTTCCTGGTTAACCTGGACAACAACAATAATTGGGTGTGTACATTGATGATTGGATTTGCAAATCAACGATTTTTTTTTTTTGGGGTCGGTAAATCAAAGATTCATGCTACGCAAAAAATGAATTGTAATGGTTCGGACCGCAGTCTTGTAGTCTTCAGTGTCTAACTGTTGATTGTAGGTTTAGATTGGTCGGGATTTGCAACTATTAATGAATTTTGTTGGGAGAGAGAGAGAGAGAGAGAGAGAGAGAGAGAGAGAGAGAGAGAGAGAGAGAGAGAGAGAGAGAGAGAGAGAGAGAGTTCCTTATTAGTACAGGGAAAGTTGCTGTAGATTGAAGGAACATGATTTCGGAGATTGAATACGAAGTGATGTATTTGGACCTAAGCGAGCACTTAAACTATTTCATCTGAACTCAAGGATGTAAAACTTTGAAGGTATTCTCTAGGAAGAAGGGAAAAAAATGATTTCTCTCAACATTGGGTGGTGATGGAGAAGGTAGACTCTACGTACTCTTCGGATGGCTACTGCCGGTAAGCTCGTGTAATAGAGATCTGCATCTAGTGTGAGTCATTGGAGTTTTGACTCCTGCATTGTTGGCCTGTGCTTCGCACAATTTTGCTAACCAAATTGCTGGTAATGTACCCCAAGTTAAACAAGCACTGTGTGTAGGGGAAGGTACCCAAAAAGTCGTATTGTATTTTGGCTAATTCAATTTTAACCTTTAAATTATGTTAATTAAATCCTAAAATTTTATATTTTTCCAATTTGTCCTTTCGAACAATCATGGCCGAAAATTTGCTTACGTGGACATCACTGTCATACGACACATGATAGAAGTTGACGCGAAATTTTTTGAAATCTTTATAAATTTTTTACAAATCAAATTTTATTTTTGTTTTTGTTTTTGTTTTTGTTTTTGTTTTTGTTTTTGTTAAGAGCAACTAGGGGCCCCCGAGGGCTTTGTGGCCCTTGCCTACAGCTGGCAAAGGCTTATAGGGCCTTGCCCTATGGCCAGCCGGGTCGAGCCTCGGCTTGTGGCTGGCAAGGGCCATTTTTAGATGCTTCCTTCTCAAGGTTTTTGGTTGTTTGTTGCCTACACACATGAACTCGATAGGCTCTCGTTGACCTCATCGAGCCATTTCTTGACTAGTCGAGCATCTCCCTTAGTTAGTAGTTAGTCTTAATCTAGTGGTTCTAATTCCCCTTGGAGGAAGAGGGATAGTTAACTACGTAGAAACTTTCCTGGTTAACTAACTAGGCAATAATAATAACTGGTTACCCACCGGCTTGGTGGCCCAGTGGTTGGGCGATTACACGGCTGCAGGTCGAAAGTTCGAGTCTCGACTCGAGCGAATAGGCTCACGTGGAAAGCACGATTCTGGGTGCCAGGTGTCTTACCCGGAGTGCCGTGGTGGTGGGTTCCTGCGGCCCTCCCCGGGGGACTAGTCGGGCTTCACCGCCGAGTGTGAGCGTAAGCTCCCCGGCCACGCGGAACCCCCGGTTACCAAAAAAAAAAAATAATAATAACTGGTTATGTTCATTTGGGAAAAACGTCCAAAAAATTCTAAATATTTTGTATTGGTGTCAATTCAATCATAAAATTTTTACATTTATGTCAATTGAGTCTATTCAATTAATTTTAAAAAAGAATCATTGATGTAGACGTCAATCGTCGTACGTGGCCCTCATCAGCTATGACAAGGCATTTTTAAATATTCTTTTATTTTTAATAAACATTTTTTCTTTACTATATTTTGTGTTTTGGGACATAAGACCGGTGAGCATAACTAGCATTGGCCGAGGGCACCATGGCCCTCTTTCCAAAAACAAAACAAATTTATAAATAGAAAAAACAAAAAAAAAATTACTACATAATTAAAAAAATGTTTAAGAATATTTAAAAAATCCACGTCGGTGCCAACAGTACCAAATAGGACAACCAACGTTTACATCAATGATTTTGAGTCAAAATTAATCGAATGAACTAAATTGGCACAAATACAAAAAATTTAGAACTAATTTGGCACAAATACACAAGGGTTAGGACTGAATTAACACTAATGCAAAAAGTTAAGATGAGTTAAGATAGAGACAAATACGCACGAAATGTGCGGGCATTCAAGCATATGTCAACCAAACCAACTCAAAGAGAAGTTGACATTGTACAATGTGTGTGAAGTGTCCTAAAGGCAATTTTAAGGAAAATCATTAAAAACTTCTAAACGTATTACATATTTGCCAATTCAGTTGTAAATCTGTAACTTTTGCTAATTAAATCCTAAACTTCTTTATGTTTTGTCAATTGCGTTCATTTAACTAATTTTGACTAGAAATCTCTTACGTGGACACCAACCATTATGCGTGCATAATCAGTGCTGATGTGGAGAACACATAATAATGTTTTAATATATTTTATATTTTGTATTTTTCTGTTTTCCTTCTTTATTTTTACTTTTCTTTTTCCCTCTGTCGGTCATCACTAGGCCTTGAGATGGTCGGCAGAGGTCGTTGGTCCCAACTAAGGACAGCCCTTGCTTGGGCAAGGGTCGGCCTCGTTGGCCTAGTGAGGGCCATCTCACCTAGGCTTGTGAGGGTGAGGGTTGCCCTTGCCCGAGGTCGGCAACCTCCACTTGCCATCGACGAGATCCTACATTTGTGATAAATTTATCTCAAACTAATTATTTTGATCACAAAAAATCTCGAATTAGTAGATATGTGACAAATTTATCATCAGTTAATTTTCATCAAATTGGATTAGTACAACAAAAAAACCTCACATTAGTATATCTATGACTAATAGAGGGTAAAAGCCCAAATGTGTATATTCGATAATTGCAACGTGTCATTCAACTTAGCAATTTGATGATAAATTTATTGAAAACTAATGGACGATAAATTTATCACATGTGTGCTAGTTTGAGGTAAATTTATCAAAGGTGCATTAATTTAAGATTTTTAGTGGTAAAAAAAATAGTTTTTGGCAAATTTGTCATAGATACACTAGTTTAAGATTTTTCATAGTATTAATTTTATATTTAATTAGCTACTTGTTAACGGTGATCTTGGTACGGTGAATCAATGTCCGTATATTATATGGAGCAACATTAATATTGTTATAGGTTCACTTGACCATTTGTCGTTAATGTAATATAGATTTGATTAGTTAATCGTTAATGCCGGGTTTTTTACAGTGAATCAAATCACTTGGGTAATTGCTGATCCTGATTTGCTATTGGTCGTTCGAATATTATATGGAGTGGTGTTAATACATTATAGGTTCACTCGACCGTTAGTCGTTACTATAGTATAGATTGGGTTAGTTAGCTATTAAGCGGCACAAAATTTGGCAGGTTGCTCAACATATTAAGCTTTTGGAGGGACAAGATTTTGTCAAACAAGTTATCAGGACACTAATCATGTTGTTCTACCTGTTTTCCCGCTCCACCATCATCCGATGGACGTGATTATGGAAGGGATCGACTTACTTGCGAAGGGGAATAGTCAAATTACATTACATAACGACGTGTTCTTCACCAGCTTAGGCTTCTGGGGAGAAAGCGATCGTCTAAAAGAACTTGTTGGTATCGCACATCGGTAAGTTGCAATCGTCTTGTGCACATTCATATGCATTTTGATTAAAGTGAAAGCTGAGATTCTTTATTCGCTTGAAAGGAAATGAGAACCCCGGAAGGAAAAGCTGAGCAGGAAACATCACGAAATGGAAGCTTGACCCAGCGAGACGCATTCACTCTTTTCTTTATGCAAAACGCCTCAAACACTACTGGGTACCTTCGACACCGTAAACTTCAGATATTGTCCCTCGCCGAGGAACGATTTTTCTTAGAGTTAGATCCACGACCATAATGATTGTTAATAGTGTGCAGCAACGTCTTGAACACCGTCCTGCTGATGCCCATGCGGGCACAAAACCCTTTAATCTCATCCTCCCGGGTGCGGTACCTCGTCGGCCACCCCAGCCTCTTGGAAAAAGCTCGCATCTGGCCGGCCAGTTCGTCCATGAATTCGGATTTGGGCATCATCTTCTGCCGCTGTGCCGGTGCGACCAGCTGGTTCAACCTCTCATCCTCTCCGCTGGTGTTGAGCATCGGCGAGGCTACCTCAAGGTCGAAGCTTTCTTCTGTCGGGGTGATGGTGTTCTGACCACCAGGACTGTAGTTGCCACTGGCTTCGGTCATCCCCAGGTCGAAGATGGTCACCCTCCTGTGATAGTTCCTGTGACAACCACAAGCAGCACAAAGATGGTCAGTGCTAGGGTTCTTTGGGCTGTACTCACTGCAGCCATCCACCATGTATTTGCCCATCCTCGCAGCATGGTTGTGGAGGCACTCATTGTATGTCACTCTCCGCATCTCTCTCTCTCTTTCTCTCATCCTAGAGACTGCAGAGAAGCGAGCGAGACAGGAGTGGTTTTTATAGCCAAAGCAAAGTGAAACGTCGTGAATTTAAGGTTAACTCTACAACATGAGCTATTAATTATACTGCTAATCTCGGCAAACCAAATCAGAAGAGTTAACAATGCAAAATCTCTCCATAATAACTTGCCTACTGAGAAACGGGAAAAGAAGACAAAAATTAGGAAGTCATCATCATTAATTAGGATGCCTTTGAAATTGTCACATGAGAGGATTGGGAAGTATCCATTGAAGTGTTTGCATTAATGTGATTTTTCTTGGATAGTAACTGCATTTTCAAGGATATTTTATGTAAGAATGTTGGTAGACGATATGATCTTGAACTCTCGGTATTAAAATGTAATCGATTTGATAATTATAAAAGAAAAAAAAACTACTAACACTTAGTAATTGAAATTTGTTTTTTTTTTTTTGCTTTACTCTTGTTTTATGGGAAAATTACCAAATAATTCCTAAACCTATGGTAATTGTACCAGTTCAATCTTAATTTTTTTTTATCAATTTAGGCTTAAATCTTTTGCAATTATGCAAATTCAATCCATCCCGCCAATTTTGGCCAACCGGACATAATATTTTCATTTTTTGGAATTTTTATTTTCTTTTCATTTTTTCCTTCCCTCTTCTTCTTCTTCCTCTTGCTAGCGATTAGCTAGAGACAACAACCAGTGAGGTGGACCTCACTAGCCTCATAAAAAGCTTGCCCCTACCAACCACTAGCATGTGTGAGCCTCGTCATCGCTAGGTGAGGCGAGGCGAGGCTGACCTTGCTCGAAGATGGCGAGACTTGCCATTGGTCGGTGGGGGTGAACTTAGGTTGAGGTTATTGTCTTTGGCTAGCAACTAGCTAGAGAAAGAAGAAGAAGAGGGAAGAAAATAAAGAGAGAAAAATGAAAGAAGAAAATGAAAAATATAATATAATAACCAAAAACTTAAAAAAATTACAAAAAAAAGAGAGATAGTAAAATATGATGTCCTTAGCCTGCCAATATTAGCCATGTTGACTAAATTTTTTAATTGCAAAATATTTAGAATTGAATCAGCAAAAAAAAAAATTTGACTGAATTGACACAATTACAATAGATTTATGACTTTTTGATAATTTTCACCAGGTTTAATTATAGAAAATGATGCCACTATGAGTAAGATTTTTTTTGTTTGAGAAGAAATGTGATTATATATTAAATGTGATTTATCGCATGTTGCTAAATCAAATAAGAATTCCCTTGAGTTAATTATAATTCTGCTATCAATCTACTAACTACTAACAAATTCAACGACCAATAAGACTGACCTAACCTGTGCTAAGGAATCAAGTGAAATCCCACCGATAATAATGGTAATTGTCTTGATAAAAAGGGAAAACAACACACGGGTAGGGATCGTTGGTAATCATCATAATAAAAGGGCCAAATGATTGAAAAAAATAGATGGCATTAAGGATGGTCCGTTGCGTCAAGATAATTCCATCCTAGCCTACCCAATTTTGAAGGATGCAAAAGTCGGTTTAATTCAGCTTTACGGTAGGAAGTAGAGATTCTAAATAGTAAGATCTTACTCCCAAGGATATAAGATATTATTAAACTTGGGGGATTAATTAAACCTCGTTTTAGATAGATTCCAAGCTCTAAATATATCGTAGATTGACATTAACATCGTTAAGAGTTCACTTGACTGTTAGTCCTTAATGTGATATATATTTGATTAGTTAGTCAATAATGTTGATCTTAGTACGATGAATCAATGTTCATATATAATATCGAGTGATGTTAACATCGTTATGAGTTCATTTGACTGTTAATTGTTAACGGAACATAGATTTGATTAGTTAGTCATTCATGTTGAGGTATGGTGAATCAAATCGCTTCGGTAATTACCAGCCCTAATCTATCGTTGGCCATTCAAATATTACATGTAGTGACATTAATATCGTTATGGTTCACTTGACAGTTAGTCGTTAATTTAGTATAAATTCGATTAGTTAGCTATTAAGCGGCACAAAATTTGGCATGTTCCCTAACATGTTAAGCTTTTGGAGGAACAAGATTTGTCTGATATGGAATTAGAACTCTGATCACGGGTTATGAATCGTGGCACCTTTCTCTGAGTTTTATCTCCTTCTCCTTCATGTTGTTTTATCTGTCTTCTCGTTCCACGATCATCTAGCGGATGGGATTATGGAGCGGATCGACTCACTTGAGAAGGGGAATAATCAAGTTATATTTCGTTAGTGTAACGACACGGCCTTTGCCAGTTTAAGCTTCCGAGCGAGAGCGATAGCCTGCAAAAAATTATTGGGATCGCACATCGGTAAGTTGCGATCGTCTTGCACACATTCACATGCATTAGATTTAAGGAAAAGCTGAGATTCTTCATTCGCTTGAAAGGAAATGAGGATACTAGAAGGAGAAAGTGAGCAGGAAACATCACGAAATGGAAAATTACGATCAACTGAAGCTTGACCCAGCGAGACGCATTTACTCTTTTCTACATGCAAAACGCCTCAAATCCTACTGGGTATCGGCAGCGCTTTCGGCATTGTAAACTTCAGATCCTGTCCTTAGTCGAGGAACGATTTTTCTTAGAGCTAGATCCACGACCATAATACTTCTTGTCATTGTGCAGCCACGTCTCGAACACCATCCTGCTGGTACCCATGTTGGCATAAAATTTTAGAGTTTTTCTAATGTTGGCTCATATTAATTGAGATTGTAATTATCATTTTATAGGATTAATTTACTGTCTACAGAGTTAGTTTAATAAAGAATGGATTAAGGATTCTTAATTGGACTGAATATGAGTCTGGCTATTGTGAACTGAGTTTAGCCCAGCCCATGATGAGAGTGCCTGGCTAGAACTCTATCAATAGAGCTAGGGCCCCTCTCTAACCCTAATTTTTCTCATTTTTCACCTTCATAAGCCACCACCATCTTCTCATAAGGTTAGAGAGGAGAGATAGAGAGGCGGTCTCATCAATGCCAAGTAGTCGGAGGGCCATAGAGGGAAAGAGCTCGAGCGTTGGATCATTAGAATTTTGCATTGAAGAATGATGGATTCTAAATTATTTGTGCATATCTCTTTCCTTCTTGGTACGATGTTGTTTTATTTCTGATCTTCAACTACGGCAATCCTTGGGAGTCGTTTACGACGACAGACGGCCATTTTGGACAGCCAACACAAAACTGTATGATCTCATCGTCTCGCGTGCAGTCCCTCCACGACCACCCCAGCATCTCGGAAAAAGCTCGCATCTGGTCGACAGGCTTGTCTGTGAATTTGGATTTGGGCCTCTTCATATCCTCCAGCGCTGCGACCAGCTGGTTCAGTCTCTCTGCCTTTCGGGGTGATCATGTTCTGGCCACCAGGACTATAGTTGCCTCTGGCTTCGGTCTTCTCAAGGTCGATTATGGTCACCTTCCTGTGATAGTTCCTGTGACAACCACAAGCAGCACAAAGGGGGTCAGTGTTAGGGTTCTTTGGGCGGTACTCACTGCAGCCATCCACCATTTATTTGCCCATCCTCGCAGCCTAGTTGTGGAGGCACTCATCGTATGTCAGTCTCTGCATCTCTCTCTCTCTCTCTCTCTCTCTGACCCTAGAGATTGCAGAGAAGTGCGCAAGACAGGAATGTATTTTATAGCCAAAGCAAAGTGAAATGTCATAAATTTAAGGTCAACTCTACAACATGAGCTATTGATTATGCTGCTAATATTGGCAAACAAAATCAGAAAAGTTAACAATGCAGAATCTCTCCCTATAATCAACTTTTTTGCATGCAAGAGAGGAGAAACAGAAAGAAGGAATATTTTTTTTTTATAAAAGATCTTTATACATAACTCATCCCACTTCCCTCTCCATAAGGATAGTGGAATTCGAGAAGCAGTGTAATAATCTAATGGTACAATGTCAACCATAAGTATTATGAATGACAAAAAATATTTAGAAATAATGACGAGACCCACCTATGATCTTATACCTAGCATTCCGCCATTATACTACCATACTGTCTTGCTAGCCTAACCCATCCATAATAACTTGCGTAGTGAGAAACGGGGGGAAAAAGACAAAAATTAGGAGGTCATCATCATTAATTAGGATGCCTTTGAAAGTGTCATAAGAGTGGATTCAGTATCCGTTAAAGTATTTGCATTAATGTGATTTCCTTAGACCGTAGCTGCAAGTTTCAATGATATTTTATGTATGTTAATAAATGATGGTTTGTTGAACTCTCAATATCAAAATGTAATCATTTTGACTATTGTAGAAGAAAGAAAGAAGAAACACTATTAACACTTAGTAATTGAATTTGGTATTTTTTTTTTGTTTTACTCTGGTTTAATTATGGAAAATCGTGCCACTAGAAAAAAAATTTTGTTCTTTCGGAAAACAACTAAAATGTGATTAATCAAATGTTGCTCAATCAAATAATAATCCAATTGAGTCAATTCTCAAAATGTATAATTATACTATCGATTTGGTAACTACTAACGAATTTTAATGGTTGATAAGGCAAACCTAAACCACACTAACGACTAACAGATAATGTAAAATCCTATCGATAATAATGGTAACCATCTTGATAAGAGGGGCAAACGACAAACGGACAACAACCGTTGGTAACCATCTTAATAAAAACACAAAATGTTTAAATAAATAGCAGGCATTGAGGATGGTTTGCTGGGTTAAGATAATTCCATTTTTAGCTACACCAAGTTTGAAGGATGCAAAAGTCAGATTTAATTCAGCTTCACCATGGGAATTTGAGATTCTAAAGAGCAAAGATCTTACTCCCAAGTGTGTAAGATACGATTAAACTTCGGGGACTAATTAAACCTCATGTCAGATTTCAGGCTCTAAACATAGTTTCTGAACTATCTAAACCCTAAATGGATGGCTCCATATGTTTGCTCCGATGTGTGTACCTGCACAATCTCAACACTAGTAACAACTAGCCAAGTCCTTTGATTGCCTAATTCAATGTCGGTTGTTATGGTTTCACTTGACTATTAGTCGTTAATGTAGTATAGATTTGATTAGTGGGTCGTTAATGATCTTGGTATGGTAAATAAAATGCTTGAGTAATTACTGACCCTAATTTGGTATTGGTCGTTCGTATATTATACGGAGTTACGTTAATATTGTTATGGGTTCAGTTGACTGTTAATCTTATTGTTTAATTAGTTAGTCATGATATTGGTATGGTAAATCAAATTGCTCTAGCAATTACCATACCTAATTTGATGATGTCCATTCGTACATCATATAGAGTGACATTAATATCTTTATGGATTCACTTAACTGTTAGCCGTTAACATAATATAGATTCGATTAGTCAGTTATTAAGCAGTACAAATTTTGACAGGCCTCCTAACATATCGAGTTTTCAGAAGAATAATATTTGTATCACAAGGTATCCTAAAACAGATCGTGAATTATAAATCGTGGCACTTTCTCTGAGTTTTATCTCGTGCTTGTTCTTCATGTTGTTCTACCTGTTTTCTCGTTCCACGATCGTGGACGTGATTATGGAAGGGGTCGACTTACTTGCGAGGGGAAATAGTTAAGTTAGGTTTCGTATGTATAACGACGCATTCTTCACCAGTTTAAGCTTCTGGGCAAAAGCAATACATTCACATACATTTCATTGAAGGAAAAGCTGAGCAGGAACATCACAAAATAGAAAATTACGATAAAACTGAGGCTGGACCCAGCGAGACGCATTCCCTCTTTTCTACATGCAAAACGCCTCAAATTCTACTGGGTATCCCCAAGGCTTTCGACGCTGTAAACTTTAGATGTTGTCCCTCGTCGAGGAACGATTTTTCTTAGAGCTAGATCCATGACCATAATGCTTTTTGTTGTTGTGCAGCCACGTCTTGAACACCGTCCCGCTGATGCCCATGTTGGCACAAAACTCTTTAATCTCCGCTGCCCGGGTGCGGTCCCTCGTCGACCACCCCAGCCTCTCGGAAAAAGTTCGCATCTGGTCGACCTGCTCGTTTGTGAATTTGGATTTGCGCCGCCTCTGCTTCTTCTCCAGCTGTGCCGGTGCAACCAGCTGGTTTAACCTCTCCTCCTCTCCGCCGGCATTGAGCATCTGCAGGGCTACCTCGAGGCCAAAGCTCTCTTCGTTCGGGGTGATCATGTTCTGACCACCAGGACTGTATTTGCCACTGGCTTCAGTCATCTCAAGGTCGATTATGGTCACCTTCCTGTGATAGTTCCTGTGACAACCACAAGCAGCACAAAGAAGGTCAGTGCTATGGCTCTTTGGGCTATACTCACTGCAGCCATCCACCATGTATTTGCCCATCCTCGCAGCATGGTTGTGGAGGCACTCATTGTACGTTACTCTCTGCATCTCTCTCTCTCTCTCTCTCTCTCTCTGATCCTAGAGACTGAAGAGAAGTGAACGAGACAGGAGTGGTTTTTATAGCCGAAGCAAAAGGGACATGTCATAAACTTAAGGTCAACTCTACAACATGAGCTATAAAAACAAAATCTCTCCATAATAACTTGTTTAGCGAGAAACGGGAAAAAAAAAGGACAAAAATTAGGAGGTCATCATCATTATCATTAATTAGGTTGCCTTTGAAATCGTCACAAGACAGGATTCGGAAGTATCTGGTTAAGTGTTCGCATTAATGTGATTTTGTCTTAGACCATAACCGTAAGTTTCAACAATATTTGATGTAAGTACATTGGTAGATATATGATGTTGAACTCTTGATATCAAAATGTAATCGTTTCCGTAACTTTTTTCTTAATAAGAACTCTATTTTCACTTGACAATTGAAATTTGTGTTATTAATTTTTTTTTTCACTTTACTCCGGTTTAATTATAGAAAATGGTGCCACTAGAGTAAGATTTTGTTCTTTCAAAATGTGTTTATACTTGAAATGTGGTTAATAACATGTTGCTCAATCAAATAATAACTCACTTAAGTTGATTCTAGAAATGCATAATTACGCTATCCATGTGGTAACTAGAAAACGAATTCAGCGGCTAATGAGGCAAACCTAAACTGCGCTAACGGCCAACGGGTTAAGTGAAATCCTACCTATGATAACGGTAATTATCATGATAAAAACGACAAACGAAAAACGGGTAGCGATCATTCTTAATAAAAAGGGCAAATGATTAAACAAATAGCAGGCATTAAAGACGGTTCGCCGCGTCAAGACAATTCAGTTTTTAGCCTTGCCAATTTTGAAGGATGCGAAAGTCGGTTTAATCCACCTTACTCCCAAGGGTATAAGATATGACTGAACTTCGGAGATTAATTGAACTCATTTTAGATAGATTTCAGTCTCTAAATATAGTTTCTGAGCTATCCAAACCCTAAATGAATTGCTATTATGTTCTGCTCCGGATGTGTCTAGCTGCGCAATGCTCAACACTAGTAGCAACTAGCCAAGTCTTTTGATCAAAAGTTTTAAAACCGAAAGCATAGTTAAGAGAGTCTTCGTAGTATCTGATTCTGTAGTTAATGAAAATCGGACCCTTACTACAACTTCCTTTAACGTCATCCCTATTAACTATCGAAAAATCCCACAGTCAAATCGAATCCGATATGGTTTTTTGGCATTGTTTCTCTAACTCCCCTACAAGTTTCCACATCATTCATTGTTCTGTCGAAAGCTTAGCTTCAGTTTATCGGCAGCACACGGTTTTACGTCTGTCGTGATAGTATACATGAACAGTGAACACAACCTTCGTATCACGATTAAGTGCAGAACTCGACATATTGTGTGGGTTGTACCTAACTTATCACTGGGAACAACAAATGATAAGTTGTGTTTGTTAACTAAACTTCATCTAAAACGGAGTTGGATACGCGAGGTCGGGACTGAGCCGAAAGCTGGTCATGTTAGGAGAAAAATCCAATGTGGTTGGGTATTGGTTGTGTCTATGGAGAGTTTTCTGTTAGCAGCGCCGCTTCGCCGGAGAGCTGAGATTTCTCTGGCGAATCGCCGACAACCCCGCGAGGAAATTTCGTTCCCTATTGCTTTACGGTTCTACAGCCTTGCAAAGTGAGAGCTGGCTGCAGAGGCACCGGCTAGCGATCCGCCCAACTCAGGCTCCATTTATTTGAACATTCGGCAATCTTTCTGCTTCAACTTTGTGTTGAAAGTGTGGTTCATCGAATAAGATTTCATTAGAGGATCGAAGTCAGTCTAAGGCGTAAAAGGGATTTTGGTGATAATTCCGTTCGGCGACGTTTGAGGCATGTTTCGGTCGTTTTAATTACTATTAGACATGATATCGATTGGCTGCGTAATCTTTTGAAGAGTTAGATGGTGCTCTGCTTGTTGTTTTGGAATAACTGCATAATTTGAGACATGCAATTTTATATAATCTGAAAAGTCATGAAATTACTATTCGCAAATTGTAACTATCAAAACATCATTATCGCACTTGATGTAATTCTTTGAAACAATGACAGTACTACAAGCCCTTCTTTGAAACAAACTTCAGTTTAGATCATTATTTAAAAAAAATAAGGATGTTTCATTCGAGCTCTTATATGGAATTTTTCCTTTTTTTTTTTTTGAAATCATCTTTGAGAAGTTTTTGTGTATCTATGAAACAAGGTTGTGGCACATGAGTGACGAATTTTAAGATTGCGAATTTTTGCACTTGAGGCTTGGTATTTAGTTAGAACCTGTGACTACGTCGTGAAGCGACTATGGATTACAATTTCTTACTCTAAAAGTCTACAAAATGCTGCGAACCATTGTACTTTTGTGTTACGTGATTATTTCGAATGTGATGCAAATGAAATAATTCTGTTGATTCTGAATTACCTTTTGAATTATACGTGCATTACTATGGAAATTGAAACTTTCATATTGATTGAAATTGGAGATTGTGGAGACAGAGCAGAGTTAGCCGTCTTTGGATTATGTGCTGCTCGGCTCGCCCTTGCCCCGTCACGGGCTTAATGCGGCATTTCCACGCTTTGGATATGGTTAAGAACTTGGCAGTCGATAGTCTAACCAGATCGATCAAACAGCCATTTCAAGATAGCATTTTGAAACAGGGTTTAGTTATTCCAATTAATTTCTGCCGGAAAGCACTGACACGGCAGTCTAGTCAATGCCAACCGTACTACATGGTGCAGGTGCTACATGGCCCTAGCCAAATCTAGTGAGTGCTGCCCTTACCTGAGGCCAAGAACCACCACTAGCCATTGACAAGGCCTAGCAATGGCCGGTAAAAATGAAAAGAAGAAAAAAAGAAAATGAAAGTGAAAAAAAAAAAAGAAAGAAGAACAAATATTCAAGAAGTCAAAAAAGATTGCAAATATTGTCCATGTCGACCGTGTCACATAGGACAACCAGCAGTTACTAAATTGCCACTTTAACGATTTACAGCCAAATTTGGCAAATTGTTAAAAGATTTATGGTAAAATTGACTTTTCATCTAAAAATTTAATGCTAAATTGTCACAATTGTTAGATTTAAGACTGAATTGGCGACAATACATATAGGTTTAGGATTTTTTGAAAAGAAAAGGAAAGAAAAAATATTCAAGAAGTTAAAAATAAATTGCAAAAATCGTCGTAGGACGGCCAATGCTAACTAAACCGCCATGTTAACGATTTCCGACCAAAATTAGCTAGAATTAATAAATTAGCAAATTGTTAAAAGACTTATAATTAAATTGACAATCATAAAAAAGTTTAGGAGTAAATTAACACAATCATTATGTTTATGATTGAATTGGCCACGGTTTAAATAGGATTGACAATTTTTTGGGACAAATTATAACTTGTAAAATGCATTCGAGGCACTTCACGTTAAATCGATCTCTTGAACGTTCCCTCATCCATATGATTTTTTTCTTGTAAACCGTAGGACCCAAGACTTTTTTTTTTTTTTCTCTTCTTTGGTGTGGGGATAATTTGCTTTCGCAGACAAATTAGTTTCAATTCTTGTCCATATTTGCACATCGTCCATGTATACAGGGGAGGCAATGGATGTGTTGATTATTTGGCTTGTATCTATCTAACTCATTTCCCGGAACCGTGGACGTTAAGCTCTTATCCCTGGAAAAAATAGGCGGTCGCGTCATTGATGACTATCTTCAAACAAATGAAATCCTTCTCCTCCTTACTGTTTTGCCCTGGATTGCCATCATCATCAGCCACATAATGCCGTCGCAATTCACGACTGCAGCATGCCGGACGACCGACCTTAAGACTGCCTTGTGCTTGATGCTGTGGCCGAGCTTCTCAATATGTTGCAAATTTTAATTCTCTGTTCATAATGCAACCTGATATGATTGGTCACTATTAGAAGGCAGTGCAACTAGACCTTACTCATGAATCATCTAAATGAAAACAGAACAAACAGAGAGCGGGACATGAATGGTCTACCGATTTGAGATCTAAGAACGTGTGCGCTTCAGAATATTCATGTTTCTTCGGCAAACTTCCGCGAAACACAGATATAAGTCATGTCCATTCGCAAAACACAACAAGACGAAGAGACTGTACTCTCCATCCTGAGTCTCATTTTCACTTTCAAGATGCACATATTGTAAACCTCTAGAGAAAATTGGCAGAGAAAAGGGCTATCCTTACGCCAATGGTACACGTATTGGTTACAATTACAGAGGAAGAATAATCATTCTACTAAGGAAATGAACAAGGCGACGCCCATACCCATTACTAGTGAAGTTACCTGAACTAATGTACTTTTCAACGTTACATGCCCACTGCCATTCATTTCCGCGAGTACTCCAGCTACTGCAATGTATATAAAACCACCGGCCGTGAACCCCTGGAAAGATGGAGAAACTTCAGACAAATGCGCCAAACATGAATTCTATAAACATCGTTAAATTTATTCTACCTCAATCAATGATGACTGCCCTGGCTCTTGTCCCCAAAGTAAAGCCTACAGCAACAGCAGCAAAAGGTTTGATGCACAGGTCGAGGACATTAAGAACAGGTTCTTAGCAGTGTCAAAGTTCATTTGCTTACCAGTGTAGTTCCTCCTAAAGCAACCAGGGCAGAGAGAAAATTGAAGAAGAGGGCTTTTGATACACTAAAACCTGATCTTACTAAAATTCCAAAATCACCAACCTGCACAGGAGCATAACCAATGGGCAAGCCTATTTCAATGAGTTGATTTCCTGAACAATCAAAGTACATATCTCTGCAATGCTCTATTACATGCTATGAGAGTAAGCTAAAAAAAATACTCTCTGAGAAAGAGAAGCAGCAGATTCCACCCACATGGAATTTTAATCTTAATATTATCGAGCATAATAGAAAAAAGCAGTAGGTGCACTTTTTACTAGGTCCGAGTAATCTTATATCAATGGTATATGTTTTACTGAGGAAAACTAAAATCATGAAGCTGACTACCGGTATAATTTTAGCATCACAGTTGGCTGCCTCTATTATTATGAACAGAATAACGACATTAAAGTGCAATGACCGTATTCTTTTAATGCATCATTATGTATCGCCTGCAAGGACATAGTCCCATCAGTTGAATCATTGGAAAACATTTAGTTTTGTGTCTCCAAAGGATAAACAAGGACATTGATGCAAGAATCATGTGCTCAGTCATTAGGAAGAAAACACTGCATCTTAATGTGAGCTTCAAATCACCATGATGCGTCCTTGCATTAGTTGAAGGAAATACAAACCTCTTGAGGAAGCTCATGAGCAAGCAAAAACAGAGTTCTGGACCATCCACCAACAGAACCGTAGAGAAGGAAGGCACTTCCTAAGGCCATTCCATCAGTGAAATTGTGCTACAAAAGTCAATCTTGATCAGATCAAGCTAAACTATCCCTGCACAAGAAGCTGAAAGTCTTATTGAAGATAGACACTTTGTTTTATAATATATCTATACTTACAACACCATCGGAGAAGAGGTTAAGATAACCAAAGACAAGATTCGAAGGTGATTGGACTGAATCTTTTTCCTTCAACGATATTTGAGCATTGGAGAGGTCATCCACCATATTTTCATCTGGTTTACCATCTGCCACAGAAGCTATAACTTTTCTCTGCAAAAAGCCAAAAATGACAGCAAGATAAATAACAGGATGTCTTATACCATAAAGTCGGGATTTCACTGTCGTGATATTGCATAGAAGAACGGGCTTTTAACAGCCAGAATGATGCAGAGTCAATTATGCACGCTGACATGCATTATCAACCAATCATCTCTAGATCCTACTGGATCGACTTAAGTGGTGCATTTTATGCTTCACAATGCATAATGATACTTGAGATTAGCTTACCTTCCGAAGAGATTCATGTTGACCCATATTATCTCCATCCAAATTATCATCGGAAACTTTCTCAACCTTTTCCCCTTCACTTTTTCCATCTGACAACTCCGAGTGCAACTTGTCATCTGAATCTTTTTCATCATTCAGCTTTTTACTAGTCTTATGATGATGGTGATGATGTCCATGATTGAATACATTCATCCCTCGAGACTTTTCCTCAACATACCTTACAAGCTTCTCTACAAGAAGAAAAAGCACAATTCCACCTGCGAGTACATAATGGTTATAATGTGTGAATCTCCCTTGTGTTTCACTTCAAATAAATCAGAAGGACAAAAGGGGAATCATCAATCGCAATGAGAATGAAGCACATAAACAATGCAAAAGACAGATTATTAAGCTCTATGAAAGGTCAGAATGCAAGACTAGTAATTTCCAATTATGAACAGTCAAGTATGCCTAAAACAAACATATCTTGGTAAAGGAAAGAGAGACTCCACATGAATACCAATACAGTTTATGACAAAGGAGAAAGACGAATTTGCTCTTTGCTCAGTATTTATCCTGCTTGTTAATCAGGCAATGAATACAAGGAAGAGGTTCGAGTGTCAGCCCCTTTGGAGGCGTTGGTAAAGCCCTAATCCAGGAGTTTACATTGGGAAGCTTCCTTTTGAGTATTCTAGGGTGTTGGTTCATTAAACATCTTCAAGTCACCTTAGATAGTACCAGAAGAATATAGCATACCATCACACATTACATTTGTTTATGGAAAGTTAAAGTGATATTTCTTTTAAACCAATTGATAACACAACACCCTTTCTCATGAATCAAATTTATAAGAAACAACTAGACCACTGAGAAGTGAGAACATGTTGCCTCCGCTCAGTGTTGATGATGTCAAGGTTTCATCAGGAGGTAGCATGTGTGGAAGTAGTTGAAGTTGTTATCGGGAAAACATGCGCATAAGCGCGTGCAAAAGCATGCAGAGGGAGGGAGGGAGGGAGGGAGGGAGGAGGAGGAGGAGGAGAATGATTACCCAGAATGGACATTCCAACAGAGAGATCCTTCAAACTGTGATGATGCTCATGTCCAGAATGAGGAAGATGAGAAAGGTCTACACTGTGATCATCTGAATGCGAGTGCCCACCCCCTGAATGAATAACCTAAATAATGTTACTTCTATCTAAAAAAGACCAAGATTTGACATATTTGAATCAACAGTGTATAAAGCTTTTCACCATCAGACTATACAATTAGCATTTGCAAATACAAAATAGCAACCTGAATAACAGCAACAGTAACACAACTAAGCTTTATCCAACCATACTGAACCCCAACTCCCAAACAAAATTCCATTGCCACAAGAAAGCTATAGAATTCATATACAAACCATTTAGTGCAGATATTAAAATTGGCATGGATTTCCACAAAAACAAATCCCACGAAAGTGTCTATATTCACATACATATTCAGCTCCTTTGCGAGTATTTCAATAGAATCTATCAACGCAACAAATTTGAAGTTAAGCCACTATGTGCAACAAGCATACGGAATCCAATAATTAAAAGCAAAAACCCAACCAAATGCTCATTCAATGGAGCTATAATTTTCAACTCGGATGAAGCTCTAGTTAAGTGAGTATCAAAATATAAAGCATCTCATGAGTATCAAAATATACCAAAAGCGTGTGGAAGCTGGTGCAGAAAAGCATCTCCTAACATTGCACCTGCCTGAAAAAACAATGAATTAGAACGAACACAATCGCAGATTTCATGGGAAACAAGTGCGGTCTGAGCTAGTTCATCTATGATAAAGCGCCTCAATATGAGTTTGATCATCAATATAGCAACTTACCAATTTGACAACTTTTTCGCTGATAATGCTGGTAAATAAAATTGTAGAAGATCAACTTGATCCAAGTAAAACAACAGAAGAACTAAAAAAGCTGGGGATCAATTTAACATCTCAACTGTGTAAATAAGAAAATCTCCTTAGAAAATCACTCGTCAAAACTAGTACATTCAAATTTGTATAGAATCTGTACATTCTAGCCAAAACTTAACGCTTAAAGCACTCTAAAAAGGGAGGATTGTGAGAGCTCATGGTAGGATTTGCAATGTATTGAGAAACAACAGGGGACCTCACATGAAAGCCTTTTTGATCTCTCACACCCAAGTATCAGCAATGATGACAAGTTTGTTACGGAGTCTTTTAAAGTTTATACCTTGTATAAACAGTTACACATGCAATCACTGGAAATCAATTACTAGGAAGCGATAAGACACGCACATCAATATCATGTGGTGAAGAACAAAAGCTCCTTGAACAACTTTGATGAAGATTATTATCAGAAATGAAAATTAAACAAGGTGCCCCCTAGTAATTAAAATGCACTGAGTTTTAGTACTTAATGCACATATTGTACCATCGAAAGTCTAAATCCAATTGTAATGGAGTGGGCTCGGATTATCTTAATTCTTACCCCAAATAATGCCAATGAATCAACAACTGCCTTAGACGGCTTCCCTTGCACTGCAATTACATGGAAGATTCAATCTTCAATCAGCACTAACCTTTTTATAGAACTTTTTCGTTGGAGTAAAATGCCAGAACAAAGACCAAGGCAGTTTGAAATTAGCACACAATCAATGTGTCGAGAACGTGAAAGGCACTAGGATATGCGCAACTACGATTGAGCAACTTACCAAACAATAGGGGCAATATGATCAAACAAATAAGCGAAGCCATGCTAACCAACAATGAGCAGCCTAACGCACAAACCCATAGACCTATAAAAAAAGAAGTTCACCAATTGTTAGAATCACATGGATGGTTCCACTACTAATGACCTATAAAGACATGCTGTCAATTTCCACATTGCAAAGAGCTCATTTCATGCTTTTTCATGTCAAATTAGTCCTAACCATAGAATTACATCAACGCTGCATTCATTCTATATACAAAATCCAGAATGCAGAAGGCTCAATGAGACCATGGACAGCAATAAAATCACTATCTCCAACCAATTGCTAAATCCTCCTCTCAATTTTCAGGAAAACCTACACCAGTTACCATCACATTCCAACGACTCTACAATAATCAAAGCATTCGCCATCCTATGCCGCCAGAACTTTTCATCATTTAGCAATACAATCCAATCTATTCAGTTTGATGCATAACAGCAGACGCAATACAAATCACCAATGAAACAAAGGGCGAGAACAATTGCCTTCCCAAGAAGGTGACAGAATACAACAAATTACCTAGACCAGAGAGATCCGATTCGCCAGACTGCCCATCCACGTGATGATGGTGGTGGTGGTGGTGGTGGTGGTCATGGTCATGGTCATGGTCATGACCATACTGGTGACCAAATCCATAGAGCTTCAGGTCCTCTTCCTCAGCCAACTCCTCGGGCAGCTTCAACTTCCCACCTTTCTCTTCATGGTGATGGCCATGATGACGATGATGATGATGGCCCTCCTCATGGCCGTGGTCGTGATCCCCACAACTGTGCACCTGCGTTGCAGGGGTAGAAAACCCAGAATGGGAAAAGCTCCCCTCGTGCCCCAAACACAGATCCAAGCACAGGACGCAAATGACCGCGAACAGCAACGTCGCGAAACCGCTCAGCCTGCACAATCCCATGCTTGGATTCAAATGAAACCCGAACTGGGTCCTGACGTTCTTGAATGGGGCTTTAGACTTGAGCTGAAACGGATTCGTGGGTTGAATGCGGTTTCTCTTGCGGCTTTATGTGGAGCGGCGTTTGCAGGTGCCTTCGATGGTGATGATGCAGACGATGGCTAAGAACAGGACGATGATGGCGATTATGATGCCGAATGTCACCACTCCCATGGCGTCTTCGTCGGTATGGTGACAATAAATACGGGAATTTTCATGCGCGTCGAGTGTTTGGGAGCAGATTCATTCTTGTAATCATAAAAAAAAAAATTGGATCTTTCCAGACGAAATGCTTCTCTTTCTTAGAGACAATCTTGGGTAGTTCAATGCTTCAGTGGGAGTGTTTTCTTCCCCTTTCTTTTGGATTTAATCATTTACAGCACTCCTTTTTTCTGGTCATACAGTTCTTCTTTTTTCAGTACTTCAGTGGGAGCAGCAGAAGAGCTACAAGCCATGTTTCGGGATCAATCTAACAATCGAATCTAATTTGATTAACATAGATGCTCTTTTATTTTAAGATAACTATCAAGAGGTGTACTATGTATAACATTACTCCTTTTCGTTGAGAAAGTTTAAAGGGATCCCGACTTTATTCCTTAGAGTCTTGGAATAAAGCAATAATTGCATAAATGATTCATGAACTTTAATCAATATGGGTCTTTGAATTTTAGTTTGTTCGGTGTGTTCACCGAACTTTGTTCTAATGTGCAAAACAGTTCTTGAAATTTTTTAATTTACTCAATATAGTTTGTAGACTTTTTGTACATGTACAGTGTAATCCCTAAATTATATGGAACATCAGCATTGTCCTTAGACTTGAATTGAACATGTGCCAAAAGTTCATGAATCACATTGAACAAATTAAAATTCATGGACCGCGTTGCATATTAGGACAAAGTTTAGTTAGGGACCACACCGATCAAAGTCCATGAATCATTTTTTATTTTCGAACTATACCACCGTCTTGCTGCGTGGCAACATAAATTGCAAAATGAAAATGTGAACAAAATCTACACAAAAGTTCTAAAGTAATACTATGTTACAATTGAATATTTGGATTACAAAGGTTAATTATCTATTCTCGATGAAAAAACCAAAAAGCTGGGTCTAGCCTGAACTGACCATGATCAAACCAAATTAGTCCGATCCAAGCATCTTTTTGAACGATCATGCCTATTGTATTTGGGCTGGGTTTCTTCGGGCTAGGCATATAAATGACTCATAGGTCGGCACATGTTCTCCCTTAGTGTCACATGACGAGCCTAGGAGCAAGTACTTTTTAAACTCCGGTCATTAATAAATCCTCGTAGAGTTACATCGACATCTTCAAACATATTATTAGGTGCGGATTGCTATGACGCATGCGTTATAAAAGCTTAAGCTTATGACCCCGAATCAAAATTCAAATCCTTTTCACAAAATAATGTGCTAAAAATTCTTCAAAATGGGAAGAAAAGAAAGAACTCATAATTCAAAAGAAGAAGGAAAAGAAAGAAGGGAGTGCAAAAAAGGGAGAGGAGCTGAAACAAAAAGGTCGCAGGTGTCTGAAAGATTCGTTCCCTCCATAGTGGGAAACGTCGTCCGTCCGGTTTCTTGATCAAGTTCCGTCCTTTTGGTCCCCATTCCCGACCCAGATCGACCCTTTAAGCTTCTACCCACTGAACTTCTCTCCAGGCACACGACCTCTGGCTATGGCGGCTCGCGTGTTGACGGTCGCGCAGGACGGAACCGGGGACTTCTGCTCGGTGCAGGAGGCGATAGACGTGGTGGCGCTCGGCAACACTTGCCGCACCGTCATCCGGGTGTCGCCGGGCGTCTACAAGCAGCCCGTGTACGTGCCCAAGACCAAGAACTTCATCACCCTCGCCGGGCTCAGGCCCGAGGACACCGTCCTCACTTGGCACAACACCGCCTCCAAAATCGATCATCGCCAGGTAACGCGCGGCCTCCATTATCTGTCTGTGTGAATTTTCGGAGCTGCCGTGGAGACCCTTGATTGCGACTTGATGCTTGGAAGCTCGACATTGTCTTCTTCAGGCGTCTCGCTTGATTGGGACGGGGACGTTTGGGTGTGGGAGCACGATCGTGGAAGGGGAAGATTTCATTGCTGAGAACATCACTTTTGAGAATTCGGCTCCTAAGGTAATGAGGTGAACTTGTTGGTATTTTTCTTGGATGGACCCAACAAATGTTTGATAGAATGAGAGCAGAGAGAGAAGGGGAAGGAGAGAGAGAAGAAGGGCAGAAAAGATAGGTAGAGAGAAGAATAGAAGGGATTGTAACTCCATTTATTTCTTGGATTCTTAAACTTGTCAAGTAGAGTTTGTGGAACATTTCTCTTGGTCACAGAGTTCTCTCTCACATTACTGTAAGTTACTGACAGGACACCTTATAACTAACAAATGACTCTCTCGCTTGAGAACTTAGCTACTAAGAGTGCTCAGCTTCTCCTTACAATGGTGGACAGCAACTCCGACCTGGGCAAACCTGGAATGTCAGGCATTGGTTAGGATTAGAGGTGGGAGTAAGTGTAGTGGAATGGTTGGTGGCAGTTCCTGCTTCTAAGCATGGATTGTGTTAGTAAAGCTGGACTTTGGCTTGTTCCAATGCTTAAGGGAATTAAACCTCACCATGTGACTCAGACTCTTCCTCAGGCCACAAATGAAGGTGGAAATGAAGTTGGTTTTAGGTGAGCCAGAACTTTTTTGGAGCATCATTACCTCAATTACTCGAACTTCTCTAGATCCCCTTTATGCCCCTTTTAGTGAATTGAAATTTTTCATTTTAACTACTAACCCATCATCACCAAATCCCTATTAAACCTCCGACACAAACCCCTCCAATAACACCTCTTCTTAGTGCTTTGCTGGTGTAGGACGACAAGTCCAATGGTGGACAAGAAATATTTATGCTCACAGCTAAAGCTTCCAAAGTCTTTGTTTATTTGAGCCTCTCCTTTCTTCTGTAGTGTCTCTCTTAGGTTTTTATTTTTAAATTTTCTAATAGTTTATCCAGTAAACAAAAAAGGAAATTACACTTGTTCACCAACTTGTCCAGTCGGTGCTAATATGGGCCCTTGCGTTAGTCCAGTCATCATTTCTGTTTCTATTTGAACGGAAGGAACAACTTGAACAAAAAATACATATACTTAAGGACCTAATTGCCCAAAAAAGGTTCAAGACAACTTTATACTCCCTGTCTGTATATATATATATATATATCTATAAATATATATATATATATATATAGAGAGAGAGAGAGAGAGAGAGAGCTTTGTAGAATTGCAGATGAACCTCATACTCTATACCACAAGAGATCCTACTATTGTAGATCCAATAAATAACATAAAGGGAGAAGTAAATTTTTAAAGAACCTTATATTCTCCATCAAGCTGGAGCATATATGTCTATATTGCCCACCTTGTTAAATTACTCGATGGACAGAACAGCTTTGGACAAGTCACCCTACTGATCCTCTGATTGAATAATCTTTACCAACTTATTTCCTCATCACTAAATCTCTGATCCAATGCAAATAAACTTCAATACATCTTCATCACTGTTAACCATTTATTGCTAGAATGTGTTTGAGGTTTGGCTTTGTTAGTGGAGGGTGTTTAGTGATTTAGTGCAAAGAAATGCAAAAAGACCTTGGTGCGTTTTATATGCACTAAAAAGGAAAAGAGACAGAAGATTCCATTAATCCTATTGGGACTTTTTGGCTGATTTGCAGGGAAAGAGCAGGAGATTTTCCGATAATACAGAGTCATTTGGTAAGAATTAGGGACTCTTGGCTATCTACTTTGAATTTTTGGTATGCACAGAGACGAATCTTGATGTAAAAGCTATTTTAGATCTACTGGACTGCATCTCCTTTACTTGATTCCGTATATGGTTTGGGATCCCTTTAGTGCCTTTTTGATTAAGTACCTTATGATTGAAACAAACCTATATATATGGAGTTGACTATCACAAAACCAGAGAGAATTCGTTTATTATGATAATGAACGGACCAATAACATCTCACAAGCAATATTAGCCATCTCCCGTTATGCCGGCACATTTACCTTTTACTTTCACATGTGACCAAATTCCTTCCAAGATAAGTGCAATAACCAATAGACCTCCTGTCACATGGTGACATGTCAACCTTTTATGGAGCACTTATGGATAACACAAAACTCAACAGACACCTTCTCAGTATTATGTGGGGCTCTCTATAAATTGACTAAGAACTCCAATTGCATACATGATTTCAAGTTGTGCCACTGTGAAGGTTAGCCACTCTTCTCCTATTCGCCAGGACACCATTATATTTATGAAGTTTGACCCTAGGATCCACGGGTAGATCTACATGTTTTGCGCTCGAAAGTCTCATTCCTCCAAAAGTTTAGTGATACACTTTCTTTAGAAAAAGATCGGTTCCTTGTTTAGATCTCGCTATTTAAATACTGATGAAGTAGCTTAACGAACCAAGTTCCTTAGTTTGAAAGTGATTGTTGAGTTGGCACTTTACCAACAAATGCTATTTTTGTCATTGTCATAAGCTCTGTATCATCAAAATAGACAACAAGGGTTGAAACCATTACAAACTCTGTGTACAAACTATAATGATCTGAAGCATACCTTTACATCTCGAGTTATGCACAAAGATGAATGCAAAGTCATTGTGCTTTCTGGACACCATCATGTCATCACCACGATAGCCAGATCTGACAAATCACTGCCACGTCAGCATGTGGTCGCCCATCATATCATTTCAATATCAACAATTCTGCTAATGCTACTATTGTCCTACCACATCATTATCAACTGCCAATTTGGTGAGTTGCCTTGTCAGCATCCTAGTCATTATGCCCTTGTTCAACACACGGAGTCATGTCATCAATGTTGCCACTCTTCACTTTCCACAGATTAGAGTGCGAAGTACTTATCTTATTTTATCCATTGAAACCTAGTGGAATAGGTTGGTCAGCCTAGTGGCTGGCTGGGTCCAATACTAACAAAACCCATCCTTGCCGTTCTGTCTTTGCTTGATAAAAGTCCTTTTATTGATATGTAAATGCAACCAAAAGTACTGTTAGAAGCTCTCTTGAGCTTAAAGTATGCTAAAAGGGGAGAGGGGGAGGGGGTGGGGACGAAAGATGGTAGCATTGCCAGAGCAGATGCAGTATTGGCGCGGTGAGGGACATGGCGTAGGGTGGCATTTTACCTTCTGCAATTTCAAGATATTCAACATAATGTGTGGCTCTGAGGTGCAAACAATGTTAGTATTCCTTTCGTTTATGTTGGGTGTAATTAGATTTTCTTTTTTAGCAGGGTTCAGGCCAAGCTGTAGCAATTAGGGTGACAGCAGACCGGTGTGCCTTCTATAACTGCAGGTTTCTTGGTTGGCAGGTAAAGTCACCATTTCATCTTGGAGTTTATTGGTTGTATAAGTCATTGGGATCTGTGGGGACCTGAGTCCTAGGCTTCCTGGAAAAAATAAATAAATGGAAGCTGATGCAGGGATCTTTTCAAAAGGAGTGAAGATAGAGGAAAAAACGACGGAGAAATCTTGCATATTCGTTCATGATAACTAGTGTTGTTTGGGTGAAATTATGTATTCATTCATCATAACTAGCTTATGGGTTTACCCTGTGTCCCCTGGTAGAGCCTGTATAGAAGAACTAATTCAGCATCCTCAGCATCTTGGTCTTTCAAGTTACATTGTCAATAATATCCAGATTATTAAATTTTGTCTTGGTTGGTCACTTCTTTTTCCTCGAGGAGGAATGAAGGAAACTGAGCTCAAATTAAACAATAATCCTCCCAAATAACTTCCTATGGGGACAAATCAGATCACTGAATTCAAAATTTAAGTGATGGATCCTCTGATTCTTTTGACAGTTCTCCTATACACGGTAGCTATGATCCTGCTACGATCTGGCTATTGCAACCGGATGCAAGGTGGCACAAACCTCCTTGTTTCCAACTGTAACACATGGAACACGAGCTGATTTAGGCTACCTGAAGGTAGTTACAATTAGGCCACAAGATCAATTCTGCCAGAAATGGTATTAAACACTTTGTCTTGATCACTAGTGATGAGGATGCCCATGTAATTGTGATCGTGAAAATTCAGAACACCTATAGTTATGTGAGTGTGTTTGAGTGAGAAAAAGGGCATCCATGCATGGTTAATCCATGTAATGTCCACGAAAATTTATCCTTCCTTCATGTTCCTGGTAATACTTCTATTTTTTTTTTCCATGACGAAGGTCAAAATAACTTTCTATTTGATTCTTTGACAGGTGTTGTCGTGAGGCAAAAGTGTGAACGGAATTATTTATCACGATCTAATAGAAAATTTGCTTCATTCTTCAAATCAGTGCACAGGACAGAAGAATGCGCTCCTAAAGCATATGCTACTTAGCCTCAAACACCTTGCTCCTATGAAGCCACTGCCCACTATGTTGTATTATTCTGTTGTAGATGGATAAAAAGTGACCGGTGGACTAGTCACTATGGAACAGGAACTTACTAACCGGTTCACTGGTTGTTCTGTTGCTGATGCAGGATACATTGTACTTGCATCACGGGAAACAATATTTAAGAGATTGCTACATCGAGGGAAGTGTAGACTTCATCTTTGGCAATAGTACTGCTCTTTTGGAGCACTGTCATATCCATTGCAAGTCAGAAGGTTTCATAACAGCACAAAGCAGGAAGTCTTCTCAGGAATTGACTGGTTATGTATTCTTAAGGTTCGTAAGCCCTATCTTACTTAATTTTTTGAATAGAGAGTCGAGTCTATCCATAGATTCTTTGTATGTGTTCAACATAGACTATACTTGGTGCACTTAATTGCCACTATCGAACATGAATTAGTTTTTTCTGCTACCTAATTGCGTTTCAAGCCAATGTCTAGACCTTTCTAACAGTAATTGATTATAGAAGCATTGTAGAGCACTTGTATTTAGTTGTGTGTCTCTCTCTTTTTCTTTTCTTTTTTTGTTTTTCTTTTTTTTGGGGGGGGGGGGTTGGGGTGGTTGGGTGGTTGTTGTGTGGTACCAGTACGCAAACATAACCAGAGCAGTTGTATGACCAGATAACTTTTTATCCTTCCTTGGGGAAAAAAATTCCGGCCCTTTATTCCATGAACTTTATATTATTGATGGGATAACTGCACTAAAAGTCCTGAAATTTGTTGCATAAGTGTGATCATGTCTCAAAACTGTAAAATGAATGCAATCAATTCCAAATTTTGTCCTAGTAGTGCAATCAACGAATTTTGTTAGCTTCGTCCAATTTGAGTGATGGAGAATCTTGATGTGGTAATTTTTTGAGTTTTTGGAGAATATATGGCACCATTGTGGGTTCAAGTTGACCAGGGGAGTTTAAAGGCTGACAGTGCCTTCACTGGCGAGGTCTGTCCACCCTGTTTGATTTGACTCTACAGTTAGTTTCTTTTTCGGGGGACAGTTTAATTATGTGCTGCTGAATTGATTGTTGAAACTTGCAATCTAGTGAATTGAGGCTTCAAAGTTTTTTCATATTTAAGTCTTTGTTTGTGAGAAACTGGGCTTTTGTTTTTTCTGTTATGTTATTTTCGGGTATATCCACAGAGAGAAGATTAAATTGTTCCTTTACCCAAAAAAAAAAGAAGATTAAATTGTTCGGTTCTCAAGTAATGGTGTTGTCAAATGATCCAAGTGAATCCTTTTTCAATAAAATTTAAGCATGTCATTATTGTCATAGTGATTCAAGCATGCCTCTACAAGATGGCATCAGGAAAGCTGTGACGACATTGAATAGCTGGCGAGGTGCCAATTCGAAGAAGAAACGTAATAAATATAGTATGCTCGACTTTTATAGTTCTGGGAAGAACTGTAAGTTTTTGAGTTGATTTACTGGAAAGAAGACTGCTCATATTGGGGTTAATCAATGGTTGCGGGGGTGGACGGATCTTGTAAGTGAAGGCGCCACTGCCCCTTCAAACTCCCCCCGGTCATGTGATGTCTCTCCCCCCCCCCCCCCCATTTTCTTTTCCAAAAAGTCTGTTTTTTTTTTTTTTACTTTTTCTTTAATGTGGCGCCGCCACATTAGCAGCACTGTACTTGAATGTATGGAAAAATTGTCACATCTTCATTTTTTATCACTCGAATCAAACAGAGCTACAAAAGTCCTTGACTGCACTAATTGGAGGTTTTGGGACTTGATTGCCCTGATTTGAGAGCTTTAGATTTGATTAAGCTTTTGCACTTATCACATATCAAGTGGGAGAATAAAAACATCAAAATCTAGGTGGTTTATGGATATGAGCAGCGATGGATGAGCAATAGCTGCACTTTTTACCAATCTGCCAAAGCTGATGCAGATGTGTCATCACTGGCAATGGAGGAACTTCATATACATATCTGGGACGACCATGGGGACCTTTCGGAAGGGTGGTATATGCATACACTTACATGGATGCTTGTATCCAGCAAATGGGCTGGAATAATTGGGGAAAAACTGAGAATGAAAGAACTGCTTGCTTTTATGAATACAGGTATGTTATCTTCGAAATGTGGGGATTTTCGCATCATGCGCTTTCCATATATAGGAGAGGTGTGGGCACTGCTAAATGGAAAATTCGAGTTTGTTTTTGTGATGATTTGACTGTGGCTTGGGATTTTCGTGGAAAACCTGCATGTTCTGAGCATTCCTGAGCATCTTGGTTGGCCTACTCCACCAACTTCTTGAACTTTATTTTAGAACCTCTAAATTGTTGATAAACTTAAAGAATGAAAAATAGATGTAAGTTCGTGGATTTGAGTTATTGTGTTGTTTTTCTTGGTTATAGCATTTTTTCTGGCTAAAGTGCAGGGGGTGTTGCGATACTCCTGTCTTTAATTGAGGACAAAGAAGAATGAAATGTGGTGGGATGCATACAAAAAGAAATGATGTTTGTGGCTCTTTTTACTTTTAAAGCAAAAAAACAGAGATACAATCAAATCAAGTAATATGCATTCCGGATCCACTGAACATTAGTTTAGTGTAAATCAAGTCTACACTTAGTAAATGTGTCTTGTTGTGGTACGTCAACAACCTTTTTGGATAATTATTCTGGTCAATATACAAGTAAACACTATTATGGATGATCTTCTATTTTCGTGTACATCTTCTCTTGCCCTTGTTACTATAGCCATGACTCACTACGTTCCTGATTAAGCGCAGGTGTTTTGGGCCAGGCAGTTGTCCCTTAAAACGTGTAACATGGGCCAGAGAACTGATAGATGAAGAAGCAGAACAGTTCCTAATGCATAACTTCATCGACCCTGACCCTGGGAATCCTTGGCTTGCTCAGAGAATGGCCATTAGGATACCATTTTCTGCCTAGATCGTTCCAAGATTTCACAACCGAGGTAGATTTTTTAACCAAGAACTTGGATTCTGGATGTTAAGCCACGAATGTATGAGCGGATATCACTTGATGTGTGAACGCATGTACAATGAATTACCGTTGGTGTGAGGCACTCGGACAACTGGGATCTTTGTCTAGTCTGAGGTGGGATCATAAGTATGTCGCTGGTGATGTCCGGTGCTTTACTACGTGCAGTTATTGTCATGAGATTGCAAGCCAGAAAAGCACTCCTTTGATGCCATTCTTTATCGTTTTAGTAGACGAAGGTTGGATCCTGTAGACCTGAGTAACCCATACGATATGTATGCTAGTGGCCAAATCCAATCCAACCCATAGAACTATTATCGATTACCCCTCAATTGTTTTAATGTAGTCTTAAACCTTGGCATGAAATTTCTTTCGGCCAATGATCATTGAAAATGCTTACATGTCAGTCTCTCATGGCCAACCGTCTTAAGTGTCATGGTCGGAATCTGGCGTGTACAAAACGATGTTCTTTTTTTGTTTGTTTGTTCATCTTCGTCGTCGAAGATCTCCATAGCTAGACGAGCTTCATTGCGACGTCGATCTTCGTCTTATTCGTCATGACCACATGCAGCTCGACAAATAATGCGGAGGATTGATGAGAGGGATTGTAGTAGTCACTGAAAAAAGAAAATGACACAAAGACATGGCTTGAGGGTGTGCTTCGGTTGCGCACTCGGTTGCGCACTGGATGCGATGTGCACCTCGTGCACTTAGAGATTCCTCTGGCTTCGCTACCAAGTTGAGAACAACGTGCACAATAGAATTGTGTAATTTTTTCTATATTTGTCCGTGTTTACATGAGCTTATTCATAGGCAATATTAAATAACTATTAAATGCAACAAGAAAAGTATAATATCAACTAAAGCTAATCAGGGATGCTTTCTTATCATGAAAGATATGGGAAATCAAAAGAAATATCCTAATTTTCTGTAACACAATTAATAAGATTAGTTGTACTCATTGTTGTTCAGATATTTTCTTGTCTTGCTAAGTTGCAATTGTCATACAAGGTCGAGTACATGTTTTCAAGTGTAAAGTGATGCATGGTCCATCTTCATAAGCCGAAATTCTAGTTTGACTGACTCAGCAGCCGTGTCATCACAGCTGCATAGATGTAAAGTTACCTATTTGGTCTTATAAAAAAAACACACACACACATTTAATGAAAATTTTCATCCTACGACTAGTTACCTTTGCATTTGTAAACTCCATAAGTGGTGGCTAAGCTTACTAGTCCGAGCCACAAGGACCTGAAGACTTTTTTGGGCAAGCTTGGGTTTAGTGCATTTAGTGAGAACGCCCGGCTTAATCCAACCCAGAGATTATGTATCAATGTATAATGGTGGGCACAAAATTTCAGGTCCGATCTTGAGGCCCCAGCTGGACTCACCCAAGTATTGCCTCTACTAACAATTAATCCGACAAACATTGTACAATTAAAGCAATTCATAATCTACAATTGGATTATATAGCGCTAGACTGAACCACTCTGTGGGGCTAGCTTTTATTTTTAAAGCAATTGATAATCTACTACTGAATTTGACAGGAGTAAGACCATCGTTTAGTTGGTGATTTACTGACAATTGACCAAGCAGATGTAGTAAAATCTGAAAGCGATCAATAATCCACTTCTGGATTCGGTAGTGGTAAAACCCTTATCTCACTGATAACTTACAGACCACTAACCGAGCCCATTTGTAAATTTCGAAAGTAGTTGAATCTACTGTAGCATTAGACAAGGTAAAATTATTATTTCCTTACTATTTTTCCAACAATGCAGTCAGTAACCTGTGATTGAATTTGACATACATAAAAATCATTATCTCGTTGGTAACTTATCTGGCCAAACAGTTTACCAGTCACTTACCGACACAATTTTAAAACTTACTGACCGCTGTTTAATAGAGAACCACAAAATTCTTTAGTGTCTTATTTCGGATTTGTTAGTTATGTCAGCAGGAAACAAAATTTTCCAGACTCCTTACCCAAAAAAAAAAAAAATTTCCAGACATACATTAGTCTTGATTTTTCATGCTTGTTTACTTCCCCTCATCATTCTCAGCCCGAGACTTCGAACCAATTGTTGACACCTAAATTTTGGGTTTCTCATTTAGTCATTTATTTCATAAAAAAAATTCAGAGGCTAACTTTAGTCTCCAACAAAAAATAATAATATAAATGAAAGAATTGAAAAAAAAAATCGTGTCCAAGAATCGTATTAGAATAGCCAAATCGTCGCCTGGTGTAACCTCTGGTCAAATTTAGAAGGACTACATCTCCATCACCTCTTTTTACTACATAGCATCATGGAGCTACCTAATCAAATCAAAATATGATTTCCAACGATCAGATCTACGGAAGTAAGCCGCTGCTCCACTATGACTTGCCAAATTCCAGACTTCTTCTTAAAAAAATCTGCACAATCTGGAATGCATCAAGGTCGAATTGCCAAACCTGCGGACCCTAAAACGCACAACCATTTATTATGAGATGCTTGCACCGCAATGACAACCAATTACGAACAGCATCTCTTTGGGTCTTATTAAATCTCACTATATTCTGTCCTGACGCGGTTGATAGGGTCCTAAGGCTACACAATGCCGGGATAATTTCACAATTTGGAAAAAAGCTTGGTCAATGACCCCGCTTGGACGTGGAGCTTTGGAGTGTTCGCAAGTGCTGCAGAAAAACTTTTCTCATGAGTAGACAAAGGGAAGTGGATCCTTTCGGCGGTACTCCAAGTGGAAAGCATGATGGGCATGTGAATGATTAAAGGGTTTAGGCATGATGAAAGGGAGGTTAGCTTTCGGCGCATTGAACGTTCAAAAATAGGCGACAAAAGAATGGATATAGGGGTGGGCAAAAGAAAAAAAAAAAAAGAAATCAGCAGAGAGACTTCAAGGGGAGGAAGTAAAAAATCGCGGGAGAGACATACGCAAAAAAAAAAAAAATGGAGAGAATGCACGGGGGGGTGCGTTCTGGGTGCCTGTGTTCGACGTGTATGCCTCGTGCATGGACGTGACCTTCACGGCTCCGACCAACGACGAGGCCGACAGTGATTGGATGATCCTCGGAGACACCTTGAGCTGCACGCTCGACGTCTTCACTCAACTCTGACGCTAATTGAGCCGAGTGCCTCCCAGATCCGCGACACCAGCGGCCAACGATGCCACTTGGCACCGTGACAGCCTTCACACTGGCGAGTCTTGTAAAAATGTCGTGCCGGGAAGCCACCGTGGCGAATACGATCCAGGAGAATTTCAAGGCTATGTGCAAAATTGCTTCAGCCGACTAGCCCCGCATTGACGTCCATCCATCCTGCCTATAACGCTGTCCCTTTGGTAACGATGTCCCTGTGACGAGGTCAGCCCGCCTCGATTTCCAATTCTAGCATCTCGAGCCTTTTGATTTTTGCAGGTTTTCATTGGAGCTTGGTCGACGTCGCTACTGTTTTGGACCGAGAGGAAACCCAACGTCGATGAGGCACATGAAAGAAAGCAATTCCACAGTTGGAGGTCAAAGTCATGGTGGCGGTCAAAGAAAGAACGATTTTTTATTACCCAAGTTTCACCATCCCCTGATCACGAGCTCCAGGGCACGAACAATCATCTGGAGCTGCTAGAGAAGAGGAATCTGAGAATGGGAGAAGGGAGTTCTTCTACTAATGATCAACATCCTTGCACTTTTAACTCCAGCGTTGCTGCTTTATTCTCAAGCGGCATTGACCTCCTGCTATTTCATTTTTGCAGGTCCACCGAAGCTCAACTCCGCTGCATTATCGACTGAGGAAAAGCTGCAGCAAATATCGGTGACTCAGTCCGGTGAACTCGACACATCTAGCGACTCCAGTCGATCCCGAGCGCCATCAGTACTCGTGCTGAGTCTCATTGTCGATTTCTTTTCTGAAGACCGGCTATGCTCACATGGAGAACTCAGGGTTATAACGGCTTGGACGAAGATAAAAGAGGGAAAACCATAAGGTGCAACCCAACTACGTGATCTTGGAAAGTTAAAAGTGCTAATGTATTTTCTTGTTCTAACCAGATTTGAGAAGGCTATCAAAGAAAATGCCTGCAATGCGCTTCTTCTCAAGGTAAATCAAATCGGGTCTATTACCGGGGGCATTGAAGCTGTGAAGATATCCAAGCGAGCTGGGTGGGGTATCATGGCTAGCCATCGCAATGGAGAAACCGAGGACACTTTTATTGCTGATCCTTTTGTGTGTCTGGCCACGGGTCAGATCAAGTCTGGAGCTCCATGCAGGTCAGAGCGCCTGGCAAAATACAACCAGCTCTTGCGCATTGAAGAGCAGCTTGGCCCTGGAGCTGTTGCTGGAGCCAAACATGAAAGAAAATGTCAAAATGAGTCTTCACAACGTGACTGGAAGTGCAAGTTCATGGGCAAGTCTGTTAGGGTCACTACCATCAAGAAGACCATCCCAGTGACCGAAGGAGCATTGATCGCGGATAAAGATGTGCCTGAGACGAGTGAAGATGGCCCATCAGAGAAGCACCGAGCCTAAACTGAAGAAACTCTTTCATCAGTCAAACTTGAAGATGCTTGAGAAGTACTATTGTCTACGTGCTTTTTTGGTTATCATGTCCACATCCTAAAAAACAAGTTATTGTTGTGAGGCCGAGGACACTGGTGTGTTGATTCTCGTGGATATTTAGACGTTCAAATGAGTGTATTTGGTACCCAACGAAGTTAGGCATGTTGGGCTCCGGAGCTGCGACTTGCATAAAAAAGAAAGCTAAGTATTCTTTGCAGTTTTCTGTTTTTAGATGCGAATGAGCATAGATGTTCTACACTGACTCTCTTTTTTCGCTATGTTTTCGTGCAGTTTCGTATCAGCGATAAGTCATTAAGGTGCAGGAGTCGACGTGCGTCCGAATCGTCGCGATCCGCAATTTGGGTAACAAAAATCCATTCTGAGTATATCTTGAATATATTGTTGCCTATTTTGAATATTTGCGTATCGAGTTTTGTATTGCAGATATTGTCCCACGTATTGGAAATAATGTAATGTATTAGAAATAACGTAATATCATGTTAGAAAATAACTAATATTATGTTATAGATAATATCGTGCATTATTTATTATTTGCTCGGAACTTTTATCCACTCCTGCTCTTGTTAGCTGTGTTTTTCTTTCGTGCTTGTCTTGTTTGTTTATTTTGATTCAAATAATTTCATAATCTACCTTGAGTATCGTACATGCTCCCCTTTGCGCCTTTGCCCCTCGGATACGGATGATCATCCGACTTCACCCTCGAAGTATCACGTCATTCGAATTTGTCCGTCTCATCCCCTACCTTCGGGACCGGGCCGACAAATCTCATTAAAATTCACCATCCGACTCCACCTCCGGGGTATGACGTGAATAAATTCCCTTCCGACTCTAAACTTTGGGTACGAAGCGAATTCTCGGAAAATTTCGGATATTAAGGTGTACGATACTCAAAGTTTATTATACCGTTATTTGAATTTCTTTCATAAAAAAAAAAAGACAAAAACACAAAAATAACATCAAGCCATGGTTTAAAATGGAAATGAATGTCAAAATACCTTTTAATATAAAATAAGACTTTGAGTAATCAATTTCTTAATTTATATTAATTGTTATCAAACTTTGGATCATATTTTATTTTTGCCTTATATTTAATCCGAAAAATACCAAAAAAAAAAAGTGTCATTCATATGCATCTCATATAGTCTAATTCGCCATGCATTCTTATACGTCATACATGCATTTTCATGTCATTAGTATAATATTGCATGTCATAATTCGTGTTTGCTTTGCATCAAATCCGATTTTCCCAAAAAGCCATTCATGCATCATTTTCATGTCATTTTAATCATTTTATGTCATATAAGTTAATTTCATATTATATGTCATATAGAATAGGATTCATATTTATGAGCATCAGAACCCAAGTTTTTTTTTTTAGAGTCATCATGCATACTCATTATACTCGTCATGTAATTTAGAATGCATAAATCATGTAATGTCATGTTATAATTGCATTCATGTAGTTGCATTTGCATTACATGCATTTAATCAAGAAAATCCCAAAAAAAAATAGAGTTGCACCTTGGTTTTCAAAGAAATCAATCGAATTCGCCAGTCAAGAAATTTTTCACAAGAATGGTACCGAAAGGGCGTTAATTGAAAGATTAGCGTAATCAAGTCCCCAAACCTAAATCTCTGGTTTGCAGAAAATAAAGTATTCTCCCGATACTTTATTTAGGTTTCTAATCTACCTACCAAGAAAAGATTAGTGGCGGCTCCAAAATTTAAATCATTTGAACATAAACCTAAGTTGCGAATTGGTAGAGCTTGGGAGAGTTCGGACTAGGTTAGTTAATTCAGTTAATTAATCTGGTAATCCATTAACCCGAAATTCCCGTCGAATTTTTAGGTTGTGACACCAATGATTCTAAACTTTTCACATATTGTTAGGATTAGGCAAAACAACAACGAAGTAAAGACTAAAAGCAAGAAAGAGAAATCAAAATACAAGGTTTATCCTGATTTATTCATAAACTAAGGCTCATTCCACTAAAAGATTTCACTAAAATTAGCACCTCCCACATCTATGTTAACACTATTAATTATAATAAAAAGATAGTATATAACAATAGTTATTCATGGGCTGAAACTCAAACTATGAGATAATTACCAAAAATGAATTTTAAATTTTTCGTGAAAGTTATTGAAAAAAAAAAGAGTTATTGAGTTTAACGAAATTATGAAATTTTAAAAAAAAATGTTGTTGGAACACTTGTTAAGTAATTAAAGAATGAAATATTGCAATTTTCCGATGTTCTGAGTGTCCTCGTGATATTTTCAACCAGAAAAAAAAAAGGAGTGTGCTCTTGATATAAACTATAATCGCTTTGAATTTGAATATTTTTCATTAATTGTATTTGATAGACCGTCGTTAGAAATGAATTTTTAATCGGCTACTTATCAATTGTCTTTAAACACTTGTTAGCAAATTCCGAGCAGATGAAATGGTTCTAAATAATTTTGTGATGCCTCACGTGCAATACGTGTTTGTTTGTTTTATGTATTTCTTTTCGAATTTATCGACAGTCGATCCCAACTAATTTGAGATGGAGGTTATTTTGACGTTAACATTGATTCCTTATGAAAAATCCAACCATTGAATTATACATATGCTTGTTTATATTAATATCACTAGTTACCATCTTGATATGATATTTAAATAAAATGGATTAAATGAGTGAATATAGGTCGGACTATTTTCGACTCGACCCATCTATTTGACAGGTTTGCACAGTTGTTAAGCACCATATTTTATCTGGGTTCGATTCAAGAACCGGGCATGTGCAAGGATATCAAAATTGACCTCTTTGAATCCATTGCACCTTTCTGGTGTCGACCCGGAATCGAAAGCCGAGGATCGGTCCATTTCATCTGATCAATCTGGAAATCCGACGTAAAATATTTGACCCTTCAGCGTTCCGCTTGTGGCAGCATTCTGGCGATTGGCTTGTCCTGGCTTTGTACGGCATTTCCAGAACATGGCCGTCTTTTGCCACATGTTATTGTCCTCTTTCTTCGTCTTTTTATTTGTTTTGTGAATCAAGACCAAGATTAAATGTAAATGGAAGTCCTTAGGTTCATTTTAGACCAACAATGGCGTCCTACCTCTACGCTAGTTTCCTGCCTACACTCTTGAGTGCACTCTTGGCCATTCAAGCCTCGGAAATCGGTCAATCCAGAGCCTCAACGAATGTCAGCAGCATTTTTGCTGAGAGGGAAGCTCTTCTGAAGTTCTAGCAGGATCTCACCGACCCTTCAAGGTGATGCAGTCGTGGACCGGCGAGGGTTGTTGCCAGGGGGAAGGAGTCGAATGCGACGAGAAGACCGTTCTCGAAGCTCGATCTTCATAATCCCCGCGATGGCTTAGAGGAGCGCAGCCTGGGAGGTAACATGCATCCTGCTCCATATGAACTGAAGCATCTGAAATATCTAGATCTCAGCTTCAACACTTTCACACCCCGAAAAATCTCCGTGTCCATACTTGTCTTCAGAAACTGGAAAATCTCAACCATTCACAAGCTTTTGTGAGAATATTTCCAATCAGCTTGGTAACCTTTCCAGCTTACGGTGCTTGGATCTTGGTCTAACCCCAATGAAAACGGAGAATCTCCAGTGGCTATCGACATTTTCTAACGTGAAGTACTTGGACCTGCCTCGTGCGGCCGTTCTCGACAGTAAAGAATGGGTAAATCCTATCAACATGCTTTCCTCCCTGGAAACTTTGAAATTGAGGGGATGTAGTTTGGAAGATGCTTCATCCTCTCTGCGTGTCAACTCCACTTCCCTTAGATTCCTTGACCTGAGTCAGAACTTCATCAATTCATCTATTCCTCCTTGGCCTTCAAAACTTCAGCAAACTCGAACATCTTGATTTAAGTTACTGTTGTTCTTTCCGAGGCATGTTCCCCACTGTCGTCTTTGAAAAAAGTCCAAGGCTTAGATTGCTTGATGTCTCTTTAAATAACCTGGAAGGTGTGAACTTTTGAAAAACATGAGCACTTTCTGCAACTTGCAAGTACTAAACCTGAGGGATGACGGTTTTAGTGGGGAGTTTGCGAACACCAAAGACGGTGTTTCGGTTTGGGGACGAAGTAATCTGAAGACTATTGATGTTTCGAGTAGCAAATTCAGTGGTCGCATACCCAGTCGATTTGGAAATCTGAAAGATCTCGAATTCCTTGATCTTTCATGGAGCTCGATTTCAGGTCCTCTTCCCGCTATCGTGGGCCAGCTATCATCTCTGAGAATGTTGGACCTCTCTCACAACGTATTGAGCAGAAATATTTCATAAGGCATCGGGCGACTACCCAATCTAGAGATAATGGACATTAGGGATAATCGATTGAATGGATTTGTGGGCAAACCTTACTTTGCAAATCTCACCAGCTTGACCGCCCTTTACTTTGATTGGAAAGATCTTTCTATAAATGTCACTGCATCTTGGGTTCCTCCTTTCCAAATTCAGGAGATTACCATGTCAAATTGCAAAGTGGGACAGGGATTCCCGAACGGGCTTCGAACGCAGAGGGACATTTCGGTGATCGACAGACATGTCAAATGCCAGCGTCTCAGGTGAAGTTCCCCATTGGCTACCTGACGTTTTATCTAATGTTGAAGAAATAGAAGATGTCGCCACTATCATCGGTGTCACTTTCTGGAAATAATCTCTGTGGCCACATTCCAAATTCATGATGTGCGGCAGACGAATTGTTTTATCTCGATCTCTCTAAGAACCAACTGTCTGGGAGACTGCCGCAATGTTGGAGGAAGTGGCAGGCGAAATTGGCATTGATTCTGTCGGGAGCCAACAAGTTAAATGGTCATGAACCATACTCTCTGTGCCATTAGGAGCAATCAAGAGTTCTATACCGACAAGAGAATGGCTTCGATGGAGGGCTTCCAAAGTGTTTACAGAAGCCAGATTTGATAATCCTGGATGTCGGAGACAATCGATTCACCGGTAGAGTACCTCCATTTGGCCGACACTCTGGATCGTTTGTAATAATCGATCTTCGCCAGATCGTCTTGTAATGCCGAAAAGGGTTGTCCAGGCTCGCTAGACTTCAGAATTTGAGCCTCTCTCGAAACAAGCTTACCGGAGAGATCCCTCCGGATTTTTTGCGACCTGAGGCAATTGGAATCGATGGATCTATCCAATAACAGACTATCGGGTCACATCCCTACCAGCATATCCAGTTTAGACTTTCTGAGCCGGCTGGATCTTTCCGTCAACAAATTATCCGGTCATGTTCAATCGAGCAATCAACTGAGCACTCCGGATGATCGATCTATTTATCGCGGCAACGACGGGCTCTGCGGAGCTCCTCGTTTGAAAGTTTGTCCTGGAGACGAACATGACGATGCGGACGGGCGAGATGGTCGCAATTCGAGCGAGGGTGAGTCTAACGAAGTTGACTCCATTGTTAATTGATTTTGCTCAGGATTGGGATCGGGCTTCGCGGTGGCATTAATGGGATTCTGCGGCATATTACACGTCAATCGATCTTGAAGGATCTCCTATTTTCGGACAATGGATAGGATTATCAAAAAATTGTCGTTCGCAAGTATGATTACCATGCTTTAGTTGTTCAAGAGAGCTTTTCAATTCCAACAACGCAAATAAAAAGTTATTTAGTGAGTAAAATATATGAATATATATCCCCCCCCCCCCCCACCGTCTCTCTCATTATTTGTTGCGATGCTGGAGCTCGCAGGCCCATGTCTGTGGCCCATGCAAGGCTTGGGTATCGGCCGAGCAGGAAAGAAAAAAAAAAAAGAGGAGAAAATTTTAAAATATTAAAATGAAAATGTTATATTAAAAAAATTCAATGGGAGCATTCCGAAAAGTATTTTCTTCTCTTCATATCGAAGAGTTGTCTGTCCTATTTCTAACAATTCGCTTTCGTGTTTTTGTTCTGCATCTTTACAGAGTGTGAGAGTCAACCCCACACTTATGATATTAGCATCCTCACATTCCCAATCCCTTTATGGTTCCATGTCTATAATTCACTTTCTTGATTTTATGCCTGAATATTTTCGTTGACTGGAAAGTGTTTTTAGTTGACTTGTCATCTTCTACAAAAACAAACGAGTGAAAGTTCAGAAAAAAAAAATTCTCAAAAAATACTTCCATTCAAACAAACACACCCTAAGTTTGACGGTGTAAAATCATTACTTTGTTGTTAACTTACTGACAATCACCGGGCTGACGATGTAAAATTCGAAAGCTGTTGATAATATGCTGCGGAATATGATAGTCTTTACATCGTTGATGACTTATTAATTTCTAGCATTGTTGACTTTGATCATTGGTTCTCTTGGAGCAGAAGAAACGCATGGCCAGTTGAGTTTTGCTTATTCAGCACATCCTCGAAGTTCCTTTTTTTTTTTTTAATCCTTTTCCTCAAATGTTGAATTCAGTTGAGTGGACTATTTTTTCAGAGTCAAAGAGTCCCTCAAAACCCTTCAAGACTAGCATTCACTCCCTGAGCTTGGATGGTCATTCAATTTGGCATTCACGTCTTATTGTGAAGTTCTTTAATGACTTTCTTTTTTGGGTGTCAGCACTTTAATAACACCAATAACTATCATATCAGCACAACCATAATTGGAGATCTGGCGAACAATCTGCAGGCTATAATGGGAATTGATGCCGAAGCGCGTATGAAATTGGTCAAACAGGAAACTCGGAATGATAAACGAGGAACAATTCGTTCTCTCAATTCAATTTACTAAAAAATATATTAAAGTCTGCCTTGAGAATCCCTAAACACTCCTTTTATATGGTGTTAATCCTAATATAAAATAGGAAACACGAATATTGCAAAAATAAAACGCCATTAAAAAAAATTTCAAAAATACATAAAAAATAATAATAAATCTCTGCTTATCGGTAAAAACTGTCGCAACCGGATGCATCAGGAATGCCCCCACAGTGTACTTTCGATTTTAGTTCGGTTTGGTTTCTTGGTTTTGGGAACGAAGAAGAGAGCCGAAATTAAGGGCTCAAAACAATTTTGAGAGATGAGAAAGAAGAGAATTTTAAGTTAGACTGGTCAATTTTTGTTAGAAAATTCCGGTTACGGTACATTAACTTGAACCGGGAAAGAGAAAGGCTATTTTTCTATTATCCGAACCGAATCGAAAATGCACGAAATATCCATTAGGTCCATTTCCGTCCTTTAGTAACATCATTAAAGCTACTGCAGCAATATACTCAATCCAATGGCTGTTTCCTTGTCCTGCCAAAATTTGATTTAAGAATTTGCTCCCGATGTTCCTTAAAAACCTCAGTTTCCATCACCGAGAGGAAAAAAAGGAAAAAGAAGAGAGAAGAACCATCCAAGTTGCTTAACAAAATAAGCAGAAAGCGGCAGACAATAACAAAAGCAAGATCAACCATGCTTACGATGAATATATGTACATCCGACACTCCTGAATAACAAAATATCCCGCAAAACGAAATGCAACTTTCACTACTTCATGTGCCATATATTCCTACAATCTATGAAACAATAACTTGCAGTCACCAAAAGGAAGCCACATCATATCCACAGAATTGCTAACTTGCTTCTAGAATCTCAAGAAAAAAACACCTGATTCACATCCTCAACCGTCAGTTAACACCATTGAAGACGTCACACTGATAAAAGTACCATGGTAAGCTACTGTGTACACTTCCTTTGCTATTCACAAGGTCGCCGCTGAATCTCCAGCACGAGTAACCTGTCCCGGGAAATACAAAAGATGTTTCGTGGACCGTGAGTCTGGTTCCTCAGGGGGAATTATCGGGTAAGAAACAGTTGAAACTAAGACAAATTAACTCTCTCCAAAACATAATTGGCATCAATGGCGATCAAGCTGTCATCAGATTGCCGAAGCTGACGAATATACAAGTGAATGCTAACATATAGATGAGCTGGACTTGAAAGGACAATCCTAGTCCAACCTCCTGTTACTCTGATGAAATTAATACCGTTCTTTCAAATAAAAAACACAGTTCACTCGCACATACATCGCCCTATTTCAACTTTTCTTAGGTTTTCGAAAATATAGACAAGCCGGTAAACAAGTTGAATGCCGGAACTCATCCGCTACTTAGCACAAATGAGTTTGCACACACATTACCCTATTTCAACTTTTCTTAGGTTTTCTAAAATATAGACAAGCCGGTAAACTAGTTAAATGCCAGAACTCACCTGCTACTTAGTTTAAATGAGTTTGCACTGAAGTATGATAATAAGCTAAGAACATCAACAAAAGATAAAGCAAGGGTGTCTTTAACAAAGAGAACGCACAGACAAATTGGAAAAGAGGTGCATAAATTTTTTAACTAATTTGCAGAATAACTAATCACCAGGGAAGGAACATAAGCGCAGAATTTTGAAATGCGTATTTTAGGACAGATGATGTACCATCGCAGGTTTTCAGAGATGTGGAGGAGACCCCAGTTCGGAATCGCAAACGGATGTATACGTTGACATCGAGTCCTCTTTAGAAATGGCCACGAAGTTCAGTGGAGTGGTGGATAGCCTTCTCACTGTTTTGAAATGTCCATTTTGACGTCCAGAATATGATCTTGGGGTGAGGAGCTCCGGAGTAGCACCTCCCATTGAATTACGGCGTGGTGTCGGAGTCATGGATCCATTCCCATTTGCAGAATACCCATTTAGCTTCCTGAAGCTGTTGCTTTTTCTCGGACTAGGCTTAGACCCGTACATGGCTTCCTTCTCCGTTAGAAGCAAATCTTGAAGCTTCTTTTGGTCCTGTAAAACTAACATGTTCAGAAACTTTTCACTCAAGCTTCTTTCCTGATGCTGTTCAGGCAGGGTATTTAAATTATTCAAGAAAATTTTAGAAGTGTCAAATTAGAGCAGAACTTTTCTTATCGGCATAAGCTTTCTCTCAGATATAACAAGCGAAACATTACCCTGTATCTCCTCTTCTCCTCCTCCTTCTGTTTTCTGGTCAATTTGTAATCGTCCAGTATGGATACCAGTCGTACCTTTAAAGACATTATCATAAAGGAAATTAAGTACCAGAAAGAACAAGAATGTGTGAGTTAAAAGATTACTGCGAAAGTACTCACTCCGTCGTAAAGGAACAAAACCCTTTTCTCGTCTTCCCATGCCAGTGTTCTGTTTATTAGATTGTCAACCATCGCTGCAAGGACAGCTCTTTAGCCACAGGAACAAGCCGTTCACAAAATCAGGGTAAAAAACTATATGATGAGACAACCACCTGGAATTTTGCTAACAGCCACTCGAGCTCGTTCAGCTCGTTTCAGGTTAATATGAGCTCCTCTTCCAGCACTGTATCGGTTCTCGTCCTAAAAGCAAGCACATAATTAGTAGGCAAAGGTTGGTAATATGATAAATTTAAATGAATACCAACTTCTGCTAAATCTCATCCGCTAATGATAATACGACAACATAAGTAATTGGCTTGGAATCACATTTTCTTAGACCAATGGCTTACTTGGTTATACTGTTCAAGCCAGCTTTCCTCCTCACAAGCAGCGAGCCACCGGTCAATTCTATCCATTATATCTTGTCTACTCTCAGCTTCATCTTTTACTTTATCTATCTGAGCTTCGATGTTTGCCAAAAGCTCCGAAGGATCTACTAACCCTGAAACCAGTAGAATTTGTGCCTTAAGGTTCTCGCGTTAAACACATTATGTGGAAGAAAGGGCATTGCTAAGGCAAGGATGAGAGAGAATACCGGAATCTATCAGTGCATTGGATTTCTCGGCGGAGGTGCTAGTGTCAGGTAAAATATGAGCAAGTCGGCAAAAATCTTCCAATTCTGACCTCCTTTTCATGACCAGTTCCTTCATTCTACTGGCTTTCAAAGTAGTGAGCCTATCCACTTCTGCTGATGCCTGGTGGCAAGGTTTCCTTTTTCATTATTAGAAACATAACATGACAGAAAAGGACAACACGTCAACAACAGGACACATTCCAAACCTGTTCAATTATCTCCATTGACAGAACACCTGGTTCTGTAATATCACTTTCTGAAGACCTGAGGATGGATGTGATCTTTGAAAAATTACTCCTCGCCTCATTTGAGGAGTCCATCAAATTCCACAATTCAAATAAAGATGCAACAATATCTTTAACCTGTGAATTAACAATACAAATTGAAACATGTGAGAACTAAGATGAACGACCAATCTGAAACAATATCATTGAGAATTCAGCTTACTTTCTGGATTCGAGACTTGCGTTCCACTTTCAACTTCAGAATGGCATGTTCTAGACCTTCCAGGGTACAATTGCTAATGTTAGTTGATTGTTCAATCGCTGCACCTTGCAGACTTGGATGCACCTCGCTGACAGTCTTTCCAAAATCCAACCCAAGCACACCACAGAGAGAATGCACCTCATTTATATACTCCAGAACTTTCTGAAGGCGTTCAGACTGCAAAGAGACAAGTATAACCATACCATTAGTCAAGAACAGTAGAGAAATCACGTGATACACACCACACTAAACCAGACTGACACATTTTGCATACATTCATCTATGTTCATACTACAGGTAGTCCAGGAAAAACATGCTAATTAGTCCTTAATGGAGGATTTGATTTCTGTTATTTATTTAGAGTTCTTTATGTATCCTGGCGCTTCTTCACATGCTCTCAAGAAAAGCTGAAAGTGAAACTGAAATTTCTAGGCATTGTGTCTTTTCTCCGACTATTCTCTTTTTAAATCTACTCCCCCCCCCCCAAAAAAAAACAACCCCGCCCCCGCTTCATGTCACCAGCCAACCTATTCTTTGACATTTTTCATCCTAGCCTAGGGTCGACAAAGCTCTTCTTTGTGCTCAAAGTTATTGGACTGACATGTACTCAGAAGAGGTCCATCTTTCCTCAATCTCCAGAGGACCACAAAAAGTAAAACTGAAGTATTTCATCGAGTGCCACAAACAAGCCGGGGAAAAATTAAAAGAATAGAGGAGTAGTTTTGGGCATCAGCTAAAATTCATCATCAACATCATCAACAACACCTTTATCAGCTAAAATAGTCAAGGAAAAAGTACCTTCTCCTTCTGAAGAGTGTGAAGACGTGTTTGATATTCAGAAAGCTTTCTGAGGGACAAGTCTTCCTCATCCAGACTAAGGCTACTGCTTACGCCATTGTTTGCATGACCATACTCCGATATCTCTCCACTGATCCTCTCAATCTGAGCCCGTATGTCAGCCAACTGTTTTATCCTTTCCTCTTTCTTTTTCCTCATATCTTCCACCACAGGCGTCACAGAAGCAAGTTTCTGTTTCAATGACGCCGACCTCTTCTCAGCTTGAATCTGTAAAAAAATTATTAACAGCTCCATAAGCAACTGAAAATTGCCCAGAGAAATCTAAAGACATCTGCCAGTTTTATTCAGATTAACCAAAAACCTGTGGCATGTATATATCGATCAACACAAGAAAGTTCCCTTTGGATTGGTTAAATTGGATATTAGTCAAGGTCAGTGCAGATTCATATACTTATGGAAATTACAATATTCCCCATCTTACAGGCTGCAGCAATCAACCACACCATGCTACATGTACTTCAGTTAGCTCAAGAAAGTGTTTGGGAACATTAATTTCTTCATATCACTTTCCACACGCAAGTGGTATCTCTAACCCATCAATCAGCCATTTCTTCTACTAAAATTCCTGCAGTAGCAGCATCCTCTCATAGTATAGAAAAGTGTAACTTCAGATCACTTAAGTGGACCGGTGAAAGCCAGCATAAGATTTATTTTTTAACAATCTGATCCATCCTCATGAACCCAAACAACTGAGGATCAACTGGCATCCGCATTTCAACAAGTCAACCTAAATTCCTGAAGAGGATGCCCTTGACAGGACGTGCCATATTTTATCTCATTCACATACTTAAAAGTATGGGCTTTGGACATTTCTTTTATGTTAATTGATAACCTTCTCATTGTTAATGATTCAGTGACAACACGTCTCACAATACATAAAAGAGGAGAAACAATCACTGATGGCAGGAAGGTATTGACTGCCATTGCGTTGTGGAACAAAATCACGTCACATGTAATTTCCTCTTACAGGCGAATGAATATTAAGTTCTCCAAGAGCAGCCGTAAGTGTTGCAAGCTCAGCTTCCTTGGCTGCAACAGACTGATGAAGACGAGCCTTGCAATTGGCAGCATCCTCAACCTTTCTTCTATAAACTTGTAAGCATTCAGCCTCCAATTCTATAAGCATGCGATCTTTATCGGCTTCACTTTCTCCAATGTCATTCCATAATTGCTGCTCCAACAAAGAAAAGGTTCAGTATCATCAAAGATAAGCTTTTCCCTCGGTTTAAAACAACAATTAAAAAACATTCGAGCAACTATTGCAATAATACGTTGGTTGTAGTTTCTTTCCCTTTACACTGATGCAATCAGGAATTTTGGTGTCGTCGGAATTCTTAAAAACAATGTTAGCCAAAAGCACTTCCTTCAAACTTGAGATCAGCGCTCTCTGACCCAACGAAAATACCGTTTCGACATTTATTCTAATAAGGAAGCGAATTTCCAGAGAGTCCAATCCATTCCAAAACAGATAACATGAAGAAACTAGGAAGCAAGTTCGTGGACGGAATAGAAACTGTCATTCGCCAAGAAGCTAATTCGCAATTTGGAAATCCAAACAGCTATATCAATTTGTAGTCACGGTCACAGCACAAGAAATGAAGAAAATCCAACCCCCTACCAAAGAAATGATATAGTGCCAAACTTCTAAAATTACTACAGAATAATAATCGGAAGTAAATGCATTGAGCTCTCACTTAAAAAGAAGTTAGGAATCCTTGTGAACGGAGAGAACTCCAGGGAAAATTATTTGACTAACAGAAAGTAGACGGACGACTGTTTAGCCTAAGGATTAAAGAAACAAGGATCCTAAAACACACAGCGCGAATTGACCAACAAACAATGATTTCATCAAAAAGCAAAATCATAGCTTTCTTCTTTTAGCAGAGTAAAAACAGCATTAAAGTTGTGGAAAAAACTACCCATCATTGAAAAGTTATTTTCCACCAAAAAGAGAACATGTTTCCCTTTCCTATCAAAGCGCAGCCTTCACGCACAAAAAAAAACTTGAAAATAGGAAAAAAGGAACAACGAAGAAGAAGAAAACTCTGGGAAGGAAAGATAAAGAGGAAAACTAAAGAGGAGTGAAAGGAGAGACCTGAAGTTCCCTGAGCAAAGTATTGCAGCTGGAGCTTGAAAACAAGCTGCTTGAAGGACTACCAATCGCCAGCATTTCTCACACCAGTTGCTCTCTCTCTCTCTCTCTCTCTACAGAGAAGCGAAAATGAGAAACCCACCAAGGTTTTTGCTCCACGGCCCACAAAAAACCAACAAAGAACACCGTGTCGAAAACTCCAAAATTTGCAGCTTCCCCCAAGAAAACCAAAACGAGCTCACTTATTTCAACTTCAAGCGAGAATCACCCCCACCCAAAAAAAAAAAAAGAGCTAAGACACATCGGTCTCTATCTCCATTGCTTGAAAACAACCTCTCTTGCTCAGATCTGGAGCTGACACCCGCACCAACCTTTCTCGCTCCGCTTCCCTTTCCCTCAGCGCCAAGCAAGAATCTTTAAAAGAAACCCCCTCAAAACGCTTCGAACCCACTAAGAGGAATCCGCGGCAGAGGTTGAAAAAACCGAGCTTGATCTGCGCAGCAGCGAACACGGGCCGAGAACAAAGTTCCAGGGAAAGCTAAATCTAGAGAGAGAAAAGAAAAGAGAGAGTGCAAGAGCGCATAAGCATCCAACCCCAACCGACAGGAGAGAGAAAGGGGAGTGAGTCTTTTTCAGGGCTTGGAGGTGAGGCTAAAATGCGCCGACCGTAGCCCGGTAAAGAAGCTGCGCAGATTAGCCGTAGTAGGGTTCTTCCTGTCTCCCCTCTGTTGCTTGCTTAGCGACGATCTGGTCTGGACCTGAGCAGAAAGCGGAATCGCTCGCATCATTTATCTGAAATTTTTTTCTCGGAAAACGTGGGTCTGGTAACGGGGGTTGAGCAACTTTCCCCCCATCCGCAATTCTAGCGCGTCCACGGCACGGGCCAACGGCAGGACGCGCGTCTGTCCTCCCGCCCATGGTAGCGCGTGAAACTCGTGTCTTGACTCGGAGTAGCTGTCGAAGTTGACGTACGAAGGCATGCATAGGACGGTGAATTTTCCTCTCTTTTTTTTTTGCCTTGCTATTTTTCTAATTTATTTATTTTTCGATTTTTTTTTTGGCTCTTTGTATGTGCCAGAAGGATTGTGAAAGTTGTGGAAATGGGAATCGGCGAAATGCACCTTCTTTTTATTGGCAAGATGAGTTTGGTGAGTTGAACATGTGACTCGGAATTATACGTCGCCTACCTAATTATTTCCCGAATTATGGATCTTTAACGCTCTTACATTCTGCTCATGAATTTCCCCCGTGAAATAATCTGACTAAATCAGTAGTTTGACTTGGGGAGGAAAAAGGTGGTGCCCGGCAAGGGAGGTCATTGAAAGATAAGCAAAAGTCCGAACTCGCTTTTAATAAGTTTGAACTAACCTTCGCTCAACAGTTAGAATTAATGAGCTATTGGCCAAGAGGTATTAGCTGCGCTACATCATATCAGTTCTTTAATTCGGAATTTCATCTGCCGTCGCTTACACGTTCATCTTTATAATCCTTGACCCACCCCCAACATCAGTCTTCTCTCTCGAACTTTTGATCCAATACCTCAACTACGATCTTGTACTTGCTACATGGTCGAGTCTTCATTGTTAAGTTGTGATGCATTAAAACACCAATATGACATGTTCAGCAAATTTTTTACTAGGGAATTGCGTCGTTCTTTTTCGATTTATTCGTAAAAACACCGATAGACATTGGGACCCATCAATCCAAAAGTGGCTTTGATTGCTGATAGAGTTATGTTAGAAAAAATCTCACATCAAAGAATTATTGATGTGTAGAACAGCTCATTTAACCAAAGTTAGCCCTTAACAGATTAATTTTTTTAGTGAAAATAAATTCAACCGAACATTTGGATGGCTCAGACTCGAGATCCCTTTTAGTGATCTTCCTTGTTGAAGAGGATTGGGTTTCTATTGTGCACTCCCAATCAAGGATTATCATATTCGATTGTTGATTGATGGCCGCTCACAATGTGCATCATTGTTTAGTAAATATCTTATAGAATAAATCTGACCAGCACGATTTCCACGCAACCTTCATGATTCCATTTAGAGAAAGACATCATGGATGAAGGTGAATGTTGGAGATTCAAGTTGATAAATATTGTTATAGAATGACTCCTGAATTAAAAGAGAGCAAACCTAGTACTAAGCTTACACGTGAAAGGGGAGAGATTATTTAGATGCATGTGTATGTTGTGCTAAAAAATGTCCCACATTATCAAATTTTTTTGGTGTATAGTAGTTTATAATTCCTCTAGATACGTTGACTAACTCGTACTTGTGCTTCCTCGTGACGATTTTTCTTACTAAATGTATCGAGTTTTTACTGCGCGCTCTCAATATCAATACCATTTATTAAAATGTGCAACACAAATCCAATATCTTGATAAGAGGAGATCATCAAGATTGAGTTTAAGTTTGACCTCTTAATACATCGGATTGCACTCGCCTTACTCAAAAACTTTTGTAAGAGGGGGAGAGAGGGAAATTTAACATACTCCTTTGTAATTCATTCCTTCTTCTTTCTCTAGCTTTCCAAACCAAGAAATGTGCAATCAGTCCTAAATTCTCGGTATGAAAACCAATCGAGTCCCCCATCCTTTTCATTGAACCAATATAATTCTAAACCTCCAATGGAAAATGCAACAATCCCCTCGGCCAAGTCATGCTTGATTTACCCAACATGGCAATTTAGTAATTGCCGATTGTTCTACAGAGAACTCTCTCACTCCCTTAATGAGCTCTCGTGCACCGTGGCTTGACACCCGTGTCCCATACCATGCTTTGACGATGTAATTTGGTATCATTTTAGCAAAACGTCCATCAGAGTTTATCTATCAAAACATGCTAGTGACACGTGCAACCATGGCAAAAAAAAAAAGGAAATTAACCAAATCATGGTAAAGTCCGGGCAAGTCGAAAAAGCGAAGGAAGAAAGAAAAAGTTGCGCCCTACTTTTGAATGGTAATAATTAAGAACGGCAGGTCGATTAACCGGTTGGTACTAAGAAGACACGAGAAGTAAACTATACACACACGGACACACACACACACACACACATATATATATATTAACTGTATTATTGTTTATGTACAGAACTCTTAATTATGAACCTAGCAAGGTACACGAGTTAAAGATTATTCTCAGCATCAGTTAGGACAGCATAAATTTAATAAAGCTGGACAAGATAAGATTTTATGTAATCTAATGCACCAATGCAAGGCCCCACGGAGCGGGCGCATCATTAAAGGGATCGAGTTTGGTGGACCGCTGGTACTAAGAAAAGTTTTTTTTGTAGCACTCATTTGCAAAAAGAGAAAAAAAAAAGGATTAAAGTACAAAAAATTTTAAAAATAAAATAAAAACAGAGAGAGACACTTTCTCATCTGTTGGTTTGGAAGCTGAGCAAGTTCTTTTTTCCAAATGTGATTCGTGCGTGCAGGTGAGACAAGAAACCGATGTTCGATTCCGTGTGTTTCTCGTCCTGAAAACATACGACATTAATTTACAGGATTTTCTTTTAACTTTTCATTTGGATGGATCAGTCGAAATACGCAAAGGCTAACCATATAAAGGTGGACCGTAGAAATCGGATTTAATTTAGATAATCATCGAGTTCGTTTGTCATGTCTAGTGAAAATGAGGTGCTTTTCAATTTTGCCGTTGCTCTCGATCGTATTGTTCTTTTCTTAATGATTCAATGTACAATCCATCGTTGTCATGTGCTACTTTCATGGGGATTATTAATGTATGTACCAAACATTATTCATACCTAATTTGATTCTAAAGACCAAGAGCGATTGCATATGATCCTGTTCCTAATGCATTAATCACATTAATGTCACAACCAGAGCTTTAAGAAAGCCAAGGTGATACTTCATTTTGAAAATTAGAACAAGGAATTGGTTGATTTTGTAAAATATTATAGCCGTTGACGATATCGATATTTACTTTTGTGGAGAAATATGTGACATGAAGGCTATGGTACCGTATGGAAGTGAGACTCCTTTAATTTCACGATCTGATGGATCCTTACAGAATCGACATGATGGTCTTTTGAGATGGTAAGTTGCACATGTCAGTTACCTTTTAAATTGACAAGATGCAAACTCCTAGTAAAAATTGGGATGTTGTCCTTGCAACACCGGGGGTCTCATGTTGGAATTTCATAATATCAGGTATGTTTATTGCTTTCCTCAAAGGAATGTTGAAACATTAATACGGCTTCTTCCCCGAAGGTTGCATGACTGAAGTGTAGGAAATTAACTAAGTAGAAACTTTCTCTTTAAAAAAATGAGAGGATTCAATAGAGCATTAACTGCCACATTCTACGAGATTTGGAATTTTATTGGGCATTGAATATAATTCATTTTGTTACGAATGGAGAGGAAAATAATTTTATGTATATTTTTCTATATCAAAACCGATGGTACAAGAGCCTATGTATAGGCTGATCTAGAGTAACTAACTATTACAAAATCAATAACAATTAATTAGAATTAATCAAGGAAGATTGTGATCCTAATTAATATATTTGATATCCTTCCTCAAACTCAAGGTGACATTGAAGATGCAAACGGGAGTATGGAGAACCACTCTTGAAAACATACAGGTGAATGTGTCTTAGTAAAGATATCAGTCGTCTGATTAGTCAATGAAGTGATGAGAAGACGAATGGTACCATGAGACATGTGAGATCGTATAAAATGACAATCTATTCTGATATGCTTGGTACGCTTATGGAAGGTATCATTATGGGCTGTCTGAATACCACTCTGATTATCGCAATAAAGATCATTCCACCATGATAATGAACTCTCATGGCTTCTAATAACCATCGCAACCATAAATGATTTAGATGTTATATCAACAAGAGCTCGATATTATGCTTATGTACTAAATCAAGCAACAGTAGTCTATTTCTTGCCCCGCTAAGAAATTAGGGAGTTCCCTAAGAAGAAACAATAGCTTATAATAAAGTGACGATTAAGTGGGTCACCAGCCCAGTTAGCATCTGAATAAGCCGTCAACTCTAAGGTTGAGTTAGTAGAAAAGTGAAGACCATGAAAGAAGATGCCTTTGACGTAGCGAAGTATTCGAAGAATAGTAGGAAAATGAGTCATTTGCGGCATGGTCATGAATTGACTTACAACATGAAAAGCATAAGCTGCATCAAGATAGGTAATTGTAAGGTAAATAAGATTGACAACCAGTTGTCGGTAAAGAGTAGGATTCGAAAAAAGAGTCCTATCTTTGTCATTAAATTTGATAGTAGTCTCAATGAGAGGTAAAGCAATCTTGTTATCAATAAATCTGGCTCGAGAAATAAGATTAGTGGCATATTTTGCTTGAGAAAGATAATACCTAGAAGAATCTGAAGCAACTTCCAAGCCTAGAAAATAACTAAGTTGTCCAAGATCTTTCATTTCAAAATTTCAACTCACATACCGTTGTAGTCGTGTGATACCATGATGATCATCACTAGTAATAATCATGTCATTTACATATACGAGTAATAGAATATTCCCACGAGATGTTTGTTGAATAAAGAGAGCATTGTTGTAGGGACTAAAGGCAAATCCAAGACGTTTCATTGTTGAACTAGACATCGAATATCATGTAAAGGGAGCCTACTTCAATCCATATAATGCGTGGCGTAGTCGACACACTTTATTAGAAGTATGAGTGTATCCAGGGGGAGGCTCCATATAAACTTCTTCAGTGAGATCTCCATTGATGAATGCATTTTTAACATCCATTTGGAACAAAGAACATTTCTTAATTGCAATAATGGCAAGGAGGCTGCAAATAGAAGTAAGATGTGCAACTAGAGCAAACGTCTTATCATAGTCAATGACATACTAATGAGTGAAGCCGTCTTATCATAGTCAATGACGTACTAATGAGTGAAGGTTTTGGCTACTAGTCTAGTTTTGTAACGTTCCATTGTACCATCTGCTTTTGTTTTGATTTTGCACACCCATTTACAACTTATAGCAGACTTTTCAAGAGACAAATCATCCAAGTTCCAAGTGTGAGATTTTTCTAATGCTTGCAACTCCTCGAGCATTGCTCGTTGCCAAAGAGGATTAGTACAAGCTTCTATATATATGTGAGACTAATGAAAAGAAGCAATGGTAGAATAATAATGAAAACCAAAAGCTTAAACTGATAAATTGAGAAAGACCACCTGAATATAAAAAGTATACATGACCCATTCACATTTGATGTGGGACAACAATAACTTTAACACCCCCCACGTGCAAGCTGAATTACGAGCAGCACATGAAATTTAATTAATGGGGGTGGACCCACATACATAAGAAGGAATAATATTGACTTAGATACCATGTTATGAATAAAGCAAAAAGTTTTTTTTTTTGTATATTTTTCTATATCAAAACTAACAATATAAGAGCCTATGTATATGTTGACCTAGAGTGAAAATTTACTAATTGGGTGATGGGAGGCACTTACATACACGGAAAGGAATAATATTAACTCTGATACCATATTAGGAATGAAGCCTAACGTAATTTTCTGTATATTTATCTATATCAAAACTAATGATACAAGAGCATATGTATATGCTGACCTAGATAGCTATCTAAATTAACTAACTATTACGAAATCAATCACAATTAATTAGAATCAATCAAGGAAGATTGTGATCGTAATTAATATATCTGACACATTCGTTAAAAATTCAGTTATGGTCTTCATGTTGCTTGGTATATCAATATATGCATCACTTCTTCTATAGTTAGCATTTATCGATGCCTTAATCTATAAAGTACCATCTCTTTCTCTCTTTAGCACACAGATAGATATCATTGTGGTCTCCGACCGATCTTTTAGACTACTTATGGTAACGTTTCTGTTCTGGAAACAACTTTTGAAACAGAAATATTTTTTTCTGTTTTTTTTCCCGACAACAATTTCAAGAACGGAAATGCATTTTGTAATTGCATAAAATTTTTGTTCCCGAAACAAAAAAGAACCAGAAACGCATTTAGTAACTGCAAAAAAAAATCTATTCCTAATTTTTTCATTTAATTCAGTTCCTAATTTTTTTAAATATGGACGAGATCAACTATAAAAATTAATATCCAACTCAATATTCAACCATCCTCTAAATTCGATAAAAAAAAAATTAGGCTTGCGAATCTCTTTTCTCCCTCATTCCATATCCATCCCTCTACTCCAGCAACCTTCTTGCTCCTGCCTCCTCATCCGCTTGCGAAGCCTTCTTATGTGCTTCCTTCGCCTTTAAAGCCTGTAGTTTCACATGATTATAATACCCCACGGCCAAGAATGCCAACCCATAACCAAATAGATTCACAGATGTCATGGTATCCTTAAGGACCAACCAAGAGAAGGCGATGAGCAACCAATCCTTTACAACCCCTGCCTCATTCATCGTCAATGCTAAGGTCTTCCCAACAAGCAAGACCACAATCAGATTCAAAGCAAAAGCACATAACGAGTTGGTCTAAAAGATCACGAAATCGAAGTGGAAGCTCGAGGTCCCCTTCAGGACTGGCTACTCTACAAAGATCCATGGCACGAATAGGAACGCCAAGCAACGAGGCACCACGAAGACCCCTACCATCATTGCTTAGATTTGGGCAGGGGTTTGGTTCGTGCAAGCTCACCTGCCGTGTCAAGTGTTGGTCGATTGTCGAGAAGAGAAAGAAGAAGGGGAGGAACCAGTAGAAACTCATCGGAGGAGCGGCGACATCAACTGATCGAGGAGCACGTAAGGAGAAGAGAGAGGAGCTGCTTGCTCATGAGCAAAAGAGAGAGTGTGTTCAAAAAAGTGTTCTCAATTGTTTCCGAAAAATATTCCAAATATATCTCTAAAAAGTGTTTCGAAAATACAGAAGTAATTTTTTTTTATTCCAAAAGTGTTTCTATTTATTAAAAGTGTTCCCGAAACACTTTGAAAATACTTTTTTATCATATGCATTTTTGTTCCCAAAATGTTTTGAATACTTTGAGAATGAAAATATTTTTGTTAGAGCGTCACCGTACGCTATCCTATTGACTCAATTTTATCTTTCGGGCTATAAGAATGGAAAATAAAAGGAGAAAGAACATGGGTCAGACATTCAGTTCGAACTAGGTTGTAGCTTGCTTAGGGTTTTTTACGATGGGTCAAAGGTTTTAAGATTTTCGCTCATAGTACCTATGTTGATATTTCCTTGCTAGTTATAGCTAGTATTATCAGTCATTATTATCACCGAGAAGAAGAGAGAAAGGTATTGCTGGTTTTTATAGATAAAGCCACACAGGCATCATCAAAATACATCATTGTGCTTGCAAAGCCAAACACTATAGTTCGAAAAAATTACCAAAAAAATCTTAAAATTATTTCAATTGTGTCAATTCAACCTTAATCTTTTTTTTTGCCAATTCAATCATAATTTTTTTTAATATTTGTGCTAATTAAGTCTTTCTATTCAATTTTGGCCTACAATCATTGGCGTGGCATTACCAGCACTGATGTGGCACAATCGGTACTAACGTGGCTAATTTTTATAATATTTTAATATTATCAAAATTTTTTATTTGCAAAATATTTTTTCTTTCATTTTGTTTTTTCTCCTCTTCTTCTTTCTCCTCTGACCGGTTGCTGGGCTCAAGGGCTGGCTAGAGGAGAAAGAAAAAGAGAAGGAGAAAAAAATTACAAAATATTATTAAATATAAATGAAAAATATAAAAATATTATTAAGAATTGGTCACATAAGCATCAATGCCACGTTAGTAATTTTCGGCCAAAATTGACTAGAAGAACTAAATTAATAGAAATACAAAATATTTAGGACTAAATTTGCATGAATGCAAAATGTTAATAATTGAATTAGCTAAAAAAATTTTGAAATTGAATTGGCACTGTTGTAACGGGTTTAGAATTTTTTCGGTAATTTTTCCCACTAATTTCAAAGGAGATCTTAGGTACCATGGATGTTCAAAATACGTCCCATAAATACGGCAACATCACCTTGAAAGATCATCGAAAGAAAGCCCAAGTTCAAGCTTGCAAATATATTCAATAAGTTATAGGCCAATCGTGATATATTAACTACTTACATCTGAAGTGAGACTTCTTTCGCCTAACACTCCCACCATACACCTAACAAATGTCCGCCTCATGTGTGAGTCTCCTGTGTTAGACCCACTCCTTCTTGATTTAGATATCCTTTCTCTCTAATATTATTTCCAAGCTCCACATATGTCGGGCCCGGATATTCCACTTGTTGGAAATTCGCGACATAACACTTTTACCTAGGGTATAACCAAGACAGAGTTTAAGTGTTACCCAGCCAACAAATTCAATTAGGCATATATTCACTTATAAGTTTAAAGAAATGAGTTATATGTCATTTTCATTAACTGTAATACATTACATCACATCCTTGATGCGAGACTTCTTTCGTGTGAAGGTTTCACACGTGCACTCCGACAAGGGTTATCAACAACTTGACTCCTGCATGGACGCTCAAAGCTCGACACCACGAGACTTTATTGGGTCTCCCTTCAACCATTACACTTTGCGCGTATTCTCTTAGGTATCTTTTCCCTAGTCGCGTATCCATCATCGGTATAGATATCATTACAACTTCAAAGGTAGGCCGATGATTCCCTTCTTTATCTGGTAATCTTTCATCTCGTGATTCGTCCCTTCATACAGGATATCGCTGTCTGTATTCCACGAACATTCCGCTAAATGGTTGAACTCTCCAGCTCATGGACAATGAATCATCAAAAGCCAAGAGTCAATGAACCAACCGCACCCCAAAGGTTTGTGATATATATGTTGGGTACGTAGCAAAAACCCTAATTTCGTGGTCCACCATCCTACATATATTCTTAGACCGAGGCAACCCTAGAAAGCCATGCAACCACACTTTGGCTCTACGTATATCCTCTTTGTTGACATTTTTTTGGATGCTATCCCACATTAATACCGTGTTGTCTTCATTCTCAACCTCCATTTCCATAAATTTATTCTATACAGTGGTTGGTTTGGTGGATTAGGTGCACGCTATATATATTCCTACCAAATAATCACGTAATCAGTGTAATTTGCAATAATCATTGTAGAGAGAGAGAGAGAGAGAGAGAGAGAGAGAGAGAGAGAGAGATGATGATGATGATGTCGGGTTACAAACCATGATTTGATATTGAAAAATATACAGCAACAAAAGCAGATCAAGACAGAGACAAGGGAACTGTGTCTGGTCCTGAGGTATAGGCTATGATATGGACCCGCTTCGATATGAATATGAACCACACCCATGATTTCTTCACTAGAGAAAATCCGTCCAATGGTCCCCATATGAGGCATCGCATTGCGGTTGGTCCAATAGAAAAATCAAATAGTGATCGATCAAAATTAATTGGCCCATCAAATCCAAACCCCCAAATGTCAACAGTCTCTTTCTATAATGGGTGGAGATGCATAATCGCTTTGAGAAATGACACAGTAATTAAAAGAACTTTTTACTACTAATTATCAAAAGTAGGGTCGATAACGAGACAATTTATCGGACGAACTCGGTGAAGCGTATCTGGTGCCTCTAGTTCTGATGATGCCGATGCGTTCGATGGGCATGTATCGAGTTCGTGCGAAAAATCTCCATTCGATTAGGATAGCTAATGGTCCCTTCTCCAATTAACTGGCTATGGAATATAGCGATTCACCTAACTCGCTGCTGTGAAATTCAACGGGCAATATCTTGCGTTTTGACTTGTAAAACCTGTTCATTGATTCATTGCCCTTTTTGTGACGGAGGGATAGCTTTCCTGATGATGCTAGGACAGCAATAATTTCCCCGAAGGACATCGTCAATTATATCGATGCAATTCTTGACGGTAGAATAAGCTCTCATCATCAGAAATTTGTCTATAGGTTCAAAAGTTAACACATCATAACCCTTTACCAAATTGATCAATCTTTCTATTAATTTTCCAAATTAAGCTATGCTCCGTCGGGCTTGAATCAAGTGACGAGAATGACATCAGTGACCTAGATAAATGCGTGTGGGAAGAAAAATCATGAGCTGCGTTAATAAATGAAGCGAGGTACGGAGCGCACAAGCAAAAAGGCTCAAGGCCACGGACCCAACCTCCCTCACAACCGCAACGTGTAGGCTTGTGACACGGGCCAGTTGTTTCATGTCCCCTTGATCGATGTAGAGAATCATGGAGGATCGAATAACTTGGGTCCTGGGGTCCTCTCACACTCTTATAACCTTGAAGTAGCACTTGATGGTGTCAACATAGTAAATGGGCGTACAAAGGGTACTAGACAACTGGGTCTTTGGGAGTGGTGTCAAGACAGTTTGTGCTAGGAGTTCTAGAATTAAACATAACACATTCTTTAGGAGCTCTGAAGGCAAGTTCGGCCTCTCGCATACAAACTGGTCGGGAGCCGATGTCGCTCTCCTAATGAGGCCATGGCAGGCCGAAACCAGTTATGGTGCCTAATTTGACCTGTGCGCGCGCTGTATACAAAAGGATGCCCGAGCTAAGCTGGGTATGGTAAGATCCGATACGAAAAAGACATTCGCCTAAGTGTTTCATGGGATAACTAGAAAAAAAAAAAAAAGGCTGGCTTAGTGGCCAGACTGGTTGCCAGGCGCCTCACGGGTTGTCCCTCGGCTATGGGAAAATGCCGGTCCGTGACACTTGTCTATTAAGTCTATTTTATCAAGCTATTGAGTTTTTGACGATATTGTAGAGTTCGAGTCCAGTTTAGTATGTGAATTTTGTGTGTTCAATAGTTGTTGCATTAGTTAGAGGTGAGTACTGATCTAGGGTAGATCCTGGAACCAAATCGAAACCGATAAGTTTGGAGTTTCAAATATTGAGAACCGGTCCTAATAAGAAATGTTTCAAGTTTTAGATCCGAAACCGATCCATTTAGGAAACCAAAACTTCCCCATCTTGGAAACGCTCGCCTCTAACTTGCACGGCTTTCGGACTTGTCCGACGGAAGTCCTTTGCACTTTCGGGGCGATGCTTTTTTGTCCGCCAATACTGAGAGTCTGCGATGGCTTCTATGCTCTTTAGATTCCCGTAGCGTCCATTCTGTCTACAACTTGGTGAGCGCCTGCAAATTAGGCAGACTTTTTGAGGGCATGGATTATTTTATCTCCACCTTCTACAAAGAAAATCAATTCTTTCAACCGTCGACTGCTTCAACACTCCACAACAACGTAGCTTAAAATGCATTGGTTTTTCATCATTCGTGGATCGTCACTTTTGGCGGATAGAAATTTATGTTGCTGCTTTAGCTTTTATTATTATCGTCTAAGGGATGAAACATGAGAAAGGAATTGCGTGGCTCTTGAGTAAACCCTAGAACCGAACTAGACCAACATAGTCTATTTCGGAATAGATTTCATGTTCCAAAGTTCTAGGTAACCCACTTGCTCTAGAACTACTCATCCTTAACGTTAATTTAAGCTATGTGATGGGCACCTCGAATTCATTTAGCCATTTATTTTATTTCTATTAAAGCGTGCAGCAAAGGCCTCTACCGTCATCCGTAAGATCACCGAAAGGTAGCCTAGGTGTAAGTTTGTCAAGATATCGAGTTTGACCTACTTTCGCCTAAACTGTGATGTATTAATTTCTTTATTTCATATCAATTTTTCGATGTGGGATTTTCTAACATAACTCGCGTGTACAACTCCATATTTTCAATTTGTTTACTTTTGAATTAAATAAAAAAAATTCCTTTCTATTAGGACACGCAACAAAAAAATCCAATTCCGTAACTTGAAAAGATCACAAAGAGATAGGCCAAATTCGAAGTTGTGGACATATTCAATTGGATTTTTCCTCGTTCAAAACATTAATTCAATTAATTATGAGCAAACTTAAACTATAGATTGCTCTATATCAACACAATTCTTCCATGTAGGATTATTTAGACAGAACTCAACGTGAATCTCGACTTTTCCTTCTCGTATTTCTCACCCGCGGTCCCCCATTTTCACTGAAAAGACAGTTGGGGGAAAAAGGTGTGGGCAAAATCATCAAAATGCACAATCTTTTATGGTCACAAAACGAGGTAGCAGTACCCATAATTATTGGACTCTATATCAGAATAACCACAATCTATGTGTGTCCATTGAATTTGGGCATGTAAATGAGATAAGACTCATGTGGAGTCCACTAAATGAATGGTCGATTGAAACTTTGTGACTAGAGTTTTTAAGTAAAATCAAATCAAGTTAACCTCGGAATTTTATTGGATTCAGACTTAAACTCTTTCTTAAATGTGTCCTTGATAAGGTATCGGGTTATTGTCGCCTGTCCCCTCAAAAGATTGCTCTTGTTCATGCATCACTATACACATGCACTTTGAAAGCACCTGTGACCATCTTCTTGATTGTGCACTTGCGTAAGACACAGACATGACAACCATGGCAGTGCTTGTCTAAACTATACATCTGAACTCATTTACCTTAACGATAATAAAACGACATCTTACCAAAGAAACCTGACATTTTCATCGTCAAATTGATTGCACACATTCATCCAACTTGAAAGTAATCCTTTAATTCCCGTGGATTGGCCTCGTCCCTCCTTTTCTTTTGACAGTAGGAATCTGGTAGCAGTAGATTTTGTACAATGGAAACCGAGAAATGATTGAAGCACTTCCCTGTCCTTCCCACGTACGATTGGAAGCTAGGGGCAAAAGAGAGGTTAAAATTGGGAGGTCCTGCGTGATATGCAAAGGGCAAAATAGTACCAATGTATCAATGATGAGGGCCACACGTATCTTTGTTCAGTCATTTCAGAAGTGCAAGTTGTGATTGACCCACCAGAAGTTTTCCAAATTGTAATCCAGGGTAGTATTTAAGAAGCAATTGCTATTTTTTTTAAAACTATATCTATAAAATCACAACACGACCCAAATGTTGAGTATCGAATAAGGATTTATTTGGCAATAATTATGATTCTTTGATTATATTTTTTGAAATAAAAAAATAAAAAACATGTTTGGTAACGTAAATAATTTTGATTCTATTCTTGAAAATAGTTTTGAAGCAAAAATAAGAATAAAAAATTGATTCTGAAAATAGAATCGCTTTTCATAATCACAACAAAAAGAAAAATCTCTACTTTTTAAAAAAGATTAAGTCCATGTGTGCTTTCACATGAACTTCTGAACTTTAAACAAAGTTAAAATTAGATTTGAAATTTTTCTAAAAACTAATTTTTTTAAATACATCTTTTCAAAATTAAATTTAAAATAAGCTTTAAAATCTACAAAAAGGGAGGAAATTTTTTTAAAAAATTAAAAATGGGAGGAAATTAAAATTTTAACTTTAAAAAAATTAAAAATTAAAAAAAATCTCGCCACCTAGTTGTTCTTGAGAACAAAAATTTTGTATAATTACCAAACTATTTCTGTTCCGAGACTAGAAATTTTGTACATTTACCGAACATATTTAGATTTTCTAAAAATTATTTAGGGAACAAAATAAAAAGTATATGGTTTTAATAAAAAAATACTTTTTTTGGATCAGAATCGTTAATTATCTAATCCATTAACTCTTCGCTACACAAACATAGATTGGAAGGATGAGAGAGGCGTCAGTAGTGCAGCGATTGTGGCGTGAGCTCCCTGGTGTAAGGTTCAAGGTCCAGGGTTGGATTCCAAACTCTAATGCCTCTGCTGTTTTGTTTTTAAGCCAATTGTCAATTTTTAAAAGCTTTATCTCTTTCTTCTTTTTTTATTTATTTATTGCCAAACAAACATGAGATTTCATATAGCTTAGTTTTTCCCATCCTTTTCCTTTTTATTTATTGCGTTTTAAATCTAATCAATGAATATTTTCTTGATTGTCAACTTATCTTTTTAGCATAGAAGCATACTTTAATTTCATTTTTCTTGTCAAATCAACCAATTTATGTACTATATATGAGTCAACTGTATGAAGATCAAATTTAGGACGATAAATTTGCACGTTATGATACTACTGTCATACGGTACGACTAATCCTAACTTTAATGAGACATGATTTAACTAAACAAAAATATTCTTTTCTTAACAAGAAAGTGACTATGTAAATATAACTTGTTAGGGTGAGGGTCATATCCCTGTCTATTGTCTCTATTTGGGAAATCTTCAATTTAGCACCATGTGGCAAATGAACACCAAATCTTCAATTCAACTTGGGTTGAGTCAATTTGGACCTTTTTGATGCCCCGAGCTACCATTGTTGCCATTCGATTCTCCCTCTCTCTCTCTGCTTTTCCTTTGTTCGTAGTAATTAGACCTATCAAAATGGGTTTAAAGCTCATTTAATAACTCACAAGTATTTAAATGGGTCGCAATAATGACTAAGTAATATTGTAAAAATTATAAAAAAAAATATGCTTTTTTTAGATTAGATTAGATATATAAGCGTTTTAATAATATGAATTGAGTCGGTTACAAATTGAATATGAGTTAAGAAATTTATACTATGCAACAATAAATTAATTGGTCAAATTAAGTTGGGCCGAGTAATTGGTTCGGTCAATTTACGGCTCGACTCGACTTAAATTTTTTATTAAAAAATTCATTCGTTTGACGGGTCCAATAGTGATGGAGGTTGGCGTTGAGCTCTCATGACCACGAGTCGAGGTCGGGGTCGATTTCATGGAGTCCTCAAACCGTCCCTTGTCCTAGTTGTTTTGAGGCTAACCACTAACCACCCACCCTTTTTTTTCCCTCCTTCGAAAGTAACCACCGCCTTGAAACACCTCAAATCAAATGTCACAACATGCGCACGAAACCGAGAGACATTAAGTTGTCGTGTCTCGTACCGTGACTGTATTCCTTACTTGCTTTTTTAGGAAAAAAAAAATATCAAAACAGTCCTAAATCATTATACTTATGACAATTCAACTTGCATCTTAAAAATTTTAAAATTTTTTAAATTTAGTCGTTTCGACTAATTTTGATTTAAAAATCATTAACATGAATACTAGTCTTCTTACGTTACACGGTCAACGCTGATGTGGATAATTTTTATAATCTTTTAAAAAATTCAATTTTTAACATTTTTATTTTTTATTACTAAAAATTTAGTTTTTAAAAAATTGTAAAAATTGTTTATGTTGGTGTCAATCGTGCCATGTAGAATGACAGACGATCACATCAGTAGTGTTAGATCAAAATTGGCCAGAAAATATTATATGGACAAGTTATGAAAATATTTAGGATTAGATTGGGTAAATTGAAAATTTTAAAATTAAATTGACATTGATATAATAAATATATAACTTTTTTGGTAAAAATCTCGACAGTTATTCAGATGGTGGAGAGCTAGGAAGCATTGATACTATTTGGAGGCTTTTCCTGTCATGTTGTGTTCGACACTCTTCGACATACAATCGACACATGATCAAAGTTTCATATACAGAAGTAATAAGCGAGTCCAACTTCCTGAAATGCTATTTGGACGCACACTTGGTCAATTTTAAGTATTTTTAATAAAATATGAATCAAAATATAAATTTATTAAATATATACACACTTAATTCATATACCCAGCTATCTCAAAATTAATATACTTAGCCAACAAAAAATTAATAATCATGAATCCTTAATAGAAAAAAAAACTCATCGTTAATATTTTATTTATCATATATATAAATATATATTTACCATATAACGTGTCTTAATATGTTTAAATTTTTTATTATTGAGAAATGACTCCTTGTATCATGTTATGTCACATGTGATCTTAGTATAAGTTAGGTTGAGTGACGGCAGGCACGTCAGCTTTTTCGCCGCCAGCATCAGCGCCGCCGTAGCTGGCCGTCGCCTCATCCGCAGCTGGCGGGGAGCACATGCGGCCAAAGGGAGGCCTTACCGACCCGTCTCTTCCGTCTCTTCATCGAACCAATCACGCGCACGCTCTCGAAAATTTAATTTATTCGCAAGTTTTCGACTTATCGAGAAAAACCGTGTGTCGCTTTAGAGGTGGACCGACTATTCTCGATGGGACTACACGTTGACAACCAGGATCGATGCAAATATGAATCCAGCTGGTAAAAGCCAAAAAAAAAAAAAAAGGCATAAGGAAAAACATAAATTGTCCAGAAAAGAACATGGGATTTGTCCTCATCTTTCGAGTCCTCATGTCCACCCCCATGGACGAACAACATTTCCACGTCAGCAGGGAAAAAAAAATTAGTAAAACTTTCGTGATGCCCCTGCATTTTGATTTTGGTTCGATTAAAGGAACTAGTAGATCATGTTTCAGTGACCGGCTGACTTTTACTATTTCTTGGAAAGATATGCAATGTCGAAGCTGTCATAAGAATTAAGTACAGTTTTCTGGCTTCTGAGTTTTTTTTTTCTTTTTTTGCATTAGTCGAACAGATCCTTCGGATTCGACTGAAAAAAAAAAATCAAGTCCTTCTATTAATCGTCATTATAAATAATCACCAAATCAATTATGTGCAATTTTGTGATGTGGCACATGATGGACGCCGATGCTAATGTTGTGCTTGTTAAGTGGCACATAAGAGAGAGAGAGAGAGTGTGTGTGTGTGTTCATGCAGTTGAGTGGAAGCAACAGTTGCTCAATCACCAAAATGAGGATCGTGCGACCTTTGCTAAGTATTGGTGGAGTCTTCAACTCCCTCCGTGCTCAAGTGAAGTCGCCACGCCTTGCGAATAGAGAGGGGTAGAAAGAGAAAGGGTGTGCATTAGGGGCATCCCCACCTTCTATAATCATCGATGAGGGTCATTGGAACCTTGCTGGGGGCACGTGACGTCCTAATAAAGGTCAAGGGATTTCAATAAGGGTGAGCAACCCAACCAGTTCTCTTCGATTCTCAATCCCAAAATTGAGAATCGGTTTTGACTAGTTTGATTCTCGGTTCTATAACTTAGATCATCCGATTCTTCCGGAGACTTGGGATTTAGAATTGGCAAAGGCTAGAATTTTTAACCTTACCCACAACATTTTGATCATTGTTCTTTTTAAAATAGTAAATATTTGTTGAAATCGAATGTATTTGACATATCATGGGCAAACAGAAAGAATTGCATTCATTTATGAATGTGCAGGATAACGCCCACCATTTGTTACCAGGAGAACCCCATTAAAAACTGTACAGTCTCAACTCTCTCTCTCTCTCTCTAGTGGTGAAAATAGACCTGGCTTAAGTCGGTGTGACGTACTTGCTGACTTCATCTTTAATGAAGCTAAAGAACAAGCCCTACTCTCTCTATATGTACATATGGACCACTAAGGCCAGGTGAGCCAACAGTTTGGTGCTCCTACACCCACCAACAAAAACATATAGGGTTAGCCCCACGGCCGTATGATTGCTCGAGTAATAAGCGTGTTCGTCCTCTTCTTCGCTCAAGACTCGAGTTCGAATCGTCATAGCCCGTGCACTCTTTTAAGACCTTCTCTAAAAGTACGGACTTGGATAATTACGGTAAGTCGGAATTAGTCGGATGCTGAAAAAGAGTTTTGAGTGCGAATAGATACCGACGAATAGAGCCGTCACGTCTTGATTGCGTGGTAAATCGTATGTGGCTAGCGTCGCATGTACAGAGAGGTGGTCCAAGACTACAAGTGACTTCGAGAACGTCCGTGTAAATAGTGAATGTTCTTTAAAGATGCGGAAAGCAAGTGATCCCCCCCCCCCCCCAAAAGATGAAGTCCTAACAAATACCAAAGTTCCGTGGTTTATTCATTTTCACTCGTTTTGGAAACATAAAGTTGTATATCTTTCGGCAATGGTAATTTAAGCAGGAAAATGTGAAGAAGTGCCCCTTGTCGTCCACCCATGTCATAGTGAATTCTGTGTGTGGCGGCCCATGCTTCTGGTCAACATTAGTGACGCAACGTTTAGGCGTGCGATGTCATCTCATCGCATCTGATTATTCACGTACTTTCTTATCAATATCACAATCCTTTGAACTCAACTGTATGTGCTTCGATCAAAATTAGTTCGTAAAATAGTTGGATCATGTTAATTTAGAGTCTATGGTATTCGCGTCGTGTCAAATACGGGTTACATCTTGATAGAATTTCTGTCCATTAATAAAGAACGTCGCCCTCACATTGCCGATTGCTACACCAGAACCAGCTTGCTTACGCTTGTCGAAACTACTGCATGTGGCCTATGAAGAGAAAGAGAAGGAAAGCCCAATAACAGATCAACCCAAGGTCTCTCTGTTTGAGTCTCTCCATTAACTGTGCATGGCCCAAGCTCTACCGGGGGTATAAGGCCCTCAAAATGAAAACAATACACATTTTCAGACACCGTTTGTTTCGCGAAAAATATGACATCCCTAAAGGAATTTATTTTTCAAGAAAATGATAATATTTTTTTTTCATACTTGGCCGAAACCTGGAAAAGGCCCAAAAAAAATATTTTTGAATGTGACAACAACTAATACAATCCTAAAATTAAAAATAACACAAACAGTCCCTAAACTTTGGTCCAACGTGTAATGTGGTCTATAAACACTCAATTTTTCCAATGTGATCTCTAAATTTTTAAAACATGTTTAACTTAATCTCTGAATTATAAGAAAATATACAATGTTATCCCCGAACTTGAATTAATGGAAAGACTATATTGATCATCTTTCTATAGTTCAGAGACTAAGTTGAAAATATTCCAAAAGTTTAGGGACTATCTCGATTAAATTAAAAATTCACGAACCACACTGCATATTGGATTAAAGTTCAAGAATAATATTGTAAACGAGTCAAAAGTTCATGGATTATTTGTGTTATTATGCCATTCTAAAATATTAATATAGTTATCGATCAAATTCTAATGAAACTTCTCGAGCAATGTATAAAGACATTTTTTTTTCAAATTTCATATATTAAAATATGGATAAAACCTTCGACTCTTACTTATCTTAGGAGGACTGGAATTGCTTGGTTCTTTCACCACATGTTTGTATAATTTCACAATTGCTTGTATGGCGATTTTGAAGTATCTATGCATGATTTCTGTTAACCTATGGGAATATTCCCCCAATGACTCTAAACCTCACATTATGTCCAATGATATGGCAAAAATACTAGAATTTACTCCCTAATGGAAACATTTGATGTAGAATGCATCAAGTTACTCGCATCAAGTGCCTTGCGAAGCTCTAAAAAAAGCATTTGGCACCATCCGTGTTTGATTTATACAATGGGTATCGCCACGGTATAATATATGATTTATATACAACTCTCTCTTGTAATCTTGATTTATACGAGGCTCTTTCTCGGTATGTGATTTTCAAGATGATTATCATCATCCATAACTAGTGTGATAACGGTCATAACTGCTATAGTCGCACTCGTTACCGCCGCTTGGATTTTGATCTTATCCATATATATTGGAGCATGCTGATCATGAAATCCGAAAGGTAAGTGAAATACTAGAAGGGCAATACTAGAAGAGCCAGACAAGCACGGGACATCGCAAGCCGCTGATGTGAGGTTCTCTGCTCTGAAGACATCTAAGTTACCATACCTAATAACACTAAACTGCATTCCAGTGAGGCATAAACTAGAACAAAGTAAAAGATAACACGTAGCTTTCAGTGGTGAAAGCGATGCACAAAAATGGGAAAATAGAAGCTGCTGATAGCACCAAATGGAAAGACGCTGCTATCAAACTAAACTCGAAGAGTTGGGTTTCGCACTTTCCCTTGAATCGGCTACTGAGCAAAGAGATCGATTTACATAAATGAGAGCTAATTAGAGTGATTATCTTGGGAATCGTGCGCAAGGCGGCAGAGGCACCGCTCTTGAGACGAGGGACGAGACGACGAAGCCCTAAGCTGCGCGAGAAAGTCTGGGAAAGGAGCAGCTCCGGAGAGAGGAGAGGACGTGCGAGAAAGAGGGGAAAATGAAGAGAAGATGTGAGGGTGAGAGGACGGGATCCCTAGAAAGAAAGATTTGAAAATGAATTCTTTTCTTTCACGGATGGAAATCACCTTTCTAACTTTTTGGGAAATAAAGGAAGTCTCGGTAGCTGTTCATTTGGATCAGGAAGGCATATCATCATCCTCTTCGTCTGCGCTTCCATCACGTTTTACAGATACTACGATCTGTGGCCTGCGCAACCAAAAAACACTATTACTAATGTGTCTACCAAGTACTAATCGTCCACTGATGCAATCAACTTCTTCTTCCAGGAGTCAACGGACCGAGAGTGGCCGTTGGAAATTCTTTCCCCCCCGTTCACGTGGGTCAACGACGTCTTGATCTCTTGACATGAGAGAATTTACGACGTAGTGGAACGAGCAGGGATGTTTATGAAGCGGGGTGGGGGCGAGATTATAACGTTCCCCATTCCCGTCCTGGCTCGGACTCCCTTATCTGCTTCCCCATTGCCCACCCTGTGAGCCACGTGGAGCGACCACCGCCAACTAGGTTTGGACACGTGGACAGCTTGCCACGTGCCTATCCATACTAGGGATAACCCCCACTAAGCCCTATCCCGCTAGCCTCTCCCATTCTCTCTCCCTTACGCACTACCGCAGCCAGCCACACCGGCCATCACCAATGTTGATCCCAGAGCTCTTGCAGTGCAGCGGAGAAAGCTAGGGCGCTCCCCATGACACCATTTTTACTTTAAAAATTAATTTTTGACTAGAAATTAACTTTTATATTTTTACTTCACAAGTTGATTTCTGATTAAAGAAATGTATTTGATAACATGATAAAATTTCTGCTTCTCAAACGGAAATTCGTTTAGTAACGGTTGAAAATTTCTACTTCTGAAATATTATTAACACAAAATATTCTACAAAAAATTATTGATCATAATCTAAAATACATATTATTCAGAAAAATTTAAATATAAATACCGATGGATTTATGTATAATTCATCAGTATTTGCATTTATATAAATGCGGACCAAACTATGGAAAAATTGTATTAATGAACATGATGGAGGGACTCAAATATCAACGCTAAAAGCACAAGTAGTTTCGATACTTCCTCTCCTGTGCTTCTGATGTGATTTATATTACAATGGGCATAACTTATGAATCTTTTTCATGCATAAATAATCTCTAGAAGCACAAATCTTCCGTAGTTGTAAGTGTTATGAGATCACTGAGATATTAATGAGAATTTGGGATATAAAACTATAATAATGATGAGCTTGTTTTGGCATGAAGACATCTCTAGGTAGAAAGACTAAAGGCAAAAATTGAGGAATCATCGTCTTTATCTTGTCAACCTAGCTTTGATTTTCCTGATTTTTATTTTAAAATGGAGGGCCTAGGATCACAGGCTCCATCGGATTAGATAAGGGTGTTTTACAGTAGTCGCACTCATTATTGGAATAAAATAGATAAGCAAAGAGAGAGACAAAATCTAAAAGTTCATGCAGATAAGAATGTCTAACTTATCAATCACAATCAATTAAATAGGTGCATATCAAGAAACCAAGAATATTCAAATAAAATGCATCAAATAAAAATATAACATCCCTAATGAAACCCAAAAGGCTTAAAGAAAAGGATGTTTGGAGGTTTAGAAGTAGTTATGGACATTTGGAAATGATTTGTTCAAAAGGGAAAATTTATCATTTTAAAAATAGAATCAAAATCATTAGAAAGAAGGTTGACTAGAAAAATTTGTCCATTTCTCAATTTCTAATATTTTTTGGATTTATTTTAATTTTTGGAAGATTTGCTCATAAGAGGCAAAAATATTTGTTTTGAGAAAGATCAAAAGTGAAAATTGCAAAAGACGGATTTGGCCAGTCAAATTCGACTATTTCTTATTTTCTGTGATTTTTTGAAATTTTTGGAGATGATTTGCTTATAAGGGCCAAAACTATCAATTTTTTAAGAAAGAGAGGGTAAAATCATCAAAAATATGATTGACCAATTGAATGGATCCATTTCCTAATTTTTGAGATTTTTCTAAATTTTTAGAATTATTTTAGGATATTTCCAAATTTTTAGAAATTTTTAATTATGAATTTTCTATTTTTTTATTTTTAATTATTTTCCAATTTTTTTATTATTAAAAGAATTATCTAGATCGGGTCAGGTTGAGACAAACGAGAGAGAGAGAGAGAGAGAGAGGGGAATATGAAAAAGGAGGGTTAAAAAAAAATACCTTCAATGATGAGAAGTAACCTTTTTTTTTTTTTTACTTTTCAAAAGTCTTCCCAAAACAGTTTCTGAAGTATTTTTAAAAGTAGAAATATACAATTGCTAATCAAATGAACTTTTACCTCAGAAATTCCGTTATCAAATGGATTTATGTTCCAAAAGCATTTTTTTTGGAACAGAAATCCTATTTCGAAAGTGTTACTATGCAGCCCCTAATGCCTCCGTTGAGCTCGCTGTTGGCGATGGAGCTCATGACACAGCCTAGGTTGACCCAAGTTATAATTTAAAGAGCTAGACAGCAGATAGTAACATAATGAGTGATGGCGGATTTTCATCCTTCGGTTGTACATCATACCGTTAGCGTGTTTAAAATTGAGAGACAGAAACGTAGTATGAAACAAGGAGCAATATGCCCTCACCGCCGTGTCTTGTCAAGGAGACTAATGGAAATAACCAGATCAGTACTGACGCGAGGTGATGAGCGGTGGCCTTTAAATTAAAGGGGAGCAATAGAAATCATACGGTTGTGAATTGCATACGTCCATCAATATTCTAGACAAGCTAGATTCATGTCAAAAGCTCCTTCTCAAATCTTCAATATGGGGAAAAACAGATTTGTCCTATGCCATTGTGAACTCCAGCAACTTGCTTGATTTGGCCATGCCTGCAAAGCCAGAAGAAAAAAAGAGTGGGTGGGTTATCCTGTGGCTGTAGCAGCTTGTCCTTTAGAATATCTCCCTGCATCTCGTCCCCAGCCACAGCCACATGCTCTTTTAAACCTTAAACAATTCCCACCAGTTCCAGCACTAGCAGCTGGTCAGTCTCCTACTGTCTCTCTCTCTCCCTCTCAAAAGGAGAATGGCCGCAAGCAATTTGGCCACAGGGGCGTCATCATCCACGTCACCCTTCGAGTCCTTGCCTGCCAACTTGCTCGGACATCATCTCCTTAAGACCTTCTCCAAGCACAGACCAGCAAAATGCGTCGTCTGTGTCATTGTGGCAATCAAAAGTTTTTGCTAGTTGATCTTCCAGACACATGGCTTCCTAGTCGACCAACCCAAAAACCTGCCTTTCACTGGGTTTCTATCACTTTTAACTACCATGTGGCCTAAACTGGTAGCCAACAAGATCCTTGGACAGAGGTTCGGTACCAACAACAACAGCCACTTTGTCGCCGGCTTGCCGTGTGACGACATGGAGACGGCATTGCGGCTGGAAGTCCCAAGTTTAGAGCAGTTGTCGTCTTATTACGGCGACGAGAGCCTCTTAGATCATCGGAAGGAAACGCATAGGTACAAGAAAGAGCCACTTCACAGTCTGTCCTGTATCATAACTATAAAGCTTTTCTTACTGCTTATTTTTGCATCAATCATCATCTTGATCTCTTCCAGGATCTTCGTTAGCACTTGGAATGTCGGTGGTGCTGCGCCAGGAGATGACTTGTCGATGGAAGAATGGCTCGACCCACGCGACAAATGCGATATTTACGTCCTAGGGTGAGTTTCTAGTCTCCAGTGTAAGCTCATACACCACATCATCAATTGTAGTCACAAATATTGTCCAAACTATGCTGGTATACTTCGCGCTTTGCATTATACTTCGGCTCCTCATCGCCAATAGAATGAGCCGACCTTGCGATATGATCTTGTTCTCGCAATATGTGGCCGTTCTTGATCGAGATTATTCACGCGGAGAGTTCGAAACATTTGGAATATGAATCGAATGATGTCTGCTTCTGATCTATCCAGGTTTCAAGAAGTAGTTCCTCTGAAAGCTTCCGCCGTTCTGGGGTCGGAGAACACGACGATCCGAACAAAATGGAATGCCGTGATCGGGAAATCCTTGAACCAAACGGGACACAACCAACACAAATTTCATTGCATGATGAGCAAGCAGATGGTCGGATTATTGGTCACGATTTGGGTTCGAAGTGAGCTGCTCGCGCACATAACCCATCCAAGTGCTTCTTGCGTAGGCTGTGGTGTTATGGGCTGCCTAGGCAACAAGGTGGCCTCTTCTCAATTTGCCTCCGCATGCTATTCTTTATGGAGTTCTTTATTTTTTTAAAAAAATATTTTTTAAATTATCTTTTCATATGTATAAAAAATATAAGTGGGGAGTCATCATTCCCCAATTGCGGCCTTCAAGGAAACTAAGGTCTTAAATAAATATTAAACATGCTCCCTCAAGCTTATAGAAAAGGAAAAGAAATATATCTGTAAGTATTATTTGTCCGCGTAAGTGTAATTATTTCAGGAGATATTTTCAAATTCCTTCGTCTTATGAATCTGATTAGTGAGTTACAAGCTATGTACGGTGCCCATTGCAGGGGGCAGTGTCGGTTCGATTCGAGTTACACGAGACGAGCTTCTGCTTCGTGTGCACTCATCTTGCTTCCGGCGATCGACAAGCAGATCGTAAATTAAGAAACTCCAATGCAGCTGAAATATTGTCAAGGACAAGCTTCCGGGGAGGCCCTTCACTAAATTCGCCTAGAAAGGTTCTTGATCATGAGTAAGTAACTTGTTATTCATTCGAGCAAAAGATCAAATACCCGTGCAACAACACTAAACCTTACTTTCGACCCATGCATTAAACTTTTTGCAATGCATCCTCTAACCGAACCGGATTCATCGTAGTCGGGTGATTCTACTTGGAGATTTGAATTGCCGGATTTCCCTGCCGGAAGCAACGACTCGGTCCCTCATCAAGAGAGGCGAATGGAATAAGCTGCTAGAACACGATCAGGTAGCCAAAAAAAGGGAAAGATCAACCAATTTTCACTTCTTCATCAAGATCTTTTTTCTACCACAATAACCCAAAACCTGATTAGTAATTTACGTACGGGAATTGAAGTTAAAGGCAGAGCTCAGGAATGGTCGAGTACTGCAAGGTTGGCGGGAGGGGAGTATCGACTTCGTTCCTACCTACAAATATTGCCCTAATTCGGACGTCTATTACGGAAGTGGCCAGGAGAATATCAAAGGAGGAAGTGGACGAGCTCCTGCATGGTATGACCATACACTCATATAGACTCATTTGACTTTGGAATGTTTTTGCTTAGATACCCTTCTACTTTGGGTCATTTACATCGTGGTCCCTATATTTTTCCATGCTTTTTATTAATCTAAACTCATGTCGTTGTTGATAATGTATATAGGTGTGACAGGATAATATGGTACGGGGAAGGACTGAAGCAGCATCTGTACATGAGAGGAGAGTCAAAGTTGTCTGACCATCGGCCGGTGAAGGCGATCTTCACTGTGCAAGTCGGCGTTTTGCCGAAGCTCGAAGGTCTCGGAAGCTTCTTCACCTCCGAAAGCTTTGAGTAGATTAAGAACGAGTCGGTAGATGAGATTTTGGATTCAACGGCACATCGAGCTTTCAAATTTTTTAGATTTGATTAATTCCATGTGCTTATGTTTTGTACAGTGAATTGCCAAATCAAAGTCCTAGTCGACCTTTATGTATCAATCAAATTGAAATTTGTTAATGTTTTGGCTTAGGAGGATCTACCAAAACCGGACTGGACCGTATCCAATAGTTGATTTTAGATGGTAACCGGTGGGATTCGATCCGATTTTCGAGTCCAATTTTCTGGGATGGGTAGGTATTGGTTCGGTTCATGGATTCAGGTGGGAACCATCCAACCGAACCAACTAGACATGACCTATTTATATTATATATATTATAATCGAAGCTAAAACCCTCAAACATATGTTTGAGTATAACCCAAAATTTTCAGAATTCCTAAGTTATATGGATCCTCCAAAGCTATTAAGCGAAATAAAAAGGAAAAAAGACGATTCATAAAGGAATCCGTTTGGACTTGCAAAACAAACCAATTGAGAATGCTCCGTTTACAGTATGAAAGGATATGCATGTGAAGGCGTAGGAATTTCCTTTTTGAGAATTGCTTAATTTAACCCAACATCATGGGCCAATTTGTCCCTTAATTTGTACATGCACAGATTATTCAAGTACAAAGCAGAAGACCTCCCAAAACAAATGCAAACACAGATGTCTTCTTTGATTAAAATGAACATAAAGGAAATAAATTTTTTAATTATCAGCATGTTTAATATTGAGCAACGGCACCCTCAACTGATTCTATGGATCCAATCGGGATTTGGACCAGACTGGTGGTTCAGTTTTCGAATCGATCCATAGAACAAGTGAATTGTTCACGATTCACATTTTGTGGAATTAGTCCATGGCAAGTGGTTCTCAGTTCTAGGACATTTTTAGGATGCGAACCACCCATCTTGAAATCAATCACCGCTAGTTTGGCTCCAACTAACAATAGTCTAATATGTGGTACCCAGTTAATTTGAAAATTACATTTAGAAATCACAAAGAGAAAAAAAATATGATAATAAATGGTATTTGTAAAATATCCATATTTGACCAAAAAAAAATTCGAGAATGACTGCCTTGTTTCATTGTCTACTTGCAATTTGCCACATGATCAGTATACCAATTTTAATAGATCAGTTTCAATACATTTTATTTCATTTGGTGGAAGACAAATTTTATTAAACTTAGGCTCCAATTTTTTTTTTTGTAAAAATCAAATGATTTAAAAAAAGTTTCCTAAAAATGATCATATGTATCATTCGAAATAGCAATGAAAAATATTTTCATTACCTACAATAATTTGTGTCTAAATATTCAAGTAGACGATGAAAAAAATTTCTTGTTCATTCATTTTTATAAGCAATATAAACAATTATTTTTTGAATAATATTTTTTAAATCAGTTATTTTTCGGGATACAAACATGCATGCCATCTTGGGATGCCAACCTAAATGAGGAACCCGCAAATGAATGAAAACGGGTCGGATCCGTTTAAAACTTCGAAACCCACAGGCCAGTACCCAGTTACTAACAGTAGGTGTTTGGGCTGAAAGGTTTAAACATAAGAGGCTCTCGCACATTGTAAAATGGGCCCGTGAGCTGTGCATTTGGGCTCAAAATCTTAGAATTCAAGAAATCAAGGCTTGTGCCCATTTAAATTAATAATAATAATAATAAAATACACAAAGGCTGCGTTTGATAGGCCAAATATAATTTTGGACGGGATAAGATTTATCTAATTATAGTGTTTAAGGCAATGCAAAGTCCAAATATGTCTGGATATTATTTGGATATAATCCGAATAAATGAATCTCACTTTGGAGAGATGGCATATGATCCAAACATTGTACGACCAAGATTGGCGCCGCCTCGGCATCCATCACCACCTCCAACGATAGCAACCGCCTCCATCCTCAACCGCCTCCACCGACGGCATAGCTCTTGGCTAGCAAATGGTCTCCTCTAATTTCCACTTAGCACGTGGCGGTTGTCCTTGTCATCGTACGGTCGAGCCTTAGATCTCAAATTTGAGGTCCCCCATCCCTCCCCCCTCAACACCGGTGGGACAAAACAGGGAGAGATCGGAGAGCGCTAAGGAGGGAGAGACATGCACTCGTAGCTGTTCGTCGTGATTGTGGCTGCTGGAACCATAGTCGATAGGTTATGTCGAAGTTGTGATGACGGCGATCATCACCGTGGTCAATAGGAGGTTGCTGAAGTGGTGGATAGCTTATATCAATATCCATGTTATATGCGGACATTTATCAAATACAGTATAAAATATTAAAAATTCCATTTTGTTTTTATTCAATCCGACCTAATCCTATTTGGGAAAAAAAAATCCAGGCCAAAATCCATATATCTTTGATATATTGAAAGCAAACCCAACAAGCATTCCAACGTCAAATTTTTGCCCAATAATTCCGTGAGTTTCCTCTTTTTTCTTAAGATATATTGTATTTTATGCTCTAACAAAATAGACAAAATCTTAATTTAAACAGCCGAGACAATTGTCAAGCAATTTTGCAAGTATCTTATTTTTTTTTTCAAAATTGAATATTCTTTATTATCTTAAAATAATTTAAACTCCTTTCTTGATTTTTTTTTAGTTGAAAAACTCATTTCCTGAATTAACATGTACTTTTTATACATGTATACGCGTGTCCTCTTTTACTCGTATTCGAAAGGAAAGAAAATGTTGTCATTTTGAAAAGAAAAATTTTAATAATCATAATACTTGATACATGGTGTTTAAAATAATAAAGGATAATTGTCAAAAAAGATATATACTCATTGTACGGCGGCTAAGTTAGTCCTAACCTTTTTAATTTGGTCAGTTTAGTCATAAACCTTTTGATGATTTGCCATTAGAGTCTTTTTGACCAATTTTGGTTAACAACCATTGACATGGACGATTTATATATATATTTATTTTTTGAATTTGGTAATTTTTATTTTCCTTTTCTCACTCATTGCTTGTGGTTAGTGAACTCTGCCGGCCATCATTGAGCCCTTGGCGACCGGTGGAGGGAAGTATGAAAAAAATAAAAAGAAAAAGGAAATGAAAAAAAAGAAGGAAAAAAGATCGGGGAATTTTAAAAATTGCAAAAATCTTTTACGTTAGCATCGACTGTGCCACATAGAACGACCAGTATTGATTGGACAATATTGTCAATGATTTTTTTGTAAAACTTGTCTTGAAATGACTACATTAGTAATTTGTCAAAAGATTTAGGATTAAATTAGCCGAATTAAAAAGTTCAGGAATGAACCGATCGTGTACGATAAATTTAAGACTTTTTTTTTATGAAAGTAAAATATATTAGCTACTCAAAAGCACGATTACAAGGAGCGGAAACACAAAAACCTCGCACCAACTAAGACATGAGAGTGTCCCAATAGGCACAAAGGTGTAACAGCAAGAGAGAGAGCCCAAAGGCACAGCGCAAACGGCCAATACATGGCGAAGAGGGGCGAAAAACAGACCCCAAGCAAAAGAAAACATGACCAAAAACACGGCCAAGAAGGCGGACACCGGACCCCAACCTAGGCGAATACATCAGGAGACATCCCCCAATTCGTCTGGATTTTGATGTTGCACAGTGAGTGTGGAATCGGCTTCAAGGACAAACCTCGGTCTTTCACCAACTTCTCTAGTTGGGTGCGCATAGCAGGCAAGAAACAAGGTCAATGACGGAAGAGAGCATTGTTCCGTTCCATCCATATAATGTAGCAAAGAGCGGCGAATGAGAATCGGCTGATCTTGTCCCGAAAAGAGGATCTTTGGAACTTACGGCCCACCTAACACATAGATTTTTCAGATGATTTTTTCAGATGATTTTTTCTAAAGAATAGAAAGACATAACAACACAATCGAATCAGCAACCGATACAAATATCCCCCCATGAAATTACAAAAGCATCACAAATGGGTTTAGCAACTTTATTATGACTCATCATCGCAACTTTGAAAATGCTAGTCCATCAACGTGTTTATAAAATGAGATTCCCTCTGCATCCCTCGAATAACCTATATCTATGGAAGAATTACATTGTGCACCCCAAATATTCGGGATTGTGGCAAATAGCCCCTTGACGTTGCAATTTTTGACAATGTGCGTCCTCACTTTTTGACCTTTTTGATAATGTAAATTGTAAACCAATAGCGTTAACTCCTGCCAAATTTTTGTTACATATTTGACCACGTGATCAATTTTAGAAGGCAAATGGATCATATATCATCCATATAGATGAGAAAACAATACGATAGTAATATATTTCAAAAGTATACATTAATATTCGCTCTTGGTGCCGACTCTGGTCAAATTCTTCCCGCAACTTTAGTTACATGCTCTTACATGCGATATAATTTCTACAAAATTAGTATTCTACTTCTTTTAGGTGATGAATTTGCCCCTCAATAGTCAGAAATGTGGCTTGAGCTCTAAGCACAACTCAGTCGGAGTCAACGCTAGCGGACGCATCCCGACTGATTTCTAAAATTCATGGGGACAAAATTGACCCGTCGAGGAGCAATTTTTGCAATAAACTTAAAAACGTTAGCAGGCAATATAATAATGTATAAGAAACTCATCTACCCGAAAAAAAAATGAGATATTTGTTCGGAAACATAATTGATGATCATGCAAATTTTTTTTTTCTAATGAGATTCTGAGTGGAACACATGGATGGTCTGACAGAACTATAGTAATGTGGCTATAATCTTAGCTGTTCTTCTACTTGTTTTATTTTTCTTGTGCACATTCAGACATTATATGTATACAGTACGCTTTTGATTTGCTTGGGGACATGGACAAGTACTGTCTTCTTCCTTCACTGCCTTTATAGGCGCCGAGTTATTTATTCCAAATTCTTGATTTATTTTTCAGCTTAAAAAAAATTGGAAGGTCAACTAATTTTTTCATTGTGGATTCCGATAAGCAATGGACGGTGGACGGGAGCATTCCAACGGATATGCCTATCTCTATGGTCTCCCCAAAGATCTCCCCCAACCACATTTGCAGACGCCCTTTACTGGCCGCTGTAGACCCACCTGATCAGAATCAATCGTTGAAGAACAAGAAGAAAAGGAAATCGAAGTAAAAAATAATGGGGGGAAAAAGAATGTTTCTTTCTGAAAAAGAAAAAATTTATTGTGACCATTGATTTCAATATATCGAAGGGAAATGCTTTCTTGACAATATTATGAAGAACAGTATAATTTCAATCGTAAATTCACACAACAACACCGTGTGTTTTGCATAAAATACTTATTGATTGAAAAATCATGTGATTAGAAATAACTAATAGTGCTGTCAAACTGTAAGGCTAATAACTTCCTATATTGAATTAGGTGGAGATGAGGCTAAGGTTGGTTCCCAATAATTCATTTTCCATTGCAAAAAAAAAAAAAAAAGACCTAAAAGAATCTATTCGACTAAAGGATACGAATTTCCGAGGTGGGAATTTCTTAGTTCTACATGTTGGACGTCATTTTTGGAATGGCCCCGATTGATTATTCAGCACTTGTTTCCGATCTTCCATGTAAAACAAGATACTATAGCCGTGCGAGACGGATCCTGATCGTATTAGTCAAGAGTTCGAGGATAAGAATAAGTTACCATATGATAAAAGGAAAAAAAAAACCAAATTCGAGGCCATGATGTAATCGTAAAGGCGAGTTATCCTAAAGACGAGATTTAAGTGGTTGGGGGGACATATTGGTGACCTACCAAACATTATTTCTTTAGGGTTCCGATGATACCTATTAAGCAACTTATAATCAAGCGTCCTTACCGGTCAGGAAGTTCGAGATTATGAACAAACCAAAGCTTTCGAAAGTAAGACCTAAAATTCTTAGCACAGGTATGGTATCCCGACCAAAGAGAATAATGACGACGCAAGCGTCCTTACCGGTCAGGAAGTTCGAGATTATGAACAAACCAAAGCTTTCGAAAGTAAGACCTAAAATTCTTAGCACAGGTATGGTATCCCGACCAAAGAGAGCCCTCTGGCTATGGGGTCAAGGGATTCCCTGTTAGTGCTCAAGAATCTGAGATCAAACTTCTCTGTCGATGGAATATCATATTCGAGTTCCCTTTCTCGTACACAAGATCCAGGCAAGCTGGCGAGTGCAGAGGATACTACCAGGATGCTTCGAAGAGTGCTCATAACTCAATAATGTTTTACCAACTAAGAGGCCATAGTAGAGAGGCAAGGAGAAATTAGAACATGAGAGGTAGTGAAAACATCATATATTTCTTAGGAGAGAATTCGATGCCCCTCTTACAACACAAACACCTTCTTATATAGAGAAGGCTTTTACACACGATAACCAAGGCTGCCGACACTACAGGGTGAAGGAATCAGCCAACACACATACGACAGATGCAACCGTCGATTATTGGAAAGCAATAAAGGATAAAGAGGACTATAGTACACCTAATCGTCCTCTGGAGCCGTGTCAGAAGCATGGCTCGGGGTCTTTTCTGTCTGGTGGCTATCATTTCCGTCTCTGTTGCTTTGATATATGTCCCACCAATATTGTTGTTCTGCAGTGAGAGGAGGAGGGGCTGAGGAGCTGCTTCCGACGTTTGGTGGGGTCGGATTGATGTACTGGTTCCATGGGGAATCCAATGCGTAAGGGTCCTGTGAGTCCATCATGGGAGCGTCTGTCGGCGGTACAGGTGGGGGTTGTTCCCAAGGCACTGGTATAGCTGGATCCATAGGCCATATCTGGGGAGGGATCTGTCCGTTCATCTGGCACAAAGTGTGTTGCAGATCTCGATATTCATGATGATTTGTCGCGATCCTGGAGTTCAATGTTTTGACAATAATGCATGTTTGGAGATTCTGCTGTGGTCTGAATGTAGACATTCCCGTGCGAGGGGGATCATCCGAGACTTCACCATATCCAGCTGATGAGATGAAAGTCCATGGTCGATGGAATAACACGATCGTGTTTCTTTCTGGTTCTGGTCTGCCTATCCGATTGTGAGTAGTGATGAATCGATCCCATGACTGGATAGTCTGGAACCATAATAACATCTGTGTGAACATTTTCATGCTCGGGTGGCCAAATTCATTTCTCATGGATCTTCGGATGGTCTGATATAGTAGTTCCGTCGGGAACTCAAAAGCTATAGTATAGAAATGCATGAGCAACCAGAAAAACCATTTTAAATCTTCTGGGAATGGGAGACGAGGGTCCCATCGGAAAGGTCTGATGAAAGGATACCTTGTGTCAAAGTCTGGGACAATCTGAGGGAGGAGTCCCTGGTATCCATTTACCACTTCTTGGTGGTATTGTTGGAGAATACCATGAAGGTCTTGAAATCTTCCTTCTTGGATGATGGTTCGAACTTCAGGTGGGTATTGGAATATTACCCAAGTTCTTTGAATGTCCTGGGTTTCATACCTGTGAGGACCGATGAATCTTCTTTTCACAAACATACGTGAAGCTTCCATTTTCCTTGGACGTGACAGGAAATCGGCTAGCACGTTGTTTTTCCCTTTAAGGTGTATTACCTCAAAGGAATATTTGGAAAACCATTCTGCCCATCTGAGGAGTTGAGGATGGGGAATCTGACGTTGTTTAAATCTGATCATATTAGGAAAAGATGCCATATCCATCTCAATGGTGAAATGGACTCCGATAAGATGGAATTCAAACTTTTTAATTCCATTTTTCACGGCAAGGATTTCCTTGAACGTCGAATGGTAATGCTTCTGGGCTTCTGTGAAGCTTCCGCTCTTGTATCCACATATGTTTCTGACTCCGTTCTTTTCTTCGATGAGAATTGCTGCCCAATAAGTATCACTGGCATCTGTCTGGAGGATTCTTGTGCCGTCAGACGGAATGGTTAAGGGTGGCAGGTTCTGGAGTCTTTTCTTCAGATATTCCACTGCCTTGGTCTGCTTTTCGCCCCAAGGAGGGGGTTCTTTTTTTAGCATGACCTGCAGAGGTTTCAAGTGAATTGCTATCTTGGGGACAAAATCCCGTAGATAGTTCACAATACCTAGGAAGACTTCTGTCTCTTTCATGGAAAGCTTCGTCGGGAATCGCAAGAGTTCTTCTGCAATATGTGGTTTTGGACAATATACTCGTTCATCCAATTGCATTCCTAAGAACTCAATTTCTTTCTGGGCTATCGTCATCTTTTTTTCAGATAGCATGATGCCATACTTTCGCACCAGGGAGATGAATTGTTCCAGGAGGGAACAATGTGATTTTTCATCTGAGCTGTAGAGCAAAATGTCGTCTACATAAATTTGGGCTTGGTGGAGTATGGGCTGGAAAATTCTGCACATGGCTTTTTGGAAAACAGAGGGTGCTGTTTTTAGTCCAAAGGGAAGGACTGTCCATTGGTAATGATGATTCGGGATACAGAATCCCGTTTTGTATCTTTCTTCAGGGTGGATTCCAAGTTGCCAGAAACCAGACTTGAGGTCAAACTTGGAATAGATGCGGGCGTTCACCAGACTAGTGAACCATGAGTTCTTGTGTGGCAGAGGAAACTTATCATCTCGGAGGAATGGATTTAGAGGTTGATAGTTGACTACCAATCGGAGTTTTCCTCTAAGCTGCTCAGCCTTTTTGTTCACATAAAAAGCTTCGCATGCCCACTCAGACTTCAAAGGATCAATTGGTTCAATGAGGCCTTGCTCTAGCAGATTTCCACATTCATCTTCTACAAGGCGGAGTTGTTCAGGGTTCATACCCGAATGAGTAGCTCTAGTGGGATTTGTTTCTTTATCCGTTCTGAAAGGAAGCTGTACAAAGAAATCGGGATTTTTCCAAAGTGGGGAGGAGTGTTTGGTCATGAAATGGGCATGGTCCTCTGCACAGAGTTCTTTGAGATTTTGGACGATGGGGTCAAGCAACTGGGGGGCTATTATTAAAAAGAGCCTTTGCTTGTCAGTGAATTCTTTTACCTGGGTTTTGAATTTAATTCCTCGGGGAAGAATCCTAACTTTAAGCTTGGCAAGGATATCCCATCCAAGGATTAAATCTCGATCTGGTGCGCTGCATCCCAGTATTGGGGTGGTGACTTGGCATCCCGGCATGATGTCAATGGTTATGGGTCGGCTTTTGTAGTAGGAGGAAAAAACATCTCCTGAAGCAGAGGTAAAGTTGGTAACATGTGGTTTCCAGCATGATGGGGGAAGGATTTTGGTGTCGAGGAGAGAGACCGTAGCGCCTGTATCAATAAGGGCTACCAGGGAGATTGGTTGAGGTGTCTCAGGGGTGGTGATTTGGACAAGGATGTATGGGTGTGCATTTGAGGAGTCTGATGGTTCCTCGATTCTATATGTGGGGTAAAACATGCATACGGAATCAGAAGTATCCGTATCTGAATCTGTGAGTTCAGCTTGGAGTGCAAAAACCGTTTCTGGTTCAGGCTCTTCGTCATAGGAGAAGAGTGACTCAATATCATCCTCTTCAAGGGAAAGTCCTGCAACTTTCTCGAGTTGTCTGACCATTCGTTGTCCTTTCGGGGCTTTGGGACAATTCTTTGCATAGTGGCCTTTCTTGTTACAGACAAAACACTTGTCTGATTTTGTTTGCTTTGAGGTCGACTTGTGGTATTTCCTTCGCAGGTATTTCCACTTCTTCTTCTTCCTCGGCTTTTCTGTTCCATGATGGTTTCGGGAATATCGACCCTTTCTGAAATGTCTAGTTTTCTTAGACATTGTACAGTCGATTCCATCACAGTCTCGGGGACACTTGATCTTCCAATGGGAATGATCACAGGCTTGTGAGATTTTCTTGTTTTCGGCCATATATTTCCGGAAAAGTTCTCGTCTATGGCACAGATCTTCAATAGCTAAATGAATAGCTTGCTGCAATTCTCCGAGAGTGGAGTCTGTTACTGATCTTTGAACCGCATGCAGTGATTTTTCAACAGTGTCTGCCAGCTCTTTTGGGATGGATGCCATATAAACTGTCTTGAGATTGTTGTCTGCACCAATTTCATAGAACAGTTTCATCATGATCTTGAAATGTCTATCAAGATCTCGTTTTTCCAACGAGCAACATCTGCGCTCGAAATACTCCTTCCTCTTTAAATCTGTAAGATTCTGGACTCGTCCAGCAAAGTAGGTATGGATTATCGAAAGAGCATTTTCAAAGGTAGAGGAGAGGAAAGTAATTTGGTCCTGTTCTCCAAGTAAGGACCACCAACGCTTGAGGGATCCCGTAAAACGGGTTGTAAAATCAAGGAGTGAAGCGTAAGTGTCATGGTCCTGGAGTTCTCGGGCCAAAAGCCACGAATGAAACTCCTGTATTCGGTCAGGCCATTTGAAAACTGGTATATCCTCTAGGGTAAAATACCTGGTGTAATTAAAAGGATTTGAGTTTTCAACTGGGGGTGAATCATCAACCGGATCCGTAGCGGGGTCTGCTACTGGGTCTGCCATGAAAATGGCAGGTGAGCATTTGGGAAAATCTTCCTCTTCACTTGAGGCATAATCCGAGGTATCGGATTCTGATTCTGCCAGTTCGGATGCCTGGAATACCACCTGAGTTGTAGAAGGAATCATTTCTTTTGCCTGTTGGCGAAGAAATCCTTCTATGGGATTTGAAATCATCTGGATCGATGGCTTTTCATCAGGGTTGGTTTGAGATGATTCGTCTTTTCCTTTCCCTTTGTTTTTCTCGGCTTCTTGCTTGAGTTGTTCTTCCCGGAATCGTTTCAACCGAAGGGAGTTTGAGGGAGGGAATAGTTGCAATTCACTCGGAGTGAGCTGAGGAAGCGTCTGAGGCGTCATCACGCTTCTGTACGGAAAAGTAGGACTAAACAAATTCGTTTCAGTCCTTGTATCCAGAGGTGGTGCTGATGGTTGTGGTCTTCCTCCAGCATCAAGTTGCTGTTGAAGCATCTGGATTTGATTCCGGAGTTTAACAATCTCTGGAGTCTGATCTTCCAGATAATGGTGCGGAACCCTTCCTTGTTCCAGGAGTAACAATCGGTTCTGAAAACTTTCGATCATCTTTTTTATGAGACCGACATCTGTGCGTACCTCGTTGAGGACTACATTCTGGGCCAAGGCGTTTTCAGTTTGCCAGTTCAAGGTGGTCTCAACTGGATCAGTTCCGGCTTTTTGTCCAGAAGGAAGGACAACATCTTTCAATGGGATTTTAGGAGTATGATGGAACTTTCCTTCCAAATCATTGAAAGGTTCAGGAGGTGGGAAAACATGAGGTTGGGGTTGGCGGATGGTAGGGAGAGGTGGAAAGTCCTTAGGATTGAACATCCGGATAGACTCTGTAAGGGGTTTTTGGTTAGGAGGTTTAGGTAACTGGAGTTTGGCTTCGGTACTGTCTGGGTGTTTCTGTATCCATTTAAGGATGGGTTTGTAGAAAGGTGAAGTGACTGGTTTATCGTATCTCACCATGTACTGGTATCTTCCTCCATCTTCTCCGAGGGGTCCTATGGTGTTATCACCATCTTGGAACTTTTGGTAAAGTGGGTCTTTGCATCGTCTAGACTTTGGTGGGTCTGGAAGTTTTGTGCATGAATTGCATGAACAGAAAGGATCCCAATAACAATGTCCTGATGCATCCCTGAAAGCATAGATCGGACGACCTTGGGCGTCAAAGGATTGTACATTACCCTTTGGATCTGGGTCTTCAGATATGTCCGCTTCAGTAGGACATGGTGTGAAGCACAAAATAGTGGGAAGTCGGGGTGTAAGGGTTGGAAGACGAAGAGGTTCGGGTTCTGGGTTTTCTTTTGGGAAAGTAATGGAGACTTCCCCTTCTTTTTTCCTGGTATAAACCGGTTCTGATGACTGAATGGGTGGGGGTTGGTGATGAATCTTTTCATAGTTGGTCACCCATGTGTCTGGTAACAGCTGAAGGAGCTTTTCTCGTGGAATCTGTTTAGGAACAAAGATACACGAGGTCTGATCATTTGCAACATTTATGACCAGCGCATCTTCAGTACCTGGAAGGTTCAGATCAATGGCATGATTCTGGATGCGGTACACCATCTGGTAGTGTAAGGTAGCGGCTATCGATCCGGGAGTCTGCTCAGCTCCAGTGATCTGGATCTGGATCTTTAATGCAGAAAGGAGGCTTGGGTCGGCCAAAGCCATGTTAAAGTTTGGAAAGAGTGTCACAAAGACTGTTCCAGCGTTCAAAGTGGTCTGAATAGTACCAATACAGGCATGTTGGTACTGGAGGAAACGAGTATCTAATAGGGCGACTCGAGCTACCACTGGAAGGCCTTTTCTCCCATGAAAGGAGAGAGCAACCCTTATTGCTCCAAAGTGGAGATGGGAATACCCTTGTCGCATCCATTGACCAGGGAATTCAGGGGGTATTGAAAGGGTTATGAACTGTTCGTTCAATGAGGCCATGATTGGGTGCTGATCGAATTTTGACGACTGCACATACTCTTTTACAGCTCTGGGAGACGATCTGATGAGTTCTTTTATGCTGCGAATGGGAGAGAATGAAGGTGGTTTGGCAAAGGTGGCATAAGGATTCATGATGGGTAAGTGGGTTTCTGAGATCTTGGCATCTTCCTGATAGGTAACCTCATAGAGGTAATCTATCTTGGAGGCTGAAGAATGCTTCAGATCAGGTGGAGGTGGGAAAGCTAGGGGGATGGTATTATGGACGGGTTCTGAAGTGGTTTCTGAGGAGTTCATGGTTGAAGGAAGCCTTCTACTTCTGGCTTAAGAAGGAAAAATAGTATTGAGTTATGAGGAAACTACTTCTCTAGCTATGGGTTAATATCATGAAAAATCTCAAATTAGTACATATGTAATAAATTTACTCCGAACTATTTTTTGACACAAAAAAAACCTTAAACTGGTACACTTATAATAAATTTACCCCAAATTGATATACTTGCGATAAATTTACCATCCGTTTATTTTCATTAAATCTAACTATCAAATTGCTGAGTAGGATAACACGTGATAGGTAGTTCATAGATATATCATTTTGGGATTTTTACCATATATTTGTCATATGTATATCAATTTAAGATTCTTCATGGTATTATCCCAATTTAATAGAGGATAAATTTGTCGCAAGTGTATTAGTTTGAAATTTTTCGTGATAAATTTTTTTTATCTATGATAAATTTATTACAAATAATCTAGGCCCTGATGTAATAGTAAAGGTGAGTTATCCGTGTTTGGATCTCCTAACATAATGTTAGGGATGACATTATCTAATCTGGGCCATCCAATTCAAAATGGACAGCCCAGTTTGATCCACATCATTTTTGTAAAAGAGAAAAAAAATTTCGACAGAAAATTTAAAATTTGAAATTGATCAATCTGGGCCGTCTATTTTTAAATTAGACGGTCCAGATCTCTTATGTTACCCATGACATAGTTAATGTTTTTAGTGATCAAAAAAATAGTTTAGGGTAAATTTATCATAAATATATTAATTTGAAATTTTTCGTGATAAAAAATTAATTTAAAATATATTTATCATAAATATATTAATTTAATATTTTTCGTGATATTAATTTTAATAAAATTAAGTGAGGACAGAAGTTTCAAAATCACAAAGGCAGCGAGGCCTACAAATAAAAGCTGCCCACTGGCAGGATGATTCAATAGCGACCCTTCAAATATTTTAAATACCTAAATAGTCAGCTTCTCCAATTATAGAGGAAACCTAACTTTGACCCACTTTGAAGGTTTCAAAAGTGAAAGTGGATCTTGACTTCTCTACTTTTTTCTCAAAGCTGCTTTCACATTATCCCTGCGCAACGTACGGACCCCACCAACGGCGTGGATTCCGCATTCCCTCATGATCCCTCGTGTACAAGGAAGATAGGATGGAGAAGAATATCCTTTTTTTTTTGTCTTTTTTGAAAAGAAAATGTTAAATTTTTTAAAATATATTGTATTGATACTAATTGGCTCATAAACATTTTTATTGGATCAATTTATCCTCAAATTTTTGGCATTGGTACTAATTTTATCAATCTAGGTAATTTGAAATTGTTGATATGGACATTGGCTATCCTATGTGACACGAATGACGTTGACGTGGATAAATTTCGTGATTCATTAATATTTTTCTCAAATTATTTTATTTTATTTTATTTTATTATAAAAAAATATGGTTGCGCTCTTGCCCTAGCCATCGCCGGTCACGTGCAAGGATTGCGTAGGACGGTCAACATTCACGTTAGCAATTACTATTTAAAATTGGTTGGATTGACTGAATTGGTACCACGACATGAATTTTTTAGGATCAAATTGATTCCATTGAAAGATTTAGAATTGAATTAACACTAATGCAATAGGTTTATGATTTTTTTGGATACTTTTCCCTATCGAATAGCAAGTGGAAACTCGTATGAATAGCTAGTATGTGATGAGGAAGAAGTGCCAAGATATTGAAATGTCTGATTGATAACTTGCTAATGTTGCTCAAAATGATCCCAAATCTTATAAACACGCGTCTTATCATTGTTAACGGATGATTGGCGTATTCCCAGCATACGATGTTCCCACTCACATGTATGAAAAATCGTGCACCCTAGAAGATCTTCTCTACCGGCTTAGGGAGACAAAACCAAAGTTCAGCGATTAACGGATGCAAAATTTTCTCCATGTAACTAGTGAGGGCAATCACCTAAGCGAGTAAGCGGGTCCATAGATTAAGGAATTTATTTATTTTTTCTTCACGGAACTAGTGACGGCAACAACCTAAGCGGGTCCACGACACACGCATAAACCATTAGTCACCCCCAATTCCGAAAATGACCCCCACAGTCCTCGTGGACTCGCCCTTGTCGGCTCGTGGGTTATCAGTCTTGAATGCCCATGGAATCCCTCGGATCACATGTTCAACGGGCTCTTCGCTTTCCCTAGAGGCATATAAAAGGAGTAGCTTGCCTTCAAGCTTTACGTGTAAAGAAGCAACTCGTTCCATTTCTAGTTTTTCTACCTTTACCTTCTCTCTCTCTCTCTCTCTCTCTCTCTCTCTTCCTCCCCCTTCTTCCTCTTCTTCTGCTGCCAGATTTTAACTCAAAACAGAACCCCCCGCCATGGCTGCTGCGCGGAACAAGCTCCTGGTTCTTGGGTTCGTCCTAGGGTTTTGTCTGGTCTCTTCCTCGGGTGAGCTCGAGCGGTTCGAGGAGTCGCCGAAAGGGGATGGGTCTCTCACGTTCCTGGTCGTCGGAGACTGGGGAAGACGAGGCGACTACAACCAAACAGAAGTTGCTCACCAGGTCACGCTTTGCTTCCCCGCTTTTCCTGCCCCTTTCTTGACTCTTTTCCATGAGTTGTCGTGTCATCTGGCCTCCTTGCTAAAAACTTGTTTGGAAGCTATAGATTCATGTGGTTTTGTTATTACATTATCTTTTCTCTTGATTATTATCAAGTGGTCGATGATTGAACATGAATAAAATCATATGTTAAGACCTGGGTAGGGGGGCAATCGTTCGAATATGGCCAATGTTCCTTCGGAGCAGAGAGACGCCATCAAAACCAACCCAACCCCCCCAAGTTCTCGTCCAATCGGCCACGAACACGTGGCATTTTATAATGTTAGAATCATATTCTCGAGAGGGTATGGTTCTATTATTCTATTGTAGATTCCATGTGAACTTTCCTTCTTGTTGGCGTGGAGCGACCTCTCCCCCACCAATGACTATAGGACAAATTTCTTTATGTGAATCCCGTCCAGATAAGCCTATCTACGCAAATAGCACTCCCTCTTCGAGTTTAACAAACCCCCCCCCCCCCAAAAAAAAAAAAAAAACACCAAGATATCATTAATTATGGTAAAACCAAACTTTAACTTAATTAACTATAATAAGACGAGACCAAATCTTAACTTAATTGACTTAGGGATGTAACTTTTAAATGGGTCCAACACTAAAACACTTCAACATATGTTCGTCTCCTTGTTTGATCTGGCCTCCAAATCTTTTTTTTTTTTTGTTTAAATAACATCTAACCTGCTTTACCTGGACACTAAAAAATCTTCGTTCTGTCTTTGGCAGCATATTCTATGAACGATGCGAGTTTATCAATATCTTATATTCGTTTCATATTATATTATATAGATGGGAATAATTGGAGAGCAGCTCGACATCGACTTCGTGGTCTCCACGGGTGACAACTTCTACGAAGCCGGTCTCACGGGCGTGGACGATCCGGCTTTCCACGAGTCCTTCCTCGACATCTACACACATCCCGGCTTGCAAAAGCAGTGGTACAGCGGTAAATACTCCCCCCCCCAGAACCCTACAAAAATAAATGGGAAAAATCATAGCATGTTGTAGCTATGAAAATATTGAGAAAATACGACGAGGGGTCTTTTCATTCTCGACGATTTCTTTTTTTGTGGTTTGCTTTTCCAGTCTTGGGAAATCATGACTACAGGGGCGACGTGGAGGCGCAGCTGAGCCCAATCCTTAGGAAAATGGACAGCAGATGGCTTTGCTTGCGGTCCTTCGTCATCAACGCCGGTAAAGCAACATGATGCCCCCCCTTTTATGCTCCGAACTTTAGGAAAAAGTCGAATAAAAGATTGTCGCGGGCCTAGAATAATTTGACATGTTCAACTTTTTCGTTGTGCTTCGGCTTTTTTGACAGAGATTGTAGAGATGTTCTTCATGGACACGACTCCTTTTGTGGACAAGTACTTCAATAAGCCAAAGGGGTCGGTCTATGACTGGAGCGGTGTGTTGCCTAGAGAGCGTTACCTCTCCAGTCTCCTCAAGGTAATAAAATAACCCTAGTTTTTCGAACACTCCGTGGACCCAACCGCGGAGCGATTCGGCAAAACGCTAGTTCGTGTCCTTGTCCGGAGCTCGATCTCCCCCGTGGCCATGGGCGTGAGCTGACTAGCACGAATCGGCTCTTCTTAATAACTTGGGCATCAGACTGGAGCGTCTTGAATTTGCATATGGCGCTTGTGGAACGAAGTAACTGATCTCTTATAGGTTGCCGTGACAGGACGTGGATTCGGCTCTGAGAGAGTCGAGAGCGAGATGGAAGATCGTAGTAGGTCACCACACCATCAAAAGCGCCGGACAGCACGGCAACACCGAGGAGCTCAACAATCGGCTTCTTCCCATCATTCAGGTCCCTTCAACTAGATATCTCAGATGTATACGTCGCTTGACCAGCCAAGCTTAATTACCTTTCTCAATCTGCAATTTTTATGTGATCATCCAGGCAAACAACGTTGACCTCTACATAAACGGCCACGACCACTGCTTGCAACGCATCAAAACTCCCGACAGGTAGTTGTTTTTTTTATGGCAAGCGGAAAGAATAATGTCGTTTCGATGTAACGTTCTACTTTTCTCTTTTGTCGAGTGCAGTCCAGTTCAGTTCTTGACCAGTGGAGGTGGATCCAAGGCGTGGAGGGGCGACGTGAGCTGGCCGAATCCGGAAGAGCTCAAGTTCTATTACGATGGTCAAGGATTCATGACCGTGCAAGTCACGGAGGCTTGGATCGACGTCGTCTTCTATGACATCGGAGGCGAGGTTCTTCACCAATGGAGCACCGCCGATTCTCTTCTCTCCACCGTATGAGCAACCGCCGCTTGAAAAGTTGTGATTATGTAATCTCAAATTTACACTAAGTGGCTAATGTAAAATTTATCATGTTGTATAAGTAGGTATGCCTAGCCCAATGCAAGAATTTCATCAATGAGACTATTGTGTTTGGAGTTACAAATATATATTATTGTGATTTGGTGGCATTCATTGCTAGAAATGTGATCTTTCTATCAAAATGGGTCATGAACCCATTTATTAATATGTTGAGTTGTTATTTAGGTTAATTATATTCAATAAATAGGTCAAATGTTTTTAATTATAATATAGGTGTTAAACAGGTTATAAATGAGTTATAAACGAGTTTACAACTTACCTAGATTTAAGTCGCTTGTATGATTTTTTTCATTGTTTCTTGCTCTTATTTGATCTCACGCTCACTCACTTTGTATTCTCACATTAGTTTGATTATGAATTTTTTCTTTTTATATCGAGTTAAATATGGAAGTCTTTTAGGAATATGGGCCAAATCGAGTATGGATTAGGATGCACATGGGTCACTAGAGGCTTATTTGGTAACGTTTCTGTTCTTCTGTTTCTATTCATTAGAATAAAAAAGGATCAGAAACATATTTGGTAACGTAAATGATTCTGATTCTGCTTCCAAGAACACTTTTGGGATCAATTTTGAGAAACGAAAAAGTTCTTTCTCAAGAAAAAGAATACTTTTGAGAATAAAAAAAAGTAACGATATTTTTCTTTCACTTTTGTCGGGCGCTTGCAAGGCATGGGCTAGGTTAACCCAACTCAATCATGATAATTTTTTTAAATAAAAATTTTAAAAATTAATAAAAAATTAAAAATAGAAAATGATAAAAAAAAAATCAAAAATGGAAAATTCATAAAAAATCTAAAAAATTTGAAAAAATTCAGAAAAATTCCAAAAAAAAAATCTAAAAAATTTAGAGATGGTTCATTTTAATTGACCAATCCTTTTTTTTTTTATGATTTTTCCTTCAAATTTCTCCCAAATAATGATTTTGTCCTCATGAGTAAGTCGTTTTGAAAATTTCCAAAAAAATCTCAAAAAGTAGAAAATGGGTCCATTCAACTGACCAATCCTATTTTTGATAATTTTATATTCCAATTTTTTTCTAAACCCCGCCTGATTTATTGCCAGAATACCATGCTGCATTAGTGACAATCCATATTTGAGCATCCCTATTTTAACCAAAAAGATGTTGTGATGCAGGAGGATCGCAATTCTAGGTATGAGGAAAGTCATCAAATGTGATTATGTAATTATTTGATTTAAATGAAAAATTGAGAAGAGAAATTATTTTCTAGAATAGAAGTTTTGTACAATTACTAAACACGTTCTAATTCTCTAAAACTCATTTAGAAAACGCAATTAAAAAAATCGATTCTAATTAGAATCACTTTTTTTGGAACCAAATGTTAGCAAACAGATTTTAGAACTGTACTTCATTTGTATTGTATGGAAATGAATAAAAATGGGTTAAATGAGTTTATTTGGGTCGGACTATTTTGGATTCAATCTGCCCCCTATCCCGTTTGACAGGTCTAGAGCATATCTATGGAACTTCTATTGAATATTAATGTTAGTCAAAACTAAGACTAAAACTGTGTGTAACGACAACTTATGTACTTCAATCCGTCCTTTATCAAAGAATGGAGAGCGACGTGGTATTGAATCTGTGGGTCGTACAAATTTTTTAAAGACACGAGTTCAATCATGATTCTACGCAAGTGGGGCTGATTGATCTGATTGTTGACATGTTCAATTATGTAAAAATACAATTGGATTACTGTCGCGTCGCTTATTGCAGAAGTTTCGATGCGAGTTTACTTGCGGTATAATCTGTCTTATCACATGTTTAGTATATGTGTCCTAAGTTATCCGTTTCATATTATACAAGAAAAACTATAGTATATACCGTCGGCATAAGCCTAACTAAAATCGTAATGACTAATATATGACCCTCCACGGGAGTAGCTATTACCTATCTCTTGCAACTTATATGTGCACATTATAGAGGTATGCTAAATTTCGTTCTCCATTCCTCTCTATCAGGATGGCATGGCATTAGTTATTAATTCGAAAAAAAAATGAACTAGTATGATCATTAAGGGGGAAGATTACCAAAAAAAGTCATAAATATATTGCGATTATGTCAATTTAGTCCTTTTTTTTTACCAAGTAAGCCCTAAAACTTTTGCATTTATACAAATTTAGATTATCTGCTCAATTTTGAGGGGCTAGCACTGATGTGGACGCCGTTTGGCTCAATTCTTAACAATATTTTAATATTTTTTGAAATGTTTAATTTATTTTTTATTTACGGCAATGGGTTGGAGGAAGGAGAAAATAAAAATAAAAATATTAAAATATCATTAAATTGCCACATTAGTACCAACTAGTCAAAATTGATCAAATTAACTGAATTAACACAAATGAAAAAGTTTTAGAACTGAATTGGGATAAAAAAAAGGATCAAAACTAAATTTGCATAATTACGATAGATTTAATAACTTTTTTGGTAATTTTTCGTACATTAAGGCTTTATGCTTATATATCTCGATAATCAATGATCAACTTTTGAGATTATACTGCAACATAATTAATGTATTACTAGTCCATGAGCATAGTCAGTATATTAGAGAGAATTATAATTCATTTCTCGGAAATTTTTTTTGGGTCTAATTCTATCATGTCCTATTCTCTATGCAAGCTACATTGTGTGCGCTAAATGCTGTGTGCAGATTGTGAAACCCTACTTCCTTCTCACATGTCCCCATCTCATTCCTCTCGAAAGTGGGGATTCGAACCACCTCCCTCCCTCTTTCCAAATGAAAAGAGTGGCCATTGGAGCAATCATTTAGTGATTTTTTCTCGACAATTTACTCTTTGAAAAATGATTATGTGATAGTCCTTTAATTCATTAACAGCTTGTTGTGGTTCAAAAAAAAAACAAACAAAAATTAAATTCAAACTTATCATGGGTTCCATTCCTTAAAAATTTTATGGCCCACAGTATCTTATTGCTCTCGCAGCTACGCAAAGACTGTTATGCTAGCAAAGCGTTTGCTCTTATTTCTTTGCTGTGCTAAAGAGTCGGTTGCCGGATTGAAAATAAAATCATGTCTGTTCACTTCTTTGGCTAACGCAGCGCAGGACAGCATCTTCTAATCCTTAAAAAGAGGCGAACCCGGTGAACTACAATGATAAATAGATGGAAAATGGGATCGTTCGGTTCTTGGTCGTGGTCATTTATTCCTATGACGCGAATTGAATCTACATCAAATATCTTTTCGAAAGGGTACAATGCTGTCTTATTCCCCGGGGATTTGATTTTGTGGGGGATTTGGAAAGCTAAAAAAGCCAACGGACGAAGCTTCTTACAACCTTCCTCGGTTGGCCAATTCTCAGATTGCTAAAAAGGGTGTTTTCTCTTGCACGCGAGTGGCTTTGGGACCGCGCTTTGTTTATGTGAAGGATGTGGCTTTCTTTGTCACATTAGCACCTTCGTAATCAACACGACGCTAGTAGCTTCTTTTTTTAGTTTGCCGTTCCTTGTAAATGGCCAAGATACATGTCGTGCCGTGTTTATCGTCGAAAGTATGATTTAGAAGCCCGAAATTAGAAAATTTCTTTTATAAAAATTCCATTCGGCCTCTGCTTGGATCGTGAAATCTCCAATTACCTCCTACGGTTGATAAACGTATATCAATCTCAAACGAGCTTCATACGTTCGTTGCACCGAAAAGCCGGCCGGTGTGGTGCAAGGGCATCTTGCATTAGAGATTTCGGATTATTTTTGGCCTTTTCAAATTGCTTATGTGGAATTTAAAAAGTTGAAAAATATAATTAAAATGATATATATATATATATATAGAGAGAGAGTTTCTTGGGTTCGGCCACTGTTTGAATTTGGGCTATAGCAAGGCCTTTCTCGTCGGCCTACTAAAAATTTAATCTCAATAGTACTTAGAGCTGTTTCCAAAAAAACAAAGAAGAAAAAGGGGGTTAAACTGCGAAAATCATGAAAACTTCGCAAGGGACTTTATTAATAATGAAATCTACGTGTTTGTAAAGATTTGAGGTAATTCATGTTCACTATTTACGATGTTCCAAAAGCAAAACACCAAAAGCTAAAAATCGAAACCGCATCGAAACCTTGTTGCCGCAATGGTTTATTTAAATACGCTCTTCTCGTCACACGACTATGGCGATTCGGTCGATAGCATTCCTTTTTAAGAACTTGTGAAAGATCTAATGTCAAATTGAACACTCCTAATAATCACATACGATCGACAAGTCGCGGAAAGCGACACACTGCTATCCAAACTCACTCTCGTTCCCTACTTGTGATAATCGAGGCAGTGTTTGTGCACCCCGTGTCAAAATTTAAGCTCAAAATTGAAAAAAAAATTGGTTAAATTGTTAAAACCGTAAAGATATGAGATAATTTCATACTTCGAAATTGAAATCATATCGAAAACTTTGCTACCGAATTTTTCCAAAAACTTAGCTGATCCCATCACATTCTGCAAGCAGTAAATAAACCCACGGAGTTGGTATATTCAAAGCCTCCTCTTTCTTTTTTATTACACCACTTCCAAAGGAAGGAAGACCCCCGCACCAATTGAGCTGGACCAAAAAAAGGAAAAAGAAGATCGATTGCCCATTCGTTTCTTTTTTCCCTTTGGAAAAAATCTCTCTAGTTGCACCTAGTTCAAGGATGGAGGCGTCCGATTCAATCAACACTTACCTTGCCTCTCTTCCCTTCTTTCGTCTAGTTCAAGTTAAAAACACAGTTTAAGGTTTGGCTAGCGACCGTTTGCATTGATTTCTCATAAATTCTGAGGAATGCGCGCCCGATAATTAAACCGAAATGTTCGTAGACCCGTCGGAAATTTTCCGATGACCCTCGCCGGCAACAAGCGAATAATACATGAAACCATTAGAATAGAGTACTTGGTGTACGGCTTGGTTCCCACTTGTGGCCCATGAGATGCTCTCTCTCTCTCTCTCTCTCAAGCACCTCTCAAACTCAAAGCAACAGCTTTTGAAAACAATTATTCCTTTCAGACCAGGCTCTCCGAGGAACAACATATGCTTAAATGAAACATGGGATTCCATTTGGCCCCCGACAAAATCTCCCCCCACCCCCCCAACCCCTTCTGACCAGAAGATTTATTGACAGTTGAATCCCATTCACGCCCACATAAGAGGACAACCCACCAAGTCATGCTGATGCTTATGAGGGGCACAAAAACACCATTCAATCCCATGCCTGCCAAGCAGACTGACGCCCCCACAATGCCAACAAACATGTTTATTGAAGCAAAAATAATACAACGAGGTATGTCAAAGTACATGACTCATATCCACCAAACTGAACTCAGCAAAAGCCAGAGACAAAACAACATCATTCTGGCCCACAGAACATAATGGAATCACGAGACTATACACGAACCGATCCAATATTGCCTTCGTCTTCTCTCCGCCCTATTCACAGTAAAAATTTTGTAGACAGCCTAGCAGAATAGAATGGACAATCGGGTTGGCAACGACTCACATGGAACTGGCTGAGACGCGGCGGTGGTGATGCCTCGTGAAACGCCGCTTGCCTTGGCCGAACGTGATGGGATCGGACGACCGGAGGTGCTCGGCTTCTTTTGCGTTTAGGACACACTCTGGAGGAGGAACCTTGTACCGAGCTCGGTCGTAGCAGTACGAATAGGTCATGTGCCTCTTCCTGAAGTTCTCCATTTGGACTCTCTGTTTGCGTGTGATGGCAGAAGGGATTGATCCTGAAGGAAGGACTGCATCGCATGCTGATGAATGTTCGATAGGATCGACTGCACACCCATGAAGGACTAAATCAGAGAATTGGACAACGTAGGGAGCATATCTGTAGTTCACTCGGTATTTGCCTCCATTGGTAGCCCAATTGGATCCGTCCCATATGGTGGCATACAAGGTCATCGGTTTAGACGGGAAGTCTCCACCCATGGCTTTTGTTCGCTTGACCTCTCTAATGGGCACATTGTCCACGTAAAATCTGTAGAAAAGAAACAATTAAAACAAGCAAATACATAGAATTTATCGTGACCACAATAAACCGAAACTGCAACCAAGGGCAACTGAAAATGCCGAACTGAAAAATCACACTAAATTTCACCGTCAAATATATAATAACTAAGTCTTTCCGATGTCTCGCATTCCCGCAAAGTGGAACTAGATACATGAATTATCTTGTAACACTGTGTGTTCACAACGTCATGACATTTGCAGAATTTTACCTATTCAAACCGCTCCGCAAAAGTTTCTGACTATCTTCCCTTTCGCATTAGAAAACTACAAACCGACATCCCATCCGTGACATCGCACCAACCCTTATGGAAATTACCATAAATAGTAAATCAAAGCTCTTACATAGCAAGATGATCGGCAGGACATCAAACCACAGTTTCTTTCAAATGCTTTCTGTTTAACATCAACCAACGACCCACTCAAATGAAGGTTGTTTCCAATATACTGCTGCCATATCGCGGGTGACCAAAATAGCTCCTAGACATCATATTTGATGTGCTAATGAAGCAACCAGCGGTTTGTGAAACAGGGGGTGCCAATATTGGGCCAAAAAACAGATCAGCCTAACCTACTCAAAAAGGAACCATGCCCTACACTACAGCAGATGCATCACCATCAAAACACCTCCAAATAGATCCATGGAACCCCACCTGTGAATCACTAATGCCAATAACCGTAGTTTTAGTCGCAGTGATTGCTCCTGACTCGTCAAGATTTTGAAAGATGTAATGTGAGCATATGTGCAAATAGAATGAAGGGAGGCCGAAAATTGAGGGCTCGCCAGATTCTGATCGGTACTCACACTATCAAAGCATCGGTCCAGAGAATACTGTACTGGTGGAAATTGTCGGAGGGATCAAACCAGAGATTATATCGCTCCTCTCTTCCGATGCCGACGCTTCCATTGCCGTAAACATTGGTCTGCACCCTCCAATCTTTGCCTCTGATGTTTCCCAAGAATTCGAAATCGATTTCGTCATGAGTTTTCTTGAATATATCCCCATTTGACATCTGGAATGAAATATTTGTAATTCAGGGAAAATCAGTCATAAGAGGTGCTTCATAAGGACCTAAGGCAATCGAACGAGGAAATCTTTATTTATACGTACTGATTGCCCCAGTCAATTTCTGGAAAACAGAATTCAAATATTAACCGTAAAAGCGAAAACTTCGGAGAAAAATTTCCTCCTTGGGATGGACAATACCAACTGAAGGTGACCTATTGACCTCAGTCTTGGAAGCACAAACAGCAAAATAGGGAATACTACACATCTCCATGTCTTCATTTCTCAAACATGAAAAATCAAAGTGATGCATGGATAGATTAGAATTTCAATAAATACAATTTCCAAGAACAAATCGCCATATTTTATATTCATTTCATCTGGATATGTGAAACCAAACAGGAGAGCTAGGAGCAGCAACTTGGACCTGCTTCCAAACCCCAAAGTGAAAGAATTGACAGCAATAAGCAATCACCAGGGTGTAGTTTGTGATTAAGCTAGGAAACATTTCAATGTATAACGTCCAAAGGCAAACGTCAAAAAGAATATCGAGAGAAGTGAACAAGAAGATATGAGGTTTAATGGCTTGATAGTAGAGTTTTTGAACAGCTTACTCACATAAAAAGCAACCACAACTCCTGCAGTGTAATCCGCAGGCAGCTTAATCGAAGCACTGAAGAACCCATGTAGATAAAGATCCTGAGACACAAATCCAGACCCTGCATTCACATTCGAAAAACAGAGTCGTTTAAAAAAGTGAAATTTTTGTAACCCCACGAATCCAATCAAACCAACCACACATCACGTTAGAACGATTCAAGAAAAAGAAGCAGAGAGAGAGAGAGAGAGAGAGAGAGAGAGAGAGAGAGAGATGAAAAACAAACAAAAAAGCAAGAACCTGTGCGTTCATCGAGAGACAGATGAACGGATTTTCCATCTCCGTGAAGGACCAGATTGTCCTCTCCGAAGAGGTGGGCGTACCCTTCGTCGAAAGAGATGACTGGTAAATCCAAATTCGAACTCTCGGGTGACCCGACAGCAAGAACAGCGAGAAGCGCGCAGCAAGCGAAGAACAACAAGCTCATCAGACTCCATGAAGCTGACATTTTTTTCTTCTTCTTTTCAATCAATGGTGGGTCTTCTCTTCTTTATTCGGTGAGTCTCCAATGTGTTGTGCGCGCATACAAATGACAGGCGAAGGCGTGCCAGAGAAGGAGAAAGAGATAGAGCGACGTCTGGAAATGCCACAGGCCACAGAGGATGGAGAGAGATAGAAAGCAGAGAGAGTAGCGAAGAAGGCAAAGCTGAGCTGCCGTTTCGAATTGAGATCACTTTATTTTGCAATTTCTTTTTCTTCCCATGAGAATATATACAGTATTACGTTCTCAATTGCGATGGTCAAACTCGATAGGCGTTCAAGGGTAACTCAGAAATCCCGTTAATTTCTCAACCGAATCGATATGAAAAATCTAAAATATAAAAGAAAACGTTAAAGAGTGCCCCTTGAACGCCTATTTAGTTTTAAGGCGTGCATGACAATATTTTTATTTCTTTATTTCTGTTCCAAACATATTCAAGAAATAAGTTTGGAACATAAATTCATTTGACAACGCAAATCTATTTTTCTATTTCTAAAACAAAAATCTGTTCCAGAAACAGATTTTGGCCCAAAATCAGAAACAAAAATATTTCATTTCTAGTAAAAATAGAAAAATCTATTTCTGTTTCAGAAATTATTTTTGGAATCGGCAAAATGCTACCCACCATTCACAGCAAACATATATTTTCTTTCTCTCTCTTTCGCTTTCTCCGTGTATATTTAGCATAGAGGGATATCGATTTTCTGACCAATTTATGCTCGCTGCCCGAGCGATATTGTTACTTCTCTTTTTTTTGTTTTCAGACCCATGAAGATTTTAGCAATTAGAATGGAAAAGGACTTCGAGATTGATAGCTATTCCGATCAATGTGAGAACTCAAATGATCAAACTTTTTCTACACGCTTTCGAGGCGGGGGGGACAAAAGGGGCAAAAGGGGTAAAAGAACAGAGTGGAGTCCAACTGTTCGTCATTACAATTACAATAACAACGACGTAAATCACCGCAAAGGAGGCGTGGAATCATCGGGGGAGGCGGACAAATTATTAAGGTGGCCCTCGGTGGGCCCCCAGGGAAAAAAAGGTGTTTGGCTTTTTAAATTATTCTATATTTTTTAAGCTAATTGGATAACGAAATCAGAAAAAGGCAAAGACATAGAGAGAGGGAAAGAAAAAGGGGATTCCGTCGGGGGGAGAATCGGACAACCGACCCAGGCCCCGACCCAATTTCCTCCCTTTGGCCGTTTCCGAATCCCACGGGGCTAACCGTCATTGAAAGTCGGATTGAACAGTGCGGCTCGGGCTCGCTGATCACTTGAAATTAGAGGTGTCAAAATGGGTTCGCAATCCCTATTTTAGCTCGTGCTTGATGAGATGGATAGAACATGGGGTACTTAAAATTTTAATAAGAGATTCGAATGAGTTTACCGAAGTTGAGCCCGGCAAAAATATGGACTTTGCGCTCTGGCATTGACCCATTTTTTGACCAACTTGTCCAAGTTTTGTGGCAACTTTCGTAAATAAAGGAGCTCGGAAAGGGCAAAGTCCAAATTCTGTGATTCAGGGGAGGTGGGGGCAACGCGCGTGTTGGGGCCGGACACCGAGGCGCATTTCGGCGCAAAAGGGGGTCCCCCTCGTTTTTTGCCATAATTTAACGGCGCGAGGAGACACGTGGCGCAATGACTAGCGTTCGATGGCGGCGGGGGGCGTGGGAAGGGTTAAAAAAAAAAAAGAGAATTTGGGGAACCGAATTGAATTTCGGGTCCCGCCGCGAGTGGGGCCGCCGCCCCTCGAATTCTGGTTCCGGGATGGCCCGCGCTGACGTGGCGGTCCCACCCTGGACCTCGTGCTATCGATGTTGCTGCGTTTTGCCACCCAACTTGCGGCGGTAAAAACAAGAACTTTGGGGACGGTTGCCATAAGTAGCGAACGCTAATGGGGTTGACGACTTGCGTTGGCGTGTCGTGAGTTGCGTAAATTCTTTGTTGCTCTAAAAAATGCCTTTGACTTCGATTCCACTGGCCAAAACAACATAATTAGGGTGAAAACGTGGTAATTCGTGTCGGACACATAATGGCAGGTATGCAATGTCGTGTCCTATCGAGCCATATTCGAGTTTTCTCCATATCATTCGTGTTTTATTTCGTGTCGTGAAAATGGATAGTATTCTAACGTTGCAAGCTCTATGCAAGAATCAACACTATGTGACAACATCATTCGACAGCATCACAAAAAAAAAATCCAAATAAAAAGAGAATAATCTATGATGATACTCAGGAGGGTCACTCACCTGATCGTTCATTTCCATTCTTTTTTACGAACTGAGACAAAAAAATAATATCCAATGCATCAAAACTTTTTTTTTATGATAAATTGGATTTAAAAAATGTTTTTATCATAAGAGCATAGTCCAATACTAATGTTACATCAAAACCAAACGGTCAAATTTAATCAAGCCAGATGCAATTAACATTGTTGAATCAATAGATCAAAAGAAAAAAAAGTAAACAAGAATGCCCCAAGAAGATACTGTTATGTCATAAACCTATTACAATTATGTAAATTCAGTCATAAATCCTTTATATTTGCGCCAATTCAATCCATTTGTTCAGTTAACAATGATGTTGACTTTTCAATATAATATGTTAATAATTTTTATGATTTTTTTATTTTTTTTCCTTTTGTCTTTTAGCTCCTCTTTTTTTTTGCACGAACCCTTAGGGAAAAAAACTAAAGAAAATAAAAGAAAAAAGAAAAAAATCATAAAAACTTATATAATCATTAAATATTATTGAAAATGTCAACGTCTGTGCCGACTATCCAAATAGACTGAATTGGCATAATTTTAAAAGGTTTAGAATTAAATTGACAAAAAAAATTAAGACTGAATTGACACAATTATAATGAATTTAGATTTTTTTTTTGGTAATTCTCCTGTTATGTCATGCGTACCCACACTCAGGAATTGCCGGCGTGATCCCATTCGTAACACCAAAGAGAAATGATTATGTGACCATTCTTAATTAATCATGAGATTAACAGCATGTTTCTAAGCCACGAAAAATAAATAATAAACTATCAATAATTGTTGTGAGCTTCGCTCTTTCAAGAACTTGCGGCACACAGTCGCCCAGAGGCCGTTATGTTAGCAAATCCCAACACCAAACAGCAGAATAAAACGACCATTCCTTTTCACAAGTCATTTCATTTCAGTCCAAAACGCTTTCCATTCCGACTCGACTCCATTTCAAGGCACGAAGCACGTCGTTATAGCTTTTATCTTTCCTAATAACGTAGAAAGAATGAATCGAACCGGTCCCGCAAAACCACCCAACGGACCCAAATCCTCGACAAAACATATTTTCTTCGTACGGCGGTCCAAGTCTCGAACTTTCCATTGGAAATTCATCCACCGAAAATATCCTTAGCGAAGTCACCAGAAAAAAAAAAAGGAAAAGAGAAAATTGTGGGCTAAGTTTCCACATAGAGCCGCAAAAATGTCTCTTCCCGTAGAAATTTCAAGGGGGGCTCGAGAGCGTCTAAGCTACGGAGCTACGAGCCCTTCACTCTCTCGTGTGTGTCCACATCGTGGGGTTGGACTTCGAAGGTCGAGACTCTATTTCTGAGTCTCGAGTCTTCAAGCGAAAAGGCGCGACCGTCGGTCAACAAGCCTTGATTCGCGGAAGAAAATTACATCCATGCAGGTTTACTGCGTTCAGTAGATTCAAGCCAAACCCTAGAGAAAAACAAAGGATTGGGACTTTTTGTGCCTCCTGCTCTTGCTCTACCTTAGACTAGCGAAAACGGTTGTCTCCGGTCATTTTTGGGTTGGTTCGAATATGATCCGATCCCACTTAATTCATTTTGATCCGTTTTTATGCAATGCGAATTTAGTGGGTCAAATCTAACCCGACTCATCTTCCTATAACAAGTTCATATTTAACCAAATTTAGAAAAATTCATAACCAAATTAAGGTGAGAGTGCAAAGCGAGTGAGCGCAAGAGAGAATGAAAGGAGAATTATATAAATGGATTGAATCTATATAAGTTATCAACACATTTATGACCTATTTTACACTTATATTATGTTCAAATCTATTTATGATCCATTTATGATCTATTTAACATTCATATTATGTTTAAAGCTAATTGCTAACTATAACTGCTCTATATAACAACTCATCCCATTATATATAGATTAAGTAATGTATTTATGACCCATTTTAACCGGTCCACCAATACTGGACAGGACAGCTAACGAGCCATTGAACTACTCTCCACTGTACATGATAGTTGCTCGTCCATGTACAAGGATTAGTCAGGAAACAGATAGGTTTGTGTAGCAACGGAAAGAGACTTCACTTATTACTCGCGATTACTGGGACTAGAATCGCCGCGACAACTCTTTGGGGTCAGATGCTTGGGGTACCTTGACTGTCTCGACAAGGAGGCGGCATCATGTGTTTGCTTTAGCCTTTTGTACGCCCTCGTTTTTTCTTTTTTTTCCTCTCTTGATTGCGTAATCTAGCTTGGTCATGAATATGAAAGCATGCATTTGATCTAAGCACAAGGGCTCATTCACATTAGGGTTGAGCAAGACGGACTGGCTGGTTCGGTCTGGTTTCCAGAGGCGTCGGTCGGATTTCCGGTTCCATAAAATTGATACCGATGCTTTCGGTCTAATTCTTGGTTCCATCGATTATTTTTTATTTATTTCTTATTTCTTAAGAAGAAGAAGGAAAAAAAAAACGAGATAGATGAACAAAAAACAAGGCAAGAACCTGTGCGTTCATCGAGAGATAGATGAACGGACTTTCCATCTCCGTGAAGGACCAGGTTGTCCTCTCCGAAGAGGTGGGTGTACCCTTCATCGAAAGAGATGACTGGTAAATCCAAATTCGAAGTCTCGGGTGACCCGACAGCAAGAACGGCGAGAAGCGCGCAGCAAGCGAAGAACAAAGAAGCTTATCAGACTCCATGAAGCTGACATTTTCTTCTTCTTCTTTTCAATCGATGGTGTGTCTCCTTCTCCTTATTCGGTGAGTCTGCAATGTGTTGTGCGCGCATGTAAGTGACAGGCAAAAGGCGTGCCAGAGAAGGAGAAAGAGATAGAGCGACGTCTGGAAATGCCACAAGCTACAGAGGAGAGAGAGAGAGAGAGAGAGTAGTGAAGAAGGCAAAGCTGAGCTAGCAGCTTCCATTTGGGAAAATGCTTAGCTTCCTATATGATTTGTTTTCGAATTGAGATACACTTTTATTTTGCAATTCTTATTTCTAGTTATCATAATACATAAAACATTACTTTACGTTAAAGGGCACACTCTTAGTATTTGTCAAGTTTTATCAATTGATGAAATGCGACAATCATTCGTAGCAAAAGATTCGTTCTATCTGTTTCGCCGCACGGGATGTCGATATTCTGGCTGGTTTTCGCTCGTTTTCTGCACAGTATTCTCCGTCTTCCTAGACCTGGAGCCACTCATCTAAAGATTTTAACAATTAGAATGGAGAAGGACTTCCGCTATGGATAACTAGTCAATCTTCCTCACTTGATACCATCAATAGATGGGCACCAGGCGAGGAGGCGTGGGATCATCAGGCGAGGCGGACAAATTATTAAGGTGGGGACTCCATGGGCCCCAGTAAGAAAAGAGGTTTCGCTTTTTAATGCATTTTTTAAATATATATTTTTTAAATTAAGTTAAATAACAATTCCAGAAAAAGGCAAAGAGAGAGAACATGAATTTGGTCGGGGGGCCCAACCGGACAGCCGACCCGATTTACTTATCTCGATTTCCTTAGGTGTCGAGCACTAAACACCCGCGTGACTTGCTTGAGATTCATTCCCATGTGATTTGGACCCTCTTCACTCGTAAGTCTAAAACCCTAGGCTCGATCGCTCTTAAATAATCCCGATTCAGCGATAGCGTAAGCGTGGCTTCGAGTATTACACCTAAAAGATCAGGCCGGCCGGCTCTACTTCAACTCGCATCAAAATGATGTAGCGGCTACGAATTTCGTTCTGAAAGACCTTTCCATTCACGGCTCTAAGCAAATATTAAGTTCTAGCCGAGAGCGTGAGAATCCTACGATAATGCTCGGGAGGGTCAGTCACCCGAGCATTATTCTCACAACTCCAATTCTTAGCTGCTCTCGATGGTGCGATGAAAGATCTCCGTGATATGTGGAACAAGGCCCTGAGTGAGTCCGTGTTCTTCAGAGTAGATGGCTACGACATCCTCGGCAAAACCATCCAAGCCAACTTGATGAAGTTGTGGGAACAGTTTTGTTTACCTAGTCAGTAGTACTTAGATTAGCGTATGATGCATATACAATGAGAAAGCATTCCGATGGGTAATTAAGTTCAAACTCAATTGTCAATAATTATGCATTTTTTTTACTAAATTAATAGTGAGCAACGAAAATAATCACAATTTTCATGAAATTAGTAAGAATCCCAAAAATAACCTCACTTATAAACCCCTCTAAATTCTGACCAAATGAAAAAAAAATCTAAAATTATCTTTTTGGTCTGATAAAAAAAACCCCAAAAAATTGACCTATTAAAGTCCCTCCTACGACGTTCTTATTTCTCCAAAAACCCTAAAATCGACTATTCGAAAATTTTAATTTCTCCATTCTCTCTCAACCCTACTCTCCCTCTTTCATCTACTGCCCTAAACTCTCCCATGGTGTTGCTTTGCGATGCCCTCCTAGGCCATGACACGATAAAGGACTTCCGTGATAGGTTGAAAAAGGATCTCAATGAGTCCTTGTTGTTCGAACCAAACCGCTACGGCATCCCATGTAAAACCATCCAAACCAACGTGATGAAGTCATGAGAACATATTATTTTAGCTAGCCAGTTGTTAACACTTAATTTTTAACTATTTTTATTTTTAAAAAATTCTAAAAAATCCATAAAATTAAAAAATAAAATTTGCGGACCTTGGCTAAGTTAGAAAACTATTTTTTGACCAAAAAATGATTTTTTCATATTTTTTGTATTTTTATGCATTTTATTTTTGAAAATTCATAGAAAATAAAGAAAAAAAGAGAAACATTGAAAAATCAACTTTGGAAGCCTTGGCCAAGCCTAAGGAATCATTGTTTAAAAACAAATAATTTTTCATATTTTTTGCATTTTAAATATTTTTAGAAAATAGAAAAATACTTGAAAACTCACAAAAAAATAGCCTTTGAGGCCAACAAAATATGAAAAAAAATAGTCAGTATTTTCCTTTTAATTTTCCAATCATTTTTGCCAAAGAAAATTTGAAAAAATTAATTCAAAATTGTGGTTTACCTAGTTAATCACATTTTTTGGATTGATTACCAAATATTTTGGAAATGTCATCTCAACCCTGTAATTTTCCCTTTTTGAATTTTTGGAGTCATGGAAGTCCCCTCTATTTTTCATAATTATATTCTAGTCCAAAAGTTCATGGAATTGTCATATTTCATGAAATAGGCCCAAAAATGTAATTTTGATTTTGTAAATTAGTCCCTAAAACACTTAAAATTCAATTAAAAATTTTCTAGGGACTAAATCAAAGATCAGGGAATGTCACCCCCTATTTTTGGCCTTTTGAATCCATTCATGGCATTATTTTTTTTTGTAAAAAAAGGCCATCTAAGGCTTCGTTTTTACAAAATTGGTCATTGGTCAAACTTTAATTGAGGAGATTTTTATCAATTCAAATTAAATAAACCCCTAATTTTGGTTCTTAAATGTTATTCATGTCATAGAATATGATCTTCAAGTCAATTTTGTGTTTTGTGAACGATTGGGTGCCTAAATCGAGGAAAATATGAAATCGGATCAAATTGGGCTGGGTTGACCCAACCCAGTCAACCTGGTTGATCATCCCAATTTGCAAAGAGTTTGTTGAGACCTCTCTCACTCGTGAATAGATTTTGGGAGAAAGGTCTAACAAATTCTCTCATTGCTTTTACCCAAAAAATGAGGGGGAGATAACGGATTGAGGGGGGGGGGGGCTCATTCGATTGGCATTACCTTACAACAAACTAGAGAGACGAAGAGATTGAGGAGAGAGAGAGGCTCTCGCGACTTTCCTAGGATCGCCATAGCCAAAAAGCTTTGTAGACCTGTGTGAGCTTGGCCAGAGTGAACGAGAGAGAATCGAAGCTCTAAATTGCTTCCTTGAGCTTCTTGAGGTGTCAGAGATCATCACCAACTCATAAGATCAGTTCCAGCCCCTCGAAAAAGGTATGTTCCATGCTTGAGCTTGAAGCTGACCTCGCATGGCCGATCATCCAATAGTGCATCATTTCGCTTCATTTTTGTTCTATTGTGCCTAAAACCTCATCCTAAGCCTAGCCTATTTGCTTGAATGCATTGATTTCGGCCGAATCGCCATGGCCAACCTTTGTATACCTATGAACCTGTTTGGAGTCCGTGAACGAAACCTGGCAATTTAGGGGTTAATCAGGACTTAAGGTAAGTCTCGTGTACTCTATATGAGTGTGCCTTGTGAGTTTCAGCTCTAATTATGCTCTGGATTGCTAGTTTTATTTCACTATGAACGTTCCTGTGCAATTTTCGATTGTGTCGTTCTAACCGTTAAATCTTGTTGTGATTTAGATATGTTGATTTGGAGTTGGGTAGGAGGTGATTAGTGTTGGAATTTTGATGATCGGAGTTAGTTTTACAGTTAGATCTCATCGGATTTGCTCCAACCATCCATTTCTATAAGCGTCGCCAGGAAGAAGACGAGTCCAGTCAACCATTGACTCAGCCAAAATCTAACGTGACACTGACGTGGCATGCCACGTCAACTACCACATCATCTCATTGACTCAGTCAAAGGCTAACGTGGAAGCCTCGTCAGCTTGGATAGTTATAATTTGTTTTTAAAAATAAAAAAAAATAGATCGGATAGTGAGGGTGGTGCCACTTATCCTGATCTAGGATTTTCGAAATAAAAAATCGATTTTCGATTTATAATAGATTTTTCTAAAAATTTGATAATAGATTTTTTGATCGAACGGTTGAGATACGGTCTAGAAGTTAAATCTTGGCCGTTGGTTTTGGCATTTATGATAGACGGTCTAGATCTAGTTAGGGTTTGGTCCTGATCGTCAGTTTTAGTTGGTTGATCCAACGGATGTGGGCTAGACACGTGGTGAACTTTCGAGTCGTAGGATCAATTTGAGCGGGAAAATAGAAAATGAAATAAAAAAATTCAAATAATCTGAAATTTCAAATAAAATCCCAAAACTACATTGTTTTTGCTCCGGATTGACCCATTTGGATTTGGGTCGAGTTTGGGTCAATCCGACCCACTCTATATAATCAATAACAAAAAAAAATTTGTTAAAAATATAAAAAATAGAAAAACAGAAAAAATTAATAAAAAAAACGGTATCGTTTTAGATCTCAGGTCAAAACCCGCGTTGGTTTGGGTTGGGCCTTCAGGTTCGTGGGCCAGGTCAACTTGACCCGGTCTGGAAAATTAAATAAAAAATTCAAAAAATAAATAAAAATAAAAAATAATAAAAATTCAAAAAAGGGAAAATCAGTAAAAATCATAAAAAAAATTTCTAAAAAATTTCAGAAAAATTAGAAAAATTTAGAAAAAAATTTATGAAAAATTATGAAAAATAGGAAAGGACCACATTCAATTGGGTTAACCCATTTTCAATATTTTGACTTTTCAAGCCTTAGAAAATGGCTATTTTGCCTCTCTGGTCAATTCGACCATAATCATTCCAAATTACCAATGAACCTAATTGGTGCATTCTCTGAGCCTATAGTACTTCTTTAGGCTTACTTTTGACTTAATTTGATATGATTACTCCGCACATGTTGATTTCTTGATTGCGTACTTAGTTTGATAATTGTGATTGATAGGACAGATAATCCTACCTGCATGAACCCTTAGATTTTTAGGACTTACCCTACCCAGAAAGTATTTGTATGAATTCTGTAGATTATAAGATCACTCAACTTAGGTACCGAAAGAGCATCAACCGATAAAACAACGTAGTTAAGTCCCTAAACCCGTTTCTCTAGTTTTCGCAAAATTGAATAATCTCTCCTAATTGCTCGATTTTCTGATTATACCCTCCAAAAGATGATTGGTGGCGACTCCAATAGCATGTACACTAATTGCATGTCACCCGACCACACTAAGGTCGATATCGATTTTAAATTCTCCCTGATGCATATATAATTTTCAGTGCATTATTGCTATAAGAGAGCATTCCACTAGATAATTAAGTTAAAACATAATTTTTATTAATTGTGCAATTTTTTTTGTTAAATTAACAACGAGCAATGACAGAAATCCCAATTTCCATAAAATTGTAAGAATCCAAAAAATAACCCTACTTAAACCTCCTCTAAATTTTGATCAAACAAAAAGCCCTAAAATCTTTTTTTGGTTGGATAAAAAAAATGAAAATAATCGACCATTTAAAAACTCTCCTACAACGCTCTCATTTCTCCAGAAACCATAAAATCGACCCTTCAAAAATCTTCATTTCTCCATTCTCTCTAAACCCCGCTCTCCTTCTCTTGTCTACTACCACAACCTCTCCCAAGACTTCACTTTGCGATGCCCTCGCTGACAACGGCACAATGAAAGACTTTTATGATAGGTTGAACAAGACTCTTTATGACTCCGTGTTCTTCAAAGCAGACGGCTATGTCATACACGATGAAGTTGTGGAAACATGTTAGTTTAGCCAGCTAGTAGTAGTTAGGTTAGCATTAGATGTATATGCAATTTTAAGTGCATTATTGATGTGAGATAACATTCTAATGGATAATTAAATTCAAACACAATGGTCACAAATTATGCAATTTTTTGGTTAAATTAACTATGAGCAATGAAAATACTCAAAATTTCCATGTAATTCATAAGAATCCCAAAAATAACCCCACTTAAACCCCCTCTAAATTTTGACCAAATAAAAATCAACCTTTCGAAAACCCTCTTATGACATTCTTGTCGCGACCTAAAATTCATTTTTTAGCTTAATGGATTACCAGATTAATTGATTAAATTAACTGACCTAGTTCGAGCTCTCCCAAGCTCTACCAAATCGTGACTTTTGTTTTTTGTTCAAATGGTTTTAAATTTTGGAGTCACCACTAATCATTTTTAGTAGGTTGATTAGAAACCTAAGTAAATTAGCGGGAGCACTAAATTACTTTTACGAACAATAGATTATGAGTTCGGAGACTTGGTTACACTAGTTAATTAAAACTAATGCCCTTTCGGTACCTTAATTTCATGGATATCCTAATTTGGCAACTCAGGCTTGGTTTGTTCCTAAGGTTCTAGTGGAGTGTTCTCTTTTTGTATTTTCACTTTTTTAAATGGAATATACGTGAGTGACATATTTTTTTTGCATTTTCAAAGTATTAAGTATTTCCCTGAAGCCGAAAAAGGGAGTGAGTTAATGACTTCTGCGTAGTGCTGCGAGCTACTCATTTTGGGGTTTAGTAATTCAAAAATTAAATTACAGGAAGTAAATGATAATAAATAAAGACCAACAATGGATAGCTCAGCCTTGGCTTGGCCCTCTCCTTTGGGGTTTAAGGTGCAGAAATTTAAATTGCAGAAATTTAAAATGACTTCCAGTGAGCGGGCTCTGCCCTTCACATTCTGGGGTTTAAATTCTTTAAAATAAAATGAATTTATTTGACAATTCGGGCTGAAATCCATCGACGGATCAATTGAAAATTTAATGGGCACTCAAGAGCTCGTCAGCGCCAATCTTATTACACCTCCATGGGATTTACCGTTGACTTGGAGTTGTCTTTTGCCTGACATAAAAATATGGAGAAATGGAGTAATGAAGCAAATATGATTTAATTCACATTAAAAATTAGAACAATGAAAGAAGTACTTAGCTTCAATGGCATTATGAGAAGTGCTTGGTGGATATAATTGGTTCATGCCTGAAATCAAATATGGGGAAATGGGAGAAGAGTAGAAAATTTGAGCTACTTTATACTAAAAAATCAAAGAGAGTAGAGGGACACTTAGCTTCAAATTTGGGATAAATTCTTGATTTATATTGATCGATGAAGAAATTGATGATGATAACTCTCTAGCTTTGAACTCCCATCATCTTCAAAATTCTCTCTCTCTTTTTGGTATTTTCTTTCTCTCAAATTTTTCTTCAATCTCCCAAAACCCTCTCAAACATCCAAAATTTTCTCTCCCCAAAAATTCCTTTCTCAAGCTCACTTTTTCCTCCTTTTATAACCCACTTATCTATCTCCCATTCTAATTTTTTCACTAACTCTATCTCCCATTCTAATTTCTCCACTAACTCTTCTTCATTTTCATCTTCCCTTCTCCATCTCTATCTCACATTCTAATTTCTTCACTAACTCTTCTTCATAATCATCTTCCCTCCTCCATATCTATCTCACATTCTACTAACTCTTCTTCATCTCCATTTTCCCTTCTCTATTCTCATCTTATTTTCTTTATTTTCTCTTCTCCATTTCCTCTTCTCCATCTTCCCATCTTCATCTCCTCTTCCCATCTTCATCTCCTCTTCTTCATCTTCTCTTCTCCATCTTCCCTTCTTTATTCTAATTTCTCCATTAACTCTTCTTTTTGTTATTTACAAAATAATCCCTCAAGTGTTAGGTATTTGTACTCTAGTCCATGAGATTTTAAGTATTTGCAATTCAGTCCCTAGAGAAATATTTCTTTAAATCCAAATCTCCTCACAATTTTCGACACACCTATCGCATGTTGAATTTAAGCTCATTTCTTGCTATTGAAAATAATGTAAAATTTAATTAAAGCCTTGTTTGTAAAATTAAGTCATTCTAGGTATAATTGTGCCAAGATAAAAATTTGAAATATTAAAGAACAATGTCACAACTCTTAAAAGTGAAAAATGAAAATAAATTGACTCAAATTGAATTTTTTTAGGCCCGATTCGAGATTATGCTCGTTAAGTAATACACGACCCCGAATTGAATTTTTAAATTTGCGGTGGCCAACATGAAAAGGGATTTAAAGGAAAAATATTGACTATTTTTATGTATTTTTGTGGCCTCAAATGCTATTATTTATTAAATATTTTCCTAATTTCTAAAAAATATATTTAAAAAAATACAAAAAATATGAAAAATTATTTTTTACTCAAAAATGGTTGCCTAAGCTTGGCCAAGGCTTCCAAAGTTGATTTTTTAATTTTCTCATTTTTCTTGATTTTTTTTTATGAATTTTCGAAAATAAAAATATCAAAAATACTGAAAATATGAAAAACTTATTTTTTGGTCAAAATTGGTTCTCTAGGCTTGACCAAGGTCCCCAAAGTTGATTTTTTAATTTTATGAATTTTTATGGATTTTTTTTATTAATTTTAAAAGAGAAAAGATGATTAAAAATCAGGTGTCAACAGCTGCCCCTCTTTGAAAGGAAGCTCGGTAGAGGTTCATTTTAAAGACGAGATGACACCTGAATCCTAATCGACTCAACACACAAGGAAATAAAGTGAGTTGTGACATCTGATCTCCAACACCCTTCAATGTAAGTTTCGATCCAGACCTGATTTGAGGAGACTCCGATGGAGGGATATAGGGACAGAGAGGAGAGAGTTTACCTGGCACTTACCTGCCCGTGAGGTTGTCGATTGACATGAATTCTCTGTCGAAAGTGGAATGAGAACCTAAGGATTCGTTATAAGAAAACCTTAGGGTGATTGAACTTGGCCTCCCCAGCCTTCGCTGCAAAAAAAAATTGACCTCCATTTCCGTTGCGAAACGTCGTCTTCATGCTCCTACCTCAAGGAAGGCGATGCCCTCTCGAGCACGTCGTTCACTCGCTGTTCTTTGCGCACGAAAACGAGCAAGCCTCCCCTTGTTCTGTGTCGCGACCCTCTAAAAAAATTTTAAATTTTAAAGGGGTTAACGGATTATTAGGTTAATTAGATTTAACTAACCTAACGCGGACCCTCCCAAGCCCTACCGAATCGCAATTTTGGTTTTTGTTTAAATGATTTTGAAATTTGAAGTCGCCACTAATCGTTCTTGGTAGGTCGATTAGAAACCTAAATAAATTAGCGAGAGAACTAATTTATTCCTGCGAACCAGAGATTATGAGCTCGGGGACTTGGTTACACTACTTAATTAAAACTAATGCCCTTTCGGTACCTTAATTTCATGGATATCCTAATTCGGCAACTCAGGCTTGGTTTATTCCTAAGGCTCTAGTAGGGTATTCTCTTTTGTGTTTTTACTTTTTAAATAGGATGCATGGATGGTATATATTTTTATTTGTTATATTTTTTAAATAGGATGCATGGATTGACTTTTTAATTTGCAAGTATTTAAACTACTGTAAGTAAAAACCTCCAATGGGAGGCTAAGCATTGGCTTGGCTCTTCCCTTTGGGATTTAAGGTACAGGTATTTAAGTTGCAGGTATTTAACTACTGTAAGTAAAAACCTCCAATGGGAGGCTAAGCATTGGCTTGGCTCTTCCTTTTGGGATTTAAGGTACAGGTATTTAAGTTGCAGGTATTTAACTACTGTACGTAAAAACCTCCAATGGGAGGCTAAGCATTGGCTTGGCTCTTCCCTTTGGGATTTAAGGTACATGTATTTAAGTTGCAGGTATTTAACTACTGTAAGTAAAAACTTCCAATGGGAGGCTAAGCATTGGCTTGGCTCTTCCCTTTGGGATTTAAGGTACAGGTATTTAAGTTGCAGGTATTTAACTACTGTAAGTAAAAACCTCCAATGGGAGGCTAAGCATTGGCTTGGCTCTTCTCTTTGGGATTTATGGTGCAGATATTTAAATTGCGGATGGACTTTGTCCTCTCCATTCTGGGGTATGAATTCTTTAAAATGAAATACAACGAATTGATTCAACAATTTGAAATTTGTGCGCGCTTGAGGACTCCTCCAAGCCGATTTTGTGCTTCCATAGGGTTGACCATTGATATAGAGCTGCGGTTTCCTCACATAAAATAGAGTGAAATGTCAATATACAAAATATGTGCTAATCTGCACCTAAAACCAGAAGAGTGGAAAGAGTACTTATCTCCCGTTTTTTGGGAGGGATTTCTATAATTGATTTTCGCTCTCTATGTTCCCAATATAGAGAGTTTCTTTTGAATTAAGAGAGACTTTTAGTCACAGATCAGTTGAGAAATCGGTGGACAGCTTAGGAGCTTGTCTGGGCCGATTTTTGCATCTCTACGAGATTTTTGCTGTTGACATAGAGATATCCTTCTCCTGACATAAAATATGGGAAAAAATGGGAGATGGAGAAAGTGTATACAATTTGTGCTAATTTGCGAGTAAAACCATAAATAAATGAATAAATAAAAACACTTAGCTCGAATTTGCTTGCTCGTTGACGAGGATGAACTCTTGATTTATGTTGCCGATGAAAGAATTGGTGATGATAATCCCTAGCTTTAAATTCCCTTCATCTTCAAAATTATCTCTCTCTTTTTGGTATTTTTTTTCTCTCAAATTTTTCTTCAATCTCCCAAAACCCTCTCAAACATCCAAAATTTTCTCTCTAAAAAAAATCTCCCAAACACTTCAAATTTTCTCTCCCAAGAATCCTCCATCAAACTCACTTCTTCCTCCTTTTATAACCCACTTATCTATCTCCCATTCTAATTTTTCCACTAACTCCATCTTCCATTCTAATTTCTCCACTAACTCTTCTTCATCTCAACTTCCCTTCTCTATCTCTATCTCACATTCTAATCTCTCCACTAACTCTTCTTCATCTTCATCTTCCCTTCTCCATATTTATCTCCCATTCTAAATTCTCCACTAACTCTTCTTCATCTCCATCTTCCCTTCTATTCTTATCTTATTTTCTCCAACCATTCTTCTCCATCTCCTCTTCTCCATCTTCCCTTCTCTATTCTAATTTATCCACTAACTCTTTTTTTTGTTATTTGCAAAATAATCCCTCAAGAGTTAGGTATTTGCACTCTAGTCCCTGAATTTTAAGTATTTACAATTTAGTCCCTGAAAAAATATTTCTTTAAGTCCAAATCTCCTCACAATTTTTGACATACCTTCCCTATACTTAGTCAAAATTCACCACATGTCAAATTTAACCTCATTTCTTGCCACTGAAAATAATGCAGAATTTAATTAAAGCCCTTTTGCACAATTGAGTCATTCTGGGTTTAATTTGGGCCAATATAAAAATTTGAAATATTAGAGAACAATGTCGCAACTCCTAAAAGTGGAAAAATAAAAATAAATTGACTCAAATTGAATTTTTTAGGCCCGGTTCGAGATTATGCTCGTGAAGGAATACACGACCCCGAATTTGATTTTTTTAATTTGTGATGGCCAACATGAAAAGGGATTTAAAATAAAAATATTGACTATTTTTATATATTTTTGTGGCCTCAAATGCTATTATTTATTAAATATTCTCATAATTTCTAAAATATATAAACAATATATATAAATACAAAAAATTATTTTTTTGTTCGAAAATAGTTGCCTAAGCTTGGCCAAGGCTCCAAACTTGATTTTTCAATTTTCTCATTTTTCTTAATTTTTTGTTTTATGAATTTTCGAAAATAAAAATAGCGAAAAATACTGAAAATATGAAAAATTGTTTTTTGGTCAAAATTGGTTCTCTAGGCTTGGCTAAGGTCCCCAAAGTTGATTTTTCAATTTTATGAATTTTTATGGATTTTTTTATTACTTTAGCAATAGAAAAAATGATTAAAAATCAGGTGTCAACAGCTACCCCTCTTTGAAAGGAAGCTCGGTAGAGGTTAATTTCAAAGACGAGATGACACCTGAATTCTAATCGACTCAATACAAGGAAATAAAAAGAGTCGTGACATGAATGTTCCACTGAAAATGAAACGAGAACCTAAGGATTCGTTATATAAAAAAAAAATTTAGGGTGGTTGAACTTGAACCCGTATGGTGGATCAACCCATGGTAGATTCCTAATAAAAGGATTCTACTAATTAAAAATTGAATTAAAATTTGACCCGTATGGTGGGTCATACCATTTGACCCGTGTGGTGGGTCGTACCATGGTAGATTCCTAATAAAAGGATTCTACTGATTAAATTTGGATTGAAATTTGACCTGTATGGTAGGTCAACCCATGGTAGATTCCTAATGAAAGGATTCTACTAATTAAATTTTGATTGAGATTTGACCCGTATGGTAGGTCACCCCATGGAGATACCTGTAAGAAGGACTTGATGCCTGTAGAAAGGACTCGGTGCCTGTAAAAAGGACTTGGTGCCTGTAAAAAGGACTTGTGCCTGTAAAAAGGACTTTGTGCTTGTAAAAAGGACTTTGTGCCTGTAAAAAGAACTTGTGCCTGTAAAAAGGACTTAATGCCTGTAAAAAGGACTTAATTTGCCTGTAAGAAGGACTTGATTTACCTGTAAAAAGGACTTAATTTGCTTGTAAGAAGGACTTGATTTGCCTGTAAGAAGGACTTACTTTGCTTGTAAAAAAGACTTTGTGCCTGTAAGAAGGACTTGCTTTACCTGTAAGAAGGACTTGATTTGCCTGTAAGAAGGACTTTGTTTGCCTGTAAGAAGGACTTTATGCCTGTAAGAAGGACTTGATTTGCCTGTAAGAAGGACTTTATGCCTGTAAGAAGGACTTAATTTGCTTGTAAGAAGGACTTTGTGCCTGTAAGAAAGACTTTGTGCCTGTAAGAAGGACTTGATTTGCCTGTAAGAAGGACTTGATTTGCCTGTAGGAAGGACTTTGTTTGCCTGTAAGCAGGACTTGATTTGCCTGTAAGAAGGACTTTATGCCTGTAAGAAGGACTTGGTTTGCCTGTAAGAAGGACTTAGTTTGTCTGTAAGAAGGACTTGATTTGCTTGTAAGAAGGACTTTGTGCCTGTAAGAAGGACTTTGTGCATGTAAGAAGGACTTGATTTGCCTGTAAGAAGGACTTACTTTGCCTGTAGGAAGGACTTTGTTTGCCTGTAAGCAAGACTTGATTTGCCTGTAAGAAGGACTTTATGCCTGTAAGAAGGACTTGGTTTGCCTGTAAGAAGGACTTTGTGTCTGTAAAAAGGACTTGGTTTGCCTGTAAGAAGGACTTAGTTTGCCTGTAAGAAGGGCTTGGTGTACCTCAAAGGGTGCCATTCTGAAATCTGGGGAGACCAGGAATCCTGCAGAAGCTCAAACCCAAATTATATTCTCCTGTCGTTTTAGGAATAAACCAAAGAGGCAGAGATCAAAAGGTCTCGAACATTTCTGTCCTTGAGACAAATCATGCTTTATTGAAGAAGGTGGATACCTGTATGTACCGCAATGGATTCGAGTACCCCAACAACCGTCAGAATTCATTCTCTTGAAAGGTTCAGGTTGAAGATATACTTACCTGAGAATTTGGAAGAAATGCTTGGTGGCTTCTCGACAACCAGGCTTGTTCATTCAATAATCGCCGAATGAATTTCAAGACTTTGGAAGGTAACTCGAACACCGGGAATGTGTTGCCTGTCAGGCAATGTCAGAGGTAACATGTGCAAGCATTTTCATCAATGCGTTCATTGGTTCATGCAAAATTGTTCAGCTAAGTTTGCCATGATTAAAGGCAGTCTGTGTAATAACTCATGATGCAATCGATCAACATATGGATCATGTATTGCATTACCACTTCTGTTTAAGGAGGTTCTTATAGTATGAACACCTCGAATGTAATCTGAATGGGGGACTTCATTCCGAAAGGGCTTTCTCTCACTCTGGAGAAAGGCTGTTTATCTGTAGATTAAAATGTTAGACCTGTGTGGAAATGGTTTGCCTTTCCTCATCCTGTTATGCCCCATTTTGCACATTTGATGTCTCCTATGCAGTTTATGCTCTAAGTTGGAGTTGGTAAATTAAACATGCGGAATAGTCATACATAATTCATGAATTATGTAAACACAATGCAGATGTGACAATTTTTAGCATCATGTGTGTTTATATAATGTGCAAATATGGGCGGATTTGAATTGCCCCTGGTATGTGGGTGGATTGAACAAATTGGAAAACCTACTCCTTATGTCAAGGAGCGGTTTGTCTCAAACTTTGCCTCTGCGCGATGAAGCATATGGGCGATGGAGTATTTTGGTTTGTTTAACGACAGCGACCGCCATGATTTAGCGGTTGAATGCCCCTGCAAAAGCAGAGAAATTATTCTTGAAATCAAACGAGATAAGGAAGACATATTTGCTTTTTCGTTTCAGAGCTTGCGATCAATTTGCTCCATTTTTCACTAGCATAGATCTTGTCAGATGCTCATAATTTTCTTTTGGATTTGTCACCTTCAACATGTTAAATGTTAGTATAAATATTTCCTGTAAAAAGAAAAGGAGACATGTCAACCAGTATTAAAAGGGATAAATTGGAAACGATACTGATTTACCCTTCGTCTTGAATGCCTTGCACGAGTCTTTTACCGGTTTTTTTGGATTGAGTGTTCCTCGACTTTTGTTGGACGCTTCACCATTAAGCCGAGAATGTGGCAAAATATTGACTTCGGTATTACTCGTCGAGTATTCCTGTTTGCAAAAAGAAATGCACAAAAAGTTGTTTCATTTATTTATAATACATACAACATTCCCCACCCTTGGGGATCGAACTCGGGATATTTCGGACCTACTGTCATCCCCCATACCATTCGGTCCATTGGACCGTAGGTGTCCATGGGGCTTTCTTTTCAAAGGTTAATCTTAGGGATAACGCAGCCCTGTTGTATCACCTTGGGTCATGTTACGGTATTTCTCGAGGTAATTTGCAATCCCTGTTAAGAATGGAATAAAACAATTCAGGACTCAAGATGATTATGTGCAAATTAGAACGATACAGAATTACCCATGTATGAGATTGTTCGGGTCCCTCGTTCGCATTTTCTTTTATCTGAAGCTGTCCACCCTGTGGTAATATCCATGAGTTGATTTGCCCCCAAATTTGTTCAACTTTTATTTGGATATGATTGCGTTCTCGGGTTCTCGGGTCGATTTGCAATTTCCTGAGAATAGAAGGGATTAAATTTAAAACCTAAGTAATTCGAGGGTAACTTGAAACGACACGGATTTACCCTTCAGATTTACGCGGATTTCTTCTCGATATTAATTTTTTCGAGTTTGGTGCGGTTAACGGCTCCGAGCATTTAATAGGGGGAAAGGAAAATGATTACTTCTAGCTTGTGCATTAATTTTGGACATCGATAAAAGGCGAGAACGTGCGATGAAACCAAGTAGATGTATTCGTCCTGGCTTGATTTTCTTCATGATGCTCTCGCGGGTTGCGGTAGACGATGATATCAAGAACATTAGAGAGGCATTCAGTGCGGCTTTCCACCAGCCGCCTAGAGATCCGCGTTCAATCATGTAAATTAATAAAGCTGCCACCACTCGATCAGTGTGTCAATAAATTCGGCCATTTGTTGCGTGCCCCACTTCAACCGCGTTTTGTTTCTTTTGGTGCCCACTTACTCGTGTCGGGCGCCTGTAGCATCGGGAGAAATACTTGTGGGCCACGTTCATTAATAGAACCTCGGTCCTCTAAAACCCTCCGCGTGTTTCGGATCCGAGGAAATTTTAAGACCGGTCTCTGGTTGATTTAATCAGGTTAAGGTACTTGTTTCATGGGTCCTGATTATATAATCCTTATTGCCTTTCAAAAGACGTGGGATCCTCTGCAATACATTAAATGTGCCCCAGTGTTTAATCGGTGTAAATCCACTGTCATATCAGAATATACGGCCCGTACGTGTTCATTAACTGACACATGTCTGAGTCCGAGAGGATCGACCTCCTCACTTGCCCCCAGGATTAAGAAATCGGCAATTTCCTGTCTTTTCGTATTTCTAAAAATAATTCGTGGTGTGCATTATTGAACCAAACTTTACCCCCGCCTGGGATACCTGGGATTTCCTACAAAAGTAAAGGATATAATTAGTACATGACGCAAGAAAGGTCGGCCCATGATTCCTACATTAGTCTAATTTTATTCTTCCATTTTGTTGAGAAATCAAATGAAATTTTCTTAGGAGCTCACATGTGGATTTTTCAAAAATAATTTTCTTGAGATTTTTATAACTTGGAAAGTGTGATAAAATCTCTTGATCAAATTTTCTGAAGGAATTTTCTATCAAAATAAATTTTCAGATGTATATTTATTAGGAAAATTTTATTTTTATTGGAGCAGGAAAGACATAACAAAAATCCTTTATTGGTCAACAAAATTCCCTCGAGATATTAGTCTAATTTTATTTAGAGAAAAGTTTCTTAGAAAAACATGAGCGAATTTCTCGAGAAGAATTTTCTTGTAAGTTTTTATAATTTGAAAAATGTGATAAAATCACTTGATGTTTACCAATATTTTTTTGAAGGAATTTTCCTTTTTATCGAAATAAATTTTCAGAGGAAAATTTGTCAGGAAAATTTCATTTTTATTGAAGTAAGAAAAACATGCCAAAAATCCCTTATTGGTCAATAAAATTCCCCCGAAAGGATTTTTTTCACATCATTTTTTCAAAATTTTCTTTTAAAAGAAATGGGGGACAAATTTAATTTTTATTTTCTTTTAAAAGAATGGACTTAATGTCAAGTTCAAAAACTGATTGACACCTAGCATGGACCGACCGATAATAAATACAAGATAAAATTAGAAAACTTACTTTTACCTTGGAGAAATACAAATTACATATTCATGCGCATGACTCAAGTGAGGAATGGACTCTAGAAAATAAAAGAAGGAGAGACATGGTCTGGACCTAAAAAGGCTCCCACTATCTGAATTGACAACCTTACGCTCCGCGCAATCAAATCACAATGGGAAGAATTGTCAATTCAGATAATGAGCGGGATAAAATATGGTCAACCCAAGCGCAATCAACGCAAGAGCTTTGCATATTCGATCCCTATCTATGGTTTTCTAGGAAGAATTTCGCGACTTGGGTTTAGACGCTTGTGTGTGCAGGTGTCGTGATCCTCAGAGTATGCAAGACATGCACAACAATTGATATCAAAACAGTGCTTCTAAAAATGTGCGAAATTAAGCAAATAAACCCAACACCGAGCTTGCAAAACAAAAGGGGTTAGCCAAACACTCCGCCCCTTATAACTCCCATCCTGCAAAAACATATAACACCTATAGAATGAGTCCCAAACAAGATCGCCAGAAGCGAGATATCCATGAGATTTTTATTGGCCTAAGTCCACTAAGACTTTTAAAATTTCGAAAAAAATTCAAGTATTCCAAGTGGTATCATTTTTTTTCGAAAATTTAAAAATCCCTTCCCCAGTGGAGTCGCCAGTCTGTCGCGACCCTCTAAAAAAATTTTAAATTTTAAAGGGGTTAACGGATTATTAGGTTAATTAGATTTGACTAACCTAACGCGGACCCTCCCAAGCCCTACCGAATCGCAACTTTGGTTTTTGTTTAAATGATTTTGAAATTTGGAGTCGCCATTAATCGTTCTTGGTAGGTCGATTAGAAACCTAAATAAATTAGCGGGAGAACTAATTTATTCCTGCGAACCAGAGATTATGAGCTCGGGGACTTGGTTACACTAGTTAATTAAAACTAATGCCCTTTCGGTACCTTAATTTCATGGATATCCTAATTCGGCAACTCAGGCTTGGTTTATTCCTAAGGCTCTAGTAGGGTATTCTCTTTTGTGTTTTCACTTTTTAAATAGGATGCATGGATGGTATATATTTTTATTTGTTATATTTTTTAAAGTGTTAAAGATTCCCTGAAGCCGAAAGAGGGAGTGTGTTAACGATTTCTGTGCAGTATTACGACCTACTCATCTTTTGGGTCTGATGATTCAAAAATTAAATTATAGGAAGTACATGACAGTGAATAAACACCTCCAATGGGAGGCCTAGCATTGGCTTGGCTCTTCCCTTTGGGATTTAAGGTACAGGTATTTAATTTGCAAGTATTTAAACTACTGTAAGTAAAAACCTCCAATGGGAGGCTAAGCATTGGCTTGGCTCTTCCCTTTGGGATTTAAGGTACAGGTATTTAAGTTGCAGGTATTTAACTACTGTAAGTAAAAACCTCCAATGGTAGGCTAAGCATTGGCTTGGCTCTTCCTTTTGGGATTTAAGGTACAGGTATTTAAGTTGCAGGTATTTAACTACTGTACGTAAAAACCTCCAATGAGAGGCTAAGCATTGGCTTGGCTCTTCCCTTTGGGATTTATGGTGCAGATATTTAAATTGCGGATGGACTTTGTCCTCTCCATTCTTGGGTATGAATTCTTTAAAATGAAATACAACGAATTGATTCAACAATTTGAAATTTGTTCGCGCTTGAGGACTCCTCCAAGCCAATTTTGTGCTTCCATAGGGTTGACCATTGATATAGAGCTGCGGCTTCCTGACATAAAATAGAGTGAAGTGTCAGTATACAAAATATGTGCTAATCTGCACCTAAAACCAGAAGAGTGGAAAGAGTACTTATCTCCCATTTTTTGGGAGGGATTTCTATAATTGATTTCGCTCTCTATGTTCCCAATATAGAGAGTTTCTTTTGAATTAAGAGGGACTTTTAGTCACAGATCAGTTGAGAAATTGGTGGACAGCTTAGGAGCTTGTCTGGGCCGATTTTTACATCTCTACGAGATTTTTGCTGTTGACATAGAGATATCCTTCTCCTGACATAAAATATGGGAAAAAATGGGAGATGGAGAAAGTGTATACAATTTGTGCTAATTTGCGAGTAAAATCATAAATAAATGAATAAATAAAAACACTTAGCTCGAATTTGCTTGCTCGTTGACGAGGATGAACTCTTGATTTATGTTGCCGATGAAAGAATTGGTGATGATAATCCCTAGCTTTAAATTCCCTTCATCTTCAAAATTATCTCTCTCTTTTTGGTATTTTCTTTCTCTCAAATTTTTCTTTAATCTCTCAGAACCCTCTCAAACATCCAAAATTTTCTCTAAAAAAAAATCTCCCAAACACTTCAAATTTTCTCTCCAAAGAATCCCCCATCAAACTTACTTCTTCCTCCTTTTATAACCCACTTATCTATCTCCCATTCTAATTTTTCCACTAACTCCATCTTCCATTCTAATTTCTCCACTAACTCTTCTTCATCTCAACTTCCCTTCTCTATCTCTATCTCACATTCTAATCTCTCCACTAACTCTTCTTCATCTTCATCTTCCCTTCTCCATATTTATCTCCCATTCTAAATTCTCCACTAACTCTTCTTCATCTCCATCTTCCCTTCTATTCTTATCTTATTTTCTCCAACCATTCTTCTCCATCTCCTCTTCTCCATCTTCCCTTCTCTATTCTAATTTATCAACTAACTCTTCTTTTTGTTATTTGCAAAATAATCCCTCAAGAGTTAGGTATTTGCACTCTAGTCCCTGAATTTTAAGTATTTACAATTTAGTCCCTGAAAAAATATTTCTTTAAGTCCAAATCTCCTCACAATTTTTGACATACCTTCCCTATACTTAGTCAAAATTCACCACATGTCAAATTTAACCTCATTTCTTGCCACTGAAAATAATGCAGAATTTAATTAAAGCCCTTTTGCACAATTGAGTCATTCTGGGTTTAATTTGGGCCAATATAAAAATTTGAAATATTAGAGAACAATGTCGCAACTCCTAAAAGTGGAAAAATAAAAATAAATTGACTCAAATTGAATTTTTTAGGCCCGGTTCGAGATTATGCTCGTGAAGGAATACACGACCCCGAATTGGATTTTTTTAATTTGTGATGGCCAACATGAAAAGAGATTTAAAATAAAAATATTGACTATTTTTATATATTTTTGTGGTCTCAAATGCTATTATTTATTAAATATTCTCATAATTTCTAAAATATATAAACAATATATATATAAATACAAAAAAATATTTTTTTATTCGAAAATAGTTGCCTAAGCTTGGCCAAGGCTCCAAACTTGATTTTTCAATTTTCTCATTTTTCTTAATTTTTTGTTTTATGAATTTTTGAAAATAAAAATAGCGAAAAATACTGAAAATATGAAAAATCGTTTTTTGGTCAAAATTGGTTCCCTAGGCTTGGCTAAGGTCCCCAAAGTTGATTTTTCAATTTTATGAATTTTTAAGGATTTTTTATTACTTTAGCAATAGAAAAAATGATTAAAAATCAGGTGTCAACATTCTGCTCTAGTTTCTTGTCACGGCTACCATCTATGTCTCAAGCAACTTTGTCTCTGATCTTGTCTACTCCCCATGGTATCACTTGGTGATGCCCTGACGGGCGTCTGTGAGATGGGGGCCTTCCATGAAAAGTTCAGAAAGGCCTTCCGTGAGTGCAACAAAGACTTGAAAAGCATCCGAACTAATCTGATACATTTGTGGAGAGAGGGGTTTTTGTCTGAGAGAATGTCGGACTTACCTGCGACCTTGCCAGAGGTGTGACTTGAGGTTCCTATCGTGAATGATGAGGTAACTGGGTTTTGCTATCGAATTGACCTACTATTGAGAGATCACTGTGAGAAGGGAGGCCACACTAATGTAGAGAATGCCGAGGAGCTAAAACTTGTTCTTTAAAGATTGGAATCGGATTCTCTCCCTATGGAGCAGTTGGCTGCCAAGATAAAGTATTATGGCATCACTGCTCCACACACGCAAAATGCTTTCAGTGACGCTTATTTCGTGTCGACAGAGCTAAAATATTCCATAGCCAAATTAGAGAAGCCCCATACAACATACATTGGGCCCAATAAAGGACGGTTATTTCATGGATTTTTTTCATAGTGAGGGAGTTCTGGGGCTTCCCTTTGCCATAGAACACTATGGTTCTTGGTATAAAGAAAAGTTTAATGTTGGCAAGAGAAGCAAAGGGGTGGCTCTCGGGGGATCTCCGTCGACGAAGCTAAGGATTCTTGGCGGCAATGGTTGTCCCTCGTTGTCGCGACCCAAAAATATATTTTTTTTGGTGAACGGATTATCAAGTTAATTGACTAACATAATTCGGACCCTCCCAAGTCCTACCGAATCACAACTTAAGTTCTTTTCATGCAAAGATTTTTTATTTGGAGTCGCCACTAATTATTTTTGGTAGGTCGATTAAAAACCTAAATAAATTAGCGGGAAAACTAATTTATTTCTGCGAACAAAAAAAAATGAGTTCGGAGACTTGATTACGCTAGATTATTCTAACGCCCTTTCGGTACCATTTTATTTCATGAAAACTCATTTGGAATGATTGGGAAGAAGTTTAGGTCAAACTGACCAGAAAAGTAAAATGGTCATTTTTCAAGGATCGGGAGGTGGAAACATCAAAAATAGGAATGGCTAGTCGAAAAAAATTTTATTTGTTGAAGAAAAGCCATTTCTATGCTTTGCCAATTTGTGGATCAATTCTGAATAAATCTTGTGATATATCTTGTACTTACCTAATTTCAAAATTTGTGATTTGATTGATATATTTTTGGACTCTTGGTGATAATCTAGGTTAATTAAAAAAAAACCCCTTTGAATTCATCCAAGATACTCAAGATATCAAAATCTTTTCAAAATATGATCAATTAGGAAAATCTCCTAATCCGCAATCGCATGCGTGAAAATAAGTCTGTCTATGAAGGAGATAAACTCGACCCAGTGAACCTGATAAAGGGATCATGCAAAACATTCAAGATGAAGGGTAAACCTGTATCGTTTCCAATTTATCCCCTCCAATACCGGCTAACATGTCTCCTTTTCGTTTGACAGGAAATGTTAATACTAACATTTAACATATCGAAGAAGACACCCCCAAGCGGCAATTCAAAAATGTATTGCTCGATCTGCTCACATGCTCAGGGGCAATCCAAATTTTCCCATTCTTGATATGCTTGCACATTTCGTGAACATGCATAACGCTTGAAAATTGCCACATCTGTATTGTGTTTGCATATTCCATTATTTATGCATGACTCTTCGGCATGTTTAATTTGCCAATTCTGACTTGGAGCATAAATTGTATATGATGCATCGAATGCGTAGAATGGGGCATGACAGGATGATGAAAGGCAATCCCTTCCCATACACGTCCTATATCCATAGTGAGTCGTATGCAAAATAGGTTCCGCATTCCCCAAAGCAATGGATTTTCTCGCAAAAGGTACGATGGCTTAAGGGAAAGAGGCATTCATTTCTATATCCTAAACACTACAGGTAACCATTGACAACCCATTTGAGCGGCGATTTCATTTTGTAACCCCTGTCAAGAACCACCCCACATCGGAGCCAAATGGAGGCTGTCCCAACAAATGAAACGAGGTAAATGGTTAGAAATTTTCTTGCTCGTACTAACATCGATTTTCGAGTGTTACCTCATATAGTGATTCAAGTGCCTTAGGATGACGAAAAGCATTCGTTTCTCTATCCAATACACTTTTATCCTTTGCATTGCCCAGTTGAGCCTGCATATTCGTTTCTTGAAAACCCCGTTGGTGATCATTGTTTATTCCAAGATGAAGATGGCGCCACCTTAAAACAGGAGAATTCAGAAGAAATGGGTCTACATAGAGTTCCTGAGTCATCTCTACAAGTGTGATCCTTGATATGCACGTGTATGACGACACGATCTTTGGAAATTCATTTTTCTACAAAAAAGAGAGAAAAAATCGGGCATGAAAAAGCAAAACGCCAGTCAAAAGCAAGGCCAATGCCCATTCAAATCAATGTAAATCCCCAATGGGATCTGGTTGCAAAAGGAAACTCTTTGAATGAGTCAAATTGCAAAATGTACTCAGTTGAAGTTTATACCGTTCGGAAGCGACAACAGTATCAGCAGAAGTTAACACTTTGGTGTCCTTTGAGGACTATTCTAGAAGGTCAAGACTGGTGGCAAATATGCAATGATCACCAATGTCAAACTCACCTCATATATCTTCTGAGCCAAAATAAGCCTTCTTCGGTCCTCAATCCTAACCTACGTTACAACCCTTGAAAGTCTTTTCTGATTAAAGCGCTTGAGTTAACGTAGAGTTGAATGATTCTAAGCATCGCTCGAAAAGGTACGAGCAAAATTATTTCTCTCATTTTTGCAGGATTCTTGATTTGTAAACCTGGAGAAGATAATGAAGACATTTTTGTCAATGGCCTTGGCTCGAAAGAGTCCCCTTCGTAAGCTCTTAATCCAGCCTATATTACGATCCTAATCAAGACCTCCAGATCGGCTCGATCGTACCAATTGCGAGATTACTCAGACTCTTGCTGAATGCGATGATGGTAAGATTGAGTGATTTCTTTTAAATCCTGCAATCAGGATAAACAGTCTTTCTCGAGTGTGAGAGAAAGCCCTTTCGGACTGAAATCCCCCATTCAGATTACATTCGAGGCATTCATACTATGATAACCTTCTTGAACAGGATTGGTAATGCAAACTTGACAGAATAATTATGCATGATTCACATTTTGATTAATTGCATCATGAGTTACTACGCATATTATTTCTAATCATTGCAAACTTAGCTGAATAGTTTTGCATGAGCCAAGGAACTTATTGATGAAAATGCTTGTGCATGTTACCTCTAACACTGCCTGATAGGGAACACACTCCCGATGTTCGAGTTAACTTCTAAGGTCTCGAAATTCATTCGGCGATTATTGAACGAATAAGGCTAGTTGTCAAGAAATTACTAGGTAGTCTTCCAAATCCTCAGGTAAGTATATCTTTAACCTGAACCTTTTAAGAGAATGAACTCTGATGATTGTCAAGATGCTTGAATCCAGTGCGGTATATACAGGTATCCAACTTCTCTAATGAAGCACGATTCGTCTCGACAATAAAAATGTTCAAGATATTCTGATCTCTACCTCTTTGACTTGTCCTTGAGCAACAAGAGAAATATAATTCGGGTTTGAGCTTCTGCAGGATTCTTGGTCTTCCTAGATCCCAGAATGGCACCCTTCAAGGTAAGATAAATCGGGTTTGAGCTTCTGCAGGATTCCTGGTCTTCCCAGATCCTAGAATGGCACCCTTCAAGGTAAGATAAATCGGGTTTGAGCTTCTGCAGGATTCCTGGTCTTCCCAAATCCCAGAATGGCACCCTTCAAGGTAAGTAAAATTAGGTTTGAGTTTCTGGAGGATTCCTAGTCTCCCCAGATCCCAGAATGGCACCCTTTGAGGCACACAAAAGTCCTTTCTACAGGCACACAAAAGTCCTTCTTACAGGCACCCAAAGTCCTTTCTACAGGCATATAAAGTCCTTCCTACAGGCATACAAAAGTCCTTCTTACAAGCACTCAAAGTCCTTCCTACAGGCACTCAAAGTCCTTCCTATAGGCACCCAAAGTTCTTTCTACAAGCTTACAAAAGTCTTTCCTACAGGCACCCAAAGTCCTTCCTAAAGACACCCAAAGTCCTTTCTACAAGCACACAAAGTCCTTTCTACGGGCACACAAAAGTCCTTCTTATAGGCACAAAGTCTTTCTTACAGGCATTTCCATAGGATGACTTACCATACGGGTCAAATTTTAATCTAATTTTAATTAGTAGAATCATTTCATTAGGAATCTACCATGGGGTGACCTACCATATGGGTCAATTCTTAATTAAATTTTAATAAGTAGAATCCTTTCATTAGGAATCTACCATAGGGTGACCTACCATACAGGTTAAATTCCAATCAAAGTTTAATCAGTAAAATCATTTCGTTAGAAATCTACCATAGATTAACCTACCATACAGGTCCAAGTTCAACCACCCTAAGGTTTTCTTACAACGAATCATTAGGTTCTCGTTCCACTTTCGATAGAGCATTCATGTCAAGCAACAGCCATACGATGAGCAGGTAAGTTGCAGGTAAATCCCTTGCCTCTCTATCTATCCTTCACTTCATAGGAGCTTCTTCAAGCTGAGTTTGGATCGAAACTTGCAAAGAGGGGTATTGGAAATCAAATGTCGCGACTCCTTTTATTTCATTGTGTTAAGTCGATTAGGATTCAAGTATCATCTTGTCTTTGAAATGAACCTCCACCGAGCTTCCTTTCAAAGAGAGGCAGCTGTTGATATCTTATTTTTAATTATCTTTTCTATTTTAAAAATTAATAAAAAAAATCCATAAAAATTCATAAAATTAAAAAATCAACTTTGGAGACCTTGTCCAAGCCTAGGAAACCAATTTTGACCAAAAAATGATTTTTCAAATTTTCAGCATTTTTCGGCATTTTTTTATAACCGAGATGTCCGCGCGGCCAGCGAGCTTGTGCTCAAACCAGCGCATTTTTTTTTCGGCGTTTTATTTTCAAAAATTCATAAAAAAAAATTGAGAAAATTTGAGAAAATTTAAGAATCAACTTTGGGGACCTTAGCCAAGCCTAGGGAATCAATTTTGACAAAAAAAATGATTTTTCATATTTTTAGTATTTTTCGGTATTTTTTTCGAAAATTAATAAACAAATCTATAAAAATTCATAAAATTGAAAAATCAACTTTGGGGACCTTGGCCAAGCCTAGGGAACCAATTTTGACCAAAAAATGATTTTTCATATTTTCAGTATTTTTCGGCATTTTTTATTTTCGAAAATTAATAGAAAATCAAGAAAAAAAATGAGAAAATTGCAAAATCAACTTTGGAAGCCTTGGCCAAGCCTAGGCAACCATTTTTGAACAAAAAATAATTTTTCATATTTTTGGTATTTTTTAATATTTTTCAGAAATTAGGTAAATATTTGAAAATAAAATTGCATTTGAAGCCGCAAAAATATGTAAAAATAGTCAGTATTTTTATTTTAATTTTCTCTTCATTTTGGCCAAAGAAAATCTACAAGAATTAATCTGGAATCTGGAATTACTTTGTTAATATCATTTTCAGATCAATTGAAAAAAAATCGTAAGAAATTCATTTTAGTTCTATGATTTTCGATTTTTGCATTTCTGGAGTCGTGACATTGTCCTCTAATAGTCCAAATTTTTCAATAGCTTAATGGCGCATTTTACATTTTTGCTTTCGGTTTGTCGCGACCCTCCCGAGATTTTGAGGGCTAATGGATTGCTAGGCCCATTTTGATAATCTGGGCTTCGCTCGAGCCCTCCCATGCCCATACCAAATCGCGTTAGGAAATTTTAAAATCGATGTCGACCTTAGTCTGGTCAGATGACATGTGCTCAGTGTGCATGCCATTGGAGTCGCCACCAGCCATTTCAAGCACTCTTGAGGACTAAATTGAAAAACTGAAAATTGCACTTTGGCCCTTTTGTGAAAAATTGGGCAATTCAGTGGATTTTTGGACTTGATTTTAATTTGGAAAAATAAAGGGGGATGACACGACTCCCGAAATGAAAAAATAAGAAATAATGGGATTAAAATGAAATTTCTACAATTTTTTCAATTAATTTGAAAATGAGATTAACAAAGAAAACCTCATTTCCAGATCAATTTTTTCAAAATTTATTTGGCCAAAATGAATATAAAAATAAAATAAAAATGTGGACTATTTTTTCATATTTTTGTGGCCATGAATGCTATTTTTTATTAATTGTTTTGTATTTTTCTATTTTTCTGAAAAATATTTTAAAAAAGCAAAAAATAAGAAAAATTATTTTTTGTTCAAAATTGGTTCCTTAGGCTAGGCCAAGGCTTCCAAAGTTGATTTTGTAATTTTCTCATTTTTTCTTGATTTTTTATGAATTTTTGAAAATAAAATACTGAAAATATGAAAAATTATTTTTTACTCAAAATTGGGTCCCTGAGCTAGACCAAGGTCCCCAAAGTTGATTTCTCAATTTTTTCAATTTTTATGGATTTTCTAAAATTTTTCTAAAAATAAAATTGGCCAAAAATCAAGTGTCACGGTTTTCCGAATTCAATTTGTCATTTGATGGGAGCTTCACTGCTGGATACTTTGTGAAAGATAATGTGTAGTTAAGCAACTGGAAGCCTTAAAAAAAAAATCATTCACCAATGGGAGTGTCACATTTGGGTGTGGGGATAAAACAATCTGGGAAGCTTGGCTCATCCCCTGAAGCTCTAAACGGGATTCTCAGTTTGGACATGCAAATTCACCCATGCTCTCTCAGCTTTCTTCATCAGGAAAGGGTCGATGTGATGTTTGCGTGACTTCAACTATTGATGTACCTGTTCGAATTCCCGAGCGACTAGTACATTTTGCTACCATGAATCCGATTATGTCTTTATTTTGTGACTGTACTCTGGCATCAATTTGAATATTCTGAACTGGAAGTGAGTCAAGGCAACGGCTTTTTGTCAGCTTGCATTTCATGTAATCCATGTCATGTAAACCTGATTTGGATTTTGAGAAGTATCAATACTCCGGAGAGATATGAATGTGGTTTTTAAACTTGCTAATTTGTAACTTCACTTGGTGATTCTGGAGAGGGGAGTATACCCGAGGATGAATTTGCACCTTTCGAAGAAATTGGTCAGACGATTTCAAAATTAAGACGGTGAAGTCGCGGGAGATTGCATAGAAGAGGAATCTCCATCCAGCCCTTAAAGCATTATGGGGAGCCACGCTTCGATGCTTGCTTTGACGTTTTAAAGTCAAGTTTCATGTAGAAATAATATGTAGCCTGTTGGGATGGGACTAACATATCTCTCAAGAGTGCATTCAGACACAAGGACATCAAACTAGGATCCAGGCCGCGAACTTTGGTACCCAATCATCCATTCTCGGGTTGAACATAGGAGTGGAAGTTAGAGAAGTTCCAACCTAAATCTCTGGTCTACACACACACGGTGCAGATTGGACGTTATCAATGATACCATTATCCCCACAGTCAGGAATTGCCCCAGGAAGGTCCACAGGCATCATTCTCCATAGAGAGACAACGGCTTCCTAGAGCGATCACGCTTAAGATAAAGAAGAGGAAAGTAGACCCAAAGCAAAAGGGGGTCAGGTCCTCCATCATCTTATGTCTGGGGGCTTTACATTTTTTCCTATCGGGTGCATGTTCCACTTGGAGGGGGAATCATTTTTGTTTTTAAGACTCAGAGAAAGAGAAACTTAAGCAGGAGTATGTGGGCCTTCCTGGGAATAAGATGAGGGATCTCAAACTATTTGGCGTGGAGATCACTTACACCACAACGACACCTGAAGTTGCTTTTACTAGAGACACCACTTCTGAGTTTATACTCGATGAAAATAACGCTGGTGTCTTAAAAAAAACAAGGATATGTTTTCTAAAAGTTAAACTTCAGAAGTCCATGGAAGACTTGAAAAAAACTTCACAAAGAAAGAAATAAGTCAAACTTTTCGTGGATCAATTTTGTGAGAAGCGACGGAGGGGTGCAAAACACCTTCACCGTTCAATCCAAGAAGCTCACTTGGGGTTCAAGTTTTTGGTTCATTTTCAAATTAGCCTGGAGCCGAAGCCACTGCCACTTGCTGTCCCTGCAGCCTCGTGATTGTTTTGCTATTGTTTGGTGCCCTTCGAGCTATTGTCCGGAGCTGTTTTTGCCGCCTTTTGACGCTGGAATTTACTGCTGTCCAAAGGCTTAAGTTGCTGACATTTGAGGATTGATTTACTGCTGTCCAAAGGCTTGAGTTGCTGACGTTTGAGGGTTGATTTACTGCTGTTAAGACTCAAAGACAACACTGTTTTGAGTGCTGTTTACTGATCACTTGATGCAGATTTTGCGCGCCAAGCAAAAAGGAGCTCTGGCAAAGTCCTCACCAGTCCTTCTACAGATGTTGGGAAATTTCTGGTCAAGATTGAGAAGCGTACAACTAACTATATGGAAAATCTCAAAGCTAACTACCCGCTAATAGCAGGTAAGAACAGCCGGCAATTTGTTATGTCTTAGCTACTCAGCTCGGTCATTCTATTGTGGATCCAGCTCCTAGCTTATTCACTTTTGAAATTGAGGATTCAACAAACAAAGAGAATCGTGCTTTCGGTTAAAAGGAGAAGACACCGTGATCATAAAGGAAATGGAGGACCCCATTCTAATGATCTCCATCGCAGAAATGAGGGAGGAGAAAAAGGGCAACTGACCATTGGGGGGACGCACGGGTTCTAAAAAAAAAAAAGAAGAAGAAGACCAAACACCAGAAGGCGGCAACTGGAGGGAGAGAAAAAAAAATTTGGACGGAACTACATGGAGATTCACTTAGCGCGGAGTGTGGGAATGGAATCTGGGAGTTTTACGCCTGGCAGCCATTAATGTTTGTATGGAGTTCGTGGCGCGGGACTTGTGGTTTTCATTTCCGATTGAAGATTGACTGAAAGAGTTATAAACCCCGAGGAGGTCCTCCTGCTGGCATCTGAATCTATACCGACATAAGGACTGTTGTTGAAAAGAAACTGGGGAATCTCTCTCGGTAACTACGGCGCAGGCTCTGGTTCCCAACATGGATCCACCCAAAACCCATCTCTCCTTCATACTACCAAGGCCTGCCACTCCGTCTTCGATCCTGTCCAAGCTCACGGTCAATTTCGTCCTCCCATATGTCTTGGAGTTGTCCCGAAAGGAGGTATCGTCTCCCGATCGATTCTCGAGCTCGTTTTACCTGAATCCGTTGTGATTTCCATTTGTCGCCCTCTCTTTCTCTGTCGATTGTAGATTTTCTGTGTGCGGATGATCGCGGGATCGTAGATGAATAGAGTTTCCGATGCTAGTTCTATGGCGTTTTTTTTTTTTTTATGCAGTGTTTCCAATTCCCATGGTCATGCTTTTACGTGTGATAGGACTGGATGATCTGTGAATTAGAAGTGCATGATTCGGCCCACATAGAGCTACACGTTGAGAGCTTGCATTATGGCGTGATTTAGTGTAAGTAATCGAGTTGAAACTTCCACTTGCTGAAGAACTTCCCATTGTGGTCTAGGGTAAACACACTCAAGATGTGGTCAAGATTGAATATCTACTTTTTGGCTGAAGACTTGATTATAAGTGGCGCTCTCCCATTTTAGTTCTGAGTTCTTCACCTATAGTTGTTTATGTGCACCTGTTTGCTATGTTGATCCTTGCTCCATTCTGTTTCTTGTTCACTAAGAGCAAAGTTAAAGGAAACTTGACTATGGAGGTGCTAAAGAATGCAACTGATATAAAAGTAGAGATCACGTCCACAAAAAAAAAAAAAAAAAAAAAAGAGCTCATTCAATAGGGAGAGAATCTCCTATATCGGTCAAAAGCATTGGCATCTCTGGAAATTGGATTCTGATGACAATTTGGACTCATGTTGTGTTTGGACGGTGACATCCAGTACGTCTTGTGCCTGCTTGTACTTCTTTTAATAATCGAAATTTCCATGATCACGATCTCTTGTGTAGTCACAGTATAGATGGAACCAAATCCGTAAAATCCAAAATAATAATAATAATAATAATAATAATAATAATAATAATAATAATAATAAATTGTGGAAAAATTCCTAAAGACTCAGAAAAATCTCAAAAATTAGGAAATGGGTTATTTCGACTGACCAATCCTATTTTTGGTGAATTTTCACCCCGATTTTTTCAAAATGACGATTTTACCCCTTATGGGTAAATTGTCTCGGAAAATTCTAAAAAATTCAGAAAAATCTCAGAAATTAGGAAACGGGTCATTTCGACTGGTCAATCCTATTTTTGGTGAATTTCCACCCCGATCTTTCCAAAATGACGACTTTGCCCCTTATGGGTAAATTGTTTCGAAAAATTCTGAAAAATCTCAGAAATTAGGAAACGGGTCATTTCGACTGACCAATTCTATTTTTGGTGAATTTTCACCCCGATCTTTCCAAAATGACGATTTTGCCCCTTATGGGTAAATCGTCTCGAAAAAATTCCAAAATATTATCAAAAATTAGGAAATGGGTCGTTTTGACCGGCCAATCCTATTTTCGACATTTTTGCCCTTTCAATCTTCCAAAATGACGATTTTACCCCTTATGGGTAAATTGTCTCGAAAAATTCAGAAAACTCAGAAAAACCTCGAGAATTAGGAAACGGGCCATTTCGACTGGTCAATCCTATTTTTGGATGATTTGCCTTCTTGATATTTTTAAAATGACGATTTTGCCCCTCATGGGTAAATCGTCTCGAAAAATTTCGAAATATTCTCAGAAATTGTGGGAAATAAGGAATAACCACATTTAACGGGTTTGACCTGTTTTCACTTCTCGGTCTTTGAAAAATGATCATTTTACCCTTTTGGTCAGTTTGATCCAAATTTTTTTCTGATAATCCCAAATGAGTTTTCATGAAATGGTACTGAAAGGGCGTTAGAGTAATCTAGCATAACCAAGTCCTCGAATTCATTTTCTCTAGTTGGCAGAAATAAATTAGTTCTCCCACTAATTTATTTAGGTTTCTAATCGACCTACCAAGAACATTTAGTGGCGACTCCAAAATTAAAAATCATTTAAACCAAAACCAAAGTTGCGATTCGGTAGGGCTTGGGAGGGTCTGCGTTAGGTTAGTTAATCTAATTAACCTAATAATCCGTTCACCTAAAACTTATTTTCTATCATATGGCAACACTTCACCAAACAACATATAGAAGGAAACGATTTCAACATCACATGTAAGCATTGCCAAAAAAATTATAGATTTACAAGTGAAAGGGGCTATGAAACATATCGACGACATTTGATGTCAAAACATCCAACGGAATTCGAGATCGATACTAAGCAACAACAAATTTCCAAGTTTGTCAATCCTAACCCTTCTTCTTTATTTCGTTATGATAGAAAACTTATGAGGAAATTTTAGCTAGATTTACTGCTGTTGAACATTTATCGTTTAATTTTGGTGAAAATTTTGGTTTTAATACTTATATAAAATACATGCACTCCACAAGTAAAACCTGTTTCGAGAAATACGCTTAAACGCCAAATTTTTAAACTTTATAAAAAGGAAAAAGAAGATTTGAGAAATTTTTTTTGCAAATTTCGATGGACGTGTGCATATAGGTAGCGACATTTGGAGTGATCTTTGGCAAACTCATTATTATATGGGTATTACATGTCATTGGATAGACTATGATTGGAACATTCAAAAAGGAATTATTGCATTTCGAGTTTTTGATGGAAACGCATACGGCGCATAATGTTTATAGAATAATTAAGCAAGTTTTAGAAGAATTTTCATTGGCTAATAAAATTTTTTCAATTGGTTTTGATAATGTCGCGGCAAATACAGCTTTTATTCGAGAGTTAGAAATAATTTGTAAACCCGCTTTTGGTGGAAATTTTTTTCACATTAGATGTGTTTGCCATGTTTTAAATTTATGTGTACAAGATGGTTTACGAACTCTTAAAATTCTTCTTCGTCTAATAAAAACAGCAATTCAATAGTTATGGAAACATCCCCAAGTTATAAGAGAATTGGGTAGATTTTGTAAACAAAATGGAAGTAAACCAAAAAAAAATTCCAAGAGATGCTCCAAATCATTGGAATTCTACATACGAATTGCTTAATCAATCTTTTTCATATAAAGATTTATTATGTACATTTTTTACGAATTATGTTTCTGAAAATAATTTATACCCACAACAATGGGATATTTGCAAAAAAAAATTTAGATTTGCTAAAAGTTTTTAATAATGCGATTTATACTTTATCTGGTGTTTATTACCCTATTAAGCATTTATTTTTAACAGAGTGTGTAAATATTGCTGGTATTTTTGAAGAAAATGAAAACGATGTACGAAATGGATGGTTTATAGCAATGCGAATGAAATGGATGCAATATTATAGTAAAATTCCTATTATTTATTTGGTCGCTTGTGTTTTGGATCCACGTACCAAAATGGATGGCTTACTTGATGATTTAAATTCCTACTATGAGTGTTTACATTTAACTGAAATTGTGAATATTAGAGATATAAAAAAAAGAAGTTAAAAATATAATAATAGAATTGTATAATGATTTTTACAATAGATATAATATAGTTGATGATAGTGGAACCTCTTCCCAAGCTAGTAACATGCAAGGCAAGCACCTAGGTAAAAGGTCTTGAAATCTAATAAATAGGCAAAAAAGACAAAAGAGAATAATGTGAAATATTTTCGAATTAGAGATTTATTTAACCACTGTATTTGAGTTTCCTCAATTCGAAGACATGGATTTCGATATTCTACGGTAATAGAATAGTCATTCAACTCAATTTCCAGTACTAGCTCACATTGCAAAAGAGATTTTAGCAACCCCTTGCTCAACAGTTGCAGTTGAACAAGCATTTGGCACCGGATGTAATATTTTGGATGATCGACGTTTAAGATTAGCTTCGAATTTAGTGAAGGCTCAAGCTTGTGTCGATGATTGGACAAAGGCTTAACATCGACAACAAGAGATGGATCGCAACAATGAATCCGAATTCTTTAATAATGGAGATACCACCGCCACAGGTACCACCCCCACGAGTAGCGACGATTGACGATGAGGTAAGTATGGGGTTATCAAACGTAAAAGAACTACATGAGCTTTGATTCTTCTATCCCCAAAAAGATATGTAGACGCTTAATGATAATTCATTAAGTTGAAGCCCTTTCCTCCCTCCCATTTTTTTTTCTTCCGATCCCCAAATTTGATTACAATTTATATTTAAAAATTTATTATTTCATAATTTTATATTTTTTATTTCATAATTCATTATTTAAATTTTTTTATTTCATAAATTTTTATTTGAAAATCAGTTTGAACCAGATGGAACCGGCGGTTCCGGGTCCAGTTCCGGTTCCACTAGAACCGGCACTTGAACCGGCCCAGAACCGTCGATTCATGAACCGGAACCGCCTTAAAGGTTTTGGTTTCGGTTCATGATAGGTCACGAACCGGAACTGGCTGTTTCGAACCGGAATCGGCGTAGTTTCGAACCGTGGCCACCACTAGACAAGCATGCTCTTAATTGCTCAAAATTTGTGTTAAACCAAGCGATTGTACTCGTGTTTTAATTCCTATAACACGTTGCTATACATCAAGTGAAGAGGAAATGATAGGGAATGGCAAAAAACTAATAGAATTGATTCTGATTTATGAGACAAAATAATAAATGTCCTAACGAGTGATAACTAACTTGTTAAATTGGTACAATCGAATCCTTTCGTTAGCACTGTCTGATGGGTGCATTCATACCTAAAATCGAAAATCAATTTTAGGTGTGTATGCACCTATCGGGCAAGATCAATAATAAATATAACCAGGGTTTGCAGCTATCACTTGCTCATGCATGGACTCTGTGTTAACAAATGTGACCTTGAGTCCACAATCAGCAGTACAATGTGAGAGTTTCAGGAGGGAGTGGCATTGAGTTCACTTGACAGAGCTAGAGGAAGTACCGGCCTAAGCACATTGCGTCTTCCATTGTTGTTGTACTTCAAATTGGGAGAAAGAAATTGAAAAACTTCTTGACATAATGGTTTCTATTGCCATAAATCCTAAAATTTGCTTCGAAAGTGCGCTTGAGTTTTAAAATTTTCAAAAAGTACAATTAAATCCTGAAACTTATCACAAAAGTACAATCGAGTTTTAAAACTTTCAAAATATGCAATCCAATCCTAAAACTTGCATGAAGATATAATCGGGTCCTAAAACTTTCAAAAAGTGCAATCAACAAAAGTACTTGATTTCACTAATTTGATAAGTTTTATGATTTGATTGCACCTTTTAAAATTTTACCCACCAAAAGACATAGCAAAACTATAAAATTTGTTTGCTACCTCGAATATCCCCATAGCTGTGACGGAAAAAAAAATGATGCTATGTTAAGTAAATAATGACATGAGTGACTCACCCATTCATCTTCTTCAGCATAAGCATTTGGGAAGCTCGACCATATATGGGACCAAGTCTTGTGCCCGTTATTAATCTTTTTTTTTTAAATTTTTTTTGGGTTGCTGGACGAGGGTCGTGACGCCCTTGATGAGAACAAATATTGTAACCTAACATATATGTTCAGCAAAATTACAAGCGGTGCCCTCGCCTTAGGCCAACCATGTCCATCTGAGTCTCTGACCATGACAAAGGGATTTGAACACTCCTGGACCGAGATGTGGAACCTCCTCGCCGGGGACACTACATGAGTCAGAGACAAGAAGCCCATAACTTCCACCACCTTAAAACAATAGCTAGTATATTATTCCACCTATCTATTCTGCAATTTATGAATTCTATCATACACAAGGAAAAAAAATATTACGAATGATTGAGGGAGAATTCTAATACGCAGTCCTTATCTAGACAGTTCGATCCCGGGCATACCTGATTTCAGACCAACCTATCCTCTGACCCCATGTGTCTAACGCACTCGCGATAAATGTATGAGCCATCCTAGCCCCGCTCGTGTCTGCAGTCACATCCGGGATTCACTTCCCTCAATCGGGTTAGATCGGTTGGGCATGATATATTGGTACCACGATGGATGGATGGATCGCTCGAAGATCATAAAAGATTCTCGGATTAATGTCCCAAAAAGAGCTTCCTTTCTTGTCTCCAGACATGGACACCTTCCCACGCTCGCCGGCCAGGTCAGTAACGGGCCAATTCCAGGTCAGTGCTGCTCCACGTCACCAGGCCCCACACCTGTGATGAAGATTACTAGGTGTTTTCCTATTATTTCCAAGAAGGGAAATTTTGAAAAGAAGAAATCTAGAAATAATAATGTGTGCTCTTCTCGCTTTCAATTAATAGCACAATAAAATATGTATTGAAATAACATATCATTAGATGATTTTGCGTAATATAATCAATCGACAGATATTAAAGCCATGTATGCTCTTAATTGCTCAAAATTAGAGCCGTCAATATGGGTCAAAGACCCATATTTGACTTATATTTTGTATAAAATGGGTCTTATATGGGTCATTTACTTTTAAATGACTAACTAAAAATGGGTCCAAAAGGTTGAAATGAAATTAAATGATTCAAAATTAGGCCACGCATGAAACCTATTTTTGACCCATATTAGACCCATTTTCAACCCATAACTCCCATAAATTACAAATGGGCCTAGGGCCTCATGTCGCGACCCTCTAAAAAAAATTTTTAAATTTTAAAAGGGGTTAACGGATTATTAGGTTAATTAGATTTGACTAACCTAATGCGGACCCTCCCAAGCCCTACCGAATCGCAACTTTGGTTTTTGTTTAAATGATTTTGAAATTTGGAGTCGCCACTAATCGTTCTTGGTAGGTCGATTAGAAACCTAAATAAATTAGCGGGAGAACTAATTTATTCCTGCGAACCAGAGATTATGAGCTCGGGGACTTGGTTACACTAGTTAATTAAAACTAATGCCCTTTCGGTACCTTAATTTCATGGATATCCTAATCCGGCAACTCAGGCTTGGTTTATTCCTAAAGCTCTAGTAGGGTATTCTCTTTTGTGTTTTCACTTTTTAAATAGGATGCATGGATGGTATATATTTTTATTTGTTATATTTTTTAAAGTGTTAAAGATTCCCTGAAGCCGAAAGAGGGAGTGTGTTAACGACTTCTGTGCAGTATTACGACCTACTCATCTTTTGGGTCTGATGATTCAAAAATTAAATTATAGGAAGTACATGACAGTGAATAAACACCTCCAATGGGAGGCCTAGCATTGGCTTGGCTCTTCCCTTTGGGATTTAAGGTACAGGTATTTAAGTTGCAAGTATTTAAACTACTGTAAGTAAAAACCTCCAATGGGAGGCTAAGCATTGGCTTGGCTCTTCCCTTTGGGATTTAAGGTACAGGTATTTAAGTTGCAGGTATTTAACTACTGTAAGTAAAAACCTCCAATGGGAGGCTAAGCATTGGCTTGGCTCTTCCCTTTGGGATTTAAGGTACAGGTATTTAAGTTGCAGGTATTTAACTACTGTAAGTAAAAACCTCCAATGGGAGGCTAAGCATTGGCTTGGCTCTTCCCTTTGGGATTTAAGGTGCAGGTATTTAACTACTGTAAGTAAAAACCTCCAATGGGAGGCTAAGCATTGGCTTGGCTCTTCCCTTTGGGATTTAAGGTGCAGGTATTTAAGTTGCAGGTATTTAACTACTATAAGTAAAAACCTCCAATGGGAGGCTAAGCATTGGCTTGGCTCTTCCCTTTGGGATTTATGGTGCAGGTATTTAAATTGCGGATGGACTTTGTCCTCTCCATTTTGGGGTATGAATTTTTTAAAATGAAATACAACGAATTGATTCAACAATTTGAAATTTGTGCGCGCTTGAGGACTCCTCCAAGCCGATTTTGTGCTTCCATAGGATTGACCATTGATATAGAGCTGCGGCTTCCTGACATAAAATAGAGTGAAGTGTTAGTATACAAAATATGTGCTAATCTGCATCTAAAACCAGAAGAGTAGAAAGAGTACTTATCTCCCATTTTTTTGGGAGGGATTTCTATAATTGATTTTCGCTCTCTATGTTCCCAATATAGAGAGTTTCTTTTGAATTAAGAGGGACTTTTAGTCACAGATCAGTTGAGAAATCGGTGGACAGCTTAGGAGCTTGTCTGGGCCGATTTTTGCATCTCGACGAGATTTTTGCTGTTGACGTAGATATATCCTTCTCCTGACATAAAATATGGAAGAAAAAGGAGATGGAGAAAGTGTATACAATTTGTGCTAATTTGCGAGTAAAACCATAAATAAATGAATAAATAAAAACACTTAGCTTGAATTTGTTTGCTCGTTGACGAGGATGAACTCTTGATTTATATTGATCGATGAAGGAATTTGTGATGATAACCCCTAGCTTTAAACTCCCATCATCTTCAAAATTCTCTCTCTTTTGGTATTTTCTTTCTCTCAAAATTTTCTTCAATCTCCCAAAACTCTCTCAAACATCCAAAATTTTCTCTCCAAAAAATTCTCCCAAACACTTCAAATTTTCTCTCTCAAGAATCCTTTCTCAAGCTCACTTCTTCCTCCTTTTATAACCTACTCATCTATTTCCCATTCTAATTTTTCCACTAACTCTATCTCCCATTCTAATTTGTCCACTAACTCTTCTTCATTTTCATCTTCCATTCTCCATCTCTATCTCACATTCTAATCTCTCCACTAACTCTTCTTCATCTTCATCTTCCCTTCTCCATATTTATCTCCCATTCTAATTTCTCCACTAACTCTTCTTCATTTTCATCTTCCATTCTCCATCTCTATCTCACATTCTAATCTCTCCACTAACTCTTCTTCATCTTCATCTTCCCTTCTCCATATTTATCTCCCATTCTAATTTCTCCACTAACTCTTCTTCATCTCCATCTTCCCTTCTCTATTCTTATCTTCCATTCTAATTTCTCTACTAACTCTTCTTCATCTCCATCTTCCCTTCTCTATTCTTATCTTATTTTCTCCATCCATTCTTCTCCAACTTCTCTTCTTCATCTCCTCTTCTTCATCTTCCCTTCTCTATTCTAATTTATCCACTAACTCTTCTTTTTATTATTTGTAAAATAATCCTTCAAGAGTTAGGTATTTGCACTCTAGTCCTTGAATTTTAAGTATTTACAATTTAGTCCCTGAAAAAATATTTCTTTAAGTCCAAATCTCCTTACAATTTATGACATACCTTCCCTATACTTAGTCAAAATTCACCACATGTCAAATTTAAGCTCATTTCTTGCCACTGAAAATAATGCAGAATTTAATTAAAGCCCTTTTGCACAATTGAGTCATTCTGAGTATAATTTGGGCCAATATAAAAATTTGAAATATTAGAGAACAATGTCACAACTCCTAAAAGTGAAAAAATAAAAATAAATTGACTCAAATTGAATTTTTTAGACCCGGTTCGAGATTAGGCTCATGAAGGAATACACGACCCCGAATTGGATTTTTTAAATTTGTGATAACCAACATGAAAAGGGATTTAAAATAAAAATATTGACTATTTTTATATATTTTTGTAGCCTCAAATGCTATTATTTATTAAATATTCTCATAATTTCTAAAATATATAAACAATATATATAAATACAAAAAATTATTTTTTTGTTCGAAAATATTTGCCTAAGCTTGGCCAAGGCTCCAAACTTGATTTTTTAATTTTCTCATTTTTCTTAATTTTTTTTTTATGAATTTTCGAAAATAAAAATACCGAAAAATATCGAAAATATGAAAAATTATTTTTTGGTCAAAATTGGTTCTAAAATATATAAACAATATATATAAATACAAAAAATTATTTTTTGGTCAAAATTGGTTCCCTAGGCTTGGCTAAGGTTCCCAAAGTTGATTTTTCAATTTTATGAATTTTTATGGATTTTCTATTAATTTTCGAAAATAAATAAATAAATAATACGTAACAATACTAAAAATATGAAAAATCGTTTTTTTGGTCAAAATTGGTTCCCTAGGCTTGGCTAAGGTCCCCAAAGTTGATTTTTCAATTTTATGAATTTTTATGAATTTTTTTATTACTTTAGCAATAGAAAAAATGATTAAAAATCAGGTGTCAACAGCTGCCCCTCTTTGAAACGAAGCTCGGTAGAGGTTCATTTCAAAGACGAGATGACACCTGAATTCTAATTGACTCAATACAAGGAAATAAAAAGAGTCGTGACATGAATGTTCCACTGAAAATGAAATGAGAACCTAAGGATTCGTTATATAAAAAAAACTTTAGGGTGGTTGAACTTGAACCCGTATGGTGGATCAACCCATGGTAGATTCCTAATAAAAAGATTCTACTGATTAAAAATTGAATTAAAATTTGACCCGTATGGTGGGTCATACCATTTGACCCGTATGGTGGGTCGTACCATGGTAGATTCCTAATAAAAGGATTCTACTGATTAAATTTTGATTGAGATTTGACCCGTATGGTAGGTCACCCCATGGAGATACCTGTAAGAGGGACTTGGTGCCTGTAGAAAGGACTTGGTGCCTGTAAAAAGGACTTGTGCCTGTAAAAAGGACTTAATGCCTGTAAAAAGGACTTAATTTGCCTGTAAGAAGGACTTGATTTGCCTGTAAAAAGGACTTGATTTGCCTGTAAGAAGAACTTTATTTGCCTGTAAGAAGGACTTACTTTACCTGTAAGAAGGACTTTGTGCCTGTAAGAAGGACTTAATTTGCCTATAAGAAGGACTTTGTTTGCCTGTAAGAAGGACTTTATGCCTGTAAGAAGGACTTGATGCCTGTAAGAAGGACTTTATGCCTGTAAGAAGGACTTGATTTGCCTGTAAGAAGGACTTTGTGCCTGTAAGAAGGACTTGATTTGCCTATAAGAAGGACTTGCTTTGCCTGTAGGAAGGACTTTGTTTGCCTGTAAGCAGGACTTGATTTGCCTGTAAGAAGGACTTTATGCCTGTAAGAAGGACTTGGTTTGCCTGTAAGAAGGGCTTGGTGTACCTCAAAGGGTGCCATTCTGAAATCTGGGGAGACCAGGAATCCTGCGGAAGCTCAAACCCAAATTATATTCTCTTGTCGCTTTAGGAATAAATCAAAGAGGTAGAGATCAAAAGGTCTCGAACAATTCTGTCCTTGAGACAAATCATGCTTTATTGAATAAGGGGGATACCTGTATATACCGCAATGGATTCGAGTACCCCAACAACCGTCAGAATTCATTCTCTTGAAAGGTTCAGGTTGAAGATATAATTACCTGAGAATTTGGAAGAAATGCTTGGTGTCTTCTCGACAACCATGCTTGTTCATTCAATAATCGCCGAATGAATTTCAAGACTTTGGAAGGTAACTCAAACACCGGGAATGTGTTGCCTGTCAGGCAATGTTAGAGCTAACATGTGCAAGCATTTTCATCAATGCGTTCATTGGTTCATACAAAATTGTTCAGCTAAGTTGGCAATGATTAGAAGTAGTCTGTGTGATAACTCATGATGCAATCAATCAAAATGTGGATCATGCAAAACTATTCTGTCAAGTTTGCATTACCAATTCTATTTAAGGAGGTTCTCATAATATGAACGCCTCGAATGTAATCTGAATGGGGGACTTTAGTTCGAAGGGGCTTTCTCTCACTCTGGGGAAATGATGTTTATCCGTAGATTAAAATGTTAGACTTGTGTGGAAATAGTTTGCATTTCCTCATCCTGTCATGCCCCATTCTGCACATTTGATGTCTCCTGTGCAGTTTATGCTCTAAGTTAGAGTTGGTAAATTAAACACGTGGAATGGTCATGCATAATTCATGAACTGTGTAAACACAATGCGGATGTGACAATTTTTTAGGATAATGTGTGTTTATATAATGTGCAAATATAGGCGGATTTGAATTGCCCCTGGTATGTGGGCGGACCGAACAAATTGGGAAGCTTACTCCTTATGTCGAGGGGCGGTTCATCTCAACTTTGCCCCTGTGCGATGAAGCATATGGGTGATGGAGCATTTCGGTTTGCTTAATAACAGCGACTGCCGTGGTTTAGCGGTTGAATGCCCCTGCAAAAAGCAGACAAATTATTCTTGAAATCAAACGAGATAAGGAAGACGTATTTGCTTTTTTTGCTTTAGAACTTGTGATTAATTTGCCCCATTTTTCACCAAAATAGATCTTGTCAGATGATCATAATTTTCTTTTGGGATTTGTCTCATTCAACATGTTAAATGTTAGTATAGATATTTCCTGTAAAAAGAAAAGGAGACATGTCAGCCAGTATTAAAATGGATAAATTGGAAATGATACTGATTTATCCTTCGTCTTGAATGCCTTGCACGAGTCTTTTTACCAGTTTTGCTGGATTGAATTTTCCTCGACTTTTATTGGGCGCCTCACCATTATGGCAAGACTATGGTAAAATATTGACTTTGATATTACTCGTCGAGTATTCATGTTTGCAAAAAGAAATGCACAAAAAGTTGTTTCATTTATTTATAATACTTACAACATTCCCCACCATTGGGGATTGAACTCGGGACATTTCGGACCTACTGTCATCCCCCCATACCATTCGGTCCATTGGACCGTAGGTGTCCATGGGGCTTTCCTTTCAAAGGTTAATCCTTGGGGATAACGCAGCCCTGTTGTATCACCTTGGGCCATGTTACGGTATTTTCTCGAGGTAATTTGCAATCCCTGTTAAGAATGGAATAAAACAATTCGAGACTTGAGATGATTATGTGTAAATTAGAACGATACAGAATTACCCATGTCTGAGATTGTTCGGATCTTTCGCTTGTATTTTTCTTTAACCGAAGCTGTCCATCCCGTGGTAATGTCCATGAGTTGATTTGCCCCCAATTTAGCCCGACCAGGAAATTTGGTTTTTGAATACGACTGTATTCTCGAGTCGCTTTTGCAAATTCCTGAAAATAGAAGGGATCAAATTTAAAACCAGAGCAATTTAAGGGTAAATTGGAACGATACGGATTTACCCTTCATATTTATGCGGATTTCGTCTCGATATTAATTTTTTCGAGTTTGGTGCGGTTAACGGATCCGAGCATTTAATATGGGGGAAAGGGAAATGATTACTTCTAGCTTGTGCATTAATTTTGGACATCGACAAAAAGCGAGAACGTGCGATGAAATTAAGTAGACGTATTCGTCTAGGTTTAATCTTCTTCATGATGCTCTCGTGGGTTGCGGTAGACGATGATATCAAGAACATTAGAGAGGCATTCAGTGTGGCTTTCCACCAGCCGCCTAGAGACCCGCGTTCAATCATGTAAATTAATAAAGCTGCCACCACTCGATCAATGTGCCAATAAATTCGGCCATTTGTTGCGTGCTCCACTTCAACCGTGTTTTGTTGCTTTCGGCGTCCACTCGTATGTATAGGGCACCTGTAGCATCGAGGGAGTGTCCGTGGGCCACATTCATTAATAAAACCTCGGTCCTCTAAAACCCTCCGCGTGTTTCGGATCCGAGAAAATTTTAAGACCGGTCTCTGGTTGATTTAATCAGGTTAAGGTACTTATTTCATGGTTTCTGATTATATAATCCATATCGTCTTTCAAAAGACGCGGGATCCCCTGCAATACATTAAATATACCCCCGTGTTTAATCAGTATAAATCCACCGTCATATCAGAATACACTGCCCATACAAGTTTACGGATTGACACAACTCTGTCTGTCAAAGATGGACAGTGTTCGTTTGCCCCCCTGAATTAACGGTTGAAGCCTTGGTGTTTTTCGTCTTTTGGTATTTCTGAAGATGATTCTTGATATATTATTGAACTTAATTTTTACACCCGTCTGGGGTATCTAGGATCTCCCTGCAAAAGAAAAGGATATAATTAGTATGCGACACAAGGAATGTCGGTCTATGACTCCTATATTAGTCCAATTTGATTTTTTCTACTTTATAGAGAAATCAGAGAAAAAAAATTTCTTAGGAAGAAATGGGTTAATTTCTGATGCAGAATTTTTTTGCAGATTTATTACTCTTTTTATTTTTATTTTTTTTAAAGGAATGTGACAAAATCTCTTGACGTTTACTAAAATTTTTGAAGGAATTTCCTTTTTATCAAAATAAATTTTCAGAGGTAAATTTGTCAGGAAAATTTTATTTTTATTGAAGCAAGAAAGACATGACAGAAATCCTTCATTGGTTAACAAAATTCCCCCGAGACATTAGTTTAATTTTATTTAGAGAAAATTTTCTTAGAAAAACATGAGCGAATTTCTCGAAAAGATTTTTGTTGCAAGTTTTTATAATTTGAAAGAATGTGATAAAATCACTTGATGTTTATCAAAGTTTTTTTTTGAAGGAATTTTTCTTTTTATCGAAATAAATTTTCAGAGGAAAATTTGTCAAGAAAATTTCATTTTTATTGAAGTAAGAAAAACATGACAAAAATCTCTTATTGGTTAATACAATTCCCCCGAGACATTAGTCTAATTTTATTTAGAGAAAATTTTCTTAGAAAAACATGAGCGAATTTCTCGAGAAGAATTTTCTTGCAAGTTTTTATAATTTGAAAAATGTGATAAAATCACTTGATGTCTACTAGAGTTTTTTTTGAAGGAATTTTTCTTTTTATTGAAATAAATTTTCGGAGGAAAATTTTTTCAGGAAAATTTCATTTTTATTGAAGCAATAAAAACATGACAAAAATCCCTTATTGGTTAATAAAATTCCCATGAAGGGATTTTTTCACATCATTTTTTCAAAAAATTTTTTTTTAAAGAAATGAGGGACAAATTTAATTTTTATTTTCTTTTAAAAGAATGGTCGTAATATCAAACTCAAAAACTGACTAACACCTAGCATGGACCGACCAAAAATAAATACAAGATAAAATTAAAGAATTTACTTTTACTTTGGAGAAATGCAAATCACATAGTCATGCGCATGACTCAAGTGAGGAGTGGACTCTAGAAAATAAAAGAAGGAGAGACAAGGTATGGGCCTAAAAAGGCCCCCACTATCTGAATTGACAAACTTACCCTCCGTGCAATCAAATCACAATGGGAAGAATTGTCAATTCAGATAATGAGCGGGATAAAATATGGTCAACCCGAGCGCAATCGACGCAAGAGCTTTGCATATTCGATCCCTATCTATGGTTTTCTAGGAAGAATTTCGCGACTTGGGTTTAGACGCTTGTGTGTGCAGGTGTCGTGATCCTCAGAGTATGCAAGACATGCACAACAATTGATATCAAAACAGCGCTTCTAAAAATGTGCGAAATTAAACAAATAAACCCAACACCAGCCTGCAAAACAAAGGGGTTAGCCAAACACTCCGCCCCTTATAACTCCCATCCTGCAAAAACATATAACACCTATAGAATGAGTCCCAAACAAGATCGCCAGAAGCGAGATATCCATGAAATTTTCATTGGCCTAAGTCCACTAAGACTTTTAAAATTTCGAAAAAAATTCAAGTATTCCAATTGTTATCTTTTTTCGAAAGTTTAAAGATCCCGTCCCCAGTGGAGTCGCCAGTCTGTCGCGACCCTCTAAAAAAAATTTTTAAATTTTAAAAGGGGTTAACGGATTATTAGGTTAATTAGATTTGACTAACCTAATGCGGACCCTCCCAAGCCCTACCGAATCGCAACTTTGGTTTTTGTTTAAATGATTTTGAAATTTGGAGTCGCCACTAATCGTTCTTGGTAGGTCGATTAGAAACCTAAATAAATTAGCGGGAGAACTAATTTATTCCTGCGAACCAGAGATTATGAGCTCGGGGACTTGGTTACACTAGTTAATTAAAACTAATGCCCTTTCGGTACCTTAATTTCATGGATATCCTAATCCGGCAACTCAGGCTTGGTTTATTCCTAAAGCTCTAGTAGGGTATTCTCTTTTGTGTTTTCACTTTTTAAATAGGATGCATGGATGGTATATATTTTTATTTGTTATATTTTTTTAAGTGTTAAAGATTCCCTGAAGCCGAAAGAGGGAGTGTGTTAACGACTTCTGTGCAGTATTACGACCTACTCATCTTTTGGGTCTGATGATTCAAAAATTAAATTATAGGAAGTACATGACAGTGAATAAACACCTCCAATGGGAGGCCTAGCATTGGCTTGGCTCTTCCCTTTGGGATTTAAGGTACAGGTATTTAAGTTGCAAGTATTTAAACTACTGTAAGTAAAAACCTCCAATGGGAGGCTAAGCATTGGCTTGGCTCTTCCCTTTGGGATTTAAGGTACAGGTATTTAAGTTGCAGGTATTTAACTACTGTAAGTAAAAACCTCCAATGGGAGGCTAAGCATTGGCTTGGCTCTTCCCTTTGGGATTTAAGGTACAGGTATTTAAGTTGCAGGTATTTAACTACTGTAAGTAAAAACCTCCAATGGGAGGCTAAGCATTGGCTTGGCTCTTCCCTTTGGGATTTAAGGTGCAGGTATTTAACTACTGTAAGTAAAAACCTCCAATGGGAGGCTAAGCATTGGCTTGGCTCTTCCCTTTGGGATTTAAGGTGCAGGTATTTAAGTTGCAGGTATTTAACTACTATAAGTAAAAACCTCCAATGGGAGGCTAAGCATTGGCTTGGCTCTTCCCTTTGGGATTTATGGTGCAGGTATTTAAATTGCGGATGGACTTTGTCCTCTCCATTTTGGGGTATGAATTTTTTAAAATGAAATACAACGAATTGATTCAACAATTTGAAATTTGTGCGCGCTTGAGGACTCCTCCAAGCCGATTTTGTGCTTCCATAGGATTGACCATTGATATAGAGCTGCGGCTTCCTGACATAAAATAGAGTGAAGTGTTAGTATACAAAATATGTGCTAATCTGCATCTAAAACCAGAAGAGTAGAAAGAGTACTTATCTCCCATTTTTTTGGGAGGGATTTCTATAATTGATTTTCGCTCTCTATGTTCCCAATATAGAGAGTTTCTTTTGAATTAAGAGGGACTTTTAGTCACAGATCAGTTGAGAAATCGGTGGACAGCTTAGGAGCTTGTCTGGGCCGATTTTTGCATCTCGACGAGATTTTTGCTGTTGACGTAGATATATCCTTCTCCTGACATAAAATATGGAAGAAAAAGGAGATGGAGAAAGTGTATACAATTTGTGCTAATTTGCGAGTAAAACCATAAATAAATGAATAAATAAAAATACTTAGCTTGAATTTGTTTGCTCGTTGACGAGGATGAACTCTTGATTTATATTGATCGATGAAGGAATTTGTGATGATAACCCCTAGCTTTAAACTCCCATCATCTTCAAAATTCTCTCTCTTTTGGTATTTTCTTTCTCTCAAAATTTTCTTCAATCTCCCAAAACTCTCTCAAACATCCAAAATTTTCTCTCCAAAAAATTCTCCCAAACACTTCAAATTTTCTCTCTCAAGAATCCTTTCTCAAGCTCACTTCTTCCTCCTTTTATAACCTACTCATCTATCTCCCATTCTAATTTTTCCACTAACTCTATCTCCCATTCTAATTTCTCCACTAACTCTTCTTCATTTTCATCTTCCATTCTCCATCTCTATCTCACATTCTAATCTCTCCACTAACTCTTCTTCATCTTCATCTTCCCTTCTCCATATTTATCTCCCATTCTAATTTCTCCACTAACTCTTCTTCATTTTCATCTTCCATTCTCCATCTCTATCTCACATTCTAATCTCTCCACTAACTCTTCTTCATCTTCATCTTCCCTTCTCCATATTTATCTCCCATTCTAATTTCTCCACTAACTCTTCTTAATCTCCATCTTCCCTTCTCTATTCTTATCTTCCATTCTAATTTCTCTACTAACTCTTCTTCATCTCCATCTTCCCTTCTCTATTCTTATCTTATTTTCTCCATCCATTCTTCTCCAACTTCTCTTCTTCATCTCCTCTTCTTCATCTTCCCTTCTCTATTCTAATTTATCCACTAACTCTTCTTTTTATTATTTGTAAAATAATCCTTCAAGAGTTAGGTATTTGCACTCTAGTCCTTGAATTTTAAGTATTTACAATTTAGTCCCTGAAAAAATATTTCTTTAAGTCCAAATCTCCTTACAATTTATGACATACCTTCCCTATACTTAGTCAAAATTCACCACATGTCAAATTTAAGCTCATTTCTTGCCACTGAAAATAATGCAGAATTTAATTAAAGCCCTTTTGCACAATTGAGTCATTCTGAGTATAATTTGGGCCAATATAAAAATTTGAAATATTAGAGAACAATGTCACAACTCCTAAAAGTGAAAAAATAAAAATAAATTGACTCAAATTGAATTTTTTAGACCCGGTTCGAGATTAGGCTCATGAAGGAATACACGACCCCGAATTGGATTTTTTAAATTTGTGATAACCAACATGAAAAGGGATTTAAAATAAAAATATTGACTATTTTTATATATTTTTGTAGCCTCAAATGCTATTATTTATTAAATATTCTCATAATTTCTAAAATATATAAACAATATATATAAATACAAAAAATTATTTTTTTGTTCGAAAATATTTGCCTAAGCTTGGCCAAGGCTCCAAACTTGATTTTTTAATTTTCTCATTTTTCTTAATTTTTTTTTTATGAATTTTCGAAAATAAAAATACCGAAAAATATCGAAAATATGAAAAATTATTTTTTGGTCAAAATTGGTTCTAAAATATATAAACAATATATATAAATACAAAAAATTATTTTTTGGTCAAAATTGGTTCCCTAGGCTTGGCTAAGGTTCCCAAAGTTGATTTTTCAATTTTATGAATTTTTATGGATTTTCTATTAATTTTCGAAAATAAATAAATAAATAATACGTAACAATACTAAAAATATGAAAAATCGTTTTTTGGTCAAAATTGGTTCCCTAGGCTTGGCTAAGGTCCCCAAAGTTGATTTTTCAATTTTATGAATTTTTATGAATTTTTTTATTACTTTAGCAATAGAAAAAATGATTAAAAATCAGGTGTCAACACCTCAAAGCCTAAACTTTCTTCTTATTATTTTTTTAATTTTTTATTTTTACAAGTGAGCCCATGGTCGTCGCTCGCCACTCGTGGTCGCGGGTCGCGCGGTCACGGATCGCGCAGTCGCGTGGTCACGCTGTCGCGCGGTCGCGGGTCGCGCGGTCACACGGTCGGGGGGTCGCGGGTCGCTTGGTCGCGGGGTCGCGGGTCGCGCAATCGCGGGGTCGCGGGTCACGCTGTCACGGGTCTTACGGTCGCGCGTCGCGGGTCCTACGGTCGCGCGGTCGCGCGGTCGCCCCACCATGCGGTCGCCAATCGCGCGGTCACCGGTCTCGCAATCGCGCAGTGGCGCGGTGGCACGGTCGTCGGTAGCCGGCCGCCGCCTCTGGTTGCAGGTCGCCGCCGTCGTCCACTGTGACCAAAGAAAAATAAAAGCAAAATAAAATAAAAATACTTTTAAAAAAATCAGAAAATTTTAAAAAAATCTAAAAAATAGAAAAAAATTCACTAGATTTTTTATTGCATGAAAGGATTTTAGTAATATCATTTTTTTAATTTTATTTACTAATTTTTTATTATTTAATTTTCTTTTTTATTTGATGTAAAAATTTTATCCAATAACATATACATGTGAAAAGCTTAAAATAGGTTAAATGAGTTATATAATTTTTCTTAGAATATTAGTGTAATTTGGCAATATGGGTCACAATGGATCAGGTCGAGTATGGGTTGGTTGGGGGTTGGGTCTGGTATGGGTCATTAAATATGGGTCAAAACGGGTTAGACGGGTCAATATGGGTCGAACCATATTCGACCCGACCCAAATTCGACCCGACCCACCCATTTGACACCTCTACTAAAAATTTGTGTTAAACCAAGCGATTGTACTCGTGTTGTAATTCCTATAACACTTTGCTATACATCAAGCGAAGAGGAAATGATAGGGAATGGCAAAAAACTAATAGAATTGATTCTGATTTATGAGACAAAACAATAAATGTCGTGATGAGTGATGACTAACTTGTTAAATTGGTACAACCGAATCCTTTCGTTAGCATTATCCGGTGGGTGCGTCCACACCTAAAATCGGCAACCAATTTTAGGTGTGGATGCATTCACCGGATGGGATCGATAATAAATGTAATCAGGGTTTGCAGCTATCACTTGCACGTGAATGGACTCTGTGGTAACAAATGTGACCTTGAGTCCATAATCAGCAGTACAATGTGAGAGTATCAGGAGAGGAGTGGCACGACCTTGTGCTGGAAATGGAATAACCAAGACATGTCTTAACTTTGCCATGGTTGACCTAGAACGAGGGACAGTTCCTTAGCACACCTTACATCGGCTAATTAAGCTCAGACTCCATTCTTATTGTTTTCCTTTTCTAGTTCTAGGTCTTCTTCATCTTCCTCCGGCCCCGACCACTAATCCTCACCACCTCTAGCTTCATTCCGATGCCTTCGTGACCTAGATTTGAGGTCCCTAAATCCACTCGGTTCCGATTCACGTTGCACAAGTGCGCTCTCACGTGAATCCTCCCAATTCCGATTTGATCAAATCCCCGCCACACACAATTTTGGATCTGTCCCTGGAATCAAAGCTCCGGGAGGGGTTTCAAGATCCGGTAGGTTTCTCACAATGACGACATTGAGTTTAGCACCGAGATTGAGTTCCCCTGACAGAGCTAGAGGAAGTACCGGCCCAAGCACATCGCATCTTCCATTATTGTTGTACTTCAAATTGGGAGAAAGAAATTGAAAAACTTCTTGACATAATGGTTTATGTTGCCAGAAATCCTAAAATTTGCTTCAAAAGTGCACTTGAGTTCTAAAATTTTCAAAAAGTACAATTAAATCCCCAAAACATATCACAAAAATGCAATCGAGTCTTAAAACTTTCAAAATGTGCAATCTAATCCTAAAACTTGCACGAAGATACAATCGGATCCTAAAACTTTCAAAAAGTGCAATCAATAGAAATATTTGATTTCACTAATGTGATAAGTTTTGGGACTTAATTGCGCCTTTTGAAATTTTAGCCATCAAAAGACATAGCAAAAGTATAAAATTTGTTTGCTACCTCGAGTATCCCCATAGTTGTGATGGAAAAAACAATGATGCTAAGTTAAGTAAATAATGACATGAGTGACTCACCTATTCATCCTCTTCAGCATAAACATGTCGGAAGCTCGACCATATATGGAACCAAGTCTTGTGCCCTGTTAATCATCTCCTTCACAAATGAGGCCGCTTCCCCCAAGCTTACTCGAACTTTATCTCTGCTATCCCTATCTCGAATGGACACATTTACATCTGAATCGACAATGATTGTAAAGGGCACGCCAAGCTCATCGGCTATAGCATATTTCTTTCCTATGTTCTTGCCTGTAGCATAGCCAGGGCACAGTAGCAGGTGATCATCCAATGTAACTTTAGTGCTTTCGCCAAGGATAAAAAGATAAAACACAATCCAAACATACAGCTCCAAAACAAAACAAGTTCTCAGATATGATTCTTGTGCATCACTCAGATCTGCAAACCTAACAAGCACCTTAGAAATTTCCACAAATCATAGCTCAAATTTTAATAAGAAAAGAAAGAGAAGGTGTCAATTCATTTGGAGCTGATACCATCATTAGGATAAAAGAACTCGATCTTAGAAAAATAGGCATTCAAACCCCTTAAGAAAATTCCCCCCTTACATTGTGAATAGGACAAAAACCAGCGCGATCAAATATTGTATTGGAAAAGTACCTGCGATGAAATTCCTTTGAGAAACACCAGCATCTATCAATGATCTGCTAATAAGTTGAACTGACTCATTCATTGACTTCTTTTTCATTGGGAAAACTGCACATCGATAGGTGCTACGAGTGGAGGGAAGCGGAACACTATTACTTGTTCATCCCCCGCTTTGCTGAGCCTCATATAGAAAGAATGCTAAAAAAGGCAGTGTATTATGCATTCAATGCCGAAAGACGGTTCAATAACAGACGGTCTAAAAACCCTCCCCCTTTCCCTCATCCCCTTCACAGAAATATCAACCATGTTATCCTTGATTGTTACTGTTTTCCCCTATGTGTGTACAAGAAATGCAACCTCTCCTTCGTATGCTAAAGCATCCTTCATCAGCAAAGCTTCCTCTTTACTCATTGCCAAAAGAGATTCGACCATCATTTTTTATTTCCCTCAAAGGCATGACCTAGTTCCTTCTCGTTTGGGGCAATTGCCAGTTCCTGCATTGATACTTCAATTAGTTAAACATGATAACAAACTCAAGCATTCACAAATAAAGGGTAGAAACTTGCTCCATGTAGTCCAAGAATAGCTAGCAAAATTAACTAGCTTGAAGAATTACCGTCGCTGCTATGATTTCAGTAAATGTTCCATTGTCTAGATGAGCAAATTCAATTTTCATCCTGTCAAATGATAACGAACTCAAGCATTCACAAATAAAGGGTAGAATTTCGACCAAAACAATAAATAGGCAGAAACCTGCTCCATGTGCTCTAAGAATAGCTACCAAAATTAACTAGTCTGAAGAATTACCTCTTCTTCTTTGGTTTCAGTGAGTTTTTCATTGTCAATAAGGGCAACTCCATTTTTCTCCTATCAAATGATATCAAACTCAAGCATTCACAAATAGAGGGCAGAAACCTGCTCCATGTTGTCCAAGAATAGCTACCAAAATTAACTAGTCCGAAGAATTACCATCACTTCTATGGTTTGAGTAAGTTTTTCATTTTCAATAAGGACCAATCCACTTTTCTCCTGTCAAATGATAACAAACTCAGGCATTCAGAAATAAAGGACAGAAACCTGCTCCATTTACTCCAAGGAAAGCTATCAAACGTAACTAGTCCGAAGAATTACCTCTTCTTCTCTGGTTTTAGTAAGTTTTTCATTGTCAATAAGGGCAACTATCCTTTTCTCTTGTCAAATGATAAAAATCTCAAGCATTCAGAAATAAAGGGCAGAAACCTGCTCCATGTACTCCAAGAAAAGCTAGCAAAATCAACAAGTCTGAAGAATTACCAATTCTTCTCTCGTTTCAATAAGCTTTTCATTGTCAAGAAGAGCAACTCCACTTTGCTCCAGTCAAATGATAACAATCGTCACTCCAATTAGATGCCTCCAAAATTAGTGGAACGTGTACATCTCCAAACTTTCTCTTATCCAATTCTACCCCCTCAAAATGTGCCGGATAATGTTTTGCTTCAAACAGTATATTAGACAAAAGAAAACACGGAAAACATGTGTCACCATCAAATGGTTCCCACACGACAGCCAAAAAAGAACCTGTACAATGTAACAAAGCCACTCCTTGCTATGCAGAGATCGTTGAAAAAAGAAGTAATATGGATAAAAATGACAGATAAACAGCATAAGTTTCTCAGTCATGTCGGCAACTTATGACTCGCATTCCAGAACTTCACTTCTGCTACCTAAAAATCAGAAACGGGATGAAGAGTTCTGGAAGGCTGTCAAGAAGACTCCAGAGGACCTTATGATAAAAGCAATTACACTTATTGAGACAAAAGAAAAGGCAGCTGTTTCTTTCAGTATCGTACAACTTCTCCAAAAAAAAATAATAATAATAATAAAGAGAGTATTTCAAAGAACGCAACATAACTCTTACCGTATGTGCATGTAAATCATATACTGAACTATACCCAATGTCAATGCACTCAATCCAACAATTGGAATACTCAATTTCAGCAACCCAACAATCTCCTGCATAGGGAGCCATTTCGTTTCGAAAAGGCTGCCTAAAACGCAAATGATCCTTGTCTATGCCAAGGCATGTTAAAAATAAAAAGGCTTTGCCAATGTAGTAGCCGAGAGTCATATTGTCAACAATTCCCTTAAAAGAAAAATCGAAATTTGTGAGACTCAATTAGGGTAAGAAAAATCAATTCCAAAAGAGGATTAAAGCTTACCTTTGAAACTGCTTGACCAAGCACGCTTTTAATCGCAGACTGGCCATACATTTGTTGTTCCCTTGGGAACATAAAAGTTTCCACCTCCGCAACTGCAGAAAACTACACGTGTAAAAAGCGTGTAAAAAGCGTTAGAATCATGGCGGATCACAAGACCACGGAAAGGAGAAATCTACACGTGTAAAAAGCGTTAGAATCAATCCTAGTTTAAAATACAAGGGCCGCATTATCCCTAATACAGCATTGGAGACCACGTTTTAAGCCCATTGACCAACAAGACAGTCAAGTTTTACGTTTAATGTAGTCTTAAGACAAGATATTCTATGCAATAGTATTGGGGCAGAAATCATGCATAAAACATGCAAGATTTAGGATGATCAGAAGGAATAATGCACAACCTCTTCTTCGAAAGCCTGACCAATATGACCAGTAGCAAAGGGGAAGCCACAGTCACTTTCCTAAAATAGGGTTCTGATATCTTGAAATTTGTCCTGTTCACATCGAGGTCGCATGTACGGCCTACAGTAGATTGAGGGAAAAAATATAGTAAATATCGAAGACATAAAACGAAAAGCTAAAATAACATTTTCGAAAAAGGAAGTTATTTAGGTTGCATATGGTAATGCTCCAGAAAAAGCGTTTTTATTCCTAAAGTATTCTTGAAAAACTTTGGGAATAGAAACATGTATAGTAAAAAAGTGTTTCTAAAACGTTCCGAAAATACTTTAACAAATAGAAACATTTTTGAAGCAAAAATAAGAAACAAAAAAAAATCTTACTTTTGTATTCCTGAAACACTTTTTGAAAAACCATTTGGATAATTTTTTTAGAAATCATTGGGAACATTTCTTGAAAGTAATTAAAAATAAAAATAATAAAATAATAAAAAAAATAAATAAAAATAAAAAATAATTTTTTTGAAAGATAAAAAATTAAAAAATTTTAAAAATTAAAAATTGAGATAATAAAAATAAAAAATAAATAAAGTAATTAAAAAAATAAAAATAATAAAAATAAAAATAATTAAAGAAATAAATTTAAAATAAAATAGTTAAAAATAAAAAAAATCATAATTGTAATTTTTCCTATCTATAGAAGACATATTTCATGTTTTCATTATTCAATTCTAATTCTTCTTCTCTTTCATTTTTTTTATAGTTGATCTCGTCCATATTAAAAAAAATTAGGAATAGGAATTAAAAGGAAAAATTAGGAATATAATTTTTTTGCAGTTACCAAACGCATTTTTATTCCCAGAAATCGTTATCAAGAATAGAAATAGAAAAAAGTGTTTCTATTCCAAAAATTATTCTGAAAATAAAAACGTTACCATACGCAGCCTTAATAACCATAGCCCCTACAAAAAAAAAATGGAAAACACACAATATTCTCCGAAGAAATCTTAGCTGCATTAAAATTATTCCGCCTTCTTTGAATCTGTTTGATAAATGCTTGGGTGCACTTTATCCACAATCTCCACTACTTTTGAACAAGGCCTCTCTCTCCCAATCGTCCCTCCATACCTAAACGAAGATTACACGATTTCCATTCGCTTATAGGAGGCTTATCATCGAGTTAAATTTAAAAAATAGAGGTGGTTAAATGTAAAATGAAGTTAAAATCCAGGTACTTTAGTACGCGATTACCCTAAAAGGAAATATGTACGATATAAGAAAAATGGTTAATATCATAAAAAATCATAAACTGGTATATTTGTGACAAATTTACCAAAAACTATTTTTTTGGGTAAAGTACCCCCAACTATTTTTATTACCACAAAAAACCTAAATTGGTACACTGTGATAAATTTGCCTCAAACTAATATACCTGTAACAAATTTACCCTCCGTTAGTTTTCGTTAAATCTAACAATTAAATTGCTAAGTTGGATGCCACGTAATAGTTGATGGGTATACCAGTTTTTTTTTTTATCTTTATTTGTCATAGGTGTATCGATATGAAATTTTTTGTGGTATTAATCCAATTTAACGGATGGTAAATTTATCATGGATATGTCAATTTGGGTTTTTTTCTTGGTCAAAAAATATATTTTACGATAAATTTGTTACAAATGTACTAATTTAGAGTTTTTTGTGATCAAAAAAATAATTCAGATTAAATTTGTCACAAGTATTTCAGTTTGGATTTTTTTGTGGTATTAACCTAAGAAAAAGGCAAAAGGTCAAAATAAGGGTAAATGAAACAAATAGTCCATGAACTTTGACTTAACGGGCAACGTCGTCCATGAATTTTTGCTCAATATGTAATGTCGTTCATGAACTTATAATTCATTCAATGTGGTCTATGAGATTTTTGGCACATACTCAATTTAGTCCATGAATTTTTGGTATGTGTTTAATTTAGCCCTAGATTGTGTAAAAAATGGAAATGCTCCATTTTGCCCTTGAACTTAAAATTTACTTAAAGATAACATTAAATTGAACATGAATAAAAAATTCAAGAATCGTATTGAAAAAATTAAAATTTTGGGGATGATACTGCATATTAAACTATAGTTCATGAATCACAATAAATAAATTTTAAGATTCAAGAATCACACCGCCAAAGTACGAAGACTATTTATGTGGTTATCACGTCAAAATAATATAAGCTGGTCACGGCTCACGCTCGCGCCCAACTGCTACAAATATTCACGCAGATCTAATGTCGTGACAAATTGGCGGTTTTTCCGTTGCTTCTCTCCTCCGCTTCCTTTTTATTCTCATTGATGTTGATTCGCTCGTTCTGCATCAATTGGCCGCTTTCGTGTTCGATCGATCCATTTCGATCCTCTGGATCTTCATCTGAGCCCGCTCCATCTGACATTCTCGCCGTTCGTTCCGTTCCGATCTGAGTCCTCTTCTGCCCCCTCGAATCTCATCCCATCTCATCTCATCTCGAATTCGTCTCAAATCGACGACGACGGTCCGCAGCACTGATTATTTCCTCCGCATTGAGCTCGGCTAATCCTCGGAGAGATGGCGACGATGGAGAGCTTGATCGGCCTCGTGAAGAGAATCCAGAGGGCGTGCACCGTCTTGGGCGACCACGGCGGCGGCGATGGGATGTCCCTCTGGGAGGCGCTCCCGTCGGTCGCGGTGGTCGGCGGCCAGGTAAACGGCGATCGCATCTTTAGTCGCGTTCCGGATGCTGATCTCTGTCGCGGATGCTTTGGTGAATCGGATACAGATGGGCCTTTTTTGTTGTTGGAATTTTAGAGTTCCGGGAAATCTTCGGTGCTTGAGAGCGTCGTCGGGAGGGATTTTCTGCCTTGTGGATCTGGTAAGTTTGACTTGTGTTAGCAATGCTAGATTGCTAGTTCCTTCAGTGTTTGTCATGGTAATCTCTTGAATATGCTGCTTTCTCGCTTTCATTTTCCCTAAACATGGTATTGCAGCTTCGGGCAAGTATAAATAGTGAGTCCAGTGTTCTATTTCTGAAATCGTGTCTGTTGCTTTCAGGTATGGTCACACGGAGGCCGTTGGTATTGCAGCTTCATAAGACAGATCGAGGGCAATCAGAATGTGCGGAGTTTCATCACGCCCCTAAGAGGAAGTTTACTGACTTTGGTATGTACGTTTGACAAGATCTGCATTTTGTACTTGGGCAATGTTGTGAAGCACGAAATTTATTCCCAATCCCCCACTTCCCAAAGCTTGCATTATTATGTCTCATTGATCGTTACAAACAGAACTTTGTTAGGTGAGCCACAAGTTTCGTCACCTGTTAAAAAAATACCACCATTCTAACCGAACTACTAGATTTAATCTTTGATCACCCTTTGTTGACCCCTGAATCGCTTTACAAATACCAAAGAATTTTTTCGACAGTGCAGTAGTGGAAGGAGCTGAAGAAGTGGACTAGTAGCACTTAAATGGTGTATTTATATTTTACAATAAGAGATTATCTGTGAGCTTAAGACTAGAGTGAGCTGCCGTGCCTTCACTGGAGTTGTCATTGAAGCCCGTAGTGAAATTGTCGCTTTTAGTCCTCTCTCTTTCTTGTACAGGCAAATAAACTCACTGGCATTGTAGCAGCATTATCCCACAATGCCAGATAGAACTTGTAGAAAATGGAAAGGAGAAAAGCAATGAAGGTCCTCAATTAAGATATCGAGTTACATTGACGTCATGGACAATTTGGAAAAAAAAAATGTTCATCGATGTCATGGACAATTTGGGAAAAAAAAATGTTCATCCTTAATTTGAATAGTCGGGTAAAGACCCCTGAAGTATCAAGACAACATTGTTATGATGATCCTTGAAAAAATCTTAGGGTCGAGATTTCTACCTCTGGAACAGTTGAAAGGCATTCCAGAATCCCAAATTATCAGCAAGTATGATGGCGTTTAGTGTAGCAATGAACTGAAAGGTAGCATATGGTGTCCAACTTTTCCTTCTTTCTGACTGTTGATCCAAGAGGAGTTCTTAGAAGTTTATTTAACTGTATGAAACAATCAAAAAGCAAACCTTGACCTGGTCACCAGCTGAAAGATAAGGACAATGTATATAAATATATGATGGTTATGACGATGATAAAGATAATGATATTATTCATGGTTGGAAAGAAAGGTGCAACTGGAGCAATATGTAGTAGTCTCATGTCACAGGTTTTGTGAGAGAGGTTTGTTGGATGTAATTGCTTTTCTTTGGAAGCTGTAACAATTGGACAGCAGCTAACATTAAGAGTCATGTTTTACCCGCGTTGTCGCACCAAGTACTGCCATTGGAAATGTATGTTATTGAATTTTGAATATTATGCACTTTTTGAATTAGATGTCAGACCTATTTATTGGCTTGTCCGCATGATAAGCTTCTCCGCATGATAATCATCGCACCTGGACATTTCTGAAGATGGGCTAGCCTAAAGGTTGCTTATGAGTGCACCTTCTCAGCTAGCTGAGATCCGTCTTTCTGTCCTTTGTCATTTTGTACTATACTGTCATGCGAGTACATTCTTCTGGTTTGTGGTAGGAAATTTTTTTCTCTGCGTACCTTTCGCTTGTGGTCTTTCTTAGAAATACAGATCACAGAAAGTCACTATGGCTTTTCACATTAGTATAATTTTTCTGTATTTCCTCATATAAGTACTCAATTTCATTTTGTATGATCCAAAAGCTGTCTGGTGCGAAAGGTTCTTGTCAGATTAACTTAAGCAATCTTGCCTGGACTCTGATGCAGTGATAATTCTTCTTTTTATGCAGCTTCTGTTCGGAAGGAAATTTCAGATGAAACAGATCGTATAACAGGGAAATCAAAGCAAATATCAAATATTCCAATTCATCTGAGCATTTATTCTCCAAACGGTGTGTGCCCTCCTTCTTGAGACAATGCTAACTGAAGATTTTAATATCCTAGTAACTAAAGGAAAGATTTGATTTAATATTGGTAGATATATATAAGTACTTATGATTACGTAGATCTCTAGTAAAACATCATGGAAATAGAGAAAGTTGTGCATTTGAGCATGAAGCTAGGCTGATCTTTCCTGCCGTTGCCGAGTAAAGGCATTACACATGTCTCTCTCTGTCTTGCTCTCGTACAAGCAAGTCAGTGTGCATGGGTTCGTATGTCTTTCTGTTATCTACTTGGTTGCACTCCTGTGATGAATTTTCCACCTAAATTTTTCTGTAGACATGGAGCCATATTATCAGAGGCAGATTTGTTACTTTTTAACCTAATTTAAAATCATAACTTGTGATTACATGTCCTCTGTATAATTGGACAAAATTTTCTTTACGTGGCTGTATGATTTGTTGTTCTTAATTTGTGAGCCTTGATAGATTATTAAGACTTTAATTTTGAGTTATTTATTAATACCTTTCACTTGATTCAGTATTGAGTGCAATGGCACGAAAAGATTAATATAGCTGACAGTGGGATAAGGCTTACTTTTGTCATCGATGTTGTTTGAGAGATGACTGGCGCTTTCATCTATGTTGCTAGCTTTTTCAAATTATTTATATGTTAACTACCAGGCCAGAATGTCATCTTGGTCCACTCCTTTCTTAACTTGGCTATTTCTGTCAATTGACAAAAGGTAGAACGCTTTAATGCTGATTAGGGTATGGATAGCATATGAAAACCCTGCTTTAATGCTGATTAGGGTATAGATAGCATATGAAAACCCTTGTCATATATAAATGATTGTATAAAATATGAATGAACCATTGCTATTGAGAATTGTGTGCTGCCGAAATTAAAGCCATGGCCTGAACCGGATAACTAGTGCTCATTGGTTAGACTGCAACAGTTGCAATCATGTGTTCAGAGTCCAAATTTTAAATGATTTTTGGGGACTGAAAAAAAAATTATCTGAAGAAATACCTGGTAGAAACTTGGCTTATCAGTTGCCAACAGCTAATGTCTAGAGATTTAACGCTTAATTCTTTATGAAAGGATGCATTTTGTTTCAAGTCAAAATCTTATATTCAAGAAAAATTTCTCTTAGATAGATGTTTAATATATTGGTAATTAGCAGTATAATTTTCTTATGATATTACGTGAGATATCTCAGTTATTGCTGGGCTCTTTTCCTTACCTATTGAAACAGTTGATGAACATTGTTTTCCATGGCAGTTGTAAACTTGACACTCATAGATCTTCCTGGGTTGACAAAGGTTGCTGTAGGTAATATTTTGAGAGTACATATTTCTTGCTGGACTTCTTGCCTATTTGTTTGTGTTTGCATCACTGATTTGCTTTTCTGAGGTATGCAGAAGGACAGCCCGAAACTATTGTTGAAGACATTGAAAATATGGTGCGTCCCTATGTTGAAAAGGTGAGGGAACTTAGTTTTAATTTAAATCGACTTAGATCTTGTCAAAGAAAAGTTCTTAATGGCTGCAAACAGATGTGTGCAAACTGAACTTAATGATGTTCTGCATGGGAAAAAGGAAGTCGACTTTTAACAATTGCATCAATTTTTGCAAAACGAAACTGCTAGTTTGTGACATTTTTTATCCTCCAAACCTATCTAAAAGCTGTTATTCGTCCTCTTCTTTATGAGGTTATGTCTTGAATTCTGTCATTAGTTTGATCTAGAGTCTAGTCCTGATTTTCATTATAAGAAAAGCATTGCTATATAAATCTTCACATCACGTTTGTAGAAAAAAGAAATTACTCTAGGCATCACTTCTCATTCAGAACCAACTTTTATTTTCCTCCAGAGATGAATAGTAAAAGAAATCTATGTTAGTTCTACTTCCAACTCCTCCTTTTTAATTAATTTTATTCAAATAGATACTGTTTTTACATTTGGATACCTACATTGTTACACAACTGAAAGATATTTACTATTATCTAGCCCAACTGCATCATATTGGCAATATCACCTGCTAACCAAGATATTGCTACTTCGGATGCCATCAAACTTGCGAGAGAAGTTGATCCTTCAGGTTAACAGTTACAATGCTGAAATTTGAAATTTGTCTGGTAGTGAATATACTGACTGTTTTACCATCTTTGTCTAATTAGGGGATAGAATATTTGGTGTATTGATGAGCTTGACCTAACGGACGAAGGAACTAATGCTCTTGACGTAAGGGCAGTTTTTCACTTGCTGTGTTTCCTTAGATTCTTAGTTGATATAATTGTTGAACTATGCATGAAAATTCAAGGTTCTCGAAGGAAAGTCGTACAGATTACAGCATCCGTGGGTCGGTATAGTTAACCATTCACAAGCTGCTGATATCAACGAGAACGTTGACACGATTGCTGCACGTAGAAAAGAGGTTGAATACTTTGAAACAGGCCCTGAGAATGGACACTTGGCTAGCAAAATGGGTTTAGAGTATCTTGCGAAGCTCTTATCACAGGTTTTTCCATTCTTCTGTTTTCAAAATTTGCTAAGACTTTACCTCATCCTTTCTACCTGTCCAAGTTTTGCATATTTCACAAATGCAAGAAACTTAATAGAAAATTTATTTCTCAGCATTTGGAGACTGTTATCCGACAGAGGATTCCAAGTATTATTGCCCTGATAAACAAGACAATAGATGAACTTAATGCAGAGTTGGACCATATTGGCAGACCCATTGCGGTGGATTCAGGGGTAGCAGTCTGCTTACTCTTTTAATACTTGAATCAATTTTCTTCCCTGACAAATGTACCTGAAGTACATTCATTCTTCATATAGCCCAGCTCTACACTATTTTGGAACTTTGCCGTGCATTTGAACGTGTATTTAAGGAGCACCTGGATGGGGGGTAATTTCTTCATATATATTCTTTTGGCAATTGGTGCTGATTTTGTATCTTAAGTTAAACTGATAATTGTCGTAAGAGTGCTGTTAACTAATCCATAAAAAGCTCTGGTTGTGATGGAAGATTAATAAGATCCTCAATTCATGCTTCTACAACAGTACACAACAGAAATAAATTGTTAGGTTACAGCACTTAGCTCTCTTTAGGTACTCAACAGGTAATGTATTGAAGTATGAAACTTTTTTAAGAAGAAAACACGCTTTCATATTTAAAAACCATGCAATATTGCTTGAGAAATGGAGAATGGAATGGTGGCACTTAGTTGTGGTCAAAATTGGTAATTTCTTCCAGGAGTTTGAACATAAGGATGGGTTGGATAAAAAAAAAAAAAGGGCAGCCCGGTGCACGAAGCATCCCCGCGAGGCGGGGGTTTTGGGTTGGATAAAGAAATGGTAAAAACGAGAAGCAACTTTATTTCTTGTTTTAGCTGTATTGCATTCAAAAAATATCAATAGGGAACTGACTGGATTAGCTGAGTTCCATTCTTTGATTTGGAATTGATATTTTCTCTTTTGGTTTCTGTTCATGGATTTAATAAAAAGAAATTCCATAACATTGACATTGATGGATGATGGTGACAGTATATGGTTGGTTCGTTCTCAAAGGAAAGGGGCCATCAGCTTAGGGCACGCATGGTAACACTCCAGAAGTGATTTCTGGCAGAGAAATCAACTTCTGGTAGGGAAATCCGTTTGGTAAAATCACTTCTGAAATAGAAATCCGTTTGGTAAATTTTTTCATTTCTGGTTGGATTTTCTACTTCTGGTTGGATTTTTTGGCCAATTTGAGAAGTAAAAAAAAATTACTTCTCAGCTTCAGAAATCACTTCTAGTCTTCGCAGCTGCCGCCGGTCGCCGCCGCCGGTCGCCATTGGCCGCCGCCGCCACCGTCGGTCGCTGGCAAAGAGAAGCGTTACCATGCGCGCTTCAAATATATTTCTCTATCAGAAGTTAATTCTGGTAGAGAAGTGTTACCATGCGCGCCCTTAGCTACTGGGCCCATTGCCTTAGATTTTCAGAGGAATGCCTTCATTGTGAAATGTGGTTGTCTTATATTGTGGAAATTTGTAAATGAGAGGACTTACAATGTTTATTATATCGTTATTGTTGTTGCTGATGCAATTGCTGCAAAAGAAGTATGCTATTAACTGAATGTTTAAAATGACATAGCAATGTTTCATATGTTTTTTTATTTGGTTTGTGGTCAGAGAGAAGGCATGCACTGTAAGACTGTTTAAATTGTTTTTTTCTTTTGGTAAAGACCACTGTTTAAATTGTTGATAGAAATACAAATAGATAAGATAGGATGAGTAACCAAAACATTAGTGTCTCAATATGTCACGGTGGGTCTACAGCTTGGCTTTTAGATGGATTTCTAGTGGGTCCACAACCACCATGGGTTTAACATATATCAGATTAGGAGGCTCCATCTTGCATCCGTATGATTCTTGTTCTGCAGTCTTGGCTTGACCCAATATGCTTGTTCATGCATAATGGTGATTGATTCAAATGATTAATCTTTTAGATGCACTTAAAATTACAAAATTGTGTTTAGGTTCATTAAGACTTTTGCCAAAAACTCCTTGAAATACTCCGGATGGATAAGATTTTCTCCAGTGAGAATATTATGTTGTTTGTTTTAGAGGCTATTAAATTTGCGATCTTCCGCTGTGAGAGCCAAAGATGGCTGAGTGACAAGTTGCTGTCCAGGCGACCCGGTGGTGATCGGATATATGGGGTTTTCGACCATCAATTGCCAGCTGCTTTAAAGAAGCTCCCTTTGGATCGCCATCTTTCTTTGAAGAATGTGCAAAAAGTTGTACCCGAGGCTGATGGTTATCAGCCCCACTTGATAGCTCCAGAACAAGGGTACCGAAGACTCATTGATGGATAACTATTCAAAGGCACAGCTGAAGCCTCAGTAGATGCTATAATTCTTTCATTTCACTGATGCTCTAGTGGGTGGAAAATGCTGTCTTGATTGCTACGAGAAATGTATATCTCTTAGGTTGCAGCTTCTTATTGCTTTACCAGATTATTTGTGGTAGGTTTGAAAGACCAAACTTTGGTACACGCACAGCCGACATGGTCGAAGACCTATTGTTTTATGTCCACCAGATCTTCCTGTTCAACACGTAAATGAATTGCATCGGTAACATTTAAACAATCACGTGATATTTAACACATGCTTGCATGTGCGGCCACACACACACACAAAAACTCCCCTGCATGCACATACTCATAATAGATGGTAAGACTGAACTTCCACACTAGTGAATTTGTGTACTGCCTTGTTCTCATATATTCACGAATCAGAGCTTTCTTGAAGATAGAATTTTAAAAGGATGATCCTGTAACTTTTACATGGTTATGCTGGTCATAACTGTTACATTTTCTTTTTCATGTGGACCTGATGATTTTTTCCCCCAACCAGTAAGGCGCAATTTCTTGAATGATCAAACTATCTTTCTACCCCTCAGGTGCACTTGGTTTTGAAAGAACTTGTATGCAAGTCGATTGTTGCGACAAAGGTAAGCAACTTATGTTTTCGTATATATATGTTGTAATTACCATTACAGTTTGCAATGGTGCGGTCTTGCTTTGTACAACTCCACGACATTCAATGGCAATTCACACTACAAACTAGAACTGTATAGTTGAAAAAATCCTATCTTCCGGCAAAAAAAAATTCTGGCAACTTAGATATACTTCTGCCATTTTAGAGTGCAGATTTATATTTGAGAATGAAATACCTTTGAATGGCTGTGAGCTTTTTTGACTGAATATTATGCAGGTACAAATAATTAAGTACTGTGACATAAGAAATATAAATATTTATTGTAAGCACCTGATGTTCTCAATTGGTGGAACTACCATTGTCTTTCATACTGTAGTTAGTATCTTGTTCACCAAATTAGAGATGGTGGTAGATAGCATCATTTTGTTTGTTCGATGAAGTTCTCAATAAGAAGATGATTACTGATCTTTCTGACCAGAACTTGCGCGTTCATTGGTAATTCTAGGAGTTGAAGCGGTTTCCATCACTTCAAGCAGACATTGCTAATGTTGCAAACGAAGCACCGGAAAGATTCCGCGAAGAAAGCCGTAGGACAGTTCTCCGACTTTTTGACATGGAATCTAGCTACCTAACAGTGGAATTTTTCCAGAAACTTCATCTTGAACCAGAAAAGGTCCAAATGCAAACCCAAATGTCCCTAATGCGGATCGCTACTCAGATAATCATTTTAGGAGGATAGGTATGTGGTCTCATAATATCATCATGGAACAGCGAAATTACTGTGTATCTAAGCATGAATGATTTAGCAAACACGTTCTATTCTTGCTTCAGAGTTATGTCAGAGTTCGCCTTTTAGCCTTTCAAGTTATCTATCACTGGATAAATCCTCTACGGTTTCCCCTTTTGTAATACTAAAAGTCGCATCAGTTATCATCACATACTCGGATTAAACTTGTGTTTTTAACTGGAAAATAAATGGAGTTCCCGTTTGTTGAGAAATATTAATGATGTATGCTTTTCAGGGTCCAACGTAAATGCTTATATCGGAACGGTTTGTGATACGTTGAAAAATACAATTCCCAAGGCTGTTGTGTATTGTCAAGTACGAGAGGCTGGGCGCGCATGATAACACTTCTCATCGAGAATTAACTTCTGATAGAAAAGTTGATTTTTCAATTTCTCACCAGAAGCAGAAGTTGATTTCTGATAGAGAAATGCATTTGAAGCGCGCATGGTAACGCTTCTCTTTGTCGGCGGCCGGCGGCGGCGACGGGCGGCCCCGGCGGCGGGCGGCCCCGGCGGCGGCGGGGGCGCCCGGCGGCCCGCGGTGGTGACCGACGGTAGCTGCGAAGATTAGAAGTGATTTTTGAAGCTGAGGAGTAATTTTTTTTTACTTCTCAAGCTGGTCAAAAAATCCAACCAGAAGTAGAAAAGTCTACCAGAAGTGAAAAAATTTACCAAACGGATTTTTACTTCATAAGTGATTTTACCAAACGGATTTCCCTGCCAGAAGTTGATTTCTCTGCCAGAAATTACTTCTGCAGTGTTACCATGCGCGCCCTAAGAGAGCACTGCTAAACAACTTCTATGCTCAAGTTGGGAGGAGGGAGGTAATTTTCAGGACTCTACCTTTAACTTTGCTGATTCTCATTCTGGTTACAGCATCAAAACAAACATCAAGTCGACATATTCTCGTGAGCATGAACCTTGAGGAAAATTAAATTAAAAGTAGTGAAGTAAAGAATTATGTTTGATGTTAATGATGTGATAAGTTTTGAATCCTAAAAGTCGCGGAAACTGGCCACTATCATTCCTACGTGCACATTTGGCAGAGTTTTCTTTATCTCTTTATTCACTTTAGAGTGACTAATGAGACATTTGAAGTAGGATGCAAAGGAAAGAATTTAAATGGGAGATAATGCCCACATCACTATGGTCGGTAACACCTGGAACAAGAACGTTACCTTTCTTTGGTCACTATTTATGGATCCCGGCAACCATAATATAAAGGATTTGTAGAACTTCATTTTCTTATCGGATATTTCTCCTTACAGAAGTTACCAAAGCCAAGCTGCCATTGTGAACTTGTGTTTAAACTGGTGTCCTCTTTCTCTTGTTCATTCCTCTTAATTCCAAGTTAGGAGATGACCTTAGGAAAGTGAATGACCACTCTTGGAGCTTTTCTCTTGCCATCATATATTTGGTGGAGTTCAATAAGAACAAAAGAAGAGGTGCACAAGTCTTCAAATGCAAACGTCTATGGGTAGCGAACGGACAGGTTCAGTGATGCAAAAGATGCATAGCCAATGTAGAAAAGAGACTAAGCATGCAGAGCACATGGAGTTAAATTCAAGCTGAACAAAGGATAGATTTTGGCAAATGAGAAAACTATCTAAGATAAATAATGTTTGAGAAGAGACTTAAATGATTTCACGGGTAGGTTCATCAAAATTGATGTGGTAGAAGTTTAAGTAATTGGATCGAATATGGCAGTACCAATGATGGTTTGTTGCCATAGTTCGGGTGGAATCTGAATCTCAATACCCTTTGCAGAGTGGTGGAGAGACGTAGATTGATAAGTTGTAAACACATGGCTTGACTATTGTGTAGTTGCTTAGTCATATATTCGGTCAATAACCTACTATATCAACAATTAATGCTGATCATATCATGATTTGTAAAACCAATACACCGGATGACAAATGAAATATGGTAAAGATATGTCTGTAGTCTTCGCAGGCACTTAACTTTTACTTTGATGGAAAATCTAGTTTTCCTCACATGTAGTGATGCTGGAACTATCGTGTCAGTAGCGCTGTATAGTTACATAAAGTGACAGTATAGCCTGTGACCAAAAGGAATGGCAGTATAAACTCTGTTAGAAGTTGCTTTGATTATTCTTGTTATTCTTTCTACCAATTCAGATGAGATTTTTATTGATCATGAAGTACAGTAGCACTGATTTGGCAAATATGCAGAACGAACAACTAGGTGCGATGTTAGATGAGGACCCGGCTCTCGTGGAAAAGAGAATAGCCATCGCCAAAAGGCTAGAATTGTACAAATCAGCTAGGGATGAGATTGATGCAGTGGCGTGGAAGTGAGGGAAGCATCACATTACAGTATTTTCCAGCTTTTGATAATCATTTTTCCTACTTGAATCAGCAGCTGATGCGTGTTGATGTTCTTTATCTGTTGATATCGAGACAACGCGTTTTATGAGTTCTCCTATTTCCTTAATGAACTCATCATCGGTTTAGTCTTGCTTCCTGTGTGTAATATAGTGCCACTCGATGAAGATGTGATCAGCTAGTGAGTTCAGACTTATTTGAGACTAAGTTAGCCATTTCATGATCTTATTTGAAAAAAGGTCCACATATCCTTTTTTGTTTTGTTATATCAATACACTGTCACGACACTACCTAATCTTTTACTTATACGGGCCTACGTTTTCTTTTTTTTCAATAATCCAAAGATATGCGTGGAGACTCGGTTATTTGCAGCTTCATAAAATACACTGCAAAACCCACGAACCTTTTAAGTCCACATCTTTGATTTGTGTAGATAATCCTAACCTGAAGAATTTATGCGCAGTTGGTATAAATCAAACCAGCGACAAGTTAGGACAATCACGCGGAAGCATCCGACGAGTCAGTACAAACCTTTAGTTCCGATCTGGTCCCGCCAACTAGTTCAACAACTTTGTTTTTATTCAGGCCAAAACCGACTTCGGTTGCACTTTGCTACGATGGAACAACATTCGAGATGCCGACTTGATCCAACATGCCGACTAATGAGTCTATTTCTCCAAGTTAGCTGCTGATTTTGTTGCGGACCATTAATATACCAGCGGGGGGCTTATCTAAGCTATTTCCTTAGTTATTTGGAGACTTCCCATGATGATTATCTGCTGGTCCAACCTGGTTAACGAGATTGTTAAGGAGTCCAAGTGCAAGTCTCCAAATCTTTATTGATTTTTAATTTCTGGTTGTCATTTATTGTTTTTCTAGTTATTACGAGTTTAATTCCTTATGGTTCCCAAGTCGTCTAGTTCCTATGTTCTTTATTATCTGTTTAGTTCCCATGTTTATTAGTTGGCTGGTCCTCTAGACTTTAGTGTTCTTCTTTTTCCTATGTTCAAGTCCCTCTATATATAGAAGAAGGATTCTGCGTTGTAAGACAGACTATTGTGAATGAATGAGAATTCCTCTATGTGGGTTGAATCATACACCCCTTCAACATCTTTATTCTTGGAGAGTGGATTACTCCTTGATGATTAGTTAAAAGCCATTTATCCTTGATTGGTGGCGCAGCCTTTATAACGCAATGGTGAGCTTTCATCCTATCCCGATCTTTATCCTTGGCTGATGTTATCTTAAGGCCTTGGTGGTGATTGACTATCCTTCGTTTTGTATCGTTGACTAGTGGTTTGTCCTTTACGCCTCGATATAACTTGAATCCTATCGATTTTGTTCTATCCATACTATTCCATACACTTATCCTTGAAATATCCATACATCGTCTATACACTTCGGCCCATTATTACTAATTCCAACTCTGAAGTCCCTACTGACAAAATCACTCGCCCATGCACGCATCAAGTTGGTATCAAAGCTCAAGGTTGAAATCATTCTAAGTAATTCCTTTTCTGTTATCCATTTTTACTCAACATGGATGATCCAATGACAAGAGGTTTGACTTTGGAGCAAGCACCCAACGAAAGGCGAGACCGTGCCATTGAAAATCTCCAAAGGCAAATGGAGCGTGTCCTTGAACGCTTTGAGAATCCCGCAAGACGTACTGACGGTCGACACTGATGCAGCGATTTAGGTTCCCAACAAAGCTCTAATAGTGATTCTAATTCTACCGAAGAAAACTCTAGTGATTCAAATTATCATGCTTGGAGGAGAAGAGGAAGGCATAAGGAGAACGACCATGATATCTAAGTGGAGGCACCTAAGTCTAAAGAAAGTCTTAATCTAGATGACTTCGTGGATTGGTTTCGTGAAATCGAGCAAGTTTTTGACTTCAAGTCATACTTGGATGAGAAAAGGTGCAAAGTTGGCTAAAGTTGACAAAATATGCTTCCCTACGGTGGGAAAACTTGAAGCATCAACGAATCAGGGATGGGAAGAGAAAGATCAAGTCATGGGAAAAGCTCAAAAAGTTGATGAAGAAGAGGTTCTTGCCCACTAACTATAAGCAAGACCTATTCCTGAAGTTGCATTCCCTTAATCCACACGAGATGAACATTGAAGAATACATCAGGGAGTTTGACTAACTCATGATGAGGGGCAATGTCCCAGAATCGTAGGAACAAACCATTGCTCGATTCCTTGGAGGAATGAGTCGAGAGAATGCTATTTTGGTTGAGCTTCAACCTTATTAGTCCTTTGAGGATGTGTGCAAATTAGCGATTAAAGTCGAAAAGAAAGTAAAGAGCAGCAAGAGGTTTTCTACTAGAACCTTTACAAGGCGAACATCCTTCTTTAAGAGTGCTTCTTCTAGCACGGTTGAGAGTTTGCTGGCTAAAGACAAAGGCAAAGCAAATGCTACTGAACCCGTCAAAGAGCTCAACAAGAAACCTGATGGCGACAATCGAAAGTGCTTTAAGAGCATTGTGACACGGGCCGAGGTCCTCGTGCCCCAGCCGGTCGATCATCAGGCCGAGAGATACCCCAAGACTTGCTGTGTCTGGGTCCCCTAGGGTTTTTCTAGGGTTTTCTAAAGAGTTTTCCAGAATACTCCGGAGAGGGGTGATATTGTAAATAGCTAGAGTTTCTAGAATGTTCCGTACTTATGACGGTGGTTAGGGAGTCGGTAGATGGATTCTAAGCCATAAGATCTAGGAGAGATCCAACGGTTGTAATCTGAGGCCCTTTACTATATAAAGAGGCCTCCTCCTTCTCATTTCAATCAACCGACAATAAACCGACAGAAAAAAAACAAAGACCTTCTCCTAGAGTCTCTCTCTCTAGAATCCTCTCTCTACGCGACTCGGGTTAAAACAGGCTTAGCTTGGGCACTCCATCGATCCCAGGACGCCTAAGTCGCCGCACGAGTCGGACCTCCGCAACCGGCCCATGACAAGTGGTATCAGAGCAGCCCCATAGACCATCGATCCCAGGACGCCTAAGTCGCCGCACGAGTCGGACCTCCGCAACCGGCCCATGACAAGTGGTATCAGAGCAGCCCCATAGAGACGACGGTTCGTGAGATCGCAGAGCACTAACCTGGTCGAGGATATGGCTGACCCAACAATGGATCCTACAAACATCGGGAAAGGAGAAAACCCCCAAGAGATAGTGCCACGGGAAAGACGTGGAAGATCAAGACGGCGTGAAGAGTCAGCAGAAGCGCTGGCCGCGCTCAACGAAAAGTTCTCGAAGATGCGAGCCACGATGATGGAGCTGGTCGATGGTCTTGACGACGTCAAGGATCGAATCGCTGAAGTAGACAGAACGCTTCGCGACGACTTCTCCCTCGTGATGAACGGAGCGATCGGTCCTCTCCAAATGAAAGATGAAGCTCTCGAGGCGTCGATCGAAGCCTTGAAGCTCGACCTACGGGAAAACGATATGTCCCATCAAGCAGAGATTGAAGAGCTGAAGATGGAAATACAAGGGCTCAAGACTGAGTTAGTCTCGTGCAAAATAAGCATCGCTAACGATGCAACCACTACACAAAGCGCCCCGAGGATTGACGTGCCGAGGCCGAAGGACTTCAAAGGCGAGCGATCAGCAGTAGAAGTGGACAACTTCGTCTGGAGCATGGAGCAGTACTTCTTGGCCATGGGTATAAGCGACACTGCGGCTAAGGTACGAGTTGCTTCATTATATCTCGCTGATAACGGCATGTTGTGGTGGCGATTCATGCTCGATGAGGCGAGGAAAGGCTCATCCAGCTATATAGAAACCTGGGACGAGTTTGTCCAAGAGCTCAAGAATCACTTCTACCCTGAGCATGCTCCCCAAGAAGCTCGCAGCAAGCTGCATCGCCTGGAGCAAAAAGGAACAATCCAGGAGTACGTGAAGGCGTTTTCCGAGCTCAAACTCCAAATCCCCAATCTGGGTGAAGAGGAGGCACTCGGAGCGTTCATGGACGGACTCAAGCCGTGGGCGCAGCTCGAGCTATGTGAAAAGCATCACAAAAGATATCTCCGTGGCCGAGTCACTAGTTGATTTCCACAAGGCTGATCTGTCCAAGCACAAGGGCAGCGGGTGGAAGTCTGATCGTGGCGCAGAGCGCAGGGACGAAGAAGTCAATTCCTACCGCGGTAGAAAAGACCATGGTGAAAGAGAAAGAAACTGGGGCGAAGGTTCATCCAGGCCTTCCTACCAGCAACGGGGTAGCCGACCCCAAAACTACATCAACCAGGAGGACAGGTTTAAGCATCCTCCGTCGCAACCATGTGCAATCTGCAAAGGCGGGCATTGGACGCAGCTCTGCCCAAAGAAGAATCAAGGTAAAACGCTCTACTCCGTCGTTACCAAGGAAGGTAAGGAGGAGGAACAGAAAAAAGAGGAACCAAGGGAAGTGCGGCTCGGTACGATCCAGAAGATCAATACCGTGCGGCCTGGCTCTCCACCAAAACCATCTCCGAGCGCGCAAACTTTATACTTCATGGACGTCAAGTTGTACGGGAAGACTCTCCAGGCCTTGGTGGACACGAGGGCGACAGACGTTTTCTTCTTGAGCGAGGTGGCGAAGTGGCTGAAACTTCGCATCGATCCATCCGATCGTTGATACAAACCAGTCAACGCGGATGATATACCAGGTACCGGCGTTGCTCGAGGCGTCAAGATAGAAGTCGGCGACTGGACAGACAGACTCGACGACTATGACATGATTCTGGGGATGGACTTTTTTGACAGGGCAGAAGCTATAATCGATTTGAGAACTAAGTCGATCATCATAATCGATCGCAAATGCCCAACCGTGGTGAGCCTGCGCACCGAGGTGAAGGAGACGAAACGCATCTCCACGATCCGACTCATGGATGCCAAGCAAAGAAATCCGACGTCGACCAAGCCGAAGCACGGGTTCCGACCAGTGCAAAAGCCAGAGAAAGAGTGGGAGCTGCCCACAAAAACACAAAACAAGATGCCAACCCAGGTGCAGTGTTTCCGGAGATGGAAGACCTTGGAGCGGCCAAAACAAAGAAGGAGTTGCTGAAGACTCAAGCTGTGGTTGAGACACCGACCAAACACCAAGTCCCGAAGCCGAAGAAAAAGCACTCTCGTGGACGCAAAAACAGAAACCAAAGGAAGCCAACGATTCGAGGGAAGGAGGCGGGCGGCCAAAACAAAGCTATTGCTGCAAAGTTCGACCCCAAGCGAGGAGCACCGAGGGCGACGCTCGAATGGGTGGGGGAGAATGACACGGGCCGAGGTCTTCGTGCCCCAGCCGGTCGATCATCAGGCCGAGAGATACCCCAAGACTTACTATGTCTGGGTCCCGTAGGGTTTTTCTAGGGTTTTCTAAAGAGTTTTCCAAAATACTCCGGAGAGGGGTAATATTGTAAATAGCTAGAGTTTCCAGAATGTTATGTACTTATGACGGTGGTTAGGGAGTCGATAGATGGATCCTGAGCCATCAGATCTAGGAGAGATCCAACGGTTGTAATCTAAGGCCCTCTACTATATAAAGAGGCCTCCTCCTTCTCATTTCAATCAACCGACAATAAACTGACAGAAAAAAACAAAGGCCTTCTCCCAGAATCTCTCTCTCTAGAATCCTCTCTCTACGCGATCCAGGTTAAAACAGGCTTAGCTTGGGCGCTCCATCCATCCCAGGACGCCTAAGTCGTCGCACGAGTCGGACCTCCGCAACCGGCCCGTGACAATTGGCTATGGGCATTTTCAAGCGAATTGTCCTTACTAGAGGTTCATGACACTTCAAGATGCTGAGAAGATCGATTTGGATCTTCAAGAGGAGGTGGATGATTCTGATCACAATGGTTTTGAATCTGAGAATCAAAAGGAGATCATAGAAAAGGCTAATGATGGTGAGTTACTTGTTATCCAAAAATTCTTACACACCGACGTCTTCCTTAACGTTAATGAGCAAAGAAAGAATATCTTCCACACTCATTGCACCATTAACAGGAAGGTATTTGCGCTGATTGTTGATGGTGGAAGTTGAACCAATGACGTCAACAACCTTGGTCGGTAAACTGAATTTACCAACAACTAAGCATCCTTAACCATACAAACTCCAACGGCTCAGTAAGGGAAGTGATCTTAAGGTAACTAAACGTGCCTTGGTTTCATTTTCGATCGGTAAAAGTTACCAAGATCAGATTATATGTGATGTTGTTCCTATGACTACATGATAGAAAGGTTGTGCATGATGAGTGTAAAAACACTTATTTCACAAGGAACAAAAATGCATTACTCTTGTACCCTTGAATATAATATTTGTATTGACAAATCAACCTGGGGAGGGAAACACTCGAAACCAGAGTCTATTTTTAAATGAAATATGGGCAAAGAGAGCCATTAGCAAGCAAAAGAGTGTATATGCTTTGCTCATGGTTGAGAAAAAGAGGGAGATTGAAAGACCCTTACACCCAAAAATGCATTCTTTGTTGAAAGAATTCACATGTGCTTTCAAAGGAGTTGCCGTCTAGATTACCTCCATTAAGGGGAATTGAACATCACATTGATGTGTTGTTTGGTGCTTCTCTACTAAACAAAGCAGCATACTGATGCAATCCAGAGAAACAAAGGAGTTGCAGCGGCAAGTCAATGAACTTAATGACAAATGCCTATATTCGAGAAAGTATGAGCCCATGTTCTGTTTCGGCTCTACTTGTGCCCAAGAAAGATGGTTCGTTCAGAATGAGCATGGATAGACGAGCCATCAACAACATTACCATTAATTATGGGTATCGTATACCTAGACTTGATGATATGTTTGATGAATTGCATGGTTCTATTGTGTTTTCAAAGAGAAACTTGCGAGTGGTTATCATCAAATTAGAATGCGAGAAGGTGATAAGTGAAAAACAGTATTCAAGATGAAAGGAGGTCTCTATGAGTGGTTGGTTATGCCATTCGGACTTCATAATGCTCCGAGTACTTTTATGAGGCTAATGAATGAGATCCTTCGTCCTTATATTGGCTACATTATTGTCGCATACTTTGACGATATTATTGTGTACAGCAAAATTGAGAAAGAGCATGTTTCTTACTTGAAGCAGATCTTTGAAGTTTTAAGATAACATAAGCTCTACGCTAAGATGGAGAAGTGTCAATTCTTCTCTTTATGCATTGTATTCCTTAGCAATGTGGTTTCAAAAGAAGGAATATTCGTTGATCATATTAAGGAAATATTTGTTGATCATATTAAGGTGGAAGCGATAAAGTTGCGGCTAATACCGGAATCTATCACCGACATGAGAAGCTTTCGTAGATTTGCTTCTTTCTATGAGCGCTTTGTGAAGAATTTCAGTACTATTATGTCCATAACCGAATGCATGAAGAAGGGTTCTTCTGAATGGACAAAGGCTGCTCACAACACTTTTGAAGCAATCAAACAAAAACATTGTGCATCTCCCATTCTTGCCCTTTCTCACTTTGATAGAGCGTTTGAAGTTAAATGTGATACTAGTGGAGTTGGCATCGGGATCGTTCTTGTGCAAGAACAAAAGCTGTTGGCGTACTTCAGCGAGAAGTTGACTGACTACAAAACGAACTATTCAACGGATGATAAGGAGTTCTATGCCATTGTTAGAGCTCTAGATCATTGGAGTCTTTACTTGAGACCAAAATAGTTTGTGCTTCATTATAATCACGAAGCTATGAAGTTTATTAGCGACCAACACAAGCTCAATTCGAGACATGCAAAATAGGCAGAATTTCTTCAATCCTTCTCATTTGTTTCGAAATATAAATCTAGCCATACTAATGTTGTAGCCGATGCTTTATCAAAAAGATATTCTATGCTTGTTGTTTTGGATTCCAGGATCCTTGATTTCTAAGTTATGAAAAAACTCCATGTTGATGATCCCAACTTCTCGTCCATCATCACCCATTGTAATCATGGAGTTGAGGACACTTATTCTATCCAAGATGGTTTTCTTTTCAAAGGAAATCATTTATGTGTGCCGGCAAGCTCAATTAGAGAATTGCTGATTGTTGACATATAATTTTTAATCGATCTTTTCCTGAGAAAAATTATTAAAAATATAATAAAATTCATAAAATTTAAAAACAAACTTTGGAAGCCTTGGAAAAGCCTAAGGAACCAATTTTGAAAGGAAAAAAAAATATTTTCCTATATTTTCTGAATTTGTCAGTAATTTTATATAATAAAAATAACCCAAAATAAGAAAAAAAAAAGCATTTGTGGTCACAAAAAAGAAAAAAAATAGCCATTATTTTTATTTAATTAATTTTTAATTTTTTCCATTTAAAATTTTGAAAATTCAATTCATAGCCACCAAACTCTTCATTAACATAACCACAAATTGAACCAAAAAAATTCACTTGAAGCCCTTCTAGTCTTTTTCTCACTTGGCCCAGGTTTTGACATTTGATTCTTATACTTTAATTGAATTTTGATCCAATTAATTTTAATTTTTGAGCAGGTTGCAAAATGGGCCTATTTGCATTTTCAATTTAACCCTCGATTGTCAATTAAGGTCAAATTGATCATTTCAAAGACGAATCCATGCACAAGTGAACCTTCGTCCACAGGCTTTTTAGCATTCCAAACACATTGGTGGGGTCAAATTCACTTGAATTGATTGTTAAGAGTCTGGATTTGCCATTTTTCCGATTCAAATTAAACTTGAAATTTGGGAATTTTGCACTAAATTGAACCAATTAGACCAAATGTTACCATTCCCAAGTATAAGACATGCTATAGAGTTTAGTTTTGAGATTAAATTTGCGAAAAAGGTCAAATAAACGTCGAATCGAGCTGAAAACATGAAACCGGGCCAACTGGTCCGAGTCCATCCAACCCGATCAACCTGGTTGACTGAGTCAGCCTAACAACCCGATTGACTGTGCACAGAAGCCTTCTTCCCCAACCAGTTTTGTGCGCACGGTAAATAGGTCGAAGGAAGAGATGCCATTTTGACATCCGAAACGTGCACGCCCTAAGCCAAAAAGAGTTCCATGGGATCGACAGCTATCCCAAGCGCCAAAACGACCAAAAGTCACATGAAGCATGTGCAAGGAGGAGTTAGTTCCAGCATGTACCCGAGCATGCCAAAAATCGGAATCAGTTACGAGCCATTGAAAATGGTTTTGATCAAAGAAGAGCAGATTCTCATTCGGTTCAGAGGGATGAAGAGAGTATAGAGAGAGCGAACTAGAGAGAGGGAGAGAGAGGCGGGCTCTTGTGGAGCTGAAGGACCTCGGGGCTAGACCTTCGAGGCTACTTCCAAAGCATTCTAAGCAACGCCAAGCTCTGCCGATTGCTCCCTGAACATCCTGAGGTCCAGATGCATATCAGGAATGTGAAGGCAATGCGTTTTCTTGTAACCTGACCAGAATATAACTTAATTAGTTTATAATAACAACCCAAAATTTTTAGATTTTCTTTTCTTTTGCATTTTTTCTCCTTGTTTCCCTTTGTTGATCCTTGGGTCTTGGTGGAGGTTCTTGTCTTGGTTAAATTACTCTTGATGCAATATATTTATAACATTTTGAATAACTACCCAAATAACTCACACAACTTTAAGTGAATTATTAATATGCGAGGGCATTCCATTGGACAATTAATCAAGCCCACGTGTCACTATCTGATGTAATAGAGGACGGGTAATCATAGATTCCATAACATTTACAAAATCCCAAAAATAGCCCCGTCACGCCCCTCTCAAAACCCTATAAATCAACTTGGCTCTCAACCTCTGGTTGACCCCAAAAATTGTTTCTGATTTCTCCATCTCTCGCCTCTTCTCTCTCAGAGTCCTCCCCGCGCTCTCCTTGTATCTCCGACTCCCCTGACCTCTCCCGCGATGGACCTTCGTGAAGCCCTCGCCAGCGACTGCGCCGAGGCGTTCCGCCATAGTTTGATCGACACGCTGGAGCGACGCATGTTCACGATGCCCTCGCGCGAGGGGTACCGGAAGATCCACGGAGTCTACGAGTACGAACGCAACGGCTGCCCCATCATGTCGAACGTCTTAGACTTATGGCGTCAGGTTAGTCATGGAATTGAGTTGAAATTAGATGCTTTAGCCAGTAATTTTTAGCTTAGGGTTTGTCTGCTGTGTTGACAATTTTTAATTCCGCTATTAGCATTTCGTTTTGGAGGACGAACTGTGGGAGGTTTGCTGCCCTTATGATAAGAAGCGTCAGGTGCGCTACAAATTCAATTTCCCTGTGGTGCGTGATGTGAAAACTGGGACTCAGTATGTAGCTGCGAAGCTGCTCAGAGGTTTTTTTAATGAGAAGCTCAAATCTTTGAGCATTACTGCGGAGAAGGCTGAGCAACTCGAGGAAGTAGTTAAGAACCTGCATTTGCTCTCTCTTGAGGACTTGGGGGACAAGATAAAAGATTGCGGTGTCACAGCTCCAGGAACCAAAAATCCTCTCTCCGATCCCTATCTATTAAAGTTGAGCCTTCGAACGCCCATAGGCAAATCTGGTTTTCAACCTGGGTAAGTACCTCCAATGGATGTCCTCCACACTGTCATGCCAGTGGTGTCGACTTCAAGCTAATTAAATTTTAGCTTTTGGTTTTACGTCTTTCATATTTACCTGTAGCGTTCGTTGGCCACCGCGCCCCCCCCCCCCCCCCCCTCTCTCTTCTCCTTCTTCCTCTCTCCTGTCAATCTCCTGTAGGAAGTACATGAGACCTGAAGCTGCAAGACCAGGGTGCAATTTCGAAAGCTACAAATTCCTATTTGGGGTGGGGAAATATACGCTCCCCTGTGCTGGTTATTATATTGATTCGGCTTTCAGAGAAGAGGTTGTGCATCCTTCTTTCTCATGCTTGGGTTTTATGCATGATTTCTGCCCTGATACTGTTGCATAGCATAACTTGTCTTAAGACTGCATCGCACGTAAGATTTGACTTTCTTGTTAGTCAATTGACTTAAAATGTGGTCTCCAATGCTATATTGGAGATAGTGTCATTATTGGGCCCTTGTATTTTAATCTACGATTGATTCTAATGCTTTTTCACACGTGTAGATTTCTCCTTCCCTTGATGCTGTGATCATTCATGAGTTCACTGTCGCTGAGATCCAGTATATTGTTGATCCGGAAGATAAAACCCATCATAAGTTTACCAAAGTTGCAGATTTGGAAATTTTTGTGTTCCCAAGGGAACGACAAATGTCGGGCCAATCTTCGATTAAAATTTGCCTTGATGTAGCAGTTTTAGAGGTTAGCTTGACTCAATCTTTTGCACTTTATTTTTCTTACTCTAACTTGTTCATTTCGAGTCTCACAAATTTCAATGTTCATTTTTAGGGAGCCATTGACAATGAGACTCTTGGCTACTTCATTGGCCGAGTATTTCTATTTTTAACTCGCCTAGGCATAGACAAGGATTGCTTGCGGTTTAGGCAGCGTGTTCGGGAGGAAATGGCTTGCGATGCTACAGATTGTTGGGTGGCTGAAGTCGAGTGTTCCAATGGCTGGATAGAGTGCGTTGATATTGCAGATTGGTCATCATATGATTTAAGTAAACGTGCGGTAAGAGTTGTCATGCCTTCTTTCGAGTACTTTCTTTTCTTGGAGAAAGCGCACGGTCAGGAATACTAAAAGAAACAACTGCATCTTTTGTTATCTCAATAAGGAAAATGATTTTATCGTAAGGTCCTCTTGAGTCTTTTTGAAATCCTTCTAGAAATCTTCATCCTGTTTGTAATTTTTAGGTAACAGAAGTAAAAGTTATGGAATGTGAATCGTAAGCTGCCAACATGCCTAAGATATCAATAGTGTATTTTTCGTTTTATCCATACTACTTCTTCCTTCAATGATCTCTGTATAGCATGGAGTGGCTTTGTTACGTTGTACATGGAGCAGGTTTCTGCCCTTTATTTGTCAATGCTTTGAGTTTGTTATCATTTGACTGGAGAAAAGTGGAGTTACTCTTCTTGACAATGGAGAACCTATTGAAACCAGAGAAAGGAGTGGTAATTCTTCAGACTACTTAATTTTGCTACCTATTCTTGGAGTACATGGAGCAAGTTTCTGCCCTTTATTTGTGAATGCTTGAGTTTGTCGTCATAATTAACCAAAAGATCGTGGTTGAATCTCTCTTGGTATATGCTGGAGGTTCCTTGGTTTTTACTCTTTTGTTAAGTGTATCTGGAATCTGTTGCTTCACTTTGCGTTTGTATTTGTCTTGTTAATACCAGGCAATGGATGAAGAGGAAGCTTTGAACATGAAGGCTGCTTTTGTATCCGGAGGAGAGGCTGCATTTCCTGTACACATATCGTGGAGGACATTAACCATCAAGGATGACATAGATTCTTGTGAGAGTGAGGACATAGATTTTTGTGAGAAGAGCGTTCCTAGACCATCTGTTATTGAACCGTCTTTTTGCATTGAACGCATGATACACTGCCTTTTTGAGCATTGTTTCTATACGAGGCCCAGCAAAGCGGTGGATGAACAAGTAAATGTGTTCCGCTTCCCTCCAGTTGTAGCACCGGTCAAATGTTTCGTTTTCCGATTGGGAAAGAAGCCAGAGCATACGCCAGTTGTCCAACTTATTAACAGATCCCTGACTGCTGCTGGTCTTTCTCACAGGAATCATATTGCAGGTACTTATCCGATATAGAATCTAGGTTCTTAATGTCTTGCGTAAAATGAGTTTCTTTTGTTCGTATTTTACATGAAATATCTTGGTCACTCTCTTTTCTTTAATCACCACAGAAGGGGATTTTATTGAGGGGTGTTAATGCCTGTTTCCTTGAAAGGTTGACGGACATATTTTTCCTCTGTCCGTTTTCTTTCTTAAAGCGGAGCTATATGTTGATCGCCCTACTTTTTGTCCTATTCACATGTTAGGAGGGCATTTCCCAGAGGGGTTTGAATGCCTGTTTTTCTAAGATTGAGAACTTTTGTCCTAATGGTAGTATCAGCTCCAGAATGAATTGGTATCTTCTCTTTCTTTTCTTGTTAAAATTTGAGGCGTGATTTGTGGAAATTTCTAAGGTTTTTGTCAGGTTTGCATATCTGAGTGATGCACAAATAACTTATATGAGAACTTGTTTTGTTTTGGAGCTGTATATTTGGATTGAGATTTATCTTCTTATCCTTGGTGAAAGCACCAAAGTACATTGGATGATCACCTGCTACCGTACCTGGCTATGTTCACAGGCAAAGGCAACAACACCATAGGGATTATGTATGCAAGAATCGATGAGCTTGGCGTGCCCTATGCAATCACTGTCTATTCACAAGTTGATGTGGCCATTCGAGACAGGGACAGCACAGATCAAGTTCGAGTAAGTGCAGAGGAAGCGGCTTTAGTTGTGAAGAAGATGGTTGATGGGCACAAGTCCTGGTCCGATATACGGTCGAGTTACCCACAGTATAGATCTGTTTCTGCTGAAGAAGATGAACAGTCGAGTTACTGATGCAATTGTTTACTTGCGTCACTTTTTTGATTTTATTTTATTTTTGGGTCGGAGACTTTGCATCAGTAAGAATCTAACATTATGTCAACTTTGGGGGATATTCGAGGTAGCAAACGAATGTTATACTTTTGATGTTTCTTTTGGTGGCTAAATATGCTGTTGTATTTTACTTGTGTCAACATGGAGATAAAGACGGATAGAAAGTTGCAGATCCGCGTTGGTCGCTTTCAAAATACGCAGAATTTTGCGGTGTTTGTCATGGGCCGGCTGTTGAGGCTAAGCCTTTTCACCCGGATCTTCGTAGAGACTTTGGGAGAAGGCTTTCTAGTACCTTTTGTGGATAATTACACAAGGAGAGCTTTCTTTATATAGCAGAGGGCTTTATATTCAACCATCTTTGTTAGATCTGAAGGCTCATAATGCATATACCATCTCCCTATCGATATTAACAGGAGCTTTTTAGAAACTACGGACAATTATAGTATCGTCTGTCCTTGGGAATATTTTAGAAAAAACATAATAGGAAATCCTAGATAAACCCTAGAGGACTCAGACACAGCAAGTTTTGGGGGATCTTCTCGTCCAGATAATTGATCGGTTGGGGCGCGAAAACCTCGACCTGTCATTCTCCCCCACCCATTCGAGCGCTGTCCTCGATGCTCTTTGCTTGGGGTTGATCTTTTCAGCATTTGTTTTCTTTTGGCCGTTCGCCTCTTTCTCCCAAGTTGATGGCTTCTTTTGATTTTTGTTCTTTCATCCACGAGAGCGCTTCCTCTTCTGCTTCGGGACTTGAGGTTTGGTCGGTGTATTGACCACAGCGTGAGTCATTAACGACTCGTTCTTTGTTTTGGCCACTTCAATGTCTTCCATTTTTGGTAACAGCACATGGATTGACATCATGTTTTGGAGTTGTATGGCCAGCTCCCACTCTTCTTTTGGCTATTCCAAGGGTCAAGACCTGTGCTTAGGCTCAATCAACATTAGAACTCTTAACTTGGCATCCATGAGTCGAATCGTGGAAATGCTTTTCAACTCTTTCACCTCAGTGCGCATGGTCACCACCGTCGGGCATTCACAATTAGTTATGATGATCGACTTGGTTCTCAAGTCAACTATCGCTTCGGCTCTATCAAAGAAGTCCATGCCTAGAATTAGGTGTCAAGCGGAATTACCTCGAAGTCAAGTCTATATGTCCATTTGCCAACTTGAATCATGATGCCTCGAACAACTCCGGTAGCTAGTTTGTCATTTGTGTTGACTGTCTTGCACCAACGCTCGGATGGGTCTATATGAAGTCCCAACTACTTCGCCACTTTGTTCAAGAGAAACACGTTGGTCGCCCCATGTCCACTAAGGCCTGAAGAGTCTTTCTATATACCTTGACGTCCACGAAGTATAGAGTCTTCGCGCTCGGGGATGGTTTTGGAGGTGAACTAGTTCGCACACCGTTGATCTTCTGTATTGTACCGAGTCGCACTTCCCTTGATTCTTCTTTTGACTCCTCATTACTTTCTTTGGTAACAACGGAGTATAAAGTCTTTCCTTGGTTCTTCTTTGGACAAAGTTGCGTCCAATGGCCGCCTTTACAAATTCCGCATGGCTATGATTGAGGATGTTTGAACCTGTCCTCCTGGTTAATGTAGTTGTTTTGGGATATGCTTCCCTGATATTGGTAGGAAGGTTTGGATGATCCTTCCCCTCAGTTCCTTTAATGTTTACCATGGTCTTTTCTACCACGGTGGGAATCACCTGCATTATCCCTGCGATCCATGCTCCGATCTGATTTCCACTCATTGCCTGGCTTGGACAAATCAGCCTTGCTAAAGTCGATCAATGATTTAATCACAAAGATCGCCTTTGTTATGCTTCGAACATCTCGTCGCTTGAGCTTGAGCTACGCCCACGATTTCAATCCATCCATAAACGCTCTAAGAGCCTCCTCCTCAGCAAGATTGGGGATTTAGAGTTTGAGCTCGGTGAACTCCTTCAAGCACTCTCGGATCATGCCTTTTTGTTCAAGGTGATGGAGTTTGCTACTAGCTTTTTGTGGAGCATTCTCGGGATAGAAGTGATTCCGAAGTTCTTGGACAAACTCGTCCCACGTTTCTATGTAGTCGGATGCACCTTTCCTCGCTTCATCGAGCATAAATCGCCACCACAACATGCCATTATCAGCGAGGTATAATGAAGCAGTCCGTACCTTGGCCATCTCGTCATGGATACCCATGGCTATGAAATACTGCTCCATGCTCCAGAGATAGTTGTCCACCTCTATAGCGGATCGTTCGCCTTTGAAGTCTTTTGATCTCGGCACGTCAATCTTCGGCACTATTTGAGTGGTGATTCCACCATTTGCAATGCTTGTTTTGCACAAGGCTAGCTCAGTCTTGAGACCTTGGATCTCCACATTCAGCGCTTCAATCTTGGCTTGGTTAGAGTTTTCATTTTCTTGGAGGTCCAACTTCAAGGCTTCGATTGACGCCTCAAGAGCTTCATCCTTCATTTGTAGCGGGTTATTACTCTGTTCATCACAAGGGAGAAGTTGTCGCGGATCATTCTGTTGACATTGGCGATCCGCTCCTTGACGTCATCAAGACCATCGACCAGCTCCATCATCGTGGCTCGCATCTTCGAGAACTTTTCGTTCTCATGTGGGGTTTTCTCCTTCCATGACGTTGACGTGATCCACTTTTGGGTTGGCCATATCCTCGACCAGGTTGATGCTCTTCGATCTCACGAACGGTCGTCTCTATATTGCTCTAATACCACCTGTCACGGGCTAGTTATTGAGGGTCAACTCGCTCGACAATTTGGGCGTCCTTTGGATTGTTGGAGAACCCAAGCTAAGCAATTTCACCCGAATCTTCGTAGAGATAGAGTTCTAGCGAGAGAGATTATGGGAGAAGGCAAGAAGAGCTCCTCTTTATATAGTAGAGAGTCTCAGATTACAACCGTTGATCTTTGTTAGATCTAAAAGCTCATAATGCATCTACTATCTCCCTAACCACCGACATTAATAGAAACTTTCTAGAAATTACAGAAAATTATCATATCGCCCGCTTCTAGGAATATTTTTTTAGAAAAAACATAGTAGAAAACTCTAGATAAACCTTAGGGGACCCAAACACCGCAAGTCTTGAGGGTCTTCTCGGTCAAATGATCGATCGGTTAGGGCGCTAAAACCTCGGCCCGTGTCACTTACATGTGTCTGTAGGGTGCATTTATTTTGTGAAAAAGAATTTCTAAAAGTGAGGATAACATAAATGCTAATTTGTTGACTTTGATATGCAAAGTCCTTGCCACCTTCACTTATTGTTGCGTGCTTTCGATTTTGTCTGTTTCTTTGTAATTGCCCATATCATAATTTCTATAAAGTTCACAAGAATCTCAGTAATAGCATCTATTCACACCTCTATCAAAGGCCCTAAAATCAACTTTTCCATACTCTCATTTCTCCATCTTTCGCCTCTTCTCTCTACCCCGTACTCTCTCTCTCTCTCTCTCTCTCTCTCTCTCTCTCTCTCTCTCTCTCTCTCTCTCTCTCTCTCTCTCTCTCTCTCTCTCTCTATGTGACTCCCCCGACTTCTCCCACGGTGGACTGCAACGACCATTTTTCCAATCTATCATAACTTACTCAACCCTGTCTAGGTAGCCCCTTGGCCAAAACCATTGATGCTCTTTTCAAGAATTTTATTAACAGGCAATCCAAAAATATTTGGTAAGCAATCGATTATAGAAATTTTATATTTTGTAATATATTGATGTCAGCGTAATATATACAATTAGTGTCTTGAATTATTTCAAATAAAGTACTCTTAATAAGTACCCTGTAACATTTGGTCGCAGAACTCTTTTTTTCATGCGATCTTAAGCATGTATATAATCTTGGTTACAGTGCCTCATCCCCAAATTTGAGCGTACAACGGCTTAAAATGTTAATGACTAACGAGCATAATCATTTGAGGAGTCAATGAGGCTTGATTTGCGGAAGAAAAATTCCCGCCTCTATATTCGCGTGAACTTGTGTTTTACTAGCTTTAGTAGATTTTGACCAAACCCTAGGAGAAAAAAATTCAAGTGAAAAGGCCTTCGTTTCTCTCCTTTTTTCTGGAATAATGATGCAAATAGTCGGTAAATTTTTATCTATCATGTAATGTGGTCCCTGGCATTTAGCTTAATGTTTAATATGATCACCGATCTTTTAATTTATTCAATGTGGTCCCTGACCTTTAGCTTAAGTTCGCGTCTTGACAGGGAAGGGACTTCATTATACCTTGCTACTAATGTGATTAGAATCTCCGCAACAACTTTTTTGACACGGTGTTCTCACTCGCATGCGGCCTTCACCATTGATTGGCTTTGTTCAATAGAGTCATATGGTCAACTGCCTTAGGTTGCATTTGACGACGATTCTAATCCAAAAATTCAATTTTGTTCATAGTTGATTTTTTTTATTTTGTTTCCTAGACTAGTTTTAGAAAATCAGAACGCGTTTGACAACCATACAAAATTTATATTCCCAAAACATAAATGCGTTTGGTAACGATACAAAATTTCTATTCCCAAGAATAATTTCTCTTCCCAATTTTTTTTCATTTAAGTCAAATAATTACGTAATGTCACTATAAAGTTAACCTATATAACATTACTAATAAAATGAATACAGATCATGAATAATTCATAATTGGTTTACTTATTTCATGGAGCATGAAGACATATGCAAGATCCTTAAGAAAAGACATAAGCTCAATAGACCATTTACAATTAAATTTTTGCAACGAATTTGCACTTAAATTAGCTTATGGAAGAAGTTTGAATAACCAATAGACTGCTCCATATAGTGCTAATCATGTAGAGACGGATTGAGCATAAGCTCAATGGTATTGCTCCATGAAGTTTGCACTGAAATTGCTTGCAACGATAAACATAAATATTGCAAAGTATTTTAAAAAATAAGATAACAAAAGTCGGAAACACAAAGTCATAGAATTGAACTATGAGGAGAGGTGTCAAATTGGGTGGGTCGAGTTTGGGTTAGGTTGAATACCCATATTTTAACATATTTTAACCCATTTTCATATAATATAAATCTAACGATCCATAGTCGATCCAACTTATACCCGACCTGAATTACGTAAACACTTTTATATTTAAGCAAATTATGAAATATTTATTTCCTATAATATGTTAAGAAAAATGATATTGTTAAAACGCAAATCCAACGATTTTTTAATTTTGTTAAAATTTATATATTTTTTTTAATTATTTAATTTGAATTCTCTTTTCTGATTTCTTTTCGTTTTTCTTCGGCGACAGGTAGCGGATGGGCATGGTTGATGATGTATGGCGGCAATGGAGCTGGTTGGTCGAGCGACGGGAATGGCGAATGAGCGAGGGAAGCTGACTGGTCGAGCGTTCTTTCTTGAGGCTTTGTTCTTATGCAAGTACTCTATTGATGAATTGATTGTCATAGAGATCAAGGACTTCCAAATCTAGCTTCAACAAACATTTTGGAAGTGCTTCGTTCAACCCATTTCCATGTAAGCCTAGAACTCTTAGTCGCTCCAAATGGCATAGAGAGTCTGGAATCTCACCATCTAGCTTGTTGTCTGCTAATGAAATTCATTCCAGATTTGCTTGTGACTTCCTCCAACATGGCGGAAGTCTCCCGGACACTTGATTCTTTGAGGGATTGGGAAAAGACAATTGGCCTAATTCGCATAATGAATTTGGAATGCGGTCACCGAGATCGTTTCTAGAGAGGGACACGTGCGTCAATAGCGGCATCGTTTCCTCAATAATGCTGGAAATGTTGGCTCTAAGTATATTATCCAGATCTACGACGTTAGAGAAAATGTCAAGTAGCCAATAGGGAGCTTCATATGAGATGCTAGCATTTTGCATGTGCGATATTGAAATGTTCTTTTGCGTTCGGAGGCAGGTTGGGAATTCTAGTCCCACCTTGCAACTAGACATGAAAATCCATTTCATTTGGAAAGGAGAGACCCAAGATGCCCTAACATCAATAACAAACTAGTTCGAATCAAAGGAAAATTCCATTAACAACATTGTCAATCTAGTGAGATTTGCAAAGTGAAGTTCGCCAACAAATCCATCTAATTGATTATTTGCAATGTCGATCACCTCTATATTGGATAGTCACCCGATACTTTTTGGAATGTTCCTGCTCAATTTGTTAGGAGAGAGGTGCAACTTTCTTAGAGATAATAGCCGACCCGAACTGGCAAGAATAGGATATGAAATCGAGTTCGATGTTAGATCAAGAAATTCGAGATCTTTGAAGTTCCCAAATTGATTGGTTAGTTGACCACTGAAATTGTTGAAGGAAACATCAATGGTCTTTAGGTTACTTTGTCCACAAACCAAAGCACCGTCTTTGGTGTTAGAAATCCTCCCCCTAAATTTGTTAGTGTTGGAGTTATGTATCAGTTCTGCTGCTAATGTTTATTCATTTTTTAGTCATTTTTGTTATTCAATCAAGTTGTTTGTTAGGTGGTTGGTTTGTTAGCTATTTTCTAAGAGGTGGAGCAACTCCATTTCTTTGCTAGCTATTTTCTAGGAAGTGGAAGATGTTTGTTTTGCACATTTGTGTCATTTCCAATAGTTAAGCTTATACTTGACAGTTTTGAGAATCATGAAGTTTTATGTTTTCTTCTCTCTCTCTCTCTCTCTATCTCTCTCTCTCTCTCTCTCTCTCTCTCTCTCTCTCTATATATATATATATATATGCAAACCTAAGTTTTTTTGTTGATAGAATTAGCTGATTATATCAGCATTAACAGCGGTATCAGAGCCCTATTATCTTAAGGGACTTGTGAGAGAGTGCTAATTCGAAGAAGAGCAAGAAAGATGGAACAAACTAGTGTACCTGTTGCCTCATTCTCAACTATCACAGCTCCAATCTTCAATGGAGACAACTACCAGGCATGGGCAGTGAAGATGAAAGCTTTCATGGAGGGTGTAGACCTATGGGAAGCTGTGGAAGAGGACTACAAGGTTACTGATCTACCCAACAACCCAACTATTAATCAAATCAGGAACCATAAAGAGAGGGTGACCCGAAAAGCAAAGGCAAAATATTGCTTGTTTTTTGCTATCTCCTCGACCATATTTACTAGAATCATGAAAAAGGATTTAGCACATTATATATAGAATTATTTGAAGGAAGAGTATGAAGGGGATGAGAGAGTGAAAGGGATGAAGGTGCTAAACTTGTTAGAAGAGTTTGAAAGGCAGTAGATGAAAGAGAGTGAGTCTGTGAAAGAGTTTGTTGATAGGCTAGTTGATATAGCCAATAAGATAAGGGTGCTAGGGACTGATATAGATGATAAAAGGCTAGTTCAGAAGATTTTGATTATAGTGCCTGAAAGGTTTGAAGCAACCATTGCTTCCTTTAAGAACACTAAGGACATTTTAACATCAACCTTGCTGAAATCCTAAGTGCTCTACAGGCTCAGGAGCAAAGGAGGCTTAAGAGGAAGAATGAGCCTATCGAAAGTGCCCTGCAAGCCAAGCTGAAGCTGAATACTGCAGAAAAGAGAAGATGATGGAACCAGAATAGAAAACATGGTGAGGCCAATCATAGTCATAGCCAAGGAGATTCAAGCAGTAGTGGACATAACAAGAAGTGGAATGCAGTTCCATGTAAGTATTGTGGGAAGAAAAACCACCCTCATTTCAAGTGTTGGAAGATTCCAGATGTGAAGTGCAGGAGGTGTCACAAGATGGGCCATGTTGAGACCATTTGTAGAGAGAAGCATCAACAACAGCAAGCTGAAGGTCAAATTGCAGTAGCCAGTGAAGTGGAGCTCCTGTTTATTGCCTCTTGCTTCATCTCAAATGCATCTAGAGATGGATGGCTTGTGGACTGTGGTTGCACCAACCATATGACAAGTAATGAAGGGCTATTCAGCAATCTAGACAAATTTGTGAAGTCTAAAGTCAGGATTGGCAATGGAGAGTGCATAAAAGTATAAGGTAAAGGTGATGTAGTGCTTGAACGTCCTGGTGGTACTAAGCTTATCACAGAGGTTATATTTATGCCAAAGATAGATCAGAACCTACTGAGTGTGGGTCAGTAGTAGAGAAGGGGTTAAAGGTTGTGTTTGAGAAAAGTGAATGTGCCATAGGAAATGAGAATGGTCACATCCTTTTTAGGATTCCTATGAAGAACAAGTGTTTTACATTTGATCCAATTGATGAGAATCATGAAGCTATGAAGAGCATACAAGATGAGGAGGAGTTATGGCATAGAAGACTGGGTCATTTTCATAGCAATGGGCCGCAATACTTGCAGCAAAAAGAAATGGCAGTGGGTTTGCTTATGTTGCAGAAGAAAGTAACTGGTTGTGAAGCATGTTTGCAAGGCAAGCAAGTGAGGATTCCTTTCAAAAGATCAAATTGGAGTGCCAGTGAGAAGTTGCAGCTAATTCACACTGATGGGTGTGGTCCAATGCAAGAGGAATCACTGAATGGCAGCAAATACCTCATCACTTTCATAGATTACTGCACTAGAATGTACTGGGTGTACTTCATGAAGACCAATGCTGAAGTTGATGAGATTTTTTTGAGGTTCAAAAGAGAAGTAGAGAAGGAGTGTGGCTGTAATATCAAGGCAATTAGGTCAGACAATGGAGGAGAATACACCTTAGGCAGATTCAAGGCTATATATGATGATGTAGGGATCAAGCACCAGCTCACTGTGCCATACACTCCACAGCAAAATGGAGTGAGTGAAAGGAAGAACAGAAGTATCATGGAGATGACTAGATGCATGTTACACGAGAAAGAACTCCCTAAGAAGTTCTAGGCTAAGGCTGCCAACACTGCAGTCTTCCTTTTGAACAGACTACCCAATAAAGCTCTCAACAAGCAGACACCATTTGAAGTATGGTATGGATATAAGCCTAAGGTAAGTAAACTGAAAGTGTTTGATTGCATTGGCTATTCATTGGTTCCTTCTGTTAAGAAAGATAAACTTGATCAAAGAGGAGAAGCATGTATCTTTGTGGGAGTATAGCTTGCAATCTAAGGCTTATAGAGTTTATTATCCTGCTAGCAACAAGGTTGTGGTATGTAGAGATGGGAGCTTTATGGAAGATAAGAAGTGGGATTGTTCTGTGGAAGGAAGCAAGGCTGAAGAGAATGTAGTATATCAGGATAATGAGCCATTGCAAGTTGAACCAAATGAAGCGGAGGTCGAGGATCTGGTTGATCATGCTCCTGCGAGGGGCATTAGGTCTCTTGCTGAGATCTGTGAGAGATGCAATACAACTATGCTTGAACCAGCTAGCTATGAGGAAGCAAGTGAAGATGTGAAATTGTGTACTGCAATGGAAGAAGAAATCAGAAGATTGAGAAAAATCAGACATGGGATCTGGTTAAGAGGCCTAGAAGCAAAAAGATGATTGGAATGAAGTGGGTATTCAAGACAAAGTTGAATCCTGATGGCTTAGTGCATAAGCACAAAGCAAGACTTGTTGTCAAAGGTTATGCGTAGGTATGGGAGGTAGACTACCTTTGCTCCAGTGGCAAGGTTGGATACCATAAGGATGCTGCTAGCAGTTGCTGCACAAAAGAGCTGATAGGTATTTCAGCTGGATGTGAAATCAACTTTCCTGAATGGAGAGCTAGTGGAGGAGATACATGTTGAGCAGCTTGACAGCTTTGTAATGAGAGACAAGGAAGATCATTTGTATAAGTTGGGGAAAGTTTTATATGGCTTGAAGTAGGCTCCAAGAGCTTGGTATAATAAAATTGATAAGGATATACAGGAACTTGGGTTTAAAAGAAGTTTGAGTGAATTGACTCTCCATGTGAAGAAGGGTGTGAAAGGTGTAGCGATTGCCTCTCTTTGTGTTAATGATCTCTTGGTTACTGGTGACTGTGAGGAACAAATTGCAGAACTAGAGAGAGGGCTGATGAAGCAGTTTGAAATAACTGATCTTGGACTAATGTCTTTTTTTCTGGGAATAGAGGTGCAGCAAAGGAAAGGTGAGGTATTCATCTATCAAAGGAAATACCTAAGAGAGATTTTAAAGAGGTTTGAGATGAAGGAATGCAGAAGTGTGAGCACTTCCTATGAATCTAAAGGAGAAGCTGCAAAAGACTGAAGGAGCTGAGCCTGCTGATGAAGGATTATATAGGAGTTTAGTCGGTTGCTTAACATATCTAACTGCAACAAGACCAAATATCTTGTATGTAGTAGGTGTGCTTTCAAGATTCCTAAGTTGTGCCAGTGAAGAGCACTTGGTAGCTGCAAAAAGAGGGATTAGATACCTGAAAGGCACTCAGCCATTTGGAGTCAAGTTCACTAAAGTGAACAATTGCAGGTTTTAGGGCTTTACTGATGGTGATTGGGCTGGTTCAGTCGAGGATATGAGGAGTACGACTGGGTTTTGCTTTACTTTGGGATCTGGATGTTTCACCTGGAGCTCAAAGAAACAAGAAGTAGCTGCTCAGTCCACTATAGAAGCTGAGTTTCTAACAGCTACAGCGGCGGCCAATCATGCAATATGGCTGAGAAAGCTAATGCAGGATCTGGAGATGGAAGTTGAAAGACCAACTGAGATACTTGTGGACAACCAAGCTGCATTAGCCATATCTCAAAACCCTGTCTTCCATGGGAGAACCAAACATTTCAAGATCAAGTTTTACTATCCGAGGGAAGTGCAACAAGAAGGTGAAGTTAAGCTAGTCTATTGCAGATCAGAAGATTAGCTTGCAGACACGTTCACAAAGCCACTTCAAGCTAGAAGATTTGAGCTGTTAAGGGAGAAAATAGGAGTTTGTAACAGAAACTGATCCAAGGAGGAGTTTGTTGGAGTTATGTATTAGTTCTACTACTAATGTTCAGTCATTTTTTAGTTATTTTTGTTATTCAATCAAGTTGTTTGTTAGGTGGTTGGTTTGTTAGCTATTTTCTAGGAGGTAGAGCAACTTTGTTTCCTTGCTAGCTATTTTCTAGGAAGTGGAAGATGTTTGTTTTGCACGTTTGTGTCAGTTTCCAATAGTTAAGCTTGTACTTGACATTTTTGAGAATCATGAAATTTTATGTTTTCTTCATCCCCTCTGTGTGTGTATGTGTGTGTGTACGCAAACCTAAGTTTTTTTTGGTTGATAGAATTAGTTGATTATATCACATTAACAGTTAGAACGTAAGCTCAGTACTTGCAGATTGTAGAATATAATGTTTTTCAACAGGTGACCTTCTGTACTATTCTTAAAGACATCAAGGAATCTAAGCCACCTACTATTTTCAAGGATGACAATGGGGAATATGCTTGGAGATCATTATAGCTCAAATCAAGATGTTCGAGTTTGCTGAAGTTTTGAAACCAAGGAGGAATAGATGAATTGATGGTGTTTTGACTCAGATCAAGGAATCTAAGGGGAGTGGAATTGACATGCAGAGAGGCCGAAGAATCTTCCAAGCTACATCCCCTCAATTTCAAAGTTTCTAGGGAGGAAAGCATGTTGATAGGACTTAACCATTCTTTGCAGTCGAGAAGGGCGACACGAGATAGGTCCAAATACTTCAAGTTAGAAAATATCGATAGCCATCGGAGGTTTTCTATTTGTAAAGAAAGGGTGCTCCCACCAAGTCCACCTGCAACTAAGATCCAAGTACTGTAAGCCGGAAAGGTTGCTAAGTTGGTGAGGAATACCTCCATAGAAGCCTCCATGTGAGAGGTTGAGATACTCCCATTTCTGAAAAGAAGCTAACTTCGGGATTTTTTGGGTTGAGAAATCATTGAAGCTGCGGTCCAGATACTTCAGATGCTTCAATTCGTTTAGAGCAGGATGTATCTTACCTCCCAAACTGTACTTCTCTAAGCCATCTCAGGGATTATGAAGATCAAGCTTCGAGATGTGATCGGTCTTCTCGCTACATTCGACTCCTTTTTGCCTGTAACAACCCTTGCCAGTCCACGACCCCAGATGTCTCAAAGGATCGGTGAGGCCCTGCTTGAAATTCAGGAGAGCTTCCCTCTCAACGCCAATGCAGCTTGTATTTGTTAAGGCTTTGGAATGACTGAGTTCCAAGGCTTGAATAACAATAAGTGCACACAAGATCGTAGGCAAGAAGCTCATGTAGAAGTAGGACACCATTGTTATTTAAAGTATCTGTTTATGTAGGCCAAAAAACAAGAGGTTTCGTTTGTTTCTCGAAAAATAACTTTCAAGAAAATATTTTTTACATTTTCCAACTTTGGATTCAGAGAAAATAAGCTAGTCAAGGAAAATATTTTTCACCCATGGGAAAAACTCCATCAAAAGTGATAAAAATGTTTTCCTCTTTTTGAGAAGAGGAAAACATTTTCCCTCATCTTTGCTTCATCAACTCCTTTACATTCATTTTTTTATTAATTTAAAAGAAATTCCAAATTTCTTAATTTATTAACTTTTTAAAGGTTTTTTATTTTTTCTTTTCTTTTTTCCCCTTTTTCTTTCTCTGGCAATCAAGGCTAGTGAGTGTTGCCACCTGATTTTTAATCATCCATTCTCTTTTAAAATTAATAAAAAATCCATAAAAATTCATAAAATTGAAAAATCAACTTTGGGGACCTTGGCCAAACCTAGGGAACCAATTTTGACCAAAAAATGATTTTTCATATTTTTCTTATTTTTCGGTATTTTTTATTTATTTAATTTCGAAAATTAATAGAAAATCCATAAAAATTCATAAAACTGAAAAATCAACTTTGGAGACCTTGGCCAAGCCTAAGGAACCAATTTTGGCCAAAAAATAATTTTTCATATTTTTTGTATTTTTTAATATTTTTCTAAAATTAGGAGGATATTTGAAAATAAAATTGCGTTTGAGGCCACAAGAATATGTTAAAATAGTCTGTATTTCTCTTTTAATTTTCTCTTTGTTTTGGCCAAAGAAAATCTAAAAAATTAATCTGGAATTGAGAATTACTTTGTTGATCTCATTTTTAGGTTAATTCCAAAAATCATGAAAAATTCATTTTAATTCTGTAATCTTCGATTTTCGCATTTCTGAGTTGTGACATTGCCCTCTAATATCTGAAAATTTTATCTCAGCCCAACAGTGCTTGAATTTCTCAATCAATCTTGGCTTAAGCAAGTCATCCTTAGTGCACATCATCGATACATAGTTGGCTCCACCAAAAGAGATGCAATTTCGGAGAGGCTTCAGAAGTGTCTAAAAGACGCTTGGAATTGATATCATTGACATACGGATTTTCCAAACTCCTAATGGAATACTCTCCGACGAGCAAGGAGTATATGTTGCTGAATTAGTTGCTTCTAAGAACACAAAACTTGCAAAGGGGCAGTTTCGGACGTATGAAGATGAAGATGGGATGGATGATGTTTCCACTAAACAAATTGTCTAGAGAGAGAGCACTAGAAGACATTGTGAATGGCACCTTTCGGTGCTGATGGGGAGCAGAAGTGGAGGAGAAATAAAAAAGAATAGAGAAAGCGGGTGGAGAAGTGATCAAGATGACACTTTCGGTGATGGGTGATACCTTGTCATTCGATTCCAATACTTTTTGAAGAAAGAGTGGCTCTTCTTTTTCTGGCAAAGAGAACTTAGCTGAAGGGGTCGATGGGCATAACGACAAAGGCAGGTTTCAGTCCTAACATCTTATGTACCATGTGCTTATTGATGGTTTTGGCAAGAGGGGTGGGTTCGAAAAGACATATAAAATGCCGAAAAAGAATGGTTCAAAGTGGACTGGAAGCTGATCTATTCACACAAAGTATACTCATGAATAAGCAGTGCAAGAAGACGAGAATTGAACATGCCCTAGCACTTCTAAGCGGGATGGTCAAACTTTTGTGCAACCTGATATATCCATATACACCATTTTCGTCTGAAAGGGCTAAAGCCCAGCACGCGCTTGCTTGACCTTTTGCTCACTAGTGCGGCTGCTATCTCGAGACAAGATTAGTAGATATTTGGCGTCCAATCAAAAGGGTCTGGCAACTATCTATTGCTGCTTTCGGTTGGCTGTTGGGAGAAATTTTTGACTGGTTGTTTTAGGCTGATTTTCAAGGTGAATTAGTACTCAGACTCGTCGTTGCAAAAGTGGCTTTAAAAGGGGCCTAGTAAAGAGGACACAAAAAAAAGGGAGGAGAAGAGAGGGAGGTTTGGAGAAAAATGGTGGCTGTGACATGCTAAAGGGAGAAGACGACCCAAAATAACGGAGGGCAGGCAAGAGTTGCATGGATAGGCTCCAGGGACGCTCGGATAGACGGGGGGGTTCTTTTAAAAAAAATTCACTTGGCCTGCAGTTCACTGGATTTGAATTGGGGGGAGAAATCTTTCAGATGGAGGGTCAGTCCACGGCCGAGTAATGAAGCTTCCCTTGGAGGCATCCAGAAGAAAAAGATGAGCACAGTTAAGGGCGTGGCAGACTTAGTTCGAAGGATTTCAAGTGGACAAACTGGAGATTCCAGTACAGGTTTACCAGGCGAGAGTTTTCCACCGCCAGTGCCAAGAAGTCAGCTTTGGTGAGGCCAATCCCACTATCAATGACGAGCATCAGAAGCGTTACTAAGGAGCTCGCGGAGAAAGATCTCCTGGTAGCGGTAAAAGGTGTTGATGATCAGGCTAAGGAGCTGGTTGATCTCGGCTGAGAAGGCAAACGTCTCGGTCTCCGCCGTTGATGAACCCCTACTCACCTTGCTTGATCGCGAAGAGAGGAAGAAGAGACCACCATGCATGGGGGAGGTAGCAAGGGGGCCCCTCAGATTCGTGACCGACGACACCGGCCTCTACGGCGGCACGGATCAGGATCGTACATCATCTCTCACCGTCAACGAAGAGGAAGGGACTACTAGAGGGGATGCTTACTGAAGGCTTCTTCCAGGGCACCGTCCTTCTCCTGACGGGATATACTTCACTTGCTAGGCCAACCTGCCATCCAAGACGGTTATGGAGATTGATGCTCACGGGATGGCGTCGAATGCAACGAGACTAATGGTCACGTGGCATGTCTTGACATTAGCAACAGTTGCTTCTTTGCAGCCTTTGGAGAGCAACATCAAGAGCATATCTAGCTACCGGGAGTGAAGAATCTGGGCTTGGACGAAAAAGAGGAGATGATCTGATAATTTTCTCTTTTCGAAAGGGGCGTCCTCTTCAGAAGCTGCAGGTACCAGGAAGAGTCAGCATTGGCATGTACCCATCAAATAATCACTTGGCTACACGAGGTGGTAACTCCATAGTAGGAGACATACATGAAGAAAGTTTGCCATACTCTATATCCTTGCTTTATTTCAAGGCTGCAATGGAATTAAAACCACAACCATTTCCATGCGTTCATACGGAGGTGGAGACTTGGTTCGCAAAGGGGAGAGGCTTCGTCAGCTTTGATATCAGTCTCTTCGCATCTTCGACCTTCGAGAGCACGCGGGGCACCGTGCCGACCCACCAGGAGGAAGGGCCCCCGAGGTCGAGGAGGTCCGGAGGAAACATGTTAGAGGCAGTCATGGCTGGTCGTGAACGTACCGGCTTCGAGGAGGTCGTGTTGGACCTTCAGGAAGTCCGGTAATCGACTGAACCAACCATCATGCCATCATCGGGATTTTCCAGCAAGTTTAGAGGCGAGAGCAGAACTTAGCAACTTTGGGCGTACGAAAAGAAGCAGCTGCTCGAAGATGGAGAATCGGTGATTGTTGTGACCGCCCCAGGCGGATGCAGCAAGACCACTCTTTTCAAGAAATTGTGTCATGACGTGGACATTGAAGGATACGTGATTGCAACAGCAAATGGAGCAGTTCATTACCTGCAACAACTGCTCTACAAAGTAGGACAAAATCCTGTGTGGCTGGTGCGAGACGATATCTGGACCGAATCGCAACCCTTCCTTGAGAAGTTCGCCTCTAGAAAGATCAAAGAGTACAAGATGGTGGTGACATTAAGATATAAGCCTCCTACTTTTCCTCATGTGCACTACCTGAACCCACTGACTCATGGATAGTGAAAAGCTGTAAGGGATTGCTATTGGCTCTCACGGTCATCGCCAAGTCTCTCCGAGGAAAGGATATGTTCATTCTGACAAAGAAAGACCCGCTGAAGGCTGAGGTAAATACCGTGCTCGGTAAACTCTCTGCTCTTGAAAGTGAAGCCGCTTCGAGTTTTTTTTTAGTTTAGTTTCGAGAGATATTCCTGTTATCAAGAGTCGGGAACTCAAGTATAATCCAGAGAGCACATTTCACAGCTTCATATTGCCTGAGATTGTTGATGTGGGAAGTCACATCTTTGTCTTTGGGTTGGCACTTCAAGATTCGAAGGGAGAGTATGAGATTTACGGCTCAGCGAACTCTTGGCTCCGTCCTGGGACTGTGCCATCAAATATCAAGTTCCCATTATCACTGAACTTCAGGGGGCTTCTCAACTGAGTGAGGGATGGATGCTTAACTCCTAAACTAAAACGAGGACGACGGCGATACGGGTACTCAAGCAGCATGGCGGTGACTCATCCGCATAGCGACGGCGGTCCGAGTGACGTGTAGCCGCGCCGACGATGGCAACAGCTCACAGGCAACTAGGGCCGGCAGATGTGGCATGTAGGTTCATGAGGCAGAAGAAACAGGGCAGGAAGCTCGTTGCGCAAGGAGGCCAGGAGAGTACGTTGGACGATTTATCGCTCTCTGCTGGTTCTCTCTTGGAGGAGACGAAAATCTGAATTACCCCACCCCTCCTCCGATCACTCGGGGATATCTCTCAGCTGCCACAGCGCAATTCCTGGTTCCCAAGGGATTCTGATGTTTCGTCCGATCTTCGTGGGAATCTGAAGCTACTGTCGTCGGCTGCCCTGCTCGGCCCTCGGCGATCTGCTTGGATTTTGGCGGTTGCCTTCCAGCCTATCTCGCTGAGGTTCACCGATCAAAGATTTGGAATTGATTAGTTAGATCAATTAAATGGGGACTGAAAATCTAGGTCGTCCAGCTTTCATTAGCAAGCCCACTTCGCCTTTTATGCCTTCATCTCCTGCTGCAACCCCTGTTCATCGATAAATCCAATGGGTGGATTAGGGGCCTCAACTTTTAGACCAACTTCAGCTGCTCCTCCTCAGGCTCTACCTCGATCAGCTTTTGTTCCTATAGCTGGTTCAGAAAGATTCAGTTTCCAGCCCCCCTCCACAACCTACATATAGTGATCCATCAGTACCATCTCCACTAACTTCATATGCCCCTCCCACTTCTTGAGCTTTCCAACGTTTTAGTTCACCATAGTTCCCCAGCAATTTGGTCACACTACGTCAGCGGTCCCCTTTAAACGTCCACGCACCGCCTGTGAATTTGAGGCACTCTTTCTCTGCTGAAAGGATTTACCTTGCATGGGCTAGACCTCTAATCTCTCAAACAACTTCCGTAAAACTTAACAGTTCTAGAGCTTGATCGCACTCGAGTGAAAAAGATACAGCTCGACGGGCTTATTCAGTTGGGAATGTTGACTATCAGGAGGTGTGAACTCGTCGAAAGATTCTCGATCCCATCGAGTTTAGGAAAATTGAAGGAAACCCAGAGAAGTTGGTTAATCTGTTGGAGGAGGCACGACACAGCGAGCTACAAGCTCCCGAGTTGGCTGATGACGGGAGGAGAGTATCCTTTGTCTCTAGCTCCCTAAAGATGCTTCAAGTATTTTGGCTATCGAGGTGCCCAGAGTTACAGGGGATTCACTTTGCTTCTGTGTTCAAACCACTAGGGAGTCTTCTCTACCAAAAGGTGCACTGCATTTAAAAGGATAGGCGGTCTATCAAACTTGAAGAACTTGAGGTGCTTTGGCCTGGCAGGGTGCAAGAACCTGCAGGTCGTCGAAGGTATGCACGAACTACAACATCTGGAGCAGCTGAAAGTCTATAGTTGCAGACCCATGGAAAGGATCGCTGATGCATAAAAAAAAATATAGAAATAAAAATAAAATATCCAAGGAATGCCAGATACAGATGAGGTATCTCGGGGAGTTACTCAACACCAGTTTGGACGGTTCAAGCATCACTTGGGAGTCTTACACAGAGAAGATTCAGAATGCATCAACAATACAAGCGTCAGGCTCCGAAGTCCAAGCAACTTTCTACGATTACGAAGCGTGAACAGAGGAGAGAGAAGACTGGGCATTCGAAGGATGCGTTCTAGTGACGGCGCTGAGAGGCGAGCTTGGCGGCATGGAGAAGTGGAGCCCGACTGCGCGGCGAGCAGATCCCGGCGGTGCGGTTGCGCGTCATCTGGTTTGAAAGAAGCGTCGGGGAGGAACTCCTGAAGAGGAAGGAGATTGGGTCAATCAATTCGGACCGGTAAGTTTTCTCGTTGGCCTTTGCTCTGTTTTAATTTCATTTGGGTTGGATGATATGTGGGCTGGTCTTGGTGAATTACGAAATGGGTTTGTTTAAGTTTCGGAATATTAGAGCTTATCTGGGTCAATGAGGGCGTGTGGGCTGATTTTACTAAATTTCGAATTGGACCAGATTCGAACTCAAATCAAGTTGGGCTTTAGAATAAAGATTCGGACTTCTTGTTTTTTTTATTTAATCTTCATTTGGGCCTTAAGCCCTTTCTCATTTCACTGTTTTAGAACGGTTGGGATTAGAAGCCCAGCCTAGATTATCAATTTCGGAATAAATAAAATAAAGGATTAAAAAAATTGAAAATAATAAAATGATAATAATAAAAATAATAATAATAATAAATAATAAAAAAATAATAGAAAATCAGAAAATATTCTTAGAAAATTCTAAAAGAAAAAAAAATCTTCTAAAAATTCTAGAATTTTCACACAAAAAAATCCAAAAAAAATGAAAAAATCATAAAAATCATTAAAAAAATTTCTAAACAAAATCCCATAAAAATTTCAAAATTTCTAAAAAATCTTAAAAGTTAGGAAACGGGTCATTTCGACTGACCAATCCTATTTTTGATAAATGACCAATTCCTATCTTTCCAGAATGACGATTTTGCCCCTTATGGGTAAATTGTTTCAGAAAATTCTAAAAAATTCAGACAAATTCTCAGAAATTGTGGAAAATAAGGAATGACCACATTCAACTGGTTTAACCTATTTCCACTTCCCGATCCTTGAGAAATGATCATTTTACCCTTCTGGTCAGTTTGATCCAAAACTTCCCGAGTCATCCCAATGATTTTTCATGAAATTGGTACCGAAAGGGCGTTAGAGTAATCTAGCGTAACCAAGTCCCCGAACTCATTTTCTCTGGTTCGCAGAAATAAATTAGTTCTCCCACTAATTTATTTAGGTTTCTAATCGACCTACCAAGAACGATTAGTGGCGACTCCAAAACTCTAAAATCATTTGAAGAAAAATCAAAGTCGTGATTTGGTAGAGCTTGGGAGAGCTCAAGCTAGGTTAGTTAATTGAATTAATTAATCTGGTAATCCATTAACCTAAAAAATGAATTTTAGGTCGCGACAGTGAGCCTGAGCCTCATCGGCGTCGCTGGCTTGGGTAAGCGATTGTGGCTGGTTGCCAACCATCGCCGTGGCCGACGATCGGTAGGGAAAAAAATAAAATAAAAAATAAAAGGAAAAAAATGAAGATTAAAAAAATTAATTATAGTTTTAAAAATAAAATCATTAAAAAATTAATTTTTATATAATTTTTCTTAGGAAAATCAATTGTTTGCCAAATGACGAAAATTAGTTTTCAATTTATTTTAAGTCTCAGTCAAAATTCGAAAAATGTTGTCATTTTCCTGAAAAATGGCATCAAAAAATATTAATAAAAAAACGTCACATTTTTCACGAAATAAATGGAGCCTAAGGATGATATTATTTCCTTTTTTCTCGTTATACGGATCTCACTCTTTAGTCTCGAAAGAAGAAGAAGAAGAGGAGGACATTAACATCTTTTCAAAATACTTTTCTCCAACCGTTGGCACATAAAGCTACTAAAAAAAAATTCCAAGTCGTGCCTTGCAAGACCCGTCAAATGGTCAAGACATCAAATGCAACCAACAATAACTGTGTGGATCATGTCGGGAGCAACAAAGGTAGTGGGAATGCAAATGTACTAGGGGTGTGCAACCAAACCGGGTTTACCCCATACCCAGATCGGATCACCCAAAAAAACAAGGTCGGGAATCAGTTTCTATTCAAACCGGTTCAGGAATCGGTTCCAATTTTTGAGAACCGGTTAGAACTGGTCTGGGAACTGTGTCTAGGTAAAAACCCACTCAGATCAGTTTATAAAACCGATTTTACATGCTTTAAAAAAAAACTTAAGTGAAGTGACAAAGTCTTCGCTACAACCTTGCTTTACGCACTCGCAGCATACTCATATCTAGGGGTGTCGTCCAGTCTTCATCACAGCCTAAGTGAAGTGAATATATTTTCTGCACTGTTGGCTTTGTTTTCTTTTGGGAATGATTGAAAAATAGAGAAACTGGATAGGCTATGGAACCATTGGCTTTATTTTCTTTTGGGGATGATTGAAAAACAAAGAAAACGGGTAGACCTTGGAATCGGACCGAAAAACAGAGTCGGTTCCAAAACAAGTTTCAAAATAAATAGGGTAGGATCTCGGTTTCAAAAATTAGGAACCGGTTATAACAAGATTGGGTTTAGGGTCTAGGTCTGGACTCGGCCCACCCGGCCCATGCTCACCCCTAAAATGTACTATGTTAGTTTTACGCCGAGATGGATCTTGGCAAGGCTTGATTGATGTTCACGGAGAGGACATTAATCATTCCCTACTTATTTTGATTTGGCTATCATTATCGATCACTGCTGCAAAAGACTACCATATTACAGATGATTCCGTCCGAGCCAGGACCAGCCAATCACCGGAGTGTAACCAAAAGCATGAAGTCGCCCTGAGTGCATTCTTTTGTGTGGTCTTGGATAGGAGTAAACTAGAATCATTGGTTAAAAGGCTCGCAAAACAAGAATTCTTTGGCTAAAAGCTGTTGTAGTGAATGGAAGCCTTTATATGCCTCTCGAGGCAAAAGGATCTTCAAGTTGTGATCATTTGAGATGAGTCCATGAATAGTTTATGAGCTCTTTCTCCTTGTTAATGGAACTTGGGGGGCTAGGACATGCTATATGGGGGCATAAGCCATCTAAGTAAATATTGGCCAATGCTGAAAAAGATACTTGATAATTCGTCTGCTCCTTATATGCTCCAACAAATAGATCAAAACAATGCGTTCTAAATAGATCTGTCAAAATGAGTTATAAACTTATTTCTTAACCCATATAAGATAGGCTAAGTTTTTATATGGGTTAGTTGTATTGAATAAGTTCATCACAAAAGGGTGTAAACATGACGTGAGTGTTAAATGATAGTAAATGGGTCATCAATTGGTTTACAACTTACTTAGACTTAACCCACCTCTATGTTTTTATCATCATTTTTTCTTCCCCTCATGATGTCGTGCTCACTCTCCACGTATTCTCACCTCAGTTTAGTTATGAGTTTTCCTAAAATGTACCAAATATGAAAGTATTTTAGAAATATAATTCGGATCGCATATGGGTTTAGTCGAATATGTCTCACTAAATTTGTATTACAATAAATGGGTTATAAATAGATTAAATTGATTTATTTGGGTTGGATCATTTATGACTAGGCCTGACTTATCTGTTTGACGGTTTTACCCCTAAACAATTTCTCGTTAGTAGTAACGCTCACGATCTCATGATATTACCGAAGCAACATTTATATTAGTGGCCCAAAACAACTCGTTTTCATTATTCTATTAGACTCTCTTCTTCCATTTTACTCTGCTTGTTATGGCCCTTATGGGTATAGAATGAGCACACATCCAACATAATATTAACACATATGTTTCAAACATTAAAATTTTCTCTGTTCCAAGGGACAAGAATAACGAGTTCCTATTGTTCTCTAATGTGTGTGGGTTGGCGAATCTGATGACATGCCATTACAGCAAATTGGCTAGATACACAGACCACAAATTATAAAGAAAGACAATGAGATGTGCTTATGTGCTAGAATATCGGATGCCCTATACACCATGTTTATTCGAGTCATCAATTACGTGGGTGTCATGATGTCCAGTGGTCCATATGAACTCGGTTTATGTGATCTATTTCTCAAATGGTAAATTCTCTGAAAGAGGAGAGAAGTCATTTCTGTATTCACAATGGACAATAGTTCAGTGGGTCACATGACTTCTTGGTCAATTTGGTTTTTGGCTTATAAAGGTGGACATTCCACTATTCTACATTAAACACATCCAACTTGTGTTACAGGAGAAAAACTTTTTTTTTTTTTTGCCTATGACCAAATCAGAAGAAAGCGAAGAAAGTGGGAGAGTAAGGAGCACTTCTTTATTACTTGAAGTTCAATATCAAGCGGTTACCTACGGAGAATAGGAGAATTTCAAGCAAAAAAGGACAAGCATGGTGCAACATTCTCTTGAAGAACACTAAAGAGGCTGAGGCGCCACAAGAAAACAAACACACATGCACAAATCAACACTCCACCGAGAGGTTATCCCTTCAATTTCCTCATACTTGTAAATTTTAACCCCTTGTAATTTCCCTTCCATATATTTCCATTCCAATACGCTTTCATTTTCTCGCATTTTACATCTCATTGCACTTCGATTAGTCACTCCATTCAAGGCTTGGAAAAAGGGCCAAAAAAAATTCTAAACCTATTGTATTAATACCAATTTAGTTCATCCGGCTAATTTTTTCTGAAAATCGCTGATACGAACATCGGCTTTTACCAATTGTCCTACCAACCACCTGTGCTTTTAATTTTATTTTTTCATTGTAGTTGGCAAGAGTTGCGGCTGGCAATAGCCCTACCATAGGCTATTGGCGGCCGCGGGCAAGGGCCGCCAAGCCCTCCCTAGCGGCCGCGAGAAAGGCCCCTACCAAGGTCGCTAAATTCGGCAAGGGCAATCCTCACTTAAGCGAGGGTTTGATCCTTGAGACTTGGGCTAAAGCCACCCAAGAGGCCCTTGCAGACAGCCAGGCCTGTCGCGACCCTCCCGAGATTTCCGGATCCTGAGGGAGCTAATGGATTGTTGGGCCCATTGGATATCTAGACTTAGCTCGGGCCCTCCCAAGCCCATACCAAATCGCGTCAGGAAAAATTAAATCGAAGTCGACCTTGGTGCGTTCGGGTGACATGTGAATGGTGTACATGCCATCGGAGTCGCTACCAGTCATTTATTGGAGGGTTGATTGGAGACCCTATCAAACGATTGGGAGAGATCGCTCGATCTTACGAAAACCAAAAATCTAGATTTAGGGACTTGGTTACGTCAATATTGCTATCGACGCCCTTTCGGTACCTAAGTTGGGTGATTTCTTAGTCTAAGAGGTTTGTGAAGGTATTCTTTGGGTAAGATGAGTCCTAAAAGTCTAATAGGTTCATGCATATGGGAAAACTAACCTATCAATCACAATCATAAGGAAATAATTGCACAATCAGTGAATAAAAAAAAATATCAAGTCAAGTTAAGACAAATCAAAACGAGCCTAGAGGTGCCTCAGAGACCTAAGAGGAATGACAGCTAAGCCTTGGAATGATTAGGAAAATTTTGGGTCAGGTTAGTCAGAGGGGCAAAATGGTAATTTCCTAAGGCCGGGAGGTAAAAAATGTGAAAATGGGTTGAGTATAATTTTTCTTTAGTTTTCGAAATTTTTGGGAATTTTTGGGTATTTTTAACAAAATTTGAATTTTCCTGAATTTTTGAAATATTTTGAGGTTTCTATGATTTTTTTTAGGACTTTTCCATTTTTGGACATTTTTTAAGAAGTTTTGTGATTTTTTGGAATTTTCCCTATTTTTTGGATGTTTTCTATGTTTTCTGATTTTTTTTATTATTTTTCTAGAATTTTTCGAGATTTTTTGTGATTTTCTAGGGATTTTTCCTATTTTTAGATATTTTTTATATTCTCTGGAATTTTATTTTGATTCTAAAATTCTTCCAATCTTTACATTTTCTAACGAATTCTCTAATTTTTTCTGAGATTTCCATTAGTTTTTGTTTTTTTCTATGATCTTTTTATTTTCGGAATTTCCTAATTTTGACTTTTCTAAAATTTTCTAAAGTTTTATATTTTCCCGAGATTCCTCTAAAGGATTTTGATATATTTTTTGGATTTTTTTGAATTTTTTATTTTTTGGATTTTATTGCCCTCTAGCATGACATTTTATATTTTCTGAATTTTTCAATAATTTCTTTTGATTTTTTTATATCGTTTTATTAAAATTTTCCTTTTTTTCGATTTTTAAACATTTTTTTCGTTATTTTTATTCTCGGGACCAAAACGACGTGGTTCAAGTTTTTTTATTTTTTTTTATTTTTTGAGTTTCCTATTATTTTATTATTTTATTTAATTTTAATTCTTCGGATCGGGCCGGGTTGACCCGGCCTGACCAATCCGAGCCCTATTCAAAACCCTAAGACAAAAATGACGTAGTTTTAATGTTTCATTGATTTTCTATTTTAATTTTTTATTGATTTTCTGAATTTTTTTTATTTACCATTTAATATTATTTTCTGTTATACGGACCGGGCCGAATAGACCAGGCCCATTGACCTAAGCTCAGCCCAAAGCCTTCTAACAAAAACGACGTAGTTTTAGGAAACCTAATTTTTATTTTCGGATTTTCTGAATTTTTTATTTTATTTATTCTTTTCTAACCCAACTCTAATCCTACGGTCTTAAATTCTCCACGTAGCCTTAATCTGACCGTCCACCCTTTATAATAATTCTACGGTTAAGATCGCATCAAGGACCAAATCTCGACCATTCAAGTAATTTTTATTATTTGAAAGTAATTGGATAATTGGGATTAAAACTCTTTACTTTCGGAGCATTCAAGATCGTGACACGTGATCCATTTCTGACCGTCTGATCTCAATTTCATTGTCTAACCCTAGCTCAATGCCGGAGAAGACGACCAGAGACTTAGAATTCCGGCGGTCCTGCCGGGGTTCTCGCCAGCGAAGCTAAACCAAGCCTAAAGCATACCCGAAACCTATTGATTCCTAACCTAATCTAAACCTCATCATCCCTAAGCTAACCGGCATGAATTAGAGACGGCAAATGAACTAAAGATGGCTTATTCGAGGGTTGGCCGGAGCCAGTTCCGGCGACGATCCCAAACAAACAATTCATGTGTAAATCAGGCAAGCTAAGTTTTTAAACCATTCCATATGAGACCCAGAGAGCTTACGTGGTCGTCCACGCGGCTCGAGACGTCTCGAATAAGCTCAGAGAGGCCAAGGTCAACGAAGGGAGGTCGGGGGTTGACTCGAAGCAAACATGCAAGAATAACCAAAAAGAGACGGGCAGAGGCGGACAACAAACTTGAAAGAAGACTGGAAACCAAGAAATGCGCAGAAATATGACCCCTACGAAAGTCCGCCATTGACGGACCTTCGAAGGTTCGTTAATGGCACTTACGTTTTTCGAGCTTGAAATGACGAGGTAGACGGTTCTTCGTCTTCGTCTTGTCTTCGCGGTGCTTGTGAACTATATCTCAAAGCCTGATTCACTCCTAATCCTCTTAGACCCGCTTCCAAAACCTCGGCTTCGCTCCCCACCCAAAGCAGAGTTTTCCCCCTTTCCTTTATACTTGGGAATTTTCCAAATAGAAACCCCCACGATCTCTCTCTCGAGATTCCGCCAACAGAATGAAGATTTTCCCTTTGATCTGTGCCGAAAATCTTGGCAAATCGCCCTGTTTTTAACAAATTTCTCCCGATTTCAAATCATGGCACGTACAGGGCTTCCGAGGAAGACGATGAAGTTGATCGGGTCGGGTCGGGTCGGATCTGGTCCGACCCGACCGACCCAAGTCACGCATTTTATTGAAATTGACCCCAAAGTTTTCACTTTTTTCCAAAATTGACACCAGAATTGGGCTCAGGGGCATCAAATCTATTCGAAAATGGCATTTTCCCCAGAAATTATTCAATATTTGCGCAAAAACCCCAAATTTTCAATTTGACCCGAGAACCCATTTTGCAAAATTCAAAGTCTTAGGGTCCTTTTTTGCAAAAATTGTTGCCACCATTGGATTCAGAGGGTCAAAATCTAGGGGGTGACGTCTCCCTATTTTCAATTCAGTCCCTAGAAAATTTTTAATTTCATTTTTAGTGATTTTAGGGACTAATTTGAAAAATCAAAAATTGCATTTTGGTCCTTTTTAGCGAAATTGGGCGATTCTGAGGGCTTTTGGACTGGATTTTAATTTTTAAAAATAGAGGAGGATGACACGACTCTAAAAACATAAAAATGGAAAATTAAAAAGCTAAAATGGAATTTCTAGAATTATTTAAATATTCTAAAAAATGAAATTAACAAAGAAACCCTAGATTCCAGACTTAATTTTTCAAAATTTATTCATCCAAAATGAAGATAAAATTAAATTAAAAATATTGACTATTTTTTGGTAATTTTCTGACTTCAAATGCTATTTTTTATTATTTTTTCTAATTTCTGAAAATATTAAAAATGCAAAAAATAATAAAAATTATTTTTTATCCAAAATTGGTTCCCTACGCTTGGCTGAGGTCTCCAAAGTTGATTTTGCAATTTTCTCACTTTTTATTGATTTTTTATGAATTTTTAAAAATAAAATGTAGAAAAATACAAAAAATAAGGAATCATCGACTAGGTTTGAAGATGATTTGGGATGGACTGAAATGATTTGGGTCAAATTGACCAGAAGGGCAGAATGGTCATTTTAGAAGGTTCAGGAAGCCAAAAATGTGAAATTAGGTCAAACCAGTTGAATGTGGTTTTTTCCTAATTTCCACGATTTTTAGGGATTTCTCTGATTTTTTTTTAATTTTTCTATCATTTTTCCAGAATTTTTCAGGATTTCTAAGAATTTTCTAAGGATTTCCCTATTTTTTGGACATTTTTCAGGAATTTTTCCGAGGATTTTCCTATGATTTTCTGGGATTTTTCCTATTTTTTTAAAGTATTTTCTATATTTTCTGGAATTTTTATTTTTATTTTCTAACACTTTTCCTAATTTTTTTTAAATTTTTTTTTAGGATTTTCTAAGTCTTTCCAGGAGTTTTCCCTTTTTTAGAGTATTTTCTATATTTTTTTAACAATTTTTTTAAATTTTCCTAAAATTTCTATGATTTTTTATTGATTTTTTTTATTTTTATTTTCTAAATTATATTTTCTTATTTATTTTCCTATAATTCCCGAAAACTTTTTAAATTTTTACAAGATTTTCGGAATTTTTTGTATATTTTTTATTCTACTTTCCTATTATTTTTCCCACTTTATATTTTATTTTCCTATTTTTCCTATTTTTTATATTAATTTTTTATCATTTTTTCTTATTATTTATTATTTTTTTAATTCTATGGACTAAAACGACGCAGTTTTTATCTTTTCTAGTTTTTTTTAGTTTTTCGTTAGTTTTCTGATTTTTATTGTTTTTTTATTTTTATTATTGTTATTTGTTTTTAATTAGGTTATACGGACCGGGTCAGATGGACTCGGCCCACTACCCAAGTTTGGCCCGAAGCCTTCTAACTAAAACGACGTAGTTTTAGGAAACCTGATTTTTTTATTTTTAGATTTTCTGAATTTTTTTATTCTACTTTTCGTTCACTCTAAATCCGAAGGCCAATTTTTTCTTCCACGTGTCACGATCCTGACCACCCATTCTTCATACTAAACCTACGGGCGAGATCCAACCCTAGACTAATTCTTGGCCGTTGGATCTGATTTATCACCTAACCTTAATTCACTATCGGAGAAGATGACCGGAGCTTCTCCGGTCACAGGCGATTTCGCCGGAAAATGGCCGGCGACCTCCAAACATGGCTGAATCTTTGCCAAACGCCCACTACTTCGCTCGGAATACGACCTACCCCTTTCCTAACACACATTCCTACGATTTTGGGGTTACTAAACCTACCAAGAACACTCATTTCATCCTCGGCCGAACGTCGCTCCGGCGACAATTTGGAACTTGGCAAATATACATCAACAGGCTACACAAGTCAGACATGAAGCATCAACAGAGAGCAAGGAAACTTACCTGGCGCATGGAGTGGCTCAAACTCGCGAGGAACGAGCTCACGAAGTCAACTCAGGTCGGGATAGTTCAAGGGGTCAATCCAGAGGTTTATGCAGTAAAAATGAGAAACAGAGACATGGCCGAGACCGGCATGAGTATGGGAATGCTTCGGATGAAAAATCACAGAGAACGGTCGACGGAAACGGAAACCGCCATTGATGGAGCTCAGTGAGCCCTACCATGGTGCTCACCTGATTTTGCGACCAAATCTCGAACGGCGATGATCTAGATCTTCCTCACGGGGGCAGAAAACTTATGGGCGTGATCTCGGAGCTTGAAATCGTCTTGGGGATCAAGACCCACACTCTTCTCTCTCTCGGCCGAAACCTCTCCAAAAACAGAGCCCCCTCAAATTTTCCCCGGAATCCCTTTTAAACTCTTTTCGCGTACTAACACCCCCTACAATCTCTCTCCCCAAATCTTATCAACAGAACGAAGATTTTCCTTTGATTTTCCTCCCTGGAATCTCTGTAAACCCCCTGTTTTCAACAAACTCTATCCCCCTTTTGAAAACCAGTGAGCGCGGAGGAGGCTCGGAGAAGATGAAGGTAATCGAGTCGGGTCGGGTCGGATCTAGCCCGACCCGACCGACCCAATTACTTATTTTCTTCAAATCGACCCCAATTTTTTCATTTTTTTTCCAAAATTGGCACCATAACTGGGCTCAGGGGCATCAAATTTATTTGAAAATGACATTTTCCCCTGAAATTATTCAATATTTACACAAAAACCCCAATTTCTGGGTTTGACTCGAAAACCCATTTTGCAAAATCCAAAGCCTAGATGGCCTTCTTTGCAAAAATTGACGCCACCAATGGATTCAAGAGGTCAAAATCTAGGGGGTGACGTCGCCCTATTTTCAATTAAGTCCCTGGAAAATTTTTAATTGCATTTTTAGTGATTTTAGGAACTAATTTGAAAAATCAGAAATTGCATTTTGGTCCTTTTTAGCGAAATTAGACAATTCTGAGGGCTTTTGGACTGGATTTTAATTTTGAAAAATAGAGGAGGATGACACGACCCTAAAAATGTAAAAATGGAAAATTAAAAATCTAAAATGGAATTTCTATAATTATTTAAATAATCTAAAAATTGAAATTAACGAAGAAACTCTAGATTCCAGACTTTATTTTTCAAAATTTATTCATTAAAAATGAATATAAAATTAAATAAAAAAATATTGACTATTTTTTGGTGATTTTTTGACTTGAAATGCTATTTTTAATTAATTTTTTTTTATTATTTTCCTAATTTCTGAAAATATTAAAAATACAAAAAACAATAGGGAAAATTATTTTTTATTCAAATTTGGTTCCCTCGGCTTGGCTGAGGTCCCCAAAGTTGATTTTGCAATTTTCTCACTTTTTATTTATTTTTTATGAATTTTTGAAAATAAAATGCAGAAAAATACAAAAAATAAGGAAAATTATTTTTTGCTCAAAATTGGTTCCCTAGGCTAGGCTGAGGTCCCCAAAGTTGATTTTTCAATTTTCTCATTTTTTATTAATTTTTTATGAATTTTTGAAAATAAAATGCAGAAAAATACAAAAAATAAGGAAAATTATTTTTTGCTCAAAATTGGTTCCCTAGGCAAACCAAGGTCCCCAAAGTTGATTTTTTTTCAATTTTATGAATTTTTATGGATTTTCTAAAATAAAAAATAAAAACAAAAAATAAAAGATGGCTAAAAATCAAGTGTCAACAGTAACATAATCAATTGACAGATATTAAAGCCATGTATGCTCTTAATTGCTCAAAATTTGTGTTAAACCAAGCGACGTGTTGTAATTCCTGTAACACGTTGCTATACATTAAGTGAAGAGGAAATGATAAGGAATGGCAAAAAGCTGATAAAAATTGATTCTGATTTATGAGTGTCGCGACCCTCTAAAAAAATTTTAAATTTTAAAGGGGGTTAACGGATTATTAGGTTAATTAGATTTGACTAACCTAACGCGGACCCTCCCAAGCCCTACCGAATCGCAACTTTGGTTTTTGTTTAAATGATTTTAAAATTTGGAGTCGCCACTAATCGTTCTTGGTAGGTCGATTAGAAACCTAAATAAATTAGCGGGAGAACTAATTTATTCCTGCGAACCAGAGATTAGGAGCTCGGGGACTTGGTTACACTAGTTAATTAAAACTAATGCCCTTTCGGTACCTTAATTTCATGGATATCCTAATTCGGCAACTCAGGCTTGGTTTATTCCTAAGGCTATAGTAGGGTATTCTCTTTTGTGTTTTCACTTTTTAAATAGAATGCATGGATGGTATATATTTTTATTTGTTATATTTTTTAAGTGTTAAAGATTCCCTGAAGCCGAAAGAAGGAGTGTGTTAACGACTTCTGTACAGTATTACAACCTACTTATCTTTTGGGTCTGATGATTCAAAAATTAAATTATAGGAAGTACATGACAGTGAATAAACACCTCCAATGGGAGGCCTAGCATTGGCTTGGCTCTTCCCTTTGGGATTTAAGGTACAGGTATTTAAGTTGCGGATGGACTTTGTCCTCTCCATTCTGGGGTATGAATTCTTTAAAATAAAATACAACGAATTGATTCAACCATTTGAAATTTGTGCGCGCTTGAGGACTCCTCCAAGCCGATTTATGCTTCCATAGGGTTGACCATTGATATAAAGCTGCTGTAAGTAAAAACCCCCAATGGGAGGCTAAGCATTGGCTTGGCTCTTCCCTTTGGGATTTAAGGTACATGTATTTAAGTTGCAGGTATTTAACTACTGTAAGTAAAAACCTCCAATGGGAGGCTAAGCATTGGCTTGGCTCTTCCCTTTGAGATTTAAGGTACATGTATTTAAGTTGCAGGTATTTAACTACTGTAAGTAAAAACCTCCAATGGGAGGCTAAGCATTGGCTTGGCTCTTCCCTTTGGGATTTAAGGTACAGGTATTTAAGTTGCAGGTATTTAACTACTGTAATTAAAAACCTCCAATGGGAGGCTAAGCATTGGCTTGGCTCTTCCCTTTGGGATTTAAGGTATAGGTATTTAAGTTGCAGGTATTTAACTACTGTAAGTAAAAACCTCCAATGGGAGGCTAAGCATTGGCTTGGCTCTTCCCTTTGGGATTTAAGGTACATGTATTTAAGTTGCAGGTATTTAACTACTGTAAGTAAAAACCTCCAATGGGAGGCTAAGCATTGGCTTGGCTCCTCCCTTTGGGATTTATGGTGCAGGTATTTAAATTGCGGATGGACTTTGTCCTCTCCATTCTGGGGTATGAATTCTTTAAAATAAAATACAACGAATTGATTCAACCATTTGAAATTTGTGCGCGCTTGAGGACTCCTCCAAGCCGATTTTATGCTTCCATAGGGTTGACCATTGATATAAAGCTGCGGCTTCCTGACATAAAATAGAGTGAAATGTCAGTATACAAAATATGTGCTAATCTGCACCTAAAACCAGAAGAGTGGAAAGAGTACTTATCTCCCATTTTTTTGGGAGGGATTTCTATAATTGATTTTCGCTCTCTATGTTCCCAATATAGAGAGTTTCTTTTGAATTAAGAGGGACTTTTAGTCACAGATCAGTTGAGAAATCGGTGGACAGCTTAGGAGCTTGTCTGGGCCGATTTTTGCATATCTACGAGATTTTTGCTGTTGACGTAGAGATATCCTTCTCCTGACATAAAATATGGAAAAAAAAAGAGGAGATGGAGAAAGTGTATACAATTTGTGCTAATTTGCAAGTAAAACCATAAACAAATGAATAAATAAAAACACTTAGCTCGAATTTGCTTGCTCGTTGACGAGGATGAACTCTTGATTTATATTGATCGATGAAGGAATTTGTGATGATAATCCCTAGCTTTGAACTCCCATCATCTTCAAAATTCTCTCTCTTTTGGTATTTTCTTTCTCTCAAATTTTTCTTCAATCTCCCAAAACTCTCTCAAACATCCAAAATTTTCTCTCCAAAAAAATCCTCCCAAACACTTCAAATTTTCTCTCCCAAGAATCCTTTTTCAAGCTCACTTCTTTCTCCTTTTATAACCTACTCATCTATCTCCCATTCTAATTTTTCCACTAACTCTATCTCCCATTCTAATTTCTCCACTAACTCTTCTTCATTTTCATCTTCCATTCTCAATCTCTATCTCACATTCTAATCTCTCCACTAACTCTTCTTCATCTTTATCTTCCCTTCTCCATATTTATCTCCCATTCTAATTTCTCCACTAACTCTTCTTAATCTCCATCTTCCCTTCTCTATTCTTATCTTCCATTCTAATTTCTCTACTAACTCTTCTTCATCTCCATCTTCCCTTCTCTATTCTTATCTTATTTTCTCCATCCATTCTTCTCCAACTTCTCTTCTTCATCTCCTCTTCTTCATCTTCCCTTCTCTATTCTAATTTATCCACTAACTTTTCTTTTTATTATTTGTAAAATAATCCTTCAAGAGTTAGGTATTTGCACTTTAGTCCTTGAATTTTAAGTATTTACAATTCAGTCCCTGAAAAAATATATTTCTTTAAGTCCAAATTTCCTCACAATTTTTGACACACCAAAATTTACCACATGTCAAATTTAAGCTCATTTCTTGTCGCTGAAAATAATGCATAATTTAATTAAAGCCCTTTTGCAAAATTAAGTCATTCTGGGTATAATTGGGCCAAGATGAAAATTTAAAATATTAGAAGACAATGTCACAACTCATAAAAAGTGAAAGTTAAAAATAAGTTGACTCAAATTAAATTTTTTTAGGCCCGATTCGAGATTATACTCGTGAAGGAACACGTGACTCGAATTGGATTTTTCTGAATTTGCGATGGCCAATATGAAAATAGATTTAAAATAAAAATATTAACTATCTTTGTGTATTTTTTGGCCTCAAATGTTATTTTTTCAAAATTTTCAAATATTTTTGTATTTTTTTTAAAAAAATTAAAATATATATAATATGAAAAATTATTTTTTGGTCAAAATTCGTTCCCTAGGCTTGGCTAAGGTTCCCAAAGTTGATTTTTCAATTTTATGAATTTTTATGGATTTTCTATTAATTTTTGAAAATAAATAAATAAAAAATACGTAAAAATACTGAAAATATGAAAAATCGTTTTTTGGTCAAAATTGGTTCCCTAGGCTTGGCTAAGGTCCCCAAAGTTGATTTTTCAATTTTATGAATTTTTATGGATTTTTTATTACTTTAGCAATAGAAAAAATGATTAAAGATCAGGTGTCAACAGCTGCCCCTCTTTGAAAGGAAGCTCGGTAGAGGTTCATTTCAAAGACGAGATGACACCTGGATTCTTATCGACTTAATACAAGGAAATAAAAAGAGTCGTGACATGATTGTTCCACTGAAAATGAAATGAGAACCTAAGGATTCGTTATATAAAAAAACTTTAGGGTGGTTGAACTTGAACCCGTATGGTGGATCAACCCATGGTAGATTCCTAATAAAAGGATTTTACTGATTAAAAATTGAATTAAAATTTGACCCGTATGGTGGGTCATACCATTTGACCCGTATAGTGGGTCGTACCATGGTAGATTCCTAATAAAAGGATTCTACTGATTAAATTTTGATTGAGATTTGACCCGTATGGTAGGTCACCCCATGGAGATACCTGTAAGAAGGACTTGGTGCCTGTAGAAAGGACTTGGTGTCTGTAAAAAGGACTTGTGCCTGTAAGAAGGACTTGATTTGCCTGTAAAAGGACTTAATTTGCCTGTAAGAAGGACTTGATTTGCCTGTAAGAAGGACTTACTTTGCCTGTAAGAAGGACTTTGTGCCTGTAAGAAGGACTTTGTGCCTGTAAGAAGGACTTGCGTTGCTTGTAAGAAGGACTTTGTTTGCCTGTAAGAAGGACTTTGTTTGCCTGTAAGAAGGACTTGATTTGCCTGTAAGAAGGACTTTATGCCTGTAAGAAGGACTTGATTTGCCTGTAAGAAGGACTTGATTTGCCTGTAAGAAGGACTTGGTGCCTGTAAGAAGGACTTGGTTTGCCTGTAAGAAGGACTTAGCTTGCCTGTAAGAAGGACTTGATTTGCCTATAAGAAGGACTTTGTGCCTGTAAGAAGGACTTGGTTTGCCTGTAAGAAGGACTTAGTTTGCCTGTAAGAAGGACTTGATTTGCCTGTAAGAAGGACTTTGTGCCTATAAGAAGGACTTTGTACCTATAAGAAGGACTTGATTTGCCTGTAAGAAGGACTTGTTTTGCCTGTAAGAAGGACTTTGTTTGCCTGTAAGAAGGACTTTATGCCTGTAAGAAGGACTTTATGCCTGTAAGAAGGACTTGGTTTGCCTGTAAGAAGGACTTTATGCCTGTAAGAAGGACTTGGTTTGCCTGTAAGAAGGACTTAGTTTGCCTGTAAGAAGGACTTTATGCCTGTAAGAAGGACTTGGTTTGCCTGTAAGAAAGACTTAGTTTGCCTGTAAGAAGGGCTTGGTGTACCTCAAAGGGTGCCATTCTGAAATCTGGGGAGACCAGGAATCCTGCAGAAGCTCAAACCCAAATTATATTCTCCTGTCGTTTTAGGAATAAACCAAAGAGGCAGAGATCAAAAGGTCTCGAACATTTCTGTCCTTGAGACAAATCATGCTTTATTGAAGAATGTGGATACCTGTATATACCGCAATGGATTCGAGTATCCCAACAACCGTCAGAATTCATTCTCTTGAAAGGTTCTGGTTGAAGATATACTTACCTGAGAATTTGGAAGAAATGCTTGGTGGCTTCTGGACAACCAGGCTTGTTCATTCAATAATCGCCGAATGAATTTCAAGACTTTGGAAGGTAACTCAAACACCGGGAATGTGTTGCCTGTCGGGCAATGTCAGAGCTAACATGTGCAAGCATTTTCATCAATGCGTTCATTGGTTCATACAAAATTGTTCAGCTAAGTTTGCCATGATTAAAGGCAGTCTATGTAATAACTCATGATGCAATCGATCAACATATAGATCATGTATTGCATTACCACTTCTGTTTAAGGAGGTTCTTATAGTATGAACACCTCGAATGTAATCTGAATGGGGGACTTCATTCCGAAATGGTTTTTTCTCACTCTGGAGAAAGGCTGTTTATCTGTAGATCAAAATGTTAGACCTGTGTGGAAATGGTTTGCCTTTCCTCATCCTGTCATGCCCCATTCTGCACATTTGATATCTCCTGTGCAGTTTATGCTCTAAGTTGGAGTTGGTAAGTTAAACACACGGAATAGTCATACATAATTCATGAACTGTGTAAGCACAATGCAGATGTGACAATTTTTTAGCATCACGTGTGTTTATATAATGTGCAAATATGGGCGAATTTAAATTGCCCCTGGTATGTGGGCGGACCGAACAAATTGGGAAGCCTACTCCTTATGTCGAGGGGTGGTTTGTCTCAAACTTTACCCCTGCGCGATGAAGCATATGGGCGAGGGAGCATTTTGGTTTGTTTAATGCCCCTGCAAGAAGCAGAGAAATTATTCTTGAAACCAAACGAGATAAGGAAGACATATTTGCTTTTTCGTTTCAGAGCTTGCGATCAATTTGCCCCATTTTTCACCAGAATAGATCTTGTCAGGTGATCATACTTTTCTTTTGGATTTGTCTCCTTCAACATGTTAAATGTTAGTATAAATATTTCCTGTGAAAAGAAAAGGAGACATGTCAACCAGTATTAAAAGGGATAAATTGGAAACGATACTGATTTACCCTTCATCTTGAATGCCTTGGACAAGTCTTTTACCAATTTTGCTGGATTGAGTTTTCTTCGACTTTTGTTGGATGCTTCACCATTAAGCCGAGAATGTAGCAAAATATTGACTTCGGTATTACTCGTCGAGTATTCCTGCTTGCAAAAAGAAATGCACAAAAAGTTGTTTCATTTATTTATAATACATACAACATTCCCCACCCTCGGGGATCGAACTCGGGATATTTCGGACCTACTGTCATCCCCCATACCATTCGGTCCATTGGACCATAGGTGTCCATGGGGCTATCCTTTCAAAGGTTAATCTTTGGGGATAAAGCAGCCTTGTTGTATCACCTTATGCCATGTTACGGTATTTCTCGAGGTAATTTGCAATCCCTGTTAAGAATGGAATAAGACAATTCAAGACTTGAGATGATTATGTGCACATTAGAACGATATAGAATTACCCATTTCTGAGATTGTTCGCGTCTTTCGCTTGTACTTTCCTCTGTCCGAAGCTGTCCATCCCGTGGTAATGCCCATGAGTCGATTTGCCCTCAAATTTTGTTCAACTTGTATTCGGATATGATTGCGTTCTCGGGTCGATTTGCAATTTCCTGAGAATAGAAGGGGCTTAATTTTAAAACTTGGAGCAACTGAGGGTAAATTGAAACGATACGGAGTTACCCTTCAGGTTTATCCAGATTTTTACTCGCCATCAATTCGTCGCGAGGTTGGTGAGGTGGCGGATTCGAGCATTTAATAGGGGGAAGTCGGATTATTACTCCTTGCTTTTACACATTCACAAAAGCAGAAAAACATATCACGCAAGGAAATAAAACACATTCACTCATTCAGGATCAGTTCTGCTTCCTCTACAGGCTCTCCCATGATCAGCTGGCTTCATCCCAAATTAGGTATGCATCGGCCATATAGAAGGTCTGGTGGTCACTGGCTGAACAAGTGCATCACAGTCCCGATGCTTTACCGATATCAAACTGGTTGATTATGGCGAAAAGATCATCGTCAATGTCCGCTTGGTGGTGATCTGTCCCTTCTTCCTCGGGAGGTATTGATACTGATCCAGTATCATTGGTCCTTTTGTACCCTGCTCCAACAGAACTCGATCCTGTTATAAATTGGTCTAACTCACCTCTTAAACGTGCATTTTCGATCCTCAGATCATACATTTCATCGAGGCTGAGGAGGAGGCTATTGCAGTTGGGGCAGGTGGCGGAGTCAAAAGTCTCTTTATACATCTTGTTTTCCGCTCGAAGGTTTTCATTTTCAACTCTTAGAAACTCGGCTTCGTTGTGCTCATGACGAGTCTTCATTCGGGTTCGTCTATTTTGAAACCAGAACTTGATTTGCGAAGGTTCAAGGCCTAGCTCTTGACTCAGTTCCATTTTTTGTTTGCCGTCTGGCATAGGGCACGTTCTGAAGAAAGCTTCAAGCTTTCGTACTTGCTCCTCAGTATGGCGACGGTAACGCTTCTTTTGACCTTTACCGTTGTTGTCATTGTCCTTACCGGGCTCTTGGACGTCGTCGGTGGAAGGGCCGGGCTCCATAGGCTCGATCCCAAATATGGCTTCGAACTCTTCCTCTCCCATATTCAGCAAGTAACGATAACTTTCAAGTGTGTTGGGTTGAGACATCTTCGATTTGGTTAACGATTTCTCAAAGTTTGATATCTCTTCTTGTATTTTCACTCTCTGGATTTTTCTGGGAGACTGCGTATGCTTTAAGAGTCTCTCTTTCGAGCACGAATGAGAATTATCGAAAAGATTCCTCCTTTAAAATTAGACGTGGGTTTAGCAACTGTATTGCCTCTCTCGAGTGTTCTGGCTTTCTCGATTTTCTTTTCATCGTATCTCTCGCCCAGCTCGTCTCCTTCCATCTTTCCGTGGAAGGGGGCCCCTTGTTGCTGTCTCCACCGTCAATTTGCTGGCGAGTTCTTCAATAAAGACGAGTCGTATCTCTTTTCTGCCGAAAATGTCTTTGTCTCCCACTCAGCTTATTTTTTATCCTTTCTTTTTCAAAGTAGTGGCGTCTCGTCCAACTTTTCCGTAGAGACGTCGGATTTGCTTGGCTCGAGATTGGAGACGAGTAGCGGAGGTGATACTGATAGGGAATGGTAGACAGGAAAATTTGGCCAGTAGAGACTTCCCCTACAAAAATGAAAGAGAATGCGGCAGTATATGTTCTTCATATTCTAGAAAAATTGGAACGATACTGTTTTACCCTTGTGTATACTTCCATTGAATTTGAATTGAGGAAGTTCCTTCATTTGGATTGGATTGAATTGTATGTCCCGAGTTGCCCTTCACTTTGAGCTTGCCACATATGTGCTTTGCTTAGTTGGGCCTTGTTTTCTTTCGGGTTGCCTTGGACCATCATCATTTTCCATGCCATTGGGTCCGTGGACCGGAGGGCTCCTTTAATTTGAAGGTTACCTTGAAGGCGAATGAGTCCTATCGCATTATATTGGGTCATTTCATTTTGCGACACTCTTGAGGCACTTTGCAATCCCCTGGGTGAGAATGGAACAACTCCAATTTAGCATTTTGCAACGATTGAGGGTAAATTGGAACGACACACAGTTACCCGTCTTCGAGCTCGCCTGGGCTTTTCACTTGAAATTTCCCTACGTGAGGCCATTCAACATTTCTCATTATGGCAGTCAGCGACGTTGCCACAAATTGATCCGCCCTAAATCTAGCATAAAAAGGGATTCATGCATTCGACGGGATAAATAAATTGCCCCATTGTCCTTGAATTAAATCGAGACACCTAGAAAGCTGGAAAATATCATACGCAGGGGAATTAAGCATGAAATGAAAGGTGCACTTATTCAAGGTCAGTTCTGCCTCTCCTGTGGCTCTTCGATAATCAGCTAGTCTCGTGTTCGTTCGGGTGTGGATAACCGATGTTTGAGAGTCCCTACTCACTGGCTCCTGATCGCGGCTTGGGACGTCTGTCAACCCTAAACTGGTTGACCAGGGCAGTAAGCTCATCATCTGGGTAATCTCTTGAACCTTCCAGCAACTGATGCTCGAATTGGGCATTGTTGTTGGCAAATGCTGGCGGTAGATTTCTCATTCTGTCCTCGCCATGAGCAATTTGACTTCTCATGCTGGAGCCTACATCATTACTCGAGAAAGTGTGGGGATCACCAACTGTCCTGCTGCCAAAAACTCCTTCCATTCGAGGATTAGAGAAGTGGAAGTGCTCAGGATAACTTCTTGTCTGATTCTCTTGCTGCGCAGGCGCGCTGATCATGGGATGAGTTCTAGCCACAGGTTGGTGCTCAAACCAAGGAATCTGAATACACTGCTCCTGCGGTCTATACTCTTGAAGAGCATTAGGGTGATTCTGGGGGATACTTTGATTAACGCCTGGGGGATTGATGGCATGGCTACTAGCTTGGTTGATGATGGGAAGTGGCTCGCCCCATGCTAACCTGGGGAACTTATGGTGGCGAGGAGACTCGACGTTCAGGCTTGGATCAGTCCTGCCTTGGTTTTCTTGATTCTGAGCTGCATTGTGTTCTCTCACCCTTTTTCTGTACTTCTGAAGATGACTCGAAACATTTGCTTTAGTGAGTCCCTCTACCTTCATAATTTCCAGTATATGTTGCGGCCGTGCCGAATCTATTCCTAGCTGCTGAACTGCATTAACAAACATACCATGCAGCTCGGGAGACCAACTCATCTTCTTTCTCCAGTTGCTTGAAACAAAATTGAAGGCTTGATGCTTGTTCTCATGGTCGTGCAATTGCTTCCTTACCACGTGCTGCCATATGTTTTGAAGCATCTGAACTCTAACTGGTTTCGTTACGACGTCTTGGGCCCCATTTAAGACAGCCTTCATTAGGGCTTGCTGATCATCGCTTGCCGATATTACGAGGACTGGCATGTTTAATTTAGAATTGATGACTTCCAAGAGAGTGAAAACATCCATGTCAATCCCTACCATGGCGGTGAGGACGATATCAAACGGGTCACTACTCCTCCTTAATATCTCTAAGGCCTCTGTCGCCTTTGCTTGAGCTACAACCTTATACCGGCATTTTCTTAATACGGTAACAAGGATTGACAGAGAGACTGGATTACCGTCAATGGCCATGACCAGTAGACCCTCAGGGTAAGGAACTTCATCAGCTTTGACCAGGGTTGAACATGCGCCCGTTCCCCTAATACTCGACATATTTCTGGATCTAGGACTGCCGATTCGAGACCGCCTCGGGATGTCTTCTCGGACTTGAGGGATCACGAGATCGTTGATGCCTTCTCGGAACAGGCTTTGAAAGCCGATGCTTTGATGGTGAAGGTTTTGAATTCCTCTCCCACGAGAACTCCTTCCTCTCTATCTTTCTCCTGCGAGTTCTTGCGAATGAACTCTGACTATCAAATGGGGACAAGTTCTCTCTCTGGCAATAGCAACGACTTCCCTCTTCACGGGCAGCGCTATTAGATTTTCCGAGGGAGAAAATCTGATATTCAGCTTTTGATCAAAGGGGAAATCCTTGTTTCTCGCTCAGTTTGTCTTCTTTTTTCTTTTCGTGATAGAGGGCCCCTGTCAAGATCTCCACCGTCGATTTACTGGCAGGTCCTCCAATGAAGACAAGTCGTATCTCCTTTTCGCTAACGTTTGCCGTGTCTTCCACTCAGCTCATCTTTCCGTCTTCTTTTTCAAAGTGGCGGTGTCTCGTCAAACTTTCTGCGGAGATTTCGGACTCGCTTAGCTCGCAGTCGCCATCTGATGGGAATTCGAGCCAACGAGGGTGGTGCCAATAGAGAATGGTAGATAAGAGAAATCTTGACTGGTTGATACCGTCACTATGAAATCAATATTTACTTCAAAGCAGATTACCATCTTCGCATTCCGCTCATCTGCCTCACCTCTCTCTCCCTTTCTTTCGTATTCTGCTTTCAAAAATGGCCAATTCTCCTAATCATACCTTATCCGCCGAAGTCCTAGCTGGGTGGGAGAGACTCTACAATTTTCTTGGTAGAGGTTACGCTCATATAGCCAAAAACTCTACCGTTGAGGCTGAAATCCTCGGTTTATTTAGGACCGTGGACGCTGCTTCTGTTGAGGGTACCCAACTAGGGAAGGAGTACCGGAACTTCTCGACCCTTTTCATCAATTTTCTGGCTGCCTATAACCGTGCTTATGAGACGGTCCTTGTGACCGCCGTCGTGAAAGCCCGTTACCGAGACCGGCACGAGCGTCTGGCAACAGTTACGTTTGTGGCTGATAATCACAAAAAGGCCCTCAAGTTTGCCAACGATCAGCTTTCGTGGCTGGTTCGTGAGAGGGGAAAGTTGGTGGACCGTCTGGCCTTGGTCCGAACTTACGCCGAACAGGAGCCAGGCAATATTGTGATGAGGTGTAAATGTGGTTGGCTGCAGGAGAGACTTGATGACATTACGGCAGACATTGCTTTCGAGAGGGCAGCGGTTCCGGACCTGGAGTTTGCCGTTGAGCATTACGAGGCCACTATGGCCCAGGTTAAAGAGAAGTGCGATCGCCTCTTCTTTAGGCTCGCGGAGCTTGATCCCGAGAGCGCCCGGTGCATCCAGAGCATCAACTGTTTGGAAAGTCAGTTGAGCTCTTTCGTAATGGTCATCAGGGCCCAGTTTGGCTTTACCTTTCCTCCCCAGTGAGTTGTTGTAATACTCTTTGATGAATGGAATGAAAGAAAAGCTTCACGTGTTTTGTTTTTTTTTTTTTTTAATTTTCCTGCTATCGTTTCTTCCGCATAGCATAACAGAACGATTTGAGGTACCGAAGATGTCGAGGCTTAATGTTCTTCTTGATGTTCTTGTTTAATTGCTCCAGACGATGATATCGAGAACATTGATGATGGGTTCGGCGGTGGCCCCCACTATCCATCTTGAGATCACGAACAATAACGCTATGACAACTCGATCAGTGCGCTGGTAGTAAATTCGGCCACCTGTTGTGTGCCCACTTTTATCCATATTTTGTTTCTTTCGGCGTCCACTTGCTCGTGTCGGTCGCCTGTAGCGTCGGGAGAAATTCCTGTGGGCCACGTTCATTAATAGAACCTCGGTCCTCTAAAGCCCTCCGCATGTTTCGGATAAGAGGAAATTTTAAGACCGGTCTCTGGTTGATTTGATCAGGTAAAGGTATTTGTTTCATGGGTTCTGATTATATAATCCATATTGTTTTTCAAAAGACGCGGAATCCTTTGCAATACATTAAATATGCCCCCATGTTTAATCAGTATAAATCCACCGTCATATCAGAATACACTGCCCATACAAGTTTACGGATTGACACAACTTTGTCTGTCAAAGATGGACAATGTTCGTTTGCCCCCCAGAATTAACGGTTGAAGCCTCGGTGTTTTTCGTCTTTTGGTATTTCTGAAGATGATTCTTGATATATTATTGAACTTAATTTTTACACCCGTCTGGGGTATCTAGGATCTCCCTGCAAAAGAAAAGGATATAATTAGTATGCGACACAAGAAATGTCGGTCCATGACTCCTATATTAGTCCAATTTGATTTTTTCTATTTTATAGAGAAATCAGAAGAAAGAAAAAAATTTCCTTAGGAAGAAATGGGTTAATTTCTGATACAGAATTTTTTTCAGATTTATTATTATTTTTTATTTTTTTAAAGGAATGTGACAAAGTCTCTTGACGTTTACTAAAATTTTTGAAGGAATTTCCTTTTTATCAAAATAAATTTTCAGAGGTAAATTTGTCGGGAAAATTTCATTTTTATTGAAGCAGGAAAGACATGACAGAAATTCTTTATTGGTTAACGAAATTCCCCCGAGACATTAGTCTAATTTTATTTAGAGAAACTTTTCTTAGAAAAACATGAGCGAATTTCTCGAAAAGAATTTTTGTTGCAAGTTTTTATAATTTGAAAGAATGTGATAAAATCACTTGATGTTTTTTTTAAAGGAATTTTTCTTTTTATCGAAATAAATTTTCAGAGGAAAATTTGTCGGGAAAATTTCATTTTTATTGGAGAGAAAAAAACATGACAAAAATCTCTTATTGGTCAATTAGTCTAATTTTATTTAGAGAAAATTTTCTTAGAAAAACATGAGCGAATTTCTCGAGAAGAATTTTCTTGCAAGTTTTTATAATTTGAAAAATGTGATAAAATCACTTGATGTCTACTAGAGTTTTTTTTTAAGGAATTTTTCTTTTTATTGAAATTTTCAGAGGAAAATTTTTTCAAGAAAATTTCATTTTTATTGAAGCAATAAAAATATGACAAAAATCCCTTATTGGTTAATAAAATTCCCATGAAGGGATTTTTTACATCATTTTTTCAAAAAAAAATTTTTAAAAGAAATGAGGGACAAATTTAATTTTTATTTTCTTTTAAAAAGAATGGTCGTAATATCAAGCTCAAAAACTGACTAACACCTGGCATGGACCGACCGAAAATAAATACAAGATAAAATTAGAGAACTTACTTTTACCTTGGAGAAATGCAAATCACATAGTCATGCGCATGACTCAAGTGAGGAGTGGACTCTAGAAAATAAAAGAAGGAGAGACAAGGTATGGACCTAAAAAGGCTCCCACTATCTGAATTGACAAACTTACCCTCCGCGCAATCAAATCACAATGGGAAGAATTGTCAATTCAGATAATGAGCGGAATAAAATATGGTCAACCCGAGCGCAATCGACGCAAGAGCTTTGCATATTCGATCCCTATATATGGTTTTCTAGGAAGAATTTCGCGACTTGGGTTTAGACGCTTGTGTGTGCAGGTGTCGTGATCCTCAGAGTATGCAAGACATGCATAACAATTGATATCAAAACAGCGCTTCTAAAAATGTGCGAAATTAAACAAATAAACCCAACACCGAGCCTGCAAAACAAAGGGGTTAGCCAAACACTCCGCCCCTTATAACTCCCATCCTGCAAAAACATATAACACCTATAGAATGAGTCCCAAACAATATCGCCAGAAGCGAGATATGCATGAAATTTTCATTGGCCTAAGTCCACTAAGACTTTTAAAATTTCGAAAAAATTTAAGTATTCCAATTGGTATCTTTTTTCGAAAATTTAAAAATCTCTGTCCCCAGTGGAGTCGCCAGTCTGTCGCGACCCTCTAAAAAAATATTTTTAAATTTTAAAGGGGTTAACGGATTATTAGGTTAATTAGATTTGACTAACCTAACGCGGACCCTCCCAAGCCCTACCGAATCGCAACTTTGGTTTTTGTTTAAATGATTTTAAAATTTGGAGTCGCCACTAATCGTTCTTGGTAGGTCGATTAGAAACCTAAATAAATTAGCGGGAGAACTAATTTATTCCTGCGAACCAGAGATTAGGAGCTCGGGGACTTGGTTACACTAGTTAATTAAAACTAATGCCCTTTCGGTACCTTAATTTCATGGATATCCTAATTCGGCAACTCAGGCTTGGTTTATTCCTAAGGCTATAGTAGGGTATTCTCTTTTGTGTTTTCACTTTTTAAATAGAATGCATGGATGGTATATATTTTTATTTGTTATATTTTTTAAGTGTTAAAGATTCCCTGAAGCCGAAAGAAGGAGTGTGTTAACGACTTCTGTACAGTATTACAACCTACTTATCTTTTGGGTCTGATGATTCAAAAATTAAATTATAGGAAGTACATGACAGTGAATAAACACCTCCAATGGGAGGCCTAGCATTGGCTTGGCTCTTCCCTTTGGGATTTAAGGTACAGGTATTTAAGTTGCGGATGGACTTTGTCCTCTCCATTCTGGGGTATGAATTCTTTAAAATAAAATACAACGAATTGATTCAACCATTTGAAATTTGTGCGCGCTTGAGGACTCCTCCAAGCCGATTTATGCTTCCATAGGGTTGACCATTGATATAAAGCTGCTGTAAGTCAAAACCCCCAATGGGAGGCTAAGCATTGGCTTGGCTCTTCCCTTTGGGATTTAAGGTACATGTATTTAAGTTGCAGGTATTTAACTACTGTAAGTAAAAACCTCCAATGGGAGGCTAAGCATTGGCTTGGCTCTTCCCTTTGGGATTTAAGGTACATGTATTTAAGTTGCAAGTATTTAACTACTGTAAGTAAAAACCTCCAATGGGAGGCTAAGCATTGGCTTGGCTCTTCCCTTTGGGATTTAAGGTATAGGTATTTAAGTTGCAGGTATTTAACTACTGTAAGTAAAAACCTCCAATGGGAGGCTAAGCATTGGCTTGGCTCTTCCCTTTGGGATTTAAGGTACAGGTATTTAAGTTGCAGGTATTTAACTACTGTAATTAAAAACCTCCAATAGGAGGCTAAGCATTGGCTTGGCTCTTCCCTTTGGGATTTAAGGTATAGGTATTTAAGTTGCAGGTATTTAACTACTGTAAGTAAAAACCTCCAATGGGAGGCTAAGCATTGACTTGGCTCTTCCCTTTGGGATTTAAGGTACATGTATTTAAGTTGCAGGTATTTAACTACTGTAAGTAAAAACCTCCAATGGGAGGCTAAGCATTGGCTTGGCTCCTCCCTTTGGGATTTATGGTGCAGGTATTTAAATTGCGGATGGACTTTGTCCTCTCCATTCTGGGGTATGAATTCTTTAAAATAAAATACAACGAATTGATTCAACCATTTGAAATTTGTGCGCGCTTGAGGACTCCTCCAAGCCGATTTTATGCTTCCATAGGGTTGACCATTGATATAAAGCTGCGGCTTCCTGACATAAAATAGAGTGAAATGTCAGTATACAAAATATGTGCTAATCTGCACCTAAAACCAGAAGAGTGGAAAGAGTACTTATCTCCCATTTTTTTGGGAGGGATTTCTATAATTGATTTTCGCACTCTATGTTCCCAATATAGAGAGTTTCTTTTAAATTAAGAGGGACTTTTAGTCACAGATCAGTTGAGAAATCGGTGGACAGCTTAGGAGCTTGTCTGGGCCGATTTTTGCATATCTACGAGATTTTTGCTGTTGACGTAGAGATATCCTTCTCCTGACATAAAATATGGAAAAATATTTTTTGCTCAAAATTAGTTCCCTAGGCTTACCAAGGTCCCCAAAGTTGATTTTTTTTCAATTTTATGAATTTTTATGGATTTTCTAAAATAAAAAATAAAAACAAAAAATAAAAGATGGCTAAAAATCAAGTGTCAACAGTAACATAATCAATTGACAGATATTAAAGCCATGTATGCTCTTAATTGCTCAAAATTTGTGTTAAACCAAGCGACGTGTTGTAATTCCTGTAACACGTTGCTATACATTAAGTGAAGAGGAAATGATAAGGAATGGCAAAAAGCTGATAAAAATTGATTCTGATTTATGAGTGTCGCGACCCTCTAAAAAAATTTTAAATTTTAAAGGGGGTTAACGGATTATTAGGTTAATTAGATTTGACTAACCTAACGCGGACCCTCCCAAGCCCTACCGAATCGCAACTTTGGTTTTTGTTTAAATGATTTTAAAATTTGGAGTCGCCACTAATCGTTCTTGGTAGGTCGATTAGAAACCTAAATAAATTAGCGGGAGAACTAATTTATTCCTGCGAACCAGAGATTAGGAGCTCGGGGACTTGGTTACACTAGTTAATTAAAACTAATGCCCTTTCGGTACCTTAATTTCATGGATATCCTAATTCGGCAACTCAGGCTTGGTTTATTCCTAAGGCTATAGTAGGGTATTCTCTTTTGTGTTTTCACTTTTTAAATAGAATGCATGGATGGTATATATTTTTATTTGTTATATTTTTTAAGTGTTAAAGATTCCCTGAAGCCGAAAGAAGGAGTGTGTTAACGACTTCTGTACAGTATTACAACCTACTTATCTTTTGGGTCTGATGATTCAAAAATTAAATTATAGGAAGTACATGACAGTGAATAAACACCTCCAATGGGAGGCCTAGCATTGGCTTGGCTCTTCCCTTTGGGATTTAAGGTACAGGTATTTAAGTTGCGGATGGACTTTGTCCTCTCCATTCTGGGGTATGAATTCTTTAAAATAAAATACAACGAATTGATTCAACCATTTGAAATTTGTGCGCGCTTGAGGACTCCTCCAAGCCGATTTATGCTTCCATAGGGTTGACCATTGATATAAAGCTGCTGTAAGTAAAAACCCCCAATGGGAGGCTAAGCATTGGCTTGGCTCTTCCCTTTGGGATTTAAGGTACATGTATTTAAGTTGCAGGTATTTAACTACTGTAAGTAAAAACCTCCAATGGGAGGCTAAGCATTGGCTTGGCTCTTCCCTTTGAGATTTAAGGTACATGTATTTAAGTTGCAGGTATTTAACTACTGTAAGTAAAAACCTCCAATGGGAGGCTAAGCATTGGCTTGGCTCTTCCCTTTGGGATTTAAGGTACAGGTATTTAAGTTGCAGGTATTTAACTACTGTAATTAAAAACCTCCAATGGGAGGCTAAGCATTGGCTTGGCTCTTCCCTTTGGGATTTAAGGTATAGGTATTTAAGTTGCAGGTATTTAACTACTGTAAGTAAAAACCTCCAATGGGAGGCTAAGCATTGGCTTGGCTCTTCCCTTTGGGATTTAAGGTACATGTATTTAAGTTGCAGGTATTTAACTACTGTAAGTAAAAACCTCCAATGGGAGGCTAAGCATTGGCTTGGCTCCTCCCTTTGGGATTTATGGTGCAGGTATTTAAATTGCGGATGGACTTTGTCCTCTCCATTCTGGGGTATGAATTCTTTAAAATAAAATACAACGAATTGATTCAACCATTTGAAATTTGTGCGCGCTTGAGGACTCCTCCAAGCCGATTTTATGCTTCCATAGGGTTGACCATTGATATAAAGCTGCGGCTTCCTGACATAAAATAGAGTGAAATGTCAGTATACAAAATATGTGCTAATCTGCACCTAAAACCAGAAGAGTGGAAAGAGTACTTATCTCCCATTTTTTTGGGAGGGATTTCTATAATTGATTTTCGCTCTCTATGTTCCCAATATAGAGAGTTTCTTTTGAATTAAGAGGGACTTTTAGTCACAGATCAGTTGAGAAATCGGTGGACAGCTTAGGAGCTTGTCTGGGCCGATTTTTGCATATCTACGAGATTTTTGCTGTTGACGTAGAGATATCCTTCTCCTGACATAAAATATGGAAAAAAAAAGAGGAGATGGAGAAAGTGTATACAATTTGTGCTAATTTGCAAGTAAAACCATAAACAAATGAATAAATAAAAACACTTAGCTCGAATTTGCTTGCTCGTTGACGAGGATGAACTCTTGATTTATATTGATCGATGAAGGAATTTGTGATGATAATCCCTAGCTTTGAACTCCCATCATCTTCAAAATTCTCTCTCTTTTGGTATTTTCTTTCTCTCAAATTTTTCTTCAATCTCCCAAAACTCTCTCAAACATCCAAAATTTTCTCTCCAAAAAAATTCTCCCAAACACTTCAAATTTTCTCTCCAAAGAATCCTTTTTCAAGCTCACTTCTTTCTCCTTTTATAACCTACTCATCTATCTCCCATTCTAATTTTTCCACTAACTCTATCTCCCATTCTAATTTCTCCACTAACTCTTCTTCATTTTCATCTTCCATTCTCAATCTCTATCTCACATTCTAATCTCTCCACTAACTCTTCTTCATCTTTATCTTCCCTTCTCCATATTTATCTCCCATTCTAATTTCTCCACTAACTCTTCTTAATCTCCATCTTCCCTTCTCTATTCTTATCTTCCATTCTAATTTCTCTACTAACTCTTCTTCATCTCCATCTTCCCTTCTCTATTCTTATCTTATTTTCTCCATCCATTCTTCTCCAACTTCTCTTCTTCATCTCCTCTTCTTCATCTTCCCTTCTCTATTCTAATTTATCCACTAACTTTTCTTTTTATTATTTGTAAAATAATCCTTCAAGAGTTAGGTATTTGCACTTTAGTCCTTGAATTTTAAGTATTTACAATTCAGTCCCTGAAAAAATATATTTCTTTAAGTCCAAATTTCCTCACAATTTTTGACACACCAAAATTTATCACATGTCAAATTTAAGCTCATTTCTTGTCGCTGAAAATAATGCATAATTTAATTAAAGCCCTTTTGCAAAATTAAGTCATTCTGGGTATAATTGGGCCAAGATGAAAATTTAAAATATTAGAAGACAATGTCACAACTCATAAAAAGTGAAAGTTAAAAATAAGTTGACTCAAATTAAATTTTTTTAGGCCCGATTCGAGATTATACTCGTGAAGGAACACGTGACTCGAATTGGATTTTTCTGAATTTACGATGGCCAATATGAAAATAGATTTAAAATAAAAATATTAACTATCTTTGTGTATTTTTTGGCCTCAAATGTTATTTTTTCAAAATTTTCAAATATTTTTGTATTTTTTTTAAAAAAATTAAAATATATATAATATGAAAAATTATTTTTTGGTCAAAATTCGTTCCCTAGGCTTGGCTAAGGTTCCCAAAGTTGATTTTTCAATTTTATGAATTTTTATGGATTTTCTATTAATTTTTGAAAATAAATAAATAAAAAATACGTAAAAATACTGAAAATATGAAAAATCGTTTTTTGGTCAAAATTGGTTCCCTAGGCTTGGCTAAGGTCCCCAAAGTTGATTTTTCAATTTTATGAATTTTTATGGATTTTTTATTACTTTAGCAATAGAAAAAATGATTAAAGATCAGGTGTCAACAATGAGACAAAACAATAAATGTTGTGATGAATGATGATTAACTTGTTAAATTGATACAATCGAATCCTTTCGTTAGCACTATCCGGTGGGTGTGTCCACACCTAAAATTGGCAACCAATTTTAGGTGTAGATGCACCCATCGGACGGGATCGATAATAAATATAACCAGGGTTTGCAGCTATCACTTGCGCGTGCATGGACTCTGTGGTAACAAATGTGACCTTGAGTCCATAATCAGCAGTACAATGTGAGAGTTTCGGGAGAGGAGTGGCACGACCTTGCGCTGGAAATGGAATAACCAAGACATATCTTAACTTTGCCATGGTTGACCTAGAACAAGGGACAGTTCCTTAGCACACCTTACATTAGCTAATTAAGTTCAGACTCCATTCTTATTGTTTTCCTTTTCTAGTTCTAGGTCTTCTTCATCTTCCTCCGGCCCCGACCACTGATCCTCACCACCTCTAGCTTCAGTCCAATGCCTTCGTGACCTAGATTTGAGGTCGCTGAATCCACTCGGTTCCGATTCACGTTGCAAAAGTGTGCTCTCACGTGAATCCTCCCAATTCCGATTCGATCAAATCTCCGCCACACACAATTTTGGATCTTTATCCCTGGAATCAAAGCTCCGAGAGGGGTTTCGAGATACGGCAGGTTTCTCGCAATGACGACATTGAGTTCGGCACCGAGATTGAGTTCCCCTGAGAGAGTTAGAGGAAGTACCGGCCCAAGCACATCGCATCTTCCATTGTTGTTGTACTTTAGATTGGGAGAAAGAAATTGAAAAACTTCTTGACATAATGGTTTATGTTGCCAGAAATCCTAAAATTTGCTTCAAAAGTGCACTTGAGTTCTAAAATTTTCAAAAAGTACAATTAAATCCCCAAAACATATCACAAAAGTGCAATCGAGTCTTAAAACTTTCAAAATGTGCAATTCAATCCTAAAACTTGCACGACGATACAATCGGATCCTAAAACTTTCAAAAAGTGCAATCAACAGAAGTATTTGATTTCACTAATGTGATAAGTTTTGGGACTTAATTGTGCCTTTTGAAATTTTAGCCACCAAAAGACATAGCAAAAGTATAAAATTTGTTTGCTACCTCGAATATACCCATAGTTGTGATGGAAAAAACAGTGATGCTAAGTTAAGTAAATAATGACATGAGTGACTCACCTATTCATCCTCTTCAGCATAAGCATGTGGGAAGCTCGACCATATATGGGACCAAGTCTTGTGCCCTGTTAATCAGCTCCTTCACAACTGAGGCCGCTTCTCCCACGCTTACTCGAACTTTATCTCTACTATCTCGAATGGACATATTTACATCTGAATCGACAATAATTGCAAAGGGCACGCCAAGCTCATCGGCTATAGCATATTTCTTTCCTATGTTCTTGCCTATAACATAGCCAGGGCACGTAGCAGGTGATCATCCAATGTAACTTTAGTGCTTTCGCCAAAGATAAAAAGATAAAACTCAATCCAAACATACAGCTCCAAAACAAAACAAGTTCTCAGATATGATTCTTGTGTATCACTCAGATCTGCAAACCTAACAAGTACCTTAGAAATTTCCACAAATCATAGGTCAAATTTTAATAAGGAAAGAAAGAGAAGATGTCAATTCATTTGGAGCTGATACCATCATTAGGATAAAAGAACTCGATCTTAGAAAAATAGGCATTCAAACCCCTTAAGAAAATTCCCCCCTTACATTGTGAATAGGACAAAAACCAGCGCAATCAAATATTGTATTGGAAAAGTACCTGCGATGAAATTCCTTTGAGAAACACCAGCATCTATCAATGATCTGCTAATAAGTTGAACTGACTCATTCACTGACTTCTTTTTCATTGGGAAAACTGCACATCGATAGGTGCTACGAGTGGAGGGAAGCGGAACACTATTGCTTGTTCATCCCCCGCTTTGCTGAGCCTCATATAGAAAGAATGCTCAAAAAGGCAGTGTATTATGCATTCAATGCCGAAAGACGGTTCAATAACAGACGGTCTAAAAACCCTCCCCCTTTCCCTCATCCCCTTCACAGAAATATCAACCATGTTATCCTTGATTGTTACTGTTTTCCCCTATGTGTGTACAAGAAATGCAGCCTCTCCTTCGTATGCTAAAGCATCCTTCGTCAGCAAAGCTTCCTCTTTACTCATTGCCAAAAGAGATTCGACCATCATTTTTTATTTCCCTCAAAGGCATGACCTAGTTCCTTCTCGTTTGGGGCAATTGCCAGTTCCTGCATTGATACTTCAATTAGTTAAACATGATAATAAACTCCAGCATTCACAAATAAAGGGTAGAAACCTGCTCCATGTAGTCCAAGAATAGCTAGCAAAATTAACTAGCTTGAAGAATTACCGTCGCTGCTATGGTTTCAGTAAATGTTCCATTGTCTAGAAGAGCAAATTCAATTTCATCCTGTCAAATGATAACGAACTCAAGCATTCACAAATAAAGGGCAGAATTTCGACCAAAACAATAAATAGGTAGAAACCTGCTCCATGTACTCCAAGAATAGCTAGCAAAATTAACTAGTCCGAAGAATTACCATCACTTCTATGGTTTTAGTAAGTTTTTCATTGTCAATAAGGACCAATCCACTTTTCTCCTGTCAACTGATAACAAACTCAGGCATTCAAAAATAAAGGACAGAAACCTGCTCCATGTACTCCAAGAATAGCTAGCAAAAGTAACTAGTCCGAAGAATTACCTCTTCTTCTCTGGTTTTAGTAAGTTTTTCATTATCAATAAGGGCAACTATACTTTTCTCTTGTCAAATGATAAAAATCTCAAGCATTCAGAAATAAAGGGCAGAAACCTGCTCCATGTACTCCAAGAAAAGCTAGCAAAATCAACTAGTCTGAAGAATTACCAATTCTTCTCTCGTTTCAAAAAGCTTTTCATTGTCAAGAAGAGCAACTCCACTTTGCTCCGGTCAAATGATAACAATCATCACTCCAATTAGATGCCTCTATAATTGGTGGAACGTGTACATCTCCAAACTTTCTCTTATCCAATTCCACCCCCTCAAAATGTGCCGGATAATGTTTTGCTTCAAACAGTATGTTAGACAAAAGAATACACGGAAAACATGTGTCATCCATCAAATGGTTCCCACACGACAGCCAAAAAAGAACCTATACAATGTAACAAAGCCACTCCTTGCTATGCAGAGATCATTGAAGAAAGAAGTAATATGGATAAAAATGAAAGATAAACAGCATAAGTTTCTCAGTCATGTCGGCAGCTTATGAATCGCATTCCATAACTTCACTTCTGCTACCTAAAAATCAGAAACGGGATGAAGAGTTTCTGGAAGGCTTTCAAGAAGACTCCAGAGGACCTTATGATAAAAGCAAGTACACTTATTGAGACAAAAGAAAAGGCGGCTGTTTCTTCCAGTATCGTACAACTTCTCCAAAAAAAAAAAAGTATTTCAAAGAACGCAACATAACTCTTACCGTACGTGCATGTAAATCATATACTGAACTATACCCAATGTCAATGCACTCAATCCAACAATTGAAATACTCAATTTCAGCAGCCCAACAATCTCCTGCATAGGGAGCGATTTCGTTCCAAAAACGCTGCCTAAAAAGCAAGTGATCCTTGTCTATGCCGAGGCATGTTAAAAATAAAAAGGCTTTGTCAATGTAATAGCCAAGAGTCATATTGTCAACAATTCCCTTAAAAGAAAAATCAAAATTTGTGAGACTCAATTAGGGTAAGAAAAATCAATTCCAAAAGACGATTCAAGCTAACCATTGAAACTGCTTGACCAAGTACGCTTTCAATCGCAGACTGGCCATACATTTGTTGTTCCCTTAGGAACATAAAAGTTTCCACCTCCACAACTGCAGAAAACTTACTATGGGTTTTATCTTCCGGATCGACAAAATGCTGGATCCCAGCGACTGGAATTCACGGCGGATCACAAGACCACGGGAAGGAGCAATCTACACGTGTGAAAAGCGTTAGAATCAATCCTAGATTAAAATACAAGGGCCGCATTATCTCTAATACAGCATTGGAGACCACGTTTTAAGCCCATTGACCAACAAGACAGTCAAGTTTTATGTTTAATGTAGTCTTAAGACAAGATATTCTATGCAATAGTATTGGGGCAGAAATCATGCATAAAACATGCAAGATTTAGGATGATCAGAAGGGATAATTAATGCACAACCTCTTCTTCGAAAGCCTGACCAATATGACCAGTAGCAAAGGGGAAGACACAGTCGTTTTCCTCAAATAGGGTTCTGATATCTTGAAATTTGTCCTGTTCACATCGAGGTCGCATGTACGTACGGCCTACAGTAGATTGAGGGAAAAAATATAGTAAATATCGAAGACATAAAACCAAAAGCTAAAATAACATTTTTGAAAAAGGAAGTTATTTAGGTTGCATATGATAATGCTCCAGAAAAAACATTTCTGTTCCCAAAGTATTCTCGAAAAACTTTAAGAATAGAAACTTATATGGTAAAAAAGTGTTTCTAAAGTGTTCCGAGAATACTTTTAACAAATAGAAATATTTTTGAAGCAAAAATAAGAAATAAAAAAGAGCTTGCTTCTGTGTTCCCAGAACACTTTTTAGAAATCCATTTGGATAATTTTTTAGAAACAATTGAGAACATTTCTTGAAAGTAATTAAAAATAAAAATAAATAAAAATAAAAAATAATTTTTTTGAAAGATAAAAAGTTAAAAAATTTTAAAAAATTAAAAATTGAGATAATAAAAATAAAAAATAAGGTAATTAAAAATAAAAATAATTAAAATTGAAATAATAAAAATAAAAATAATTAAAGAAATAAATTAAAAATAAAGTAATTAAAAATAAAAAATCATAATTGTAATTTTTCCTATCTGTAGAAGACATATTTCATGTTCTCATTATTCAATTCTAATTCGTCTTCTCTTTCATTTTTTTTTTATAATTGATCTCGTCCATATTTAAAAAAATTAAGAACAAAATTAAAAGGAAAAATTAGGAATAAAATTTTTTTGCAGTTACCAAACGCGTTTCTGTTCTTTTTTGTTCCAAGAACATAAACTTTATATAGTTACCAAATGCTTTTTTATTCCCAGAAATTGTTATCAAGAATAGAAATAGAAAAAAGTGTTTCTATTCCAAAAATTGTTCTGAAAATAAAAACGTTACCATACGCAACCTTAATAACCGTAGTCCCTACAAAAAAAAAAAGGGAAAACACACAATATTCTCGGAAGAAATCTTAGCTGCATTAAAATTATCCGCCTTCTTGGAATCTGTTTGATAAATGCTTGGGTGCACTTTATCCACAATCTCCACTACTTTTGAACAAGACCTCTCTCTCCAGTCGTCCCTCCATTAACTAAACGAAGATTACACGATTTCCATTCGCTTGTAGGAGGCTTCTCATCGAGTTAAATTCAAAAAATTAGAGGTGGTTAAATGTAAAAATAAGTTAAAATTCAGATACTTTAGTACGCGATTACCCGAAAAGGAAATATGTACGATATAAAAAAAATTGTTAATATCAGAAAAAATCATAAACTGGTACATCTGTGACAAATTTACCCTAAAGTATGTTTTTTGGTAAAGTACCCCAAACTATTTTTATTACTACAAAAAACCTAAACTGGTATACTGTGATAAATTTACCTCAAACTAATATACCTATAACAAATTTACCCTCCGTTAGTTTTCGTTAAATCTAACAATTAAATTGCTGAGTTGAATGACACGTAATAGTTGATGGGTATACCAGTTTGGTATTTTTTTTTATCTTTATTTGTTATAGGTGTATCGATATGGAATTTTTTGTGGTATTAATCCAATTTAACGGATGGTAAATTGATCATGGGTATATCAGTTTGGGTTTTTTCTTGATCAAAAAAAATATTTTATGATAAATTTGTTACAAATGTACTAATTTAGAGTTTTTTGTGATCAAAAAATAATTCGGATTAAATTTGTCACAAGTATTTCAGTTTGGAATTTTTTCTTGATATTAACCTAAGAAAAAGGAAAAAGGTGAAAATAAGGGTAAATGAAACAAATAGTCCACGAACTTTGATTTAACGGGCAACGTCGTCCATGAATTTTCGCTCAATATGTAATGTCGTTGTTGACACTTGATTTTTGGCCAATTTGATTTTTAGAAAATTTTTAGAAAATCCAAAAAAAAAATTCAGAAAATTGAAAAATCAACCTTGGAGACCTTGGTCTAACCTAGGGATCCAATTTTGACCCAAAAAATAATTTTTCATATTTTCAATATTTTTTTGCATTTTATTTTCAAAAATTCATAAAAAATCAATAAAAAATGAAGAAATTACAAAATCAACTTTGGAAGCCCTAGCCTAGCCTAAGGAACCAATTTTGAACAAAAAAATAATTTTCCTTATTTTTTTCATTTTTTAATATTTTTTAGAAAATAGAAAAATACAAGAAAAATAATAAAAAAAAATAGCTTTTGTGGCCACAAAAATACGAAAAAATAGTCTATATTTTTATTTTATTTTTCTCTTCATTTTGGCCAAAGAAATTCTGAAAAAATTAATCTGGAAATGGGACTTGCTTTGTAAATCGCATTTTCCAAATTAATTGAAAAATTCTAGAAATTTTATTTTAATTCTGTAATTTTTAATTTTTACATTTTTGGAGTCGTGTCATCCCCCTCTATTTTTCAAAATTAAAATCCAGTCCAAAAATTCAATGAATTGTCCAATTCCGTGCAAAAGGACCAATGTGCGATTTTCAATTTTTCAATTTAGTCCTTAAAAACACATAAAATGCAATTGAAAAGTTTCTGGGGACTGAATTAAAAATTGGGGCACGTCACCCTATATTTTTTGGCCTTCAGAATCCATTGGTGGCATCAATTTTTGCAAAAAAGACCCTCAAGACCTTCAATTTCACAGATTGGATACTCGGGTCAAACCCAAAATTTGGGGTTTTTGTCCAATTTCAAGCAAATTTTCCACAAAGGCCTCATTTCCAAATGTAATCCATCGTGGGAAATTCATTTTTGGCTTCAATTTCGCAAAAATAGGCCGAATTGTGGCTCAATTTGGCCATTTTCCGTTCAGTCGGGTCATCGGGTCGGGCCGACCCGGCCCGTGACCCGACACTATTCATCATCCCCTTCCCTTGGCACCTACGCACACTGCACACACGCGCACATCTGTTTCTCGCTACCACGACGTCGTCGCGCGGCCTCTTGCCCTCGAATCTTCCCTTTTGTCGCTTGCGCGCATGACCAAGCGTACGGAATGGGGCGACGGTTATCCGAGGAAGGTAGACGACAAAAATTCGAGCTGTCGTGGGAGCGATTCCAGAAGGTTCGGGCGCAAAAGAAAAGGAGGGAGCGGCGAATGTTCAGGGAGAGGACATACGCACAAAAACGAGAGAGACAGATATGTAGAGAGGGAGAGCGACGAAGGAGGAGCTAAAAAAAAAAGAAGCTGGTTCTTCTGGGGGGGGCCATTACAGAGCATTCGCCGAGAACTTTGAGCTCAGAACTCCGGCAATCCAAGTCGCACCAAGCCTTGCGGTTGCCGCTCCAAGCTCCCTGACGCTTCAAGGAAGCCGCTGGACCCAACCAATCGAGTCGACCTCCACTGAGAAGGTAAACACCATTCTCGAGCGCGCGGAACTCCATCAATGGCATGTTCATCGTTTCTTGTTTTCTCTTTGATTTTTCTGTTTCGAAATTTCCCTGAGCACTTACTGACCGCGTGCGTATCTTCTCCCTGCGTTGGCATCGCACGAAACCCATCGAGTCAACCTCAAAAACTTTCGGCCTACTGCAAGCCCGAGGGCTTTTCTCGCGTGAAACCAAGACTCTCGACTATGCAGCTAAGTTTCCTATTATCTCTGTGATATTCTTTGATGGATTGTGTGGCTGGTTTTAAGTTAGGATCGTTGGTTTAGATATGTCATCGGGTTTGTTCCTGGCCGAGTCTAGAACGGTTGATTTTGGTTAGTTTCGCGGACAGAAAAACCATGTGTAGGTATGTTAGGATACTGTAGACGGCCTATTCGGACCTTGGTTTGGACCTTGACATACCGCGCTCGGTGGCCGTCGAAGAGTAACGGCAAGCGGTCTAAGGCGTTCAAATGAGCCCCCCCGAACATCCTCTATGCTTGCTGTGGTTAAGAAATGAAATTTTGAGCGTTCGAAGATGTGAGAAAACTCATTGCCGGAATTTGGTTCTTATCCGGTGCTGTCCGTTGGCAACGAAATAGGAGGGCCGTCATCGGCGTTGGTGGTCGTTCGACAAAAAAGTCTTGCTGGCGAAATCCTTAAGAAGACGTGGTAAAAAGATTAGCCACCCAGTGAAGTCTGTGCTTGGTTTTTGGTGGGTGTTCAGTGAGGAAGACGCGAAGATGGTGAGCAAATAGGACGTCTGGAAAAGAAGACTCACGAAGAAGAAGCACCGACAAGATGAGCATTAAAAAATAAGGGAATAAAAAAATAGAGAAAAGGACAAACTAAGAGAAAGAAAAGTCAAAGAAAGAAATAAAAAAGAGAGACAAAGGCACAAGGGGGTGCTGCCTCCATGCGTAACCAGGTAAAGTGGAAAGGAAAATAAAGCAAAAAAAACATTAGAATAAAAAATATATAGCAAAAGTGGTGTACCGCCGACGGTTTGCTGTGGTAGCTAGGGTTTGGATTATTTGGAATTGAGCCAGCCCATGTGGTTTAATGAAAAGGGGCGGATGGGCCATTCGGATGGGCTTTTGATTGAAGAGTGGGCTGAGATAACTTCATTGGGCTCTAGGCTTAAATTGGGTTTTAGAATAGAACCTTGGGCTTTTTTTTTTGGGCCTTAAGCCCTCTTCCTTTTCGCCACCCTAGAGGGATTGGGCTTAAAAGCCCAGCCCAGATCACAATTTTCGAAATAAATAATATTTATAATATTATAATATTAAAAAAAATTTCGAAAATTCCTAGAGAATTCAAAATATATATATATATATAATAAAAACTGTGTCGTTTAGTCTCGGGTTTTAGGTTTGGACCTTCGGGTCGGATGGGTCGGGTCGACCCGACCCGATCCGAAAAACGATAATAAATAAAAATAAAAAAAGGAGAAAATAGAATAAAAACATATGAAAGATTATATAAATATATAAAAGTTTGAGATTATAAAATAATTAAAAATAAATTTCGGGAATATAAATATAATAATAAAAAAAATTAATTAATTAAATTAAAAAATTAAATTAAAAATAACAAATAAATAAAAATAAAAACTAGTGATAAAAAAAATAAAATAATGAATAATTGTAGAAATTCGTGGAAAATTTAGAAAATCTTGGAAAAATTAATGTAGAAAATAATTAAAAAATATATATATAGAAAATCAAAATCAAAATATTATAAAATATAAAAATATTTTCGAAAATAATAAAAAAAACAACAAAAATAAATAAAATGAAAAATGTATAAATAGGATGAAAATTCGGAAAATCATAAAAAAAAATTAGGAAATTCCGAAAATCAAGAAAATTATAAAAAACAATTCGAAAAAAAATTCTGAAAAATGTTAAAAAAAATCAGAAAACATAGAAAATGCCCAGGAAATAGGGAAAAATCATAAGAAAAATTCATAAAAAATTTTAGAAAATTCAAAAAAAATATATAGAAAATACTTGGAAAAATGTAAAAAAATTTAGAAAAAGTAGAAATAAAATTTCAGAAAATACCAAAAATATTTCAAATAAAAAATAGGAAAATTCTTAGAAAGCCTTAGAAAAATCCCAAAAATATCAGAAAAATTCAGGAAAATCCAGAAAAATTCTCAAAAATTGTGAAAATTAGGAAAAAAACCACATTCAACTGGTTTGACCTATTTTCACATTTTTGACTTCCCGAGCCTCCCAAAATGTCCATTTTGCCCCTCTGGTCAATTTGACCCAAATCATCCCAAATCACTCCTGAACCTAATTAACATATCTTCTTGGCTTCTAGGGCTCCCCTGGTTGATCTGGACTTGATTGAATGTGTGCTTTCATGGTATTGATTTTCTGATTGCGCATTTATTTCTATGATTGTGATTGATAGGACAGACACTCCCATTCGCATGAATCCCCTAGACTCCCAGAGCCTACCTTACCCGATCTCGCCTGCATGAACTCCTTAAATTAGGAAATCACTCAACTTAGGTACCGAAAGGGCGTCAATAGCAATATTGACGTAACTAAGTCCCCGAACTCAGAATCTCTGGTTTTCGCAGAATTGGACGATTTCTCCCGATCGCTCGATAGGGTTTCCAATCATTCCCTCCAATAAATGATTGGTGGCGACTCCAATGGCATGCACACTGAGCACATGTCACCCGACCACACTAAGGTCGACTTCGATCTAAAAAATTCCCTGACGCGATTTGGTATGGGCTTGGGAGGGCCCGAGCGAAGCCCAGATATCTCAAATTGGGCCTAGCAATCCACCAGCCGATCTCGAAGAAGATCGGGTCGCGACAGACTGGCGACTCCACTGGGGACGAAGTTCTAACCTCTTAGAGGACTTGAGCCGATTAAAAGGTTGAGTGTTTTCTGACATATTTTTCTGCAGATGCTCTTGAAGGTGAGGTAAGTCCACTAACCCATGTGTTAAATGTTCGTGCAGATGGGAGAAATAAGGGATGGAGTGTTTGTTGACTCTGTTTTCTGCAGGTTGGAGTTTGGAATGTATGCTTATGAATGTGATTATAGAAGCGGTGTTTTGATACAAACTGTTGTGCATGTCTTGCATATCTGGCTATCACGACACCTCGCACACACTCGCGGTCAAACCCAGACTACAACTACCTCCTAGGGTTACCTTAGATAGGGAAAGGGTGCGAAAGGATCTCGTGTTTGATGGCACTTGAGACTCTCGTATCCGTTCCCGTTCCCGCTCACTATCCTGATTGGCGATCTCCAACCCTCTTGGGCGGGTGCTCTTGGGGGGGAATCGGCTTCATCTGGATCGTGGGAGCCTTGGCCATAGGTTTCATACCCACGCTTTTGATTTTTAGAGTCCAACCCCCACTTGTCTCATGCACATGTCTGTGGACGGTTGGTAAACCTAAAACCAAAATCTTTCTTCGAGTATGGTTGGTAAGTTTGTTCCTTCCTCGTATCTATTCCTTTTTCTATATGTATACATTTAATTACTCACGACATGAGCATGTTCACGTTTCTTTTTCATCGAGCATATCATTCTCATGCAAGCGATTAAATTTAATGCCAACTTTAGGATAGATTGTCAATGTCTCGTGTCGTTGCTTCGGATTTGGAACTTTTTCGCCACGAGAAGAAAGTGGTATGGCCTACCCCCAATACTAGGTTTCATCTCACTCGATTCCTGCACGGACGAGAGCTCACTGGAAGGAATTTAGGGCCACCAGAAGATTGCCACACCACCTTCCATATAGACAATATCCAGCTAAAAAGGGATACAGAGAAATTCTTGGAATCCTACCGCGACACGCAAAGGCAGATCCGCAACAGTCGGGCTAGGGAAAAGCGTCGCCGTCTGAAGGAGGAACGCATCGCCAAGGAAAACAGGCCGATGTCAGCACCTTGGGAGAAGAAAGGGCATCGTCCAGCTATTAGAACTCGCCCGAAGCGCATAACCTTGAAGAAGAAGCCCAAAAAGGAAGAAAACACAAAGGCGCCACCTACTCGTGAGGAGTATGTGGAGATAGGACCATGGACCGAAGAAATTTCAGGGACCGAGCTTTGAGGATCGGGCCTAGGGGGTGCTACCTTTACAAAAATAGTATCACATTCCATTGGTTGTTTTCTTACTTCCATTTCTGCCTTCAGTTTTTAGATATCATGTATAGGGTCCTTTCATCAATGTCCTCGTTCTATCCTCTCCCTTAGATACACATGTACTAGGGATCTATGTCAGTTGTATGCTTCCTGGTTTCGCCCTAATTAATGGAATGTGAGGTTGGCATTACTTTTAATCACTTGAATGACCCTCCTCGAGTACATAATTCTCTTGAGGTGAAATATCAATTAGACCTCTTATTCGATCACATCTAAGTAAGAGACTCTAATCTTTGTTTCACTCAAGTAGAAATATGCAATCGAGGGATTCCACGCATCACTCATAGCATCTACATTATGCAATTTGCATTTTTAGTAATCCATGCCAATTGATTTTTCAAAATATCATCTCCACATTTTAGAACTCGATGGGAAAGAAGGACATCCAGGTGATCCCTATCCCCAAGGACGAGCTCCAAGAGTGGTGGAGGGACCTCAATGAAGCAAACCAGGCATTCGTCAAGAAGAAGTTGGGATTCTTACTGGAGCTGCTGCACGTGCGGTGTCAGATCCCTCTTATTCAGGCCTTGGCCCATTTCTGGGACCCTAACACAGTCACATTCAATATAGAGGGGCTGGAGTTTGCACCAACACTGGAGGAATATAGCGCCGTCATCGGGGTTAGTTTTACCAATCCTCGCCTAGTACAACCACCCGTAGGAGTCGAACCCAAGAGCGCCTTAGCCGAATTTTTGGACACCAGTCTTTCTGAAATCATACCTATCCTCAAAAGCAATTCGAGTAGATTCCCTTTATCATCCCTCATAGAAAGATTCTCTCGCCTTCCCGTGGATAAAGGAACCAAGTCCGATAGGGTATTCATTCTAGCCTTCCTTAGTTTCATTCTTTTTCCTGTCTCTCCGGTTACGATCGATCCGACAATGTCCATAATTGCTAGGCAAGTGTGCTGTGGGTGGGACTATTCCAATCTTATCCTAGCTGAGATTGTCATTTCCCTCAACCGCTATAGGATTCGAGGTAAGGGCATTTTCCAAGCCTCATCTGAACTCCTTTATCTATGGTTCGCCTCTCACATAAAGAAATACCATCTTCGCATGAGCTTTAGAGAAATTAACCAATATACTCATCCAATCAAGTCTTTCGTCCAAAACCAATCCGAAGTCACCAAACATTCCTTTACCAAATGGAAAGAATTTCTCGAAACCCTAGAGCCAAAACAAATCCGATGGCGGCTTAGGTGGCCGAGACTCTCCAAGGCCCGTCTCACGTGCAACAACGGAGACCCTGTTCCTTTATTAGGCATTACCGGCGGAGCAGCCTACTACCCGCTTCGCATTGTCAGGCAGTTTGGAGTCTTACAAGAGATCCCGCCACCCCAGAGGCCAGAGACCTTCTCATTCAGTGTACCATCGGGCATTCTATCAGAGGAAGTCAAGGAGCAGCTTATAGGCAAGGTGAAGCACATCCTGGAAAGCATAGGTAACTCTCCATTACAAGATATCAAGTGGCCCGATGCTTTGGGAGGAGAGATGGATATTCACAGAGCTTCGACAGATTATATCCAGTACTTCAAGGCAATCAGACGCAGCTTTGTGAAACCTTATGTGCCGGAATATGTAGTGCCTTACGTACCTAGAGTCAAGCCATATGTACCCGAGTACATAGGACTGCCGCCGTACCACGAAGATGAGGAAGTCCATAGCCGGGAAGTTGATATTTCTGAGGATGCCGAAGACACCTTAGCTTCGAAGCGCCCCAAGTTTGGATAGAGAAATTCCCATCGAGACTAGGCCATTTTAACATTTCATGTTTAGTTTGAACGATCCTAGAGGGCATTTCTTTTGTAACAAGATGTACTTGGATCTATTTTATACATGCCATGGCATTCTTGTTCGATCTTTCAAAAACTATTGGCATGGATTACGCTTCTTTTAATTACATGTTTTCGAGTGGGTAATGATGAAAAGAATTCCTTCTGCGAGGCTAAAAGCTCGCGGGACAGTCCTTTCCCTCATTGACTATACGAAAACATGGAATTAACTGGATTAAGTATGCTTTTAACCGTGACGTTCCTTATTCTAACTTCTCTATGGTCAAAATAGGTAGTTGTCAATCACGGAAGCTACGAGAAGCCGTATTAGAACCCGTTTGAGAACAAGGATGGAGCAAGAAGAATTAAGCCCGAGGGTCGACAATCTAGAGACCCAAATGAACTCTGTGGTCACAATGCTGGCAGAGATGAAGGCCATGATGATGGCCGCCCAGGAGAATACCGCCCCTGCGCGTAATCAGGCAGCCCCTCCGTCCTCGGCTAACACCTCAAGTGAGACCCAAATTCCTGAAGAAGTCCAGAACGTGAGAGTCAACCGGAGTACACCCGCTGAATCACCACCCAGCGCTGCACCGGTAATACTTGACACGGATAAAGAAAGAGGGAAACCGGCCACTAAGACTGAAGAAGAGGCCAGGAGACTCGCGAAGATAGAGGAATGTCTGAGCAGCCAAGGATATGAGTTGGCTCGATTCGATAAGATCTCTCCCTTCCCTAAGATAGAGGTTCCAGCTGACTATAAGGAACCTGAGTTTGTAAGGAAATACGACGGGACAGGCTGTCCCCGAGCTCACCTAAAGTACTACCTGCGCAAGATGGCGCATTATTCTGACTACGTCCCGCTGTTAATGAATACATTCCAGGAAAGCCTATATGGCGCGGCTTTGGCGTGGTTCATCGAGCTCGACTTGGAGGATTACGACGGATGGGAGGATCTGGCTCAAGATTTCCTGCATCAGTATAAGTTTAACACGGCCACCGCACCAACAAGGGAGGATCTGTTGAGAACCCTAAAAGGGAGGAGTGAGACGATGCGTACCTTTGCCCAGAGATGGCGGGCGATAGCCACGCAGGTCAAACCGCCCATCCCGGAGGAGGAGTTGGTAGATCTATTTCTGAAGGCGTTGCCTTTTGAATATTTTGAAAAATTGAACACATCAGGCTGTCAGACTTTCGCGCACCTCATTAAGGTGGCAGAACGTCACGAGTCAGCCCTACGAGAGAAGCGTGTACCAGAACCATCATTCAGACGGCAGTTTCCGGCCAAAAAGGAAAGGGAGAATACAGGCGAAGTTGCCTTTGTATCGAATCCACCAAAATCGAGAAATTTCTCAGAATCTACACCCGCCTAGGGAAGTGCATTCGGGCCAGCCCCAAGAAAGTTTGAAGCCAAAAAGAAAGCTGCCCCGTCTTTTACTCCGTTACCACGGCCATTATCGAAGTTACTGCCTATGCTACTAGAAGGGCGTTTGGTCGCTAGGGAGCCCCCAAGGCAGAATCCACCTAGGTTCTCCGGGTTTGATGAGACCCAATCATGCACCTATCACATGGGCGAGAAAGGGCACAATGTTGACAACTGCTTGACACTTAAGTATCGGGTGCAGGCATTGATAGATGGAGGGGTGCTGGAATTCGATAAAACCGAACCGAATGTGCAACAGAATCCCTTGCCGGATCATGGAGGGGTTAACGCCATATGGGATGGGGATGACACAGACGACTTAGAATTCATGGCTGACACCGCCAAGTTGCAAGAGGTACTTAAGTATGCGATAGCTGACGACAGCATCACAAGGGGACCCGACGAAGAGCCGGACGACGAAGAGATGCAACGCAAAAAGGCGCATGAAGCTGACAAGAAGTTTTTGCGGGAGGCCTTCGAAAGGGGTGACATTGTGAACACTTTGGGCCAGGACAGCGGAGGTTACAATTATCGTGTACTTTATTCAGCCCCGCCAAGCTTCTTCGCTAAGACTGAAGAAATATTTCCTGACGGTTGGGGAGGCATGGATGACCCGATCAAGGGTGAAGAAATGATTGGCGCAACTGATGAAGCAAGCTCAAGTCCCACTAATCCCGGGAAGGTGAAATACGGTCCTGAAACTCAAGAGCGACTGGATACCCTGGAAAGGAGCATGGATCGCATGGTTTTTGCGATAGCTGAGCTGTCGAGGAAAGCGGCTAACACTCATGTGCCGCCCGCGGAGGAGAAATATCAGATACTAGAGTTAAGAAGAGCCATTGAGTGGCATAGCCGAAGACTGGCTGAATTGGAAGGGCAGTCCAAGGACTTGGCAAACATGGTCGCAGAACTGAAAGCGATTACCACCCGGGGAGGGAAGCAGTATCGGCCAGACCAACTGATAACGTTCCCGAGGAAGTTTGGAGGCGAAGGCTGTCCGTTAGATCATGTATCCCACTACCTCTGTAGGATGATTGGCCACCACGAAGATGACCAGGTCCTGATTAGCAATTTTGAACGCAGTCTGACGGGTCAGGCCTTATTCTGGTGCCGATCAATTGATTTGGACTGGATCTTTGACTGGGGAGATCTCGAGGATCAGTTTATACGGCGATTCAAAGCCAACATGAGACTTAACGTCACCAAGGATGAGCTAGCTCGCATCACCATGAAGGAAGGTGAGAGATTCGAGGTGTTTGCGCCCAGGTGGAGACTGCAGGCGGGGCAGATTTTACCCTCATTGACTGAGAGAGAGACGGTGGAACTCTTTGTGCAAACTCTTCCCCGAGTGTACTTCGAACGCATTCGTGCATATGGGTTCCAGTCTTTTGATCACATGGTTAGCATAGGAGTAAGACACGAGAGTATACTCCGAAGGAACGAGCCTGAATATGAGAGAAACCCTGGTCAGGCCAGCGCTTCCAGGGCGGTAGTACGAATTAGTGATCGTCAGAGGGGTAACGATTTCTCACCAGAACCAATGGGAATGTCACTTGAGCCATGGTGTCCTAACTATGATTCTGAGTATATAGATGAAGATGAGCTGATTGCAGTAGTGGGGTCAAAAGCTCTTTTTGTCGTCAGGCTGGACGAGGTAGATAAATGGGATGAAGCCGAGAGCAGCTCCCTCAGTCATACGGTGATCACTCTGACAGGGCTTGAACTAGAAGACGCGAAGGTACAAAACGACGAGAAGATCGAAAAGGTAGTGATAAGCATCCCTCCACCGGCCGATTACAATCCCAAAGCCGTCCCGTGGGATTACGGTACGGGCGAGATCGACGCTGTGATGAGATCTGGCAGGTGCTATGCGCCGAGAGAAGGGGAGTCAGAGAGGAGAGAAGTGTCGAAGGAAGATGCAAAGAAGGCGCTGTCTGTTGTAAGGACAAGCGAGTTTGAGGTAATCGAGCAGCTGAGAAAGATGCCTGCTCAGATCTCCCTGCTGGATCTTTTTACCAACTCGGAGAAGCATAAAAATGCACTGATGAAAGTGCTAAATGAGGTGAATGTGCCAGAAACCATAAATGAGGTGCAGCTCGAAGAGTTTGTCGGGTCCATTTTACTGAAGGACCAAATAGCATTTTCAGATGAGGATATCCCTGTAGATGGATGGGCTCACAACAAAGCGCTATACATATCGGCCAGAAGTCATGGCACGCAAGTATCCCACATGCTAATTGATAATGGGTCGGCCTTTAACATATGCCCGTTAGCCATGCTCAGAAGTCAGGGTATAAACGAGGAGCTCATCCGTACCTCTAAGGCCACCATCAGGGCTTTTGATGGGATGAGGAAGAGTGTAGTTGGGGAAATAGACCTGGACGTTCTCATTGGACCCGTGGAGTTCTCAATTGGGTTCCAGGTCATGGACCTCCCGAGTGCTTTTGGGTTCCTTCTTGGCAGACCCTGGATTCATACGGCGGGTGCAGTACCCTCTAGCTTGCATCAGAAAGTCCGATTTGTAGTGGATGGGAAGGTGATCACGGTGCACGGAGAGATGGACTTCGTGGCTTATCAGAGAAGTGCGGTCCCATATGTGGAGCCGGAACGGAAGGAAGAATCCAGCTACCATTCTCTGGAACTGGTGGCAGTCACACATATGGCTCATGGGGTCAAAAGGGAGGTTCCTGCACCTTCTAAATACACGTTGGCGCCGGGAAAGATCTTGCTAGCTTATGGTTTCATCCCCGGGCGTGGACTTGGGAAAAATGGGCAAGGTATTCGATCGCCACTTCAGTTGGGTACGAGCAAGCATCGAAAGGGCCTAGGATACACTGGTGGACCCAGTAATGGCTCTGCTGTTAAGAGCTACTATGGACGCCAAGGCTGAGGCCGACGTGGGGGCCACGGACGCCAAGGAAGCAGGACGAGTTCGTTTATTGGCTCTAGAGGATGGATGGGGACAGGTAGCTTAATTGGCAGCCCTCTGGATCAATACTTCTTCAGTCATTCCAAGTTTCTGGCGGACGAGAAGGTTCAAGACGCACCTGAGCCCGATATATCCAACTCGTTTTTGGAGGGTACTGTGAACGTCATCATTGAGCAGCTTGGCGAAAATTCCGCCTCACTTGAGTAAAGAGGCTTTTCTCTTGCTTCTTACAGCACTTCGTTACCTGCAATTTCAATTCGGTCGTTGCATTTTGTTTAACTCCTTTTTAATTCCAAGAAAAATACCTTTGGATCTCGAGCCGTTGGTCCAAATGGTTTCCCTTGTAACGCGGCCTTATCAGTGAAGTTCAATAAAATGCATGTGCACGTTTTATTAAGGACGTGCGGGAACATTCCAAACCAGCCCAATGATGACGCCTATCTTCGATTCTCGGAGATTTGAGGCCTGGATTCCCGCACGCTTCCTAGTTTGTCAAGTAAATTTTGAGAAGCAAAGGTGTCTCAGGACATGAAGACTGGCCCTCTTATTACGTTCTACTTCTTTTGGCCTTTTAATTCAAATGTTTTCCAAAAAATTCATGCATTATTATTGATACTGGCAAAATACTGACCATACTTGTAACATTTCAGGCATGCCATCCCGCATATGCATGACAGGTTGTTATGTGACTCAGACAATGTCGATGATTTCTCTTGCGGGATTGAGGAAGAAGGAGATGAGGATATCAGTGAAATCAAAAGGGATTGGAGCAAATATGAGGATCATAAACCTTTGACTGCATACGACACTATTACAGTCAACTTGGGGGATTCTAAGAATTTAAAGGAAGTAAAAATCGGGGGAAGGCTATCTTCGTCAGAAGCATCTCGATTTATTCAACTCCTCAGAGAATATCAGGATGTGTTTGCCTGGTCCTACGCGGACATGCCAAGTCTGGACCCAAGTATTGTTGAACACTCGCTCCCAACAGACCCTAATGTTCCCGCTAAGAAACAAAAGCTTCGACGCACGAAACCAGAATTATCTAAAAAGATCGAAGAAGAAGTGATGAAACTGCTTAAGGTGGAATTCACTGAAGTGATCATTTATCCTGAATGGGTTGCTAACATTGTTCCGTTGATAAAGAAGGATGGAAGAGTCACAGTCTGCGTGGATTACCGCGACTTGAATAAAGCAAGCCCGAAAGATGACTTTCCTCTCCCGCACATCGATGTCCTGGTCGACAGCACTGCTGGTTTTGAAATGTTCTCATTCATGGACGGTTTTTCTGGGTATAACCAAATCTTTTTGAACGAGGAAGACAAAGCTAAGACCTCATTCATAACGCCATGGGGCACCTTCTGTTACAGGGTCATGCCTTTCGGTCTGAAAAACGCAGGGGCAACTTACCAAAGGGCCATGGTGGCTCTGTTCCACGACATGATGCACAAGGAGATAGAGGTGTATGTCGACGATATGATCGCGAAGTCCAAACCTGGAGACGACCACGTTCTGATATTAAGAAAGCTGTTTGAGCGACTTCGAAAGTACGGATTGAAGCTGAACCCTGCTAAATGCATATTTGGGGCGCGGTCAGGGAAGCTCTTGGGATTCATGGTGAGTAATCGCGGAGTTGAAATTGACCCTTCCAAAGTCAAGGCGATATTAGACCTTGGGGTCCCCACGACGGTCAAAGAAGTGAGGAGTTTACTAGGGAGGCTGAATTATATCGCCAGGTTTATTTGCCAACTCTCTGACGTGGCGAAACCATTTTTCAAACTGTTGAAGAAGGGAGCCAAGGTGAAATGGGATTCTGAATGTCATGAAGCACTGGAAAAGATCAAAAGATATCTCATCTCACCACCAGTGTTAGTGCCTCCTATGCCCGGGTCTCCACTAACCCTATATCTCACCGTCCATCAAGAATCTCTAGGAGCTCTGTTAGCTCAAACGAGCCCAGAAGACGGGAAGGAGCGGGCAATTTACTATCTGAGTAAGAAGTTCACTGCATCGGAGATGAATTACCCTGTGATCGAGAAGACCTGTGTCGCATTGGTATGGGTGCTACACAGATTGAGGCAATACACCCTTCATCACCATATACAGCTGGTTACGGAGAATGACCTGATAAAGTACCTTTTAGAAAAACCAGCCTTAATTGGAAAACTGGCCAAATGGCAGGTCCTCCTATCAGAGTTTGACGTCAGGAGCTCGACTCAAAAATCCGTTAAGGGGCGAGCCATAGCGGATCTGTTAGCAGGAAATGCCCAGGGATCCAGTATCCCAAGCGATGAGATGCCAGAGGATCGTGTCTCGAACCTGGCCGAGGATAAATGGACAATGTATTTTGACGGTGCAGTAAACCTCGCAGGATCTGGAACTGGGGCAGTTTTACTATCCCCTGAAGGGCAGCATTATCCAGTTGCTGCGAAGCTAATATTCCCATGTACCAACAACATTTCTGAGTACGAGGCATGTATCCTAGGATTGCAGCTAGCTCTCACCATGAAAGTGAAGAAGCTACAGGTGTATGGAGACTCCATGTTAATCATCCTGCAAACCCAAGGTGAATGGAAAACCAAGGATTCAAAACTCATACCCTACCACAGATTCTTAGAAGAGATGATTGGGGAATTTGAGGAAATCGATTTCGAATATTTGCCAAGAACCCAGAATCATTTTGCTGACCCCCTGGCCACCTTATCCTCCATGCTGCAAGTGACGGAAGGCTTGGACATCAAGCCGTTGAGAGTCGATGTTATTAGTCAGCCAGCCTACTGCATGGTGGTCGAGGAAGGGTTTGATGACCAATCCTAGTATCATGACATCAAAAATTATTTGCTAAAGGGAGAATACCCTCCAGGAGCTCAAATGGGGGATAAGAAGTACATAGCCAAGATGGCTACAAAGTTCTTTCTCAGTGGCCAGACCTTGTATAAGAAGTCATTTGATTCGGTTCTCTTGAGGTGCGTAGATGCCAAAGAAGCAAAACTGCTCATGCATGAGATTCATGAAGGAGAATGCGGACCGCACATGAATGGCCATCTCCTTGCCAAAAAGATTATGAGGCTCGGTTATTACTGGATGACCATCGAGTTGGATTGCAACCAGCATGTGAGATCTTGCCATCAATGCCAGGTGTATGGAGACAAAATCAATGCTCCCCCAAATGAACTACATCAAATGTCCGAAGCTTGGCCATTTTCAATGTGGGGAATTGATATGATCGGGCCGATTAACCCTCACGCTTCGAACGGATATCGTTTTATCTTGGTGGCAATTGATTACTTCACCAAATGGATTGAGGCTAATTCATACGCCAGCGTTACAGCCAGGAGTGTCGCGAAGTTTATTAAACGGGACATCATCGCGAGGTATGGGACGCCCCAAGCCGTCATTACAGACAACGGATCCAATCTGAATAACAAGGTGGTTGACGACCTTCTGGATCATTTTAAGATTAGGCATCTTAATTCTTCTCCATACCGCCCATAAATGAATGGATCTGTGGAAGCGGCAAACAAGAATATTAAAAAGATCCTGGCCAAGACTGCTGAGAACTTCCGAGATTGGCATGAGAGACTACCGTACGCATTAATGGCATACCGAACCTCGATTCGGACTTCAACTGGGGCAACGCCCTACTCCCTAGTATATGGCATGGAGGCTGTCCTCCCGGTCGAAGTTGAGATTCCTTCTCTACGGATAATATCCCAAGCCGAGCTTTCAGAGGCTGAATGGATCCGACAGAGGCATGAGCAGCTGAACCTGATCGACGAAAAGCAACTGAAGGCTATCTGCCATGGGCAGGCATATCAGAAACGGGTGGCTAAGTCATTCAACCGCAAAGTAAGGTCCAGAAGCTTTGCAGTCAGGGATTTAGTTGTGAGGAAGGCGCTCCCCAACGCGCCCCATCCTGGGGGCAAGTTTGCACCGAATTACAAGGGCCCATATGTGGTCCAGAAAGTCCTGCCTGGCGGTGCTTTAATTCTCATGAATATGGATGGAGAAGAGTTGGCCGGTCCTGTAAATACAAACGCTGTCAAGAAGTATTACCCTTGAATAAATGAAGATTTGATCAGTTTCCGTAACTCGCTGGTGTCTGAATCGCATTAAAGACCACTCCATGCATTCCATGCATACATGCATACATTTGCGTTGTTTTCTCCATATTGTAGATTTAAAAGGAACTCCCAGGCGGGAGAGGCAATTCAAATGACCTTCTCCAGACTCGAAGACTACGGAAAGGATTGCCTATTGGCACACTCAGTTCACAATCAAGAGGACCACCACACTAAAATAAAAATGTCGTCATGACAATCAAACAGCAAGGGTCTTACAATTTATACATTGGGATTTCGATGGGAGTGCATAATCAAGAGTAAAGCAGTATTGTTCCAATTTATTCTCGATATGAAATATATGCTAACTCTTCATTTTAACCTTGACAGGGATCCAACACTACAATGGACATGTTACAGTTTCTCACAGTTTATATAACTGTATTCAGATTGGAACGCATAATCAAGGGTGAAGTTGTATTGTTCCAATTTACTTCAAAAGAGAAGACAAACACTAATACATTCTCTTTTACTTTTATAGGGGGTCCTCTGCCGCGGCAGGCAGGTAAGTATCCCTTTCCTAATGTTCCAAAATTTTCAAGATCATACCATTTGAATTCCAAGGATTAGAAAAATCACAAAATCAATAATGTTTTCAAATAACATTCAAACGTTTTAATAAGCCCACGTCTTGAAAAATATCCGGCTTAGAACTTCATTCGCATTGTGATTCAAAAGGTTTTTGAAGTTATCCAAACCATGTTTGAAACATACACCATGCATCGTAATCCCCTATGGAGATTGAATTTTGATGAAATTGAGACGAATTTCCAAATAAGGACGTTTAAGATTTATCAATTGGAGTACCTCAAACGATGAAAGGCAAACCATGCCCAAACACGTCCCTATACACACTTGAGCGATGAGTGAAGGCCTTTGCCTAGAGACGTAGGAATTATTCGCAGTGATTACACGGATTGGGACGACGAGAGGCGATCCTTCCTCTATCCTAAACACTACAGGTGACCATTGACAACCCATTTGAGCGGCGGTTTCATTTCCTAAACCCTGTCAAGAACCACCCCACATCGGGGCTAAATGGAAATAGTTCCAGCAGCGGCAGGAGGTAAATGGTTAGAAATCTTTTTGCTCGGACTAACATTAATTTTCGAGTGTTTCTTTGCATTTAACCTCATACGGTAATTCAAGTGCCTTAGGACGACGAAAAGCATTCATTTCTCTATCCTACACACTTTCATCCTTTGCATAGCCCAATTGAGCCTGTATATTCATTTCTTAAAACCCCGTTGGTGATCATTGCCCATTCTGAGATGAAGACGACACCACCTCGAAGCGAAGGAACTCAGAAGAATCGGCTCTACATAGAATTCATGAATCGACTTCTCAAATGCACTAGATTTTCATTCGCATGTATTTTGTCATAATCATCGAAAACTCTTTTGTGTCAAGAAAAAAAAAACAAACAAAAACAAAAGGAAAAAAAAAAGCAAAGCAAAAAGCGGGATCCAATTGAAAAAAAAAATAGAAAGAAAGGAGAAAAATAGAAAAGCCAAATCCCGGGCATCAAAAAAAGCAAAGCGCCAATCAAGAGCAAGGCTAATGCCCATCCAAATCAATGTTCATTTTTGAATGCCTTTGAATTTTACTTGTACATTTGCAGACTCAGTAAAATGTATGCATATTATCTCCTTTGTAAATCCCCAATGGGATCTGGTTGCAAAAGAAAAACTCTTCAAAGGAGTCAAATTGCGAAATATACTCAGTTTGAGCTTACACCGTCCGAGGGCGACGACGGTATCAACGAAAATCCACACCATCCCCATACAACGATGTTGTTCTTTGCGGACAACTCGAGAGGGCCGAGACTGTTGATAAAGATGTAATATCACCAACGTCGAACCCACCTCATATATTTTCTGGACCAAAATAAGCCTTTTTCTTCCTTGGTCCCCGATCCTAACCTACGTTTCAACCCGTGAAAGTCTTTTCTGATTAAGGCGCTTGAGTTAACGTAGAGATTCAATGATTTTAAGCATCGCTCGAAAAGGTACGAGCAAGACTATTTCTCTCTCATTTTGCAGGGTTCTTGACTTGTAAACCCGGAGCAGATGATGAAGACCTTTTATTCATTGACCTCGACTCATTTATGGGTCCCCCTTGGAAACCTTTGACCAAGCCCAACATTGCGGTCCATTAAAGACCTCTCTGATTAATCAAATTGTATGCACTGCGAATAGTTCCGAAGCCCTAGACATAGGTTCGAGAGAAAATTCGAGTGCTTCCAAAGTAAACCTTTCGAGAAATTGTGAGGAGTCCTCTCTGATGAGCGTACTTCAATTGATATCTTGAGCAAACTCATTTGGCAATTTTAAATCATTGGACTCAAAATCACCCTCCTAAGGGATTTTTGATCTTGCTTGATATGTGAGAAGATGCTTTGGGTAACCTCTGACCTCACTTTACGTTCCTTAAAAAATGTGTGCATGACTCATAGATGATAATCATAAGAGTATAGCTCATTCCCAAAATTGGAACATGCGAATTATCAGAAATCTGCTTACTCTTTCCTCTTCGGTATAACGATTTGGATTTGAGCTTCTGCAGGATTCCTAGTCTCCCCAGATCCCAGAATGGCACCCTTCAAGATAAGGTAATGTGGATTTTAGTAGCCGATAGCCTCGGAGGAGATCACCTTTCTTCGCAAAAGTCCTTGATATAGGCACCAAAGTCCTTGATATAGGCACCAAGTCCTTGATATAGGCACCAAGTCCTTGATATAGGCACCAAAGTCCTTGATATAGGCACCAAAGTTCTTGATATAGGCACCAAGTCCTTGATATAGGCACCAAGTCCTTGATATAGGCACCAAAGTCCTTGATATAGGCACCAAGTCCTTAATATAGGCACCAAGTCCTTGATATAGGCACCAAGTCCTTGATACAGGCACCCAAAGTCCTTCGAACAGGCACACAAATTCCTTCTTGTAGGCACCTAAGTACTTGATAGAGGCACAAAAGTCCTTGATAGAGGCATCTCTATGAGGTGACCTACCATACGAGTCCGAGTTCAACCATCCTAAGGTGTTCCTATAATGAATCCTTAGGCATTCATTCAATCATCACCAGATCAATCAATGATAGCCGCGGGACAAGCAGGTGAGTCTCAGGTAAATCCCTCAACTCTCTCTCTCTCTCTCTCCCCTATCAGAATGAGCAGGAAGGACTTTGGACTTGAGCCATCGAAGAAATAAATAGAAAGGGATGGCATGACTTTTCATTTTCCCAGTTGAGTAGGCTAGATATCAAGTGTCATCTTGTCTTTGAGAGTGATCTCTGACGAGACCCCTGTCAAAGAGGGGCAGCTGTTGACACTTGATTTTTGGCCAATTTGATTTTTAGAAAATTTTTAGAAAATCCAAAAAAAAAATTCAGAAAATTGAAAAATCAACCTTGGAGACCTTGGTCTAACCTAGGGATCCAATTTTGACCCAAAAAATAATTTTTCATATTTTCAATATTTTTTTGCATTTTATTTTCAAAAATTCATAAAAAAATCAATAAAAAATGAAGAAATTACAAAATCAACTTTGGAAGCCCTAGCCTAGCCTAAGGAACCAATTTTGAACAAAAAATAATTTTCCTTATTTTTTGCTTTTTTTAATATTTTTTAGAAAATAGAAAAATACAAGAAAAATAATAAAAAATAGCTTTTGTGGCCAAAAAAATACGAAAAAATAGTCCATATTTTTATTTTATTTTTCTCTTCATTTTGGCCAAAGAAATTCTGAAAAAATTAATCTGGAAATGGGACTTGCTTTGTAAATCGCATTTTCCAAATTAATTGAAAAATTCTAGAAATTTTATTTTAATTCTGTAATTTTTAATTTTTACATTTTTGAAGTCGTGTCATCCCCCTCTATTTTTCAAAATTAAAATCCAATCCAAAAATTCAATGAATTGTCCAATTCCGTGCAAAAGGACCAATGTGCGATTTTCAATTTTTCAATTTAGTCCTTAAAAACACATAAAATGCAATTGAAAAGTTTCCGGGGACTGAATTAAAAATTGGGGCACGTCACCCTATATTTTTTTGGCCTTCCGAATCCATTGGTGGCATCAATTTTTGCAAAAAAGGCCCTCAAGACCTTCAATTTCACAGATTGGATACTCGGGTCAAACCCAAAATTTGGGGTTTTTGTCCAATTTCAAGCAAATTTTCCACAAAGGCCTCATTTCCAAATGTAATCCATCGTGGGAAATTCATTTTTGGCTTCAATTTCGCAAAAATAGGCCGAATTGTGGCTCAATTTGGCCATTTTCCGTTCGGTCGGGTCATCGGGTCGGGCCGACCCGGCCCGTGACCCGACACTATTCATCATCCCCTTCCCTTGGCACCCACGCACACTGCACACACGCGCACATCTGTTTCTCGCTACCACGACGTCGTCGCGCGGCCTCTTGCCCTCGAATCTTCCCTTTTGTCGCTTGCGCGCATGACCAAGCGTACGGAATGGGGCGACGGTTATCCGAGGAAGGTAGACGACAAAAATTCGAGCTGTCGTGGGAGCGATTCCAGAAGGTTCGGGCGCAAAAGAAAAGGAGGGAGCGGCGAATGTTCAGGGAGAGGACATACGCACAAAAACGAGAGAGACAGATATGTAGAGAGGGAGAGCGACGAAGGAGGAGCTAAAAAAAAAAGAAGCTGGTTCTTCTGGGGGGGCCATTACAGAGCATTCGCCGAGAACTTTGAACTCGGAACTCCGGCAATCCAAGTCGCACCAAGCCTTGCGGTTGCCGCTCCAAGCTCCCTGACGCTTCAAGGAAGCCGCTGGACCCAACCAATTGAGTCGACCTCCACTGAGAAGGTAAACACCATTCTCGAGCGCGCGGAACTCCATCAATGGCATGTTCATCGTTTCTTGTTTTCTCTTTGATTTTTCTGTTTCGAAATTTCCCTGAGCACTTACTGACCGCGTGCGTATCTTCTCCCTGCGTTGGCATCGCACGAAACCCATCGAGTCAACCTCAAAAAATTTCGGCCTACTGCAAGCCCGAGGGCTTTTCTCGCGTGAAACCAAGACTCTCGACTATGCAGCTAAGTTTCCTATTATCTCTGTGATATTCTTTGATGGATTGTGTGGCTGGTTTTAAGTTAGGATCGTTGGTTTAGATATGTCATCGGGTTTGTTCCTGGCCGAGTCTAGAACGGTTGATTTTGGTTAGTTTCGCGGACAGAAAAACCATGTGTAGGTATGTTAGGATACTATAGACGGCTTATTCGGACCTTGGTTTGGACCTTGACATACCGCGCTCGGTGGCCGTCGAAGAGTAACGGCAAGCGGTCTAAGGCGTTCAAATGAGCCCCCCCGAACATCCTCTATGCTTGCTGTGGTTAAGAAATTAAATTTTGAGCGTTCGAAGATGTGAGAAAACTCATTGCCAGAATTTGGTTCTTATCCGGTGCTGTCCGTTGGCAATGAAATAGGAGGGCCGTCATCGGCGTTGGTGGTCGTTCGACAAAAAAAATCTTGCTGGCGAAATCCTTAAGAAGACGTGGTAAAAAGATTAGCCACCCAGTGAAGTCTGTGCTTGGTTTTTGGTGGGTGTTCAGTGAGGAAGACGCGAAGATGGTGAGCAAATAGGACGTCTGGAAAAGAAGACTCACGAAGAAGAAGCACCGACAAGATGAGCATTAAAAAATAAGGGAATAAAAAAATAGAGAAAAGGACAAACTAAGAGAAAGAAAAGTCAAAGAAAGAAATAAAAAAGAGAGACAAAGGCACAAGGGGGTGCTGCCTCCATGCGTAACCAGGTAAAGTGGAAAGGAAAATAAAGCAAAAAAAGTATTAGAATAAAAAATATATAGCAAAAGTGGTGTACCGCCGGCGGCTTAGTGTGGTAGCTAGGGTTTGGATTATTTGGAATTGGGCCAGCCCATATGGTTTAATGAAAAGGGGCGGATGGGCCATTCGGATGGGCTTTTGATTGAAGAGTGGGCTGAGATAACTTCATTGGGCTCTAGGCTTAAATTGGGTTTTAGAATAGAATCTTGGGCTTTTTTTTTGTTTGGGCCTTAAGCCCTCTTCCTTTTCGCCACCCTAGAGGGATTGGGCTTAAAAGCCCAGCCCAGATCACAATTTTCGAAATAAATAATATTTATAATATTATAATATTAAAAAAAATTTCGAAAATTCCTAGAGAATTCAAAATATATATATATATATAATAAAAACTGTGTCGTTTAGTCTCGGGTTTTAGGTTTGGACCTTCGGGTCGGATGGGTCGGGTCGACCCGACCCGATCCGAAAAACGATAATAAATAAAAATAAAAAAGGAGAAAATAGAATAAAAACATATGAAAGATTATATAAATATATAAAAGTTTGAGATTATAAAATAATTAAAAATAAATTTCGGGAATATAAATATAATAATAAAAAAAATTAATTAATTAAATTAAAAAATTAAATTAAAAATAACAAATAAATAAAAATAAAAACTAGTGATAAAAAAAATAAAATAATGAATAATTGTAGAAATTCGTGGAAAATTTAGAAAATCTTGGAAAAATTAATGTAGAAAATAATTAAAAAATATATATATAGAAAATCAAAATCAAAATATTATAAAATATAAAAATATTTTCGAAAATAATAATAAAAAAACAACAAAAATAAATAAAATGAAAAATGTATAAATAGGATGAAAATTCGGAAAATCATAAAAAAAATTAGGAAATTCCGAAAATCAAGAAAATTATAAAAAAAATTCGAAAAAAAATTCTGAAAAATGTTAAAAAAAATCAGAAAACATAGAAAATGCCCAGGAAATAGGGAAAAATCATAAGAAAAATTCATAAAAAATTTTAGAAAATTCAAAAAAATATATAGAAAATACTTGGAAAATATAAAAAAATTTAGAAAAAGTAGAAATAAAATTTCAGAAAATACCAAAAATATTTCAAATAAAAAATAGGAAAATTCTTAGAAAGCCTTAGAAAAATCCCAAAAATATCAGAAAAATTCAGGAAAATCCAGAAAAATTCTCAAAAATTGTGAAAATTAGGAAAAAAACCACATTCAACTGGTTTGACCTATTTTCACATTTTTGACTTCTTGAGCCTCCCAAAATGTCCATTTTGCCCCTCTGGTCAATCTGACCCAAATCATCCCAAATCACTCCCGAACCTAATTAACATATCTTCTTGGCTTCTAGGGCTCCCCTGGTTGATCTGGACTTGATTGAATGTGTGCTTTCATGGTATTGATTTTCTGATTGCGCATTTATTTCTATGATTGTGATTGATAGGACAGACACTCCTATTCGCATGAATCCCCTAGACTCCCAGAGCCTACCTTACCCGATCTCGCCTGCATGAACTCCTTAGATTAGGAAATCACTCAACTTAGGTACCGAAAAGGCGTCAATAGCAATATTGACGTAACTAAGTCCCCGAACTCAGAATCTCTGGTTTTCGCAGAATCGGACGATTTCTCCCGATCGCTCGATAGGGTTTCCAATCATTCCCTCCAATAAATGATTGGTGGCGACTCCAATGGCATGCACACTGAACACATGTCACCCGACCACACTAAGGTCGACTTCGATCTAAAAAATTCCCTGACGCGATTTGGTATGGGCTTGGGAGGGCCCGAGCGAAGCCCAGATATCTCAAATTGGGCCTAGCAATCCACCAGCCGATCTCGAAGAAGATCGGGTCGCGACAGTCGTTCATGAGCTTATAATTCATTCGATGTGGTCTACGAGATTTTTGGCACATACTCAATTTAGTCCATGAATTTTTGGTATATGTTTAATTTAGCCCCTAAATTGTGTAAAAAATGAAAATGCTCAATTTTACCCTTGAACTTAAAATTTACTTAAAGATAATATTAAATTGAACATGAATAAAAAATCCAAAAATTGTATTGAAAAAATTAAAATTTTGGGGATGATACCGTATATTGAACTATAGTTCATAAATCACATTGAATAAATTTTAAGATTCAAGAATCACATCGCCAAAGTTCGAAGTGGTTATCACGTCAAAATAATATAAGCTGGTCACGGCTCACGCTTGCGCCCGACTGCTATAAATATTCACGCGGATCTAATGTCGTGACAAATTGGCGGTTTTTCCGTTGCTTCTCTCCTCCGCTTCCTTTTTATTCTCATTGATGTTGATTCGCTCGTTCTGCATCAATTGGCCGCTTTCGTGTTCGATCGATCCATTTCGATCCTCTGGATCTTCATCTGAGCCCGCTCCATCTGACATTCTCGCCGTTCGTTCCGTTCCGATCTGAGTCCTCTTCTGCCCCCTCGAATCTCATCCCATCTCATCTCATCTCGAATTCGTCTCAAATCGACGACGACGGTCCGCAGCACTGATTATTTCCTCCGCATTGAGCTCGGCTAATCCTCGGAGAGATGGCGACGATGGAGAGCTTGATCGGCCTCGTGAAGAGAATCCAGAGGGCGTGCACCGTCTTGGGCGACCACGGCGGCGGCGATGGGATGTCCCTCTGGGAGGCGCTCCCGTCGGTCGCGGTGGTCGGCGGCCAGGTAAACGGCGATCGCATCTTTAGTCGCGTTCCGGATGCTGATCTCTGTCGCGGATGCTTTGGTGAATCGGATACAGATGGGCCTTTTTTGTTGTTGGAATTTTAGAGTTCCGGGAAATCTTCGGTGCTTGAGAGCGTCGTCGGGAGGGATTTTCTGCCTTGTGGATCTGGTAAGTTTGACTTGTGTTAGCAATGCTAGATTGCTAGTTCCTTCAGTGTTTGTCATGGTAATCTCTTGAATATGCTGCTTTCTCGCTTTCATTTTCCCTAAACATGGTATTGCAGCTTCGGGCAAGTATAAATAGTGAGTCCAGTGTTCTATTTCTGAAATCGTGTCTGTTGCTTTCAGGTATGGTCACACGGAGGCCGTTGGTATTGCAGCTTCATAAGACAGATCGAGGGCAATCAGAATGTGCGGAGTTTCATCACGCCCCTAAGAGGAAGTTTACTGACTTTGGTATGTACGTTTGACAAGATCTGCATTTTGTACTTGGGCAATGTTGTGAAGCACGAAATTTATTCCCAATCCCCCACTTCCTAAAGCTTGCATTATTATGTCTCATTGATCGTTACAAACAGAACTTTGTTAGGTGAGCCACAAGTTTCGTCACCTGTTAAAAAAATACCACCATTCTAACCGAACTACTAGATTTAATCTTTGATCACCCTTTGTTGACCCCTGAATCGCTTTACAAATACCAAAGAATTTTTTCGACAGTGCAGTAGTGGAAGGAGCTGAAGAAGTGGACTAGTAGCACTTAAATGGTGTATTTATATTTTACAATAAGAGATTATCTGTGAGCTTAAGACTAGAGTGAGCTGCCGTGCCTTCACTGGAGTTGTCATTGAAGCCCGTAGTGAAATTGTCGCTTTTAGTCCTCTCTCTTTCTTGTACAGGCAAATAAACTCACTGGCATTGTAGCAGCATTATCCCACAATGCCAGATAGAACTTGTAGAAAATGGAAAGGAGAAAAGCAATGAAGGTCCTCAATTAAGATATCGAGTTACATTGATGTCATGGACAATTTGGAAAAAAAAATGTTCATCGATGTCATGGACAATTTGGAAAAAAAAAATGTTCATCCTTAATTTGAATAGTTGGGTAAAGACCCCTGAAGTATCAAGACAACATTGTTATGATGATCCTTGAAAAAATCTTAGGGTCGAGATTTCTACCTCTGGAACAGTTGAAAGGCATTCCAGAATCCCAAATTATCAGCAAGTATGATGGCGTTTAGTGTAGCAATGAACTCAAAGGTAGCATATGGTGTCCAACTTTTCCTTCTTTCTGACTGTTGATCCAAGAGGAGTTCTTAGAAGTTTATTTAACTGTATGAAACAATCAAAAAGCAAACCTTGACCTGGTCGCCAGCTGAAAGTTAAGGACAATGTATATAAATATATGATGGTTATGAGGATGATAAAGATAATGATATTATTCATGGTTGGAAAGAAAAGGTGCAACTGGAGCAATATGTAGTAGTCTCATGTCACAGGTTTTGTGAGAGAGGTTTGTTGGATGTAATTGCTTTTCATTGGAAGCTGTAACAATTGGACAGCAGCTAACATTAAGAGTCATGTTTTACCCGCATTGTCGCACCAAGTACTGCCATTGGAAATGTATGTTATTGAATTTTGAATATTATGCACTTTTTGAATTAGATGTCAGACCTATTTATCGGCTTGTCCGCATGATAATCATCGCACCTGGAGATTTCTGAAGACGGGCTAGCCTAAAGGTTGCTTATGAGTGCACCTTCTCAGCTAGCTGAGATCCGTCTTTCTGTCCTTGGTCATTTTGTACTATACTGTCATGCGAGTACATTCTTCTGGTTTGTGGTAGGAAATTTTTTTCTCTGCATACCTTTCGCTTGTGGTCTTTCTTAGAAATACAGATCACAGAAAGTCACTATGGCTTTTCACATTAGTATAATTTTTCTGTATTTCCTCATATAAGTGGTGCGAAAGGTTCTTGTCAGATTAACTTAAGCAATCTTGCCTGGACTCTTATGCAGTGATAATTCTTCTTTTATGCAGCTTCTGGTCGGAAGGAAATTTCAGATGAAACAGATCGTATAACAGGGAAATCAAAGCAAATATCAAATATTTCAATTCATCTGAGCATTTATTCTCCAAACGGTGTGTGTCCTCCTTCTTGAGACAATGCTAACTGAAGATTTTAACATCCTAGTAACTAAAGGAAAGATTTGATTTAATATTGGTAGATATATATAAGTACTTATGATTACGTAGATCTCTAGTAAAACATCATGGAAATAGAGAAGGTTGTGCATTTGAGCATGAAGATAGGCTGATCTTTCTTGCCGTTGCCGAGTAAAGGCATTACACATGTCTCTCTCTGTCTTGCTCTTGTACAAGCAAGTCAGTGTGCATGGGTTCGTATGTCTTTCTGTTATCTATTTGGTTGCACTCTTGTGATGAATTTTCCACCTAAATTTTTCTGTAGACATGGAGCCATATTATCAGAGGCAGATTTGTTACTTTTTAACCTAATTTACGTGGCTGTATGATTTGTTTTTCTTAATTTGTGAGCCTTGATAGATTATTAAGACTTTAATTTTGAGTTATTTATTAATACCTTTCACTTGATTCAGTATTGAGTGCAATGGCACGAAAAGATTAATATAGCTGACAGTGGGATAAGGCTTACTTTTGTCATCGATGTTGTTTGAGAGATGACTGGCGCTTTCATCTATGTTGCTAGCTTTTTCAAATTATTTATATGTTAACTACCAGGCCAGAATGTCATCTTGGTCCACTCCTTTCTTAACCTGGCTATTTCTGTCAATTGACAAAAGGTAGAACGCTTTATTGCTGATTAGGGTATGGATAGCATATGAAAACCCTGCTTTAATGCTGATTAGGGTATAGATAGCATATGAAAACCCTTGTCATATATAAATGATTGTATAAAATATGAATGAACCATTGCTAGTGAGAATTGTGTGCAGCCGAAATTAAAGCCATGGCCTGAACCGGATAACTAGTGCTCATTGGTTAGACTGCAACAGTTGCAATCATGTGTTCAGAGTCCAAATTTTAAATGATTTTTGGGGATTGAAAAAAAAATTATCTGAAGAAATACCTGGTAGAAACTTGGCTTATCAGTTGCCAACAGCTAATGTCTAGAGATTTAACGCTTAATTCTTTAAGAAAGGAAGCATTTTGTTTCAAGTCAAAATCTTATATTCAAGAAAAATTTCTCTTAGATAGATGTTTAATATATTGGTAATTAGCAGTATAATTTTCTTATGATATTACGTGAGATATCTCGGTTATTGCTGGGCTCTTTTCCTTACCTATTGAAACAGTTGATGAACATTGTTTTCCATGGCAGTTGTAAACTTGACACTCATAGATCTTCCTGGGTTGACAAAGGTTGCTGTAGGTAATATTTTGAGAGTACATATTTCTTGCTGGACTTCTTGCCTATTTGTTTGTGTTTGCATCACTGATTTGCTTTTCTGAGGTATGCAGAAGGACAGCCCGAAACTATTGTTGAAGACATTGAAAATATGGTGCGTCCCTATGTTGAAAAGGTGAGGGAACTTAGTTTTAATTTAAATCGACTTAGATCTTGTCAAAGAAAAGTCCTTAACGGCTGCAAATAGATGTGTACAAACTGATCTTAATGAAGTTCTGCATGGGAAAAAGGAAGTTGACTTTTAACAATTGCATCAATTTTTGCAAAGCGAAACTGCTAGTTTGTGACATTTTTTATCCTCCAAACGTATCTAAAAGCTGTTATTCATCCTCTTCTTTATGAGGTTATGTCTTGAATTCTGTCATTAGTTTGATCTAGAGTCTAGTCCTGATTTTCATTATAAGAAAAGCATTGCTATATAAATCTTCACATCATGTTTGGAGAAAAAAGAAATTACTCTAGGCATCACTTCTCATTCGGAACCAACTTTTATTTTCCTCCAGAGATGAATAGTAAAAGAAATCTATGTTAATTCTACTTCCACCTCCTTCTTTTTAATTAATTTTATTCAAATAGATACTGTTTTTACATTTGGATACCTACATTGTTACACAACTGAAAGATATTTACTATTATCCAGCCCAACTGCATCATATTGGCAATATCACCTGCTAACCAAGATATTGCTGCTACTTCGGATGCCATCAAACTTGCGAGAGAAGTTGATCCTTCAGGTTAACAGTTACAATGCTGAAATTTGACATTTGTCTGGTAGTGAATATACTGACTGTTTTAACATCTTTGTCTAATTAGGGGATAGGACATTTGGGGTATTGACGAAGCTTGACCTGATGGACAAAGGAACTAATGCTCTTGACGTAAGGGCAGTTTTTCACTTACTGTGTTTCCTTAGATTCTCAGTTGATATAATTGATGAACTATGCATGAAAATTCAAGGTTCTCGAAGGAAAGTCATACAGATTACAGCATCCGTGGGTTGGTATGGTTAACCGTTCACAAGCTGATATCAACAAGAACGTTGACACGATTGCTGCACGTAGAAAAGAGGTTGAATACTTTGAAACAGGCCCTGAGTATGGACACTTGGCTAGCAAAATGGGTTCAGAGTATCTTGCGAAGCTCTTATCACAGGTTTTTTCATTCTTCTGTTTTCAAAATTTGCTAAGACTTTACCTCATCCTTTCTACCTGTCCAAGTTTTGCATATTTCACAAATGCAAGAAACTTAATAGAAAATTTATTTCTCAGCATTTGGAGATTGTTATCCGACAGAGGATTCCAAGTATTATTGCCCTGATAAACAAGACAATAGATGAACTTAATGCAGAGTTGGACCGTATTGGCAGACCCATTGCGGTGGATTCAGGGGTAGCTGTCTGCTTACTCTTTTAATACTCGAATCAATTTTCTTCCCTGACAAATGTACCTGAAGTACATTCATTCTTCATATAGCCCAGCTCTACACTATTTTGGAACTTTGCCGTGCATTTGATCGTGTATTTAAGGGGCACCTGGATGGGGGGTAATTTCTTCATATATATTCTTTTGGCAATTGGTGCTGATTTTGTATCTTCAGTTAAACTGATAATTGTCGTAAGAGTGCTGTTAACTAATCCATAAAAAGCCCTGGTTGTGATGGAAGATTAATAAGATCCTCAATTCATGCTTCTACAACAGTACACAACAGAAATAAATTGTTAGGTTACAGCACTTAGCTCTCTTTAGGTACTCAACAGGTAATGTATTGAAGTATGAAACATTTTTAAGAAGAAAACACGCTTTCATATTTAAAAACCACGCAATATTGCTTGAAAATGGAGAATGGAATGGTGGCACTTAGTTGTGGTCAAAATTAGTAATTTCTTCTAGGAGTTTGAACATAAGGATGGGTTGGATAAAGAAATGGTAAAAACGAGAAGCAACTTTATTTCTTGTTTTAGCTGTATTGCATTCAAAAAATATCAATAGGGAACTGACTGGATTAGTTGAGTTCCATTCTTTGATTTGGAATTGATATTTGCTCTTTTGGTTTCTGTTCATGGATTTAATAAAAAGAAATTCCATAACATTGACATTGATGGATGATGGTGACAGTATATGGTTGGTTCATTCTCAAAGGAAAGGGGCCATCAGCTTAGCTACTGGGCCCATTGCCTTAGCTTTTCAGAGGAATGCCTTCATTATGAAATGTGGTTGTCTTATATTGTGGAAATTTGTAAATGAGAGGACTTACAATGTTTAGTATATCGTTATTGTTGTTGCTGGTGCAATTGCTGCAAAAGAAGTATGCTATTAACTGAATGTTTAAAATGACATAGCAATGTTTCGTATGTTTTTTTATTTGGTTTGTGGTCAGAGAGAAGGCATGCAGTGTACCACTGTTTAAATTGTTGATAGAAATACAAATAGATAAGATAGGATGAGTAACCAAAACATTAGTGTCTCAATATGTCACGGTGGGTCTACAGCTTGGCTTTTAGATGGATTTCTAGTGGGTCCACAACCACCATGGGTTTAACATATATCAGATTAAGAGGCTCCATCTTGCATCCATATGACTCTTGTTCTGCAGTCTTGGCTTGACCCAATATGCTTGTTCATGCATAAGGGTGATTGATTCAAATGATTAATCTTTTAGATGCACTTAAAATTACAAAATTGTGTTTAGGTTCATTAAGACTTTTGCCAAAAACTCCTTGAAATACTCTGGATGGATAAGATTTTCTCCAGTGAGAATATGATGATGTTTGTTTTAGAGGCTATTAAATTTGCGATCTTCCGCTGTGAGAGCCAAAGATGGCTGAGTGACAAGTTGCTGTCCAGGCAACCCGGTGGTGATCGGATATATGGGGTTTTCGACCATCAATTGCCAGCTGCTTTAAAGAAGCTCCCTTTGGATCGCCATCTTTCTTTGAAGAATGTGCAAAAAGTTGTATCTGAGGCTGATGGTTATCAGCCCCACTTGATAGCTCCAGAACAAGGGTACCGAAGACTCATTGATGGATCTATTAACTACTTCAAAGGCCCAGCTGAAGCCTCAGTAGATGCTATAATTCTTTCATTTCACTGATGCTCTAGTGGGTGGAAAATGCTGTCTTGATTGCTACGAGAAATGCATATCTCTTAGGTTGCAGCTTCTTATTGCTTTACCAGATTATTTGTGGTAGGTTTGAAAGACCGAACTTTGGTACACGCACAGCCGACATGGTTGATCTATTGTTTTATGTCCACCAGATCTTCCTGTTCAACACATAAATGAATTGTATCGGTAACATTTAAACAATCACGTGATATTTAACACATGCTTGCATGTGCGGCCACACACACAAAAACTCCCCTGCATGCACATACTCATAATAGATGGTAAGACTGAACTTCCACACTAGTGAATTTGTGTACTGCCTTGTTCTCATATGTTCACGAATCAGAGCTTTCTTGAAGATAGAATTTTAAGAGGATGATCCTGTAACTTTTACATAGTTATGATAGCTCCAGAACTTGTACGCAAGTCGATTGTTGCGACAGAGGTAAGCAACTTATGTTTTTGTATATATATGTTGTAATTACCATTACAGTTTGCAATGGTGCGGTCTTGCTTTGTACAACTCCACGACATGCAATGGCAATTCACACACTAAAAACTAGAACTGTATAGTTGAAAAAATCATATCTTCCGGCAAAAAAAAATTCTGGCAACTTAGATATACTTCTGCCATTTTAGAGTGCAGATTTATATTTGAGAATGAAATACCTTTGAATGGCTGTGAGCTTTTTTGACTGAATCTTATGCAGGTACAAAAAATTAAGTACTGTGACATAAGAAATATAATATTTATTGTAAGCACCTGATGTTCTCAATTGGTGGAACTACCATTGTCTTTCATACTGTAGTTAGTATCTTGTTCACCAAATTAGAGATGGTGGTAGATAGCATCACTTTGCTTGTTCAATGAAGCTCTCAATAAGAAGATGATTACTGATCTTTCTAACCAGAACTTGCGTGGTCATTGGTAATTCTAGGAGTTGAAGCGGTTTCCATCACTTCAAGCAGACATTGCTAATGTTGCAAATGAAGCACTGGAAAGATTCCGCGAAGAAAGCCGTAGGACACTTCTCCGACTTGTTGAGATGGAATCTAGCTACCTAACAGTGGAATTTTTCCGGAAACTTCATCTTGAACCAGAAAAGGGTCCAAATGCAAACCCAAATGTCCCTCGCTACTCAGATAATCATTTTAGGAGGATAGGTATGTGGTCTCATAGTATCATCATGGAACAGTGAAATTACTGTGTATCTAAGCATGAATGATTTAGCAAACACGATCTATTCTTGCTTCAGAGTTATGTCAGAGTTCGCCTTTTAGCCTTTCGAGTTATCTATCAATGGATAAATCCTCTACGGTTTCCCCTTTTGTAATGCTAAAAGTTGCATCAGTTATCATCACATACTCGGATTAAACTTGTGTTTTTAACTGGAAAATAAATGGAGTTCCCGTTTTATTGAGAAATATTAATGATGTATGCTTTTCAGGGTCCAACGTAAATGCTTATATCGGAACGGTTTGTGATATGTTGAAAAATACAATTCCCAAGGCTTGTTGTGTATTGTCAAGTACGAGAGGCTAAGAGAGCACTGCTGAACAACTTCTATGCTCAAGTTGGGAGGAGGGAGGTAATTTTCAGGACTCTACCTTTAACTTTGCTGATTCTCATTCTGGTTACAGCATCAAAACAAGCATCAAGCCGACATATTCTCGTGAGCATGGACCTTAAGGAAAATTAAATTAAAAGTAGTGAAGTAAAGAATTATGTTTGATGTTAATGATGTGGCATTATGTTTGATGTTAATGATGTGATAAGTTTTGAATCCTAAAAGTCACGAAAACTGGCCACTATCATTCCTATGTGCACATTTGGCAGAGTTTTCTTTCTCTCTTTATTCACTTTAGAGTGACTAATGAGACATTTGAAGTAGGATGCAAAGGAAAGAATTTAAATGGGAGATAATGCCCACATCACTATGGTCGGTAACACCTGGAACAAGAACGTCACCTTTCTTTGGTCACTATTTATGGATCCCAGCAACTATAATATAAAGGATTTGTAGAACTTCATTTTCTTATCGGATATTTCTCCTTGGTGGACCAAAGGTGTGCGTGCTGTTATATACATATTTTTAAGAAAAGGTGATGTATGGGCTCTCTATAGAATTGGTCCCCTAATTGGAATGAGCTGACTGCAGATGAGATAATGCATAAGTATGACATGGTGGAGGTGCTAGAAGACTATGATGAAGAACAAGGTGTGCTTGTCATTCCATTGGTGAAAGTCGCCGGATTCAGGGCAGTGTTTCATTGGCATCTGAACCTCAGGGAAATCAGAATGATTCCCAGAGGAGATGTTCCGATTTTCACATCAGGTTCCCTCATACATGCTTACTGGTCAAGAAGCTCCCAATGCTCCCAAGGGATGCCTTGAACTGGACCTTGCTGCTATCCCCTTGGACCTTCTTCAGGTTATATAGCAGATGTTAAAAGCAGATGAGATTTAAGGGAGTGACGAAAGAGAAACTTTTCATACCAAGACATCCGAGGCTGAAAGAACTGTAGATCCTGTTCTTAGTGCCGTGGATGCCCAGGAGGTAGCAACTATGAAGATTCGACAGAACACCTGACAATTGGCAGAAAGAATTGCTTGTTTTTTCCATGAGCCATGTGCCAGGGCGCTATAACGTTTGATCTGATATGCATACAAAGTAGTGCTTAAATGAGTTGCTTCCTTGACTGAGTACAAGCAGAACTGCCATAAGTGACTGCAGTTGTACTCGGAGGTGCAGAACTTTCTTTTGCTCCCAAACTACGAGCCGCTTGGTTTTAGTTTAGTTGGGGTGATCTGTGTTCATTCACTTGCTCGTGGAAGCTCAGTGGTGGGTGCTTTTTTTCTCAAATTCAGTTTTTCGGAACGAGTAAGGTTGATATCTTCCTTCAAAGCCTTTATATTTCAGGAGGCATAGCTAGTTGGAGCTGATCCTTGACTCTAGTTGTTTACAATGCATGTGTGCATCCTCCTCAGCAAGCGAAGTGAATCTAAATTTTCCCAGCCCTTTTTGGGATAGACAAGACAGGGAAGGGGAAAGCAACAAATTGAACTCGAGACCTCTTGAATCTTGGCAAGTGGGGACCAAGAATAGGCCAAGATATTGTTTTTCGTATGTTAGAGATGTGACCTGAAAAAAGAATGTAGTCAATGAGGCATCAATGTTGTGTCTGAATGCTGATTATTTATGTCTGTTAGGAATTGCGGAAATCGTGTGGTTCATTTCTGTTTTGCATCAACAAGAGAACTTTCTCGATGGGACATCATCAATTTCTCTTTGCGTAACTCATGTACAGTCTCTTCTTCCGAAAGCGTTTGAACCGTCCACATGTACTTGCATTCACGATTTCGCATTGATCCAGTTGTCGTTTCTCATGTTTTTCTTGGTAAAAGATGATAGTTTAACGGTTGGATTGAAGACTGATCCGTAGGGCAGCCATGGCCCGGTTCAACGAGGCCAGGCTTCTTTTCGGCAAAATAAACCCACCCTAATGGCACATGCAGACAAAGCAAAATGACTAAATATTAAGACAATTTCCATGAAAAATTAGAGATGGAAAATCAAGAGAAGAGGCCAACACAGATCTGAAACTTTGGGTTTGCTTTACCTCTTAGCCACCAAAAGACACATCAACAGTAAACCCATTCGTTTCCAGATATCCCAAAAATTGACAAAATGTTTGATTGCTAACTCAACCAGCACGTTCATAACGCGTCCTTGTCTCGTACCAGGTGCGCCACCAATCAGGTCCTCCACAAATCAGATATGAAACTTCGGGTTTGTTTTACCTCTTAGCCACCAAAAGACACATCAAAAGTAAAACCCATTCGTTTGCAGAAATCCCAAAAATTGACAAAATGTTTGATTGCTAACTCAACCAGCACGTTCATAACGCGCCCTTGTCTCGTACCAGGTACGCCCATGAATCAAGTCGTCCACAAATGCGACCACTGCTTCCACACTTACTAGAGCTTGCTGTGTGCTATCCCTGTCTCGAATGTTCAACTTATTATCTGATTCGACAAAAATTGCCAAGGGCACACCAAGCCCATCGCAATAACCATATTGGTCCTCCAAGGTTTGTCCTGTAAACATAGCCAGGGCACAGTAGGGATCAACATATAGCTCCCTTTCAAGAAAGAAAATGGAAAGAGAAGAGATGTCCGTAAAATATGTACAAAAGAAACTCAATTTTACGCAAGAAATGGAGGACCTAAATTCTACATTGGATAAGTACCTTCAACTGCTCTCGCGCAAGCAATACCAGCAGCCTTCAGTGATTCGGTAATCTCGTCAACAACTAGCCTAACCTTAACAGCCCTCTTCCGACAGAAAACTGCACATTGGCTAGGAGCTATTCCCGGATGGAACCTGAACAAATTCCTTTCTTTATCTTCAAAGTACCTCGTGCAAAAGGAATGCTCACAAATTAAGTGTGCTATGTGTTCAATGGAACTAGAAAACTCAATAACAGATGGACTAATATTGCCGTGATTTTGAGTAAACGACCGAACAATCTTGACCATGCTCTTCTCAATTCCAACTCTCCTCCCCACTGGGCGTACACACAATTCAGCCCATCCCTCGGATTCAAAAGTTGTCATCATCTTCAAAGCTTCATCTTGACCCATTGCCTGGTGTTAAAAAGACAAATGCAAACAAATGCGAGCATAAAGTAAAAGAAAAGATTTCATATATGCCTAGCAGCAAAAGAGCAAAAACCAAGGAACTGCTGGCATGTACCAAAAGAGCTTCCACAACCATCTTTTTACTTCCTTCAAAACCACCTAGGACCACTTCATTTGGTTCAATCAGCACCTTCTGCATTCAAAATTCAATTAGTTAATCATGATAACAAACTCAAGCATTCACAAATAAAGGGCAGAAACCAGCTCCATGTACTCCAAGAATAGCTAGCAAAATTAACTAGTCCGAAGAATTACCTCCACTTCTCTGAGTTCAGCAAATCGATCACGCACAACAAGAGATACTCCAATTTTCGCCTGTCAAATGATAACAGTCATCAGTCCAACTAGATGCCTCTATGCTTAGCGGAACGAAATTATTTCACTTATTTAGATAACAAAAAATGCAGCTGTTTCTTTCAGCAAGCAGCATAACTCTTACCGCTTGTGCTTGTGAATCATATGCTGACCTCTCCGTAATCGTTACACACTCAACCCAACCAAACGAACACTCTACTTCAGCAGCCCAACAATCTGCGGCATTCTGCCCCTTCTCGTTACCAACGCGCTGTCTAAACCGCAAGCGATCCTTGTCTATCCCTACCCGAGTCAAAAACAAGAAGACTGTTCCAATGTAATAGCCGATGATCTCATTATTAACGCTTCCCTAAAAATAAAAGTTGAAATTTGTGAGACAAGATAGGATAAGAAAAATCGAGCCCAAAGATGATTCAAGCTAACCTTCGAAAGTGCTTGACCAAGCTCAATTTCTTGCCCAAATTCATATTGTAACTGGTCTTCGAACGAAGACATGTGAAGTTGCAGGTCTTCCACTGTAGAAAATTGAGGATGAGATTTATCTTTTGGATCCACATAATGATGGATCTCAGCAATACTCGTCTCAATCATCATCAGTTTTTTCTCGCCGTTCCTGCCTCTCTTGCCAACTTTAAACTACACGTGTGAAAATCAAGTTAAAATATAGACCAACAAAACAATCATGGAATGCAACAATAGTATAGGATGCAAACCTTTTCTTTATACCAAGAACCATAGTGTGCTATGGCAAAGGGAAGCCCCAGAACTCCCTCACTGTGAAAAAATCCATGGAATAACCGTCCTTTATTGGGCCCAATGTATGTTGTACTAAAGATTGAGAAAAAGAACCAAAGTAAATCTCAAGTCGCAAAACCAAATAAATGTAAATTAGACATCCACCAACAATACTTACTGGGCCTTCTCGAATTTGGCTATGGAATAGTTTAGCTTTGTCGGCATGAAATAAGCGTCACTGAGAGCATTTTGCGTGTGTGGAGCGGTGATGCCATAATCCTTTATCTTGGCAGCCAACTCCTCCATAGGGAGAGAATCCGATTCCAATCTTCGAAGCACAACTTTTAGCTCCTCGACATTCTCTGCATTAGTGCGGCCTCCCTTCTCACAGTGATCTCTCAATAGTTGGTCAGCTCGATAGCAAAACCCAGTTACCTCATCATTCACGATAGGAACCTCAACTTCCACCACGTCTGGCAAGGTCGCACGTAAGTCCAACATTTCCTCAGACAAAAACTCCTAATAACAGAAATTAAAAAAATTAAGATAGCAACAAACATTAATCTAACTACTCCTAAGCTAAACTAACCTCTCTCCACAAATGTATCAGATTAGTTCGGATGCTTTTGAAGTCTTCACTGTGCTTACGGAAGGCCTTTCTGAACTTCTCACGGAAGGCCCCCATCTCACAGACGCCCGTCAGGGCATCACCAAGCGATACCATGGGGAGTAGACGAGATCAGAGACAGTTGCTGGAGACGTGGATGGCAGCCCCGACAAGAAACCGGAGCAGAACAAGGGGAGGCTTGCTGCAGCGAAAACAGCAATATTTAACATTAGAAATATACAAATTTCTTTCTAACAATCAACCATAAGGTTAAAATCTGCTTGATAATTAGATTGAATTTTAATTTTCAACTTTGAAATAAAGTCTCCCTCAAAATCTTTCATAAAAAAAAATGACCAGTTAATTATGTGTTCATAAGCTGTTACAACTAGAAATTTCTAACATTTTATATAAATTTCTGTAATTATCATAGATTAAAAAAAACGACCTTCTCTAAGAAAAATGACTACACCAAGACGACACCCAAGAACACATCAACGAAGGGCACATGAAAAACGCCAAAGCAGCTACGACCTGCACAAACCACAAAGGGCCACAGCACAGCACCAACCAATTTCACGATCATTCATCCATGAACTACATGATTCACAACACAGCCCAGATACTGCCCTCTTCAAATTCAAGCCCCAGAAGAACAGATTGAAGTTTCAACAACGCAAGAAAATAATAAAAGGAAAGACAAACCAAAAAGACCGAGAACTTTACCTCGTTTTCGTGCGCAAAGAACCGCGAGGCCAGCTGCGCATCATAAGATGACATTTTATTAGGTGAAATTTTATTTTGGTCATGCATATCACCGTCAAGTTATTTTAACAAGACAAGTAAAGGAACAGATTCCATCATGTCGTGTCCATGCAAGATAGATCCCAAGATGACTTCTAATGTCCATGTCCAGCTGAAACCCCCGACCAGATCTCAAATAAAAATCCACTAAAAATCAAAACTACAATCCAATCCAAGACATTCCACTCTGTCAACGCAATATCCTTCCAAGACGACACCCAAGAACACATCAACGAAGGGCATTGAAAAACCCCAAAGCAGCTACAATCAATTTCGCGATCATTCATCCATGAACTACATGATTCACAACACAACCCAGATACTCCCTTCCAAGACGACACCCAAGAACACATCAACGAAGGGCACATGAAAAACGCCAAAGCAGCTACGACCTGTCCAAAACACAAAGGGCCACAGCACAGCACCAACCAATTTCACGATCATTCATCCATGAACTACATGATTCACAACACAGCCCAGATACTGCCCGCTCCAAATTCAAGCCCCAGAAGAACAGATTGAAGTTTCAACAACGCAAGAAAATAATAAAAGGAAAGATAAAACCAAAAAGACCGAGAACTTTACCTCGTTTTCGTGCGCAAAGAACCGCGAGGCCAGCGGCGCATCATAAGACGACATTTTATTAGGTGAAATTTTATTTTGGTCATGCATATCACCATCAAGTTATTTTAACAAGACAAGTAAAGGAACAGATTCCATCATGTCGTGTCCATGCAAGATAGATCCCAAGATGACTTCTAATGTCCATGTCCAGCTGAAACGCCCGACCAGATCTCAAATAAAAATCCACTAAAAATCAAAACTACAATCCAATCCAAGACATTCCACTCTGTCAACGCAATATCCTTCCAAGACGACACCCAAGAACACATCAACGAAGGGCACATGAAAAACCCCAAAGCATTTACAATCAATTTCGCGATCATTCATCCATGAACTACATGATTCACAACACAACCCAGATACTCCCTTCCAAGACGACACCCAAGAACACATCAACGAAGGGCACATGAAAAACGCCAAAGCAGCTACGACCTGTCCAAAACACAAAGGGCCACAGCACAGCACCAACCAATTTCACGATCATTCATCCATGAACTACATGATTCACAACACAGCCCAGATACTGCCCGCTTCAAATTCAAGCCCCAGAAGAACAGATTGAAGTTTCAACAACGCAAGAAAATAATAAAAGGAAAGATAAACCAAAAAGACCGAGAACTTTACCTCGTTTTCGTGCGCAAAGAACCGCGAGGCCAGCGGCGCATCATAAGATGACATTTTATTAGGTGAAATTTTATTTTGGTCATGCATATCACCGTCAAGTTATTTTAACAAGACAAGTAAAGGAACAGATTCCATCATGTCGTGTCCATGCAAGATAGATCCCAAGATGACTTCTAATGTCCATGTCCAGCTGAAACCCCCGACCAGATCTCAAATAAAAATCCACTAAAAATCAAAACTACAATCCAATCCAAGACATTCCACTCTGTCAACGCAATATCCTTCCAAGACGACACCCAAGAACACATCAACGAAGGGCATTGAAAAACCCCAAAGCAGCTACAATCAATTTCGCGATCATTCATCCATGAACTACATGATTCACAACACAACCCAGATACTCCCTTCCAAGACGACACCCAAGAACACATCAACGAAGGGCACATGAAAAACGCCAAAGCAGCTACGACCTGTCCAAAACACAAAGGGCCACAGCACAGCACCAACCAATTTCACGATCATTCATCCATGAACTACATGATTCACAACACAGCCCAAATACTGCCCGCTCCAAATTCAAGCCCCAGAAGAACAGATTGAAGTTTCAACAACGCAAGAAAATAATAAAAGGAAAGATAAAACCAAAAAGACCGAGAACTTTACCTCGTTTTCGTGCGCAAAGAACCGCGAGGCCAGCGGCGCATCATAAGACGACATTTTATTAGGTGAAATTTTATTTTGGTCATGCATATCACCGTCAAGTTATTTTAACAAGACAAGTAAAGGAACAGATTCCATCATGTCGTGTCCATGCAAGATAGATCCCAAGATGACTTCTAATGTCCATGTCCAGCTGAAACCCCCGACCAGATCTCAAATAAAAATCCACTAAAAATCAAAACTACAATCCAATCCAAGACATTCCACTCTGTCAACGCAATATCCTTCCAAGACGACACCCAAGAACACATCAACGAAGGGCACATGAAAAACCCCAAAGCAGCTACAATCAATTTCGCGATCATTCATCCATGAACTACATGATTCACAACACAACCCAGATACTCCCTTCCAAGACGACACCCAAGAACACATCAACGAAGGGCACATGAAAAACGCCAAAGCAGCTACGACCTGTCCAAAACACAAATGGCCACAGCACAGCACCAACCAATTTCACGATCATTCATCCATGAACTACATGATTCACAACACAGCCCAGATACTGCCCGCTCCAAATTCAAGCCCCAGAAGAACAGATTGAAGTTTCAACAACGCAAGAAAATAATAAAAGGAAAGATAAAACCAAAAAGACCGAGAACTTTACCTCGTTTTCGTGCGCAAAGAACCGCGAGGCCAGCGGCGCATCATAAGACGACATTTTATTAGGTGAAATTTTATTTTGGTCATGCATATCACCATCAAGTTATTTTAACAAGACAAGTAAAGGAACAGATTCCATCATGTCGTGTCCATGCAAGATAGATCCCAAGATGACTTCTAATGTCCATGTCCAGCTGAAACGCCCGACCAGATCTCAAATAAAAATCCACTAAAAATCAAAACTACAATCCAATCCAAGACATTCCACTCTGTCAACGCAATATCCTTCCAAGACGACACCCAAGAACACATCAACGAAGGGCACATGAAAAACCCCAAAGCATTTACAATCAATTTCGCGATCATTCATCCATGAACTACATGATTCACAACACAACCCAGATACTCCCTTCCAAGACGACACCCAAGAACACATCAACGAATGGCACATGAAAAACGCCAAAGCAGCTACGACCTGTCCAAAACACAAAGGGCCACAGCACAGCACCAACCAATTTCACGATCATTCATCCATGAACTACATGATTCACAACACAGCCCAGATACTGCCCGCTTCAAATTCAAGCCCCAGAAGAACAGATTGAAGTTTCAACAACGCAAGAAAATAATAAAAGGAAAGATAAACCAAAAAGACCGAGAACTTTACCTCGTTTTCGTGCGCAAAGAACCGCGAGGCCAGCGGCGCATCATAAGATGACATTTTATTAGGTGAAATTTTATTTTGGTCATGCATATCACCGTCAAGTTATTTTAACAAGACAAGTAAAGGAACAGATTCCATCATGTCGTGTCCATGCAAGATAGATCCCAAGATGACTTCTAATGTCCATGTCCAGCTGAAACCCCCGACCAGATCTCAAATAAAAATCCACTAAAAATCAAAACTACAATCCAATCCAAGACATTCCACTCTGTCAACGCAATATCCTTCCAAGACGACACCCAAGAACACATCAACGAAGGGCACATGAAAAACCCCAAAGCAGCTACAATCAATTTCGCGATCATTCATCCATGAACTACATGATTCACAACACAACCCAGATACTCCCTTCCAAGACGACACCCAAGAACACATCAACGAAGGGCACATGAAAAACGCCAAAGCAGCTACGACCTGTCCAAAACACAAAGGGCCACAGCACAGCACCAACCAATTTCACGATCATTCATCCATGAACTACATGATTCACAACACAGCCCAGATACTGCCCGGTTCAAACTCAAGCCCCAGAAGAACAGATTGAAGTTTCAACAACGCAAGAAAAAATAAAAGGAAAGATACAACCAAAAAGACCGAGAACTTTACCTCGTTTTCGTGCGCAAAGAACTGCGAGGCCAGCAGCGCATCATAAGACGACATTTTATTAGGTGAAATTTTATTTTGGTCATGCATATCACCGTCAAGTTATTTTAACAAGACAAGTAAAGGAACAGATTCCATCATGTCGTGTCCATGCAAGATAGATCCCAAGATGACTTCTAATGTCCATGTCCAGCTGAAACCCCCGACCAGATCTCAAATAAAAATCCACTAAAAATCAAAACTACAATCCAATCCAAGACATTCCACTCTGTCAACGCAATATCCTTCCAAGACGACACCCAAGAACACATCAACGAAGGGCACATGAAAAACCCCAAAGCAGCTACAATCAATTTCGCGATCATTCATCCATGAACTACATGATTCACAACACAACCCAGATACTCCCTTCCAAGACGACACCCAAGAACACATCAACGAAGGGCACATGAAAAACGCCAAAGCAGCTACGACCTGTCCAAAACACAAATGGCCACAGCACAGCACCAACCAATTTCACGATCATTCATCCATGAACTACATGATTCACAACACAGCCCAGATACTGCCCGCTTCAAACTCAAGCCCCAGAAGAACAGATTGAAGTTTCAACAACGCAAGAAAAAATAAAAGGAAAGATAAAACAAAAAAAAACCGAGAACTTTACCTCGTTTTCGTGCGCAAAGAACGGCGAGGCCAGCCGCGAGGGTCAAGAAGTCGAGAGTCGAGCGGCAAGGGTCGAGCGGAGGGCAGCGGTCACGAGCAGCAAGGCAAGGCGAGGATAGGCGAGAGAGCGTCGAGAGCACCAGAGGAGGGAGGAGGACTCGAGCAGAGAAAAGGAGAGTCCGACAGAAGACGATAGAATTAGGGATTTGCGGATTTTGGTTTCAATTTTCTACAGAGACTTTTTTTGCCCCTAAAACATTATAATTTTCCCAGATTGCTCCCCTGGACAAGCGTGTCCGAGCGTGTCCATTCAGTTGTCCGCCGTGTCTGAGTGCGTCCCAACGTATAAGATTAATATAAAAAATAGTCTATGAGCAACGTATAAGATTAATATAAAAAATAGTCTATGAGCAACGTATAAGATTAATGTAAATCAATTATTCGTATCTTAGATTCAATTAGAAGTGAACGTACCAGTTCTACAAATTGCAGCATGTGGATGCTAAAGGCAGGAACACTGGCAATGGTAGATCTTGTGATCGAACCCGCACTTACCACCACTTCCCTCGCACACGCCGCAATCGCTCGCCGTCCAATTCAACACGAACCCGTTCGTGAAGGCATCATCTATCTCCGCCCACCCCCCCCCCTTCTTTCTCTTTCCACTCGGCCGCCACCGGCGCCTCCACCAAAGTCCGGCACATTTTCGTCACATCTATCACTTCTTGATCCTCGCCATCCCCATATCTTCCCAAAACGACCCCGCCTTGGCCAGAACAGCTGATCCTGTATTTCAGAAGCTCGTCGGTGCGGACCGAGATGTTGTAGTTGTATAACAGAGAGAGAGAGAGAGAGAGATTCTGGCTCAGCTGGAACTGACCCGACGGGAGGGTCAGGTTCTTGGGAGAACCGGGCACGCAGTAAGAGAAGGCGGTCGAATTGTCGCCTGAGAGGCCAGCGTTGGAGACGCGGAGAGACTGGTCCTTGTAGAAGAAGTCGCGAACCACATAGTTGTCGACGGAGAGAGTGATGAACGGGAGGCTGTCGGCGCAGAACAGGTGGAAGCCCGGCGAGCCGCAGTAGGAGGGCTGCGTATCGCGGACGTAGAAGGGGAAGCCGCCGCAGGCGACGGGGAGGCCGCAGTTTCCGAAGTGGGGGTCGACGAGGGAGAGAAGATCTTGGGGTGATAAGGAGAGAGAGGAGCAACAGTAGAGAGAGGCTAGTGTGCATTGGGAGAGGAGAGAGCGTGAGGGCGCTTCTGGTTCTGGTCGTCGTGGATTTGATGGGGGTGGTGGAGATTTGCCGAAGATGGCGATCTCTTATGTAGAGAGAGGTGTTGAGGTTCTTGCTTGGATGGTGGGTAGGCCGATGAGTTTGACTAGGAGATGAGATGGAGAAGCTTTGATTGTTCTGACAAAACTTGAAGTGTGTTGTGTCGTCTTGTCCAAATCAACCTCATATCTTAAGACTGTTGAAAATTCATGAATTGCCCATGAAATTCAACTTTATTCAAATTGAACCCATCCGAAACTCTGCACCTCTCAAAGTCGCCATCGCTGCAAGTTGGAGTAGGAGAAAGTTGAAAGCTCTGGAGAAGTATGACTGGCGAACTGAAATGGATTGGGAAAGTCCTCAGACACATCGTCTCTTCGACTTTGCGCCTCTCCAGTTTGATTCCTGTCTCAATCTCTGCATAGCTTCGTGCTAATCGAAACTGGAATGAGGAAAAAATTCCGGGGCAAGTTGACGCAAATCACAATTTTTTAGACCAAAATCAAGTAGATACAAAATCGAGAAGGTAATAGGTTCTACCCATAAGCCATCACCAACTTTGGAGGAGATCTAGTGTAGTTATCACCTAGGAAGCACGGACAAGCCGCCGTCCAACACGTGGTCAACGCCGGCGTGGCGCCGGGAACCCGCGTGTCGGAGAAGAAGTCGAAGAGGTCGGCCGTGACCCGACTCCTCATGCGCTTCATCAGCCTCCTATAGACTACCACCATGGACCCAACAGCTGCTATGGCGGAGCGTGGGCTCAGATCTCGCCAGGAAAAGCGCGAATCTGGAGGGCAACGAGCGGGGCAGAAGGGGAAGAGGGCGTCTACTCATGAGAGAGATGGGGGAGAGAGTAAGAGAAGCGCGAATCTGAAGGGCAGCGATCGGGGGACAGGGGGAAGAGGGCGTCTGGGGCCATGAGAGAGATAAGGGGTAGAGTGGGAAATGAAAAAGGAGGGGAAAGTAACGAAGGATGGTATAAATTACAAAATCCTAAAATCTAGAGAAAGGAAGAGAATCGAGGTGAGGTGAGGCCTCAACCCTAGTGGGGTCAAGGACACGATCTCCTCCAACAGCCACACCTACTACAATTTGACATTTCCATAAACTTGGTGGGGCCCGAGGGCACGACCTCCGAAGCTACACCTACTGAACAAAAACACTAATCTCAATTTAAATTTTTTTACTTTATTATTTGTTTTATTTTTTCTAGCACAAACAAATTAATTTCTAGCAATCACGCACAAGGTCAAAACCTTGATGATTAGAATGAGTTTTAATTTTTAACTTTGAAATAAAGTTTCCTCAAACTCTTTCATAAAACATGACTAGTTAATTATGTGTTCATAAGCCATTATAAATAAAAATTTCTAACATTTTATATAAATTTTTGTGATTAAAAGCATGAGACCATAGATTAAAAATAATGACCTTCTCTAAGAAAAATGATTACGTGACACATTAAAAAACGACATTTTATCAGGTGAATTTTTATTTTGATCATGCATATCACCATCAAGCTCTTTTTTATCAATAAAAATGCAATTATATTCCCTATTGCGAAATTTTAAAAGATGAAAGTTTGATATTTATATTGTGAAATTTATAATTTAAGAGAAAAATAGAAATAAAGGCAGCTATGTTGGCTATGTTGATTAAAAAAGAAATAGTAAATTGAAGAAAGAGAAGGTATTGCGGTCCCTTGATCGAGAAAATGAGTGATTTGGACAGAATAGGGGTGGAAATAGCTGCCCATTGAGAGGCCTGCCTTGATCTTCTTCATTCATGGGTTACTACTTTGCCATTTTCGAGTCTTCCAAATGTTCTAGTCCTGTTGTCAATGTCACTCTAGACGGAGAAGATGAGATAGGACCATACCGACTTTCCTCGTTACTGGTTTTCGTAACTCATGAGATCTGTGCAGTGCACCATTCTGGTATTGCTAGTTGCATAATTGTATTAGAGAGGGCTTATTCTTCTGACAAAGTTAAATCCCGCTATTTGAAGTGGTAATATTTAGAGTCGTTGACTCTAATGTATGTTCTCGTTAGGAATTGCGCCAATGTCATTTAGTTTTCCTATCCCATCTGGATGGTTCGCTTTGTACAAGTCATGCCGATAGGTGATGTCTTTCTTCGCGGTGAAGAAAGTTGGACAAGCATGTTGGCATGTGGGATGACTCATGGGCTCTCAACTTTTCCCCTGGATGACTTCGTTATTTTTTAAGTGGTGCCCTCACGCATTCTGTTAAAGCGCTCGACATATTCCTGAAGATCGACGACTTGGCTCTCGAAGTTGGGAGGCGCGCGAAGAGAGCGTGATTTGTCGCTCTGTTTCGCATTCCGATAAAGGGGATTTGCCCAGAATTGGATGATCTTTCTTTTCCATGGGATGTGATGTATTTCCTGCTAGACCGCTTTTCTTTCGCCTTTTTCCCATTGATGATGGCCAACTGAGTTGTTGGGGGCAGAAATCGGAAGGTAGAAAGTTCAATTGACGAGTGGGGGATCAAATATAAGGACATAAATCCATCGGAGAAAACTGACATTTATAGTCATTAAACTTTGACTTAACATATAATTTCATTTTTAATTTTTTAATTTACTCAATATGTTCCTTGATCTATTCACAATGTTCAATTTATTCAGTTTAGTCCATCTAACTTTTGATAACAAGGTCAAATTAGCCTTTTGATACTATTCACAAATTTTCATAGTTCTACTGACATATTTTATTAGAAATTTTTACGATATTTCCATTTTAATTATTTTTTTTAGCTTCCGATAAAAGTGGAATCTCATTTAGGTTGTCCCAGGTTGATATTCGTAGTATTTTTAACTTCCTAATTTACAAATTTAATGAAAAAGAAATGCGACAGAAAAGCTTTTAAATTCTATGTATCTAACAGAATGGGAGCACGTTTTAGATTTATAGAAGTATGATCATTTTTTGATAAAGTAATATAATATTTGGACATCCTTATGAAAACACTTATTCTTAAAGTAGCGGGAATATTAACTCACTATAACTCTAAATGAGTTTCTACCGTTGTGACAGATTTTTAATATGAATTCTATTTAAATTCAACTATTGCAATGTTTATAGAGATTAAAACGACAAAAAGGTATTGATGTAGGAAAAGGATTGAAATTTTAAAAAAAAATTCTAAAATCTATGTGATGATATTATGAAAACTTGTGAATAGTAAGAAATGATTAATCTGATTTTGTGAGGGATCAGAATGAAAAAATTGAAAGTTTAGAGATCAAACCGAACATTTAGAAATAGTTCGACAATCGCATGTACAAATCAAAAGGTCTAATAATGACATTGCATATTAGATCAAAATTTGAGAACTATTTGTGTCATTTTCTACATCAAAACTACAAGGGACGGACTTGTGCCGGCTTTACCTTTTACGATGTCTCCGGTTTAGCCACCATGACCTATGCAAGGATTGAAAATGGTGAGCTTGGAAAGTGCAGAAGAGTTAATTCAATATCTGCATTATTTTTTTTTCCAGGGAGCTTGGAAGTTTGGCTTCTAGTGATCGGCCGCCGAAATTTTACAATAATAAATTTGTTTTGGAGGGATGAAAGTGTATTTCTAGCTGCAAATTGTGCTTTGCTATTTGTTTTCTACTTGTTTTGTCCAAAAGTTATTTGGAATTTGCTAGGCTTAAAAGTTGTGACTCTTGAACTATTATTATGGTAAAATTGAAAAGTTTATGACTTAGTTGCCATTTATACGATAAGTTGCTGACTGATTGGACAATTTGCCCTATTTAGTGGAGAAGATGCAACAGTCTAAGAGGAAGATTTTAAACGTACACGTTGATTTTATAATTTAGATATGTCGATAAAACTGACATTAGCATGTTTTTTATTCTTTATCGTCAGTAGTAGAGAAACAGAGAAACAACAACAAAAAAGTTTAATAACATAAAATAACTGTTTCAAGGCGAGAGGATTTTCCGAAGGTTTGGCGGACCCCGGTCTCTGCACTATATAAAAAATAATAATAATTTACCCAACTTAAAAGTGTATATTGATCATTAACTTGTGCGAATGTCATCTCTTGCCCTATGCACTTGTAATATATAATCTCAACGTTTTCAATAGCATGATTAGCTGCGGCATGGAAGCACTTAAATATTGATTATCTACAATTTTACCATGAACCGGTACACATATACTATATTTATCCCAAACTAATTGTCGTGTTGCAGAAAATCTCAAACCATACATTCCCAACATATCTATCAAAATCATAGGGCAAAGTTGAGGGCAAATTAGAAAATTTAACAGAATTTTTTAAGAGAAAATTTCAAAACAAGTCATAAACTTATTGTAATTATGCCAACTCAGTCATAAACTTTTTTCTTCACCAATTGACTCCTACAATTTTTGTATTTGTTATAATTAAGTCTGTTTGGGTAGCAGGTGCTGACATGGATAATTTTTAATAATATTTTTTTCTTTTATTTGTTCCCTTTGTGCCCGGTGAGCGTTACCGAAGCTAGTCAATCGTGGGAGAAGGCAACCTCGCTCGAGGATGGCAAGGCCATTGCTGCCTTTGCCTGCAGCTAGTGAGGTTGCCCTCGCCTAGTGGCTGGCGAGCTTCGACAACCCTCATCGGCCATAGTGGAAAGAAAAAAAAAGAAAGAGAAAAAAGACAAATACTAACATATTAGGATATTATTAGGAATTATCCGCATCAAATCGGCTGGTCAAATGAATTAAATTAAAATACATGCAAAAGATTTAGATTTTTAATTAAAAAAATTAAAATTAAATTGGCACAATTGCAATAAGTTCAACCTTTTGGATATTTTCCAAAATTTTGAAACATAAGGGAACTTTGCGGCCAAATTAGGAGGTTTTCCAATCTCAATTCATATTCTTTAGATCTAACTTTGCCCAAACAATGTCATTTAGGAGACTCGATTATATTGAATTTCCGTGTCGAATTCAAGTCATACTAATCATCCGAATTATTTGCTGCGTGTGTTTTTCATGTCATCTTTAACGGGAATATTGGATGGAACCCAACAAACTTGTACATTTATTGCACTAGTTTGAGTTTTTTTTTTATGAGATTTGAGTTTTATGTGGTGCCCCACTAACTTACCATTTTTCATTTTTTTTCTTTAAATCCTTGCAAGCTTGTTTTTCGTCTTCTCGACTAAAATCTTGCGGACAGCACAAAAGCAAGCTAAAAGCATTCCTTTTCTACGGTAGCATGACCCATCACTGTCTTTTCCTTTGCTTTATCACTTTATAGCTTTCCATTATCACTTTGCTTTTAACCAGATTTTTCTTTGGATTCTCTAGGGCAATTTCGTCGTGAACGACAGTTGAGATCCCCAAGAAATGGCTTCATTCTAACAATTTTGGATTTTTTTTTTCAATTTTGTTCAAAATGGCGGGCGATTTTACTCAGTCTGCACTCGCTCATCATCATTTGAAGTTTGACAGATAAGTCTACATTATAATCAACATTTAGCAAGTGAATATATAGATTTGCGAAATTAAGTAACATACAAAGCGTGAAAAATCTGGATAATATCTCAATGAGGACTTTCCAAGAATTTAATTCTGAAAAGAAATTCTCATGATACAGGAAAAGAAGGGGCAATAATCAATAATTTACTGTGATTCCAGCCGTAGGTGTTAATCAAAATGTTCGTCCCCCACCTAGCGTGCCGATTGCAACTCCTCCATAGCTCACGGACAGTTAAGGTTCCGCCCCTGTTTTGCTTTGTCATGAATGAAGTATAACACCAAGTCGTCTAAACACTGCTTGTCTATAAATAATCAAGATGACAGGGTTTTTCCTCGAAGGATTTGTAATCATATTGTTGTTCTTGCTTTGATTTCCAATAAAAGAATGCTTGCGGCTCCATAGTTACGTTCACCATTCACCATGCTTACAACTTGTTTGATAAAGTGCATTTGAAACGTTTTTTGAGAAATAGACCTTGATATCGGTCCATCATTGAGCATGTCGATGCATATTGTATCTATTGATACTTGTTTTGTGGTCATTAAGCAAAATTTCTTTCGAATTGATCACGTTAAGGTTTCATTTTGAGAACTTGCTTCAATTTCGTAAATTTTGGCATTAAAATGAGCATCATAAGTGATTTTTGAAATTTTTGGTGTCCTTTTTCCAAATTTCTCATAGTATAAGGGAAAAGAAGGGGCAAAACAAGGAGGAGCAATAATGAATAATTTATTACCACAGAAATGCATCCTCGTGTTTTCCTTTTCCTTGCGGACCTCCTTTGACTAAAATCTTGCCGACAACACAAAGTCACACTAAAGCACCAGTGGCTCTTCTTTTCCAAGCTATAGCATGGCCCCTCTTCTTTCTGTTTGCTTTATTGCTTTATGTTTTTTTTTTCATTAGCACTTTGCGTTTTTAACAAGATTTTCCTCGGATCCTCTCGGGCCACTTTGGCGGTGAATAACGGTTAACGGACCCAGGAAATGAGTTTGTGCTACTAGTCATCAAACAGGTGGGTTAATTATTGTTGATTGGTAAATGTTTCTTCTGGCCAGCATTTGGTAATTTTTTTTGGGCCAGCAGCGTTTGATAAGTGATTCCGACCGCAATTCCAACATATTCAAGTCGGTTTTCAATTAGAATTTATTAAATAACATGCTTTTAATGTTTGACAGACTTTACTCCATGGTAATTTTTATTTTAATTGCTGGCAAAGTGAGGATTTTTTTTTTTCAATTTCGTCTAAAAAATGTGCACTTTTAGTTCAAAGGCACATGCTCTCCATCATTTAGAGTTCGACAAATAATGGAAAAGAACACATTTAGTGTCAAAAGTTATGTATGAAGATCACTTTAGCGCCAAAAGCTTCAATTAGATCACTTTAGTGCCAAGTTTTTAAAAAAACTATCATTTTAGTGTCATGTCCAATTTGATTTGCCAAAAATATGATGTGTCATTATTTTACTAATATTGTAGACTGACATGACTCCGACGAGGTCCAAGTAGCAATTAAAAAAGGTAAAAATTTAAGAAATATTAAAAATAAAAATAAAAACTTAATTAGTTTACAAAAATAAATAAAAATCTATAATTTGGGAAAAAATAAAAATACAAATTTTATTGTCCATAAAATAAAAAAAATTCGATTAAAAAATTAAAAATTAAAGTAAAAGATTAAAAAAAAAATTTGCAGGCGGCAAGGGCTTGCACAACCCTCGTTGACCCTAGTCAGGGCTTAGTGACTCCTACTAGCCATGGCCCACCACCACCGGCCATTGCCGACAATGGTAGGGGCGAGAGCGGTGAGGTCCTTTGCCACCTAGTAAGTTGTTTTTTTTTTTAAACTTATTTTTAATTTTATTTTAAATGCAATCTATATTTTAAATGAATTTATTTCTAGCTAAATTTTAAAATTGAATTTTTTTATTTTGATTTATTTTAAAGTGTAGAAGTCTGCATAACAACTCACATCTTACTTAGGGCTAAGAGTAGGAACATCTATTAGTCCTTATCGTGGGTCTACTTGTTACAAAAGGCAATAGCGATAGAGGTAAAATGCCAAGCCGCTCAAACACCCTTCCATTGGGGGAGTCCCAGCCTTAGACGGACAAGACAGAGGCCAGCTTAGGGGCAGACTTTTTTTTTAAAGTCATTTTGCATTAAAAAATTATTTATTAATTAGACGTGATGGTTTTAGCCGAACTTGGCACAAAATGATCATTTTGTCTTCCACTTAGCTCTAAAATAATCCGGCAAAAATTTTTAGCACCAAATTAATCTTCCTACATAACTTTTGACACTAAAAGTGTCATTTTTCCACAAATAAGTATGGGTTATTCATGATTAATGTTAATAAGTACCTAAAATTGATATATCCAATACTACGATCGAAACATAATTTAACTTTTAGCAAAGAGATAGATTTATGAAAATGGATACTCCACGAGTGTGAAAATCCGAACGGTTCTCATTTTCTTCTAAAAAACCATTTTAGGAAAACAGTGAATTTTCAATATCTCTTTAGCCTAATTTTCTAGAGAATCTTCAACTTTCTACTTGCTATTAAATATGATTTTCGAGTATCCATACCTTCCAACTTTATCAAGTTAATTTGGATGTCACAGGAGGGATGTCCATGTTGCAGAATTGACTAATAAGTTCAACAGATAATTTCGGGGCTTCTATCTTGGCGTCGGACACGACGTATACCATAACAACACTTGTCTTTTAGTTTTGGGTTTATTTCTTTTCATTTCTTTTGTGATTTCTATAAGTACGTTGTTATTGTTCCCGGTTAGTGAATTACCAATTGATATCTTAGTTTTATAAGTTTGAATTATTGGGTGTGGTTTTGGTTGGCAACTGGTTCAATTAGATAAATCGAACAATTAGGGAAAGACTTGCCGGACTAGGAAAATGAGGTCTTCTAATCATCACTAGCGAGACTTTTTTTTTTGTGGCCCACAGGAACACGACCCACTTTACTTATGCTTGGGGAGCTCAATCTCATAATGTCAAATAGAAGTGAATTCGAAATTTTCGAAATTATGAAACTTGAAATATGATTAACACGATATATTTGAGATAGAAGTAGTTTTTAGAATCATAATAATCCAAGGGCATGTTTGTTAACCGGCCTATTTCTTTGTTTTTTTTTTGTTCTTTTGTTCCCTGAAATAGAAAAGTAGAAATCTATTTGCGTACATCAGTTAATTTTTCCATTCTTCTTCGAAATAGATCAATGGACATAGAATTGATTTGGAAAAGAAACAAGTAGTGAAAAAAATAAAAAAAAAAATTATTCTCGGGAACAAAAAGAGAAATAGTGTTATTTTAGAGAAACAAACTTAGTGTAACCCTACCTGATCAAGTACCCAACCCGCATATATGAATTATGTTAACGGTTGAGTTTCATTATGTCCTATTTTTCATTCACTAGAGGTGGGTGTGGTGGGAGTTGACGAGGAGGGTTGAATTATATATTATCAATTTTTAGATTGAATTTTCAAATAATATATATTTTTAAGTATAGTGCTTTTTTAGCATTTCTTGAGAATGTAGGTGAGAAGAGAAAGAAGAAGAAGTTAAAAAAAAAAACAATCGAAACTGACTCAACTCAACCTGAACAATCAAAGTACTCAAAGTCATGTATTTATTATTTGGCTTGACCCAAACCAAAAAACCTTGAAAATTTCGGGTCAGGGTAGGGCTAGCTACAATATTTTTTAACACCTTTATTAATTATCACATTGGATTTTCTGGGATCATCTTAGAATATTTTGATCAATTAAGTCCTTACAAAAATTCAATTTTATTCAAACAAGGTTTTTTAAGTCCCCATTTATTTTTTTAATTAAATAAAAAATTAGGAGTATAAATTTTTAGTGTTGTACCGAATGTATTTGTGTTCTTTTATTATTTTAGAAAGAGAAATTTGGGACGACGGGATGGGACCCACTCGAACCACTATATGTGGTAAAGGAATAGAAATCTTGATACTAGGTGGCGGGTAGGGGTGAGAAAAAATAGCATGATATATTGGAGCATATCCAATCGATTGATTTTGGATGAAATCGATAAGTACTAATTTAATTTTTAATTTCAATTTTTTGAAACCTATATGTATTCTGATTTCAAATAGGAATTATCTAATTAGCCAAACCGAATCGATCTTTTTATATAATACAAATATATATTTCTTTAATTTAAGCCATATCTCTCAAAGGCTCGGAATCCAATCTATTTGTCCAAAAAAAAGAGTTTACACCTAATTTATTTTTATGTGGGATATGTGCTTTACAGTATGAAAATCTGTCTTAATTAGCTAATCAACTTCTATTGCATTTTCCACAATGCTCAACTCCATTATTAATAATAATGCCGTTATCTTCAAAGATATTGTTTTTAAAATTTGTATGTGATAAAAATACCGAACATAAATACGGGAAATGCACTGTTAAAGTCCTAAATTGAGCCCTTCTTTAATTACTAGGGATTTTATTTTTTTAATTAATGTTGATGCTCAATAAGATCGTAATAGGAATTTAATGAAGAATCAAATCAGATTAATGATTTGATTTTTAAGTGGATTTATGGAATGAGTGGATGATTTATTATTTATATTTTGCGAAATCGATTTTTAGTGAACGATTCTTTAAGATGAAAATTACTCATCCTAAGATTGATCAATCTTAGTGAGTGGGGCTCGCACTCAGATGAAAAGTCTTTCTGTTCCTTTGAAAAAGTAGGAGTTAGGCAGTGGATTCCATTTACTTTCTCTTTCTCCCGCATGCTTTTGAGCTAATAGAGGGAGCTGTATTTCCCAAAAAAGACAATGCTTTCCAAACTATAGCACTGTTTCATTTTTTTATCCAATCAATCTGAGAAAATGCCAAACTTCTCCTTAATTGCTAACTTGACGTGCAACTTTAACTCATACCCATTACCCAATAATAAAGTGACGTGTGTCTTGTGAGCTGTAGTAAAAAAAATCAATCTCTTTCTTCCTCCCCCATTCTTCGTTCTCCTCCCTCCTAGCCATTGTCCATGGCCGGCTGCTTCATGGGAAAAACCAGTGGACGAGAAAAATTAAAAGGTTTCGCACTTGAAAATAATGGAATCTTTCGCTTCTCAAGAACGTCGACGAGAGACTTTGTTCTGATGGTCAAAAATCACATTTGCAGAGAACAACCTCGAGATTAACCTTTATTTAACACCAACGATGGCGTTCCCTTCTCAAGAGCACCATCGTCCATGGCGGTCTGCGCTGCGCCGCGCTCACGAGTCTTCTTGGCCGGCTCTTCGATCGGACGGTCCATGGTCGTCGGTACAGGCGCGAATGAGCTGTCGTCTCTCGCGGCCATGTCCCCTTCCGGCGTTGCTTGAAGCCGACGACGGCCATGGACAAGCGATACAACGCCTGAACGCGTTTGGCCATGCATGGCTAGATCTGGACGGAGAGCCACGCCGGCGAAGGTGACGACGGCCATGGACGAAGGATGCACTGCCGGATTTGGAGGTTGGAGAAAATCAGAAAAAAAAAAAGGAGCCGGAGGGTTGGCACGGGTCCGGCTCCATTCTCATTCATGGCTGCAAGCTTGCCTTGTCAATGGCTCGCGAGGCGCCTCACGGCCCTCACCACATATCTGGCAACCCCCGGATTGTCTATGGCCGCGAGTTTTGAAGGCCAGCTCCAAATCTCGTCCATGGACGAAGAAGGTTGACAACGAAAGCTTCTTTGCTTCGCTGGAGTTGCAGACCGCAGCCATGGATGATGGAGCAGGAGCAGAGGAAACAGGCTGGGATGGCGGAAGAGAAATTGGTTTTTTATTTCTTTAATGCCAAAGCAGGAGACACATGTCACTTCATTATTGGGAGCGAGGATTACACGTCAAATCAGCAATTGACGTGGAGTTTAGCAACCAACGAATATTTCCTCAATCTAGAGAGACAAGAGTGGAGAACATCTATGCAGAAGCGACATTAAGAGGAAATAATTTATGTTTTTGAGATCCGAGAAGAGCGCGACTCCTCTTTTTGAAAAGAATGTTTTGAATTGTGCTATGTCCAATGAGAACATATTCACGCTCTCCATTTGAGATTTAAAACTTTTAGAGTATAATTTATGCTCTCGAGATTAAAAATAGAGCCGGACTTTTTTTTTTTAAATGATAACTTTGCGCCATGCTACTTTCACGTTCTGCATTAAAGATTTTGAAACTCCTAAGGTGTTGAAACTCCCTTTGAGATTTAAAAATTCCTACGTTTCCGTACATTTTCAGCTTTGACAAACTAAGTTGATGTTGTAGTCTATTTTGCACCAGCATGCCTCCTAGGGAAATTAAATTTCGCGTGTTCGACACGCGATCAATGCATGCTCGAGCTGCAACGCTGGATCAACCAAATGGACACGCAAGTGGGTGGCACGAGTGTCCGGTTTGTAAGGTGAGTCAGAGAGAGGGGGAGGGGGATGAGATAGAAAATGGAGTCGTGGTCACGGACGCGCGGCACATGACGAGACTTCCACGAGAGAGGTTTTGGGAATGGAGAAAAGAGGAGAGAGAATGAGGGAAACTGTAAGGCATGGAGATGGTTGAGAGGATGTGGAGGGACGCTCTCTCTCACCACCCTCATCATCCGCCCATTCCCATGCACATTGAATTAAGAACTGAACTAAAAATTGAACCGAATCGAACTGCACCGAAAATTCGGACATTTCAATTCAGTTTGATTCTCAATTTGAATAGTTAAAAAAACTGCAATTTTCTATCGAGTCAGTTTGAGTTCGGTTAACTGAACCGAAGTGTTCATAGATGGACTTATTTACTCACGGCTCCTAAACTCAAAGACACGAACCCTAAATTGGATAGCACTCCATTGCTTTCTCCATTTCTTTCATTCGGGCAATCTTCTCATGCAAGACCTTCTCGATTTCGTCCAAGATCCTTGCATCTCTCTCGGCTTCGTCCATCTCGTGGGATTCTCCAGCTTCGTCCGATCTCCGAAGCTACTGTTATGGGTCACTTATCTCTAATGTTCAGGGATTCTCGGCTTCGATCATCTCAGCTCTCAGCAATTTTCTAGGGTTTCAGCAGTGCCTGATTACGCATCGCCGAAGCGAGTGCTGATGTGCCTGATCGAGAAAGGACGTCGAGTTCGAGACCCTCGGTATTGATCTCTTCAAGGGCGAGCACAGAGCCCCTGAGTTCCTCAATCCAGGTCTGTCCCCGTTCTTGAAACACACTTCACTTTCAATCTTGACTTTTTATTGTGTCTCCTTTTGTGGGTACTTGGTATTTCAAAGTGTTTTGTCTGATTAATTCTGATGCGGATCGTGTGTGTATATGTATGAGTAGCCCTTCGGATCAGTTCCTGTGGTTCAAGAGGGCGACTACACTCTGTTCGGTAATCCTCCCAATTCTTGTCTTCTTTTGGGGTTTCTGAGGAATATGTTGGTGCTTCTAAGATTATTGCTACCGTCTGAAGTAGTCTCAGCATTTTCTGGCGAAAGTTTATAAGGGGTTTTTCGTGACTTGTGTTGTTGTGTTTCTTATTTAGTGTGATGAGTCCAACTACTAACGAGGGCCATTCGAAGAAGATATTGTCTATTGAGTTTTTGAGATATTGGTTGTCAGAAGCAGTCCGGAAGGAGTGTTGTCAGCTCATGTTGAGCGGAACTGATACATTGATTGTTGAGAAGTGGTTTGGGCAGTGCTCTAGTTATCCAACTTGGGCATGCTGACATTCTCCTTGATTTCTCCCGAATATGGACTAAAGACCTCATTTCCATTACGTAGTGAAAGAAGCTGTTACAGAAGGATTTTGCGCAAAAATAGAGCGAGCCGTGCCCTTCAAAGTTTTATTCTTCTAAGATCCATTATGAATACATTTTTGCTCTACTGGCTGGTGACAAAACCGGGTTTTTCTGTTTCGGAACTCAAATGCATGGTGAATCTCAGGTATTTTTTGCAATCGAGTGGCGAATTGAATTGCCAATGATTTATGGGAATGTTAGCTAAACTGCAAATTTGGATGTTGCAGTTGGATAAAGCAGCATTGCTTGCCGAGGTCATCAACCACTTAATAAAGCTGAAAGGAAATGCTGAAGAAGCCATCTTTTCTTCTTTTGGGCTTTTCCATCATCATGACATCGCCATGTTGCAATCTGAGTTGGGCCAAGTGGGGGTGATATGGAAGACATATTTTGTCTTAGCTAATGGCAGAAAGGAAATGTTTACAGGAACAGAGTAGAGGGCATGGGTTTTTTCTTGGGTGTTCGATTTTCATCTGTAGAAGTTTTGGGTTTCTTCACATGCTCGTGTTGGGTGGCATTTGACGAACTTGTTCATGTCTCGAATCCTGTCTTCTTGATTTTTGTTTTCTGCATGCTTTGTCACGACATTTTACCGATAGAGACTAACATGCCTGAGCTGACTTCTATTATACTAGACTCCACAACAAAGGTAAGCATACCATTTTCCAAAAGATGTGTGCTATCGTTGAGGTTGCTAATGTCAAACTTGTTCAGGACAAGAGTGTAAGTTTAGTGCTGAATGCTATTTCCGTAACCGGGAAGACCCTGTTGACATTTCTTGCTGACTTGTGAGTGAACCAAGTGTGTTTGGTTTGCTGTTTGTGTACGAGGTTTGTGGAGGCAATTATCTACCTTTTGAGGAACTTGGAGGTTGGTACTTGTTAAACCATTTCTTATTGATTCAATCTTGGTGAAGGATGGCCTGATTGCTGCATTTTTTACCCAACTTGTGTGTTAGATTACCTTGTCCTTGTTCTTGTTCCTGTTCTTGTTCATATTGTGCTGGATGTTCATGATCATGTTGGATTAACTTGTCCTTGTTCCCACTTATTGTTCTTAAAGAGGTTTATGAAGCGTCTATTTGGGTTCTCTCTTTAAAAGAAATGTGCTGCCAAAATTTGTTGGGACTTTTTGTATCTAATGTAGTTAATTCTTTATTTAGGCTTCTATACTTCTGATCAGTCCCTTCTTGTTCAAACTAATGTTCCAATTTCAGCTCACACCTCAGGAAATTGTCACAGGCTAGTGGCTCAACTTTGCACATGGTCAATTTGATCTTCTTTTCTCTGTAAAAGTTACTTCTTTGAAAGTTGTTGGAACAGGGTTGACCATTTTTTCTTGTATGCCAACAACTCTATCTAGTGGAGTTGCTCTTACTCAGGTACATTTTTTCTATGTTTTCATAAACAAGTTTTGCATCTTTACTACTATGTTTCTCCAGTATCTTCTCGTTTGTTCTCTCTCTCTCTCTCTCTCTCTCCTTGTGTTTATGGAGAGGTTCCTCGAATTTTCATTGTTTGACTTAACACTTTGCATAATTGCAGCTTGCCGGTGGGAACTCTACTGTGGCCCTTGGAAATGAATAGCCAACGTAAACAGCAGCGACATGGTTTAAGCTGGTTGATTGTCTGTTGTTGTCCCATTATTGGACCTATCTGATGTCTTTTTGGGGCTTCAAATTATTTGCGGCTGCTGGTTCTCCTGGTGTCCATTGCTAGTTTACGAAGCCTTGTAGGGTGTATTTTTTTTGTGTTTGCTAACATGCGACACTTAGATTAGCGAAAAATGTAATTTTATTGGTGAAAATGTCTATTACATAGCAGAAAGAACGTACATGTACTTTTTCAAGATCTTTGGCTTTAGCAGTCCATATTATATCACAGTTTAAGGGTTGTAACTTTTCTCCAGCGGTGAGAAAAATCTTCATGTCGGGGTATCCACTACTTGTGTCCGATCGGCGTAACTTTGTAATCGATTGAGACCTTGACACAGTTGTCTCTGGATAATTTGTGTTATTCAAAGACATTACAATGGATGTGCTGCATGATCGATTGAGACCTTGACACATTTGTCTCTGGATAATTTGTTTTATTCAAAGACATTACAATGGATGTGCTGCAAGTAACCTCAGTCGCTTGCTCGCAAGAACAGGACTTGTCTTTGTAACGACATGAACACGCAGCAGAAGTTTGGGACAACGCATTACGACATGAACGCACAGCAAAATTATGTTGGATTTTCCATAAAGGCTGGCCACATGAGATGGAAAAAAAAATGTTAAAGACTCAACAGTCAATTAGTAACTTTGAATTTTTCACTGGGATTTCAATAGAAGGTTGAGATGTGAAGCAAGAGCTAAAAATCACAAAAAAAAAAAGCAAAAGAAAAAAAATTCGAATTGAGAACTGAACCAAATTAAATTAAACTAAAAAGTTTGGTTCGGTTTGATTCGGTTCAAGTATATTCTCAAATGTTCAGTTCAGCTTAGTTTTTCAAAAAATCGAACTGGGCTAAATCATTGACATCCTGATATACACATCCACTCTTTCTGGCACATCCACTAACGGCCCACCTGTCACTCACCTGCGGACACCATTCCTGCCCACACACATCCACCAGACAACAGATTTTGGGGGAGGTAAGAGTTGACGAAGTCAAGATAAGAAGAGGGAAAGAAAGGATTTTGATTGGAGGAAAAAAAAGGGTTGAGGAGAGGTCGGAATAATTATTTGTGTTCTTTGCTTTTTATGATATTATCATTAAAATCATAAAAATTTATTATGTATGAATATGTCCGTACGTATCGATTTTTTTTTTTTTTAGAATTCACGTGTCAATATATCGTATCGCGTACTGTGTCAGTATGTCATAAGTTGCAGTGAATCATTTTCATTAAAAAAATTGTATCACATTGCCCACGACTTTGCAAATTTTGCCAATCCTCGCTTCTAAGTTTAATGACCTCCCGAGATCTCCATTTGTACTTTTTGTACTTATGCTTGTGATCATGGCTTCCAAACTTTTTCCATCTCTTGCTCCCACTGCTTTTGCTGCTATGCTGTTCTATTTTGTCTTGAGGAGAAGGTCAAGGGCAATCACTGGAGGGGAGGCAAATAGCAATGCAGCTGCAAACAACGGAAAAGTAGGACGAGCTTCTGGTGCTCACTCTTCAACAGAAAGTCACGAAATGGACACTTTTTGCTGCTATGCTGTTTAAGGGGAATCAATGGAGAGGAGGCAAATAACAATGCAGCTGCAAACGACAGAATAGCAGGAGGCGCTTTTGGCGCTCGCACTTCAACAGAAGTCACGGAATGGGCAATTCACCAAGATATGACTATGAAGTATTCTTAAGCACTGTACAACTCCTCCTCCTGAAATTCCTCACAATAAGGGAAAAGAGGGGAAAAAGGAGGAGCAATAATAAATAATTTATCATCACATAAATGTATCCTCATGTTTCCTTTTTCCTTGTGGACTTCTTTTGACTAAAATCTTGCTGACAACACAAGGCCACACTAAACCATTAGTGGCTCTTCTTTCCAAGCTAGCATGGCCCCTCTTCTTTTTCTTTGCTTTATTACTTCATTTTTTTTTTCATTATCGCTTTGCTTTTTTAACAAAATTTTCCTTGGATTTTTGGCCGTGAATGACAGTTAAGAGTAGGGGTGTCAATGGGCCGGGTCGGGCCGGGTCTCATGAAGGCCCGACCCAGCCCGAAAATGAACAGTACCGAGCTTGGCCCGGCCCGATGCCTGAATTTCATTTGCCCCATGTTTTCGGGCCGGGTCGGGCCGGCCCATTTCGAGGCGGGTCGGGCCTATTATTTTTTGGATAAATTCCCTAGACCAAGGCTTTTTTCCCACAGGGCGACTCCAGAATTGGCCTATTATTTTTTGGATAATTTCCCTAGACCAGGTGCAATATACTGAAAGGAGGTAAAATGCAAAGACCTAGGAATAATCAGAAGTAGCACGCATTAGCTTACATAAAGCACAGATGACGACCAATCAGTTTTTTTTGACGAAAGGGAGTGAGCAAATATTATCGAACTCTATAAATGCGAGAAGTAGAAGAAGGCATTGAGCTTTTGTTATTGTTTGTTCTCAATTCCACATCTGGACAAACGAAATCAGTTTGAATTAGAAGGGGGGAAAATGATTCTCTGAGCTGAAAGCAAATTAACCAGACCAGAAACACTCCGAACTATATTATGTCAGGGAAACGAAAGCTTCTCATAAGCTCCTTGTTAATTCTTGAATTCTTGCCTTGTTGTGCATGTAAGCTATTATGGAGAGACTGTATAAAGACCAGTATTAATACAACAGGCAGAATAGGCAACAAGAAAAGGCCATAAGCTTTTCCAAAAAACAAAGACAGGAAAAGAAAATGTCAACCAGACAGAAATTGGTAATGAGAAATGTATCAAACTTCACAAACTCTTTGTCCAAAGCACAAGAACCCTGATGATCATATATGCACACAAGCCTCTCAAACCACCTCCAGAAAGCTAATGAGCAACAAATCTATTTGCAACAAATCTCAGTTTCTAAAATAAAAGTCAAATATACAAAAGGTCAAAAGTTACAGTGAACGTAAAAAACTAATGTTGATGTTAGAAGCAAGACGCCAAAGCCAAAGTGTGAGGTTCAACCTCCCTAAAACAGGCTTACTTCTTCCAAATAACAACTAAATGAAATCCCACTAGGTGTTAGGAAACCACGGGAGACATTGACGTGCTTACCATCCTTGTGCTCTTTTGCCTTGAGATGCTTTGGGGGCAAATACCGGTGCAGTATTGCTCAGACAATGACGTCAGAGATGTAAATACTCTATCTCATAAAGTTGTTGCGCCCTTACTTTCATACACATCATTAATCATCCACTTCACATATCCCCACTTATGTCGCGAGTCAAGTATACAAGCGATAAACAACGTGAAATGAGCAGCGAGACACATATAACTCAAATTTTGACATGACGTCCATGTGTCAGTCGTAAGACAGACTCTTGGAGATGTCTCGGAGAAATATTTCCTCAATTTACTTTTTTCTTCCAAGTACAACTTGTAACAGTCATGCCTCAATGTGTTACGACTCGGGATTACAAACTTCGGCTGGAGTCTATGCAAAAATATCTGAAATGCCTCGTTTTCTATGAACTTGAAAGGGCACTCACCAATAATAAACATCGTCGCTAGGTCTCTTCGACTAACATCTTGGTCAAATTTCCAAGGACCAGATGAACTACCAACCTTACCAAATTGACCCAACGTACTTCTTTGCCTTTTATCAACATTTGCATATGGGTATTCCTTACATCTTGACAAGTGACGATGCATCGAATTGGTCCCCTGATTACCAGCACAACCTATCTCAGCCCCACAATACAAACATTCGGCCTTTTCTTTATCAAGAATCTGTTTGAAGTGTTCCCACTCCGTAGATCTCCTTTTTTTTTCTGTGGTACTCGAAGCACTCGTTTCATCCATCTAACAAATTAAACATTCAATATTAATTACTAATAGCTCTCAAGTCACAAAACTGCCTTAAAAAAACTGAAAATGCATTTGCCAAAAACGAATACTTCTGCATTTTAGAGCTCAGATTGGAGAAGTTTGCTTAGCCTAACCTGAAAGCGTTTGCAAGCTCCTTACTTTCAGGGTTAAGCTGCAGCGCTCATAGCTCTCTTTCCATTAATAAAATTCCGAATGTTGTCAAGGGTTTCAATGGATGGTGACAATCCACCATGTAGGCAAAATATTTCCGACTCAACCTTCAGTAAAAGAGAAGCAATATCTCATAAAACCATAGATAATTTTACTCTTATGCCATTATTTTAGTAGAGGGATGAAGGATTGTGTTCTACAAATCAACACCTTTGGCTATAAACAAAAGATCAGACTGACCAGTGCTGTCAGCGGAAAATAGTCAAAGAGATCGGTAAAAATCTTCCAGACATTAGCATTGCCATATCTGCATGAAGAACATGGAATTCCTGTTACAAGCTCTTTGAAGGGAGACAATCGAAAAGAAAGTACATGACTATAAGGGAGCATGCAGTTTTCAGGCACATCAGAGAATGAATCTATGCATCTGCGCAACTGCTACTTGAAAAGAAAAAAAAAATAGCAATTTGTCTCATTTAACTTTTAACTTGTCTCCACTAAAACAACCTGAGTCAACACATGCTCACAACTAAGATTAGCTTTTACAATGATAAAAATAGCCTTGGGAAATATTATATAATGCGCCAAAAAGGATTGGTTATGAAGTGAACTCCAATGCACAAAATACATCAATAAACACAAGAAAACCTGCAGAATCCAGACCAGATGCTCAAATTCGAACAAACGGGAGACATCAAGACTGACTAGTGAAATCACTTAAGATATTACCAGCACCTTGTTCAACTTTCAACTAATACCAACATTGATTCAAGCTTCCTAGCACATCTGAAGACAGAATTGCGTTTTTCCATTTTACTCACTGCTATGGACTAACGTTGAGAAAACAAAGAACATAAACAGAAACATCACTAGGTCATAAAGTAGTACACCTCTTAAAGGAAAAAGTTCATGGAACAATAATTACCATCAGCCATAGTATCCAACTGAGCCACAACAAGGATTGCTAATTCTCACGAGGATAAAGCTTTCAATTGTTGTAAACTTCACCAAAGTGAATGCCAAAATAAAAACAGATTAAGAAGCCCTATACGGCAGCACATCCAGAAGAACAACAAATAAAAGTTAAAACAGCGAGGGAACTCAAAAGAGGAACAGACAATTACTCACTTTCTAAGGCATTCATCATAAAACCCATAAACTTGAGTGATCTGCAATGCAAAATACAAGACATAGATCAGAACCAGAAGCCTCGTGCTAGATATGTGAAGAACAATAAAAAAAACATAAAAATTTTGAAGCTGCTGTACATGCAGCCATGAGAATGGGAGGAACAGAAGAATAAAACTATTAGCACATTGCATACAGCCGAGAAATTATCTGGAGTTACTGAAACAAAAAAGTGGACATAGAAACCCTAATAAAATTGAAATAACAGCTGTTGACACCTGATTTTTAATTATCTGTTCTCTTTCAAAATTAATAGAAAATTTATAAAAATTCATAAAATAAAAAAAAAATCAACTTTGGGGACCTTAGCCAAGCATAGGGAACCAATTTTGACCAAAAATTGATTTTCCATATTTTTAGTATTTTTTATACCTTTTTAGAAAATAGAAAAATATTTGAAAACTCAAAAAAATAATAGTAATTTTCCATTCATTTTGACTGAATAAAATTCACAAAAAAATTGTTATTAGTTCAAAACCACGGTTTACCTAATTAATCACTTTTTTTGAATTAATTACCAAAAAATAACTACTAGATAATTTCATTTTTTACCCCTGTAATTTTCTATTTTTTGCATTTTCAGAGTCGTGGTATTCTTCTCTAGTTTCCAAAAATTTACAATTTTGATCCAAGTGTTTAAGGAATTATGAAATTTTTACAAAAAAAGAAAAAAGAAAAAAAAGAAATAATAATAATAATAATGAAATGATGAATAATGATGATCGAGATGGGTTGGGGGCAGTCCTTCCTATTCCATGGTCAAGGAGTATTTTAATATGGATAATATGGCGACCCAAAGGATTGTCGTTCAAAAATAGCCCGAGAGCGACCCATTTTCGATGAGCTAAACTTCGGCAAAAGGTATATTTGGAGTCGGATGAAAAACACACCAACACGAACGGCGAGACCCATTTACACGCGTGACATTATCGGGAATTCTGATTTCAATCCAAGGCCATGCTCGGTTAACGCTGCAGTAGTGGATTGTTTCCCTCTTGAATAGGTCATTTGGAAGAATAATTAAAAAAAATTTTGCCCACACCACGTCCACCAGGAGAAAGGCTAAAAAAAAGAGAGGATTTGGGACCCTCTCTTCTTCCTCCAAATTACTACGCTCCAAGTTTAGAGAATGGGAGGAGATAGTCCAAAAAGGGAAGCTTTTGAGGAGGGAACATTCATCATTAATAAGATAAAATACACATTATGGGGGACAAGAAATCGTGGAGAGGTCTTTTTGAATCATTTGCCTTAACAACCCTTCAAACGAAAGTTGTTGCCAAACTTAACGATCCTGATCCAGAGAGAATGGAGGAAGGGCAGATATTTTGTTTTTTAAAAAATCTGGATGAAGGAGTTGGGGGGGTGAACATTTAGCGGGGGCTTCTCCTCTTTCACTCCGGGAATTTTCGGCTTGCGCCTGGACCCTCTCGGTCCTTTAACGATTCTTCCACCGCGGATGTGATCCCTGGCCTCAACCCTCAGACTTGGCCATTCGACGCCGGGGAGTTTTTCCTCCAACTTTGACTCGAAACATCCGGATCCCGTACAGATCCATCTCCACTCCTCTGTCCTCCACCGTCCTCAATATTTCCACGATCTCTTCTCCGGCCGTTGGTAGACACGCGAACCCACGAGCTCATCGTTACTTGTCTCGGTCCTCCCGTTTCTTCGGCAACAAAGCTCGTTTCTTCTTCGTCCCTCTTTCTTCTCCAGAACCCTGAACCTAAATTCTCGACTGCCATCGCTCGCCCAGTTCAATCTCCACTCTCCATGACCAATCGCGAATCACCAAAACCATCATTCTTCTCCGTGTCCTTCGAGCTACCGAAACTCACTTTTCCATTTCCCCATCAGCCTCTAATCCGTCACCACTTTGCATCTCCTTCGTTGTCTTGTCTGTCTTCTACGTTTGTCATTTCCTCTAGATGACACTGACAACAATCTTCAAGAGGCTAAACCCGTGACGGAGATGATCTTAGAAGCTCGGACCGTTGATGGGTGAAGCTTCACCTCCTGGAGAACGCACACCACTTGTTCGACGATATTCTTGAGAAAAATCGCCTCGACGATGGAAAATCTCCCCTGGTTCGACATGAGCTCGTTCAAAGGTAACAAGGTGCTACTTGAGTACTCCTTGGTCCCGATGAAGAACGAGAGCTTGTCAACGCTGGTCATTGGTGAGATTGGGCTCGGGAGCGGGCTAGCAAGCTTGGCGCTGAGCTTCACCAAGATTTGTATTTGGTTGAGGGCGGCGGAGAAGAAATACAAGAATAAGGCTGAATTGTTGCATTGGATTGTCGACGAGAGCAAGAGGTTTCACAGGTGCCCGGTTGAGGCGTCGATGAGGTTGATGATGAACATCCCCTTTACGTTGGAGAAGACGGAATTGGAAACTAAGTTCGTCGAGAAGGCTGCGAAGGGGAAGACGAATAGGGACGGGGTTGAGTCCTAAAATGTTTCAGCCGGGCTTGAAATCATCATTGTGTTTTTGGGCCGGAACTGGTGCTGGCCTGACAAGGCTAGTTTACTTGAAAGTCTAGGTTGTTTCGCTTCTGGGCCTATTACATCCAGGTCCAGATTTCTCCATGCTTTGTTCTGGAGTTCCGACTGGGCTCATGGCGTTGAGCCCAGTCTGCGCGATACTCGAACCACGGAGGTCCGGGTCTGGTTTAACTAGGCCAAGTTAATTAAACCAACTTGGCCCAATCCTCTTTTGCTGCATAAAAACAAAAATAACTAATAATTACATATTTCGAAAATTCAAAAAAATGAAGAAGAGGAAAATAGGAAATTTATATGAAATGCCGTTATATGCTTATTTTGCCTAGTTAGGCTTTATATATATCTATTCATTATTACTAGCATTATTATTATTATTACTATTGTTGCTGTTGTTGTTGTTGTTGTTATTGTGATTATTATCATTATTACTATTATTATATAATACATATATACATATATATATTTGTATGTTTAATTCGCGTGACTCGATGTGTAAGTTTCTAAATCAATCATTTCGTAAGGTATGTCTCAGCAGAAAAATTAGTATGATAATTGGAGTTTAATTCAGGCTGTTCGTTCCATCCCTTAATCCTACCCTATTTTTCCATTTTCCACGATATTTTTTGTCAGGTAAAAGGAAGACTTCACATCAATGACGAGTTTCACGAAGGTGCAAAATCGGCCCAGACAAGCTCTTAAGCTGTTCACCGATTTCTCAGCTGATCTGTGACTAAAAGTCCTTCTTAATTCAAAAGAGACTCTCTATATTGAGAACATAGAGAGCGAAAATCAATTATAGAAATCCCTCCCAGAAAATGGGAGATAAGTACTCTTTCCACTCTTTTAGTTTTAGGTGCAGATTAGCACATATTTTGTATACTGACACTTCACTCTATTTTATGTCAGGAAGCCGCAGCTCTATATCAATGGTCAACCCTATGGAAGCACAAAATTGGCTTGGAGGAGTCCTCAAGTGCGCACAAATTTCAAATTGTTGAATCAATTCGTTGTATTTCACTTTAAAGAATTCATACCCCAGAATGGAGAGGACAAAGTCCATCTGCAATTTAAATACCTGCACCATAAATCCCAAAGGGAAGAGCCAAGCCAATGCTTAGCCTCTCATTAGAGGTTTTTACTTACAGTAGTTAAATACCTGCAACTTAAATATCTGTACCTTAAATCCCAAAGGGAAGAGCCAAGCCAATGCTTAGCCTCCCATTGGAGGTTTTTACTTACAGTAGTTAAATACCTGCAACTTAAATACCTGTACATTAAATCCCAAAGGGAAGAGCCAAGCCAATGCTTAGCCTCCCATTGGAGGTTTTTACTTACAGTAGTTAAATACCTGCAACTTAAATACATGTACCTTAAATCCCAAAGGGAAGAGCCAAGCCAATGCTTAGCCTCCCATTGGAGGTTTTTACTTACAGTAGTTAAATACCTGCAACTTAAATACCTGTACCTTAAATCCCAAAGGGAAGAGCCAAGCCAATGCTTAGCCTCCCATTGGAGGTTTTTACTTACAGTAGTTAAATACATGTACCTTAAATCCCAAAGGGAAGAGCCAAGCCAATGCTTAGCCTCCCATTGGAGGTTTTTACTTACAGTAGTTTAAATACTTGCAACTTAAATACCTGTACCTTAAATCCCAAAGGGAAGAGCCAAGCCAATGCTAGGCCTCCCATTGGAGGTGTTTATTCACTGTCATGTACTTTCTATAATTTAATTTTTGAATCATCAGACCCAAAAGATGAGTAGGTCGTAATACTGCACAGAAGTCGTTAACACACTCCCTCTTTCGGCTTTAGGGAATCTTTAACACTTAAAAAATATAACAAATAAAAATATATACCATCCATGCATCCTATTTAAAAAGTGAAAACACAAAAGAGAATACCCTACTAGAGCCTTAGGAATAAACCAAGCCTGAGTTGCCGAATTAGGATATCCATGAAATTAAGGTACCGAAAGGGCATTAGTTTTAATTAACTAGTGTAACCAAGTCAACGAGCTCATAATCTCTGGTTCGCAGGCATAAATTAGTTCTCCCGCTAATTTATTTAGATTTCTAATCGACCTACCAAGAACGATTAGTGGCGACTGTCGCGACCCTCTAAAAAAATTTTACTTTTCTAAAGGGGTTAACGGATTATTAGGTTAATTAGATTTGACTAACCTAACGCGGACCCTCCCAAGCCCTACCGAATCGCAACTTTGGTTTTTGTTTAAATGATTTTGAAATTTGGAGTCGCCACTAATCGTTCTTGGTAGGTCGATTAGAAACCTAAATAAATTAGCGGGAGAACTAATTCATTCCTGCGAACCAGAGATTATGAGCTCGGGGACTTGGTTACACTAGTTAATTAAAACTAATGCCCTTTCGGTACCTTAATTTCATGGATATCCTAATTCGGCAACTCAGGCTTGGTTTATTCCTAAGGCTCTAGTAGGGTATTCTCTTTTGTGTTTTCACTTTTTAAATAGGATGCATGGATGGTATATATTTTTATTTGTTATATTTTTTAAGTGTAAAAGATTCCCTGAAGCCGAAAGAGGGAGTGTGTTAACGACTTCTGTGCAGTATTACGCCCTACTCATCTTTTAGGTCTGATGATTCAAAAATTAAATTATAGGAAGTACATGACAGTGAATAAACACCTCCAATGGGAGGCTAAGCATTGGCTTGGCTCTTCCCTTTGGGATTTAAGGTACAGGTATTTAAGTTGCAGATATTTAACTACTGTAAGTAAAAACCTCCAATGGGAGGCTAAGCATTGGCTTGTCTCTTCCCTTTGGGATTTAAGGTACAGGTATTTAAGTTGCAGGTATTTAACTACTGTAAGTAAAAACCTCCAATGGGAGGCTAAGCATTGGCTTGGCTCTTCCCTTTGGGATTTCAGGTACAGGTATTTAAGTTGCAGGTATTTAACTACTGTAAGTAAAAACCTCCAATGGGAGGCTAAGCATTGGCTTGGCTCTTCCCTTTGGGATTTAAGGTACAGGTATTTAAGTTGCAGGTATTTAATTACTGTAAGTAAAAACCTCCAATGGGAGGCTAAGCATTGGCTTGGCTCTTCCCTTTGGGATTTTATGGTGCAGATATTTAAATTGCGGATGGACTTTGTTCTCTCCATTCTGGGGTATGAATTCTTTAAAATGAAATACAACAAATTGATTCAACAATTTGAAATTTGTGCGCGCTTGAGGACTCCTCCAAGCCGATTTTGTGCTTCCATAGGGTTGACCATTGATATGGAGCTGCGGCTTCCTGACATAAAATAGAGTGAAGTGTCAGTATACAAAGTATGTGCTAATCTGCACCTAAAATCAGAAGAGTGGAAAGAGTACTTATCTCCCATTTTTTTGGGAGGGATTTCTATAATTGATTTTCGCTCTCTATGTTCCCAATATAGAGAGTCTCTTTTAAATTAAGAGGGACTTTTAGTCACAGATCAGCTGAGAAATCGATGGACAGCTTAGGAGCTTGTCTGGGCCGATTTTGCATCTCCGTAGGATTTACCGTTGGCCGGAGATTGTCCTTTTACTCGAAATTAAACCCATTCGATTGGGCCAACTTCCTGATCTTTTTCGTAGAATAGCCCGTCCGTCCAAACCTAACGAACCCAAAACAGCAGACGTGGGAAGGCCCAAATGATACTGTTTATCTTTTTTTAACCGACGGACGAGAGTGGGGCGCCAGCTCCTTATTGATAGGGTTGCGGCGGCGTCGTCGTTTCGTGGCCGGAGCTCACCGGCGGCGGAGATAGCGAAACAGCAATTGGCAGCGGCGAAAAGAGTTTTCGTAGGTCGGGAGGGGCGAATCCCTCCAGACCAAGAGATTTTTATGAGCAAATAGGGGAGGAGACGAGATGAGAGTGAGGTTGAGGCCGTGGAAGAAGAGTTTGGAGTGGTAACGACAAGAATCCCCACGAACGCGAATTCGCTTGCACGCAGGTCCGATCCTCTCGTACAGGGGAATGGAAGTGGATTGGAGGACAAATTCGGTAAACCCCCCAGAGAGATAGAGAGATTGTGTGTGTGTTTTTTTTAGAGAGAGAAGGTCGTAAGGCTAACGTCTCCGAGAGAGGCGTAAATGCGCAAGGGAGTCCGAGAGAGAGTAGACAGCCAGTTTTTGGAGTGACGGTCAAAATTCAAGAAAGTGAAGCCCGAGAACTTGATTATTCAGCAACAAAACAGACGTGCGTCACGTGCCCATGCGGCAGAGTAGCTGATGAATATGAGAGTGGCAGCTGCTATTTCCCAAATCGAGGTGGCCGAGGTGTCGGGAACGCTAATCTTGGAGATCTTCAAAGAAGTGAATCATGAGAAGGCCTCCATGGAAGGAAGTGTTACGAGACTCTCTCGACCTAACTGAGAAGGCCCTGGCCGAGTGAAGTTACCGAGGATCGATGATGACTATAAACAATGACCATTTAAGCAACGGGCTAACGACGAGGTATAAACAGTGGCTGAGTTAGAAAAAGGACGACGTTATCAAGGAGGAAAAAATATATATGAAGCTAGAAGACGACCGTGGAGTGATGTACGACGGTGGGATAGAAAGATGACAGCAGCAGAAATTTTGAGGAGTGAGATTTCGGAACCCCCATGGTCCCTTTTGCGGCGTCGAGATGGAGGTCCAGAAAACCCCCCCGAGAGCAGACCCCAAAAATGGACCCCCCTCCATTCAACGCCTCTTCGCCCTCAAAAATCACTCTCAGTCCAAGATTCAGCAGAAGATCCGTTGTTCCTCATCTGAATCACCTGCCCTTCGCTCATCGTTGGCTGATTTTCGGTCCAGACTCCAAAGAGATTTTTTTTTTCGACAGCTCACCCCTCATTTTTATTCGTTCAAAGCCAGCCTCCCCTCCCATTGACCAGCCGATTTTTTTGACTTTCTTTAGGGCCTTGGTGCCGCCCTCTTTTCTGTTTTTTTTTTTCGGATGAAAGTATTAAATTGGTTTGGTCCGTGTCCAGAAGCCAACCACTCTCGGAACTTACTTCTAATTGCTTACACGTGCCACGCCCTCTTCTCATCTAACATTCGTTGCCTGTAAGTCTCCAGTTTGAATAATAGGTTCCCTGGTGTCCTTGTCGGTGCAGCAAAAACTACATAGGTAGTGATCGCAAAACGACAAGAGAACGGTCGCCGTTGAGGATAGGGGTATCGAAGAGAAGAAGAGCAAGAAGAGAAGAAAAAAAAAGAATCTCCATTTTGCTGAGCTCTCGGATCTCTCTTTTCGAACCAGCTGTTGACACCTAATCTTTAATCATTTTTTCTATTGCTAAAGTAATAAAAAATCCATAAAAATTCATAAAATTGAAAAATCAACTTTGGGGACCATAGCCAAGCCTAGGGAACCAATTTTGACCAAAAAATGATTTTTCATATTTTCAGTATTTTTACGTATTTTTTTTATTTATTTATTTTCAAAAATTAATAGAAAATCCATAAAAATTCATAAAATTGAAAAATCAACTTTGGGAACCTTAGCCAAGCCTAGGGAACGATTTTTGACCAAAAAATAATTTTTCATATTATATATATTTTAATTTTTTTTTAAAAAAATACAAAAATATTTGAAAATTTTGAAAAAATAACATTTGAGGCCAAAAAATACACAAAGATAGTTAATATTTTTATTTTAAATCTATTTTCATATTGGCCATCGTAAATTCAGAAAAATCCAATTCGAGTCACGTGTTCCTTCACGAGTATAATCTCGAATCGGGCCTAAAAAAATTTAATTTGAATCAACTTATTTTTAACTTTCACTTTTTATGAGTTGTGACATTGTCTTCTAATATTTTAAATTTTCATCTTGGCCCAATTATACCCAGATGACTTAATTTTGCAAAAGGGCTTTAATTAAATTATGCATTATTTTCAGCGACAAGAAATGAGCTTAAATTTGACATGTGGTAAATTTTGGTGTGTCAAAAATTGTGAGGAGATTTGGACTTAAAGAAATATATTTTTTCAGGGACTGAATTGTAAATACTTAAAATTCAAGGACTAAAGTGCAAATACCTAACTCTTGAAGGATTATTTTACAAATAATAAAAAGAAAAGTTAGTGGATAAATTAGAATAGAGAAGGGAAGATGAAGAAGAGGAGATGAAGAAGAGAAGTTGGAGAAGAATGGATGGAGAAAATAAGATAAGAATAGAGAAGGGAAGATGGAGATGAAGAAGAGTTAGTAGAGAAATTAGAATGGAAGATAAGAATAGAGAAGGGAAGATGGAGATTAAGAAGAGTTAGTGGAGAAATTAGAATGGGAGATAAATATGGAGAAGGGAAGATGAAGATGAAGAAGAGTTAGTGGAGAGATTAGAATGTGAGATAGAGATGGAGAATGGAAGATGAAAATGAAGAAAAGTTAGTGGAGAAATTAGAATGGGAGATAGAGTTAGTGGAAAAATTAGAATGGGAGATAGATGAGTAGGTTATAAAAGGAGAAAGAAGTGAGCTTGAGAAAGGATTCTTGAGAGAGAAAATTTGAAGTGTTTGGGAGGATTTTTTTTGGAGAGAAAATTTTGGATGTTTGAGAGAGTTTTGGGAGATTGAAGAAAAATTTGAGAGAAAGAAAATACCAAAAGAGAGAGAATTTTGAAGATGATGGGAGTTCAAAGCTAGGGATTATCATCACAAATTCCTTCATCGATCAATATAAATCAAGAGTTCATCCTCGTCAACGAGCAAGCAAATTCGAGCTAAGTGCTTTTATTTATTCATTTGTTTATGGTTTTACTTGCAAATTAGCACAAATTGTATACACTTTCTCCATCTCCTCTTTTTTTTTTTTTCCATATTTTATGTCAGGAGAAGGATATCTCTACGTCAACAGCAAAAATCTCGTAGATATGCAAAAATCGGCCCAGACAAGCTCCTAAGCTGTCCACCGATTTCTTAACTGATCTGTGACTAAAAGTCCCTCTTAATTCAAAAGAAACTCTCTATATTGGGAACATAGAGAGCGAAAATCAATTATAGAAATCCCTCCCAAAAAAATGGGAGATAAGTACTCTTTCCACTCTTCTGGTTTTAGGTGCAGATTAGCACATATTTTGTATACTGACATTTCACTCTATTTTATGTCAGGAAGCCGCAACTTTATATCAATGGTCAACCCTATGGAAGCACAAAATCGGCTTGGAGGAGTCCTCAAGCGCGCACAAATTTCAAATTGTTGAATCAATTCGTTGTATTTTATTTTAAAGAATTCATACCCCAGAATGGAGAGAACAAAGTCCATCCGCAATTTAAATACCTGCACCATAAATCCCAAAGGGAAGAGCCAAGCCAATGCTTAGCCTCCCATTGGAGGTTTTTACTTACAGTAGTTAAATACCTGCAACTTAAATACCTGTACCTTAAATCCCAAAGGGAAGAGCCAAGCCAATGCTTAGCCTCCCATTGGAGGTTTTTACTTACAGTAGTTAAATACCTGCAACTTAAATACCCATACCTTAAATCCCAAAGGGAAGAGCCAAGCCAATGCTTAGCCTCCCATTGGAGGTTTTTACTTACAGTAGTTAAATACTTGCAACTTAAATACATGTACCTTAAATCCCAAAGGGAAGAGCCAAGCCAATGCTTAGCCTCCCATTGGAGGTTTTTACTTACAGTAGTTAAATACCTGCAACTTAAATTCATGTACTTTAAATCCCAAAGGGAAGAGTCAAGCCAATGCTTAGCCTCCCATTGGAGGTTTTTACTTACAGTAGTTTAAATACTTGCAACTTAAATACCTGTACCTTAAATCCCAAAGGGAAGAGCCAAGCCAATGCTAGGCCTCCCATTGGAGGTGTTTATTCACTGTCATGTACTTCCTATAATTTAATTTTTGAATCATCAGACCCAAATGATAAGTAGGTTGTAATACTGCACAGAAGTCGTTAACACACTCCTTCTTTCGGCTTCAGGGAATCTTTAACACTTAAAAAAATATAACAAATAAAAATATATACCATCCATGCATCCTATTTAAAAAGTGAAAACACAAAAGAGAATACCATACTATAGCCTTAGGATTAAACCAAGCCTGAGTTGCCGAATTAGGATATCCATGAAATTAAGGTACCGAAAGGGTATTAGTTTTAATTAACTAGTGTAACCAAGTCCCCGAGCTCCTAATCTCTGGTTCGCAGGAATAAATTAGTTCTCCCGCTAATTTATTTAGGTTTCTAATCGACCTACCAAGAACGATTAGTGGCGACTCCAAATTTTAAAATCATTTAAACAAAAACCAAAGTTGCGATTCGGTAGGGCTTGGGAGGGTCCGCGTTAGGTTAGTCAAATCTAATTAACCTAATAATCCGTTAACCCCTTTTAAAATTTTAAATTTTTTTAGAGGGTCGCGACAGACTGGCGACTCCACTGGGGATAGAGATTTTTAAATTTTCGAAAAAAGATACCAATTGGAATACTTAAATTTTTTCGAAATTTTAAGAGTCTTAGTGGACTTAGGCCAATGAAAATTTCATGCATATCTCGCTTCTGGCGATATTGTTTGGGACTCATTCTATAGGTGTTATATGTTTTTGCAGGATGGGAGTTATAAGGGGCGGAGTGTTTGGCTAACCCCTTTGTTTTGCAGGCTCGGTGTTGGGTTTATTTGTTTAATTTCGCACATTTTTAGAAGCGCTGTTTTGATATCAATTGTTGTGCATGTCTTGCATACTCTGAGGATCACGACACCCGCACACACAAGCGTCTAAACCCAAGTCGCGAAATTCTTCCTAGAAAACCATAGATAGGGATCGAATATGCAAAGCTCTTGCGTCGATTGCGCTCGGGTTGACCATATTTTATTCCGCTCATTATCTGAATTGACAATTCTTCCCATTGTGATTTGATTGCGCGGAGGGTAAGTTTGTCAATTCAGATAGTGGGAGCCTTTTTAGGTCCATACCTTGTCTCTCCTTCTTTTATTTTCTAGAGTCCACTCCTCACTTGAGTCATGCGCATGACTATGTGATTTGCATTTCTCCAAGGTAATAGTAAGTTATCTAATTTTATCTTGTATTTATTTTCGGTCGGTCCATGCTAGGTGTTAGTCAGTTTTTGAGCTTGATATTACGACCATTCTTTTTAAAAGAAAATAAAAATTAAATTTGTCCCTCATTTCTTTTAAATTTTTTTTTTTGAAAAAATGATGTAAAAAAATCCCTTCATGGGAATTTTATTAACCAATAATGGATTTTTGTCATATTTTTATTGCTTCAATAAAAATGAAATTTTCTTGAAAAAATTTTCCTCTGAAAATTTCAATAGAAAGAAAAATTCCTTAAAAAAAAAACTCTAGTAGACATCAAGTGATTTTATCACATTTTTCAAATTATAAAAACTTGCAAGAAAATTCTTCTCGAGAAATTCGCTCATGTTTTTCTAAGAAAATTTTCTCTAAATAAAATTAGACTAATTGACCAATAAGAGATTTTTGTCATGTTTTTTTCTCTCCAATAAAAATGAAATTTTCCCGACAAATTTTCCTATGAAAATTTATTTCGATAAAAAGAAAAATTCCTTTAAAAAAACATCAAGTGATTTTATCACATTCTTTCAAATTATAAAAACTTGCAACAAAAATTCTTTTCGAGAAATTCGTTCATGTTTTTCTAAGAAAAGTTTCTCTAAATAAAATTAGACTAATGTCTCGGGGGAATTTCGTTAACCAATAAAGGATTTCTGTCATGTCTTTCCTGCTTCAATAAAAATAAAATTTTCCTGACAAATTTACCTCTGAAAATTTATTTTGATAAAAAGGAAATTCCTTCAAAAATTTTAGTATACGTCAAGAGACTTTGTCACATTCCTTTAAAAAAATAAAAAAAAAGAATAATAAATCTGAAAAAAATTATGTATCAGAAATTAACCCATTTCTTCCTAAGGAAATTTTTCTTTCTTTCTTCTGATTTCTCTATAAAATAGAAAAAATCAAATTGGACTAATATAGGAGTCATGGATCGACATTTCTTGTGTCGCATACTAATTATATCCTTTTCTTTTGCAGGGAGATCCTGGATACCCCAGACGGGTGTAAAAATTAAGTTCAATAATATATCAAGAATCATCTTCAGAAATACCAAAAGACGAAAAACATCGAGGCTTCAACCGTTAATTCTGGGGGGCAAACGAACATTGTCCATCTTTGACAGAAAAAGTTGTGTCAATCCGTAAACTTGTATGGGCAGTGTATTTTGATATGACGGTGGATTTATACTAATTAAACATGGGGGCATATTTAATGTATTGCAGAGGATCCCGCGTCTTTTGAAAAACAATATGGATTATATAATCAGAACCCATGAAACAAATACCTTTACCTGATCAAATCAACCAGAGACCGGTCTTAAAATTTCCTCTTATCCGAAACATGCAGAGGGCTTTAGAGGACCGAGGTTCTATTAATGAACGTGGCCCACAGGAATTTCTCCCGACGCTACAGGCGATTGACACGAGCAAGTGGACGCCGAAAGAAACAAAATATGGATAAAAGTGGGCACACAACAGGTGGCCGGATTTACTACCAGCGCACTGATCGAGTTGTCATAGCGTTATTGTTCGTGATCTCAAGATGGATAGTGGGGGCCACCGCCGAACCCATCATCAATGTTCTCGATATCATCGTCTGGAGCAATTAAACAAGAACATCAAGAAGAACATTAAGCCTCGACATCTTCGGTACCTCAAATCGTTCTGTTATGCTATGCGGAAGAAACGATAGCAGGAAAATTAAAAAAAAAAACAAAACAAAACACGCGAAGCTTTTCTTTCATTCCATTCATCAAAGAGTATTACAACAACTCACTGGGGAGGAAAGGTAAAGCCAAACTGGGCCCTGATGACCATTACGAAAGAGCTCAACTGACTCTCCAAACAGTTGATGCTCTGGATGCACCGGACGCTCTCGGGATCAAGCTCCGCGAGCCTAAAGAAGAGGCGATCGCACTTCTCTTTAACCTGGGCCATAGTGGCCTCGTAATGCTCAACGGCAAACTCCAGGTCCGGAACCGCTGCCCTCTCGAAAGCAATGTCTGCCGTAATGTCATCAAGTCTCTCCTGCAGCCAACCACATTTACACCTCATCACAATATTGCCTGGCTCCTGTTCGGCGTAAGTTCGGACCAAGGCCAGACGGTCCACCAACTTTCCCCTCTCACGAACCAGCCACGAAAGCTGATCGTTGGCAAACTTGAGGGCCTTTTTGTGATTATCAGCCACAAACGTAACTGTTGTCAGACGCTCGTGCCGGTCTCGGTAACGGGCTTTCACGACGGCGGTCACAAGGACCGTCTCATAAGCACGGTTATAGGCAGCCAGAAAATTGATGAAGAGGGTCGAGAAGTTCCGGTACTCCTTCCCTAGTTGGGTACCCTCAACAGAAGCAGCGTCCACGGTCCTAAATAAACCGAGGATTTCAGCCTCAACGGTAGAGTTTTTGGCTATATGAGCGTAACCTCTACCAAGAAGATTGTAGAGTCTCTCCCACCCAGCGAGGACTTCGGCGGATAAGGTATGGTTAAGAGAATTGGCCATTTTTGAAAGCAGAATACGAAAGAAAGGGGGAGAGAGGTGAGGCAGATGAGCGGAATGCGAAGATGGTAATCTGCTTTGAAGTGAATATTGATTTCATAGTGACGGTATCAACTAGTCGAGATTTCTCTTATCTACCATTCTCTATTGGCACCACCCTCGTTGGCTCGAATTCCCATCAGATGGCGACTGCGAGCTAAGCGAGTCCGAACTCTCCGCAGAAAGTTTGACGAGACACCGCCACTTTGAAAAAGAAGACGGAAAGATGAGCTGAGTGGAAGACACGGCAAACGTTAGCGAAAAGGAGATACGACTTGTCTTCATTGGAGGACCCGCCAGTAAATCGACGGTGGAGATCTTGACAGGGGCCCTCTATCACGAAAAGAAAAAAGAAGACAAACTGAGCGAGAAACAAGGATTTCCCCTTTGATCAAAAGCTGAATATCAGATTTTCTCCCTCGGAAAATCTAATAGCGCTGCCCGTGAAGAGGGAAGTCGTTGCTATTGCCAGAGAGAGAACTTGTCCCCATTTGATAGTCAGAGTTCATTCGCAAGAACTCGCAGGAGAAAGATAGAGAGGAAGGAGTTCTCGTGGGAGAGGAATTCAAAACCTTCACCATCAAAGCATCGGCTTTCAAAGCCTGTTACGAGAAGGCATCAACGATCTCGTGATCCCTCAAGTCCGAGAAAACATCCCGAGGCGGTCTCGAATCGGCAGTCCTAGATCCAGAAATATGTCGAGTATTAGGGGAACGGGCGCATGTTCAACCCTGGTCAAAGCTGATGAAGTTCCTTACCCTGAGGGTTTACTGGTCATGGCCATTGACGGTAATCCAGTCTCTCTGTCAATCCTTGTTACCGTATTAAGAAAATGCCGGTATAAGGTTGTAGCTCAAGCAAAGGCGACAGAGGCCTTAGAGATATTAAGGAGGAGTAGTGACCCGTTTGATATCGTCCTCACCGCCATGGTAGGGATTGACATGGATATTTTCACTCTCTTGGAAGTCATCAATTCTAAATTAAACATGCCAGTCCTCGTAATATCGGCAAGCGATGATCAGCAAGCCCTAATGAAGGCTGTCTTAAATGGGGCCCAAGACGTCGTAACGAAACCAGTTAGAGTTCAGATGCTTCAAAACATATGGCAGCACGTGGTAAGGAAGCAATTGCACGACCATGAGAACAAGCATCAAGCCTTCAATTTTGTTCCAAGCAACTGGAGAAAGAAGATGAGTTGGTCTCCCGAGCTGCATCGTATGTTTGTTAATGCAGTTCAGCAGGTAGGAATCGATTCGGCACGGCCGCAACATATACTGGAAATTATGAACGTAGAGGGACTCACTAAAGCAAATGTTTCGAGTCATCTTCAGAAGTACAGAAAAAGGGTGAGAGAACACAATGCAGCTCAGAATCAAGAAAACCAAGGCGGGACTGATGCAAGCCTGAACGTCGAGTCTCCTCGCCACCATAAGTTCCCCAGGTTAGCATGGGGCGAGCCACTTCCCATAATCAACCAAGCTAGTAGCCATGCCATCAATCCCCCAGGCGTTAATCAAAATATCCCCCAGAATCACCCTAATGCTCTTCAAAAGTATAGACCGCAGGAGCAGTGTATTCAGATTCCTTGGTTTGAGCACCAACCTGTGGCTAGAACTCATCCCATGATCAGCGCGCCTGCGCAGCTAGAGAATCAGACAAGAAGTTATCCTGAGCACTTCCACTTCTCTAATCCTCGAATGGAAGGAGTTTTTGGCAGCAGGACAGTTGGTGATCCCCACACTTTCTCGAGTAATGATGAAGGCTCCAGCATGAGAAGTCAAATTGCTCATGGCGAGGACAGAATGAGAAATCTACCGCCAGCATTTGCCAACAACAATGCCCAATTCGAGCATCAGTTGCTGGAAGGTTCAAGAGATTACCCAGATGATGAGCTTACTGCCCTGGTCAACCAGTTTAGGGTTGACAGACGTCCCAAGCCGCGATCAGGAGCCAGTGAGTAGGGACTCTCAAACATCGGTTATCCACACCCGAACCAACACGAGACTAGCTGATTATCGAAGAGCCACAGGAGAGGCAGAACTGACCTTGAATAAGTGCACCTTTCATTTCATGCTTAATTCCCCTGCGTATGATATTTTCCAGCTTTCTAGGTGTCTCGATTTAATTCAAGGACAAGGGGGCAATTTATTTATCCCGTCGAATGCGTGAATCCCTTTTTATACTAGATTTAGGGCGGATCAATTTGTGGCAACGTCGCTGACTGCCATAATGAGAAATGTTGAATGGCCTCACGTAGGGAAATTTCAAGTGAAAAGCCCAAGCGAGCTCGAAGACGGGTAACTGTGTGTCGTTCCAATTTACCCTCAATCGTTGCAAAATGCTAAATTGGATTTGTTCCATTCTCACCCAGGGGATTGCAAAGTGCCTCAAGAGTGTCGCAAAATGAAATGACCCAATGGAATGCGATAGGACTCATTCGCCTTCAAGGTAACCTTCAAATTAAAGGAGCCCTCCGGTCCACGGACCCAGTGGCATGGAAAATGATGATGGTCCAAGGCAACCCGAAAGAAAACAAGGCCCAACTAAGCAAAGCACATATGTGGCAAGCTCAAAGTGAAGGGCAACTCGGGACATACAATTCAATCCAATCCAAATGAAGGAACTTCCTCAATTCAAATTCAATGGAAGTATACACAAGGGTAAAATAGTATCGTTCCAATTTTTCTAGAATATGAAGAACATATACTGCCGCATTCTCTTTCATTTTTGTAGGGGAAGTCTCTACTGGCCAAATTTTCCTGTCTACCATTCCCTATCAGTATCACCTCCGCTACTCGTCTCCAATCTCGAGCCAAGCAAATCCGACGTCTCTACGGAAAAGTTGGACGAGACGCCACTACTTTGAAAAAGAAAGGATAAAAAATAAGCTGAGTGGGAGACAAAGACATTTTCGGCAGAAAAGAGATACGACTCGTCTTTATTGAAGAACTCGCCAGCAAATTGACGGTGGAGACAGCAACAAGGGGCCCCCTTCCACGAAAAGATGGAAGGAGACGAGCTGGGCGAGAGATACGATGAAAAGAAAATCGAGAAAGCCAGAACACTCGAGAGAGGCAATACAGTTGCTAAACCCACGTCTAATTTTAAAGGAGGCATCTTCTTGATAATTCTCATTCGTGCTCGAAAGAGAGACTCTTAAAGCATACGCAGTCTCCCAGAAAAATCCAAAGAGTGAAAATACAAGAAGAGATATCAAACTTTGAGAAATCGTTAACCAAATCGAAGATGTCTCAACCCAACACACTTGAAAGTTATCGTTACTTGCTGAATATGGGAGAGGAAGAGTTCGAAGCCATATTTGGGATCGAGCCTATGGAGCCCGGCCCTTCCACCGACGACGTCCAAGAGCCCGGTAAGGACAATGACAACAACGGTAAAGGTCAAAAGCAGCGTTACCGTCGCCATACTGAGGAGCAAGTACGAAAGCTTAAAGCTTTCTTCAGAACGTGCCCTATGCCAGACGGCAAACAAAAAATGGAACTGAGTCAAGAGCTAGGCCTTGAACCTTCGCAAATCAAGTTCTGGTTTCAAAATAGACGAACCCGAATGAAGACTCGTCATGAGCACAACGAAGCCGAGTTTCTAAGAGTTGAAAATGAAAACCTCCGAGCGGAAAACAAGATGTATAAAGAGATTTTTGACTCCGCCACCTGCCCCAACTGCAATAGCCTCCTCCTCACCCTCGATGAAATGTATGATCTGAGGATCGAAAATGCACGTTTAAGAGGTGAGTTAGACCAATTTATAACAGGATCGAGTTCTGTTGGAGCAGGGTACAAAAGGACCAATGATACTGGATCAGTATCAATACCTCCCGAGGAAGAAGGGACAGATCACCACCAAGCGGACATTGACGATGATCTTTTCGCCATAATCAACCAGTTTGATATCGGTAAAGTATCGGGACTGTGATGCACTTGTTCAGCCAGTGACCACCAGACCTTCTATATGGCCGATGCATACCTAATTTGGGATGAAGCCAGCTGATCATGGGAGAGCCTGTAGAGGAAGCAGAACTGATCCTGAATGAGTGAATGTGTTTTATTTCCTTGCGTGATATGTTTTTCTGCTTTTGTGAATGTGTAAAAGCAAGGAGTAATAATCCGACTTCCCCCTATTAAATGCTCGAATCCGCTACCTCACCAACCTTGCGACGAATTGATGGCGAGTAAAAATCTGGATAAACCTGAAGGGTAACTCCGTATCGTTTCAATTTACCCTCAATTGCTCCAAGTTTTAAAATTAAGCCCTTTCTATTCTCAGGAAATTGCAAATCGACCCGAGAACGCAATCATATCCGAATACAAGTTGAACAAAATTTGGGGGCAAATCGACTCATGGGCATTACCACGGGATGGACAGCTTCGGACAGAGGAAAGTACAAGCGAAAGACGCGAACAATCTCAGAAATGGGTAATTCTGTATCGTTCTAATGTGCACATAATCATCTCAAATCTTGAATTGTCTTATTCCATTCTTAACAGGGATTGCAAATTACCTCGAGAAATACCGTAACATGGCATAAGGTGATACAACAAGGCTGTTTTATCCCCAAAGATTAACCTTTGAAAGGATAGCCCCATGGACACCTATGGTCCAATGGATCGAATGGTATGGGGGATGACAGTAGGTCCGAAATATCTCGAGTTCGATCCCCGAGGGTGGGGAATGTTGTATGTATTATAAATAAATGAAACAACTTTTTGTGCATTTCTTTTTGCAAGCAGGAATACTCGACGAGTAATACCGAAGTCAATATTTTGCTACATTCTCGGCTTAATGGTGAAGCATCCAACAAAAGTCGAAGAAAACTCAATCCAGCAAAATTGGTAAAAGACTTGTCCAAGGCATTCAAGATGAAGGGTAAATCAGTATCGTTTCCAATTTATCCCTTTTAATACTGGTTGACATGTCTCCTTTTCTTTTCATAGGAAATATTTATACTAACATTTAACATGTTGAAGGAGACAAATCCAAAAGAAAAGTATGATCACCTGACAAGAACTATTCTGGTGAAAAATGGGGCAAATTGATCGCAAGCTCTGAAACGAAAAAGCAAATATGTCTTCCTTATCTCGTTTGGTTTCAAGAATAATTTCTCTGCTTCTTGCAGGGGCATTAAACAAACCAAAATGCTCCATCGCCCATATGCTTCATCGCGCAGGGGTAAAGTTTGAGACAAACCGCCCCTCGACATAAGGAGTAGGCTTCCCAATTTGTTCGGTCCGCTCACATACCAGGGGCAATTCAAATCCGCCCATATTTGCACATTATATAAACACACATGATGCTAAAAATTGTCACATCTGCATTGTGTTTACACAGTTCATGAATTATGCATGACCATTCCGCGTGTTTAATTTACCAACTGCAACTTAGAGCATAAACTGCACAGGAGACATCAAATGTGCAGAATGGGGCATGACAGGATGAGGAAAGGCAAACTATTTCCACATAAGTCTAACATTTTAATCTACGGATAAACAACATTTCCCCAGAGTGAGAGAAAGCCCCTTCGGACTAAAGTCCCCCATTCAGATTACATTCGAGGCGTTCATATTATGAGAACCTCCTTAAATAGAATTGGTAATGCAAACTTGACAGAATATGTTTTGCATGATCCACATTTTGATTGATTGCATCATGAGTTATCACACAGACTACTTCTAATCATTACCAACTTAGCTAAACAATTTTGTATGAACCAATGAACGCATTGATGAAAATGCTTGCACATGTTAGCTCTGACATTGCCTGACAGGCAACACATTCCCGGTGTTTGAGTTACCTTCCAAAGTCTTGAAATTCATTCGGCGATTGTTGAATGAACAAGCCTGGTTGTCGAGAAGCCACCAAGCATTTCTTCCAAATTCTCAGGTAAGTATATCTTCAACCTGAACCTTTCAAGAGAATGAATTCTGACGGTTGATGGGGTACTCGAATCCATTGCGGTATATACAGGTATCCACCTTCTTCAATAAAGCATGATTTGTCTCAAGGACAGAAATGTTCGAGACCTTTTGATCTCTGCATCTTTGGTTTATTCCTAAAGCGACAGGAGAATATAATTTGGGTTTGAGCTTCCGCAGGATTCCTGGTCTCCCCAGATTTCAGAATGGCACCCTTTGAGGCAAACTAAGTCCTTCTTACAGGCAAACTAAGTCCTTCTTACAGGCAAACCAAGTCCTTCTTACAGGCACAAAGTCCTTCTTACAGGCAAATCAAGTCCTTCTTACAGGCACAAAGTCCTTCTTACAGGCAAATTAAGTCCTTCTTACAGGCACAAAGTCCTTCTTACAGGCAAATCAAGTCCTTCTTACAGGCAAATCAAGTCCTTCTTACAGGCATAAAGTCCTTCTTACAGGCACAAAGTCCTTCTTACAAGCAAATCAAGTCCTTCTTACAGGCACAAAGTCCTTCTTACAGGCAAATCAAGTCCTTCTTACAGGCAAACCAAGTCCTTCTTACAGGCAAACCAAGTCCTTCTTACAGGCACAAAGTCCTTCTTACAGGCAAATCAAGTCCTTCTTACAGGCACAAAGTCCTTCTTACAGGCAAATTAAGTCATTCTTACAGGCACAAAGTCCTTCTTACAGGCAAATCAAGTCCTTCATACAGGCAAATCAAGTCCTTCTTACAGGCATAAAGTCCTTCTTACAGGCACAAAGTCCTTCTTACAAGCAAATCAAGTCCTTCTTACAGGCACAAAGTCCTTCTTACAGGCATAAAGTCCTTCTTACAGGCAAATCAAGTCCTTCTTACAGGCAAACCAAGTCCTTCTTACAGGCAAATCAAGTCCTGCTTACAGGCAAATAAAGTCCTTCTTACAGGCAAAGCAAGTCCTTCTTACAGGCAAATCAAGTCCTTCTTACAGGCACAAAGTCCTTCTTACAGGCAAATCAAGTCCTTCTTACAGGCACAAAGTCCTTCTTACAGGCAAACAAAGTCCTTCTTACAAGCAAATCAAGTCCTTCTTAAAGGCATAAAGTCCTTCTTACAGGCAAATCAAATCCTTCTTATAAGCAAACTAAGTCCTTCTTACAGGCAAACTAAGTCCTTCTTACAGGCAAACCAAGTCCTTCTTACAGGCAAATCAAGTCCTTCTTACAGGCACAAAGTCCTTCTTACAGGGAAATAAAGTCCTTCTTACAGGCAAATCAAGTCCTTCTTACAGGCATAAAGTCCTTCTTACAGGCACAAAGTCCTTCTTACAAGCAAATCAAGTCCTTCTTACAGGCACAAAGTCCTTCTTACAGGCATAAAGTCCTTCTTACAGGCAAATCAAGTCCTTCTTACAGGCATAAAGTCATTTTTACAGGCAAACAAAGTCCTTCTTACAGGCAAATCAAGTCATTCTTACAGGCACAAAGTCCTTCTTACAGGCAAAGTAAGTCCTTTTTACAGGCAAACAAAGTCATTCTTACAGGCAAATCAAGTCCTTCTTACAGGCAAAGCAAGTCCTTCTTACAGGCACAAAGTTCTTCTTACAGGCAAAGCACCAAGTCCTTTTTACTGGCACCAAGTCCTTTCTACATGCACCAAGTCCTTCTTGCAGGTATCTCCATGTGGTGACCTACCACACGGGTCAAATCTCAATCAAAATTTAATCAGTAGAATCCTTTTATTAGGAATCTACCATGGTACGACCCACCATACAGGTCAAATGGTATGACCCACCATACGGGTCAAATTTTAATTCAATTTTTAATCAGTAGAATCCTTTTATTAGGAATCTACCATGGGTTGATCCACCATACGGGTTCAAGTTCAACCACCTTAAAGTTTTTTTATATAACGAATCCTTAGGTTCTCATTTCATTTTCAGTGGAACAATCATGTCACGACTCTTTTTATTTCCTTGTATTGAGTCGATAAGAATCCAGGTGTCATCTCGTCTTTGAAATGAACCTCTACCGAGCTTCCTTTCAAAGCGGGGCAGCTGTTGACACCTGATCTTTAATCATTTTTTCTATTGCTAAAGTAATAAAAAATCCATAAAAATTCATAAAATTGAAAAATCAACTTTGGGGACCTTAGCCAAGCCTAGGGAACCAATTTTGACCAAAAAATGATTTTTCATATTTTCAGTATTTTTACGTAATTGTTTATTTATTTATTTTCAAAAATTAATAGAAAATCCATAAAAATTCATAAAATTGAAAAATCAACTTTAGGAACCTTAGCCAAGCCTAGGGAACGAATTTTGACCAAAAAATAATTTTTCATATTATATATATTTTAATTTTTTTTTAAAAATACAAAAATATTTGAAAATTTTGAAAAAATAACATTTGAGGCCAAAAAATACACAAAGATAGTTAATATTTTTATTTTAAATCTATTTTCATATTGACCATCGTAAATTCAGAAAAATCCAATTCGAGTCACGTGTTCCTTCACGAGTATAATCTCGAATCGGGCCTAAAAAAATTTAATTTGAGTCAACTTATTTTTAACTTTCACTTTTTATGAGTTGTGACATTGTCTTCTAATATTTTAAATTTTCATCTTGGCCCAATTATACCCAGATGACTTAATTTTGCAAAAGGGCTTTAATTAAATTATGCATTATTTTCAGCGACAAGAAATGAGCTTAAATTTGACATGTGGTAAATTTTGGTGTGTCAAAAATTGTGAGGAGATTTGGACTTAAAGAAATATATTTTTTCAGGGACTGAATTGTAAATACTTAAAATTCAAGGACTAAAGTGCAAATACCTAACTCTTGAAGGATTATTTTACAAATAATAAAAAGAAAAGTTAGTGGATAAATTAGAATAGAGAATGGAAGATGAAGAAGAGGAGATGAAGAAGAGAAGTTGGAGAAGAATGGATGGAGAAAATAAGATAAGAATAGAGAAGGGAAGATGGAGATGAAGAAGAGTTAGTAGAGAAATTAGAATGGAAGATAAGAATAGAGAAGGGAAGATGGAGATTAAGAAGAGTTAGTGGAGAAATTAGAATGGGAGATAAATATGGAGAAGGGAAGATGAAGATGAAGAAGAGTTAGTGGAGAGATTAGAATGTGAGATAGAGATGGAGAATTGAAGATGAAAATGAAGAAAAGTTAGTGGAAAAATTAGAATGGGAGATAGATGAGTAGGTTATAAAAGGAGAAAGAAGTGAGCTTGAGAAAGGATTCTTGAGAGAGAAAATTTGAAGTGTTTGGGAGGATTTTTTTTGGAGAGAAAATTTTGGATGTTTGAGAGAGTTTTGGGAGATTGAAGAAAAATTTGAGAGAAAGAAAATACCAAAAGAGAGAGAATTTTGAAGATGATGGGAGTTCAAAGCTAGGGATTATCATCACAAATTCCTTCATCGATCAATATAAATCAAGAGTTCATCCTCGTCAACGAGCAAGCAAATTCGAGCTAAGTGTTTTTATTTATTCATTTGTTTATGGTTTTACTTGCAAATTAGCACAAATTGTATACACTTTCTCCATCTCCTCTTTTTTTTTTCCATATTTTATGTCAGGAGAAGGATATCTCTACGTCAACAGCAAAAATCTCGTAGATATGCAAAAATCGGCCTAGACAAGCTCCTAAGCTGTCCACCGATTTCTCAACTGATCTGTGACTAAAAGTCCCTCTTAATTCAAAAGAAACTCTCTATATTGGGAACATAGAGAGCGAAAATCAATTATAGAAATCCCTCCCAAAAAAATGGGAGATAAGTACTCTTTCCACTCTTCTGGTTTTAGGTGCAGATTAGCACATATTTTGTATACTGACATTTCACTCTATTTTATGTCAGGAAGCCGCAACTTTATATCAATGGTCAACCCTATGGAAGCACAAAATCGGCTTGGAGGAGTCCTCAAGCGCGCACAAATTTCAAATTGTTGAATCAATTCGTTGTATTTTATTTTAAAGAATTCATACCCCAGAATGGAGAGGACAAAGTCCATCCGCAATTTAAATACCTGCACCATAAATCCCAAAGGGAAGAGCCAAGCCAATGCTTAGCCTCCCATTGGAGATTTTTACTTACAGTAGTTAAATACCTGCAACTTAAATACCTGTACCTTAAATCCCAAAGGGAAGAGCCAAGCCAATGCTTAGCCTCCCATTGGAGGTTTTTACTTACAGTAGTTAAATACCTGCAACTTAAATACCCATACCTTAAATCCCAAAGGGAAGAGCCAAGCCAATGCTTAGCCTCCCATTGGAGGTTTTTACTTACAGTAGTTAAATACTTGCAACTTAAATACATGTACCTTAAATCCCAAAGGGAAGAGCCAAGCCAATGCTTAGCCTCCCATTGGAGGTTTTTACTTACAGTAGTTAAATACCTGCAACTTAAATACATGTACCTTAAATCCCAAAGGGAAGAGTCAAGCCAATGCTTAGCCTCCCATTGGAGGTTTTTACTTACAGTAGTTTAAATACTTGCAACTTAAATACCTGTACCTTAAATCCCAAAGGGAAGAGCCAAGCCAATGCTAGGCCTCCCATTGGAGGTGTTTATTCACTGTCATGTACTTCCTATAATTTAATTTTTGAATCATCAGACCCAAATGATAAGTAGGTTGTAATACTGCACAGAAGTCGTTAACACACTCCTTCTTTCGGCTTCAGGGAATCTTTAACACTTAAAAAAATATAACAAATAAAAATATATACCATCCATGCATCCTATTCAAAAAGTGAAAACACAAAAGAGAATACCCTACTATAGCCTTAGGATTAAACCAAGCCTGAGTTGCCGAATTAGGATATCCATGAAATTAAGGTACCGAAAGGGCATTAGTTTTAATTAACTAGTGTAACCAAGTCCCCGAGCTCCTAATCTCTGGTTCGCAGGAATAAATTAGTTCTCCCGCTAATTTATTTAGGTTTCTAATCGACCTACCAAGAACGATTAGTGGCGACTCCAAATTTTAAAATCATTTAAACAAAAACCAAAGTTGCGATTCGGTAGGGCTTGGGAGGGTCCGCGTTAGGTTAGTCAAATCTAATTAACCTAATAATCCGTTAACCCCTTTTAAAATTTTAAATTTTTTTAGAGGGTCGCGACACCAGGTTTCTTCGATTTTGGTTCTCGAGAGTCCCCTCAAGCTGTTCTCCCATTTTTTGTTCAGAGCCTCCCCATTCTCCCTCGCGCGAATGATCTAGTTGCCTCCCCCCAAGTGATGGTTTTCTATTTCTTTATTATCTTCTTCCTCCAAATGATGTTCTTCTATTTTTTATTCTATTCCCTCCCCCAACTTTACGTGTCAGTGGTCTTCTTTCTTCTTCTCTAATTTTTTATTCTTTCTCTAATCTCTTCCCCCATTTTTTTATTCCTTTTCCTTTTTTTTTGTTGGTTCCCTCGCCAAAACTTCATCTTCCTGCCCTCAACGTATAGTCTCCCCCTTTCTTCAATTGAGCGTAGTACATTTATTTATTAGGTTAAATAATAAATATCCGGTGAGGCTAACGGGAGTTTTGTCATTAAACAATATGATTGCCCGACAAACTATTAAAATTTTCTGAAAAAACTATTATTTAAACGGATACATTAAACGTCTGGCATTAAATAATTAATTTATTGTTTAAAATGGGTGATACTTTTTTAATCATTTCGGGTTAACTATTAAACCAATTTAATAGTAAATTGTATTTCAGTTATTTTCAAATGAATTAGACTATTAAATTTTATTATGAGAAGATTTTCAAACTAAGGTTAAAACGCATTCGTATAATTGGTCATGAGATTAGTTAAAATGACCAATTATGTCTACTATATAAATGCTATATTTTTAAATTGCCTTTGGGCAATTTAACTTTGAAAATATATATAGATACTTAAAATAACTACATGTTAATTGAGGTGTTGATTCATGATTTTGACATATACATAGATTTCATATATGTCTAGTTATATAATATGCTGATGTAATAAATTATTTGGGGTGTCATGATATATTTAACTAGACATGTTAATAAGTTATTGGCCATTATATTTTTATAAAATGGGTTTAAAATGCATCGATAATAGATAAGGCATTATTAAACTTATTAAGATTAACGCTATAAATTAATTGGTCATGATGTTAGTTATTTAGTAATATTAAAATAACGCATTTTAATAATTAAGCTAATATTAGTTATCATGAGTTAAAATAAAATGGGTGATACCTCTTTAATCACGATTATTAGGCTCAATAAACCCAAAGTTAATACAGACTTATATTGAATCAATTTATATGACACATTAATATATACTATTAATGACACATTAAACGTCTTCCAAAACCATAGGTATTACCCAGACCAATGACAATATTATATTTTCAATTTAATCAACTTTTAACCCAATTTTATATAACTACAAGCATGAGTAACTGATATTGATTCTGTAAAAATAAATAAATAAATAAATAAAGAACGAAAAAAAAAATTACAGGCAGTAGATAACCACGGATTAATTTAACACTATTAAATTTTTTTAGGAATTTTTTTTTCGGGTCATGACAAACTGAAGTTGATGATTTTATTTGAATTTTAAAAGAGAAAAAGTGATTAAAAATCAGGTGTCAACAGACTCCAAATTTCAAAATCATTTAAACAAAAACCAAAGTTGCGATTCGGTAGGGCCTGGGAGGGTCCGCGTTAGGTTAGTCAAATCTAATTAACCTAATAATCCGTTAACCCCTTCCGAATTTAAATTAATTTTTTAGAGGGTCGCGACAGCTTGGCGACTCCGCTGGGGACGAGATTTTTAAATTTTCGAAAAAAGATACCAATTGGAATACTTGAATTTTTTCAAAATTTTAAAAGTCTTAGTGGACTTAGGCCAATGAAAATTTCATGGATATCTCGCTTCTGGCGATATTGTTCAGGACTCATTCTATAGGTGTTATATGTTTTTGCAGGATGTGAGTTATAAGGGGCGGAGTGTTTGGCTAACCCCTTTGTTTTGCAGGCTCGGTGTTTGGTTTATTTGTTTAATTTCGCACATTTTTAGAAGCGCTGTTTTGATATAAATTGTTGTGTATGTCTTGCATACTCTGAGGATCACGACACCTGCACACACAAGCGTCTAAATCCAAGTCGCGAAATTCTTCCTAGAAAACCATAGACAGGGATCGAATATGCAAAGCTCTTGCGTCGATTGCGCTCGGGTTGACCATATTTTATCCCGCTCATTATCTGAATTGACAATTCTTCCCATTGTGATTTGATTGCGCGGAGGGTAAGGTTGTCAATTCAGATAGTGGGGGCCTTTTAGGTCTATACCCTGTCTCTCCTTCTTTTATTTTCTAGAGTCCACTCCTCACTTGAGTCATGCGCATGACTATGTGATTTGCATTTCTCCAAGGTAAAAGTAAGTTCTCTAATTTTATCTTGTATTTATTTTCAGTCGGTCCATGCTAGGTGTTAGTCAGTTTTTGAGCTTGATATTACGACCATACTTTTAAAAGAAAATAAAAATTAAATTTGTCCCTCATTTCTTTTAAAAATTTTTTTTTGAAAAAATGAAGTGAAAAAATTCCTTCATGGGAATTTTATTAACCAATAAGGGATTTTTGTCATTTTTTTTTGCTTCAATAAAAATGAAATTTTCCTGAAAAAAATTTTCCTCTGAAAATTTATTTCAATAAAAAGAAAAATTCCTTAAAAAAAACTCTAGTATACATCAAGTGATTTTATCACATTTTTCAAATTATAAAAACTTGCAAGAAAATTTTTCTCGAGAAATTCGCTCATGTTTTTCTAAGAAAATTTTCCCTAAATAAAATTAGACTAATGTCACGGGGGAATTGTATTGACCAATAAGAGATTTTTGTCATGTTTTTCTTGCTTCAATAAAAATGAAATTTTCTTGACAAATTTTCCTCTGAAAATTTATTTCGATAAAAAGAAAAATTCCTTCAAAAAAACTTTGGTAAACATCAAGTGATTTTATCACATTCTTTCAAATTATAAAAACTTGCAACCAAATTTTTTTTCGAGAAATTCGCTCATGTTTTTCTAAGAAAATTTTCTCTAAATAAAATTAGACTAATGTCTCAGGGGAATTTTGTTAACCAATAAAGGATTTTTGTCATGTCTTTCCTGCTTCAATAAAAATAAAATTTTCCTGACAAATTTACCTCTGAAAATTTATTTTGATAAAAAGGAAATTCCTTCAAAAATTTTAGTAAACGTCAAGAGGTTTTGTCACTTTCCTTTAAAAAATAAATAATAAAAAAAGAGTAATAAATCTGCAAAAAAAATCTGTATCAGAAATCAACCCATTTCTTCCTAAGGAAATATTTTTTGATCTCTCTATAAAATAGAAAAATTAAATTGGACTAATATAGGAGTCATGGACCGACATTCCTTGTATCGCGTACTAATTATATCCTTTACTTTTGTAGGAAATCCCAGGTATCCCAGGCGGGGGTAAAGTTTGGTTCAATAATGCACACCACGAATTATTTTTAGAAATACGAAAAGACAGGAAATTGCCGATTTCTTAATACTGGGGGCAAGTGAGGAGGTCGATCCTTTCGGACTCAGACATGTGTCAGTTAATGAACACAGGATCCCACGTTTTTTGAAAGACAATAAGGGTTATATAATCAGAAACCATGAAACAAATACCTTTACTTGATTAAATCAACTAGAGACCGGTCTTAAAATTTCCTCTAATCCGAAACACGCGGAGGGCTTTAGAGGACTGAGGTTCTATTAATGAACGTGGCCCATAGGAATTTCTCCAGACGCTACAGGCGACCGACACGAGCAAGGAGACGCCGAAAGAAACAAAATATGGATAAAAGTGGGCACACAACAGGGGGCCGGATTTATTACCAGCGCACTGATCGAGTTGTCATAGCGTTATTGTTCGTGATCTCAAGATGGATAGTGGGGGCCACCGCCGAACCCTTCATCAATGTTCTCGATATCATCGTCTGGAGCAATTAAACAAGAACATCAAGAAGAACATTAAGCCTCGACATCTTCGGTACCTCAAATCGTTCTGTTATGCTATGCGGAAGAAACGATAGCAGGAAAATTAAACAAAAAAAAAACACGTGAAGCTTTTCTTTCATTCCATTCATCAAAGAGTATTACAACAGCTCACTGGGGAGGAAAAGTAAAGCCAAACTGAGCCCTGATAACCATTACGAAGGAGCTCAACTGACTCTCTAAACAATTGATGCTCCGGGTGCACCGGGCGTTCTCAGGATCAAGCTCCGCGAGCCTAAAGAAGAGGCGATCGCGCTTCTCCTTAGCCTGGGCCATACTGGCCTCGTAATGCTCGACGGCAAACTCCAAGTCCGAAATCGCCGCCCTCTTGAAAGCAATGTCTGCCGTAATGTCATCAAGTCTCTCCTGCAGCCAACCGCATTTGTACCTCATCATAATATTGCCCGGCTCCTGTTTGGCGTAAGTTCGGACCAAGGCCAGACAATCCACCAACTTTCCCCTCTCACGAACTAGCCACGAAAGCTGATCATTGGCAAACTTGAAGGCTTTCTTGTGATTATCAGTCACAAATGTGACTGTTTCCAGACGCTCGTGCCGGTCTCGGTAAGGAGCTTTCACGACGGCAGTCACAATGACCGTCTCATAAGCGCGGTTATAGGCAGCCAGAAAATTGATGAAGAGGGTCGGGAAGTTCCGATACTCCCTCCCCAGTTGGGTACCCTCAACAGAAGCAGCGTCTAGGGTCCTGAATAAACCGAGGATTTCAGCCTCAACGGTAGAGTTTTGGGCTATATGAGCGTAACCTCTACCAAGAAGATTGTAGAGTCTCTCCCACCCAGCCAGGATTTCGGCGGAGAATGTATGGTTAGGAGAATTGGCCATTTTTGAAAGCAGATCACGAAAGAAAGGAGGAGAGAGGCGAGGCAAATGATCGGAATGCGAAGGCGATAATCTGCTTCAATTTAAATACTGATTTCAAAGGGGCAGTCTCTATTGGTCGAGTTTTTTCTATCTACCATTCTCTGTCGGCAACACCCCCGCTGGCTCAAATTCTAGTCAAGCGGCAACCTCAAGCTGAGCAGACCCGACGTCTCTGCAGAAAAGTTGGACGGGCCGCCACCACTTTGAAAAAGAAAGAATAAAAAACGAGCTGAGTGGGAGACAAAGAAATTTTCGGCAGAAAAGGAGATACGACTCGTCTTTATTGGAGGACCCGCCGGTAAATCGACGGTGGAGATCTTGACAAGGGCCCTCTACCACTAAAAGAAAAAAGGAAGACAAACTGAGCGAGAAACAAGGATTTCCCCTTTGATCAAAAGCTGAATATCAGATTTTCTCCCTCGGAAAATCTAATAGCATTGCCCGTGAAGAGGGAAGTCGTTGCTATTGCCAGAGAGAGAACTTGTCCTCATTTGATAGTGAGAGTTCATTCGCAAGAACTCGCAGGAGAAAGATAGAGAGGAAGGAGTTCTCGTGGGAGAGGAATTCAAAACCTTCACCATCAAAGCATCGGTTTTCAAAGCCTGTTACGAGAAGCCATCAACGATCCCGTGATCCCTCAAGTCCGAGAAGACATCCTGAGGCGGTCTCGAATCGGCAGTCCTAGATCCAGAAATATGTCGAGCATTAGGGGAACGGGCACATGTTCAACCCTGGTCGAAGCTGATGAAGTTCCTTACCCTGAGGGTCTACTGGTCATGGCCATTGACGGTAATCCAGTCTCTCTGTCAATCCTTGTTACCGTATTAAGAAAATGCCGGTATAAGGTTGTAGCTCAAGCAAAGGCGACAGAGGCCTTAGAGATATTAAGGAGGAGTGGTGACCAGTTTGATATCGTCCTCACCGCCATGGTAGGGATTGACATGGATGTTTTCACTCTCTTGGAAGTCATCAATTCTAAATTAAACATGCCAGTCCTCGTAATATCGGCAAGCGATGATCAGCAAGCCATAATGAAGGCTGTCTTAAATGGGGCCCAAGACGTCGTAACGAAACCAGTTAGGGTTCAGATGCTTCAAAACATATGGCAGCACGTGGTAAGGAAGCAATTGCACGACCATGAGAACAAGCATCAAGCCTTCAATTTTGTTCCAAGCAACTGGAGAAAGAAGATGAGTTGGTCTCCCGAGCTGCATCGTATGTTTGTTAATGCAGTTCAGCAGGTAGGAATCGATTCGGCACGGCCGCAACATATACTGGAAATTATGAACGTAGAGGGACTCACTAAAGCAAATGTTTCGAGTCATCTTCAGAAGTACAGAAAAAGGGTGAGAGAACACAATGCAGCTCAGAATCAAGAAAACCAAGGCGGGACTGATCCAAGCCTGAATGTCGAGTCTCCTCGCCACCATAGGTTCCGCAGGTTAGCATGGGGCGAGCCACTTCCCATCATCAACCAAGCTAGTAGCCGTGCCATCAATCCTCCAGGCGTTAATCAAAGTATCCCCTAGAATCACCCTAATGCTCTTAAAGAGTATAGACCGCAGGGGCAATGTATTCAAACTCCTTGGTCTGAGCACCAACCCGTGGCTAGAATTCATCCCATGATCAGCGCGCCTGCGCAGCCAGAGAATCAGACAAGAAATTATCCTGAGCACTTCCACTTCTTTAATCCTCGAATGGAAGGAGTTTTTGGCAGCAGGACAGTTGGTGATCCCCACACTTTTTCGAGTAATGATGAAGGCTCCAACGAGAAGTCAAATTGCTCATGGCGAGGAAAAAATGAGAAATCTACCGCCAGCATTTGCCAACAACAATGCCCAATTCGAGCATCAGTTGCTGGAAGGTTCAAGAGATTACCTAGATGATGAGCTTACTGCCCTGGTCAACCAGTTTAGGGTTGACAGAGGTCCCAAACCGCGATCAGGAGCCAGTGAGTAGGGACTCTCAAACATCGGTCATCCACACCCGAACCAACACGAGACTAGCTGATTATCAAAGAGCCACAGGAGAGGCAGAACTGACCTTGAATAAGTGCACCTTTCATCTCATGCTTAATTCCCCTGCATATGATATTTTACAGCTTTCTAGGTGTCTAGATTTAATTCAGGGACAAGGGGGCAATTTTTTTTTATCCCGTCGAATGCGTGAATCCTTCTTTTTATGCTAGATTTAGGGCGGATCAATTTGTGGCAACGTCGCTGACTGCCATAATGAGAAATGTTGAATGGCCTCACGTAGGGAAATTTCAAGTGAAAAGCCCAGGCGAGCTCGAAGACGGGTAATTGTGTGTCGTTCCAATTTACCCTCAATCGTTGCAAAATGCTAAATTGGATTTGTTCCATTCTCACCCAGGGGATTGCAAAGTGCCTCAAGAGTGTCGCAAAATGAAATGACCCAATGGAATGCGATAGGACTCATTTGCCTTGAAGGTAACCTTTAAATTAAAGGAGCCCTCCGGTCCACGGACCCGATGGCATAGAAAATGATGATGGTCCAAGGCAACCCGAAAGAAAACAAGGCCCAACTAAGCAAAGCACTTACGTGGCAAGCTCAAAGTGAAGGGCAACTCGGGTAAAACAGTCCAAATGAAGGAACTTCCTCAATTCAAATTCAATGGAAGTACACACAAGGGTAAAACAGTATCGTTCCAATTTTTCTAGAATATGAAGAACATATACTGCCGCATTCTCTTTCATTTTTGCAGGGGAAGTCTCTACTGGCCAGATTTTCCTGCCTAACATTCCCTATCAGTATCACCTCCGCTACTCGTCTCCAATCTCGAGCCAAGCAAATCCGACGTCTCTACGGCAAAGCTAGACGGGACGCCACTACTTTGAAAAAGAAAAGATAAAAAATAAGCTGAGTGGGAGACAAAGACATTTTCGGCAGAAAAGAGATACGACTCGTCTTTATTGAAGAACTCGCCAGCAAATTGACGGTGGAGACAACAACAAGGGGCCCTATGACGAAAAGATGGAAGGAGACGAGCCAAGCAAGAGACACGATAAGAAAAGAGGATTGAGAAAGGCCGGACCCTCGGGAGAAGCAATACAGTTGCTAAACCCACGTTTAATTTTAAAAGAGACGCCATGCTCGGAAGAGGGTCTTAAGGCATATGCAATCGCTCAGAAAAATTCAAACAGAGTGAAAACACCGGAAGCGAGTAGCAAATCTTGAGAAATCATCAACCAAATCAAAGATGTCTCAACCCAATACTCCCGAGAGCTATTATTGCCTGCTGAATATGGGAGAGGAAGAGTTCGAAGCCATGTTTGGGATCGAGCCTATGGAGCCTGGCTCTTCCGCCGACGACGTCCAAAATCTCAGTAAAGATAAGGACAATAATGGTAAGGGTCAAAAGAAGCGTTACCGTCGCCATACTAAGGAGCAGGTATAAAGGCTTGAGGATTTCTTCAGAACATGCCCTATGCCAGACGGCAAACAGAAAATGGAACTGAGTCAAGAGTTAGGACTTGAACCTTTGCAAATCAAGTTCTGGTTTCAAAATAGGCGAACCCAAATGAAGGCTCGTCATGAGCACAACGAAGCCGAGTTTCTAAGAGTTGAAAATGAAAACCTCCGAGCGGAAAACAAGATGTATAAAGAGATTTTTGACTCCGCCACCTGCCCCAACTGCAATAGCCTCCTCCTCACGCTCGATGAAATGTATGATCTAAGGATCGAAAATGCACGTTTAAGAGGTGAGTTAGACCAGTTTATAACAGGATCGAGTTCTGTTGGAGCAGGGTACAAAAGGACCAATGATACTGGATCAGCATCAATACCTCCCGAGGAAGAAGGGACAGATCACCACCAAGCGGACATTGACGATGATCTTTTCGCCATAATCAACCAGTTTGATATCGGTAAAGCATCGGGACTGTGATGCACTTATTCAGCCAGTGACCACGAGACCTTCAATATGGCCGATGCATACCTAATTTGGGATGAAGCCAGCTGATCATGGGAGAGCCTGCAGAAGAAGCGGAACTAATCCTGAATGAGTGAATGTGTTTTATTTCCTTGCGTGATGTGTTTTTCTGCTTTTGTGAATGTGTAAAAGCAAGGAGTAATAATCCGACTTCCCCCTATTAAATGCTCGAATCCGCCACCTCATCAACCTCGCGACGAATTGATGGCGAGTAAAAATCTGCATAAACCTGAAGGGTAACTCCATATCGCTTCAATTTACCCTCAGTTGCTCCAAGTTTTAAAATTAAGCCCCTTCTATTCTCAGGAAATTGCAAATCGACCCGAGAACGCAATCATATCCGAATACAGGTTGAATAAAATTTGGGGGCAAATCAACTCATGGGCATTACCACGGGATGGACAGCTTCGGACAAAGGAAAGTACAAGCGAAAGACGCGAACAATCTCAGAAATGGGTAATTCTGTATCGTTCTAATGTGCACATAATCATCTCAAGTCTTGAATTGTCTTATTCCATTCTTAACAGGGATTGCAAATTACCTCGAGAAATACCGTAACATGGCCCAAGGTGATACAACATGGCTGCTTTATCCCCAAAGATTAACCTTTGAAAGGATAGCCCCATGGACACCTACGGTCCAATGGACCGAATGGTATGGGGGATGACAGTAGGTCCGAAATATCCCGAGTTCGATCCCCGAGGGTAGAGAATGTTGTATGTATTATAAATAAATAAAAACAACTTTTTGTGCATTTTTTTTTAAAAACCGATCATCTCCATAATCGGTTAACGACCTTACCAAAAAAACAGGAATACTCGACGAGTAATATCAAATTCAGTATTTTACTATAGTCTTGCCATAATGGTGAGGTGCCTAACAAAAGTCGAGGAAAATTCAATCCAGCAAAATTGGTAAGAGACTCGTGCAAGGCATTCAAGACGAAAGGTAAATCAGTATCGTTTCCAATTTATCCCTTTTAATACTGGCTGACATGTCGCCTTTTCTTTTTACAGGAAATATTTATACTAACATTTAACATGTTTAAGGAGACAAATCCAAAAGAAAATTATGATTATCTGACAAGACCTATTCTGGTGAAAAATGGGGCAAGTTGATCGCAAGCTCTAAAGCGAAAAAGCAAATATGTCTTCCTTATCTCGAATAATTTCTTTGCTTTTTGCAAGGACATTTAACCGCTAAACCATGGCGGTCGCTGTCACTAAACAAACCCCATATGCCTCATTGTGCAGGGGCAAAACTTGAGACAAACCGCTCCTCGACATAAGGAGTGGGCTTTCCAATTTGTTCGATCCACCCACATACCAGGGGCAATTCAAATCCGCCCATGTTTGCACATTATATAAACACACATAATGTTAAAAATTGTCACATCGGCATTGTGTTTACACATTTCATGAATTATGCATGACTATTCCGCATGGTTAATTTACCAATTCCAACTTAGAGCATAAACTGCATATGAGACATCAAATGTGCAAAATGGGGCATAATAGGATGAGGAAAGGCAAACCATTTCCACACAGGTCTAACATTTTAATCTACAGATAAACAGCCTTTCTCCAGAATGAGAGAAAGCCCTTTCGGAATGAAGTCCCCTATTCAGATATCATTCGAGGTGTTCATACTATAAGAACCACCTTAAACAGAAGTGGTAATGCAATACATGATCCATATGTTGATCGATTGCATCATGAGTTATTACACAGACTGCCTTTAATCATGGCAAACTAAGTCCTTCTTACAGGCAAACCAAGTCCTTCTTACAGGCACAAAGTCCTTCTTACAGGCAAACCAAGTCCTTCTTACAGGCAAACCAAGTCCTTCTTACAGGCATAAAGTCCTTCTTACAAGCAAATCAAGTCCTGCTTACAGGCAAACAAGGTCCTTCCTACAGGCAAACAAGGTCCTTCCTACAGGCAAATCAAGTCCTTCTTACAGGCACAAAGTCCTTCGTACAGGCAAATCAAGTCCTTCTTACAGGCATAAAGTCCTTCTTACCGGCAAATCAAGTCCTTCTTACAGGCAAATCAAGTCCTTCTTACAGGCAAACTAAGTCCTTCTTACAGGCAAGCTAAGTCCTTCTTACAGGCAAACCAAGTCCTTCTTACAGGCACAAAGTCCTTCTTACAGGCAAATCAAGTCCTTCTTACAGGCACAAAGTCCTTCTTACAGGCACAAAGTCCTTCTTACAGGCAAATCAAGTCCTTCTTACAGGCAAATTAAGTCCTTCTTACAGGCATAAAGTCCTTCTTACAGGCAAATCAAGTCCTTCTTACAGGCATAAAGTCCTTCTTACAGGCAAACAAAGTCCTTCTTACAGGCAAATCAAGGCCTTCTTACAGGCACAAAATCCTTCTTACAGGCAAATCAAGTCCTTCTTACAGGCAAATCAAGTCCTTCTATTCTTCTCTAGTTTCCAAAAATTTACAATTTTGATCCAAGTGTTTAAGGAATTATGAAATTTTTACAAAAAAATAAAAAAGAAAAAAAAAGAAATAATAATAATAATGAAATGATGAATAATGATGATCGAGATGGGTTGGGGGCAGTCCTTCCTATTCCATGGTCAAGGAGTATTTTAATATGGATAATATGGTGACCCAAAGGATTGTCGTTCAAAAATAGCCCGAGAGCGACCCATTTTCGATGAGCTAAACTTCGGCAAAAGGTATATTTGGAGTCGGATGAAAAACACACCAACACGAACGGCGAGACCCATTTACACGCGTGACATTATCGGGAATTCTGATTTCAATCCAAGGCCATGCTCGGTTAACGCTGCAGTAGTGGATTGTTTCCCTCTTGAATAGGTCATTTGGAAGAATAATTAAAAAAATTTGCCCACACCACGTCCACCAGGAGAAAGGCTAAAAAAAAAGAGGATTTGGGACCCTCTCTTCTTCCTCCAAATTACTACGCTCCAAGTTTAGAGAATGGGAGGAGATAGTCCAAAAAGGGAAGCTTTTGAGGAGGGAACATTCATCATTAATAAGATAAAATACACATTATGGGGGACAAGAAATCGTGGAGAGGTCTTTTTGAATCATTTGCCTTAACAACCCTTCAAACGAAAGTTGTTGCCAAACTTAACGATCCTGATCCAGAGAGAATGGAGGAAGGGCAGATATTTTGTTTTTTAAAAAATCTGGATGAAGGAGTTGGGGGGGGTGAAGATTTAGCGGGGGCTTCTCCTCTTTCACTCGAAAAAAATTTTCGGCTTGCGCCTGGACCCTCTCGGTCCTTTAACGATTCTTCCACCGCGGATGTGATCCCTGGCCTCAACCCTCAGACTTGGCCATTCGACGCCGGGGAGTTTTTCCTCCAACTTTGACTCGAAACATCCGGATCCCGTACAGATCCATCTCCACTCCTCTGTCCTCCACCGTCCTCAATATTTCCACGATCTCTTCTCCGGCCGTTGGTAGAACCGTGAACCCTCATCCCCCTCGCAGAGCCCTCGTCATCGCGCGAGTCGACACGCGAACCCACGAGCTCATCGTTACTTGTCTCGGTCCTCCCGTTTCTTCGGCAACAAAGCTCGTTTCTTCTTCGTCCCTCTTTCTTCTCCAGAACCCTGAACCTAAATTCTCGACTGCCATCGCTCGCCCAGTTCAATCTCCACTCTCCATGACCAATCGCGAATCACCAAAACCATCATTCTTCTCCGTGTCCTTCGAGCTACCGAAACTCACTTTTCCATTTCCCCATCAGCCTCTAATCCGTCACCACTTTGCATCTCCTTCGTTGTCTTGTCTGTCTTCTACGTTTGTCATTTCCTCTAGATGACACTGACAACAATCTTCAAGAGGCTAAACCCGTGACGGAGATGATCTTAGAAGCTCGGACCGTTGATGGGTGAAGCTTCACCTCCTGGAGAACGCACACCACTTATTCGACGATATTATTGAGAAAAATCGCCTCGACGATGGGAAATCTCCCCTGGTTCGACATGAGCTCGTTCAAAGGTAACAAGGTGCTACTTGAGTACTCCTTGGTCCCGATGAAGAACGAGAGCTTGTCAACGCTGGTCATTGGTGAGATTGGGCTCGGGAGCGGGCTAGCAAGCTTGGCGCTGAGCTTCACCAAGATTTGTATTTGGTTGAGGGCGGCGGAGAAGAAATACAAGAATAAGGCTGAATTGTTGCATTGGATTGTCGACGAGAGCAAGAGGTTTCACAGGTGCCCGGTTGAGGCGTCGATGAGGTTGATGATGAACATCCCCTTTACGTTGGAGAAGACGGAATTGGAAACTAAGTTCGTCGAGAAGGCTGCGAAGGGGAAGACGAATAGGGACGGGGTTGAGTCCTAAAATGTTTCAGCCGGGCTTGAAATCATCATTGTGTTTTTGGGCCGGAACTGGTGCTGGCCTGACAAGGCTAGTTTACTTGAAAGTCTAGGTTGTTTCGCTTCTGGGCCTATTACATCCAGGTCCAGATTTCTCCATGCTTTGTTCTGGAGTTCCGACTGGGCTCATGGCGTTGAGCCCAGTCTGCGCGATACTCGAACCACGGAGGTCCGGGTCTGGTTTAACTAGGCCAAGTTAATTAAACCAACTTGGCCCAATCCTCTTTTGCTGCATAAAAACAAAAATAACTAATAATTACATATTTCGAAAATTCAAAAAAATGAAGAAGAGGAAAATAGGAAATTTATATGAAATGCCGTTATATGCTTATTTTGCCTAGTTAGGCTTTATATATATCTATTCATTATTACTAGCATTATTATTATTATTACTATTGTTGCTGTTGTTGTTGTTGTTGTTATTGTGATTATTATCATTATTACTATTATTATATAATACATATATACATATATATATTTGTATGTTTAATTCGCGTGACTCGATGTGTAAGTTTCTAAATCAATCATTTCGTAAGGTATGTCTCAGCAGAAAAATTAGTATGATAATTGGAGTTTAATTCAGGCTGTTCGTTCCATCCCTTAATCCTACCCTATTTTTCCATTTTCCACGATATTTTTTGTCAGGTAAAAGGAAGACTTCACATCAACGACGAGTTTCACGAAGGTGCAAAATCGGCCCAGACAAGCTCTTAAGCCGTCCATCGATTTCTTAGCTGATCTGTGACTAAAAGTCCTTCTTAATTCAAAAGAAACTCTCTATATTGGGAACATAGAGAGCGAAAATCAATTATAGAAATCCCTCCCAGAAAATGGGAGATAAGTACTCTTTCCACTCTTTTAGTTTTAGGTGCAGATTAGCACATATTTTGTATACTGACACTTCACTCTATTTTATGTCAGGAAGCCGCAGCTCTATATCAATGGTCAACCCTATGGAAGCACAAAATCGGCTTGGAGGAGTCCTCAAGTGCGCACAAATTTCAAATTGTTGAATCAATTCGTTGTATTTCACTTTAAAGAATTCATACCCCAGAATGGAGAGGACAAAGTCCATCCGCAATTTAAATACCTGCACCATAAATCCCAAAGGGAAGAGCCAAGCCAATGCTTAGCCTCCCATTGGAGGTTTTTACTTACAGTAGTTAAATACCTGCAACTTAAATATCTGCACCTTAAATCCCAAAGGGAAGAGCCAAGCCAATGCTTAGCCTCCCATTGGAGGTTTTTACTTACAGTAGTTAAATGCCTGCAACTTAAATACCTGTACCTTAAATCCCAAAGGGAAGAGCCAAGCCAATGCTTAGCCTCCCATTGGAGGTTTTTACTTACAGTAGTTAAATACCTGCAACTTAAATACCTGTACCTTAAATCCCAAAGGGAAGAGCCAAGCCAATGCTTAGCCTCCCATTGGAGGTTTTTACTTACAGTAGTTAAATACATGTACCTTAAATCCCAAAGGGAAGAGCCAAGCCAATGCTTAGCCTCCCATTGGAGGTTTTTACTTACAGTAGTTTAAATACTTGCAACTTAAATACTTGTACCTTAAATCCCAAAGGGAAGAGCCAAGCCAATGCTAGGCCTCCCATTGGAGGTGTTTATTCACTGTCATGTACTTTCTATAATTTAATTTTTGAATCATCATACCCAAAAGATGAGTAGGTCGTAATACTGCACAGAAGTCGTTAACACACTCCCTCTTTCGGCTTTAGGGAATATTTAACACTTAAGAAATATAACAAATAAAAATATATACCATCCATGCATCCTATTTAAAAAGTGAAAACACAAAAGAGAATACCCTATTAGAGCCTTAGGAATAAACCAAGCCTGAGTTGCCGAATTAGGATATCCATGAAATTAAGGTACCGAAAGGGCATTATTTTAATTAACTAGTGTAACCAAGTCCCCGAGCTCATAATCTCTGGTTCGCAGGAATAAATTAGTTCTCCCGCTAATTTATTTAGGTTTCTAATCGACCTACCAAGAACGATTAGTGGCGACTCCAAATTTCAAAATCATTTAAACAAAAACCAAAGTTGCGATTCGGTAGGGTCTGGGAGGGTCCGCGTTAGGTTAGTCAAATCTAATTAACCTAATAATCCGTTAACCCCTTCCGAATTTAAATTAATTTTTTAGAGGGTCGCGACAACAGCGAGTAACAGTATACAGTTATTACCTGACGGCTTTCGTGATTTCCTCTTAAAATGGTAATTCACTGTGGATATCGCACTTTCAGAGCAACTAGGAGCTGCATAAACAACTTAATCTTAGAATAACAAGGACAGCCTTATCACTTGCAACACAACCTCAACGTGAACATGACAGATTGTCTTAACTTAAAGAGCTCCAAACAATACTCCACCACAACAAACTTAGCTAACGGGGAGATTTTCCTACCCAGCATAATTTTCAATTATAGGAACACACTGATTTTCCAAAGGGACATATCAAGTATCTCAACCTAATAACATACAAGCAAATGTCCCAACGATCATGGGGTTACAGGATGGACAAAGGGTATTGAAATAAGTAATGCACTGTTGACACCTGATTTTCAATCACTTTTTCTCTTTTAAAATTAATACAAGATCCATAAAAATTCATAAAATTGAAAAATCAACTTTGGGGACCTTGGCAAAGTCTAGGGAACCAATTTTGACCAAAAAATGATTTTCCATATTTTCAGTGTTTTTCGGTATTTTTATTTTCGAAAATTAATATAAAATCCATAAAAATTCATAAAATTGAAAAGTTAACTTTGGAGACCTTGGTCAAGCCTAGGGAACCAATTTTGACCAAAAAATAATTTTTCATATTTTCAGTATTTTTTGGTATTTTATTTTTCGAAAATTCATAAAAAATCAAGAAAAAATGAGACAATTGAAAAATCAATTTTGGAAGCCTTCGCCAAGCTTAGGATACCACTTTTGAACAAAAAATAATTTTTCATATTTTTTGCATTTTTTTTAATATTTTTCAGAAATTAGGAAAATATTTGAAAATAAAATTGCATTTGAGGCCACAAAAATATGAAAAAATAGTCAGTATTTTTTTTAAAACTTTTTAATTTTCTCTTCATTTTGGCCAAAGAAAATCTGTAAAAATTAATTTGGAATTGGGTATTACTTTGTTAATCCCATTTTCAGGTTAACTAAAAAAAATTGTTGTTGAAAATTTATTTTAACTTTGTAATTTTTTATTTTTGCATTTCTGGAGTCGTGACATTGTATTCCTGGTATCTTTGTTGCTTTAGCATTGTGATTTGATGTTTCTAGAGAGGTTGGCAATTGGATGCTCAAAGGAAATTGGGAATACACATGAGAGTTTGAGAGGTAAAAGCTTGTGCGCTTGTTGGAAGATCTCGGAAAAGATCAGACGTGAGAAAGACGCTCGACTTCTCTGTGCGTTGTCTGAGCATCGGAGGAAGGGCAGACGTATTGAAAGTAGTTAATAAAAGGGAGAAGCAAACAGGAATTAATCCAAGGCCCAGCATAGACACATACATGAAGGCAATATCAGTAGGAGGGCTGAAAAGAACACTCCAAACAGACTACATATTAAAGGTCCTTGGACTCGACATCTGCGCAGATACAATCGCTGGGGATGCAGAGGACTTTGCGGTGGTCAAAATAGAAGGTTAACGACCGGGGAAATGATAGCGGGTCCGGCGAGAGCTTTATGTATGGATGAGGTATCAACTGGCTTGGACAACTCCATTACCTTTCAGATCATTGCTCTTAAGCTTTGAGAAACAGCCACAGGGCAGAATCTGCAAGAGTATATCTGACCACCTCATTATTCAATACCGAGTAGCCAATACTAGACAACCTCTTACACATGCTCAAGTATTTAATAGAAAATTTGCTAGCACTCTGTGAGCTTCTTGTATCGACCGTGTCATTTAGTTTTGACTTCTGGAAATCTGCACGAGGACACTGTTCGACGCACGCATCCATGGAAACGGCCACCGGCTAAGAACGCTACAAACGCCGAAATCAAAGCCAAAGCAATTGTTCTTCCCGAGCAAAGTGTGGCATCGGACAGGTCAGGGTTGGCTGTGAACAAGAAAGATTCGACTTTGAAGGAGCTTCTCCAGCAAACGTCCCACCACAATCCAGGTGGAGGGGCCAGCAACATCATGAAGAATGGGCAAAAGTGATCGAAAGAGGACCCTCAGAACAAATAAAAAAGAGGAGAGCAATGATGGATAGGTACTTTAAGGGAGAGGAATTCCCTCTCCAAAATTACATCGTCAGGAAGGGCGTACTGGCCCCTCAATAGCGATAATTTCCCCGCCTCCTCGACTCGGACAGTTTTGGTGTTCAAGTTCTTGCAATTGTCAAGCTTATAATAAATTGCAGGATCTTCAAAGGGTCATAGTGCTCTGCTCCTGTGATATATGTCCTAAACTCTGTCTCATTAGCTGGCGCTATATTCAAGGTGATGCAGGATCTTGAACTGGTGTACTAATGGTGCTCTTACGGTTTTATGCCTTAAACCGTGTCTCTAGCTTGTGCTGTATTGAAGACTGCTGGGGTCTAGTTAAATATAAAGGAGACGCTGCTGCTCAAATTTGCTGTGAGGATATACACATAAGCGCTGTGCCTAAAGTGGAGTGAGATTAGTTGAATGGCTTGTACAAAGATGCCTCTCTGAGAGATGTCTTCTTGGACATCATAAAAGGGCTCGACCCCAATATAGTGATGGTGGAGGTGCCGACGAGGAACTACGGTACATGGGTTGCTAGAAATCCTATCTCTGTATTATTCACATCGCTGGCTACAGTTCTCCTACTTTGTTTAGGTCTAATACGATTCAAGGTAGAGACGAGGCCTGAGAAACTCTTGGTAGGGTGTGGAAGCAAGCTGTAGCATTTAAGATGTTGGAGACCATCAGAAGGCTCCTCGAGATCGATTCTTGCGATACTAGTGGCAAGATGTTGGACAAAATTTGTGGAGACATCGAACTTAAGGATGTCTACTTCAGCTACCCAGCGAGATCAGATGAGCTGATATTCAACGAATTCTCCCTTTAGATACCAAGCGGGACGACTGCGGCCTTGGTTAGATAAAAGTGGAAGACAAAAATTGGTGGAGGAGTGGGGATCACCAAGACACCATGATTAAAAGAAAAAGAGAGAGGGAAGGGTCAAAAGTTTGATCATCTTGTTTCTTGGCTTTTGAAGAGTTTTGCACGTTCCACTGGAGAGGAGACCAGGGGAGGCACTTTCGGTGGAGATAATAAAGAAAAGGGGGAGAGGATAAGAAGGGGTGCAAGTCCAAAAGAGAAGGGGGCACCACTTGCGTCGGAGCTAAAACACTAGGAGGGGTGATCATAAAAAAAAAAAAAAGGGAGCAGAGGGGAAGATTTTGGTAGGCTCGATCAAAGTCTCGATGCAAGGACGGCCGTTAAGAATCGGGTACATAGCAAATAACAGCTATGGGTAAAGGCGGTCAAAGTAACATTCGATCATGTGTCTGGAGACCTCACGTGGGAAGATCTCTTCCCCCAGTGGATCGATGAAGATCAGAAGTGATCTAAGTCGTCATGCCCTGAACCACCGATGCTAAAGTTTGAGGATTATCGCGATCTCGACGTGATTGTGGCCAAATTCGCTGTCATATTCTCAGTTGCGATGGTCTGGATCTATGCTCACCTGCTTACCGTTGGAGGGGCTTACAATGACGCAGCAGCAAAGACGCAAACAAGCTACCAAGAAGCTGGTCACTGGCGACGCATGCATATTCCTTAGAGGAAGAGATAGAGATGTGCGCGTTGATGTACGCCGTTTGACAAAATCTCAAACGACCGCATCATCCTCTGTCCTATTTGCTCATAATATGCACCCCAACATCGTGACCTTGAAAGACACGTACGAGGATGACTATGCGGTGCATTTGGTGATGGAGTTGTGCGAAGGAGAGAGATTGAGGGTCCATGGCCATTTTTCTGGCCATGATTTCGTTGAAGGGAAGCAGCTTCATGAAGACTTCGAGTATCTGCAAGTCATGTAGAACGTTCAATGAGGCGTAGAGAGACCCCGTCGCCTTCGTCAATGTGCGATCGAAGCCCAACGGGTGTTGACGAATGGCGAGCAACATGAGCAGCCGCGTGTTGGTGGACGGCGCATTGGACGAAGACGGTTCCTCCTATCCTTCTTCTTCGGTTCTGGGGGCGGTAGAAGAATTTGGCACCCATGTGAGGCTAAAGCTCCAGTGCGCATTTTTTCGATCAAAAGAGGAAGAATGAAGGTCTCAAGACAATCAGCATGATGGAGAAGTTCAGCTGCAGAGCGAGAGATATGTACGAGATATTAAAGGATGAGAACAGGTGGGAAGAGTTCACGCAGAGCGATGCCAGGATAAGCAAAGAGATGGGCGCAGGGTTTAGCATCTTCCATGGCTCGGTCACGGGAAAGAATGTGGGGTTGCATGAGGAGAAGTTAATTGTGCAACAATAGAAGTGGGAGTTGGCCTCGTGGTATTCACTCCACAGTAGAACTTACTTCGGATGAGCCTCAACCTGGTCTGACCGTTGTCAAGCTCACGATGACCTACCTGAAGAAGACAAGCATGGGAATGTAATCGTGGTGGGGAACACCGGAAGAGGATGATCGATCCAGATGAAGCAAACATGCCTAGAGTTGACGCGCAGGTACCGCTCATGGACTTGACTTCTTTGGCGCAACACAGAAAAATAGCCGTCATAAAGAAGAAGGTGGATAGAGTACGAGTAGAGTCCAGTGACAACGCGCAAGGCTGGCCGGACCAGCGGCAACGTATTCGAGCAAGTCCCAACGATGGCCTCAAGGTGACCTGAACTAGTGGCCACGTGCGAGTAATTCCCGACGGCGGCGGCGTAGCAAGTCGACCCCGAGGGTGAGGCAGCGCGATAAACGAGTCCCGATGACAACGCGGAAAAGCTACCTAGATAGCGTGGCGACGCTCGAGCGGACCCCGACGGCGGCGACAAAGAATAGCTATGCGTGGAAGACGTAAAAGCTGGTCGGGTAAGAGTTATTTCATTCTCGAGCCGTTTATCTTTGAAATTAGGCTAGGACAAGTTAGTGAAAGGGGAAGGATGTTGCTGTCATGGCTTTGAAACCCTTAAAAAAGTGCAATTCGTGAGAAACAGTCCCAAGAAAGAAGACCCACGAAAATATATATATAGTCAAAATAGAAAAGAAATGTGTTAAAGATGAAAACGAATCAGAAAATAGGATTGAGGAAAAGTATAAAAATAATAAAGATAATAATAATAAAATAATAACAATAGAAAAACGTGGGTTCCTAGATGGGGGCGTACATGTTGGATTTGTTCTTGTGAATTAGATATGATTTAGTCTTGGACTTGATGTGTGGACTTGTACTTAAATTTGGGTATTAGATACGCATTGGGCTTGGGCCTCTCTTGAAGAATGCGTTAATTTGATTTGAGCCCAAGTTAGGCTTTTGTGTTTTAGAATGATTCGGGCCCTTAGGGCACGAATTGGGCCCATATGGTCTGGGCCGGGTCAACCCGACCGGGTCCAAAAACGTAAATAAAATTTAAAAAAAAAATGCAATAAAAAAAATCCTCTCAAAAAATTCAGAAAAATTCAGAGAAATATCAGAAATTAGGAAACGGGTCATTTCGACTGACCAATCCTATTTTTCGGTGAATTTTCACCCCAATCTTTCCAAAATGACGATTTTGCCCCTTATGGGTAAATTATCTCGGAAAATTCTGAAAAATTCAGAAAAATCTCAGAAATTAGGAAACGGGTCATTTCGACTGACCAATCCTATTTTTGGTGAATTTCCACCCCGATCTTTCCAAAATGACGATTTTGCCCATTATGGGCAAATTGTCTCGAAGAATTCTGAAAACTCAGAAAAACCTCAAGAATCGGGAAACGGGTCATTTCGACTGGTCATTCCTATTTTTGGATGATTTACCTTCTTGATATTTTCAAAATGACGATTTTATCCCTCTTGGGTAAATCGTCTCGAAAAATTTCGAAAAATTCTCAGAAATTGTGGGAAATAAGGAACGACCACATTCAACTGGTTCGAACTGTTTTCACTCCATAATCCTTGAAAAATGACCATTTTATCCTTCTAGTTAGTTTGATCCCAAACTTTTCCCAATCATTCCAAATGAGTTTTCATGAAATTGGTACTGAAAGGGCGTTAGAGTAGTATAACGTAACCAAGTCTCTGAACTCATAATCTCTAGTTCGCAGAAATAAATTAGTTCTCCCGCTAATTTATTTAGGTTTCTAATCGACCTACCAAGAACGATTAGTGGCGACTCCAAATCTTAAAAATCATTCGTACAGAAAAATCAAAGTTGCGATTCGGTAGGGCTTGGGAGGGTCCGTGTTAGGTTATTTAATCTAATTAACCTGGTAATCTATTCACCTGAAAAGAACATTATTTTTTCGGGTCGCGACATGCACCTCTTACAAGAATATTTAGATATTTTTCCTGAAGAAAAACACTGTTCTATAATTCCCAGGCCATTCTTAATTTGTTTCTTTTTTGATGACTTATTTTGATCCAACTATATCGCTCAAAATAACTAGTCAATGAAAATTTTTTTATTGCCGACAATAATTTATGTCTAAATATTTTCATGAACGATGAAAATACTTTTTGTTTGTTAATTTTTATAAGCAATATAAGCAATCATTTTCAGAAAAATATTTTTCAAATTTCGCATTTTCCGGCAAACAAACAGAACCTTCACATTGTTTTACCTTCTAAAACAGATAGGATCCACTTAAAGAAACAGAAACCATTTGAAAAAGAGTAAGAGTTCAAATAAAATGATAAGTTTCTCATTTCTGCTGCACTCCACTGATTCAATAAGAAACTCAAACGAATAACTAAAAGTACTTACTGTAACAGTTTCGACCGAATAATATCCACGATCAATATAATCTCCCATAAATAAGTAATTCGTATCTGGGCACTGCAAGAGTAGACAATAGAGATGAAGATTGTGGCCGCCCATCTTGAATTTATTGGACACTGACCAGTGAACATAGTTTTCAATAAAGCAGGAAACTAACGCAAATGTACATGGATTTGGCAAAGTTGAGCCATCAAACATACTGGACATTTCGTCTAGTCAACATAAACACAGTGACATAGGTATGTGGATCATAATCCAGGGAGAAGCATTTCAAAGAATCAAAACCTCAAAATAAGGTCCATTCAAATTCAGATGCAGAATTGACACTTCATAGAAACATGCCATGGATCAAAGTACCCTCCAGCCAACATGCCCATAGAGGTAATCGAACAGCAGAATAGTAATTAGTGGCTACTGTCATGGGTAAATAAAAGTAATGATTCACATGTTGGAAAGCAATTAAGTTAGCAAAATTGTAATGAGCAAAGCCACGGACATACGGCAGACACAACCCACTAGGAAAGTATATACCTTTCCTCCAATGCGGAACAGCTCTGCAAGATCATGAAATTGGTCGTGAATATCACCACATATTGTGACAGGGCTTTTTACAGGCTGCAACACATGAAAAAGGAAAACATTTACGCCAACAGCATCTTGAAAGATTAATGAGCCCATCAGATTTTGGCTGAAATTCAGCCTTATAGTTAGAACAGAGACAACTCTGACTGGATTTAAGGAAAAATACAGAGACAACTCTAGGGATTGGGACACAGATCCTAACTTTAGCCAGTGAATGAACCCAAAACCAAAAATCAGTCATAAACCCACCAAAACCCCTTGAACTATATAGACGGAGGAACAACTTTGACCTCGCATCACTTGATAAAGATTCCGATCCGGCGGAACTACGACACAATGAGATCAAATCGAACGCGAGAAGCAAGAGAACATCCGCAAAAGAGGAATAGGAAAATGGGAATCAACAGCTTGCGAAAGATTACCTTGCTCTGGCCGGGGAGGAAGCTCGGTCGATCGGGATTTGATGATGAGAGCCGAGAGAGAATTGATGTTTTGATGTAGGAAGTAGAACAAATAGAAACGTACGTACAAATTTTCAGGCCGCGTGAGATGGGTTTTGGGCCGTGATGGTACTGATTCAAGCCAACGTTTATTTTTGGGCCTTTAGTAGTATCGGCACTATACTGAAACAGTACCAAGACCCGACCCGAAAATTTACTAAATTTTCGGGCCGGGCTTGGCCAGGCCGGCGCGGGTCTTTTTGACACCCCTAGCTAAGGGACCCCAGAAATGGGTTTGTGTTGCAAGTCATCAAACTGATGGGGTAATTATTTGAGGATTAATATCATGAAAAATCCAAAGTTGATATATTTATAATAAATATAAATAAAAAAAGTTATTTTGGTTAGGTTGATAAAAAAGAAATGATAAATTAAAGAGAGAGAAAGGTATTTTGATTTGTTGATTGAAAAAAAAGAGTGGCTCAATCAGAATTGGGTTGGAAATAGCTTTACCCTTCCTTCGTAGAAACGCCACACCCAGTCTTCAACAGTCCCCTTCCCCTTCCCCTTCCACACGAGAAAATATTAGATACAGACCAGATAAGTCTGACGTGGTCCACACCATCATTCATTGTGCGATACGTGGCGCACAAGAGCCCACCAGTCAGAAAAAGAGAAAAATTTCTCTCTCCTTTCTCGCTCTCTCTTTCCACTCTCTCGCTCTCTCGCGTTGCATCGCGACCGGAAAATCGAGAAGACGTCGGCCACTCTAGCCAACGGAGCTCGAGCTCCACATCCATGGCGGCTGCGACCTTCGCGGCCAGGACGCTGATTTGACGAGCTCACGCCACCACGGGCGCGGAGCTCGAGCTTCGCACCTACGAACCCAGAAGACGTCGGTCACGGCCACGGAGCTCGAGCTCACGGCTCGCGGCCGCCTTGGCCATGGACTTCGAAGGGACTCAGAAGACGTCGGCCACGGCCGCGGAGCTCGAACTCGCAGCTCGTGGCCGCCCTGGCCACGGACCTCGAGTTCTCGAGCTCGACAGCCATGGCGGCCGCGAGCTCGAGCTTTTCGCGACAAGGGGCAGAGAAGACGTCGGCCACGGCCTTGGAACTCGAGCCCACAGCTCCTGGCAGCCATGGCCATGGAGCTCGAGCTCGACAGCCATGGCAGCCGCAAGCAGCTCCATGATAGGAGACGGAGAAGACGTCGGCGAACGAAGGGACAGAATCCATCGGCAGCGAGCCAGTTCCCGAAGACTCCGAGTGTGCTCTTCGCCGCGACCCGTAACGGCGGTGGCTCGGGCTCGATATCGGAGAAGGTAAAATAGATCAGCGGAAGTTTTGGTCGGAGAGGTCAGGCGAAAGAGAGAGGGGAGAAATTTTTTTTTCTTTTTTCTGACTGGTGAGGCCCCCTGTGCGCCACGTGTCGCAAAATGAGTTGTGGTCTAGACCACGTCAGATTTATCACATCTGTAGCCAATATTTTCTCCCTTCTTCCACACACCCAAATCATCCGCCGCTCTCGATGGCCGTCCAATCGATGATGATTAAATACCAGCAGTGTTAGAATTTTGTCTACATTCCAATGAAGCAGTAAATTACAAACTCCCGTGAAATTTTATCATTGCCGTAAGTAATTTACCAGCAATCCGATGAAATAGAAGATTATAAATGAATTACAACAAGTATAAGGAATTAAAACCATTATTATTGGACAACCATGATACTTTTCAAAAATATAAATGATTAATCAGCGAAGGAACAATATCACCATTTTTATCGAAAATTTAATGACATTCCCATGAAATAGTAAATCATCAACTCCTCTCGCATTTTATAAAAATAGCAAGTAAATTACTGTCGCTATGAGTAATTTACCAACATTACCACAAATTAGTAAATTACCAACTTATATTAAGCAAATGCCGAAAGGGTTCTCGAAAAAGGTAAAGGAAACATCAAGGAAATCGCTGATGAGCCTTATTTTACACAATAAACTACGGTTATGTCATGTTTCATCAATCAAAATTTATGCCGTAAATTGTATTCTCAACCGACTTATCATTAGTTAAAAATAAAATAATTTTTCTAGCACAACTATTTTTAGATGACTGCAAGAATAACATGTTGTGAGCTATATATTTTTGAATAAGTGAATCCCACAATTACTATTAATTATTAATTATTTAATTTTTTTTATTGGAATAAGCTTTTAATCTTGCAGTAAATTAGGAAACGTCACAGAATTAATTTGCAGTTATGTACAAGGAAAGACGAGCAGCGAGCAAGCCCGTGGGCATTCGTGGTGATGCGGTGTTGTCAGAAAATCCAAAGGATGACTTCTTTTTAGTGCGAGGAAACTCAGAACGGCTACAAAAAGAAAAAGAACGTTAAAAAAAAAAAAAAAAGAGATTTGCGCCACACCCGCGAGTTGCCGCCATGTTGTCGCTATCATCCGAGTGTGGCTACAAAAAGAAAAAGAAAGTAATAAAAAAAGATTTGCGCCGCACCCGCGAGTAGCCGCCATGTCGTCTGAGCGTTGTTGCCGCGGCTGCGTGTCGCCGCTGACCGTCGGCATAATAAAAAGAAAAAGAAGTGAAATAAAAAAGATTTGTGCCACGCCCACGAGTTGCTACCGTGTCATCTTTGCCGTCCAAGCATTGTCGCTGCCGCTGTCGCCGACCGTCGTGTTGCCTAAAAAAGTAAAAGTAAAAATAAAAATAAAATGAGTGGCTAAAAAAGAAAAAGAAAGTAAAAAAAAAAAAAGAAAAAAGATTTGGTCGGCGCCCGCGAGATGCCACCATGTCGTGAAAAAAATTCATCAGATTAGCGTTCAAGAATGATACCCTAAGCTTTAAAGGAAGCAAGACAGATAAACTCATGCAAATACATTACCTCATGGCTTAGCATTCATCGCATCAGAGACTTTGCAATCTCCACCGCAACAAATGCGTCAAGTGTGGCGTATTTTATCTGGACAAGGGACAACAGAGGCCGGTCCCACTGGCTTTGTGTGAGGCTGTCCGACTTTTCTAGGTTCCAGTCCAGCACCACTCGAGCCAGCGTCTTTAGCCCGAGCTTCTGGTCGTTCGGCGGCTTCAAATGAGGCATTTTCATAATGGCCATGTCGTTGAGGTCTTTGGTGTTGCTCACGACGAGGTCATAGTCTTTTTTCAGCTTTTTGACGTCCTCATCGATACCTGCTCCGTAGAACGTATTCCGGCTATCCGCCAGAAAGTTCTTGAGGGCTAGCGGGGCGGGGGAGGAGGACGGGAAGAACTGATATATCAAGCATTGGGCATCCACACATAGTTGGATTATCGCAGTGCGGCTGTTGTGGCTGTTGTGACTGTCAGGCCCCCACTCTATGTCCAAACCAACATGGAGTGGATTGTGGCCAAAAGCCTCTATCCAACAAGTGGTGTGGAAATCAGAGTTCGTTAACAGCGTGCGGATTGTCCGATCATAAAATTTAATGTCATGAAATCCATGATTGTTTGAGTCGTTTAGGTGGAAAATGTTTTTCGGATCTTCCATGTTGTTCAAAAATGTTTGTAAAAATGATTGCACAGGAAGAATTTGTAAATGAGAAAAGGGCGAAGAAAGGCGCAAAGGAAAAAGAAGAAGAAACTAGCAGAAAACCTTGAAGACGAAATCGCTGAGCAACACTTATGTTGGTAGAAACTAACGTGCACAATGAAATTATAGGGAGGAAAAAGGGGCAAGAAAGGCGCAAAGGAAAAAAGAAGAAGGAACTAGCAGAATGAAGACGAAATCGCTGAGAGAGAGTGATGTTCGTAGCCAAAAGTGACCTTTACAGCTCGCTTTTCCTCAATGGCCAAGTCTTGTCCCTGTCCGGAAGTCCTCTAAATGCCAAGAAAAGATATTTGAGTTCGCATCAAATAGTAATTTTATGATGAATCACCCACGAGGTGAAAGTGACAGGTGAGGAGGGAGAGGAGAGGAGAGGGAAAGCAACCACACTTTGATATCACCGTATAACTCCGAGCTTGACCAACCCACGAGCCCCCCGAATTTAATTTTGCATGAAAAGAACAGTAGCACAGCGCATAGTTCAACATTATGGGGTATCTGCCCAAAAAAAATGTTATGGGGCAGTTCTGGCCACATAAAATCCATGTAGTTTCTCGAGTACTATACTGAGTTGTATTATTCGTATATTAAGACTTTTTTTTTCATGAAAAATGAATGTTGTAAAAAAATATTTTCTAAAATTAATACTTGTATGTGAAAAGTATTTATTTATTTCTCATAATATGTCTTAAGTAATTACATTTGTAATAATTCTCTCTCTCTCGTCCAGATTTTTTTTTTATTGACAGTGTGCCGTCTCTGCAAGAAAAATAAAAGGGTAAGATGAAAAAATCAAACAAAAGAGCCTCTTGAGGCTGCGAGTGTCCTAGTCCTGCTGCTGTACAGGCAGAAAAAAAATCAATAAAAGGGCTTTCCGGCATTATTTCTCCGACGTTGCTTCGAAATCGCTGAGAGATAGTGCTATTTGAAGCCAAAAATTGCTTTACTAGCTGGGTTTCCCACATTGGTCGGTCCTATCCCTGACCTCAAGTCTTCGAAACGAGAAGGAAAAAGATTAAAATTGGTATCAAATCGTGCCTTATGATGGATCACTTATGAGGTGAAAATGACGGATGAAGAGAGAAAAAAGAGGTGTGGAAGAGTGACCACAATTAATATCACCATAAAAAAAAAAAAAACTGTTCTCGTCCGAATTTAATTTGCATCAAAAGAAGTGTCTTGATTGCTAATGATGCATTAATCGTTTGGAAAATTGGCAGAAGATTTTAGTTGCTCGTTTCTATCTAGAATCAGCTCATTGTTGTTTGCATGGGAAAACAGAGAGCACAGTTCAAGAAAAATAAATGGATAAGATAAAAAGATCATAAGAGAGCCTCTCGAGGCTTGACGCGTGTCCTGTCCTGCTGCCGTGCAGGCAGAAATCAAAGGGGGAAATGCTTTGAAGGTTGACCTTTCACAAAATGGGAATGTCCAGTTTTCGTTGGGAAGACGCCCGCGAGCACAAAACGGGAAATGTCATGTTTTCGATGGAAAGCGGGAAAAGATTCGAGATGGATCAGAACTTTGATGTTTCATGCTCACGGGCATTGCGGCACTGGTTTAAAACAAGCCAAGCTTCTGGTGCAGCTTTCGTTTTTGTTTCTCCTAACCAGTTGCTCCTCTTTTCGGGAAAATTTTGGAGAAGCATGGCCTTTTTATTGCTTCTAATTTCTTCAGGGAACATCAGAATCACTTTTATGAGATTGGGAATAATCATTGGGGATAATATAACCATGTTTATTGTAATAAAGTCTTACTTAGTGAAGTAACATTTGACTAAGCCAAGCATGAACGAAATGATCTTGAGATCTGAATGGAGCGAGGACCAGTGGGCACTAGGGGCTTGGGATTGGACGGCAGTGGAAATATTTAATATTATCTTTTCATTAATTTAAGTTTAGAAACAAAACTGAATATTTCATAAAATACATAGACTAAATTGAATATGTGCTAAAAGTTTAGAACAAATTAAAAGTTAAAGATCGTATTGCACGTTACGCCAAAGTTTAGTAACTATTTTGTGTCATTTTTCCCCAAAAAAATTTAGCTATGATGTCGACCAAACTTGATCCAATTGCCGGCCAGGACAAAACCATGAACGATTCGCTATCTAAATATGATTTTTCATGTTAAATTAATGCGAAAAAGGAAATCCCCTTGTGAACGAGACTGAACCTGAAAAAAGGGTGGAAGAGAAAGGGCTATGCCAGGTCAGACCACACCGACGTCCATCGAGATTAATGTGATGATTCGCATGACACATTGTACCGATTCCCTGCATCAGTACATTAGAATTGATTACATTACCTCAAAAGAACAATTCTCTGAAAAGTCTCTATACCGGCAACAGCTCTCTTTCTCTTAGATAATTAATGTGGGTTGTTGGCAGAAATTAACGTTGTTGTTGCTAACCCGAAAAAAGAAAAAAAATAAAAGGAATCAGAGTTGCTGCCTCTCTCTATCTTTACTCGTACTTCCTTATGACAGCATCTACGTGTATAGACTTTTCAGAGCAGATTGCTCTTTTGGGACAATGTAATCAATTCTAATGTACTGATGCAAGGTCCAAGATCTGAGCAACATTGATTTCTGCCAACGTTAATGTACGGATTCCTTGTCACTTACGTAGGAAAGTAGAACCTACACGGCTTTGACCTGAGCAACGTTAATTTCTGCCAAAATTAACGACCTCATTACGTATGCAACACTGATATCCTTTTAAGATTGGTACGTCAAGGTAGTTCAATTTCCCACGTCACCAAATGCAAAACATTAAAGCCACATCCATCCGGTCTTTGGCAAATGACAAGAGTTTTTTCGTAGATTATCTATTTTCTTTTCCATAGACTCTAGTTTCACAAGGCCTGATCATATTAACTATAAATAGAGCTGTTAATATGGATCATAGACCTATATTTAATCCATATTTTGTATAAAATGAGTCTTACGTGGATTATTAATTTTTAGATGACTCACTAAAAATAAATCTAAAAGTTTGAAGTTAAATTAAATGAATAAAAAATTGATCACACACAGAACTCATTTTTGACTCATGACTCTTATAAATTACAATTGTGCCCATGGCCTTAAAAACTCAACGTTATTATTATTATTTAATTTTCTATTTTGTAATTGAATGAAAGAAATCAAAAAAGAAAAAAAAAATTTTAAAATATAAAAATTGTTGCCTACCGATCGTTGCCATCGTTGTTCGCCAATCGTCATCGCCGTCGCCTTCTGCTAGTTGCCATCGCCCAACAGTGGCCATAGAAAAATGAAAGAAAAAATAAGATCAAAATAAAATAAAAGATGCCTTTTAAAAAAATTTAAAAAATTAAAAAATTTCTAAAAAATAGAAATTTTTAAAAAAATAAAAAAATGAACAAAAATTTCACTAGATTTTTTTATTGCATGAAGTATTTTCGTGATATCATTTTTTTTATTTACTAATTTTTTTTATTATTTAATTTGTTTTTATTTGATATAAAGTTTTTATCTGGTAACATATACACATGAATAGCTTAAAATAAATTAAATGAGTTATAAAAATTTTCTTAGAATATTAGTGTAATTTGATAATATGGGTCAAAATGAATCGAGTCGAATACGTATCGATTACGGGTCGGATCGTGTATGGATTATTGCATATGAGTCAAAACAAGTTACACAGGTCAATATAGGTTAGACCATTCTCGACCCAACTCGATTCACCCATTTGATAAGTCTAACTATAGATCATCCAATTGGAAATCCTCTTAGTGAAATCAAGTAGACAACGCCTTCCCTCTTTCCTTGTCAGGTGCTGACCTGTAGTTTCTCCTTTATTTGAAGTTGTACATGCGTGCTAGCTGGTCTAACTTCCATAGGTCACAACCTTAAAATCTGCTTTGTTGGTACTTATCGATCCAATCAGTGAGTCTGCTACGTAGAGTAGAAGAAAAATACTCTACTCCACTTGACTTAAATTGGTGGACCCCGTGAGTTATGCTCCAAGAGCGCATCCTTTAGATACCGTAAAGTACCAATCTTATCTCTATAACAAATCGTACAAGTAATAAATTGATATTATTCCAAGCAAGAACAAACTTTATCTAAATAATTTACTCCTTAAGTGGAAAGATGTATGAAGACCTTGTTTAATCTATCGAAAATGACATCATTAAATTTGTTGATAATTTAAAAAAGTGCCTTCTATATGATTCATATAAAGACGTATGAAATGGTAAATAGTAGATTGTAATTGTGAATTTTAGCACTGAAAAGTTAAATGTTGGACCACGTGCCTTAAGTTTGTTGTTAATAGAAAAAAAAAGTGCCTTTACATGTTCTTTTAAAATCGGCTGCTTTCGTGGGCCTAAATTGTTGGGACTCGTGCCTTATGTTGAGAGGGGCGTGGGTTTGCTTATTTCCTGGTTGAGGTTTTGTTAGATTATGGAAGGGGTTTTGCGTCCTTCCGTAGGTTTTTTTTGTTGTTTACTTCTTTCTTAAACGCCTTTTTGTCGGAGAAAAGGCTTTATCATGTTGAAAAAAATTCACTTTTTCAAGATATCAATTGTCAAAAAGAGATAAAAAAAAAATAATAAGAGATCAATTTTCTCTCACTTTCAGCCATCTACATCATTTTTTTTTCCCATTGATTTGTTAGTTTTAAGCATTGATTGCAATATCGGATCAACCAGTTATATGAGGAAATTGGTTCGCCTCCATTTCCGTTTCACACTTCATTTGTAGAAGAGTGAAATTCTCAGTCAATTGAATTTGAATTACATTTTTTTTTCCGCATGAATGGAAATGTTCCTATCTACAAATCCATGCACCAGCAAGAAAACCGAACGTGTAAAAGATTACGCAATTAAAGTTTGGAGTATCCCAAGCACATTTGCTAGCAACAGTGGAATCTCGAGAAGAGCCTCCGCCCGTGTGGCTCCGGAGTTTGCACCCTTGAAACACGATTGGGTCTTTTTGTATGCGGACCGGGGTGAAATAACTCTCCTCTAATCATTACGAACCCCACTAATCCCAAAGTTAAGAAATGGTTTGGATTGCACAACATTTAAGTCTAAACAATGAATGCCTGCCCCCACCCCCTGTTCTTTGAATATCTGGTCAAACTACATTCACCGACTTGTTAGTTTGACTGGTTGAGCCAGGCGAACGCTGATTTGTCCATACCAAGATGGATTATTGATACGCCAGATCAGCTTGTAGACATATTCATAAATGGGCTACCTAATATGCGTCATGCACTATTGAGATCCAATCTCTTAGTTGTTACACCTACTTTCGATTGAGGAGGAGTATTAACGTGTAATTATGCGTATAATGAGATATACGTGTAATTGTACAATCGCCTAGTCTATGGAAGCTCAGGTTTTTATTTTCGGTTACTTTTTATTTTGTTATGCTTTAATTGTATCAGAACAATTGTGGTTTATGGACTAGTAAGTCTCTTGCGTCTTATGGGTTTTCACTACTAACATTGGGATGCAAAAACAGCGTTAGCTCGCTTCTCGACTGAAGATGGTGAGAGTTCTCTAAAGGCCATCGTTCTGACTAGGGTGGCCACAAGGGCGGGGGGGCACGAGTCGACAACCTCGAGCTCGCCACACAGGAAGGGCCGTGAAGTGTCGAGGAGCGCTTGGAGGTCCTCGGTGGCTGGGGGAGAGAGAGATTGTGGTGGCGCTGTGGAGGCCATTGTTGGGTATATTTGATTTTGAGAGAGAGAGAGAGAGAGAGAGAGAGAGAGAGAGAGAGAGAGAGAGAGAGAGAGGTGTTGGGTCCTTTTTTCTTTTTGTTTTTTTGGTCAAAAGAGAGGTGATGGAGTTTAAGATTGGTTTGTTTTTGGAAGAAGAAAGACTGGTGGGAGGATTAGGTTTTCTTGTGATCTAAAGTTCGTGCTTGTCGAGATATTTATGGGGAAAATGAATTTCTGAATTTTGGTTCAATATGCAATATCGGTAATTTGTTTAATATGGCCATTGAACTTTAGCTCAATTTGCAATATTATTCCTAAACTTAAATTTGTTCAATATGGTCCATGAACTTTTGATACATATTCAATCTAGTACTTGTATTATATGAAAATTTTCAATTTAATCTTTCTACTAATTCAATTCTAGGGAAACGTTGAACATTTTGACCTAGGAACTAGATTAAATATATACCAAAAGTTTAGAGATCACATTGAACAAATTAAAATTTGAGGGCGATATTAAATATGTATAAAAATTCAGAAATTATATTGAACAAATTAAAAGTGTAAGGACGAGGTTTGGTATCATTTGTATAATTATTCCATGTTTATTGTATCTTTTGGAGGAGTGTGCGCTTGCTACGGGACTTAGCTAAAGAGCAACGATCCAAATGAGAAAGAAAAAATTATAATGGGATCCTTTTTAGTTATAAGAAGTTTGTAAAGTAATTGAAGGGTTAAGATAGCTAGCGACCCATGTACATATTTCATATTGTCTTGGTATCTACTTTCGGTCTATGAAAAGTTTAATCAAAGGTTATATGATTATTACTGGCACGAGACACGGAGGTTCATTTCTTAGGTGTTCATGTTGATGGAATATATATATATATATATATATATATATATATATATATATATGTATGTGTGTGGACATATAGTTGAGAAATTAATTACATAAATCCTACATTGGATTTACACTATAACCTGTAGTTCTAGCTAGGGTTGAGCAAAAAAACCACGATCCAATCAAACCGGACCGAACCGTACCTAACCGGCTAATTTTGGATTGTAACTGGCGGGTACGGTTCGGTTTCCGATTTCAATTTTTCAAAACCAGCGGGTATCGGTTCGGTTCTCGGTTTCGGGTGGTAATCATCCAATCGGCCCAACCGAGCCGATTTTTATATAATATAAATGAGTCAATTATTTTAATGAAACCATCTCTTAAATGCTTATTCCATCCGTCCAAAAAAAAAAAACCTTGACCCACAAAATGAAAAAAAGACCCTATCCTAATTCAACTCTCTTCGCACTTAGTCGCTCTTGTTGTACAATTCAATTGCACATTTCTTTCTTTTTTTAGTGCAGTGGGCAAATTGTCACTCAGCCGGTGTCCTTGGATTGCTGAGAATTTTGATTTACAAGGTAAAAAAAGGAAAGAAAGTTCTAAATCTACCGTTATATAGCTTGATTGAGTCATATTTGTAGGATTAATATTTAACTTAATTTTTCCATAGAACGAGCGGGTGACAGTAGAACCGTAATTAGGATCCAACCAAGAACCGAACCGAATCGCTGGTTTGGTTCTCGAGTGGATCCATGGAACAAACGGTTGGTTCACGGTTCACATTTTGGAGAATCGGTCCCTAACGAACGGTTCTAGGTTCTAGGGTAGAACCATCCATCCTGTGAACCGATCATCCCTAATTATAGCATAGGAACTATGCAAGCACCATTAATCCAAAATACATGAAGTAGTTTTGATATTTCTATTCGTAATGTTAAGAAAACTTGTCTTGCTGTGAAGAAAACTTCTCTATAAACGGCAATGTTAGTGCTTAGGATTGTTCAAATGCCTAAATTAATCTAATTTTCTATGTTTCACATAACATGATTATCATGGCACTCGCCTACGGACCCAGCCGACTGAACATAACTCGAAAATTAACTACTCAATCTTTTAGACTGATCCACAGGTGCTAAGGAATTCAAGCATTCATAAACGTTAATCCATGCCATGAAATAACAAATCTAATCATTGGGCTCTTTCCTCCTCGCATGCATGCAGCAGCGTTGCGGATTACTATCATCTTTTGCTTAGATGTTAAAAGTGAGGGGATACCCATCCCATCACATCTGCTGGATGCAGTCTGGATTTGACTGGAAGAGTGATGGACTTTCACAAGAGGACAAACACATCCAGAGTTCAAAAGCAAACCACCAGACCCTCTCCTTACGGAGTTGTCCCTCTCACGCTCCTTTAGGTTTTGGGGGTTTGATGGGTTTCCATCCTTGTGGTAAAAAATTAAAATAAAAAATTTCTTGCTCGGTTTGTTGCGCGTCACAGGTCTGAAGAATTCAATGTTCTGCAGAGGAACTGAGTTGTCAATGGCTGAGAGTTTCGCCATCCGCGGCCATCCGCTCATGAGTTCGAGCCCGAGGGCTGCCGCAACTTTGTTGCCATTTCCATGTCCATGACTCATCTCTCGCTTCTTCCCAGAAACGAAAGCTCGTCTTTTCACGGGCCACGAGCACGATGCATGGGCTTCTTGATTTAATCCAATTTGAACTTAGGGAGTAATATAAAGAGGGCACCGTGACCTCACTCGAAAATGGGTTGCATGTTTAACTTCTGAAATTAAGAAAATGGAGGTTTTGTCGTAACGCGTTTAGCAAAAACGAGTCAGATTCACAAGCCCTTGATCGAGCCTTGGCTTCATTGTAGTTTGTAAGAACTCGTAATGCACAGCCCGGGTGTCATTGATTCGCCGTGATTAATTCTATCCACTGCACAGTCCATTTGAAATGTGTTCGTCCAGAGTTCTCCCCCCACCCTGCCATCTATCTTCTCTGAGAACTTGTGTCGTAGGTAGAACTGATGTTCTCCTTAATCGATCCCAAAATTAAATGATTCAAGATCGACAGACTGAGCATCGCAAGGACATAAGTCCGAAGAGTTGTCGTACTAGCGGATCAGTTCGAGATTGCGACATGGACGAAGGTTATATTGTTACCAAACTAAACATGCACGATGTAGGAAAAATTAGGATTCATTTGTTTCGTGAAAATGGATTGTTTAGATAATTTTTTTTCTCAACATGATTGCTTATATTACTAATTTTTTTTATCAATAAAAATGTTAGGATATAAATTATTATCGATAATGAAATTATTTTCTATTGATTAAGTACTTCAAGCAATCATTTTTTGAAATATATTTTTTAAATTATTTATTTTTCGCGAAACAAACGGAGTCTAAATAAAAGCAGCTACAGTTAACAACATGAATAAATATATAGATAAGTACAGCGAACTGTTCAAAGGTCAAAACTGAGCTAGGCCAACCGCTTTTTGCAATCTTCTATCAAAGCCCGTAAATCCGATGGGCTCAGTGACCCACGAGATTTTACGGGCCGGGCCCGGCCATTTATTTTTGATGGTGAGATTAAAACTTTCCTTGGTTAAATAGTCGAAACGGGGAATGTTGCCGATCATCTCGGATTTCTCTTCTTCCGATAATCCACCGATGTCGACTTGTTAGCCTCTGATTCCCATTAGCAATTCGGGGTGGCGCAACCTCACTGCGGTAGCGAGCGCTCTCTGTGTGCCTGTGGTAGCGGTGGTGTGCGCACGAATCCAGCTCCTTTGTTGTCGATCTCTCTCGTGCCTGAGAGATTGTAGAGGTGTGGATTTGGATTTTCTTCCCTTCATGGAGCTCCATTTTGATAATTCAGTTGCGCCCACCAATTGTTTGAAAAAAAATCCTCAGTGTATAGGAATCCTGTTTATTGGAAACTTCGAAAGGCTTGTAGGGTAGGGTTCCATTTCCCACATCGTTTTAGAATGATGTGGCGAGCTTTTCGTCTCCTTTGAGATTTAGCTGTGGAAGTTGAGATATAGTGGGGTCCATGCGAAATGGTTTATAAGCTCGTTACAATAGTAAGCTTGATCAATGGTTTGGTTGGTGATTGGTTATTCTGGATTCATTTTATTTGTCAGGCATTGGATAAGGTCAATTCTAAGTAAAACAGATGTAAATTCTCAATTAAGTTATCCATTTACGACATAGATATTGAGGAGAACCTTCTTCTTATCATAAATAATTGATTCCACATCTTAATCCTACATCTATTTCATAATATACCTCTCTCTCTTATTGCACTCACTAATCTTTCACATCTCGAATTTAGTGTCTCTATCTACGAATTGATGCATCATAGTTGGAATTGGCCTTGCTTGCAACATTGATTTTGGGGGGTCACTCTTTCATTTTGACCATATTTAAGGATGTAAAACCAAAAACAAACAGAAGATTAATGATTAACATCGCATTTTTTTGGCTATGAGAGTACAAAAAATGATAGTCCTTTTCCTATAATTAAGACATTTCATGATTCAATTATGTGGTTTGAAAGAGTCATTTGTGCCTTTTGTTCTTAAGTCAGCCGGTAGCGAAATCTGTCGCATGCCGACCTTTTGCTGTAAATACAGAACCAAAAAACAAAAAGAAGAAGAGAAGATAATAGGGAAATTGGACTGGACTGCACTTTACTCTTTGAGTCTTGAGAACATCTTAACCTGTTACTGGTCCTTCCGGTATCTTCTGCGACTTCTACAGTCACCAGTACCCATCCATCTTCTCTCTGAAGTCTCAAATCCTTCACTTCCATTGCAGCTCAGAACCTATATCAGTTTTTGTCGGCTCAATCCCTTCGTTTTTCTTGTAGCCGGGGAAGGTTTCTTGGTTCGAATTCGTTTTGAAGTTTACTCCTTCTGGGGCGTTTTCGAGCTCTGGTCATGTCAAATTCCTCATTTTCATTGGTAAGGTGCGTACTTTCCGCTCTAATTTGCTTCAACGAACGCGGGTGTATGCTTTGTTATGGCTTGATTGGGGGCTTTGCTCGTGCCCTCATCTAATAGTCCCTCCCTCGGACTCGGAAAGTAATAACGAAAATGGCTAACCCAATAGCAGATTCCGCCGCTGGATTGTTTTCGTACCGTCGTTTCTTTTCGACTATGGCTGGATTTTTATTCCGGTGGTGTATGATTTCCTGATGATATCTGCTAATCTTATCCAATTGTCGAGACGAACTTGATTTGTGGAGTTATGACCCGCTGGTTATTGAATTCGGCTGGAAATCTGCCTGGCTGAGCTTTTGCTTAGATGCATTGCTCTAAATCGCTAAGCTAAGTGTATTTTTACATTGAAGATGTTGAAATCACCGTGTCCTCTTTAGATGCTGTCGTGGCTCGGCGTTTTAAAACTAATGCTAAACTCCATATGTTGTAGGTCAGTTTTTCATCCTGGTTTCTATCGCGGCATTGCTGGTTACGGTGATTAATTTGAACTTGTTGTGTTGGTGCTTGGATTTGGTATAGCGTGCTATTCGTTTGTTATGTTGAGAAATGATTGTTTTATGGATCCATATTAAGGTTACGCTTTGTCTACTAAGGGAGATTACTTCTGCAGTTTATTTTCTTTTTCTATGAGCTAGCCATTGTTATATACCTGTTATCAGGGAGCTTGTATCTTTCCATGTTAAGTGGCATACCCAGAAAAATTTTCAGGGAGATAGTGCTAGTTTAAAGAATTTGAATTTCTAGACAGATACTATTACTGAATAAAGTGGAGTTATCAGGTGATCTATTGGATTGTAAATGTTTGCATCCAAGTAGTGTGTCTCCAAATGCCAAGCAACTCTTTCCAATGGACTTGGGTTTTGTCAATATCCGAGTGAAAAAACAAGGAAAGAGTTATTTGGATGTCTTCGTGCCTTAAACACAGAATTACTATCGGATGCTATTCTATATAACCTAACACTCGTTTTTCCCATCTCCTTTTAGATGTCATTGTTGAAATGTCTTTTGGAGGATCCTGGATGTTGTTTTTCAGTCTCAAGGTTCAGCCTGGCATCACTTTCTGGTCTGAAGTTATGTTGCAAAGTTTCCTAATCCTACAGTTTGATAGCTGAATCGTCTGGGTCTCAGACGACGACATTCAAGACTATAACTTGATGCGCCCTGTTTGATCAAATAATGACAGACATATTTTAGTTATGCAGCTTGCAGACAGTTGTCCCAATTGCTCTTGTCGATCATCTTCTTTCATGGGTCGGAGTATATCCTCGCGGTCCCCTTTCATGGATGATCGAATGTCACTCTTAAGTCCCTCTTGATCAGCCAAAATTATCTTCTTGCAATGTTCTTTTCGCTGGTGGAGTGTCTTCTGAAGTTATTTCCAGCTTTGAAAGAGTGCTGGTGGATCAGCAAGTTTGGCTTAGCCATGATTGTAGTCGGGGAAATCATTAGGAAGATGGCGATTATAACTGCTGGGCGGGCGTTCACACATTTGATCAAAATATATCATGAGGATGATCACAAGCTGATAACTCATGGAATCTATCGGTTCATCCATCATCTTGGATATTGGGGAATCATTAAGAAGATGGCGATTATAATTGCGAGGCAGACGTTCACGCATTTGATCAAAATATATCATGAGGATGATCATAAGTGGAGGTGTCCCACTTTCTAACTCATTTTTATACACTTGGGTCATATAGGTTCAATAAATTTTAAAAAGGGTTAGATATGGGTCTAAGCTTTTAAAATCTATTCAAATATGGGTTGTAATGGGTTTTAGCTCAATTTATTTTTGACTCATTTTTGACTCATGAACTATAATTTTCCAAACACTTAATTGTAAATGGGTTATAGTTTTTCAAGCCTTTTGCCGTAAGTTTTCAAGAGCTCGACCTGGAGACTCGAGGCCTTGTTTGGCGCGAATTCGCATCTCTCGACGAGGTAATATGGACACAGCATCAGCAAACACAGAGAGAGAATGAGCGACTATTCGCGAAGCGTAAAGAGTTCAAAAATGTGAGCTGTCGTGTCTTGGTTGAAAGCGATTGCCCCATGGTCAATGTTCTTCTTGAGAGCTGTGCCGATTCCGGTCTTGGAGGAGTACAGGGTGTCGTCCAAGTATGCAAACGAGGAAGGGAATCGGAAAACACCAATAGAGCACCGTAAGTCGAAAGATGTTCGCTAATTCAAGAAAAGAATCACGAGTTGGTTGTAAATGGGGTCTGATAGTGTTATTGACGTTACCGAAAATGAGGAAGTCGAAGGGGGAAGATGACTCGCAAGCTGACTTACTGCAGGAATCCGTGAACGCTTGCGATTGAGCAGTCGAGGAGGGAGAGAGATGTCTAGGAAGTTATCTGAATGCGAATGATCACAGATGGTGTCGGAAGACGAAGTGCAGGTGTTGCAGACCCAGAGATATTTTATAGAGGGAGGTTGAGGGAGGAGGAGGGTTGCAAATTCTAGACACGATCAAAACGAGTTGGAATTGCGAGCCGAGTAGATCTTGGGTGCCACATGCTTGAGATTAGGAGAAAAAAAAAAACCAGCACGGTCTAATATTTTAAAAAAAGAACAAAAGAAAAAGAAAAGTAGAGTACTAACATGCTAAAGATGTCCGAACGTGGCTCACCACCTGCAATCGGTCAAATCGGTTAAACGGGTCAATATAGATCTGATTATATTTAATTCGATCTAAACCTGACTCAATACATCCGTTTGACATCTTTAAATTCACAAGCTAATAACTGATGGAATTTATTGGTTCATCCGTTATCCTGGATATTGGGGAATCATTAAGAAGACAACGATTATAACTAATGAGCGGACATTCACGCATTTGATCAAAATATATAATGAGGATGATCACAAGCTGATAACTCACGGAATCTATCGATTCATCCGTCATCCTGGATATTGCAGATTTTTCATCTGGTCAGTAGGGATTGATAATGCTGTGCAATCTCATGTCAACGTTTGCGTTCACAGCAATCGTTTGGCACTTCTTCACAATACGGATACCGTATGAAGAGTTTTTCTTAAATTCTTTGGGCAAGAGTACGAGGAATATACCCAAACTGTCCCGTCAGGGGTCCCATTTGTGAAGTGAGTTCTACATCTGAAGGTCTCAGGAAAGAGTGAAGCCTAGATTCAGTTAATATTGTCTGGCGGAGGCCTCTATGTAGCAAATTAAACTGATTGGACAATGTCCAGACTTCTATTTGTAGGTGAAACTCTTTGAGCCCTATGGCCACAGATTGGACCATTTATCAGTTGTGAAGCACAATTTTAACAATCCTCTTTGCTCAGCACGTTTGCTTTGAAAATTGTTGTGCAAACTTGACAATTTGCTACGCGAAGACTTGTCATGCTGGTGCCTAGGTCTCTCTCATATTATGGTTGTGTTACATTTAGAACATGCTCTGTATCGACTTATCAATATGGTTTTGGTGCATAATTGAGCTTGTCACCCCTTGGTGGTGGGGATGGTGGAGTTGTACATGCTCTAAGTTCCAAAATTTAATCTTCTGTTATAAGATTTTCTTGTTGTTCAATGATGTCCATTGCTCTGCAATATTCCCATAGCTGTTATTTCTGTTCTTGTCTTGGTTTTCTTTCTTTTTTGGAGGAAGTAGAAACTCTGACTAATTATCATGTTTGACCTACTAATCACTAGATTAAGTTCCGCAATTTGCTTTTGAGGCGTGATTTGAATTTTCAAGCTATTGTGTCACTTGTTAGAAAGCTCAATGTGATGCCATTGTACATTTTTTTTGTCAGGACACTATTCTGTGTGTTTATATGTATGACACAGCTCAAGATGCACAACAAATCAGCACCCATGTGCTAGTGGCTTTGTGAATTCTCACTTTTTTTTTTCTCCTCCTTGCTCTTTTTTGAACTAATGGATTGTTTCCTGTCAAAAACCAGCAAACAGAAGCCACACAATTTTTGTCTCTAGCATGCCTTCTGGGCAAACTATTTTACTACATCATTTGGAATACCAAACTATTTCACAGTTGAAGGGAAAACTGATTCAAAAGATGTGTAAGCAACATCATTCTGGAATATGAAGATGGAAATTGACAGAAACAGAGTCTTAACGCTTCTCGAAGCTTATATGACCGATACTATATCGGACGTTGGCTCTGACTTTTCTAAAACCAAACAATTTGTTGAAGTCAAAAGACAACACTCTTTGTTTTGATATAGCCATTATCCATTTGCTTGGTGTAGAAGGGAAACAAATGCTCTTTGGCACATAATCAATTACCTTTTTGTCGCCGAACTTGCCCCAGAATCGCGCTATGGCCCTTGCATAAGGATATCCTATTGGAGAGGCGGGTATTGCTTCCATGTCTCGTGACGTACTCGAGAATTATCAGGGACTGAGTTTGGAGAAGTAGGGGTACTTTCTTATAAACTGATTTATTCCAAAGTGGGAGACATTTTCCAGGACAGATTCGTATTGAATGCCCTTGAGCTCCAGTGCCCAAGCGACCCTCAAAGCAAATGCGCGTGACCATGTCTTAAACAGTGTCACCTCCTTTGCCATGTCGTTGGTTTGACCATATGATTCAATTCAATTTTGGAGGAGTAATACTGTACTTCCATCCGACGCTCACTTTAGTGTCAAGAATTTTCGTTGATCATGAAATGCCAAATCGAAGAAAAAAATGGCCATTTAAGTGCCCACCGTTTACTAGCTGTATCCTCTCGATCTCAGAGAACTACATTCAAGACCATATATGGATGCGCCTTGGTTGATAAAAAAAAAATGGCAGAGATACACATTTACACAGCTTGCAGACAGTTACCCAATTGCTCTCGTCTCTTTCATGGAAGATCGAATGTGACTCTTAAACTCCTATTTATAAGAAGAAGTAATCTTCTTGCAACTGTTGTTTTCGCTGGGTAGTATTTTCTTGAAGTTTCTTTATTTCCAGCTTCAAAAGAATGCTGGTGGATCAGCAATCTCGGTTTTGCCATAATTGCAGTTGGGGAAATCATTAGGAAGACGGCGATTACGACTGCTGGGCTCGTCCACGTTCTTGACCAAAATCAATCACACGGATCATCACAAGCTGATAGATAACTCACGGAGTCTATTAGTTCAACCATCAACCTGCATATTGCGGATTTTTCATCTGGTCAGGACTCAGATAATGCTTACAATCACAATCTTGTCTTCACGCGTGCTTTCACAGTAGCGGTTTAGCAATCTTCACGACGCGGATAACATATGAAAAAGTTTTTCTTTAGGCAATTGGTCGGGCGGAGTAAAAAGGAAGTGCTACGCGAAGGCTCATCATGCTTGTCCTTGGTTCTCTTATGTTATGGTTGCGTTGCATTTACAACATGCTTTATATTGACTTATCAAAATGGTTTTTATGCGTAACTGACCTTTTCAACCCCGCCCCGTGGTGGGATGGTGGCGTTCCACATGTTCTAAGTTCCAAAATTGTATCTTATGTAACTCGATTTTTTTGCGGTTCATGTTGGTTGACTCTACAATATTGCCTAATTGTTATTATCGGGTTTCTATCGGTTTTCTTGCTTATTCGGAGGCGGTAGGAACCATGTGGCAAAGTTATCATGTTCGACCGACTAAATCACTAAATCAGGTTCTCTAATTTGTTGTCGAGGCGTTATTGTCATCACTCCTTTGAAAGCTCAATGTCATGTCATTTTACACCGTTTTGTCAGCATACTATTCTCTGTATAGATACATATCAATCGTCTGGGCTAGTAAACGATATCACAGTTGAAGGGCAAACTGATTCAACAGATCAGTAAGTAAGCGCAGCATATCATTCTAGTGGGATATGAAGATGAAAATGGACAGTAGCACAAGTCTTAACACCCTCCAACAAAAGAAAATAGGTCGAGCTGATGCTGTAAGGAAACCAGAATCGACGAAGACACTCCGACAAGATCAAAAGTTCAAACCGTGAAGGAAGAAAACTCTCTTAATGGAAGAAACTTGAAGAACTTGTAAATTGAATAAAAATCGGAAGATGATAAAAAAAAAAACAAAGATTACAAGAATACTTAAACAAACCTACCTAACAACTAACCAATAAAAGGAAGCCTAAAAACAACAATACATTAAAACAACTCAACAACAAATGACCAACAACATCCTAGAATTAAATCAGTCTTCTAGAACATCACTTTAAAATCTCAACAGTCCCCCTTAAAGTGATGTTCTTCCAACCAATCCAAGTTTTGATCGTAAATCTTCGAACGAGCCCTTCGGAAGTGATTTCGTAAAGATATCAGCAATATTGTCTTCACTTCTTATTGCAACCATATCAATAATCCCGTCGAGCACTTTCTCACGAATGAAATGATGTTCGAGCTCAATATGTTTCGTCCTCGCATGGAAGACGGGATTAGAGGTCAGCTTGATTGCACTCAGATTATCTTCATGAATAGTAACCGACTTATCGATGGGCACATGTAGATCCTTAAAAAGTCTACGAAGCGAAATACACTCTTGAGCGACATGAGCTAATGCTATTCTCTGCTTTGGTTGTGAATAAAGACACCGAACCTTGCTTTTTACTGCACCATGATATACTTGCAGTTCCGCATAGAAATACAAAACCAGAAGTTAATCTCCGACCATCTAAGTCTCCACCAAAATCAGCATCTGTAAATCCTTGCAAGGAAAATTCTACACCTTTTTCGTAAAATGAGCCCATGTTAAGAGTAGAATTAACATACTTTAAAATCTTCTTTGCCTCCTCAAAGTGTGGCTTCATCGGCTCTTGCATATAGCGGCTGACCACACCAATGGAGAAAGCAATATCCAGCCTTGTTATTGTCAAATAAATTAGACTTCCTACAAGAGCATGAAAAGGACAAGGATCGGCGTTACGACGAAGTCTACGACGAAGTCTCGTGCTCACATCAAGTGGTGTAGAACGCTTCTTCCCATCAATCATCCCAAACTTCTCGACGAGCCATTTGGCATAGCTGAGCTGAGACACAAAAATTCCATTATCTAAATTTTCAATTTGCAGCCCGAGAAAATTTCTCAGCTCCTCTAACTTCTTCATATCAAAGCGTAATGAAAGTTCTTCCTAAAGGAAAGAAATCTCAGCATAATTGTTGCCCATTAAAATTATGTCGTCCATGTACAAGAGAACGACTACTATAAGCCCTTGACTTTTCTTGATGAAGAGACTCGAATTTGATTTAGAAGCTATGTAACCATAGAATCGTAAAGATTCTGCAATTTTTCTGTACCACGCACGTGTAGCTTGCTTTAATCCATAGAGGGCTTTCTTCAGCTTACATACAAAATCCGGATGATGCTCGGATACAAATCCAAGTGGCTACTCTATATAAATATGCCTATCAAGCTCTCCATATAAGAAAGTATTTTTAACATCCAAACATCCAGCTGCCACAATTTCCAGCCAAGGCTAGCTGCTAATGCTAAAACAATACGTACTGAAGTCATCTTTGCCACAGGACTAAAAGTTTCTTCGTAATCTTCCCCATATTTTTGAGGGAAGCCTCGAGCTACAGCCTAGCTTTGAATCAATCTATAGTCCCGTCGGCCTTCCTTTTGATTCGAAAGACCCATTTGCACGAAAACGTTTGCACTTCAGGAGGTTTCGGAACCAAGTCCCACGTCTGATTTTTCTGCAAGGCATTCACCTCTTCCTTCATAGCACCTTCCCATTCTTTCACCCCTTAGGTTCATCATATGAAGAAGGTTCTTCATCATCAATCGGATTTGCAAAGAAGCAAGAAAATGTTGTGACAAAATTATCATCTCTATAACGTGAAGGCCGTACAACATTTCTTTTCGGGCATTGGCTGATTATCTCCTCTTGAGAAACATCATTTTGAGCAAAACCTAATCTCCCCCTTTCTCCTTAGTTTTCTTCAAAGAATCTTTTGAAAACCGAGATAACGACAGAGTTACCGTATCATTTTCTTCAATAGAAGTATCTTTAGAATAATGGGAAGAGATCTCATCGAAGATAACATCACGAGATATAACACATTTATTGGTCGTGTGATCCATACACCGCCAGCCCTTCCTTTATTCATCGTAACTGACGAAAATACATTTAATTGCTTTAGCATCCAGCTTGCTCCTGTGAGAATCAGATACATGAACATAATAGATTGAGCCAAAGACTTGAAGATACTTCACGTTCGATTTAACACCGAAGAGCAGCTCATAAGGTGCTTTTAGATTTGTCGGACTTAGCGGTGTTAGAATAATTAAATATTAAACCACGCCTTCATCCAACAGCTTAAGCTTTTGGAACAGTTGGCAGTGGTCCCACAAAATCTCACATGGTATCAGAGCAGGAGGTCCTGAGTTCAAATCCTTCCAGGCCCCTATTTACCTCCCTAATCATATATTTCCACGCTTAGTACTAGGCAAAAATACCAGACTAAGCGTGAGGGGGAGTGTTAGAATAATTAAATATTAAACCACGCCTTCATCCAACAGCTTAAGCTTTTGGAACAGTTGGCAGTGGTCCCACAAAATCTCACAAGGTCAGGGAGAGGGCTCACTTGGTGATATATTTCAGTCCCAGGTTTATTCTTCTTTTCCTTTGTGCTTTTGCCTGCAAACAAGTATGGTGTGAATCAAGCAGGTTGGACGCAATCTGGTTGCATTACCCAAGTCGGTTCCATGCACGTGGGCTGCACGCAGAGTGCTGAGTTCTTCGACTCAAGACTTGAGTTAGAGGATTCGACCAGAGTGGGGGAGACAGCACATCTTAGAGAGAGATCGAAGTCTGAAAGCATTATGTGCCCATCTTCTCTGACTAATACATTCTCTGGTTTAGGGTCTCCATAAATGATCCCAAGCATATGCAAGTACTCCAAAGAAAGGAGAGCTTCCGCCACATAAAACCTGGCAGCATGCTCGGAGAAATATTTCCCTGGTTGCCTTCGCCGGTGAGCATGCAGATCCCCTTACAGGACTGGACTTTCTTCTCGGATATCAACAGTCCTTTCTTGTAGATGTCAATGACATGCAAGGATCTGGCCGTCTCACGGATGGTTGTGTTGAGAGAGTAGAAGTTCAGGATGAGCTCGAGAATGGAAACCTCATGCTCATTGCCGCCGTCGACACTAGATATCAGCTAGCCGTTGCATGCTTCTTTGGATTCAGATTTTCGCTGAAGCTCTCGTATCTCTATACTCTGGCTCACAGCTCTGGTTGTTGTCACGCAATATCTATGCAGTCGACCTGTTTGTCAGTCCACTCAGCGGAGAAGGACCCAGCCGCCTGGGGACCGCGCTTGGAGCCTGTGAATTCACCTTGTCTTCGCATGAGGAAGCTTTGCACACTGAGAAACTTTAGAGCTGAAATGAACGCATCCTCATTCTTAACCAACAGAATAAGTGCCAATTGGTCTTGAATCACCTCTATCCAGGTCCGTTACTAATCCCCTTGGATCTGCGTCACGCAAAAGAGAAAAAAAAACTGTGCGGCTGGTATTTGCTTAACAAGAAAAATAACTGGCTCAGGCAACAAGAACATAGCCTTCAAAGCTTCCAAGTTAGACTACGAGATTAACATCAGTCGAGCATCTACATCTGTATGGCCACAGAATCTTCCCAAAGCTGTGCCACCGCCGCCTGATTTAACTAAATCTATAAGCATCATTAAACCCCACGGCCTAACAAGTTCCTGAATCAGGCGCAATTATTCAGCCAGCCCAACCCATTAAAGATCGGCAAAACAACATTCCATTTGAAGCTCGAACCACCGAGTCACCACTTCCAGCCAACAAGTAACTTCAGCAATGCACACTGGGATGGTTACCAAATCAATCCCAAAAGCGTTCCCGCAACGCTAAAGAGGGAGAGAGAGAGAGACAGAGAGAGAGAGAGAGAGAGAGAGAGAGCGAGCCTCGTGCCAACGAAGCAGATTCTATTGACAAAAAGCCTCCCGTAGTGCCCGAACCTTATCCGTACAAGCGATGAAGAGATGAAAGAGAGTAATGACTGTACCTTCAAATTCTGCTCCTCATCCACTTTCTACCCGAAAGAACATATGCAACAGCCTCTCCAATGGCTATCGAAATGCCCTGCAACTTCTGAGCCCCATTTAGAAGAGCTCGATCCTCACGAACATTATTGTCCACTTCTGTGATTTTCGACCCAGCCAGGAGTTGCATCACGAGAGTTGTAATAGGGTGAGGATGCCGATACTAACAGATTTTCATAACAACCTGCTTCCATCGGAGCCGAAGATCCTGGCTTAGAGTAGTGAACATAATGGACCACTTGGTCTAGTTCCGTGGTCATCCACCCCTTCATCCATTCACCGCTGCTTCACTGAATTGTTGCTGTAGCCATTGGAGGAAGTGAAACGGCACTTACGCTGCCGCTAAGACCTGGGAAAGCAGGGTCATTATCATCCAAATGCAAGGCGACCACCTCCCCTGTTGACATCCAAAGTGGTTCGGATATGTGTCGCTGCTGTTCCCGGTCCAAGAAGGGATGGCTCGAGCATGATCAACTGTATATAACAGCAACGCTGCAGTAGAGTCATAAATGATGTTTGAGCAATCGCCGTAGTCGTCGAGGAAACTCTCTAAAGGAAGAAAGGACGAGTTGGCCTTCTTCTCTGCCTCTTCGACGTGCTGTGCACGACCAAGCATGCAAACCTTCATATTCGAAAGAGGACCATGGGATAACTTAACAGAACCACTGGAACGCTTGTTTTTCTGGTGAATCGTAGTTCTTCAACCCAATCTGGAGCTCAATGGTCTCAGTGAGCTTCCTCTCTTTTTTTTCGTTGCCATCATTATAGATCCCCAAGGTAGCTTCTTTAAGAGCCTCGCTCTGAAGCTTATTCATATTCAGGAAGCTCTATAGACCGAATATGAACAAGTTGCTCTTCCGAGATAAGATGACGGTGCTGGCGTCCCCCTTGGCCTTGAAGTGGTGTCCCACCAAGATCACCTTCTCTCCTCGCAGAAGACCCTCGAAGAACTCGAACAGTGGCTCAGCATATTCCACGATCAATTTCAGCTCTGGAACCTACTTCGGATGGACCCCTGAAGCGGCCATGTTCAAGGCAATGACCTTGTGGCCAGCGGACTTGAGGAGGGTGGCCGCTTTGTATCAGCACCAAGCTCCATGGCAAGCCCCGTGGACCAGCACAAAGTGCTTCTCTCCCTCTGTTTCTTTGCCCGCAATATCCGAGGAAAATTGGGTCTATTCAGGCCTCTTCCAGCTTTCCTCCGATTGCTTCAGCTCGTGAGATTTTTCTACCTTGGAGCCGAGAGCTGGGGCCGACACCTCCTGAGTGAACTCCAAGGCCACCCCCTGGACATTACAAATAAAGACCGAAGGAAAATATTTCTGGGCAGGTTTGCGCAGCAAATAATCAAAACAAAAGAAAGGAGAAAAGAGAAAAACTTCCCTTCCTATCGCCTTCCTGGTGAAACTCTTTAGAAGCCTCTTCTTTGACTCTCCATTCTTGAGAATGACCTCGACGAGGTCGCGGCCTGAGGCTTCACACCAGAGCCTCTGCTCTTCTTGGCGAGGGTCCGCCCGAGCTTGTGCCCCTTCCCCCCTTTTTTGTGGAATTCCCATGCATGCCTTTTGTAGCTCCATGGCCGTAGCTTCCAACTACAAGAATTGAGGCGTGGTGTTTTTCAACAGCATTGCGAAGAACATTCCTTGCATCGCCTTCCACCACTTCAATTGTCACGTCATGAACCGATCTATTCGTGCAAAGTTCCTTGGCTTTTTCCACAACTCTCGCGGCTTTCCTCTTCAAATCAGCTTCTACGACCGGAAATACTCCATGCAGCTCCGAGTCCGACGAGGTCGATGGTGGAGGAAGCGGAGGGTTTCACATAGACGACGATGAGCTTGAACGGAGAAACGGGCACCGAGGGAGCAAAGGAGTGGTCGTTCGTCTACTCAAGAGCATGGACACCTTAGGCGATCTCGTCGACTCCGACCACCATCGCTTGCTTTTCGGATATCCGCGCCCTCATGAGAGCTTCCGCCCCCGATCTCCCTTCCTTTTTTCCCTGGTTCCTCTCTTTTTTTTATTCATTTCCCTTCCCCCATGAACCGTTGCAGACATACTCATATCCAGCAATCGGTAATTTCCCCTTTTCCTTTTTCCTGTGTGCTTTTTTCTTTAGTCTCCCTCTTTTCTCCCGCGCACTCATGCTCTCCATTTTTAATTACTGGTTCTTTCCAATTATGTTCTCCACCACACCTAGTGCAGACCACGATCTCCCCACGATGCCTTAATCATTGCAAAGTGACCCACAATTTGACAACTAGCAATTACCTCTCGGATCAAATTCCTCTGAATAAAGAGATCCGTTGTAGTGTTGTAATCCACTGGACAATTTCCTTCCATTTGTGACATCATTAGTGCAAAATTGATAGCTCCCTGAAGATCTGTTCATGGAATTGTCTGCAACAGGAAAAGATAGTCTGGCGTGCACCCAAACTCATCAAAAACAAGCACACTTCCTCCAACAAGACCAGTGTTCCCACCCTGAGGAACAGCACCCTAGCATCTAAGGTTACAATATTTGGGAATTTGAGAGACCTCTTTAGTGCTCCGAGGCAGAAGAGAAGCTTACTTGAACCTTTGTACTCCCGCATCCAATCCATATTTGCGGCCAGGAGAGAATGTTCATTATGTATAACATTTTTCTCCCCCAACAAGTCTCTAAAATACCTTATGTCGTCTGAATTTATCGTAGCAAACTTGGTGTTCCTCTGAATTTTCGTGGCTATGGAACTGAAGCATCTTCTTTGGATTAAGCTTATTCCCAACGCAAATTCTCTCGCTTGCAAATGCATGGAACGAGACCGTTTGTGTACCAAATAACATCGAATTCCTCCACACAATTCATCAAAGCAGTGCAGCAAGCTCGAAGAGACGATGCCATAACGAACTGGATTGCTGTGATCGGAAGTGAGTCGAGGAGCAGGATTGGGTTGCGAAGAGAGCTTGAGGATGAGACGAGCTGAAACTCTCCACCTGTCCATCTTCCGGAACATGAGTAGAAATGACAAATCGTTCCTGAATAATGCCAAGAGTTTCGCATTTTTCATCTATGGAAATTGAAGAAGACGCACGGACTACTTCTTGAAGTGAAATGCACCATCAGGCTATAAAAAAATTCAAACTATTAGAGGACAATGTCACAACTCCAAAAATGCAAGAATTGAAAATTAAGGGGCTAAAATGAATTTTCCAAAATTTTTTTATTTAACCTGAAAATGAGATTAACAAAGTAATTCTCGATTCCAGACTAATTTTTGCAGATTTTATTTGGCCAAAATGAAGATAAAATTAAAAGAAAAATACTGACTCTTTTTTTTGTGACCTCAAATGCTATTATTTATTAAATATTTTCCTAATTTCTAAAAAAAATATTAAAAATTGCAAAAAAAATATAAAAAAATTATTTTTTATTCAAAAATGGATCCCTAGGCTTGGCAAAGGTCTCTAAAGTTGATTTTTTAATTTTATGAATTTTTATGGATTTTTTTTATTAATTTTAGAAAATAAAAATATTGAAAAATACTAAAAATATGAAAAATCATTGTTTGTTCAAAATTGGTTCCCTAGGTTTGGCCAAGGTCCCCAAAGTTGATTTTTCCATTTTATAAATTTTTATGGATTTTCTATTAATTTTAAAAGAGAAAAGATGATTAAAAATCAGGTGTCAACAGTCATCATCTTACCAGAGATGAATCAATTTTTTCATGCTCTCGGCTACATGATAGTGGCAGTTGTATCATCACCGCTAACAATACGGCTCATAAAATCCAAAAAGAAGGCACCGTTGTTATCGACAATGATCATGGAGAATCAATCACACTAAAAAGTGTATATCATGTGCCGAGGATACAAAAGAATCTTTTCTCCGTTGCAAATGCAGTGGATTTGGAAATTTCGTTCTCTTCAGATCGCGAGATGTAAAATTCTTATGGAACGTTGTCGCGACCCTAAAAAAAATTTTATCCTCAGGTGAACGGATTATTAGGTTAACTAGATGGATTAACCTAATACGGACCCTCCCAAGTCCTACCGAATCGCAACTTTGATTTTTTGTTCAAATGGTTTTAAAATTTGGAGTCGCCACTAATCATTTTTGATAGGTTGATTAGAAATCTAAGTAAATTAGCAGGAGAATTAAATTACTTCTACGAACCAGAGATTATGAGTTCGGGGACCTGGTTACACTAGTTAATTAAAACTAATGCCCTTCGGTACCTTAATTTCATGGATATCCTAATTTGGCAACTCAGACTTGGTTTATTCCTAAGACTTTAGTGGAGTGTTCTCTTTTGTGTTTTCACTTTTTAAATAGAATGCATGAATGGTAATGAGTGCATGGATAAACAAAACGTGAATTATGCAGATATAGACACGCGAACATATATATGCGATCATGAGCAGGCGAGCATGGATATGCAAATATGTCATACCAACATGAACATACGTTTAAACATACAAATATGGGCACGATATGCAAACGTGACGTACGTACATGGACGTGCAAATGCATCATGCATATGGAAGTGCGAACATGACATGCGTACATGGACATGCATATGTAGGTATGTGAATATAGACAGGCGGGTACGAAGGCGTACGAATATAACATACGAATTCGAATATGTATGAATACGACATGCAAATTAGGTATGCGACGCGGCAAAATATGCATGATCTACACTATGTTAAATAACAGTAAGTAAAAACCTTCAATGGACGGCCTAACATTGGCTTGGCTCTTCTCTTTGGGGTTTAATAGTATAGGAATTTAAATTGCAGGAATTTAAATGACAGTAAGTAGAAACCTCCAATAGGCGGCCTAGCATTGGCTTGGCTCTTCCCTTCGGGGTTTAATGGTACAGGAATTTAAATCGCAGGAATTTAAATGACAGTAAGTAGAAACCTCCAATGGGCGGCCTAGCATTGGCTTGGCTCTTCCCTTCGGGGTTTAATGGTGCAAGAATTTAAATCGCGGGAATTTAAATGACAGTAAGTAGAAACCTCCAATGGGCGGCCTAGCATTGGCTTGGCTTTTCCCTTTGGGGTTTAATGGTGCAAGAATTTAAATTGCAGGAAATAAACGACCTCCAGTGGATGCGTTTTGCCACCCCAGAATAAAATAAATACAACAAATTGTTTCAACAATTTGAACTAAAATTCGTTAACGGGTCGGCTGCAAATTTGATGGACACTTTGAAATTTGTTTAGGCCCACTTTGCACCTCCATGGAATTTATCGTTGATACGGAGTTGTCCCCCCCTTTTTTTTTACCTACCATAAAATATGAGAGAAAGGGAGATGGAGAAAGTGTATATAATTTGTGCTAATTTGCGACTAAAACCACAAATAAATGAATAAATAAAAATACTTAGCTCGAATTTGCTTGCTCGTTGACGAGGATGAACTCTTGATTTATGTTGATCGATAAAGGAATTGGTGATGATAACCCCTAGCTTTAAACTCCCATCATCTTCAAAATTCTCTCTCTTTTTGGTATTTTCTTTCTCTCAAATTTTTCTTCAATCTCCCAAAACCCTCTCAAACATCCAAAATTTTCTCTCCAAAAAATCCTCCTCCCAAGCTCACTTCTTCCTCCTTTTATAACCTACTCATCCATCTTCCATTCTAATTTTTCCACTAACTCTTCTTCATCTCATCTTCCCTTCTCTATTCTCATCTTATTTTCTTCATCTTCTCTTCTCCATCTCCTCTTCTCCAACTTCCCTTCTCCATCTCCTCTTCTCTATCTTCTCTTCTTTATTCTAATTTCTCCACTAACTCTTCTTTTTGTTATTTACAAAATAATCCCTCAAGGTATTTACATTCTAGTCCCTGAGATTTTAAGTATTTGCAATTCAGTCCCTGGAGAAATATTTCTTTAAGTCCAAATCTCCTCAGAATTTTTGACACACCTCCCCTATGCTTAGTCGAAATTCATTGCAAGTCAAATTTAAGCTCATTTCTTGCCGCTGAAAATAACGTAAAATTTAATTAAAGCCTTTTTACAAAATTGAGTCCTTCTGGGTATAATTGGGCCAAGATGAAGATTTGGAATATTAGAGAATAATGTCACAACTCCTAAAAGTGAAAAATGAAAATAATTGACTCAAATTGAATTTTTTTAGGCCCCAAATGCTATTATTTATTAAATATTTTCCTAATTTCTAAAATATATATAAAAATACAAAAAATACAGAAAATTATTTTTTGTTCAAAAAAGGTTGCCTAAGCTTGACCAAGGCTTCCAAAGTTGATTTTGCAATTTTTTTCATTTTGTTATTTTTTTTTATGAATTTTGAAAATAAAAATACTGAAATATACTAAAAATATGAAAAATCATTTTTTGGGTCAAAATTGATTTCCTAGGCTTGGTCAAGGTCCCCAAAGTTGATTTTTTTTTAATTTTATGAATTTTTATGGATTTTTATATTAATTTTAAAAAAAGAAAAGATGATTAAAAATCAGGTGTCAACAAACGTCAAAGAAATTAGAGCCGACGTTGTTCACACCGGTACGCGCGTGAATGATTTATTTGTTTTATTTGCCTTGAATTCATATATTGAGAAGATGAGCAGCAACGATACTACCTCGCTGTGGCATGCGAGACTTGGTCATCTAAATATGACTAAGTTGAAGGTTATGGCTCAGAAAAAATTGGTAGAAGTTTTTCCCAAACTATCAAAGTATGAGGATGAAAGAATTTGTGAAGGCTGTCAATTGGGTAAGGCACATAGACTACCTTTCGAGAGCTCAAGTTCTCGATGCACGATTCCTTTGGAGCGAATCCATAGTGATTTGATGGGTTCAACTCCAACTGCTTTTTATTCTGGATCTAATTATATGTTGCTGTTTGTGGATGATTGTACACGATTCACATGGGTTTATTTTGTAAAGCACAAATATGAGGTGTTTTCAATATTTCTAGAATTTAAGGAAGCTGTTGAAGGAGAATTATGCAGGAAAATAAAGATTTTATGGACAGATAATGAAGGAGAATCTTGTTCAAGTAAGTTTCTCTCTTTTTACCAAAAAAAATGGCATTAAAAGAGAATCATCTTGTCCAAAGACACCGTAGCAAAACAACGTGGCTAAACAAAAAATTCGACATCTTGTGGAGACCTGCAAGTGCTGGTTACATGTAAAAAATCTGCCCAAAGCATTATGGGCAGAGGGCATGAAATGTGCTGCTTATGTAATTAATCGGGTGCCGCTTGTGAGATTTTGTGGGACCACTGCCAACTGTTCCAAAAGCTTAAGCTGTTGGATGAAGGCGTGGTTTAATATTTAATTATTCTAACACTCCCCCTCACGCTTAGTCTGGTATTTTTGCCTAGTACTAAGCGTGGAAATATATGATTGGGGAGGTAAATAGGGGCCTGGAAGGATTTGAACTCAGGACCTCCTACTCTGATACTATGTGAGATTTTGTGGGACCACTGCCAACTGTTCCAAAAGCTTAAGCTGTTGGATGAAGGCGTGGTTTAATATTTAATTATTCTAACAGACCTCATGGCAGAACCTACAAATGCTCGATTTATGTCCTTCGTTGGAACACACGAGTACTTGGTACTTGAAATAATTAAAGGGGAAGGATGTGGCAATGCAGTAGGCTGGTGGACATTCGGAATCTTTCTTTATGAGTTTTTGTTTTGGAAGACCCCATTCAAAGGGGCAAGGAATCGAGCTACCCTGATGTACGTTGTGGGGGAGTCTTTGAGATTTCCTGAGACTTCAAATGTGAGCTTCGTTGCGAGGGACTTGATTAGAGGGTTACTTGTTAAGTAACCACAGCGTAGGCATGCTTATAGGCGTGGAGCTACGGAAATCAAACAACACCCGTTCTTTCAGAGCGCGAACTGGGCACTAATTCGTTGCGCGAGTCTACCGGATGTGCCTAAACCAGTAACACTAGAGTCCTCGATGAAGCCTTTTAGTAGTACACCACAAACATCTGCAAGACCTGGTGAAGAGATTGCACAGGAAAGCTCGAAGGCGAGGCTAATTCGTGTTATTGGTCTACATCGCCATAAGGTGCCGGTCTTTTATGGTCGAGTTCGACTCGCAAGGAGACTACGTTTGAATTCGGCGAGTGGACTTCATCAACATAGCTCTGATGCTTCAAAGTTCTCAGGTAAGTTATCTGCTAATGTATTTTGGCTTTGGTTTATGTGCTGAGCATATACGGATCTCCTGGAGATTAGTGTGCTGTAGGAAACACATATGAACCCCTTTTTTAGACTTCATGCTTTGGACCCCTCTAATGCGTGAAAAGAAAAGCTCTTAATATTGTAATAACCATTAATTCATTGGTTCAGCTCTAAGAATATTAGGGAAGTAGTCTCAGGGAAGAAAACCCACGAAATAATAAAAAAGATAAAAAAAAAAAACGAGAAAGCAAGAAAAAGAAAAGAAGAAGGTATAAAAAACGTGGGTTAAGAGAAAAGGGCGTATGTTGGGTTTGTCCATAGTAATTAGGTCTAATTTGGTCTTGGGCTTGACATGTGGGTTTCTATTTAAATTTGGATATTAAGTAAAAAAACTCGAAATTTCCAAAAGTCTCAAAAATCGGGGAAAGACTATTTTAAATAGCCAATCCCATTCCTGCGAATTTGCCTTTCCGATCTTTTCGAAATGACGATTTTACCCCTTACGGATAAATTGTCTCGAAAAATTCAGAAAACTCAGAAAAATCTCAAGAATCAGGGAACGGGCCATTTCGACTGGTGAATCCTATTTTTGGATGTTTTGCCTTTTTGGTATTTCCAAAATGACAATTTTTCCCTTTATGGGCAAATTGTCTCGAAAAATTCTAAAAAATTGTGAAAAATGAGAAATGACCACATTCAACTGGTTTGACCTATTTTCACTTCCCAAGCCTTGATAAATGACCATTTTGCCCTTCTGATCAGTTTGATCCAAACTTTTCTCAATCATCCCAAATGAGTTTTCATGAAATGGTACCGAAAGGGCGTTAGAGTAATCTAGCGTAATCAAGTCCCCGAGCTCATTTTCTCTAGTTCGCAGAAATAAATTAGTTCTCTCGCTAATTTATTTAGGTTTCTAATCGACCTACCAAGAACGATTAGTAGCGACTCCAAATCTTAAAATCATTTAAACAAAACCAAAGTTGCGATTCGGTAGGGCTTGGGAGGATCCGCGTTAGGTTAATCCATCTAATTAACCTAATAATCCGTTTACCCGATATAAAAAAAAATTAAATTTTTTCGGGTCACAACAATGACTACACCCGGAATCCACGATCCATTCATTGTTAGTTGAATGCTTCGTGCGAGAAGTTCTTTCGACCATAAAGCATGTCTCCCGTTGAATATTTTCATCGAGTATATCGGCAAGAAAACAATTCTTCCAATCTTCTTCCTTCGGCTATTCAGACTTATCGGCCACACCGGCCAAATTAGCAAAATTTTCTGACTTCAATCTAACCCGACAATTTTTTATAATGTGACCAAGTTTGCCGCACCCGTAACATTTGACAGTATTCTTAGAGGCTTTTGAATAGTCAGGAATTCCTCCTTCCATCTTACCTTTACCTTTATAAGAACTCCCCTTCTTAACAAATAGGGCACTGTTCGACTCATCCTTAATGTTGGCTGTGGCCATTTGCTTGGCCAATGACTCTTGTAACGAGAGGAGATTTTCAAGTTTTTCTAATGATGGTTGCTGAGCCCATCCTTGAATCGAAGTAACAAACGGAGTATACTCCAGCCGAAGATCACGAATTTATATCGCTTTGTTCAAGCCTCCGAGATTCGCTCTTCGGGATTTAGAAGAGAAATCTTAGAACACAAATTCTTAACTTTGAGAAAATACTCGAAAATTGAAGTACTATTTTGCTTCGCAGCCGCCAATTTGTTTTCGAGCATTTGCAATCGAGCTCATTCCTTTTATTCAACAACCGATCGAGAGTTTTCCAAATCTCACGAGAAGACCCGCATCCTATTATATGCTCAAAAATACCATGGGAATAGATCTTTTCAAGACAAATTCTGCCTTTGCATTTTGCTGCTTCCACTTCTTCAGTGCCTTAGCGTTCTCGATGACGTTTTCCGGAGCAGCAACACCATCAACAACGACAATAGTCCACTGATCTTCACCGATGAGATACGATTCTAGACAAGTCTTCCAAATCCGGTAGTTGAATTGATTCAATAATTCCAAACCAAGTCCAGCAACTTGACTGCTACCTTCCATATCAAGAGAACGACAATCTTCCTCATGAGAATAACCGGAGCTTTGATACCATGAAAAGAAACCAGAATCAACGAAGACGCTCCGACAAGATCAAAGTTCAAACCGTGAAGGAAGAAAACTCTCTTAATGGAAGAAACTTGAAGAACTTGTAAATTGAATAAAAATCGGAAGAAGGAAAAAAAATAAAGATTAAAAGAATACTTAAACAAACCCACCTAACAACTAACCAATAGAAGGAAGCCTGGAAAGTAACAATACATTAAAACACCTAGGAAAAAAATAACACATAAAACAACTCAACAACAAATGACCAATAACATCCTAGAATTAAATTAGTCTTCTAGAACATTACTTTAAAATCTCAACGGATGCCAGTTTCGCGTGATATGCTTGACGAAGAGCAATGAACTTAGGGATGAGCTTGTCATAGGGTGGCCAGCAATCTTTGACTACTGGAGCATCTGAGAAATCCTCCAACCATGCAAGCCGAAGTGGAAACTTCTCACCATCAACTACTTTGAAGCTGCATAGCTCCTCAATGACTCCATTTAGATTAGCCAACCATCCGAGTGCGATGTCCAGATATCCGATGTTGCCTCTGCCGAAGAACTTCTTACCTTTAAGCTCTTCTTCCAGTTTCTGCAGGTGCTCACTTGCCTCTTACCTATTTTCCTTTCCAATTCTTAACCTCCATTTGTTTCGCGGAAAAACGTGACATTTTCGAAAAATATTTTTTAGAAAGCCATTTTCTTAAAAATAATGACACTATTTTTTGTTTTCTGGTTAAAAGCTAAAAATAAAAGAGAAATATTTTCCGCTTTTGAAAAGGAAAATAGATTTTTATTTCCTTTGCTAATTACAGTTAAACATCCAAAAGAAAAATTCAGCAAAACTCCAAACCAAAACTCATCACTCATGAATAGTGAATACAATACATGTATCATTACGTATTTTTATACCAACAGGTACGTATTTACACGAATTGAACAAAGCAATACGAAGTCATCAGATGTCCTGGTATTAACTCAGTTGCCTAGCTTTTGATACACGAACCAGCCATTCAACATATGGAGTCTCAGTAATTCCCGTTGGAATTTCCAATTCCTTGTATGCATCAACAACTCTGGTTTGTAAAAGCCCGTATCCAGCAATTTGAGGAGTCAACGAAGCAGAATCTCGTTAAATTAGTTAGAGCTTTTTTACTCTCCTTTCTCCGCTCTAGCAATTATCAGTAACCTCAACAGTTGGGAAAAATCGAAGGGGCCACCTCGACCCTCAGAACCGTCACTCATATGCATTGTTAAACATTCCAAACACAGAGAAGTGAGCCGAAGCAGCCGCCATGACGATCAGAGAAGACGTCATGGCGTGATGATGCTTGTGGTTCTCCAGAGCGGTCTTGATCGATCTGAGGATAAGGGGAACTGGCAATTGAGGGTGTTCTGCAATGTTAGGAATATGCTTCAGGACTGAAACATGTCCACGTACAGCATATGTTTTTATTATTTCAGTTTGTTAAATGGTTGTCCTAGTCTTTAGGAAGCAGTTAAGCTTTTTTTATTAGTGCTGTTGATTGTGCCTTATTTGTAGAGCCAGGTTGTTAGTGGTTGATTTGTCTTCTTCATTTAAATTGTAATGTTTGCAAAAATGAAAAACTAGAGTCGTCTTTCCTTCCATGTGCTTTTTTTAAGCCTGTTGTCTTTCCTCTCTCCACTAAAAAACCAACAATTGGTATCAGAGCTCTCTTCTTAAGGGACTTGTGTGAGTTTGACAAGCCATGGATGTCGAAGCTAATCTCTCTTCAATTGCTCCACCAGTGTTTGATGGAGATAACTATCAGATATGGGCAGTACGTATGGAGACATACCTAGATGCTATGGATATTTGGGAAGCAGTGGAAGAAGATTATGAAATCCCTGTACTTCCTGCTAATCCAACCATGGCTCAGATCAAAGCTCATAAGGAGAAGACAAAGAAGTCAAAGGCCAAAGCTTGTTTGTTTGCTGCGGTTTCAGCCACCATTTTTTCTCGAATTATGTCTCTCAAGACGGCAAAGGAGATATGGGATTTTCTCAAGTCTGAATATGAAGGGGATGAGAGAATTCGTGGAATGCAGGTGTTGAATCTAATCCGTGATTTTGAGATGCAGAAAATGAAGGAAACTGAGACCATAAAGGAGTATGCTGACAGACTTCTCGGGATAGCCAATCGAGTTCGGTTGTTGGGTTCTTCATTGACAGACTCAAGAATTGTCGAAAAAATTCTTGTGACACTGCCTGAAAGGTTTGAGGCTACAATAACCACCTTCAAAAACACGAAGGACTTGTCCAAGATCACACTGGCAGAACTCTTAAGTGCCCTGCAAGCACAAGAGTAAAGGCGTGTAATGAGGCAAGAGGGAGTTGTTGAAGGAGCCTTATTTGTCAAGCATCAAGATGATGGCAAATCTAGATGGCAGAAAAGTAAGAAGACTCAAGCAATAGGCAAAGGTTCAACATCGGGTAGCAAAAACAAGGCTGGAGATAAGAAAGCTGGAGTGAAAAGGGACTATCCTCCCTGTCAACATTGCCAACATTGTGGGAAAAAAGGTCATCCGCCTTTCAAATGTTGGAGAAGACCTGATGCAAAATGTAGAAAATGCAATCAAACAGGACATGAAGCCATCATATGCGAAAACAAAAATCCACAGCAAGTAGAAGAGGCTAAACTTGTTGATCAAGAGGAGGAGGATCAACTTTTTGTAGCCACGTATTTTGCAGGCAGTGAAACAAGTGAAAGCTGGCTGATTGACAGTGGCTGCACCAATCATATGACTAATGATAAGGAGCTTTTCAGAGATTTGAGGCCTACTACCATCACCAAAGTGAGAATTGGGAATGGCGACTATATTTCAGTTAAAGGCAAGGGAACAGTTGCAATAACTTGCTGTTCAGGTACAAAGTTCATTCATGATGTTCTTTTTGTTCCTGAAATTCAACAAAACTTGCTGAGTGTTAGTCAGTTAATTGGAAGAGGGTTTAAAGTTGTTTTCGAAGACAAATTTTTGCCTAATTAAAGATGCAGCCAACCAAGAAATCTTTAAAGTAAGAATGAAAGGCAAAAGTTTTGCTCTAACTCCATTGGAGGAGGAGCAGGCAGCCTTCTCAATTAAGGAGAATGTCACTGAGATTTGGCACAAAAGACTCGGGCATTATCGCCACCATGGGATGCTACAAATGAAATCCAAGATATTGGCAGAAGGTCTTCCAGAATTTGAAAATCAGATTTCAAGCTGCAAGGTATGTCAATTCGGCAAGCTAAATAGAAAACCATTCCCAAAGTCAACTGGCAGAGCTTCAAGGAAGCTGCAACTGATTCACACGGATGTCTCAGGCCCTCAAAGAACACCTTCTCTAAAGGGTAGTCTCTATTATATTGTCTTTATTGATGATTTCACCAGAATGTGTTGGATTTTTTTCTTGAAGTTCAAATCAGAAGTGGCTGAAGTTTTTTGGAAGTTCAAGGCAAGAGTAGAGAATGAGAGTGGCTGCAAAATTCAGATTGTTAGATCTGACAATGGGAAGGAGTACACTTCGATACAATTCAACAAGTTTTGTGAAGATGCAGGCATTGAGCATCAACTCACAGTCCCATATACTCCTCAGCAAAATGGAGTTAGTGAGAGGAGAAATAGGTACATCATGGAAATGTCAAGATGCATGCTGCATGAGAAGAATTTGCCAAAGAATTTTTGGGCAGAGGTAGCAAGTACGGCTGTGTTTCTTCAAAATAGACTTCCCACAAAGGCAATCAAAGATCAGACACCATATGAGGAGTGGTATGGTTGCAAACCAACTCTGAAATATCTTAAAGTTTTCGGTTGCTTGTGCTTCACTCATATTCCAGAGAGTAAGCGTGACAAGCTAGATAGAAGAGCTTTATTGGGTATTTTTATAGGCTATAGTACAGTCAGCAAAGCCTATAAAGTTTTCCAGCCACAAACTGGAAATATCATAGTTAGCAGGGATGTCCACTTCCTAGAGGATGAAGAGTGGAACTGGGATGATGCAAAGAAGAGAAGTCAGATCATGGAAGAGTCAAAATTCAAGCTCTTTGATTCAAGCACTGAAGAAGATGAAGGAAGCCAAAATGAAATAGTAGATAATGTCCCCGTGAGAGGAACTAGGTTGCTCTCTGACATTTATCAAAGATGCAACATTGCTGTGTGTGAACCTGCAGATTATGAAGAAGCAAGAAATGATCAAAAGTGGATAACTGCAATGAAGGAGGAGCTGTCCATGATAGAGAAGAACAATACATGGATTCTAGTGAAAAGGCCTCAAGATAGAAAAGTAATTGGAGTCAAATGGGTGTTCAGAACCAAGCTCAATGCTGATGGCTCTATCAACAAACACAAGGCAAGACTTGTGGTAAAGGGCTATGCTCAAGTTTTTGGCGTGGACTACTCAGATACCTTTGCACCAGTTGCTCGATTGGACACCATAAGAATTCTGCTTGCTGTAGCTGCTCAAATGAATTGGAGAGTACATCAACTTGATGTAAAATCAGCATTTCTAAATGGTGTTTTGCAGGAAGAAATTTATGTTGAACAGCCTGAAGGATTTGAGAAGAAAGGAGAGGAGGACAAGGTGTTTCTTCTCAAGAAAGCTCTTTACGGTTTGAAGCAAGCTCCGAGAGCTTGGTACAGCAAAATTGATAATCATTTGCTGAGCTTAGGCTTTGAAAAAAGCATGTCTGAGGCCACCCTTTATGTCAAACGTCTAAGCAATGATGTCCTCATAGTTTGTCTTTATGTTGATGATCTTTTGCTGATAGGAAATGATGCAAAGTTGGTTGACGAGTTTAAACATGAAATGATGAAGGTCTTTGAGATGACAGATCTCGGCTTAATGTCATTCTTTCTTGGAATGGAAATTAAGCAAGCTGAGCATGAGGTTTTCATCTGCCAGAAGAAGTATGCAAAGGAGATCTTAAAGAAGTTTAAGTTGGAAGAATGCAAGGAAGTAAGCACTCCTATGAATCAAAAGGAGAAGCTATGCAAAGAAGATGGTGCGGATAAAGTTGATGAAGGATATTTCAGGAGTTTGATAGGTTGCTTAATGTATCTCACAGCAACATGGCCTGACATTTTGAATGCTGTAAGTATTTTGTCCAGATTTATGCACTGTGCAAGTGAATTGCATCTCAAGGCTGCCAAGAGAGTGATTCGATATGTTAAAGGGACAAGTGATCTTGGTGTCAAATTCACGAAAAGCAAGGAGTTCAAGCTGGTTGGTTTTTCTGACAGTGATTGGGGAGGTTCCATTGATAATATGAGAAGCACTTCAGGCTACTGTTTTGTTCTTGGTTCTGGTGTTTTCTCTTGGAGCTCGAAGAAGCAAGAAACCGTGGCTCAATCCACTGCTGAAGCAGAGTTTGTTGCTGCAACAGCTTCTGTTAATCAAGCTTTGTGGCTGAGGAAAATTCTAATGGATCTCAATCTTGAGCAGAAAGAAAGTACTAAGATCTTTGTTGACAACCAAGCTACCATTGCTATTTCCCACAATCCTGTGTTTCACGGGAAAACTAAGCATTTCAACATCAAGCTATTCTTTTTAAGAGAAGTGCAAAAGGAAGAACCTGTGACTTTGGTTTATTGCAAGTCTGAAGATCAGCTGCAGATCTATTTACAAAAGCCTCTTCCAACCAGCAAGTTTGAGTTTCTGAGGCAGAAAATTGGTGTTTGCAGCTCCTAAAACAAGGAGGAGTGTTAGGAATATGCTTCAGGACTGAAACATGTCCACGTACAGCATATGTTTTTATTATTTCAGTTTGTTAAATGGTTGTCCTAGTCTTTAGGAAGCAGTTAAGCTTTTTTTTATTAGTGTTGTTGATTGTGCCTTATTTGTAGGGCCAGGTTGTTAGTGGTTGATTTGTCTTCTTCATTTAAATTGTAATGTTTGCAAAAATGAAAAACTAGAGTCGTCTTTCCTTCCATGTGCTTTTCTTAAGCTTGTTGTCTTTCCTCTCTCCACTAAAAAACCAACATGCAGCTTTGACTTGGGCGGGTCTGGGTGCGGCGGCTACTTGTGAGCTGAATGATCGAACAACGGGAAAGATCGACGGGGATTTGGTGACTCCTCGCAGAGTTGGGGTTTTGAGGTCGGAGGAGAGAGAGACGAGGACGACTGGTTGCAGAGGAACTATCAAGAATCGGAAGCGGGTTCGGGAGGGATCAAGGAGAGGAAGAGAGTGCGAGTGAAGGATTTTAGAGAGAGATTGAGAGTAGTGAGAGAAGCTAGGGAGGTATTTCGCGTCATCAAGAAGACGAGAGACGCTTTGACAAAGAGAGAAGAAAAATGAAAATCATTTTTCTCAATTTTAGAAATATATTTATTATTGATCGAAGAATATTTTTTTGGACCACTCATTTTGTTTGTATAAAATGCCAGAAAATGAGAAAAATATTTTCTTATGAAATATTGTAGCGTCTCAGGACACCATACAAGAACAATTACCAAACATGTAGCACGCACGCCTGAGGGTATCACCAATATAAGTTTAACTAACATGTAATACATATATTTACATACAAGTGCAATTGATACCATTACCATCTGATTCTCTTATACATTTATCAATAGCTGGTTATATACATTATCCATTCCAAGAGACGATTGGGATTATATAAAAGTAACTCCTCCCGAGTTATAATCCCCATCACTATCTAGTACAGGTGGCCACGGTTCGGAATCACCGGTTCCGGTTCGTGACCTATCATGAACCGGAACCAGAACCTTGAAAGCGGTTCCGGTTCATAAACCGGCGGTTCAGGCCGGTTCAAGGGTCGATTTCGGTTCCGGTTTGAACCGGACGGAACCGCCGATTCAAATTGATTTTCAAATAAAATTTTAAGAAATAAAAAAAATTTAAATAATGAATTATGGAATAAAAAAGATAAAATTATGAAATAATAAATTTTCAAATACAAATTGTAATCAAATTTAGGGATCGGGAAAAAAAAGGGGAGAGAGGAAAGGGCTTGAACTTAATGAATTATCATTAAGCGCCTACAAATCTTCTTTGGGATAGAAGAATCAAAGTCCATGTAGTTCTTTTACCTTTGGTAACCCCATACTTACCTCATCGTCAATCGTCGCTACCCGTAGCGGTGGTATCTTCGTCATTGAAGAATTCGGATTCATTGTTGCGATCCATTTCTTGTTGTCAATATGCCGCCTTTGTCCAATCATCGACATAAGCTTGAGTCTCAACCATATCCGGAGATAATCTCGAACGTCAGTTATCCAAAATATTAACTCCAGTACTAAATGCTTGTTCAACCGCAACTGTTGAGCAAGGGGTTGCTAAAATTTCTTTTGCAATGTGAGTTAGTACTGAAAATTGAGTTGAATGACTATTCCACCACTTTAGAATTTGGAAATCTATGTCTCCTGATTGAGGAAACTCAAATACAGTAGTTAAATAAATTTCTATTTCGGAAAAATTTTCCATTATTCCCTTTTGTCTTTTTTACCTATTTATTAAATTTCTAGACTCTCTACCTAGGTACTTGCCTTGCATGTCACTAGCTTGGGAAGAAATTTAACTATCAACTATATTATATCTATTACAAAAATCATTATACAATTCTACTATTATATTTTTAACTTCTTTTTCTATATTTCTAATATTCACGATTTCAGTCAAATGCAAACACTCATAGTATGAATTCAAATCATCAAGTAAGCCATCTATTTTTTGTACGTGGATCCAAAACACAAGCAATCAAATAGATAATAGGAATTTTGGTATAATATTACATCCATTTCGTTGGCATTGCTATAATAGTTAAACCTAATTTATTATCGTCTTCATTTTCTTCAAAAATACCAGCAATATTTACACACTCTGTTAAAAATAAATGTGTAGTAGGATAATAAATACCAGATAAAGTATAAGTTGCATTATTAAAAACTTTTAACAAATCTAAAATTCTTTTGCAAATATCCCACTCTTGTGGGTATAAATTATTTTGAGAAACATGATTCGCAAAAAATGTACATAATAAATCTTTATATGAAAAAGATTGATTAAGCAACTCGTATGTAGAATTCCAACAATTTGGAACATCTCTTGAAAATTTTTTTAGTTTTCTTCCATTTTGTTTATAAAATCTACTCCATTCTCTCATAACTTGGGGATCTTTCCATAAATATTGAATTGCTATTTTTATTAGACGGAGAGAAATTTCAAGAGTTCGTAAACCATCTTGTATGCATAAATTTAAAACATGACAAGCACATCTAATGTGAAAAAATTTTTCACCAAAAGCAGGTTTACAAATCATTTCCAACTCGCGAATAGAAGCAGTATTTGATGAGGCATTATCAAAACCAATTAAAAAAATTTTATTAACCAATAAATATTCTTCTAAAACTTGCTTAATTATTCTATAAATATTATGTGCCGTATGCGTTTCATCAAAAACTCGAAATGCAATAATTCTTTTTTTAATGTTCCAATCATCGTCTATCCAATGACATGTAATACCCATATAATAATGAGTTTGCCAAGGATCACTCCAAATGTCGCTACCTATATGCACACGTCCATTGAAAATGCAAAAAAAAATTCTCAAATCATCTTTTTCTTTTTTTATAAAGTTTAAACATTTGGCGTTTAAGTGTATTTCTCGAAACGGGTTTTGCTTGTGGAGTACATGCATTTTGTACAAAAGTATTAAAGTCAAAATTTTCACCAAAATTAAACGATAAATGTTCAACGGTAGCAAATTTAGATAATTCTTGCTCATAATTATTTCTATCGTAATGAAAGAAATTAAAAGTGTTAGAATCGACAAACTTGGGTTGTTGTCTCATGTTGATCCTGAATTCCGTTGGATGTTTTGACGCCAAATGTCGTCGATATGTTCCATAGCCACTTCCACTTGTAAATCTATATACTTTTTTGCAATGATTACATATGAGATTGTAGTCGTTACCTTCTAAAGGTTGCTTGGTGAAGTGTTGCCATATGATGGATGCACCCCCTCGACTAATTTCTTTTGTTGTTGACGCTTCTTCGGTATTGGTAGTTGGATATAGACTTTCTTACGTCGGGATGTGTTCGACATTAGGAATAACGTTGATATCATCCTCGTCATCACATCCCCAATGTGCATACTCACGAGAATCATGAGAATAATTGGATTCTTCGGGAATCATCTGGCTCTTTCCTCTTTTACTAGCTATTTTTTTAGAGAATTAAACGGAAGAAAACTAGCTAAATTGAGCGAATTTGAGCGAACTTGAGAGAACTTGAGAAATGAGAGAAATAAGAGAATTTGAGAGAAATTGTGAGGAAAAATGAAAGGTGAAGATGTGTATTTATAATGGCTATGATTATTTTAAAAATTTAAAAAATTATTTAATAATTATTAAAAAAATGGCTATATAGCCGTTCTGCTGAACGACTATATAGCCATTGGTCAACCAAACGGCCATAACATAGCTGTTTGGGCCCACGGGTTGGGCCTGGGCTGGTTCGGAACCGGTGGTTTCGAACCGTACGGAACCGCCGGTTTGCAAAATTAATAACCCAAAACAGACTCGTGTGGGCCGGTTTCGGTTCGCAATGAACTGGCCCGTTGACCGGGCCGGTTTCGAGTTTGACCCGGGCCGGTTCCTGCCCGAAACCGGCCCTTGGCCACCTCTATTATCTAGCACTACTACCATAGTGTATCTGCTACTCTTCATTGCCATCCTCACTAGCTCGTTAATCTAAAAATAATTTAACCAATGAGGGTGAGCTAAAAGCTCTGCAAGTATAATCTCTAACACAACGACAAATGATTAGTCAATCTCCAGCTAGCAAGCCCCATATCAACCATAACAGGCAAGTATAACCCAATGAATAGATGATAACCCAAATCAGTCAAGCATTAAAGATGACACGCAGAGCATCAAGACCATCGACGTGGCAGCACAAGTCACCGCTGACCTTATCACACCAACCCAAGAACAATCCATCGCCTGTCCCAGTCTCACTCAATCGACCGCAAAATTCCTCTTACCCAACGCCGAAGTACCTCATCTTGTTAATATTCAAGACATGCAAGCCATTCTAAGCCTCATTGCGCACTAACGCCAACAATACCGAACCTTATTTCTCTCTACCAAGCTGAGTCCAACGGTCAAATCAAGGATCCGTTCATCAATTTCACTAATCCAACCCTCAAGGACAACAATCAAATCATTTTGAGCAACATGCACAACATTCTAATGCACTATGTGCCCAAAGCCGAACCCTTACTCGGCTATCACATTTCACCGTCCAATTTCAACGATCCATCTATCGATTCCATAAACCCATCACTCACATATGCCAAACAAACCAACAAAAGCCACATGCAAAGCGATTTGGTGACATGCAAGCTGAAACTAACGGATCAAAAGGCGATGAGTTAGTAATTCTACTCGCCTCAAAACCTTGCACAGAAATGATCACGAGACCACTGTCGCGACCTAAAATTCATTTTTAGGTTAATGGATTACCAGATTAATTAATTAAATCAACTAACCTAGTTCGAGCTCTCCCAAGCTCTACCAAATCGCGACTTAGGTTTCTTATTTAAACGATTTTAAAATTTGGAGTTGTCACTAATCGTTATTGGTAGGTCGATTAGAAATCTAAATAAATTAGCGGGAGAACTAATTTATTTCTGCAAACCAGAGATTATGAATTCGGGGACTTGGTTACGTTAGATTGCTCCAACGCCCTTTCGGTACCAATTTCATGAAAACTCATTTGAGAAGGTAAGGTTTGGATCAAACTGACCAGAAGGGGTAAAATGGTCATTTTTCGAGGATCGGGAAATGAAAACAGGTTAAACCAGTTGAATGTGGTCATTTCTTATTTTCCACAATTTTTGAGAATTTTTCAGAATTTTTCAAGACAATTTGCCCATAAGGGGCAAAATCATCATTTTGAAAATATCGAGAAGGCAAATCATCCAAAAATAGGATTGTCTAGTCGAAATAGCTCATTTCCTAAAATTTGGGGTTTTTCTGAATTTTCTAAATTTTTCAAGATAATTTACCCACAGGGGCAAAATCGTCATTTTGAAAATATCAGTAAGGAAATTCAACAAAAATAGGATTGATCAGTCGAAATGACCCGTTTCCTAATTTCTGAGATTTTTCTGAATTTTTCGAGATAATTTACCCATAAGGGGCAAAATCGTCATTTCGAAAAGATCGGGGTGGAAATTCACCAAAAATATGATTGGTCAGTCGAAATGATCCGTTTTCTAATTTATGAGATTTTTCTGAATTTTTCAGAATTTACCGAGACAATTTACCCATAAGGGGCAAAATCATCATTTTGGAAAGATTGGGATGGAAATCCGCCAAAAATAGGATTGGTCAGTCGAAATGACCCGTTTCCTAATTTCTGAGACTTTTCTAAAATTTTCAGAATTTTTCGAGACAATTTACCCATTAGGGGAAAAATCGTCATTTTGGAAAGATCGGGATGGAAATCCACCAAAAATAGGATTGGTCAGTCGAAATGACCCGTTTCCTAATTTCTGGGATTTTTCTGAATTTTTCAGAATTTTTCGAGACAATTTACCCATAAGGGGCAAAATCGTCATTTTGAAAAGATCGGATGGAAATTCACCAAAAATAGGATTGGTCAGTCGAAATGACCCGTTTCCTAATTTCTGAGATTTTTCAGAATTTTTCGAGACAATTTACCCATAAGGGGCAAAATCGTCATTTTGGAAAGATTGGGATGAAAATTCACCAAAAATAGGATTGGTCAGTCGAAATGACCCGTTTCCTAATTTCTGAGATTTTTCTGAATTTTTCTGAATTTTTCGAGATAATTTGCCCATAAGGGGCAAAATCGTCATTTTGGAAAGATTGGGTGGAAATTCACCAAAAATAGGATTGGTCAGTCGAAATGACCCGTTTCCTAATTTCTGGGATTTTTCTGAATTTTTCTGAATTTTCCTGAATTTTTTTTTTATGATTTTTACGAATTTTTCATTTTTCATGATTTTTATTTTATATTTTTATGTTTTTTTATGTTTTTTTTAATTGCATAAATAGAGTTCATATGTACATCGTAGGATACATATAGATATGTATAAAAGCACCATCGTGCTTACACCCTATGATATCTATCGGTTTCAGTCATGCGGATTAACTTCTAAAGTCACCTCAATGACCTCATGTTTAAGGAACATTAATAAAACTAGAGGAGCCGAATAACTTGCTGCGGTGTAACTAATTACAGAATATGTCAACCAAAACCACCGCAATTGTCCAAACGAAAGGATATGTATCTGCAGAACATTCTATTCTAATTTTATCCTCCTATACATAGCATCAAGGAGAGTGCTCCAACAGCTCAAGCCATTTGCAGTCAAGAAAAGAGTAATTAACTTACCCTCTTATTTACAACGTATCTCAACTCCTACTCTTTCCACTACCTTAATGAATGCATGCATGATCTCGCAACAATGAGTTCAAATTTCAGAGTAGATCCGAGAGTGAAGCACCTGCTAGGCGATGAACACAGGTTTCGCATACTTTACATGTTGAGCGTGACATACTCAGCCTAAAGACCATTCTAAGCTGTTCTGGTTATTGATCATGTATATGGCAATTAAAGTAACAAAAGCACCACCCAGTTGTAACAGCGAGAAGGTTTCATGGAGAAATATGTACCCGAAAATTGAAGCGGGCAAGGAGTAAGAAATGTGAGCGAGCTCAGTTTCGTCAAGCTTCCGTTTGTAGCATTGTAGTAGAAGGCGCCATGGCTGATGGCACGCAAGAGGCACGCCCAAGTTCATCGCTTGCTCATGATCTTGAGAATCTTGTTTTTCTGGATCATTTCTTTGAAAATGTTGAGTGGAAGATCCTCCGAATCGACGATACCCTGAAGGTATCTTGCAACTTTTTGCTGTATAGTTTGAATTGAAGATAACATAGACTGGTAGTGGGACTTCGGGGCAATGGTTGCAAAGATTCTGATCTCCATTCTTGTCCTTCTCCTCGGTTCTTTTACGAAAATTTTCCTGGTGTCTGTCTCATAGTGAGTCAGAAGATGCAAAGGCCGAAGGAATGGAACCAAGTCGGATCCTGACAGTAGATCTTGAGTTCCTAAATAAAGTAGCAATAAAAATCCCAGCTACCCAATGCTCCAATGCACCGTAAGTCAAGTGGAAAGCGTCAAGATGGTGGTGAAGATTTTCCTGATTTTCATGTCGACAATAATTCTGAATTGCTATTTAGCCCAACTCTCAAACTTTTTTAATGCAACCAGCAACACTTGCAAGGAGGATCCACCAAACCGAAATGGGCATCACTCATCTTCAGTGCCTCGGGACAGGGTTGGTTCTGTCCATCGCCCTCGTGGCGGTGGCTGATTTGATTGAAGTCAAGAGAATGAAAGTCCCTCTGGTCTTCTTACTGCTCCCATTGCTGTTGCCGTCGTTGTCGGTGGCGGTGCCGTTGCCGTGATACTCCTTCTTGATCGCTTTCCTATTCACCTTCACGTAGAACATCTCCGTCACTCGCTGTAGCATCTTCGACCTCGGACCAAACTCCACAGAAGATCCCAATTAACCACCGCAAGAACCAGCAGAGGACAAACAAAGAGATTGGAATCGACCAAACTCAGGAACCCCCGCGGGATGAACAGAGAGATTCGTGTTCTTCAGGGAGGCCCTCCACGTATTGTCAACGCTTCCTCATGTCCATGGAGATCAACAAAGGCTTGGTGGGTAATTGGCCGAATTGTGCACTATGTAATTGTGCAGGGAGTACACAATGATCTTCAGTTTGGTGACCATCCGCGAGAGACCGGATTGCCAAACTTGGAATCATATCTTTTAGTTGGGAATTACGGACAGATTCACGATGGAACTTTCGACCCCAGGGACTGTTTCGTCTAGGCGCCTTGAAAGAGAACTGAATTGTCCCCCAATCCCGTGCTCTTGGTCAACTAAAGAACCTACATGATGATTCCTGTCGACCAAGCCCAAAAGAAACAAAGTCCACCGATGGACTTCACTTGTTTAGATGGCATGCTCCTTCTATTACGCACCACTGGTGATGTCTCGGATTTGTAGTCAACCAGTTTTAGGCTTTCCACGTGTGAGAGCGAGGCGAAAAGAAAAAGGGTCATCCATGTAAGCTCCCGTGTGGCATGCACAATCTTGATGGGAACCTCTTGGACTTTTATTGCTTTAATCTTGCATCCCCCACTGGAATTTTTGTCCTCTTCTCTTGAGGTATGGCCAGCTGTGAATTCGCTCAAAAGACGACTCCATTTGACTTGATATTGCTGCGAACAAGCTTCCCATTGTTCCGCAAGTTTCAAACCGTCCAGCTGAGTCAAGCTGAATATTGAACCGAGGATACTCCCATTGAACCCATCGTGGGACAAGTTAATAATTGTCAAGTTTTTCCACGTTTTGGCCTGGTCATTGATGGCCACCATGAAAATCCTCCTCACCACCCTCAACTGAGGGATCGTTGTTCTCCCTTTTTTTTTAGACCTCGTCGGACATCCCCCCTGTGGCCTTGAAAGAACTGAAGTCGTGTTCTCCAACGAGAAGTTTGCATGCTTCCTGGTTCTACGACGCTCCGCCAAAATCCCCGTAATAATAGTATCACCCCAGTTGGATGCCTCAACGCCAGTATGTTATTGCTGCAGCAGCTTCCTGAGGCATGACAGGTGTTGTGGCAAGTATCGATCATGTGGCCAGGGGACATATGTACGTCCTCTTGGTGATCACACCGAAAGTGCTCGGCATATGGGGCAAGCAACTCCGGATCTTCGCTAGCTTGACATCTCCTCGGTTTGGGTTAAACAACAGATGGATGTTGGCAATAAGCAGAAGCTGATTTTTGGTCGAGTAGACTCGCGGGTGACTGTGCAGGCGGGTCAGATACAACTCTTTGCTTCATCGTTCATCTTTCCATTCCTTCTCAAAATACTTGCTGAAAACTGCAACCATAATATGCACATTGTTCTCTCGTGAGTTGTAAGTCATTGCATTTGAGAAAGTTAGTCGTACATCAGCCACAAGCCCGAGAGTGCTGGCATATCCTCCAGAAAACAACTTTGTTTTCACAGTCCCTAGATCCATAGGGTGCTTAATCACACTAAAGTACTCTGGAATGTTCAACTTCACAATATCCGCTAGAGTATTTGAAGACCCAGCCATGTTGGTGTGACATCAAACGATTCAACAATATTTCACATTGCCTTAATAACACAGCATTTGATGCATTTGCAGAAGTAGCAGCTTTTATTGATTCAGAACGCCCGAATGCACCTCTATTACTTTGGGATCCATCGCGAGCTGAACGAACTGCTTCTTTCCATTTCGAGCGGACAATTCTGAAGACCTTGGAAAGCCATCCACTGAAGGCTTTCTCTGGCCATCACTCCGACTCCGTACAGCACGAGATGGAGATGATGCAATCAAATCAGAACTCATGGATGCAAGTTTCCTCTGAAGCTTCTCAACTTGCTCAAGTTCCTCTTTCAACCTCAGCTTAAGGTCTCTCCTTTCGAGCCTTGACATCTTAGCCAGAGACAACACCTGTTGGGACCCTGAAATTATTGCTTCCATCTACATTCATGTTAATGCATTTCTTCTTTTCCCTTTTTTTTTAGCAGATGAATCATCAGAAGCTGTCGTTTTAGTGTCAAACCGTCCCGAACTCCCTAAGCCCTCTGATTCAATAGTCTCAACAGCATGCCGATAATTTGGTACAAAACCACTTGAAGGTCCTTTTGATGAGAAATTTCGAGGCTTTCCCATTGATTGTTAGCAAGAACACCTTATTGACTTTCGGTGTCCACTAAACTCTATGGGAAAAGCTGGAGGTATAAAATTAACACCCAGTAATTGCACATGTCAACCACAAGAGCACCTTGTTTTCCGAATGTATCAGTTCTAACATCAATCCATTAAAAACCTGAATGGTTAATTAACCTGCGCCCTGATGCCTCTTTACCTTCGCCCCCAAACACAAGCCGTTCTTCCTTTCCTATCAGCAAGAGCTCATAGGATAAGCTAGTTCGACTCAAGAGATGAATCCACTCTAGCAGAACTTTTCCAGCTCGTCGTTGCTTCTCAACTCGGTAACCACAATGGATCATGCGACAAATCACCACCTCAGAGATGAATCTCAAGCAAGCTCCGCGAATAGAAAATCCCAAAAGCCTGATCAGCCGTTCAAAAGCCACCACTCGAAAAATCCAAGAAATAACCAAAATGCTGAGTGCGTGAATCAAGAACCCTAAAGGAAGACCCGAAAGAGATCCAAAACTGATTTAAAAAAAAGAACCTGGAATCACGATCTCTGAACCACTTCGATTGCGCGCCAAAAGAGAAAAAAAACTAGCCTTTCCCTTCGCTTATTTCCTCGGCAGAGAGGGATTACTCGCAATCCCTGAAAGCTCCATCCCATCATTGATTTCGGAATGAGCAGGGACTTCAGGTCCCTGATAGATTTCGAAGGAAGTCGGGCCAGACGTAGAAGACTCAAAGCTCGGACTCTGTTTTGGTATAAATTCCAAGAAGTGAGAGAACTCCAATACTTATCCACCGCAAGTGGCGAAACACCCTCATGGATCGGCGCAGCCACTGTGACAGCCCGCGCCACCTCTCCCTTGGCGGTGCTAACGCAATCGTCTCCGGCGACCACCGCATCCCCATCCGCACATTTCGCTGGATCAGTCACCACTGCCGGTGAGCACAACTGCTTCGAATTATTCGCCGTCGACATCGGTTTGTCCGACCCACCGCCGCTATCTTCCTCTTGACGTTTTGGCGACAGAGACTTATCTTCTGAAGAAGAAGATCGCTTCTCATTATTGCCTGAGAGATATCCACTGCGTCTCATTGACACCAGGACTCTCTGTTTCTTCTTTCTCTTCATTTTTCGGGCGTTCTTGCTCTGGTTTGTGTTGGGTTTCTCCTTCTCCTTCTGGTCTGTGTTGCAAGGAGAACAGATGACCTGTTTCCCGTCGTGCCACACCAGCTCAGCTAGGTTGCACATGTCAATCTCCTCACTAAACTTTCTGCCCATTCTCCTCAGCACCCCCAACTCAGAGTCTCAAGGTATCTTTTCTGAGCATGAACCTCTGCTAGGTTGCACATGTCAATCTCCTCATCCAGAATGGTTTCCCTCTCTTGACTTGCCCGATTCGTGGATCTACCACCATCGTAGTGTAATACACCAGAAGGATTCTTCCCTCGGATCCCTTCCAACTAAGTGCCTCTATTAAAAATATCCAGCCCCACATCATGGACCATATTGGGTTTTACGTCAAGATCAAATCCATCATCATGGCTCCACGCACACTTCTTCATCATTTTTTCTTTCGGTGCTCCACCCAACCCACTCGTCTATCATTTTTTAGTTGGATCCCCTTCTTCGGATGCCGAAGTTGCTGAGAAAAATCCAAAGTTCCCGTAAAGCCTCTTGTCTACTAGTTTTATCATCGAAAGAGAAAAGCCCTGTGCCACCATCAAAGCATCAGATACCCCTCTTTTCTCATGCTCTTTTGCTTTCATCATTGCCTTCCACGCGTACCTCTTTTCTTTTTGAAAGCCTCATCCCCACCAAAGGTTAGACCAACTCCTTTTGCCACGACACATTCCCTTTCAGATGGATTTTTGTCTCCATGTAGATAGAGCAAGCCATCCATCCATTCTCCGCTTTTTTTTTTTTTTGTGAGCATGAACTTGCTTGCCACCTGCAACAAACTCAAATGCTGGGCCAGCACTGGAAATCATGTATTTGTCAAGAAGAAAGTCATCATTTATCTTCTGGCTAAGCAAGTGCAGAGACACTTCACTTCTCCCACATTTTACGTGTCCACTTATGATGGCAGCCCAAGTAACATCAGTCTTATTCAAAAATTGATCTTGCTCCATGAATTTCACTATTATTTGCAAAACGTTGGCAAGAAACGCATCGTATTGCAATCCCCAGACGACGATTTGGCCGTGGAGCTTCTTGGTGATGAACGGAGTTGCTAGAGTCGGAGGCGGGCAACTACAAGAGCTTGGCGAATTTGCGCCTTTGACCCGCGAACGGGGAAGCGGCCGAAATGGGGTCTCTGACGGGAAGGTGGAGAAAGTGAAGGGCCGTCTCATGAGTTCAGAAATCCAGCGACCTTGTCCTACTAGGATTGCTCGAACAACCGTAGTAGTTCGTCATCATGGGTGCTGCATCTCCAAGTGTCGTCATTCCGATAACGATCCTAAAGTGGAGGGGGCGCTAACCAGTGTGAAAATCCCAGTATCTCTCTCTTTTTTTTTCTTTGAAATTTAACGTCTTTTGTGAAAATTAAAGCCTCGAGTGATTCACATGATGTGAGGGTGTTTGTGCAAGCAAATGCGCCAGGATTTTGCAAAAAGCTTCAATGCTTCCTTATCATACGAGTTCTGCATGTACCCAAAAATCATCATGGTCCAAGAAATTGCACTTCGAACTTCCATATGGTCGAACAACCTCCGAGCTGTTCGTGCCATGCTAGATTTCGTATAACAATCGATCAGCGCGTTAACCACCGAAATGTCGAAATAGGCTTTTGAAAGATTCAGAATATTAGAGGACAATGTCATGACTCCAGAAATTCAAAAATCGAAAATCACAAAGCTAAAATAAATTTTTTAAAATTTTTACAAGTAATCTAAAAATGGGATTAACAAAGTAACACCCGATTCAAAATTAATTTTTTTGCAGATTTTCTTCAGCCAAAATAAAGAGAAAATTAAAAGAAAAACACCCAATTTTATTTATTTTTTTTACATTTTATTTATTTATTATTTTTTTTTTACATTTTTGTGGCCTCAAATGCTAATTTTTATTAAATATTTTTCTAATTTCTAAAAAATATTAAAAAATGTAAAAAATATGAAAAATTATTTTTTTGTTTGAAAATGGTTCTCTAGGCTTGGCCAAGGTCCCCAAAGTTGATTTTTTAATTTTATAAATTTTTATGGATTTTCTATTAATTTTCAAAAATAATAATAAATAAAAAAAAATACCGAAAATTTGAAAGATGATTAAAAATCAGGTATCAACAACCACCACATGAGAGCCTCCTCTTTCCATATGAACGACGAGCGTGAGCCGAAGGAAGAGTGAGAGAGTTGGTTGTGTAAGAGGAGAAATTAGAGATTTTCTTGTGGGAGGTTGCAAATGAGGGAGCAGGGAGAAAATAAGATTTATATAGTGGGGTGGGGGTTTAGTGCATGTGCGCTGCTTGTCCACCATGCATGCTTCCATGTGTAATTCGGCCCGCCAAGTGTAATTTCACTAGTGGTACTATTTTCTACATAATTAACTCTACAAGATAGAAACTAAATACAAGGCGCCCTTAAAGTCTCCGCACTATCAATTAAAATCTTTAAAATATGACTCCGCTTATTAAATTAGTCCAACAAATTTCAAGTCGTTACAAACATTTTTTGCAAAAAAAATGGGTCTTAAATAAAACATGTCATCAGACTTTATGTGACTTCATTTTGAGTGTACATTATTTCGGTAGATTGATTCAAATAGACTTTTTGAAGCTCATATGATCAGTCATTTGTGTAACATCGTCTTTGAATTCTGTTAGACTACATAATCTGATGAAGTCAACATACATGCCTCTTTCTTGTGCAAACCTTCACCTTTCTCTCGTATCATATCTATTAAACAATTCATTAAACATACCCTCAACTCATCAAGGAGTATGTTTAGTCCTTCAAATTTGATCAACATCCCATACTGTCCACCAAGTAAGAACAATTTGTCACTCTATAGATCCCTCAAGAGTTCCCTCTATAGTGGGCTTAACAGGGATACACTCATCTCCATTTTGGAGCCATCCATTTTGTTCTCTCCTTCCATGGATGAAAATGGTTACCAATGGTAGCCATAATAGCTCTTCTAGATACTCACTTTGTTGATTACCAACATGCTTGTATTGGAAACATTCAAACTACTCTGAATATAGGCACTGTTTTCGTCACTCTCTTCCCAATTTCAACATGGCCCTTGCTAATCCCAAACTCCTTTTAGCCCTTAAGATTCAGCTATAGATCATTGGAGCTACTCAAACTCCTGGATCTATAGTCACTATCTTGCACTATCAAATGATCTACAGAGTCTGGAATCAGGCCATCGATCTTAATCTTCCTATTTTGGAAGATGCCCTATTCATCTCTATTGATCATGACTAGACTTCATTTGTTCATATACCAAGACAAATCCCCAGAGACCAGCTTGTCAAACTTCTTCCTGATAGGTGGGTAACCAACTACGAAAAACTCCATCAAAAAGAAGGATGGTACTATTACCATCAAGCTTACAAAGGAAAAGGAAGAATCTTCTTCCATTTTCCCTACTTCGCCTACTATGTTTTGTTTCATTCCATGTCCAATTGATCCTGTTAGTATGAAATGTCTTGATTCTAAAGAGTTCGTTGCGTCTTTTGATTCATATGGCAGACTGATTTACTATTACAAGGATCCCACAGGACATAACTTCTGGGATATTGACTATACTTGCCCATCATGTTCCTGAAGTTTTGAAGAAAAAGATGACAGACCCTTTTCTAAAGGAAGAAGAAGAAGGATCAATATGCCAGAGGTATATTAAAGGTGACCCTATAGTTCGACCACTTGGAGAAGATGGTGAAAGATATCAGTTCATGGTAGAATATGAAACTCCTAAACCTCTTCATATTACTCCACCGCCACCTCCTTGTTTAGATAAGCTGAAACCCTTTACCACATTCACCTTTCCTTTTTTATAAACCTATTCATAAATTGGTGAAGAAGCATTTTTATCCCATTGAACTTTTCAAGCCATACACATGTACTCCCAAGCCAAATCCACCCCTAGAGCTACTTAGTATCTATATGTTCTTGAAGACTTTCCACCACTCTAGACACCAAACTGAATCCAGTGGTAGCATTAAGTTCCCTCCATTGAGAAAATTCTCTGATCCATAGCAAAGGTATTATCATTCACCTAAGACACCTACTTCTAATGATATGGGGGCTCATGGATGATGCAGAGGACCTACTCCTTCTAAGACTATCTTGAATTGGCAAATAGAAAATGGCCTTGCTCAAAATATGGTTCTAAATACAGTTGCTAGCCATCTTGAACGAGTAGGTAAGATAATTGTTGTGTCCAAAAGGATATTAGAAGATTTTCATAAAGGACTTCATCTGCTAGAACCAAGTAGATTTCTAGAGGGGGAGGGGATTTCCTATGTTCCAGAATGCCATGTTTAGTCCTTTTTATTTATTTTTATTTTTATTTTTTTTTATATACATATCTTTGCTTTTATTTTAGTATATTTTATGCTTTTCGCTTTGGGTTCATTGACCGCTGACCCCAACGAGTTTGAGTTAAAGGTGATATTGATATTGATGTTGACTCTCATCCAATATTCAATTTGGTCAATGAGCTTTGATTATGGCCAATCTGGTCCTTGTTCTCTTTCAATGATGTCAATTTTGTCTTTGAAATCAATTTAATCTCTCAATCCTTAGATGGCCACCAACGAGAGATGTTGCCCTCGTCAAGACCAGATGGAGGTTAATTGACCCTCACGTAGAGGTGGCCACAGTTCAGAATCGGGCCGGTTCGGTTCGTGACCTATCATGAATCAGAATCGGAACCTTTAAGGCAATTTCGGTTCCGGTTCATGAACCGACAGTTCGAGCCAGTTTAAGGATCGGTTCTGGTTCAAATCTATTTTCAAATAAAATTTTACGAAATAAAAAAAATTTTAAATAATGAATTATGAAATAAAAAATATAAAATTATGAAATAATAAATTTTTAAATATAAATTATAATCAAATTTGGGGATTGAGGAAAAAAATGGGAGAGAGGAAAGGGCTTGAACTTAATGAATTATCATTAAACTTCTACATATCTTTTTGGGGATAGAAAAATCAAAGCACATATAGTTTTTTTACATTTGATAACCCCATACTTACCTCATCGTCAATTGTCACTACCCGTGGCGGTGGTATCTTCATCATTAAAGAATTCAGATTCGTTGTTGCGATCCATTTCTTATTGTCGATATGCAGCCTTTGTCCAATCATCGACACAAGCTTGAGCCTCAACCGAATTCGGAGATAATCTTAAACATCGGTCATCCAAAATATTAACTCTAGCACTAAATGCTTGTTCAACCGTAACTATTGAGTAAAGGGTTGCTAAAATCTCTTTTGCAATATGAGCTAGTACTGAAAATTGAGTTGAATGACTATTCCACCACTGTAGAATTTGGAAATCCATGCCTTCTAATTGAGGAAACTCAAATACAGTACATCAACATCAACATCAACATCAACATCAACATCAACATCAATATCAACATCACCTTTATCCCAAACCAGTTGGGGTCGGCGGTCGATGAACCCAAAGCGAAAAGCTTAAAATATACTATAATAAAAGCAAAAAAAAATGGGCATCCCAAAAATAAACAAACAAACAAATAAATAAATAAATAAATAAATAAAGACTAAACAGGGGCACTCTGGAGCATAAGAAATCTCCCCTCTACAATGCGGATAGCTTTCCTCCACTCTGTTCTAAGACAGACCGTACACCAATCTATTTTTCACTCCATTAAATCTTGTTTTACCACCTTCACCCAAGTAAGTTTCGGCCGACCTCATCCTTTCTTCATATCGTGTTCTCGGTAACACACTTCTATTCTTATCGGAGCATTTAGGGGTCTACGGAAAATATGTCAAAACCATCTTAATCTATATTCTCTCATCTTCTCTGCCATCAGTGCTATTCCAACTCTTCATCGAATATCGTCATTTCTTATCTTACCCATTTTTATATGACCACGCATCCATCTTAACATCTTCATTTTCGCTACCCTAATTTTATGCTCATGTTGCTTCTGTACTGGCTAACATTCAGCTTCGTATAGCATTGTAGGTCTTATTGCTGTTCTATAAAATTTTCCCTTTAACCAAAGAGGGATTTTGTGATCACACAAAAGTCCTGATGCACTGTGCCATTTCATCCAACCTACTTTGATTCTATGGCTAACATCCTCATCAATCTCTCCCCTTTTTTTTTTGCAGAATTGATCCCAAATATCTGAAAGCATCTTTCTTAGGTACCTCCTCTCCAAGCATATCCACGGATTCTTGATCATCTCCTCTTGTCATGACGAACTCACACTTCATATATTCCGTCTTACTCCGACTTAACGTAAATCCTTTGGACTCTAACTTGTTTCTCCATACCTCTAATTTAGCACTGACCCTAGCCTTGGTCTCATCAATAAGCACAATATCATCTACAAACCACATACACCATGGTACCTCATCCTGGATATCTTTTGTTAGCTCATCCATAATTAGTGCAAAAAGATAAGAACTTAAAGCCGAACCTTAATGTAACCCTACCGTGATTGGAAAATAGCTTGATGTGCCATTACAGGCCTTCACACTTGTAGTAATACCATCATACATATCCTTGATTGCTGTCGCGACCCTAAAAATTTTTCAATCGATGGAGAAATTCCCAGGTTAATGGATTATTAGGTTAATTAGATGGAATAACCTAATAGAGACCCTCCCAATTCCTACCGAATCGCAACTTTGATTTTTATTCAAATGATTTTAGAATTTGGAGTCGCCACTAATTATTTTTGGTAGGTTGATTAGAAACCTAAGTAAATTAGCGGGAGAACTAAATTACTTCTACGAACTAGAGATTATGAGTTCGGGGACTTGGTTACACTAGTTAATAAAAACTAATGCCCTTTCGGAACCTTAACTTCATGGATATCCTAATTTGGCAACTCAGGCTTGATTTATTCCTAAGGTTCTAGTGGAGTGTTCTCTTTTTGTATTTTCACTTTTTAAATGGAATGCATGTGAATGACATTTTTTTGAGTATTTTCAATGCATTAAAATTCCTTGAAGCCGAAAGAGGGAGTGAGCTAACGACTTTTGTGCTATGCTGCGACCTCTAGCAGGTGGCTCGGCCTACTCATTCTGAGATCTGATGATTCAAAAATTAAATTGCAGGAAGTAAATGACAGTAAATAAAGACCTCCAATGGATGGTCCAGCCTTAACTTGGCTCTCTCCTTTGGGGTTTAATGGTGCAAGAATTAAATTATAGAAAATTAAATGACGGTAAGTAAAGACCTCCAATGGATGGCCTAGCATTGGCTTGGCTCTCTCCTTTGGGGTTTAATGGTGCAGGAATTAAATTACAGGAATTTAAATGACAGTAAGTAAAAACCGCCACTGGATGGCCTAGCATTAGCTTGGCTCCCTCCTTTGGGGTTTAATGGTGCAGGAATTAAATTACAGGAATTTAAATGACAGTAAGTAAAGACCTCCAATGGCCTAGCATTAGCTTGGCTCCCTCCTTTGGGGTTTAATAGTGCGGGAATTAAATTACAGGAAGTAAATAACAGAAAATAAATTACCACCAGTGAGTGGCTCGGCCTTGGTTCGGCCCGCTTTCTCTGGGATTTAATGGTACATGAATTAAATTGCGGGAAGTAAATAACAAAAAATAAAAGACCACCAGTGAGTGGCTCGGCCTTGGCTCGGCCCGCCTTCTCTGGGATTTAATGGTACATGAATTAAATTGCGGGAAAATTAAATTGCGATAAATAAAAGACCTCCAACAAAGGGATCGGCCTTGACTCGGCCTACCCATTTTGGGGTTTTATGGTATATAAATTAAATTGCAGGAAATTAAATTACAGAATAAAGGACCACCAGTGGGTGGGTCGGCCTTTCCATTCTGGGGTTTGATGGTGCAAGAATTAAATTGCAGAAAATTATAGTACGAATGCGACATGTGGATATGAAGACATATGAGTACGATATGACATAATCGAGATTTAGATCAATCCATTTGAGTAACGAAATTCTTGAAGATTTTAATGGCTAGGATTATTACCTGACTTGACGGATTTAATGGCTGAATTCGGACCTCATATCGCCTTGTGGATTAAGATTGCGGCTCAAACGACAGGGATGAACTCTTGATTTATGTTGATCGATGAAGGAATTTGTGATGTGTTGACACCTAATTTTTAATCATTTTTCTCTTTCAAAATTAATAGAAAATCCATAAAAATTCATAAAATTGAAAAATCAACTTTGTAAACCTTGGCCAAGCCTAGGGAACCAACTTTGACAAAAAAAAAATGATTTTCATACTTTCAGTATTTTTCGGTATTTTTATTTTCAAAAATTAATAAAAAATCCATAAAAATTCATAAAATTGAAAAATCAACTTTGGGGACCTTGACCAAGCCTAGGAAATCAAATTTGAACAAAAAGATAATTTTTCGTATTTATTTATTTATTTATTTATTTTTATTTTATTTTTTTAATATTTGTCGAAAAATACAAAAATATTTGAAAATTTGGAATAAATAGCAGATTGAGGCCGTTGAGTTACAGAGGGACAGAAATTTTTGTGTTGGCCTTTTCACTAATCAGCAGGGCAAGCTATGAAAATGTACTGAAGAAGTGGATGCCCAAGCTTTGTCGGTTTGCGCTTAATGTTCCCGTCATTCTCGTGGGAACCAAGTTAGATCTTCGTGAGGACGGGGGTATTCATTTGATCACTAGGGATCTAATTTCATAACCACTGCTCAGGGAGAGGAGCTCCTCAAGCAAATCAGCGCTGCAACTTATATCGAATGCAGCTCCAAGACTCAGTAGCTGTCTTCGATACGACAATCAAGGTGGTTCTTTAAACCCCGAGAAGGAAAGAAGTACCGAGTACTAAAAGAATCTGCACTGTCCAGCCGTGCGATTGCAAAGATATGTGGACCTCACATGAGCCCAACTCATATGTTTCCATAACGTCTAATGTCGCGATAGGCAAAACTGGTGGGTAATAATGGAAGACTCGACGCTGTGTTTGACGATTCATTTACAAGAATCTGCACTCGATGATATGACGATGGAAAGTGGACGGCGTGAAGAAAGAAAGAAATGGCCGACAATTTGAGGTGGTGGTTGGGTGGACTTGACAGGACTAACAGGATAATTGTGAAGAACTTTTGGTGGAAGGGGGCAGAGCTCCACGAGTAAAAGGAAAGGGTGTAGAGCGCATTTCGAATGGTGAAGAATCACGGGAATTGTTGCATTGACCGAGCGCCATCTGGAATTCATACCAGACAAGGAGTTGTTCATGAATGATAATGGATTATTTGATCAATCCATTAATTAGGAAGGTTTATCATCTCTCAAGGTTACGACAGTTCTATCCGTGAATCAAAACGACTTGACAGCTTTTTTTTCCCACCCTGCGTTTGGTGTTGCTAGTTCCTTGAAGCAACTTTACGTTGCTAACAGCGGGTTAACTAGTCTTCCCATGAAAATGAGACACGACACTCAACTCGAAGTGTTGAAAGTTAATAGTGATAGATGAGCATCCTGCTCACACGCGCTGGCGACTACATTTCCCATTGTAGGGGAAGACCGTCAGTTGAAGGTAGGCTCGAAAAGAAGACGGAGAAGAAACACCTGTAGGTCACAAAAACAGAGGCGGCACTGGAGAAATGGGGAAGGCCTGCATTTTCTGTGGGGAAATTAACCAAATGGTCTTGGGGGGAGGGGCAACAAACCAATTCCCCCGAGAGTAAGTTCCTTCCACCACCACCTGCTGCCCATATACCAAGACTTTCAGTTGCCGACAAAATTGCTGAGGAAGGACAGATGGCTCTAAACAAAAGAGGAGGGCACGAGAAGCATTAGATGGGGGGAGGAGAGAAGGAGGGGATCCAACGGACAGCCCTTCAAGACCTCTGGGAAATTTCTCAATTTGAAAAAAAACATCTCGGCCTCTCACGGCCAAGGAGTCAACCGCGTTGATTCTATGTCGCCGTCGACCGTCTCCAGTTCAAGATGGATACACGGGCGGATTTGTTGCGTGTGCCAGATCAGCGATCGGGCCTACCAATGGTGGAGTGTTGCAGCTCCCGCAACGAGCTCAATACCGTTCGCTGCGCCTTGTCCAATCTCCCTTTCATCTCTCTGACCACTCTATATAGTGACCTGGCTGAAGCAGAATGGATTTGGACAGCCCACATCTTTCTACACTTCGCCTCCTATCCTCCGTCGGCGACCGCCTCTGCCCTCGTGGACATCGCCACCTCTCCCCGATCCCGATGGACCCTCAGTAAAAATTTCGACCTGGCGGTGGTTTGCTGTACTTTCGAGTCTTTCCTATCGTCCGCGTGGCGAGGTTAAGTTAAGGACTCTGCCCTTCTTTTCTGATTCTGGCTTCTTGTTGCGCACGTCCGCGGATTTTTCACGAATTTTATGCTCTGAGGCAACTCAAATGTTCTTCAAAAACGGGGTTGCTGAAAGCGCTCTTTCAACCACCTCTGGATATGCGAGCGATATCTGCATTTCTTCCCCTCGTTCTGACATACCACATGAAAGACACCCACCATATTCTCCATTCACTTCTCTGACATATATGATTAGAACCGCCATATCACCCATAGGTCTTCCTTGTATAGAAGTATAGTTTATTGCATCGAGTGACTTCCCAAGCGAAGGCAAAGATGTTCCGCGAGATCCAAAACGAAACTGGGATCGGGGCGTGGTGGAAACGCCATCATCATCATCATCCAACTTTGCTTCGCTAGATGGTGCAGGGATGGAAAGAAAAGAAAACTTCTTAAAAAAAAAAAGACGATGGTCTTGATTATAATCACACTCTTGCCACAACATTGGTGGAATATGCATCTGCGGTCTACCTTTCGGATGTGACAAAACTTTTCACGTGCACATGTGAAAGAGTTGGTGGATGAGCTGGTCGCCAACGCGTCCACCGTGTGCTTCATTTCTCAAGAGATCGGGATCAAGCTGCTCTAGGTACAGCATCCAGGAGGATGACTTGGGATCGGCAACTACTCTCGGCTGGAGGTTTATCGCGAGGGAGCACAATCCGGAATGCGCACACCTGCAAGTACCAGAGCGCACAGCCCAACAAAGTCGAGCTCGACAAGGTCAGTAGCGTCGCGGCGCCGAGCCGAGTCTCCAATGCCAGCCTCGGCCTCCCTTTATCCTGCGTCGGCTTCAGCGTGCACCTTCGAGGACATCGCCGACTCTAAGCCCTTCAGCGACGATGGCGACATACCTGAAGATCTGGAAGCCGGGACATAGACCGAAATTCTAGGCAGAGCCGACGCTGCTAATCAAGCTCAAGTTTACGGACGGGATGTACAAGGTGATCCTCAAAGGAATGAAGGCGAAGCAAGTGAAAGACATGCTACGCGGGATCATGGGATCAGTGAATCCAAGAGAAGTTCTCGCATTGATGGGGGCTTCAGGAAGTGGAAAATCACGCTACTGAATCTTCTAGGTGGCCGAAAATGAACCTCATCATCAGAAGACCGAAGGCAGATGAAGAAGAGCATTTTTGGAGTCGTACTGGGCGGGGTTTGTTTGTTGGCGCAAAAGGGCTACGAGCAGGCGATTCTGGCCTATCCATAAGGGATGAGAAGCCACGGCTGATGGTGGGTGTAAGGCGTGCGAATAGGCAGCAGACAACATTACTATCCTCGGTTTTATCAACAAATAGCATGCAAATTGGCATCCCTGTAGCTGCAGCTCATGCTACCACGAGCTGAGACTCATTCGCGATATTCTACAATCCGAGGGTGCTCCAACTCGTTGGGTAGGTATAGCTTGCATACCATTAGTCGAAAGAATCCAGTTGCTCTTATCGGTCGAACGAAAGGTGACCACAAGAAGATCGGGTGGATTCCGCAAAAGAAAATGATGCTCAAGGAAGAATTTGTATCTGCCAAAGGGCCATTCAAGTCCATGGACAAGCTTTGGGATGGAAAGCTCTGCATCTTGAAAATGAAAATGACATTTTGCTGTGGGAATGACTACTTCTTCCGTGATGAGTGTGGCTCTAGTAGCAGAGACAGAGTGGTAGATGCATTGGGACAAATTGAGAAGTGCGTGCGATATCTTTTTGCAGGAGAAGGTGCCAAGGACATCATAGACTAGACACTTGTAGATTTTCCTTGGTAAATTCGCCTTGTTGTAGATGGTGTTGAGGTAGAAGTCCCAGAGGATGCAGGAGGTGTACTTGTAGTCAACGTCAGAAGTTACACGGGTGGCGCAGATTTATGGCAAGATAAGCTGAGAGGAAAACTAGGCCTGGAACGAAATCTCATTGTCCACACCCTCAGATCGTTCCTGAACCATACGATCATAGTTCCTCGGCCCTTCCTCTTGGCGTTGACACGGGAGCGTCTGTTCATGCTCCTATCCACGACCTACTCCATTTCGTGGGCGTTCGGCGCAGGGACGTGGAGAAGATTTTTTGTTGATGCATGCATTGATTCAGCACGATCAGAGGCAGAAGAAGAAGGAAAATGGTAGAAGAACAGGCTGTTGCGTTTCCCTCCTATCTGAGTCGGCGTGGACTGGACTGAGTAGAAGGAGGACTTTGGGCCGAATGGACAGGCCGGCGATAGTGAATATTGGGCCATCCAGGTAAGTCTTCAACTCAGATGGGCTTATTGTATTGCTGGGTCCGTTTTAAAATGAGATTGCACTTAGGTTGGATAGTCAAGTTTGGGCCTTCCCCATCCTTTCTTTTATTATTATTTTTTTCGCTACAGTCCAGATAGGGCCCAGGCTTTGAGCCCAATCAGCTTGGAACTTGGCCCGCGGAGGCCTGAATCCGACCCGTTTGTTTTCTCTTTAATTATTAATAAGAAATTTTCAAAGATAAAAAATATATATAAAAAAAAACATTCGAAGAAAAATACCAAAAATATCTTGTGCACATGCATTCCTATAATAATGTGTTTTATTTTATGTGTGCGTCATACAGGTTAGAATATATATCTTGATGTGTCATATAGTTTGTTGCATTTATCTGGTCATGTCATCATATTTTCATGTCATTTTCGCTAGCTTATATGGTTAATCACATTATTTTGTCATGTCATATTTGCTTAGTCATTATACCACGTCATCCATGTAACTAGAGCATATTGTTTTGCATTCTTACATTATAGCTACGATAATAACACATCGTTTTGTATACTTTAAATGATTAGCTAAATTGTGCATGTAGAAAATTTTAATTTTAATTTTCGCATGTCTTGCATTGCGTCCCTTTAACTATTCATGTCATTGAACTCATTTTCGTTCACTCCTGCATTCATTGTCATTCATACATTGCATTTAGGGAATTAAAAAATATATATATTAAAAAAATTAATTGAAATTTTAAAAAAAATCTAGAAAAAGAAAAATTCAGAAAAATTCAGAAAAACCTCAGAAATTAGGAGACGGGCCATTTTGACTGGCCAATCCTATTTCTAATGAATTTCCTTCATGAACTCTTCGAAATGACGATCTTACCCCTTATGGGCAAATTGTCTCAGAAAATTTCGAAAAGATTCTCTGAAATTTTTGAAAATAAGGAATGACCACATTCAACTGGTTTGACCTATTTTCACATTCGGAGCCTGGAAAAATGACCATTTTACCTCTTCTGATCAGTTTGATCTAAACCTCGCCTTCTCAAATGAATTTTCATGAAATTGGTACCGAAAGGGCGTTAGAGTAATCTAACGTAACCAAGTCCCCGAACTCATAATCTCTAGTTCGCAGGAATGAATTAGTTCTCCCACTAATTTATTTAGGTTTCTAATCGACCTACCAAGAGCGATTAGTGGCGACTCCAAATTTTAAAACCATTTGAAAAACCAAAGTTGCGATTTGGTAGAGCTTGGGAGAGTTCGAACTAGATTAGTTAATTTAATCAATTAATCTGGTAAACCATTAACCTAAAATTGAATTTTAGGTCGCGACATGATGATAACCCCCTAGGTTTAAACTCCCATCATCTTCAAAATTCTCTCTCTCTTTTTGGTATTGTCTTTTTCTCAAATTTTTCTTCAATCTCTCAAACCCTCTCAAACATCCAAAATTTCTCTCCCAGAAAATCCCCATCCAAAGCTCACTTCTTCCTCCTTTTATAACCTACTCATCTATCTTTCATTCTAATTTTTCCACTAACTCTTCTTCATTTCATCTTCCCTTCTCTCTTCTCCATCTCCTCTTCTCCATCTTCTCCATCTTCTCTTCTTCATCTTTCCTTCTCCATCTTCTCTTCTCATCTTTCCTTCTCTATTCTAATTTTTCCACCAACTCTTCTTTTTATTATTTGCGAAATAATCCCTCAAGTGTTATGTATTTGCATTTTAGTCCCTGATATTTTAAGCATTTACAATTCAGTCCCTGGAGAAATATTTTCTTAAGTCTAAATCTTCTCACAATTTTCGACACACCTCCCCTATGCTTAGTCGAAATTCATTACATGTTAAATTTAAGCTCATTTCTTGCCGCTGAAAATAACGCAAAATTTAATTAAAACCCTTTTACAAAATTGAGTCTTTCTAGGTATAATTAGGCCAAGATGAAGATTTGAAATATTAGAGAATAATGTCACAACTCCTAAAAGTGAAAAATAAAAATAAATTGACTCAAATTGAGGATTTTTTAGGCCCCAAATGTTATTATTTATTAAATATTTTCCTAATTTCTAAAAAATATATAAAAAATACAAAAAATATGAAAATTGATTTATTGTTCAACAATGGTTGCCTAAGCTTGGTTAAGGCTTCCAAAGTTGATTTTGAAATTTTCTCATTTTTTTTATTTTTTATTTTTATGAATTTCTGAAAATAAAAATACTGAAAAATGCTGAAAATATGAAAAATCATTTTTTGGGTCAAAATTAGTTTCCTAGGCTTAGCCAAGGTCCTCAAAGTTTATGTTTAAATTTTATGAATTTTTATGAACGTTTGTTTATGAATTTTCGAAAATAAAAAATACCGAAAAATATTGAAAATATGAAAAATTAGTTTTTGGTCAAAATTGGTTTTCTAGGCTTAGTCAAGGTCCCCAAATTTGATTTTTTAATTTTATGAATTTTTATGGATTTTTTTTTATTAATTTTAAAAGAGAAAAAATGATTAAAAATCAGGTGTCAACAGCTGCCCCTCTTTGAAAGGAAGCTCGGCAGAGGTTCATTTCAAAGACGAGATGACACCTGAATCCTAATCGGCTTAATAAAAATGAAATAAAAAAGAGTTGTGACATTTGATCTCCAATACCCCTCTTTGCAAGTTTCGATTCAAACCTGGCTTGAAGAAGCTTCTATAAAGCGAGGGAGAGACATAGAGGCAAGGGGTTTACCTGTAACTTATCTGCTCGTTGTATGGCTGTTGCCTGACATGAATGCTCTACTGAGAATAGAATGAGAACATAAGGATTCATTATAAGAAAACCTTAGGGTGGTTGAACTTGGACCCATATGGTAGGTCAACCCATGGTAGATTCCTAACGAAAGGATTCTACTGATTAAACTTTTATTGAAATTTGACCCGTATGGTAGGTCACCCCATGGTAGATTCCTAGTGAAAGGATTCTACTGATTAAAATCTGATTGAAATTTGACCTGTATGGTAGGTCACTCCATGGTAGATTCCTAACGAAAGGATTCTACTGATTAAAATTTAATTGAAATTTGACCCGTATGGTAGGTCAGCCCATGGTAGATTCCTAATGAAAGGATTCTACTGATTAAAATTGGATTAAGATTTGACCTGTATGGTAGGTCACCCCATAGTAGATTCCTAATGAAAGGATTCTACTGATTAAAATTGGATTAAGATTTGACCCGTATGGTAGGTCACCTTATGGAAATGCCTGTAAGAAGGACTTTGGGCGCCTGTAGAAAGGACTTGGTGCCTGTAAGAAGGACTTTTGTGTGCCTATAGAAAGGACGTTAGGTACCTGTAGAAAGAATTTTTGTGTGCCTGTAGAAAGGACTTTGGGTGCTTGTAGAAAGGACTTGGTGCCTATAAGAAGGACTTTTGTGTGCCTGTAGAAAGGACTTTTGTGTACCTGTAGAAAGGACTTTGGGTGCCTGTAGAAAGGACTTGGTGTCTGTAAGAAGGACTTGGTGCCTATAAGAAGGACTTTTGTGTGCTTGTAAAAAGGACTTTAGGTACCTGTAGAAAGGACTTTTGTGTGCTTGTAGAAAGGACTTGGTGCCTGTAGAAAGGACTTTTGTATCACGAAGGGTGCCATTCTGGGATCTGGGGAGATCAGGAATCCTGTAGAAACTCAAACCCACATTATCTTACCTTTAAGGGTGTCATTCTGTGATTTGGAGAGATCAGGAATCCTGTAGAAGCTCAAACTCTATTTATCTTACCTATTCTGGGATATGGGAAGATCAAGAATCCTGTAGAAACTCAAACCTAATTTCACTTACCTCAAAGGGTGCAATTCTGGGATCTGGGGAGACCAGGAATCCTGCAGAAACTCAAATTTGGATAATATTCTCTTGTTGCTCAAGTCAAAGGGGTAGAGATCAAAACATCTCGAACATTTCTGTTTACGAGACGAATCATGCTTCAATGGAGAAGGTGGATACCTATATGTGCTGCACTAGATTCGAGCACCTTGATAATCATCAAAATTCATTCTCTTAAAAGGTTCAGGTTAAAGATATACTTACCTGAAAATTTGGTAGATTGCCTAGTGGCTTCTTGACAACTAGGCTGGTTCATTCATTGATTGCCGAATAAAATTCGAGACCTAGGAAGGTAATTCGAACATTGAGAACTTGTTAACTATTAGGCAATGTCAGAGGTAACATGTGCAAGTATTTTCATCAATGAGTTTATTGGTTCGTGCAAAACTATTTAACTGAGTTTGCAATCATCCGAAATAATATGTGTGGTAATTCATGATGCATTCAATCAAAATGTGAATCATGCATAACTATTTTGCCAAGTTTGTATTACCAATACTGTTCAAGAAGGTTATCATATTATGAATGTCCCGAATGTAATCACTTGATCTTACCGTCATCGCATTCAGTAAGGGCCTTCTCTCACTCTCGAGAAAAGTTATTTATCCTGATTGTTGGATTGAAAGAAATCACTTGATCTTACCGTCATCGCATTCAGCAAGGGTCTGAGTAATCTCGCAATTGATATGATCACGACGATCTAGAGGTCTTGATCAGGACCATAATGTAGGCTGGGTCAATGGCTTATCAAAGGGGACTCTTTTGAGTCAAGGCCATTGATAAAAAGTATTCATCGTCTGCTCCGGGTTTACAAGTCAAGAACCCTGCAAGAATGAGAGAGAAATAATTTTGCTCGTACCTTTTCGAGTGATGCTTTAAATTATTCAACTCTATGTTAACTCAAGCGTTTTAATCAGAAAAGACTTTCATGGGTCATAACGTAGGTTGGGATTGGGAACCAGGGAAGTAAAAGGCTTATTTTGGCTTAGGAAATATATGAGGTGGGTTTGACGTTGGTGATTATTGCATTCTTATCACTAGTCTCAGCCCTCAAAATGGTCCTTAAAGAGCACCATCGTTGTATGAGGATGATGTCAATTTCTACTGATACCATCGTTGCTCCGAGCTGTGTAAGCTTTAACTGTGTATACTTTGCAATCTAGCTCCTTTGAAGAGTTTTCTTTTGCATCCAGATCACATTGAGGATTTACATTGATTTGAATGGGTATTGGCCTTACTTTTGACTGGCGCTTTGCTTTTTCATGCTGGGGATTGACTTTTTTCCTTTTTCCTCTTTTTCTTCTCTTTTTTTTTTATAGAAAAAGGAATTTTCAAAGATTGTGCCGTTATGCATATCAAAGATCACACTTGGATAGTGGACTCGGGAATTCTATGTAAACCTTAGTTCTTCTGAGTTCGTCCACCTTGAGGTGGTGCCATCTTCGTCTTGGATTAGGCAATGATCACCAAACAAGATTTTAAGAAATGAATGTGCCGGCTCAATTGGGCAATGCAAAAGATGTGAATGTATCGGATAGAGAAACGAATTCTTTTTGTTATCCTAAGGCACTTGAATTACCATATGAGGTTGAAAGCAAAGAAACACTCGAAAATTAATGTCAGTCCAAGTAAGAAAATTTCTAATCATTTACCTCGTGCTATTGCTGAGACTACCTTCATTTGGCCCCGATGTGGGGGTGGTTCTCGACAGGGGTTACGAAATGAAATTGCCGCTCAAATGAGTTATTAATGGTCACATGTAGTGTTTAGGATAGAGAAATGAACGTCTCCTTCCCTTTGGCTATCGTACCTTTTGCGAGAAAACCCATTGCCTTGGAAAATGCGGAAACTATTTAACATTCGACTCATTGTGGATTGAAATGTAGGACATGTGTGTGGCAGTGCTTTGCCTTTCATCATCTTGTCATGCCCCATTCCACACATTTGGTGCATCATGTGAAGTTTATGCTCCAAATCAGATTTGGTAAAATAAACATGCAGAAGAGTCATGCATAAATCATGAAATGTGCAAGCATAATATGAATGTGGCAATTTTTAAGCATCATGCATGCTGACGAAATGTGAAAGTATATCGAGAATGGGTGAATTTGAATTGCCCCTGAGTATATGGGCGGATCGAATCAAATTAGTGACCTACTCCTTATGTCGAGGAGTGACTTGTCTTTAATTTTGCCCCGATTTTCATTAGAACGGATCTTCTTAGATGATCGTAATTTTTCCTTTTGGATTTGTCTCCTTCAACATGTTAAATGTTAGTGTATATATTTCCTGTAAAAGGGAAAGGAGACATGTTAGTCAGTATTAGAAGGGATAAATTGGAAACGATACTGATTTACCCTTCGTCTTGAACGCCTTGCACGAGTTTTTTACCAGTTTTGCTGGATTGAGCTCTCCTCGACTTTTGTTGGACGCTTTACCATTAAGCCAAGATTGTGGTAAAATACTGACTTTGGTATTGTTCGTCGAGTATTCCCATTTCTTATTGCAAAAAAGAAACATACAAAAGATTGTGTTATTCATTCACAATATTTACAATATTCCCCGACCTTAGGAATCAAATTCGGACCACCTCAAATCATTGTCATTTCCCGTACCACCAGGCTTATTGGACCGTGGGTCTCCACGAGGTTTTCATTTTAAGGGTTAATCCTTGGGATGGTGCGGCCTTATTGTATTGTCTTGGGCCATTTCACGTCTCGATTCTCTTCAAGGTAAATTACAATCCCTGTTAAAAATGGAATAAGTCAATTCAAAACTCGAGAAGATTATGGAAAAATTGGAATGATACAACATTATCCATCTTCAAGATTGCTTGCGTCTTTAGCTCGTATTTCTTTTTGTTCGAAGCTGTCCATCCAGTGGTAATATCTACGAATCGATTTGTCCCCAATTTAGTTCAACCAGGGAGTTTCGTTTTTGGGTACGACTGTATTCTCGAGTCGTTTTGCAAATTACTGAAAATAAAATGGATCTAATTCAAAATTAGGGTAATTCGAGGGTAAATTGAAACGATACGGAGTTATCCTTCGAGTTTACACGGATTTTTACTCGCCATCAATTTTTTGAGTTTGGTGCGGTTACGGTTCCGAGTATTTAATAGGAGGAAGGGAAACCACTACTTCTCGCTTATGCATTAATTTCAGACATCGATAAAGGTAAAAAATGTGCAAGGAAACGAAGCATATACATTTGTCCAGGTTTGATCTTCCTTTCTTTGTAGGCTCTTCAGTGATAAGCCAGCTTCAAAATACAGGCTCCGTGTGCACATTACAGCCCCGGTGCTTCATCGACATCAAACTGGTTGATTATGGCGGCAATTTCGTCGTCAACGCTACTCGCTCGGTGATGATGCACCCCCTCCCCCTTGGAAGGCATTAAAGCTAGCTCCATAGGCTCGGTCTTTTCGTACCTCGCTCCAACAGAACTTGGTCCTATTATGAACTGATTAAACGGGCATTTTCAACCCTCAATACTGCCTTTCGTAGAGGGTGAGGAGACTATTGCAGATGGGACATGTGGTGGAGTCAAAAGCTTCTTTATACATCTTGTTCTCCGCTCGAAGCTTTTCATTTTCAGCTCTTAAAAACTCGACCTCATGGCGTTCATATCGAGTTTTCATTCGGGTTCGTCTATTTTGAAACCAGAACTTGACTTGCAAAAGTTCCAGTCCTAGCTCTTGGCTCAGTTCCATTCTCTATTTGCTGTCTGGCATAGGGTATGCTCTGAAGAAATCCTCAAGCCTTTGTATTTGCTCCTCAGTATGGCGATGGTAACACTTCCTTTGACCTTTACTGTTGTTGTCTTTATCTTTACTGAGATTTTGGACATCGTCGGTTGAAGGGCCAGGCTCCATGGTCTGAATTCCAAACATGGCCTCGAACTCTTCCTCTCCCGTATTCAGCAAGTAACGATAGCTCTCGAGATGTTGGGTTGAGACATCTTCGATTTGGTTAATGATTTCTCAACGTTCGCTACCCTTTCTTGTATTTTCACTCTTTCTGGATTTTTCTGAGCGACTGTATGTGCCTTAAAACTCTCTTCAGAGTATAGATGAAGATTATCAGGAGGACGTTCCCTTTTAAAATTTAGACGTAGGTTTAGAAAACTGCATTATTTCTCCTGAGAATTCTGTCTTTCTTAACCTTTCTTGCGTGTCTCTTGCTTGGCTTGTCTTCCTCCATCTTTTCCTGGTAGGGGCCCGTATCGTTATCTCCACCGTCGATTTTGCTGGCAAGTCCTCCGATAAAGACGAGCCATATCTTCTTTTCTGCCGAAAATTTTTTTGTCTCCCACTTGGCTCGTCTTTTCCTTCCTTCTTTTTCAAAGTGGTGGCGTCCCCTCAAACTTTTTCGCAAAGATGTTGGATCTGCTTGGCTCGAGATTGCAGATGAGCAGCGGATTCGAGCCAACGGAGGTGATACTGACAGAGAATGGTAGATAAGAAAATCTGGCCAATGGAGACTGCCCCTGCGAAATCGATATTTAATTCGAAGCAGATTATCACCTTCGCATTCCAATCATCTGTTTCACTTCTCTTCTCTTATCTTTCATATTCCGCTCGTCGGCCTTGGTTTTCTCCTCTACCTTTTTAACGATAATGGCCAGTCTTTCCACGCAGATCTTCCCGACTGAAGTTATGTTAAGATGAGAGAGACTTTACCATCTTCTTGGTCGATGCTATATTTACATAGCCCATCATCCGAGCGTCGAAGCTGATATTCTCGATTTATTCAGGGAGATAAATGCCTCTTTAATCAAAGGCACCAACTTGGAAAGGGAATACAGGGCGTTCCCACACGTCTTCATCAACTTCCTGGAGGCTTGTCGGAACATCCAAGAAACGGTTACCTTAGCCCGTGTCGTGAAGGCCCTCTACTAGGATTGATCTGAGTGTCTGGAGTTTGCAAAACACTCGGCTGCTCGATACAAGAAAGCCGTCAAGTTCGCTGATGAATGGGTCTCGCAGTTGATTCATGAGAGGGAGAAGCTGGTGGAGCGCCTAGTCTTAAACCAGACTTACTTTGAGCATAATCCGAGTGATATCGTAATGAAGTTCAGATGTCAATGGCTGGAGGAGAGACTTGATGATCTGACGGCGGATATAGCTTTCGAGAGAGACCTGATCGATAATCTGAAATTCGCCGTTGAACATCATGAGGTTAATGCAGCCAGGCACAAGGAGAAATGTACCTGCATGTTCTTTAGACTTGCAGATCTCGAATCCCAGATCGCTCAGTGTAGGCAGAGCATCAACTTCATGGAGAGTCAGTTAAACTCTTTTATGATGCTTATTAGGGCTCAGTTTAGCTTTACTTTTCCTCCCTAGTGACTGTTGAAGAGCTTGTTGATGAATGGAATGAAGAGAAGGTTTCAGATGTTTGTGTTTTACTCTTCCTGTTATTTCTTCTTTTCTTTACAAAATCAGAATTAAGTGTGCTAGAGAAAATGCGACCATCCGTCTTAGCTAGGATCAGAGCGCCTCTTGGGAGCACCTTCTTCACGACACAATGGGCCACTATTATTCGGGGCGATCTTTCCTTCTGGAAGAGGGACTATTGGCAGCAACCTTCGTAGCGCGAGGTCATTCGCTTCTACTGGATCTAGGCCGTCTCTATTAATTATGCTTCCGAAAAAATACATAGTGAATGTATCTCTATTGTCGCGACCCTCTAAAAAAACTTTATTTTAAAGGGTTAACGGATTATTAGGTTAATTAGATTTGACTAACCTAACGCGGACCCTCCCAAGCCCTACCGAATCGTGACTTTGGATTTTTATTTTAAATGATTTTGAAATTTGGAGTCGCCACTAATCATTCTTGGTAGGTTGATTAGGAACCTAAATAAATTAGCGGGAGAACTAATTTATTCCTGCGAACCAGAGATTATGAGCTCGGGGACTTGGTTACACAAGTTAATTAAAACTAATGCCCTTTCGGTACCTTAATTTCATGGATATCCTAATTCGGTAACTCAGGCTTGGTTTATTCCTAAGACTCTAGTAGGGTATTCTCTTTTGTGTTTTCACTTTTTAAATAGGATGCATGGATGGTATATATTTTATTTGTTATATTTTTTTAAGTGTTAAAGATTCCCTGAAGCCGAAAGAGGGAGTGTGTTAACGACTTCTGTGCAGTATTACGACCTACTCATCTTTTGGGTCTGATGATTCAAAAATTAAATTATAAGAAGCACATGACAGTGAATAAACACCTCCAATGGGAGGCCTAGCATTGGCTTGGCTCTTCCCTTTGGGATTTAAGGTACATGTATTTAAGCTGCAGGTATTTAAACTACTGTAAGAAAAAACCTCCAATGGGAGGCTAAGCATTGGCTTGGCTCTTCCCTTTGGGATTTAAGGTACATGTATTTAAGTTGCAGGTATTTAACTACTGTAAGTAAAAACCTCCAATGGGAGGCTAAGCATTGGCTTGGCTCTTCCCTTTGGGATTTAAGGTACAGGTATTTAAGTTGCAGGTATTTAACTACTGTAAGTAAAAACCTCCAATGGGAGGCTAAGCATTGGCTTGGCTCTTCCCTTTGGGATTTAAGGTACAGGTATTTAAGTTGCAGGTATTTAACTAATGTAAGTAAAAACCTCCAATGGGAGGCTAAGCATTGGCTTGGCTCTTCCCTTTGGGATTTAAGGTACAGGTATTTAAGTTGCAGATATTTAACTACTGTAAGTAAAAACCTCAAATGGGAGGCTAAGCATTGGCTTGGCTCTTCCCTTTGGGATTTATGGTGCAAGAATTAAATTGCAAGAATTTATAGTATGAATGCGACATGTAGATATGGAAACATATGAGTATGACATGACATAATCGAAATTTAAATTAATTTATTTGGGCAAGGAAATTCTCGAAGATTTTAATAGTTAGGATCGTTACCTGATTTAACAGATTTGATTGCCGAATTCGGATCTCGTGTCACCTTATAGATCAAGATTGCGGCTCGAACGATGGAGATGAACTTGTGACTCGCGTTGATCGGTAGAGGAATTGTTGATGGTAACACCTAGATTTAAACTTTCACCATCTTCAAGGCTCTCTTTTGGAAAAAAGGATTCTCTCTCTTTTTTTATTTTTTTTCTTTCTCTCTAATTTCTTTCAATCTCTCAAAATTCTCTCAAGCATCCAAGATTTTCTCTCTCAAAAATTCCCCCTCCCAAGCTCACTTCTTCCTCCTTTTATAATCTACTCATCCATCTTCCATTCTAAATTTTCCACTAACTCTTCTTCATCTCATCTTCCCTTCTCTACTCTTATCTTATTTTCTTCATCTTCTCTTCTCCATCTCATCTTCTTCAACTTCCCTTCTCTATCTCCTCTTCTCTATCTTCCCTTCTCCATCTCCTCTTCTCCATCTTCCCTTCTCTATTCTAATTTCTCCACCAACTCTTCTTTTTGTTATTTACAAAATAATCCCTCGAGTGTTAGGTATTTGCATCCTAGTCCTTGAGATTTTAAGTATTTGCAATTTAGTCCATGAAAAAATATATTTCTTTAAGTCCAAATCTCTTCACAATTTTTGACACACCAAAATTTACCACATGTCAAATTTAAGCTCATTTCTTGCCGCTGAAAATAATGCAGAATTTAATTAAAGCCCTTTTGCAAAATTGAGTCATTCTGGGTATAATTGAGCTAAGATGAAAATTTAAAATATTAGAAGACAATGTCACAACTCATAAAAAGTGAAAATTAAAAATAAGTTGACTTAAATTAAATTTTTTTAGGCCCGATTCGAGATTATACTCGTGAAGGAACACGTGACTCGAATTGGATTTTTCTGAATTTACGATGGCCAATATGAAAATAGATTTGAAATAAAAATATTAACTATCTTTGTGTATTTTTTTTGCCTCAAATGTTATTTTTCCAAAATTTTCAAGTATTTTTGTATTTTTTTTAAAAAAATTAAATTAAATATATATAATATGAAAATTTATTTTTTGTTCAAAAATGGTTGCTTAGGCTTGGCTAAGGCTTCCAAAGTTGATTTTGCAATTTTCTCAAAATTAGTTCTCTAGGCTTGGCCAAGGTCCCCAAAGTTAATTTTTCAATTTTATGAATTTTTATGGATTTTTCAAAAAATAAAAATGCCGAAAAATACTGAAAATTTTTAAAAGAGAAAAGATGATTAAAAATCAGGTGTCAACAGCTGCCCCTCTTTGAAAGGAAGCTCGAAAATCAGGTGTCAACAGCTGCCCCTCTTTGAAAGGAAGCTCGACAGAGGTTCATTTCAAAGACGAGATGACACCTGAATCCTAATCGACTCAACACAATGAAATAAAAAGAGTCGTGACATGAATGTTCCACTGAAAATGAAATGAGAACATAAGGATTCGTTATAAGAAAACCTTAGGGTGGTTGAATTTGAACCCGTATGGTAGGTCAACCTATGATAGATTCCTAATGAAAGGATTCTACTGAATAAATTTTGACCCGTATGGTAGGTCACCCCATGGTAGATTCCTAATGAAAGGATTCTACTGATTACAATTTGATTGAAATTTGACCTGTATGGTAGGTCAACCCATGGTAGATTCCTAATGAAAGGATTCTACTTATTAAATTTTGACCCGTATGGTGGGTCGTGACATGGTAGATTCCTAATAAAAGGATTCCACTGATTTAGAAATTGAATTAAAATTTGACCCGTATGGTGGGTCGTACCATGGTAGATTCCTAATAAAAGGATTCTACTAATTAAATTTCATTGAGATTTGACCCGTATGGTAGGTCACCCCATGAAACTGCCTGTAAGAAAGACTTTGTGCCTGTAGAAAGGACTTGGTGCCTGTAAAAAGGACTTTGGTTCCTGTAAAAAGGACTTGGTGCCTGTAGAAAGGACTTGATGCCTGTAAAAAGGACTTTGTGCCTGTAGAAAGGACTTGGTGCCTGTAGAAAGGAATTTGGTACATGTAGAAAGGACTTGATGCCTGTAAAAAGGACTTTGTGCCTGTACAAAGGACTTGTGCCTGTAAAAAGGACTTGCTGCCTATAAAAAGGACTTGGTGCCTGTAGAAAGGACTTGATGCCTGTAGAAAGGACTTGATGCCTGTAAAAAGGACTTCGTGCCAATAAAAAGGACTTAATGCCTGTAAGAAAGACTTTATGCCTGTAAGAAGAACTTGGTTTGCCTGTAAGAAGGACTTGATTTACCTGTAAGAAGGACTTTATGCCTGTAAGAAGGACTTGATTTGCCTGTAAGAAGGACTTCATGCCTGTAAGAAGGACTTATTTTGCCTGTAAGAAGGACTTATTTTGCCTGTAAGAAGGACTTGATTTGCCTGTAAGAAGGACTTGGTTTGCCTGTAAGAAGGGCTTGATTTGCCTGTAAGAAGGACTTTATGCCTGTAAGAAGGACTTATTTTGCCTGTAAGAAGGACTTGATTTGCCTGTAAGAAGGACTTTGTGCCTGTAAGAAGGACTTGGTTTGCCTGTAAGAAGGACTTGATTTGCCTGTAGGAAGGACTTTGTGCCTGTAAGAAGGACTTGGTTTGCCTGTAAGAAGGACTTGATTTGCCTGTAGGAAGGACTTTGTGCCTGTAAGAAGGACTTGGTTTGCCTATAAGAAGGACTTGGTTTGCCTGTAAGAAGGACTTGATTTGCCTGTAAGAAGGACTTTGTGCCTGTAAGAAGGACTTGATTTGCCTGTAAGAAGGACTTTATGCCTGTAAGAAGGACTTATTTTGCCTGTAAGAAGGACTTGATTTGCCTGTAAGAAGGACTTTGTGCCTGTAAGAAGGACTTGGTTTGCCTGTAAGAAGGACTTGATTTACCTCAAAGGGTGCCATTCTGGAATCTGGGGAGACCAGGAATCCGGCAGAAGCTCAAACCCAATTTAACCTACCATGAAGGATGCATGTATATGCCGCTCTGGATTCGAGCACCCTGAGAATCGTCAGAATTCATTCTCTTGAAAGGTTCAGGGCGAAGATATATTTACCTGAGGATTTGGAAGGAACGCCTAGTGGTTTCTAGATAACCAGGCTTGTTCATTCAACCCGAACATTGGGAATGTGTCACCCCAGACACGTGGACGGGTCAAGTAAATTGGGGAGTCTACTCCTTACGTCAATGAATGGCTTATCTCGGACTTTGCCCCTGCACAATAAAATGCAAGGGTGAAAGGGTCGAGTGAATTTTAAAAGATTTGGGCTTGTTTAATGTTGACAACTGTCATAGTCGTCGATCGAATGTCCCTGCAAGAAGGAAATCAGAAGGGTTATCTTTAAAACCAAATGCGTTAAGGAAGATATACTCTCCTTTTCAATTCAGGTTTTCCATCAATTTGCCCCATTTTCATCAGGACAGATCTCATCAGATGATCACCATTTTTCCATTTGGGGTTGTCTCCCTTTACCAGCTTCGCTGGGTTGATTTTCCGTCAACCTTTGTTGGATAATTTGATCTTGTTCGTCCACTATTCTGCAAAAAGTAATTTACAAAAATTTGTCTTATTTATTTACAATATTCACAACATTTCCTAACCTTGGAGATCGAACTAGGGGCGTTTCGGATCACTGTCATTCCCTCATGCTATGAAGGTTCTCTTTTAATGTAAGAGCCAATTTTTGCTGACATAATCTTATCATGTTGCATCGGATAAACTCCCTTTTACGACGCCATCTGACAATTTCCTTTGGCTGGAAAATGAGTATGCTAACAGGTAACTCAGCTCGTAGACTCCCTTTCTTCGTAATCTTCTAGCCTGGATAATGTTATTTAGGTTGTTTTCTCCATCTGGGTGTTCCTCTTAAACCTGCAATATAGAGAAAGTGATGCAAGTGTATACATGTATGCATGGAATATATGTAGTGGCCTTCAATGTGGCTCAGACACCTATGAGATATGAAGACTGATCCGATCTTTATCTTATTCAAGGGTAATATTTCTTGACAGCATCTGCATTTACAGGACTTGCCAATTCCTCTTCATCCATATTTATGAGAATTAAAGCACCGCCGGGTAGAACTTTCTGTACTACATACGGACCCTCATAATTTGGTGCGAACTTGCCCCCGGGATGAGGAGCATTAGGGAGCGTCTTCTTCACAACTAAATCCCCGACGGTAAAGTTTCTGAGTTTCACTTTGCGGTTAAATGACTTTGCTACCCGCTTTTGATACGCCTGTCCATGACAGATAGCCTTCACTCGTTTCTCATCAACCAGATTCAATTGCTCATGCCTCTGCCGGATCCATTCGGCCTCTGAAAGTTTCGCTTGGGCTAATATTCGTAAGGAAGGGATCTCAACTTCCACAGGAAAGACGGCCTCCATGCCATATACTAAAGAGTAAGGCGTTGCCCCGGTTGAAGTCCGAATTGAAGTTCGGTATGCCATTAACGCGTATGGCAATCTCTCGTGCCAATCCCGAAAGTTCTCTGCGGTCTTAGCCAAGATTTTCTTAATATTCTTATTCGCCGCTTCCACAGCTCCATTCATTTGTGGGCGGTAGGGAGAAGAATTAAGGTGTCTGATCTTGAATCGATCTAAAAGATCATCCACCACCTTGTTGTTCAGGTTGGATCCATTGTCTGTAATAACGGCTTGGGGCGTCCCATACCTCGCAATGATGTCCCGCTTGATGAACTTTGCGACGTTTTTGGCTGTAACGTTCGCATACGAATTGGCTTCGATCCATTTGGTGAAGTAATCGATTGCCACCAAGATAAAACGGTGTCCGTTTGAAGCTTTGGGGTTAATCGGCCCGATCATATCGATTCCCCACATTGAAAACGGCCAAGCCTCAGACATTTGATGTAGTTCATTTGGGGGAGCGTTGATCCTATCCCCATACACCTGACACTGATGACAAGATCTCACGTGTCGGTTGCAATCTGACTCCATGGTCATCCAATAGTAACCGAGTCTCATGATCTTCCTGGCGAGGAGATGGCCGTTCATGTGCGGTCCGCACTCTCCTTCATGAATCTCCTGCATGAGTAAGTTTGCTTCCTTAGCGTCTACGCACCTTAATAGGACCAAATCGAACGACTTCTTGTACAGCGTCTGACCACTAAGAAAGAACTTCGTAGCCATCTTGGCTATGTACTTTCTATCCCCCATTTGGCTCCCTAGAGGATATTCTCCATTCATCAAGTAATTCTTAATGTCCTGATACCAGGGTTGGCCATCAAACCCTTCTTCGATCACCATGCAGTAAGCCGGTTGTTTAATAATGTCGACCCTCAATGGCTCGATGTCTAAGCCTTCCGTTACTTGCAGCATGGACGATAGGGTAGCCAAGGCGTCCGCAAAATGATTTTGGGTTCTCGGTAGGTATCCAAAATCGATCTCCTCGAACTCCTCAATCATTTACTCTAAGAACCTGTGATAAGGGATGAGCTTAGAATCTTTAGTTCTCCATTCGCCTTGGGTCTGTAGGATGATTAACATGGAGTCCCCATATACTTGCAGCCTCTTTACTTTCATGGTGAGAGCTAGCTGCAGCCCTAGGATGCAGGCTTCGTACTCAGAAATATTGTTGGTGCATGGAAATGTCAGCTTTGCAGCGACTGGATAATGTTGTCCCTCAGGGGATATTAAAATTGCCCCAGTTCCAGACCCTGCGAGGTTTACAGCACCGTCAAAATACATTGTCCATTTATCCTCGGACAAGTTTTAAATGTGATCCTCTGACTTCTCGTCACTTGGGATACTAAGCCCCTGGGCATTTTCAGCTAACATATCTGCTATGGCTCGTCCCTTAACGGATTTCTGAGTTGAACTCCTAACGTCGAATTCTGATAGGAGGACCTGCCATTTAGCCAGTTTCCCAATTAAGGCTGGCTTTTCTAGGAGATATTTTATCGGGTCGTTCTCTGTGACCAGCTGTATGTGGTGATGAAGGGTATATTGCCTCAACCTGTGTAGCACCCATACCAACGCAACGCAAGTCTTCTCGATGGTAGGGTAATTCATCTCCGATGCAGTGAATTTCTTGCTCATATAATAAATTGCCCGTTCCTTGCCATCTTCAGGGTTTGTTTGGGCCAACAGAGCCCCTAAGGATTCTTGATGGACAGTAAGATACAGGGTTAACGGAAAACCTGACATGGGAGGCACCAAAACTGGTGGCGAGACGAGGTAACTTTTGATCTTTTCCAGAGCTTGGTGACACTCAGAATCCCATTTCACCTTGGCACCTTTCTTTAGCAGCTTAAAGAATGGTTTTGCAACTTCAGATAGTTGACAAATAAACCTGGCGATGTAGTTCAGCCGCCCCAGTAAACTCCTCACTTCCTTAACTGTCGTAGGGACCTCGAGGTCTAATATCGCTTTGACTTTAGAAGGGTCTATTTCAACTCCTCGGTTGCTCACCATGAACCCAAGAAGCTTTCCTGATCGTGCCCCAAATATGCATTTGGCGGGGTTTAGCTTCAATCTATATTTCCGAAGTCGTTCGAACAGCTTTCTTAGTATTTGGATGTGATCATATCCGGGTTTAGACTTCGCGATCATATCGTCGACGTATACCTCTATCTCCTTATGCATCATATCGTGGAACAAAGCTACCATGGCCCTTTGGTAGGTTGCTCCTGCATTTTTCAAGCCGAAAGGCATAACTTTATAACAGAAGGTGCCCCATGGCGTTATGAACGAGGTCTTAGCCTTGTCTTCTTCCTTCAAAAGAATCTGGTTGTACCCAGAGAATCCATCCATGAACGAGAACATATCAAAACCGGCGGTGCTATCGACCAAGACATCAATGTGTGGGAGAGGAAAGTCATCTTTCGGGCTTGCCTTATTCAGGTCGCGATAATCTACGCAGACTCTGACTCTCCCGTCCTTCTTCATCACCGGGACAATATTAGCAACCCATTCGGGATAAGCGATCACCTCAATAAATCCCACCTTAAGCAGTTTCATCACTTCTTCTTCGATCTTTTTGGATAACTCCGGTTTTGTGCGTCGAAGTTTTTGCTTCTTAGAGGGAACATTCGGATCTGTTGGGAGCGAGTGTTCAACGATGTTTGGGTCCAAACCCGGCATATCTGCATAGGACCAGGCGAACACATCCTGATATTCCCTGAGGAGATCAATAAACCGAGACACTTCTGACAAAGACAGTCTTCCTCCGATTTTTACTTCTTTCAAGTTCTCAGAATCCCCCAGGTTGACTGTAATGGTTTCCTCTGTCGTTAAGGGTTTATGTTCCTCATATCTGCTCCAATCCCTTCTGACATCACTGGTATCGTCATCACATTCCTCCTCAATTCCATAGGAGAAGTCATCGATACGGTCTGAGCTACATAATAACCTGTTATGCATATGAGGGATGGTATGCCTGAAATGTCACAAGCATGGTCAGTATTTTGCTGGTACTAATAAAGATGCATGAATTTCTGAAAACACTTTGAAAAATGAAGAAAAAAGAAGGGGAACTGGTCGTCGTCTCATTGGACGTCCTCGCTTTCCTAAAAGATTTTTCAGGAAAACATGGATCATGTGGCAAATCAGCCCTCAAACTTCAGAGATTTGAAGTCAGGTATCATCATCGGGCCAATTTATCATTCCACAAAACTCATGGGACTTTTATTAGATGGAAAATGGACCGCGTTACAGCTTACACTACTTAGACCGACGGTCGGAGATCCAAGGGTGGTTTTCAGAAAAGGAAAATGCATTGCTAAGGAATGAAAACATTATGCAGAAATCTAAATGCAGGAATTGAAATGCATCAAGGGAAAAGGAAAGAGAAGGCTTCTTTACACAGGCTGGCTGGAGTCCTCATCAAGCCGTTCGATGATGACGTTGACGATGTCTTCTAGAAATGGGTTAGACAGATCAGGCTCAGCTGCGTTTTGAACAGTTTCATCTGCCAGCATCTTAGGACGCTTGGAGAAATACTGGGCCAGTGGACTGCCGATCACGCTAGCTCTTCCCTTCCAAGGTCCGGAGCCAATGAACGAGCCAACTCTGCCTCCTTGGCTTCCACGGCCTCGATACTGGCCTCTGCCTCGACGTCCACGATAGCCTGTCGAAATGAAGCTACTACTGAATCCACCAGTATATCCTAGGCCTGATCGGTGCTCGTTCGTGTCTAACTGCAATGGTGACCGGATCCCTTGACCATTCTTCCCCAGCCCGCATCCAGGGACAAACCCGTATGCCAATAACATCTTCCCTGGGGCTAGAGTGTATTGGGAAGGTGCAGGAACTCTCTTCCTAGTCCCAGGAGGTGCGTGCGTAACTGCCACTAATTCGAGAGAGTGGTAGCTTGCTTCCTCCTTGCGTTCCGGCTCTATATAGGGGATCGCGCTCTTCTGGTATGTAGCAAAATCCATCTCTCCATGCACGGTTACCACTTTCCCGTCAACCACGAATCGAACCTTCTGGTGTAGGCTAGAAGGCACTGCGCCTGCCGTATGAATCCAGGGCCTACCCAAAAGCAGCCCGAAGGCACTCGGGAGATCCATAACCTGGAACCCGATAGAGAACTCCACGGGTCCAATGAAAATGTCCAGCTCGATTTCGCCAACCACGTCTTTCCTCATTCCGTCGAAGGCTCTGATGGTGGCCTTAGAAGTGCGGATGAGCTCCTCGTTTATACCCAAATTTCTGAGTGTGGCTAACGGGCATATATTGAATGCAGACCCGTTATCAATCAGCACATGGGAGATCTGTTTGCCATGGCTCCTTGCCGATATGTACAAAGCCTTGTTATGGGCCCAGCCATCAATAGGAACATCCTCATCTGAGAAGGATATCTGGTCTCTCAGTAGTATGGTCCCCACGAAGTCCTCCAACTGCACCTCGTTGATAGTTTCTGGTACGTGCACTTCATTCAGTACCTTCATCAGTGCATTCTTGTGCTTCTCCGAGTTGGTAAAAAGATCCAGTAGCGATATCTGGGCTGGCATTTTCCTCAGTTGTTCTATGACTTCGAACTCACTTGTCCTGACAATGGACAGTGCCTTCTCTGCGTCTTCTCTCGTCACTTCTCTCCTTTCAGGTTCCCCTTCCCTCGGTGCGTAGCACCTACCAGACCTCATGACTGCGTCTATCTCGCTTGTTCCGTAGTCCCAAGGGACAGCTCTGGGGTTGTAATCTGCCGGTGGAGGGACCTTTATCACGATCTTTTCAACTTTTCCATCGTACTGTGCCTTCCTGTCCTCCAGCTTAAAACCAGATAGGGAGATGACTGTGCGTTCAGAGGAACTACTCTTAGTGTCCCCCCATTTGTCCACCTCATCTAGCCTAATTACAAAGGGGGCCTTTGACTCTATTACTGCAACTAGATCATCTTCATTGGTCGTGCAAGGTGGTTCCTCGGCCATTAATTCCAACTCGTCCATGTCATTCTCATCCCATATAGCGTTCACTTTCTCATGATCCGGTAGGGGATTTTGTTGCACATTTGGTCCCGTCTTATCAAACTCCAATACTCCTCCATCTATCAGTGCTTGCACCTTGTATTTGAGCACGAGACAGTTATCTACGTTGTGCCCTTTTTCGCCCATGTGATAGGCGCACGATTGGGCCTCGTTGAACCCAGGGAATCTTGGCAGATTCGGTCTCGGGGGTTCCTTGGCGACTAGGCGCCCTTCCAGCAGCATCGGTAACAGCTTCGATAGCGGACGAGGTAATGGAGTAAAAGACGGTGCGGTTCTTCTCTTAGCCTCGAACTTCTTTGGAGCCGGTCCTGATGAGCCACCTTGGGTAGGGGTGGATTCTGAAAACTTCTTTGGTCTCGGTGGGTTTGGCACAAAAGCGACATCGCCTGCATTCTCCCTTTCTCTCTTGGCTGGATATGGCCGCTTGAATGACGGCTCTGGTACACGTTTCTCCCTTAGAGCCCACTCATGACGCTCAGCTACCCTGATAAGGTGTGCGAAAGTTTGACATCCTGAGGTATTAAGCTTCTCGAAATACTCGAGCGGTAGTGTCTTCAAAAACAAATCCACCAACTCTTCCTCCGGGATGGCTGATTTGACTTGGGTAGCTATCGCTCGCCACCTTTGGGCAAAAGTACGTATAGACTCATTCCTTCCTTTCAAAGTTCTCAATAGGTCTTCTCTGGTAGGAGCTGTAGCCGTGTTGAACTTGTATTGGTGAAGGAATTCCTCAGCCAGGTCCTCCCAACTGTCATACTCTTCCATGTCGAGCTCGATAAACATGCTAGTGCAGCGCCGGACAGACTCTCTTGGAATGTGTTCATCAGCAGCGGGACATAATCATAATAATGTGCCATTTTACGTAAGTAGTATTTCAAATGAGCTCGGGGACAGCCTATCCCGTCGTATTTTCTCACAAACTCAGGTTCCTTGTACCCAGCTGAAACTTCTATCTTAGCAAACGGTGTGATTTTGTCAAATCGAGCCAACTCGTATCCTTGGTTACTAAGACATTCTTCAATCTTTGCTAGCCTCCTCGCGTCTTCTTCCGTCTTGGCCGAGGGTTTCTCTTTCTTTTCCTTCTCCAAATCAACTACGACTGGAAGGGCCCTAGGGGGTGCTTCCCTCTCGGGCTCTGTGCTAGCGGTTTGATTGATGTCTGAGCCAGTAGATGTATTGGGATTTACAAACGGATTAGCCTCAGGAGCATTGGAGGACTTCACCTGCGTAGTGGTCATCATTGCCTTTATCTCCGCCATCATGGCGGCTATCATATTTATCTGGTTTTCAAGATTGGCCACTCTGGGAGTCAGTTCTTCGTGCTCCATTCTTAGTTTTCTCGTTTTGCTACGAGTCCTTGTGACTATAAATTATCACCTGATTTAAGATAGGAAGTCAGAAACTCGCAAGTAGAGAGAGAAAGTTCAGAAATCTAAAACCTCCTTAATACTATGTTCATACTTGATTAATGGGAGGAAAGACTCAATCATGACCCTTAGCCTCATGTAAACAGTCTTTCTACTCATTAAACATGAATGACATACTATTAAGAAGGCGAATAACCCGTGATAATTATTTACTTAAGAAGATCATGATGAATGATCATATATGCAAATGTTACAAGCTTATTACAGATGAAGATAACATCAAAATTAAATGGGGAAATCGTCTATGCAGTCCGGAGGCGCTTGGAGGCTAAGGCATCCTTGACAATCTCTGATTCACCCAAATCCCACACATGCAGGTCTTCGTCCTCCTCGGCTGGCGGTGGTCCCATGTCTTCTGGTATATACGGCTCCACTCCGGGCAGGTACGGGACGATGTAGTCAGGTACGTATGGTTCCACCATGGACTGTCGGTATTCCTTGAACATCTTGATGTACTCCTTAGATGCCCGGTGGACGTTCATCTCCTCGTCCAGGTAATCTGGCCACTCTACGTCCTGTAATGGGGAGTTTTTCAGGGTGTGGATTATGAGGTCGATCTTGGCCTGGTACAGTGTCTTAGTCTCCTTAGTGAGTCTGCCTTGGGGCAAATCGAAGGCGAAATTGTCGGGATAAACTGCTGGCGGGACTTCCTGTAACATACCGAATTGTCTCACTACCCTGATAGGATAATAGGCACTTCCACCAGTACAGCCTAGTAAGGGGATAGGGTTCCCATCTATTCCCGTGATACGGGCTTCTAAGATCCTGGGCCAAGTTAATCGCCAGCGAAGCTGTTTTGGCTCTAAGTCTCCTAGTAATTTCACCCAATCTTTAAAGGACAGTTTCTCAACAGAGGATTGACATTTCAGAAAAGATCCTAATGGGTGGATATATTGGCTAATTTCATAACATCCGACGCGTAAATTGAAAGTTTTGATGTGTGAGGTGAACCACATGTAGAGAAGGCCATTGGAGGCTTGGAAAGTACCCTTTTGGGTGAATTGAAAACGACTCAAGGAAAGGAAAGTCTCTGCTAAAATCATGTAGGAGTAGTTCCAGCGATAACATGCTTGTTTGGCGACATGAACTATGGAAGGATCGAATGTGGTCCTAGAAGTAGGGAATAAGACGAAAGCGAAAAAAGCCAGAATGAAGATTCTAGCCGGTTTAAGACCAGCTTCGATTGGGAGTGATGAGTAATTGTTATAGAGGAATGAGAGGGTAAACTTACCAGAGTTAGATTTGAGAATTTTCTCGATCTCGGTAATTTTTAGGTGAAGGAATTTGGATAAAGCTATGGTAGAATCCTTCCCCAATAATGGCTGTACAATATGGTCATCAAATTTCACTCCAATGATGGTCGTATACTCCTCCAGGGTGGGTGTAATCTCCAGTCCTCGGAAGTCGAAGGTTAGAGTCTTTGAATCCCAAAACTTCGCCAATGCCTTAATGAGAGTGGGTTGGTAATCCACCTTGATGAGATCCACTAAATGCCCTAAGCGTTCTTTGATGTAGGCCTGGTTGTCCGGGTTGAGGCGGTTCCACCATGCCGTGAGCTCCTTGCGTGGGACTGGGATGACTTTGATATTCGATTTCCCCATCTATTTTTGAATATGCGAGAATGTACCAAAATTAATTACCACGGGTTATAATGCAAAATGAATGGGTATGCGATGCAAATGTACTAGCCCGATTCCATATTTTCTATTGGTGAAATAAGGGTTAAACACTCCTATTTGACCAAAAAAGTCAATTAGGGAGTTTTAACCCAGATTTCTTTTGAAGGAAATTATGCAATTGGCTAGAATCGCTCAATGATTGGAATGAAAGTTGTTGCCACACCAATCTACATAAAACCTCAAAACAAATTGAAAAATGTACATATACATCTCAAAAGATCCTTAATACATCAAGTCTAGAGGGGACGAGGGAGGATGCGAAAATACATCATTTGAAATTTTGGATTAAAGACCTAAGGTAGATGGGTGTGGCAACTACTAAGGGTGCCCCAAGTCAGATTATAAGATAGATGGTTTTCCTATGATGTGATGCATGATATGCAGCATTTAAAATATGCAGAACTAATTACAAGTTCAAGGTAAGAAAACCTCACAAACCAGACCTTCTTTGTTTTAGATATATCAACCGTCCAACTCACATGCGCATGAGACGAGTGAGGAGTGGACTCTAGAAAATAAAAAAAAAAAGAGACAAGGGTATGGACCTAAAAGGCCACCACTATCTGAATTGACAACCTTACCCTCCGCGCAATCAAATCACAATGGGAAGAATTGTCAATTCAGATAATGAGCGGGATAAAATATGGTCAACCCAAGCGCAATCGACGCAAGAGCTTTGCATATTCGATCCCTATCTATGGTTACCTAGGAAAAATTTCGCGACTTGGGTTTAGACGCTTGTGTGTGCAGGTGTTGTGATCCTCAAAATATGCAAGACATGCACAACAATTGATATCAAAACAGCGCTTCTAAAAATGTGCGAAATTAAACAAATGAACCCAACACCGAGCCTGCAAAACAAAGGGGTTAGCCAAATACTCCACCCCTTATAACTCCCATCCTGCAAAAACATATAACACCTATAGAATGAGTCCCAAACAAGATCGCCAGAAGCGAGATATCCATGAAATTTTCATTGGCCTAAGTCCACTAAGACTTTTAAAATTTCGAAAAAATTCAAGTATTCCAATTGGTATCTTTTTTCGAAAATTTAAAAATCTCGTCCCCAGCGGAGTCGCCAGTCTGTCGCGGAAGGACTTGGTTTTAATCAACACCTCGAGAATCTTGGATTTGAAAGCTATAAATCAAATAAAGTCCCCATAGGAAGGACTTGGTTTTAATCAACTACTGTTAAAAAAACTTTATTTTAAAGGGTTAACGGATTATTAGGTTAATTAGATTTGACTAACCTAACGCGGACCCTCCCAAGCCCTACCGAATCGTGACTTTGGATTTTTATTTTAAATGATTTTGAAATTTGGAGTCGCCACTAATCATTCTTGGTAGGTTGATTAGGAACCTAAATAAATTAGCGGGAGAACTAATTTATTCCTGCGAACCAGAGATTATGAGCTCGGGGACTTGGTTACACAAGTTAATTAAAACTAATGCCCTTTCGGTACCTTAATTTCATGGATATCCTAATTCGGTAACTCAGGCTTGGTTTATTCCTAAGGCTCTAGTAGGGTATTCTCTTTTGTGTTTTCACTTTTTAAATAGGATGCATGGATGGTATATATTTTATTTGTTATATTTTTTTAAGTGTTAAAGATTCCCTGAAGCCGAAAGAGGGAGTGTGTTAACGACTTCTGTGCAGTATTACGACCTACTCATCTTTTGGGTCTGATGATTCAAAAATTAAATTATAAGAAGTACATGACAGTGAATAAACACCTCCAATGGGAGGCCTAGCATTGGCTTGGCTCTTCCCTTTGGGATTTAAGGTACATGTATTTAAGCTGCAGGTATTTAAACTACTGTAAGAAAAAACCTCCAATGGGAGGCTAAGCATTGGCTTGGCTCTTCCCTTTGGGATTTAAGGTACATGTATTTAAGTTGCAGGTATTTAACTACTGTAAGTAAAAACCTCCAATGGGAGGCTAAGCATTGGCTTGGCTCTTCCCTTTGGGATTTAAGGTACAGGTATTTAAGTTGCAGGTATTTAACTACTGTAAGTAAAAACCTCCAATGGGAGGCTAAGCATTGGCTTGGCTCTTCCCTTTGGGATTTAAGGTACAGGTATTTAAGTTGCAGGTATTTAACTAATGTAAGTAAAAACCTCCAATGGGAGGCTAAGCATTGGCTTGGCTCTTCCCTTTGGGATTTAAGGTACAGGTATTTAAGTTGCAGATATTTAACTACTGTAAGTAAAAACCTCCAATGGGAGGCTAAGCATTGGCTTGGCTCTTCCCTTTGGGATTTATGGTGCAAGAATTAAATTGCAAGAATTTATAGTATGAATGCGACATGTAGATATGGAAACATATGAGTATGACATGACATAATCGAAATTTAAATTAATTTATTTGGGCAAGGAAATTCTCGAAGATTTTAATAGTTAGGATCGTTACCTGATTTAACAGATTTGATTGCCGAATTCGGATCTCGTGTCACCTTATAGATCAAGATTGCGGCTCGAACGATGGAGATGAACTTGTGACTCGCGTTGATCGGTAGAGGAATTGTTGATGGTAACACCTAGATTTAAACTTTCACCATCTTCAAGGCTCTCTTTTGGAAAAAAGGATTCTCTCTCTTTTTTTTATTTTTTTTCTTTCTCTCTAATTTCTTTCAATCTCTCAAAATTCTCTCAAGCATCCAAGATTTTCTCTCTCAAAAATTCCCCCTCCCAAGCTCACTTCTTCCTCCTTTTATAATCTACTCATCCATCTTCCATTCTAAATTTTCCACTAACTCTTCTTCATCTCATCTTCCCTTCTCTACTCTTATCTTATTTTCTTCATCTTCTCTTCTCCATCTCCTCTTCTTCAACTTCCCTTCTCTATCTCCTCTTCTCTATCTTCCCTTCTCCATCTCCTCTTCTCCATCTTCCCTTCTCTATTCTAATTTCTCCACCAACTCTTCTTTTTGTTATTTACAAAATAATCCCTCGAGTGTTAGGTATTTGCATCCTAGTCCTTGAGATTTTAAGTATTTGCAATTTAGTCAATGAAAAAATATATTTCTTTAAGTCCAAATCTCTTCACAATTTTTGACACACCAAAATTTACCACATGTCAAATTTAAGCTCATTTATTGCCGCTGAAAATAATGCAGAATTTAATTAAAGCCCTTTTGCAAAATTGAGTCATTCTGGGTATAATTGAGCTAAGATGAAAATTTAAAATATTAGAAGGCAATGTCACAACTCATAAAAAGTGAAAATTAAAAATAAGTTGACTTAAATTAAATTTTTTTAGGCCAGATTCGAGATTATACTCGTGAAGGAACACGTGACTCGAATTGGATTTTTCTGAATTTACGATGGCCAATATGAAAATAGAAAAAAATATTAACTATCTTTGTGTATTTTTTTTTGCCTCAAATGTTATTTTTCCAAAATTTTCAAGTATTTTTGTATTTTTTTAAAAAAATTAAATTAAATATATATAATATGAAAATTTATTTTTTGTTCAAAAATGGTTGCTTAGGCTTGGCTAAGGCTTCCAAAGTTGATTTTGCAATTTTCTCAATTTTTCTTTATTTTTCATGAATTTTCGAAAATAAAAATACTAAAAAATACTGAAAATATGAAAAATCATTTTTTGGTCAAAATTAGTTCTCTAGGCTTGGCCAAGGTCCCCAAAGTTAATTTTTCAATTTTATGAATTTTTATGGATTTTTCAAAAAATAAAAATGCCGAAAAATACTGAAAATTTTTAAAAGAGAAAAGATGATTAAAAATCGGGTGTCAACAGCTGCCCCTCTTTGAAAGGAAGCTCGAAAATCAGGTGTCAACATTTTAAAGGGGGTTAACGGATTATTAGGTTAATTAGATTTGACTAACCTAACGCGGACCCTCCCAAGCCCTACCGAATCGCAACTTTGGTTTTTGTTTAAATGATTTTAAAATTTGGAGTCGCCACTAATCGTTCTTGGTAGGTCGATTAGAAACCTAAATAAATTAGCGGGAGAACTAATTTATTCCTGCGAACCAGAGATTAGGAGCTCGGGGACTTGGTTACACTAGTTAATTAAAACTAATGCCCTTTCGGTACCTTAATTTCATGGATATCCTAATTCGGCAACTCAGACTTGGTTTATTCCTAAGGCTCTAGTAGGGTATTCTCTTTTGTGTTTTCACTTTTTAAATAGGATGCATGGATGGTATATATTTTTATTTGTTATATTTTTTTAAGTGTTAAAGATTCCCTGAAGCCGAAAGAGGGAGTGTGTTAACGACTTCTGTGCAGTATTACGACCTACTTATCTTTTGGGTCTGATGATTCAAAAATTAAATTATAGGAAGTACAAGACAGTGAATAAACACCTCCAATGGGAGGCCTAGCATTGGCTTGGCTCTTCCCTTTGGGATTTAAGGTACAGGTATTTAAGTTGCAAGTATTTAAACTACTGTAAGTAAAAACCTCCAATGGGAGGCTAAGCATTGGCTTGGCTCTTCCCTTTGGGATTTAAGGTACAAGTATTTAAGTTGCAGGTATTTAATTACTGTAAGTAAAAACCTCCAACGGGAGGCTAAGCATTGGCTTGGCTCTTCCCTTTGGGATTTAAGGTACATGTATTTAAGTTGCAGGTATTTAACTACTGTAAGTAAAAACCTCCAATGGGAGGCTAAGCATTGGCTTGGCTCTTCCCTTTGGGATTTAAGGTATAGGTATTTAAGTTGCAGGTATTTAACTACTGTAAGTAAAAACCTCCAATGGGAGGCTAAGCATTGGCTTGGCTCTTCCCTTTGGGATTTAAGGTACAGGTATTTAAGTTGCAGGATGGTATATATTTTTATTTGTTATATTTTTTAAGTGTTAAAGATTCCCTGAAGCCGAAAGAGTGAGTGTGTTAACGACTTCTGTGCAGTATTACGACCTACTCATCTTTTGGGTATGATGATTCAAAAATTAAATTATAGGAAGTACATGACAGTGAATAAACACCTCCAATGGGAGGCCTAGCATTGGCTTGGCTCTTCCCTTTGGGATTTAAGGTACATGTATTTAAGTTGCAAGTATTTAAACTACTGTAAGTAAAAACCTCCAATGGGAGGCTAAGCATTGGCTTGGCTCTTCCCTTTGGGATTTAAGGTACAGGTATTTAAGTTGCAGGTATTTAACTACTGTAAGTAAAAACCTCCAATGGGAGGCTAAGCATTAGCTTGGCTCTTCCCTTTGGGATTTAAGGTACATGTATTTAAGTTGCAGGTATTTAACTACTGTAAGTAAAAACCTCCACTGGGAGGCTAAGCATTGGCTTGGCTCTTAAATACCTGCAACTTAAATACATGTACCTTAAATCCCAAAGGGAAGAGCCAAGCCAATGCTTAGCCTCCCATTGGAGGTTTTTACTTACAGTAGTTAAATACCTGCAACTTAAATACCTGTACCTTAAATCCCAAAGGGAAGAGCCAAGCCAATGCTAGGCCTCCCATTGGAGGTGTTTATTCACTGTCATGTACTTCCTATAATTTAATTTTTGAATCATCAAACCCAAAAGATGAGTAGGTCGTAATACTGCACAGAAGTCGTTAACACACTCACTCTTTCAGCTTCAGGGAATCTTTAACACTTAAAAAATATAACAAATAAAAATATATACCATCCTGCAACTTAAATACCTGTACCTTAAATCCCAAAGGGAAGAGCCAAGCCAATGCTTAGCCTCCCATTGGAGGTTTTTACTTACAGTAGTTAAATACCTGCAACTTAAATACCTATACCTTAAATCCCAAAGGGAAGAGCCAAGCCAATGCTTAGCCTCCCATTGGAGGTTTTTACTTACAGTAGTTAAATACCTGCAACTTAAATACATGTACCTTAAATCCCAAAGGGAAGAGCCAAGCCAATGCTTAGCCTCCCGTTGGAGGTTTTTACTTACAGTAGTTAAATACCTGCAACTTAAATACTTGTACCTTAAATCCCAAAGGGAAGAGCCAAGCCAATGCTTAGCCTCCCATTGGAGGTTTTTACTTACAGTAGTTTAAATACTTGCAACTTAAATACCTGTACCTTAAATCCCAAAGGGAAGAGCCAAGCCAATGCTAGGCCTCCCATTGGAGGTGTTTATTCACTGTCTTGTACTTCCTATAATTTAATTTTTGAATCATCAGACCCAAAAGATAAGTAGGTCGTAATACTGCACAGAAGTCGTTAACACACTCCCTCTTTCGGCTTCAGGGAATCTTTAACACTTAAAAAAATATAACAAATAAAAATATATACCATCCATGCATCCTATTTAAAAAGTGAAAACACAAAAGAGAATACCCTACTAGAGCCTTAGGAATAAACCAAGTCTGAGTTGCCGAATTAGGATATCCATGAAATTAAGGTACCGAAAGGGCATTAGTTTTAATTAACTAGTGTAACCAAGTCCCCGAGCTCCTAATCTCTGGTTTGCAGGAATAAATTAGTTCTCCCGCTAATTTATTTAGGTTTCTAATCGACCTACCAAGAACGATTAGTGGCGACTCCAAATTTTAAAATCATTTAAACAAAAACCAAAGTTGCGATTCGGTAGGGCTTGGGAGGGTCCGCGTTAGGTTAGTTAAATCTAATTAACCTAATAATCCGTTAACCCCTTTTAAAATTTAAAATTTTTTTTAGAGGGTCGCGACAGACTGGCGACTCCAAATTTCAAAATCATTTAAAATAAAAATCCAAAGTCACGATTCGGTAGGGCCTGGGAGGGTCCGCGTTAGGTTAGTCAAATCTAATTAACCTAATAATCCGTTAACCCTTTTAAAATTTAAAATTTTTTTTAGAGGGTCGCGACAGACTGGCGACTCCACTGGGGACAGAGATTTTTAAATTTTCGAAAAAAGATACCAATTGGAATACTTAAATTTTTTTCGAAATTTTAAGAGTCTTAGTGGACTTAGGCCAATGAAAATTTCATGCATATCTCGCTTCTTGCGATATTGTTTGGGACTCATTCTATAGGTGTTATATGTTTTTGCAGGATGGGAGTTATAAGGGGCGGAGTGTTTGGCTAACCCCTTTGTTTTGCAGGCTCGGTGTTGGGTTTATTTGTTTAATTTCGCACATTTTTAGAAGCGCTGTTTTGATATCAATTGTTGTGCATGTCTTGCATACTCTGAGGATCACGACACCTGCACACACAAGCGTCTAAACGCAAGTCGCGAAATTCTTCCTAGAAAACCATAGATAGGGATCGAATATGCAAAGCTCTTGCGTCGATTGCGCTCGGGTTGACCATATTTTATTCCGCTCATTATCTGAATTGACAATTCTTCCCATTGTGATTTGAATACGCGCAGGGTAAGTTTGTCAATTCAGATAGTGGGAGCCTTTTTAGGTCCATACCTTGTCTCTCCTTCTTTTATTTTCTAGAGTCCACTCCTCACTTGAGTCATGCGCATGACTATGTGATTTGCATTTCTCCAAGGTAAAAGTAAGTTCTCTAATTTTATCTTGTATTTATTTTCGGTCGGTCCATGCTAGGTGTTAGTCAGTTTTTGAGCTTGATATTACGACCATTCTTTTTAAAGAAAATAAAAATTAAATTTGTCCCTCATTTCTTTTTTTTTTTTTTGAAAAAATGATGTAAAAAAATCCCTTCATGGGAATTTTATTAACCAATAAGGGATTTTTGTCATATTTTTATTGCTTCAATAAAAATGAAATTTTCCTCTGAAAATTTCAATAAAAAGAAAAATTCCTTAAAAAAAAAACTCTAGTAGACATCAAGTGATTTTATCACATTTTTCAAATTATAAAAACTTGCAAGAAAATTCTTCTCGAGAAATTCGCTCATGTTTTTCTAAGAAAATTTTCTCTAAATAAAATTAGACTAATTGACCAATAAGAGATTTTTGTCATGTTTTTTTTTCTCTCCAATAAAAATGAAATTTTCCCGACAAATTTTCCTCTGAAAATTTATTTCGATAAAAAGAAAAATTCCTTTAAAAAAACATCAAGTGATTTTATCACATTCTTTCAAATTATAAAAACTTGCAACAAAAATTCTTTTCGAGAAATTCGCTCATGTTTTTCTAAGAAAAGTTTCTCTAAATAAAATTAGACTAATGTCTCGGGGGAATTTCGTTAACCAATAAAGGATTTCTGTCATGTCTTTCCTGCTTCAATAAAAATAAAATTTTCCTGACAAATTTACCTCTGAAAATTTATTTTGATAAAAAGGAAATTCCTTCAAAAATTTTAGTAAACGTCAAGAGACTTTGTCACATTCCTTTAAAAAAATAAAAAAAAGAATAATAAATCTGAAAAAAAATTATGTATCAGAAATTAACCCATTTCTTCCTAAGGAATTTTTTTTTTCTTTCTTCTGATTTCTCTATAAAATAGAAAAAATCAAATTGGACTAATATAGGAGTCATGGACCGACATTTCTTGTGTCGCATACTAATTATATCATTTTCTTTTGCAGAGAGATCCTAGATACCCCAGACGGGTGTAAAAATTAAGTTCAATAATATATCAAGAATCATCTTCAGAAATACCAAAAGACGAAAAACACCGAGGCTTCAACCGTTAATTCTGGGGGGCAAACGAACATTGTCCATCTTTGACAGACAAAGTTGTGTCAATCCGTAAACTTGTATGGGCAGTGTATTCTGATATGACGGTGGATTTATACTGATTAAACATGGGGGCATATTTAATGTATTGCAGAGGATCCCACGTCTTTTGAAAAACAATATGGATTATATAATCAGAACCCATGAAACAAATACCTTTACCTGATCAAATCAACTAGAGACCGGTCTTAAAATTTCCTCTTATCCGAAACATGCGGAGGGCTTTAGAGGACCGAGGTTCTATTAATGAACGTGGCCCACAGGAATTTCTCCCGACGCTACAGGCGACCGACACGAGCAAGTGGACGCCGAAAGAAACAAAATATGGATAAAAGTGGGCACACAACAGGTGGCCGGATTTACTACCAGCGCACTGATCGAGTTGTCATAGCGTTATTGTTCGTGATCTCAAGATGGATAGTGGGGGCCACCGCCGAACCCATCATCAATGTTCTCGATATCATCGTCTGGAGCAATTAAACAAGAACATCAAGAAGAACATTAAGCCTCGACATCTTCGGTACCTCAAATCGCTCTGTTATGCTATGCGGAAGAAACGATAGCAGGAAAATTAAAAAAAAACAAAACAAAACATGTGAAGCTTTTCTTTCATTCCATTCATCAAAGAGTATTACAACAACTCACTGGGGAGGAAAGGTAAAGCCAAACTGGGCCCTGATGACCATTACGAAAGAGCTCAACTGACTCTCCAAACAGTTGATGCTCTGGATGCACCGGGCGCTCTCGGGATCAAGCTCCGCGAGCCTAAAGAAGAGGCGATCGCACTTCTCTTTAACCTGGGGCATAGTGGCCTCGTAATGCTCAACGGCAAACTCCAGGTCCGGAACCGCTGCCCTCTCGAAAGCAATGTCTGCCGTAATGTCATCAAGTCTCTCCTGCAGCCAACCACATTTACACCTCATCACAATATTGCCTGGCTCCTGTTCGGCGTAAGTTCGGACCAAGGCCAGACGGTCCACCAACTTTCCCCTCTCACGAACCAGCCACGAAAGCTGATCGTTGGCAAACTTGAGGGCCTTTTTGTGATTATCAGCCATAAACGTAACTGTTGCCAGACGCTCGTGCCGGTCTCGGTAACGGGCTTTCACGACGGCGGTCACAAGGACCGTCTCATAAGCACGGTTATAGGCAGCCAGAAAATTGATGAAGAGGGTCGAGAAGTTCCGGTACTCCTTCCCTAGTTGGGAACCCTCAACAGAAGCAGCGTCCACGGTCCTAAATAAACCGAGGATTTCAGCCTCAACGGTAGAGTTTTTGGCTATATGAGTGTAACCTCTACCAAGAAGATTGTAGAGTCTCTCCCACCCAGCTAGGACTTCGGCGGATAAGGTATGGTTAGGAGAATTGGCCATTTTTGAAAGCAGAATACGAAAGAAAGGGGGAGAGAGGTGAGGCAGATGAGCGGAATGCGAAGATGGTAATCTGCTTTGAAGTAAATATTGATTTCATAGTGACGGTATCAATCAGTCAAGATTTCTCTTATCTACCATTCTCTGTCGGCAACACCCCCGCTGGCTCGAATTCCAGTCAAGCGGCAACCTCAAGCTGAGCAGACCCGACGTCTCTGCAGAAAAGTTGGACGGGCCGCCACCACTTTGAAAAAGAAAGAATAAAAAACGAGCTGAGTGGGAGACAAAGAAATTTTCGGCTGAAAAGGAGATACGACTCGTCTTTATTGAAGGACCCGCCAGTAAATCGACGGTGGAGATCTTGACAAGGGCCATCTACTGCGAAAAGAAAAAAGGAAGACAAACTGAGCGAGAAACAAGGATTTCCCCTTTGATCAAAAGCTGAATATCAGATTTTCTCCCTCGGAAAATCTAATAGCGCTGCCCGTGAAGAGGGAAGTCGTTGCTATTGCCAGAGAGAGAACTTGTCCCCATTTGATAGTGAGAGTTCATTCGCAAGAACTCGCAGGAGAAAGATAAAGAGGAAGGAGTTCTCGTGGGAGAGGAATTCAAAACCTTCACCATCAAAGCATCGGCTTTCAAAACCTGTTACGAGAAGCCATCGACGATCCCGTGATCCCTCAAGTCCAAGAAGACATCCTAAGGCGGTCTCGAGTCGGCAGTCCTTGTTCCAGAAATATGTCGAGCATTAGGGAAACGGGCGCATGTTCAACCCTGGTCAAAGCTGATGAAGTTCCTTACCCTGAGGGTCTACTGGTCATGGCCATTGACGGTAATCCAGTCTCTCTGTCAATCCTTGTTACCGTATTAAGAAAATGCCGGTATAAGGTTGTAGCTCAAGCAAAGGCGACAGAGGCCTTAGAGATATTAAGGAGGAGTAGTGACCCGTTTGATATCGTCCTCACCGCCATGGTAGGGATTGACATGGATGTTTTCACTCTCTTGGAAGTCATCAATTCTAAATTAAACATGCCAGTCCTCGTAATATCGGCAAGCGATGATCAGCAAGCCCTAATGAAGGCTGTCTTAAATGGGGCCCAAGACGTCGTAACGAAACCAGTTAGAGTTCAGATGCTTCAAAACATATGGCAGCACGTGGTAAGGAAGCAATTGCACGACCATGAGAACAAGCATCAAGCCTTCAATTTTGTTCCAAGCAACTGGAGAAAGAAGATGAGTTGGTCTCCCGAGCTGCATCGTATGTTTGTTAATGCAGTTCAGCAGCTAGGAATAGATTCGGCACGGCCGCAACATATACTGGAAATTATGAATGTAGAGGGACTCACTAAAGCAAATGTTTCGAGTCATCTTCAGAAGTACAGAAAAAGGGTGAGAGAACACAATGCAGCTCAGAATCAAGAAAACCAAGGCGGGACTGATCCAAGCCTGAACGTCGAGTTTCCTCGCCACCATAAGTTCCCCAGGTTAGCATGGGGCGAGCCACTTCCCATCATCAACCAAGCTAGTAGCCATGCCATCAATCCCCCAGGCGTTAATCAAAGTATCCCCCAGAATCACCCTAATGCTCTTCAAGAGTATAGACCGCAGGAGCAGTGTATTCAGATTCCTTGGTTTGAGCACCAACCTGTGGCTAGAACTCATCCCATGATCAGCGCGCCTGCGCAGCCAGAGAATCAGACAAGAAGTTATCCTGAGCACTTCCACTTCTCTAATCCTCGAATGGAAGGAGTTTTTGGCAGCAGGACAGTTGGTGATCCCCACACTTTCTCGAGTAATGATGAAGGCTCCAGCATGAGAAGTCAAATTGCTCATGGCGAGGACAGAATGAGAAATCTACCGCCAGCATTTGCCAACAACAATGCCCAATTCGAGCATCAGTTGCTGGAAGGTTCAAGAGATTACCCAGATGATGAGCTTACTGCCCTGGTCAACCAGTTTAGGGTTGACAGACGTCCCAAGCCGCGATCAGGAGCCAGTGAGTAGGGACTCTCAAACATCGGTTATCCACACCCGAACCAACACGAGACTAGCTGATTATCGAAGAGCCACAGGAGAGGCAGAACTGACCTTGAATAAGTGCACCTTTCATTTCATGCTTAATTCCCCTGCGTATGATATTTTCCAGCTTTCTAGGTGTCTCGATTTAATTCAAGGACAAGGGGGCAATTTATTTATCCCGTCGAATGCGTGAATCCCTTTTTATGCTAGATTTAGGGCGGATCAATTTGTAGCAACGTCGCTGACTGCCATAATGAGAAATGTTGAATGGCCTCACGTAGGGAAATTTCAAGTGAAAAGCCCAGGGGATTGCAAAGTGCCTCAAGAGTGTCGCAAAATGAAATGACCCAATGGAATGCGATAGGACTCATTCGCCTTCAAGGTAACCTTCAAATTAAAGGAGCCCTCCGGTCCACGGACCCGATGGCATGGAAAATGATGATGGTCCAAGGCAACCCGAAAGAAAATAAGGCCCAACTAAGCAAAGCACATATGTGGCAAGCTCAAAGTGAAGGGCAACTCGGGACATACAATTCAATCCAATCCAAATGAAGGAACTTCCTCAATTCAAATTTAATGGAAGTATACACAAGGGTAAAACAGTATCGTTCCAATTTTTCTAGAATATGAAGAACATATACTGCCGCATTCTCTTTCATTTTTGCAGGGGAAGTCTCTACTGGCCAAATTTTCCTGTCTACCATTCCCTATCAGTATCACCTCCGCTACTCGTCTCCAATCTCGAGCCAAGCAAATCCGACGTCTCTACGGAAAAGTTGGACGAGACGCCACTACTTTGAAAAAGAAAGGATAAAAAAATAAGCTGAGTGGGAGACAAAGACATTTTCGGCAGAAAAGAGATACGACTCGTCTTTATTGAAGAACTCGCTAGCAAATTGACGGTGGAGACAGCAACAAGGGGCCCCCTTCCATGAAAAGATGGAAGGAGACGAGCTGGGCGAGAGATACGATGAAAAGAAAATCGAGAAAGCCAGAACACTCGAGAGAGGCAATACAGTTGCTAAACCCACGTCTAATTTTAAAGGAGGCATCTTCTTGATAATTCTCATTCGTGCTCGAAAGAGAGACTCTTAAAGCATATGCAGTCTCCCAGAAAAATCCAGAGAGTGAAAATACAAGAAGAGATATCAAACTTTGAGAAATCGTTAACCAAATCGAAGATGTCTCAACCCAACACACTTGAAAGTTATCGTTACTTGCTGAATATGGGAGAGGAAGAGTTCGAAGCCATATTTGGGATCGAGCCTATGGAGCCCGGCCCTTCCACCGACGACGTCCAAGAGCCCGGTAAGGACAATGACAACAACGGTAAAGGTCAAAAGAAGCGTTACCGTCGCCATACTGAGGAGCAAGTACGAAAGCTTGAAGCTTTCTTCAGAACGTGCCCTATGCCAGACGGCAAACAAAAAATGGAACTGAGTCAAGAGCTAGGACTTGAACCTTCGCAAATCAAGTTCTGGTTTCAAAATAGACGAACCCGAATGAAGACTCGTCATGAGCACAACGAAGCCGAGTTTCTAAGAGTTGAAAATGAAAACCTCCGAGCGGAAAACAAGATGTATAAAGAGACTTTTGACTCCGCCACCTGCCCCAACTGCAATAGCCTCCTCCTCACCCTCGATGAAATGTATGATCTGAGGATCGAAAATGCACGTTTAAGAGGTGAGTTAGACCAATTTATAACAGGATCGAGTTCTGTTGGAGCAGGGTACAAAAGGACCAATGATACTGGATCAGTATCAATACCTCCCGAGGAAAAAGGGACAGATCACCACCAAGCGGACATTGACGATGATCTTTTCGCCATAATCAACCAGTTTGATATCGGTAAAGCATCGGGACTGTGATGCACTTGTTCAGCCAGTGACCACCAGACCTTCGATATGACCGATGCATACCTAATTTGGGATGAAGCCAGCTGATCATGGGAGAGCCTGTAGAGGAAGCAGAACTGATCCTGAATGAGTGAATGTGTTTTATTTCCTTGCGTGATATGTTTTTTTGCTTTTGTGAATGTGTGAAAGCAAGGAGTAATAATCCGACTTCCCCCTATTAAATGCTCGAATCCGCCACCTCACCAACCTCGCGACGAATTGATGGCGAGTAAAAATCTGGATAAACCTGAAGGGTAACTACGTATCGTTTCAATTTACCCTCAGTTGCTCCAAGTTTTAAAATTAAGCCCCTTCTATTCTCAGGAAATTGCAAATCGACCCGAGAACGCAATCATATCCGAATACAAGTTGAACAAAATTTGGGGGCAAATCGACTCATGGGCATTACCACGGGATGGACAGCTTCGGACAAAGGAAAGTACAAGCAAAAGACGCGAACAATCTCAGAAATGGGTAATTCTGTATCGTTCTAATGTGCACATAATCATCTCAAGTCTTGAATTGTCTTATTCCATTCTTAACAGGGATTGCAAATTACCTCGAGAAATACCGTAACATGGCCCAAGGTGATACAACAAGGCTACTTTATCCCCAAAGATTAACCTTTGAAAGGATAGCCCCATGAACACCTATGGTCCAATGGACCGAATGGTATGGGGGATGACAGTAGGTCCGAAATATCCCGAGTTCGATCCCCGAGGGTGGGGAATGTTGTATGTATTATAAATAAATGAAACAACTTTTTGTGCATTTCTTTTTGCAAGCAGGAATACTCGACGAGTAATACCGAAGTCAATATTTTGCCACATTCTCGGCTTAATGGTGAAGCATCCAACAAAAGTCGAAGAAAACTCAATCCAGCAAAATTGGTAAAAGACTTGTCCAAGGCATTCAAGATGAAGGGTAAATCAGTATCGTTTCCAATTTATCCCTTTTAATACTGGTTGACATGTCTCCTTTTCTTTTCACAGGAAATATTTAAACTAGCATTTAACATGTTGAAGGAGACAAATCCAAAAGAAAATTATGATCACCTGACAAGATTTATTCTGGTGAAAAATGGGGCAAATTGATCGCAAGCTTTGAAACGAAAAAGCAAATATGTCTTCCTTATCTCGTTTGGTTTCAAGAATAATTTCTCTGCTTCTTGCAGGGGCATTAAACAAACCAAAATGCTCCATCGCCCATATGCTTCATCGCGCAGGGGTAAAGTTTGAGACAAACCACCCCTCGACATAGGGAGTAGGCTTCCCAATTTGTTCGGTCCGCCCACATACCAGGGGCAATTTAAATTCGCCCGTATTTGCACACGTGATGCTAAAAAATTGTCACATCTGCATTGTGCTTACACAGTTCATGAATTATGTATGACTATTCCGTGTGTTTAACTTACCAACTCCAACTTAGAGCATAAACTGCACAGGAGATATCAAATGTGCAGAATGGGGCATGACAGGATGAGGAAAGGCAAACCATTTCCACACAGGTCTAACATTTTGATCTACAGATAAACAGCCTTTCTCCAGAGTGAGAAAAAGCCATTTCAGAATGAAGTCCCCCATTCAGATTACATTCGAGGTGTTCATACTATAAGAACCTCCTTAAACAGAAGTGGTAATGCAATACATGATCTATATGTTGATCGATTGCATCATGAGTTATTACATAGACTGCCTTTAATCATGGCAAACTTAGCTGAACAATTTTGTATGAACCAATGAACGCATTGATGAAAATGCTTGCACATGTTAGCACTAACATTGCCTGACAGGCAACACATTCCCGGTGTTTGAGTTACCTTCCAAAGTCTTGAAATTCATTCGGCGATTATTGAATGAACAAGCCTGGTTGTCGAGAAGACACCAAGCATTTCTTCCAAATTCTCAGATAAGTATATCTTCAACCTGAACCTTTCAAGAGAATGAATTCTGACGGTTGTTGGGGTACTCGAATCCATTGCGGTATATACAGGTATCCACCTTATTCAATAAAGCATGATTTGTCTCAAGGACAGAATTGTTCGAGACCTTTTGATCTCTGCCTCTTTGATTTATTCCTAAAGCGACAAGAGAATATAATTTGGGTTTGAGCTTCCGCAGGATTCCTGGTCTCCCCAGATTTCAGAATGGCACCCTTTGAGGTACACCAAGCCCTTCTTACAGGCAAATAAAGTCCTTCCTACAGGCAAAGCAAGTCCTTCTTACAGGCAAATCAAGTCCTTCTTACAAGCACAAAGTCCTTCTTACAGGCACAAAGTCCTTCTTACAGGCAAATCAAGTCCTTCTTACAGGCATAAAGTCCTTCTTACAGGCATAAAGTCCTTCTTACAGGCAAATCAAGTCCTTCTTATAGGCAAAGCAAGTCCTTCTTACAGGCAAAGTAAGTCCTTCTTACAGGCAAATCAAGTCCTTTTTACAGGCAAAGCAAGTCCTTCTTACAGGCAAAGCAAGTCCTTCTTACAGGCACAAAGTCCTTCTTACAGGCACAAAGTCCTTCTTATAGGCATAAAGTCCTTCTTGTAGGCAAATCAAGTCCTTCTTACAGGCATAAAGTCCTTCTTACAGGCAAACAAAGTCCTTCTTACAGGCAAAGCAAGTCCTTTTTACAGGCAAAGTAAGTCCTTCTTACAGGCAAATCAAGTCCTTTTTACAGGCACCAAGTCCTTTTTACAGGCACTAAGTCCTTTTTACGGGCACAAAGTCCTTTTTATAGGCAATAAAGTCCTTTTTACAGGCATCAAGTTCTTTTTACAGGCATTAAGTCCTTTTTACAGGCACAAGTCCTTTTTACAGGCACAAAGTCCTTTTCACAGGCACAAAGTCCTTTTCACAGGCACTAAAGTCCTTTCTACAGGCACTCAAAGTCCTTTCTACAAGCACTAAGTCCTTTCTACAGGCACCAAGTCCTTCTTACAGGTATCTCCATGGGGTGACCTACCATACGGGTCAAATCTCAATCAAAATTTAATTAGTAGAATCCTTTCATTAGGAATCTACCATGGGTTGACCTACTATATAGGTCAAATTTCAATTAAATTTTAATCAGTATAATCCTTTCATTAGGAATCTACTATGGGGTGACCTACCATACGGGTCAAAATTTAATCAGTAGAATCCTTTTATTAGGAATCTACCATGGTACGACCCACCATACGGGTCAAATGGTATGACCCACCATACGGGTCAAATATTAATCCAATTTTTAATCAGTAGAATCCTTTTATTAGGAATCTACCATGGGTTGATCCACCATACGGGTTCAAGTTCAACCACCCTAAAGTTTTCTTTTTTATATATAACGAATCCTTAGGTTCTCATTTCATTTTCAGTGGGACATTCATGTCACGACTCTTTTTATTTCCTTGTATGGAGTCGATTAGGATTCAGGTGTCATCTCGTCTTTGAAATGAATCTCGCCGAGATTCCTTTCAAAGAGGGGCAGCTGTTGACACCTGATTTTTAATTATCTTTTCTCTTTTAAAATTAATAAACAAGAGCCATAAAAATTCATAAAATTGAAAAATCAACTTTGGCGACCTTAGCCGAGCCTAGGGAACCAATTTTGACCAAAAGATGATTTTTCATATTTTTAGTATTATTATTATTATTATTATTATTATTATTATTATTATTAATTTATTTATTTATTTATTTATTTTCAAAAATTCATGAAAACTCAAGAAAAAATGAGAAAATTGTAAAATCAACTTTGGAAGCCTTGGTCAACCCTAGGTAACCATTTTTGAACAAAAAAATAATTTTTCATATTTTTCACATTTTTTTAATATTTTTCAGAAATTAGGAAAATATTATAAAAAATATAACGCTTGAGGCCATAAAAATATGAATATTTAGTCAATATTTTAATTTTAATTTTCTCTTCATTTTGGTCAAAGAAAATCAGCAAAAATTAATCTGAACTCGGGAATTACTTTGCTGATTATATATATATATATATTAAATAAAGAATTTTGAAAATCATTTTAGCTTTATAATTTTTGATCTTTGGAGTCGTGATTTTGTCTCCTAATAGTCCAATTTTTGTCTTGACCCAATCAGGCCCGAAACAACTCAATTTTTGCAAAAGAGTCTCACCTGCTTAATGAATTTTATCAGGATAATTTAATCTCTCTTGCCGAAGAGTCTGAATTTTATGTCCGTAATGAAATATCACATGAAGACTTCTATCTTGACAAACTCCAACGTATCAAGAAATAATCCCGAAAAAAAAAGGGTACCAAGCATCGACGGAGAAGAAGAAAGTGCCAAATAGATTGAGGAAAACAGGATCAACAAACTAGAATGACGGAAGTAGAGGCCAATTGAAAGAGAACGGCCAGGTGTAGCTCGTGAGGTGTGATGCTTTTATTATTGAAGGCCTTGGGAGACTGCGAAGAAAAGAAGGGTCAGAAAAAGATGAGAAAAGTAAGTGGGGAGACTAATAAATTTAGAAGATTCTCGGCGGATGGGGGAGCAAAAAGTGGCTAAATTAAAAAAGGACTATAAAAGAGAACAAGAGATTCCCATGAATACGTCAAAAAATGGGAGAAGAGATAGTGGGTTTCCAATAATGTGAGGGGAGCCTTTCTTTTGACTGGTCAAAGACGTAATGAGGGGAGGATAATAAGAATAAAAATGGGAAAGGAGAGGCCATCTGAAAACACTTTGACCGGAGGGTAGCCTAAGGCCTCTGAAAAGCAGGATTCCCCATATCGAGAGAGCGGGGGGAGCCTTTCGGGGCTTTTGGAAAAAAAAATGAATAAATAAGACAGGGGAGTTCTTCACAAGGGAGAGGACTCTCTCTAAAAAGAAAAGAGAGGGAAGTCATTCTGAAGTTGGGGGCTCTCTCGGTGAGACTTCCCCGAGAGAGAATCCATTTCTTCTCTTCGTATTTTATTGCCGTGGTTGAATCTCCGAGGGGCATCCCCCAGCGATCGCGCTCACCGATTCCTCTATCGATGACCACAAGACCGAAGGACAACGCCCAAAGCCGGCTCGGTTTTCCGCCACCCGATTGCAGCTCAACGTCGCCCCTTCTTCTCAGTCACCCCAGCGATGGCGTCACCGATAGGCTCAATAATGAGTTCTACACCTTATACATAGTAGCATCGCATTTGGAGTTCGTTGAGTCTGATGGCGCGAGAGTCATTCTGTTGATATATAACGAACCACCGGGAAGGCCGACTTCAGCATCCTCTGTGTCCCACATAACCTGGTCGAGATCAACAGTCGGGCATACGAGTTCCATATCGTCTCAATCGGCTCGTACCACCATAACAGCGTTGAGTTCATCGTGATGACGGTATCGACGTTTTCTTCACGATCGAGCTGCTCCGTAAGGCTAGTCAGTTTGTCCCATACGAGCGGGACGATCCGCTCTGCATGATTGCCTGGATTCTACCTTTCTTCTATCGGGATTTCCTCAGGCTCGAGAACCGGATCCCCTACTCCGTGCTTGAGCTCTTGTTTGATATGTCGATGGTGTTCACCAAGGATTTGGAACGGTCGCTGACCGACCTCGCGTTCTGTCCGGAGAAACTCGGTTGCAACAAGACCTTAACGTCGCCAAACTAAGTGTTTGAGTTCGGATTCTTCAAGGCCAGGGATCTTGTCCTTAATTGCAGATGTGAGCAATGGTCGCGAATGAATGGCGAAACCTGCTGGTCTCAAGCGAGATAAGCATGCTTTACTATCTATTAATCTTTCTTTAGCTTCTAATCTCTTCCGACATTTAGCCAAGCTCCGGTTTTCGCCGGACAGCCTTATACGAAAATCTCCTATGAAGACTGTTGAAGAACTTGGGCTGAAAATGTTGAAATATTCTGAGTTCTAGAGGAGATGGCAGTGAAGCTAAACATCCGTGGTAAAAATGAGAGATGGCTTAAAGATATTTGGCTGTCCATGCTCCAGTTCAGAGATAACATTGTGGCTACGGCAATGGACGTATGTTAGTCGAACTCACCCTTTTAATTTTCTTAAAGCATCAAACATTCATTTCTATGGCTGAATTCAGGGTTTTCATTGAGCAGTCCCGGTAGAATGGAATACTATGATTAGTTAGCGTCCAAGGGAGGAGTAGGTTGGATTGATACTTCTGGTGATTGACTACATCTGTGCATTGGGTGTTTATGATAGTTTGCTCAAACGAAGACTTTATGTGATTTCTACATATAAAACAGATGCCTATTTAGGTCTTAATTGATTTATTTCTTTTTTGGTCAATGCATTCGAGTTGGAGGGTTGCATATAGGATCATTGACATTTTTTATTTATTTATTTGATTTATAGTTTTCTATAGTTTGCACCTAATTGTGTATGCACTCTACGATTTTATTACTATTGCTATTGCAGTTTTTTTTATTATTATGTGTTTAGTATCAAAATGTCACTATAGATAACACAGGAAGTGTCGACATTTTTATGTTATCATTTAGAAAAGAATGAGCTGCATAGCCTAGCACGGTCAAACATTTTATAGAAGGTTCTACCAAAAGTATTCAGCTGAAACTATTTATGTACCCAACGTGGATGGTCTATAATATGAAGGGGTTTCTTATCTTGGGCTAGGTTGTTGGACCTCGTTCCCTCTCCGTTATTACCGCTGTTGAATCGATAAATAATTAAAAAAAAAGTAAAATAAAATTTGGAAAATGTAAAAAAAAAAAAAAGGAAATAGTTTGGAAATAATCTTATTAGCATATTGTATTTAATTAAGCGTTTAACATGCATAATGATTATTTGTCCAACCTAGATGGCTTAGTTTTCGTTTGGCATGCGGATATAATTTCTTCTGTAGTGCATATTTCAATGGATAAATTAGCGAGGCCATTAGACTCTAATTAGAAATGCTCGCTTGATTCTTTAATTTGCTGAACTTCACTAACCAGTTGCTTTAAATGAGCGCATGTTTCAAATCCTCGACACAAAGAATGAACATTCCCATATGGCGATCGGTCAACGGCAAACTCCAGGGAAGCATAAAGTGGGCTCATACAAGCTCTAAAAAGCCCGCTAATTTCTCAGCTTATCTGTGATTAAAAATCCTCTTAATTCAAAAGAGACTCTCTATATTGGGAACATAGAGAGCGAAAATCAATTATAGAAATCCCTCCCAGAAAATGGGAGATAAGTACTCTTTCCACTCTTCTGGTTTTAGGTGCAGATTAGCACATATTTTGTATACTGACACTTCACTCTATTTTATGTCAGGAAGCCGCAGCTCTATATCAATGGTCAACCATATGGAAGCACAAAATCGGATTGGAGGAGTCCTCAAGCACGCACAAATTTCAAATTGTTGAATCAATTAGTTGTATTTCATTTTAAAGAATTCATACCCCAGAATGGAGAGGACAAACCAGTCTGTCGCGACCCTCTAAAAAAACTTTATTTTAAAGGGTTAACGGATTATTAGGTTAATTAGATTTGACTAACCTAACGCGGACCCTCCCAAGCCCTACCGAATCGTGACTTTGGATTTTTATTTTAAATGATTTTGAAATTTGGAGTCGCCACTAATCATTCTTGGTAGGTTGATTAGGAACCTAAATAAATTAGCGGGAGAACTAATTTATTCCTGCGAACCAGAGATTATGAGCTCGGGGACTTGGTTACACAAGTTAATTAAAACTAATGCCCTTTCGGTACCTTAATTTCATGGATATCCTAATTCGGTAACTCAGGCTTGGTTTATTCCTAAGGCTCTAGTAGGGTATTCTCTTTTGTGTTTTCACTTTTTAAATAGGATGCATGGATGGTATATATTTTATTTGTTATATTTTTTTAAGTGTTAAAGATTCCCTGAAGCCGAAAGAGGGAGTGTGTTAACGACTTCTGTGCAGTATTACGACCTACTCATCTTTTGGGTCTGATGATTCAAAAATTAAATTATAAGAAGTACATGACAGTGAATAAACACCTCCAATGGGAGGCCTAGCATTGGCTTGGCTCTTCCCTTTGGGATTTAAGGTACATGTATTTAAGCTGCAGGTATTTAAACTACTGTAAGAAAAAACCTCCAATGGGAGGCTAAGCATTGGCTTGGCTCTTCCCTTTGGGATTTAAGGTACATGTATTTAAGTTGCAGGTATTTAACTACTGTAAGTAAAAACCTCCAATGGGAGGCTAAGCATTGGCTTGGCTCTTCCCTTTGGGATTTAAGGTACAGGTATTTAAGTTGCAGGTATTTAACTACTGTAAGTAAAAACCTCCAATGGGAGGCTAAGCATTGGCTTGGCTCTTCCCTTTGGGATTTAAGGTACAGGTATTTAAGTTGCAGGTATTTAACTAATGTAAGTAAAAACCTCCAATGGGAGGCTAAGCATTGGCTTGGCTCTTCCCTTTGGGATTTAAGGTACAGGTATTTAAGTTGCAGATATTTAACTACTGTAAGTAAAAACCTCCAATGGGAGGCTAAGCATTGGCTTGGCTCTTCCCTTTGGGATTTATGGTGCAAGAATTAAATTGCAAGAATTTATAGTATGAATGCGACATGTAGATATGGAAACATATGAGTATGACATGACATAATCGAAATTAAACTTTAACCATCTTCAAGGCTCTCTTTTGGAAAAAAGGATTCTCTCTCTTTTTTTATTTTTTTTCTTTCTCTCTAATTTCTTTCAATCTCTCAAAATTCTCTCAAGCATCCAAGATTTTCTCTCTCAAAAATTCCCCCTCCCAAGCTCACTTCTTCCTCCTTTTATAATCTACTCATCCATCTTCCATTCTAAATTTTCCACTAACTCTTCTTCATCTCATCTTCCCTTCTCTACTCTTATCTTATTTTCTTCATCTTCTCTTCTCCATCTCCTCTTCTTCAACTTCCCTTCTCTATCTCCTCTTCTCTATCTTCCCTTCTCCATCTCCTCTTCTCCATCTTCCCTTCTCTATTCTAATTTCTCCACCAACTCTTCTTTTTGTTATTTACAAAATAATCCCTCGAGTGTTAGGTATTTGCATCCTAGTCCTTGAGATTTTAAGTATTTGCAATTTAGTCCATGAAAAAATATATTTCTTTAAGTCCAAATCTCTTCACAATTTTTGACACACCAAAATTTACCACATGTCAAATTTAAGCTCATTTCTTGCCGCTGAAAATAATGCAGAATTTAATTAAAGCCCTTTTGCAAAATTGAGTCATTCTGGGTATAATTGAGCTAAGATGAAAATTTAAAATATTAGAAGACAATGTCACAACTCATAAAAAGTGAAAATTAAAAATAAGTTGACTTAAATTAAATTTTTTTAGGCCCGATTCGAGATTATACTCGTGAAGGAACACGTGACTCGAATTGGATTTTTCTGAATTTACGATGGCCAATATGAAAATAGATTTAAAATAAAAATATTAACTATCTTTGTGTATTTTTTTTTGCCTCAAATGTTATTTTTCCAAAATTTTCAAGTATTTTTGTATTTTTAAAAAAAATTAAATTAAATATATATAATATGAAAATTTATTTTTTGTTCAAAAATGGTTGCTTAGGCTTGGCTAAGGCTTCCAAAGTTGATTTTGCAATTTTCTCAATTTTTCTTTATTTTTCATGAATTTTCGAAAATAAAAATACTAAAAAATACTGAAAATATGAAAAATCATTTTTTGGTCAAAATTAGTTCTCTAGGCTTGGCCAAGGTCCCCAAAGTTAATTTTTCAATTTTATGAATTTTTATGGATTTTTCAAAAAATAAAAATGCCGAAAAATACTGAAAATTTTTAAAAGAGAAAAGATGATTAAAAATCAGGTGTCAACAGCTGCCCCTCTTTGAAAGGAAGCTCGAAAATCAGGTGTCAACATCTATCTCAACTGGTAGGATTATCTCAATCTTTTTCTTATCTTGATAGATGGTGGCTGTAGAATGATTACACATAGCCAAACAGACAAAGGCGAAACCGCATCACTTCTCTCTAATGATGATATCGAGGACACGGACAAAGGATTCGGCTACGGCCCCCACCGATCACCGTGAGACCTGTGACTGGTCGTGTAAATTAATACAGTTGTAACCACTCGATCAGTGTGCTAATAATAAGCCCGGTTACCTGTTGCGTGCCCCACTTCATTCATGCTTGTCTCTTTCGGCGCCCACTTTTATGTATCGATTGCCTATAGTGTCGGCAAAAATGATTGTGGGCCATGCTCATTAATAAAACGCCGATCCTCTAAAGTTCTTCACGTGGTTCAAATCCGAGGATGCTAAAAGTCAGGCCTTTGGTTGATTTAATGAAAAAGGCATCGCGAGGTCGGGTCAACATACTTGCTTCATGGGTTTTGATAATTTACGCCTTTTCAACAAAAATACAGGAATCCCTTGTTGACACTTGATTTTTAAACTTCTTTTCTTTTTTAAAATTAATAAAAAAATCTATAAAAATTCATAAAATTAAAAAAAATCAACTTTGGGGATCTTGGCCAAGCTTAGGGAACCAATTTTGACCAAAAAATGATTTTTCATATTTTTAGTATTTTTCGACAATTAATAGAAAATCCATAAAAATTCATAAAATTAAAAAATCGACTTTGGGGACCTTGGCCAAGCCTTAGGAACCAATTTTTGACCAAAAAATAATTTTTCATATTTTTGATATTTTTCATCATTTTTTTATTTATTTTATTTTCGAAAATTCATAGAAACTCAAGAAAAAAAATGAGAAAATTGCAAAATCAACTTTGGAAGCCTTGGCCAAGCCTAGGGAACCATTTTTGAACAAAAAATAATTTTTCATATTTTTCATATTTTTTAATATTTTTCGAAAAATACAAAAATACTTGAAAATTCTGGAAAAATAACATTTGAGGCCAAAAAAATACAAAAAAATAGTCAATATTTTTCTTTCAAATATATTTTCATATTGGCCATCGCAAATTCAGAAAAATAAAATTTGGGTCACGTGTTCCTTCACGAGCATAACCTCAAATCGGGCCTAAAAATTCAATTTGAATCAATTTATTCTTCACTTTTTTATGAGTTATGACATTGTCTTCTAATATTTTAAATTTTCACCTTGACTTAATTTTATTCGAAATGACTCATTTTTGTAAAAGGGCCTTAGTTGAATTTTGGATTTTAGCCCCTAAGTTAACAAAAAAAATGAAATTAAACTTTTTCTAGGGGTACCCATGAGGTAAATTTCGTCCAAAGCATAGGGGAGGTGTGCTGAAAATTGTGTGAAAATTTAGACCTAAAGAAATATTTCTTCAGGGACTGAATTGCAAATACTTAAAATCTCGGAGACTAGAGTACAAATACCAAGGACTATTTTGTAAATAACAAAAAGAAGAGTTGCTGGAGAAATTAGATGGAGAAGAGAAGATAGAGAAGAGAAGATGGAGAAGAGAAAATGAAGAAAATAAGATAATGATAGAGAAGGGAAGTTGAGATGAAGAAGAGTTAGTGGAGAAATTAGAATGGAAGATAGAGTTAGTGGAAAAACTAGAATGGGAAATGGATGAGTTGCCTATAAAAGGAAGAAGAAGAGAGTTTGGGAGGGGGATTTTTTTTTTTGAGAGAAAATTTTGGATGTTTGAGAGGGTTTTGGGAGATTGAAAAAAAATTTGAGAAGAAGAAAATACCAAAAAGAGAGAGAGAATTTTGAAGATGATGGGAGTTTAAATCTAAGGGTTATCATCACCAATTCCTTCATCGATCAACATAAATCAAGAGTTCATCCTCGTCAACGAATAAGCAAATTCGAGCTAAGTGTTTTTATTTATTCATTTATTTGTGATTTTAGTCGCAAATTAGCACAAATTGTATACACTTTCTCCATCTCTCCATATTTTTTTTTATGCCAGGCAAAAGTGTAATTCCATATCAAAACCAATTCTAGAGATCCCTCCCAAAAAAATGGGAGATAAGTGTTCTTTTTACTCTTCTTGTTTTAGGTGCAAATTAGCACAGATTTTGTACACTGATATTTCACTATATTTTATGTCGAGCAGCCGTAGCTCTATATCAACGATCAATCCTACGGAAGCACAAAATTGGCTTAGAGGAGTCCCTAAGCGCACACAAATTTCAAATTATTGAATTAATTTGTTGTAATTTATTTTAAAGAACTAAAATCCCAGAATGGAGAGGCAAAGCGCATCCACTGGAGATCGTTTATTTCCTGCAATTTAAATACTTGCACCTTAAATCCCAAAGGGAAGAGCTAGGCCAATGCTAGGCCTCCCATTGGAGGTTTTTACTTACAGTAATTTAAATACCTACAATTTAAATACCTGCACCTTAAATCCCAAAGGGAAGAGCCAGGCCAATGCTAAGCCTCCCATTAGAGGTTTTTACTTACAGTTATTTAAATACCTGCAATTTAAATGCATGTACCTTAAATCCCAAAGGGAAGAGCCAGGCTAATGCTAGGCCTCCCATTGAAGGTTTTTACTTACAGTAATTTAAGTACCTGCACCTTAAATCCCAAAGGGAAGAGCCAGGCCAATGCTAGGCCTCCCATTAGAGGTTTTTACTTACGGTTATCTAAATACCTGCACTTTAAATCTCAAAGGGAAGAGCCAAGCCAATGCTAGGCCTCCCATTGGAGGTTTTTACTTACAGTAATTTAAATACCTGCAATTTAAATACCTGTACCTTAAATCCCGAAGGGAAGAGCCAAGCCAATGCTAGGCCTCCCATTGGAGGTTTTTACTTACCGTCATTTAAATACCTGCAATTTAATTCTTGTATCATTAAACCCCAAAAGAGAGGGCCAAGCCAAGGCTGGGCCATCCATTGGAGGTGTTTATTTACTGTCATTTACTTCTTGTAATTTAATTTTTGAATCACCAGACCCTAGAAAATGAGTATGTCGCAGTACTGCACAGAAGTCGTTAACTCACTCCCTCTTTCGGCTTCAGGGAAATATTTAATATTTTGAAAATGCCAAAAAATGTCACTCACGTACATTCCATTAAAAAAGGTGAAAATACAAAAGAGAATACCCCACTAGAGCCTTAGGAGTAAACCAAGTTTGAGTTGTCAAATTAGGATATCCATGAAATTAAGGTACCGAAAGGGCATTAGTTTTAATTAACTAGTGTAACCAAGTCCCCGAACTCATAATCTCTGGTTCGTAGGAATAAATTAGTTCTCCCGCTAATTTATTTAGGTTTCTAATCGACCTACCAAAAACGATTAGTGGCGACTCCAAAATTTTAAAACCATTTGAATAAAACCCAAAGTTGCGATTCGGTAGGGCTTGGGAGGGTCCGCGTTAGGTTAGTCAAATCTAATTAACCTAATAATCCGTTAACCCTTTAGAATGAAATTTTTAGAGGGTCGCGACATCCCTCCAACACAATAAAAATGCCCCCACGTCTGACTCGAATATATTCATTGTTCTATCAAAATACATAGCCCGTACGTGCTCACTAATGGACACGTTTCTAACTTCGGGAGAATTGACATCTTTGCATACCCCAGGATTAAGGGATCGGCAAGAAAAAAAAAAGAGATTCAAAAAAAGATTCTTTCGGGAAATTTGCTAAATGTCAAAGGATTTTATCACATCTTTTCTAATTTGTAAAATCTACAAGAAAATCCTTTTTGAAGAATTTACCTCTTTTTTTTTAAGAAATAAAATTGGACTAATCTAGGAGTCATGGACCGGCCCCTTTTGGATCACATACTAATTATGTCCTTTGCTTTTGCAGGGAATCACAGGTACCCCAGGTGGAAGCAAAATTTGGCTCATTGATGGTGGCATGTCAGGAATGACCTTGAAGAATTACCGATGTCCTAGCCGGTAACCCTGAGGGCAAGCGAAGAAGTCCATCCTCTCGGAGACAGAACTGTATCAATCAGACAGCGTGTATGAGTTATGTATTTGGATAGCGTAGTGAATGTATACGTTAGGCCTGGGAGCATTCTTAATGTATTGAGGGATTTCTGTACTTTTTTAAGGAAAGTATAGGCTGTGTAATCAGAATCCGTGAAGCAAGTATTTCAACTCGACCTTACAACCTTTCTGATCAACCAAAGGTCGGCCTTAAAACTTCCGCGGATTCGAACCACGTGGAGGTCTTTGGGTGATCGGTATTTTATTAATGAGTATGACCCACAATCGTTCCTCCCAACGCTACAGGCGACCGACACGAACAAGTAGATGTTGAAAGAGAAAAGCATGAGTGAAGTGGGGCACGCAACAGGTGGCCGGATTCATTATTAGCACGCTGACCGAGTAGTCGTATCCGTAATAATTCACGCAACTAACTCACAAGGCTCAAGGTAGCTAGTGGGGGCCACCGCCGAATGCCTCTTTACTGTTGTTGATATCATCGTCTACCGCAGCTAGCAAGATCATCAAGAAGAATGTCAAACCTCAGCGGTTCCAGTACCTTAAGTCTTCGTGCTATGTGAAAGGGAAGACATGACGGAAAAATAAGGGCACAAACATGGAAAACATTTCTCTTATTCCGTTCATCAAGGAATATTACAACAGCTCACTGGGGAGGGAAAGTAAAGCCAAACTGAGCCCTAATAAGCATCACAAAAGAGTTCAACTGGCTCTCCATGAAATTAATACTCTGCCTACACTGAGCAATCTGGGAGTCGAGATCTACAAGCTTGAAGACACAGGCGGGTACATTTCCCCTTGTACCTAGCTGCATTCATCTCATGGTGTTCAACGACGAGTTTTAAGTTGTCAATCAGGTCCCTCTCGAAAGCTATATCCGCCGTTAAATCATCAAGCCTCCCCTCCAGCCACTCACATCTGAATTTCATCATGACATCCCTCGGGTCATGCTCAAAGTAAGTCTGGTTTAAGGCTAGGCGCTCCACCAGCTTCTCCCTCTCGTGAACCAGCAACGAGACCCGCTCATCAGCAGACTTGACGGCCTTCTTGTATCGAGCAACCGAGCGTTCTGCAAACTCCAAGCACTCATATCGATCTTGGTAGCGGGCCTTCACGACGCGGGCTAAGGTGACTGTCTCCTGGGTATTTCGGCATGCCTCTAGAAAATTAATGAAGACGTGTGGGAACGCCTTATATTCCCTCTCCAAGTTGGTGCCTTCGACTGAAAAAGCATTTACATTTCCTAACAGACCGAGGATCTTAGCTTCGATGCTCGGATGATGGGCTATGTAAATATAGCCTCGGCCGAGAAGATGATAGAGCCTCTCCCATTTGAACATAACGTCGGCTGGGAAGATATGGGTAGGGAGATTGGCCATTATCAAGGAGGAAATCAAGGAGGAAATCAAGGCCGACAAGCAGAATACTAAGGAGAAGATGATAGAGGTGAAGCAGATGATCGGAATGCGAAGGTGATAATCTGCTTCAAGTTGAATATTGAATTCACAAGGGCAGTCTCTATCAGCCAAATTATCCTATGACTCAGTTCCATTTTTTGTTTGCCGTCTGGCATAGGGCATGTTCTGAAGAAATCCTCAAGCCTTTGTACTTGCTCCTTAGTATGGCGACGGTAACGCTTCTTTTGACCCTTACCGTTGTTGTCCTTATCTTTACTGAGATCTTGGACGTCGTTGGCGGAAGGGCCAGGCTCCATGGGCTCGATCCCAAACATGGCTTCGAACTCTTCATTTCCCATATTCAGCAAGTAATGATAGCTCTCGAGAGTATTGGGTTGAGACATCTTCGATTTGGCGAATGGTTCCTCAAGATTTGCTATATCTTTCTGTATTTTCACTCTCTCTAAACCGTGTATGCTTTAAAACTCTCTTCAAAGTATGGATGAAGATTATCAGGAGGATGTCTCTTTTAAAATTTGGCGTGGGCTTAACATCTGTATTACCTCTCCCGAGAGTTCTGTCTTTCTTAATCTTTCCTGCGTGTCTCTTGCTTGGCTCGTCTTTTCTCATCTTTTCATAGTGGTAGGGCTCTCGTCGTCGTCTCTACCGTCGATTTGCGAGCGAGTTCTCCGATAAGGACGAGTCGTATCTCCCTTTCTGCCAAAAATTTCCTTGTCTCCCACTCAGCTCGTTTTTATTCTTTCTTTTCCAAAGTAGTGGCGTCTCATCCAGCTTTCCGCAAAGACGTTGGATTTTGCTTGGCTCGAGGTCGCTGCCTATTTGAAATTCGAGCTAACGAGAGTAGTACCAATAGAGAATGGTAGATAAGAGAAATCTTGACTGGTTGATACCATCATTATGAAATCAATATTTACTTCAAAGCTGATTACCATCTTCGCATTCCGCTCATCTACCTCACCTCTCTCCCCCTTTCTTTCATATTCTGCTTTCAAAAATGGCTAATTCTCCTGACCATACCTTCCCCGCCGAAGTCCTGGCTGGCTGGGAAAGACTCTACAATCTTCTTGGTAGAGGTTACGCTCATATAGCCCAAAACTCTACCGTTGAGGCTGAAATCCTTGGTTTATTCACGACCGTGGACGTTGCTTCTGTTGAGGGTACCCAACTGGGGAAGGAGTATCGGAACTTCTCGACCCTCTTCATCAATTTTCTAGCTGCCTATCACCGCGCTTATGAGACGGTCCTTGTGACCGCCGTCATAAAAGCTCGTTACCGAGACCGGCACGAGCGTCTGGCAACAGTCACATTTGTGGCTGATAATCACAAGAAGGCCCTCAAGTTTGCCAACGATCAGCTTTCGTGGCTGGTTCGTGAGAGGGGAAAATTGGTGGACCGTCTGGCCTTGGTCCGAACTTACACCGAACAGGAGCCAGGCTATATCGTGATGAGGTGCAAATGCGGTTGGCTGCAGGAGAGACTTGATGACATTACGGCAGACATTGCTTTCGAGAGGGCAGCGATTCCGGACCTGGAGTTTGCCGTCGAGCATTATGAGGACAGTATGGCCCATGCTAAGGAGAAGTGCGATCGCCTCTTCTTTATGCTCGCGGAGCTTAATCCCGAGAGCGCCCGGTGTACCCAGAGCATCAACTGTTTGGAGAGTCAGTTGAGCTCTTTCGTAATGGTTATCAGGGCCCAGTTTGGCTTTACCTTTCCTCTCCAGTGAGCTATTGTAAAACCTGTTGATGTATGGAATAAAAGGAATGTTTCGCATGTATATACTTTTGTTTTCCTGTCATCTCTTCGTTTCCTCACAAAATCAGAGTCAATACAAATATCCGACTTGGTTAGGATCAAAGCACCTTCTGGGAGGACTTTCTTTACGTCATATGAACCATCATAGTTTGATGCAATCTTCTCTTCTGGAAGAGGGACTGTCGGCAGCAATCTTCACAAGACGAGGTCATCTACCTTTGCTGGATCCAGTCCGCTACTGTCAACTGTACTTCCGACAGAATATGTAGGGAACGTATTTCTATCTCGACTGGTAGGATTGCCTCAATCGCGTCTTATCTTGACAGATGGTGACTGTGATGATTACAACCAGCCAAACAAACAAAAGCGAGACCCCATCACTTCTCCCTAATGATGATATTAAGGACACGGAAAAAGAATTCGGCAGCGGCCCCCACCGGTCATAGTGAGGCCCGTGACTGGTCAGGTAAATCAATACAGCCGTAATCACTCGATCAATGTGCTAATAATGAACCCGCCACCTGTTGCGTGCCCCACTTCAATCGTGCTTAGCCTCTTTCGGCGTCCACTTATTGGTGTCGGTCGACTGTAATATTGGGAAGAACGCCTGTGGGTCATGTTTATTAATAAAACACCGATCTTCTAACATCCTCCACGTGGTTTGAATCCGAGGGAGTTAAAAAGCAAGCATTTAATGGATTTAATCAAGAAGGCGTTGCAAGGTCGGATTAATGTACATACTTCATGGATTCTGATAATCTGCGTCTTTTCAACAAGAATGCAGGAATCTCTCTAATATAATAAAAATGCCCCCATGTTTAAACTGAATACATTTTCCGCCCCATCTACATACAGAGCCCATACGTGCCTATTGGTTGGCATAATTCTGTCTCCGGGAGAATGGATTTCTTTGCTTGCCCCTAGGGTCATCAGTTAAGGCATCAATAATTTCCATCCTTTCTGATCCCTGATGATTATTCCCGATGTATTGGTGAATCCAATTTTACTTCCGCCTCGAGTATCTGTAGTTTCCTACAAAAGTGAAGAAAATAATCAGTATGTGATCCAATAGGGGTCGGCCCATGATTCCTACATTAGTCCAATTTTTTCAATTTTAGAGAAAATTTTCTTAGAAAAACATGGGTGAATTTCTCAAAAAGAATTTTCTTGCAAATTTTTACAACTTGAAAAATGTGATAAAACCTCTTAAAATTTAGCAAATTTCCCGAAGAGATTTTCCTTTTATCAGAATGAATTTTTAGGGATAAATTTGTCAAGAAAATCTCATTTCTATTGAAGTAGAAAAATGTAACAAAATCTTTTACTGGTCGACAAAATTTTCCTAAGGGATTTTTCACACTTATTATTTTTTTCAAAAATGGGATACTAATTTGATTTTTATTTTCTTTTGAAAAATGACCTTGATGTTAAATTCAAAATTTGACCGACACCTAACATGGACCGACCAAAAATAAATACAAGATGAAGTTAGAAAACTTACTTTCACCGTCAAAAATACCATGTAAGTCGTATAGACATGCACATGAATCGTGAGTTTAAATCTTAACCTATCTACTCTAAAGGCTGACAAATTGAAGCGAAAGACTTACGGCAAGGCGACAATCTCGCGCACATAATTAAGATTAGTCGTGACCCCTACGACGTAATCAGGATTAGCCGGGTCTCCCCACTTTGGCTGCTCGAGCTAAAAATTAAAACCACTGCTTTGGTAATCTTACCAAGCCTGAGGCCTAACTTTTAAACTCATTTTTGAAAAGAGGTTCGGGATTGAATCTGGGCTAACTTTCGACGTGATCTCACGCCGAACGCTAAAACCAAATCACAATACCATCCTAAAACTAGTGGCCCAGGTCCGGCCACGGGACGTGTGTGATGTAGTGCTAAAACTGTAAACACATGCACAACATTTAAATGCAAACAGCGCTTCAATAATGTGCAGAATTTAAACAAACAATTCCTACACCAACCTGCAAAACAAAGGGTTAGTCAAACACTCCACCCCTTATAACTCCCATCTGCAAAACCATTTAACACCTAAAGGTTAGAATCCAACCAATGCCAAATCAAATGAATTTTCATGAAATTTTCCTAGCCTAAGTCCTCTGAGTCCTTAAATTTTTTCAAAAATTAAGAACACGTCCCCAGCGGAGTCGCCAAGCTGTCGCGACCTAAAAATCGGTTTCCCAATTTTTAAAGTTAATGGCAATTTTAATGAATTTTCACTTGAGGTTCAAAGGTGTAATTTTTTTTTTTGGATTTTCTTTTTATGAAATTTTTTTAGATTTTCGATGTATTATAAAAAAAATGCAAAATCACCCAAAGCAAACAAAGATGTAAAGATAGGACAGGTAAAGTAAAACTACCCTAAGGACGGTGAAAATAAAACCCGCAACTCGTCGGGCGAATAATTACAGACCAATTAAATAAAACCCGAAACATGATCGGGAATACAACAAAAAAGGACCGAAATGGACATCGGTCAAACACCCGTCGCCAAGTCTCGTGGGTCGGGAGTACAACAAAACGGACCGGAATGGACATCGGTCATCCTCCAGTCTTCAAAGCATCAGGCCGAAAACCAAATGAAAATAATGAACTTATCCAATCGAAAATGCACAATCACCAATGAGTTAAGACAATTCAAAAACTCAAAGAAAGTTTAACACGTGCTGATTAAACTTCATTGAGACCATTTTTTACATTTTCCAATGCATTAACACAAAAAATACGAATTAAATCATACTGTCCATGAACATTCTTAGGGAGAAAGCAGTAACCATAAAATACAAAAGAAATAATGAAATGTATGCAAAAATTCTAAGATTTTTTATGTGGATGGGAAAATGTGTCGTTGACAACTTTCATGTTTTACATTCTTATTGAAGAGACACTCATTTTCGTGTAGAAAATGGTCTTTCATGAGAGCTCAGCAGCAAATAAACAAATTTCACAGAACAGACATACTTCAGGATTAAGCTCAAATGAACACTCAAATCTCAAAATTAATGCACCAAACTTTCCAGTCTACTAAACAAGACCCCAATGAACAACTTTCATTTTTTGTGAAGTTTCAAAAGAAGACTCTAAACATGAGATAACTACGAATCAATATGACCACGCACAGAAAAATACTCAGACTCAAGGACGCCAACAGAATTACATGATTTCATTAAATGCATTAAAAATACGAAACGTGCATGAATATTTTTGTATTTTTTTTATATGTTATGCATTAAGATCTTATGAACAAATGTCATGAAGAGGTCTTTATTAAACGAAGTCTAGAATAACCCATGGAAAATCATTTAGCGTGAAAGGTCAGATCAGAAAAATTCCATCTCAGGTTTTGATCACCATATTTCCAGATTTCTGCTCTCAATTTCGGGACCCTTTTGACATAGCAAATGAAGTCCATTTTCGCGCCATAATATATCAAATCGAAGATCTCGAAGTTATCTACAAATGTTCAGTATATTTGTTTTCGAGATTTCGTCATCTAAACACGAAAAATTGAGTTACCAAATAATTGCACATGCTGATGCGCCTAGAGCTCGTTGGAGATGAATCCGTCGCGTCGCCAAGGCTTGTTCCACGGAGGCGAATTTTTCTCTCTCAAAATTTTTTCTCTTGAAATCTCTGCAAATTTTTTTTTCTCCTTTTCAAAATCTCTTCTCCTTCTCTTTTATAGACAACTCTTCCATCTCTCTTTCTTCATCTTCATCTTCATCTTCCATTCTTATTTTCATCTTCCATTCTAATTTTCATCTTCCCTTCTAAATCCACCATCTTCCATTCTCCATCTCCCCTTCTAATTTCTCCATCTTCCCTTCTATATCTTCCCTTCTCCATCTTCCTTTCTAATTTCTCCACTAACTCTAAAATTTTATGTATTTACAATTCACTCCCTGAAGTTTTATGTATTTGCAATTCAGTCCCTGTGGAAAAATTTCTTTTAAGTCCAAATCTTTATAAGGCTTTCGGCATACCTCCCTCACGCTCAGTCCAATCGTCTGTCAATTTAAGCTCAAATCCTCCGTCGTTAGCTATAAAAAATTAAATATGCAATGCATGAAAAAATTAATTTTTGGTGAGAACTAATTCTCATTTTTTTTATGTACTTAAGTGAATAAAAGTCAAAATTTAGGTGTCAACAATCCCCCTCCCAAATGCGTCCACACGTTGACCGTCTCGTTGTACCTAGCGAAGACGCTGAGGATCGCGTCCTTTAATGACCACTCGCAGCGATAATCGTCCAATATGTGCTTATGGTCCTTCATGTACTCCGATCATCCGTCGAGCTTCACCAGCCACCTTTTAAAAGCCTGCCCTCTCTTTGTGACCCCGCTTGAGTGCCCTCTCCTTACTCAATTTTTTGTGTCCAAGCAAACCCTCCCGAGTTGCATGCAACTCCCTCTTGAGAGAGAGTGAGATCTTCCTCCCGTCTTCATTCGCCAAGTCACCGACTCTACTGCTCAGTTTCAACTTTTTCCATGAATTCCCAGCTCATTTTGAGGTCACTGAGGCATCCATTGGATTGATCTACTTCATCGTGGTAGAATTACTTTGTGAACCTGGAAGAGTAAAATCCTAGAAGAAAGTGGGAATCCCCCGAGGTATGTCAAGGAGACGGCTCGTGGAGATCCGGTAGCAGTCTTCGCAGGATCTTGTTGTGGACCGGCCATACTCCGCCTTGAAGTTTGACCACCTAACTTGTTTGCGATTGTCCGCCCTGGGCCAAGGAATCCATGACTGGTAAAACCAGACCCCTCCTTTCTTTTTATGTGATGGCCATCTTTTGCATCTTCACGGAATCCTCGCCCCGGCTGAGGCTCGTGTCGCCCTACTCCAGCCAGCGGCTCCACATCGCCTCGGGATCATTTCAGGAAACATTCGTCAAGTCCCTCCAGTTGAGCCTCCTTTACTCGGTCCCCGCTCTCCTGGTCGATCTCCTGACCGCGGTGACGACCGTTCATTCTTCGTCCACCATCTTTGCGAAAGGCCGATCGGCTTGTCTCCTGGACATGATGAAGGACTCCCTCAAGAAGACGAGGTGGAAGTGGCCTCTGATGACTTCCACTTACGTCTCCTTCTTCTCTCTCCTCTCTCGGGTCTGCATCGTCCCCTGGGGTGGCGTCGGCTTCTTCTTCGCTATGGGGAAAGCTTTGTATCTAAGTATATGGGGTTTAATCTCGGTTATAGCCATGGTCAAGTGGCTGGAGTACGGAGCGGTGTGGGACGTGGCAATCGTCCTTTCGATATCAGAGGACAAGGATGTGTTCACAGCATTGTCTACGACATTGAGCATAACCAAGGGTAGTAGAATCAGAGGGTGCGTGCTGATTCTGCTGAACTTCACCTAGTGTTTTGGACTCGCGGTCTTGGGCTTCTACGTGAGACGGAGGTGCTCGGCAAAATCCACGTACGCTGCGGTGGCAGTGGCAGAGACCGAGTTAGTTTGCACAGGGACGGTGGTGAAGTGGGTGGTGTGCATGGTATATTGCCATGACTGCAAGAGGAGATCGAGCAGAGACAACGTTGACTTGGAGTGGGGAGAATACGCCATGCGGCTCCGGACAGTTTCTTCATGAAAAGGTTGCTGCTATGTCTTACTCTTCTTGTCGTGGAATCATAGAGGGGGCAAAATCGTAAGGGTATTTGATGAACTTGGCACCTTTCGACCAATTTGGTTGGTACCAAACCGCGAGGAAAAATTGAATAGAATCGCAAGGACATCAAGATTGGTAGTGCAACAGCTGATTTCTCTCGGCCGAAGGGATATCTTGAATCACCAAACCACTACGACTATTTCCATTCTCTTAATTGTATCTGTAGCACTGATGAACTTATTGTAATTTTCATAAACCCACACCTGGAGGTCAGCATCAAGATCTTTTTTTTTTTTTATCTCGGTTGCCATTTCTACGTGACTCTTAAGCCGACCCTCTAAATTTGATTTGTGGACCAGCAGATTCACGTATCGATCAGCGTCGAAGGAAGTGGTGTTGATAGCGTCCAGGGAAGGATATTTGGACGAAGCATCGGAGGCGGGATAGATGGATTCGATGGCACAAGCAATCCACAATGCCGCTGCTAAGGTCAGTCCGCATGCCAGGTGGAGCGAGAAAGCGTAAAGCGAGGCGAGTTCTCCGGTCGTGCAAGCTTCATCAGAGGTCTTCGGCTTCCTCTTCTTCTGCAGTGTCTTCCTTCTGGGCATCGCCGCGGTGGCTCGGTTAAGAACGGCGGTGGTGACTGGCTGAAAATGGCAGTGTTGGGTAGGTATTGGAAGAGTTTGTTGCGTCATTGATAGCGTTGACATGAGTAGGAGCAGCTGGTCATGCATGCAGGGGGTAGGTGATATTGCTGGGACAATGATGAGATTAGTGTTGGTCATTGCCGGTCTGTAGTGGCGGCGCAACGGAGAAGCTGGAATTATTGTTGCATGAAAGACGCGAGAGCTCGCAGTAGTGCAGGCAACGAGGGACAACCATTGCCGCCAAGAATCCTCAGCTTCATCGACGGAGATCCCCCGAGAGCCACCCCCTGCTTCTCTTGCCAACATTAAACTTTTCTTTTTACCAAGAACCATAGTGTGCTATGGCAAAGGGAAGCCCCAAAACTCCCTCACTGTGAAAAAAATCCATGGAATAACCGTCCTTTATTGGGCCCAATGTATGTTGTATGGGGCTTCTCCAATTTAGCTATGGAATATTTTAGCTCTGTCGACACGAAATAAGCATCACTGAGAGCATTTTGCTTGTGTGGAGCAGTGATGCCATAATACTTTATCTTGGCAGCCAACTCCTCCATAGGGAGAGAATTCGATTCCAATCTTTGAAGCACAAGTTTTAGCTCCTCGGCATTCTCTACATTAGTGTGGCCTCCCTTCTCACAGTGATCTCTCAATAGTAGGTCAATTCGATAGCAAAACCCAGTTACCTCATCATTCACGATAGGAACCTCAAGTCACACCTCTGGCAAGGTCGCAGGTAAGTCCGACATTCTCTCAGACAAAAACCCCTCTCTCCACAAATGTATCAGATTAGTTCGGATGCTTTTCAAGTCTTTGTTGCACTCACGGAAGGCCTTTCTGAACTTTTCATGGAAGGCCCCCATCTCACAGACGCCCGTCAGGGCATCACCAAGTGATACCATGGGGAGTAGACAAGATCAGAGACAAAGTTGCTTGAGACATAGATGGTAGCCGTGACAAGAAACTAGAGCAGAGCATGGGGAGGCTTGCTCGTTTTCGTGCGCAAAGAACAGCGAGTGAACGACGTGCTCGAGAGGGCATCGCCTTCCTTGAGGTAGGAGCATGAAGACGACGTTTCGCAACGGAAATGGAGGTCAATTTTTTTTTGCAGCGAAGGCTTGGGAGGGTTTCCATGGGGAGCTCGAGAATCAAGCAGAAGGTACGAGTTAGGTGCACGTGGCGGCGGCGGCTGCTGTTGGTGGTGATCGAGTCTCACAGAAGCCAGGCGTAGGTGGCTCCTCCTCCTGAAAACCAAAACCTTCTCTTCCCTCCTCCTTTACATGTTAATAGATGGAAAGAACTTTATGCTGAGCTTCAGAACTCCGCCCCCAAAATTCCCCACCCGTGAGCATTATCTATGCCATCAAATCGAGCGAGCATCATGGCCTCGGCACTCCACCTCCACAGTCCCCTCTTGTTTTTTTTTTGTGTCCCCCACCTTTTGTCAGCTCCACCGAAAGTTTCATTTGTGCCAGCCCCTTCTTTTACTTTTTATTTTGATTATTCTTTCGACATGGAGCACGGATGAAGACCCCTTTTTCTTTATAAGTGGTCCGTTATCATTGTGTACCCCTCCTCTTTTTATCTTTATCTTTTTCCTTTCCAGCTTAGTTTGTTCATGGAGATCTGCTCCTCCACCGGAAGTCCTCCACGTCCAAAAGGGATCTCACCCAACTTGATGCCCGTCGTTGGTCCCTCCAGCTCAAACTTAGTTCCTTCAGCTCGGACCGTGACATCCTGCTATCTCCATTGTGATCAGTCTGTTGGAATAATCTCTTTAGGATGAGCCAACGGTTTGCTTTGAAGAACATGGACTCATTAAGGGCCTTGTTCAACTTACATGGAAGTCCTTCATCTCTCCGCCATCGGTGAGGGCATCACGAAGAACAATCATGGGAGAGGTCGGGGAGTACACGAGAGAAAGATTTTGAGGGTTTTCTATTTGGTTTGAATATATGTGCTTTAAGTGTGGTTATTTTCGGGATCCCTACGAATTTCATGGAAATTGCGATTACTTTCATAGCTCACCATTAATTTTAAAAAATACATAATTAGTGGAAATTATATTTTAACTCAATTATCCAGTGAAATGCTCTCTCACATCAATTATGGATTGAAAATTCTATATGCATTAAATTCTATATTTTAACTAAAATGTTCTCACAACTTCATCACGTTGGTTTGGATAATTTCGCTGAAGATTTCATAACCGTTTGTTTTGAAGATCATGGACTCATTAAGGGCTTTCTTCAATGTATCACAGAATTACTTCATCGAACCACCATCAGCAAGGGCATCACGAAGCCAGACCATCGAAGAGGTGGGGGGAGTAGATGAGAAAAAGAGAATAGAGTTTAGAGAGAATGGAGAAATTGAAATTTTCAAATGGTCGATTTTAGGATTTCTTAAAAAATATGAGCATTGTAGGAGGATTTTTAAAGCATCGACTTTTTTTTATTGTTTTTTATTTCCTCGAAATTTAGAGGACATTTAAGTAGGGTGATTTTTGAGATTCTTATAAATTTCTCAAAAATCGAGATTATTTTCATTTCTCATCGTTAATTTAACTAAAAAATTACATAATTAGTAATAATTTTGTTTGAGCTTAATTATCTAGTGGAATACTCTCTCAAAACAATAATGCATTGAAAGTTGTACGTGCATGTCGCGACCCGAAAAATACGTTTCCATGTGAACGGATTATCAGGTTGATTAAATTAATTAACCTAATGCGGACCCTCCCAAGTCCTACCGAATCGCAACTTTGGTTTTTTGTTCAAATGATTTTAGAGTTTGGAGTCGCCACTAATCGTTCTTGGTAGGTCGATTAGAAACCTAAATAAATTAGCGGGAGAACTAATTTATTTCTGCGAACTAGAGATTATGAGTTCGGGGACTTGGTTACGTTAGATTACTCTAACGCCCTTTCGGTACCAATTTCATGAAAAATCATTTGGGGTGACTTGGAAAGATTTGGATCAAACTGACCAGAAGGGCAAAATGGTCATTTTTCAAGGCTCGAGAAGTGAAAATAGGTCAAACCAGTTGAATGTGGTCATTCCTTATTTTCCACAATTTCTGAGAATTTTTCGAGATTTTTTCGAGACAATTTTCTCATAATGGGCAAAATCATCATTTTGAAAATATCAAGAAGGCAAATCATCCAAAAATAGGATTGGCCGGTCGAAATGGCCCGTTTCCTGATTCTTGAGGTTTTTCTGAGTTTTTTGAAATTTTTTGAGACAATTTACCCATAAGGGGCAAAATCGTCATTTTGAAAAGATCGGGATGGAAATTCACCAAAAATAGGATTGGTCAGTCGAAATGACCCGTTTCCTAATTTCTGAGATTTTTCTGAATTTTTCAAAATTTTTTGAGATAATTTACCCATAAGGGGTAAAATCATCATTTTGGAAAGATCGGGATGGGAATTCACCAAAAATAGGGTTGGTCAATCGAAATGACCTGTTTCCTAATTTTTGAGATTTTTTTGAATTTTTTAGAATTTTTCGAGACAATTTACCCATAAGGGGCAAAATCATCATTTTGAAAAGATGGGGATGGAAATTCACCAAAAATAGGATTGGTCAGTCGAAATGACCCGTTTCCTAATTTTCGAGATTTTTCTGAATTTTTCTGAATTTTTCGAGACAATTTACCCATAAGGGGCAAAATCGTCATTTTGAAAAGATTGGGATGGAAATTCATCAAAAATAGGATTGGTCAGTCGAAATGACCCGTTTCCTAATTTTTGAGATTTTTTTTGAATTTTTCTGAATTTTTCGAGACAATTTACCCATAAGGGGTAAAATCGTCATTTTGAAAAGATTGGGATGGAAATTCACCAAAAATAGGATTGGTCAGTCGAAATGACCCGTTTCCTAATTTCTGAGATTTTTCTGAATTTTTCAGAATTTTTCGAGATAATTTACCCATAAGGGGCAAAATCGTCATTTTGGAAAGATTGAGATGGAATTGTTTCTGCTATCAAGGCAATATCATAGATCCTCTGGTCAGTCAACGGCTCACCCTTTGTATACCGAATCAAAAAAAAAAAACAATCCCCAGATAGCATAAGACCACAGAAATGACCGCCAAATATCCAATAACAAAAGGAGGGTGGTGACACCAGAGAGCCTTGACGTTCCAATAAGGGTTGCTTCCAAGAAATCCCTAGGGAAATTTGAGCTTACGCTGCTGTAGGTTTCATTTAATCTGCTGGAGGTTTCATTTAATCCATTGGAATTTACACTTAAAACCTCTATAACTTGGCCAACCAGCCTGTAACTTTGATCCTCAAAAGACATGCTTGTAACGGCAGTCAATGCGTTCTTCAGTGTAATATTCACCAAGGGTAGAGTTGATTCTGTGAGTGGCATAACTTTCGACAATACCGGTCCATTAACGAAAACCCATGATAAATAATAAAGTGTGACCCGACCTGTATCTCCTGTCGAGCTGCAACATTTTCTGCATTCTAATGACATGACCAGCACCCACTATTCCTTGGGCACCATTAGCCTCATCAGCCAAATTTCCATTAGGTGGTGCAACAGGTCTTTTGCAGCCCCGGCACCATTTTAACTTTCATGTGAACTGACAAGGTAATGGCTAGCAATACTTTAGTGCAGACATTCATTGGACATTTCAAATCCAAATACCCATAGAGCAAACTTGCAGGAAGGACAACACTTACGTATTGCCTTGCAATTACAAGCAGGGATCAAAACACTCTGATACGGAGAGCATAACAAGCAGCAAACCTCAAAGAGCCATATATGCCCCTAGTCAACGGGCCGAACATTGTAATTTGACCCTCTGGTGTCGTTGTATAGAGACACATTTGTTTTGGGAGATACCAACGCGTGAAGGCCAGTAGGTAAAAGAACAGGGGCAAAGATAGTACCTGAGTGAAGCTGGAGCTGGATGCAGCTTCTAGCATTCAACAATGGCTTTTACTTTCTCCGGCGGTGAATGATGATCCAGAGGGTTCGGGAAGTTCGTTATGACTTCAAGAAGCTTGAGGAACAGGTCTAAAGCTTTGGCTTTGTATCAGGAAGTCTCATGAAGCTCGCGAAGTTTTGAATGAGCTTCAATAATGGCAGGCTCACAAGAACCTGGCAGAGCTCCTCTCTGGTTTAAGTCCCAAAGCGCTTCTCTTCCCCACAGATATCGCTGCAAATGCGATTCCAGCAGCAAGGACAATTCATGCTCCCATGATCCCTCCCAGTAGACCTCTTCTTCTTCTCTTTGCTCTGTAACTCACGTCGAAAGTGCCCTAAAGTTTGGTAAGAGGAGGAAGGTGGAGGAAGCTGAGCACATTCCTTTGACAGAAAACTGGGGAACAATAACGAAGCTCTCTGGTTTGATTTTCTTTTTTTTTTATTAGCTCCGCTTTCTTCCAAGGAAAATGCTTCACCAAGTTTGGAATCCTCTCCCGTGACCTTTCTGTCACAGCATCAAGTTGCACATTCAACCTCCCTGATTCGCCCAAAGAACCTTAGGTTGACGACTTATTTGTAGCCGAGGAAACGCGGGACCGTCGAGCGAAAGCCAGAGGAGGAGGAGGCAACAGAAGCTCGCGACTGTCGGGAGTCGCTTCCTTGGGAGCGTCGCTTCCCCGTAAGAAATCTCCCCCGAGCCGATAACTAGTCCAACGCCATTTTTTTTCATCTAACCCCCCTCATTAGCCTCTCCTTTTTTTTCCCCACCATCCCTTTTGTGAGTGGAGTGCCTCTCGTTATCCCTTGTCCGCCATGATTTTTTGTTGCACCGAAAGACCCCCTTACCTTTTGTTCCACTAAACTCTATCTCTACATGAGGAACGGCTCCTCCCTTTGACTATTCGACCGAGAGCTCCTTTTGATTAATTAAATACAGCCCCAAACCAGCTATCAGGCCAGCAATTATAAATGTTCACTTGAATCCCTCGCAGCACCTCACCATTAATAGATATATAAAGTAGGACAAAAACCACAGAGTGAAGAATTGCAGCTTTCAGCTTCTTTGGAACTTCTGGATTGAAAAATCCTTCGTATGTCGAGGCATTTGGGATGCATCAGCGCTGGATGTTCCTGAATAATTCATGGACCCAATTGTACTTCCCACATGCAAACACCAACTCCATTGCAAGTCCATAAGTTATAGAAGACGGGTGCTGGCCATGCTGCTTTAATTGTCGTAAAACCCAGAATGCCCCTTCCCATTCCTTTCGTTTGACACATGCGTTAAGCACAGCATTATAGACAATAATATCGGGTTCCATCCGTGGGTCCCACTTCACCAAGGTCGTTGTTTTAAGCTTTTTCTTTGGAGGAGATCGCATCAAAAGGTTCCTTCATATGCCCTGCTTGTCCAAGAGTCACAGCAATGGAGCGATAGGCTACCAAATCAGGATCTGATTTTGCATCAAATGAAACAAGTTTAGCGCTTCAACAGGCCTCAAATGTAATTTTATTTTTGAATATTTTCCTAATTTTTGAAAAATATTAAAAAATAAAAAAAAAATATATGAAAAATTATTTTTTGTTCAAAAATGGTTGCCTAGGCTTGGTCAAGGCTTCCAAAGTTGATTTTGTAATTTTCTCATTTTGTTTATGGATTTTCTATGAATTTTCGAAAATAAAAATGCTGAAAAATACTAAAAATATGGAAAATCATTTTTTGGTCAAAATTGGTTCCCTAGGCTTGGCCAAGGTCTCCAAAGTTGATTTTTCAGTTTTATGGATTTTTGTGGTTTTCTATTAATTTTAAAAGAGAAAAGATGATTAAAAATCAGGTGTCAACAGCTGCCCCTCTTTGAAAGGAAGCTCGGTAGAGGTTCATTTCAAAGACGAGATGACACCTGAATCCTAATTGACTCAACACAATGAAATAAAAAGAGTCGTGACATTTGATCTCCAATACCCCTCTTAGCAAGTTCCGATCCAGACCCGGTTTGAGGAGGCTTTCATGCAGTGAGGGAGAGACAAAGAGGAGAGTTTACCTGGCACTTACCTGCCCATTGTATGGCTGTTGCCTGACATGAATGCTCTACTGAAAATGGAATGAGAACCTAAGGATTCGTTATAAGAAAACCTTAGGGTGGTTGAACTTGGACTCGTATGGTAGGTCAACCCATGGTAGATTCCTAATGAAAGGATTCTACTGATTAAATTTTGATTGAAATTTGACCCGTATGGTAGGTCACCCCATGGTAGATTCCTAATGAAAGGATTCTACTGATTAAAATTTGATTGAGATTTGACCTGTATGGTAGGTCGTCCCATGGTAGATTCCCGGTGAAAGGATTCAACTATTTAAAATTGGATTGAAATTTGACCCGTATGGTGGGTCACCCCATGGAAATACCTGTAAGAAGGATTTTATGCTTGTAGAAAGGACTTGGTGCTTGTAAGAAAGACTTTGGTGCTTGTAAGAAAGACTTTTGACTGCATGTAAGAAGGACTTTTGGTGCCTGTAGGAAGGATTTTTGTGTGCCTGTAAGAAGGACTTTTGTGTGCCTATAAGAAGGACTTTTGGGTGCCTGTAAGAAGGACTTTTGTGTGCCTATAGGAAGGACTTGGTGTCTGTAAGAAGGACTTTGGTGTGCTTATAAGAAGGACTTTGGGTGCCTGTAGGAAGGACTTGGTGCCTGTAGGAAGGACTTGGTGCCTGTAAGAAGGACTTTGGGTGCATGTAGAAGGACTTTTGGTTGCTTGTAGAAAGGACTTTGGGTTGCCTGTAAGAAGGACTTTGGTGCCTGTAGAAAGGACTTTAGGTTGCTTGTAAGAAGCACTTTTGGTTGCCTGTAAAAAGGACTTTGGGTTGCCGTTCTGGGATCTGGGAAGACCAGAAATCCTGCAGAAGCTCAAACTCGATTTAACTTACCTTGGTGGGTGCCATTCTGGGATCTGGGGAGACTAGGAATCTTGCAGAAGCTCAAACCCAATTGTCTTATCATGAAGAGTGTCATTCTGGGATCTAGGGAGACCAGAAATCCTGCAGAAGCTCAAACCCAATTTAACTTACCTTGGTGCGTTCATGTTGAAAATATACCTACCTGAGGATTTGGAAGAAACGCCTAGTAATTTCTCGACGACTGGGCTTATTCATTCAATAATCACTGAATGAATTTCGAGACCTTGGAAGGTAACTCGAACATCGGGAATGTGTTGCCTGTCACGCAATATCATAGGCAATATGTGCAAGCATTTTCATCATTGAGTTTACTGGTTCAAACAAAACTTGTTCAGCTAAGTTTGTAATGATTAGAAGCAATTTGTATAATAGCTCAGGATGCAATCGATCAACATGTGGATTATGCAAAACTATTCCGTCAAGTTTGCATTACCAATTCTGTTCAAGGAGGTTATCATCGCATGAATACCTCAAATGTGATCTGAATGGGGAACTTCAGTCCAAAAGGGCTTTCTCTCGCTCTCGAGAAAGGTTGTTTATCCTGATTGCAGGATTGAAAAGGAATCACTCGATCTTACCGTCATCGCATTCAGCAAGGGTCTGAGTAATCTCGCAATTGGTACGATCACGCCGATCTAGAGGTCTTGATTAGGACCATAATGTAGGCTGGGTCAAGGCTTACCAAAGGGGACTCTTTTGAGTCAAGGCCGTTGACAAAATGTGTTCATCATTTGCTCCGGTTTTACAAGTCAAGAACCCTGCAAAATGAGAGAGAAATAATCTTGCCCGTACTTTTTTGAGCGATGCTTAAAATCTTTTAACTCTACGTTAATTCAAGTACCTTGATCAGAAAAGACTTTCACGGGTTGTAACGTAGGTTGGGTTTGGGGACCAAGAAAGTGAAAGGCTTATTTTTGCTCAGGAAATATATGAGGTGGGTTTTACGTTGGTGATCATTGCATCTTTATCACCAGTCTCGGCTCTTTGAATAGCCCTCCAAGAATGCCACCGTTGTATGAGGATGGTGTCAACTTCTGCTGATACTGTCGTCGCTCCCGACCGGTGTAAATTTCAACTGTATATTTTGCAATCTAGTTCCCTCAAAGAATTTTCTCTCATAATCAGATCCCATTGGGGATTTACATTGATTTGAATGAGCATTGGCCTTGCTTTTGACCGGCACTTTGCTTTTTCATGCCCGGGACTGGCTCTTTTGGTCCTATCTTTTGCCTTTTTTTTTTCATTCTGTCTAGGAAAAGGAATTTTCAAAGATTGTGTCGCATGCACATACATATCAAAGGTCTAGTATACTTGAAGAGTTGACTCAGGAACTCTGTGTAGACCTTACTTCTTCTGAGTTCTTCTGCTTTGAGGCAGCGCCATCTTTATCTTGGACTGAGCAATGATCACCAATGGGGTCTCAAGAAACGAATATGCAGGCTCAATTGGGCGATGCAAAGGATACAAGTATATCGGATAGAGAAACAAATGCTTTTCATCGTCCTAAGGCACTTGAGTTATCGTATGGGTTGAAAGCAAAGCAATGCTTGAAAATTAATGTTAGTCTGAGCAAGAAAATTTCTGATCATTTACCTCGTGCTATTGGCTGGGACTACCTCCGTTTGGCCCCGATGTGGGGTGGTTCTGGACAGGGGTTACGAAGTGAAATCGTCGTTCAAATGGTTTGTCAATGGGCACCTGTAGTGCTTAGGATAGAGAAATGAATGCCTCCTTCCTTTCGGTATCGTACTTTACGCTATTAATTCTTCCCCGATGTCGCGACCCGAAAAAATTATTAAATTCAAAATCGGGTTAACAGATTATCAGGTTAATTAGATTAACTAACCTAACGCGGACCCTCCCAAGCCCTACCGAATCGTAACTTTGGTTTTTGTTTAAATGATTTTAAGATTTGGAGTCGCTACTAATCGTTCTCGATAGGTCGATTAGAAACCTAAATAAACTAGTGGGAGAACTAATTTATTTCTACGAACCAGAGAAAATGAGTTCGGGGACTTGGTTGTGCTAGATTACTCTAATGCCCTTTCGGTACCATTTCATGAAAACTCATTTGAGATGATTGGGAAAAATTTGGATCATATTGACCAGAAGGGTAAAATGGTCATTTTTAAGGATCGGGAAGTGAAAACAGGTCAAACCAGTTGAATGTGGTCGTTCCTTATTTTCCATGATTTCTGAGAATCTTTTGAAATTTTCTGAGACAACTTACCCATAAGGTGGCTAAATTGTCATTTTAAAAGATTAGTGAGGAAATTTTATCAAAAATAGGACTGGGCAGTCGAAATGACCCGTCTCCTAATTTCTGAGATTTTTCATAATTTTCCGAGACAATTTATCCATAAGGGGCAAAATCATCATTTTGGAAAGATCGGGATGGAAACTTGCCGAAAATAGGATTGGTTGGTCGAAATGACCCATTTCCTAATTTCTGAAATTTTTCTGAAATTTTTCAGAATTTTTCGAGACAATTTACCCATAAGGGGCAAAATCATCATTTTGGAAAGATCGAGATGGAGATTTGCCGAAAATAGAATTGGTCAGTCGAAATGAACCGTTTCCTAATTTCTGAGATTTTTCAGAATTTTCTGAATTTTTCGAGACGATTTACCCATAATGGGCAAAATCGTCATTTTGGAAAGATCGGGATGGAGATTTGCCGAAAATAGGATTGGTCAGTCGAAATGACCCGTTTCCTAATTTCTGAGATTTTTCTGAATTTTTCGAGACGATTTACCCATAAGGGGCAAAATCGTCATTTTGGAAAGATTGGGATAAAAATTCACCGAAAATAGGATTTGGCAGTCGAAATGACCCGTCTCCTAATTTCTGTTAATTTTTTGAGAATTTTTAGAAAAATTTTATATTTTTTTTATGTTTTTTTATTTTTTTATTATATTAATATACTATTATTTATTTTTTTTATTTTATTATTTTTTTGTTATTATTGCAAATTATTATTATTATTATTATTATTTTTATTAGTTAAAAAGGGGGTGGGCCGGTCCTTTGATCCGACCTAGTCAAGGCGAAACCTTAGCCTTCCCAGCCCATGTTCTCACGACGACTGGGTTTTGGGGATGGGCCCAGTCGTTGGACATAAAAAAGGAAAGGCCTAAAATAGACCCGAATCTCTTACTCTTTTGATTAAAACAGAATGGGCCCAAAGCTAACTGTCCCTATGTTAGCAGACCTTCAGGCGCAACCCATGAGCCCAGAACGAACTCCAGACTAAATGTGACCCTGACCCCATTCGTACCTACGATTTCCATTTTTCTATTGTTTTCTTTCCCTTTCGTTTCAATTCTGTTTATTTCCAGCATCCTCTTTCATGATCTCCGGTACAAAATATGCTCACAAAAGTATGCATGAAGTCTTGACACAGTTCGTGTATTTCATATTTAAAAAGAAAGAGAAACTACTCCACCTAAGATGTTGACATTACGAGGAACTCCATGCAAAACCTTCACAATAATGTAAAGAAATATCTGCATAAGCATGCACGAGAATTTTTTAAAGATTGCAGAGCTATCAATATACTTACCATGTAGGCCTCTGATCCCTTCTAGCTGGAGTTCCACAGTCCTCGACATTGATTTCTTGTATGGTTGGAGGGGTCTACTTGGCTCCTCGTCTGAAAAGTATACTTGGGCTTCCCTCTTTGAAATGGACACTCTCCGCCCCAGTTTTCGCAGAAGTGGGAGTACCCGTGTACGATCCTCTCCCTCAGGCGCATAAGAATCAATTCTCTCATGCATGCGGTATTTCCTATCCAGTTATAACCAGACGCAGCATCGCATGTCTAATTTCAAGTTCGGAAGGGGATAGCTCAGCCCACCAAAGAAAATCAGAAGATTTCCATCATAAAGGAGATGGTCCTTCCTCCTTATCTGGACTCCATCTCTGATCAAACTGTCAGATGGGGACTTAATCATCATCAAGTCACGATTTGCTTGGAACCAATTAGCAATCACAGCAACAAGGGCGGTATATGCACTTTCACCGGCGGCATGCTCACTTCGCTGGTCAGTTGAAGCAAAGAAGGCTGGTATTTGAAGCTTCATGAGTCCATCACGGCTTATAACCTCATTTTCCTCCCAACTGCCAACTTCCTCTGCATATTCCATAGCCGAATTCACCACCACCGACAAAGCCATCACATTATCTGAAGCTATTGCGTAATGATACAAGCTTGGATCTTCAAACTCAAATCCTGGCTCTTCATCTCTATACTTTTCTGGACGAGCCGTCCTATCCTCCACTGGCCTTGGTTGAAAAATGTCCCTCTCTTCAATGTCTTCAGGCTTCAACCTGTTGAGCCTTTTCGTGACGGAGCGGAAGTCCGGGTCAATGTTCACCTCCAAGTGCTCCGTGACTTCGATCATGTCCTCTTCCTTTAACCTAGATGCAAGCTTTGAGGTTCCAAGCCCGTAAGTGTGCTGCACCAACAAACCGTCTCCCAATGGACAGCCTAGAAGAGACAAGGAATTTTCGATTGTTGTAATCTTAGAAATGAGCACGGAAGCCTTTGACTTAGCAAGATCTAATCCTCGCACCACACGGCCGTCGTGAACAAGAGTGAGTAGCAATAACTCCTCAGTTTTGGTGGACAGCAAGACCACGTCATTCAGTAACCAAGTGACCTTGGCAGCATCAAGCTCAACACTAAAACTTGACTTTGACATCTCTTGATTGCCGTCGGCAGTACTGGCGTAACAAATCAGAGTATGTTGCTCCAGGCTGGTGTTAATGCTGAGCGTAAATCTCATGCAAGTATGGTGCTTTTAGGAAACACGTCCCACCCATATGAGCGTAAATCTCAGGCTATGTTTCCTCGTCCGAATTATAGAGATCTCCGTCCAAGTCCTTATATCCAGTAGGTACATGCGTCATCTCGCATGCCCTCTCCTTCCATGACAACATCATTCAAGTGATACCAACTCTCTATGAAGACCTTGTCCTGTTACAGCAGAAACGGAGGGTCAATATCACCACCTTCTTCATCATTAACCAAGAACCTACACATGGTTCCCGCACCGTATTCTCTCTCTCCCGTCCATCTCCATCTCCATTGCCATCGCTTCCGATCTCCCGCGCCACCTCCATCTTCATCTGCTCTATCCTCACAAACCTATTCCCCAAGACCTTGATCGCCCCTACCATCTCCCCGAACGGGTCCTTCTCTCTCTGGGCATATATATGTCACCTCAGTAGTTTTGGTTTGGATCCACAGGTCATGGTCATAAGCACCGTCAGCCTTAACAAAGCGGCCCTTCACTCGCCTTCGCACATCGGCTCTTGCTTTACGAGAGGCATATTTTACCTTCCTCTCAAACTTGCGTGTCTTCTTCGTTTCCTTGTAACACACCATAGCATTGCTCCTGCTTACTAATGTGAATAAATTCTCGGGGCCAGGGATACCCCATGGAGGTTCTCCCATAAGAAGCATTACGGAAGCTCCCCCCCCCCCCCCCCCCCCCCACAATCTTGATAATCACCAGCACTATTCTCTCCACTAAGACCAGAGAATGAGAGATTGGGATTGGGTTATCTAGTCGAGAAAATAAATAGTAGACTCGATTTTAGAGCTCATCATAGGCTCAGCCGAGTCAACACTGCATGCAAAGTCACACAATCCAGGCTCATCTTCTAGTGCTCCTGTCGCGCTGGAGCTCTAGCATAATCCACACATGCCCTGACCGCAGTAGCATGGGGAAGTCCATCTTCACCCCGAGGCGGGAGAGGCTGAAGCGGTTCGCCACGGCTGAAGCACCGAGTGTAATTGAGGAGTGGAGGGGTTTAGGAGAACGAAAAACAGTCTCCGCACTACGTTGAACTTCGAGACAAGATTACAGAGGCTCCAGCCCCATTTTGCTGTGAGAACGGCTCGGAAAGGGGACGCGTTACCGAGCAAGGGAGTGTCAAAGGTGAAGTAGAGGATTGATATGGATGGAGGAGTTCCGACGTGGCCGCCTGAACGAAGCAAAAGGCCAACGCGGCGAGTTCGAAGATCGGCAAGACCGTCCTCTTCGATCTGGTCCGTGTGATCTGAGCCCGAGCAGCCAGAGACCCAGAGCCAGAGATCGGGAGATTGAGATTAAGATCGAGGGAGAGATTCTCCACGTAGTAGCACATGAAACCGCACTCTGATATTTCTCAGGCAACGATATTTAGAGCTATAAAAGCTGATTGAACACTTGTCCTTTAAAGAAGCAAATGGATTGAGGAGATAACACCTAGAGTGGTAGGCAGAGCTTGGTGAATCGCTTCGAAGGCCGAACAGGAGAAAGGAACAGCGACGGCAGGACCGACGAAGGCGGCGACGCTCGACGAGAGCGAGTGAAGAGAGAGTGAGAGGGAGGAAGAGATTTCACGGAATGCCGCAAGAGAGCTTCACAGGTTGTGCAGGGCGCAGGACATGAAGCCATGCATGGAGGAGATGTTGTGGTGGCCGTGCATGGAGGGGGGTTACTCAGCAACGGAAGATTTAAGAAAGACCACCAAGGGTGCATCAAAGTTGGGGACGCGGTGCTTCACTGGTCTTGCGGGTCGTGACTGCCCCAACCTTTGAGGAAAGTGATAAAAGAGGCATAGTCCATTGTGGCTTGCGAAAGGAGCAAGCCGATCGCAACTCCACCACACGGGAAGGTAGTTGCTTGAACCATCGCCACGCGATCTTGGCACGCCTGGTGGAACGTAGAGAGGAAGACATGAGCAAAGAGAAGAAGAATGAGCTTCTAGAGACCCGAGCTTCCCTGCTTCGTTTGGCCGTTCTTCCGTCCCCCTGGAAGCTGGACTTTTTTTTTCGGATCTTATTGCCTTCGTCGTTTTTGAACTGCCCAAGCCTTCTCCCCTCTCCAACTGACCGTTCCAGCTCAGTGACTAATTAGGAATGTCCCCTTTTCCTTCTTTTCATGAATGCTTTTTTTTTTCTTTTTCCTTTTTGTCGTCCATTACTGCCGAAAGCCTCCCTCCACTTTGTCTTGTGCTCATGTTCTTTTGTCCTCTTGTTTCCTCCAGATCCATTATCACCACCGGCGCTACCATGCGAGATATGTTGTTTCCTGCGTTGCTTTACTCCACTTCACCGAGTAAATTTGACTACCTTTTCACATGGAGTCTTGCTATGAACACATCTCTGCTTCAGACTCATGTGTTCCCACATTTTGTTGAGGTTCGCATTGTCGAGTCTTGTGTAATAGTATCGTCTCTTATGTGCATTTTGAGAGCAACACGGCAGAACAGGCGAATGAACCTGCACTTTAGATGACGATTAGGGACCGACAGATTACCACCTTGGGTTCACGAGCTTCATGCAATCCTCTCGTAAAGGTTACGTGGCCAATTCGTATTCAAATTGTTTGCAAGAAGACTCGCAATCTAGGTTCTTAAAGCACATAGTGATCCATCGGGATTACATGTATCCACGCAACTAAGAGCAACCTTTAAGAGGTCAGGAACACAAGCTTGGACATATGGAGATAAGTCCCGCAATACATTTGTTGCAACATCTGGTGTTCGTGGATTCAATAGAGAAAATAGAAGTTTAGCAACTCACCTCAAAGCATGCAGATAATGACCTGCTCTCGCCAATTTGTATACCGAGAATATTGTTTCGAGTTGTCTTAACATCATTTATTGCTCCATAACCTTCTCTTTCTCCTGAGGACAGATTTCAAGATTGTATTTGTGAGTCCCCAAAATCTCGTTTCCAGAATGAATCAAGCTGTATGGGCTTTTGTAGCAGCATAAATTGCGAAGAGAAGGTGTGCTCGGTGGTTAGCCTTTGCTTCGGTGCTTTGAAGGCAAAGTAGCAACGGCACAGGCAAGCGAGGAACGAGCACCTGAGGAGTGAATATTTGAGAATTGCCCCTTTTTGCCCTATCCTTTTCTTTTCCACACTTCGACCACCGCTTGATTTTCTTTCACTTTGCTCAAAGTCACCCCCCCTCAGTTCGCTATTGTGGACTTAGAACTAGTATAGGAAGTGCTGGGATTCATAGATGGCCATCAATGAAAGAAACTTCGTGGATGTGATGGCCAAGCCTTAGACTATTAGAAAACAATGTCACGACTCCATAAATGCGAAAATCAAAAATTACAGAATTAAAATGAATTTTTTATAATAATAATTTTTTTTAATTAACCTGAAAATGAGATTAACAAAGTGATTCCCAATTCCAAATTAGTTTTTGTAGATTTTCTTTGGCTAAAATGAAGAAAAAGTTAAAATAAAAATACTGACTAATTATACACATTTTTATGGCCTCAAATGCTATTTTTTACTAATTTTCAAGCATTTTTTTCTATTTTCCAAAAATAATAAAAAAAATGCGAAAAATATGAAAAATTATTTTTTGGTCAAAATTGGTTCCCTAGGCTTGGTCAAGGTCCTCAAAGTTGATTTTTCAATTTTATGAATTTTTATGGATTTTCTATTAATTTTTGAAAATAAAAATACCGAAAAATACTGAAAATATGAAAAATCATTTTTTGGTCAAAATTGGTTCCCTAGGCTTGGCCAAGGTCCCTAAAGTTGATTTTTCAATTTTATGAATTTTTATGGATTTTCTATTAATTTTAAAAGAGAAAAAGTGATTAAAAATCAGGTGTCAACAGCTGCCCCTCTTTGAAAGGAAGCTCGGTAGAGGTTCATTTCAAAGACGAGATGACACCTGAATCCTAATCGACTCAACACAAGGAAATAAAAAGAGTCGTGACATTTGATCTCAAATACTCCTTTTAGCAAGTTCCGATCGAGGCCCGTTTTGAGGAGGCTTTCATGTAGTGAGGGAGAGATAGCAAAGAGAGTTTACCTGGCACTTACCTGCCCGTTGTGTGGCGGTTGCCTGACACGAGCGCTCTAATGAAAATGGAATGAGAATCTAAGGATTCGTTATAAGAAAACATTAGGGTGGTTGAACTTGGACCCGTATGGTAGGTCACCCCATGGTAGATTCCTAATGAAAGGATTCTACTGATTAAAATTTGATTGAAATTTGACCTGTATGGTAGGTCACCCCATGGTAGATTCCTAGTGAAAGGATTCTACTGATTAAAATCTGATTGAGATTTGACCTGTATGGTAGGTCACTCTATGATAATGCCTGTAAGAAGGACTTTAGTGTGCCTGTAAGAAGGACTTTTGGGTGCCTATAAGAAGGACTTTGGGTGCCTGTAGAAAGGACTTTTGGGGTGCCTGTAGAAAGGACTTTGGTGCCTGTAAAAGGACTTTCGTTGCCTGTAGGAAGGACTTTGGTGCCTGTAAAAAGGACTTTTGGGGCGCCTGTAGAAAGGACTTTGGTTGCCTGTAAAAAGGACTTTAGGTTGCCTGTAAGAAGGACTTTGGTGCCTATAAGAAGGATTTTGGGTTGCCTGTAAGAAGGACTTAGGGTGCTTGTAAGAAGGACTTTGGTGCCTGTAAGAAGGACTTTGGATGCCTGTAAGAAGGACTTTGGATGCCCGTAGAAAGGACTTTGGTGCCTGTAAGAAGGACTTTGGGTCATGAAGGGTGCCATTCTGGGATCTGGAGAGACTAGGAATCCTGCAGAAGCTCAAACCCAATTTAACTTACCTTGAAAGGTGCCATTCTGGGATCTGGGGAGACCAGGAATCCTGCAGAAGCTTAAACCCCATCTAACTTACCTCAAAGGGTGCTATTCTGGGATCTAGGGAAACCAAGAATCTTGCAGAAGCTCGAACCCTATTTAACTTACCATGAAGGGTTCAGGTTGAAGATATTCTTACCTGAGGATTCGAAAGACTGCCTAGCGATTTTTTGACGACTAGGCTTATTCATTTAACAATCGCCAAATAGATTTCGAGACCTTGAAAGGTAACTCGAACATTGCAAATGTGTTACCTGTCAGGTAGTGTCAGAGGTAACATGTGCAAACATTTTCATCTGTGAGTTCATTGGTTCATGCAAAACTATTTAACTGAGTTTGTAATGATCAAAAACAATATGTGTGGTAACTCATGATGCATTCAATCAAAACATGAATCATGGATAACTATTCTGTCAAGTTTACGTTACCAATTCTGTTCAAGGAGGTTATCATAGTATGAATGCCTTGAATGTAATTTGAATGGGGAACTTTAGTCCGAAAGGGCTTTCTCTCACTCTCGAGAAAGGCTATTTATTCTAATTGCAGGATTTAAAAGAAATCACTCAATCTTTCCATCATCGCATTCAGCAAGTGTCTGAGTAATCTCGCAATTGGTACAACCACGCCGATCTGGAGGTCTTGATTAGGACCGTAATGTAGGCTGGGTGAAAGGTTTACCAAAGGGGACTCTTTTGAGCCAAGGTCGTTGACAAAAATTCTTCATCATCTGCTTCGGGTTTACAAGTCAAGAACCCTGCAAAATGCGAGAGAAATAATCTTGCCCGTACTTTTTCGAGCGATGCTTAAAATCATTCAACCTTACGTTAACTCAAGCGCCTTAATCAGAAAAGACTTTCAAGGGTTGTAACGTAGGTTAGGATTGAGAACCGAAGAAGGCTTATTTTGGCTCAGAAGATATATGAGGTGAGTTTGACATTGGTGACCATTGCATATTTGCCCCAAGTTTTGACCTTCTAGAATAGTCCTCAAAGGACACCATCGTTGTATGAGGAAATGTCAACTTCTGCTGATACCGTCGTCGCTTCCAAACGGTATAAACTTCAACTAAGTACATTTTGCAATTTGACTCATTCAAAGAGTTTCCTTTTGCAACCAGATCCCATTGGGGATTTACATTGATTTGAATGGGCATTGGCCTTGCTTTTGAGCGGCGCTGTGCTTTTTCATGCCCAGGACCAGCTCTTTGGGTCCTGCCTTTTGCCTTTTCTTTTTCATTCTGTCTAGGAAAAGGAATTTTCAAAGATTGTGTTGCATGCACATACATATCAAAGGTCTAGTATACTTGAAGAGTTGACTCAGGAACTCTGTGTAGACCTTACTTCTTCTGAGTTCTTCTACTTTGAGGCAGCGCCATCTTTATCTTGGACTGAGCAATGATCACCAATGGGGTCTCAAGAAACGAATATGCATGCTCAATTGGGCGATGCAAAGGATACAAATATATCGGATAGAGAAACAAATGCTTTTCATCGTCCTAAGGCACTTGAGTTATCGTATGGGTTGAAAGCAAAGCAATGCTTGAAAATTAATGTTAGTCTGAGCAAGAAAATTTCTGATCATTTACCTCGTCCTATTGGCTGGGACTACCTCACCTCGGCCCCGACGTGGGGTAGTTCTTGACAAGGGTTAGGAAATGAAATCGCCGTTCAAATGGTTTGTCAATGGGTACCTGTAGTGTTTAGGATAGAAAATGAATGCCTCTTTCCTTTCGGTATCGTACCTTTCGCGAGAAAACCCATTGCCTTGGGGAATACGGAATCTATTTGGCATACAACTCCTTATGGATATGGGACGTGTATGGAAATGGGATCGCCTTTCATCATCCTGTCATGCCCTATTCTACACATTCGATGCATCATGTGTAGGTTATGCTCCAAGTCAGAATTGGCAAATTAAACATGCAAAAGAGTCATGCACGAATCATGGCATGTGCAAACACAATACGAATATGGAAATTTTGGCATCATGCATGTTTGCGAAGTGTGCAAGTATAGAAGAACATTGTCAAGAACGAGAGGATTGAATTGCCCTTGGACGGATGGGCGGATCAAACAAATCGAGAGTTTACTCCTTAGGTAAAGAGTAGCTCGTCTCTGACTTTGCCCCTGCACAATGAAACGCATGGGTGAAGAAGTCGAGTGGAGGTTTGATGTATTTGGGCTTGCTTAATTTTGACAACTGTCATGGTTGCAGGTCGAATGCCCCTGCAAGAAGAAAACCAGAAATGCTATCATTGAAATCAAATGAGTTAAAGGAGATATACTCTCCTTTTCAATTTAGGATTTGCCATCAATTTGCCCCATTTTGATCGGAATGGATCTCTTCAGATGATCATAATTTTACCACTTGGGGTTGTCTCCTTCAACATGTTAAATGTTAGTATAAATATTTCCTGTAAAAAGGAAAGGAGATGTGTTAGCCAGTATCAGAAAGGATAAACTGGAACGATATTAGTTTACCCTTCATCTTGAATGTTTTGCGTGACTCCTTTTATCAGCTTCACCGGATCGAGTTTGTCTTGGCTTTCGTTGGATACTTCAACATTAGACTAAGATCGTGACAAAAAACTGACCTTGGTATTGCTCGTCGAGTATTCCTGTTTCTTTCTGCAAAAAGAAATGCGCAAAAAGTTGTTTTATTTATTTACAATATTTACAACATTCCCCACCCTTGGGGATCGAACTTGGGATGTTTCGGACCGCTGTCATTCCCCTATACCATCTGGTCCACGAGACCACAGGCTTCCGTGGAGGCTTCCTTTTAAGGGTTAATCTTCAGATGGTACGATCTTGTCGTGTTGGGCTACGCCACGATGCTCTCCAAGATAATTTACAACCCCTGTTAAGACGGAATAAAGTAATTCAGAATTTGAAACGATCAGGGGTAAATTGAAACGATACAAAATTACCCATCTCTGAGGCTACTCGCGTCTTTTGGTCGTATTTTCTTTGTTTAATGCCGTCCATCCCATTGTAATGTCCACAAATTAATTTGTCCCCAGTTTTTGCTCAATGAGAGAACTTCACATTTGAGTATGGACTGTGTTCTCGGGGCAGTTTGTAAATTCCTGAGAATAGAAGGGGTTTAATTTTAAAACTTAGAGTAATTGAGGATAAATTGGAACGATACGGAACTACCCTTCGAGTTTACGCGGATTTTTACTCGCTATTAATTCTTCCTCGGGTTTGGTGTAGTAACGGGTCCAAGCATTTAATAGGAGGAAGACAGATTATTACTCCTTGCTTTTACATAAATTACAAAAGAAGAAAAACACACCACGCAAGGAAATAAAACATATGCACTCATTTAGGATTGGTTCTGCTTCCTCCGCAGGTTCTCCAGCTAGCTTCGCTCAAGATCAGGTATGCGTTGGTCATGTTAAAGGCCCTGTGATCACTAGCTTTGAAATATAGGCTCCGTGTGCACATTAAAGCTCTAGTGCTTCATCAACATTGAACTGGTTGATCATGGCGGTGAGTTCGTCGTCAATGCCACTTGCTTGGTGATGATACATCTCCCCTTCACCGGGAGGCATCAATGCTGACCCCATAGGCTCGGTCTTTTCGTTCTACCCCCCAACAGAACTTGATCCTGTCATAAACTGGTCTAACTCACCTCTTAAACGTGCATTTTCGATCCTCAGATAATGCATTTCATCGAGGGTGATAAGGTTATTGCAGTTGGGGCAGGTGGAGGAGTCAAAAGCCTCTTTATACATCTTGTTCTCTGCTCGGAGGTTTTCATTTTCTATTCTTAGAAACTCGGCTTCATTGTGCTCATGACGAGTCTTCATTCGGGTTCGCCTATTTTGAAACCCGAACTTGATTTGCGAAGGTTCAAGTCCTAACTCTTGGCTCAGTTCCATTTTCTGTTTGTCGTTTGGCATAGGGCACGTTCTGAAGAAATCCTCAAGCCTTTGTACTTGCTCCTCAGTATGGCGACGGTAACGCTTTCTTTGAACCTTACTGTTACTGTCCTTATCTTTACTGAGATCTTGGACGTCGTCGGCGGAAGGGCTAGGCTCCATGGGCTCGATCCCAAACATGGCTTCGAACTCTTCCTCTCCCATATTCAGCAAGTAACGATAACTCTCAAAGGTGTTGGGTTGAGACATCTTTGACTTGGTTAGTGATTTCTCAAGGTTCATTATTTCTTCTTGTATTTTCACTCTCCCTGAACTTTTCTGAGTAACTGGGTATGCTTCGAAACTCTCTTCAGAGTACAGATGAAGATTACCGGGAAGACGTCTCTTTTTAAAACTTAAGCGTGGGCTTAGCATCTATATTGCTTCTCCCGAGAGTTCAGTCTTTTTCAACCTCTTTACCATGTCTCCTACACAGTTTGCTTTCTTTCGTCTTTTCATAGTAGGGGTCCCCATCGTCATCTCTCCACTGTCGATTTGCTGGTGAGTCCTCCCATAAAGACGAATATTTCTTTGTCTCCCACTCAGCTCGTCTTTTCATTCATTCTTTTTTTTAGTGTGGTGGCGTCCCATCTAACTTTTCTCAGAGACGTCGGATTCTCTTGGCTCGAGATTGTAAACTGCCCGGGATTCGAGCTGATGAAGATAATATCGAAAGGGGATGACGCATAGGATAATCTGGCTGATAGAGATTGCCCCTGTGAATTCAATATTTAACTTGAAGCAGATTATGACCTTCGCATTCCGATCATCTGCTTTACCTCTATCATCTTCTCCTTAGTATTCTGCTCATCGGCCTTGATTTCCTCCTTGATAATGGCCAATCTCCCTACCCACATCTTCCCAGCCGATGTTATGTTCAAATGGGCGAGGCTCTATCATCTTCTCGGCCAAGGCTATATTTACATAGCCCATCATCCGAGCGTCGAAGCTGAGATCCTCGGTCTGTTAGGGAATGCAAATGCTTCTTCAGTCGAAGGCACCAACTTGGAGAGGGAATATAAAGCGTTCCCACACGTTTTCATTAATTTTCTGGAGGCATGCCGAAATACCCAGGAGACGGTCACCTTAGCCCGCGTTGTGAAGGCCCGCTACCAAGATTGATATGAGTGCTTGGAGTTTGTAGAATGCTCGGTTGCTCGATACAAGAAGGCCGTCAAGTCTGCTGATGAGCGAGTCTCGTTGCTGGTTCACGAGAGGGAGAAGCTGGTGGAGCGCCTAGCTTTGAATCAGACTTATTTTAAGCATGACCCGATGGACGTTGTGATGAAGTTCAGATGTGAGTGGCTGGAGGGGAGGCTCGACGATCTAACAGTGGATATAGCTTTCGAGAGGGACCTGATCGACAACTTAAAACTCGCCGTTGAACACCACGAGATGAATGCGGCCAGGTACAAGGAGAAATGTACTCGTCTGTTTTTCAAGCTTGCAGATCTCGACTCCCAGGTCACTCAGTGTAGGCAGAGCATCAACTTCATGGAGAGTCAGTTAAACTCTTTTGTGATGCTCATTAGGACTCAGTTTGGCTTTACTTTTCCTCCCCTCTGACTCTTGTAGAGCTTGCTGATGAATGGAATGAAGAGAAACCTTCACATGTTTGTGTTTTACTCTTCTTGTCATTTCTTCTCTCGTATAGCATGATTGAATGATTTAAGACACTCATCGCACCCACTTTAGTTAGGACCAGAGCACCTCTTGAGAGCACCCTCTTTAAGATATATATGGGTCACCGTAGTCTAGAGCAAACTTTATTTCTGAAATAGAGACTGTTGGCAGCAACCTTCATGGGACGAGATCATCCCTCTCTACTGGATCCAATACGCTACTGTCGATTGTACTTCCAACAGAATACGTAGGGAACGTATTTCTACCTCGACTGGTAGTACTGCCTCAATCATGTCTCATCTTGATAGATGGTGGCTATAAAATGATGGCATATCGTCTAACATACAAAAGCGAGACCCCCATTACTTCCCTCTGATGATGATATCGAAAACACGGAAAAAGGATTCGGTGGCGGCCTCCACTGATCACAGTGAAACCCTCAACTGGTCATTATTACCACTCTGACCACTAGGTTAGTGCGCCAATAAATAAAATAGGCCACCTGTCGTGTACCCTACCTCACTCATCTCTTGTCACTTTCGGCACCCACTTGTTCTTGTCGACTGCATGTGGTGTCGACAGAGATATCTGTGGGCCATGCTCTGTAATAAAATATCGATTTCCCAAAGTCGACGTCGTTCGAATCCAAGGAAGGTAAAAGGTAGGCCTTTGTTCAATTTAATCAGAAGGCGTCGCAAAATTGGGTTAATAAAATTGATTCATGGGCTCTGATCACATAAACTATGCTTTCTCAACAAAAATACAGGAACCCTTCTAATACATTAAAGATGCCCCCAGGCCCGATCTGGATAAATTTACAGCCTCATCAAAATACATAGCCCATACGTGCTCACTGATGGACACAATTCTGTCTCCGGGACTTCTTTGCTTGCCCCCTCAGTGTAATTAGCTAAGGCATCGGTAATTTCTGGCTCTTTCACGTTCTTCAAGACCATTCCAGGTATATTATCACCGATGAGCCCAATTTTGCTCCTGTCCGGGGTACCTATAATTCCCTGCAAAAGTAAAGGAAGTAATTAATATGTGGTCCAAAAAAGGTCGGCCCATGATTTCTAGATTAGTCCAATTTTATTTCTTAGAAAAACGTGGTAAATTCTTCAAAAAGGATTTTCTCACAGATTTTAAAATTAGAAAAGATGTGATAAAATCATTTGATATTTAGCAAATTTACCGAAGGAATCTTTTTTCTTTTATCAGAATGAAATTTCAAAGATAAATTAATTAAGAAAATCTTGTGCTCATTAGTAAACAAAATTTTCCTAAGGATTTTTCATGTTCATTCATTTTTTTCAAATGAGATACCAATTTAGCTTTTAACTTCTTTTGAAAAATGACGATGATATTAAATTCAAAATTTGACCGACACCTAACATGGACCGACCAAAAATAAATACAAGATAAAGTTAAAAAACTTACTTTCACCGTGAAAGAAATACCATGCAATCACATAGGCATGCACATGAATCGTGAGTTTAAATCTTAATCTATCTACCCTAAAGGCTGACAAATTGAAGCGAAAGACTTACGGCAAGGCGACAATCTTGCGCACATAATCAAAATTAGCCGTGGTCCCACGACGTAACCAGGATTAGCCGGGCCTTTCCACTTCGACTGCTCGAGTCAAAAATTAAAACCACCACTTTAGTAATCTTACCAAACCTGAGGCCTAACTTTTAAAACTCATTTTTGAAAAGAGGTTCGGGATTGAATATGGACTAATTTTCGACGTGATCTCACGGCGAACGCTAGAACCAAATCACAATACCATCCTAAAACTAGTGGCCCAGGTCCGACCACAAGACGTGTGTGATGTAGTGCTAAAGCAATTAATCATGTACAGCAATTAAATTCAAACACCGCTTCAAAACGTGCAAAATTAAATCACAATTTTCACACACCAAACCTGCAAAACAAAGGGTTAGTCAAACACTCCACCCATTATAACTCCCATTCAGCAAAACCATTTAACACCTAAAGGTCAGAATTCACCCAAGTCAGAACAAATGAATTTTCATGAAATTTTCTGGCCTAAGTCCTCTAGGTTCTTAAATTTTCAAAAATTAAGAACACGTCCCTAGTAGAGTCGCCAAGCTGTCGCGACCCGAAAAAATTATTAAATTCAAAATTGGGTTAACGGATTATCAGGTTAATTAGATTAACTAACCTAACGCGGACCCTCCCAAGCCCTACCGAATCGTAACTTTAGTTTTTGTTTAAATGATTTTAAGATTTGGAGTCGCCACTAATCATTCTCGGTAGGTCGATTAGAAACGTAAATAAACTAGTGGGAGAACTAATTTATTTCTACGAACCAGAGAAAATGGGTTCGGAGACTTGGTTACGCTAGATTACTCTAACGCCCTTTCGGTACCATTTCATGAAAACTCATTTGGGATGATTGGGAAAAGTTTGGATCAAACTGACCAGAAGGGTAAAATGGTCATTTTTAAGGATCGGGAAGTGAAAACAGGTCAAACCAGATGAATGTAATCGTTCCTTATTTTCCATGATTTCTGATAATCTTTTGAAATTTTCTGAGACAACTTACCCATAAGGTGGCTAAATTGTCATTTTAAAAGATTAGTGAGGAAATTTTATCAAAAATAGGACTGGGCAGTCGAAATGACCCGTCTCCTAATTTATGAGATTTTTCAGAATTTTCCGAGACAATTTACCCATAAGGGGCAAAATCATCATTTTGGAAAGATCGGGATGGAAACTTGCCGAAAATAGGATTGGTTAGTCCAAATGACTCATTTCCTAATTTCTGAAATTTTTCTGAAATTTTTCAGAATTTTCCGAGACAATTTACCCATAAGGGGCAAAATCATCATTTTGGAAAGATCGGGATGGAGATTTGCCGAAAATAGGATTGGTCAGTCGAAATGACCCGTTTCCTAATTTCTGAGATTTTTCAGAATTTTCGGAATTTTAATCGTCATTTTGGAAAGATCGGGGTGGAGATTTGCCGAAAATAGGATTGATCAGTCAAAATGACCCGTTTCATAATTTCTGAGATTTTTCAGAATTTTCTGAATTTTTCGAGACGATTTACCCATAAGGGGCAAAATTGTCATTTTGGAAAGATTGGGATAAAAAATTCACCGAAAATAGGATTGGGCAGTCGAAATGACCCGTTTCCTAATTTCTGAGATTTTTTTGAGAATTTTTAAAAAAAATTTATATTTTATATTTTTTTATTATATTAATATACTATTATTTCTTTTTTATTTTTTATTTTTTGTTATTATTGTAATTTATTATTATTATTATTATTATTATTATTATTATTATTATTATTATTATTTATTAGTTAAAAAGGGGGTGGGCCGATCCTTTGATCCGACCCAGTCAAGGCGAAACCTTAGCCTTCCCAGCCCATGTTCTCACGACGACTGGGTTTTGGGGATGCGCCCAGTCGTTGGACATAAAAAAAGGAAAGGCCTAAAATAGACCCGAATCTCTGACTCTTTTGATTAAAACGGAATGGGCCCAAAGCTAACTGTCCCTATGTTAGCAGACCTTCAGGCGCAACCCATGAGCCCAGAACGAACTCCAGACTAAATGTGACCCTGACCCCATTCGTACCTACGATTTCCATTTTTCTATTGTTTTCTTTCCCTTTCGTTTCAATTCTCTTTGTTTCCAGCATCCGCTTCCGTGATCTCCGGTACAAAATATGCTCACAAAAGTATGCATCAAGTCTTGACACAGTTCGTGTATTTCATATTTAAAAAGGAGAAACTACTCCACCTAAGATGTTGGCATTACGAGGAACTCCATGCAAAACCTTCACAATAATGTAAAGAAATATCTGCATAAGCATGCACGAGAATTTTTTAAAGATTGCAGAGCTATCAATATATTTACCGTGTAGGCCTCTGATCCCTTCTAGCTGGAGTTCCACAGTCCTCGACATTGATTTCTTGTATGGTTGGAGGGGTCTAGTTGGCTCCTCGTCTGAAAAGTATACTTGGGCTTCCCTCTTTGAAATGGACACTCTCCGCCCCAGTTTTCGCAGAAGTGGGAGTACCCGTGTACGATCTTCTCCCTCAGGCGCATAAGAATCAATTCTCTCATGCATGCGGTATTTCCTATCCAGTTATAACCAGACGCAACATCGCATGTCTAATTTCAAGTTCGGAAGGGGATAGCTCAGCCCACCAAAGAAAATCAGAAGATTTCCATCATAAAGGAGATGGTCCTTCCTCTTTATCTGGACTCCATCTCTGATCAAACTGTCAGACGGGGACTTAATCATCATCAAGTCACGATTTGCTTGGAACCAATTAGCAATCACAGCAACAAGGCCGGTATATGCACTTTCACCGGCGGCATGCTCACTTCGTTGGTCAGTTGAAGCAAAGAAGGCTGGTGTTTGAAGCTTCATGAGTCCATCACGGTTTATAACCTCATTTTCCTCCCAACTGCCAACTTCCTCTGCATATTCCATAGCCGAATTCACCACCACCGACAAAGCCATCACATTATCTGAAGCTATTGCGTAATGATACAAGCTTGGATCTTCAAACTCAAATCCTGGCTCTTCATCTCTATACTTTTCTGGACGAGCCGTCCTATCCTCCACTGGCCTTGGTTGAAAAATGTCCCTCTCTTCAATGTCTTCAGGCTTCAACCTGTCGAGCCTTTTCGTGACGGAGCGGAAGTCCGGGTCAATGTTCACCTCTAAGTGCTCCGTGACTTCGATCATGTCCTCTTCCTTTAACCTAGATGCAAGCTTTAAGGTTCCAAGCCCGTAAGTGTGCTGCACCAAGAAACCGTCTCCCAATGGACAGCCTAGAAGAGACAAGGAATTTTCGATTGTTGTAATCTTAGAAATGAGCACGGAAGCCTTTGACTTAGCAAGATCTAATCCTCGCACCACACGGCCGTCGTGAACAAGAGTGAGTAGCAATAACTCCTCAGTTTTGGTGGACAGCAAGACCACGTCATTCAGTAACCAAGTGACCTTGCCAGCATCAAGCTCAACACTAAAACTTGACTTTGACATCTCTTAATTGCCGTCGGTAGTACTGGCGTAACAAATCAGAGTATGTTGCTCCAGGCTTGTGTTAATGCTGAGTGTAAATCTCATGCAAGTATGGTGCTTTAGGAAACACGTCCCACCCATATAAGCTTCCGTTGGCCTTCGTTTTTCAATCAGATTCCGCAAGAATTTGTCTCTCTTTACCTGCAATGTGACTTGCTTCCCCTAGGTCCTATTTGCGCCATTATAGCTCTCTGACGATGAGGAACCAACTAAAGGGCAGTTCGAATCGAGTCCCTTTCGACTGGATCCAGACTTCGACGATCAATTGGAATCTAGAGAAAACTTCCAGAATTTCCTCAAGCGATTGTCTGCAACTCCTCCTTGCCTGCCCAGCAGTCCACCAAATCCTTGGGGTCCTCTTCCACGCCTTAGGTTCACTTCAGCACAGGCACCCCAGTCGTTTCCATGCACAACAGCAACTTCACTAATAGATGCACCTAGATTGTGCTGGTGAACTCATTCATGAGGCAGCGTTGGCCTTGGAATAAGATGCTGCCAGTGAGGACGTTGCATGCGTATGCCATGCATAGCTGACGATGGCTTATTGGGAACATGACAAACCTTGCAGTGCACTGGACCAACCACACCAAGAACTTCAAGGATACAGTCAGAACGATTTTCGAATTTTGCTGTGCGCAACCAGCTCCCCTTATGTATTTGCGATAGTTGTTCTTCAAGGCTTGTTCGTTCCTTTTATGTACATACGTGAAGAACCTCCTTTAGGAAGTCGTCCATGGGTCTCCAGACCTCTCACTCCTGTTTTGTGAGCGAGAACCTCCGGGCCGTCGACCGGATGATTCACAACGCGAGCCGAGGCTCTGGACTCAGCTTGAATATCTGCCACTCGATCCGCGGTCGATACGCGCGGGATAGCGCGCTCGCCGCCGGCAAACCGGGGGTCGCGCCTCCAGAAACGCCACTCTCGACGCCCCGATCGCCATGCCAATACGCTTCAACCTCGAGAGATGCTCATTTCTGCTTCTCCTTTGTACACGCCTAAACAATATCGTCCAGGCTATGTTTCCTCGTCCGAATTATAGAGATCTTCGTCCAAGTCCTTATATCCAGTAGGTACATGCGTCATCTGGCATGCCCTCTCCTTCCATGACGACATCATTCAAGTGATACCAACTCTCTATGAAGACCTTGTCTTGTTACAGCAGAAACGGAGGGTCAATATCACCACCTTCTTCATCATTAACCAAGAACCTACACATGGTTCCCGCACCGTATTCTCTCTCTCCCCTCCATCTCCATTGCCATCGCTTCCGATCTCCCGCGCCACCTCCATCTTCATCTGCTCTATCCTCACAAACCTATTCCCCAAGACCTTGATCGCCCCTACCATCTCCCCGAACGGGTCCTTCTCTCTCTGGGCATATATATGTCACCTCAGTAGTTTTGGTTTGGACCCACAGGTCATGGTCATAAGCACCATCAGCCTTAACAAAGCGGCCCTTCACTCGCCTTCGCACATCGGCTCTTGCTTTACGAGAGGCATATTTTACCTTCCTCTCAAACTTGCGTGTCTTCTTCGTTTCCGTGTAACACACCATAGCATTGCTCCTGCTTACTAATGTGAATGAATTCTCAGGGCCAGGGATACCCTATGGAGGTTCTCCCATAAGAAGCATCACGGAAGCTCCCCCCCCCCCCCCCCCCCCCCACAATCTTGATAATCACCAGCACTATTCTCTCCACTAAGACCAGAGAATGAGAGATTGGGATTGGGTTATCTAGTCGAGAAAATAAATAGTAGACTCGATTTTAGAGCTCATCATAGGCTCAGCCGAGTCAACACTGCATGCAAAGTCACACAATCCAGGCTCATCTTCTAGTGCTCCTGTCGCGCTGGAGCTCTAGCATAATCCACACATGCCCTGACCGCAGTAGCATGGGGAAGTCCATCTTCACCCCGAGGCGAGAGAGGCTGAAGCGGTTCGCCACGGCTGAAGCACCGAGTGTAGTTGAGGAGTGGAGGGGTTTAGGAGAACGAAAAACAGTCTCGGCACTACGTTGAACTTCGAGACAAGATTACAAAGGTTCCAGCCCCATTTTGCTCTGAGAACGGCTCGGAAAGGGGATGCGTTACCGAGCAAGGGAGTGTCAAAGGTGAAGTAGAGGATTGATATGGATGGAGGAGTTCCGACGTGGCCGCCTGAACGAAGCAAAAGGCCAAGGCGGCGAGTTCGAAGATCGGCAAGACCGTCCTCTTCGATCTGGTCCGTGTGATCTGAGCCCGAGCAGCCAGAGACCTAGAGCCACAGATCGGGAGATTGAGATTAAGATCGAGGGAGAGATTCTCCACGTAGTAGCGCATGAAACCGCACTCTGATATTTCTCAGGCAACGATATTTAGAGCTATAAAAGTTGATTGAACACTTGTCCTTTAAAGAAGCAAATGGATTGAGGAGATAACACCTGGAGTGGTAGGCAGAGCTTGGTGAATCACTTCGAAGGCCGAACAGGAGAAAGGAACAGCGACGGCAGGACCAACGAAGGCGGCGACGCTCGACGAGAGCGAGTGAAGAGAGAGTGAGAGGGAGGAAGAGATTTCACGGAATGCCGCAAGAGAGCTTCACAGGTTGTGCAGGACGCAGGGCATGAAGCCATGCATGGAGGAGATGTTGTGGTGGCCGTGCATGGAGGGGGGTTACTCAGCAACGGAAGATTTAAGAAAGACCACCATGGGTGCATCAAAGTTGGGGACGCGGTGCTTCACTGGTCTTGCGGGTCGTGACTGTCCCAACCTTTGAGGAAAGTGATAAAAGAGGCATAGTCCATTGTGGCTTGCGAAAGGAGCAAGCCGATCGCAACTCCACCACACGGGAAGGTAGTTGCTTGAACCATCGTCACGCGATCTTGGCACGCCTGGTGGAACGTAGAGAGGAAGACATGAGCGAAGGAGAAGAAGAATGAGCTTCTTGGGACCCGAGCTTCCCTGCTTCGTTTGGCCGTTCTTCCGTCCCCCTAGAAGCTGGACTTTTTTTTTCGGATCTAATTGCCCTCGTCGTTTTTGAACTGCCCAAGCCTTCTCCCCTCTCCAACTGACCGTTCCAGCTCAGTGACCAATTAGGAATGTCCCCTTTTCCTTCTTTTCATGAATGCTTTTTTTTTCTTTTTCCTTTTTGTCGTCCATTACTGCCGAAAGCCTCCCTCCACTTTGTCTTGTGCTCATGTTCTTTTGTCCTCTTGTTTCCTCCAGATCCATTATCACCACCGGCGCTACCATGCGAGATATGTTGTTTCCTGCGTTGCTTTACTCCACTTTACCGAGTAAATTTGACTACCTTTTCACATGAAGTCTTGCTATGAACACATCTCTGCTTCAGACTCATGTGTTCCCACATTTTGTTGAGGTTCGCATTGTCGAGTCTTGTGTAATAGTATCGTCTCTTATGTGCATTTTGAGAGCAACACGGCAGAACAGGCGAATGAACCTGCACTTTAGATGACGATTAGGGACCGACAGATTACCACCTTGGGTTCACGAGCTTCATGCAATCCTCTCGTAAAGGTTACGTGGCCAATTCGTATTCAAATTGTTTGCAAGAAGACTCGCAATCTAGGTTCTTAAAGCACATAGTGATCCATCGGGATTACATGTATCCACGCAACTAAGAGCAACCTTTAAGAGGTCAGGAACACAAGCTTGGACATATGGAGATAAGCCCCGCAATACATTTGTTGCAACATCTGGTGTTCGTGGATTCAATAGAGAAAATAGAAGTTTAACAACTCACCTCAAAGCATGCAGATAATGACCTGCTCTCGCCAATTTGTATACCGAGAATATTGTTTCGAGTTGTCTTAACATCATTTATTGCTCCATAACCTTCTCTTTCTCCTAAGGACAGATTTCAAGATTGTATTTGTGAGTCCCCAAAATCTCGTTTCCAGAATGAATCAAGCTGTCTGGGCTTTTGTAGCAGCATAAATTGCGAAGAGAAGGTGTGCTCGGTGGTTAGCCTTTGCTTCGGTGCTTTGAAGGCAAAGTAGCAACGGCACAGGCAAGCGAGGAACGAGCACCTGAGGAGTGAATATTTGAGAATTGCCCCTTTTTGCCCTATCCTTTTCTTTTCCACACTTCGACCACCGCTTGATTTTCTTTCACTTTGCTTAAAGTCACCCCCCCTCAGTTCGCTATTGTGGACTTAGAACTAGTATAGGAAGTGCTGGGATTCATAGATGGCCATCAATGAAAGAAACTTCGTGGATGTGATGGCCAAGCCTGAGATGTGCCAACGTTGCTCGGGTTGGTGCATCCTCATCGAGGATCAGCGACTGGTTTGTCGAGGCTCTCGATAGACCGCCCTGATACACGTCAAGAATCAACGGTCAGCCGATTGCCTTTAGAAACATGCCCTTTTGCTCGTGGACGTGTGTCTTTAATGAATGGCCTCTTTTGCAAGATTGAGTCATTCCGAGTACCATTGGGCCAAGATAAAACTTAGACTATTAGAAAACAATGTCACGACTCCATAAATGCGAAAATCAAAAATTACAGAATTAAAATGAATTTTTTATAATAATAATTTTTTTTAATTAACCTGAAAATGAGATTAACAAAGTGATTCCTAATTCCAAATTAATTTTTGCAGATTTTCTTTAGCCAAAATGAAGAGAAAGTTAAAAGAAAAATACTGACTAATTATACACATTTTTATGGCCTCAAATGCTATTTTTTACTAATTTTCAAGCATTTTTTTCTATTTTCCAAAAATAATAAAAAAAAATGCGAAAAATATGAAAAATTATTTTTTGCTCAAAATTGGTTCCCTAGGCTTGGCCAAGGTCCTCAAAGTTTATTTTTCAATTTTATGAATTTTTATGGATTTTCTATTAATTTTTGAAAATAAAAATACCGAAAAATACTGAAAATATGAAAAATCATTTTTTGGTCAAAACTGGTTCCCTATGCTTGGCCAAGGTCCCTAAAGTTGGTTTTTCAATTTTATGAATTTTTATGGATTTTCTATTAATTTTAAAAGAGAAAAAGTGATTAAAAATCAGGTGTCAACACCCGAGTTTGGTGTAGTAACGGGTCCGAGCATTTAATAGGAGGAAGGCAGATTGTTACTCCTTGCTTTTACATAAATTACAAAAGCAGAAAAATACACCACGCAAGGAAATAAAACATATGCACTCATTCAAGATTGGTTCTGCTTCCTCTACAGGCTCTCCAGTTAGCTTCGCTCCGGATCAAGTATGCGTTGGCCATATTGAAGGTCCGGTGGTCACTGGCTGAGCATGTGCATCACAGCTCCGATACTTTACCGATATCAAACTGGTTGATTATGGTGAAAAGATCATCGTCAATGTCTGCTTGGTGGTGATCCGTCCTCTCTTTCTCGGGAGGTATTGATACTGATCCAGTGGCATTGGTCTTTTTGTACCCTGCTCCAACAGAACTCGATCCTGTTATAAACTGGTCTAACTCACTTCTTAAACGTGCATTTTCGATCCTCAGATCATGCATTTCATCGAGGGTAAGGAGGCTATTGCAGTTGGGGCAGGTGGCGGAGTCAAAAGCTTCTTTACACATCTTGTTTTCTGCTCGGATATTTTTATTTTCAACTCTTAGAAACTCGGCTTCGTTGTGCTCATGACGAGTTTTCATCCGGGTTCGCCTATTTTGAAACCAGAACTTGATTTGTGAAGGTTCAAGTCCTAGCTCTTGACTCAGTTCCAGTTTCTGTTTACCGTCTGGCATAGGGCACATTCTGAAGAAATCCTCAAGCCTTTGTACTTGCTCCTCAGTATGGCGACAGTAACGCTTCTTTTGACCCTTACTGTTGTTGACCTTATCTTTATTGAGATCTTAGACGTCGTCGGCGAAAGGGCCAGGCTCCATGGGCTCGATCCCAAACATGGCTTCGAACTCTTCCTCTCCCATATTCAGCAGGTAACGATAACTCTCAAGTGTGTTGGGTTGAGACATCTTCAATTTGGTTAATGATCTCTTAAGATTTACTGCCTCTTCTTACATTTTCACTCTCTCTAAATTTTTCTGAGCGACTGTGTATGCTTCAAAACTCTCTTCAGAGTTTTAGATGAAGATTATCAGAAGAATGGCTCTTTTAAAAATCTACGCGTAGGTTTTGAAATTGTATTGCCCACCCCGGGAATTGTCTTTTTCAGCCTCTTTACCGCGTCTCTTGCACGGTTTCCTTTCTTTCGTCTTTTCATGGTAGGGGTCCCTGTCGTCATATCTCTTGCTTATCTCTTCCGTTGATTTTGCCGGTGCGTTCTCCCATAAAGACGAATATTTCTTTATCTCCCACTCAGCTCGTCTTTTCATTCTTTCTTTTTTCAAAGTGGTGGCGTCCCGTCCGACTTTTCGCAGAGATGTCGGATTCTCTAAGCTCGAGATTGCAGACTGCCCGGGATTCGAGCCGATAAAGATAATCAAGTTCTGGTTTCAAAATAGGCGAACCCGAATGAAGACTCGTCATGAGCACAACGAAGCCGAGTTTCTAAGAGTTGAAAATGAAAACCTCCGAGCGGAAAACAAGATGTATAAAGAGGCTTTTGACTCCGCCACTTGCCCCAACTGCAACAGCCTCCTCCTCACCTTCGATGAAATGCATGATCTGAGGATCGAAAATGCACGTTTAAGAGGAGAGTTAGACCAGTTTATAACAGGATCGAGTTCTATTGGAAGAGGGTACAAAAGGACCAATGCTACTGGATCATCATCAATACCTCCCGAGGAAGAAGGGACAGATCACCACCAAGCGGACATTGACGATGATCTTTTCGCCATAATCAACCAGTTTGATATCGGTAAAGCATTGAGGCTGTGATGCACATGCTCAGCCAGTGACCACCAGACCTTCAACATGGCCGACGCGTACCTAGTCCGGAATGAAGCCAGCTGATTATGGAAAAGCCTGCAGATGGGGAAGAAAAATCAATCATGAATGGATGAATATGCTTTATCTTGCACGGGATGTTGTCTTCTTTCATGAATGTCTAGAATTGGCGTGAAAGAAAAAAGTAATCATTTTCCTTTCCCCAATTAAATGCTCGAATCTGCCACCACACCAAACTCATAGTGAATTTATTGCGAGTAAAAAGCCGCGCGAACTAGAAGGGTAAAGCCGTATCGTTTCAATTTACCCTCAATTGTCTCGATTCTAAATTAGATCCCTTCTGTTTATAGGAATTTGCAAATTGATCCGAAAATACAGTCATACCCAAAAATGAAATTCCCCGATTAAACAAAACTTTGGGCAAATAGATTCGTGGACATCACCACAGAATGGACGGCTTCAAATGAGGAATATGTGAACGAAAGACCCAAACAATCTCAAAGAAGGGTAATTCTGTATCGTTCTAATTTGCTCATACTCGTCTCGAGTTCTGAATTATTTTATTCCATTCTCAACAGGGTTTGTAAACCGCCCCGAAAATACAGTGACCTGGAATTACCCAGTACAATACAACAACACCGTGTCATCTCAAGGATTGACTCTTAAAAGGAACCTCCATTAGCGCCTGCGGTCTTGCGGACCAGATGGCATGGGGAATGACAGTGGTCTGAGACGTCCCGAGTTCGATCCTCGATGATGGAAATATTGTAAGTATTGTAAATAAATAAAACAACTTTTTCTCGCATTTCTTTTTGCAGAAAAAAATAGGAATACTCGACGAGCAATAGCAAGGTCAGTATTTTGTCATGATCTTGGCCCTAATGGTGAAGTGGCCAACGAAAGTTGAAGGAAGCTCAACCCAGCGAACCTGATAAGGGGATCGTGCGAGGCATTCAAAATAAAGGGTAAACCAGTATCGTATCCAATTCATCATTTCTAATACTGACTAATACGTCTTCTCCTCCATTGTTTGACAGGAAATGTCTAACTTGACATACCCACGGAGAAAATCCCGAATGGTAAAACTAGTAAAGGAGTTGCGCGAAGCACTCAAGGGTAACTCAGTATCGTGTCCAGTTCATCATTTCTGATACTGGCTAACATGTCTCCTTCCTTTTTACAGGAAATGTTAAACTAACATCTGATACGTCAAAGAAAACAGCCCCAAGGGGCCAAGTTATGATCGCCTGATGCGATCTGTCTGATGAAATAGGGGAAATCAATGACGAACCCTGGATCGAAAAGAGGCAAAACCAGAAACAAGCTACTCCTCGACTCGGGGAATAAGCCCCCAACGTGTTTGATCCGCCCACACAGCCAGGGGCAATTTCCATACTTGTACATTGTATTGCCATATTTGCATGATGTTTACACATTCCATGATTTATGCATGACTGTTCTGCATGTTCAATTGTCAATTTTGACTGGGGATATAAACTGTACACGATGCATCGAATGTACAGAATGGGGCATGACAGGACGATGAAAGGCGAGCCATTTCCACATACGTCCTGTATTTAATCCACAGTGAGTTGAGCGGTAGACAGATTTCGCATTCTCCAAGGCAATGGGTTTTCTCGCAAAAGGTACGATAGTCGAAGTGAAGGAGGCATTCATTCTCCATTCCAAACACTTCAGGCAACCATTGACAACCCATTTGAACGGTGATTTCATTTCATAACCCTGTCAAGAACCACCCTACACTGGGGCAAAACAGAGGTAATTCCAACAATATCAGGAGATAAATGGTTAGAAATTCTCTTGCTTGGACTAACATCAATCTTCAAGTGTTTCTTTGCATGATACTCGAATTTTAATTCAAGTGCTTTAGGATGACGAAGAGCATTTATTTTCTCTATCCTACACACTCATCCTTTGCATAACCCAATTGAGCCTGCAAATTCATTTCTCAAGCCCATGTTGGTGATCCTTGCTTATTTCAAGGTAACGACGACACCTTCCTCCAAGGAGCAGAATTGAAGAAATTGGGCCAATAAAGAATTCTCGAATTAGCCCATTTCATATGCTAGACTTTCATGTAACGTCTAGTATCATTTGTTGAAAATTATCTTGTTGCTAAAATTCAAAATCACAAGATTGTTAAACAAAGGAAAAAGAAAAACAAGTGTAGCCTAAAGAAAATGGGCCCGCTTCCGAACAAAAGGGAGTTGGGAGTAAGAAAAGCAAAAGCTACTCCAAAGAATCTCGGGCAGAAAGAGCAAAGTGCCTATCAAAAGCAAGGCCAATGCCCATATATCTTCTGACTTCGAACATACATTTTGAGAATTCCCGAAAAAGGATCCCCAAAGAAGTCAGTGTAAAAGAACTACCACCCCTCAGCCAATGGTGGTATTCATTAAAGATAAAAGATCGGTGACAAGACTGCAATGATCACCAACACCAAGCCCTTCTCATATATTTTTCTGAGCCAAAACGAGCCATTCGTTTCTCAGACCCAAATCCCGACCTATGTTACGACCCTTGAAAGTCTCTTCTGATTAGAGTACTTGAATTAATGTAAGAGTTGAATGACTTTAAGCATCGCTCGAAGAAGTTCGAGCAAGATTATTTCTCTCTCATTTTGCAGGGTTCTTGACTTGTAAACCTGGAGCAGATAATGAAGACCTTTTTGTCAATGGCCTTGACTCGAAATGAGTCCCCTTTGGTAAGCCTTTGACCTAGCCTACATTACGGTCCTAATCAAGACCTCCAGATCTGCTTGATCGTATCAATTGCGAGGTTACTCAGACCCTCGCTGAATGCGATGATGGTAAGGTTGAGTAATTCCTTTTCAAATCCTGCAATCAGGATAAACAAGCCTTTCTCGAGAGTGAGAGAAAGCCCTTTCGGACTAAAGTCCCCATTCAGGTTACACTCGAGGTATTCACGACATGATAACCTCCCTGGACATAATTGGAAATGCAAACTCGACAGAATAGTCATGCATGATCCATATTACGAGCATACACATACGGTTTTAATCATTGCAAACTCAACTGAATGGTTTTGTATGAACCGATGAACTCATTGATAAAAATGCTTGCACATGTTACTTCTGACACTGTCTGACAGGTAGTGCATTCCTGATAGTCAAGTTACCCTCCGAGGTTTCGAAATTCATCCAGAGGCTATTGAACAAACAAGCCCTGTTGGCTAATGCTCGCCAAGCATTTTCAGGTGAGTATATCTTCAGCCTGAACCTTTCAATTCTGATGATTGTCTGGGTGCTCAAATCCATTGCAGCACATATGGACACAAAGTGAGCAAGCAGACATGATACAATCAGTCTGTCTATGTCTCGTTCATTAACTCCGAAAATCCAGGTAAATCTTCTGAACCCTTGCGACTCATGATCAACATGCTCTCATGAAGTCTTCATCAGCTCACAATTGATATAATCTCGTGTTCTCAAGCTTTATCAAATCATGATTGACCAACTCTCGTGTTCTTGATCTTTGCCTCATCGGTTCATTCCTAAAGTGATGGGACAACAAAAATTGGGTTTGAGCTTCTGCAGGATTCCTGGTTTCCCCAAATCCCAGAATGGCACCCTTCATGGTAAGTGAAATTGGGTTTGAGCGTCTGCAGGATTCCTGGTCTCCCCAGATCCCAGATTGGCACCCGAAAATCATTTTCTCAATCAATACCTCTTCAGTCTACCCAAAATGTGACATTTAGGGTATACTGTCTCTGGAGCCATTCCATTGGACACCCCAATACGGAACGGTCCATTTTCAAAAGTCCTTTCTATCGCCAGCACCAAAGTCCTTCCTACAAGCACACCAAAAGTCCTTCCTACAGGCACCAAAGTCCTTCCTACAGGCATCAAAAGTCCTTCTTACAGGCACCAAAGTCCTTCTTACAGGCGACCCAAAGTCCTTTCTTACAGGCGACCCAAAGTCCTTTCCACAGGCAACAAAAGTCCTTTCTACATGCAACAAAAGTCCTTTCTATAGGCACTCAAAGTCCTTTCTACAGGCAACAAAAGTCCTTTTTACATGCAACAAAAGTCTTTCTTACAGGCACAAAAGTCCTTTCTACAGGCACCCAAAATCCTTTCTACAGGCACCTAAAGTCCTTTCTATAGGCACACTAAAGCCTTTCTTACAGGCACCCAAGTCCTTTCTACAGGCACCAAGTCCTTTTTATAGGCACAAAGTCCTTCTTACAAGCATTTCCATGAGGTAACCCACCATACGGGTCAAATTTTAATCAGGAGAATCCTTTCATTAGGAATCTACCATGGGTTGACCTATCATACGGGTCCAAGTTCAATCACCCTAAGGTTTTCTTATAACGAATCCTTAGGTTCTCATTCCACTTTCGGTAGAGCATTCATGTCAGGCAACAGCCATACAATGAGCAGGTATGATGCAGTCAGCCTGTTTACTCCTTGACCATTCATTCAGAAGACCCATGTAAGTTTTCTGAACCCATTTTGAATATCTTGTGTTTACACTGACATGGCTCGTGTAGCACAGCCTTTCGATATGGTCACCGCCTTATGAGGTTGGCGGTACCTATCTTTACATCCTGATAAGGTCACTGCCCTGTGGGATTGGCAATACCTATCTCCTTAATGTGATTCCACTCGAAGAAATGCGGTGGACATCTCCCCTTACAAATCTTACGCTTTCTCACATCAGGGGAAATCTCTGGTAACAGATAGGCACTCAGTACCTTAAGTTTCATGCATCTACAAGGAGCTTAGAGCTTGAGGGAATCATCAGCATTATGATGTATTTGGTAAAACAAGTATTTTCATATGCGATCCATGTGTAGATTTCTTTAGTTCATTTCATGAAAGAAAGGAGTCTTGACACATGTTATTTACAGTTCTGCATATCATGCATCATTCTCTTGCATAGAAAATGGGATTAAAACTCCCGCAAAAAAAAATTCATTCATCATTTGCATTGTCAAAATTTAGGTTCAATTTGGTCTTTGAGCGAAACCTCTGCGAGCTTCCACTCAAAGAGGGGCAGCTGTTGACACCTAAATTTTGACTTTTATTCACTTAAGTACATAAAAAAATGAGAATTAGTTCTCACCAAAAATTAATTTTTTCATGCATTGCATATTTAATTTTTTATAGCTAACGACGGAGGATTTGAGCTTAAATTGACAGACGATTGGACTGAGCGTGAGGGAGGTATGCCGAAAGCCTTATGAAGATTTGGACTTAAAAGAAATTTTTCCACAGGGACTGAATTGCAAATACATAAAACTTCAGGGACTGAATTGTAAATACATAAAATTTTAGAGTTAGTGGAGAAATTAGAAAGGAAGATGGAGAAGGGAAGATGGAGAAATTAGAAGGGGAGAAGGAGAATGGAAGATTGTGGATTTAGAAGGGAAGATGAAGAATTAGAATGGAAGATGAAAATAAGAATGGAAGATGAAGATGAAGAAAGGGAGATGGAAGAGTTGTTTATAAAAGAGGAGGAGAAGAGATTTTGAAATGGGAGAAAAAACATTTTGGAGAGATTTCAAGAGAAAAAAATTTTGAGAGAGAAAAATTCGCCGCCGTGGAACAAGCTTTAGCGACGCGACGGATTCATCTCCAATGAGCTCTAGGCGCATCAGCATGTGCAATTGTCTGGTAACTCAATTTTTCGTGTTTAGATGACGAAATCTTGAAAACAACTATACTGAACATTCGTAGATGACTTCGAGATCTTCGATTTGATATATTATGGCGCGAAAATGGACGTCGTTTGCTATGTCAAAAGGGTCCCGAAATTGAGAGCGGAAATCTAGAAATATGATGATCAGAACCTGAGATGGAATTTTTATGATTTGACCTTTCACGCTAAATGATTTTCCATGGGTTATTCTAGACTTCGTTTCATAAAGACCTCTTCATGACATTTGTTCATAAGATCTTAATACATAACATATAAAAACTACAAAAATATTCATGCATGTTTCGTATTTCTAATGCATTTAATGAAATCATGAAATTCTGTTGGCGTCCTTGAGTCTGAGTGTTTTTCTGTGCGTGGTCATATTGATTCGTAGTTATCTCATGTTTAGAGTCTTCTTTTGAAACTTCACAAAAAATGAAAGTTGTTCATTGGGGTCTTGTTTAGTATACTGGAAAGTTTGGTGCATTAATTTTGAGATTTGAGTGTCCATTTGAGCTTAATCCTGAAGTATGTCTATTCTGTGAAATTTGTTTATTTGCTGCTGAGCTCTCATGAAAGACCATTTTCTACACGAAAATGAGTGTCTCTTCAATAAGAATGTAAAACATGAAAGTTGTCAACGACACATTTTCCCATCCACATAAAAAATCTCAGAATTTTTGCATACATTTCATTATTTCTTTTGTATTTTATGGTTACTGCTTTCTCCCTAAGAATGTTCATGGACAGTATGATTTAATTCGTATTTTTTGTGTTAATGCATTGGAAAATGTAAAAAATGGTCTCAATGAAGTTTAATCAGCACGTGTTAAACTTTCTTTGAGTTTTTGAATTGTCTTAACTCATTGGTGATTGTGCATTTTCGATTGGATAAGTTCATTATTTTCATTTGGCTTTCGGCCCGATGCTTTGAAGACTGGAGGATGACCGATGTCCATTTCGGTCCGTTTTGTTGTACTCCCAACCCACAAGACTTGGCGACGGGTGTTTGATCGATGTCCATTCCGGTCCATTTTTGTTGTATTCCCGATCATGTTTCGGGTTTTATTTAATTGGTCTGTAATTATTCGCCCGACGAGTTGCGGGTTTTATTTTCACCGTCCTTAGGGTAGTTTTACTTTACCTGCCCTCTTTTCACATCTTTGTTTGCTTTGGGTGATTTTGCATTTTTTTTATAATACATCGAAAATCTAAAAAAATTTCATAAAAAGAAAACCCAAAAAAAAAATTGCACCTTTGAACCTCAAGTGAAAATTCATTAAAATTGCCAAGTTGAACATTTTCATGAAATTGGTACCGAAAGGGCGTTAATTGAAAAATTAGCGTAATTAAGTCCCCGAACTCATTAATCTCTGGTTCGTAGGAATAAAGTATTTCTCCCGATGCTTTATTTAGGTGTCTAATCAACCTACCCAAAATGATTAGTGGCGACTCCAAGATAAATCCTTCTTTTAATGAAATTGAACCTAAGTCATGATTTGGTAGAACTCGGGAGAGTTCGAGCTATGCTAGTTAATTCAATTTAATTAACATGGTAATCCATTAACTTTAAAAATTAGGAAACCGATTTTTAGGTCGCGACAGGGATGATCCAGAGTTTCTTCATGCTTCTCTTTGGCCAACGAAGACTCCTCTCTTCCACCTGAGCTTCTCCTCTCCATTTGAGTCGGCAGTCCCGAGCTAGTGGCCTTCCTTACCAAAGGACCAGGTACGCTTCCTCTGCTTCAATCGAATTTTCGATCCTTAGTCCGTCGCCCTTAACTGTACGTATTTAAGCCATGGTCGTATAATTCCCCGTTCGTAGCATGTTGGCTTGTTGTCGCTGTTTTGGGTAGGGTTGATTTAGTCCAGTGATCCAGAGAAGTAAAAAGAATAAGAGCAAGAAAAGAAATAAATAGAAGAATTGGCCGGGAAATGTAAAAGGAAAAAAAGAAGAAGAGAAAAATGGAGTAAGTGTACAGCACTCTTGCGAACTAATTTGGAGTTTTTTGTGTCTGTGAGTTTCTTTGACATAAGGGCCGGCTTTTGTAAATTCGAAATTGGGCCGAGTAGGCTAATGGGGTTTAAAATTTGACTAGGACTTTAGAATAGAAACCAGGCTTTTTGTTTGGGCTTTAGGCCCTTTTATAGTTCTCTACCTTAGGAAGGTTGGGCTTAGAAGCCCAGCCCAGAATACTATTTTCGAAATAACAAATAAAAATAAAATAAAAAATAAAAAAAATCAAAATCATAAAAAAAATCGTAAAATGATTAAAAAATATATAATTCTAAAAAATTCAAAAAAATCTCGAAAATTAGGAAACGGGCCATTTCAACTGGCCAATCCTATTTTTGATGAATTCCCTTCATGATCTTTTCGAAATGATGATTTTGTCCCTTGATGGGCAAATTGCGTCGAAAAATTTCGAAAAATCCTCAAAAATTGCAGAAAATGGGAAATGGTCAATTTTGATTGGCTAGACCCATATTTTGTGAATTTGACTCACATTTCTTCGTGAAATGATAGTTTTACTCCTCATGGGTAAATTATCTCAAAAAATTTCGAAAAAAATTCTCAGAAATTGTGGGAAATAAGGAATGACCACATTCAACTGGTTTGACCTGTTTTTTTACTTCCCGATCCTTGAAAAATGACCATTTTGCCCTTCTGATCAGTTTGATCCAAATCTTCCCGAGTCATCCCAAATGATTTTTCATGAAATTGATACGGAAAGGGCGTTAGAGTAATCTAACGTAATCAAGTCCCCGAACCCATAATCTCTAGTTCGCAGAAATAAATTAGTTCTCCCGTTAATTTATTTAGGTTTCTAATCGACCTACCAAGAACGATTAGTGACGACTCCAAGTCTTAAAATCATTTAAACAAAAAACCCAAAGTCACGATTCGGTAGGACTTGAGAGGGTCCGCGTTAGGTTAGTTAATTTAATTAATCTAATAATCCGTTCACTTGAAACTTATTTTCGGGTCGCAACAGTTGCTATGTTAATTTTGTTGGCTAGGAGCACATGCTTTTCTTCCATGATCCCAAGTCGAAAGTTAATTTTTCTGTTAAATTAGAATATTCTATTTGCTCTCTCTCTCTCTCTCTCTCTCTCTCTCTCAAACGGTAATGATGGACAAATTGTTCTCTGATGTGATTCCATACTATGGATCGACACTAATGGTGGTGGGCAGTGCCCACCTGAGTGGAATTAAAGCGATTATGAATGATTTCATTGTTCCTACGGTAAGTGGTGAATCGTGAATTTGGGTTTTCTGTCGCCTCATATCAATGCATTTTAATTAGAATGTTTTGTCTTTTTCACCCAAAAACTGGTTTGTGCAAAAATTTAACTAGGCAGTTTTTGCAGTCCACTGTTATGAGGATGAGTTGCATGTTTTTAGGAAATTTATTATCTCCTTTATTTGTAGGTAAAAAAGCCACGCATCGAAGGTGGTGACTGAAGATATTGGGTGCGAGCTGTGGCATCTGAAATGAACAGAGAGGATCTAAAAACTCTAATATCTCTTACCCACATAGGATGTTACTTTCTTTTTCTTTAGTCGAAAGAAAGGATGATTTACTTGAGCGTATGCTCCTTTGCGGTAGTTTTTTGTTTTTGTTTTTGTTTAGTAAGTTTGCCGGTGGCGCCTCGATGAAGGAATTCCGTAATTGGTTGAAGAAGACCCTTAATGAGCCCATGTTATTTTAGAGAAGATAGCTATTAAATTTTTGACAAAATCATCCAAACCAACGTGATGAAGTTGTGGAAACATTTTTGTTTAGCTAGCGAATAGGATTTAGATTAGCATTTAATGCATATAGAATTTTCAGTCCATAATTAATGTGAAAGAGCATTTCACTTCATAATTAAGTTCAAATACAATTGTCATTAATTATGTGTTTTTTTTTGTTAAATTAACAGTGAACCATGTAAATAATCACAATTTTCATGAAATTCTAAGAATCCCAAAAATTGACGGTATTTAAAGTCCCCTTATATTTGTACCAAATAGAAAATCCTAAATTCTTTTTTTGGTCGAATAAAAAAAATCTAAAAAATCGACTCTTCAAAAACCCGTCTAGGACGCACTCATTTCTCTAGCAACCCTAAAATTGACTCTTCAAAAATCATCATTTCTTCATTCTCTCTCAACCTCATTCTTCTTCTCTCGTCTACTCCCTCGATCTCTTCCATGGTCGCTCTTCGCAATGCCCTCACTAGTGGCGGAGCGATGAGCGATTTTCGTGATAGGTTAAACAAGGCTCTTAATAAGTCCATGTTCTTCAAAGCAGACAGCTATGACATCTCTAGTAAAACCATCCAAACTAACATGATGAAGTCACAAGAGCAGGTTAGTTTAGCTAGCCGATAGTACTTAGATTAGTGTTTGTTAGTATGTTAATTTTCTTGGGGACAAGCACATGTTTTCTTCCCTGTTCTCAGGTCGAATAATGTGAAAAAGAGGTCTCCTACAATGAATGATGTGCAAACGAGGTTTTGCCATCGAACGGACCATATCGTGAAAAATTTTTGTGAGAAGGGATGCCGTACTAGTGCACAGAATGCTGAGGAGATAAAACGTGTAGTTGAAAGTTTGGATTCTCTCCCTTTTAAGGTGTTGACTGCCAAGATCAAAGAACACGGCATCACTGTGCCAAACACCCAAAATCCTCTCATGATGCTTATGATGTGTCGACAAAAATAAAAGTGTCCAAAGGCAAATTAATTAAGTTCCCAGAATAAAGATCGTCAATAGATATCTAACTAACTTTTATTTGGTTATGCCTCTTGAGATTTACCTTAGTTCTTTTCCCTCAATCTTTTCTAGAACATACATTACACCCAATAGAGGATGCGCCTTTAGTGAATTTTTCCAAAACCTACATGAAAAGTAAGAAGTTTCGAAACTTCCCTTTGCTGTTGCTTATAGTGATCCTTTTTACAAAGAAAAAGTTTGCATCCTATACTATTGCATAGTATAACTAATCTTAAGATTCCATTACATTTGAAATTTGATTATCTTGTTGGTATATATTTTAACCTGCTTTTCACATGTGTCGTTTAATCTAGGCAAGAAACAGTTGACAATGAGTGAGATTAGTAATGTCGAGATCCGTCATTGTGTGGATCCTGAAAGTAAATCTCATTTTAACTTTCATGAAGTTGCAAACCTAAAACTCCTTTTGTTTTCATTGGAAGACCAGTTACGATATCAATCTGAGCAATAAATTGCGCTTGATGAAGCACTTTTAAAGGTTAGCTTGAGTCATCTTTTGAGTTTTAATTTTCTTACCCTAATTTTTTCACTTTGAGTCTCACAAAGTTTAACTTTTATTTTTTTGAAATCATTGACAATGAGAATGAGATCTTCCATGATAGGCTGAACATGACCCACATTAGTCCATATTCTTCAAAGCAGATAGTTATGACTTCTCCCAAAAAAACTATCCAAACTAACATGATAAAGTTACATGAACAAGTTAATTTAGCTAGCTAGTAGTATTTAGATTAGCGTTTGATGCACGTACAACTTTCAATGCATTATTGTTTTGAGAGAGTATTCCACTAGATAATTAAGCTCAAACAAAATTATTACTAATCATGTAATTTTTTAGTTAAATTAACGGTGAGCAATGAAAATAATCTCGATTTTTGAGAAATTTATAAGAATCTCAAAAATCACCCTACTTAAACGTCCTCTAAATTTGGACGAAATAAAAAACAATAAAAAAGTTGATGCTTTGAAAAACCTCCTACGACCCTCTTATTTTTTAAGAAATCCTAAAATTGACCATTCAAAAATCCCAATTTCTCCATTCTCTAAACTCGGTTCTCTTTTTCTCATCTACTTCCCCCACCTCTTTGATGGTCTTGCTTCACGATGCCCTCGCCGGTGGTGGCTCGATGAAGAAATTCTGTGATACATTGAAGAAAGCCCTTAATGTGTCCATATTCTTCAAACCAGATGATTATGAAATCTTCGGCGAAATCATCCAAACCAACGTGATGAAGTTGTGAGAACATTTTAGTTTAGTTAGCCATTGGTATTTAGATTAGTATTTAATGCATATAGAATTTTCAATCCATAATTGATGTGAGAGAGCATTTCACTGGATAATTGAGTTAAAATATAATTTTCACAAATTATGTATTTTTTAAATTAATGGTGAGCTATGGAAATAATCGCAATTTTCGTGAAATTTGTAGGGATCCCGAAAATAACCGCACTTAAAGCGCCTATATTCAAACCAAATAGAAAACACCAAAATCTTTTTTTTTTGTCGAATAAAAAAATCTAAAAAATCGACTCTTCAAAAAACCCTTCGGCGATGCTCTCATTTCTCTAGAAACCCTAAAATTGATTGTTTAAAAATCATCATTTCTCCATTCTCTCTCAACTCCGCTCTCTTTCTCTCGTTTACTCCCTGACCTCTCCCATGGTTGCTCTTCGTGATGCTCTCACCAATGGCGGAGCGATGAAGGACTTCCATGATAAGTTGAACAAGGCCTTAATGAGTCCATGTTCTTCAAAGCAAACCGTTACGACATCCCCAGCAAAACAATCAAAACCAATATGATGAAGTTGCGGGAATATCTTTGCTTAGCTAGCCATTAGTACTTAGATTAGTGTTCGTTGCTATGTTAATTTTGTTGGCTAGGAGCACATGCTTTTCTTCCTTGATCCCAAGTCAGATGGTGTGAAAAAAGGTTTCTAAAGTGAATGATGTACAAATTAAGTTTTCTCCATTCTCTCTCACCTCCTCTCTTTCTCTTTTCTACTCCCCTGACCTCTCCCACGATCTCGCTTCACGATGCCCTCGCCGGTAGCAGCACGATGAAGGACTTCCGTGATAGGTTGAACAAGGCCTCGATGATGTTCTTCAAAGCAAATGGCTATGACATCCTCGGTAAAACAATCCGAACCAATTTAATGAAGTTGTGGAAACAAGTTAGTTTCGCTAACTAGTAGTACTTAGGTTACTATTTGAAGCACATATAAATTTCAATGTATTATTGATGCGATAGAACATTCCACTAGATAATTAAGTTCAAAGACAATTGTCATTAATTATGTAATTTTTTTTGTTAAATTAATGGTGAGCAATGAAAATAATCACATGTTCCATGAATTGCGTAAGAATCCCAAAAATCACCCTACTGAGATCCCTCTAAATTTTGGCCAAATAAAAAACCCTAAAAATCTTTTTTTGGGTTAGATAAAAAAAATCTTAAAAGTTATCCCTTCAAAAACGCTTCTACGACCCTCTCATTTCTCTAGAAATCTAAAATTGACATTTCAAGAATTCTGATTTCCCTGTTCTCTCTCTCACACACACACACACATTTAGTCCGCCAACCTCTCCCATGTCTCGCTTCACGATGCCCTCACTAGCAACAATGCAATGAAGGACTTTTGTGATAGATTTAAAAAAGCCCTAAATGTGGCCATGTCCTTCAAAGCAAATGGCTACGACATCCCCGACAAAACCATCCAAACTAACATGATAAAGTTGTGGGAACATATTAGTTTGGCTAGCTAGTAGTATTTAAATTAGTATTTGAAGTATATACAATTTTTAGTATATTATTGCTGAGAGATATAATTAATGATGAGCTATGAAAATAATCGCAATTCTCATGAAATTTCTAAGCATTTAAAAAATAACCCCACATAAAACCTCTCTAAATTCAGATCAAATAAAAAATCATAAAATATTTTTTTTGGCTGGATAAAAAAACCCTAAAAATGACCTATGAAAAACCCAACTACGACACTCTCATTTCTCCAAAAACACTAAAATCGACCCTTCAAAACCCCCTAATTTCTCTATTCTCTCTCAACCCCACTTTCCCTCTCTCGTATTCTTTCCCCACCTCTCCCATGGTCTCTTTTCATGACGCTCTTGCCTGCAGTAGTGCGATGAAGGACTTTCACGATAGGTTGAACAACGCCCTCAATGAAGCCATGTTATTCAAAGTAGAAGGCCATGACATCCCCGACAAAACCGTCCAATTCAACGTGATGAAGTTGTGGGAGCAAGTTAGTTTAGTTAGTTGGTAGTTCATAGATTAGCATTTGATGCATATACAATTTTCAATGCATTATTGATGAGGGAGAGTATTCTACTGGATAATTAAATTCAAAACATAATTGTTAGTGATTATGCAATTTTTTTGTTAGATTAACTATGAGCAATGAAAAAAATTATAATTTTCATGAAATTCATAATAATCCTAAAAACAACCCCACTTAAACCCTCTCTAGTTTTTGATAAAAATGAAAATTTGTAAAATCTTTTATTGATCATATAAAAAAATCCTTAAAAATCAACCCTTCAAAAACCCTCCTACAACGCTCTCATTTCTCCAGAAACCCAAAAATGACCCTTCGAAAATTCTCATTTCTCCATTCTCTCTCAACGTCGCTCTCCCTTTCTCATCTACTCTCCCCCACCTCCCCCATTGTCTCGCTTTGCGATGTCCTTGCTAGTGGCGGTGCGATGAAGGACTTCCATGATAGGTTGAACAAGGCCCTTAATGAGTCCATACTTTTTAAGTAGATAGCTACGACATCCTAGAAAAACCATCCAAACCAATGCGATGAAGTGTTGGGAGCAAGTTAATTTAGCTAGCCCGTAGTACTTAGATTAATGTTTGTTGCTATGTTAATTTTGTTGGCAAGGAATGCATGTTTTTCTTCCCCGTTCCCATGTCAGATGGTGTGAAAAAGAGGATTTATAAAGTGAATGATGTGCAATGGGTTTCTCCATTGAGTTGACCATATCATAAGAGATTTTTGTGAGAAAGAATGCTGCACTAATGCAGAGAACGCCGAGGAACTAAAATGTGTAGTTGAAAGTTTGGATTCTCTCACTTTGGAGGAGTTGACTAGCAAGATAAAAGAATATGACATCACTGCTCTAGACATCCAAAGTCCTCTCATTGATGCTCATGACGTGTCAACAAGGATAAAAGAGTCCAAAGACAAATTGGCTAAGTTCCCTAAATAAGGATCGTCAATGGATGTCTAATTAACTTTTATTTGGTTTTGCGTCTTGAAATTTACTTTAGTTCTTTTTCCTCAATATTCTCTAGAACATGCATTGGACCCAATAGAGAATGCATCTTCAATGAATTTTTCCAAAACCTACATGAAAAGCAGGAAGTTCCGAAACTTCCCTTTGTTATCGCTCATAGTGTGATCCTTTTTACAAAGAAAAGGTTCGTGTCCCATATATTTGCATAGCATAACTAGTCTTAAGATTGCATTACATGTGAGATTTGATTTTCTAGTTGGTCTATATTTTAACTTGCTTTTCACACTTGCCATTTGATCTCTGCAAAAAAGAACTGACAATGAGTGAGATTAGTATAGCCGAGATCCGTCATTGTGTGGATCCTAAAAATAAATCTCATTCTACGTTTCATGAAGTGGCACACGTGAAACTCCTTGTGTTTTTATTGGAAGACTAGTTACTATATCAATCTGGGCAAAAAATTACGCTTGGTGAAGCACTTTCAAAGGTTAGCTTGATTCATTTTCTAGGTTTTATTTTTCTTGCCCTAATTTGTTTACTTTGATTCTCAAAATTTCAAATTTTATTTTTAGGGAATTATTGGCATGAGACTCTCGGCTACTTCATTGGAAGAGTCTTTCTATTTTTAACTCACATTGGGTCAACAAACCTTGATTTGCGGAAGAAAATTCCCACCTCTATATGCCCGTGAACTTCCATAGGGGATTACACAAAAAGAAAAAGAAAGAAAGAACAAGGGCGTTGTAGTGCGTTGCATATTCTTATCCAAGATTTGTATCATTTGATGGCTTCACTAAATTCAGTGGATTATGACCAAACCCTAGGGGGAAAAAAATTCAAGTAACAAGACTTTTGCGCCTATTTTTTTTCCTCCGGATAATAACACAAATTCATGAACTTTTATTCAATTTGCAATGTAACTTTTAATTCTTTCAATGTGGTCTTTAAACTTTTGGAACATGTTCAATGTTGTCCTCGAACTATATGAAAATATTCAATATATCCCTTCCATTAATTTAATATCATGGATAATATTGAATAGTTTCATATAGTTTATGGACTAAATTAAACATATATCAAAAGTTTAAGGACCACGTTGAACAAGTCAAAATTTCATGGATCACATTACATATGTGGTCAAATTTGAGGACCATTTGTGTTTTCCCATTTTTCTTTTTATGTTGATGGGATATTCGAAAGAAATCAAAATAATCGCCCCCTTACGTGACTGTTTCCCATCCCACGGACAAGGGATACGCAACGAAATGAATAGGCTCGTATCGCGACGGGGACAGACCACGTTATAACGTGCGACTAACGGGACTAGAATCTCCGCAACAACGATTTTGACGCAGTGTCCTCACCCAATTGCGGCCATCGCCCGTGTTCAGCTTCGTTCAATTAATAGGTTCGTATGCTCAGCTGCCCTATCGTCTCTACAGTTCTTAAATATCCACATTGCGCCTCGCGGTTGCACGGCGAAACGGCAATGCCGGGTTTGTGCTTTGAGCCTTGTTTGATCCTTGTTGTTCTCTAGATTATGCATTCTAGTTTGATTATGAACGTAGAATCATGCCTTTGCAAGTTAATTTGCAGTGTAAGTTTAGTTCATAATCGCCCTGTGCTAGCAAACGGAAATGATAAGGAAAACGGGCTCATTCTCATTGCTGGAAGATGGAGGAAATTGGGCTTTTTGGGCCCCCAAAATTCGCTTCTGTTCACGGCAATTTGAAAGAAGGGGCCCGCGTGCACTAAATTGATGTGCTATCAATAGAGGAGCTTTCGTTTTTGTGGATATTGCCAACTTTGTTAGGGAATATCAATGTCAATTAGACTTATTACCCTTCGACCAAAAAGGGAAAAGAAGAAGAAGAAGAAGAATCAGACGTTACCATTTTTTTCTCGCATTGATTATCAAATTATCTTGCACTTTCGACCCTTATATGAGCAAGTTACCGATGTTTACTAGGTATTTTGTTTTTAGCCTTACCATTTAGTAAGTTTTATTTATTTTTTCTAGAAACACCTTAAATTTATCGAATATCATATGAGATTAATAACCCGTTTTGTGTGAATTGAGAATTTTTCGAAATAATTTATCAATTCTCATTTGAGTGGCTTACTAATGTTTATTTGATTTGTTAATTCATCAATATCTCTAAGTTACCATATTTATTTGCCTTACTTACCAGCCCTTAATATGATTAACTTGTCAAATAGTATTGTGTTACCGACTCTTATTCAAGTTAGTTACCGACTCTTATTCAAGTTAGTTACCAAATTATTTTTTTTCCTAAAACTACCAACTTTCTTATCTTTGGCAAAAAAAAAATTTATATTTATATTTATCAGTTTCTATTTAAGTTTCTTACGAGCACCTTGAATTTACCGTTTATCGTATGAAATTACTAGCTTAATTCGCGACTAAGTAAATCAATAGAAAAGTTGTTCAATTGAAAAATAACCAAATAAATGCCGACAACTATTTCAAATGGGAGTTGATAACCTAACCAGCTGATAACTTGCATTAAAGTTTGTAATTCCACGTAAGAGTAGTAGATTTCAAGACGTAATCACGGAAGGTAAACAAAAGTTGATGAAAGATTAGAGGATAGTGAAAGTGAATAAAGGAGAATACATCTTTTGGGGCCCCCCAAAAAAAAAACAAAAGCAACATCGACAACAAGAAAGAGCTCATTACATTTCTACATTTCTAGGGAGTGAGCGTAGTCGTACTCGTACCACTAGGTCCACTAATTAGAAATAGGTGGTTTATTAGCTTTTCTCGTACGACACAAACAGTGTGTTTGGAGAGAAATGTGGGGAAATGATTGTCTAGGAAAACGCGTTTCCCTTGTTTGGATGACTTAATGAAAGTGGAAATGAACAGAAGCGTGTCCTTTTGGGCCCCTCAAAGTATTTTTCGTTCCTTGATTTTTATAAACGATAACCGGCAATTATTTTTTTTAAAATATTCTCAGATCAAAATCATTTATTTTTCGCAGGAATAACTTAGACATAATTTATCGTCGATGGTGAAAATATTTCTTATCAACTAATTATTTAAAAAAATCAATTTTAAGAATTTTTCTAATTCTTTCATTATTCGTTAAACAAACAGAGCTCAAAGGGCTTTTTTTACAATTTTATATCCCTCATAATGCGATAATTATCAAATTAGTATATCTATAATAAATTTATAACCAAAAATTTTGAACTTGTACATTTATAATAAATTTACCATAAATTAATTTTTTGACCACCAAAAATCCTAAATATGTGAAAAATTTATCTTTCATTACATTTCATTAAATTGAATTAATACTATGAAAAAAGCGAAACTCATACACATGTGATAAATGGATGGTAAAAACCCTAAATCGATAAACCCATCAACCGCCACATGTTATCTAATTCAGCAATTTAACAGTAAAAGCTAACGAAAGCCAATGAAGGGTAAATTCGTGATAGATTTATCAATTTGGGTTTTAGTGGTTAAAAAAATAATTTGAAATAAATTTGTCATAGTTGTACTAGTTTTGAGTTTTTGGTAGTCAAAAAAATCAACTTGAGGTAAATTTGTCACGAATATATCAGTTTAGGGTTTTTCGTAATACGATCTCTTTCTTAAAAACAAACAAGGCAAGGGGTCATTCTAGACAATCAACCAAAACTAATTTCCTTCCCGTCCTTTCCTTCAATGCAAATCTAAGCAAGTGAAGGGATTCACACCTCTTCCCTTCGTTTCCCTTCGTTTCCATTTCCACACACTTCCCTCCTCACTCAGGTGACTTCAGCATCGCTTAGGTAACCAAACAAAGCGAAAATCTGATCTTGGATTGCCTTAACTCATCGAAACGAGAGAAGAATCCGGTCGCCGAAACCCACGTCCATGATCAAAATTCAGGATTTGATGAACTGATCAGTGTTCATGCTGATACAAACAAACATAAAAAGTAAAAAAAAAAGCAAAAAAGATTAGAGCCAATTCGAGTAGTTGCCTTGTCATAAACATAAGCTTCATAATGATAAGTTACGTCTCTCGTGCAAAAAACCGTTTGATCACATTATCAGAGCTAAGATTTGCCTGGAACAGGAAAGGCAGATGCGGCAAGCAATCTTTAACCTGAGAGAGAACTGCTGGTATTGGCCTCCCACTAGGTATTCAAACCACATACTCAACACTCTTTAGTTAGGAGCGTCAAGATTATTTTTTTTAATCTTATTCTATCTTATCCTATTCTACTATACAAGCCACACTGATAAGAAACCCTACTCCCTCATGCATTCTCACCCCCACTCCCCCGAAAGTGCGAATTCGAACCTTTCACCTCCCTCTTTCTAAAGGGAAGAGTGATCACTAGGGTAATCCTCCCGGTGATTGTTGCGGGATTTGAGGAGGAAAATTTAAAATTTAGATAGATCAATACAGGAGGGTAAAATTCGAAAAAAAAAAAGTAGAATGAATGGATTGTGGATTAAGGACATCACACCTTACAGTCTTCTTAACGTTTTATTTACATCTTCCAATATCTCGATTCATTGAAAATTTTGAAAGAAAAAACGATATAAATGGTCTCTTGAACTTTGGTTCAATTTTCAATACCGTCTTCAAACTTTAATTTGATATGTAATGTCGTGCATGAGCTTTCAATTTATTCAGAGATAATTGGGCTAGGGTTCGTCTCTGAAATTTTCATTTGGTCTGTCTTATGTTCTTGCTCTTTTAATAATCTTTCACGATTGCTAACTTTGATGGAGCAGGTCCTTCGAAGATTTTATTGTCCCGGACTTTTGTTGTCGCGTGGCTCAAACCCTTCCCACACACTCTGGATTGGCTGAAAACGCACGTAGAACTCATTGGAGCCAATCTAAATCTGGAATTTGCATTGCACATCCGAGTCAACTCAGTAATAATGGCTAATGCCTGCGGGGCCGACTCCTATCTTTCAAGTTCTACTTGCTCCTAAGCAAAGAAGGTACGTCCGATCGAAGCAAAAGAGTCGCAAACTTTCCACTCGTAGAGAAAAAGGCAATCTTCCCTTCATCTTCCTCTTATCTTTATGCTAGAAATTTACCATTAGGCTTTTCTCCGATTTACTTTCAACAAAGAAACAACAGAATAATTTACCTTACCAAAAAAAAAAAAAAACAACAGAATAATAAAATAAATCAGAACCGAATTATATGTGACCTGATCGATAGGACCCATTCTATAGAAGAACAATGCACGATTCATTCAAACGATACAACGAAGATTGCAGCCACGCTCGAAAAATGAACCTAAATTAGATTCGTCCAACGTACCAACTCCTCTAGTTTATGAACGAAAGAAACTCTCTCGCATTTCACTGATTTTTTTTTTTTTAACTTTTCTTGAAAACGCCTCGAGTTGGAGAAAGAAGTGGGAGGGTTCATAACTTTTTCCAATTTGATGTGCTGCAGAAAATGAACCTGTTTCTCAATTCACCTGCATGTGCAGGAATTGGGAATCGGGGCACCGTCGTCTGAATCTCTGGAGATTCTTAGCTTAATCTCGACGGAACAGGTCAAGCTGTCTGGGCCTGAAATCGAAAGGCTGGAAACTTGTCGGGGGTGTAAAATCCAAAGGTCCCCAAAATTCAGGGTGTAAAAATTGAAGACCAATAGGGAAAAATCATTAAAAGTACCGTCCCTTGCGCATAGTAACTAATTCAGATCGCACACTCGTACGCACAACACTCGTCTATTTCATCCCCTGTTTCTGCTCAGAAGTCCATCCCACCCCCTCTTCTGAACCGCTCTAGATTCTCTCTCTCGCGCTCTCTCTCTCTCGCTCTCTCTCACAAAAGGGTTCAACCATGCCGAAAAGCCGGAACTTCCGAGCATCCGCAACTCCGGCGACGGTGTTGGCACATCTGCTGGCAGTAGCGGTGGCGACCCTCGTCCTCGTTTGGCTCCTCAAGCTCCGGGAAGGCGTGGCTCTCTCATCCGACAACAAACAGAAGATTTTCAACGTAAGCACGCGCGATTCCGCTTCTTTTCTTGTCCAAGGAGATGAAGTTCGATGTCGTTCGTTTCGTTCCACTTCGATGATTCATTTGGCTGCTCTGTTCTTTTTTGCGCAGCTGCATCCGCTCCTCATGGTGATTGGATTCATTCTCATCGCCGGAGAAGGTGAGGACCACATATAATTGATATCTCGGTTTGAAAATCTAGATTTTTTTTAAGGATGTTCGTCAAGTCGCTTTCCATATTTCCTTCCTTAGAATCGGGAAGCGTATACCTTAGTCTTTCTGAAGCTCTGGATTTTACTGGAATAGATTACAAACATCGATTTTCGACGCAGCTATTATGGCGCACAAGTGGATTCCGGCGAGTAGGGAAGCGCTGAAGACGATTCACCTCATCCTGCACTTGATTGCTCTTCTGCTGGGGATTCTGGGGATCTTTGCGGTCTTCAAGTTCCATCACGAGAGCCATATTCCCAACATGTACACCTTGCACTCCTGGCTCGGCATCTCCACCATCTCCCTGTTCGGTCTGCAGGTAATAATCCACACACGAAAAGAACATGAAATCTTGATCAGTCTGTACTTCTTGTCACCCCGACTAGGAGAAACACTAATTGGTGGAACTGTTTCTCTTTGCCTTTTCAGTGGGTGGTTGCTTTCTTGTCTTTTGTATTCCCGCAAACGAACAGCGACGCAAGAGCCTCCTACCACCCCTGGCACGTCTTCTTCGGGTGCGTCGTCTTCTTCCTCGCCATCTGCACGGCCGAGGCCGGCCTGGTCGAGAGGTTCATCTTCTTAGGCCTCCACAAGGGTCAACAGGCGCACGTCGTGAACTTCACCGGCCTCCTCATCTTCCTGTTCGCCGTCTGCGTCGGCCTCTCCGTCACTCATCGCCGCGGCTTCTAGGGATTGGTCTTAACCCGGCTTGTGCTTTGATGTCCATTTGTACTGTAGTACTAATAGTGTCCAAAGTTCAGAATGCTCTAGGGCTGTGGTTTTTCTTTTGGAGTTTTCGAGATTATGCTTTGATGTCCATAACACTGACCCATGGGATTAGGTGTGTTTTACTGTACTTAAACCCTTTGATTTTCCGAGTGCATGTCACTATTGTAAGAAGTTGATCGTTTGAAACACCTCTCGGATGCTGCCGTCAAAAAGGAAATAGGTGTGTTCAGACATAGTTCCACATGACAGTTCCAATTGCTTCCAAGTCGCCTGAAATAAAGTAAATAGCTTGCTGGCCTTTGCCAGCCGCCGGTGAGAGTTGGCCCTCGCCGGCCAAAGTCAAGAGTTTAGTAGGAAAAAATCGAAAATTAGTTTTTGCAAAAATTATTCACGTCACCTTTTAGAAAACTCGGCTCGGTTCCATCCGACCTGAATGGTATCGACCGGCACCCCTCAAAAATATCACACGCCTTTCATGTTCGGGGGTAGGGTCCGGTATCAATGGACACACGAACTGAAACGGCCTGTCGACGTCACTGTAATTACACATTAAATGTTGTTAGTTGGTGGGTATTGCAAACTCATGCCCAGGGTCACAAACATCATTTTACTTATATGGGTTTTCTTTCGAGCTATTACCCAGCGTTTCTAAGTGATAACGTGGCCGGACGGTGTTGGCAGTACTGTCGGTAATCTTTCCAGTGTGAAAGTTAACGACACAAACGTCGGAGTTGCGAAAGATCCAGAAATTCCTCGGACCCGTCAACGAATCTGTCCCCCCAACGTCCCGATCGGCACCAGCAGAGCATCCTCCCCTTCGCTCTTTTTGGCTTTTACTAATTGTTGTTAAATTGCATTACGTTTTTTTCTTTTGCAACATACAGTAAAATAATATATCACGCGTCGCTATATAATTGGTTATTCAAAAAGGTGCACTCTAAATATTTTGTGGCTGGGTTTTCGATTTATTTTTACTTTTGTTCGTTCATGTGTTGGCAATTATGGATTGGCAGGGGGAGTTTCCTAGGCATGGTGGGGAATTTGATGGGTCCATTCAGTGTAAATATGAGAGTTTGCGTCACGACTGAAGTGATTGGCCGAGGTGATTGAGCATTTTCTTAACGCGGTTTGAAGCCCTTCGCGATCGCATGTTCGAGACATCGACCATCCCTCGATCCAAGAAAATCTCGATTCCCCTGTGGCATTGCTTCGGCCCGTGTCGAATAAAGCGATTACGCCGACATTACGCCAAGACTTACGTATGATGATGCAATAGTGACGAACTTGGTCAAAAGAAACATTAATTATTGTTCGAATTATTACGCTAAGGCTTACCTAAAACGATGCAATAGTGACGAGCTCGGTCAAAAGAAACATTAATTATTGTTCGAATAATCTAAGAATGTGGAACTAACAAAAATTTACCTGTTTATGATATTTAGTCAAAATCTCTATCTGACCCTTTTTTTTCTTTACTTCTACCGATATTATCCCCAAATATTTCTCCATCCTAAGTATAGATGATAGAGTTAATGCCGCAAAAAATTTCAAATGGTAACTCCTAAATAGATATGTCAAAAATATTTTGTAAGGAAATTATATTCCGAGCCTTAATTTATTCTCGCATTGGATTTTTGTTCCCTCCAAACAATCCTTTTCCATTATACTCCATCTAAATTTATATATACGTGTATAATATGTATAAGATGTCGCAATTTTTTCAAATATGCCTTATCATTTTTAACTTCTCAAAAGCATCTAAGCACTTGTTTACGGATGCTTGCTCTATTCTTGAATAGCTTGAACTTTTAGAAAAGGTCATCATGCAGCCATCAAAGGCCTTGAGTTTAATTTTAAGGGAATTGATGATGTAACGGTTTGCTTTTTGCCACAATAAATAAAAAATTAATTAAAAATTTTTGTGGGATCCACTCTTGGCTGCGTATGATAACGTTTCTATTCTCGGAACAACTTTTGGAATAGAAACAATTTTTTCTATTTTTGTTCCCGGCAACGATTTTTTATAATAGAAACGCGTTTGGTAACTACGGGCCTATTTGATAACGTTTCTGTTCCAAAAAAGTGATTTTGATTAAAAATATTTTTTTAAGTCTGTTCTTTTAGAGAATCAGAATGTGTTTGGTAACTACATAAAATTTTTGATTTTTTATCCAAAAGTGATCCTAAAAAAGTATCGTGGGAAGAGACTAAGAAATCCATCTTTAAAAAGTGATCCTAAAAATGTGTTCTTTTTTTTTAGAAACAACTTTTTTTGTTTCTGATTTTTGGTCCAAAAGTATTCTCGGGAGCAGAATCAGAAACAGAATTATTTATACTACCAAAAATATTTCCGATCCTTTTTTGTTCACGAAAACAGAAACAGAGGAACAGAAACGTTACCAAACAGGCCCACATAAAATTTCTGTTCTCAGAACAAAAAAAAAAGAACATAAACGCGTTTGGTAACTACAAAAAAAAATTGTATTCCTAATTTTTCATTATGGACAAGATCATATATATATATATATATATATAAAGAGAAGACGAATTGGAATTGTTCAACTATAAAAAAAATGATTGTGGATGCAACTTTGACATAAATACCGTTTAGTAAAAAAAAAATACCCTTTGTGAATAATTTGGTTTCTCAAGTAATTTTTATTATTTTGAATATTTTTATTAATTTTAATTATTTTATTATTTAATTTCTTTATTTATTTTTTAATTTTTACTTATTCTTATTATTTTGATTTTTAATTTTCTTTGTTTTATTTTGAATAATTTATTTTTTGAAAAAAAATATTTTTAATTATTTTTATTAATTAATTTAATTATTATTTATTATTTTATTATTTCTATTTTTTATTATTATTTTGATTTTTATTTTTTATTATTTTCTAATTTTTATTGTAATTATTTTTTTATTTTTTATTTTTTTAACTATTTTTATTATTTTGATTTTTAATTATTTTATTTTATTTTCATTTTTCATTTTTTGAAAAAAAATTATTGTTTTTATTATTTTTATTTTTAATTACTTTCAAGAAAGTATTCCCACTTTTTTTTCTAAAAAATGTTCCAAATGTATTTTTAAAAGTGTTCCGAGAACATAGAAGCAAGTTTTTTTTGTTTCTCATTTTAGCTCCAAAAGTATTTTTGTTTCTCAAAAGTATTTTCGAAACACTTTGAGATCACTTTTTTACCTTATGCGTTTCTATTCCCAAAGTATTCCGAGAACACTTTGAGAATAGAAACATTTTTTCTGGAGCGTTACCATACGCAGCCTAAAGAATATATGGCTCACAACATACTATTATTCTCACAGTCATTCAAAAACTATTATATTAATCAAGTCCTAATTTTTACTGCCCCTTTCACTCATTTGTAGGTTTTTCCCTATTTATATGTTTCATAATGTGGGGAGTCTTAAGATGTACTACGGAGTTGATTCCATCCTCTAGCAACCTAATTAGAGAAGACAATCACGCGCTTAGCTTAGATAAAGGTCATCATTAGACTGCTACATTACATCAATAAGAAAAACTTTCTCTAACCTCTATAGCCCTATAGGGAAAATATATTGTCTAAAAAGTCTTAAACCTATTGTACAGTAGCCAACTCAATTTTAAACTACTCAATTGTGCCAATTAGTCTCAAACCTTTTAACGATTTTCTAATTTAGTCATATACTTTTAAGTTGTGCCAATTTAGTCTTAAACGTTTTAACGATTGGTTAACGTAGTCTTTTCGGCCAATTATCGAAATATATTTATAATTAAATCGATAAATCGTCAAAACATTTAAGACTAATTGGCACAATTAAAAAGTTTATAATTAAATTGAGAAATCCTCAAAAGATTTGATACTAAATTGACACAATTAAAATATATATGACCGGTTGGCTGCTTTTAAGACTTTTAGGATAATTTTCCGGCTCCCTACAATAAAAGAAACACGGTATGTAGTTTCTAAAACAACACAACGAATGTTAAAGGGAAAAATCGAAACTCCTGAAGTGCATCATGTCTTTAAAACCCCAATTTCTGACGCTGTAGCGTATCATGCAAAAACAACACCGTTAGCAGCAAATTCAATTCCTCTTGCAAATCACGTCAATAGAAAGGATTGAGGCTTCTTGGGTTGCCGTATATCTGCAACTGCCACTCGTTCTCCTTCCCGGTTCGATCCTTGTTTGCTTCATCAGGAGCACGTAACTTGGTCTGTGGATTCATGGGACAGAGATCGATGGAGGCCTCCAGAAGGGCCTCCCAGTCCCAACCGATGGCCGCCTTCTCGCCATCTTCAAGCTTGATCAATGGCTCCGTTTCGTCTTCCTCAGGGTTCGCCACCAAGGCGTTGTCCTCGAATCTCTCCCACTGCGTGCTGATGACGACGTCCCGCCTCGGCATGAATTCACTGTCGTCTTCGGTCAATGTCGACCTCGACGGTGCTACGGAGGAAGAGGGCGACGCGGTTGTCGATGGCGACGATGATGACGACCGATCCGTCAACTGCCACATCCTGTCGAGGAGACTCTCGAGCGCTCGGATCTGAATCTGCGGGATCCGGTCAATGAACGGGTACTCGTACGGCCCACAGAGCTCCCGCCCGTTGCACCAGTCGTAGAATTCAGTAAGCTGATGGGCTTGGAGAGCCGCTTTCTTGTAGATGCCAAAGGCGGAGATGCAATTCCTGTGTGGCATGTGAAAGAGGCTCTCTAGCAAGACCACAATGTCTCTCCTGAATGTGGTGTAGCAAATGAAGCTGTCGTGGATTATGTGTTTCATCGCCGATTTTATGATGAAGCTCGTTGCTGCAGATCCGACTGGCCGGCAGTCCATGACGCGGTCGATCAGACTCTGCAGCTGCGGCAGAATCTCGAGCAGCTTCCCCACTTCCTGCATCCTATCAGACAGGTTTTCGGGCAATTCATCGTCCTCGATGAGTACAGTTTCGATGGAGAAGATATTGAGAGCTTCGTCGAGAAGCCCGGCATAGCACCTGATGAAAATGGTGTAGTCCTCGGAGGCAGAGGAGGAGGCGTCCCGGAAATGGCACGGGTTCAGAGAGAGGAATCCAGTGGAGCGGATCCACAGCAGTTCGGATCGTAAAGGGCTGTCTTCGGGGAGCATCCGGAGAAGACGGTGGACGAGGAGCAAGCACTTGAGGGCAACTCGCCAGCAGCGCGTGTTGCCCAGCCGGCGGGCAAAGCCGAGGGAGAACGAGCGGAACGAGCAAGGGGAGATGGAGAAGATCTTGAGGAGCTCGAGCACGTACCGCTCGGGGAGGGGGAGGTCATCGGGGGCGGTCGCCTTGACGAGCACAAGGTCGACGTCGCAGAACCCGCCGGCCGTGGCAATCTTGGCGTAGCTGACGCTGCCGTGCTCCTTTAGGGATGTGAAGAAACGCTGGAAGCGCCTGTGCATTTTGCTTGTCTGTGTGTGTCGGAGAGGGAGAGATTGGCTGAACTATGTGAATGAAAGAACGGTGGTGCCGTCGTGGTGGTGGCGGCGAGCAGATCCCATTTTGTTTGCTCAGGAGAAGACCTAAGGAACGACGAAATGAGTTGGCGGTGGACAATAACATTGGTGGATTACGATGGATGGTCGTTTGTTTCCGAGCTTATACTTTTAGTTAAAAGCAAAGCTCAATGAGAAAAAGGCGATGCCAGGTAAGATCATACGATGAATGTCATATGATATGAGACATTTTGTAAGGAATAGTTTATACCAGAGCACATATTTTAATTTTACAACGTGAGAAAATTCAATCTAAAAGCTTAATATGATAGATTTAAAGAGACCACATTAATGTTAACGCTACATTTATTTCCTCGCAAATGAGCATGAAAAATGAGCGATTTAGAAATATTTTCCTTTAAATATGTGCTCATATCGCTTACAATAGACGAAAAATATCTTCATCATTCATAAAACTATTTAAACATGAATTGTTGTGGATAATGAAAATAGTTTCTATTAACTAATTTTTTTAATCGATATATGCGACAATTTTTACAAAACAAAATGAAATTTTTTGCAAAACAAACAAAGCCAAAGAATATACATTATCTATTGTCGAGAGATGTGAGATAACCTTTCAACGAATGTACGAGGCGGGTAAAGGTTTTTTTTGGGTCGAAGGGAAAAGTTTAAGGTGGATGAAATTATAGCAAACCATATGGGACAATTTTCGTAAAAATTTTTGCTTCGGTTTTTTTTTCCCTTTAGACAAACTTTTTGCCTTGTTCTGAAGGGCAATGCTTAGAGTGTTCATTGTAATACTTTTGCTTTAGAAATCAACTTCTGCTCTAGAAGTTGATTTTTAATAATAAAAAAAGCATTTGATAATAGGACAAAATTTCTGCTTTTAGAATAGAAATTTATTTGGTTATTGTTCAAAATTTCTACTTCTAAAATATTATTAATACAAAATTTGCTATGAAAAATTATCGTGGACAGCCAAAAAATTTATGCTTTATTTTTAATTTTTCTAAATTCCTTTAAAAAATAATTTTTATTATTAAAATATTATTTAATTTTTTGAAAATAATTTTTTTAATTCCTGTGGCTAGAGATGGCAACCTGGTGGCGGCCAACGGTCATCTCGACAATGGTGGGCAGGGGTTGGTCAGCAGTGGGTGGTAATGCAGTGGTGGGTGACAGAGGTCAGTAGCAAGCGGTAGAAATCAATGGTGGTTGCGGCGACCAGCAATGGTCATAGGGGCGATTGGCGACTGGGGGGGCAGCGGTGGGCGGTGATTGGTAGTGACTAATGGAGGTCGGCAAGGGGCGCAAGGGGTAGCAGTTGGAGATGGTGGGTGACGGTGGCAAAGGCGTGGTTGGGAGAGAGATCAAAATAAAAACAAGCTGAAGCGAGAGAAATATTAATGTTAAGAAATTTCTACTTATAAAAGTGAAGTAACTTTTTTAAACTTTTGAAATTCACTCAAAAATAATTTTAGAAGTAGAAATGTTATGTTGTGTAACCAAGTAGATTTCTACTTCAGAAATTACATTTCCAAATGAATTTCTACTCTAGAAATTACATTACCAAATGAATTTTTGCTCCAGAAGCATTTCTGAAATAAAAATACATTTTCATAAGTATTACCATGTGCGCCCTGAAAGTCTTATGAATCACTTAAGGGCCGAACAAGACATTGACGTGCAATTGGTTATCTGCCCCTATCTTCCCAAACCATTGTCGCGACCCTCTAAAAAAATTTTAAATTTTAAAGGGGGTTAACGGATTATTAGGTTAATTAGATTTGACTAACCTAACGCGGACCCTCCCAAGCCCTACCGAATCGCAACTTTGGTTTTTGTTTAAATGATTTTAAAATTTGGAGTCGCCACTAATCGTTCTTGGTAGGTCGATTAGAAACCTAAATAAATTAGCGGGAGAACTAATTTATTCCTGCGAACCAGAGATTAGGAGCTCGGGGACTTGGTTACACTAGTTAATTAAAACTAATGCCCTTTCGGTACCTTAATTTCATGGATATCCTAATTCGGCAACTCAGGCTTGGTTTATTCCTAAGGCTATAGTAGGGTATTCTCTTTTGTGTTTTCACTTTTTAAATAGGATGCATGGATGGTATATATTTTTATTTGTTATATTTTTTTAAGTGTTAAAGATTCCCTGAAGCCGAAAGAAGGAGTGTGTTAACGACTTCTGTGCAGTATTACAACCTACTTATCTTTTGGGTCTGATGATTCAAAAATTAAATTATAGGAAGTACATGACAGTGAATAAACACCTCCAATGGGAGGCCTAGCATTGGCTTGGCTCTTCCCTTTGGGATTTAAGGTACAGGTATTTAAGTTGCAAGTATTTAAACTACTGTAAGTAAAAACCTCCAATGGGAGGCCTAGCATTGGCTTGGCTCTTCCCTTTGGGATTTAAGGTACAGGTATTTAAGTTGCAAGTATTTAAACTACTGTAAGTAAAAACCTCCAATGGGAGGCTAAGCATTGGCTTGGCTCTTCCCTTTGGGATTTAAGGTACATGTATTTAAGTTGAAGGTATTTAACTACTGTAAGTAAAAACCTCCAATGGGAGGCTAAGCATTGGCTTGGCTCTTCCCTTTGGGATTTAAGGTACATGTATTTAAGTTGCAAGTATTTAACTACTGTAAGTAAAAACCTCCAATGGGAGGCTAAGCATTGGCTTGGCTCTTCCCTTTGGGATTTAAGGTATAGGTATTTAAGTTGCAGGTATTTAACTACTGTAAGTAAAAACCTCCAATGGGAGGCTAAGCATTGGCTTGGCTCTTCCCTTTGGGGTTTAAAGTACAGGTATTTAAGTTGCAGGTATTTAACTACTGTAAGTAAAAACCCCCAATGGAAGGCTAAGCATTGGCTTGGCTCTTCCCTTTGGGATTTATGGTGCAGGTATTTAAATTGCGGATGGACTTTGTCCTCTCCATTCTGGGGTATGAATTCTTTAAAATAAAATACAACGAATTGATTCAACAATTTGAAATTTGTGCGCGCTTGAGGACTCCTCCAAGCCGATTTTGTGCTTCCATAGGGTTGACCATTGATATAAAGCTGTGGCTTCCTGACATAAAATAGAGTGAAATGTCAGTATACAAAATATGTGCTAATCTGCACCTAAAACCAGAAGAGTGGAAAGAGTACTTATCTCCCATTTTTTTGGGAGGGATTTCTATAATTGATTTTCGCTCTCTATGTTCCCAATATAGAGAGTTTCTTTTGAATTAAGAGGGACTTTTAGTCACAGATCAGTTGAGAAATCGGTGGACAGCTTAGGAGCTTGTCTGGGCCGATTTTTGCATATCTACGAGATTTTTGCTGTTGACGTAGAGATATCCTTCTCCTGACATAAAATATGGAAAAAAAAAAAGAGGAGATGGAGAAAGTGTATACAATTTGTGCTAATTTGCAAGTAAAACCATAAACAAATGAATAAATAAAAACACTTAGCTCGAATTTGCTTGCTCGTTGACGAGGATGAACTCTTGATTTATATTGATCAATGAAAGAATTTGTGATGATAATCCCTAGCTTTGAACTCCCATCATCTTCAAAATTCTCTCTCTTTTGGTATTTTCTTTCTCTCAAATTTTTCTTCAATCTCCCAAAACTCTCTCAAACATCCAAAATTTTCTCTCAAAAAAAAATCCTCCCAAACACTTCAAATTTTTTCTCCCAAGAATCCTTTCTCAAGCTCACTTCTTTCTCCTTTTATAACCTACTCATCTATCTCCCATTCTAATTTTTTCACTAACTCTATCTCCCATTCTAATTTCTCCACTAACTCTTCTTCATTTTCATCTTCCATTCTCCATCTCTATCTCACATTCTAATCTCTCCACTAACTCTTCTTCATCTTCATCTTCCCTTCTCCATATTTATCTCCAATTCTAATTTCTCCACTAACTCTTCTTAATCTCCATCTTCCCTTCTCTATTCTTATCTTTCATTCTAATTTCTCTACTAACTCTTCTTCATCTCCATCTTCCCTTCTCTATTCTTATCTTATTTTCTCCATCCATTCTTCTCCAACTTCTCTTCTTCATCTCCTCTTCTTCATCTTCCCTTCTCTATTCTAATTTATCCACTAACTTTTCTTTTTATTATTTGTAAAATAATCCTTCTAGAGTTAGGTATTTGCACTTTAGTCCTTGAATTTTAAGTATTTACAATTCAGTCCCTGAAAAAATATATTTCTTTAAGTCCAAATCTCCTCACAATTTTTGACACACCAAAATTTACCACATGTCAAATTTAAGCTCATTTCTTGTCGCTGAAAATAATGCATAATTTAATTAAAGCCCTTTTGCAAAATTAAGTCATTATGGGTATAATTGGGCCAAGATGAAAATTTAAAATATTAGAAGACAATGTCACAACTCATAAAAAGTGAAAGTTAAAAATAAGTTGACTCAAATCAAATTTTTTTAAGCCCGATTCGAGATTATACTCGTGAAGGAACACGTGACTCGAATTGGATTTTTCTGAATTTGCGATGGCCAATATGAAAATAGATTTAAAATAAAAATATTAACTATCTTTGTTTATTTTTTTGGCCTCAAATGTTATTTTTTCAAAATTTTCAAATATTTTTGTATTTTTTTTAAAAAAATTAAAAAATATATATAATATGAAAAATTATTTTTGGTCAAAATTCGTTCCCTAGGCTTGGCTGAGGTTCCCAAAGTTGATTTTTCAATTTTATGAATTTTTATGGATTTTCTATTAATTTTTGAAAATAAATAAATAAAAAATACGTAAAAATACTGAAAATATGAAAAATTGTTTTTGGGTCAAAATTGGTTCCCTAGGCTTGGCTAAGGTCCCCAAAGTTGATTTTTCAATTTTATGAATTTTTATGGATTTTTTATTACTTTAGCAATAGAAAAAATGATTAAAGATCAGGTGTCAACAGCTGCCCCTCTTTGAAAGGAAGCTCGGTAGAGGTTCATTTCAAAGACGAGATGACACCTAGATTCTTATCGACTCAATACAAGGAAATAAAAAGAGTCGTGACATGATTGTTCCACTGAAAATGAAATGAGAACCTAAGGATTCGTTATATAAAAAAACTTTAGGGTGGTTGAACTTGAACCCGTATGGTGGATCAACCCATGGTAGATTCCTAATAAAAGGATTCTACTGATTAAAAATTGAATTAAAATTTGACCCGTATGGTGGGTCATACCATTTGACCCGTATGGTGGGTCGTACCATGGTAGATTCCTAATAAAAGGATTCTACTGATTAAATTTTGATTGAGATTTGACCCGTATGGTAGGTCACCACATGGAGATACCTGTAAGAAGGACTTGGTGCCTGTAGAAAGGACTTGGTGCCAGTAAAAAGGACTTGGTGCTTTGCCTGTAAGAAGAACTTTGTGCCTGTAAGAAGGACTTGCTTTGCCTGTAAGAAGGACTTTGTTTGCCTGTAAAAAGGACTTACTTTGCCTGTAAGAAGGACTTTGTGCCTGTAAGAATGACTTGATTTGCCTGTAAGAAGGACTTTGTTTGCCTGTAAGAAGGACTTTATGCTTGTAAGAAGGACTTGATTTGCCCGTAAGAATGACTTTATGCCTGTAAGAAGGACTTTGTGCCTGTAAGAAGGACTTGATTTGCCTGTAAGAAGGACTTTGTGCCTGTAAGAAGGACTTTATGCCTGTAAGAAGGACTTGATTTGCCTGTAAGAAGGACTTTGTGCCTGTAAGAAGGACTTGATTTGCCTGTAAGAAGGACTTTGTGCCTGTAAGAAGGACTTTGTGCCTGTAAGAAGGACTTGATTTGCCTGTAAGAAGGACTTTGTGCCTGTAAAAAGGACTTGGTTTGCCTGTAAGAAGGACTTAGTTTGCCTATAAGAAGGACTTGATTTGCCTGTAAGAAGGACTTTATGCCTTTAAGAAGGACTTGATTTGCTTGTAAGAAGGACTTTGTTTGCCTGTAAGAAGGACTTTGTGCCTGTAAGAAGGACTTGATTTGCCTGTAAGAAGGACTTTGTGCTTGTAAGAAGGACTTTATGTACCTCAAAGGGTGCCATTCTGAAATCTGGGGAGACCAGGAATCCTGCAGAAGCTCAAACCCAAATTATATTCTCCTGTCGTTTTAGGAATAAACCAAAGAGGCAGAGATCAAAAGGTCTCGAACATTTCTGTCCTTGAGACAAATCATGCTTTATTGAAGAATGTGGATACCTGTATATACCGCAATGGATTCGAGTATCCCAACAACCGTCAGAATTCATTCTCTTGAAAGGTTCTGGTTGAAGATATACTTACCTGAGAATTTGGAAGAAATGCTTGGTGGCTTCTGGACAACCAGGCTTGTTCATTCAATAATCGCCGAATGAATTTCAAGACTTTGGAAGGTAACTCAAACACCGGGAATGTGTTGCCTGTCGGGCAATGTCAGAGCTAACATGTGCAAGCATTTTCATCAATGCGTTCATTGGTTCATACAAAATTGTTTGGCTAAGTTTGCCATGATTAAAGGCAGTCTATGTAATAACTCATGATGCAATCGATCAACATATAGATCATGTATTGCATTACCACTTCTGTTTAAGGAGGTTCTTATAGTATGAACACCTCGAATGTAATCTGAATGGGGGACTTCATTCCGAAATGGCTTTTTCTCACTCTGGAGAAAGGCTGTTTATCTGTAGATCAAAATGTTAGACCTGTGTGGAAATGGTTTGCCTTTCCTCATCCTGTCATGCCCCATTCTGCACATTTGATATCTCCTGTGCAGTTTATGCTCTAAGTTGGAGTTGGTAAGTTAAACACACGGAATAGTCATACATAATTCATGAACTGTGTAAGCACAATGCAGATGTGACAATTTTTTAGCATCACGTGTGTTTATATAATGTGCAAATATGGGCGAATTTAAATTGCCCCTGGTATGTGGGCGGACCGAACAAATTGGGAAGCCTACTCCTTATGTCGAGGGGTGGTTTGTCTCAAACTTTACCCCTGCGCGATGAAGCATATGAGCGAGGGAGCATTTTGGTTTGTTTAATGCCCCTGCAAGAAGCAGAGAAATTATTCTTGAAACCAAACGAGATAAGGAAGACATATTTGCTTTTTCGTTTCAGAGCTTGCGATCAATTTGCCCCATTTTTCACCAGAATAGATCTTGTCAGGTGATCATACTTTTCTTTTGGATTTGTCTCCTTCAACATGTTAAATGTTAGTATAAATATTTCCTGTGAAAAGAAAAGGAGACATGTCAACCAGTATTAAAAGGGATAAATTGGAAACGATACTGATTTACCCTTCATCTTGAATGCCTTGGACAAGTCTTTTACCAATTTTGCTGGATTGAGTTTTCTTCGACTTTTGTTGGATGCTTCACCATTAAGCCGAGAATGTAGCAAAATATTGACTTCGGTATTACTCGTCGAGTATTCCTGCTTGCAAAAAGAAATGCACAAAAAGTTGTTTCATTTATTTATAATACATACAACATTCCCCACCCTCGGGGATCGAACTTGGGATATTTCGGACCTACTGTCATCCCCCATACCATTCGGTCCATTGGACCATAGGTGTCCATGGGGCTATCCTTTCAAAGGTTAATCTTTGGGGATAAAGCAGCCTTGTTGTATCACCTTATGCCATGTTACGGTATTTCTCGAGGTAATTTGCAATCCCTGTTAAGAATGGAATAAGACAATTCAAGACTTGAGATGATTATGTGCACATTAGAACGATACAGAATTACCCATTTATGAGATTGTTCGCGTCTTTCGCTTGTACTTTCCTCTGTCCGAAGCTGTCCATCCCGTGGTAATGCCCATGAGTCGATTTGCCCCCAAATTTTGTTCAACTTGTATTCGGATATGATTGCGTTCTCGGGTCGATTTGCAATTTCCTGAGAATAGAATGGGCTTAATTTTAAAACTTGGAGCAACTGAGGGTAAATTGAAACGATACGGAGTTACCCTTAAGGTTTATCCAGATTTTTACTCGCCATCAATTCGTCGCGAGGTTGGTGAGGTGGCGGATTCGAGCATTTAATAGGGGGAAGTCGGATTATTACTCCTTGCTTTTACACATTCACAAAAGCAGAAAAACATATCACGCAAGGAAATAAAACACATTCACTCATTCAGGATCAGTTCTGCTTCCTCTACAGGCTCTCCCATGATCAGCTGGCTTCATCCCAAATTAGGTATGCATCGGCCATATCGAAAGTCTGGTGGTCACTGGCTGAACAAGTGCATCACAGTCCCGATGCTTTACCGATATCAAACTGGTTGATTATGGCGAAAAGATCATCGTCAATGTCCGCTTGGTGGTGATCTGTCCCTTCTTCCTCGGGAGGTATTGATACTGATCCAGTATCATTGGTCCTTTTGTACCCTGCTCCAACAGAACTCGATCATGTTATAAATTGGTCTAACTCACCTCTTAAACGTGCATTTTCGATCCTCAGATCATACATTTCATCGAGGGTGAGGAGGAGGCTATTGCAGTTGGGGCAGGTGGCGGAGTCAAAAGTCTCTTTATACATCTTGTTTTCCGCTCGGAGGTTTTCATTTTCAACTCTTAGAAACTCGGCTTCGTTGTGCTCATGACGAGTCTTCATTCGGGTTCGTCTATTTTGAAACCAGAACTTGATTTGCGAAGGTTCAAGGCCTAGCTCTTGACTCAGTTCCATTTTTTGTTTGCCGTCTGGCATAGGGCACGTTCTGAAGAAAGCTTCAAGCTTTCGTACTTGCTCCTCAGTATGGCGACGGTAACGCTTCTTTTGACCTTTACCGTTGTTGTCATTGTCCTTACCGGGCTCTTGGACGTCGTCGGTGGAAGGGCCGGGCTCCATAGGCTCGATCCCAAATATGGCTTCGAATTCTTCCTCTCCCATATTCAGCAAGTAACGATAACTTTCAAGTGTGTTGGGTTGAGACATCTTCGATTTGGTTAACGATTTCTCAAAGTTTGATATCTCTTCTTGTATTTTCACTCTCTGGATTTTTCTGGGAGACTGCGTATGCTTTAAGAGTCTCTCTTTCGAGCACGAATGAGAATTATCAAGAAGATGCCTCCTTTAAAATTAGACGTGGGTTTAGCAACTGTATTGCCTCTCTCGAGTGTTCTGGCTTTCTCGATTTTCTTTTCATCGTATCTCTCGCCCAGCTCGTCTCCTTCCATCTTTCCGTGGAAGGGGGCCCCTTGTTGCTGTCTCTACCGTCAATTTGCTGGCGAGTTCTTCAATAAAGACGAGTCGTATCTCTTTTCTGCCGAAAATGTCTTTGTCTCCCACTCAGCTTATTTTTTATCCTTTCTTTTTCAAAGTAGTGGCGTCTCGTCCAACTTTTCCGTAGAGACGTCGGATTTGCTTGGCTCGAGATTGGAGACGAGTAGCGGAGGTGATACTGATAGGGAATGGTAGACAGGAAAATTTGGCCAGTAGAGACTTCCCCTGCAAAAATGAAAGAAAATGCGGCAGTATATGTTCTTCATATTCTAGAAAATTTGGAACGATACTGTTTTACCCTTGTGTATACTTCCATTGAATTTGAATTGAGGAAGTTCTTTCATTTGGATTGGATTGAATTGTATGTCCCGAGTTGCCCTTCACTTTGAGCTTGCCACATATGTGCTTTGCTTAGTTGGGCCTTGTTTTCTTTCGGGTTGCCTTGGACCATCATCATTTTCCATGCCATCGGGTCCGTGGACCGGAGGGCTCCTTTAATTTGAAGGTTACCTTGAAGACGAATGAGTCCTATCGCATTCCATTGGGTCATTTCATTTTGCGACACTCTTGAGGCACTTTGCAATCCCCTGGGTGAGAATGGAACAAATCCAATTTAGCATTTTGCAACGATTGTGGGTAAATTGGAACGACACACAGTTACCCGTCTTCGAGCTCGCCTGGGCTTTTCACTTGAAATTTCCCTACGTGAGGCCATTCAACATTTCTCATTATGGCAGTCAGCGACGTTGCCACAAATTGATCCGCCCTAAATCTAGCATAAAAAGGGATTCACGCATTCGACGGGATAAATAAATTGCCCCCTTGTCCTTGAATTAAATCGAGACACCTAGAAAGCTGGAAAATATCATACGCAGGGGAATTAAGCATGAAATGAAAGGTGCACTTATTCAAGGTCAGTTCTGCCTCTCCTGTGGCTCTTCGATAATCAGCTAGTCTCGTGTTGGTTCGGGTGTGGATAACCGATGTTTGAGAGTCCCTACTCACTGGCTCCTGATCGCGGCTTGGGACGTCTGTCAACCCTAAACTGGTTGACTAGGGCAGTAAGCTCATCATCTGGGTAATCTCTTGAACCTTCCAGCAACTGATGCTCGAATTGGGCATTGTTGTTGGCAAATGCTTACGGTAGATTTCTCATTCTGTCCTCGCCATGAGCAATTTGACTTCTCATGCTGGAGCCTTCATCATTACTCGAGAAAGTGTGGGGATCACCAACTGTCATGCTGCCAAAAACTCCTTCCATTCGAGGATTAGAGAAGTGGAAGTGCTCAGGATAACTTCTTGTCTGATTCTCTGGCTGCGCAGGCGCGCTGATCATGGGATGAGTTCTAGCCACAGGTTGGTGCTCAAACCAAGGAATCTGAATACACTGCTCCTGCGGTGTATACTCTTGAAGAGCATTAGGGTGATTCTGGGGGATACTTTGATTAACGCCTGGGGGATTGATGGCATGGCTACTAGCTTGGTTGATGATGGGAAGTGGCTCGCCCCATGCTAACCTGGGGAACTTATGGTGGCGAGGAGACTCGACGTTCAGGCTTGGATCAGTCCCGCCTTGGTTTTCTTGATTCTGAGCTGCATTGTGTTCTCTCACCCTTTTTCTGTACTTCTGAAGATGACTCGAAACATTTGCTTTAGTGAGTCCCTCTACCTTCATAATTTCCAGTATATGTTGCGGCCGTGCCGAATCTATTCCTAGCTGCTGAACTGCATTAACAAACATACGATGCAGCTCGGGAGACCAACTCATCTTCTTTCTCCAGTTGCTTGGAACAAAATTGAAGGCTTGATGCTTGTTCTCATGGTCGTGCAATTGCTTCCTTACCACGTGCTGCCATATGTTTTGAAGCATCTGAACTCTAACTGGTTTCGTTACGACGTCTTGGGCCCCATTTAAGACAGCCTTCATTAGGGCTTGCTGATCATCGCTTGCCGATATTACGAGGACTGGCATGTTTAATTTAGAATTGATGACTTCCAAGAGAGTGAAAACATCCATGTCAATCCCTACCATGGCGATGAGGACGATATCAAACGGGTCACTACTCCTCCTTAATATCTCTAAGGCCTCTGTCGCCTTTGCTTGAGCTACAACCTTATACCGGCATTTTCTTAATACGGTAACAAGGATTGACAGAGAGACTGGATTACCGTCAATGGCCATGACCAGTAGACCCTCAGGGTAAGGAACTTCATCAGCTTTGACCAGGGTTGAACATGCGCCCGTTCCCCTAATACTTGACATATTTCTGGATCTAGGACTGCCGATTCGAGACCGCCTCGGGATGTCTTCTCGGACTTGAGGGATCACGAGATCGTTGATGCCTTCTCGTAACAGGCTTTGAAAGCCGATGCTTTGATGGTAAAGGTTTTGAATTCCTCTCCCACGAGAACTCCTTCCTCTCTATCTTTCTCCTGCGAGTTCTTGCGAATGAACTCTGACTATCAAATGGGGACAAGTTCTCTCTCTGGCAATAGCAACGACTTCCCCCTTCACGGGCAGCGCTATTAGATTTTCCGAGGGAGAAAATCTGATATTCAGCTTTTGATCAAAGGGGAAATCCTTGTTTCTCGCTCAGTTTGTCTTCTTTTTTCTTTTCGTGATAGAAGGCCCCTGTCAAGATCTCCACCGTCGATTTACTGGCGGGTCCTCCAATGAAGACAAGTCGTATCTCCTTTTCGCTAACGTTTGCCGTGTCTTCCACTCAGCTCATTTTTCCGTCTTCTTTTTCAAAGTGGCGGTGTCTCGTCAAACTTTCTGCGGAGATTTCGGACTCGCTTAGCTCGCAGTCGCCATCTGATGGGAATTCGAGCCAACGAGGGTGGTGCCAATAGAGAATGGTAGATAAGAGAAATCTTGACTGGTTGATACCGTCACTATGAAATCAATATTTACTTCAAAGCAGATTACCATCTTCGCATTCCGCTCATCTGCCTCACCTCTCTCCCCCTTTCTTTCGTATTCTGCTTTCAAAAATGGCCAATTCTCCTAACCATACCTTATCCGCCGAGGTCCTAGCTGGGTGGGAGAGACTCTACAATCTTCTTGGTAGAGGTTACGCTCATATAGCCAAAAACTCTACCGTTGAGGCTGAAATCCTCGGTTTATTTAGGACCGTGGACGCTGCTTCTGTTGAGGGTACCCAACTAGGGAAGGAGTACCGAAATTTCTCGACCCTCTTCATCAATTTTCTGGCTGCCTATAACCGTGCTTATGAGACGGTCCTTGTGACCGCCGTTGTGAAAGCCCGTTACCGAGACCGGCACGAGCGTCTGGCAACAGTTACGTTTGTGGCTGATAATCACAAAAAGGCCCTCAAGTTTGCCAACGATCAGCTTTCGTGGCTGGTTCGTGAGAGGGGAAAGTTGGTGGACCGTCTGGCCTTGGTCCGAACTTACGCCGAACAGGAGCCAGGCAATATTGTGATGAGGTGTAAATGTGGTTGGCTGCAGGAGAGACTTGATGACATTACGGCAGACATTGCTTTCGAGAGGGCAGCGGTTCCGGACCTGGAGTTTGCCGTTGAGCATTACGAGGCCACTATGGCCCAGGTTAAAGAGAAGTGCGATCGCCTCTTCTTTAGGCTCGCGGAGCTTGATCCCGAGAGCGCCCGGTGCATTCAGAGCATCAACTGTTTGGAGAGTCAGTTGAGCTCTTTCGTAATGGTCATCAGGGCCCACTTTGGCTTTACCTTTCCTCCCCAGTGAGTTGTTGTAATACTCTTTGATGAATGGAATGAAAGAAAAGCTTCACGTGTTTTGTTTTGTTTTGTTTTTTTTTAATTTTCCTGCTATCGTTTCTTCCGCATAGCATAACAGAACGATTTGAGGTACCGAAGATGTCGAGGCTTAATGTTCTTCTTGATGTTCTTGTTTAATTGCTCCAGACGATGATATCGAGAACATTGATGATGGGTTCGGCGGTGGCCCCCACTATCCATCTTGAGATCACGAACAATAACGCTATGACAACTCGATCAGTGCGCTGGTAGTAAATTCGGCCACCTGTTGTGTGCCCACTTTTATCCATATTTTGTTTCTTTCGGCGTCCACTTGCTCGTGCCGGTCGCCTGTAGCGTCGGGAGAAATTCCTGTGGGCCACGTTCATTAATAGAACCTCGGTCCTCTAAAGCCCTCCGCATGTTTCGGATAAGAGGAAATTTTAAGACCGGTCTCTGGTTGATTTGATCAGGTAAAGGTATTTGTTTCATGGGTTCTGATTATATAATCCATATTGTTTTTCAAAAGACGCGGGATCCTCTGCAATACATTAAATATGCCCCCATGTTTAATCAGTATAAATCCACCGTCATATCAGAATACACTGCCCATACAAGTTTACGGATTGACACAACTTTGTCTGTCAAAGATGGACAATGTTCGTTTGCCCCCCAGAATTAACGGTTGAAGCCTCGGTGTTTTTCGTCTTTTGGTATTTCTGAAGATGATTCTTGATATATTATTGAACTTAATTTTTACACCCGTCTGGGGTATCTAGGATCTCTCTGCAAAAGAAAAGGATATAATTAGTATGCGACACAAGAAATGTCGGTCCATGACTCCTATATTAGTCCAATTTGATTTTTTCTATTTTATAGAGAAATCAGAAGAAAGAAAAAAAAATTTCCTTAGGAAGAAATGGGTTAATTTCTGATACAGAATTTTTTTCAGATTTATTATTCTTTTTTTTTTATTTTTTTAAAGGAATGTGACAAAGTCTCTTGACGTTTACTAAAATTTTTGAAGGAATTTCCTTTTTATCAAAATAAATTTTCAGAGGTAAATTTGTCGGGAAAATTTTATTTTTATTGAAGCAGGAAAGACATGACAGAAATCCTTTATTGGTTAACGAAATTCCCCCGAGACATTAGTCTAATTTTATTTAGAGAAACTTTTCTTAGAAAAACATGAGCGAATTTCTTGAAAAGAATTTTTGTTGCAAGTTTTTATAATTTGAAAGAATGTGATAAAATCACTTGATGTTTTTTTTAAAGGAATTTTTCTTTTTATCGAAATAAATTTTCAGAGGAAAATTTGTCGGGAAAATTTCATTTTTATTGGAGAGAAAAAAAAACATGACAAAAATCTCTTATTGGTCAATTAGTCTAATTTTATTTAGAGAAAATTTTCTTAGAAAAACATGAGCGAATTTCTCGAGAAGAATTTTCTTGCAAGTTTTTATAATTTGAAAAATGTGATAAAATCACTTGATGTCTACTGGAGTTTTTTTTAAGGAATTTTTCTTTTTATTGAAATTTTCAGAGGAAAATTTTTTCAGGAAAATTTCATTTTTATTGAAGCAATAAAAATATGACAAAAATCCCTTATTGTTTAATAAAATTCCCATGAAGGGATTTTTTTACATCATTTTTTCAAAAAAAATTTTTAAAAGAAATGAGGGACAAATTTAATTTTTATTTTCTTTTAAAAAGAATGGTCGTAATATCAAGCTCAAAAACTGACTAACACCTAGCATGGACCGACCGAAAATGAATACAAGATAAAATTAGAGAACTTACTTTTACCTTGGAGAAATGCAAATCACATAGTCATGCGCATGACTCAAGTGAGGAGTGGACTCTAGAAAATAAAAGAAGGAGAGACAAGGTATGGACCTAAAAAGGCTCCCACTATCTGAATTGACAAACTTACCCTCCGCGCAATCAAATCACAATGGGAAGAATTGTCAATTTAGATAATGAGCGGAATAAAATATGGTCAACCCGAGCGCAATCGACGCAAGAGCTTTGCATATTCGATCCCTATCTATGGTTTTCTACGAAGAATTTCGCGACTTGGGTTTAGACGCTTGTGTGTGCAGGTGTCGTGATCCTCAGAGTATGCAAGACATGCACAACAATTGATATCAAAACAGCGCTTCTAAAAATGTGCGAAATTAAACAAATAAACCCAACACCGAGCCTGCAAAACAAAGGGGTTAGCCAAACACTCCGCCCCTTATAACTCCCATCCTGCAAAAACATATAACACCTATAGAATGAGTCCCAAACAATATCGCCAGAAGCGAGATGTGCATGAAATTTTCATTGGCCTAAGTCCACTAAGACTCTTAAAATTTCGAAAAAATTTAAGTATTCCAATTGGTATCTTTTTTCGAAAATTTAAAAATCTCTGTCCCCAGCGGAGTCGCCAGTCTGTCGCGACCCTCTAAAAAAATTTTAAATTTTAAAGGGGGTTAATGGATTATTAGGTTAATTAGATTTGACTAACCTAACGCGGACCCTCCCAAGCCCTACCGAATCGCAACTTTGGTTTTTGTTTAAATGATTTTAAAATTTGGAGTCGCCACTAATCGTTCTTGGTAGGTCGATTAGAAACCTAAATAAATTAGCGGGAGAACTAATTTATTCCTGCGAACCAGAGATTAGGAGCTCGGGGACTTGGTTACACTAGTTAATTAAAACTAATGCCCTTTCGGTACCTTAATTTCATGGATATCCTAATTCGGCAACTCAGGCTTGGTTTATTCCTAAGGCTATAGTAGGGTATTCTCTTTTGTGTTTTCACTTTTTAAATAGGATGCATGGATGGTATATATTTTTATTTGTTATATTTTTTTAAGTGTTAAAGATTCCCTGAAGCCGAAAGAAGGAGTGTGTTAACGACTTCTGTGTAGTATTACAACCTACTTATCTTTTGGGTCTGATGATTCAAAAATTAAATTATAGGAAGTACATGACAGTGAATAAACACCTCCAATGGGAGGCCTAGTATTGGCTTGGCTCTTCCCTTTGGGATTTAAGGTACAGGTATTTAAGTTGCAAGTATTTAAACTACTGTAAGTAAAAACCTCCAATGGGAGGCCTAGCATTGGCTTGGCTCTTCCCTTTGGGATTTAAGGTACAGGTATTTAAGTTGCAAGTATTTAAACTACTGTAAGTAAAAACCTCCAATGGGAGGCTAAGCATTGGCTTGGCTCTTCCCTTTGGGATTTAAGGTACATGTATTTAAGTTGCAGGTATTTAACTACTGTAAGTAAAAACCTCCAATGGGAGGCTAAGCATTGGCTTGGCTCTTCCCTTTGGGATTTAAGGTACATGTATTTAAGTTGCAAGTATTTAACTACTGTAAGTAAAAACCTCCAATGGGAGGCTAAGCATTGGCTTGGCTCTTCCCTTTGGGATTTAAGGTATAGGTATTTAAGTTGCAGGTATTTAACTACTGTAAGTAAAAACCTCCAATGGGAGGCTAAGCATTGGCTTGGCTCTTCCCTTTGGGGTTTAAAGTACAGGTATTTAAGTTGCAGGTATTTAACTACTGTAAGTAAAAACCTCCAATGGAAGGCTAAGCATTGGCTTGGCTCTTCCCTTTGGGATTTATGGTGCAGGTATTTAAATTGCGGATGGACTTTGTTCTCTCCATTCTGGGGTATGAATTCTTTAAAATAAAATACAACGAATTGATTCAACAATTTGAAATTTGTGCGCGCTTGAGGACTCCTCCAAGCCGATTTTGTGCTTCCATAGGGTTGACCATTGATATAAAGCTGCGGCTTCCTGACATAAAATAGAGTGAAATGTCAGTATACAAAATATGTGCTAATCTGCACCTAAAACCAGAAGAGTGGAAAGAGTACTTATCTCCCATTTTTTTGGGAGGGATTTCTATAATTGATTTTCGCTCTCTATATTCCCAATATAGAGAGTTTCTTTTGAATTAAGAGGGACTTTTAGTCACAGATCAGTTGAGAAATCGGTGGACAGCTTAGGAGCTTGTCTGGGCCGATTTTTGCATATCTACGAGATTTTTGCTGTTGACGTAGAGATATCCTTCTCCTGACATAAAATATGGAAAAAAAAAGAGAAGATGGAGAAAGTGTATACAATTTGTGCTAATTTGCAAGTAAAACCATAAACAAATGAATAAATAAAAACACTTAACTCGAATTTGCTTGCTCGTTGACGAGGATGAACTCTTGATTTATATTGATCAATGAAGGAATTTGTGATGATAATCCCTAGCTTTGAACTCCCATCATCTTCAAAATTCTCTCTCTTTTGGTATTTTCTTTCTCTCAAATTTTTCTTCAATCTCCCAAAACTCTCTCAAACATCCAAAATTTTCTCTCCAAAAAAAATCCTCCCAAACACTTCAAATTTTTTCTCCCAAGAATCCTTTCTCAAGCTCACTTCTTTCTCCTTTTATAACCTACTCATCTATCTCCCATTCTAATTTTTCCACTAACTCTATCTCCCATTCTAATTTCTCCACTAACTCTTCTTCATTTTCATCTTCCATTCTCCATCTCTATCTCACATTCTAATCTCTCCACTAACTCTTCTTCATCTTCATCTTCCCTTCTCCATATTTATCTCCCATTTTAATTTCTCCACTAACTCTTCTTAATCTCCATCTTCCCTTCTCTATTCTTATCTTCCATTCTAATTTCTCTACTAACTCTTCTTCATCTCCATCTTCCCTTCTCTATTCTTATCTTATTTTCTCCATCCATTCTTCTCCAACTTCTCTTCTTCATCTCCTCTTCTTCATCTTCCCTTCTATTCTAATTTATCCACTAACTTTTCTTTTTATTATTTGTAAAATAATCCTTCAAGAGTTAGGTATTTGCACTTTAGTCCTTGAATTTTAAGTATTTACAATTCAGTCCCTGAAAAAATATATTTCTTTAAGTCCAAATTTCCTCACAATTTTTGACACACCAAAATTTACCACATGTCAAATTTAAGCTCATTTCTTGTCGCTAAAAATAATGCATAATTTAATTAAAGCCCTTTTGCAAAATTAAGTCATTATGGGTATAATTGGGCCAAGATGAAAATTTAAAATATTAGAAGACAATGTCACAACTCATAAAAAGTGAAAGTTAAAAATAAGTTGACTCAAATTAAATTTTTTTAAGCCCGATTCGAGATTATACTCGTGAAGGAACACGTGACTCGAATTGGATTTTTCTGAATTTGCGATGGCCAATATGAAAATAGATTTAAAATAAAAATATTAACTATCTTTGTGTATTTTTTTGGCCTCAAATGTTATTTTTTCAAAATTTTCAAATATTTTTGTATTTTTTTAAAAAAATTAAAAAATATATATAATATGAAAAATTATTTTTTGGTCAAAATTCGTTCCCTAGGCTTGGCTAAGGTTCCCAAAGTTGATTTTTCAATTTTATGAATTTTTATGGATTTTCTATTAATTTTTGAAAATAAATAAATAAAAAATACGTAAAAATACTGAAAATATGAAAAATCGTTTTTGGGTCAAAATTGGTTCCCTAGGCTTGGCTAAGGTCCCCAAAGTTGATTTTTCAATTTTATGAATTTTTATGGATTTTTTATTACTTTAGCAATAGAAAAAATGATTAAAGATCAGGTGTCAACAACCATAAATCCAGCAATTGACGTTCAAAAGGATTTTCCTTTGATAAATATTTTTATGTAAAAGCTAAAATTGTGAAAAAGATAATGGCGGGAAAGTCAAACTCATTCTATTTTACACATAATGTATAGTGAGCTACTTCTTTTGGAGGGGGAAAAAACCTAACTAAAGGTCCAATCTTAATTTTGATCTGAACTTTTTTTTCCCAAAATTTCACAAACTTTCACTGTGGTCCCAAATCTATCCACACGTCCAAAAATTGCCATTGTTTTTATCAAGACTATCAACATTGGGAGGTTGATGTTGTTGCATACAAAGGGAGGGTATTGATGAAGACCACAAGTTCTGATATTGAACTTTTAATTGGCCCTAATATTAATAATATCGAAGAAATCAATGGCAATTTTGAATGCATCGTAGATTTGGTACTAGAGTGAAAGTTGAAAAATTCTTTTTTAGATAAAAATAAAGTTCATGGCAGAATTGAGATTGGACCAAAAGATTGAAACTCGTTTTTTTTTAGGGGAATTAGGCCTATATATGTACATGTAAAACTCTTTTTTGTTAATTTCTTTCCTTAACAATAAGGAGCATTTTTTTTTCCATTCGTTAGCAGGTTTAGATGGACGAAACGTACTAATCTACAATTAACTTGATTGTTTGTTTTCTTGGGGGCCATGAGACGATGAACTTGACAGCCAGTCACATATTTGTGACCTTGTTTTCTAACCTCTTCCACACGCCAGAAGAAATTCCACACCCTCGGGTTGCGTTTTGGTCCCAGGCCTACAAAGTCCCTGTTGCACTCCGAACAGGACAAAATCCAGTTAACTAGTCGTGTCTGTTTAATAGGGAGAAAATTATCCAAAAACTTTTAAATTTCTCTAATTCACTGTTGATTTTTAAAAAAAGAATTGATCAATTTAATCATAAACCATCTAATATTTTTCAAAGTTATCATTCCGATTAATTTTTACCGAAAATCGCTGAAGTTGATGCTGGCAATCCGATGTTGTACGAACGACTTTGACGTTGATGGGTCTATCTGATTTAGCTTTGGACAAATATCTTAGAAAAATATAAATAAAGGAGTGTGGTGAAATGCAAATACTATTTGGTAAACTATAATTAAAAAGAGCATTTGGATGTAACTTTGACATAAATGCCATTTGGTAAAAAAAAAATACACTTTGTAAATGATTTGATTTTTTAATTATTTATCTATTTTTTCAAATATTTTTTTTTATTTTTTCGAAAAAATATTTTTAATTTTAATTATTTTATTTCTTTAATTAATTAATTAATTTAGATGTTATTATTTAATTATTTTTAAATTAAATTAAATTATTTTTAACTTTTTTTTCTTTTTGGAAAAACATTTTCTATTTTTACTTACATTCTTTAATTTTTTATTTTTTATTATTTTGATTATTATTATTATTATTATTATTATTATTCCGAAAAAAATTATTTTATTTTTACTTATTTTATTTTTTAATTACTTTCTTAAAAAAATAAAAATAAAAATAAAAATAAAAATAAAAATAAAAAATTGTAGTTCCATTCGAAAATGCAACTTCCCAAAGCACTTCCAAAACTACTTTGGACTGAAGGACTTTAGGATCCTTTGGAAATGCAATGGTAGCGGATCTCAAGCTAGAGCGAATGCATTTTCTTAAAGTTGAGTAGAAAATGAACTAAATGCTATTTGAGTTTAGCTAAAAGACTTTAGAGCTTCAAAGCTCCTTATAAATGCTGAACCAAATAGGCTCGATAATTTTTTCAATTCTTAAAGATATTTTCTAATATTTATTTTTTCAGTTTTAGATTTTTTTTTTCAATTGCCACCTACCACTCCAGCAAGATAAAAAGCGGGAAAGAGAAAAGAACAAGAAAATTACAAAAAAAATCAGACTTTTTTTTAATAATTTGTCAAAATTATCTATATAAATGCCGGTTGGTTAGCATCCACATCAACAAATTTCTTGCCAAAATTGGCATGAAAGATTACATTAAAAAATTATCAAAATATTTAGAACTAAATTGGCTACATTGTAAAGTTAAGAACCAAATTGATCGCCTTGCAATAGGTTTAGCACTTTTTGAACATTTATCATATTTAATAACAAAGAGACTTCTCGAAGTAAATATGTTTGTCTTTGATATTATTCTCCTGAATACCATACAATTTTGCACTTTAATATGGAGATCAACGCATCTCTCTCACTTTGTAGGACTAACAAATCATGTTATTGTGCTAGTAAGTACGCACATGGTAACACTTCTAAAAGTGAATTTCTGTTTCAAAAGTGCTTTTGGAGCAGAAATCTGTTTAGTTACGCAATATTACATTTTTACTTTTGAAATTATTTTTGGACCAATTTCGAAAGTTAAAAAAAGTTACTTCTCTTTTAGAAGTAGAAATATCTCAACATTAATTTCCTTCTCACTTAGGCCTCTTTTCATTTTCATCTCTAACCCAATCATGCCTCCATCGTCGTTGCCCCCCACCGCCGGCCGCTATCATCCACCACCATCGTCAAGTCACAATCTCTAGCCGTCGGAGTAAAAAGTATACGATAATTTTTTATTTTTAAAAATTATTTTTAAATAAATTTTAGAAATTTAAAAATAAAGTAGAAATTTTTTCAGCCATCCACAATAATTTTTTGCATAAGATTTTGTGTTAATAATGTTCCAAAAATAGAAATTTTCAACTGTTATCATAAAAAAATTTTGTTCCAGAAATAAAAATTTTATCATGTTATCAAACACTTTTCTCTGATTTCTGGAGTAGAAATAGAAAAATCAACTTCTAGCCATAAATTAATTTTTGAAGCAGAAGTGCTGCTAATGTGCGCCCTAAACTACATCCCACTTAGGGTTCCCTCTCCTCCTTAAGCTGCCACCCAACTTTTCTTCTAGTGACATCCTCGAGAGAGAAGATTCTATCTCTCCCTCCCCCTCTCCCCAGCTTTCTATCTCCTCATTTTCAAGATTTTTTTTTTTTTGTAGATTTTACAGACGATACCATCAACTTCCTCCACAGAAGTGGAGATTTTTGCCATGTAAGCTTATAAGGTCGAAGGGCAAGTGCCTTGGAGAATATGCTCTTTCAGATTTGCTCACTCGCATTGACTTCGGTGCTTTGGTCGCGGGCTCCACAAGCCTACGAGGCTTCTCTTCTACTGCTTTCATTAGTCGAATTATCTGAATGCAATTTTCTGATTATCTAATATGTATTTTGTAGATCTTCTCTCCAGATTTAGAACTAAATCTAGGATTGAGTGCTCTTTTATTCCGATTTAGAAAATGATCTTGAATTCACAAGGCATTTTAAGTGCTATTTCTACTTATTGGTATTTTTGCCGTCTCTGTAAGGTGGTGGTAGGCGCACGTCACCTTTTGGCAAAGCGGTAGATATGAATTTACAATTAGTCCATTGCAATTACTTTTTTCACAAATTGTGTCCTTGAGTTTACTCGATTTTTTTAATTAATTTAATGTATGGTAGGTCCGTCAAACAAGTGGACCATACCGGATTTGGGTTTGGTCCTATCGAATTTGACAAATTTAACAAATGCTTACTCCCTTTTACACAAAAAAAAAAAGTTGAACCATCTAAACCAACCCGACCCGAACCAAACCCAGCACATACATCTATCCAACCTGCGCTCCGACTCATAGTAGCTTTTCTCCTTAAAATTGCTGCCTTTGAAGAACAGGTGAATCTATTAACTAGCTCGCCAAGTCGATGAGGGAACTCGAGTCGAGTCACTGGTTAGGGCTTCGCGTGGCCCATGAGCAATGTGAAGACACGTGGTATTGGAGTGGACGGGTTTGAGGATCGAGTTATGGGCCGCGTCTGAAGGTGGCGGCGAGGTGAACGGTGGTCGATCTTGCTCTTGTTTTCGAATAACACCCTCATTCTTGTGAACCGATTCGATTTCAAACATCTATAGGCTATGGTGGCCGACGCACAACTATTAGCATTCCATTTATAAACCCTCCCTCTCTCTTGGTGGCTTTGGAGCCATGATCTATTTTGCCACCTCTAGGGATTCATACCAAATTCGACCCTCATCCAACTCATATCCAACGGAACCCGAGCTCCAATGAAGATATTTTTTCTATATTATTGGAAAAAAAACACCGTATTAACTTATATCCTTTTAAACCATATTCATTAACCATCTTCTAGCGTCATATGAAAGTACTGCTTAATATTATCATTACGATATTTCGAGCATGAGAGCACAAGTTAATAAAGCAAAGACAAGCCTAAACAACTAAAGTTTACAGATTACAGTGGTTTTGGAACTTCTAAATTCGGTTTCGACCCCATCTTTTGACCAACAGTAAGTGCATTCCAATATCAAAAAACAAAAAGAAACTCATCAAACTACACAAAATTATGGAATTCTCATTCTATCGATCCCACAAAGTTGCAGGATAGTAGCAAAGATAGACGCGACGGCAGAGGCCGAGGCAAGCAAGTGCGGCGTGACGGCGACCGCCATAACCCCCGTGCTCTTGCGTAGGAAAATTACGCAATCCAAGCTGATTTGACTTGATTTTTCAAACGGATAGTAAAAAAAAAGTAGTCCTATAAAAATTTATTACGACCCAACCCAATACAATTTTAATGTTTTAAATCCACTTTCACCCCGATCATGTAAATGTTTGAAATAATTCATACCCAATCCAAGTCTCAAAACGGTTTCATGATTCTAATTTAATCCCTACATCACGTCCCTAGCATGATTACTTTTTAATAGACGGGACAAAATGGACTAATGGACAAGGTACGACAGCGAACTCGATAGGCCAGCCACACATTTGTGACCTTATCCCGTGACCTCATCCGCATGCACGAAGTCATTCCACACCCTCAAGCACGTTTTGGCCCGACGCCTAAGAGAGTCCCTTTTCTGCATCAGGAGCTGGACAAAATACAGTTCACCTTTTTATCAAATTCGGGTCTGAGTTAATGAAATTCCAGACCAAATATATATATAATAACTTAATGAAGTATTCTTAGGTTAAATAGCTTCGTCGCAAGGTGCTGACGTGATAAAAAAAATTATAATATTTCATTTTGTTTGAATTTCTTTATAATTTTTTATCTTTTATTTTCCCTTTTCTTTCTTTCTTTTATTTTCCTTTTTTTTTCTATGAAGTCCGGTGAAGGTCGACCACTAGCAAGGGCCGTGATCGATGAGGGTTGCTAAGCCCTCACTAGATTTGGGCAACGGTTAGCCGGCAACCCTTACCGAGCTTCGAAAAAAATAAAATAAAAAAGAGAAGAATTTTTTTAAGAAATTATAAAATTAGTCCACACCAGCGTCGATCGTACTATGTTTAGTATCCACATCAGTAATTTTCAGTCAAAGTTGATCCGAATAACTAAATTGATAAATCGTTGAAAAATTTAGGACTAAATGGACGCAGATTTAATCAGTTTACGATTTTTTTTAGTAATTTTTTGCATGATCAAGATATTTTGATTTGATAACAGTATAATGCCAAGCAGATTTGAAAAGGAGACGCCTTGAAATCGAGCAAGTCGTGTTCTCGTGCCGGGCGGGTCGAATCCACTCCGACGAGCGCCTCATTAATTCATTTATGAACCGCATTCCCGCATCTAAGGTCGAGAATTCATTGATGTTCAATCCCTCATTTGAGAGTGGTCTCCCAATATTTTCCAACGCTGACTTTGTCAAACGTATGCGCCCAATTAGGTCCAATCCCCAGTCAGTCAAACGCAATTTGTACGTCGGGTCAAAGCGCTCGACAGAGGTTCTGCCCCCTGTGGGTGGGGCCCCCTACCCGTCTGCGTCGTCGCTGAAAAGTCGTCCCCTCTCTCTCTCTATCTCTATCTCTATCTCTATGTCCGCCCCCGGAAAGCCGCCATTGTTAAACCTTCGCTTCCCTCCACTCTCCTCACGGTCCACACCCGCCATCCCTCCTCCCTTTCTGTCTTTCTCTCAACCATGTCTCTCTCTCTCCTCCTCCTCCCTTTCCTCCTCGCCGTACCCTCTCCGCCGTTGGCTCAAGCTCAGACCGACGCCAATATATCCTCCTTCTCGTCCTCCGACTCCCCATGGCGACCCACCCAGGGCCAGATCCTCCTCTCCCCCAACTCCGTCTTCGCCGCGGGCTTCCTGCCCCTCCCCAACGCGTCGACCCAGTTCACCTTCTCCGTCTGGTACTACAAGATCTCTTCCTTGACCGTCGTCTGGTCCGCCAATCCGGGTTCCCCAGTCGACGCCTCTGCCTCCCTCGTCGTTACCGCCGGGGGCCAACTCTTCCTCAACTCCTCCGGCGTCAACAGCTGGGGGCAGAACGTGACGGCCGCCGGGAACTCCTCGGAGCTCTCGCTGCGCAGCGACGGCAACCTGGTGTTCGGCGCTTGGGAGAGCTTCGACGTCCCCGGAGACACTTTCTTGCCGAATCAGACCATGAACGGGACTAATAAGTTGGTCTCCAAGAACGGTCGATTCTCGTTCGATTCGGCGAACTTATTCTTCAACGGCACAGAGAGTTACTGGACATCTGGGGGCAATAAATTCCTGAAACTGGACGATTCGGGGAAGATCAGCCAGGACAACGGAGCGTCCATCCTCTCCGCCGACTTGGGCGACTCCGTCCTGCGGCGGCTCACGCTCGCCGATGACGGCAACCTGAGACTGCTAAGCTACTCCCAGGGCCAGTGGACGATGGTGTGGCAGGCGATGCCGGAGCTTTGCCAGATCCACGGCCTCTGCGGCCGCAACTCGATCTGCATGGGCGACGGCGCAAACTCCACCTACTGCGTTTGCCCGCCGGGGTTCCGCTCGTCCGCCGCTGGGAACTATGAGTGCGAGCGGAAGGTCCCGGTGGCGAGGCCCAAATTCCTCCGCCTCGATTTTGTCAACTTCACCGGCGGGCTGAACCAGACGAACCAGCAGGCAACGAACTACTCCGATTGCCGGTCCAAGTGCTTGGCGAACCCAACTTGTGAAGGCTTCATGTTCAATTACGACGGGACTGGCTTCTGCGTCCTACAGCTGGGGCAGCTCCTGTACGGTTACTGGTCGCCGGGGGCGCCGGCGAACGCGATGTTTCTGATGGTGGACCAGTCGGAGACCGACAAGTCCAACTTCACGGGGCTGACCACAGTGCTCGAGACGACGTGCCCGGTCAACGTGTCGCTCCCGCTCCCGCCGGACGACTCGAACGCGACGACGAGGAATATCGTGATCATCTGCACGCTGTTCGCGGCTGAGCTAATCTCCGGGATGGCCTTCTTCTGGGCCTTCTTGAAGAAGTACATCAAGTATAGGGATATGGCTCAGACCTTGGGACTCGAGCTGCTTCCCGCCGGCGGGCCCAAGAGATTCACGCTGGCTGAGCTCAAGGCCGCGACCCAAGGGTTCGCGGACCCGATCGGAAGGGGCGGGTTCGGCGACGTGTACAAGGGCGAGCTGAACGACAAGAGGGTCGTCGCCGTCAAGTGCCTCAAGAACGTGGCCGGCGGCGACGCTGAGTTCTGGGCGGAGGTCACGATCATCGCCCGGATGCATCACCTCAACCTGGTAAGGCTGTGGGGGTTCTGTGCCGAGAAGGGGCAGAGGATCCTAGTGTACGAGTACGTCCCCAACGGGTCGCTCGACAAGTTCCTGTTTCGATCGGCCCGCGCCTCCACGGAGCCGGACGAGATGGGCGAGGTCGCTGACAATCAGAAGCCGACGCTCGACTGGGGGGTGCGGTACCGGATCGCCCTCGGGGTGGCCCGGGCTATCGCGTACCTGCACGAGGAGTGCCTCGAGTGGGTGCTCCACTGCGACATAAAGCCCGAGAACATCCTTCTGGGAGACGACTTCTGCCCCAAGATATCGGACTTCGGGCTGGCCAAGCTGCGGAAGAAGGAGGACATGGTGAGCATGTCCCGGATCCGGGGGACCCGGGGTTACATGGCTCCGGAGTGGGCCAAGACGGACCAGATCACCCCGAAGGCGGACGTCTACAGCTTCGGCATGGTGCTGCTGGAGATCGTGAGCGGGGTCCGCAACTTCGAGATGCAAGGGTCGCTGCTGGACAGCGAGGACTGGTACTTCCCCGGGTGGGCGTTCGACAAGGCGTTCAAGGAGATGAAGGTAGAGGACATATTGGACCGCCAGATCAAGCATGCCTATGACGACAAGGTGCACTTCAAGCTGGTGGACCGGATGGTGAAGACCGCAATGTGGTGCCTCCAGGACCGGCCGGAACTGCGGCCGTCGATGGGGAAGGTGGCCAAGATGTTGGAAGGGACGGTGGAGATCATGGAGCCACGGAAGCCGACCATTTTCTACTTAGGAGATGATTAGGGTCATCTATCTATCTCTCTCTCTCTTCACGGTACAAATTGTGAAGAATAAGCGTATTTTCAATGTGCTTGGCCAAATAAAGGCAAGTGTATTAAATAAATAGGCTTCGCGTCTTCGGTGACCGTGAGCAATAACTTTTTAAAAGAGTGAATTTCATAAAATTTTTAATATTATTATTTATCTTTTTATGGATCAAAATAGATTTATAATTACTCAAAGATTATTACATAATTAATTCTCTAAATAACTCGGTGCATAACTTAATCGGCTCACGTGGAGATGCTCAAGGGTCTAGATTGTCATTTGCATTTCATTTATAAGTTTTTATAATCCTAAGGTGCTTCTTCCCATGCCAATCTTTCATGATTGGTTTATTTATGTCAATGAGAAAACAAAGTTTGAGATCATATCTTGGGAGAGTAAGTGGTCAATAACTTTTATCGCCCCAAAAAAGACGACGAACCACTTTTTTAATATTGAAAAAATACGAAAGTATTTATTCTAACCAAATAACTTTTATCTAATGGTCGTGCCAAATTAATTTTGTCGGATGTCATTGAATTTATGTTGGTGCCGAGTGTATTTATTATAACCAAAAAGCATGAAAAGCTAAGAAAGAGAATAAGCATAGCAAATTGAGTCCTTAGGGGATGCACCAAAATACAAAAATATGATTAATATCACGAAAAACTCTAAACTAATATACTTGTAATAAATTTACTCAAAATTAATTTTTTGACTTACCAAAAATCTCAAATTGATATACCTGTGATAAATTTACCCTTCGTTAATTTTCGTTAAATTTTACTATCAAATTATTAAGTTTGATGATATGTGATAATTGACAGGTGTACTAATTTTGGGTTTGTATTGTCTATTTGTCATTGGTGTATTGGTTTGAAATTTTTCATGATATTAATCCATTTTAACGAAAACTAATAGATGATAAATTTATCATAGTTGTATTATTTTCATATTTTTTTCGTGGCTTTGTCACAAGTTTATTAGTTTGGAGTTTTCAATGGTCAAAAAATTAGTTTGTGATAAATTTATTATAGGTGTACCGATTTGAATTTTTTTTTATTTTTTTTGTCGAATTTTTCTTGATATTAACCCATAAAAATATTGTGCTTGTAATGATATTAAGATGTAAAAGACACCCCGTATTGTTCATGTTTTATGAACATTGTTTTTCAACTTTATTCAATTAAAAATAAATAATGTTTACATAGTACCAACGAACTACCGATCCGCTATGTACTTATTATGAAATTCAAAGTCTCTCAATTTAGAATTGGAGATGCATAAGACTATAACGATATAAAAGTGTATTTTCATAAATAGCCAATGCTGATGTAACAAATACGAGCATGTCCGTATTCATCTGATAATGGGGGGTGGGGGAGGATGTCGCGTGCCACGTGTCTCCATCTCGAGAGATGTGTCGATTAGCTTATCCCCCCACAATATATAAGTGCGTGTGTGCGCGCGCGCGCCTTACGAGATGAGTTGGATGTCGAAGCAGGGACAAAGGAAATTGACAATAATATCTTTTTGCTCGTTGGACTGCTTCAAAAATAGAAAAATTTAAAATTTAAAGGTTAAATAAGTAAAAGATAGAATGACGTAGGCTTCGTTTGTTTCACGGAAAATATTTTTCCGGAAAATATTTTCCTCAATTTCCGGTGTTTGGGGGGCGGAAAATGAATGGTCAACGGAAAACGTTTTCCGGTCAACAAAGAAAACCTTCTAAAATTAAGGAAAATGATTTCCTCTTTTTGAGAAACGGAAATCATTTTCCTCCTTTGCTTCTTCCCTTCCTCTTTTCGTCTGTCGCTCGCACTCCACAACCTTGTCCATCGCCATTTCAATTTCAGCCAAACGCTGGAAAAGGAAGTCATTTTCCCGGAAAATGATTTCTTGGAAAATATTTTCCATAAATACTTTATTTTCCGTGAAACAAACAGAGCCGTAGTTAGTTTATGCAGTCATCCATTGACATTAGGTGATTGAGGATATTTTAGGATAAAACAAATAACAAAGTACAATTTGTAGCAGCACACTCTCATCCCTTCAAAATAAATCAGTCATTGTGAAATGGTGAAGATCGATTTTTTCGACAAACGGATTTATAAGTAGAATATTTATTATCGGGCTTGGTTTTATAGCAATGTGAATTGGGGGACTTTTAATATTTTGGACAATGGAATATTTGAGTTTGTGATAAAGTTGAGTGCGATTAGTATTGGACTGTTTGTGATTTAGTTGATGTGCTAGCTTATGTAATCAGTTCGACGTGAAATTGGTTCGCAGTTGGAGTGTGTAATTAGTAAACAGGTGGCAAGTCTGGGTTCTTGTAGAAATATTGGCGGCTGATTACCGGATTTAGTGATAAGCATTTATCAAGATCGCCCACTTCATTTACAATAGCTTGCGGTGCGCGTCTATGTTCAACGTCATCATAATCATTACTGTGCAGAGACATTAACATCAATATATTGAAAAAATACATATAAAAAAACTTGTAGGAAACTCAAACATCAAGATCTAGATCATGCTTGGAGAGTAAAATCCCAAATCTTAACCTAAATCTAAATCAGTATAGGACAGCAGCTTAATCTTGAAAAGGTCATGGAGCCACATCACGAATACCCTCATCAGTGGCTACTGACTCGATGAATGAACGCATTGATCTCCACGTTCATCAAAGATCAACTGTAGAAATTTATTCATGCCCACAAAATAAAAATTTCAAAGCGTGAAGAGGAAAAAATGAAAGGAAAGGGTTAGGGGCATGGTGTTGGGGTGTGGTTGATATTATCCTATGACAAGAAAGCACGTGAGTTTCATTTATACTCTCTTGGACATCATAGAGTTTTTATGATTTAAGCCCATAAATTTTCATTGGTAATTTAGATTTGTGCTCACCAATAGCTACTTATATATATATATATATATATATATATATATATATATATTGTTGACACCTGATCTTTAATCATTTTTTCTATTGCTAAAGTAATAAAAAATCCATAAAAATTCATAAAATTGAAAAATCAACTTTGGGGACCTTAGCCAAGCCTAGGGAACCAATTTTGACCAAAAAACGATTTTTCATATTTTCAGTATTTTTACGTATTTTTTATTTATTTATTTTCAAAAATTAATAGAAAATCCATAAAAATTCATAAAATTGAAAAATCAACTTTAGGAACCTTAACCAAGCCTAGGGAACGAATTTTGACCAAAAAATAATTTTTCATATTATATATATTTTTTAATTTTTTTTAAAAAAAATACAAAAATATTTGAAAATTTTGAAAAAATAACACTTGAGGCCAAAAAATACACAAAGATAGTTAATATTTTTATTTTAAATCTATTTTCATATTGGCCATCGCAAATTCAGAAAAATCCAATTCGAGTCACGTGTTCCTTCACGAGTATAATCTCGAATCGGGCCTAAAAAAATTTAATTTGAGTCAACTTATTTTTAACTTTCACTTTTTATGAGTTGTGACATTGTCTTCTAATATTTTAAATTTTCATCTTGGCCCAATTATACCCAGAATGACTTAATTTTGCAAAAGGGCTTTAATTAAATTATGCATTATTTTCAGCGACAAGAAATGAGCTTAAATTTGACATGTGGTAAATTTTGGTGTGTCAAAAATTGTGAGGAGATTTGGACTTAAAGAAATATATTTTTTCAGGGACTGAATTGTAAATACTTAAAATTCAAGGACTAAAGTGCAAATACCTAACTCTTGAAGGATTATTTTACAAATAATAAAAAGAAAAGTTAGTGGATAAATTAGAATAGAGAAGGGAAGATGAAGAAGAGGAGATGAAGAAGAGAAGTTGGAGAAGAATGGATGGAGAAAATAAGATAAGATTAGAGAAGGGAAGATGGAGATGAAGAAGAGTTAGTAGAGAAATTAGAATGGAAGATAAGAATAGAGAAGGGAAGATGGAGATTAAGAAGAGTTAGTGGAGAAATTAGAATGGGAGATAAATATGGAGAAGGGAAGATGAAGATGAAGAAGAGTTAGTGGAGAGATTAGAATGTGAGATAGAGATGGAGAATGGAAGATGAAAATGAAGAAGAGTTAGTGGAGAAATTAGAATGGGAGATAGAGTTAGTGGAAAAATTAGAATGGGAGATAGATGAGTAGGTTATAAAAGGAGAAAGAAGTGAGCTTGAGAAAGGATTCTTGAGAGAGAGAAAATTTGAAGTGTTTGGGAGAATTTTTTTGGGAGAGAAAATTTTGGATGTTTGAGAGGGTTTTGAGAGATTGAAGAAAAATTTGAGAGAGAAAAAAAAATACCAAAAGAGAGAGAATTTTGAAGATAATGGGAGTTTAAAGTTAGGGGTTATCATCACAAATTCTTTCATCGATCAACATAAATCAAGAGTTCATCCTCGTCAACGAGCAAACAAATTCGAGCTAAGTGTTTTTTTATTTATTCATTTATTTGTGGTTTTAGTAGCAAATTAGCACAAATTGTATACACTTTCTCCTACCTCCATTTTTCCCATATTTTATGTCAGGAGAAGGATATCTCTACGTCAACGGCAAAAAATCTCGTAGAGATGCAAAAATCGCCCAAACAAGCTCCTAAGCTGTCCACCGATTTCTCAGTTGATTTGTGACTAAAAGTCCCTCTTAATTCAAAAGAGACTCTCTATATTGGGAACATAGAGAGCGAAAATCAATTATAGAAATCCCTCCCAAAAAAATGGGAGATAAGTACTCTTTCCACTCTTCTGGTTTTAGGTGCAGATTGGCATATATTTTGTATACTGACACTTCACTCTATTTTATGTCAGGAAGCCGCAGCTTTATATCAATGGTCAACCCTATAGAAGCACAAAATCGACTTGGAGGAGTCCTCAAGCGCGCACAAATTTCAAATTGTTGAATCAATTCGTTGTATTTTATTTTAAAGAATTCATACCCCAGAATGGAGAGGACAAAGTCCATCCGTAATTTAAATACCTGCACCATAAATCCCAAAGGGAAGAGCCAAGCCAATGCTTAGCCTCCCATTGGAGGTTTTTACTTACAGTAGTTAAATACCTGCAACTTAAATACCTGTACCTTAAATCCCAAAGGGAAGAGCCAAGCCAATGCTTAGCCTCCCATTGGAGGTTTTTACTTACAGTAGTTAAATACCTGCAACTTAAATACCTATACCTTAAATCCCAAAGGGAAGAGCCAAGCCAATGCTTAGCCTCCCATTGGAGGTTTTTACTTACAGTAGTTAAATACTTGCAACTTAAATACCTGTACCTTAAATCCCAAAGGGAAGAGCCAAGCCAATGCTTAGCCTCCCATTGGAGGTTTTTACTTACAGTAGTTAAATACCTGCAACTTAAATACCTATACCTTAAATCCCAAAGGGAAGAGCCAAGCCAATGCTTAGCCTCCCATTGGAGGTTTTTACTTACAGTAGTTAAATACTTGCAACTTAAATACATGTACCTTAAATCCCAAAGGGAAGAGCCAAGCCAATGCTTAGCCTCCCATTGGAGGTTTTTACTTACAGTAGTTAAATACCTGCAACTTAAATACATGTACCTTAAATCCCAAAGGGAAGAGCCAAGCCAATGCTTAGCCTCCCATTGGAGGTGTTTATTCACTGTCATGTACTTCCTATAATTTAATTTTTGAATCATCAGACCCAAAAGATAAGTAGGTTGTAATACTGCACAGAAGTCGTTAACACACTCCTTCTTTCGGCTTTAGGGAATCTTTAACACTTAAAAAAATATAACAAATAAAAATATATACCATCCATGCATCCTATTTAAAAAGTGAAAACACAAAAGAGAATACCCTACTATAGCCTTAGGAATAAACCAAGCCTGAGTTGCCGAATTAAGATATCCATGAAATTAAGGTACCGAAAGGGCATTAGTTTTAATTAACTAGTGTAACCAAGTCCCCGAACTCATAATCTCTGGTTCGCAGGAATAAATTAGTTCTCCCGCTAATTTATTTAGGTTTCTAATCGGCCTACCAAGAACGATTAGTGGCGACTCCAAATTTCAAAATCATTTAAACAAAAACCAAAGTTGCGATTCGGTAGGGCTTGGGAGGGTCCGCGTTAGGTTAGTCAAATCTAATTAACCTAATAATCCGTTAACCCCTTTAAAATTTAAAAAATTTTTAGAGGGTCGCGACAGCTTGGCGACTCCACTGGGGAATAGAGATTTTTAAATTTTCGAAAAAAGATACCAATTGGAATACTTAAATTTTTTCGAAATTTTAAAAGTCTTAGTGGACTTAGGCCAATGAAAATTTCATGGATATCTCGCTTCTGGCGATCTTGCTTGTGACTCATTCTATAGGTGTTATATGTTTTTGCAGGATGGGAGTAATAAGGGGCGGAGTGTTTGGCTAACCCATTTGTTTTGCAAGCTCGGTGTTGGGATTATGTTTAATTTCACACATTTTTAGAAGCGCTGTTTTGATATCAATTGTTGTGCATGTCTTGCATATTCTGAGGATCACAACACCTGCACACACAAGCGTCTAAACCCAAGTCGCGAAATTTTTCCTAGGTAACCATAGATAGGGATCGAATATGCAACGCTCTTGCGTCGATTGCGCTTGGGTTGACCATATTTTATCCCGCTCATTATCTGAATTGACAATTCTTCCCATTGTGATTTGATTGCGCGGAGGGTAAGGTTGTCAATTTAGATAGTGGGGGCCTTTTAGATCCATACCCTGTCTCTCCTTCTTTTATTTTCTAGAGTCCACTCCTCACTTGAGTCATGCGCATGACTATGTGATTTGCATTTCTCCAAGGTAAAAGTAAGTTCTCTAATTTTATCTTGTATTTATTTTCGGTCGGTCCATGCTAGGTGTTAGTTAGTTTTTGAGCTTGATATTACGACCATTCTTTTAAAAGAAAATAAAAATTAAATTTGTCCCTCATTTCTTTTTAAAAAAATTTTTTGAAAAAATGATGTGAAAAAATCCATTCATGGGAATTTTATTAACCAATAAGGGATTTTTGTCATGTTTTTATTGCTTCAATAAAAATGAAATTTTCCTGAAAAAATTTTCCTCTGAAAATTTATTTCAATAAAAAGAAAAATTCCTTAAAAAAAAACTCTAGTAGACATCAAGTGATTTTATCACATTTTTCAAATTATAAAAACTTGCAAGAAAGTTCTTCTCGAGAAATTCGCTCATGTTTTTCTAAGAAAAGTTTCTCTAAATAAAATTAGACTAATGTCTCGAGGGAATTGTATTGACCAATAAGAGATTTTTGTCATGTTTTTCTTGCTTCAATAAAAATGAAATTTTCCTGACAAATTTTCCTCTGAAAATTTATTTCGATAAAAAGAAAAATTCCTTCAAAAAAAACTTTGGTAAACATCAAGTGATTTTATCACATTCTTTCAAATTATAAAAACTTGCAACAAAAATTCTTTTCGAGAAATTCGCTCATGTTTTTCTAAGAAAATTTTCTCTAAATAAAATTAGACTAATGTCTCGGGGGAATTTTGTTAACCAATAAAGGATTTCTGTTATATCTTTCCTGCTTCAATAAAAATAAAATTTTCCTGATAAATTTACATCTGAAAATTTATTTTGATAAAAAGGAAATTCCTTCAAAAATTTTAATAAACATCAAGAGATTTTGTCACATTCCTTTAAAAAAATAATAAAAAAAAGAGTAATAAATCTGCAAAAAAAAATTCTGTATCAGAAATTAACCCATTTCTTCCTAAAGAAATTTTTTTTTCTGATTTCTCTATAAAATAGAAAAAATAAAATTGGACTAATATAGGAGTCATGGACCGACATTCCTTGTGTCGCATACTAATTATATCCTTTTCTTTTGCAGGAAGATCCTAGATACCCCAGACGGGTGTAAAAATTAAGTTCAATAATATATCAAGAATCATCTTTAGAAATACCAAAAGACGAAAAACACCAAGGCTTCAACCGTTAATTCAGGGAGGCAAACGAACACTGTCCATCTTTAACAGACAGAGTTGTGTCAATCCGTAAACTTGTATGGGCAGTGTATTCTGATATGACGGTGGATTTATACTGATTAAACACGGGGGTATATTTAATGTATTGCAGAGGATCCCGCGTCTTTTGAAAGACAATATGGATTATATAATCAGAAACCATGAAATAAGTACCTTAACCTGATTAAATCAACCAGAGACCGGTCTTAAAATTTTCTCGGATCCGAAACACGCGGAGGGTTTTAGAGGACCGAGGTTTTATTAATGAACGTGGCCCACGGACACTCCCCGGATGCTACAGGTGCCCGATACATACGAGTGGACGCCGAAAGCAACAAAATACGGTTGAAGTGGAGCACGCAACAAATGGCCGAATTTATTGGCACATTGATCGAGTGGTGGCAGCTTTATTAATTTACATGATTGAACGCGGGTCTCTAGGCGGCTGGTAGAAAGCCACACTGAATGCCTCTCTAATGTTCTTGATATCATCGTCTACCGCAACCCCCGAGAGCATCATGAAGAAGATTAAACCTAGACGAATACGTCTACTTAATTTCATCGCACGTTCTCGCCTTTTGTCGATGTCCAAAATTAATGCACAAGCTAGAAGTAATCATTTCCCTTTCCCCCATATTAAATGCTCGGAGCCGTTAACCGCACCAAACTCGAAAAAATTAATATCGAGACGAAATCCGCGTAAATATGAAGGGTAAATCTGTATCGTTCCAATTTACCCTTAAATTGCTCTGGTTTCAGGAATTTGCAAAAGCGACTCGAGAATACAGTTGTATCCAAAAACCAAATTTCCTGGTCGGGCTAAATTGGGGGCAAATCAACTCATGGACATTACCACGGGATTGGCAGCTTCGGTTAAAGAAAAATACAAGCGAAAGATCCGAACAATCTCAGACATGGGTAATTCTGTATCGTTCTAATTTGCACATAATCATCTCGAGTCCTGAATTTTTTTATTCCATTCTTAACAGGGATTGCAAATTACCTCGAGAAATATCGTAACAAGGCCCAAGGTGATACAACAGGGCCGCGTTATCCCCAAGGATTAACCTTTGAAAAGAAAACCCCATGGACACCTATGGTCCAATGGACCGAATGGAATACTCGACGAGTAATACCGAAGTCAATATTTTGCCACATTCTCGGCTTAATGGTGAAGCATCCAACAAAAGTCGAAGAAAACTCAACCCAGCAAAATTGGTAAAAGACTTGTCCAAGGCATTCAAGATGAATGGTAAATCAGTATCGTTTCCAATTTATCCCTTTTAATACCGGTTGACATGTCTCCTTTTCTTGTTACAGGAAATATTTATACTAACATTTAACATGTTGAAGGAGACAAATCCAAAAGAAAAGTATGATCACCTGACAAGATCTATTCTGGTGAAAAATGGGGCAAATTGATCGCAAGCTCTGAAACGAAAAAGCAAATATGTCTTCCTTATCTCGTTTGGTTTCAAGAATAATTTATCTGCTTCTTGCAGGGGCATTAAACAAACCAAAATGCTCCCTCGCCCATATGCTTCATCGCGCAGGGGTAAAGTTTGAGACAAACCACCCCTCGACATAAGGAGTAGGCTTCCCAATTTGTTCGGTCCGCCCACATACCAGGGGCAATTTAAATTCGCCCATATTTGCACATTATATAAACACACGTGATGCTAAAAAATTGTCACATCTGCATTGTGCTTACACAGTTCATGAATTATGTATGACTATTCCGTGTGTTTAACTTACCAACTCCAACTTAGAGCATAAACTGCACAGGAGATATCAAATGTGCAGAATGGGGCATGACAGGATGAGGAAAGGCAAACCATTTCTACACAGGTCTAACATTTTGATCTACAGATAAACAGCCTTTCTCCAGAGTGAGAAAAAGCCATTTCGGAATGAAGTCCCCCATTCAGATTACATTCGAGGTGTTCATACTATAAGAACCTCCTTAAACAGAAGTGGTAATGCAATACATGATCTATATGTTGATCGATTGCATCATGAGTTATTACATAGACTGCCTTTAATCATGGCAAACTTAGCTGAACAATTTTGTATGAACCAATGAACGCATTGATGAAAATGCTTGCACATGTTAGCTCTGACATTGCCCGACAGGCAACACATTCCCAGTGTTTGAATTACCTTCCAAAGTCTTGAAATTCATTCGGCGATTATTGAATGAACAAGCCTGGTTGTCCAGAAGCCACCAAGCATTTCTTCCAAATTCTCAGGTAAGTATATCTTCAACCAGAACCTTTCAAGAGAATGAATTCTGACGGTTGTTGGGATACTCGAATCCATTGCGGTATATACAGGTATCCACATTCTTCAATAAAGCATGATTTGTCTCAAGGATAATAATGTTCGAGACCTTTTGATCTCTGCCTCTTTGGTTTATTCCTAAAACGACAGGAGAATATAATTTGGGTTTGAGCTTCTGCAGGATTCCTGGTCTCCCCAGATTTCAGAATGGCACCCTTTGAGGTACACAAAGTCCTTCTTACAGGCAAATCAAGTCCTTCTTACAGGCACAAAGTCCTTCTTACAGGCAAACAAAGTCCTTCTTACAAGCAAATCAAGTCCTTCTTAAAGGCATAAAGTCCTTCTTACAGGCAAATCAAGTCCTTCTTATAGGCAAACTAAGTCCTTCTTACAGGCAAACTAAGTCCTTTTTACAGGCAAACCAAGTCCTTCTTACAGGCACAAAGTCCTTCTTACAGGCAAATCAAGTCCTTCTTACAGGCACAAAGTCCTTCTTACAGGCATAAAGTCCTTCTTACAGGCAAATCAAGTCCTTCTTACAGGCATAAAGTCCTTCTTACAGGCAAATAAAGTCATTCTTACAGGCAAATCAAGTCATTCTTACAGGCACAAAGTCCTTCTTACAGGCAAAGTAAGTCCTTTTTACAGGCAAACAAAGTCCTTCTTACAGGCAAAGCAAGTCCTTCTTACAGGCACAAAGTTCTTCTTACAGGCAAAGCACCAAGTCCTTTTTACTAGCACCAAGTCCTTTCTACAGGCACCAAGTCCTTCTTACAGGTATCTCCATGTGGTGACCTACCATACGGGTCAAATCTCAATCAAAATTTAATCAGTAGAATCCTTTTATTAGGAATCTACCATGGTACGACCCACCATACGGGTCAAATGGTATGACCCACCATACGGGTCAAATTTTAATTCAATTTTAATCAGTAGAATCCTTTTATTAGGAATCTACCATGGGTTGATCCACCATACGGATTCAAGTTCAACCACCCTAAAGTTTTTTTATATAACGAATCCTTAGGTTCTCATTTCATTTTCAATGGAACAATCATGTCACGACTCTTTTTATTTCCTTGTATTGAGTCGATAAGAATCCAGGTGTCATCTCGTCTTTGAAATGAACCTCTACCGAGCTTCCTTTCAAAGAGGGGCAGCTGTTGACACCTGATCTTTAATCATTTTTTCTATTGCTAAAGTAATAAAAAATCCATAAAAATTCATAAAATTGAAAAATCAACTTTGGGGACCTTAGCCAAGCCTAGGGAACCAATTTTGACCAAAAAACGATTTTTCATATTTTCAGTATTTTTACGTATTTTTTATTTATTTATTTTCAAAAATTAATAGAAAATCCATAAAAATTCATAAAATTGAAAAATCAACTTTAGGAACCTTAACCAAGCCTAGGGAACGAATTTTGACCAAAAAATAATTTTTCATATTATATATATTTTTTAATTTTTTTTAAAAAAATACAAAAATATTTGAAAATTTTGAAAAAATAACATTTGAGGCCAAAAAATACACAAAGATAGTTAATATTTTTATTTTAAATCTATTTTCATATTGGCCATCGCAAATTCAGAAAAATCCAATTCGAGTCACGTGTTCCTTCACGAGTATAATCTCGAATCGGGCCTAAAAAAATTTAATTTGAGTCAACTTATTTTTAACTTTCACTTTTTATGAGTTGTGACATTGTCTTCTAATATTTTAAATTTTCATCTTGGCCCAATTATACCCAGAATGACTTAATTTTGCAAAAGGGCTTTAATTAAATTATGCATTATTTTCAGCGACAAGAAATGAGCTTAAATTTGACATGTGGTAAATTTTGGTGTGTCAAAAATTGTGAGGAGATTTGGACTTAAAGAAATATATTTTTTCAGGGACTGAATTGTAAATACTTAAAATTCAAGGACTAAAGTGCAAATACCTAACTCTTGAAGGATTATTTTACAAATAATAAAAAGAAAAGTTAGTGGATAAATTAGAATAGAGAAGGGAAGATGAAGAAGAGGAGATGAAGAAGAGAAGTTGGAGAAGAATGGATGGAGAAAATAAGATAAGATTAGAGAAGGGAAGATGGAGATGAAGAAGAGTTAGTAGAGAAATTAGAATGGAAGATAAGAATAGAGAAGGGAAGATGGAGATTAAGAAGAGTTAGTGGAGAAATTAGAATGGGAGATAAATATGGAGAAGGGAAGATGAAGATGAAGAAGAGTTAGTGGAGAGATTAGAATGTGAGATAGAGATGGAGAATGGAAGATGAAAATGAAGAAGAGTTAGTGGAGAAATTAGAATGGGAGATAGAGTTAGTGGAAAAATTAGAATGGGAGATAGATAAGTAGGTTATAAAAGGAGAAAGAAGTGAGCTTGAGAAAGGATTCTTGAGAGAGAGAAAATTTGAAGTGTTTGGGAGAATTTTTTTGGGAGAGAAAATTTTGGATGTTTGAGAGGGTTTTGAGAGATTGAAGAAAAATTTGAGAGAGAAAAAAAAATACCAAAAGAGAGAGAATTTTGAAGATAATGGGAGTTTAAAGTTAGGGGTTATCATCACAAATTCTTTCATCGATCAACATAAATCAAGAGTTCATCCTCGTCAACGAGCAAACAAATTCGAGCTAAGTGTTTTTTTATTTATTCATTTATTTGTGGTTTTAGTAGCAAATTAGCACAAATTGTATACACTTTCTCCTACCTCCATTTTTCCCATATTTTATGTCAGGAGAAGGATATCTCTACGTCAACGGCAAAAAATCTCGTAGAGATGCAAAAATCGCTCAAACAAGCTCCTAAGCTGTCCACCGATTTCTCAGTTGATTTGTGACTAAAAGTCCCTCTTAATTCAAAAGAGACTCTCTATATTGGGAACATAGAGAGCGAAAATCAATTATAGAAATCCCTCCCAAAAAAATGGGAGATAAGTACTCTTTCCACTCTTCTGGTTTTAGGTGCAGATTGGCATATATTTTGTATACTGACACTTCACTCTATTTTATGTCAGGAAGCCGCAGCTTTATATCAATGGTCAACCCTATAGAAGCACAAAATCGACTTGGAGGAGTCCTCAAGCGCGCACAAATTTCAAATTGTTGAATCAATTCGTTGTATTTTATTTTAAAGAATTCATACCCCAGAATGGAGAGGACAAAGTCCATCCGCAATTTAAATACCTGCACCATAAATCCCAAAGGGAAGAGCCAAGCCAATGCTTAGCCTCCCATTGGAGGTTTTTACTTACAGTAGTTAAATACCTGCAACTTAAATACCTGTACCTTAAATCCCAAAGGGAAGAGCCAAGCCAATGCTTAGCCTCCCATTGGAGGTTTTTACTTACAGTAGTTAAATACCTGCAACTTAAATACCTATACCTTAAATCCCAAAGGGAAGAGCCAAGCCAATGCTTAGCCTCCCATTGGAGGTTTTTACTTACAGTAGTTAAATACTTGCAACTTAAATACCTGTACCTTAAATCCCAAAGGGAAGAGCCAAGCCAATGCTTAGCCTCCCATTGGAGGTTTTTACTTACAGTAGTTAAATACCTGCAACTTAAATACCTATACCTTAAATCCCAAAGGGAAGAGCCAAGCCAATGCTTAGCCTCCCATTGGAGGTTTTTACTTACAGTAGTTAAATACTTGCAACTTAAATACATGTACCTTAAATCCCAAAGGGAAGAGCCAAGCCAATGCTTAGCCTCCCATTGGAGGTTTTTACTTACAGTAGTTAAATACCTGCAACTTAAATACATGTACCTTAAATCCCAAAGGGAAGAGCCAAGCCAATGCTTAGCCTCCCATTGGAGGTGTTTATTCACTGTCATGTACTTCCTATAATTTAATTTTTGAATCATCAGACCCAAAAGATAAGTAGGTTGTAATACTGCACAGAAGTCGTTAACACACTCCTTCTTTCGGCTTTAGGGAATCTTTAACACTTAAAAAAATATAACAAATAAAAATATATACCATCCATGCATCCTATTTAAAAAGTGAAAACACAAAAGAGAATACCCTACTATAGCCTTAGGAATAAACCAAGCCTGAGTTGCCGAATTAAGATATCCATGAAATTAAGGTACCGAAAGGGCATTAGTTTTAATTAACTAGTGTAACCAAGTCCCCGAACTCATAATCTCTGGTTCGCAGGAATAAATTAGTTCTCCCGCTAATTTATTTAGGTTTCTAATCGGCCTACCAAGAACGATTAGTGGCGACTCCAAATTTCAAAATCATTTAAACAAAAACCAAAGTTGCGATTCGGTAGGGCTTGGGAGGGTTCGCGTTAGGTTAGTCAAATCTAATTAACCTAATAATCCGTTAACCCCTTTAAAATTTAAAAATTTTTTAGAGGGTCGCGACATATATATATATATATACACACACACACACACTCTTTTTTGCTTGTAATTGCGTGATATAACGAGATAGGTGAGATGACAATTATAGCGAAATTCTTTATTGATGTAACTATAGCTTTAAGGGCGAACTATGATAAAATCTCATGTCTTGATTTTTTTTCTCACTTTACATTTTATTTTGACTTGATTATGTACCAAATGCTAACAAATGGGAGGGAGAGAGAAAAGTCTCCTCCTCTCTCTCTCTCTCTCTCTCTCTCTCAACGACAGCTTGGCCGCAAATTTTCAAGGGAAGGGGGAAAGGATTTGACTCATGCCATATCCTATTAATGCTATGGATGATTAATTGGTCAAACAAGCAATGCTCCAAGGAAGTGACCTCGAATATATATATATTTTTTTTTGGGGGACAAATTTGCGAGATAGAATATTAAAGTTTTAAGTTTTAGGAGGTGCAATTATTCGATCAATATTGTAAAAATCTATTTATTTTTTAAAGGCCAAATAAAAAAGGGTTATTCTTATGTTCATTTATAGGGCAACGGGAACATACTCATTCGTGTGTTTGGAATCAGTTTTACGATTATATTTTTTTGACACGCCGACCCCTTTTGAGGTGATTGTAATGAATATTTCCTCACCTCAACAAGTGGATAAAAACAAAATTCATGAGAAAAAAAAAATGCTAAAACTACGTGGTTTTACATTGGCGGTCGGCCGGGTGAGATGATAAATGTTGGATGGAACGGATCACGAAGGATCTCCCTAAAAAGGAGCAAAGCACTCCACAGAGGCTGCCCATTTCTAGGAACATTTTCTTTTTCCCTTTAACTCAGGCTTTAAAATTATTAATCTATATTAATCATATTTCCATGGGGGAGCCCCAATCCAGATCCAACCCGCGAGTTTTATCAAGGAGAATCGTATAGATTATCAGAGTCAACCTGCGAGTTCTAACAATTCATTATTTGTGACATCTATCTGTAACTTGTGAAGACAAAATTCTCTTTTCCATCTTCAAAACTTAAGGAAAATTCCAAACAATGACCCGAAATATCCTGGTCGTTTAAAAGAATAACCTAACCAAAAATATTATTGCCTTCTTACATTTTCTATCTTTTTTTTCCCTTTTCCCCTTTTCTTCTTTCTTTTTTTTTTCTTCTTTTTTCTATTCCTCCTTGCCGGTGGCCGTGGGCGACCTTGCGACCGCTGGCGAGGCTGACCGTCTCCTGGCCTTGCTTGTGGCCGATGAGGCCACTTTGGCCACAAGTGAAAATGACGGGAAAACAAGGAAAAAGTCAAAAAGTAAAAACACTATGCTCTCTTTGATATACAAAGAGTACTTCAATCTCTTATTTGAAAAAATGTCTCAAGATTGAAGGTTGGAGAATATTGAGAGCAAAAAATACATTCTCATTGGAAACCTTTAAAATTGTAAAACTCTGTGAAAATAAAAAAAACTACATTGCTTTCCTAAACAAAAGAAAATGAAACTGCTATTTATACTAAAAAGAGCGACCCTATTTTTATCTCCATTGTGACTACATCCATCCATTTTCCATCAAAAAGACAAAATCAGCCTCAATCATTCTATTGCAATTTAAAGTAATAGTCCTAAATTTGTTTACTTTCCTTCCTTTTTAGTTTTTCAATTTCTACGTAGGATTTAATTGCTATAATTAGGAGTTTTACATATTTTTGTTTTGTTGATTGTAGGCGCTGCATTTTCATTTAACTATGAGAGTTTACTTTTGGAGGAATTATTTTTGTCAAAAGGAAGAATTAAAAAAATAATTTTTTCTATGTTGTTAAGCAAATTAAAGGAACAGCTGTCATGTACCATCTACAAAAATTTTTACATATGCTTTTTTAATAAAACAATCACTTGCTTATAAACTTTCGCTTTTGTTGTCTGTATTTCCACACGCATACGGATATAAATGGAATGATACGATGAAACAAACCAAAAAAAAAAAAGTCTCTGTTGCATTCTCCAATATAAAACTTTAAAATGCACAACTTAATTAAATCAAAACATTGCATAAAAAAGAACTTCTTTTTTAAAAATGTCAATGAGATCTCGTCATTTTGGGTGGAGAAAAATTAAGACAATTCGATAAATGTATACGAAAAAATAGCAATATGCTTCATTCTACATCACTTTTTCGCATCGATTTTTTTTAGTGTGTTTTTCTATACTTCTGTAATGTCCTAATGCTGTGCGGAGAAATATTTCGACAATAGTAACGAAAAGAGACAAATTCTTTGTTGTAGTAATTAAGGGAGTTGATATATATTTCCTTGAAAAATTTCTCTTTTTGAGCAAAATTTTTTTCTATAGAAATAAAATCTGAAAATAAAAATAAAGAAAACATGGTGCCTTTTTCTGTGTGGGTACCTACGATATAAAAAAGTAAAACATGTGAAATGTTACATTTCACTTAACTAGATCCTTAGAAATAGAAATAAATAAATAAAAAGAAGGCATGTTGCCACAGCTACAAATTGCAATTAAATGATTAGGTTATTTTTGTCTTTTTATTAAGAAATGTGGTGGATTAGTCATATATGGGGGTGAAAATAGCACTGCCCTACTAAAAATTATGCGAATACTTATTTATTAAGTGTTGCGGCAAGTTTGAATTGGGTATTATAAAAGGTAGGACTTATGAATTCAATGGCTAACTTCTTCATACATCCATTGAGATTTCTTGCCATACCTAGCATTTCTCAGAAGAGATTTCCAAACATCACGAGTTTATTTCATGAATATTTCATAGACAAAGGGATTTAAAAGTTTAGCTATACTAGGAAGTAGCGTCGATCTCCAGAATTCAATTTCATTTAATCAAAACAGCAGCTTGTATCTTACATCCTCACCCCATTTGTTAACGTGAATTTTCGTGAGTAGCAAATTGCGGTAGCAATGGTCTGACTATATCTCATTGGAGCTCTAAAGTGAAATTATGAAACAGATTCACACATCAAATTATAATCGTGAATTCATACATGGTTCAATTATCACTTCACTTAATATGACACTTTCATAAAATATAAAGAAATAAATAGAAAATACTCTATCATAGATTATCTTGCCATCAATTTGTAATACAAGGCTCTGGTTGTTTCGTGGAATATATATATTTTTTTTCTAAAAAATAATAACTTGTATTGCTTATCAAAATAAAATAACAAAAAGAATACTTTCGTCATACATATTTAATTAATTAATTAATTAATATAATTTTTGGGTCAAATTATTAATTAATTATTTGAAGAGATATATTAAAGCCATAAAATGAAAAGGAGTTAATATCACAAAAAACCTCAAATTAGTACACTTATGATAAATTTATCTCAAACTATTTTTAACCACAAAAAATCCAAAATTGATACATCTATGAAAATTTTATCTTAAACTAATTTTTTTGCTACAAAAAGCTCAAAACTATTACACCCGTAAGAATTTATCTTTGGTTAAATTAGGTTAATATCACGAAAAATCTCAAATTGATATATTTATGATAAATAAATGATAAAAATCCAAAATTTGTATATCTGTGAAATGTCAAATGTCGTCAAACTCAATAATTTAATGTTAAATTTAATAAAAAATAACGAAGAATAAATTTTATTTATAAATATATTAATTTAGAGTAAATTAATTTGAAGCTTTTTTGATTCAAAAATAATTTAGAATAAATTTAATACAAGCGTATCAAATTGAGTTTTCCGTGATATTGGCCAATAAAAAACGAGGCAGGCGCAGAGCGCAAGACACTGATGCCAACTGGTGTCCAGACGCGGGGAATTCTCTCCGAATCGGCAACGCTTCGAAACGAATCCAGAGAAACGCGACGCTCGAAGGCTCGCATCGTCCTCAACCTGTGATCTTCTCCACCCAAAAAGCTCACTGCGCTCGCAATCGAATTTGCTGGTTCGTCGAAAGTCCGTGGAGAATCCATGGATTTGCGATCGAGGGGCAGGAAGCTGTCCTTCGAGATTCTGGGCCGGAGCGACCTCCCGGAGGAGTCGGAGGACGAATCCTCCTCCGATCGTATCTCTCTCGATTCCCCTCGCGACAAATCCACCCGCCGGAAGCGGAAGCACAGGAGGAAGAAGCAGGCGTCCTGCTCGATCATCCCCGAAAACGGCGACTACTGCCAGCCGATCTATTCCGATTCCCTCCCGAACAGTGTCGAGCGCGCGGACGGCGTGTTTTTCGAGGATAGCAGCTCGGTTTCTGGGAGCGGCGGTGTCGATTTGCGTGGGCGTGCCAACGGCGTGGAGTTCGATTGCAAGAGCTACATTGCGGCGAGTTTGGGCTCTGTTACTCAGGTGGTGAATGCGGAGAGTCAGAATAGCGTGTTTGGCGACGAGTGTAGACGCGGAGAGTTAAGGCAGAGAACTGTGAATGGCGGAGAGGATAGAACAGCGGGAGGCGAACAGAATTTGAGAGAGGAGAGCGGCATTGAGGCGAGCTCGATCTTGAAGGGGCGTAGTGAGCCGAATGGGAGTGTGCCGCGGAAGTTGGAGAATGCAGAGTCCTTGGATTGGAAGAAGGTCGTGGCAGAGGATGCGTTCGGTGAGTCGTTGATTGTCTTCTGTATTGAGTTTGTGCTGTAGTTGTCGATGTGAAACAATCTTGTTAAATAGCAACCTGAAGAAACTTGCTTTGATACGGCTTTGAATTCGTTCAGTATGAGTCTCATTTTTTATGGGTTAGAATTTTCAGGAGCCGGACATGCCAGAACTTGTTAAATCCTATAGATAAATGCTAAAATTTGTTATAACGTAGTTTTTGTTGGTTGAGTACCGGGCATGTCATCGGAAAAATGACTATGTCTCGAGTCAAGGAATAACATATTGTGGCTTTGGTCTCGCCTATTCGTGTGAGTTACCTACCATCAATGAAGCTACTGCAAAGGCTACGAACTTAGAAATGTTTCCTGCATTGATGCCAACTGATAAGAATGCAGTGCTTACAAGTAAGAACAATTCTCGCTTCGCAACACCTAAGAATTGGGAGAGTGCCGTAAAGCACTTGTTTTATAGTCTTTCCGTTATATTGTTTGTACTACGGGAGCCATGGGTCTTTGTGGTTTGGAGACCAGAATATGGTGGATTCGTCTGTTCCTCGGTCTAGTGGGACAATCGAAGCTAATATGGTATTTTTTAAGCTTTTGAGCTGGTTAATATGTTTCTAGTGTATCTAGGTTCGGTGAATTGAAATGGTTGCCCTGCTTTGTATTCCTACTTTTTCTTAGCAGTAGTAGGAGGAGCTTTTAGTTTGTTCTGTAGAATTGGTCTATTCTCCTTATTTTTCTGGTTTCGACAGAATATCAGGTTGTTCTCTTCTGTTTTTCTCACGCATGTCTATGGTGCTGTGTTCAGTACAGAAGTCACCAATGAGGTACTTTCTGGACGAACTGAACAATGGAAATTCATTAAGGAGTACAACTACTCTTGGAAATGACAAAGAACGTGAGAGAGTATACGATACTATCTTCCGATTGCCTTGGAGATGTGAGCTGGTGATGTTCTCTTCCCGTTCCTCAATCTAAATTAAATCATGCTCTGTATGTGGAATAATGGTTTTGAGATACCTTGCACTTGGCATAAGGAATAGGTTTGAGTTCAAATTAAGATTGGATGTGGTTTCGTATCTTCTTTGACTGCATCTCTCTGGGTTGTAGTTGTTTCTGTATTCTACTTATCACCAATGAAATCTTTTAATGTATCATATCTTGGCTGCATCATACCATTCTTGAAAATTAACGTAGAAATGAAAGACTTGAAACCAGTATAAATTTGCCTCCTTCCTTTTCTGTTCTTATTCTCTCACTCATTTTTAATCTAAGGATGACACATCTGGACTTCTCTTTGTTTAATCAAATAGACTATTTCCTGACAGTTTAGTTTCCAACGGCACTTTTTTCTATTTGATTTTCTGATTTCAGCAGTAAGTATCAATGTCTACTAGATGTTTCTAGAATACCTGTTACTCGTTTTAGCTTCAACATGGTATGACATGCAATAAAAAAATTTCAAGATTTGACGAGTAGATAAAGTTGTTTCTACAGCCTGCTGCCCCATTGATGACTTTCTTAGGAATGGTAATAACCACCCAAAATAGGCTTTTTCACCATGTAATTCTGTAACATTCCAAAAGTCTCACATCGGATAGGAGAGACTCTGTCAAGTGATTCATAAGACACCCACTCCCATTTAGTGACCACTTTCTCCGGTTAATTGAAATACTTCTTTTCGGGCCTTGCCCACATTGAACAGGCCGGGTTGTTACAAGTAGTATCAAGCAGGACCACCTCTAGTGGATGTGTGATCTGTGGATGAATTAGGCCCATATGTAATTCGAGGAATCGGGGAGTGATCATCCAAGCGAGAGCGCTCGGATAAGGTGCAGCTCTGTTACACCTGTTACACTTTTAGAATGACGGAGGGGGTTGGAATTGAATGGATCACTCATTGTATAAGGGGGGCATTGCTGGGCAAATACAGGTTACTACTGACGGGACGTCGGTTCTTTAAGTGGGGGAATTTGTAACATCTCAAAGTCTCACGTCAAATGGGAGGAGCCCTAATAAGTGATTCATAAGTAGACACATGCTTTGTGATGATTACCGCCTTGTGTGGTTACTCAGAGTACTTGGTTTGGGAGTTTGGGCCCAAGTTGAATGGGCCGAGTTGTTACAATTTCTACATGTACATGAGAAAATTGTTTGTTCACAGCATGACAATACGCAAAAGTATGGTATATTATGTATTGAGAAGAATGCTACATTCTTGTGCTAAATTGCTTAGAATTTCATTCAGCTAATTCTAAGGAAATTGGTCAGATAAAATTAGCAGTTGACTTGATGTAAGTTGGATGATGGATATATTTCCTTCTCATGCGATGTCCAGTTACATTAAAAATACCGTTCAATTCATCCTGCAACTTCTGATGCTGTTCACCTTTGCTTCATTTCACATATGTCTGAGAAGTATCAGAATATTTGGCTGATGCTTATTTCTCTGATAAATGCCTTGCATGCGTCTTTACATTTCTTTACCTGTGGTTCGTTTGCAGCTTATAGATGTTGGTGTTCTTGTGTGCTTTGATTCATTTCTCTCATTGTTGACAATTATGCCAACAAGGATCGCCATAGTGCTATGGAGGCTTCTGAGTACGAGGTAATTTGTCCATTTCTTTCTCAATTTAAAGCAGCTCAAGCAGTCATGTTACAACTATTTATCCATTTTGCAATATTATTTCACAATTGGTTTTTCGGTGAATCCTTTTTTATACTATTGGGGGCATTTGGGAGTTTAAACCAGGTTTTTTGATGTAGACACTATGAGTTCTCACTTGTTGTTTAAACTTTAGCTCAACTGGGCATGAATCATTGAGCATTGCACCTAGCGCCTTATACATGTTGAGCAAACTATTTTGTACCCCAAGTTTTTAAAATTTTAACAACATTCAGTTTGCTTATCTCGTTTTATGGATGGAAATGGTCGCAAAATGCCCCTTGACTATGTTTCCAACTTTCTTCCACTCTTTATGGAAGATGGCGAAGCAGTTTGATGCAAGCATTTTTTAAAGGTTGTCTCATATTAGAAAATGAAGTTCCTTTTCTTTTCTTTTTTTTTTTTTGTGGGTGGGGGAGGGGTTTTGTTGAGGTTTGTAGTTTTTGGTGAAAATTATGTAAAGATGGAGGGGAGGTGCTGTTGTAAACACTAATGAAGCACGATCTTCTTTTAACAAAAGAAATTGGAGCAACTTGGCTCTCTATCTATTCCTCCCATATTTTCAACTCGAATCCACATATATGGTTTATACTAGATTGCGTAATTGTTCTTGTTGCAGACAGTTAAAGAGGCCTTCTGCAGAGGAGCTGTCTGATTTAGGGTGTTTTATTGTGCTCACTGGTGGTGTTACTCTCTTGGAAAGAACAGGTGTGGCTAAGTACTTCTTCCAGTTATCTGGGGACTGTTGTTATTGTAACATATGGATGCGAATTTTACTAACTTTTTTCAGTTTCTATTTTCCGTGTTGTGCCTCAGATATAAGCTTAATTTATCATATGATTCGCGGTCAAGGAACAATCAAGCTCTATGTTGTGTACAACGTGCTAGAGGTCAGATCATAATGAGCCAGATTTCCCTACAGCCATTTTCTCCTCTTACATATTAATGTCTTTCTGTCCTTACGGACGATTTGTAGTTGATTTCCTTCGCTGAAGACTTTCACCTTAAGTAAAGCAGAGCAGAGGAGAAATCACTTATTTTGAATAAAGTTAGAATCTTAGATTAAAAACTCGATTATTTCTCTTGATTTAAATGCAGAACCTGGTTAAATTTTCCTTTGTATTTGTTGAAATTTAATTTTCCCTGATACCCTAGTTTGGGAACTGTCAAAGAAGAATCAAATTGGATTCAAGTTCAATTCTCCAGAACTAGTCTTGTTTGGTAGAGTTGCGTAGATGTTCATGTATTTGCAGGACTTCTTGGTCATTATTCCAGGGAGATGCATTATTTTATCCAATTTTTTCTAGCTGCTATTTTTAAACAGATTGTTTCCGGAAACATTGAAATAATATGTTTGGTCAATTTCACTTTTCTTTATTGTACTACATGACGAGAATGAATTATTAGGAATCTCTCATCATATAGCATGAAGTAATTCTCATAAAAATGTCTAAATGCATTTATCTTCTTAATAGCACTTGAAGAGTTTTCCTGTTTTCATTTGGCAAAAAATGTCCCAAAATAGATGGCACATAAATTTTCAGTGATTACATGCATCTAGAAGCCAGAATAACTTCAAAGTTATTTGTAATGGATGTTAAATCAGTGGATGCTGTCTGTGTATTCACTTGGAGACTTTTACCTCCGTTGCTTACCTAGTTTTATTGTCAACAACGCAATCGGCTTTGACCTTGGAGAGCCACTCCGTGTTTTGTCCCATATTGAGAACCTCTCTAGCTCTTTGCTGGTTTTTTTCTTGGGCTACTTCAATTATATGCTTCATGTTACATATAATTAATACCTTAGGATGATAGTTGTGGGAGAATCTGTTGTCCTTTGGCAACTATTTTTGTTTTTTTTTACTCGGTGGGAAGTTGAATGTAAGAGTGAATGTCTCTTATTAAACTGAGATTCTTAAGTATATGTCTTCTGGTAGGACTTCCTATGTGGAAGTAAGCCAGGTGCTCGGAACCTTGTTGTTCTATGTACGAGTTCCAGCATATCAGCCCATTAGTCGAGTCAGTCTTATCCTGAGAAATATGTTTAAGTTGGATTTCTGCTTGTGGAGGCGACATCTAGTACTTCTTATGTTGCCATTGCCATTTTTATGGACCAATGTTACTATATGCCTTGGTAATAGTAATGCCTAGGAGAAATTTGATGAATTTGTTCTTCTTCTTGGACATTTGCGCAGATATTTGATAAACTATGCCAGAGTTTTGGTGGAGATGTCCTGAAAACTCTGTTTAATTCTGCTGAAGAACTGGCAGGTTGTTCACCAGAAAACATGATAGTTTACAAAACGAGATTCCTTTCAGATTTGGCACTAGCCATGGGTGCCTCAAATATCCTTTTTGTTGTAATTATATTTAGTTCATTATAGCTCTTCTGTTTGCTTCTTTGTATTCCTCCTCCAGTCGGCTTTGAAGTTCCTTTACAAATGATACTTGTTCATTCATTTATCTTATTAGCTCAGGCAATTACTTTGTCAACGTGTATTGTTGCTCATAATAATGCACTGTTGGCGTTGCTTGTATCAAACAACTTTGCTGAGATAAAGAGTAATGTTTTCAAGCGTTTCAGCAGAGACAATATTCATAGTCTTGTCTACTATGGTAAGTTAGCCACTATTCGCTTTTCTTTCAGAATTACTTCCAAGTGTTAATGGGATTGGGAATTTCATTTTTGATGTGCAACTGCTGTTATCTTTAGACTGTTTGACATTATTACTGTCGATGATTCCATGTTCACCACTAGGTGTTCAGTGTTCTGACTTCCTCATTCTGTATCTTTAATTACCCAATGTGCTGCTTTTACTATGAGGTTTCTATTCTTCCATTTTGTGGATATGCATATTCTTTTACCAGAGAAAGACCTAGTAATCTATTTTAAGCCAAGTAAGAAAACCTAATGTGGGAATTTATTTGTCAACTACCTATGTTTGCAATTCGCTCTATGGAAACCGTAGTTTAATTCCACTGGTTTTTTGGTTTATTGGTTTGGTTTGCTGTACATTATGATTGTTTGGTGGTTTCATTTTCCAGCTGAACTATAATAGAACCTTCTCTTGGCTTCTGTATTATACCGTCTCTTGTGTAATTACATGGATATCTTACAAAAGCATATATTTCTTCGAATGTAAAGTACTTTTCTGGAAATCATAGACCTATATCTTCGAATAAAGAAATAGATTATCTACATTACCCTTAAAATAGCGTATATAGAGAATCCCAATAGAAAAGGCCTATATAGAAGTTATATTTGGGAGGTGGGCTCAAGTGATTGTTAATTTTAGTCTTATATTCCATTGTGCAGGTATTCTTTATTTGTTATGACCAAACCATGGAATAGTTGGAAATAATGACAGATTATTGTGTCTTATCATTGCAAGGCTCAGTAAATTCCTATTAATATCCATGAAACAGTCAACTCGAATTTATCTAACAACCGCAGAGTATGCTTAACTAGAATTGATCACACATCTGCAGGATTTGCTTGGTTACCTCCACTTGAAATAGGCTGAAAAATATGAATTGGCATAAGCTACCTTATGTGTATCTTTAGAATACCAGTGCAAAAATGGGCCTCTTCAAGTGGTGGATCTGTCACATGCCTGTGACTTGCGTTTTTGTTATACTACTCAAACACATCAAGTCTATCAGGGAAATAATCTGCATGATATATATATATTTTTTGCTTTATGATTCATTCGCTGGGGGATTTTGCTTTTCTCAGGATTACTGTTGAGTTGATAGATGAGTTACGGTTATGCCTTTGCTTCCAAACAGATTCGGTTGAGAGATTCCACATTACAGCATTTGTATTATTTGTTCTTGCTCAGAATATTCTGGAGGCTGAAGGTCCATGGTTTGAAAGTTTTTTTATTGTAAGTTCTTTTGAGGATCTTTCAGCATAATTTGTTTTCATGTTGATCTCACCCACAACGGAAGATTAATTTTGTTGGGGCACCGTTTTCAATCTCTTATTATGTCATACATGGACTCTGCAGAATGCTCTCATGGTGTACTTCTGCGAGATATCTATTGATATCATCAAACATTCGTTCATTGCCAAATTCAACGATATCAAACCCATCGTATACTCTGAGTTTCTTGAAGACCTTTGCAAGCAGGTACCTCATTTCGTCTAACAACTGCTTATTCAACTGTCTTTCTTTTCCCCATCCCGAGACACTGCAACTGGTTTTCTGACATTCATATCGTTTTATCGCTTCTACATGTACTTACCTTTTCTCCTTCTATCTTTTCATTAGACTTTGAATGCACAAACTGATCTGAAGAACAGTCTAATCTTCGTTCCATTGGCTCCAGCTTGTGTGGTAAGCGCCTGCTACTGAAAAGTTGCATCCTCCTCATGCATAGATCATCGTGCTTACTAGCATAGAAATGACAATATCAGCAATCTATTGGTCGTTGTCTGGAGTAAAAGAAATACTGCCTAGAAGGTAGAACGCATAGGCCATGCAAAATCCTTTTCTAGACAGCCTAGAATATCATTGATTACCTGTAGTAAAAAAATGGTGAAAACTGTAATTTTGTGCAACGCTTTGGGTTCAGGTAATACGGGTTCTGACTCCAGTATATGCCGCTCTTATACCCTGTCATCCACTCCCATGGAGAGTCGTGTGGATCCTCCTCTTGTTAGCGGTGACGTACATCATGCTTGCGAGTCTTAAAGTGATGGTCCGCTTGGGCCTGCATAAGCATGCTGCTTGGTACGTCAATAGATGCCAGAAGAGAAGACACCACCTACACTTAGATTGATTTGGAACCGCCGTGGAGAATTTTCAGCAAAATTATCTGCCTAGAGAAATCCCTGTATGTTGAGCCACTCCTCATTCACGAACCACCTCTTTCGAGTTCCGCTTACGAGCATCCACAGCACAGGTGGACGTGACATAAGGTTATATATCAGTTGTCTGGCAAATATGGATATGATACCTGGAAAGCATCCATCTTTACCGTGACCATGTAGACAAAGTTCGCAAAGTTTTGGTGTAATTTAATAGTTCATGCTATTGTTAATAGCTGTTACCGTCAAATACCAGAGAGAATATGTACCAAAGACGATGGTACCCCATCTTCAAGCTTACTGCGGAATCGTTCGGACCAACCTCTCCCTGAGGGTGTCGATTACATGACAGTTTGGCCAATTTTATTGCCGACCATGAATTTTCTCGTTTGATGTTGATACAACCATGCTGATGGAGACGCCCAACGGTCAAATAAATCTTATAAAAGGAAAACTAGAGGTTTTGACCCCAAATTTTCATTGAATAATAGTCTTGGATAAATTCAGACAATCAACTGTTCTCTCTCTTATGCAGTAGAAATGTCCGCGTGTTGCATAGAAATAAATTCAGAACTGCAAGCGGAATATTCTTAACGTAATTGGATTGTGCTGATGTAGGAACTAGATGAGGCAAATGTACCAAATGCAGGATTTGACATACGGAGGAGACTTCATCACAAAGTCTCCACGCCGTTTCGGGAATGACTGAGAAGAACCCGATCGCAATACATCCCAAAAATTTAGGGAAAACCATGAGATTATCGTGTGCCACGAGACGATCCTCTTGCATGATCCACGCCTTTCGATTACCAAGTAAATTTCCCTAGCAGTTGCCTTAACAAGTATTGCAATAGCTCCCGAGGCTCTTTCGTCGCGCCTAATTCCGTGAAGCGATTTTCGCGATGTTCCCAAATTACCTAACAGTAACTTCTCGAAACAACTTTTGGATCCTCCTGTCCTCCTCTTCGGCCACAGAACAATACAAAAAAACAGCAACAACCCAAAACCCCATTTGTCTTACCTTTTAGCATGTTGTGTGGCAACAATGTCCCCAATCAAATCCATTTTGTTTCCTTTATAATCTCCAATGTTGACTAATCTTTCTCTCTCGATTTCTTTTCCTCTCTCTCTCCCCCCTCCTTTCTTTACAGGAATAGTGCCTCTTCTTTTTTGCCTTTTATAAGTTTGACACCCACATGTCAAATAAGGACAAAATGAATGAACAGTGACCAAACCAAAGAATCCAGACATCAACAATTTACCCTAAAACACACCTTTTTTAAGGCAAAAAAAAAATTGACTGCGAAGTAGCAATAAAAAAATCCCCATGAAAGGATGGCAGCGGCGCCACCAAAATCCAAAAAAGGCAAAGGGGCACGACCGAAAATCCCGCTCTCGGTGGCGGGAACTCCCCATCTAGCGGCCGCCATCCCGCCACGCGTCGCCCTCCCCGTCGATAGCAGGCCACGGGCAGTGGAATCGGACGGTCGGAATCAATCGATGGCCAATCGGTGGGGCCCTCTCCACTCCTGGCGTGATCGGACGGCCAGGATCGATTCACCTCCACCTTCCCGCCTGTAGCGCCGAGAGTGTGCTGCTCCAGTTTAAGTAAGAGCTCAAACACGATTCTCAGCATAAGATTTTTGTTTCCAAAGTCGACTCTCTCTCTCTCCCTCTGTCCTTTTTATGCCGGAAAATCACTTACTTATATTCTTGCTCTCTTCGTCATCGTCATCATCATCTTCTTCATGATCGTCCTCTTCTCGCGAATCGTCGCCTCCGATCACCGCTCTGGTCTCGCCGGATTCGCTCCAGGATCGAGCAAATGGTACGCACATGGAACTAACTCCAGTGTTCGGATTCCACGCGCGAATCGCTTTGCTTTGTTCGGAAATTTGTTCTGCTTTGGCGCTTGTCGAGTCCAAACTCGATTTTTAGTTTGCAACTCTCCGTTTATTCACGCGCATGTCATGGTCCTGATCAGTTGACGTTTTTCCAAGTTTTCTCTTGAGGAGTCGCTTGGTCGGCTCGGCTCAATTTGTGAGGAAATTTGCAGTGAGCGTCTTGTCGCTTTGTCGAGATCCTCGTGGACGCGAAGCTTAGTCCGCGGAGAAGAAGAGTCGTGAATTTGTCAGCATCAGATTCGGACGTGGCCTTGAGCTCTGTAACTTCGAGTTATTTAACTGGTGCTGCGATCGAACGGATTGAAATTTTTAATTCGCAGCGAGAATTTCGTGTTCAAATTTGCTTGGATGAATCGCTCTCGGTTTAACTTGGAACCGCATCAGTTTGTCAAATTTCTCATGAACTTTTGAGAGTTATTCTAACGACTTGAGTCATGAATCTGTCGGAATCAGATTCGGCTGTGGTTTCGAGTTTCTGTAATTCGAGTTCATTTTGTGCGTTCTCCGGCTGATCGTGCTTCTCATGTGCGTTTGCAGAGAGGTTGCAAGTTCTATGCTAAGAAGAGACCATCCGCTTGTTGGCTGAGCACGCTTCTGCAGGGCGACTTCTTCGGCTCGTGCGTCGCGCATCACTACCTACGGAAGAATGAGAAGAACATATTCTGCATCGACTGTAATGTCGGGTTCTGCAAGCACTGCATGACGGCGCACGGCCTCCACCGCCGCCTGCAGATCTGCAAGTACGTGTACCAGGACGTGGTCCGCCTTCAGGACGTTCAGAAGCATCTCGACTGCTCTAAAATTCAGGTTTGCCGTCAATACAGTTCTGCGAGGATATAGGTCCAGTGTAGATGACAATTTATGTCGATCCATGCGGATTGTTTATTTATGCAATGAGTCTGCCATGTTTGTCAGCTCGTAGATTTGAGTGATGCCCACATTAATGATCATCCGAATTCGGATGATCTATTTAGTCGAACCTATGGTCCTGTGCCTATCCATTGCGATTCAATCATCAGTTAGCTCGATATGGAAAACTATGATAACCCCTGCATTTTATTTGTTAACCTTCTTTGAGGAATCATCAAACAGGCATCTGTTTCAAGAAAAGTACCGGACAATTATAGCCTCCAGTCCTTCTAGGCTCAGGTTATAGATTTGCCAAATGCAATGTTGAATTTCTAACTAGTTATTTCATTTTTTGTATAAGCCTGAATCTCGATTTAGTAATTGACCAACTGCTATGAAAGATCAGTGAGCTGTCATTTCTCCCTTTTCTTCTTATATCTCCCAGTTTGGCACTATGTGATCTGTAAATTCTGAGAAGCCGAGTTCATTAAATTTGGCTTAAGCAATCGTTTCGTTTTATGAATTTACTTGGTCTAGTGATCGGCAATGGAAAATGTTGAAGTGTTTTGTATCTCTTTCACCGAAAGTTAGGCTAATGGTGCTGAGGGCTTGATTATGTGTTTCCCACAATTATTGATGATTTTGACATTGGCAGACGTATAAGATCAATGGCGAAAAAGCAGTGCACCTAAATCCTCGGCCCCAATCCAAGGACACCAAGCCATCGACAAAATCGAAGAATGGAGGAACCTGTGAAGCTTGCGGAAGATACATCCAGGACCTGCCTAATTGCTTCTGCTCGATTGCTTGCAAGGTGAAAACAATTGTAATTTAACCCCTTTCAAGCATCTTCAGTATAATATCAAGTTAAATTTTTTGAAACAATCAATTTGACCAGGTCTCGGTGGTGTCAATGAAGCCAAACAATGAGCAAAGTCCCGACGTCATCACCATTCCCATCGAAGAACTAACCGATCTCACATTGAAAGACAATTACTGCTCATCAAGTAACGGCGATGAAAAGGAATCTTCCACCTCTATGGCCGAGTCATCGGAGGATGCTCATTTCGGGGTTAGTTCTGTCTTGAAACCGAGAAGTCGTTCGCACAAGCGAAAAGGGTTCCCTCGCAGGGCGCCCCTGCAATAAATCCCCCTCAAGAGTGTAGTAGCTACTCCCTTTGAGAATTCCTTCTTTCTAATACATCATATATAGCTACAAAAGAGCAATACAGGAATAAAAACTATACAAGTACAGTATGCTTTGGACGTCATGCCACGAACAGAGAATGTCACTTTCAAAGTATCCACGTTATCGGATCTCCCTAAGTTGGGTTAGTTGCAAGAGGGAGCGTCCCACTCCTAGAAGGTTTCAGAAGAGTGAACAATTTTCCTGGGGTGCTGTACAGAGGAAATGACATGGCGACGGTTGTCGTGGCAGCGACTCTCTATTTTTGGGTGTTATTTAAGATGATCATTTTTCATTTCAAGGGGGGATTTTTATTGGTTATGGCTGTACCAGAATCATAATAAAATCGAGCTTTACCATTGGCAATGCCTACTGTTGCTGATTTGATCACTTGTGGTGGGGGGATTTCTACCCTTGATGGAGTGTTTCTGGTTGTCGAGGCAATTTGGACTTTGCTCTGTTTTTCGCTTTCTTCTACTTTTCTTTAGTAGAGACATGTCGCAATCACTTTCGGTGGCACAAGCCCTTCGGGTCGTCCCGGTCTTTGTTTAGTTGTGTCGTGTTGGGCCCTCTTTTCCTCAGATCATGGCCTGGAATTTATGTCCCAAGAGCCAATGTGGCGGACAGAAGGTGGGGGCCGTGGGGCCTCCAAAAAGGCTTGCCGAGGGAGCAGAATGAGGAGATTGTGGGGATCAAGTTACAAATTGAAGCGCATGAAGCACATGCATGGCTTGACTTTTTTCCCTTTCTTTCTTCGTATTTTTTGGGCTGATGATTGATAATGTCACGGTAAAGTGATGACACTCCCGGTCAGCTTCCATCGATCAAATTAAGTCTGTCACTCCGATCCCATCAAAAGATCAAGCCGAATTCACATCGGGATGAGGAGATTCGCGATAGCTCAAGGAATAGGTGCCTCAAGAGAGCCACATGAGATCCCATCTCATGCGATTCGAGGTGATTGGTTTGGTGCTGGCCTAGTCGCCAGTCATGCATCTTGACCTTTTTCCTTGCTGTGTGTTCCGTCATCTATCAATTAGGCAAATGGGTCAACTTGAATAGTCACCGTGGGATTGTTTGTTGGTCACAACAGTTCCCGTTAGGCTCGAATGAAAAGTATCATTGTTGCTGTCCTCGGAAAGTCGTTTCTCTCAACTGTTCCTCCTTTGACTATCTGTGGAGGCAGATAGCAATACAACCCACGATGCCCAAAGTCCATCTTTTCCCACAACCCAGAATACCAAAAGTTTGGCGTCAGCCACTATCGCTGACGATGAAAGGTAGTTTCTTCGGCGATTGATCCGATCAACGAAGGATGCGGGTAAAGAGGGTTAGGAATCGAGCTTGAATTCGATAGCCCTTTCGTTGTCGTGGAGGCCGGCATGGTCCTTATCTTCTTATGGTCGAGCTTGATGAATCCGGAAAAGCTTATCCTCACCAGTGACATCAAAGCTTCATCGATCCTCCAAGTTTTCCCACTTGACCTGTGAATGCTTTTTACATATCCAAGCATCATTTGAAATTTTCAACCCCACGTTCACTAATTATGGGTCTAAAGGAGATCACGAAGTGCATAAGACTTCTTTTGCGTAGGGCTAATGAGAAACCCAATAAAGTTTCTTGCGAATTTGTGCTTTTAGCCGGCACGAGGCCATTGGCTAAGTTGCCCTAATGTCTTCGGCATTCGGCATGGCCTAAGCTTGAAAAAAAAAATAATAATCATCGTCCTCCTTTTCCTTTGGTTCCTTATCTTCCTCTTTTCTACACGTACGCTCGAAGCAGAAGATAACCTTGATGATAAATCCAAATTCGCGGCTTGATGTACTTGCGACTGCAATGGAGAAAATCAGCTCATTCCCTAGGGTCCCTCCATGTGTAATCTCTTTTGGAAAAAGCAATCGCACACGTTGACGTATCTGGAGAAATATGTAATATTGTTTGTTGTAATTAGAAAAGCAATAATATGGAGAAGGCGATACTAATATTTGATACAGAACAAGCCAATGTACAATTTTTATAAATAAAAATTACAAATAAATAAACTTGCTAAATTCTGTAAAATTGGAAAAGGATTAGACAAGAGGTGAGGTATGGCTAACCGAATTTCCTTAAGGTAATTAGTTCCTGCCAACGATGCTAAGCAACTTCACGAACTATGTCTCTCGATATACAACACTTCGAACCTATTTGTATCAGCATTATACGAACAGGACTCTGTCGAACACTTCTCGAAACCGGCACATTTGGAGGACGACTATGAGAGAACTAGAGGAATGCACTTGGAGTTGTGAGTTTTCCGTTCTAATTCTAAACTTCTGAAATACGTCTATTTATGGATTCAAAAAACGTCGGTTACATCGATATTAATCTACGTCGTAATCGACGATATTAATCCACACTGTAACCAACGACATTAATCCATAACGACATTAATCTATGTCGGTTACACTGATATTAATTGAGTCATTAACCTATCAATTACAACAATCTCACTCTAATAACGATCACAGAATATAGGAGGAGAAGATAAGAGGGCTGAACGTGGGGAAAGCCGGCTTGAAAAGGGGGCTAATAATCTTGGATTCCCCAAGTTGATTCCACCAATGTGAAAGGCTCATCACACGTAAGGTCAGAATTCTAGTTCTAACGGCCAGTCAATTCTTGGATGGCTATATTGCACTCATGAAGAAATTGCTTGGACCACATCATAGAACATGCCATTCGTTGGAACGCAAGGCCGACTTAGTTTTGTACTTATGATCTTTCTCGGGATCTTGGGGCTCCGCAATCATTGCGTTGGAGAATTTGGAGAATACTATGATCTGCTTCATCTTTTCCCTTTTTTTGGGACAGGACAACGATATCGTCTCGGGATGAGCCAATAAAACCATGAAAGATTTCATTTTACATGGGAAAGAAAAAGGGAGAATTGACAAGCTGTAACAATCTCCTCTCGGCGATGCCATACCCATTGTAAAATGCTTAGCTTGAATCACAACTATTCTGCAAACATCCGTGATTCGAAAATTCGAGGTTGGCGAACCCATCACCACAGTCCGACCCAACAGTTTGATGCAAGTACGTCTAAGTAAATTTGTTCGGTCGAAATTAACAGCCTTACGAAGCGGCCTATCGTTTCAAGTTACGTGCAAACTGAAATCAACCATTTAAATTCTAAGGTTTTGCGGAAGAATTTCACATGCCGGACGACCAAAATCACCAATAACCTCCAATGGTTATGATATGGACAAAATCGGATGTGTGCGTGTGGGTGTTTTTTTTTTTATAGCACGTATTTGCGACGTGCTCCTTCTACTGATGGTAAAAGGAAGGGAAAGGCTTTCGAAATACACAATGATATTCTTTATGCAAAGAAATCCCTACAACTGTTATCCTGGATCGATAGGCCGAATTGGAGATTTTCTTCCAAAGTCGCTTCGGCACATTACCCCATGAACCATGAAAGTCAATGGTGGCCCCTAAGGAAGAAGACGAGTCGATAATCTGAAAATTTCTTGCTCCCTAGATCTGCTTTGCAGAAACTAACTCATCAAATTGCAATGAGTCTAACCAGACAATTAAAAAAAAAATTGCAAGGAATGTGCTATAACCATTCTCTCTCTCTCTGCACGAGATTTTATGTGGGTGTCGCTATGTTTTCAATAAACAAAAGATGAATACATTAAGATCGCTTTGCGAAGTGATGGGACAAAACTTCCTCTTCGATATCGAAGATGACCCCCTTGTTTAAATGTGAGCTCACAGTTTAACACAATAGTATATTCACGACCTTGCTATGCCTAGCATTATCATTCTCAGTATTGAGTAGATCGAGTCTAGCAGAATGAATAAGTTAATAGGGATCTGGTCCCATCTTCTTCTTTCCTTTCCCTGGACTTGCACGGGAGTAATCCCTGTCCAGCCCCGGCACCATATTCCCATGAAGAATCTTTTGGGCCAAAGAAAAAGCAACACCCACCAATTCAAATTTTCTGAACCCCCTCCAGTATATAAACAATGAAATCTGAGAGCTCTTTCACTAATTCCAAAGTGAATAAAAGAATCGGATCTATTATGCCTGTTCAGTTCATCTACAGAACCACCACTACAGGGTAATCCTGTTCAAGCAAAAAAAAAAAAAAACAGTTCTAGACTATATGTTAAGAGAGCCATGAACAAAATTGACTGAACGATATTTACCAGGTCTCTGACCCCAGAAAGGAAAGGGACAAGAAAGGAACATATATACCTAGTCAGTTCTTGTTGTGCTTCGCTGCATTGCACCTACCACATATGAACATTGAAGGAACATCCTCGTCGTCCTTGATACCGGCGCACAAGGTATGCTGCCACCCCTGACAAACATCACAAGCCACCACCCTCTCGCTATTGTCGTCTGTAGCTCTACTCAGAACCATCCAATTATCTGTCCCGCCTTCATACCTCAGTTCACTCTCCAAGTCTAGCCCTCCCCCTCGGACCAACACCTCCATTTGTGACTCCAGAACAGAATGCTGCACTTGCTGATCATCGCGCACCTGCATTTCGCAAGCTTTCACTTCTCTCACAATGAATTGATCCATTATGACGTACGTGTCCCTCAGTGCTCTCTGCACAGCCAGCTTGAGCTCGCCGTTCGTCGCGCACTGGGGGACATCAACCAACTCACCTGGTGGCAGTGGCCGTGTCAAATGTGACACCAACTCAGCGTAAGTCGGCATGACTCTGCATGTGATTCTCATGAACTTCTCATCCTTTGCGTTTGCAAATTTCCATTCCTTGACAAAATGCTTGTGGTCCAGGATCACCTGGGTAGCCAAACTCACAGGGTGGGAATCCGGGTAGCCAAACAAAATGTTCTCATACAAACACAACAAGTCCTTGTAAATATCAAACTCTTGCTCTAAAGCTGGAGAACGTGAACGCAAGCTCTCTCTATCTTTGAGCTTTTCCGCCTTGCCAGCTTCTTGAACGGTAAATTCCAGAGTTTTGGTTCGTGGGTTCATCTTGCGACGAACAATCCGACTTCCCACAATTGTATTGTCTATGTTTTTTATGACGAAATCAATTAGTCCAGTATCTCCAATATATAGACGGACAGCATCTCGCAATTCTTGCCTGGACATGCTTTTGTGTCCTTTAGCATCTGCTTTGTGCTCTTTCAAAGTGTTGACTATAATTTTAGCTGCATGCTCCAACCTTTTTGTTGGCCATCTAGAATATAATTCTGCAACAGGAAGTGCGGAAATTGAAGATGTATCGTTTGCAGAATTATCATCAACTGTGCTCTTCTCTTCATAGGATCTCGAGAGATTAGCAGACAGTGCTGGTGCAATATTATCAAGTGTCTTGAGCTGAAGAGGCTTTCGATTGTCTGTCACCATTGGCGATTCAAAACAGACCGCAGGGTATCCTTCCATGGTAGTCTTTTTCTGGATCGGATGTTTGTGCTTGAAAGCAAGAACAAACTTCAGCAGGTCACTGATAGTGACCAATCGAGACTCACTGGCATGTTCATATTTACGTATGATTTGCTGAATTGCTCTGCCATGGCTTGTGTCAATACAGTCTTGGACAATGGTAGTGAGATCTAATGATCCAAGAACTTCAAGTGCTCTGTCGTATTTGTCTTTCGTCACTCCGAAACTTCCAAGATTAAATTTGTAACCCCATTTTGCAAACCAAGAGCGTCCATGTGCAAGTTCATACAGCAACCGAAGCTCCATCGAACGCTTCCTCGACGTGTTGTGGACTGTGATTTTCCTAACAGCAGAAGCCAAAATCAATTAGGAAAAGCAACATTACACTACCATGTAGCATTTAATATTAAAATTCACCTGGGTCGAAGAATCGCACAGATTCGATCCCACAGGTCCATCAACTCTTCATCGCCAATAGAATAAGAGCCCTTCTCAATACCATTAATAGAGAGAAGATGACCGAAACCATTGCAGTGAATCATGCCGTGTAAAAGATGAGTGTCAAGCTCGAGTATCTCTCCGCTCATGGGTTTTGTCCATTCACTTTCTCTGGGAATGATGAAGTGGTATCTCCTCTTGGACACAAAATGGTGACTCCAACCTTCAAAGCCCAACAAGACGCCGATCACAAACCAGTGAATTACAAATTCGGAAACAAGCCAAGAAACAAAACTCAAAATCTTTCCCCGAACAAGTTCGACGAAATCCTCCCCAAACCAGGACCAAGAACGAATTCCAAAACGACATAAAAAAAAAAAAACTCGAAAACCCTATTCAAAGAAGAAGAATCTAGAAAACCCAAAGAAACCCAACCCGCAAACAAAAGACTAAAAAAAAATGCAGAAATCGCCGATCAATGCCCAAGCAGCCACGAAATACAAAGTTTCCGGAAACTGATCAAGAAAACCGACTCACCGACGCATCTGCACTCGTCGCAGAAGGGCCGAGGGGAGCCCTGGACGTCCTCTTCGACTGTGTAGAGGGGGACGACGACGTCGCTGCCGGGGACGCTTGACACGACGGTGCGCCAGTGCCACGTGGGGCGTCCGTCGACGGTGGCGCGGTCTCGGGGCTGGTCCCCGAGGAAGCGGCGGACGCTGTCGCGGAAGGGGCCGGAGAAATCCATGGAGTGGGAGGAGAACGCGGCGTTGGGTGGGGGAGAAGAGGGAGAGGGAGGGGCTGCCGGCCTCCTCTTGCGCTTCTTGCAGGACTCGGCCTCGGACATGAACATGCTTCTTCTTCTTGCCATTCGACGAGTCCCCACTGCGCCACTCTGTGCGTGCGAGTGTTTTCTTTAGACGAAAAAGAACAAATAAAATAAATTAGTTTTGATTTCGGATTCGGGTTTGTGGGATGTGGATTGAAACCCTAAATTGGCGGGAGTTATGGGGGGAGTGGCAATTCGGTAAATTTCCGGGGGAGGAGAGAGAGAGAGAGTGGCTTGAGTCGGCGGTTGTGGTCTGGTTGTCCCCTCCGTTGGGCGACTTTTCCTGAGATTTTTAAGAGGCGGTTACGCACCCCGGGCGCCGCTGGGGGGTGGAGGGGGAAGGAGTGGGGTGGGGAGGGGGGTGGTTGGTTTGGTTGGTGACCTGGGTTGCAACTTGACCACAATGCACCGCCGCAACACGTTTCGGTCTGAAAAAGATTGCACTTGAAATTCAAAAAGATATTCATCTAAATATCACGATGAATTTGAATAATTATAATTTTTCTTCCCTCTCTTTATCTAATAGATTTGAATGATTTGCACGAGTATGGATAAATCGATCCATCCATACGTATTCGATAGTATTTTATTTTATAGAATAATTTTGTGATTTTCGAAAGAGTGAATATATAAAATATGAGCCTTACCCAAAAAAAATATATAAAATATGAGACAAGATTTTCTTTTGAAACATATGGAGAGGTATTGATGATTGAACCGACATGATCCGAAGCGCTCAAGGGTTATAAAATGAATTAGATAGGAATGTGGAGTCAAATTACTACGTTTGCACCATCAGCATGTTTGGTGTACCATGATTGAGATAAGTCCTGTTTCCTTTTCTTTTTTTTTTCTCTTCTCTCTTTCTTTCTTTTCATCATGGAGAGGGTACTGGCGGCGGCGGCGGGGGTGCTGACCTCAGATCGAATGTCCCTTGCCTTCTCGGCGACGCGTATGCGGTCCACAGTCGGGAGCGACCTCGGTTGAACAAGCCTCGGAGGTGGTCATAACCCCCGACGTCGTGTCGAAGAACGTTCTCATGAGCCAGTGGATTTGTCGGGTCGTCAAACTCGTCACAAAAATACATGCAAAAGGAGCCCTGAAAAACAGGGCAAGAGCGGTAATAAGCCAACAGAAACCACAGAGCTCCCGAAAGAGCGCAAAACTGTCGTTCTGAACGCGGAATAGCCATCGTTCTCTCTCTTTGTCTCTCTCTCTCGTTCATCTGGAGAAGGTTTCAATTCGTTTTCCATAGATTGCCTTAGCGCGAATTCGCAATGTCGGTGAGTGTTCGATTTCTTGTGCTCTGTTTTTGTTGCTTCTGGTTTCACCTGATGCGTTTGCCTCTCCAAGCATTCCCATTTGCGAGCCAACGTTCAATCCTTTCGGCCCCTTATCAAATTCGACTTCGTCCTCATCGCACCCTTCCTAAAGGATCTTTTCCGCCATGTAGCTCTTAACACGACTCCGTCCCGACATCACTTGTCATCTTTCACAGATTGTGTGCATAAATGTTCTTGTTTTTCCCCCCTGAATATGCAGGTCTCGGAGGATAATGCGGAGAGGAAAAACGGGTCGGTCCCTGAATCCATCATGACATCAAACTGGACAATCAATGTATCCGAGGTGCGGTTTAGTTTCGTCCGATCTCGTTATCGGACGATTAATGCATTCGAAGTTCATCGTCTGTTTCTCATGTTCTTCTGCATTTTGCAGATAAAGACGATCAAGGTCAGCAACATTTCTCCGAATGTCACGGACCACGACATTAGAGAGTTCTTTTCTTTCTCCGGCAACATCCAATACGTCGAGATGCGAAGGCAAGAATTTAAGCTCACCACCAGGGAAAGAAAGGGTCCTTCTGTGCAAGAATTTTCTTGAGTACACAGCAGACTGATGATGATTTTACTTGGCAGAGAATCGGAATCGTCTCAATTTGCTTATGTCACTTTCAAAGAAGCGCAGGGTGCAGACACAGCAATGCTTCTCTCGGTAAGTAGTCTAAATCCAAAGTAGAATTTCAATTGTTGCCCTATACAGCCACGGACGAACTGCTTTCGAATCGTCCTCCTCTGTTTGGCGCTAGATCAAATCCGGAAGTTGAAACCGTATCAATTAATCTGATGTATTGGTATGAAATCGATTGAATGATGTCTGTTGATTGAGGGTAAGTACTAATTAAATTGATTTCAGGGTGCTACAATTGCTGATCTTTGTGTCAGCATAACACCAGTTGATGATTACCATCTACCCCCAGAAGCGCTTCCCTCCACGCCCGTAAGATCTTGTGCAGTTTCAAATTCTCGGCCGCTAAATGTTTTTAATAAGGAAAACATTTGTGATTTACGCATTTTTTAAGCGATACAAGTCATTGTCATAGGTAGGAATACGTTTTCAATTCCAGAGTTTGCATTTGATGTGTCGATGTAAATTCTTGTCTTTTCGTGTGATATGAATCTTGCATTGAAGGAGAAGAGCCAAACTATTGGCGGCGATGCCATCAAAAAGGCTGAGGACGTGGTGAGCTCGATGCTCGCACGGGGGTTCGTCCTCGGGAAGGACGCGATTGCGAGGGCCAAGGCCCTCGACGAGCAGCACAACTTGACGTCCAGCGCATCCACCACGGTCGCCTCTATCAGCAGCAAGATCGGCTTGGGCGAGAAACTAGGTGCCGGGACAACGATGGTGGTGGGCAAGGTGAAAGAGATGGACGAGAAGTTCCATGTGTCCGAGATGACGAGGTCGGCACTCACGATTGCCGAGCAGATCAAGGTGAGCAGCTCAACTGCAGGATCCGGCATCATGAGCAACCGGTATGTGTCGACCGGGGCCGCGTGGGTGTCGAGCGCACTCGGAACGGTTGCTAAGGTAGCCGAGGACGTCAGCAACATGACTAAGGAAAAAGTTGAGAAGGCTGAGGAGGATAAGATGGTTGTGTTGGGCAGGGGAGAGGTTGGGAAGGGAAATGCTGCTGCCGCTGCTGCTCCACATGTTCATGTTGATGGGTCATCATCAGGAGGAGCTCCCACTGTACCAGTTGATTCTAAGGATGCTAAGCTTGGGGTGTGAGGAATTTGTCTGGTCACTTGGGTTCATGGGATTTCCGTCACGTGTTGTATAGACTGTACTGTCGTTTGACACATGATTTCTGTACTTGGTTTCTCTTGTACTTTTGGGTTGCGTATGGTTTATCTGCTGAGCGATAACGACGACGATCCCGACGGCGAATGGTGGTTGTCGTCCCGTCATCGCTTAACATGCATTGATTATCTTGTGAAGATCATCTACCTCGAAAGTTATCTCGCCCCTCTCTTTGATCTAGTTTCTCAGTTCGCCATCGCGTGATACTGCTTTTGTTTGGCTAAATCGAGAATCATGTACACCTTTGTGAATGAAGTTGTGCATCTCATGCAGGGAATGTTAATTAGGAACTGTAGGATTATCAAAGGCTGGGTGAGTTCTTTAGATGAACTTCGAGATTTGCTGCTGTTTTAAGTGGCCGACGAGGAGACGCAAGAACTAGGAGTAACTCCATTTTCAGCGGAGGATATCAAGTGCGGAGGGCGCGTTTGGTGGCCTGATAAGATGTCGGATAGCCAGATCTGTTCCTTGAGACGACCATCCCTACGGCAGTGGACATGGTGAGATGGCCTTTGACATGGAGGTAGCCATCAGAACTGACAACCGCTATAGGCAACGATCGTGTTCTCATCATTTCTACAATCCCAATCTGGATTACATCCAGTTGCTTTCCTTGCTGAACAAGTTATCGAATATAGTAAATCCCCCGCATCTTTCATCCTATTGTAACGGGATAGTGTTTGGACCACGACCTTATAGTAAGTTGGAGATTTTTGGGTGATGTTCACGTGAATTAAGTCTTAGTTCGAGGATCGTTCACACATGCTTATAACTCATGATTGGTGTGTGGAGAGAGATGGAGAGAGAGAGAGAGAGAGAGCGCGCTCGTGGTGAATGATATGCAAGGTAATTTACAATGTGGGGGGGTTCACCACTATTAATAACACAAGAGTGAGTAGATTCAAATGAACCCTTCAAGTCCTCGATTTCATTTTTTCCCCTCGTCTTGCATTGCATGGGTTCTTGGGTTTTGTCTTGCATGGTTTGTTTGTCCTCTCGTGAATCTTTTCGGCTCGCCCGTGGTTGAGTGATGAGGTGGACAACGCCTAGGATCTTCTAGGAGGGTTTGGGAGGCGAGGGGTTTTAGCGACTCTTGGTTTGCCCACTTAACCCCCTGATCACCCATTCAACCGCCTAGGTAGTTCGTTGCATGAATCACTGCATTGTGCATTGATTCATGTCGAATGAGTGTAGCATCATGCATTGAGTCAGGCTGTAAGATTCGCGCATCGTTCACGGATCCATTCTGTTCATTCGCTGAATTGTGTAGTGATTCACAAATTGATGATCTCGCTGATTCGCTCGCTCGACTGTCTTGGCTAATGCTCAATTAGGTGGGATTGATGGATCCAAACACCTAGCCATGCATTGGTTTGTTGAATGAATCGTGCCATGGCCCGTTGATCATGTCAAGGTCCATCCTCGATCGAGAATTTAGCCAGACCGTGATAATATCCTATCCTATCGCAATCTTAATTTTTATCATGACGATCAAATACGACATAACAATTTAAGTATAAATGGCGATAAGACTCCACATCCTCAATTTTTTTTTGGTCGAAATCCTATCAAGAAAACAAAAAACTATGTGAAGAAGAAAAGGTCGTTGACTACTACTAAGAACCTAACAAAACTTTTCTTTTCAAAATGGAGGAACTTAAAAGAAGGGCTTTCGGAAAGGGCCTAGTTCTAACTCAAGACCAATAGCTATTAGTAATTGAGCAATTGCAAAATCTCTTGAACACCGGATATGCTCATGGTAAGAGCTCTTTCTAGAACAACTTCAATTAGAATTTAGTCTCCGACATGAAGTCAGTCGCTTACCTTATAGATGTGTCAAATAATCGTTTATCCCTTTGTTTTGGAACTTCAAACAAAGGTTTTTCTCTTATAGTGAGGACTTCATTAGTCCTTGAAGTGCTGGGGTCCGAGGGAGTCGCCCTAGTTGTTGTATTTATTCGAGTACGTGACACCTTTAAAAGTTGTAAAATGCGATCAATTACTCTCATATTTGGGTAATTTGAATAATTATATATTTTTTTCCTCTCTCTCTTTTATTTATTCGATTCTGGGTCCAGCAAACCCTTATTTAAACATGACGAAAGCCGCCGCATTATTGCCGCCTTCTGATCAGGGTTAAGCCGTCGAGCGAGCCCCTTGGCGATCTTTCACTTTTGCATGGTGCAATTCCTTTTTTCACTTCAATTGCCAATGTGGCCCAATATGATCGCTACCTGTCTTAATTTTCGCCACCTCATAAGTAATTTGATGGTTAATTGATAATCGATGATGAAGGACTGAATTGCGCAAATTACAAAAGAGAAAGGTAGAAAAGATTAAATCGAAAACAAAGAGGATTAAATGACGCAAACTCTAATGATTAAAGGACCAAACTGTAATTAACCAAATCTAGAGGCAAGACTGGGTTCGGAGGGAGGAGCGTCTTTCGGAACGCTAGGGTTACGCAACGTTCGCCTCTATAAAACCCGTGACTGAACGAGAAAGTTGTCAGCTTCGGATTCAGCTTCGTCTGCTCGGCCCCCGTGAGGTCGGTCCTAAATCCTGATCTCTCCGTTCCTTCCCGAGTTCACCTTGCATTCGTTAGCTCCACAGTTTCATTGCTGGAGACATTACTCGAGTTCGATTGCTTGCTTCGAAATGTTTTCAATTCTCGATGCTGTCTCCCTGCAACCATACCCTTTGATTTCTTCGTTTCTGTTCATGACTTGGGGTTGGATCTTTTTTTGGTTCTCCCCTGCTCTATTGGGGTTGATTGTGTGTCTCTTCCTTTCTTGGTTTCCCCTTCTTTTCGTTTTTTTAATGAGAAACTGCACTTGATTTCGGGGATGGGAGCTTGATTGTCCTCGTAATGGCGTTTATCTGGATATAGGTTTAAGAACAGCCGCTCTATGGTTTGCCTCTGTGATGAGGTTGCGATACTTTCGTTCTTCCGACATGTTTCGTGAGGAAAAAATGTTTTGGAGACCTGAACTGACGAGGCATCGATGGGTGATCCCCTTTTACATCTATTTATGTTTGGTTTGTTTTCTGTAAGTACAGGACGGGAGAAAGCTATGATCTTTGTTTACACAAGCGCTTTGCTTGATTACTACACATCTTGATTTTGGCTTTGACCATGATTTACCTCAATCTGCTTTGTGGGTTTTAAGGGGGCATGATTTGCTCATTTAACTTAGATAAAGCAGTAGTAATGCCTCTGAGGATGATATAAATACTTTCGTTCTTCTGAATGTGTCGTGTGGAAGAATAATTATGGAGACCTGAACTGAAGAGGCGTGAACCATCTGCCTATGTTCTTGACAGGGCTTTACTTGATTGCTTCACTTTTGTTTTCTTTCAAGTATTTTCTCTGTCATTGCAAATTTCTCTTTTTGTGGGGTTCTTTTGCCTAATGGAAAACTTTTTGTGAGAGGTTATCGTTCCAAAATGATAGTGCCAGGTCTCGTGTCTTTGTACTTGGTTTTATGCCTTATTTCTGGATGTGTTCTCGTGACCACATTGTTTATGCTGTTGTCATTTCAAATGATTGTTCCTCGAATTTCAAGATTCAAGTGGGCCTAATTTGCTGAGCTGAGTGTTGTATTCCCTAGGAATTTAGGACAGTAACAATGCCTCTTGGGATGATTGTAACAGTACTTTCGTTCTTCCGAGATGTTTCATGCGGAAATATATTGGAGACCTGAACTGAAGAGGCATGTTGAAATCTTCTTCTTCTTTCTACTCCGTGGTCATTTACAACATGTCTTTTTTGTTTCTTTTTCCAAGTCTGTATTAAGGGCTCCATTTTACCTAGGTGTGGATGTGCTTGATTGCTTGCCTTATTTGCTCTTTTGTCCGAAGTCATGAGTATTTGAGAATATCTTCAGACTTTGCTAATGTAAAGTTTGAACAGCTAATCCCTCAAGCCTCCGCCTTCTGCAAAAATAAAAATAAAAATGAATAACTAGTAACACCAGAGAAAAGCGATACAAGGCTTCCCTGGTTTTACACCTCTGATGATGATTATGCAAGAACTTTCGTTCTTCTGAGATGTTTTGTGCGGAAAATATCTGGAGACCTGAACTGAAGAGGCATGATTTCACGTAGTAATTAATGATTGCTGGCCTTTACTTTATAGTTGCAATGCTACATTTCTTTCACCTTTTTTCCCAATTGCCCTATTTCCATCAAGCCATGAACAGATGCGTTTGTCTATTGTGCAGTCTTTGTGGTTGTATTTCAATGTCTAATTTAGATTGCTGACTATGGAGAAAGTTTGAAGCTCCTACTTACTGTCCTACTTGCTATTCTTGCTTGATGGCGTCGTTTAATACTTTCAAGAAGTACTCATATACGTTGCCTTACACCATTTTTCCCCTTTAGACAAAGCAACACCTGTGGTCTATAAAGGTTAAATATTTTTTGGGGTTAGTTCCTTACCATTGAGAAACTATTGTTTCTAATATTAATCCGTTCACTTGATTCTATTTCTCTGAATTGCAGTCGGGATTTGTGCAGCAGCACAAATTCCACTGAGTGTTCTCTGCTCACCTGTGAATTGTCTGTTTTGGTTATGTAATTAGCTTGTAGGTCAGCTTGGTCACATGCAACTTTCTCCCAAAATCAACCTAGATGAGGTTATATAATTGAGCCACTTATACCCACTGTTATCTTTTTCCCCGGCATCTCTGATAATCCATTTGGTTAGGCTTCAGACTTACATAAATAGCAGTTTGAATTTGAAGCGATTCTTGAATGTCGGAGGTGTACATGAATGATGTGGCGGCCAGTATCAATCGAAACAAAAGTCACACAAGCCAATGTTTCTTGCTGCTCTTTTCGGGTTTAGATTCATTTGCTCTTTGTCCATTCCAAAAGACTACTCGTGCACTTGAAGAAAGCTACTGAAGCGAAGAACCCCATGTAGCTATGAGAGATTGTAATTCTGGCTAATATTTGGTTCGAGATATCCATTTAATAATGCATTGCAGACATTTAATTCAAGATTTGTCTCTTCCTGGGCAACCATCGTTGTCTACTATTATAATGCCGGGTGACGGTCTGGCCTTGTGTCAGTTGTGATGCTCGGGCTTCTTCTCACTCTTCTTTGGCACCTACGGCGGGGATTGGAGGTATTTGGCTCCCTGGGGCTTTAGATCCTCGGGAAATCCTTTTTCTTAATACCCCTAGTTTCCTATCATCCGGAGCTGCCGTAATTTGGGCTCATCATGCTATAATCGCCGAGGAAGGAGAAAGAAACAAGCAGTTTATGCATTAGTAGCTACCATTGCACTGGCTCACTCGCTTTCGAGGAATGGAATATCAAGCATCCTCCACTGTTCCAGATGGTATTTGTGGTTCTACCTTGTACTTAGCGACTGGTTTTCATGTGATTATGATACTTTTGTCTTGACAATGTGGTATTTGTCTGGTCAATACTAAAGGTTGGCGATGTAGTGAATGATCCGAGTCAAGCAATATTAAAATAACTAATCCAATATTTCGTATGTCAGTGCAGTCTCAATATGAGAGGTAGAACAGTCAAACAAGAGACTTCTAGTTTGGCAAAATCAAAATTGGGTGTCCACAAGTATAAATAAGAATTGTTAGATTTATTGGATATTTGAATAAATATAAAAAGGGAACCTATAAACCAGCGAAGGTATTTAAAATAATGAAACCGTGTGCACACATCCCTATTTGCCCTCTAGTTGCCTAATTTAAGTTGGTCATACAGTAAGTTAATGTCAGGTAGGGACTTACCTTTTCAAGGTGACATCGGAACCCCTTCAACCCGAATCGGTAAGGAGGCCTTATATATATGCTTTTATATATATTTATTTTCCTTCTATTACATATACAGTGTGCATGTGTAATCTATGAATTGAATTCTTTATGTTTGATGATAATATGTCAAATATGTTTATTTTTAACAAATATTTTTTATTTTGAAAAATAAAAGAGCAAGGTCGTGTTTGGTCATTAGGATATAATTTGATCAGAAATCTAATGGTTTTGTTATATCCTATTTACTTCTTAGTGAATTATGGATATAAAGTAGTTAAGTAGAGGCAAGGTGTAGCTATTTGTTTTGTTGAAATATCAAAATGCTTTAGAAATTATTCAGTAATAAGTTTTGATAAGTGACTATTGTTGAATAGAGGTTTGTGCCATCTAAATTTGGGTATGACATTGATAAAAAAATATCTAGTACTACTCGTCTTAGTACTAGTTTTGTTGAGTGAGTAAATAAGTACTCAATAATGAAATTATTTAGTCTTTTTTTTACAAGTTAAACAATTGCTGGACAATGAAATTATTTGGCCTTTTTTTACAAGTTAAAGATAGATTCATGTAGGGGGTCTAGAAGAGCTGCCTTAAAAGTCGACTCCTTTCGATTGTTAGAAAGGTTCAAATGATTAAAAAAAATGAGAGACATGATCTTATATCATGTAAACTATTAACTTATTGATTAAAGAACGAGGTCATGGAGAATACTTGGCTTTGCTGTGTAAGACCTAGCCTAGCACTATCGGAGAGGTTGCTACCTTGATGGTCTTCGCCATCGCAAAGGTGCCCTGGCTAGAAGGAGATGTGGTGATTGTTCAAAAACCTTGATTCTTCTCGTGTCTGCTCTTTTGAGAAACTCCATCTGAATATATCACACTCTTTTCTTGAGGTATTTTTATTTGAGCTATATTTTTTTATTCTATCCTAAACATCTACGAAGCGCAAGATAAAATAAATTGTATCATGTCCTAATCTTGGCAATTAAACGTATCCTAAAAGAACTTCGTTAGGGTTGGGGGAAAATCAAATAAAAACTTATTTGATTTTGAGGTCAACCCTTTTATATTCTTGATTCTTGGGTAGAATTGAGAATCGTTTCTAGTTCTTGAAATTGAGCATCGAACTAGTCCCTCTGTGAATGGGCCTAAAATTGGTCGAGTAAGTTGGCCTATTCTTAGTTGAATTAGCTCGATTGTTCAACTCTCAAGTAAAAAGGTAGCTAACTAGTGCATGTAAAAGTTCGTACCTTAATGGAAGAGCTGGTAAATTGAAAAACATGGTTCATCTCAAAATTATTTGATGATATATAATATGGTAAAATAGTAAGTCACTAGTTTGTAATTTCATATAAATGGCAGCAAATTCAAAGCATCAATGTAGGTGTCCAAATATTTTTTTTTTTGGAAAATAAAAGTGGTTAAGTTATAACAAAATTACTATTTGTAGACTACAAAAAAAGTTAGTAATTTCATAAAAGAAACATAATAACTTCCATACGAGTTTTCCTGAGATAGATTTATGGATAAGTCTTTTTTACCAGCGGCGTTTTGGCGTTCACCCGCACCTAATGACAATTACTAGCACAGAAAAGAAAAATCTGTAGTTTTGGACACGAGAAAATAAAGTTATGGTCAGTGAAGATAGTGGATTTTAAAAAGAGCGGGATATATACCTCCACTGCTAATTAGGATAAGGTCTCTTTGATCTCGAGATCAAGACCCTTATGATTATCACCATAAATAACGATGATTCAGTAACTTTCTGCAAAGCACATGTCGTGTCGTTATGGATATTCTCGATTCAATCGAAAGCAAAGTCAGAAGGGGAAATTAGCGCACACAGAGAGAGAGAGAGGGGGGGAAATTGTTTAAAAAAAACCCTATATTTTTTTTTATTTTTACCAATTTAGTTATGAACTTTTTCACCTTTTGACAATTCAATCATATTAGTTGAAAATAGCTGACCGGTCATTTTATATGACATCGCTGGCGCCGACGTTGGCAAATTATAACATTTTTTAAAATAATTTTATAAAGCAGCTTAGATATTTTCTTTGTGCCTTTTTTCTTTTTTCGGATTCAGGGTTTGGAGGCCGCCGGCCTCCTCCCTGGCGGTGCCATATCAATGATTTTCGGTTAATAAGATTGAGTCGGCAAAAGATGAAAATGTTTAAGAATGAATTGACAAGCTTAAAAGGTTTGGGATTGAATTAGTAAAAATGTAAAAGATTTATGGCTTTTTTGATAATTTTTCTAAAGAGAGAGAGAGCGTGCGCGCAAAGATGGTACGATGGATACAAGATTAACAATAAACATGCATGCATGGACTTCGGCGGAAATGCCCTCAAATTCTAAAATTGTCTCCTCATCGCTTTCACAATTCACTTAGGATCCCTTCATATATGCACGGCCACGCCTCCGGTATGTCACGTTTCTCTGTTGTGAGTATACTTTTTAAGCGACGGCAATCGATCGCAGTTCGAATGGAGAAGTAAGCTCGACATTCCCGATCTCGTAATGACAACTTCAACCAAGCAAACATCGCCAATCGTCGTTCTCGACTGTCGGTGTTTGATACCCTGAGCATAGCTGAATTCTGGGCCTAGCCAACGCGAATCATCGAAATAAGAACTATACTTCCCGAGGACAAACGGACGAGGATTCCCAACATCCCAGGGTCAAAGAAAAAGAGAAAGTAACATCTCCTTTTCCCACTAACATTCGTTCCCTGGAAAAGTTGAAAAGCAGAGGGACCATGCCACCCTTCTTTCTTCATCTTCTTCAGTGGTCAATTCAATGTGGCGTGTGGCACCTCGCAGTGGGATCACGCACGGACCCCGTCCCCCAAAAAAAGCAGGGGAGCCAGCGAGCCGCGCTCATCCTCCTGTCATTTCATTCCACTCTTTTGTCGTTTAAACTTTTCTTGGTGCGTGTGGACAACACATGGCATCGGGCGAAACCCCACGAAAAGAAGTCCACAAACGTAGCGGCAATCATGCTCACCAGAAGGTGACGAGACGACCGCCATCATTGTTACCCCCCTGCTTTTTGCTCTTCGGCAGTGGACTCGTGCCTGCCTCGTGTGCCAGAATCCAGATTCCAATTCGCCGAGCTGGGCTTCGTGGGGGAGGACAGGAGGCGTGTGGAGGAGGAGAGGGGAAGAGCGGATTTATCTCTTGATTTTTCAGCGACTTTCTTAAAGCATTTCTCTAATCTGCGATACGTCGCTGTTGAATTCCTCACCCGCCGAAAGTTTCAGCGGGGACTTGCTCCCACCGCGTGACAATCGACAGGAGGAGGACGGCCGGATCTTTTCCATCTCTGAAATCGCGTGTCGGTAATAATAATTTGAGTTTTTCCGAAAAATCTTCGAAGAGTTTCGGCTCTGTGTCGATGCAATCGATAGCTGGTGCATATCGAATTATTTCTCCTATAGTCTATTCCTAAGTACTGCACAAGACTATCACGAAGACATTATCTCCGAAAAGATTAACGAATTTGACACATGCATCGCTGTAGCTGGGCTGTGGTGATAAGTGTACATGGTAATACATACATACAGAGTTCATTTTTTATGGAACTTTTGCTCGGTGCGGGTCAACGGCGTTTAGTAAAATCAAAATTGGTCAAACTAATCGGCACGGGAGAAGAAAAATGCTTGTACCTGTCTTGCTATGTTCTGCAGATTTCAGACCCACTAAGGCAACTTTGTTAAAAAAAAAAACGAAAAAATAAATCAATTTTGGAGCTCTCCCTTATCACTTTGTACTTTCGCATTGATGAAAGTGAAACTTTATGTCACCCCAACTCAACAAAAAAAAAAGAGAAAAAAGTTACTATATATTTCAGTTATTTCAAAAAAAAAAAAGGTGGCCACCCTTTTTACTTAAGGAGGGAAAAGTGAAGAGTTCTCGCCTTCAAAGGGATCGGGAGCGGACACCAGTGAGAAGAGAGCATGGTTTCGTAATCTGTGTGTACATACAACACACATGGTAACTTATGAAAGAGGATGAAATAGGACCAAACAAAAAAAAAAGTAAAAAAAAAAGTTACTTGTTGGCCCAAAAAATGTAAAAATAAAATAAAATTCAAGGGTAACTATGTGGGTCAGAAATTTGGTGCTCCGTGCATGTCACTTTAGTCTTTTTCAATAATTGCTTCCCCTAATTGTTAACTCGGGTGAGCTAATAAACTTTTTCTTTCCTTCTTTTCTTTTGCCCTTTTTATGCCCCTCCGATTCGTGAAATATGAGTTCGCGTGGCGATAACCAACTCATAAATTAAGCTATATACGACACTTTATTTTTAGGGTTCTGCCACCAAAACATTAAAGTATCATAGTTACTTCAAATAAATTTTCATATTATAAAAAAAATTCAAAAAAATCCGATGTAGAAATTAAACATACTAGCGGTTAAATTGCCGACATGAAAAAACGTGTTAAACAACTCGAATGATTGACGGCAACGTGGATTCGACATAGAGATTACACATAAATGGGCCTTCTAAATGACCTCGTTTGAAGATGTTGTACCCGAAGGAAATGAATTGGAAGTTAGGAAATCTGCTAAAATACGTTAGTTCTGCCTTAAGAGCTGCTTTACTTTTTGGAATTTTTTGATGAGATTTCTAATTTTATCCTAAAATTTTGATAAATTCACCACAGGTATACTCAATTTAGAATTTTTGTGATACTAAAATTAATTTATGATAAATACGATGTTGCCCATTAAGGTTTAATCCTTGTTCGGGAGAAACGCACATGGATTTATGGACAAATTGTCTGAACGGTAGGCATAATGAAATATGATGACCAAGATGGAGGCATAAATGAAAGAAACCCACGTGTCTAAAAAGAATGACAGCAATGAATGATTTCCCACTGGCGTGTGGACCTGAGCTGTTGGAGAATCATTGATAATTATTATGGGATCTGATAAAATATACAGTTATTACTATGCTTTGTGCTTTTTTTTGGGTCAGAAAAAAAAAGACGAAATAACACAAATAATGTTTAAATTTTGAGACAATATCCAATATAGTTCATGATCTTTCAATTTGATGAATATCGTTCATGAACTTTAACTCAATGTGCAATATGATTCATAAATCTTTAATTTGACAAATATCATTTCTAAATTTTTGGAGCACGTTCAATATAATCTCTAGATTGATTCAAGTCTAGGGACTAAGTTGAACATGTTCCTATAGTCCATAGATTAAGTTGAATATGTTCATATAGTTTAGAGGCTAAATTGAATATGTTTCAAAAGTTTAGAAAATATATTGATCCAAAAAAAAGTTCATAGACCACGTTACATATTGAATTAAAATTCACGAATCATTTTTTTCAAATTAAAAGTTGGTGGACTAAATTGCATATTCAGTCAAAATTCAGGGACCATTTGTGTCATTATAAAAAAAAATGATCGTCATGTGCAGAAAATTCTTATCTCCATAACTCTAGAGACATTTTTTCAGTTTGGCATTCATCAATCAACAAGTTTAGTCCCCATGACTTTTAAGAAGTTATTTGAATATTTGCAGATTAGGAAACAAATGAGCAAGTGAACAAGGTGACATCGTCATTATCACGTGAGATGTAGAAGATCTCCATTTGGTCCAATAAAAAAATGGAAACTTCGACCGGGTTTGCGCTAGAAGTGTGACCTAATACCCAAGTTAGAATGAAGATCATTGAGGGCAAGATTCGATATCTCTCCATCTTCCTTGAATTCTTTATTTAGACTATGATTTTACCAAGAGAGAATTTCGGGTTCGATACTGAATGTGTTGTCGAGATATATGATCAACTACAACTCTCTACCAATGGAGACTTTTGTTATAAGATAAAATAAAAGAGAATAGTTTTTTATGATCATCATGGCCTTCCTCACAGGTGTAAGAGAGGGGCCCTTTTAGCGCAAACGAGCTCATGCTCTGTTTGCATTGAAAAATCACCAATTTTCAGTTATCATGGGCATGCGACAGACTTAATCGGTGGGAGTATAATTTAGTCATTTATGAATAAAACTATCGACAATATCACATATCGATGACTTGAAAGAATCGACAAAAAATGCAGTCAACAATCTCAAATGCAGCCGTCAACGTAGTGAAATAAAGTAATCGGCAAAAATAGTTGAGTCAAGGAAATTGTCAAGTTAGTGAAGTGAAAGAAACCGTCGATGACCATTTGTAACATCCGTCGGTAACTTCCTGTTTATAACCTTTAAAATAGCCACATGGTACTCTTTGGAGGCTCCCCACACAAATCAATCGAATTTACTAGCCTTATCTTTAATTTTCATATTGCACTTTTTTTTTCCTTAGCAAAAGCTTTCACATTCATGTCGTCGTCAATTAAATACCGACATGCTATCATGGGTGATGCGTCGTCGATTAAATTTTGGCAGAGCCTGTCCACGCTTGATTCTTTGCAACAATTATACTTTCCAATCCTTGTTATCGATTAAATTTCGACACGGTTTCTATTTGTATAGTACCATCAAAATTCAAGTTGTTGATTCTCCCATTTGATTGGGTGTTCTTGTTTGGAGTCGCCACAGTATGTGCTCTCCTTTGATTAAAAATCAACAAACGATTTTCAATGAAAGATACTCCATCGCGGAAAAAGTTTCGGCGACCCATGCACCAAAGCAGAAAACCCTAGTCATGTATCCGCAAGGCGAGAACATTTCCCTTTTCCCTTTTTTTTTTATTTTGCAATCTCACATGCATATTGAGTAATTGCAAGAGCATACATTTTTCTTCCTTTTGGGGGGAGGGGGACCAAAGTGGGGGGGAGATAATGTCTTTTCTCCATTCAGACCAACGAAGCATTCTTTCAAATCCGTGGAAGGGAGTGGCCTCGTGTTAGGCATACGCCTTTAGTGACCTGGCGACCACGACTCTCTGAATCGGATGAATATCCAAACTCTTCTTGAGTTCCTATTTGCTTGTTTGATTGGTGCAAGAAGCGGGCCGAATTTCGGAAAAGAGAAAAACGACAAACGACTCCAAAGTGAACACATCTTTTTCCAGAATCATTCCCCCTCCACGCCCGTGAAACATGTGGACCACCCGTCCATCGATTGCCCCTCGCCTCGCCTTTGCTTTTCCCAGGAATCGGTAAGGGACGAGAGAAAGTGAAACCCTAGAACATTTTACAGATCATGCATGAGCTTTTAATCTATTAAATGGCAGGTCAATAACCTGCAGTGGGTTTGTTTTATATTAGTGACTGAGCTGTTGCGATGAGACCTAGCCTATTGCTACAACCGATGGGTCTCTCAGCCGTGAGCGAACATCTTTATGTGATATTAAATCTAAATTTTCGTAGATAATGGGAGATTTTTGTGATGATTTCTCTCTACAAACAGTCAAGCTAGTTGTTCATCCTTATCAAGGTCAAGCCCCGATGAAAAGAAAAGAATATTATTCACCGTTGAATATGAACAGTTTATTTTTAAGATTCACTTATAATAGGTTATGGCATGACGTGGTTAGATTTGTTAAAATGACCCATAAACGCATTTCTTAATCCGTGTATGATGGGCTAGTAATTATATATGTTATTTATATTTGATAAATAAATCATAAATGTATTTAAACATAAGAGAGTAAGCCAAAGGTTGGCGATTTCCGATCCAATCCAATTCTACTCAAGAACTAAGAACTAGACTGATGGTCTCGGTTCCCTATTCTCGAAATCGGGAACCGGTAAATTTGCAATATTCAAGACTTGGACTGTTTTATGCAAGGAACGTTGAAAGACGAGACGTAAGTTCCTGTCCTAACAATACAAATGAGAAAAGATAGAATGACAAAGTTAAAATCGTCCGGTCCGGTCCTATACCCCTAGACGTAATTATTGTACGTTCAAAATTTCTTTTTTTTTTAAAAAAAAGTGTCGTATTTGAAGTATTTATTTGTAACTATCTAATATCCTAACATAATCGAGGCCCCAAGAGCTGCAAAAAAAAAATGCGTACGGCTTGGAGCGAAGCTCGGCAGATTCTCTGTTGAAGCCCCCAGCATGTTCTTGCTTTCTCTAGTTCCAAGGTTGCTAAGCCCTGATGCTTTGAAGGCTGTTGTCATTCGTCGGCCATGCCTTTGCTCACTCTTGATGCTTCTTGTGCTCAAGACGGCGATGCCTCTCCGACTCACTTTTATCGGTGCTTCATTCTTCAAGGGTCAGTTGTTTGGCATGTTCTTCTTTAATTTGAAGCATTTGGTGTCGATTTTGTGGACTCGAAGATATGAATAGCCCAGAGTTTTGTCTCTCGTGGTGACTTCATTGTCAAGATGGAGTTTTTGAATGCCGTGCTTTGGAATGATCGGCGATCACTACTTGTTTGTGGGAGTCGAAAAAAAAAAAGTTGATGATTTTTAGCTTGAATTTTCATTACAAGTCGTAAAAGTAAAAGAAATTTAAAAAAATTAAAATCGATTGGTCTGGTCCGAGTAATACAGTCCGGTCCTACACTCTAAAATCGAGAATTGGACCATTGCCCTTTGGAATTAGGAACAAGACCATTGGTCCAGTGGTGGTTCCTAATTCGAGCTATCCAATTTACTCACCCCTATAATATATGTGTCATAAATGAATCGTAAATGGATAATGAATATGTTTATAACTTACTCAGATCCAACTCTCCTTTATGATTCTCTTTTCATTCTCTCTCGCCTTGCTACCCGCCTCGCACTCTCAGTTTAGTTTGTTTATGAGTTTTCCTAGATTTAATTAAATATGAAAATATTTTAAGAACATAAGTCCGGTCATATAAAGTCAGGTCGGTTATGAGTCATTATATTTATATTGCACGAAAATAGGATGAAACATGATAAATTGATCTATTCATGTGCGACCATTTTCGATCTGATCCATCCGTTTCATAGGCATGGACGCGGTATGTTAGTTTCGTGAGATGAATATAGCTCTCTTAATGGAAGTGGTGTTCCAAAAAAGAACTGCAAACCACCTTTTCATATTAATTGGCATCCGGACACACGCCCTAATTAACAAACTCCACACTCCCCCTGCCTCTATATAATGCCCCTCGCTTACCCTTCTTCACTTCATCTCTCGAGCTACTCGATTGCTCCTTTTCTCGACAATCTTCTTTGTGCAAAGAGGAGCTGCTGTGAAACATCATGGCCGCGAATGGGCATTCCGACCTGGAGAAGCAGAGGCTGCTCCTGCACGACCACGAGGAGAAGCACTTCACGTCGAGCGAGGTCGTCCGCGACATCATCATCGGCGTCTCCGACGGCCTCACTGTCCCTTTCGCCCTCGCTGCCGGCCTCTCCGGGGCCGATGTCTCGTCCTCCATCATTCTGATCGCCGGCGTCGCCGAGGTCGCGGCCGGTGCGATTTCCATGGGACTCGGAGGGTAACTATTCGAGCACTTTTAACGGCGTTTCCTTTACCGTGCTGAATATCGTGTATAACTAAACGTTGCTTGTTATATATAACGCTGGGGTCCCATGCGAGTGCAGGTATTTGGCAGCTAAAAGCGAGGCTGACCACTACTATAGAGAACTAAAGAGAGAACAAGAAGAGGTCATTAGTGTGCCGGATATAGGTCTCTTTACCCTCATTTCCCAGTTATATTAATTAATTATCATATAATGACATTATTTTTGGGAACATATCTTATGATAAGCAATAAATGCAACACATAACATTACACTAACCTGGACGTGAAATCCAAGGGAAATTATTCATTTATCGATACGATTTCTCTTGCTATTCTTGGTGCTATAATTTAGTGTCATGAGATAATGTCGATTTTAAGAGCAGGGTAACTAAAGTTTCCAGGATTTTATGTTGTAGAGGCCGCCGAGATCGCGGAAATATTGGCGCAATACGGGGTCGAGCCCCACGAGTATGATCCCGTCGTGAATGCCCTGAGGAGGAACCCCAAGGCATGGGTCGATTTCATGATGAAGTAAGCCCCGCATCAATCAATCTCTCCTCTCTCTCGAGTTGCATCGCATTGACACCTGAAACTTACGGGGGCAATGGCCAAAAAACTTTCCCTCAGGTTTGAACTAGGACTAGAGAAGCCAGACCCCATGAGAGCCCTGCAGAGCGCGGCCACCATCGCCTTGTCCTACGTGCTTGGCGGGATGGTCCCGCTGATGCCGTACGTGGCGATCCCGATCGCCGACAAGGCCGTGCTCGCCTCCGTTGGGATCACGCTCGCCGCGCTGCTCGTCTTCGGCTTCGTCAAGGGCCACTTCACCGGCGACCGGCCGTTCCGGAGTGCCCTCCAGACCGCCCTCATCGGCGCGATCGCATCTGCGGCTGCCTATTCCATCGCCAAGCTCTTCAGGACTTGATCTTATGTCAAAAACTACTGGCCCTTGCTTTTTTTTTTTTTTTAATTTAACCTTTGCTTTTATCGAATCACCACGTGACTTGGTTGCTCTTCACTCTTTGTTTCAACTTTGTTTTCGGTCAGTTTGATGATATCCAAGCATGTTGTTGCTCAATCGAGGAGCTTAATCGCATCGTCGAAATTGGTCCTCGGCTTTTGTTTATGTTGATAATAAAATAAGGTGGGATGTGCATAGACGATAATGGAGCCTGGAGGTGTTATCTAGAATTATGTTTATTGTTAACTTTACACCCATCAAGCCTACCCAGAAACTCAGAGAAAGAAGCTTTTGACCCGCAAAAAGAGATAAAAAAAGGCACCGTGACATCCCAATCCCGTTCACCTTCTCCCCGTATACGTAGTCCTGCGGCCATAACGAAGGGTTTTTTTAGCCCAATAACTCATTCTTCATGCATAATAATCGTTATAAAGTCATGCAAGAGTTGAGGAGAATTATAGAAAAAAAGTCATATATCTATAGCAATTATATTAATACGGTCATAATTTTTTTAGTCAATTTAATACTAAATCTTTTACATTTGTGCCAATTCAATCTATTTGTTCGGCCAACGTTGATGTAGACTTTCATAAATCATATTTTAATGATATTTAAAGTTTTTTTTTGTGAATTTCTCTTTCCTTCTTTTCTTTTCTTTAATTTTTTTCCTCAAACCCTTGGGGCCGAGATGCCACCATAGGCATTGGACGAGGGCATCGCGGCCCTCGCCGGGGCCCCGACACCCTAGCAAGCCTAGACGAGGGCGTCCCGGCCCTAAGGGTTGGTGGAAAAAGAAAACTAAAGAAAAAATCACAAAAATTAAAAAAATATTTTAAAAACAGTGACGTTAACTCCGGCCGATCAAATGGGCTAAATTAACAAAAAAAAATCAAGATTCAATTGATATAATTATAATATATTTAGGATTGTTCGGGTAATTTTCTCACAAAGAGTTGCTTTTGGGGTGTTGGTCTTTTTGCAAACTAACCACACTTGAGGTTTACTGGGATGGGAGTTGATCTCGGCGAAGTTCCTACTTTGAAAAAGGTTGAAAAGGGTGTCAATGGTCTTGAGTGGTGTCAAGTGTTGGTGGGGAAAAGTAATTACTTCGAACCTCAAGTTGAAAGTTTCTTGTAGTATTAACCCCTACCTTTCCGATGTCAAGGACAAATGATAGATTTTAGGATATGAGAAGCTTCTTAAAAGCCTCGAGGGGAGATAAGTGAAGGAACTCCTCGGTGGAGAGATCTGTAAGTTCTTTTTGTCTTTCTTCTCTCTAGGGAAGAAAAATATTTGGAGAGAACTTGGGGGTCTCTAGCAAAGAAAGGTAGATCCCTAGTCAATTTCAGCTGGTGATTGCTGGGTAGGTGGATTGCTGAATAGGCAAATATAGTAGTCATAGAGGGGAAGTTTCGGCTTCCTGCTAGATGGACCATGCTCGTGGTCCAATTAAAATCGCTTATATTGCGCTCCGCGAAGTGTCTAATAATTGACTTGTCCGAGTTACCCTGATTATCAGATACTGTGCGAAGTTTACTAGGTTGGTATTTGATGTCGGTGAAGTTCCTACTTTGAAAAAGGTTGAAAAGGGGGCCAATGGTATTGAGTGGTGTCAAGCGTTAGTGGGAAAAGTAATTACTTCGAACCTCAACGTGAAAGATTCTTGTAGTATTAATCCCTCCCTTTTGATATCTTACAAATGATAGATTTTCGCTCATCGAACTTGCCAATTCGAAACGAAGAGAGAATAAATTCCTGCAAATAATTATGTTGCATAATTTAAAGTTTTGGATATTGCATATGTTTTCTTGGTGCAACTAATGGTAGCGTGTGCTCAACACAGGACGATCTCGACACTCATTCATAATGGTTAGTTTTGAAGGCAGATGCATTGCATTTTATACCTCTGTTGGCACCAAAAACTGAACAGGTCGTCGATACGGGATTAATACAAGAATTATTGAACTCGTGACTAATCATCGACGATTAAGATTAACATCGATGCTGGTGCATATCGATAGTTGTCATCATTCCGTTGCTGTTGTACACCGGCGAATGGTTAATCATAATCGACAAGGATACCATTTGACGGGGATCGATAAGCCATCAAAGTGTTTGGAGGAAGATAAACACAAGCGAGTACGAAGCTTCTGGAGAATAGATTGGTTGTGATCGTGGGACATCTGACATGCATTTTAAAGGAACAACCGCATGGCATCAGGAGAACGAGCACAATTGCTGAAAACAGCTCCGAAGCAATTTTCGCCTAACCACTATGAATACCATCTTTCATCTAATGAAGAGCCCCTGCACAAATCAATTAAATTTGCTATCTTTTAATATTTTTACTTTCTTACACTATATTTTTATCTTTCAGACTCACGCATCGATTAAAACCAGCGTGTTTCTTAACTATAATTTTCATATCCGCATCGTTTCGGCATATCTTTATCTCGATTGTCGCGTCAATAATGAAATTCTGGCATAATATCTTAGTGGTTTCAATATTTGTTGTAATTTAGAATTTCAGCATAGTTTGTTTAGACTTGTCTTGTTTTTCTCGAGTCTTATCGTTCATTAAATTCCGACTCAATATGTACACATACAGTCTTGTTGAAATTCAAATTGTTGATTTCCATAGCGCTTGTGATATTTCCTATCCAGATTCGCCAAAAAACCTATTTGTCTTTAATTAAAAAAAATTCAATTAAAAAAAATTATTGGGAGAGAAATTCCGGGGAAACAAGTTGGAATTGAATATAATGTTTTGGGTGCGTGTATCAAGATTTAACATTTACTGTGGTCTAAGTTTTTCATGTACCTATGTATGACTTGATGAGAAGGATTGTACCATTTGATGGGTAAAAGGTAAATCATGCCATTATCACAGTCCGTTGAATTCTCATACAAAATTGACCGTGATGCATCCCCCAAATAGATCGAAGGATCAACCTGTGAATCATCCCTTGGATGGATCGAGGGATCGATTCGCGGATCACGTGAGATGGTGTCAAGAAATAGCCAAGCGATCGGATAATGGAATCATGAACGATACGATGAATGGCCAAATGGCCGAGGTGAGAATAACACGACGTGAACGGGCGGCGCGTGATGCCCGTTCGACCCCTGCTCAGTGCATGGACGGCTCGCGCATGACGCACGAGCCATGCAGCTCAAGCCCGCGTCCATTGCACGCCTCAAGCGAGCCCACCCTGAGCGAGCAACCAGCCTGGCGGGTGATGTGGCTGCCTCTGCCCCTGCGGAGCTGAGGGACGTGGACAGCCCCTGTCCTAGTAGGCGTCTGGGAGCTTCCCCAGTCAGCAAATCAGACCCATCCTCCGATTGATAGAGTGATGCGGCTGGGACGTAAATGGTAATTTATGGGGAAGAAGACAAAACTTCTTGTATAAAGGTTGGGCGTGAGACTCATGTAAAGGATGCTGTACATTTTATAAACCCAGAAAAGAGACTTGTTCTCACTCTCTCCCTGTCTCAAGAAATCTGTGCGTGTGTGGGAGTAAGCTGGGACTCCTGGGAGTGAGTTGAGGCTGACTTGGGAGACTTCTCCTAAATGCCGCACGAGTTGGGAACGCAAGATAAACCGACCCGTGACACCATGTGCTCTTGGACTCTCGGGTCATCCGGGAATTTGATCTATTTTCCTCTTAGCCCCACTAAATCTAAGAATTGGTCAAATGTCCCAGTTTGGGCAACATGAGTGAAAGAACAATGGAAACTTGTTTGCATTCTGATCCCTGTAGAGTTCAATATTTATGAGAATGCCATCGCCGCTCTTCAAGTGCCCATAGCACCCGCACGAACACTGGAGACCCCTGGCCATTCGCTTCATCCGCTCATTCATATACAAAAGGACAAAGACAATCACCCACTTCGAGCCAATCGGCGCCGTCGCTCGCTCGGTTGTGTTATCAGCTTCGTCTCTGCGACGGCTGACCCAGAAGAAGAAATCGCGGTGATCCATGGCTGACAGCGAAAACAACAGGGGGAATTCAGGGGCAGAGGAGCAGCAGAGGCTGCTCTTGAGCCATCACAAGGAGGCCCACTTCACGGCCGGCGAGGTCGTCCGCGACATCATCATCGGCGTATCCGATGGCCTCACCGTCCCCTTCGCCCTCGCCGCCGGCCTCTCCGGCGCCAACGCCTCCTCGTCCATCGTCCTCACCGCCGGCATTGCGGAAGTCGCCGCCGGCGCCATCTCCATGGGTCTCGGCGGGTACTTCCTCCATTTTTTTTTGGCTTTTCCGCTCTTCAGTCTTTGCACCTGCTTTTTCTCCAAGATTGTTGAAGTTCTCTCCTTTTTCCGCCGTCCCTTCTGGTTTGTTTAATCTGATCCTATACTCACCTTTTCGCATCTCCCTTCAACTGCTGGTACAAAAGTAAATTGAACGGACGGTTTTAATCTGACGCGCCTAAGCTGGATCAGGGCAAGAATTCGAATTTCCTATGGATTTTGGTTTCTTCATGAGCGTTGGTCTTAAATTCAGCAAAGAAGCGAGGGATATCTTCCTTTTTTAGACAAATTAACAGATATCGATGAAGATATGACTATGAGGCCAGAGCTCGCTGCAAGCACGTGAAACTAGCCTTCTTTTTCAGGTGTAAAGAGTGTGTGGAAGTTATCCTTTTGATTAACAACGATGAGGGAAAGTGCAGGTATCTGGCGGCTAAGAGCGAGGCGGACAATTACGCGAGGGAGCTGAAGAGAGAACAAGAAGAGATCATCAGAGTTCCAGATACAGGTTTACCCACTTTTATATGGGATGAGTAAAATCCAAGTTCTGTAGTACAATAATGTTTTACCCTGTTCGAGAGTTGTGTTGGGTCTATGTGGTCTCGATATCATATTCGAGACATTAGATTTTCATCTGATTCAGAGAGTGTTCCTCAATTGCAGAGGCTGCGGAGGTAGCTGAGATACTTGCACAGTATGGCATAGAGCCCCATGAATATGGTCCAGTCGTCAATGCTCTCAGGAAGAAGCCCCAGGCATGGCTCGATTTCATGATGAAGTAAGTTGAATTCTTACATACCTCATAGGGCATGGTTAATCAGCCCCTCATGGCTGAAAAGTCAAGAAAAACATCGGAACGTGATCAGGGAATTATGTGACATCGGAACGTGATCAGGGAATTATGTGAATATGTAACATCAACATCCCAGGTGAACTACTTAATTCGATGAATTTTGCGTCTGAAATGTGACAATAGTATGAAGATATTATATTATAGGATTTAACCCAATTATGTGGGTGACCCTGTTATCAGTAGAAGATGGAAAACTTTTGGGGAGAGTGTGCTGACATATTAGTAACTGGAATAGCGTGCTGTGTCCTCGATCTCCTACTCAAAGATCACATCAAAGAACAGAGAGAAGATGACAGGAGTCATGCTTCTCCTTTCGCTGAAATCTTTGACACTCTTGCACGATGTAAAGCCGAATTTCAATTTTATAATGGCAAATCTTTGAGGTACAGTTTAATGTGGATGATAGATTGATCTGTGAGTTCCATCTCGAATTTGCATGTTTATGCTGTGAGATCACACATATGGAGGATTAATTAAACGTTTCTCGAAGGAATGGATGCGCGATGTGTGTAAAAAGCAGATTGTTGATCTTTTGCCGAGTGCAAGATTCCACATATAGTCTGTGAAATGAATGTGTCATGAACGCAGTGGTTCATTGGCAATTGAATGATCAATACTAATCTTGATTGATGCCTGAACCAAAAATGTAACAACTGAAAATGCAACTGATTGCGGCGATTTCAGGTTTGAGCTCGGACTCGAGAAGCCAGATCCTAAGAGAGCGCTTCACAGCGCGTTCACGATTGCCATTGCCTATGTCTTGGGTGGGCTCGTTCCCCTCATTCCGTACATGTTTATTCCAGTAGCAGGAAAAGCTGTGGTGGCATCGGTTATCTTGACTCTGATGGCCTTGCTGATCTTCGGGTATGCCAAGGGCTACTTCACTGGCAATAAACCTTTCAAAAGTGCGCTGCAAACGGCTTTGATTGGTGCCATTGCTTCGGCGGCTGCTTTTGGCATGGCGAAAGCCATTCAATCATAGGTCGGTGTTGCTGCATTAAAACTAGCGGTTGCTGGAGAGGTTTGTCTTCTTAGTGCTGTGTAACTTAGGAGGAGGACTGTTGAATGTTTCCCTTTGAAGTGCTTGAGCGCGTATTCTTGCGGTTTCTTCGCATCGATTCTGATGAGCTCTGGGTGGTTTGCTCAGTGATCTCAATAGAGATGTCTCTGCAATTTAAAGGTTCAATCTAGTGGTAAGAGGCTTGAACATACGAGAGCGACCTCGAGTTCGAGTCTTTTTCGCTTCCTTGCCGAGCCGCTTGTGGCTATGGCAACACTACAGGCCATACTGCTAATACATCAGAGCCGATTCCTAACGCTAAGTCGTGAGTAGAGAGATTGGTTACAGGACCCGTGGTTCAATCCAGTGAACAGCTAGCGCTGCATAATCCGGAGAAAGAACTCGTCCTGCAGGGACCAAGATCCAACCTTCCCAGACTATGAAGAAGATGGAACTGCAACTCTGTGCGGACTGTGTACATCCTTACATTACTTCCAACTCTGCGTGTATTGTGTATTTTGTTGTTCTTACAGTCTTAAGATTTTGAATTTTAAGTGATCATATTGCCATTGCACATCTATCTCCCTACTAATTTTAGAACAGCACAAAAAAAAAAAATCGATGATAGTTTATCATTGCCCTTTTTTTGGTTGACAATCTTATTATTATAAAAATAAAATTTAATATCACGAAAAATCTCATATTAATAACGAATTTATTCAAAAATAATTTTTTGACCACAAAAAACTTCAAATTGATAAATCTGTGATAAATTTACCCAAAATTATTTTTTCGATTGCCAAATCCCACACATTTATGTCTGTGATAAATTTATCTAAAACTAATTATTTTGACCATAAAAAAACCTCAAACTGGAACACATATGACAAATTTACCCTTTGTTAGTTTTTGTAAAATTGGATTAATATCATAAAAAATCATAAATTGATACAATAGAGGTAAAAGCCTCAAACGTGTACATTGGCAATCTCCACCTATCATCCAACTTAGTAATTTGATCATAAAATTTAACGAAAACTAATGAAAAATAAAATTGTCAAAAGTGTACCAATTTAGGGTTTTTAGTGGTCAAAAAATAGTTTGAAATAAATTTGTCATTGGTATATCAGTTTGGGATTCTTCATGATATTAACCCTAAAAATAATTGGTCTTAAATCGATTACTATTTGGACACTTGTCCACTTCTTGGGTTAGGTTTGTTCCTCCTAAGAGACCGATTGAAATTTATGATGTTTTATTGGATAAGGTCCAATTTTTTTCCCCATAAAATGTCATAATCATGTTGTTTTAACATTTTAATATTGCTTAATGTTATGACATCAATTGCTTAGGTAAGCTGCTTGGCTTACTAATGCTCACATGATCATTATCAGGTATCGTTCATTTTGGGGAGTCCCACGGAATGACGAATTTCGTAGCGAGTGGAACCTAACAATAAAATATGTGGCGGAAAAAGAGACATGGATTGTACTATTAATTTTAGTAGAAATAATCAAATTACATAATTCATCATGACAAATCAATATTTATGAAACTTGCCGGAAACCTCGGACTTTTGACTAATATTTAATGAGAATGGGGTTTTCTAGCGCTATGTTTTCTTTTTGTAAAATCTTGTACGCGAAATAAATTCTTCAAATTACTCAAGGACGCAATTTAGTTTTGGGTTAATACCACGAAAAACCCCAAACTGGTACACCAGTGACAAATTTACCCCAAACTATTTTTTTGATCACGAAAAACCCCAAACTGGTACACTTGTGACAAATTTACCCCAAACTATTTTTTTGACCATGAAAAACCCTAAACTGGTACACTAGTGACAAATTTACCCTAAACTATTTTTTTGACCATAAAAAACCCCAAACTGGTACATTTGTGACAAATTTACCCTAAAATAATTTTTTTTACCATGAAAAACCCCAAACTATTATACTTATGACAAATTTACCCTTTTTTAAATTGGTTTGATACCATGAAAAATCTTAAATTGATAAACATATGATAAACAGAGCGTAAAAATCATAAATCGGTATACCCATGAAGTGCCACATGCCATCCAACTAAGCAATTTAACGTTAAATTTAACAAAAATTAACGGAGGGTAAATTTGTCGCAAATATATCAATTTGGGGTAAATTTGTCACAAATGTACCAGTTTGGGGTTTTTTGAGGTCAAAAAAATAATTTGGGGTAAATTTGTCACATGTGTACCAGTTTGGGGTTTTTCATGGTAAAAAAAATAGTTTGGGGTAAATTTGTCACGAGCGTATCAGTTTGGGGTTTTTCGTGGTATTAACCCTTTAGTTTTCTATATGTAGTTGCTAATGTCCATATTGCTTCCTTAGCTGCACATGAATGTTTACGTTCCTGCACGATGTGCTCTTGGTGGTCGCCTCATCCACTCTTACTCGAACTCACCGTCTTGCAAGAACATTTCCACGGCTAAAAGCTGGGAAAATTACTTAAAAAATTGTGCTAATGCAGTTTTAAATATTTTTTTAATTTAATTTTAAATTTTTTACATTTATATCGATTTAGTCCATTTGGCTAGCTAGACAATTTTAATAATATTTTTTTGAATAATTTACTATTTTTTTTATTTTTATTCTCCTTCTTCCTCCAACGAGGGCCGGCTTGACCTTTGCCTAGTGATAGTGAGGCTTGACCTCATCGGTCCTTGCCTCCCGTCAGTCATTGATCTAGCGACCGGTTGGACAAAGAAAGAGAAGAAAAAAAATAACAAAAATATCAAAGTATGATTTGAAATTGTCATGTTAACGCTAGCTAGCATCGATAACAGTACTAGCTGGATGGACTGAATTGACGCAATTACAAAATGTGTTTTTTTTTGTAAGGACAATTGCAAAATGTTTATAGCTCAATTAACCAAAAAAAACAAAAGAACTGATTGACACAATTACAATAGATTTAAGATTTTTTAAATAATTTTTCTGTTAATATTCAGAGTCAAGTTAGATCACACCTTTGATGTCTAGAGGCAGAGCAAGAGGACACATTTCAATTATCTCTGGTTGCTGACGGCATGGATCACAAACTAGTTCAAGTACAATTTTTCTCCTGGATAATTTATCGTTGATATAAAAGGCATTTTGATAAGAGAATTTATTATGTAACAATCCTCGAAAGAAAAAAAAAAGTAACATTGATTGAAAATTTGTGACTCATAATATATTATTATTTTCATAATCATTCAAAAACTGTTAGGTTAGCAAAAAAAAAAATTTTTTTTTGACAAGCATCCTAGATAAAAGGTTTGATTTTGAGTGTCGTGGATGTCGACATTACAGAGATTTCTTGCACTGCTGATCGTAAAAGCTACGTGCAATCCAAGCTCTGCCCCGTGGGAGATTTGTGTACTTCTTTCCGACTGCTTTGACTAGCTCCCCGATGTTCCCGAAGCTCCGAATCCAGCACTGTAGAGGGTAGCCTAAGTTTCTTACAGAATGGGCCGCCAAAGCCCATAGACCCAAGTCCTTACCTTGTGATTGGGTTCTTTCACCTCCTCAAATTCTTTTGGACTTGTCATACTTCGAGGCCCATTTACCGGGCCCATTCATTGCTCTCGTTGAATGAAAGTTCGTCATTTTCGACGAAAGAAAAAAATTGTACTTTTAGAAGGCCACAGAGTAATAACGACCATATACTCCAAATTAATGGAGACCAACCATGGGATGCCAAAGAGTAAAGTCTATAATACTACAAAAACCAAAGCCAATTCAGAAAATAAGGAAAATCAACAGAGCATCGGTTAAGTTAAGCCTATTGAGGATGAGCAAACAAAAAAAAAAAATCACTCGAATTGGATCGAATCGGCGAATTTAATCTGATGCCTAGACTATTGTTTTAATTTTTGGTTCTAAGGAAGGAACCATTGATCGGACCACCGGAATCAGGGCTTTTTTTTTTTTTTTTTTTGGTGTTCGTAAAAATCTTGGGAACCTAAACCTAATCCCTGTTTGGATCTTTTCTCTTCACTCTCCAGTCTTCCTGACGCTCGCTTCCGCCTCTCGTCACACCTGTCGCTTCTCGCCTTCGAAGTGGAGTCGACGCACTTTATCGAAGAGCTCCCGAAGCCATTGCCGAGGTCTCTCGCCCTCTCCTCTTTCTTCAGCTTTATTTCGCTGGCAAGGAAGCAAGCTCCAATGCGTATTGGAGACGGCTTCATTCTTCGCGTGCTGTAATCGTCACATGATGATTACCAGACGCCATTATGGCTTCGAGCTCCGATTCATGTTCTGTTCTCGCTTTCTTTGAAGAAGGGGTTCAGACGATAACTGCTTTCTCGTTCTCTCTGGACAGAATAATTTCAAATAAGTCGCTTCTGGGTCAACCTTTCACCCGGTGCGAGAACACACAGGGCCTTGCCATGGAGGTGGATGCCGATGCCGGTGGCGGTGGCGGCTCTCTCGTCCTGCTGAAGCAAGGTGCAGAGGCTGTGAGTGAAAAAGCTTTGATCTTGTTCTATCGTTTTGCTGATTTTCCAGATTATCTTCTGTCTGATTGTTGAGAACTTCGCTTGTTTAAGAAATGTTGATAAGCCACGTCTGATTAGCTTTCGAATTCCGCCGCGAATACCCATCGTCGTAACGTATTTGGCGTAAAAATCTGATTTTTCAGAGAGTTTTCGAGTCCAATTTTGTGGGAAGGAGGTGCATCATCAAAGAGCGCTTCTCAAAGAAGTACCGGCATCCGTCCTTGGACTCAAAACTCACTTTGAAGCGCTTGAATGCGGTTAGTTTGATGGACATTTTATAAAGTAAGTGTTGCTGTGAATGGTGTACTGGTCTGCTTTACTCGTCCATTTGCTATGGAGCAGGAGGCTAGGTGCATGACGAAAGCTAGACGCTTGGGGGTCTCCACTCCTGTTCTGTATGGTGTGGACCCAGTACTGCATACTCTGACGTTTGAATACGTGAATGGCCCATCGGTCAAGGATGTATTTCTTGAGCTTGGGTCGCATGGTGTTGTGGAAGAGCGTTTGGATGATATCGCTACGCAGATTGGCGATGCGATTGGAAAGCTTCACGATGGAGGTCTGGTTCATGGAGACCTGACCACATCGAACATGTTGATCCAGAGTAGCACTAATCAGCTGGTAAAGTCTTTACCTTCATACCATAATGGATAGGAGAGTTATGAAAAAGTAGACTATGATTAAACATGTAGAGAATGAACAAAATGCCATGATCTCGATATCTCATGCTCGATCACCTATTTTAGGCAAACACATAGTGAATGAACAAAATGCCATGATCTTGATATCTCATGCTCAATCACCTATTTTAGGCTAGTTTTGATAAGCGATTTCTTGAGGAAGTAACCCTTGCATCTTTCTTCAACATATGCAGTTTTTGCTTTTTATAGTCGTCTCCAGTTTCGTGTGGCATTTGAGGTCCTTTTTAATTTTATTTTCTTTCGTTGGTGCTGGCAAAGAGTTCTATCGACATTTTATTAGGAAGTTGTTCTCATCAATCTGCACTTTATCTATCGCATCATTTCAGGTCCTTATTGATTTTGGTCTGAGCTTTACATCAACGCTTCCAGAAGATAAAGCCGTTGATCTGTATGTACTTGAGAGAGCGCTGCTTTCTATGCACTCGTCTTGTGGAAATGTGGTAGGCTGGGTGTTCTTATTTTTTTTTAATTTTTAATTTTATGGTGGTGATAATCCTGTCTCTGGCTGAGCACGAGAAAGCTGTTCTTTGTGTATCTGCTTTATCATTAGAAATGGAAACTAACACTAACTGATTTTTTTTCAACTTGAAAAATGTCTCTGTATTCCACCACTTGGCTTTAAGTGCTTTCGAAATTTTGAATGCATCAGGATCTTGCATGAAATGAAGTTCTTGAAAAATTATTTTATGTTGAAATGACTTCATAAGCCCATTTCTCTCCTTTCTTCAAACTTGAAAGTGCTTTCAATTTTACAGGCTGTCTTGGGAATATGTTCTTAGACACAAATGCATTTGAAAGTGGAATCTGATCTATGGATAATGTTGATTGTCATTTAGATGGATCGGATACTTGCTGCATATCGGAAGTCCTCGAAACAGTGGTCGTCTACATTAAACAAACTAGCTCAAGGTGAAGCCTGTTATTCCCTTTGCTTTTCACTTTATGAGGAAGACTGAATGATTTAGTTTGTTTCACATTTTCTTTTCTTCTCACTGTCTAACAACTTATGCAGTGCGGCAAAGAGGTCGAAAGCGTACGATGGTTGGATAATCGAAGTGCACCGCAATTCCTGTGGTGAAGACAGTGATAATTAAGCGACTGATAGGTGGAGGGGCTACATTACGCTTCGGTTATGGTAATTGTAGTGTCTATCAAGAACCGCCAATTTCAAGCGGTGACATATTAATACAGTGTAGGATAATCGGTTGTCCATTGTTTTCTTTGGCCTATCTCGGTTCCCTGAATTTCAGAAAGCAAGATACAGATAGGTTGGATGACTTCTGATAGCTTCAATCCTTCGAACCTGTTTAATGAATTGACATGATTTAGGGGATTTGAAGTGATCGCGAAAAGCAGAATGCTTAATCTATAGCACATCTGAAGCCACTCGTATCTGTGCAAATGTTGTGTTCTCGATTCTTAGTCCAAGTTTGTTGTTTGGGCTTCTCATGATTTTAATCTATGTATTGATCGTTATAGGAGCACTAGGCTATGCAATTTGATATGTTTTAGCTTCATTTTGGGCAGTTACTTGAATGATCTTATCGCAGAAGTTGAGGTATTCACTTAGGTTAGCAATGCGAAATTCAAGGGCAACATTGTTACCTGGAATGGTTCAAGATACCATCTTTCCTTTCTGATAGATTTACTTGTCAAGCTTTATTATCGTCTTTTCTTCTTTTTTTTTTTTAACTACCAATTTCTCTTCTTGCTTCAACTGACTTCTTATTGAGGAAATTTGTCAGCAGTGCCACAGCGGTTCAGGTTATCATTTGCTTCTGGAATTGAAACTTATTATTTTTTGGTTCTTTTTAGACTAATCACTTGATATTCAGATTGCAATTTAAGGTTCCAAGTTTTAAGTCGAGTGGAAATACTGCTGTTGATGTTTACGAACATGGGCTTAGTGTCTTGTAGAAACATTAGAATAGAATTCTAAGCTGGGATGTTTCCTAGTTTCATCTGCAATTTGCTGTGTCTTGTGGAAACTGCTGGGACGTATCTTAGTTTCATCTGCAACTTTCCCTTTTTAAACACGAAACGCCACAGATTTAAACGGTTGCTGGTTGCATGTCTTATTCAAGGCACATGGTCCTGAAAAAGTGAGCCTGTCACATGACTTGACTGATACTATGTAGTAGTCGCAGGCCGTCTTTAAACACCTTCATGGTAATGCCAAATTCCACAAGACTATTATATTGTTGCTGAATGTCAGGGTTACTTCCCACTTATCTCCCTGATGTGGACTCAATTCTCAGAAGGCGTCTAGTGGACTTGATTTTTCTTCCACCACAATTGACCGTACCGTGAGTGGTTTTGGTTTGCGGCGAAAAAGTGTATTCAGGACATATGTCCGCGGCGATCGAAGCTTTGCTTTCAATAAGTTGGTGCTAATCGACACACATTTAGCGAGCCAAGATTTCATCTGTCGTACAATTGAGGACAAGATATGCTTGGAAACTTGGTTGCGTGCTCCCGGAGATAAGTCGCAATTTACCCTTAAGGTTATGTTTTTCCTAGTTTTGATCTCACTGGACAAAACTAGATGATGGTGTTCAATTCCTCCGCCTAAACGTTCTGCCTGTTTTTTTTATGGTCCAGGCCAGTTTGCTACCTCGGCTTGACCAACCCCTTTTAGCAGTCAAGCATATCCGTACCCCGTTTATCGGAATACAATAGAAGAAGGGCCGAAAAGAAGAAAACAGACAGAAAGGTGGTCAATGCACGTAAAAAAAAAAAAAAACAGAATGGCATTAATAAGTTTCATAATGAAAACCATTAAATTGGTCTCACACGTTAGCCCTTCAACTTCGCAACTGTATGAACACTTGACAATAAGAATCCCGAGAGACCCAGAATATATAGTCACGTCAATAACTTCGGTCACCCTTCGATGAAGAAGAAAGGGCTGAGGACTTGAGCGCAAGTCACCGCAAAAAGGGGTCTTGCACCAGTCATCGCAAAGTCCGCCCCAACTTTGGTCCTTTCCGCGTAACTCTGTGTTCGAAGGCAGCTGCAATATCTGGCTGTACCAGGGATGTTATAGATGACATTTCACGTGATATTGCATCTTGGCCACATTGTGATATCTCAGATTTGTACCCTAGCTTTGCATTATTTCATGTAAGGGAGAGTTCCCAACCTGAATATACCGGGGCTGTAGTTTCCCGTTGAAATGATTAAGATGGAAGCGCATTAGAGCCTGGTTTTCCTCCCTCACTCGGTGTTTTCACCCAGCCAGTTTTATGATTCGTGGGTTACAACGAAAATGATGGAATAACACTAAAACCCGATTAAACTTGCATGTGGGTAATGTCCATAACTGATATCCCATCAACTAAAAGCATCTTAGTCAGCCCAACTCCTAAGCAAATGGGTCGACTTGACTCCTAAACAAAGCTCGAGCCAATTCCAAATAGTTGGGAGGATTACTCAAAAAAAAAAAAACTAAAATTATTACAATTGTGTCAATTTAGTAATTTTTTTTTTTGGCCAATTGAGTTCTAAATCTTTTGCATTTATGCTAATTTAGTCCATCCAAGTAACTTTGGCTGGAAATTGCTAACACAAACGAGACATGGATGGCCCTCACATGGATAATCTGTAATATTTTAATATTTATGTCAAGTCTTTATTATTATTTTTTTAATTTTTTTTTTACTTCCTTCTTCCTCCAATTGGCCATTAGACATTGGAGACCGGCCAAAGGCAAGGGCCGACGAGGTCGATCTCGTTGGTGAAGCTTGACCTTGTCGTCCCTAGGTGAGCTTTACCAGAGGCTAGCAAGGTAGACTTTGTCGTCACTCACCACTAGTCAATCGCTGAGGTCAAGCGGCCTCGGTGCCTAAAAAATAAAAAAGAAACATACAAATAAAAATAATTTCAAAAAACATTATTAAAAATTATGTTCGTCCGTGCCACGTAGGATCGGATGGAGTGAGTACAAATGCAAAAGATTAGAACTCAATTGGTTAAAAAAAAAATTCTAATAGATTGACACGATTACGATAGGTTAAGGATATATATATTTTTTATAATTTCCTTCAAATAGGTAGTTTTATTCACACATTCAGTTATTTTTATCAACAATAGCACCTATCAAATGTGCAGTTTTCCCAATGAAACAGAAGTCAGCGTATGAGTCAGTTCAACTTATTAGAAGATCACTGATGGATGCTGGTGTTTCTCAAAGGAATTTCATCGCAGGTACTTATCCAATACAATATTTATCGCGCTACTTTTTGTCCTATTTGTGAATCTACTTTCTGTTTTTCTAAGATCGGGTTCTTTTATCCTAATCACAGTATCAGCTCCAAAATGAATTGGCATCTTCTCTTTCTTTTCCTATTAAAATCTGAGCTATGATTTGTGGAAATTTCTACGGTTCTTGTCAGGTTTGCAGATCTGAGTGATACACAAGCATCGTATATGAGAACTTATTTTGTTTTGGAGCTGTATGTTTGGATTGAGTTTTATCTTCTTATCCTTGGCGAAAGCACTAAAGTTACATTGGATGATCGCCTGCTACTGTGCCCTGGCTATGTTACAGGCACCACCACAGGGAAGAAATATGCTATAGCCGATGAGCTTGGCGTGCCCTTTGCAATCATTGTCGATTCAGATGTAAATGTGTCCATTCGAGACAGGGATAGCAGAGATAAAGTTCGAGTAAGCGTGGGGGAAGCGGCCTCAGTTGTGAAGGAGCTGATTAACGGCCACAAGACTTGGTCCCATATATGGTCGAGCTTCCCGCATGCTTATGCTGAAGAAGATGAATAGTTGAGTCACTCATGTCATTATTTACTTAACTTAGCATCATTTTTTTTACATCACAACTATGGGGATACTCGAGGTAGCAAACAAATTTTATACTTTTGCTATGTATTTTGGTGAAATCAAATACTTTTGTTGATTGCACTTTTTGAAAGTTTTAGGATCTCATTGTTTTTTCGTGCAAGTTTTAGGATTGAATTGTAAATTTTGAAAGTTTCAAGATCGATTGTACTTTTATGATAAGTTTTGGGATTTCATTGTACTTTTTGAGAATTTTAGAACTCAAGTGCACTTTCGAAGCAAATTTTAGGATCAAGAAGTTTTTCAATTTCTTTCTCCAAATCTGAAGTACAACAACAATGGAAGATGCGATGTGCATGGGCCGATACTTCCTCTAGCTCTGTCAGGGGAACTCAATCTCGGTGCCCGACTCAACGTCGTCATTGTCCATCTCGCCCAATCAAACCCGCCGGATCTCGAAACCCCTCCCGGAGCTTTGATTCCAAGGACAAAGATCGAAAATTTTGTGTGGCAGAGATTTGATTGAATCGGAACTAGGAGGATTCACGTGAGAGCGCACTTGTGCAATGTGAATCGGAACCGAGTGGATTCAGCGACCTCAAATCTAGGTCACGAAGGCATCCGACTGAAGCTAGAGGTCGTCAGGATTAGTGGTCGGGGCCGGAGGAAGATGAAGAAGACCTAGAACTAGAAAATGAAAACAATAAGAATGGAGTCTGAGCTTAATTAGCCGATGTAAGGTGTGCTAAGGAACTGTCCCTCGTTCTAGGTCAACCATGGCAACGTTAAAGACATGTCCTGGTTATTCCATTTCCAGCACAAGGTCGTGCCACTCCTCTCCTGAAACTCTCACATTGTACTGCTGATTATGGATTCAAGGTCACATTTGTTAACACGGAGTCCATGCACGCACAAGTGATAGCTGCAGGCCTTGGTTATATTTATTATCGATCCCGTCCAGTGGGTGCATCCACACCTAAAATCGGTTGTCAATTTTAGGCGTGGACGCACCCACTGAATAGCGCTAACGAAAGGATTCGATTGTACCAATTTAATAAATTAGTCATTACTCATCACGACGTTTATTGTTTTGTCTCGTAAATCAGAATCAATTCTATCAGTTTTTTGCCATTCCCTATCATTTCCTCTTCACCTGATGTATAGCAACGTGTTATAGGGAGTTACAACACGAGCACAATCGCTTGGTTTAACACAAATTTTGAGCAATTAAGAGCATGCATGTCTTTAATATCTGTCAATTGATTATATTACGTAAAATCATCTAATGATATATTATTTCAACCCATATTGTATTGTGCTACTAATTGAAAGCAACCTAGAAGAGCACACATTATTATTTCTAGATTTCTTCTTTTCAAAATTTCCCTTCTCGGTAATTGATAACTCTACAAAAGTAGAGTTAAAGTGCTTCTAAAATGAGGAAAATTGAGTTTAGTCGTTCGAGTTTTATTTAGTTTTTAGTGTTTTTGCTTTACTTTAATATTTTGGTTGTGGTTAGATGATTTTTATATTAATCCTCACGTTTTCATGCTCGAGTTTCTTAGTGTGGTCTTGCTATATGCAGGTGTGATGAGGAAGAATGAAGTGAAGAGCATCAGTGAGAAGTTTTGGAAAACTGCAGCCTTAAAGTCGCTGAAGACAGAACCGAGATGGATGCATCCGTCCTAGACAGATGCATCCATTTGCACGCAGTCAAAAATGCGCGACGCGCGATTTTTCCCTTGTTGCCACAGCATGAAGATTTTATCCTATTAGAATATTCTGTTGTGATATTTTAGGATTTGGTTTTCTTATTTTAAGGGCTAAAAGAATATTATTCTTGGAGGATATCTTAGAAAGATCTTAGGGACTTTAAATAGGAAAGAGCAGATAACCCTAGGAGGAGGACCTTTGGAAGCGAACTTCTGCTAGAGGGGGGGCGGCATTCTGACGAAAAAAGGAGAGAGGAAGACAACGTGGAGTGACGGCTAGGGTTCTGGACAAAAATTGAGATCAAAGGAGGCTAATCTTCAAGTCGGAAGACCGGAAGACAGGATTTCCTATCTCCTTTCTCTTTTTCTTATGTCGTTCTTCATGTTTTCTTTGAAAACAGCGATGTTTGATTTCCCCATCATGAACTAATTTATTCTTCTAGGACTATGACGGAACCTCGTGTTCCTATGTGTTTCATGAACTCCTTTGCTTCATGTTAATTGAATCCCTCCATTTGTTTATCCTTGTTGTTCTTAATGTATGTTGATTGATTGGCAACCGTTTAACATAGATTCAATAATTTAGGGAGACTCGGGAGAGTAGTCTTGATTTAGATCACGACTTGGATAACCTAAGTAGTCTAAGTGTTGGAAAACCGGACTAATCGTGTGAAGGATAGGGATATACCAGAACGCCTTAGGTAACCAATTAGGATTGAAACATAATGGGTCACCACTAATTCACTTGCCTAGGAATAGAGTGAGTAATTCGATACCGGTGATACGTTTTCTTACATTCGGAAGAAGTATGAGGAGATATTAGAATCCTAGGTTAGCAATTGGATGATTCGATAGCATTAGAGAGGGAGGAGATTGAATGCATATGTCGCGAGGGGAAGTTATATGTCCTAGATCTTTTCGCTATTGATTGTTGCATTGTTATTTCTCGTTTATCATTTTTTTAATTCGACTATTTCAATCTTATTTTCAACTTGACCTCGAGACGATTGCCGAGAGCAACGTTAAGAGAATTTCGTGGTATGATTCCCTGTGGGTTCGACCCTTGCTTGCCCTTGCTATATTTTAGTTAGGTTGGATAAAGATTTATTTTTGTTGCGTTGACAACGCGCATCAAATTTTGGCGCCGTTGCCGGGGAATCGTTTTGTGACGAAATTTCTTTTACCTTGAGTATCGGTGATCAATTGACGATCAAGTTTTACTTATTGTTTAATTTACTTATTTATTTATTTAATTTTTGTTTTATTTCTGGTGCATGAGACGGAGTCGGAGCGTAGAGCTGATTCCTTTCGATCCTGAAATCGAGAGAACTTTTCACAGGCTACTTCAGCAAGGGTCAAGAGCAGAACAGACAAACATGGCTGATCATACCAGGTAAACCCGGCTGGGAATAATCTGGTTCAGGTGGAAGCTAATGAAGTAGCGCTAGATTTGGACAACAGACCAATGGTGGAGTTCACATCGGCGAGGCCGCATGTGCATCGATCTTGCATTGCACCACCAGCTATCCAAGCTCGTGACTATGAGATCAAGACCTCAGTGATGCAGATGATCCAAAACTCAGTGCAATTCCGAGGTTCACCGATGGAGGACCCGCACGAGCATTTGAGCAAGTTCCTGAGCGTCTGCGACACATTCAGGCAGAACGGGGTTCCACAAGATGCAATCAGGTTGAAGTTGTTCCCATTCTCGCTAAAGGACAGAGCATGGGGGTGGTTCAATTCACTCCATCGAAGATATCACAGATGAGGAACGAGATTACGACGTTTCGACAGCAAGACATGGAATCCTTTGTGGAAGCGTGGGAGCGTTTCAAGAATCTTTTGATCCAATGCCCCTATCATGACCTTCCGGGGTGGAGACAGTTGGAAGCTTTCTATAACGGGCTGACAGAGTCTTCGCGCAAGGACTTGAACCTGGCATCGAATGGATCATTCTTGAAGAAGTCTTATGTCGAAGGGTTAGAACTCCTGGAGACAATGAGAAGAACCTGTATGCCGAATCAGCACTCTGATCGGATGTCTAGAAGGAGAGCACCTGGAGCACTCGAAGTTGATGTCTTGACATCAATTCAAGCTCAACTGTCAGCACTCACAAAGAAATTCGAGACGGTGAGTGTTAATTCAGTGCAAGGGACTTCAAGCGGCTGCGAGATATGCGGAGGGATGCACACCACAGATCAATGCTCGACAAGCATGGAGGAAGCGAACTTCATCGGAAACCAGCGGAACAACCCCTACTCCAACTCATACAACCCAGGGTGGCGAAACCATCCAAACTTTTCGTGGAGAGGGCAACAAGGAGCTGAGCCGCGGGCACCACAACATTCAGGATTTCAGCAACCCCCAGGTTTCCAGCAACCTCGAGTTCATGAGCCGGATAAAAAGCCAAACTTTAAAGAAATGATGATGAAGTATATAGCCAACCAAGATGCTTTGATGAAGAATCAGGCGGCTTCGATCCGGAATTTAGAGAACCAAGTCAGTCAATTGGCGCAGGCCATGAACTCTCGGCCGCAAGGATCACTTCCGAGCGACACTGAGATTAACCCAATGGAGCATGTGAAGGCGGTAACTCTGAGAAATGGTCGAGCACTTCAAGAGGTCAACAAGGGTGTGGCCAAGAAAAGGGACATAGCTGAAGAGGGAATATCTAACACTGCAGATAGACACACCTGTGTCGATCCATCTCCAACAAACATCACTCCTATCGAAGCTCAAGTCTCACCAACGCAAAGGAAAGATAAGCAAGGAGCTGCAAAAGATGAATTGGAGCGCCCGCCCCTACCTTTTCCGCAAAGAGCACGGAAGCAAAATGAGGACGCCCAATTTCGTAAGTTCCTTAATGTGTTTAAAAAGCTTCACATTAACATTCCTTTTGCAGAAGCACTTGAGCAGATGCCGAGTTATGTTAAGTTCATGAAGGACGTACTCTTGAAAAAACGACGTCTAGGCGAGTTCGAGACCGTGGCGTTAACCGAGGAGTGTAGTGCCATCCTTCAGAAGAAGCTACCGCCTAAGCTCAAGGACCCAGGTAGTTTCACGATCCCTTGTACAATCGGTTCGTCATTCTCAGGTAAGGCCCTGTGCGACCTTGGTGCGAGCATCAACTTGATGCCTTTTTCTGTGTACCAAGAGTTAGGTTTGGGGGAGGTTAGACCCACATCGGTATCGCTGCAATTAGCCGATAGGTCTATTACCTATCCTAGGGGGATTATTGAGGATGTACTGGTTAAGGTAGATAAGTTTATATTCCCTGCTGACTTCCTTGTTCTAGACTTTGAAGAGGACCAGGAGATTCCGATCATCTTGGGACGGCCATTCCTAGCCATTGGACGAGCTTTGATAGACGTCCAAAAGGGAGAGTCAACGACCAGGAAGTGACGTTCAACGTTTACAAGTCTATGAAATGGCAAAGCGAACCTAACGAATGTTTCTTTCTTGATGTTTTGGACAGGTGTTCTTCCGAGTCTTTCTCACAGGTATATTCCGAAGATTCGTTGGAAGCGTCGCTAACTTCGGAAGCATCAGAGATTAAAGCGGTGCACGAAATCTTGAGCATGATGGAATCCTTGCCTTACTTAACAAAGAAATTTAACCATTTTGATACTTTGGAGCGGCCGATGAACCCCATGAAGCCCTCCATCGAAGAGCCACCCACGCTAGAGCTTAAACCGTTGCCGGAGCATCTAAGGTATGCTTATCTCGGATCCTCTAACACTTTACCTGTAATCATCTCTGCAGACTTGACAGCACAAGAGGAAGAGAGGTTGCTTCGGATTCTTAGAGAGCACAAAAGAGCTCTAGGTTGGACGATTGCAGACATCCGAAGAATAAGCCTCTCAGTGTGCATGCACAAGATTCTCTTGGAAGATAACCACAAGGCATCAGTTGAGACTCAACGGCGACTTAACACGAACATGAAGGAAGTGGTGAAGAAGGAGATAATCAAGTGGCTTGATGCAGGTATTATATATCCTATCTTTGACAGTTCATGGGTGAGCCCTGTACAGTGTGTGCCGAAGAAAGGGGGCATGACGGTGGTGGCCAACGAGAAGAACGAACTCATACCCACACGAACAGTGACGGGATGAAGGGTATGCATGGATTACCGCAAGCTGAACAAGGCTACAAAGAAGGACCATTTCCCCCTGTCTTTCATTGACCAAATGTTTGACAGGTTGGCCGATAAGGAATTTTATTGCTTTCTCGATGGTTACTCTGGATACAATCAAATTTTGATTGCTCTAGAAGACCAAGAGAAGACGACTTTTACATGTCCGTATGGGACTTTTGCCATCCGTCGTATGCCTTTTGGACTGTGTAATGCACCTGCGACCTTTTAACGATGTATGATGGCAATTTTTTTTATATGGTTGAGAATGGCCTTGAGGTGTTCATGGATGATTTCTCTGTCTTTGGTACATCTTATTCTGATTGTTTGACAAACTTAGCTCGTGTGTTAAAGCGATGTGAGGAAACTAACCTAATCTTGAATTGGGAGAAATGCCAATTCATGGTTAGAGAAGGCATTGTCCTTGGGCACAGGATTTCGAGCAAGGGAATTAAGGTAGACAAGGCCAAGATCGAAACCATCGATAAGTTACCACCACCAACATCCATTAAGGCAATCCGAAGTTTCCTCGGTCATGCCGGTTTCTACTGGAGATTCATCAAGGACTTCTCCAAGATCACGAAGCCGCTTTGCAAACTTTTGGAGAAGGACAAGCCCTTCATCTTTGATGAAGCATGCCTCTCGGCTTTCTCTGAGTTAAAGAGGAGGTTAGTATCCGCACCCATTGTCATTGCACCTGATTGGAACTTACCTTTTGAGTTGATGTGTGATGCTAGCGATTATGCTATAGGCGCAGTGTTAGGACAAAGGGTAGGCAAGGTTTTTCATGTTATCTATTATGCCAGTCGTACCCTAGATGACGCACAAGTAAATTACACAACCACAGAAAAAGAATTGCTTGCTGTTGTCTTTGCCTTTGATAAATTTCGCAGCTATCTCGTCGGTACTAAGGTTGTAGTGTTCACAGATCATTCGGCGATCAAGTATTTGATCGAGAAAAAGGAAGCTAAGCCGAGATTAATTCACTGGGTTTTGTTGCTACAAGAATTCGATTTGGAGATTAGAGATAGGAAGGGCACCGAAAATCAAGTAGCGGACCATTTGTCGAGGTTAGAGAATAAGACTAAAGTTAGGGACAAAACATTAATTAATGAGTCATTTCCGGATGAACAATTGTTTGCGATTGATCATATTGTTCCTTGGTACGCGGATTTCGTGAACTATATCGTCTCTAACTTTGTGCATAATGAATTCGATGCCCAAAAGAAGAAAAGGTTTCTTAATGAGGTGCGCCATTATTTTTGGGATGAGCCATTTCTGTTTAAGCGATGTGCAGATCAGGTTATTAGGAGATGCGTGCCGGAGGAGGAAATGAATGACATACTCATGCATTGTCATGCCTCACCCTACGGAGGCCACTTTGGAGGAGATCGCAAGGCAGCGAAAGTGCTCCAATCAGGTTTTTACTGGCCCACCTTGTTTAAAGATGATTATAACTTTGTTGCGCATTGTGACAGGTGCCAAAGAGTGGGGAACATCTCGAGGAGAAACGAGATGCCTTTGCAAAACATCCTCGAGGTGGAATTGTTCGACGTTTGGGGTATCGACTTCATGGGACCATTTGTTACCTCTTTAGGTAACAAGTACATCCTAGTTGCAGTAGATTATGTGTCAAAGTGGGTGGAAGCGATGGCTTCCCCCACTAACGATTCTAAAGTGGTTGCGAGGTTTATGCAGAAACAGATTTTTACACGATTTGGTATACCTCGAGCGATCATTAGCGATGAAGGTACTCACTTCTGCAATCGAAAATTCGCAACATTGCTTGGCAAGTACAGTGTGAAGCATAAGGTGGCCACGGCATACCATCATCAGACAAGCGGCCAAGTCGAGGTCTCCAACCGAGAGATCAAGCGGATCCTGGAGAAGACAGTAGGTTTAACAAGAAAAGATTGGGCAATGAAGCTTGATGAAGCTTTGTGGGCTTACAGGACGGCATACAAGACACCAATTGGGATGTCTCCATATCGGCTCGTCTTCGGAAAGGCATGTCACCTCCCGGTGGAACTCGAGCACAAAGCATACTGGGCACTCCAACACCTAAACTTCGATGAGGAGAAGACTGGAGAAGCGAGGCTCCTACAATTGAATGAACTCGAGGAGCTTCGACACCATGCATATGAAAATGCGAAGCTGTATAAAGACAAAACAAAGAAATGGCACGACAACAAAATCCTCAATAGGAACTTTGCACCAGGTGACTCAGTCTTACTTTTCAATTCTCGACTGAAGTTGTTTCCTGGTAAGTTGAAATCCAGGTGGTCGGGGCCATTTCAAGTAGTAGCCGTTTTTCCTCACGGAGCAGTGGAAATCAAAGCAGAGAACTCCGAAAGAACCTTCAAGGTTAATGGACAACGGTTGAAGAATTACCGAGGGGAGACTTTTGATCGAGGAACTACCTCGACCCATTTACAAGAAGCATGACCAACTGAGAAAGTCAAGCCAATGACTATAAACAAAGGCGCTTATTGGGAGGCAACCCAAGTTTCTGTTCTATTACTCTCTTTAATTAATTAAAAAAAAAGGGAAAAGTGGAGATATGTTCACGACGCGAAGGGTTGGGCCGTTAGTGGTTAAATTTTTTTGGGTCACTTTATATTTAGTGGTTAAATTTTTCAATGCTTTCGTTGTTCGAGTTTTAAAAAAAAAAAATCCATTGCGTTTCGGCATCTTCACCGAGAGCAGATGGATGCATCCATCCTTTTGGAAGAGATGTGTCCATTCACTCTCGGTCCATCTCCCCATTTAAAAAAAAAAAACAAAAGAGAGAGAGAGAATTATAACCCCCTTATTCCCAATTCCCTAACCCTAATTTCTCCTTCTTGCAGACGCCATCTCTCTCACCTCTCTGTCGTTTCATCATCTCCCGCTTGCATACCGAATCTGCTGCAGTCGTGCCTTACCTCTGCTCTTGCAATCCTCGCGGAGCCGAGCTTAATCACGAAAGGAAGACTTAGTGGCTCGACTTGCTGCTGCATCGCGAATCGTTTCACCCACGCTGCTGCTCCACAGACGCGCTTGACCAGCCCCATCGCCATCCCGCCCCTTTGCTGCAACTCGCCCGATTTGCTGATTTCGCCTCTACCTGCGGCCCGTCAAGCTCCTTGTGGAGGCACGCTGAGCCAAGAAGAGAAGCCATGGCGCCTTGCTCTGCTGCACCGCTCTGCTCATCTGTTTCGGGACCACTGTAGTTGTGTTCACACCAGGCCATTGCTGTGTTACTCTACGGTGTTCCTCTATTAGCCTTTGCACCACCCCACGCTGTTGCCCGAGCCCCGATTGTTCCCCATAGATATCCAATTTTGCAGAGACGGTACTTCGGTTCCTCTGTTCTTTTTAAATTTTTCGTGGGCAATTATTTATCAGTTGATGGCACCTACGAAAGCTCGGACAAGAGGGAACTCAGTTTTTGTTTCGGAGGCGGCACGAAATCGATATCATGAGGCAATTGAAAAGAGACGAGTTTTTATTCTAGAGCGGGGATTTCAACTTGATCTTGAAGTAGGGTTTCCGCATTGGTTCCTATCCAAGCTTAGGAACAAAGGTTGGGAGAACTTTTGTGCTCCTCGTGAGGATGCAGTGATTCCTTTGGTTCGCGAGTTCTACGCTAATGTACCGGAGCACCAGAATGGAAGCATTCGTGTTCGAGGAAAAGTGGTGCACTTTGATGGAGAAACAATTAATCAGTTGTTTGGGTTACCTATACCGGATATAGATGAGTACGACGAACTTGCTTCCGGTGAATTTACGATGGAGAAGGCGGAGATGGTTCGTAAAACTTTGACAACTCATTGGGTTTCTTGGGAGATGCACAATGACGAATACATTGCAATTAAACGGAAGTGTCTCTATGATGAAGCAAATATATGGTTCTATTTTGTAGCAGCTACCATGATGCCAGTGACAAATTTGCATCTCTGTCGACGGGAGAAAGCGATTATGATATATGCCATCATGGCTGAGAAGACCATCAATGTAGGGAATCTCATTCATAAAGTCATACTGCAGGCAGCTACAAGTCCGAAAAGAGGATTCTGGTTCCCGTCCCTAATTACGATGTTATGTCGACAAGCCAGAGTTCCTATAGCTGTTAGTGAGGAATTATTGCCACCTGCCACAATCTTGACAGCAAAATACATTGACAAGATATGCAATCCTCCAGCTAGGGGTATTCGAGCACATACACGAAGGGCTACCGCGTCTACTTCTTCTTTTCATGAAGAGGAAACGCCCATGGAGGTTGCGATTCGGGAGATGCAACAAGAGAATTTGGTACGGAACAGGTATGTCGAAGAGTGTTTCAAACGAGTTGAAGACATGTTCCGTTTTCATGGGGCAGCAACAGGAATAGATATGGCAGGACATCCTAGCATTCCCACTTGGGCATCCTTTCAACAAATGCATACTGCGGATGGTGCTCGACAAGAGCAACAGTGACCCTCGGAGGACCACTCAAACGACTAAACTATTCAGGGAAGTTCCTCGTGACCTTGTACTTGTTCTTTTCATCGGGGCGATGAAGTGCTTAGATTTGGGGGGGTTGATTTTGCCTTTGGTGTTTTTAGTATGCCTGTTCCTTGCTAGATGGTTGGGTTTGTTCTAAAATAGGTTTTGAGGAGTAAGGTTACTGTTTTACTGAATTTCTTAGTCTTCACTAGGAAATGTTGCTGTTTATGGTTTAATTTCTGCAATGTTTAGGTTGAGTCTAGAGTGTTGTGTTTGAATAAATTCCTCAGTTGAACTTGATGAAATCTAAGATGAATTGATCCTAGCTCGGTGATGAATTTTAGTGGTTTGCCGTTTATAACTTGTGGAAGAGAAGAATCGACACTTGACTCATGATTGTATTACAATGCATTGCATTTGCAAATGGTTTTGCTTCAATTTTTCGGAAAAACTCAGTTTGGAATGGAATGGTAGGGACAACCTCAGGTCTTATAACGCATGGTAGTTGGTGATGAATAGAGCTGCTTGAGTACTTCCTTGATGCGAAATCTTAGGTAGAGTTCATTAAAAAAAAAGAGAAAAAAAAAGAAGCTACCAAGGCTCTGAGTACCGATGTTCAGGTGAAAAAAAAAAGTATGAAAAGAAGAAAAGAAAGGATGAATTGTTTGTGATACATGCCTGAATATGTACTCGTGATGTGAGTCACCTTGGTAGTACTCGAGTAATAGATCTGAGGGGTTCCTTAAAGCCTAATGCCTTGGGCCAACTGGTCCGGGAGTCATTGATCGAAAGCTCGTTACATGGGTTTCCACCGGGAAATGATGATGAGACATCCAGAGTCGTGTAGCGGTAATTTCATTTGTCTTGCTCATTTTAGCTCTTAAATGTGCGAAACCTTTGATTAGTGGATGGGGGGTATTTGGGTTGGTCTCTGTAAGTTACCGATCTACTGTGTTTTATTGGAACTATGAGGTTGGCAATATCCATTGCGTGACGTACTGAGGCGACTTAACATTTTGACATTAAGTTTAATGAAGATGAAAACGTATAGTTTTGCAGTTATGAGATGGGTGAAGAGGAAACTTGACCACAAGTTTGAATGCACCATTTCTGAGAACATTAAGGGATTGTTCAAAAAGGTTGATTCGAGTTTTGATTGAGGAATAGTCGTGTCGAGTTTGGCTTTGCGTTTTTCTTTCTGCGTATTTGCTCGAGGACTAGCAAACATTAGGTTTGGGGGTGTGATAACTCTAAGTGCTTCTAAAATGAGGAAAATTGAGTTTAGTCGTTCGAGTTTTATTTAGTTTTTAGTGTTTTTGCTTTACTTTAATATTTTGGTTGTGGTTAGATGATTTTTATATTAATCCTCATGTTTTCATGCTCGAGTTTCTTAGTGTGGTCTTGCTATGTGCAGGTGTGATGAGGAAGAATGAAGTGAAGAGCATTAGTGAGAAGTTTTGGAAAACTGCAGCCTTAAAGTCGCTGAAGACAGAACCGAGATGGATGCATCCGTCCTAGACGGATGCATCCATTTGCACGCAGTCAAAAATGCGCGACGCGCGATTTTTCCCTTGTTGCCACAGCATGAAGATTTTATCCTATTAGAATATTCTGTTGTGATATTTTAGGATTTGGTTTTCTTATTTTAAGGGCTAAAAGAATATTATTCTTGGAGGATATCTTAGAAAGATCTTAGGGACTTTAAATAGGAAAGAGCAGATAACCCTAGGAGGAGGACCTTTGGAAGCGAACTTCTGCTAGAGGGGGGCGGCATTCTGACGAAAAAAGGAGAGAGGAAGACAACGTGGAGTGACGGCTAGGGTTCTGGACAAAAATTGAGATCAAAGGAGGCTAATCTTCAAGTCGGAAGACCGGAAGACAGGATTTCCTATCTCCTTTCTCTTTTTCTTATGTCGTTCTTCATGTTTTCTTTGAGAACAACGATGTTTGATTTCCCCATCATGAACTAATTTATTCTTCTAGGACTATGGCGGAACCTCGTGTTCCTATGTGTTTCATGAACTCCTTTGCTTCATGTTAATTGAATCCCTCCATTTGTTTATCCTTGTTGTTCTTAATGCATGTTGATTGATTGGCCACCGATTAGCATAGATTCAATAATCTAGGGAGACTCGGGAGAGTAGTCTAGATTTAGATCACGACTTGGATAACCTAAGTAGTCTAAGTGTTGGAAAATCGGACTAATCGTGTGAAGGATAGGGATATACCGGAACGCCTTAGGTAACCAATTAAGATTGAAACATAATGGGTCACCACTAATTCACTTGCCTAGGAATAGAGTGAGTAATTCGATACCGGTGATACGTTTTCTTATATTCGGAAGAAGTATGAGGAGATATTAGAATCCTAGGTTAGCAATTGGATGATTCGATAGCATTAGAGAGGGAGGGATTGAATGTATATGTCGCAAGGGGAAGTTATATGTCCTAGATCTTTTCGCTATTGATTGTTGCATTGTTATTTCTCGTTTATCATTTTTTTTAATTCGACTATTTCCATCTTATTTTCAACTTGACCTCGAGACGATTGCCGAGAGCAACGTTAAGAGAATTTCGTGGTACGATTCCCTGTGGGTTCGACCCTTGCTTGCCCTTGCTATATTTTAGTTAGATCGAATAAGGATTTATTTTTGTTGCGTTGACGACGCGCATCAGTAATAACAGGAAAACACCTAGTAATCTTCATCACACGTGTGGGGCCTGGTGACGTGGAGCAGCACTGACCTGGGATTGGCCGGTTACTGACCTGGCTGGCGAGCGTGGGAAGGTGTCCACGTCATAATGTTCTCCTCCAATCACATACCAAAGGAAAGAAAAACGAACTTGGGATATTCATGACTCTCGATCCGTCGTTCCTATCTCTAACCACGAGTAAAAAAATTTGTTGGGTAGCTCGTCAGTTAACCCGAAACCCACCGTAGTAATTTCCCAAATGAATGTATCTCACTGAAAAGCCAATAAAAGGTAAATCATACCTCAAAATTTTGTGATCGTGCTTTAAAGAATCATCCGTTTTAGCCCTCGGCTATTGTTCCATTTTTAAATGATAAGTTTCGTCATTTTCCTCGCTAAATTGCTAGGTTTGACTCATAATTTCTGCAAACTATCCTCGGTGGCACCTGTGGGAGCACGAACCTATGGGCTTGATTGATTGTTCGATTTGCACGAATTCGAGACTAAAGACAAAATTTGTGCTCTTCTATTTCGATCAAGAAATTGATTTAGGATTTACAATGTGTCTTCTGTACTCTTTCAACCTGTTGATGTTGTTGTTGTCTCTATACGATGATGGTGCTGGGGAGGCCGTACCTAGGCACGCATCGCCTTTTAGAAAAGCCGTAGCTATTGGAAAGAAAATCTCGCTCGACGTGCGCTCGTCACTAATGTTGATGCGAGATTTGGTGATCGATCGCCAATTATGCTTTGACATAGTGACAGGCCCCGTCTTTGTGGAATCAGCGAGTTTTTGCAAGTTGTACCAAGTCGATTTATCTTTTAGATTTACTTGTTTTGTTCAATTTTCATCTTGGTCTTAAAATTATGTATCTCTCTTTAAAGTTAAATGAATTTTTTCCTTCCGAAGAAAAAAAAAATCATAACAAATCATGTGCATAGATGGGCTCATCTGAATCTTCCAAAATAGTGAGGACCTGAATTCCTAATATGCTTATGAGAAGTGGCACTCCCTTTCTTTGCTTAAAAGAACATTCTAAGAAACTATCAAGAAAAGATAGCACAGTGGCGACAAATGATCAGATGCAGAGAGAGTCCGAATCAATCCCTAGCAAGTTCTTTATTTAGGTAATGGACAATGGTGCTCCTAGAAAAAAAAAACACGAAAACATTTTTGAAATAGGCCATGTCTGGAGACAAGAAAGGAAGCTCTTCTTGAGACATTAATCCGAGAATCTTTTATGATCCTCGAGCGATCCATCCATCCATCGTTGTACCAACATATCATACCCACCGATCTAACCCGATCGAGGGAAGTGAATCCCGGATGTGGATGCAGACACGAGCAATAACCGGGCTAGGATGGCTCATACATTTATCGCGAGTGCGTTAGACACGTGAGGTCAGAGGACAGGTTGGTCCGAAACCGGGGACGCCCGGAATCGAACCGTCCGGATAAGGACTGCGTATTGGAACTCTCCCTCAATCGTTCGTAATATTTTTTTCATTGTATACGATAGAATTCATAAATTGCAGAATAGATAGATGGAAGGTACTGGCTATTGTTTTAAGGTGGTGGTGGTAGTTATGGGCTTCTTGTCTCTGACTCATGTAGTATCCCCGACAAGGAGGTTCCACATGCTGTCCAGGAGTGTTCGAATCCCTTTATCTTGGTCAGATGGACATGGTCGGCCTGAGGCGAGGGCACCGCTTGTAGTTTTGTCGAACATATATGTTAGGTTATAATATTTGGTCACATCAAGGGCGTCACGACGCAACCCAAAAATAAATAAATAAAATACAAAATATTTCTTAAATATTATTAAAAATCCATGTCAACAATTTCCAGTCAAATTGGCTGGATGGACTCTATTGGTATCAACGCCAAAAACTTTTAGGGCTAGATTGGATCAATTGAGAGGTAGAATTGAATTTGTACCAATACGATAGATTTAAGATTTTTTTGATATTTTTTTTAAGAGAGAAGCTACGCCTCATCTCTTTTGCAAAGAGAGGCCATAGACTTCCAAAGTTCCACATCTTTTAAGGGTGCGTTTGGACATGTGGTTGCTTTCATGCTCTTTAATTGATTTCCACTTTTAGCTAATTGGACATTCGTTGTGTTGTTTTAGAAACTACATACCATGTTTCATTTATTGTAGTGAGTGAAAAAAATTATCCCAAAAATCTTAAAGCAGCCAATCCAATCATATACTTTTTAATTGTGTCAATTTAGTCTCAAATATTTTGAAAATTTTCCAATTTAGTCATAAACCTTTTAATTGTGCCAATTAGTTTTAAATGTTTTGATGATTTTCCAATTTAATTATTAACATATTTGGATAATTGGCCAAGAAGACTATTGATCAGTCGTCAAAATGTTTAAGACTAAATTAGCACAATTTAAAGGTATATGATTAAATTAGCAAATCATCAAAGGGTATGAAACTAATTGGCATAATTAAATAGTTTAAAATTGAATTGGTCGCCGTACAATAGATTTAAGACTTTCTAAATAATTTTCCTTGTAGAGCTATTGAGGTTAGAGAAAGTTTTGCTTGTCAATGTAATGTTGGAGTCTAATGGCGACCGTTATCTAAGCTAAGCGCACGATTCTCTTCTCTAATTAAGTTGCTAGAGGATGGTATCAAATCCGTACTACATCTTAAGACTTCCCACATTACAAGACATATAAATAAGGAAAACCCTATAAATGAGCGAAAGGGGTGGTAAAAATTAGGACTTGACTAGTAAAACAGTTTTTGAGTGACTATGAGAATAATAGTATGTTGTGAGCCACAAATTCTTAAAAAAGTGAACCCATAATAACTTGTAATTAACCTTTTTTTTTTGGCAAAAAACAGACTATTACATAATCAATTTCCTAAAAAATAAACTCGAGACCTTCAATGATTGCGTGATGACCTTCTCTAAAAGTTTAAGCTGTTCAAGAGTAGATCGAGCAACTCTAAACAAGTGTTTAGATGCTTTTGAGAAGTTAAAAATGATAAGGCATATTTACAACAATGGCGACATTTTATACATATTATACACGTATATGTAAATTTGGATGGAATTCTTCGGAGGGAACGAAAATACCTATGCAAGAATAATCGACACTTGTAATATATTTTCCTTACAAAATAATTTGGGCATATCTATTTAGGAGTACTAGTTTGGAGTTTTTTGTGGTTTTAATGCTATTATCTACATTTAGGAAGGAAAAATATTTGGGGATAATATCGGTAAAAGTAAAAAATGAATGAGTCACATAGAGATTTTGACTAAACGTTATAGGCGTGTAAATTTTTGTCCCTCAAAATTTAGGTATAATCAAAGACAAAGTGTCCTCCGCAACTCGAAGCATCCTTATTATAGGAGTTCGTTCCACATTCTTAGAATTATTCGAAAAATAATTAATGTTCTGTTCGTTTTGACCGAGTTCGTCAAGATTGCATCGTTATGCATAAGTCTCAGCGTAATGCCGGCGTAATCCCTTTATCCGACACAAGCCGAAGCAATGCCACCGGGGAATCGAGATTTTCTTGGATCGAGGCGACGATTCGAACATGTGATCCTAAGGGCTTCAAACCGAGTTGAGAAAATGCTCGATCAACTCGGCCAATCACCGCGACACAAACTCGCAATTCCCCACCATACCTAAGAAACTCTCCCTGCCAATCCATAGCTGCCAACACAAAAACGAAAAAAAAAAAACCCGAAACCCTGCCAAAAAAATATATAGTGCAGCTTTTTTGAATAACCAATTATATAGCGGCACGTAATATATTATTTTACTCTATGTTGCAAACGAAGTAATATAAAAATTTGGGGACGTGAAATTTGATTAATAAGGGGCGGAGGCACAATCGTAAAAGGGATAATACTGGCTTCGACATCATGTTAGAAAGTCTAACTCAGAAGGTTAAGCTGATAGATAAAGAGAAATTACATAAATATAAAGAGCATATATTATCTATTATCAAGTAACGTGGGGTTAACATTTTCAATGGGCACAGCAAAAGCCAAAAAGAGAAAGGGCGGCTGCTCTGCCGATGCCAATCGGGACGTCAGGGGACAGATTCGTTGTCGGGTCCCAGGGAATTTTGGATCTTCGCAACTCCGACGTTTGTTTCGTTAACCTTCACACTGGAAAGATACCAACAGTTGTGCCAACACCGTCCGGCGACGTTAGCAATTAAAACTGCTGGGTTGGATACCAAGCACCAGCCCCAAAGAAACCCCTAACTAGATGCTCTTTGTGACACTGGGCACCAGTTTACGGTACCCACAAACCAACAACATTTAATGTGTAATCACGGTGGTGTCGACAGGCCGATTCGGTTTGTGTCTCCACTGATACCGGACCCTACTCGAATATCAAAGCCTTTGATTCAAAGGCATATGATTTTTTTGGGAGGTGTTGGCCGAGACCCGACTCACATAGAACCTGAATCGAAAAGAATGGTCCAGTTCAAATCGAATGGACTCGAGTTGAGTTCAGACATCTGCCGCCTGCTTTTCTAAAGGGTGTAAGAATCGAAGAAAACATTTGGCCATTCGTCACGGTTGTGTCAGCCAAACGAACCATGAAAATTTAGTTGAAATGCAACTACGAGGAAGTTTCCGGCTCGACCTTGCATTCTCGGATACAAGGACAGGAACAGGAGCATCAAGGACGACAGATGTTTTCACTCTGTGGGGTCACATTACCATCCAGATTTCTTGCCATTGCTATTCCAAAGGGTTAGGATTATCCCATATCGATTGTTAAAGGGGCTAGTGATTTATAAGTGTAAGAAAAAATCTTATTTTTTGAGTTATTTTTTAAAATGAGAGATACTTAAGATTACTCAACATTGATATCAGAGTCTAAATTGTCTAGATTCGATGAGTTTAGGTTTATAACTCAAAATTGAACCGAATTGCAAGGACCCCGTTACTTTATTTACTACCCCAATCGAAAGGAAACCTGATTTGAAACAACCCCAAATTTTTTGTTCTAAACGATTCGAGGTTTAGTTTGGAAGGTTGTTTTTGAGATTCCTAATGTAATCATTACTTACAGCATGAATTGCTAGTCTCCACCGGTAATTTGATGATTTTAACCACTCATTCTCCCATCAATTATCAAATATCTTTTTGCACGGGTTTGAAGCATGGTTATATCACAAGTTGGTCGATCGAAACCCGACATTCAAAGAGATTACCCCTATCACTAGGCACACCCAATATGACTAGCAATGAGAAAAATAAATGCAACAGCCAAACGATGACGAGCAATATTAGTTAATCATAAACTTTGTATTTGTGGATGGAATCCTCCTAAAAGGGTTAGAATGGCGGTTCTCGATCCTTAGTAGTGTTGTCGGCCCTTGCCGAGGCATTGGCGACCTCGTTGGCCATCGCTGGCACCTCATCAGCAATGGGAGGACGACCACAGGTAAAGGGCTTGGCCCTCATTTCGTCGGTAATTTTTTTTTTTTCATTTTTTTTAACTTTCATTGTTTTATGTGTTTTTTTAAGTTTATCTTTTAAAAAAATTATGGATTTTCTAATTTAATTAAGATGTGTAAAAATTAGAATTCAGATCAAAACAATGTTGTTTTAATGCTTTAGTTAACCTTAATACCCCGCAAGACATTACGTAGGAGAGACAAAACAATAATTGAAAAAAAAGCATGTTGGTATTTTTTGTTGGTCAAATTGGATGAAATTAATGAAAGGAGTTGATTGCACTAATTCCACAAGTTTTAGAATTTGACTGAACTTTTTAGAAGTCTTAAGGACTCAACTGCATATTCGCAGCACCTTACCCCCCCCCTTCCCCCCCCAAAAAAAAATTGCTATTTGCAGCAAGTTTTAGGATTTCTACTCTACCGATTACTAAAATTAAGGCATAAGATAGAGTTAGCATGGACTAATTCATCTCTGCATAGGTTCTCCGTTACTTGTACTGCGAATTTTGTCTAAGCTCGACTCACATCAGCAAATTATTCAAAAAATTTCACCAAATCAACGATGACGTGCTAAGTCTAGTTGCCCTCGACTTGGTAGCTGTGACCCGCATGAAATGAGGCGCAATAGGGCAAATCGACAAAATGAGCAAAGAAGAGAGAGAGAGAGAGAGAGAGAGAGAGAGAGAGAGAGAGAGATTTTGTGTCTCTTCCTCTTCCCAACTTTGCCTTTGGTTATTCAAGAATCAAGCTCGGCTGTCTCTATCTCCTAAGCCGCAGCACCCGACCTGACTGGTGACGCTGTTGGATTTGATCCCTTTTATCACCCAAGAAGCCGAGGAGGCTGTGAAGTAGAAGAGGAAGCACGGCCGGAGGTTGAGGAAGGAGAGGCTTAGCTTGGTGCCTCTCGTGACTCCAGTAGTTTGGGCACCATCTTCCCAATGAAGAGCCCCATCGCCATGAAGAGCTTCATCTCCAGGCATGGAGGACCTCGTTGCTAGTTCATCTCTAGATTGCAGCCATGGTGACGATGATCCCTCTGAGGTCAGGAACTATAGAGCTAGCCAGATCTGGTCAAGCCACCTCGCCGGTTGTGGACCAGCGGCTTCATTAGCCATATCTAGTCGGATCCGTCTTCCCGTCGGCGCCATGATTCCTGCCACATTTGGTCTTAGCAACGAAGGGAGGGAGTAGGAATTGAGAGAAAAAAAAATTCTAAATTTTATCAAATCACTTAATTCCAAGTCGATCTCTATATGTTAAGGTTTAATTGGATATGGATGAATAAATGCACCCCATATCAGTTTTTGATGTAACACTGAGAAATCACTGAATATTTGAGAGAGAGAGAGAGAGAGAGAGAGAGAGAGAGAGAGAGAGAGAGAGAGAGAGAGAGTTGCAACGGAAGTGTTCATTTTTTTACATATTACGAAATTTTAATGGAGGATCTACCTTAAGATAATTTGGCCTCTGAAATTAAGTAGATAAAGGATATTAACGGTGGCATAACTTCATATGATACTCACTTTGTCTTTTCAAATGATCATTTAATGCCATAATTTAAAAAATAACATTTATCATAAGCAGTGTGGCGATTGCCCTTACTTGAAGATCCTAAGTGGCATTAACTAAGTTAAAATTATCCGATGTGGCTTGTCAAGGAAATGAGGTCATTAAAAGCATGTGAAACCACGTTGCTTAAGCCTTTCCTTACCCAAACTATAAATACCAAAACTTATGTACGGTACTCACTTTAGTGCCCAAATTTTCAAAAAGATTATTTAAATGCTAATTTTTTTTGAAAAACTCTCACTTCAGTATTAACTCAGATTTGAACTGACGTGGCTTGCTGGAAATCTAACATCACCTATTTTTTTATTAATATTTGAGCCGATATTACTTGCCCGAATTGGCACTGAGATGAGCTTTTTAAAAAAAAAATTGATACTTAAGTGAACGTTTTAAAAGTTTTTAACATTAAAGTGATCGTTCTGAAAATTTTGGCATTAAAATGAGCACCATATACAAGTTTTGATACTTAAAGTGTACTTAAGTCTAAATTGGTGATATAGGGTAAAATGAGGTTTCAATCGAAAACCCTAGACTGATGTTCATTAGCAAACAAAAAAATTGCTCGTCAATGAGAACTTGCTTTTGAAATTTGCAATGTAGAACAGAAACAAGAGAAGCTGGGTGGCCTTTTCCAATTGCAAGATTCCTTGCTTGTCATCCAAGCCATATGTTTTTCCCATCCAAACTATTCCGCTTTCATTTTTCTTTTGTCTTTTTTAAGAGCGAGAGAGAATGAGACAGGATAAGAGAGAGATGTAATTATTATCCTCCATTAACTCATCTTGAGTATGTCGTCATTTATGATTGGTCTGCCAAGTCCTTTCATCATTTTTCTACTCTAGACTAAACTCTAGTCATGACCACGTCTCTAAAATCGTCGGTTTCGATTCAAAATTAGGGTGAACCGGAATCGAGTTCATAAGTGGCGGTTTTGGGCCACTTTCGGGCTCGGCTCCGATTTAAAATCGAAAATGGAACCGTCGACTCTTCCCCTTTTCTTTTAAATGCCCATTTTTCACAATTCGAAATCGGCCCAAAACCGCCAATTCGAGCCCGGTTCAAGATTTCAAAAAATTGAAACCGGGCCTTTATGCCACTGGTTGATTCCGATTCTGAACCGTGGGCTCAGTCAATGGGCTGGTTCTAGATTTGACCCAGGCTGGTTCCGGGCCTAACATGGCTTATGGCCTAAGTAGCACCGACACGTGTCGGACACGCGACACGCGACACCACACGACACGACACGCCGACACGTTATTTCTAAAAAATAGAGAATTTCGACACGTTGGGACACGTTAGATAATAAATTTATATTTTATATATACATTATAAATTATCATTTTTTGTGATTATTTCAAGCAAATTAATTTGATTCAAATTTACAAATAAATAAATAACTAAAAAAATCATAGAATTAATTCCACATAAATGGTAAGAGAAAGAGACAGAATCAAAATGACTTGATTCATGAATCCCACATTGATTGTGAGGGAGAGAGACAAATATGAAGTCTCTTTAAAAAGCTAAGGATGAGGCTTGGAGGCTTATAAGTTAAAGAAAAGAGTCCCACATTGGTTACCTAGTGAAGATAACAAGTAAGATGTCTCTTTAAGATGAAGTCTCTACATTGAGGCTTACAAGTCTCTCATATTGGCTTTTTGGCTAAGATGAAATCTCTACTTTTCTTAGTAATTTGACTAAGATTAAGTATGTAATTATATTATTAATTTTTTTTTTAAAAAGCTTTTTTAAGATGCCCAACACGCGTGTTGAGCGCGTTGACCGCGTGTCGAAAATCCGACACGCGGTCAACGCGTGTCGGATGCGTGTCGGACGCCGACACGTGTCGAACGCGTGTCCGCCCACCTTTGAAGTGTGTCGGTGCTACTTAGCTTATGGCCATGCCTACTAAACTCTCTTTAAAGCCACATCGAAGATGTTATAATTACCATAAATTTGGTAGTTTTCGTCCAAGTCCTTAATTTCATCATTTTCCCACTATAAACTTAACTCTCTTTAATGCCGCATAAGAGATGTTATAATTATAATAAATTTTGTGGTTTTCGTTCTTGCAAAATGTTACCGTAACTCAAGTGAATATTTTTTTTTGATGTTATGATACTTAAATGATTTATTAAAAAATTATAGCATTAAAATGAATACCTTGTGTAAATTATGGTACTAATGGCGTCGCTTTTTTTTTCTTTCGAAATCTAAGCTAGTAAGTTGTGATGTTAAGTACTAAGATAAAAGACAAGCTAGGGCAAGTACTTTTTCAAATTTTAAGCTCAGAAGCTATGCTGTTAAGAATTAAGGCAAAAGGCAAGCTACTAAAGCACTTTTCAGGATGAGAACGCTGCATCGAGGACGGCAATTTAAAATTTAGGTAAAGAAAAGTTACACAAGACAACTATCAGTGTCTCGATAAAGATGATGCTCATCAAGACAGCTTAAACAAATCGGTTGCACTAACAAATGATTATGCTCATTAACATTTTAAGCCGTTGTGCTCTTAAATTTGGGGACGAGGCAAGGTTCAGTCACCAAGTGTCGCAGGGTACTTATTAAGAGTACTTTATTTTAAATAATTAAAGATACTAATTATATATATATATACACTATGATGACGTCAATATATTACAAACTATAAAGTTTCTATAGCCGGTTGCTTACCAAATATTTTCGGGATTACCTATTAATAAAATTCTCGAAAAAGGGTATCAATGGTTTTGGCTTGGGGGCTACCAAGGCAAGTTTTGAGTAGGTTATGATTGATTTAAAGCATGGTTGTTGCCGTCTACCGTAAGAGAAGTCGAGGGAGTCAGAGAGAGAGGGAGAGCGTGGGGGTGAGAGAAGAGGCAAAAGATGGAGAAATGAGAGCCCAGAGAAAGTTGATTTTAGGATTTTTGACAGAAGTTTGAATGGAGGCTATTATTATTATTGAGATCCTTCGTGAACTTTTAGAAATTAAGGTATGGGAAATTACACGGAAACATTCAAAATCGAAAGCACGCAACAATGGGTGAAGGCGGCAGGGGGCTTTGCACATCAAGTCAGGGGAAATTAGGCTTCATGTTATCCTCATTTTTAGAAATCCTATTTTGGGCGAGATACATGCAACCCTAAATGCACGTGCAAACATTGCAGTACTGCGCATATTTTTAGACTGAATATTAAGGTAATTTCCATAAAAAAAAATTAGCAATAGAAAATCAAGGAATAACCACACCGCAAGTATCATAACTTGTGTACGACGTTCACTTGAATGCTATAATTTTTTTTTTGCTCATTTAACTACTATAACTTTTGAAAATCAATCACTTAAGTGCCATTTATGATTTGGTTCGCAAGAAAGCGATGCAGGAAAATCTAAAGTGACATTGCCAACACGATTTTTTTTTAATTTTTTAATCATTTTTTGAAATATCTTTATTTTTTATTTATTTATTTTGAAATTGTATTATTTTCCTTTGTTTTTTTTTTCCCTATTCTTTCACATTCACCAAGGAGACGTTGCTGAGGGGCCGCCAGTAAGGGGCGATGGCGGCCTCGCTTTTGGCCGGTGAGGGTACGATGGCCATGGGCGAGAGCTATCACAACCGCACAGGCCGCAGGTGAGGGCACAACGGCCCTTGCCTGGTCCGGCACATTTTTATCTCCAGGTTGCCACACGTAAAAGATATCAACAGCATGTTTAGCCACCAAAAGACATATCAAAAGTACACCATTTGTTTGCCACCTCAAATATCCCCCAAAGTTGTGACAAAATGTTGGACTGTAACTGATGCAAAGTCTCCGAACCCAACCCCCCCCCCCCCCCCCCCCCCCCAAAAAAAAAAAAAAACTCAAAGACAAAAAAGATAAAGATAAAATAAAGCAACTAAACAATTGCATCAGTAACTCGACAATTCATCATCTTCAGCAGAAACAGATGTACAATGTGGGAAAATCGACCACATGAAGGACCAGGTCCACTGCCCGTTAATCATCCTCTTCACAGCTGTGGCCGCTTCCCCCACGCTTACTTGAACTTGATCTTTGCTGTCCCTCTCTCGAATGGTCACATCATCTTTTGAATCGACAAAGATTGCATACGGCACGCCAAGCTCATCGGTTTTCACATACATCTTCCCTAAGGTGTCGCCTGTGAACATAGCCAGGGCACAGTAGTAGGTGATCATCCAATGTACTGGGTGCTTTCACCAAGGATACGAAGATAAATCTCAATCGAAATATACAGCTCCAAAACAAAACAAGTTCTCATAAAAGATATTTGTGCATCGCTCAGATTTGCAAACCTGACACGAACCTTAGAAATTTCCACAAATCATACCTCAGATTTTAACAAGAAAAGAAAGAGAAGATGTCAATTCATTCTGGAGCTGATACTAGCATTAGCATAAAAGAACTCGATCTTAGAAAAACAGGCATTCAAACCCCTCTGGAACATGCCCTCCTAATATGTGACTACGACAAAAAGAAGAGAGATCAGCATATAGGTCCGCTCTAAGAAAGAAAATGGAAAGAGAACATATGTCCATCAACCTTTGGAGCCAATCCTAGCATGATAAATGGCAACAATTTCAAGGAAACAGGCATTAACATTCCTCGATAAAATCTCCTTCTATGGTGAGTAAAGAAAAGAGAGTGACCAAGATATTTCATGTAAAATACTTACAAAAGAAACTCATTTTACGCACGACATTAAGAACCTAGATTCTATATCGGATAAGTACCTGCAATATAATCCCTGTGAAAAACACCAGCAGCAGTCAGGGATATGCTAATACGTTGAACAACTGAATTATACTCTGGCTTGTTTCTCAATCGGAAAACTGCACACTTGATGGGTGCCACAAGTGGAGGGAAGCGGAACACATTTACTTGTTCATCCCCTGCTTTGCCGGGCCTCGTATAGAAAAAATGCTCAAAAAGGCAATGCATTATGCGTTCAACGCCGAAGGACGGTTCAACAACAAATGGTGTAAAAACCCTGTTCTGGTCCCTCGTCCTTTTCTTACAAAAATTTACCATGTTATTCTTGATGATTACTGTCTTCCCCAATTTGCGTACACGAAATGCAGCCTTTCCTTTCCCTTCTAAAGAGGCCTTCATCCGCGAAGCTTCCACTTCACTCATTGCCTGGTATTGACAAGACAAATGCAAGCATAAAGTAAAGCAACAGATTCCGAATATACTTAGCAAAAGAGGAAAAACCAAGGAACATCCAGGATATACCATAAGAGATTCAACCACGATCTTTGCATCTCCGTCAAAGGCATGACCTAGTTCCTCCACGTTAGTTTCCAGTTTCTGCATTGACACTTCAATTAGTTAATTATGATAACAAACTCAATCATTCACAAATGAAGAGCAGAAGCTTGCTCCATGTACTCCAAGAATAGCTAGCAAAATTAACTAGTGTGAAGAATTACCATTTCTCCTCTGGTTTCAATGAGTTGTCCATTGTCAAGAAGAGCAACTCCACTTTTCTCCTGTCAAATGATAACAAACTCAGGCATTCACAAATAAAGGAAAGAAACCTGCTCCACGTACTTCAAGAATAGCTAGCAAAATTAACTAGTCTGAAGAATTACCACTTCTCCTCTGGCTTCAGTAAGCTTTTCATTGTCAAGAAGAGCAACTCCACTTTTCCCCTGTCAAATGATAACAATGATCACTCCAACTAGGTGCTTCTATAATTAGTGGAACGTATACATCTCTAATCTTTGTCTTATCCAGTTCACAACCCTCAAAATGTGCTGGATAACGTTTTGCTTCAATCAGTATATTGGCCAAACGAATATAATCGCACAACCATCCATCAGATGGTTCTCACACGAGACAGATAAAAACAGAAACTGTACAATGTAACGAAGCCACTCCGTGCTATACAGAGATCATTGAAGAAAGAAGTAGTATGGATCAAATGAAAACAAATACTATTGATATCTTAGGCATGTTGGCAGCTTATGATTCACATTCCATAAATTTGAATGTGTTACCTAAAATTTACAGACGGAATGAAGATTTCTAGAAGGATTTCAAAAAGACTCAAGAGGACCTTACGATAAAAATAATTTTCTTTATTGAGATAACAAAAGATGCAGCTGTTTCTTTCAGTATTCCTGACCGTGTGCTCTCTCCAAGAAAAGAAAGTACTCAAAAGAAGGCATGACAACTCTTACCGTATGCTTACTTAAATCATATGATGACCAATCTGCAATATCAATACACTCTATCCAACCATAGGAACACTCGACTTCAGCCACCCAACAATCTGTTGCATGGCAAGACATTTCCTCCTCAACACGCTGCCTAAACCGCACGTGATCCTTGTCTATGCCTAGGCAAGTTAAAAATAGAAATACTCGGCCAATGAAGTAGCCAAGAGTCTCATTGTCAATGGTTCCCTAAAAATAAACATTGAAATTTGTGAGACTCAAAGTGAAGCAGTTAGGGTAAGAAAAATAAAGTTCAAAAGATGATTAGATGATTCAAGCTAACCTCTGAAACTGCTACACCAAGGCAACTTTTAATCGAAGATTGGCCTAACATTTGTCGTTCCCTTGGGAACACAAAAATTTCCACTTCTGCAATTTTAGGAAACTTACGATGGGTTTTATCTTCCGGATCAACAAAATGCTGGATCCCAGCAACAGTGAACTCGTGGACGATCAGAGCATCAAGGGAAGGAGAAATCTAAACGTGTGAAAAGCATTAGAATCAATTGTAGATTACAATACAAGGGCCCGATGATGACACTATCTCCAATATAGCATTGAAGACCACGGTTTAAGTCAATTGACTAACGAGACAGTCAAACATTACGTGTAATGCAGTCTTAAGACAAGTTATTCTATGCAATAGTATCAGGGCAGAAATCATGAGAAAGAATGATGCACAACCTCTTCTCTGCAAGCCAAACCAATAAAAGCACCAGCACAGGGGAGCTTAGAGTTGTTATTCTCAAATAGGAATTTGAAATTATCAAAATTGCGTCCTGGTCTTGCAGCTTCAGGTCTCATGTACTTCCTACAGGAGATTGAGGGGGAAAAAAAGCTACTCTTAAATATGAAAGACGCAAAACCAAAAGGTAAAATTTAATTAGCCAGAAGTCCGACACCATTGGCATGACAGTGTGACGACATCCACTGGAGGTACTTACCCAGGTTGAAAACCAGATTCGCCTATGGGCGTTCGAAACATCAGCTTTAATGGATAGTGGTCACAGAGAGGATATTTGGTGTCTGGAACTGTCACACTGTAATCTATTATCTTGTCGTCCACATGACGCTCCACCTTATCATAAGGGCAGCAAACCTCCGACAGTTGCTCCTCGAGAACAAAATGCTAAATTAAAAATGTTAACACAGCCGACAAACCCTAATCTAAAAAGCTAAAGCGTCTAATTTCAACTCAATGCCATGACTAACCCGACGCCATAACTCCAAGACGTTCGACTTCATGGACCAGCCGAGCGGGCCGTAGTCGTAGACCCCGTGGAACGTCCGGTACCTTTCGACCGACGACACGCAGAACTCGCATCTCTTCAGGGTGTCGATCAACCTCTCGCGGAAAGCCTCGGCATCGCCGCCGGCGAGGGCTTTGCGAAGGTCCATCGCGGGACAGGCCGGGGAGCCGGAGAGACAAGGAGAGCGCGGGCTAGAGAGAAGAGGCGAGAGACGAAGAAATCAGAGTCAAGTTGATTTTTAGGGTTTTGATATTGGCGTGACGAGGCTATTTTTGGGATTTTCACAAATTTTATGGAATCTATGATTAATCACAGGTCTAGCAAAAAATAAAAGACCCTCTTAACAAAAAAAATTACCCGTACCCTATTGCATTAGATAGTGACACGTGTGCTTGACTTAATTGTCCAATGAAATGCCCTCGCATATTAATAATTCACCAAAAATTATGTGAGTTACTTATATAGTTACCTAAAAAATTCATAAACCTATCATACAAGAGGTAATTTGGACGAGGCAAGAATCTCCACCAAGATCGAGGATTGACAAAGGGAAATAAGAGGAAAAAGAGGAAAGATTAAAAAATTTAGAGTTATTACTATACACTGATTAGGTTATATTAGGGTCGAGTCATGAGAAAACACGCCACCTTCACATTCGTTCCGGACTTAAGACGTTTGTCAAACCCTAATAATTAGTTCATAGTGTTGTATAAAGTCTCCTAATGCACGGACGGCATCAGTTTTAAATAACAACAATATTTTTTTCTCCATCTCTCCTCCCTTATATCGAGGATAAGGTTTAGCTAATATTTGCTGGTACTTGATTTATTTTTTTTTTTTAGAAAGTATTGACACTTGATATTTGATAATTTAAATTTAGAAAAATACATAAAAAGTTTGTAAAATTCAAAAATCAAGTTTGAAATCATTGGCCACACATAGGGATCCATTTTTGGCAAAAAATTATTTTTCTTAATTTTGTGGAATTTTTTGAATTTCTTTTCATTTAATTTTGGTTGAAAATTGAACAAAAAAATACAAAATAATGTCAAAAAAAATGAAAAATAGCCGTTCATTTCCTTTTAATTCCATTTCACTTGTATAACTCCAATTTTGCAAAAATACGATTTCATTCACAAATTTTCCAATTTCGAGGGAATTCATGCCCTAATTGAGCCAAAAGTACAGATTTGAGTCATTTTTTTTGTCATTTTCTTATCTTGAGTCAGTTACGAAATTTGTTCTAGAGATTGTCAATTGCATTTTGGTTGAGCCAATTCATGGTTTGAACGTAATTGAAATTTGACTCAATTTTAAGGCATTTTGGACCTAATTTTGGGGTTTTGTTCAATTGGCAATTTCTAACCAAAATTAAAGCTTGACCCAACCATAATCGGTGATGAGCAACAGATTGGTGAGGTCAGATTCACAAGAATCAATCATTAGGGGTTCAAATTGGCCAATTTGTGCAAATATTTATTCTAAAATTGTGGGGTTTTCGCGAATAACCGAACCAATTGATCAAAATTTCTCCATATCTAGGTCCTAAACATGTCCTAGATTCTGATTATAGCTTCAATGTCATGAAAGAGGTCAATTAAATATCGAATTGGATAAAAAGTCGAACTGGGTCTACCGGATTGGCCCCACCTGACCTTGTCCACTCACAAGAGCGTTTTTCTAATCCCTTTATAGGCACAGACCTCCAACTAGTAGCATCTCAAATGACCTTCCCCTCAACCGATGTCCAATCACTATTCGGAGACTCAAACATCTGCCAACAATGCCAGGTAAGCCCTCGCGCTGGCTTAGCTAAATTGGATGGAGAAAATAGTAAGGCCGAGGAGGTTAAAAGGAGCCAAACCAGTTTGAGCAAAAGGGAGGCCATCCTCGGTTCAAAAACATAGAGAGAGAGATTCGCGAGTGATCGGGAGCCCGACGCTCTATCATCGTCACCACCACAGGTGTGATGACCCGAACCTTTACCTGCTTGACAAAAGGAGGTGAATTAGTATTAATAGTTCTAGATTATTCCTAATTGGATGAGTTTCAAAGAGTAATATTGGCTTGAGGATATTATTAGGGACGCTATATGTTTAATTAGGGTTCTACCGGATCAAATATGTACTAAACGAAGATGGACACGTGCAAAGGAGTGGACACCTATCAGACACGTGTTGGAACGTGTGGGACATGTGTCGACACATGATGGATGTGCAGGACACGTGTCAATTCACCTAGGACACATGCCGCTGCTTAGCTCATCTGGTGCTAACTCGCCGAAGCTGATTGGCTTTCACCTCTTTCCCATATATAAACTTCTAACGTCAGTTCATTTTGTCATTCAATCGCCAGAATAGTTTTCTTCCTTTCTAAAAACTCCCTCGACACGTTGTTACTTTGCTAAATCGCAGCCATGCCATTTCTATTGGCTGTTGAACCTTTGAATGCCACCCTTACACCCTGGACGGGCTGCGCCAATATGTCAGTAATCCGTAGTAGTGTTTATGCGTGGAATCAAGGCGATTCGAAGACCATTCGTTAGTTATTTCTACGTCATCTTCTAGAATAACAACTGAAGGGAATGGATTTCTAACTTTTGTAGTTTGTTTGGATTGAAATTGGAATCATATGTCAATAGTTGATAGTATACTTATTTTCATGAAATCTTGAACCGTATGTGTGAAATCTCACATGTTATGTATGATCATTGCAATGAATTTGTAAAAGTTTTATTGAAGGAGGTGCCAACGAGGGTAACCTGCATTTTGTGTGAACATCACGGCATCTCATTTCATTATACCGCTGTCAATGATGCCCCATGGAGCTGAAGGGAATTTGGGGTGCTTTCAACATTTCGTCGGGAATTGTCGCTATGCTTCATGTGAATTGGGATGATACATCGTGGTGTTATAGAGTTCGGGATGTTTTCGACCTTTATGGAAAATTGCCCCAATGCTTCATGCGAACTGGGATGATATCCCGTGGAATCGAAGGGAATTTGAGATGCTTCCAATTAGTAGGGAATTGCCCCTATGCTTTGGGCAAGTTAGGATGCCTTTTGGTGAGAAAGAGATGTCCCGTGTGTCGCGACCCTCCCGCAAAGGGATGAGGGTTAATGGTATTGCTAGGCCCATTTAGAAATCTTTGGGCTTCGCTCGGGCCTTCCCAGGCCCATACCAAATCGCGTCAGGAAATCGAGATCGACCTTAGTGTGGTCGGATGACATGTGCTTAGTGTGCATGCCATCGGAGTCGCCACCAATCATTTTTTGGAGGGTATGATTGGAAACCCTATCGAGCGATCGATAGGAATCGTTCGATACTGCGTAAACCAGATATTTGAGTTCGGGGACTTAGTTACGTCAACATTACTATCGACGCCCTTTCGGTACCTAAGTTGAGTGATTTTTCTAATCTAAAGAGTTCATGCATGCGAGATTGGGTAAGATAGGCTCTAAAAAGTCTAATGGGTTCATGCAAATGGGAGTATCTATCATATCAATCACAATCATAAAAATAAATGCGCAACCAAGGAATCAATTTAGAGAGAAATCACACCAAAACCAGTCAATACGAGCAAAGGGGAGTCCTAGAAGTCTAGGAAACACACCAATTAGATTCAAGAATGGTTCGGGATGATTTGGAATGGTTTAGGTCAGATTGACCAGAGGGGTAAAATGGTCATTTTGGAAGGCTTGGAAGATCCGAAAAAAATGTGAAATCAAGTCGAATCAGTTGAGTGTGATTTTTCCTGATTTTCACAAATTTCGGAGATTTTTCTGGATTTTTCTGAATTTGTTTAGAATTCTCTGAAATTTTTAGGCTTTTTCTAAGACTTTCTAAGAATTTTCCTATTTTTTGGAACATTTTCTATATTTTTTAGGATTTTTATTTTTGATTTTCTAAATTTTCTCTATTTTTCCAAACATTTTCTACATCTTCTAACAAATTTTCCAAATTTTTCTAAAGTCTTTATGATTTTTTATCACTATATTTTCTATTTATTTACAATTCCCTAATCTTTCTAATTATTTAAGCTTTTTCAAAATTTTTATGACTTTTATGATTCTTTATTTATGATTTATTTATTTATAATTTTTTTTGTTATTTTTATTTTATTTTATTTTATTTTATTATTTCTGAATTTTTATTTATTTTTTATTTACTTATTTTATTATTTTTTTAGGATTTTTTAGTTTATTTATTATTATTTTTTATTTATTTAAAATTTATTTTCATTAATATTTATTTATTTATTTATTTATTATTTACTCCTATTTATTATTCTATATATTTTTTATTATTATTTCCTTTCGATTTTTATTTTATATTTATTATTATTATTATTATTTTATTTACTTTTTTAATATTTTCAGAAATTATTATTATTATTATTATTATTATTATCTATTTTTATTATTATTACTATTTATTCTTATTATCTACCCTTTTTTAGAATTTTTTATTATTATTATTTATTATTTTGGGTTTTTTTTATTATATATTACGTATTATAGTTTTTTTATTAATTTTTATTTTTTTCGGACCGGGTCGGGTCGACCCGGAGCCCCCGAAAACCCGACCTGAAGGCCCATTCGGGTCTAGACCTAAACGGCACAGTTTTGATTTTCTTTTGATTTTCTAATTTTTTAATATTTTTATCTAATTTCCTGAATTTTTATTTTTTATTATTATTTATTATTATTATTTTTATTGGATTATACGGACCGGATCAAGGGACTCAGCCCAAGACCAGGCTCGGCCCGAAGGCCCATACAACCTACCCCGAGACCAAACGACGTAGTTTTAGGTAAGATTTCGAATTTTCAGATTTTTATTCTATTTTTTTTTATTTTTCCCGCCTGTTTTCTAATCCAACGGCTGAGATATCGCCACGTGGCACCGATCTAACCACTCAAACTTCATAACAATCCAACGGTTGAGATCTGACCTAGGGATTAAAGCTTAACCGTCCATCTCCCATACCAAATATACGGCAGAGATTAATCCTAAGACTAGATCTAGACCGTCCATTTTTCTAATTTTCTAAAATGATTCTAGACTTATAAATGAAATTAATTCTCGGAAAACTCACGATCTGGACACGTGGTGGCTCTTCGACCATCCGATCGAGGTTTGTTAGTTCGCATTTCTGTTATAACTGATGAATTGACGTGGCGACACGTGGCCAATCCACGAGCGCCACGTCAGTGTTGACTGGTCAACCATAATTAACCAGTCAACTGACTCAACGAAGAAGATGACCGGCGCCGGCAAATGTCGACGGCGCCTCGCCGGCGAGCCTAAAACTCAACTAAATCTCTCCTGGAACTCCCTGATTTCGGACCAATCTGAATCTACAGTCTCAAACACACAACCTATCTAAACAACAGAGCAAATCAATAGTGAGATTAAACCGAACTGCCTCAGGCCGGAGCTAATCTCTGGCGAAAGCTCGCCCTAGCCGTTTCTAATGTCGAAAAGCTCATAGAAATCAACAGGAAACATCTCACGAACAGGAGAAAGCTTGCCTGGCGCCTGAATTGACCCGGTATTTGCGTAGGGCGAGCTCGAAGCTCGTCACAGGCCGAGCATGGTTTGGAGGTCGACACAGAATGTATATACGTTGAAACACAAAAATGAAGGTAGGCATATGTTCAGTAATCATTCAGGAAGATTTCGATTCAAAAATCTCAAAGAAATCTAGAGGAATCGAGAATATGCCATTGACGAAGCTTGAAGCATTTGAAGATGGCATTTACCTGTTTCGTGGTCGCAGTTGAAAATGAGTGGGTGCCGAATGCTCCTCGCGTCAAGGAAGAACTTCGAGGCCTGCTGGTGTCACTCCGCGTTTCCTAGATCGTTCTGATTTGAGCTACTCCGCGTTACCTAGATCGTTCTCGATTTGAGCTTCAAAGCTCGGGCTCCTCTTCAATGGAGTTTCGCGCTAGGTTGAAGACGACCTCCACTCGCCTTCTCTCTCTCTCTCTCTCTCTTCCTCTCTCTCCTTCTCTCTCTGGGTTTGGGCCCCCCGTCTCATCCCTTTTTTTTTGTTTTTTTTTAATCCCACGGGCCTCTTCCTATTTATATGAACTCGGCCCACCTCCTTCTCTATAGGCCTCGTGCGTAAAAATGGGGAAGAAGGAGGATGGGCCAAGTCGGGTCAGATCGGGTCGGCTCTTTCTCGACCCGATTGACCCGATTTTTTGTAAATCGCAAAATTGGCTGCCTAAATTTCCAAATTTAGGAAATTCGACCCTAAAATTGGACTCTGAGACGCTAGTTCTGTCTAGAGATGAATTTTCCCCAAACTTTCTGAGCTATTTATATTAAAATCCTAATTTTCAAGTTTGACCCGAAATTCATTTCGTAAAATTCAAATCCTTCCTGGCCTTTTCTGCGAAAATTAACCCCACCAATGGATTCATAAGGTGAAAAACTAGGGAACCACGTGCTTTGATTTTCAATTTTGTCCCTGGAAAGTTTTTAATTTCGTTTTATGTGTTTTTAAGGACTAAATTGAAAAACTGAAAATTGCAATTTGGTCCTTTTTTGCGAAATTGGGCAATTCTCGTGGAATTTTGGACTGAATTGTAATTTTTAAAAATATAGGGGGATGACACGACTCCAAAAATCTAAAAATCAAAAATTTCGGAATTAAAATGGAATTTATAGAATTTTTTCAATTAATTTGAAAAATGTGATTATCAAAGAAAACCCCATTTCCAAATTAATTTTTTCAAAATTTCCTTGTCCAAAATGAATATAAAAATAAAGGAAAAATATTGACTATTTTTATGTATTTTTGTGGCCACGAATGCTATTTTTTATTATTTTGTTTTGTATTTTTCTATTTTTTTTTGAAAAATATTAAAAAATGCAAAAAATAAGGAAAATTATTTTTGTTCAAAATTGGTTCCTTAGGCTAGGGTAGGGCTTCCAAAGTTGACTTTGTAATTTTTTCATTTTTTCTTTATTTTTTTTTTATGAATTTTTGAAAATAAAATGCAAAAAAATACCAAAAATATGAAAAATTATTTTTTGCTCAAAATTGATTTCCTAGGCTAGACCAAGGTCTCAAAAGTTGATTTTTCAATTTTTTTGAGTTTTTATGGATTTTCTAAAAAATTTTCTAAAAATCAAATTGGCCAAAAATCAAGTGTCAACACCGTGATTACGAGGACAGTTTATTTGTGAGTTGGCATTGCATTGCATATAAAATCAATGAGATTGAAAGAGATATCATGCATATATCATTTCTTGCATGCATTAACACTATGAATTATTGATGATGTGTTTTGATTTAAAAACTTGCATTCTATTGGGTTAGAAGTACATTCATGGAATGGTTGTCGCGACTTGACCTCGATTTGGGAGGGATCGAGTTTTGTCCGAGCTAATGAATTGTTGAATCCATTTTTTAGAAGTAGTTATGGAACTCAACGCGGGCCCTCCCAAGGCCCATACTAAATCTCATCAAGGAGAAATTTTATGTTGAGGTCGACTTTAGTGTGGTTGGGTAACATGTGCTAAGTGTGTATGCCATCGGAGTCACCATCAATCTATTTTTGAAGGTAGATTTGAAATCCTATCGAGTTATTAGGAGAGTCCATTCGATTCTATGAAAACCATATAAGAGGGTTCGAGAACTCAATTACGCCGACATTTTGGTCGATTCTCTTTCGTTACCTAAATTGAGCGATTTCCTATGTAAGATTTCATAAAGACATCTTGGGGTAAGGTAAGCTCTAACAATCTAAAGAGATCATACATATGAGAATGACTAGCCTACCAATTATGATCAGTAAAAAAATGCGCAAGTCAGGTAATCAAAACATGTAGATAAATGGTATCAAGTCAACACATGATGGCATGCCTAGTGAAGCTCTAGAGGCTTAGAGAATGTGCCATTGACGTCCGGGGTTAATTTGGGAAAAGTTTGGGACAAAATATCTAATTTTTAAGCATCATGCGTGTTTACGAAATGTGCAAGTGTATCAAGAATAGGAGAATTTGAGTTACCCCTAGGCATATGGACAGATTAAGCAAATGGAGAGTCTACTCCTTAAGTCGAGGAGTGGCTTGTCTCTGACTTTGCCCCTGCACAATGATATGCATGGGTGAAGTGAAGCATTTGGGGCCTTTTTGATGTTGCTGACCGTCACGGTCATCGGTTGAATGCTCCAATTTGCCCCCATTTTTATTAGAATGGATCTCTTTAGATGATCGTAATTTTGCCCATTGGGGTTGTCTCCTTCAAGATGTTTAATGTTAGTGTAAATATTTCCTGTAAAAAGGAAAAGAGACGTGTTAGCCAATATTTGAAGGGATAAACTGGAAACGATACTGGTTTACCCTTTATCTTCAATGTCTTGCACTAGTCTTTTACCAGCTTCGTCGGATTGAGTTTTCCTCAACTTTCGTCGGACACTTCACCATTAGGCCAAGATTGCGGCAAAGTACTGACTTCAGCGTTGTTCGTCGGGTATTCCTGTTTCTTACTGCAAAAAAGAAACGTGCAAAAGATTGTATTATTCATTTATAATATTTACAATATTCTCCGACCTTGGGGATTGAACTCGGGCCGCCTCGAACCATTGTCATTCCCTATGCCATCAGGCCCATTAGACCGTAGGCATTCATAGGGCTTTCTTTTAAGGGTTAATCTTTGGGATAGCACGGCTTTGTTGTATTGCCTTGGGCCATTTCACGTCCCGGTGCTTTTCAAGGTAAATTACAATCCCTGTTAAGAATGGAATAAGTCAATTCAAAAACTCGAAACGATTATGGAAAAATTGGAACGATACAACATTATCCATCTTCGAGATTGCCCAGGTCTTTTGTTCGCATTTTTTCTTTATTATTTGAGGCTGTCCATCCAGTGATAATGTCCACGAACCAATTTGCCCCAAGTTCTGTTCAACTAGAGAATTTCGTATTTAGGTGCAATTGTATTCTAGGTTCAGTTTACAAATTCCTGAAAATAGAAGAGATTCAATTTAAAACTGGAGCAATTGAGGGTAAATTGGAATGATACGAAACTACCCTTCGATTTTACGCGGATTTTTATTCGCCATTAATTTTTCCCGAGTTTGGTGTAGTCTCCGAGCATTTAATAGGGAGAGGGGAAATTACTACTTCTTGCTTAGGCATTAATTCCAGACATCGATAAAAGTATAAAACATCCCATGCAAGGAAATAAAACATATGCATTCGTTCAGGATTGATCTTCCTTTCTTTGCAGGCTCTCCAACGATCAGCTAGCTTCCTTCCAGATCAGGTACGCATCGACCATATTGAAGGACCCATGATCACTAGTTTCGAAATATAGGCTTTGTGTGCACATTATAGCCCCGGTGCTTCATCAACATCAAACTGGTTGATCATGGCGGCGATCTCGTCGTCAACGCTACTTGCTCAGTGGTAATGCATCCCCTTCTCCTCGGAAGGCATCAATGTTGACCCTATAGGCTCGATCTTTTCGTACCTCCCCCCAACAGAACTTGATCTTATTATGAACTGATCTAACTCACCTCTTAAATAGACATTTTTAACCCTCAGATATTGCCTTTCGTCGAGGGTGAAGAGGCTATTGCAGTTGGGGCAGAAGGCGGAGTCAAAAGCTTCTTTATACATTTTGTTCTCTGCTCGGAGCTTTTCATTTTCAGCTCTTAGAAACCCGACCTCATGGCGCTCGTATCAAGTCTTTACTTGGGTTTGCCTATTTTGAAACCAAAACTTGACTTGCGAAAGTTCCAGTCCTAACTCTTGGCTCAGTTCCATTCTTTGTTTGCCGTCTGGCATAGGGTACGTCCTGAAGAAATCCTCAAGCCTTTGAATTTGCTCCTCAGTATGACAACGGTAACGCTTCCTTTGACCCTTGTTATTGTTGTCCTTCTCTTTATCGAGATCTTGGACGTCGTTGGCGGAAGGGCCAGGCTCCATGGTCTGAATCCCAAACATGGCCTCGAACTCTTCTTCTCCCATATTCAGCAAGTAACGATAGCTCTCAAGTATGTTGGGTTGAGACATCTTCATTGGTTAATGATCCTTCAACGTTTGCTACCTCTTTTTGTGTTTTCTCTCTGGATTTTTCTGAGCGACCGCGTATGCTTTAAGGCTCTCTTCTAAGCATGGATGAAGATTATCAGGGGGATTACTCTTTTTAAAAATTAGGCGTGGGTTTAGCAAATGTATTACTTCTCCCAAGAGTTCTGTCTTTCTCAACCCTTTTTTCATCGTATCTCTCGCTCGGCTCGTCTTCTTTCATCTTTTCATGGTAGGGGCCCCTGTCATTATCTCCACCGTCGATTTTGCTATTGAATCCTCCCATAAAGACGAATTCTATTTTCTTTTCTGCTGAAACTTTTCTTTGTCTCCCACTCAGATCGTCTTTTCTTTTTCTTTTTCAAAGTGGCGGTATTACCTCAAGTCTTTTCTTCAAAGATTTTGGATTCGTTTGGCTCGATATTGTCGACCGACGGGGATTCGAGCCAACGGAGGTGACATCGAAAGGAAATGACAGATAAGGAAATTTGGCCAATAAAGACTGCCTCTGTGAAATTAATATTTTACTCGAAGCAAATTATCACCTTTGCATTCCAATCGTCTGCTTCACTTCATTTCTCTTTTCTTTCATATTCTGCTTGTCAACCTTGATTCTCTCCTTGATAATGGCCAATCTTCCTACACACATCTTCCCGGCTGAAGTTATGTTCAAATGGGAGAGACTTTATCATCTTCTTGGTCGAAGCTATATTTACATAGCCCATTGTTGACACCTGATTTTTAATCATCCTTTTCTCTTTTAAAATTAATAAAAAAAACCATAAAAATTCATAAAATTAAAAAAATCAACTTTGGGGACCTTGACCAAGTCTAAGGAACCAATTTTGACCAAAAAATGATTTTTCATATTTTCGGTGTTTTTTCGGCATTTTTATTTTCGAAAATTCATAGAAAATGAAGAAAAAAAAATGAGAAAATTACAAAATCAACTTTGGAAGCCTTCGCCAAGCTTAGGCTACCATTTTTGAACAAAAATAATTTTTCATATTTTTTGCATTTTTAATATTTTTCATAAATTAGGAAAATATTTAATAAATAATAGCATTTGAGGCCACAAAAATACGTTAAAATAGTCAATATTTTTCTTTTAAATCCCTTTTCATGTTGACCATCACAATTTTTTTTTAAAAAAATCCAAGTTAGGGTCGTGTATTCCTTCACAAGCATAATCTCGAATCAGGCCTAAAAAAAATTCAATTTGAGTCAATTTATTTTCATTTTTTCACTTTTAGGAGTTGTGACATTATTCTCTAATATTCTAAATTTTCATCTTGTCCTAATTATACTCAGAATAACTCAATTTTGTAAAAGAATTTTAATTAAATTTTACGGCAAGAAAGGAGTTTAAATTTGATATGCGGTGAATTTCGACTAAACATAGGGGAGGTATGTCGAAAATTGTGAGGAGATTTGGACTTAAAGAAATATTTTTTCAGGGACTGAATTGCAAATACTTAAAATCTCAGGGACTAGAGTGCAAATACCTAACTCTTGAGGGATTATTTTGCAAATAACAAAAAGAAGAGTTAGTGGAGAAATTAGAATAGAGAAAGGAAGATGGAGAAGAGGAGATGGAGAAGAGAAGATGGAGACGAGAAGATGGAGAAGAGAAGATGAAGAAGATTGGATGGAGAAAATAGAATAGAGTAGAGAAGGGAAGATGAAAATGAAGTGAAGTTAATGGAAAAATTAGAATGGGAAATAGATGAGTGGGTTATAAAAGGAGGAAGAAGTGGGCTAGGAAGGGTGGATTTTTGGAGGAGAGAAAATTTTGAATATTTGAGAGAGTTTTGAGAGAGTTTTGAGAGATTGAAAGAGATTAGAGAGAAAGAAAAAATAAAAAAAAAGAGAGAATCCTTTTTTTTTTCCAAAAGAGAGTCTTGAAGATGGTGGGAATTTAAATATAGGTGTTACCATCACCTATTTCTCTACCGATCAATACAAGTCACGAGTTTATCCCCATCGTTCGAGCCGCAATCTTGATCCATAAGGTGACACGAGGTCCAAATTTGACAATCAAATCTGTCAAATCAGGTAACAATCCTAACCATTAAATTTTCGAGAATTTCCTTACCCAAATGAATTGATTTAAATTTCGATTATGTCATATCGTACTCGTGTGTCTCCATATCTACATGTTGCATTCGTATTTGTATTGTCATTAATTCACGCGTATCCACCTAATTTTTTTTTTCGACTAGCAAATCCTATTTTTGATGTTTCCACCTCTCGATCCTTGAAAAATGGCCATTTCACCCTTCTGGTCAGTTTGACCCAAACTTCTTTCCAATCATTCCAAATGAGCTTTCATGAAATAAAATGGTACCAAAAGGGCGTTAGAATGATCTAACGTAATCAAGTCCCCGATCCCATTTTTTTTTGTTCGCAGAAATAAATTAGTTCTCCCGCTAATTTATTTAGGTTTCTAATCGACCTACCAAAAATGATTAGTGGCGACTCCAAATCAAAAATCTTTGCATGAAAAGAACTTAAGTTGCGATTCGGTAGGACTTGGGAGGGTCCGAATTAGGTTAGTCAATTAACTTGATAATCCGTTCACCCGATTGAAAAGTTTAAATTTTTTTCGGGTCGTGACAGCTTGGCGACTCCACTGGGGAACTGTTCTTAATTTTTCAAAATTTAAGAACCTAGAGGACTTAGGCCAGAAAAATTTCGTGAAAATCCATTTGGTTTGAGAATTGGTTGGATTCTAATTTTTAGGTGTTAAATGGTTTTGCAGAATGGGAGTTATAAGGGGTGGAGTGTTTGCATAACCCTTTGTTTTGCAGGTTTGGTGTGTGAAAATCGTGATTTAGTTTTTGAGTTATTGAAGCGGTGTTTGCATTTTATTGTTGCGCATGATTAATTGCTTAAACACTACATCACACACATCCCGTGGCCGGACCTAGGCTACTAGTTTTAGGATGGTATTGTGATTTGGTTCTAGCGTTCGCCGTGAGATCACGTCGAAAGTTAGTCCAGATTCAATCCCGAACTTCTTTTCAAAAATGAGTTTTAAAAGTTATGCCTCAGGCTTGGTAAGATTACCAAAGAGGTGGTTTTAATTTTTGACTCGAGCAGCCGAAGTGGAAAGGCCCGGCTAATCTTGGTTACGTTGCGGAATAGCGGCTAATCTTGATTATGTGCGCGAGATTGTCGCCTTGCCGTAAGTATTTCACTTCAATTTATGAGCCTTTAGGATAGTTAGAATAAGGTTAACCCACGAGTCATGTGATTATCCATGTGATTGTTTATTTTCCTATCCCACGGTAAAGTACGTTTCTAAACTTCTTCTTGTCTTATGTTATTGTTTGAGTCGGTCCATGACACTTAGGATTGTGGCGTGTGATTTATAGACAATGGGACACATCGATATCCGTTTTGTGTACATTCCAAAGGCCGAGTTGAAGCAGATGTGGAGGCACTTGAGCATTGATGCACGGACCTATGCCCTTAGTCGTATGGGTCACGTGTTACCACTTTTGGATATTGAATTACAGACTGGGGTCATGCAGGCGCTTGCACATTTCTGGTGCCCATATACTGCTACTTTCATTTTAGGTAAGCACGAGCTCACTCCGACTTTGGAAGAGTATAGCCTTGCCATTGGAAAACCTTTGAGCATTGATTTAATTCGCCCTTATGTGGGAATGGATCCAATTTTCATTTTTGCCGAGTTTTTGAAAATTAAAGAAAATAAAATGAGGAAAATTTTAAAAGGAAATTGTCATATGTGCCCTTTCTCATTCCTCGTTGAACTTTTTTATGAGAGCAATTCACACTTGCAAAGCAGGATCTTTATTCTAGCTTTTTTCGGACTTGTGATCTTTCCGTTCCAAAAGGATTTTATTAGTTCTTCCATGGATTGGATAGCTAGGCAATTTTGCAGTGGAATGAACTTTACTAATGCTATCCTGGCCGAGACTTTTATATCTCTGACTCGTTTTAAGCAAAACAAGGACAAAACATTTCACGCTCCGGATGGACTTTTGCAAATGTGGTTTTTCTCTCATTATGCTAAGTTTGGCTCAAGAATGACCATTCCACGGGTAAGTCAAGAGGAAAATCCAATTGCAAAATTTCAAGAGTTGCAAAAAAATATTACTAGATTGTCTTATTCCGAGTGGATTGATTTATTTAAAAATCCGAGTCCTAAGGTTTTTCTATGGCAAGCTATATGGTTTCAAGTCTCTAAAGCTCGTTTGTACCATGGTGAACGGGAGCCTATACTTCTTTTGGGTATTACCGGTATGACGCAGTATCATCCTCTCCGTGTGGTACGGCAATATGGAGTTTTACAGGATATTCCACCACCTTTGGGGCCAAACACTTTTCAAGTTGAATTCGTTGCAGGCGAGAATTATAGAACCGAGATCAAGTATCTTGACCAAACTTGGCTCAAGTCCAAGACTCGCTCACTATCACTACCCAAGGAGGAGCTCGAGGGAAAGGAAAGATGTTATCATGCGAAGGCCTTGTATATTAAGCACCATTTGATACCAACTCACATGCTTCCGAAGTTCCCGTTGGTGATTGTGAAGCCCACCCGTCAAGCCGAGATCGAGGCTTATGCAAAGAAGGCGCAAAAGGCAAAAAAACAAATGAAAACTTTGGCTAAGGAAAATGCACGACTTCGGAAAGAGTTGGAGGCCCATTCGTCTATAGATTGCGTCGCTACAAAGAAAAGAAAAATAGTTTGATTTGCCATGTTTGGGATTCTCGTTCCACGTTTAATTATATTTTCGTGACTTTATGAGCTTTTCTTGTAATAAATATTACTGTTCAGACTTGACTTTTTGGTATTGCATAATTTTTATTAAATTCTATGATTTCAATTGACCCATAAAATCTTCACAGAAAATATTCACAAGACCCTAATTCATCATTCAAAATTTTTTTGAATCAATTCAATGTATTTTCCATTTATTACCGAATTTAAAGTGAAAGAAAAACTGTCTGGATTCTGGAATTTTCTCGACTTCACTTTTGTTTCTCCATTTATCACTAGAAAACATGCTCTTTTGAGAAAAATCAAAACATGAAAGTTGTAGATTGGGCTTTTAATTAGTGGACTGGAAATGTTTGGGCATCAATTCACATTTTTGATGACCCATTTATCCTCAAAGTAAAAACCGGACAAATCAGTTTTCTGAAGAAATTTTTTAGAAAGAAGTATTAAACTGTACTAATCCATGAGGAATCTTCCCAATCTCAAAAAATGAAAGTTGTACATCATTGTCTTAATTATCAGCTCGCAAAGTTTGGTACTTTTTCGAATTCTGTGGGAATTGATACGAATTTTTTCGTAAAAGCCGACGAGATTGAAATTTATTCGAATTAATCTTTTGATCATGTTGGCTTTGTTTCTTGGGTCTAGAGGGTTGTCATGGACCGACTTGTCATTTTCGTCCATCATACTCATTTGTATAAATTCTTTTTTCAAGTACCCATTAAACATGGAAGTGCCACGCAGCCGTATCAGAACCCGTCTTAGGACAAGAATGGGAAGAGAGGAATTAAGCCCCAGGGTAGTTAACCTCGAGACGCAAATGACAATCATGGCTGCGATGCTAGCATAAATGAAAGCTATGATGATAAAAACCCAAGCAAAAACCACCCCGCCAGTTGATCCGACCCAAACTACTCACCCGTCATCATCCCACCCTTCGAGTGTGGCTCAAGCTCTAGGGGAGGCATACATTCCAAGAAAGGTGCCGAATGTCGAGCAATCGCCCGAGTCCCCGCCGGTGCTAATCGACCTCGATAATGAGAAGAAAGAAAAACCTATGAGCAAAGTAGAGGAGGGTGCAAGGAGGCCCGCAAAGATTGAGGAATGCCTCAGTAGCTAGGGATATGAGCTGGCCCGTTTCGACAAGATATCCCCCTTCGCTAAAGTGGAAGTCCTGCTCGATTACAAGGAGCCCGAGTTTGTCAGAAAGTACAATGGGACAGGCTGCCCCCGAGCTCATCTGAAGTACTACTCGCGAAAGATGGCGCATTATTCCGATTATGTTTCGTTATTGATGAACATGTTTCAGGAGAGTCTGGCAGGTGCTTGTTGACACCTGAATTTTAATCATCTTTTTCATTTTAAAATTAATAAAAAATCCATAAAAATTCATAAAATTGAAAAATCAACTTTAGGGACCTTGGCCAATCCTAGGGAACCAATTTTGACCAAAAAATGATTTTTCATATTTTCAGTATTTTTCGGTATTTTTAATTTATTTATTTCAAAAATTAATAGAAAATCCATAAAAATTCATAAAATTGAAAAATCAACTTTGGAGACCTTGGCCAAGCCTAGGAACCAATTTTGACCAAAAAATGATTTTTCATATTCTTCGTATTTTTTCAGTTTTTTTTATCTTAAAAAATTCATAGAAAATCAAGAAAAAATGAGAAAATTACAAAATCAACTCTGGAAGTCTTCGCCACCCAGGCAACCATTTTTGAACAAAAAATAATTTTTCAAATTTTTTGCATTTTTTTATATTTTTCATAATTTAGGAAAATATTTAATAAATAATAGCATTTGAAGCCACAAAAATATGGAAAAAGAGTCAGTATTTTTCTTTTAATTTTCTCTTCATTTTGGCCAAATAAAATCTGCAAAAATTAATCTGGAGTCGGGAATTACTTTGTTAATCTCGTTTTCGGAATAATTAGAAAAAATTGTAAAAAAATTTCATTTTTGGAGTCGTGACATTGTCTTCTAATAGTCAGAATTTTTCCATTGGCCTGACGGTGCATTTTCCAAGTTGCATGCCTATATTGTATGTTCTTCCGGGTCCACACTGACCATAACACTATTTTGAATTTCCCGCACTCACGAGGCTCGATTTCTGGCGCTCACAAGCCCCCAAGAACACCGATCCCTCTGATTCATCCTGCGGCTCCTCAGGCCTGGGTCCACTCTAACCTGTTGTTTTCCCTTTACTCGTTCTTGTTGTTGTTGAACGGGCCAAGCGACTTGGGACCGAGTCCATCAGAGACAGTCAGTTGCTCATCCTCAGCATGGTCAAGAACGAGGGGATCATTGACGAATTCAAAGGGGTCAAGCTCTGGTGGTCGTTGAGCCTAATCCTCTCCCAAAAGTCGTTGTTTCGAACCATAAGTCAAACAAAAATGGTCCGCAGAGTCCATTTTAGATGGGAAGCTTTCTATGTTCGTTGAGGAGGAGGTGAAGCTATTGAAAGGGCTATGCGGAGAGTTTCAGCTCGATCAAGACGGAGTTCAATTCCACACATAGTCGTGCGATGGGGTTGGTTCACAAGGCATGTGCGAAGGTCCGGGCACGGTGGGAGCTCCTCTCGAAGCCGTGGAAGGAGGAGCATGCCAAGTTTTTCCCAGTTGTCATATTCGTGGGATGCTTATTACATAACTTTCTAATGCAATGCAGCAAGCCAGTTTTCGAGGAAAATGGAGTTGGAGAGTGGGAGGAAGATTTGGAGGTTCCGGCTTATGAAGGTGAGGCGAACAAGTTTGGGCAGGTGGTTCGAGATGCGCTTGCTCAGCGTCGGAGTTGGGTGAGCTGCGGCCAAATAGCTTCGTCAGTTGTGTTTGCAAATGACAGTGATTTACTCAGAGTCATACGTGCGTATGCTATCACACATTCATCTTACAGGCTGTTAACCCTCTTTTACTTGGAGTAGCCACCACGAAAAAACGATAGTTGGGGTAATGAAGGTGGATTTATGGACATGCCACCTTCTACTTCAACTCTGGAGCATTGTATGGAATGACTAACTTGTCTCCAGGTTGAGTTTGATTCCACCGTGGTAGGTCATTGGGTGTCTCGGCCAGGTGGCCGAACAGTTTATGGCAAATTCGATTTGCCAAAATGCCTCTATTTTCAGCCATCAAGGAATTCAGAGAGCCCTTGAGTGGGCAAATTCCGTACTTGGCAAATGGAAATTCAATCCCACAGAACCTTTTACATCATTCATATTTCCCTCTACTCCAATAGCCGACTCCTTATGACGAGAGGGAGAACAGTTTCAGTTCGAATCGAAAAGAAATTCAATTCCACACAGTTACATCCTGGTACAGGTTCACCTAGACCAATCTGTCCTGTTGATAATGTGATACAGAAAGCACAATCATCATGTAGTAAAACAGATGTCTTCTTCGGGTGAGGTACAACATACGTTTCTCTGTTCTTTGACATATGATGAGCCGAGTACATTTTGAATTCGAATGATCTGAAATTGTCGCTTCAGAAGAATCATGCAACCGGTGATCATGCCAATATCACTGGTAAGGCACCAGATAGTTTCCAAGAACAACATCATCTCTTCATCACTCTCTTTCTCTCCACTGGCCCGTGAGATATGTAAGCAACTGTAAGATGACAATAAACCAGACTTTATTGTGGGGGGTGGTATCACTATGCTTTGATGACTTCAAGAAAATTTCAAGAGGGTGGATGTTCACGTGCATCAGCTTAAAAGCAACAACTCAAGGTCAAGGATCAAACAAAGAATTTGGTGGGGGCACGCTTCCTCTACCTCGCGATCTCTCTCTCTATCTGCGGGGAGTGTGGCTCACTCTCTCGGGACCACCAAGCCTGCACGTTGAAAGTTGGAAGCATTATAGAGAAGGGAAGAAAGCTCAGACCACGACCTGCTACCCACATACCAAGACTTTCAGCTGTCGACCAGACGGCTGATGAATGACAGATGGCTCTAAACAAAAGGGGCTCTGGGAGGTCGAGATGAAGGAAAACGACCGTTGCCCACAAAAAGGGGGTCTGGAAGAAGGATATGGGGCAGAGGAGGCGTCTGCCCATTCGGGGCGGGAGGGGCGTTGGCTTTCTTCGCTGTGGACATTCATCATCGCCAAAAAAAAATTACACCTTCGGGATACCCTTTCCCTCTTCGATTAATTTGTGTGTATCCTTCTGGCGATTGACCTTGATTTGGATCTCGGTCTATCGCCCTGTACTCATGCAAAGCTCGATACTCTGTCCTCAAATCCCTGCAATTACGTAGCTGATTACAAGCTCAAATATGGTCTGAAGGTTTTCAAGATGGATCTTTGGAGCCTGAACTCACTGAGGAGATTCGAATCACCTGCAGCCTTTTTGATCAAGGTTGCTCTTTCTCTCTTAAAGAAAATTCCACCAATTTCCACGCCTTTGCCCCTCTTGAATTACCCAAAGACCTCAACAATCTCCTCTGCTTTGACCCATAACCTGAAGTGAATGAATCAGCTCCAATCTTCCAACAGAGAAGAGACGGACCCTTTTTCCACCAATTCTGTCAATGGCTTCTACAGTCTGCTCACAGGAGGGATTGACGATGTTGAGTGCATCTCTCTGCCTCACAGCTTCATGTTGGTCCAATTCCTCCAAGGGTATTCTCGGTCCTCAGGTCTTTCCACACCAATTGGTCCTTGCCTTGTCCGAATAACCCTCGAAATCACCTAGCAGATCGCCAACTCCAAGCCCGTGCTCACATTCATCACACTCAAATTCGCCCCCAAGCTCGCCGCCGCCTCTAATCTTTCCCTCGTCCTCAGCTCCTTCACTTTGTCGTTTTTACTTTCCACCACCAGCGATTTCACTCTCGATTCCCTCCACCATCTCCGGCCGTTCTCATTAGCGGTCTCTTCGTCTAGCTTAGCCTCATACACCACTCTGTCCCACACCTGAGTTGCCGCCGTCCGATTGTATCACACTCTTTCCCTCCATCCACCCGAGCGCCGCCGTACTGGATCAAGTTCATCTCGGCAACCGAGAAATTCGCCGGCGGTAACGTACACCATCATCCGATTGGTTTGTGGATTGGGTTGTGCAGCACTGGGTCTTTTTTTTGGATATTTCAAGCAGGACTGGTCTTTTTGAGCATTCGGTCAAATGCATTGCTAAGGCTGGGCCGGCCTTGCTTCATTTCAAGAGAATGGGCCTGACTCAGGTTTCGAACGGAGAGAGATTTAGGCCTAGTTTGATGCCTTGTTATTTCGTGTCTAAGGATTGGGCTCGCGTTTCGAGCCCAGTTCGTTATGAATTGCCTTGGTTCAACCCGATCTGTTCTTATTATTAAATTAAAAATAATAATAAAAAAATAATAATAACAATAAAAAATATAGAAAAATGTAGAAAAATCTAAAAAAATAATAATAAAGGAAATATGTAGGAAATGTTTCTATTTGCCTACTGTGTCTAATTATACTTCATAGGTTCGCTTATCAATTATTTTTCATGTTTGGCTTGTAGGATTTCGTCTTAATTTAGCATGTGAACATTCAAATAATTTATTTCATACTATGTGTCTCAACGAACGAATTAACCTGGCTATTAGAGTTTAATTCGAAATGTTTACTTTATCCTTTGATTTGCTGAACTTCTCTAACTATTTATTTTGAGCAAGTACATGCCCCAAATATCTGGATGCATCAAATCGATATTCCGGCATGGGGATCAAAGGCGATATTCATGGGGATGACGGCCCATTGAGAATTCATTATTCAACAATGACGAAGTGTGAGCAGAAGGCCTTGAAGGCACTGAGGCCCGAACTGAAGGCCAATCCCAGAAATTTAAACAATGAATTGAAGCTAAGTGTTCTCTTACTCTATCTATTTTTTGGATAAAAATTAGCTCAGATTCTCCACTCCCATTCTCCCCATATTTTGTGTCAGGCAATGGACAATTCCACATCAATGGCGAATCTCATGGAAGTGCGAAATTAGCCTAGACAAGCTCCAAAATGCTACCGAATTTTCAATCGACTCATCGAAGAATTTTAGCTCAAATTGTCGAGTCAATTAATTGTAATTTATTTTAAAGAAGTCAAACCCCAGAATGTGAAGGGCAAAGCCCGCTCACTGGAGGTCATTCAAATTCTTGTAATTTAAATTCCTGCGCCTTAAACCCCAAAAGAGAGGGCCAAGCTAAGGCTAGGCCGTCCATTGGAAGTCTTTATTTACTGTCATTTAAATTCATGCAATTTAGATTTTTGCACCTTAAACCCCAAAGGGAAGAGCCAAGCCAATGCTAGGCCGCCCATTGGAGGTTTTTACTTACTGTCATTTTAATTCCTGCAATTTAAATTTTTGCACCTCAAACCCCAAGGGGAAGAGCCAAGCCAATGTTAGGCTGCCCATTGGAGGTTTTTACTTACTGTCATTTAAATTCTTTCAATTTAGATTCTTGCATCTCAAACCCCAAAAGGAAGAGCCAAGCCAATGCTAGGCCGCTTATTGGAGGTTTTTACTTACTGTCATTTAAATTCCTGCAATTTAAATTCTTGCACCTCAAACCCCAAAGGGAAGAGCCAAGCCAATGCTAGGCCGCCCATTGGAGGTTTTTACTTACCGTCATTTAAATTCTCGCAATTTAAATTCCCGCACCTTAAACCCCAAAAGAGAGGGTCAAGCCAAGGCTGGGCCATCTAGTGGAGGTTTTTATTTATTGCAATTTAAATTCTTGTAATTTAATTTTCTACAATTTGATTTTAGTACCATCAAACCCCACGATGGGTAAGCCGAGCCAAGGCCAAGTCCCCCGTTGAAGGTCCTTTATTTATTGCAATTTAAATTTCTACAATTTAATTGCTGTACCATTAAACCCCAGAATGAGTAGGTCGAGCCACCTGCTGGAAGTCGTAACACTGCACAGATAGCATGATTCATGCGTGATTCATTCAAGAAATTAAAAAAAAACCTCAAGAATTAGGAAATGGGTCATTTCGATCCACCAATCCTATTTTTGATGAACTCCATTCTTAATATTTCCAAAATGACGATTTTGCCCCTTATGAGCAAATTGTCTCGAAAAATTTCGAAAAATCCTCAGAAATTGTGGAAAATAAGGAATGACCAGAGTCAACTGGTTTGATCCCTTTTCACTTCCTGATCCTTGAAAAATGCCCATTTTACCCTTCTGGTCAGTTTGATCCAAATTTTGTCTTCCCAAATGATTTTTCATGAAATTGGTACCGAAAGGGCATTAGCGTAATCTAACGTAACCAAGTCCCCGAACTCATAATCTCTGGTTCGCAGAAATAAATTAGTTCTCCCGCTAATTTATTTAGGTTTCTAATCGACCTACTAAGAACGATTAGTGGCGACTCTAAATCTCTGATTCGGTAGGGCTTGGGAGGGCCCGCATTAGGTTAATTAATTTAATGAACCTAATAAACCGTTCACCCGCTCGAAACTTAAATTTCTTTCGGGTCGCGACAGTGCTGCTCTAGCATGGTTCATTGAGTTGGATCTAGAAGATTATGACGGTTGGGAAGATTTAGCTGAGAACTTCTTGCACCAATATAAATTTAACACCGCGACGGCTATTACTAGGGAAGAATTGTTGAGGATGGTAAAAGGAAAAAATGAAGCCATTCGTAACTATGCTCAAAGGTGGCGGGCTTTAGCTACGTAAGTTAAGCCATCAATCCCTTAAGACGAGCTTGTCGACATGTTTCTAAAGGCACTCTCGTATGAGTATTTCGACAGACTGAACACTTCTGGGTGCCAGACCTTCGTACATCTCATAAAGGTTGCCGAAAGACTTGAATGGGCTATGAGAGAGAGCAAGACTCCTGAGACTGCAACGAGACGCCAGTATCCACCTAGGAAGGAAAGAGAGCCCAGCGTCGATGTGGCTTTCGTACCTAATTTATTGCAGCCAAAGCAATTCTCCAACTCTACCAAGGCACAAGGAAACTCGTCATGGTCGACACCGAAGCTGCCTCAACCTCAAAAAGGGAAGCCGCCTCCCAAGCAGTTCACTCCGCTCCCTAGGCCACTATCCAAGCTGCTTCCAATGCTGTTGGAAGGGAGGCTAGTCGCCAAGGAGCCACCGAGTTTAAATCCTTCGAGATTTTCGAGTTATGATCCGAGCCAATCATGTGTCTACCACATGGGAGAGAAAGGCCACAATGTTGACAATTGCGTCACCCTGAAGTTCAAGGTTCAGGCCCTCATTGACAATCACATCCTTCAATTATAAAACGGAGTCGAATGTACAACAAAACCCCCTCCCGGACCATCAGGTAGTGGGTATGATATCCGGAGAGGAGTTAGACGAAGAGGAGTTTAGACTAACAAAGGCACGCCATGCAGATAAGAGATTTGTCCGTGAAGCTAGCAGGAGGGGAGAAATTGTGGATACCCTGGGGCAGGATAGCGGAGGCTACAACTACAGGATTCTATATTCAATCCCACCACGTTTTTTCGAAAAGGCGGAAGAAATAGTGCCCAACTGGTGGAGAGGCATGGACGACATAGAGGAGGTGCCAAAGAAGGGTCTTTCCGAGAAAGACTCCTTTGAGACAATTGATGAAATCATCCTTATTGCGACAAATGAGAAAGAAGCCGACCCATTAAGCGGACTAAGCGTCGCAGAACGCTTCGGTAGCATCGAGAGAAAGCTGAACTTCACCTCCGAAAAGTTGTTAGATTTGCTCTAGCGATCGAGAGAAGTGAGTCAAGCGCGGGTCATGAGCGACGCACTTGAATTGGAGCTGCACACAATGGTTGAAAACCAAGGTCGTATGCTGACTACAATAGAGAAGCGACTGGGGGAATTGGCAACTGTGGTTGATAAGTTGAAGGAATGAATGGACGAGTGTGGATCTGACATTGGAGGAGCCCTCACTCGAGCTGACCTCCTTCAAGTGATCAAACGAAGTGATGGGCGATTCCAGACTTACGCGCATAGATGGAGGTTGGGTGCCTCACAAATAAATCCTCCGTTAACTAGGGAGGAGTTGATCGGGTACTTTCTGAGAACCCTCCCGTATGAGCTCTTCCAACATATGGCTGGGATCACCTACGACTCGTTCTCCCACCTGTTGCGGGTAGGCGAGGGAGTTGAATGGGGACTCGCCAATGGAAGGCTGAAGAGTAATGATGCTAGAAGGACCAATGCGCCACCCTCTGATAAACCCGATAAAACGGCTCATGCTGAACCCAGATGCGGGTACAATTCTGAAGACTTGGATGACCTCATTGGGATGATTGAGACTATAGAAGCTTTTGTAATTAACCTAGATAAGGTTGACAATTGGGAAAAATGGGATGATTACTTAGTCAAGCAACTTACAATCAGCATCTCTAATGAAGAGGCGAATGATGACCATGAAAGAGAGGTTGAGGGTGTCAGGCCGGTTGTAATAAAGATCCCTCCAGTAGAAGAGTACGATCCCAAAACGGTTCATTGGGACTACGGGACGGGCGAAGTAGATATAGTGATGAGGTTGGGGAGGTGTTATGCACCCAAAGAGGGAGAGACCGAGAAGAGAGACGTAACTAAAGAAGATGCCGAAAAATTATTAACCATCATCAAAACGAGCGAATTTGAAGTAATAGAGCAGTTACGGAAAATGCCGGCCCAAATCTCACTACTGGATCTGTTCATGAACTCAGAAAAGCATAAGAATGCGCTGATGAGGGTCCTGAATGAGGTACACGTACCTGAAACGATTAACGAAATACAACTGGAGAGTTTCGTTAGCGCCATCCTATTAAAGGATCAAATATCCTTCTCGGATGAGGACATTCCTCTGGATGGATGGGCCCATAATAATGCTCTGTACATATCGGCGAGGAGCCACGGCAAGCAGGTCTCCCACGTGCTAATAATGGGTCAGCATTCAATATATGTCCGTTGGCCACACTCAGGAACCTGGGTGTGAATGAGGAGCTCATCCGTGCCTCCAATGCCACAATCAGAGCTTTCGACGGAATGAGGAAGAATGTGGTTGGTGAAATCGAGCTAGATGTCCTAATTGGGCCAGTAGAGTTCTCCATTGGGTTCCAAGTCATGGACCTCCCGAGTGCTTTCGGATTTCTATTGGGCAGACCATGGATCCACATTGCAGGCGTTGATGGGAAAGTGATAACCGTGCATGGGGAAATGGACTTCACCTCATACCAGAAGAGCGCAGTCCCATATGTGGAGCCGGAGCATAAAGAAAAGGCTAGTTATCATTTTCTCGAGTTGGTGGCAGTCACGCATGCCCTCCAGAAACCAAAATGAGGGCTCCTGCGCCCTCCAAGTATACTCTAGCACCTGGAAAAATGCTATTGGCATATGGTTTTATCCCTGGACTCGGTCTAGGAAAGAATGGTCAAGGGATCCGCTCGTCGCTGCAATTAGACACCAACAAGCACCGAACAAGTCTATGATATACTGGTGAATCCAGTAAGAGCCTTACTTCCAGAAGCTGTCATGGACGCCGAGGCCGAGGCCATCATAGGGGCCATGGAAGTCGAGGAGGCAGAGTTAATTCATTCATTGGCTCTAGAGCTTGAAAAGGAAAAATTAACGCGATTGGGAGTTCGCTGGGTCAGTATTTCTCCGATCGCCCCAAGATGCTAGCAGATGAAGCCATTCAAGGCGCAGCAGAGCTTGATATGTCCAATTCGTTTCTAGAAGACACCGTCAACGTCATCATCGAGAGGCTTGACGAGGACTCTATCTCGCCTGAGTAAAGAGGCTCTTCTTCTGCTTCTTATAGCATTTCTTTAACCGCAATTTTAATTCAGTTGTTGTATTTCGTTTGGTTTCTCTCTTTTCAATTCCAAGAAAATACCTTTGGATCTCGAGCCGTTGGTCCAAATGGTTGCCTTGTAATGCGGCCTTATCAGTGAAATTCAATAAAACGCATGTGCATGTTTTATTAAGGGCGTGCGGGAACATTACAAACCAGCCCAATGATGATGCCTATCTTCGATTCTCGAAGATTTGAGGCCTGGATTCCCGCACGCTTCCTAGTTTATCAAGCAAATTAAGAGAAGCAAAGATGTCCGAGGATATGAGGATTGGCTCTCTTATTACGTTTTTTCAAATGGTTTTTGAAAATCATGCATGAAAACTACTTGCTGAAAGGGACTAATCATCTTCATGACATTTTAGGCATATCATTCCAAGCATGCATAATAGGTTGTTGTGTGACTCGGATCACCAAGGAGATTACTCTTGTGGCATTGGAGAAGAAGATGGGGATTTCGTAGATATTCAGAGAGATTGGAGTCGATACGAAGAGTTTAGACCCCTAACAGCAGAAGAGGTAGTGGTAGTAAACCTGGGCGACTCACAGAATGTCAGAGAAGTGAAGATTGGGCAGTCATTGTCACCCTCTGATGCTACTCGAATGACTGAATTTCTCAGGGAATACCAAGATGTCTTTGCTTGGTCGTATGCAGACATGCTCGGCCTCGACCCTAATATTGTAGAGCACGTACTGCCTACTGACCCTAACATCCAGCCAAAAAACAAAGGCTCAGGCGAACGAAGCTCGAACTTTCCAAGAAAATTGAGGAGGAAGTAATGAAGCTCCTCAAGGTGGGGTTCATAGAAGCGATCCCCTATGCCGATTGGATCGTCAATATTGTGCCAGTGATGAAGAAAGATGGCACAGTTCGAATCTGTGTCGATTACCGAGATCTGAGTAAAGCCAGCCCAAAGGATGATTTTCCTTTGTCGCACATAGATGTGTTGATCGATAGTACAGCCGGGTTCGAACTATTTTCCTTTATGGATGGATTTTCTGGCTATAATAAGATCTTAATGAAGGAGGAAGATAAGGTGAAGACCTTATTCATAACACCATGGGGCACCTTATGTTATAGGGTTATGCCTTTCAGGTTGAAGAATGCTGCGGCGACATACCAAAGAGCCATGGTCGCTCTATTCCATGACATGATGCCCAAGGAAATCGAGGTGTACGTAGATGATATGATTGCCAAGTCCAGACCAGGAGAGGACCATGTTCCGGTGCTAAAAAAGTTGTTCGAACGCCTACGAAAATATAAGCTGAGCCTGAATCCCAACAAGTGCATATTCGAGGCGAGATCTGGAAAGCTTTTGGGATTTATGGTTAGCAGTCATGGCATCGAGGTCGACCCTTCCAAGATCAAAGCTATACGGGACATGAATACCCCAACCTCAGTGAGGGAAGTAAGAAGCCTACTGGGCGGTTAAATTATATTGCCAAATTTATATCCCAGCTTTCTGATGTGGCAAAACCATTCTGTAAGCTCCTTAAGAAGGGCGCCAAAGTCATTTAGGATTCAGAATGCCATCAGGCATTTGAGAAGATCAAGAAGTATCTGATCCTACCTCCGGTATTGGTACCACCAACCCCGGGAGTCCCCTTGACTCTGTACTTGACGATCTATCAGGAATCATTAGGAGCTCTACTCGCCCAAACGAAACCGGAGGACGGGAAAGAGTGAGCAATTTATTACCTGAGCAAGAAGTTCACGAAGTCGGAGGCCAATTATCCTATGGTTGAAAGGACATGCATCGCACTGATCTCGGTACTCCACAAGTTGAGACAGTACACTCTCCATCACCATATCCAGCTGGTAATAGAATGCGACCCAATTAAGTACTTGGTGGAGAAACCCGCCTTATTGGGAAAGCTGGCCAAGTGGCAAGTACTGTTATCAGAATTTGATATAACGAATTCACCTCAGAAGTCAGTCAAGGGGCGGGCCATAGCCGATATGTTAGCAGAAAATTCACAAGGACTTGTGATCCCTGATGAGGAGGAGGCGGAGGATCGAATCCTCGCATTATCTGATGATAAATGGACTATGTATTATGATGGTGCCGTTAATTTGGCCGGATCTGGAACTGGGACAGTACTGATATCCCCGGACGGCCTACATTATTTGGTTTCCGCGAAGTTGGTATTTCCATGCACCAATAAATATTAGAATATGAAGCCTGTATTCTAGGCCTGCAATTAACCATCACCATGAAGGTGCGAAGGTTACGGGTTTATGGAGACTCCATGCTGATTATTCTCCAGACCCAAGGAGAATGGAAAACAAAGGATTCTAAGCTTATCCCCTATCATAAGTTCCTAGAGGAGTTAACCGATAATTTCGACGAAATTTCGTTTGAATATCTGCCAAGGACCCAGAATCACTTTGCGGACGCGTTAGCCACTCTATCTTCATTGTTGCAAGTAGAGGACAGGCTCAACATCAAGCCATTAAAAATCAATGTCATGGATCAGCCAGCCTACTGCATGGTGGTGGAAGGCGAATTTGATGGCGAGCCTTGGTATCATGACATTAAGAATTATCTCTCGAAAGGAGAATTCCCTCAAGGGAGTCAGGTCATGGATAAGAAGTACATAGCAAAGATGGCTACCAAATTCTTCCTGAGTGGGCAAACTCTCTATAAAAGGTCTTTCGATTCAGTCCTATTGAGATGTGTAGACGCCAAAGAAGCAAACATGCTCATGAAGGAAATCCATGAAGGGATATGCGGTCCTCATATGAACGGCCACCTCCTCGCAAAGAAAATCATGTGGCTTGGTTATTATTGGATGACCATGGAAGCGGACTGCAACCAACATGTAAGGTCCTGTCATCAATGCCAGGTATACGGTGACATAATCAACGCACCCCCAAACGAGCTCCACCAGATGTCGGAGGCTTAGCTATTCGCCATGTGGGGATAGACATGATCGGTCCGATTCACCCCAGCACTTCTAATGGGCACTGCTTCATCCTGGTGGCGATTGACTATTTTACGAAGTGAATTGAAGCAAACTCATATGCAAATGTCACAGCAAAGAATGTGGCCAAGTTCATCAGAAGGGATATCATCTCCCGATATGGGGCCCCTCAAGCCATAATCACAGACAATGGCTCCAATTTGAATAATAAGATAGTCGATGATCTACTACAAGCATTCAACATTCGACATCTTAATTTGTCTCCCTATCGCCCACAAATGAATGGAGCTGTGGAGGCGGCAAACAAGAACATCAAGAAAATCCTGGCAAAAACCGCAGAGAATTATAGAGACTGGCATGAGAGACTGCCATACGCGTTGATGGCATATCGAACTTTGATACAGACCTCGACTGGGGCAACCCCATATTCCCTAGTTTATGGTATGGAGGCAGTTCTACCGGTAGAGGTTAAAATCCCCTCTCTAAGAATCTTATCCCAAGTCAAACTCTCCGAAGCGGAGTGGACGTAGCAGAGATATGAGCAGTTGAACCTGATCGATGAAATGCGTTTGAAGGCAATATGTCATGGTCAGAGCTACCAGAGAAGAGTTGCCAAAGCGTTCAATCGAAAAGTCAAGCCTAGGAATTTTGAAGTAGAAGATCTGGTAGTGAAAAAGACAGTTCCAAATGTTTTTCATCCCGAGGGCAAGTTTACCCCAAATTATGAGGGTCCTTATATCATCAAAAAGGTCCTTCCTGGGGGAGCCTTGATTCTTGTAAACATGGATGGGGAAGAGTTAGGATGTCCTGTAAATACGGATGCAGTCAAGCAGTATCATCCTTGAAATGAAAGCAGGAGCCGATTTGGCTACCTTTGGGACAATCTGAGTCACTTTAGGACTATTACATGCATTTTATGCATTCATGCATACACGCATTTGTTTCATGTGATCCCAGGTTCAGGAAAAGCTCTCGAATAAAAAAGCCACCAAAGTCACTATTGAGGGTCCCACTGATGCGGATTTACTGGAACAGGTAAAATATATTCGTTCCAATGATATCCCCTATATGGTACTTTCCTCAGGTGAATCCATTTCTCCGACAGGAAACCAGCGGTGATTCGAGGAGCTGCAATAAGAGTCGGAGAGGGGCATTCAACCAATGATCATAATGGTTGTCAACATTAAATAAGCCCAAATGCTCCTTCACCCATGCATTTCATTGTGCAGGGGCAAAGTCAGAAACGAGCCACTCCTCGACTTAAGGAGTAGATCTTCAATTTATTCGGTTCACATGTCCAGGGGCAATTCGAATTCCCCCTTTCTTGAGAAATTCTCTTCCATTCTTGCACATTGCCACATTTGCATTGTGTTTACACATGCCATGATTCATGCATGACTCTTCTGCATGTTTGGATTTTGCCAATTCTGACTTGGAGCATAAATTGCGCATGATGCATCGAATGTGTGGAATGGGGCATGACAGGATGATGAAAGGCAAGCCATTTCCACACACGTCCTACATTATAAGCCACAGCGAGTCGTGTGTTAAATAGATTCTGCACTCCCCAGGGCAATGGGTTTTCTCGCAAAAGGTATGATGACCGAAGGGAAGGAGGCAATCATTTCACTACCCTAAACACTACAGGTAATAATTGATAGACCCATTCGAGCGATGGTTTCATTTCGTAACTCCTGTCAAGAGCCATCCCACATCGGGGCCAGATGGAGGTAGTTCCAGCAATAGCGCGAGGTAAATGGTTAGAATTTTCTTGCTCGGACTAACATCAATTTTCAAATGACTCTTTACTTTCAATCTCGCATGATAATTCAAGTGCCTTAGGATGACGAAAAGCATTCGTTTCCCTATCCGATACACTCATATCCTTTGCATTGCCTAATTGAGCCTGCATATTCGTTTCTTAAAACCCCGTTGGTGATCATTGCCCATTCTATAATGAAGATAGCCCCACCTCAAAGCAAAAAAGCTCAAAAGAAATGGGTCTACAAAGAATTCCCGATTTATCTATGCAAGTGAGATCTTTGATATGCATGTGTATAATGGTACAATCTTTGCAAATTCCTTTTTCTAACAAAAAAAGAAAAAGGAGAAAAGAAGAAGAAAGTCAATCCCAGGCATGAAAAAGTAAAGCGCCAGTCAAAAGCAAGGCCAATACCCATTCAAATCAATGTTCATTGAATGTTATAGTGAAGACATATGGTCGCTTTTTATAAATCCCCAATGGGATCTAGTTGAGGAAGAAAACTCTTCAAAGGAGTCAAATTGTAAAATATACTTAGTTGAAGCGACGATGGTATCAGTAGAAGTTGACACATTTCTTATACATCGATGGTGTCCGTTGAAGACTATTCTAGAAGGTCGAAACTGGTGGTGAAGATGCGATGATCACCAACGTCAAACCCACCTCATATTTTTTCTGAGCCAAAATAAGCTTCTTATTTTCTCGATCCCCAATCCCAACCTACGTTATAACCCGGGAAATTTTTTTCTGATTAAGGCGTTTGAGTTAACGTAGGGTTGAATGATTATAAGCATCACTCGAAAAGGTACGAGCAAGACTATTTCTCTCTCATTTTTGTAGGATTCTTGACTTGAAAACCCGGAGCAATGATGAAGACCTTTTGTCAATGACCTTGACTCAAAAGAGTCCCCTTTGATAAGTCTTTGACCCGGCCTACATTATGATCCTAATCAAGACATCCAAATCGGCTCGATTGTACCAATTGTGAGATCACTCAAATCCTTGTTGAATGCGATGATGGTAAGATTGAGTGATTTCTTTCAATCCTGCAATCAGGATAAACAACCTTTCTCGAGAGTGAGAGAAAGCCCTTTCAGACTAAAGTCTCCAATTCAGATCACATTCGATGTGTTCATACTATGATAACCTCCTTGAACAGAATTGGTAATGCAAACTTGACAGAATAATTGTGCATGATCCACATTTTGGTCGATTGTATCATGAGTTATTACGAAGATTGCTCCTAATCATTGCAAACTTTGCTGAGTAGTTTTGCATGAACTGATGAACTCATTGATGAAAATGCTTGCGCATGTTACCTCTGACATTGCATGACAGGTGACACATTTTCGATGTTCGAGTTACCTTTCACGGTCTCAAAATCCATTTGGCGATTATTGAATGAACAAGTCTAGTTATTGAAAAACTACCAGCTATTTCTTCCAAATCCTCAGGTAGGTATATCTTCAACTTGAACCCTTTGAGGTAAGTTAAATAGGGTTTGAGCTTTTGCAAGATTCCTGGTCTTCCCAGATTCCAGAATGGCACCCACCAAGGTAAGTTAAATCGGGTTTGAGCTTCTACAGGATTTCTGGTCTTCCCAGATCCCAGAATGGCACCCACCAAGGTAAATTAAATTGGGTTTGAGCTTCTGCAGGATTCCTGGTCTTCCCAGATCCCAGAATGGCACCCACCAAGGTAAGTTAAATGGGGTTTGAGCTTCTGCAGGATTCTTGGTCTTCCCAGATCCCAGAATGGCACCCACCAAGGTAAGTTAAATGGGGTTTGAGCTTCTGCAGGATTCCTGGTCTCCCTAGATCCCAGAATGGCACCCTTTGAGTTAAGTTCAATCGGGTTTGAGCTTCTGCAGGATTCCTGGTCTCCCCAGATCCCAGAATGGCGCCCACTAAGGTAAGTTAAATCGAATTTGAGCTTCTGCAGGATTCCTGGTCTCCTCAGATCCTAGAATGGCACCCACCAAGGTGAGTTAAATCGGGTTTGACCTTCTGCAAGATTCCTGGTCCCCCTAGATCCCAGGATGGCATCCTTCAAGGTAAGATAAATCGGGTTTGAGCTTCTGCAGGATTCCTAGTCTTCCCAAATCCCAGAACGGCAACCAAAAGTCCTTTTTACAGGCAACACAAAAGTCCTTCTTACAAGCAACATAAAAGTCCTTCTTACAGGCAACCCAAAGTCCTTACAGGCAACCAAAAGTCCTTCCTACAGGCAATCGAAAGTCCTTCTTACAGGCATTCAAAGTCCTTCTTACAGGCATTCAAAGTCCTTTCTACAGGCACACAAAAGTCCTTCTTACAAGCATCAAGTCCTTTCTACAGGCACAAAATCCTTCTTACAGACATTTCCATGGGGTGACCTACCATACGGGTCAAATCTCAATCAGATTTTAATCAGTAGAATCCTTTCATTAGGAATCTACCATGGGGTAACTTACCATACGGGTCAAACTTCAATTAAATTTTAATCACTACAATCCTTTTGCTAGGAATCTACCATGGGGCGACCTACTATATGGGTCCGAGTTCAACTACCATAAGGTTTTCTTATAACGAATCTTTAGGTTCTCGTTCCATTTTCAGTAGAGCATGCGCGTTAGGCAATCGCCAAACAACGGGCAGGTAAGTTGCAGGTAAATCCCTCGCCTCTCTATTTCTCCCTCACTTCATAGGAGTATATTCAAGCCACAGAACTTGCAAAGAGGAGTATTGGAGATCAAATGTCACAACTATTTTTATTTCATTGTGTTGAGTCGATTAGGATTCAGGTGTCATCTCGTCTTTGAAATGAACCTCTACCGAGCTTCCTTTCAAAGAGGGGCACCTGTTGACACCTGATTTTTAATCATCTTTTTCTCTTTTAAAATTAATAAAAAAATCCATAAAAATTTATAAAATTAGAAAATCAACTTTGGAGACCTTGGCCAAGTCTAAGGAACCAATTTTGACCAAAAAATGATTTTTCATATTTTCGATATTTTTTCGGCATTTTTATTTTATAAAATTCATAGAAAATGAAGAAAAAAAATGAGAAAATTACAAAATCAACTTTGGAAGCCTTCGCCAAGCTAAGGCTACCATTTTTGAACAAAAAATAATTTTTCATATTTTTTGCATTTTTAATATTTTTCATAAATTAGGAAAATATTTAATAAATAATAGCATTTGAGGCCACAAAAATACGTAAAAATAGTCAATATTTTTCTTTTAAATCCCTTTTCATGTTGGCCATCACAAATTCAAAAAAAAAATCCAATTTGGGGCCGTGTATTTCTTCACGAGCATAATCTCGAATCTGGCCTAAAAAAAATTCAATTTGAGTCAATTTATTTTCATTTTTCACTTTTAGGAGTTGTGACATTATTCTCTAATATTCTAAATTTTCATCTTGGCCCAATTATATTTAGAATGACTCAATTTTGCAAAAGGACTTTAATTAAATTTTACGGCAAGAAAAGAGTTTAAATTTGATATGCGGTGAATTTCGAGTAAGCATAGGGAGGTGTGTCGAAAATTGTGAGGAGATTTGGACTTAAAGAAATATTTTTTAGGGACTGAATTGTAAATACTTAAAATCTCAGGGATTAGAGTGCAAATACCTAACTCTTGAGGGATTATTTTGCAAATAACAAAAAGAATAGTTAGTGGAGAAATTAGAATAGAGAAGGGAAGATGGAGAAGAGGAGATGGAGAAGAATGGATGGAGAAAATAGAATAGAGATAGAAAAGGGAAGATGAAAATGAAGTGGAGTTAGTGGAAAAATTAGAATGTGAGATAGATGAGTGGGTTATAAAGGGAGGAAGAAGTGGGTTAGTGTTGACACCTGATTTTTAATCATCTTTTCTTTTTTAAAAAATTAATAAAAAATTCATAAAATTGAAAAATCAACTTTGGGGACCTTGGCCAAGCCTAGGGAACCAATTTTGACCAAAAAATGATTTTTCATATTTTTAGTATTTTTCGACATTTTTATTTTCAAAAATTAATAGAAAATCCATAAAAATTTATAAAATTAAAAAATCAACTTTGGAGACCTTGGTCAACCCTAGGGAACCAATTTTGACCAAAAAATGATTTTTCATATTTTCAGTATTTTTCGGTATTTTTATTTTCGAAAATTAATAGAAAATCCATAAAAATTCATAAAATTAAAAAATCAACTTTGGAGACCTTGGCCAAGCCTAGAGAACCATTTTTGAACAAAAAATAATTTTTCATAATTTTTTATATTTTTTTTATATATTTTTTAGAAATTAGGAAAATATTTAATAAATAATAACATTTGAGGCCACAAAAATACATAAAAATAGTCAATGTTTTTCTTTTCATGTTGGCCATCGTAAATTAAAAAAAAAATAAATCCAATTTTGGGGTCGTGCATTTCTTCATGGGCATGATCTCGAATAAAAAAATTTTCAATTTGAGTCAATTTATTTTCATTTTCATTTTTAGGAGTTGTGACATTATTCTTTAATATCCCAAATTTTTCATCTTGGCCCAATTATACTCAGAATGACTCAATTTTGCGAAAGGGCTTTAATTAAATTCTGCAGCAAGAAATAAGTTTAAATTTAATATGTGGTGAATTTCAACTAAGCATAGGGGAGGTGTGTCGAAAATTGTGAGGAGATTTGGGCTTAAAGAAATATTTTTTTGGGGACTGAATTGCAAATACTTAAAATCTCAGGGACTAAAGTGCAAATACCTAACTCTTGAGGGATTATTTTGCAAATAACAAAAAGAAGAGTTAGTGAAGAAATTAGGATAGAAAAGGGAAGATGGAGAAGAGGAGATGGAGAAGAGAAGATAGAGAAGAATGGATGGAGAAAATAAGATAAGAATAGAGAAGGGAAGATGGAGAAGAGGAGATGGAGAAGAGAAGATAGAGAAGAATGGATGGAGAAAATAAGATAAGAATAGAGAAGGGAAGATGGAGATGAAGAAGAGTTAGTGGAGAAATTAGAATGTAGAAGGGAAGATGGAGAAGAATGGATGGAGAAAATAAGATAAGAATAAAGAAGGGAAGATGGAGATGAAGAAGAGTTAGTGGAGAAATTAGAATGGGAGATAAATATGGAGAAGGGAAGATGAAGATGAAGAAGAGTTAGTAGAGAGATTAGAATGTGAGATGGAGATAGAGAATGGAAGATGAAATTGAAGTGGAGTGAGTGGAAAAATTAGAATGGGAGATGGATGAATAGGTTATAAAAAGGAGGAAGAAGTGAGTTTGAGAGGGAATTTTTTTTGGAGAGAAAATTTTGGATGTTTGAGAGGGTTTTGGGAGATTGAAGAAAAATTTAAGAGAAAGAAAATACCAAAAAGAGAGAGAGAATTTTGAAGATGATGGGAGTTTAAAGCTAGAGGGTTATCATCATCAATTTCTTCATTGATCAACATAAATCAAGAATTCATCCCAGATTTGAAGCTAAGTGTCCCTCTACTCTCCCAGATTTCAGGCAGGAACCAATTATATCCATCAAGCACTTCTCATAATGCCATTGAAGCTAAGTGCTTCTTTCATTGTTCTAATTTTTAATGTGAATTAAATCATATTTGCTCAATTACTCCATTTCTCCATATTTTTATGTCAGGCAAAGGACAACTCCAAGTCAACGGTAAATCCCATGGAGATGTAAGATTGGCGCTAATGACCTCTTGAGTGCCCATTAAATTTTCAATTGATCCGTCGATGGATTTCGGCCCGAATTGTCAAATCAATTCGTTTTATTTTAAAGAATTTAAACCCCAGAATGTGAAGGGTAGAGCCCGCTCACTGGAGGTCATTTTAAATTTATGCAATTTAAATTCCTGCACCTTAAACCCCAAAGGAGAGGGCCAAGCCAAGGCTGAGCTATCCATTGGTGGTTTTTATTTATTGTCATTTACTTCATGTAATTTAATTTTTGAATCACTAAACCCCAAAATGAGTAGCTCGCAGCACTGCACAGAAGTCGTTAACTCACTCCCTCTTTCGGCTTCAGGGAAATACTTAATATTTTGAAAATGCCAAAAAAAAATGTCACTCACGTATATTCCATTTTAAAAAGTGAAAATACAAAAAGAGAGCACTTCACTAGAACCTTAGGAATAAACCAAGCCTGAGTTGCCAAATTAGGATATCCATGAAATTAAGGTACCGAAAGGGCATTAGTTTTAATTAACTAGTGTAACCAAGTTCCCGAACTCATAATCTCTGGTTTGTAGAAGTAATTTAGTTCTCCCGCTAATTTACTTAGGTTTCTAATCAACCTACCAAAAATGATTAGTGGCGACTCCAAAATTTAAAACCATTTGAACAAAAAACCAAAGTCGCGATTTGGTAGAGCTTGGGAGAGCTCGAACTAGGTTAGTTAATTTAATCAATTAATCTGGCAATCCATTAACCTAAAAAATGAATTTTTGGTCGCGACAGCTTGGCGACTGTCGCGACCTAAAATTCATTTTTTTTAGGTTAATGGATTACTAGATTAATTAAGTGAATTAACTAACCTAGCCCGAGCTATCCCAAGCTCTATCAATTCGCAACTTAGGTTTAAGTTCAAATAATTTAAATTTTGGAGCCGCCACTAATCTTTTCTTGGTAGGTAGATTAGAAACCTAAAATAAAGTATGGGAGAATACTTTATTTTCTGCTAACTAGAGATTTGGGTTCGGGGACTTGATTACGCTAATTTTCCAATTAGTGCCCTTTCGGTACCAATTTCATGAAAATGTTCAACTTGGCAGTTTTGATGAATTTTCACTTGAGGTTCAAAGGTGCAATTTTTTTAATTTTCTTTTTATGAATTTTTCTGAATTTTTTTATTTTTTATTTTTTGTGGAATTTTCGAAATTAAAAATTAAATGAAAATTAGAATGAATTGGTTCAAGATTATCTTATAATTTTGGATTTCAATTTGCATTAATTCCCAAAAATTTTAAGAAAATCTTTTTATCTTGAATCTACATATTTTAAAAGCAACACATTAGATAAAATGATGAGACGTGGTTTATAAGAAACCATATCTTGCTATTTTTTTTTTGAGATTTTATAAGATGGAATTAAAAGATAAATGATTTTTTTTTTGGATTTCTCATATTTATCGTCATATGAATGCAATCTAACAATATTAAGAAATTAAATATTGCAAAGTCCTCCAAATGTTTAATTTAGATGCGTAATCTAAGCAAAACAAACAAATCTTCAAGGCACGCAACTCAATCCAATCAATGCAAAATAGGCAAGATAATATTTAAAACATTCAAATTAAGAGATGTACCTAACATTGCAAGATTGTTTTCCGAATTTGATTTGTGCCGGAACTTAACGAACGATTGGCTGGGGACTTGTACGGTTGATGCGGTGGTTGCCAGTGATGCTTGGGCAAACATTGAAGAATGACGAGATCTCCACTGACTTTGACCTTGACAGAAAAACTAAAGCATCAATAACAATGGGGATTTTCGTGTTGATTGGATTAGGAACGTGTCCAAGAGAGCCAGACTTCATGTGCTTGGGGAAAGCACCAATATAGCCTGCAAAGAAGATTAAAGAACATAGCTAAAAGTGGGCTGACTCCGCATGTTAGAATACGAACCAAACATTGACCCCTTCACTGGAAATTAGACCAATGCAACCAAGAAAGGAGAAATCCTTTGTTTACAATTCACGGACAGATCCTTTAAGGAGAAAACAAATTCAACCCTTTTAGCAATCAGTCTCCAAATCCTTCATCGTCCCTTTTGTTTCGCGTGTCCAGAAGTCTCTTTGCCATCGTGTTAACTTGGGGAACAGGGCGCACTTTGGGATAGAGTAGGAAAGGCACAAATTAGGGGGAGCTTTGGGAGCTTTACTAGGCGCCGGAGCGTCAATGATCGAGGCAACGAGTCGACGAACGCATCGGGGTTGGACTACGATGAACGCTTGAGGATTTTTTTTCGATTCGAGGTCTACACACAGCTTGGTGTGGACTTCACTTTGAAGATCCTTTATTCTTGTGCGCAGACCTCTCACCGAGAGGTAAGAGAAGGGCGTTCCTTCACCTTTTTCTTGTCTATCTATCTCTCCAATGTCTCCCACTGGTTGTGAAGTTTCTGTTGATGGTTCACCGAGAAACTTCTGTGTTAATCGTTGGAACGCCACGCCAAACGGATGAGGGAGATATTGCGCATCGGAGTCTCGCCAGAGTATCACTTTATTTCTATACTTACCCCTCAACCCTCTTCCTCTTTTATTCTCCACTAGAACTCCATGAGGCACTGCAGATTACAAAAAGAGAAAGAGAGAGTGGGACTGACTTGAGTCAAACCAAATAAAGTAAGAGGACTTAGCTTGTAATTTGATGCCTGGTTCTCGAGTGATGAGACTCTTCATAGTTTGGTTTGTCCATGATTTGGGCTTCACAGAAGTGGCTTTGGTAAGTAACGCGATTCGCTCTAATCCCACTTGTTTGGTTGACCAACCAAGATTGAGAGCTTCTAAAAAAAATCTACAAGCGTCAACCCAAACAAAGGGAATAGGAGCTCTGTTGTTATAGATCACGATTGGTTGGAAATGTCAGGGCTGCAAGGACTCGACCCAGAAAGAGGCGGGCTGCTACGCGAGGCTGAGAACTCATTTTGAAGTGCTCGCAGATGGCCCTCGCGGATGTTACATCCACTGACCCAGACTTCTCTCAGCAGTCAAACCATTTGTGTCCCTCTGCCGCCGAGTCCCCTCTTCGAAAATATCTCGTTCAGGGTGGTCTCTAATTTTGACTTTGTTTGTTCTGACCATTACACCATGAAACAGAGGACATCCGAAGCTGTGCGTTGCTTTCACCATGCCATCGTGCTTTCCCCACCATTTCTTTAACACCGGGTTCTGATGAAGGCAACAAACACTCGTTGTTTTCCTCTGGCCCCGCCTTAACATCCCAAATGCTTGGCAATCTTCAGAAACCACCGCGAATCTTCCAGCTTCTTCCGTCCCCTGAATGCTTTCTTTCACAAATAACTCCGATCCGCTGCGAAAATCTCATCCTCACCATCCTTTGCCTTTGTGACAAAATACCCTTCTGGGTATCATCAGGATCCTCAAAACAAGACTTGATTGAAGTACAAGGAGAGAAGTGGGGTTTCTTCCCTACACTCGCTCCACAGTAGCAACACACTTCGCCTTCTCATCATCAACATCATCATCTTTAGGCGGACCGATTTGCAAAGAGGACGAGCAATCCTCGCACATGCCTTGGAGCTCTACAACTTCTGGTGACTGAAGCAGCCGACAAGCTGGGAGATTTCGCTGGCGTGGCTCTCGCAGACAAGGTCTCTGTGATGAGCTTGGTCTTGCCGGGCTCAAATAGATGATCGATCCTGGAACACAAGAGGCAGGGCCTCTTGTGGCTGAAGTAATCGGCGAATTGGATGATGAGGTAAGAGAAGAGAGAGTTGAGGTGGAGGAGGTTGGTCCGAGTCCATTCCCCCCGCGGCCTCCATAGAATGAGGGTCATCTTGTTGGTCCCTCCCCGTGATCCCCTCTCCAGCCACCACTTCTCTAAGTCCAAGATTCCGTAGAAGATCAGTTGTTCCTCCTCTGAATCACGTGGCCTTCACTCACAGTTGGCTGATTTTCGGTTGAGACTCCAGAGAGTTTCTTTTTTCCTCGACAGCTCACCCTTGCTACCATTCGCTAATCCCTTTTTTGCACTAATGAAAAGTTGACTGTTCAAAAAGAGGTCCAACCCATTCAGCTCTGTCGCCTTATCTCTTGCTTTCGACATAACAATAAAAGATTGTTATGAAAAGATGTTCATTCCAGCTGCCTGAGTGCTACAATTGACGACGTTTCTCGGCACCGTCTGATCTCGTTGATTTCCTTCACCAGGAACTCGAACTTGAAATCACAATTTTTCACAGTATAGTCCTTGAACGAAGACATTGTTTCCCTGGTGAACAGAACCTGCACATACTATCAAAAGGATCCTAAAAAAATCGACTCCAGATGAAGGTCTTTTCCAACAAAATTCCCCAGTTTGCTCCTCCTCCCTGATTTTTCGTTGGTCCCATTTGAGATCACCGAGGAATGATCATTGTTTGTCTTTTGAAAATGGCCCCGCCACCTCCAGACGTATTTCGCGCCCTTCTCTTTTTTCTTTGACCGAAATTCTTTTGCCCCTTTTCATATCATCAACCATATCCAGCTGTCTTTGTCCGATCTCTCCCCCTCTTAACCTCTGACTGCTTCTTTTTTAGTGCTCCATTTAGGTCCTGCCTTCATGATTGTCTTTTGTCCTCTCATTTTTTTTTTTGTTTTGGTCTCTCTTTTATGCCGACACTATCTATAGTGGACTTCGTTCTTTTAATAATGGTCATGACATCCCACAAAACTTTTTCCTTCAAGAAGTTTGTTCGTCGTCTTCTGTCCTACATCAGCTGCAATAGAACGAGCCCAAAGGAGTACACGTTTGTTTTGGCAGAACTTTTCTCACCTTCTGCGTACTCGTGGAGGGAAGTTTAGTTTAGCGCAATAAACATCTGAGCTTGAATTTTTCTTCGCCTCCATGTTGACGTGAAAGCTAACTCTCTCTCTCTCTACAGTCTAATTCTTGAAAAACCTTTTGAGTGTACTTTGACTCCCATTTGACCAATGAGCATAGATTGGATTCCCCAGAGGGTTTCTCTTCAAAGCTTTCTTATTCCATCACTAAAACCGCGTTTATGACCATGCACTTTTTTAGTGGAGCACCATTACCCCATGAAACAAGAAACGCACCACCTTAGCTTTTATCCAAATTTGACCAAAACTGTGGGAACCTTCAAATGTCTGAGACGCACCAAGTAAATGCCTATCCCTCATAACCGTATATGAAGACATGTCTTCCCAAATTCTTCATAGAACAAAAGTCAAGCATTATAACTTCTACCACGTGAACCCAGCAAAACCTTCAAGGTCGATTTGATCACAGGTCGCCTCACCGAGAAAGAATCATCAAGAGTTAGAGCAAAGATGAGAGAGAGAGAGAGAGAGAGAGAGAGAGAGAGAGAGAGAGAGAGAGAGAGAGAGAGAGAGAGAGAGAGAGAGATTGTCAATCGAATTCGGAAAACTGAACGCGACAATGAGAAATGCACCATCAAGCCATTGAAAAATTTTGGACTAATAGAGGACAATGTCACGACTCTTAAAATGCAAAAATTGAAAATTACATACTAAAATGAATTTTCTACAATTTTTTTAAATTTGAAAATGGGATTAACAAAGTAATTCCCGATTTCAGATTAATTTTTGCAAATTTTCTTCGGCCAAAATGAAGATAAAATTACAGGAAACATACTAACTCTTTTTTCATATTTTTGTGGCCTCAAACACTATTTATTATTAAATATTTTCCTAATTTCTGAAAAATATTAAAAAATGTGAAAAATATGAAAAATCATTTTTTGGTTAAAATTGGTTCCCTAAGCTTGGTTAAGGTCTCCAAAGTTGATTTTTCAATTTTATGAATTTTTATAGATTTTCTATTAATTTTCGAAAATAAAAATACTGAAAAATACTTAAAATGTGGAAAATCATTTTTTGGTCAAAATTGGTTCCATAGGCTTGGCCAAGGTCCTCAAAGTTGATTTTTCAATTTTCTAAATTTTTATGAATTTTCTATCAATTTTAAAAGAGAAAAAAGTGATTGAAAATCAGGTGTCAACAGCGACTCCACTGGGGATGCGTTCTTAATTTTTGAAAATTTAAGAACCTAGAGGACTTAGGCCAGAAAATTTCATGAAAATTCATTTGGTTTGACTTGGTTGGATCCTAACTTTTAGGTGTTAAATGGTTTTGCAGAATGGGAGTTATATGGGGTGGAGTGTTTGGCTAACCTTTTGTTTTGCAGGCTTCGTGTTGGAATTGTTTATTTAACTTCGCACATTTTGAAGCGGTGTTTGCATTTAATTGTTATACATGTTTAATCGCTTTAGCACTACATCACACACGTCCTGTGGCCAGACCTGGGCCACTAGTTTTAGGATGGTATTGTGATTTGGTTTTAGCGTTCGGCGTGAGATCACGTCGAAAGTTAGCCCAAATTCAATCCCGAACCTCTTTTCAAAAATGAGTTTGAAAGTTAGGCCTCAGGCTTGGTAAGATTACCAAAGCAATGGTTTTAATTTTTAGCTCGAGCAGCCGAAGTGGGGAGGCCCGGCTAATCCTGGTTACGTCGTGGGATCACGGCTAATCTTGATTATGTGCATGAGATTGTCGCCTTGCCGTAAGTCTTTCGCTTCAATTTGTCAGCCTTTAGAGTAGATAGGCTAAGATTTAAACTCACGATTCATGTGCATGTCTGTATGATTTGCATGGTATTTCTTTCAAGGTGAAGTAAGTTTTCTAACCTTATCTTGTATTTATTTTTGGGTCGATCCATGTTAGGATTCAATCAAATTTTGAATTTAATATCATGGTCATTTTTCAAAAGAAAATAAAAACTAAATTGGTATCCCATTTGAAAAAATGAACATAAAAAATTCTTAGGAAAATTTTGTTTACTAATGAAAGATTTTGTCACAGTTTTCCTTAAGGCTTCAATAAACAAAAGATTTTCTTAACGAATTTATCCTTGAAATTTTATTTTGATAAAAGAAAAAAAGGGGATTCCTTAGGGAAATTTGCTAAATGAAAAGGATTTTATCACATCTTTTCTAATTTGTAAAATCTGCAAGAAAATCCTTTTTGAAGAAAATTTTCTCTAATTTATCATAAAATAAAAAAATTAAATTACACTAATCTAGGGGTCATGGACCGACCCCTTTTGAATCACATACTAATTATTTCCTTTACTTTTGCAGGGAACTACAGGTACCCGAGGCGGAAGTAAAATTGGGTTCACCAATACATCAGGAATAATCTTCAGGGATCAGAAAGGATGGAAATTATCGATGCCTTAGCTAATGACCCTGGGGGCAAGCGAAGAAATCCATTCTCCCGAAGACAGAATTATGTCAACCAATGGGCACGTATGGGCTCTATATGTAGATGGGACCGTGAATGTATTTGAATCAGACATGAAGGCATTTTTTAATGTATTCAAGGGATACTTGTATTTTTGTTGAAAAGGCAGAGATAGTGTAATCAGAACCCATGGGGCAAGTTTATTAACCTCGCCTTACAATGCCTTTCTGATTAAATCAACTGAAGGCTTGCCCTTTAGCGTCATCAGATTCGGACAATATGGAGAATTTTGGAGAATCGGAGAATTATTATTAAGCGTGGCCCACAGACGTTTCTCCTAACGCTACAGGCGACCGACATCGATAAGTAGACGCCGAAAGAGATAAAGCGTGAAAAGAAGTAGGGCATTGTCGCGACCGGAAAATAAGTTATTTCAGGTGAACGGATTATCAGGTTAATTAGATTAACTAACCTAACACGGACCCTCCCAAGTCCTACCGAATTGCAACTTGATTTTTGTTTAAATGATTTTTAATTTTGGAGTCGCCACTAATCGTTCTTGGTAGGTCGATTAGAAACCTAAATAAATTAGCGGGAGAACTAATTTATTTCTGCAAACTAGAGAAAATGAGTTCGGTGACTTGATTACGCTAGATTACTCTAACGCCCTTTCGGTACCATTTCATGAAAATTCATTTGGGGTGATTTGGAAAGATTTGGGGTCAAACTGACTAGAAGGGTAAAATGATTATTTTTCAAGGCTCGGGAAGTGGAAATAGGTCAAACTAGTTAAATGTGATCATTCCTTAATTTCCATAATTTCTGAGAATTTTTTGGATTTTTAGAATTTTTCGAGACGATTTACCCTTAAGGGGAAAAATCGACATTTTGGAAAGATCGGGATGGAAATTCATCAAAAATAGGATTGGTCAGTCGAAATGACACGTTTCCTAAGTTTTTGAGATTTTTGGGAATTTTTTTTGGAATTTTTTGGGAATTTTAAATGCAGTGACATAAATAAACGCAATCTATCCTAAGAATGCATATGAACTTAATCAAGCTACATGACCAACTCTATATGACGTACAATTAAAAATGAACCAATCATTTGCGCTGCAATAAAAATCAACTAATCATTATTAGTACTTATTAACAGGCAACCGCTAAATATCAAAATCTCCAAGGGAAGTCCTCTTGAGTCCGAAACGAATTTAAAAGAGCCCACTTAACCAACTCCCGTAATTAAAAATGAGATTTAATATAATTGAACCGTCCTGATGCAATATTTCCGAACATATTAGGATCAATGATATCACATGCTTTTGCTTCCCGATTTTGCTTTGAGAAATCATTTGCAAGTAGCAGGGCTAATCCTCCTAATTTGTTTTCTATTCAAGTACAGATCGTTCACACATATTCCAAAGGGGAGAAAGAAATCGCAGGTCACACTATAAGTAACAAGTGATGGGCAAAAGGTTTGAACATGCTTCGCAGTAAAATATGATTCCTGGAGAGTCAACGTTATAGATTGCTCAAGACGACTACTTTAAATGAACCAACTATCATAACAACCAAATTGTTGTGCACAACATGCAGGTCAATTAAATGATGCTCACGGTACTTGAATCAACAACAAATATATATATTCCCAAAAATGGTACATAGAATGCACCTGATTAGGTGTCGCAGGAGGAGGCCAATTTTCTTCTTCATTTTCTGAGCCAAACCATATTCTTTCGTCCAGTCGCGAGTCCTCAGAGGGCCAAAGAAGCTCGACATTTTCGTGAGATGTCTTCGGGAGAAGTAGTTGTCGTTCGTTAAAATAATCTCGTTCGTGTCCGTCGAGTTCGGATTTCTCGCAGCAGTTTAAGCTCAGGAAACCTTTTTGGGCACGACTGGATTGAACAGTTGCAAAGAAGTAAAAGACAACAAAATTAACTAACCTCAGAACCCCCAATGGTCATCCTCTCCATCCTCCGTAGAATCCTTCGTTCTCTTCAACCTCCTCCTTCAAGTTATTTGTTGTGTACCTAAAAAGCAGAGTGTCCTCTCCTTCTCATCTTCTTTGAGGAGCCTTATTATCAAAGAATCCATGGCATCTAGATATACACTCTTGAGTTGACTCCACGATCGGACCTTCCACTATGAGTGCGGGCTTCTGCATTACTATCCATATCAACCTGAACTTGGCACTTTCGGACCAGTTTGGCTGGTACCAAACCGTAAGAAAGATTGCACAAAACCGCAAGGACAGCAAGATTGGTGGTGCAATAAGGGATGTCTTGAATCACCAAACCGTCGTGACGATACCCTGCAAATCGGAGAAAGTATAGACCACCAGCTGAAATGAAGCCAGCACCATATATTTATGTGGCTATAAAAATCAAAAGAGCATGAATGTTGAACTTAGCTTGATGGTTGTTCATCATTCTCTCGTTATCGATGCGCCGCCACGATCATCCACGGCAAGAAGCGGACACTAAAAACGCGCAAAGCACTTGTCTTCGAAAGGAATCAGAGCATTGGCACCCTCAGTCAAAGCCTATTTTTCCTTATTCCCAGCCGTGATATTTGAGATGATCCCATAAGCTTCTTTCTTGATCTTTTGAGCATGCCTCCGCGGTAGAGCTCGCCACTCTTGAACTCGACGATGATAATGTGGTCCAGGACTTCGTGGGGGAGCTTCAATAAGATTCCCAAGTTCCATGCAAATATAACCAGTCCCACCACCACAACTGTTCGCCGAAATAGTTCGGATATCTCAAGTAGTGCTACAGGCCCTCGTCGAGATTGAGCATCACCGACTTCCCTAGTTCTTGCAGCTTCTCATTCCTAGAGACAAAGTCATGAAGCTGAGTATCTGCAAAGTAGGCCACGACGATGTCGCGAACTGAGACAAAACAGCCACCAAAATCTCGAACATTCAGGGATTCGTCTACCGAGTGTACTACATAAACCGGGAAACACACTCCAAGGAGCAAAACCACCGGTTCCTGCCATGCTGTGCATGCATCTCTATGAATCTCCAGTCTTTCTCCTCGTCTGGACTTCTCAAAAGCCCGTCTAAGGTTACCGTCGTTGCTACACATTTTCTCCATGTGGACCTGTCCCTCCACCAGCGACTCACACGCGTAGGTCGACGTTTTCACGTGAGAACCTGTCCATGCAAGCCCCCTGGACACTCGTCATCAGAAAGGACAAGTTCTCTCTCATGAACTCTCTTGCCTCGAACCGTCTTTAGAAAACCACGTGCATACATCTTCTGGTAATTCAAGTCGTCAAACTTGCGCATACGCTCGCGGTAGCTTCGGTAGATCTTGGGGAGCTCGCCCATCTTTTCTTCGCGCTGGAACTTGTCGTCGATCTTCCACGGCTTCCAGTCCTCCGTTCGTGAGGAGCTGCATGTCCCAACCACCGCTCTCTGTTCATCTCCCATCGAAGAAGGGCAGATAGCTCCCCCTATCAACATCCATCCCAATCCTTTTTCTTTTGTTTAATCATGTTGTTGACCACTTCTTCGTGTTCTCCCCTAAAATGATGATCCACTCAGCAGCAATAATATTATTATTATTTTTAGTCCCAGTCTTCCGCTGCCCTTCTTCTTCACTTTCGGTTGATGAACCTGTCACCTCTTTGTTCTCATCTTCTGAATGGGTTTAACCTATCGAGGGGACCACCAACTTCCATCATGAAGCTCCACTATGTCTTCACATTAGGATGAGAAACTGCTAGAGCTCTTTTGTGAAGAACGACTCAAGTGTGACGACAGAACTCATTGGACGCAGTCTTCTTTGAGCTCGATCGATTGAATGAGTTGAATAGGATATCCACTTTTCCCAGGACAGCTACTACAGGAGTTACAACTAACCCTCAGAACGTCACTTCCCGTGCCAATCTGTACATAGTAATCTTTTGCAGGGTTACCCAGTTGCACTTTTGTATAATAAAGCCCAGTAACGAAAGGATCGAAAATGCCATCGACTGGAAAATCAACCACCCCGCGACAGACCCCGAAATGTACATGGGGGCAAATTACGATTAGCGCCGCAGCAACGAAACCTACTCTTGTATCCCAAATCTCTTTCTCGAAGAAGTAGGCCATGGCCGTCGCGTGCGTGATAGCGCGCAGCCCCAAATCGTCGAATGTCGCCGTCCTTGATCTCCCGACGCGTTCGGTCACATTTTGACTCGTCATGTTCAAATGAACCCTCCCTAGATGACTTCCTTCTTGCTCACTCGTGTGTATCTCTAAAGTACCCGTCTTCTCTTCTCCAAGAAAGAAAACCTCAAGTAGCAGTAGCCCCCCAGGTTATCAAGTGGACCTCGGATATTTCTCAAGGTATCGCAAAAGGACCGTGTTTGCTAGCTGATCCCCACGTCCATCAGAAATTCCTGAATTTAGCACATTTCCCATGGTGGTCTACGTTTCAGATGTCTCGTCCTTATCGTTTCTTTTTTCGGTCGAGAGCATGATGAGTCCTTTTTCCTCCACTAGATCCTATCCTCCACTCATTCCTTTTGTTCTCTCTTCTCTCCTCATGATTCCACCGCATGTGCCTTCTTTTCTTTCCTTTGAGAGATGAGCCATTGCCCCCTCGACAGAATTGAGACTTCTCTTATTATTATATTTTTTCCGACACAATCTAGTGCTGCTTCCTCTTTTACTTTTCAGCCCATCCTTTGTTCGCACGGCTCGCATGAGAGTGGGTTAGGATTGTCTAATTCTGAGATCAACCGAGGCATCCAACTAATCTTCTCGGAGCTGACATTTTGTTGATGGAATTGAGGGCGATCACGCACACACGCGTCCTTTCGTTTCTTTTGTATCTCCTGGCTCTTCCTTTGACTAAGCCCCCATTCTCTCGTCCAACTCTGCCATGGGTATACGATCTCCGCTTGGGATGAACAAGTAAAAACAAATCAAGAATTTCAGCTGTTAACTTAGGGACTAAATTGCCAAGTTCAACCAAGGTCCTTTTGCAAAATTGAGTTATTTCAGGTACAGTTGGGCCAAGATAGAAATTTGGACTATTAGAGAACAATGTCACGACTTCAGCAATGCAAAAGAAAATCGTAAATTAAAGAGTTGGATTTTTTTTTATACAAATTTTTCAATTATACTGAAAATGAGACTAATAAAGTGATTCTCGATGTCAACTTAATTTTTGCAGATTTTATTTGACTAAATTGAAGAACAAATAAAAAGAAAAATACTGGCAATTTTTTCCATACTTTTGTGGCTTCAATTGCTATTTATTTATTAAATATATCCCTAATTCTGAAAAATATTAAAAAAATACAAAAAATATGAACAATCATTTTTTGGTCAAAATTGGTTCCTTAGGCTTGGCCAAGGTTTCCAAAGTTGATTTTTCAATTTTATGAATTTTTATGGATTTTCTATTAATTTTAAAAAAAGAAAGAATGATTAAAAATTCATGTGTCAACAGGCATGCAACGGGTGGCCTGGATTATTTATTGACACATTGATCGAGTAGTCACAGCTGTTTTAATTTAAAGCATAAACATGGGAATCACTTCTCTTATTCGGTTCATCAAGGAGTATTACAACAACTCACTAGGGAGGAAAAGTAAAACCAAACTGAGCTCTAATAAGCATCACAAAGGAACTCATCTGGCTTTCCATGAAACTAATACTTTGCCTACACTGAGCGATCTGGGAGTCGAGATCTGCTAGCTTGAAGAACAGGCGAGTGCATTTCTCCTTGTACCTGGCTGCACTAATCTCATGGTGTTCAACGGCGAGTTTTAGATTGTCGATCAGGTCTCTCTCGAAGGCTATATCCGCCGTTAGATCATCAAGCCTCCCCTCCAGCCACTCGCATCTGAATTTCATCACGATATCCCTCGGGTCATGCTCAAAGTAAGTCTAGTTTAAGGCAAGACGCTCCATCAGCTTCTCCCTCTCGTGAACCAGCAGCGAGACCCGCTCTTCAGCAGACTTGAATGTCTCCTTGTATCGAGCAACTGAGCGTTCTGCAAACTCCAGGCATTCAGATCGATCCTGGTAGCGGGCCTTCACGACGCGGGCTAAGGTGACTGTCTTTTGGGTGTTTCAGCAAGCCTCTAGAAAATCGATAAAGACGTGTGGGAACGCTCTGTATTCCCTCTCCAAGTTAGTGCCTTCAAATGAAGAAGCATTTAGTTCCCTGAACAGGCCGAGGATCTCAGCTTCGACACTCGAAGGATGGGCTATGTAGATATAGCCTCGACCAAGAAGATGATAAAGCCTCTTCCATTTGAACATAACGTCGGCTGGGAAGATGTGGGCAGGAAGATTGGCCATTATCAAGGAGGAAATCAAGGCAGACGACCGGAATACGAAAGGGAAGAGGAGAAATGAAGCAGATGACTGGAATGCGAAGGTGATAGTCTAAATCGAGTTAAATATTGATTTCAGGGGAGCGGTCTCTATCAGGTCAGATTTTCCTACTCGCCGTCCCCTTTAGGTGTCATCTCCATCGGCTCGAATCTCCGTTGGCCTGCCATCTCGAGACATGCAAATCCGACATATCCGCAAAAAGTTTGATGGAATGACACCACTTTGAAAAAAGAAAGAAGAAAAGACGCGCCGAGTGGGAGACAAGGAATAAAGGAGAGAGATTTGTCTCTAGTCATGAAAAGAAGAGAGATCACCTGCAAGATTGATGCTTCATATAGGCGAAGGAAATAGTGACAATAGTGACAGAGGTCATACCATTATGAAAAGATGAAAGAAGACAAGCCGAAAGAGTTGGAAATATGGTGAAAAAGTTGAGAAGGACAGGAATATTAGGGGAAGCAATGTAATTTCGGAGCCCACGCCCAGATTTTAAAAGAGGCGCCCTCCTGGTAGTCTTCATTTGAACCCAAAAAGAAAAGACCTCGAAGTATACACAATCGCTCAGAAAAACTCGGAGAAAGTGAAAGGATAAAGAAGAGCAGCAAACCTTGAGGAACCGATAACCAGTCAAGGATGTCTCAACCCAATACTCTCGAGAGCTATCGTTACTTGCTGAATATGGGAAATGAAGAGTTCGAAGCCATGTTTGGGATCGAGCCCATGGAGCCTGGCCCTTCCGCCGACAACGTCCAAGATCTCAGTAAAGATAAGGACAACAACGGTAAGGGTCAAAAGAAGCGTTACCGTCGCCATACTAAGGAGCAAGTACAAAGGCTTGAGGATTTCTTCAGAACATGCCCTATGCCAGACGGCAAACAGAAAATGGAACTGAGTCAAGAGTTAGGACTTGAACCTTTGCAAATCAAGTTCTGGTTTCAAAATAGGCGAACCCGAATGAAGACTCGTCATGAGCACAACGAAGCCGAGTTTCTAAGAGTTGAAAATGAAAACCTCCGAGCGGAAAACAAGATGTATAAAGAGGCTTTTGACTCTGCCACCTGCCCCAACTGCAATAGCCTCCTCACCTTCGATGAAATGCATGATCTGAGAATCGAAAATGCGTGTTTGAGAAGTGAGTTAGACCAGTTTATAACAGGATCGAGTTCTGTTGGAGCATGGTACAAAAAGGCCAATGCTATTGGATCAGCATCAATACCTCCCGGGGAATGGGAGATGTATCACCACCAGGCAAGCGGCATTGAGGACGAACTCACCGTCATGATCAACCAGTTCAATGTTGATGAAGTACTAGGGTTGTAAGGCACATGGAGTCTATATTACGAAGCTGGTGGTCACGGGTCCTTCAACATGGCCAATGCATTCTAGATCTGGAGCGAAGCCAGCTGATCATGGGAGAGCCTGCAGAGGAAGCAGAATCGATCCTGAATGAGTGAATGTGTTTTATTCCCTTGCGTGATATGTTTTTCTGCTTTTGTAATATGTAAAAGCAAGGAGTAATGATCCGACTTCCCCCTATTAAATGCTCGAATCCGCCACCTCACCAACCTCGCGACGAATTGATGGCGAGTAAAAATCTGCAGGGTAAAGCAGTATCGTTTCAATTTACCCTCAAATTGCTCCAGCTTTAAATTAGATCCCTTCTGTTTTCAGGAATTTACGAAACGACCCGAGAATACAGTCGTATTCACAAACGAAATTCCCTAGTTGGACAAAACTGGGGGCAAATCAATTCGCGGATATTATCACTGAATGACAGACTTCAAACAAGGAAAAGGCGAAGGACGCGAGCAATCTCAAAGAAGGATAATTTTGTATCGTTCCAATTTACCCAAGATCGTTTCGAATTCTGAATTACTTTCCTCTGTTTTAACAGGGACTGTAGATTGCCTTGAAAAGAACCGTGATGTGGAATTGCCCAATGCAAAGTAGCAAGACCACGCCATCTCAATGGTTAACTCTTAAAAGAAAGCCTCCATGGACGCCTACGGTCCAATGGGCCTGATGGCATGGGGAATGACAGTATCCCGAGTTCGATCCCCAAGGGTGGGGAATGTTGATCTGCTCGGCTTCCTTTGCGGGTCTTCCGGTGATCAGCCAGCTTTACCAAACCCGGGGAGGAATTAATAGCGAGTAAAAATCCGCGTAAACTCGAAGGGTAGTTCTGTATCATTCCAATTTACCCTCAATTGTTCCAGTGTTAAATTAGATCCCTGTATTTTTAGAAATTTGCAAATTGACCCGAGAACACAGCCATACTCGAATGCGAAGTTCTCTTGTTGAATGAAACTGGGGGCAAATCAATTTGCGGATATTATCACTGAATGGATAGCTTCAAACGAAAAATACGCGAACGAAAGACCCAGGCAATCTCAAGAAAGGGTAATTTTGTATCGTTCCAATTTTTCCATAATCGTCTCGATCCTGAATTACTTTCATTTTTAACAGGGATTTTAAATGGCCTCGAAAAGAACCGGGACGTAGAATTGTCCAATGTAAAGTAGCAAGACCACGTCATTTCAATGGTTAACTCTTAAAAGAGAGCCTCCATGGACGCCTACGGTCCAATGGACCGGATGACATTGGGAATGACAGTGGTTCGAGACGTCCCGAGTTCGATCCTCGAGGATGGAAATGTTGTAAGTATTGCAAATAAATAAAACAAATTTTTGCGCATTTCTTTTTGCAGAAAGAAACGGGAATACTCGACGAGCAATACCAAGGTCAGTATTTTGTCATGAGCTTAGCCTAATGTTGAAGTGTCCAGCCAAAGCCAAGGGAAACTCAATCCAGTGAACTTGATAAAGGGGTCACGCAAAACATTCAAGATGAAGGGTAAACCAGTATCGTATCCAATTCATCATTTCTAATACTGACTAACACGTCTTCTCCTCCATTGTTTGACAGGAAATGTCTAACTTGACATACTCACGGAGAAAATCCCGAGTGGTAAAACTGGTAAAGGAGTTGCGCGAAGCACTCAAGGGTAACTCAGTATCGTGTCCAGTTCATCATTTCTGATACTAGCTAACATATCTCCTTTTTTTATAGGAAATGTTAAACTAACATCTGATACGTCAAAGAAAACAGCCCTAAGGGGCCAAGTTATAATCGCCTGATGCGATCTGTCTGATGAAATAGGGGAAATCAATGGCGAACCCTGGATCGAAAAGAGGCAAAACCAGAAACAAGCTACTCCTCGACTCGGGGAATAGGCCCCCAACGTGTTTGATCCGCCCACACAGCCAGGGGCAATTTCCATACTTGTACATTGTATTGCCATATTTGCATGATGTTTACACATTCCATGATTTATGCATGACTGTTCTGCATGTTCAATTTGTCAATTTTGACTGGGGGTATAAATTGTACACGATGCATCGAATGTACAGAATGGGGCATGGCAGGACGATGAAAGGCAAGCCATTTCCACATACGTCATGTATTTAATCCACAGTGAGTTGAGCGGTAGACAGATTCTGCATTCTCCAAGGCAATGGGTTTTCTCGCAAAAGGTACGATAGTCGAAGTGAAGGAGGCATTCATTCTCCATTCCAAACACTTCAAGCAACCATTGACAACCCATTTGAACAATGATTTCATTTCATAACCCTGTCAAGAACCACCCCCACACTGGGGCAAAACAGAGTTAATTCCAACAATATCAGGAAATAAATGGTTAGAAATTCTCTTGCTTGGTGTTTCTTCGAGTGTTTCTTTGCGTGATACTCGAATTTTAATTCAAGTGCTTTAGGATGACGAAGAGCATTTATTTTCTCTATCCTATACACTCATCCTTTGCATAACCCAATTGAGCCTGCAAATTCATTTCTCAAGCCCATGTTGGTGATCCTTGCTCATTTCAAGGTAACGACGACACCTTCCCCCAAGGAGCAGAATTGAAGAAATTGGGCCAATAGAGAATTCTCGAATTAGCCCATTTCATATGCTAGACTTTCATGTAATGTCTAGTATCATTTGTTGAAAATCATCTTGTTGCTAAAATTCAAAATCACAAGATTGTTAAACAAAAGAAAAAGAAAAACAAGTGTAGCCTAAAGAAAATGGGCCTGCTTCCAAACAAAAGGGAGTCGGGAGTAAGAAAAGCAAGGGCTACTCCAAAGAATCTCGGGCAGAAAGAGCAAAGTGCCTATCAAAAGCAAGGCCAATGCCCATATATCTGTAATGAACTTCTGACTTCAAACATACATTTTGAGAATTCCCGAAAAAGGATCCCCAAAGAAGTCAGTTTGCAAAGTGTAAAAGAACTACCACCCCTCAGCCAATGGTGGTATTTATTGAAGACAAATTCAGGAAGGTCAAAGATCGGTGACAAGACTGCAATGATCACCAACACCAAGCCCTTCTCATATATTTTTCTGAGCCAAAACGAGCCCTTCGTTTCTCAGACCCAAATCCCGACCTACGTTACGACCCTTGAAAGTCTCTTCTGATTAGAGCACTTGAATTAATGTAAGAGTTGAATGACTTTAAGCATCGCTCGAAGAAGTTCGAGCAAGATTATTTCTCTCTCATTTTGCAGGGTTCTTGACTTGTAAACCCGGAGCAGATAATGAAGACCTTTTTGTCAATGGCCTTGACCGAAATGAGTCCCCTTTTATAAGCCTTTGACCCAGCCCACATTACGGTCCTAATCAAGACCTCCAGATCGACTTGATCGTATCAATTGCGAGATTACTCAGACCCTCGCTGAATGCGATGATGGTAAGGTTGAGTGATTTCTTTTCAAATCCTGCAATCAGGATAAACAGCCTTTCTCGAGAGTGAGAGAAAGCCCTTTCAGACTGAAGTCCCCATTCAGGTTACATTCGAGGTATTCATGACATGATAACCTCCCTGGACAGAATTGGAAATGCAAACTCAACAGAATAGTCATGCATGATCCACATTATGAGTATACACATATGGTTTTAATCATTGCAAACTCAACTGAATGGTTTTGCATGAACCAATGAACTCATTGATAAAAAATGCTTGCACATGTTACCTCTGACACTGTCTGACAGGTAGTGCATTCCTGATAGTCGAGTTACCCTTCGAAGTCTCGAAATTCATCCAAGGGCTATTGAACAGACAAGCCCTGTTGGCTAATGCTCGCCAAGCATTTTCAGGTGAACCTTTCAATTCTAATGATTGTCTGGGCGCTCAAATCCATTGTAGCACATAAGGTCATTCAGTGAGCAAGCAGACATGATACAATCAGTCTGTCTATGCCTCGATCATTAACTCAGAAGATCCATGTAAGTCTTCTGAACCCTTGCGACTCATGATCAACATGCTCTCATGAAGTCTTCATCAGCTCACGATTGATATAATCTCGTGTTCTCAAGCTTTATCAAATCATGATTGACCAACTCTCGTGTTCTTGATCTTTGCCTCATCGGTTTATTCCTAAAGTGATGGGAGAACAGTTAAATTGGGTTTGAGCTTTTGCAGGATTCCTACTTTTCCCAGATCCCAGAATGACACCCTTCAAGGTAAGTTAAATCGGGTTTGAGCGTCTGCAAGATTCCTGGTTTCCCCAGATCCCAGAATGGCACCCTTCAAGGTAAGTTAAATCGGGTTAGAGCGTCTGCAGGATTCTTGGTCTCCCTAGATCCCAAATATACCCAAAAATCATTTTCTCAATCAATACCTCTTCAGTCTACCCAAAAAAGGTGACATCTAGGGTATATTATCTCCGGAGCCCTTCCATTGGAAACCCCAATACGGAACGGTCCATTCACAAAAGTCCTTCTTATAGGCAACCCAAAGTCCTTCTTATAGGCAACCGAAAGTCCTTCTTACAGGCACCAAGTCCTTCCTACAGGCAACACAAAAGTCCTTCCTACAGGCATCAAAGTCCTTCTTACAGGCAACCCAAAGTCCTTTCTACAGGCAACACAAAAGTCCTTCCTACAGGCATCAAAGTCCTTCTTACAAGCACCCAAAGTCCTTTCTACAGGTAACACAAAAGTCCTTCTTACATGCAACACAAAAGTCCTTCCTACAGTCACCAAAGTCCTTCCTACATGCAATCCAAAGTCCTTCTTACAGGCAATACAAAAGTCCTTCTTATAGGCAACCCCAAGTCCTTCTTACGGGCATAAAGTCCTTTCTACAGGCACAGGTCCTTTTTACAGGCACCAAAGTCCTTTCTACAGGCACCCCAAAGTCCTTCCTACAGGCACCAATTCATTCTTACAGGCACCAAAGTCCTTTCTGCAGGCACCAAAGTCCTTTCTACAGGCACTCCAAAGTCCTTCCTACAGGCACCCGAAGTCCTTCCTACAGGCACTAAGTCCTTTTTACAGGACCAAGTCCTTTCTACAGGCACCCAAAAGTCCTTTTTACAGGCATACCAAGTCCTTTCTACAGGCACCTAAAGTCCTTTCTACAGGCATACAAAAGTCCTTCTTACAAGCACCAAAAGCCCTTCCTAGAGGCACCAAAGTCCTTCCTACAGGCACCCGAAGTCCTTCCTACAGGCACTCGAAGTCCTTCTACAGGCACCCAAAAGTCCTTTTTACAGGCATACTAAGTCCTTTCTATAGGCACCTAAAGTCCTTTCTACAGCCATACAAAAGTCCTTCTTACAGGCACCCAAAGTCCTTCTTACAGGCACAAAAGTCCTTCTTACAGGCAACCAAAAGTCCTTCTTACAGGCACCAAAGTCCTTCTTACAGGCAACTAAAAGTCTTTCTTACAGGCAACCAAAAGTCCTTCTTACAGGCAACCAAAAGTCCTTCTTACAGGCACCAAAGTCCTTCTTACAGGCAACCAAAAGTCCTTCTTACAGGCACCAAGTCCTTTCTACAGGCACAAAGTCCTCCTTACAGGCATTTCCATGGGGTGACCCACCATACAGGAATCTACCTTGGGTTGACCTACCATACGAGTCCAAGTTCAACCACCCTAAGGTTTTCTTATAACGAATCCTTAGGTTCTCACTTCATTTTCAATACTGCAAGTGTGTCAGGTAGCCGCCATACAACGAGCAGGTATGTGCCAGGTAAACTCTCATCTTTGTCTCTCCCTTACTGCATGAAAGCCTCCTCAAACTGGGTCTGGATCGGAACTTGCTACGGAGGGTATTGGAAATCAAGTGTCACAACTTTTTTTCCTTGTGTTGAGTCGATTAGGATTCAGGTGTCATCTCGTCTTTGAAATGAACCTCTGCTGAGCTTTCTTCCAAAGAGGGGCAGCTGTTGACACCTGATTTTTAATCATCTTTTCTTTTTTAAAAAATTCATAAAAATTCATAAAATTGAAAAATCAACTTTGGGGACCTTGGCCAAGCCTAGGGAACCCATTTTGACCAAAAAATGATTTTTCATATTTTCAGTATTTTTCGACATTTTTATTTTCGAAAATTAATAGAAAATCCATAAAAATTTATAAAATTAAAAAATCAACTTTGGAGACCTTGGTCAACCCTAGGGAACCAATTTTGACCAAAAAATGATTTTTCATATTTTCAGTATTTTTCGGTATTTTTATTTTCGAAAATTAATAGAAAATCCATAAAAATTCATAAAATTGAAAAATCAACTTTGGAGACCTTGGCCAAGCCTAAAGAACCATTTTTGAACAAAAAATAATTTTTCATAATTATTTATATATTTTTATATATTTTTTAGAAATTAGGAAAATATTTAATAAATAATAACATTTGAGGCCACAAAAATACATAAAAATAGTCAATGTTTTTCTTTTCATGTTGGCTATCGTAAATTAAAAAAAAAATCCAATTCGGGGTCGTGTATTTCTTCACGGGCATGATCTCGAATAAAAAAAAATTCAATTTGAGTCAATTTATTTTCATTTTTCACTTTTAGGAGTTGTGACATTATTCTCTAATATTTTAAATTTTCATCTTGGCCCAATTATACTCAGAATGACTCAATTTTGCGAAAGGGCTTTAATTAAATTCTGCAGCAAGAAATAAGTTTAAATTTAATGTGTGGTGAATTTCGATTAAGCATAGGGGAGGTGTGTTGAAAATTGTGAGGAGATTTGGGCTTAAAGAAATATTTTTTCGGGGACTGAATTGCAAATACTTAAAATCTCAAGGACTAGAGTGCAAATACCTAACTCTTGAGGGATTATTTTGCAAATAACAAAAAGAAGAGTTAGTGAAGAAATTAGGATAGAGAAGGGAAGATGGAGAAGAGGAGATGGAGAAGAGAAGATAGAGAAGAATGGATGGAGAAAATAAGATAAGAATAGAGAAGGGAAGATGGAGAAGAGGAGATGGAGAAGAGAAGATAGAGAAGAATGGATGGAGAAAATAAGATAAGAATAGAGAAGGGAAGATGGAGATGAAGAAGAGTTAGTGGAGAAATTAGAATATAGAAGGGAAGATGGAGAAGAGGAGATGGAGAAGAGAAGATGGAGAAGAATGGATGGAGAAAATAAGATAAGAATAAAGAAGGGAAGATGGAGATGAAGAAGAGTTAGTGGAGAAATTAGAATGGGAGATAAATATGGAGAAGGGAAGATGAAGATGAAGAAGAGTTAGTGGAGAGATTAGAATGTGAGATAGAGATAGAGAATGGAAGATGAAAATGAAGTGGAGTTAGTGAAAAAATTAGAATTGGAGATGGATGAATAAGTTATAAAAGGAGGAAGAAGTGAGTTTGAGAGGGAAATTTTTTTTTTAGAGAAAATTTTGGATGTTTGAGAGGGTTTTGGGAGATTGAAGAAAAATTTGAGAGAAAGAAAATACCAAAAAGAGAGAGAGAATTTTGAAGATGATGGGAGTTTAAAGCTAGAGGGTTATCATCATCAATTTCTTCATCGATCAACATAAATCAAGAATTCATCCCAGATTTGAAGCTAAGTGTCCCTCTACTCTCTTTGATTTTTTAGTATAAACTAGCTCAAATTTTCTACTCTTCTTCCATTTCCCCATATTTGATTTCAGGCAAGAACCAATTATATCCATCAAGCACTTCTCATAATGCCATTGAAGCTAAGTGCTTCTTTCATTGTTCTAATTTTTAATGTGAATTAAATCATATTTGCTCCATTACTCCATTTCTCCATATTTTTATGTCAAGCAAAGGACAACTCCAAGTCAACGGTAAATCCCATGGAGGTGTAAGATTGGCGCTGACGAGCTCTTGAGTGCCCATTAAATTTTCAATTGATCCGTCGATGGATTTCGGCCCGAATTGTCAAATCAATTCGTTTTATTTTAAAGAATTTAAATCCCAGAATGTGAAAGGTAGAGCCCGCTCACTGGAGGTCGTTTTAAATTTCTGCAATTTAAATTCCTGCACCTTAAACCCCAATGGAGAGGGCCAAGCCAAGGCTGAGCTATCCATTGATGGTCTTTATTTATTGTCATTTACTTCCTGTAATTTAATTTTTGAATCACTAAACCCCAAAATGAGTAGCTCGCAGCACTGCACAGAAGTCGTTAACTCACTCCCTCTTTCGGCTTCAGGGAAATATTTAATATTTTGAAAATGCCAAAAAAAATGTCACTCACGTATATTCCATTTTAAAAAGTGAAAATACAAAAAGAGAACACTCCACTAGAGCCTTAGGAATAAATCAAGCATGAGTTGCCAAATTAGGATACCCATGAAATTAAGGTACCGAAAGGGCATTAGTTTTAATTAACTAGTGTAACCAAGTCCCCGAACTCATAATCTCTGGTTCGTAAAAGCAATTTAGTTCTCCCGCTAATTTACTTAGGTTTCTAATTAACCTACCAAAAATGATTAGTGGCGACTCCAAAATTTAAAACCATTTAACCAAAAAACCAAAGTCACGATTTGGTAGAGCTTGGGAGAGCTCGAACTAGGTTAGTTAATTTAATCAATTAATCTGGTAATCCATTAACTTAAAAAATGAATTTTTTCGGGTCGCGACAGCTAAGAAGGGAGGATTTTTGGGGGAGAGAAAATTTTGAATGTTTGAGAGAGTTTTGAGAGATTGAAAGAGATTTGAGAGAAAGAAAAAAAAAGAGAAAATTCTTTTTCTAAAAGAGAGTCTTGAAGATGGTGGGAGTTTAAATATAGGTGTTACCATCACCTATTTCTCTATCGATCAATACAAGTCACGAGTTCATCCCTATCGTTTGAGCCGCAATCTTGATCCATAAGGTGACACGAGGTCCGAATTTGACAATCAAATCTGTCAAATCAGGTAACAATCCTAACCATTAAATCTTCGAAAATTTCCTTGCCCAAATGAATTGATTTAAATTTCGATTATGTCATGTCGTACTCGTGTGTCTCCATATCTACATGTCGCATTCGTATTTGTATTGTCATTAATTCACGCGTATCCATCTATTTTTTTTTACTGGCAAATCCTATTTTTGATGTTTCCACCTCTCGATCCTTGAAAAATGGTCATTTCACCCTTCTGCTCAGTTTGACCCAAACTTCTTTCCAATCATTCCAAATGAGCTTTCATGAAATAAAATGGTATCCAAAGGGCATTAGAATGATCTAACGTAATCAAGTCCCCGATCCCATTTTTTCTGGTTCGCAGAAATAAATTAGTTCTCTCGCTAATTTATTTAAGTTTCTAATCGACCTACAAAAAATGATTAGTGGCGACTCCAAATCAAAAATCTTTGCACGAAAAGAATTTAAGTTGCGATTCGATAGGACTTGGGAGGGTCCGAATTAGGTTAGTCAATTAACCTGATAATCCGTTCACCCGATTTTGAATTTAATAATTTTTTTCAGGTTGTGACACCAATCATCCGAATGTCGAAGCTGAGATCCTTAGTCTGTTCAGGGAAGTAAACGCCTCTTCGATCGAAGGTACCAACTTGGAGAGGGAATACAGGGCGTTTCCACATGTCTTCATCAACTTTCTGGAGGCTTGCCGAAACACCCAGGAAACGGTCACCTTAGCCCTTGTCGTGAAGGCACGCTATCAGGATTGATTTGAATGTTTGCAGTCTGTAAAGCATACGGTTGCCCGGTACAAGAAGGCCGCTAAGTCTGCTGATGAACGGGTCTCGCTATTGATTCATGAGAGGGACAAGCTGGTGGAACGCCTAGCCTTAAACCAGACTTACTTTGAGCATGACCCGAGTGATGTCGTGATGAAATTCCGATGTAAGTGGCTGGAGGAGAGACTTGATGATATAACGGCGGATATAGCTTTTGAGAGAAACCTGATCGATAATCTAAAATTCGCCGTTGAACATCATGAGGTTAATACAGCCAGGCACAAGGAGAAATTACCCGCCTGTTCTTCAAACTTGCAGATCTCGAATCCCAAATCACTCAGTGTAGGCAGAGCATTAACTTCTTGGAGAGTTAGTTAAGCTCTTTTGTGATCCTTATTAGGGCTCAATTTGATTTTACTTTTCCTCCCCAGTGAGTTGTTGTAATATCTCTTGATGAATGAAATTAGAAAAAAGCTTCACATGTTTGTGCTTCTATCTTCCTGCCATCTCCTCTCCCATATAGCATGATAGCACGATTTGAAGTACCGAAGACGTCGAGACTTCACGTTCTTCTTGATGCTCTTGTTAGCTGCTGTAGCCGATGATATCAAGAACATTAAAGAAACTTTCAACAATGGGCCCCACTAACCACATTGAGACCGATTGGCTAGTTGTGTGAATTACTACAGATATGATCACTTAGTCAGTGTACTGATAAACGAATTAGGCCACCTATCGCGTGCCCCACTTTAGTCATGCTTAGTCTCTTTCGGCGTCCACTTATTAATGTCGGTCGCATGTAGCGTTGGGAGGAATGCTTGTGGGCCATACTTAGTAATAAAGTACCGGCCCTCTCAAGTCTTTCACGTGGTTCGAATCCGAGGGAGCTAAAACATAGAGCTTTGGTGGATTTAATCGGAAAGACGTCGCGCGGTTGGATTAACATACTTATTTCATGGGTTCTGACTACACAGTATATGCTTTTCTCAAAAAAAGTACAGGAACCTCTCAATACATCAAGCATGCCCCCATGCCTGATCCAAATACATTTACTGCCCCTATAAAAATACATGGCCCATATGTGCTCACTAACTGATACGTTTCTAAGCCCGGGAGGATCGGCCTCTTCGCTTGCCCCCAGGATTAACGGTTAAAGCATCGCCATTTTTCATTTTTTCGTATTCCTAAAGATTATTCCTGATGTATTGTCGAACCCGATTTACTCCCGTCTAGGGTACCTGTGATTCCTTGCAAAAGTAAAGGACATAATTAGTATGTGATCCAAGAGAGGTCGGCCCATGACTCCTATATTAGTCCAATTTTATTTTTTTCATTTTATGAGAAATTAGAGAAAATTTTCTTAAAAAACATGGATGAATTTCTTTGGAAAGAATTTTCTTGCAGATTTTTTGTAACTTGAAAAATGTGATAAAATCTCTTGACGTATACCAAATTTTCCGAAAGAATCTTTCTCTTTTATCAAAATGAATTTTTAGGGGTAAATTTGTCGGGAAAGTCTCGTATCCATCTAAGCAATAAGGAAAAATGTGACAAAACCTTTTTATTGGTGAACAAAATTTTCTAAAAGGATTTTTCACATTCATTTTTTTTTTCAAAATGGGACACCAATTTGATTTTTATTTTCTTTTAAAAAAATGGTCATAATGTTAAGTTCAAAATCTGATTGACACCTAGCATGGACCGACCGAAAATAAATACAAGATAAAGTTAGAGAACTTACTTTTACCTTGAAAGAATGCAAATCACATAGACATGCGCATGACTCGAATGAGGAGTGGACTCTAGAAAATAAAAAGGAGAGACAGAGTGCGGACGTAAAAAGGCCCTCGCTATTTGAGTTGACAAGTTTACCCACAAGCGCAATCAAACATCAAGTGGGAAGAATTGTCAATTCAAATAGTGAGCGGGATCAAATTTGGTCAACCTAAGTGCCATCAAATGCAGGAACTTTGCATATCGATCCCTATCTATGGCTACCTAGGAAAATTTCGAGGCTTGGGTTTAGGTGCTTGTGTGTGCAGGTATCGTGATCCTCAGAATATGTAAGACATGCACCGCAATTGGTATCAAAACAGAACTTCTAAAATATGTGAAATTAAACAAATAATCCAACACTAAGCCTATAAAATAAAGGGTTAGCCAAACACTTCACCCCTTATAACTTCCATCTGCAAAAACATATAACACCTATAGAATGGGTTCCAAGCAATTGCCAAATCAAATAAATTTTCATGAAATTTTTCAGGCCTAAGTCCACTAGGTTCTTAAGTTTTTTCAAAAACTAAGAACAAGTACCCAGCAGAGTCGCCAAGCTGTCGTCACTTGAAAAATTTTCGTTCGGTGAAAAATTTCCAGGTTAACGAATTATCAAGTTAATTGAATTAACTAACCTAATACGGACCCTCACAAACCCTACTGAATCGCAATTTTGATTTTTGTTCGAACGATTTTAAAATTTGGAGTCGCCATTAATCATTTTTGGTAGGTTGATTAGAAACCTAAGTAAATTAGCGGGAAAACTAAATTACTTTTAGGAACTAGATATTGTGAGTTCGGGGACTTGTTTACACCAGTTAATTAAAACTAATGCCCTTTCGGTACCTTAATTGCATGGATATCTTAATTTTGACAACTCAGGCTTGGTTTACTCCTAAGGCTCTAGCGGGTTATTCTCTTTTTGTATTTTCACTATTTAGATGGAATGCATGTGAATGACATTTTTTTTGTATTTTCAAAGCATTAAAAATTCCCTAAAGCCGAAAGACGGAGTGAGCTAACGACTTCTGTGCAATGTTGCGACCTCCAGCAGGTGGCTCGGCCTACTCATTCTGGGGTCTAATGATTCAGAAATTAAATTGTAGAAAGTAAATGCAGCAAATAAAGGACCTCCAATGGGAGGCTCGGCCTTGGCTTGGCCTACCCATTCCGAGGTTTGATGGTGCAGAAAATTAAATTGCTGAAGGTAAATACAGTATATACAGAACCTCAAACAAGGAGCTCGACCTTGCCTCGGCCAACCCATTCTAGGGTTTGATGATACAAAAATTAAATTGCAGAAAATTAAATTGCAATAAATAAAGAACCTCTAATAAGGGGCTCGGTCTTGGCTCAGCCTATCCATTCTGGGGTTTGATGGTACAGAAATTAAATTGCAAGAAATTAAATTGCAGTAAATAAAAGACCTCCAACGAGGGGTTCAGTCTTGGCTCGGACTACCATTCTAGGGTTTGATGGTACAGAAATTAAATTGCTAGAAATTAAATTACAGTAAATAAAGAACCTCCAACGGGGGACTCAGCCATGGCTCGGCCTACCCATCATGGGGTTTGATGGTACTGAAATGAAATTGCAAGAAATTAAATTGCAGTAAATAAAGAACCTCCAACGGGGGACTCGACCTTAGCTCGGCCTACCCATCGTGGGGTTTGATAGTACTGAAATTAAATTGCAGGGAATTAAATCGCAGTAAATAAAGAACCTTCAACGGGGGACTCGGCCTTAGCTCGGCCTACCCATCGTGGGATTTGATAGTACTGAAATTAAATTGTAGTAAATAAAGAACCTCCAACGAGGGACTCGGCCTACCCATCGTGGGGTTTGATGGTACTGAAATTAAATTGCAGTAAATAAAAAACCTCTAATGGGTGGGCTTTGCCCTCCCCATTCTGGGGTTTGACGATGCGAAAATTAAATTACAGGAATTACATGCAATAAATAAAGGACCTCTAACGGGTGGGCTTTGCCCTTCCCATTCTGGGGTTTAAATCCTTTAAAATAAAATACAATCAATTAATTTGACAATTTGAGTCAAAGATCCACCGACGGGTCTGCTAAGGAGTTAATGGGAACTTAAGAGTTTGTCCCGGCCAATTTTGTATTTCCATGAAATTTGCCATTGATGTGGAGCCGTCCTTCTCCTGAGTTTTAATGCTTCCACGGCCTTTTGCTCATACTCCGCCATCGTTGAATTGTGAATCCTCAATGGACTATCATCTCCACGGACATCGCCGTTGATTGCCACGTTGGGGTATCCACTTCCTGCGAGCATGCCGAGGCATTAATTGCTACAGCTGGGTCTATGTTTTTAGGAGGGCTTCCTGATAGCTTGTTCCGATATTCCTGATAAATCAGCCAAGTGACTCCGATAAAACCAATGACTAAAGCATCCATTAGGAGTCGGTGGCGAAGCTTATTGCTTTCAAAAATGTTCGGGGCATCCAAATCAGAGTCGTAGTTAACAAAGATATCAATGAGAATCTGTGAATCCTGAGATATCTTCCCCAATAGGTTGAGAACGGTCATTTTCTGTAAAAAGTTAAGCTGCAGAACATTCTCAAGCACCCGAAGCACAAGCATGGGAAAGAATATTCCAATTTCTGCTTTCAACCCTGATCTAAACTTTGATAAGAGGCTCATAAAAATAGAACACTGAAGTTGGAAAATTGCCATGACTGATAATGCACTGTTCTTCAGTAATGATAAGCAGAGAAACTGCTTAATGGCGCTGAGAAACCTCTCGTTGGTGCGCCAAATAGGACAACCATCGTCCATGATGACTTTTAGCAGCTCCAAAGATAAAATTTTCCCTCTCAAAAGTATTTCATCATCGGTCTGCTCGAGTTGAGAATTTCATCGACAGTTTACACAAGTTCTTAAAAAGAAGAAACCCATCTTCTCTAATCTTACTGCCACCGCCTGATTTAGCTCCGTCAATTGACTATGCATCACTCAATTGGTGTTTCTCATCCTCTTTCACCCCAGGGACATTCCCATTTTGCAAGTCTGAGGTCGAATGCAATTCCAAATTCTTATTCATAGCAGTCCCATCGTTGGCATCAACAACCTCATTAACAAAATTCTGACAAAAATGTATGGAGCTCTCTTCGTTCAAATTCTTATCTGCGACCTCCAATATCTTGCTAACAGACACCGTCATGAAATTGACGGCCATCGAGTCCTCCTTGGCCCGACTGAAAACAATCACCACCATCTGCGCCAGAACAAACTTGGCACAGATCTGGTTAGTCCCATTCTGGCCACCGAGATACACATTGTAACAAGTCCTGACTATATGTACCAAGCAATCTCCTCGAATCAAAAGGCAAGGCGACCGTACAGCTGCTAGCGTAACCCTAAGCATGCCGAGCTCGATGACCTTCTCCCCGATCCCGCCTGACTTACACACGCCCTGCAATAGCCTCAAGATCGAGCCCGGACCTCCACCGGCGCTCGCCTGATCGCCATAGCTAGCGCCGTCATCGATCTCCGCGTGGACGAGGTTGAGCGAGAAGAGCCGGAAGGCGCACTCGAGCGTGGCCTCCACGATCTTGCCGTAGGCGGATTCGAGGGCGAGGATCAGGGGCTGGAGGACGAAATCGGCGTCGGAGAAGGAGAGGCCGAGCAAGGGAGAGGGAGGATCGGTCGGGGCGAGGGTTGAGGGGATGGTCTCCAGCTTGTCGAGGGCGGATTTGCAGGCGGAGACGATGTGGGAGTGCTTCCTCCAGGCAGCGTTCTTGATGATCTTGTCGAGGGAGGGGCCGATCACGTGGCTGCAGCGGGACTGGCCGCTGAGGGGTTGGGAGGCCGACATTGGGGAAGGGTAGGACGAGGAGATTCAGGGAGTCCGCACATTTGCAGATCTGGGGCTCCCAAATGGCATCACGACTCAGCCTCCAGATGAACGATACGTCCGCAGAGAGAGAGAGAGAGAGAGTAGAGAGATGTGAGGACCACGTACGACTTTGTCAGATCCCTCACTAATAACCTCCTTCATCCTCTTTTTTCACATGTGCCACCAAAAGTCTTATAGGGTGGGTTTGATTCAACATTTTAAATGGACTTGGGTGAAATACAAATGTCTTTAGCCTAAAGGGTTTTGAAAAAAGGCTAATTGCGTTTGGAAAAAACTGATTTCAAAATGGGCTTTAGATTAAATGTTGTTTGCTAAAAATAAATTTGTAAATGGGCTTTGATAATTTTTACCATTGTGGGGATAGTTTTGGAAAAAAAAATTTGCATTTGGCCAAATGCCGAAAGCCTAATGCTAGTCCCTACTAGGTTCAGCATTTTTCCAAGGGGCTTTGAGGGCTGAAAGCCCCTTGAGAATGTTGAACCAAACTCACCCGTAATACTCCACCCATCCCCCCTTGTCTCGATGGAAGTGCTCTTTAATTTATATTTTCTCTTTCGTTGCACATGGTGTCTTCTCTCTAGCTCACCCGTTTTTTCGATGGAGACCACGTGAGAGGAGCATTTCCTTTTAAGCTCTCAAATGCCTCCTTTCTTTAAGAAATAAGGGAATCGTTTCAACGACATCCTTTGGGTCCGTCACGAGGAATGTTTTGCTCGTGTATTTGCTTGTTGTGAGTATAGGCAATCCTCACACACGATAGGAGGTTGGTGAGACGGAAGCTTGAGATTTTTTTTGGAGATTCTTCGCTAGTGTCATCTTTCCTCTCAGTTTCTTCGCCGCACTGCCCATACTCATTGTAATTGTAGATCCACACCTTGGGAGGACACCCATGACCGTGACTTGATTTGGTTTGACCCCAACACCAACATTTCGAGAAAAAAGCACAAATGATGAATTGAGTTCGGAAAATCGATTGTAACAACTGAAAGTGCACCATCGAGTCGTTGAAAAATTTGGACTATTAGATAACAGTGTCACGACTCTAAAAATGTAAAAATCGAAAATTATAGAGCTAAAATGAATTTTCTACAAATCTTTATTAAACCTGAATTTTCTTTGGTAGAGAAATCAACTCGTGACTTGTGTTGATCGGTAGAGAAATTGGTGATGGTAACACCTAGATTTAAACTCTTATCATCTTCAAGACTCTCTTTTGAAAAAGAATTCTCTCTCTTTTTTTTCTCTTTTATTTTTCTTCAATCTCCCAAAACCCTCTTAAATATTTCAAAATTTCTCTCCAAAAAAATCTCCTCTCCCAAGCTCACTACTTCCTTCTTTTATAGCCCATTCATCTATCTCCCATTCTAATTTTTTCCCAACTCTTCTTCATCTCATCTTCCCTTCTAGTCCTATCTTATTTTCTTCATCTTCTCTTTTCCATCTCCTCTTCTCCATCTTCCCTTTTCTATTTTAATCTCTCCACTAACTCTTCTTTTTTTTATTTACAAAATAATCTCTCAAGTGTTAGGTATTTGCACTCTAGTCCTTGAGATTTTAAGTATTTGCAATTCAGTCCCTAGAGAAATATTTCTTTAAGTCCAAATCTCCTCACAATTTTTCGACACACCTCCCCTATGCTTGGTCGAAATTCACCGCATGTCTAGTTCAATCGCTTGCCAAATTTAAGCTTATTTTTACTACTGAAAATAATGCAAAATTCAATTAAAACCCTTTTGCAAAATTTAGTCATTTTGGATATAATTGAGTCAAGATGAAAATTTAAAATATTAAAGAATAATGTCACGACTCCAGAAATGTAAAAATCGAAAATTACAGAGCTAAAATAAATTTTCTATAATTTTTTAATTAATCTAAATACGAGATTAATAAATTAATTCTTGATTCTAAATTAATTTTTGAAAATTTTATTTGGTCAAAATGAAGAGAAGATTAAAATAAAAATATTGACTACTTTTTCATATTTTTGTGGCCTCAAATGCTATTATTTATTAATTTTCAAGTATTTTTTCTATTTTCTAAAAAATAAAAAATAAAAAACAAAAAAATATGAAAAATTATTTTTTGTTCAAAGATGGTTCCCTAGACTTAGCCAACACTTCTAAAGTTGGTTTTTTAATTTTCTCATTTTTTTAATTTTTTTTATGAATTTTTGAAAATAAAATGCCGAAAAATATTAAAAATATGAAAAATTATTTTTTGGTCAAAATTGGTTCTCTAGGCTTAGTCAAGGCCCTCAAAGTTTATTTTTTAATTTTATTAATTTTTATATATTTTTAGTTATTTTAAAAGAGAAAAGATGATTAAAAATCACGTGTCAACACAAGAAAATACTGTAAATATGAAAATTTATTTTTTGGTCAAAATTGGTTCCTTAGGCTTGGCCAAGGTCCCCAAAGTTGATTTTTTTTAATTTTATGAATTTTTATGGATTTTCTTTTAATTTTTGAAAATAAAAATGCCGAAAAATACTGAAAACATGGAAAATCATTTTTTGATCAAAATTAATTCCCTAGGCTTGGCCAAGGTCTCCAAGGTTGATTTTTTAATTTTATGAATTTTTATGAATTTTTTATTAATTTTAAAGAGAAAAAGATGATTAAAAATCAGGTGTCAACAGCTGCCCCTCTTTGAAAAGAAGCTCGGTAGAGGTTCATTTCAAAGACATGATGACACATGAATCCTAATCGACCCAACACAAGGAAATAAAAAGAGTCGTGACATTTGATCTCCAATACCCCTCTGTGTAAGCTCTGATCCAGACCGGATTTGAAGAGGCTCCTATGAAGTGATATAAGAGATTACCTGGCGCTTATCTGCCCGTCATATGACTGTAGTCTGACATGAGTACCCTTTAAACAGGCACCCAAAGATTCATCCTAAGGCTACTCTAGGTAGGTTAAGTTTTGACCCGTATGGTAGGTTCACCCATAGCAGATTCCTAATGAAAGGATTCTACTAATTAAAAAATTGATTGAGATTTAACCCGTATGGTAGGTTCACCCTATAGAAGATTCCTAATGAAAGGATTCTACTGATCACAATTGAATTAAGATTTGACCCGTATGGTAGGTCACCATATGGCAGATTCCTAATGAAAGGATTCTACTAATCAAAATTGGATTAAGATTTGACTCGTATGGTGGGTCACCCCATAGAAATGCCTGTAAGAAGGACTTTGTGCCTGTAGAAAGGACTTGATGTTTGTAAAAAGGACTTTGGTGCCTGTAAAAAGGACTTGGTGCCTGTAAAAAAGGAATTGATGCTTGTAAAAAGAAATTGGTGCCTGTAGGAAGGATTTTGTACTTGTAGAAATGACTTTTGAAAATGGTTCACCCGATGTGGGATCTATTGTGGAAATGCCTGTAGGAAGGACTTTTGTGCCACGAATGGTACCATTCTAGGATTTGGGGAGATCAGGAATCTTGCAGAATCTCAAACCCAATTTATCTTATCATGAAGAGTGCCATTCTAGGATCTGGGGAGAACAGAAATCCTGTAGAAGCTTAAACCCTATTTATCTTACCTTGAAGGGTGCCATTCCGGGATCTAGAGAGACCAGGAGTCCTGCAGAAGCTCAAACCCAATTTATCTTACCTTGAAGGGTGTCATTCTGGGATCTGAGAAGAACAGAAATTCTGCAGAAGCTCAAACCCGATTTATCTTACCTTGAAGAGTGCAATTTTGGGATCTAGGGAGACCAGGAATATTGCAGAAGCTCACACCCGATTTATCTTGAAGGATGCCATTCTGGAATCTAGGGAGATCAGAAATCCTACAGAAGCTCCAACCCAATTTATCTTACTTTGAAGGGTACCATTCTGGGATCTGGAGAGATTAGGAATCCTGCAAAAGCTCAAACCTAAATTATCTTACCTCGAAGGGTGCCACTCTGGGATCTGGGGAGACTAGGAATCCTGCAGAAGCTCAAACCTGATTTAACTTATATGTCGTTTCAGGAATAAGCCGAAGAGGCAGAGGTCAAGAACACGAGCGCGCGTTAATCGTGAACTAATGAAAGTCTAATGAGAACATGTCGTTCATGAGTCGAAAGGGTTCAGAAAACTTACCTAGGTCTTCTGAGTTAGTGATCAAGGCATAGACAGGTTGACTGTGTCATACCTGCTTGTTCACGAATGACCGTATGTGCCGCACTGGATTCAAGCATCCTAACAGTCGTCAGAATTCATTCTCTTAAAATGTTCAGGATGAAGATATACTTACCTGAGGATTTGGAAAAAACGTCTGGTGGTTTCTTGACAATTAGGCTTGTTCATTCAATAGTCGCCGAATGAATTTCAAGACCTTGGAAGGTAACTTGAATATCGGGAATGTGTTACCTATCAAACAGTATTAGAGATAACATATGTAAGCATTTTCATTAATGAGTTCATTGGTTCATGCAAAACTGTTCGGGTAAGTTTGCAATAATTGGAGGCATTCTGTGTAATAACCCACGATGCAATCAATCAAAATGTGGATCATGCATAACTATTCTATCAAGTTTGCATTACCAATTCTGTTCAAGGAGGTTATTATGGTATGAACACCTCGAATGTAATTTGAATGGGGGACTTCAGTCCGAAAGAGCTTTTTCTCACTCTCGAGAAAGGCTATTTATTTTGATTGCAGGATTGAAAAGAAATTACTCAATCTCACCATCATCGTATTCAGCAAAGGTCTAAGTAATCTCGCAATTGGTATGATCAATCTGGAGGTCTTGATTATGACCATAATGTAGGCTGGGTCAAAGGCTTATCAAAGGGGACTCTTTTGAGTCAAGGCCGTTGACAAAAAAGTCTTCATCATTTGCTCTGAGTTTACAAGTTAAGAACCCTGCAAAAATGAGAGAGAAATAGTCTTACTCGTACCTTTTCGAGTGGTGCTTAAAATCAAAGTTATTTGTTAAAGTTAGCAAGATGTTAAATCTCTAGTTCGTACAGGAAATACCAACTTTTGTTTGAGTCATAATTAACGATGGTTTGCTTATTCTCCAATTCTTGAAATAGTTCACCAATATTTATTTACAAACGCGAGTCTAACATGCCGACACGCCATCTCGACACACACGGAATCAATTTTAAGCATTTTTTAAAAAATTAAGGGTCAAAATGTAGATTTATCAAGAATATATATACTTAAGTCATATATCCAGTCATAGCAAAATTAATATACTTAGCCAGCAAAAAAAAAAACTAATCATGAATCCTTAAAAGAAGAAAAAAAATGCACCAATGATTTTATTTAATCATGTATATAAAAATATATATTTCATATACAACATGTCTTAATATATTGAAATTCTCTATTATTTTTAAAAACAAAGCGTTGACATATCGTGTCGTGTCATGTTGTGTCGTTTCATATCGTATTGCTTGTCGATATCAATACTAGTTAGCAACATCTTTTTGGTCTATATAACATTCAAACATGTCTTCCCGACGGATCCACCTAACCCAGCATGGAATTCTGTTTATATTTTAATGACACGGGAGATGAAAATCACCACACTCAGACTCCGCCACGGAATCATCACTTGGACCAACTTTCTATATAAAGTATACGACGGATGGAAACCACTTTGACCTTCCTTTCTATTTTATGATTTCTCTGCGGATTCCGTATCCATGAATTGAGGTTTAAATGCGCAAACAGGAAAAGGATGTGTTGTTTTCTGTTTGGTTGATTTTGTTTACTATTTCCCTTTGCTTGACTTCTTTTTGGTCATCGGAAAAGCAAAGAGACCATCAAGAAAAGAAGGGATAAAAAAAAAGTGAAAAAAGAGAAGGAAAGTGACGAAGGTTTAGTGTGAATACTTGACTGTTTACTTCGATTGGGACAGGGTTAGCATATCCTATTTTGGCAGATTCATGTGCACTTTTGCAAGAAAAATACGAAATTGAATTTCCACACCAAGCCAATGAAAATTATTACAGAAGGAGTATGCCATGGTTTGCATAAAGTTAAGACATATTGACTTGACAACAACTTTCTACCCCTTTTTTGGTTTGAGAACAACTAAAAAATTGTTTCCAAGAATGTTTGGTAACGATCTCGAGAGGATCACTCTCCAGACTTCTCGTTTAGATGAGATTATATACAAAGAAATTCGTAATTGTTAAGAATAATAAAGAAAGAATCTCTCATTCGATCAGATTGCTCATACAATCATAATTTGGATTTCGAAAGATAGAATTCTTCCTTTGGCAAACTATCATCGTTTTCCTTAATCCATGCTCATGAGTTATCTTCGCAATTGATAATCTGTAAAAACAAATCCTACTTGATTTGCTAGTGTTGTATGTAGCGATACCACCTAGAGAGGGTGAATAAGTGATTTTAAAAAATTTTGATTAAAAAACGCGGAATTAAGAGAACCAAGTGTTGACACTTGATTTTTGGTCAATTTTATTTTTAAAAATTTTATAAAAATTCAAAAAATTAAAAAAATCAACTTTGGGGAACATGGCTTGGCCTAGGGAACCAATTTTGAACAAAAAATAATTTTCATATTTTCAGTATTTTCTTGCATTTTATTTTTAAAAATTCATAAAAAAATCAAGAAAAAATAAAAAAAAATTACAAAATCAACTTTGGAAACCTTGACCTAACCTAGGGAACCAATTTTGAATAAAAAAATAATTTTTCATGTTTCCAGTATTTTCTTGCATTTTATTTTCAAAAATTCATAAAAAAATCAAGAAAAAATGAGAAAATTGCAAAATTAACTTTGGAAACCTTGGCCTAGCCTAGGCAACCATTTTTTAAAAAAATAATTTTCTTTTTTTTCATTTTTTAATATTTTTCAAAAATTAGAAAAATATTGAAAAATTAATTAAAAAAATAGCATTCGAGGCCACCAAAATACAAAAAAAAATAGTCAATAATTTTTATTTTAACTTTCTCTTCATTTTGGCCAAAGAAATTTTGAAAAATTCAATCTAGAATTGAGGGTTTCTTTGTTAATCTCATTTTTAGATTATTTGAAAAAATTCTAGAAATTTCATTTTAGCCCTATAATTTCCCATTTTTGCATTTTTGGAGTCGTGTCATCCTCCTCTATTTTTCAAAATTATAATCCAACCCAAAAGTTCACTAAATTGTCCAATTTCGCTAAAAAGGATCAAAATGCAATTTTCAGTTTTTCAAATTAGTCCCTAAAAATACTTAGAATGCAATTAAAAATTTTTTAGGGACTAAATTGAAAATCGAGGCATTTCACCCCCTAGATTTTGGCCTTCTGAATCCATTGGCGGTGTTAATTTTTACAAAAAAGACCATTAAGAGTTTGGATTTTGTAAAATGGGTCCTCGGGTCGGATTTAAAAATTGAGCTTTAATATCAATCCAGGGGTAATTTTCCACGAAAATTCACTTTCCAATAGGTTTAATGACTTAGAATTCAATCTTGGGATTTAATTTACTTGATTTCGATCTTTTTGGGGATATTTTGGGCGAATTTAGTAATCAGGTCGCTTGGGTCTGGTCAGATCCCACCCAATGACCCGGCCAGTGCATCGTCTTCCCCAAAAGACCTCAAACGAGCAAATAGGTCGGGGAAAAAATGGCTAACAGACTTGGGGATTCGCTGGGCAAGTATAAAGGGGAGATCTTCATTCCGTTTGAGGAGGATTTTTTGGGGATTCATTGACAACGGGTTCGAATTTTTTTTGGGGGGGGAGTGGGGGGAGGGGGTGATGATCATTCAAAAGAGGGGGACGGAGGAGACTCGGGGGAGGACCTCTGTTTTTGGCTTAAGCTTTCCAGAGCTTCGTCGACGGCAGCCAGGCGTCAACGAGTCTTCAGAGGAGCTCTACAAGCATTGTACAACCCTAGGGAACCTCGGCAACTCATCAGATTGAGGTTTCATCGCGTGGAAAGGTAATCACCATTAATGTCCTCAAGTTCAAGCTTCCATGGTGAAACTACAATACCGCGTTGTTTCTTCTCCGATCGGAGGTTGACCAGGTCAACCTTTGTTGACTTGGTCAACGCTGACGTGGCGCAGACGTGGCTGGCCATGTCGGATGCCACGTCAGCCCATTTGTTATGACCGATTAGGGTTCATAATGAACTTGATTCGACGGTATGCCACGTGGCGTAATCGGAAACTTTCGAAAAGAAAAAACTTATTTCGATTTGTTTTGTTATTTTTAGAAATAGAAAAGAAATAATAAAATGGACGGTAGGGATTAAGTCAGAAGCCTCAATCTGGGCCGTAGGTTTAGGGTGAGGAATGAGCGGTTAGGATAGTGCCAGGTGGAAGATTTTAGACCACGGTATCAGAAAATAGGCGGGAAAATAAGGAATAGAATAAAAATATGAAAATTCAAAATAATACCTTGATGCAACGTCATTTCGGTTGAGGTGTGTGGTTCGGATTTTGGGTCGGGCCTAGGTAATGGGCCGGGTCAAGCTGGCCCGGTCCGTGCAACTAAAATTAGAAAATAAAAGAATAAAAAAGAGAAAATCCTCAGAAAAACACAAAAAAAATTAGAAAAATGAAAATCAATAAAAACCAAAAACTGCGTCGTTGTGGTTTAGGGTTTTAGGCTTGGTTCGGGCCAGTTGGACCAAGTCAACCCGACTCGGTCCGGAGAAAGAAATAAAAAAAATAATAAAAAAATAATAAAAATCAAAATAAAAAAATAAAAGAATCAATCAAAAATAAAAAATCAAAAAAAATAGGGGAAACTCATAAAAAATTCTAATAAAATTCCATAAAAATAAAAAAAAAATTTAAAAAATGCAAAAAAATTTACAAGTAAAAAAAAGAGAAAATAAAAAATATAAGAATCATTAAAAAAATAATAAAATTAAAAAAATAAAAAAAAAATATCAAAAATAGGGGAAAATTCTAAAAAAATAAAAAAATTTCAGAAAATATCTCAAAAATAGGAAAAATTCTTAGAAAGTCTTCAAAAATTCTAAAAAATTCAGAATAATTCTCAAAAAATTCTAAAAAATTATGAAAATCAAGGAAAAATCATATTCAACTGGTTTGACCCTATTTTCACATTTTTGATTTTCCGTGCCTCCAAAAATTACCGTTTCGCCCTTCTGGTCAATCCGACCCAAACTCTTCCAAATCACTCATGAATCAAATAAACGTCTTTCCTAGGTTTCTAAGACTCTCCTCGGCCCAACCTGACTTAATTTGATGTAAATTTTTCATATATAGATTCTTTGATTTGCACACTTATTTTGGTTTATTGTAGTTGATAGGATAAAAAATCCCGTTTGCATGAACCCGTTAGATTTTTAGGACTTATCTCACCCAAAGAACACCTACATGAATTCCCTAGATTATAAAACTACTCAACTTAGATACCGAAAGGGCGTCAATAGCAATATTGGTATAACTAAGTCCCCAAACCTAAAATCTTTGGTTTGCGTAGAATCGAGCGATCCCTCCCAATCACTCAATAGGGTTCCGGTCACACCCTCCAACATGTGCGAGTAGTTGCATCAACTATTCGGCTAAGCTTGCAATGGTCAGAAGTAGTCTGTGTAATAACTCACGATGCAATATATCAACATGTGGATCATGCAAAACTATTCTGTCAAGTTTACATTACCAATTCTGTTCAAGGAGGTTATCATAGTATGAATGCCTCGAATGTAATTTGAATGGGGGACTTCAGTCCGAAAGGGCTTCTTCTCGCTCTCGAGGAAGGTTGTTTATCCTGATTGCAGGATTGAAAAGAAATCACTCAATCTTACCATCATCGCATTCAGCAAGGGTCTGAGTAATCTCGCAATTGGTACGATCAAGCCAATCTGATGGTCTTAATTAGGACCGTAATGTAGACTGAGTCAAAGGCTTAACAAAGGGACTCTTTTGAGTCAAGGCCATCGCCTGAAAAGTCTTTATCATCTGCTACAGGTTTACAAGTCAAGAACCCTGCAAAAATGAGATAGAAATAGTCTTGCTCGTACCTTTTCGAGCGATGCTTAAAATCTTTCAACTCTACGTTAATTCAAGCGCCTTAATAAAAAAAAACTTTTACGGATTGTAACGTAGGTTGGGATTGGGGATCAAGAAAATAAAAAGGCTTATTTTGGCCTAGAAAATATATGAGGTGGGTTTGACGTTGGTGATCATTGCATCTTTGTCACCAGTCTTTCAAGAATACCATCGTTGTATGAGGATGGTGTCAATTTCTGTAGATACCGTCATTGCTCCCGAAAGGTATAAACTTCAACCGCTCATTTTTCGCAATTTGACTCCTTCGAAGGATTTTCTTTTGCTACCAGACCCCATTGGGGATCTATATTGATTTGAATGGGCATTGGCCTTGCTTTTGATCCCGCTTTTTGCCTTTAATCTTTTCCGTTCTGTTTAGAACAAAGAATTTTCAAGCATTGTGCCGTATACACATGTATATCAGAGATCTAACACACTTGAAGAATTGACTTAGCAGTTCTATATAGACCTAATTCTTCTGAGCTCTTCTACTTTGAAGTGGCGACATCTTCGTCTTGGACTGGGTAATGACCACCAACGAGGTTTTAAGAAACGAATATGCAGGCTCAATTGAGCAATGCAAAAGATGAAGGTGTATTGGATAGAGAAAAAAATGCTTTTCGTCTTCCTAAGGCACTTGAATTACCGTACGAGGCTGAAAGCAAAGAATCACTCGAAAATTGATGTTAGTCTGAGCAAGAAAATTTCTAACCATTTACCTCGTGCTACTGCTAGGACTACCTTCATTTGACCCCGATGTGGGGTGGTTCTTGACAGGGATTATGAAATGAAACCGCCGCTCAAATGGGTTGTCGATGGTCACCTATAGTATTTGGTGTAGAGAAATGATCGCCTCCTTCCTTCCGGCTATCGTACCTTTTGCAAGAAAACCCATTGTCTTGGGGAATGCGCAATATATTTAGCACTCGACTCACTGTAAATTAAAATGTAGGACGTGTATGGGAATGACTTGCCTTTCATCATCTTGTCATGCCCCATTCTACACATTCGATGCATCATGCGTGATTTATGTCCCAAACCAAAATTGGTAAAATAAACATGCAGAAAAATTCATGCATGAATCATGGCATGTGCAGACGCAATGCAGATGTAGCAATTTTTTAGCATCATGCATGTTTATGAAATGTGCGAGTGTATCAAGAATTGGAGAATTTCTTGTGAAAGGGGAATTACGAATTGCCCCTGGATTGAGAGTCTACTCTTTAAGTCGAGGAGTGACCCGTATCTGTGTTTGCCCTTGTGCAACATTTGAGCCTTTTCAATGTTAACAACCGTCATGGTTGTCAGTCGAACGCCTTTTGCCGATTCAGGGTAGCCATCAATTTGCCCCATTTTCATCAAAATGGATCTTGTCGGATGATAATAATTTTGCCCCTTGGGGCCGTTTCCTTCGACCTGTTAAATATTAGTATCAACATCTCCTGTCAAAAGAAAAAGAGACATGTTAGCCGATATTGGAGGGGATAAATTGGAAACGATACTGGTTTACACATTATCTTGAATGCCTTGCACGCATCTCTTATCAGCTTCACCGGATCGAGTTTGTCTCCACTTTCGATGGGCATTTCACCATTAGAGCTAAGGTTGTGGCAGAATATCGACTTTGGTATCGCTCGTCGAGTATTCCTATTTCTTTCTGCGAAAAGAAATGTGCAAAAGGTTATATTATTTATTTACAATACTTACAACATTTCCATCCTCGAGGATCGAACTCGAGACGTCTTGAACCACTGTCATTCCCCATGCCATCTGGTCCACAAGACCACAGGCGTTCATAGAGGCTCCTTTTAGAGGTTAATTTTCGGATGACACAAGACCAAGGGGTTAATTCTACACCATGACGTTTTTCAAGGTAATTTACAACCCCTGTTAAGACGGAATGAAGTAATTTAGAATTATAGGTGATCATGGGCAAATTGGAACGATACAAAATTACCCTTCTTTGAAGTTGTTGGGGGTTTTTTGTTCACATTTTCCTTGTTTGAAGCCTCCATCTAGTGGCGATATCCACGAATTGATTTGCCTTCAGTTTCGTTCAACAAGAGGGCTTCGCATTCGGGTACGATAGTATTTTCGGGTCAGTTTACAAATTTCTGCAAATAGAAAGGGTCCAATTTAATACTGGAATAGTTGAGGGTAAATTGAAACGATACGGATTTACCCTTCGAGCCTATGCGGATTTTTACTCACAATTAATGTTATCTCGAGTTTGGTGAAGTAAAGGCTCCAAGCATTTAATAGGAGAACGGGAAATTACTACTTTCTGCTTTTGCATTGATCCCTAACGTCTATAACAAATAGAAAATATCCCTCGTAGGGGAACGAAATGTATTCGTTCAGGATCGGTCCTGCTTCCACTGTGGGCTCTCCCATGATCAGCTAGCTTCGCTCCGGATCAGGTAGGCGTTGGCCATTTTGAAGATCCCATGATCACTAGCTTTGAAATACAGGCTCCGTGTGCACCTTACAACCCTAGTGCTTCATCAACATTGAACTGGTTGATCATAGCGGTGAGTTCGTCGTCGTTGCCACTTGCCTGGTGGTGATACATCTCCCCTTCCCCGGGAGGCATCAATACTGACCTCATAGGCTCGGTCTTTTCGTGCTTTCCTCCAACAGAACTTGATCCTGTTATAAACTGGTCTAACTCACCTCTTAAATGAGCATTTTCGATCCTCAGATAATGCGTTTCATTGAGAGCGAGGAGGCTATTGCAGTTGGGGCAAGTGGCGGAGTCAAAAGCCTCTTTATACATTTTGTTCTCCACTCGAAGATTTTCATTTTCAGCTCTTAGAAATTCGGCCTCATTGCGCTCATGTGGAGTTTTCATTCGGGTTCACCTATTCTGAAACCAGAACTTGATTTGCGAAAGTTCCAACCCTAGCTCCATGGGTTCGATCCCAAACATGGCTTCGAACTCTTCCTCTCTCATGTTCAGCAAGTAACGATAGCTCTCAAAGGTGTTGGGTTGAGACATCTTTGATTTGGCTAATGATCTCTCAAGGTTTGCTGCCTCTTCTTGCATTTTCACTCTCTCTAAACTATCCTGAGCGACTGTGTACACTTCAAAACTCTCTTTAGAGTTTTAGATGAAGATTATTAGAAGGATGCCTCCTTTTAAAATTTAGACATGTATTGTTTCTTCTAAGCGTTCTGTCTTTCTCAGCCTTTTTCATCGTATCTCTCACCCAGCTCGTCTTCTTTCATCCTTTCGCAGTAGAGGGGCCCCTGTCGTTATATCCACCATCGATTTGCTAGCGAGTCCTCCAATAAAGACGAGTCGTATCTCCCTTTCTGCCGAAAATTTCTTTGTCCCCCACTCAGCTCGTCTTTTCGTTCTTTCTTTTTCAAAGCGGTGGCGTCCCGTCCAACTTTTCTGCAGAGACTTCGGATTTGCTTAGCTCAAGATTGCAGACAATCGGCGAATTCGAGCCAATAGGGGTGATACCGACGCAAAACGGCAGATAGAAAAGTTTGACTAGTTGATATTGTCACCACGAAATCAATATTTACTCCAAAGCAGATTACCATCTTCGCACTCCGCTAGTCTGCCCTAGCTCTCTCGTCCAATACTTTCGTGTTTCGCTCGTCTGCCTTGATTCCCTCCTTGATAATGGCCAATCTCCCTATCCACATCTTCCCAGCCGACGTTATGTTCAAATGGGAGAGACTCTATCATCTTCTTGGCCGATGCTATATTTACATAGCCAATCATCCGAGTGTCGAAACTGAGATCCTCGGTCTGTTCAGGGAGATTAACGCTTCTTCGGTCGAAGGCACCAATTTGGAGAGGGAATACAAGGCGTTCCCATACGTCTTCATCAACTTTCTAGAGGCATGCCGAAATACCCAGGAGACGGTCACCTTAGCCCGCGTCATGAAGGCCCGCTATCAAGATCGATCTGAGTGCCTGGAGTTTACAAAACGTTCGGTTGCGCAATACAAGAAGACCTTCAAGTCTGCTGAAGAGCGGGTCTCGCTGTTGGTTCACGAGAGAGAGAAGTTGGTGGAGCGCCTAGCTTTGAATCAGACTTACTTTGAGCATGACTCAAGCGATATCGTGATGAAATTCAGACTTGAGTGGCTGGAGGATAGGCTTGATGATTTAACGGTGGATATGGTTTTCGAGAGAGACATGATCGATAATCTGAAATTCGTCGTTGAGCATCATGAGGCTAATGCAGCCAGGTACAAGAAGAAATGTACTCGCCTGTTCTTCAAGCTTGCAGATCTCGAATCCCAAATCGCTCAATATAGGCAGAATATTAATTTCATGGAGAGCCAGTTGAGCTCTTTTGTGATGCTCATTAGGGCTCAGTTTGATTTTACTTTTCCTCCCCAGTGATTTGCTGTAATACTCCTCAATGAACGGAATGAGAGAAATGTTTCACATGTTTGTGCTTTTATTTTTCCGCCATGTCTTCTCTTCCGCATAGCAAGAATGACCTAAGGTACTGGAAACGCTGAGGCTTGACGTTCTTCTCGATGTTCTTGTTAGCTGCGGTAGACGATGATATCGAGAATATTAAAGAAGCTTTCATCAGCGGACCCCACTAGCCACATCGAGACCCGTGATCAATCATAGGAATTAGTAAAGCTGTAACTACTCGATCAGTGCGCCAATAAATCAGGCCACCTGTTGCGTACCCCACTTCAATCGTGCTTAGTCTCTTTCGGCATCCACTTATTGGTGTCAGTCGATTGTATCGTTGGGAGAAACGCCTATGGGTCATGCTCAGTAATAGAGTACCGATCCTCCAAAGTCCTCTACGTAATTCGAATCCGAGGAAGGTAAAAGGCAAGCCTTTGTTCGATTTAATTAGAAGGGCATCGCAAGGTCAGGTTAATAAACTTTCTTCACAGGCTCTGATTACACAATCCATGCCTTTTCAACAAAAATACAGGAGCCCCTCCAATACATTAAGAATGCCCCCACGCCTGATCTGGATAAATTTACACCCCCATCAAAATACATAACTTATATATGCTGACTGATTGACACAATCCTGTCTCTGAAAGGTTTGATCTCTTCGCTTGCTCCTAGGGTTATTGGCTAGGACATCGGTAATTCTTCAAGGTCCTTCCTGGCATGCCATCATCAATGAGCCAAATTTGATTCCCGACTGAGGTACCTGTGATTCCCTGCAAAGGTAAATGAAACAATTAGTATGTGATATAAGGGAGGTCGGTCCATGACTCCTAAATTAATCTAGGTCGGTCCATGACTCCTAAATTAATCTAGTTTTATTTTTCAGTTTTATGAGAAATTAGAGAAAATTTTCTTCGAAAAACATCGGTGAATTTCTTTAGAAAGAATTTTCTTACAGATTTTATAGCTTGAAAAATGTGGTAAAATCTCCCGACGTTTACCAAATATTCTGAAGGAATTTTCTTCTTTTATCGAAATGAATTTTTAGGGGTAAATTTGTCCAGAAAAGTTTACTCCTATTAAAGCAGGAAAGATGTGACAAAAATTTTTATTGGTCAACCAAATTTCTCGAAGGGAATTTTTTCCACATTCATTTTTTTTAAAATGGGATACCAATTTAACTTTTATTTTCTTTTGAAAAAAAATGACCATGATGTTAAGTTCAAAATTTGACCAACACCTAGCATGGACCGACCAAAAATAAACACGAGGTAAAGTTAGAGAACTTACTTTTACCTTGAAGACATACCAATCACATAGACATGCACATGAATCGTGAGTTTAAATCTTAGCCTTTCTACTCTAAAAGCTGACAAATTGAAGCGAAAGACTTACGGTAAAGCGACAATCTCGCGCACATAATCAAGATTAGCGTGATCCCACGACATAACCAGTATTAGCCGAGCCTTCCTACTTTAGTTGCTCGAGCTAAAAATTAAAACTACCGCTTTGGTAATTTTACCAAGCCTGAGACCTAACTTTTAAAACTCATTTTTGAAAAGAGGTTCGGGATTGAATCTAGACTAACTTTCGACGTGATCTCACGACGAGCGCTAGACCCAAATCACAATACCATCCTAAAACTAGTAGCCCAGGTCCGACCACGAGATGTGTGTGATGTAGTGCTAAAGCGATTAATCATGCACAACAATTAAATTCAATCACCACTTCAAAATGTGCAAAAATTAAATTTCAATTCCCACACACCAAACCTGCAAAATAAGGGGTTAGCCAAACACTCCACCCCTTATAACTCTCATTCTGCAAAACCATTTAACACCTAAAAATTAGAATCCAACCAATTCTCAAACCAAATTGATTTTCACGAAATTTTTCTGGCCTAAGTCCACTAAGGCTTTTAAAATTTCGAAAAAAATTCAAGTACTCCAATTTGTGCTTTATTCTTTCGAAAATTTCAAAAAAACCAGTCCCCAGTGGAGTCGCCAAGCTGTCGCGACCCGAAAATAAGTTTTAAATTCAAAATCGGGTAAACGGATTATCAGGTTAATTGACTAATCTAATTCGGACCCTCCCAAGTCCTACCGAATCGCAACTTAAGTTCTTTTCATGTAAAGATTTTTGATTTGGAGTCGCCACTATTCATTTTTGGTAGGTCGCTTAGAAACCTAAATAAATTAATCGGAGAACTAATTTATTTCTGCGAATCAGAAAAAATGGGTTCGGGGACTTGATTACGCTAGATCATTCTAACGCCATTTCGGTACCATTTTATTTTATGAAAGCTCATTTGGAATCATTGGGAAGAAGTTTGGGTCATTTTTTGGTCTCCAAAGTTTATTTTACAATTTTCTCATTTTTTTTATTTTTTTTTATGAATTTTCGAAAATAAAAATATCGAAAAATACTGAAAATATGAAAAATCATTTTTTGGTCAAAATTGGTTCTCTAGGCTTAGCCAAGGTCCTCAAAGTTGATTTTTTAATTTTATGAATTTTTACAAATTTTGTATTAATTTTAAAAGAAAAAAGATGATTAAAAATCAGGTGTCTACACTTGTCCCTTGGAACAGAGAAAATTTTAATGTTTGAAACATATGTGTTAATGTTATGTTGGATGTGTGCTCATTCTATACCCATAAGGGCCATAACAAGCAGAGTAAAATGGAAGAAGAGTCTAATAGAATAATGAAAACAAGTTGTTTTGGGCCACTAATATAAATGTTGCTTCGATAATATCATGAGATCATGAGCATTACTACTAACGAGAAATTGTTTAGAAGTAAACCCGTCAAACAGATAAGTCAGGTCTAGTAATAAATGATCCAACCCAAATAAATCAATTTAATCTATTTATAACCCATTTATTGTAATACAAATTTAGTGAGACATACTAGACTAAACCCATATGCGATCCGAATTATATTTCTAAAATACTTTCATATTTGGTACATTTTAGGAAAACTCATAACTAAACTGAGGTGAGAATACGTGGAGAGTGAGCACGACATCATGAGGGGAAGAAAAAATGATGATAAAAACATAGAGGTGGGTTAAGTCTAAGTAAGTTGTAAACCAATTGATGACCCATTTACTATCATTTAACACTCACGTCATGTTTACACCCTTTTGTGATGAACTTATTCAATACAACTAACCCATATAAAAACTTAGCCTATCTTATATGGGTTAAGAAATAAGTTTATAACTTATTTTGACAAATCTATTTAGAACGCATTGCTTTGATCTGTTTGTTGGAGCATATAAGGAGCAGATGGATTATCAAGTATCCCTTTCAGCACTGGCCAATGTTTACTTAGATGGCTTATGCCCCCATATAGCATGTCCTAGCCCCCCAAGTTCCATTAACAAGGAGAAAGAGCTCATAAACCATTCATGGACTCATCTCAAATGATCACAACTTGGAGATCCTTTTGCCTCAAGAGGCATATAAAGGCTTCCATTCACTACAACAGCTTACAGCCAAAGAATTCTTCTTTTGCGAGCCTTTTAACCAATGATTCTAGTTTACTCCTATCCAAGACCACACAAAAGAATGCACTCAGGGCGACTTCATGCTTTTGGTTACACTCCGGTGATTGGCTGGTCCTGGCTCGGACGGAATCATCTGTAATATGGTAGTCTTTTGCAGCAGTGATCGACAATGATAGCCAAATCAAAATAAGTAGGGAATGATTAATGTCCTCTCCGTGAACATCAATCAAGCCTTGCCAAGATCCATTTCGCCGTAAAACTAACATAGTACATTTTAGGGGTGAGCATGGGCCGGGTGGGCCGAGTCCAGACCTAGACCCTAAACCCAATCTTGTTATAACCGGTTCCTAATTTTTGAAACCGAGATCCTACCCTATTTATTTTGGAACTTGTTTTGGAACCGACCCTGTTTTTCGGTCCGATTCCAAGGTCTACCCGTTTTCTTTGTTTTTCGATCATCCCCAAAAGAAAATAAAACCAATGGTTCCATAGCCTATCCAGTTTCTCTATTTTTCAACCATTCCCAAAAGAAAACAAAGCCAACAGTGCAGAAAATATATTCACTTCACTTAGGCTGTGATGAATACTGGACGACACCCCTAGATATGAGTATGCTGCGAGTGCGTAAAGCAAAGTTGTAGCGAAGACTTTGTCACTTCACTTAAGTTTTTTTTTAAAGCATGTAAAATCGGTTTTATAAACTGATCTGAGTGGGTTTTTACCTAGACACAGTTCCCAAACCAGTTCTACCCGGTTCTCAAAAATTGGAACCGATTCCTGAACCGGTTTGAATAGAAACTTATTCCCGACCTTGTTTTTTTGGGTGATCCGATCTGGGTACCGGGTAAACCCGGTTTGGTTGCACACCCCTAGTACATTTGCATTCCCACTACCTTTGTTGCTCCCGACATGATCCACACAGTTATTGTTGGTTGCATTTGATGTCTTGACCATTTGACGGGTCTTGCAAGGCACGACTTGGAATTTTTTTTAGTAGCTTTATGTGCCAACGGTTGGAGAAAAGTATTTTGAAAAGATGTTAATGTCCTCCTCTTCTTCTTCTTCTTTCGAGACTAAAGAGTGAGATATGTATAACGAGAAAAAAGGAAATAATATTATCCTTAGGCTCCATTTATTTCGTGAAAAATGTGACATTTTTTATTAATATTTTTTGATGCCATTTTTCAGGAAAATGATGACATTTTTCGAATTTTGACTGAGACTTAAAATAAATTGAAAGCTAATTTTCGTCATTTGGCAAACAATTGATTTTCCTAAGAAACATTATATAAAAATTAATTTTTTTAATGATTTTATTTTTAAAACTATAATTAATTTTTTTAATCTTCATTTTTTTCCTTTTATTTTTTTCCCTACAGATCGTCGGCCACAGCGATGGTTGGCAGCCAGCCACAATCGCTCACCCAAGCCAGCGACGCCGACGAGGCTCAGGCTCACTAGCCTTGATTGCCAGAGAAAGAAGAAGGGAAAAAAAGAAAATAAAATAAAAAACCTTTAAAAAGTTAATAAATTAAGAAATTTGGAATTTCTTTTAAATTAATAAAAAAATGAATGTAAAGGAGTTGATGAAGCAAAGATGAGGGAAAATGTTTTCCTCTTCTCAAAAAAAGGAAAACATTTTTATCACTTTTGATGGAGTTTTTCCCATGGGTGAAAAATATTTTCCTTGACTAGCTTATTTTCTCTGAATCCAAAGCTAGAAAATGTAAAAAATATTTTCTTGAAAGTTATTTTTCAAGAAACAAACGAAACCTCTTGTTTTTTTTGGCCTATATAAATAGATACTTTAAATAACAATGGCATCCTACTTCTACATGAGCTTCTTGCCTACGATCTTGTGTGCACTTATTGTTATTCAAGCCTTGGAACTCAGTCATTCTAGAGCCTTAACAAATACAAGCTGCATTGGCGTTGAGAGGGAAGCTCTCTTGAATTTCAAGCAGGGCCTCACCGATCCTTTGAGACATCTGGGGTCGTGGACTGGCAAGGGTTGTTGCGGGCAAAAAGGAGTCGAATGTAGTGAGAAGACTGATCACATCTCAAAGCTTGATCTTCGTAATCCCTGAGATGGCTTAGAGAAGTACAGTTTGGGAGGTAAGATACATCCTGCTCTAAACGAATTGAAGCATCTGAAGTATCTGGACCGCAGCTTCAATGATTTCTCAACCCAAAAAATCCCAAAGTTAGCTTCTTTTCAGAAACGGGAGTATCTCAACCTCTCACATGGAGGCTTCTATGGAGGTATTCCTCACCAACTTAGCAACCTTTCCGGCTTACAGTACTTGGATCTTAGTTGTAGGTGGACTTGGTGAGAGCACCCTTTCTTTACAAATAGAAAACCTCCGATGGCTATCGATATTTTCTAACTTGAAGTACTTGGACCTATCTCGTGTTGCCCTTCTCGACTGCAAAGAATGGTTAAGTCCTATCAACATGCTTTCCTCCCTAGAAACTTTGAAATTGAGGGGATGTAGCTTGGAAGATTCTTCCACCTCTCTGCGTGTCAATTCCACTCCCCTTAGATTCCTTGATCTGAGTAAAAACACCATCAATTCATCTATTCCTCGGTTTCAAAACTTCAGCAAACTCGAACATCTTGATTTGAGCTATAATGATCTCCAAGCATATTTCCCACTGTCATCCTTGAAAATAGTAGGTGGCTTAGATTCCTTGATGTCTTTAAGAATAGTACGGAAGGTCACCTGTTGAAAAACATTATATTCTGCAATCTGCAAGTACTAAGCTTACGTTCTAACTGTTAATGTGATATAATCAACTAATTCTATCAACAAAAAAAAACTTAGGTTTGCGCGCACATACACACATACACACACAGAGGGGATGAAGAAAACATAAAATTTCATTATTCTCAAAATTGTCAAGTACAAGCTTAACTATTGGAAACTGACACAAACGTGCAAAACAAACATCTTCCACTTCCTAGAAAATAGCTAGCAAAGAAACAAAGTTGCTCCACCTCCTAGAAAATAGCTAACAAACCAACCACCTAATAAACAACTTGATTGAATAACAAAAATAACTAAAAAATGACAGAACATTAGTAGTAGAACTAATACATAACTCCAACAAACTCCTCTTTGGATCAGTTTCTGCTACAAACTCCTATTTTCTCCCTTAACAGCTCAAATTTTCTAGCTTGAAGTGGCTTTGTGAACGTGTCTGCAAGCTAATCTTCTGATCTGCAATAGACCAGCTTAACTTCACCTTCTTATTGCACTTCCCTCGGATAGTAAAACTTGATCTTGAAATGTTTGGTTCTCCCATGGAAGACAGGGTTTTGAGATATGGCTAATGCAGCTTGGTTGTCCACAAGTATCTCAGTTGGTCTTTCAACTTCCATCTCCAAATCCTGCATTAGCTTTCTCAACCATATTGCATGATTAGCCGCCGCTGTAGCTACTAGAAACTCAGCTTCTATAGTGGACTGAGCAACTACTTCTTGTTTCTTTGAGCTCCAAGTGAAACATCCAGATCCCAAAGTAAAGCAAAACCCAGTTGTACTCCTCATATCCTCGACTGAACCAGCCCAATCACCATCAGTAAAGCCCTAAAACCTGCAATTGTTCACTTTAGTGAACTTGACTCCAAATGACTGAGTGCCTATCAGGTATCTAATCACTCTTTTTGCAGCTACCAAGTGCTCTTCACTAGCACAACTTAGGAATCTTGAAAGCACGCCTACTACATACAAGATATTTGGTCTTGTTGCAGTTAGATATGTTAAGCAACCGACTAAACTCCTATATAATCCTTCATCAGCAGGCTCAACTCCTTCAGTTTTTTGCAGCTTCTCCTTTAGATTCATAGGAAGTGCTCACACTTCTGCATTCCTTCATCTCAAACCTCTTTAAAATCTCTTTTAGGTATTTCCTTTGATAGATGAATACCTCACCTTTCCTTTGCTGCACCTCTATTCCCAGAAAAAAAGACATTAGTCCAAGATCAGTTATTTCAAACTGCTTCATCAGCCCTCTCTCTAGTTCTGCAATTTGTTCCTCACAGTCACCAGTAACCAAGAGATCATCAACATAAAGAGAGACAACCGCTACACCTTTCACACCCTTCTTCACATGGAGAGTCACTTCACTCAAACTTCTTTTAAACCCAAGTTCCTGCAGATCCTTATCAATTTTATTATACCAAGCTCTTGGAGCCTACTTGAAGCCATACAAGACTTTCCCCAACTTATACAAATGATCTTCCTTGTCTCTCATTACAGAGCCGTCAAGCTGCTCAACATGTATCTCCTCCACTAGCTCTCCATTCAGGAAAGTTAACGTCACATCCAACTGAAATACCTATAAGCTCTTTTGTGCAGCAATTGCTAGCAGCATCCTTATGGTATCCAACCTTGCTACTGGAGCAAAGGTAGTCTACCCCCCATACCTACGCATAACCTTTGACAACAAGTCTTGCTTTGTGCTTATGCACTAAGCCATCAGGATTCAACTTTGTCCTGAATACCTACTACATTCCAATCATCTTTTTGCTTCTAGGCCTCTTAACCAGATCCCGTGTCTGATTTTTCTCAATCTTCTGATTTCTTCTTCCATTGCAGTACACAATTTCACATCTTCACTTGCTTCCTCATAGCTAACTAGTTCAAGCATAGTTGTATTGCATCTCTCACAGATCTCAGCAAGAGACCTAATGCCCCTCGCAGGAGCATGATCAACTAGATCCTCGACCTCCGCTTCATTTGGTTCAACTTGCAATGGCTCATTATCCTGATATACTACATTCTCTTCAGCCTTGCTTCCTTCCACAGAACAATCCCACTTCTTATCTTCCATAAAGCTCCCATCTCTACATACCACAACCTTGTTGCTAGCAGGATGATAAACTCTATAAGCCTTAGATTGCAAGCTATACTCCCACAAAGATACATGCTTCTCCTCTTTGATCAAGTTTATCTCTCTTAACAGAAGGAACCAATGAATAGCCAATGCAATCAAACACTTTCAGTTTACTTACCTTAGGCTTGTATCCATACCATGCTTCAAATGGTGTCTACTTGTTGAGAGCTTTAGTGGGTAGTCTGTTCAAAAGGAAGACTGCAGTGTTGGCAGCCTTAGCCTAGAACTTCTTAGGGAGTTCTTTCTCATGTAACATGCATCTAGCCATCTCCATGATACTTCTGTTCTTCCTTTCACTCACTCCATTTTGCTGTGGAGTGTATGGCACAGTGAGCTGGTGCTTGATCCCTACATCATCATATATAGCCTTGAATCTGCCTAAGGTGTATTCTCCTCCGTTGTCTGACCTAATTTCCTTGATATTACAACCACTCTCCTTCTCTACTTCTCTTTTGAACCTCAAAAAAATCTCATCAACTTCAGCATTGGTCTTCATGAAGTACACCCAGTACATTCTAGTGCAGTAATCTATGAAAGTGATGAGGTATTTGCTGCCATTCAGTGATTCCTCTAGCATTGGACCATACCCATCAGTGTGAATTAGCTGCAACTTCTCACTGGCACTCCAATTTGATCTTTTGAAAGGAATCCTCACTTGCTTGCCTTGCAAACATGCTCCACAACCGGTTACTTTCTTCTGTAACATAAGCAATCCCACTGCCATTTCATTTTGCTGTAAGTATTGCAGCCCATTGCTATGAAAATGACCGAGTCTTCTATGTCATAACTCCTCCTCATCTTGTATGCTCTTCATGGCTTCATGATTCTCATCAATTGGATCAAATGTAAAACACTTGTTCCTCATAGGAATTCTAAAAAGGATGTGACCATTCTCATTTCCTATGGCATATTCACTTTTCTCAAACACAACCTTTAACCCCTTCTCTACTACTGACCCACACTTAGTAGGTTCTGATCTATCTTTGGCATAAATATAACCTCTGTGATAAGCTTAGTACCACAAGGACGTTCAAGCACTACATCACCTTTACCTTATATTTTTATGCACTCTCCATTGCCAATCCTGACTTTAGACTTCACAAATTTGTCTAGATTGCTGAATAGCCCTTCATTACTTGTCATATGGATGGTGCAACCACAGTCCACAAGCCATCCATCTCTAGATGCATTTGAGATGAAGCAAGAGGTAATAAATAGGTGCTCCACTTCACTGGCTACTGCAGTTTGTCCTTCAGCTTGCTGTTGTTGATGTTTCTCCCTATAAATGGTCTCAACATGGCTCATCTTGTGACACCTCCTGCACTTCACGTCTGGTCTCTTCCAACACTTGAAATGAGGGTGGTTTTTCTTCCCACAATACTTACATGGAACTGCATTCCACTTCTTGTTATGTCCACCACTGCTTGAATCTCCTTGGCTATGACTATGATTGGCCTCACCATGTTTTCTATTCTGGTTCCATCATCTTCTCTTTTCTGCAGTATTCAGCTTCAGCTTGGCTTACAGGGCACTTTCGATAGGCTCATTCTTCCTCTTAAGCCTCCTTTGCTCCTGAGCCTGTAGAGCACTAAGGATTTTAGCAAGGTTGATGTTAAAATGTCCTTAGTGTTCTTAAAGGAAGCAATAGTTGCTTCAAACCTTTCAGGCACTATAACCAAAATCTTCTGAACTAGCATTTTATCATCTATATCAGTCCCTAGCACCCTTATCTTATTGGCTATATCAACTAGCCTATCAACAAACTCTTTCACAGACTCACTCTCTTTCATCTACTGCCTTTCAAACTCTTCTAACAAGTTTAGCACCTTCATCCCTTTCACTCTCTCATCCCCTTCATACTCTTCCTTCAAATAATTCTATATATAATGTGCTAAATCCTTTTTCATGATTCTAGTAAATATGGTCGAGGAGATAGCAGAAAACAAGCAATATTTTGCCTTTGCTTTTCGGGTCACCCTCTCTTTATGGTTCCTGATTTGATTAATAGTTGGGTTGTTGGGTAGATCAGTAACCTTGTAGTCCTCTTCCACAGCTTCCCATAGGACTACACCCTCCATGAAAGCTTTCATCTTCACTGCCCATGCCTGGTAGTTGTCTCCATTGAAGATTGGAGCTGTGATAGTTGAGAATGAGGCAACAGGTACACTAGTTTGTTCCATCTTTCTTGCTCTTCTTCGAATTAGCACTCTCTCACAAGTTCCTTAAGATAATAGGGCTCTGATACCACTGTTAATGCTGATATAATAAGCTAATTCTATCAACAAAAAAAACTTAGGTTTGCATATATATATATATAGAGAGAGAGAGAGAGAGATTGAAGAAAACATAAAACTTCATGATTCTCAAAACTGTCAAGTATAAGCTTAACTATTGGAAATGACACAAATGTGTAAAACAAACATCTTCCACTTCCTAGAAAATAGCTAGCAAAGAAACAAAGTTGCTCCACCTCTTAGAAAATAGCTAACAAACCAACCACCTAACAAACAACTTGATTGAATAATAAAAATGACTAAAAAATGATAGAACATTAGCAGCAGAACTGATACATAACTCCAACACTAACAAATTTAGGGGGAGGATTTCTAACACCAAAGACGGTGCTTTGGTTTGTGGACAAAGTAACCTAAAGACCATTGATGTTTCCTTCAACAATTTCAATGGTCAACTAACCAATCAATTCGGGAACTTCAAACATCTCGAATTTCTTGATCTAACATCGAACTCGATTTCATATCCTATTCTTGCCAGTTCGGGTCGGCTATTATCTCTAAGAAAGTTGCACCTCTCTCCTAACAAATTGAGCAGGAACATTCCAAAAAGTATCGGGTGACTATCCAATATAGAGGTGATCGACATTGCAAATAATCAATTAGATGGATTTGTTGGCGAACTTCACTTTGCAAATCTCACTAGATTGACAATGTTGTCAATGGAATTTTCCTTTGATTTGAACTAGTTTGTTATTGATGTTAGGGCATCTTGGGTCTCTCCTTTCCAAATAAAATGGATTTTCATGTCTAGTTACAAGGTGGGACCAGAATTCCCAACATGCCTCCTAACGCAAAAGAACATTTCAATATCGCACATGCAAAATGCTAGCATCTCATATGAAGCTCCCTATTGGCTACTTGACCTTTTCTCTAACGTCGTAGATCTGGATAATATACTTAGAGCCAACATTTCCAGGATTATTGAGGAAACGATGCCGCTATTGACGTATGTGTCCCTCTCTGGAAACGATCTCGGTGACGGCATTCCAATTTCATTATGCGAATTAGGCCAATTGTCTTTTCCCAATCCCTCAAAGAATCAAGTGTCCGGGAGACTTCCGCCATGTTGGAGGAAGTCATAAGCAAATCTGGAATGAATTTCATTAGCAGACAACAAGCTAGATGGTGAGATTCCAGACTCTCTATGCCATTTGGAGCGACTAAGAGTTCTAGGCTTACATGGAAATGGGTTGAACGGAGCACTTCCAAAATGTTTATTGAAGCTAGATTTGGAAGTCCTTGATCTCTATGACAATCAATCCATCAGTAGAGTACTTGTATAAGAACAAAGCCTCAAGAAAGAACGCTTGACCAGTCAGCTTCCCTCGCTCATTCGCTATTCCCGTCGCTCGACCAACCAGCTCCATTGCCGCCATACATCATCAACCATGCCCATCCGCTACCTGTCGCCGAAGAAAAACGAAAAGAAAAGAGAAAAGAGAATTCAAATTAAATAATTAAAATGTATATATAAATTTTAACAAAATTAAAAAATCTTTGGATTTGCGTTTTAACAATATCATTTTTCTTAACAAATTATAGGAAATAAATATTTCATAATTTTCTTAAATATAAAAGTGTTTACGTAATTCAAGTCGGGTATAAGTTGGATCGACTATGGATCGTTAGATTTGTATTATATGAAAATGGGTTAAAATATGTTAAAATATGGGTATTCAACCCAACCCAAACTCGACCCACCCAATTTGACACCTCTCCTCATAGTTCAATTCTATGACTTTGTGTTTCCGACTTTTGTTATCTTATTTTTTAAAATACTTTGCAAATTTTATGTTTATCGTTGCAAGCAATTTCAGTGCAAACTTCATGGAGCAATATCATTGAGCTTATGCTCAATTCATCTCTACATGATTAGCACTATATGGAGCAGTCTATTGGTTATTCAAACTTCTTCCATAAGCTAATTTAAGTGCAAATTCGTTGCAAAAATTTAATTGTAAATGGTCTATTGAGCTTATGTCCTTTCTTAAGGATCTTGCATATGTTTTCATGCTCCATGAAATAAGTAAACCAATTATGAATTATTCATGATCTGTATTCATTTTATTAGTAATGCTATATAGGTTAACTTTATAGTGACATTACGTAATTATTTGACTTAAATGAAAAAAAAATTGGGAGGAGAAATTATTCTTGGGAATAGAAATTTTGTATCGTTACCAAACGTATTTATGTTTTGGGAATATAAATTTTTTATGGTTGTCAAACGCGTTCTGATTTTCTAAAACTAGTCTAGGAAACAAAATAAAAAAATCAACTATGAACAAAATTGATTTTTTGGATTAGAATCGTCGTCAAACGCAACCTAAGGCAGTTGACCATATGACTCTATTGAACAAAGCCAATCAATGGTGAAGGCCGCATGCGAGTGAGATCACCGTGTCAAAAAAGTTGTTGCGGAGATTCTAATCACATTAGTAGCAAGGTATAATGAAGTCCCTTCCCTGTCAAGACGCGAACTTAAGCTAAAGGTCAGGGACCATATTGAATAAATTAAAAAGATCAGTGATCATATTAAACATTAAGCTAAATGCCAGGGACCACATTACATGATAGATAAAAATTTATCGACTATTTGCATCATTATTCCAGAAAAAGGAGAGAAACGAAGGCCTCTTTACTTGAGTTTTTTTCTCCTAGGGTTTTGGTCAAAATCTACTAAAGCTAGTAAAACACAAGTTCATGCGAATATAGAGGCGGGAATTTTTCTTCCGCAAATCAAGCCTCATTGACTCCTCAAATGATTATGCTCGTTAGTCATTAACATTTTAAGCCGTTGTACGCTCAAATTTGGGGATGAGGCACTGTAACCAAGATTATATACATGCTTAAGATCGCATGAAAAAAAGAGTTCTGCGACCTGGTGTTACAGGGTACTTATTAAGAGTACTTTATTTGAAATAATTCAAGACACTAATTGTATATATTACGCTGACATCAATAAATTACAAAATATAAAATTTCTATAATCGGTTACTTACCAAATATTTTTGGATTGCCTGTTAATAAAATTCTTGAAAAGAGCATCAATGGTTTTGGCCAAGGGGCTACCTAGACAGGGTTGAGTAAGTTATGATAGATTGGAAAAATGGTCGTTGCCGTCCACTGTGGGAGAAGTCGGGGGAGTCACATAGAGAGAGAGAGTGCCGGGTAGAGAGAAGAGGCGAAAGATGGAGAAATGAGAGTCTGGAAAAGTTGATTTTAGGGCCTTTGATAGAGGTGTGAATAGATGCTATTACTGAGATTCTTGTGAACTTATAGAAATTATGATATGGGCAATTACAAAGAAACAAACAAAATCGAAAGCACGCAACAATAAGTGAAGGTGGCAAGGACTTTACATATCAAAGTCAACAAATTAGCATTTATGTTATCCTCACTTTTAGAAATTCTTTTTCACGAAATAAATGCACCCTACAGACACATGTAAATGACACGGGCCGAGGTTTTCGCGCCTTAACCGATCGATCATTTGGCCGAGAAGATCTCCAAGACTTGCTGTGTCTGGATCCCCTAGGGTTTATCTAGGGTTTCCTACTATGTTTTTTCTAAAATATTCCTAGAAGCGGTCGATATTATAATTTTCTGTAATTTCTAGAAAGTTTCTATTAATGTCAGTGGTTAGGGAGATAGTAGATGCATTATGAGCTTTCAGATCTAACAAAGATCAATGGTTGTAATCTGGGACTCTCTACTATATAAAGAGGAGCTCTTCTTGCCTTCTCCTAGAGTCTCTCTCTCTAGAACTCTCTCTCTACGAAGATCCGGGTGAAAAGGCTTAGCTTGGGTGCTCCAACGATCCAAAGGACGCCCAAATTGTCGAGCGAGTTGACCCTCAATAACCAGCCCGTGACAAGTGGTATTAGAGCAATGTAGAGACGACCGTTCATGAGATCGAAGAGCATCAACCTGGTCAAGGATATGGCCAACCCAAAAGTGGATCACGTCAACGTCATGGAAGGAGAAAACCCCACATGAGAAACGTGGGAAATCGAGAAGACACGAAGAATCATCAGAAGTGTTGTCTGCTCTCAACGAAAAGTTCTCGAAGATGCGAGCCACGATAATGGAGCTGGTCGATGGTCTTGATGACGTCAAGGAGCGGATCGCCAATGTCAACAGAATGATCCGCGACGACTTCTCCCTTGTGATGAACAGAGTAATAACCCGCTACAAATGAACGATGAAGCTCTTGAGGCGTCAATCAAAGCCTTGAAGCTGGACCTCCAAGAAAATGAAAACTCTAACCAAGCCAAGATCGAAGCGCTGAATGTGGAGATCCAAGGGCTCAAGACTGAGTTAGCCTTGTGCAAAACAAGCATTGCAAATGGTGGAATCACCACTCAAATGGTGCCGAAGATTGACGTGCCAAGATCAAAAGACTTAAAAGGCGAACGATCCGCTATAGAGGTGGACAACTATCTCTGGAGCATGGAGCAGTATTTCATAGCCATGGGTATCCATGACGAGATGCCCAAGGTACGGACTGCTTCGTTATACCTCGCTGATAATGGCATGTTGTGGTGGCGATTTATGCTCGATGAAGCGAGGAAAGGTGCATCCGACTACATAGAAACGTAGGACGAGTTTGTCCAAGAACTTCGGAATCACTTCTATCCCGAGAATGCTCCACAAGAAGCTAGTAGCAAACTCCATCACCTTGAACAAAAAGGCATGATCCGAGAGTGCTTGAAGGAGTTCACAGAGCTCAAATTCTAAATCCCCAATCTTGCTGAGGAGGAGGCTCTTAGAGCGTTTATGGATGGATTGAAATCGTGGGCGTAGCTCAAGCTCAAGCGACGAGATGTTCGAAGCATAACAAAGGCTATCTTTGTGATTAAATCATTGATCAACTTTAGCAAGGCTGATTTGTCCAAGCCAGGCAATGAGTGGAAATCAGATCGGAGCATGGATCGTAGGGATGATGAAGGTGATTCCCACCGTGGTAGAAAAGACCATGGTAAACATTAAAGGAACTGAGGGGAAGGATCATCCAAACCTTCCTACCAATATCAGGGAAGCATATCCCAAAACAACTACATTAACCAAGAGGACAGGTTCAAACATCCTCAATCATAGCCATGCAGAATTTGTAAAGGCATCCATTGGACGCAACTTTGTCCAAAGAAGAACCAAGGAAAGACTTTATACTCCGTTGTTACCAAAGAAAGTAATGAGGAGTCAAAAGAAGAATCTAGGGAAGTGCGGCTCGGTACAATACAGAAGATCAACGGTGTGCGAACTAGTTCACCTCCAAAACCATCCCCGAGTGCGAAGACTCTATACTTCGTGGACGTCAAGGTGTATAGAAAGACTCTTCAGGCCTTAGTGGACATGGGGGCGACCAACGTGTTTCTCTTGAACAAAGTGGCGAAGTAGTTGGGACTTCATATAGACCCATCCGAGCGTTGGTGCAAGACAGTCAACACAAATGACAAACTAGCTACCGGAGTTGCTCGAGGTATCATGATTCAAGTTGGCAAATGGACAGACAGACTTGACTTCGAGGTAATTCCGCTCGACACCTAATTCTAGGCATGAACTTCTTTGATAGAGCCGAAGCGATAGTTGACTTGAGAACCAAGTCGATCATCATAACTAATTGTGAATGCCCAACGGTGGTGACCATGCGCACTGAGGTGAAAGAGTTGAAAAGCATCTCCACGATTCGATTCATGGATACCAAGTTAAGAGTTCTAATGTTGATTGAGCCTAAGCACAGGTCTTGACCCTTGGAATAGCCAAAAGAAGAATGCCAAGTTAAGAGTTCTAATGTTGATTGAGCCTAAGCACAGGTCTTGACCCTTGGAATAGCCAAAAGAAGAGTGGGAGCTGCCCACACAACTCCAAAACATGATGTCAATCCATGTGCTGTTACCAAAAATGGAAGACATTGAAGCGGCCAAAACAAAGAATGAGTTGTTAATGACTCACGCTGTGGTCAATACACTGACCAAACCTCAAGTCCCGAAGCAAAAGAGGAAGCGCTCTCGTGGATGAAAGAACAAAAATCAAAAAAGCCATCAACTTGGGAGAAAGAGGTGAACGGCCAAAAGAAAACAAATGCTGAAAAGATCAACCCCAAGCAAAGAGCACCGAGGACCGCGCTCGAATGGGTGGGGATGGGGGAGAATGACACAGGTCAAGGTTTTCGCGCCCCAATCGATCAATTATCTGGACGAGAAGATCCCCCAAAACTTGCTGTGTCTGAGTCCTCTATGGTTTATCTAGGATTTCCTATTATGTTTTTTCTAAAACATTCCTAAGGACAGACGATATTGTAATTGCCTGTAGTTTCTAAAAAGCTCCTGTTAATATTGATAGGGAGATGGTATATGCATTATGAGCCTTCAGATCTAACAAAGATCAACTGTTATAATATAAGGCCCTCTACTATATATAAAGAAAGCTCTCCTTGTGTAATTATCCACAAAAGGTACTAGAAAGCCTTCTCCCCAAGTCTCTACGAAGATCCGGGTGAAAAGGCTAACAAAGATCAACTGTTATAATATAAGGCCCTCTACTATATATAAAGAAAGCTCTCCTTGTGTAATTATCCACAAAAGGTACTAGAAAGCCTTCTCCCCAAGTCTCTACGAAGATCCGGGTGAAAAGGCTAACAAAGATCAACTGTTATAATATAAGGCCCTCTACTATATATAAAGAAAGCTCTCCTTGTGTAATTATCCACAAAAGGTACTAGAAAGCCTTCTCCCCAAGTCTCTACGAAGATCCGGGTGAAAAAGCTTAACTTGGATGCTCCAATGATCCAAAGGACGCCCAAATTGCCGCGCGAGCCGACCCTCAACAGCCGGCCCATGACAGACACCGCAAAATTCTGGGTACTTTGAAAGCGACCAACGCGGATCTGCAACTTTCTATCCGTCTTTATCTCCATGTTGACACAAGTAAAATACAACAGCATATTTAGCCACCAAAAGAAACATCATAAGTATAACATTCGTTTGCTACCTCGAATATCCCCCAAAGTTAACATAATGTTAGATTCTTACTGATGCAAAGTCTCCGACCCAAAAATAAAAAAATCAAAAAAGTGACGCAAATAAACAATTGCATCAGTAACTCGACTGTTCATCTTCTTCAGCAGAAACAGATCTATACTGTGGGTAACTCGACCGTATATTGGACCAGGACTTGTGCCCATCAACCATCTTCTTCACAACTAAAGCCGCTTCCTCTGCACTTACTCGAACTTGATCTGTGCTGTCCCTGTCTCGAATGGCCACATCAACTTGTGAATAGACAGTGATTGCATAGGGCACGCCAAGCTCATCGATTCTTGCATACATAATCCCTATGGTGTTGTTGCCTTTGCCTGTGAACATAGCCAGGTACAGTAGCAGGTGATCATCCAATGTACTTTGGTGCTTTCACCAAGGATAAGAAGATAAATCTCAATCCAAATATACAGCTCCAAAACAAAACAAGTTCTCATATAAGTTATTTGTGCATCACTCAGATATGCAAACCTGACAAAAACCTTAGAAATTTCCACAAATCACGCCTCAAATTTTAACAAGAAAAGAAAGAGAAGATGCCAATTCATTCTGGAGCTGATACTACCATTAGGATAAAAGAACTCGATCTTAGAAAAACAGGAATTCAAACCCCTCTGGGAAATGCCCTCCTAACATGTGAATAGGACAAAAAGTAGGGCGATCAACATATAGCTCCGCTTTAAGAAAGAAAACGGACAGAGGAAAAATATGTCCATCAACCTTTCAAGGAAACAGGCATTAACACCCCTCGATAAAATCCCCTTCTGTGGTGATTAAAGAAAAGAGAGTGACCAAGATATTTCATGTAAAATACGAACAAAAGAAACTCATTTTACGCAAGACATTAAGAACCTAGATTCTATATCGGATAAGTACCTGCAATATGATTCCTGTGAGAAAGACCAGCAGCAGTCAGGGATCTGTTAATAAGTTGGACAACTGGCGTATGCTCTGGCTTCTTTCCCAATCGGAAAACGAAACATTTGACCGGTGCTACAACTGGAGGGAAGCGGAACACATTTACTTGTTCATCCACCGCTTTGCTGGGCCTCGTATAGAAACAATGCTCAAAAAGGCAGTGTATCATGCGTTCAATGCAAAAAGACGGTTCAATAACAGATGGTCTAGGAACGCTCTTCTCACAAAATTCTATGTCCTCACTCTCACAAGAATCTATGTTATCCTTGATGGTTAATGTCCTCCACGATGTGTGTACAGGAAATGCAGCCTCTCCTCCGGATACAAAAGCAGCCTTCATGTTCAAAGCTTCCACTTCATCCATTGCCTGGTATTAACAAGACAAATACAAACGCAAAGTGAAGCAACAGATTCCAGATACACTTAACAAAAGAGTAAAAACCAAGGAACCTCCAGCATATACCAAGAGAGATTCAACCACGATCTTTTGGTTAATTATGACGGCAAACTCAAGCATTCACAAATAAAGGGCAGAAACTTGCTCCATGTACTCCAAGAATAGGTAGCAAAATTAAGTAGTCTGAAGAATTACCACTCCTTCTCTGGTTTCAATAGGTTCTCCATTGTCAAGAAGAGTAACTCCACTTTTCTCCAGTCAAATGATAACAAACTCAAAGCATTGACAAATAAAGGGCAGAAACCTGCTCCATGTACAACGTAACAAAGCCACTCCATGCTATACAGAGATCATTGAAGGAAGAAGTAGTATGGATAAAACGAAAAATACACTATTGATATCTTAGGCATGTTGGCAGCTTACGATTCACATTCCATAACTTTTACTTCTGTTACCTAAAAATTACAAACAGGATGAAGATTTCTAGAAGGATTTCAAAAAGACTCAAGAGGACCTTACGATAAAATCATTTTCCTTATTGAGATAACAAAAGATGCAGTTGTTTCTTTTAGTATTCCTGACCGTGTGCTTTCTCCAAGAAAAGAAAGTACTCGAAAGAAGGCATGACAACTCTTACCGCACGTTTACTTAAATCATATGATGACCAATATGCAATATCAACGCACTCTATCCAGCCATTGGAACACTCGACTTCAGCCACCCAACAATCTGTAGCATCGCAAGCCATTTCCTCCCGAACACGCTGCCTAAACCGCAAGCAATCCTTGTCTATGCCTAGGCGAGTTAAAAATAGAAATACTCGGCCAATGAAGTAGCCAAGAGTCTCATTGTCAATGGCTCCCTAAAAATGAACATTGAAATTTGTGAGACTCGAAATGAACAAGTTAGAGTAAGAAAAATAAAGTGCAAAAGATTGAGTCAAGCTAACCTCTAAAACTGCTACATCAAGGCAAATTTTAATCGAAGATTGGCCCGACATTTGTCGTTCCCTTGGGAACACAAAAATTTCCAAATCTGCAACTTTGGTAAACTTACGATGGGTTTTATCTTCCGGATCAACAATATACTGGATCTCAGCGACAGTGAACTCATGAATGATCACAGCATCAAGGGAAGGAGAAATCTACACGTGTGAAAAAGCATTAGAATCAATCGTAGATTAAAATACAAGGGCCCAATAATGACACTATCTCTAATATAGCATTGGAGACCACATTTTAAGTCAATTGACTAACAAGAAAGTCAAATCTTACGTGCGATGCAGTCTTAAGACAAGTTATGCTATGCAACAGTATCAGGGCAGAAATCATGCATAAAACCCAAGCATGAGAAAGAAGGATGCACAACCTCTTCTCTGAAAGCCGAATCAATATAATAACCAGCACAGGGGAGCGTATATTTCCCCACCCCAAATAGGAATTTGTAGCTTTCGAAATTGCGCCCTGGTCTTGCAGCTTCAGGTCTCATGTACTTCCTACAGGAGATTGACAGGAGAGAGGAAGAAGGGGAAGAAAGGGGGGGGGGGGGGGGGGGGGGGGGGGGGGGTCCAACAAACGCTACAGGTAAATACGAAAGACGTAAAACCAAAAGCTAAAATTTAATTAGCTTGAAGTCGACACCACTGGCATTACAGTGTGGAGGACATCCATTGGAGGTACTTACCCAGGTTGAAAACCAGATTTGCCTATGGGCGTTCGAAGGCTCAACTTTAATAGATACGGATCGGAGAGAGGATTTTTGGTTCCTGGAGCTGTGACACCGCAATCTTTTATCTTGGCCCCCAAGTCCTCAAGAGAGAGCAAATGCACGTTCTTAACTACTTCCTCGAGTTGCTCAGCCTTCTCCGCAGTAATGCTCAAAGATTTGAGCTTCTCATTAAAAAAACCTCTGAGCAGCTTCGCAGCTACATACTGAGTCCCATTTTTCACATCACGCACCACAGGGAAATCGAATTTGTAGCGCACCTGACGCTTCTTATCATAAGGGCAGCAAACCTCCCACAGTTCGTCCTCCAAAACGAAATGCTAATAGCGGAATTAAAAATTGTCAACACAGCAGACAAACCCTAAGCTAAAAATTACTGGCTACAGCATCTAATTTCAACTCAATTCCATGACTAACCTGACGCCATAAGTCTAAGACGTTCATCATGATGGGGTAGCCGTTGCGTTCGTACTCGTAGACTCCGTGGACCATCCGGTACCCTCGCGCGGGGGCATCGTGAACATGCGTCGCTCCAGCGTGTCGATCAAACTATGGCTGAACGCCTCGGCGCAGTCGCTGGCGAGGGCTTCACGAAGGTCCATCGCGGGAGAGGTCGGGGGAGTCGGAGATACAAGGAGAGCGCCGGGAGGACTCTGAAAGAGAAGAGGCGAGAGATGGAGAAATCAGAAACAATTTTTTTTTTGGGTCAACCAGAGGTCGAGAGCCAAGTTGATTTATAGGGTTTTGAGAGGGGCGTGACGGGGCTATTTTTGGGATTTTTGCAAATTTTATGGAATTTATGATTAATCACAGATCTAACGAAAAGTAAAGACCCTCTTAACAAAAAAAAAATTACCCGTCCTCTTTTACATCAGATAGTGACACGTGTGTTTGACTTAATTGTCCAATGGAATGCCCCCGCATATTAATAATTCACTTAAAGTTGTGTGAGTTATTTGGGTAGTTATCCAAAATGTTATAAATCTATTGTATCGCGAGTAATTTAATCGAGACAAGAACCTCCACCAAGATCCAAGGATCAACAAAGGGAAACAAGGAGAAAAAATGCAAAAGAAAAGAAAATCTAAAAATTTTGGGTTGTTATTATACACTAATTAAGTTATATTCAGGTCAGGTTACAAGAAAACGCGTTGCCTTCACATTCCTGATGTTCATCTGGACCTCAGGATGTTTAGGGACCAATTGGCGAAGCTTGGCATTGCCTAGAATGCTTTGGAAGTAGCCTCAAAGGTCTGGCCCTGAGGTCCTTCAGCTCCTCAAGAGCCTGCCTCTCTCTCCCTCTCTCTAGTTCGCTCTCTCTCTACTCTCTTCATCCCTCGAAATCGAATGGGAATCTGCTCTTCTTTGATCAAAACCGTTTTCAATGGCTCGTAACTGATTCCGATTTTTGGCGTGCTCAGGTATATGCTAGAACTAACTCCTCCTTGCACATGCTTCACGTGACTTTTGGTCATTTTGGCGTCTGGGATAGCTATCGATCCCATGGAACTCTTTGTGGCTTAGGGAGTGCACGTTTCGGATGTCAAAATGGCGTCTCTTCCTTCGACCTCTTTACCGTGCGCACAAAACTGGTTGGGGAAGAACGCTTCTGTCGACAGTCAACCGGGTTGTTAGGCTGACTCAGTCAACCGGGTTGATCGGGTCGGATGGACTCGGTCCAGCTGGCCCGGTTTCATGTTTTCAGCTTGATTCGACGTCTATTTGACCTTTTTCGCAAATTTAATCTCAAAACTAAATTCTATAGCATGTCTTATACTTGGGAATGGTAACATTTGGTCTAATTGGTTCAATTTAGTGCAAAATTCCCAATTTTCAAGTTTAATTTGAATCGGAAAAATGGCAAATCCAGACTCTCAACAATCAATTCAAGTGAATTCGACCCCACCAATGTGTTTGGAATGCTAAAAAGCCTGTGGACGAAGGTTCACCTGTGCATGGATTCGTCTTTGAAATGACCAATTTGACGTTAATTGAAAATCGAGGATTAAATTGAAAATGCAAATAGGCCCATTTTGCAACCTGCTCAAAAATTAAAATTGATTGGACCAAAATTCAATTGAAGTATAAGAATCAAATGTCAAAACTTGGGCCAAGTGAGAAAAAGACTAGAAGGGCTTCAAGTGAATTTTTTTGGTTCAATTTGGGGTTATGTTAATGAAGAGTTTTGCGGCTATGAATTGAATTTTCAAAATTTTAAATGGAAAAAATTAAAAATTAATTAAATAAAAATAATGGCTATTTTTTCCTTTTTTGTGGCCACAAATGCTTTTTTTTCCCTTATTTGGGTTATTTTTATTATATAAAATTATTGACAAATTCAGAAAATATAGGAAAATATTTTTTTTCCTTTCAAAATTGGTTCCTTAGGCTTTTTCAAGGCTTCCAAAGTTTGTTTTTAAATTTTATGAATTTTATTATATTTTTAATAATTTTTCTCAGGAAAAGACCGATTAAAAATCATATGTCAACAATCAGCAATTCTCTAATTGAGCTTGCCGGCACACATAAATGATTTCCTTTGAAAAGAAAACCATCTTGGGTAGAATAAATGTCCTCAACTCCATGTTTACAATCGGTGATGATGCACAAGAAGTTGGGATCATCAACATGGAGTTCTTTCATAACTTAGAAATCAAGGATCCTGGAATCCAAAACAACAAGCATAGAATATCTTTTTGATAAAGCATCGGATACAACATTAGTATGACCAGATTTATATTTCGAAACAAATGAGAAGGATTGAAGGAATTCTGCCTATTTTGCATGTCTCGAATTGAGCTTGTGTTGGTCGCTAATAAACTTCATAGCTTCGTGATTATAATGAAGCACAAACTATTTTGGTCTCAAGTAAAGACTCCAATGATCTAGAGCTCTAACAATGGCATAGAACTCCTTATCATCCGTTGAATAGTTCGTTTTGCAGTCAGTCAACTTCTCGCTGAAGTGCGCGAACAGCTTTTGTTCTTGCACAAGAACGACCCCAATGCCAACTCTACTAGTATCACATTTAACTTCAAACACTTTATCAAAGTGAGAAAGGGCAAGAATGGGAGACACATAATGTTTCTACTTGATTGCTTCAAAAGCGTTGTGAGCAGCCTTTGTACATTCAGAAGGACCCTTCTTAATGCATTTGGTTATGGGAGCCATAATAGTGCTGAAATTCTTCACAAAGCGCTCATAGAAAGAAGCAAATCTATGAAAGCTTCTCACGTCGGTGATAGATTCCGGTATCAGCCACAACTTTATTGCGTCCACCTTAATCTGATTAACGGATATTTCCTTAATCTGATCAACAAATATTCCTTCTTTTGAAACCACATTGCTAAGGAATACGATGCATGAAGAGAAGCATTGACACTTCTCCATCTTAGCATAGAGCTTATGTTGTCTTAAAACTTCAAAGATCTGCTTCAAGTGAGAAACATGCTCTTTCTCAATTTTGCTGTACACAATAATATCGTCAAAGTATACGACAATAATGTAGCCAATATAAGGACGAAGGATCTCATTCATCAGCCTCATAAAAGTACTCGGGGCATTATGAAGTCTGAAATGGCATAACCAACCACTCGTAAAGACCTCCTTTCATCTTGAATACTGTTTTCCACTGATCATCTTCTCGCATTCTAATTTGATGATAACCACACGCAAGTTTCTCTTTGAAAACACAATAGAACCATGCAATTCATCAAACATATCATCAAGTCTAGGTATACGATACCCATAATTAATGGTAATGTTATTGATGGCTCGTCTATCCATGCTCATTTTGAACGAACCATCTTTCTTGGGCACAAATAGAGCCGAAACAGAACATGGGCTCATACTTTCTTGAATATAGGCCTTTGTCATTAAAGTCACTGGCTTGCCGCTGCAACTCCTTTGTTTCTCTAGATTACATCTGCTTTGTTTAGTAGAGAAACACCAAGCAACACATCAATGTGATGTCCAATTCCCCTTAACGGAGGTAATCTAGACGGCAACTCCTTTGAAAGCACATGCGAGTTCTTTCAACAAAGAATGCATTTTTTGGTGTAAGAGTCTCTCAATCTCCCTCTTTTTCTCAACCATGAGCAAAGCAGATACACTCTTTTGCTTGCTAATGGGTCTCTTAGCCCATATTTCATTTAAAAATAGACTCTGGTTTCGAGTGTTTCCCTCCCAGGTTGATTTGTCAATACAAATATTAGATTCAAGGGTACATGAGTAATGCATTTTTGTTCCTTGTGAAATAAGTGTTTTTACACCCATCATGCACAACCTTTCTATTATGTAGTCATGGGAACAACATCACACATAATCTGGTCTTGGTAACTTTTACCGATCGAAAATGAAACCAAGGCACGTTTAGCTACCTTAACATCACTTCCCTTACTAAGCCATTGGAGATTGTATGGTTAAGGATGCTTAGTTGTTGGTAAATTCAGTTTACCGACCAAGGTTATTGATGTCACATTGGTTCAACTTCCACCATCAACAATCAGCGTAAATACCTTCCTGTTAATGGTGCAATGACTGTGGAAGATATTCTCTCTTTGCTCATTAACATCAAGGAAGATGTCAGTGTGCAAGCATTTTTGGATAACAAGCAACTCACCATCATTAGCCTTTTCTATAATCTCCTTTTGATTCTCAAATTCAAAACCATTGTGATCAGAATCATCCACCTCCTCTTGAAGATCCAAATCGATCTTCTCAGCATCTTGAAGTGTCATGAACGTCTAGTAAGGACAATTCGCTTGAAAATGCCCATAGCCAGTGCTCTTAAAGCACTTTCGGTTGTTGCCATCAGGTTTCTTATTGAGCTCTTTGATGGGTTCAGTAGCATTTGCTTTGCCTTTGTCTTTAGCCGGCGAACTCTCAACCTTGCTAGAAGAAGCACTCTTAAAGAAGGATGTTCGCCTTGTAGAGGTTCTAGTAGAAAACCTCTTGCTACTCTTTACTTGCTTTTCGACTTTAATCGCTAGTTTGCACACATCCTCAAAGGACCAATAAGGTTGAAGCTCAACCAAAATAGCATTCTCTTGACTCATTCCTCCAAGGAATCGAGCAATGGTTTGTTCCTACGATTCTGGGACATCGCCCCTCATCATGAGTTACTCAAACTCCCTGATGTATTCTTCAATGTTCATCTCGTGTGGCTTAAGGGAATGCAACTTTAGGAATAAGTCTTGCTTATAGTTGATGCTTTTCCCACGACTTGATCTTTCTCTTCCCATCCCTGATTCGTTGATGCTTCAAGTTTTCCCACCATAGGGAAGCATATTTTGTCAACTTCAGGACACCAACTTTGCACCTTTTCTCATCTGAGTATGACTTGAAGTCAAAAACTCACTCGATTTCATGAAGCCAATCCACGAAGTCATCTAGATTAAGACTTTCTTTAGACTTAGGTGCCTCCACTTAGATATCATGGTCGGTCTCCTTATGCCTTCCTCCTCTCCTCCAAGCATGATAATTTGAATCACTATAGTTTTCTTCAGTAGAATTAGAATCACCAGTAGAGCTTCGTTGGGAACCTAAATCGCCGCATCAGTGTCGACCGTCAGTACGTCTTGCGGGATTCTCAAAGCATTCAAGGACACGCTCCATTTGCCTTTGGAGATTTTCAATGGCACGGTCTCGCGTTTCGTTGGGTGCTTGCTCCAAAGTCAAGCCTCTTGTAATAGGATCATCCATGTTGAGTAAAAATGGATAATAGAAAAGGAATTACTTAGAATGATTTCAACCTTGAGCTTTGACACCAACTTGATGCGTGCATGGGCGAGTGATTTTGTCAGTAGGGACTTCAGAGTTGGAATTAGTAATAATGGGCCGAAGTGTATAGACGGTGTATGGATATTTCAAGGATAAGTGTATGGAATAGTATGGATAGAACAAAATCGATAGGATTCAAGTTATATTCGAGGCGTAAAGGAAAATCGGATAGATCCTAGAACCGGACTGAAAAATAGGATCGATTCCAAAACAAGTTCCAAGATAAACATGATAAGGTCTCGGTTCCAAAAATTGAAAACCGGTTATAACAGAGTCGGATTTAGGGTCTAGGTCTAGACCGGACCCACCCGGCCCATGTTCACCACTAGTTTTAAAGACATGATGCACTTCATGAGTTTTGATTCTTTCCTATAACATTCGTTGTGTTGTTTTAGAAACTACATACCATGTTTCATTTATTGTAGTGAGTGAAAAAATTATCCCAAAAATCTTAAAGCAGCCAATCCTTTTAATTGGTCAAAACGAACAGAACATTAAGTGTAATGTCGGCGTAAGTCTCAGCGTAATGTCGGCGTTTTGACCGAGTTCGTCACTCTTGCATCGTTATGCATAAGTCTCAGCGTAATGTCGGCGTAATCCCTTTATCCGACACAAGCCGAAGCAATGCCACCGGGGAATCGAGATTTTCTTGGATCGAGGCGACGATTCGAACATGTGATCCTAAGGGCTTCAAACCGAGTTGAGAAAATGCTCGATCAACTCGGCCAATCACCGCGACACAAACTCGCAATTCCCCACCATACCTAAGAAACTCTCCCTGCCAATCCATAGCTGCCAACACAAAAACGAAAAAAAAAAAACCCGAAACCCTGCCAAAAAAATATATAGTGCAGCTTTTTTGAATAACCAATTATATAGCGGCACGTAATATATTATTTTACTCTATGTTGCAAACGAAGTAATATAAAAATTTGGGCACGTGGAATTTGACTAATAAGGGGTGGAGGCATAATCGCAAAAGGGATAATACTGGCTTCGACATCATGTTAGAAAGTCTAACTCAGAAGGTTAAGCTGATAGATAAAGAGAAATTACATAAATATAAAGAGCATATATTATCTATTATCAAGTAACGTGGGGTAACATTTTCAACTGTCATAGCAAAAGCCAAAAAGAGGAAGGGAGGCCGCTCTGCTGATGCCAATCGGGACATCAGGGGACAGATTCGTTGTCGGGTCCCAGGGAATTTTGGATCTTCGCAACTCCGACGTTTGTTTCGTTAACCTTCACACTGGAAAGATACCAACAGTTGTGCCAACACCGTCCGGCGACGTTAGCAATTAAAACTGCTGGGTCCGATACAAGCTGTCGCGACCCTCTAAAAATATTTTACTCTTCAAAAGGGGTTAACGGATTATTAGGTTAATTAGATTTGACTAACCTAACGCGGACCCTCCCAAGCCCTACCGAATCGCAACTTTGGTTTTTGTTTAAATGATTTTGAAATTTGGAGTCGCCACTAATCGTTCTTGGTAGGTCGATTAGAAACCTAAATAAATTAGCGGGAGAACTAATTTATTCCTACGAACCAGAGATTATGAGCTCGGGGATTTGGTTACACTAGTTAATTAAAACTAATGCCCTTTCGGTACCTTAATTTCATGGATATCCTAATTCGGCAACTCAGGCTTGGTTTATTCCTAAGGCTCTAGTAGGGTATTCTCTTTTGTGTTTTCACTTTTTAAATAGGATGCATGGATGGTATATATTTTTATTTGTTATATTTTTTTTAAGTGTTAAAGATTCCCTGAAGTCGAAAGAGGGAGTGTGTTAACGACTTCTGTGCAGTATTACGACCTACTCACCTTTTGGGTCTGATGATTCAAAAATTAAATTATAGGAAGTACATGACAGTGAATAAACACCTCCAATGGGAGGCCTAGCATTGGCTTGGCTCTTCCCTTTGGGATTTAAGGTACATGTATTTAAGTTGCAAGTATTTAAACTACTGTAAGTAAAAACCTCCAATGGGAGGCTAAGCATTGGCTTGGCTCTTCCCTTTGGGATTTAAGGTACAGGTATTTAACTACTGTAAGTAAAAACCTCCAATGGGAGGCTAAGCATTGGCTTGGCTCTTCCCTTTGGGATTTAAGGTACAAGTATTTAAGTTGCAGGTATTTAACTACTGTAAGTAAAAACCTCCAATGGAAGGCTAAGCATTGGCTTGGCTCTTCCCTTTGGGATTTAAGGTACAGGTATTTAAGTTGCAGGTATTTAACTACTGTAAGTAAAAACCTCCAATGGGAGGCTAAGCATTGGCTTGGCTCTTCCCTTTGGGATTTAAGGTACAGGCATTTAAGTTGCAGGTATTTAACTACTGTAAGTAAAAACCTCCAATGGGAGGCTAAGCATTGGGTTGGCTCTTCCCTTTGGGATTTATGGTGCAGATATTTAAATTGCGGATGGACTTTGTCCTCTCCATTCTGGGGTATGAATTCTTTAAAATGAAATACAACGAATTGATTCAACAATTTGAAATTTGTGCGCGCTTGAGGACTCCTCCAAGCCGATTTTGTGCTTCCATAGGGTTGACCATTGATATAGAGCTGCGGCTTCCTGACATAAAATAGAATGAAGTGTCAGTATACAAAATATGTGCTAATCTGCATCTAAAACCAGAAGAGTGGAAAAAGTACTTATCTCCCATTTTTTTGGAAGGGATTTCTATAATTGATTCTCGCTCTCTATGTTCCCAATATAGAAAGTTTCTTTTGAATTAAGAGGAACTTTTAGTCACAGATCAGTTGAGAAATCGGTGGACAACTTAGGAGCTTGTCTGGGCCGATTTTTGCATCTCTACGAGATTTTTGCTGTTGACATAGAGATATCCTTCTCCTGACATAAAATATGAGAAAAAATGGGAGATGGAGAAAGTGTATACAATTTGTGCTAATTTGCGAGTAAAACTATAAATAAATGAATAAATAAAAACACTTAGCTCGAATTTGCTTGCTCGTTGACGAGGATGAACTCTTGATTTATATTGATCGATGAAGGAATTTGTGATGATAACCCCTAACTTTAAACTCCTATCATCTTCAAAATTCTCTCTCTTTTGGTATTTTCTTTCTCTCAAATTTTTCTTCAATCTCACAAAACTCTCTCGAACATCCAAAATTTTCTCTCCAAAATAAATTCCCTCAAACACTTCAAATTTTCTCTCCAAAAAAATTCCCTCTCTCAAGCTCACTTCTTCCTCCTTTTATAATCTACTCATTTATCTCCCATTCTAATTTTTCCACTAACTCTATCTCCCATTCTAATTTCTCCACTAACTCTTCTTCATTTTCATCTTCCATTCTCCATCTCTATCTCACATTCTAATCTCTCCACTAACTCTTCTTCATCTTCATCTTCCCTTTTCCATATTTATCTCCCATTCTAATTTCTCCACTAACTCTTCTTCATCTCCATCTTCCCTTCTCTATTCTTATCTTCCATTCTAATTTCTCTACTAACTCTTCTTCATCTCCATCTTCCCTTCTCTATTTTTATCTTATTTTCTCCATCTATTCTTCTCCAACTTCTCTTCTTCATCTCCTCTTCTCCATCTTCCCTTCTCTATTCTAATTTATCCACTAACTCTTCTTTTTGTTATTTGTAAAATAATCCTTCAAGAGTTAGGTATTTGCACTCTAGTCCTTGAATTTTAAGTATTTACAATTCAGTCCATGAAAAAATATATTTCTTTAAGTCCAAATCTCCTCACAATTTTTGACACACCAAAATTTACCACATGTCAAATTTAAGTTCATTTCTTGCCGCTGAAAATAATGCAGAATTTAATTAAAGCCCTTTTGCAAAATTGAGTCATTCTGGGTATAATTGAGCCAAGATGAAAATTTAAAATATTAGAAGACAATGTCACAACTCATAAAAAGTGAAAATTAAAAATAAGTTGACTCAAATTAAATTTTTTTAAGCCCGATTCGAGATTATACTCGTGAAGGAACACGTGACTCGAATTGGATTTTTCTGAATTTGCGATGGCCAATATGAAAATAGATTTAAAATAAAAATATTAACTATCTTCGTGTATTTTTTTGGCCTCAAATGTTATTTTTCCAAAATTTTCAAGTATTTTTGTATTTTGTTTTTAAAAAAAATTTAAATATATATAATATGAAAATTTATTTTTTGTTCAAAAATGGTTGCCTAGGCTTGGCCAAGGCTTCCAAAGTTGATTTTGCAATTTTCTCATTTTTTCTTTATTTTTCATGAATTTTCGAAAATAAAAATACTAAAAAATACTGAAAATATGAAAAATCATTTTTTGGTCAAAATTAGTTCTCTAGGCTCGGCTAAGGTTCCCAAAGTTGATTTTTCAATTTTATGAATTTTTATGAATAAAAAATATGTAAAAATACTGAAAATATGAAAAATCATTTTTTGGTCAAAATTGGTTCCCTAGGCTTGGCTAAGGTCCCCAAAGTTGATTTTTCAATTTTATGAATTTTTACGGATTTTTTTTATTACTTTAGCAATAGAAAAAATGATTAAAAATCAGGTGTCAACACAAGCACCAGCCCCAAAGAAACCCCTAACTAGGTGCTCTTTGTGACACTGGGCACCGGTTTACGGTACCCACAAACCAACAACATTTAATGTGTAATCACGGTGGTGTCGACAGGCCGATTCGGTTTGTGTCTCCACTGATACCGGACCCTACTCGAATATCAAAGCCTTTGATTCAAAGGCATATGATTTTTTTGGGAGGTGTTGGCCGAGACCCGACTCACATAGAACCTGAATCGAAAAGAATGGTCCAGTTCAAATCGAATGGACTCGAGTTGAGTTCAGACATCTGCCGCCTGCTTTTCTAAAGGGTGTAAGAATCGAAGAAAACATTTGGCCATTCGTCACGGTTGTGTCAGCCAAACGAACCATGAAAATTTAGTTGAAATGCAACTACGAGGAAGTTTCCAGCTCTACCTTGCATTCTCGGATGGAACAAGGACAGGAACAGGAGCATCGAGGACGACAGATGTTTTCACTCTGTGGGTTCACATTACCATCCGGATTTCTTGCCATTGCTATTCCAAAAGGTTAGAGTTATCCCACATCGATTGTTAGAGGAGTTAGTAATTTATAAGTGTGAGGAAAAATCTTATTTTTTGAGTTAGTTTTTTAAATGAGAGATACTTAAGATTACTCAACGTTGATATCAGAGTCTAAATTGTCTAGATCCAATGAGTTTAGGTTTATAACTCGAAATTGAACTGAATTGCAAGGACCCCGTTACTTTATTTACTACCCCAATCAAAAGGAAACCTGATTCGTAACAACCCTAAATTTTTTGTTCTAAACGATTCGAGGTTTAGTTTGGAAGGTTCTTTTTGAGATTCCTAATGTAATCATTACTTACAGCATGAATTGCTAGTCTCCACCGGTAATTTGATGATTTTAACCACTCATTCTCCCATCAATTATCAAATATCTTTTTGCACGGGTTTGAAGCATGGTTATATCACAAGTTGGTCGATCGAAACCCGACATTCTAAGAGATTACCCCTATCACTAGGCACACCCGTTATGACTAGCAATTAGAAAAATAAATGCAACAGCCAAACGATGACGAGCAATATTAGTTAATCATAAACTTTGTGTTTGTGGATGAAATCCTCCTAGAAAGGTTAGAATGACAGTTCTCGATCCTTAGGAGTGTTGTCGGCCCTTGCCGAGGCATTGGTGACCTCGTTGGCCATCGCTGGCACCTCATCAGCAACGGGACGACGACCACAGGTAGAGGGCTTGGCCCTCATTTCGTCGGTAATTTTTTTTTTTTTGCATTTTTTTTAACTTTCATTGTTTTATGTGTTTTTTTAGTTTATCTTTTAAAAAATTTATGGATTTTCTAATTTAATTAAGATGTGTAAAAATTAGAATTCGGATCAAAATAATGTTGTTTTAATGCTTTAGTTAACCTTAATACCCCGCAAGACGTCACGTAGGAGAGACAAAACAATAATTAAAAAAAAGCATGTTAGTATTTTTTTTTGTTGGTCAAATTGGATGAAATTAATGAAAGGAGTTGACTGCACTAATTCCACAAGTTTTAGAATTTGATTGAACTTTTTGAGAGTTTTAAGGACTCAACTGCATATTTGCAGCACCTTAAACACCCCCCCCCCCAAAAAAAAACTGCTATTTGCAGCAAGTTTTAGGATTTCTACTTTACCTATTACTAAGATTAAGGCATAAGATACAGTAAGCATGGACTAATTCATCTCTACATAGGTCCTCCGTTAAATGATTTACTCGTACTGAGAATTTTGTCTAAGCTCGACTCACATCAGCAAATTATTCAAAACATTTCACCAAATCAACGATGACGTGCTAAGTCTAGTTGCCCTCGACTTGGTAGCTGTGACCCGCATGAAATGAGGCGCAATAGGGCAAATCGACAAAATGAGCAAAGAAGAGAGAGAGAGAGAGAGCGAGATCAGGGGCCAAGGTCTAGATAGCGAAATTATCATTGACAGAGACCGGAGGGAGAGAGGAGAAATTATTTAGTGGGCTCAGTCAATGGGCTGGTTCTGGATTTGACCCAGGCTGGTTCCGGGCCTAACATGGCTTATGGCCATGCCTACTAAACTCTCTTTAAAGCCACATCGAAGATGTTATAATTACCATAAATTTGGTAGTTTTCGTCCAAGTCCTTAATTTCATCATTTTCCCACTATAAACTTAACTCTCTTTAATGCCGCATAAGAGATGTTATAATTATAATAAATTTTGTGGTTTTCGTTCTTGCAAAATGTTACCGTAACTCAAGTGAATATTTTTTTTTGATGTTATGATACTTAAATGATTTATTAAAAAATTATAGCATTAAAATGAATACCTTGTGTAAATTATGGTACTAATGGCGTCGCTTTTTTTTTCTTTCGAAATCTAAGCTAGTAAGTTGTGATGTTAAGTACTAAGATAAAAGACAAGCTAGGGCAAGTACTTTTTCAAATTTTAAGCTCAGAAGCTATGCTGTTAAGAATTAAGGCAAAAGGCAAGCTACTAAAGCACTTTTCAGGATGAGAGCGCTGCATCGAGGACCGCAATTTAAAATTATAGGTAAAGAAAAGTTACACAAGACAACTATCAGTGTCTCGATAAAGATGATGCTCATCAAGACAGCTTAAACAAATCGGTTGCACTAACAAATGATTATGCTCATTAACATTTTAAGCCGTTGTGCTCTTAAATTTGGGGACGAGGCAAGGTTCAGTCACCAAGTGTCGCAGGGTACTTATTAAGAGTACTTTATTTTAAATAATTAAAGATACTAATTATATATATATATACACTATGATGACGTCAATATATTACAAACTATAAAGTTTCTATAGCCGGTTGCTTACCAAATATTTTCGGGATTACCTATTAATAAAATTCTCGAAAAAGGGTATCAATGGTTTTGGCTTGGGGGCTACCAAGGCAAGTTTTGAGTAGGTTATGATTGATTTAAAGCATGGTTGTTGCCGTCTACCGTAAGAGAAGTCGAGGGAGTCAGAGAGAGAGGGAGAGCGTGGGGGTGAGAGAAGAGGCAAAAGATGGAGAAATGAGAGCCCAGAGAAAGTTGATTTTAGGATTTTTGACAGAAGTTTGAATGGAGGCTATTATTGAGATCCTTGTGAACTTTTAGAAATTAAGGTATGGGCAATTACACGGAAACAGGCCCAATACCCAAAAAAACCTCAAACTTTAATCTTTGTCCCAATTATATCGAAAACTTTTTTTTGTCTCATAAAAAACCCCCAACTTTGGCTCAATATAAAAAAATAACCTTTATCCTAATTATACCCAAAACTTTTTTTTGTCTCATAAAAAACCCCGAACTTTTATTTTTATCCCAATTCTACCAACTTAACACCCAAAAAAATCCACATCTTTAGTTTTGTCCCAATTCTACCAACCTAATACATAAAAAAAAATCTATTAACTTCTTTTATGTTATATATTTCTCATACACGTTGTCGAAAGATACAAAGCCACTTAAGGTGGTGTGTTTCGGATTCTACTCAGCACTCAACAACCAAAAAATGGCTAGTGGTGGAGATTTGATTATCTAGATAAATAATTTCAAATCTTGCTATCCTTGAAACCTGCTATTTTTTAATTTAAAAAATTTATTGGTAAGTTTGACAAAAAAATTCAAGTCACGTAAAATTAACTAATAGTAATTATAAACAGTGGTGGTAGAATTGGGTCAAAAGTAAAAATTTGAGATTTTTTTATGTGATAATTTTTTTTTTAGATATAATTGAAACAAATGCTAAAGTTGAGGGTTTTTTTGAATATTAGATCTGTAGAATTGGGACAAAAGTAAAAGTTGTGGATTTTTTATGAGACAAAAAAAAGTTTTGAATATAATTGGGACGAAGGCCAAAGTTTGGGGTTTTTTATGAGACAAAAAAAAAGTTTTGGGTATAACTGGAACAAAGACTAAAGTTTGAGGTTTTTTTTTTAGTATTAGGCCCACGGAAACATTCAAAATCGAAAGCACGCAACAATGGGTGAAGGCGGCAGGGGCTTTGCACATCAAGTCAGGGGAAATTAGGCTTCATGTTATCCTCATTTTTAGAAATCCTATTTTGGGCGAGATACATGCAACCCTAAATGCACGTGCAAACATTGCAGTACTGCGCATATTTTTAGACTGAATATTAAGGTAATTTCCATAAAAAAAAATTAGCAATAGAAAATCAAGGAATAACCACACCGCAAGTATCATAACTTGTGTACGACGTTCACTTGAATGCTATAATTTTTTTTTTGCTCATTTAACTACTATAACTTTTGAAAATCAATCACTTAAGTGCCATTTATGATTTGGTTCGCAAGAAAGCGATGCAGGAAAATCTAAAGTGACATTGCCAACACGATTTTTTTTTAATTTTTTAATCATTTTTTGAAATATCTTTATTTTTTATTTATTTATTTTGAAATTGTATTATTTTCCTTTGTTTTTTTTTTCCTATTCTTTCACATTCACCAAGGAGACGTTGCTGAGGGGCCGCCAGTAAGGGGCGATGGCGGCCTCGCTTTTGGCCGGTGAGGGTACGATGGCCATGGGCGAGAGCTATCACAACCGCACAGGCCGCAGGTGAGGGCACAACGGCCCTTGCCTGGTCCGGCACATTTTTATCTCCATGTTGCCACACGTAAAAGATATCAACAGCATGTTTAGCCACCAAAAGACATATCAAAAGTACACCATTTGTTTGCTACCTCAAATATCCCCCAAAGTTGTGACAAAATGTTGGACTGTAACTGATGCAAAGTCTCCGAACCCAACCACCCCCCCAAAAAAAAAAAAAAAACTCAAAGACAAAAAAGATAAAGATAAAATAAAGCAACTAAACAATTGCATCAGTAACTCGACAATTCATCATCTTCAGCAGAAACAGATGTACAATGTGGGAAAATCGACCACATGAAGGACCAGGTCCACTGCCCGTTAATCATCCTCTTCACAGCTGTGGCCGCTTCCCCCACGCTTACTTGAACTTGATCTTTGCTGTCCCTCTCTCGAATGGTCACATCATCTTTTGAATCGACAAAGATTGCATACGGCACGCCAAGCTCATCGGTTTTCACATACATCTTCCCTAAGGTGTCGCCTGTGAACATAGCCAGGGCACAGTAGTAGGTGATCATCCAATGTACTGGGTGCTTTCACCAAGGATACGAAGATAAATCTCAATCGAAATATACAGCTCCAAAACAAAACAAGTTCTCATAAAAGATATTTGTGCATCGCTCAGATTTGCAAACCTGACACGAACCTTAGAAATTTCCACAAAATCATACCTCAGATTTTAACAAGAAAAGAAAGAGAAGATGCCAATTCATTCTGGAGCCGATACTAGCATTAGCATAAAAGAACTCGATCTTAGAAAAACAGGCATTCAAACCCCTCTGGAACATGCCCTCCTAATATGTGAATACGACAAAAAGAAGAGAGATCAGCATATAGGTCCGCTTTAAGAAAGAAAATGGAAAGAGAACACATGTCCGTCAACCTTTGGAGCCAATCCTAGCATGATAAATGGCAACGATTTCAAGGAAACAGGCATTAACACTCCTCGATAAAATCCCCTTCTATGGTGAGTAAAGAAAAGAGAGTGACCAAGATATTTCATGTAAAATACTTACAAAAGAAACTCATTTTACGCACGACATGGAGAACCTAGATTCTATATCGGGTAAGTACCTGCAGTATAATCCCTGTGGAAAACACCAGCAGCAGTCAGGGATATGCTAATACGTTGAACAACTGAATTATACTCTGGCTTGTTTCTCAATCGGAAAACTGCACACTTGATAGGTGCCACAAGTGGAGGGAAGTGGAACACATTTACTTGTTCATCCCCCGCTTTGCCGGGCCTCGTATAGAAAAAATGCTCAAAAAGGCAGTGCATTATGCGTTCAACGCCGAAGGACGGTTCGACAACATATGGTGTAAAAACCCTCTTCTGGTCCCTCGTCCTCTTCTTAAAAAAATTTACCATGTTATTCTTGATGATTACTGTCTTCCCCAATTTGCATACATGAAATGCAGCCTCTCCTTTCCCTTCTAAAGAGGCCTTCATCCGCGAAGCTTCCACTTCACTCATTGCCTGGTATTGACAAGATAAATGCAAGCACAAAGTAAAGCAACAGATTCCGAATATACTTAGCAAAAGAGCAAAAACCAAGGAACATCCAGAAATACCAAAAGAGATTCAACCACGATCTTCTCATCTCCGTCAAAGGCATGACCTAGTTCCTCCACGTTAGTTTCCAGTTTCTGCATTGATACTTCAATTAGTTAAGGGTTAATACCACGAAAAACCCTAAACTGGTACGTCTGTGACAAATTTACCCTAAATTATTTTTTTGACCACAAAAAACCTTAAATTAATACACATGTGACAAATTTACCCCAAACTATTTTTTAAACCACGAAAAACCCTAAACTGGTACATCCGTGACAAATTTATCCCAAACTAATATATTTGCGACAAATTTACCCTCCGTTAATTTTCGTTAAATTTAACGTTAAATTACTTAGTTGGATATCATGTGGCACTTTACGGGTATATCGGTTTTATCCTCCGTTTACCACAGGTTTATCAATTTAGGGTTTTTCATGGTATTGATCTAATTTAATAAAGGGTAAATTTGTCATAGGTATAATAGTTTGGGGTTTTTCGTGGAAAAAAATTTATTTGGGGTAAATTTGTCACAAATGTACCAGTTTGGGGTTTTTTATGGTCAAAAAAATAGTTTAGGGTAAATTTGTCACGAGTGTACCAATTTGGGGTTTTTCATGGTAAAAAAAATAGTTTGGGATAAATTTGTCACAGGCGTACCAGTTTGGGGTTTTTCGTGGTATTAACACATTAGTTAATTATGATGACAAGCTCAAGCATTCACAAACGAAGGGCAGAAGCTTGCTCCATGTACTCCAAGAATAGCTAGCAAAATTAACTAGTCTGAAGAATTACCATTTCTCCTCTGGTTTCAATAAGTTGTCCATTGTCAAGAAGAGCAACTCCACTTTTCTCCTGTCAAATGATAACAAACTCGGGAATTCACAAATAAAGGGAAGAAACCTGCTCCATGTACTCCAAGAATAGCTAGCAAAATTAACTAGTCTGAAGAATTACCACTTCTCCGGCTTCAGTAAGCTTTTCATTGTCAAGAAGAGCAACTCCACTTTTCCCCTGTCAAATGATAACAATCATCACTCCAACTAGATGCTTCTATAACTAGTGGAACGTATACAGACAGAATGAAGATTTCTAGTAGGATTTCAAAAAGACTCAGGAGGACCTCACGATAAAAATAATTTTCTTTATTGAGATAACAAAAGATGCAGCTGTTTCTTTCAGTATTCCTGACCGTGTGCTTTCTCCAAGAAAAGAAAGTACTCGAAAGAAGGCACGACAACTCTTACCGTATGCTTACTTAAATCATATGATGACCAATCTGTGATATCAACACACTCTATCCAACCACTGGAACACTCGACTTCAGCCACCCAACAATCTGTTGCATGGCAAGACATTTCCCCCTCAACACGCTGCCTAAACCGCAAGTGATCCTTGTCTATGCCTAGGCAAGTTAAAAATAGAAATACGCGGCCAATGAAGTAGCCAAGAGTCTCATTGTCAATGGTTCCCTAAAAATAAACATTGAAATTTGTGAGACTCAAAGTGAAGAAGTTAGGGTAAGAAAAATAAAGTTCAAAAGATGATTAGATGATTCAAGCTAACCTCTGAAACTGCTACACCAAGGCAACTTTTAATCGAAGATTGGCCTAACATTTGTCGTTCCCTTGGGAACACAAAAATTTCCACTTCTGCAATTTTAGGAAACTTACGATGGGTTTTATCTTCCGGATCGACAAAATGCTGGATCCCAGCAACAGTGAACTCGTGGACGATCAGAGCATCAAGGGAAGGAGAAATCTAAACGTGTGAAAAGCATTAGAATCAATTGTAGATTACAATACAAGGGCCCGATGATGACACTATCTCCAATATAGCATTGAAGACCACGGTTTAAGTCAATTGACTAACGAGACAGTCAAACATTACGTGTAATGCAGTATTAAGACAAGTTATTCTATGCAATAGTATCAGGGCAGAAATCATGAGAAAGAATGATGCACAACCTCTTCTCTGCAAGCCAAACCAATATAAGCACCAGCACAGGGGAGCTTAGAGTTGTTATACTCAAATAGGAATTTGAAATTATCAAAATTGCGTCCTGGTCTTGCAGCTTCAGGTCTCATGTACTTCCTACAGGAGATTGAGGAGTGAAAAAGCTACTGGCAAATATGAAAGACGCAAAACCAAAAGGTAAAATTTAATTAGCCAGAAGTTCGACACCACTGGCATGACAGTGCGACGACATCCACTGGAGGTACTTACCCAGGTCGAAAACCAGATTCGCCTATGGGCGTTTGAAACATCAGCTTTAATGGATAGGGGTCGCAGAGAGGATATTTGGTGTCTGGAACTGTGACGCTGTAATCTATTATCTTGTCGTCCGCATGACGCTCCGCCTTATCATAAGGGCAGCAAACCTCCGACAGTTGCTCCTCGAGAACAAAATGCTAATAACGGAATTAAAAATGTTAACACAGCCGACAAACCCTAATCTAAAAAGCTAAAGCGTCTAATTTCAACTCGATACCATGACTAACCCGATGCCACAACTCCAAGACGTTCGACTTCATGGAGCAACCGAGCGGGCCGTAGTCGTAGACCCCGTGGAACGTCCGGTACCTTTCGACCGACGACACGCAGAACTCGCATCTCTTCAGGGTGTCGATCAACCTCTCGCGGAAAGCCTCGGCATCGCCGCCGGCGAGGGCTTTGCGAAGGTCCATCGCTGTACAGGCCGGGGGAGCCGGAGAGACAAGGAGAGCGCGGGGTAGAGAGAAGAGGCGAGGCAAGAACCTCCACCAAGACCGAGGATTGACAAACGGAAATAGGAGGGAAAAGAGGAAAGATTAAAAATTTTAGAGTTATTACTATACACTGATTAGGGTTATAATTAGGGTCGAGTCATGAGAAAACACGCCGCCTTAAGACGTTTGTCAAACCCTAATAATTAGTTCATAGTGTCGTATAAAGTCTCCTCATGCACGGATGGCATCGGTTTTGAATAACAACAATATTTTTTTCTCCATCTCTCCTCCCTCTTATATCGAGGACAAGGCCTAGCTAATATTTGCTGACACTTGATATATATATATTTGGGGAAAGTGCTTACACTTGATATTTGATCATTTAAATTTTAGAAAAATATGAAAGTTCGTAAAATTCAAAAATCACGCTTGAAATCATTGGCCACACATAGGGATCCATTTTTGGCCCAAAAAAAAATCTTTCTTAATTTTGTGGAATTTTGTGAATTTCTTTTCATTTAATTTTAGCTGAAAATTGACCAAAAAAAAATACAAAATAATGTCATAAAAATATGAAAAAATAGCCGTTCATTTCTTTTCAATTCCATTTCACTTGTATAACTCCAATTTTTGCAAAAAAGCGATTTCGGTCACAAATTTTCCAATTTCGAGGGAATTCATGCCCTAATCGAGCCAAAAGTACAAATTGAGTCATTTCTTGTCATTTTCTTATCTTGAGTCAGTTACGACATTTGTTCTAGAGATTGTCAATTGCATATTGGTTGAGCCAATTCATGGTTTGAACATAATTGAAATTTGACTCAATTTTAAGGCATTTTGGATCTAATTTTGGGGTTTTGTTCAATTGGCCATTTCTAACCAAAATTAAAGCTTGACCCAGCCATAATCGGTGATGGGCAACATATTGGTGAGGTCAGATTCCCAATAATCAATCATTAGGGGTTCAAATTAGCCAATTTGTGCAAAAATTTATTACAAAATTTGGGGTTTTCGCGAATAACCGAACCAATTGATCAAAATTTCTCCATATCTAGGTCCTAAACATGCCCTAGATTCTGATTATAGCTTCAATGTCATGAAAGAGGTTAATTAAATATCGAATTGGATAAAAAGTTGAACTGGGTCTACCGGGTTGGCCCCACCTGATCTTGTCCACTCATGAGAGCGTTTTTCTAATCCCTTTATAGGCACAAACCTCCAACTAGCAGCATCTCAAATGGCCTTCCCCTCAGCCGACGTCCAGTCACTATTCGGTGACTGAAACAGCTGCCAACAATGCCGGTTAAGCCCCGGCTAGCTGGCTTAGCTAAATTGGACGGAGAAAATAGTAAGGCCAAAGAGGTTAAAAGGAGCCGAACCAGTTCGAGCGAAGGCAGGCCATCCTCAGTTCAAAAACTTCGAGATCGAGAGAGAGAGAGATTCGCGAGTGATCGGGAGCCCGACGCTCCGTCGTCGTCACCACCACAGGTGTGATGACACGAACCTTTACCTGCTTGACAAAAAGAGGTGAATTAGTATTAATAGGTCTAGATTATTCCTAATTGGATGAGTTTCAAAGAGTAATATTGGCTCGAGGATATTATTAGGGACGCTATATGTTTAATTAGGGTTCTATCGGATCAAATATGTATTAAACGAAGATGGACACGTGCGAGGGAGTGGACACCTATCGGACACGTGTTGGAACGTGTCGAACATGTGTCGACACATGGCGGATGTGCAGGACACGTGTCAATTCACTTAGGACACATGCCGTTGCTTAGCTCATTTGGTGCTGACTCGCCCAAACTGATTGGCTTTCACCTGTTTCCCTTATATAAACTTCTAACGTCAGTCCATTTTGTCATTCAATCGCTAGAATAATTTTCTTCCTTTCTAAAAACTCCCTCGACACGTTGTTACTCTGCTAAATCGCTGCCACGCCATTTCTATTGGCTGTTGAACCCTTGAATGCCACCCTTACACCCTGGACGAGCTGCGCCGATGTGTCGGCAATCTGTAGTAGTGTTTGTGCATGGAATCAAGGCGATTCAAAGATCATTCAATGGTCATTTCTACGTCATCTTCTCGAATAACAATCGAGGCGAGTGGATTTCTAACTTTTATAGTTTGTTTGGATTGACATTGGAATCATACGTCAATAGTTGATAGTATACTCATTTTCATGAAATCTTGAACTGTATTTGTGAAATCTCACATGTTATGTATGATCATTGCAATGAATTTGTACAAGTTCTATTGAAAGAGGTGCCAACTAGGGTAACTTGCATTTTGTGTACACATCACGGCATCTCATTTCATCATACTGCTGTCGATGATGCCTCGTGAAGCCAGAGGGAATCTAGGGTGCTTTCGACATTTCGTCGGCAATTGTCCCTAAGCTTCATGTGAATTGGGATGATACCCTGTGAAATCAAAGGAAATTTGAGATGCTTCCAATTAGTCAGGAATTGCCCCTATGCTTTGGCCGAGCTGGGATGCCTCTTGGTGAGAAAGAGATGTCGCGTGATAGCGAGGACAGTTTATTTGTGAGTTGCTATTGCATTGCATATGAAATCAATAAGATTGAAAGAGATATCATGCATATATCATTCTTGCATGCATCAACACTGAATTATTGATGATGTATTTTGATTTAAAAACTTGCATTCTATTGGGTTGGAAGTACATTCATGGACCTGACCTCGATCTGGGAGGGGGATCGAGTTTTGTCTGAGCTAATAAATTGTTGAATCCATTTTTTAGAAGTGGTTATGGAACTCAATGCGGGCCCTCCCAAGGCCTATACCAAATCGCGTCAAGGAGAAATTTTATGTCAAGGTCAATCTTAGTATAGTTGGGTGACATGTGCTAAGTATGCATAACATCGGAGTCACCATCAATCTATTTTGAAGGTAGATTTGAAATCCTACCGAGTTGTTAGGAGAGTTCATTCGATTCTGTGAAAACCATATAAGAGTGTTTGAAAAATTAGTTACGTCGATATTTTCCGAATAAATGTATCTCACTGAAAAGCCAATAAAGGTAAATCATACCTCAAAATTTTGGGATCGTGCTTTAAAGAATCATCCATTTTAGCCCTCGGCTATTGTCCCATTTTTCCAATGATAAGTTTTGTCATTTTCCTCGCTAAACGGCTAGGTTTGAGTCGTGGGAGTGCGAACTTATGTGCTTGATTGACTGTTCGATTTGCATGAAGCCGAGACTAAAAACAAACTATGTACTCTTCTCTTCCATTTTAAAAATTGATTTGGGATTTATTATGTATCTTTTATGCTCTTTCAACCTATTAGTGTTGTTATTGTCTATATATAATGATGGTGTTGGAGAGGCCGAACCTAGGCGCGCACCGTCTTTTGACAAAGCCATAGCTATTGGAGAAGAAAACCTCAGTGTGCGCTTGTTATTGATGTTGACGCGAGATTTGGTGGTTGTACTTTGATACAGTGACAGGTCCCGTTTTTATGGAATGAACGAGTCTCTACAAGTTGTACTAAGCTGATTTTATCTTTTAGATTGACTTATTTTGTTCAATTTGCATCTTGGTCTTAAAATTATGTATCTCTTTAAAGTGAAATGAATTTTTTTCCTTCTGACAAAAAAAAAAAAGAACAAATTATGCGCATCGATGGGCTCACCTGAATCTTAGAAAACAGTGAGAACCTGAATTCCTAATATGCTTATGGGAAGTAGCACTTGCTTTTGTTGCTTAATAGAACATTCTAGGAAGCTGTAAAGAAAGATTGCACAGTGGCGACAAATGATCAGGTGCAGAGAGAGTCCGAATCAATCCTTAGCAAGTTCTTTATTTAGGTAATGGACAATGGTGCTCCTAGGTAAAAAAAAAAATACGAAAATATTTTTGAAATTGGCCCATGATAGGAGACGAGAAAGGAAGCTCTTCTTGAGACATTAATCCGAGAATCTTTTATGATCCTCGAGCAATCCATCCATCCATCCATCGTCGTACCAGCATATTATGCCCTAACGATCTAACCTGATCAGGGAAGTGAATCCCAGATGTGGATGCGGACCCCGATCAATAACCGGGCTAGGATGGCTCGTACATTTATCGCAAATGCCTTAGACACGTGGGGGTCAGAGGACAGGTTGGTCCGAAACCAGGTAAGCCCGTGATTGAACCGTCTGGATAAGCACCGCTTATTAGAACTTTCCCTCGATCATTCATAATATTTTTTCACTGTGTATGATAGAATTCATAAATTGCGGAATAGATAGGTGGAATAATATACTAGCTATTGTTTTAAGGGGGTGGTACTTATGGGCTTCTTGTCTCTAACTCAGTAGTGTCCCCGGCAAGGAGGTCCAAATCTGGATCCAGGAGTGTTCGAATCCCTTTATCTTGGTCGGATGGACATGGTCTGCCTGAGGCGAGGGCACTGCTTGTGATTTTGTCGAAAATATATCTTAGGTTATAATATTTGGTCACATCGAGGGCATCCCGACCCTCACCTGACAAAAAAAATATAAATACAAAATATTTTTAAAATATTATTAAAATGTCCATGGCCGACGTCCACGTCAACGACTTTCGGCCAAAATTGATTGGATAGACTCTATTGGTATCAATGCAAAATAGTTTGGGACTAGATTTGATCAATTGAAAGGTAGAACTAAATTAATGCGATAGATTTAAGACTTTTTCTGTATTTTTCCAAGACAGAAACTAGGCTTCATCTCTTTTGCAAAGAGAGGCCATAGACTTCCAAAGCTCCACATCTTTCAAGGGTACATTTGTTTTGCTGAAAATCTCATAATATAGTAAAATATTTTCCATAGATATCGTTTTCAATGAAAAATAGTTAATTTTCATTTATTTTGGGTTTAGAAAAAATAATTTCCTTCTTGCTGTTTTTTTCAATTTAAATTTGCTATCTTCAAATGGAAAAACGATTTTTGCAAATATTATTAATTTCAAACACTGGAAAGTCAGGAAATAATTCCCCAAAAAACATGATTGGATTCATAATTACTTATATCCTTGCGTAGTCACGTTTGATGCTTTACACATTTCTTTCTTCATGGCACGCCAGGCTTCTATGAGCTTCCATCATTCTCTCACCGCCCCGCACGACGGATTCACAAAGCTTCAAGCCCTGGACATGTGGTTGCTTTCATGCTCTTTAATTAATTTCCACTTTTAGCTAATTGGACTCACACAAGTTTTAAAGAAGTATATTCATTACGACAAGATTTGAGAAAAATTATCACAAAAGTCGTAAATCTATTGTAATGCTAATTCAGTCTGATTTGTTAGTATAATAGTGTCTATGGCAACGAAGGGATGGGAAAAATGATTTAACTTGGTTGATGGAATTTGTTGGTGTTACGCTCTTGGTGGTGTATGGCCTGTTTGATAATGTTTCTATTCCTCTAGAGTGATTCTGATTAGAATTATATTTTTTGATTTTGTTTCATGAATAATTTTTAGAGAATCAAAATGGGTTTGGTAACTGTACAAATTTTTTATCCCTAAACATAAACGCGTTTAGTATCTTCACAAAAGTTTTATTCCCAGGACAATCAAATGGCGAGAATTATTTTTTTAAAATATTTCATATCTTTTTAAAGTATTTTTTAACTTTTAAATGTTTTAAATGTTTTAAATTTTTTTAAAAAATTAGATATTTTCAATTCCCCCATTTTTTATTTGTTTTAAATTTTTTTATTTTTTTATTATTAATTTCCTCTTTTTTAATTTTTTTAATTTTTTTATTGAATTTTAAAGCTTATTTTTAAATCTAATTTTAAAAAATGTGTTTAAAAAATTAGAAGTTAGTAAATTTTCAAATCCAATTTTAATTTTTTTTAAAGTTCAAAATTTTATGTGAACTTAATCTTTTTAAAAGAACCGAGACTTTGTTCTTTTTTGTGATTCTTAAAATTATTCTTTTTTTTAGAGAAATAACTTTTTTTCTTATTTTTGGTTCAAAACTGTTCTCGAAAGCAGAGTCAAAATCATTTACACTGCCAAACATGTTGTTGATCTTTTCTTTTTATTCCAAAGAATAGTATTAGAGGAACAAAAATATTACCAAATGGACTCATAGTAACTCAACTCATTGGAGATAAAATATGCCATAGATTCCCTGCAGCATCATCATCAGTACTCGATTTTCATAAATTCTTCCGTAATTTCAATCGGGCGTTCGTCATACCTAATGATTCAGAAAAGATGAAAGAATTTCTCTTCTTTTTGTAGTATCGTGTCGAAACGAAAGGCATGCGTTTAGCAGAAGACCTCGCTTTCTTTCAAAGTTGACTTCAACTTTGAAAGCGACCAAATGCCAGAAAAGGAAACATGGAGGAAGTCTAAGCTCTTGGTTCAGATATCAACTCATCCACTTATCATTGACACGTCATTACAGTATCATGCATGATGCCTCGTCCCAAGCGTACGGATAATGTGTCATGTTTCGTCCTTCAAGACTTTGCGAGAAAACGATCTTTTTATCTTCTCAAGCATAAATTAAAGTCATTTTTCAACCAAATATTTGTAGGTATTTGGTTGAAAACTAAGAATAAATTAGAAAAACAAACGAAGTTTCTATTCGCCATTTGCCTCTTCCTACGTACAAAAAATAAGAAATGAGTTTTTTGGACTCACGTCTTAATTCCAAATGTTTTGATTTACTTTTCTTATGTAAACTCCATCTTCTTGTTTTAACCGTTTGATATGTATATGAAAATGTGAAAATGCAATTTTCTTGTTGAAGAGGAAATTCAAAATGACATGGGTGAGTGAGTACGTACTCAATACTTAACCCAAGAAAGCTGGGCTATAACGAGAAAAGCTGAAAACGCCAGTGGAATTTGGTCTACTGTGCCGTGCCGCAGTGATCCAATTTCACCTTTCCCTGCATTTCTCTGATTCTCATGAAGTCAGGGTCACCTCTCGTTCGTCTTCCAATTTTCGAAGTCTGCAGCAAAATCTTCCGCGCGAGAGGAACGAAGACGAAATCGCTGAGACAGTGATTTTCGTAGCTAAAATTTGTCTTGCCAGCTCGCTTCTTCAATGACCAGGTCCTGTCCCTGTCCTGAAATCCTTGAAGGGGGAAGCGAAAAAGATTTGAGTTCTCATCAAATCGTAATTTGTGTTGGATCGATCACCCATGAAAATGGTGGAAGTCACGGGTGAGGAGAGCAAAGAGAGATGAGGGACATCGACCATAATTAAGAGAAGAGAGGACAAATTTGCAACGGAAAAAGGCCGATATGCAAGGAGAAGAGAAAAAATACAAAGCCGAAAATACTTCCGAGTTCGATCTTTCACAAAAATGGGAATATCCTATTCATGTTCGTGGGTTGAAAATTATTAAGGTTTGAACTTGAACTAACAAGTGACGGAGTCTAAAAGTGTTTGTTAATATATTGGCGAACATGTTTAGTCATGGTTACTTCTGTAGAAGAGATCCATATAGGTCAATAATTACAATTTTATTGTGATGGGGGAAGTCTCTATTCATTGTTAATTGGCAAAAAGTGCTGCCGAGGGACATTGGGCAGTCACAAAAGTGAACAGAGGAGGGCAACAAATGGCGATTGAGACTTGGCGTGTCAAGGGAGGAGTAATGTGAAACTGGAAAAGAAAGCGACAGAAAAACAAATATGAAACAAGTTAAAAATTTTTATTTATGAGCAGAACCGCTGATCAAATGTTCCTTGTACAATCAATGGCACGTCATTCTCGTACAATGCGTCATGGACGATACGACCTTTTTATTTGTTTTTTTGTATGCGCCATACTTGGCCCTTTCCGCTTTCCCTTTAAATTTTTCTCCACGTCCTCAAGTTTGACGACCGCTTCAGGTTTTACCCCCTCCTCATTTCTTCCTCGTCTCCCAATGGGGGTTGACGATGCTCATCACCGTCATGTTGGGAGAATTTGATTAAAGAGATTCCAAGAATCAAAATTCAGGATCGTGGCACCTAGCCCCTCCTCGTCGGCTTAGATATCGTATTTTTTAAAGTATGTCATGCCTCATCTTGAGTGGTTGGACAATACATTACGCCTCGTATCATTCGTAACATTGTGAGGAGACAATTTTTTTTTTATATAGTTCTTGGTCCTTTTCTTTTCCATAAATTCCTTATGCATCTTTTTTTTCCCCTACAAACATGTTTGAATCCTCTAGTGGCTATCAATATGAAAAATCAGAATAACATATTCATTTTCAATGACTCGAACCCATAGCTTTCATGACATAAAATTTTACGACCGAACTATACACACACAATTTACTAGCTCTCATGTTCAGGCCACCTCCTAAATAGAGGCCCGTGAGAACAATCAACTCCATGTTAGTCTAGACATAGAGTAGAGGCCTGACAGTCGAAACAGCCGAAACAGTGACGTTACAATAATACGGATATGTGTAAATTCGCAATGTATTATTGAGAAGAATTGCAAATCTACACATATATGTATTATCGCAACATCACTGTTTTGCCTGTTTCGGCCGTCAGGCCTCCACTCTGTGTCTAGACTAACATGGAGTTAATTGTTATCACAAGACTCTATCTAGGAGGTTGTCTGAACATGAGAGCTAGTTAATTACGTGTGTATAGTTCGGTCGTAAAATTTTATGTCATGAAAGTTATGAGTGTTCGAGTTATTGAAAAGGAATATGTTATTCTGATTTTTCATATTGATAGCCACTTGAAGGTTTAAACATATTTATAGAAAAAAAAAATGCATAAGAAATCTATGGAAAAGAAAAGGGCCAAGTAAGCTAAAAAAAATGTCTCCCTGATCTCTCAGGCATTCAATCCACTCCATATTTTTCAGGCATTTCTCGCATTACCTAATCGAAATATGTTCTTCTCATCCTCCCCCTGTTCTCTTAGGCATTCCTAACATCACCCCTGAAGTCACTCCATATATTATGTTTCGATTATTTGCGAGGAATGCTTGAAAGGCTACAGAAAAAATGAGAAGAATAGATAAATTAGGTAATGCGAATTTACATATAGTCATATTATGCAACATGGCTGTTTTGGCTATTGCTGCAGCCAGGCCTCTACTCTATATTTAATCTAATTTATAAAGTTTATCATCGTCACGTATCTTTATTAAAAAAGCAACCTAAATATATTTATTTAAAAAGCAACCTAAATATAAGAGTTAGTTAACTGTGTGGACACGATTTGATAGGAAAATTTTATGTCATAAAAATAATAATTATTTGGATTGTTGGGAAAAAATAAATGTTGTTTTGATTTTTCATGTTGATGATCATTTGAGGATTCAAAAATGATTATAAAAGAAGAAGATGCACAAAAAATTTATTTATGAAGAAAAGAAGGGGTCAAGAAGGGCCCAAGAAAAATTGTCTCCCCACAACGTCACGGGAAAAGGATACGAAGGCACGACATATTGTTCAACCACACGGGATGAGTCACGACACACTCTAGAGGATTTGATATCTAAGCGGAGGGGTTGGCTGCCGCAATCAGGCAGGACTGAAGGAGTCTCTTGAGATGCATACCGTTGGCGGAGGGGCGTGGCTGAGGATGGAGTTGCTGGAGGGTGGTGGCGCGCGGAGGCTGCTGGTGATGATGGGCGATGGCAGGCATCACCAACAGCGGGGGGGAACGCCTCGTCGGGTTTGGCTGGGGAGCTCGCCCGGGAACCTGAAAGGAAAACGTCAAACCGTGGAGGGAGGCAGTCCTCGGTTGTGATGTGGCTGGGAAGGACTTTGGAAGCGGTGGCCTCTAAGGTGCGAGACGGGGAGTAGGAGCGTCGGTTTCGCGGCATCCTCTCTGAATGTTAGCGAGGGGAAAATGTGCATTCTCCCTTGTGGACGTGAGCTTCTTTTTATAGAGGAAATCAACTTCGTTTCAAGTCACTCTTTGGAGACAGGGAGCCACACTTCTTTTGAATCTAATTAAATTCGGACAGCTGGTCGGTTGGTCAAGAACCGAGTTTTTTTTACCGTAAGATCAAATTATGGTCGCTCTCCCTCGCCTCTCTTTCGTCTTCTCACCTGTCACGTTCAACTCACGTGAATGATTCACCGGTATATGATTCAATCCGATACGAAACTCAAATCTTCTTTCCCTTGGCGTTTCGAGGACTTTAGGACAGGAGATTAGGACCGGTCACTTGAGGAAAAAAGCGAGCTGGGCAAGGCTACTTTCAGCTACCAATGTCACTGCGTCACGCGAGCGAAGATCACTGTCTCTCAGCGATTTCGTCTTTTTCCCTACGGCGGAGAAGATTATTCCTGAAGGCCTGTGAATTGATACACTCTGAAAAGTCAAATCCGACTTTCAAGAGAATGAGAGGGAGGAAAGCCGAAACTAGATCCTGCGTCCCGCGAGCCAGACTCCTCTTGGTTGGGTTTTTTTGCTTTTCTCACTATAGCCAGGGTTTTCTTTCTTTCTTTTCTTTTTATTTCCCCAGCTACTTCCGATTAAAAAAAGTATTTTGAGTTCTGCCGGCGCGATTCTAGGCACGAGCTTTTTCAATAATGCATTTGTTGTTGATTAGTGACTCCAAGTTTTGTTTCCACTGTCGCTAGTTTGATCCGTCTTTTTAATTTTTGCCTTTTGACTTTCTTGCATGTACTCTATCGATCCGTGTGTGTGTGTATATATATCCTCATCCTTCTCGTTAGGGTTTTTGCTTATCATTTTCTGCCCAAGATGTTTTCCTTTTTTACTACATCCACAGCGAAGCGCGGGTTTTTTTTCCCATTACGATTACTGAAATTTGTAGATTAATGTGGGTTTTCTTGGGTCCCCAGTGGTTACTCTCCTTCTGTCGAGCCTGAATCGGGCTTCAAGCTTTATTACTGAATTGCCCTCGAGAACTTCGTACTTTGCTTAAAATTTTGCTTTCACCTAAAGTCAACATGCAATTTTTTTTAGTTAATACCACGAAAAATCTCAAACTGATACATCTATAACAAATTTATCGTAAACTATTTTTTTTATCACAAAAAATCTCAAACTGATATCCCTATAACAAATTTACTCAAAACTATTTTTTTGACCACTAAAAACTTAAAACTGGTATATCTGTAATAAATTTACCATAAATTAATTTTTTTACTATGAAAAACCCCAAATTATTATACTTGTGACAAATTTACCTTTCGTTAAATTGAGTTAAGACCATGAAAAATCCCAAATTAACGGACTTATAATAAACATAGGGTAAAAACCCCAAATCGATGCGCTCGTGAACTGCCACGTGCCATCCAACTCAGTAATTTGACATTAAATTTAACGAAAACTAACGGAGGGTAAATTTATTACAGGTGTATTATTAGTTTGGGGTAAATTTATCATAAGTGTACAAGTTTAGAGTTTTTTGTAGTCAAAAAAATAATTTGAGATAAATTTGTCATAGACATACCAGTTTATGATTTTTCATAGTATTGATCCCTTTTTTTTTTTGTGGAGCCCTAAATTTTCATACCATTATGAATATTTAGTTTTCACATTAATTTATTCACTCTCCACCGCAAAATTTCAAACTTACTACTAAGTTTTTGAACTCCATTGCATTCCTATTAGTCTATTACCGATTTTTTTTTTCAATAGCATTATTTTCTTTTAAAAACTACACATTTCAAACTAAAATTAATCAAAATATTTCATATTTTAACTTTTCCAACTAGTTAGTTGTTGACACATTGTTGGAATAAAATTATTTTTGCTCGAGACACTATTGTAAGCTACAATTTTCTTACTAACAAATGCTTCAATGCCACGTTGGTTAATGAGCTTACTTTCTTGATTAATTTTGTTTTATCTAACATGAATTTTCCCATCCATCTCGTTTTATTTCCTTTTTATGGAAATTAATACGCGATTACTTTTTTTTTTTTTGGTAAGTATACGCGATTACTTTTTACGGGCCCTATACTAAAAAAAAATCCTAATCTTGTGAAAATCCCAAAATTTAATTTGCATCTCAATTTGTCTCTAATTTTATCCAAAATCCGAAAAAAAAAATCTCTACATTAGTATTTGTCTTAATTTTATCCAAATTTTTTTGCCCCTAAAAAATACATAACTTTCATTTTTTGTCCCAATTTTATCGCTATTAGTTTTTCATCTATAATCATCGTTAACTCTGTGACTGTGGAAAGGTAAACCATCAAAAATCCAAGATTCACATGGTGCTTGTCTCTTCGTTCTCACGATATTGCATTCACACCGGTCACACTAATGATCCACGGTTCCACTACTTTGATAATGCCCGTTATCCTAATCAATGTCGTCTCATAGACACACCTATCACTTGACCCCGCGCTTACGCCCTGCATTATAATGCAAATTTTTTACCTCTAAGTGTACTAAAATAGGTAAAAACCATAACAAGTCCGGTGATCACTGAGCACTAAAAATTAGAGGTCTAAGCGTACTAAAATGCAGCCAGAAGACGTTACAAAAGAGGTATTGTGACGTTCAAATGTTGTCATTGAAGTACTAGTCCAGGGATCACTGAGGACTGATTTGTAAATTTGTGATCTAGAAAAAATCTAAGGGCGGCTAAAAATTTGAACAGAGACGAAAAGGAGGCCATGCTTATAATTTTCACCCAATTTCCAATATCAGTACATGGAGCCATCCCGAGATCCCATGGTTTTGCGCTTTGGCTCAGGTCCAGTCTCTTTCAACGTAAAATCTGACAAACTTCCTCCACCTCATTTGTGTTGTTTATTTTTTACATATATCAACCTTTAGGGGAAGCTCTTTCGAGGGTCCGCAAACTTTTCATAATGGAACGAGATTTTGGAATGAGATTTTTGAAGTCTTTGAAGAGGGTGATGGACTGTAAGAAGGTTTCGAGTCTTTTCTAACATGACGTGTGCTTGGGGATCTCTCTCTCTCTTCCAAGTGCTTTCATTTGTTCTCACCTGTGGATTGGAAATATGCTGCTCTGTTTTGTTCTGAAAATATACCGAATTGGCCGGTCCCGAGTGATTTCCGATACAGATCCGATTTTTGGTTTCAATTTGGCATCGGTAACCCGGATCGACCACTTCTTTCAATTTAGTTCCTAGAAATTTGTAAAAAAACTAAACCACTCTTTCACAAATCTGCCGCAGGGACCACCTCTACTCGTGTTCTTCCCACTCGCATGCTCTGCTTTCTCTCTTTCTGGTCAGATCACAGTCGCCCCCTCCCTCTCATCTCTCTCTCCCTGTCCTTGCTTGGTCTGCCACCTACTGTACTCTGCTTTTCCACTAGCGAATGGGTAATTGCCATTCGCTGGTCCTCTTCCTTTTTTTTTTTTTAAGGGCGGGGGAGGGGTCAGAGCTTCCCAGTGCGTCCTTGCTTCCTTCTCATATTCGCTGAAGAAATTGGAAGCAATGAAAAGGCCAGGATTCCCCAAATTTCTCCTGCTAGAGGAGCAACAGGTGGGCAGAAAAACGAAAGCTTGCCTGTTCTAAACTGATTCTGCAATGCACGTGAACATGAAAGATCAAAGTTCTGGTTCGTCTCGAATCTCTTCCCATTTTGTGATTGCGTGTGCTTCTCCATCAAAAAACAGGACACTGCCCGTTTTTGTGAAAGATCAAACTTCAAAGTATTTTTTCCCTCATTACTTTTATTTTTGTCCCTTTTCCTGCAAACCTCTGTGGCCAGAACTACCCCATGATGTACTTCTGTTTTTGGGCAGATAACCCCACAATGTTTGAACTATGCTATGTGCTTTTCCGTGCAAACAACATGGAGCTGGTCCTGGAAATGAGCAATCCCAATCTTCCGCCAATTTTCCAAACGATTAATGCATCATCTGCAATTTGAAGACGCTTCTTTTGATGCAAAATTAAATTCGGGGAGTTGCTTTTACATGGCACAGTCAACTACACCTATAAAAACTCAACATTTATTGTGGCTCCGTTCAAATCGTCAAGATTCGAGATCACTTCATTGATCATCCTATAGCGTTGAGGATTTTCTGCATTAAATTATGGTCAAGAATACAGTTTTACGCTCTCCTCTCTCTCCTTCTCACCCCGTCACTTTCACATCATGGGTGATCCCAACACCCCATCACAAAGCCCACCTTTCTTCGGCTAAGCGTTGCGTACTTACTAACCCAAGTCATTCTCAACTTTCTTTTCAAATTAATTGCGGTTTGATAAAAACAAGAAGGAATTTATATAAGAAAACTAACTTGAACTGTTATTTTCATGAAATCATTTCTTATTCTTGGTAATACGAATTTACTTTGCTGACCACTGCCACGTCAAACGGCACACACGTAAAAAGGTTTCAGTGAAATAGTGTTTCGTGCAATTTCGCGTAAAGTATAACCGGGTTAAAGTGCTAGAGGGAAATGGGGACAAGGGATGAGGACGACTCTGCAAAGAATGTCCAAGAATCGATCGCCCGTGGTGTCTGCTCGATTCGTAGCTGCTGATGACGATGGAAACCGCCTCAGATGTGAACCCAAATTATTTTGTTATCTCCACATCGTGGAGGGACAATCAATAGTCCAGTGAGACAATTGGGGTATGGATCGTGACATTTATGTTTCTCGGCACGTTCTTATTATAGAAAATAATTTTTTAGTAGAAATAGTTTTTTGAAATTATATTCTTGGAGACATTTTCTAAACGGAAGGATGTGTATCATCGGAATAAAAAAATAATAAAAATGCATTTAGTACCGGCTTAAAAATTTCTATTCCCATTTCTTTATATAATTATAAAAAAGTTAGTAGAAGCAGTGGTGAGCGGCAAGCTGAAGCTAAGACCGGCACCGGCACAGTAAAGACAAGTATTAAGTTCTATTAAAAATGACATTATTTCTCTATTGTTTTCAAGAAAAAAAAATATCACTTTTTCTTAGTTCTTGTTTATGTTCTCGAAAACAAAAAATCAATTAATGTGCCCAGGTGGATTTCTAATTTTTTCTGTTTTGGAGAAAAAAAAAAGTTACCACATGTTGACATCTAAATTTTGATTTTGTATTTATTCATTTGTTGCATAGAAAATTAGGGATCGACCACGGTCCCTAGAAAAAAAATATTTAGTTCTCATATTTGCATCCTTTTTTTTGTTTATGATAAAATTTCATTGCATTGGATCGGCGGCAAACGAGCTAAAATGAATTGGACTGAGTGTATGGTGAAAGAGAAATTGGACGAGTCCATTATCCTTTAATGTCTAAAAATTGATAACTATGAATATCCATTTGACAAGAAAATCAATAAATATATCTTGGATATCACAACAAAGGGAAGTCTCGGATTGGAGATTTGAAAAGTAGAAGATAATATTGCATGGGGATATGTTTGGGCAATTTATTTTCACATATCCATAAGAGCACTAGCACGAATAAGGAAATCCTATCTTTCTTTGAAAACAATCCATTCGATAGGATTTCTAAAAAATCCTATCTTTCTAAAAAAAAAGTGATAAGACATTATTTTTAAGAAATCATATCTTGCTACATCTTTTTTTCTTTTTCTTTTTGAATTTTCTGAGATTTTGTGAGATGAAATTAAAAGGTAAATTGCCATAGATTTTTTTTAATTTTCAATTTTTACGATTTTTTGTGATTTTTGATTTTTTAAGAGTGAATTTAAATTCAAGTTGCAAATCTTTTAATGAAAATGTAATTGCTGCTATTTCTTTTGGAATCGAGTTTTGATTTAAAACCTGATAGATTGATCCGAAAATTCAAAATACCTGCTATGGAAATAATTATATCTAAAGCCTAATAAATAGACTTATTTCCATATATATGGTTGCGGATTGAGAAATTCTCCTAATCAACTACATTATGAAATATTTTGAGTATCTTGAGTATATTCAAAAGATTTTTAGATTATCACAAAATTTCACAAAAAAAGCCACAAGAATATTCACAATCAATGGCAAATCTTTCTAGTTTTAAACACGATATATATTGCAAGATATATCCGGAATTTTCAATTTTCAAATTTAACAAGCAATTTCTCCGCAATTGAATATTCTAACTCGCAAGGTATGCAAATATGTTTAAAGCATGCATAATTTTTCAATCAAGACAAGTGAATATCCATAATATAGAGAATATCCAAATTTAATTTTTGACATGCAATCTTTGTGACCATGCGATTCAATCAATAAAAAAAAAAATATGCAATCAAATATTCAGAATATTTGAATTAGGTAATTTACCTAGATTGCAAAATTTCCTTTCCTTTTTTGAATTTGCACAAAAACTTACCGACCAAATTTGTGCTCCACAGACCGGTTGGGCTAGGACTGTTCTCCTCACGGCCCGCTCGGTATGCTCACGAACATCAAAGGAATTGAGCGCAAACAATGGTGGATCGGCCTTGAACAGTAGACAACGACCAGCCCTATAGCAGCTTTTGTTGGAGGTTCGGCAAACGGTGCAAGAATCGGCAACAAACCAGACAAAACGAGAGCACGCTATGAACTACAATTCGTCAGGGATCAAGGAAAAGAAACTTAAGATGCTTAACTGCAATTCGTCCCAGGTTTTCTTTTAATGAATCAATTTTCAAACTTGGCATTTTAATTAACCGCTTTCCACCATGGGCTCGAATTAGGCCTTGGAGCCTTTTCCAAATTAAGCTTCAAATGGGCCGAACTAAGTCCAAATTAAGCTAATTAAGACATTCCCAATCAGAATTTTCGGCACATGAGGCCTCCTTGCTAGCCGACCGCATGTCAATTTAGCTCCATTTACCACTGCCGATCTAAACCAATGCAAATATGCATGCGGAAAATTAAAATGCAAATTATGTGAAAATATTTTTTTTTTCCAGGAATTAAGGTTAGCCCCTAATTTTTTTAATGCAAAATTCATGAATAAAAGAGAAAGTCAAAATTTAAATATCAACAATGATCAATTTCATCAATATTACCCCTAAGCTTGAATTAATAAAAAGACAATATCGAATATTTTCGTATAGTTCATAGACTAAATTGAACACATATCAAAAGTTGTATTTTAACAAAATAAAATGTTCTTGGATCGCATTACATATTAGGGTAAAGTGAGGGATTATATTGAACAAACTAAAAATTCATAGAATATATTGCACTTAATCTAAAGTTTGGGTATCATTTGTGTTATTAGGAGTTTTCCTTTTTTATTTATTACAAGGAGCTGAACAGATGTTTCTCATGGATATATTGCACTCAAATTCCAAGTTAAAAGGAGCTGAAGGCGTTGCTCATCATTTTCCGCCCAAGAAGTTTTCCTTTTTTATTTATTACAAGTGAATTGGTACCAAATGATATTTTATCTCATGGATATGTACTTGAACAGATGTTTCCCCAGTATTGTTTGTTGATGATCTTCTCGTGCATTCACTTTTTTTTTCTTTTTCTTTTTTTAACTGGCGTTCACTACAAACTGAGAACCTTTATAGAAAATCTTTACTATTTAGTAAGAATATTTCGTTTTGTCATCCACAGGGAAGTGGACTCAACATTCATGTTCCAAACTTGCGTTGCGATGTAGAAAAAATCTAAGGGGAGCTAAAAATTTGAACAGAGACGGAAAAAGAGGCCACGCTTATACTTTTCACCCAATTTCCAATATCAGTACATGGAGCCATCCAACTGCTTTCATCTGTTCTCACCTGTGAATTGGAAATATGCTGCTCTGTTTTGTTCTAAAGAAAAAAAAATAATAATACAGAATTGGACGGTCTCGAGCGATTCCGGATACCGCTGCAATTTCCCATTTCAATTTGGAATCGGTGATCCGGATCGACCGCTTGTTTTAATTTAGTTCCTAGAAATTGGTAAAAACTAAACCACTCTTTCAACAAACCTGCCGTGGGGACCACCTCTCCTCTTGTCCTTCCCCCTCGCATGCTCTGCACTCTCTCTCTTTCTGGCCAGATCGCAGTTCCAACCCAAACCACAACCCCCCAACGCGCCTGTCTCATCTCAACTCTCTCCCTGTCCTAGCTTTGCTCTCTCTTGTCACTTCCTACCAAAGTTTTTTTGAAATTTTTTTAAATAAAAACACTTCAAATCCTTATTTTTTTAAATAAAAATCTAAAATAGTCTTTATTTAAAATAAAGACTCAAAATGCTTTATTTATCTCAAACAAAGACATTAAGTGTTTATACTTGTTTTAAATAAGTGTCTGACCTCACTAGTAGATCGATTGGCCAAATATTCTGATTGATCTAAGGTATGTTCATCAAAACATTTATTTAACCTAATTTATAGCTAAATTGCACTAAAAACTAAAAAAAAATCAAAAGCTTAAAAAAAAAAACACAAACGAGAGAGGCAGCCTCCTGCTTATGGCCATTGCCCCATGGCTGGTGGGACGGTGGCCATGGTCGATGGGGTGCCGGTGACCCCACTAACCAAAGGCGAGAGCCATTAGAACACCTTCTCGCATAATCCTTCATTTGTCCTTTGTCTATCTGGTTTCTGTTCAGTGAGAACCTCATCTATTTCTTACCAAAAATCAACAATTGGTCCAAAATGTCCACCATCTCTCAACTCATCCATTTTCCCCGGCACCAACTCTCCCTTAAGCCTTTGCTTCTTGCCGTCGCCAACCTTAGAACCGCCTCTAGGATCACTTACGGTTCAAGAATCCAACCCTATAACCCAAGTCGCGCCCGACACATGTTCCAGGTCAGGGCTGCAAAGGACCCTGCCGACGCTTTGACTAAGGGTGACGACCTTGCCTAAGTTTGGCCTAGGCGCTGGTGACCCTACTGACCATGGCTGCCGCCCCACAACTATGACCGCAAGCAGGGGGTAGCCCCCTCCTGCCTGTATTTGTTTTTTTTACTTTTAATTTTTTTTAAAAACTAAAAAAAGGTAAAATATATAAATAATACTAAAAGACCAAAATGCCCCCACTACTTATGAGTCAGGTCTTTTTTTTAGACTAATAATGTCATTTCATTCTCTTATTTGAAATAATATTCATTTTAGGTCATTATTTGAGACAAATGAGCTACTTTAGTCATTATTTAAAATAAGTTCCAACTTTAGATCTTTATTTGAAAAAAAGTGAACACACTTTGGACTTTTTTTGAAAATTTTCCAAGTTCTCTCTCTGTGTCGGAGCCTCAGCCACCTACTGTACTATGCTTTTCCACTAGCGAATGGGTAATTGGTATTCGCTTCCCATTGCGTCCTTGCTTCCTTCTCATATTCACTAAAGAAATTTGAAGCAATGAAATGGCCACGACTCTCCAAATTTCTCCTGCAAGAGGGGCAACAGGTGGGCAGAAAAACGAAAGCTGCACCAGAAGCTTTGCTTGTTTTAAACTGATTCTGCAATGCGCGTGAGCATGAGAGATCAAAGTTCTGGTTCGTCTCGGATCTCTTCCCATTTTGTGATTGCGTGTGCTTCTCCATCAAAAAACAGGACACTGCCCGTTTTTGTGAAAGATCAAACTTCAAATTATTTTTTCCCTCATTACTTTTATTTTTGTCCCTTTTCCTGCAAATCTTTGTGGCCAGAACTACCCCATGGTGTACTTCTGTTTTTGGGCAGACACCCCCACAATGTTGAACCATGCTATGTGCTTTTCCGTGCAAACAACAAGGAGCTGGTTCTGGAAATGACGAATCCAATCTTCTGCCAATTTTCCAAACGATTAATGCGTCATGGCCAGAACTACCCCTTGATATACTTCTGTTTTTGGGCCGAGATCCATCCGTTTTTCAGTCCACAAAAAAAAAAAAAAAGAATCAGTTTCATGCCATGTTCTCTTCAGTTGTGGACCTGGAACTTACTATATTTCCAAGAACATTGAGGATGGCCAATTTGCAAGTTGACCGATGTCAGTTTAGAGATGCAGCTTCAAAGGTTAGGACTTGATTTTTCTCGGTCAAACTTGTTCACTTCGACTCTCACAAATTTCCATTTTCATTTTTAGGGAACCATTAATGATGAGACTCTCGGTTGTTTCGTCAAGAGAGTACCTTGATTCTTAATGCAACTTCGATTAGACATGCATCGCCTGTGGTTGGTAAAGTCGATAGTTCATTTGGTTCGGCTGAGTGAGTAAATTTTGCGTGTAGGTCAGCATATGTTTTAAAAGCACATATGGTAAGAGTCGTGTTGCATTCTTTCGAGTATTTTTCTGTTTTTTCTTTCTTCTTCTTCTTCTTTTTTTTTTTCCAACCGAACACATGTCATCTGTTGTTCACACTTATAGTGTTTGGTCTAATGTATTGTTATCATTTGGCGGGACAAATTTGGAATTGCGCTTGTTACGCATGATGAATCTGCTGAAGCGAACGAAGTGAAGGTAATTCTTCAGGCTGGTTAATTTTGACACCTGCTTTTTAATTAGTTTTTTTAGAAAATTAATAAAAAAACTAATAAAAATTCATAAAAATAAAAAAAAATAAACTTTGAAACCTTTGGCCAAGCCTAAAAAATTATTTTTTGAACAAAATTTTTCAGTATTTTCTGCATTTTAAAGTGTTTTTTTTTACATATTAGAAAATACCCAAAAATTACAAAAATAACAATTGGGACCGAAAAATATGGAAAAATAGTCGTTAGCCTTCATTTAATCTCAATTGCATTTTGGGTTATTTCAAATATTAAAAGTTTGACCAGGAACCTAGGCTTCAAAATTTTACATTTTAATCCCTCGTTGAACCAAAAATAACAAATCGAGCCATTTTTAGTCACTTTCTAATTTCGAGTCAGTTATGATATTCGATTCAGAGACCCGCCAAAGTAGGACCGAGCCGGTCATTTTTCCATCTGGCAATCCAGTCGGATCCGGCCCATTTACTGCCAACCCATGACCATCACCCAAAAAAAAAAAAAAGCAAAAAAGTAAAAGAGAGGACACGTTGTGAAAAAGCAGGATCTGGTTCTTTGGAGGGAGATCGCCCAAACTTTCTAGCCCGCCTTCTCTTCTCCTTTGACCAGTCCACGCTCAGGAAAAAGAGGTCAGGCGGCACAAAACCTGAGGAGACCCTCTCTCTCTCTCTCTGGGAGGAGGAAAAACAGAGAGCTCCTTCGGGGGCAGGACAACGCTCCAAAAATTTTCCTCCTGGTCCAAGCACATGCAGAGAGGCGACGCGAAAAGGCAAGAAAAAAGAGGTTATGCGTGTCCTGTGGGAGCAGCACTGGGAAGAGGATCTGCTATCTTGAGTCGGCCCATGAGCTGGCAGCGAGAAGGTTGGACCTTGTGTATGAAGGGGATGCATTGGGTTGATGAGTCTGGTCTCTCAAGCGGTTTACCGTGAAGGAGGAAGAGGTCTGGCTTCTGGGGCTCGTTCCTGAGCGAGCAAAAAGGAGACCACCAAAAAGAGACAAACAAACAAAAAAAAAAAAGCACTGAGAGAGAGAGAGAGGGGGGGAGGGGTCAGTGAACTTTCACGAGACAGAATAAGAGAGCTCGTAGTGGGAGGTCTTTTTTTGGTTGCAGATAGAAGAGAAAAGGAACAAAAAAGAAGAGGAGGCCAGAACCGAAAGGAAAAGAGAGCAGCTCAACACAGATAAAGAAGGGGACGTCGCCGGAAAGAGGCGGAGTCTGGTCGGGTGCGTTCTGGTTCGAAACGGCCGCGGGTGGTCGGCTGGTCAGGCGCATCGCGTTCGTCTTTGGCGGTCCAGCGATCGGAGGCACCACTGGAGTCAAGGAGGTCTGCAGGTCGAGGGAGGTACGACACTTGAGCGGCTACGAGGCCAGGTAGCTTCGGGGTGTTTGGGCGGAGGCCCGGCGACGGTGCAATGACAGCCGCGGTCCAGTTATCGGCTGCATTGGGTCCGCTCGAGGTTGGCGGCGGGTGTCGACCGACAAGCGGTGGCCGAAGGCCAGAGATGGGGGCTTCGTTGAGGTGCTCAGGAGGTCTCTGCGAAGCTCACAAGCGAGGAAGTCCCGAAAAAGAAGAAGAGGACTGGTTTCTGGTGAGTTGCTGAACCAGACGCATGAACTCACCAGGCTCCACATGAATCACTTTGGGCGATCTCAAGTCGACAATCTTGGCCACCCATTTTCTGCGACGACTCGTGGTCGTAGCTGGGACAAGATCTTGCTCCTTCATCTCTGCGGAGCTCCCGTTTACGGCCGTCGCTTCAGGCCTCGGACCGGCAACGACCCGATGTGCCAGACCAGCAACGACAAACGAGCACAGTCCGACGAAGTGGCGTCGAGGTGACCCGAACCAGCGGCCGTGTGCGAGCAGATCCGACGGTGCGGTGACTCGCGGGCGACCAGCGGAGGCGGCAGCCGTGCGAGGGAGGCGATCCGATGACGAGGTCGCAGCAATGAGGGCTGGAGGTAAGGTCGCTTCACCGGGTTCGTTTGCAATTTAGGTTAGTTTTGGCATCTGGGCTGTTGGTTGGGCCAGCTGCTGGGGGGTTGGGCCTGATAGGCCTGACTAGGTTTAATTGGAGGAGAGACTAGCAAGAAGGTTGGGCCTGGCATTGTGGGCCTATTTTAGGTTTTTTTGGGAGTCTGCGGACTGGGCTCATGTTTTTAGCCCAGTCCGAGCGTGGGGGCCCTCCATGCGGGCCTGGAGACCTAGGCCTTTAAGGCCCGAGTTCTGTCCTATTAGCTATTCCGGTCGGGTTGACCCGGCCCGGCCCGGTTTCGGTATCATTAAATTAATAAAATAATAATATAATAGCGAATATAAAAAATTCCACAAAAAATTTCAAAAAATATAAAAAATAGAAAATGGCCAAATTGACCTTTGCCACTTTTGACCTTAGATTCTCCCAAAAATGACAATTTTGCCCGTCTTGGGCAGATTTTCCCTTTTTGTACTCAAACCCTAATTGAACATTTTCTAAGCCCTTAAGGCTTAACTAGGGTTTTGTGATGTGATTTGTCCCTTTCATTGCTTTCTTAATTATGTGCATTATATGTTTTGATTGTAATTGATAGGATAGACTCATATCTGCATGAACACATTGGAAAAATACCCAATTTCAGAATTGAAAGGACGTTGGTGGCAACATCAAAGTAAATGTCTCTGGACCCTTAATCTCTGGTTGCGTAGAATCAAACGGCATTTTCCAATCGCTCGCTGAGGCTTTTGATCTTCTTCCTTAAAAAATCGATGGCGACTTCTTTTTGCATGTACACTTACGCATGCTACTTGATCACAATACGATCGAATTCGACGTACCTATCGCGACTTGGTATGAGCCTAAGAGAGTTAGAGCTAAGCTCGTTCAGGATGTTTAGCTATTTATTAGCTCAATTTTTTTTTAGATTTGGTTGCAACATCTAATTTTGCTAGCTACTCTTGGTGTACATGGAGTAGGTTTTTACCCTTTATTTGTGAATGCTTGAGTTATTGTGATTTACTGGTAGAATTGTCGAGGCAAAAATTGGAAATTTCCCCAAACAAGATGTCTCTCGATGTTGCCTTTGGGAGAAAGTTACAAATGGTGATAGAAACACTTTTGGTATATGTGATGTTTTTTGGCTTTTGCTCTTTTGCTAGGTATATTCGGAATCTGTTCATTTAGTTTATGCTTGCATTTATCTTGTTAATGTCAGTCGATGAGTGAAGAGGAAGTTTTGAAAATGAATGCTAATTTAGAAAGTACAGAAAGAAATGTCATATTTTGTATACCCATTAGAGAGAAGAGTGACAATTGGGCGAGATATGGTCAATATTGCTTACAAGTTGACTCATGTATATCATAAGAGTGTTATTAAACCATTTTTCATTAAATTGTCTTTTGATATATGAATCACATAACATACAACATTTTGGAGCATGAAAGATAGGAAATGCGATAGGACAAGATCTTATTCTGCCTTTCCATTGGTAGCACTTGTCAAATGTGGGATTTATCGATCGAATAGAGGTGAAAGGATACATCAATGTTCGATGACTGGATAATACTAATGTTAAATATATTAATTGCAAGAATGGTACTTATCAAAAACTGGCAAATTTCTTATGTCCATCTTGGTCACTCTTCTCTAGTGATTAAAGAAGGACAAAAGAATTTTGTCAATTTTGAATAAGTATCATATTTGCAATTAATGTATTTAACATCAGCATCATCTGGTTGTTGGCAAATATCGTCAAATATTGGTATATTCTATCGTCTCCTATTTTATCGGTAAATTTCACATTCAATAGGTGCTACCCATGAAGGGAGGTAGAACACATGTAGGATCTTGTCCCGTTGCATCTCCTGTCTTTTATGTAAAGAATGCTCCAAAATGTTGTATATCATGCGATCCATATGCCCAAAGATAATTCAATAACGGATGGTTTAATAATCTCCTTATGATGTACAAGAGTTCACTTGTAAGCAATGTTGATCATATTCGTTCGATTGTCACTCTTCTTCCTAATGGGCATACAAAATATGACTTTTCCTTCTGTGCTTTCTAAATTAGCATTTACTTTCAAAATTTCCTCTTCACTCATCGACTGACGTTAACAAGACAAATGCAAGAATAAACTAAAGGAACAGATTCTGAATATGCCTAGCAGCAGAGCAAAAACCAAAAAAACCTTCAGCATTACATATGATATTCAATCAAATATTGAGAATTCCGCGGCTGCGACAAAACAAGGGGAAGTTCAACTGGTTAAAGCTTCTAAAAGTACAAAATCCAGATCCTTATGGGTACATATCTAGCTCAAGTATCAGATCATGTTTTTCCTTCATTTACCATTAACAATATCGGTAGCCACTTATAAGAAAACATTGTTTGAATTATCTGAAATAAATTGCCACAAGAAATCGTCAGTTGTAGTGTAACTTAAATTCATTGTCGTTTTCATGTCCTTTGCTTTAAGAAAGGAAATGTAATGTGAACATTGAATGCAGCTGAGGATGGCGCAGCTGTCACTGCTACCTGTGTAGGCCAGTAACTTGGCTTGCCATGATGGCAAAGGCGACACTCTGCAATTTCACTTGTGTCGTATGAAGGTCATTTACAAAGACCCTAATTCTTCTGCTTCGTTTTTCTTCGGAGAAGAATAGTTAGAAAAGAATCGGATTGCATAGAAATGATTATGTGGTTCGGTTGACTTGGTATCATGAATGTTAAATTGTCCACAGTATCTCAGAACACCTAGAACACCCAGTTCCTCTGTTTAGATTATCTGCTCTTAAGAGTCAAGACTATTTATCATCACAGTTTTTCATAACCGAGATCGCGGAATTGGCCTTTCCTTTTTTTTTTCTCTTCTCCTTCCTCCAGCTGATCTCCGGGTCTTGACCCAACCTGGAATTCCTGTGGCAAATTTAAACAAGAATTCTTAGCATCTCATCTTGGGACATGAAGCCCATTCAAGTTTTCCTCAATTGAAAAAAAAAAAATCTCATATTCTTCTGGCCGCAATTTGGAAATTAACCTTGACCCAACTATCAGATATTACTGAGGTCACGTTCTTCAAGAGGAAAGGGTCCAAGCCTGGGCAAAACTGAAGAGCATTGGCACGCGTGCAGAAAATTTGGTCAATGTATGGTGTAACATAATTAATGATTGCATTTCATGCATCTCATGCACTACGTTATTCTAAAAGAAAACAGAATGATCTTCCATCGCGCCTGACACCGGTGACCGGCCAAAAACCAAAAAAGAAAAAACAGAAAAATGAAAAATAAGAAGAAAAGAAATAGAGTAAAAAAATTCAAAATAGTAATGGATGAAATCAGTCGGGAGACCACGCATTTCTTTAAAATTGACATGGCTACTTTATATTTTTATTTAAAATAAATTTTACTTCAAATACTTATTTAAAAAAACGATAGCATTGCGAGCTTTTATTTGAAATTTTCTCCACAATTGTAAATTTTCCTCGACGTAAAGCGATTTTCTCCCGCTCTGACCACATTCCCAATCGTGCACTTAGGTTGTTCAGTTGGGTCAGACACCTTCATCGCCGTCCAGAACATCCTGGAAGCGGTCTGGGCAAGTACGAATCACAAGGCCTCGCCTCCCAACTGCTTGATTTTCAAGTCTGGTTCAACGACCACGTATCCAATGATTTCAACACCCTCTTCGCTCCGCCGCCGTCCGAGCGGCCACACCATGCGGCCGGCATGCCGGGATCCTTCCTTGGGCGACTGCTTCCCGAGGCGTCCCTCCATTTCGAGCATTCGTCTTATGCGCTTCAGTGGCTTTCCATGGTGCCTAAAGGGTTGGTTGATCCAAGCTCCCCTGCATTTTAACAAGGGGAGAGTTCACTACACAAGTTCTCCACGCAAAGTGAGTGATACTTATACATCTCATTTCGCAAAGGACATGGCCACGTTTTTGAGCGTTAGAGGCGAGGAAATCGTGAGCGAAGGCATCATGGTCATGCCTGGGATCGCTAATGGTGTTAACACCTAAATTTTGAACTTTTTATTTGAATATTCATTGCATAAAAATTGGGGACCAACTCCGGTCTCTAACCAAAAATATTAAATTACATTCATATAGGTTGCATATAGTTTTAGGAGCATCTCGCATTTAATCTCGGACCGGCAGCTAATGGACTCAAACATGTGAATTTAATCCGTGGACAAGCCCATAATGACCGAAGTTTTAATTGTCTTTCGTAATATTGTAGAAAAAAATTAATGGGTAGGTTTACGGCAATGGAAGTTTTCATATGTTGAGTGTTTGGTTGCATTAAAGAGAATTAGAAGGGGCAATGAATATTAAAAGGTAGGCTCAATTGCAAGGGGTCACTAATAAAATATTCTCTCCTATATAGATGAGTGTGATGTGCAAGGAAATGAATAAAAAATGCTCATTGAGCAATATATTTGTTAAGGCATGGCGCATTCTATGGTCAAAAGAATTGATAGTGGGGTTGATTTTTTTATGATTCTCAAAGCTTCCTATCATGCAAAGGAGGAAAGTGGGCAAAGCAAGAATCGGTCAACAAAGGGAAAGGAATAAAAAAAAATATATTTGGGGCATAAGAAGAAAGGAAAGAAAATTTGTTCTTTCCTTCGAGAACCCGTGCATCCCACTTATAAAAAGGAGACCACAATTCTAATACACGACTAGAGAAAGAGGTCACAAAAAATTCTGGAGAGCAAACACAGAGAGAGATACACGTGGGGTTTAAAGTCTTCTTCCTTGGCCGAAGACTCTTCAAGCAAAATTAGCAGCTTTGATTCTTCTGTCCCAGCTTGTTCCTGTCCAACCGTGGCTCTTGTTCGTGCTCCTGCTCACGCGTGTACTTCAATAGTTGCTCGGGTGGTCCTTATCTCTGCTGTTCTTTTTTTTGCTACTGCACCAAGAAGAAATAACCAGCAGACTTGCTGTTTATTCTCTACTGTTTGAGCTACTATTTAGGGCCTAAAAGTGTTGTTGATTGGTCCAATTTTTCTGCTGTTGACTTGGTACTTTTTGCCTTGCTATTTGGTCTCATTCTTGACGTCATTTGGCCATGTGAGAAGTTGTTGTTTGGTGCCTTTCAAGCTGCCAATTCACGTTTGAACAGCTGGTCGCAGAGCTATTTTCATTCAACCGTGGTGATTTCTAGTCATTAGTCCAGAGAATCGCAAGTTTGGGTGCAAGCAATTTCGGAAAGCACATCTCGCAGTTTAGGTATGTTTTCTAATTTAAATATTCTGGATATTTGATTGCAAAATTTGATCGTTTGAATTGCATTGTCCGAAAAATTGTCTCGCAAGTTCAAAATATTCAATTTCCTAATTTGGAAAAATGGCATGTTAAACTTGAATGTTGAATATTTTCTGAAAATTTTTGCAATATGTCACTTGCCTAAACTATGAGATTGTGATTCGATGTGAATATTTCGAAATCTTTGTGATAATCTTGTAATAATTAAAATTCTCTGAAGATACTCAAAGATACCCAAAAATATTTCAAGATGTGATTGATTAGGAAGATTTCTTAATCCGCAGCCGTATACATGGAAATAAGTCGATCTATCAGGCTTTAGATAGAATTATTTCCATAGCGGGTATTTCGAATTTTAGGGTCGATCTATCAGGCTTTAGATCGAAACTTAATTCGAAATAAATAGCGGTAATTGTCTTTTAATTTTTGCAACTTGAATTTTAAATTTCATCCATAAAAAAACAGAAACAAAAAAAAAATCCATGAAAAATCCTAAAAAAATTGCACCTTTGAATTTCAATTGAGAATTCATCAAAATTGCCAAATGGATTGTTTTTTTCATAAAATTGGTACCGAAAGGGCATTAGTTGAAAAATTAATGTAACCAAGTCCCGAACTTAAAATCTTTGGTTCGTAGAAATAGAATAGTTCTCCCACTATTTTATTTAGGTTTCTAATCGACCTACCAAAAAATGATTAGTGGCGACTCCTCTTGAAAATCTTTTGCATTTAAATATTGAACCTAAGTTGCGAATTGGTAGAGTTTGGGAGAGCTCGTACTAAGTTAGTTAATTCACTTAATTAATTTGGTAATCCATTAACTTAAGAATTGAAAAAAAAAACTCGAATTTTTAGGTCGCGACAAATGGCATTCCACATTCATCTATTCCGTCGGGCGTGATGTTCGACCTTTCGGGGGTTCAGCTTGACGGATGTGGCAAAGGAGGTAAAAATTGGAAATACTATCAGCACAATGTTCTATCTTACCAGAAATAGTTCATTTACAAGTCTCACAAATTTCAATTGAGTAAAGACATAGATAATCCATAGTTCATGTCTAAGTTGTGCATATCTTAAGGTATCCATTGCTGGATTCCTTACAGGTTTCCACTCCGTCGTTAGTTCACTTATAATTCAAAGCAATCCCATTGAGTTGTACAGATGACCCAGTTGAAGTAACTCTCCACATGGTATATATAATAAGCGAGATTCAGGTAGATTCATTCAATTTGCCAGTATACGCTCCCTCTCTTGGCGAGATGACGGCGTTAGTAGAGAGCAATGTGTGCTTTGGCATACGGAGGATGGATTTAGCAGTTCCTGGATCGAGATCGATGATTCGATCGGAGGGCATGCATGCATGCTGCACTTGGAGAGCCCGAATGGAAGGCATCATCAGCCAACATTCCGGAGGTGAGATTATCGACATCCTGTTTGATCGTTTTCTTGGGGAAACCAAGGAATTCTTCAACCATCTAAACTCTACCTTTCTTCAAGGAAGCCAACTGGTAGCGATACTGGACCGCAAATAATGCGAGCCTGAGAGCAAGTTCCGCTTTTTTGTTTTTTCTTCTAATAAAGTTTCAGGTATGTGCCTTTCTGTTCGAACTCACATGTCCCATAAATGGTACTCAAAATTCTGAATACAGTGAGGAGATCAGCACTTTACCGCCCCTAGGAGTGTTCCGTTCCCATGACAACGACTGCTGCCAAAACTTTTCCCACATCACCTATGGCAAGAGCGTGATCTATTCTCAAACTCCATGACAAACCAAATCTGATGCAAGCATCATCTGGACTAGAGCTGTTATCTGAGATTCCAGAACCGTATAGCATGTTCAAATCCACCGGCGTTTAGGAATCCGAGGAACCCTATGGCATGGAAAAACAACTGTCGTCCACAGAAATTTACAGGGTATGCAACTATAGCAACTCCAATCCAGAGAGGCTATTAACAGCGAACAGCCGTTGGACGTTACCATTACGTACAAAAAGATGTAATGCACACACAAATAGCAGCCAGAATGTTGTTTAAGCCTTGCTACACAAAAAGCAGGAATTTAGGAGCACAGTTGCTTACACATTGGCAGAAGACAAATACAGAAAACACCGGTTTCTTCAACAAAGAAAATTTCCGAGTTCCATTTCTCAATTCAGGCGCAATCCATGGGTGAAGTAGTCTTCAAGAGTGGACTTACGAGCAGTTATCCCACCTCGTCTTTCCTTTTTAATTTCGATTAGTGTATCATGTAAACACCAGGGAAAGCTAAGATAATGATCTCGATTCAAACCCTCATTGTAGCAACCCCAAAAACTAGGGTGATACGTGACATGATACCAAGCAGACGCTTTAGCATATTTATCAGCAGCCTCAGAATCCGCACCACTTCCCTTATCATCGAACCAGGTTCGAGCTTCCTTTCTCAGGGATTTTACAGCTATAGTAATGGATTCCGCGTCCCTCCTCCGGGTGAATGACTTGGACATTTTCATTATGCAGCCACTTATGATTTCAGCCTCCGTTTTAATCCCATAGTACTCCATCAGATTCCCCAACTTATAATCGTAATTGCTTTTGTGATAGAAAGCGTCGTCCACATAGTCGTCAAATCCATCCACTTCCATATCCGGGTCATAAGATTGCCTCGCCATTTCCTGCGTGAACTTCCGAATAGAGCTTGATGCATATGATTGATCTTTGACTTCCCGGAAAAGCTTTCCGATCACGTTAGTGGATGGGTAGCTGGGCTTGTCAAGCTTCTCCATAAAGTCCGGGTATTCTTTGGCATACAAAACAGGTGGTATCACAGCAGGTACACCAGTTTTTGGGAAGTCGACGGCAATGGAGAAAAGTCTCGCAAGCTTTAAACATTCAGGGCTCATGGCCTTTTCAGGCTTCCTATCTGCAAAGACGGTGTGGGCATTGGCAATAATTCCGAGGCTGTCATTAAGGATGTAGTTTACAAAGTACTCCTCCACTTCCTGTTTAGGAAAAGCAACAAGAAAAGGATTTGAATTTCCCCCACATCCATAGAGCATTACCAGAGAAATCAAGGAGCCAATTTCTAACTTGATGCAACTCATTGATTTCCAGCAAAATGGATCATCAATTACCTTACAAAAATGAAGTGCCCTAAGATATACATCATCTCTTAAAAGTTCAAGGTATATATGGGCTGGCGACTTCCTATTTCGATGTTATGTCTAAATCCGTTCATTTCATCCTTATGAGAAGGAAATGTTCCAAAAATGCAAAAGAACAATATACAAATCCATGGTAGTGAACATATATGCAAGGGCAAGTATAGGCATGAGGGAAAATGCTTATTGCCACAGTGCCAGTATTTCCAGCAAAATCAAACTTTACACAACAATAATAATACCAATCAAACAACAGAAGCCTCTTAATGACTACCACCTAAAAGAACAAGGAATTCTCAACCGCAGTGAAGAGCAGGTACCAAATCCAAGGTCAAGAAGGTAAAATCAAGCATCGAGGCAAAGTTTCACTTATCGAGTCACGTTGGAAAAAATCTTACTATAAAGGTCTAAAGATTCTTTCCATGAAGCCCATACATCATTATCCTAAATGATAACTTCCAAACAGCAATTTAAGAAAAGCCACAGTTAAAACAAGCAAACAGCTAACCCCAAAGCATGGGCCCAATCCTTTTCCCCCCAAAAGCAAGGATGAGTTTTCATGGTGTGGACCTCTATTCTCTAGAAGATTTTCTTTGCAAGGAAGAAATTGAATGGACCGACCTATGGTACTTCCAATTCCAGATCATCAATTTTTTCCTACAATGCCCTGGCCTTCTAGATAAGGTGAAAATACCACAGTAAGGTAGTTTCACTTGGTGTATGGACGTAATGCCATCCATAATTGCATACTTTAATATATAACTTCCAATTACGTTGGTAGTTCCTAGATAAAAATAAATTTAACAAGACAGATTCACATACTTAGATTTGCAATCATCTGGATATAAACAAATCACGTGCATCATTTTTAGTAAGCCTACCTTCTCATTCCCTGATCTTTTCCTAAGAAATTAGCTATGTCTCTCCAAAACAGTCACAGGAACTGCGCCCAAGCACAATCCTGGTAATTCACTCAACACTAAACACACCTTCTCTAAGTCTGGCAAAATATTTTAAATGTCAAAATAGGGTTTCAGCGCCATTGAAGTGGCTCCAGTAGTTGTTATAGACACATTTGATGAGTGGCTCTTTCCCTCATCTACATTACTTGGACTGCTGAGTCCCGGTAACATAGCCCCTAACCATAGGTGAATCCAAATCCCAGTCAAGACAACACTACAGCCTCAAGCACTTCATTATTTACCATAAGCAGTGTCAGTTTCCCTACAGAGGTTCATATCACTTGGTGTACAGTGACGTCTGAAGTTACGAGAGCAAAATTTGGCAGTTAGCTTTTAGGGAAGAAGATGAATAGAGGCATTGACAAACTCGGAAAGCCTCCCAACTAGCAAACGTGGATGAACTGCATGAAGGGAATTCTAAGTGCAAGTCCTTTCAAGGGACGTCTCATAGAATAGTCCTGGTCAAACATCTAATTTCATGTTATGTAAGGCATAACCATATCTTCGGCTTTAAGTGTCCTATTGACCTAATGGCTGAAATAATGAGCCCACTCATACATAACGGTTTGCTGAGTGACAAATGTTTAAGCTATCATCGGCTTGCAAAGGGTGCAAATTTTAGCTTCTCGGGGGTTCTTCTGACCCAGGGTAGGAAGAAAGAGAAGCACACCTATTTAGAAGCAAAAGAAACCAATAAGGAAACCAAAGAACGGGGCAAGGCTGACATGACATGATGTCACACACCATATTCCTCCATCAGATTAAAATACTATCCAAGCATCATGTCAGACAAGCCAAGTCAAATGAAATAATAGAGAATACCAACATGATGATGCTAGATGCATTCACTACCGTAACTGTAAGCTGTTAAAAACATTTCAAGTATTAGAGAAAATACCCATTACAGAATATAGAATCCCCTGAAAATCCTGGAAAAAAGCATTACCTGAATAGTGACATCATGATCCAACTTCTCACTTGGGGCAGGTGTGTAATCCATAGGTTGCATCTGGCGACGTGGAACTAATTCTGAGTCCCAGGAGACAAAGTAGACATCTCCATCCAAATCACTCCCTGAACACTCATTGGGATGAGGCCTATTTCATTCAAGAAGCACAATGTGCATTAAGAAAGAGAGATTGTCTGAGATGAGAATCATTTACGTACAGATCTATATCATACTTTGCTTTCTACTTTTATCTATTAACAGTGGATTTGGGATGATTAAAAGTAGCAAACTTAACCCCAATTATCGGGAAGCAATTTTTTGCCTCTACTTTTAGCTAGTAAAAATAAAGGGAAAACTATCGGTGTCTATCCAGAACCAGAACTATCAGAAGCATAGAACACAAGCATATTAGAGAATGCTCCTTAGCAAAGTCGCATCACATGTTCACAAAATTTGCACATGAACCTCGGATCGGTGAACCCAAACCAACATACAAGACAGAGACAAACCAGGAGGAAGATCAACAAGAATTCAAATCTAGCCACCAAATCCCACTGGATAAACATTCAAGCATTTATTCTCAAAGCCCAAAGGTGATAGAAAAGCAGCCCCAAAACTATTTCTAAAGAAAAAATGTCAAAATTATCCTTGGCTATGTAAAACGAGGAAAAAATTAAATTGGAGTTCATTTAGTTCAGACCTAGTACAAACGTAATATTAGAAATTTTAGACCTTATTATATGACTGAACTAAATCAAAACAATAGCCAAAGATCCACAACCAAAAGCAAAAACAAGTCCAAAATGGATCCAGGACAAGTACCAGTGCAACTGATGTCATTCCGAGCCAATAACAAGGCATGTTAAGAGTCATACCTTTTTCCCTTTTGTGGAAAAACAACACAATCCACCATATGATGTAAAGCTGGCACGTCTATAGCAGTTAGAACACGCACATCACCTGGATGTAAGCAAGGATTCTTCGCAACAACTACCTTTCCCTGTACAACAAAGCTTTGATCTGAGTCAGTACCAATGAACATGATTGACTCATCCCACTTCTGTCCTTTTCTACCGGAATACTGCACAAACACCTGACCATATTCCAAAGTTCGGGTTTCATCAAGGCATCCCATCATTGATCTCCCTTCAGGAATAAAAATCCTCGTTTTGGTCCGCAATTCAAACAATTTTGTTGCTCTGAATGTTCGCAGCATCATCGATAGAAATGGCTCTGCATCAGGCTTATAACCACACATCAGCATTTCTTTGAGAATCTTACCATTTTCGCCAGGGGACATTAAATCTAGAGCCTCTTTTGCTCGTAAGGGATCATCTAAAATAGTATTTAGCTGATCCACAGCAGTTTTTTGCTTGTTCTCGAACACATGATCCGGAACGCCAAGTGTTGAGAGAAGAGTGATCAACTGGCGATTCAGAAAGCAAGGCTGATATTTGCTCCATGCCAAGACATTTAGCTTTGTCTCATTTGATTCATACTTGGACATGCTCTTTCTGAGTGATAGTTTAACATATGATGTGGGATCAACAGCTACAACACCTTTATATCCTCCATAGCGAATTTGAAATGCAGAAGGAATATAGCTCTTGAAGCCACATTTTCTGGCAACTTTCTGGGCAAACTCTTCAGATATTTTCCCGATTCCATCAGAAAAGACATAATCTATATTCTCAACATATGATTTGACTTCAACATCAGGAATGACTTCAACTTCATGTCTACCTACATTGAGAGTTTCAGTAGATGAACTCATGGATTGGCCGAGTCTTGCGGCATATTTTGCCACATTTCTTATTTGACTGAATTCACCCATCTTTGCCCTAATAGTAGCAGCAGTACACCCATTTGTTGGAGCAAACATCCAAGCAGAATTTTCGCGTAACTGACTGGATGAGAAGGCGAGAAATTCAAACTTCTTATCACCTATTCTTTCATTCTTGAGTGTAGAAAGGATTCTTTCATATATATCTGTCCTTTCATGTCTCGAAACTGTGCGAGGAGATAAATCAGTAGAATGCATTTTATCCAAGTCCTCCTCCACAAAAGAAATGCGGATAAAATTGTCAATGTACTCAGAATAACTCCGCAATACATGATTTGAGACGTTAATTTCTGGACCAAAAAAATACACCCTGCATGGTGTTATTTGCACCCTATATACATAAACCAAGCCAGCATCTAATGTTATTGAAGAAAGTTTTGTAGAGTGCTGGGAGGTGAGTTTTGTAGAGCGCTGGGAGGTGAGATATTTCTTGTGCTGCTCAATCAGCCATTTTGAAGGATCATAGCAGCATTCTTTCAAATGGAACAGTTTGTCTAAGGCATATAGGATAATGTCCATGTCTATCCTCTGTGGATCAACCATTCGATAAAACGATGAATCAAGACAAGGTCCTGCTAGACAGCCATTCTGAACTAACAAATTTATCTTAAAGAGGATCTCATAAGGCAAGTCAACTCCTCTGGGAGGGCCTACGATTGGAACTAGATCCACGCTGCAGGAGAAAGGAGAACCATCTTCCACAGAGAATATTTCATCAGTTTCCTTATAATTGATAAAGTTCACATGAAAATCTGGGAGCGAGCATTCAGAAGGAATCTCTAAACATACAGCAGAAGACTGTCCAATGCAAGCTGATGTAGTAAAATCAGTTGCTCTCACCCACTGGTCATCAGAGCCATCTCTAAAAAAGTTGTAGACAGGACTGTCCAACAAATTTTCTGAATGCTGACCGACTTTTTTCCAAATACGAGGAGCCCCGTACAGCTACCATCCACAAGAACAGAATTAACAAAAATCTATTAGGTCCTCTATCATAAGCAGCATACAATGCAGAAAAGCAGGCATGGTTGAGAGTTATGTGCAAAAAATAAGAAAATAGATGAAGGACCAGGTTTCTTTATGTCAGTGAAAGTGAATGTTTGGGGCTGAAGCTGAAGAGCCGATTTTAGGTGATGCCCCAAAAGCTGGCTCCTTATAAAGGAAAATGCATGATGTACATCAATATATTTACCTCCATTGAAAATTTTCCACTACGCCAAAAGTATAAGGTTCTAAGCCTCTACAAAGGCTCTAATACATTCAAAAGTTCTATTAGCCAGATGCCAGAATATGATTAGCAGATACAAAGTCTTTTCTTTATTACTGACGGGAACTTGTGTACCCTGCAAAGCCTCCTGCTTAACCAATCTTGCCATGACCCAGAAGTTTGTTAAGAGCAATTTCTAATACACGAATCAGACAAGAGTCTTCATCTAACATTAACGGTAGCCTTTGAAGATTTAGTTTTAAATACAACAAGATGTATGATTCCCAAAATCAATGTACAACAACCTCACGAATGAATTGGATCATAAACCTCTCAAGCTCTATCTTTTAAGAAAGCTTGCAGAATTCTATGATTTCTTGCGATTTTAACTGTGCCTTAGTAAGTTCTCAAATGCTAAGTTTCAGTTGGGAAACTGTAAATCATGGAAAATGGCATTGAATGTCGTAGATCTTGTGTACAAAATGCAATCAAGTCATAAACCTTTTAAGTGTTGCAATCAAGTCATCCTAGAAAAAACATTGATGCGTGGCAACCTGTGTCAAGCTACCAGGAATGCATTTCAGGATGCACGTAATTGGAATTATTTTGCAAAAGGTCTAAAATTTGGTCGCATAAATTTAAATGTTCAGAACATGCTTCATGTATACACAAGTTTTACCACTTCTAATACACTTCTCCTTATCAATCAAATTGCATGCAACCTAAGTATAAGGTAGCCCTTAACGTGATCTTCAATAGTTATAATATCAACGGCGGTCCTTGTACTTTTGCCCCAAAATCAAAATCATCCCTCTACTTTCTTTTTTCCGATTCAAATGCGTCCCTTTATTTTTTAAAATGGTCCATTGTTACTCCCTCCATTATGTGTTTTCTCTTGGCCACATGGACAGTAAGATTACTAAGTTGGACGTCCGAGCACGCATGCCTTATGATTCACGGAATTCTTTTTTATGTGGCGCCAAATAGGCACCACATCAGGCAACATCAAAATTGAAAACAACAAAAAGAGAGAGATAGGAGCAGAGGCTCGTGGCCATGGCCACTTGATCTGGAGCATGCATCCATCACCACTCGACCTCGTGGCTGCCATAGCCACTAGATCCCGAGCTTACCATGGCCACTCAAGCTCGAGCTTGCGACTGCCATGGTCACCAGATCTGAAGTTCGCCAAACCTCGAGCTCATAGCCAACATGGCCGTTCATGCACGAGGTTTATTTTTCCCAGATCTGGGGTTCGACAGGGGTAGGATATGGCAAGTGGTGCGTCAGTAGAACATGTTCTTGATTTCCAAACCAAGTCCTTGTGCATCCTAAGAAGAAAATTTCAACCATCCTTTCTAAAGAGCCCTACTCCACCATCTCTCTCTTAATCAACTCAGTTATTATTGTCTGAGTCTCTGTTCGGCATACATCATACTGATCCAATATTTTTATTAATTCCTTGCAGATTGTAAATACTGGATATCTCATCATCCACTCCCACAAACTTGTTAGCTTGAATATTTATTGCGACCTAGCCCAATGACCCTTTGGGTCCCAAGATGATTAGACAAGAGGCTAAACCAGAATGCCTTTTCCTAGTCCCAACCAGAGCTGACCAATGATGTTTGGAGTTCTGCCTGCCATTTCTCTGTTAAGATAAGATCTTGCCAAGCTATCTATGTTCATGATACATTTGATCCAGGGAGAAATACCATGAAGTTAAAACAAAAAGAACATCTTATAAATAAGTTATCATCAAGTAGTCGACTGGGAGCCTGAGACAAACCCATTTAGAGAGCTAAAAATCAAATCCCGACAATATGGGAAAGAATGTAGTACGAAGAATTCTAATGTTCATTGGAATTAGGAGATCACACACAAAATGATGTGCAATCAAATGTAAAACCAAATATGCATTGTAGGATAAATCGCAATATTAGCACAAAATAGTAAATCAGTCTCCCGTAATCTGAATGAAGTCCACTCACCTGAATCACAAGATACATTCTTTTATGGCCTCTTGTACGGTGTAGCTCAATCTGCCAGATATTTTCATAGGATAACTCGAGCTTATACTCCATATTGTAATGAGACAAAAGGAAGCAGAATTTTCTCGGCCCAATCCCAAAATTTACAGAGACATTCATCCCTTTCCACAGAGTAGAGAACCTTGTAGTTGATACCTGGCAACCAAAATGCAAAGCAATACCTTCCATTGAATTCGAAAGGGTTCTTGGCCTCTGTACAATATCATGCTCAACCCTACGAGCAGTGAGAGAAGATTGCCCATACCGCAAGCTTTTTCGAAAAGCCAATAAAATGATCCTCTCAGCATATTCAGCGTCCATAAATTGAACTATAGCATATGATCGAACCCCACGTTTGTCTTGTCTAACTTTGATGGCATAAATAGAACCACTGCCAGTCCAATGCTCCAGGAATCCCCTGACTGTATCTGCAGTCACTAATGAAGGGAATCCGTGTACGATTATAGTCTTACCCATTCAACTGATGCAAACTTTATAGCACTCTGTTACACCATATCAAGGACGTCACCAGCAATGACAGAAGAACGCCAGCCTAGGGCCTTTGAAAAGCACATGCACCATTCAAATCCAAGAGTGAAGTTTGCAACCCTGAAAGGGGAATTACAGGAAACAAGAAAGTTTATATAAACTGACGGGTTGCCTCAAATGATCATCAAATGAACACTTGATTGCTCAATGTGAAAAGCACTCGAGAAAACTCTTTCAAGCATAATGGGTTTCAATCAGCGCGGTTCACATTAAGCTAAAGAGTGACCAGCGTCAGAAAACATCAAAACGGCCTCCAAGTTTAGGCAACCATATCAACCCATGACAGTGATGGACTCTAATACTTCCCACATGTCCATACTACTACGTTAAATTGCAACACAGATTCTTAGATTCACCACGATACGCTGCTTGAAAAATTCCTCCGGAGCCAATGTTAATGTTTTCTAGTTGCTCTTTCGTGCTTCTCAAATGTCCAGAGTTTTTCTTTTCCAATCACTCGACTTCTCTACCAAAAAAAAAAAAAAAAAATCCAAGAGTTGCACATGAAAGGACGACGATCACCTGACTTTTCCAATCACATGCTTCCCCGTTCTTATATTTTCTTACCCCCTATTTCCTCCTTCAAGGAACTTGCCCGAAACCAAACCCGACACACGAAAGGACGACGATCATGGGAGCACCAAGCCCCGATTCCCAAGCTCCATCTCACTCCATGAAGCAAATTCCACGGAATGCAGCTTCTCCGAGACCAAACCCCAGAAAACCGCGAGATCCACACATGGTCGCAAACGATCGTCACACGGAGTTCACACTCCTGAATGTAAAGCCGCAGTACAGCAAGAAAAGAACAAAATAGCAAAACGGGGATCGTCAAAGACCCAAACTTGACTGACAGAGAAGAAGAAGAGGCGCACTTACCTCGAAGAGCTCGCTTAGCAGTGAGGGAATGAAGGGTCTGTCTCTTCGGTGAGAGGGAGTGTAGAAAAGAGAGTGGCAGAGAAGAGAGAGCGTCTCCTCCGTCGTCGTCAACGCCGAGTCAACCACTCGGTCGAAATCAATCTCACTCGGTCACTACTACAAGGGAAAGAGATGGAGAAAAGCCAGGATTCCCTCCTCCGCGGGCCATGTTCGCGGACGAATGGGAACGTGACGATCTGCATGGGCGAAATGTGCTTGCTTGCTTGTTAAGGAAGGCAGCTCTTGCCTCGCACTTAGAGAATATTGCCGTACTGCCAACACTGCTCGTACCCTTCTTCTATTTTATTCTTCCTTTCCAACAGCGGGACGCTTTTGGGCAGGTCCACCGAAATCAATTTGCAATTAATATCATAGAAACTCCATTTCTTTAACCAAAGTATATAAGATATCATTCTTATCGCCTCCAAAAATAAATAAATAGTTATTTTTATCATTCACGTAAATATTTAGACATAAATTATTATCAACAATGATATCATTTTCTATGTATTAATTAATTTAAGTAAAACAACTAATTATTTTTTAAAATAACTTTCGAAATCATTCATTTTTCGCCGAATAGATAAAGTCAAAAATCCCAAACCATGCTGTCTCGTTTGATAACCTCGTGAGACTAAATGGATATAGAAGAAAATGAGACTAAAAATATCAAACCATGCACACTTTGGTTAAGAGTAAGCAATTTCAAGCTTCTTCCAAAGTTTCATCCGGAATCTACGTGTTGGAATCAGTTTCCTCATACTTTCGAACTTGGATAAAAGGCCAAGAATAGGTTCCTAAGGGCTATTCTTCAACCCAAATTTTTTTTCGAAAAGTGAGTCAGACGTATGGTTTTGAGTGAGGTTTTCGGTGTGTTCTTGTGCGTTTTGATCTTTCCTCTTTGGTTCACGTTATTCCTCGTATGCAGTAGAGCACACCCATGTGCAGGTTTTGTTGTTAATGTCGCTCGAGACCCGAGTTTGAAGGCCACAAAAGTGCTCATAAGGCTGTTCTGTGATTCTTGCCGCCAACCGGGTGTGTCAAAAATCCCCAAAGAAGGGTAATTGAGGCTTGGAACGGCGCCGTTTTTGTGGGGGTGGTCCGGGTTGGGCCTTGGACCTGGCCCGATCCGACTTTTTGCACACACAAAAAAGACCAAAAAATCACAAAAAATAAAATAAAATAAAATAAAAATCTCCGAAAGAAGGGGAAATTATGGAAAACTCAAAGATGACTTTTTATTGCATATTTTTGGCTTAATTAGTACCTTTGGACATTTATTTTGTGGTGGAGGGTGACTAACGTTCATTCCGATCCGATTTGTTGTACGCCTGATCTGGTCTCAAGTTCTTATTTCAGCTTGTAATTAAATACCTGATAGCTGGGAGTTTTCATTTATTGCTTCAGAATAGCTTCTTCTTCCTTCTTCTTTTTTTTTTAACCCTCTTTATTTCATTGAATGCTTTAGATGCGTTTCTCTTTTTTAGGATCGCAAACTTAGAAAATACTATGAAATAAACCCCTACAAGAACACTTAGCATAGAATATTTTTTGGGATTTAAAAGAAATTGAACGTCGCATGATCATATTAGGTAACAAACAACCTCATTGTAATGGCAAGGACTCTTGTGGAAATACTAGTGTCGCCAAATCCTCGAATCCGAAATCTCTGCTTGCGTAGAATTGAAAGGTTTTTCCTGACCGCTCGGTAAGGTTTCTAATTTACTTTTCTTAAAGATCGATGGCGATTCCATTTGCATATACACATATACATAGTGCTTGATCATACTAAGATCGAAATCGATATCTTTTGCCACGACTTGATATGGACTTGGGAAGGCCCGAGCCAAAGCCCCTCTTCGAGACTTGATAATTCATTAGCCCACCCCTCGATATGTAGAGATTTAGGTGGATCGCGACAATTCTCTCCCCTTGTTTTTGACACACAGGCTCCATTGGTGGACTTCAATTGAAATGAAGTAGGGTCCTTTGCTTCTTCTTGTCTTCCCCAGCAACAATAGTCCCTGTCTTGTGGGACTTTGTGGGTGCGTCAGTGACTTTGATGGCAAATCAGATGACCGATCATGTGTGTTCACAAGCATAACGTAGGAGAAGTCACAGAGTCAGTCCGAATGCAGAACACGCACAAGTCCTCAGCCCTTTCTTGTCTGGATCGAAGGGTGGCCCAAGTCATTGATGTGATAAGGTACATTCTTGGCCTCTGAGGATTCTTATATGTCCAGTGTTCATGCAATTGCGTAGTCGAAGGCCTTTTCACAAGTCGAGGCAGCAAACTGGCCTTGACCAAAAGCTTCCACCAAAAAAAGAGGCAGAAAGTTGACGCGGAGGAATTCAACATCATCCTCCAGTCTATCTTTAGAGATCCAAACTATCAAAAACAAAACGTTAAGGGTTAATCACAACTTAGCGGACGCAAAGATTCAATTTGCCACAGACGTATGTCCTGAATATTATCTATTCGGCCGCAAACTAATACCGCTCCCGTTACCGTCAATCCAGTGAAAGCAAAATCAAGTCCATGAGACACCTTTGGAGTATTGAGTTTTGAGAATCCACGTCAGGGGATATGTGGGAAGTAATCCTGGCGTCCATCCACAATCCAGTCTTAAAGAATTTAGCATTATCATGCAGGTGTTCAAAGACGGTCGTGGAAGAACTTGAGATAGATCACCAAAGTCTCTGTATAGGATCACTAATTTGAGTTAGATCACCAAATTTTGTGCTTAGGAAATAGAACTTCATGAGGTGAAGACATCACCCTCAAGAAAAACAAAACTGATCACCAGTTCTTGGTTAGGTCCTGCAAGTTCTTCAATTGTATCATCTTATATCAGGTTGACGGGTGAAGATGGAAAAATACAGAATCCTAGCAGTCACCTATTCGCATTGACACCAACTTCACGGGCATCAAAATTCCCCGCAGTGCGTGCACAACTAAAAACTGGATGGCGCATTCATTTCTTACTGCATTATACGTTATGAGAACTGATGCATCGAATCCGTCGAGTCTCCAGTGTCTTCAAATGTGGAACAGGAATGAGCATAGGCATGAAACTATGCTCCTCCAGTGCATTCTTCTCTCAAGAATCAAACACATATCGATTTACGCCTACATCCATTTTTCAGCTGACTAGTAATTGGTTTGGAAACCATGCACCGGATTAATTACACATGCTCACATATGTTCGATCAGTCCCGACCTGCAAGAGACTTTCACATTATACATGGCTTAGACACATTCCTCAATCCCCATCACAGTAAAGACAGATATCACAGACACACGCATTTAGCTTTTGAGGAAATGTGGAAGTTTACAATGAAGATGAGAATGGTGATTCGCCAAAGGAAAGTCCTGCTAGTGAGGATTACGCCATCAGGTTCGCTCCTTTTTCTTTGGCCATACTATAGCTACACTAATCACCAGAATTACCAAGGTAACTGCCGACAAACGTAAATTCCAGCAAGCAATGAAGTTTTATACTTTAAAGAATGCAATGGCAAAGCTAGACATCTGTAAAGCCGTGCACTGACAAGGGAGAAGATCCATACCAAAACGAACATTTTGCAGACCTGATTTGAGACCAACTAATCTGTCATTATTCATTATTCAACACTCAAGATTAAAGCAAAAAGATGGTAGGTCTCAGTCAATTCAGCCCATTCCTTTTCATTGCCACCCATGCCTATGCATGTAAGTACAAGGAAAAAGAAGTCGTGCACATCAATCACCCCCTAAATCTCTCCTTCCATCGTTTGGCTCGCGTTTAACAACAGTAGTCTAAACAATGAAATCCAGTTTTTGCCTATTCCAGGCCACAAGAAGGCGGGATAATATATGAGCTAAGCACTAAGTGTTGTGTTTCCCTCGCACGGTTGTCAACATAAGATGAAAAGCAAAAACTTAATGCGCTTCCGGATCTTAATTATACACGGTTTCTACAGTCCTAAAATTGACAGCTGCGCGTTCAGAAATTTTACCAGATGTAACATGCTAATGCAAGATTCGACGGAAATGCCTGAATGGGAAATATCCAAATCTCGAACCAAACGTAAATCCTAACTAAACAAGAGAAATCTTTCCAAAGCCGGTCAAGGGCATTGCATTTGTGATTTCCGACATATACGGAGAGAGACTTCAGCAAAGATGCTTTCTTTAATATGTTGTGTTTGACATAAATAACCATCTATACATTCACAATCCTGAGCATATTCGTTCAATTCACGTAAAGAATACAATCTAATCATTAACCAGAGTCGTCTTTATGCATCAAATCCGAAACCCGGATCATGAACAACACTAAGAGAAGCAAACACCATCCCAATACCATTTCCGTATCTAATGACATTAAAACAAGCGGAGAAGATAAACAGCATCATTAAGTATGATGAATACGGATTAAAGAATAAGCAATAATTTATAGAAACCGAGTACTGAGAGCACAGTAAATCCTTTTTCCCATCTCTCCATTGCCATAGACGCTATTACTACCAAATCAGACCTCAAATCACACCAACGAGGTTCAAAGAGGAACTACATTATAAGCTTTTCCTTCTTTTATTCATCTGTTCACCTTTGTGCCTGCCTAATGTGCCCATGTCCCTTGGTAGCACTTTCTTTGCCAATTGACAATGAAGACAGACTTCCTAATCGTAGTTTTAGATAAGAATTTCGTGGCAAAAACCATAGTTATTGACCCGTCGTCTGCAGAAGTAACTACAACTAAACAGCTTGCCATATAACAGACACAACAAATGAAACTCCATCACAGTCAATTTTTGTTCAAACCTTGATAATTTTCGACTGTACTAAGCAGACATGGCCAACCCAACTACACTCGAGACACCAAAGTCCCTCAAAGAGACATCAGTCAACCTGGATTTACAGCCAAAACATCATAAGAGGGAGAACAACAGAAGGTTTCATGGTGCTTTAACTACCGATGGTTACCTCATAAAGGCGCTTCTCATATTCATTGAAGAAATTAGAAGCAATAAAAAAGGCCATGGTTCTCCAAATTTTTCCTGCAAGAGGAGCAACAGATGGGGAGAGAGAAAAAAAACTAAAGCTAGCACCAGAAGCTTGCTTGTTTTAAACCGGTTCTGCAATGCCTGTGAACATGGAAGATCAAAGTTCTTGCCCGACTCGAATCTTTTCTCGTTTTGTGCTTGCAAGTGCTTTTTCATAAAAAACAGGACATTCGGATTTTATGATTCCGAGCATTTTTCCATAAAAAATAGGACGATTTTGAATCGTAATCGTGTCTGTTTTGTGAAAGATCAAACTCAAAAGCTGAACCAAAAACTTAAAACTTCTTTCGTGTTTATTTTTCTGAAACACATGCCCTTCGTTTGACACGTCAGTATCGCCATTTGCACCAGATACACTAGTTACATGCTTTTATCCCCAACTCTAAGAATGTTCAGTTAAATCACAAGTTATATCGACTTATTAAGCATGAAAATTGGTGATAAATTTAAGAGCGAATGGGGGGCATTTAGAGATTTCAGCATCGTATCTACTAGTTATATGTCATATGACGCAGCATTATGTCCAGATCACGCGTTGAAATCGCTAGATTAAAATGTAACATGAAGAATTTCGTACATTCAGAAACAATAGCCACGAGAACTCAATCCACCGCCGAAGCATAGGATACAAGAAATTAATCCTTCCAGACTGGACCCCGGAAAGAGTCAATACCATCTTTATGATGGTTTGAGACTTTTTCTTTTCTTTTCTGATCGCCACTTTCCGAGTGACGCTGCGCTGCTGTCCATGGCCGCGACTCTTTGTCGTCCATTGTTTTATAATCCACGGACCTCCGACTTCAGTGATTTTTCCTCCGTTTGTGCTTGTGAACACAGCCGATCTCAACTGGTTTGGGATAAAGGTGATGTTGATGTTGATGTTGATGTACTTGTGAACACACATGATCGATCATCTGCCTTGGAGCTGAGTGCAACAGACTCGTGTTTTACCAAGAAAGATGCCACCCACGAAGTTCCCCAAGAGAGTGACGTTATTGGTGGGGAAGAGAAGAAGAAGCCTAAGGACTTCTGGGGTTCTTGTGGGGGGTTCATCGTCTTGATTGGATGATTGATTTAGTTCTGTGCTTTTGTTCTCAGGTTTCACACTGGAGCCAGTGCCCTGTGAAAAGAGCAGCAAGTGTAAAAAGGCCCCTGCACAAGTCACATGGCAAAGTCTCCTCAAATTTGGTCCTTTTCCGCTTGACTTTATGTTCGAAGTTAGCTCCATTATCTAGCTGTACCAGGGATGTTGTCGATGACATTCACGTGAAACTGTCTCTTGCACATGATATGATATCTCAGATTTGTACCCTAGCTTTGCATTATTTGATATAAGGGAGAGTTCCCAACCTGAATATACTGGGCTGTAGTCTTGAGTTGAAATGATTAAGATGACTTCTTACTAAAGCCGTGTTTTTCTCCATCACCCGGTGATTTCATCCAACCAGTTTTATGATTCGTGGGTTACAAAGAAAACAATGGAATAACACTAAAATTTGATTAAATTTATATGGGCATAATATCAATAATTGATATCTCACCAACTCATAACACATGAGTTGGCTTGACTATTACAATTGTGTCAATTCAATCATAATTTATTTTTTGCCAATTAAGTTTTTAATTTTTTTTTTTTGTAATTTGTGTCGATTTATTCCATCCCCGGAGGTCTGTCTCCCCAAGCCAAGCCTTGCCAAGGTCGCTTCTTGCCAGATGTGGGCTAGCAATGACATCTTACAAGGCGTATCAAAACTAGTGACAACTTGGGATAACTAACCTAAGGACAAATGCATTGAAAAAGTTCGGACTTAGAATCGTAGAGGTATATGAAACTTAAAATACTTTTTAATCAGAAGTAAATGGAGAAATATAAAAAAGAAAAAGAAAAAGAAAGAAAAGACATGACCATGACTGGAGTAGGGAAATATTACTTTTGCGTTTGGAATGGACTATGGGAAGGGTCTTTGGATACCCAAGGGATTTTGGACCAGATATTAGTTGTTTGGTAAAAAATTTATGAACACCCTCCCACAAAAATAAGCATTCTCAAGGCCAAGAGCCCAAGGTAGCCTTGGACATTCCAGCATTCTCAACATTTGCCGAGAATGAGTAATTTTTTTTTTATTTTGCCCTTATTGTCCTCATAATTTTTTTTATATTCCAAGTTTATCCCTTTCTCATCAAAATGAAACTCTATCTGCATCTTCTCTTCCTTCTCTGGCGTAGCACACGCGAGATTGTTGACGTCATCGCCGAAGCGCCATTGTGGCCACTATGCCCTCCGCAACCCCCTCCTCTCCCCTGCTGCCTCGCCTGGCAATGGCAAGGTCGATGTTGACACCTCATTTTTAATCATTTTTTAATTAAAATTAATAATAAAACAAATCCATAAAAAATTCATAAAAAATTGAAAAAATTAACTTTGGGGACCTTGGCCAAGCCTAGGGAACCAATTTTGACCAAAAAATAATTTTTCATATTTTTTATTTATTATTTATTTATTTTTTATAAAATATTTAAGAAGTAATAGCATTTGAGGCCACAAAAATATTTTTTTAAGAAAATGTAATAATTAGTATTTTGCTTTTGGCTGAAGAAAATCTATAAAAAAAAAATTAAATTAAATTAATCCGAAATCGAGAATTATTTTGTTAATCTCATTTTCAAGTTAATTGAAATAATTATAGACCATTTATTATTATTATTATTATTATTATTATTATTATTATTATTATTATTATTATTATTATTATTATTTTACCCTATATTTTTTTCTTTTATTCTCTCATTTTTAGAGTCATGGCGGTCTCCTCTAATCTCCAAAATTACATTTTTATTCAAAAGGACATACAACCGCACCTCTTCGAAATACTCAAATGAAACAGATAATGTCCAGCAATTTGATCATATCCGATCCCATGGTCATCCATATTAGTGGAGATATTAGAAAAGTCGAAGCAACCTGGAAATAGCGAACGAGCAACGTATTGATGATGGACTCCATTATTCTCTACGTGTATACCCGTCTATTTCGTCTTTGTGAACACCTGAAGGCTTTAAAGCAGTGCACCGTGGTCAAAACGTGGGGCCTCATAATATTGGAGATGATCTCGAGTATATCGAATATATGCAGACCCCAGTTGCATCGGAGGCAACAAATTCATGGCCTAAAGAATAGACAAAAGGACAACGGTTAGTGCACTTGTTCGGCGGATAATAAAAAAGAGAGAATGAGAAAAAGGAGTCAAAGTCATGGTTAATAAAGGGGTGGACTCGTGGCATTGGGGGCATGGGCTCTTTTCTCGAGGATTTGAATGGCAGATGGGGGGAAGGGATTTTGGACCGGGGGACTTCTTATCAGAGGTGGTTTTTCTTAGAGTGGAAAGTGGGGGAGATGGCCGGGTTTCTTCTTCTTGGTCCTCTCCCTTACATTTCTTCGGACGGATCTGACCGACGCCAGAGAAGCACCCGATCGACCTAACTTCGCCGTCTATAGCAATAAGAACTTCTCCAACCAAGACACCTTCTGGGAGTGCAACCACGACTCCTCCGGCCATGGTGATCCCAACTACGCCCTCGATGACAATGTGGTTAACCAGAGCTTCAACAACTACGGTCAGGATGGCAATGGCGCAAATGATACCTTCATGTGCTACGGCAAAAACGGGAACGTTCCGGAGAACGGTCAAGAGCAGCTCACGATCCCCACCTCAAGGTTGGTGACTCCAGAGATCCGTTGCTTCCTGAACCCTGGAAGCTCTCCGAGACCACCACGACGCTCTTGTCGCAGCGAAAGCCCGTGTTCAACGGCCGAGTCCACACCCGCACGACTGGGGGAGAAAGCAGCTGAAGTTAGGTGTAAAAGAGGTCAGATTTCTTCATTAAATATTATAATATGCAATAGATGCAGGACAAGTTTCAGCGAAGTCTCCACAGGTAAGTATGGAGAATACTTGGGCAGGGATTCTGGTCAAAGAACTTTTTTTTTTATTCCTAAGTTCACTTAGCCTGCAGTTCGCTGAAATCTGAATATGGGATGTTGGAAGAGGGGGTCGATCCTTTTGACCCCATCTACGTCGACTCTCTCTTTTTCGTGTTAATCCCATCATTTTCATGAGTTTTAGAGTCAACTTCTTCTTGATTATTCTTTCTTTCGGATCTTACCTTGGATGGTCATTAAATTGGTATAGTCTTCAAGTTCTTGCCTTAGAGTTCTTCCATTCATTCATGGGGGTAATAAAATGTTACAAACTCCATTTACTGGTTTGTTTGTACCTAAGTCGACAAGTCTGAATTTTCCTGTCAAAGATCTTTCCGTTTCTGCATTCTTGCTAGGGTGTTGCTTTAAGTCAACTAAAGACGGCATGAAAATAGCACAGGTAAATGAGGGCAATGCAACCAGCGGTTTGTAATTATTGAAATTTTGCTACGGACAAAGTTGATGAGAAGAGCTAAGTTTCTTGAACTTCGCTAATGTGCTGGCCTGGTTTGAATTCCATGCTCCAATCCCGCGGGTCACTAAATAGGTCTAGATTTTTTTTTAATTCTTTGTCCCATGTCCTGTATCATTTCAAGGTAGCCCCATGGTCCTTAACTTAGGTTGTTAATGAGAAGAGCAACCGCATTAAAGTCCTTCTTGGTCGGAGCTTATATTTTACATGAAACCATAGCCTGACGGAGTCAGAGTCTAGGCGACGAGTTTAAGTGCAGTAGGGTAACCATTAGGGCTATTTTTTTTTTTTGAGTCGGTTTAGTATGTTGCGCAAATAATATTATCCTTCTTGCAATCTGTACACAGCCTTTCTGTTAATATAAAATTTTAAAAAAATAAAAAATGGTAATAATAATCTGGAAAACTAAAAAAAAAGATGGAAATGTATAGGAAATGCCTCTACCTGCCCGTTTTATCTAAGCAGAACTTATATGTTCGATTATTGAATATATATATTTTCACATGAACATGTTGGAAAATTGTTTTATAATGCCATTTTATTAGATAAATTCACATGATGACTTGAGTTCAATTCGAGATGCTTAGTTTTATCTTTTTAATTCGCTGAACTTCGCTAATTATTTATCTAGAGTAAATGCATCCCCCAAATGCTGGATACATCAATTTGATATTTTAGCATGGCGATCAATGGCGATGTCCATGGAGATGACGGCCTATTGAGGATTCATGACTCAACAATGACGAAGTATGAATAGAAGGCCTTGGAAACACCGAAGCTTGGCTTGAAAGCTGATTCAGGGAACTTCTAGCAAATAAGTCGAAGCTAAGCGCTCTTCTTATTTTCCTGATTCTTTAAACGCTAATGAGCACAAAGTCTCGGCTTTGCTGCTCCATTTTCCCCTATTCATGTCAAGTAAAAGGAAGACTTCACATCAACGACGAGTTTCACGGAGGTGCAAAATCGGCCCAGACAAGCTCCTAAGCTGTCCACCGATTTCTCAGCTGATCTGTGACTAAAAGTCTCTCTTAATTCAAAAGAGACTCTCTATATTGGGAACATAGAGAGCGAAAATCAATTATAGAAATCCCCTCCCAAAAAAAAATGGGAGATAAGTGCCCTTTTCACTCTTCTGGTTTTAGGTGCAGATTAGCACATATTTTGTATACTGACACTTTACTCTATTTTATGTCAGGAAGCCGCAGTTCTATATCAATGGTCAACCCTATGGAAGCACAAAATCGGCTTAGAGGAGTCCTCATGCGCGCACAAATTTCAAATTGCTGAATCAATTCGTTGTATTTCATTTTAAAGAATTCATACCCCAGAATGGAGAGGACAAAGTCCATCCGCAATTTAAATACCTGCACTATAAATCCCAAAGGGAAGAGCCAAGCCAATGCTTAGCCTCCCATTGGAGGTTTTTACTTACAGTATTTAAATACCTGCAACTTAAATACCTGTACCTTAAATCCCAAAGGGAAGAGCCAAGCCAATGCTTAGCCTCCCATTGGAGGTTTTTACTTACAGTAGTTAAATACCTGCAACTTAAATATCTGTACTTTAAATCCCAAAGGGAAGAGCCAAGCCAATGCTTAGCCTCCCATTGGAGGTTTTTACTTACAGTATTTAAATACCTGCAACTTAAATACCTGCACCTTAAATCCCAAAGGGAAGAGCCAAGCCAATGCTTAGCCTCCCATTGGAGGTATTTACTTACAGTAGTTAAATACCTGCAACTTAAATACCTGTGCCTAAAATCCCAAAGGGAAGAGCCAAGCCAATGCTTAGCCTCCCATTGGAGGTTTTTACTTACAGTAGTTTAAATACCTGCAACTTAAATACCTGTGCCTATAATCCCAAAGGGAAGAGCCAAGCCAATGCTTAGCCTCCCATTGGAGGTTTTTACTTACAGTAGTTAAATACCTGCAACTTAAATACCTGTACCTTAAATCCCAAAGGGAAGAGCCAAGCCAATGCTAGGCCTCCCATTGAAGGTGTTTATTCACTGTCATGTACTTCCTATAATTTAATTTTTGAATCATCAGACCCAAAAGATGAGTAGGTCGTAATACTGCACAGAAGTCGTTAACACACTCCCTCTTTCGGCTTCAGGGAATTTTTAACACTTAAAAAAATATAACAAATAAAAATATATACCATCCATGCATCCTATTTAAAAAGTGAAAACACAAAAGAGAATACCCTACTAGAGCTTTAGGAATAAACCAAGCCTGAGTTGCCGGATTAGGATATCCATGAAATTAAGGTACCGAAAGGGCATTAGTTTTAATTAACTAGTGTAACCAAGTCCCCGAGCTCATAATCTCTGGTTCGCATGAATAAATTAGTTCTCCCGCTAATTTATTTAGGTTTCTAATCGACCTACCAAGAACGATTAGTGGCGACTCCAAATTTCAAAATCATTTAAAATAAAAATCCAAAGTCGCGATTCGGTAGGGCTTGGGAGGGTCCGCGTTAGGTTAGTCAAATCTAATTAACCTAATAATCCGTTAACCCTTTTAAAATTTAAAAATTTTTTAGAGGGTCGCAACAGACTGGCGACTCCGCTGGGGACAGAGATTTTTAAATTTTCAAAAAAAGATACCAATTGGAATACTTAAATTTTTTCGAAATTTTAAGAGTCTTAGTGGACTTAGGCCAATGAAAATTTCATGCATATCTCGCTTCTGGCGATATTGTTTGGGACTCATTCTATAGGTGTTATATGTTTTTTCAGGATGGGAGTTATAAGGGGCGGAGTGTTTGGCTAATCCCTTTGTTTTGCAGGCTCGGTGTTGGGTTTATTTGTTTAATTTCGCACATTTTTAGAAGCGCTGTTTTGATATCAATTGTTGTGCATGTCTTGCATACTCTGAGGATCACGACACCTGCACACACAAGCGTCTAAACCCAAGTCGCGAAATTCTTCCTAGAAAACCATAGATAGGGATCGAATATGCAAAGCTCTTGCGTCGATTGCGCTCGGGTTGACCATATTTTATTCCGCTCATTATCTGAATTGACAATTCTTCCCATTGTGATTTGATTGCGCAGAGGGTAAGTTTGTCAATTTAGATAGTGGGAGCCTTTTTAGGTCCATACCTTGTCTCTCCTTCTTTTATTTTCTAGAGTCCACTCCTCACTTGAGTTATGCGCATGACTATGTGATTTGCATTTCTCCAAGGTAAAAGTAAGTTCTCTAATTTTATCTTGTATTTATTTTCGGTCGGTCCATGCTAGGTGTTAGTCAGTTTTTGAGCTTGATATTACGACCATTCTTTTTAAAAGAAAATAAAAATTAAATTTGTCCCTCATTTCTTTTATTATTTTTTTTTTGAAAAAATGATGTAAAAAAAAATCCCTTCATGGGAATTTTATTAACCAATAAGGGATTTTTGTCATATTTTTATTGCTTCAATAAAAATGAAATTTTCCTGAAAAATTTTCCTTTGAAAATTTCAATAAAAAGAAAAATTCCTTAAAAAAAAACTCTAGTAGACATCAAGTGATTTTATCACATTTTTCAAATTATAAAAACTTGCAAGAAAATTCTTCTCGAGAAATTCGCTCATGTTTTTCTAAGAAAATTTTCTCTAAATAAAATTAGACTAATTGACCAATAAGAGATTTTTGTCATGTTTTTTTTCTCTCCAATAAAAATGAAATTTTCCCGACAAATTTTCCTCTGAAAATTTATTTCGATAAAAAGAAAAATTCCTTTAAAAAAAACATCAAGTGATTTTATCACATTCTTTCAAATTATAAAAACTTGCAACAAAAATTCTTTTCGAGAAATTCGCTCATGTTTTTCTAAGAAAAGTTTCTCTAAATAAAATTAGACTAATGTCTCGGGGGAATTTCGTTAACCAATAAAGGATTTCTGTCATGTCTTTCCTGCTTCAATAAAAATAAAATTTTCCTGACAAATTTACCTCTGAAAATTTATTTTGATAAAAAGGAAATTCCTTCAAAAATTTTAGTAAACGTCAAGAGACTTTGTCACATTCCTTTAAAAAAAATAAAAAAAAAGAATAATAAATCTGAAAAAAATTCTGTATCAGAAATTAACCCATTTCTTCCTAAGGAAATTTTTTTCTTTCTTCTGATTTCTCTATAAAATAGAAAAAATCAAATTGGACTAATATAGGAGTCATGGACCGACATTTCTTGTGTCGCATACTAATTATATCCTTTTCTTTTGCAGAGAGATCCTAGATACCCCAGACGGGTGTAAAAATTAAGTTTAAATAATATATCAAGAATCATCTTCAGAAATACCAAAAGACGAAAAACACCGAGGCTTCAACCGTTAATTCTGGGGGGGAAACGAACATTGTCCATCTTTGACAGACAAAGTTGTGTCAATCCGTAAACTTGTATGGGCAGTGTATTCTGATATGACGGTGGATTTATACTGATTAAACATTGGGGCATATTTAATATATTGCAGAGGATCCCGCGTCTTTTGAAAAACAATATGGATTATATAATCAGAACCCATGAAACAAATACCTTTACCTGATCAAATCAACCAGAGACCGGTCTTAAAATTTCCTCTTATCCGAAACATGCGGAGGGCTTTAGAGGACCGAGGTTCTATTAATGAACGTGGCCCACAGGAATTTCTCCCGACGCTACAGGCGACCGACACGAGCAAGTGGACGCCGAAAGAAACAAAATATGGATAAAAATGGGCACACAACAGGTGGCCGGATTTACTACCAGCGCACTGATCGAGTTGTCATAGCGTTATTGTTCGTGATCTCAAGATGGATAGTGGGGGCCACCGCCGAACCCATCATCAATGTTCTCGATATCATCGTCTGGAGCAATTAAACAAGAACATCAAGAAGAACATTAAGCCTCGACATCTTCGGTACCTCAAATCGTTCTGTTATGCTATGCGGAAGAAACGATAGCAGGAAAATTAAAAAAAAAAAACAAAACAAAACACGTGAAGCTTTTCTTTCATTCCATTCATCAAAGAGTATTCCAACAACTCACTGGGGAGGAAAGGTAAAGCCAAACTGGGCCCTGATGACCATTACGAAAGAGCTCAACTGACTCTCCAAACAGTTGATGCTCTGGATGCACCGGGCGCTCTCGGGATCAAGCTCCGCGAGCCTAAAGAAGAGGCGATCGCACTTCTCTTTAACCTGGGCCATAGTGGCCTCGTAATGCTCAACGGCAAACTCCAGGTCCGGAACCGCTGCCCTCTCGAAAGCAATGTCTGCCGTAATGTCATCAAGTCTCTCCTGCAGCCAACCACATTTACACCTCATCACAATATTGCCTGGCTCCTATTCGGCGTAAGTTCGGACCAAGGCCAGACGGTCCACCAACTTTCCCCTCTCACGAACCAGCCACGAAAGCTGATCGTTGGCAAACTTGAGGGCCTTTTTGTGATTATCAGCCACAAACGTAACTGTTGCCAGACGCTCGTGCCGATCTCGGTAACGGGCTTTCACGACGGCGGTCATAAGGACCGTCTCATAAGCACGGTTATAGGCAGCCAGAAAATTGATGAAGAGGGTCGAGAAGTTCCGGTACTCCTTCCCTAGTTGGGTACTCTCAACAGAAGCAGCGTCCACGGTCCTAAATAAACCGAGGATTTCAGCCTCAACGGTAGAGTTTTTGGCTATATGAGCGTAACCTCTACCAAGAAGATTGTAGAGTCTCTCCCACCCAGCTAGGACTTCGGCGGATAAGGTATGGTTAGGAGAATTGGCCATTTTTGAAAGCAGAATACGAAAGAAAGGGGGAGAGAGGTGAGGCAGATGAGCGGAATGCGAAGATGGTAATCTGCTTTGAAGTAAATATTGATTTCATAGTGACGGTATCAACCAGTCAAGATTTCTCTTATCTACCATTCTCTATTGGCACCACCCTCGTTGGCTCGAATTCCCATCAGATGGCGACTGCGAGCTAAGCGAGTCCGAAATCTCCGCAGAAAGTTTGACGAGACACCGCCACTTTGAAAAGGAAGACGGAAAGATGAGCTGAGTGGAAGACACGGCAAACGGAGATACGACTTGTCTTCATTGGAGGACCCGCCAGTAAATCGACGGTGGAGATCTTGACAGGGGCCCTTGTTGACACCTGATTTTTAATCATTTTTGAAAATTTTTGAAAATTTTGGAAAAATAACATTTGAGGCCAAAAAATGCACAAAGATAGTTAATATTTTTATTTTAAATCTATTTTCATATTGGCCATCGCAAATTCAGAAAAATCCAATTCGAGTCACGTGTTCCTTCACGAGTATAATCTCGAATCGGGCCTAAAAAAATTTAATTTGAGTCAACTTATTTTTAACTTTCACTTTTTATGAGTTGTGACATTGTCTTCTAATATTTTAAATTTTCATCTTGGCCCAATTATACCCAGAATGACTTAATTTTGCAAAAGGGCTTTAATTAAATTATGCATTATTTTCAGCGACAAGAAATGAGCTTAAATTTGACATGTGGTAAATTTTGGTGTGTCAAAAATTGTGAGGAGATTTGGACTTAAAGAAATATATTTTTTTCAGGGACTGAATTGTAAATACTTAAAATTCAAGGACTATAGTGCAAATACCTAACTCTTGAAGGATTATTTTACAAATAATAAAAAGAAGAGTTAGTGGATAAATTAGGATAGAGAAGGGAAGATGAAGAAGAGGAGATGAAGAAGAGAAGTTGGAGAAGAATGGATGGAGAAAATAAGATAAGAATAGAGAAGGGAAGATGGAGATGAAGAAGAGTTAGTAGAGAAATTAGAATGGAAGATAAGAATAGAGAAGGGAAGATGGAGATTAAGAAGAGTTAGTGGAGAAATTAGAATGGGAGATAAATATGGAGAAGGGAAGATGAAGATGAAGAAGAGTTAGTGGAGAGATTAGAATGTGAGATAGAGATGGAGAATGGAAGATGAAATTGAAGAAGAGTTAGTGGAGAAATTAGAATGGGAGATAGAGTTAGTGGAAAAATTAGAATGGGAGATAGATGAGTAGGTTATAAAAGGAGGAAGAAGTGAGCTTGAAAGAGGATTCTTGGGAGAGAAAATTTGAAGTGTTTGGGAGAATTTTTTTGGGGAGAAAATTTGAAGTGTTTGGGGATTCTTGGGAGAGAAAATTTGAAGTGTTTGGGAGAATTCTTGAGAGAGAAAATTTGAAGTGTTTGGGAGAATTTTTTTGGAGAGAAAATTTTGGATGTTTGAGAGAGTTTTGGGAGATTGAAGAAAATTTTGAGAGAAAGAAAATACCAAAAGAGAGAGAATTTTGAAGATGATGGGAGTTTAAAGCTAGGGGTTATCATCACAAATTCCTTCATCGATCAATATAAATCAAGAGTTCATCCTCATCAACGAGCAAACAAATTCAAGCTAAGTGTTTTTATTTATTCATTTATTTATGGTTTTACTCGCAAATTAGCACAAATTGTATACACTTTCTCCATCTCCTTTTTCTTCCATATTTTATGTCAGGAGAAGGATATCTCTACGTCAACAGCAAAAATCTCGTCGAGATGCAAAAATCGGCCCAGACAAGCTCCTAAGCTGTCCACCGATTTCTCAACTGATCTGTGACTAAAAGTTCCTCTTAATTCAAAAGAAACTCTCTATATTGGGAACATAGAGAGCGAAAATCAATTATAGAAATCCCTCCCAAAAAAATGGGAGATAAGTACTCTTTCTACTCTTCTGGTTTTAGATGCAGATTAGCACATATTTTGTATACTAACACTTCACTCTATTTTATGTCAGGAAGCCGCAGCTCTATATCAATGGTCAATCCTATGGAAGCACAAAATCGGCTTGGAGGAGTCCTCAAGCGCGCACAAATTTCAAATTGTTGAATCAATTCGTTGTATTTCATTTTAAAAAATTCATACCCCAAAATGGAGAGGACAAAGTCCATCCGCAATTTAAATACCTGCACCATAAATCCCAAAGAGAAGAGCCAAGCCAATGCTTAGCCTCCCATTGGAGGTTTTTACTTATAGTAGTTAAATACCTGCAACTTAAATACCTGCACCTTAAATCCCAAAGGGAAGAGCCAAGCCAATGCTTAGCCTCCCATTGGAGGTTTTTACTTACAGTAGTTAAATACCTGCACCTTAAATCCCAAAGGGAAGAGCCAAGCCAATGCTTAGCCTCCCATTGGAGGTTTTTACTTACAGTAGTTAAATACCTGCAACTTAAATACCTGTACCTTAAATCCCAAAGGGAAGAGCCAAGCCAATGCTTAGCCTCCCATTGGAGGTTTTTACTTATAGTAGTTAAATACCTGCAACTTAAATACCTGTACCTTAAATCCCAAAGGGAAGAGCCAAGCCAATGCTTAGCCTCCCATTTGAGGTTTTTACTTACAGTAGTTTAAATACTTGCAACTTAAATACCTGTACCTTAAATCCCAAAGGGAAGAGCCAAGCCAATGCTAGGCCTCCCATTGGAGGTGTTTATTCACTGTCATGTACTTCCTATAATTTAATTTTTGAATCATCAGACCCAAAAGATGAGTAGGTCATAATACTGCACAGAAGTCGTTAACACACTCCCTCTTTCGGCTTCAGGGAATCTTTAACACTTAAAAAAATATAACAAATAAAAATATATACCATCCATGCATCCTATTTAAAAAGTGAAAACACAAAAGAGAATACCCTACTAGAGCTTTAGGAATAAACCAAGCCTGAGTTGCCGGATTAGGATATCCATGAAATTAAGGTACCGAAAGGGCATTAGTTTTAATTAACTAGTGTAACCAAGTCCCCGAGCTCATAATCTCTGGTTCGCAGGAATAAATTAGTTCTCCCGCTAATTTATTTAGGTTTCTAATCGACCTACCAAGAACGATTAGTGGCGACTCCAAATTTCAAAATCATTTAAACAAAAACCAAAGTTGCGATTCGGTACGGCTTGGGAGGGTCCGCATTAGGTTAGTCAAATCTAATTATCCTAATAATCCGTTAACCCCTTTTAAAATTTTAAATTTTTTTTTAGAGGGTCGCGACAGACTGGCGACTCCACTGGGGAGGGGATTTTTAAATTTTCGAAAAAAGATAACAATTGGAATACTTGAATTTTTTCGAAATTTTAAAAGTCTTAGTGGACTTAGGCCAATGAAAATTTCATGGATATCTCGCTTCTGGCGATCTTGTTTGGGACTCATTCTATAGGTGTTATATGTTTTTGCAGGATGGGAGTTATAAGGGGCGGAGTGTTTGGCTAACCCCTTTGTTTTGCAGGCTCGGTGTTTGGTTTATTTGTTTAATTTCGCATATTTTTAGAAGCGCTGTTTTGATATCAATTGTTGTGCATGTCTTGCATACTCTGAGGATCACGACACCTGCACACACAAGCGTCTAAACCCAAGTCGCGAAATTCTTCCTAGAAAACCATAGATAGGGATCGAATATGTAAAGCTCTTGCGTCGATTACGCTCGGGTTGACCATATTTTATCCCGCTCATTATCTGAATTGACAATTCTTCCCATTGTGATTTGATTGCGCGGAGGGTAAGGTTGTCAATTCAGATAGTGGGGGCCTTTTAGGTCCATACCCTGTCTCTCCTTCTTTTATTTTCTAGAGTCCACTCCTCACTTGAGTCATGCGCATGACTATGTGATTTGCATTTCTCCAAGGTAAAAGTAAATTCTCTAATTTTATCTTGTATTTATTTTCGGTCGGTCCATGCTAGGTGTTAGTTAGTTTTTGAGCTTGATATTACGACCATTCTTTTAAAAGAAAATAAAAGTTAAATTTTTCTCTCATTTCTTTTTTAAAAAAAAATTCTTGAAAAAATGATGTGAAAAAATCCATTCATGGGAATTTTATTAACCAATAAGGGATTTTTGTCATGTTTTTATTGCTTCAATAAAAATGAAATTTTCTTGAAAAAATTTTCCTCTGAAAATTTATTTCAATAAAAAGAAAAATTCCTTAAAAAAAACTCTAGTAGACATCAAGTGATTTTATCACATTTTTCAAATTATAAAAACTTGCAAGAAAATTCTTCTCGAGAAATTCTCTCATGTTTTTCTAAGAAAATTTTCTCTAAATAAAATTAGACTAATGTCTCGGGGGAATTGTATTGACCAATAAGAGATTTTTGTCATGTTTTTCTTGCTTCAATAAAAATGAAATCTTCCTGACAAATTTTCCTCTGAAAATTTATTTCGATAAAAAGAAAAATTCCTTCAAAAAAAAAACTTTGGTAAACATCAAGTGATTTTATCACATTCTTTCAAATTATAAAAACTTGCAACAAAAATTCTTTTCGAGAAATTCGCTCATGTTTTTCTAAGAAAATTTTCTCTAAATAAAATTAGACTAATGTCTTGAGGGAATTTTGTTAACTAATAAAGGATTTTTGTTATGTCTTTCCTGCTCTAATAAAAATAAAATTTTCCTAATAAATATACCTCTGAAAATTTATTTTGATAGAAAATTCCTTCAGAAAATTTGATCAAGAGATTTTATCACACTTTCCAAGTTATGAAAATCTCAAGAAAATTAGTTTTTGAAAAATCCACATGTGACCTCCTAAGAAAATTTCATTTGATTTCTCAACAAAATGGAAGAATAAAATTAGACTAATGTAGGAATCATGGGCCGACCTTTCTTGCGTCATGTACTAATTATATCCTTTACTTTTGTAGGAAATCCCAGGTATCCAGGCGGGGGTAAAGTTTGGTTCAATAATGCACACCACAAATTATTTTTAGAAGTACGAAAAGACAGGAAATTGCTGATTTCTTAATCCTGGGGGCAAGTGAGGAGGTCGATCCTTTCGAACTCAGACATGTGTCAGTTAATGAACACGTACGGGCCGTATATTCTGATATGACAGTGGATTTACACCGATTAAACACTGGGGCATATTTAATGTATTGCAGAGGATCCCACGTCTTTTGAAAGACAATAAGGATTATATAATCAGGACCCATGAAACAAGTACCTTAACCAAATTAAATCAACTAGAGACCGGTCTTAAAATTTTCTCGGATCCGAAACACGCGGAGGGTTTTTAGAGGACCGAGGTTCTATTAATGAACGTGGCCCACAGGAATTTCTCCCGACGCTACAGGCGACCGACACGAGCAAGTGGACGCCGAAAGAAACAAAATATGGATAAAAGTGGGCATACAACAGGTGGCTGGATTTATTACCAGCGCACTGATCGAGTTGTCATAGCGTTATTGTTCGTGATCTCAAGATGGATAGTGGGGGCCACCGCCGAACCCTTCATCAATGTTCTCGATATCATCGTCTGGAGCAATTAAACAAGAACATCAAGAAAAACATTAAGCCTCGACATCTTCGGTACCTCAAATCGTTCTGTTATGCTATGCGGAAGAAACGATAGCAGGAAAATTAAACAAAAAAAAACACGTGAAGCTTTTCTTTCATTCCATTCATCAAAGAGCATTACAATAGCTCACTGGGGAGGAAAAGTAAAGCCAAACTGAGCCCTGATAACCATTACGAAGGAGCTCAATTGACTCTCCAAACAGTTGATGATCCGGGTGCACCGGGCGTTCTCAGGATCAAGCTCCGCGAGCCTAAAGAAGAGGCGATCGCGCTTCTCCTTAGCCTGGGCCATACTGGCCTCGTAATGCTCGACAGCAAACTCCAAGTCGGAAATCGCCGCCCTCTCGAAAGCAATATCTGCCGTAATGTCATCAAGTCTCTCCTGCAGCCAACCGTATTTGCACCTCATCATAATATTGCTCGGCTCCTGTTCGGCGTAAGTTCGGACCAAGGCCAGACGGTCCACCAACTTTCCCCTCTCACGAACTAGCCACGAAAGCTGATCATTGGCAAACTTGAAGGCTTTCTTGTGATTATCAGCCATAAATGTGACTATTTCCAGACGCTCGTGCCGGTCTCGGTAACGAGCTTTCACGACGGCAGTCACAATGACCGTCTCATAAGCGCGGTTATAGGCAGCCAGAAAATTAATGAAGAGGGTCGGGAAGTTCCGATACTCCCTCCCCAGTTGGGTACCCTCAACAGAAGCAGCGTCTAGGGTCCTGAATAAATCGAGGATTTCAGCCTCAACGGTAGAGTTTTGGGCTATATGAGCGTAACCTCTACCAAGTAGATTGTAGAGTCTCTCCCACCCAGCTAGGATTTCGGCGGAGAAGGTATGGTTAGGAGAATTGGCCATTTTTGAAAGCAGATCACGAAAGAAAAGAGGAGAGAGGCGAGGCAGATGATCGGAATGCGAAGGTGATAATCTGCTTCAATTTAAATAATGATTTCACAGGGGCAGTCCTTATTGGTCGAGTTTTTTCTATCTACCATTCTCTGTCGGCAACACCCCCACTGGCTCGAATTCCAGTCAAGCGGCAACCTCAAGCTGAGCAGACCCGACGTCTCTACAGAAAAGTTGGACGGGCTGCCACCACTTTGAAAAAGAAAGAATAAAAAACGAGCTGAGTGGGAGACAAAGAAATTTTCGGCAGAAAAAGAGATACGACTCGTCTTTATTGGAGGACCCGCCAGTAAATCGACGGTGGAGATCTTGACAAGGGCCCTCTACCACGAAAAGAAAAAAGGAAGACGAACTGAGCGAGAAACAAGGATTTCCCCTTTGATCAAAAGCTGAATATCAGATTTTCTCCCTCGAAAAATCTAATAGCACTGCCCGTGAAGAGGGAAGTCGTTGCTATTGCCAGAGAGAGAACTTGTCCTCATTTGATAGAGAGAGTTCATTCGCAAGAACTCGCAGGAGAAAGATAGAGAGGAAGGAGTTCTCGTGGGAGAGGAATTCAAAACCTTCACCATCAAAGCATCGGCTTTCAAAGCCTGTTACGAGAAACCATCGACGATCCCGTGATCCCTCAAGTCCAAGAAGACATCCTGAGGCGGTCTCGAGTCGGCAGTCCTAGATCCAGAAATATGTCGAGCATTAGGGAAACGGACGCATGTTCAACCCTGGTCGAAGCTAATGAAGTTCCTTACCCTAAGGGTCTACTGGTCATGGCCATTGACGGTAATCCAGTCTCTCTGTCAATCCTTGTTACCGTATTGAGAAAATGCCGGTATAAGGTTGTAGCTCAAGCAAAGGCGACAGAGGCCTTAGAGATATTAAGGAGGAGTGGTGACCAGTTTGATATCGTCCTCACCGCCATGGTAGGGATTGACATGGATGTTTTCACTCTCTTGGAAGTCATCAATTCTAAATTAAACATGCCAGTCCTCGTAATATCGGCAAGCGATGATCAGTAAGCCATAATGAAGGCTGTCTTAAATGGGGCCCAAGACGTCGTAACGAAACCAGTTAGGGTTCAGATGCTTCAAAACATATGGCAGCACATGGTAAGGAAGCAATTGCATGACCATGAGAACAAGCATCAAGCCTTCAATTTTGTTCCAAGTAACTGGAGAAAGAAGATGAGTTGGTCTCCCGAGCTGCATCGTATGTTTGTTAATGCAGTTCAACAGGTAGGAATCGATTCGGCACGGCCGCAACATATACTGGAAATTATGAACGTAGAGGGACTCACTAAAGCAAATGTTTCGAGTCATCTTCAGAAGTACAGAAAAAGGGTGAGAGAACACAATGCAGCTCAGAATCAAGAAAACCAAGGCGGGACTGATCCAAGCCTGAACGTCGAGTCTCCTCGCCACCATAAGTTCCCCAGGTTAGCATGGGGCGAGCCACTTCCCATCATCAACCAAGCTAGTAACCATGCCATCAATCCCCCAGGCGTTAATCAAAGTATCCCCCAGAATCACCCTAATACTCTTCAAGAGTATAGACCGCAGGAGCAGTGTATTCAGATTCCTTGGTTTGAGCACCAACCTGTGGCTAGAACTCATCCCATGATCAGCGCGCCTGCGCAGCTAGAGAATCAGACAATAAGTTATCCTGAGCACTTCCACTTCTCTAATCCTCGAATGGAAGGAGTTTTTGGCAGCAGGACAGTTGGTGATCCCCACACTTTCTCGAGTAATGATGAAGGCTCCAGCACGAGAAGTCAAATTGCTCATGGCGAGGACCGAATGAGAAATCTACCGCCAGCATTTGCCAACAACAATGCCCAATTCGAGCATCAGTTGCTGGAAGGTTCAAGAGATTACCCAGATGATGAGCTTACTGCCCTGGTCAACCAGTTTAGGGTTGACAGACGTCCCAAGCCGCGATCAGGAGCCAGTGAGTAGGGACTCTCAAACATCGGTTATCCACACCCGAACCAACACGAGACTAGCTGATTATTGAAGAGCCACAGGAGAGGCAGAACTAACCTTGAATAAGTGCACCTTTCATTTCATGCTTAATTTCCCTGCGTATGATATTTTCCAGCTTTCCAAGTGTCTCGATTTAATTCAAGGACAAGGGGGCAATTTATTTATCCGGTCGAATGCGTGAATCCCTTTTTATGCTAGATTTAGGGCGGATTAATTTGTGGCAATGTCGCTGACTGCCATAATGAGAAATGTTGAATGGCCTCACGTAGGGAAATTTCAAGTGAAATGCCCAGGCGAGCTCGAAGACGGGTAATTGTGTGTCGTTCCAATTTACTCTTAATCGTTGCAAAATGCTAAATTGGATTTGTTCCATTCTCACCCAGGGAATCGCAAAGTGCCTCAAGAGTGTCGCAAAATGAAATGACCCAATGGAACGCGATAGGACTCATTTGCCTCGAAGGTAACCTTCAAATTAAAGGAGCCCTCCGGTCCACGGACCCGATGGCATAGAAAATGATGATGGTCCAAGGCAACCCGAAAGAAAATAAGGCCCAACTAAGCAAAGCACATATGTGGCAAGCTCAAAGTGAAGGGCAACTCGGGACATACAATTCAATCCAATCCAAATGAAGGAACTTCCTCAATTCAAATTCAATGGAAGTATACACAAGGGTAAAACAGTATCGTTCCAATTTTTCTAGAATATGAAGAACATATACTGCCGCATTCTCTTTCATTTTTGCAGGGGAAGTCTCTACTGGCCAGATTTTCCTGTCTACCATTCCCTATCAGTATCACCTCCGCTACTCGTCTCCAATCTCGAGCCAAGCAAATCCGACGTCTCTACGGAAAAGTTGGACGGGACGCCACTACTTTGAAAAAGAAAGGATAAAAAATAAGCTGAGTAGGAGACAAAGACATTTACGGCAGAAAAGAGATACGACTCGTCTTTATTGAAGAACTCACCAGCAAATTGACGGTGGAGACAGCAACAAGGGGCCCCCTTCCACGGAAAGATGGAAGGAGACGAGCTGGGCGAGAGATACGATGAAAAGAAAATCGAGAAAGCCAGAACACTCGAGAGAGGCAATATAGTTGCTAAACCCACGTCTAATTTTAAAGGAGACATCTTCTTGATAATTCTCATTCGTGCTCGAAAGAGAGACTCTTAAAGCATACGCAGTCTCCCAGAAAAATCCAGAGAGTGAAAATACAAGAAGAGATATCAAACTTTGAGAAATCGTTAACCAAATCGAAGATGTCTCAACCCAACACACTTGAAAGTTATCGTTACTTGCTGAATATGGGAGAGGAAGAGTTCGAAGCCATATTTGGGATCGAGCCTATGGAGCCCGGCCCTTCCACCGACGACGTCCAAGAGCCCGGTAAGGACAATGATAACAACGGTAAAGGTCAAAAGAAGCGTTACCATCGCCATACTGAGGAGCAAGTACGAAAGCTTGAAGCTTTCTTCAGAACGTGCCTTATGCCAAACGGCAAACAAAAAATAGAACTGAGTCAAGAGCTAGGACTTGAACCTTCGCAAATCAAGTTATGGTTTCAAAATAGACGAACCCGAATGAAGACTCGTCATAAGCACAACGAAGCCGAGTTTCTAAGAGTTGAAAATGAAAACCTCCGAGCGGAAAACAAGATGTATAAAGAGACTTTTGACTCCGCCACCTGCCCCAACTGCAATAGCCTCCTCCTCACCCTCGATGAAATGTATGATCTGAGGATCGAAAATGCACGTTTAAGAGGTGAGTTAGACCAGTTTATAACAGGATCGAGTTCTGTTGGAGCAAGGTACAAAAGGACCAATGATACTTGATCAGCATCAATACCTCCCGAGGAAGAAGGGACAGATCACCACCAAGCGGACATTGACGATGATCTTTTCGCCATAATCAACCAGTTTGATATCGGTAAAGCATCGGGACTGTGATGTACTTGTTCAGCCAGTGACCACCAGACCTTCAATATGGCCGATACATACCTAATTTGGGATGAAGCAAGCTGATCATGGGAGAGCCTGCAGAGGAAGCAAAACTGATCCTGAATGAGTGAATGTGTTTTATTTCCTTGCGTGATGTGTTTTTCTGCTTTTGTGAATGTGTAAAAGCAAGGAGTAATAATCCGACTTCCCCCTATTAAATGCTCGAATCCGCCACCTCACCAACCTCGCGACGAATTGATGGCGAGTAAAAATTTGCATAAACCTGAAGGGTAACTCCGTATCGTTTCAATTTACCCTCAGTTGCTCCAAGTTTTAAAATTAAGCCCCTTCTATTCTCAGGAAATTGCAAATCGACCCGAGAACGCAATCATATCCGAATACAAGTTGAACAAAATTTGGGGGCAAATCAACTCATGTGCATTACCACGGGATGGACAGCTTCGGACAAAGGAAAGTACAAGCGAAAGACGCGAACAATCTCAGAAATGGGTAATTCTATATCGTTCTAATGTGCACATAATCATCTCAAGTCTTGAATTGTCTTATTCCATTCTTAACAGGGATTGCAAATTACCTCGAGAAATACCGTAACATGGCCCAAGGTGATATAACAGGGCTGCTTTATCCCCAAATATTAACCTTTGAAAGGATAGCCCCATGGACACCTACGATCCAATGGACTGAATGGTATAGGGGATGACAGTAGGTCCGAAATATCCCGAGTTCGATCCCCGAGGGTGGGGAATGTTGTACGTATTATAAATAAATAAAACAACTTTTTGTGCATTTCTTTTTTTTAACAAACAGGAATACTTGACGACCTTACCAAAAAACAGGAATACTCGACGAGTAATATCAAATTCAGTATTTTACTATAGTCTTGCCATAATGGTGAGGTGCCTAACAAAAGTCGAGGAAAATTCAATCCAGTAAAATTGGTAAGAGACTTGTGCAAGGCATTCAAGACGAAAGGTAAATCAGTATCGTTTCCAATTTATCCCTTTTAATACTGGCTGACATATCTCCTTTTCTTTTTACAGGAAATATTTATACTAACATTTAACATGTTGAAGGAGACAAATCCAAAAGAAAATTATGATTATCTGACAAGATCTATTCTGGTGAAAAATGGGGCAAATTGATCGCAAGCTCTGAAGCGAAAAAGCAAATATGTCTTCCTTATCTCGTTTGATTTCAAGAATAATTTCTCTGCTTTTTGCAGGGGCATTCAACCGCTAAACCATAGCGGTCGCTGTCATTAAACCAACCGAAATGCTCCCTCACCCATATGCTTCATCGCGCAGGGGCAAAATTTAAGACAAACCGCTCCTCGACATAAGGAGTGGGCTTCCCAATTTGTTCGATCCACCCACATACCAGGGGCAATTCAAATCCGCCCATGTTTGCACATTATATAAGCACACATGATGCTAAAAATTGTCACATCGGCATTGTGTTTACACATTTCATGAATTATGTATGACTATTCCGCATGTTTAATTTACCAACTCCAACTTAGAGCATAAACTGCATAGGAGACATCAAATGTGCAAAATGGGGCATAACAGGATGAGGAAAGGCAAACCATTTCCACACATGTCTAACATTTTAATCTACAGATAAACGGCCTTTCTCCAGAGTGAGAGAAAGCCCTTTCGGAATGAAGTCCCCTATTCAGATTACATTCGAGGTGTTCGTACTATAAGAACCTCCTTAAACAGAAGTGGTAATGCAATACATGATCCATATGTTGATCGATTGCATCATGAGTTATTACACAGACTGCCTTTAATCATGGCAAACTTAGCTGAACAATTTTGCATGAACCAATGAACGCATTGATGAAAATGCTTGCACATGTTACCTCTGACATTGCCTGACAGGCAACACATTCCCGGTGTTCGAGTTACCTTCCAAAGTTTTGAAATTCATTCGGCGATTATTGAATGAACAAGCCTGGTTGTCAAGAAGCCACCAAGCATTTCTTCCAAATTCTCAGGTAAGTATATCTTCAACCTGAAACTTTCAAGAGAATGAATTCTGACGGTTGTTAAGGTACCCGAATCCATTGCGGTATATACAGGTATCCACCTTCTTCAATAAAGCATAATTTGTCTCAAGGACAGAAATGTTCGAGACCTTTTTGTTGACACCTGATTTTTAATCATTTTTTCTATTGCTAAAGTAATAAAAAATCCATAAAAATTCATAAAATTGAAAAATCAACTTTAGGGACCTTAGCCAAGCCTAGGGAACCAATTTTGAACAAAAAATAAAATTTCATATTATATATATTTTTTTAATTTTTTTTTTAAAAAAATACAAAAATACTTGAAAATTTTGGAAAAATAACATTTGAGGCCAAAAAAATACACAAAGATAGTTAATATTTTTATTTTAAATCTATTTTCATATTGGCCATCGCAAATTCAGAAAAATCCAATTCGAGTCACGTGTTCCTTCACGAGTATAATCTTGAATCGGGCCTAAAAAAATTTTAATTTGAGTCAACTTATTTTTAATTTTCACTTTTTATGAGTTGTGACATTGTCTTCTAATATTTTAAATTTTTATCTTGGCCCAATTATACCCAGAATGACTTAATTTTGCAAAAGGGCTTTAATTAAATTCTGCATTATTTTCAACGGCAAAAAATGAGCTTAAATTTGACATGTGGTGAATTTTGGTGTGTCAAAAATTGTGAGGAGATTTGGACTTAAAGAAATATATTTTTTCAGGGACTAAATTGTAAATACTTAAAATTCAAGGACTAGAGTGCAAATACTTAACTCTTGAAGGATTATTTTACAAATAACAAAAAGAAGAGTTAGTGGATAAATTAGAATAGAGAAGGGAAGATGGAGAAGAGGAGATGAAGAAGAGAAGTTGGAGAAGAATAGATGGAGAAAATAAGATAAGAATAGAGAAGGGAAGATAGAGATGAAGAAGAGTTAGTAGAGAAATTAGAATGGAAGATAAGAATAGAGAAGGGAAGATGGAGATGAAGAAGAGTTAGTGGAGAAATTAGAATGGGAGATAAATATGGAGAAGGGAAGGTGAAGATGAAGAAGAGTTAGTGGAGAGATTAGAATGTGAGATAGAGATAGAGAATGGAAGATGAAAATGAAGAAGAGTTAGTGGAGAAATTAGAATGGGAGATAGAGTTAGTGGAAAAATTAGAATGGGAGATAGATGAGTAGATTATAAAAGGAGGATGAAGTGAGCTTGAGAGGGGATTCTTGAGAGAGAAAATTTGAAGTGTTTGGGAGAATTTTTTGGAGAGAAAATTTTGGATGTTTGAGAGAATTTTGGGAGATTGAAGAAAATTTTGAGAGAAAGAAAATACCAAAAGAGAGAGAATTTTGAAGATGATGGGAGTTTAAAGCTAGGGGTTATCATCACAAATTCCTTCATCGATCAATATAAATCAAGAGTTCATCCTCGTCAACGAGCAAACAAATTCAAGCTAAGTGTTTTTATTTATTCATTTATTTATGGTTTTACTCGCAAATTAGCACAAATTGTATACACTTTCTCCATCTCCTTTTTCTTCCATATTTTATGTCAGGAGAAGGATATCTCTACGTCAATAGCAAAAATCTCGTCGAGATGCAAAAATCGGCCCAGACAAGCTCCTAAGCTGTCCACCGATTTCTCAACTGATCTGTGACTAAAAGTCCCTCTTAATTCAAAAGAAACTCTCTATATTGGGAACATAGAGAGCGAAAATCAATTATAGAAATTCCTCCCAAAAAAATGGGAGATAAGTACTCTTTCTACTCTTCTGGTTTTAGGTGCAGATTAGCACATATTTTGTATACTAACACTTCACTCTATTTTATGTCAGGAAGCCGCAGCTCTATATCAATGGTCAATCCTATGGAAGCACAAAATCGGCTTGGAGGAGTTCTCAAGCGCGCACAAATTTCAAATTGTTGAATCAATTCGTTGTATTTCATTTTAAAAAATTCATACCCCAAAATGGAGAGGACAAAGTCCATCCGCAATTTAAATACCTGCACCATAAATCCCAAAGGGAAGAGCCAAGCCAATGCTTAGCCTCCCATTGGAGGTTTTTACTTATAGTAGTTAAATACCTGCAACTTAAATACCTGCACCTTAAATCCCAAAGGGAAGAGCCAAGCCAATGCTTAGCCTCCCATTGGAGGTTTTTACTTACAGTAGTTAAATACCTGCAACTTAAATACCTGTACCTTAAATCCCAAAGGGAAGAGCCAAGCCAATGCTTAGCCTCCCATTGGAGGTTTTTACTTACAGTAGTTAAATACCTGCAACTTAAATACCTGTACCTTAAATCCCAAAGGGAAGAGCCAAGCCAATGCTTAGCCTCCCATTGGAGGTTTTTACTTACAGTAGTTTAAATACTTGCAACTTAAATACCTGTACCTTAAATCCCAAAGGGAAGAGCCAAGCCAATGCTAGGCCTCCCATTGGAGGTGTTTATTCACTGTCATGTACTTCCTATAATTTAATTTTTGAATCATCAGACCCAAAAGATGAGTAGGTCGTAATACTGCACAGAAGTTGTTAACACACTCCCTCTTTCGGCTTCAGGGAATCTTTAACACTTAAAAAAATATAACAAATAAAAATATATACCATCCATGCATCCTATTTAAAAAGTGAAAACACAAAAGAGAATACCCTACTAGAGCTTTAGGAATAAACCAAGCCTGAGTTGCCGGATTAGGATATCCATGAAATTAAGGTACCGAAAGGGCATTAGTTTTAATTAACTAGTGTAACCAAGTCCCCGAGCTCATAATCTCTGGTTCGCAGGAATAAATTAGTTCTCCCGCTAATTTATTTAGGTTTCTAATCGACCTACCAAGAACGATTAGTGGCGACTCCAAATTTCAAAATCATTTAAACAAAAACCAAAGTTGCGATTCGGTAGGGCTTGGGAGGGTCCGCATTAGGTTAGTCAAATCTAATTAACCTAATAATCCGTTAACCCCTAGAATTAATAAAAATATTTTTAGAGGGTCGCGACAGACTGGCGACTCCGCTGGGGACAGAGATTTTTAAATTTTCGAAAAAAGATACCAATTGGAATACTTAAATTTTTTCGAAATTTTAAGAGTCTTAGTGGACTTAGGCCAATAAAAATTTCATGGATATCTCGCTTCTGGCGATCTTGTTTGGGACTCATTCTATAGGTGTTATATGTTTTTGCAGGATGGGAGTTATAAGGGGCGGAGTGTTTGGCTAACCCCTTTGTTTTACAGGCTCGGTGTTGGGTTTATTTGTTTAATTTCGCACATTTTTAGAAGCGCTGTTTTGATATCAATTGTTGTGTATGTCTTGCATACTCTGAAGATCACGACACCTGCACACACAAGCGTCTAAACCCAAGTCGCGAAATTCTTCCTAGAAAACCATAGATAGGGATCGAATATGCAAAGCTCTTGCGTCGATTACGCTCGGGTTGACCATATTTTATCCCGCTCATTATCTGAATTGACAATTCTTCCCATTGTGATTTGATTGCGCGGAGGGTAAGTTTGTCAATTCAGATAGTGGGGGCCTTTTTAGGTCCATACCTTATATCTCCTTCTTTTATTTTCTAGAGTCCACTCCTCACTTGAGTCATGCGCATGACTGTGATTTGCATTTCTCCAAGGTAAAAGTAAGTTCTCTAATTTTATCTTGTATTTATTTTCGGTCGGTCCATGCTAGGTGTCAGTCAGTTTTTGAGCTTGATATTACGACCATCTTTTAAAAGAAAATAAAAATTAAATTTGTCCCTCATTTCTTTTTAAAATTTTTTTTGAAAAAATGATGTGAAAAAATCCCGTCATGGGAATTTTATTAACCAATAAGGGATTTTTGTCATGTTTTTATTGCTTCAATAAAAATGAAATTTTCCTGAAAAAATTTTCCTCTGAAAATTTATTTCAATAAAAAGAAAAATTACTTCAAAAAAAAACTCTAGTAGACATCAAGTGATTTTATCACATTTTTCAAATTATAAAAACTTGCAAGAAAATTCTTCTCGAGAAATTCGCTCATGTTTTTCTAAGAAAATTTTCTCTAAATAAAATTAGACTAATTGACCAATAAGAGATTTTTGTCATGTTTTTTTTCTCTCCAATAAAAATGAAATTTTCCCGACAAATTTTCCTCTGAAAATTTATTTCGATAAAAAGAAAAATTCCTTTAAAAAAACATCAAGTGATTTTATCACATTCTTTCAAATTATAAAAACTTGCAACAAAAATTCTTTTCGAGAAATTCGCTCATGTTTTTCTAAGAAAAGTTTCTCTAAATAAAATTAGACTAATGTCTCGGGGGAATTTCGTTAACCAATAAAGGATTTCTGTCATGTCTTTCCTGCTTCAATAAAAATAAAATTTTCCTGACAAATTTACCTCTGAAAATTTATTTTGATAAAAAGGAAATTCCTTCAAAAATTTTAGTAAACGACAAGAGACTTTGTCACATTCCTTTAAAAAAATAAAAAAAAAGAATAATAAATCTGAAAAAAATTCTGTATCAGAAATTAACCCATTTCTTCTTAAGGAATTTTTTTTTTCTTTCTTCTGATTTCTCTATAAAATAGAAAAAATCAAATTGGACTAATATAGGAGTCATGGACCGACATTTCTTGTGTCGCATACTAATTATATCTTTTTCTTTTGCAGGGAGATCCTAGATACCCCAGACGGGTGTAAAAATTAAGTTCAATAATATATCAAGAATCATCTTCAGAAATACCAAAAGACGAAAAACACCGAGGCTTCAACCGTTAATTCTGGGGGGCAAACGAACATTGTCCATCTTTGACAGACAAAGTTGTGTCAATCCGTAAACTTGTATGGGCAGTGTATTCTGATATGACGGTGGATTTATACTGATTAAACATGGGGGCATGTTTAATGTATTGCAGAGGATCCCGCGTCTTTTGAAAAACAATATGGATTATATAATCAGAACCCATGAAACAAATACCTTTACCTGATCAAATCAACTAGAGACCGGTCTTAAAATTTCCTCTTATCCGAAACATGCGGAGGGCTTTAGAGGACCGAGGTTCTATTAATGAACGTGGCCCACAGGAATTTCTCCCGACGCTACAGGCGACCGACACGAGCAAGTGGACGCCGAAAGAAACAAAATATGGATAAAAGTGGGCACACAACAGGTGGCCGGATTTACTACCAGCGCACTGATCGAGTTGTCATAGCGTTATTGTTCGTGATCTCAAGATGGATAGTGGGGGCCACCGCCGAACCCATCATCAATGTTCTCGATATCATCGTCTGGAGCAATTAAACAAGAACATCAAGAAGAACATTAAGCCTCGACATCTTCGGTACCTCAAATCGTTCTGTTATGCTATGCGGAAGAAACGATAGTAGGAAAATTAAAAAAAAAAACAAAACAAAACACGTGAAGCTTTTCTTTCATTCCATTCATCAAAGAGTATTACATCAACTCACTGGGGAGGAAAGGTAAAGCCAAACTGGGCCCTGATGACCATTACGAAAGAGCTCAATTGACTCTCCAAACAGTTGATGCTCTGGATGCACCGGGCGCTCTCGGGATCAAGCTCCGCGAGCCTAAAGAAGAGGCGATCGCACTTCTCTTTAACCTGGGCCATAGTGTCCTCGTAATGCTCAACGGCAAACTCCAAGTCCGGAACCGCTGCCCTCTCGAAAGCAATGTCTGCCGTAATGTCATCAAGTCTCTCCTGCAGCCAACCACATTTACACCTCATCACAATATTGCCTGGCTCCTGTTCGGCGTAAGTTCGGACCAAGGCCAGACGGTCCACCAACTTTCCCCTCTCACGAACCAGCCACGAAAGCTGATCGTTGGCAAACTTGAGGGCCTTTTTGTGATTATCAGCCACAAATGTAACTGTTGCCAGACGCTCGTGCCGGTCTCGGTAACGGGCTTTCACGACGGCGGTCACAAGGACCGTCTCATAAGCACGGTTATAGGCAGCCAGAAAATTGATGAAGAGGGTCGAGAAGTTCCGGTACTCCTTCCCTAGTTGGGTACCCTCAACAGAAGCAGCGTCCACGGTCCTAAATAAACCGAGGATTTCAGCCTCAACGGTAGAGTTTTTGGCTATATGAGCGTAACCTCTACCAAGAAGATTGTAGAGTCTCTCCCACCCAGCTAGGATTTCGGCGGATAAGGTATGGTTAGGAGAATTGGCCATTTTTGAAAGCAGAATACGAAAGAAAGGGGGAGAGAGGTGAGGCAGATGAGCGGAATGCGAAGATGGTAATCTGCTTTGAAGTAAATATTGATTTCATAGTGACGGTATCAACCAGTCAAGATTTCTCTTATCTACCATTCTCTATTGGCACCACCCTCGTTGGCTCGAATTCCCATCAGATGGCGACTGTGAGCTAAGCGAGTCCGAAATCTCCGCAGAAAGTTTGACGAGACACCGCCACTTTGAAAAAGAAGACGGAAAGATGAGCTGAGTGGAAGACACGGCAAACGTTAGCGAAAAGGAGATACGACTTGTCTTCATTGGAGGACCCGCCAGTAAATCGACGGTGGAGATCTTGACAGGGGCCCTCTATCACGAAAAGAAAAAAGAAGACAAACTGAGCGAGAAACAAGGATTTCCCCTTTGATCAAAAGCTGAATATCAGATTTTCTCCCTTGGAAAATCTAATAGCGCTGCCCGTGAAGAGGGAAGTCGTTGCTATTGCCAGAGAGAGAACTTGTCCCCATTTGATAGTCAGAGTTCATTCATAAGAACTCGCAGGAGAAAGATAGAGAGGAAGGAGTTCTCGTGGGAGAGGAATTCAAAACCTTCACCATGAAAGCATCGGCTTTCAAAGCCTGTTACGAAAAGGCATCAACGATCTCGTGATCCCTCAAGTCCGAGAAGACATCCCGAGGCGGTCTCGAATCGGCAGTCCTAGATCTAGAAATATGTCGAGTGTTAGGGGAACGGGCGCATGTTCAACCCTGGTCAAAGCTGATGAAGTTCCTTACCCTGAGGGTCTACTGGTCATGGCCATTGACGGTAATCCAGTCTCTCTGTCAATCCTTGTTACCGTATTAAGAAAATGCCGGTATAAGGTTGTAGCTCAAGCAAAGGCGACAGAGGCCTTAGAGATATTAAGGAGGAGTAGTGACCCGTTTGATATCGTCCTCACCGCCATGGTAGGGATTGACATGGATGTTTTCACTCTCTTGGAAGTCATCAATTCTAAATTAAACATGCCAGTCCTCGTAATATCGGCAACCGATGATCAGCAAGCCCTAATGAAGGCTGTCTTAAATGGGGCCCAAGACGTCGTAACGAAACCAGTTAGAGTTCAGATGCTTCAAAACATATGGCAGCACGTGGTAAGGAAGCAATTGCACGACCATGAGAACAAGCATCAAGCCTTCAATTTTGTTCCAAGCAACTGGAGAAAGAAGATGAGTTGGTCTCCCGAGCTGCATCGTATGTTTGTTAATGCAGTTCAGCAGCTAGGAATAGATTCGGCACGGCCGCAACATATACTGGAAATTATGAAGGTAGAGGGACTCACTAAAGCAAATGTTTCGAGTCATCTTCAGAAGTACAGAAAAAGGGTGAGAGAACACAATGCAGCTCAGAATCAAGAAAACCAAGGCGGGACTGATCCAAGCCTGAACGTCGAGTCTCCTCGCCACCATAAGTTCCCCAGGTTAGCATGGGGCGAGCCACTTCCCATCATCAACCAAGCTAGTAGCCATGCCATCAATCCCCCAGGCGTTAATCAAAGTATCCCCCAGAATCACCATAATGCTCTTCAAGAGTATAGACTGCAGGAGCAGTGTATTCAGATTCCTTGGTTTGAGCACCAACCTGTGGCTAGAATTCATCCCATGATCAGCGCGCCTGCGCAGCCAAAGAATCAGACAAGAAATTATCCTGAGCACTTCCACTTCTCTAATCCTCGAATGAAAGGAGTTCTTGGCAGCAGGACAGTTGGTGATCCCCACACTTTCTCGAGTAATGATGAAGGCTCCAGCACGAGAAGTCAAATTGCTCATGGCGATGACAGAATGAGAAATCTACCGCCAGCATTTGCCAACAACAATGCCCAATTCGAGTATCAGTTGCTGGAAGGTTCAAGAGATTACCCAGATGATGAGCTTACTGCCCTGGTCAACCAGTTTAGGGTTGACAGACGTCCCAAGCCGCGATCAGGAGCTAGTGAGTAAGGACTCTCAAACATCGGTCATCCACACCCGAACCGACACGAGACTAGCTGATTATCAAAGAGCCACAGGAGAGGCAGAACTGACCTTGAATAAGTGCACCTTTCATTTCATGCTTAATTCCCTTGCGTATGATATTTCCAGCTTTCTAGGTGACTAGATTTAATTCATGGGCAAGGGGGTAATTTGTTTTTTTATCTCGTCGAATGCGTGAATCCCTTTTTTATGCTAGATTTAGGGCGGATCAATTTGTGGTAACGTCGCTTACTGCCATAATGAGAAATGTTGAATGGCCTAACGTAGGGAAATTTCAAGTGAAAAGCCCAGGCGAGCTCGAAGACGGGTAACTGTGTGTCGTTCCAATTTACCCTTAATCGTTGCAAAATGCTAAATTGGATTTGTTCCATTCTCACCCAGGGGATTGCAAAGTGCCTCAAGAGTGTCGCAAAATGAAATGACCCAATGGAATGCGATAGGACTCATTCGCCTTCAAGGTAACCTTCAAATTAAAGGAGCCCTCCGGTCCACGGACCCGATGGCATGGAAAATAATGATGGTCCAAGGCAACCCGAAAGAAAACAAGGCCCAACTAAGCAAAGCACATATGTGGCAAGCTCAAAGTGAAAGGCAACTCGGGACATACAATTCAATCCAATCCAAATGAAGGAACTTCCTCAATTCAAATTCAATGGAAGTATACACAAGGGTAAAACAGTATCGTTCCAATTTTTCTAGAATATGAAGAACATATACTGCCGCATTCTCTTTCATTTTTGCAGGGGAAGTCTCTACTGGCCAGATTTTCCTGTCTACCATTCCCTATCAGTATCACCTCCGCTACTCGTCTCCAATCTCGAGCCAAGTAAATCCGACGTCTCTACGGAAAAGTTGGACGGGACGCCACTACTTTGAAAAAGAAAGGATAAAAAATAAGCTAAGTGGGAGACAAAGACATTTTCGGTAGAAAAGAGATACGACTCGTCTTTATTGAAGAACTCGCCAGCAAATTGACGGTGGAGACAGCAACAAGGGGCCCCCTTCCACGGAAAGATGGAAGGAGACGAGCTGGGCGAGAGATACGATGAAAAGAAAATCGAGAAAGCCAGAACACTCGAGAGAGGCAATACAGTTGGAAAACCCACGTCTAATTTTAAAGGAGGCATCTTCTTGATAATTCTCATTCGTGCTCGAAAGAGAGACTCTTAAAGCATACGCAATCTCCAAGAAAAATCCAGAGAGTGAAAATACAAGAAGAGATATCAAACTTTGAGAAATCGTTAACCAAATCAAAGATGTCTCAACCCAACACACTTGAAAGTTATCGTTACTTGCTGAATATGGGAGAGGAAGAGTTCGAAGCCATGTTTGGGATCGAGCCTATGGAGTCCGGCCCTTCCACCGACGACGTCCAAGAGCCCGATAAGGATAAGGACAACAACGGTAAAGGTCAAAAGAAGCGTTACCGTCGCCATACTGAGGAGCAAGTACGAAAGCTTGAAGATTTCTTCAGAACGTGCCCTATGCCAGGCGGCAAACAGAAAATGGAACTGAGTCAAGAGCTAGGACTTGAACCTTCGCAAATCAAGTTCTGGTTTCAAAATAGACGAACCCGAATGAAGACTCGTCATGAGCACAACGAAGCCGAATTTCTAAGAGTTGAAAATGAAAACCTCCGAGCGGAGAACAAGATATATAAAGAGGCTTTTGCCTCCGCCACCTACCCCAACTGCAATACTCTCCTCACCCTCGATGAAATACATTTTCTGAGGATCGAAAATGCACGTTTAAGAGGTGAGTTAGATCAGTTCATAGCAGGATCAAGTTCTGTTGGAGCAAGACACAAAAAGACCGAGACTATGGGACCAGCATGGATGCCTTCTGAGGAGGAGGTGAGGTATCATCACTAGGCAAGTGGCATTGGCGACGAACTCGCCGCCATGATCAGGCAATTTGATGCTGATGAAGCACCAGGGCTTTAATGTGCATACGGATCCTGTATTTCAAAACTAGTGATCACGGGACCTGCAACACAGCCGACGCGTACCTGATCCGAAACAACGCTAGCTGATCACTCAAGAACCTGCAAAGGGAAGAAGATCAAACCTGGACGAATACGTCTACTTAGTTTCATCGCACGTTCTCACCTTTTATCGATGTCCAAAATCAATGCACAAGCTAGAAGTAATCATTTCCCTTTCCCCCTTATTAAATGCTCGGAGCCGTTACCGCACCAAACTCGAAAAAATTAATATCGAGAAGAAATCCGCGTAAATCCGAAGGGTAAACCCGTATCGTTTCAAGTTACCCTCGAACTACCCATGTTTTAAAATTAAACCCCTCATATTTTCAGGAATTTGCAAAAAGACCCAAAAACAAAATTCCTTGGTTGGACTAAATTGGGGCAAATCAACTCGTGGACATTACCACGGAATGAACAGCTTCAGACAAAGGAAAGTGCGAACGAGAGACCTGAACAAATCTCAGACATAGGTAATTCTGTATCGTTCTAATTTGTTCATAATCATCACAAGTCCTGAATTGTTTTATTCCATTCTTAACAGGGATTGCAAATTATCTCGAGAAATACCGTAACATGGCCCAAGGTGATACAACAGGGCTGTTTTATCCCCAAAGATTAACCTTTGAAAGGATAGCCCCATGGACACCTACGGTCCAATGGACCGAATGGTATGGGGGATGACAGTAGGTCCGAAATATCCCGAGTTCGATCCCCGAGGGTGGGGAATGTTGTATGTATTATAAATAAATGAAACAACTTTTTGTGCATTTTTTTTAACAAACAGGAATACTTGACGACCTTACCAAAAAACAGGAATACTCGACGAGTAATATCAAATTCAGTATTTTACTATAGTCTTGCGATAATGGTGAGGTGCCTAACAAAAGTCGAGGAAAATTCAATCCAGCAAAATTGGTAAGAGACTCGTGCAAGGCATTCAAGACGAAAGGTAAATCAGTATCGTTTCCAATTTACCCCTTTTAATACTGGTTGACATGTCTCCTTTTCTTTCTACAGGAAATATTTACACTAACATTTAACATGTTGAAGGAGACAAATCCAAAAGAAAATTATGATCATCTGACAAGATCTATTTTGGTGAAAAATGGGGCAAATTAATCACAAGTTCTGAAGCAAAAAAAGCAAATACGTCTTCCTTATCTCGTTTGATTTCAAGAATAATTTCTCTGCTTTTTGCAGGGGCATTCAACCACTAAACCACGGCGGTCGCTGTTATTAAGCAAACCGAAATGCTCCATCACCCATATGCTTCATCGCACAGGGGCAAAGTTGAGATGAACCGCCCCTCGATATAAGGAGTAGGCTTCCCAATTTGTTCGATCCGCCCACATACCAGGGGCAATTCAAATCCGCCCATATTTGCACATTATATAAACACACATTATGCTAAAAAATTGTCACATCTGCATTGTGTTTACACATTTCACGAATTATGTATGATTATTCCGCATGTTTAATTTACCAACTCCAACTTAGAGCATAAACTGCATAGGAGACATCAAATGTGCAAAATGGGGCATAACAGGATGAGGAAAGTTAAACCATTTCTACACACGGGTCTAACATTTTAATCTACAGATAAACAGCCTTTCTCTAGAGTGAGAGAAAGCCCCTTCGGACTAAAGTCCCCCATTCAGATTACATTCGAGGCGTTCATATTATGAGAACCTCCTTAAATAGAATTGGTAATGCAAACTTGACAGAATAGTTTTGCATGATCCACATTTTGATTGATTGCATCATGAGTTATCACACAGACTACTTCTAATCATTGCCAACTTAGCTGAACAATTTTGTATGAACCAATGAACGCATTGATGAAAATGTTTGCACATGTTAGCTCTGACATTGCCTGACAGGCAACACATTCCCGGTGTTTGAGTTACCTTCCAAAGTCTTGAAATTCATTTGGCGATTATTGAATGAACAAGCCTGGTTGTCGAGAAGCCACCAAGCATTTCTTCCAAATTCTCAGGTAAGTATATCTTCAACCTGAACCTTTCAAGAGAATGAATTCTGACGGTTGTTGGGGTACTCGAATCCATTGCGGTATATATAGGTATCCACCTTCTTCAATAAAGCATGATTTGTCTTAAGGACAGAAATGTTCGAGACCTTTTGATCTCTGCCTCTTTGGTTTATTCCTAAAGCGACAGGAGAATATAATTTGGGTTTGAGCTTCCGTAGGATTCCTGGTCTCCCCAGATTTCAGAATGGCACCCTTTGAGGTACACCAAGCCCTTCTTACAGGCAAACTAAGTCCTTCTTACAGGCAAACCAAGTCCTTCTTACAGGCATAAAGTCATTCTTACATGCAAACTAAGTCCTTCTTACAGGCATAAAGTCCTTCTTACTGGCAAACTAAGTCATTCTTACAGGCAAACCAAGTCCTTCTTACAGGCACAAAGTCCTTCTTACAGGCAAATCAAGTCCTTCTTACAGGTAAACAAAGTCCTTCTTACAGGCAAACAAATTCCTTCTTACAGGCAACGCAAGTCCTTCTTACAGGCATAAAGTCCTTCTTACAGGCAAAGTAAGTCCTTCTTACAGGCAAATCAAGTCCTTCTTACAGGCATAAAGTCCTTCTTATAGGCAAATCAAGTCCTTCTTACAGGCAAACTAAGTCCTTCTTACATGCAAACCAAGTCCTTCTTACAGGCACAAAGTCCTTCTTATAGGCAAATCAAGTCCTTCTTACAGGCACAAAGTCCTTCTTACAGGCAAATCAAGTCCTTCTTACAGGCACAAAGTCCTTCTTACAGGCAAATCAAGTCCTTCTTACAGGCAAACAAAGTCCTTCTTACAGGTAAACAAAGTCCTTCTTACAGGCAAACAAATTCCTTCTTACAGGCAACGCAAGTCCTTCTTACAGGCATAAAGTCCTTCTTACAGACAAAGTAAGTCCTTCTTACAGGCAAATCAAGTCCTTCTTACAGGCAAATCAAGTCCTTCTTACAGGCACAAGTCCTTTTTACAGACACCAAGTCCTTTCTACAGGCACCAAGTCCTTCTTACAGGTATCTCCATGGGGTGACCTACCATACGGGTCAAATCTCAATCAAAATTTAATCAGTAGAATCCTTTTATTAGGAATCTACCATGGTACGACCCACCATACGGGTCAAATGGTATGACCCACCATACGGGTCAAATTTTAATTCAATTTTTAATCAGTAGAATCCTTTTATTAGGAATCTACCATGGGTTGATCCACAATACGGGTTCAAGTTCAACCACCCTAAAGTTTTTTTATATAACGAATCCTTAGGTTCTCATTTCATTTTCAGTGGAACATTCATGTCACGACTCTTTTTATTTCCTTGTATTGAGTCGATTAGAATTCAGGTGTCATCTCGTCTTTGAAATGAACCTCTACCGAGCTTCCTTTCAAAGAGGGGCAGCTGTTGACACCTGATTTTTAATCATTTTTTCTATTGCTAAAGTAATAAAAAATCCATAAAAATTCATAAAATTGAAAAATCAACTTTGGGGACCTTAGCCAAGCCTAGGGAACCAATTTTGAACAAAAAATAAAATTTCATATTATATATATTTTTTTAATTTTTTTTTTAAAAAAAATACAAAAATACTTGAAAATTTTGGAAAAATAACATTTGAGGCCAAAAAAATACACAAAGATAGTTAATATTTTTATTTTAAATCTATTTTCATATTGGCCATCGCAAATTCAGAAAAATCCAATTCGAGTCACGTGTTCCTTCACGAGTATAATCTTGAATCGGGCCTAAAAAAATTTTAATTTGAGTCAACTTATTTTTAATTTTCACTTTTTATGAGTTGTGACATTGTCTTCTAATATTTTAAATTTTTATCTTGGCCCAATTATACCCAGAATGACTTAATTTTGCAAAAGGGCTTTAATTAAATTCTGCATTATTTTCAACGGCAAAAAATGAGCTTAAATTTGACATGTGGTGAATTTTGGTGTGTCAAAAATTGTGAGGAGATTTGGACTTAAAGAAATATATTTTTTCAGGGACTAAATTGTAAATACTTAAAATTCAAGGACTAGAGTGCAAATACTTAACTCTTGAAGGATTATTTTACAAATAACAAAAAGAAGAGTTAGTGGATAAATTAGAATAGAGAAGGGAAGATGGAGAAGAGGAGATGAAGAAGAGAAGTTGGAGAAGAATAGATGGAGAAAATAAGATAAGAATAGAGAAGGGAAGATAGAGATGAAGAAGAGTTAGTAGAGAAATTAGAATGGAAGATAAGAATAGAGAAGGGAAGATGGAGATGAAGAAGAGTTAGTGGAGAAATTAGAATGGGAGATAAATATGGAGAAGGGAAGGTGAAGATGAAGAAGAGTTAGTGGAGAGATTAGAATGTGAGATAGAGATAGAGAATGGAAGATGAAAATGAAGAAGAGTTAGTGGAGAAATTAGAATGGGAGATAGAGTTAGTGGAAAAATTAGAATGGGAGATAGATGAGTAGATTATAAAAGGAGGATGAAGTGAGCTTGAGAGGGGATTCTTGAGAGAGAAAATTTGAAGTGTTTAGGAGAATTTTTTGGAGAGAAAATTTTGGATGTTTGAGAGAATTTTGGGAGATTGAAGAAAATTTTGAGAGAAAGAAAATACCAAAAGAGAGAGAATTTTGAAGATGATGGGAGTTTAAAGCTAGGGGTTATCATCACAAATTCCTTCATCGATCAATATAAATCAAGAGTTCATCCTCGTCAACGAGCAAACAAATTCAAGCTAAGTGTTTTTATTTATTCATTTATTTATGGTTTTACTCGCAAATTAGCACAAATTGTATACACTTTCTCCATCTCCTTTTTCTTCCATATTTTATGTCAGGAGAAGGATATCTCTACGTCAATAGCAAAAATCTCGTCGAGATGCAAAAATCGGCCCAGACAAGCTCCTAAGCTGTCCACCGATTTCTCAACTGATCTGTGACTAAAAGTCCCTCTTAATTCAAAAGAAACTCTCTATATTGGGAACATAGAGAGCGAAAATCAATTATAGAAATTCCTCCCAAAAAAATGGGAGATAAGTACTCTTTCTACTCTTCTGGTTTTAGGTGCAGATTAGCACATATTTTGTATACTAACACTTCACTCTATTTTATGTCAGGAAGCCGCAGCTCTATATCAATGGTCAATCCTATGGAAGCACAAAATCGGCTTGGAGGAGTTCTCAAGCGCGCACAAATTTCAAATTGTTGAATCAATTCGTTGTATTTCATTTTAAAAAATTCATACCCCAAAATGGAGAGGACAAAGTCCATCCGCAATTTAAATACCTGCACCATAAATCCCAAAGGGAAGAGCCAAGCCAATGCTTAGCCTCCCATTGGAGGTTTTTACTTATAGTAGTTAAATACCTGCAACTTAAATACCTGCACCTTAAATCCCAAAGGGAAGAGCCAAGCCAATGCTTAGCCTCCCATTGGAGGTTTTTACTTACAGTAGTTAAATACCTGCAACTTAAATACCTGTACCTTAAATCCCAAAGGGAAGAGCCAAGCCAATGCTTAGCCTCCCATTGGAGGTTTTTACTTACAGTAGTTAAATACCTGCAACTTAAATACCTGTACCTTAAATCCCAAAGGGAAGAGCCAAGCCAATGCTTAGCCTCCCATTGGAGGTTTTTACTTACAGTAGTTTAAATACTTGCAACTTAAATACCTGTACCTTAAATCCCAAAGGGAAGAGCCAAGCCAATGCTAGGCCTCCCATTGGAGGTGTTTATTCACTGTCATGTACTTCCTATAATTTAATTTTTGAATCATCAGACCCAAAAGATGAGTAGGTCGTAATACTGCACAGAAGTTGTTAACACACTCCCTCTTTCGGCTTCAGGGAATCTTTAACACTTAAAAAAATATAACAAATAAAAATATATACCATCCATGCATCCTATTTAAAAAGTGAAAACACAAAAGAGAATACCCTACTAGAGCTTTAGGAATAAACCAAGCCTGAGTTGCCGGATTAGGATATCCATGAAATTAAGGTACCGAAAGGGCATTAGTTTTAATTAACTAGTGTAACCAAGTCCCCGAGCTCATAATCTCTGGTTCGCAGGAATAAATTAGTTCTCCCGCTAATTTATTTAGGTTTCTAATCGACCTACCAAGAACGATTAGTGGCGACTCCAAATTTCAAAATCATTTAAACAAAAACCAAAGTTGCGATTCGGTAGGGCTTGGGAGGGTCCGCATTAGGTTAGTCAAATCTAATTAACCTAATAATCCGTTAACCCCTAGAATTAATAAAAATATTTTTAGAGGGTCGCGACACTTTTGATCTCTGCCTCTTTGGTTTATTCCTAAAGTGACAGGAGAATATAATTTGGGTTTGAGCTTCTGCAGGATTCCTAGTCTCCCCAGATTTCAGAATGGCACCCTTTGAGGTACACCAAGCCCTTCTTACAAGCAAACTAAGTCCTTTTTACAGGCAAACCAAGTCCTTCTTACAGGCACAAAGTCCTTCTTACAGGCAAACCAAGTCCTTCTTACAGGCATAAAGTCCTTCTTACAGGCAAATCAAGTCCTTCTTATAGGCAAACTAAGTCCTTCTTACAGGCAAACCAAGTCCTTCTTACAGGCAAATAAAGTCCTTCTTACAGGCATAAAGTCCTTCTTACAGGCAAATTAAGTCCTTCTTACAGGCAAATCAAGTCCTTCTTACAGGCATAAAGTCCTTCTTACAGGCAAACCAAGTCCTTCTTACAGGCAAACCAAGTCCTTCTTACAGGCAAATAAAGTCCTTCTTACAGGCATAAAGTTCTTCTTACAGGCAAATTAAGTCCTTCTTACAGGCAAATCAAGTCCCTCTTACAGGCATAAAGTCCTTCTTACAGGCAAACCAAGTCCTTCTTACAGGCAAATCAAGTCCTTCTTACAGGCAAATCAAGTCCTTCTTACAGGCACAAAGTCCTTCTTACAGGCAAATCAAGTCCTTCTTACAGGCAAATCAAATCCTTCTTACAGGCAAACAAAGTCCTTCTTACAGGCAAAGCAAGTCCTTCTTATAGGCACAAAATCCTTCTTACAGGCAAAGTAAGTCCTTCTTACAGGCAAATCAAGTCCTTCTTACAGGCAAATTAAGTCCTTCTTACAGGCAAACCAAGTCCTTCTTAAAGGCATAAAGTCCTTCTTATAGGCAAATCAAGTCCTTCTTATAGGCAAACTAAGTCCTTCTTACAGGCAAACCAAGTCCTTCTTACAGGCACAAAGTCCTTCTTACAGGCAAATCAAATCCTTCTTACAGGCAAATCAAGTCCTTCTTACAGGCATAAAGTCCTTCTTACAGGCATAAAGTCCTTCTTACAGGCAAATCAAGTCCTTCTTACAGGCAAATCAAGTCCTTCTTACAGACATAAAGTCCTTCTTACAGGCAAACAAAGTCCTTCTTACAGGCAAATAAAGTCCTTCTTACAGGCAAAGCAAGTCCTTCTTACAGGCACAAAGTCCTTCTTACAGGCAAAGTAAGTCCTCCTTACAGGCAAAGTAAGTCCTTTTTACAGGCAAATCAAGTCCTTCTTACAGGCAAATTAAGTCCTTTTTACAGGCAAATCAAGTCCTTCTTACAGGCAAATTAAGTCCTTTTGACAGGCACAAGTCCTTTTTACAGGCACCAAGTCCTTTTTACTGGCACCAAGTCCTTTCTACATGCACCAAGTCCTTCTTACATGTATCTCCATGTGGTGACCTACCATACGGGTCAAATCTCAATCAAAATCTAATCAGTAGAATCCTTTTATTAGGAATCTACCATGGTACGACCCACCATACGGGTCAAATGGTATGACCCACCATACGGGTCAAATTTTAATTCAATTTTTAATCAGTAGAATCCTTTTATTAGGAATCTACCATGGGTTGATCCACCATACGGGTTCAAGTTCAACCACCCTAAAGTTTTTTTATATAACGAATCCTTAGGTTCTCATTTCATTTTCAGTGGAACAATCATGTCACGACTCTTTTTATTTCCTTGTATTGAGTCGATAAGAATCCAGGTGTCATCTCGTCTTTGAAATGAACCTCTACCGAGCTTCCTTTCAAAGAGGGGCAGCTGTTGACACCTGATTTTTAATCATTTTTGAAAATTTTTGAAAATTTTGGAAAAATAACATTTGAGGCCAAAAAATGCACAAAGATAGTTAATATTTTTATTTTAAATCTATTTTCATATTGGCCATCGCAAATTCAGAAAAATCCAATTCGAGTCACGTGTTCCTTCACGAATATAATCTCGAATCGGGCCTAAAAAAATTTAATTTGAGTCAACTTATTTTTAACTTTCACTTTTTATGAGTTGTGACATTGTCTTCTAATATTTTAAATTTTCATCTTGGCCCAATTATACCCAGAATGACTTAATTTTGCAAAAGGGCTTTAATTAAATTATGCATTATTTTCAGCGACAAGAAATGAGCTTAAATTTGACATGTGGTAAATTTTGGTGTGTCAAAAATTGTGAGGAGATTTGGACTTAAAGAAATATATTTTTTTTCAGGGACTGAATTGTAAATACTTAAAATTCAAGGACTATAGTGCAAATACCTAACTCTTGAAGGATTATTTTACAAATAATAAAAAGAAGAGTTAGTGGATAAATTAGGATAGAGAAGGGAAGATGAAGAAGAGGAGATGAAGAAGAGAAGTTGGAGAAGAATGGATGGAGAAAATAAGATAAGAATAGAGAAGGGAAGATGGAGATGAAGAAGAGTTAGTAGAGAAATTAGAATGGAAGATAAGAATAGAGAAGGGAAGATGGAGATTAAGAAGAGTTAGTGGAGAAATTAGAATGGGAGATAAATATGGAGAAGGGAAGATGAAGACGAAGAAGAGTTAGTGGAGAGATTAGAATGTGAGATAGAGATGGAGAATGGAAGATGAAATTGAAGAAGAGTTAGTGGAGAAATTAGAATGGGAGATAGAGTTAGTGGAAAAATTAGAATGGGAGATAGATGAGTAGGTTATAAAAGGAGGAAGAAGTGAGCTTGAAAGAGGATTCTTGGGAGAGAAAATTTGAAGTGTTTGGGAGAATTTTTTTGGGGAGAAAATTTGAAGTGTTTGGGGATTCTTGGGAGAGAAAATTTGAAGTGTTTGGGAGAATTCTTGAGAGAGAAAATTTGAAGTGTTTGGGAGAATTTTTTTGGAGAGAAAATTTTGGATGTTTGAGAGAGTTTTGGGAGATTGAAGAAAATTTTGAGAGAAAGAAAATACCAAAAGAGAAAGAATTTTGAAGATGATGGGAGTTTAAAGCTAGGGGTTATCATCACAAATTCCTTCATCGATCAATATAAATCAAGAGTTCATCCTCGTCAACGAGCAAACAAATTCAAGCTAAGTGTTTTTATTTATTCATTTATTTATGGTTTTACTCGCAAATTAGCACAAATTGTATACACTTTCTCCATCTCCTTTTTCTTCCATATTTTATGTCAGGAGAAGGATATCTCTACGTCAACAGCAAAAATCTCGTCGAGATGCAAAAATCGGCCCAGACAAGCTCCTAAGCTGTCCACCGATTTCTCAACTGATCTGTGACTAAAAGTTCCTCTTAATTCAAAAGAAACTCTCTATATTGGGAACATAGAGAGCGAAAATCAATTATAGAAATCCCTCCCAAAAAAATGGGAGATAAGTACTCTTTCTACTCTTCTGGTTTTAGATGCAGATTAGCACATATTTTGTATACTAACACTTCACTCTATTTTATGTCAGGAAGCCGCAGCTCTATATCAATGGTCAATCCTATGGAAGCACAAAATCGGCTTGGAGGAGTCCTCAAGCGCGCACAAATTTCAAATTGTTGAATCAATTCGTTGTATTTCATTTTAAAAAATTCATACCCCAAAATGGAGAGGACAAAGTCCATCCGCAATTTAAATACCTGCACCATAAATCCCAAAGAGAAAAGCCAAGCCAATGCTTAGCCTCCCATTGGAGGTTTTTACTTATAGTAGTTAAATACCTGCAACTTAAATACCTGCACCTTAAATCCCAAAGGGAAGAGCCAAGCCAATGCTTAGCCTCCCATTGGAGGTTTTTACTTACAGTAGTTAAATACCTGCACCTTAAATCCCAAAGGGAAGAGCCAAGCCAATGCTTAGCCTCCCATTGGAGGTTTTTACTTACAGTAGTTAAATACCTGCAACTTAAATACCTGTACCTTAAATCCCAAAGGGAAGAGCCAAGCCAATGCTTAGCCTCCCATTGGAGGTTTTTACTTATAGTAGTTAAATACCTGCAACTTAAATACCTGTACCTTAAATCCCAAAGGGAAGAGCCAAGCCAATGCTTAGCCTCCCATTTGAGGTTTTTACTTACAGTAGTTTAAATACTTGCAACTTAAATACCTGTACCTTAAATCCCAAAGGGAAGAGCCAAGCCAATGCTAGGCCTCCCATTGGAGGTGTTTATTCACTGTCATGTACTTCCTATAATTTAATTTTTGAATCATCAGACCCAAAAGATGAGTAGGTCATAATACTGCACAGAAGTCGTTAACACACTCCCTCTTTCGGCTTCAGGGAATCTTTAACACTTAAAAAAATATAACAAATAAAAATATATACCATCCATGCATCCTATTTAAAAAGTGAAAACACAAAAGAGAATACCCTACTAGAGCCTTAGGAATAAACCAAGCCTGAGTTGCCGAATTAGGATATCCATGAAATTAAGGTACCGAAAGGGCATTAGTTTTAATTAACTAGTGTAACCAAGTCCCCGAGCTCATAATCTCTGGTTCGCAGGAATAAATTAGTTCTCCCGCTAATTTATTTAGGTTTCTAATCGACCTACCAAGAACGATTAGTGGCGACTCCAAATTTCAAAATCATTTAAACAAAAACCAAAGTTGCGATTCGGTACGGCTTGGGAGGGTCCGCATTAGGTTAGTCAAATCTAATTATCCTAATAATCCGTTAACCCCTTTTAAAATTTTAAATTTTTTTTTAGAGGGTCGCGACAGCCCTCTATCACGAAAAGAAAAAAGAAGACAAACTGAGCGAGAAACAATGATTTCCCCTTTGATCAAAAGCTGAATATCAGATTTTCTCCCTCGGAAAATCTAATAGCGCTGCCCGTGAAGAGGGAAGTCGTTGCTATTTCCAGAGAGAGAACTTGTCCCAATTTGATAGTCAGAGTTCATTCGCAAGAACTCGCAGGAGAAAGATAGAGAGGAAGGAGTTCTCGTGGGAGAGGAATTCAAAACCTTCACCATCAAAGCATCGGCTTTCAAAGCCTGTTACGAGAAGGTATCAACAATCTCGTGATCCCTCAAGTCCGAGAAGACATCCCGAGGCGGTCTCGAATCGGCAGTCCTAGATCCAGAAATATGTCGAGTATTAGGGGAACGGGCGCATGTTCAACCCTGGTCAAAGCTGATGAAGTTCCTTACCTTGAGGGTCTACTGGTCATGGCCATTGACGGTAATCCAGTCTCTCTGTCAATCCTTGTTACCGTATTAAGAAAATGCCGGTATAAGGTTGTAGCTCAAGCAAAGGCGACAGAGGCCTTAGAGATATTAAGGAGGAGTAGTGACCCGTTTGATATCGTCCTCACCGCCATGGTAGGGATTGACATGGATGTTTTCACTCTCTTGGAAGTCATCAATTCTAAATTAAACATGCCAGTTCTCGTAATATCGGCAAGCGATGATCAGCAAGCCCTAATGAAGGCTGTCTTAAATGGGGCCCAAGACGTCGTAACGAAACCAGTTAGCGTTCAGATGCTTCAAAACATATGGCAGCACGTGGTAAGGAAGCAATTGCACGACCATGAGAACAAGCATCAAGCCTTCAATTTTGTTCCAAGCAACTGGAGAAAGAAGATGAGTTGATCTCCCGAGCTGCATCGTATGTTTGTTAATGCAGTTCAGCAGCTAGGAATAGATTCGGCACGGCTGCAGCATATACTGGAAATTATGAAGGTAGAGGGACTCACTAAAGCAAATGTTTCGAGTCATCTTCAGAAGTACAGAAAAAGGGTGAAAGAACACAATGCAGCTCAGAATCAAGAAAACCAAGGCAGGACTGATCCAAGCCTGAACGTCGAGTCTCCTCGCCACCATAAGTTCCCCAGGTTAGCATGGGGCGAGCCACTTCCCATCATCAACCAAGCTAGTAGCCATGCCATCAATCCCCCAGGCGTTAATCAAAGTATCCCCCAGAATCACCCTAATGCTCTTCAAGAGTATAGACCGCAGGAGTAGTGTATTCAGATTCCTTGGTTTGAGCACCAACCTGTGGCTAGAATTCATCCCATGATCAGCGCGCCTGCGCAGCCAGAGAATCAGACAAGAAGTTATCCTGAGCACTTCCACTTCTCTAATCCTCGAATGGAAGGAGTTTTTAGCAGCAGGACAGTTGGTGATCCCCACACTTTCTCGAGTAATGATGAAGGCTCCAGCACGAGAAGTCAAATTGCTCATGGCGAGGACAGAATGAGAAATCTACCGCCAGCATTTGCCAACAACAATGCCCAATTCGAGCATCAGTTGCTGGAAGGTTCAAGAGATTACCCAGATGATGAGCTTACTGCCCTGGTCAACCAGTTTAGGGTTGACAGACGTCCCAAGCCGCGATCAGGAGCCAGTGAGTAGGGACTCTCAAACATCGGTCATCCACACCCGAACCAACACGAGACTAGCTGATTATCGAAGAGCCACAGGAGAGGCAGAACTGACCTTGAATAAGTGCACCTTTCATTTCATGTTTAATTCCCCTGCGTATGATATTTTCTAGCTTTCTAGGTGTCTCGATTTAATTCAGGGACAATGGGACAATTTATTTATTTATTTTTTTATCCCGTCGAATGCGTGAATCCCTTTTTATGCTAGATTTAGGGCGGATCAATTTGTGGCAACATCGCTGACCGACATAATGAGAAATGTTGAATGGCCTCACGTAGGGAAATTTCAAGTGAAATGCCCAGGCGAGCTCGAAGACGGGTAATTGTGTGTCGTTCCAATTTACCCTCAATCGTTGCAAAATGCTAAATTGGATTTGTTCCATTCTCACCCAGGGAATTGCAAAGTGCCTCAAGAGTGTCGCAAAATGAAATGACCAAATGGAACGCGATATGACTCATTTGCCTCGAAGGTAACCTTCAAATTAAAGGAGCCCTCCGGTCCACGGACCTGATGGCATAGAAAATGATGATGGTCCAAGGAAACCCGAAAGAAAATAAGGCCCAACTAAGCAAAGCACTTACGTGACAAGGGCAACTCGGGACATACAATTCAATCCAGTCCAAATGAAGGAACTTCCTCAAATCAAATTCAATGGAAGTACACACAAGGGTAAAACAGTATCGTTCCAATTTTTCTAGAATATGAAGAACATATACTGCCGCATTCTCTTTCATTTTTGCAGGGGAAGTCTCCACTGGCCAGATTTTCCTGTCTAACATTCCCTATCAGTATCACCTCCGCTACTCGTCTCCAATCTCGAGCCAAGCAAATCCGACGTCTCTACGGCAAAGCTAGACGGGACGCCACTACTTTGAAAAAGAAAAGATAAAAAATAAGCTGAGTGGGAGACAAAGACATTTTCGGCAGAAAAGAGATACGGCTCGTCTTTATTGAAGAACTCGCCAGCAAATTGACGGTGGAGACAACAACAAGGGGCCCTTTTCCACGGAAAGATGGAAGGAGACGAGCTGGGCGAGAGATACGATGAAAAGAAAATTGAGAAAGCCAGAACACTCGAGAGAGGCAATACAGTTGCTAAACCCACGTCTAATTTTAAAGGAGGCATCTTCTTGATAATTCTCATTCGTGCTCGAAAGAGAAACTCTTAAAGCATACGCAGTTTCCCAGAAAAAATCCAAAGAGTGAAAATACAAGAAGAGATATCAAACTTTGAGAAATCGATAACCAAATCGAAGATGTCTCAACCCAACACACTTGAAAGTTATCGTTGCTTGCTGAATATGGGAGAGGAAGAGTTCGAAGCCATGTTTGGGATCGAGCCTATGGAGCCCGGCCCTTCCACCGACGACGTCCAAGAGCCTGGTGAGGACAAGGACAACAACGGTAAGGGTCAAAAGAAGCGTTACCGTCGCCATACTGAGGAGCAAGTACGAAAGCTTGAAGATTTCTTCAGAACGTGTCCTATGCCAGACGGCAAACAAAAAATGGAACTGAGTCAGGACCTAGGACTTGAACCTTCGCAAATCAAGTTCTGGTTTCAAAATAGACGAACCCGAATGAAGACTCGTCATGAGCACAACGAAGCCGAGTTTCTAAGAGTTGAAAATGAAAACCTTAGAGCGGAGAACAAGATATATAAAGAGGCTTTTGACTCCGCCACCTGCCCCAACTGCAATACTCTCCTCACCCTCGATGAAATGCATTATCTGAGGATCGAAAATGCACGTTTAAGAGGTGAGTTAGATCAGTTCATAGCAGGATCAAGTTCTGTTGGAGTAAGGTACGAAAAGACCGAGACTATGGGACCAGCATGGATGCCTTCTAAGGAGGAGGGGAGGTATCACCACCAGGCAAGTGGCATTGACGACGAACTCACCGCCATGATCAGGCAGTTTGATGCTGATGAAGCACCAGGGCTTTAATGTGCATACGGATCCTGTATTTCAAAACTAGTGATCATGGGACCTGCGACACGGCTGACGCGTACCTGATCCGGAACAACGCTAGCTGATCACTCAAGAGCTTGCAAAGGGAAGAAGATCAAGCCTGGACGAATACATCTACTTGGTTTCATCGCACGTTCTCGCCTTTTATCGATGTCCAAAATTAATGCACAAGCTAGAAGTAATCATTTCCCTTTCCCCATATTAAATGCTCGGAGCCGTTAACTGCACCAAACTCGAAAAAATTAATATCGAGAAGAAGTCCGCGTAAATCTGAAGGGTAAATCCGTGTCGTTTCAAGTTACCCTCGAATTACTTAGGTTTTAAATTTAATCCCTTCTATTCTCAAGAAATTGCAAATCGACCCGAGAGCGCAATCATATCCGAATAGAAGTTGAACAAATTTGGGGGCAAATCAGCTCATGGGCATTACCACGGGATGGACAGCTTCGGACAAAGGAAAGTACAAGCGAAAGACGCGAACAATCTCAGACATGGGTAATTCTGTATCGTTCTAATTTGCTCATAATCATCGCAAGTACTGAATTGTTTTATTCCATTCTTAACATGGATTGCAAATTACCTCGAGAAATACCGTAACATGGCCCAAGGTTATACAACAGGGCTGCTTTATCCCCAAAGATTAACCTTTGAAAGGATAGCCCCATGGACACCTATGGTCCAATGGACCGAATGGTATGGGGGATGACAGTAGGTCCGAAATATCCCGAGTTCGATCCCCGAGGATGGGGAATGTTGTATGTATTATAAATAAATGGAACAACTTTTTGTGCATTTCTTTTTGCAAGCAGGAATACTCGACGAGTAATACCGAAGTCAATATTTTGCCACATTCTCGGATTAATGGTGAAGCATCCAACAAAAGTCGAAGAAAACTCAATCCAGCAAAATTGGTAAAAGACTTGTCCAAGGCATTCAAGATGAATGGTAAATCAGTATCGTTTCCAATTTATCCCTTTTAATACTGGTTGACATGTCTCCTTTTCTTTTTACAGAAAATATTTATACTAACATTTAACATGTTGAAGGAGACAAATCCAAAAGAAAATTATGATCACCTGACAAGATCTATTCTGGTGAAAAATGGGGCAAGTTGATCGCAAGCTCTGAAGCGAAAAAGCAAATATGTCTTCCTCATCTCGTTTGATTTCAGGAATAATTTCTTTGGTTTTTGCAGGGGCATTTAACCGCTAAACCATGGCGGTCGATGTCACTAAACAAACCAAAATGCTCCCTCACCCATATGCCTCATCGTGCAAGGGCAAAACTTGAGACAAACCGCTCCTCGACATAAGGAGTGGGCTTCCCAATTTGTTCGATCCACCCACATACCAAGGGCAATTCAAATCCGCCCATGTTTGCACATTATATAAACACACATGATGCTAAAAATTGTCACATCGGCATTGTGTTTACACATTTCATGAATTATGTATGACTATTTCGCATGTTTAATTTACCAACTCCAACTTAGAGCATAAACTGCACATGAGACATCAAATGTGCAGAATGGGGCATGACAGGATGAGGAAAGGCAAACCATTTCCACACAAGTCTAACATTTTAATCTACAGATAAACAGCCTTTCCCTAGAGTGAGAGAAGGCCCTTTCGGACTGAAGTCCCCCATTCAGATTACATTCGAGGCGTTCATACTATGAGAACCTCCTTAAATAGAATTGGTAATGCAAGCTTGACAGAATAGTTTTGCATGATCCACATTTAGATTGATTGCATCATGAGTTATCACACAGACTACTTCTAATCATTGCCGACTTGGTTGAATAGTTTTGCATGAACCGATCAACTCATTGATGAAAATGCTTGCACATGTTACCTCTGACACTGCCTGACAGGCAACACATTCCCAATGTTCAAATTACCTTCCAAAGTCTTGAAATTCATTCGGCGATTATTGAATGAACAAGCCTGGTTGTCGAGAAGCCACCAGGCATTTCTTCTAAGTTCTCAGGTATCCACCTTCTTCAATAAAGCATGATTTGTCTCAAGGTCAGAAATGTTCGAGACCTTTTGATCTCTGCCTCTTTGGTTTATTCCTAAAGCGACAGGAGAATATAATTTGGGTTTGAGCTTCTGTAGGATTCCTGGTCTCCCCAGATTTCAGAATGGCACCCTTTGAGGTACATCAAGCCCTTCTTACAGGCAAACTAAGTCCTTCTTACAGGCAAATCAAGTCCTTCTTACAGGCAAACAAAGTCCTTCTTACAGCCAAATCAAGTCCTTCTTACAGGCATAAAGTCCTTCTTACAGGCAAATCAAGTCCTTCTTACAGGCAAATAAAGTCCTTCTTACAGGCAAGCAAAGCCCTTCTTACAGGCAAACAAAGCCCTTCTTACAAGCAAAGCAAGTCCTTCTTACAGGCAAATCAAGTCCTTCTTACAGGCACAAAGTCCTTCTTACAGGCAAAGTAAGTCCTTTTTACAGGCAAATCAAGTCCTTCTTACAGGCAAACAAAGTCCTTCTTACAGGCAAATCAAGTCCTTCTTACAGGCAAATAAAGCCCTTCTTACAGGCAAACAAAGCCCTTCTTACAGGCAAACAAAGCCCTTCTTACAGGCAAAGCAAGTCCTTCTTACAGGCATAAAGTCCTTCTTACAGGCAAAGTAAGTCCTTTTTACAGGCAAATCAAGTCCTTCTTACAGGCAAACAAAGCCCTTCTTACAGGCAAAGCAAGTCCTTCTTACAGGTAAATCAAGTCCTTCTTACAGGCACAAAGTCCTTCTTACAGGCAAAGTAAGTCCTTCTCACAGGCAAGTCAAGTCCTTCTTACAGGCACAAAGTCCTTCTTACAGGCAAATCAAGTCCTTCTTACAGGCAAATCAAGTCCTTTTTACAGGTATCAAGTCCTTTCTACAGGCACCAAAGTCCTTTTTACAGGCACCAAGTCCTTTCTACAGGCACAAAGTCCTTCTTACAGACAGTTTCATGGGTTAACCTACCATACGGGTCAAAATTTAAATCAGTAAAATCCTTTTATTATGAACCTACCATGGTACGACCCACCATACGGGTCAAATTTTAATTTAATTTTTAATCAGTAGAATCCTTTCATTAGGAGTCTACCATGGGTTAACCTACCATACGGGTTCAAATTCAACCATCCTAAGGTTTTCTTATAACGAATCTTTAAGTTATCATTTCATTTTCAGTGGAACATTCATGTCACGACTCTTTTTATTTTTTTTTATTTTTTCTGTGGAGTCGATTAGGATTCAGGTGTCATCTCGTCTTTGAAATGAACTTCTAACGAGATTCCTTTCAAAGAGGGGCAGCTGTTGACACCTCATTTTTAATCATTTTTTTAATTAAAATTAATAATAAAACAAATCCATAAAAAATTCATAAAAAATTGAAAAAATTAACTTTGGGGACCTTGGCCAAGCCTAGGGAACCAATTTTGACCAAAAAATAATTTTTCATATTTTTTATTTATTTTTTATTTATTTTTTATAAAATATTTAAGAAGTAATAGCATTTGAGGCCACAAAAATATTTTTTTAAGAAAATGTAATAATTAGTATTTTGCTTTTGGCTGAAGAAAATCTATAAAAAAAATTAAATTAAATTAATCCGAAATCGAGAATTATTTTGTTAATCTCATTTTCAAGTTAATTGAAATAATTATAGACCATTTATTATTATTATTATTATTATTATTATTATTATTATTATTATTATTATTATTATTATTATTATTATTTTACCCTATATTTTTTTCTTTTATTCTCTCATTTTTAGAGTCATGGCGGTCTCCTCTAATCTCCAAAATTACATTTTTATTCAAAAGGACATACAACCGCACCTCTTCGAAATACTCAAATGAAACAGATAATGTCCAGCAATTTGATCATATCCGATCCCATGGTCATCCATATTAGTGGAGATATTAGAAAAGTCGAAGCAACCTGGAAATAGCGAACGAGCAACGTATTGATGATGGACTCCATTATTCTCTACGTGTATACCCGTCTATTTCGTCTTTGTGAACACCTGAAGGCTTTAAAGCAGTGCACCGTGGTCAAAACGTGGGGCCTCATAATATTGGAGATGATCTCGAGTATATCGAATATATGCAGACCCCAGTTGCATCGGAGGCAACAAATTCATGGCCTAAAGAATAGACAAAAGGACAACGGTTAGTGCACTTGTTCGGCGGATAATAAAAAAGAGAGAATGAGAAAAAGGAGTCAAAGTCATGGTTAATAAAGGGGTGGACTCGTGGCATTGGGGGCATGGGCTCTTTTCTCGAGGATTTGAATGGCAGATGGGGGGAAGGGATTTTGGACCGGGGGACTTCTTATCAGAGGTGGTTTTTCTTAGAGTGGAAAGTGGGGGAGATGGCCGGGTTTCTTCTTCTTGGTCCTCTCCCTTACGTTTCTTCGGACGGATCTGACCGACGCCGGAGAAGCACCCGATCGACCTAACTTCGCCGTCTATAGCAATAAGAACTTCTCCAACCAAGACACCTTCTGGGAGTGCAACCACGACTCCTCCGGCCATGGTGATCCCAACTACGCCCTCGATGACAATGTGGTTAACCAGAGCTTCAACAACTACGGTCAGGATGGCAATGGCGCAAATGATACCTTCATGTGCTACGGCAAAAACGGGAACGTTCCGGAGAACGGTCAAGAGCAGCTCACGATCCCCACCTCAAGGTTGGTGACTCCAGAGATCCGTTGCTTCCTGAACCCTGGAAGCTCTCCGAGACCACCACGACGCTCTTGTCGCAGCGAAAGCCCGTGTTCAACGGCCGAGTCCACACCCGCACGACTGGGGGAGAAAGCAGCTGAAGTTAGGTGTAAAAGAGGTCAGATTTCTTCATTAAATATTATAATATGCAATAGATGCAGGACAAGTTTCAGTGAAGTCTCCACAGGTAAGTATGGAGAATACTTGGGCAGGGATTTTGGTCAAAGAACTTTTTTTTTTATTCCTAAGTTCACTTAGCCTGCAGTTCGCTGAAATCTGAATATGGGATGTCGGAAGAGGGGGTCGATCCTTTTGACCCCATCTACGTCGACTCTCTCTTTTTCGTGTTAATCCCATCATTTTCATGAGTTTTAGAGTCAACTTCTTCTTGATTATTCTTTCTTTCGGATCTTACCTTGGATGGTCATTAAATTGGTATAGTCTTCAAGTTCTTGCCTTAGAGTTCTTCCATTCATTCATGGGGCTAATAAAATGTTGCAAACTCCATTTACTGGTTTGTTTGTACCTAAGTCGACAAGTCTGAATTTTCCTGTCAAAGATCTTTCCGTTTCTGCATTCTTGCTTGGGTGTTGCTTTAAGTCAACTAAAGACGGCATGAAAATAGCATAGGTAAATGAGGGCAATGCAACCAGCGGTTTGTAATTATTGAAATTTTGCTACGGACAAAGTTGATGAGAAGAGCTAAGTTTCTTGAACTTCGCTAATGTGCTGGCCTGGTTTGAATTCCATGCTCCAATCCCGCGGGTCACTAAATAGGTCTAGATTTTTTTTTAATTCTTTGTCCCATGTCCTGTATCATTTCAAGGTAGCCCCATGGTCCTTAACTTAGGTTGTTAATGAGAAGAGCAACCGCATTAAAGTCCTTCTTGGTCGGAGCTTATATTTTACATGAAACCATAGCCTGACGGAGTCATAGTCTAGGCGACGAGTTTAAGTGCAGTAGGGTAACCATTAGGGCTATTATTTTTTTTTGAGTCGGTTTAGTATGTTGCGCAAATAATATTATCCTTCTTGCAATCTGTACACAGCCTTTCTGTTAATATAAAATTTTAAAAAAATAAAAAATGGTAATAATAATCTGGAAAACTAAAAAAAAAGATGGAAATGTATAGGAAATGCCTCTACCTGCCCGTTTTATCTAAGCAGAACTTATATGTTCGATTATTGAATATATATATTTTCACATGAACATGTTGGAAAATTGTTTTATAATGCCATTTTATTAGATAAATTCACATGATGACTTGAGTTCAATTCGAGATGCTTAGTTTTATCTTTTTAATTCGCTGAACTTCGCTAATTATTTATCTAGAGTAAATGCATCCCCCAAATGCTGGATACATCAATTTGATATTTTAGCATGGCGATCAATGGCGATGTCCATGGAGATGACGGCCTATTGAGGATTCATGACTCAACAATGACGAAGTATGAATAGAAGGCCTTGGAAACACCGAAGCTTGGCTTGAAAGCTGATTCGGGGAACTTCTAGCAAATAAGTCGAAGCTAAGCGCTCTTCTTATTTTCCTGATTCTTTAAACGCTAATGAGCACAAAGTCTCGGCTTTGCTGCTCCATTTTCCCCTATTCATGTCAAGTAAAAGGAAGACTTCACATCAACGACGAGTTTCACGGAGGTGCAAAATCGGCCCAGACAAGCTCCTAAGCTGTCCATCGATTTCTCAGCTGATCTGTGACTAAAAGTCTCTCTTAATTCAAAAGAGACTCTCTATATTGGGAACATAGAGAGCGAAAATCAATTATAGAAATCCCCTCCCAAAAAAATGGGAGATAAATGCTCTTTTCACTCTTCTGGTTTTAGGTGCAGATTAGCATATATTTTGTATACTGACACTTCACTCTATTTTATGTCAGGAAGCCGCAGCTCTATATCAACAGTCAACCCTACGGAAGCACAAAATCGGCTTGGAGGAGTCCTCATGCGCGCACAAATTTCAAATTGCTGAATCAATTCGTTGTATTTCATTTTAAAGAATTCATACCCCAGAATGGAGAGGACAAAGTCCATCCGCAATTTAAATACCTGCACTATAAATCCCAAAGGGAAGAGCCAAGCCAATGCTTAGCCTCCCATTGGAGGTTTTTACTTACAGTATTTAAATACCTGCAACTTAAATACCTGTACCTTAAATCCCAAAGGGAAGAGCCAAGCCAATGCTTAGCCTCCCATTGGAGGTTTTTACTTACAGTAGTTAAATACCTGCAACTTAAATATCTGTACTTTAAATCCCAAAGGGAAGAGCCAAGCCAATGCTTAGCCTCCCATTGGAGGTTTTTACTTACAGTATTTAAATACCTGCAACTTAAATACCTGCACCTTAAATCCCAAAGGGAAGAGCCAAGCCAATGCTTAGCCTCCCATTGGAGGTATTTACTTACAGTAGTTAAATACCTGCAACTTAAATACCTGTGCCTAAAATCCCAAAGGGAAGAGCCAAACCAATGCTTAACCTCCCATTGGAGGTTTTTACTTACAGTAGTTTAAATACCTGCAACTTAAATACATGTGCCTATAATCCCAAAGGGAAGAGCCAAGCCAATGCTTAGCCTCCCATTGGAGGTTTTTACTTACAGTAGTTTAAATACCTGCAACTTAAATACTTGTACCTTAAATCCCAAAGGGAAGAGCCAAGCCAATGCTAGGCCTCCCATTGGAGGTGTTTATTCACTGTCATGTACTTCCTATAATTTAATTTTTGAATCATCAGACCCAAAAGATGAGTAGGTCGTAATACTGCACAGAAGTCGTTAACACACTCCCTCTTTCGGCTTCAGGGAATCTTTAACACTTAAAAAAATATAACAAATAAAAATATATACCATCCATGCATCCTATTTAAAAAGTGAAAACACAAAAGAGAATACCCTACTAGAGCCTTAGGAATAAACCAAGCCTGAGTTGCCGAATTAGGATATCCATGAAATTAAGGTACCGAAAGGGCATTAGTTTTAATTAACTAGTGTAACCAAGTCCCCGAGCTCATAATCTCTGGTTCGCAGGAATAAATTAGTTCTCCCGCTAATTTATTTAGGTTTCTAATCGACCTACCAAGAACGATTAGTGGCGACTCCAAATTTCAAAATCATTTAAAATAAAAATCCAAAGTCGCGATTCGGTAGGGCTTGGGAGGGTCCGCGTTAGGTTAGTCAAATCTAATTAACCTAATAATCCGTTAACCCCTTTAAAATTTAAAATTTTTTTAGAGGGTCGCAACAGTCGAGCCTCGCCATGGTCGAGGGAGGCTCGGCCTTGCCATCAGCCATCTAGGCGATTGTCGGACCGGCTAGAGGTAGGAAAGGGATTGAGGAAGGAAAAAAAAATAATAAAATAATTAAAATATTCAGTCGTCAGTAAATCAAAATTTTTTTCAAATTTATGTTTACCGAATAGCATTTTTCCAAAGCCGCATTTCAAAGTATTTTTTAATTATAGTTTATCAAATGGTATTTGTATTTTATCAAATTTCTTTAATTAAAAATATTTTTATATTTTTTTAAAGGCATTTTTCAAAAGTCGATCCAAACTAATGACAAGGGAAGTTAGGAAGCTTTGGAAGCAAACCCACCGATGAATCCGTACACGCTCTTTTTCGAAGAATTTATGAGGGACAAAAAAAAAAAAAAAAGGTGCGACTTCGTCTGCGTAATGGTTGAGCGCGTCCGGAGGCACTATTAGGGAGGATGCATGCCGATACAGTCCTGACGACACCATTTTTAGGGTGGGGAACTTTGTAGTAGACACATAATAATATTTAGGCTCCGTTTGTTTCACGGAAAATATTTTTCCGGAAAATATTTTCCTCAATTTCCGGTGTTTGGGGGGCGAAAAATGAATGGTCAACGGAAAATGTTTTCCGGTCAACAAAAAAAAACATTCTAAAACTAAGGAAAATGATTTTCTCTTTTTGAGAAACGGAAATCATTTTCCTCCTTTGCTTCTTCCCTTCATCTTTTCGTCTGTCGTTCGCACTCCACGATCTTGTCCATCCCCATTTCAATTTCAGCCAAACACCGGAAAAGGAAGTCATTTTCCTGGAAAATGATTTCTTGGAAAATATTTTTCAGAAACACTTTATTTTCCGTGAAACAAACGGAGCCTTATTCTCTAAATTTTTTCTAATTTATTATTATTATTCTTGTATCAATCTAAATAAAAAAGCACAAAAATGATCGTTTTGTCGCAAGGTTAGAAAGGTTGTGAAGGACGAGATGTGACCCACTGTCCGATAATGAAGTGTCATTGATTATAATAGAATTACTTAAATATAAATTAGGGGTGGCAAGCGCTGCTGACTAATTGGAGGAAAAAGAGGAGGAAAAGAAAAAATACCAGTAAAATTGATTTGAAAATTATTATTGAAAATTATCCGTGTTCACGCCGGCTGCATTACATCATACAACCCACGTCGATGTCAACAATTTTTGACCAAAATTAACACAAACGCAAAAAATTTAGGACTCAATCTCAAACTTTTGAACAACGAGTGCGCACATACTTGACGAGATACTATTTTGTGCACACACTAGCCAAGGATATCCCATTTTAATACGTGAAAGTTTCCAATCAATTCTAAATCTATTAACCCGATGTCAATTCAATCGTAAATTTTATAATTTTGCCAATTTAGTAAAAATCTTTACACGAAATTTCAGTGCAATCATGCTAACCAATTTGCACTGGAAATCAATGACTTAGCCGGCCGACAATGATTAAACCTCCAAGTCAATAATTTCCGATGAAAATTGACACGAACGGCTATATTCAAATGACGTGCAGAGTGCTAAGATTAAGATTGAATTACCATCCATATAATATGATTAGGATCGATCAAGTAATTTTTCCTTATAATCTGATTTTGGCCAATAGATGACGTAACGTTTTTAGGTATAAATTACTTAAATATTGTCTTTACTTCTTTTTGTAAAGAGCCCTTGATTCCGTCGTAATTGCATGTGGTCACTAAGTGATTCCCATCCGAACACCTAACAAGAATGGAACTAGCCCTATTGGGCGATGTGTCTCCAAAACAAATGTTCTATAATAGTATTCAGAGAAAAGTTCGTCAATCAAATCGGTGCATCCATTACCTTCTCTATAGATATGGAATTGGACCATATGAAGGCCCGATTGATCAATTTGATGCTAATGATACGTTTATTTCACAGAAAGCTCTAATGGGAGTATGCAATAGAAGTCCGTTACTTTTGCCTAGGAAGATCATCAAAAGAGAGCCTAAGTCCAAGCCTGTAAATATATTTAGTCAAATTCATATTCATTCAAAAAGTTTAAGCTAACGAGTTATAGTTGACACTTGATTATTAATCAATTTTTTTAAAAAATATTTAAAAATACTATAAAAATTTATAAAATTGTAAAATCAACTTTGAAAGCTATGGCCAAGCCTAAGAAGTCATTTTTGAACAAAAAATAATTTTCAGATTTTTCGGTATTTTTAATATTATTTTTAATAATATTTTTAATTAGGAAAATGCCCCTAAAACAGAAAAAAAAATACCAAATGATGTCAAAAAAAATCTGGAAAAATAGTAAAAAAATTTCATTTTAATCCCATCTATGTTTGGCCACTTTAGATTTTTGAGAACTCAATTTGAGTCATGGAAAAAACCCCTGATTTGGTCGAAAGATGCCAGTCTTTGCGAAACTTAAAATCGATCAGGCAAGCTCGCTGCCATGGTGAGGTCCTAAATACAGTCTAGATCAAGGAACCGCCTTCATTTCTGCGAGAACCGACCTAAAAATGGTCGAAGCGGCTCGATTGGTATACACCAGTTCAATTGGACCGGACCGTCCGGTCCAATTGAACCGGCGGGGTGCAGGACAAAGAAGGACGCGCAGAGAGAAACGCAGAAGAGGAAGCGCGCCCCTCTTCCTTTCGTCTGGCGACAACTCCCCAATGGAGAGAAAATAAAAAAGGGCCAAAATAAGCTGGACCCCACTCACAAGGGCCAGCTGTTCCAAGGAGCTCGTGGAGCTCATCTCAGCAGAAGCAAAAAAACAAAAAGAGACAGAGAGAAAAGACGCACAGAGGAACGATCTGGTTTTGAGGGGAGCTTTACAAGAGGAGTTTCGGCTCGTGAGGGATGAAAAGGAAGCAAACTGAGAAAGAGCTTAGTGAGCTCTCAAGAGACCGAAAGTGAGAGAGAAAAGAGAGTTCGTTAGACTGAGCTAGCGGGGGCGACCGAGCCGTCGTGCGACGGTCGCCGCGTTAGCTCGGCGACCCGGCCTCGCAGTGGTTGTCAATGGTGCGCCGGCGACGCGTATGGTCCGACGGCCGGATGATGACGAGGGACCTGAAACTCTTGAAGAATAAGAGAAAAGGAGCCCGAGCGGCCAGCCATCGCCACTGAAACGACGAAGCCCGGACCAGCAGTTCCCGCCTTTCGTCCAGCATGTTTGATATCTGTCCGGAATCTTGATTCGAGATCGAGTCCGGGTGGGGTTCATATCTCTCTTTGGTCAGTGTACGTTGTTTGTTCGCAAATGCCCAGTTTTGTTGTGGAGCCAGAGAAGCAAAGAAGAGCCGTGCGCGGAGAGAACAAAAGAGAAAAAGAAGAAGTCTTTCTCTCTGGTTCGGCCTCACGCGCTCTTCCACAGTCCCAGCCTTGATCTGCGACCACCTCCATCATCTCCAGTGGACAACTACCGGCCAGCGAAGGTCTGCGCAGAGAGAGCTCGAAAGAGTCTTGAAGGACCGGGAGCTCGGCCGGCGGAAATCGAGACGTCCATTCGAGAGCCGAGTCTCGTTCAGCGAGCCCTCCTTGCGAGGTATGTCGCCCTCCCTGTCTCGCGCTGCCTCAGACGTACACTTCCCGTTTCGGTGTTTGAGTCCCCTTTGCCGTTTCTCTCTGCGCGTCGTGATGAGTTTGGGTCTTGGACGGTCAATGGCCTGCTCTGTATGTCGTTTCCTCTGCTTGTGCTTGTTGCCTTGTTGATGGTCAGGCGGAGTGGAGGCTCGTATGGGACCGAGTCGTTTTTTGAGATTTGGGCGCCGTCCGTGTTCGTTCTCGAGCTAGGGTGGTCCGGGGAAGAAGACGACCCAAAGGAGAGAATAGCAGAAAAAGAATAAAAAAAAAATAAAAATAAAAACAACACACAAAATGGAAAAAAAAAACCGTAAATGAAAATAAGAGTAGAAAATAAAGGATAGTTTGGGCTGGTCCAGTCTTCGCAAGGTCTTGTGAGTGGGCTTGTTTTCTTTTTATATTGGGTCAGAACTGGATTGTGGGGTTGGACTCACTGGAAGTTAGGGATAATAACCATAAAAAAAAAGAGCAAAAATTGGACCAAGACCAATAGGTTGGTTTGCCCTAGAACAACGGGGGCCCGTATGGCCCAGGTCGAGGCGTCAGTGGCGCGGGTCCGGCCCATTCGGCCCGGCCCGGATCACATTTTCATAATATAAAAATTTCCGAATATAGAATAAATAAAAATATGGAAAAATCCTAAAAAAATCGATAAAAAAATGGAAAAAAAGGTTCCAAAAAATTTCGAAAATTTCCAAAAGCCTCAAAAATTAGAAAATAGGTCAATTTAACTGATCAATCCTTTTTTTTTTTATGATTTTCCCTTCCAATCTTTTCAAAATGACGATTTTGCTCGTTACAGGCAAGTTGTCTTAAAAAATTTCGGAAAATTTTCAAAAATCATAAAAAATGAGAAATAGTCCAACTTGATTGGTAAAACCTGTATTTTGTGATTTTGGCTTTCGATTTTTCCTGAAATGACGATTTTCCCCTCAAAAGTCAAATTCTTCCAAATATATGAAAAAATCTCATAAAATTTTAAAAATTGAAAAATAGACGCATTCAATTGGCTAAATTTATTTTCGATGATTTCAATTGCCAATCCTTTCAAAGTTGACAATTTTACCTCTTTGGACAAATTGTTTTCCAAAATAACGATTTTGCTCATAACGGATAAATTACCTCTAAATCATCTCTAAATCCTTTCAAACCTTAATACACATGTTCTCTAAGCCTTTATAGCTTTACTAGGGATACTATATATTGTTTTCATGTGTTTTATCCGCACATTTGGATCATTCATTGCGCTTTATTAGGGATACCAAACTCCTGCCTTGGCCATGGCTGCTCAAGCTCGACTCACGGCCATCGCAACCATGGCCGCCCAAGCTCAGCTTCAACCATCTTTGTGAGGCGCACGAAGGGACATGGATCAATCAGTGGTGAGGCTGTTGCTAGAGACTCCAAATTGTGCTCTCCACAGCGACTGGCAATGGCGGTGGCTTGGCCTCGAGGTCGGAGAAGGGAACAAGGATCAGGCAAAGGGGAGGGGGGAAAGACAGAGAGAGGGGGAGTGGGAGGTCGGTGCGGTGCACACGGGAGAGAGAGGGAGAAAGAGAGAGAAATAGAGGAGTGAATAGAGGAGGAGAGATTTTTTCCTTCTTTGCAAGGTGGGCTCGTGCGACACGTGTCTCACGATGAGTAGAGATGAAGGCCACGTCAATTTTGCGTCGATGGTATCTAATATTTTCTTGGGGAGATGGGGTTCCTGCGAGAGACCATCAGAGGAGAACTCCAGGCTTCACAAAAATGCTCCCAGAGAGCTAGAGAGAGGGGAAGGGAGCAAAAGAGGAGGGGGAGAGAAAAAAATCATGAGGAGAGCTTGAGTCTTCTTTTCGTTTGGACAGTGAGGGAGTTTCAGATGTATTTTTTTCTAGATAAGGAGAGTGACCAAGAGAGGGATAAGTCGAAGAGCCGAGCCCATCACGGCCAACTCACTGTCGCGCCACCGAACCCACCACTGTATTGCGCACCCAAGCCGTAGTTGTGGGCGACGATGACGTGCGATTGTTTGGTGAAAAGAGTGAAGAGGAGAAGAAGGTTGCCGAGGAACATGCAGCTACTATCAAGGCATCCGGAAAGAGGAAAGAATCCGGTAAGTCGTCTGTGTTGTTGGATGTGAAGCTATGGGATGATGAGACAGACATGAGAAAAGCTTGAGGTAGCAGCAAGAAGCGTCCAAATGGAAGGGTTGTTACGAGAAGCAGTGGTGTTTCTGCGGAAGGTCGTGGTGTTATTGTCGAGGGTTATGCTCTAATCATTGAGGAGGCAATGGCAACTCCCCCAGTCGGCGACACAAAAGTTGCAAGGGGTCAAAAGGTCTTAAAAAAAAAAAGGAAGACTGAGTAGAGAGCAAAAGGAGCAGAGGGTCTTCGGTAGAGGTTAGTTTAAAGAGATGGCTCAAGGGAAGGAAAAGAAAGGGGTCTGGTCTAAGATTGCAAGAAAGAGAAGACCACACCCAGCGAAGAGAAGGAGGGGAGGAGCTTTGAGAGAGCTGGAGGACGGAGACGAGTGAAGGACGAACACGGGTTCGGCGGTTTTGAGAAGGAAAGACAGTCGGGACGGGCAGTCTCTTCCCAAACTATAGCTACTCCCTCTGATGCCAGTCTGACCTGAAGACAATGTCTCCTCTAACCCAGATCCCACGAGGCGAAGGGACAGAGGCGCGTGGACGCAGAGGTTGAATGAGGAGTATAAGGCCCTGATCAACTACATCCAAATCAACAGGTCCAATGAGAGCAACTAATCCCGCATCTCCACCGCCAACCTAGAGGACACGAGCCTATTAGAGGCGGCATGACAAGGAGATCCCAACGACGACGTCAAGATGACGTGAACCAGTGGCCGTCGGCGAGTAGTTCCCGATGGCGGCGATATGCCAGTAGACCCAAGGGTGCGGCAATGTGCGAAGAGACTAGACGGCGCGGCAGCGAGACAAGGGGGGGACTAGTGGAAGCGGCAGCCATGCGAGGGTGGCGATCTGATGACAAAAGTGCAGCAATGATGGCCGGAGGTAAGGCTGCTTGGTCGGGTTCTTTTGTGACATTAGTTGTCCCCTTAGAAATAGGCCCATGGAAGAAGGCTCCTGTTCCTTCTTCATGGAAGGGAAGCCATCGTGAAGAAGACAACCCAGAAAAAAAAAAAAGCCAAAAAACATAAAAAAAGAAATAAAATAATATAGGAATGAAAAAGAGATTAAAAAAAGTAGAAAAATGAAGGGGTTATGGGAGGTTTGACCAGATGTGGTTCTGATTGTGTTTGGGCTGATTGGTGGGCCTGTTTAGGTTTAGTTGGGTTCTGGCCTTTAGTTTAAATTAGGCTTAGCGGAGAAATTGGGCTCTAGGCTTAATTGGGAGGTTTCGGTAAAATAAGCCTTTCTTGTTTTTCTCCTTGGCTCGTGGCTTTAGAAGGGGGTAGAAGCCTAGCTTGAACTACTATTTTTCAAATAAAAATAAAAAGAGAGAAAAATTCAGAAAATTGCACACTACTGACGCCTAGAGAAACTACGACGCAAAAGGCATAATCTTGTAGGACAACATCCTGGCAATGAGAAAACAAGTTAGTGTATGTAGATAGTAGTTCTGGAGTTAGGGATTTTCTCGTTTTAAACTTTTTATTTCTTTTATTAGCATCTTATTTTCACGAATGAGAATGTCTTGAAACTTCCCCCGTCTTATGAAGATTCAGTTGAGTTGGACGAGAAGACTTTGATCGTAAATAATGCAAGAACTGATGATTGCTATCGAGTTGCCTATCTTGTGAGGGCAAAGTGATGAGTATTAAGGAGGACAAGCTGCAAAACTTAAAAAGATACTTGAAACATTAGGTACATTGGATGCAGTCGAACTAGGGTCCCTTATAAAAATAAGTATAATATCAAAGCTCAATACAAAAGTGATGGTATATCTTATCCGCATCCAGTAAATGTAAAGCTTACAATGCCCTTGGGCATTCTGCGTTACATTCCTAAGTAAGTGCACTAAGCTAATTAACTTTTATTTTAGTTTTGGATGAATACGACTTTTGCAACTAATGTGTTTAACATCAGCATGATTCAGTTGTTAGCAAATATCGTCGAACATTAGTATATCTTGTCGCCTCCTATTTCATCGATAAACTCCACGTTTGACAGGTGCTATCCATAAAGCGAGGGGCAGCATATCTTTTATGTGCTCTGCCTCCCTTTATGGGTAACACCTATCAAACGTGAATTTTATCAGGAGGCGACATGATCTATCAATATTTGACGATATTTGCTAACGAATTGATGATGCTAATGTTAAACACATTAATTGCAAGAATAATATTTATCCAAAATTAAAATAAAAGTTAATTAGTTTAGTGCACTTACTTAGAAAGATAATGTGGAATGTTCAATGACATTGTAACCTTTAAAATTACTGGATGCGGATAAGAGAGATTATCATCTGTGTATGGAAGTTTGATATTATACTTTCTTATAAGGGACTCTTATTCCACCGTATTGAATATACCCAGTGTTTTAACTATCTTCTTAAGTTTTGCAGTCTCATCCTCCCTAATACTCATTACATTGTCTTCACAAAAATCTCTCACAAGATGGGCAGCTCAATAGCAATTCTCAATTCTCACATCATTTACGATAAAAGCCTCCTTGTCCAAGTCAATCGGATCTTATAATAGTAAGAAAGTTCCGAGACATTCTTGTTTGTGGAAACAAAATGTTAATAAAAAAAGAGAGTATAAAACGAGAGGATCTCTAACTTTAGAACTACTATCTACATATACTAACGTGTTTCTAGATTGCCATGACGTTGTCCTGCAAGATTATGTCCTTTGCGCCGTAGTTTCTCTGTGCGTCGATAGTGTGCACTTTTTCTAAATTTGTTGGCTTTTTTTCAAATTTATTATTTTTATTTTTAAATATTTTTTTTGAAAATAGTAATCTGGGCTGGGCTTCTAAGACCAATCCTTCTAAAGCCATGAGCCAAGGAGAAAAATCTAGAGCCCAAATAAAATCTAAAACAAGAAAGACCCATTTTACTAAAACCTCCCAATCAAGCCTAGAGCTCAACTTCTCCATCGAGCCAAACTCATATGAACTAAAAGCTTGAACCTAGCTAAACTTAAGCAAGCCCACCAAATGACAAGTCTACTCCCCACCAATTGTCCTCTCACAAGGAAAAATTCAAATTTTTTTCTTTTAAAAATTTTGATTTTTTTATTAAAAAAGAGGGGGGAGGAAGAGGCAAAAACATGATTGGTGGAAAAATTCGTGACGGACGTTTCGGAACGTTGGAAGCAACCACTGATGGATCCGTACACTCTCTTTTCAAAGAATTTATGAGGGACAAAGCACATGATCAATGTGACTTCGTGGCACGTCTAGATGCCTTTTGAGGCAATGTCTCAATTAGATTTGTCAATTTGATTGATGGAATATAAAATGATATGGTCAAATTTCATGCAATAATTTTAAGACCCATACTTGATTCAATTCATATTACTAAAACACTTCGATTATAAATTTGTTGATCTCCGCCAACCATTGCTTGCCCTCAAGCCCTGCCGATAGGCAATCAAACTTTTAATATTTTATGTGGAAGAAAAAAGTAAAATTAAAATATATGTAAGATGTAAAACTGTTCAAGAGGGGTTGACTCGACTAATAATCATATAAACAAATTAATTATAAATGGGTTAAAATATGAGTTTGTCTTTAAATAGGAATCACCTTTCTTTGTTCCATGGTAAGCCTCCCCTCGTCGAATACAAGTTCTTTGGGTGCTCCTTGTTTGGCGAAAAAAACTTGAACCAGATTAGGAAATAAGAATACAAGCCTCCCCTCGTTGAATCACCTTTAAGTAGTCGTTTTTTTTAAAAAGAAAACAAGAATGTTTTTTGGTTTTTCGATTGAAACCTAAAAAGAAATTAGGGAACATTTACTATTAGATTATTCAAAGTGGATCCCCATCATGCAAGTTTATCCCCGATTGAAATAAAACATTAAACGTAGAACTGCTATATGTTTAAGTAGATAGAAAAATGCAAGCATGCATAATTACATGAAACCCCATTTACCGAAATCTTTCCTTTTGTGTCGTCTGGTGTGGCAACGGTTAGCAAGTGAATTTGTATTATGAATGATTTCTGAGAAATCGCCTTTCAATTCCATATTTTCCCCTTCTGGGCTAAGGGCCAATTTTTTTTTTTTGTAGGTTTAGGGGGTGATTTCTGAAATTTGTGCAGATCCAATGTGAACCGCGGCATCGGCTTGTATTCTCCCAAGTCCTCACTTTACGCGACGGCGAAATTTGAAAATCGAGTTTCGACCTTAAGTGTGGTCAGGTGTGGTTGGATGATATGTGCATAGGTGTACATGCTTTTGAAGTCGGTACTAATCTTTGGGAAAGGTAGATCGAGAATCTCATCGAGCAATGGGAGAAGCCGTATGACTATAAAGAAACCAAAAAGTTGAGAAGGAGGACTTGATTAAGTCAATATTGCTATTGACGCTCTTTTGATACCTAAGTTGAATGATTTTTCTAACTATGATTTCATACAGATGAATCGGGATGAGAAACGCCTAAAATTTAGGAGCTCATGTAGGTGGAATAAACAATCTATCAATCATAATCAATAAAATAGGTGCATAAACTAAGGATATGAAATATATGGATAAAACGCATGAAATCAAAACATGATATCCCTAGTAAAGCCCTAAATGCTTAGGGAATGGGTGTATTAAGGTTTGAAAGGAACTTAGGATGATTTGAAAATGATTTTCTCATCAAGGGCAAAATTATCAATTTTGAAGGGATTTAAAATGTAAATCATCAAAAAATAGGATTGACCAATTAAATTTGTCTGTTTCTCAATTTTTGAGATTTTTTAAAAAAAATTTGGATGTTCTTTCAAACAATTTGTGATGGGCAAAATCGTTATTTCAAGGAGAATTGGGAGCCAAAATCACAAAAATATGAATTTGCTGAGTCAAGTTCGACCGTTTCCCTTTTTTTTTTTAAAAAAAATAAGTTTTGAAAGTTTTTTGAAATTTTTCGAGATAATTTATTTATAAGAAGCAAAATCGTTATTTTGAAAAAGATTGAATGGGAAAACCATCAAAAATAAGATTGATCGTTTAAAACGATCCATTTCCTCATTTGTGTGGAAAACACCTGGCGTTCTTTGAGAGTTAAACTTTGAAAGCAATAAACGTAGAAAAACAAGCATGAAAGAAGTTTTCACGAATCTGCCGCGGGAACCAGCTCTGCTTTTGTCCTTCCTACTCAGCATGCTCTGCTTGCTTCCTATCCGAGCTTTGCCTACTCTACGCTGCTCTTCCGCCGGCGTCGGCCACATGTTGTTCCTCTTCGTACCTCGTTGGCTTGGTGTGATAAGAGGTCTGATTTGGTGGTAATGGACTCTTCTCCTTGCCAAACTTTCTGTTAATGGCAATGGAGAGATGGGAAATAGATTTTGCTTGCTCTCAGTACTCCTCCGTTTATACAAAGTCTTGCTTTTATCGGTTTTCATCACACTTAATGATTCAGAAAGACGATAAGTTTTATCTTCATTTTTGTTGCTATTGTATTTAGATTTAGTTTACTAAATCTCTTACCCCTAGGAAAATATTCAGTGTGCTTCGTGGGCGTGCATTTATTCACCAACTTCGGCAGTGCATCGAGTCCGGATTCATGTAAAAACCAACTTCATTAAAGCCTTATGATTGATTCGCTTCGACAGAGTACCCTCACTTTGCGCTCTTATTTTGAAACTTGTCCCCCCCTTCTTCTTCTTCTTCTTCTGCTTCTTCTCTGGACCATCTTTGAAATCTGTCTCTGCAACACCCACCCACAATGGCGATCACCATCACCGGCCACGGGATCCCCTACGACCTCGCCGACCCCTGTACCCACAATGGCGATCACCATCATCGACCACGCCCCGTCGTCGCCAATGCGGTGGACCTAAGGGCCCTGGCTGCGAGGGAGCTGGGCCGTGAGGACCTGAGGAGGGCCGGGCTGGGCAGCCGGACATGGTGGGGGAGGTCCTAGGGAGGCTGATCGAGAGGCCGGCGCACGCTACATCTGGTGAAATTTCTGAACTCACAGCCGTCATTTTTAGGACTGGTAGAAACCGTGCATAGTTAAGATCCGGATGCACATTATGTTTTTGGTCCCAAATCTCTGCTTTTCATCTTATGTTGACAACCCTGCAAGGGAAACACGAACTATTGCTTATTATGTGGACAGTGGAGCTCATATTAGTCGTAGATAATCCCGTCTTCTTGTGGCCTGGAATTGTCTAAACTTTAAACTAGTGCTGCTAAGCGCGAGCCAAACGATGCAAGGATGAGATTTATCTGGTGATTAAGGTGCACGACTTCTTTTTCCTTGTACTTACATCTGAGACCTATAGCATCTTTCTGCTTGAAATTTGAGCATTGAATTAATGACGAATTACTTGGTCCAAAATCAGGTCTGCAATGTGTTCGTTTTTGTACGGATCTTCCATCCCGTCAGAGGAATCTCTCCTGTCTATTCACCAGTTCCATCGCTGTCTATCTTTCTCCATTGCCATCCTTGGTATAAAACTTCATTGCTTGCTGGAATTCAAGTGTGCCAGCAGTTTAACTTGGTAATTCTAGTGATCAGTGTAGCTGTACTAGGGCAAAAGAAAAAAGAGCAAACCTGGTGGCGTAATCCTTTCCAGCGGGACTTTCCTTTTGCGAATCATCACTCTCATCTTCAATGTAAAACTTGTTTATGTTCTCAAAAGGTTCAAGTGCGGATGTCTGTGATAACGGTCTTTACCGTGATTGAATGCACTGAAATGAAGACGGTGTTGGGGATAGTATGGAATAAGACTTCGGAAACGAACCTTGATTGGGAACCATGAACACGATTCACGAACAACACAAACTTGGGAGAAGTCTCGAGGCATGGATTCAACGATTTCCAAAGAGTTTATTCGCCCCCACACTAAGTTGCTTTGGGTTAATGGCAAAGAACTCTCGGGATACAACGAGACTAATGTTTCTCTCGAGAAGCAAAACCCGGAAAAACTCCTTTTACTCTCACTCTTTGAATTTTCTTGAACTTGAATGTATATATTCTGATCATCAGAACTAGGCACGAAGCCATTAATTTATAATGTCTTAATGGCACGAGTACGAAGACTCGTGTCCATTTGTACGATCGGACGAAGACTCGTGTCCATTCGTACGGTCGGACGAAGAGACACGAAGCCGAACATCCATTGGGTATGCCCTTTCGAACTTGCAATCTACAAATTATCCAACAGACGGCCCTTCAACTACGCAAACTAAATGAACACTTGACATATAGGTATTCCCAGAGGCCCAGAACATTATCTCATCGCATCACACGATGAAGAAAAGAAAGGGCTGAGGACTCGAGCGTGTTCTGCATTCGTCCCGACTCCGGCGATTCCTCCGGCATTATGCTTGCAAACACACATGATCGATCATTCGATTCATTTCCAGTTTGAAAAATAGTTGCGGATGACATCAAAATCAATGCCTTGGACTCGTCTTTGACCAAGAAAGATGCACCCAGAGAGTTCCCCAAGACAGGGGACTAGTGCTGTGGAAAGAGAAGAAGCCGCCAAAGGACCCTGCTTTTATCTCAACTGAAGTCCCCCCAATACAGCCTGAGTGGAAAAGGCAAGGGGAGAGAATTCTTGGTGCTCTTTTGGGGTTCATCGTCCGCGTTGGATGAATGATTTAGTTCTGAGCATTTTTCTCGGGTCTCACTCTCAAGCAACGTCTTGAGAAAAAGAGCAGCAAGTGTAAAAAGGGTCTTGAACGAGTCATGGCAAAGCGTCCCCCAGTTTGGTCCCATTTCCGCTTGCCTTTGGGCCATGTACCAGGGATGCTATAGATGAACCTTGGTGTGAAACTGTGTTTTGGCCACATTATGATATCTCATATTTGTACCCTAGCTTTTGAATTATTTTATATAAGGGAGAGTGCCCCGCCGACCCCAACTGGTTTGGGATAAAAGTGATGTTGATGTTGATATAAGGGAGAGTCCCAAACCTGAACATGCCGAGCTTTTAGGTTTGAGTTGAAATGATTCACATGGAAGCACATTAGAGCCACGTTTCTCTCCATAATTCCGTGATTTCATCCAACTAGTTTTCTGATTTGTGAGTCACGAAGAAAGTATCGTGATGACACTAAAATTGGACAAATTTTGCATGTGGGTGTCCGTAACTAATAGCTCACCAACTAACAAGTAACAGCACATGAGTCGGCCCGACTTCGAAGCAAACGAGTTGGCTTGTTGACTCCTAAACAAACCATAGCAAAATCCAAATAGGGGGGAGAATTATCTAAAAAGTCATAAATCCATCGCAATTGTGCCAATGTAATCATAAACTTTGTTTTTGACAGTCGAGTCATAAACCTTTTATATTTGTGCCAATTTAATCCATCTAAACAATTTCAATTGGAAATCGCGGACATGGACGTAATGCAACTATTGCTAACATGGATAGTTTTAATAATATTTTAGTATTTTCTCTAATTATTTATTTTATTATATATATTATCTTCCTTTCCTTCTTCCTTTGGTCGATAGTTGAACCTTGATGATCTGGCTAGGGGTGAGGTCCGACAAGGTTGATTTTGCTGGCCTCTAGCAAACCTTGCTCACCCTTAGCGAGGCTCAATCTCACCATTGCTATCGAGGTTGAGCCTTGCCAGTGGCCGAAGGGGACAAGCATTGGAAAATGCCGGCGAGGACCTTGCCAGCCCTTAACTCTAGCTGATTGGTGGCCTCGTCATCCGGCTGGAGAAAAAAAGGAAGAGAAGGAAAAATAAAAATAAAAATAAAAATCATTACAAATTATGCACATCAACGTCAGTGCGTCACATAGAACAGTCAATGTTCATAAAGGGATTTCTAGCCAAAATTAATTGAATGGACTAAATTGGCATAAAAGCAAAAAAATTTATAATTCAATTGAAAAAAATAAATGTCATAACTAAATTGATATAATTGCAATATGTTTGTGACTTTTTTTCTTTTGTAACTTTTTCACAAATAGGTAGGCTTACTTGCACATGCAACTATTTTTTCATAATGTTTTTATTTTTATTTTTATCATTGGTGAATAGGGGCAATGGCTCACAAGCTCAGTAGGCGGTGATCATTTGATAACGAATCTCGAACTTCCACTCATTACAATTAAATGACCTTGTCAGATTCGTTCTTTAGCGCAAGATCCCATTAGACCGCAAGCTCAAGAGACGGCTCTTGCTTAGCCTTTTAACATGATGTTGCAAGGGGAAAAAAATCCCCATGTTCTACTCTGCAATCTCGGCTGTTGGACCGCTCCGACACATTTTCTTTATTATCCTACGCATCTTATGCTAACCAAATCTCAAAAAAAAAAAAAAAAGAGTATTTGAGACGAAGAGACTGAAATACGTCTCAGTGCAAAGTCTCTCATTTCGTAAATGCATCATGGCAGGCCAATTCAATAATTGACAATACTTTTTTTTTTTGGGGAAAATACTACCAAACTATGCTCCTTGTGACACATTTACCATGAACTTTTTTTTGTGACATAAAAAACCCCAAACTATACTCATTGTGACACATTTACCCTAAACTTTTTATTGTGACACGAAAAATCCCGAACTTATATCATTGTGACATATTTACCTTCTACTTAAAAGTAGCACGTAAAAAAAAAAAACAGTGAATCCAAGTGGCACCATGCCACGTTAAAAAACGTCGAAAAAAAATGAAAATCTAAAGTTACTATTCATGCCATTTAGTGTTGAAAAAAATGAATAGTGACTTCAAATTTTTATTTTTTTGGTCAGAGGGGATGGATTTTCATTAAGCAGGCAGTGGATGGACGAGTGATGAATAGTGACTCCAAATTTTCATTTTTAAAAATATTTTTCTGTTACATTAAAAAATTTAGGGTAAATATGTCATAATGGGTATAGTTTGGGATTTTTTTATGTCACAAAAAAAGTTCAGGGTAAATATGTCACAATGAGCATAGTTTGGGGGTTTTTTATGTCGCAAAAAAAAAAAGTTCAGGGTAAATTTGTCGCAATGGGCATAGTTTAGGGTCTTTGGTGGTATTTATCCTTTTTTTTTTGGTCAAAAGACGAGGACTTCCATTCGCTTAACAAAGTCTAAGAAAAAATCGGAAGTAACATCAAAACATTACAGATCCTGAAGGACGGAGGAGGGCATGGACAACCAATTAGAGGAGAGGTAACCTAGTATGTGAGCTTAGCTAACCAGTTCGCACAAGAATTAGCTTCGCGAGGAGAGAAATTGATACCGACCTCCTTCCATTGGCCCAACATTTCCCTACAATCTACAAGTAAATTCGAGATAAATCATAGGCTCCAGGAGCCTGAAGGACTTGATCAGCCAAAAACTCCGAAAGGAAAAGGATGTCGCTGAATTTCTCCCCATTGGAGATCCGAAGACCCCACGTGCAGTGTACTTGAGGACTTTGACTTCCATGGGTGAGAAGACTCCTTCAGTTGAAGAAAGATTCGAATAAATGGCAATACATTCAAAGGCAAGCGAATCTAACAAAGCCTTGTCAAACAATATAGCCCAAATCGGATCGAGCCGGTCGATTTTGGGCGATTTCAGAAGCACTAATCTGATTTTTGGTTGCATAATATCAAAATTGTTGATTTTCGATTCTTTATATAGAATCGCCTCTTCAAATCGGACCGATCATTTTTTTCATCATCTAGGGCTTAGAAATCTGAAATGACACATATCTTTATCGTGGGGATCACCTCCACTTTTGCTTCTCTCTTTCCTATCAATGTTTTTTTTTTGCTTTCTCTCTCTAGCTTTAGCTAGGAGCTACCTAGCGTACAGTGTCGTCTCGTTAGAAGCTTATGATGTAATTTCTCTTTGTAACTCGTTGGTTTGATTAGAGGTCTGATTTGGTAGGAATTAGGGATGCGCAACTTGAACCGATCAGATAGAGACTACCTTGATCTAGAGGAATCTTGTCCGATTCTCAATTCCAAAGATATAGGACCAGACTGACCATTTAGATCGAACCAGTCGATTTTTATTATTATTATTTAAAAGTAACCCTAGGGCTCGCTTCACTTCTCAACCCCAGAGAGGGGGGGAGGTTGGCAGAGAGGAACCCTTTTCCTGCGTTCTTACTAAAACTCAAGTCCATCTCCACTCACCTTTGCACCTCCATCTCCATGGACAAAAGAGACAAGGAAAAGGAAAATGGGAGTTCTGGCATGAGAGCACAAAGAAATATAGGAGAACTATGTTAGAGAGATCGTGGTTCAAAAAAAAAAAAAAGAGGGCTCTGGGCAGAAGAGATCAGAGAGTGTGAGACGAGAGAGAGAAGAGAGAGAGAGCTCTGTGGGGGTGGGTTCCCGAATGTTAAAAGTAAACTTTTCATGTTTTTCCAATTTCTTCCGTCGTGGGAAAGAAAATGATCAACGATCAAAAAATTATTATGCATATTTTTTTTTGGGTATGTTACGGTCTAATGAAACCGCTCGAAAACCGGATGGGACCCATCGACAGAACTGATTGGTTCGATTTTCGATTTCGACAAATTGAAAATCGAGATCACTGGTTCGGTTCCCCATTCTTGAGGGGAACCGGCTCGGATCGAAAATTGATCACTCATAATAGGAATAATGTCTAGGAAACGAAGAGATGGGGCAAAGTTTTAGAGGGGGGTGTACCACAATCATTTTGTTTTAGAAATAAATTTCTGGCTTGTTTCCATTTTTGGATGAGTTTTCGAGTAAAAAAATGCGTTTAATAAAAGCATAAATTTCTGATATTGGAACAGAAGCTTGTTTGACAACAGTTAAAAATTTAATACTTCTATAATAAAAATATGCGGTGGCCAGCAATGGTTGGTGGTGGCCGACGACGATAGGGTTCAACGGGTGGCGGAAGTCAACGGCCGACTATGGTTGGCAATCGGCTACGGGCAATGGTGGTGGCGATGGTAGTGGTTGAAGCAGCAATGAGGGGTTATTATTTTTTTATTTATGTTTCTTTGAAAAGCTATAATTTTTTTATTTCTAATTTCCCCAAAAATAGAAAAATAGGATTAAGTTACCAAATGATTTTCTATTCCGAACTGTCGCGACCCTCTAAAAAAAATTTTTAAATTTTAAAAGGGGTTAACGGATTATTAGGTTAATTAGATTTGACTAACCTAATGCAGACCCTCCCAAGCCCTACCGAATCGCAACTTTGGTTTTTGTTTACATGATTTTGAAATTTGGAGTCGCCACTAATCGTTCTTGGTAGGTCGATTAGAAACCTAAATAAATTAGCGGGAGAACTAATTTATTCCTGCGAACCAGAGATTATGAGCTCGGGGACTTGGTTACACTAGTTAATTAAAACTAATGCCCTTTCGGTACCTTAATTTCATGGATATCCTAATCCGGCAACTCAGGCTTGGTTTATTCCTAAAGCTCTAGTAGGGTATTCTCTTTTGTGTTTTCACTTTTTAAATAGGATGCATGGATGGTATATATTTTTATTTGTTATATTTTTTAAGTGTTAAAGATTCCCTGAAGCCGAAAGAGGGAGTGTGTTAACGACTTCTGTGCAGTATTACGACCTACTCATCTTTTGGGTCTGATGATTCAAAAATTAGATTATAGGAAGTACATGACAGTGAATAAACACCTCCAATGGGAGGTCTAGCATTGGCTTGGCTCTTCCCTTTGGGATTTAAGGTACAGGTACTTAAGTTGCAAGTATTTAAACTACTGTAAGTAAAAACCTCCAATGGGGGGCTAAGCATTGGCTTGGCTCTTCCCTTTGGGATTTAAGGTACATGTATTTAAGTTGCAGGTATTTAACTACTGTAAGTAAAAACCTCCAATGGGAGGCTAAGCATTGGCTTGGCTCTTCCCTTTGGGATTTAAGGTACAGGTATTTAAGTTGCAGGTATTTAACTACTGTAAGTAAAAACCTCCAATGGGAGGCTAAGCATTGGCTTGGCTCTTCCCTTTGGGATTTAAGGTGCAGGTATTTAACTACTGTAAGTAAAAACCTCCAATGGGAGGCTAAGCATTGGCTTGGCTCTTCCCTTTGGGATTTAAGGTGCAGGTATTTAAGTTGCAGGTATTTAACTACTATAAGTAAAAACCTCCAATGGGAGGCTAAGCATTGGCTTGGCTCTTCCCTTTGGGATTTATGGTGCAGGTATTTAAATTGCGGATGGACTTTGTCCTCTCCATTTTGGGGTATGAATTTTTTAAAATGAAATACAACGAATTGATTCAACAATTTGAAATTTGTGCGCGCTTGAGGACTCCTCCAAGCCGATTTTGTGCTTCCATAGGATTGACCATTGATATAGAGCTGCGACTTCCTGACATAAAATAGAGTGAAGTGTTAGTATACAAAATATGTGCTAATCTGCATCTAAAACCAGAAGAGTAGAAAGAGTACTTATCTCCCATTTTTTTTGGAGGGATTTCTATAATTGATTTCCGCTCTCTATGTTCCCAATATAGAGAGTTTCTTTTGAATTAAGAGGGACTTTTAGTCACAGATCAGTTGAGAAATCGGTGGACAGCTTAGGAGCTTGTCTGGGCCGATTTTTGCATCTCGACGAGATTTTTGCTGTTGACGTAGAGATATCCTTCTCCTTGAATTTGTTTGCTCGTTGACGAGGATGAACTCTTGATTTATATTGATCGATGAAGGAATTTGTGATGATAACCCCTAGCTTTAAACTCCCATCATCTTCAAAATTCTCTCTCTTTTGGTATTTTCTTTCTCTCAAAATTTTCTTCAATCTCCCAAAACTCTCTCAAACATCCAAAATTTTCTCTCAAAAAAATTCTCCCAAACACTTCAAATTTTCTCTCTCAAGAATCCCCTCTCAAGCTCACTTCATCCTCCTTTTATAATCTACTCATCTATCTCCCATTCTAATTTTTCCACTAACTCTATCTCCCATTCTAATTTCTCCACTAACTCTTCTTCATTTTCATCTTCCATTCTCTATCTCTATCTCACATTCTAATCTCTCCACTAACTCTTCTTCATCTTCATCTTCCCTTCTCCATATTTATCTCCCATTCTAATTTCTCCACTAACTCTTCTTCATCTCCGTCTTCCCTTCTCTATTCTTATCTTCCATTCTAATTTCTCTACTAACTCTTCTTCATCTCTATCTTCCCTTCTCTATTCTTATCTTATTTTCTCCATCTATTCTTCTCCAACTTCTCTTCTTCATCTCATCTTCTCCATCTTCCATTCTCTATTCTAATTTATCTACTAACTCTTCTTTTTGTTATTTGTAAAATAATCCTTCAAGAGTTAAGTATTTGCACTCTAGTCCTTGAATTTTAAGTATTTACAATTTAGTCCCTGAAAAAATATATTTCTTTAAGTCCAAATCTCCTCACAATTTTTGACACACCAAAATTCACCACATGTCAAATTTAAGCTCATTTCTTGTCGTTGAAAATAATGCAGAATTTAATTAAAGCCCTTTTGCGAAATTAAGTCATTCTGGGTATAATTGGGCCAAGATGAAAATTTAAAATATTAGAAGACAATGTCACAACTCATAAAAAGTGAAAATTAAAAATAAGTTGACTCAAATTAAATTTTTTTAGGCCCGATTCGAGATTATACTCGTGAAGGAACACGTGACTCGAATTGGATTTTTCTGAATTTGCGATGGGCAATATGAAAATAGATTTAAAATAAAAATATTAACTATCTTTGTGTATTTTTTTGGCCTCAAATGTTATTTTTCCAAAATTTTCAAATATTTTTGTATTTTTTTTTAAAAAAATTAAAATATATATAATATGAAAAATTATTTTTTGGTCAAAATTCGTTCCCTAGGCTTGGCTAAGGTTCCCAAAGTTGATTTTTCAATTTTATGAATTTTTATGGATTTTCTATTAATTTTCGAAAATAAATAAATAAAAAATACGTAAAAATACTGAAAATATGAAAAATCGTTTTTTGGTCAAAATTGGTTCCCTAGGCTTGGCTAAGGTTCCCAAAGTTGATTTTTCAATTTTATGAATTTTTATGGATTTTTTTATTACTTTAGCAATAGAAAAAATGATTAAAAATCAGGTGTCAACAGTACCTGTAAGAAGGACTTGATTTGCCTGTAAGAAGGACTTGTTTTGCCTGTAAGAAGGACTTTGTTTGCCTGTAAGAAGGACTTGATTTGCCTGTAAGAAGGACTTTGTGCCTGTAAGAAGGACTTGGTTTGCCTGTAAGAAGGACTTAGTTTGCTAGTAAGAAGGACTTTATGCCTGTAAGAAGGACTTAGTTTGCTAGTAAGAAGGACTTTATGCCTGTAAGAAGGACTTGGTTTGCCTGTAAGAAGGACTTGGTTTGCCTGTAAGAAGGACTTAGTTTGCCTGTAAGAAGGGCTTGGTGTACCTCAAAGGGTGCCATTCTGAAATCTGGGGAGACCAGGAATCCTGCGGAAGCTCAAACCCAAATTATATTCTCCTGTCGCTTTAGGAATAAACCAAAGAGGCAGAGATCAAAAGGTCTCGAACATTTCTGTCCTTAAGACAAATCATGCTTTATTGAAGAAGGTGGATACCTATATATACCGCAATGGATTCGAGTACCCCAACAACTGTCAGAATTCATTCTCTTGAAAGGTTCAGGTTGAAGATATACTTACCTGAGAATTTGGAAGAAATGCTTGGTGGCTTCTCGACAACCAGGCTTGTTCATTCAATAATCGCCGAATGAATTTCAAGACTTTGGAAGGTAACTCAAACACCAGGAATGTGTTGCCTGTCAGGCAATGTCAGAGCTAACATGTGCAAGCATTTTCATCAATGCGTTCATTGGTTCATACAAAATTGTTCAGCTAAGTTGGCAATGATTAGAAGTAGTCTGTGTGATAACTCATGATGCAATCAATCAAAATGTGGATCATGCAAAACTATTCTGTCAAGTTTGTATTACCAATTCTATTTAAGGAGGTTCTCATAATATGAACGCCTCGAATGTAATCTGAATGGGGGACTTTAGTCCGAAGAGGCTTTCTCTCACTCTAGAGAAAGGCTGTTTATCTGTAGATTAAAATGTTAGACTCGTGTGTAGAAATGGTTTAACTTTCCTCATCCTGTTATGTTCCATTTTGCACATTTGATGTCTCCTATGCAGTTTATGCTCTAAGTTGGAGTTGGTAAATTAAACATGCGGAATAGTCATACATAATTCGTGAAATGTGTAAACACAATGCCGATGTGACAATTTTTAGCATTATGTGTATTTATATAATGTGCAAACATGGGCGGATTTGAATTGCCCCTAGTATGTGGGTGGATTGAACAAATTGGGAAGCTCACTCCTTATGTCGAGGAACGGTTTGTCTCAAGTTTTGCCCCTGCACGATGAGGCATATAGGTGAGGGAGCATTTTGGTTTGTTTAGTGACAGCGACCGCCATGGTTTAGCGGTTAAATGCCCCCCATTTTTCACCAGAATAGATCTTGTCAAATGATCATCATTTTCTTTTGGATTTGTCTCCTCCAACATGTTAAATGTTAGTGTAAATATTTCCTGTAAAAAGAAAAAGAGACATATCAGCCAGTATTAAAAGGGATAAATTGAAAACGATACTGATTTACCCTTCATCTTGAATGTCTTGCACGAGTCTTTTACCAGTTTTGTTGGATTGAATTTTCCTCGACTTTTGTTGGGCGCCTCACCATTATGGGAAGACTATGGTAAAATACTGACTTTGATATTACTCGTCGAGTATTCCTGTTTGTAAAAAAAAGAAATGCACAAAAAGTTGTTTCATTTATTTATAATACATACAACATTCCCCACCCTTGGGGATCGAACTCGGAATATTTCGGACCTACTGTCATCCCCCATACCATTCGGTCCATTGGACCGTAGGTGTCCATGGGGCTTTCTTTTCAAGGGTTAATCCTTGGGGATAACGCAGCCCTGTTGTATCACCTTGGGCCATGTTACGGTATTTCTCGAGGTAATTTGCAATCCCTGTTAAGAATGGAATAAGACAATTCAAGACTTGAGATGATTATGTGCACATTAGAACGATACAGAATTACCCATTTCTGAGATTGTTCGCGTCTTTCGCTTGTACTTTCCTTTGTCCGAAGCTGTCTATCCCGTGGTAATGCCCATGAGTTGATTTGCCCCTAAATTTTATCCAACCTGTATTCGGATATGATTGCGTTCTCAGGTCGATTTGCAATTTCCTGAGAATAGAAGGGGCTTAATTTTAAAACTTGGAGCAACTGAGGGTAAATTGAAATGATACGGAGTTACCCTTCAGATTTATGCAGATTTTCACTCGCCATCAATTCGTCGCGAGGTTGGTGAGGTGGCGGATTCGAGCATTTAATAGGGGGAAGTCGGATTATTACTCCTTGCTTTTACACATTCACAAAAGCAGAAAAACACATCACGCAAGGAAATAAAACACATTCACTCATTCAGGATTAGTTCCGCTTCCTCTGCAGGCTCTCCCATGATCAGCTGGCTTCATCCCAAATTAGGTATGCATCGGCCATATTGAAGGTCTCGTGGTCACTGGCTGAACAAGTGCATCACAGTCCCGATGCTTTACCGATATCAAACTGGTTGATTATGGCGAAAAGATCATCGTCAATGTCCGCTTGGTGGTGATCTGTCCCTTCTTCCTCGGGAGGTATTGATGCTGATCCAGTATCATTGGTCCTTTTGTACCCTCCTCCAACAGAACTCGATCCTGTTATAAACTGGTCTAACTCACCTCTTAAACGTGCATTTTCGATCCTCAGATCATACATTTCATCGAGGGTGAGGAGGAGGCTATTGCAGTTGGGGCAGGTGGCGGAGTCAAAAGTCTCTTTATACATCTTGTTTTCCGCTCGGAGGTTTTCATTTTCAACTCTTAGAAACTCGGCTTCGTTGTGCTCATGACGAGCCTTCATTCGGGTTCGCCTATTTTGAAACCAGAACTTGATTTGCAAAGGTTCAAGTCCTAACTCTTGACTCAGTTCCATTTTCTGTTTGCCGTCTGGCATAGGGCATGTTCTGAAGAAATCCTCAAACCTTTGTACCTGCTCCTTAGTATGGCGACGGTAACGCTTCTTTTGACCCTTACCGTTATTGTCCTTATCTTTACTGAGATTTTGGACGTCGTCGGCGGAAGAGCCAGGCTCCATAGGCTCGATCCCAAACATGGCTTCGAACTCTTCCTCTCCCATATTCAGCAAGCAATGATAGCTCTCGGGAGTATTGGGTTGAGACATTTTTGATTTGGTTGATGATTTCTCAAGATTTGCTACTCGCTTCCGGTGTTTTCACTCACTTTGAATTTTTCTGAGCGATTGCCTATGCCTTAAGACCCTCTTCCGAGCATGGCGTCTCTTTTAAAATTAAACGTGGGTTTAGCAACTGTATTGCTTCTTCCAAGGGTCCGGCCTTTCTCAATCCTCTTTTCTTATCGTGTCTCTTGCTCGGCTCGTCTCCTTCCATCTTCTCGTGATAGGGCCCCTTGTTGTTGTCTCCACCGTCAATTTGCTGGCGAGTTCTTCAATAAAGACGAGTCGTATCTCTTTTCTGCCGAAAATGTCTTTGTCTCCCACTCAGCTTATTTTTTATATTTTCTTTTTCAAAGTAGTGGCGTCCCGTTTAGCTTTGCCGTAGAGACGTCGGATTTGCTTGGCTGGAGATTGGAGACGAGTAGCGGAGGTGATGCTGATAGGGAATGTTAGACAGGAAAATCTGGCCAGTAGAGACTTCCCCTGCAAAAATGAAAGAGAATGCGGCAGTATATGTTCTTCATATTCTAGAAAAATTGGAACGATATTGTTTTACCCTTGTGTGTACTTCTATTGAATTTGAATTGAGGAAGTTCCTTCATTTGGACTGGATTGAATTGTATGTCCCGAGTTGCCCTTCACTTTGAGCTTGCCACGTAAGTGCTTTGCTTAGTTAGGCCTTATTTTCTTTCGGGTTGCCTTGGACCATCATCATTTTCTATGCCATCGGGTCCGTGGACCGGAGGGCTCCTTTAATTTGAAGGTTACCTTCGAGGCAAATGAGTCCTATCGCGTTCCATTGGGTCATTTCATTTTGCGACACTCTTGAGGCACTTTGCAATTCCCTGGGTGAGAATGGAACAAATCCAATTTAGCATTTTGCAACGATTGAGGGTAAATTGGAACGACACACAATTACCCGTCTTCGAGCTCGCCTGGGCATTTCACTTGAAATTTCCCTACGTGAGGCCATTCAACATTTCTCATTATGGCAGTCAGCGACGTTACCACAAATTGATCCGCCCTAAATCTAGCATAAAAAGGGATTCACGCATTCGACGGGATAAAAAAAAATAAATAAATTGCCCCCTTGTCCCTGAATTAAATCGAGACACCTAGAAAGCTGGAAAATATCATACGCAGGGGAATTAAGCATGAAATAAAATGTGCACTTATTCAAGGTCAGTTCTGCCTCTCCTGTGGCCCTTCGATAATCAGCTAGTCTCGTGTTGGTTCGGGTGTGGATGATCGATGTTTGAGAGTCCCTACTCACTGGCTCCTGATCGCGGCTTGGGACGTCTGTCAACCCTAAACTGGTTGACCAGGGCAGTAAGCTCATCATCTGGGTAATCTCTTGAACCTTCCAGCAATTGATGCTCGAATTGGGCATTGTTGTTGGCAAATGCTGGCGGTAGATTTCTCATTCTGTCCTCGCCATGAGCAATTTGACTTCTCGTGCTGGAGCCTTCATCATTACTCGAGAAAGTGTGGGGATCACCAACTGTCCTGCTGCCAAAAACTCCTTCCATTCGAGGATTAAAGAAGTGGAAGTGCTCAGGATAATTTCTTGTCTGATTCTCTGGCTGCGCAGGCGCGCTGATCATGGGATGAATTCTAGCCACGGGTTGGTGCTCAGACCAAGGAGTCTGAATACATTGCCCCTGCTGTCTATACTCTTGAAGAGCATTAGGGTGATTCTGGGGGATACTTTGATTAACGCCTGGAGGATTGATGGCACGGCTACTGGCTTGGTTGATGATGGGAAGTGGCTCGCCCCATGCTAACCCGCGGAACTTATGGTGGCGAGGAGACTCGACATTCAGGCTTGAATCAGTCCCGCCTTGGTTTTCTTGATTCTGAGCTGCATTGTGTTCTCTCACCCTTTTTCTGTACTTCTGAAGATGACTCGAAACATTTGCTTTAGTGAGTCCCTCTACGTTCATAATTTCCAGTATATGTTGCGGCTGTGCCGAATCGATTCCTACCTGTTGAACTGCATTAACAAACATACGATGCAGCTCGGGAGACCAACTCATCTTCTTTCTCCAGTTGCTTGGAACAAAATTGAAGGCTTGATGCTTGTTCTCATGGTCGTGCAATTGCTTCCTTACCACGTGCTGCCATATGTTTTGAAGCATCTGAACCCTAACTGGTTTCGTTACGACGTCTTGGGCCCCATTTAAGACAGCCTTCATTATGGCTTGCTGATCATCGCTTGCCGATATTACGAGAACTGGCATGTTTAATTTAGAATTGATGACTTCCAAGAGAGTGAAAACATCCATGTCAATCCCTACCATGGCGGTGAGGACGATATCAAACTGGTCACCACTCCTCCTTAATATCTCTAAGGCCTCTGTCGCCTTTGCTTGAGCTACAACCTTATACCGGCATTTTCTCAATACGGTAACAAGGATTGACAGAGAGACTGGATTACCGTCAATGGCCATGACCAGTAGACCCTTAGGGTAAGGAACTTCATTAGCTTCGACCAGGGTTGAACATGCGCCCGTTTCCCTAATGCTCGACATATTTCTGGATCTAGGACTGCCGACTCGAGACCGCCTCAGGATGTCTTCTTGGACTTGAGGGATCACGGGATCGTCGATGGTTTCTCGTAACAGGCTTTGAAAGCCGATGCTTTGATGGTGAAGGTTTTGAATTCCTCTCCCACGAGAACTCCTTCCTCTCTATCTTTCTCCTGCGAGTTCTTGCGAATGAACTCTCACTATCAAATGAGGACAAGTTCTCTCTCTGGCAATAGCAACGACTTCCCTCTTCACGGGCAGTGCTATTAGATTTTTCGAGGGAGAAAATCTGATATTCAGCTTTTGATCAAAGGGGAAATCCTTGTTTCTCGCTCAGTTCGTCTTCCTTTTTTCTTTTCGTGGTAGAGGGCCCTTGTCAAGATCTCCACCGTCGATTTACTGGCGGGTCCTCCAATAAAGACGAGTCGTATCTCCTTTTCTGCCGAAAATTTCTTTGTCTCCCACTCAGCTCGTTTTTTATTCTTTCTTTTTCAAAGTGGTGGCAGCCCGTCCAACTTTTCTGCAGAGACGTCGGGTCTGCTCAGCTTGAGGTTGCCGCTTGACTGGAATTCGAGCCAGCGGGGGTGTTGCCGACAGAGAATGGTAGATAGAAAAAACTCGACCAATAAGGACTGCCCCTGTGAAATCATTATTTAAATTGAAGCAGATTATCACCTTCGCATTCCGATCATCTGCCTCGCCTCTCTCCTTCTTTCTTTCGTGATCTGCTTTCAAAAATGGCCAATTCTCCTAACCATACCTTCTCCGCCGAAATCCTGGCTGGGTGGGAGAGACTCTACAATCTTCTTGGTAGAGGTTACGCTCATATAGCCCAAAACTCTACCGTTGAGGCTGAAATCCTCGGTTTATTCAGGACCCTAGACGCTGCTTCTGTTGAGGGTACCCAACTGGGGAGGGAGTATCGGAACTTCCCGACCCTCTTCATTAATTTTCTGACTGCCTATAACCGCGCTTATGAGACGGTCATTGTGACTGCCGTCGTGAAAGCTCGTTACCGAGACCGGCACGAGCGTCTGGAAATAGTCACATTTATGGCTGATAATCACAAGAAAGCCTTCAAGTTTGCCAATGATCAGCTTTCGTGGCTAGTTCGTGAGAGGGGAAAGTTGGTGGACCGTCTGGCCTTGGTCCGAACTTACGCCGAACAGGAGCCGAGCAATATTATGATGAGGTGCAAATGCGGTTGGCTGCAGGAGAAACTTGATGACATTACGGCAGATATTGCTTTTGAGAGGGCGGCGATTTCGGACTTGGAGTTTGCTGTCGAGCATTACGAGGCCAGTATGGCCCAGGCTAAGGAGAAGCGCGATCGCCTCTTCTTTAGGCTCGCGGAACTTGATCCTGAGAACGCCCGGTGCACCCGGAGCATCAACTGTTTGGAGAGTCAGTTGAGCTCCTTCGTAATGGTTATCAGGGCTCAGTTTGGCTTTACTTTTCCTCCCCAGTGAGCTGTTGTAATGCTCTTTGATGAATGGAATGAAAGAAAAGCTTCACGTGTTTTTTTTTGTTTAATTTTCCTGCTATCGTTTCTTCCGCATAGCATAACAGAACGATTTGAGGTACCGAAGATGTCGAGGCTTAATGTTTTTCTTGATGTTCTTGTTTAATTGCTCCAGACGATGATATCGAGAACATTGATGAAGGGTTCGGCGGTGGCCCCCACTATCCATCTTGAGATCACAAACAATAACACTATGACAACTCGATCAGTGTGCTGGTAATAAATCCGGCCACCTGTTATGTGCCCACTTTTATCCATATTTTATTTCTTTCGGCGTCCACTTGCTCGTGTCGGTCGCCTGTAGCGTCGGGAGAAATTCCTGTGGGCCACGTTCATTAATAGAACCTCGATCCTCTAAAGCCCTCCGCATGTTTCGGATAAGAGGAAATTTTAAGATCGGTTTCTGGTTGATTTAATCAGGTAAAGGTATTTGTTTCATGGGTTCTGATTATATAATCCATATTGTCTTTCAAAAGACGCGGGATCCTCTGCAATACATTAAATATGCCCCCGTGTTTAATCAGTATAAATCCACCGTCATATCAGAATACACTGCCCATACAAGTTTACGAATTGACATAACTCTGTCTGTCAAAGATGGACAGTGTTCGTTTGCCCCCCGGAATTAACGGTTGAAGCCTCGGTGTTTTTCGTCTTTTGGTATTTCTGAAGATGATTCTTGATATATTATTGAACTTAATTTTTACACCCGTCTGGGCTATCTAGGATCTCCCTGCAAAAGAAAAGGATATAATTAGTATGCGACACAAGGAATGTCGGTCCATGACTCATATATTAGTCCAATTTTATTTTTTCTATTTTATAGAGAAATCAGAAAAAAAAATTTCTTTAGGAAGAAATGGGTTAATTTCTGATACAGAATTTTTTTTTGCATATTTATTACTCTTTTTTTTATTATTTTTTTTAAAGGAATGTGACAAAATCTCTTGATGTTTACTAAAATCTTTGAAGGAATTTCCTTTTTATCAAAATAAATTTTCAGAGGTAAATTTATCAGGAAAATTTTATTTTTATTGAAGCAGGAAAGACATAACAGAAATCCTTTATTGGTTAACAAAATTCCCCCGAGACATTAGTCTAATTTTATTTAGAGAAAATTTTCTTAGAAAAACATGAGCGAATTTCTCGAAAAGAATTTTTGTTGCAAGTTTTTATAATTTGAAAGAATGTGATAAAATCACTTGATGTTTACCAAAGTTTTTTTTTAAGGAATTTTTCTTTTTATCGAAATAAATTTTCAGAGGAAAATTTGTCAGGAAAATTTCATTTTTATTGAAGCAAGAAAAACATGACAAAAATCTCTTATTGGTCAATACAACTCCCCCGAGACATTAGTCTAATTTTATTTAGAGAAACTTTTCTTAGAAAAACATGAGCGAATTTCTCGAGAAGAATTTTCTTGCAAGTTTTTATAATTTGAAAAATGTGATAAAATCACTTGATATCTACTAGAGTTTTTTTTTAAGGAATTTTTCTTTTTATTGAAATAAATTTTCAGAGGAAAATTTTTTCAGGAAAATTTCATTTTTATTGAAGTAATAAAAACATGACAAAAATCTCTTATTGGTTAATAAAATTCCCATGAAGGGATTTTTTCACATCATTTTTTCAAAAAAAAAGAAATGAGGGACAAATTTAATTTTTATTTTCTTTTAAAAGAATGGTCGTAATATCAAGCTCAAAAACTGACTAACACCTAGCATGGACCGACCGAAAATAAATAAAAGATAAAATTAGAGAACTTACTTTTACCTTGGAGAAATGCAAATCACATAGTCATGCGCATGACTCAAGTGAGGAGTGGACTCTAGAAAATAAAAGAAGGAGAGACAGGGTATGGACCTAAAAGGCCCCCATTATCTGAATTGACAACCTTACCCTCCGCGCAATCAAATCACAATGGGAAGAATTGTCAATTCAGATAATGAGCGGGACAAAATATGGTCAACCCAAGCGTAATCGACGCAAGAGCTTTGCATATTCGATCCCTATCTATGGTTACCTAGGAAAAATTTCGCGACTTGGGTTTAGACGCTTGTGTGTGCAGGTGTTGTGATCCTCAGAATATGCAAGACATGCACAACAATTGATATCAAAATAGCGCTTCTAAAAATGTGTGAAATTAAACATAATCCCAACACCGAGCCTGCAAAACAAATGTGTTAGCCAAACACTCCGCCCCTTATAACTCCCATCCTGCAAAAACATATAACACCTATAGAATGAGTCCCAAGCAAGATCGCCAGAAGCGAGATATCCATGAAATTTTCATTGGCCTAAGTCCACTAAGACTTTTAAAATTTCGAAAAAATTTAAGTATTCCAATTGGTATCTTTTTTCGAAAATTAAAAATCTCTATTCCCCAGCGAAGTCGCCAGTCTGTCGCGACCCTCTAAAAAAAAATTTAAAATTTTAAAAGGGGTTAACGGATTATTAGGTTAATTAGATTTGACTAACCTAATGCGGACCCTCCCAAGCCCTACCGAATCGCAACGTTGGTTTTTGTTTAAATGATTTTGAAATTTGGAGTCGCCACTAATCGTTCTTGGTAGGTCGATTAGAAACCTAAATAAATTAGCGGGAGAACTAATTTATTCCTGCGAACCAGAGATTATGAGCTCGGGGACTTGGTTACACTAGTTAATTAAAACTAATGCCCTTTCGGTACCTTAATTTCATGGATATCCTAATCCGGCAACTCAGGCTTGGTTTATTCCTAAAGCTCTAGTAGGGTATTCTCTTTTGTGTTTTCACTTTTTAAATAGGATGCATGGATGGTATATATTTTTATTTGTTATATTTTTTTAAGTGTTAAAGATTCCCTGAAGCCGAAAGAGGGAGTGTGTTAACGACTTCTGTGCAGTATTACGACCTACTCATCTTTTGGGTCTGATGATTCAAAAATTAAATTATAGGAAGTACATGACAGTGAATAAACACCTCCAATGGGAGGCCTAGCATTGGCTTGGCTCTTCCCTTTGGGATTTAAGGTACAGGTACTTAAGTTGCAAGTATTTAAACTACTGTAAGTAAAAACCTCCAATGGGAGGCTAAGCATTGGCTTGGCTCTTCCCTTTGGGATTTAAGGTACAGGTATTTAAGTTGCAGGTATTTAACTACTGTAAGTAAAAACCTCCAATGGGAGGCTAAGCATTGGCTTGGCTCTTCCCTTTGGGATTTAAGGTACAGGTATTTAAGTTGCAGGTATTTAACTACTGTAAGTAAAAACCTCCAATGGGAGGCTAAGCATTGGCTTGGCTCTTCCCTTTGGGATTTAAGGTGCAGGTATTTAACTACTGTAAGTAAAAACCTCCAATGGGAGGCTAAGCATTGGCTTGGCTCTTCCCTTTGGGATTTAAGGTGCAGGTATTTAAGTTGCAGGTATTTAACTACTATAAGTAAAAACCTCCAATGGGAGGCTAAGCATTGGCTTGGCTCTTCCCTTTGGGATTTATGGTGCAGGTATTTAAATTGCGGATGGACTTTGTCCTCTCCATTTTGGGGTATGAATTTTTTAAAATGAAATACAACGAATTGATTCAACAATTTGAAATTTGTGCGCGCTTGAGGACTCCTCCAAGCCGATTTTGTGCTTCCATAGGATTGACCATTGATATAGAGCTGCGGCTACCTGACATAAAATAGAGTGAAGTGTTAGTATACAAAATATGTGCTAATCTGCATCTAAAACCAGAAGAGTAGAAAGAGTACTTATCTCCCATTTTTTTGGGAGGGATTTCTATAATTGATTTTCGCTCTCTATGTTCCCAATATAGAGAGTTTCTTTTGAATTAAGAGGGACTTTTAGTCACAGATCAGTTGAGAAATCGGTGGACAGCTTAGGAGCTTGTCTGGGCCGATTTTTGCATCTCGACGAGATTTTTGCTGTTGACGTAGAGATATCCTTCTCCTTGAATTTGTTTGCTCGTTGACGAGGATGAACTCTTGATTTATATTGATCGATGAAGGAATTTGTGATGATAACCGCTAGCTTTAAACTCCCATCATCTTCAAAATTCTCTCTCTTTTGGTATTTTCTTTCTCTCAAAATTTTCTTCAATCTCCCAAAACTCTCTCAAACATCCAAAATTTTCTCTCAAAAAAATTCTCCCAAACACTTCAAATTTTCTCTCTCAAGAATCCCCTCTCAAGCTCACTTCATCCTCCTTTTATAATCTACTCATCTATCTCCCATTCTAATTTTTCCACTAACTCTATCTCCCATTCTAATTTCTCCACTAACTCTTCTTCATTTTCATCTTCCATTCTCTATCTCTATCTCACATTCTAATCTCTCCACTAACTCTTCTTCATCTTCATCTTCCCTTCTCCATATTTATCTCCCATTCTAATTTCTCCACTAACTCTTCTTCATCTCCGTCTTCCCTTCTCTATTCTTATCTTCCATTCTAATTTCTCTACTAACTCTTCTTCATCTCTATTTTCCCTTCTCTATTCTTATCTTATTTTCTCCATCTATTCTTCTCCAACTTCTCTTCTTCATCTCCTCTTCTCCATCTTCCCTTCTCTATTCTAATTTATCCACTAACTCTTCTTTTTGTTATTTGTAAAATAATCCTTCAAGAGTTAAGTATTTGCACTCTAGTCCTTGAATTTTAAGTATTTACAATTTAGTCCCTGAAAAAATATATTTCTTTAAGTCCAAATCTCCTCACAATTTTTGACACACCAAAATTTACCACATGTCAAATTTAAGCTCATTTCTTGCCGTTGAAAATAATGCAGAATTTAATTAAAGCCCTTTTGCAAAATTAAGTCATTCTGGGTATAATTGGGCCAAGATGAAAATTTAAAATATTAGAAGACAATGTCACAACTCATAAAAAGTGAAAATTAAAAATAAGTTGACTCAAATTAAATTTTTTTAGGCCCGATTCAAGATTATACTCGTGAAGGAACACGTGACTCGAATTGGATTTTTCTGAATTTGCGATGGCCAATATGAAAATAGATTTAAAATAAAAATATTAACTATCTTTGTGTATTTTTTTGGCCTCAAATGTTATTTTTCCAAAATTTTCAAGTATTTTTGTATTTTTTTTAAAAAAATTAAAAATATATATAATATGAAATTTTATTTTTTGTTCAAAATTGGTTCCCTAGGCTTGGCTAAGGTCCCTAAAGTTGATTTTTCAATTTTATGAATTTTTATGGATTTTTTATTACTTTAGCAATAGAAAAAATGATTAAAAATCAGGTGTCAACACGAACCAATTCCAAAAATAGATTTGAAATAGAAATAAATAAGCAAAATGGTTGTCATGCACTCCTTTACTCGCACGAGCAATACCCAAACAGTAAAATCCATAAACTTGTTAGCTACATAGAACGGCAAAATGGTCGACTCTCTCTCTCTCTCTCTCTCTCTCTCTCTCTCTCTCTCTCTCTCTCTCTCTCTCTCTCTCTCTCTCTCTCTCTCTCTCTCTCTCTCTCTCTCTCTCTTGATTGTGTTCACCAAGCGCCTCGCGGGACGCAACTCCTGGGTGCCAACCTCAAACCTGCCTCCGTTGTCACGTCCCCCAATCAATTCATCTTCACTTTCGGTTGAATCTATAGTTCGTTTGATGTTTTCTTTTTCTTTTCTTTTTTTTTCTGTCGCAATGAAAAAAGACCTATAGCATCTTTCTGCTTCAATTTTGAGTATTGAATGGGCCTAATTTCCTAAAAATCAATCCCAAATTCATTCCAAACTTTTTTTTGTCTCATAAAAAATCTGTAATTTTAGGTCCAGTCCCAAATCTATCATGAACTTTTTTTTTGTCTCAAAAAAATCCCCAAACTTTAGGTACAGTCCCAAATTTGCCTCGAATTTAGTTTTGTCTTAAAAAAAATCACATATTTTCAATGTATTTTCAAATCTACCTAGTGATCCAGTCCCAGCTTGATGTGGCATTCCTACGTCAATACAAAACCCACATTAGTAAAGTAATGGGCGAAAAGTACGGACCGATGTGATATTTTCACTTGGATATTAAATCCACCCTCAGTAAGGAAATTCTTCAAAATGAAGCTGTCTTAGGATATGAAAATTGTGGATGACTAACAGAGATTTTTGGACATAGAACTAATGAAGTGATTTTGAGATTACAGTAAAAATTTGTGATTTTTTCTTAGAAAAAAACATTTAGGGTAGACTTGGAAATGGAACTAAAGTTTAGGGTTTTTTTTTTATGAAATAAAAAAGAGTTCGGGACGGATTTGGGACTTGACCTAAGGTTGGGGGTTTTTTGTAAGACAAAAAAGGTTCAAGGTAGATTTGGGACTGGATCTAAGGTTAGAGTTTTTTTTTTTTTAAAGGGAATTTGGCCGATGATGATTAGTGACGAATTATTTGGTTTCAGATCAGGTCTGCAATGTGTTCGTTTTGGTATGGATCTTCTCTCTTGTCTGTGCTTGAGTTTTATCACTGTCTAGCTTTCTTCATTGCAATCCTAAGTCTAAACCTTCATTGCGTGCTGAAATTTAAGTTTGTCAGCGGGCATGTTGGGAGCCTGGTGATTAGTGTAGCTGTACATTGGCAAAGGAAGAAAGGAGCGAACCTGGTGGCGTAATCCTCGCTAGCAGCTAGGACTTTCCTTCAGCGAGTCACCCCGCTCATTGAAGTGCTTGTGGCTGTGATAACAGTCTTCACCGTGATTGAATGCATTGAAACGAAGATGGGGATTGAGGAACGTGTCAATCGAGCCATGTGTAACGGGGAAAGTTTGCTTGCAGCTCGGGACTGATCGAACATTGTGAGCATGTGTAATCAATCTGTTGGAAAAGTTTTTTTATAGAACAAACAAAAATGTTGCCTTTTTAATCCCACGTAGGATAAAAAAAAGAGCGCAAATCTCTTTGTTAATTAAAAGTCTGTTATGGTCTTTCAAAATAAAGAAATAGTAAGTACGCTAGCCCTCACTATATCCTTGTGCGGGTGTGCATGTGATTGCGCGATTATTAGACGCACTTAGCATGCACGGCCGTGAGTAATAATCAACAATCATATTGTTATTTTTTATTTTTATTTTCGAAATTAAATTTAATAAAATTTAATTGTAACATTCTAGCGAAACAGTGTGATTGTTCACTTAAAAGTTGTGATTATTTTTTATATTAATTTCAAATTTTAATTAATTAATTATGTCCAATAGTTATAACTTTTTAGACTTGACAGTTTGGATGTGAAGAATTGCATCCTTTCAAGGTAGTAGTTTTAAACCTTTGAAAAGTTGCAATCTTTCATACAAAAAAAAAATATTTTTTCGAAAAATGAAAATTTATGATTGAATAAACTGTTCTAGACACAAAGAGTTGCATGAGAATCAATTACTTTTTCTGACGTGAAAAGGTGTGTTTGGACATGAAGAATTGCATCATTTCGAAATTAAATTTAATAAAATTTAATTGTAACATTCTAGCGAAATAGTGTGATTGTTCACTTAAAAGTTGCGATTATTTTTTTATATTAATTTCAAATTTTAATTGATTAATTATGTCCAATAGTTATAACTTTTCAAACTTGATAGTTTGGACGTGAAGAGTTGCGTCCTTTCAAGGTAGTAATTTTAAATATTTGAAAAGTTGCAATCTTTCATACAAAAAAAAAAAGAACTATTTTCGAAAAATGAAATGGTATGATTGAATAAGTTGTTCTGGACACAAAGAGTTGCATGAGAATCAACTACTTTTTCTGATGTGAAAGACGTGAAGAATTGCATCCTTTCGAGAGGTAGTAGTTTTAAACCTTCGAAAAGTTGCAATCTTTCATAAAAAAAAACTGTTTTTGAAAAATGAAAAGGTGTGATTGAATAAATTGTTTAGACAAGAAGAGTTGCATGAGAATTAACTACTTTTCGGACGTAAAAAAGTGTGTTCGTTCCTTGTGATATATTCAAGTGTTCTGATCATTTGGAATATACAATTCTTCTTCAATTTTTCGTTTTAAAAAACAAGAGAATTACAGCCTTTGTTTTCGATTGTTTCCTAGAGAGTTCTTGGAGAAATATTAAAATTGTTATTTAATATTCTCGCTTGAGACTCTGTTGTATCTTTAGAGGATTTTTGCCAGTGACCATTAGCAACTTTATGGGGCAAATATTTTCTTAAAGAAAGTGCTATCACGCCTCAAAGTTTGATTTCTTTATTCATCCCATTCTACCATATTTTACCAACACAATCTTGTCCATGTTTCCCGACCAATTACTAGTCAACTGCAAACATGTCGTATAATTAAGTACAAGATGCACTTAGAAACTTGTTGCCCGCTGTCGGAGAGAAGCCCTGATTAACCCTTAAGATCATGCTTTCCATTTTTTTCTTCCCTGGTTTCAATCTCAGAAGACAAACTAGAGGATGATGTTCAACTCCTCCGCCTAAACTTTCTGCCTCTTCTTCGGTGGAAGCTTTGGTGGTCAAGGTCAATTTGCTACCTCGACTTGACCAAAGCCCTTTCAGCAGTCAAGCATTCACATCCACTTGATTGGGAAACAATAGAAGAAGGGCTGAACAGGAGAAAACAAAGGAGAAAGGTGGTCAATACACGTAAGAAAAGACAGAATGAAAATAATTAAATTGGTCTCCCACTTTAGCCCTTCAACCACGAAACTACATGAACAATCAAAACTATATATTATCACAACAATAATTTTGGTCCCCCCTTCAATCGCGACTTTACCCGTGTCCTGCATTCGGCCCGACTTCCTCGAAATCTCGTATGCTATGCTTGTGAACACAGATGATCCATCATCCGATTCAACGTCAAAGTCACTGCCTTGGAGCTAAGTGCAACGACTCGTCTTTTACCAAGAAAGATGCCACCCACGAAGTTCCCCAAGAGAGTGATGTTTTTGGTGGGGAAGAGAAGAAAGGGGCCAAAGGACTCTATTTTATTTCAATTGAAACCCACCCAATAGAGCCCGTGAGGAAACTGTGGACAGAATTCTTGGATCACTTCTGGGGTTTATCGTCCGGGTTGGATTTCACACTGGAGCAGCGTCTTGCAAAAAGAGCAGCAAGTGTAAAACGGGTTTGGTCCCTTTTCCGCTTCACTTTGGGTTATGTGCCAGGGAATTCGTAGATGACACTTGGTATGAAATCGGAGAAAATTACAAAAAAAAAAGAAGTCATAATTTTGAATCTACAGTACATACGTCAATTTAATCATAAACTTCTTTTTTTCGCCAATTCAATCATAAATCACTGACATTTGTGCTAATTCAATGTCTTTTGCACTATGTTAATTCAGCCTATCCGGCCAATCTTTGGTAGTCGGTGCTAACATGGATGTTGGCTGTCGATGATGCGGCGCCGCCGGCATTGACATGATAATTGTTAATAGTATTTTAATATGTGGCACTAATATGGCACAATTTTCATGTATGGTATTTCTCTTCGCCTACCAGGACTTGATAATGGAATGTCTTCGGGTTTATGAACGCCGAGAAAGCAAGCTATCGCGGTAATTTACATGATTTGGCAACTGGCCTATGTTCATTGACCGAACATGGCAAGAAAGTCCCTAGGCTAGGATAAACTCGAGATCCACTCGCGCCCTAAGATACTACCGACCTCTGGGGAAATTCTCAATGGAGACGCCACCCGGAAATTTTCAATGGAGACGCCACCCAAAAAATCTATTTGATTTGATTACTGTCGCGACCCTCTAAAAATATTTTTAAATTTTAAAGGGGTTAACGGATTATTAGGTTAATTAGATTTGATTAACCTAACGCGGACCCTCCCAAGCCCTACCGAATCGCAACTTTGGTTTTTGTTTAAATGATTTTGAAATTTGAAGTCGCCACTAATCGTTCTTGGTAGGTCGATTAGAAACCTAAATAAATTAGCGGGAGAACTAATTTATTCCTGCGAACCAGAGATTATGAGCTCGGGGACTTGGTTACACTAGTTAATTAAAACTAATGCCCTTTCGGTACCTTAATTTCATGGATATCCTAATTCGACAACTCAGGCTTGGTCTATTCCTAAGGCTTTAATAGGGTATTCTCTTTTGTGTTTTCACTTTTTAAATAGGATGCATGGATGGTATATATTTTTATTTGTTATATTTTTTTAAGTGTTAAAGATTCCCTGAAGCCGTAAGAGGGAGTGTGTTAACAACTTCTGTGCAGTATTACGACCTACTCATCTTTTGGGTTTGATGATTCAAAAATTAAATTATAGGAAGTACATGACAGTGAATAAACACCTCCAATGGGAGGCCTAGCATTGGCTTGGCTCTTCCCTTTGGGATTTAAGGTACTGTAAGTAAAAAACCTCCAATGGGAGGCTAAGCATTGGCTTGGCTCTTCCCTTTGGGATTTAAGGTACAGGTATTTAAGTTGCAGGTATTTAACTACTGTAAGTAAAAACCTCCAATGGGAGGCTAAGCATTGGCTTGGCTCTTCCCTTTGGGATTTCAGGTACAGGTATTTAAGTTGCAGGTATTTAACTACTGTAAGTAAAAACCTCCAATGGGAGGCTAAGTATTGGTTTGGCTCTTCCCTTTGGGATTTAAGGTACAGGTATTTAAGTTGCAGGTATTTAACTACTGTAAGTAAAAACCTCCAATGGGAGGCTAAGCATTGGCTTGGCTCTTCCCTTTGGGATTTATGGTGCAGGTATTTAAGTTGCGGATGGACTTTGTCCTCTCCATTCTGGGGTATGAATTCTTTAAAATAAAATACAACGAATTGATTTAACAATTTGAAATTTGTATGCGCTTGAGGACTTCTCCAAGCCGATTTTGTGCTTCCATAGGGTTGACCATTGATATCGAGTTGCGGCTTCCTGACATAAAATAGAGTGAAGTGTTAGTATACAAAATATGTACTAATCTGCACCTAAAACCAGAAGAGTAGAAAGAGTACTTATCTCCCATTTTTTTGGGAGGGATTTCTATAATTGATTTTCGCTCTCTATGTTCCCAATATAGAGAGTTTCTTTTGAATTAAGAGGGACGTTTAGTCACAGATCAGTTGAGAAATCGGTGGATAGCTTAGGAGCTTGTCTGGGCCGATTTTTGCATCTCGACGAGATTTTTGCTGTTGACGTAGAGATATCCTTCTCCTGACATAAAATATGGAAGAAAAAGGAGAGGGAGAAAGTGTATACAATTTGTGCTAATTTGCGAGTAAAACCATAAATAAATGAATAAATAAAAACACTTAGCTTGAATTTGTTTGCTCGTTGACGAGGATGAACTATTGATTTATATTGATCGATGAAGGAATTTGTGATGATAACCCCTAGCTTTAAACTCCCATCATCTTCAAAATTCTCTCTCTTTTGGTATTTTCTTTCTCTCAAAATTTTCTTCAATCTCCCAAAACTCTCTCAAACATCCAAAATTTTCTCTCAAAAAAATTCTCCCAAACACTTCAAATTTTCTCTCTCAAAAATCTCCATCCCCAAGCTCACTTCTTCCTCCTTTTATAATCTACTCATCTATCTCTCATTCTAATTTTTCCACTAACTCTATCTCCCATTCTAATTTCTCCACTAACTCTTCTTCATTTTCATCTTCCATTCTCCATCTCTATCTCACATTCTAATCTCTCCACTAACTCTTCTTCATCTTCATCTTCCCTTCTCCATATTTATCTCCCATTCTAATTTCTCCACTAACTCTTCTTCATCTCCATCTTCCCTTCTCTATTCTTATCTTCCATTCTAATTTCTCTACTAACTCTTCTCCATCTTCCATTCTCTATTCTTATCTTATTTTCTCCATCCATTCTTCTCCAACTTCTCTTCTTCATCTCCTCTTCTCCATCTTCCCTTCTCTATTCTAATTTATCCACTAACTCTTCTTTTTGTTATTTGTAAAATAATCCTTCAAGAGTTAAGTATTTGCACTCTAGTCCTTGAATTTTAAGTATTTACAATTTAGTCCCTGAAAAAATATATTTCTTTAAGTCCAAATCTCCTCACAATTTTTGACACACCAAAATTTACCACATGTCAAATTTAAGCTCATTTCTTGCCGTTGAAAATAATGCAGAATTTAATTAAAGCCCTTTTGCAAAATTAAGTCATTCTGGGTATAATTGGGCCAAGATGAAAATTTAAAATATTAGAAGACAATGTCACAACTCATAAAAAGTGAAAATTAAAAATAAGTTGACTCAAATTAAATTTTTTTAGGCCCGATTCAAGATTATACTCGTGAAGGAACACGTGACTCAAATTGGATTTTTCTGAATTTGCGATGGCCAATATGAAAATAGATTTAAAATAAAAATATTAACTATCTTTGTGTATTTTTTTTTTTTTGGCCTCAAATGTTATTTTTCCAAAATTTTCAAGTATTTTTGTTTTTTTAAAAAAAAAATTAAAAATATATATAATATGAATTTTTTTTGTTCAAAAATGGTTGCCTAGGCTTGGCTAAGGTCCCCAAAGTTGATTTTTCAATTTTATGAATTTTTATGGATTTTTTTATTACTTTAGCAATAGAAAAAAATGATTAAAAATCAGGTGTCAACAATTACGAATGGGATGTCGGATATTTGAATATCGATTAACAATTGTTGATAACGATTCTGGAAAATTGGGTTCGGACGAAGGACAAGCATGTCGGCATCCTAACGATTCGGAGACGATTAGTGAGGACTCCTCTTCCTTGCAATCAACCGTAAGGGCACGGATTTGAGATAATTCGGTACTATCTATTTTAAATTACATTCAGCACCGTCAATTTTTCTTTGGTTTCCTTATATCGGCGCGTGTATGTCTTCAAGTATTTTGATTTTGACACACATATGAACATGATTGAAGTATGTAAGGAATTAAACTATGTTAGGTAGAATTGTAGTCCTCTTGACTGAAGTGCTTAAGATATTAATTTCGACTCGACTTGAGATGACCCCAAACAGTTGATTTTCGACTTGAACTCGGTTTCTGACCAGGTCCTACTCGAATAGTTTGTGGGATAATAACGCTAGATGCACAAAGATTCATCGTTGAAGCCTGTTTGCTAAATGGCGTGTGAAAGTTTGATTGGATGTCTACATAAGTAGGACGATATTTTTGATGATGGGAAAGAGTAGACATAGTTCATGAACCCTAGCTTAATATTTAATATTGTCCCTGAAATTTTAATTTTTCAATACAATCCATGAATTATTGATAAATGTTCAATTCAGTCTCTAGGCTAGACGAAAGTGTTCTGTCAATTCAAGTTAATAGAATCCGCTAATGATGACTTCCAATTCGTTAAAAGAGCTCAACACAAAAAACTCCAACAGAGACCGCTAACAAAATAAAAAAATAGATGCCTATCTCTTTTCTCTCTTCTTTCAAACGATGTGCTTGGCATGTAATGGTCCACATCGTCAAATAACGTCTCATGTGTTGTTTGAGCAAATAGAAGGAGTACATTGAACATTTATCAATAGTTTAGGGATCGATTGAACAAACTAAAAATTTAAGGATGGCATTGCATATCGAGCTAAAATTCAAGAACAATTTATGTCAATTGTTTCTTTAATGGTTGACTCGTTCAAGTGACCGGACGAGAGAAGTTACGAGTGCTTCACATGTATCTTGGTCGAGGACAAACTCCACCGCCAAAGTGAGGAGAACAGCTCAATAAAATGAGACTCTTGTTTGTGATTGCCTTTGCTGCCACATCCTCTATGGCAACCCCCTAGGGACGGTTTGCCAATACTATCGTCGTGTTGTGTTGTGTTGTGTTGTGATGATGTGATTGTAGAAAAGCATTTTGCTCGGTAACATTTTAGGTCGGTGTCGTGACAAGAGGGGCAATGACCGACCCAATGTTATCGATTTCTTCTTTTGCCCATTTTCTTGCGAAGAAGAAGTGCGTTCCTTTGTGGGGGAGACAACCCATCTTCTAATAGGGGGCTTTTCAATCTCGAACCTTCAGATTCGAGAAGGAGGACCAAATAGCCACGATCAAAGCAAATGTTCCATGACGGGTGCGAGACCTTTACAGTTGCCCCTCCGCACCCTTTCACAAATCAAAAAAAGTTAATGGGCAAATCTCAAAAGCTTAGAGCAGGACGATTTACTCATCCCCCAAACAAAATCGCCTTATTATCGAGCCTGGCAGGCGAGTCTCGAGAAGGGTCCGACCGACGTTGCTCGAGGGGGCTTCCATCAATAGGCCAACTTGCGCCTCATCTTCTCTCGTAATACAGTTTACTCATAAAGCAAGAATACAATATTATCAGTGGTCTTCTTTCCAAGTTGGTTAGCAATGTGAAATGGACAAAGCAGCCCTCCAACTGGTGGATCCGTGTGAATGTTTTGAGCTTATTCCCCCCATTATTTCAATTCTCTCCTTTCACACCCAATGAGACAGAGAGAAGAATCAAACATGTAATAACACATAAAAATTTCCCGAAAATCTCTCTGTCATTGTATAGTATGTCTCCCCCGCTCTCTCTCTCTCTCTCTTCGAACTCTCCATATATATTAATCCACCAGTCAAAACATGCCAAACCTCGAAAAATCTCCGCAAAGCCGCCTCTCTTCCTTCCTCCTCCTTTATAAATCAGTCTGCTCCTCTCCCCCACACCAATCATCATCAACCGACTGCTTATAATTCATATTTCATACAGTAGAGAGAGAGAGAGAGAGAGAGAGAGAGCATGAGTAATGAAGTAGTGGAGAGGGCTCTGGCCAGCCTCGGCCGAGGGTTCGACTTGACCTCCGATTTCAGGCTCAGGTTCTGCAAAGGCGAAGAGAGATTAGTACAGCTCAATGAAACGGAGAAGAGGACACTGGTGATCCCCGGCTTCGGACCTGTGCACAACGTCCCCGCCGACATAAGATGCGACAAGGGCGACCGGAGCCGATACCAATCGGACATCCTCGAATTCAGCAAGGTAAATGGGCCCAAAAAAAAAAAAAACAAAACAAAACAATCGACGGTCGAGATGGGGCGGCTTTGGATAGACCTAGTGCAGGTTTCGGACTATTTACATTTTCCATGTGTTTCAGATGTCGGAATTCTTCAACCAGAAATCGGCGGTATCGGGAAAGATCCCCTCTGGGATGTTCAACTCGATATTCGGGTTCCAGAGCAACTGCTGGGCGAACGATGCGGCGGAGATCAAGTACTTGGGCCTCGATGGCTACTTCATCGTGCTGTTCAACCTCCACATCGACCGGTACCCGCTCGTCCTCTCCGACGAGGTCTGCAAGGCGGTTCCTTCCACCTGGGATCCCTCGGCTCTCGCGAGGTACGTGATCCACACGTCTGCTATATGGTTTCTTAGGCGTTAGGTTGGCTTGTTTTACGATTAGAACTGCCGAACGAGTAGGGCTGGACTGGCATTCACATTTCCTTGTTATGCTTCACCATCATCATCCTCAAAAAGTTGACTTTGGCCAATTCCCCTTCCTCAACAGACTAAAATATTAACAACCCTTGAAATAATCAGACGGGAATGATTGAAAGCACGCTAAGGCGGAGGAGAAGACAATAAATCTCGACCCTTCAATTCTGACCAAACATTAGTCACAGGCCTTAAAGTCAGAAAATTTGCAATTAGCTAGGCGACGGGGCTCGGTTGTGTGTCCAATTAATGCCACATTCGACTATAAGTGGACTTTCCCTGGGAACGAGGGTGCACAATTTCGGCTTTTCTAGTTTCACGTTCCTGTCGTGACGGAGAAATCATTTATGGAGCCGAGCACCTTAAAATCTTTTTCTTGAAGCATTCAGTTTTGGAAAAATGTGGGTTTCTGATGACACACGTCTTAGGGTCACACCGCCGGGTATGTAATAACTTCAGGAATGCCAAATTGCCACGTCGAAAGGCTAATGTTCGCATTATGCGAGGTTGTTTTCGAGGTTGGGTTTCCCCAGTTCACATTCCACGTTCCAGGGCTAGAAAAATGACAAACATTTGGATTTCCTTGGCGCTATCTGACTTGCAGTTAGCCAAATCATCATGTGAAGACAAAGTCAAAGATGTAGTACGTAGGACTGACCATTCAATCCGCTGCCATAAACGCAAAATAACGCTTGTCCTGGACCCCACCGTAGGGAAGATGCTGGGCACCAATCGAAGTCCTTGGAAATTTCTCACGTTTGACCGCGTAGGGGGATTCGGACTCGGTCTCATCTTCCCCCCGGGCAACCGCGTAAAGTCAACGGAATCAACGGGCTCGATCGTTTTGAAGGGATGACGCTACCGTGACGTTGCTCTGATCGCACGGCTGCCGATGATCCCCACCGCGGGGAGAAAAAGCTTGGCAGCAGCGAGTGAAGGGCACCGTTGAGATGCTCATCTAATCTTTGGAAAATTCGTGCCGTGAATCGTGATTGGGCTGGAAATTGGTGCGAAAGCTCAACAGATATTTGACCCTCGAGATTTCGTATTACAAATTATTTGCTGCCAAAGATTAAAAAGAAGAAGAAGAAGAAAGAAATAATTCTCTAGAGATTTATAAATAATAAAGAAATGAAACTTGAAATTCTTGAAAAAAAAATTTCCATTACTTGACTCCAAATAAGTCGAGTTTCTTTTTCGGTGTAATTTTCGAGTTTAATTGGAATTCCAAAATTTGCCTAATATTACGACTTTTAATGCCATTCGATATTTATATATATATATATATATATAATATATTTCTTTTCTTTTTTTTTTTTTTGCAGATTTATAGGGAAATATGGGACCCACGTGATAGTGGGACTAGGGGTTGGAGGTCAAGACGTCGTGGTGGTGAGGCAGGATAGATCGTCCAACATGGGGCCGTCGGATCTGAAGAAGCACTTGGACGACCTGGGCGATCAGCTCTTCACCGGGGCTTGCGCTTTCGCCCCTTTCCACTCCAAGGCCAGGGAGTCTAAACAAAACAAGGTACTCTAAAATTCTATCTTTAGAGCCCTTTGATGAAATCTTTTAATGGGCATTCCTTCGATGATGATGATGATGATGATGATGATTATTATTATTATTATTATTATTATTATTATTATTATTATTATGCTTCTAATTTTCGTTACTTCGTTCTGTTATGCTTTTTCCCACGAACGTCACCAGACACCGCAAGCCTTCAATCTGTTCGATCAGCAAGCGATCGCCGCCTTCGGCGGCCTGCCTACTTGGAGCTCTAAAGATGTAGGTTTGGTTCCCTCGCATTTTTCATTATATAAATAGAGGGTAAACTATTTGTTGATTCCGACATTGATTAGAAGTACAGATTTTCAACAAAGGAAAAATTTTCACACATGAAAAACACACCATTGAACGTGAAATTTGATAAGCAAGAGCATAAGAATAAGTACGCGAAGTGTTGAATTTAGGGGACAAAGGACGCGCAATCAAATAGACAGCTTGGTCAAGGGTCATTTCGCTTGGGCATGAATGTCTACTACGTTCAGGTACAAATTGAAAAAAAAAATTGTTTTAAGGCACGTTCAATATGGATAGATTGGTTTGATAAAGAAGCCAATTTTGACTAAATAAAAAAGAAGAAAAAAGAAAGAAGAAGGAAGACTACAAGATTTGAATATTGAGAAAATGAAGAAATTAGAGCTGGTTTTCCTTCCACACATTCAACATTGTAGTACTCATACTTATAAGATTAGACTTAAATTTACTTGTTTGTGATAATTAATTAGACTTTTGTTATCCCGACCTAATATCGGATTTCTTTCATTCGCTTTTCAAGCATTGAAAATCTTTTTCATTTTCACAAGAATATAGTATGATTATCACACCAAAGGTTGGTTTCTCTCTGGTCATGAAATTATATGAACATTTAATTAGATCATAGCATTAAGATAGCATCTCCAACAAATCATTACCATATCCCTCCACCACCACAACCACTCTTTTGTAGCTGCAACCACTGCTATCATGGGGCTCGACTGTTGCAATGGTCACCACCTTTGGTCATTGATTTTGGATCACCTGTTTTGAGGAGAAAATTATTTAAGAAGTTCTAAATCTATTGCAGTTTGGGCAATTTAGTCCTAAATTTTTTTAATTTTTTCAATTGAGTCCTAAAAGTTATAACGTTTTGCCAATGTAGCCCATTCGACCAATTTTAGTCAAAAATTGCTGATGTTTACGTTGGTCATCTTACGTGGCATAACTGATACTGATGTAGATATTTTTTATAATTTATTTAAAAGTTTATGACTCTTAATTTTTTATTCTTTTTATTCTTCTTTTTTCCTTCCTTTTATTTTTCCCTTTTTTTTCCATCCCACGAGGGCTTTGGCCCTTAGCAGACCTGGTAGAAAAAAAAAATAAAAAAAAAAATTCAAAACTTTCACTTAAAAAATTATAAAAAAAATTTTTATGTCAGCACCGATCTTGCCAGATAGGATGACCGACGTCCATGTTAGCGATTTTTGTCTAAAATTAGCTGGATAGACTCAATTGGTAAAATTTAAATATGTTTAGTACTCATTTGGCAGAAATTGAAAGATTTAAGACTGAATTGACCAAAACATAATAGATTTAAGACTTTTTGGATAAATTTTCCTCTTTCAAGCTACCGGCACCATCACCGCATTGATCCCTCCATCACTACCACTCCATCGGAGCCAATTGCAGTTGCCGTCACGAACCGCTTCAGAAAGGCCAAACAATAAATCGATTCCATACCCGTCACATACAATAGCATGTAGATGTGCATAGGGCAAGCCTTCGTTACTTCATCTTTTCAGCACCTATGGTCAGTCCTGCTCTTAACAACTTGTGAATCACGACACTGACGACCAAATTTCCGTCGGCAAATGCATTGCAGGGTATCACAGTGATCAGCTCGAAGAGAGGAGGGGATCCGACTGCCGAGAGCCACTGCGAATGGCTCCTGACGGTGCCTTCAATGCCAGAGGCCATCCACTTCAGCTTCATCCCCATCACTTCTCTCCTCAAAGGCGTCACCGGCAGCGGCTTCCTGTCCCATGCCATCAACCTCTACCTTCGCTGTACGTTTCGCACTCGAGTTTTGTCTAGTTGAGTTCATTTACTCATCTATTTTCCTTGGAATCGAGCACTTACTTCTTTGGGTGATTGCAGACAAGCCTCCACTAAGTGATCTGCAGTCCTTCCTGGAGTTCCAAACCCACAAGCTGTGGGCTCCCATCCACAACGACCTGCCTCTTGGTCCAACCACCAATAGAGCCACTTCATCACCTTCCCTCAGCTTCAACTTGATGGGACCAAAGCTGTACGTTAACACTTCCCAGGTACACATGGCGTATCTGCTCAGAAGTTATGATCATGCATCAGTATTCATTTGCCACCGTAAAAGTCGCTAAGATTTATCTATTTGGTCCTGTTCGATGCACCCTACCAAGCCTCTCTGACATTGGCACCATTTATTTATGTACTTTGTGCCTATGCCAGTCCCCAATTGGAGTCATGGACAGTTTGAAAGTTGGTTATCCGGAATGATTGGGCATAAAGTGTCCGTAAGTGGCTTTTTAATTCCGATCGTGACCTTCATACAAAGCTCGAGCTTCGCAATTTTGAATAAAGAATTCAAAGGAATCAAATAGAAAGTGTAATTCCATGTCTACTACAGAATCGGATGGGAGAGTTTCTTCTCATCTAGCTCCTCGCGTATGAGTTAGTCGGAATGCTGCCAAGATATCAGCATCTTTGGTTTCATAGTTAGGAGTATAATAAGTCAGTTTATAATCTTTAGTAGCAGCTTTGAATCCAACTTGACATAAGTGTCTAATTACAACTCATGAAGTAAGAATTCTCCCAACAAGGTCTTGTTAAGATTTATCTGTTTGGTTCGGTTCCAGGTTACAGTAGGGATGAGACCGGTCACGGGAATGCGGTTCTTCCTAGAGGGCATGAAATGCAACAAGCTAGCCATACACCTGCAACACCTCGCCACCACTCCGTCCATGCTCGAGGGCTTGCTAGACGACACACCGATTTGGCGAGGATCGGAGGACGCCGGCGATGACTACTTAGAAGGCATACAAGGGAAGAAGTTCTCTCACGTGTCCGTCGCCCCCGTCGAACACGTGCTGACCGATAGCACATCCAAGAAGGTCGGATTCACCTATGTTGTGACGGGCGCCCAACTTCACGTGAAGAAGCACAATTCGAAGAACGTCCTCCATCTCCGGCTCCGTTTCTCCAAGGTCTTGAACTCGTTCGTGGCGCAATCGACCTGGGACCGAGGTTCCGAGTACTCCCAAAAGTCGGGATTGCTTTCGGCGATTAGCACGTCTCTCGGGGGAAATAATGCAGCCAAAGAGAAAACGCCGGCAATAAATATGGACTCCAGCGTGTACCCGACAGGGCCGCCCGTTCCGGTGCAAACGCAGAAGCTTTTGAAGTTCGTGGACACATCGCAGCATTGCAAAGGGCCTCAAGATAGCCCGGGGCATTGGCTGGTGACCGGAGCTAAGTTGGATTTGGAGAAGGGAAAGATTTGCGTGCACGTCAGGTTCTCTTTGTTGAACCTAATTACTGGAACCTGAAGAACAACGAAGATTGAATTTTTATGAGTCTATTATGGAAATGTACAAAAGAGGAAGAGAAAAGCAGCTCTCTCCATGGAGCAGCTGAAGCTTCTTCGTTGCCCGCAATTGGTCGATGCAGTCATCAATCGTGCCGGGTTTGTCATGAAGGGAATGCTTCAGAACATGGCGAGTCGGTATGAGATCGATAATGTAAATGTGAAGTTCGTGATTCATATTCCTTTCATTTGTTTTTGCCTTAATTGATGATGCAGAAATTAATGTGTAAATATGAGCAGAACTGGTTCGGTCTTTTGTTCTCCATTTTTGGGGCAAAGTAAGCATAAGTTTTCATTAATAAACGAAAGCAGGCAAAGGTCAAATCTTTACCGCCCTTTTGGATTTCTGCGACGGGCCTTCTCATTAGTAAAGATCTTTGGAAACGAAGGTGTCACTTTCCAAGCACGTCCTCTTCCAATCGCTGGACTTAGCCTATTTGCCACCATGCTTGACTGCTGAGCCTTCTTCTTCAGTTAAATGTGCTGTCAAAGCCAGGAGAAAGTTTTATAAGCAACGGCTCGCTTGTCGACGCACTAAGCACTCTTCGCTCTCTTAAACGCCCGCTTTTTCAAGGTCTTTTCAGTTACCCGCTCTTGATCAGGCCCCTAATATCTTTACCGAGAACCATCCTCAAGGTCAGTGTCTTGCTCTCAAATGCAAACCCGAGCGAAACTAATCAAGTTTGCCTCTCGGTAAACAAAGCATAGTAGCCATCAATTGCATACTTCAATAGAGGTGGTCAGGTGTTGCCTTCAGATCAGTGCTTGCTGGGAGGATCTGAAGCCAGAAAGTCATCACCTTGTTGGTACGTTATCAAGGGAAAAGGGTAAAGTCAAAATGGCTTTGAGTTGCTTATCTCAAGAGTTAGCTTCCGTGCATGATCCTAATCTTCGTGATCCTACATGAACAATTTTCTGATGTTGACGCGTTCGACTTTATGCTCTTGCTTGGGGCTTGCTTATGAAATTTCAATGAACTTATCTCCATAGAAGGAGAGAGAGAGAGAGAGAGAGAGAGGGAGGGAGGGAGTAGGTAGATGGTACAGAGAGCCCAAACTTGCGTGCAAATGACTACTTCATTGAAAGCAACGCGGAATTCTTTAACTGCAGAATTTTGATGGAGTGGAGAAAAGGACGGCAGTTTGTTCTTTTCTGCTTGGAAAACCCGGTACTTTCGAAACGAGTATCCCGTGATAAAGAAAAAAATTCAAATAAAAATATAAAGTATCCACATTTTTAATAAAAATATGAAGTGACCAGTCTTTAATAAGGATATGGCCTTTCGTCCAAAAATAATTTTTTTAATCTATTGAATTTTCTTTTTTTTGTGCATGGTCTTTTTTTTTTAACTCTAATTTGCAAAAATTAAAACAAAAATAGAAAGTTATGACAAATTAATAAATAAAAACTGAAATTGAACATGCTCATGAAGAACAAGACGTCGCCAGTTGTGGACCAATGGTGAACCATTCATTGCCTTTGAGACTCAGCCGGACCCCCACCATTGCAGCCATGGAGGTCGTCAACCTTAGTTGGAGCCAATTGACAGAGGTCTCGACCTCCATGATCGTGGATCTCTTTGTCACTACAAAAATTCGAGCGAATGGGACCAAGTCGAGTCCCAGTGCCACAGTCATGGAGGTGGCAGTCCTCACGCAACCACATACCTGGGGTCACACGAGGTGAGTGACCTCCGTGGACACAGGTAACGGCCCTAGCTCTTGCTTGCCTGAAGCAGACGTGGTTAGATCCAGGCTCAGTTGCTTTGAATACGACGTCTTGAGCTCGAATTCGACCTCAATTGTGTTGAATTTGCCACAACCAGCCTTGCCTCGATCTCTTTCAACTCGACCGTGACTAAAGAAAACTTGGTCTTCTTCCTCGACTTGACTCAATTGTTGGTTCATCAATTGAGTCTTCTTCGGAGGAAGATGAACAAGTCCGGGCTCGCCAAACTGGCCAAACCTCCACTGAGGTCGAATGGCATTGAATTTGACATGAGCCCGGATTCGGTGAGGCCGTCCCTTGCCCAGCCCATTACGGGCGTTGCAAGTGGTAGGTCATCGCCCAAGACCAGTCAGTTGGAAGGCCAGACACTTTTTTTAAGATTGACATAATTACTTTGTACTCTTATTTGAAACAATACCGGTTTTATTTGAGAAAATGAGGGCATTTTATGCTCCCATTGAAATTTTCTCTATTATTACCGTTTCAGGGGGTCTTGGATCAGTGACGGGCGGGCCCCCGTGCATGCATTCGGCTCTTCGGGGCCCAGCCTTTTTTGTTCTTGGGCTGCACTTTTCTTGGCCATTAATTTTTCGATTATGTCGGAAAATTCAAAGAGAGAGGTTCAGGGTCAACCTCGGACGGCTGTACGTGAGACCAAAGAAATGGCGGAGTCAACAAAGGCTGGGTGACCAGACAAACCAGAGAATCTCTGAACACCGATGGGGAAGAGGACTTAACCAGAGCGCTGGTACATGAAACTGAACTAGCACAGAGAGAGAGAGAGAGAGAGAGAGAGAGAGAGAGACAAGATGAGCGGCAGCGGCTCCGACGCGGTGGTGGAATCGTACCCGATGAACGGTGGAGACGGCACATTTAGCTACAACAAGAACTCTTACTTTCAGGTTCTTCATTTGACATTAAGTAGATGTGTTTCCAAGTAACTATTTCTTCATTTCATGGAATAAGAGCAAAATGATAGAATAAATTGTTCTATGTTTCGCCAAGCTTTGCCTGAATTCAGCTTTTGAAACTTCAATAATTTTTGAATATGAGACTCACACAACTCTTGACATGCATCGCAGAGAGTGGCAACGAACGTCGCCCGGGAGGCAATCGTTGAGGTGATCGCGGAGAAGCTCGACATAAAGAGATTTTCTCCCGCTCTGACCACATTCCAAATCGCGGATTTAGGCTGTTCAGTCGGGCCAAACACGTTCGTCGCTGTCCAAAACATCCTAGAAGCGGTCCGGCGCAAGTACGAATCACAGGGCCTCGCCTCCCAACTGCCCGACTTCCAAGTCCTGTTCAACGATCACGTGTCCAATGATTTCAACACCCTCTTCGCTTCGCTGCCGTCCGACCGGCCATACTACGCCGCCGGCGTGCCGGGTTCCTTCCACGGGCGACTGTTCCCCGAGGCGTCCCTCCATTTTGTGCATTCGTCTTATGCACTCCAATGGCTGTCCAAGGTGCCTAAAGAATTGATTGATCCAAACTCCCCAGCATTTAACAAGGGGAGAGTTCACTACACAAGTGCCCCGTCCGAAGCGAGCGATGCTTATACAACTCAATTCGCAAAGGACATGGCGACATTCCTGAGCGCCAGAGGCGAAGAGATTGCGAGCGGAGGCATCATGGTCCTGGTCATGCCCGGGATCGCTAATGGCATTCCGTATTCACGTATTCCCTCCGGCGTGATGTTCGACCTTTTGGGGTTCAGCTTGATGGATATGGCAAATGAGGTAAAAACTGGAAATACTCTCAGCACAATCTTCTTTCTTACCAAAAAACAATTGTGTGTGTGCATTTGTGCATCAGCATAGTTCTGTCACAGGTCTCAAAATTTTCAAATTGAGCGAAAACATAGATAATCAATACCTCATGTCTCAGTTATGCATGTCTTAAGGTATCCTTCGCCGGATTTCTTAAGGTTTTCATTCTCTCATTAGTTCACTTATGTTAAAAAAAAACATAAGACAATCCAATTGAGTTGCACAGACGACCTGAATAAAGTAACTCTCTCCAGGGTATAATAAGTGAGGCTCAGGTGGATTCATTCAATTTGCCTGTATACGCTCCCTCGCCAGACGAGATGACGGCACTAGTAGAGAGCAATGGGTGCTTTAGCATCCAGAGGATGGATTTAGCAGCTCCTGGAAAAAAGATCGATGACTCAGTCGGAGGGCATGCGTGCATGCTGCACTTGAGAGCTGGGATGGAAGGCATCATCAGCAAACATTTTGGAAGCGAGATTATCGACGACCTGTTTGATCGTTTTCTCCAGAAAACCAAGGAATATTCTGATCGTTTAAACTCTGCCTTTCTTCAAGGAAGCCAACTGGTAGTGATACTGAAGCGGAAGTAATGCGCGCCTGAGAGCTGAGTTCCGCATTTTTTTTTTCCCTAATAAAGTTCCAGATATGTTCTTTTCTGTTTGAACTCACATGTCCCATAAAAGGTAAAAATTGTGGCATCGATATGATCTTCAAATTCCTCGTAAGAAAACCTTGTTAATCTCCTCTGTGCTAGGAGTTCATTCCCATGATAACAACTGCTGCAAAACTTTTCCCACATCACCCATGGCAAGAGCACGATCTGTTCTCAAATTCCATGACAAACCATATCTAATGCGAGCATCATCTGGACAAGAGCTGTCATCTGAGATTACAGGACTGCATGTTATGTTAAAATCAACTGGCATTAGGAATCCGAAGAACCTGCGGCATGGCGGAACAGCTGTCTTACACGGAAACATACAGGGTATGCAACGACAGAAATTCCCATTCGGAGAGGCTGTAAACAGTGAACGGCCGTTAGACATTACCATTATGTACAAAAAGGAGTAATGCACGCACAAATAGCAGGCAGAACGTTGTTTAAGCTTTGCTATTCAAAAAGCAGGAATTTAGGAGCACTGTTGCCTGTACATTGGCAGAAGACACAAATACCAAAACTCCGGTTTCTTCAACTAAGAAAATATCCGAGTTCCATTTCTCAATTTAGGCGCAATCCACGGGTGAAGTAGTCTTCAAGAGTGGGCTCATGAGCAGCTCTCCTACCTCGTTTTTCCTTCTTAATTTGGATTAGTTTGTCATACACACACCAAGGAAAGCTAAGATAATGATCTCGATTCAAATCCTCGTTGTAGCAACCCCAGTAATTCGGGTGATACGTGACATGATACCAAGCGGACGCTTTTGCATATTCATCTACAGCCTCAGAATCTGAACCACTTCCCTTATCATTAAACCAGGTCCGAGCTTCCTTTCTCAGGGATTTTACAGCTACAGAAATGGATTCGGCATCCCTCCTCCTGGTGAATGAGTTGGACATTTTGATTATCCAGCCACTTAGGATTTCAGCCTCCGTAATCCCATAGTACTCCATCAGATTCCCCAACTTGTAATCATAATTGCCTTTGTGATAGAAGGCATCATCGACATAGTCCTCAAATCCGTCCACTTCCATATCTGGGTCATAAGATTGCCTCGCCATTTCCTGCGTGAACTTCCGAATAGAGCTTGATGCATATGCTTGATCTTTGACTTCCCGGAAAAGCTTTCCGATCACGTTATTGGATCGATAGCTGGGCTTGTCAAGCTTCTCCATAAAGTCAGGGTATTCTTTGGCATACAAATTAGGTGGTATCACAGCGGGTACACCAGTTTTTGGGAAGTCAACAGCAATAGAGAAAAGTTTTGCAAGCTCAAAACATTCAGAGCTCAAGGCCTTTTCAGGCTTACTATCTGCAAAGACAGCGTGGGCATTGGCAATAACTCCAAGGCTGTCATTAAGTATGTAGTTTACAAAGTACTCCTCCACTTCCTGTTTAAGAAACGCAACAAAGGATATGAATTACCCCCATATCCATAAAGCATTACAAGAGAAATCGAGGAGCCAATTTCAAACTTGATGTAACTCATCGATGTCCGGCAAAATGGATTATCAATTACCTTACACAGATAAAGTACACTCAGATATACATCTTCTCTTATAAGTTCAAGGTATATATGTGCTAGCCAATTCCTGTTTCAATATTCCCAATGTTTCAAAATAATTTGTTCATTTCAACCTTATGAAATGGAAATTTTTTGCAATGCAAAAGAACAATGTACAAATCCATCGTAGTGAACCATATGCATGCACAAGTGTAGGCATGCAGGTAAATGCTTATTGCCACAGTACCAGTATTTCCAGCAAAATCAAACTTAGTAATACCAATCAAAGAACAGAAGCCTCTTAATGTTGCCCACCTAAAAGAACAAGGAATTCTCAACAGCAGTGAAGAGTGGGTACCAAATCCAAGGTCAAAGTAGTAAAATCAAGCATCGAGACAAAGTTTACTTATCGAGTCACGTTGGACCAAAATCTTAGTATAAAGATCTGAAGATTTCTCCACAAAATCCATAGATCATTATTGTAAAGGATAAGTTCCAAACCCCATGATAAGAAAAGCCACAGTTAAAACAAGCAAACAGCTAACCCCAAAGCATGAGGACCAATCCTTTCCCCCCTAAAGGCAAGGATGAGTGATCAAGGTACGGATCTCTATTCTCTAGAAGAGGTTCTGTGCAAGGAGGAAATTGAGTAGATCGACCTATAGTACTTCCAATTCGGGATCATCAACATTTCCTATTATGCCCTGGCCTACTAGATAAGGAGAAAATACCACAGTGATAAGGTAGTTTCACCAGGTGTATGTACATAATACCTTCCATGATCACACACTTTAATCCATAAATTCTGATTACATTGGTATTTCCTAGATAAAAATCAAACTTAACATGACAGATTCGCATATTTAGATTTACAACCATCTGGATATAAACAAAACCCGTGCATCATTTCGGTAAGCCTACCTTTTCATTCGCCCATCTTTTCTTGACAAATAAGTTATGTCTCTCTAGAACAGTCACTCAAACTGCATCCAAGCACAATCCTGGTAATTTACTCAACAACAGTGCTTGACTAAATACACCTTCTCTAAGTCTGGAAAAATATTTCAAATGCCAAAATAGGGTTTCAGCACCAGTGAAGTGCCTCCAGCAATAGACACATTTGATGAGTGGCTATTTCCCTAATCCATGTTACTTGGACTGCCGAGTCACGATAACATAGCCCCCAACCATAGGTGAATCCAAATCTCAGTCAAGACAACACTAGAGCCTCAAGAACTTCATCCTTTACCATAATCAGTTTTAGTTTCCCTACAAAGTTTCATATTGCTTAGTGTACAGAAGATGAATAGAGGCATTGATAAGCTTGAAAGCCACATAACAAGCAAACATGGATGAACTGCAAGAGGGGAATTCTCAGTGCAAGTCCTTTCAAGGGACTTGTCATAGTATAGTCCTGGTCAAACATCCATATTCATGTTACATAAGGCATAACCAGCTCCTCGGCTTCAAGTATCCCATTGACCTAATGGTTGACATAATGAGCCCACTCATACATAACGGGTTGCTGAGTGACTAATTTTTGAGCCATCATCTGCTTGCAAAGGGTGCAAATTTTAGCTTTTCGGGGGTTCTTCCAACCCAGGGTAGGAAGAAAGAGAAGCACGCATATTGAGAAGCAAAAGGAACCGATAAGAAAACAAAAGAATGGGGCAGGGTTGACAGGATTGACATGACATGATGTCACACGCCACATTCATCCACAAGAATAAAATACTATCCAAGCATCATGTCAGACAAGCCAAGTCAAATGAAATGAAAGAGAATGACAAGATGATGGATGCTAGATGTATTTACTACCATAACTGTAAGCTGTTAAAAACATTTCAAGTATCTGAAAAAAGCCATCAAAGAATTTACAATTCCCTGAAAATCCCGAAGAAAAGCATTACCTCAATAGTGACATCATGATCCAACTTCTCACTTGGGGCAGGTGTGTAATGCATAGGTTGGATCTGGCGATGTGGAACTAATTCTGAGTCCCAGGAGACAAAGTAGACATCTCCATCCAAATCACTCCCTGAACACTCATTTGGATGAGGCCTATTTCATTCCAGAAGCGCAATATGCATTAAGAAAGGGAAATTGTCTGAGATGAGAATCATTTAATACAGATCTATATTGTTTTCTGCTCTCTGCTTTAATCTATTAACAGTGGGTTTGACAGGATTAAAAGTAGCAAACTTAACCCAAAGTATGGGAAAAGGAATTTTTTGCCTTGACTTTTAGCTAGTAAAAATAAAGGGAAAATTATCAGTGTTCAACCAGAGCCAGAACTATCAGAAGCATAGAACAACAGCATAGTAGAGAATGCTTCTTAGGAAAGTCGCATCACATGTACACAAGATCTACACATGAGCCTTGGACTGGTAACTCAAACCACATACAAGAAAGAGACAAACCACGAGCAAACTTAACAAGAATTCAAATCTAGCCACCAAATCACGCTGGATAAACATTCAAGCATTTATTCTCAAAGCCTAAAGGTGATAGAGATGCAGACCCAAAACTATTTCTAAAGAAAAAATGTCAAAGTTATTGTTGGCTATGTAAAATGAGGAAAATATTAAATTGGGTCACACATCGGATCATTTACTTCAGACCTAGTACAAAAGTAATATCAGAAACTTTAGACCTTATTAATATGACTGAACCAAATCAAAACAATAGCCAAAGATCCACAACCAAAAGCAAAAACAAGTCCAAAATGGATCCATGACAAGTACCAGTGCAACTGAGGTCATGGCAAGCCAATACCAAGGCATGTTAGAGGCATACCGTTTTCCCTTTTGTGGAAAAACAACACAATCCACCATATGATGTAAAGCTGGAACGTCAATAGCAGTTAGAACACGCACATCACCTGGATGTAAGCAAGGATTCTTCGCAACAACTACCTTTCCCCGTACAACAAAGCTTTGATCTGAGTCAGTACCAATGAACATGATTGACTCATCCCACATCTGTCCTCTTTTACCGGAATACTGCACAAACACCTGACCATATTCCAATGTTTGGGTTTCATCAAGGCATCCCATCATTGATCTTCCTTTGGGAAGAAATATCCTTGTTTTGATCCGCAATTCGAACAATTTTGTTGCTCTGAATGTTCGCAGCATCATCGATAGAAATGGCTCTGCATCAGGCTTATAACCACACATCAGCATTTCTTTCAGAATGTTAGCATTCTCACCAGGGGACATTAAATCTAGAGCCTCGTGTGCTTGTAAGGGATCAACTAAAATAGCATTTAGCTGATCCACAGCATCTTTTTGCTTTTTCTCAAACACGTGATCTGGAACGCCAAGTGTTGAGAGAAGAGTGATCAACTGGCGATTCAGAAAGCAGGGCTGATATTTGCTCCATGCCAAGACATTTAGCTTTGTGTCATCCGATTCGTACTTGGACATGCTCTTTCTAAGTGATAGTTTAACATACGATGTCGGATCAACAGCTACAACACCTTTATATCCTCCATAGTGAATTTGAAATGCAGAAGGAGTATAGCCCTTGAATCCACATTTTCTTGCAACTTTCCAAGCCAAATCTCCAGATATTTTCCCGATTCCATCAGAAAAGACATAATCTATATTCTCAACATATGATTTGACTTTAACATCCGGAATGACTTCAACTTCATGTCTACCTACATCGAGAGTTTCAGTAGATGAACTCAAGGATTGGCCAAGCCTTGAAGCATATTTTGCCACATTTCTTATTTGACTGAATTCACCCATCTTTGCCCTAATAGTTGCAGCAGTACACCCATTTGTTGGAGCAAACATCCAAGCAGAATTTTCGCGTAACTGACTGGATGAGAAGGCGAGAAATTCAAACTTCTTATCACCTATCCTCATGCCATTCTTGAGTGCAGAAAGGATTCTTTCATATATATCTGTCCTTCCATGTCTCAAAGCAGTGCGAGGAGAAAAATCAGTAGAATGGATTTTATCCAAGTCCTCATCCACAAAAGAAATATGGATAAAATTGTCAATGTACTTGGAATAACTCCGCAACATATGATTTGAGATATTAATTTCTGGACCAAAAAAATACACCCTGCACGGTGTTATTTCCACCCTATGTACATAAACCAAGCCAGCATCTAACTTTATTGAAGATAGTTTTGTAGAGTGCTGGGAGGTAAGATATTGCTTGTGCTGCTCAATGAGCCAATTTGAAGGCTCATAACAGCATTCTTTCAAATGGAACAGTTTGTCTAAGGCATATAGGATTATGTCTATGTCTATCCTCTGCAGATCAACCATTCGATAGAACGAAACACCAAGGCAAGGTCCTGCTAGACAGCCATTCTGAACTAACAAATTTATCTTAAAGAGGATCTCATAAGGCAATTCAACTCCTCTGGGAGGGCCTACGATTGGAACTAGATCAACACCGCAGGAGAAGGGAAAACCATCTTCCACGGAAAATATGTCATTGGTTTCCTTATAATCGACGAAGTTCATATGAAAATCTGGAAGCAAGCATTTAGAATGAATCTCTAAACATACAGCAGAAGACTGTCCAATGCAGGCTGATGAAGTAAAATCAGTTGCTCTCACCCACTGGTCATCAGAGCCATCTCTAAAAAAGTTGTTGACAGGACTGTCCAAAAAATTTTCTGAATGCTGATCAACTTTTTTCCAAATACGAGGAGCCCCGAACAGCTACCATCCACAAGAACAAAAGTCACAAATATCTATTAGGTCCTCCTCTATCATAAGAAGCATACAATGCAGACAAGCATGCATGGTCGAGAGGTATGTACAAACAAAAGAAAATAGATAAAGGATCAGGTTTCTTTATCTCAGTAAAAGTGAAAGTTCGGGACCAAAGCTGAAGCCCCAAAAATTGGCTCCTTATAAAGGAAGATCCATGATGTCCATCAATATATTTACCACCATGGAATACTTTCCACTACACCAAAAGTGTAAAGTTCTAAATCTCTATAAAGGCTCTAAAACATTAAAAAGTTCCAAATTAGCCAGATGCCAGAATATGATCAGCAGATATAAAGTCTGATCTCTATTATTGAAGGGAAGCTGTGTACCCTGCAAAGCCTCCTGCTTAACCAACCTTGCCATAACCAGAAGATTTTTTTTTTTTTTTTGGGAAAGCCATAACCAGAAGTTTGTAAAGAGCAATTTATAATATGAGAATCAGACAAGAGTCTTCATCTAACATTGACAGTAGCCTTAGAAGATTGGAATTTTTTAATACAACAAGATGCATGATTCCCAAAATCAAGAAACAACAACAACCTCATGGAAGATTATGATCATAAATCTCCAAGCTTTATCTTTTAAGAATGTTTCCTAAATCCTATCATGTCTTGTAGTGATTTTAACCGTGCCTCAGTAAGTTCTCAAATGCTGAGTTTCAGTTGGGAAACTATAAATCACGGAAAAAATGGCATTCAATGTTGTAGATCTTGTGTACAAAAAGCAATCAAGTCATAAACCTTTCGATTGTTGCAATCAAGTCCTCCTAGCAAAAACATTTTTAATTTCTCTTGCATGGCAACCTGCCTCAAGTTACCAGGGATGCATTTCAGGATGAACGTAATTGTATTTTTTTTGCAAAAGGTCTAAAATTTTGGTCACATAAATTTAAATGTTCAGAACATGCTTCATTTTAAACACAAGTTTTACCACTTCTAATACAATTTTCCCTGTCAATCAAATTCCATGCAACTAAGTACAAAGTAGCCCTTAATGTGATCTTCAATAGGTACAACATCACAGGCTTTTGCCCTAAAATCAAAATCACCCTTCTACTTTCTCTTTTCCGATTCAAATGCGTCCTTTGCTTTCTAAAATGTTCCATTGTTCCTCCCTCCATTATATGTTTTCCCTTGGCCACATGGATAGTCGGACTACTAAGTTGGATGTCAGAGCACACATGCCTCATGAATCACGAAATTCTTTTTCATGTGGGAACAATTCGGCACCACATCAGAAAACAGAAAAATTGAAGACACCAAAAAGAGAGAGAGAGAGAGAGAGAAGAGCAGAGGCTCATGGCCATGGCCACTTGATCTGGAGCACGCAGCCATCACCACTCGAGCTTTTGGCCGCCATAGCCACTAGATCTAGAGCTAGCCAAATCTTAAGCTCACATCCCTGGCCACCAGATCTGGAGCTTGCCATGGCAACTCGAGCTCGCGGCTGCCACAGCCACCAGATCTGGAGCTTGCCAAACCTCGAGCTCACAGCCATCATGGCAGCTCATGCACATTATTATTCCCAGATCTAGAGTTCGAGAAGGGTAGGAGATGGCGACCACTTAGTCATTGGTGTGTCAGTAGAACATGGTCTTGATTTCCAAACTAAGCCTATGACGAAAATTTCAGCCATATCTTTTCTAAAGAGCCCTCTGCCATCGTCTCTCTCTTAATCAACAAAGTTATTATTGTCTGTGCCTCTCTTCAACATACATCTTACTTGTCCAATTCTTTTAGTAATTCCTTGCAGACTGTAAATACTGGAGCTCATCATTCACTCCCACAATCATACTAGCTTGACCCTTATTTGCAACCTAGCCCAATGATCCTTTGGGTTCCAAAATGATTAGACAAGGGGCTAAACCAGAATCCCTTTCCTAGTCCCAACCAGAGCCAACCAATAATGTTTGGAGTTTTGCCTGTCATTTCTCTGGTAAGGTAAGGTCTTGGCAAGCTATCTATGTTCACGATAGATTTGATCCAGGCAGAAATACCATGAAGTTAAAACATCTTCTATTCCCGGGGGAACCGGTAAATACTTCTGCTCATTTAGAGAGCTAAAATCAAATCCCAACAATATGGGGAAGAATGTAGTACGAAGAATTTTAACGTTCATTGGAATTAGGAGATCACACACAAAATGATGTCCAATGAAATTTAAAAACCAAATATGCACTGTAGGATAAATCACAATATTAGCACAAAATAGTAAATCAGTCTCTCATAATCTGAATGAAGTCCACTCACCTGAATCACAAGATATATTGTTTTACGGCCTCTTGCACGGTGTAGCTGAATATGCCAGATATTTTCATCGGATAACTCGAGCTTATACTCCGTATTGTAATAAGACAAAAGGAAGCAGAATTTTCTCAGCCCAATCCCAAAATTTACAGAGACATTCCCCCATTTCCACAGAGAAGAGAACCTTTTAGTTGATACCTGACAACCAAAATCCAAAGCGATACCTTCTATTGGATTCAAAAGGGTTCTTGGCCTTTGTACAATATCATGCTCAGCCATGTGAGCAGTTAGATAAGAACGCCCATACCACAAATCTTTTTGACTAGCCAATAAAAGAATCATCTCAGCATATTCAGCGCCCATAAATTGGACAATAGCATATGATCGAACCCCATGTTTGTCTTGTCTAACTTTGATGGCATAAACAGTACCACCGCCGGTCCTTTGCTCCAGGAATCCCCTGACTGTATCTGCAGTCACTAATGAAGAGAATCCGTGTATGTTTATCGTTTCACCCATTCAACTGATGCAAACTTTATAGCACTCTGTTACACCATATCAAGGACATCACCAACAATGACAAAAGAACGCCAGCCTATTGCCTTTGAAAAGCACATGGACCATTCAACTCCAAGCCTGAAGTTTGCAACACTGAAAGGGGAAAAAATTAGACAGGAAACATGAAAATTTACATAAACTGATGGTTGCCTCAAACTACCAACGAATCATCATAGCGATTGATCATCAAATGAACACTTGATTGCTCTATTTGAAAAGCACTAAAAAATAAAAGTATTTACAAGCATGATGGGGTTCAATCAGCATAGTTCGCATTTAGCAAAAGAGTTATCAGCATCAGAAAAACATCAAATCGGCCTACTAGTTTAGGCAACCATATCAACATACGACAGTGACCCACAAGTCCATAATACTGTGTTAAATTGCAACAAAGATTCTTAGATTCACCATGATATACTTCTCCAAAAATTCCTCCTGAGTCAATGTTTATATTTTATAGTTGTGAAAAGGTTGCAATTCTAACATTCACTCTAGAACATAAACCGAACAAGAAAGCAGAAATTCCTTTCACGTGAGGAAATTTTACTTCTCAAATGTTCAGAGATTTTCTGTTTCAATCACCTGACTCACTCTGCACAAAAAAAAAATTAAATAAATAAAACCCCGACGCACGAAAGGACGACGATCATGGGAGCACCAAACCCCGATTCCCAAGCACAAGCACCCATCTCACTCCATGAAACAAGTAACAATGCAGCTTCTCCGAACCAAACACACACACACAAAAACCGTGACCACACATGATGGTAAACGATCTTCACACGGAATTCGCACTCTTGAACATAATGTCGCCGTACAGCAAGAGAAAAAAAAAAAGCGGGGATCATCAAAAACCAAAACTTGACTGACAAGAAGAAGAAGAAGAATAAGAAGAAGAATAGGGACAGTTACCTCGACGAGTTCGCTCAGCAGTGAAGGAAGGAGGGTCTGTCTCATCGGTGAGAGTGAGTAGAAAAGATAGTGCAGAGAAGAGGGAGCGTCTCCTTCGTCGTCGTCACCTCCGAGTCAATCTCTCTGTGTTGCTATGACAGGAGAGAGCGGAGGAGATGGTGAAGGGCCAGCATTCCCTCCTTCGCGGGCCATGCTCGCTGACGAACGAGGAAAGTGGCGATCTGCGTGAGCGAGACTGTGCTGCTTGTCGAGGAAGGTATTGCCTCGGGACCCACAGGCAGACAATATTGCCGTACTGCCACGTTTCGAGAGGTGACTGCTCCTACCCTCTTTCTATGATCCGTTGACTGAAAGTTTTAGAAGTTGTGGCGAAAATATAATTTAACCCTTACTCTCCGATTGTTTCTCTAAAAATTTGTGATTTGAAAAATATTTTTTTAAAAATTATTATTAAAAAATAAATAAATAAATAAAATTTATCACTTACAAAAATAATTAGATATAAATTACTATTAATGATGAAAATATTTTTTATTGACTAATTTTTCTAAACCATATAAACAATCATTTTTCGAAAATTATTTTCTAAATCAATTATTTTTCATAAAACAAATAGAGCCAAAACTAAAAAAAGTACAATCCAAACCTAAAATTCATCAAATTGATGTAATCAAAATTTAAAATTTGTAAAAAAATATAAGGGAAATTTTCTAAAAAGGACTCGAAGTGCCATCATTTTTTCAATTATGGGCATGAAATGAACATCATTTCAAATAAGGGTGAAAAGTACTCAAATTGTTTCAAAAAAGGGCCTAGCTGGACGGCATTTTTATCCTTTATTTTTTTGATTTTTTTTTTAAAATTTGTCTTTTTGCTTTTTCTTTTCTTTTTTTATTTTTGGTTTTTCCCCACCCCTCCCCTCATGTTCATCATCTCCCACCAACACGGCTTCTTCCTGGGGTCGTCGTCGAAAGACCTACAGGAGCCTCCTTCTTCGACCGTCAAAGCCCGTCACCACGTCCACAAACAAGTGGCGTGGTCTGTGCTGCCAGCAACATCTTGATCAGGTCCGGCGAGACCGACACCTCCTATTCTCTACCTGGGCGCCATGAAACTCTGTTCCCTTTGTCGTTGCTGTCATCCTCAACGTTGGGCTCTGGTGGCTGCTCTGTGTTGACTAAGCTGCTATGACAGATCCCGATGACCCGTATGAGCGGCGATGCCACTTGCTGCCCAATGACGACACCACCTCCAACCACGATCCTTGCATCGCGACCAACGCTAGAGCTCTTGCTCCCTGTTTCGTCTCACTCAACTCTGCCATCGAGCCCCTAGCTTCTTGGCTAAAAGAGACGGTAGAGGACAAGTCGGATCGGCTTTACGATGAGTGGCAATTACAACGGTAGGTCGAAACTCAGACAGGGAGCGCGCGTCGGTGAGCACCGGGACTCCCTCCAGCTGCTTTTCACTAACAGCGCCATTGGATTCTTTCCTTGGTCGTCGTCGTGTAGCCGTCGTCGGCGCCTTCCACCGGCACGCAACTTTCGTCGTCCATCCCAGTATGGTCAAACCCGAGTCATATGGTGGACGACCACACTCACCTATGGTGGACTTACCAGCTCCATCCCAATTTTCAGACACAAGAAAGGAAAAAAGATAAAAACGAGGAAGTTGCATATTCGATCACAAGTGCAAATCCTTCTTCTCCTCTCCATCTCACGATCTCATTTCCTCCAAGTCCCATCCCACTGCCTTTATTTCTCCTCTCTCCACGATGCCGTATTAGCTCGAACCACGATTGCATTCCATGGCATTCTCCACTGTGATTCTACCGCCTTCGGCATCCTTCATCACCAACAAGGTGAGTTCCAATGCCGGTGCCTTTCATCGTCACCAACAAGGCGAGGGGACCCTCCCTGGCCCGAGCGAGGATAGCCTGACGCCGCCCAGGTGAAGGCGTATGTGGCCGTGGTGACCAGCGTCGACCACGGGAGAAGGCGGCTCCGACAGGTAAAAGCTTTGGTGCAAGTCTTTCGGCGATGTCCCCGCGAAGAAGACACGCAGGGGGAGATGATGAACAAGAGGGGAGGGAAAAAAAAGAAAAGGTAAAAAAGAAAAACACAAAAATAAAAATAAAAAAAATTAAAGGACAAGAATGCCCTTCGGATAAGCCCTTTTTTTTTAAAAGTAATTTGAGCATTTTAGGCCCTTATTTGAAATAAAATTTACTTTAGGCTGCATATTCATCGACAGCCTCAGAATCTGAACCACTTCCCTTGCATTAAACCAGGTCGGAGCTTCCTTTCTCAGGGATTTTACAGCCACAGAAATGGATTCGGCATCCCTCCTTCTGGTGAATGAGTTGGACATTTTGATTATCCAGCCACTTAGGATTTCGGCCTCCGTAATCCCATAGTACTCCATCAGATTCCCCACCTTGTAATCATAATTGCCTTTGTGATAGAAAGCGTCATCGACGTAGTCCTCAAATCCGTCCACTTCCACATCTGGGTAATAAGATTGCCTCGCCATTTCCTGCGTGAACTTCCGAATAGAGCTTGATGCTTAAGCTTGATCTTTGACTTCCCAGAAAAGCTTTCTGATCACGTTATTGGATGGGTAGCTGGGCTTGCCAAGCTTCTCCATAAAGTCCGGGTATTCTTTGGCATACAAATCAGGTGGTATCACAGCGGGTACACCAGTTTTTGGGAAGTCGACGGCAATAGAGAAAAGTCTTGCAAGCTCTAAACTATTCAGAGCTCATGGCCTTTTCAGGCGTCCTATCTACAAGGTCGACGATGTGGGCATTGGCAGTTAATTCCAAGGCTGTCATTTGACTATGCAATTGACAAAGTACTCCTCCACTTCCTGTTTAAGAAACGCAACAAAAGGATATGAATTACCCCCATATCCATGGAGCATTACAAGAGAAATCAAGGAGCCAATTTCAAACTTGATGTTACTCGTCGATTTCCGGCAAAATCGATAATCAATTACCTTACGTAGATAAAGTGCACTTGGATATACATCTTCTCTTAAAAGCCCAAGGTATATATGTGTTGGCCACTTTCTATTTCAATATTCTCAATGTTTCAAAATAACTCGTTCATTTCAACCCTATGAAATGAAAATGTTATACAACACAAAAGAACAATGTACAAATCTGTCGTATGTCGTAACGAAGGATATGCATGGGCAAGTGCAGGCATGCAGGTAAATGCTTGTTGTTGCTGCGGTGCCAGTATTTCCAGAAAAATCAAACATGGTAATACCAATCAAAGAGCAGAAGCCTCTTTATGAAGTCCACCTTAGAGAACAAGGAATTCTCAACAGCATTGAAGAGCGGGTACCATATCCAAGGTCAAGGTGGTAATAAAATCATGCATGGAGGCAAATTTTTAGGGGTGGACTTTTCTTGGCCATTGGTTTGTCCTCGGTCGCAGCCTTTTCTTCTAGGGCTGGACTTTTCTTGGCCGTTGATTTTTCCATTACGTCTTTAACAAGGAAAAATCAAAGAGAGAGGACAAGGGTCGACCTTGGATGGCGGTCCGTGAGATAAAAGAAATGGCAGAGTCAACAAAGGCTGGGTGACCTTCCAACTGAAGACAAACTAGAGAACCCCTGAACACCAACGGGGAAGAGGACTCAACCGGAGCACGGGTACATGAAACTGAACTAGCACAGAGAGAGGGAAGATGAGCAGCAGTAGCTCAGATGCAGTGGCGGAATTGTACCCGATGAATGGTGGAGACGGCACATTTAGCCACAACAAGAACTCTTCCTTTCAAGTTCTTCATTTGATGCTAAGTAGATGCGTTTCCTGGCGACCATTTCTTCATTTCTTCGAAAAAGAACAACATGATAGAATTAACTATTCTGTCTTTTGGCAAGTTTTGCCTGAATTCAACTTTTGAAACTTCAATGAGATAAGTATCAAATTATCGAATATCAAACTCCCGCAACTCTTGACATGCATCGCAGAGGGCGGCGACGAACGTCACCTGGGCGGGCCCACGTGCGCGCATTCGGCTCCTTGGGCCCAGCCTTTTGTTCTTGGGGTGGACTTTTCTTGGCCATTGATTTTTCGATTATGTCTTTAACGAGGAAAAATCAAAGGGAGAGCACGAGGGTCGACCTTGGATGGCCGTACATGAGGTAAAAGAAATGGCGGAGTCAACAAAGGCAGGGTGACCTCCAACTGAAGACAAACTATAGAACCTCTGAACACCAACGCGTAAAGGAATTAACCAGAGCACCAGTTCAGCAAGCGCGCGCAGAGAGAGAGAGAGAGAGAGAGAGAGATGAATGGCGGCGGCTCAGAGGCGGTGGCGGCGTCGTACCCGATGAAAGGCGGAGATGGCACATTTAGTTACAACAAGAACTCTTACCTTCAGGTTCTTCATTTGAGCGTTTCCAAGTAACCATTTCTTCATTCCATGGAATAAGAGCAAAATGACATAATGAATTGTTCTGTCTTTCGCCAAGCTTTGCCTGAATTCAAATTTTGAAACTACACTCTGGTTATTAATCTCTTGCGACCACTTATGGCTTCAATGAGATAAGTATCAAATTATCATACATTAAACTTGCAACTCCAACGTGCATCGCAGAGAACGGCAACGAACTTCACCCGGGCGGCAATCGACGAGGTGACTGCCGAGAAGCTCGACGTGAAGCGATTTTCTCCCGCTCTGACAACATTCCGAATCGCGGATCTAGGCTGTTCAGTCGGGCCAAACACCTTCGTTGCAGTCCAAAACATCCTAGAGGCGGTCCGGCGCAAGTACGAATCAGAAGGCCTCTCCTCCCAACTCCCTGACTTCCAAGTCCTGTTCAATGACCACGTCTCCAATGATTTCAACACCCTCTTCGCTTCGCTGCCGTCCGAGCGGCCATACTACGTGGCCGGCATGCCGGGATCCTTTCACGGGCGTCTGTTCCCCAAGGCGTCCCTCCATTTCGTGCATTCGTCTTCTGCGCTTCATTGGCTCTCCAAGGTGCCTAAAGAATTGGTGGATCCAAACTCCCCAGCATTTAACAAGGGGAGAGTTCACTGCCCAAGTACTCCAGGAGAAGTGAGCGATGTTTATACATCTCAGTTTGCAAAGGATATGGCGACATTCCTGAGGGCCAGAGGCGAGGAAATTGTGAGCGGAGGCATCATGGTCCTGGTCATGCCCGGGATCGCTAACGGCGTTCCTCATTCACATATTCCGTCGGGCGTGATGTTCGACTTTTTGGGGTTCAGCTTAATGGATATGGCAAAGGAGGTAAAAACTCTAAAATACCGTCAGCACATTGCTCTTTCTTACCAAGAATAGTTCAGTCACAGGCCTTACAAATTTTAATTGAGCAAAAACATAGATAATCCACGTAGTTCATGTCTGAGTTGTCCATGCCTTCAAGGTACCCTTTTGCCGGATTTCTTAAGGTTTTCATTCCGTCATTAATTCACTTATATTCAAAGGAATCCAATTGAGTTGCACAGATGACCTGATCGAAGTGACTCTCTCCAGGGAATAATAAGCGAGGCTCAGGTGGATTCATTCAATTTGCCGGTATATGCTCCCTCGGTTGACGAGATGACGGCGCTAGTAGAGAGCAATGGGTGCTTTAGCATAGAGAGGATGGACTTGGCAGCTCCTGCATCGGAGATCGATGACTCGGTCATAGGGCAGGCGTGCACGCAGCACTCGAGAGCTGGAATGGAAGACATCATCAGCAAACATTTTGGAAGCGAGATTATCGACGAACTGTTCGATCGTTTCCTCGGGAAAACCAAGAAATACTCCGACCGCTTGAGCTCTGCATTTCTTCAAGGAAGCCAACTGGTAGCGATACTGAAGCGCAAATAACGCAAGTTTTTCTCCTCCTCTTTTCAAGATAAACCTGTGCTTTTGGCATCGATGTGACCTTCAAATTCCTAATAAGGACACTTTGTTAATCTCCTTTGTGCTAGGAGTGTTCCATTCCCATGATAACTGTTGTGACTGTGTGTTTGCATGAACAAAATAAAGTTATTCCATAAATCTGAAATGAGGTGCTGACGAGTAAATCAATTGTAGACGGATGATCCGTGCCCAACGAATTCACGTTGCGTCTTAAGACAAATTTGCCCTCTCTATCGGTACTAAAGGTTCTTAGACAATTGCCTCTCAGGATAGACGGATTGCCTTTCCTATAAAGCGATACTTCTTCAAAGGAAACTTTCGAACTCAACTTCGTAAGATGATCGCACAATTGAAGTATGAGAGAGTATTTAATATATGTATGTTTAAATGTCCGTTCGAAACAAAAAAAATGAAGAATAAATAATCACGATTCTAATAAGCAATGAATAGTCACGATGAACCGAAAAGTTGGGCTCGATCACAATTTCGAAAGGTTGTGTCGGTCACGACGAATCGAAAAGTTGCGTTCGGTCATAAATGGTCGAACTGAACCGACCGATGAGCGATCACGAACAGACATATTTATTCGAAAAAGAAAAAAAAAATCCAAAGACGAAAACATGTCTATTCGGACACTAATTCGCCGTGCTCGTTCGGTGAAAACAAACCGATGGGAAAGTATAGGCATGCCGGGAAATCAGGCACGTGAGTCGCGTTGGACCAAAATCTTATTATAAAGATCTAAGGATTTTTTTTTTTCCCATAAAATCCATACATCATTATTGTAAATGATAACTTCCAAGCCCCAATTTGAGAAAGCCACAATGAAAGCAAGCAACAGCTATCCCCAAAGCATGAGGCCCATCATATCGTTTTCCCACCAAAAGCAAGGATGAGTAATCATGGTACGGATCTGTCTTCTCTTAGAAGAGTTTCTTCGCAAGGAGGAAATTGAATGGACCGACCTATGGTACTTCCAATTCAAGATCATCAAATATTTCCTACGATGCACCACCGGCCTTCTAGAGCTAAGGAGAAAATACCACAGTGATAAGGCAGTTTCGCTTGGTGTATGGACATAATGCCTTCCATGATCACACACTTTAATCCGTAACTTCCCGTTACATTGGTATTTCCTAGATATAAATCAAATTTAACATGACAAATTTGCATACTTAGATTAACAACCGTCTGGACATAAACAAAACCCGTGCATCAATTCGGTAAGCCTACCTTTTCATTCCCTCATCTTTTCCTAACAAATTGGTCATGTTTCTCCAGAACAGTCACTTGAACTGCATCCAGGCACAATCCCGGTAATTGACTCAACAACAGTGCCCGATTAAATACACCTTCTTTTTAAGTCTGGCAAAATACTTGAAATGTCAAAATAGGGTTTTAGCACCAGTGAAGTGGCTCTTTCCCTAATCAATGTTAACTTGGACTGCCGAGTCCCCTTAACATAGCCCTCGACCAAAGGTGAATCCAAATCCTAGTCAAGACAACACTTTCAGCCCTAAGCACCTTTATCATTTACCAATTCAGTTTTAGTTTCCCTAAGAAGGTTCATATCACTTGGTGTACATTGACGTCTGAAGTTGCGGGGGCAAAATTTGCCGTTTAGCTTTTAGGCCAGAAGATGAATACAGGCATTGATAATAATCTTGGAAAGCCTCCCAACAAGCAAACATGGATGAAGTGGATGACGGGAATTCTGAGTGCAAGTCCTTTCAAGGGACTCCTCATAGAGTAGTCCTGGTCACACGTGCATCTATATTCATTTCATGTAAGGCATAACCAGATCTTCAGCTTTAAGCATCCTATTGACCACTCATACATAACGGTTTGCTGAGTGACTAATGTTTAAGCTATCATCCGCTTGCCTAGGGTGCAAATTTAGCGTAAGGTGGACGATCTTCAATTGATTCGGCTAAAAGTGCTCATCCGAGAAGCTTGAGCTTTGAAGAGTTTCAAGGTGAGACGAGGAGGGGAGAGGTTCGAGCTTACGCAATAACAAAGTGAGGATCGGTTGAATCAGCTTCAGTGAGGTCGAGATGGTGACGAGATTAAGAGCGCAACACAGAAAATCACGCTTGATTTGGATGAATCACAACGAAATTGCTGGGTTTGGGACATGAATCCTCTCTGGAATCTCGCAAATCGCGAAGAAATTAAAGGTGACGGAGATGGCAAGCTGGGTGCATTATTGGAAAATCACCAGCATCTTCCTTCACATATAGAGTGCTCTCTTCTCTCCGTTGAAGAATCATCATTGCTCCATCATTGAGGAAGTGAGGCAGAGCAAAAAATCTCTTACCCTTTTTCTCATAATTGGTTTTTATATATTTATTTCAAAACGACGTAGTTTTTTTATTACATAATTTTTCGTTGATTGAAATCCGACGAGCCACATCAACTGATTTAGAATAAATTAATGCCACGGCGAATTTTCTCGTCATACGAATCGCGGATGGCACTGAATTGAACACCATGTAAAAATTACGATACATTTTACTGTCTTTTTTTCCCCTTGAACACTTGTCAAGACTCATATCTATTTTTCAGGGATTCCAATGTGACAAAGCAAACCCGAGATCTTTCATGCCTTCGCTCACTACGTTCAACGCAAATTAGTCATCAAATTTTTTTGACTTATATCTATCGAATCCTTTTATCGCTTATTATTAATAATCTAAGTTGTGTGATAAGATAACATTACTGATGCGGCACACCACGCGAATAGGAGATTGATAGAAGGCAAGAATTACAAGAATGACATGTATGAACGATGTTGCCCCTCCACTGTTGACACAACTTCCACTCTGGCCCTTCTTGTTGAGCGGCAACAATTCAAATCTCCACATTATCCCCGGTAAGATAATTTTTAAGTTATTAATTGGTACGTAATTATGAAATATTCCGCACTATAATAATAAGATTTCTTTTTTTTTTTTGGGTTCAAAATAGCAATCAGATTTCTCAGTGTACAATTCGTAATTATCGAAGGCCTCTCGTACACTACATAAAAATTAGAGATCAAATTAGTTAATAGGGGTACAATTTGATCTCTAACAAAAAAATATCCACATTTTTTTGGTTTGTCAAAGAAAAAAAATATTTCCACATTACATAGCTTTACATTTGCATTCTTTGCGGCTTTCTCCGCATTTGGAAATTATTCAGGCTGCGTATGCATTTTCTATTAATACTTTGTAGATACTTGGAAAATTAATCACGTTAAGGTTATGCTTTGCTTTGCATTCAGATTAGCCCTACTTCTAGCGATTTATCGCTTTTGAATTCGTGAGTGTTGCATTATTGATAGGGTACCCGCATGATCACCCTTTGCATGTTAGTGGCTTAGCATTAAAATGGACCAAAATTGCTTGAGAAGCATTTTTTTTTTATGATAAACTTAAAATTAGTAGAGACTGATGCATACTAACTCTTCAAGTAAATAAGGTTACCAATTCCTACAAAAAAAAGTTGTTAACTATTTAGAGTATGAACGCTTATCATAAATCACTAATCTCGCCAAATTAAATTTAAGTTTTCGACATATGCCTATACCCTTTTCCTTACTAATCACTGGAAAGGCAAAAATTGGTATAATCGCTTGATTATTTATTGATTTATTTTCCCTAATGAAAAATTACAGAAATACTACTAAGTCACATCCAACCAAGTTTTAACAGATGCTGAAAGTCTATTTATCATTAATTAGCAACGGTTACACGATTTTGGGGGGGAAAAAAAAAGGCAACAACTGCGCTGTGTTGCAGAACATTCTAGAAGCCGAGGCCGCTCGACATAAGTACATTACACAAGGCCTCTCCTCTCAAGTGCCCCGGTTTCCTTGTCTTGTTCAACGACCATGCATCGAATGACTTTCAACCCTCTTCGCTTCCCTACCGGCGATCGGCCTTACCATGTGCCGACTGCTTCCCTTGTCCTTCACCGTTTGATTGTTTTCTTGGGATAATCAAGGAAGTTTCCAACTGTTTAAACCGCACCTTTCTTCAAGGAAGCCAACTAGTAATGATACCGAAGCGTAAATAATGCACCCCTAAGAGTGAGTTCCACATCCAGATAATTTTTTTGTCCAACTCTAGTTCATATGTCGCGTGAAATGTACTAAAAAATTTGAATAAAGTTAGGAGTTCGGTACTTTCCTGGTCTGATCTTTACATTACTTGTATTGCTTTTGTTCATCCCCTTGACAGTCACAAGTATCAAGATGGCGCTTCTTCAGAATTCCTCATAAGAAAACCTTGTTAATCTCCTTTTTGCTACCGAGTGTACCGATTCCATGATCATGACTGCTGCAACATTTTCCAACACCACACAATGCAGGAGCATGATCTTATTCTCAAATTCCACAACAAACCGAATCTGATACGGCGTCACCTGGACTAGGGTGTAATCTGAAATTTTACAGAAATGTTATAATGTTTGAATCCACCGGCATTAAGAATCGGAGGAACCTACGGCATGGAAGAATAACTGGTCCCCCGCAGAGATTCGGAGAGACTGTAAACAGTGAACAGCCGTTGGACATTAACATTATATAGTAAAAGATAAAATGCACGCACGGATAGCGGCCAGAATGTTATTCCAGCTTTGCCTCACTAAAGCAAGAGCTTCAGAGTGCCGTTACCTACACATTGCAGAAGACTCAAATACAATAACCACCGGTTTACTTCAACTAAGATAATACCCGAGTTCCATTTCTCAATTCAGACGCAATCCATGGGTGAAGTAGTCTTCTAGAGTGGCCATACGAGCAGTTGTCCTACGTCGTCTTTCCTTCTTAATTTGGATCAGTTTATCATATACACACCAAGGAAAGCTAAGATAATGATCTCGATTCAAACCCTCGTTGTAGCAACCCCAATAAGTCGGGTGATACGTGACATGATACCAAGCAGACGCTTTTGCATATTCATCAGCAGCCTCGGAACGGGACCCACTTCCCTTATCATTAAACCAGGTCCGAGCTTCCTTTCTCAGGGATTTTACAGCCATAGTAATGGATTCAGCGTCCCTCTTCTTAGTGAATGACTTGGACATTTTCATTATGCAGCCACTAAGGATTTCAGCCTCTGTGTTAATCCCATAGTACTCCATCAGATTCCCCAACTTGTAATCATAATTGCCTTTGTGATAGAAAGCATCATCGACATAGTCCTCAAATCCATCCACTTCCATATCTGGGTCATAAGATTGCCTCGCCATTTCCTGCGTGAACTTCCGAATAGAGCTTGATGCATATGCTTGATCTTTGACTTCCCGGAAAAGCTTTCCGATCACGTTACTGGATGGATAGCTGGACTTGTCAAGCTTCTCCATAAAGTCCGGGTATTCTTTGGCATACAATTCACGTGGTATCACAGCGGGTACACCAGTTTTTGGGAAGTCGACAGCAATAGAGAAAAGTCTCGCAAGCCTTAAACATTCATCGCTCATGGCCTTTTCAGGCTTACCATCTGCAAAGACGGTGTGGGCATTGGCAATAATTCCGAGGCTGTCATTAAGTATGTAGTTTACAAAGTACTCCTCCACTTCCTGTTTAAGAAACGCAACAACAAAAGACTTGAATTACCCCCCACACCCATAGAGCATTCCAAGAGAAATCAAGGAGTCAATTTCAAACTTGATGCAGCTCATTGATTTCCGGTAAAATTGATCATCAATTACCTTACAAAAATAAAGGGCACTCAGATATACATCTTGTCTTAAAAGTTCAAGGTATATATATGCGCTGGCCACTTCCTGTTTCGATGTTCCCAATGTTTCAAACTAATGTGTTCATTTCATCCTTATGAAAAGGAAATGTTCCACAACGCAAAAGAACAATGTACAAATCCATCATGGTGAACATGTATGCATGGGCAAGTATAGGCATGCAGGAAAATGCTCATTACCAAAGGACCAGTATTTCCAGCAAAATCAAACTTAATAATACCAATCAAAGAAGAGAAGCCTCTTAAAGCAGTCAACATAACAGAAAAAGGAATTCTCAACAGCAGTGAAGAGTGGGCACCAAATCCAAGGTCAAGGTGGTAAAATCATATATCGAAGCAAACTTTTACTTATCGAGTCACATTCGAACAAAATCTTATTATAAAGATCTAAAGATTTTTTCCGTAAAGCCCATACATCATTATCATAAATGAAAATTTCCAAACCCCAATTTAAGAGACGCCACAGTAAAAGCAAGCAAAAAGCAAACCCCAAAGCATGAGCACAATCCTTTTCCCGCCCAAAGCAAAGGATGAGTTATCATGGTATGAATCTCTCTTCTCTAGAAGAGTTTCTTCGCAAGGATGAAATTGAATGTACTGACCTATGGTACTGCCAATTTGAGATCATCAATATTTCCTACGATGCCCCGGCTTTCTAGAAAAGGAGAGAATTCCAGAGTGATTAAGAAGTTTCACTTGGTGTATGGACCTATGTTACACCGACACGGGACATGATATGCGACGCGACACGACACGCCGACACTTGAATTTTCAAAAAATAGAGAATTCCAACACACTGGGACACGTTATATATTATATGTATATTTTTAATGGTGGCTCTTTCTCATAAGCTAAATTGTATTAAAGAATTGAAAGAATCCCAATGAAAGTAAGAGTTTGCAATACTTTCATCAAAATATCTGCCATGTTGATGCATCAAACAATTTTTTTTTTTTGGTCTGATATGAATAGTCAATTTTTCAGCTGGAAATGTACTTCAAATTCAAGAAATTATTTAGGATTTTCACAATAACAATTAATAAATCTCCCTTTTCTCCTGGCAATGATGTGACCATGGTTAGATTTGTGCTCTAAGTCTTTGATGGGATCAGAAAATCTGTTGAAAATCTTTTATTTAGCCTTGCAAGCAAAATCCTACAATGCAAGTAGGATAGTGCATCCAGAACAAAAGAAGAATCGACTTATCCACCACCAAAATCTTTTTCCGGACGATTTTTTTAGATGACTTGTCCCGTCCTTATCCTCAAGTTTCTCGAAATTTGAAGGAAAGATTTGAGTTTGCATCGAAATTGTGATCCAAGGTGACATTGCTTCAGTAAAGCGAATGGTGAGGAGAGAGAGATAGAGGGGATATAACTGCAGACTTTGCTCTAGACCATAATTGACTTAGGAAACCTCAACTCTATTACAGCTGAGGTGATAATTAGGTCAAAAAATTTAGGTTTCTGACCCATTTTACCACTGGACACGCGAGGGACTCGCGTTGACCCAAGGTCAATGTGTCCGGGAGTGTCCGAGTGTCCGACACGCCAAAATTCTGAAGAAGTGCATGTCCGTGTAACATAGGTATGGACACAATGCCCTCCATGAGACACTTTAATCCATGACTTCTGATTTAATTGGTATTTAATAGATAAAAATCAAATTTAACACGACAGATCCGCATGTTCAGATTTATAACCGTCTGGATAGAAGCAAACCTGTGCATTATTTCAGCAAGCCTACCTTTTCATTCCCTCATCTTTTCTTAAGAAATTAGCTATGTCTCTCCAGAATAGTCACTTGAACTACATCCAAGCATAATCCTAGGAATTCACTCAACAACAATGCCTGTTTAAGTACACCTTCTCTAAGTCTGGGAAAATATTTGAAATGTCGAAACAGGGTTTCAGCACCAGTGAAGCGGCACCAGTAGTGGTTATAGACACATTTGATGAGTGGCTCTTTCCCTAATCTATGTTACTTGGACTGCCGAGTCCCGGTAACATAGCCCCTAACCATAGGTGAATCCAAATCCCAGTCAAGACAACACTACAGCCTCAAACACTTCATTATTTACCATAAGCAGTTTTAGTTCCCTACGAAGGTTCATATCACTTGGGGTACAGTGACGTCTGAAGTTGCGAGTGCAAAATTTTAGGACAGAAGATGAATAGAGGCATTGATAAACTTGGAAAGCCTCCCAACAAGCAAATACTTTCAAGGGATGAACTGCATGAGAGGAAATCTAAGTGCAAATCCTTTCAAGAGACTTCTCATAAAATAGTCCTGGTCAAACATCTAATTTCATGTTATGTAAGGCATAACCAGATCCACAGCTTTAAGTATCCCGTTGACCTAATGGTTGAAATAATGAGCCCACTCATACATAACAGTTTGCCGAGTGACTACTGTTTAAGCTTTCATCTGCTTGCAAAGGGTGCAAATTTTAGTTTGCCGAGTGACTACTGTTTAAGCTATCATCTGCTTGCAAAGGGTGCAAATTTTAGCTTCTCGGGGGTTCTTCCGACCCAGAGTAGGAAGAAAGAGAAACATGCATATTTAGACGCAAAAGGAACCGATAAGAAAACAAAAGAATGGGGCAGGGTTGATATGACATGATGTCACGTGCCACATTCCTCCACGAGATTAAAATACTATCCAAGCATCATGTCAGACGAGCCAAGTTGAATGAAATGAACGAGAATGCCAAGATGGATGCTAGATGTATTCACTACCATAACTGTAAATTGTTAAAAACATTTCAAGTATCAGAAAAATGTCATTACAGAATATAGAATTCCCTGAAAATCCTGAGGAAAAGCATTACCTCAACAGTGACATCATGATCCAACTTCTCACTTGGGGCAGGTGTGTAATCCATAGGTGCTATCTGGCGATGTGGAACTAATTCTGAGTCCCAGGAGACAAAGTAGATATCGCCATCCAAATCACTCCCTGAACATTCATTTGGATGAGGCCTATTTCGTTCAAGAAGCACAATATGCGTTAAGAAAGAGAAATTGTCTGAGATGAGAATCATTTATGTACAGATCCATATGGTATTTTGCTTTCTACTTTTATCGATTAACAATGGGTTTGGAATAATTAAAAGTAGCAAACTTAACCCCAATTATTGGGAAGCAATCTTTTGCCTCTGCTTTTAGCTACTAAAAATAAAGGGAAAACTACCAGTTTTTATCCAGAACCAGAGCTATCAGAAGCATAGAACAACAGCATATTACAGAATGCTTCTTAGCAAAGTCGCATCACGTGGACACAAAATCTACACATGAACCTCGGATCGGTTAATTCAAACCACCATACAAGAAAGAGACAAACCAGGAGGAAGATCAACAAGAATTCAAATCTAGCCACCAAATCCCACTGGATAAACATTCAAGCATTTATTTTCAAAGACTAAAGGTGATAGAAAAGCAGGCCCAAAACTATTTCTAAAGAACAATTGTCAAAATTATCCTTGGCTATGTAAAATGAAGAAAAAAATAAAATTGGGTTACACATCAGATCATTTACTTCAGACCTAGTACAAACATAATGTTGGAAATTTTAGACCTTATTACTATTACTGAACCAAATCAAAACAATAGCCAAAGATCCACAACCAAAAGTAAGAACAAGTCCAAAATGGATCCATGACAAGTACCAATGCAACTGAGGTCATTCCAAGCCAATAACAAGGCATGTTAGAGCCATACCTTTTTCCCTTTTGTGGAAAAACAACACAATCCACCAAATGATGTAAAGCTGGCACGTTTATAGCAGTTAGAACACGCACATCACCTGGATGTAAGCAAGGATTCTTAGCCACAACCACCTTTCCCCGTACAACAAAGCTTTGATCTGAGTCAGTACCAATGAACATGATTGACTCATCCCACATCTGTCCTTTTCTACCGGAATACTGCACAAACACCTGACCATATTCCAAAGTTCGGGTTTCATCAAGGCATCCCATCATTGATCTTCCTTTAGGAAGAAATATCCTTGTTTTGGTCCGCAATTCAAACAATTTTGTTGCTCTGAATGTTCGCAGCATCATCGATAGAAATGGCTCTCCATCAGGCTTATAACCACACATTAGCATTTCTTTAAGAATGTTACCATTCTCGCCAGGGGACATTAAATCTAGAGCCTCTTGTGCTCGTAAGGGATCAACTAAAATAGCATTTAGCTGATCCACAGCATCTTTTTGCTTTTTCTCAAACACATGATCCGGAACACCAAGTGTTGAGAGAAGAGTGATCAACTGGCGATTCAGAAAGCAAGGCTGATATTTGCTCCATGCCAAGACATTTAGCTTTGTATCATTCGATTCGTACTTTGACATACTCTTTCTAAGCGATAGTTTAACATACGATGTTGGATCAACAGCTACAACACCTTTATATCCTCCATAGCGAATTTGAAAAGCAGAAGGAGCATAGCCCTTGAAGCCACATTTTCTTGCAACTTTCCAAGCAAACTCTTCAGATATTTTCCCAATTCCATCAGAAAAGACATAATCTATATTCTCAACATATGATTTGACTTCAATATCTGGAATGATTTCAACTTCATATCTATGTACATTGAGAGTTTCAGTAGATGAACTCAAGGATTGGCCGAGTCTTGAAGCATATTTTGCCACATTTCTTATTTGACTGAATTCACCCATCTTTGCCCTAATAGTTGCAGCAGTATACCCATTTGTTGGAGCAAACATCCAAGCAGAATTTTCGCGTAACTGACTTGATGAGAAGGCGAGAAATTCAAACTTCTTATCACCTATTCTTATGCCATTCTTCAGTGTAGAAAGGATCCTTTCATATATATCCGTCCTTTCATGTCTCGAAACAGTGCGAGGAGATAAATCAGTAGAATGGATTTTATCCAAGTCCTCGTCCACAAAAGAAATGCGGATAAAATTGTCAATGTAGTCAGAATAACTCCGCAATACATGATTTGATACATTAATTTCTGGACCAAAAAAATACACCCTGCATGGTGTTATTTGCACCCTATGTACATAAACCAAGCCAGCATCTAATGTTATTGAAGACAGTTTTGTAGAGTACTGGGAGGTGAGTTTTGTAGAGCGCTGGGAGGTGAGATATTTCTTGTGCTGCTCAATCAGCCATTTTGAAGGATCATAGCAGCATTCTTTCAAATGGAACAGTTTGTCTAAGGCATATAGGATAATGTCCATGTCTATCCTCCGGGGATCAACCATTCGATAAAACGATGAATCAAGACAAGGTCCTGCTAGACAGCCATTCTGAACTAACAAATTTATCTTAAAGAGGATCTCATAAGGCAAGTCAACTCCTCTGGGAGGGCCTACGATTGGAACTAGATCTACGCTGCAGGAGAAAGGAGAACCATTTTCCATCGACAATATTTCATCAGTTTCCTTATAATTGATAAAGTTCACATGAAAATCTGGGAGCAAGCATTCAGAAGGAATCTCTAAACATACAGCAGAAGACTGTCCAATGCAAGCTGATGAAGTAAAATCAGTCACTCTCACCCACTGGTCATCAGAGCCATCTCTAAAAAAGTTGTAGACAGGACTGTCCAACAAATTTTCTGAATGCTGAACAACTTTTTTCCGAATACGAGGAGCCCCGTACAGCTACCATCGACAAGAACAGAAGTAACAAAAATCTATTAGGTCCTCCTCTATCATAAGCAGCATACCATGCAGAAAAGCATGCATGGTAGAGAGGCATGTGCCAAAAAATAAGAAAACAGATGGCTCAGTGAAGTGAAAGTTTGCTGAAGCTAAAGCCCCCAAAGCTGGCTACTTATAAAGGAAAATCCAGGTTGTCCATCAATATATTTACCTCCATGGAAAATTTTCCACTATGCCAAAAATAAAGTTCTAAGCCTCTAAAAAGGCTCTAGTAAATTCAAAAGTTCCAAATCAGCCAGATGCCAGAATATGATCAGCAGATATGAAGTCTTATCTCTATTACTGAAGGGAACTTGTGTACCATGCAAAGCCTTCCGCTTAACCAATCTTGCCATGACCCAAAAGTTTGTTAAGAGCAATTTCTAATACGTGAGTCAGACAAGAGTTTTCATCTAACATTAACAGTAGCCTTAGAAGATTGGAATTTTTTAATACAACAAGGTGCACGATTCGCAGAATTAAGGAACAACAACCTCATAAAAGATTATGATCATACACCTCCAAGCTTTATCTTTTAAAATAGCTTACAAAATTCTATCGTGTCTTATGATACTGTGCCATAGTAAGTTATCAAATGCTGAGTTTCAGTTGGGAAAACTGTAAATCACGGAAAATGGCATTGAATGTCATAGATCTTGTGTACAAAATGCAATCAAGTCTTTAACCGTATAATTGTTGCAATCAAGTCCTCCAAGCTAAAACATTGTTGATTTCTCTTATGTGGCAACCTGTCTCAAGCTACCAGGAATGCATTTCAGGATGAACGTAATTGGATTTATTTTGCAAAAGGCCTAAAATATGGTCGAATTAATGTACATGTTCAGAACATGCTTCATTGTATACGCAAGTTTTACCACTTCTAATACATTCCTTATCAATCAAATCGCATGCAACCCAAGTACAAGGTAGCCCTTAATGTAATCTTCAACAGGTATAATATCACCGGTGGTCCTTGTACTTTTGCCCAAAAATCAAAATGATCCCTCTACTTTCTTTTTTCTGATTCAAATGCGTCCCTTTACTTTTTAAAATGTTCCATTGTTACTCCCTCTGTTATATGTTTCTCTTGGCCACGTGGACAGTCGGATTAGTAAATTGGACGTCAGAGCACATGCCTTATGACTCATGGGATTCTTTTTTATGTGGCACCAAATAGGCACCGCATCAGACAACATACAAATTCGAAAAAACAAAAAGAGAGCAATAGGAGCAGAGGCTCGTGGCCATGGCCACTTGATCTGGAGCATGCATCCATCACCACTCGAGCTCGTGGCTGCCATAGCCACTAGATCTTGAGCTCGCCATGGCCACTCAAGCTCAAGCTTGCGACTGCCATGGCCACCAGATCTGAAGCTCGCCAAACCTCAAGCTCATAGCCAACATGGCCGTTCATGCATGAGTTTACTTTTCCCAGATCTGGGTTTTTAGATGGCTAGGAGATGGCGACCACTTAGTCATTGGTGCGTCAGTAGAACATGTTCTTCATTTCCGAACTGAGTCCTTGTGCATCCTAAGAAGAAAATTTCAACAATTTTTTTCTAAAGAGCCCTCTTCCATCATCTCTCTCTTAATCAACTCAGTTATTATTGTTTGAGTCTCTGTTTGACATACATCATACCGGTCCAATATTTTTAGTAATTCCTTGCAGATTGTCAATACTGCATATCTCATCATCCACTCCCACAAACTTACTAGCTTGACTCTTTATTGCAACCTAGCCCAATGACCCTTTCGGTCCCAAGATGATTAGACATGAGGCTAAACCAGAATGCCCTTTCCTAGTCCCAAGCAGAGCCAACCAATAATGTTTGGAGTTCTGCCTGCCATTTCTCTGTTAAGACAATATCTTGCCAAGCTATCTAGGTTCATGATACATTTGATCCAGGGAGATTAAGTTAAAACAAAAAGAACATCTTATAAATAAGTTATCATCAAGTCATCAACTGGGTGCCTGAGACAACCATATTTAGAAAGCTAAAAATCAAATCCCAACAACATGGGAAAGAATGCAGTACGAAGAGTTTTAACGTTCATTGGAATTAGGAGATCACACACAAAATGATGTGCAATAAAATGTAAAAACCAAATATGCATTGTAGGATAAATCGCAATATTAGCACAAAATAGTAAATCATGTAATCAGAATGAAGTCCACTCACCTGAATCACAAGATACATTCTTTTATGGCCTCTTGTACGGTGTAGCTCAATCTGCCAGATATTTTCATAGGATAACTCAAGCTTATACTCCGTATTGTAGTGAGACAAAAGGAAGCAGAATTTTCTCAGCCCAATCCCAAAATTTACAGAGACATTCATCCCTTTCCACAGAGTAGAGAACCTTGCAGTTGATACCTGGCAACCAAAATGCAAAGTGAAACCTTCCATTGAATTCGAAAGGGTTCTTGGCCTTTGTACAATATCATGCTCAACCCTGCGAGCAGTTAGATAAGAACGCCCATACCACAAATGTTTTTGATTAGCCAATAGAACAATCAACTCGGCATTTTCAGGTTCCATAAATTGGACAATAGCATATGCTCGAACCCCACGTTTGTCTTGTCTAACTTTGATGGCAAAAACAGTACCACTGCCAGTCCTTTCCTCCAGGAATCGCCTGACTGTGTCTGCAGTCACTAATGAAGAGAACCCGTGAACGTTTATAGTCTTACCCATTCAACTGATGCAAACTTTATAGCACTCTGTCACACCATATCAAGGAGATCGCCAGCAATGACACAAGAACGTCAGCCTAGGGCCTTCGAAAAGCACATGGACCATTCAACTCCAAGCATGAAGTTTGCAACCCTGAAAGGGGAAAAAAATTATACAGGAAACATAGGAGTTTATATAAACTGATGGGTTGCCTCAAATGATCATCAAATGAACACTTGATTGCTCTATTTGAAAAGCACTCGAGAAAACTATTTACAAGCATAATGGGGCTCAATCAGTACTGTTCACATTGAGCAAAAGAGTGACCAGAATCAGAAAAACATTAAAACGGCCCACAAGTTTGGGCAACCACATCGACACATGACAGTGATGGACTAATACCTCCCACAAGTCAACACAACTATGTTAAATTGCAACAAAGATTCCCAGATTCAACATGATATGCCTCCTGAAAAATCCCTCCTGAGCCAATGTTCATAGTTTATAGTTGCCCAGAACTTGCTTGAACCGAAACCCGGCGCACGAAAGGACGAGGATCATGGGAGCACCAAGCCCCTACTCCCAAGCACCATCTCACTCCATGAAGCAAATTCCACAGAATGCAGCTTCTCCGACAACAAACCCCAGAAAACCGCCTGACCCACACATGGTCGCAAACGATCGTCACACGGAGTTCGCACTCTCGAAGGAAGCGTCGCAGTGCAGCAGTACAGGAAAAAAAAAGGGGGGGGGGGGGTGGATCATCAAAGGCCCAAACTTGACTGACAGAGGAGAAGAAGAAGAAGAGGCGCAGTTACCTCGATGAGCTCGCTTAGCAGTGAGGAAATGAAGGGTCTATCTCTACGGTGAGAGACAGAGCAGAAAAGAGAATGGCAGAGAAGAGAGAGCGTCTCCTCCGTCGTCGTCAAAGCTGAGTCAACCTCTCAGTCAAGATCAATCTCACTCGGTCACTACTACTCTGTATTGACAAGGCAAAGAGAAGGAGAAAAAGCCAGGATTCCCTCGTTCGCGGGCCATGTCCGCGGACGAATGGGAACGTGACGATCTGCATCATGTCCGCATGTGCGAAATTGTGCTGCTTGTCAAGGAAGGAAGCTCTTGCCTCCGGGCCCGCACGGAGAGACTTTTGCCGTACCGCCAACTGCTCCTGCCCTTCCTCTATTTTCTTCTTCTTTTGCCGTCGCCTTTCCTTTCCAACATGGGAGGCTTTTCGGAAGGTCCACCTAAATAAATCAATTTGCAATAAAAAAAAATCATAGAGGCTCCATTTCTTTAGAAAACACTTTATATAAAGAGATCATTTTTGTCGCCAATAAAAATAAACGAATGAAATTTTTTCAGACAAAGAAATTAAAGGTCACGGAGATGGCAAGCTGAGTGCATTCATGGAAGATGACCAGCATCTTCCTTCAGACAGAGAGAGCTCTCTTCTCTCTGTTGAAGAATCATCAATGCTCAACCATTGAAGAAGGAGTGAGACAGACCGACAACAACAAACCTCTTACCCTTTCTTTAACCATTGTATTTCTTTATTTTATATGATTTTTTGCTGATTAAAATTTTCCAATGAGCCACGTCAACCGATTTATAATAAATTAATGTCACGTCAAATTTTCTCGTCATACAAATTACCGATGGTACTAAATTGAACACCTTGCGAAAATTATGATACTTCTATTGTTGCAGGCATGCTATTCTAAACAACATATTTATTTTCTAAATGCGGAGAACGCATTAAAAAGTAAAAACTGCAAGATTATGTAAGGTGCGTTTGTTTCATGAAAAATTAAAATACATTTCGAAAAATCATTTTCCAAGGAAACGGTTTTGTTTTCCTTTGTTTGGTGATATGCTTTTGGTATTTGGATCTCATTTGAAAAATGATTTCAATATCATGATTTTATCTTTGGCAAAAAAAAATTCAAAATTTTAAATTACATTTTAAATTTTTATTTTTATTCTTTTTTCTTGGCCGGTGGCAGGCAATTGGCAACAATCAAGGACAAGATCCAAGACTCACCATAGACCAACATCGTCGGATCTAGAGAGGATGAGCTTGCTCAAGGCCGAGCCTCGCTAGCCTTGGGCGAGTTTGTCCTTGCCCATGGCCGGTTGCTGACTGTCGTCATCGCGATGGCCGACCACCGGCCGAGGAAAAAATAAAAAAATGAAAAAGATAATAAAATATATAAGTATAATATAAAAATATAAAATTTAAAATATATAGAGTATAAAACATAAAATGTTAAAAATATCTATAATAAGATCAAAAATAAAATACTAAAAATTTGAAATGAGCAATTCCAAATACTATTTTCACCTCTTTAATTTTAGGAATTCACTTTCCAATTTTATGTATGAATTTTTCATTGGTCGAAAAGAGTTTTTCGTTAATTAAGTCATTTTCGACAAATCAAACGAGTGAAAGTCCAAAAAAACACTTTCATTGAAACAAACACACTAATAATGTGGATAATTTCTGTTAGAGATCAAATTGGAGCCCTATTAAACAAATTATGTGTGAAGGTATCGTGAGACACCTTACTAGCACTAAATAAACCACAACCGATTGCAAAGTAGATGAGCATAACATTAATAGAGACCACCCATAAAACGTGCTATCATGTTGGTATCGTCAAGAGATTCCTAGCTAATGCGCTTAGTACGATGAGCTACCTGATGAATAAATCCCATCAACAACGAGAATTTATGCACAAGAAGAGTGGGGCTATAAGTTGTGATGCTCGAAATTATATTCAATTGTTATCAGCAAAAAAGTTACATTTGGTGAATCTTCAACATTTTTGGGTAGGAGTGGTTGTGACGATATTTATATGGATAGTTGCAACAAGAAACTCCTGAGGTAGTAAGTACTAACGTGGTAATTGACACAAATAGTGATTATAGTGAGGTGAAACCTACAGAGCTAATGATTTGTTATAATTATCGAGCTTGATAAGATACGTGTTCGATCTCTTGACTGATATGGATATAATAGTATTGCTTTATCTTTGGTTGAGGAGATCTTGTCGGAAAATCCTTAAGGACCAATTAAAAGTGCAAGTGGAGTTGGTGTTCTGATGAGGTCCACAATTAAGGCGAACTTCAAGCGAGGCTTGGACATGAAAAATGTCTGTAGCAGTTGAGCGGGGTGATTAGAGAATAGAAGCGAAGTTTCGATTTTTAGATAAGCGATTGTCACTTGACTCAAATGTTGAGCCAAGGTAGAGATTGTGAAAAATTGTCACAAGTTTGGGCCTGAAAATGATACTTTCCTAATTTAAGGATGATTCCTATTTGAATGGTTACTTAGTTGGAGTACATTTTCTATTTTGGATATGCTCTTGTCTATATACATAAGATGTGTCTTATTCGTGAAGAGCATCTGAGAGGTGGCTTCTTCGTGAATCACATCCTAAGAGCTTTTAGTGTTGAAGCAAATTAAATCATGGGAGTAAAATTTATGAAATTCATTCATCAGATTGAGAAATTATTTCGCGAGGAATTACGAAGTTAAACAATGTATGAGTTATTTGGTGTTAGTAGGGATTGGGAAATATTAAGTGTTCGAGTATCTAGAGTGGGGTTGTAACCTCTATTATATTGCTTAATCTATTGTAGAATTCTTTGTTGTTCTTCCCGTGGAAGTAGGTTACCTAACCGAACTACATAAATATGTTGTTCGATGTATTTTCTAGTTGTATATTTAATCACTTGTTTCCGCAACACTATCAACCATGGAGAGTGGCATTGAGTGTCTAAATTTTGTGCACAAAATGCAATCAAGTCAAAAATGTTTCAATTGGCGCAATCAAGTCCTCTTGGCTAATCATGTTTTTATTTCTATTATGTGGTAACTCGTCTCAAACTATCGGATATGCATTAGAAACGATGTAACTGGATGTTTTTCAAGAGGGCTAAAATTTGCTTGCACCAATTTAAACATTCAAAACTTGATTCATTCTACACAAAAATTTTACTTTTTTTTTAATATAGTTATCTCTATCAATCAATTTGCATGCAACATAAATACAAGATAGCCCTTAGCATGATCTTCAATAGGTGAAATGTCACCGGTGGCCCCTGCATTTTTGCCCAAAAATCAAAATCCCTCTACCATTTTCATTTCTAAAATGTTCCTTAATTTATTTACAAGAGAAATACTTAAGTGAGAGTTTTTAATCTACTGTGATAATAACATTTTGTTCTAGACCACAAAAAATGAATTATAAATAATTATAAATTGTTGTGGTGTCCAACTCCTTCAAGAAATTATGGCTCACAGCATGTTATTTTTCTCATGGTAGCCCAAAAATTGTTATGCTAGCAAAGTCCTTTTTAAAATGTTCCGTATTAGCCCCTCTGTTATATATATTTAACCATATCTTTTCTAAAGAGTAGAGCCGTCAATATGGGTCATAGACCCATATTTGACCCATATTTTGTATAAAATAGGTCTTATATGGGTTATTAATTTTTAGAGGACAACAAAAAATGAGTTCAAAATATTGAAGTAAAATTAAATTGGTCAAATATGGGCCACACGTGAAACCCATTTTTTACCCACTTTTGACCTATCTTCGACCCAACCAAGGCAACAAGCATTGCAAATTGTGACCCACCCAACCCAGTTTTTCACAAGCAACTCTCACCCTGTAGCTGCAAGTTGCAACTCGCAACACGCAAGTAGCTGTCACCTACCTTTGTTGCCATCTCCATCACGTCGGGCTTCAGTTGCATCTCTCTTCCCCTCAGTCAGGTCCTTGTCCTCTATTTCCTTGAATGAAACACGAAATGTGGTCACTGGCCTCGATCGAACCACTAATTACTTGTTAATTATAAGGGGACCCTAAATTTGTCCAGGGAATGCTTGCTCAATTCGATCCCCTTTTGTCCTCGTGTTCTTCATGTGTGTTCTTCATTCTATCTAATAAAATTTCATCTTTCTTAGCAACAAAAGTAGTGCTTTGGAGATGCGGACCCACTAGATCCATTCGCGAGGCTTTGTGAGTAGTATAATTCTGAACCTGTTTAATTTTCAGCTTTGCAAATTCAAGTAACCCTAGTCTAGTTCCTATTAGTGGTTCTCCCTTTCTTAAGATACCTGATCATTAGTATATTAACTAGTCACTAGCATCGGCATAACATTCTTAGCATCAATGAAGGGCATAGACTTATAAAATGCTGCATATTTTTTTGGCTATAGTATGGAAAGATTGATTGCTTTGATAATGCTTTGTACTGATTGAACCAAGTAATTTTTCTTTTTTTGGAAATTAAAGGGGAATGGAAATTGTGGATGTTATCTTTTCTTTCGGTTTTTACAACCTGCTCTAATTCACATTTTCATTAACTAATTAGTTAACATATCAAGATCTAACGAGGACTCAAGCCATGTTTAGAGGGAAGTTAGCAAAAGCAATAATCAAGCACAATTACACCTACTCTTTCGTAGAGCACAAGGCTACTAGAGAGTTGTTTAGTTAACTCAACCCCCATATGAAGTACATATCAAGAAATACAACAAGAAGTGATGTCATAAAAATTTATGAGAAAGAGAAGAGAAACTTGAAATCAAATTTAGTATCACTTCACTCTATTACAACTGATTATTAGACGACTATCACTACCCATTACATTGATGAGAATTGGGAATTACATGCAAAGTTTTTGTACTTCTCCTATGTGCCACCTCCATATAGTAGCGACATTCTACTAGAAAAATTGGAGACTTTGTTAAGAGAGTAGGGCATTGAGAGGAGGATTATCAATATTACATTGGATAATGTGTCATCCAACGATAGTATTATTGATATTTGGAAAAAAAAAATACACCTATAGGATCGTCTTTCTTATGTAAAGGTCAGTTTTTCATATGCGTTGTGTTGCACATATTTTGAATCTCATTATGCAAGAAGGTCTAAAGGTGATTGATGGATTATTGTAAAATATCAAAGAATCTGTGAAATATATGGGAGCTACACAAGGGAGGAAAGCAAAATTTGTTGAACGTATATCACAATCATGCTTGAAGACGGGGTAAAAAGGTACGTCAAGATGTGGCTACTAGATGAAACTCTGCGTACTTAATGTTTGAAGGTGCTTTGGTCTTTAAACAAGCATTTTCCCATTTAAAGTTATTTGATAGTAACTTTCACACATGCCCATCATTTAAAGATTGGGTCAGAGCGTAAAAAATTGCATTCTCTTTACAACCCTTTTATAATATTTATACTCTCTTCTCTGAAAAGAATGGCTGAAAATTTTGCAGTTCATGAAGTATTTGCTTTACAGCACCGGCATTGAAGTAAACACTCAAAATGCAAATGGATTCACATCACTAGACGTTTTATCAGAAGGTTCAAGAAACTTGAGAGACATGGAGCTCTTCTCATTTTGTATTCAGCTATTGAAAGACATAGAGCTCTTCTCAATTTGTATTCAGCTAAAACTTGCTCTTGTAATTGGAGATTATATATGTGTGAAACTAGTCATTCTTTTTTCTCATATGGATCAATTACAAATGAGGTTGCAATTGTTTTGTTTCATTTTATCGCTACCATCTTATATTAGTGTTTTTCCTTACATAGATTGATCGATTTATAAGTATTTAGTCAGCCTTTTTTTTATAAGTATTCTAATTTACATATTTTTTACATTTTTATTTTATAAATTTTTATTGTTTAATTTGCTTTTTATATTTGGTATGAAATTTTTAGCTAGGTAATATACACATGGGAATAGCCTAAAATAGATTAAATGAGGTAATATTGGTCAAAATGGGTCGGGTCGGGTCGGGTCAGGTATGGGTCATTAAATATGAGTCAAGACTAGTTGAAAGAGTCAATATGGGTCTAGCCATATTTGACCAGTCTCAAACCCAACCCGACCCACTCATTTGATACCTCTACTAAAGAGACCTCTTCCACCATCCCTCTCTTGATTACTGTCTTTAGTCTCTCTTGACGTACATTATACTAGTCCAATTCATTAAGTAATTCCTTGCTTAGTGTAAATACTTCAGAACTCACCATTTACTCCCACAAACTTACTACCTTGACCCTTTAATGCAGCCTAGCCCAATGACCCTTTGTGTCCCAAAGTGATTAGATGAGACGCTAAGGCTGTGTATAGTAACCATTCTCATTCTCTGACTCTGTTCCCTGAAACAGTAAAGAATGAGAATCATGTTTGGTAACCCAAATAATTCTGATTCTGATTCTGTTCCTAGAATCAGTTTTAGAGTAAAATCCAAAAAAAAAAATTGATTATGAAAAAAGAATCACTTTTGACAATCATAAAACATAATGAAATCTCACATCTTTCACTTTTCCCTTTCAGTTTTCTCATCACTTTTCTCTCAACCTAATAAAAATTAAAAAAAATTAAAAAAAATTATAAATTTTTTTAAAAATCTTCCTAAAAATAGAAAAAGCTTAAATTATACTAGTTTGACCTCATTTACAAAAATTGGGGCCTAAATTTCCTAGATTTCCTAAATTTCACTCTTCTACAAAAAAATATTGCAAAAGATGAAGGCATCCAACATGCGAACGGTAACATATATAATCATAGTCGTGTGTCACAAAATGTGGCCATCTACACGTGGAGCTGGAGCCAAACACCCATTTGGATTTAGGACAGAAGTTGCAAAATGATAGTGAATGACTCGTATTTCATATGAAAGAGGACAATTTGGTCTTTCTTTTTTCAGTAGATAATTTGTTATTTGGTTATTATGTTTGTATATATTTGGACAACGCAACATTTAAAGAAAAAATAAGTCCTTAATATGGAAACGTGTCTCATGCTTCAATCAAACTTCAAACATCATGTATTAAAATTGGTGTTTCATTTATGATATGCTAAAAAAATAAATGTATTTTAAATTATTTTTGTGTGCATTGGAAATTAGCCTTCATTTAAGATGAAATTTTACAAAGCAACTACATAGTTATTTGACTTAAATGAAAAAAAAATTAGAAAGAGAAAAAGTTTTTTGAAATAAATTTTGTGCAGTTATCAAACGTGTTTTTGGTTTTCCAAAACTCATTCAGAAACAGAATAAAAAAAATCATTTTAATCAGAATTAGTTTTTGGGAACAGAATCATTACTATACGCAGCCTAAGCGGAATACGCATCGGAGGATAGACCACGATGTTAGCACGAAATAGTAAATTATTCTCGTGATCTGAATGAAGTTCCACTCACCTGAATCATAAGAAGCGTTTTCCATCGACGTCTTGGACGGTGCAGCTCGACCCGCCAGATATTCTCGTCGGATAACTCGAGCCTGTACTCCGTACCGTGATAAGACAGAAGAAACTAGAAAGCAGAACTTTCTCGGCGCCGTCCGCAGATTCACGGCGACATTCACCCCTGTCCACAGAGTAGAGAACCTTCTAGCCAATACCTGGCAGCCAAAATGCAAAGCTATCCCTTCCATCGAATGCGAAAGGGTCCTCGGCCTCTGTACAATATCGTACTTGGCCTGGCGAGCAGTTAGATGAGAAGCTCCATACCACAAATCTCGACTAAGCGATGAGATTAACACCATTGGCATCTTCAGGGTTCATAAACTGGACAATAGCATGTGATCCAACCCCAGGTTCGTCTGGTCTAACTTTGATGGCATAGACGGTGTGTTTCCCAGTCCTTTGCTCCAGGAAAGCCCTGACTGTATCTGCAGTCACTGACCGAGAGAATCCGCCTACGAATATAGTCTTACACTTTCTACTGATGAGAAGAACTTTATAGCACCCCGTTACGCCGTATCAAGAACTTCACCGGCAATGACAGAACAGCGTCGGCCTAGCCAGCACCCTTGAACAACAAATTGGACCATTCAACTCCAAAGCATGAAGCTCGCGAAACTGAAAGGGGGAAAAACATGAGACAGGAAACATGAAAACTTTAGCGACAAGCATCGGGAGAACATCCGAGCAGCCTACAAGTTCATGCAACCATATCGACATACGACAGTGATGGGTTCTAATTGCAGATGATAAAGTTGCCTTTCCCGAAGAGATTCTCATGCTGACAATCAGACGGAAGAGAAACTAATGAATCGAGAGTGAGAACGTTGTCTACACCATCTCACCCCGTGAAGCAACTCCACGACAATGCGACCCCCTCCGACCCAAACGACACAAAGATCTTCACACGGAGGCAGCGATCTTGAACATGAAAGAGAGAACGGCGACCAATAAAAAAATAATAGTAAACCCAAGCTTGACTGACCGAGAAGAAGAAGAATAAGAAGAAGAGGAGGAGGAGGAGGCGCTGTTCCCTCGAAGAGCCCGCTTGGCAGGGGAGGAATGAAGGGTCTGCGTCTGTGGCGAGAGAGAGGGTATAAAAGAGTGGCAGAGAAGAGTAGGCGAGCGTCTCCTTCGTTGTCCGCAACCTCGAGTCAACCTCTCGTCACCAGTCAATCTCTCAGTCACTACTCCGTAATGGTAGGAGGGAGGAAAGCAACTTGCATGAGCCAACGTGCTCGTTAAGGAAGCATTCGCAAACACAAATTTAGACTTTGCAAATAAAACTTATTAATAAGACACTAATCAAGACCCCTAACTACTTTCTTCGAAGTTTCGATGCTTCGAATCAAGCTCAAGATCTTTCATCGTTAGTTCAGTGATCAAAGAATTTCGATTTGTTTAATATGTTATATCATTTTATCACTTGCTATTGACATCTTAATGTAACGTTATCGATGTAGCATTGATTTAAGAGGATTGAAGAGAAATTTTAGGAAGATGGTATGTTTGGGGACCCTGTTGCCCCACCACCATGGACACACTTCGGATTGACCCGGTGTGCAATTCATAATGGCTAGAAGTTTTCCACATGAAAAGTTACTTGTGCTGGAAGTTTTCTACATGAAAAGTAATTATGGATGAGTTTGACCAAAAAAAGTTATAGATGAGTTGAAAGCTACTTATCCTTATTGTAAAGTGGCGTGAAGATAAGGAATCTTGCACTTCAGATTTAATGGGAGAACAAAAAATTACTAAAGAAATCAACAATAAACAAGAATACGCCAAAAATTTACATGACTCACTTCGAGTTTTGGTACCTATTCCAAGAGGAAAGCCAATCGCCATGAAATCTACTATGAACGCATAGAATATAGATTTTTACATTTGTTACTCAAGTGTTTCCCAGGCACTAACTATACCCAAATTAAAGTAGTAAGTGTTATATCATAATCTTTTACAAAAAAATTCACTCAACAAACGTACATAAAAAGGGAAAATCTTAACACTTCATCTATTGGGCGTGTATATAGGTAGGATTTCCACCTCAAAATTGGAGATGTTTTTTAAGAAACCTACTCAAATTATAAAACCTAACCAAATTAAAGAAAGTCGAATTTCTTTGTGAACTCAAATTCGACAAATGTTCTATTAAAAAAAACCCAATGCAGGAAAAGTTATTAATCATTTAACAAGTTATTCAATGACGAACTTGATAAAATTAATACTTATGCATACTAATTCTTTGTGGACTCAAATGTTTCAAATATTCTCAGAAAAAAAAAAACAACGCAGGAAAATTTATTAATCATTTAACAAGTTAATCAGTGCCGTACTTGATAAAATTGATACTTATGCATACTAACTCTTTCACTTGGCTAACCCAGTGTTTACTGTAGACACAATAACCAATGCCCTAAAAGAAGAAGGAATGTTGAAATGCCAACAGGCGTCTTGTATTATATTCACTCTACGCAGCCATTTTGAAAACGTCCACCGCCAAATTTACTAAATCAACTCATTCTAAAAAAATTAGGATTTCGTGCAATAAGTTTATGATCTTTAGAAACCTATGTAAAAGACAACCCCATAAATCCAAACATTCATCTATCATCTATAAGGTAGATTGGCCGACGGCCGCTACTCCTCCGGTACAAAACAATCATGCATCATTGTCGTACTAGTGGCAACTTAGAATAGAACAAGATTTTTTTTTCTTATTTTTCCATTCAAAATGAGTTCTTTTCTTATTTCTGTACTCTTTCTAAATTCAAGGACTAACTTTTTTTTTTTATGATCAAGATTTCGCGCGGCCGCTAAGTTTGCACTTGAATCAATGGTGAAACACGACTAGTTCTTTAAGAGGCTGCAGAAACCCATCATCACGACCCATCACCACGGCACTCTGGATAAGACACCGATGTTAGCACGAACACCGCATAGTCCTAGCGCGAACGCCGCGGTTTGAACACGTGACCACCAAGTCACAGTGCCCTTACCAACTAGGCTGCCAGCCCCATTGATTCACAAATAAACAAAAGTTGTTTTGACAATTTAGAGGACGAAAGCTATTTGCCCTTATGATAGATCACTAATCTCACAAAAGTAAGTTTAAGTTTCTGACACATGTACACACGTTTCCTTACTAATAACCGGAAGAGATTAAAAAAAAAAGTGGTATAATCACTCGATTATTAATGCCTTATTTTTCCTAATGAAAAGTTACAGAAACGCTACTCAATCGCATCCTAATAAGTTTTAACAGAACTATTAAAAGTCTATTCATCTTTAATTAGCAACGCTAACGCCACATGAAAAAGGAAAAATATGTACACCATCGATAACTATTCCACAAGTGCCACAACGTTTCCACTGCACAGGCAGCTTAAATTTTTTTTTTTTTTTGGGTAAGGTCACAGGCAGCTTAAATTTATGGACAGAAAGATTCTAAAAAATATATATAATTGTAAAAGATCAATTTATATAGGTAGAAATTCCAATCATGTAAATAGTTATTCTACACGAGGGAAACGTAACTTTCAATCTATCGGCAAAGTAGCTTCTCCACATGCCAACTAAACATACTGGAAATAAGTCCCCTATTTCACTTATTTTTCCCATAGACCAAATATGTCCTCAGTTCAGGGGTGGAAGACAATAGCCCTTCTTCGGAAGAGACAGACCGAGAAATAGAACACGTAATTGCAAGTGAAAAGATATCTCCAAGATCGAGATTTGCTCGTTTGAAGCAATTTCGTCAAATGGTCGTGGCGGCAAAAGCAGCCTAAGCATTAAAAGGTTACACAGTTTTCTGCATCTCGAGGAAAGACAACAGCAGCTTCAGAATCACAGCTTAAGACGTTAGACAATGAATAAATGGATATTGACATCCTAGTCCAAATGACTCCACACCAGCCAAATGTGACACCGAGCGGTGAAACCAAGCCCCTAAACATTACGTACAACTTATTTTGGCCTCAGAACTATCCATACGTTTAATGAAATGCATTTATACACGTGGTTCGGGAACAATTAGTAATTCTCTAGAAGTAAACATTACAGTTTTGAACCAGGATCAGTTCCACCCCCAAGAAGTGAATAAATCTGCACTTCTCGATCAAATGGAACAGAGCCTCCTAACCAATCAAACAGCATAAGCATCCTGTGGAAAGGGCAATTTGTTAGCCAACTGCATGTTACTATGGTTATCGCAAGCTTTGGAAATCAGATAATTATGAATGAACATGTGCATGAAGTTTCAACTAATCCTGACTGCAAATTCATAAGTCATAAACCATATGAATTAAATGACAGGTAAAGACGTCAATTCCCAGCTTGCATGTAGTGGACATAATCCCAATCGTACTAAAGTAGGAGCACAATGAAGAAAACTACCGCTCTGTAAGATTCCTTGGACATGCCAAAATTCAGCTGTCATAATTTAACAAGCGCCTGCAGAGACGCAAAGAACCCTTGCGGTTTCTCATACATATAGTGCTGGTAGAACATAATCTTAACGTAATTGTTGAATAGGTCAATCATTTTGCACACAGTCAATCTCATCGCCACCTCATGACCGTCTCACTGCTGACCATATTTGACATTGTTATTACCCACGATTTGTCAACAAAAATCCATCAAGGTGACGTGGTTCTAGGTCCTGGGAGAAAGTGGACACTGATACAGAGGGATGCAGGATCAGCCACTGAGACAGCTTATATTCTCAGAAGGCTGTCTATGATACAGCAACAAAATTGATCAAGGTCTTATGTCGAAAGGGAAAATGGAGATTCCAGAACAATAGGAAAGACACGACTAAAGAACATAATATAATAGGTAAAGTCGTGATTTGTTACAATACGATGTGCATAGGAAAATGGACAGAAGAACAACAAGACAGAAATAAACCTTACCTATTCCGTGAAGACGCTCATAAGATCATTCGAAGAAAGTTGCTCCAATACTGGGATAGAAACTTTTGCATCCACAAAGTCAAAGCTTGGTTCTCGTTTGATTCTACTCGCACCATTCTCCAGATGGGCATTTCCACTGTATATGTGTTTCAACGGTGGTCCAAATTCATCAACTGTGAAGAGACTTGGGGTGCCTGATCCCTTACCAACAAATCCTAGATTCTTTAGCGGTCCTTGATCAATGGCTTCACCTGACTTAGCATCGTCAGAACCCTGGATATTGCAAAAATTAGAAACAGCAGCTTGTGCTTGTCCAATGATGTTATATTTTGCTGATGGGTTCCGAAGTTGGCAGCTGTTGCTACTGTCGGCATTTGGTAAGCTAGACGACAAATTCGATGAAATGGAACCTTGTACAGAGTAGCCACTAAGCACACCAGAGGCTTTGAGATCTTTATCCGAGGCCAGACCAGTATTTAACGCAGCATTGCCTTGGTATGACGGAAGACTGTAGTCAATAATAGTACTTCTATTGAAGGTGGAACTCTGGTTTACAGAAGCAGGACTACCTGCTGCTTGAAAACCAGCTGATGACTGGGGAACAACAAGACAAGATGGTTGCACATTAATTAAACGGCTAGGCTCTGGGAGAGGCTGTTGTGGTAGTTGTTGCTGTTGCTGCTGCTGCTGCTGCTGCTGTAATTGTTGCTTATGCTGATACTGATGCGGCTGCCTTTGAAATATATCCATCAAAGTGTTGTTACTCTGAATACTTGACCCTGCAACAATGTTATTGTTTCCAACCGTACTAAGGCTAGTAGCCTGCCATGGTCCAAATCCAGAAGGAGCATCCTGAGTCGATAGAATGGACTGTTGATACTGCTTGGAGACATTAGATGGGCATTTAATCAGAGGCTGACCAAATGCCACACCATGGTCAACTGGAAGACACTTGGATACCTGCATGGAAGCTTGTAAGAGAGTTGGCTGATCAAATGATGGTAACACTAGGTTGCTTGTTGGTCGACCCAAAAGCTCAGAGTGCAATGCTGCTAATGTCTGTGGAGCAATCTGGCCAGAGGCTGCCAAAGCTTGGATATCAAATCTTCCCAGCGGACCCAACTTGACATTTGGTTCTCCAGGTCCACAAAAAGAACTGGGTATCCCACCTTGCTGCTGAGCTACTCCACTTAATCTCTTCAAATACAACCTAAATTTCTGAAATTGTTTGACACAGCAAGCAAAACTCAGTACCCATACAAGATGATAATCTGCAAACTAGATCAACTAGACATTCTGTTCAAGTGACAAAAAATAATATCATGTTCAGTTCAACAGCGGTTACAACAGTATTCAGTTTCTGCAAAACCATTGAATTCTACAAATAATAATTTATTCATGCTACATCAGCATCAGAAGAAGTTAAAAGAAATAATGGCAAGCACAATAACAAGTTAATTTATCCAAATGGAAAGCACAATAACAAGTAAATTTATTCAACTTTTTTCTGTGATTGATCAATAATGTAAGTTCCAAGCAATTGCAACAACACCATTTCCTTTCACACATTCACAACCATTCCTACTTGCATCTACGTCACCTCCTTTCGTTCTTAACTGAATGATCACTATAAGAAGGCCCAAAAAAGGAAAGTTGATCTGATGGTAACTTCTATCAAGAATCAACCTCCAATACTCAACCAAGGACCAAATGGCTTGATAACAATTCTTATAAACCCGAGGTACAGCTAAGAGGTAACATGTGATTTAATGTTTTTTTTTTTAGAAAATAAAAAGATTTGAGCTATAAAATAGCCTCTGCATTGAAAACATTCTGAACGATATAGAATCCTCACATCAAGACCCTTCAGCTACTGTATTTAGAAAAAAGGAACTTCCCAAGATATCTCCAGCCGATTTAGACTTCATCAAGCAAATCAAAGCTAACCTAAGATTATGATCTGATGCGGCAATGTAACATTCATTAATAGGCTCCTCTTCAGTGGTCAAACATATCCAAAGGAATTAAAGCCTCATCCAAGTGAAACCTACAGTGACCAAAAATCTACAAAACCAAGTTCTTCTGCCTCAAAAAATTCAAAAGCTGCCTCTCTTTAATTTACAAGCATTTCGGCAATAAATCAAAAACGGAATTACAGGCAGCTAGAAGTAATAAAGTGGTATGTTAAAAAAAACGCTCTAAAATTTCTTTGATACTACTAGGAATATCAGGACAACAGCTCTGCCATCGAGGATTTTCAGCTACAATGGCCAAAAATCCTACTGATTGGACAAAGTTCACCTTCATCCCTATGCAATGCTTATTTGGAACCTTCCAAGCCTGCCTTACTTCTAGCCGTTTAGTCTAGTATCTGTCTCAAAGTGCCAAAGGACAAGAATTTCTTTTGACATGAAAGAAGAAAATAACATGGTAACACACATCAACTACTTGGGCCTCTAAATTTTTAACATAGGGCCCTAGATGTTTCTCATAATTGTATATTGGTCACCATTCCCTGATACAGCCATCAATCTAGAAGAAATGATATATAGCCAATGAAAACTGACTGGCATGTGGGGAAGGAGAAGTAAACAAACCTGCAAATGACTTGCAACATTCTCCCTAGTTAAGCCAGGAACATTCATCAATTCTAGGATCCGCTTTGGCACAGCCTCTGAAAAAGAAACCAAAGAACCATTTCAGAGGTAGCAAACAGTGGCTACAACATTGATGACGCTTATATCCTGAAGACTAGAATGAGGATACCTCCTTCACTATTTCTACCGTAAGTTCCTCCATATCATGATAAAACCAGCACACAAAGAAACAAAACGCAAAATTACGGTCTAAGACCATACTGTCAATTCCAAGTTGGTTTACAGCACTGACAAATTGTTGATGGAGCTCCACTGACCACACCACACGTGGTTTCTTGGATGTACCAGGATCATCACTATCCAATTCAGGATCATCTTCTTCTTTAGGATTGCAGCGCTTTTTCTGGGTTTTCAGCAAGCCTTCCAACCCTTCATTAACAGCAGAACCATCAGCATCATCACTTCCTCGCTTCTGCCGATCATTATCTTCTAAACTTCCTGAATGTTCAATCTCCTTATTTCCATTCCATTTTTTCCTAACAACATGTTGCCATATATTCTGAAGCTCTTCAGGGCGAATAGGTTTAATAAGATAATCACACGCCCCGTGTCTAATTCCTCTCATGACAGCACTCGTGCTTCCATCACCAGACATCACTGCAGAAGGGTTCCGTCAAATTTAGTTTTCATAACAAAAGGGAAATCCAAATCTCAAGGAAACAAAATAATGCTTACTAATAACAGGAAGGTCCATCTCGAGCCCAACAAGTTCGAGGAGTTTATAACCATCCATATCAGGCATGTGAACATCACTTAAAACGATGTCAAAACAGCCTTTCTTCTCTCGGAGGTGATTCAATGCCACAGTTGCCTGGGAGCAAGTTGTAACTGCATAAAAAAAAGTCGTCAAAAGAGTGCACTAGAATCTATGCCCCCAAATTTCAGCTAGCTCTAAATTGTGAACTAATTGCTTATTTATCATATGCATTGTCAGCCAGAAAATTATGGCTTTGCTAAGCCAAAATGAAGGAGAAAAAAGGAGCGAACTGCAGATTGTGGCACCAAACATCACTTTTTTTACAATAGTTTTTTGAAGCAATGTTAGTTGAAAGGGCATCTAACTACAGTATTACAGAAAAAACGTGTAAGATGCCCTAGTGAGTACTTCCATGCTGTGATATAGGTGGTGTGGAGATTACGATATAGCAATTCTCCCATTCCTTACATGATCTTTAGGAAACGAATTGGCTTCCACAAAAATGAGGTATGAATTTAATTCATTCAAAATTTAATGACCTCATAGTACTGTACATGTACAAAGTATAGTTGGTATCGAACAGTTAGTTCTCACATTTGCTGAGATTGTTGGTATCGAACAGTTAGTGTTAAGAAAGTTGATCCCAGCGATCCACAGAACATCCTCAGATTGGTCCATTTCGTCAAGCAGTTTCATTTTCTTTATAGTATGGTTCTACTTCTTCGTCATTTATTCCCTCCTTCCACACACCTAGAACTTCACAGCACAAGAAAAGGAGATGATATCATCTCCGAATCCCAACAATAAGTAGTAACGAATGAAGTTACCAACAAAATGCCATCACCACTCAAAACCCAAATATTCCAGGTTATACTTACTGAACACATAACTCCATTACCTCAGATTCCCAAAATAGTTTCAGCCATGATCCATCAAGAGAAGCTGTCCACCTAAGATGGAGCAATCTGTGTCATCTGTTCTCACTCTCTCAATCTATTATGACTAGCAGACGTACTTAGAAATATAGTGTGACCTGCCCCAAGAGCAATTGCTTTGAAATGAAAGAGCATGCCAACTTTCCCACTAACCCACTTCCGTGGGGATCAATCACCCTGTCGATCCGCACTCAAGCACTTGGAAGTTGGACTCCACAGTCAAGCACGAAATAGTTACTTGCGAACTAAGACTACTCAACCTCACAGCAAACATTTCGGCTCACCAAGACGACTGCAAAATTGGATATTCACACGCAAACTGAAAACGAGAGGAACAAAACAAACGAAATCGAGGTAAGCAATCAAGCAATCTACCGTTATACGAGCAGCGGCGAAGCATCTGCTCCAGCACTCGCAAGCAAGTGAGGTCGTCATCCACCACGAGAACCCTCAGACCAGCCGGAAACTGATCGGGCACGGCCAAATCGCCTCCCCTGCTCGAGGCGTGCGGGCCGTAGCCGCCCGCGCCCGGCGGCTGAACCACTCTTTGCAAGGCATCCATCGCCCGAACCCCCTCGAACCAAAAAGGAACGTCAAGCTCTAGCCCCCCACCAGCATCCGCGAAACCAGGAAGCTCCACTCCCCGATCGCCAAGGGAGGGAAACCGCGTTGACGACGCCAAGAGTCGACGGATCTGAGACGGCGAACCCTAGAATTCCGAGCAGCAAGCGACGGCGGGCGGTGGACGAAGCCGGCCCCGTTGGTCGCCGATTCGGAGAGAAGTCCGTAGGACTAGGACTAGGAACGGCGCGATGATTGACGAAGGGAGGGAGGAGATGACGGTGATGATGAGGTAATGAAGAGAGACTACATTGAAGTCGACCTTTTTTAATCGTGTGACGACGGCGACGCTGATAAAAATACTAATCACTACTAACTCTTCCGGTCTTGTAATTGGAGTATTTTTTTTTTCTTTTTCTTTTTTCTTAATTTTTGTTTATTAATTCTCCTCAAAAGTGAAAATGAAGCCCGACGTACACAGCGTTGTTACGAGGTTTCTGTACCTCACGCGCCGTCCGAGAGGACCGGCGAGCGCCACCGCTGCGATCTATGACGTCGTCAATAGTCAGCATTTTTTCAGCACGCATGAGAAGAATATTTCTTCTTCTCCTGCAGCTACATGCTTTCTCAGCTTGTGATTTTCTTAATTAATCGGGATTAAGGTTAAGATGATGCGGGGTTGATGGTGGACGGTTGGCCGGGGAGAGTTGACGCGGCCGCGGGTGAAAGAAAGCTCCAATAATTGGGGCGCGTCAGTCGATGGGATAACTGTGTCCCCCCGTCCAGTCCCACGCGCATGCCCCCCTCGCGTGCCGTTTACTCTGTTGCGTCTTTGGGTTCCCATTTCGCTACGTCGCCGTTTTTTAGGAAGCTAATAGCTACGGGACAGAGAAAAAAAAAAAATAAAGATCCACTCAAACTAAATCGGACCGTACCAAATCCGCTAATTTTAGATGGTTCCCATTGAGTGCTGGTCTAGTTCGCACTTCCAATTCACTGGAGTCGCGCGGGTATCAGTTCAGTTTTCAATTTCATATGAGAACCATTCAATCGGACTGGATCTATTTACATAATGAATATATATTATGAGATTTAGCAAGCTATGTTGTGATTCTTCAAGCTTATCTCATTTAAGGTCCTCTCTTAAGGTATATTTCAGCATTGTTGTTAAGTTTTATTTAGCATGTAAATGGTTACATCAACAAAAAGTCATTTGGGATATATATCGTCCTAATTGTATACAAGCATTAAGAAGTCAATCAAAAGAACAAATAGTGGATTACTCTATAGAGCCTAGGAAATAAGAGAACTCATCCTCATTTCCAAAAGCATTCTGCAATGATAAAACGGAACGTAAGTAATAATAGATAGGACCGGTTTCTTAGATCCACTTGGAACCGGATCGAACTGGTGGTTCGATTCTCGAGTTAGCCCATAAAACGAGCGGATGGTTCACTATTTCCATTTTGCGAAATTGGTTCCTATCTATTGATTCTCAATTTTTAAGGTGGGGACCACTCATTCTAAAATCGATCACTCTTAAATTAGCTAGATCAGTCCTAGTGGCAAGTAAAATTTTTTTGATACAACCTAGGTTTTCGAGGACACTTCGTTCGTGCATGGGATACTTGTTGATGCCCGATTAAGTTGGAACCGCCCGGCACCGTGGCCGCGGTCAGGCTCGCACAAAACAAAAAGATGTATTCTTAGATTTGGCCTCAGGAAAACCATCTGATATTTTAGTCACGAAAGTGCATGTGTGATGAAATGAGGGAAAGGAGAGGGAAAGCGTGTTGGGATTTTGGGGGTAGCATACCTTCACCTGGCTTGCTCCATAAATAGGGCAAGGCCCCTTTTTGGGCTAATTGCCCTAAGTGAAAAAATTATTCGAAAAATCCTCAATTTATTGTATGGAGAATAATTCGATGTTAAATATTTTAATCATGTTAATTTGATCCTAAATGTTTTTGATATTTTATCAATGCGATCCTAAACCTTTTTAATTCTATCGATTTAGTTATAAATCTTTCAATGATTTGTCAATTTAATCGTTTAGATCAATTTTGGCTAACATTAATTGATGTAGCTATCTAGCCAGTACCGACCATCTTATGTGGTACGGCTGGTGCTAATCTCTATTTTTTTTTAAAGTTTTTCTATTTTTTTTTCTTTCCTTCTTCCTCTGGTCTTTTGCCGGACCTTTGGCGACGACTAGAGACTAGCCTAAGGCAAGGGTCCAGCCACTAGCAAGGCTTAACCTTGCCATTGCTAGGCGAGATTGACCTCGTCGACAATCGCCAATTGACCAAAGGAAGAAGAAAAGAAAAAAAAAAGTAAAAAATCAACAAAGAATTTAAAAAAAAAAGTTGTGCATACTAATGCTAGTCATGCCACATAAAATGGTCTACGCTAACTAGATTCTTATATCGGCGATTTCTGGTCAAAATTTTCCAAAATGATTAATTTGGGTCAATTAAAAGGTTTAGGACTGAATTGACCACCGTCTAATAAGTTTAGGATTAATTGAATAATTTTCCCTGCTTCGAGCATAACCCATTGGCCAGTCTGGTGCTTGCGCTTGGATCTGAGGTATGAAGTTGGGCCTTGCGCAAGAAATGAGGGCCAAGGCTACATAAGACGGGCCGAAGGCCAACCCAAAGGGCAAATATTTTTAGTACAACAACACCCTTAGCAAAGTCTAGAAAATTTGCGACAATTTACTTTTGTCATGACTCCAATTTGTCAAGGTCTAAATTCTCGTCTTGACTAAAATTCTGCTTGAAAGCAGGGCTTCAGGCATTAGGGTAGAGTGCAAAAAAAAAAAAATTTGAAGATAAAACTCATTCTATGAAAGTGATATCGAGTGTTTGTTTAAGAAATTTATAGATGTTACGACTGTCTTTCTGCAAATATTGAGATAAAGATTAATTTATTATGAATGTCACTTTTTGAACGAGAGCAGTGACTAATTCAAGTCGGTTGTAGTGTAGAGATCTCACATGAGGCATGAGGTATTAGTTACATCTTATGCAGACACATCGCATTAATAGTGAAAGCTCACCTAGTCCATGGTGAATTATATAAACGTTGTATCCATCCGTATTTTAAGATAATAGGCTCTCAAAATATATAAGTATTAAAAAAAATCAAATCGCGTAAGATTGTCTGACATTTCTCTAAAAGTTATGAGAAATGCTGTTAATTCCAAATTTTCGGAGAAAACATAGAAAAAAAAAATAAGAGAAAAAAATTAAAATTAGAGTGGGTTGAGGTTCTTCCCCAACTTCAACCAATAGGTCACGGCATGACCTTATCCTCAGAACTACAACGTTTGACCATACACACTCCCTCTCACAGAAATGCTTCACAACTCAGGCAAATGGGCGACCCTTCCTTCACCGCCGAAGCTCCCAAACCTCCTCACCACTCTTGAGCAACCTCTCGCATCCGCGAGGACGAAGTCCACACTCGGAGCTCGAAGGCCATGCAAGAGCTGTCCACACAACACGAGCGTCCCGTGGGCCGCGAGGCGAAGATCGGTGCGGCATGGCGGCGGCGGCAAGGAGGAGGACAAGGAAGACAGAGGCGATGGGGAAGAGCACGGCCGCAACGAGGAGATCGCGATGTTGGAACTGTACAGCCAGTCCGCAAGAGGGGAAGCTCTTGTGGTGCATGCCGCTGTGGACGGAGAGGAGGTAGAAGTCCTCATTTATAAGGTCAGTCCATCTGCAGTTATGCTGAATCGAGCCTAATTGATTTTTAAATAAGCCGAACCGAATCGGGATTGATCTTTCTGAGGATATTTGGAAGTTAACGTAAGCGATAAATCGATGCGAAAATCGTACTTCTCATATCGGAGAAGGTATATATAATGCTAGGGGTAAATTACACTATGAAAATTGCAAGCGTAGAGCAGTGCTGTTGCACCCGTTTGGCTCAATTTCTAGGTGAGTTGGTAGCTATGTATATAATTGACATTGTGAAACTAATTTCTAGGGATTTTCTTCAAGCTTGAGCTTTGGAACATCGCCGGATCCGTCGAAAAGCATTCTTCCGGCGAAGGCACGGATCAAGTCGATCGACAGAATCAAAGGACCTTTCGACCCTTCTGATATCGAGTACATTGAGAAAGGGCAGACGTGGGAACATTTCAAGCAATTTCTCACCCCCACATGAAAATACTCTTGCAATCTCAATTTTTTTTTTTCCCTTTGAAGAGAGAGTGCAATTGAACTTTTTTTGGTTTTTCTAAAGATTGTATCTCCTCCTTTTTTTGTGCTAATCTTCAATAAATTTACCAAGTAGGCAAAAGGATCACTTTTTGTTGCTTCTGTATCCAACAGAGCGAAACATAATTTTACAGCGCGGAGCATTCACTTTTGAGTTGTGGTAGCGTCGTTTGTGACGAAAGTATTGGGAACAAGTCCTGTAGGAAAGTTAAGGAGGAAGAGCGTGCATGTCTACGACAATAAGTACTACGATATCGTGATTTTCACTTGATCCAAGGGAGATGTCGTTACATGCCTAAGCAAAAGAAAATCATGCATTACGCTTAGAATGGAGAGTGGCTTCTTTGCTTGACTTCTACGTTATGCTCTGCCCATGAGAGTATATGATATGCAAGCATTATTGGATAAATAACAACTTTTGTCCACAACTTATTTTTCTGAAAGGTGATATGTCAAACTTTTTTCTATTTTTTTCGATGCGCGAAGGTGCACATATGTACGAAAATCGAGTACATGTAATACCACGAATTTTCACAAAGTTCACGGCCATCGGTTTATTCTAATGGAAGAGCTTTCGTCTCTAAGCTGATTGGATTAAGTACTTGATCCACTCTCTTATTGGGTCGAGAAAATTCTGAATAAGGGCTGAAGTGCTTTCATTTTTTTTAAAATAAGAGCTCGAAATAAACTTTACTTCAAATAAGAGTTTGAAGTGCTCTTATTATTTCAAATAAAAGCCTAAAATGGATATTATTTCAAACAAGTGCCTGAAATGGCTGTATGGATCTCCAAAAAGGGCCTCTCACCAAGTGATTAGGGGCATTTTCATCATTTTTTAAAAAAAATTCTCTTAATTTTTTTTAGTTATTTCTCTTCATGTTTTAGAAAAATTAAAAGAAAAACTAAAAAAAATAAAATAACAAAGGCGAGAGGGGCTACCTTTCACCTGTGGATGATGTCCCATTGCAGCTACTGCGGCAGTTGTTACCATCGAGGTGGCTGGCGCCTCAACGGGGCCCAAAGACCCTGCCGATCAGTGGTAATGGCAAGGTTGAGTGTTGAGATCTGACATGAGGCATGAGGCAGACACATCACCTAGCAACGATAAGGTTAAGCCTTGCTAGTGGCCGAACCCTCGCCTTAGGCTGGTCTTTGGTCATTGCCGAGGGTTGGGGGAAAGACCAGAGGAAGAAGGAAAGAAAGAAAATAAAAAATAGAAAAACTATATAAAAAAAATTAAAGATCGGTACTAACCGTACCATGTAAGACAGCCAGCATTGATTAGACGATTACATCAGCGAATTTCGAGCAAAATTGGTCGGAACGATTAAATTGACAAATCATCAAAAGATTTAGGATCATATCAGCAAATCATAAAAAAAAAATTTATGATCAAATTAATAAAATTAAAAGATTTAAGATTGAATAATCCACCGTCCAATAAATTAAGGATTTTTCGGAAAAATTTTCACGGGAACAATTAGCCCAAAATGGGGCCTTTGCCCTGGTCATGGAGCAAGCCAGGTGGAGGTATGCCACCCCCAAATCCCAACACACTTTCCCTCTCCTTCTCTCATTTCATCACACATGCGCTTTTGTGACTAAAATATCGGATAGTCTTCCTGTGGCCAAATCTAAGAAGACTTCTTTTTGTGATGCGCGGGTTTGATGGCGGCCGCGGCGTCGGGCGGATCCGACTTAATTGGGCATCAACAACTATTCTACGCACAAACAGTGTCCTAGGCAACCTAGGTTGTATCCAAAAATTGTTTCTTGCCGCTAATACTAGCTAATTTAGAGGTGATAAAGTTCGAGGATAAGTGATTCTCACCTTAAAATCAAGAGCCAACCACTAAAGATCGGGTTCCGCAAAATAAAAATCATGAATCACCCGCTCGTTTCATGGACTCACTCGAGAACCGAACAACCGGTCTAGTTCTCAGGCGTTTCCATGGAACCGATTCAATTTATTATTACTTATGCTCTGTTTCGTCATTACAGAATGCCTTTGGAAAGGAGGATGGATTCTCTTACTTCTCATGCCTCTGTAAACTAATCCACCATTTGTTCTTTTGGCCGACTTCTTAATGCTTGTATGCAATTGAGATAATGTATGTTCCGAATAACTTTTTGTTGATGTAGACGTTTATATACTAAATAGAACTTAATGACGATGCCATGATATATCTCAAGAGAGGACCTTAAGTGAGATAAACTTGAAGAATTGCAATATAGCTTGATAAATCTCATAATTGAGAGAAATAGCTTTATACATATACATATACATATATAATAAGTCTGACCTGATAGGTCTAATTGGATGGTTCTCATCTGAAATAGAAAATCGAACCGACACCCATTCATTTCAACAAATTAGAATCAGCAATCGGACCGGTATTTGATGGCAACCATTCAAAATCACTAGATTGGATACGATGTTGTTCGATTTGTGTGGATCCCAATTTTTATTCTCACCCCTAGGCCCTAGCTATTAGCTTCCTCAAAAACGGCGACGTAGGGAAACGGAAACCCAAAGACGGAACAGATTAAACCGCCCGAGAGGGGGGTTACGCGTGGGACAGGAAGGGAGGGGGAGAGAGGAGGAGGGGGTTTGGGGGAGGAAGGGAGAAGGGAAGGGGGGGTAGGGGTGGTGGTGAGCCACAGATATCCCGTCGACTGCCGAGCCCCAGTTATTGGAGCTTTCTCTCACCCTCTCCTCCGCCAACCATCCACCCATCAACCCCACATCGTCTGCACGTAAATCATCTTGCTTCCTGGTTTAGTGGATGCTGGTGCGGACTAGAGCTTGACGTTCCTTTTTGGTTCGAGGGGGTCCGGGCGATGGATGCCTTACGGGTACCGCACGCCTCGAGCAGGGGCGGCGATTTGGCCGTGCCCGATCAGTTTCCGGCTGGTCTGAGGGTTCTCCTGGTGGATGACGACTTCACTTGCTTGAGAGTGCTGGAGAAGATGCTTCGCCGCTGCTCGTATAACGGTAGACTGCTTAATTACTTACCCCGATTTCGGTTGTTTCGTTCGCTCTCCTTTTCAGTTTGCGTGTGAATATCCAATGTTGCAGTCGTCTTGGTGAGTCGAAATGTTTTCTGGAAGGAGTTGAATATATGGAAAGATTGTTCTGTGCTCTCTTCTTAATTTAAGTAACTTCTGAATCCCTCCAGGTAACTCCAGAAGTTGGATGATTGGGGTGGATTTGATTTTCACTTATCTATTTATGTCACTTCTATTTGATCTCTGTTTATTTCCTTTGTTGCCGTTTCATTCTCTCGATCTCATCCAAACTTCTATAAACTTAAATTCATTCTTTTCTGTTTTCATCTTTTCTTCTCTAGTGATTATTTCATTGCTTTCCCTTGTTTACAAATCATGCTATCCAAACATAGTGTAAGAATCCCTAGGTGGCTGATGGAGAATGTTCGAGAGCATCGACGAATGGAAACAAGTCATGTAGCAAAATATGAGGAGCACGTTTGGTCATGGTCTGGATGGTGGCATGTAGCATTTAATCGTCCATAGAATTTGGTTCTAGGAAAGGCAAAGTGCCAAAAAAAAATGTCACTACCTGAAAGCTACATTGTGTTGGTTGACTTTTTGTTACAAAATATTTATTTTAAGGAAGCACTCGAAAGTGGAACCTGAAAAACTTGTTTGAGGTAATTCACACCCTGAATGTTAAATTTAATTGAAAAAATGATGGAGGTAATTGGTTCCAGACAAGCAAAGCATCTCTTGCTCTTTTATTTGGCAATGAAACTAGAAAGAGGAAAAGAAATAATAGAAGAGTGCTCGGTCTTAAACAATGGTATCTTGATGGTGGATATACAGGGTATGTAAGTATACAAAGCTCTTCAAGGTTGAGGTTATGAGTTTGAGGCGCTTCTCTGGTTACAGCCTATTTATACTTTGTAAATGTACGGTACTATGAGGTCATTAAATTTTGAATGAATTAAATTTATCCTCATTTTTGTGGAAACCAATTTGTATAGATCATGTAAGGAATGGGAGAATTGCTAAATCATAATCTCCACACCACCTATATCACAGCATGGAAGTACTCATTAGGGCATCTTACACGTTTTTTCTTTAATACTATAGTTAGATGCCCTTTCAACAAACATTGCTCAGAAAAACTATTGTAAAAAAAGTGATGTTTGGTGCCACAATCCGCAGTTCGTTCCTTTTTTCTCCTTCATTTTGGCTTAGTAAAGCCATAATTTTCTGGCTAATAATTTATATGATAAATGAGCAACTAGTTCACAATTTAAAGCTAGCTGAAATTTGGGGCATAAACTCTGGTGCACTCTTTTGACGACTTTTTTTTATATCCAGTTACAACTTGCTCCAAGCAACCGTGGCATTGAATCACCTCCGAGAGAAGAAAGGTTGTTTTGACATCGTTTTAAGTGATGTTCACATGCCTGATATGGATGGTTATAAACTCCTCAAACATGTTGGGCTTGAGATGGACCTTCCTATTATTAGTAAGCATTATTTTGTTTGCTGGAGATTTGGATTTCCCTTTTGTTATGAAAACTAAATTTGACAGAATCCTACTGCAGTGATGTCTGGTGATGGAAGCACGAATGCTGTTATGAGAGGAATTAGACACGGGGCGTGTGATTATCTTATTAAACCTATTCGCCCTGAAGAGCTTCGGAATATATGGCAACATGTTGTTAGGAAAAAAAGGGCTGGAAATAAGGAGATTGAACATTCAGGAAGCTTAGAAGATAATGATCGGTCGAAGCGAAGTGATGATGCTGATGGTTCTGCTGTTAATAAAGAGGTGGAAGGCTTGCTGAAAACCCAGAAAAAGCGCAGCAATCCTAAAGAAGAAGATGATCCTGAATTGGATAGTGATGATCCTGCTACATCAAAGAAACCACGTGTAGTGTGGTCAGTGGAGCTCCATCAACAATTTGTCAGTGCTGTAAACCAACTTGGAATTGACAGTATGGCCTTAGCCTGTAATTTTGCGTTTCGTTTCTTTGTTTGCTAGTTTTCTCATGATACGAAGGAACTTAAAGTAGAAATAGTGAAGGAGGAATCCTCATTCTAGTCTTCTGGATATAAGTATCATTGATGTTGTAGCCACTGTTTGCTACCTCTGAAATGGTCCCTTTGGTTTCTTTTTTAGAGGCTGTGCCAAAACAGATCCTAGAATTGATGAATGTTCCTGGCTTAAATAGGGAGAATGTTGCAAGTCATTTGCAGGTTTGTTTACTTCTTCTAGTCAATTTTCATTGGCTGTATATCGTTTCTTCTATATTGATAGCTTTATCAGGGAATGGTGACCCATACACTCTTATGAGAAACATCTAGGCCTCTGCGTCAGAAATTTAGAGGCCCAAGTAGTCGATGTGTGTTACCATGTTATTTTCTTCTCTTCTTTTACCCCAATTGGTTTGGGATAAAGGTGATGTTGGTGTTGATGTCAAAGAAAATTCTTATCCTTTAGCACTTTGAGGTAGATACTAGACTAAATGGCTAGAAGTAAGGCAGGCTTGGAAGGTTCCAAGTAAGCATTGCATAGGATGAAGGTGAACTTTGTCCAATCAGTAGGATTTTTGGCCGTTGTAGCTGAAAATCCTTGATGGCAGAGCTGTTTTCCTAATATTCCTAGTAGTATCAATGAAATTTTAGAGCTTTATTTTGACATACCACTTTGGTATTTCTAGCTGCTTGTAGTTCCGTTTTTGATTTATTGCTGAAATGCTTGTAAATTAAAGAGAGGCAGCTCTTGAATTTTTTGATGCGGAAGAACTTGGTTTTGTGGATTTTTAGGTCACTATAGGTTTCACTTGGATGAGGCTTTAATTCCTTTGGATATGTTTGACAACTAAAAAGTAGCCTATTGCTGAATGTTATACTGCTGCATCAGATCTTAAATCTTAGGTTAGCTTTGGTTTGCTTGATGAAGTCTAAATCGGCTGGAGATATTTTGGGAAGTTCCTTTTTTTTCTGAATACAGTAGCTGAAGGGACTTGATTTGAGGATTCTATACAGTTCAGAATATTTTCAATGCATATGCTATTTTACAGCTCAAATCTTTTTATTTTCTGAAAAAATAAATAAATAAATCACATGTTACCTCTTAGCTGTACCTCGGGTTTATAAGAACCGTTATCAAGCCATTTGGTCCTTTGTTGAGTAATGGAGGTTGGTTCTTGGTAGAAGTTACCATCAGATTAACTTTTTTTTTTGGCCCCCTTATAGTGATCATTCAGTTAAGAACGAAAAGAGGTGGCGTAGACGCAAGTTGGAATGGTTGTGAACTTGTGAAAGGAAATGGCATCATTGCAATTGTGTGGAACTTACATTATTGGTCAATCACAGAAAAAAGTTGAATAAATTAACTTGTTATTGTGCTCGCCATTATTTCTTTTAGCTTCTTTTGATGCTGATGTAGCATGAATAAATTATTATTTGTAGAACCAAATGGTTTTGCAGAAACTGAATACTGTTGTAACCGCTGTTGAACTGAACATGATATTATTTTTTGTTGCTTGAACAGAATGTCTAGTTGATGTAGTTTGCAGATTATCATCTTGTCTGGGTACTGAGTTTTGCTTGCTGTGTCAAACAAGTTCAGAAATTTAGGTTGTATTTGAAGAGATTAAATGGAGTAGCTCAGCAGCAAGGTGGGATATTCAGTTCATTTTGTGGACCTGGAGAACCAAATGTCAAGTTGGGTCCCCTGGGAAGATGTGATATCCAAGCTTTGGCAGTCTCTGGCCAGATTCCTCCATAGACATTAGCAGCATTGCAATCTGAGGTTTTGGGTCGACCAAGGAGCAACTTAGTGTTCCCATCATTTGATCAGCCGACTCTCTCACAAGCTTCCATGCAGGTATCCAAGGATCTTCCAGTCGAACATGGTGTGGCATTTGGTCAGCCTCTGATTAAATGCCCATCTAATGTCTCCAAGCAGTATCAACAGTCCATTCTATTGACTCAGGATGCTCATTCGGGATTTGGATCATGGCAGGCTACTAGCCTTAGTACGGTTGGAAACAATAACATTGTTGCAGGGTCAAGAATTCAAAGTAATAACACTTTGATGGACATATCTCAAAGACAGCAGCGTCAATGTCAGCATAAGCAGCAATTACAGCCGCAGCAACAGCAACAGCAACAACAACCACGACAGCCTCTCCTGGAGCCTATCCTCTGTGTTTTGTTTTGTATTTTAATTCTTAGTTTTCATTTTTTTACTTTAATTTAAATAAAATTTGCATTCTGATGAAAATATCCTTAAGTGGTCGGAATATTTCATTGGCCGGCAGGGCGGTGAGGCCAAGCCCTTATTCGAAACATGCACAGTCACTTTAAGTCCTTTTTTGAAATATAAAGAGCACTTTAGGTTTTTGTTTGAGTTGTTTGAGAAAATGAGGGTATTTTAATTCCTTAATTGGAATTTTTCCTATTAGCTCGTGACATCCCATTTTATATTAAATTAACTGTGTTATTCATTGTCAGCCCCACTCTTGATTGGAGATTTATTTAAAATTATATATGGGACCAACTCAAGATTTTAGATTGATGCTTGCCTTCTTTGTTTTTTTTTTTATTTCCTTTTCTTTATCCATTTGGAACAAAATTGGTGTACTTCTTTCCAAAAAAATGTCTTATGTGGTAGATAGATAACTAATTACTGTGTTTATGGGAAAAAAACTAATTATTTTGAGTTGTAATTTCTTTTTTTTTTTGTATTAGGGAACCATTATTTAAAAAATAACTTAAACATAAGTAGCGGGTAATCTTTGAGTAAATTGTGTGTAATGCATGCATCGGCCATAATGTACAATATTGGAGTGAATTTTTTACTAAAAGTGGAAGGAAAAAAATTCGCAGTAACATGGAAAATCTAGGAAAATAAAGCAAATAATTTGTAGATAAAGCTAATATTTCTTTATTTCTACTATATGTGATGAGTGCTTGCTTATATTATAATAATGGAGGATAAGTTCAAAAGAAGACGAGTGCCAAGGAAAAGTTGAAGCGTAATAAGCGCGGAAGAATGGCTAGGGTTAATTAAAAGTTGTTTGGAAGAGATGTGGGTAAGTTTAAGGAGAAAAAGAAAAAAAAATGAAAAAAGAGGTAAAAAAATAATCTTAAATTAATACAATGTGACAGGAATTATCATGCGCTAATAAGAGGACTATAATTTTTTATTTTAAAATTTACAGCTCTAAATAAGGGTGATAATTCGTTTGATACAATCGTAGCCGTCGGATATTTCGCTTGCTCCTCGCGGGCCAAGTCGAACCGAGGGGGAGGCGGCAATAGTAGCGTATTCCCGCGTGGTGAGGCCGGTCTCCGGTCGAATAAAAATATCTGCCCAGACAAAGACAGTGACGTGGAAGCCGGATGGTGGCGGGTCCCCCTCTCCAAGATATTTTCCTCGGGAAATATCCGCCTCCTCCCCACCCTTCCCCAACCCCAAAAAAAAACCCCCAAGATATTTTCCTCGTGAAATATCCGCCTGCCACGTGTTCCTCACTCGCAACCGACGTGGACTCCTCCTCGCGTGCTTGCCCTCGCCGACGATGTACATGACTCCACCTTATTTCAACCAAGTCCCACCCCCTTTTCTCTCTCTCTCGCTCTCGCAGCGCCAACCTGGAGAATCTCTCCCATGGCGGCAAGCAAAGAAGAGGAGGAGCTCAAGGGTTCCGGCAAGAGGCTCAAATGCTCCAAGACTGGCCGATACAAAGTAGTCGCGGAGGATGTCATGCCATTTGATGAAGAGGAAGGAGTAGAAGATGAAGACGATGGCGGCGATGAGCAGTTGGAGGATAGCGAGCTCCCGCTGAAGCCCGGACACTTCTTCTACCCGCTAAAGCCCACGTCCTTCGTTGTGTCCGACGCCCTTGAGCCCGATTTCCCCATCATTTACGTGAACACCGTCTTCGAGAGCTTCACCGGGTACAGAGCGGACGAGGTTCTAGGTCGGAACTGGTAAGTCGGTTTCTTATGTCGATTTAGTTCTTGGAATTTGCAACTTTCTCTGTTTTAGTTGTTCAACGTAGTGAAAATGATGAGAATCTAGGCTTTTTTTTTCCTTTTTTTTTTATTGTCCGTTTGGGGAAGGAATTCCGGGGATTTATCGGGAGAATAAAGGAGGGCTCTTCGTTTTGATGTTTGAAATTTGTTTTAAAGGAGCGATGTTCCTCGGGTGATTTGCGTTTTCTCGTTTGGTATGTGAGAGAATTTGAAGGAAAGAATGAATATGGGGGTAGATATATTAATTGGTGTATCAGAGGGCGTAAAAATAGGTAGGTACTATTGGTACATCATCATAAGACACCGCAGATTTTTGACAGGAGTAATAATTTCAATTCGGGCTGTGGTCTTGTAATATAGATATAGTGTGCTTAATACCAGACCAATCAGAATCCACGACAGGCATTAGCAATCCTATATTCTGTTTAATCCCGTATGTATAGACTAAAAAGAGAAGAAAAGAAAGATCAAATTGTGCGAAGTGAAGAAGCCAAACAGACATTTTTCTTTCACACATAGCTTAGGTTCTTCTTTGCCTACCTCGCAGGAGATTGTCCAAATATCCAAATTAGATAGTTCTAGGTATGGCAAAAATAGTGTCCAATGTTGGTATAATGAATGATGTGGCAAATTTGAATTGGGTGTTTAATATGGCTCACTAGGTTAAAATGCTTGCTTGCAGTTTGATGCATCACTTGGTAAATGAATCTGGGAAACCGGTCTCTGTTCCATACACTTCTCCTTTTGGAAGCTTCATAAAATTGGTTAGATGCTTGAGTTGAGAAGTTGGTGATGCGTTTTAGAATGCGGACCTTGTAAGATATGGATCTGTATTTACTTAGGACAGAGGGCTTGTGAAGCAAGGATTGGGGCATTTTCTTCAATTGTCACTGTGCAAATCAAACTTGTGGGTAACGGAATAAATGCATGTTGATGCACCGAGTTATGATCTTTAGACTTTAGTCTGAGACTTGGTGTTGACAGGGGCAATAGTGTACCATAGACAAGTTTTAAATAAGAAGAAATGCGCGCACTGTCTTGCTATACTCTTTTTCCTTGACTATATGTAGTGCCTTGTTCTAAGATACGAATATATGTGGCAATGCTTAATTTGTTGATTCAGCAGTAGTAACTACAAGAAGGCGATAGTTTTAATCATTTTGTCCAAGTGCCGAAAAGGAAATTACGGGAGTTTGCTTGATGTGTCAAAGCAAGTACGGTGGATTGAAGTTTTTTCATTTGTTTGTTTGGGTTTATGGTTATCAGCATTTTGGTTCTGGGGTTTTCATCACTTCATTTTGACTGGCTGATTTTTTCTTCTTTTGCACTGATCGAAGTCACTCAAGACAGCCGACACCTGGAAAATAATTTACATGAATGTTGATTTACACTTACGGTGGACATAAATATTTTTTCTTCATTGATTTCCGCGAAATGACATAGAAATGATCTTCTCAGCTTCCACTTAAGCTCTTCAAGCATTCCAATTTGAGAACTATTTAGGGATATGATCACCTAAGATTGTCATCGATGTTGTGTCAGTCTTATGAATGTCGAGGCTCATTGTCGAATAGAGAAATGATTGAGCACTCTACTGCTTCTACTGTGTGCCATAGTGTGCTTTAGAATGGGCTTACCACGGGATGCCGTACTCTCTGATCTGAACATTTTCTTGGGCTTTTGCACTGTCTTCTCTTTCACGTTCATCATATAGGTAGATACATCACTAATGATGCTGTGTTTGGAGTATTCGGTTTGTGTTGCTTTTGGGAGCTTGTTAGCTTCTCTTTTGACTCTTGTGATATCCCTTCATTTCAGCCGATTCTTGCAATATAGAGATCCTCATGCTCAGAGACGGCATCCTTTGGTTGACCCAGTGATTGTTTCTGAAATCAGACGATGCCTTGAGCAAGGCCTTGAATTTCAAGGCGAGCTCCTCAACTTCAGGAAGGATGGCACTCCTTTGGTGAATAGGTTAAAGCTAGCTCCGATACATGATGATGATGGCATAGTCACACATGTAATAGGCATTCAAATATTTTCTGAAGCAAAAATTGATCTGAACTGCATATCTTATCCTGTTTTCAAGGAAACCTACAACAACGAGTGTGAGCAGATGAGTGTATACACTCCCAAAAATGGACCATTGCCTTTTGTACAGTATCAAGAAATGTGTGGGATACTTCAACTTTCTGATGAAGTTTTAGCGCACAATATTTTGTCACGGCTAACACCAAGGGACGTGGCATCGATTGGATCTGTCTGTAGAAGGATACGCCACCTAACGAAGAATGAGCATCTAAGGAAGATGGTTTGTCAAAATGCTTGGGGAAGAGACGTCACGGGCGCTTTGGAAAGGATGACTGAGAAATTAGGCTGGGGGCGTTTGGCTAGGGAGTTGACGACTCTGGAGGCTGTCTGCTGGAGGAAATTGACGGTTGGAGGAGCGGTGGAACCTTCAAGGTGCAACTTCAGTGCTTGTGCTGCAGGGAATCGGCTTGTGCTGTTTGGAGGTGAAGGGGTTAACATGCAGCCGATGGATGATACATTTGTGCTCAACCTTGATGCTGTGAATCCAGAGTGGAGACGTGTGAGTGTGGGATCGTCTCCCCCGGGCCGGTGGGGCCACACACTTTCGTGCCTCAATGGATCGTGGTTGGTGGTGTTTGGAGGTTGTGGGAGGGAAGGATTGCTCAACGACGTGTTTGTGCTGGATTTGGATGCAAAACAACCGACATGGAAAGAAGTCTCAGGCGGGACCCCGCCTCTTCCTAGATCTTGGCACAGCTCTTGCACGGTGGAGGGTTCTAAGCTGGTTGTCTCAGGTGGTTGCACTGATGCTGGAGTACTCCTCAGCGACACTTACTTATTGGATCTCACCACAGACAAGCCTACATGGAAGGAGATCCCTACTTCTTGGGCTCCACCATCAAGACTGGGACATTCTCTCTCGGTTTATGGTAGGACAAAACTCCTCATGTTTGGTGGGCTGGCAAAAAGTGGGCATTTAAGGCTGCGATCAGGTGAGGCCTACACCATTGACTTGGATGATGAAGAGCCAAGATGGAGACAGTTGGAGTGCAGCGCATTGACAGGCATCGGCAGTCAAAGCGCCGTAGTCCCACCTCCTAGACTGGACCATGTGGCGGTCAGCATGCCTTGTGGTCGGATTTTGATCTTTGGTGGTTCTATAGCAGGCTTGCACTCACCATCTCAAGTTTTCCTATTGGATCCTTCCGAAGAGAAGCCATCTTGGAGGATTCTTAATGCGCCAGGACAACCACCGAAATACGCGTGGGGACACAGTACCTGTGTTGTTGGAGGCACACGAGTTCTGGTATTAGGTGGTCATACTGGGGAAGAATGGATCCTGAATGAATTGCATGAACTGTGCTTGGCAAGCAGGCAAGATGTGGATGCTGTTTCAGATGTGTAATTTCTGACAAGACGCATGAGTTTCTTGGTTTGCACAGAGTCCTGCAAGAGAGTTTTTGAGCGTGCTGGTATCCTATCTCCGTTTCCTTCCCTCACCGGTTACTTTTCCTGGTAATGTAAATTGGTGTCTTTATCTAAAGTTTGTAATCTTTTTCCTCAACATGTTTCTGTAAGATTAGCCTTGTTCACTAGGTGTCTCTTTGTACATTATGCGGATTGATGGTGAAACGTGCTATCGCTTGTTTGACAGAGTTCATTTCTTGTTCGACTGCATGTTGCTTCTCCATTCCGACTTGTCTAGTCGCCGGTACAGAGTTTTCTACTACTGGTGATGTTGTAATTGGGGATCATATCAACTATGGAGAAGTTATAATTGAAGAGATTTGGTGGTTTAAGGGACTCTGTTTAAGGCCAAAAGCCTAATTAACAACAAAATCTTGGGACCATATTTACACTTAGCCCCCTGAGGACCCGCTTCCCTGGGTTTATGTTCGGATGTTCGGCAACTTTGCTGCTCACTAGACATTAGGCGAAGTCAAGCCGTACACATCATAAACCGTCATCGTGAAAGTTTTCACGGTGCTCCTTTCAATTAGTGCAACAACTCGGCCCGTTTTGTGCGGGTAAATTTCCCAAAAGGAGTGCTTGAAGTAACTACGTGAGATGGGGACAATTCAGTCGTCGGTGTCTACTTATGGATCACTACTCTCATCTGAAATGGAATTTTGCTTCAAGATGTCTACTTATTTAAGGTATCGTCCACTTTAAAGACTCGTTAAATTTTGCTCCAAGGTGATTGAATTTTTATCCCTGGCTGGATCCCAGCAACTCTGCCGACCATTTCCCCACCGCCCTGTCCTTTCTAGCAGTGGTGGGGTGACGGCAATGAGGGCTGCAATTTATTTAGCATATATATTTTTTAAGTTACTCAAAATAAAAATTTTATTATAAATCATATTTGAACTAAAATGCCATTATTTTAGCCTTAAATTTTGTGTTTTAGTCACATGTTAGCATCACCACGTAGAAGAGAAAAAATATTAAAAATATATGTTAGCATTTTTCAATGGTCAAGTTGGATGGAGTTGATGGAAAGATTTGATTGCGCCAGTTTGATAATTTTTAGGACTTGATTACGTTTTTTGAAAGTTTTAAAACTTAATTGCGTTTTTGTAATAAGTTATAGTCGTGACAAATTATAGGACTTTTAGTGCATATATTCCTAGTTTCTTTTTCTATTACTCAAGGCCACTAATTTACTTTTTATCTTTTTTTTTTTTGCCTTTTCCTCGGCTCACTGGATTTCTTTTGGCCCCTACTTTCAAAGGCTGGGATCTCTTTTGCTAGTCACAATGTACATTCTCTTCCATTAAAGGTTCACTTGCTCTCTTTGGTGAAAATAGATCAACCTCTGCTTGCCAAAACAATGTTGATGAAAATCAATGAGCTACAAGACGATGTAAATTGCAGATGACTGGAGAGCAGTAGAAATCACTTGGCGGTTCCCCACTGAGTATAAGGTGGATAAAAGTACCAAAAAAGTTATAAACTTATTTAGTTGGTACTAATTCAATTGTGAACTTTTTAAATTGATTAATTTAGCCTTAAATTTTTTGCATTGATATTAATTCAATCAATCTATCAATTTTACTGAAAATTGTTGACATGAATGCTAACTATTGCTAACCGTCTTATATGGTACAATCGACTCAAATTATATAATTTCTTAATAACTTTTTTTCAATTTTTTAATTAATTTGCAAGGTGACCCTTGCTGGCCTGGCCGCGGGGAGGGCCTCTTAGGTGGCTTGAACCCAAGTCTCAAGGATCAAACCCTCGCTTAAGTGAGGGTTGCCCTTACCGGATCTTGTGACCTAGGTAGGGGCCTTTCTCGCGGCCACTAGGGAGGGCTTGGTGGCCCTTGCCCGCGGCCATCGATAGCCTGGGGGAGGGCTATTTTCGGCCGCAACTCTTGCCAACTATAATGAAAAAAATAAAATTAGAAGCGCGGGTGGTGGGTAGGACAATCGGTGATGATCGACGTTTGTATTAATGATTTTAAGCCAAAATTAGCCGGATGAACTGAATTGGTATTGTTTGCGCGATTTGTATCGGGAATATCTTTCACCGAAATTTGTTTTTCAATTTTTATTAGTGCGGGTTTGTGGCTCTGTTTTCATAGAGAAATTGGATGAACAATGCGAATTGGGCAATGGTTGATGGAAATGCTTTGAAAGTTAGACAATCTACTATTATAATACTCCTACTTGCTGTGAACGGGAAGTAAATTACCAGGATATGAAGATACAGAAATTGAAAGTGCAGGACAACTATACTACGAGCAAGGCTAAAACACTTCTAAAGAAACAAAGCATTTTCTTTTACTTCTGTTGTGGGGGAATTTTCTCTCGTTTCTTTTGGATACTTATTCTTCTTACACTCCTAACCGCTTAAACGGTTATTCTTTGATTTCAAATATTTGAATTTTAGCACCACCGTTCGTCTCTTTTCAACCTATGATCTTCATAACTGACCTGTGCAAATCGGGACCCATGTCCTCCACAGCTCGTAATCGCATGGTTAACTAACTCATTTTTGAATAATATCTCTTAACTTCAAAAACCTATTCGCGCCTGTGAATTTTGCTCCGTGTTTCTCGAATTTCGAGATAAAATTTCTACATCACATATTCGAGACTTACCAAATTTAAACGCAATGTGTCCTTCATTCGGTATCTCTTTACACCTTCTTTTAAACTTCCCGAATGAAAAAATATCATCTTGTTATTCAGTATGACGTTTTCTTCTCACCGCATTTCAGGATCTGTTAATGGCATCTTTTCACACGACATGTCGTTTCTAAGATACCGAATCATCGAAAGATAATATTACAGAATCAACATATGGCCCTTTTAAAAGAATTAAAATTACTTGAATTCTTTTAAACATACGGTTCACTGAACTTTTACCTTTTCATCTCAAATAGCGCCTTTCACATCGTTTTCGATCTAGGTCATTTCAGCTTCTTTTCGTATTAGCTATTGTTGACACCTGATTTTTAATTATCTTTTCTCTTTTAAAATTAATAAAAAAAATCCATAAAAATTCATAAAATTGAAAAATTAACTTTGGGGACCTTGGCTAAGCCTAAAGAACCAATTTTGACCAAAAAATTATTTTTCATATTTTCAATATTTTTTTTTATTTTCGAAAATCAATAGAAAATCTTCAAAAATTCATAAAATAAAATAAAAGTAGACTTTGGTGACCTTGGCCAAGCCTAGGGAACCAATTTTGACCAAAAAAATAATTTTTCATATTTTTTACATTTTTTTTTAATATTTTTCAGAAATTAGGAGAATATTTGAAAATAAAATGGCATTTGAAGCCACAAAAATATGAAAAAATAGTCAGTATTTTTATTTTTCTCTTCATTTTGGCCAAAGAAATTCTGCAAAAAGTAATCTGGAATTGGGAATTACTTTGTTAATCTCATTTTCAGATTAATAAAAAAAATTATAGAAATTCCATTCTTGCTCTGTAATTTCAATTTTTGCATTTCTGGAGTCGTGATATTGTCCTCTAAAAATCCAAAATTTTCAAATGCAATGATGGTGCACGGTCCACTGTTGCGCTTGATTTGCCGAATCCAATTTATCATTTGTGCATTTTCTCGAAATGCTGGCGCCGTGATTTAAAACAGATGGAACATTTGTTTAGGCTAATGCAATCAGAGAGAATTAAGCCAAATCGCGTCACACATTGTTCACTTCGGATGCTTTTGGAGGACGGAATGCTTTGTAGAGATGAAGGATGTACTCTAGATGACAATGCAGAAGAGAAAAGGCGAAAAGGAGAAGAAAGTAGACAAAAAAAAAAAATCAATCAATCAAATGGGAGGCCATCGTGAAGGATGTCGAGGGCATTGGCAGTGGTAGGCACGGTTTTGTGGTGGCAATTACTGGAATAATAAAAAAAATTGGGAAAAGATTGATTCGAAAGGGAACAAGCACAACCTTTAGTGAAAGGCTTTCGGTGGTAGGGGGGTGAAATAAAAAGAAGCAATGATGGAAGATGAAAGGGTATGAGATTGTTGTCGCATGTGGGGTGGAGGAAAGATGGTCCCTTCTTCCTGGGGATCACGCATGAAGGGAAGCTTTTTGGAAAGAATGTACAGACTAATCAAAGGGAACGAGAGAACAAAAAAAAGCTCAGCATCCTCTGAGATTTAGTCCCGCGGAGAAGAGATAAAGTTTAGACAAATTGCCAGCAGGTTTGATGGGTAAAATGCCAGTTTATAGAAGTGGCGCAGTCAAACTCAAGCTCGGCGATACTCTTTATGATGTATCCTCGGGTTTGGATTTTGAGTTGCTCAGAATGTTGCGGCCATAGACAAAATAGAGAAACACTCCCGTGTTGTTGGGGAGCCGTATGGTTTTAACTGTCTCATGAATTGCCAAGATGGCAAGGTGGAAGTTATGGGAAGAAGAGACTCGAACCCTCAGAGCATCGGATTGCTTATAATCCAAGGAGATCCCAGATTACGCGACGAACGTCATTTGGATGGGGACGCTTGAAATTGTGGAGTCACCATCCTCTTTTACGTTGGCCGGTTTGTTTTACCCGAGAGCTCAGAGGGCCAAATATCGAAAGATGATTACTCTACTCTCCGTTACGGATTCATCACGGTCAACATCTCCGCGGATTTGCCCTGTGAATTCCGTGACTCGAGAAACCTGTCTTGTGAAGCCCAATGACGACTTGTTCTGTAAACGGCTCCTCCATCTCATCCAGTTCATTAAAATCCAAAGCCCCTTTCGGCTGGCATTCTTTGCGTGGACGTGGGAGCCATTGTCATGGGATATGACGGTGAGATTGAGTATGGTCTCAACTCCACTTGCAAGAAAGGAAGGTGGAAGACTTCAGAAAAAAGAGAGTGGTGGTACTTTCGGTCAAAGACAAAAAGAAGAAGATCTTTATCATGATCTTAAGGACCGAGTCAAAAGAGGAGACAGAGAGTGATGGGTTGACAGAAAGATAAAGAAAGTGGCCACGTGGACATGTACATAGAGGAAGAGACGGAAGGACCCTCTTGTTGAGGCTCATGTCTTGTATTCTGTTATTGAGAAGATTATGAGGCGGTTCCGAAAGGCCCCCTGACGACTGGACAGCACGGGGGTTTCGCTCCCCGGTGAGCGGGCGGGGGTCGCGGGGGCAGTGCCCCCGAGCCGCCAGAGACATTTTATGTTTAGTCATATAATGATTTATATGGAAAAATTAAATATTTTAGGGCTATGTGGGCAATTTTGTAATTTGTACCATGTAGGGTTTCGCTATATATATTGAGGGCGAAACAGGTTGTAAGACTTCTCTCTCCAAGTTAGTGAAACAGATTTCATCTCCCCGTGGACGTAGGCAGGCGGAACCTCTCCGTTGCCGAACCACGTAAATTCGTGTGTTGTGCAAATTTCCATTACTTTCTTGCATCATTGATAGGATCGAATTGAGATATTCGACACTTCTTTCGGCGGGCAAGGTTATGGACGAAAATGGGGGGGGGGGGGGGGGGGGAAGGGATTATAAAAAAAACTGGGAAGAGATGGGGGGCTCTCTCTCTGAACTTTCGGTTTGGATCGGCAGAAAAACAAGGGGGGGAAGATGGGTGGTATTCCAGGAGAAATCGGGGGAGAAAATGCTCCCGATTCGAGGGTCCTCGGGTCCGGCTGAGTCCTCTTCTCTTCCTTCTTTTCGACTGACGATGTGCAGTCCTAGGACTGGGTTTTCTTGTCACCTTATCATCGAAAAAATGGGTGACTTTCCTCTGACCTCTTCTCATGACCATCTTCCTCATCCTCCTTGCCCTCTTCACTCTCGCTCACCATGTCTTCAGGGGTCCCTTGCATAGACATCAAAATCTAAGGGGGGGTGGTCTTTGGATGAGAACAAAACAGGGGACTTCCACCGAGAGCCACGTACTTCTCATCTTGGAGTCATTCTTCAAGTATTGGGCATTTTGGCTGGGGGATCTCTCTCGGGGGGACGTTCATCTAAACTTGATCTCAGCCCTTCATGGAGGCTGCTGCACGAAGGACCAACGGGGACCCTACCGACTGATCATCTGAGAGCCTCCCCGAGCTGCTGCACAAAAGCCGTTGAGTTCCAGTCGCGCCATACGACCGACATCGATCCATCTGCTACTTCTTCATTGCATCACCGCAAACAGATCCCTTCTCTACCGAATCGAACAGGTGTTTATGTGAAATCATTTTGGGGTTCTCAGTTCCCATCAAGTCCAGCGGGGTGTTCACCTTTCAGAGGAGGAGATGCTCACTGACCTGCACTTCGTGATTTATGAGTCAGACGATACAACAGGAAATTTTTCTATGACAATCTCTTTGATTCCCCATGAAATTCCTGTTGCTATTACGTTTCCTTAACTTTAGAACCAGAGGACTTCTTGCTTTCCTTTGTTTGCAGGTTCTCAATCAGATTTAGTTCAAAACTTCCACCATCAAAGCGCTTCTATAATCTTACTCATTGAATCCAAATCACAACAGATTTTGCGAAGCCTTAAGACGTACCTCATATCGCGAGGCTGCAACAATAGAAATAGACGCGCTCCAACCGCTTGTGGGATATGACGGAACTAGCAGTCATTGCGTTCAAATACGGGACTGGTTTGCCTATCGTAATCATATCCGCATAGTGTTTGAAATGCTTAGACTAAGCTGGTTTGATGTCCTTTGGAAAGACATTTATCGCCCATTTCTAGTTGATCTTGTCCGGGAACCTGGCAGACAGCTTTTGGAGACGCGGCATGTCTGTGGCTATTCCTTATTTAATCTCTATTGGCATCGTTGCGACTTCCACCACAGTTTTCAGATTTAGCTGCACAAACTATCTTTTTCGTTAGGGGTCTTTGAAAATCTGTCTTCGTTATTCTCGTATTAAAGAAATATAGGTTTTCATCTTTATTTTAAACTGTTAATGCCATAGATATCGAGGTTTGTGGAGGGCTTGGTTGGAGCAGAATTCTGTTTCATGGGAAACATTTGCTAACGTTGGTCATGCTGGTTGGGTCGTAAATGTTGTAGTAATGCATGATATGGGCCTCGTTTACACAAATTTAAAGCTCAAGAATAAATTATTTGTATCCAGACAGGAAGTGAAAGTATCTAACTACAAGGTATGCCTTTATTAGGTTTGGGCCTTCTTAGTTCCTTACACTGGATCGTATGTGATCCTCCCTTTCGCTCTTTCGTTCCTGGTATCGTGCGGGCTCAAATTGCATCTCATCTACTACGCAGGCTACATCTCGATCATCCAAAGAAGTAAACTACTAAGAGTTGCCAAAGTCAAGTGCTATGAAGGTTATCGATGTTGTAAGCACTGTTTAGGGCATACAAGTGACAATTATATTGTAACGACCAGGCACTACCCAATACCGGCTTGGATGAAGTTATCCGTGTGGTACATGGAATGATGCAGTTACGCTTTCATGTGCACTTATTGTCATTCAAGCTTTGGAACTTAGTCATTCCGGAGCCTTAACAAATACAAGATGCATTGGTGTTAAGAGGGAAGCTCTCCTGAATTTCAAGCAGGGTCTCACCGATCCTTCGAGACATCTGGGGTTGTGGACTGGCGAGGGTTGTTGCAGGCGGGAAGGAGTCGAATGCAGCGAGAAGATTGGTCAAGTCTCGAAGCTCGATCTTCGTAATCCCTATGATGGCTTAGAGAAGTGCAGTTTGGGAGGTAAGATGCATCCTGCTCTAAACGAATCGAAGCATCAGACGTATCTAGACCTCAGCTTCAACGATTTCTCAACCCTAAAAATCCCGAAGTTAGCTTCTTTTCAGAAACCAGGGTATCTCAACCTCTCACATAGAGGCTTCTATGGAGGTATTCCTCACCAACTTAGTAACCTTTCCAGCTTACGGTACTTGGATCTTAGTAGCAGGTGGACTTGGTGGGAGCACCCTTTCTTTACAAACAGAAAACCTCCGATGGCTATCGACATTTTCTAACTTGAAGTACTTGGACCTGTCTCGTGTCGCCCTTCTCGACTGCAAAGAATGGTTAAGTCCGATCAACATGCTTTCCTCCCTAGAAACTTTGAAATTGAGGGGATGTAGTTTGGAAGATGCTTCGGCCTCTCTGCGTGTCAATTCCACTTCCCTTAGATTCCTTGATCTGAGTCAAAACTCCATCAATTCATCTATTCCTCCTTGGTTTCAAAACTTCAGCAAACTCGAACATCTTGATTTAAAGCTATAATGATCCCCAAGCATATTCCCCACTGTCATCCTTGAAAATAGTAGGTGGCTTAGATGCCCTGATGTCTCTGAGAATATTATGGAAGGTGAACTGTTGAAAAACGTGAGCATATTCTGCAATCTGCAAGTACGGAGCTTGCGTTCTAACAAATTCAGCGGGAGGATTTCCGACACCAAAGACGGTGCTTTGGTTTGTCGACAAAGTGACCGGAAGACCATTGATGCTTCCTTCCAGCAGTTTCAGTGGTCAACTACCCAATCAATCTGGGAACTTCAAAGATCTCGAATTCCTTGATCTAAAATGGAACTCGATTTCAGGTCCAATTCCTGCTAGTGTGGGTCAGCTATCATCCCTAAGAAAGTTGCACCTCTCTTATAACAAATTGAGCGGGAACATTTTAGAGAGTATTAGGTGACTATCCAATATAGAGGTGATCGATATTGTGAATAATCCATTAAATAGATTGGCGAACTTCACTTTGCAAATCTCACCGGATTAACAATGTTGTCAATGAAATCTTCCTTTGATTCGAACAAATTTTTTTTTTTTTTTTATAGATGTTAGGGCATCTTGAGTCCCTCCTTTCCAAATAAAATGGATTTTCATGTCTAGTTGCAAGCTGGGACCAAAATTCCCAAATTGCCTCCAAACACGGAGGAACATTTCGATATTGCACATGCAAAATGCTAACATCTCAGATGACGCTCCCCATTGGTTACCTGACCTTTTTTTTCTAACGTAGTAGAGCTGGATCTGTCCGGCAACATACTCAGAGGCAACATTTCCAGCATTATTGGAGAAACGATGCCGCTGTTGACGCACATGTCGCTCTCTGGAAATGATCGCGGGGACGGCATTCCAAATTCATTATGCGGGTCAGGCCAATTGTCTTTTCGCGATCTCTCGAAGAATCAATTTTCCGGGAGACTTCCGCCATGTTGGAGGAAGTCACAAGCAAATCTGGAATGAATTTCATTGGGAGACAACAAGCTAGATGGTGAGATTCCAGACTCTCCATGCCATTTGGAGCGATTAAGAGGTCTAGGCCTACATGGAAATGGGTAGAACGGGGCGCTTCCAAAATGTTTATTGAAGCTAGATTTGGAAGTCCTTGATCTTGGTGGCAATCAATTCATCGCTAGAATGCCCGCATAAGAACGAAGCCTAAGGAAAGAACCCTCGACCAGCGAGCTTCCCTTGCTTGTTTGTCGCTCCCATCGATCGACCAGCCAGCTCCACCGCAACCATACATCGCCGACCATGGCCATCTGCAGCCTGTCGCCGGAGAAAAACAAAAAGAAAATAGAAAATAGAATTAAAATTAAAAATATATAAATTTAAAAAAAATTAAAAAAATTGCTAGATTTGCATTTTGACAATGTCATTTTTCTTAACAAATTATAAGAAATAAATATTTCATAATTTGCTTAAATATAAAAGTGTTTGTATAATTCGAGTCGGGTATAAGTTGGATCGACTACAGGTCGTTAGATTTGTATTGCATGAAAATGGGTTAAAATATATTAAATGGGTCAATATAGGTATTCGACCAACCCAAACTTAACCCACCTAGTTTGACACCTTGGCTCATAGTTCAATTCCATGACTTTGTGTTTCTGACTTTTGTTATCTTATTTTTTAAATAATTTGCAATATTTATGCTTATCATCACAAGCAATTTCAATGCAAACTTTGTGGAGCAATACCATTGAGCTTATGTTCAATTTGTCACTACATGATCAGCGCTATCATGGAGCAGTCTATTGGTTATTCAAACTTCTTCCACAAGCTAATGTAAGTGCAAATTCATAGCAAAAATTTAAGTGCAAATTGTCTATTAAGCTTATGTCCTTTTTTAAGGATCTTGAATGTGTCTTCATGCTCCATGAAATAAGTAAATTGATTATGAATTATGCATGATCTGTATTCATTTTATTAGTAATGTTATATTGGTTAACTTTATAGTGACATTATGTAATTATTTGAGTTAAATGAAAAAAAAAATTGGGAACATAAATTATTCTCTAAAACAGAAATTTTGTGTAGTTATCGAACGCATTTATGTTTCGAGAATATAAATTTTGTGTAGTTACCATATGCAATCTGATTTTCTAAACCTAGTCTAGGAAACATAATGAAAAAGAAAAATCAACTATGAACAGAATTGGTTTTCAAGATCAGAATCGTTGCCAAACACTACATAAGGGAATTGACCATGTGACTTTATTGAACAAAGCTGATCGATGGTGGAGGCCGCACGCGAGTGAGAACACTGCGTCAAAAAAAATTGTTGTGGAGAGTCCAATTCCATTAGTAGCAAGGCATAATGAAGTCCCCTCCCCATCAAGAGGCGAACTTATTCGTTTCGTTACCTATCCTTGTACATGCATGTAAAACTGTCACATGCAACGGAGATTATTTGGATTTCTTTCGAATATCGAGATAGCTTTGGAACGAAAAATGGAAAGATGAAGCAAATGGTCTCTGAATTTTGATCCAATATATAATATGGTCCCTAAACTTTAGTCTAATATGCGATGTGGTCCCAAAACTTTTGGGTTGTTCAATATAGTCCATGAACTTTTTGTACATGTTCAATTTAGTTCCTGAACTATATAAAAATATTTAATGTTGTCTCTAATCTTAAATTAAGGGAAGGACTGCATTAAACATTTCCATATAGTTCAGAGACTATTTGAATATGTACTAAAAATTCAAGAACTACATTGAACATGTACAAAAAATTTAAGGGCCATATTGAAAAAATCAAAAGTTTGGTGATCATATTGAACGCTAAGTTAAAGGCCGGGGACTACATTACATATTGGATAAGAATTTACAAACTATCTGCGTCATTATTCCCAAAAAAAAAAATGAGGGAGAAACGAAGGTCTCGTTACTTGCTTTTTTTTTTTTCCCCCTAGGGTTTGGTCAAAATCTACTAAAGCTCGCAAAACACAAGTTCACGCGAATATAAAGGCGGGATTTTTTCTTCCGCAAATCAAGCTTCATTGACTCCTCAGATGATCATCCTCATTAACATTTTAAGCCGTTGTACCCTCAAATTTGGGGATGAGGCACTGTAACCAAGATTACACACATGCTTAAGATCGCATCAAAAAAGAGTTCCGTGACCAAGTGTGACAGGGTACTTATTAAGAGTACTTATATTTGAAATAATTCAAGGCACTAATTGTACATACTACGATGACATCAATATATTACAAACTATAAAGTTTCTATAATCAATTGCTTACCAAATATTTTCGGGTTGCCTGTTAATAAAATTCTTGAAAAGAGTATCAATGGTTTTGGCCTAGGGGCTACCAAGACAGGTTCGAGTAAGTTATGATAGATTGAAAACATGGTTGTTGCCGTCCACTGCGGGAGAAGTCGGGGAAGGGGGGGGGGGAAGAGAGAAGAGGCGAAAGATGGAGAAATGAGAGTCCGGAAAAGTTGACTTTTTCTGGTTCACCTCAACATTCCCCACTTGTCCGACTGTTACTGAGCAGTTTTTGGATATTAAACGGACCTCCCCAGAAGGTAATTTTAATGTGGCCGATTTCCCCTCTTTTGCAATCAGTTTCGCTACAGCACCCACTGCTCTAGCTAATTGTCCACCCTTTTCAAGTGTGATTTCTATGTTATGTATGGCCGTGTTTTTGACAGAGGCGTGAATAAATGCTATCACTGAGATTCTTGCGAACTTTATAGAAATTATGATATGGGCAATTACAAGGAAACAGTCGAAATCGAAAGCACGCAGCAAATAAGTGAAGGTGGCAAGGACTTTGCATATCAAAGTCAAGGAAATTAGGATTTATGCTATCCTCACTTTCAGAAATTCTTTTCCGCACAAATGTAAGCACCGCAAAATCCCGCGTATTTTTAAAAGCGACCGATGCTGATCTGCACCTTCCCGTTTGTCTTTATCTTCGTGTTGACACGAGTAAAATATATCAACAGCATGTTTAGCCACCAAAAGGAACGTCAAAAGTATACCATTTGTTTGCTACCTCCATTGTCCCCCAGAGTTGTGACAAAATGTTAGATTCTAACTTATGCAAAGTCTCCGACAAAAAAAAAAAAAAAAATTTGATGCAAAGTTAAGTAAACAATTGCATCAGCAACTCGACTGTTCATCTTCTTCAGCGGAAACAGATCTATACTGTGGGTAACTCGACCGTATATTGGACCAGGACTTGTGCCCGTCAATCATCTTCTTCACAACTAAAGCCGCTTCCTCCGCACATACTCGAACTTGATCTGTGCTGTCCCTATCTCGAATGGCCACATCAACTTGTGAAAAGACAGTGATTGCATAGGGCACGCCAAGCTCATCGATTCTTGCATACATATTCCCTAGGGTGTTGTTGCCTTTGCCTGTGAACATAGCCAGGGTACGGTAGCGGGTGATCATAAAATGTACTTTGGTGCTTTCAGCTAGGATAAGAAAGAAAACAGACAGAGAAAAAAGTAGAGTGATCAACAAATAGCTCTGCTTTAAGAAAGAAAACAGACAGAGAAAAAATATGTCCGTCAGCCTTTCGAGGAAACAGGCATTAACACCCCTTGATAAAATCCCCTTCTGTGGTGATGTGACCAAGATATATCATGTAAAATACGAACAAAAGAAACTCATTTTACGCAAGACATTGAGAACCTGGATTCTATATCGGATAAGTACCTGCGACATGATTCCTGTGAGAAACACCAGCAGCAGTCAGGGATCTGTTAATACATTGAACAACTGGCGTATGCTCTGGCTTCTTTCCCAATCGGAAAACGAAACATTTGACCGGTGCTACAACTGGAGGGAAGCGGAACACATTTACTTGCTCATCCCCCGCTTTGCTGGGCCTCGTATAGAAACAATGCTCAAAAAGGCAGTGTATCATGCGTTCAATACAAAAAGACGGTTCAATAACAGATGGTCTAGGAACGATCTTCTCACAAAAATCTATGTCCTCACTCTCACAAAAATCTGTATCCTCACTATCACAAAAATCTATGTTATCCTTGATGGTTAATGTCCTCCACAATGTGCATACAGGAAATGCAGCCTCTCCTCCGGATACAAAAGCAGCCTTCATGTTCAAAGCTTCCACTTCATTCATTGCCTGTAGGAACCAAATAAAAAGGAAGGAGGAATTTTGCGGAAGCTTGGAGGATTTAATTTGGAGAGAATAACAAAAATGCAAATGAGAGAGCAATACTACAAAATACCTTTGCCAAGGTTTTACACAAATAAAATCAAGCTTTGCTCTAAGCTTGTTCTTACAAGAACTCTCTCTCTCTCTATTTCTTCTCCTCCTTGATATGAAACTTACAAGAAAACCACACATATTTATAGCCAATTCTATACCTAATTTTTGCCAAACTTAAATGTCTTTATTTGACTACACTTAATTTTATCAAATTCAAGCACACCTAAGTTGTCCATTTTTGACAATCAATAGTCAAAAATTGAGGCTTAAGCACACCTAAGTTGTCCATTAATAGTAAAAAATTGAGGCTTCTTTTTTTTTTTGACTTTCTTCCAAATTTTATTTTAATATTTTCAATAGCCTCCCTTAAAATTGATTTTGGAAGTTCATAACACCAAGCATCGTCTTCAATCTTTCGAACAAATCAGCCTTCAATGGTTTTGTCAGGATATCTGCAATCTGGTCTTCTGATCTGCAGAAATTAAGTTCAATTTCACCATCTTTGACTTGCTCACGAATATAGTGATACTTAATGTCGATGTGCTTGCTCCTGCCATGAAATACAGGATTCTTGGCTAATGCAATAGCCGACTTATTGTCACACATCAATTTAGTAGGACCTGCTTGTTCATGCATCAATTCACGCAGCATCCATCGAAGCCATATTGCCTGACAAGCCCCTGAAGCTAATGCCATGCATTCTGCTTCAGCTGTCGAGAGTGCAACAACCTGCTGTTTTTTCGAAGACCAAGAAATTACTCCTGATCCAAGAAAGAAAGCATACCCTGAAGTACTCTTTCGAGTCTCAGTATCACCTGCCCAATCACTATCTGTATACCCCAACAGATCAAAGTTGTCAGTATAAGAATATAAAATTCCATGATCACGAGTTCCACTGACATACCGCAAAATTCTTTTTGCCGCCTGTAAATGTGATTGGTATGGTTTCTCCATGAACCTGCTAATAATTCCCACTCCATAGGTAATATCTGGTCTTGTAGAAGCCAAATATCTTAAACTGCCAACAATGCTTTTGAAATAAGTAGGATTTACCAATTCACCGGTTCCTTCTTTCTTCAGCTCCAAACGTTCAATTACGGGAGTTCGAATTGGTTTGAGCGATTCCATTTTTAATCGCTTCAGAATATCATTAGCATATTTCTGCTGTGAAATAAATATGCCATTATCTATCTGCTTCACTTCAAGCCCAAGAAAATAGGACATCAATCCTAAATCAGTCATCTCGAACTGGCTAGTCATAGCCTCCCTGAATTCTGAAAACATTTTTTCACAGCTGCCTGTAAATATCAAGTCATCAACATAAAGGCACACAATTATTATGTCACCGTTAGTATTTGACTTGATATACAGTGTATGCTCATACGGGCACTTTTGAAAATCACGCTCTAACAGGTATGTGTCGATACGTGTGTACCAAGCACGAGGTGCCTGTTTTAGCCCATACAAAGCCTTCTTCAGTTTGTAAACTTGATTTTCATGCCCTTTCTCATAACCCTGTGGTTGCTCCACGTAGACTTCCTCTTCAAGAACACCATTGAGGAATGCTGATTTCACATCCATTTGATGGATCTTCCAATGATTTTGAGCTGCAAGTGCTAAGATCATCCGGATGGTATCCATCCGAGCCACTGGTGCAAATACTTCAAAATAATCAATACATGGCTTTTGCTTGTAGCCCTTTACAACCAGTCTGGCCTTGTAACGGTCCACCTGACCATTGGGTTGGTACTTCGTCTTGTACACCCACTTGACACCAATGGGTTTCTTACCAGGTGGTAAAGAAGTTAGCACCCATGTGTCATTCTTCTCAATGGAGTGAATCTCTTCATCCATTGCATGAATCCACCTTTCATCTGCAGCTGCTTCATCATAGGTTACAGGATCACATTCAGCAAACAAACAAAAGTTTACCAATGTTTCATCAGTGATTCCGTTATTATCACTGCCATCGCCTCCTGTGACCACGTAATCCCTGAATTTTGCTGGCGTCTCCCTCAGTCGTTGTGAACGACGTAGTGGTGGTTCTGAAGCTGCTGTTGGTGAAGATGTACCACTAGTTGAAGATGATGGAGGCTCTTCTATTTCTTTCTCCAATGGTTCATCTTCGATGGTGATGCTTTTCTGGTTACCTTTTTGGTTCCAGTCCCAAGCTTCATCTTCAAAAAACTGGACATCCCTGCTGATAATTACCTTTTCAGTGACTGGGTTATACAGCTTATAACCTTTAGTTGTGTCACTATAGCCAATGAAGATGCACTTCTCGCTTTTGTCATCCAACTTCTTTCTTCGTTCATCTGGTATATGGGGATATGCCACGCACCCAAATACTCGTAGAAACGAAACATCTGGCTTGTTGCCGCTCCAAGCGTCTTCTGGGGTTCTTCCAAGAACACTCCTTGTTGGACACCTGTTTAGTACAAATACAGCACAAGCAACCGCTTCTGCCCAAAAATTCTTAGGCAAATTTTTGGCTTTTAACATACTTCTTGCCATTTCAAAAATTGTCCTGTTCTTTCTTTCTGCTATACCATTTTGCTGAGGTGTATAGCTGGCAGTCAACTGACGTTTTACTCCATGAATTTTACAAAATTTGTCAAATTCATTTGAGGTAAATTCTCCTCCTCTATCCGATCTCAACGTCTTCAGATTAAAGCCACTATGTTTTTCAACATAGACTTTAAATTCTTTGAACTTGGCAAATGCTTCAGATTTTTCTTTCAAGAAATATACCCAAGTTTTTCTGGTAAAATCATCAACAAAAATCAGCATGTACCTTTTTTGTCCGACTGATTCAACCTCAATAGGGCCACATATATCTGTATGTACCAGCTCCAAAAGTTGCTTTGCTCTTCTGGCTTTCCCTACTGGAAATGATTCTCGATGTTGTTTTCCAACGAGACATCCTTCGCATGGACGATCTGGACATTCGATTAAAGGCATGCCGGTCACCATCCTTTTCTGAACCAGTAGTTTTAGTCCACGAAAATTTAGATGACCGTATCGAAGATGCCACAGCCAGTTGTTGTCTTTCATCATTGCTTGAAAACTCAAGAGATTCTTTGTCTGAAGAGTCATGGGAAACATCCGGTTCTTCGTCATTTGCACCATTGTGATCAACTTATTATTGACACCTCTGATGGTGCAAATTCTATTTTCAATATGAACTTTGTGCTCTTTTTCAGAAAGTTGCCCAACACTTAGCAAATTCCAAAAAATTCTTGGTACAAAGTAAACATCTGTAATAACAACATTAGTACCATCTTTTGACTTGATATTAATGTTACTTTTGCCCATCACGGGAATTTTTTATTTATTCCCGAAGTTGACTTCACCACGACTCGTCTCATCCAATTGTGAAAATAATTCCTTTCGGCTAGTCATATGATTGCTGCAACTAGTATCTAAGTACCATATGTTGGTGTCTATGGTGCTTGAGTCATCCTTCTTACATGCTAGCACCATGTATTCTTCAACATTGGTGGCATGTGTGTGATTCGCCTGCACGTACGTCGCCTTTGCATGGCATTTGGATTTGTAATGTCCGAACTTGTTGCACTTAAAACACTCGACTTTTGATTTGTCATGTGTTTTAAATTTTTCAGTGAAATTGGAATTTCCACCTCTTCCTTGGCCTCCTCCGCGACCTCGACCTCCTTGATAGCTTCCTCGATTTGATGGAGCGATACGACTTTGCAAAGCTTGCTCGGGATATGAACTGACGGACTTCTGATTCATTCTTTGCTCATGCGAGCATAATGAACCCATCAACCGCTCCAACGTCATAGTTGATATATCTTGGCCTTCTTCGATTGCCGCAACAACGTAGTCAAATCTTTCAGTCAAAGACCTCAAGATTTTTTCTACGACTCGTACATCTTGGAGTGTTTCACCATTAACCCTCAATTGGTTAACGATGTTTTGTACACGATCAAAATACAAAGAGATAGATTCAGAATCATTCATGCTTAAAGACTCAAAATCACCTCGAAGTGTTTGAAGTCGAACTCTTCGAACACGATCGTCGCCCTTGTAGGATTTTTGCAAAATATCCCACGCTGCTTTGGCGGTCTCGGCATTCGATATTTTTTCAAATATCGTCTCCTCCACGGCTTGAAAGATCGCATATAATGCTTTCTGATCCTTTTTTCCGGGATTTCACCAATGAATCCTTCTCCTTTCTCATGGCATTGAATTCTTCGTTATTAGCTACTTCGATGTAGCCATTCTCCACCAGGTTCCACAAATCTTGCGATTTGAACAAAACCTTCATCTGGACGGACTAGTTGTTGAAATTCTTTCCGTTCAACTTTGGAAGTTGAAATTGAACGGAACTTGTGGACGCCATAACTTGGCTCTGATACCAAATGTAGGAACCAAATAAAAAAGGAAGGAGGAATTTTGCGGAAGCTTGGAGGATTTAATTTGGAGAGAATAACAAAAATGCAAATGAGAGAGCAATACTACAAAATACCTTTGCCAAGGTTTTACACAAATAAAATCAAGCTTTGCTCTAAGCTTGTTCTTACAAGAACTCTCTCTCTCTCTATTTCTTCTCCTCCTTGATATGAAACTTACAAGAAAACCACACATATTTATAGCCAATTCTATACCTAATTTTTGCCAAACTTAAATGTCTTTATTTGACTACACTTAATTTTATCAAATTCAAGCACACCTAAGTTGTCCATTTTTGACAATCAATAGTCAAAAATTGAGGCTTAAGCACACCTAAGTTGTCCATTAATAGTCAAAAATTGAGGCTTCTTTTTTTTTTGACTTTCTTCCAAATTTTATTTTAATATTTTCAATATTGCCTGGTAATAACAAGACAAATACAAGCGCGCAAAGTGAAGCAACAGATTCCAGATACACTAAACAAAAGAGTAAAAACCGAGGAACCTCCAGCATATACCAAGAGAGATTCAACCACGATCCTTTGGTTAATTATGATGACAAACTCAAGCATTCACAAATAAAGGGCAGAAATTTGCTCCATGTACTCCGAGAATAGGTAGCAAAATTAACTAGTCTGAAGAATTACCACTCCTCCTCTGGCTTCAATAAGTTCTCCATTGTCAAGAAAAGTAACTCCACTTTTCTCCAGTCAAATGATAACAAACTCAAAGCATTGACAAATAAAAGGGCAGAAACCTGCTCCATGTACAACGTAACAAAGCCACTCCATGCTATACAGAGATCATTGAAGAAAGTAGTATGGATAAAACGAAAAATAGACTATTCATATCTTAGGCATGTTGGCAGCTTACGGTTCACATTCCATGACTTTTGCTTCTGTTACCTAAAAATTACAAACAGAATGAAGATTTCTAGAAGGATTTCAAAAATACTCAAGAGGACCTTACGATAAAATCATTTTCCTTATTGAGATAACAAAAGATGCAGTTGTTTCTTTTAGTATTCCTGACCGTGCGCTTTCTCCAAGAAAAGAAAGTACTCGAAAGAAGGCATGACAACTCTTACCGCACGTTTACTTAAATCATATGATGACCAATCTGCAATATCAACGCACTCTATCCAGCCATTGGAACACTCGACTTCAGCCACCCAACAATCTGTAGCATGGCAAACCATTTCCTCCCGAACACGTTGCCTAAACCGCAAGCAATCCTTGTCTATGCCTAGGCGAGTTAAAAATAGAAACACTCGGCCAATGAAGTAGCCGAGAGTCCCATTGTCAATGGCTCCCTAAAAATGAACATTGAAATTTGTGAGACTCGAAATGAACAAGTTAGAGTAAGAAAAATAAAGTGCAAAAGATTGATTCAAGCTAACCTCTAAAACTGCTACACCAAGGCAAATTTTAATCGAAGATTGGCCCGACATTTGTCGTTCCCTCGGGAACATAAAAATTTCCAAATCTGCAACTTTGGCAAACTTACGATGGGTTTTATCTTCCGGATCAACAATATACTGGATCTCAGCGACAGTGAAATCATGAATGATCACAGCATCAAGGGAAGGAGAAATCTACACGTGTGAAAAAAGCATTATAATCAATCGTAGATTAAAATACAAGGGCCCGATAATGACACTATCTCTAATATAGCATTGGAGACCACATTTTAAGTCAATTGACTAACAAGAAAGTCAAATCTTACTTGCGATGCAGTCTTAAGACAGGTTATGCCATGCAACAGTATCAGGGCAGAAATCATGCATAAAACCCAAGCATGAGAAAGAAGGATGCACAACCTCTTCTCTGAAAGCCGAATCAATATAATAACCAGCACAGGGGAGCGTATATTTCCCCACCCCAAATAGGAATTTGTAGCTTTCGAAATTGCGCCCTGGTCTTGCAGCTTCAGGTCTCTGTACTTCCTACAGGAGATTGACAGGAGAGAGGAAGAAGGAAAAAAGAGGGGGGGTGGTTGCGGGGGCCAACAAACGCTACAGGTAATTATGAAAGACGTAAAACCAAAAGCTAAAATTTAATTAGCTTGAAGTCGACACCACTGGCATGACAGTGTGGAGGACATCCATTGGAGGTACTTACCCAGGTTGAAAACCAGATTCGCCTATGGGCGTTCGAAGGCTCAACTTTAATAGATAGGGATCGGAGAGAGGATTTTTGGTTCCTGGAGCTGTGACACCGCAATCTCTTATCTTGGCCCCCAAGTCCTCAAGAGAGAGCAAATGCACGTTCTTAACTACTTCCTCGAGTTGCTCAGCCTTCTCCGCAGTAATGCTCAAAGATTTGAGCTTCTCATTAAAAAACCTCTGAGCAGCTTCGCAGCTACATACTGAGTCCCAGTTTTCACATCACGCACCACAGGGAAATTGAATTTGTAGCGCACCTGACGCTTCTTATCATAAGGGCAGCAAACCTCCCACAGTTCGTCCTCCAAAACGAAATGCTAATAGCGGAATTAAAAATTGTCAACACAGCAGACAAACCCTAAGCTAAAAATTACTGGCTAAAGCATCATCTAATTGTCGGGAATTCGCAATCCACCCCCGGCGCCCGACGGATAATAAAATTATCAAATATGCAGCGGAAACGAAAATTACAATCTCGAGCGCCGGATCGACCTAGGGTGCCTCGTATGCTTTAATCGAAAACCGAAACTAACTACGGGTTGAGCGATGTACCTGACGATCGGAGCTTGGAGTCGAGTCGGTTTGCTCGTCCCTTGAACCCGAGAAGTATCGGGCCTCTAGTTCAGACACACCCCAATGCCGCAGTGACTTGAAGACGGAGCTTCAGACGTGGCTCCTCCCTAGCCGTGCTAGCAGCACCTTGGGTTCACCGATCTAAGCTTCCTTAATCACCAACGGAACACAACCTTTGTGTTCCGTTTAGGACGAACTCATAATAGCAAACTCTAGAAAGAATTTCTTGCTCTCACTCTCACTCTTACTCTTAGTGGTTTTTCTTCTTATTCTTCTTCATAAGAAGGTCTCTTATTTATAGAGAAGAAAAACTTGTCTTTCAAGTTGGAACAACTTCCCTTTTAAGTTTCTAAAACTTCTCTTTCAAGATGGAACAACTTCTCTTTTAAGTTTCTAAAAACTTCTCTTTTAAGTTGTAACAACTTCTCTTTCAAGTTTCTAAAAAAAAAAAAACTTCTCTTTCAAGTTTCTAAAAACTTCTCTTTTAAGTTGTAACAACTTCTCTTTCAAGTTTCCACTTGATGATGTAGGCGATGATGTCATCTTATCCAAATGACATCAACATGACATCACATTTATGTCATCACTGCATCACCTTTTTCGTCTTTTAGTGATATTAGAAATTAGAGAACTTCGCGCTAATTTCTTTTTGACTATTCGATTAGTCGAATTGCAAACTTGCAATTCCGTCTTCCATAAAAAGGTCGTCATGCATCGGTTAAAGTGTGTGACATTCCTAGGTTCACCACTGAGGTGACAGTGAGATGTACCATCAAATGAGTACTTCCGCAGAGAACTGATTGTCCCACAACAGTTCTTGGGTCCCACAAGCCATGAGTGACATCTAGCAATATGTCATGGCTTCCCAGACAGTGTGAATGTACAAGGACAAATGAACCTGTGAGCTTCGGTTACAGTGTAAGTAAATCCTTCTGTCTGACCATGTCCCGATCGAATGAGGGTCATGGATATACTCGTCAAACCCACTAATTCGATCATATGCCCAAATCCATCTGACGTGCATTCTTGCGAGACAATTCTCGACTTCAACCCTAGCCAGGGATTTTCTAAGGCAGTCATGAATAGATCGCATAGGACATCAACCTTATCTAATAAGGAGACAGATCCCAACTGTTGCCCACGCCTGTAACTTCGTATATTCATGACTATGACCATCAAGCACAGAGGCAGATCAACGATCCGCCAATATATGTATTCGTGAACCATAACCATTCATAATACAAGTCAGCATCGCGGCTCAGGTCCGAGGATTATTTACACACCAAAGCCAGAGCGATTGAGGCATTGACCAAGCACGAGGCCTCCATGTTTGCCAATTGCTCATGTGCGTCACGTTCAGTGAATTCGATCGAACCTGTTCGATACGAACACCTGTGTTCCAACTTAGACGTCTAACGTCCGATGACTTGTGACTCGTCACCCCCATCAAGTATCCAATGCTCAATGGCGAGGTTGCGAACACACTGGTCTCAACTGGATCATTGAGGCCCATTCAATGATCCATTGACCAGGAACCATTTTATAGATTAGAGACGAACTGAAAACTTGTCACACAGATTCTCGACGTCTCGAGAATAAGTATCAGTTACAACTGATCTAATGGACTTTATTTATCTGATATATGAGACAAGATAAATAAACATACGTCTTGCCATTAAATATAACATTGATAGTACAACAGAATGCCCTATACGTAATAGTTACATGATAAGCTTTAGGGCATACTCCTAACACTAATTTCAACTCAATTCCATGACTAACCTTACGCCATAAGTCTAAGACGTTCGACATGATGGGGCAGCCGTTGCGTTCATACTCGTAGACTCCGTGGATCTTCCGGTACCCCTCGTGCGAGGGCATCGTGAACATGCGTCGCTCCAGCGTGTCGATCAAACTATGGCGGAACGCCTCGGCGCAGTTGCTGGCGAGGGCTTTGCGAAGGTCCATCGCGGGAGAGGTCGGGGGAGTCGGAGAGACAAGGAGAGCGCGGGGAGGACTCGGAGAGAGAAGAGGCGAGAGATGGAGAAATCACAGTCAAGTTTTTTTTTTTGGTCGAACCAGAGCCAAGTTGATTTTTAGGGTTTTGAGAGGGGTGTGACGGGGCTGCTTTTGGGATTTTGGCAAATTTTATGGAAATTACGATTAACGACACGTCTAACCAAGAACAAAAGACATCTTAACCACACAAAAAAAAAGACAGTGAAATGTGTGCTTGAGCTTAATTGTCCATTGGAGTGCCCTCGCATATTTAGGAGGTAGCTATCCGAAACGTCAAAAATCTCTATCGCATGGCGGTGGCGGGTAACTTGAGCGAGGCAAGAACCCCCCGCCAAGACCCAATGATCGACAAAGGGAAATACGAAAAAAAAAGAAAAAAAAAAGGGAAAAGAAAACAAAATCGAAAAATTTAGGATTGTTATTATACACTGATTAGGTTTTATTCAGGTCGGGTCACAGGAAAATGCATCGCCTTCACATTCCTGATGTTCTTCTGGACCAATTGATCGGATCAGCGTAGCTTGGCGTTGCCTAGAATGCGCTGGAAGTAGCCTTGAAGGTCTGGCCTCGAGGTCCTTTCAGCTCCTCCAGAGCCTGCCTCTCTCTAGTTCGCTCTCTTTCTTTGCTCTCTTCCTTCCCCTGGACCGAATGGGAATCTCCTCTTCTTTGATCAGAACCGTTTTCGATGGCTCGTAATTGATTCCAATTTTTGGGTTGCTCGAGTATGCTTGAACTGACTCCTCCTCGCACATGCTTCACGTGACTTTTGGTCGCTTTGGCGTCGAAGATAGCTGTCGATCCCACGGAACTCTTTTTTGGCTCAGGGTGTGCGCACTTCGGGTGTCAAAATGGCGTCTCTTCCTTCGACCTGTTTACTGTGCGGGCAAAACTGGTTGGGCAAGAAGGCTTCCGTGCGCAGCCGGGCTGTTGGGTTGGCTCAGTGAACTGGGTCGATGGGGTCGGATTGACCCGGCGCGGTTGGCCCAATTTCGTGTTTTTCAGCTCGATTCGACGTCTATTTGACCCATTTTCGCAAAATTTAATCTCGAAATTGAACTCTGTAGCATGTCTAATACTTGGGAACGGCAACATTCAATCTAATTGGTTCAATTTAGTGCAAAATCCCCAAATTTCAAGTTTAACCCCGAATAGGGAAAATGGCAAATCCAAGCCCTTAATGATGAATTCAAGTGAATTCGACCCCCACCAATGTGTTTGGAATGCTGAAAAGCCTCTGGAAGAAGGTTCGTCTGTGCATGGATTCGTCTTTGAAACGATCAATTTGACCTTAATTGAAAATTAGGGATTAAATTGAAAATGCAAATAGGCCCGTTTTACAACCGGCTCAAAAATTAAAATTAATTGGATCAAAATTCAATTAAAGGTATGTTTCAAGGAATATGATACTTGAAGAGAAGAATTGACATTTCTCCATCTTAGCATAGAGCTTATGTTGCCTTAGACTTCAAAGATCTGTTTCGAGTGAGAAACATGCTCTTTCTTGCTTTTGCTGTACACAATATTATCGTCAAGGTATACCATAACAAAGTGGCCAATATAAGGATGAGAGATCTCATTCATCAACCTCAAAAAAGTAATTGGAGCGTTATAAAGTCCGAATGGCATAACCAGCCACTTGTAGAGACCTTCTTCTGTCTTGAATACTATTTTTCACTCATCGCCTTCTCGCATTCTAATTTGATAATGATCACTCGGAAGTCTATATTTGAAAACATAATAGAATCATGCAATTCATCAAGCATATCATCAAGTCTAGGTATAGTACCCTATACTTAATGGTGATGTTGTTGATGGCTTGGCTATCCACACTCATTCTGAACGAACCATCTTTCCTAGGCACAAGTAGAGCCAAAACAGAACATGGACTCATACTTTCTCAAACATAGCCTTTGTCAATAAGTTCATTGACTTGCCACTGCAACTCCTTTGTTTCCTCTAAATTGCGTTGGTATGTTGCTTTGTTTGATAGAGAAGTATTTAGCAACAAATCAATGTGGTGCTCAATTCCCCTCAGTGGAGGTAATCCAAACGGCAACTCCTCCGAAAACACATCTACAAATTCTTTCAATAAGGAATGCATTTTCGGGTGCAAGTGTCTCTCAATCTCACTCTTTTTCTCAACATGAGCATAGCGTATACAATCTTTTGCTTGCTAATGGCTCTCTCAACCTGTATTTCATTTAAAAATAGACTCTGGTTTTGAGTGTTTCCCTCCCCCAAGTTGATTTGTCGATATGAATATTAGATTCACGGGTGCAAAAGTAATGCATTTTTGTTCCTTGTGAAACAAATAAGTATTTTTACACCCATCATGCACAACCTTTCTATCATACAACCAAGGTTTTCCCAATAACAAATGGCATGCATCCATGGAATAATATCACACATAATTTGGTCTTGGTAATTTTTACTTAAAATCACTTCCGTTACTGAGCCATTAGAGTTTGTATGGTTAAGGATGCTTAGTTGTCGGTAACTTTAGTTTACCGACCAAGGTTGTTGACGTGACGTTGATACAACTTCCACCATTAACAATCAGTGTATACACCCTCCTATTAATGGAGCAACGAGTGTGGAAGATATTCTCTCTTTGCTCATCAATTCACACAGAGAAATTCTCATTTTTTTTCACAATAGTCTGTCTTACAATGGAGGATCCTTCCTCTATATATAGAGGGACTCGAACATAAAAAATAGGAAAATAATAAAGTTTAGAGGACAACTAACTAATAAAAACATGGGGACTAGATAGATAATAAAGAACATAAGGTATTAAACTCCTGGTAACTACAAAAGCATTAAATGACACATAGTAATAAGATTTGGAGACTTGCACTTGGGCTCTTCAGCAATTTCGTCCACCAAATCGGACCAGCAAATAATCATCATAAGAAGTCTCCCAATGACTAAGGAAATATCTTAGATAAGTCCCCTGCTGGTATATTAATAGTCCGCAACAAATCAGCAGCCAACTTGGAGAAATAGACTCATTAGTCGGCATGTTGGATCATGTCGGCATCTCCATTGTTGTTCCATCATAGCAAAGTGTAACCAAAGTCAGTTTTGGCCTGAATAAACAACAAAGTTGTTGAACTAGCCAACTAAACCAGATCGAAACTTAAGGTTTTTACTGTCTCATCAAATGCTCCCGCATCATTTTTCTAACTTGTCGTTGGTATGATTTATATCAACCGCGTATAAATTGTTCTAGTTAGGAATATCTACACAAATCAAAGACGTGGACTCAAAAGGTTTGTGGGTTTTGCAGTGTGTTTTATGAGGCTGCAAATGACCGAGTCTTCACACATATCTTTGGATTATTCAAAAAAAAAAATTGAGCCTGTATAAGTAAAAGATTAGGTAGTGTTGTGACAGTGTATTGACATAACAAAACAAAAAAATTGAGATAGAAGCTCGACATTTCCTAAACCATGAGGTCAATAAAGACCTATCACACATACGTTTCTGTTAGTTTCACAACCTTTTACACCAAGATAAAAATAACACCATGTTTCAAACTTAAAAAAATAAAATAAACCCAACCTTTTACACCTGAAGCAAAAATGACATAATCTTTCAAACGTCCCAAAAAAAAAAAAGTCTAACCTTTCACCTGCGAGATGAAATTTAAATTCACGATAAATTATGTTCCTTCTTATAAATTAAACCGCTACAGATCATCCTTCGTGCCTCTCTAAGCTTGTGTATACAATGAGCCATGTCAACCGACACAAAAACGAACAACATTATTTTTAGTTTGTAATCTTATTTATAAAATTCGGTTTATCATCTCTCTTACCAAATTTCTTGCATATTATAAATAAAAACAAAAACGTTTCCGTAATGTCGCAACCGGCCTTAACATTGCTTGAAGGTCTGGCAGATTTAGAGGTATTGCCATCAATCAATGGCGTGGACTCTCCCAAGTCCTAACTCGCATGACATTGGATTTCGTTTTTATGATTAGCAATGTAAATGCTATCGAGAGTTGCCACTAGCCTATTGGGCTCGGCTAGAAATCAATCGAGATGCAGGAGTGTCATCTCGATTCCTACACAACCAGAGTTTTTAAGTTTAGAGACTTGCTTACTCTAATTAGCTAATTAGCGCCCTTACGGTACCTAAATAGTTGAAATTCCCTAAGTTGATCACACATTCTACATATCATTTCAAGCTTACTAGATATCTAACTAGTGCTAGATGATCATGCATAATGTTTTTCTGCCATTTCATGCAATTACCCATTTATCCTTAACCTAACATCAAAAGAAATGACCAACAAGCAATTTATCAAAAGACAGCACTATAAAAAGCACTCAATCATGTAACATATGCCAAATATAAGACTAGAATATGTGCATGCAAAGCAAATCTATAACGGCGATATTTAGAGAAAAACAAATGGATCAGACATAAAAGAATGGATCGAATTGGACATTGGTCTTCGATCACCAAGCCTCGACAGGCTACCATCTCCACGAGCATCGCCATCAATCACCACATTGGAATATCCATTTCCTGCATTGTGCCTTCAACTCAAAATAAATAATTGGCGAAGTACGGTCAATTAAAGGACAAAGCAACTCGAATTAAAATCTAATTACCATGTTAATTTGTCTATTGAGACATGCATTAAGAAACAAAATATTGACATTTGCATGTTAAGCTAAAGCTAAGTCATACAAATTAAACATGAAAAATAACACTCAGACATGCAAAAGCCTAATTAAACAATATAGGTAAACATAGGCTTTTTCTACATATATTTTTTTAAATTTTGACCTTGTTTGGTATTTTCTGAAAATATCCATGATTTTTGGGATTTTTATAATTAATTAAATATTTGAAAAAAAACACGAATTGGTTCGGGTCAGATCCATGACTCGACCCGACATGGATCAGATCCGGACCAGGTTTAGGGGCCGGGACCGAATCTACCCTACTGACTAGGGAGCCCACATGGATTGGGCTCAGAATATGAGCCCAGTCCGTGACACGACTTAAATGAGAGAAAAGATAACTCAGGCCTAAATTAACAAGAAGACCAGGCCCAACGTACTCCCTGGACCAGCCCGCTTGGGCCTACTACGTGCCTAGCCCAAAACCAACCCCAAAACTAAGCCCAAGACCACTCCACTATTCATCATCTTCTTCACATCACCTCCCCCAGACGACGTCTTCCACAAGAGCTCTCCCTCTTTCTCTGCTTTTTGGCTCTTTCTCTTCGAACCGGGCTCCTTGTTTTAGCAAAACTTCTCTTGCTTTATTCTCAATTGTTCATGGCCGGCCCCAAGACTCGTGGCAAGCTTAGGACCTAGCGGCCACAAGACACCGTATATGTCGCGACCTTGTATTGCTCCCGAAAAAAGAAAAAGAAAAAAACTGCGCATGCCCCGGCTGCAAAGTTCGCCTTAAAACAGTAGTATTTTGGGCTTGATCTTGCGGCGAATCAGCCCTAGGCTTGTCCTCGCGGAACCACGAAACCTGCACCAAAATAATAGTGATAATAGCCTCTGTTTATGCGCCGAACGGTGGTGAAAACAGCCCCGAGAGCAAAACGGGACTGATCAGCAGCTACGGTGGACCTCAACGAACAAGTAAAGTCCTGCACTGAATGGTGATTAAAAACGGGCTAAACAGTGCTGTTTTGTGCACTGATCTGCAGCAGGAAACAACCCTGAACAGCAGCTAAAAAGTGACGAAACAGTGGCAAAACAGCTCCCAAAAACGATGCCTTAGCAGTTGTAAAATGGGGCTTTAAACGGCGAGCAAAGGCGTAACGAGACTGGTTCACACTATGGCTCCACCGATAATGATCCTGCAATAAAAGAGGTAAAGAAGATGGGCTTGAGTGGGCCGATGAAAAAGAAACTGGCCAAATGGGCCATCCATGGAGAAAGAAAGACAAAAATAAGAACATGGTCCTGCTCATGAAAAGAAAAAGGCTTAGCTGGGGTCGCGCGGGTTTGTCCACGCGGATTCGAGTCGGCCCGGCTCGATTCGATTTTTTCTAATTTGCGATTTTCATTTTATCATTTTTTTTTTGCTTTTCTATTTTGCAATAAAACTAGAATGATGCGTATTTAACTAAATTTAAGCATATTTTCTGTTTTATGAAGAAAATAAAATACTAGACTGCCAAAATTAAGTGTCGACACATATAATATGCAAGAACCGTCCCCCCCCCCCAAAAATAATAATAATAATAGATTGCCAAGACTGTAGCAAAAGTTCGATTCTATTTTTTTTTCTATGTGAATTTTTCAAAAATTAAAATTTCAAAGGGATGATACCATGAAAAATCTCAAACTAATATATTTGTGATAAATTTATCCCAAATAGTACACCTATAATAAATTTATGGTAATTTTCGTTAAATTTTACTGTCAAAATATTGCTTTAGATGATAAGTGACAATTGATGAGTACACAGGTCTAGGATTTTTACCTTCTAATTGTCTTAAGTGCATCAGTTTAAGATTTTTCAAGGTATTAACCCAACTTAACAAAAACTAACGAATGGTAAATTTGTTACAAATGTACCAATTTGAGATTTTTTATTGTATAAAAATTAATTTTGGGATATCGTCACAAATGTACCAGCTTAGGATCTTTTGTAGTCGAAAAAATAATTTGGGATAAATTTATTACAGATGTACCAATTTAAAACTTTTTGTGATCAAAAAAATTATTTGGGGTAAATTTATCACAGACGTACCAATTTGGTAATCCAATTTCAAATCTGTTGTTGCTCTCGTCTATGTCATCCAAAAGAGAGGACTTACACATGCTCATTGTTAATTATAGATAAGATTTAAAAAAAAAAAGATATGTCGACCTTTTCTCAAATAAGTTCACAAAATAGCTAACTTAATCTCAAATAAGTCTGAACTCACTAGCCAATCAAATCTTCGCCGAGTGGCACTATATTACACATAGAAAGCAAAACTAAACCGATGATGAGTTCATTAAGGAAATCGGAGAACTCATAAAACGCGCTGTCTCGGTATCAATAGATAAAGAATATCAACACGCATCAGCTGCTCATTCAAGTAGGAAAAATGATTATCAAAAGCTGGAAAATAATGTAATGTGATGCTTCCCTCACTTCCACGCCACTGCATCAATCTCATCCCTAGCTGATTTGTACAATTCTAGCCTTTTTGCGATGGCTATTCTCTTTTCCATGAGAGCCGGGTCCTCATCTAACATCGCACCTAGCTGTTCCTTCTGCATTTTTGCCAAATCAGTGCTACTGTAGTTCATGATCAATAAGAAACCTCATCTGAATTGGTAGAAAGAACAACAAGAAAAATCAAAGCAACTACTAACAAATTTTATACTGCCATTTCTTTTGGTCGCAGGTTATACTGTCACATTTTGTAGCTACACAGCGCTACTGACTCGATAGATCCCACATCAATACATGTAAGGAAAACTAGATTTTCCATCAAAGTAAAAGTTAAGTGCCTGCGAAGACTACAGACATATCTTTACCTTATTTCATTTGTCATCTCGTTTATTGGTTTTACAAATCATGATATGATTAACATTAATTGTTGATGTAGTAGGTGACGAAGCAACTACACGATAGTCAAGCCATGTGTTTACGACTTATCAATCTACGTCTCTCCACCACTCTGCAAAGGGTATTGAGATTCAGATTCCACCCGAGCTATGGCAACAAATCATCATTGTTACTGCCATACTCGATCCAATTACTTAAACTTCTACCACATCAATTATGATGAACCTATCCGTGAAATCATTTCAATTCTCTTCTCAAACATTATTTATCTTAGATAATTTTCTCATTTGCCAAAATGTATACTTTGTTCAGCTTGACTTTAACTCCATGTGCTCTGCATGCTTAGTCTCTTTTCTACATTGGCTATGCATCTTTTGCATCACTGAACCTGTCCGTTTGCTACCCATAGACGTTTGCATTTGAAAACTTGTGCCCTCTTCTTTTGTTCTTATTGAAATCCACCAAATATATGATGGCAAGAGAAAAGCTCCAAGAGTGGTCATTCACTTTCCTAAGGTCATCTCCTAACTTGGAATTAAGAGGAATGAACTAGAGTAAGAGGACACCAATTTAAACGCAAGTTCACAATGGCAGCTTGGCTTTGGTAACTTCTGTAAGGAGAAATATCCGATAAGAAAATGAAGTTCTACAAATCCTTTATATTATAGTTGCCGGGATCCACAAATGGTGACCAAAGAGAGGTAATGTTCTTGTTTTAGGTGTTACCGACCATAGTGATGTGGGCATTATATTCCATTTAAATTCTTTACTTTGCATCCTACTTCAAATGTCTCATTAGTCACTCTAAAGTGCATAAAGAGATAAAGAAAACTCTGCCAAATGTGCACCTAGGAATGATAGTGGCCAGTTTCCTCGACTTTTAGGATTCAAAACTCATCACATCATTAACATCAAACATATCTAATTTGAGATGAGTTTCTACCATTTAAGCAAGTTAAAACTCGTGCTCTCAAATCTGCACTGGATAAAGAGGTCATACAACCTTAAAATAAATATCCCGAGTAATAGAATCAAAAATCTGTTGGGAACAGCTGTGAATGTTCACATGGGGAGACAAAGGTAATGATCAAGACAGTCAAGTTCAAAAGTTTCAATGAACTTGTGCTTCACTACTTTTAATTTAATTTTCCTTAAGGTTCATGCTCACGAGAATATGTCGACTTGATGTTTTTTTTTATGCTGTAACCAGAATGAGAATCAGCAAAGTTAAAGGTAGAGTCCTGAAAATTACCTCCCTCCTCCCAACTTGAGCATAGAAGTTGTTCAGCAGTGCTCTCTTAGCCTCTCGTACTTGACAATACACAACAGCCTTGGGAATTGTATTTTTCAAGGTATCACAAACCATTCCGATATAAGCACTTACGTTGGACCCTGAAAAGCATACATCATCAATATTTCTCAATCAACAGGAACTCCATTTATTTTCCAGTTAAAAACACAAGTTTAATCCGAGTATGTGATGATAACTGATGCGACTTTTAGCATTACAAAAGGGGTAACCGTAGAGGATTTATCCATTGATAGATAACTAGAAAGGCTAAAAGGCAAACTCTGACATAACTCTGAAGCAAGAATTGAACGTGTTTGCTAATCATTCATGCTTAGATACACAGTAATTTCATTGTTCCATGATGATACTATGAGACCACATACCTATCCTCCTAAAATGATTATCGGAGTAGCGATCCGCATTAGGGACATTGGGGTTTGCATTTGGACCCTTTTCTGGTTCAAGATGAAGTTTCCGGAAAAATTCCACTGTTAGGTAGCTAGATTCCATGTCAACAAGTCGGAGAACTGTCCTGCGGCTTTCTTCACGGAATCTTTCCAGTGCTTCATTTGCAGCATTAGCAATGTCTGCTTGAAGTGATGGAAACCGCTTCAACTCCTAGAATTACCAATGAACACGCAAGTTCTGGTCAGAAAGATCATTGATCATCTTCTTATTGAGAGCTTCATCGGACAAGCAAAGTGATGCTATCTGCCCCCATCTCTAATTTGGTGAACAAGATACTAACTACAGTATGAAAGACAATGGTAGTTCCACCAATTGAGAACATCAGGTGCTTACAATAAATACTTATATTTCTTATGTCGCAGTACTTAATTTTTTGTACCTGCATAATATTCAGTCAAACAAGCTCACAACCATTCGAAGGTATTTCATTCTCAAATATAAATCTGCACTCTAAAATGGCAGAAGTATACCTAAGTTGCCAGAATTTTTTTTTGCCGGAAGATAGGATTTTTTTCAACTATACAGTTCTAGTTTTTAGTGTATGAATTGCCATTGCATGTCATGGAGTCGTACAAAGCAAGACCGCACCAGTGCAAACTGTAATGGTAATTACAACATGCATATACGAAAACATAAGTTGCTTACCTCTGTTGCGACAATCGACTTGCGGACAAGTTCTTTCAAAACCAAGTGCACCTGAGGGGGAGAAAGATAGTTTGATCATTCAAGAAACTAGTAGAGAATCTTGCGCCTTACTGGTTGGGGGAAAAATCATCAGGTCCACATGAAAAAGAAAATGTAACAGTTATGACCTACAAAACTATGTAAAAGTTACAGGATCATCCTCTTAAAATTCTATCTTCAAGAAAGCTCTGATTCGTGAATATGTGAGAACAAGGCAGTACACAAATTCACTAGTGTTGAAGTTCAGTCTTACCATCTATTATGAGTATGTGCATGCAGGGGAGTTTTGGTGTGTGTGTGTGGCCACACATGCAAGCATGTGTTAAATATCGCGTGACTGTTTAAATGTTACCGATACAATTCATTTACATATTGAACAGGAAGATCTGGAGGACATAAAACAATAGGTCTCAAACATGTCAGCTGTGCATGTACCAAAGTTCGGTCTTTCAAACCTACCAAATATAATCTGGTAAAGCAATGAGAAGCTGCAACCAAAGAGATATGCATTTCTCGTAGCAATCAAGACAGAATTTTCCACCCACTAGAGCATCAGTGAAATGAAAGAATTACAGCATCTACTGAGGCTTCAGCTGGGCCTTTGAAGTAGTTAATAGATCCATCAATGAGTCTTCGGTACCCTTGTTCTGGAGCTATCAAGTGGGGCTGATAACCATCAGCCTCAGACACAACTTTTTGCACATTCTTCAAAGAAAGATGGCGATCCAAAGGGAGCTTCTTTAAAGCAGCTGGCAATTGATGGTCGAAAACCCCATATATCCGATCACCACCAGGTCGCCTGGACAGCAACTTGTCACTCAGCAATCTTTGGCTCTCACAGCGGAAGATCGCAAATTTAATTGCCTCTAAAACAAAAAACATCATATTCTCACTAGAGAAAATCTTATCCATCCGGAGTATTTCAAGGAGTTTTTGGCAAAAGTCTTAATGAACCTAAACACACTTTTGTAATTTTAGGTGCATCTAAAAGATTAATCATTTGAATCAATCACCCTTATGCATGAACAAGCATATTGGGTCAAGCCAAGACTGCAGAACAAGAGTCACACGGATGCAACATGGAGCCTCTTAATCTGATATATGTTAAACCCATGGTGGTCGTAGACCCACTAGAAATCCATCTAAAAGCCAAGCTGTAGACCCACCGTGACATATTGAGACACTAATGTTTTGGTTACTCATTGTATCTTATCCATTTGTATTTCTATCAACAATTTAAACAGCGGTACAGTGCATGCCTTCTCTCTGGCCACAAACCAAATAAAAACATATGAAACATTGTTATGTCATTTTAAACATTCAGTTAATAGCATATTTCTTTTGCAGCAATTGCATCAGCAACAACAATAACGATATAATAAACACTGTAAGTCCTCTCATTTAAAAATTTCCACAATATAAGACAACCATATTTCATAATGAAGGCATTCCTCTGAAAAAGCTAAGGCAATGAGCCCAGTAGCTAAGCTGATGGCCCCTTTCCTCTGAGAACGAACCAACCATATACTGTCACCATCATCCATCAATGTCAGTGTTATGGAATTTCTTTTTATTAAATCCGTGAACAGAAACCAGAAGAGCAAATATCAATTCCAAATCCAAGAATGGAACTCAACTAATCCAGTCAGTTTCCTATTGATATTTTTTGAATGCAATACAGCTGAAACAAGGAATGATATTGCTTCTCGTTTTTACCACTTCTTTATCCAACCCATCACTATGTTCAAACTCTTAATTAGAAGAAATTACTAATTTTAACCACAACTAAGTGCCACCATTCCATTCTCCATTTCCCAAGAAATGTTGCATGGTTCTTAAATATGAAAGCGTGTTTTCTTCTTAAAAAAGTTTCATACTTCAATACATTACCCGTTGAGTATCTAAAGAGCTAAGTGCTGTAACCTAACAATTTATTTCTGTTGTGTACTGTTGTAGAAGCATGAATTGAGGATCTTATTAATCTTCCATCATAACCAGAGCTTTTTATGTATTAGTTAACAGCACTCTTACGACAATTATCAGTTTAATTGAAGATACAAAATCAGCACCAATTGCCAAAAGAATATATATGAAGAAATTACCCCCCATCCAGGTGCTCCTTAAATACACGATCAAATGCACGGCAAAGTTCCAAAATAGTGTAGAGCTGGGCCTATATGAAGAATGAACGTACTTCAGGTACATTTGTCAGGGAAGAAAATTGATTCGAGTATTAAAAGAGTAAGCAGACTGCTACCCCTGAATCCACCGCAATGGGTCTGCCAATACGGTCCAACTCTGCATTAAGTTCATCTATTGTCTTGTTTATCAAGGCAATAATACTTGGAATCCTCTGTCGGATAACAGTCTCCAAATGCTGAAAAATAAATTTTCTATTGAGTTTCTTGCATTTGTGAAATATGCAAAACTTGGACAGGTAGAAAGGATGAGGTAAAGTTTCAGCAAATTTTGAAAACAGAAGAATGGAAAAACCTGTGATAAGAGCTTCGCAAGATACTCTGAACCCATTTTGCTAGCCAAGTGTCCATACTCAGGGCTTGTTTCAAAGTATTCAATCTCTTTTCTACGTGCAGCAATCATGTCAACGTTCTTGTTGATATCAGCTTGTGAACGGTTAACTATACCAACCCACGGATGCTGTAATCTGTACGACCTTCCTTCGAGAACCTTGAATTTTCGTGCATAGTTCATTAATTATATCAACTAAGAATCTAAGGAAACACAGTAAGTGAAAAACTGCCCTTACGTCAAGAGCATTAGTTCCTTTGTCCATCAGGTCAAGTTTCGTCAATACTCCAAATGTTCTATCCCCTAATTAGACAAAGATGGAAAAACAGTCAGTATATTCACTACCAGAAAAATTTAAAGTTTCAGCATTGTAACTGTTAACCTGAAGGATCAACTTCTCTCGCGAGTTTGATGGCATCCGAAGTAGCAATATCTTGGTTAGCAGGTGATATTGCCAATATGATGCAGTTGGGCTGGATAATAGTAAATATCTTTCAGTTGTGTAACAATGTAGGTATCCAAATGTAAAAACAGCATCTATTTGAATAAAATTAATTGAAAAGGAGGAGGTGGAAGTAGAACTAACATAGATTTCTTTTACTATTCATCTCCAGAGGAAAATAAAAGTTGGTTCTGAATGAGAAGTGATGCTAGAGTAATTTCTTTTTTCTCCAAACGTGATGTGAAGATTTATATAGCAATGCTTTTCTTACAACGAAAATCAGGACTAGACTCTAGATCAAACTAATGACAGAATTCAAGACATAACCTCATAAAGAAGAGGATGAATAACAGCTTTTAGATACGTTTGGAGGATAAAAAATGTCACAAACTGGCAGTTTCACTTTGTAAAAATTGATGCGATTGTTAAAAGTCAACCTCCTTTTTCCCATGCAGAACTTCATTAAGTTCAGTTTGCACACATCTGTTTGCAGCCATTACGAACTTTTCTTTCACAAGATCTAAGTCTATTTAAATTAAAACTAAGTTCCCTCACCTTTTCAACATAGGAACGCACCATATTTTCAATGTCTTCAACAATAGTTTCGGGCTGTCCTTCTGCATACCTCAGAAAGGCAAATCAGTGATGCAAACACAAAAAAAAATAGGCAAGAAGTCCAGCAAGAAATATGTACACTCAAAATATTACCTACAGCAACCTTTGTCAACCCAGGAAGATCTATGAGTGTCAAGTTTACAACTGCCATGGAAAACAATGTTCATCAACAGTTTCAATAGGTAAGGAAAAGATCCCGCAATAACTGAGATATCTCATGTAATGTCATAAGAAAATTATACTGATAATTACCAATATATTAAACATCTATCGAAGAGAAATTTTTCTTGAATATAAGATTTGGGCTTGAAACAAAATGCATCCTTTCTTAAAGAATTAAGCGTTAAATCTCTAGACATTAGCTGTTGACAACTGATAAGCCAAGTTTCTACCAGGCATTTCTTCAGATAATTTTTTTTTTGGCCCCCAAGGATCATTTAAAATTTGGACTCTGAACACAGTGATTGCAACCGTTGCAGTCTAACCAATGAGCACTAGTTATCCGGTTCAGGCCATGGCTTTAATTTCAGATGCACACAATTCTCACTAGCAATGGTTCATTCATATTTTATACAATCATTTATATATGAGAAGGGTTTTCATATGCTATCTATACCCTAATCAGCATTAAAGCGTTCTGCCTTTTGTCAATTGACAGAAATAGCCAGGTTAAGAAAGGAGTGGACCAAGATGACATTCTGGTCTGGTAGTTAACAAATAAATAATTTGAAAAAGCTAGTAACATAGATGAAAGCGCCAGTCATCTCTCAAACAACATCGATGACAAAAGTAAGCCTCATCCCACTGTCAGCTATATTAATCTTTTCATGCCATTGCACTCAACACTGAATAAAGTGAAAGGTATTAATAAATAACTCAAAATTAAAGTCTTAATAATCTATCAGGGATCACAAATTAAGAACAACAAATCATACAACTACATAAAGAAAATTTTGTCCAATTATACAGAGGACATTTAATCACGAGTTATGATTGTAAATTAGGTTAAAAAGTAACGAATCTGCCCCTAATAATATGGCTACATGTCTACAGAAAAATTTAGGTGGAAAATTCATCACAAGATTGCTTGTACGAGAGCAAGACAGAGAGAGACATGTGCAATGCCTTTACTATGCAACAGCAAGAAAGATCAGCCTAGCTTCATGCCCAAATGCACAACCTTCTCAATTTCCATGATGTTTTACTAGAGATCTATGTAATCATGAGTACTTATATATATATATATATATATATCTACCAATATTAAATCAAATCTTTCCTTTAGTTACTAGGATATTAAAATCTTCAGTTCGCATTGTCTCAAGAAAGAGGGCACACACCGTTTGGAGAATAAATGCTCAAATGAATTGGAATATTTGATATTTGCTTTGATTTCCCTGTTATACGATCTGTTTCATCTGAAATTTCCTTCCGAACAGAAGCTGCATAAAAGAAGAATTATCACTGCATCAGAGTCCAGGCAAGATTGCTTAAGTTAATCTGACAAGAACCTTTCACACCAGACAGCTTTTGGATCATATAAAATGAAATTGAGTACTTATATGAGGAAAAAACAGAAAAATTATACCAATGTGACAAGCCATAGTGACTTTCTGTGATCTGTATTTCTAACAAAGACTACAAGCAAAAGGTATGCAGGGAAAAAAATTTCCTACCACAAACCAGAAGAATGTACTTGCATGACAGTATAATACAAAATGAATAAGGACAGAAAGACAGATCTCAGCCAGCTGAGAAGGCGCACTCAAAAGCAACCTTTAGGCTAGTCCGTCTTCTAAAATGTCCAGGTGCGATGATTATAATGTGGAGAAGCTTATCATGCAGACAAGCCAATAAATAGGTCTGACATCTAATTCAGAAAGTGCATAGTATTCAAAATTCAATAACATACATTTCCAATGGCAGTACTTGGTGCAACAACACGGGGTAAAACATGACTCTTGATGTTAGCTGCTGTCCAATTGTTACAGCTTTCAAAGAAAAGCAATTACATCCAACAAACCTCTCTCACAAAACCTGTGACATGAGACTACTACATATTGCTCCAGTTGAACCTTTCTTTCCAACCATAATAATATCATTATCTTTATCATCGTCATAACCATCATATATTTATATACATTGTCCTTATCTTTCAGTTGGTGACCAGTTCAAGGTTTGCTTTTTGATTGTGTCTTACAGTTATATATACTTCTAAGAACTCCTCTTGGATCAACAGAGTCAGAAAGAAGGAAAAGTTGGACACCATATGTTACCTTTGAGTTCATTGCTACACTAAACGCCATCACACTTGCTGATAATTTGGGATTCTGGAATGCCTTTCAACTGTTCCAGAGGTAGAAATTTCGACCCTAAGATTTTTTCAAGGATTATCATAACAATTTTGTCTTGATGCTTCAGGGGTCTTTACCAACTATTCAAATTAAGGATGAACCTTTTTTTTTCCCAAACTGTCTGTGACATCAATGTAACTCGATTTCTTAATTGAGGACCTTCATTGCTTTTCTCCTTTCCATTCTACAAGTTCTATCTGGCATTGTGGGATAATGCTGCTACAATGCCAGTGAGTTTATTTGCCTGTACAAGAAAGAGAGAGGACTAAAAGAGACAATTTCACTACGAGCCTCGAACAACAACTCCAGTGAAGCCACGGCAGCTCACTCTAGTCTTAAGCTCACAGATAATCTCTTATTGTAAAATATAAATACACCATTTAAGTGCCACTAGTTCACTTCTTCAGCTCCTTCCACTACTGCACTGTCTAGAAAATTCTTTGGTATTTGTAAAGCGATTCAGGGGTCAACAAAGGGTGATCGAAGATTAAATCTAATAGTTTGGCTAGAATTGTGGTATTTTTTAACAGGTGATGAAACTTGTGGCTTAACTACCAAAGTTCTGTTTGTAACGATCGATGAGACATAATAATGCAAGCTTTGGGAAGTGGGGGATTGGGAATAAATTTCGTGCTTCACAACATTGCCCAAGTACAACATGCAGATCTTGTCAAACGGACATACCAAAGTCAGTAAACTTCCTCTTAGGGGCGTGAAGAAACTCCGCATATTCTGATTGCCCTCGATCTGTCTTATGAAGCTGCAATACCAACGGCCTCCGTGTGACTATACCTGAAAGCAACAGACACGATTTCAGAAATAGAACACTCGACTCACTATCTATACTCGCCAAGCTGCAATACCATGTTCAGGGAAAATGAAAGCGAGAAAGCAGCATATTCAAGACATTGCAAACACAAGTCAAACTTACCAGATCCACGAGGCAGAAAATCCCTCCCGACGACGCTCTCAAGCACCGAGGATTTCCCCGAACTCTAAAATTCCAACAACAAAAAAGGCCCATCAGTATCCGATTCACCAAAGCATCCACGACAGAGATCAGCATCCAGAACACGACTAAAGATGCGATCGCCATTTACCTGACCGCCGACCACCGCGACCGACGGGAGCGCCTCCCAGAGGGACATCCCATCGCCGCCGCCGTGGTCGCCCAAGACGGTGCACGCCCTCTGGATCCTGTTCACGAGGCCGATCAAGCTCTCCATCGTCGCCATCTCTCCGAGGATTTCCCGAGCTCAATGCGGAGGAAATAATCAGTGCTGTGGGCCGTTGTCGTCGATTGGAGACAAATTTGAGATGAGATGAGATGGGATAAGATTCGAGGGGGGAGAAGAGGACTCAGATTGGAACGGAACGAACGGCGAGAATGTCAGATGGAGCGGGGCCAGATCCAGAGAGGATCGAAATGGATCGATCGAACACGAAAGCGGCCGATTGATGCAGAACGAGCGAACCAACGTCAACGAGAATAAAAAGGAAGCGGAGGAGAGAAGCAACGGAAAAACCGCCACTTTGTCACGACATTAGATCCGCATGGATATTTATATCAGTCGGGCGCGAGCATGAGCCGGGACCAGCTTATATTATTTTGACGTGATAACCGCGTAAATAGTTTTCGAACTTTGGCGACGTGATTCTTGAATCTTAAAATTTATTCAATGTGATTCATTAACTATAATTCAATATACGGTGTCATCCTTAAAATTTTAATTTGTTCAATACGATTTTTGAACTTTTAATTCATGTTTAATTTAATGTTATCTTTAAGTAAATTTTAAGCTAAAGGGAAAAATTAAGTATTTCCATTTGCTACACAATCTAAGGGCTAAATTGAATACGTACCAAAAATTCATAAGCTAAATTAAATATGTACCAAAAATTCCGTGGACCATATTGAATGAATTATAAATTCAGGAACGACATTACATATTAAGTAAAAGTTTGTGAATGATGTTATACGTTACCATTCATTTCATTTACCCTTATTTTGACATTTCGCCTTTTTTTCTTATACCCTATGTATTTCCTTTTTGGGTAATTGCGTCCTAAAGTATATGAATTTTAAGGAAAAATTTCAAAAAAGGACCTAAGTATTTTTATTTTTTTAAATAAAGACTTGAAGTAATATTTTTATTTCAAAGAAAGGTATGAAATGGCTATGGTTATTTCAAATAAACGCTTGATCTTGCCGGCTGACCGGCCAATCAATCAAGAGCATTTTTGTCAAAATGTATATTTAATCTAACTTTTTGTTAAATTTGATTTAAAAAAGGAAAAACGAAAGGTCAAAAAAGAAAAAAGGAAAATCACAAGCGGGGGGAAGGTACCTCATTTCACCTCGGTAATAGCAGTAAAAAAAGCAGTACCAAACAAACAACCATATCATTTTAAGTATAAATGTTTAGGCATTAAGTGCCACTTACATTAGGTGACATGACATTAACGGGCTAGCTAAAATGAACAATATTTATGACTCAAACCAATATTCTAACCACGAGTGTGAAATTCCCGTGCTAGCATGGGGAGCGCCAGCTGCGTCTCTGCCAATAGCTCATTTTCACCGCTGGTAGTAATAATAATAATAATAATAATAATAATAATAATAATAATAATAATAATAATAGACGCAAAGATGGAATTAAGAACAAATATTGAGATACACGACAAATCAGGTTAAAAAAATCCTACATCAAATTGTTGTTGTGGTGTGGAATAGTAAACATATATTAGTTGTGTTGAAGTTATCCCACATCGATTATGAAAGGGGTTGGTGATCTATTTATAAGTGTGAGAAAAAATCTCATCATTTAAGCTAACTTTTGGTATGGTGTAGAATAGTAAACATATCTTAGTTTTGATAAGGTTATTCCACATTGATTATGAAAGGTACCGCTGGTCGATAGGATTGTTGCGAGAAAAATGGGTTGTTGTGGTTTGATCCAGAGCTTAATACACAGGGGTTGTCCAATATCAATTTTGTTGCGGTTCGATCCAGAGCTCAATACACGGGGTTTATCCTATATCGATTTTGAAAGGGGCTGATGGTCGGTTTATAAATGTAATGAAAAGTTTTATTTTTTAAATTAATTCTTTGGATGAGAGAGGCGACCCAAAATGTAGGTTTATAAATACGAGGAAAAATCTCATCATTTTATCTAGCTATTGGGAGAAGAGGATTCAGAGCTCAATACACGAGGGTTGTCCTATATCGATTTTGAAAGGGGCTGATAGTCAATTTATAAGTGTAAGAAAAAGTCTTATTTTTTGGATGAATTCTTAGGATGAGAGAGACCACCCAAAATGTGAGTTTATAAATACGAGGGAAAATTTTATCATTTGAGCTAGCTGTTGAGAGAAGAGTATCAGCTTTCTGCCGTGAAAAGAGGTGGCAAATGGGTATAAGATCCATATTTACTTATATGGGTCATAATGTGTTGCATTTAGTTTTAAAAACAAGCTTAAGTAGATCATAAATGCTTTACTTAGCAACTTAATGGGTCGTAAATGGGTTACTTAACTATTTTAAGTGAGTCGTAAATAATTTTTAGGAATTATGATGTTTTATAATTTTTATTTTCTTCTTCTTTTTTCTTCTATGAAATCCAGTCAGTCGTCCATCGCCATTAGCAATCATTGAAAGCCACCGCCGCCACCTGTCGCTAGACGTTATCACCGCCGGTCCTAGACATCATCGTCGCCAATCCTCAAACTTTAGCATCTCTAGTGATCAATCAGTTCTTGCTAGCAAAAGAAGAAGGAAATTCAACGATTTCCTAGAAAAAAAATAAAAAAAAATATTGTAACAAAGAGTTTTTTTTTTTGGATTAAATATGAAAGTGTTTTATCAATGTTGGTCGGGTCGTGTTGGCACCCAGAATAACCTTACCGTCGATACACATGCTATACATGTGAGAGGAAAATAGTGTTGAGGCATAAAAAGGTCATTGCAAAGTGCTCGAAAGTTCTTATCGGTGTCTGTCAACAAGGAAACTTTGGACAAATTATCGACAAACGTTATGAAAGGAGCGCCAGAAAAGACAAATGTTTGCCTTTGAATACTTGACGGGGGAACGTTTATTTCGACAGTAATCTGAGCATTAAAACAGCCCCCTGGAGATTTAGCTCGACAGACCTTAAAGCGCAGAAGGCATTAACACGGCCCATGAAGGCAAAGGCACAGGGGAGTTGAATCGATGCAGGCAATTCAGAGACCATCGACAGTTACTTGAGCCTTGAAACAACTGCCTGAAGATTCGACTCGAAGGACCTTGAAAATTGGAAAACGTGGGCATAATTCACCCGAACGATAAGAGAAGAGGACTGGACCGATACAAAGGTTTTGAAGGTGGTTAACGGTCACGTGGAGCTCCGAGCAAGACAAAGTAACTACCTAAAGACTTGATCAAATGAGTTCGTGGTAAATTATGGACATGGCAATTATCGTCGCATGAAAAGCTAAACCGTCGAGGGGTAGTTACCTACTCAACCGTTATAAATACCACCAAGCATTCATAAAAGCAAATCCGAAAAAAAAAATACCTTATTTTTTTCTTTTAGTACTGCACTTTACTTTTCTTAACTGTAATTTTCAGATTTTTGTCATTGAGTGAAACTCTAGCGTTTATTTTTATCCTAGATTATGCTCCGTCGAGTCAAACTCCAATGTTGTGTTGAAGCGCATTCAAACTTAGTCCTTGAGTCAAACTCCAGCATAGTTTTGGATGCGTTAGTTTGTTATTTTGGGCAAAAATTGTTCACTCTAAGCCATTCCGTCGAAGTTTCGATTTGGTCTACATTTTGTAGTTTCTCTCAAGCTCTCATGTATTGATTTCTCTAGAATTATACTTTCTAAGCCTTCCCATTGAGTCAAACTCCAGTTGAGCTTACGTTGTATAATTATATTGGAATCTTTTCATAGTTTGTGCGTTGATTATCTCGCTATCTGGATCTTTCATGTCCGGAATTCCTATAGGACCCTTTATTATATTTAAAATTCAAATAACGAATTTCGACGAAAGATATTTTGTCATCGAGAATTCCGGCGAAACAAGTTGGGTTAGATAAGGGGTCTCTAGATTAATATTATATTGAAATGGATCAATATGAGTCGAATCATTTTTTACACGATCAACCTATTTGATAGGTCCAACGGCAACGTATCAGAAAATTGTTGTGCCATGGAATGATAAATATATCTTAATTGATCTACAACTTATTAGTTTAAGCTTTTCAGTGAATATGGGTTCAATTAAATATATATATTTGGGCCAACTGAATATATTTCCAAGCTCACTTGCTAAGCATTCCAAATAATAAGCGAATTTAAAGAAATGACGCAAAAGATTTCTAGATAAGCCGAAGTTTATAGAATTTACTTGTTTTACAAGGGATTTTATTCAACATCTGCCTTCTTGATTGCCATTGATGATTACATACCACCTAATCGTGTTTGCTAAAAGCCCCAAAATTAAAGAGAACAACCATGTTTCCAATAAATTAATCAATTACCAAGGTCATATTTAAAGGGTGTTCGAAGGTATTTTAAAGTACACGATATAGAATAGGCTTAGTTTTACACAACTCGCCAGGAAGAGAGGATATTTTCATTGAAGGTGGGTATTTAGATATGAGATCTAGGTGGGTGCCATCAAACTTTTTAAGTGCTGAGATTGCTCGTTGACCTACTTGTCAAAGCATTTCCATGTTACTCCTTTTGAATGAAGTTGATTGCTTGTCCTCGCTAGGGATGATCACACTTTGAACAAAACTCCCTTTTTTGTCCCCCCCCCTATTCAAGCAAAAATGAATGAACGAAATCAATGAGAAAATTTATATATAAGTTGTTGTTGATAATGAAAAAAATTCCGTTGATTTATTTTTTAAAAACATTTATTAAATCATTCATTTTTCATGAAATAAATAGAGTTTTAATATTTAAATATCTTAGTACTCTTCTTTATATGTAGGCTACATTTTGCCATAAGAATAAAACGATGGAAATACATAATAGATGAGCAAATTGGTGCTTGGAAATTATTTAAACTCGAAACCTCCAGGTCATGTAGAAATTTCGCAGAACATTCACCAACTATTTAAAAAATTTAAGTTGTCATATGAAAATTTGGCCTACTAGTTGAATATTTTAACAGACTTAATGTAATAGCCTTTGCTTATTATTAGCAATTGCCGGAATTTTGACAATCCTTCGATTAATTTTCGCTACAACGACATGGGGCCTAATTCCCTAAAGTATCATCAATTTTCGGTTCGATCCCAATTCAATCCTGAATTTTTTTTTTTTTGGCTAAAGAAAAATTACAAACTTCCACATAACCCCAAATCTTCCTCATGTCCAAAACTCACCATTAGTTTCTTCAAAATTATTAATATTAGAATACTACTATAGTTCCAAACAAGGTGAGAATGTTAGTGAAGACACGTGCTTAGATAATGAAACTTCTAGCTGGCCTTGATGTTAATAATTTTGAAGAAACTAGTGGTGGTTTTTTTTATTTGGAACCAAATTTGAAATTATAGTGAAAGTTTGTGAACTTTTAGACCAAAAAAAGGTTGGGGGCAAATTTAAGATTGGACTTAAAGTTGAAATTTTTTTAAAGGGAATTAAGCCTTGACATGATAGTTTGTAAGTTTTGCCACTTCAAAAATAATGATTGAATGCAAGTGAAATAAAAGTATAATGATTGTTGACAAGGTTGAATACTAAGGGTGATCAGTTCCAAGGTGAATAGGTTTCTAGACATAAAATCTGGAACTTATCTTATTATAATCAGTTCTCAGTTTCTAGAACTTATAATTATCCTTTTTTCTAGAACCAATTCTAGAACCTACCCTTTTTTTTCCGATTTGTTTTCAAGGTCTACCTGTGGTTTTTTTTTCCTTTTATTGATCTCATTTTTTTTAGAAAAAATAATATGAGCAACAAAATGGCTCAAAATAAAAAAAGATCAACATAAATCCCTATCCACCAAACACGTGGTCACGTGCAACTATGAATGACGAAAAGTTCAAACACGTAGTCACGGACAATTATAAATAATAAAAAGTTGAAGTATGTTTCCCAATCATCAAGATAAATTTTTAAACTTCATTCTACGTTCATATATAAATTTTTAAAATCATTCTACATTCATCTATAAAAATATTGTTCCAAAGAATAGAGAGACAGGTGACAAAGAATGAAGAAGAAACAAATGAGACAAGACAAAGTTAAACTCAACTTAGAGAAATTATGTTTTTTTTTTTACTATAGCTAAAAATCGATTCCAAAACATGTCTGGTTCCTAGGTGGGTTTTCACTTGAAATAAAAAATCAGACTTGTCCAAACCGGTTCCAAAAAATTTGGAATTGCAAACCGAACTTGCTCACGTTGGAATCGAGAAACGGACTAGTTTTTCAAGCAGGCCAGTTCGACTCCTGGTTCTACTTGGTTCGATTGTACACTCCTATTGAATACCAAGCTTTTCTAATATTATACCTTTGTTATAATATATATCATTCATGAAGCTATAAACCAAATATCATAATAGATATTACAATTCTATTTTACTACAATGCCGTACTTCTGCCAAACGGGCTTCTAGTGCCCAAAATGATAGAATAAACGAGAGATTTCGGCAAATTCGCAATTCGAAGTAGAATTTGGTGTCATAAACATAATTTCGAAAGCTTGGAGGACCGATTTAGAGAGGAGAAAGAACCTTTTCAAGCAAAGCCACTTCGAAGGGGCGCGCCAAATACAACCGACCAGGGCTCGCAGCTCGCTTCCACGGAAAGCCCCTCCTTCCCATGGCGATCGATTGTCTTGTCCTCGGTAACTCTCTCTCTCTCTCTCTCTCTCTCTCTCTCTCTCTCTCTCTCTCTCTCTCTCTGTAACTGCAGAGTCACGCAGTTCCTGGTGGTGTGTTCTTCAGGTGCAGGTCAAGAAGTCGGAAAGAGCTGCGCGGTGGTGACGATCAACGGCAAGAGGATAATGTTCGACTGTGGCATGCACATGGGTTACCTGGACCACCGCCGCTACCCGGATTTCTCGCGCGTCGCGCGGGACGGCGATTTCAGCGGAGCTCTCGATTGCATCGTCATCACTCACTTGTAAGTGACGGCAGCATAATGTGCCATCAATGTGATAGTTTTTGCTCGACGCTTTCGTAACGTGTGATTGAACGTGGCATGGGCGTTCTCTGTAGTCATTTGGATCATGTCGGGGCTCTCCCTTACTTCACTGAAGTCTGTGGCTATCGCGGACCCATCTACATGACGGTAAGTCCCACGTGTTTGATAAAATGCGGTGGTGTCTTTTCTGGTGGCTGATTGTGTCTTTACTATCTACTTGAGTACCCTTTATGAGATCATGTTTAGTGGAAATAGCAGTTTGTGTTTTTCGTTTTCTATGGCTGAATCACGCGTGGTTGTTGTAGTCTTCATCTACGGGTCAAGAGGTGTAAAAGTAATTTAATTGAGTTTGTCTTTCTTAATAGCCAGTCAGCCACGCATAAGATGGTATTGTCTTTTTTTTGGTAAGGACATAAGATGGTATTGTCTGATTATGATGTCTCCAAAGTGATGTGGAATTATGCCCTTTGACCATGACTTCTCTTAGAGGACTAGATAAGTTCTTCATTTGAAAATTGCTGCAGTATCCTACTAAGGCATTGGCTCCTTTGATGCTGGAAGATTATCGCAAAGTGATGGTGGAAAGGAGAGGTGAAGAAGAACAGTTTACTGCAGAGCATATTGCGGACTGCATGAAGAAAGGTACTTTCTTGTTGTGCAGTCCATTTTGTTTGCTTTGTGGGCTGGATTACTCTACTGGCCTCTCTGTAATATGAAGATAACGCCACAAAGATTGTGGAATGATCCAACTGTCAATTGTCATGAAGTTGACTGGGAATATCCTCCTGCTACGTTGATGTGCAGCATGTCTGATAATTGGCCCTGCTTTTTTTTTTTTTTGGTTGAAATTTAGCCCTGGTTGATAATGATTATGATGTACTACATTTGGATGGTTAGATTAGACAGGAATATTTGTTCTTAACATATTCATTCGCAGCAGGAGTTGAATAACTGAAATAATTCGTTTACTGGGCTTTCTAGTGGTTTATTTATTTCTTCAATCATTAGATGTGGTAAGGATCATAGCTCATAAGAAGGAAGAAGTTCTATAGGTCATATGATGATTGTGTCATCTAAACGGTGTGCCATAAATTCATCTCATTCACTTGATAGATGAAGCTTCTTTATACTTGAAAATAGAAGCTTAGGTAACCTACCGCAAAAAGTCATCTACTCTCTGCGCAAAACTTTTGCTTGAGCATGGAATATGAGGGCTTGAGCATGGTAATATGTCTTTCATATGATGTTAGCTGGAAGCCCAGGTACCTCTTCCAAGGAAGTCAAGACTGATTCTGAAATGGGCTCATTTTCAGTGTTGCATCAATCTTGCAGTATTATGCATAGAGTTTGTTGTTTGGGTAAAACGTCATACACATTGATGCTTGAAACTATGTTTTGATGCATGAAACTATGTTTTTCTTTTCTATTTTCATGAGCACACAGTCATTTATCAAATAATTTTGTTAAATCTTTGCTCCTGTAGTGATAGCCGTGGACCTAAAGCAAACTGTGCAGGTTGACAGCGAGCTCCAACTCCGTGCATACTATGCTGGGCATGTAGGTTTTTAAGTTTCGTTAGTTTGACACATGCTTGGTTGCTTGACTTGTACTTATCCTGGTAAGAATATTCAAATAGAATCAGTAAAAAGCTCAAACAAGGTGAATTGTGGGCAGTTTCTTGTAGATTGGGATGTAGATGCAGATGTTTGTTTGAATACAGCGAAAACGAATTAACAAAATTTGGAGGGAGTTAACTTTAGCAAGTGCCAAATCAACATGACTTTATTCTGAACAAATAGCCTGAGTTCTACACCATCATGAGTAAATCATATGTTTGTTATGATATGATATAGTGCTTCATTCTGTAAAACTGTTGTGAAAAGTTCAAAATTAAGTTTAGGATTTCACTCAGCGATGCACTTTCAAGTTAACATATTCAGATCTGAGTCTTTTTCTTGTTTCTGTTTTGTCTTCTTTTAATATGATTGTAAGGTCCTAGGAGCTGCCATGTTCTATGCAAAAGTGGGAGATTCTGCTTTGGTTTACACAGGAGACTATAATATGACACCTGATAGACATCTTGGAGCTGCTCAAATCGACCGACTACATCTGGACCTTTTAATCACAGAGTATGTAATTCATCTTGACATGAGTATACGACCAAGCATGAAAACCTTTCTTTTTTCCATGACAATGAAAGCCCACCTTTGGTAGGTTAACTGGGGTCCATGTAATAAGAGACTGACCTCATGGAAATGGAGTGAGCTAAAGCTTGGTGGCCTAAACTTAGGATCATTTGCACTTGTGGTATGGGGAATGAACTTGTGCTGTACGTCTAGTCTACACAAACATGTTATGTACTTGACACCTGAATGTGTCTTTGCAACATTCAAGAGAGAGAAATTTTTGGTGGATATTTACTTGTAGATACGTGCCAATGAAATGGAGCAGTAAATTTCATGGTTCTTATTTCCTATTGGATTTCACCATAACAGCAAAAAGTTCCTGTTTGCTGATGCAGTCATAAATTTGTCCTCCTCAAATTAATCCAAAGATAAACTTGAAAGAGAAATCTTTTTTTCCCTGACGTTCTGTTATTTACCATGTGTTTTTTTGGTTGTGTAACTTGTAGACAGAGTTATTGAATTTTGGTTATTATAGTGAGCTAAATCCGGGGAAACGTTGAATCTATTACTTGCAGTAAATCCATGGAGGTTACTTAATTCACTCTATTTTTCTTTCTGATATCACCTGTAATCTGAGATCAGACCACTTGAGAAGCTTTTCAGACCTAATTGAGATGAAGAACCATTTGTTGAAGTGGACTCTTGAGATTAATGTGTACACATGCTTCTGGGGAAATAACTAGCGAAGTGATGTTTTCCCCCCCCTCTTCTGTTTGACCATATATACTCCATGGGGAATTTATGCTCTGATCTTTAGTAATGAATTTGGCTGTTAACCTATATTTTTAGTTGCAACTGCTGCTTTTTCCTTAATTCTTTTACTGGGATCCTCTGCAAAGACTCTTTTTTCGAGCATCCATTATTCCCATATCCTGGATTTTCCTAATGCAAAGTTCTTTTGTTTCTTTAGGCAGTGATTTTTTGTGGATCATCTGGAAGTGCAGATTTAACTTATATGTTGCTCATACCTCTTGACATATTCGAAGTTCAATTCTAATACATTTCTTTCATAGGTCGACATATGCTACGACGGTGCGGGATTCCAAATATACTCGTGAAAGGGAGTTCCTCATAGCTGTATGTGTATTTCACAGTGTAGATTTTGTGGGACCACTGCCAACTGTTCCAAAAGCTTAAGCTGTTGGATGAAGACATGGTTTAATATTTAATTACTCTAACACTCCCCCTTACGCTTAGTCTGGTCTTTTTGCCTAGTACTAAGCGTGGAAATATATCATTGGGGAGGCAAATAGGGGCCTGGAAGGATTTGAACTCAGGACTTCCTGCTCTAATACCATGTAGATTTTATGGGACCACTGCCAACTGTTCCAAAAGCTTAAGCTGTTGGATGAAGACATGGTTTAATATTTAATTACTCTAACACACAGTTTTGGAGTTTCACTGGTCCTGCTACTTCTGTCACTTTTTCTACAACTTTGCTTTAGACTTTTCTATCCAAAATAATATCTACTGGTGATATCTAATTTGTTAGAAACTGAAAGAAAATATCTAAGCTTGATTTGTTCTTGTGCTTGGCCTTTGATTTGCTTGCTTTGATTGTCTGACAATCAAGAAACATTTGAGACCATTTATTCCAAATACCTCTTAAGAAAGATAGCAGAGATCATTACGAGCTTTGGAATGATTATTTGCGGCCATTTGCCAACAGCTTTTGAGAAAAATGGTCGTCTAACTCTTGACTTTATGATAAAGTAGGTCTCAATCCGGAACTTGCTATCTGATTCTAGGGACTGATTATTTGTTATGCGTCATTAGATTGGATCCTATTAGCATGTCGTTCTTTGTTCAAGAATTAAGTAATTGACCTAGTATTTCTAGTATTTCTGTGAACCTGTTAATTATCCAAGATACTTGTGTGCCTACTTCTTATGCATTAACTTTTTGGAATGTATCGTTGCCTGGAAGAATGTCCTTGCTATTAAGCTGTTGGATACTTGCTTTGATTCAGTTTGATACTTGCTTTCCTTTTATCAAGTTCCACTGTTCTAATCCCTGTCATTCTGATCACTGGTTATTGTGTTTTTGTCTTTTTTCTATCTGGTTATTTATAGAGTTCCGCTAGTAGATCTGCATAGAGTCTGACAATTTGGTTTCCTACAAGTGAAGATTAAGGAATGGTCAATAGTCTTTATTAGCTTGTTAACTCATAGCTTTGGATTGCTCAAAATCTTGTCTGCCTTAAGATTTGAAATCGGTTTCGTACAGGTCCATAAATGTGTTGCTGGAGGAGGAAAGGTGCTTATTCCAACATTTGCCCTTGGAAGAGCTCAGGTACCTCAATCTTGATCATGATAACCTTGGGCTATCTTGGTTGAAGTTCATACTAACTTTTTTTAACTGTCTCTCTCTTTCTCACACACATTTTTGCACACATGCACAAAAGATAAACAGACACGTGCATCTGCATTTGTATTCATAAGTATTTAATTTTCTATTGGAATAAGCAGCCCATGTTACACATGATAGTACCTAAAATTATTCTACATTCTAGGAAATAGAAATTTTAATCTCTAAATCTATTTCAAGATTCAACTTTTCTTCATTACACGCTTTTGTGCACTTGAATATCCATGTATCGGAAATTTTCTTGTTCCTAGCAGGTTTGAATTTAGTGGCTTATTCAATTTTGCATGCTCAAAACTTTGTGAATACTAAATGACCTGAAATTTGGATAAGTTTTGTGTCGAGTATCTGCCCATATTGTTGGTTCTTGCCTCAGCAGGTTGCTTTTAGCGCCCTCTCTCCCCAACAACCCCCCCCCCCCCAAAAAAAAAAAAAAGGCTTTTGTCTTTGGGTGAAACTAAACGTAAGAAATGTACAATTGTCCCTCAAATTTGATGTATCACACAGCAAAACTTGTTCATGGTTTAGCTCTTTAGCTGGTGAACATCATGATACTTGTATCGATATCGAAGATTTATAGTAACTGAATTTCTTTTGATAAAGCCACCATAAAACCCAGGCAAAGGCCACAATTGTGGTCACAAACGTCTGCTGCTATCAACGGATTCCACCTCCTACGTCTCGTTCTTTCGTGGTTAAATATGCTTCCTTGCTCATGTAAGTGGAGCAAGATGCATACTATTTCATCATTAGGGCTGTACTATTTGAAGGCTCGGTCTGCTGGGCAGTAATTTTCCCTATGAAATTTCTTGTTTGTTTCCTACTTCTATTTTCTAAAGAACTTCTGTCCTTCACATTTCAGCATAGGATTTTCTCATCCATAGCAAGGAGAATATGGCTAGTTTTGTGCTAGCAGAGGCATCCACCAACCATCCAGTGGAAATTGACCTGCTTGTGGATTTGATACTCTTTTTGCAAAGGCCCTGTAAACTTGACAATGCATTGCTCGCTTATCTTCAACACCCGCCTGACTTGATCTCTTAGACTCTACAACCTGATTTAGTGAACTGACCAGAAGTTTCAAAGTTAATGTAGGTCTTATAGCTTTGTCATCATTCAGAGTCAAAAGCAAGGTGCTTTTCCTCGAACAACAGAAAAATGAGAACATGACCTTTTCGACTTATTGATTATTCAATTTTTGGTTAGCTTGATTACACTTTTGTTGGTGTTAACATCATGTGCACGTGTTATGATGATTGCTGTAAACTGGTAGAGCTTCTATTCACATCCTAGGAAATGTTTAACTTCCCATGACTCATCGTAGCTGCGCAGTTTCTTTTCCCTGACATTGTTGCTCTAACATGAAGGAACTCTGTATGTTGCTGGATGACTACTGGGAGCGTATGAATCTGAATATTCCTATATACTTTTCAGCAGGTTTATAGTTCTCTTCTTTCACCCTAAAATTAATGTATTGTGTACTTTGACATTTAGCATCAATCAGCGGTAAGACTACATTTAGTTTTCTTTCTGTTATCTTGTTGGGTCAGCGATGTGGTTAGTATGTGGGCAGAACATATATAGGAAAAGGCATGTCACAGCTAGCAATGCCTGCACTTGACGAGAGCTACGCGTTTATCAAAATCCGTAGTGCACTCTGTCATCTTAACCTACTTCAGTGGTAAGACTATATTGGCCAAAGTTTTTCACTGGTTTGTGTATGTATCTGAGTGTATGCTTACTTTTCCATCTATGATAAGTTGAGTTTTATAAGGAATTAGTAATCCTTGGATTAGATCAAAATTGAGAGCCAAGTATAATTCATTTGGGAAGTTTTCTTTAGAGTGTTTATTGGAGCTTTTAGTAAAGATAGCTATCCGAGGCATGTATAACCAATGGTCATTAAGATTGATATGGTAGAACTACCCCACTCGAAGTTAAAGGTGGCACATCATATGCACAACCAATAAAACTGGGAAAATAGTACAGAGAATTCTATGGTTTTAGATAATGGCAGATCAGATTCTTCTCTCAAATGTGACTTAGACGGGGGATTATTTTGCATCTCAGACCTAGTTTGCGTAAGATGACTGAGCTTCTTGTAGGAATGGACGTTTAATAGAACCAAGTTGCACAGTGTCAAGTTGCACAGTGTAAGCCTCATATGGCTATTGAACAGGCAAAAATAGCATTCCGACTAATTCTTACTTGTGAGCCATTCTTTCTGTATGTTGGTGGCACCAGCCGCATCAATTTTACCGTTCTTTTGAATGCGGTTTCTTTCCAGGAGGCTTTACCTATAGTGTGGGTTTCTACTCAAACGATATGTTTATAAATTTTTTCTTTGTGAATAGACATGCTAGATAAACATTTTGTTTCCATCTCCTTGTTGGTTAATTTTCTTAGGAAAAAAAAAGTTTATTTAACTAGGTATTAGAGCACATTTAGGAGTTTGAATACTAGCATTCCTCCTTACTATATGGGTGATTGAATTAGGTCCGTGTCTCCAGTAATTGCACTGCATCCATGTTCCATGCTTCGCATCACATGCAAGGTCAGATTTAAACACAAGGGGCAGTACTAAGATGCGTGCTTGTTATAAGTTGCGAACATGTCTCCTAACAGCTTAAGCTTTTGGGAGAATCAGGTGTCCTACAACCTTCCCTACATTGGAGTGTCTCCAATAGCCTCTTTGTTGAAGGTGCTCCTTTTGTAGAGTCTAGACTAAGATTGCTTTTCAATACTCAGGAGTTAAAATAAGGAGCATAAGTTGTTCTTCACGTAATTCCTGTCCTGTTTGTCTAGTAGTTTTGATCATCTGAGCTGTATATTGTATTCTCAGCTTCAATCTTTACATTGATATTGGACATTGTGGACAAGAGTCGTGTTCAGTGAATTGGTAATTGTTTTATATTTATGCTGCATGCCTTAGCAGAAAGTTTTGAAATAGTGATTATCCTATGCTGCAAAATGCATTTAGATTTTTTTTGTCAACTTACTCGTTTTTTGAAGTATAATACTTCTGCTGTGATTGCTCTATGAAAAATCATGACTTACCTGATGAAATTGCTTGATTGAAGTTCTTGTGTCTTCTTCCCTTGTGGTAATGCTCTATCTTCTTCCTTGATGCTGGATTTGTAAGATTGATTGCGTTTTGAATCTAGAATGATGATTAGATACTTTTTTTGCAGGTTTGACAATTCAAGCCAACATGTACTATAAAATGCTTATCAATTGGACCAGCCAAAAGGTCAAAGAGACATATGTAAAACGCAATCCTTTCGACTTCAAAAATGGTATTTTCATTTCTGGCAAAGTTGTCATGCAAAACTAGAATACTTCAGGGTTGCCGGAACAATACCTGCTTAGCATTTTAACTTTACGTTTCTTTTTGTGTCAATTCCTAATGGCATGCATTGCATTTTAAAGTCTGTATGAGAATGTTGTATTAATTGTTATGATTAGTTTTCACACCTACTAAGAAACACTTGAGATGAATTGCTGTAGTTTGTAGGCACATTAACGAAACCTTTCATGATAGTTTTGCACCTTTCCTATTACGAGAACTCTTGGCAATGAAATTGCAGCTGAACCTGTTCCTTCAGACAATCAGATTGCAATATGAGACAATTTGCAATGTGAATTGCAGCAACAACTAATGAAGAAGTGATAGCATAATATAAATTTCCTCTGAGTTGGCCGCTCATCAATTGGAGTGGATTTCATATCAAGGTATGAGAAATTGAAAGAAAATATTGCAAGGATTATGTGGGCATCCGATTTTACCGTTCTCTTAGCAACAGATTTATAAGGACCCCCTAGTCATTCGTATTACCATCTGTCCTCAGTCATTATGGGTGCCAGGCAACAAGCAAGACTGAGCATTCATTATATGGTTGTTAGTTCAGGCAAAGCTGGTGTATGGTTTGTCGAACTAGCTACCTTGATTTTTCTGTTGATGATCAGCTGAGACACAGTGCCTGGCGATTTTATGTTTGCCATTTGCTTGAAAAATATCAAAAGACAAAAGTTGCCAAAAACATGAACTTTTTGGTGATTAGCTACCTTCTGATGGATTATTCTCCCGCCATAATATGCTGTTGAAGTTAATGACATGATCAATGCAATAGTTTCATTTTCCTGCCATAAAGTTTATTGTACAGGCTCGTAATTGATTAATTGGATGAAACTCAGCATGACTTTTGTATTGTTAATATGGCTTCTTTTTTCTTTCCTTTTTTTCTCTTGCTGAAAATTTCATTTGCATTTTAGTTGTCAATGCAGAGTAGCATGATTATGTTCCACAAAAATGTGCAGAATAATATTCATTAGGTGGCATTTACTCTTGGTACATCTAGCATGTTGATCAAATAGTTTATATGAGTAATCTAGATAGCTGACCTTCAATATCTCATCATGTAGTTTCTGATGTTGTAGTTTGCAATTTTGACCGTTCCATGATTAATACTCCTGGACCCTGTGTGCTTTTTGCAACACCTGGAATGATCAGTGGTGGATTTTCACTAGAAGTTTTCAAGAACTGGGCACCTTCTGAAATCAACCTTGTTACGCTGCCTGGGTGACTCCCTTTTCTTCATCCATATGCTAGTTCAATATGAATGTCTATGTAGAGGTGGTTCTAGGGATGAAATGGGAAACATGTAAAAATCAAGCTCTATCATGTTTCATTGGGTCTACCATGTATATAGTAGGTTCCATGAGTTTTGGTGGCAACTTCGAATTGTTATTTTTGGGAAGGTCCCAAAGTGGTAATCTAATGAGCTTCTTCCCCTTCAAACTTTTGTAACCTCCTAATAGATGGTAGCTCGAAGTATGACTTCAAGCCATCATGACCTCCTTTTATATGTCGACTTGCATATTGAGAAATATGTACAACTTTCATGAGTTATTACTTACTGCCCTACCTGTATTTGGGACTTGGGGGATTTAAGCATGAAAGCAAAACCACATGCATATCTGTCATCCCATGTAATCATGTCTCAGTTTCCTCCTTCATTGCTTATCTTCCAGGTATTGTGTGGCTGGAACCATAGGACACAAATTGATGTCTGGGAAGCCCACTAAAATTGACTTGGATAAGGACACACAGATTGACGTTCGATGTCAGGTTCATGTCATCTCTTGTACATTATGTTCGTGTCATATTGTCGTCAGTGCACTGTCTACTGGAGCTTTCTTCTTTATATCTTTGTTAAACCTGTCATTCTTTAGTTCTAAAATCCTTTTGTTTTAGCTCTCTCCACTTAAACCCACCTGAGTTTATTTGTAAATTTCACCTAGTTATTACTTTCAATTTGTATCTAAAGAATGCTTTTGCAGTTTAAATAAACCAGGACTGTTGAACAATGTACCTAGGCAAAGTCAGCTACTGAAAAATGGATGAGAACTTGAAATGTCAATTTCCCCTCTTGGTCTCCACGTTTTGTTTTGCATAATTGACTCACCTTGGCAACCCGACCCAAAGCCTTTTTCTATAGCTTCAATTAGTCATTTATCCATGACACCAATTTAGAGTCCTTGGGTGAAAATATTTATCATCAGGCTTTGGTCTGTGCTTTGATGACATCACTATGTCAAACCATACACTCCCCCTTCTACGTATATGAATGTGCACTTACTGAACAAAGCTTGCTATAGAAGAGCAGTACGATTATTATGTAGAAGAACATGCAAGGTGATGCACTTCCTCCGTTGTGTATTATATTGCTAACTTTACGTGCTTCATGTCCAGATTCATCAACTATCCTTCAGTCCCCATACAGATGCTAAAGGGATAATGGATCTTATTAAATTTCTTTCACCGAAGCATGTAATACTTGTGCATGGGGAGAAGCCTAAAATGGCTTCTCTGAAGGGGAAAATCGAGTCTGAATTAGGAATTCCATGTTATGACCCTGCAAATAACGAGAATGTGATTGTCCCATCAACTCATTTTGTCAGAGCATGTGCATCGGATGCATTTGTGCGGAGTTCCTTGAGCCCGAATTTCAAGTTCTCCAGAAGAAACAGGGAGTATGAATGCTCACATTCAGGAGACGCGGGAGCGATGCCTTTTTTGCAAGTTAGGGATGAAAGGATAGCTGAAGGAATTCTTGTTATGGAAGGCAATAAAGAGGCTAAAGTTATCCACCAAGATGAGCTTCTGCACGTTCTGAGAACAGAAAGGCATGAAGTAAAGTTTGCTTGCTGTTTCCCCCTTCGGCTGAGCAAGAAAAATGAAGAGTCGGGTAACACTTGCCCAAAAAGTTTACTTCGGGTTTTGCTCGCAGCACTCTCAAAAGAATTTCGTCAAGAGGATATCCACGATTTTGGGGAATACATCAAGGTGGAGTCGCTTCATATCGCTGTCTGCATGACAGACCAGTGCCCTTATAGAGTTGATGATCATCCTTTTCATGGATGTGGATCCGTATTTTTGTGCTGCGGGTGGTTAGCAGGAGATGAGCAACTTGCGTGGAAAGTGATCTCTGCTGTCCGAACTCTTGATTTGAGTTTGCCTCTGTAATCACATCAGGTGATTTTGGGAACGAACTTCTTTTCGGGGGGCCACCTTCATGGAGAGGAAAAAACGAATGGTACTTTCTTCAGCGAAAGGTCAATCGGCCTTCTTCTAATGCAGACATATTGGTACGAGCGACGATCACAGTTCTTTTCGAAACCGAAAGTTGGGGGCAGTGACGATTTCTTGATCCAAGATGTATCAATTTGACGATAAAGCTCTCGACCAGCTTCCTCCGAAATGAATTTCTTCTTTTTTCAATGTAACCATAATTGAGGTGTTTACCCTATAATTGAGTTTGTCTCGATTTCGGGCCTCCTCTATCCACAATTCTCGACGGTTTAATACTCTCCCGCCCGTCGTTGAGGCCGCACGGTCCAATACGGGACCCCAGAAGTGGCCCTCCATCGAAGTATCCAACTTTCATAATCTGAGTCAACCACTCCAACTTCTTGCGGTTTACCATTGGACTGCCATAACGAGAGTAATGACCGAAAATGACCTGCCGAGATCCCTGGACGTACGCAACACAGCCCCCGCCAAAAGGAATGTTAGAATAGCGGATAAACCGGAGAGGGAGAGAAAGTAAGGTGCGCTTCGCGATCGAACGGCCACCCAAAAAAAATCCAGCTACTCGTCGGTTGGGAAATGTTGGGTGGGGCCGGCTCCTCCAGGTCACCGTGGGGCAGGCCCATTCGAAGGCCGACACGTGGCGCCACGTCACTCGCCATGCGCTTGCGGTGAAAAAAGTGCGGCGCACGCTTTTGCGAAATCCCTCGACGGCAGCAACGCAGCCCACGAAGCCTCTTTCTGCTTCAAGAAAAGGGTTGGAGCTTCACTCAACGACACGACATACTGCTCGCATCTACCGTTCAACCCCAACAGCAACATCGAACAAGAGACGAAGAAGAAGAAGAAGAAGAAGAAGAAGAAGAAGAAGACCCGACAGGCCCATTTCAAGTTTCTCTTCCTCACATTCACACACAACCAGCTTCAATCTCTCTCTCTCTCTCTCTGCCAGCTGAAAAGGGACATCAGTGATGCGAACCCCTTGTCCCCGACCCCAATAGCAACCGCCACCACCCCCCGTCATGTCCTCCTCATCCTCCTCCAATTCCCCCTCCTCCGCGGCTGCCGCGGCGGGCTCCGACAGCCAGGCCCCGCTCCTCGCCTCCCGCCAGGGGGGGGCCGACGACTCCGGCTCCGGGCCCCGCTCGCCTTCCCTCGCCGTCCTCCTCGGGCGGGCCACGGGGCGGCGCGGGCCCTCCATGCTGGTCCGGGAGACGGCGGCCCGGGAGCTCGAGCAGCGGCGCGCCGACTGGGGGTACTCGAAGCCCGTGGTTGCTCTGGACATCATGTGGAACACGGCGTTCGTGTTGGTGTCCGTCGTCATGCTCATCTGCACCGCGGACGAGCACCCCAACACCCCGATCCGGCTCTGGATCTGCGGGTACGCCGCGCAGTGCCTGGTCCACGTGGTCCTCGTGTGGATTGAGTACCAGCGGCGCAACTCGCGGAGGGTCAGAGACGAGGAGCGGCAGCAGAACCACAACTACGTGAATGACAGCGAGGACGAGGAGGCCGGCGGGGAAACGGCATCGGGCAGCTCTGCTCGGTCGAAGTGAGTTTTAATTCGTTTCTCTGGGTTGTTTGTTTCGAGCCGATTGCAGTGGCTGATTTCTAGTTTTGGTAGTGGGACTAGATTTAATTGGACACCGACTCTTGATATTTAGCACTCCCAGATTTTGTGTGTGATACAGTGGCAGTTTGCAGTGATTTCCTAGCTCGAAGTTAAGATGAAATGGAGAGAACTAGGAAGATGATACTCTTACCTTACATTTTGAAGGGTTGTAAGGCGAAGTAGGACAAAGGATTACTGTTATAACGTAGAAAAAAGGAGATAAAAGAAGAGAAATTTCCATCTCATGTTTCATAGTTGGATGTAGGTGAAGGAAAGGAAGTGATGGATAGAGATGGACATGTATGTCATGTTTTAGAAGCTGGCATTTTGTGCTCTGGTAATTTTCCATTTCCTCCCACATTCGCATTTGTAGAAAGAAAATATGAACTTGAGACATCCTAATTTCCCACCGTTTCCCCTGTTGTCAAGTGGTTAATGAAGGAGATTTCCTCCTAAGTGACCCCCCTTCTCTTCTTTCCCATTTCACAAACCAAATATGGCTTCTTGAAGTTGCGAGTTTGAATATGACGGAAATGGACCCATGTTGCACCTTTTCTTCCTTCCTATGACATGAATGACCACGTGAGAGATAAGCCCTCTCCCTTTCGTTTATTGTTTCATGTTCCTTATGAGTGATACATCCATGGCCCAACTTTGATATTTTGTTCATTTCTTGTTGAGACTCTGCCAAAGGTTGCCCCTTATGCGGTCTTTGTTGATATTGGTTGTGAAGATACTTTCTTGTGCACTCTCACATGAAGAGTAGTGATGCTCAAAAACAAGCGAGGCAGAGGATAATGTCAAGGGCGATGACAGAGAAGAAGTGCCAGCAAAAATATATGCATAAAAATACTTGTCTAGTGTCTATTCAAGCATTTCTCCTTAAAAAAAAAACAAGTAACAAGTCATGTAGAATACTGAAAAAGTTAAGGTACTCCAAACAAAGCCTAAATACTTATGTATCATTACCAATATATTGAGGTACTGCCATCTTGTTCACATTCTTCTGTCGTATCTATAAACAGAGCCTAGTTAAGTGTTTTCCATGGAGTGCTTAATTTGACAGGAGTTCTATTGCATGCAGAATTTCTAATATAGAAAGCTCATTTTTAAGGAGAATCCTTAATGCTCCTTGTTGAGAAGCACAATATACAGTTAATCAGGAGTTCTGGATATGATTTGCACTTAACAATTATTACCCCAATAGGTGTACTATTATTTTCTGAACATATCAAATTCAATTTGATGGGGGCATATTCTAGAAAGATCCATCTTGTTAATGACTGAATTTAGCGAAGTGTCTGGTCATGCTTTTGCCGTCGCAAAGTGTATGCAGGGGAATTAATGATACTGGCATAGGTGCTCGACCTTTGTTCTCGAACTGACCTTGTGTTTATCTGCTTAGCTGGAGTCGTAATGTTCCAATTTATTGGCTATTAATTGTTTATTGACAATGTCTTCTGTAGTGTCACCAAACGCTGCGAATCGGTGAATACCATGGCCTCATTTCTGTGGTGGATAGTTGGCTTTTATTGGGTAGTTTCTGGCGGAGATATTCTTTTAAACAGAGCGCCTCGTCTCTACTGGTATGATGTTGACCCTTCTTGATTTCTCATGTTAAGAGACCTTCAGTTTTTTGTTTTTTCTAGTTTGAGGCATTAAGTATTTGGGTGTTACTACCCATATAGCCGACTTCACTTAGTCGTCGTCGTCGTCGTCGTCGTCACTTTTGTTGTATGAACATGGGGAATTGGGGAGACGTAAATCTAGGACTTAAGGTTAAGGCAGAGGAAGGATGAGTAAGTTGCATAGAGGAAAAGCATCATTTGACACATCACTTACGTACTTCAATCATTGGTTACATATTTGGAGAACTGCATGCGTTTTCTAGGACAACCTAGTATCTTGATCTTCCAGATGAGCGAAAATTTTATTTGTGCATTATTTTTTTCTTTTTGCTTTTTTTTTTGTTTTTTTTTTTGGGGGGGGGGGGGAGGGAGGAGGGTGGATTGGTTTTTTCCATGTTCCATACCACTGATTGTTGGTCTTGTCTTCTCTCTCTCTCTCTCTCTCACGCGCGCGCGCGCACGGGTCATCATTCATGCAGTTATTTTTTGGCGTGAAGAATAATGACTATTAAATATAGTTGTAAAAGGGAAAACAGGAATTGCTACTGCTGGACTATCTAATTCTGAGCTTGTGCAGGTTGGCTGTGGTATTTCTGGCATTTGACGTATTCTTTGCCATCTTTTGTGTTGTTTTGGCATGTCTGATTGGGATTGCTCTATGTTGCTGTCTGCCATGCATTATTGCAGTTCTTTATGCTTTTGCTGGACAGGTATGAGGCTATCATATAATCAAGGGCCCTATTTTTTGGCCACAACTTTTTTTTGGGGGCCGTTCTTTAATGTCTTTTCTGTTTTCACGACTGAACAGGAGGGTGCATCAGAGGCCGATCTCAGTATCCTTCCTAAATACAAGTTTCATATATTGAGCAATGGTGAAAAAACTGTTGTTGGGGCTGGAAAGATGGTTCCTGTTGAAACAACTAGCGGATATCTTGCAAATGAAAGATTGCTTCTGCCTGAGGATGCGGTGAGTTATTGTGCTATAATGACAACTTTGCTCTTCTAACAGTTTATTTTGCTTGATAATATGGCTATGCATTGGAGACATCTTCTGATTACTGGTGGAAATGTTGAGCTGACGATCCAAATTTATGAGTAAAGAAACACTGACATTGAAAGAGAGAATATGAGCAGTCCAGTCTCAGGAAGAAATGGTAGACAATCTGCATTTATTTATTTTCGGGCCATCAGCGCTTTGAGAATGATAGTAAAACCTTATTCATGATCGAAACATCAAAACCCAACTATTCTACACTGCCTTGGATGAAATGGTAGACAATCTGCATTCATTTATTTTCAGGTCGTCAGCACTTTGAGAATGATAGTAAAACTTTATCCATGATCAAAACATCAAAACCAACTATTCTACCCTGCTTTCTGGTGCCCTACTGCGATCAACCTGAGATGTTTAAAGACTGCCCTTCAGTTGGATCCCTGGGGACAATGGCGAAAATAGAAAAGATTCAGCCTCAGTTCTTAGTTTGTTTAGCCAGATTTTGCCCTATTTTACATGATGTTGATTAGAATGCATCCAACAATTGTTTAATCAATATAAATGGTGAACTGATCTTGCGGATAATGCAATTCCAGCTAAATAAGGTCTTGCTGCTGTAGCGGGCCAATTAAAAATATGCCACTCCCTTATTGCTGCCCATGCTACTATCGACTGCCACAATTAAAATTTGTATGCCCCTATTTGCTGCATCAAAATCTAAATCATATCTCCTGATAAAAAGCAGGCAGTAAACTCTGTTTTTCCCAGTAATCATGTCATAATCTTCTCCAGTTGTCCTTAAAGGTGCCATCGTGCACTCTATCAACTTGAAGTGCGCCCATTCTTGGAAATTGGATGTTGTGGTTCTCATGTTATGCCTTCCATGTGCACTTGTAGTTATCTTAACTATGGTTACATTTAGATTGGGTAATGCCAGATATTGCCCTGTCATCCATAATTCCTATTGAGGTTCAGGATCTGGTTAGCAGTATGTGATAGAAAACCCTTGAGAGATTTGATATATGTAATGTTCGGGAATAACAGAGCGAGGAATTTGTAAATTAACATCTTCTGAGAGTATGGAACTTGTATTGTAGCATTTGGGCACATATCTTGCTTATAAGATGAATTCTCTCCTTCGATTTTCCATAGGAATGCTGTATATGTCTCACCTCATATGAGGACGGAGCGGAGCTCCACACGCTCCCGTGCAACCACCATTTCCATTCAACATGTATCGTGAAGTGGCTCAAGATGAACGCGACCTGTCCTCTCTGCAAGTACAACATTCTCAAAGGAAATGAACAGATATAAAAGTTAGGGAAACAAAATAAAGTCACAGAAGTGCTCATGTTCGCCCGTCCTGGGATGGTCCTTATGTATAGCCAGAGAACATCAGAACCAGAGATTTGCTCCTAACATTTCTTTTAAAATAAGTCATAGCAATCTGTTGATAGAGCTTCAGTTTTGCGTGTTATCTTCCCAGCCTGAGAGTTTCTCGTTCTTTGTGTTGGTTGTATTGTTGTGAAGCTCCTATACTGAGAATTTGATTGATGCTTCGCTCGCTCATTCTCGAATTGCTTCCTTTGTAAATTGGTTGAGGAGGAAAATTGTGTCGTGCTGTACTGATGAGAATGATTCATAACACTGTTTTTCCTGCTTGAGCTTTTCAGTAATTGGCACATTGCTAGGGCATTTGGCAGGGGATTTAGATCATTAGACTATGGGATTGAGGAGCCACTGAAATAGAAGTTCATGAATTGCAACTTTTTGACCTTGTTTTAGCATAGATTAATGCCTCAGCACACGCGCCGCGCCGGGGGGGGGGGGGGGGGGGGGGGGGTGGGTGGAGGAGAGGAAGGGGGAAGGAAGAGGTCTGGGAGGACGAGGAAACTACTTTATTAGTGTACTGGAGACTTTCTCCAGAATAATGAAATAAAATATTTTAAGTTTACAAAAATTGTGAAAAAGTTACCTTTGATTTTACGTTGTCTACATTTGTACCTTTCTAAAGGTTCTACCCATTTTCTGTGGAAAAATTACCGAAAAAATTTTAAATGTATTGTATTTATGTCGATTTAATTTTAAACTTATTGTAATTGTGTCGATTCAGTTCATCTCACGATTTTTGGCTAGTCGGGCGCTAACATGGATTTTAATAATTTTATTTTTTTTTCCTTTTCTTATTTTATTTTATTTTTCTTTCCCCCATCCGCTTCCTTGTTCTTCGGCTTCAACTACACCAGTTCATCGAAGAAGAAGAACCCGAACTAGCTGCAGGCCACCACCACGCTACCATCTATGCCCACAACCCTATTGTCTTTGCCTTTGCCTCACACTTGCACCTCCTCGTCCCAGCCGCTGCTGTGCCCTGCTGTGGGTCTACATGCCGAGGGCCGCCGCATCAATTCACATTGCGCATTGCTGCGTGTTTGCTGACCTCGCCAGGCAATGAGGAGATCTGTCTCGTCGATCTCCCTAAAACCCACCTTCATTTTCACTTCATTTCTCGACCTTCGAGTCTCTCTCTCTCTCTCCCCTCCTTTAAACCCAAATCGAAAGCTCCCTCATTTGCCTGATTCTTGAAAATTTTTGCACTCCTTAGACGAATCGGAGGCTTTGAAGCTTTCTCAGCAAGAAAAGCTTCGATTTTGCAGCATGGGCTCTGACAAGCAACCCTGAATTCTCACCCAAGAGGAAGATGAGACCCAAGAGGAAGATGAGATAGGTCTGGGTTGGGTTTTGGAGAGATCGATGGGTGATGGGTCGCGATTGGAGAAGATGAGGCAGATATGGACTGAGACTCGCCCTCACCAGTGGTCAGCAGGGGCGAGCTTCACCTAAGGCGGCGAGGTGGACCTCACTAATGGTCACCTTAGCCAGTTGCTAGCCAAGGGAAGAACAAAAAAGGAAAAGATAAAAATTAAAAATTTTAAAGATAATGTAATATTATGTTGTTGAATAGCCAATGTTGAATGATGTCCATGTCAGTACCAGCTAATTAAATTTTATTGGATGGACTAAATTGATATAATTGTAAACAATTAAGGACTGATTTGGCAAAAAAAAAAGTTTAGAACTAAAATTGCACAATTATAATAGGTTTAAAAAAATTTTGATAATTTTTTCCATTTTCTGTAGATAAAATAAAATTGTGAGAGAGATAAAATGTGCAAAACTTAAAATGTAAAATCTCAAGTGAATTTAAAGGGAAAAATTACCAAAAAAGTTCTAAATTTTAAACAATTATGCCAATTGAGCCATAATTTTTTTTGGCTAATTATCATGAACCTTTTCTAATTGTGTCAATTTAGTCCAGCCAACCAATTTTGGCTGGCTGACGCTAACGTAGATGCCGGTTGTTCGATGACTTGACATTTTAATATTTTTTGGATTTATTTTATTTTACTTTTCCTTTTTCTTGTTTTTTTCCTTTCCTTTTTCTTTTTCTTCCGTCTTCTTCCTCAAGTTGGTTGCTAGACCTCGGCAATGGCCGTTGAGGTTGACCTTGTGGGCTTTAGGCGAAGCCCACCCGCCCTTGGCGAGGTTGAGCCTCACAAGCCTAAATTTGGTCTCATCGTTACTAGAAGAAGGAAGAAAAAGAATAAGGAAAAAAATTTAAAAAAAATTAAAATATTATATCATCGGACTATCGGCATTGGACAGGCTTTACGTCAATGCCGAACGGCGTCTATGTAGTGCCAGACAAGCAAATTCTACTATCATTTTATCCATATCATGAATAGTATGGGGCCTATGGGCAAGTAGCGAGTGACCCTTGGCTACCAAGGAAAGAGAAAATTGCAAGCTGAATTGGGTAGTGTTTCTAGAGCCTTAATTGAATGGAGCAAGAACAAGTTCTCCCATGTGCCGAGAAAGACTTGATGGAGTAGCAGGGAGAGTATTATCTCGAAACCAAGACTTGACAAGAGCTTTATGCACGGTTGATTGGAGACTCTAATTCCCCAATGCATTCGAGCCCTATCATATTTCTGATCCGTTGCTATTCATGATGTCTTGAAGCTCCTGCTTCAGGAGGCTGAACTTTCTCAGTGCATGGGAGAAATTGTTCTTGCTCACTCGGTTAGGGCCCTAGAACCACTACTATCCAATTTAACTCAACGAGCGTGCATTTTATCTCTCTTTCCTTGATAGAAACTCTCTTTCTTTAACGGGGTAAGAAATCATAACCAGTCGAAATAGATGACTGTAGACAAACTTTAGAGATTCACGTTGCTCCGGTGGGTATCACAAATTTCAGCCCATTCAGGACAAGCTCTTAATTTCAACAAGCTGGGAATGTATGCCGATAGAGATTATAACTAGGGTTTGAGAAAGAATATGACCAAAAGGCTTAAAGTCCCTAAAATTGAGAAGACGGGGAAGTATCTTGGAAATACCTTCAAATTGGGGAGGATTTGAAAAACAAATATGTGCTTGGATACTGGCGAGAGTAAATATGAATCTTGAGGGCAGAAAAGAGAAGTTACTGCCTAAAGTAGGGGATGAAGTCGTCATCAAAGGGATGATGCAAGCTATTCCTCAATACAAAGTGTTTATCTTCAAGATTTCAGTGTCTATTTATCGTGCAGTTGAACGCAAGATTTGCTAATTTCTAGTGGAAAAATAATGACAAAACAATCAGGTAAATGTTGCAGGAGTAGAGGCGAATTGGATTCCAAGAACCTGATGACTTCTAATAAATTTTTGGGTTGTCGATCTCATCGACAAAGAGGGAGCAGAAATGAAACCAAAAGACATTGCAAACCTCGTTTAATGAGGAGGGAGAAACAGAGCGACATCCTAACGGTCCACGTTGGTATCTCAGGCGACAACGGATAAACTCGTGTGCTCCATTTCTAAATCCGGGATGTTCCCGGTAAGAAGCGTGTAAGACAGAAAAACAAAAGAGAGCAAAGGAATAATTCTCTTTATTTCAAGGGTTAATATGACGAAAAATTCTAAATTAATATACTCATGACAAATTTATCCCAAACTATTCTTTTGACCATAAAAAACCTCAAATTCCAAACCGATACATTTGCGACAAATTTACCCCCCCGTTAGTTTTTCGTTACACTTTAATGATCAAATTGTTGAGTTGGATGACACGTGACAGTTGACGGATGTATCGATTTGGATTTTTACCCTCTAAATCAATTTAAAGTTTTCATGATATCAACCTAATTTAACGAGAACTAACGAAAGGTAGATCCGTCACATGTTTGTACTAGTTTGAATTTTTTGCGGTCAAAAAATTTAATTTGAGATAAGTTTGTCACAGGTATATCAGTTTGGAGTTCTTTTTTTTTATAATTTATAAAAATAATTTAAGATAAATTTATCACATGCGTACTCGATTGATGTTCTTTATGGTAAAAAAATAAAATTTATGATAAATTTATCATAAATATATTGATTTAAAATTTTTCGTCGTACTAATCCTTGCTTCAAACAACGCGGGCCCTCTAGCACTGAATATGGGAAGCACCTTCTTGGGTGGAGGTTAAAAATTTTCTTTCGAGTCTTTTGCCAACATGCGCACGCTACATATGATAATCTTTTTCAGACAATTGTAACTTCGTCCAGTACGCACTCCCTGCAAATCCGCTCCCTGAGGTGAAAGAACATGTTCTTTTGCTTTTGATGGCCCTTAACTTTATCTTAATATTACAATATTACTTTAAAATTTTTAATTTATTCAATATAATCCTCAAATTTTCGATAATACACGTTTAATTTAATCCCTTCGAGCCCTCCGGGCTCCGATTTATTCCGAATCCGCCCGATTTTCAAAAAGGGAAGGTTAACTACGAACTATTTGCCCGCCACCCACTAAACCCCTTCTGACTCCCTCCAAATCAAAGCCCTCCCAAAAACCCTATTCAAACTCTCTCTCTCTCTCTCTCTCTCTCTCTCTCTCTCTCTCTCTCTCTCAAATCACCTCTCTTCCCAGGTATTTCCGCCATTGTTGAAAGAGAGAGGCTTGAGGGTTTCTAGAGCTACTGGGTTGCCCGCGGCGCGTCCCAATCTCAGTTCTTTCCCGTCGGTGCGGCGTCGAACGACCAACCCCGCTACAGGATGTCGGGGGAAGAAGAGATTGTGATGCGGGACGTCACCAATGCGGGGATCGTCCTGAGCGACCGCATCGGCCGCGAGGCCGCGTCTCACATCGACCTCGAGGAAGCTCTCGAGGCCTCCAGATACGTCAGCCATCCTTATTCGACCCACCCCAGGGAGGTACGTGCGTGTTTCCCAGTCTCGAATATTGGTGTAGAAATGTCGTGGATTGTTTGACGGTCCAAGAGTTGGTCCGGGCGAACTGGTGTTGAGAAAGCTAACCGGAGAGTGGCTCTCGCGAAAGTGCCGATTTTGGGGGGATCGGGGCAGTGGTTTGAAGTTTGCCCACTCTTGAAAACTAGGTCAATTTTGGCCACGTATCGTTTTCCTTCTCCTAAGAATGTTCTCTGTGTAATTGTACTCTCCCGACTCTGAGCTGCTTTTGAATGCTGGCAGATTTTATTCCATGCATTTAGATAGCCATGGGTCGATGCACTGACTCCTGTATTGTTATTAGTCGCACTATTCTTTTTTTCGGTGGTTATAATTTGCCTTTTGAAATATGTTATATTGTTAAGGACGACAAAGTTTATTGAATGAATAATCAAGGTACAGGGGAATTACAAGTCTCCTCTTGGACGTGTTAGACATGCACTTTCTTTTTGCCTAGGCATGGATGATGTTTTGCATTTTTATCGCAGTGGCCTCCTTTGGTAGAGGTACTGGAGACCTGGGAGTTACCTCCTGTACTCATTGAAAGATATAATGCTGCTGGTGGGGAAGGAACAGCTTTATGTGGAATATTTCCGGAAATACGCAGGGCATGGGCATCAGTTGATAACTCTTTATTTCTTTGGCGGTTTGATCGGTGGTGGGTACATTATCATTCGACTTCAAACTCCTTCACTTTAACATCTGCAACTGTTTTGTTCCTTTGAGATGTTCTTCTATTAGTTTTTTTTTTTGTTATCTCCACTCAGTCAGCTGATTGCGAGTTTTAACCACGTACAAGGATGTCAACTGTAGGCTGTTAATCTTTCATCTCTTTTATGTATTGATTTGTTCAATTTCATGTATGAAAGATGGGGTAATCATAAATGGTGTTTTTTAAGTTACTGTTGCGGATAGGCCCAAACATATTCATAGGAAAATACTTGATTTTATTCATTCTGGAAAATCAGCCAAGATGATGTGCAACTCATGAAGGGAGAATATATGGCTACTTTTATTTCTGGTCCTTCATACACGAACACTACGTTGCAATTTAACCGTGTCTTTTAATTAGGGTCTTCTTTCTTAGAATACCTAGATTTGCCTACGCTTCAATAAAACATGTGACCTTGGGCTACAAGTGCAACTAAAGCGGTCACTGTGAAATCCTCGAAAGAAGTGCAAAAAAGCTATATGCTTTTCTGCCATGCTAAGACAAAGTTGAGGAATGTTGATTGTGCTATTATTTTGCAGAGCAAACAAAGTCCTTGTACTAATCATTGCATCACAAAAATATATAGCTGCTTGTGTTACTACAAACCTCCAAATATATGAAGCTGTCCTCGTGCTTTGTTCCCTTCTTTTTATTGATAGATTTGCTGGTTAAATGACACATCATTCCCCTTTGATGGCACGATGAACAGAATGCTTTAACTAAATGATCATATGCAAAATTCTCATCTGGCAATTGGCCTGCATGCAACGGATGACACTGGAATATAATGTTAGTGGCTTGTGAGAGTCATGGTCCTTATGAGATTTTGAAGGCTTTCCAGCAGGCTTTTTGTTTTGATTACCCTTTGATAATTTTCAGCCTGTTCTCCTTCTCTCATGTCTAGGGATGGTCAATGTCCTGAATTCAATGTTGAGGAACAAGCTATATGTGCTGTTGGCCTCTGTAAATCCAAGCCTGGCATCTTTATTGAGGCCATCCAGCATCTCTTGATTTTAGCGACGCCTCTTGAGGTAAATTTCTACTTTTGGCTTCTGCTAGTAGAGATGTCATTTTTTTGTCAGGTGTAATTTTCCATGAGCGGAAAAAATTATGTGTAAATTTCTGTGCCCTATCTTGAGCTCAAACTTCATAACTTTTACGGGTCTCTCATTTATTAGGAGTTCTGTACGTGTTTTCTGGCCATAAGTGTGATCTATCCTTTTAGTGTGCAAATTTATAATCTCTTATCAGGTTCAATTTTCTGTCAGTTGATTCTTGTTGGAGTATGTAGCTCTGGAGGAGCTGATGGCACTGATCCATATTCTGAGGTCTCGCTACAGCTGCTGCCAGAATATACAATTCCATCTGATGGAGTCACCATGACGTGGATCACCTGTACCGAGAAAGGTCGTATTTTCCTGGCTGGCCGTGATGGGCACATTTATGAACTTGTATACACCACTGGTTCTGGCTGGCACAAACGTTGTCGAAAGGTTTGCGTTACTGCTGGTTTAGGTACCGTTATTTCAAGGTATCACTGCACATTTGTTCGATATTGATATTTCTTAACATTGGTTAGATAATTAATTTTGCTTGTCAATTTGAAATTATCTAGTGTTTTTGTGAGTCTTTTGCTTGTTCGTAGATATGAGAACTGGTTTCTCCTTTCAGGTGGGTGGTTCCAAATGTGTTTAAGTTTGCAACAGTTGATCCTATTGTAGAAATGGTTTTCGATGATGAAAGACAAATTCTGTATGCACGGACGGAAGAAATGAAAGTTCAGGTTTTTGTTCTATTATCAAATGGAGATGGGCCTTTGAAGAAAGTAACAGAAGAAAGAAATCTTATTAATCAGAGGGATGCCCATTATGGAGCTAGACAATCAACAACTCAGCGAGCCTCAGCTCGACCAGGAAAGCCCTCAATAGTTTGCATTTCACCTTTATCAACAGTTGAATCAAAGTGGCTACACCTCGTTGCAGTATTATCAGATGGAAGAAGAATGTACCTTTCAACTTCATCATCTAATGGAAACACAGGTAGTGTGGGTGGGCTGGGTGGATTTGAAGCAAGCCATTATAAGCCAAGCTGCTTAAAAGTAGTAACATCTAGACCTTCTCCTCCTTTGGGGGTCAGCGGTGGCCTTTCCTTTGGAAACATATCTCTCTCAGCAAGATCTCCAAGCGAGGATCTCTCACTGAAGGTTGAATCTGCCTACTATTCCACAGGAACTCTTGTCCTTTCTGATTCATCATCACCCACTGTCTCTTCTCTTCTTATTGTGAGCAAGGATTCAAGCACACAATCATCGTCAGGTGCATTAGGAACAAGTGTAAGAAGTTCTCGTGCATTACGGGAATCTGTCTCTTCCCTACCCATTGAAGGTCGAATGCTTTCTGTGGCAGATGTTCTACCTCCACCAGATACTGCAGCCACAGTTCAGTCACTGTATTCAGAACTTGAGTTTTGTAGGATTGAAAATTCGGGGGAGTCCTCAGAAAAGATATCTGGGAAACTTTGGGCAAGAAGTGACCTTGCAATACAACACATATTGCCTAGGAGAAAAGTTGTTGTATTCAGCACAATGGGCTTGATGGAAGTTGTTTTTAACAGGCCTGTGGACATATTGAGAAGGTTGTTTGAGTCCAGCACTCCGAGATCTGTTTTGGAAGACTTCTTCAATCGATTTGGAGCTGGTGAGGCAGCTGCAATGTCTCTGATGCTAGCCAGCAGGATAGTTGATTCTGAAAATATTATCAGCAATGCTGTTGCTGAGAAGGCTGCCGAGTCTTTTGAGGATCCAAGACTTGTGGGAGTACCACAGCTTGAAGGTACTAGTGGTTTATCCAATACAAGAAGTGCCAGCGGGGGATTTAGCATGGGGCAGGTTGTACAAGAGGCTGAGCCTGTATTTTCTGGTGCCCATGAAGGGCTTTGCTTGTGCTCGTCAAGGTTGTTGTATCCGGTGTGGGAGCTCCCTGTCGTGATTAAGAAAGGAGTCTCAGGTTCCTCTGCTGATTTGCTGTCGGAAAGTGGTGTAATTGTCTGCAGACTCTCCTTTGGGGCTATGCAAATTCTTGAGAACAAGCTGCGTTCATTAGAGAAGTTTCTGAGGTCCAGAAGGGATCAGAGGAGGGGACTATACGGGTGTGTGGCTGGTCTAGGAGACTGGACTGGCTCTATCTTGTATGGGACACATCCAGATTCAGGGGTTGGTGATAGGAGTCTTACGAGAAACTTATTTGGTTCTTACTCCTGGAACGTTGATTCTAATGGTAGTGGGACAGCCAATAAAAGGCAACGGCTACCATATAGTCCTGCAGAGTTGGCTGCTATGGAGGTTTGTTGAGTTTGCCCAAGAAAACTGTAATAGTTACATCAGCTTCTCCTTATTGCAATGCTCTTTTTTTTAATCAGCTTTTCATCTTCTTGGTATGATAACGCAGGTGCGAGCAATGGAATGCGTCAGGCAGTTGCTTCTCAGATCTAGTGAAGCATTATTTTTGCTTCAGCTTCTTTCCCAGCATCATTTAACACGCTTGGTTCAGGGTTTTGATGCTACTTTTCAACAATCCTTGGTTCAGCTAACCTTCCATCACCTGGTTTGCTCTGAGGAGGGTGACCACATTGCCACAAGGCTTATATCTGTTCTAATGGAGGTAATGGGTGATTATATTGCTTAAAATGAAGATCTTTTTTTCTTTTGCAGATTTTTTTTTTCAAATTGTCTTTCTTATCTTATTATAAAGTGCCCCTAGGGCACTGATTAGGTTAACCGAAGGTAGAAATAATATTTGCATTGATTTCTCCTAAAGATTTCATTTAAATTGGAATTTGGTTATTCACCATGTACGAGGATCCCCGCTAAGCATCCATGGCTGAATGGTTAAAGCGCCCAACTCATAATTGGCGATCGTAGGTTCAATTCCTACTGGATGCATGCCAAGGGGACCCTACAATAAGTCTATGGAATGATTCTTCCCCCAAGGGTGACTTCACGACCTGGATACTCATCTCTTGAACTTGTTCTGACAGCTAGTTGAATGGCACCGGCATCTCGTCTAGTCTAGATCGATTCCCTAAGACTTTCTTCTCTTTAAGGCAATTTGGTCCATTTTATCTTTCCTCTTTCTCTTACCTGGAAATTGAGGGGCCTTGAAAATTGATATGTCACACTTTAAGAAAGTTACATCATGCATTCCACAGCCTATTTAGCAACGCTCAACAAGTGCCCTACGGCTTTAACATGTTCCATTTTGTTATTGTGATGGCTCTGCATGCTAGACTCCACTCTGAATTGAATGTAACTCGTGTATCCAGAATTATACTGGTCGTGATGGTAGGGGAACAGTGGATGACATTAGTGCCAGATTGCGTGAGGGTTGTCCAAGTTACTTCAAAGAGTCTGATTACAAGTTTTTCTTGGCTGTGGAATGTCTTGAGAGAGCTGCTGCAACTTCAGACATTGAGGAGAGGGTTAATCTTGCAAGGGAAGCCTTCAATCTCTTGAGTAAAGTTCCAGAATCTGCTGATTTGCAAACCGTCTGTAAAAGATTTGAGGACTTAAGGTTAACTTTGTAACCTTACCACAATTTTTTATAAAATTTTTGTAGTTGTTGTTAAAACCTTCAAATATACAAACATAACATGATATGCAATACAGATTTTATGAAGCTGTGGTGCGTTTGCCTTTAGAGAAGGCACAAGCGCTTGATCCAGCTGGTGATGCTATGAATGACCAAGTTGATGCAGCAGTTCGTGAACATGCACTTGCTAAGCGGGAGCAATGCTATGAGATTATCATCAGTGCCTTGCGTTCTCTGAAAGGTGAGACTTCACACAGAGAATTCGGTTCCCCTGTTAAGCCTGTTGCTGCATGGTCAGTCCTTGATCAGGCTTCCCGGAAGAGATACATCGGCCAAATTGTTCAACTTGGAGTTCAGTCACCTGATCGATTATTTCATGAGTACCTGTACTGTGCTATGATCAATTTGGGCCTGGAAAATGAATTGTTGGAATATGGAGGCCCAGATTTGGTACCTTTTCTTCAGAGTGCAGGTCGGCAAACTATCCAAGAGGTAATCCTTTTCCTTGATCTCTTTTTCTTCCTGTATCATTCAGGCAACAATTCATCTTCCTTCTGAATGAAAATCTGTACATAGTGCATATAACTTGTTTGGTTCTCCTTTTTTTTTTTTCCATCATTTATGCTATCTACTGTCTATTTGGAAGGTTCGAGCTGTTTCTGGGGTATCGTCAGCTACTTCTCCATCGGGTCAACTTGGTGGAGCTATCCAAAGTAATCAGGCAAAGTATTTTGATCTTCTTGCCCGGTATTATGTCTCAAAAAGGCAACATGCGCTTGCAGCTCATGTTTTGCTTAGACTGGCTGAGAGGCGATCAAACAATGCAGGGGATGCTCCGACTCTAGAGCAAAGGTTACTTTTAATATGAATTCCTCTATTTGTTTCTTTCAAGCTGCAAGCTAGCAGAAAATGAGATGAATGTATCCTAAGGGTGCTTTTATTTCGAGGAAAATTAAAGATGTGGAAAACATTTTCCTAAAATGATTGCTTGTACTTCTTAAAAAGAGGAATGAACGAACAATGTTTATATCGTTAACAAAAATGTTTCGACATAAATTGTTGTTGGTAAGGAAAACATTTTTATTGACTAATTATTTTAAGAGATACAAGTAATCCTTTTTAGGAAAATATTTTCAATTTAGTCATTTTCTGTGAAACAAACAAAGCCTAAGTAACATTCCTTTTTAAGGATATTAGAGGTCATAAGTAGAACACTGCTCTGTAATTACCTAGTGCAGACATAGTATAGTTGCGGCATGGCACAAATGTAAATAAGATAATTCTCCTAATGGTCTACAAGGTATACTCTTTAAATTAGCGAATCTGAGGGTTTTGAAAGCCCAACACTCAAGGATGTAAAATGTGCTGCGTGGAGAGTTGGGATGCAAAGTGTAGTTATGCTCATAATAGAGGTTTAGACTGTCACTTTTCAAAATAATTCTGTCCAACAATTCAAGAAAGTGGCATTGGACTTGTCACTCATTGTAGAACTTAAACAGTACCTATGGAGTTGCCCCTTGCCTGTGACCCATTGTAATATCATCAAAATGGAAAATTTTTTGCTCGTAAAGTTGCACCAAGCATATTAAGATCATGGAAATTAATAATAAAGGTGAACATGAAGAATCTCCATGGAGGGCTGCCAGGTGAACCCTGCATAAAAGGAAAAGAACTTTGTGGGATCTGACACAAGTCAAACTTGAGGCAGGTGGAATGAAACTAAAGAAAAAGTTCTAGGGGCAATCTGCAATTTTGTCTATAGTTACCTGCAATAGAAGATGGGACCTCTTGGTTTCAAGTACCATAGATTGCTCACGCAAAGATGCTCTCAGATTTCCTATACAACTGATATTTTTATATTTGTGATTTACCTGGGCAGTTCACCTGAAGCAGCCTTCATTTAGCATTTTTCCCCCTTACCGTCTGCATTTCAGCATTGAGATAGAGTTCTATTGATTGTACCTTTTAGCAGCCGTGCATCGTATTCTTTACTAATCTTTTATCTTGATTTGTCTACTCAGGTTTCAGTTCCTCAGCAATGCAGTTTTACAGGCGAAGAATGCAAGTGCAAATGATGGCCTGCCAGGTTCAAACCAGACCTTTGACAGTGGGCTGCTAGATTTGCTTGAGGGGAAACTCGCTGTTCTCCGATTTCAAATAAAGATTAAGGAGGAACTTGAGGCTATAGCGTCCAGGTTAGAATGTTCACAAGGCATGTCTGATTCTGCCCCAGATGATGGTGGCATGCCTGAGGACGCTACTTATGTTAAAGCTGCACAAGAGAAGGCCAGAGAGTTGTCGTTAGATTTGAAGAGCATAACGGAGCTTTACAATGAATATGCAGTTCCATTTGAGCTTTGGGAGGTACACCTTTCTTAATGTATTTTCTTATTGATCCAATTTCATTAGAAACAGTTGCAATATAGTCAATGAAGATGATCTACTAGCTCTCTCTATCATCACTGAGCATGCGCACATTACTCATGCAATTGATTTACAGGTGGACACTTCTGCTGAATGCAGGTTTTAAAGTGGTGAAGAGCTCCTACCTCTTTGATGTCAATTTTGAGTAGATGAATTTTGTCCATGATTGAAATATTTCATAGTGCACACTATTGAGTTGATTGCATTGAGTGCTTTATTTGCTTGCCTTTTATGTTGGTAGGTAAGGGTAGTTATTAATTGTGTCTCTGTTGTCTCACTGTGCTACCGGAGGCTGCGGGGAAGTCAGAATACCAATTGATATGTTTCCACAAATAATTGAATCGAGCATGCATTGATCATGAGGAAATGAAGTCCTCTGTCTCAATTCACTGCAGCTCGGGCCTTTTCTATTAGTGAATCTGTCAATCTTCTTAACCCATGATTAATGCTTTGACAAAAAAACTGTTTCTTAGACTAGAATTAGTGATAATCTCCTCTGTTCTCCCATGATCAGCTGTTTATGTCCAGAATCTCATCTTTTTCGATTAATTCAGTTATTTATCTTTTGAGACCGACAGAGGGTGGGTTCTGGGACATGGTTTTATTGAGTGGCAAATCTGCCTGGTAACATTAATCTATTGGATGCAGGTGTGAAGATGCTAAACTGGATTTACTATTCGGCCTGTTTTATATAATTTTGCAAGTTTATAAATTAATGTATGGGTTTAGGAGAGTGACTGACCCACTTGAGGCTGGCAGGAGAGCTGTATTGAGAATAAAGGTTTTGTTTTCTTTGTATGAAAGAATTGGGGGAAGCGTTCCCTTGGTAGGATGATTGGGTTGACCCTGTAAAGTTTTAGCTCAAGAGGGCAGAGCCAAATTTGGCAAATGATCTCTCTCCTTGCAAGCATGAGCGGGAAGAAAAAGGATGGCACATAAAGTTAATTTCTCAAATCCTTATGAATTAATTACCCATGGCCGTTGACCGTTAATGAATATCAGGAAATTGCCTAAGCAGCTTTATTGAATGTAGTTTTCTGAATTGGTAAGACTTCATTCCACTAGCTTTTAAGCCAGTCCGAAGAACCAAACTGTTCAGCCAACTGAAATTTGATTGACTGTAGAGGAGTAATTTGATGAATTATCAAAATGCTTGTGTCATATGAATCTTGGAATTGCTTTAGAGTGGGTACACTTTCTCGGCACCTCCTATGCAAACTTGTTTGTGTGCACATTCATTTTCTCATTAGATGAATAGAGAATCAGAGATGTTGGTTTTACAACCAACCCTAATTGATTGCTTTGGGCAACTAACCTGTCTGGTTCACAGGTTTGTCTAGAGATGTTGTACTTCGCAAACTATTCCGGCGATCCTGATAGCAGCATTGCAAGAGAAACCTGGGCCAGATTGATTGATCAAGCTGTATCACGTGGTGGAATTGCTGAAGCTTGTTCGGTGCTGAAGAGAGTTGGTTCTCACGTATACCCTGGAGATGGAGCTGTTTTACCTCTGGACACTCTGTGTATCCACCTTGAGAAGGCTGCATTGGTTAGTTTACTTATTACTTGTACAGCTTGAATTTAGTCATATATACCTTTGATGTTTTACCTCTTTACAAAACCACCTATATTTGGATCCTTTTAGGAAGGAATGGAGAGGAGGGTTGATGGAATTGATCTTGTTTTGCTCCCTTTTTGTGATTGTACTCTTTTTGTACAGGAGAGACTGAATTCAGGAGTTGAACCTGTTGGGGATGAAGATGTCGCAAGGGCTCTTCTTGCTGCTTGCAAGGGTTCCACTGAGCCTGTTTTAAACACATATGATCAATTGCTCTCAAGTGGAGCTATTTTACCATCACCTAGCCTCAGGTTAAGGCTTCTTCGATCAGTATTGGCAGTTCTTCGTGAATGGGTAATGTCTACATTTGCACAAAGAATGAATACAAGCGTCACGGGAGCTTCATTAATTATGGGCTCTTACTCATTTGAGCAAACAGCGGTAATAAACCAGGGGGTTCGAGATAAGATTGCTAATGCTGCTAACAGGTTAGCCTTTGTCTTTCACTACCACTAATTTCATAAATGAAATCCATTACGGAAGTACTTGTAATGCCAGTCTAGGAGGTGATTAAATTTCAGCTTGACACCTCTTGTCGAACTTCATATGTAGCTGTTGTACATGTATTATCATAGAACTATTGCTCAATCTATGCAGATGGTTTCTTCTACTTTATGCTTCTTGTACTCATGTTGATCCGTTCCTTCCCCTAACAGTCCTGGTCCTAGTTCTTTCTTTTTTGTGGGGACCTGTTAGGAATTGAAGGGAGATTATACCCAAGGGAGACTTATGTCTTGTTTGGTTAATAAAGTCGGAGGGAAATGGGGAAATTGTAATTAACTAATACCCTTTAGGCCCAAATTCCATTTGTTCCCAAAAGTTGGAGAATATGTAAGGAACATCTACTTCTAAGCTTTTTTTTTTCCCCCAAAACTATCTTTATCTTTGTTTGCAAATGTGAACAAATCAAAGCCCGTTTGAGTCAAATCACTTTGTTTCTCTCCACATCAATTCCCTTCAATGCACATCCAAACAAGAGAAGGGAATTATAGTTTCAATGTACTACTTTTCCTTCCATTTCCTTTGTCCTCTCCTTCACAAATTTCCCTTCTAACTCGGCTTACCAAGCCAAGTTTAAGACTTCAACATAGTGTTTGAACCGAAAACAGTCGGAACAATGTTTTTGTTTGCTACGACACCATTTCTTATCTTTATGGATTATAGAGCTAGAGCAGCAATAGCCAGGAAAGTTTGTTATGGTGAACTGGCAATTTAATCCCTTCATGTGTTAGATAAGTACCAAGATTGAAATGGTTATGTAAATGGAATATTCAATATAATGCTTGAGGTTTAACTTTGTCTTGGTCTTTCTTCATACCCGTGCATTGTACTTGACTGGGCATTGCACTTTTGAAACTTAAGCTATTAAATTGCAGCTAACATTTTGGTTGTGTAGTTGAAACTGAAGAATTTGTCCGAATGTTGAAGGGTCAGATAGATTCTTTCAAAACTTAAGCTATTCAATTTCACGACATGAATGTTAAACTGAAACTTTGCTGCACTTTTGAGGGGAAAAATGTAGTTTAGCAAAACAAAGGGGAAAGAAGTAATCTGTCTATTGCATATAGTATGATTCACCTTTTTATGTTACAGTGCAATGAGGGAATTTTTAAACTTCATTCCCTTTGCCTGTTCTACTTGTGACTAACAAAGATCTGTGTTGGGAGTAAAATGAGGCAAAGTAGTCGTTAGTTGTGCTTGGTGGTGGATTTTAGGTACTAGAAGCGAGGAGAAGGCAGATGAGGGGTGGGGATTTTTTTTTGGCTCTGATCCTGGGAAGTTTAAAGATTGGAAGACGTGGCCTGAGTGGGTTCATGGAATGGAGAACAATGAGCGTTAAAGAATTTCAAATTCAAATCAAGATATGGCGTTCGGAATTGGAGTTCCCCTAGGAAAGTTGAAATAGATGAGTTGAAACCTATCTCTCTCCCCACCTCACAAAAAGAAAGTAAAAAGCTTGATGGCTCATGTGAATATAATCGGATGCGACACTGTCAGAGACCATCTCATGTGAATATAATCGGATGCGACACTGTCAGAGACCATCCTCAGAGATGAGATTTTTCTTCTGACACTTACTGAAATACTTTATATCAACCCAAGGAGTTCATCTTCCAACGTTTTTCCTTATACTGCAGTCTCTCTCTTTTTGTTCTTGTGATTTCCCAGTTGGAAGTGTTCTGATGTTTTTACTGGTAATCTCATAAAAACAGGTACATGACTGAAGTTCGGAGGTTAGCCCTTCCACAGAGCCAAACGGAGCCGGTTTACCAAGGTTTCCGAGAACTGGAAGAATCTCTCATGAGGCCCTTTTCCTTTGATCGGCTTTGATTGTTTTGTTGTCCGTCTTGTAGGAATTAGTTTTCTGCTCGTTTGTCAAGGTGTAATTGTAATCTTATTGTTGCAAGCTAACGATCCCAATAAAATCCTTCCCTTAAGTATCTTTTTCTGAGGGGCTAGAGAGCATACTTCTGGAGCATGTACGGAATGGTTCTGTATGGCTTTCTTCCATTTGATCAGTGAAAGAGTTAATCCAAAATGCCCCCTTATCCCCAGGAGGTGGCATCGCAGTTGCACTGGGCGTAAATGGAGTTTCCGATCTTCTCCTTTTATGGCCAGTCATACTCGACTCCGGCTTCGACGAAAAAAAAAATTAGACTCCATCACTTGCATTTTGTGTGAAATTATATACAGAAAGCATGAGATGTGATCTGGGATGCGTGGAGTTCAACGCCTCGCGCATTCTTCCTTAAGGTAGCTTTGTCCTTGAGGGACTTGTAAGTCTATAGAACACCAATTTGCACGAACAGGCAAATCGTAAGCAAAGATCGCTTCCCCTTCAAGTTGAAGGATAGAGGAAACCACTGCCCCACGCCAAAAAAATTTAAGCACTCACGGTATTCTATGACTAGTCACGTTGTGATTTTGTACTCCGATTCCCCAGGTCCACAATCGTGGGCCAAGTCGAGGCCCGACCCGGTCATCAGTGGAAGATGAAAGCCTGGACAAAGCAATAGTATTAGGCCCAAAAGGTAGTCAAGGCTTCAAGTGAGGTCAATATTCACTTGAGACGGCTGAGGCTTTCCACGTTGAGAGTGAACTTTGTGTGTATTCTGTTGTCGCACGAGGCCGTCCTTATACTGAACAGTATACACATTGGTCAGTTTAAGAATTTCTTACTTTCAAGCTAATTCTAGAAAATGATGGAAGGCTATAAGTAGCCATATAGATGTGAGAGGATGCCTACTTTCATGTACAATATAATGCTAAAGAGAGTTGGCATTTGATGAATTTTTTTTTGTCTTTTTGCAGAGCACGGGAATCTATCCTGTACCGATAATACTAGTGTGCTCACCCCCTCAATTCCTTTACCAGCAAAACCATATGCCTATTGGATCGTATGGATTTGATGATTGATTATGTCGATTTTAGCCAAAAAGAAAAGGGTCAATTTTATATTTGTATACGTTGGATTGTGTGTATTGCCAGTGTCCTTCAGAAAATACATCTTTCCATACTTATCTCAGTATACAGATTGAACATTTCTTGACCAACACCCTACTTCTAATAAAGCAAGCTTTACGGTAACTTCATCCTCATACCTGGAAACAATCGTAATTTACTATCAAAGTCGGTAAAAAAAAATCAATGCTTTTGGAAGGTGATCAACACAATCATAGCAGTTATAGGAAATTGAATAAATTTCAGAAGGTTTTTAGCGTTTTGTGCATAAAATTATGGAACATTATTTCGTGCTGGTGATTCCTTAAAGCTGTTGATAAATTTCAAAACCTGTATATTTTACCCTGCAACTTATTGAATTTGTTTCCCAGGATTCTATGGGAGCACCGCTTATTTTGCACTTACTTGTCAATGAGTTCTGCGAGTATCAACTTGTAAATTCGCTAGCTTCACAAACTTGTTAATGTTATTAAGTTTTAAGGAAAACTATCAACTCTTGTTTTGGTCTATTTACCAACTTTTATTTGGTTATAACAAAATTGGAAAAAGGTAGCAAAAAAGTCCTAAGCCTATTGCACATGTCTCAATTCGTTCATAAACTTTTCAATTGTGCCAATTGAGTCATAAACTTGACAATTTTTCAATGTATTCGATCTGGCCAATTTTGGTTGGTAAGGAGTTTTAATACAACTATTCTAATGGGAAGGGGTTTGATGGGTTTAACAACTATAGGCAAGGGCTGGTCTGCTCTCCTCTGGGGAGGGGTTGTCTTAGATATAAAAAGGCGAGTCTCTAGGAGCCCGGCTCGTGAGGTGTCCCTCTCGTGGTAGGGTTCCAAACCTTGCATCGCTATTGTGACATGCTATCTTTCCCCTTTGCATTCCCAAGTCCCTCTTTGCGCCATTCCTTCCTTTATCACCTCTAGTTCCCTATACTTCTGACTTAAAGGCCAGAAAAGGTCCTATATGAGTTAGAGTCTGTCCGGTCTACACTCTTTTCCCACTAGGGCTCCACGAACAAATGGTACATGCTATTCAATGAGCTTGAAGAGGGATGCGGGGATCCTAAATCTACTCCTACGATTAATGTATAGCAGCCCACTAAACCACGATCTACTTACTGTAGCCCAAGAAGAAAAGCGTCGTCTAAGACTTCATCTCCAAAGAGGAATAGGCAAAAAGAGCCTTCCCTTGTCCTGGTTCTGTTGGACGAACGAACTATTCTGCTAGCAGGTCATGCCCTTTGGTAGTGGACAACCATTATTTACTTTTTTCGTGAGTTGACATGAAGAATTTGGAAGTAGGCTTTGCTTTTCGAAATTTATATCATTTTATAGATCTGGCAAATCATTCCCATGAGGATATGCAATAAGCAGGAGCGAGGACTTCCTTTCAATCCATCAATATGTTTAAAAAATTTCCAACTTTTGTCAACATTTGGAAAAGTGTCATTTTCTGGTTACCGATTTTAATTGCTCTTTGTAGGGTTGCCTCCCAATTATGCGGGTACTTTGACTGCCAGGATATGAGCTAAATAAGGAAAGCTCTACCTGAGGCCATCCTCGAGACTCGACGATTGGTGGAGAAAGAGTGAAAGAAAACAAAAGAAAAATAAGAAAAAATATACATGTAAATTTGTCCCTCGGATATCGAGGTGAAAAGTTGGGGTCGGTTATTCACATGTGAAAAGTTGGGTCCTTTTTATAGAACATTAGGAAGCTAAGGATAAATTTGTCCGCAAGATGAATATCGAGACCTTTTTGTTAGGTAATTACCTATTTCTTTTTTGGCTCAAAGGCAAGTTTATCTTATCGCAAGAACTTTCCATTTTATCTCTTGACAGAAAGTTTGAAATTCGATATATATATTATTTTGAGTCTCTTGGAAAGTGCCAAGAGAGGACTGTGCTTCCTCTCGATGCTTAGCTTCATTCGGACAGATTCTTCATTTCTCTGATTATGATTGTGAATAGACAGATTAGCAAACAAACACGCACGATCATCATGCAAAAGTAGTTCATTTCCCTACATGCAATTCCTAATGGCATAAACAAAACAAAAAAAAAAAATGTGAAATTTCAGCACTCGCCCCGCAATCAAATGAACGGGAACAAGAAGAGACAATCTCCTTTATCATCATCATCATTAATTTTTTATTAATTTTTTTTCCTTCCGAGAGGACAAAATATTCAATTTATCTTCTCAGCGTTGTCCCCGCATGTGCCCTGAATTACGTAATTTTTTTTTTTGGTGTTTACTTATTTTATACTCGGTGATTTGAGAAGAAACGAAAAAAAAAAGTGTGATAGATAATGATTTTGATTAACTATAGAAGAGGATTTGAATCATTTCTCCTCTTTTACTACCTAACTTCCTAAAAAAGTCCAAACAACAAAATGTTTATTACATGAATAAGATTTCTGTTACTTAAAAGATAAACACAAGAACACCTTCCTCACCCCCAAAAAAAAAAAAAACACAGGAACACCTTCGATACAAAAAAAAAAACACAAGAACAAAACATTTGAAGTTTTAACACTTTGGACAATTAAAGGAAGAGAAGACAATTTCCGATGACGCTGAAAGCTCGTAGTGATAGGTGCTTGAGGATTAGCGAGATTGTTTTGGCCATAGTAAATTACTTGCGAAATTGATCCATGCAGGTCAAGATCATATTATTTGTTCATGGATAATAATACAAATGGTCATTGAATTTTAAGTCGACATACAATGTGGCCCATTGACTTTTAATTTATTTAATGCGATTTTTGAACTTTAACCCAATGTGTAATGGGATATCTGAATTTTCAATTTGTTCAATATATGTCTGGGACTTTTGGTATATGTTTAATGTAGCTAATAAAGTATATGAAAATGTTCAATGATGCTAGTCCCTATGAAAATATTCCATGATGTCCATGTACGTGTGCAGTAACAACACCATACATTTTCATATATACTTCGTCGATTAAATTGAATCCGTACCAAAAGTTCAATAATTGCATTGATCAATTGGAAATTTCAGAGACCACATTGCACATAAGTGTCGCGACCCTCTAAAAAAATTTATTTTAAAGGGTTAACGGATTATTAGGTTAATTAGATTTGACTAACCTAACGCGGACCCTCCCAAGCCCTACCGAATCGTGACTTTGGATTTTTATTTTAAATGATTTTGAAATTTGGAGTCGCCACTAATCATTCTTGGTAGGTTGATTAGGAACCTAAATAAATTAGCGGGAGAACTAATTTATTCCTGCGAACCAGAGATTATGAGCTCGGGGACTTGGTTACACAAGTTAATTAAAACTAATGCCCTTTCGGTACCTTAATTTCATGGATATCCTAATTCGGTAACTCAGGCTTGGTTTATTCCTAAGGCTCTAGTAGGGTATTCTCTTTTGTGTTTTCACTTTTTAAATAGGATGCATGGATGGTATATATTTTTATTTGTTATATTTTTTAAGTGTTAAAGATTCCCTGAAGCCGAAAGAGGGAGTGTGTTAACGACTTCTGTGCAGTATTACGACCTACTCATCTTTTGGGTCTGATGATTCAAAAATTAAATTATAAGAAGTACATGACAGTGAATAAACACCTCCAATGGGAGGTCTAGCATTGGCTTGGCTCTTCCCTTTGGGATTTAAGGTACATGTATTTAAGCTGCAGGTATTTAAACTACTGTAAGAAAAAACCTCCAATGGGAGGCTAAGCATTGGCTTGGCTCTTCCCTTTGGGATTTAAGGTACATGTATTTAAGTTGCAGGTATTTAACTACTGTAAGTAAAAACCTCCAATGGGAGGCTAAGCATTGGCTTGGCTCTTCCCTTTGGGATTTAAGGTACAGGTATTTAAGTTGCAGGTATTTAACTACTGTAAGTAAAAACCTCCAATGGGAGGCTAAGCATTGGCTTGGCTCTTCCCTTTGGGATTTAAGGTACAGGTATTTAAGTTGCAGGTATTTAACTACTGTAAGTAAAAACCTCCAATGGGAGGCTAAGCATTGGCTTGGCTCTTCCCTTTGGGATTTAAGGTACAGGTATTTAAGTTGCAGATATTTAACTACTGTAAGTAAAAACCTCCAATGGGAGGCTAAGCATTGGCTTGGCTCTTCCCTTTGGGATTTATGGTGCAAGAATTAAATTGCAAGAATTTATAGTATGAATGCGACATGTAGATATGGAAACATATGAGTATGACATGACATAATCGAAATTTAAATTAATTTATTTGGGCAAGGAAATTCTCGAAGATTTTAATAGTTAGGATCGTTACCTGATTTAACAGATTTGATTGCCGAATTCGAATCTCGTGTCACCTTATAGATCAAGATTGCGGCTCGAACGATGGAGATGAACTTGTGACTCGCGTTGATCGGTAGAGGAATTGTTGATGGTAACACCTAGATTTGAACTTTCACCATCTTCAAGGCTCTCTTTTGGAAAAAAGGATTCTCTCTCTTTTTTTTATTTTTTTCTTTCTCTCTAATTTCTTTCAATCTCTCAAAATTCTCTCAAGCATCCAAGATTTTCTCTCTCAAAAATTCAAAATTTTCTCTCCAAAAAATTCTCCCAAACACTTCAAATTTTCTCTCTCAAGAATCCTTTCTCAAGCTCACTTCTTCCTCCTTTTATAACCTACTCATCTATCTCCCATTCTAATTTTTCTACTAACTCTATCTCCCATTCTAATTTCTCCACTAACTCTTCTTCATTTTCATCTTCCATTCTCCATCTCTATCTCACATTCTAATCTCTCCACTAACTCTTCTTCATCTTCATCTTCCCTTCTCCATATTTATCTCCCATTCTAATTTCTCCACTAACTCTTCTTAATCTCCATCTTCCCTTCTCTATTCTTATCTTCCATTCTAATTTCTCTACTAACTCTTCTTCATCTCCATCTTCCCTTCTCTATTCTTATCTTATTTTCTCCATCCATTCTTCTCCAACTTCTCTTCTTCATCTCCTCTTCTTCATCTTCCCTTCTCTATTCTAATTTATCCACTAACTCTTCTTTTTATTATTTGTAAAATAATCCTTCAAGAGTTAGGTATTTGCACTCTAGTCCTTGAATTTTAAGTATTTACAATTCAGTCCCTGAAAAAAATATATTTCTTTAAGTCCAAATCTCCTCACAATTTAAGCTCATTTCTTGTCGCTGAAAATAATGTATAATTTAATTAAAGCCCTTTTGCAAAATTAAGTCATTCTGGGTATAATTGGGCCAAGATGAAAATTTAAAATATTAGAAGACAATGTCACAACTCATAAAAAGTGAAAGTTAAAATAAGTTGACTCAAATTAAAATTTTTTAGGCCCGATTCGAGATTATACTCGTGAAGGAACACGTGACTCGAATTGGATTTTTCTGAATTTGCGATGGCCAATATGAAAATAGATTTAAAATAAAAATATTAACTATCTTTGTGTATTTTTTGGCCTCAAATGTTATTTTTCCAAAATTTTCAAATATTTTTGTATTTTTTTTTAAAAAAATTAAAATATATATAATATGAAAAATTATTTTTTGGTCAAAATTCGTTCCCTAGGCTTGGCTAAGGTTCCCAAAGTTGATTTTTCAATTTTATGAATTTTTATGGATTTTCTATTAATTTTCGAAAATAAATAAATAAAAAATACGTAAAAATACTGAAAATATGAAAAATCATTTTTTGGTCAAAATTGGTTCCCTAGGCTTGGCTAAGGTCCCCAAAGTTGATTTTTCAATTTTATGAATTTTTATGGATTTTTTATTACTTTAGCAATAGAAAAAATGATTAAAAATCAGGTGTCAACAGCTGCCCCTCTTTGAAAGGAAGCTCGGTAGAGGTTCATTTCAAAGACGAGATGACACCTGGATTCTTATCGACTCAATACAAGTAAATAAAAAGAGTCGTGACATGATTGTTCCACTGAAAATGAAATGAGAACCTAAGGATTCGTTATATAAAAAAACTTTAGGGTGGTTGAACTTGAACCCGTATGGTGGATCAACCCATGGTAGATTCCTAATAAAAGGATTCTACTGATTAAAAATTGAATTAAAATTTGACCCGTATGGTGGGTCATACCATTTGACCCGTATGGTGGGTCGTACCATGGTAGATTCCTAATAAAAGGATTCTACTGATTAAATTTTGATTGAGATTTGACCCGTATGGTAGGTCACCACATGGAGATACCTGTAAGAAGGACTTGGTGCCTGTAGAAAGGACTTGGTGCCAGTAAAAAGGACTTGGTGCTTTGCCTGTAAGAAGAACTTTGTGCCTGTAAGAAGGACTTGCTTTGCCTGTAAGAAGGACTTGATTTGCTTGTAAGAAGGACTTTGTTTGCCTGTAAGAATGACTTTGTTTTGCCTGTAAGAAGGACTTACTTTGCCTGTAAGAAGGACTTTGTGTCTGTAAGAAGGACTTGATTTGCCTGTAAGAAGGACTTTGTTTGCCTGTAAGAAGGACTTTATGCCTGTAAGAAGGACTTGATTTGCCTGTAAGAAGGACTTTATGCCTGTAAGAAGGACTTTGTGCCTGTAAGAAGGACTTGATTTGCCTGTAAGAAGGACTTTGTGCCTGTAAGAAGGACTTAGTTTGCCTGTAAAAAGGACTTATTTTGCCTGTAAGAAGGACTTGATTTGCCTGTAAGAAGGACTTTATGCCTGTAAGAAGGACTTATTTTGCCTGTAAGAAGGACTTGATTTGCCTGTAAGAAGGACTTTGTGCCTGTAAGAAGGACTTGGTTTGCCTGTAAGAAGGACTTGATTTGCCTGTAGGAAGGACTTTGTGCCTGTAAGAAGGACTTGATTTGCCTGTAGGAAGGACTTTGTGCCTGTAAGAAGGACTTGGTTTGCCTGTAAGAAGGACTTGATTTACCTCAAAGGGTGCCATTCTGGAATCTGGGGAGACCAGGAATCCGGCAGAAGCTCAAACCCAATTTAACCTACCATGAAGGGTGCATGTATATGCCGCTCTGGATTCGAGCACCCTGAGAATCGTCAAAATTCATTCTCTTGAAAGGTTCAGGGAGAAGATATATTTACCTGAGGATTTGGAAGGAACGCCTAGTGGTTTCTAGATAACCAGGCTTGTTCATTCAACCCGAACATTGGGAATGTGTCACCCCAGACATGTGGACGGGTCAAGTAAATTGGGGAGTCTACTCCTTACGTCAATGAATGGCTTATCTCGGACTTTGCCCCTGCACAATAAAATGCAAGGGTGAAAGGGTCGAGTGAATTTTAAAAGATTTGGGCTTGTTTAATGTTGACAACTGTCATAGTCGTCGATCGAATGTCCCTGCAAGAAGGAAATCAGAAGGGTTATCTTTAAAACCAAATGCGTTAAGGAAGATATACTCTCCTTTTCAATTCAGGTTTTCCATCAATTTGCCCCATTTTCATCAGGACGGATCTCATCAGATGATCACCATTTTTCCATTTGGGGTTGTCTCCCTTTACCAGCTTCGCTGGGTTGATTTTCCGTCAACCTTTGTTGGACAATTTGATCTTGTTCGTCGACTATTCTGCAAAAAATAATTTACAAAAATTTGTCTTATTTATTTACAATATTCACAACATTTCCTAACCTTGGAGATCGAACTAGGGGCGTTTCGGATCACTGTCATTCCCTCATGCTATGAAGGTTCTCTTTTAATGTAAGAGCCAATTTTTGCTGACATAATCTTACGACGCCATCTGACAATTTCCTTTGGCTGGAAAATGAGTATGCTAACAGGTAACTCAGCTCGTAGACTCCCTTTCTTCGTAATCTTCTAGCCTGGATAATGTTATTTAGGTTGTTTTCTCCATCTGGGTGTTCCTCTTAAACCTGCAATATAGAGAAAGTGATGCAAGTGTATACATGTATGCATGGAATATATGTAGTGGCCTTCAATGTGGCTCAGACACCTATGAGATATGAAGACTGATCCGATCTTTATCTTATTCAAGGGTAATATTTCTTGACAGCATCTGCATTTACAGGACTTGCCAATTCCTCTTCATCCATATTTATGAGAATTAAAGCACCGCCGGGTAGAACTTTCTGTACTACATACGGACCCTCATAATTTGGTGCGAACTTGCCCCCGGGATGAGGAGCATTAGGGAGCGTCTTCTTCACAACTAAATCTCCGACGGTAAAGTTTCTGAGTTTCACTTTGCGGTTAAATGACTTTGCTACCCGCTTTTGATACGCCTGTCCATGACAGATAGCCTTCACTCGTTTCTCATCAACCAGATTCAATTGCTCATGCCTCTGCCGGATCCATTCGGCCTCTGAAAGTTTCGCTTGGGCTAATATTCGTAAGGAAGGGATCTCAACTTCCACAGGAAGGACGGCCTCCATGCCATATACTAAAGAGTAAGGCGTTGCCCCGGTTGAAGTCCGAATTGAAGTTCGGTATGCCATTAACGCGTATGGCAATCTCTCGTGCCAATCCCGAAAGTTCTCTGCGGTCTTAGCCAAGATTTTCTTAATATTCTTATTCGCCGCTTCCACAGCTCCATTCATTTGTGGGCGGTAGGGAGAAGAATTAAGGTGTCTGATCTTGAATCGATCTAAAAGATCATCCACCACCTTGTTGTTCAGGTTGGATCCATTGTCTGTAATAACGGCTTGGGGCGTCCCATACCTCGCAATGATGTCCCGCTTGATGAACTTTGCGACGTTTTTGGCTGTAACGTTCGCATACGAATTGGCTTCGATCCATTTGGTGAAGTAATCGATTGCCACCAAGATAAAACGGTGTCCGTTTGAAGCTTTGGGGTTAATCGGCCCGATCATATCGATTCCCCACATTGAAAACGGCCAAGCCTCAGACATTTGATGTAGTTCATTTGGGGGAGCGTTGATCCTATCCCCATACACCTGACACTGATGACAAGATCTCACGTGTCGGTTGCAATCTGACTCCATGGTCATCCAATAGTAACCGAGTCTCATGATCTTCCTGGCGAGGAGATGGCCGTTCATGTGCGGTCCGCACTCTCCTTCATGAATCTCCTGCATGAGTAAGTTTGCTTCCTTAGCGTCTACGCACCTTAATAGGACCAAATCGAACGACTTCTTGTACAGCGTCTGACCACTAAGAAAGAACTTCGTAGCCATCTTGGCTATGTACTTTCTATCCCCCATTTGGCTCCCTGGAGGATATTCTCCATTCATCAAGTAATTTTTAATGTCCTGATACCAGGGTTGGCCATCAAACCCTTCTTCGATCACCATGCAGTAAGCCGGTTGTTTAATAATGTCGACCCTCAATGGCTCGATGTCTAAGCCTTCCGTTACTTGCAGCATGGACGATAGGGTAGCCAAGGCGTCCGCAAAATGATTTTGGGTTCTCGGTAGGTATCCAAAATCGATCTCCTCGAACTCCTCAATCATTTCCTCTAAGAACCTGTGATAAGGGATGAGCTTAGAATCTTTAGTTCTCCATTCGCCTTGGGTCTGCAGGATGATTAACATGGAGTCCCCATATACTTGCAGCCTCTTTACTTTCATGGTGAGAGCTAGCTGCAGCCCTAGGATGCAGGCTTCGTACTCAGAAATATTATTGGTGCATGGAAATGTCAGCTTTGCAGCGACTGGATAATGTTGTCCCTCAGGGGATATTAAAATTGCCCCAGTTCCAGACCCTGCGAGGTTTACAGCACCGTCAAAATACATTGTCCATTTATCCTCGGACAAGTTTGAAATGTGATCCTCTGACTTCTCGTCACTTAGGATACTAAGCCCCTGGGCATTTTCAGCTAACATATCTGCTATGGCTCGTCCCTTAACGGATTTCTGAGTTGAACTCCTAACGTCGAATTCTGATAGGAGGACCTGCCATTTAGCCAGTTTCCCAATTAAGGCTGGCTTTTCTAGGAGATATTTTATCGGGTCGTTCTCTGTGACCAGCTGTATGTGGTGATGAAGGGTATATTGCCTCAACCTGTGTAGCACCCATACCAACGCAACGCAAGTCTTCTCGATGGTAGGGTAATTCATCTCCGATGCAGTGAATTTCTTGCTCAGATAATAAATTGCCCGTTCCTTGCCATCTTCAGGGTTTGTTTGGGCCAACAGAGCCCCTAAGGATTCTTGATGGACAGTAAGATACAGGGTTAACGGAAAACCTGACATGGGAGGCACCAAAACTGGTGGCGAGACGAGGTAACTTTTGATCTTTTCCAGAGCTTGGTGACACTCAGAATCCCATTTCACCTTGGCACCTTTCTTTAGCAGCTTAAAGAATGGTTTTGCAACTTCAGATAGTTGACAAATAAACCTGGCGATGTAGTTCAGCCGCCCCAGCAAACTCCTCACTTCCTTAACTGTCGTAGGGACCCCGAGGTCTAATATCGCTTTGACTTTAGAAGGGTCTATTTCAACTCCTCGGTTGCTCACCATGAACCCAAGAAGCTTTCCTGATCGTGCCCCAAATATGCATTTGGCGGGGTTTAGCTTCAATCTATATTTCCGAAGTCGTTCGAATAGCTTTCTTAGTATTTGGATGTGATCATATCCGGGTTTAGACTTCGCGATCATATCGTCGACGTATACCTCTATCTCTTTATGCATCATATCGTGGAACAAAGCTACCATGGCCCTTTGGTAGGTTGCTCCTGCATTTTTCAAGCCGAAAGGCATAACTTTATAACAGAAGGTGCCCCATGGCGTTATGAACGAGGTCTTAGCCTTGTCTTCTTCCTTCAAAAGAATCTGGTTGTACCCAGAGAATCCATCCATGAACGAGAACATATCAAAACCGGCGGTGCTATCGACCAAGACATCGATGTGTGGGAGAGGAAAGTCATCTTTCGGGCTTGCCTTATTCAGGTCGCGATAATCTACGCAGACTCTGACTCTCCCGTCCTTCTTCATCACCGGGACAATATTAGCAACCCATTCGGGATAAGCGATCACCTCAATAAATCCCACCTTAAGCAGTTTCATCACTTCTTCTTCGATCTTTTTGGATAACTCCGGTTTTGTGCGTCGAAGTTTTTGCTTCTTAGAGGGAACATTCGGATCTGTTGGGAGCGAGTGTTCAACGATGTTTGGGTCCAAACCCGGCATATCTGCATAGGACCAGGCGAACACATCCTGATATTCCCTGAGGAGATCAATAAACCGAGACACTTCTGACGAAGACAGTCTTCCTCCGATTTTTACTTCTTTCAAGTTCTCAGAATCACCCAGGTTGACTGTAATGGTTTCCTCTGTCGTTAAGGGTTTATGTTCCTCATATCTGCTCCAATCCCTTCTGACATCACTGGTATCGTCATCACATTCCTCCTCAATTCCATAGGAGAAGTCATCGATACGGTCTGAGCTACATAATAACCTGTTATGCATATGAGGGATGGTATGCCTGAAATGTCACAAGCATGGTCAGTATTTTGCTGGTACTAATAAAGATGCATGAATTTCTGAAAATACTTTGAAAAATGAAGAAAAAAGAGGGGGAACTGGTCGTCGTCTCATTGGACGTCCTCGCTCTCCTAAAATATTTTTCAGGAAAACATGGATCATGTGGCAAATCAGCCCTCAAACTTCAAAGATTTGAAGTCAAGTATCATCATCGGGCCAATTTATCATTCCACAAAACTCATGGGACTTTTATTAGATGGGAAATGGACCGCATTACAGCTTACACTACTTAGACCGACGGTCGGAGATCCAAGGGTGGTTTTCAGAAAAGGAAAATGCATTGCTAAGGAATGAAAACATTATGCATAAATCTAAATGCAGGAATTGAAATGCATCAAGGGAAAAGGAAAGAGAAGGCTTCTTTACACAGGCTGGCTGGAGTCCTCATCAAGCCGTTCGATGATGACGTTGACGATGTCTTCTAGAAATGGGTTAGACAGATCAGGCTCAGCTGCATTTTGAACAGTTTCATCTGCCAGCATCTTAGGACGCTTGGAGAAATACTGGGCCAGTGGACTGCCGATCACGCTAGCTCTTCCCTTCCAAGGTCCGGAGCCAATGAACGAGCCAACTCTGCCTCCTTGGCTTCCACGGCCTCGATACTGGCCTCTGCCTCGACGTCCACGATAGCCTGTCGAAATGAAGCTACTACTGAATCCACCAGTATATCCTAGGCCTGATCGGTGCTCGTTCGTGTCTAACTGCAATGGTGACCGGATCCCTTGACCATTCTTCCCTAGCCCGCATCCAGGGACAAACCCGTATGCCAATAACATCTTCCCTGGGGCTAGAGTGTATTGGGAAGGTGCAGGAACTCTCTTCCTAGTCCCACGAGGTGCGTGCGTAACTGCCACTAATTCGAGAGAGTGGTAGCTTGCTTCCTCCTTGCGTTCCGGCTCTATATAGGGGATCGCGCTCTTCTGGTATGTAGCAAAATCCATCTCTCCATGCACGGTTACCACTTTCCCGTCAACCACGAATCGAACCTTCTGGTGTAGGCTAGAAGGCACTGCGCCTGCCGTATGAATCCAGGGCCTACCCAAAAGCAGCCCGAAGGCACTCGGGAGATCCATAACCTGGAATCCGATAGAGAACTCCACGGGTCCAATGAAAATGTCCAGCTCGATTTCGCCAACCACGTCTTTCCTCATTCCGTCGAAGGCTCTGATGGTGGCCTTAGAAGTGCGGATGAGCTCCTCGTTTATACCCAAATTTCTGAGTGTGGCTAACGGGCATATGTTGAATGCAGACCCATTATCAATCAGCACATGGGAGATCTGTTTGCCATGGCTCCTTGCCGATATGTACAAAGCCTTGTTATGGGCCCAGCCATCAATAGGAACATCCTCATCTGAGAAGGATATCTGGTCTCTCAGTAGTATGGTCCCCACGAAGTCCTCCAACTGCACCTCGTTGATAGTTTCTGGTACGTGCACTTCATTTAGTACCTTCATCAGTGCATTCTTATGCTTCTCCGAGTTGGTAAAAAGATCCAGTAGTGATATCTGGGCTGGCATTTTCCTCAGTTGTTCTATGACTTCGAACTCACTTGTCCTGACAATGGACAGTGCCTTCTCTGCGTCTTCTCTCGTCACTTCTCTCCTTTCAGGTTCCCCTTCCCTCGGTGCGTAGCACCTACCAGATCTCATGACTGCGTCTATCTCGCTTGTTCCGTAGTCCCAAGGGACAGCTCTGGGGTTGTAATCTGCCAGTGAAGGGACCTTTATCACGATCTTTTCAACTTTTCCATCGTACTGTGCCTTCCTGTCCTCCAGCTTAAAACCAGATAAGGAGATGACCGTGCGTTCAGAGGAACTACTCTTAGTGTCCCCCCATTTGTCCACCTCATCTAGCCTAATTACAAATGGGGCCTTTGACTCTAGTACTGCAACTAGATCATCTTCATTGGTCGTGCAAGGTGGTTCCTCGGCCATTAATTCCAACTCGTCCATGTCATTCTCATCCCATATAGCGTTCACTTTCTCATGATCCGGTAGGGGATTTTGTTGCACATTTGGTCCCGTCTTATCAAACTCCAATACTCCTCCATCTATCAGTGCTTGCACCTTGTATTTGAGCACGAGACAGTTATCTACGTTGTGCCCTTTTTCGCCCATGTGATAGGCGCACGACTGGGCCTCGTTGAACCCAGGGAATCTTGGCAGATTCGGTCTCGGGGGTTCCTTGGCGACTAGGCGCCCTTCCAGCAGCATCGGTAACAGCTTCGATAGCGGACGAGGTAATGGAGTAAAAGACGGTGCGGTTCTTCTCTTAGCCTCGAACTTCTTTGGAGCCGGTCCTGATGAGCCACCTTGGGTAGGGGTGGATTCTGAAAACTTCTTTGGTCTCGGTGGGTTTGGCACAAAAGCGACATCGCCTGCATTCTCCCTTTCTCTCTTTGCTGGATATGGCCGCTTGAATGACGGCTCTGGTACACGTTTCTCCCTTAGAGCCCACTCATGACGCTCAGCTACCCTGATAAGGTGTGCGAAAGTTTGACATCCTGAGGTATTAAGCTTCTCGAAATACTCAAGCGGTAGTGTCTTCAAAAACAAATCCACCAACTCTTCCTCCGGGATGGCTGATTTGACTTGGGTAGCTATCGCTCGCCACCTTTGGGCAAAAGTACGTATAGACTCATTCCTTCCTTTCAAAGTTCTCAATAGGTCTTCTCTGGTAGGAGCTGTAGCCGTGTTGAACTTGTATTGGTGAAGGAATTCCTCAGCCAGGTCCTCCCAACTGTCATACTCTTCCATGTCGAGCTCGATAAACCATGCTAGTGCAGCGCCGGACAGACTCTCTTGGAATGTGTTCATCAGCAGCGGGACATAATCAGAATAATGTGCCATTTTACGCAAGTAGTATTTCAAATGAGCTCGGGGACAGCCTGTCCCGTCGTATTTTCTCACAAACTCAGGTTCCTTGTACCCAGCTGGAACTTCTATCTTAGCAAACGGTGTGATTTTGTCAAATCGAGCCAACTCGTATCCTTGGTTACTAAGACATTCTTCGATCTTTGCTAGCCTCCTCGCGTCTTCTTCCGTCTTGGCCGAGGGTTTCTCTTTCTTTTCCTTCTCCAAATCAACTACGACTGGAAGGGCCCTAGGGGGTGCTTCCCTCTCGGGCTCTGTGCTAGCGGTTTGATTGATGTCTGAGCCAGTAGATGTATTGGGATTTACAAGCGGATTAGCCTCAGGAGCATTGGAGGACTTCACCTGCGTAGCGGTCATCATTGCCTTTATCTCCGCCATCATGGCGGCTATCATATTTATCTGGTTTTCAAGATTGGCCACTCTGGGAGTCAGTTCTTCGTGCTCCATTCTTAGTTTTCTCGTTTTGCTACGAGTCCTTGTAACTATAAATTATCACCTGATTTAACATAGGAAGTCAAAAACTCGCAAGTAGAGAGAGAAAGTTCAGAAATCTAAAACCTCCTTAATACTATGTTCATACTTGATTAATGGGAGGAAAGACTCAATCATGACCCTTAGCCTCATGTAAATAATCTTTCTACTCATTAAACATGAATGACATACTATTAAGAAGGCGAATAACCCGTGATAATTATTTACTTAAGAAGATCATGATGAATGATCATATATGCAAATGTTACAAGCTTATTACAAATGAAGATAACATCAAAATTAAATGGGGAAATCGTCTATGCAGTCCGGAGGCGCTTGGAGGCTAAGGCATCCTTGACAATCTCTGATCCACCCAAATCCCACACATGCAGGTCTTCGTCCTCCTCGGCTGGCGGTGGTCCCATGTCTTCTGGTATATACGGCTCCACTCCGGGCAGGTACGGGACGATGTAGTCAGGTACGTATGGTTCCACCATGGACTGTCGGTATTCCTTGAACATCTTGATGTACTCCTTAGATGCCCGGTGGACGTTCATCTCCTCGTCCAGGTAATCTGGCCACTCTACGTCCTGTAATGGGGAGTTCTTCAGGGTGTGGATTATGAGGTCGATCTTGGCCTGGTACAGTGTCTTAGTCTCCTTAGTGAGTCTGCCTTGGGGCAAATCGAAGGCGAAATTGTCGGGATAAACTGCTGGCGGGACTTCCTGTAACATACCGAACTGTCTCACTACCCTGATAGGATAATAGGCACTTCCACCAGTACAGCCTAGTAAGGGGATAGGGTTCCCATCTATTCCCGTGATACGGGCTTCTAAGATCCTGGGCCAAGTTAATCGCCAGCGAAGCTGTTTTGGCTCTAAGTCTCCTAGTAATTTCACCCAATCTTTAAAGGACAGTTTCTCAACAGAGGATTGACATTTCAGAAAAGATCCCAATGGGTGGATATATTGGCTAATTTCATAACATCCGACGCGTAAATTGAAAGTTTTGATGTGTGAGGTGAACCACATGTAGAGAAGGCCATTGGAGGCTTGGAAAGTACCCTTTTGGGTGAATTGAAAACGACTCAAGGAAAGGAAAGTCTCTGCTAAAATCATGTAGGAGTAGTTCCAGCGATAACATGCTTGTTTGGCGACATGAATTATGGAAGGATCGAATGTGGTCCTAGAAGTAGGGAATAAGACGAAAGCGAAAAAAGCCAGAATGAAGATTCTAGCCGGTTTAAGACCAGCTTCGATTGGGAGTGATGAGTAATTGTTATAGAGGAATGAGAGGGTAAACTTACCAGAGTTAGATTTGAGAATTTTCTCGATCTCGGTGATTTTTAGGTGAAGGAATTTGGATAAAGCTATGGTAGAATCCTTCCCCAATAATGGCTGTACAATATGGTCATCAAATTTCACTCCAATGATGGTCGTATACTCCTCCAGGGTGGGTGTAATCTCTAGTCCTCGGAAGTTGAAGGTTAGAGTCTTTGAATCCCAAAACTTCGCCAATGCCTTAATGAGAGTGGGTTGGTAATCCACCTTGATGAGATCCACTAAATGCCCTAAGCGTTCTTTGATGTAGGCCTGGTTGTCTGGGTTGAGGCGGTTCCACCATGCCGTGAGCTCCTTGCGTGGGACTGGGATGACTTTGATATTCGATTTCCCCATCTATTTTTGAATATGCGAGAATGTACCAAAATTAATTACCACGGGTTATAATGCAAAATGAATGGGTATGCGATGCAAATGTATTAGCCCGATTCCATATTTTCTATTGGTGAAATAAGGGTTAAACACTCCTATTTGACCAAAAAAGTCAATTAGGGAGTTTTAACCCAGATTTCTTTTGAAGGAAATTATGCAATTGGCTAGAATCGCTCAATGATTGGAATGAAAGTTGTTGCCACACCAATCTACATAAAACCTCAAAACAAATTGAAAAATGTACATATACATCTCAAAAGATCCTTAATACATCAAGTCTAGAGGGGACGAGGGAGGATGCGAAAATACATCATTTGAAATTTTGGATTAAAGACCTAAGGTAGATGGGTGTGGCAACTACTAAGGGTGTCCCAAATCAGATTATAAGATAGATGGTTTTCCTATGATGTGATGCATGATATGCAGCATTTAAAATATGCAGAACTAATTACAAGTTCAAGGTAAGAAAACCTCACTAACCAGACCTTCTTTGTTTTAGATATATCAACCGTCCAACTCACATGCGCATGAGACGAGTGAGGAGTGGACTCTAGAAAATAAAAAAAAAGAGACAAGGGTATGGACCTAAAAGGCCACCACTATCTGAATTGACAACCTTACCCTCCGCGCAATCAAATCACAATGGGAAGAATTGTCAATTCAGATAATGAGCGGGATAAAATATGGTCAACCCAAGCGCAATCGACGCAAGAGCTTTGCATATTCGATCCCTATCTATGGTTACCTAGGAAAAATTTCGCGACTTGGGTTTAGACGCTTGTGTGTGCAGGTGTTGTGATCCTCAGAATATGCAAGACATGCACAACAATTGATATCAAAACAGCGCTTCTAAAAATGTGTGAAATTAAACATAATCCCAACACCGAGCCTGCAAAACAAATGGGTTAGCCAAACACTTCGCCCCTTATAACTCCTATCCTGCAAAAACATATAACACCTATAGAATGAGTCCCAAGCAAGATCGCCAGAAGCGAGATATCCATGAAATTTTCATTGGCCTAAGTCCACTAAGACTTTTAAAATTTCAAAAAAAAATTTAAGTATTCCAATTGGTATCTTTTTTCGAAAAATTTAAAAATCTCTGTCCCCAGTGGAGTCGCCAGTCTGTCGCGACCCTCTAAAAAAATTTATTTTAAAGGGTTAACGGATTATTAGGTTAATTAGATTTGACTAACCTAACGCGGACCCTCCCAAGCCCTACCGAATCGTGACTTTGGATTTTTATTTTAAATGATTTTGAAATTTGGAGTCGCCACTAATCATTCTTGGTAGGTTGATTAGGAACCTAAATAAATTAGCGGGAGAACTAATTTATTCCTGCGAACCAGAGATTATGAGCTCGGGGACTTGGTTACACAAGTTAATTAAAACTAATGCCCTTTCGGTACCTTAATTTCATGGATATCCTAATTCGGTAACTCAGGCTTGGTTTATTCCTAAGGCTCTAGTAGGGTATTCTCTTTTGTGTTTTCACTTTTTAAATAGGATGCATGGATGGTATATATTTTTATTTGTTATATTTTTTAAGTGTTAAAGATTCCCTGAAGCCGAAAGAGGGAGTGTGTTAACGACTTCTGTGCAGTATTACGACCTACTCATCTTTTGGGTCTGATGATTCAAAAATTAAATTATAAGAAGTACATGACAGTGAATAAACACCTCCAATGGGAGGTCTAGCATTGGCTTGGCTCTTCCCTTTGGGATTTAAGGTACATGTATTTAAGCTGCAGGTATTTAAACTACTGTAAGAAAAAACCTCCAATGGGAGGCTAAGCATTGGCTTGGCTCTTCCCTTTGGGATTTAAGGTACATGTATTTAAGTTGCAGGTATTTAACTACTGTAAGTAAAAACCTCCAATGGGAGGCTAAGCATTGGCTTGGCTCTTCCCTTTGGGATTTAAGGTACAGGTATTTAAGTTGCAGGTATTTAACTACTGTAAGTAAAAACCTCCAATGGGAGGCTAAGCATTGGCTTGGCTCTTCCCTTTGGGATTTAAGGTACAGGTATTTAAGTTGCAGGTATTTAACTACTGTAAGTAAAAACCTCCAATGGGAGGCTAAGCATTGGCTTGGCTCTTCCCTTTGGGATTTAAGGTACAGGTATTTAAGTTGCAGATATTTAACTACTGTAAGTAAAAACCTCCAATGGGAGGCTAAGCATTGGCTTGGCTCTTCCCTTTGGGATTTATGGTGCAAGAATTAAATTGCAAGAATTTATAGTATGAATGCGACATGTAGATATGGAAACATATGAGTATGACATGACATAATCGAAATTTAAATTAATTTATTTGGGCAAGGAAATTCTCGAAGATTTTAATAGTTAGGATCGTTACCTGATTTAACAGATTTGATTGCCGAATTCGAATCTCGTGTCACCTTATAGATCAAGATTGCGGCTCGAACGATGGAGATGAACTTGTGACTCGCGTTGATCGGTAGAGGAATTGTTGATGGTAACACCTAGATTTGAACTTTCACCATCTTCAAGGCTCTCTTTTGGAAAAAAGGATTCTCTCTCTTTTTTTTATTTTTTTCTTTCTCTCTAATTTCTTTCAATCTCTCAAAATTCTCTCAAGCATCCAAGATTTTCTCTCTCAAAAATTCAAAATTTTCTCTCCAAAAAATTCTCCCAAACACTTCAAATTTTCTCTCTCAAGAATCCTTTCTCAAGCTCACTTCTTCCTCCTTTTATAACCTACTCATCTATCTCCCATTCTAATTTTTCTACTAACTCTATCTCCCATTCTAATTTCTCCACTAACTCTTCTTCATTTTCATCTTCCATTCTCCATCTCTATCTCACATTCTAATCTCTCCACTAACTCTTCTTCATCTTCATCTTCCCTTCTCCATATTTATCTCCCATTCTAATTTCTCCACTAACTCTTCTTAATCTCCATCTTCCCTTCTCTATTCTTATCTTCCATTCTAATTTCTCTACTAACTCTTCTTCATCTCCATCTTCCCTTCTCTATTCTTATCTTATTTTCTCCATCCATTCTTCTCCAACTTCTCTTCTTCATCTCCTCTTCTTCATCTTCCCTTCTCTATTCTAATTTATCCACTAACTCTTCTTTTTATTATTTGTAAAATAATCCTTCAAGAGTTAGGTATTTGCACTCTAGTCCTTGAATTTTAAGTATTTACAATTCAGTCCCTGAAAAAAATATATTTCTTTAAGTCCAAATCTCCTCACAATTTTTGACACACCAAAATTTACCACATGTCAAATTTAAGCTCATTTCTTGTCGCTGAAAATAATGTATAATTTAATTAAAGCCCTTTTGCAAAATTAAGTCATTCTGGGTATAATTGGGCCAAGATGAAAATTTAAAATATTAGAAGACAATGTCACAACTCATAAAAAGTGAAAGTTAAAATAAGTTGACTCAAATTAAAATTTTTTAGGCCCGATTCGAGATTATACTCGTGAAGGAACACGTGACTCGAATTGGATTTTTCTGAATTTGCGATGGCCAATATGAAAATAGATTTAAAATAAAAATATTAACTATCTTTGTGTATTTTTTGGCCTCAAATGTTATTTTTCCAAAATTTTCAAATATTTTTGTATTTTTTTTTAAAAAAATTAAAATATATATAATATGAAAAATTATTTTTTGGTCAAAATTCGTTCCCTAGGCTTGGCTAAGGTTCCCAAAGTTGATTTTTCAATTTTATGAATTTTTATGGATTTTCTATTAATTTTCGAAAATAAATAAATAAAAAATACGTAAAAATACTGAAAATATGAAAAATCATTTTTTGGTCAAAATTGGTTCCCTAGGCTTGGCTAAGGTCCCCAAAGTTGATTTTTCAATTTTATGAATTTTTATGGATTTTTTATTACTTTAGCAATAGAAAAAATGATTAAAAATCAGGTGTCAACAATAAGGCTAAAGTTCGTGGATCATATTGGATAAAGTAGGAGCTCATGGATCACATTGCATATTGATCGAAAGTTGAATGACTATTTGTGTCACCCTTTTCTATTATGTACGTGTTTTCATTTGGGATGGAGTTACTTCTTCATGTACGTAACCTCCCTATTTCCTAGTGAAGTTGCCAGAATGTTCTGAGGAGATTTCCTTTCAAGAAGGTCACTTACTGTCGTAAAAGTGTAAGCGCAGCGCAGCAGTAATAGCGAAAGACTTGATGAAGTTTAATAGAGGGGCCAGGAGAGAAGCTGACAATTTTAGCATACTTGAATGAATGTGGGTGGCATGTAAGGAGAGTTTTTTTTTTTTACCCTTTTTTTTTTTTGTCGAAACACGTGAGGAGAGTTTTTTTTTTGGTCGAAATGTAAGGAGAGTTATTTCGATAAGAAATTGTTGTGGATGGATTAATTATACATACATACATACAAGTACATATACGTGCATAATAACTAAGAGAGAGTCTGAATTGTCAACAAATAAGAATTCATCACAAGAAAATCAAAGGCCATCTAAGTTATGGATTGCCTTGGTGGTCATGGATAGATCACCCAGGTTCAGGTCCATAAGCAGCGACAATTGCCTTATGAAGACTCGCTTTCGCTACGGCTCCGGTGGGTTCCCTTAACCAAGTCACTGCCTATGAGTCGCCGGCTCATTCTTCAACAGGCACGCGGTCAAAGTCCTAGTAGTCTCCTCCCACTGCTTGGGAGCTTACGATTTCATGTTGCGATCCCAGGTAAGATCGGTTCAGGATCATGGGATCCTTTTCTATCAGATAGGAAGGGCTGTTGCACAAAAGTTCTTTTTTTAGTTATCGGACTTATGTTTATCCGAAGAATGGATCTAAGAATGACGATCCACCTTGTGATCGTTCCATATATGAATGAAAGGGGCGATCTCGTAGTTTTTAGTTTGTGAAGATACGTTGTTAGGTGCTCCATTTTATTTTTCCCTCGGTAAACAAAAGTCTACATAGCAGTTCCAATGCTACGCCTTGAACCACTCGGCCATCTCTCCTACATAATCATTATGTCCCCTCCAAATACCCGGATTCGTTATAGTCCCTCCTGTAATACTCTAGGCACCCTAGGAATTGGTTATTCCTATTTGCTTTTGCTAAAATTTTCAATGTTCTTACTTAGGATTTTATCTATTGTACATCCTTATTTATTAGAATATATAGAAAAAAAAACAAAGGTTTCCTCGGGCCGGACGGAGATTGGCCCTCGAGTGCATCAAGACGAGGAATGTATTTTGCATCCATTTTTCGGTGACTAAATTACGCTTCTATTTCGATCAAAAAAAAAATTACGCTTCTATAGTGTTTATCCGATAGTAAGTCCGAACCTTTTAATTGTATTTTTGGACAAGGTGTTGAGATTGAGCAACGCTCCTTAATTTCTCTCTTGTAATCTGCAAAGACTCAAGATGTCTTGACATGCTTAATATTTTAATATTAGCCATCTAATCTTTGCCTCAAATCATGAAATCCCTTGGATATCATAAAATATTTGACCTGATTTGACATCTACGATTAATCATAACTAATTATTAAAAACTAAATGATTTTGAATCAAATCCTTTACGAAAGTCATAGAAAAGATATTGAAAATCGTACGAAAATCAAAAAATATATATAGATATATAGATATATCTTTTACAACCGAAATTTCTAAAGAGGTTGTCAAAAAACTCGTGATATTTTTACTAGATAAATACAATTTCCAATTACATAAAAAGCCTCAGACATAAGAACGTAAGCTTTGGAAAATTTTCGGACAATCACGCGAGGAGAAGACAGCCTCCATCGTGGTCGTGATCATCATCGTCATCATCGATCGAAAAGCCCCAATCCACAACCGCCTTCTTTCTTGTTTCTCTCTCTCTCTCTCTCTCTCTCTCCCGTCTCTGTCAAGCACGGATCAATCTCAATTAAGGAAGCTCGAATCCATTTCCGGAAATTAGGTCAGGCGCAATCGAAAATCTCAGCCGATTGCCATCTATATAATTCGCGAATCGGGGGGGGGGGGGATCTGTTTCCTCTCCGTCTCGAAGATCGAGCCGCGTCCGCGTCCGCTTCTTCGATTCTGTCGCCGGGCGAGTCCTCAGTGGAATGTGGGGAACCCTAGGGGTATGCACGTGCGGGAGATGTTTCGATTGGAGCGGGAGAAGATCAGGAAACGGCTCTGACAGTTGGGGGATTTGATTGTTGGGGGCAACAAAGAAGAAGCTCGGGGAGATTCTCTAGGGTTTTTGATTCTCTGCCATGGCCGATGCTCTGTCCGCGATTCCTGCCTCCGTGATCCGCAACCTGTCCGACAAGCTCTACGAGAAGCGGAAGAATGCCGCACTTGAGGTCCGAGTATTAATTCCTTTCGAAATTTAGCTGCTGGAGTATGATATTGGTCGACTTCTTTTATGATCACTGTTCGTTGATATTGATTGGTGTGCGCGCGATGTGAATTATGTGTAGATTGAGGGAATAGTGAAGCAGCTTGCTGCAGCAGGGGATCATGATAAGATTTCGGCGGTGATCAGCTTGCTGACGACAGAATTCACGTATTCTGCGCAAGCAAATCACCGGAAGGTATGCAATTGATGGGTTTCCAAACTAGTGCTCTGAGGATTTTGATTTTCTTGATACTGTGGGTTTTACTATTTGATTTTTGGTTGGTGGAGTGTGGAGTCTATTTACGTCTGTTATCTGGTAGGGAGGACTGATTGGGTTAGCTGCTGCCACTGTGGGGTTGAGTTCTGAGGCATCTCAGCATCTTGAGGTATTTCTGTTTCTCCTGGATAGGCAAATTTACTTGGATGAGGTACACTGACCCCAGAATCCCAGAGACTCAGACCACCCGAAAGAAATAGATTTCGTTTTGTTCCTTAGAATACACTTAGGTTTTCATTCCAATGTGTTGTCACCTTTCTTTTCACATTCTCCACAAGCAGTACACGAAGCGCAGGCTAAGTGATTGCAGCTAATTCTTTTGAATGATGTTGCATGTTTTATGGAGATGTTCTAGATTCTAAGATTTTTTTCTCCCATGGCCATACTATAGTGGGAATGCACGATTGATGTTATCGTTTTGGCAATGACCAGCGTTAATTCTATATCATCAATAGACAATGAAGGGGAAGGTTTTTTTTTAAATGACTGAGGGATTCTTGGAGGATATCACAAGGTCAACAAAAGAACTGTTCTCATAACTCATAACACTGTCGTTTTGTACTTCTAAGTTCATGTGCCCTAGAGCTGAGCAAACATAGGGGCTTTATTTCCTATGTATCGACCTGGATTTTGCTTACAATCTTTCTACGGATGGATATTTCTTTCAATCTTGTGCTTTGCTGTTATGTTAATGCTGCTTTATCTCATCTTTATTTGCTTCTGCCAGCAAATTGTGCCACCTGTAATCAATTCCTTTGCTGATCAAGATAGCAGAGTTCGTTATTATGCTTGTGAAGCACTGTATAATATTGCAAAGGTGAGGACTGATTGGAGCGCTTCTAGCGTGCATTCTTTTTTTTTTTTTTTTGAGTTGCTTTTGACTTGTTCTGCCACTTTTGGATCGTGCGCAGGTTGTAAGAGGGGATTTCATCATCTTTTTTAATCAAATATTCGATGCCTTATGCAAGCTGTCTGCAGATTCAGACGCCAATGTACAAAGCGCTGCTCACCTATTGGATCGGCTTGTAAAGGTAAATGGGTTTACTTTCAAGTTACAGAAATATGATCTGTCCTTACCATTTTTCTTCTATTTGTTTGAACTGATTTCCACGTGTCTACTATTATAACAGGACATTGTCACCGAGAGTGATCAATTCAGGTACATTAAATATTGATCCAATTGCCGGATTTGAAATTTTGAGAAGTATCTTTGGATTTGTCAAATTGTACATACGCTGTTTTCTGTCCATTACATGCTTATCCTGATTGTTTTCTTTCTTGTTATCAGCATTGAAGAATTTATACCCTTGCTGAGAGAGCGTATGAATGTCTTAAATCCATACGTTCGCCAGTTTTTAGTTGGATGGATTACTGTGTTGGACAGTGTTCCGGACATTGATATGCTGGGTTTTCTTCCTGATTTCCTAGATGGTATATAGATACTCATGCAAATAGATATTTTCTCTTTGTTTGTGGTTATATTACCCTTATAAATGGTAACTGACCTAGACTCTGTAATCTTTAGGTTTGTTTAACATGCTAAGTGATTCGAGCCATGAAATTCGACAACAAGCTGATGCAGCTCTGTCGGAGTTTCTCCAAGAGATCAAGAACTCCCCAGTATGTTTTCTTACATAGGATGAAATCATGTTTGCTTCAGGCACTGCTTAATGAATCTTAGTTTAGCGATAAAATTTATTGCATTGTGTTGCATTGGCCTCCCTTTCTCTAGATTTCTATTTGTATCTGAAATTTTGATTCAAAAAGCCTTGCTGTTGAATATGATCTCCTGACTCAAGCAGTGCTCCTATTGAAAGTCTGTAGATTATGGCCGAATGGCCGAGATATTGGTGCAGAGGGCAGGTTCTCTTGATGAGTTTACGAGGTTAACAGCAGTAACATGGGTAAGTTCAGAAAATGCATTATAAGCATTCTCAATGGCTAAATATGATTTTCATGAATCTATTATTGGGATTTACTAGCCTATCACTTTGTCTATTGAGCACGCGGTATATTAGTTAATGACAAGAAGATTTATGTGTGGATTTCATGCTATTCCAACAATTCTAGTTGATTTTCACTATCATTGTGCAGATCAATGAGTTTGTAAAACTTGGTGGAGATCAGCTTGTTCCTTATTATGCTGACATACTAGGAGCTATATTACCATGCATATCTGACAAAGAAGAGAAAATCAGAGCAGTAAGTTACTTGCATTTTGCTATTGTTGCTTCTTTCCTTTGCCATAGCTTTTGCCTCTTCTTCTTTGTTCATGTATTTTTTGTCGTAATTTTTAATCTTTGATTTAAGGTTGCTCGGGAAACGAATGAAGAGCTTCGCGCAATCAGGGCGGATCCCGCAGAAGGTTTTGATGTTCGACCAATACTATCCATTGCGAAGAGGTACACTTTATTTGCTTTAGTTGATAAAGCTAACTTGATACTCGCTGTTGCCTTGCCTGGTTCAGGTTTTGAGGAAATGCCCAAAGGGCTCGTTTTATTTTGGCATGATATTGGGCAGGACAACAATTGTGAGCCAAAATATTGTACTGAAATATCTAGAAAGGATAGGACCTGTTTGTTTATGTGAAGCTTAGTTTTTTCCACCAAAAGTTAAAATGGTGTTCAAATTTTAAAAAATTATGAAAAATTATATGTGATTTTACGTGTCGACATTCTAATGTCTTGGAAGATTCAAGAGTTTCTGATTTGAAATAAGTCAAGTGCATGAGCCGCAAGATTTAGATTAAGCGAAAAGTAAAAGGTGGAAGTCAACCTTGAATAGGGTCTTTTAGATACTGTGAAGAAGTTCAGGTTAAAAAGAGTTCAAACCAAAAATAGAGCAAAAATTATCCAAAAGAAAATGTGTACCATACGAAGTGAACCCAATGTAACAAACACGGTTTTGTGAAAATGTGTAATTGAAAATCTAACACCGAAATATTTTCAGTGTAATGAAAATTGGATTTTTTTTAATCAGAATGCACAATAACCTGTTAATATTCACTGGTTCTTAATCTGTGTTTAGGCAATCATTCTTAGGAGGGGTTTTCTGTTATTTGGTTGTGATTCTTATTTTTTTTTGGGGTCAAAATTGTGATTCTTATTTATGAAGCTGATTTGTGCATAGTTTTGACTTCTGATCTTTTATTATTTTAGGCAACTATCAAGTGAATGGGAAGCCACTAGAATTGAAGCATTGCATTGGATATCAGCTCTCTTAGAGAGGCATCGTCCTGAGGTACTTTTGTTGTAATATGTACTCGACATGGAGCCAATGTTTTTTTTTTTTTTGGGGTAAGGTGACATGAAGCCAGTGTAAAAGGCTATTAATCACAACATTTAACAAAACCAAGGGTTATTGTTTAGTTTGGCCCTTGCCAATTTGATTTTTAGAAAGTTATCCAGCTCTCATCTGATCTTGTCTCACTATTCTCACTATATTTCATAAAAGTGCCTAATTTTAAAAAAACTCTTTTCCTGCAAAATGGTTTTTGTTTAATGGTTATTGTTTGTTGCAATTTACATTGGCGAGTCATGTTTTTAGCTGTGATGGATGTACTTTATTTTTTTACCCACAAGAAGAATGTATACCTTATAATACTTTATGTTGTCCTGGTTCAAGTGTTTGTGGATCTTCTGAGTGGAACTGTCATGGAGGTGATTTAAGGTGATGTAACTGCATGAAATTCATCAGCACGTGGGCCTTGAATTTTTTGTGCTTGAGTATACGTACAGGTTCATGCGAGGAATAGTTGTTAGGACGGCATCCATACTGGTAATGTTATTAATGTTCTGTAGTCATTAATCAGGATGAATGGATAATGATGCTTTGTAGTAATTAATTTGCGAGGTTTGAGATTTGCTAGGGCTACATGGGTAGGGTATGCTATTGTCTAAGTATATATCCAAACAAGATATAGAAATTTCTAATTGATTTGACAACAGGTGATGCTCTTGCCCAGTGGAATTCCCCTCGTCTTTTGGTTTTGGTGAACATTTCTTTCCTTCGGTTATCCCTAACCTGTAGTCTTTTGTTTTGGTAGGTTTTGTCTTTTCTGAACGATATCTTTGACACGCTTCTAAAGGGCCTATCAGATCCTGTAGATGAGGTATCTTCCTGGCTTGGTTATTATGTGTTAAACTCTACTTCAGGATCTTCATATGGTCACCACTTGAATGATTGTGGTTATTTTTCCAGTTTTCGCAGTTGGAATTTTTGTGTCAGTAGTTTGCCTTATAGATCTTACCAGTTGTGACAGAAGCTTCTTGTTGTGCGGAATGTTGGGTACTTCGTTTGTGTTTACTAGTCTCTGATACCTGAAGTCATTTCTTGGATGTAATGTGAACGGAAGAATTTGAGAACTTATTCTGATTGGAGAGTCTGTAACTGATGTTAATTGCCATGGTGGTTTGATGGATACCTCTGATACCTGAAGTCATTTCTTGGATGTAATGCGTATAGAAGAATTGGAGAACTCATTCTGATTGGGGAGGCTGTAACTAATGTTGGGTACTTAGTTTGAGTTTACTACATTTCTATAGCTGAAGTCGGGTCTTGGATGTAATGTGAACGGAAGAATTTGAGAACTTATTCTGATTGGAGAGTCTGTAACTGATGTTAATTGCCACGGTGGTTTGACAGATTCCTAGTGGAGGTCAATGGCAATTTATTACTTTGAGATGACGTTGGAAGACCTGGGACAGCTTCTTAGGTTTAGCTCCCATTGAAACTTGAAGACTATTAGTAAATAATCAGAGAAGAGATTTCTCGTAACACTGTTTAAAAACGATTTATGAGACTGCCCTAGAATTTCATTGTTAGTTTTGCTGTTTCCGTAGTCCACTAATGCTCACTACAATCTAGTCACAATTGCCTTTTCATTTCTCAGTCTGCAAAGCATACTAGAATCCAGAGTCAGTGCACAACATTAGGGAAGTTCAGAAAGCACATGATTGGTTGGCACAAACAAATGATAGGCCTGATGAATTTTCTTCTGTTTAATAGTTACTATCCTCAAGTTTATGTTTCTGTTGGTGTTATTGATCATCTTTTGCCTTCCTTTTTGCATTTGCTCAACCAAACCTTTTTTATTCCTTTCTCTCTCCCCTATTTCTGTATTACTTTGGCGTTTTTCAGCAAGGCAGTGGACTTATAAAGCCGATTCTGGATTTGTTGTCAACAGGTAGTGCTGCTTGTTCTTGAGGTTCATGCACGTATAGCAGAAGATCTGCAGCACTTCCGTCAGCTTGTTGTTTTCCTAGTGCATAATTTTCGGGTCGATAAGAATCTCCTTGAGAAGTAGGTTTCCTTCTGATTTTATTTCTTATTTTTTACTTTTAGAGGTTTTTTTCCTTTACTTCTGTAACCATAAGTTGGGAAAATAGTACTCTACTGCTTCTTTTCTCCTCTCCTTTTTTTTCCGTATGTGTCACCTTATATGTGTACTTTATTTCCTCTAGGCGCGGTGCTTTGATAATCCGTAGACTCTGTGTGCTTTTAGATGCTGAAAGAGTCTACCGGGAACTTTCTACAATACTAGAGGGAGAAGCCGACTTGGATTTTGCATCAACTATGGTTCAGGTTCTGTCCTATACTTGAGACAAAATGAATTCTGTCCCTCCCAAACTCAAAACTTAAATAGCTGGGGTCAGTTCCAGAACCTCATGAGGGAGGATTGGTTATTCTGTTGATAACATTATTTTATCTGTTTCAGGCTTTGAATCTCATTTTGCTCACTTCTTCCGAATTGTCTGGACTCAGAGACCTTTTGAAACAATCCCTAGCTAATGCTGCTGGGAAGGACCTGTTCGTGTCATTGTATGCTTCATGGTGCCACTCACCAATGGCAATAATAAGTCTTTGCTTACTAGCTCAGGTAGTTCTATATAATTTATCTGAATAAGTCTTTTTGAGAATCTTTTCCATGCACTTTAATTCAACTATAAATCTTTAATACGTTGGATTTTGGGTACAGCGGTTTACTTTTCATTATCTAATTAGGCAACAATCCTATATGAAATACACATTAAGGAAGACAGGACATATCTACTACAAATAATCCTCCCAGCGTTTTTATTTTGTTTTGATCTTTTAATGTTTTATGGGCTTTGTCAACTCTTCCCATATTAGTTTGTGTTTCAAGATACTTTTACTGGAAAGGGAATTTCTTGATATGTCTTAACTCTGCCAAAGTTTTCCATTTAACTTCTCTTATGTGATTTGACAGACATATCAACACGCAAGTGCTGTGATTCAGTCTCTTGTTGAGGAAGATATCAATGTCAAATTCTTAGTTCAGCTGGATAAATTGATTCGGCTTCTAGAGACTCCAATTTTTGCTTATCTTAGGTTACAGGTTGGTGTGGCTTAGATCCTAATTGCTTCGTTTTGAATGTTGTGTTTTGCATGCTTTATGCTTTTTTACTGTGGAAAAATAAGATGCTGATATTGTCATTTGTTTATAAATGGTATAGGCACTTATGTCTTGACACACCCTGTTGCTTTCTTGTAAATGCCATATTTTGCTAGATTAACTTTGAAAATGATCAGCTTATGTGTTGGAAACATGCTATTAGCTTGGAGGTCAAGGGTAGATGTCGATAAGAAGATCCAGAAGTGCCCGCAGTATGGTTAAAACACTCAAAAGAAAACCAACTGTTTAGCTAATGGCTATGGTTTATTATGTTGACCAATTTTGATGCTTAAGTGCCTCAATTATCAGGTTTTTCTTGTGGATAGTGTTTCTTGGTTTCCTCAAGTGGATTTTGGCATACTAATGACATCCTTCTTTATCCACCATTCGCTTATAGTAGATGTTAATTGCATGGCCATCTAAACATGTAATACAGTATCCTCTCTGTGGGTCCCTCCTCCTAAGACTTATGGAACCAGAGGACAAGTGCCAAGTGTATATGCAATGTTGGTTGATGGGTTTAATGGCTGCCCTCTACTAACTTTAAGACGTGTCATCATCTAAAGTGTATTTCTTTGTAGTTTTTGTGCGTGCAATGTGCAATTCTGCTAAGGCAAAAGTTAGTTGAGCAAGTTACGAGGTTTTGTCCTAGATTGATGTGTGCAGGTGGAGAGGTCACATCAGTTTCCAATTTTCCGATCTGGAACATTGGAGTATATTTAAAAAATGGGAAAAAATGTACCTGGATTACTATTTCTAGGATTATAGGAGACCCTGTATGCTTATTTTTTTTAGGCTTCTGGTCCTCTGGTTTCTATCATTGTGATTGATGTTATACTCTCTCGTGCTTATGTTACGCTGTCTCATATTTGGTGTTTGTTTAGTACATTCTTCCCTTCGTTTTTCATGCTGTTACACTAGACTGCTCAATAGACCTTTACTCGTCTTTGTAGTTACTTGATCCAGGAAGGTACACGTCATTGTTAAAAGCTCTCTATGGTCTCCTAATGTTGCTTCCACAGGTATGCTGATGTTGTTTCGTTACCCTCTTAGATTTTGGTGATTCTTTTCTTCTTTTCACCCTCTTGAAGTGGTGGGATGGAGGGGCAGTTGATTCTTTCATGAGTAAATGCAGCCGAACCACATAACATTTAGGACAAATTTGAGATGGTATGTGGTCTGGTCGAAAATCTCGAAGCTTTTGGTAGTTATGGATGTCAAGAATTTCCATGCCTTGTTGAGTTCTCCTTTAATTTCACAAAAGTGCTTGGTCATTTCTGATGTTGAATTTTAAATAGAGGTCTAGATACCATTACCAAATGAATTTTTATCAACCATACTGCCATCAATTCGTGCCTGCATTTTTTTGAAAGCAACACTTAATTTGCTGAGACATTTGATCCGCTGCTGTGAGTAGAATGAAGTTTTTGCATTTATTTTGGTTGAGTTAGTAAATTGAAGCTAGGCCTGCATTTCACTTGCCTTCTCGGTAGTTTAGTACCTCTAAAGTTTTTGATGTATGTCTGTGACCATGTGCGTCTTGATGTAGTGATTTGAGCCTTTGCTGACATATTCAGGAAGGGGCACTGCATGAATGAAAATGTTACTGGCTTCGTTGTAGATGGTAGAGGTCTATGGGCAGATATGTAGAGCTGGTTGTACAATGGACTATTTATATTTTCGTTGTTCTGTGATATATGTCCATGATGGTGGTCTGTGTTCAATCTCCATTTCATCCTGATCGTACTTGATTGCAGCAAAGCGCCGCCTTTAAGATACTCCGAACACGTTTGAAGACAGTGCCTTCATACTCTCTCAGTAGTGAACAGATGAAGCGAATGTCTTCAGGGAACTCATACTCTCAAATTTTGCATCATATGCCAAGTGGATCACAAATCACGGACGACGGTGACATAAGCCGAGATATGGGGAGTCTACCTAATGTTATCAACTTTGCCGCGAGGCTTCAACAATTTGAGCAAATGCAGCAGCAACATCGCATGCATGCGAAATCAGAGTTACAGTCACAGCTCCGTAATAATTCCACTTCATCGAAGGTTTATTCCACTCATATGCAACACTCTACAGTCAGTTTTGTTAGCCATCTAGAAGGGTTGTTGTGTTTGCGACATTTGGATCAAGTAAATCTAATTGCAGGGGTTTTATGCATGTTTAACTTAAGTTAGTCTGCTCCAAGTTTGGACCTTAAAGGTGCTATTCCTGAAGATTAACAGGATAATAGGATTCTTACAAGTGCATTATAGAGGCTACTGAGATTAGAGCTGCTCAAAAAATTTTAATCTTCTAGTTAAATGAGACCATATGTCAGAGTTAAGGGTAAAATAATTGGTCAATAAGAGAGAAAATTCTGTTTTGGTTGGACAGGTCCTGCCAACCAAGGACCGTGCCTTTCATTATGTGAATTTTCCTTTTGTTGCTGTGTCAAATGTTCTCTGACAGTGATGGTTGCTCGGCCTGGCCAAATAGTTGAATGTCAATCATAGTGGGGCTGTGGTTTTTTGGCAGGAGATGCAAAAACCAGAAGATCCACCGCGATCTGTGTCAGACTCTAACAGGCCATCTTCAAGATCATCGAGGAGAGGACCAGCGCAGTTTCAGCTATAATTAGATTGCTGGTTGCTGCTGCCACTGGCCGGAGCTACCTATTTACTTGTCTCGGTAGGTCTCGGCCATTGGCGAGGTCTGGCATAACTTGTAAAATTGTATATTCAGTAGCCTCTTTTTCTGTTGAATTGTGGAGGTCGAGATGGAAAAATTGGGTTTCGATTCGCGATAACCCTCAAGTTTCAGCTTCTCTTTTTGGCCTTTTCTTTTTCAAAAGCAGGATAGACCCGTGTGGTTCTGTTGTTTTTAAATGTAAAAATCACATGGGCTGGAGGGAGATATTTTTATTTAGGAAGGTTCAGTCCTCTCATTCATCTGTTATACATGCAAGTTTATTAAATAATAACGTCCATTTCTCTACACATCTTGTGGAACCGCATGTCGATTGTTTCTCACATTTTTTGGCACTTACTAATCATCTTACATCTCGTGTATATTGGAAGCGCAGTTCTGGTGCAGGGTGGACTAAGATTGAGATAGACCACCATGTCCAAAACTGCACTCCGAATGGTGAGCCGAAGGATGCTCATGTTGATCTCAGCTGAAAACTGTTGGTAGCCGGTTATGTTCTGGCACATGATGAAATCAATATGTGGTGTCCCGTGTCCTGGGTTTCATCTGCAATTGCTTGTGTTCGGAAATGAGCATCAAATATGATTGTCCTCTGCGTACAAGTAGCGATACGAAGCTGCTATTCTCGACGTTTCGAGGACGTCATGAACACCAAAGACGGATAGAAAGAAAAGGGGAAAGACTTCGTACATACTATAAACTAGATTGAGAGAGACGAAATTCATCGCTCGGGCCACTGAATTTTGGGAGGCAATTATGTGTACCACAAGGTACTTACCGGAGCAGCAGAAATGAAAATTTTTTGCGGACGCCGTTTGGTAAGGAGGGATCTTTTTTGTACATAAATCTCGCAATATGACCCTTTTGCTGTACTAAGAGCTGTTGTTGGAGGCGATGTACCAGCGGCAGATGGAATATCATAGATCACCATAGCAGTGTAGAAGGAAGCCTCCATTTCAAATGAACGGAAGGCAAAATCGATGGACGAACAGATTTACGTGCTCAGACAGTCAAGAAGTATCGAGCTGGACATTCTCAGGTTGCAAGACGTAGGCATCTGTCGATATCGAAATATAGTACACGATCGCGGACTATCATGATGGCTAGCACAAGTACAGGAGGAAATCTGCATGCGTGAACCCAAGAAGCCTCCGACCCAAAAAAAAAAAAAAAACCAAGAAACCATAATGTACCCACCCCACAACTCACATATTAAGCCGCTAAGCCATTCTATATACACAGCTTCTTACAATATCACAGAGCATAGATCTTCTCATGGTCGGAGTAGTCATCGACATCTGAAATGTTCGCCGAGTAGGACCAAGAGAAAGATTTGCTGCCACTAGCCCTCCTAATGCGTCTTTGGGAGTCGCCTTTGAAAAACCCAAAGTGCTGCCGGAAAACAAAGTAGCACATGCTTGCCAGTGTCCCTATGAGAATAGGTGCCCCCATTACTGTTACCGTAATAGCCATCCATGAACTATCATCTCCCACCACCACAAATGCTATTGACAGAAAAGATCCACAGGTGCATGCGCACGCTGCCCACATCAGCTTGTTTACTACAGAGACAACCCGTTTCTGAGCTCTGGTGTCCCAAGCCACCAAGGTGATCTGAACCACCACAACAGCTAGTGAAATGAAGAGTGATGTAGCATTCAAAAGACAAAACACCCGAAAACCGACTTGATGAGATACGTTAGCTTCCCCAGCTTCTGGTCCAGTTTTTACATATTGACCAGGAAGATTAAAAATAGCCAGAAAAGCTATGGAGGCAAAGAGAACTGCAACAACAGTGATAGAGTTCGTAGTGTTCTGGACAGCTTCTCTGTGAAGCTTCCTCAGCTCCTTGGCAATACCTGACACTCTTCGGTTTGTTTTCTCATTTTGTAGAAGTTGCGAGTGCACCTCATGCTTAATATCACTGACAGTCCTTTTGAGTTCCATTGCCTCATCCACCTGGCCAACATACCTGGCATGCTTAGCACCAGCTTCCCTTAGAGCTTCCTTAATGTCCAACGAAGATTCTCCGTAGGACAATTTATCTGCCAGATCCATTGCAGTTTCTTGTTGACTATTGATAGCATTGACGTCGATAGATGTATAGCTAAGAAGAAGACGTACAATCTGCAAAGAAGAACGATATAATCAGGACAGAAGCACTGCGCAAAATGATGAAGAAAAAGAGAACGGCAAACTTCCAGTGTTAAATCGTCTATGATAGACATTATATGTGATATTAGTTTCTGAAAAGTTAAAACTTTAGATCCTCAAGATTATGAATCCAATGCCTCTAATCCAATGAACTGCTTCCTTCTCCACATCCCTCTGCTTACCAGCAACTACAAAACTCTCAAGCCATTTTCTTCAACTTTTACTCTCTCTCTCTCTCTCTCTCTCTCTCTCTCTCGTTTTATTTTTATTTTTTATTTTTTTTAACTTCGAAATCAAGAAGGGATTGGAGTGCAAGTGGTGGTGAAGCCATGCCCGCAACCAGCCAAACCTGAGGCTGAGAAGTGTAACGAACATCAAGATGGACTATACGAGAAGAGTGTAAAAAAGCCACAAATTAGAATCAGTTGCACAATCAATCTAGCTAAGCATAAACGACTGCAATCTAGCTAAGTCTCCGCACAAAATTGTTTGACACAATTGTGACTACTCACAGTATTATCATGCTCACTCATTCAACCACCAGCCTCCTCCAAGTCAACAGAACGTTTCACCATCTCCACCAACACAGCTCAATGAATATCATAGGAGGGAAAAAGTATAGCCCATGATGAGATGCATCCTCTATTCCGATTCCTCACAAATAATGCATAGATCCCATAAAGTTACATGGTCGATTAGATAGAGATGCAATGATATTGCCCTGCTGGAGTATAGTATAATAGAGGAAGAATGCATAAAGGCATGTTGTGCGGAAGTTTAGGGCATAGATTTGCTTCTTGAATTGGACCCCACGAATATTTTTAAACTACAATGTCTGGAAGTGAGGACAAGCTATGTGGGAGGTGCAGATGCTAGCCACGAGAGATTAGACTCTCAATGGTGGAAGTTTGTTATGGAAAAGCTACTGTTTACCACCAAAGATGGGAATTTAATCGCTCATATACACACTAATCTCGCAAGGTGAGGATAAATTGTCACTAGGGCTATGAAAGAGATAGAAAAACACCAACTATGGCTGGAAATATGTATAGTCATCACTCTGGAAGGCAGGTGGTAATATAAAAAATCTAACCAACAGGGCCCCAGGCACGATGGAGGAAAACCGGTGACCAAATATAGCAAACATAATCCTAGCGACACTAGCACAATGCAACAGACTAGATGGGATAGAAGCAGTGATCATCTTGTCCCCTATGCTCGAGTAGCTTAGTTTAGTGTCCCAGAAGAAATAAATTAATCTGAACTTAAGCCAACAATGAAGCAGAACAGCCTCCTAAATGGAGAGATGTCTCTGTAAATAGATATTGACAACCCTCAGCTCTACCATGAAATAGGGTTGCTTCAATTGGATGTACTAGAGTAGATACCTCGGGACGGCATTTTCTTGTGGCTATGTGCACAGCTGTATTGCCCTTCTTGTCCCGTTCATTCAGTATCGAGTGATCCGCAAGCAAAATCTCCTCCACAATGATCGTACTCTGACCCTTTACAGCCATGTGGAGCGCAGTTTGGCCCTTCTTATCTTTGATGCAGACAATTCCGGGATCCCTATCGATCAATGCTTTTACCATTGAAAGAGAACCATATCTTCCAACAAAATGCAGCGCTGTTTTTCCATTCTTCCTCACTATCCTCAATGAGCTCAAATCAGCTTCCAAAATTGCATCCACCACATCCAAATGGCCATTTTCAGCTGCTGAATAGAGCGGACTAGTGTTTTTGGAGTCGAGCGAGTAGCAAAGCTCGGGCCAAATGGTCAGAAGCTCCTTCACAATCCCTAGATAATGAAGATAGATTTAATATGAAAAGAAAAAGTATACTAATGACCGTAAGACTTATTATGAAACTCGTAGACCCTAAATTTAGTAACTCTCGAACTCATGGCTCCAAATTTAGGAAAGAGACATCAAAGTACGTTTTCAAGTAGGCAGTTATGATTGGCAAATCAAAAGAAGATAGCTATACCAGTGTATAACTCGGCAACTGAAGATCTTAACACTGATCATATCGGAGATTAACACTACGAATAAGAGACTGCAGTATGATCATCTGTTCTAGCTGTCTTCAGCAAGCACACAAGAAATATAGCAATATGAATATCATTAAATCAATTGCCTCTCTCTTTCACCTACAGGAAAAAATTGCTGCCAAAGAATCTGACATGCTATCCATCTGGTTTTTCTTTCTGCCACGTATATATGACTGTGTATATCCCATATGCCTTCAAATTATCTAGAATACACATTTTTCTTCATCCAGTTCTTCTACATAAGATGAGTAGGTGATTGTAATCATCATGAAATCACAAGAAGGTTCTCCCACTGGAACTGGAGCACAGTCGTGAAACTCCATCACTGGATAATAGAAAATAATTAAGCAACCCACTTAAATTCCCAGACAAGAAAGTACATCTGCCTCTTTTTCTTCTTTCAAAAAAAGTTCAAGCTCTATCTGTATACAGGGTCGAACTGATCGTTCGGTGGCAATCGTTGAATTGAGAATCCGCAAAAGCTGGAAAATCCAAGGGTAGAGTTTTCCAAAAGAGCATAAAACCGAACTCCTACGACCAAATCTAAATACCAAACTGCCATCTGTCTCATCTACTGAATGAAATAGCGAAGTAGAACACAGTGCGTCAGCTTGCACTACAAAAGCTCAGGTTGTTCTAGTTAATCTGAATTCTAAATAAGAGCAAAAGGGTCTACAAGCAAGTAATCAAGCCGTTCTTTTTCTGTTCATTTTACTTCCTTCTCAGAATCAAGCAACAAAATCAACGCACTCGAAAGGGAATCCAAAGCCAGAGGACGAGAGCTGAAATCGGGAACGCACCTAGGTGGCCACGCTTAGCGGCGACATGGAACGCGTCCATGTCGGCCTTGGACCTGATCTTAACCGTCCGGACATCGCAGAACTTGAGCAAGTAGCCGAAAACCTCCTGCAGGTTGTTCTCCGCGGCCACATACAGGGCGGTCTCTCCGGCGTCGTTCTGCAGGGACATCAGGTCGGCGACGGCGGACGACTGGCCCGGCGACGGCGGCTCTCCGTCGGTCAGCTTGGCGACGAGCTCCCGCAGGGCAGCGAGGTCCCCGGATCGGACGGCTGAGAAGAAGGACTGGTGGGTGATGAAGCGGAAGGACTTGGAGTCCATCTTCGAGCGCCGGCTAGACGCAGAGCCACAAACAAGAAGCTGACAGAGAGAGAGAGAGAGAGAGAGCTAGATCATAGCTTAGGTTCAGAGGGAAGAATCTCTATGCGCGTCGAGTGGGAGGGAGAGAGAGAGAGAGAGAGAGATGAAGATGTTAGTTACTGTTACTGATGCGTGTCTCCTCCTCGCGGTGGCAGTTGTTTTCAACGAGGAGGAGACCCCCGGAAATGATTGTCCGGAAGACGACAAAAACAAAAGGGTTGATTTATTTCACGTTCTCTCTGCACCAAAGTCCACTTTCGATAATGCCTCAATTTTTTTTTTAAATTACATTAAATCAATTTATTGATTAATTTAAAAAGTGATTTAATCCGGTCAAAATAATTTATGGCAACTAGATTCTTTAGGATGTATTATGTAAGCTGATATCGATAATGGTCATTTTTCTTATGTCCCGATTACAGATCAATAATAATATTCAGCTATCAATGTCGAACGATAATTTCATTTTCAACACTTCCATTATCAACGCTTAAAATCGAACGAGCGGCGAAAAGGTCGATGATTTTACCAAATAATTTGAGAATTTAGATATGTGTGGTTGGATGTTATTTTCGAGGCAACGAATAAGTTAATGCCATACTTATACAGATTTGCGGTACGAAGATTCTTTTTATTTTATTTTATGCATAAGCGGAAGTTATTGGGGACTGAATTGGTGGCGTCTCAATAGCACTTGACTTCATTTTTTGCTCAATTTAAATCTTGTTTTGGATTGCACTTTGTACTCTTTTTTTTTTGTTTTAAATACTTGACAATTTCATAATAACATACAGTAGCATGTCGATTCACATATATTCCTCTCGTAAATTCAAATCTGTTTAGTATTTTAAATTTTAACGAAAACGAAAAAAGGCACTTTTAAATATGAACTTAATTTTAAACAAAGAAGAACAGACCAACTGCTAAGACACGCGAGCAGCTGGAGAGTCAGCTTCTTTATCCTTTTCTTGTGCAATGGTTCCATTTTGCTCAAATGAAATGGTCTGCAAAGTTCACTAGATGATAGTAGAATAATGCTTTCCAAGTTACATGTTTGTCATTTACCAACTTACATATGAATTTACGAATAGAGATACATCGTGGGCCTAATGTCCCGTCTAGGATCGATCGGCCGAAACGGATACGGTGAGCCCAAACAAGCAATTTCCTTATCGGGCCACCCCGATCCACCCGCCGTGCCCAATGCTCAATCAAATTTACATAGACACTAATGCTTTTAAACCGTGAATGGGATATAGCAAGGCCCTTTAGGTATGGTACTAGGTTGGACCAGCTTGGACCAGCCCAAGCTCGCCTATAGATGAGGTCAATCTTACAGATGGCTACTTGATCAACAAGTTAATGACTTTGCATGAGAAGGTGACATCTACCTCCATAAATGTTTTTGAGAAAGTTTGCTAGCCCATTGGAAATATTGATGAGTATCTACATCATGTTTAAGTTACAGTCTTGCATTTAAATTTTGTTGGTGATTGTGGAAATGGAATCAATGACCTTCGCATATAAATGTAACAAAAACGAACTTCCAGGCGTCTCCAGCATCGCCGCATACACTTTTATGTCGTCCTCGGTGAGCTTGAATCCTCGATCGAGGCTGCGAAGCAAGAGAGAAAGAGGAAGAGGGTCCTAAGTTGGTCGGCCTTTATTTTTTATTTTGAGATATGGGGACCGAAAGTCATAGAACTTTTTGTGAAAGTGCAATTGAGTCCTAAAACTTTGCAAAAGTGCAATCAAGTTCTAGGATTTGTCAAATTGGTGCAATTGAGTCTTTCTATTAACATCGTCAATTTGTCTAATGAAAAATATTGACGTGTCATTTTTAAATTAATTTCTCTCTCATACATAGTATTTTTGTTATTTTCTTTTCAAATCTCAATAAAAATTAAATGAAAAAAAAAATCAAAAATAGGCCAATATTTTAATTTTAAAAAGAAAAAATTGAAAAAAGCAAAAAGAAAAAGGAAGAGCAGTAGGACAGGCCTTGCTGATGAGGCTCAGTTGCTGTTGCCCATTGCCAAAGGGGCCGATAGAAGTCGTTGGCCCTAGCCAATAGTGGCTAGTCGTTGCTAGCTTTGAGTGAGACCTTATTTCCCCTAGGGCTCTCCTGAGCCTAGCAAGGGTTGCTGGCCTAATGAGGGCTGGCCACCCTCGTCCAAGGCCAGCTACCCTATCCTAGGGCCAGCGATGGGTGGCGGCACTAGCCTTAGTGGTGAAGCCTTGCCTTGCCTCTCTCTCTCTCTCTCTCAAGTTTTAGCTTTTGAAATTGAATATTAGCCCTTTCTTAGTTTTTTGGGAAGAAATCAGCATTTTTCATTAGACAAATTAACAGTGTCAACAGAATGACTCAATTACACCAATTTGAGAAGTTTTGGGGCTTGATTGCACTTTTTGAAAGTTTTGGAATTCAATTGCATTTTCGGAATAAGTTCTAGAAATTTTAATGCACTTATTCCTTTTCTTTTTAAGGAGGATACCATAGCAGAATTAAAAGCCATTCGTACGCGTGTGGATTCAGATTTGGCCATCCACGGCCAAACACGTTCAACCATCATAGGCGTCGCTTGTCCATGGCCAACCACCGCTATGCGTTCAAGCGTTCAGGTTCAAGAGATGAAGGACCACATGAAGATTTATACAAAACGTGGCTTTAATGGAAGACAATTCGGCAATGAAAAATTAAATCTGCCGCTGACTTGATTAACTAATTTTAAAAAAAATAAAATGATCGATAAATTATTTTATTCTTTTGGAATAAGGCATATGTTAACACAAAAAATTGTCAATTGTTTTGTTGTGGATCTCGAAAGCAGTCGGCAAAGAGGTAACCAACGAGGAAGTGGAGGCAACGTAATCATCAAATAATAGAGTCGACAATCTCAGATGTGAAACATCCAAGAGGGAATCGTCAAAGTAATGGAGTCAATGTAACTATAACATAACTCTCACTCTAGTGGAGTCGATGTAACTATTATGTCACTATTAGCGTAGTGGGGTCAATATAATCATCGAGTAACTATCGGTGTAGTGAAGTCGATATAACTAATATGTAATTGTTTGCATAGCGGAATCGATATAATCATCAAGTAACCGCCAGTGCAGTGTAGTCAAAAACATTTTTATGCAAATTGTCAGTGTAGTGGAGTGGATACAATCATCAAGTAACCGTCAGTGTCGTGTAGTCATTAACACTTTTATGTAATTGTCAGTGTAGTGGAGTCGACATAATCATCGAGTAACAATAAGAGTAGTGGAGCCGATGCAACCGTCAAGTAACCGTCGTTTGTGTGCTATAAATGCCCCAGGTGTACTCTTTGTAAACCCCACCCTCAATCAATTCAAAGGACTCAATATTCTTTTGCGAATTCATCTTTATCTATACTTTTCTTCAATTTACATGATTAACCACAAATTGTCTTCGGTCTCCATACATTTAAATTCCTCATCATTTATTTTCTTGTTCAAAATCGACAAACGGCCCTTGGTGACCTTTGTCGATTCACTTCCGATTCATCCATATTTGGAAAGTATTTTAGTCGCTAACTTTCCGGCAAAACAGAAGTGTACAGGTATATACTCTTGCATACCGAAGTAAGTGCATAAGCTTCTGACCATATGATCATTAACTTAACGATGTGTCCATGCCAAACCCTTTCTTCAGCTCTAGTTATTAACTCTCTAAACAATTGTCATAACTAAGTTCGGACCGATCCTCCGGCTTGCATCGAAGGCTCGAGTTAACTCACTAATGATTCTCCGAGTATGAGTTGAGTTGAGATGCTTGCGAAGATGATATTTTTCTGCAGATTAACTGTGTCTGGCACAACATTGTATATTCTCTGCAGTTTCTGGATCTCTTTATGATGATGCTTATGGTCCGCAGAGTCCCAGCCGATCCCATGCAGGACCATGTTAACTAGAACTATCCCGTAACCCCATCATGAACAATTCCCCAGCGGCTATAGCTCCTTGCGTTATTCCCGATCATAGGTTCTTAAAACCAAAGGGACAACGTCAGTTGACAGCAACCCATTGAACACAACTGTTCTGCTTTGCGAAGTTCTACAGAAGTGGAGAAAATGACGGCGTAGAAGATGGAGGGAACGCGAAGGAAGGAAGGTGAAGAAATTGACTCAGAATCTTTTGAAACAGAGCATTCCACGTGAAGAAGGTGAGGAAGGGAGGGGTTTGACGCAAATGGTGGTGATTGGAGGCACTGTTGCAGTTGCAAATGTCACGCAGACCAGGGGCGTGCAAACGGGCTGGGTTTACCCGGAACCCAAATTGGATCACTCGAAAAATAGGTCCGAGAAACAGTTCCCATTCAAATTGATCTGAGAACCGGTTCTAAATTGTGAGAACCAGTTGAAACCGAGCTGGTTCTCCTTTCCAAGTACTTCGGATCCAGACTGATTTTGGAATCAATTTTAGCAACCGTTAAAAAAGAAAAAAAAAATCTAGTCTCGCTCGCCTCACCTCTTTTGTTTTTTATGAATTGTAATTTCTATTGTTCATATTAGGGATTATTGCTTATGATGGATAATGAGTTTTATCATTCATCTTTTATTTTGAATCGTTTCACTGCTATTCATATTATTTTGCTATAAAAAAATGAAATTAAAAAGCAAAATAGGTTCTCGACTAGACTTTGGAACCGAACCGAATAAATAAAGTAAGTTCCAAAATAGGTTCCACGACAAATAGGGTAAGTTCTAAGTTTTAAAAATTTGGAACTAGTTATATAACATGATCGATTTCAGTTCTAGGTTCAAAACCTACCCACTCGGCCTGTGCTCACCCCTAATGCAGACCATGTCGATGAGTTGACCATATCAATAGAAAAGCCCATGGATTCATAGAACCCAGAAATCTAGACAATCCCTATCTCATCTCAACACACGTGGAAATTCTATTCCTATGCTTACTTATCATCTCTATACTTTCTTGTATGGTATTGGAGTAGAAGTTCCTAAGTTCAAATCTTTATAAGATTCATTTACCTCCTTAATTAAATATGTACATGCTTGGTACCAAGCTAAGCATGGGAGGAGTGATAGAATAATCAAAATACTTAACCACGCCTTTATCTAACCGTTTAAATTTTTAGGACAGTTGGCAGTAATCTTATCAAATCTCATACGATATCGAAGCCACTGTTATCTCTTTTCAAAAGTATGCGTTGTCAATATTTCACGTGAATGTGTGTAGTCAAACTTCGCATGCCGCCTATAATCTCGATTGCCCGCTAGAGAGGGAGTGTTGAGGAATTGTCCCCGATCAATCGACAACGGTTTCGAATGCTTTTTGGGTTTGTGAAATCATTTTTCATTTGTTAATTTAAACTTTTGAGTTGAACTCGGTAATCCCGTCCCGTCTATGATCAACCTTCTCGCGACGAATCAAACGGCAACGCAAGATCCTTGATAATCACGCAGCGAATGTCCCGACAACGACTTGCTTGTCGCCGTCATACTTATCTCCACATGCGAGATCGTTCAAAACCATGTGTCCGGGGCATGATCTGAGTCTTACTTAGCTAGCTTTTCGTCGCACGTGGGGCACTTTAAGATCGAAACGCGGGGCATTTCTTCGAAAGTCAATTTTCGACCACTACCCACCACCTCCGCCACCATAACCATATCCACTTGATTGTTGAGACAAGGACCCAGTCGCAGGGAAGAAAGAAATTGTCGTTGTTATTAGGGTAATTAAATATTAAATTACATATTTATTTAATAACTTAAATTTTTAAAATAATTAGCAATGGTCTCACAAAATCTCATATGATATCAAAGCGGGAGATCATGAGTTTAAATTTTTCCAGTATTAAGAATCTCATGCGATGACTAAGGGCATAAATAATGACCATTCTATTTTTTTATTTTTTATATTTATTTTCAAGTCTATGTATGAAACGGAAATTCGTTTGTTAAAATAATTTCATTTCTTTATTTTCCATACAAATTCTTAGTCTAAAAATAAGTTTAGAATAGACATAAGAAGTATTTTTTTATTTTTAAAATAAAAATAAAAATAAAAATTCTTCTCATCGCTTATTCTCTTTTTCTCACGTGAATGGCTGCACTCAGCCATTCGCCGACTACCGGTCTCCAGTCCCTCGGTCTCAGATCGCCGTGGATATTTTATGTTGTCATTAGACAAATTTTTATTTTAAAAATAAAATTTTATGTCTCATCAAACGTATTTATTTGCTCGGAAACTCGTTTAGTAGCGGGGAGGAGGATTATCTGTTTTGCCCAAAGGCTAACCCCGGACTGAGGAAACATTAAAGAAGCTGAGGAGATGGATCTGGGAAAGGAAAGAGGCGGCACACGCGCTTGTCGTTGAGTCAAATCACGACCACGCGAAGAAGAAGGCATCACTACGCACGTGCGCACACGGACACAGGGGTCAGTCACTTCAGCGGATTCTCCCGCGCACTCTTGTTGGCCATCGCGTCTCAGCGTCGTAACCGAGTCGAGACTGGAAACACGTCCTTATTCTTTAAGTTCCACCTTTCGACGCTTCAAGTGCCGTGTCCTTGTTTTGTGGCATCCCCCTCTATATAACCTCATCTCGGACATGTCTCTCTCAGGCTTCGAGCAATCTCACAGGGGCAGGGACAGAGAGAGAGGGAGGGGGAGAGAGACAGCACGTCTCAAAAGTATTTTGCTGGTTTAGGAAATCACACACCGAAGAGAGAGAGTAGAAGATGGTGTGCTTGGTTTCTCGCAGTGGGAGAGAGCTCCAGAGATACCATATGGGCCGTCGCCAAGTCGTAGGGTATTGAACAGATTCACTTTCTTTTTCTGGGATTTCTTGCCATGACTTGCTTGCTTGCTCAGTGACTGGGTCTCTTTCCCTTCGATCGTTTTTTTTTCCCCTCTTTGTTCGTACATTTAATTAGGCAACAATCCGATTCGTGACATGTACTTTGTTTCCTCCTTCACTTCACTCTTTGTTGAGCTCAGTTTGCTTTGTTTTTTGAACGATCATCATCGCTTGCAGATGCATACCTTATCGATACAAGAGGGACGGAGATGGATTGGTCGGTGATGAATTAGAGTTCTTGGTGATCAGCTCACCCAAAGGTCAAGGGCTCATGTTCCCTAAGGTACTCTTCCAACTGTTGTAATGCCAATTACTCCTTCCTAGTTGACTAATTACTCGTTTGGGTGTCGAAATGTGAGGGTTTGAATTTTTTATGCATTCATAAAACGTCTGCATCGGCGCCTCACTAACTAGAACGCATGTTTGTCTCCTCAGGGAGGATGGGAGCTTGATGAATCAGCGGAAGAAGCGGCTTCAAGGGAGTCCATCGAAGAGGCCGGAGTTGTCGGTGACGTTGAGGTACTTACACATTGCGGCCTAAAAAAACTTAGCAGCCTAAGTCGATCGCATTCTGAGTTGAACACCCTAAAGAGAAAGTTAATCTAACTATATACCTGCACCGAGACGATAGAGTCTATAAGATGTTCATGGAATGATGGGGGGTTTTTGGGTTACCATTGTAATCTCAGGGTAAATTGGGAAGATGGAGCTTCTTGAGCAAAAGATACGGAACGTACTATGAAGGGCACATGTTCCCTTTGCTTGTCAAGGAAGAGCTTGACCTGTGGCCGGAGAAAAAGCTCCGCCAGAGGATCTGGGTATGCACCTTCTCATCATCCATGAAATACACTAGTTTGCAATTTCAAATACAGATACTGAAGTATACAGGATATTATGTTGCAGATGACAGCAGCCGAAGCGAGGGAAGTGTGCAGACATTGGTGGATGAAGGAAGCCCTGGACATGTTGGTTGAGAGGCTTGGCTCCATTCCCCAACAGAAGAGAAAACCAGAAGCTATCGTTCTGTAGATATCAGATTTCCTTGATTCTTTTTCGTTTGATTTCCAACTAATAGTCTTCGCCAAAACGGGAAGATTCATTCTTTGTCCCCCCACCCATGATTCTTCAAAGTAATGGATAGAAGAACGATTCTTTCTGTGCTCGCTAGATGATGTGATCCGCATTGAGTTGTGAAGTGTGGTTGATGGATTCAATAGATCGCTGCCATGTCATTATGCACCGATCGCATACTTCAGTACAGCAATGGAAGAACGGCCATCATGTTCTTTTTAAAACAAAACGTAGCCATGGACTATATTCCTCCCCAATCTGAGTTTCGCTAACCTCTTAGATGAATTCAAGGACATATTCAAAAAAAGTCTAACTATCCTTCAAAGAAATTCTAACTACAATTCGGAATGGTTTGCGTATCCTTAATAGCTATACTCATTGAACCTAATAAGATTGCAATTGCAATCCAAAAAGCAATAAGGACTTGGCCATGGAATTGAAAACCTCCTATTTGTCAATAGGAATGTTCACCTACTTTCTAAAGTTGAGCAAGATGGATGGACCGAACCAGTCGATTTGGTTTGGTTCCCGGTTTCATAAAATTGGAATCAATGACTTTCGATCAAATTCCTAGTTCTAGAGAAACCAAATCGGACTGATTATTTTTTTTATATAATATGAACCTAATAATCCACCAGTTATTTTTTTTATTTCTTAATGTAAATCTAATTTTATTTAACATGTCAAAATTAAAGTTCATATTTCTCACCCCTACTAATAAATCCACTAGTTCCCAATTTCTAGATAGAACCGAACCGGACCGAAAACCGATCATCCCTACCATTTTCATACGTGATATGAGATTGTTAAAAAAAAAAAAAAAGAGGGGGGGGGGGAGGCAGGGGGGTTAGGTACACTAGAAGTCCTAAAATTTGTCATGAAAGTGCTTTTGGTTCCTAAAACTTGCATAATTTGTATAATTGAGTCCTTCTATTTATTTTGTTCAGTTAGATTAATAGAAAATGCTAACGTGATTTTTTTTTGTTATTTTATCTCTTTAATGTGGCAATGACCCTACTAAAACATAAAATATAAAACTACAACAACGTTTTTTTGGTCCAAATCCTAATTCTTTGCCTAAATCTTGATAAAATTAAATTGGAAAAAGAAGAAGAGTAATTTTTCAAGAAGAGTAATTTTTCTTTAAAAGAAAAACAAGAAAAATGAAAAGCCAAGGACAGCAGGCCCTTGCTGCCACCACCCACCATGCTAGGATGGGCCAGCGGAGCTCATTGGGGCCTCGGCGAGCCAGGCCTTAGCGAGGGCCAGTTGATTGAATAATTATAACGAAGGCGATTCTACTACTCCATTTCCAAAATAATTTATTTATGCTAGTAAATTTTTAAAAGCGCTGGAAAGTGTAAATTTGAACTATTTGCAAAATAAAAACTTGTTGATTACCTAATTTTAATGTAATTTTTTGACAAATTACCGATAATTTTATGAAATCAGCAATTTATTTTTTATTTTTTACAGTTTGCAAATTACAAGTTTTTCTTATTCTTTTGCCAATTTATATTTGTCTTTGTTATCAACGCCTGAAAATGCCAACTCTCATTAAAAAGGGTTTTGGGTCAACAAATTTCTCTAGGGCATAACGTTGGAAAGCAAATTAGACCCAACACATTAGAAGATACTTAGCCTAGAGCCCCAAGCCCACTTCCAACCAATCCTACTGAAAGTCATGCCGAACTTCTCTTAAAACGAAGCCCATCAAGGTTGTCTCTCACTAGCGCATTGATTGTCGTTCACCGACTCGTCGGCACAGAGGAATGAACGATGGTCATCGTCTTGATGGGGGTGAGGGAGAGGGATCGGCATTACGCCGATGCATGAAGGGAGTTGTAGTGAGGGGAGGCGGTGACGGCGAGGGACCTTTGGCTCCACTGGATCCGAACTCATCATCTTTCGAGTTCTCTTACTCCTTCCAAATTCTTCGAAAAATACCATTGAAGTTCAAAGTTCAAAACCATTCATATCCATGTTATAAGTGACCTTGCTATCATTTGAAGGAAACACAGTAAGGCAATGAACGTGTAGCGAAAGTGATTATTTGAGCCGTTAAGGATATTTTGTACATTTCTACATATCACTTGGGATTATGCATGTATCTCCTTTAATATTGCATATCCTTGATTGATCTTGATTGATTATATTTGGATAAAGCCTACAAATAGGCTTATGTAATCTTCATTATCAGATATAAAATATATTGAAATTCATCTCTTCTGCTTTATATTATTTAACTTGGTATGAAAATTACTTTTCATGTGGAAACCCTAATGCACTTGGTACACATCGCGCCTGATGCACCCCATGCACCTATAGTAAATATAAATCCATCACTGCATCTCAACGGTGTTCATTAGAGTGTAAACAACGGTTGTGTTACATTCTCGGTGACATGTTGCCTAATCAAGCCCTTTTTTTTTATGGAGGTGGCTATCAAGCTATGTTGAGCCCTTTTTTTTTTATGGAGCTGGCTCTTCTTTTGATACCAACCACACAGGCTACAGTGCTTAGTAACTATTATCCCAAGCCAGCTAGCCATATAGGCTACTTGATGCTACAACGCCAATCATATAGGCCACGTTGCTTGGTCACTATTTCGCAACTCAACCGTATCGGCCTCTTGTTGTTTCCCCTTCGATTCTCAACATTTCATGTGTCATTCGAGAAGTCGACACCACCACTAGACTCATTGTTTAGAGCCAACACACAACAACGCATAGTTGTGCCATGGCCCGCATGCTTGACATTGTGCAATGCTGGTTTCTACCATTTTCGTTGTATGATTTCATAGGCGATCGAAGACTTTGGATACTATTCAAATTGGATTCAAACGGCGATTAGTAACTATTATCCCAGCCCACCTATATAGGCCATTTGATGCTACAACGCTAGCCATATAGGCCGATTCACTTGGTTACTATTTCGCAAGCTAGCCGCATCGGCCTCTTGCTATTTCTCCTTAGATTCTCGAAATTTTTCGTGTCATTTAAGAAGCCAACACTACCATCAGAATCATTGGCCAGAGCCAACAAATGAACCCAATACATAGCTATACTATGGCCCACATGCCCAACATTGTGTATGCCTGACATTGTGTAGTGCTTGTTTCAACCATTTTCACTATATGATTTCATAGGCAATCAAAGATTTTGACACTATTCAGATTGTTTTCAAATTCAAGTTGATTTGATTCAACTCGCCCTGTATTTGAGAGGGGATGTTAAGGATATTTAGATATATTCTAGAGATATTTAGGATATTTTAAGGGTATTTAGATGCGTTTTGGAGATATTTAGGATATTTTATGGATATTTAGATGTGTTCTGAAGATATATTGGATATTTTATCTGATTATACATATCACTCGGGATTGTGCATATATTTTCTTTGACATTCCATATCCTTAATTGATCTTGATTGAATATATTTTGCATTTCCGTTTATATGATTTCCTTAGATAGTAAGAGATATTTAGGATATTTTATCTGATTCTACATATCATTTGGGATTGTGCACACTCTTTTGACATTGCATATCCTTAATTGATCTTCATTGATTATATTTTGTGTTTCTATTTATATGATTTCCTTAGTAATCTCATAATGTCTTAGGCTAATGTAATCTTCATTATCCCATATCAAAATATATATAATTTCTCCAATTCTTAGTTTCAACTTGGTATCTAAATAGCAGCCTTAGATATGAGTGTTGGGCTCCTTCACACTTATAAAACGACTATTAGCTCCTTCAATAACCGATATAGAATAACCCCAACAATCCCTCCTCACACATCGGCTCTTGGGCCGGACTAGTATTGGGTTGTCTTAGGCTTTTTCCATCCCAAAAAATTAGCTCAAATGATGAGGCTTTCCATCACACTTATAAAACAATCACCAGTCCCTTCCACAACCAATGTGAAATAACTCTAATAATCTTCCCTCACACATCAGGTCTTGAGCTGGAGCAGCAATAACCAGTATCTCTCGTGTGTGACTATTGGGTCTAGATTAGTTAATAACATGGGTTCTAATATCAATGTTAGAATTTTTTTTTATAGACCACTATTAACTATTCTGAAAGTTTGAACTTTTTAGTTAGACTCTCTAATATGATTTTCTTAGATAGTAATCTCATAAAGCTTATAGATTAGCCGATATGATCTTCATTATCACATATCAATGTGTATGTATATATAAAAACATCCTTAACAATATCAGCCTTAAGGCCACATCTTCGATTTCATCCAATTCCTTAACAATTACTGGTCCCCGCACCGATACTTTTGGATGGAGCTCATCAAACCATCTCCCTTCGTTAAATTCACAAGTAAAGAGTTACTCCACTTTATCTCGAGAAAGCGTTTGGAACGTCGGATGTATCCTGCAGCAGTAACACACATAGAGCAGCGATTCAACCGGAGATGATATATAAATATATATATTTAAGGAAAATCTTAAGTATTAGAGTTGACTGAAATGCAGAAAACGAGAGCAATATTAACTGCATAATGAATGCACAAAATACACATGGTTTGCACGGCGCTCGGTTCGATTAATTACGCTATTTATTTTCCGCACGTCTCGCTTTCGATTGATCGAATATGACCGATGCGAACATCCGGTGCAAAACGATGGCTTCAAGCAATCTTCCGAACAAGAAAGATTCTTTGCTTTCCTCCATTTTGTGACTTCGAACTCCAGCATCAGATGCCCGGCCTCCATTATTTGATTGCCCATTTGCAAAAGTTCGTATACTTCATGTCCCACGCCCCATTCATAATTGCGTTGCTTCCCAGCGCCAGCAACCTTTCCTTCTTCCAAGATGCGCCCACCACGAATTATTCCTGAATAGTCGATGGAATCGTTACGTTCGGTCCAACAAGAGAGGAAGCCGCCCCCAAGTCCCTAAACTGTAACGAAAAAATTGTACAATTTAGCCTCCGAACTATCGTGGTGGAGTGGAGTGTGCGCTCTAGTTCGCTACAATTTAAGTACTAGATTGCACATTTCGCTATACTTTGGGAACTTGCGGCGGCATTCTCTCTTTGCTCGATCGAACATAGAGACTAAGTTGAATATTAAAGAATTTAATTCTAGAGAGCGCGACGAAGGAATTTAAAAGTTCAAATATATCGTTGCGAAATGGGTCAAAGCTTAGGGATTCTTGGTGCCATTTCCCACGATTAAAGAGGAGTCATGTGCAACATCCCTTCACAAAAATTCAACCATAGTACTCCAAAACTTGCTCGCACAACGAAATTTGGATGCCACTAGCGTAACAAGACATGAGTATTTTTCCGGCTCTTTACGTCGGCAATCACAGACCCCCCTCTCTCTCTCTCTCTCTCTCTCTCCCCTCGACAACTATCGAGCCAACTCACCTTCGACCTCCTTCCGACTCGCTCGATGCACGTAACACACTTGAGTATCCACCTAAGCCATGTGGTTGATGACACTTATGTTTAGCCAATTGCCCCTTTCAAAGGAATGAAATGGCGTTCCCATTCGCGTGTTTGAAAGCACATTTCTATACTTGCCTCTTCGTTCTATATTTAAGTGCATCGCCAGTTCAAAGTCTTCACAAAAATAATTTTAAAAAAAAAAATAGGAACTTACGATTCGATGTGACAGTTTTGTGCGCCAGAAATGGTGCAGGAGTGCAGACAATTATAGAACAGATCAGCCAGTCCGAGAAGCGATTTCTCTGTTGGGAAGGGGACAAGCATATAACGTGAAAATGCTAACGGATTTTATAAATATGTCAATATAAAATTGCCAGAGAAATTATGAAGAACAATAAAAGACATGGGATATGTACGTCTATGAAGAGAGCCGGTAATATAACCTACTATAATTGGAGAATCACAGTTATAATCGCTCATGCATTCGAGTGTTTTTTTGCACCTAAATTAAGTCCAAAGTAAACTCACAAGTAATATTTCATAATTTCTCCTGAAGAATTCACTTAGAAAAGCTCATGGAGAAAATTCGATACTCATCTTTTTTGCTCTATGTAAGACTGAAAATAAAGAACGCCTTGTACGTTCTTTCTCTTCTCTTCTGTACGGTGGCTCCAATGGTTTCACTGTGCGGCACGCCTCTCTTTTTCCATGCGACTATTCTGCGAGAGAGGAATGAAGCAAACCCTTATCGCCCTTTTTTTCTTTTTCTCACAAAGACCCTTTTGCCCTCACAAGCAATTATCAATTCTAGAATATGTGAGCCAATTCTTCATCCTGTGGTGACTTTCTTTGGTCCGTACGCATCCAAAGAAAGTGTCTCCCCCCTGTGCGCAACAATGAAGAAATCCCAAGAAGTCAAACGGTCGAAGGCAAATACCAATCTCCTTCGCCAAAATAATCAAGGTTTGCGCGAGATAGTCAAAAGAGATGCACCACAGATGTTGAACAAATCTAAATCTTCCGATAAGCCTCCACGCACGGCTCAAAATCGAGACATCAACTTAACAGTCCTCAACCGACAAAACCCGATAGTCTCACGGCTCGGTCCGAGACCAAAGACCAGTAGCTGCACGTGCAACTCTTCTCACCCGAATGCAGAAATAGCCATATCGTACAAAGACACGAGTCTAATCGTCATACAATATGAGAGATCAAGTTCGGCATTTTCACGACTTTTCGCGAGTCTTTTGCGGAGACCAGAGCCGATGGTCTCCGCAGCAGCTCCCCATCTTTGAATATTCGTCTCTTCCCTCCTCGTGCTCGAACGATGGAGCCACGAGGCCATGATAGATGCTGGGTCGTAGCTGGGATAGATCGCGTGGAGAAGTCTTGCATGGCGGACTCAGCGTTTCTGTCCATGCATTTTCATAGTTGATTTTTTCACAGATGGGGGGTTCCCACGGCATTGATCATTCCCGTTGGAAAGATCCACGAACGAACAAGTCACTTCGTAAAATCCATAACAGTCGCCGTTTATATATGGAAAAATGATACGAATGGTCCTCGAATTTTGAGTCGATGTACAATAGGATTATTGAATTTTTAATTTGTTAAATACGGTCCATGGACTTATTATACGTGTTCAACTAAATCCCGGAATAATAAGAAAATGTTCAATATCACCCTCCACTTGAATTAATAAGAGGACAGCATTGAATGCATTCATTCAATTTAGGGATTAAGTTGAAAATGGATCAAAAGTCAATAGACTACATTGAACAAATTAAAAGTTCATAAATCTGATTGCACATCGAGCTAAAGTTTACGAACCACATTATATATTATGTCATTATTCATTTATTTATCTTTTATTCTCGAGGCTGGCTATGCTATAAGTCCTACTTTGCAACGTCGAGAGACATGACCTTTGATGTTACTAACATGAAACATGCATCTAGGTATAATTTCTACATTTTACGGCGCCAATAGACTTTTCCGGAATAGTTTTCCACGACTCGACATGTCCCTTTAAAAAGTACTATTAAAGTTACGGATGCTAAGACCCTTGTACGAGATTAATTTATTAAGTGAATCATTACAGACATTAGTTCTATATTCGAAGAAGCAAGCTGTATCCATGATTGTATTTTTCTAAATCGGTTTCAGTATCTTTGGCATTAATTAATCGCAAAAGTTAACGCTTAATCATTTTGTAATCAAAGTCGACGCGCAATAAATGGAGAGGGTATGACGACATAACATAAATAATGCCATTAGCACATTCGTGCACGTTGGCTTTTGAGCTGGCATTAGAAACAGGGAGTTTGTGGTTAGAAAAGCTACTTCCCTCCTTGAAAAGTTGCATAATTTCATACATTATGACCCTTAAAAGCAGTACTAAGTTCACACACACCCTCTCTTGCTATGTTTGTCTCCGGAGCGAACATGATCGACGAATCAAACTACAAGATGCAAAACGCCGTTCTTGAGATTTATGCGAGTTTTTATTGATTAACCGTACATATTTAAAAACTTAATTGTACGTTCGATCAAACAAACACTTATTTTAGGGTACAGAATTGGACACTCGATTTAGGATGGAGCGAGATCGATCGAGAGGTACAATACGGTTCGATCGACGGGCCGAAACCGAGGTCACCCTTGAGATTGAACGTTTGCTTTTCATCGCACGACTCTTATCGCCAATAGTCTCGGACAGGAGCCTTGTTTGTCTTCACCCTTTTCTTAGGAAATGACCGAAACCATGATGGAGCGTGGGAGAGGCGCGTCCGGAGGAGGAGGTCGTGTAAGGACGCTTCGCTCTAAGAAATCTCCTCCCCCAACAAAAGGGAAGTGACGTTAAAGCATAAAGCTTGGAAGCGACCCCCCCACCCCAAACTTTTGCTTAAGTAAAGCAAACGCTAGAAATCTCTCCCTTCTTCCGTTCACACCCGGAAGTACTCTTTAACATAACCCTAGCGCTCCACGTATCTTTCACGAGATCACGAGCTCGAATAATTTCAGAAGCAAATCGAGCTCTCTTCGACGCTGCCACCTCCCGTATAGATTGATCATTCATCATCTAATCTTCACCTTAATATCCTCCGAAAGTTCCATTCGCACTTGACGGATCAATTCGTTAGGATTTGATGATAGCGGCGGTACCTTTCGATAACTCTGGATAAGATCGTTACGATCATTTTGATTTGCCTATGGACTATCGAGTCGGTTCGATCAAGAGAGGACTCCACATTATCGAGTTAGGCTCCGAGGTCTCTTTCCTCTAATTCGGCGACCACATAATTTTAGTCTAAGATATGGGGATGGTTCCTGATTCTTCCACGAAACTTTGATTTTGCTTGGAATTTTTTTTTTTAATGTTTGAAACGAGAGATTTTTGGGCAAAGCATGGCGTGCTATAATCTCTAAAGCATCACTCATCGCTATTTGGTCCCCACTTAGGCTGGCAGCAGTATCTTGTATGGATTTCTCAAAGGCAAAATCTAACTTATATAATGCTGTCATCTTCATTCTCCAACCCCCCCGGTGTTCCAAAAGTTTATACAATACAGCACAAACTATTTTCTTTGCTAATTTTCCTATTGTTACATCATTTGGCTGTCTTGTCTTTGTATCCCTGCCTCATTCATTGTCAATCCAATTAATTCTTAATAAATTAGTACTTGTAATTTGCGAGGGTTGTCATGGGGATTCCGAGTTCAGATAATTTGACCCTTTTTAGGTAAGTAAAAATAAAAGAGGACGCGAGATCGGGAGAATAAATTCATATAGAAATGAGAAAGGATATTAATTATATTTCTATATTTAGAAAAGAGAAAAAGTCCCCCGAGAGTCCAAACCTCCGTTTCGATTTCTCCCAAGTTGTCGCCCGAATTCGCGTCCGCGTGTCTACGCCCCACCAAACTGACTTGACAAAGGACTTCAAAACAAACAACAGCCGACAGACACGGGGCACCTCAAAATAAACAAATGGATGAAAAGAGAGCTCAGTTTTTTGCAAAAAAAAAAAAAAAAAGGGATGGAGTGATGATCCTAAATACGTCAACACCACGTTACAGATTCTTATTAGGTATTTAGGTAAGAAAATGATTAGCCGGCGGTTCCCTCAGTCCCGCGAAGGATGACGCTCAACTCTTCACCACAAAAAGCATTTTGTGGAAAACGGATGACTTGTTCATTCGGTTTCCATTGAAGTGGCTTTCTTTAAAAGAGCATAGGGAGGATTTTGATTATTCCAAATTACGCATAATTAAACAAAAGAAAAAGAAAAGACTTAAGAAAATGCTTTTCACGACACAATCTCAATCGTAGATTCGCACACTATCATCGCGTGTTTTGCATAAATCACTCGTTGATTGAAAAATCGTGTGACCAGAAATAATTAATGGTATTATCAGACTGTCATGCGATCAGTTTTCAAAAACTTAATGGATTATAGCCAATCCTCCTACGAGTTAAAGAAATATTATTCTGCTTAATAATTGTCAGATTAGAATTCTCAAGGAGATATCGATGTTGTTAAATCATAATAATGCATAAAAGCAAGATATTCGTGTACAGTAATATAGGAAATGCTAAATTTCTTACTTCTGTTCCTTTATGTGTGCTTACTATTGTGCTAAATGATAAGGTTCTAATTTTTATTATTTTTTTATTATTCTTTTAAAGGGTTAGCTTTTGTGATTTTGCAACATCTGGGCCATTTTTTACAATTAATTTAGGAAAATTTGTCCTTTGGTTGCCCAAATAAGTCTCGCTAGCATAATATCATATTTGTGACTATAAAAGCAACACTACATGTTCAATCTAGTGGTATGGTCAGCTTAGCGAGACCCTTTTAAGTATGATCGGCTCATTCAAATACCTAATGGACAAATTATTCAAATTGATCCAAGAATTCGGCTGTTTCGTGAAAAATAAATAATTTCATTTTGAAAATTGATCATTTGCATTGCTTGAAATAATAAGTCGGCGAAATATTTTAATTTGTAGACAACAATTTATGTTTCCACATTTTCATAGATGATGGAATTAATTTTTTTCCCCTTTATTTTTGTAAGCGATACAAACAGTCTTTTTCGCACATAAGCGGACGTTTGCTATTGGCGACTTCACTAGTAAGTTGTCGGAATTTTTGCAATTCTTCCGCAATATGGAGGCATGAATAAAAGGTTCCTTTTCCACAAAGGAAGGGAATAGATCTGAAAAACAATGAGTTGGATCCAAACTAATCAACTCACTCCTAGTCTGAATGCCAGTTATGAACATGACATGCCCGATCAATCAGTAACTTTCATCCACAATTGATCGGCAATGCTACTTTGAAAATTATTTAAAAAGATTGAGGATTGAATGGATCAAATTAAAAAGTTTTAAGACTGAACGTCCGCTTGTTTGCTACGCCACTGAAAATTCTCTTCGTGAGCAAAGGGTTAAGGAGCGGGCACGCGCGCAATACCTGGTCGGATTCACTCACGAGCAAGAGAAGAGAAGGCGGTGTGAACCCAGTCACCGGTTGCTTTCCAACTACAGTTCAAATCTTGAAAATTAATGGGGGTCGTGTGGAAATTGGCAAACCTCCACGTGTATAAAAACACAGCTCCGTGATCGAACTCTCCTCGCAGATCGTACAGCACTGGTTCCCCTGAAAGCTCCACAACAAGAAAGGCGCGCTCTTGCTCTGTTCCGTCCCTCCCTCCCTCCCGGCTGTTCGCCGTTTTCCTCTGTCACCGCTCCGAGGAAACAGAATCTCTAGGATCGATCACATGGCGCCGCCGTCTCCTTCGTCGACCAGTAGCTCTGACGATGGTGAGTCGGGATCGTGAACGCGTGCTGCTTTCCCCCATTAAAGAGCAGAGGAGAGCTTCTGGGTTTCGAGTTTTATGGTGAATTTAAGCGGGGTGGTTTGGACTTGTTTCAGGGAATAATGTGGAGAAGTACGATCCCGTGATGCCCAACGACCAGAACGTCCTGCAGAAGCACGTCGCCTTCTTCGACCGCAACCACGACGGCGTCGTCTATCCCTGGGAGACTTTTCAAGGTCTCTCTCTCTCTCTCTCTCTCTCTCTCTCTCTCTCTCTCTGAGCTTGAGGAAACGAGTCTCTTCCTAAGATTTCCTCAAAAATGTCTAATCGGATCTGTTCGAGGACTAATTTTTCTCTCTTCTTTTTGGGGGATGTCTTGAAGGTTTTCGATCGATCGGTGCTAGCCTCACCATGTCCACCATCGCTGCCGCCTTCATCAACATCGGACTCAGCCAGAAAACTCGCCCTGTAACTCTCTCTCTCTCTCTCTCTCTCTCTCTCTCTCTCTCTCTCTGTATGTTCGTGGTTGTTTGTGCTTGAGTTAGTGTCTTTTTCGGAGGTAATTTCTCTTAGGACCGGGCGGCTGTTCTTGTTTGTGTCGGTACCTGGGAGTTAGCTCCTCAAGGGACGGTACGAGGAACCCACCCCCAATTCCGACGCGGGTACATCCGGATTGAATACGTATAAATACGATCCCTACTCCAGCACCTGAAGGGGGGGATCGAGATGGGCACCGATCCGTCCATCTCGATTCGCTAGGCGAACTAAGGAGGCGCCGGGAAATCGAACCGCCTCCCTCGGATCTCGGCTCGAGATCCGAGCCGACCAGGTGGGCTGCGTGCCGTGGGCTGAGGTTGCCTCCGGACCTCCACGAGCACGTGAAATGGTCGCATCGAACCCGTCCATCCACGTGGATCGGGTGAATGAATCACGTTCCATGTAACTCTGCCGGGGTCCCCATGGATCGGAGCTAAATAGAAAATTTGCCTGGTGAAGCATCATGAATAAGAGCGCTTAGGGTTGAGTGGATGACGAGGTGTCACCGACTCTTTATCTTTTTAACATATGAGATGGCGAGGTTAGGTTATAGGTTAACTCGAATCTTAGAATACAAGTCCTCACTAATGGAGTTACAATCGACCTTTTGATCATGAACAACTTCATTTTCTCGATGAGAAAAAGGTTGTTGATATTTGGATCGATGAAAATTCGATTGGTAGGGTAATTGAGAAATTTTGAACTTGCTTAGCTCTGCTTGAATTTTTTTTTTTTTTTGGGTCGAAAACCTGCTTAGTTTTGTTACCAAAGCCAATCCGAATTGTTGTCGTAAGATATCCGCTACAAAGGTAACCACTTGGATTTATCTATTCTATTATTCACTATTGTAATAAAATGATTCCAAATAAATATTAGAGTATCCTCAAAAACAAAAAAACAAAAAGGACTGGTATCGGTAATAGGACGCCATCATGATGGGATACACGCATATAAAATAGCACATATTCGTGTATTAAAACATGCATCTTGGGGAATTTAGGTTGAGGTTTAGTTTCACTTTACATAATTGAAATAAGAGCAAACAAAGGCGTATCTAGATTAGAAGTTCAGGACAGGTTGAGATGTTTTACACCTCTCTAAGCTTGAGTTTCGGACCAATCGGCTGAGACCCATGTTAGGCAATAGGTTCTAGCCAAATATATCATGCCATGTACAGATGCCGGAGAAACATTATCGCTTATCAACTATTGTTAGTGTATAATTCACACGATAGAAGGTTTTCCATGCACGGTTTGTTTTGATAAATCTCTTCGACGTATGGATTCGATATGAAATGCAAGAAATAAATTTCATGAAATAATATCTCGAGATAAGTTTTAAATTAGGACGAATCAAATTAACAAGTAAAAGAAAGAATCGTGATTGACCGGCGCGATATGGAAATCGACATCGGAATTGGTCGATCCATGTCTGTGGGGATGATGTGTGTGGAATCCAAGCAAAACACTTGCCGTGTCCTCCTCCTCATAGAGTGCGCACAAACTACAAAACACCTGCTGTGTCCTCCTCCTCATAGAGTGCGCACATACTGCATAGTCATCATCCACCCACCTTTTTTTATTTTTCTCATCTCCAAGGGTAATAACGAAGACAGATTGAACATATTGAAGTTAAAAATTAGACATTTATATTCTCCTTGTCTGAATAATTGCGTCATTAATAACTTTGATGTCTCCCGTGGATCTTGGAAGTACGAGGAAACATGCATTTTGTTCTGCACCTTTCTATCGAGTGATTTATCGTTAATATTTTTATGTTATATATATTGAATTTGGAGAATGAGTAGTTAACGTTATGAGGATTGATTTGGTTGTAAATTGTAAATGCAGGGTAAATTCCCTTCCTTTCTGTTTCCAATCGAAGTCAACAACATCCAAAAGGCCAAGCACGGAAGCGATTCGGGCGTCTACGACTCTGAAGGAAGGTATAGAGAATCAGCACATACACATTGCTTTTCTCTATACACGACTTAGCCGTTGTTTCAAATACAAGAGGAGGAGAGCTTTTTTTCGCCCTTTTCGACCGAGTCCTTAAGCTCGTATTCGGATCGACATAATAGTCACCTCACTGTAAATAGAAGTTGCAGAAACGAGACGTGAAGCCACGTCTGGTCATCCTGGAAGTCCTAATTGGGGTCAAATCCGATAGCTTACCAAAGATTTTGTGGGTTATGTAGGTTTGTTCCGTCAAAATTCGAAGAAATTTTTGGGAAGCACGCGCGGACGCACCCGAACGCCTTGACATCGGATGAGCTGCTGGAGATGCTCAAGTCCAATAGGCAACCCAAGAACTACACAGGCTGGTGAGTTCTTGTGCTTTTAGTTTCTGTCTTAGAAACAGAAGGGCCTAACAATAATAACAGAAAAACAGTTGGGAATGAGATGCTGCTTGTTCCTTTTGCTCTTCTCTGTAACGCCGCGGCTTTGGAAAACAAGGCAACAAATGGAGAAAAAAAAAACAAACAAACGAAACAGGAGAGACTTTGGAAAATGAAGGGAAAATGATGAGCTGGATTGCAGGTTGGCAAGCTACTCAGAATGGAAGGTCCTGTACATACTTTGCAAGGACAAGGACGGTCTGCTTCAAAAAGACACGGTCCGGGCGGTATACGATGGGAGCTTGTTCGAGCGCATGGAAAAGGAGCACATGGAGAAGGAGCGAGCATCCAAGAAGCAGAAGGACTGAATCGATTGACTTTAGGGCGAACTACTACGGCGTTCCGCATCTTGTTAGTTGACTGCAAATTCCGTTTTGTGTTTGGAATCATTATTCAGACATTGACGACGAAAGACAATAACTAAAGCAGAAACTCAGATGGGTTTAGCCTATAGATTTAAGTGTTTTTACTGATGAAGTTCACAATGTAAGTACTTATTTGTGATCATGCTGCCTTGTCGAATCAATATTGTTTGTGACGATGTATAGCTGTACCCACCTTCCATGTGCCGGATTTACAACGAAATTTTCATGGAATTGATGTCTACTTATGATCCTTAGCTGGATTTTCTCTTCTTAATGTTGGAACGGTACAGATTGATTAAATCTCAACTTATTCTTCAAGATGCTCTTTTGGGTTTCTTTAAAGGTTCTTTTGGCGCAACATGAGAGCTTACTGCTCCTCAAAAGTGATCAAGAACTCTTTGGAACCTCTCCTGTTCTAGACAGACACCAGCAGCCAGCACAGTAGTAGGTGGGGCAACTGCAAAGGTTTGATGTGTGAACCAGAACAATTTCTTTGATAGTCCTCGAGGGTTGTTTTGTAGGGGATAGTGTGGTGGGAATCAAGTTACGGTCCATACAAACCAGTCCAGTCCAGTCCAGTCCAGCATTTTAAGCCCCCTAAAACCAAGAGATGGAGCCAAACCATTAAGCCCAGCCGCAGTTCTCCTCCTTTTCCAACACTGCTATGTTCTGGAACATTTGCTAACATGGTAAAACCTCAATTGTAAGGATGAGCATGGTTTTAGGATAGAATCAGAAATCAGAGAACCGAAGTGGTGGAAACAAGGTAGGTTTTAGGTTCTAGAGTATGCAGAGTAAGTTTCAAGTTCTAAAAATTGATGAACTTTTTCAGATGAGGGGGTTTCAAATTTTAACTAGAATATGAAAAGAATCTGGAACCGCTCATCTCTATTTAATTGGGTCCTAAGACATTAACAAGTCAATCACCTTCTGAAAAGAGTAGGGGAAGGCGACCCGAGCAATCGTTTGTCTTCCCCGACCTCATCAAGAGAGTGTCCTAGGCGAGTTGCCCGCTTTTGCAGTCGGACCCTTGTTCGAAGGGTCAAGTCACTCTTCACCTAACCTGCTCGAAGAGTCTAGCGAACAAGGCCGGTGTCTAGAGAAGTAATTCTGAGTCACGAAAGGGTCTCCTAAAGTTAGGACCTTCTAGCTCTAACATAGGCGATTGCTTGAACTTTATGGCAAGAAAGCCACGAATTAAGCGGCACTCAATACTATTTGAGTGAAAGCTTTCTGTTTTAAAGGAAGCTATAAAATGCCTAAATTTGGTTGGTCGTCGATTTCACGTTGAGTAGTAAAAGGCCGAAATGCGGGGACCCGTCAAGCAGAATCCCATGGCTGGTAAACCTAACGTCGTTACTGCTGAAGATGACCTGCCTTCCGATGATACGAGGTTCGTACAAATTCTTGCCTTGCCTCACCATTTGCCTAATGCCAGATTACGGTTGAAAAATACCAGTACATGTTTTTCCACAATGTCCGTGTGCATACATTACATGTTACGATTCGATCCGAGACGTCCTATGCCCGGGAAAAGAAAATTCTAATGCCGCTTCCTAAGCTAGGGACTCAAGACAATGTAGATAGCTTGATTTAATTCACCGGTAATTAAGTGTCGCATCATTCGGTAAAGATGATTTCGCACCCAACGCATATGTTCTTAGCATTCGTAGGCTATAATTGAATAAGGACATTAATCTCTTTTCCAGTTTGAATTTTCGCAAACACAAAAAATGACTGCATCCTTTTGTTCGTGAAAAGCAGCTTGGATTGCTGTACGTCTTCTTCTTTTTTAACCCTAAAGGCAATGAAGTGAGAATCTAATTAAAGGGGGACACTTTTGGATGTCCATGCTTTTAAAAATTCGCGCCTTTGTCCCTTTTTGCCCTTTTAAGGCATTCGTGAAGTTCTATTCGGGTATACATTACATGATCGAATACCCAAATGATCAAAATCCATAATCAAAATGAAGTAATGGTTTAATTAAAAAAAGAAGAACAAAATACATAGCTAATTGGAAAGAAACGGGAAGCGGAGATCGGCAAGACATTCGGATGTTCGGTTAAAATATCATCTATTCTCTCCATACACATGTAGTTTCCTTTTACCGCTTTAGCTTTCGATTAGGATATTCTAACATGGTATTACAACCGAATTCCATCCCAATTTATTTCATGTGTGGGGCCTCCCGGTTTGTGCAATTTTGGAGTACGGTTGCTAATTCGACATGAATACATGTAATTCTCCCTCCACCTATTATCTGAAGTTTTTTTTTGTTGGACTCTCTTTTAACATATTTAGGTACAAAATCAACGTATATGTTCATACTCCTTCCAATAGATGTCCTGTTTTGCGATTAATACATATAAATCTAACTTTAACTTTGGTTTTTTTTTCCCTTTAAAAATGACTTTATCAATGGGTTCTTTTGACCATCTACGACTAAGACAACAAAGCCACTTTTGGAAGGGCCCTAGTCAAGTCAAGATAAAGACTCGAAATGTAGCCATCAATTTTCAATTATATCTTGGGTCGTAAGCTGAAAGACTTCTAGTAATGTCCTTGTCTACTCCCTGAGGCAAGCTAGTGCAAGGGTGCAGTGTCAGCTGCGGTACTTCACCAACAATATATCCAAATTGACGTCTCATGGGCAACCAGCGGAACAGGGAATAACCGGTCCGGTTTCCGATTCGAACCGGCAAAACTGACCCAAATTACCTTAATAACATCATCGCCTCGGTGATCTCTTTGGTAACTTGCGGATGAGGGTGTTGGTGTTCTAATGGTATCACTAATCTTTGGTATAGATCAATCAGTAGAAAGGTCATCGGCATGGATAATCTTTTGAGTGACTTCTACGAAGAGAAAGGGCAACAAGTGGACGGAGCAGCTCTATGGAAAAGAGTGCAAAAGCGTGATTCGGACGAGCAAGAAAGCACCATAGAAGTTACTTTGTCCCATACCCTTGATGAGTACCACAAAATATATAGAAGAAACCAAAACCAAAAAGTAAAAAAGAACTTCTATTTGATCCAGTTCCAAGCTAGATGGGGTCCTGTTCTCAGTTCCACAAATCGGGAATCGACCATAGCCTTTTCAGCCATCATTGAGACTCGTTGATTGGCGGAGTGAAGAACGGAAAATAAAGCAAGAAAAGCAAAAGGAAAAAAAGAGAGGAGAACAAATTCAAAAATTTTGTAAAAACATAATTAAAAAAAAATTGCCCATTTTGGCGCTCGCTGTGTCATGTAAAATGGCCAGCGTCCATATCGGCGATTTCCAACGAAATTGATCGGAATGATTATATTAGAAAATCTGCAGAAGGCTTAGACTGGATTGATATCCCCACAATCCATTTAAGAATTTTATCGGTTATTTTTCTCGTAATGCATCACATAGAGAAGGGACTTTTTAGTAATCGGAATGAAAGTGGAAGTAGAGCGTGGCCCGACGCTCAAATGTTTTGTTAAATCATCCCTTATCGCTTATTTATAAGATTTATATACTCTTCATTCACACGTGTTCTCTCTCTACAGCTTGAGCTTTCGAGGTAGATATTCTAGTACGGTATCACAACCGGATTCCATCCCAGTTTAATTCGCATATCGGGTCCCCTATTCGTCCAATTTTACATGCAGTTCCTAATAGTCGGGCTTTCATCATGTTTAGGTACAAAATCAACGTATGTGCTCGTATTCGCTCCAATGGATGTCCTCTTTTGCGATTAATACATAGAAATCTAACTTTAACTTAGGTTTTTTCCTTCCCCCCCTTTAAGGATGACTTCATTAATGGATTGTTTTGACATTCTGTCGCCGAAACATCAAAACGATTTTGGGGAGGGCCCCGGTCAAGTCAAGATAAAGACTCAAAAGGTAACTACCAATTTTCATTTTCATGTTGGGTCGTGCGCTGAAGATTATTCTAGCAATCTCCGCCGCCCAAGTCTACCCACTGAGGCTAGAGCTAGTGCAAGGGTTCGATGTCGGCTATTGTACTTCACCAACAACATGCAAATTGACATCTCATGAGCAAAGATTTAAAATGATGTCCTCTTGCCACTCATTTTCTCTATTATCTTTTTTCGCTCAAAAGGACCGTCCTAAGGTTGCAATAATGTCTTGTTTCTTCGCTAGTCAAGTCAAAGAAAGTGGTTGGTTTCGAGTGTGATGTATTTCCTCTTCCGTCGTGCCTTGTTGAAACATTACCGCACGTTACTTGACGAGAAGTCTCATGACTTTCCTAACATGATATCACAGTTAATGGTATCCGTTTTGTGCATGTACATCCATCCCATCCGTCAAATTTCACATGCGGCTCTGAATTCAACCCGCCGAGCTATTGAAATATCGTCTCACATCGCTTGACAACAGGTTTGAGTTAGATTACAATTTTCAGGTCGGCGATATTTTCTTCTTGTGCTCTAATACCTCTCCTCGAACTTACATAAGCTCTAGTCGGCTGTCTAATGTATTATCGTTGGACTTTTTACGGTGAAGAGCTCCGTTCAGTCCTTGAGTGCTCGACTTAGACATCAGCAAACTGTGAAAACAAACACGCATACAGTTAAAAGGATCTCGTGCACTAAAAATCCCATTTGCTCAAGTAGCTTCTGGAGATGTGAGGACTGGAGAGTTGAGAAAAAAAATCTCTATAATCTTTTGAAAATGATCAAATAATGAAAGGCTACTAATGTGTGTATTTGACGAACGGACAACTTCTATGTTCAGAAGTTATATGTAGATGTTAACAACGGAACGTCTAAAGCATACAAACGCTTTGGCTCTGCAAAAGGAGAACACAGTATTGGATGAAAAACGTGTTTAAGTCCAGAAGGACGTTCATAGAAGGGGAACAAGTTGTCAACTGAGGATTCGTTAAAATTTTGGATGGACCCATAAAAGGTTCGCAATTCAGGGAACACGAGGACGTCAATTTGCTTGTAAAAGGCTGTATATAGTACGTGGCACCATATTAGTGAGAAGTCGTGAAAAGTCTGGAATGACCGTTTTGCAGAAACAGTACATGCCACAGACAAAGTGGACGTTCATACTAAGATCTTTGGTGGGAAGACCCACCTCTCTATCAGTCTGAATTGGACTCTTAAGTTAGTGCTTTAAATTCATCTTCCAAGTGTTGGAATTCGCTAAAGCCACCTGGAGTGTGAAAGCATTGTTTTCTACTTTATCTTGAGCTTGAAAGTCTTTAAAACACATCAACGTGATTGATGGCATTTAAGAAGCTCACAGCCAAAACTCTCTTGATTGCATTGAATTGTCGTGCTTTGCTTACGCAGAGTGATTAAAAAAAAATTTATTTATCGAAATGTGAGTATTTGTAATCTAAAAAGAGAGTGACGTAGTGTGGTGAGAGGTGCTCAAGTTTGTAAAAACAACTCCAGAAGTCTCCAGTAAAAGCAGCAAATTCTGTACGAGCTGTAAAACCTCGAGGATTACGTAGTTGAATTCTATGTTTGCTGAGGCTGTAAGAGCTAAGGAGAGTGCAGTAGGCCAACTGGAAAGACGAGTCACTATGAAAAGAGGCCTAGGTCCTCTTCTTGGGTGGTCGAGGCACGTCACACGTATTCCACCTCATTTGATAGAAGTAGCTGCTTCTACCAACGATCCGATAAGCCTATCCACGCTCCTCGTTGGCGTCTGACTTTCGATCTTCTATTTTCTAGTTCTTTCAAGCATATTGATATTTGAGGCTCTATCCAAATGTTTACCTTTCTATAATCCTTCTAAGTCTTTACGAAAGAGTTTTACCGAGCTTAGTAGGTTTATCTAACTTGTAGATATCTCGATACCCAATATCCCGTTAACCCTCAATAGAGACAGAACACTCGTAATCTTTAGGCTAGACATATCCGTGTAGACACCGTCTGCATACTGAGCTATATACATACTCCCCAAACCAAAACCCACGTTTCCCACCCCGGGATTAGGGCCCCTAACCCTCGGATCCACGGTCCGACGACCAATTCAAGTCCCCTTCGTAAGGAAAGTGCGTGCCTTCTTATTCACAAGTACCTTACATCTCATGTTTAGAAGCCTGCCTATGCACACGAGAACGAAATCAATGTAATTTCTAACCACCGCAAATTTTCACGAAACAAATCAAGCCAATGTTCTTATAGACATTATCTCAAACAATTCATGCAATAACACTGCCGCTGCATCGTGCTGCTGTAGTAGCTAGCACGAACACACAAAAACAACTCACAATCGAGCAACCGCATCAGCAATCTTGCTAGGCCGGACAAGACAACCGCGGGCGATCCCGCGTTCTATTGGAAGCCGATCTCTAAAATCGACTCCCAAAGCGACGCGACAAGCCGCGAGCGGGGCTTTTTAATTAAATAAGCAGCTGATATAAAAACACTGGACAAAAACTTGGTTCGGAAAAAGAAGGAAATGCTAGGGGCCAAGGGGAAAAGAAAAGTGGGGGGAAAGGGGTAGAATATTCTAGAATGATCTCAACCTCATACGTAGGCTCTTCAATGGACTGGAGTTACGTCTGCGTTCAGGCATTGAAAATCTAATCTCTTTCTAGTTTCAGGTAACATGTCCAATCAATCCGCTCCCAGTAACCAAAACCAACTCTCGTCTTCTTAATTTTCAATTTGGTCCAAGACCCAAAATTTATTTCCAGATAGCACCGCCCTACTCTCAGATTTGTCGTAGCACCAACAGTTCACCAACTGAGATTTTGGCTCTTTAGATGGCCACTATGGTAGGTGAGGCTCTGAGTCCGAGGTCCCTCGCCACCACCCTCTTTTTAATCTTTGTTGCCGATGAAGAGCAATCGTCAACCATGGCCGGTCTCTTTTAAACCTATTTATGTTGACTTCGAGAGCTCACTAGACTCCCTAAGCCATGCCCATCCACGAAACCAACCCATTCTCTCTTTTTCTTTTTACTTCTTTCCCTCCGGAGCGATCGTGACGGACTTTATTGAACAAACAATAAATAAGGAAATTAGTTATGATCGATGTATTATCGATTCAGGTGTTCCGTTTTCGATAGTTTTGGCTAGATCAAATCGATGAGAATATAGAAAGATGAAGTATTCGACACTATGTCGCTGGTGACAGAACGACATTGGTAAAGATCCGGCTAAAACTGGATTTGCTTATTACATAATTAATCAAGACGGTGGAATGATTTTAATCTGCTCTCTCTCTTTCGAAGGCTCAGATGAAAGTCCAATGTCCTTGGTTTTATTACTCCTTTGAAGTCAGGGGCGCTAAACATTTTGGAAACGGCAATTATTATTTTCGTGCTCGGTTTGAATAGATTTGGACATATACTTTTTGGACATCCACGCATGACACTGTCATCAAGTTCCGTCCTCCCCTTGCGTAAATTCCTTCCCAAGGAACCGCCTCCCCTCTCTCGTACGTGCAGAAAACAGAGCACTCTGCTATATGACCAACCCACCATAGCCACCTCTCAAACAAAAAGAGATAGACCCTTAACTCTCTCTCTCTCTCTCTCTCTCTCTCAACGACTACCATGTCCGTCGCTGGAAAAGCTCCATCTTCTCCGCTCTTCTTCTTCTTCTCCTCCTCCGTCTTCCTCCTCACACTCTCTCTCCTCGCGTCTCCGTCGACTTCGGACACGGACTCCTTCGTCTTCGGCGGCTGCTCGCAGCTGAAGTACCTCCCCGGTTCGCCGTACGAGAACGGCGTCAACTCCATCCTCACCTCCTTCGTCAACAACGCCATCCTCGCCCCCTACAACAACTTCACCATCCCTGCCGGCACCACCTCTGCGGACACCATCTACGGCCTGTTCCAATGCCGCGGCGACCTCGACCAGGGCACCTGCTCCCGCTGCGTCGCCCGCGCCGTCAGCCAGCTCGGCACCCTCTGCGCCGGCGCCTGCGGCGGGGCCCTCCAGCTCGACGGCTGCTTCGTCAAGTACGACAACTCCACCTTCCTCGGGGTCGAGGACAAGACCGTGGTGATCAAGAAGTGCGGGCCCGGGTCGGACAGCTACGACTCCGACGCGCTGGCGCGGCGGGACGCCGTGTTGGGGTACGTCGGGGCGAGCAGCGGCGACGGCGGGGCCTTCAAGTTCTATCGGGATGGGTGGTCGGGAGACGTGCGGGCGGCCGCGCAGTGCGTGCAGGACCTGAGCCCCGGGGAGTGCCAGGACTGCCTCACGGAGGCGATCGGGCAGTTGAAGAGCAACTGCGGTGCTGCCAGGTGGGCGGACATGTTCTTGGCCAAGTGCTACGTGCGGTACTCGGAGGGCGGAGACCACTCGCACGGCGGCCACGGTAAGGATCGGGTCTATGGGGTTGTCCGTTCATGGTTTTGCATGGTTTTCGGGTTAATTTCGTTATGGTTATATAGTGTTTACATGGACCGTCTCGGATGAATTTGAGCTTACCATTAGCTCAATTACCATCCTAGTGCTCATTATGTTAATTAGTCTACAGTGTGACTACTGAGGTACAGAACTGATTTTAGAGGCTCCTCTGTAAAATTTCATCATCTAATAATCTAAGGTTTTAGCTTTCTTTCTTTCAATTTTCAGTAGTTTGTGCTCTGGAGTAAGGGTGTGTGTTGTAATTGTGGTTGTGCTATGGTAATGCTTTTGACATGTCCATAGACACAGTCTGATAACCCCCGTTTTTCTTAATCTCCTTTAGGTTCATGCTATTCATACTGTCTAATTAGTACTCTGTTTCATGGGAAAAGAACAGTGAGGGATTGATCGGCAGATTTCTATGCTGTATGTCCTAAAAAATTTTATGCCACCACCAATACAATTTGCTAATGAAAAGTGGGAATAAGAACTGCTCATAACTGAGGGACAAAGTAAGATAGGCAATAAGAGTTTGATGCTTGAGAAAAAAAAAAGAAACAAGCAGCTTGGTTTAGCTGTTTATTCTCCAGTGGCAACTTAGAACATCTTAATGGGGAAAAAGTGGCAAACTGTAGCCATTCGATTGCTCCATCATGAAGTGGAGCCAAGGTGAGTAAGACCCTGATCATTTTGCGCAAATATTTGGAAAACAGATACTAATGACGACGACGAGATCGAGAAGACGCTAGCGATACTGATCGGACTCATCGCGGGGGTCACGCTGGTCATCGTCTTCCTCTCTTTCCTAGGGAAAGCCTGCGGCACAGCCAGGGGTACTGTTCGTTTTGGCTCTATTTCTCCTCTAACTGACCCTGTTCTTGCCTCATGATCTGTTTCTTTATTACGTGTTTGACAAGCTTTCCATTTTCACTTCTTGCAGATGGTAAATGAACTGCACTCACTGGTTGTGGACATGTCAAAAGAACTGCAGCACCGTGCACTACTTGCCATGGTATCTGTTCGATTCAAAGTGATGATCATTTGGCTTCGACTTTTTTTTTTTTTGGTCTTTGTTTCATCCTTTTTCTTTCTATCTAGTGTCCCTTTTCTGTCACTTTTTCTTTTTTTCTCAGTCCCTGTAAAGAAGATGTTAAAGAGTAGACATATAAAAGGGGAAAAAAGAGATTGAGCATTGAGATGTGTTAGTACCTCGAAACCAGTGAAAAGGCAAAGTTGCAATAAGAGAGAAGTTGCATTCTCCATTCTCCCTTACTTTTAGTCCTTTTCACTGTTAGCTTTGCTTTGTTCTTCACTGATTGTGTACAAGCAGACATTTCTGTGGAAAGTGCTGTTCTTGTATTGTTGCGGCTTAATTTAGTTCAGTGCTCTGCAGTTGTGATCAGCTTGGATCATTTTCATGGCTTGCTTTAGTTTATATGCATATCTTGCTTTTCCCGATTCGAGCTTCTTGTTGCAGATCAACCATTTTCTGCTTCTGCGATTCTGTTCCTACCTCCTACTGAATCAATTATAACAGGAGCTGGAGTACAATGCAAGAAAAAGTAGTTTCTCTTTCTTTTTTTCCCACAGTCATCTCCATGTGGACCTCTTGGCTTTAGTCACTATACCTTGCGAGATTTTTAGCCTGAGCATTTCGATTGCTTCAGTCGGCCCGCGATTCAGAAAATTCCTTCAGAAAGCAGTAACTGGGACTTTTCATGGTACTGAACTCGAGTATCTTTCTCCAAGTCAAGTAAATCCTCCCTCCCATTGTTTCGGTCGGCCCTCAATTCAGAAAATTCCTTCAGAAAGAAGTAACTGAGACTTTTCATGGTACTGAACTCCAGTATCACTTTTTGACCCGAAAAAAAATAAAAAAACGCCAGTATCACTTGTGTCAAGTTGACTAATAAGTCCTCCTTTTGATTATGATCACGGGGGGATGCTCCAAAGACGATGATTGTGTCATGAGTAACGTTAGTCAAAGTTCAGAGGCGTTTCCAAAAATTTACGGTAAATTTGAAAGACCATGCCTGGTAATTAGCTGCACAAGGAAGTTAGTGTGCTTTTTGGCACAGAAATATGCAGGCAAAACATGAAAACCAGCTTTGGTCAGTCAGTTTAAACAGCTCTTTTACCTCTGCTTCTGTGTTACGGCATCATTTTGCACATCATTGCGGTACGCTGAAAACATATTCAAGCAGGTAACTTTTTGTGCGCATGATCTTGCTCAAGGGCCAGGCATTGGTCAAAGGAAAGGCATTGCGGAATCGGAAATCATTCTTTAATCATCTTAGCATCATTTTAGACCAGCTACCTCTGAAGTATATTAAGGGGGACAAAGGGCCATCAAATGATGATGACCATGTTATTTTAGGAAGACCATGATGCCAAGAATTGTGTAGAATTCCTTCTCTGCCATTTCTGTGGGTCTTTCTTTTTGGTGGGTCAATTCCAATTAGATCCTTTGAATCCACTTTTCTTCTCACAGTGTCTTTTAGTGGGGAAAAAAAATGCTTTCTTTAAGCAGGAAGGGACGTGCATTTCGAATATTTGAGGATGTACTGGAGGACCGTGCTTGCCGGTAAGCATGCTATTATAATCTAGACATCAAACTGATAATGCAGAGCAGAAAGGCTTTGTATATTCCCCCTTCATAAAGCTAAAGAGAAGATCAGATATCATGACCTTCAAAAGACGAGACATAATAGAACTAGCAAAAGAGAGTGACACTATGCATGAATGAGAGTTGAGGTTAAGTCAAGCGGCCATTCTTAGAGAGAGAGAGAGAGAGAGAGAGAGAGAGAGAGAGAGAGAGAGAGAGGATATAGTGCATAATGGAGAATCTTCACCAGTAAAAGGGAGAGGGAGCTCTTCGAGCTTTTTTAACGAGACGGTCCTCCTAATGATGGCTAGCTAGTCACTTCAAGATAAGCCCATTGTTAGAAGTATTCTGGTTCTTTAAGAAAACATCGTTCAGAGTCACTTTTTGGAGGTTTAAGGGTTAGGCTCCTGAAAGGATCTTTATCAAAGGATGATGCCAGTCTCTTCTGTCTCAAAAATTATAAAATGCCATCTTGCAAATGAATTTAGTTCTTCTTTTCTCTTTTCTGAAAGTTATTATTCAATTACTGACTCGTGGATAGTTAGATCCAAATTAATGTTTCAGTCAAATCTGCAGAATATCCATCAACAGATAAAGAGCATGTTCAACATAGTGAAGATTTGACCATCCTTGGAATCAGAGATGCATTGACAGATTCATATCAAGAAGTCCTGTTCAACTTTGATCATCCACCGAGTCCGCAATTGCGAATCATATTCTATGCATCATGTGATCCAAATTGGTACATCAATTTGGTCGATCAATGAGTACTTGAAAGAAGTAGATCAATCGCACTACTGAACCGAGAATTACCTACAAATTGCCTAGAAAACTTTACACCATTTGGTCGGTGCAGACGAAACTTTTCAAGTTTCAGTTTTTTCATCTGTCATGATCAGGAGAGTCCAATTCATTTGGAACCCTTCGAGGGTTCACACTGCACTTCATCAAGTCCATGGATTTCAACCCATGGAGAGCATATAATCATGATGGCTGATAACGACGAACTGTTTCGGGAAACATATTGAGGCCGACATCAAGGCACTAGTTAAACATCCTTACGAAGTCATACTCTAAAGGGCCACTGTTCATGTGACTTCTGATTGGAACATCTGGTGTTAATGTTGCGATCTAAAACTTATGCATCACCGTGATCATCTGACCTTTTGACTAGACGATGCGATTAGATAAAATCCGACAACTGGAACTCTGCCAGGTGATTTCCGCTGGAAAGTTCTCTAATCCCTCCCCCCCCCCCCCCCTTTAAAATGACCACAAAGTCTATATGCTTTGTGACCCCAAGACCACGTCTGATTGCGACAACAATTCTACGATATCTAACCTCAGTATCTGTCACAGATTTGTCCGAATTGCTGACAAGAAAGACAAGAGGGAGACAGAGCAGATATAGAAAAGTATCATATCTTGGGCTCCCTCTTTCCAACCCGGTGCCTGGTCGCAAATGACGAAATAGCCCGGGACGCGTCGCATGGAACACGTTACGAGATTGAGGAGGAAGCTTCCTAGGATTCTTTCCTATCCATGTCCCCAGGATGGATGTTCTGAAAAGAGCCCCGACATGCTGAACTTCACAGGGTAGTTTCCTAGGGGGAAAAACACGGGGAGATGGAAACTATGGTCAGCCTGAGACGGATCAAGAAAGCGATGGAGTATGATCGAGATAGGTTGCTTTTGTGTTTGCACTTCCAGGTGGAACGGTAATTTAAGCACAAGTGGATGCAAACTGAAGGCAAAGCAATAATACCTGCCGGGCCTACTTCTAAAAGCCTCTCCCATATAAACCCCGTGTGAAAGTTAACGTTTGAAAGATTCCGTTAGCTCCGTCAGCCTTTCCCAAATGCAAAATCCTTTGTCGTATTTGGCGTCAATTTCCTTTTTTTTTTATTTCCATGGACGTGGCGTTGATATCATGTCAATTAAGCAACATATAGAGCAATGAAAATTAACAAAATAAAGACATGAGAAAATTTCAAATAAAGGCCCAAAATCCTCTCAATTTCTCAAATAAGGATCTTGAAATAAAAGCTTGAAATATCTTTATTTTTCCAAATAATGATCTCAAGTGAACGTTGCTTCAAATAAGAGCCTGATGTAACCATAAAATCTTAAAAAATGGCCTCTTGTTTGTGGCCACTGGCACCTTGGCAAGGGCTAGCAACTCCACCAACTAGAGGCAAGGGCTAGTAAACCCTCTATCATATCTAGGCAGGGCTCTTTGGCCTATACTCAAGCCAGGGCTGAGGTCGCTTGCCCCCCCTTGGTCAGGATAGGGGGCGTTGGCCCTTGCCTAGGTCCTAGAGAGAGGCCGACCCTCTCTCGATTTTGGCAAGGGCCTCGAGGCATCGATGACCCCGATAACCCCCCACTAGAGGTGGGCCAGTGGCCATAGGCAAGAGGGTTACCCTCCCGCCTATGTGTGGGCTTATTTTATTTTTAAAAAATAGAAAAAAAATAAATTAAAAAATCAAAATGGGAAAATAGCGCCCTTTTTTGAAAATCTATGTCCACTTTAAATCCTTATTTGAAACATACTATGGTACTTTAGACCCTTATTAAAAACAACATTCACTTGAGACCTTTATTTGAGAAAATGAGAGAACTTCGGACCATTATTCGAAATTTCCCCTAAAAACATGGATAGATCACCAAGAAAGGGACCACTAGGGTTCGCATCATTAGCGAGATCAGCCCTCATCTCCGAGAACCTAACAAGGGTCGCAGACCCTTACTAAGGCCCCAATAAGGGCCGCCGGCCCTCGCTAGCATAGGAGGATGCATAATTGTCCTTGCCCCTTCCAATCTCTCTTCTCTTTTGTGTTTTATTGCATGGGTTTTATTAATGAGTGCATCAAGGCAATTGTTAAGTATTCTCAATTAGGAATATTTCAATTTTCAAGATAGTAATTACAAATAATACAAGAAAATAAAAAATTAAAAACAATACAGTTTCCTTAATTATTTGTTAACAAAATCCATTTTAGGTTTTTATTCTTTTTTCTTAAATTTTAACCTTCTTTTTCCTGCGTGGTGCTAATGTGGCACCTCATTGCACGAAAGTGTTGATAAAAATTATAAGCAAGCCACACTCCGTCACTTTTCTTGACATTACAACATGGGAATTTGCTAGCTTCAAAAACCTTCTATATAGCTATGAATAATTTTAATGTATGATTGGCATCTTTCTTTCAACCAAAAATAAAGACTAGGTTTTCCTTTCCAAGAAAATTTAATGGAGTTAACAAGATCCCCAATTTACATTTTATATGCTAAGTTTAGGAAATGAAAAATTTTAAGACTCAAATACACTGATGAAATGATTCTGGGAATTGAAAACAAGTATTTACACCAAATGGAAAAATTACCAAAAAAATTTCTAGAATGTATTGCATTTGTGTCATTCAAATCATAAATCTTTTAATTTGATTAATTCAGGTCATAAACTTGACAATTGGTCAATTTAGTCATTACTGCCAATTTTGGCCAAAAATAGTTAATGTGGACGCTAGTTCTCTTATATGGCATCATTAGCACTAACGTGGACAATTATTGTAATTTTCAAAAAAAAATTATGATTTTTTTCATTTTTAATTTTCCTTTTTTGTTATCTTTTTTTCTATACTGGCGACCTTCGTCAACGGAGAAGGTCTCGCCCATGGCTAGTGGGGCTGTGAAGGCCCTGGGTGAGGCCATTGACATCTCTGACCCTTGCCCAAATTTGACAAGGGCATTCGCACCCTCATCTATGGCCAATAAGGCTGCAAAGGACTCACTCAAGGCCATTGCCGCTAGTGAGGGTTTCTAATGACCTCGTTGGCATAGATTAAAAAAAAAGTAAAGGAAAAAAGGAAAAATAGAAAATTCAAGAAAAATTTTAAATTACAATAATTATCTACATCGGTGTCATCGGTACCATGTAATACGACCAGCGTCAACGTTAGTATTTTTTGGCCAAAATTGATCGTAATGACTCAATTGGTGACTTGTCAAATGATTAAATGGGTCAAATTAAAATATTTATGATTGAATTTAAACAAGTGCAATATGTTTAGAACTTTCTTGGTAATTTCCAAGACACATGTAGGACTTTTGAGGTAACTAGCCCAAAATAAATAGAGGAAGATCGCATGAAGCGTACCTTAGGTATGTAAATCCCAAAATCTATAAAGTATTCATTAATCTCATAGAATAGGTCATACTCTAGCCTAAAACAGAAGGCTTAATTCACTAAAAATTCCCAGCTTTAGATGAAGTCCCAAATCTATTGTGAACTTTTTTTTGTTTCACAAAAACCCCCCAACTCTTGTTCAATCTCAAATTTGTCCTGAACTTTCTTTTGCCTAAAAAAAACCCTAAATTTTAGGTTCAGTTCTAAAACTACCCCAAACGTTTTTTTTATACTTACTCTAATCCCAAATGTGCTACGTTAGCCCTTCGTCCAAATCACTATTAGTCATCCTTAATTTTCATATCGTAGAGCGGTTTCATTTTGAAGAATTTCTTTATTGGGGTGGATTTAATAACCACGTCGGTCTGTATCTATTGCCCAGTTACTTTGCTAATGGGGGGTTTTTTATTGACGTGGAGACAACACATCAAGTTAGGACTAGACCATGAGTTAGATTTGAGAATATATTGAAAACTTGTAAGTTGTTTAGGCAAAAAAGAAAATTCGAGGTAGTTTTGGGACTGTAACTAATGTTTGGGGTTTTTTTTTTTAGATAAAAAAAAGTAGGGAAGGTTTGGGATTGGACCTAAAGTTTGAATTTTCTTTTTTTTTTAGACAAAAAAAGTTTAGGTTAAATTTGGGACTGAATTTAAAGTTTGAGGGTTTTAGGGAATCATGCCTACTGGCCTAAAACAGAACGGGTGGTACCATTGTGCTTAGAAGGGGTCAAATATTCTCTACCAATTGTAAAGCTTGTTTCGACCCCCAAAAAAATCGTAAACCTAGTTAAGCATGCGTGCTTGATTACTCTTTGGTTTTATTCCAAGCAGGCAAAGACCCTGCATTGCGAAATTAATACACTTGATGAATATGGAAAATGATATGTTAAGGAAAGTAGAATGAAACGGGATAAATATCTATAATGCCAATTAACTTTAAATTGACAGATTAAATGGTGGGATTTAATAGGTGAAAGAAAAGTAAAATCAGTGTTCAACTCTGTTGTTGACACCTAAATTTTGACTTTTTAAAATTCATTCAAGTACATAAAAAAACGAGAATTTGTTCTCACCAAAAATTAATTTTTTCATGCATTGCATATTTAATTTTTTTGTCTGTCATGCATTTTATTATGGCTAACGACGGAGGATTTGAGCTTAAATTGACAAACGATTGGATTGAGCGTGAGAGAGGTGTGCCGAAAGGCTTATGAAGTTTTGAACTTAAAAGAAATTTTTCCACAGGGACTGAATTGCAAATACATAAAACTTCAGGGACTAAATTGCAAATACATAAAACTTCAGGGACTGAATTACAAATACATAAAACTTCAGGGGCTGAATTGCAAATACATAAAATTTTAGGGATAGTGGAGAAATTAGAAAGGAAGATGGAGAAGGGGAGAGATAGAAGGGAAGATGGAGAAATTAGAAGGAAAGATGGAGAATGGAAGATGGTAAAATTAGAAGGGAAGATGGTGAATTAGAAGGGAAGATGGAGATAAAGAAGGGAAGATGGTGGAATTAGAAGGGAAGATGAAGTTAGTGAAAAAATTAGAATGTTAGATGAAGATAGAGAAATGAAGATGGGGGAGTAGGCTATAAAAGAAGGAAAAATGAGAGCCTTGAAGGGGGGACTTTTGGAGAGATTAGAGAGAAATTGGGAAGACTTTGGAGATTGAAGAAAACTTGAGGAGAGATTTTGGGAGAGAAGAAAATTTAGAGAGAAAAAGAAAAAAAAAGAGAGAATTCTTTTAGAAGAGAGAATTGAGGGGAACGAGAGTTCGAAGCTCGGAATTACCATCTTCATCGACCAATACAATCCGCGAGTCCATCCCCGTCGTTCGAGCCGCGATCCGCAATCTTGATCCACGAGGAAATCCGAGGTCCGAGTTCGATAATCAAATCCGCCAAGTTAGGTAACGATTCTAATCATTTAGAATATTCGAAATTGTGTTGCCTAAATGGATTGATTTGAATTTCGATTATACCTTGTTGGACATATTGCATTTCTTTGGAATAAATTGCATATCCAATTTTTGAGATTTTTATTGCACGTTGTAATATTTTCTTTAAAAAATAAAAAAGGGTTTGCTTTTGTTGCACATTTTCACATCATGTAGATAATTGCACGCGTAATTTATCTTGTAAATATTTAGATTAAACCGCATGCATTGCATATAATTTAGTTCCTTACCTTGTCATAAAAAGAAAATAAAAAAAATTTGCACCTTTGAATCTCAAGTGAAAATTCATCAAAATTGCCAAGTTGAACATTTTCATGAAATTGGTACCGAAAGGGCGCTAGTAGAAATATTAGTGTAACCAAGTCCCCGAACTCATTAATCTCTGGTTCGTAGGAATAAAGTATTTCTTCCGATACTTTATTTAGGTGTCTAATCAACCTACCCAAAATGATTAGTGGCGACTCCAAGATAAATCCTTCTTTTGATGAAATTGAACCTAAGTCATGATTTGGTAGAACTTGGGAGAGTTCGAGCTAGGCTAGTTAATTCAATTTAATTAACCTGATAATCCATTAACTTTAAAAATTGGGAAACCAGTTTTTTTTAAATCGCGACATCTGTAACCTATTAGATAATCAATTTTGTTGAGGTGCCGGTAATTTCGTGGATGTTCGATATAGGGATATACAATTCAAAGAGTCAAATCTTAGAAGCGCTTCTTATTAAAGAAAACTTGTTACTTCACCATTATGGTTACCATCTCTTTATTTATCTGTGTGAACTTATAATTTGTATGACATATGAATCGTAGGGCTGTCGAAACTGATCTCAAAAACTGAACTGAATTACTAATCGAACTAAATCGAACAAAAAATTGTGCATTTTGGTTCAATTCAATTCTAGATTCGAATAATTGAAAAATAACTCTCTCTCTCTCTCTCTTTTTTCATTTCATTTCGAATTGATTCAATTAATCAAACTGAACTAAAAATCTCTTTTGTATAATTTTAATTAATTATTTATTTTTTTCCCTTTTTTGATGGCTAAGCTACTGGGCCGCGGCCTTACCAGCTCTCTCTCTCTCCCCCCCCCCCAAATGAAAACCAAACTAAATAGAATTTGGTTCTTAGTTTAGTCCATATTCAGTTCAGGACGAGATTTGGTTCGGTTCAAGTTTACCTCCTAATTATTCAGTTCGATTTGATTTTCTTGAAAAATTGAAACACTAACACTCTTAATAATTTTAAAATTTAAATCTAAAATTTTTTAAAAAAAATTTAAAAATTTTTCAATATTTCTCTACTGATATCGAAAAAATTAAGATAACTTCCATTTTTAGAGTTGGAGATTTCTAATATATTTTAGGGATATTTAGATATTTCATCTGATTTTCAATATATCTTTCGATTATACATATCTGATTTTATTTTCTTGTATACTCATTTTATAAAACTTATAAATATATGCTAGTGTTCTTTTTTATACTAATATTTTTCAATTTCTCTTACATATGATTTTTCTGAAGTTTCAGAAAAGCAAATGTCTATCTAAGAAGAACACTCTCGTGGAGAGAAAAATGAACCGCAATCAACATTAGCGCAAACTGCACAGATCTCTCTCTCGGCAATGGCTCCGGAGTGGGTGATGCTCGGGTACGTGGCGGCAATGGAGGCAATCATGGTCCTCTTCCTCACCCTCCCCGGCCTCGACGGCCTCTGTGAGAAGCACCGACTCCTCTAGATTATTCCACAACTTTCTAGAACCTTCATTATTTACCTAGATAGTCTAGAACTTTATCTCTCTCCTTCATATTCTAGAATCTTCTTCACATTCCTAGACTAAGCTTTCTAGAACGTTCTATCTAGAATGTTCTATACTTGTTGGGCAAGTAATAGTGGAAGTGTGTAGAAAGTTGGCTAGGCTATAAATAGGGGGTAGTGCTCCATATGTTGTGCGTGGTGTGAGAAGTTCAAACAAGTGAGGTGTGAGTGAGAGACTCCATCGTGTGTACTTGTGAGGGTCGTGTAAATTGATTGACTTTCTAATAAATAGAGTTTTATTTAAGTAGAGATATCTACTTGATTCTCAACACTCTGCAGGGGCCTGACCACCGTCACGCATGGCCTCCTCAAGCCCTTCCTCTCCGTCGTGCCGTTCTGCCTCTTCCTGCTCCTGGACATCTACTGGAAGTACGAGACCAACGCCAGCTGCAACTCCAAGTCGGCGTGCTCCCCGACAGAGCGCCTCCGCCACCAGAAGTCCGTCATGAAGAGCCAGCGCAACGCCCTCCTGATCGGCGCCACCCTGGTCTTTAACTGGCTGCTCTACTCCGTCACGCGCATGGTGGTCAAGATCGAGCTGCTCAACCAGCGCCTGGCTTGGCTCAAGAGCCGCGACTGAAGAGAGGGTCGCGGCAGGATCATGAAAAATGCGTGGCGAGGGACACGGACAAGGGGCGATTTCGTGGACAATGTACATTATCCAAATGTCTTTAGCAAGTTTGACATGGAGGAACAGAAAAAGCATGGCCGGTGGTAGTCAGTGGCGCGCCTAGGATTCAAGAAATGTAGTCGAGGTTGACTTGGGACGGAAGTATTCGAGGTGACGAGACAGTTTGGACATGCTCCTTAGATTATGTGATCATGGTGAGACATGACCATGGTAACAGATTTAAATGAACTGACAAACGGTAGTTAGAAAATCCAACTAAATTTTCTTAAATAGACATTATGCAAGCGCTATAAACTTGGCTAGCAACTTAGGCATAGGCAGCTGAGAAATTGAGTACGGACACTAGAGTCCCGAATTCGGCCTCAATGGATCTCGACTCGGGGCACCGGGGATCGCGGCACCGGCAACTTGGTTCCTAGTCCTAGCCCTAGCCCTAGAGCGGCCTTAATCTACAAATTGAATGGGTTCCGTTCGTTGAAATCATTTTCCAAGTTATTTCTCGTAATCTTCAACCGTGGTTACATTTTTATTGCTCTGTTTGTGTTAATTTACCTTCGGCAACGAAATATTGTTGTATTGTTAACGTTGGACCTCTAGTGTGTGACTATAGAAGAACATTCATGTATTTTTTCAAGCAAAAATCTTGGTGTCCTTATTGTCTTATCTCTTTAGCATTTCAGTGCTATATTTACTTATTTTGAGGTTTTATTGGGGACATATACTGCGAGTTGTTGCTGGGGTTAAATCGATCTTCATCAGTTTAGTTTTGCGGAAGAAGTAGATCCTGCGCAGATGAAGTTCTTGGCGAATTGTTACCGGGCTCTCCCAACAAGTGACCGGCGCGGCGCCACGGCCGGGCTGTGTGAGGGTTGAGCAAGGGCCATCTAGTATACTGCTGCTTCTCCTGTGCCCTTCGGTTACACACGAAGCTTACGCATGCAAATATCGCCAGAACTTGTAGGATTGTAAGTTGGCCAATTGGGCTATCTTCTCTTCCCTTCCCTTGTTCAGCAGCTCAGCTGATCCATCTTATAACAAGCGCAGAAGTCCGGACTTCATCAATGGACAAACTGAGTAAAATAAATATTTTACGCCTCACAATTGTTTAACCTGTCGCCAGCATCAGTAGCAGTAGTAGTGGAGAAGAACCTAGAGGAGCAACATGGTGGCGTCAAACTGTTGCCTTTGACGTCGCTGGAGCTGTCGGCTATGTAGCCGCCAGTAGGCATTCTCGTCAGCCATATCAGTGGCTAGATGAGATCAATTTCCAGGTTTCAAGCGTTGAGACCCCTCAATTCCTATCTCCAGTTATCCCCGTCTCTCTGGTATCGGTTCCATCACTATTGTGTCAAAGTCATCATTGGCACTGCTAGGGGTGAGCAAAGGGAACCGCTCGAACCAAACCAAATTGGCCGGTTTTGGGCGATTCTCGATTCCATAAATGTGAAACCAATGAATATCGATCCAATTCCCGATTTCTAGTATGGACACACCCACTCGGATCGTACTACACTTACAAACCTGAAAATCATTCACAAAACCTGACGTAGCCTGTCCCTCACGCTCCTCTCGTTCGCAAACCCTAATGCAGTCTCTCGCTCACAAGAAACGAACCGTCGTGCATCGCTCGCTCACGGTCACGAGTTGGAGTCACGATGCTCAGTTGCTCACTCTCACGCCTCTTGCAGCCTCGCTCGATGCTCACTCTCAATGACGCCCTCTCACCTCGACGCCTTCCTCTAGCTTGAGTCGCGTCCCTCTCGCAGTTTCATCTTGAGTCTCGACTCTTGCCTCCCTCTCTTGCTTTGTTTTCTGCGAATCGCGATCACAACCGCATGTCATCAAGGTAAATATCCGTTGCTCTGTATTTTTCCGCTCTTTGTACAAATTTCGAAACTGATCATTGTGCGTTCGTTATAATGCCAATGAAATGGGCGAAGCAGTTTTTGGAGACTCGTGTCAAATTCAGACTTGAAGAATTGCAAGCAGCTGTTCCAAGTGACTCCATCATGCAACCCGCAACTACATCCTCAGCTTGACAAAGTAAATATGAGCGGCAAGAATCTTGAAATGATCCATTGGTTGGTAGAGCTATTCACCTGATAGCAGGCATTTCTAGAACACCTCTAACAGAGGAACATATGTGGTTATTGTCTTGAAAACTCTCGGATGATATTATACTGTGCAATGCCCAGTTCCATGGACCTACTCAGGAATTGCACCGGACCAACTTGTGAAACCAGCCCTTTGTAGGCATCTCCGATTCCAAGGTGGGAATTGCCTTATCTGGACCGCTCACCTCTAGCTACCGTGGTGGTCCGAGAGGACATTCGATCACCAGAATGGTGACCTACATGGAAGGACCAAAGGGGTAAAGAAAGGCTGAGTATTAGCTTGCGACTAGTTAGTTCTGGCCAGGCTTTAAATGAAGGGCCTGGATCCAACAATACAACTGCTTTAGAAGCTTCGTTAATTTGTACTTATGATAGGACAAGCCCAACAACATCGTCAAGCCCATGACCGGCCTCTGACACGGCAAAACCTAAGTGGACCGGCCACGGGACGGAGATAAACACGCCCGGGTGCGCGCATATGGATTGGCTTTGTGAAACAGCGGTTATTAGTCATCTTTTTCAGTTTTGTTGGCCAACAGATACGAAACTAACGCGGTCATTGAAATCACGCAACAATAGATTCACGCAGTGCGACCCGGATTTCGATTTCGTGCTTGTCTTCTCCTTTTTGGCCAGTTTATTATTGAGGGAAAGCATCTTCTTCTTCTCCTTTTTTTCCCTTCTGGAAAAAAATACACTTCTTTGCCTTTCTTGCAAAGTTCATTTCTTCCGTTCTTCTTTGTTATCCTTTTTTTGTGGGTCTTAGTCGAAAAGTCCTCTTTTTGCACATGCTGACGATTCCCTCCTGAGTCTCCGATGCCGCGTCCTCCTCCTCCTCTCTCTGAATGAATGCTCTGTAATTGTAAAAGACGTCTCTCGCACGCACGTTCTCTCCCGCAAGTCCTCGACATCGACTATCTCCATTTGCACAGCCATGGATGACATGAAAGATAAAGTCAAGGGGTTCATGAAGAAAGTCAACAACCCCTTCTCCCCCTCCTCCTCCACTGGCAAATTCAAGGGTCAAGGCAGAGTTTTGGGCTCGTCTTCGTCTGGCCCCACTAATCCGATCCCTGCACGCCCTTCTCAATCTATCCATGGCCGCCCAAGTCCATCGCCAGCTCAAACCAGTAATCCTAGACCTTCTCAGCCCCCTAAAACCACAGTTTCCGATCAGAACAAGGTCGGCTTCACGCGCAGTGCGGAGCCGGATCGGAAACCGGCTGACGGGTTCGATCCGTTTGATTCTCTTATCACTTCGGGGAAGAGATCTCAGAATGGATATTCATTGAATACTGTTGAGTGCCCCATTTGCAATAGATCTTTCCGGTCAGAAGATGAAGTCTCCCAACATGTGGACGGTTGTGTTGCTGAAAATCAGGTTGAGTATGATAATGAAGTCGGAGCACAGGGGTTGCCAAGCGATGAAGCGGAGGGAAGGAGTGAATTGGAGGCCTGTGTTGGCACTTTTGTCTCGGCAAAGCCACCGGAGAGTTCGGTTGATGTCTTGCTTAAATTGTTTAGGAATATAGCTAGGGAACCAGAAAATGCAAAGTTTAGGAGGATAAGATTGAGTAATCCTAAGATTAAGGAAGCTATTGGAGATGTTGCAGGAGGGGTTGAGTTGTTGGAATTTGTTGGGTTCGAGTTAAAAGAAGAGGGTGGGGAGATGTGGGCCGTGATGGATCAACCTGGGGAGGAGCAAATACGAATGATTAATAAGGCTGTGGTCTTACTGGAACCTAAGAAGTTTGAAGGAAAAAAAAAGATTGATGATGCCCCTGCAGTGGTCCCTTCCATAGTAGACAAACCAATGGAAAAGGAGAAGATTGATAGGCAGGTGTGTTGTCTGTTCTCTTTAATTGATATTGTTACCTCTCTGTGAGGAGCTTTTCCGGTGATGATTTTAATATGTCGTTCAAACTCTCTATGGCATTCACTAATTGCTGCATCTGTGATAGTTTCCATGCCTCTTTGTTAGGCCTATGTCATATTGAAACTGGAAAGTGAGGCAAAGCGTTATTGGCTGCCCTTTTGTGTTTGGTAATGAATATACCGGCATTAATGGGGATATTTTATATTGCCGTTGCTTATTGCTTAACGATGTCATGACATCAGTATAGATAACTGTGTGCTTTGATATCTCGATTGTACGCATTGGATGCTGTTGGTAATATTTGATTCTATAAGTTACTACGATATAAGGGACATGAAGCGTAAATTTGGATAACGCTTCTGATGGTTTGATGGTACTTGATAAAAGAATTGGAGTATGTGCCGACCCTTTGCTTTTAATGTCTGATATTGCTGCTCTTACCAGTTTAGGATGCAGAAGCAGTACGTACAACCTGCTATTGTTCAATCTTTTCAATTTCTCTTTTGCTGATATTATCATGCACGACTTCTGTTAGTCGAATGCTATTCAATACCTAATGTTGGTGCTTGCCCACCTGCCCTATGTCATTTCAAATCTTACATCAGAGTGAATGTAGATTCCACATGGCCTTATGTTAGTGTTATGTCCCTATGTGATTGTATAATTTGTCAATAGACAGTAATCCGGGTGCCTGAATTGCGTGTATTAAATATTAGGGCCATTATTTTGGTTTAGTATCTGACCTTGATTATTACTCTTGACTTGGCTTTCTTCTGTGCCATCTAGATTCGGGTGTTCTTTTCAGTGCCTGAAAGCATAGCAGCAAAAATTGAGCTACCAGATTCCTTTTATAAACTTTCAATGGATGAGGTGAGAAGAGAAGCAGAAATGAGGAAGAAGAAGATGGCAGAGTCTCAGCTTTTGATCCCCAAGTCATACAGGGAAAAGCAGCTGAAGGCCGGAAGAAAGAGGTACACCAGAACTGTCATCCGTATTCAGTTTCCAGATGGAGTGGTTCTTCAAGGTGTCTTTGCTCCTTGGGAGCTAACAGGTTCTTTATATGAGGTTTGTCCTTTAGCCCACTCTTGTTTGAGTTTATAATTGTTCTGTAGCTTCCTTCCGTATGTGCATGATTAACATGGGTAGGCTACCGTAAAGGGAAAGATTGATGCCACCTCTTAAGACGGTGGATGTCTTCGTAGGTCTAATGAATGTGAGATGTTCTTACTATAGCTCATGCAAGCGATTCTTTTGTGAAGGGGGTGAGCCATGAAACGGCAGCTCTTAAAGAGCAATTGATCTGAGGGGGGGGGGGGGGGGGACAATGATAGTGGCTTTTAGATTACCTGCTTGACCTTGTGTTTTCTACCTATAATGTGCGAAATTATTCTCGTGAAGTGCGTATCTTTGATCTACCTAGTTTATGATTTTGCTGATTTTTTTTCATTATTTTTTAAGCTCTTCTAATTTTAAACTTGCTTGTTCATATAGAAGTTGTGAGTCTCGGTACAAGTATTTACCTTTTGGCACCCATCAATAACTCTGCTTACCACCACCTAAAGTTCCCTGCCATAGATTAACCACACACTGGAGTGTGATTCTTGTGGTTTTCTAGCAATAATCCGTGATTGATAGTGATCACGTCATAGCTGAGACTTCCTTAAAATACATATCATGGGAGAACATGATTTGATTCCATACTGTCAAAAGAAATCACCTTTTAAGTACTTACTGATTGGAGAACTTGCGTTGCTGGACCGGGAGTGTTGTCATACATAAGTATTATCGCTGGGACTACCAGTATTTATACTACCTTAACCAATTTATGATCTGGGATATTTTTCTAGTAGTTGTAGGTGGAGAGCTGTTTCCGATTGGTAGGCTGAGTTCCTTATAACTTCTTTTAAAGACCTATGAGATTGTCTGACCAGGAAAGTTTTTCACAATGGTAACACTGCATCGTGCTGTTGACGCACTTTCCTAATTTCTTGATCTTGAATAACCTCCATCACTCCTTGCCGTCCTCCCTTTGGCCTGCTACTATGATGTTAAGTCCCTGCTCTAATTGATCAAACCAGATGTTTCCTGGGTTTCTAATGTTACCCTGATCTGCCATACGTGCTATCTGGGGGAGCTAGATGGTTGACCATTGAAATCTAGATGAATTGAAGAATCCTATCCTAGGTCCTTGAGAGTTTATGAACACACTATAGGTCCAGTCAATGCTAGTTTTTTAATTCTCTCGACTCGTTTTCAATTATGAACTAATCACCGTCTTTGTTGTTCGGCCTTGCAGCTGATAGTGTTACTCATCTTTTGCTCAAATCTTGAATAGTTTCTTTCATTTTCCAGAGCACCATCAGAAGGTACTGCATCTTTTTCTAACTATCTGCTTCACTGCAGAAATCAAAACATTGTGTCCTGGTATAGAGAGTTTATTTTAAGATGAGCAAGTGGAGGGTGCTTAAAGCAGACATTGTCTCAAAACAGCGATTTTAATCCTTTTGAGCAGTAATGTTTATATTCTGGGTCTTGCAAATTTGTTCGATCATGCTGTTTCCATTTGCTTCTGTGCCTCTTTGCATGGGGTGCGTGCATCACACCATCCATGCTTCTGCATGCGTGCCTGTGCACGGGAGACATCCAGTGGAGTACCCAAATTAACTTCTCGCGTGCAGTTTCTACTCCATTTTATGGCTAACTTCACTAGACGGACCAAAAACTTGTGTTAATTGACAAATGTGTAGGTTTCACTTGCTTTGACCCAATGTGTTTATCTGCTGATCGACAGAGGCTAGATTGTCACGTTGACCCAATGTTTCTTTGTGGCTGGGAATGATAGGTTTTATGACTTCTTGACGTTGTGTATGAATAATCAGGAAACTCAATCTAGTGTATTTTGCTGAATCTAGGAGGATAACTTTGCTTTATCGCAGTTTGTAAGCTCATCTCTCAAAGATCCCTGTCTGGAGTTCGAGCTGATGCATCCCGTGGTCATCAAACGGCGAGTGATCCCACATTCGTCCGAAACTGACCAAAGAGCGACAACTCTCGACGACGAGGATTTGGTCCCTTCAGCTCTCATCAAGTTCAGACCGATTGAAACTGATTCCGTGGTCTTCACTGGACTCCGGAACGAACTCCTTGAAATCAGCGAACCCCTTCAATAGCTCCGAGTCTCGAATGCGAAAACTTTTTACCTGCACCCATACGAAGGTTGCCTGTCATCATTCCAAATTCTCCAGCTCTCGAAGATGTGGAAGGATTCCGTGCACCTCTATTCATGGGTTTCTGTATCCGTTTGCTTTGTTCACAGACATGGTTGTAAAAGATCCTCGGTGGATGAGGGGAGCCATGATCATGTAGAGACCCAAAATCACCCCTCAACTCAGCACTGTGTATTACGAAGAACTCATTGTTTGATGAGGATACAGCGGATTCATTTGTGATGTAGGAGGGCCAATGCTTCAACTTCCTAGGGCTCTGAGTAAGTTTTGACCATGTTTTTTCTTAGTACACATCACTTAATTTCATAGAGGAGGTCTCGATATCTCGAGCATCGCTCTTTAGCTCGATTGCTCTTTACGCCTCTATCGAGAGAGTGCTCAATTCCTAAATATTTGGTATTTGAATGTACACGTAGAGTGTTGAATTGCGCGCATTTAATTCAATGTTAGGTAATCGAACTTATTTGACTAGATTGGATGGGATAATATAGTACTTCTGACATCTGAAATATAATTTGGCATATTGACAAGACTCCAAATGGAGATATATGGCGTCCGATTAATGCTTGGTAGATTAAGAAGAGAGTACCTTATTGGAAATCCGGTTGGGGAGAATCAACAGCAATAGCCCCGTGAAGATGATGACAACTTATATGTAGTGGTTGTCGCCTTAGGATTTCGAATTTCACAGAGGAAGAAAGAGAGAGGGAGGAGTATATAGATCTCCATCGCGGTTGTATAATAGTGATTACTGCTCAATTGGCCCCGCCTCTATCGCAATGTGATCGCCTCGATGGTCGTCTCCTATGGCAAACTCACTCTCTCTCTCTCTTCTAGGTCTCTGGACTGGCGGCTATGTCCAAAACAATCCAAATGTTCTCGTCTAGAGTACGGTACAATGCCAATCACCAAAAATGAAGAACTTATCATATACAAGGTTTTTGCACCGGCTACCAAGTGCAAACCTACATGTTTGCACGCATCAATAATGTCTAGTGAGTGATTATTTGAGCTTGTCTCTTTAGGGAGGAGTGTTGTTGAGGAAAGGGGGAAAAAATGAATTTTTCGGTATATAACTAGATCTCAGGGAAAATTCTCAAAAACGTTATAGCTTATTCCATTTTTATCAATTCAGTTTTAAACCATTTGATTTGGTCAATTTAGTTCAAAATCGTTTGCCAATTGAATCTTATTGGCTAGAAATAACTGACTTGGACGTCAATAGTTCTACATGGCATGATTAGCGCTAACACAGATAATATTTTTAAAATTAATTTTCTTATTATTTTTTTGAATCTTTTATTTTCCTTTCTTGTCTTTTTTCACTTTGTTGTTTTTTTTTCTTTGTTATTGTGCTGGCAAGGGTATCGGTGACCGTCTAAAACCGAAAAGGCCTTGCCCGCAGTGAATGAGGTGGTGAAGGCCGTGGGCGACATAGGAAGATCTTAGTCGTTTTCGGTTAATATGATTCGATTAGCAAATTAATAAAAAAATTTATGACTAAATTGTCATGAGTTTTGTGAGTTTTTTTTTTTGGATAAGTTTTTTGCTAGATCTTGAGCACATGCCACATCTTTGTATTTTTGTAAATGGGATGGACCCCAAATACTAAAGTTTGATTTATAGCAGATACATATAGATGTTACATGAAATGACATAACTAGGGAACTCATTCTATGGTCGTCTTTAGGACAAAGAAAAGAACGGATATATATATGTATGTATGTATGTAGGTATTAATTAAAGTTGTCCTTATCACATGGCTTTGTCGGTAAGATAATACATATGTGTGTGTATGACCGCTCGACAAATGGGAATAGTCCCTTAGATCATGAAACAACCCCTGGATCAATTTATGAATCGAACGGGATGAGAAAGGAAAGCCTAATACGACCCAAACCGATCATGTATTCTCTAAGACAACCGAATACCCGAATAGAGGAGATTCCTCTAACATGAATAATGATACGGGTAGTGATTGTGCCGGCTAGTTAATGCATGGTCAGGTAGTGATTGTGTCTGATAATTAATACATGGTCGGGTAGTAAATATGTCTGGTGGGGTGATGATTGCACCGACCCCACTCGAGATGAAGCTCTCTTGAGCTTGTATAAAAGGGGATGAACCCCGACATTTGTAAATAGGCAAGAAGCCACACATAATACAATCAGAATTCTCTCCATTCTTTCGTGCAATCTCATGTCTTTCGATTCGGTTTTCATAACCCGACCCTTAAGTGAATGAGAGTGATCGTGAAAGCTGACTTGGGATCATATCCTAAGGCCGCACGGATGGTGAAATCGGTTGATCGACTCTCAATTCGTGACATGTGTGTGTGACTTTTCATTTATATAATCCGTATTTTTTTCGTACATGGCGCCCGCTTTCTTTCCTGTTATACATGTCGCTCTATTTTTTCAGTTTGATGTGGGTCGGTTGCCACGTGAAATAATACATTGAAATTACACGAAGAGCGTTCTCCAAACATGGCCGCCGATCTCTCATTTTGACGATACTTGTGAAGAATTTTCTAAATGTTAGACGTGACATGTTCCGTCTTTCAAAGTACCATCATCGACATCCTGCCTTTTTTCTCCGTAGGTAGAGAGAGTCTTGTTCGATGTACGTCGGTAGGAAAGTTTACATGCATCAAAGAAGGAAATAAGTGCACTATAAATATTATAATTTTTATACGACGTTCATTTAAGTTTCATAACTTTTTTTTCGTTCACTTAAGTATCATGACTTATAAAAATCGACCACTTAAGTGCCATTACTTACGTGAACACAAAAAAAATTGACACAGCAGCCGAAAAAACTGACGTGGACATCGAAAAAACAGACGTGATAAAAAAAACTGACGCGATAGTCGAAAAAGCTAAAGTGGCACTCAAGTGAATAATTTCCTCTGATATAGCATTTAAGTGAACGAAAAAAAAAAGTTATAGCATTCAAGTGAGCTTCATATAAAAGTTACGACACTTACAATGTATTTATCCCATAAAAAATTCAATCGAGGTGAAAATTCGAATTAAATATACAAAAATTCCAAAAAAAGGTTGTTTATTAAATTCATAGGCTATTATTATTCATCACGAGTGGGGGCACAGATTCCAATTTGTCCTCAATCAAATATACACAAATCATAATAACACCGCTATATTATTGGGTCTCGGTCAGATTTTTTAATACCTTCCTTAATTTATTCTACCCCTTTCTTCTTCTTTTTTTGGCTGGTGCTTAGTCAATTTATAGAAATCAGTGCATTCAAAGTCCTAAGATTTTTCACATACAATTGACTCGTGAAATTTACAAAAGGTGCGATCAAGTCATAAAACTCATCACAAAAGTGTAATCAAATTTTAAAACTTGTCACAAAACTATAATTGATCTTAAAACTTTCAAAAAATGCAATCCACAAAAAGACTTGATTTCACTGATTTAAAAAGTTTTTAGGACATGATTGCATTTTTTTAAAGCGTTAGGACTCGATTATACTTTCATAATTAATTTTAGGGTTAATATCGCAAAAAATTTCAAATTGGTATATTTGTACTATGTACCATCCAATTTAGCAATTTAATGTTAAATTTAACGAAAATTAACGGAAGGTAAATTTATTATAAATTTACCAATTTGAGATTTTTTGTGATAAAAAAATGGTTCGGGATAAACTAATCGCAGATATAATCGTTTGGAATTTTTCGTTCTATTAATCCTAAATTTTAAAACTTCCAACCCATCGATTCATAATATAATATGTATATACACATAAAAATATATTCACTAGATAATTCATCCGCGTTAAGCAAACCAATGCATCTTCCCATCCACGAAGTTGTAGCGGTGATAAATTAAAGAATATATTCTCCGTGAAAATTAAGGAATATAAAAAAGAACGAAAAAATAAAAAAAGTTTAAGCTCTACCGGAGACAAAAGAGAAGGCTTGGGTAAGTAAGCACGTGCGAACCAACCTTTAATTTTCGACCACACTTTCACGTGTGGACGTGGTCCTGCTATCCGAGATATCTTCAATTTATCGTTTCCAGCTCCGAGAGTAACGAGATTTTGTTCTTTTCCCATTGGGCTGTTTTTTGAACTGTCTTTTATTCTAATTTTTTTGTCCTTTTAACTCTTCTATGATTTCGCGAGCTTAAATCCACTTAAGCAGCTTAGATAAACTATTAATTGCATAAAAAATTCACCAAGCTCTATATGTTCAAAATCATTTATTAGTTACACACAAAATGAAGTTGACATACTTGTGTGAACTTCATGCTACAATCTTTGAGAGGCTTTGTAAAAGTGCGAGAGTGTTATCACTTGTAAACCCCATTGATTCATTTAGTGGAATCCAGCATATTGACTGTCAGAGACAATTAACGTAACCCATCATAATTTTCGTGTGTAATTTTTTCTATTTCTAATCTCTTCTTACTATGGTTGATAGAATATTACACACTAATGTGTGTGTTCACCAATTGCATATCTTCATATTTTGGAATTCTGTGATTTTTGACTTGATTATATTTAAGATATTATGACTTAATTCGTCAACGTCGTTATCCACTATCTTTAATGGGTAGTGCTGTCCATTGAATTTATTCTGTAATTTTTAGTCAAATTTGATTAAAAACGTCTATCCATCCCATTTTAAGTGATATTGCTAGATACAACTATTAACACCTGATTTTTAATAATTTTTTCTCTTTTAAAATTAATAAAAAAATACATAAAAATCCATAAAATTAAAAAATTAACTTTGGTGATCTTGGCTAAGCCTAGGAAACCAATTTTTACCAAAAAAAAAATAATTCTTCATATTTTCAATATTTTTCGATATTTTTATTTTCGAAAATTAATAGCAAAATTTATAAAACCTTGGCCAAGCCTAGAGAATCAATTTTGAACAAAAATGATTTTTCATATTTTTTTTGTATTTTTTTAATATTTTTTAGAAATTATGAAAATATTTAATAAATAATAGCATTTGAGACCACAAAAATAGATTAAAATAGTCAATATTTTTATTTTAAATCCCTTTTCATGTTGGCCATTGTAAATTTAGAAAATCCAATTCAGGGTCGTGTGTTCTTTCACAAGGATAATCTCGAATCGGGCCTAAAAAATTCAATTTGAGTCAATTTATTTTCATTTTTTACTTTTAGGAGTTGTAACATTGTTCTCTAATATTATAAATTTTCATCTTGACCCAATTATACCAAGAATGAATTAATTTTGCAAAAGTGCTTTAATTAAATTTTGCATTATTTTCAGCAGCAAGAAATGAAGTTAAATTTGACATGCGGTGAATTTCGACTAAGTATAGGGGAGGTGTGTCGAAAATTTTGAGGAAATTTGGACTTAAAGAAATATTTTTTCAATGACTAAATTGCAAATACTTAAAATTCAAGGACTAGAGTGCAAATACCTAACTCTTGAGGGATTATTTTGCAAATAATAAAAAGAAGAGTTAGTGGAGAAATTAGAATGGAGAAGAAAAGATGGAGAAAATAGGAGAAGAATGAAGAAGGGAAGATGTAGATGAAGAAGAGTTAGTGGAGAAATTAGAATGAAAGATAAATATGTAGAAGGGAAGATAAAGACGAAGAAGAATTAGTGAAGAGATTAGAATGTGAAATATAGATGGAGAAGGGAAGATGAAAATGAAGAAGAATTATGGGAGAAATTAGAATGTGAGATAGAGTTAGTGGAAAAATTAGAATGGGAGATAGATTAGTGGGTTATAAAAGGAGAAAGAAGTGAGCTTGGGATGGGGATTTTTTTTTTAGAGAAAGAAAATACCAAAAAGAGAGAAAATTTTTTGAATATTATGGGAGTTTAAAGCTAGGAGGCTATCATCACCAATTCCTTCATCGATCAACATAAATCAAGAGTTCATCATCGTCGTTTGAGCCGCAATCTTAATCCACAAGATGATACGAGGTTCGAATTCAGTCATCAAATCCGTCAAATCAGGTAACGATCATAGCCATTAAAATCTTTAAGAATTTCGTTACCCAAATGAATTGATTTAAATCTCGATTATGTCATGTTGTACTTATATATCTCCATATCCACATGTCGCATTCATACTATAATTTTCTACAATTTAATTCTTACACATCAAATCCCAAATGAGAAGGTTGACCCACCCACTGGTGGTCCTTTATTTTCTGCAATTTAATTTCCTATAATTTAATTTATGTACTATCAAACCCCACGATTGGTAGTTCGAGCCAAGGCCGAGCCCCTTGTTGGAGGTCCTTTATTTAATGCAATTTAATTTTAGTACCATCAAATCCCACGATGGGTAGGCCAAATCAAGGTCGAGTCCCCCGTTGGAGGTTCTTTATTTAATGCAATTTAATTTTCTATAATTTAATTTCGGTGCCATCAAACCCCACGATGGGTATGCCAAATCAAGGCCGAGTCCCCCGTTGGAGGTCCTTTATTTAATGCAATTTAATTTTAGTATCATCAAACCCCACGATTGGTAGGCCAAGCCAAGACCAAGTCTCCCGTTGGTGGTTCTTTATTTAATGCAATTTAATTTCCTGTAATTTAATTTCAGTACCATCAAACCCCATTATGAGTAGACCGAACCAAGGCCGAGTCCCCTATTAGAAGTCCTTTATTTAATGCAATTTAATTTCAGTACCATTAAACCCCACGATAGGTAGGCTGAATCAAGGCCGAATCCCCCGTTGGAGGTCCTTTATTTAATGCAATTTAATTTCAGTACCATCAAACCTCACGATGGGTAGGCTGAATCAAGGCCGAGTCCCCCGTTGGAGGTTCTTTATTTATTGCAATTTAATTTTCTGTAATTTAATTTCTATACCATTAAACCCCAGAATGAGTAGGCCGAGCCACCTACTGCAGGTTGCAACACTGCACAGAAATCGTTAGTCACGCCCTCTTGCGGCTTCAGGAAATTTTAATGATTTGAAAATACCAAAAAATGTCATTCATATACATTTCATCTAAAAAGTGAAAATACAAAAAAGAGATCATCTCACTAGAACCTTAAGAATAAACCAAGTCTGAGTTGCCAAATTAGGATGATCATGAAATTAAGATACCGAAAGGGCATTAGTTTTAATTAACTAGTGTAACCAAGTTCCCGAACCCAGAATCTCTGGTTCGTAAAAGTAATTTAGTTCTCCCGCTAATTTACTTAGGTTTCTAATCAATCTACCAAAAATGATAAGCGGCGACTCCAAACTCTAAAATCATTTGTACAAAAAATCAAAGTTATGATTCAATAGGATTTGGGGGAGTCCGTATCAGGTTAATTAATTTAATCAACCTGATAATCCGTTAACCTGAAAATTTTTCCACCAAAAGAAAAAAAATTTAGGGTCGCGACAACAACAAAGGTAATTCCAATTGAATATATTGATAGGCTTGAACATAGACTTTCTCTTGGCGATCTCCCCAAATGAAGGTATCAGAGCCGAACGTAGACTCTCTCTTGGCAATCTCCCCAAATGAAGATATCAGACTTCTATTTGTTGACACCTGATTTTTAATCATTTTTTCTATTGCTAAAGTAATAAAAAATCCATAAAAATTCATAAAATTGAAAAATCAACTTTGGGGACCTTAGCCAAGCCTAGAGAACTAATTTTGACCAAAAAATGATTTTTCATATTGTCAGTATTTTTTAGTATTTTTATTTTCGAAAATTCATGAAAAATAAAGAAAAAATGAGAAAATTGCAAAATCAACTTTGGAAGCCTTGGCCAAGCCTAGGCAACCATTTTTGAACAAAAAATAAATTTTCATATTATATATATTTTAATTTTTTTTAAAAAAAAATACAAAAATACTTGAAAATTTTGGAAAAATAACATTTGAGGCCAAAAAAAATACACAAAGATAGTTAATATTTTTATTTTAAATCTATTTTCATATTGGCCATCGCAAATTCAGAAAAATCCAATTCGAGTCACGTGTTCCTTCACCAGTATAATCTCGAATCGGGCCTAAAAAATTTTAATTTAAGTCAACTTATTTTTAAGTTGTGACATTGTCTTCTAATATTTTAAATTTTCATTTTGGCTCAATTATACCCAGAATGATTCAATTTTGCAAAAGGGCTTTAATTAAATTCTGCATTATTTTCAGCGGCAAGAAATGAGCTTAAATTTGACATGTGGTAAATTTTGGTGTGTCAAAAATTGTGAGGAGATTTGGACTTAAAGAAATATATTTTTTCAGGGACTGAATTGTAAATACTTAAAATTCAAGGACTAGAGTGCAAATACCTAACTCTTGAAGGATTATTTTACAAATAACAAAAAGAAGAGTTAGTGGATAAATTAGAATAGAGAAGGGAAGATGGAGAAGAGGAGATGAAGAAGAGAAGTTGGAGAAGAATGAATGGAGAAAATAAGATAAGAATAGAGAAGGGAAGATGGAGATGAAGAAGAGTTAGTAGAGAAATTAGAATGGAAGATAAGAATAGAGAAGGGAAGATGGAGATGAAGAAGAGTTAGTGGAGAAATTAGAATGGAAGATAAATATGAAGAAGGGAAGATGAAGATGAAGAAGAGTTAATGGAGATATTAGAATGTGAGATAGAGATGGAGAATGGAAGATGAAAATGAAGAAGAGTTAGTGGAGAAATTAGAATGGGAGATAGAGTTAGTGGAAAAATTAGAATGGGAGATAGATGAGTAGGTTATAAAAGGAGGAAGAAGTGAGCATGAGAGGGGATATATGATTTTTGGAGAGAAAATTTTGGATGTTTGAGAGAGTTTTGGGAGATTGAAGAAAAATTTGAAAGAAAGAAAATACCAAAAGAGAGAGAATTTTGAAGATGATGGGAGTTTAAAGCTAGGGGTTATCATCACTGTCGCGACCCCCTAAAAAATTTTATCTTCAAAAGGGGTTAACGGATTATTAGGTTAATTAGATTTAACTAACCTAACGCGGACCCTCCCAAGCCCTACCGAATCGCAACTTTGGTTTTTGTTTAAATGATTTTGAAATTTGGAGTCGCCACTAATCGTTCTTGGTAGGTCGATTAGAAACCTAAATAAATTAGCGGGAGAACTAATTTATTCCTGCGAACCAGAGATTATGAGCTCGGGGACTTGGTTACACTAGTTAATTAAAACTAATGCCCTTTCGGTACCTTAATTTCATGGATATCCTAATTCGGCAACTCAGGCTTGGTTTATTCCTAAGGCTCTAGTAGGGTATTCTCTTTTGTGTTTTCACTTTTTAAATAGGATGCATGGATGGTATATATTTTTATTTGTTATATTTTTTTAAGTGTTAAAGATTCCCTGAAGCCGAAAGAGGGAGTGTGTTAACGACTTCTGTGCAGTATTACGACCTACTCATCTTTTGAGTTTGATGATTCAAAAATTAAATTATAGGAAGTACATGACAGTGAATAAACACCTCCAATGGGAGGCCTAGCATTGGCTTGGCTCTTCCCTTTGGGATTTAAGGTACAGGTATTTAAGTTGCAGGTATTTAAACTACTGTAAGTAAAAACCTCCCACTACTGTAAGTAAAAACCTCCAATGGGAGGCTAAGCATTGGCTTGGCTCTTCCCTTTGGGATTTAAGGTACAGGTATTTAAGTTGCAGGTATTTAACTACTGTAAGTAAAAACCTCCAATGGGAGGCTAAGCATTGGCTTGGCTCTTCCCTTTGGGATTTAAGGTACAGGTATTTAAGTTGCAGGTATTTAACTACTGTAAGTAAAAACCTCCAATGGGAGGCTAAGTATTGGCTTGGCTCTTCCCTTTGGGATTTAAGGTACAGGTATTTAAGTTGCAGGTATTTAACTACTGTAAGTAAAAACCTCCAATGGGAGGCTAAGCATTGGCTTGGCTCTTCCCTTTGGGATTTAAGGTACAGGTATTTAAGTTGCAGATGGACTTTGTCCTCTCCATTCTGGGGTATGAATTCTTTAAAATAAAATACAACGAATTGATTCAACAATTTGAAATTTGTGCGCGCTTGAAGACTCCTCCAAGCCGATTTTGTGCTTCCATAGAGTTGACCATTGATATATGTCGCGACCCTCTGAAAATATTTTTTATTGTTTCTAAAGGGGGTTAACGGATTATTAGGTTAATTAGATTTGACTAACCTAACGCGGACCCTCCCAAGCCCTACCGAATCGCGACTTTAGATTTTGTTTAAATGATTTTAAGATTTGGAGTCGCCACTAATCGTTCTTGGTAGGTTGATCAGAAACCTAAATAAATTAGCGGGAGAACTAATTTATTCCTGCGAACCAGAGATTAGGAGCTCGGGGACTTGGTTACACTAGTTAATTAAAACTAATGCCCTTTCGGTACCTTAATTTCATGGATATCCTAATTCGGCAACTCAGGCTTGGTTTATTCCTAAGGCTCTAGTAGGGTATTCTCTTTTGTATTTTCACTTTTTAAATAGGATGCATGGATGATATATATTTTTATTTGTTATATTTTTTTAAGTGTTAAAGATTCCCTGAAGCCGAAAGAGGGAGTGTGTTAACGACTTCTGTGCAATATTACAACCTACTTATCTTTTAGGTCTGATGATTCAAAAATTAAATTATAGGAAGTACATGACAATGAATAAACACCTCCAATGGGAGGCCTAGCATTGGCTTGGCTCTTCCCTTTGGGATTTAAGGTACAGGTATTTAAGTTGCAAGTATTTAAACTACTGTAAGTAAAAACCTCCAATGGGAGGCTAAGCATTGGCTTGGCTCTTCCCTTTGGGATTTAAGGTACAGGTATTTAAGTTGCAGGTATTTAACTACTGTAAGTAAAAACCTCCAATGGGAGGCTAAGCATTGGCTTGGCTCTTTCCTTTGGGATTTAAGGTACAGGTATTTAAGTTGCAGGTATTTAACTACTGTAAGTAAAAACCTCCAATGGGAGGCTAAGCATTGGCTTGGCTCTTCCCTTTGGGATTTAAGGTACAAGTATTTAAGTTGCAGGCATTTAACTACTGTAAGTAAAAACCTCCAATGGGAGGCTAAGCATTGGCTTGGCTCTTCCCTTTGGGATTTATGGTGCAGGTATTTAAATTGCGGATGGACTTTGTCCTCTCCATTCTGGGGTATGAATTCTTTAAAATGAAATACAACGAATTGATTCAACAATTTGAAATTTGTTCGCGCTTGAGGACTCCTCCAAGCCGATTTTGTGCTTCCACAGGGTTGACCATTGATATAGAGCTGCGGCTTCCTGACATAAAATAAACTGAAGTGTCAGTATACAAAATATGTGCTAATCTGCACCTAAAACCAGAAGAGTGGAAAGAGTACTTATCTCCCATTTTTTTGGGAGGGATTTCTATAATTGATTTTCGCTCTCTATGTTCCCAATATAGAGAGTTTCTTTTGAATTAAGAGGGACTTTTAGTCACAGATCAGTTGAGAAAACGGTGGACAGCTTAGGAGCTTGTCTGGGCCGATTTTTGCATCTCTACGAGATTTTTGCTGTTGACGTAGAGATATCCTTCTCTTGACATAAAATATGGGGAAAAAAAGAGATGGAGAAAGTGTATACAATTTGTGCTAATTTGCGAGTAAAATCATAGATAAATGAATAAATAAAAACACTTAGCTCGAATTTGCTTGCTCGTTGACGAGGATGAACTCTTGATTTATATTGATCGATGAAGGAATTTGTGATGATAACCCCTAGCTTTAAACTCCCATCATCTTCAAAATTCTCTCTCTTTTGGTATTTTCTTTTTTTCGAATTTTTCTTCAATCTCCCAAAACTCTCTCAAACATCCAAAATTTCCTCTCCAAAAAATTCTCCCAAACACTTCAAATTTTCTCTCCCAAGAATTCCCTCTCAAGCTCACTTCATCCTCCTTTTATAATCTACTCATCTATCTCCCATTCTAGTTTTTCCACTAACTCTATCTCCCATTCTAATTTCTCCACTAACTCTTCTTCATTTTCATCTTCCATTCTCCATCTCTATCTCACATTCTAATCTCTCCACTAACTCTTCTTCATCTTCATCTTCCCTTCTCCATATTTATCTCCCATTCTAATTTCTCCACTAACTCTTCTTCATCTCCATCTTCCCTTCTCTATTCTTATCTTCCATTCTAATTTCTCTACTAACTCTTCTTCATCTCTATCTTCCCTTCTCTATTCTTATCTTATTTTCTCCATCTATTCTTCTCCAACTTCTCTTCTTCATCTCCTCTTCTCCATCTTCCCTTCTCAATTCTAATTTATCCACTAACTCTTCTTTTTGTTATTTGTAAAATAATCCTTCAAGAGTTAAGTATTTTCACTCTAGTCCTTGAATTTTAAGTATTTACAATTTAGTCCCTGAAAAAATATATTTCTTTAAGTCCAAATCTCCTCACAATTTTTGACACACCAAAATTCACCACATGTCAAATTTAAGCTCATTTCTTGCCGTTGAAAATAATGCAGAATTTAATTAAAACCCTTTTGCAAAATTAAGTCATTCTGGGTATAATTGGGCCAAGATGAAAATTTAAAATATTAGAAGACAATATCACAACTCATAAAAAGTGAAAATTAAAAATAAGTTGACTCAAATTAAATTTTTTTAGGCCCGATTCAAGATTATACTCGTGAAGGAACACGTGACTCGAATTGGATTTTTCTGAATTTGCGATGGCCAATATGAAAATAGATTTAAAATAAAAATATTAACTATCTTTGTGTATTTTTTTGGCCTCAAATGTTATTTTTCCAAAATTTTCAAGTATTTTTGTATTTTTTTTATAATATGAAATTTTATTTTTTGTTCAAAATTGGTTCCCTAGGCTTGGCTAAGGTCCCCAAAGTTGATTTTTCAATTTTATGAATTTTTATGGATTTTTTATTACTTTAGCAATAGAAAAAATGATTAAAAATCAGGTGTCAACAGCTGCCCCTCTTTGAAAGGAAGCTCGGTAGAGGTTCATTTCAAAGACGAGATGACACCTGAATTCTAATCGACTCAATACAAGGAAATAAAAAGAGTCGTGACATGAATGTTCCACTGAAAATGAAATGAGAACCTAAGGATTCGTTATATAAAAAAACTTTAGGGTGGTTGAACTTGAACCCGTATGGTGGAACAACCCATGGTAGATTCCTAATAAAAGGATTCTACTGATTAAAAATTGAATTAAAATTTGACCCGTATGGTGGGTCATACCATTTGACCCGTATGGTGGGTCGTACCATGGTAGATTCCTAATAAAAGGATTCTACTGATTAAATTTTGATTGAGATTTGACCCGTATGGTAGGTCACCCCATGGAGATACCTGTAAGAAGGACTTGGTGCCTGTAGAAAGGACTTGGTGTCTGTAAAAAGGACTTGTGCCTGTAAGAAGGACTTGATTTGCCTGTAAGAAGGACTTGATTTGCCTGTAAGAAGAACTTACTTTGCCTGTAAGAAGGACTTTGTGCCTGTAAGAAGGACTTGGTGTCTGTAAAAAGGACTTGTGCCTGTAAGAAGGACTTGATTTGCCTGTAAGAAGAACTTACTTTGCCTGTAAGAAGGACTTTGTGCCTGTAAGAAGGACTTTGTTTATCTGTAAGAAGGACTTTGTTTGCCTGTAAGAAAGACTTGATTTACCTGTAAGAAGGACTTTATGCCTGTAAGAAGGACTTGATTTGCCTGTAAGAAGGACTTTGTGCCTGTAAGAAGGACTTTGTGCCTGTAAGAAGGACTTGATTTGCCTATAAGAAGGACTTGGTTTGCCTGTAAAAAGGACTTAGTTTGCCTGTAAGAAGGACTTGATTTGCCTATAAGAAGCACTTTGTGCCTGTAAGAAGGACTTGGTTTGCCTGTAAGAAGGACTTAGTTTGCCTGTAAGAAGGACTTGATTTGCCTATAAGAAGGACTTTATGCCTGTAAGAAGGACTTGATTTGCCTGTAAGAAGGACTTTGTGCCTGTAAAAAGGACTTTGTACCTGTAAGAAGGACTTGATTTGCCTGTAAGAAGGACTTGTTTTGCCTGTAAGAAGGACTTTGTTTGCCTGTAAGAAGGACTTGATTTGCCTGTAAGAAGGACTTGATTTGCCTGTAAGAAGGACTTTATGCCTGTAAGAAGAACTTGGTTTGCCTGTAAGAAGGACTTAGTTTGCCAGTAAGAAGGACTTTATGCCTGTAAGAAGGACTTAGTTTGCCTGTAAGAAGGACTTTATGCCTGTAAGAAGGACTTGGTTTGCCTGTAAGAAGGACTTAATTTGCCTGTAAGAAGGGCTTGGTGTACCTCAAAGGGTGCCATTCTGAAATCTGGGGAGACCAGGAATCCTACGGAAGCTCAAACCCAAATTATATTCTCCTGTCGCTTTAGGAATAAACCAAAGAGGCAGAGATCAAAAGGTCTCGAACATTTCTGTCCTTGAGACAAACCATGCTTTATTGAAGAAGGTGGATACCTGTATATACCGCAATGGATTCAAGTACCCCAACAACCGTCAGAATTCATTCTCTTGAAAGGTTCAGGTTGAAGATATACTTACCTAAGAATTTGGAAGAAATGCTTGGTGGCTTCTCGACAACCAGGCTTGTTCATTCAATAATCGCTGAATGAATTTCAAGACTTTGGAAGGTAACTCAAACACCGGGAATGTGTTGCCTATCAGGCAATGTCAGAGGTAACATGTGCAAGCATTTTCATCAATGCGTTCATTGGTTCATACGAAATTGTTCAGCTAAGTTTGCCATGATTAGAAGTAGTCTGTGTGATAACTCATGATGCAATCAATCAAAATGTGGATCATGCAAAACTATTCTGTCAAGTTTGCATTACCAATTCTATTTAAGGAGGTTCTCATAATATGAACGCCTCGAATGTAATCTGAATGGGGGACTTTAGTCCGAAGGGGCTTTCTCTCACTCTAGAGAAAGGCTGTTTATCTGTAGATTAAAATGTTAGACCCGTGTGTAGAAATGGTTTAACTTTCCTCATCCTGTTATGCCCCATTTTGCACATTTGATGTCTCCTATGCAGTTTATGCTCTAAGTTGGAGTTGGTAAATTAAACATGCGGAATAATCATACATAATTCGTGAAATGTGTAAACACAATGCCGATGTGACAATTTTTAGCATCATGTGTATTTATATAATGTGCAAACATGGGCGGATTTGAATTGCCCCTGGTATGTGGGTGGATTGAACAAATTGGGAAGCCCACTCCTTATGTCGAGGAGCGGTTTGTCTCAAGTTTTGCCCCTGCACGATGAGGCATATGGGTGAGGGAGCATTTTGGTTTGTTTAGTGATAGCGACCGCCATGGTTTAGCAGTTAAATGCCCCCCATTTTTCACCAGAATAGATCTTGTCAAATGATCATCATTTTCTTTTGGATTTGTCTCCTCCAACATGTTACATGTTAGTATAAATATTTCCTGTAACAAGAAAAGGAGACATGTCAACCGGTATTAAAAGGGATAAATTGGAAACGATACTGATTTACCCTTCATCTTGAATGCCTTGGACAAGTCTTTTACCAATTTTGCTGGGTTGAGTTTTCTTCGACTTTTGTTGGATGCTTCACCATTAAGCCGAGAATGTGGCAAAATATTGACTTCGGTATTACTCGTCGAGTATTCCTGCATTCGGTCCTTTGGACCATAGGTGTCCATAGGGTTTTCTTTTCAAAGGTTAATCCTTGGGGATAACGCGGCCCTGTTGTATCACCTTGGGCCTTGTTACGATATTTCTCGAGGTAATTTGCAATCCCTGTTAAGAATGGAATAAAAAAATTCAGGACTCGAGATGATTATGTGCAAATTAGAACGATACAGAATTACCCATGTCTGAGATTGTTCGGATCTTTCGCTTGTATTTTTCTTTAACCGAAGCTGTCCATCCCGTGGTAATGTCCATGAGTTGATTTGCCCCCAATTTAGCCCGACCAGGAAATTTGGTTTTTGGATACAACTGTATTCTCGAGTCGCTTTTGCAAATTCCTGAAAATAGAAGGGATCAATATCGCGACCCTCTAAAAAAAATGAATTTAAATTTTAAAGGGGGTTAACGGATTATTAGGTTAATTAGATTTGACTAACCTAACGCGGACCCTCCCAAGCCCTACCGAATCGCAACTTTGGTTTTTGTTTAAATGATTTTGAAATTTGGAGTCGCCACTAATCGTTCTTGGTAGGTCGATTAGAAACCTAAATAAATTAGCGGGAGAACTAATTTATTCCTGCGAACCAGAGATTAGGAGCTCGGGGACTTGGTTACACTAGTTAATTAAAACTAATGCCCTTTCGGTACCTTAATTTCATGGATATCCTAATTCGGCAACTCAGACTTGGTTTATTCCTAAGGCTCTAGTAGGGTATTCTCTTTTGTGTTTTCACTTTTTAAATAGGATGCATGGATGGTATATATTTTTATTTGTTATATTTTTTTAAGTGTTAAAGATTCCCTGAAGCCGAAAGAGGGAGTGTGTTAACGACTTCTGTGCAGTATTACGACCTGCTTATCTTTTGGGTCTGATGATTCAAAAATTAAATTATAGGAAGTACATGACAGTGAATAAACACCTCCAATGGGAGGCCTAGCATTGGCTTGGCTCTTCCCTTTGGGATTTAAGGTACAGGTATTTAAGTTGCAAGTATTTAAACTACTGTAAGTAAAAACCTCCAATGGGAGGCTAAGTATTGGCTTGGCTCTTCCCTTTGGGATTTAAGGTACAGGTATTTAAGTTGCATGTATTTAACTACTATAAGTAAAAACCTCCAATGGGAGGCTAAGCATTGGCTTGGCTCTTCCCTTTGGGATTTAAGGTACATGTATTTAAGTTGCAGGTATTTAACTACTGTAAGTAAAAACCTCCAATGGGAGGCTAAGCATTGGCTTGGCTCTTCCCTTTGGGATTTAAGGTATAGGTATTTAAGTTGCAGGTATTTAACTACTGTAAGTAAAAACCTCCAATGGGAGGCTAAGCATTGGCTTGGCTCTTCCCTTTGGGATTTAAGGTACAGGTATTTAAGTTGCAGGTATTTAACTACTGTAAGTAAAAACCTCCAATGGGAGGCTAAGCATTGGCTTGGCTCTTCCCTTTGGGATTTATGGTGCAGGTATTTAAATTGCGGATGGACTTTGTCCTCTCCATTCTGGGGTATGAATTCTTTAAAATAAAATACAACGAATTGATTCAACAATTTGAAATTTGTGCGCGCTTGAGGACTCCTCCAAGCCGATTTTATGCTTCCATAGGGTTGACCATTGATATAAAGCTGCGGCTTCCTGACATAAAATAGAGTGAAATGTCAGTATACAAAATATGTGCTAATCTGCACCTAAAACCAGAAGAGTGGAAAGAGTACTTATCTCCCATTTTCTGGGAGGGGATTTCTATAATTGATTTTCGCTCTCTATGTTCCCAATATAGAGAGTCTCTTTTGAATTAAGAGGGACTTTTAATCCCAGATCAGCTGAGAAATTGGTGGACCCTTTGGAATTTGCTTGGGCCAATTTTGCACCTCCATGAGATCTTTACCATTGATGTGGGGTCTTCCTTCTTACCTGACATAAAAATATAGAAAAAAAAGAGGAGATGGAGAAAGTGTATACAATTTGTGCTAATTTGCAAGTAAAACCATAAACAAATGAATAAATAAAAACACTTAGCTCGAATTTGCTTGCTCGTTGACGAGGATGAACTCTTGATTTATATTGATCGATGAAGGAATTTGTGATGATAATCTCTAGCTTTGAACTCCCATCATCTTCAAAATTCTCTCTCTTTTGGTATCTTCTTTCTCTCAAATTTTTCTTCAATCTCCCAAAACTCTCTCAAACATCCAAAATTTTCTCTCAAAAAAAAAAAAATCCTTCCAAACACTTCAAATTTTCTCTCTCAAGAATCCTCTCTCAAGCTCACTTCTTTCTCCTTTTATAACCTACTCATCTATCTCCCATTCTAATTTTTCCACTAACTCTATCTCCCATTCTAATTTCTCCACTAACTCTTCTTCATTTTCATCTTCCATTCTCCATCTCTATCTCACATTCTAATCTCTCCACTAACTCTTCTTCATCTTCATCTTCCCTTCTCCATATTTATCTCCCATTCTAATTTCTCCACTAACTCTTCTTAATCTCCATCTTCCCTTCTCTATTCTTATCTTCCATTCTAATTTCTCTACTAACTCTTCTTCATCTCCATCTTCCCTTCTCTATTCTTATCTTATTTTCTCCATCCATTCTTCTCCAACTTCTCTTCTTCATCTCCTCTTCTTCATCTTCCCTTTTCTATTCTAATTTATCCACTAACTTTTCTTTTTATTATTTGTAAAATAATCCTTCAAGAGTTAGGTATTTGCACTTTAGTCCTTGAATTTTAAGTATTTACAATTCAGTCACTGAAAAAATATATTTCTTTAAGTCCAAATCTCCTCACAATTTTTGACACACCAAAATTTACCACATGTCAAATTTAAGCTCATTTCTTGTCGCTGAAAATAATGCATAATTTAATTAAAGCCCTTTTGCAAAATTAAGTCATTCTGGGTATAATTGGGCCAAGATGAAAATTTAAAATATTAGAAGACAATGTCACAACTCATAAAAAGTGAAAGTTAAAAATAAGTTGACTCAAATTAAATTTTTTTAGGCCCGATTCGAGATTATACTCGTGAAGGAACACGTGACTCGAATTGGATTTTTCTGAATTTGCGATGGCCAATATGAAAATAGATTTAAAATAAAAATATTAACTATCTTTGTGTATTTTTTGGCCTCAAATGTTATTTTTTCAAAATTTTCAAATATTTTTGTATTTTTTTTAAAAAAATTAAAATATATATAATATGAAAAATTATTTTTTGGTCAAAATTCATTCCCTAGGCTTGGCTAAGGTTCCCAAAGTTGATTTTTCAATTTTATGAATTTTTATGGATTTTCTATTAATTTTTGAAAATAAATAAATAAATAATACGTAAAAATACTGAAAATATGAAAAATCGTTTTTTGGTCAAAATTGGTTCCCTAGGCTTGGCTAAGGTCCCCAAAGTTGATTTTTCAATTTTATGAATTTTTATGGATTTTTTATTACTTTAGCAATAGAAAAAATGATTAAAGATGAGGTGTCAACAGCTGCCCCTCTTTGAAAGGAAGCTCGGTAGAGGTTCATTTCAAAGACGAGATGACACCTGGATTCTTATCGACTCAATACAAGGAAATAAAAAGAGTCGTGACATGATTGTTCCACTGAAAATGAAATGAGAACCTAAGGATTCGTTATATAAAAAAACTTTAGGGTGGTTGAACTTGAACCCGTATGGTGGATCAACCCATGGTAGATTCCTAATAAAAGGATTCTACTGATTAAAAATTGAATTAAAATTTGACCCGTATGGTGGGTCATACCATTTGACCCGTATGGTGGGTCGTACCATGGTAGATTCCTAATAAAAGGATTCTACTGATTAAATTTTGATTGAGATTTGACCCGTATGGTAGGTCACCACATGGAGATACCTGTAAGAAGGACTTGGTGCCTGTAGAAAGGACTTGTTGCCAGTAAAAAGGACTTGGTGCTTTGCCTGTAAGAAGAACTTTGTGCCTGTAAGAAGGACTTGCTTTGCCTGTAAGAAGGACTTGATTTGCCTGTAAGAATGACTTTATTTTCCTGTAAAAAGGATTTACTTTGCCTGTAAGAAGGACTTTGTGCCAGTAAGAATGACTTGATTTGCCTGTAAGAAGGACTTTGTTTGCCTGTAAGAAGGACTTTATGCCTGTAAGAAGGACTTGATTTGCCTGTAAGAAGGACTTTATGCCTGTAAGAAGGACTTTGTGCCTGTAAGAAGGACTTGATTTGCCTGTAAGAAGGACTTTGTGAAGGACTTTGTGCCTGTAAGAATGACTTGATTTGCCTGTAAGAAGAACTTTGTGCCTGTAAGAAGGACTTGGTTTGCCTGTAAGAAGGACTTAGTTTGCCTGTAAGAAGGACTTAGTTTGCCTATAAGAAGGACTTGATTTGCCTGTAAGAAGGACTTTATGCCTTTAAGAAGGACTTGATTTGCTTGTAAGAAGGACTTTGTTTGCCTGTAAGAAGGACTTTGTGCCTGTAAGAAGGACTTGATTTGCCTGTAAGAAGGACTTACTTTGCCTGTAAGAAGGACTTTATTTGCTTGTAAGCAGGACTTGATTTGCCTGTAAGAAGGACTTGGTTTGCTTGTAAGAAGGACTTTGTGCCTATAAGAAGGACTTTGTTTGCCTGTAAGAAGGACTTAGTTTGCCTGTAAGATGGACTTGATTTGCCTGTAAGAAGGACTTTGTGCCTGTAAGAAGGACTTGATTTGCCTGTAAAAAGGACTTACTTTGCCTGTAAGAAGGACTTTGTGCCTATAAGAAGGACTTGGTGCCTGTAAGAAGGACTTGGTTTGCCTGTAAGAAGGACTTGATTTGCCTATAAGAAGGACTTGGTTTGCTTGTAAGAAGGACTTTATGCCTGTAAGAAGGACTTGATTTGCCTGTAAGAAGGACTTGATTTGCCTGTAAGAAGGACTTTATGTACCTCAAAGGGTGCCATTCTGAAATCTGGGGAGACCAGGAATCCTGCAGAAGCTCAAACCCAAATTATATTCTCCTGTCGTTTTAGGAATAAACCAAAGAGGCAGAGATCAAAAGGTCTCGAACATTTCTATCCTTGAGACAAATCATGCTTTATTGAAGAATGTGGATACCTGTATATACCGCAATGGATTCGAGTATCCCAACAACCGTCAGAATTCATTCTCTTGAAAGGTTCTGGTTGAAGATATACTTACCTGAGAATTTGGAAGAAATGCTTGGTGGCTTCTGGACAACCAGGCTTGTTCATTCAATAATCGCCGAATGAATTTCAAGACTTTGGAAGGTAACTCAAACACCGGGAATGTGTTGCCTGTCGGGCAATGTCAGAGCTAACATGTGCAAGCATTTTCATCAATGCGTTCATTGGTTCATACAAAATTGTTCAGCTAAGTTTGCCATGATTAAAGGCAGTCTATGTAATAACTCATGATGCAATCGATCAACATATAGATCATGTATTGCATTACCACTTCTGTTTAAGGAGGTTCTTGTAGTATGAACACCTCGAATGTAATCTGAATGGAGGACTTCATTCCGAAATGGTTTTTTCTCACTCTGGAGAAAAGCTGTTTATCTGTAGATCAAAATGTTAGACCTGTGTGGAAATGGTTTGCCTTTCCTCATCCTGTCATGCCCCATTCTGCACATTTGATATCTCCTGTGCAGTTTATGCTCTAAGTTGGAGTTGGTAAGTTAAACACACGGAATAGTCATACATAATTCATGAACTGTGTAAACACAATGCAGATGTGACAATTTTTTAGCATCACGTGTGTTTATATAATGTGCAAATATGGGCGAATGTAAATTGCCCATGGTATGTGGGCGGACCGAACAAATTGGGAAGCCTACTCCTTATGTCGAGGGGTGGTTTGTCTCAAACTTTACCCCTGCGCGATGAAGCATATGGGCGATGGAGCATTTTGGTTTGTTTAATGCCCCTGCAAGAAGCAGAGAAATTATTCTTGAAACCAAACGAGATAAGGAAGACATATTTGCTTTTTCGTTTCAGAGCTTGTGATCAATTTGCCCCATTTTTCACCAGAATAGATCTTGTCATGTGATCATACTTTTCTTTTGGATTTGTCTCCTTCAACATGTTAAATGTTAGTATAAATATTTCCTGTGAAAAGAAAAGGAGACATGTCAACCAGTATTAAAAGGGATAAATTGGAAACGATACTGATTTACCCTTCATCTTGAATGCCTTGGACAAGTCCTTTACCAATTTTGCTGGATTGAGTTTTCTTCGACTTTTGTTGGATGCTTCACCATTAAGCCGAGAATGTAGCAAAATATTGACTTCGGTATTACTCGTCGAGTATTCCTGCTTGCAAAAAGAAATGCACAAAAAGTTGTTTCATTTATTTATAATACATACAACATTCCCCACCCTCGGGGATCGAACTCGGGATATTTCGGACCTACTGTCATCCCCCATACCATTCGGTCCATTGGACCATAGGTGTCCATGGGGCTATCCTTTCAAAGGTTAATCTTTGGGGATAAAGCAGCCTTGTTGTATCACCTTATGCCATGTTACGGTATTTCTCGAGGTAATTTGCAATCCCTGTTAAGAATGGAATAAGACAATTCAAGACTTGAGATAATTATGTGCACATTAGAACGATACAGAATTACCCATTTCTGAGATTGTTCGCGTCTTTCGCTTGTACTTTCCTCTGTCCGAAGCTGTCCATCCCGTGGTAATGCCCATGAGTCGATTTGCCCCCAAATTTTGTTCAACTTGTATTCGGATATGATTGCGTTCTCGGGTCGATTTGCAATTTCCTGAGAATAGAAGGGGCTTAATTTTAAAACTTGGAGCAACTGAGGGTAAATTGAAACGATACGGAGTTACCCTTCAGGTTTATCCAGATATTTACTCGCCATCAATTCGTCGCGAGGTTGGTGAGATGGCGGATTCGAGCATTTAATAGGGGGAAGTCAGATTATTACTCCTTGCTTTTACACATTCACAAAAGCAGAAAAACATATCACGCAAGGAAATAAAACACATTCACTCATTCAGGATCAGTTCTGCTTCCTCTACAGGCTCTCCCATGATCAGCTGGCTTCATCCCAAATTAGGTATGCATCGGCCATATAGAAGGTCTGGTGGTCACTGGCTGAACAAGTGCATCACAGTCTCGATGCTTTACCGATATCAAACTGGTTGATTATGGCGAAAAGATCATCGTCAATGTCCGCTTGGTGGTGATCTGTTCCTTCTTCCTCGGGAGGTATTGATACTGATCCAGTATCATTGGTCCTTTTGTACCCTGCTCCAATAGAACTCGATCCTGTTATAAATTGGTCTAACTCACCTCTTAAACGTGCATTTTCGATCCTCAGATCATACATTGAGGGTGAGGAGGAGGCTATTGCAGTTGGGGCAGGTGGCGGAGTCAAAAGTCTCTTTATACATCTTATTTTCCGCTCGGAGGTTTTCATTTTCAACTCTTAGAAACTCGGCTTCGTTGTGCTCATGACGAGTCTTCATTCGGGTTCGTCTATTTTGAAACCAGAACTTGATTTGCGAAGGTTCAAGGCCTAGCTCTTGACTCAGTTCCATTTTTTGTTTGCCGTCTGGCATAGGGCACGTTCTGAAGAAAGCTTCAAGCTTTCGTACTTGCTCCTCAGTATGGCGACGGTAACGCTTCTTTTGACCTTTACCGTTGTTGTCATTGTCCTTACCGGGCTCTTGGACGTCGTCGGTGGAAGGGCCGGGCTCCATAGGCTCGATCCCAAATATGGCTTCGAACTCTTCCTCTCCCATATTCAGCAAGTAACGATAACTTTCAAGTGTGTTGGGTTGAGACATTTTCGATTTGGTTAACGATTTCTCAAAGTTTGATATCTCTTCTTGTATTTTCACTCTCTGGATTTTTCTGGGAGACTGCGTATGCTTTAAGAGTCTCTCTTTCGAGCACGAATGAGAATTATCAAGAAGATGCCTCCTTTAAAATTAGACGTGGGTTTAGCAACTGTATTGCCTCTCTCGAGTGTTCTGGCTTTCTCGATTTTTTTTTCATCGTATCTCTCGCCCAGCTCGTCTCCTTCCATCTTTCCGTGGAAGGGGGCCCCTTGTTGCTGTCTCCACCGTCAATTTACTGGCGAGTTCTTCAATAAAGACGAGTCGTATCTCTTTTCTGCCGAAAATGTCTTTGTCTCCCACTCAGCTTATTTTTTATCCTTTCTTTTTCAAAGTAGTGGCGTCTCGTCCAACTTTTCCGTAGAGACGTCGGATTTGCTTGGCTCGAGATTGGAGACGAGTAGCGGAGGTGATACTGATAGGGAATGGTAGACAGGAAAATTTGGCCAGTAGAGACTTCCCTGCAAAAATGAAAGAGAATGCGGCAGTATATGTTCTTCATATTCTAGAAAAATTGGAACGATACTGTTTTACCCTTGTGTATACTTCCATTGAATTTGAATTGAGGAAGTTCCTTCATTTGGATTGAATTGAATTGTATGTCCCGAGTTGCCCTTCACTTTGAGCTTGCCACATATGTGCTTTGCTTAGTTGGGCCTTGTTTTCTTTCGGGTTGCCTTGGACCATCATCATTTTCCATGCCATTGGGTCCATGGACCGGAGGGCTCCTTTAATTTGAAGGTTACCTTGAAGGCGAATCAGTCCTATCGCATTCCATTGGGTCATTTCATTTTGTGACACTCTTGAGGCACTTTGCAATCCCCTGGGTGAGAATGGAACAAATCCAATTTAGCATTTTGCAACGATTGAGGGTAAATCGGAACGACACACAGTTACCCGTCTTCAAGCTCGCCTGGGCTTTTCACTTGAAATTTCCCTACGTGAGGCCATTCAACATTTCTCATTATGGCAGTCAGCGACGTTGCCACAAATTGATCCGCCCTAAATCTAGCATAAAAAGGGATTCACGCATTCGACGAGATAAATAAATTGCCCCCTTGTCCTTGAATTAAATCGAGACACCTAGAAAGCTGGAAAATATCATACGCAGGGGAATTAAGCATGAAATGAAAGGTGCACTTATTCAAGGTCAGTTCTGCCTCTCTTGTGGCTCTTCGATAATCAGCTAGTCTCGTGTTGGTTCGGGTGTGGATAACCGATGTTTGAGAGTCCCTACTCACTGGCTCCTGATCGCGGCTTGGGACGTCTGTCAACCCTAAACTGGTTGACCAGGGCAGTAAGCTCATCATCTGGGTAATCTCTTGAACCTTCCAGCAACTGATGCTCGAATTGGGCATTGTTGTTGACAAATGCTGGCGGTAGATTTCTCATTCTGTCCTCGCCATGAGCACACTTTGACTTCTCATGCTGGAGCCTTCATCATTACTCGAGAAAGTGTGGGGATCACCAACTGTCCTGCTGCCAAAAACTCCTTCCATTCGAGGATTAGAGAAGTGGAAGTGCTCAGGATAACTTCTTGTCTGATTCTCTGGCTGCGCAGGCGCGCTGATCATGGGATGAGTTCTAGCCACAGGTTGGTGCTCAAACCAAGGAATCTGAATACACTGCTCCTGCGGTCTATACTCTTGAAGAGCATTAAGGTGATTCTGGGGGATACTTTGATTAACGCTTAAGAAATCAAATGAAATTTTCTTAGGAGGTCACATGTGGATTTTTCAAAAACTAATTTTCTTGAGATTTTCATAACTTGGAAAGTGTGATAAAATCTCTTGATCAAATTTTCTGAAGGAATTTTCTATCAAAATAAATTTTCAGAGGTATATTTATTAGGAAATTTTATTTTTATTAGAGCAGGAAAGACATAACAAAAATCCTTTATTAGTCAATAAAATTCCCCCGAGACATTAGTCTAATTTTATTTAGATACAATTTTCTTAGAAAAACATGAGCGAATTTCTCGAAAAGAATTTTTGTTGCAAGTTTTTATAATTTGAAAGAATGTGATAAAATCACTTGATGTTTACCAAAGTTTTTTTGTGAAGGAATTTTTCTTTTTATCGAAATAAATTTTCAGAGAAAAATTTGTCAGGAAAATTTTATTTTTATTGAAGCAAGAAAAACATGACAAAAATCTCTTATTGGTCAATTAGTCTAATTTTATTTAGTGAAAATTTTCTTAGAAAAACATGAGCGAATTTCTCGAGAAGAATTTTCTTGCAAGTTTTTATAATTTGAAAAATGTGATAAAATCACTTGATGTCTACTAGAGTTTTTTTTTTGAAGGAATTTTTCTTTGTATTGAAGTAAATTTTCAGAGGAAAATTTTTTTCAGGAAAATTTCATTTTTATTGAAGCAATAAAAATATGACAAAAATCCCTTATTGGTTAATAAAATTCCCATGAATGGATTTTTTCACATCATTTTTTCAAAAGAAAAAAGAAATTTTTTTTTAAAAGAAATGAGGGAAAAATTTAATTTTTATTTTTTTTAAAGAATGGTCGTAATATCAAGCTCAAAAACTGACTAACACCTAGCATGGACCGACCGAAAATAAATACAAGATAAAATTAGAGAACTTACTTTTACCTTGGAGAAATGCAAATCACATAGCCATGCGCATGACTCAAGTGAGGAGTGGACTCTAGAAAATAAAAGAAGGAGAGACAGGGTATGGACCTAAAAGGCCCCCACTATCTGAATTGACAAACTTACCCTCCGCGCAATCAAATCACAATGGGAAGAATTGTCAATTCAGATAATGAGCGGGATAAAATATGGTCAACCCCAGCGCAATCGACGCAAGAGCTTTGCATATTCGATCCCTATCTATGGTTTTCTAGGAAGAATTTCGCGACTTGGGTTTAGACGCTTGTGTGTGCAGGTGTCGTGATCCTCAGAGTATGCAAGACATGCACAACAATTGATATCAAAACAGCGCTTCTAAAAATGTGCGAAATTAAACAAATAAACCCAACACCGAGCCTGCAAAACAAAGGGGTTAGCCAAACACTCCGCCCCTTATAACTCCCATCCTGCAAAAACATATAACACCTATAGAATGAGTCCCAAACAAGATCGCCAGAAGCGAGATATCCATGAAATTTTTATTGGCTTAAATCCACTAAGACTTTTAAAATTTCGAAAAAAAATCAAGTATTCCAATTGGTATCTTTTTTCGAAAATTTAAAAATCCTCTCCCCAGCGGAGTCGCCAGTCTATCGCGACCCTCTAAAAAAAATGAATTTAAATTTTAAAGGGGGTTAACGGATTATTAGGTTAATTAGATTTGACTAACCTAACGCGGACCCTCCCAAGCCCTACCGAATCGCAACTTTGGTTTTTGTTTAAATGATTTTGAAATTTGGAGTCGCCACTAATCGTTCTTGGTAGGTCGATTAGAAACCTAAATAAATTAGCGGGAGAACTAATTTATTCCTGCGAACCAGAGATTAGGAGCTCGGGGACTTGGTTACACTAGTTAATTAAAACTAATGCCCTTTCGGTACCTTAATTTCATGGATATCCTAATTCGGCAACTCAGACTTGGTTTATTCCTAAGGCTCTAGTAGGGTATTCTCTTTTGTGTTTTCACTTTTTAAATAGGATGCATGGATGGTATATATTTTTATTTGTTATATTTTTTTAAGTGTTAAAGATTCCCTGAAGCCGAAAGAGGGAGTGTGTTAACGACTTCTGTGCAGTATTACGACCTGCTTATCTTTTGGGTCTGATGATTCAAAAATTAAATTATAGGAAGTACATGACAGTGAATAAACACCTCCAATGGGAGGCCTAGCATTGGCTTGGCTCTTCCCTTTGGGATTTAAGGTACAGGTATTTAAGTTGCAAGTATTTAAACTACTGTAAGTAAAAACCTCCAATGGGAGGCTAAGTATTGGCTTGGCTCTTCCCTTTGGGATTTAAGGTACAGGTATTTAAGTTGCATGTATTTAACTACTATAAGTAAAAACCTCCAATGGGAGGCTAAGCATTGGCTTGGCTCTTCCCTTTGGGATTTAAGGTACATGTATTTAAGTTGCAGGTATTTAACTACTGTAAGTAAAAACCTCCAATGGGAGGCTAAGCATTGGCTTGGCTCTTCCCTTTGGGATTTAAGGTATAGGTATTTAAGTTGCAGGTATTTAACTACTGTAAGTAAAAACCTCCAATGGGAGGCTAAGCATTGGCTTGGCTCTTCCCTTTGGGATTTAAGGTACAGGTATTTAAGTTGCAGGTATTTAACTACTGTAAGTAAAAACCTCCAATGGGAGGCTAAGCATTGGCTTGGCTCTTCCCTTTGGGATTTATGGTGCAGGTATTTAAATTGCGGATGGACTTTGTCCTCTCCATTCTGGGGTATGAATTCTTTAAAATAAAATACAACGAATTGATTCAACAATTTGAAATTTGTGCGCGCTTGAGGACTCCTCCAAGCCGATTTTATGCTTCCATAGGGTTGACCATTGATATAAAGCTGCGGCTTCCTGACATAAAATAGAGTGAAATGTCAGTATACAAAATATGTGCTAATCTGCACCTAAAACCAGAAGAGTGGAAAGAGTACTTATCTCCCATTTTCTGGGAGGGGATTTCTATAATTGATTTTCGCTCTCTATGTTCCCAATATAGAGAGTCTCTTTTGAATTAAGAGGGACTTTTAATCCCAGATCAGCTGAGAAATTGGTGGACCCTTTGGAATTTGCTTGGGCCAATTTTGCACCTCCATGAGATCTTTACCATTGATGTGGGGTCTTCCTTCTTACCTGACATAAAAATATAGAAAAAAAAGAGGAGATGGAGAAAGTGTATACAATTTGTGCTAATTTGCAAGTAAAACCATAAACAAATGAATAAATAAAAACACTTAGCTCGAATTTGCTTGCTCGTTGACGAGGATGAACTCTTGATTTATATTGATCGATGAAGGAATTTGTGATGATAATCTCTAGCTTTGAACTCCCATCATCTTCAAAATTCTCTCTCTTTTGGTATCTTCTTTCTCTCAAATTTTTCTTCAATCTCCCAAAACTCTCTCAAACATCCAAAATTTTCTCTCAAAAAAAAAAAATCCTTCCAAACACTTCAAATTTTCTCTCTCAAGAATCCTCTCTCAAGCTCACTTCTTTCTCCTTTTATAACCTACTCATCTATCTCCCATTCTAATTTTTCCACTAACTCTATCTCCCATTCTAATTTCTCCACTAACTCTTCTTCATTTTCATCTTCCATTCTCCATCTCTATCTCACATTCTAATCTCTCCACTAACTCTTCTTCATCTTCATCTTCCCTTCTCCATATTTATCTCCCATTCTAATTTCTCCACTAACTCTTCTTAATCTCCATCTTCCCTTCTCTATTCTTATCTTCCATTCTAATTTCTCTACTAACTCTTCTTCATCTCCATCTTCCCTTCTCTATTCTTATCTTATTTTCTCCATCCATTCTTCTCCAACTTCTCTTCTTCATCTCCTCTTCTTCATCTTCCCTTTTCTATTCTAATTTATCCACTAACTTTTCTTTTTATTATTTGTAAAATAATCCTTCAAGAGTTAGGTATTTGCACTTTAGTCCTTGAATTTTAAGTATTTACAATTCAGTCACTGAAAAAATATATTTCTTTAAGTCCAAATCTCCTCACAATTTTTGACACACCAAAATTTACCACATGTCAAATTTAAGCTCATTTCTTGTCGCTGAAAATAATGCATAATTTAATTAAAGCCCTTTTGCAAAATTAAGTCATTCTGGGTATAATTGGGCCAAGATGAAAATTTAAAATATTAGAAGACAATGTCACAACTCATAAAAAGTGAAAGTTAAAAATAAGTTGACTCAAATTAAATTTTTTTAGGCCCGATTCGAGATTATACTCGTGAAGGAACACGTGACTCGAATTGGATTTTTCTGAATTTGCGATGGCCAATATGAAAATAGATTTAAAATAAAAATATTAACTATCTTTGTGTATTTTTTGGCCTCAAATGTTATTTTTTCAAAATTTTCAAATATTTTTGTATTTGTTTTAAAAAAATTAAAATATATATAATATGAAAAATTATTTTTTGGTCAAAATTCATTCCCTAGGCTTGGCTAAGGTTCCCAAAGTTGATTTTTCAATTTTATGAATTTTTATGGATTTTCTATTAATTTTTGAAAATAAATAAATAAATAATACGTAAAAATACTGAAAATATGAAAAATCGTTTTTTGGTCAAAATTGGTTCCCTAGGCTTGGTTAAGGTCCCCAAAGTTGATTTTTCAATTTTATGAATTTTTATGGATTTTTTATTACTTTAGCAATAGAAAAAATGATTAAAGATGAGGTGTCAACAATCAAATTTAAAACCGGAGTAATTTAAGGGTAAATTGGAACGATACAGATTTACCCTTCAAATTTACGCAGATTTCGTCTCGATATTAATTTTTTCGAGTTTGGTGCGGTTAACGGCTCCGAGCATTTAATAGGGGGAAAGGGAAATGATTACTTCTAGCTTGTGCATTAATTTTGGACATTGACAAAAGGCGAGAACGTGCGATGAAACTAAGTAGACGTATTCGTCTAGGTTTAATCTTCTTCATGATGCTCTCGCGGGTTGCGGTAGACGATGATATCAAGAACATTAGAGAGGCATTCAGTGTGGCTTTCCACCAGCCGCCTAGAGACCCGCGTTTAATCATGTAAATTAATAAAGCTACCACCACTTAATTAGTGTGCCAATAAATTCGGCCATTTGTTGCGTGCCCCACTTCAACCGTGTTTTGTTTCTTTCGGTGCCCACTTGCTCTTGTCGGGCGCCTGTAGCATTGGGAGAAATACTTGTGGGTCACATTCATTAATAGAACCTCGGTCCTTTAAAACCCTCCGCGTGTTTCGGATCCGAGGAAATTTTAAGACCGGTCTCTGGTTGATTTAATCAGGTTAAGGTACTTATTTCATGGTTTCTGATTATATAATCCATATTGTCTTTCAAAAGACGCGGGATCCTCTGTAATACATTAAATATGCCCCCGTGTTTAATCAGTATAAGTCCACCGTCATATCACAATACACTGCCCATACAAGTTTACGGATTGACACAACTCTATCTGTCAAAGATGGACAGTGTTCGTTTGCCTCCCTGAATTAACGGTTGAAGCCTTGGTGTTTTTCGTCTTTTGGTATTTCTGAAGATGATTCTTGATATATTATTGAACTTAATTTTTACACCCGTCTGGGGTATCTAGGATCTCCCTGCAAAAGAAAAGGATATAATTAGTATGCGACACAATGAATGTCGGTCCATGACTCATATATTAGTCCAATTTTATTTTTTCTATTTTATAGAGAAATCAGAAAAAAAAAAATTTCTTTAGGAAGAAATGGGTTAATTTCTGATACAGAATTTTTTTTTGCATATTTATTACTCTTTTTTTTATTATTTTTTTTAAAGGAATGTGACAAAATCTCTTGATGTTTACTAAAATCTTTGAAGGAATTTCCTTTTTATCAAAATAAATTTTCAGAGGTAAATTTATCAGGAAAATTTTATTTTTATTGAAGCAGGAAAGACATAACAGAAATCCTTTATTGGTTAACAAAATTCCCCCGAGACATTAGTCTAATTTTATTTAGAGAAAATTTTCTTAGAAAAACATGAGCGAATTTCTCGAAAAGAATTTTTGTTGCAAGTTTTTATAATTTGAAAGAATGTGATAAAATCACTTGATGTTTACCAAAGTTTTTTTTTTGAAGGAATTTTTCTTTTTATCGAAATAAATTTTCAGAGGAAAATTTGTCAGGAAAATTTCATTTTTATTGAAGCAAGAAAAACATGACAAAAATCTCTTATTGGTCAATACAACTCCCCCGAGACATTAGTCTAATTTTATTTAGAGAAACTTTTCTTAGAAAAACATGAGCGAATTTCTCGAGAAGAATTTTCTTGCAAGTTTTTATAATTTGAAAAATGTGATAAAATCACTTGATGTCTACTAGAGTTTTTTTTTGAAGGAAATTTTCTTTTTATTGAAATAAATTTTCAGAGGAAAATTTTTTCAGGAAAATTTCATTTTTATTGAAGTAATAAAAACATGACAAAAATCTCTTATTGGTTAATAAAATTCCCATGAAGGGATTTTTTCACATCATTTTTTCAAAAAAAAAAAAGAAATGAGGGACAAATTTAATTTTTATTTTCTTTTAAAAGAATGGTCGTAATATCAAGCTCAAAAATTGACTAACACCTAGCATGGACCGACCGAAAATAAATACAAGATAAAATTAGAGAACTTAGTTTTACCTTGGAGAAATGCAAATCACATAGTCATGCGCATGACTCAAGTGAGGAGTGGACTCTAGAAAATAAAAGAAGGAGAGACAGGGTATGGACCTAAAAAGCCTCCACTATCTGAATTGACAACCTTACCCTCCGCGCAATCAAATCACAATGGGAAGAATTGTCAATTCAGATAATGAGCGGGACAAAATATGGTCAACCCAAGCGTAATCGACGCAAGAGCTTTGCATATTCGATCCCTATCTATGGTTACCTAGGAAAAATTTCGCGACTTGGGTTTAGACGCTTGTGTGTGCAGGTGTTGTGATCCTCAGAATATGCAAGACATGCACAACAATTGATATCAAAACAACGCTTCTAAAAATGTGTGAAATTAAATATAATCCCAACACCGAGCCTGCAAAACAAATGGGTTAGCCAAACACTCCGCCCCTTATAACTCTCATCCTGCAAAAACATATAACACCTATAGAATGAGTCCCAAGCAAGATCGCCAGAAGCGAGATATCCATGAAATTTTCATTGGCCTAAGTCCACTAAGACTTTTAAAATTTCGAAAAAATTTAAGTATTCCAATTGGTATTTTTTTCGAAAATTAAAAATCTCTATTCCCCAGTGGAGTCGCCAGTCTGTCGCGACCCTCTGAAAATATTTTTTATTGTTTCTAAAGGGGGTTAACGGATTATTAGGTTAATTAGATTTGACTAACCTAACGCGGACCCTCCCAAGCCCTACCGAATCGCGACTTTAGATTTTGTTTAAATGATTTTAAGATTTGGAGTCGCCACTAATCGTTCTTGGTAGGTCGATCAGAAACCTAAATAAATTAGCGGGAGAACTAATTTATTCCTGCGAACCAGAGATTAGGAGCTCGGGGACTTGGTTACACTAGTTAATTAAAACTAATGCCCTTTCGGTACCTTAATTTCATGGATATCCTAATTCGGCAACTCAGGCTTGGTTTATTCCTAAGGCTCTAGTAGGGTATTCTCTTTTGTATTTTCACTTTTTAAATAGGATGCATGGATGATATATATTTTTATTTGTTATATTTTTTTAAGTGTTAAAGATTCCCTGAAGCCGAAAGAGGGAGTGTGTTAACGACTTCTGTGCAATATTACAACCTACTTATCTTTTAGGTCTGATGATTCAAAAATTAAATTATAGGAAGTACATGACAATGAATAAACACCTCCAATGGGAGGCCTAGCATTGGCTTGGCTCTTCCCTTTGGGATTTAAGGTACAGGTATTTAAGTTGCAAGTATTTAAACTACTGTAAGTAAAAACCTCCAATGGGAGGCTAAGCATTGGCTTGGCTCTTCCCTTTGGGATTTAAGGTACAGGTATTTAAGTTGCAGGTATTTAACTACTGTAAGTAAAAACCTCCAATGGGAGGCTAAGCATTGGCTTGGCTCTTCCCTTTGGGATTTAAGGTACAGGTATTTAAGTTGCAGGTATTTAACTACTGTAAGTAAAAACCTCCAATGGGAGGCTAAGCATTGGCTTGGCTCTTCCCTTTGGGATTTAAGGTACAAGTATTTAAGTTGCAGGCATTTAACTACTGTAAGTAAAAACCTCCAATGGGAGGCTAAGCATTGGCTTGGCTCTTCCCTTTGGGATTTATGGTGCAGGTATTTAAATTGCGGATGGACTTTGTCCTCTCCATTCTGGGGTATGAATTCTTTAAAATGAAATACAACGAATTGATTCAACAATTTGAAATTTGTTCGCGCTTGAGGACTCCTCCAAGCCGATTTTGTGCTTCCACAGGGTTGACCATTGATATAGAGCTGCGGCTTCCTGACATAAAATAAAGTGAAGTGTCAGTATACAAAATATGTGCTAATCTGCACCTAAAACCAGAAGAGTGGAAAGAGTACTTATCTCCCATTTTTTTGGGAGGGATTTCTATAATTGATTTTCGCTCTCTATGTTCCCAATATAGAGAGTTTCTTTTGAATTAAGAGGGACTTTTAGTCACAGATCAGTTGAGAAATCGGTGGACAGCTTAGGAGCTTGTCTGGGCCGATTTTTGCATCTCTACGAGATTTTTGCTGTTGACTTAGAGATATCCTTCTCTTGACATAAAATATGGGGAAAAAAAGAGATGGAGAAAGTGTATACAATTTGTGCTAATTTGCGAGTAAAATCATAAATAAATGAATAAATAAAAACACTTAGCTCGAATTTGCTTGCTCGTTGACGAGGATGAACTCTTGATTTATATTGATCGATGAAGGAATTTGTGATGATAACCCCTAGCTTTAAACTCCCATCATCTTCAAAATTCTCTCTCTTTTGGTATTTTCTTTTTTTCGAATTTTTCTTCAATCTCCCAAAACTCTCTCAAACATCCAAAATTTCCTCTCCAAAAAATTCTCCCAAACACTTCAAATTTTCTCTCCCAAGAATTCCCTCTCAAGCTCACTTCATCCTCCTTTTATAATCTACTCATCTATCTCCCATTCTAGTTTTTCCACTAACTCTATCTCCCATTCTAATTTCTCCACTAACTCTTCTTCATTTTCATCTTCCATTCTCCATCTCTATCTCACATTCTAATCTCTCCACTAACTCTTCTTCATCTTCATCTTCCCTTCTCCATATTTATCTCCCATTCTAATTTCTCCACTAACTCTTCTTCATCTCCATCTTCCCTTCTCTATTCTTATCTTCCATTCTAATTTCTCTACTAACTCTTCTTCATCTCTATCTTCCCTTCTCTATTCTTATCTTATTTTCTCCATCTATTCTTCTCCAACTTCTCTTCTTCATCTCCTCTTCTCCATCTTCCCTTCTCAATTCTAATTTATCCACTAACTCTTCTTTTTGTTATTTGTAAAATAATCCTTCAAGAGTTAAGTATTTTCACTCTAGTCCTTGAATTTTAAGTATTTACAATTTAGTCCCTGAAAAAATATATTTCTTTAAGTCCAAATCTCCTCACAATTTTTGACACACCAAAATTCACCACATGTCAAATTTAAGCTCATTTCTTGCCGTTGAAAATAATGCAGAATTTAATTAAAGCCCTTTTGCAAAATTAAGTCATTCTGGGTATAATTGGGCCAAGATGAAAATTTAAAATATTAGAAGACAATATCACAACTCATAAAAAGTGAAAATTAAAAATAAGTTGACTCAAATTAAATTTTTTTAGGCCAGATTCAAGATTATACTCGTGAAGGAACACGTGACTCGAATTGGATTTTTCTGAATTTGCGATGGCCAATATGAAAATAGATTTAAAATAAAAATATTAACTATCTTTGTGTATTTTTTTGGCCTCAAATGTTATTTTTCCAAAATTTTCAAGTATTTTTGTATTTTTTTTATAATATGAAATTTTATTTTTTGTTCAAAATTGGTTCCCTAGGCTTGGCTAAGGTCCCCAAAGTTGATTTTTCAATTTTATGAATTTTTATGGATTTTTTATTACTTTAGCAATAGAAAAAATGATTAAAGATCAGGTTGTCAACAATATAGAGCTGCGGCTTCCTGACATAAAATAGAGTGAAGTGTCAGTATACAAAATATGTGCTAATCTGCACCTAAAACCAGAAGAGTGGAAAGAGCACTTATCTCCCGTTTTTTGGGAGGGATTTCTATAATTGATTTTTGCTCTCTATGTTCCCAATATAGAGAGTTTCTTTTGAATTAAGAGAGACTTTTAGTCACAGATCAGTTGAGAAATCGGTGGACAGCTTAGGAGCTTGTCTGGGCCGATTTTTGCATCTCTACGAGATTTTTGCTGTTGACGTAGAGATATCCTTCTCCTGACATAAAATATGGAGAAAAAAAAGGAGATGGAGAAAGTGCATACAATTTGTGCTAATTTGCGAGTAAAACCATAAATAAATGAATAAATAAAAACACTTAGCTCGAATTTGCTTGCTCGTTGACGAGGATGAACTCTTGATTTATATTAATCGATGAAGGAATTTGTGATGATAACCCCTAGCTTTAAACTCCCATCATCTTCAAAATTCTCGCTCTTTTGGTATTTTCTTTCTCTCGAATTTTTCTTCAATCTCCCAAAACTCTTTCAAACATCCAAAATTTTCTCTCCAAAAAAATTCCTCTCAAACACTTCAAATTTTCTCTCCAAAAATCTCCCCCCTCAAGCTCACTTCTTCCTCCTTTTATAATCTACTCATCTATCTCCCATTCTAATTTTTCCACTAACTCTATCTCCCATTCTAATTTCTCCACTAACTCTTCTTCATTTTCATCTTCCATTCTCCATCTCTATCTCACATTCTAATCTCTCCACTAACTCTTCTTCATCTTCATCTTCCCTTCTCCATCTCTATCTCCCATTCTAATTTCTCCACTAACACTTCTTCATCTCCATCTTCCCTTCTCTATTCTTATCTTCCATTCTAATTTCTCTACTAACTTTCTCCATCTTCCATTCTCTATTCTTATCTTATTTTCTCCATCAATTCTTCTCCAACTTCTCTTCTTCATCTCCTCTTCTCCATCTTCCCTTCTCTATTCTAATTTAGCCACTAACTCTTCTTTTTGTTATTTGTAAAATAATCCTTCAAGAGTTAAGTATTTGCACTCTAGTCCTTGAATTTTAAGTATTTACAATTTAGTCCCTGAAAAAATATATTTCTTTAAGTCCAAATCTCCTCACAATTTTTGACACACCAAAATTTACCACATGTCAAATTTAAGCTCATTTCTTGCCGTTGAAAATAATGCAGAATTTAATTAAAGTCCTTTTGCAAAATTAAGTCATTCTGGGTATAATTGGGCCAAGATGAAAATTTAAAATATTAGAAGACAATGTCACAACTCATAAAAAGTGAAAATTAAAAATAAGTTGACTCAAATTAAATTTTTTTAGGCCCGATTCAAGATTATACTCGTGAAGGAACACGTGACTCGAATTGGATTTTTCTGAATTTGCGATGGCCAATATGAAAATAGATTTAAAATAAAAATATTAACTATCTTTGTGTATTTTTTTGGCCTCAAATGTTATTTTTCCAAAATTTTCAAGTATTTTTGTATTTTTTTTAAAAAAATTAAAAATATATATATAATATGAAATTTTATTTTTTGTTCAAAAATGGTTGCCTAGGCTTGGCCGAGGCTTCCAAAGTTGATTTTTCAATTTTCTCATTTTTTCTTCATTTTTTGTTTTATGAATTTTCGAAAATAAAAATACCGAAAAATACGGAAAATATGAAAAATCATTTTTTGGTCAAAATTGGTTCCCTAGGCTTGGCTAAGGTCCCCAAAGTTGATTTTTCAATTTTATGAATTTTTATGGATTTTTTATTACTTTAGCAATAGAAAAAATGATTAAAAATCAGGTGTCAACAGCTGCCCCTCTTTGAAAGGAAGCTCGGTAGAGGTTCATTTCAAAGACGAGATGACACCTGAATTCTAATCGACTCAATACAAGGAAATAAAAAGAGTCGTGACATGAATGTTCCACTGAAAATGAAATGATGACCTAAGGATTCGTTATATAAAAAAACTTTAGGGTGGTTGAACTTGAACCCGTATGGTGGATCAACCCATGGTAGATTCCTAATAAAAGGATTCTATTGATTAAAAATTGAATTAAAATTTGACCTGTATGGTGGGTCATACCATTTGACCCGTATGGTGGGTCGTACCATGGTGTTGACACCTGATTTTCAATCACCTTTTCTTTTCTTCTTTTTTAAAATTAATAGAAAATCCATAAAAATTCATAAATTTGAAAAAATTAACTTTGGAGACCTTTGCCAAGCCTAGGGAACCAATTTTGACCAAAAAATGATTTTTCATATTTTCAGTATTTTTCGGTATTTTTATTTTCTAAAATTGATAGAAAATCTATAAAAATGAGAAAATTGCAAAATCAACTTTGGAAGCCTTGGCCAAGCTTAGGCAACCATTTTTGAGTAAAAAAATAATTTTTCATATTTTTTGTATTTTTTTAAATATAATTTTTAGAAATTAGGAAAATATTTAATAAATAATAGCATTTGAGGCCACAAAAATACATAAAAATAGTCAATATTTTTCCTTTAAACCCCCTTTCATGTTGGCAATCGCAAATTTAAAAAATCCAATTCGAGGTCGTGTATTCCTTAACGAGCATAATCTCGAATCGGGCCTAAAAAAATTCAATTTGAGTAAATTTATTTTCATTTTTCACTTTTAGGAGTTGTGACATTGTTCTTTAATATTCCAAATTTTCATCTTAGCCCAATTATACCCAGAATGACTCAATTTTACAAATAGGGCTTTAATTAAATTTTGCATTATTTTCAATAGCAAGAAATGAGCTTAAATTCAACATGCGATAGGTGTGTCGAAAATTGTGAGGAGATTTGGACTTAAAGAAATATTTCTCCAGGGACTGAATTACAAATACTTAAAATCTCATGGACTAGAGTGCAAATACCTAATACTTGAGGGATTATTTTGTAAATAACAAAAAGAAGAGTTAGTGGAGAAATTAGAATAGAGAAGGGAAGATGGAGAAGAGGAGATGAAGATGGGAAGATGGAGAAGAGGAGATGGAGAAGAGAAGATAAAGAAAATAAGATGAGAATAGAGAAGGGAAGATGGAGATGAAGAAAAGTTAGTAGAATGGGAGATAGATATGGAGAAGGGAAGATGAATATGAAGAAGAGTTAGTGGAGAAATTAGAATGTGAGATAGAAATGGAGAAGGGAAGATGAAAATGAAGAAGAGTTAGTGGAGAAATTAGAATGGGAGATAGAGTTAATGGAAAAATTAGAATGTGAGATAAATGAGTGATTTATAAAAGGAGGAAGAAATGAGCTTGAGAGGGGAATTTTTTTGGAGAGAAAATTTTGGATGTTTGAGAGAGTTTTGGGAGATTGAAGAAAAACTGGAGAAAAAAAAAATTCTTTTGGAGAGATTTCAAGAGAAAAAAATTTTGAGAGAGAAAAATTCGCCGCCGTGGAACAAGCCTTGGCGACGCGACGGATTTATCTCCAATGAGCTCTAGGCGCATCAGCATGTGCAATTATCTGGTAACTCAATTTTTCGTGTTTAGATGACGAAATCTCGAAAATAAATGTACTAAACATTCGTAGATGACTTCGAGATCTTCGATTTGATATATTATGGCAGGAAAATTGACGTCGTTTGCTATGTCAAAAGGGTCCCGAAATTGAAAGCAGAAATCTAGAAATATGGTGATCAGAACCTGAGATGGAATTTTTCTGATCTGACCTTTCACGCTAAATGATTTTCCATGGGTTATTCTAGACTTTGTTTCATAAAGACCTCTTCATGACATTTGTTCATAAGATCTTAATGCATAACATATAAAAAATACAAAAATATTCATGCACGTTTCGTATTTTTAATGCATTTAATGAAATCATGCAATTCTGTTGGCGTCCTTGAGTCTGAGTGTTTTTCTGTGCGTGGTCATATTGATTTGTAGTTATCTTATGTTTAGAGTCTTCTTTTGAAACTTCACAAAAAATGAAAGTTGTTCATTGGGGTCTTGTTTAGTAGACTGGAAAGTTTGGTGCATTAATTTTGAGATTTGAGTGTCCATTTAAGCTTAATCCTGAAATATGTCTGTTCTGTGAAATTTGTTTGTTTGCTGCTGAGCTCTCATGAAAGACCATTTTCTACACGAAAATGAGTGTCTCTTCAATAAGAATGTAAAACATGAAAGTTGTCAAAGACACATTTTCCCATCCACATAAAAAATCTCAGAATTTTTACATACATTTCATTATTTCTTTTGTATTTTATGGTTACTGTTTTCTCCCTAAGAATGTTCATGGACAGTATGATTTAATTCGTATTTTTTGTGTTAATGCATTGGAAAATGTAAAAAATGGTCTCAATGAAGTTTAATCAGCACGTGTTAAACTCTCTTTGAGTTTTTGAATTGTCTTAACTCATTGGTGATTGTGCATGTCCGATTGGATAAGTTCATTATTTTCATTTGGCTTTCGGCCCGATGCTTTGAAGACTGGAGGATGACTGTTGACACCTGATCTTTAATCATTTTTTCTATTGCTAAAGTAATAAAAAATCCATAAAAATTCATAAAATTGAAAAATCAACTTTGGGGACCTTAGCCAAGCCTAGGGAACCAATTTTGACCAAAAAACGATTTTTCATATTTTCAGTATTTTTACGTATTTTTTATTTATTTATTTTCAAAAATTAATAGAAAATCCATAAAAATTCATAAAATTGAAAAATCAACTTTGGGAACCTTAGCCAAGCCTAGGGAACGAATTTTGACCAAAAAATAATTTTTCATATTATATATATTTTAATTTTTTTTAAAAAAAATACAAAAATATTTGAAAATTTTGAAAAAATAACATTTGAGGCCAAAAAATACACAAAGATAGTTAATATTTTTTATTTTAAATCTATTTTCATATTGGCCATCGCAAATTCAGAAAAATCCAATTCGAGTCACGTGTTCCTTCACGAGTATAATCTCGAATCGGGCCTAAAAAAATTTAATTTGAGTCAACTTATTTTTAACTTTCACTTTTTATGAGTTGTGACATTGTCTTCTAATATTTTAAATTTTCATCTTGGCCCAATTATACCCAGAATGACTTAATTTTGCAAAAGGGCTTTAATTAAATTATGCATTATTTTCAGCGACAAGAAATGAGCTTAAATTTGACATGTGGTAAATTTTGGTGTGTCAAAAATTGTGAGGAGATTTGGACTTAAAGAAATATATTTTTTCAGGGACTGAATTGTAAATACTTAAAATTCAAGGACTAAAGTGCAAATACCTAACTCTTGAAGGATTATTTTACAAATAATAAAAAGAAAAGTTAGTGGATAAATTAGAATAGAGAAGGGAAGATGAAGAAGAGGAGATGAAGAAGAGAAGTTGGAGAAGAATGGATGGAGAAAATAAGATAAGAATAGAGAAGGGAAGATGGAGATGAAGAAGAGTTAGTAGAGAAATTAGAATGGAAGATAAGAATAGAGAAGGGAAGATGGAGATTAAGAAGAGTTAGTGGAGAAATTAGAATGGGAGATAAATATGGAGAAGGGAAGATGAAGATGAAGAAGAGTTAGTGGAGAGATTAGAATGTGAGATAGAGATGGAGAATGGAAGATGAAAATGAAGAAGAGTTAGTGGAGAAATTAGAATGGGAGATAGAGTTAGTGGAAAAATTAGAATGGGAGATAGATGAGTAGGTTATAAAAGGAGAAAGAAGTGAGCTTGAGAAAGGATTCTTGAGAGAGAAAATTTGAAGTGTTTGGGAGGATTTTTTTTTTTTGAGAGAAAATTTTGGATGTTTGAGAGAGTTTTGGGAGATTGAAGAAAAATTTGAGAGAAAGAAAATACCAAAAGAGAGAGAATTTTGAAGATGATGGGAGTTCAAAGCTATGGATTATCATCACAAATTCCTTCATCGATCAATATAAATCAAGAGTTCATCCTCGTCAACGAGCAAGCAAATTCGAGCTAAGTGTTTTTATTTATTCATTTGTTTATGGTTTTACTTGCAAATTAGCACAAATTGTATACACTTTCTCCATCTCCTCTTTTTTTTCCATATTTTATGTCAGGAGAAGAATATCTCTACGTCAACAGCAAAAATCTCGTAGATATGCAAAAATCGGCCCAGACAAGCTCCTAAGCTGTCCACCGATTTCTCAACTGATCTGGGACTAAAAGTCCCTCTTAATTCAAAAGAAACTCTCTATATTGGGAACATAGAGAGCGAAAATCAATTATAGAAATCCCTCCCAAAAAAATGGGAGATAAGTACTCTTTCCACTCTTCTGGTTTTAGGTGCAGATTAGCACATATTTTCTATACTGACATTTCACTCTATTTTATGTCAGGAAGCCGCAGCTTTATATCAATGGTCAACCCTATGGAAGCACAAAATCGGCTTGGAGGAGTCCTCAAGCGCACACAAATTTCAAATTGTTGAATCAATTCGTTGTATTTTATTTTAAAGAATTCATACCCCATAATGGAGAGGACAAAGTCCATCCGCAATTTAAATACCTGCACCATAAATCCCAAAGGGAAGAGCCAAGCCAATGCTTAGCCTCCCATTGGAGGTTTTTACTTACAGTAGTTAAATACCTGCAACTTAAATACCTGTACCTTAAATCCCAAAGGGAAGAGCCAAGCCAATGCTTAGCCTCCCATTGGAGGTTTTTACTTACAGTAGTTAAATACCTGCAACTTAAATACCTATACCTTAAATCCCAAAGGGAAGAGCCAAGCCAATGCTTAGCCTCCCATTGGAGGTTTTTACTTACAGTAGTTAAATACCTGCAACTTAAATACATGTACCTTAAATCCCAAAGGGAAGAGCCAAGCCAATGCTTAGCCTCCCATTGGAGGTTTTTACTTACAGTAGTTTAAATACTTGCAACCTAAATACCTGTACCTTAAATCCCAAAGGGAAGAGCCAAGCCAATGCTAGGCCTCCCATTGGAGGTGTTTATTCACTGTCATGTACTTCCTATAATTTAATTTTTGAATCATCAGACCCAAAAGATAAGTAGGTTGTAATACTGCACAGAAGTCGTTAACACACTCCTTCTTTCGGCTTCAGGGAATCTTTAACACTTAAAAAAATATAACAAATAAAAATATATACCATCCATGCATCATATTTAAAAAGTGAAAACACAAAAGAGAATACCCTACTATAGCCTTAGGAATAAACCAAGCCTGAGTTGCCGAATTAGGATATCCATGAAATTAAGGTACCGAAAGGGCATTAGTTTTAATTAACTAGTGTAACCAAGTCCCCGAGCTCCTAATCTCTGGTTCGCAGGAATAAATTAGTTCTCCCGCTAATTTATTTAGGTTTCTAATCGACCTACCAAGAACGATTAGTGGCAACTCCAAATTTTAAAATCATTTAAACAAAAACCAAAGTTGCGATTCGGTAGGGCTTGGGAGGGTCCGCGTTAGGTTAGTCAAATCTAATTAACCTAATAATCCGTTAACCCCTTTTAAAATTTAAAATTTTTTTAGAGGGTCGCGACAATGACCGATGTCCATTCCGGTCCGTTTTGTTGTACTCTCGACCCACGAGGCTTGGCGACGAGTGTTTGACCGATGTCCATTCCGGTCCATTTTTGTTGTATTCCCGATCATGTCTCGGGTTTTATTTAATAGGTCTGTAATTATTCACCCGACGAGTTGCGGGTTTTATTTTCACTGTCCTTAGGGTAGTTTTACTTTACCTGCTCTCTCTTCACATCTTCGTTTGCTTTGGGTGATTTTGCATTCTTTTATAATACATCCAAAATACAAAAAAATGTAGAAAATCCAAAAAACCAAAAAAAAATGAAAAATCTGAAAATACAAAAAATGCCATTCATGTGCATCTCATGTAGTATGTCTCATGTATGTTTGTTATGTTATCCGTATGTTCGTATAGACATATCATATTTGTTTATTCTCGTATGCACGTCACGTACGCGACGTTTGCAAATCCACATTTGTCTGTTATGATATGTTATTAACCCATGCATATTCATTCAGAAAAATCAAAAATTTCAAAATGAGGGTTTTATCCCCTCTTTTTCAAAAATGAGGGTTTTATCCCATCTTTTCAAAATGACGACTTTGCCCTTTATGGGCAAAATCGAAATGTACGTATTTACATACACATATCACTATGCATGTCACATATATATGTCACGTATTTGTATGGTGTATGTATGCATGTTACATATCGTATTCGTGCGTCTTCATACGCATGTCACATACGTATTCGTATTCGTCTATCCCCGCATGCATGTTGTATTCATACGCATGTCACGTACGCATATCATTCGCATGTCCACGTACGTATGTCCTTCGCATGTAACGCACGTATATGTATTCGTCTATCTCGTATGCATATCGTATTCATACACATGTCACGTACGTATGTCGTTCGCATGTCATGTACGTATGTCATTCGCACGTCACCCACGTATTCGTATTCGCATATCTACGTATTCGTATATCATATTCGTATGTCCGTATTTGTGTGTCGTATTTGTATGTCAACGTTTGCGTTCATACCCTTTATGCATTTCATTTTAAAGTGAAAACATAAAAAGAACACCTTACTAGGGTCTTAGGAATAAATCAAGTGAGAGTTGCCAAAATAGGATATCCATGGAATTAAGGTACCGAAAGGGCATTAGTTTTAATTAACTAGTGTAACCAAGTCCCCGAACTCATAATCTCTGGTTTGCAGGAGTAATTTAGTTCTCCCGCTAGGTTACTTAGGTTTCTAATCAACCTACCAAAAATGATTAGTGGCGACTCCAAATTCTAAAATCATGTGAAAAAAAAATCAAAGTTGCGATTTGGTAGAGCTTGGGAGAGCTCGAACTAGGTTAGTTAATTTAATTAATTAATCTGGTAATCCATTAACCTAAAAATGAATTTTAGGTTGCGACACATGGTAGATTCCTAATAAAAGGATTCTACTGATTAAATTTTGATTGAGATTTGACCCGTATGGTAGGTCACCCCATGGAGATACCTGTAAGAAGGACTTGGTGCTTGTAGAAAGGACTTGGTGTCTGTAAAAAGGACTTGTGCCTGTAAGAAGGACTTGATTTGCCTGTAAAAAGGACTTAATTTGCCTGTAAGAAGGACTTGATTTGCCTGTAAGAAGGACTTACTTTGCCTGTAAGAAGGACTTGCGTTGCCTGTAAGAAGGACTTTGTTTGCCTGTAAGAAGGACTTTGTTTGCCTGTAAGAAGGACTTTATGCCTGTAAGAAGGACTTGATTTGCCTGTAAGAAGGACTTGATTTGCCTGTAAGAAGGACTTTATGCCTGTAAGAAGGACTTGATTTGCCTGTAAGAAGGACTTTGTGCCTGTAAGAAGGACTTGATTTGCCTGTAAGAAGGACTTGGTGCCTGTAAGAAGGACTTAGTTTGCCTGTAAGAAGGACTTGATTTGCCTGTAAGAAGGACTTTGTGCCTATAAAAAGGACTTGGTTTGCCTGTAAGAAGGACTTGATTTGCCTGTAAGAAGGACTTTGTTTGCCTGTAAGAAGGACTTGATTTGCCTGTAAGAAGGACTTTATGCCTGTAAGAAGGACTTGATTTGCCTGTAAGAAGGACTTTGTGCCTGTAAGAAGGACTTGATTTGCCTGTAAGAAGGACTTGGTTTGCCTGTAAGAAGGACTTAGTTTGCCTGTAAGAAGGACTTGATTTGCCTATAAGAAGGACTTTGTGCCTGTAAGAAGGACTTGGTTTGCCTGTAAGAAGGACTTGATTTGCCTGTAGGAAGGACTTTGTGCCTGTAAGAAGGACTTGGTTTGCCTCAAAGGGTGCCATTCTGAAATCTGGGGAGACCAGGAATCCTACGGAAGCTCAAACCCAAATTATATTCTCCTGTCGCTTTAGGAATAAACCAAAGAGGCAGAGATCAAAAGGTCTCGAACATTTCTGTCCTTGAGACAAATCATGCTTTATTGAAGAAGGTGGATACCTATATATACCGCAATGGATTCGAGTACCCCAACAACCGTCAGAATTCATTCTCTTGAAAGGTTCAGGTTGAAGATATACTTACCTGAGAATTTGGAAGAAATGCTTGGTGGCTTCTCAACAACCAGGCTTGTTCATTCAATAATCGCCGAATGAATTTCAAGACTTTGGAAGGTAACTCAAACACCGGGAATGTGTTGCCTGTCAGGCAATGTCAGAGCTAACATGTGCAAGCATTTTCATCAATGCGTTCATTGGTTCATACAAAATTGTTCAGCTAAGTTGGCAATGATTAGAAGTAGTCTGTGTGATAACTCATGATGCAATCAATCAAAATGTGGATCATGCAAAACTATTTTGTCAAGTTTGCATTACCAATTCTATTTAAGGAGGTTCTCATAATATGAACGCCTCGAATGTAATCTGAATGGGGGACTTTAGTCCGAAGGGGCTTTCTCTCACTCTAGAGAAAGGCTGTTTATCTGTAGATTAAAATGTTAGACCCGTGTGTAGAAATGGTTTAACTTTCCTCATCCTGTTATGCCCCATTTTGCACATTTGATGTCTCCTATGCAGTTTATGCTCTAAGTTGGAGTTGGTAAATTAAACATACGGAATAATCATACATAATTCGTGAAATGTGTAAACACAATGCCGATGTGACAATTTTTAGCATCATGTGTATTTATATAATGTGCAAACATGGGCGGATTTAAATTGCCCCTGGTATGTGGGTGGATTAAACAAATTGGGAAGCCTACTCCTTATGTCGAGGAGCGGTTTGTCTCAAGTTTTGCCCCTGCACGATGAGGCATATGGGTGAGGGAGCATTTTGGTTTGTTTAGTGACAGCGACCGCCATGGTTTAGCAGTTAAATGCCCCCCATTTTTCACCAGAATAGATCTTGTCAAATGATCATCATTTTCTTTTGGATTTGTCTCCTCCAACATGTTACATGTTAGTATAAATATTTCCTGTAACAAGAAAAGGAGACATGTCAACCGGTATTAAAAGGGATAAATTGGAAACGATATTGATTTACCCTTCATCTTGAATGCCTTGGACAAGTCTTTTACCAATTTTACTGGGTTGAGTTTTCTTCGACTTTTCTTGGATGCTTCACCATTAAGCCGAGAATGTGGCAAAATATTGACTTCGGTATTACTCGTCGAGTATTCCTGCTTGCAAAAAGAAATACACAAAAAGTTGTTTCATTTATTTATAATACATACAACATTCCCCACTTTGGAGATCGAACTCGGGATATTTCGGACCTACTGTCATCCTCCATACCATTCGGTCCGTTGGACCATAGGTGTCCATGGGGTTTTCTTTTCAAAGGTTAATCCTTGGGGATAACGCGGCCCTGTTGTATCACCTTGGGCCTTGTTACGATATTTCTCGAGGTAATTTGCAATCCCTGTTAAGAATGGAATAAAAAAATTCAGGACTCGAGATGATTATGTGTAAATTAGAACGATATAGAATTACCCATGTCTGAGATTGTTCGGATCTTTCGCTTGTATTTTTCTTTAACCGAAGCTGTCCATCCCGTGGTAATGTCCATGAGTTGATTTGCCCCCAATTTAGCCCGACCAGGAAATTTGGTTTTTGGATACAACTGTATTCTCGAGTCGCTTTTGCAAATTCCTGAAAATAGAAGGGATCAAATTTAAAACCGGAGCAATTTAAGGGTAAATTGGAACGATACGGATTTACCCTTCAAATTTACGCGGATTTCGTCTCGATATTAATTTTTTCGAGTTTGGTGCGGTTAACGGCTCTGAGCATTTAATAGGGGGGAAAGGGAAATGATTACTTCTAGCTTGTGCATTAATTTTGGACATCGACAAAAGGCGAGAACGTGCGATGAAACTAAGTAGACGTATTCGTCTAGGTTTAATCTTCTTCATGATGCTCTCGGGGGTTGCGGTAGACGATGATATCAAGAACATTAGAGAGGCATTCAGTGTGGCTTTCCACCAGCCGCCTAGAGACCCGCGTTCAATCATGTAAATTAATAAAGCTACCACCACTTAATTAGTGTGCCAATAAATTCGGTCATTTGTTGCGTGCCCCACTTCAACCGTGTTTTGTTTCTTTCAGTGCCCACTTGCTCTTGTCGGGCGCCTGTAGCATTGGGAGAAATACTTATGGGTCACATTCATTAATAGAACCTCGGTCCTCTAAAACCCTCCGCCTGTTTCGGATCCGAGGAAATTTTAAGACCGGTCTCTGGTTGATTTAATCAGGTTAATGTACTTATTTCATGGTTTCTGATTATATAATCCATATTGTCTTTCAAAAGACGCGGGATCCTCTGTAATACATTAAATATGCCCCCGTGTTTAATCAGTATAAGTCCACCGTCATATCACAATACACTACCTATACAAGTTTACAGATTGACACAACTCTATCTGTCAAAGATGGACAGTGTTCATTTGCCCCCTGAATTAACGGTTGAAGCCTTGGTGTTTTTCGTCTTTTTGGTATTTCTGAAGATGATTCTTGATATATTATTGAACTTAATTTTTACACCCGTCTAGGGTATCTAGGATCTCCCTGCAAAAGAAAAGGATATAATTAGTATGCGACACAAGGAATGTCGGTCCATGACTCCTATATTAGTCCAATTTTATTTTTTCTATTTTATAGAGAAATCAGAAAAAAAAAATTTCTTTAGGAAGAAATGGGTTAATTTCTGATACAGAATTTTTTTTTTGCAGATTTATTACTCTTTTTTTTATTATTTTTTTAAAGGAATGTGACAAAATCTCTTGATGTTTACTAAAATTTTTGAAGGAATTTCCTTTTTATCAAAATAAATTTTCAGAGGTAAATTTATCAGGAAAATTTTATTTTTATTGAAGCAGGAAAGACATAACAGAAATCCTTTATTGGTTAACAAAATTCCCCCGAGACATTAGTCTAATTTTATTTAGAGAAAATTTTCTTAGAAAAACATGAGCGAATTTCTCGAAAAGAATTTTTGTTGCAAGTTTTTATAATTTGAAAGAATGTGATAAAATCACTTGATGTTTACCAAAGTTTTTTTTTTTGAATGAATTTTTCTTTTTATCGAAATAAATTTTCAGAGGAAAATTTGTCAGGAAAATTTCATTTTTATTGAAGCAAGAAAAACATGACAAAAATCTCTTATTGGTCAATACAACTCCCCCGAGACATTAGTCTAATTTTATTTAGAGAAACTTTTCTTAGAAAAACATGAGCGAATTTCTCGATAAGAATTTTCTTGCAAGTTTTTATAATTTGAAAAATGTGATAAAATCACTTGATGTCTACTAGAGTTTTTTTTAAGGAATTTTTCTTTTTATTGAAATAAATTTTCAGAGGAAAATTTTTTCAGGAAAATTTCATTTTTATTGAAGCAATAAAAACATGACAAAAATCCCTTATTGGTTAATAAAATTCCCATGAAGGGATTTTTTCACATCATTTTTTCAAAAAAAAATTTAAAAAGAAATGAGGGACAAATTTAATTTTTATTTTCTTTTAAAAGAATGGTCGTAATATCAAGCTCAAAAACTGACTAACACCTAGCATGGACCGACCGAAAATAAATACAAGATAAAATTAGAGAACTTACTTTTACCTTGGAGAAATGCAAATCACATAGTCATGCGCATGACTCAAGTGAGGAGTGGACTCTATAAAATAAAAGAAGGAGAGACAGGGTATGAACCTAAAAGGCCCCCACTATCTGAATTGACAACCTTACCCTCCGCGCAATCAAATCACAATGGGAAGAATTGTCAATTCAGATAATGAGCGGGATAAAATATGGTTAACCCAAGCGCAATCGACGCAAGAGCTTTGCATATTCGATCCCTATCTATGGTTACCTAGGAAAAATTTCGCGACTTGGGTTTAGACGCTTGTGTGTGCAGGTGTTGTGATCCTCAGAATATGCAAGACATGCACAACAATTGATATCAAAACAGCGCTTCTAAAAATGTGTGAAATTAAATATAATCCCAACACCGAGCCTGCAAAACAAATGGGTTAGCCAAACACTCCGCCCCTTATAACTCCCATCCTGCAAAAACATATAACACCTATAGAATGAGTCCCAAGCAAGATCGCCAGAAGCGAGATATCCATGAAATTTTCATTGGCCTAAGTCCACTAAGACTTTTAAAATTTCGAAAAAATTTAAGTATTCCAATTGGTATCTTTTTTCGAAAATTTAAAAATCTCTATTCCCCAGTGGAGTCGCCAGTCTGTCGCGACCCCCTAAAAAATTTTATCTTCAAAAGGGGTTAACGGATTATTAGGTTAATTAGATTTGACTAACCTAACGCGGATCCTCCCAAGCCCTACCGAATCGCAACTTTGGTTTTTGTTTAAATGATTTTGAAATTTGGAGTCGCCACTAATCGTTCTTGGTATGTCGATTAGAAACCTAAATAAATTAGCGGGAGAACTAATTTATTCCTGCGAACCAGAGATTATGAGCTCGGGGACTTGGTTACACTAGTTAATTAAAACTAATGCCCTTTCGGTACCTTAATTTCATGGATATCCTAATTCGGCAACTCAGGCTTGGTTTATTCCTAAGGCTCTAGTAGGGTATTCTCTTTTGTGTTTTCACTTTTTAAATAGGATGCCTGGATGGTATATATTTTTATTTGTTATATTTTTTTAAGTGTTAAAGATTCCCTGAAGCCGAAAGAGGGAGTATGTTAACGACTTCTGTGCAGTATTACGACCTACTCATCTTTTGAGTTTGATGATTCAAAAATTAAATTATAGGAAGTACATGACAGTGAATAAACACCTCCAATGGGAGGCCTAGCATTGGCTTGGCTCTTCCCTTTAGGATTTAAGGTACAGGTATTTAAGTTGCAGGTATTTAAACTACTGTAAGTAAAAACCTCCCACTACTGTAAGTAAAAACCTCCAATGGGAGGCTAAGCATTGCCTTGGCTCTTCCCTTTGGGATTTAAGGTACATGTATTTAAGTTGCAGGTATTTAACTACTGTAAGTAAAAACCTCCAATGGGAGGCTAAGCATTGGCTTGGCTCTTCCCTTTGGGATTTAAGGTACAGGTATTTAAGTTGCAGGTATTTAACTACTGTAAGTAAAAACCTCCAATGGGAGGCTAAGCATTGGCTTGGCTCTTCCCTTTGGGATTTAAGGTACATGTATTTAAGTTGCAGGTATTTAACTACTGTAAGTAAAAACCTCCAATGGGAGGCTAAGCATTGGCTTGGCTCTTCCCTTTGGGATTTAAGGTACAGGTATTTAAGTTGCAGGTATTTAACTACTGTAAGTAAAAACCTCCAATGGGAGGCTAAGCATTGGCTTGGCTCTTCCCTTTGGGATTTAAGGTACAAGTATTTAAGTTGCAGATGGACTTTGTCCTCTCCATTTTGGGGTATGAATTCTTTAAAATGAAATACAACGAATTGATTCAACAATTTGAAATTTGTGCGCGCTTGAAGACTCCTCCAAGCCGATTTTGTGCTTCCATAGGGTTGACCATTGATATAGAGCTGCGGCTTCCTGACATAAAATAGAGTGAAGTGTCAGTATACAAAATATGTGTTAATCTGCACCTAAAACCAGAAGAGTGGAAAGAGTACTTATCTCCCGTTTTTTGGGAGGGATTTCTATAATTGATTTTCGCTCTCTATGTTCCCAATATAGAGAGTTTCTTTTGAATTAAGAGGGACTTTTAGTCACAGATCAGTTGAGAAATCGGTGGACAGCTTGTCTGGGCCGATTTTTGCATCTCTACGAGATTTTTGCTATTGACGTAGAGATATCCTTCTCCTGACATAAAATATGGAGAAAAAAAAGGAGATGGAGAAAGTGCATACAATTTGTGCTAATTTGCGAGTAAAACCATAAATAAATGAATAAATAAAAACACTTAGCTCGAATTTGCTTGCTCGTTGACGAGGATGAACTCTTGATTTATATTAATCGATGAAGGAATTTGTGATGATAACCCCTAGCTTTAAACTCCCATCATCTTCAAAATTCTCTCTCTTTTGGTATTTTCTTTCTCTCGAATTTTTCTTCAATCTCCTAAAACTCTCTCAAACATCCAAAATTTTCTCTCCAAAAAAATTCCTCTCAAACACTTTAAATTTTCTCTCCAAAAATCCCTCCCATCAAGCTCACTTCTTCCTCCTTTTATAATCTACTCATCTATCTCCCATTCTAATTTTTCCACTAACTCTATTTCCCATTCTAATTTCTCCACTAACCCTTCTTCATTTTCATCTTTCATTCTCCATCTCTATCTCACATTCTAATCTCTCCACTAACTCTTCTTCATCTTCATCTTCCCTTCTCCATATTTATCTCCCATTCTAATTTCTCCACTAACTCTTCTTCATCTCCATCTTCCCTTCTCTATTCTTATCTTCCATTCTAATTTCTCTACTAACTCTTCTCCATCTTCCATTCTCTATTCTTATCTTATTTTCTCCATCAATTCTTCTCCAACTTCTCTTCTTCATCTCCTCTTCTCCATCTTCCCTTCTCTATTCTAATTTAGCCACTAACTCTTCTTTTTGTTATTTGTAAAATAATCCTTCAAGAGTTAAGTATTTGCACTCTAGTCCTTGAATTTTAAGTATTTACAATTTAGTCCCTGAAAAAATATATTTCTTCAAGTCCAAATCTCCTCACAATTTTTGACACACCAAAATTTACCACATGTCAAATTTAAGCTCATTTCTTGCCGTTGAAAATAATGCAGAATTTAATTAAAGTCCTTTTGCAAAATTAAGTCATTCTGGGTATAATTGGGCCAAGATGAAAATTTAAAATATTAGAAGACAATGTCACAACTCATAAAAAGTGAAAATTAAAAATAAGTTGACTCAAATTAAATTTTTTTAGGCCCGATTCAAGATTATACTCGTGAAGGAACACGTGACTCGAATTGGATTTTTCTGAATTTGCGATGGCCAATATGAAAATAGATTTAAAATAAAAATATTAACTATCTTTGTGTATTTTTTTGGCCTCAAATGTTATTTTTCCAAAATTTTCAAGTATTTTTGTATTTTTTTTAAAAAAATTAAAAATATATATATAATATGAAATTTTATTTTTTGTTCAAAAATGGTTGCCTAGGCTTGGCCGAGGCTTCCAAAGTTGATTTTTCAATTTTCTCATTTTTTCTTCATTTTTTGTTTTATGAATTTTCGAAAATAAAAATACCGAAAAATACGGAAAATATGAAAAATCGTTTTTTGGTCAAAATTGGTTCCCTATGCTTGGCTAAGGTCCCCAAAGTTGATTTTTCAATTTTATGAATTTTTATGGATTTTTTATTACTTTAGCAATAGAAAAAATGATTAAAAATCAGGTGTCAACAATCACAAATTCCTTCATCGATCAATATAAATCAAGAGTTCATCCTCGTCAACGAGCAAGCAAATTCGAGCTAAGTGTTTTTATTTATTTATTTATTTATGGTTTTACTCGCAAATTAGCACAAATTGTATACACTTTCTCCATCTCCCATTTTTTCCCATATTTTATGTCAGGAGAAGGATATCTCTATGTCAACAGCAAAAATCTCGTAGAGATGCAAAAATCGACCCAGACAAGCTCCTAAGCTGTCCACCGATTTCTCAACTGATCTGTGACTAAAAGTCCCTCTTAATTCAAAAGAAACTCTCTATATTGGGAACATAGAGAGCGAAAATCAATTATAGAAATCCCTCTAAAAAAAATGGGAGATAAGTACTCTTTCCACTCTTCTGGTTTTAGGTGCAGATTAGCACATATTTTGTATACTGACACTTCACTCTATTTTATGTCAGGAAGCCGCAGCTCTATATCAATGATCAACCCTATGGAAGCACAAAATCGGCTTGGAGGAGTCCTCAAGCGCGCACAAATTTCAAATTGTTGAATCAATTCGTTGTATTTCATTTTAAAGAATTTATACCCCAGAATGGAGAGGACAAAGTCCATCCGCAATTTAAATACCTGCACCATAAATCCCAAAGGAAAGAGCCAAGCCAATGCTTAGCCTCTCATTGGAGGTTTTTACTTACAGTAGTTAAATACCTGCAACTTAAATACATGTACCTTAAATCCTAAAGGGAAGAGCCAAGCTAATGCTTAGCCTCCCATTTGAGGTTTTTACTTACAGTAGTTAAATACCTGCAACTTAAATACATGTACCTTAAATCCCAAAGGGAAGAGCCAAGCCAATGCTAGGCCTCCCATTGGAGGTGTTTATTCACTGTCATGTACTTCCTATAATTTAATTTTTGAATCATCAGACCCAAAAGATGAGTAGGTCGTAATACTGCACAGAAGTCGTTAATACACTCCCTCAACGACTTCAGGGAATCTTTAACACTTAAAAAAATATAACAAATAAAAATATATACCATCCATGCATCTTATTTAAAAAGTGAAAACACAAAAGAGAATACCCTACTAGAGCCTTAGGAATAAACCAAGCCTGAGTTGCCGAATTAGGATATCCATGAAATTAAGGTACCGAAAGGGCATTAGTTTTAATTAACTAGTGTAACCAAGTCCCCGAGCTCATAATCTCTGGTTCGCAGGAATAAATTAGTTCTCCCGCTAATTTATTTAGGTTTCTAATCGACCTACCAAGAACGATTAGTGGCGACTCCAAATTTCAAAATCATTTAAACAAAAACCAAAGTTGTGATTCGGTAGGGCTTGGGAGGGTCCGCGTTAGGTTAGTCAAATCTAATTAACCTAATAATCCGTTAACCCCTTTAAAATTTTAAATTTTTTTTAGAGGGTCGCGACACTATTGTGTACTCCCAATAAATTATATTAGAGCTAATGGTTGATTGATGTGTCCTTAATCTGTTCCAGTGTTTTAATAATATCTAAAGAAAGAAATCTCATGATTAACACTTGTTTCAAGTGAAAATTGCCATCACAATAGGTCTGGCAAGAAAAGACCATGGATAGTTGGTTTAATAATGAGAGTCTAGCTAGGAAAAACTATGGACAGTTGGTTTAATAACGCGAATTTGGCTAGAAAAGACTGACACAAAACAAAGACCATGAGTGATGCAATCCCAAGTTGACATTTGGTATTGGTTGGTTATGGTGTATGGTTGCGGGTGCATTGCAATGACTTAGAGATTTAAGTTAAGATAAATTGGTGCGGAAGGATACCTTGATTAAGGGAGATTAGACCTAATACTGAAGCTCACACGCAATGAGGAGATTTTTAGGATGTATATGTGAATTGTGTTAGAGAAATTTCACATAAAAAAATTAATATAATGTAGAACAATTAATATATCCAAATTAAGTCATAACTACTAACTTAAGTTTTAAAACAAATATGGATCCAATTAGATATATTGATGTGTTTGGACTTAGAAACCCTCTTGACGACCTTTGAGTGAAAGTATTAGATTTTTGCCGCGCATTCCCAACACATAGCATGTGTCTTTGGTCATATTTGTCTCCCAATTTGAATGAAAATGCGGACGTGCTCACACGTCAAATCAACAAGCAAATGCTTTTGCTGGGATCATATAAATCAACTCGATAATGATTGAGTCTAGAATTCGATGATCCACGGCTTGTTTGGCAAAATCAAGAATTTGAATATCGAAAGTAATATGTACTGAATTCTATGTATGGAAAACAAAAACGAATCTATTTGATGAAAATTGGACTTTGATAGGGCGGGCAGTAATAATCTCTTATCAAATACAAAAAGGGGAAAAAAACCATTATTTGAGTTTATTGCATCATTTAAGTCAATTCTACATACATTCATCAAAACAAAAGTAATCTCATTAAGTGTTGAATTTTATAATTTTTAGCATATAGTCTGGTTACCGTGATGGATTTTGCAAATTGATTAGGAACTTTACACGGATATGAATATTAACGCAATCAACTTTTGCGCACATCGGATGACTGACATTTCTAGGCGACATGCGAGGGTGCAACCCCATGTCGTTCTAACGTATTCATGAATATTACTTTTGAGTTAGCTCTTAAAAAGGTTTAAACTTGAGGCGGAGCAACTTTTGTTATCATGTTTGCCAAAAGCTATTAGTGATATATCTATAGCTTATTTTGAAGAAAAGATACCTAAATTATGGCCATTGGATGAATACGGATCAACGGATGGACTCAAACCATCGTTTCTTTAGTCGGGATCAAGATTGATTTAAGCATGGCTTTTTTGTCATCCATAAATAGATGAATTAGTGAGCAAAACACGAGTGACCTAGTGGAGTGAATGTAAATGAACATTGAATTCGGTTCGTGTGTCCAAAATACTTGTCAGAAAATTGTTATCTCGTAGTGTCTGTTTTCAATTCAAAATGAAAGTAATTCAATAGCTCGAACATTAGGCATGCACCAGAGTCGATAAAAGTGTCATTTCCAATAGTAATTCGACTGTTATTTGGAACGTTACTAAATCGTTTGGGTTTCCAACCGGAAAAAAGTTTCCGACATAAAACAACTTGGCCATAGACAAGAAAGGCCATGTATGACGATGCATCATGAAACGCCACGTCAACATAGCATGTTGTTGTTAAGGGGTGGATAGGGAAAATTATCTAAGTTTGTCGAACGCAAGGGGATCTAAAACTTATGATTGCGAAAGCTACAACATTTTTAGTAGCACAAACAAATGTAGAAAATAATAATGACGGAAATTATGAAAAAAGAGCATCAAGTGCTCTCATTTTCTCAAATAAAAGTATGAAGTGAATTTTGTTTCAAATTTGAAGTGCCTTTATTATGTTAAATACGGGATTGAAGTGCATATTATTTCAAATAAGAACCCGAAGTCATTATATTAATTTTAAAAAAAGGGCCTAGGTCATTTTAGTTAGGAGCATTTTGGTCATTTAATATTTTCATTTTATTTTTTATTTTTCCATTTTAAAGATATTTAAAAAAAAATAAAAAAAACATAGGTAAGTATGGCTGTGGGGCCACAACCATTGGCTGAGACCAGGGTGGGTCGAGCTCTCTCTTTTGGCTTACGCGAGTGCTAGTAGGGTGTTAGCCCTCGTCGAAGCGCCGACAATCTTAATGGCTATCGCCATCGCCCCATCATGTTAAGAGGGGGGGCAGCAGCCATACGCGAGAGTTCAGTCTTTTCACTTGATTTTTATTTAATTTAATAAATATTATATTAAAATTACTTTTGACAAAAATATCCTTGATAGATCCAAAAACTTGGTCAATTGGCGAGGTCAGGCATTTATTTGAAATAATCATAATCACTTCAGGCATTTCTTTAAGAAAATGATGGCATTTTATGTTATTATTTGAAAAAAATTATTTTATATTTTTATTTGAAAAAATGGGAGCACTTAAAGTCATTTTTTTGAAATTTTTCCTAATAATATTAATACCCAACCGAGATTTTCCTAGTTGCCGTGACGATAAATTGGCGATCAATAGGGCCGTGCCGATTAATCGGCGCATCAAAAACTCGCGAGAGCAACCGAAGCACACGCGGCGATCTCGCAGCGCGCGCAGTCACCACATGTGCGGTCCACCGACAAGTGGGGCCCGCGCCATTTCGCAATGTGTGAATTAACTGGGCGGCGCACGTGGTGCGTTACCGGCTGAGCCAGTCAACTCTGTCTGGACCTATCGGTAACCCCCCTCTCCCCTCCCCGCTCACTCCCACGCCACCCACCCTCGCGAGAAGAGATCGTGGCCAATCAGATGTCCCTCTCGTAGGATTCAACGGTCGAGATCTCGCAACCCATTAAACTCATGTGGAATTTGCATTTGGGTCTCTCTCTCTCTCTCTCTTCCCCCTCGGTCCCTTCCTCGCTGTCTCCCTCTTTGTCCTGTTGAAAAATGAAGCTCTAGGAGGTCCTTTTTTGTTCTCTCCTCCTTTTTCGTCTATGCCTTCTCTCGCTCGGGAAGTTACTGAGAGAGCTCAAGAAACTGCCTCGATTTGGTGAGGTTCTTCGGGTTTGTTTCGAGATTTTGGAGGTGGGTTCCTGTTCAAATCTGGGTCTTGGTTACTGAGGTGACGCGAATGTGTTGAAGCCGCGTGAAGATGGAGAGAGACTTTCTGGGTTTGAGCTTAAGAGAACCGTTGAGCGTTGTGAAGGAAGAGATTGGCGGGGATGCTTGCGGAGACTCTGGTTCGTCCCTTTCCTTTCATCTGAGACGATTCTCCATACATTCTTGTGGAAGAAATCTTCAATCTTTTCTTTGGCTAATTGAGTCGAACTTCCCCTTCTTTTTCTTAAAAACGAGTTTAAATTTCGCTCGCGCAGCTTGGACTTGGGGGCAATTTGCATTTTTTTTTTCCCTTCCGGTTAAGATGCATGATTCAGGGGAAAAAGAGGGGTGAAGAAATATGTGTTTTGCTTTAATTATTGGAGTTGTTTATTTACGTTGATGGTTTAGATACGTCAGTTGTTGAGATTAAGATTGATGGTCAGTGCGATATATGTTGGCTTTTTGGTTCTAATTTTCCTTTTATGTTATGTGGGTAAGCTTTTTGAACGGCAGTTCCATAAATAGCTAATCCTTAAATTTGCACGTTCCTTGTGGGGTTATGCCGAGAGAACGTTTCACCCTTTAAGCTTCTCAGCTTGAATTTCATCCTCTTGGTAATTTTCATGGGCATGGGTTCGATTCACAGCATAGGAGCGAGCCTTATCTCCTGATTATCTGTAATTTTCCTTCTGAGAAAGCCAGATCCAGAAAGCTTTAGTGTGTTTTAATGGCTTTTCTTTGCTTTTCTTTTTTCAAACATTTTTGGTGGCAGTATTTGCTTGGTAGTTATGTTGAGAGTCTATGCTAGTGTCTTTTTTAAAGTCCAGCAGCTAATACAAAGAACCGAGATATTGTTCAATCCATTTATGGTTCATTTTATCATGAGAAAAAGGATAATTCTAGCTTATAGCACATGACTTGTGTTGTTGTTCGTAGGCTTGTGGTCGGTCCGGACGTTCTGGGGACCATTAGAAACATCATATGATACATAATTAGAGGTAATCCGCATTCACAAACACATGATGCATGTCTTAGTCCTGCGTGAGTGGATTATAAGCTCATCAATTCAATGAGCTCGAAATAGAGTTTGTAGCATTAAAACACACATGCATGGTTTCTAATCAGGTCTGGTACATTAGAAACAACGTAGAGTACGTAATTAAAGGTAATTCACATTGAGAAACACATGACATGAGTCTTGGCCATGCGGGAGCATATTAGGAGCTTAAGTCAACTCAGGAGGCTCAAATTAGAGGTTCTAGTCATCTGGGATGCTTCTTTTGAAAGCAATTTTTTTTTTATATTTCCATGGACATATTTGTAGTTCTTGAGGATTGATTGGCATGACTTAAGGATTTGGGGATTGAAGTTGATGAGCAATATGGCTTTCTTGCAATCTGTTCTGTAGGACTGAACAAAGGTACATCAGGGATGCAATGGCCATTCTTGAGCAAGGTCTCTGCAGTTCCTCATCTGATGTCTTTTAAGGTTGCTCAGGATGAAAAGAGCAAAAAGGCCAGTGAACCAATCGTCTCTTCTGGATTGACGCACATCCCAGTTACAGATGCATGTGATTCGAGTCGAAGGCGTACTGTTGTCGAAGTACAGGTATTTGCCTCTCATTTCTCATACTCTTATAGAGGTGAATTCTGTTTTGTGAGTGTTATCTTGACACCACATCGGAAAAGTTATGTCATTTGTTTATTTGGATAGCTTTTGTGTCTTTGGTTGTTATGAATAACCTATTTGTGCTTGTCCCCGGGGGGGGGGGGGGGGGGGGGTTGGTGGTTGAATAGCCAGAAAGTGGAATAGTTGAAAACATGGGGCGCTTTTGCTATTTTGGTTCTATCACCTTTGATACAATTTTGCCAAAGTGAAACTCAGAACTTCTGTTCAAGTGGTCTTTCGGTGACATGACTTTCAACTAATGGTTCTACACTTTTTCTCTTTCCAACTAGAGTTCATTCAATCGTCACAGACAAGGTGGTTCACAGTTTTCACTGATGTATTATCCTCAACAATTTCATCCCGGGGATGCAGGGGTGCTTCCCCTCTCAAATCAGGGAATTCCCGCCTCAATAGGCGACCCTTTCTTCAAGACTCACTTCACTGCCACCGGACAGCTTCTACCTGGTGGTATGATCAGGCAAAAGCTACCGGGAGGTGTTCTTGTTTCTGCACCAAATTCAGACCATCTTACCGCCGGTTCGACAATGGGAAGCGCTGAACCATGGTAACTGTCTTTGTGCTTAGTAATCTCCTACTTTTTACCCCTCTGCTTTAGCTCTAGATTTCTAGTGTTTAGAATTTCATAGACTTTTAGGAATTAAAAGATTTTTTCTTACAAAAGCGGGAAAGCAAAATGTTCTTTTTTTGGGGGTTGAAAGACGCTAGAATCACTCTGGATTAGAAGACTAGTATACTTTTTTGAAACAATTGAAGCATCTTATTGAGATGGATCTGGATGGACCTCCAAAGACGGGCTTTTGGATGTGTTTTTTTTTTTCTTTGGAAGGCGGACTTCTTTTTTCCTGCTAGGTGCTCACGATTTTTTCTCTCTGTAACAAGTATGCTTTTCAATTTAGGAGTTGAAACATGCTTGGGATTAAATGCTTCTATTGGTAATATGTTTTGCAGGAAAACTATCAAGCCTACCATGCCTCCTTCTCAATTGACCATCTTCTACGCGGGTACCGTGAATGTTTATGATTGTATCTCACCTGAAAAGGTGCTCTCTCTCTCTCTCTCTCCTTTCCTGTCGTTGTCTCTACCCTTGCCCTTTTGAGCTAAAAAACTTGATTCAGCTAAGTTGTGCGCGTGATACGTAGGCCGAAGCAATCATGTTCCTTGCCAGGAGTGGGGCTCCAATGGCTTCTAAGACGTCACAGGCAAAATGCTTTGTTCAAGGGCCTACCACAGCCAACACGGCTGGGGATCGTGTTGATCTGAACCAATCTACCACACAACCCTTCTCTAGCCTCCCGAGTCCATTATCAGTATCATCACATCCAGCTTCTCAATCACGGGGTGGACCAAGTGGCAAGGATGAATCAGAGGAAAGTAATGCTAAAGGAGTTGGCACTACAAGCAAATTGGACATACCAAAGATGGTCAATGTCATGGGATCCGTTGCCGCAACGACCATGGTACCATCTGGTAGGATTCTGACTCAAGTATTGTTTTTATCTTTCTCGTCTCTCTGCTTGTGAAACTCTCTTTCCATTTCGATGCTTACTATTTATTTCCAAGTCCTTTGCTCCTTCCTGTTCCATCAGATGATCGTGCAAGGTGAATGTCTGAACTTTACCCTCTCATGATACTTTATTATTTTTGTCTGAGTGTTTTGCTAGTAGAATGTCCTGGAAAAAACTGTACTCTTAAGTGGAATTCAATTTTTCATGCAGCCATCCCACAGGCTAGGAAAGCATCCTTAGCTCGGTTTTTGGAGAAGCGCAAAGAAAGGTCAGGAATCTTATTAGTTTGAGGATATCATTTCATAGCGCGGTTGAAGCTGAGGCTTTAGATAAGCCAATGCCGAATCCGAGACTCAAAGATCTTTGCTTGGATCGGCAGAATGATATTCTGTGACTTCTGGCTTTGTCTATGTTTGACGTGTCTCATTTGATCTCTCGGGAATGAAAGACAATGAAAGTGACAGTTGACTTTCTGTGTAATCGTAGGGTAATGAGCGTGGCACCTTACAACCTCAGCAAGAACTCTCCAGAGCATGCGATCCCACACTCGAGGGCTGTAAATTGCTCTCCGGCTCTTGCAATGGACAAGGGGAGTCCTCGCTGATGTATAAAGTATGTATAAGCCTTTTAGATTGTGGTTCACCTGTATGAATTGGATGATTTGGACGGTCTGTTCTGAAATGTTTTTGGTTATGGTAACTGGACTTCTTTTTGTAAGTGAATCACTTTTCTTATGTAACCGATGAATAGCTGATCCGATTTTGGAATGAAAAACCGGGTGCTTGCATTCGATTAACGAATGCTGAAAATGTAAAAGCTTGTGGAAGGCTTGAGATGTTTCTCGTCCCTGCAGACTTTACGTTCTGATTTAGTGTTCTTTTTTCCAACCCCTGAACATTCGCTCAAAACCTTTCAACTAAGTGTCGCATTCGCTATTATCTAGATAAAGACTTTGATGTTGATGAAATGGTCAGCCTTGAAAGAATTGGTCGGACGGATCAATCAGTCGCATTGCAACTGCTTCACTGACGCATGACGTGAGTAGGATTCATGACAGTGGACGATATGTTTCAGTCTCATGTCTACCGTCATTGTCTGGAATCTGGATGTCTTGTTCGTGGTGACCGACGTTTTCTCCTCCACAAGCCTTCTTTCTTTCCTTTTAGGTTCTTTTAGCAAGGTCTTCGAGAGAATATTCAGTCACGTCATCCCTGCATATGTCCACTTACCGTGCGACTCTCGTGGGCCCCTCTCTCTATACTCCACGGTCTCTCTCTCCCTCTCCTATCACGCACTGCGCGCTCTCCCCTCTCTCTCTCTCTCTCTCTCTCTCTCTCTCTCTTCATGCTCTGCTCCGATGTCGCCTCCCTCTAGCTCCGATGTTGTCGATTTCCTCCACAGCTTACGGAACTTACGAGGCTACCTTCTTTCAGGCCGTGAGGGTTGAGCCCTTGCTAAATTAGGTGAAAGCGACCCTCCCCTGTGGCCGATGATTGCTGTGACACCCTTGGCTCTCGCCTGTGGTTGGTCGCCGCCCATGGTCGAGTATTGGTCACGGCCAAAAGGAAAGAAAGGAGAGGGAAAAAAAAAAGGAAAAGGAAAAGGAAGAAATGGCGAAGAAAGAGAAACAAGAGGTGCAAAAGAAAGGAGAGAAAAATGATCAGATTTACCGGAAGGTCGGAAATTGAATCGATCTAATATTACCAATGTTTTATCAATCGTGGTCGCACAAGAAATAATACTCTTGATTTTTGGAATATGGATGCTAGCATCTTCACTTGATAGGTGCTCATACACCATCACAATCTATTGCAAGCTAAAAGTGTACAATAACTTCTTTTCTATTAGTGCTAGCATTTTCATCTAAAGGGATTGAATTAGTGATTTCAAAGAACTATAGAAATCAATGTGGAATATAAATAAATAAACTCAGAGCTCAGTTCAGATGATGATTGTTAATAAGATCTAAGGTGTTCTTAGACGCGGCAATGTGCACAACTCGATTATCACAGTATAAAAAAGAGTTCATAGTAGTCGATTTTATTTAAGCATACTTTTATTTCTTCATGCTGGCACCCAATTGGCAAGATTTCACTAGTGAATAACTTAAAGATTAGTGCTCAATTCTTGAGTTACTAGATTTCTTGTCTTTACACTCTCTCACTTGTATGCACTCCTCTAAGTATTATAGTGTTGAATTAAAAATATATGATGTTCTCTTGATCTTGGAATTTAAGATTCTACTCTTTCGTTATGCATTTTTCAACCTTGAAATCTCCTTTCATGCTCCTTTACCTTTAACTTCTGTTTCAAAGTCTCCAAAGGATCGCTCTCCAAAATTTTCCATTTGGACAAAATTGTATATAAAGGATTTCATAGCTATTAAGGTTCGACAAAGGAAAGAATCTCATGTTCAATCAAATCACACATGCAATCGTGATCTTGGCATTCCATGGATAGAATTCTTCATCATGTTAGTCAATCGCGTCTCCCTTAATCAATGTCCTTCGTTGATTTTTATGATTGAGAATCTCCAAGAACAAATCTAGCTTGATTTACTATCCGATGTGATGATGTAATATGTCAATTAAATCATATTGAATAAATTTCTTGATAATCTGGTCGTTACACATGAAATACTCCCTCAAAACTTAAGCCACGAGACAATGTTTGAGTTACCCGCTCAATGTCTAAGCTCCATACAACATTTGAGCCTCTTAGAATATCGTCTGAGCTTTTTTTTGTTAGATTCAATCATGTGTAACCATTCTATAATACTTGAATTTACATTAGGACAATTTGCAAAATAATTATCTTGTTGCATTAACTTAGATATTAGAGAACATGGATTGTTTTATCAACATCAAAATCAATTAGGGGTTTTTCCCAACACTTTCAAGGGATTTTATATTCCTAAAGAATATGACAAGAAAGAAAATGATAAAAAAAAAAAGTTCGAAATTCCCTTGCTTGAATCTCGACGACGGAGAAGATGTCGTTACTCCTAATAAAGAAGAAGTGAGCAAGGAATTGTTGCAACTTGATGAATTTCGCAACATCATGAAGCATTTCCATTTTACATATTAAAAAGCTAGTCTTTATGAATTGGCCATGGCGCTATGGTTCATTTCTTTTCTAATTCATCTTTGCACAAAATGTATAGATTTATTGATCATTTGAGAAAATTGAAATGGAAACTCAATGATTTCAAATGTTTAGTATGGCCTTATGGCGATAAACAAAACCAAGTAATTCAAGAGCCTCTCGATCTCAAGCTTGGAAATAGCTAAGTCACCAATCTATCCATGGTCGAATCCCTTTGAAGTGTACCAATTACACATAATTGATTTAAAAGTATTTCTTTCAAAGTGTGTGCTTTTTCTTTTCTTAATGGACATTGAATTTCAAGGATGTGAGTTAAAGTTGGGGCTCAATTCGACTTAATTACGAGCTCATATGATCGAATGAGGTCAAGCATGAGCTGATTAATAACTTAATCAACTCATACTAAAATTGAAGCGACGTGGGATCAAATCAAGTCTAACTCAATGGCACTTTCGAATCTTCTACTTGAAGGGTTCACACATGTTTTCTCGCGGATGTGGACCCAACCTTTTTGTTTTTGTTCTTCTTTTTTTTTTTTGGTGTGGCCGCAAAGATCTTGGCAAGGAAGAGAATATCTCTCTCTCTCGATCGACTCATGTCAGTCACCAAGTCGTATTCCGGAAGGAAACTTACTTTTCCATTTCCCTTCTCCGTGCATATGGTTTTCCACGGCACAGCCCCACTGTTCGACCTCTTCGTCAAATTTCGGACCAATGGCGTGAATGCATCTGAAGGGTCGTCTTCAGTGCATCACATCAGTGGCGAGCTTGAACAAAGGAACATAAAAATGAAACTGCCCATTGGTTCGTCGGTCAGCAGACCCCCATCAATAAAATCTGGTCCCGCACTTCGAAGATCATGCCCATTTTCATACTCATATAGGAATCATGCGGCCGAGCTCTGATCGAGAAACAGGACATTTTTGTAAGACGGTGACCCCACAACTTTATATTATGAAAGCCTGAGATAATCTCTCTCTCTCTCTCTCTCTCTCTCTCTCTAGTTCTTCAATCTGACGTCTTCTTCGTGGGTTTAGTTTGAGTGCGGAGTGATTGGATGCAGATTTCTTAAGCGGGTTTTGGTGGAATCTGCGTTTGGTGATGAGATTTTGTGGAGCTGTGAAATGGAGAGAGACTTTTTAGGTTTGAGCTCGAGCGAACCATCGGGTGCTGTGAAGAACGAAGAGATTAGCAGTGAGGCTTGCAGGGACTCTGGTTTGTCCCTTTCTTGATTGAGTCTAAGTGTACCCTGTTCTTGTGCAACTATGATCTTTCTTTCCCTTTCTTGATTGAAGCTAATAGTACCCTGTTCTTGTGCAATTATAATCTTTCTTTCATATGCTACTCGATTTATCTTCAGCTGTGACTCCTACGAAATCATGGAAGTTGCGAATAGAATGAGTTTCGATTTAGCTTCAGGACAATGGAAAGGAAGAGGCAATGAGTTGTTCTTTTTTTTAACTTGCTTTATTATGAAAGCTTGATACTGATTAGCCTGAGCTGTTGCTTGCATAATTCGGATTAAGGGTGTCAAAATTAATGCGATAAATGTTGCTGTTTTGGCTGTGGGAGTTTCTCAAGTGCTTACTGTAGTGCGGTTATGCATTGAATGGCAGCTCCTTAATGGCTAATGTATATATTGCCAGATTTTCTGAGGTTGGAGCATTTTCACCCCTTAGGCTGCTCACTTTCTCAGCCAGCATCTTAAATACTCGGCTACCTTTAATCTCATCTTCTTTTCTATTTACATGGCTCGACTTATCAGTATAGAGTGACTTGTCTATCTTCTTTCTGTGAGTCCTTCTACAAAGGTAGAGTTTTTAGTGTGTATTTGATGAGTAATTCATCGACAGTAGATTCGTGTCTTTCCCTCTTTTTTTTTTTTCCCATAAATCTAGCTGCTTATCGGAGATCGCAGATCATGCTCTGTCGATAAATTTGAGTTTTTGGACAGATGAGTGCATGTTGTCTTGAGAAACGTATTTTTTTAGCCAATTTGAAAAGTATTTTTCCGCCTGAGCCTTGTGGTGTGGTGACTGGCATTTCCTGTTCGGATGACCTAGGGGCACGACCGTAATTACCTGACTTCCCTGAGCAGACTAGCACAGCAACCATGGCCCTCACTTAAATCCAAGTTCCCGAAAGCAGGAACCTAACCTACAACCATCGGTTCCTGATTTGGAAACGTGGAAATGACCTTATCTCCGGGTCAATTGTGAGGTGGATGAGTTACTTGAGCTTCAGGCTGCTTTTGACTGCAAATTTTGCTTTTTTCTTGGACTAAATTATAGCTCCTGACGATTGAAAGCTAATGCTAATGCTGAATGGCATGACTGAGCAAGTAATTAAAGATGTTCGGGTTGAAATGGATGGATCACATGGCTTTCTTGCGATCTGTAGGACTGAAAAAAGTTTCGAAAACAAGATGGCCATTGTTCGACAAGTTCTGTACAGTTCCTGATTTGAAGCCAGAGCTGCCAGGAGGTGGTGTTTTTGCCACTCCAAATTCAGGTCTTCTAGGCGCCGCATCTACAACCACTGAACCAAGGTAACTGGTTTTGTGATTGAACAAATTCTGTGTTTTCACAGGCATTTTAATAGGCTTGGCTTCTAATTCCATAAGTGCTCTGGGTTGGGACAGAATGACTCCTTTAGACAATTAAGCAGTGTTGAAGTTGAATCTGTTCACAGCTCCTGCTTTTTTCCCTAAGCATGGTTTTCTTTTTGTCAAGCTATATATTCACAATTTGTGAAGCGTGCTTGATTTCAGAACTTGAAGATGCTTAAACTAAATTTTGCTGTTAGAAATATCTCTTGCAGAAATGCCGTCAAGTCTTATGGGCCTCGTCAATTGACCATCTTCTATGCGGGTACCGTTTTTGTTTATGATGACATCCCTCCTGAAAAGGTGCTCTTTCTCTCTTTCCTGACTCTATCCCATTTATGTGCCCTTTTTTTTTTGGTAAAGCCATTTATGTGCCTTTTCATGTCAAGACAATCAATAAAATTCTTGGTATGATATGCAGGTCCAGGCTCTCATGTTCCTGGCAGGGAGTGGGACTTCTAAATCTCCTAAGGCATCGCATTCAAGATGTCATGTCCAAGCCCCTACCTCTGGGAATATCATCAGCAGTCAAATGGTTCTGAAGCAGCCTACCACACGGCCTTGCACTGGCCTTTCGAGCCCATTCTCAGTGGTCTTACATCCGGCTCGTGACCCTGGGGGTGGCCTTGCTAACATGGAGAAAGGTAACACTGAAGGAGTTACTGCTCCAGGCAAAGTGGACAGTCCAAAGATGATTGAGGCCAGGGGATCAATTTCTGCAACAACCAAGATATCGGCTGGTAGGATTCAGATGTGCACAAATAGTTTAGCTTAATGTCTCTTTCTTTGTGAAATTTTGTTTTCCTCGTTTCAAAAATTTTCATGTCTGAGGTAACACTGCATGATATGTTGGCGATAGGTAGCATGAAAGTGCAAATTGTCTTGTATGTTGAATAGAATTCATTAAGAAAGAAAGGAGCTCAAAGGAGAAAGATTGTCCAGGTTCTCTATTCTTGATAGCCATATGACGATAGATGTCTTTTCCAAGGGTTTTCATCAAATTCATTCGAAGTCTTTTCTGTTTCTCTTCATTCACTTCTTTTCCAATATCTTTCCACTTCCCCTGTTTTAGCAGCATATGCTCTCAGATACTGGGAAACAGAATGTTGATATTGTTGGAAGGTTTCTATGTCTAGTGAACTTTGATTTTTTTGCAGCCATCCCTCAGGTTCCGAATGCATCCTTGGCTCGGTTCCTGGAGAAGCGCAAAGAAAGGTCAGTTAGGGAAGATTCCTTGGAATTGGATTATATTTCCTGTTAATAATTTGGATGACTTATGAACTTTTGAACCATCATTGTCCTCAAATCATTCTGGCATAAGCTAGTAGTATGGAAGAGCTGTCTTGTACCCAACATTTTGGTAATCTTGAAAGGCCTTGTGTTATTTTCTGTGGCTTGACCTAAAAGTATGCTCAAACGGGCTGCTACTTTGGCTTTGGATTCATCCTAACCCATGCCGAAGCTAGAGGTCTGAAAAGTTTTTCCGTTGTTTTTTGCGGTTTCCAGTTTCAGACACTTTCGCATGTCATTTATTTGATTTTCTGCAAACTATATTGGCCATGATAGGTGAGATTGATGCGTTGTACGAATGCAGGGTAAGAAATGCCGCACCATACAGCCTCACAAAGAATGCATCTCCAGAGTGTGCTAACCCGGCCGCCAGTCCCGCGAAGCTCTCTTCTGGTCCTGCTATGGACAGGGACTGTACTCAGTGATGTATATAGGCCGTATAGGATTTGATCTGTTCGATATCTTTGAATACGTAAGATTGATGATACTGATGTAGTCTGTAATGCTCTGTGCGGTCCTTGTACGTCCTACAGTAATTTTATCAGCAACGGGACTTCTTGGAACCTAATCAGGAGCTGGATGGTCGGCCGTTCTATGGGACGAAAAGACCGACGGTTGATTACATTATTTGGATGCTTACTGTTAAAAAGCTTTCTGACTTGGCATTGGAATTCTGCGAGGGACGGTGTATCCTTCGAAAAAAAAGTAGGCCTTGGAAGCGCAATTCCCGTTCCAAGCTTCGCCGGTTGCATCTTTCTAGTACTTGATTGTGCGCTTCAAGATTTTGTCGGATGGATCGACCGATGGTGTTTCTGAGTATTACCATAAACCTATCGATTGTAGGAGTAATGCTAATGCCAATGATCCGTCCTGATTTTAGCCTGTCTCTTTACCATCCTTTCTGTACATCTCATGGTGTCTGATGTATCCTCCGATCTCCTTGAGAATAGTGTGGTAAGAGAAAAGCTTTCATTAACCTTAGAAGGGTTCTTCAAGTCTCCCCATCTTCTTCCCTGTCTTGAATCGGAATCCATTCGGAACTTTTCCAACGTCTACATGTTATTACGGTGCGATTTCCAGCAGGGTTCGGACACGGTGAGACCCTGTATGCGAACCGCAGAGCTTTACCCGATGCACATAGGTAACGGGAGTTAGCGTGAATTCGTATGCTCGAGGATGAGAATCATGATCTTCATCCCCAAGTCCACCGTCGATGTGATGAGATGACGGGCTTGGATGGGCAAAGTCCCTTAAGGAAAATCATATGCTCATGCCTCTTGGTTTGGCTGCGACTCCTCTATGATCGATCCGTTAAATATGAAAACCTTTTCTGGACACGTGGTATCCATAGAATTAGCCACGCTGTTATAGCAAATTAAAGTTTTTCGAAATGCTGAAGTTTATTTTTTTGGTTAAAAAATGCGGAAGTTGATAAAAAAAAATTTGTGAATAAAAACCGCACAATTATTTTTTTAGTGTGGAGTAGAATTTTAAAAACCGCACGATTATTTGTTTAGTGTGGAGTAGAATTTTACTTTTTTTTTTTTTGACAGAATTTGCCTTTTTATATGAAATGATAGCTAAGTTTGAAAGTCACTCCAAACCAAATGTACACGAACCAGAAAGTAGGAGAAAAAGACCAAGAATCATCTGGATGGACCGAACTGACCGGTTCAGTCTGGTCCCGATTTCATAAAATTAGAATCGGTAATTGTCGGTCCGATTCCACGAGTGGAAGCTCCTACCTGGACAGAACCAAATATTTTTTATTTATTAATTTTAATTTTACTTCTTAAAAATATCTAGTGAAATCATTAAAAAATTTCATTGTTAGGGGTACTTCTACGTATTCAATATGTGAATATGTGCTTTAAGCACATGTGATCAGTTTCATTATTCTGCATGGGAACTGTACTAGATTAGTCAGTCCGATTGTAAGCACCTTCTGTCCAGTCCTAGGTTCCAAGACCTAAGAACCAGCACACCTAGTCCGATTATCTGCTTCGGGGTTGAACTTTGCCAAACCGGAAACTAATTATTGGGGGTGTTGTTTTTTTTTTTTTTATATCGAAGGTATCCCGGTCAGCATTCGTATAGATCGCGCACCTCGATTAATCCTCCGGGAGGGTTAGCGCAGTATCCTACCGCCACGATCTTTCGCTTAAATAACCGGCACTCAGCGAGATTCAAACTCAAGACCTTTCGTGAAAGGACCAGAGCGCAAATCAACTGGCCCATCGATGGGTGGGTTATTGGGGGTGTTGTTCATACACCCATCGATAGGAAAAACACGAGGTCTCGAGGGAGTAGTGTTTTTGAACATCAGAGAGCTATTATAGTTTGAACTAATATTTTTTCATTAGTAGTTTGAGTTTTCGGCCCATAAATAGTTATTGCTATATATAATATCTTTCTCTTGTTATTAAGGGATGTAACAAGAGATGCAAAATGTTAATTATAGTAGAATCTTTACTCGACGTAACCCTAATTTAAGTGTAAACCAAGATAAAATTTTGTATTTCGATTTTTCTTTCTCACTTTTACATTTTAATCCGTTGTGATTGTGGGTTGAATCCTAACACCGATCACTCTTACAATAAAGACCATTCTATTGGTGATGTTTATTTTGAAACTCTGGGTGCACTTGTTTCTTTGAAATTTTGGTGTATGTATGTTTGGCAGTCTAGGAAAAGTAATTCACCAAAAGAGGAAGTCATTTTCCCCTGATCTAAACTTATTAATGTTTTTTGTAAATCAACTAATTTTTGGTCATTCAAACACTAGAAAGTCATAAAACGATTTCCCAGAAACCTTTTTTCCTTTGAAGAAATGGACCCTTTAACTTAAGTTATTGAGAAATATCAACCAAAAAAAGAAGAGTTATTGAGAGATTTTCTTTTTAACTTTACCATTTATATTGGAAAGTGAAGAGACATAGTGTGGAGTCAATTTAGATTTGTTTATTTTCACATTTAATTGCAACTGTTTCCTTTTCAAATCATACATCTCTTCAAATATCAATTTTTTATTTCATGTTAAATAGCTGACATGTAAAATTATATCGTTTTTTTTTCTAGTTATGAATTGCGATGAAAAAGAGAGATGTGATATTAGGCTTATTTTCAAATGAAAAATACATCAGCCTATTTTATAACCTTCACATGATGAATTTTTAAAATTAGTCTCCCCTTTGAAAGTTTGGAAATAAGGTGGAAAAGAAAAAGAAAGTGTAGCTTACATAATTTCTTTTTTTTTTTTGGACGAAGCTTGCACAAGTGTTGACAAGCATACTCTAAAACTTCCCATTAGGGCTGGTTATAGAGTTTGTTCTACATTGCTCGTCTAGACCGGAAAAGAGACGTGAATTGACCGTTCAAAAGCTTGGGCGACAAGATTAGGCTCGTTCCATCAAATCCAGTAGGCTAGATTTCAATGGGCTCGAAATCGAGCCTAACCACAAAAGAATAGTAAATTCCTCGTTTGATTTGAATCGCGATTCGAATGTGTTTGATGGGTTGATTGGGAGCTTAATAAACGGAATCTCGAGTTCCAACCATTGAGCAGCACCCATGCTCTCTGAAATACCGATAATTGCAAATCGGGTCCAATGATTTGAACCTTGATCATCATCGCGTTTGGAATGCTTTGGTGCGCTTATGAAGCTAATAGCGATTAACCGCATCAGAAGAGATTAGTAGCAAAATGGAAAATTTTAAATGAAGGTATTTGTTTTAAAAGAAGTTTCGAGTGGATCTTATTTCAAATAAAGATATGAAATATATGACCGTTTTTAAATAAGAGTCTGAAAATGACCACGCCAGCTTCAAATAAGTGCATGATTTCATCGGCTGGCCAAATATTTCGACCAATTAAGGACATTTTTGTCCAAAGATGACTCGAATTTTAAATTACTTATTTATTTATTTCCTTTTTTCTCCTTTTGTTACGATCGGTGAGGACGGATGAGGGTCACCTCACCATAAGCAAGGCAGACCCTCACTTGTGGCCGGCGAGGGAGGCCCTTGCCAAATTGGGCTGTAGCCCTCTTTTGACCTTATAGGCTGTCTCACTGACAAAAAGAAAAAGCAAAGGAAAAAGAAATAGAAAAAGTCAGGAAAGAAAAAAATTTCGTAAAAATCAAATAACGAAAGTGCCCTTGATCAGCCGGCAGATAAGATTAGATAATTTTACGATTAATATGGACAGGTGAGATTTTTATTTAAAATAAGATTCACTTTTAATGTGTTAAGAAAACGAAGGGGCACTTTAAGCCCTATTTATAATTTTCTCAAGTCGAAATGCTTATCACGAAGCATATTGAAATTAGCTTCGGAAAAGCTCCCGAAACTGCCGAGTCAAACTGTGGCCCACGTCTGACCAAAAGAAAAGGGCAAAAATTTGGTCCACGTCAGCATGGAGCGAGCTGCTCGCGCGGGGCCCATGACCGTCCCTGCCCCAGCCAGGAGCCCCGCATGGGGAAGAGGAATCCCGACAACTAAATTGCCCGAACGCAAAGACTAATCGACAAAAGAGGGGAAAAAAAAAGTAAAAAAGAAAAGGCTATTTTCCAGTAGTTCGGTCCTCAGATGTCACTGTGCGACTGCAACTCAATCTCGGCCGTCCGTTCCCCTGACACCGAGCTGGACTCTTCTGCCCCTCATCATCTGTCCTTTGATCTTCGGACCAATCTCGCGCTCCCCGACACGGCGAGGCTTTGGAAAAACCCCGCTGTCTTTAGTCCCTAAAACCTCCTCTCTCTCTCTCTCTCCCTCGCGCGCGCGCGCTTGCACTTTCCCATTTCATTTCCAATAAGAAAAGCTTGTTTCCCTCCGGCTCTTTCTTTCTTGTTTCTTCTCGCGCAAAGCCTCAAAAGGAACCTCCTTTTCTCTCTCTCTCTCGACCTCCACTTTCTCTGTTGGTGCAGCGTTTCCCTTCTCCCTCTTTCCCTTTCTGGGTTCTTTATTTGTTTGGAGTCTGGTCTGGATCTTTCCTCCAAGGCTGCTTTTTGTTTGGGGGGGGGGTGCTTCTTCAATGGTTTCCGTAGATTGAGATAACTCACTCTGGTCAGGGGGATCCATGGCTCCGGCGTTCCTCTTCTTGCTTCTGTTTCTATTCTCTCTTGCTTCCGCAGATGAAGGTGAGCTCCTCAAGTTCGTGGCTGTCGTGTGTTCCCGTTGCCTTTCTTTGATCTCTTGTGGGTGTTTCTTTTTTGTTGCTATTTTCAGCCAAATGTTCTCTGTGCTGTTTTTTTTCCCCCATGTATTTGTGTCTCTTTCCACAGCGGGTTTTGGTTTCAGTAAATTGTAATGGTACTTCGTCGTTCTTTTTTAGTTCTTGAACTTAATCTGTTCTTGATTTAGTAGATGTGGTGATTTGCCTGAAACTTGCCCAGCTACGACTGTGATATTGAAGCTGTCTGCTTCATAGCTTGGGTTCAGCGATAAATCACCCACTGCGCCTCTTTGGTAGATGATGCTTGTTTTGATAGAAAGGGGAAAAAAAAAGGAAAAAGAAACACTTTCGGTGCAGGCTCAAGTCCCAATCTTCCTGCCTTATATACGATCTCATCTGGGAGGAAAAAAAACATATACATAGAACATTTATGTATAGGGGGGATGGTGGGTTGTGACTTTGTTTCTCTCTCCTCTGACCAAAGTAGTTTTTTTTTTCTCTCTCTAGGGAGGAAAAAAAATTAGTTTCCTAGGAAAGACCTCAAGCAAGTTATGTTTGGAATCTTCCCCTATTGCGTCCCAGCTCATACGGCTGTTCCTAGATAGCTTAGCATGCAGGGTCATACATTATTTCGTGACTCGTGTCTTGACCAAAGTGCCCTTTAACTTGACCGACCCTCGCTCAAGTGGCAGGACAAATTGCATTCTAATGGGGTCCTCTGAATCTGATTCAGAGGTTTCCTTGTCAGGAAAAGAGAACGTGTATATCTGATTTGGACCATCAGGATGCAGGTGTGGTCCCAATCTCTTTTTCTAGATTGGCCGTGTCTTGTTTTACTTCCAGAGGGATACCATTCAATAGATAAATCTGATATTTAAGAGGATGTTGCCGCTGCACTTCATCCAATTTATACGTGGTGATGTTGATAATGCTGGTGTGTTAGTCGGCTCGGTGTTGTTTTGGTGTGATGCTGAGAAAATTGTGTGACATAAACTATGTCAAATTTTCGGTTTTTTTCGCAATAATGAGATGGTCGGGGCTGTTGAAATTGGAAACTTGTTTACTAAAGAAGCAGCTTGAATGGGTAAGTATGAGTGTGACCCAGTTGAGGAGGGGGACTGGTGATGTCTCTCCTACCCACCAGTAAAAAATTATTACTCTGCATTTGATGGATCTGTCAAGATATGTTCTCTGCAAGAAAGTTTCTTAATTAGATGCTCAGATCATACAATCATTGATTCCATGCGAAAATTTTAGATTTTTGTGCATGTCTTCTCCTTTTGAGTATGCTGATCATGGAGCTTGCTCTTGTATGCTTCAATTATCCCCAGGTCTTTATCATAAAGCTGGATTATAATAGATTAAACAAAGGAAAAATGTCCTCACTTTCTCTCATTTATACGCCATAATGTCATTCTCTACTCTCACATATTCTCTTTGATGTCATTTTATGGAACGGATTTGGAACTCAAGTTTTCTGGACTTAGCTCCATATTTCTCTGCTATGTCTACTTTCTTGCTGTTTGTCAAGAAAAGAAGCAAAAATTAAAGAAAAGTCGAGTCCACAACTATTAATTGATGCTCTTCGTCGGATATATGGGGGACAAAAATGGTGTCTGCAGCCATATCCATCATATGTAGACATGAGGATGCTTTATACAACGTGTAAATTTGGTCATTCCTGAATGTTTTACTCTGTTTCACTGCATCCGCTAGTAAATTTGGTCATCCCTGAATGTTTTACTCTGTTTCACTGCATGCGCTAGTTAGCTATTTGCCCTCGTTCTTTTTTTTTGGCTTGGCATTCTTAAGATGCATTTGTTAAATACTTCAGGTCCCTTCATTGGCGTGAACATAGGCACTGACCTCTCTGACATGCCGAGCCCAACACAGGTGGTGGCGCTTCTAAAAGCTCAGAACATACGACATGTTAGGCTTTATGACACCGACCAAGCCATGCTTCTTGCACTTGCTAACTCTGGCATCCGTGTCACTGTTGCTGTTCCTAATGACCAGCTACTCGGCATCGGGCAGTCCAACGCGACTGCTGCCAATTGGGTAGCTCGCAATATCATAGCCCATGTACCTGCCACCAACATCACCGCCATTGCTGTGGGGTCCGAAGTCCTGACAACCCTTCAGAATGCCGCCCCTGTCCTTGTCTCCGCCATGGAGTTCATCCACTCAGCGCTTGTCGCTTCGAATCTCGATGGTCGTATCAAAGTCTCAACCCCACACTCTTCCTCCATCATTATTGACTCCTTCCCACCTTCTCAAGCGTTCTTTAACCGCACTTGGGATCCGGTCATGGTCCCGCTGCTTAAGTTTCTTCAGTCTACTGGATCGTACATCATGCTCAATGTTTATCCATACTATGACTACATGCAGTCAAATGGTGTGATTCCACTGGACTATGCCCTCTTCCGTCCTCTTCCTCCTAACAAGGAAGCTGTCGATTCTAACACGCTCCTCCACTACACCAACGTGTTTGATGCCGTCGTTGACGCAGCTTATTTTTCCATGTCATATCTGAACTTCACCAATGTCCCCATTGTGGTGACTGAGTCTGGTTGGCCCTCCAAGGGAGACTCCTCTGAACCAGATGCAACTCTTGAAAATGCAAACACTTACAACAGTAACTTGATCAAGCACGTGCTTAACAATACAGGAACGCCAAAGCACCCGGGCATCGCAGTCAGTACATTCATTTATGAGCTGTACAATGAGGATCTGAGACCGGGCTCCATATCTGAGAAGAACTGGGGCCTGTTTGATGCCAACGGAGCGCCGATCTATATCTTGCACTTGACGGGTGTGGGAATGGTGTTAGCAAATGACACAACCAATCAGACCTTCTGTGTTGCGAAAGATGGCACGGACAAGAAGATGCTCCAAGCGGCATTGGATTGGGCTTGTGGTGCTGGAAAAGTAGACTGCTCACTGTTGTTGCAGGGGCAAGCATGCTATGAACCAGACAATGTTGTTGCGCATGCAACGTATGCTTTCAACGCTTATTACCAAAAGATGGCGAAAGCTCCAGGCACCTGTGATTTTAAAGGGGTTGCTACAGTCACCACAACCGATCCAAGTAAGGAATAGCTTGACAACATTTACCCATGTATCTGCATCATTCTGGGGAAAGATCTTATCACCAGATTTAGTAATCACAATTCACTATATAGAAGTACACAATTAATGGCATGCCACAAGAAGCTAGGGCTTATCTGCTGGTTTAACCTTGACATTTTTTGTAATTTGATGAGCTGTTAGTACGTCTGTCCCTAACTCTAATACATGCGCGTTGCATATGAGCATATAGAGGTCGAGGAATCTGCCTTTTGCTCTTTTCCCCTAATTTATGTTTGATTCGTGCAGGTCATGGTTCATGTATATTTCCGGGAAGGTATGTGATGTAATGTGTTTTTGTAGGTTCTCTGTCATCTTTTAAACTTTGTTGCTAAATGTCATCTCCTATAATCCAAAATAGTTATTGTGCTTCTGCAATATACTGAATTACTTGTATGTTGCTGCAGCATTGGAAGAAATGGGACTTCCGTAAATGGTACTATTCTAGCTCCATCGTCTAATTCAACGAGTTCTGGCTGTCCTCCCCAGTATTTCTCTGATGTTGGTTCGATAACAAGCTCGGTGATCATTGCCTTTTTGCTCCTGGTGTCGGTTTTCTTGTAAAGTTATGGACTTGATACTTGTGTCATATTGATTTGTGCTTTTTTAGATCTCTTTTTGAAACATTTGATTACAATTCTTCGACGACGACTTGTGGTCTACCCAATTTTGTGGTTCATGAAGTGGAGATGCGGGTGGGCAAATCCAGGTATTTGAGCGGTGACTAGCTAGGTGACTCTTTGATTTTATTCTGTAAAAGCCAACAAAAGGAATCGTTGGTGTAACCATCTTCTTCCTAAATTCGGTTCTGAATTGATCCTTTGAGATGGACACTTAAGAGAGTGCATCTGAAAGCCAGCCAATTCAGGCCATGCTTCTTGTAATCATTAGGATAGGATTAGTTGCCTCATTTTCTCATCAACACAGCTATAAACTAGTAATTTTCCTTTCTTTGCTGGAATATCAAGTGACCAGCATTACTCTGATGCATAGTTACTAGGAATCGGCACTGCTTGGAGAAACTTGAGAAGGAATTGCCTTCATTTTACGGCAACTTTGGTAAGTGATTGTTTCCCTTAATGTGCTCTCCGTCTTTCATGGTTATGTTTGTTGTGACGGTGTTTCTGAGGGAACTCTGAATGTCAGAACTCGCAGTCCTACAGAATTTCACGGTGGCTTTGGCCACCAAATGAATGTTTCTACGCTTCTTGAGACGGCAAAGCTCTGTTGTGAAGCAAGCTTTTCGTATATTGACGTGCTGGTAATGTGCATTGTACAACACTCCATGTTTATTATTCTGTCAAATGAAGACAAGATGAAAGGGTAAAAAGAAAGGGGCCCTGAGGACAGAGGGCAGTGATCCTTCAAGGGATTTCACTCATATGGACTCTCCAACATGGGGTTCAAATTTCTGGAGCATTCAAGCCAAGTTGAGGCGATCTTGATTTTCTACCTCATCATGCCCCCTGGAGGAACTGGAGCCATTGGGATTCCTCTGTTCTGTATTGCCATGTTTCCATGCCATCCTGAACATAATCACAAGTAATGAAGTTTAGGAATGAAATCATCGGTCCGTTTCTGCAATATTCTCCATGATCGGAAGAGCCCTCGTTTAGTTTGCCCTCGTTTAGTTTGCGGCGCCAATGTGGTTCCATGTGCTTAATTCAGGACTATTGACTGTATGGATATTGATTGTCTCAAATTGTTCTGGAAATCGACATTTCTATGGAAAAAGGTTGAGAGTTACGCGTACCGAGGGACATGTCAAATCCGCGCCTTTCGAGCTCGCGGTATTCCTGGGTTAAAGCGCAGCATTCACAGCAAAAATGCACCAAGCAATCGTTACAGGGTTCCTCTTGCAGCTTGTGTTGATGTCTCATCTTGGTGCGGTATAAGCAGGAGTAGCAGCAGCCGCAGCCTGTGAGCACGTTGATCAGCGCGTACAAAGCTCCGTGCACCGCGCATGCTGCAACAGAAACGATCCGTGTAAGCCAAGTCTAATGTCAATACTCACTTCAAATTTGTGCGGACGCGATTGATTTCTACTTACAAACTGATCCGTGATCGAGGATCTCCGCGATCCGCCCGAATGTGACACAGGGGCACCAAAATGACAAGCAACCTGTGAGATTAACAAGATGTCAACCTACGTAAGCCATAAATAACACCATTTCATCCCTGGATCCGCTCAAACTCAACCTATTACCAAAGCAGCGTAAGATCGTTCGATCGCTAAATTCTCATAACACATTGCAACTCATCACCAACGTCGCCTAGCAGATTTACACACGGGCATAACTGTTCTATCAAGTGTCCATCCACCTCTAAACGAAATGGATGCGAGAGGAAAAATTCAGCAGACTTACAGGTCGGAACGTCTTCGCTGCAACTGCAAAGCCCGGAGGACCAAGGCACGTTGTTTATGGGTCGAGCATGGAGACCAGCGGCAGGCTGAGGATTGTTCTGAACCCCGTAGTAATCGGGCTGCACCGGAATTCCATTGACCGGGGGCGGCGGGGGAGTGGAGGCGCCAGGCTTCTGTGGGTAACCATCAGGTCCGTTCGAGGAGTACATGATCTCGAGATGCAACAGCAATGGATACCGGCCCCGGCGGATCGATCGAGGGAGGACGATACGGCGAAGATGGAACAAGGAAATGAACCGGGCAAGATCAAAGAGGGTTGAAAGATGAGATGTTAGGTGATCTGCACACCGTATATATACACACGTCTAGCAGCTCTACGTTCCTAGGTGTTGGCTGGGTAAAAGAGGAGTTTTGGTCAGCGAATGCTCTCCCCAGCAGCCGCCGTAACCAAGTCGTTAATCCGCGTTCGAATCCGTTTCCTCTCAATGTCTTTTAAAAGTAAGAGTTTGGTTGCGGGAACGACGAACAGCCAACTTTGACGGTTGACGGTCCGTTGAGAATTCTAACGCTTTATTTAAGCTCTTAAGCTATGGTTATTTGATCAAATTAAGACAAGGTCAGGCATTTTCTTATTCAATCTCAATTTTTTTTACATCGTGATAAATTTCTCTTTTTTGGGGGGCCAAGATCAGCTTCCAAAGTTGGTTTCGAAAAGGATTTGCTTCCTATAAATTAGATGGAATGTCATTGTCGAGACAGCGGAAGAGCTCCATGGAGGACATTGATGACTTCTTCCAACAGTCGACATTGATGCATGCTCGATAGCGCGTTGCTCTATGCATACTCGCTTTGGTCATCCGAGACTAGTCTTCGGTGATATGTGGGAGATTACCATGTAGATTTTCATCACGATAATAATCTCAAATCGGACTTGCGCCGAGAAGATCCCAAGTTTGAACGATTGGAGGGCAATAGAGGTGCTAATACGGGTCTTTGACTCACTTTTATTCATTTGGTTCCTGCAGGGGTTCAATAAATTTAAAAAAATGGGTCAAACATGGGTTTTAACCCAACCCATTTTCAGCCCGTGACCTGTAGCTTCCCAAGATGAACCTTGCGGCGGAGATCAGTGATTGGCGAAACAATTTTTACTTTTTTTTTTAAATTTATGAAATAAATATTTCATGATTTAGTAAAATATATAAGTATTTAAGTAATGCGTGTTGGATCGAGAATGTGTTGGGTCGGGTATGAGTCATAAAATTTGTGCATAATAAAAGTAGGTCAGAACGAGTTAAATGGGTCAATGGGTGGGTTTGGTTCAATATTTCAGATGAGTTTTGGTGAAATGCAAATGTCCTTAGCCTAAAGAGCTTTGGAAAAATGCTAATTGCGTTTGGAAAAAACTGATTTTAAAACGGGTTTTGGATTAAATATTATTTGCTAAAAATAACTTTGCAAATGGGTTTTGGTAATTTTTATCATTATGGGGTTAGTTTTGGAAAAAAAAAATTTCTTTTAGCATTCGGCCAAATGCTGAAAGCCCAATGCTAGTCCCTATCAGCATTGGGCTTTCAGCATTCCCAAGGCTAGCATTTGGCCAAATGCTGACCTAAAGCTAAACCAAATGGTTCAGCATTTTCCCAAAGGGCTTTGAGGACTGAAAGCCCTTTGAGAATGCTGAACCAAACCCACCCAATATAGATCGGACCACATTCGACCCGATCGGATCCGCCGGTTTGACACTTTAGAGAACGATTGAGGCCGCTTCGTGGCTCCACCCACGACCGCAAAGCGCTCGAAACGGAGCTTAGCTGCAGCAACCAAACTAGGCGAATCTAATTGCGAGAGATTGCGAACTGGTCATTCGCCTGTCTTAATAGACGGCACCTACCCAGTTCATTGGAAACAGATACGGGACAACACTCAACTACATATGGATACATACACCAGAACTAGGTGCAAAGTGATTATTCTTCATCACATGCTTCTAAATCGTTCGTCCAAGGTAGGTTACATACACATGGCTTGGACACCACCGCCTACCGGGTCATGCTTGATTCGACCATCGGCGCCGTGGACGGCGCCATCTGAGACATCAAGATCCCGCGGCTCCGTCTCTCCACGTTCCCATGCCATCCTGCACCGAACGGTAAAGGACCATTATTTTCAACCCTGTAAACGCGTAATCTTGTTCGGCTGGAGGAGACGACGATGTGTGTGTGTGTGTGTGAGAGAGAGAGAGAGAGAGAGAGTTTAAATGTTGATAGGTGTTACCGATCTTCATGTTGAAGCCATTGATCTTGAGCTCGCGGTACTCCTGACAGAGAGCGCAGTACTCGCACCAGAAGTGGACGCAGCAATCGCCGCAGGGGCTCTTCTTGAGGGCGTACTGCTGCCTCATCTTGGCTCGGTAGAAGCAGGAGTAGCAGCAGCAGCACCCCACCGTGCAGGCTATCAGCGTGTAAAGTGCTCCGTTCACGCCGCAAGCTGTGCCGATCATCCACCACCAGAAGAGAACGCCATGGCAAAACATAAATAAACGAGAAGATTCTTAAGAATTTCTCTCTTTGCTGGTAAATGGCAACAAACTAAATGAGAACGCCATTCGAACGTTCAATGCATTCTTGATTTACGGACTCTTTGGTTGAATTATCAACATTTATTTACCATGATTAGGAAACTTATGCATTTATTAACACTTTTTAAGAGATTATTCACCTAATTTAGCGCGATTCCCCCACTTTTTCCCCGTTAAGTTACTATCTGATATGTGTTACAAACTCTCGTTAAAATTACTTACTAAGGTTTAATTTTTTTTCCCACTTTTCCAATCTTTTTAATAGCTCGTAAAATTTGTATTTGCACTTGATAAAAAAAAATTGTATTTGCATCATTAACGCTTTAATTTTACTCATCTTTTTTGAGATTACTAACCTTAAATAGAACGAGTTACTAATTTTCTCCGATTGACCTATTAATTAGTTTTGGGTTACAAATTCTCGATCCAGTGACTTGCCCAAATTAATTTTCAATTACCGATTTCTTTTATATATATATATATATATATATCTCAAATTCTATGAACAAAGAAGCTATCGGTAACGCAACTACTGACATGAAAACGGAAACATGCTTTTTCAAAACGGAAAGCTGGAATGGTCCAACATGTGCTTCACGAGTTGAAATATAAAACCGGGGTCTCCCTGTTGACTTAAATTTTTTAATTTCTTGAGTCAAATATGACACCTCCTCCCTTAAGATGACAAGTGGATGGTCGAGAAGCATGCTAGTATGGATATTCTATGCGGGATCCTCGGGAGTTCCGCCTTCCTAAGCTGTAAACGAAGAATCTGAGAAAGGAGAAGCTCTGTAAATGGAAGAACCAGAGCAAATCCATGGCAGAAGCAGACCATCATCTCGATTGCCAGCTTAGGCTTTGCGCCGAACATGTTTGGCCATAATGGAACACGACGCTAGTGGGAGCTCAAAGACTTACCTGACGACCCCTTGTCCACGATCTCCGCAATCCGGCCGAAGGTCACGCAGGGACACCAACATGTGATGCAACCTTGGGCATAACAAATCAGAAAGACCGTGAGTGATCTTCCGAGCTCCGGGGGCCGGCCAGCACGAGTTAACAAGGAGCAAAGAGGGAGAGGGGGGGGGAGGTAATACTCACAGTTCGTGCGGTCGGAGAGGCAGTCGCAGAGCCCGGAGGACCACTGCACCTTATCCCTCTCAGTCTCCTCGAACGTGGGCGGGGCCGAGGCCACTGCTGACGAGTGGTGGTCGGAGTGGAGCAGCTTGTCGGCGTCCACCGGCGTGCCGGTCGCCGGCGGGGGAGACGAGAAGCCGCTCCACCTGTCGTCCTGACTACTACTTTTGGCAGCCGATGAAGAGTACATGGTGGCTGCAGATTTGTTCTCTTGCGCGTCCCCTGACGACCAAGCAAGTGGACGTAGTAAAGATAAGAGTAATGGTTCAGAGGAGCAGAAAAAACCTTTGGACTTTATAGGAGGAGGATGGAGCTGAGAAAGTGCAATGCGTTGGTTGACTCCGGGGTCAACGTGGATGTGATGTTCCCCGTGTTGATCGACACGCATTCAGAAACCTTTGAATTTTCGTCGTGGCTCCCCTTTCGACAGTTTTTCGCCTGCAGTTTCGTCTGTCCCTCAATAGATTTTAGGGACGGGGAGATGATGACGCGTCATTTTTTTTTAACGTAATATTATAATATTAATTTTTGTCACTGTGATTTATGGTCAACATAAATTATTACTCCTTGTCGTTTGTTGACGTGCTTTTGTGAATTTACTACGAAACTACTAACTTCCTTTTATTCTGCATTGACATGGACATTGGAAATTCTACGTAATGGCCAAAGCCAATTTTTTTTTTTAGCATTTTATAGTAAAAAAGAGCGGTTTTATCCGAATAACATGTTCACATGAAAACCTTAAAGTAGGTTAACTAGGTTGGACACGAATTTTCATAGGTCATTTTAGAAGTATAAATTGGGACGGGCACGAGTCACTAAATTTATGTGGCCTATGAACGTGTCAATTTGGGCTGAACCATTTTCGACCTGACCCGACCCGATCCACATTTGATGGTCTTTATTTGTTCAATTGGGTCCTTCAATCAAGTTGGTGGATAGATGGTATTGATGGAACAAGACCTCAACAATTCACGTCATCATCGCGGACTCTCGGTGAAGTTTTCGATGCCTTCGACCGAGATTTACTGATTGAGGGAGGGGGTCTTATGGCAAACTACATGGTTGAACTCTACATCCTTGTCACGACCCAGAAATCAGGTTTCTAGGCTAATGGATAAGTTAATTAAATTAACTAACCTAACACGAGCTCTCTCAAACTTTACCAATTCGCAATTGACAATATTTTCAAATTGGAGTCGCCACTAATCATTTTATTGTAGACTAATTAAACACCTAAATAATGTATTCGAAGAAATACTTTATTCGTTTGAACCAGAAATCAATGAATTCAAAGACTTGATTATGCCAATATTCTTATTAACGCCCTTTTAGCACCTTTCATTTCAATAAAAAAAACATTTAAGCAGATAGCTTGAATTAATTTTAATCTGAAGTCCTTACATGTGAGATGATCATGCATGTGCGCAAACATTATTTAACACACAATAATCGAAGCATTAAAGAAATTGCAAGGAAATGAAAGAGAAAATAGACCGAGACGCTGCATCCTAAACCCTAATGCTTATCTCCCGAGCGTAAGACTTAGCCTAATGCAATGTTGTTTTTATGGTTTTCGCTTATTCAATGAGAAATGCAAATGAAATGGAATGCATATGCAATTAATCTAAAAAGGCATGGCGTGGCGTGGCATGCAAGGCATTTATTTAAATGACCTAGCTCTAATGTCGTGCAAAAATGAGTCTAACTAGAATGACAATGCAATTGAAATTAAATGACATGCAAATTGACTAAATTAACCTTGTCTAAATGGCACATGAAAATGTTATGAATTTAACCTAAGTGACAACATTAGGCTAAATGACTTAAACATGTGAATCAAGTTAATTAATTTAGACATGCAAATCATATGAATGAACTTAGACATGATTCTAGGGGACACGCGAACGATGACATGGCCGATAATGACATGTTATTCTACATGACTTGTCAAGTGACATGGCATACATGTGAATGTCATGGCACGATGATGTGGTAATTGACATGAAAAATATATGACATGGCAATTATATATTTCATCCTATATGACGTGCATATAAAATATAATGCATAATCTATGTGCATGACATGGAATATCCTAAACCATATGAAATGTATATGTATGAGATATTTTTCATATTTTGGATGAACTTCTGAATTATTTATTAAAGAAATAAACTCTATCCTAAATGAAAATTATCCTAAATATCTAGGAATTTATTTGCATCAAATCCTCAAATTATCTAAGAAATCTTTGATCCTAAGTCTAAATGTTTTAAGATATGGTATCCTATATAAATGATGATGCAATTTATGTCTAATATGCAAATTAAATTAAATGCACCTAATCTATTAGACGCGATTTCTAATAAATCATATCTTCCTAAATGAATGCCAATCCTACGAGATGAGATTCCTAAAAAAATATCTTATCAAATTAAGGCAATTAAATTTTAAAGATAAGATTTCTAATAAATCTTAAATTTCTAGACCTTTCTGAATTTTCAAATTATGAAACAATCAATCTAATACGCAGTCAAAGATATGCATGATTTGCAAATATTTTCCGATCCAAATCTGGTAACAAATTGAATCGAGGAATCAAATCTAATGGTTATAGATTGGATATCTCAATTCCCGCTCCATCGAGACAAATCTCAAGGTCGAGATTAGTTTGAATTTACACGTTATCGGTAGGAAAATCACCCATAATTTGAACCGATTTTCTAGTCTAGGAGATATGCATGAAATACAACACTAGTTCAAAAATAGGAAATAATATTTGACAAGTCAAATTAGATAGGATTTATACCTATTTTGAATTACCACAGATATCCTTTCCCTTTTGAACAACGAATCGGACCGGCCGATCGGGATGGCTCGGGCGTGCACGTGGCGGACGGGTACTCGGTGTAGCTTGGCCGAAGTCAAGAGTCAAGACGTAGGACTTCGTCTTTCTCCCTTGCATTATAATTGACCGATGAGGGAAAGGGGGCCAATTTTGGCTGGTAGTGGGATCAATAAACGTGAGAATATATCAGCGGAGGGAGAAAGCCAGTGAGGAAAATACTCCCTTTGGATCGTGAGAAACACGCCTCAGATTGCTTTGACGTCGAGGCAGCAGCTTCGTCGTGGTGGGGAGTCTCGGTCATATGACGGCCGCCGCTGGCTTTCTCTCCTGCTTTCTTCTGTTGCGGCCGTGTAATCTATGTCGTGTGGCCTGGGTAATGAACTCCGAGATCTGCAGGTTGAGGCGCGAGGAAGAAACACTAACGAAGAAGAAGAAGAAGAAGACCATTTTGTTTTCTCCTTCTCTTTTGTCTTCTATCTTTCCCTTGTCTAATTCAGAAGTGATAGGACCCTCTCCCTCGGCCAAGGTCAGTGTGCTAAGACACCTCCTCTCAACCATCCATCCTGGATATCCTGCCGATGTTGTCCCCCGGGACTAAAAAGTATGGGGGAAACCGATATCCCTATTTTGGCTATTATTTAAAAGTATAGGGCTTGGCCAAATTTGCTTAAACCCATCAACTAAATTGAGCTCAGAACTATCGCTTTAAATACATCCGTCCCGATCCGACAAGATGCAAAATGAAATATATGAATGCTAAAGCTTAATATGAAAAATTATTTAATTATTTTTAGTAGGGACTAAAATTAATCTTCGATTTTTTATGCTCTTCTTTGAAAGCAAGTTCATTACGTCTCTTATGTGTAGCTTTGGCCAAGGAATGATTAGGGGACAATCTCCTTTCGGTTCGCAGCGAGGGGGCGTCAGTTTTCCTTGCAAAAACAGAGAGATAACGCAGCGAGAATGCAGAAGAACTGACGTTCTGAAGATGATGCTGTAGCCCTTGATACACGTACAGACTTATCCCTACACCTGACCAGAGAGCAAAGGCAGAAAGCTCCATCGGCCATCTCCGCTGTAAATCTCTCTCTGCAGCCCGAAACGCAGAGCAAGTTAAAGTCAGATTCCACGGGAGAAGGTCCGGGCAAAGCAAGGGAGAAGCTAAATCTTGGAAGATGGTGTGATGTCCTCGAACTCTTTCGACGGAGGGTCAGTAAACCATCGGAAAAGTCCGCCATTGTCGTGTTCGTCGAGCGAGGACGACTGGGGGCTTCGTAGGATTCCGGAGTCGACGCAAAAAACCGTTGACCCCGCAACGCGGACCATTGCCCGGGCTTTGTCATCCACACCACTGAACGCGACGGCGTCCCCCGCCAAGCACGTAGAATAGGGAGAAAGTGACAGTGAAACGACGCCGCTACTACGTACCTACGTGTAGGGGGTGAGCATAAGTCTAAGGTAGAATTAAGAATCGAAAAACCGAATCTGTGGGACCGGTCCAGTTCTTAGTTCTGATAAAACAGGCTCTGGTTCTCGGTTCTACATTTATAAGAACCGTCGATTCCAGTTCCGATTCACGATTCTAACCTGGACCTGAACTGGACCCTAAATTGGAACATACCGATTGGTTTTCTTGATAAATTTGGTTAAGGCAGTTTCGAAGGTGCGTACAAGGTTTCTTGCCAATATAATTTTGGTCCATGAAGAGGTTAGGATGATCAAATTTTCGTTCAGGACCATCAGGTTTTTCTTATTGTACTCAACATTTGCATCAAGGATCGAAAAATTTAGATGCTATTTCTTCGAATAAGATGATGTCTGCATAGCTACCTCAGAAGGAATCAAGTGCTGTAGATTGATCGTTGTCCATACCGGATCAGAGAGAAGAAAAGACGTTAGGGAGCAATTGACGAGCACGACGGTATAAAATCATTTGATTGAGTACGATAGGTTCTTGGGTACCCTGGAACCTGTGACATGATAGATTCTAGATTCCACGGTATGCATGGTAGGTTTTAGGTTCCGAAAAATAAGAAAACTGTATTAATGGGTAGATTCCAGATTTCAGGTGAAACCTACTCGGAACTTGGGACCGCTTACCCTTATCTATGTGCTCGTTTATAATAGTCCAAAGGAACTTCCATTATATCTCCGAACTTTTGAAACTGCTTTTGATTTCGCTTGCTATGGACTCTTATATCCACTCGAAGAATTCGATAATTCTACTTAGTTTTTCATCTATAGGTAGATACGAAGATAATGTACATAGGTTTCGATGCGTTCATATGAATACGTGTGCAAGAATATAATGTATATGGCCTTTAAGGTTAATATAGCAGACTAGTATTAGAGACTTCTAATCACACGAATCGATAACCTCCTAAGGTTTGGATTGAGGCGAGACGTATTTACTCTGTATACTTTGAGACTCGATGGATGGTCTGAGTTTTGGCGAGCTCATTACTTCTACCTTATCAATATTTTAGTAGTTGGGAAGTCGCAAACAAACCACATTTGACTGTTTGTTAGGTGAATGCCTCACGCAAATTTCCGGAGTTAAATGTCCTTTTTTTTTTTTTTTCATTTAAGTCGCTGCCCTCTTTTCTTTTGATGCCCTTTCGTCTGTTTTCTAGTCTTTTTGCGATATTTTAAAGGGGAATGATGTGAAGTTTCTTGGGGGGTTTTTTTTTTTTCTAATTTTGTCCTAATGCACAATGCGTGTGTCTGTCTTTCAGTGGCCGAGTAGAAGAAGTCATCTACATCCACAAAACTTCCAAACCCAAAGCGGTCCTCTCTGTTTCACATTTTTCTTTAATCGCGAGTAGGAAGGACATTTTGGTCTTTTTGGGAAATTTACCAAAACAGTGGTAAATTTATTGCAATTGTATCGATTCAATTTTAATTTTTTTAAAAATTTTTACTAACTGAGTTTCAAATCTTTTGCATTTGTGTTAATTAATTCCATTTGACTGGCTAACGTTAACGTTGCCAAATTTCAATATTTTTCATTGATATTTTATATTTCTTTTTCTTTAATTCTTCCTTATTTGCTTCTATTTGTGGCCGTCGAGGGTTGTGGCCCTCGCCCAACATTGCCCAACACCCAAGGCCGTGAGCGAAGGAGACCGTGGTCCTAACAGTCATGACCGAGGCCACCTTTGCCCACGGTTGGCGAGGCCATGGCGAGTCTACCCTCGCCTTGATGTGGGCTAGGGTGACGGTAGCCTTGCTAGTAGCATCGCGCGCTGGGCAAGGTCGAGCAAGGGTCGAGACCCTTGTCAGTTATTAATGGACGCAACTAAGGAAGAAAAAAAATAAGAAAAGAAAGATTAAAAAAATAAAATAATAAAGAAAATAAAATAAAAAATGGTCATGCTAGTGCGGGCCGGGCAAATGTATTGAATTGGATAAATACAAAAGGTTTAAGACTTAATTGGCAAAAAAAAGGAAAAGAAATTAGAACTGAAGTGATACAATTGTAGTAAGTTTATGATTGTTTTGGTAATTTTTTCGGTTTTCCCTCCAATGTGTTTTGTCACTCTTGTATTGACCCAACACATGCAAAATATCTGAAAATATTTCGACCTAGGATGGGACGGAGGCTACCAAGAGCCTCCTAGGCCCGCCAATGCGGCGCGCGCCATTTATGGATCTAAATTCGAAATTATTACGTCCAACTCCCATTTGCACCCGCCCCGATCGGCGCATGAGAGCAAGGAGTCGTTCATGGGTGTAGAAGGTTCGAGGCTGGGTAAGAAGTTGCAATGAATAGACAGAGAAATTGACCCTAGATGTTGTGTAGTTTTTGGTAGGGATGAGCATGATTTCAAGATCGGATAAGTGGGAACCGACTTAGTTTCAGGTTTCAAAAATTAGAGAACTGGTTCCGACGGGTAGATTATTAAGATGGTTATTACAGGTTAAAAAGACAAACGGTTGGGTCGGGTCGGATTTGGGTCGAGTCGAATATGATCCGACCCATTAAACTTGTTTTGACCTATTTTCATATAGTACAAATTTAACGACTCATACCTGACCCAATTCACACCTAACTCTTACTTGATCTGATCCATCTTACTAAAACACTTATATATTTAATCTAATTTAGCAAGATTTAAGAATTATTAGAAAAATTATATTACTATAACATTGTGGACAATTTTAAACTTAAAAAAATTTCAATTAAAAAATTAAATTTGAAGATAGTGAGCTAACTCATTTACAACCCATGAATTTGAAGATAATTAGCTAACTCATTTATAAACAATTTAAGACCCATTAAGTTGTTCATGAGCCATTTAAGTTTCTTAATCAACTTATTTATGACATGCACTCTTAAATATAGATTAGAATAAGGGTTCTTGACCCATTTTGCCACATCTAGTAATGACTCAGTGCAATCGTTCAATCAAAAATACAGATAGAATCTATGCAATCTCTGAAACGTACCTCAAAACCCGTGACAGGAAGGTTCCAAAGCATGCAAGACAAGTTTCGGGATTTGAAAATTGGAGAACTGTTTCTGATAGATAGGTTTTAATTTTCAGGTAGAAACTAAACCGATCGTAGAACCGCTTACCCTTAAATATTTGTACAATTTATGTTTCGCGTGGAGAGCGTCGACGGTTACACATCCACTAAAATTCCCCCAACATGAAATGGCACAAATGGAAAGAGTCAGACATTGAGCAATGCTAGCAAAAGATACAGCTCATCCTCGCCCTAAAGGTCTTGTTGTACAGACTTAATCAAACTCTTAAGCACAGATGAAATCGCCAATCGGTAATAGAATTAGGAGCTGAGCTCCGACTTCACTAATCACACGGAGTACTAATACACGACATATGATACTACGAGCAACAGGTTCACTTCCATAATCAAGCACAGGACTCTAGCGGTCCATGCCGCTTTCCACCTTTGGAGCCATTGCTACTTCTTTCTGTTGCCTGGCGTTTCCTTCCCATCCTACACCACCAATCCAATTTTCTTAAGCCAGTACTTAATCAACACTTAAGGCAGTCTAGTACGTGCACTATTCGAAAGCTAGCCGGGCACAAAAATATCGGAAAGGAATGGTGTTTTTTTTACCCTTCTCCACGTTGAATCCGCGGCTCTTGAGCTCTCGGTACTCTTGACAAAGCGCACACCCCAAGCAGAAGTAGTGGACTAAGGAGTCAGGGCACGGATCTGCCCTCAACCCGAACTCTTGTCTCAGTTTGGTTCGGTAGAAGCACGTGTAGAGGCACGCGCATGTAGTCAGGTGGTGGAGCAGCAGACAGATTGCGCCGTTCGCGATGCAAGCTGCAATCCAAACTCGGATGAGTGAGTGAGAAACATCTACGACCAGCCTTTGTCTGTTCTTTGGTAATTAATTAGCCTTTGGTACAGGGAAAATCAAATCTCCTATATTTCCTGCATCACTTTCCGAATCGGGGATAAGTTCATAAAATTCGACATCACATGTCCAACGTTGAACTTAAAGCTAACTGGATCTGCTTGCTTTGTGAACTGCAAGCTGACTTCTTCATGCACGGGCTTGATTTGTGACCCAATATTATTACAGTTCGTCTCGAACGTTCACTCGACCTATGTCAAGGACTTATTTGAAAAACAACCACGTCCCTAAAGTATAATCCGCGTGCAAAATAATAATAATTTGGAGTAATCCTCGGACGTATTTTCGGAGGCGCATTAAGACATTGTATACTCACAGCTTGTCCCTTTGTCCACAATCTCCGATATCCATCCGAAGGTGATGCATGGGCACCACATGGTGATGCAGCCTGCAAGCAACATGGATTTATTCCTTGATTATGTGGAAGGAAAGAGGGAAAAAAGAAGCTAGCAACATAAAGCAGATTTCCAATACAGCTTTTGATGTCGGAGAAGCAGTCACAGAGGCCAGTATTCCAAGGTTGTCTTTCGGCATCGTAGGGTTTGCTTGAGCTGCTCATGCTGGTGGGGGCTTTGGGTGTGGGCTGTGAAGAGATGATGCGGTGATTCTGAGATCAGCTTCGCATTTGGGCGCTGAACCACGTTGAATAAATAGGCGAGAGGATTGACACGTGGCCCATTTGAGACAACAAAAGGAAAGTGAATTTTTCTATCTACAAATTCTTTTGAGTGTGAACACAACCCCTGGTGGGTTTGCTTTGATTGTAATTGAGGCCTCGGAAATACACGAGAGATCGAGTTGCCGTGAATTTTGTATTCTCAGAATTCATAATCTATTCCTTGGTTCTACTCCTATCCATGGAGTAGGTATCAACACTCGAGGCGAACTATGTAAATCTCTAGTGTCTTTATTCGTCAAGTACTACGATAATATCTTGTTCTCATATTTGTTTCGCATCACAAGATCTCTTAACTTCCATGTGATGTGCATTACACATAATTGAGTCTCATAGTTCACTCTTTGGAAAGGAAATGCTAATATAACAGTAGGGTTAAACGCTTGATCTTGAAAAGTTTGGCTTTTTAATCATCTAATTTAGTCACGAATGTTTTCATTTTTTCTGATTTATTTTTGGGGAAGGTTGGCTGCCCATGCAAGTGATGTGGTGGGTCTTGCAGAATGGATATTTTGGTTTTCCTCCAATATGATGATGAGCTCAGATTTCGGTTCTCTCTTAGTGATCTCCTAGAGAAGGAATTGAGCTTCCACTGCACGTTGTCAATAAATGATATTAGAGTCAATGATTAATTAGTGGTCACTCCCAATATGTATCGGTGGTAAATATCTCAAGGAAATGGAGGTGGGCATTGGAGATTCAAATTGAAATATCTTGATGCTAAACCTACATGAATTTAAGGGGAGCGGACCTAATATCGAGGTCACATATGAGGGAGAGATGGATGAAGGTATTGGAATTTTGTTACATGCTCACAACGATCGTCCGAAGGTGATGCATGGGCACCAAAAGGTGAGGAAACTTGCAAGCACAAAATAAAGGGGGAAGATACTTATAGAATCTTAAACCTACTGTATTCGTATCAATTGAGTTCATTCAATTAATTTTGGTTGAAATCTCTAATGTTTACACCAACCGTTCCACATTCCATGGCCTACAACCCGACCTTGACGTAGAAATCTTTTAATTATATTATATTTTTTATTTTATTTTTTGTTGAGAATCACTGGTCATAGGTAAGGGTGTCCCAAGCCTTGCCGAATCAGGGTAAAGGTTGCAAACCCCTCACCCAATTTAGGCATCGTAGCCCTCGCTATGGCTAGCTGGCAAAGGCATGGGCAAGGGCCACGACACCCTTGCCCAGTCTCGACAAGGTTTGACCAGCAACCATCCTAAAAATATATATAATTAATTAATTAAAAGAAAAGCAAAAGGAAAAGGTTCAAATAAATTAGAAATTATTGAAATATTACTAAAAAGTTATTAACATCAACGTCTATGTCTACACTTGCGATTTCCGGTCAAAATACGTTGGATAGACTCAATTAGCACAAATGTAAATATATTTAGGACTGAATCAATTCAATTAAGAGGTTATGATCGAATTAGTTCTAATGCAATAGGTTTAAGATGTCTTTGCTATGTTTCCCCAAAATAAAACCCTTCGTTTTTTCCTGATCTCAATCCCTTAAAAGAGTATCGACATCGACTTACATGGATTTAATTCCAGATAGAAGGACGCTGGGAATCTAAACAAGTGTAATGCTAGAGCTTCAGGTGTCGGCGAAGAAATCGCAGAGTCCAGAACTCCAACGGCGTCCTTCGACATCCTAGGGTTTGGGCGAGCTCATTCGGGTGGGTCGGGGGTGGCGAAGAGATAATGCAGAGTTTCTGATATCGGCTTGACTTGGGGATTGTTATGTTGATCTCGCCCCCATTTGGGCGTACGATGATGCTGTGTCTATGGGCCAAAGAACCAGATGGATGAACCATAAAACAACCTATTCCAAGTGCTTGAATGTCTTGGAAATTTGTGTGGTCCAATAGCTTGAGCTTAGCCAATCGAATGTTTTCAAGTCTGATTCCCCTTCTTCTGCGTCTTGATTTCTCTTTTCCTTCTATGGTCAGCATCACTTCACTGTCTCGAAAATGCACCACTCAAGCCAGTTTATCTTGGAGGGACATGGACTGTGGAGTATCATTTGGTGCCGTCTTCCGATCGCCATATGATTATTTTGGAAGAATCGAGATGAATTACGTGTAAGACTATCAATGGAGATATGCAGTCGCACTTTCGATTAAGGATCGGGATTCACTTATTCAAATCTCATTAACCGAAAGTAGACTGTTCTGGATCTGAACCTTCTGAACGCACCATAAACACTTGGACTTAATCGGTTTAAGGGGCTTGCTAAGCATTTTACGGGCCTTCAGATTGTTGGGTCTGTATCCCTGAGCTATAGAAAGCTAGAGTACAGTTGCCTTTTTCCATAATGCTATCCCTTGGTTTTTTTCAGCGCACTCCTGAAATGTAGTGAGGATTCTTGTTCCATGCGTCATTGATGGAATACCTTGATTTCCTCTGCGATCTTTCATATGCCAAATAGCAAATCATAATCACCCACAATACCATTGTCTATGCGAAAATTTGATATTCCCTAATTCAGATTAGTAATTTTGGTCAAATCTATGGTTTAAATGGGGATTGGCTATACTTTCAGGTGGTCCAAAACCTATGCTATGATACCTTATGCTCAGCAGTAAAAGGATTTACTCGGTTGAAAATTCAGGTGGCTTAATCTAATTCATTGCGAATGAACTTCCTTTACCCGTTGTTCTAATTCCACCATCTATTTGCATAACTTACTCTTCACACCCCGATTTACTTTTTTCTTTTGAAAAGGAAGTTACTCTTGAAGCTTAACACCACTTAGGAAAACTTAGGAATATATATATATATATATATATATATATATATATACACACACACACACACACAAATTGGAGGGTGAAACATGAGGTTAGAAAATTAGAGGGTGCAAAGTGCAATCAAGAGAAAAATGATGATGTTTTTATAGATCTTTTCCTAAAGTGCAATCAAGAGAAAAATGATGATGGCTTTATAGGTCCTTTCCTTACTCAAATTAATAAAAATCATGACCAAACGTTCTTCAGCGTATTGAGACGCATGATTCAACTTAATTCATCATTTCAGCTATCCACTTTCAAGCAATTAAAGACAAAGTTGGGTCCAATCTCGGGATTTTTTTTTCTGAAGCTCCATTTATTTAGCAAAAAATAAATAATTTGAAAAATATTTTTTTTTGCAAATAATCATTTGTACCACTTCTAAAATGAAGTAAAGAAAAATGATTTCATTATCCACGATAATGTTTAGCTATAAATTGTTATTGATAATGAAATTATTCTTCATTTACTACTTATTCCAAGAGATATAAATGATAATTTTTAGGAAAATATTTTTTAAAACGTTCATTTTTTTCGCTAAATAAATGGAACCTAATTTTGAGATGGATCTTCTAAGTGGATTTTTTTTTATACGTCGCATGAGTAATGAACATGGATCTTACCTAAATAAAATAGGAACGAGAGAAATTATTCAGCAGTTTGTTCATTCGAAACTATATTTTGGCCAGACAATAAATCACCATCAGACCAACATTATTGCTAGTGCCAGTCGCATCTCCACGTCCATGATAGCCTGTCCGCCACTAGAAGGGTCCACGAATGATGACCACATGTCCATTGTGCAAATTTTTCGTTTAGTAATGTTGTTTTGCATCGAGAAATGTTTTTTGAATAAAAAGAAAATGGCTGCCTAGTTTAGCAAAATAGAAAAATTTTAGTTCGGTCTAGTGCGTAAAATTTCGATTTTCTAGAAAATATATGAGAACGTATCAAGTCGTGTCAATCTTTAACTTAATCGTGCTCAAACCAACTTGAATTTTTGGATCGCTTTCTCTCTCTCTCTCGAACGTTTCTCCTCTCGCGCAGTGTCGTATTATTGTGCTGTGTTAAAAGTTGTTGCTCCTAACCCCGGCTTTATCAATTATTTTCGTTATAAATGGATTTTCAAATTACAAAATAGATTCATCCAATAAATGGAAAAATATCTGCCTTGAATTCCTTAGTACCATGATTCCTTATGATTGACTTTTTCGATACATGTGTTGTTCAATCATCTCCACTAATGGTGGATCGTGCCAGAGGAGTGGTCCGTGGTGCCTGAGATGACGTTTGATAACTAGCTCTTTTACTCACGTTTCACAACATTCGATAACGAGGTTTTTTTTTTTTGTCCTCTTTACATTAATATATCTTCTTTTTCCTCTTTATATTTATATATCCTTTTTCCATCTATTAATTTTTAAGATTGAATATTCCAACATAATATATGCAGCTTGTTTGCACATGAGATAAGATATTGAAATATTATCTCGAATTCTAAATGCTCTTTTTAATCATGTATTCCATCCATCCTTTTTAGCTAAATTTCACGCATTACCTTCAATCCGACTTGCAACTAGGGGATTATTGAAATATTATCTTGCATCGCTTGATAGAGGGTTATATATGCTCGATATGTATATTTAGTCTTCTTTCTCCTGTCAAATTAAATTTTTGAATTAGATTTTTTAACACTTGTGACTCTCTTATCTTAACTTTTTTCCCCTATGGCATATTTAATGATTAAACCGGAAGAATGAAGTGTTGATCCCAAAGACGTGGAAAAATATCTTCCTAAATTTCTCAAGATTATATGTGCATACACTCGTGATTGGCGATTGGGAACATATACCTTCCACTCATCTCACTACAAGTTATGTGCATGAGAAGTGGTCCTTTCTCATGTTAACGTTGTATTTTCCCATGTGGTCCTTTACTTTTTCCAAGTAGAATATGGCTCTCATATGTACATGCATGCAATATGCACGGAGTTACAAATGATAATGGGGAGCACCATCATTCATGCCCTACTTTTTTCCGACGTGCGACGGCGACATGCACTCGAACATATCTCACTCTGAGTTAGTGCCCCTGTGGGGAAAGCGACCAATCCATAAGAGATTTCATCATTCAGTTCCTCAAACTAGCGTCGATCTTTCTGAATCTAGTTCACAAATAGTTATACATCAAATAAAATCTGAAAATTGCTAGCCTAACAGTCCAATAGTGTGGTTCATTATTTTTTACCACACAATCTCTCAATCAATGAATACTTTATGCAAAACATGCAGTAATAGTGTGTGAATTTAAGATTGAGATTGTACTGTCTCTGAAGTAATATCAAAAAAGCATTTTCCAAATTACAATTCTTTGCGCTAATGGTTGTGCCTAGCAACAAAACATTGCTGATGTATCAAACCGTCAGCAACAAGATTTAGGGCGTTACTGGATTGACTTTTACTTTATGCTTTTTTCTTACTTGAAATTGCACGATGCCCCTCGCACCTGAAATTTGCTCAATCCCGGAACACTTCAAACTCTTGTAACATATGAATGCGAACACGCAGAATTATTTGCTGATAATATCCGTAACCTCAATCTCCGTAGCTCGGTTTTCACTTGTAGCTATAATAAATAAAATTAGTTGAAATCTTTAATTAGTTGACCTTAAAGATGTCCCTATTTAGTAAGTTTGCAAGCAAGTAATATCCATAAGAAAGTTGCTAACCCGACAGTCTAACAGTATTGTCGATTATTTCTAGCTATACGAACTCCTAATCAATGAGTGCTTTATGCAAAATACGAGATGATGGTATGTGAATTGATTGTTAAAATTGTGTCATTTGTGACGGTACTATCAGAGGGAGACATTACCTTATCCATAACATGTAATTCACCAGTCGGGATTAAAAGATGCTGGCAAAATGCTTATGGAGGAACTTTTCCAAAAGACAATTGCTTCTCCTCTTCATTGCACGAACTTCATTTCATTGTGCGGCTTTTCCTAATGAAACACGCATTGCCCTCTGGGATTCTTTTGACAGATTTTATTTATTTATTTTTTTTTTGTAGGAGATGATGGATTTCATAGCACAAGAAATTAATATATGAGCACAGGAAAAAGCTTCTCTGACAGTACTGTCATAAAGCATTCAATCTCAACCGTGTGAATCCACGCATTGTCACCACGTGTTTTGCATAAAACACTCATTGATTGAAAATTTATTGGTCAAAAAGTCCGATAATACTATCAAACTGTCATAGTAGCAGTTTCCATGAACGTATTATTGAATAAGAAGTGTCAAAAACGGAGGATTGATTAAGGGACTCACGCGTGTCACATTTAATATTATGGTTTAAATTCATTTCGGTAAATCGGCCTATATCCGTCGGATATATTTCTTCCTATAGCGTAGAGGCAAACTCCCTTTGTTTCCAAGTAGAGGTCTAAGTGATACACGTGCATGTGCCCGCTAAATTTGGTTTATATGATTTATTTGAGCGATGTAACAGATTATGAAGTCTTTAAACAAATAGCGTCATGAGCAATATTCAATAAAAGTCGACCGTCTCACGTAATATAACAGTTTTCAAAACTTGTTGCCAGATATCTTGCATTATATATTTGGTATCATCACACTTTCGTAATACAAATTTTCGATAACTCGAATGATGTGTTTTTGGTCAGATGAAATATATAAAGGACGTTATAATTGCATGTACAGATTTTTTTTTGGGGGGGGGGGGAGGGGGGTTAGAGGTTAAATGTACCAAAAGTTCTAAAACTTGTCATCAAAGTACAATTAAGTCTTAAAATTTTTAAAAAGTACAATCAAATCCTAAAAACTTACTATGAAAGTGCAATCGAGTCTTAAAACTTTCAAAAGATGCAATCAAGTCCTAAAACTTGTCATGAAAGTGCAATCGAGTTCTAAAATTTTCAAAAAATACAATCAACAGAAGGACTTGATTTTACTAATTTGATAAGTTTTAAAACTTGATTATACTTTTTGAAATTTTAGGACTCAATTACACTTTCGTAACAAGTTTTAGAATTTAATTGCATTTTTGGAAATCTTAGGACTTGATCGCAATTTCATGATAAATTGTACTATTTCTAACACACTTATCCTGTTTTTTCCCCCTCCCCCCGTTGAGATCTATATGGGCCTAAAATTCTCAAGTTAAGCAGGGCAGGCCTATTGGGCTGTCATTGATATAGGTGGTAAGAATAGATCAAGAGTAAGCGATCCATATGAAAAAGATTAGTGCTGGAATTCATTACTGAATGGTTAATCATTGAAATTCAGATACTAAAAGATATTTATTTATTTAAAAAAAATAAATGATTTAAAAAAATATTTTTCAAAATTTAATGCCTGTCTTGTTGATAATAATTATTTACTAAAAGATATTTCATTAAATTACTCATTGAATAAATATTTCATTACCTACAGTAATTTATGATTATTTTTTTTTGTTCACGATGAAAATATTTTATGTATGTTCATTTCTGTACGCAATATAAGAGATTCATTTATATGAAAGAATTTTCAAAATGACTTGTTCTCCACTAAACAAACGGCACATAAGGGGTGGAAAGTCTTCCTACTTTTCTCCGTAATTGCTACAAAAGAAGGAATGAAGGAAAGCATAGTTTGGTTATAATTGAAGAAAAAAAATGAGCCTAATGATGCCCTAAAAATCTTTAATTTTAACTCTTGTCCCAATTCTACCTTTTGTCTCATAAAAAACTTCAAACTTTAGTTGTTGTCCCAATTCTACCTTAAAAATTTATTTTCCATAAAAAAAACTCCAAATTTCGATCGAGTCTCAATTCTACCCTTGTTCCATTAAAAAAAAAAAAGCCCTCAACTTTAGGTCCAATATCAAATTTACCCTAAACTTTTTTTTGTCTCATAAGAAAACCACAGCTTTAGGTTTATTTCCAATTTTACTCTAATTTATTTTGTCTCATAAAAAATTATCAACTTTCACTTGAGTCCCAAATCTACCTCCATGAACATTTTGCCAAAATTGCCCTTAGTGATTTTGCACTTCATTTTCGATCTTTCATACTTGGGAATGTTCCATCTCTCACGGTCAAAGAGCTTGCATTCAGGACGCTCAAATAGATTGTGCTTGGGAGTTTTTCATATCTCGGTTGCCAACGAAAAATTTTGGATGGAAGATTAACAAGGGCAGATTTGTGGCTCAAGTAAAAGTTTGTAGTTTTTTATGACACCGTAAAAATTATAAGGTAAAATTGAGACTGTATGGTGAAATTAGTTCAAGACCAAAAGTAGGGATTTTTTTTATAGAACAAAAAAAAATTTTAGGTAAGGACATGACCTAATGTTGAGATTTTTTATGGAACAAAAAAAGTTTAGGATAGAATTGAAATTGGACCTAAAGTTCGAGATTTCTTTATGAGGCAAAAGGTAGAATTGACGCAAAAGCTGAAATTGAAGGTTTTTTTTAGGGGTATTAGATCAAGAAAAATGACAGGACTTGTTTTGCTAAGTCCTCAATTACTTCGTTATAAGCAACGCCCATGTTCTAAGCTCTCTCTTTGCGCTTTCGTTACATCAAATAATATGCATGCAAAGAAGATAGAAGGCCTTTTACATCGATGCGTTCATTTGTCATTTTGATTGTGGGTCTCTTGAAGAAGATGAAGGTGTTTAATCTTCTCTCTATCCAATACGTTTGAGAACCTCCCTTCACCGGCCTTCAATTATACTCCCACATCCAATTAAATCAGGAGCTCCTTCATTCTAGCGCATGCCACACACCTATAAAACATCCTCGTCACTCCGTCATGCATTTAGGTTCCTCGACGATACTCTCCATGCCGGATAACGTTACACCCACGGGCTGATGGGGGTGAGGCCGCGACGCGATTTAGATAAAAGATTTGCCGCATCCGAATCGAAACCCTTTGGTCAATTGATCAATCTCTTCCCGGTTGATCCTCTGTGTTTTTGCCTACGCGTTTTGAATTTGCTTAGCCAATGTGTTTCTTCAAAGATAAACCCATTCTCATTGTATGAACGAATAATGCAAAACGAATCCCCTCATTCACGGAGTAAATTAGTCGCCTTCTTTTTCTTGACATTGATGGGTCGAGGGACCAAAGGTATCATCATTCCCCACCAATATTTTACTTTGTTTCTTTACTAACTAACAATTTTCAAGATAAACCTCCAAAAGTCTTAAACATTATCAAGTGGAAGACAAAACATAATGATCATGACAAATCCAAACTGACAACGAGATTTGTGGAAGACCCTGGGCACACGGATCTCACATAGTGATAGACATAAACTACCAGTTTCGCTCGGAGGGTAACCATATCAAATTTTTAATGGCCACGCACTTTATCACGTCGGATACTTAGGGCCTGCATGGTAACTATTCTGTTCCGAAAAACTGATTTTGATTAAAATGACTTTTTCTGATTCTGTTCTTGAATGAGTTTTAAAGAACCGGAAACGCGTTTGATAACTGCATAAAATTTCTGTTTTGAAAAACTGTTGCTCTTCCTAATTTTTTTCATTTAAGTCAAATAATTATGTAATTACTTTGTAAAATTTTATTCTAAATTGAAGACTAATTTTCAATGCACGCTAAAAAAATTAAAATACATTTATTTATTTTAGCGTGTCATAATAAATGAAATATAAATTTTAATATATGATATTTGAAGTTCGATTAAAGCATGGGACACGTTCCCATATTAAGGACTCATTTTTTTTCTTTAAATGTTGCGTTTTCCAAATACATACAAACATAGCAGTCGAACAATCAAATTATCATTGAAAAAAAAAACAAAATTATCTTCCTTGACACGAAATACAAGTTCTTCACTATCATTTTGCAACTTCTATCCTAAATCCAAGTGAGTGTTTGGCTCCAGCTCCACGTGCAAATGGTCACATTTTGTAACGCACGGCTATGAGTATATATGTTACCTCCACACATTGGATGCCTTCATCTTCTGCGATATTTTTTGTAAAAGGGTGAATCTATGAAATCTAGGAAATTTAGGTCCAAAATTATGAAAATGAGGTCAAACTAGTCTCATCTAAACTTCTTCTATTTTTAGGAATTTCCTAAAATTTTTGTGATTTTAAAAAAAAATTCAATTTTTTTCGAAGTTTTTTATTTTTATTTTTATTAGGTTGAGAGAAAAGTGACGAGAAAACCGAAAGGAAAAAGTGAGAGATTCGAGATTTCATTCTGTTTTGTGATTCTCAAAAGTGATTGTAATTTCAGAACCAACTTTTTTCTGGTTCTAGATTTTGCTTTAAAAGTGATTTTGATTCTCCAAAACTGATTCTTGGAATAGAATCAGAATCAAAATTATTTGCGTTATCAAACATGATTCTCATTTTTTACTATTTTAAAGAACATAATTAGAGAATCAAAATAGTTATCATACAGGCCTTTAATGACCATTCGGAAGGAATGTGTTTCTCGGTTACGAGCGTAAAGTTTTGGATATGAGTGGGATCCGAAAAAATTTGAAGTATGCATGCTATACGGTGAAAAGTTAAGGACTTTTATTGGGACAATAGTCCTTAGATGCTCAAATAGTTTCCTCTAGAGTCTAGAAGACATGACATGATTGAGTAGACAGACAAAATCCCGGGTTGTGTTCCCTACTCGACACTTTTTCTCTCCAGATGAAGATGATGTCGTTAGCATATATCCATCACATCCATTCAAAGGTTAAAAGTCAAAGGTTGGCATCATTTTGGGGAGTCAATTACGGCGATGCTTCCGTTCCAAAGGGCCTCCGTGAAAAAGAGAATCCAACGACCTCGACATTCCCCCCGAAAATATTGTATAACCCGAGCAAACCCTAATGGAAGGAAATAAGCGGACAAGATGAATCGTTTTTCTGGTCGCCCGCTTTTGTTCTACCGTTCTTAGTTCGAGAATCCACTGACTTTGTCTTGTCTCGGCCTCATTAAATGACCCTTTTTCCACATTTAATTATTTTGATGATGACATATATTCTTGAATTAAAGGATTACAATGACAGATAGTAAGTTAAAATGTGGTTTCATGTCACGTAACTTAAACTCTTTCTATCTATGAATTTTTTTTTTTTAGGTGGGGTAAGCTTAGAGATACAAGGTCATGGAAACGTGATTCTAGCATATAGTTGGACAGAAAGAATAGATGTTGTTTCGAAATATACTATAAATAAGGACACAAAATTTCAAAGGAACGGAATCTTGACGACCATGTGCAGCTGGTAATACACAGTAGGAGGAAGTTGGTGACGAGCAAGTAATGTAACTTTTAGTTTCCACCGTCAATACTTCAAGGAAAATTGTCAAAAAAAAAAGTCTTAAATTTATCGCACTTTTACCGATTTAGTTCTAAACATTTTAATTTTACCAATTCAATCATAAATCTTTTGCATTTATATTAATTCAGTGCTAAACCTTTTTTTATGTCAATTTAGTTATAAACATTTTGTATTTGTGTCAGTTTAGCCTATTTGATTAATTTTGACCGACCGGCGATAAGATGGATGCAAACCAGTGCTGATGTGGATGCCGGCGTTGACATGAAATTTTTTTATTTTATTTCTTCTTCGTTTTCTCCTTTTGTTCTTTTTCCTTTTTTTTTTGTCTCCTTTCTTCTTCCACTAGCAAACAGATTGCTAGTGGCCACCAACCAACGACAATGGCTACCAGTGGCCTCGTCGGCGCCAAGCGAGGCTGGCCATGGCAAGGTCAACCTCGCCAATTCCGAGTGAGGCTGATCATGGCAAGGCAAGACCTTGCCTAGATCTGGCCTGCGCAAGGTTAGCCAACCATGATAGCCTCGTCATGGATGGCGAGGTTGGTCGGCCAGCCATGGTGGCTTCAGCAAGGCAAAGAGCAATGATTGGGTCATCATGGTTCCATCCTCGAGATTGGGCGAGGCTCGTTCGCAAGTGACCTCCCTTAGATCTTTTCCCCGATTTTTGCAATTTTCTTCTTTTGCTACGTTGGTTGGTTGGTTTCTGTCCGGATCTAGCTCACCGTCCATGCTGAGGCCGCCATGGTTGACCTCGCCCCAGCCCAAATCTGGGTGAGCTCATGACTTGCTGTTTGAGGATAGCATCTGGCCGACCTTGACCATCCCAGATCTAGGTGAAGGATGAGGTCACGATTTGTCGTTCATGGCAATGTCGCCATGTCTGGCTGACCTCACCATGGCTAGCCTCGCCCAATGCTAGCAAGGCCCTTAGCGGCCTAGCCTTTGGCGGTGGCAACTTGCTTGCTAGAGAAAGAAGAAAGGAGGGAAAAAAAAAAAAGGAAATAGAAGAAAATAAAAAATAAAAAATAATTTAAAAATATTAATAAAAATTATCAACATCACCGTCGGTAGGCTAAAACTGATCAGGTAGACTAAATTGGCACAAACGCAAAGGGTTTGTGACTGAAGTGGCATAAAAAAAAGATTTAGGACTGAATTAGTATAAATGCAAAAAATTTATGACTAAATTGGAAAAAAAAAACGAATATGTTCAGGACTTTTTCGACAATTTTCCCCAATACTTCACTTATTTGCTGTTCAAGTGCTCTTGCAATGTCAAAACTAGGTTTTTCGTCTCCGTTTTACATGTCAAAGGACGATGTCTTCCTGTCACACAAGTCAACTCGTTGAAAAATTTGGACAAACCCGCAATCTATGCACGGGCTTGGATTCGCTTCCAGTTGGTTATCAGCATTGCATTGAACGAATCTAACGTATCAAAGGCAAAAATTGTGGGTTGAAATATTGAAACTTGTGCACGAAATCCAGTTTTTAGTCCTCGATGGACTCTGACAAGTTTAACGGAGCTTAAGCAAGTCCTTAAGTCTATGTTTGGGAGTCAGGATAAAAAATAAGGATATGATGAAATATATCATATCCTATGTTTGACTCTCGCCCAAAGCATGTTAAAATGGGATATAAGGGAGATTAGCCTGAATAAAATTACCCCATGTGGAGATGAGATAAAGGTATATAGGATTTCTTATGTTCATGATATAAAAGCTATTTTTTTTTTCTTGAATAACAAACTTCTTTCTTTTTTTTGGTCGGAGAATAACAAACTTCTTAAATAGTAAAATTAAAATAATAATTAAATCTGAATTATATTTGAATTCTAATACTTAAAAGAAAATTAAAATTTTTAAAAATAATTTTATTATTTTTTGCTATATGTATTTGTAAATTTTAGTTTCTTTCTACTTTATAATATAAACATATTTTGTGCATACACACACGAGTCATATTTATATCATTACATATGTATGGTAGTATAGTTTATTATTTAATAAATTTTATTGAGAAATGATGGAACGGGATAAAAATAATGACAAAAAAGATATATAAAAATTAAAAAAACAAGTAAATAGAGGTGGATTAGAAGAACCCCAGATTTTAAATGAAAAAATTCGAACTTGAAAATAATCTTTTTAATTCTCAAAGAATGTGAGGCAATGAAACTTCTTAAAAAAAATCTACAAATCTTCATCTTCTTCTCCTATGTATCTTCAGTTCATGTTGAAGTTTCAACACTCCTTTGTAGTTTATTAGTTTGCATCAAAACTCTATGAAAATGGTGAGAGAGTCGAAATTCTTCTCCTTTATAGGTTTATGGTTCACGTAAAAAAAATTAATGAGAGTTAAAACTCATTCTCTTCCGCAACTTTGTGATTCATATTGAAGTTTAACGAAAGTAGCTAGAGAAGCAAAAAATTTCGTAATTGCAAATATGAATGATCATATTTTCTCTCTCTTACCAAAATTGGTAATGAATTATGAGAGATTCATATAACATCCGTTTGTACATTTTTAGGTTCATTTACATTGATATATGTAAATACCAAATAATGAACATGATAGGATATAAATATGTCCGACTTTATTACTGTGATTCACCAAACAATGGATATAATATGGGAAAATCCCTGATTTCATATATTATACTATCATATCATGTCCTGGATAAAATTCAAATGATCAAACATAGTCTAAAGGTTTAAATCCCATCATTTTATTTGCAAGAGAAATAAAAATAATGTCAGTGAAAGCATCTTCCTTCTTCATTCCAATGCATATGCATATCAATTTACTGCACCTTCCTATAGATATATCATCTTTTTGTTTTCTTTTGTGAAACTCATAGATGGAATTTATGCAATTATTTGATTATTGAGATTGATTCAAGACTGTACCTCTTGCTCTAACCCAGTCCCAACAATTAAGTTAGGTTTCTTAGATAATGTCACATCACTATTCCTTCTATATGTTGTATGAAGATGTACTCGTGTATCAATTCAATCTTAAACATTTCAATTCAAGTGATTGAAAAATTATTCACGTTAACGATTTTCAGCGAAATTAGCTAGAAGGGCCACACCGATAATTTACTAAAATGTTTATGATTAAATTAGCAAATCCTCAAAAGATTTAGAGTAAAATTAGCACACTTGAACGATTCAGTTGAATTGTCAAATTGTCAAAATTTTAGGACTAAATTGACCAAATAAAAAGGTTTAGGACTAATTTAGCATAAATATAATAGGTTTAAAATTTTTTTGGTAATTTTCCGAGGGCAAGCAGGACCAAGCTAGAAGTAGAAGTGTGATGGAGTGAAGTTCGAATCTCCAAAAGTTGTGTTTTGATCATGGGCCACAATCATGCTAAAAAAGTAAACATATTAAAGTCGCACGCCCGTAGCAATTGGCAATAGTGGGATTATGTCCGAACAAGTTTTTCTCTCTTATTCTAACTAACCGCCCTCGTTCGACAATCGTGGTCGGCTAAAAACCTAAGCGTGCCCACGACACACACCTACCCACCAATCGAGCGAGATAGTGCGAAATCATCATGCTCGTCGGGACCTCGTTCTTCTACAAGCCGCTTGATTTTTTTTTTTTTATGAATTATAAGGAGTTCTCGAGGTACTTCGAATTGATCTGCACATCTTCTGAATCATAATAATGTATCTTTTCGTCCATGAAATTATGTATTTGGCGAAGAGGAGTCGGGTGGTTTTGGTTCAGGGCCGTGTGATGGTCCGTTCGAATTTCGATGTGCATCTAACTGGGTACTTAAGCCAGGAAAATGCTCGGTTCAAATCCTCGACACCGTCGTTCTAAGGGAAGAATGAAGTTTCGAAATGTAAATTCTATGATTGGAAGGTCTTGGGCCATCTAGCTCCTTAGAATTGACTCCGTTGAAAGATGGGTTTATACTTGAATCGGGCGCCCGACACATATCATAGGGAGCTTAGGAAGCTATATGATTTGGCTCGATCGTTTCTCTTTATTAAAGAGATAAAAAGAAGGGGAAAAAAGTAGTTTCCAACCGCTCCATTTGTTTTGCGAAAAATAAACTATTTAGAAAATATTTCTCAAAAAAGAAACGATGGATTGTATTGCTTGAAATAATTAATCGGTGAAAAATATTTTCAATATCGATAATAATTTATGTCTAAATATTTTTTTTATAAATGATGATAATATTTTGCATTCATTTATTTTTATAAATGATGCAAGCGATCATTTTAGAAAAATATTTTTCGGATCGTGCATTCCCGGTGAAACAAATATAACCTAAAATGGCAACGCAATGTATGAACGAAGGGGAGGGTCAATGGCTATAGTGCGCAGTCGGCACAGCACTAAGCCAGCCGCAAATTAAAGCACATGAAAATGGCCGGCGCGCTTCGGTTTCCCACTGCACGCTTGATGGCAACTCATTGGAAGGCAATTTCTCAGTTCGGGTGAGCTCAATTTTCCCAAAATGCCCTTGCTGTCTCGTTGGCCTCCGGCCTGGCCACACTTGTTTACTCACGCACGAGATGCTCGGAACGGAACCATCGATCGAGGGTTGACAGGAGAATGTTCTCCTTTTACTAGTTACTAAGAATGGAGGAAAACACAGGTTACATTTGTTTTACGAAAGATAAAAATGCCCAACGTTGCTACTAAGCACATTGTGAGGTAGCAAATTCATTCCCCCGATCATCAGGGATGGCATTGAGTTTATTAGATTACATTTCTAAACCATACAGAAAGCACAACGGGGTGACTAAATTCAAAAGCAGTGATGACCCGAATCACTTAAATGTGCGGCGCATGTAAAAATATGCCGATGACAGCAAAGAAATGACGGAGGAACTCGTTCCGGGCTACAATTACTTTCATTTTCGGCTGCAGAAAATTTTCTCAATCTCGCATTTGATCTGACGGATTACAATTTGTGGACATGTCCCGAAATATGGACTTGACTTAGGATACTAATGTGGATGAACCCCGGATTTGCACAGGTGAAATACGCAAGAATAAACAGGGATGGCATTGTCGTTATAATGTTCAAATATGCAGGGTATATCTGTCATCACACCACTAAACAGGGCCTTAAAACCTTCACGTCAATCACTCCCTATCGCACTCCTCTCCAGAAGGGCCAACGCAACACATAACGCCGGGAATTCTCGACAGAAAAACAGACAGAACCAACACCAGCGAACACACGCCAACAATGCACTCCCAACCATCTCTCCACCTCCTCCTCCTCCTCCTCCTCACGCTCTTCCTCTGCCACCTACGACCAGCCCTGGCCACCGGATCCCCGGCGCCCGACCCCGCCGTCGGCTCCGATTTCATCCGCGCCAGCTGCAACGTCACCCTGTACCCGGACGTCTGCTACGCCACCCTCGCCCGCTACGCCGCCTCCGTCGGCCGCGACCCGGCCCGCCTCGCCCGGGCCGCCATCGCCGTGAGCCTGGCGAGGGCCCGGCGCGCGGCCGAGTACGTGTCCAGCCTCTCGCGGGAGGCCGACTACGGGGCGGACCGGCGGGCGGCGGCGGCGCTGCACGACTGCTTCGAGAACTTCGGGGACGCGGCGGACGAGATGCGGGGCTCGCTGAAGCAGATGCGGCAGCTCGGGGCGGCCGGGAGCGGGGAGCAGTCGTTCCGGTTCCAGATGAGCAACGTGCAGACGTGGATGAGCGCGGCGCTGTCAGACGAGGAGACGTGCACGGACGGGTTCGAGGACGTGGCGGACGGGCCAGTGAAGTCCGGGGTGTGCGGCCGGGCCGGGGCGGTGAAGAAGGTGACGAGCAACGCCTTGGCCCTGGTCAACAGCTACGTAAACGAGAAGTCTGGCCCTTGATGGGTCTGGAGCGGAGCAGATGTGTGTGAACTCGTCTTTTTTCTTGTTCTTGTTCTTTTTACTTTTTCCTCTTTCCTTTTTGCTTCTTCTTGAAGGTGTCGTGACTTGCAAGAACGAGAGAATTAGGTTAAGTGGTTAACTGGTGTTTTGTGTGACGAAGCTACGCTTTGTTTCCGGACCAAGAACATGTTCTCCGAGACTGACCGAGGTTTAATGTATAATTGAGTGAGATAACTGAATTAAAAAAATGCGGCTTGCTGATTTTCGTTTTTTTTTCTTCTATTTAGTAGCTCGGATGCCCAGGATTTCGATTACCTAATTGGTCGTACTATGCCCGGGATTTCCTATTTGCGCCTAAAATGTTCGGTGGCGCATGCTTGTCCTATCGCAATTAACGTCATCAAATCATCAGATAACTCAAGTCCGTTGTAAATTATTTTTTCTTAAAAATGATCGGCCATATAGCACGACATAATTAATCAACAAAAAAAATATTTCATTATCGACAATAATTTATACCTATACATTTTCATTCATATATTTTTATTAACTATGCGAACAATTATGTTATAATTTTTGTTTTTTCAAAACGTGAATTTTCCACAAAATGGACGGACGGTCAGATCAAAAGTGGCCTAGCAGAGCAATGATCGCCACCTCCCAACTCCGCTACATCCTTTCGTGCGCGCGCGCGTGCCGAGGATAGACTAATCTGTACCGGCCTTTGAGGATGCATGCCTGCAACATAATTTGGATAAACACTAGGCTCGTGTAGCAATTTTCTCCGCTCCCGAACATCCCTGCAAAATTTGGTCTAATCTTGCCTTTAATTGTTCGATATGTCATTAATTAGGATGTGGGTTCTTCGCCCTCAACATGCTCACATGTAATTCTCAGGAGATTGGATGAGTGATTAAGCTCTTGATTGGAACGAATGAGAACGTATATCTTAATCACAACATCTTCATTAATGCTCGCTTTGAGAATCACACTCGCTACCTTGTACGTAAGAGCTTCACCCAACGCAAATGAACAGGACAGTGTACATGATCGTATGTGGACAGGGCACTCATAGAAAGGAGTGAGCAACTGAGCATGGAATCTAGGTAGAATTGGGAACTAGATTGAACTGATCCTAGCAATTGATCCGGTCCTGGTTCCTAGACTCCTTAGTCCGGTTTCCTGTTCTTAAACTACTCACTCTAGTTTCCAATTCCTTTTTTTTTTCTAAACTAGTACTTTGGGGTCCGGTTCCAAGTGGAAAATGAACCGGGAATCATAGAACCGAAGAACCTGAACGAAAATCAGAGAATTGGAGAATCGAACTGAATCTAGGTAACTCTGAAACTAATAGTATCTGGATCTTTTTATCAGTTTTCGTACTAGTAATATCAAACCTTAAGAACTTGGAACATCATTTCATTATTATTGTTATTCAACATGTTCGTCCATTACTAGGATTAGCTTTGAACCTGCTCCGGTGCAGGTGGAGGGTATGTTCCCCTTTACAATCAACTCGCAACATACATGTACATTCATTGCAAGAGAAATTCAGTATACTATGCAATTTGGAAACCTCAAATTAACTAATCACTACTCTTTTACATGGCTTTCTAGTTTAGTCTTTAATCAAACCCTTTCACTTACTCTACATGACAACATAGTACGATTTCTCTTGTTAGGTTTGACAAATTGCGTCCCTCATAAACGGTTTTGTTTGGGGTAGGTAGTTTTGTTGATGAAACTTCATCTATTTGAGGGGAAACTTTTGTTGTTACTTTTCATTTTCATTTCGCTTGACTAAAAATAAAGCCAAAAAAAAAAAAAGGGAATCGGCCAGTTCTAAGTAGACTTGGAACAAAACTTCGGTCTCATAGTATACAAGATAGGTTCCAATTTTTTTTTTTTAAAAGAACACATTTTTATGAAAAAATCTGAAATACATTTTGGTCACTAGTGGATATCTAGCGTAGAGATTTACCTATCGCAAACAGAGATATTATTGAAGTTGGCAAATACTTCAGGGACCCTTGTTCCTCACGTTGGGTATGCTCACGTGAGCTTAGAGAAATAGAAATATAAATTAACAATATATGATCCATTGCACGGAATACGAGGATTCGGGGCAGTGCTCCCGACACGAAAGTCCCGCTGGCAGGTCCGCTGGCTTTTATTTAAGTTGACCCATTACTTATGGGGCCCATTTTGAGTTGTATATATTATTATTTTTTGTTCATTGTAACCGTACGACAGAAAATCTAATAAGATAGACTGCATGACGTAACCCTTTTTCAGGTGAACCTGGGTAAATCGCATTGTTCGTTTTTGTCTTAACTCTGGCGTTCTTTCGATTTGATTAGATAAATCTCATCAGATACAACTGTTAAAGAATCACGAATGTGTGTACAAACTAATTGATTTAAATTGAAGCTGGAGATTGCAAACCGCATATTCACACACGAAAAGCATCCGACTCAATAAATTATGGAGTAAACGGGTCCTTTGTAAAATTGTGGGTAAGATTATTTTATTAAAGGACTTTCGCAATCAAAAGAGCAAGAATAATAAAATTATTATGTGAAGTACAGTCATTCAACAGCCGAACAGGACCGAACCAGCCTGTTTCGAGTGGTTTCCGCAGGAATCTGTCCGATTTCTAATTCCAAATTTAAGGAACTTTCGATATCTTTGGAGGCTTTTGAAAAAGAAAATAAAATGTATATTTTTTCAAATAACACCGCTGGTGCCGGTTCTCAGGACAATCAGACCAAGATTGACCAGTCCGGTTCGGTCTTGTTTCATGGTTGGTTTCCGATTCCACGGATTGGTCCGAGTCAAAAGAGCAAGAATGTTAGAATTATCATGTGAATACAGGACAGGAGGGTCCAGGCCCGACTTTAGGAGAATGCGTTATTATTGCACTTCGTGCTCTTTTCACCAAACGAACTTAGGCAATAATGACATGCTTTGTTCTTTTTTTCCTTTCAAAATTTTGCCACCTAACGAAGAGGATATGCGGCGGGAATTCATACTAATTAATTAGGACGTGTCCGAATGGCGAAATATTCAACTGGAGAGGACCGATTTAATAAATAAATAAATAAAAATAAGCTATAGAAAAGGAAACTTAAAGATAACAATTTCGTAAGAAATCATGATGTATATTGAAAGAAATAATGTTAATGCAACCCGGCGTGATCTTTGATCCACCTGGGCAACGAAGGAATATCATGTGAGCTGTGGAGTGGAATTTAAATAAAAAAAAAGAAAAAATCATCTTGTTAGTCCTAAACCTATTGTGCAAACCCTTATTCAATCATAAAATTTTCAATTTTGTCAACTTGTTCCTAAAAATCTTCGCACAAAAATCGCTAACAAGGTGATCCTATTGTCGCAATTGTCTTGTGGTCTAGCAATTGCTGCTAAGTCAACAATTTTTAGCGAAAATTGACTAGAATGACTTCATTAAAATTTCGTGTAAATGTTTAGGATTCAATTGACATTCGTGCAATAATGTTAGGATTTATTGGATAATTTTTTCATGTTTTGTTCATGAAATTTTTTTTTCAAAATATCCTAAGCTTATTACGTTTTTGCAAATTCAGTTCTAAATCTTTTTAATTCTGTCAGTTGAGCTCTGAATCTTTTCGCATTTTATCAATTGAGTCAATCTACCTAATTTCAATTGAAAATTGCTGGCGTGGATACTGACTGTTCGACATGGCATGGCCATGTTGGCGCAGATAAATTTTAATAAAATTTTGATATTTTCATTTTCATTTTTTTTATTTTTCTATTTTCCTTCTACTTTTTTCTTTTTTCTTTTTTTCTTTTTCCCTCTGTCGCCCGCTACTGGGCCTCGAGCTAGAGATACTCAGGCTTAGGTTGGCAATGGCTGCTAGCCGAAGCCCAAGCATCCATTGTTTGAGGCCAGCAATCTCTGTCAACCATCAATAAGGCCCGACGGTGGCCAAGGAAAAAATAAAAAAGAAAAGAAAAATTATAAGGAAAAAATTAAAAATTATCTACATAAGTGAGTGTTGATCACATAGGAAGATCGGTGTCTACGTTAGCAATTTTCTGCAAAAATTGGCAGAATGGATCCAATTGATAAAATATGAAAATGTTGAGAATTCAATTAGTAAAATTGAAATGTTTAAGACTGAATTGACAAAAGTGCGATTGATTTAGGAATTTTTTGATTTTTTTTCAAAATAAGGTGATTTTTTTCCTTAGATAGTTGAATTATTTCCAAACATTTGGTCATTGTTGCCTCCGAGGAAAGATATTTTTCTATTTGATACCATCTGTCTATTCCATTGTGAAGTAAAAAACTCAAAGATAAATACTGCCAAAGCCCAATACTACAAAGAAAATTGAACGAAGTACTATCGGTACAGAACGTTGGAAGGCGTCTGATAACTTCCCCACCCCTGGCCTACCTCGACCTAGAGGGTTCCAAAAACGTGATTTACGTAACATTAGTAAAAATGTGACTTTCCATCTATCTAAGGATTAAAATTTTGAGTTTGATTCTTCCGCATGATATGGGAACCACATTTTTTTTTTCCTTTCAGCTGAGATGTGTTTGTATGGATGTCAACTTAGTTGTAAACCTTCTAATTTGGCCAATTTAGTTCTAATATTTTTGAAAGTTTGTCAATATAATTATTTCAGTCAATTTTAGCCAGCAATCACTGATGTGGACGTCACCTATCCTACGTGGCATGGTTAGCATTGACATGGATGATTTTTGCAACTTTTGATTCTTTCTTTCCTCTTTTTTCCCCCATTTTTAGATAGCAAGGGCAACTAGCACTGGCGAGCATTGTGGCTCTCGCCCATATTTGTCGAGGGTTGCAAACCCTTGCCAGATTTGGGCCAGGTAAGTGCAGTGTGGCCCCCGCCTGTGGCCGATGACCTTCTCCAGCCCCAACTGAGGTCACTAACGATGGAGGGAAATTAAAAGAAAAAAGGAAAGGAAAAAAAGAGAAAATATCTTTTAAAAAAATTACAAAAATTATCCACATTAACTCTGACTATCCTACAACATGCCATCCTATGCCTCGCTACGTAGTAGTGATGATCGGCTTACAAGATAGATGGTTCTACCGGAACCAAGAACCGTCCGTTAGAGATCAGTTCTGCAAAATGCGAACCATAAACCAACTGTTTGTTTTATGGATCCACCCGAGAACCGAACCATCGGTTTAGTCTGGTTCTTGGTTGGATCCTAGTTACGGTCCTAATGTCACTCGCTCGTTCCATAAAAAAATTAAGTTGAATACTGATATCACAAATATGACTCAATAAAGCTATATAACGGTAGATTTAGAACTTTCTTTTCCTTTTTTTACCTAGTAAATCAAAATTCTCAGCAACCCAAGGGGACCGGCTAATTGACAATTTGCCCACTATACTAGGAAAAGAAAAAATGTCCAACTGAATTGTATAATAAGAGCGATTGAGTGCGAAGACAGTTGGATTAGGGTAGGGTCTTTTTTCATTTTGTGGGTATAGGCTCGTTTTTGAAACGGATGCGTTAAGCATTTAAGAGATGGTTGCATTAAAATAATTGGCTATTTATATTATATAAAAATCGATTTGATTTGGTCGGTTGGATGATTCCCATTCGAAACCGGGAATCGAACCGATACCCACCGATTTTGAAAAATTGGAATTGGAAACCGAACCATACCCGTGTTGGAGTTGGCGAATACTTCGGGAACCCTTGTTTCTCACATCGGGTATGCCCACGTGAGCCTAGGGAAACTGAAGTGTTATCCAACGATATGTGATCCCTGCGTGCAGAATGCGGGGGTTCGGGGGCAGCGCCCGCAACACGGGTGCCCCGCTGCCCGGTCAGCGGGCGGGAGTACGGGGGCAGCGCCTCCCAACGAGGGTTTCGTTGACCGGGTTTGGGCTTTTATTTAAGCTGTTCCATATAGTGCAATATTAAGAGATTTATTATAGGTTTAGGTTTTGGACCCTGTTTATGGTATATATATTTTTGCTCGTTTTTCGATCATTGTATCGTGCTGAACGGCTGTAAACCTAAAAACATAGTGAAATATCTTTGCAGGACGTAGCCCTACTTTAAGGGTGAACCTGGGTAAAATCGTGTGTCGTCTATTCTTCTTTGTTTTTCGTGATCAAATTCTCGTATACTTCCTTTCAACCCGGCGGTTACAATCTAAAATTAGCCGGTTGGGTATGGTCTGGTCCGGTTTGATTAGATCGTGATTTTTTTGCTCACCCCTACTACGTAGGGCAGACGGCCAACGGCCAAGTCAATGTTTTATCCGCCAAAATTAGCCAGAATGATTATATTTGCAAGTCATCAAATAATTTGAGACTAAATTGATCAAATTAAAAGATCTTGGGCTGAATTTGGCATCCACACAATTAATTTATCTTTTTTTTTTATAATTTTCTCCGACATGAGCAGCGAGAAACAGGTCATTTCATTTTATTGTGAACGTCAAAATAAGCCCCCAAAAAAAAAAAATGAGAGCGTCCCTAGAATCATTAGGTATGGACAAGCGTTTTGGCTTTTATCCAAGACGGACTCAAGTTTTGTAATCTTTTGGATGAAGAGACAGAGCAACACGTGAACCTGAAGAGTGACTGAGTTTCGCTACAAGAAGCAGCAGCAATGTCGAGCGTAAGAGACACACCAGGGTCATTGTCGATGTCTTCGCTACAAAACATCAACAGATAGTATAAAATCACGAAGATCTCAAATTATTGGTCTCGTCTCCCGAATACTAGGGTCCCCGGTAGCGGCATGTTTCGATCCGAAAAAATCGGCATCATGTCTATGTTTCCTAACCTTACTCCGAAATATTTTTTTATCACGCGATGATCGGGGAACAAAATTTCTGTGCGCGCATCTAACAGTTTAGCCCTTAGGACCACATATGATCGCTGAAAACTACAGTTTGCTTGTTTGGTTAACCAGGTTTATGCTGTTGGTCCCTCCGTACTAGCGACCAAATGTTTCCGGCACACTACTGCTCGTCCGGGCATTCGAGTTCGAAGCCTATTCCGGTATTCGCCATGTGATTTACTGATTTTAGCTAGAAACGGCAATTCCCTCTTCCGATTGGAGCACGAACTTCGCCGATTGAGGAATTTGTTTAGGTTTGAGTTAGATTAGATACCCCTACAATCTTATAGGATGTTTAGAACCAAGAAATTATGGTCATAGCGCCTTTCCTTAATGAGGAGTAAATAGACCGATACCAACTGGTCAGGACGTCAATAGAAGTAATCGCACGTATTGATGCAAACCACATCTCGATTTACATGGCGAACAGAATCGCATCAACTTCATTGCCGACGAAGTCATTTTATCATACTACTGCAATTACGTCGACCTTTCATGGTCGGGCAACGCTCTAGGCTGACGAGGCAAGTGCATAAGGACTCGTGAATGAAAACCATGCACTACGAAGGCGCACCATACTCGCAAAACTGTATACACCAAAGTAGGGTCAGTAAGATCTTACTGTAGCGGAAGCGGATCTATGTGATCACGGTCGGGGCAGATCGCTCCGTGGATTCCTGCATTTCTGAAAGCTTGAGAGCGACTTCCACCTACAATTATATCCATCAACATCAGCCCGAGGAAAATGGCTTGATTATGGCTAGGAAAACTCTGAGCTCAGATTGTCTTACAAGAGGAGCCAATGCTTCCCGAGACTCTCTCCCCGTTTTTGCTGGATCCTTCTCATGCAGCTCTATGTAAAGACGAATGGTTGCGCCTTCTGAGATTGTTCCCGAGAGGCGAAAAACCAGTACAATTTTTTTTATGTGGACATGTTAGTTGTACCCCTCTCATTTTCAGGTTCTATGAAAAAGACAAGAGGAGGAGCAAGCGACAAAGAGGACATGATTCAAAGATAAAACCAGCATTTGCCATTGTAAAGCGATCCACGCGACAGGAACAACACAGAAAAGATTGTTGGTCACTCCTGCACAAAACTTGATCCTGCTTTTATCCAACTCTATACAAGATACTCATGATTAAGTAATCTGCTATAAGTAAATTGCCAAAAAAGTTTTGTCTACCATGTTATTGGAGCTCTCATCCAGATAATCACCACCATATAAATTAATATGGACATTAAGCTCGCATCAACGAATGACCACGCACCTGCTCTTCCCACTAACTCTACTTCGTCTGTGGGCTTGACTACCTCCTGTGGAATGTGAACTCATAAGAAAAACTCTAAAACCTTTGACCCATTTTCACATTTTCCTAAATTAGTTTAAAGCAGATGATGTCAAATTTGGACGTTCTTCTTGGCCTGCCAGGAACACTTTTTTTTTTTTTTTATCTTCTTTACTTCAGTTACTCCGATATGCAACACAAAAATGCTGTCCCAAGAAACTAGGTTCTTTGTCACCAGTGAGCTAACTAAACGAATGACTCGCATATGAATAGCCAAGTCCACTCTAGCAGCCAGCAGCCAGCCCAGTTAAGAATCTGGTCGATAGCACCAGAGCAGCATAAGAGGCGAGCACTTACAAGTCGGGAACCATTAACTCATGCGTGAGAATTCGATGTGGGACTTCAATACACCTCAGCACATTATACTCTTATGCTCATCTCTCACGAAGGCTTATGAACCCCAATATTTGGCAAGAAATTTGCAAGAACACAATATCCAAGTCGTTATGCTTGCATGCATTATGTTTTCCAATTGAACTTGAAAATAAAAGGCCTAATGAATGGGAAGTTGTTGGTAATGTTAGAATCCCTTCTTGTTATGGAATGACAATTAACGATGGTAAAGCCATGGCTTCTTTGCAGTCAAGTTAATTTTATATTACAAGTAGAGAGACTGGAATGTCTAGTTAATAAATGAAGCAAATTAGGAAGTATGTGTTTGCCATACTTAGTTCAGCAATGATGAGCGTAATCAATCAATGGAGGAAACATTACAACACGGCAACTACTTTAAAAGGAATTTTAAGGGAAGTGGAGAAATGCGATAGGATGAAAGGACAAATGAATTAGACAAGCGGAAGACCGCATCTTGAAAAAGTAATGCAAAAGGACGCTTCAACATGTCAGACTACCCATCAAAGTGCTAAGGTTGAAAACTTGAAAACTTCCCATGTTGCAGAATGAGAATTATATGCTGCAGTTGCAGTTGACTGCTGGATAGATTGTGCAAATTGTAGCTGACAAAGGTTGGATCTAGAACTAAATGGCTTAATTCTAAGGGAACTAAATCCGCTGAGGTGGAAAAAAGACAAGAACCCATAATTAGAACATTCTGAACAGACAAATTAGGCTTCCAACTTCGATTCTGATCCTGACGTCTCAGAAAGGAGTCTTGCCTACGAGCTAAAAGCCTATCAGCACAACTCAAAACTGTACTGATCTCGGGGAGGGAAAACTGGTATGTAGGTCTAAAATCCAACTCAAGTCTAGTTTCTTGGTGGCACTGGAGAAGTTTCCGAGTCAATTTGCAATAGCAATTCATACATGCTGAGGTGCACGAAAAGAACTGCTCTCTTATCATTTGCGATTGTGAAGGCGACAATTCTTGGTCTCAACTCCATGATCCTGGCATAGCCGAAGTCTGCGCCTTCCTACGAGTTCACCTCACCCTAGTCGCACACTTATTGATCATCGGTTCATTTTCTTCTTTTTCCTTTACCGACCAGCAATTTCCTCGTCAGTTAACTAATCATCAACTCATCGAAGTACTTTCGTATCGTGCTCTGCATCTGTAAGCTATATCTAATCTCAGTCTAATTACACGAACTAAAACACAGTCCAGGAACCAACATCAAGGACCAAAAACGGCTCAGATATACAAATTTGAGAAAATTCAGAACACCCGGGCATTGCAACAAAAAGGGAGCGAATCAATTCCAAGTACTGGAAATATAAGATAATGTTGTATACTTATATTGGGCATATTCTTTTTTGATTGTGATGTATATTTCTTTTAGAATTTGAGCATGAGCACAGCTCGAATTCGAGTTCAATTTGAGCTTTGGATAAGAATTTCTTCATAATTTGAGTTGAGTTGAGTTCGAAATCACTGAAAAAAAATATACCAGCCGGCTGTGATCTCGAAAAGTCCATCTCGATCAAGTTTGGGTCGAGATTGAGCTTTCAATGGTGATTCGAATCGAGCTCCAGTATAACTTAAGCAGATCTTTCTAGTCTAATTGAGAGAGAGAGAGAGCGCACGCGCCATACTCCGCCATTTTACAAAATATGGCAAAAAAATTGCGATATATTGCAAGCAGACATTATATAAGCAGGTCGTTCTCCGATCTCAATTTCACCCATTTGGAAAGAAAATTAAATCCCGCTTATTTCACGGAAAATGAATAATTTGAAAAATATTTTCTTTAAAATAATAATTCATATTATCTGAAATAATTAGCCAGCCAAAAAAAAATATTCAGAATCGACAACAAATTCTATAAACCATAGCCAAGCACCACGAGTTTTTTCCACGCCATTTCAGAAACTTATTTTTCGAAACAAATTTTATATCTGTAGCACTATTTTACCACGTTATATACACAAAGTGTCGCAGAAAAGAATGAATTTACTAATTTACATATTGGAAAATTACACATTTCAACACAACCAATTTCTTTCCCATCTTTCCATAGATTCTCCGGTCACGTCCTTAGACACCTTACCTGACTAATTCCCTCGATAAGCATTTACATTCCACTTCAATCTCTCAGTTGGGCATATAAAGAATAGTCAAAAACTCCTACACCTCGATCGAAGTAATGTACCTAACTCTGCATAGGGCGCTTCCCGTGAGGATCCGAAGGACTCACGAGGGTAGACGTCGTTGTGGTTGTGGCCGTCGACGCAGCCGCAGAACTCGTGTTGTATCCTGAGCCGAAGGAGCGCATCGCGGAAGTTCCTGTAGTCGTTCCAGCAGAACTAGACAAGCCAGGAGGCCGGCGGGACCGTCTGTAACGGGTGCCGGGTATGCCCGGCCTTGCGATCTGCTCGTCCAGGCTGGTGGGCTTCTTCGACAGCAAGACCACGACCCGGCTCATGGTCGGGCGGAGGTGCGGGTCGCCTTGCGTACACAAAAGCCCTATTTGGATGCACATGGCCACTTGATCCGCAGATGCCGAGGTTGCCACTGCCGGGTCCACAATCTCCAAGCTTCTCCCTTTCTTGTACATTTTGTATGCCTACACATTCAGAAATCACACTTCAATGAGGTTCATAATTGCGAAAATCACAGCACAATTGGCTGAGAGACTCACACATAGTTCTAACTCAACTAGAGTAAAAAAGGAAAACAGATGCCTCAGTTTCTTTTGCCAACTGAGTGACTAATGATCCATCCATTGTGCAAGTCTTGCTCAGAAAGTCCAGCAGGAATACGTATGAGTGAAACTTGACCAAAAACTGCTTAATGCAATACCGCACTAAACGATATACATAGACCTTCTAGAGTTGGGAATTTAGAAGCATACTATAGATCTGAACAAATTCCCTTTTTCTAAGATATGATATCTGTTTTGTCTTGAATCTCGACCTAACACATGATCTACCCCAACAAGCTTGCTTTTGGCATTGTTTTTTAGCGTGTATAGAGAGCTTTTGATATGGACATGTGCCCACTTAAGCACGTAACTCGCCAATTTTATGTGCAAATCAAGAGACGGTCACCCCATCTCACTCACATCAATAACCAATAAGGTCTGAAAGCACTGTGGGCTTCCAAACCACTTGGGTCCTCCTCACATGAATATATAAATGCATCCTAAGACCATTTCGCACGGCACACGCTTTTCCTTTTCCCCTAACCACTTCAAAACGAAAAAATGAGGGAAAATGTTCAGTTGTCAACACAACATGTGCATCTAAGAGCATTTAAATATTGCTTGCTATTTCGCGTAGCAACATGGTGGTTGGCTTTTCACAAAGTGGACCCAATTGGTTTGAAAGAGTCAATTTAAAGAATTTCCCTTTTGTTTCTAAATATTTATATTTGGGCCCTCACCTCCCAATTTAATTTTTAAGATGTGGAACTAGATTCTCATTTTCTGGCTAAGAAAAAGAAAAATCATGCACTGCATCCTGATTGAAGGTAGTTTGCGCACACGTTTACAATTAACTTTTCTCAAATCAATCTCTATTCATTCAGGACTAAAACTGAGCATGAATCACTACTGCAGATCCTTTTCAAGAGGGAGTTTAAATTTATTACTTTTGTGTATCTGTGGGAACTAAATGAATCGAAAGTTCTGAGAATCATGCTACTCCCAAACAAAAGAGTGTATTGCTTGGGAGTCCCCCAATATTTGTCAAAAGAAGTCAGAACGTGGTTGTAACATACTTACCCAATCGAGCATATTTTGCGCATCAACGTCCAAATTAAAGGAGTTGTTTCTCTGTCCAGTGATCAACTCGAGAACCAACACACCGAAGCTAAACACATCCGCTGCCTTTGACAAGCTTCCGTGCATCACATATTCTGGAGCCATATACCCACTGTAACCGATTATAATAATCACAAATCATCCCCTATATTTTCAACTAACCACCAATTAAAATACTCAGAAAAATAGAAGAACATCTGCTGGATCAGGGACCAAGACATTGACAGCACTGAACCACATATATTAGTAGGAATGCTCGACCACTTACTTGGTACCGGCCACACGTGTGTTGACGTGCGTTTCGCCTTCCGGAAAGAGGCGGGCCATCCCGAAGTCCGCAATCTTCGGGACCCACTTATCGTCGAGGAGTATGTTGCTCGCCTTGATGTCGCGGTGAATGATGCAGTTGTGCGAGTCCTCATGCAGGTAGAGCAAGCCACGGGCGATGCCAGTGATGATGTCAAACCTCCTCTTCCAGTCAAGCAACTCCTTCTTACTATTGGATTCTGCATTCAGACCAATGAAGTCCCCGTCAGGATAAGAATCACTATAGTTTTGACTTCAATGCATTCAATTAATTGAAGAGGGAAAAGTATGCAAACAACTGTGTCAAAATGGAATGTGAAAACGTATGTCCAAGGACGTCTTAAAGTTGGGAACGGTGGGGTTAGTCAAAGTAGATGGATATTGATTGCCTCTAAAACAATGGATCATGCATCAGATCAAGGAAAAACAGATTAAATAAAACTGCTTTCAACAAAGTGGTTTGACTGCAAAATCAATAGAAATAGACAAAACAGCTTTCAGCAAAGTGGTTTGACAGGAAAATCAATATTATTACAAAGTTTGGGGCTCTAGTAGTTAACTCCTGGAATTTGAAACACAACCCCCATTATGTTTAACGTTTCATCATCCATTGCCCAACTTCATTTTGAAATCAGATCCAACTCTTACTGAATATTCAACAGTCATCACGGAAAGGAGCATATGGCTTCATATAATTGCTTTCTAGTGACAGAAGATTTACATGTGTCAGGTCTGATGTAAGGGACCATCCCGCTCCACCAAAAAGGGAGGGGTGTGTGTGTGTGTGCGTGAGAGAGAGAGAGAGAGAACCCGACTCTTATTTTTTGCTTAAATGCATGAAGGAGATAACTTATTGACTTGGTTCATACTTGACTGCCATAGTTTAACGAATACAAAATGGAACGAATAATGAAATTAAGGCAACATTGCAGATAGAAGACGTCATGGCACAATGAAGGCTTCAGATGACATTGCTTAACTTATGAAGGTAATCATATGAGGTGTACTTTGCTTCCACTTGTGAAAATAACTCCAGTTGTGAATAAATCTCTACTGTAAGTTTGCACATAGATAATCCTACCACATTTCTTGGGAGGAATTCGAACAGGTACCAGTTCAATGTGAGCCTTTATTTTCACACTAATGTATTTCAGATAAAAAATTGAATAAGCACCACAAGTTGACCTAGTAGTTAAGTCTTAGATGAAAGTCTTCATTTATCAAGGAAAAAGAGTCTGCCCAGAATATGTGACTCCTCACTAAGGCAAATATAATAATCGGTTCGAAAATTTTCATCTATCATGGAAAAAGATTCTGTGCAGAATATGTGACTCCTCACTAGGCAAATGTAATATTTAGTTTAAGAGGTACCCATAAGTTTCTCGAAAACATTTAAATCTAAACAATAATAACTCATCATTTATTCCTTTTATGAAGAAACTCTCTCAAAGAAAGATTGTTAATCGCAGGTAAGTTTGACCATAGTTAAGAATTTTACCAACAACAGCCTAAGAATCACCAAATACACATACACATCCTGGATTTTTTTTTTTTAATTCATCAGCAACATCTTTGAACTCAACAAGAAAACATATACAAAAGAGCCAAAGTTGATCAAATCAAACTCATGCGAAGCGTAAGGACTGCCACATACATATATGGATAGTAAGAAGTCAAGATTCAAATTAAAATGTACACTCCTATGGCAAACTGATAAAACCAAAAACTTGAACTTCTTCATGGAATCTATATTGTTATGTATTCATCCGAGTTGACGGAAACATCATATATATACCAAAGTAAAAATAACGCAAAAACTTACGGTAGAAATAGAGGTCAAACAATTGCAGCAAGCAAACCATTTCAAATTTAAAAGGTATTCTCAAGTCTCATGAAGAATAAGCTATCAGACTTAGTTGGTCAATAACTTTAGAGCAGCATTTTTTTTTCCAAATCTTAGCTTGGAAGCCAAAAGACAGACCCCACTACATCGCGATCGAGAGAACTCTTCACCGGCTGTTGAAATTTTTTCTTGTGCTGGTCAATTGTGCAAGGTTGGATGATAACATTTTAGAAGAGGACCAGATAGGGAAGCATTTACAAAGATTAACTGATACTTACTGAATAGAAGCTTGTCAAGGCTCTCATTGGGGACATACTCATAAACTAGCAACTTTTCTGCTCCGTGGGCACAGTACCCCAACAAATTTACAACATTCCGGTGCTGTACACGTGCCAATAACTTTGCTTCATTTGTAAATTCCTTCTTCCCTTGATTTGAGCTACGAGAAAGCTTTTTCACGGCAATTTCTCTCCCATCTTCCAACTTTCCCTGCAGAGAAACAACTGTAAGGTCAATGAAGTAATCTCTGAAATTTATGTTTCATGCCTGAAAACACTGCCCTCTATTGGGTTGAACATGTGATGTAGGCTAAGCATGAAATAAGCTCGATCACAATTAACAAGAAGTTGAATAACAAGATAGGCAAGCAGAGCAGTCCAAACATCTGAACTTAATTCCTGTACTCCCTTGTTCATATGTTATTCTTAACAAAGTGTAGAATCAGGAGAACAAGAGAACAGGCTAGCAACAAAAATCCAGAGTAACCATGTCCAAAACTTTCGCAGTCACAGCAAGACCTAGAAAGCAGGATCTTTGCAGGGAAAACGAGAGAGCAGGCAAGTCATATAATGTAACCGATCCATGACATCCTAGAATCATCATATTCACAAATCTTTCAAGAAAAATATCTACAGACGCGCATTAGACAGCTCTACCATCACCACGCCTCTTGAACTAACAGTAGCTGCTGTAATTGATAATTGGCACATAAAACTCTAGATACCAACATCTCTTGAACCGACAGACTGGCTACTGTAACTAATAGCTAGTGATGACCGTACTTATATTAAATCTGTTGACATACAAGTTCATCAGCAAATACAATTTTGAGAACACAAGACACATATCGCAAATATCGCTACAGATGATTAGCCCTTTCCATCTCTTCCCACTCTGATGAGATTGACTAAATTGTGAGCAACTCTCGGGAAGACAACCCCACAATTTCACCATAAATTCCCACTTCTACTGCGAGCTAGAGAATCAAAGGGGCGGCGTACTCAGTATATGAGAAAGCAACTGGAACTTAAAAACTTGTGGTGAATTGCACGCAGAAGTCACTGACCCTGTATACGGGGCCAAAACCACCTTCACCGAGTTTGTGAGTTGGGTGAAAATCTTTCGTTGCAGCCACCAACGCTTCGAATGCGAAATGCTTTTGCTCTTGAGCAGCTATTCTCTCCCAGTCCTCTTCCCCTTGTCCCTCTGGTCACGGCAGCGACAGAGATCAACAACGCAATCAGACCATGAAACAGAACAAGAAACCGTACGCAAAGTACATGAAAAATGTTCGCCGGAAACAGAGCCAGCCGGGTCTCTCCATTCACCTTTGCTCGAGCCGAATTTGAATGTCCTCAGAAGATTATGCATGAAGTTTTTCGATTTGGGCATGCTTCTCCAGAAATTCGAGTACTAATCCATGTAAGATGCAACCCAGAAAAAGAACCAACAGATTACCCCCCCCCCCCTTCCAATATCAGCAGCCTGTTTTGCGAAATTCGATGAATTGGAACTTCGCGGCAGGGAAAGACGGACAAGAAACGAAGAGGGTTTGCGCAAGAATTGGTTTTTCTTGATGGGTTTCGCGCAAAATGAAAAATGGGTGTGCGAGACTCGGTTTCCGATTCGTAGCGAACTTGGGGATTTGGTACGATACCTGCGCGTGTTGACCGACCTCACAATCAATGTATTCTGCCATTCTTTCTTTTCTTCCTTTATTTTCCTTGTTTCTTTTCGTGCAGAGGAAAAAGGTCAACGAAGAAAAAATGGTTGTCGCCTCAATGGTTCCGTGTCCTCCTACACAAGTCACTGTCTAAACGCAATTGCGTTTTTGCACGAACTTGGACCGAATCAAGACGTAACGTCGGAGGAGCAACAATTCGCCTACACAGCTGGAACGGTACGAACTAGGAACAAGCGTAAGCGTTTGCCTTTGGTGGATGTTTTCCGTTGGGACGGTGATCTAAATATTTATTGAACTTTTGACTCAATACATAATATTGGCATTTGAACTTTTAATTTACTTAATGGGATACTTACCTAGATGTTAAGTGTGAGTCATGAATGTTAAAGTAATTAAATATTAAATCATGACTCATCCAACCGTTAGCAGTTAGCAATAGTCTATAAAAATCTCACATAGTATCAGAATAGGAAGTGCTGAGTTCAAATCCGTCCAGGCTCCTATTTGTCTCATTAATGATATATTTTCATACTTAGTACTAGGCAAAAAGACTAAACATGAGGGGGAGCGTTAGAATAATTAAATATTAAATCACGCCTTCATCCAATAATTTAAGTTTTTGAAACACTTAGCAAGTATTAGAGAAGGAGGGAATAGTTGGCTGCAGTCCTATAAAATCTCACATGCTATCAGAGCAGGAAATCCTCCTACAAAATCTCACACGATATCAGATCAGCAAGTCCTGAGTTTAAACTTTTTCAGACCTCTATTTGCCTCCCCAGTGATCATTTCCACGCTTAGTACTAGGCAATAAGACCAGACTAAGCGTGAGGGGGAGTATTAGAGTAATTAAATATTAAATCATGCCTTTATCCAACAGCTTAAGCTTTTGGAACAGTTGACAGTGGTCACACTAAATCTCACAATGAACTTTTAATTTATTTATTGTGATCCTTGAATTTTTTGTACATATTCAATTTGGTCGTTGAACTATATGAAGATTTTTAATATGATCCTTTTATAAGTTTGGAGACAACATTGAATATTTTCATAAAATACAGTGATTAAATTGAGCATGTATCAAAAGTGTAGGTACGACATTAGATAAATTAAAAGTTTATCGATCGCATTACACATTGTGGTAAAATTCAATGACCATGTTGGATAAATTAAAAGTTTAGAGACTAAATTGCATGCTGGGTCGAAGTTCACAGATCATTTGTACAATTTTCTCTTTTCTTTTTGTGCATGTGAATTACAGAATGATTCACTTGAAATTACGTCACCTCATAACTTCTACTAATTTATCTAAATTTAATTTATAACTTGTGTTATTCAATATTTCGAATATCCAAATAAAGTTCTTTTGGGCTTTAAGTTCAACTGAGGCAAATATTAAGACATATGACTGTCCTAGTATGGTGATGGAGGTCCAAATGGCTTCAGTATTAAAGGGTACTTGGTACCATAGAAGATATTCGGAATCTTTGATAAGTGAAGGGAATATTAATACAACCATAATAATAGTTCAAATTAAAATTTGTTTTCGGTTCTCGAACAGAGAAAGCTCCCATCGTTCAAAATGAGTGACATTTTCACGGTTCGAACTCTTGAAATGATTGAATTTCCTTATAACCGTTACCCTCTTTGATGGTCCAGTGTCACATCGTTTTGAGTTTCTATTAACGAAATTTTAGGGGAACTCTTACTTTTCACACTAAGTAATGTGATGAGGCATGATCATGAAAGAATACATATATTCTTTCGCTTTTCAATTAGGATTTACGGTATCATTTACATTCAAGAAAAATTTATGGAGAAAAATCATGGGCGAATTTACGTGTTAAGTATTACATTATGTGAAAATTTCAATTAGTCCGAATTTTAAAGAAAACAATCACAGAACATGAAAAATGTCTTCGTCCTCCTTTGACCCTGCCTTGGCAAGAAAAGAAAGAACGTACGCCCAAATTGCGCAATCTCTTGGATGTGACTGGACTATGTGTTTATTATTATTATTATTATTGTTATTATTATTATTGGTAGGGGGGCGAAGAGGACGGGTGACTGCTCCCCTTTAAAATGCAAGAGGAGTAAATAAAAGTCAAAGTCAAGAAAGATCGCTTCTGGTTTTCGAGGATCCTTCCAGGTGATTTCTGCTAGACTTCTCTTCTCTTGATTTCTATTTCGATCAGTTCAATGCGTGACTTGCGACCGAGTAGATTAAATCTCGGAGAACGCTCACAGGACCCTCGTCTTTTATTAGGGTTTTCTATAATCTCCCGCAAGAACCGTTGTTAGGAGAATTCATGAACTCTCGGATCATACATATATTGATCTTTTTTTTTGCTAGAAAAATACTTTCATTCCATCAAAGCAGAGCAAATATTACAAGAAAAAGGAGCCTATGTTATGATGATTGATAAAGCAAGACGAAGATGATCGATAAAACAAGATTTTATTAACACTCTTTTTTTTTACTCTAGATATAGTTCCTATATGATGAAAAGCCCAATTTTGTGAGCTCATGAGCAATTACATTACAAGTTCTATCGGTCCACTTCAAACTCTATTCGAGTTTGTTGCTTAGGAAGAGACGAGAATTCGAGATGAATGGATAAATGCACCAAGGGCAAAGGCCCCCGTGTTATATTGCGTAAATTAACACCTTGTAATCACTTTCAAAGACTACTTTATGAATATCGAGAGATTGAGTAGCATTGCAAGCGAGAAGAAGAGCCGCAGCTTCCACTTTCCAATGGTGAATTCCATCTTCCCTGTCTTGTCCACACTTGAACAACTCGGCCTCCATCCGATCGTACAACAATACCTATGGCCCCTTTATTATCCCTCCACGCGCCATCTACGTTAAACTTCAACCCTTGCTTTGACGGAGGAATCCAAGAGTTTGTCCTTACGTCGATAGAATATGGTTCCTCACTTAACTCAACTCTTTTCTCATTTTTAAAGATATTCGAATACTCCATGAAATCTTGTATAACCAGCCTAACCGCTTGGGAAGGAACTGGAATAGTTTGACGATGCAACATTGCATTCCCATATTGCCACGTTCTTGTGCAAATAATTGCTGGATAAATGGTGAACAGTTTGCCATCCAATCGCATTCTCTATGCTATTTTTCCTGGATTAAAAAAGTGGCTCATCTCTTCTAGGGATCTGAAGTTCCAAGAAGACAGAGATACTACCACAAGGGCTTTGTCTCCACAAAATTTGGGTCAAAAGACATGTTGTTAAACAAATGTACCGAATTTTCCCCCCGAGGCTCCACACAACGAACAAGAAGGGTTTGGAATATGGAATAATTGAAATAAGTTACCTCGGCAAGGCAATACATTAGCTGCTCTCCTCCATAACATCATTTTATGCCGCTCATGAACTCTGGTCTTCCATATTTTGTTCCAAATCTCGGAGCTGTTGCCATTTTCCGTTTGCGAATTGATGAGTTTGTAAGCAGATTTGACAGAAAAGAGGGCATAAGAGCTGAACATAAAAAGTCAATCCCCAACCATCTATCACCGCCAATGAAAATAACAGCTCCCCACCAGCCCTCCAAGAAATTAAACCATATCGGAATAAAGAGATCTAACCGTTCATCTTTGAGCTCTTTTTAAGTGATTATACATTACGGCATTTTATAAATTGAAAGACGAAAGTCCAACTTAGGTAGAAGGCGATAAATAGATTTCTTGAGGGTTTTATGCGGTGTCGTGCCCTGGGTTTAGACTTGAAAAAGGATTGTTAATTTGAGTTAGCAGTAGCATGGCCAATACCTTGCATTCAGGGCTTGAACTTCCTTTTGGATATTTAGGGTGCATTTGGTTGGTTTTTTGGGGAAATTTTTTTGGGCAGCGCTATTTTCACCCCTGTTTGGCTTAGACATTCCTTTTTTTTTCTTTTTAAATTTCCAAAATACCCTCCACACACACTCTCCCTCTTCAATTTATTGTTTCTTTATCGAGCTAATCTACAAACTGCCTTTATTTCTGCCATCTCTGTCACTAATCACAATACAAATGCTCCATTACACCGATCAGTATATTAATTGACCATATTTCATTATTATTTTGCCTAGATAATATTGTCAATTTTAATTTATGTCTCATATTTTCATTCACAAAAAAATTCTATTTATGACGGCTTATAAACACACAATTAGTTGCTTTTTTTTCCTGAATAGTGTGAGTGAAACTATATTTCAAAATCGAACAATTAAAATTCTATTTAATTATATAGCCGATCTTGATAAAAAAAATCAAAAAGGAAATTTTATCAATATAGGCAAATGGTTAATTTGTTAAAAGCATGATCAAATGCCAAACATATTTATATTTACATCATATGTAAATATTAATAAAGGATAAACACATAAAGGAAAAAAAAATGAAACTTCTTGTTGTTTAACTCTTGCTATAAAGAAAGTAACTAATATCGATTGTAAATTCAATCTTATAGCAAGTGGATCAAAATTTTAAAATGTGCTTAAAATTTTCCCCTAAAAAAATAGGATGAGATTTTGAATGTGCAAAATGTGTATGTAAATTTTCAACCTCATCTTGCGATTCATATTAAAATGTCAAAAGCTCAAAAGAAAACACAAATCAGTGACATTTAAGTTTAGAAATCTACAAATTTATTCTGAAATCAAATGAACCCTTGAATTTTAATTTTCAACTTTGAAATAAAGTTTCCCTCAACCTATTACATAAAAAAATGTGTAGTTAATTGTTTGTTCATAAGTCATTATAATAGAAACGTCTAACCTTTTATCCAACTTTTGTAATTGAAAAAATGAGACCAAGTAAAAATAACGACCTTCTCTAGTTAAAGTGATAACATGATGCATGATAAGATTATATTTTATTGGGTACAATTTGACATATATATATTGTGAAATTAATTGAAGAGAAAATAGAAAAAAAAACAATTATGTTGGTTAGGTTGATTAAAAAAAAAGAAACAATAAATTGAAGAGAGAATGGTATTTTGATCTGTTAATTGAAAAAGGCATAGCTTAGACAAAATGACAGTGGAAACAGTGTTATTCTTTCTTTTTTTAGAAAATGAAAAACCGTTAGGTTAAATGAGTCCTTGTTAGTTTTGAGTTTTTTTAAATAAAAAGGCAAAAATGCTTTTGAAGTGCTTAGTAAATTGTAATTTTAAAGTGCTAGGGTCATATGGATTTCAAGTTAGAATAGGATTAAATAAGATAGGATAAAAAAAATTCAAAGATTTTGTCATATCCTATGTATTTTTGGTAAACTACGGATTTAAATTCAGATAAGAAGAGGCAAGACGCAGCTAAGATTGACTTTATTTTGCTGAAACATCAGGATTCTTTAAAAAGTATTCAATAATGAGTTCTAATGAGCGAGTTATTATTGACCAGATATTGTGCTATCTGAATTCGAGCAAAATATCAATGGAGTAGACCCCGTAGAATCGAGGGTCATAACTTAGAGTCACATCCTTTGAAAATGACTAACTAGCCTTGCTTGTTGTCTTGTCGAGTGATTAAACAAGTGCTGAATAATCTAATTATTCGGACTCTTTTTCACAAGTTGAAGATGCACATATTCAGATTGTCCAAGAGAGCGCTTTTGAATGTTGAAACCCTTTTTGAAAGTCGATGATCAATCTCGAATTTTTCATAATATGTCGAGATTTCTTTTAAATATTGAAAAGATTCAAGCGGTTAAAGAACGAGAGATGTGATCTCATGTAATGCCAAACAATCGATTAAGAACAAGGTCGTGAAGATACCCAACTTTGCAGCCAGAGACCCCAACTTGGCATAGTCGGAGAAGTGGCCACGCGTGACAATCTTCACTGCTAGAGAGCCCCCCCCCCCCAAAAAAAAAAACCCACACGGGGACTAGAAAGGTAGCCTATATGGAGAAGAGGTAGCGGTTGTAGGAAAAATTCAATTCTCCTCATGTCTACTCTTTTGAGAAATATTATCATGGTCTATTCCACCCCCCTTCTCTTGGGATTTTTTTCGTAACTATATCCCCTTTATCTTATCATGGACAACTGCTAAATACATGATAAATATAGGATAGGATAAAATATATCATATCATGACTTATATCCTCACAACCAGACGAAGTCAAATGATATTTGAAAAAGCACACTTTGGAAAGCATTTTGTTGTTCTTAAAAAAAAACAAAATCAAAACTAGCAAGGACTCTACAGCCAGCGAGGCTAAATCAAGTTGACGTCGGTAGCCATATTTGGTCTATTCGGAGTCTCACCAGATGCTCGCCAGCACCCCGTCAATGACCTAAATCCTTGCTGGTAACATCACATTAGTTATGGATATTTCTGAAATTATGAAAGTTTAGCGTGGGCAAAGTTGGAAGGAAAAATATATTTGCATTCCGAAAATGCTCAAAACACTTCTTGACCTATCTTGGCTAAAGGTCTAATTGCATCTCCCCAAAACTTCCCAAAAAATTTGCCTAACGTCATTTGCATTTATCTAGGGAGCTTTGAGGCCCCAAAGGAATTTGAACCAAACATACCCATATTTTTGTTATTCTTATGAGCGAAAATCTGCTAATCACACGAGAAGACATCATGTCTACGAGGGCGGAAGCCCCCCAAAAAAAGGAGAATTGAAAGGAGGTCGGATGTCAATTGAGGAGAAGAGAATTACTTTCTATTGGGGGTTGCTTGAAAGAACAGTACATTTCTTTTTTCATTTACATGGTCAGGTGTTCGAGGTTTTTTGAGTACTCGACAAGTCTTCATGGAATGCACCAGTCGAACGTCTGACATGCACCAGTCTGGCATACACAAAAAACCATGAGCATTGATACACAAAAAGTCTTCATGGAGTACAAAACTATGTAAAGTTACATAGTTTTGTACTCGCAGAAATGTCCTCAAGAGAATGCGCAAGTTTGATGATTTGAACTCCGACCTTCAAAGAGGAGAACGAACGTGGTTATTACTTTGAGTAACCCTCGATTTTCTTATGGCGGCGAATTGTAGGAACATGCGGACCTTTGTTTGGGAGGACTCTTATGACAAAGCTATGTCCTAAACCATTGATATACTCGGGCCGTCCGTATCGGCATGAGCATTCTTCACTCCATTTTGTCTTTTAGTAATTGGGAGTCGGCATGTGAAGCGATCACTCCAACGCTGAAACTTAACTTATCACTTGTTAAAAGGGAAATTATCACAAAAAATCATAAACCTATTTAATTGTGCCATTCTAGCCTTAAACCTTTTGTTTTAGTCAACATATTCATAAACCTTTTGGCAATATATCTCTTTCGGTCAATTTTGTTGGATCTTCACTCCATTTTTTCTTTTAGTAATTGGAAGTCGGCATGAGGAACCATCACTCCGATGCTAAAACTTAGCTTACCACTTGTTAATAGGGAAATTATCACAAAAAATCATAAACCTATTCAATTGTGTCATTTTAACCTTAAGCCTTTTGTTTTGGTAAATATATTCCTAAATCTTTTGACAATTTGACAATATAGCCCTTTAGGTCAATTTTGTTGGAAATCATTGAAGTAAATGACATCCGTCCTACATGATACGACTAACACTGATATAGATAATTTTTGTAAATTTTAATTTTTTTTCCTTTTTTTCCTTTTTTTTTCCCGTGTTTCCCTCCGTTGGTCCATGGCCTCAGTTGTGGTTGACAAAGGTCACCAGCTACAAGCGAGGGCCATGCCACCCTTGCCGGACTCACACACAAAAATAAAAAGAAAGAAAAGAAAAAAACATAGAAAAAATGAAAAAAAAAATTCAAAATTAGTATTAAAAATGTAAAACTTGTCAACGTCGCCGCTGGCCGTGCTACATAGAATGGACAGCGTCCATGTCAGCGATTTCAATGTAAATTTGCCATAAGTACATTGGTAAATTATTAAAAGGTTTAAGACTTCATTGATCATATTTAAAGGCTTTTGATTTTTTTGTTGAAAAAGGTTTAGAATTGAATTGACACAAATATAATAGGTTAATTATTTTTCTTTCATAATTAATCCCTTGTTAAACATACAACAAAATTCAATACTCATTTTGAAGATATCACTAAGATGTATGTCATGTTCGAATCCATCTATGTATATCCAATTGTATCCATATTTACTTAAAATTTAAGACATTGCTTTAGTAGCAAATTAGATAATTAACTATCTCATATTTCTTGAATACACGATAAAAGATTCCTTGTCCGCGACTCGTTAACACGTGCTTAATACATGCTACGGGAAATATATTGAAGCTTTGACTGAATTCCTGTTCAGAGTAAAGAAAAACGTCGAAATGAAGAGAAGTTTTGGTAACTCGGATAATCTATTTATGGCACAGCATTTAGATGGGTGAGGAAAATAAAAAGGGAAAAGTGCATTAAAAGTCTTAAAACTTGTCAAAAAAGTGTAATTGATTTCTGAAGCTTTCAAGAAATATAATCAAATCCTAAAACTTATTACTAAAGTATAATCAAGTCCTAAAATTTTAAAAAAATATAATTAAGTCCTAAAATTTATCATGAAAATGCAATTGGCTCCTAAAATATTCACAAAGTATAATCAACGGAATGAGTTGGTTTCATCAATTTTACAAGTTTTAGGACTTGACTGTATTTTTTAAAAGTTTTAGAATTCAATTGCACTTTCTGATAAGTTTTAGAACTTAACTGCATTTTTTTTAGAGTTTTAGGACTCAATTGCACTTTAATAATAAGTTTTAGAACTTTCAATGTACTCATTCCTAATAAAAATAAAGAAAAAGAAGGCGATAGCCCTACACGAGGGAGGGGCCCCTCAAGTTCGCCTAATAAGTAGCCTAGTCGAGATGCACGAAATCTGATTTGAACACCACTAAATTGCCAAATAAAATGGAGAGATAAGGCAAAAAAAATTATTTTTGTTGTTTCGAAAAAGTGAAAAGTGAAGATGATGGTGCGGGAACTCAAATTACCTTATTTCAAGTAGGGAGTGTGTGACATTTAGACTTTATTTATTTCGTGAAAAATAAATAATTTAGAAATTATTTTTCTAAAAATAATTATTTGTATCACTCGAAATAATTAGTCAAAAAAATGCTTTCATTATCGATAACAAGTCAATATAAACATTTTCGCGGACTAATAAAAATATTTTTAGTTCGTTTGCTTTTATAAAATAAAAGTAATTACTTTCAAAGAAATATTTTTCAAATTATTCACTTTACATGAAACAATCATAGAAGAAAAGCTTTAGGTGAATTTTTATTTTTATATCCATAACTATTACTACTCCTTAACAAATTAGGAAGATTGAGAAAGGTGGATCCAAATATTTTATGTTCTCCAAACCAACACCTCAATTTTCCCTCTCCCCAAAACAATATATATTTCCAATACCGCCCCGAATATCATATCTCACCATTTCTTTACCTAAGTTTTCATCATCACCCTGGCCAAAGGTGATTACTAGACCATGGCCGCAACGGGCGGATCATCGATTGTGCCGCAATATCAAAATAAATGAAGAATAATTTCAGTTTTAAACTTTTGACTTTGGTCAATATAATTCTAAATCTTTTGACTATTAGCCAATATATTTCCTCTGATTAATTTTGATTGGAAATTACTGGTGTGGACAAATTTTGTTAAGTTTTATTTTTGTTCTTTTTCCTTTTTTTGTCTTTTCTTCTTTCTTTCCTTATTTACCTCCGCCAAATGTCAGGGCCTCATCGGCCCATGCTTGTGGCTAGCGACCTCCATTGGCTGAAGCTAAGGCCTTGGCAACCAGCGGAAGGACGATAGGAAAAAAAAAGTGAAAGAAAAGAAATTCAAGAAGAAAGGGAGAAAAAGATAAAAATTAGAATACCATAAAAAAATCATAAAACTTGTCCACGTCAGCATTAATCATGCCATGTAAGATGGTCAGTACCTACGTTAGCAATTGTTGATCAAAATTGGTTGGAATAGCTATTTAGGACTAAATTGGTCATATTAAAAAGTTTAAGATTGAATAGTCCGTCGTACAATAGTTTATGACTTTTTGAATAATTATCCTGGTAGTAAACACCATCTCATGCGTTGAAGGATGCATTTCACTAGATATAATGGCGTCTTCCGTGGATAGAATGCATTCATAACCGGCCCAAATTGAATTATTGGTCTCATTTGGTAATCCACATTATACTTGCCACATAACCAAAATGGTCTAAAATCCACTGCTCTTGACAAGTTCATAATCTGATGTGACATCTTATACTCTCTTGATTGACATCCGCCTTATATAGATTTGTAGATTTGCTTAGGTGTCACCTAGATAGCGGTCTCTTTGTAGAGAATGTAAAAAATTCATTTTTTCCAATGAGAAGAAAGCCACTCTAGACATCGAAGGGCGCATATAACAACACTTCTAGAGAAAAATTTATGCTCTAGAAATGCTTCTAGAATATAAATCCGTTTGTTAACATAACTTCTAAAGAAGAAATTTATTTAGTTACGCAACTTTAATTTTTTTTATTTCTGGATTTTTTTTTCCAAAAATAGTTTTGGAATCACTTGAAAAAGTAAAAAAAAATTTACTTCTTTCCAAAAGTAGAAAAATCTAGATTGTCCAAAAGTTGATTTTTAGAGCATAATTATTGTCATGCGCGCCCTAAAGTTCGAGACGTCAATTTTAGAGACTATTCTTTAAAACATAACATTACATGGATTTCTTTTTATGGTCTCGCAACGTTATGAGGAGGTTGACAAGAATGAAAGCCAGTGTATTCCTGACTTGTTAATTAAGAGGGAGATTTTTTTGGTCGAATTATTAAGGGGGAGTTTGCCTAGTGTTATTAGCACACAAATGAGAGGACGAATTTGTTCGGGTTCATGGAGATAGGCAAGTATAAAAGCGAATTAACATTAATTGAATGGCTAGGGTTAAGAGAACCAAATCACCACCTTATCATTTAAATGAAAGGTAAAGAAATTGGTATTGCTAATCGACTCATACCCAATAACTATTTTTTTTTTAACAAAGTTGAATCGAACCAAATAAGTTACGGCTCCAAAGGAGATATTGGTCACGCTTGGCCGCCCTTCTCGTTGTTTACATTGTCTAAATAGCCAATCATGTTGGCTATGCGATCGCGCTCTTTTCACTTAAAGCTTTCAACACCATTGTCATTGCTCTAAGTTTACCCTAGCAACAATTCAAACTAGCAACCAGGAAGGATAAACCTAGATTTTTTTTTTTTGTCTGAAGGATTACCCTAGATTGGAAAGCAAAACTTTAGATGGTTTAGGCTCGTGTAAAAGCAACTCGAAACAATGATAAAAGCATTAAACCTAACACCCTTTTCTTTAAGAGACATTGCCAATCTAATTAATTAGCCAAAAGGGCATGGCATGATCAATTGGCTCACGCCACTCTCACATAAAAAAAAAAAATCTAGTTGGGTTATATCATTAACCTTTCCAATTAAGCATCGCCGAAAGTGAACCCCGACGGAGAATGATTAGTGCCACTCTTGCTGTCCTTAGCTGCATGCCCTCGTACCCAAAAGTGCCAAGGCCTTTCATGTGATAACGTGGGACTTTCCTAATTGCACGTGGAGGAACCAGTTAGGACATCTTCAGTTAGGTGCCTTTATTTTTTTTTAATTTAATTTTTTACAAATTTTGCATATTTTACCTCGTCGGTTCTTCTGCCAGTTTACTATAAACAAGATATATAAACTAAGATTTAACAGTATAAATAGTTGGGAAAAATTCCAATTAAAAGTTCGAATTATCCTCATTTTCTCAAATAAAAGCCTAAAATGAATTTATTTCAATTAATGACTTAAAGTACTATTTTTTATTTCAAGGAAGGCCCGACCATAGGTATTTTTTTTGTCTTTTATGTTTTTCAATTTTTTTTCTTTTTTCTTTCCTTTTTTTTCCCCCTTCATTTTTGCTGATGGATGGCCTTGCCCTCACCGACGGCAGCGAGGCCAACCCTCCCTTGGTAGAGCAAGGCAAGCCCTCACGGCCGTACGAAAGAATCGGTCTTGCCTAGGTAGGGCGAAGTGAGCCCATGCCCGATCTAGAGAGGGCAGCCCTCATTAGCGGCCGCAAGGCCTGCCCTCACTTGGGTAGAGTGAGGCGAGCCCTCATGACTGTAGGTGAGGGATGGCCTCACCTGGGTTGGGTGAAGCAAGCTCTTGTCGGTGAGCACAAGGCTGCCCAATCCATGGTCACCAATGAGGTGGAAGAGGAAAAAAAAAAATAGAAAAAAAGGAAAAAAGATAGAAAATGTAAAGAGACAAAAATACGCATGGTTAGGCCCTTCTTTAAAATAATGAGTGCACATTCAAGCTATTATTTGAGAAAATGATGGCATTTCGAGCCCTTATGTGAAAATTTTTCAAAGAGTTATTTCTTATGGATAAATGTTACACTTAAATGTAAATTGAAATGTTTCTGTTCCTCGTTTTACCGAAGTTAATTGACCTCGTAGTGAAATCATTCGGTGCAAAAAAGAAAAAAGGGAACCCCACAATCACCAATTGCTTTATCAATCCGATGTTCTTCTCCCTCCCATCATTAGCCACTTGCAAACTTAATCCTATCGATTTCAGTCTTCTTCGACCCCCCCCCCCTCCCAAAAAAAAAGGGATTTCCGTCTTCAAATTTGAATTTGAATTTTCTCGTGATTTATCTCCTCAAAAATTCGACTTCGACATTTTTTAACCTTAAACTTGTCTTAGCTGGCATTTGTTACATTTTCTTTGTTTCAAATATCCATCATGGTTGGACCGAAAAAAAGTATTCATCGTGGTATTATGGACGAGTGGGGATTAGGTTTAATGTGATCCAACGATTTTGTGTTTTGCGGATCGAGTAAAATTGAAAACAATTTCGCCCAAAATAGAGGTATCCAAATTCAATATACTGCTATTTCAATCTGTTGTTGGTGTTATTGTCTCTATACTGTGATGATACTGGAAATGCCGAATTAGAAAGGAAACTTTGGCGTGTTGATACAAGATTTGGCTATTGGCTTCCGATTGTGCTTTGATGCTATTACAAACTTGTCTTTGTAGAATGAGCGAGTCTTTGCATATTGTACAAAGTTGATTTATCTCTCAGATATACTTGATTTATTTGATTTGCATTTTTAACTTAATGTGATTCTCTTTCAAATAAAATGAAAAAAAAATTCCAACAAAAAAAAATTCAATGGATTTCAAAGATTTGGAAAGTTACGGACTTGATTACGTGGCCTTGATTGAAGAAACATACTTAAATTTCTTGTAAATTATTGGGAAAATGAATATGAATTTAAAAAAAAAAACATAAGCATACATTCCATCTTAAGTTCGATTAGTCACTCCTTGGTTCGGCTTTCCAAGAGACTTTCCTTGAGAAAAAATGAGGGTCTATGGTAAATTTTAATGTGTTCAATTTCAATCAAACTTCTAGATACTAATTGATCCAATATAATTTGTATACTGACTATTAGAACCACTGAAATCAAACATGGTTTAATTTCTATGGACAATATGGTGCCACACCATTTATTTATCTTATAATCATTTTTAACAAAATATCAGAATCGCCTCTTGACTCACAGATAATGAATTTTTTATGCTTTGTACATGTCATAATGCATAATTACCCGAATATAAAGGAGGAATATAAGCAATATCTTCCATCCTTAGTGAGTAATAATACCTACACGTCGTGGGACAACTGGTTTAATAACTCAAGCAAATAAATTATTTTGCAAAGGACCTAAAGATTTTAATATTAATCCATCATCTCTAATGTCTTTTCAATTTCAGAACTGCTCAGTGAGAAGTCCTAAAGTAAGGGTTGACTTAGCCTATGCTTGACCTTCAAGCATCTCCTGATCATGGTTAGGTATCCCATGACTCGAGTCATTTTATTTTGAGGCTCGGGGGAGAGATGTCAGAAAAATTACCACCGGGACCCATTGAGCATATTATGTTAATCATCCCTTAGAAGGTATTTTTAAAAAATCACCGATCTCTAATGAAATGAAAACCCTCTTCGACAAGTGGGAAAAAAAAAAAAGATGCAAAAGAGGTAGTCGACAAATTTACTCTCTTAGGCGATACCTTAATTAAAAGATTGAAAATTTTCACGAATTAACTCTAATAGAGTTGATCAATCATAAGTTGCAGTACATTGTTTTCCATAATTATATTGATGTTTAAGATGCCGTACAATATGTATATATATATGTATATTACACAACTGGGTTTATAGGTGCTTGTTCTTGTGCTTCTATTTTTTTGTTTTTGGCTGAGCTGAATGCTGTTGCTTTCATTATCCTTGATATCTGTTCTCAAAAGGATGGTTCCGCTGTACTCGATTGTTGTTTTTTTCCTACACCAACCAACAGGTTTTTTATGCTTAAAGCATAATCCAAAGTGACAGACAGCAATGCTTGCTTCCTCTGAATAATTTAGTGACAATCCTTTTGGATGAGCCTTCATGTCCTCAGAAACTTACAACCAAAGAATATACAAAAAAAAAAAAAAACAAGTGGGTAAACTCCAAGACAGTCTAAAACAAAAGGAAAAAAACAACACACACACACCATTACATACTTACAGATGATGAGTACACAGGTGTATACAAGTAGAGACAACTTCATAAGCTCCTTCAAATGATTAAAAGAAAGCCAAACCCTCATGTGATGAAAACTGATGCAATGATGAGAAAGATAGGGGGTGATTTTTTTACTTTTCCCCTAGCTTCCCAACAGGTGAAGGCCACAAAGGAATGAGCCAAAAAAGAGTGTCGTGTTTCTAAAAACTTCCTAACTGGCACTGGAATCTTGGTTGGATCTCTCCAGCTATGCAAGCCATGCCTACTCTCACAACCTCCAAATGACAGAACTGTAACATTACAACAAGAAAAAGACAGCAGAAGGAAGAAAGAAGAAAAAAAAAATTCCAAATGACGGTGCTTTTACCCCCCAACACTAGCCTACATGCACATAACACCCACCATCACCCTTTTGCACAAAAAGTGTTGGTACGCATAAACCCAGAAAATAAAAATTGGGCTTATAAACAGAACAGAAAAGAAAGTCAAAAACATGAAGGTAGACTCTTTCCCAATTGTCCACCGAGATGAGACCAAATGGACCAGGACCAGCGGCCTCCCTCTCCCTGAAGGTGCATCCCTTAACATTTGTTCATGAAATGTACTTCGCGTCATGTCTGGTGTTGCCTGAATGCTGCTCAGCTGCCGGCACTTTGCTTAGAGTTTTTGGCGACTCCAATAACATAATCTGCAAAATTTCAGGGGAAATTTGATAATGATCAATATGCCGACCTGACATTATGTCAAATTTAGGATTAAAGACCAACGGTTAATCAAAAGTGAATATTAGATTCAAGAGCTCCACCTTGACTTCTATGTTGCAGCATTGGCAGCAAATTTCACTGCATTATGCCATCTGTCATGCTCCTGACACGGATCTCGACGGTCCTTAAATCACGAAGATGTTGCAAGATCTCCTGGAGAAGATGCAATCCTTTATCGCCCTTCCTCAATGAGTTGATGCAGTGCTTTAGGAACTCCCTGTCAGCTTCAAGAGCCTGCAATCTCTCATATACATGGTCTACTTCTTCCTCGATCAAGAGCCGCTTTTCTTCCGCATGGTGTTCGTCCCCACACAGCTCCCCATCTAATTCTGTTTCTGCACAAACTGCATCAAAAAGAGGAAGCAGCCTCTTCGCCTTAGGGCCCCCAAGTTCCCTGTGTTCCTGGTGATTTCCATTCATTTTGGAATGTCCGTTCCCATTCCCATTACCTTCGCCATTCGACAAGTGATCACTGTGGCCATTGCCGTTTTCCTTGTAGGAATGACTGATCATTGGCTTCACGCCCTCAAAATGTTGTCCTTCTTCATAGCTTATGCCAAAGAGCTTCTCTTCCAGAGCCTTGAGCTGCTCTAGAATGTACAACCTCTCTTCCTCAAAGTCCTCCAATGATTCCTCCAGATACACAACTGCATCACTTGGGGTTTTCTCATGGCTTCCATTTTGGTCACCATAAAGGCCGCCCTCCTCCTTCGCCTCACCATTCAAATCGACCAATAACCCATCACCGTCCTCGGAATTGCTATAAGATGCAGATGAAGTTCGGTGTCTTCTCACAATCATCATATGTTCCTTGCCCTTGTACTCCTCAACCTTCTGGCGATACATCTCAAGCTCCTGTTCCAATTCTTCCTTCTCCTTTTCTCGCTTTACCATTAGATCATTTAGAAGCTGCAATGCTTCTTGATCGTACTCAGATTGCTCCTCCATCATTCTCTGATACTGCAAGGCCTCCATTTGCATCGCGGCCTTCTCTTCCTGGAGGCGGTTGATCATCGCCATCGTTTGGCTAGCTGCGACAGCAGAAGCGCTCCTCTCTTCTTCAAGTTCTGCATATAGAGCATGTAAGGCCTTCCTTTCAGATCTCAATGCCGATTTCAGCTTCTCAACGGTGAGAGTTCCTTCACAACCTTCAATATCACTGATCACGCTCCCATCCAACGACTCTATAGAATCTTCCGTCCCTGACTCTCTCCCGTCTAGAAGGAGTAATCTCCTATGCAGGCTATCAATGGAAGTGGGTGTATCCAGCATTTTCTCATCTTCAATATTCTCATTACTGTCCATACACAATTGCAATTGACCGTTATCTTCTTGCTTGCTCACTCCAAGCAAGACAGTTTGGAATTCGATATTTCTGTCAGTTTGCATAAACCCTACAACCCACAAGAGAAAAATGGCATAAGACTAAGATCAAATGAAGAGACATTTGCAAAGTCCTTCAGTTGGCAAAATACTCTTAAAGCTTACCGTGATCAAAATCAGCGCTGAGAATGTCATATCTAGTAGAAGTATCATCCTGTGTGCAATGAAACGAAGGGAACGATTCTTGAGTATGAATCTCATCTACCGTTTCTTGATCAGGAATCTCTGTCCCAATTGAAATCTCTGCATCGGCCTCGTCGTTCTGTGAATTACACTCCTCTTCAGCTCCTACATATGTCGTGCAGCATTCTCAATTTTCACATTCGAATTTCACTGAAGCAAAAGTATCGAGTTAGATATTTAGAATATAACAAATTACCTGGATGAAAGTCTGAACTTTCGAATCCTCCTGCCGTTTCTGCAGTTCCTTGAAGGACATCGTCACTTCCCACCCCGAAAGTCCTGTTTTCTTGAGTAACAGCAACTTGCTCATTGCTTTCCTTTTCTAGTGCATGATATAAGTCATTCTCATCCAATTCTATGGCTTCAGAAGAATCGATCTTTTTCACCTCCTTGGTTTTGAATTCTACCGTGAAACCTTCACTCTCAAGCGAATCACCCTTGATCTTATCCTCAACAACCTCAATCTGCTTCCCAGGAGAGGAGCAGAAGTCCAAAATGACATCCTGTTGTCCACAATTTTCATGATCTTCCTCTTTGATTGTGTACAGCCCTTTCAGTTCCACCGGAATCAACTCGCAGTCATTGCTTCCGATATAAAACTCCAAGTGGTGCGCCGAGAGCTCGGTGACTGCCTTTGCTCGGCCTTTTCTTTTGCCGAATTGAAGCCTGCTCTGATCAGTCCCATAAGACATATGCCTCTGGACAACAAACACACTTCTATCATCCTCGGCAATGACTCTCTGTTCCTTCTCAATCTCCAGTTCGACCTTGTCATTTTCATTCTCCACCATTTCTTTAATACCGGATTCTGAAGAAGGCGATGAACATTGGTCCTCCTCCTCCTCTGGCTCCACCTTAACATCCCCATATCCTTGACAATCTTCAGAAACCTCCACAAACTCCAAGTGGCGAGAGCAGAGCTCGTTGACGGCCTCTGATTGGCCTTTTCCGCCACCGAATTGAAGCATGCTCTGATCAATCTCATCAGGCATATGCCTCTCAACAACGAACACATTCCTATCATCCTCGACAATGACTTCGCGCTCCTTCTCAGTCACCGGTTCGACCTTCCCATCGTCATTCTCCACCATTTCTTTAACACCGGATTCTGATGAAGGCGACGAACACTTGTTGTCCTCCTCTGGCTCCACCTTAACATCCCCAAATGCTTGGCAATCTTCAGAAACCACCGCGAATCTTCCAGCTTCTTCAGTCCCCTGAATGCCTTCCTTCACAAACAACTCCGATCCGCTGCGAAAATCTCCATCCTCACCATCCTCTGCCTCTGTGACAAAATACCCCTTCTGGGTATCATCAGGATTATCAAAACAAGACTTGATTGAAGCACAGGGAGAGAAGTGGGATTTCTTCTCCACACTCGCTCCACAGCAACAACAACACTTCGCCTTCTCATCATCATCATCATCATCCTTAGCCGGACCGATTTGCAAAGAGGACGAGCAATCCTCGCACATATCTTGGAGCTCTACTAACTTCTGGTGATTGAAGCAGTAGACCAGCTGGGAGATTTCGCTGGCGTGGCTCTCGCAGACAAGGCCTCTGTGATGGAGCTTGGTCTTGCCGGGCTCAAACAGATGATCGATCCTGGAACACAAGAGGCAGGGCCTCTTGAGGCCGAAGTAATCGGCGAATCGGACGATGAGGTAAGAGAAGAGAGAGTTGAGGAGGAGGAGGCTGATCAGAGTCCATTCGAGAACGGCGTAGATCAGAATGAGGGTCATCTTGTTGGTATTCCTGTGAACCATTGTCGCAAACTTGTTGGCTGCCATTGGAGATGACGATCAATATGTACTGTACAGACTACAGAGAGAGAGAGAGAGATCGGATTGTAATACAGAGTTTTTGCAGAGAAGATCGTGTTTGGAGAGAGAGAGAGAGGGAGGGAGGTGAATGGTTTTTCAAGAAGGATGCCGAAGGAGACAGAACAGTCAGAAGGAGAAACAGAGAAGAGGAGTCAGTCTTTGACAGAGGAAAAACTTAAAAAGAATGTCTTGGCAGCATATTTTGACAAAGTTAAGTAACCATCAACATTCTCTTGATCTCACCGTTTCCTTCGAATTTTCATTTTATTGTAGAAAAAATACCAGACATATACATCTATTTTTAAATATATGTATACAATCTTGATAATCCTTTTCTTATGATTTTTTGGGATTTTGCCTTAGTCCTATTATCAATACTTTCCCACAAGAACATCACTAATTTTTTCTATGGATCTATTTAAGAAAAAATAAAGGGAGATTTAAATGCTTATGCCTTACATAATCATACGTATTCAAGGATATCTTGATCTTAAGATCGCTCGGGTTTGATAAGAAATCTTTGGCCGTCATTGCAAGACACGATAACATTAAATCTTGGTTATCAACCTAATTTATTCGCAAACTCTTAGTCAAAGCAAAATTTCTACCTTTACGGCCAAAAAATTTATGACCAAAATTTACATGGTATATTTTTTTTTTTTGGAAACCCTCGAATAGTATAGTTCAATAAATAAAAATAGGGGGTAATAGGTGGCCCACCAACCATGCCCCTAAATTGGTGGCCAGTCTTAAAGTAAAAGTGTGTGTGGGGCCCCATTGATGATGCCTTGCCGGTGCTTCTTTCATAATTCAAAGTCTATTTTCTTCTCTCTTTTTTTCATAAAGATGCTTCCTTGGTAGATCATGCGCAAACAATTTATCATAAAAGAGATGCCTTTCTTTTTATGCATTTACCACTTTTAGAAGAAGAAACTGGTCGAAAATAATTTAATATTTTTTACTGCATTTTTATCTTTGAAAACATGTACAGAGAATACTATAATATTTGATAAAAAAAATTACCAAAAAAATCATAAATATATTCCGATTATATCAATTCAATTCTAAACTTTTTTTTTGTCAATTCCGTCCTAAAAATTTTGCATTTACGTTAATTTATTTCATCGGACCAATTTTACTTTTAATAATATTTTGATATTATTCATTTATTTTTTTTCTTTTTTTTCTTCCAACCGATCGTCAAGGAGAAAGCCGGTGAGGGCGAGGCTTACCGGTCCGATGACCGGCTAGAGGAAGAAGAAAAAAAAAAGAAAAATATATTGGTGCAAATGCAAAAGGTTAAGGATTTGATCGACAAAGAAAAAAATTTAGGACTGAATTGATACAATTACAATAGGTTGAGGGCTTTTTTTGATAATTTTGCCTATATTTTGTCGAACAATATAGTTGAGATTTTGCCGATATTTGGTCTAGTATTACATTTTTTTTATAGATGAAACATTATTTTAAAAAAGAGAGAGCATGAGAGATACAGATAATGTTTTGGACTCCTCCCTGAGGATGTATAAACGAAGTACTAGGAACGCAAAGCACCCAGTATATAGTCCCTATTTCAAGAACTCCGGAACTTTTTAACTTGAGACGGTGCCCTATATCGATATTAATCCCTTAGGAAAAAAAAATTCAGTGTTGCTTCTGAATGTGCCATCTAAGACTGTAAATTTGCTAGACTTGAAACCCTCCTCGTTGCAAGAACAGGGTTTGCCTCCCGTTCTTCGTTATGGCAGAATATAAATTTTTCCTATTTAAATTAAGTTAAATTAAGGATCTCACTTTTTCCGCTCCCTCTTCGGCTATCGCACTTTTTGAAATAGTATTTTCACAATAATATCCCTTGTAAGTCTCGTCTTTTATCATTTCATAACCATATTAACATATTATTAAATTCAAACATGAGTCTTATTTTGTATTTTCTTTTTTCTTCTTCTTTTTTTTCTTTTCTATCTCTCTCTTTTCTCTCTTCGCGTGTTCCTTGTTTTCTTCCTCACTACGTTCTTCACATACGTCCTCCACCATGCCTCTGACCCTAAAGGCTCCATTGACCGCACCATTTGCTCGCTTCTCCTTCTTGCCGCTCTTCGCAGCCTTGACTTGCCGTCATCAACACTTTCTTGATTTCTATTCTCTAATTCAATCGATTTTTTTTCATTCGAAAATAGAAAAAGATCCCTTTTGTTCTTTCGAGTGATGTTTTTATTTTCACTAACATTTTCATTAAAATTTAAAAGAAGTAGTTGGATTGGTATGATCCAGGGTTTCATAATATATGTATTAAAAAGCAGCACAAATTCTGGAAAGAACCAAAGTTTCAGTTTCTTGACCATCGTCTACTTAGCGTGAAGGGGCACGAGAACGGCAAAGCGTAGCTCAAACCTGATGATGCTCTCAAGGTGAAAACGTCGCCCCTTCACAATGGAGTAGATGATCATCGAGAAGGTCTCAATGACGGCGGATCGAGGTGGAGCGATGGAGAAGTGAGTGAATGGTGTGGCTAATAAAGCCTTTGGGTTTGAAGGCACGGTGGAAGACGCACACAAGTAACATGGTAGAGAAGAGAGAGATAGGGAAGAAAAAGAAAAAAAAAACAAAAAAAAACAAATAAAAAATGAGGCTCGTGTTTGAATTTAACAAAATGTTGATTGATATGATATGCTAAAAGGTGGAATGCATAAAGGATATTATTGTCAAAATACTAATTCAAGAAATGTGATAACCAAAAAAGGAATAGAAAGAGCGTCACCCTCAAGTTAATAGGCAAAAGCGTCTGTGAAATACACTATTTTATTGCCCCTTATCCGTCTCCTTTATCTTCATGATTTTACTATTTAATTATAATCCTTTGGTATTTAAAAATGGTATTTTTTTAATAGCATAATAACATAATATAAAGTTTTCCCATATTTGTCAGTATACGTACAAGCTTCTAGTGTTCATATGTATTTAAGAAATTGTGTTATTTTACTGATATGTAATATTTTGTCTGCAATTGTGAGTTTTTATTTTTATGTTACTTAGTGGCGTTGCATTTGATAGTCCGGCTTGGTTGGTGAAATATATCCTCATTCTCGATTAGGATTATATAAAATCCTGGCCCATATTTATGTCGTGTTGAGACGAATTACAAGTACTGTGACAATCAATTAATATAAAAGCTCATCAAGAACGGATGCAACTACAATAGTTGAGTGAATCGTGAATTATGTGCTTCATGGAGAAATTTGATTATACGAATTAATGAAACCATCAAATAAGGGTTTAAAATGGGACCATTTTTTTCAAAGATGATCTAGAGTTGGCCAACCTAGTTTCGAAAAAGACCCCTGACTGCCAAGCGACCAAATCTTTGCAGGCCGACTAACCCATGCGTTCAAACTCACAAAAGATGCTCGAGAGATGCACCTCGTGCATAATAATATTAAAGAAGTCGCGAAACCGAGGAATTGAAGTTCGTTAAATCTAAGTAACTACCACATGCTTTAGATAATCGAGTCTGATGTGCTAGAAGGGTAAATCAAACTTGGAAGAGTTACATACGAAGGGAAGCTTTGATCGGTAGATGGGGGGATTAAATACCACCAGAATCATGTAATGCTAGGTTCGCTGAGTTGAAAAGTGTGACAAAACTAACCACTTTGGAGATATCAACCTTTGATCCCACCATAATCTTAGAGGATGGTGACCTATCATTCAAGATCCTAATCAGATTTTTGTTCACAATAGGAAATGTTTACATTTACGGGAGAGAACTAAAGGTTTGAGAATCATGAAGCTCAAATTGAAAATGTGCAATAACATTTTTTCAAGAGAATCGGTTTAGAAAACTCTGCTGAAAAATCAATACTTGCATTTGGACGGATTGAGAGATTTCGAAAAGAACACTCCTAGGTTGTGCACCCAAGGATTTCTAGAACGGAAGCATCTCGGTATTCAAAATAGCCCCTCAATCAAGAACATTGTCAATTTTATTCAATACGAACCATTTTTACAAATAAAGCAGGAGAACATAAATTTGTCATTGATGACAATAGTTTTTTCCTTTGACATAGTTTTGTTGCCTAATGTACGCCTTGTAAAATTGAGTAAGTTACCAAATATGAGAGCTATTACAAACGAAGAATCACATGAGAGGGTTCTCCAATTCATGTATCTTTGTCATTTTCTCGTCGTGTCAGTCTGTTTTATTGATAGGGTATGAGTTTCCTAAATTCTAAATTTTGTAAACACTACCTAGATCGTACTACGAGGAGATTTAAGATAAAGATGATATTGGTATTGAAGGAACGTTAATGCATATTGCATTATACCTTGATTATTTATAAATGACGTACTTTGATCGGAATCCAACCAAATTTTCGATGAAATATTGACGATGTGGAATCACACCAACAATAATGCAAAAAGTAGAAAATACAAACAAATGGAGGGAAGATGGAGGCTAGAGAACTGTCAAACCTCATCAACAGACTAGATGCACGGACTTGCTAGCTAATGAAGAATTGGATGACTAGTAAGCTCACCGCCTTATTTAGTATTTTTGTTTTTGGTCGAAGCCTTATTCCAAATTGGATTTGCTATTTCAATGTCTTATTTAAGACAAGGTCCACTTTAAGCCATCTTTTAAAAAAATGATCTAACTTTAGACCCTTGCTTGAAGTTTCCCCTATGAATTATTTTTCAAAATGCCCCCAATCATCTTCCAATTTTATCAACTTAGTATATCTAGCTCGAATTATTGGTTCAATAATATAAATTCACATTCTTGTAGATAGGGAAAATTGTCAAAAAAAAAGTCCTAACTTTTCTCACTTTTGCCAATTGATTCATACACCTTTTAAGTTTGTCGATTTAATTCTAAATATTTTCAAAATTTTTTCTAATTTAGTATTATTAATCGAAAATCACTAACATAGACAGCAACCGTCTTATGTGGCATTGTCAGCACTAACGTAAATAATTTTCAAAAATTTGTTAATATATTTTTTGAATTTTTATTATTATTATTTTTTCTTTTTTTGGGTTTAGGTGCCAGGGGTCACTGGCCTTTGAAACCAGAAAAGAAAAAATATTAAAAATTATCCACGTCAGTGCCGGTGGTATCATATAAGATGGTTAGCATCCACGTCAATCATTTCCAGTCAATATGACTGAATTGGCCAAAGGTGAAAAGATTTAGTGCCGAATCGGCAAACTTAAAAAGTTTAGGATTGAATTGGTAAAAATACAAAAAAATTAAATTAAATTTTTTTTTTTGACAATTTTCTAATTGTAGTCTACATATCAGAGATTGGGTAATCATCGTGCTGAGGTCGCAAGCGATAAAAAAAACGGTCGGTTCGTTTCCCACCATCTAAACCCGCTTAGCCCCCTCCACCGCTCTTTTCCAGCCATCAAATTTCCATTTGCATGATCACACTCTCGTCATCTTCATGTTGACGAAAATGGGAAAGCATAAAAAAAAAATAAAAAAAAGCACAGGCCAAACTAGGAGACCAAAATCACTAGCCTTTTCTTGATCTATTTTTCAAGATCATGCCACGGGGTAGTCGAGGGCTGCACCGCCCAGCCCTACCTAAATTCTCCATCTGCTCCTCGTTTCCAATGAAGATCCGTTCACACTACTTATGAAAATCTCAATACAATATGAACACGGTATTTAAAAAAAAAAAATAGAAACATATTTACCATGGAATCTTCTTGTTGCTATTATTATTACTATTTTAATAATTATCATTAATATTTTTGTGCATGTTTCGGTTCAATTGCTTTGAGTTGGTGATGGTGACAATCGGCATATCAATCCTTTTCGAGAGGATGCTGTCGACTTTTGTTGTGCTTTGTCCCTTCAAATTGCTTTTGCTTTTTTGCCGCATCCTTATGTCTTTTCGGATTTATTCCTCTAGGTTGTAACCTCCTTGAATCCTAGGCCAGTTTAATTAGCTGCTTGTTGCTTTTATTGAGATACCCTTTCCTAATATTGTAGCCTTTAGGATTGTTTGGCAACTATCCTTGGCCAGATTGAGCCACTAGTATGATAAAAAAAAAAATTCAGGAAAAAAAGGAATGCACGGACTATTTTAAATTAAGAATAGAAAACTTATAAGTTGGGTATCGTCGAAAATGAAAACTCAACTAGTGATTTCCAATTAGACACTCATCATTGAATGCCATCAAACACCACGTGATGACATATTATCAAGAAAAGCATAAAAACTTGTTTTAGTTTCCACTTTAGAGCTATGCTCAACTGTAAATTCGATTTAGAATTAGAAATGCATTTGGTTGGATTCTTAAATTACGCATTAAAGCAGAATTAACTTTTCTAAATGAGCTAAAGAAAACATCCCATAAAGTATGCAGACAATCTGCTCCCCTTTAATTGCTTTCAATTCACATGTTTTTGGACCAAATCCAAATGATTGTGCAAGCAACCATAAATTTCCTACTCAAATATAATTTTAAATGGAAAAAAAATGGGCGTACAGCTATGTGTGGCCACCACAAACATAATTGAATAATCAAAAGGCTTTATGAACCTTCATTTAATTAAATTTTTTCCCTGATTTTTGATGCGCCTCTTGTGGCCCCATGCTCTCTCGAATGGTCCACTGTTTTGTGCACGCGCCTCCTCAATTCTTTTATCTGAGACGTCCAATTATACCCAAAAAAAAAAATATTAAAATATAATAATAATGATAAATGAAGTAAAAGAAAAGGAAAAGAAAGTTTCAAATTTGACGACTGGTTAAGGAAGAAAGATTAGTGCAAAGACCTGGATAATGGCGGTCACCGACTGATCACTGGGGTCCAAATTGGAGGCGGGGCCGACTGAGTTTGCTTTACTTTGCTTTCCTAAAAAGACGTCTATGAATATATAGGTGCACATATATATATTGTTTTGTTTAATCTTATATGCAATTTTAATTATATAAATACAAATCAATGGGCCCCGTATCTACTTGTTCACTATGATAGCATTCGTACCGCTCTTGGGCAAGAGCATATTTGCCTACTCTATAGGGCATTTTATTCGAGTGGCATCATTGCTTAGGGAGTTTCTAATCTTCTAGAGACAAGTACTTTATTTTAATTGTTATAGAATGGGACAATCATCCAAAAAAAGTCATTAGCCTACTACATTTTTACTAATTTAGTCCGAAACTTTTTCACCTTTAACCAATTGAGTCTGCCCAATCAATTTCAATCGGAAATCATTAATGTGGACATTGACCGTCCTGCATGATATGCTTAGTGTCAATGTGGATAATTTTTAATGACATCTTATTATTTTTTGAATTTTTATGAACTTTTCTTTTTTCTCTTGGTTTTTCATTTCTATTCTTTGCGGCGACCGAGGGTCATCGGGCCCTCGTTGATTGCTGGACAAGGGTCGCTTGGCCCTCGTCAGCTGCACACGAAGCGGCCTTTCCCAAATCTAAGCGAGGGCCACAACCCTCCCCCTCGATTGGGAGGAGTTGCGGCCCTCGACCATTAGCTGATGAGGGCCAGGCAACCCTCGCAGCTACTAAAAAAAGGAAATAATGCGAAATTTTGAATTAAAAAAAATCCTAAAATATTAAAATATTATTAAATAATGTTAGAATCGGTCATACCACGTAAGATAGATGGCATCTATATCAGTAATTTTCGATCAAAATTGGCCAAAGATAAAAAGGTTTAGGACTGAATTGGTAAAAATATAATGAGTTTAGGATTTTTGGACAATATTCCCATTATAGAATTTTGAAATTGGTGGATTGCATGTGAATTTCTTGAACATCTTGTTGTTCAGATTAGCTAATAACTAGATACAAAGGGGGCCAAATTGGTGACACTATGGAGGCCAACACAGGATAAGAGATAACATATACTAACCTAAGTATCAAATTAGAGAAAAAAAATTCCTTAAAATCAAATATAGTCGTAAGACACAGCTAAGTTGATGCTGCCGTCCCGTAATACACAAAATGTAAAATCTCTTACTCGTCAATGAATGAGAACTCTATCTTGGTAATTACTAATTTCACACAAAATCTGCTTTCTCCACAACAGGAAAAATTATTAAAAAAAAATCATGATCTTATTATACTTTTACCAATTCGGTTCTAAACCTTTTAATTTTGCCAATTCAATCTAAACATTTTGCATTTGTACTAATTCAATCATAAGCCTTTTACATTTGTATTAATTCAATCAATCTAATCAGCATTCACGTGACTAGTTTTTAATAATTTTTTAATTATCTTTTTCTTTCTCTTTCCTTTTTTTCTTTCTTTCTTTTACCTCCAGCCGACCACTGACAAGGGCAAGCCTCACCCGAGACCATGTAAGCACTGGCATCCAATCAATGCCGGTTGGCCAAAGTTAGTCAGATTGATTGAATTGACATAAACACAAAAATTTTAGGATTGAATTGGCAAAATTAAAATATTACTGAATAGGAAAAGTGAAGTAAATTTAAGATTTTTTTTTTACAATTTTCCTCCAAAACGCCTTTTTTTTTCTCTCTCTCTTGGGTGCATAATGTGTACTTGTACTTCTTTAGTATTACTAAATGGAAGTAATGATAATAACATAAATAAATAAAAAGTAGAGAGGAGATTCAGACTTATGATAGAAGGTAGAGGATGACAGAAGCATGGCAAAAACGTGGACCCTCCCTTGACGAATGTTTATCGTCTGAGCTTTTTAAGCTTGGAGATGGTTCGACTGTCCTAATCTGCATGGCCCATCTCACGACTAAGAGCCTTTTTTTCACCTTAGGACTTAATGATCATTTACGACCATAACATTGATTTGTTAAAAAAAAAAAGGATTTCTAAAAGTCAAGCTTACTTATTAATTTCTAGGGTTAATATCATGAAAAATCCCAAAATGATATAATTGTGACAAATTTACTGTAAATTAATTTTTTTTACCACAATAAATCATGAACCGATACTCACATGATAAATTTATCTCAAATTAGCATACTTATGACAAACTTACTCTCTGTCAATTTTCACTAAAGTTTCCCGTCGAATTTTCACTAAATTTACCATAAATTAATTTTTTTTACCACAATAAATCACAAATTGATACTCATATGATAAAGTCATCCCAAATTAGTACACTTATGACAAATTTACTCTCCGTCAATTTTCACTAATGACTAGCAGTTGACGAGTGTACTGATTTAGATTTTTACCTTCCATTTGTCACAAGTATACCAATTTAATATTTTTCATTTTACAGAAACTAACAAAGTGTAAACTTAAACCCACCCATAAGTGGCCCAGCTGGTTTGCGCTCTGGTCCTTTCACGAGAGGTCCTGGGTTCGAATCTCGCTGAGTGCCGGTAATTTAAGCGGAGAGTCGTGGCAGTGGGATGCTGCGCTAGCCCTCCCGGAAGATTAGTCGAGGTATGTGATCCGTACGGATGCTGACCCGGACATCTTAAATATAAAAAAAAAAAACAAAGTGTAAACTTATTATAAATGTTTTTTAGGGTCAAAAAATTAGTTTGGGATAAATTTATCACATGTGCATCAATTTGTGATTTTTTGTAGTAAACAAATCAGTTTTGGATAAATTTATCATAGGTATACTGGTTTGAAGTTTTTATTGTTAAAAAATTAGTTCGGACTAAGATTTGTCATAAATGCAGTTTTTCGCAGTATTAACCCTAATTTCTAAAGGCATGATCGATAGCTTTTATTTTTTTTCAATAATTTTTTTACACCTATCAACTCCTCGAATAAAAATCCCGGAGCAATCATTTTCTCAGTTATATTTAACGTTTTGGTCACCTTTGCCTTTGCGCGGAGAGCACATGCACTTTTAGGAGGGACATTCCACAGTGACATTATAGGAGACACTGGCTCTCGTCTTTGTTTTATTTTATTATCACCACGAATTACAGAATTATCTGTCGGATGATCTTCCCCTCGTCAAATCCCTTTTCGGGAGAATCTTGTTAGGTGGATCGACGTTTTACACTTTGATTAAATCATAAATGCGAGCTTTTAAAAAAAAAAAGTTGAAAAATGACATCTCTTGCCTATTTTGTTAATCAAATGGGTTAGTGCGTACAAACACCAAAATTTATTTTATATTTCAACTCGGTGTTTCGATCTGGTCATTCCAACCATGTCCCAAACCCCGGTAGCTCGTCCATTACGAGTCTACAACCTCTCTCTGGAGTGGCTTTTAATTGCTTGTTTTGTTTTTCTTGTGAAGCTTGTCACCTTTACAATTTGATTTTTATTTAACGCAAAAATATCCAAAATAAAAATTTGGGATAAAATACAAGTAGTTCCGTGGAATAATGAAATATATCTTCATGATCTTCTATAGTTAAGATACCCCTTTTCTTTTTTTTAAAATTTTTTTTATAGGAAATAAACAATAGGGAAGCATATATCCATGTGTCTTGTACATCGCCATTGGTAAGCTAGCCGACTATTCAATAATTAATCCAACTCTTGAGACATTATTCTAACGTAAGTGGTTCAAACTCTTCTCGATCTTCTGTCGGCAAAAACACGAGAGAAGTGTTCGAATTTTCCAAGGACAGATTGACAAAAATGGAGGGAGGGAGGGAAAAGTAGGAGGGAGAGAGAATTAAAACTCAAATTAAGTAATGGAGTGTTGCAATGATGGCGATCTAAGAGCGTTTGCGGCAGTGGGGGCAGACATGGACATCAGAAAACATCATGACATGAAAAAAACAACTTTATCTTTTTTATTTCTTTTATTTGCACCCTCTTTCCTGACCCCTCCTACATTTTCGCTTTCACCCTTGAAATTTCTGTATAGACCGATAGAAGCTAATATGAGATCACCCAATTAACCAAGTCTCCTTTCGCACGTCCAAAAAGCTACACATAACAAATCCAGTGATAACACGCGGTACGTTGCGTAAGTGTTGCTCGGTATGGCTCAATTGGAACTGATAATCTTTGCCGCCCTGCCTCAAGCATGTATTGCGACACATGGATGCGTTTGTGCAGCGAGGTCAATCTTTCACTTTCTCGTTAACTGATTAAGCAAACGACTGGGTATGGTTAGAATGGTCAATTCTTTGTTACCATGTCTGCATGTGGATAGCGGACACATTTGGTACGAAGATATGAAAGAAAGAATGAATGGAATGAAGCGGGTTTCTATATATTGGATCAGTCAGCCTCTTCACACAGTGAAGGACCAAGGGCCAGTTTTTGAGCCCATTTGAGTTTAGAGATTGGGCCTAATCAAAGCTACATGTGGAATGTTAATGAAGCCATAGCCCAATGCTTACATGTACAATATAATATGATAGGCAAATTTCAAATAATAATTCGAACTATCCTTATTTTCTTAAATAAAAACTTAAAGTTGAATTTTTTTTTAAATAAGGGCATTTCTTCTTTTTATCTTTCTTTTTTTTTTCCTTCCTTCTCACCACCGGTGGTCGGATTGCCTAGGATCGGCCACTGACGAGAAAGAAGGGGAAAAAAATATCAAATGGCAAAAATGCTCTTGATTGTGCTCTTATTTGAAAATTTTATTTCATTCCTTTATTTGAAAAAATAATGGCACTTTAGGCTTTTATATGAAATTTTTTCTAATATAATTAAATATACTTAAGCTCTTCCTTTAATGTGAATTGCGCAACTTAGCATAAGATGGATGGCGACCGTCAATTGGCCTCTATCTCAATTTACGTCCCATGAATCGAATTGCTTCAGTTGCGACATGCGTTTGAGGATTTGATCCAAGTAGCTCGAACTCAAATCAAGGCCATTTGGGGATTATTTTGAGAAACCCGGGAAATAAGTGAGGTGAATAGACAAACTTTTTCTAGTCTTCTCTCTCCAACTTGGAAGAAAGAATTCCAAAGGATAAGACAATCCACCTTCACTCTGTCTACTCTGCGCGCAGAGAGAGAGAGAGAGAGAGAAAGCTGAGAGCTCGCCATGAGCTTCGCGTTAAGCTCTCCAGTCCTGCCCGTCCACGCCCGCTCTCTCCCCTCTCTCTCCCAATCTCGACCCAGAAAGCCTCCCTCCATCGCTTGCTTTCACCAGCCTTCACAGATTGATGATAATGCTGCTCCAAATCAGGTAATTAGTGAATACACCTTTCTTTCTTGCGTTGTTTTCGAAACTAGCATCCCTTCGGATTAATGGGTTTTCTTTTCGCCATCTTGATTGCATCCCAAGACACCGGCAATGGCAAGGATCGTCCGGGATTGCTCGGACAAAATTGGCCTGCAAAAGTCTGCCTTGGCAATTCAAGTCGGAGCACTTCTGGCCACTGCTGTAGTACCCTTATCCAACCCACGTCTGCCACATACAATTGCGTTCGATTAATCTTGCAAATCGTCGAAGACCGAAAAGGGTCTAATCGGTTTTGCCTTGTCCATTTGATCTTGGAAAATATGTTGCAGTTTGAGCACCCTGCGATTGCGGTGACTGGCGTGAACGATGAGGAAGATTTCACTTGGGTTCTGATACAGCTCGGGATTGTGGCCTTTTGGTACTTCCTCATCATGCCGGTGAGTGAAATTGTATTTTTTTGGGTAAACAATTGCTTGATTCTATCATTATCATCATCACCATCATCTTTGATTCTATTTGAAATTTTCTACGTCTGGGAAATGGCAGCCAATCATTATGAACTGGCTCAGGATAAGGTGGTACAAGAGGAACTTATTTGAGATGTATGTGCAGTTCATGTTCGTCTTCATGTTCTTCCCCGGGTGAGTTTCCTTTCACGTTCATCATGTAAACAACGATTGTAATCTCGCCCAGCCAATTCTGATTCTCGTTCGAGAATAATTTTCATCAAACATCGTCGGCACGCACTTGTTCTGTCGGTTTAGGTCCTCGGGTGCAACCTATCTGCTATAACAATTTGGTTCATGGTTAAATGAAATTGGTTTCGATCTCAAAGCGCGTTTCTTTCCATTTCTAGTCTCCCTTTGGTCGAATTCGACTTCCACATCCATCCATCTTGTCACTCTCCTTCTAGTTTCCGCTTCATCAGTCCCTAATGCTTCTGGTTTTCGAGGAGGCGAATTCGAATCATATCCTCGTCTCATCCACTAAAACATGTTTTTGTTCTCGGTCACGATGCCACTTACATCCACATTCGATGATAAGTTCCTCAGAAATGTTTCTTATCATGCGCATGAATCCTGTTGTTTTCCACCATGTGTGTGGCAGGGTTCTGCTATGGGCACCGTTCCTGAACTTCAGAAAGTTCCCGCGAGATCCATCACTGAAGTATCCATGGTCGACTCCTGAAGATCCTTCTCTAGTCAAGAATTCATATCGCAAGTACCCTTTTGCTCAGCCTGAAGATTACGAATGAGAGTGTACTACATATCCAATACAGCTTCACCGTATTTCTTATCTTCTTTCTCGGATACTTGCGTATCTACTGACGGTTTGGGGTATTCACTGTCTCGTATAGTCTTGTAAAGAATCAATGGCTACTTAAAAATGTACCTTTGTTCGGACGAAAGAAATGTACCTATGCAAAGCTTCTCATTAAGGACGGGCTCTTCCATTCGTGAATGTTCCTTACAGGATGCTGTCCTTCTTTTTCCTCGTTTGAATGGTCCCTAATGCCCGATGCGGGGACGAGGACTGACAGGACCGTCCCCGAAATGTGAAGTTTTTGTCAGGATGAATTCACTCTATCCTAAATGTTTTGCTTGAATCAGTTTGGTCCGTCCTGGCTTCTCCGCATTCGATTGGATTTTCCAGCGTCTTTCAGATGTTTCCCGAAATAGCACATTCTTTACGGATTATCTCGTGAACTAAAGAAATATATTGATTCGTTAGGAACTAATGCTCGCGAACACCGAAATTCGATATCCAATTCATGTTATAGGAAAATCATTAATACCCTACATCAACCACAAGAAAAGGAGAGAGAGGAGATAATAGTTAATTCTGAAATCAAATCAGACAACAAGAAGTATTCTTAGAACTAACTTTGGAAATAGCATGGTGCTTGCCAAAAATCCTCTCCCCCATCGGGTTGTGGACCTAATGTGACTATAGGTCAAGAAAATCTACAGGCTAAACAAAGTAAAGAGGCATAAAAGGTCAGGAGGAAGCGACTCCCCACACTTCTCTCTCTACTTCTCGATTTTATCCATCTTTGATCTCGATTTGTGTTCGTGGGTTTTGCTATAAGACATCCAATTAAGGCCATCGACAACTTGCGAACTTTCGAATCCCCGCATCAATGGAAACCCTAGAAGAATGCATGATTCATGCCCCATAGACGTATTATCCTCTTAATAAAGGAAAACAGCAAAAGAGCAACGAGAGAGAGATTTTGAAGAAAGGACGTGCGAAAGCAAACGTATAGCAGATCGCCATGGGAGCTCTTAATCACAAACTAGGGTTTGCATTGGCTTTCCTCACGGTGATGGTTCCGGTTCTGAGAGCCAACATCGCCGACTTTGACGAGGTGTGGCAGAAGCGAGCCAAAGAAGCCAAGAAAGCCGCCATCGAGGCCTACGAGCCCAACCCGGCCAAAGTGGCCGAGGATTTCAACCAACGCGTGCATGAGTAAGTACTCTCTCTCTATATATATATATATATATATATCTTTTGAAGAGCTTTGTCCAACATTATGTTACTAATTACCTCGTCAAGCATTCATTAATAACAGCATGTCGTGTTGTTCTTATCTCCTCGATGAACAAATCTCTTTGTTTTCCTATGGATATTTGTAATTGAGGCAATCATGGTGTAGGGACATGCAAGGGAGTAATAACACAAGGAGGAGCTTGAAGAAATCTAAGGGCGGATGCTTGGCCACCAACCCCATTGATCGGTGCTGGCGATGCCGAAAAGATTGGGCCAACCACCGCAAGAGGCTGGCCAATTGTGCCCTTGGCTTCGGCCGCGGGACCACTGGAGGCAAGGCCGGCAAGATCTACACGGTGACTGATCCGTCCGACGACAACCTGATGACACCTAAGCCTGGGACGCTGCGCTTCGCCGTGATCCAGCCCGAACCTCTGTGGATCATATTCGCCCACAACATGGTCATCCGGCTCTCCGAGGAGCTCATCGTGACAGACAACAAGACGATCGACGGCCGCGGCGCCAACGTGCACATCTGCGACGGGGCCCAGATCACCCTGCAGTTCGTGAGGAACGTGATCATCCACGGCCTCCACATCCACGACACCCACCCGGGGAATGGCGGGCTTATCAGGGACTCCCTGGAGCACTTTGGGATCCGCACGCGGAGTGACGGCGACGGCATCTCCCTCTTTGGCGCCACCAATGTCTGGATCGACCATGTGTCCATGTCGCACTGCTTCGACGGGCTGATCGACGCGATCGAGGCATCCACGGCCATCACCATATCCAACTGCCATTTCACCAGGCACAACGAGGTACGTACGTAAGTAAGACGAAAAGGGCCGCTGGAGTCAGATTTCCGACTATGACAACCAAATTTTTGCGATGGACATGCATTATCGACTAACAAAGATTGGGGAAACGGCGTAGGTGATGTTATTTGGGGGGAGCGACAGCTACTCGGACGATGCACGCATGCAAATCACAGTGGCGTTCAACCACTTTGGGCAAGGGCTGGTCCAGAGGATGCCGAGGTGCAGGTGGGGATTCGTTCATGTGGTCAACAATGACTACACGCACTGGCTCATGTACGCCATCGGAGGGAGCCAGCACCCCACCATTGTCAGCCAGGGCAACCGTTTCATCGCCCCTGTCGATCCAAATTGTAAAGAGGTAATCGATCACTTACCGGCGTTCAGCATTTACCCTAAATTCTTGCCTTTATCTGTCACAAAGTTATATCCTAATCGATTGTTGCATAGACACATTCTGTCAAATTCAATCCGTGTACACATTTGACGTATACTCGGACTCGGCATGCATTGGACTACCCGGGTCGACATTTTTCTGGGGTCGTGATTAGTTCTGCCTGTATGGGGTTGGCCAGGTGACCAAGAGGGACTACGCACCTGACAGCGTGTGGAAGTCATGGACATGGAGATCGGAGGACGACCTGATGCTGAACGGGGCCTTCTTCGTCGAGTCCGGGAGCCCGATCAGGAACGTCAACAAGAACAACGTGATCAAAGCGAAGCCGGGCACATTCGTGACGAGGCTCACACGCTTCGCGGGCGCCCTCAACTGCGTCAAGGGCAAGCCGTGTTGAGACTGCGTACGGAGCTGTACAAACGCACGACCGCGACCAAGGAAGGCGAGGAACCCTGTTGTTACCAACACAGAGGTTTGGAGATGTCGGTAAATATAAATAGACCAGGGTTATGCGATTCTGATTGTACAGTTGACGAGAGTGTTTATGGCCCAAGGACTGAATCGAACGACAGAGGGAAAAGCAGGACGAACCCAGTGAACCGGGTCCATCGTTATCTCTGTGACATTAGAAACTGTATCTAAAATATTATTCTTCACCCTATATCTCTTGCGAATAGATTCTCCGACCGTCGGAGAATCGTTGCAATTATTATTAGGTCCACCGTTTGTGTTAGGAGCAACGTACAGCGTCGCTAGATGAGTGACATGCGTACTTAAAGCAAGATATATAATAAAAATTTGAGATTTGAGAAGCTGTAACAATATAACAGCACAATCTCAAACACAAGTATTATAAATGGCAAAAAATATTTAACAATCATTATGGGATTCACCTCTAAGTTTATGTCTCCTTTTCGCCATTTGACCCGTCTACCTAAGGAAGATATACGCTCATTGGATACTATTTGGATATCTATTTGAGGGTATCAATTGGGCCGAACCTAGAGAGCTCGTAATTGCGTAATTGCGAAGTTTGTTCACATGAGGCTCGCTCCGGCCCAACATGGCTATCATACAATAATTGGAAATAATTTCAAGGTGAGAGAAGAGATAAGGAGAGAAAAATAGAAAGTAGGTGGAATGAAACTCAGAATGCCTACGCTCACTGGCCATGCTCGGCAAAGAACCTCTGTGGAGCCTTGCTCGAAGCTCACACCGAGCCTTGCCGGCCTCTGACAAGGCTTGACTTCGCTAGACCTGCCGAGGGTGAGCCTTACTTGGCGAACGAGTTTGGCCCTTGCTTGCTGCCAGTCACCGACCATCGAGGAAGAAGAAAAAGGAAAAGAAAAAAAGAAAAAATTTTGTAAAAAAACTTTAGAAAGATAATGCAAAAATTATAAAAATTATCCATGTCGGCCCAGAAGTGCCACGTATACCAGTCGGTGTTCGCATTAATTTCAGGTAAAAATCAATCGGATGGACTAAATTAGCACAGATGCAATATGATTTAGGACTAAGTTGGCAAAAACAGAAGAAGGATTTATGACCGAATTGACATGATTGCAACTAATTTATGGTTTTTCCGGTAATTCTCTCCTTATCCGAGATGCACTTTTCGAAAAATATTTCAGGGTTACGCCTATTGATCGATCATCAGTCTTACGACCATCCAATTAACGAATCGATACCTTTGCAAAGTCAGCATTGATATGTAGTAGGACCTACATTGATTGACCCGTGCCTTAATGAGTTGAATTAGAATTCGGGATTGTGAAAAATAAATAAATAAAGCGAAAAGCTTTTCAAAAGCCCGAGATTTCTTCACTCGTGCCCCCACCCTAACTAATGGAAAATGACACCATCAATTTTCAAAATGCAAGTGCCCACCAAGATAACATGCAGATGTTCCATTCTTTAACCTTTTTCTTTTCCCTAATCACGCTCGATTTATCACCAAAACCCTAGATTAGTTTGGCCCAACACGCAAACCCTAATCTTCATTAATCCAAAAAATTGTCCACATCAGAGCGCTAACACGTGCAGGCGCGGGGTGTTTGGTGACATGCACACCGTACCATTCCATCCTATTCCATTCCATTCCATCCGCGGCCGGCAGTAGACCTCACGAAAACTAGAGATAATTGATCCAGCCCTTACATTATAGAAACACTAAAATATCAATCAGCCTTCCCAATAAAATAACCGAGCTAGGGTTTCTCCCGATCGTGCACCGAGATGAGGGGGAGGATTCCCACTAGTTTAATGTTAGAATCTTTGGGATATCGTATAGTTTATTAATGGGATGTGACCTTGATCTTATAAACAGGGCATCTCAAGCTTTGATTGCAAAAACCAAAGAGGAAGAATATTTCTCCGGCGGGTATTTCCAAGGTTTGTAATCTTGATTAGGCCCAATGGGCGTGAGCTGTCGGTTCTCGTGCAGCTTCTTCGGAAAGGTCATCGGTTGTCGATCCAACTCAGCTCCACTAATTAAGCCAATTAAGGCATCTTAAGCACGTATTTGTGTGTGTTTGTGTGGGTGGGGTTTTTTGTTTTTGGGTTTGTGGTGGGGGGGGGGGGGGTGTTCTCTAACTTGGTTGATTCGAGGAATGGGTTTTTTTTTTATTCTTGTTAATTAATTAATTTTTTTGGGTCGAAGTTAATCTTGTTTATCTAGCTACTTTAGCAAGGCCTTGCTTGATCAGGCTTAGCTGTAGGTGTTTCTTGAGTTTTCCTTGACCAAGTTTGTAACGATTTAATAGAAGCAGACAAGTATAAAATTGGTTTAAGGGATTGACGAGAACGAGGAATGGAATTGTTATTGTCGTTCGTACGTTTGATTGTCAGCGATGAATTGCATGAAATAATAACTCCATTTTCAGCTTCTTTTTGATTGCTGCAGAGTAGCTCATTTGACTTTGAATAGAGCTCGAACATACGATCGAGAGTATCTTGTGAGCCGCGCTCAAACTCATCAAAACTCAATACGATGAACTCTTTAAACTTAATCGATCTTTATAAAAAAAATAATTTTATCAGTTATTTTTAATTAACGTATATTCTATGCAAAATTCAGAAATAATAATGTATGAAGCATTTCCCCTTCATTTATAAATCAACTCCGAGCGACCCGATCAAGTTGAGGTTAAACGGGAAGATTCAATAGTGGGACGAAACTCGAATCAGTCTTGGAGCAACGAATACGCTGGTCGTGCCATCGTGTCCATTCGGCTCGACCGGAGTCCGAATTCCGACCACTGCAGGTGGGCAAAAAAACTCACGTCTGGGGTGGTGTCGGTGAGGGGACAGCTGATGGGGTCGTCGGCATGGCCGCATATTCAAGTGACCCCCCGGTCCCCCACCACCCTAAAAATAAGCGTCTGTTGCAGACCCCGGCCGGACAACGCCGTCCCGCTCCGGTGGCCCCGCCCCAGACCGGCTATCTACACGTGTCCTCTTCACGTGGCGGCGGGGCCCGCGAAGTGCAGTGATTTACCCTGCTCGTCATCATGATCAAGATCAGGATCAAGATCGAGGCCTGGACCGACTCATGGGGGTGATGGTGGTGTCAGTTCAGTTCCAATCTTTGCCGATTTTCTGGAGCTGTCACGTTCTTCACTCCTCACCACGCCACCCGAATACCGTAACAACGAAGACTCATCAGAACATGGTTCTGAATTTTTGTTTTTTTGCCAGCAAAACGGTCATCAACTATCTTAATCTTTAAAGCTACATTAATCAAATTGGGTAGGGTCGAGGCGATTCGAAGATAATTTCACTAACCCAACGCGACTTCGGCATGCAAAATTTCAAGCTCCGGACAGAGAAGGCGCACAACGAGCTTTGAGTTCGGTTAGTTTGGATTAAATTACAAAAAAAAACCCAATTTTTATTTTCGAATTTATTTGTAAGTGTGATTTGATTTTCCCATCCATCAGGTAAGTTTACTCTGAGCCCATGAAATGAAATACTCTATTATCTCATGGATCTGCTAATTTCCCTATCGAAACTCTAGTTTATGCTCTAATCATGGAATTGTGTGAGCATATTTTGACTTCTTTAATGAAAGTTTATCTCGGGCGCCGTATAATGTCATTAAACTCAGGTAAGATTTATAAACAAAGTGGCATGAACCCACGTCCTAGTCTAATAATCGCTTTCCTTGACATGGTGGGCTTTTAAACTCGCTGACAAAAGTGTTATTCTATATCTGTTTTTTATTTTTATTTTGTCATTTATTGTTGGGTTGTTGAGGTCTAGTCTTCATTAAAACGTGTAGGGAAATAATTAATGCAGAAGCTAAATGAAGCCGTAATCCCATGCCATGCCCTAATTAATCACTTGCAAAAGGGAGCAATTGGACTTTGGATCATGGGACTCCATAAATGAAGGCATCATTATAGGAACCCCCCAACACCTTTTGCTTTTCCAATAACATGGCATTTTTATCTTTTCCGTGAAATGCAAAAAAGAAAAAGGAAAAGAAAAAAAAAAGACGACAACCTAAGTAAACAGAAACCTTTTATGGAAAGTACAAAACTAAGTCAGAATCCAAAACTTAAAAGTATAATTACGAGATCCCTAAAAGAACTGCCACAAAAATCAACAAAGAGGGGCTTCTGAACGAAAGAGGATTGTCAATAAGTATGTGGCCTTTCTAATATTTTAAGTACGGAGTTTGACTCTCGCACTTTACAAAGAAACTAAGCAAAAAAAAGTTAGAAAATTGAGAGCTAGAAATAAGATAGAAAAAAAAAAGAAAAAGGAAGAACTACAATAAAAAATATTCCGATCAAAAATTAATTTGGGAGAACTACATAGAGTGGGACTTTTGACTGGGCTTGCAAGGAAGAAATTGTTCAAAAGATTCCAGATATTTCTAAAATTTGAATTGGGCAACCTTAATTTCTTACTTTAGAGTGACATAAGTAGCTATGACTTGTAAATACAAGATCGATAAATAAATAAATAAATAAATGCAGATATTCTAACTCAATAGTAAATATCCTTCCGCATCCTTTTCTCGTTAAAGAAAAAAAGTCATTTTCAAGAGCATTTTATAAAGTCGAGCGTTGTAAAAAGACACTTCAAAAATTGAAAAAAAAAATCCTTGATCACGTCGATCGTAAGAACGATCGATACGTTCGAAGTTATAAGATTTTCTTATTGTATTAGCTAATCGACGGTGCATGGCTTTATATAAAAAGGACTTATCATATATGAACGTGTAATTCTTTACGCAACTATTGCAAATGTGAAATAAGCCAATCTCCTGAAAAACTATAATCATTTTCTTTTTTTCTTTTTTTGGAGGGAGATACATTAACGAGTCTCTCCTCGTAACCATGCTTAATTTGGAGTAATTCGCTTGTTCAAATTAAGCAATAACCCATACGATGAGAACAAGTGGTGCTATATAGGACGTTGCAAATTCCGTTTAATTAAAAAGCCGTCCTCTAAATCTCGTTCTTAAATCCGAGCTTAATGGACTCTGTCCATCTCAACCGTCAAATAAACAGATCCAGCACGATCTCATCGAATGATCAACGGCTGTTATGCACGATGGTCCGATAAATAACGGGCACGAGCACATTTTAACAAAAATCCGATTAAAAAAACCTTCTGAACGAGCGTTAGCAAAAATACGTGAATATGGAGAAAATGCGTCCTTCCATCTTATCTACTTGTGCTGGAGTCGTAATAATGCCCGGTGGGTCGCATCGGAGCTCCCGCCCTATCGCGAGCCTTTCCCGTAATAATAATAATAATTATTATTTCTTTTTCCTATTATTTTCTCTTTGTTTATTGTATTTTATTTTTTATTGGGCCGCGATGATGATGAAGTACTCAAAAGCAGTAGTGAAAAACCAAGCAAGAAACCTCCCCACCGAATGCCCAGATTCCTCCTCGGCCCTCCCTCCCTCCCTCACTTCTTCTTCTTCTTCTTCAGTTTCTTCAGCATAACCTTCTGTTGATCCGTTCGGGGCACCATACCCAGATCCGAAAACCCTGACGGTGAGCGACAAGATGAAGCGGGAACACCACCACCTCTATCCCCGGACGGACCCCTCCACCTCCTCCGCCGCCGGGAAGTCCAAGATGTGGGACGAGGACGGCGGCGGCGACGACGAGCTCTTGGCCATGCTGGGCTACAAGGTGCGGTCCTCCGACATGGCCGAGGTGGCCCAGAAGCTCGAGCAGCTCGAGGTCATGTTCAGCGCCCAGGAGGACGGACTCTCCCACCTCGCCTCCGAGACCGTCCACTACAACCCCTCCGACCTCTCCTCTTGGCTCCAGAACATGCTCTCCGAGTTCAATCCCCTCCCACCCAGCAACTTCGGTGGCACTCTTCCCTTCCCCGCCGCGCCGCCGACGTTGCCGCAGCCCTTGAGCGACCCGTTCCTTGCTGGTGCGGAGTCCTCCTCCATCACCACCGTCGACCTCGCGGCGGACCAACGGGTGCAGAGCAGCGGGAGGAGCTTGCAGAAGAACGATCCGCGTCAGGAGATCGACTCGTCTGTGGTCGTGTTCGATGAGGAGTCGTCTTCCGATTATGATCTCAAGGCTATTCCCGGAAAGGCCGTGTTCGGCCGAGCCCAGACCCGGACACGCCTCGCGTCCTCGTCTTCTTCTTCTACTGCCTCGAGTGCCATAACCGCCAAGCGCTTGAAATCCTCTCCCAGCGATGTGGCTGTCGGCGTCGCCACGGAATCGACCCGGCCAGTCGTCCTGGTCGACTCGCAGGAGAATGGGGTCCGCCTCGTGCACGCGCTCATGGCCTGCGCTGAGGCCGTCCAACAGAACAAACTCAGCATAGCCGAGGCGCTGGTCAAGCAAATCGGGTTCTTGGCGATCTCGCAAGCCGGGGCGATGAGGAAGGTCGCGACCTTCTTCGCGGAGGCGCTGGCGCGGCGGATCTACCGGGTCTACCCGCAGAACCCCCCCTTGGACCTCACTGACACCCTCCAGATGCACTTCTACGAGACCTGCCCTTACCTCAAATTCGCCCACTTCACTGCGAATCAGGCCATCCTGGAGGCCTTCGAGGGCAAGAGCCGAGTCCACGTCATCGACTTCAGCATGAACCAGGGCCTCCAGTGGCCGGCCCTGATGCAGGCCCTGGCCCTCCGTCCCGGCGGACCGCCCTCCTTCCGCCTCACGGGGATCGGCCCTCCCGCCCCCGACAACTCCGACCGCCTCCAGGAGGTGGGCTGGAAGCTGGCCCAGCTGGCCGAGACCATCCACGTCGAGTTCGAGTACCGCGGGTTCGTCGCCAACAGCCTCGCGGACCTCGACGCGACGATCCTGGAGCTGAGGCCGGGCGACGCCGAGGCGGTGGCGGTCAACTCGGTGTTCGAGCTGCACAAGCTGCTGGCCCGGCCGGGGGCGATCGAGAAGGTGCTGGGCGTGGTGAGGCAGGTGAGGCCGGAGATCGTGACGGTGGTCGAGCAGGAGGCCGACCACAACGGGCCGGTGTTCGTGGACCGGTTCAACGAGTCGCTGCACTACTACTCCACCATGTTCGACTCTATGGAGGGGTGCGCGAACACGCAGGACAAGGCCATGACGGAGGTGTACCTGGGGAAGCAGATCTGCAACGTGGTGGCGTGCGAGGGGCCGGACCGGGTCGAGCGGCACGAGACCCTGGCCCAGTGGAGGGGCCGCCTCGGTTCGGCCGGGTTCGTCCCGGTCCACCTGGGGTCGAACGCGTTCAAGCAGGCGAGCATGCTGCTGGCGCTGTTCGCCGGCGGGGACGGGTACCGGGTGGAGGAGAACGGCGGGTGCCTGACGCTGGGGTGGCACACGCGGCCGCTCATCGCTACGTCGGCGTGGCGGATGGGCTGCCCGAACGCGGGGGCCGTGCACTGAGCCGGCTCGGCCGAATCGGGCTCAGGGCCCCCCACCAACAAAGCCTAGTGGTGTGTCAACGTGCACAACTCAGAGAAGCCGACCCCCACCAACAAAGCCTGGTGGTGTGTCAACGTGCAACTCTGAGCTGGTTTCAGACACTGACAGAGACCCCCCACTCACCGCCTGTCTCCGGGCCCCACCAACCCAAAAAAGAAGAAGAGAGAAATAAGAATAACCAGGGAAATTTTTTTTTAAAAAAATGTGGAAAAAAATTCTACTTTTTTTTTTGGCTTTTTAGCTCGAGTCAGTAGGTCCTTTTTTTTTTGTACCTATTTGTGTAATTTTGAGGGATATTTGTTCCGAGAGGGTCAAATGTGTAATTTATGGGTGTAGCTGTGGTGTAATAAGGGAACAGGACAAAAGGCTATTTCGCTTTCATTGTAACCGGCGGCCACGAAACGGATTCCTTTTCTACCTCGTTCACTAGGGATTCCGATGCTGCTGACGTGGACGCAGCAAGTTCCAGATCTTTCTGACCAAAAAAGAAAATAAATAAATAAAAGCTTCCGGATCTTGGCCAAGCATGATTTCAGGGTAAATTGGAGAATCATAAAATCAAATCGGTGGAAATAGGATAGATTTTCAGTTTTAGGGCATTTGGATTTCAGTTTCATAAAACCTGAGAATCAATGATGGGTTTTAGATTTCAAAGTAAAGAGAACATGAAGTGACTCAGTCCGAGTGCATGGTAAAGAGGGAAGTGGCAGCAATGCAGAGATAAGGATTAGAGCTTTTCTCAGCAAGTGATTTTGGACGGGGGCGTTCGAAGAGAAGTAGTGATCTCCCCCGTTCAGGATTAGAAGAAGCGCTGCACGAGGACTTTGAGATCAAGTAGAAGCTAAGAAAAAGGACAAGGGGGGGGGGGGGGGTGGTGGGCTTTCCCCTCTTCGCCTTATCCTCTGCCGCGAGTGAAAGCAAACCTCAACCGCAGACTAGGAAGAAACAACATCTTAATCTACGGCCGTGGACCGTGGATCTACCACACGTCGCTTTTCGAGCGCTGACCCGGTCCACGGGGGAGATGAATCGGGACGCGGTTCTTTCGGCCGACCGCTTTATGGGTGGTTTTTTTTTTTTTTGGGAGCAAATCCTTGGGCGAGACTTTATAGGCAGTAATCGAACATCAGGATGTTGAAGCAAAAAAAAAAAATTATAAAAAAAAAAATTCAACTTTAACTGAAGTCGCTCGCCACTAGACACTACCTTTTGCGTTTGGAAAGGTCTTTGGACGTGCAATAATGTGAAAGTTCTCCCCTTCCTTCCTTCCTTCCTTTCCTTTCGATCACCGCTTTTTCCTCCTCTTCTTCGAAGGGTTGGGGGGCGAGAAACGCTGTTTCGAAATTATGGGGGGCCCCTTACCACACGTCGAGTCGATTTGCAAATAGCCGATCTGGTCGGTTCGAGAAAATCGGGAATCGCGACCGTCTAAAATTCCCCCCCCCCCCCCCCCCCCCCCCCCCCCCCCCGGGGATGAATTCTCCCACGTGTTGGGACGTCTTTCGGGGCCGCATTCGTCCGATGCGCCGGGCCCGGTTCCCGGCCCGTATCTCCTCGACAGGAGGGCGGAGGGTATTTTCGATTGGACGAATCTTTATATAATCCAAGTTGAAAGAGTATAGTGGAATCTAAGTGCAAAGGGGGTGAAAAAGGTAAGGGGGGGGGGGGGGGGGGCGGGGGAGGGGGAGTTTTTCACACCAGGCATGCCATGCCATGTCATGTCACCCCGGGAAAGGAAAGAGGTCAAAGCAAGCGTGCTCGAGTGGTGGACAGTGATGGATTAGGTGACGCAGTGAGTCGATTGGATTAATCACAAATTCATAATTGAGTGGTATTAAATAGAGATACGAGTAGTGCGCCATCGTTATATATATATATATATATATATATATATATATATATATGGTATCTCCTTCTCGCAGTATTGTCGCTAAAGCATATTCATTCAAATAGCGTTGAGATTCCATACGCCTAAAACAAGGCAAACCAGAGAGTGTTCAGATGACTCAAGTTGACATGACAGCACGTGTTCGGGGTAAAAACAAAAAAAACAAAACAAACTCAAAGTTGAAATTCTAAACTCGAAGAAACAGCGCATCCTCGCCACCCGTGGACCCCCATCCACCCGATGAAATAAATATCTTTCTTTTGAAATAATTACACTTCCAGAGACTGTTTCAGATCCAAATTTTTTTGATTAAATCCTAAACGTTCTTATGAAATTTCAATATAATTATTCCGATTTATCGTAGCCGAAAAATGCTGATGTGGCATCTAGTCATCTTCAAACGGCTTGCTTGGCACGCTCACATCTACAATTTGTTGGATCGCCACATCAAAGATCTCGATGGTAACTGATCAAAAGGACTAAATTGTTATTTCACGAAAAGTTCAGTGCTACGTCGGCAAAACTAAAAAGTTCTAGACCAAATCGATAGTTTTCTCTCGTTCTTTTTTGCTTGGACGTGGCAATTTCATAATGTTACTCGTGCCCTAACCAAGTTTGATAGACCGAATAAATCGTCCGTTTCTTAGCAATTTTGAGCATTTTGATGTCAAATTGATCGTCTAACATGGTATTAGACCACGTGTCAAATCCCACTCTAGACTTCTAGTCTTTATTCGGCCTATTATTTATGTTGTTTTTACATGTTTTTCTACCTCAAGCATTTTAGTTGATGTGAATATGTTCAAAGTATTGGGGTGTGGTCCATTCTTTTATAGGATAGGAAAGCATAGGACTTAGCTCCTTCGTGAGTGAGGGGGTCTAAGAGAGCTCCCTCAACAAGAATCTTAAGGGGCAGCGCCTCATTAACATTAGATGGCTTTTATAATTTAAATTCATATTTTTTTCATTTGTAGTTTGGACATAGGTCCATAAATAAATATTGCTATATATACTCATTCTCTCTTGCATTTGAGAGATGTAATTAAATATGCGATATGTTAATTATAATGAAATCATCTGCCGGACGTAATCTTAATTTAGAAATGGATTAATATAAGTCTTATGTCGATTTCTCTTTCTCGTTTCACGTTTTATTTAGTTGCGGTTATACATCAAATCCTAACACGGAGGAGGAAGCCTTGCAAGACAGAGCACTAATGCACACGTATTGTCTACAAAACTCTATCGAAAGTTATATGTGTTGATTTTTAATCCTGAGACTCGCGCCTATAAAGAAGCACAAATAATAATAATAATAATAATAATAATAATAATAATAATAATAATAATAATAATAATAATAGACCCCATTTCCAAAAAGGTCGGTTGATTTCAGAATTTGCGTATGTGGGAGGGAGCAAAGCAATTGCCCGGTTGACCAGAGTCAACTTTTGCACAAGACCATATAAAACCTAAATATTCCCCCAATTCATTATTAAAACACTGCGGATCGTACCAACCTTGCCAACTCTCACTTGTCAGGGAATCCCGACACGCCCAGAACAGTCCAGATAATTATACGAAGTTATCAAATGTTTAAAGTGGAACTCCAGTGTCAATTTCTGCGCATGCTTTTGGTTTTTCTTATTTTTTTTGTATTTATGTCGATTATATATTTAGCATTTAGTTTCCAAAAGTAAAGATGATAAAAGGAGTTTTAGGTTCATCCTCGCTTGCTTAAAACGATTTTCAGGTTGTTTTTTTAGCTAATAGCCCGTTGTGCGGCCTCTCGCCTGGGCCCGGTGCAAGTAATCCGTATGTCATCCTAATCCTATTGATTATAGCTTTCTCCAAACTTTTAAAAAAAGCATTGAGAAAAAAGCTATTTACTATAATTCTTATCAATTATTTATTTGGATGCAATTGAAATGAATTTTTTTTTTGTACCACCACAAATGAAAGCTTGTGAGCTTGCTTCTCATCAATATCTTTAAATATTACTCAAACTTAGTTTGTTTCACGAAAAATGTGACGCTTTCGAAAAATATTTTTTGAAAAGTCACTTTTCATGGAAATGATAATATTTTTCGGTATTTGATTGAAATATAAAAAATTTTGAATTTTTTTCCTCGTTATTTGTTATGGAAAATCAGATTTGATTTTCCTCCATGCACTTTTTTCAATAGTTATTTTTATTTTTATTTATTTATATTTATATTTCTTGTTTATTTCTTTTTTTATTTTTTATTTTTATTTTATTCTTTTATTTTTTATTATTATTGTTATTATTATTGTTATTGTTATTATTATTATTATTATTATTTCTTTGGTACCCATATTTTTGTTTTTTTTTAGTATATTTTAATCTTTTCACTTTGGGTTCATCGATCGCCGACCCTAACTAATTTGGGATAAAGGTGATGTTGATGTTGATTATCATTTCTAAAAAAAATCAATCTTTTAATTATTTATCATTATCCTTTTCTCTTTTTATTTTTTATTTTTCTTTTGCTTTTGGCTGGTCATTAGCAATGGTGACGGTTGGTGACCAGCCACAAGTGAGCTCAAGGTTTGGCTACTCCCAACGATCTTGAGCTCACCTGGATTTGGCGAACCCCAAGCTCGAGCTCACATGGATCTAGTGAGCTTGGGGCTCATCGGCTCTGCGCCATGGTTGATCGCCATGCTGCTGGTCATAGTCAAGGTCCATGATTGGTGGAGGAAGAAGGAGGAAGGACCCCTGGGTAGAGGAAAGAGGAAGAAAGAGGAGAAAGAAAAGAAAAGAAAAGAATAAAAATACAAAATAGCATAAAAAATATGATTATAAAGACATTGAGGGAACAAGGATGAGCATAAATATTTTCTTCCTCTCAAAAAGAGGAAAATATCTTCCCCAATTTTGCAGGGTTTTCTCCATGGGTTGAAAACATTTTCTTGACTAGTTTACATTCTGCGAACTATATGCCAGACAATTACGAAAATGTTTTCTCAAAAGTTATTTTTCACAAAACAAAGAGACATTAATGTCAAATTGAATGAATTTTTACAAAACACGTAACTACAAAAAATAGAAAACATTTCCCTTGGGTTCATCTTGTACATGGAAAGGGGAGGAGTATAGCCAGTCATTGTGGCAATTGCTTCTTCAACCCAAATTAATAAAAAAAAATGATGATGTTAATCAAAATAGACCTGGTCTTTTCGTCGGAAACTAAATTACTTGTTTGATACGTGCAAAACTTCTGGAGAGGGATGATATGAAAGTGACTAGTCGACCCACCATGGCAGTATTGTTCTAGTCAAAGAATTCATACTTTCGTTACACCGAAAAATTTGAAAAATATTTTTCAAAGATAATTAGTTACATCACTTAGAAAAATTAGTCAACGAAAAATATTTTTATTATCGACAATAATTTATTAATAGTTATTTTTATGGGCGATAAAAATATTATTTATTTATTTGTTTTTATAAGCGATAAAAATAATGATTTTTCAAATCTTTCCCTTCAAATTTTGAATTTTTTGTGAATCAAACGCGGCCTAGAAAAGTATTAGAATGTCGCCAAAGGACTTACGTGTGTTCTACTCAATTTCCCCCTCTCCACATTTTATCATCCAGAAAAAAAGAAAAAAATTTGACCCGGCGATAAAAATAATGATTTTTCGGATCTTTTCCTTCAAATTTTGAATTTTTTGTGAATCAAACGCGGCCTAGAAAAGTATTAGAATGTCGCCAAAGGACTTACGCGTGTTCTACTCAATTTCCCCCTCTCCACATTTTATCATCCAGAAAAAAAAAAAAATTGACCTGTCATGTGTCATCCATAGTTGATTTTCGTTTTACGTTAAGCCTGTTGACTTGAGTGCAGAGACGGATCTAGGCATTAGATCTAGGGGGAGTAACGTATCGGTTTTATCTTATTGATTGAGTTTCTGTCTCTCTTTTTTTTTTATTGGTCAAATTTTCACCATCACGACTTCAGTGTTTTTTTACTGTTAATTATTTTAAAAATTTAAACTGGTAGAATAAGACGTGATTTGATATATATAAATATTCTATTTCGCTATCTCCAATTATTGGATCAACCATTAGAATGGAAGTTCAATTCTTTTCTTTCCTTTTGGGACCATTGGTTTGCAGAGTCAATTCGACATCATCTAAGGTAGAAAAAGTTGTCGAATTTGTGGGGGCTAATCTCCATATCCTTGTTGGGCCATCTGTCACTCCATCAGCCTATGATGAGAAACATTTAGGTGTAATGTATGCACCGCGACGTTGTCCTGAGAAATTTTCACGAACGCTACCACAACTTCGACGAAATTCAACAAATATCCCCTTAACTTTTCGAAAATTTTCTTTATGCCCCCGGCCCGTCGAGCCGCGAGGGCGAAGATGGCCCCGGACCCCCCCTTATTCACATCGGGGGGAGCTACACAAATAGAGCCCCTTCATGATCTCGGGGTCCAAGGGCCGGCGAGCGAGTAGATCGACATCTTCGGATTATAGGGCGCCCGTCTTTCGACGAATTTCATTCGGGGCTTAACGTGCCGCGAAACCCGGAATGGGATTCACCGGAGACGTCCCCTTCGGAGTACTAGTCGCGAAACGCGAAGGGTTCGATCTTCTCGAAGACGGGGTCGGGCTCTATCGTCTCCGATGAGGGGCATAGGAGAAAGAGTCTTTCGAAAGCCTAGGGCCGCTTGTCGAATTTCGCCAAAGTATAGGGGGGCATCCGCCAAGTATCTTTTGCACCGGATAATTTGCCGCACGAGTACACACGGGGAGGCGCTGAAATTTCCACGTTCCACCAAATCGATCCCCCTCGAGTCGTCATCGACCGTTTTAGTCAAACACCGCCCGTGCTGCCGTCAATCAGGATCGACCGGTTCGTGCCGCAATAGCGATCCATACGTTCCCGCGTGATCCGCCGTCTTTCCAAATGAAAATTCCGTTTTGACCATCTCCATCGTTCCAACTTTCTTTCTTCGCTCTTTTTGCTTTTTTTCACTGCTTTTCCTTCTGGTCGATCCCCCTTTGGTCGAAATTTCCGTCCACAAAATCCACACGAACGGTCAAAGTGGGGTCAAACACATTCCCTATCCTCACCTCCAACAGGGCATATTCCATTTAAGCACTAAAGCTAAGGTTGACGGCGATGGCGACGGTCATGAGAAGTTTCCACTCGGGTGGAAGACGATGGGGTTGCGTGAACATCATTCTGTTCTAAAAACAAATTTCTGAATAAGTTTTTGAGGGAAAAAAAAAAGCGTTTGATAACGATATAAATTTATAATCACGACACAAATTCGTTTGACAATATTTGAAAATTTCTATTTTCAGAATAGAAGTAGATGGCAGCTAATGATGATTGGTGGTGGTCGGCGGGGGCTGGTGGTAGTGGCGGCCAATGATGGTGGCGACGGAAGTGGTTGCAGCAACAATGAGGGGTTAATTATTTCTGATTTATGCTTCTCCAAGAAACTGTTATTTTTTTTGTTTCTGATTTCCTTTCCAAATCTATTTTTGGAACAATTTTTTTTTTTCTAAAAATAGAAAAATAGAATCACGTTACCAAACGAGTTTCTGTTCCAAACCTGTTCTAAAAATAGATTTGGAATATAAATAGAAAAGTAGAATGGTTGTTATGTGCCTCCCCTAAAATGCCCGTAATAGCGAGAAAAGCCCTGTCTTAAGTAGATATACGAAGTATAGTCGGTCATTAAACTCATGCACGAGTAAAACCCAAATCCGAACTCGGACGTGAGGTTTCAATACGACATTACTTGCATTTTGTAACGTGAAATCGAACGTGAGTACGCCTCGTCGCTCTGCACATACATACACTTGTATTCGACGTTCGAGCACTCAGGATAGATATTAACTTTCATGGGCAGGCCAGCAGAATCTGTTAACAAGTGTCTTTGGAGCGTTTAAGCATTATTCTGATGGTTAGTGCTTCTGATGTCTTCTTCTTTTCTTTGGTGTTTCTTCTTCCCCTTCGCTAGCACGCCACAACATGAGATAGCCAAGTCCCATACGAAAGGAGTTGAGGTTGATTCCTTCCCGTTCGAACAAGTGATGACTTCTGTTAAATAATCTTGCCATTGACCCTTAATCATCAAGTAAAGCAAGTTCTTGGATTTTATTTTATTTTATATGGGCTGATCAAGTATAAAGCAGGTTAATAATTAAGGGAGGTGAAGCACCAAATGTACTCGACCTTTTTCCTTTTGTTGTAACTGGGAATCCTATAGTGCACAGACTAGAAAAGAGCACATGCGTTTGTTTCGGTGAAAGTGTTTTTTAGGAATTGGTTTTCCGGATTTCAATTGTTTGGTTTACCGAAAATGACTTAAAATTGAAGAAGTGAATTCCTAAATCTGAAGATGTGAAAATAGTTTCTAAAAAATGCTTATCTCGAAATATAAGTTATATTTTGTATTTTTATATGTTATTATTTCATATTTTTTTCTTTTTTGCTTCTTCCCGGGGGACCATAGGAGAGGATGAGCTCACCCAAGACTAGCGAGCTAGGGCTTGCTGTCCTTGGCGAGCTCATCCTTGCCTATGGCCAATCGTTGTGACCGTGGCAGGCCATCGGTCGAGAAAGAAGAAAAAAAAGAAAAAAAGAAAAAAATATAAATTAAGTACAAATAAAAAAAGAGCTTATTGGATTTTTTTCCCCTCAGATTAAGTCATGAAGTTGAAATCACTTTTCGAATGAGATCCAAACATCGAAAAGTATTTTCTCTCACACATCACTAAACATAGGAAAACTAACCATTTTCCTAGGAAAAATATTTTCTCTATTATGGAGTTTTCCCCCAACTAAACGTACCTAAGAGTACAAAAACAACAATCAATATGTAAACCCGTACACATTCGATTGAGAAATTTTTGCCCAAATCTTCCCTATGTCTTCAACGTGGAGTAATTAAAATGAAAATTATGGCTAAACGTAGACACAAAAGCTTGTTTCAACTTTAACAATGCAATTCCAATGCATTTTGCTGAGGGCATACATTATGCCATTTTTGTCGTGATGATTCAAAGAAAGAGATGAATTTTTTAGGCAAGGCTTGTCCATGATACTGTTTTAAAGACAACGATTTTCCTATAAGGTTTCATGGTCCGATACAGTCGGCTCTGATGAAATTCTTGTTCCCTAGATAAGGCTGTCAAAATGAATTTCTCAACTCATATATGAAGGGCCGAATAGTTGTATGAATTAGTTATATTCAATAAAACGGGTCATAAATGAGTTTAAATGTAAAATAAGTGTTAAATGGATCAAAAACGAGTTTACATTTTAAACCAACTCACCTCTATGACTCTCTTTTCAGTTTGTTGCCCTCACTCAATTTTGCATCACTCACTTCACACTTGTATCTCAATTTAGATATGAGTTTTTTAGATTGTATTAAATATGAAAGTATTTTAGGAAAATAAGTTAGGTCGAATATGTGTTGGGTATAGATCGAGTCAGCTATGGAATACTAGATTTGCATTGCAATAAATGAGTCGTAAACTGAGCAAATGGGTCTATTTGGGTCAACTAATTTATGACTCATGCCAAAGCTAACTCGGTTCATCCATTTGACAGATCTACTAGATACAATGCTGGGACTCTGATATCTTCCTCACTTAGCTTTGAAGTGGTAGCAGATTAAGAGAAAGCATGAAGGAGACGAAAAGGAGAAGGGGCGGAGGACAGAGTAACGTTAGTGGTGCTCTCCAGACAATGCCTTTGGATAAATACATACATAAAGAAGATGACACCACACGCTAATCCACGCAACTGCTCGGTGATAACATTTGAATTCTAAGGTTAATTAGAAAAGTATTAAAATTCTAAGCAGCAATTAACTAACTAATGGACGAGAACTATAAGAAAAGATAAATACGCAATAGTTACATGTCGCAATATTAACATGGTGTGAAACAAGTTAATATATCATTTCTAAACGTATAATTTCTTAACTTAAATTTCCGGGTGAATATGTACTAAGCTGGGTATGTTGATGAGATTAGACTGAGGCTTTAGTTCACCCGTGACGATCTTCCCAAATGAAGGTGTCAAGCTTATGTTGCGCATCTTGGTAGGAAATAATCCAGCTTTACCCAGCCCACTTTCTTTTGGATGGGCTGGCCAATCATGGAAAGACTACGTCCCAAATTTTCGTCAGCAAAATTAACATCATAAACTATACGATTTCTAGTCGACCACAAAAGGAAAAAACAATTAACAATATTACAAACAAGTTTAAGGACGCTAACAAAGCAAGAGAGCTTAGCCCTTCTTATAATTTGCATGTGTTTGTACATGCATTTAATAAAGCAAGAGAGCTTAGCCCTTCTTATAATTTGCATGTGTTTGTGCATGCATTTAATATATATAGACAAGTTCTTTCGTGACTGATTCGAAATGACTTTTAGCGAGGAATATACATAAGAATTTCGAAAGCGATGATGTGTGCACAAAAAAAAGGTAGAAGATTTGTTAGGTAACAGCCTCAAAGTTACAATGTGTGAAAAATAAAAAACGAATTTGACCATTGGCTTTATAGAACATAATATGTAGTATAAAGTTTTGCTTATGAATATTTGTGACCAATACGGGCGACACCGATGAATGAATATGCCATGTTATTTCACCAACTTCTTCGGAATTACCGAAAACTTTCAACTTAGGAAAGCTGAGATATCTCTTCTTTGGGGCCCGTAACTTGAGTGATAGTGGACTCAAGTCCCCGACGCAAACTCAAGCTCTCCCTCTCTCTCTCCTGTCCTCCTATCCTCTCTAGCCCCCATCGGTTTCTGGAATCGCAAGGCCCACTTGCATGCTGAGATCGGTCTGCGGCAATGTCCGACGCCGGCCCAAATGATGATGCAGAAGCGACCAAGCGCGCGTCGTATCGATCGAAGGAAGTCGCATGGACTTCGTGTTGGTGAAGACAAGAACACGTTTGATCCGTTTGGGAAACTTTCGTGTCGATTAAATGCTCCATATTCCTATTCTCCTGTATATTTGTATATTGTACCATAATATTTACAAATTAATTCGTATCTTTTTTGGACATTCTTCAAATTTTTCAACTTTCGTGAAGTGCTCCAATATATTGGATGTACCCTCCCGTTCCTTCGTTGTTGACATTTCTTCAACATTGATAGAAGAATGAAGACTCTCTTGCGTGTGGACTTGCTCTATATTAGGAAAAATATTGATTTCATTATCTATATCAACTCTGCAACTACATAATCATGAGGATTAAGATAATCAGGTTCTCCCGTTATGCTCTTGCTTTTTCCATTAACTCTACTAACACTTGCAATCTTTTTAGATATATAAAAAATATATATGGCGTGATGCAAAAAAAATAGGATATGAAAAAAGAATTTGAAATAGGAAATTATTATAGGAGAAAATAAATAAAAACATAAGAAACTAGAGAAGCGAGAACGTAATTAAGACTTAAGAGTTAAAGAGAATTTGAGAGAATTTATATGAAAAAATGAAAAATGAAATAGGTATTTATAAATTTTTTATCATATAATTTTTAATTTTTTTTAATATTGGCTATTAGAGCCAATGGCTCTGTAATGTCTTCGAACCGCTAGTTCCAGGCTGGTTCTAGTTTTGAACCGCCGAATTGATCAACGAGTCGGTTTCGGGTTTGTGCAATGTCTTAATCAAATGCCCAGTGGGATGATCAAAGCCGATGATCGTAAGCTATGTCCTCCATCATGATGTCGAATGAAACTAATCATGGAATCATGCTAGGCCGATTCCGGGCCCAATTAACCCGTGGCCATGTCCGCATAATGGTATATGAATGGGAAAGTGAACTATAGTAGGCCTGGTTTGGGGGTTGGACATGGTTTGGGTAGTATGGGTGGGTTTGGTTTGGCTTTGTAATTGGATTTTGGAAAAATGCAAATACCTTTAGCCTAAAAGGTTTTAGAGAAATACAAATAGTATTTGATAAAAAAAATACTTTGAATAATAACTTTGGCCTAAATAGTGTTTGGCAAGAAAATTTTGTAAATGAGTTTTCTTACAATATTTCTTTTTAAATAAAATATAATTAAAAAATCAAACCTAGGGCAAAGGTTGGTGAGTCAGATTTGGCACTGGTGGCCATTGGTCGAGGCCACTAGGGGTCAAGGGACCTTTGGCAATGGCTGTCTGAATTGGGCAAATCCTGGCTAGGATCACTTGGACCGCATGACCCTAAGGAACCATTGCTTGGGCTCGTGTGGCCCCAGGCGATCTCATCGAGGGTTATAGACCCTTGGCGGACTCGGTCGCGCCCATTGACAAGTTCTTTTTCCTTTTTTAATAAAAAATAATGGACAAAATTGGAATTTGAAAGAAAAAGTAAGGACAATTTTGGAAGGAAAAATTCTAACTTAACTTTGGCCAAATGCTAAAAGCCCAAAACTGGAATCTATCAGTATTGAACTTTTAGCATTTCCAAAGTCAACTTTCATCCTAAAGCCCCTTGAAGTAATTGCCAAAAGCCTTGCATTTTCCCCAATGGGCTTTGAGGCTCCATTGGGCATTGGGAAAATTGAACCAAATCCACTTTTAAGTGCTTTGAGTTTGATGAGCATAATGGGTCCGAAGTGTTTGGGGAGGGATAAAATGAGGATTATCTACTTTGTGACTAGAGGTGTCAAATGGGTGGGTCGGGTCGGGTTTGGGTCAGGTCGAATATGGTCCGACCCATATTGACCCGTCTAACCCGTTTTGACCCATATTCAATGACCCATACCCAACCCAACCCGTAACCAACCCATACCCGACCTGACCCATTTTGACCTATATTGCCAAATCTCACTAATATTCTAAAAAAATTATATAGCTCATTTAACTTATTTTAAGCTTTCACATGTATATGTTATCGAATAAAATTTTTACATAAAATAAAAAAGAAAATTAAATAATAAAAAAGTTATTAAATAAAATAAAAAGATATTACTAAAATACTTTTGTGAAATAAAAAATTTAGTGAAATTTTTTCTATTTTTTAATTTTTTTTGAATTTTTTAATTTGGTCAAGTGTCGTTGATCGAGTTATAAAGAAATGCTTTGCCAAGAAATTCCGAGGCAAGGGCACAGAAGTTACATCGAGGCAATAGGCATCCCACGCCATGAGAAGCACTAGAAAAAGACATTAGCTGGTAATTAAGTGACAGGCACTAAACGCTAGTCTCTCTTCTTGGTCTCCTTAGTCTCGCATAATGCAGTCCCGAAAGACAAATCTCTCTCTAGAAGAGAAAGAAATTCCAAGGGTATGAGCACGAAGGTCCAATGGGTTAACCTTGTTGAACTTGTGGATTGCCAAAGATTATTCTTGTATCCCACCAAATCGAAACCCCTCAAGGGTGGACGACGTACCTGACTTGCTTCAGCGTAATTTACATGCACCCGTTGCTTTGACCCCAAACTCTTTCCCACGAGCTCTCCTCATCGAGCACACCTACGCGAGCCAATGGCTTGTAATGATCTTATAAATATATGACACTGAACATAAGCCACACTAAAAGCTTGCATGATCACGAGCGTGGCCCTAGGGGGAGACCAAATGAAGAGGTCGAGGAAGTCATGTCGCGAGAGAGATGACACTTGCCGTGCCGATCATTAGTTGGTGGCGGACGACGATCGCGACGGTGGCGGCTGTGGATGGCGATCGCAACGGCGATGGTAGACTGCGATGGCGACGGCAGCGATGAACGACGACGGTCGCGGTGGAGGCGACAAATAGACGGCGATCGCGACAGCGACGGCGACCGGCGAATAATGCCATGGGTTCATTTGTAAAAATAGAAAATTAAAAAAAATAATAAGAAGAAAATTTAGGTTTTGAGACCCTAAGCTTATTTGTAAATTGTTAGAGTTATGGGTTGAAAATGGGTCCAATATGGGTCAAAAATGAGTTTCATGCATGGCCCAATTTTGACCCATTTTATTTCACTTCAACCTTTTTGACCCATTTTTAGTGAGTCCTTCAAAAGTTAATAACCCATATAAGACCCATTTTACATAGAATATGGGTCAAATATGGGTCTTTGACCCATATTGACGGCTCTATTTGTGACCAAGACGATGGCACAACTGGTAGTACAACACATTTTGACGACGAAAGCCGCTAGTTGGAGGTTGATGCGGCGCCAGTGAGGTGGGAATTTGGGAGAATTCCGCTGTTCATTCCTAGATCGTACCTCGAGGAGTTCTTGGAAGATTGTGAAAACTAGTTCTGGCGCATTTTAATTGCTCGGAAAATTTGAACTCTGTATCAGCACCGGTGAGTGGACTCTGGTGTAGGCTGCAAATGCTGCGGGTGGTGGTTGGGCAAATATAAAATGCTGAAATTTCAAGATGCTCGGGTCTGCACTGATATCACCATCGTCAGCTATTTAAATTCAGCACCAAGCCCAGGGAACAAGTGGGCGTGACATTCATTCTTAGAAATGGTTTCACCAATTGCCGATAGTTGATCCAAAATTTCTGTAGCCTGCTGAATATATTCGGTTGCCAAGTGAGTTCCTTCCTTTCTTCATGGTTTGTAGCTGTATCCGAAGAGATGCAGCTCTGGCAGAGGATTGGGCTGCATGCGCACTGGAGAGAAAATTCCAAACGGAAGCTGAAGCCTTGTGTTTGGTGAGTTGAGTAACAATCGTGTGCTTGAGGTGGCTAAGATCCGCCCAAGTGTCGTCTGATCGTGTATTAACCACGAAGGGTGGGGTTTGCTCCAGAATCGTCCTGTTGTTGCTGGAGGTAGTACTGTGGAGCCGGTTCTGAGCCATCTACCATGGACAGCAACTGCGAAGCTAGAAGAAATGGAGTGAGACTAGTTTTCCAAACAACAAAATTTGTACCATCAAACCTTTGATCAAGTGCGCGGGTGGAGACAACATTGGAGGTGAGGATGAGAGTTGCAACCATGGGCGTAGAAGGTGTGAAGAATGAGTAGCGAGAAAAGACGAAGAACAGAGTATACATGAAGAATAGAGTATTCTTGAAGAAGACTTTCATCTGAGAGCTTACAAGAATACGAAAGTTTTCCCCGCACTCTTTGCGTCTCATCATGTTTCCTTATTTATATGGCCAGTGCTATGAGAAACCACCAGAGGTAGTTTTTACAGTTCATCACCAGACTATAACAAACTAACAATATAACAACTTTAGTCAGGTACACAAAACAGAATAACGGTTGTGCAATTGAAGATCTCCATTCATAGTTGGACACGTGAAGCTGGAGACTTTGCTGTTATCTTCACTTCTTTCATTCCAGATTATCTCAGCATTACCATGCATACGTGTAGCCACCATACTTTCTTCTTTTCGACTGGTTTCCGCTGGAACAGAGTATGCAATATTCTGTTGGTTCTTAACATCCCCCCGCAAATTGGGGAGCGGTCGATAGCCCATTCCCAATTTGGTTCTAATAATGAAATGAGCCAAACGTGCCAATGACTTTGTAAAAATGTCAGCAAGTTGATGAGTACTGGGAACATAACGCATACTGAGAGAACCTGATGAAACTTTTTCCCGAACAAAGTGGAAGTCAACTTCGACATGTTTGGTGCGAGCATGCAGAATAGGGTTGGCAGTAAGAGAAATGGCAGACTGATTATCACAGAACAAGAGTGTTGGTGAAGAAAGGCATATACCAATGTCACGCAAAACAAAAGTGAGCCATGTAAGATCAGCTGTGGTAGACGCAAGTGCTCGATATTCAGTTTCTGTGGAAGATCGAGATACAGTGGGTTGTTTCTTAGCAGCCCAAGAGATGAGGTTGGATCCAAGGTAAATGCAGAAACCAGTAGTGGAACGTCTGGTGGTAACACAACCGGCCCAATCCGCGTTGAAAAATCCATATAAAGTCATTGAACTGTGAGAGTGAAGAAAGATACCAAGCTGAATTGTCCCTTTGACATAGCGAAGAACTCTTTTCAATTTATGAAAATCACCAACTGTTGGCTGTTGCATCTTCTGACATAAAAGATTTGTGGCATAAGCAAGATCAGGACGCGTAATTGTTAGATATTGGAGGCCCCCAACTAGACTTCTGTATTCAAGGGGATCAGCAAGTAAACTCCCATCATTTTTCATAGGTACCGACCGTAGAGGTAGTGGAGTTGAGATTGGTTTGCAGTCTGCCATGTTGGCTCTTGTAAGGAGATCAAGTGCATACTTAGTTTGACAGAGGAAAAGAGTGTCAGTGGTGCGTTGGGCTTCAATGCCTAAAAAATAATGAAGGTACCTGAGATCTTTCATGTGGAAGTGAAGACTGAGTGAGTTGATCAACTTAGTCAGAAGTTGAGGGGAACTACCAGTCAATATGATATCATCTACATAGAGCAGTAGAAGTGCTGTGTTTGGGCCATCATGAAGTACAAAAAGTGAAGGATCAGACATGCTACAGAAGAAGCCAGCTTCCAGTAGAAAACTACTAAACTTGTCAAACCAAGCACGTGGTGCTTGACGAAGACCGTATAAAGATTTCTTGAGAAGACACACAAATTGGGACTTCTGAGGATGTATAAAACCAGGTGGCTGCTCCATATAGATCGTTTCATTTAAAGTTCCATGCAAAAAGGCATTTTAACATCTAGTTGATGTATTGGCCAGTTCTTCACCATTGCCACAGAAAGTACTAGACGGATGGTGGCATGTTTGACAACAGGACTAAATGTTTCAGTAAAATCAATTCCCTCTTCTTGATGAAACCCCTTAGCTACTAACCGAGCCTTTAATCTATCAAGGCTTCCATCAGGAGCTAGTTTAGTTTTAAACACCCATTTACATCCTATGACATTCATTTCTGTAGTTCGAGGAACTAACGTCCATGTCTGATTATCATGCAGGGCATCTATTTCTTCCTGCATTGCCTGATGCCAGCCTTTATCTGCTAAGGCTGATTTAACTGATTTTGGTTGAGGAGGAATCTTGTATTCAGCCAAACATGCATACCTGGGATTTGGCTTAATAATGCCAGATTGTAGTCGAGTGCGCATAGGATGAGTGGAGAGTGTACCTTGTGAATGTGGTGAAGAATTCTGTTGGGTTTGGTTGAGACTAATATCAGCTTCTAGTGTTGTAGCAGGTATCTCAGTTATATGAGTTTGAGTTTCTGCTTCTTCAGAATCTGATGCTGACTGCAATTGTAGATGAGAGGAATTGGATGGTATCTCATTAGGACCATATATATTAAGATGACCAGCTTCTAGGATTCCACTATCCTGTAAATGTCCTATGTTACCATTCGCGTTATATGTCACACGCTCTGTACTTGGAGGGTCCAGAAGTTGAATTTCTTCTGTCCATTGTCGATGCAGGGCAGAGTACTGATCATAGTCAGTAGTTAGTTTCTTAGTAAAGGGAAAAGAGCTTTCATCAAATACCACATGTCGGCTAATGTATACACGGCCATCAGTAGGTAGAAGGCATCGATATCCTTTATGACGATCACTGTATCCCAGAAAAACACATGTGAGAGAGCGAGGATCAAACTTATGTTTTGCATATGGTCGAAGACAAGGATAGTAGGCACATCCAAAGACTCGCAAATGTTCATAGGTGGGCTCTTGTTGATGAATCTTGCTGTAGGGAGAGTTCATTTGTAACTTTGGTGTAGGGAGTATATTGATAACATAGTTAGCTGTCATGAATGCACCTACCTAGTATTTCAGTGGAACTCTAGCATGGTAAAGCATGGCTAGTCCCAGCTCAACTATATGGCGATGTTTTCTTTCAGAAATCCCATTCTGCTCTGGTGTATAAGGACAAGAGACATACTGTTTGATGCCACAATTATGTAGATGAGTCTGAAACTTGTTGCTAGTGAATTCTCCTCCACCATCACATTGAAAGGCTTTGATTCTATGATCAAATTGATTCTCTACTTGTTTCTGAAACTGAACAAAAATGTCATAAAATTCTGACTTCAACTTCATTGGATAGATCCAACTATAACGGGAAAAGTTATCCACGAAAACAACATAGTATTTGAACTTCTGAAAAGAGTCAATTGGTGAGGGACCCCAAATGTCACAATGAATCTTTTCTAAAGGGATAGTAGATGTAGATTCTGATAATGAGAATGGTAATGCTGTACTCTTAGCAACTTGGCAGCTGCTGCATACATCATGAGCTCTTCTGTTACACTGGATTAATTGCTGACTCTGTAGATATTTCAACGTTTTGAAATTGGTATGGGCCAACCGCTGATGTCACACATCTTCACCCACAAGCTTTTGTCTTTGAGTAAAGAACACCTCTGTGGTGTGTGGATCCACTCGGTAAAGTCCTCTATCCTTCCTTCCGAGCATCGTTATTGTATTGGTGTGATTGTCCATTATATAAACCCCATTATTATCAAAGATAAATGAGCAGGGATAATCATCTGTTAGTTTTGATATAGAGAGTAGGTTTTTCTTGATTTCAGGAACAATCAACACATCATTTAGAGGTAATGGATTGAGCTTAGTATGTAGCACGACATTCCCAGTATAGGCTATGGGTAGACATGAGCCATTGCCTATCATAACTGTATCTGTACCTTTATACGTAGAGGAGTCATGAAGAATACCTGGATCAGCAGTGATATGAGCTGTTGTACCAGTGTCTGGATATCATTCTCTTCCCTTAGAATCTTCAAGGTGTATTGCTGCTAGGGCTGTTGGAATTTCCTCTGCCTGATATGAGTTGTCGAATCGATACCAGCAGTGAATAGCATCATGTCCTGGTCGTTTACAGATTTGACACTCCAATCGACTAGTGTCTGTCACTTTATCATCCTGCAAGTGCTTGTTAGGTGTCAACCTTGAGGAGGGATATGATTTGGTAACTTGATACCTTTGTGAAGAATCTGCATATGGGCGAAATCCTTGACCAAAACCAGAAAAGTTATTGAATTGCTTGAAACGTTGATTCTCTTGATTGTGATTCCAGCTATTTGTCCTGTAACTTTGACTTCTTCCAGTGTATCTATAGCCACGATTTCTACTTTGAAAGGGACGTCCTCTGCCATAACTACGTCCTCCGCGGCTATTACCTCTGTGATCTCCAAAACCAACACTTTGCTGATTAAATTCACTATCAGTTTCTATCTTCTGCTGATCTTCAGACTTTCTTTGTCCATAGTAGGCTAGATGAGAATTAAACTGACTTGATGAATAGCTTTGTAGTCTTGTTTTGAACCTCTCTAATTGTGAAATCACTTCATCATATTCTGGTTGAGGCTTCAAGCAGTACATAGTAGTTCTGAAGCTCTCATATTCAGATCCTAATCCCTCCAATACACCAAACATCTTAGTTATCTCATCTACAGGCTTCCCGATTGCATTTAGTTGATCACAGATTGATTTATATTCTCTAAGGTAAACAGATAATGCTCGATCCCCTTTTTTGACATGCTTGTAGCTTCCCTCTTAATTCAAATTCTCTAGCTACAGACTTCTGCGTGAACCGGTTAAGCAAAGTTTGCCATACCTCATGTGAAGTTTCTAAACCGATGATCAAACTCATAATATTTTCTGATACAGCTCCACTGATCCATGATGATATCAATTGATCTGTTCTTACCCAATCTGAATAGTCAGAATTCACAACTTCGACTTCACGACCTTCAACTTCAATCTGTAACGTTTGAGTAGGTGACAGAGTCTCACCGCTAATGAATCCGAACAGTTCTTGACTTCGCAGAAACCTGTGGGACTATGCTTGCCAAAGGATGAAATTATCCTCAGTCAGCTTAATTGTGACGAAGTTGGAGATGTTGATATGGATTGGAAAAGGATACTTCTGTGCTCTTGTTGTCATTCTCGTGCTCTCAGAGACTGCTCTGATACCATGTGAAGAATGAGTAGCGAGAAAAGACGAAGAACAGAGTATACATGAAGAACAGAGTATTCTTGAAGAAGACTTTCATCTGAGAGCTTACAAGAATACGAAAGTTTTCCCCACACTCTTTGCGTCTCATCATGTTTCCTTATTTATATGGCCAGTGCTATAACAAACTAACAATATAACAACTTTAGTCAGGTACACAAAACAGAATAACGGTTGTGCAATTGAAGATCTCCATTCATAGTTGGACACGTGAAGTTGGAGACTTTGCTGTTATCTTCACTTCTTTCATTCCAGATTATCTCAGCATTACCACGCATACGTGTAGCCACCATACTTTCTTCTTTTCGATTGGTTTCCGCTGGAATAGAGTATGCAATATTCTGTTGGTTCTTAACAGAAGGATAATTTGCTTGAACTGAAATTTGGGGGAATAGAAACAGAGGGAGCTAGGGGAACACAAGTAGGGGGCACTGGATCAATGGTGAAGAAAGACGCCTTCGGTTTCCGATTGGGGCTTGCTTCAAAGGGGCTCTGGTGCCAAGTTAAAAAATAGTAGAGGAGAGATAACGCATAGAACAGAAAGAGAGATTTTAAATCGATGCTTGTATTGATTTCTCCCATTGATTATCTACAGAGAGATGATATGTTTATATGCACTTGCAAATAATCTGTATAACAAATCCAGTTAAAGTTCGAATGAAATCGAATGAGTTACATATAATGAGTTATGGATAACGAGCTATAGGTGTGGAGAGAAGCCGAAAATATGTCTTTGAACCGATTCTTATGGAGACGACTTTGACGCTGGCTTTGACTTGTTCAACATGAATGCTGCTTGTTTGAGGCGTAGAGCGGGGGCCGTCGCAGCCGATCCAGATGATGAGAGAAGAGCGCGTTTGATCCTTCCTTTGTGGCTCGTGAAAGAGACTACTTACCGACGAGAGGATCGCTGTGAACGGAGGCTTACAGGCGTTCCGCATCGTGGTCTATGCCTTCATACCAATTGCGCGGTGTTACGTGTGCTTAGAGTTAGGGAATTGCGCACACGATCCGACCTTATGGTCCGAGATCGGCGGCGAGTGGCTCGAGGCATACTTTCTTTGCCTGCAGTATCAGAAGGCGGCTATTTCCGAATCTCTACAGCCATCCCTCCGAAGAAGATTCGCTTTGGCTGGTGACATCCAGCGTAGGTTGCTGGCTTTTGCGGCGACGGACGAATGAGAGCGCTTTTCAAACTGATGTCACAGCTGCGAGGTTCTCGATAAATACAGGCGAGGCTAGTTCAGATGCTGATATCCGGCAATTCGAGGGAACAAGATGCTTTGGTTGGATGGACTCCTCCACCGACCAACTATGCCAAACTCGACACGGGCGGGGCATTCTAGAGGCAGCCCGGGCACAGCAGCTGCTGGTGGTCTCGTTCGCGACGAAGTTGGCGAGCGGCTAGGTGCTTTCATGAACACTGCAGTTCTGCTCTGCAACGGAGGCTGAACAAAGGGGAATTCGTTCGGGCCTCAAATTGGCTTTTTCACTAGGCTTCCGAGAAAATACAGATACGAGACTGGATCCTCGAACTTTAGAACCGAGCTAAGAAAATGTGTACAGAGTTGCAAATGGAAAGCGTAAATTCAGGAACCAGGATGTTTTCTTTGTCTCTTCACGACAAAAACCAAAAGCAACAATGAAAAGAAATCCAAGAACCGACAAAATCTGCAATATGGATACATAGAGCTAAGAATATTGTCATTTGGTGACTAATGTGAAGGAATCTAGAGATTGAGTGACTTGTTAATCCACGCCTTCCATCTCCCCTTCGGACTGATCGCCGCCGCCGGCGGGTTCCCTGCCTCGTTTGCCTCCTCCGCCTTCTGCTTCTTCCACAGAAGAAAATTCCGAGCCCCCCGCGACCCGATGGTCTCCCATGGACTCAGAGCTGCATCAAAGAACAACAACCAACAATCATATGGAGTGTCTTCTATAAGGCTTCTCCTTATTCTTTAAGCTTTGTCTACTCTTGCTAGGAACAAAGAAGTACATTTTGATTTCTAAAGTATAGTATCGATTATGCGGGACACACGAAAACCGTAATAATCTTTCATTTGGTTGCGGATATAATTGTTAGCAAAATTCTAACTAAAAGGAGAAGAACTCTGGTCATTTCTATGAGATTTAACGTCAAAATTCATCGAACTTGTATTAAAAAGAACTTGGATTCATCAGCCGAAAGCACGTTAAGATGTTACAGAAAGAAGGGAGAGTGGACGTTCAAAACTGAGATGGGGGTGGGAAAAAGCTGTATGCATTTACCATCTGATTCGGCGTTGGCGCAGTAGAGCAAGAAGTGGCCGGGGTCGGACCCGAGAACCGGGAGGCGACCCTGACGTGCGTAGGATCGCAAGGCCGTGTCGATGACCGAGCCCACCTGGTCGTCCTCGCTGACCACGAACCGGATCGGACCGGGGCTGCCCACCACGTTGATGCTTATCAGCAACCTGCCCACATTACCCTTCGCGCCCTGGGCCTTCCTCTGCCGCTTGCTGTTACGATTCAGCATTCTCGCCCTATCTCTCCACTCAACCAAAAAGCCCAAAAAAAGATACGTTTCTCTTGCCTCCGAAAGCCTGAACGGATTCACTTTGTGAGAATTCAGGGGTCGAGGCCAAGGCAACGATAGTACCACCCTTGTTTGCAGGAGCCAAAAGCGAAAACGAGTGAGCTCGCCCTCCTCCCGTCGAGATCGCAGAGGGAGAGCATCAAACCCCGGTCTTCGGTGTACGTCGAGATTCCCACCATTCACGGCCCCTCCTCGATCTCGCCGTTGATTCAGAAAGCGAACGATTCCGGCGAGAGGTTGAAAGAGAAGGAAGGAGCAAAGAAAGACTGATGGTGAATCTTCAGGTTTGGTGAACGGCTTGTTCCTCCCATGAGGCGATTGTATTTAAGGAGGGGGTAGCCTGCGTAAAAAATTTGGTTTGTTCCATCCAGTATCCCAAGTTTTCCAATTTGACTTCACGTGGGACATTCCTTAAATAAATTGTTTGACCATGTGATTTTGCTGATGTTGATAGCTCAAGTTGGCGACAAAGCCCGTCTATGGGGGTAATTATCCAAAATTTTTTTAAAGCTTTTTATATAATGATCGATTCAGTATTAAATTTTTCAATTTTATCAATTTAGTCATAAACCTTCTGATGATTCGCCAATATAGTCGTTCTGGTCAATTTTAACAAGAAATCGCTGGCATGGATGTGGACTACCCTATGTAGTGCGGATGACACCGATAATGACGTTGACCTTCACGTCGGCGATTTCACTCCAAAATTAATCGGAATGACAAAATTGAAAAATCATTAAAAGATTTAAGACTAAATCATAAAAAATCGTCAAAGATCCAGTCCTAAACTTCTTTAGAGGCCACATTGAATGCCAATGCAGATCATCAATGGTGATTCGGCGGTGTTAGTGTTCTGATTGACAATTATTCTGTTACGCGATTTTAAAACCGGGGCCTTACATTGATAAGCAGTTAAAGATTGAGGTACTTGATTGAACCAAGAGAAAAGTGTAGGCACTAAATTATAAAATGAACAAAAGTACGGGCACTTGCGACGTCAATATCTCTTGAGAGATAGAGATTGGTTTTTAACTTTCTTAGTTTTTTGGCGAATGTTGTCTTTATACGAGGAGAAAGCAATTTTGTGCACGGCTTACACAATTGATTAAATTGTATCCATCTATTGTTGTCGCTTACCATGTACTCCACTCAATTGAAAATTCTACGTGTGTCGAAATTATTAATTTTTTTTTATTACAAGCAGCCCCGAGAAAAATCCATTCCCTCGTCAAAGGAACGAACGTAGTTGTAATTTTTTTTATAAAAAAAATTAAACATCCCCCGGTATCTTCCTTCTTCGGTTGCATCAAATTAAAAATTAATCAAAAGGTGCTTTGTCCTTTTTATTTTTTCGCTCGGAAAGGTGCTTAGTCCTTTGCCGAGGATGAAATATGGAGATAAGAACATTGCTTGGTTTGAGCAGACATACCCGCCATGTTTCTACTAATGGCTTATGAAGAAAGATCGTTTTGGCAAGTGGTGCAAATGAATTAAGTTCGTATTTCCTCAAGAGAAACGCATTCATGGCCACCGATTAGACCGCTCGACAATGACGTGTGGGGGTGATTAAAGAAACTTATCGTGTCGGGATTTTAACTCTTGAAAATTCCAATTGAAATGTCTGTCGGGGAATATTCTCGTGTGCGTGCGGACATTGTGATGGATGCATTCTACCATGCCGGTCGTCCGGCCGATACATTAAATACAATATTTCCCATGCAAAAGGTTGTGAATTTGTTTGTTAAACCAATAAGTGTCGTGTATTCCCTAAAGATTAAGGTTTTTATTTGCACAACTGACGTTGGAGGACCCAATTGCAATCGTCTCCTAGTCAATGTCGAATCATTAAATGAAGGCACGGAACAGCGCAAGTTAGGAGCCAAGGCATGGGGTGGGTTAGAGACACATGGGAACTAAAATGAAAGAAAGTGCATTTGACCAAAATAAGATCAGTCTTGAATCTAACATGTATCATGCTGTCAGCACAAGCATAGAATAATGAACAATGTTCCAAGTTTCGTATTGTTGAAATAGTTTGTTGTCATGAAAAGATGTGATTGTTGACATAAATAGAAGTGATAATTGATCATAAAAAGTGTTGACGGTTGGGACAAGACTGAATCATACTTTGTTTATCACAACTATTCATAACAACAACAACTCTCTCTTTTTCGCAATATTATCTCTTCTTTTGTTTTTACACGCAGGTTCAATGATGCATTTAAAGTAAAATTTCAAAAGAGAAATTGAGTAATTGTTGAACTTATGTCTTATAGTAATTGCTGAACTTATTTCTCTGGGAGTTTTGTGTATATACGTAACTTGATAGTGACAATAGTAGGAGCAAGTCATACCTTAAGGATGGTGACTGTCATCGTGCATCAAAGCATAAAAAACTATAAACTACAGCTCTATCTTCACCAGAAATCAAATTTTCCAAACAACAGAAATCAAATTTTCCAAACAATCTTATCGTTTTATTATTTTCATGAAGATGTAGACAGTGGTTGCATCAAGTGCTCGCAATCTTGACGGATAGGTATCAATTAAACATTTGTTTATGTTTTTATGCTCGAGTCATCTTCCTTGTGACATGATAGATTATCTCATGTTGGCTATGAGTACTCCAACTTTACGAATAAAAGTGGCATGGTATTATGTGATAATCTTGATAAGAAAAGTATGATGAAAGGAGCTGTCGAGGAAGAATTGACATAAGGAGAGACAAAGAAAATAAGAGGTAAATAAATCATTATATGATTTGAAGAAACAGCTGAAACAAATGCACGAAAATTTGATTCGGTGATATGTCATATGGATTTAAACATAACAATGCTTGGAAGTGCATTTACTCAAAATTTATCAAAGGGCATGGAGTTATAATGTGCTCATATACAGATGATATGCTGATTGTAGGTACGAATATGCATGACAAAAATGAAACTACAATATATATATATATATTCTCAATTTAAAATGAAAGATTTGAGAGAAGTGGACACAAATTTAGGTATAAAGTGATCAAACGTAGTGGAGGTTATCCTTTAAGTCAACGCCACTGTGTGTAGAAAATCATTCAAATTTACCATTGATTTTCTTAATGGAATTGTTTACACAAATCGAAGGTTCAAATTTTAACATATTCCTTCCTGTGTGTAGGAAATTATGTAAGTTAGTAAGATAACAAACTAAGTGGTGGTTTGTTGAAATAGTTTTTTTTTTAAATCACAATAAGAGGTGATTGTTGGACATAAAAAGAGGTGATTGTTGACATGGAGAGAAGCGATGGATGATCTTGGAAAGTGTTGATGGCTGATCAGGAAAAGTGGTGATGGTTGGGATTAGCTACATATTTCCAAGAGATACGTCGATTGGTTGTCTGTAAATAGGACCAAATCAACATTGTTTTTCACAATTGTTCATAACAATAACCAATTTCTTTCCTTCACAATATTCTCTCTTCTTCTTGATAGCACGTTCAAGGTGACATTCCAAGAGAGAAATTAATTAATTACTGAACTCATTTATCTGCGGCTTTGGTGCAAATAGGTATATTTGTCATAAACCCGACAATGCAATAGCGATGGCGAATAGTACCTTAAGGAGTAATCGTCATCACGTATCAAAGCATCAAAGAACTATAAACTATTGCTCTGTCTTCCTCAGAAACCAAATTTTCCCAACGCGCATTGGTAATCATTTGCGCGAGGCTTACGTGATGCTTAAGATTGCTTGTTCAAATTCGTTTCCACACTTTCAAACATGGTTGCTGCAAATTCAATGGCAAAGGCCTCAGCCATATCACTTCCGAGCACCATCTATGTTGGCCCCTTGCCGCCTTGACAAATCCCGCCTTGACTTAGCATTAAGTCCTTTGATTATTTGATTTCCTCTTAGCTTTTCTAATCAAGCTTCTTTTTTTTTTTGTAGTGCATCCAAAAGAGGAAAGCATATTCCAAAAGGGGCATCGTTAATTCGATTTCTTTAAGTCGGCAAAGAGTAATCGACATGAGAGGTTGGTAAGTATTGATCGTACGAGGGGGACATTAGTAGCATAATTTTGTGCGAATCAAAGCTTTATGTCGTGCTTTTGTTTGTTTGTTGGATCTTAGGTTTTTAGGCTATGATTGTTCTTCACACGGCCGCCTCCATTATTGAGGTTCCCTCGACTTGAAATGATTCCCCAAGGACCCAATGCCGGTCTTTGGTTTTCTAGACAAAGCATCGATCATCAATCTGCTTTTTTGGATTCCTTCTTTTGACTTCTGCTAGGAGGAAGAGGATGGTTTCATATTGGAGAACTAGATTGACTATCGGTAGCTAGCTTCCGAACCCCGATCCAAGGTATCCACATTACGTACCCTAGAAGCCGAACCCCGTTCTCTACGACCCATATATTAGTCATGTGACATCCTGGGATTCTTGCTTGGGACCCTTGTGCGGCTATATCATGGTAACCGTGGTAATAACTAGGTACTTGGATCCTGAAGAGTACAGTATTATAAACTTTTTTTTTTGTCACAAACTTGTTATCTATTTAAATGGTCGCCGTTTGATATGGAGTTGATACGTGGAAAGATTCAGTTTCATAGTTAACTTCAAATACGCATGTCTTCCTTCTGAGAAAGAAGATGTAAATCATATTTTTAAATGGACACGGGGGTAATAGTGAAGCTAATTCGAGATTTTCTCACAAGAAAACAATTTCATTCGGACAAACGAAACGGGCCGGGTCCAAATCTAAATATAAATTGCCAAGATAGTTACTTGAATAAAAAAAAAAAAAAGCTTAGTTCAATTGGTTTGAAACCTCGTATTGGGCTTTGGAGGGAATGCGTGTGCCGGGTACGGCCCGTGGGACGTGGCAGCGGAAGCGGCTCAACAGGCTCCCTCTTGTCTTGATTGGGCTAAAGACAAAATTGAAAATCCATCAAGTGAGTGAGGACCCTCGTCCCAAATTCCAGTGAAGTGTGATTCCCGTAAGTTTGCTTTGAGATTTATATATGGCTCTGTAGTAATGTATTCATCACGGGAGAATTACCTAAAAAAAAAAATATTATATTGCATCATCTGTGTTGTTTCAATTATAAACCTTTTAATTTGGCCAATTTAGCCAAGATATGCCAATGTAGCTATTTTGGTCAATTTTGACTGAAAATCTCTGACACGGACGCCGGCAACGTCATGTAAGATAACTGGCGTTAACTTCGATAATTTTTATAATAATATTTTTTTATTATAAAATTTTCAGAATTTTATTCTAATTTTTATTTTACTCTATTTTTCTTTATTTCTTTTCTACAAATTCCGATGAGGGTTGCAATCCTTGACTAGAAAGCCACTAGTAAGGGTTGTGATCCTCACCCGCAACAAGCGAAGGCTGCTTGCGACCCTTACCGTGCTTAGAAGAAAAGAAAAGAAAAGAAAGAAAGAAAATAGAAAAGAAAACTAGAAAAAATATATAAATTTATCATATATATTTTTAAAAATTATAAAAATTATTTATGTTAGCGTTGTTTGTGCCATTGTAGAAAGGCTAATATCCACGTTAGCAATTTTCGGTGAAAATTAGCTAAAAGGGCTAAATTGGCAAATCGTCAAGAGGTCTAAAAATAAGTTGGTCAATTTGAAAGGTTTATATTTAAATTGACACAAGTGCAATAAGCTTTATGACATTTTTTGTTAATTTTTCTTATTTATGACTATAGTGAAGGTAGGAGATAACAGGGGAAGTGATTGAGTGTTCTACCAATGCAACTTATGTGACTTCACCATAACTTTGTTTTAGGCAAAAAGGTAATATAAGTACCAAAAGTTGTTACGGTGGTTATTTTAGTACCAAATTTTTTTTTTGGATCACTTAAGCGTCAATTTTTTTTTTAAAGAATGATCTTCTAAGTGCTAACTCCAGTCGGGATTCGGAATCTGATGTGGCCTTAATTTATTAATTTCTAGGACTAACGTGGCTGGCTAGTGTACACGACGTTGTATACTAGGTTTGCCTTAAATTAAATCCCTAAATTGCAAATCGAAGCAAATTCCCAAATTTGAAACACTAGCTATATGCACCACCTTGTTTTTGAGATTTCAACGTAGAAAGGACGACAACTTCACGTGGAGGTCCCCACAATCGCACCTGTGACAACTTCACGTGGAGGTCCCAACAATCGCACCTAGTTGATTAAATTAAGAATCAACGATTGTCGCTTGGTGGACAGGAAGCAATAAGTCTAGCATTGAATTGATGAAATAAATTGAGCAATACACAATGGCAACTCCACTGTTGCACGATTCCTCCTCTAGTACCGTCTTCCCCGTGGCCGCACGAAGAAGCGTCATTTTTTGTCTCCCAATCCTAATTTTTTTTTTTTGCCTTGGAGAGCCCTAAAGTTTCCCTCCAATTGAGTGAATTTGAAAAAGACGACAATATCCTGAGCGGAGCAACAACGAGTGAACGATGAAAGTGGTACGATGGTGCGCAACCATTGAACACAAATGGAGCCTCTTTGCCTCATTGAATACAGCGACGTTGAATTTGGGCATGAAGATGGTGCAGCATCGTTTATGCCGCCCAGCCATTTTTTCACATCCACATGGACTGCAATCTTAGAAAGATATGCCAACTCGGTTTTTAAATTTATTTTTTTAAACTATAATTGCTACGGAGTCAATTTGGCTGGAATTTCCCCCTGGAGGGACTTAAGTAATTGTTCTTTCTCTAATTTGCCACTAAAGTGAGACGACGAAAACTTTTAACATTAAAGTGAACGGGATATACAATTTTTGACACTTGTACCGTTCTTCTCTTGTTTACTTTGATACATATTTAGTTCTCTAGTAACCTTTTTTTTTTTATTTTCCCCTTTTGGCGGACCAATGTGAGCTACGGGAGGCCATTGGAAGATTCCAATCGAGATGATTAATGACTATGCCAATGCATTTGCTGTATGTTCAGCATAAACTTGCTTTGATGCACATGAAGTTCACTATCGAACCTAAGCTCTTTGCGGGGCACTGTGGCTCCATTGTCTCCCATGTATTTTGATATCCTCAAATCAAGAATCACATTAGTTTTCATCCACAATGTGAAGTTCCTGGTAGTGTGGACAGGTCGATCATTTGCGGCCGTAGGTAGGTGTTGCGTAATAAATAGCAACATGCCAAAGTCTGCTTATGAAAGAATCAGCTTTCCATGAATGAGCCTTTTGTAGCGTGGCACGTATGTTACCGCTAGATCTTTCGAGGTGATCCGCGGGGCCATGTTGGGTTCTTCCCTACCTCTAGCCAAAGCTTCCCCTGCCCAATGGCACACGTGAGAGTTTCACGAGGCTGTACGTGTTTCACATGATCGAAATTGTCAAACTCTCTTATGATTCTGTCCTGGGAAGAGCACCGTCCACCATTTTTTTTTTAAATTCCAATTTCTACTCGAGATAGGAAAAGCAGAGAAAAAGACAGGACGAGGAATCAAGATAAATGGGAAGCCATAGACCTCTGTAAGAAGAGGAGGAGGAGGAGGAGGAGGAGGAGGAGGAGGAGGAGGAGGAGGAGGAGGATAGAGAACAAAATGGGGATTCTGAAAATTCGGGTGACGTGAGGCATGACCTCACCGCTCGGGACATTCTTACTAGCCATCCTTATGTTCTCATTTTGAGGGAGGGCCGGGCCTTTGCTATGGCATCGCCAAATCATCGAGGTTGCGAGCCAGGCCACCTTGTGACCCTCCTGTTATAGTAAAGAGAAGGAATAAAAAAAAAGAGTAAAAAAAGAAAAGAAAAAAAATAATCACATCGGATGGCTTATATTCACATCATCAATTTTAGCTCAAAATTAATCGAACGAACTCAATTGACAAAACATAAAATAATTTAAGATTCAATTACCATATTTAAAAAGGTTTGAGACTGAATTGACAAATATGTAATAGGTTTAAGATTTTTTAGGCAATTTTCTTGAAATGGAAGACTTAGGATGGTGAAAAACAGTTGCCAACCAGGATGAAACGATTGTGCCAGCTTTTTTCCATAACAGACCCCAACATTCCAATCAATCTACTAAGTGATTCTTCATTCACATGCATCGTCGGTTCTTACCCGCTCATGTCCATTTTGCGAATAATCATGTTCTGTCGTTTCGATTCGGGTTTTCGGGACTTCCGATTATTTCGTGTTCTATGCGCTCATAGATGCGCACTAGAGTAGTAATAGTCCCATTGAGCTGTGCTCTTTCGTAGACCGTTCATGACCAGGACATGCTCTTCACGGACGAAAAAATGGGAGAGGCCAAGATCGACGTCAAACCTTACATGGATGTTTACAGAGATGCGGCTGGGGAACCTCCCGCGTCCCGATCCCCACCACGATCGCTAGAATCCATCCTTCCAGGGACAATTGCCTCGCGTACGAGAGCTGTAGGAACCAAATAAAAAGGAAGGAGGAATTTTGCGGAAGCTTGGAGGATTTAATTTGGAGAGAATAACAAAAATGCAAATGAGAGAGCAATACTACAAAATACCTTTGCCAAGGTTTTACACAAAGAAAATCAAGCTTTGCTTTAAGTTTGTTCTTACAAGAACTTTCTCTCTCTCTCTCTCTCTCTCTCTCTCTCTCTCTCTCTCTCTCTCTCTCTCTCTCTATTTCTTCTCCTCCTTGATATGAAACTTACAAGAAAAACCACACATATTTATAGCCAATTCTATACCTAATTTTTTGCCAAACTTAAATGTCTTTATTTGACTACACTTAATTTCACTTAATTTTATCAAACTCAAGCACACCTAAGTTGTCCATTAATAGTAAAAAATTGAGGCTTCTTCTTTTTTTTTTTGACTTTCTTCCAAAATGTATTTTAATATTTTCAATAGCCTCCCTTAAAATTGATTTTGGAACTTCATAACGCCAAGCATCGTCTTCAATCTTTCGAACAAATCAGCCTTCAATGGTTTTGTCAGGATATCTGCAATCTGGTTTTCTGATCTGCAGAAATTAAGTTCAATTTCACCATATTTGACTTGCTCACAAATATAGTGATACTTGATGTCGATGTGCTTGCTCATGCCATAAAATTCAGGATTCTTGGCTAATGCAATAGCCGACTTATTGTCACACATCAATTTAGTAGGACCTGCTTGTTCATGCATCAATTCACGCAGCATCCATCGAAGCCATATTGCTTGACAAGCCCCTAAAGCTAATGCCATATATTCTGCTTCAGCTGTCGAGAGTGCAACAACCTGCTGTTTTTTCGAAGACCAAGAAATTACTCCTGATCTAAGAAAGAAAGCATACCTTGAAGTACTCTTTCGAGTCTTAGTATCACCTGCCCAATCACTACCTGTATACCCTAACAGATCAAAGTTGTCAGTATAAGAATATAAAATTCCATGATCACGAGTTCCACTGACATACCGCAAAATTCTTTTTGCCGCCTGTAAATGTGATTGGTATGGTTTCTCCATGAACCTGCTAATAATTCCCACTCCATAGGTAATATATGGTTTTGTAGAAGCCAAATATCTTAAACTGCGAACAATGCTTTTGAAATAAGTGGGATTTACCAATTCACCGGTTCCTTCTTTCTTCAGCTCCAAACGTTCAATTACGGGAGTTCGAATTGGTTTGAGCAATTCCATTTTTAATCGCTTCAGAATATCATTGTCGCGACCCTCTAAAAAAATTTTAAATTTTAAAAGGGGTTAACGGATTATTAGGTTAATTAGATTTGACTAACCTAACGCGGACCCTCCCAAGCCCTACCGAATCGCAACTTTGGTTTTTGTTTAAATGATTTTAAAATTTGGAGTCGCCACTAATCGTTCTTGGTATGTCGATTAGAAACCTAAATAAATTAGCGGGAGAACTAATTTATTCCTGCGAACCAGAGATTAGGAGCTCGGGGACTTGGTTACACTAGTTAATTAAAACTAATGCCCTTTCGGTACCTTAATTTCATGGATATCCTAATTTGGCAACTCAGGCTTGGTTTATTCCTAAGGCTATAGTAGGGTATTCTCTTTTGTGTTTTCACTTTTTAAATAGGATGCATGGATGGTATATATTTTTATTTGTTATATTTTTTTAAGTGTTAAAGACTCCCTGAAGCCGAAAGAAGGAGTGTGTTAACGACTTCTATGCAGTATTACAACCTACTTATCTTTTGGGTCTGATGATTCAAAAATTAAATTATAGGAAGTACATGACAGTGAATAAACACCTCCAATGGGAGGCCTAGCATTGGCTTGGCTCTTCCCTTTGGGATTTAAGGTACAGGTATTTAAGTTGCAAGTATTTAAACTACTGTAAGTAAAAACCTACAATGGGAGGCTAAGCATTGGCTTGGCTCTTCCCTTTGGGATTTAAGGTACATGTATTTAAGTTGCAGGTATTTAACTACTGTAAGTAAAAACCTCCAATGGAAGGCTAAGCATTGGCTTGGCTCTTCCCTTTGGGATTTAAGGTACATGTATTTAAGTTGCAAGTATTTAACTACTGTAAGTAAAAACCTCCAATGGGAGGCTAAGCATTGGCTTGGCTCTTCCCTTTGGGATTTAAGGTATAGGTATTTAAGTTGCAGGTATTTAACTACTGTAAGTAAAAACCTTCAATGGGAGGCTAAGCATTGGCTTGGCTCTTCCCTTTGGGATTTAAGGTACAGGTATTTAAGTTGCAGGTATTTAACTACTGTAAGTAAAAACCTCCAATGGGAGGCTAAGCATTGGCTTGGCTCTTCCCTTTGGGATTTATGGTGCAGGTATTTAAATTGCGGATGGACTTTGTCCTCTCCATTCTGGGGTATGAATTCTTTAAAATAAAATACAACGAATTGATTCAACAATTTGAAATTTGTGCGCGCTTGAGGACTCCTCCAAGCCGATTTTGTGCTTCCATAGGCTTGACCATTGATATAAAGCTGCGGCTTCCTGACATAAAATAGAGTGAAATGTCAGTATACAAAATATGTGCTAATCTGCACCTAAAACCAGAAGAGTGGAAAGAGTACTTATCTCCCATTTTTTTGGGAGGGATTTCTATAATTGATTTTCGCTCTCTATGTTCCCAATATAGAGAGTTTCTTTTTAATTAAGAGGGACTTTTAGTCACAGATCAGTTGAGAAATCGATGGACAGCTTAGGAGCTTGTCTGGGCCGATTTTTGCATATCTACGAGATTTTTGCTGTTGACGTAGAGATATCCTTCTCCTGACATAAAATATGGAAAAAAAAAGAGGAGATGGAGAAAGTGTATACAATTTGTGCTAATTTGCAAGTAAAACCATAAACAAATGAATAAATAAAAACACTTAGCTCGAATTTGCTTGCTCGTTGACGAGGATGAACTCTTGATTTATATTGATCGATGAAGGAATTTGTGATGATAATCCCTAGCTTTGAACTCCCATCATCTTCAAAATTCTCTCTCTTTTGGTATTTTCTTTCTCTAAAATTTTTCTTTAATCTCCCAAAACTCTCTCAAACATCCAAAATTTTCTCTCAAAAAAAAATCCTCCCAAACACTTCAAATTTTCTCTCCCAAGAATCTCTCTCAAACACTTCAAATTTTCTCTCAAAAAAAAATCCCTCCCAAACACTTCAAATTTTCTCTCTCAAAAATCTCTCTCAAACACTTCAAATTTTCTCTCCAAAAAAATCTCCTCCTCAAGCTCACTTCTTCCTCCTTTTATAATCTACTCATCTATCTCCCATTCTAATTTTTCCACTAACTCTATCTCCCATTCTAATTTCTCCACTAACTCTTCTTCATTTTCATCTTCCATTCTCCATCTCTATCTCACATTCTAATCTCTCCACTAACTCTTCTTCATCTTCATCTTCCCTTCTCCATATTTATCTCCCATTCTAATTTCTCCACTAACTCTTCTTCATCTCCATCTTCCCTTCTCTATTCTTATCTTCCATTCTAATTTCTCTACTAACTCTTCTCCATCTTCCATTCTCTATTCTTATCTTATTTTCTCCATCCATTCTTCTCCAACTTCTCTTCTTCATCTCCTCTTCTCCATCTTCCCTTCTCTATTCTAATTTATCCACTAACTCTTCTTTTTGTTATTTGTAAAATAATCCTTCAAGAGTTAAGTATTTGCACTCTAGTCCTTGAATTTTAAGTATTTACAATTTAGTCCCTGAAAAAATATATTTCTTTAAGTCCAAATCTCCTCACAATTTTTGACACACCAAAATTTACCACATGTCAAATTTAAGCTCATTTCTTGCCATTGAAAATAATGCAGAATTTAATTAAAGCCCTTTTGCAAAATTAAGTCATTCTGGGTATAATTGGGCAAAGATGAAAATTTAAAATATTAGAAGACAATGTCACAACTCATAAAAAGTGAAAATTAAAAATAAGTTGACTCAAATTAAATTTTTTTAGGCCCGATTCAAGATTATACTCGTGAAGGAACACGTGACTCGAATTGGATTTTTCTGAATTTGTGATGGCCAATATGAAAATAGATTTAAAATAAAAATATTAACTATCTTTGTGTATATTTTTGGCCTCAAATGTTATTTTTCCAAAATTTTCAAGTATTTTTGTATTTTTTAAAAAAAATTAAAAAAATATATATAATATGAAATTTTATTTTTTGTTCAAAAATGGTTGCCTAGGCTTGGCCGAAGCTTCCAAAGTTGATTTTTCAATTTTCTCATTTTTTTTTCATTTTTTGTTTTATGAATTTTCGAAAATAAAAATACCGAAAAATACGGAAAATATGAAAAATCATTTTTTGGTCAAAATTGGTTCCCTAGGCTTGGCTAAGGTTCCCAAAGTTGATTTTTCAATTTTATGAATTTTTATGGATTTTTTATTACTTTAGCAATAGAAAAAATGATTAAAAATCAAGTGTCAACAGCTGCCCCTCTTTGAAAGGAAGCTCGTAGAGGTTCATTTCAAAGACGAGATGACACCTGAATTCTAATCGACTCAATACAAGGAAATAAAAAGAGTCGTGACATGAATGTTCCACTGAAAATGAAATGAGACCTAAGGATTCGTTAGATAAAAAAACTTTAGGGTGGTTGAACTTGAACCCGTATGGTGGATCAACCCATGGTAGATTCCTAATAAAAGGATTCTACTGATTAAAAATTGAATTAAAATTTGACCTGTATGGTGGGTCATACCATTTGACCCGTATGGTGGGTCGTACCATGGTAGATTCCTAATAAAAGGATTCTACTGATTAAATTTTGATTGAGATTTGACCCGTATGGTAGGTCACCCCATGGAGATACCTGTAAGAAGGACTTGGTGCCTGTAGAAAGGACTTGATGTCTGTAAAAAAGACTTGTGCCTGTAGAAGGACTTGATTTGCCTGTAAGAAGGACTTGATTTGCCTGTAAGAAGGACTTGATTTGCCTGTAAAGGACTTACTTTGCCTGTAAGAAGGACTTTGTGCCTGTAAGAAGGACTTGCGTTGCCTGTAAGAAGGACTTTGTTTGCCTGTAAAAAGGACTTTGTTTGCCTGTAAGAAGGACTTTGTTTGCCTGTAAGAAGGACTTTATGCCTGTAAGAAGGACTTGATTTGCTTGTAAGAAGGACTTTATGCCTGTAAGAAGGACTTGATTTGCCTGTAAGAAGGACTTTGTGCCTGTAAGAAGGACTTGATTTGCCTGTAAGAAGGACTTGGTGCCTGTAAGAAGGACTTGGTTTCTCTGTAAGAAGGACTTAGTTTGCCTGTAAGAAGGACTTGATTTGCCTGTAAGAAGGACTTTGTGCCTGTAAGAAGGACTTGGTTTGCCTGTAAGAAGGACTTAGTTTGCCTGTAAGAAGGACTTGCGTTGCCTGTAAGAAGGACTTTGTTTGCCTGTAAGAAGGACTTTGTTTGCCTGTAAGAAGGACTTTATGCCTGTAAGAAGGACTTGATTTGCCTGTAAGAAGGACTTTATGCCTGTAAGAAGGACTTGATTTGCCTGTAAGAAGGACTTTGTGCCTGTAAGAAGGACTTGATTTGCCTGTAAGAAGGACTTGATTTGCCTGTAAGAAGGACTTGGTGTCTGTAAGAAGGACTTGGTTTGCCTGTAAGAAGGACTTAGTTTGCCTGTAAGAAGGACTTGATTTGCCTATAAGAAGGACTTTGTGCCTGTAAGAAGGACTTGGTTTGCCTGTAAGAAGGACTTAGTTTGCCTGTAAGAAGGACTTGATTTGCATGTAAGAAGGACTTTGTGTCTGTAAGAAGGACTTTGTACCTATAAGAAGGACTTGATTTGCCTGTAAGAAGGACTTTGTACCTATAAGAAGGACTTGATTTGCCTATAAGAAGGACTTGTTTTGCCTGTAAGAAGGACTTTGTTTGCCTGTAAGAAGGACTTGATTTGCCTGTAAGAAGGACTTTATGCCTGTAAGAAGGACTTGATTTACCTGTAAGAAGGACTTTATTTTGCCTGTAAGAAGGACTTGGTTTGCCTGTAAGAAGGACTTGATTTGCCTATAAGAAGGACTTTATGCCTGTAAGAAGGACTTGTTTTGCCTGTAAGAAGGACTTGATTTGCCTGTAAGAAGGACTTATTTTGCCTGTAAGAAGGACTTATTTTGCTTGTAAGAAGGACTTGGTTTGCCTGTAAGAAAGACTTGGTGTACCTCAAAGGGTGCCATTCTGAAATTTGGGGAGACCAGGAATCCTGCAGAAGCTCAAACCCAAATTATATTCTCCTGTAGCTTTAGGAATAAACCAAAGAAGCAGAGATGAAAAGGTCTCGAACATTTCTGTCTTTAAGACAAATCATGCTTTATTGAAGAAGGTGGATACCTGTATGTATCGCAATGGATTCAAGTTCCTCAACAACCGTCAGAATTCATTCTCTTGAAAGGTCCAGGTTGAAGATATACTTACCTGAGAATTTAGAAGAAATGCTTGGTGGCTTCTCGACAACCAGGCTTGTTCATTCAATAATCGCCAAATGAATTTCAAGACTTTGGAAGGTAATTCGAACATTGGGAATGTGTTGCTTATCAGGCAGTGTCAGAGGTAACATGTGCAAGCATTTTCATCAATGAGTTGATCGGTTCATGCAAAACTATTCATCCAAGTTGGCAATGATTAGAAGTAGTCTGTGTGATAACTCATGATGCAATCAATCAAAGTGTGGATCATGCAAAACTATTTTGTCAAGTTTGCATTACCAATTCTGTTTAAGGAGGTTTTCATAGTATGAAGGTCTCGAATGTAATCTGAACAGGGGATTTCATTCCGAAAGGGCTTTCTCTCACTCTGGAGAAAGGCTGTTTATCTGTAGATTAAAATGTTAGATCTGTGTCGAAATGGTCTACCTTTCCTCATCCTGTTATGCTCCATTTTGCACATTTGATGTTTCCTATGCAGTTTATGCTCTAAGTTGGAGTTGGTAAATTAAACATGCGGAATAGTCATACATAATTCGTGAAATGTGTAAACACAATGCCGATGTGATAATTTTTAGCATCATGTGTGTTTATATAATGTGCAAACATGGGCGGATTTGAATTGCCCCTGGTATGTGGGTGGATTGAACAAATTGGGAAGGCCACTCCTTATGTCGAGGAGCGGTTTGTCTCAAGTTTTGCCCCTGCACGATGAGGCATATGGGTGAGGGAGCATTTTGGTTTGTTTAGTGACAGCGACCGCCATGGTTTGGCGGTTAAATGCCCCTGCAAAAAGCAGAGAAATTATTCTCGAAATCAAACGAGATAAGAAAGACATATTTGCTTTTTCGCTTCAGAGCTTGCGATCAATTTGCCCCGTTTTTCACCAGAATAGATCTTGTCAGATGATCATAATTTTCTTTTGGATTTGTCTCCTTCAACATGTTAAATGTTAGTGTAAATATTTCCTGTAAAAAGAAAAAGAGACATATCAGCCAGTGTTAAAAGGGATAAATTGAAAACGATACTGATTTACCCTTCATCTTGAATGTCTTGCACGAGTCTTTTATCAGTTTTGTTGGATTGAATTTTCCTCGACTTTTGTTGGGCGCCTCACCATTATGGGAAGACTATGGTAAAATACTGACTTTGATATTACTCGTCGAGTATTCCTGTTTGTAAAAAAAAAATGCACAAAAAGTTGTTTCATTTATTTATAATACATACAACATTCCCCACCCTTGGGGATCGAACTCGGGATATTTCGGACCTACTGTCATCCCCCATACCATTCGGTCCATTGGACCGTAGGTGTCCATGGGGCTTTCTTTTCAAAGGTTAATCCTTGGGGATAACGTGGCCCTGTTGTATCAACTTGGGCCATGTTACAATATTTCTCGAGGTAATTTGCAATCCCTGTTAAGAATGGAATAAAACAATTCAGGACTTGCGATGATTATGAGCAAATTAGAACGATACAGAATTACCCATGTCTGAGATTGTTCGGGTCCCTCGTTCGCATTTTGCTTTATCTGAAGCTGTCCACTCTGTGGTAATATCCATGAGTTGATTTGCCCCAAATTTTGTTCAACTTGTATTTGGGTATGATTGCATTCTTGGGTCGATTTGCAAACTCCTGAAAATAGAAAGGATTAAATTTAAAACCTGGGTAGTTCGAGGGTAATTTGGAACGATACGGATTTACCCTTCAGATTTACGCGGATTTCTTCTCGATATTAATTTTTTCGAGTTTGGTGCGGTTAACGGCTTCGAGCATTTAATAGGGGGAAAGGGAAATGATTACTTCTAGCTTGTGCATTAATTTTGGACATCGATAAAAGGTGAGAACGTTCGATGAAACTAAGTAGACGTATTCGTCTAGGTTTGATCTTCTTCCCTTTGTAGGCTCTTGAACGATCAGCTAGCGTTGTTCTGGATCAGGTACGTGTCGGCCGTGTTGCAGGTCCCGTGATCACTAGTTTTAAAATACAGGATCCGTATGCACATTAAAACCCTAGTGCTTCATTAGCATCAAATTGCCTGATCATGGCGGCGAGTTCGTCGTCAATGCCACTTGCCTGGTAGTGATACCTCTCTTCCTCCTCAGAAGGCATCCATGCTGGCCCCATAGTCACAATTTTTTCGTACCTTGCTCCAACAGAACTTGATCCTGCTATGAACTGATCTAACTCACCTCTTAAACGTGCATTCTCGATCCTCAGATAATGCATTTCATCGAGGGTGAGGAGAGTATTGCAGTTGGGGCAGGTGGCGGAGTCAAAAGCCTCTTTATATATCTTGTTCTCCGCTCGGAGGTTTTCATTTTCAACTCTTAGAAACTCGGCTTCGTTGTGCTCATGACGAGTCTTCATTCGGGTTCGCCTATTTTGAAACCAGAACTTGATTTGTGAAGGTTCAAGTCCTAACTCTTGACTCAGTTCCATTTTCTGTTTTCCGTCTGGCATAGGACACGTTCTGAAGAAATCTTCAAGCTTTCGTACTTGCTCCTCAGTATGGCGACGGTAACGCTTCTTTTGACCCTTACCGTTGTTGTCCTTGTCCTCACCAGGCTCTTGGACGTCATCGGTGGAAGGGCCGAGCTCCATAGGCTCGATCCCAAACATGGCTTCGAACTCTTCCTCTCCCATATTCAGCAAGCAACGATAACTTTCAAGTGTGTTGGGTTGAGACATCTTCGATTTGGTTAACGATTTCTCAAAGTTTGATATCTCTTCTTGTATTTTCACTCTCTGGATTTTTTCTGGGAAACTGCGTATGCTTTAAGAGTTTCTCTTTCGAGCACGAATGAGAATTATCAAGAAGATGCCTCCTTTAAAATTAGACGTGGGTTTAGCAACTGTATTGCCTCTCTCGAGTGTTCTGGCTTTCTCAATTTTCTTTTCATCGTATCTCTCGCCCAGCTCGTCTCCTTCCATCTTTCCGTGGAAGAGGGCCCCTTGTTGTTGTCTCCACCGTCAATTTGCTGGCGAGTTCTTCAATAAAGACGAGCCGTATCTCTTTTCTGCCGAAAATGTCTTTGTCTCCCACTCAGCTTATTTTTTATCTTTTCTTTTTCAAAGTAGTGGCGTCCCGTCTAGCTTTTCCGTAGAGACGTCGGATTTGCTTGGCTCGAGATTGGAAACAAGTAGCGGAGGTGATACTGATAGGGAATGTTAGACAGGAAAATCTGGCCAGTAGAGACTTCCCCTGCAAAAATGAAAGAGAATGCGGCAGTATATGTTCTTCATATTCTAGAAAAATTGGAACGATACTGTTTTATCCTTGTGTGTACTTCCATTGAATTTGAATTGAGGAAGTTCCTTCATTTGGACTGGATTGAATTGTATGTCCCGAGTTGCCCTCACTTTGAGCTTGCCACGTAAGTGCTTTGCTTAGTTGGGCCTTATTTTCTTTCAGGTTTCCTTGGACCATCATCATTTTCTATGCCATCGGGTCCGTGGACCGGAGGGCTCCTTTAATTTGAAGGTTACCTTCGAGGCAAATGAGTCCTATCGCATTCCATTGGGTCATATCATTTTGCGACACTCTTGAGGCAATTTGCAATCCCCTGAGTGAGAATGGAATAAATCCAATTTAGCATTTTGCAACGATTGAGGGTAAATTGAAACGACACACAGTTACCCGTCTTCGAGCTCGCCTGGGCTTTTCACTTGAAATTTCCCTACGTGAGGCCATTCAACATTTCTCATTATGGCAGTCAGCGACATTGCCACAAATTGATCCGCCCTGAGTCTAGCATAAAAAGGGATTCACGCATTCGACGGGATAAAAAACAAATTACCCCCTTGCCCCTGAATTAAATCTAGACACCTAGAAAGCTGGAAATATCATACGCAGGGGAATTAAGCATGAAATGAAAGGTGCACTTATTCAAGGTCAGTTCTGCCTCTCCTGTAGCTCTTCGATAATCAGCTAGTCTCTTGTTGGTTCGGGTGTGGATGACCGATGTTTGAGAGTCCCTACTCACTGGCTCCTGATCGCGGCTTGGGACGTCCGTCAACTCTAAACTGGTTGACCAGGGCAGTAAGCTCATCATCTGGGTAATCTCTTGAACCTTCCAGCAACTGATGCTCGAATTGGGCATTGTTGTTGGCAAATGATGGCGGTAGATTTCTCATTCTGTCCTCGCCATGAGCAATTTGACTTCTCGTGCTGGAGCCTTCATCATTACTCGAGAAAGTGTGGGGATCACCAACTGTCCTACTGCCAAAAACTCCTTCCATTCGAGGATTAGAGAAGTGGAAGTGCTCAGGATAACTTCTTGTCTGATTCTCTGGCTGCGCAGGCGCGCTGATCATGGGATGAATTCTAGCCACAGGTTGGTGCTCAAACCAAGGAATCTGAATACACTGCTCCTGCGGTCTATACTCTTGAAGAGCATCAGGGTGATTCTGGGGGATACTTTGATTAACGCACGGAGGATTAATGGCACGGCTACTGGCTTGGTTGATGATGGGAAGTGGCTTGCCCCATGCTAACCTGCGGAACTTATGGTGGCGAAGAGACTCGACGTTCAGGCTTGGATCAGTCCCGCCTTGGTTTTCTTGATTCTGAGCTGCATTGTGTTCTCTCACCCTTTTTCTGTACTTCTGAAGATGACTCGAAACATTTGCTTTAGTGAGTCCCTCTACGTTCATAATTTCCAGTATATGTTGCGGTCGTGCCGAATCGATTCCTACCTGCTGAACTGCATTAACAAACATACGATGCAGCTCGGGAGACCAACTCATCTTCTTTCTCCAGTTGCTTGGAACAAAATTGAAGGCTTGATGCTTGTTCTCATGGTCGTGCAATTGCTTCCTTACCACGTGCTGCCATATGTTTTGAAGCATCTGAACCCTAACTGGTTTCGTTACGACGTCTTGGGCCCCATTTAAGACAGCTTTCATTATGGCTTGCTGATCATCGCTTGCCGATATTACGAGGACTGGCATGTTTAATTTAGAATTGATGACTTCCAAGAGAGTGAAAACATCAATGTCAATCCCTACCATGGCGGTGAGGACGATATTAAACTGGTCACCACTCCTCCTTAATATCTCTAAGGCCTCTGTCGCCTTTGCTTGAGCTACAACCTTATACCGGCACTTTCTTAATACGGTAACAAGGATTGACAGAGAGACTGGATTACCGTCAATGGCCATGACCAGTAGACCCTCAGGGTAAGGAACTTCATCAGCTTCGACCAGGGTTGAACATGCGCCCGTTTCCCTAATGCTCGACATATTTCTGGAACAAGGACTGCCGACTCGAGACCGCCTCAGGATGTCTTCTTGGACTTGAGGGATCACGGGATCGTCGATGGCTTCTCGTAACAGGCTTTGAAAGCCGATGCTTTGATGGTGAAGGTTTTGAATTCCTCTCCCACGAGAACTCCTTCCTCTTTATCTTTCTCATGCGAGTTCTTGCGAATGAACTCTCACTATCAAATGGGGACAAGTTCTCTCTCTGGCAATAGCAACGACTTCCCTCTTCACGGGCAGCGCTATTAGATTTTCCGAGGGAGAAAATCTGATATTCAGCTTTTGATCAAAGGGGAAATCCTTGTTTCTCGCTCAGTTTGTCTTCTTTTTTCTTTTCGTGGTAGAGGGCCCTTGTCAAGATCTCCACCGTCGATTTACTGGCGGGTCCTCCAATAAAGACGAGTCGTATCTCCTTTTCTGCAGAGACGTCGGGTCTGCTCAGCTTGAGGTTGCTGCTTGACTAGAATTTGAGCCAGTGGGGGTGTTGCCGACAGAGAATGGTAGATAGAAAAAAACTCGACCAATAAGGACCGCCCCTTTGAAATTAGTATTTAAACTGAAGTAGATTATCGCCTTCGCATTCCGATCATCTGCCTCGCCTCTCTCCTCCTTTCTTTCGTGATCTGCTTTCAAAAATGGCCAATTCTCCTAACCATACTTTCTCCGCCGAAGTCCTGGCTGGGTGGGAGAGACTCTACAATCTTCTTGGTAGAGGTTACGCTCATATAGCCCAAAACTCTACCGTTGAAGCTGAAATCCTCGGTTTATTCATGACCCTAGACGCTGCTTCTGTTGAGGGTACCCAACTGGGAAAGGAGTATCGGAACTTCTCGACCCTCTTCATCAATTTTCTAGCTGCCTATAACCGCGCTTATGAGACGGTCCTTGTGACCGCCGTCGTGAAAGCCCGTTACCGAGACCGGCACGAGCGTCTGGCAACAGTTACGTTTATGGCTGATAATCACAAAAAGGCCCTCAAGTTTGCCAACGATCAGCTTTCGTGGCTGGTTCGTGAGAGGGGAAAGTTGGTGGACCGTCTGGCCTTGGTCCGAACTTACGCCGAACAGGAGCCAGGCAATATTGTGATGAGGTGCAAATGCGGTTGGCTGCAGGAGAGACTTGATGACATTACCGCAGACATTGCTTTCGAGAGGGCAGCGATTCCGGACCTGGAGTTTGCCGTTGAGCATTACGAGGCCACTATGGCCCAGGTTAAAGAGAAGTGCGATCGCCTCTTCTTTAGGCTCGCGGAACTTGATCCCGAGAGCGCCCGGTGCATCCAGAGCATCAACTGTTTGGAGAGTCAGTTGAGCTCTTTCGTAATGGTTATCAGGGCCCAGTTTGGCTTTACCTTTCCTCCCCAGTGAGTTGTTGTAATACTCTTTGATGAATGGAATGAAAGAAAAGCTTCACGTGTTTTGTTTGTTTTTTTTTTAAAATTTTCCTGCTATCGTTTCTTCCGCATAGCATAACAGAACGATTTGAGGTACCGAAGATGTCAAGGCTTAATGTTCTTCTTGATGTTCTTGTTTAATTGCTCCAGACGATGATATCAGGAACATTGATGATGGGTTCGGCGGTGGCCCCCACTATCCATCTTGAGATCACGAACAATAACGCTATGACAACTCGATCAGTGCGCTGGTAGTAAATCCGGCCACCTGTTGTGTGCCCACTTTTATCCATATTTTGTTTCTTTCGGCGTCCACTTGCTCGTGTCGGTCGCCTGTAGCGTCGGGAGAAATTCTTGTGGGCCACGTTCATTAATAGAACCTCGGTCCTCTAAAGCCCTCCGCATGTTTCGGATAAGAGGAAATTTTAAGACCGGTCTCTGGTTGATTTGATCAGGTAAAGGTATTTGTTTCATGGGTTCTGATTATATAATCCATATTGTTTTTCAAAAGACGCGGGATCCTCTGCAATACATTAAATATGCCCCCATGTTTAATCAGTATAAATCCACCGTCATATCAGAATACACTGCCCATACAAGTTTACGGATTGACACAACTTTGTCTGTCAAAGATGGACAATGTTCGTTTGCCCCCCAGAATTAACGGTTGAAGCCTCGATGTTTTTCGTCTTTTGGTATTTCTGAAGATGATTCTTGATATATTATTGAACTTAATTTTTACACCCGTCTGGGGTATCCAGGATCTCCCTGCAAAAGAAAAGGATATAATTAGTATGTGACACAAGAAATGTCGGTCCATGACTCCTATATTAGTCCAATTTGATTTTTTCTATTTTATAGAGAAATCAGAAGAAAGAAAAAAAAATTTCCTTAGGAATAAATGGGTTAATTTCTGATACAGAATTTTTTTCAGATTTATTATTCTTTTTTTTTATTTTTTTAAAGGAATGTGACAAAGTCTCTTGACGTTTACTAAAATTTTTGAAGGAATTTCCTTTTTATCAAAATAAATTTTCAGAGGTAAATTTGTCAGGAAAATTTTATTTTTATTGAAGCAGGAAAAATATGACAAAAATCCCTTATTGGTTAATAAAATTCCCATGAAGGGATTTTTTTACATCATTTTTTTAAAAATTTTTTTTTAAAAGAAATAAGGGACAAATTTAATTTTTATTTTCTTTTAAAAAGAATGGTCGTAATATCAAGCTCAAAAACTGACTAACACCTAGCATGGACCGACCGAAAATAAATACAAGATAAAATTAGAGAACTTACTTTTACCTTGGAGAAATGCAAATCACATAGTCATGCGCATGACTCAAGTGAGGAGTGGACTCTAGAAAATAAAAGAAGGAGAGACAAGGTATGGACCTAAAAAGGCTCCCACTATCTGAATTGACAAACTTACCCTCCGCGCAATCAAATCACAATGGGAAGAATTGTCAATTTAGATAATGAGCGGAATAAAATATGGTCAACCCGAGCGCAATCGACGCAAGAGCTTTGCATATTCGATCCCTATCTATGGTTTTCTAGAAAGAATTTCGCGACTTGGGTTTAGACGCTTGTGTGTGCAGGTGTCGTGATCCTCAGAGTATGCAAGACATGCACAACAATTGATATCAAAACAACGCTTCTAAAAATGTGCGAAATTAAACAAATAAACCCAACACCGAGCCTGCAAAACAAAGGGGTTAGCCAAACACTCCGCCCCTTATAACTCACATCCTGCAAAAACATATAACACCTATAGAATTAGTCCCAAACAATATCGCCAGAAGTGAGATATGCATGAAATTTTCATTGGCCTAAGTCCACTAAGACTTTTAAAATTTCGAAAAAAATTTAAGTATTCCAATTGGTATCTTTTTTCGAAAATTTAAAAATCTCTGTCCCCAGCGGAGTCGCCAGTCTGTCGCGACCCTCTAAAAAATAATTTTTATTTTCAAAAGGGGTTAACGGATTATTAGGTTAATTAGATTTGACTAACCTAACGCGGACCCTCCCAAGCCCTACCGAATCGCAACTTTGGTTTTTGTTTAAATGATTTTAAAATTTGGAGTCGCCACTAATCGTTCTTGGTATGTCGATTAGAAACCTAAATAAATTAGCGGGAGAACTAATTTATTCCTGCGAACCAGAGATTAGGAGCTCGGGGACTTGGTTACACTAGTTAATTAAAACTAATGCCCTTTCGGTACCTTAATTTCATGGATATCCTAATTCGGCAACTCAGGCTTGGTTTATTCCTAAGGCTATAGTAGGGTATTCTCTTTTGTGTTTTCACTTTTTAAATAGGATGCATGGATGGTATATATTTTTATTTGTTATATTTTTTTAAGTGTTAAAGACTCCCTGAAGCCGAAAGAAGGAGTGTGTTAACGACTTCTGTGCAGTATTACAACCTACTTATCTTTTGGGTCTGATGATTCAAAAATTAAATTATAGGAAGTACATGACAGTGAATAAACACCTCCAATGGGAGGCCTAGCATTGGCTTGGCTCTTCCCTTTGGGATTTAAGGTACAGGTATTTAAGTTGCAGGTATTTAAACTACTGTAAGTAAAAACCTCCAATGGGAGGCTAAGCATTGGCTTGGCTCTTCCCTTTGGGATTTAAGGTACATGTATTTAAGTTGCAGGTATTTAACTACTGTAAGTAAAAACCTCCAATGGGAGGCTAAGCATTGGCTTGGCTCTTCCCTTTGGGATTTAAGGTACATGTATTTAAGTTGCAAGTATTTAACTACTGTAAGTAAAAACCTCCAATGGGAGGCTAAGCATTGGCTTGGCTCTTCCCTTTGGGATTTAAGGTATAGGTATTTAAGTTGCAGGTATTTAACTACTGTAAGTAAAAACCTCCAATGGGAGGCTAAGCATTGGCTTGGCTCTTCCCTTTGGGATTTAAGGTACAGGTATTTAAGTTGCAGGTATTTAACTACTGTAGGTAAAAACCTCCAATGGGAGGCTAAGCATTGGCTTGGCTCTTCCCTTTGGGATTTATGGTGTAGGTATTTAAATTGCGGATGGACTTTGTCCTCTCCATTCTGGGGTATGAATTCTTTAAAATAAAATACAACGAATTGATTCAACAATTTGAAATTTGTGCGCGCTTGAGGACTCCTCCAAGCCGATTTTGTGCTTCCATAGGCTTGACCATTGATATAAAGCTGCGGCTTCCTGACATAAAATAGAGTGAAATGTCAGTATACAAAATATGTGCTAATCTGCACCTAAAACCAGAAGAGTGGAAAGAGTACTTATCTCCCATTTTTTTGGGAGGGATTTCTATAATTGATTTTCGCTCTCTATGTTCCCAATATAGAGAGTTTCTTTTTAATTAAGAGGGACTTTTAGTCACAGATCAGTTGAGAAATCGATGGACAGCTTAGGAGCTTGTCTGGGCCGATTTTTGCATATCTACGAGATTTTTGCTGTTGACGTAGAGATATCCTTCTCCTGACATAAAATATGGAAAAAAAAAGAGGAGATGGAGAAAGTGTATACAATTTGTGCTAATTTGCAAGTAAAACCATAAACAAATGAATAAATAAAAACACTTAGCTCGAATTTGCTTGCTCGTTGACGAGGATGAACTCTTGATTTATATTGATCGATGAAGGAATTTGTGATGATAATCCCTAGCTTTGAACTCCCATCATCTTCAAAATTCTCTCTCTTTTGGTATTTTCTTTCTTTCAAATTTTTCTTCAATCTCCCAAAACTCTCTCAAACATCCAAAATTTTCTCTCAAAAAAAAATCCTCCCAAACACTTCAAATTTTCTCTCCCAAGAATCTCTCTCAAACACTTCAAATTTTCTCTCAAAAAAAAATCCCTCCCAAACACTTCAAATTTTCTCTCTCAAAAATCTCTCTCAAACACTTCAAATTTTCTCTCCAAAAAAATCTCCTCCTCAAGCTCACTTCTTCCTCCTTTTATAATCTACTCATCTATCTCCCATTCTAATTTTTCCACTAACTCTATCTCCCATTCTAATTTCTCCACTAACTCTTCTTCATTTTCATCTTCCATTCTCCATCTCTATCTCACATTCTAATCTCTCCACTAACTCTTCTTCATCTTCATCTTCCCTTCTCCATATTTATCTCCCATTCTAATTTCTCCACTAACTCTTCTTCATCTCCATCTTCCCTTCTCTATTCTTATCTTCCATTCTAATTTCTCTACTAACTCTTCTCCATCTTCCATTCTCTATTCTTATCTTATTTTCTCCATCCATTCTTCTCCAACTTCTCTTCTTCATCTTCTCTTCTCCATCTTCCCTTCTCTATTCTAATTTATCCACTAACTCTTCTTTTTGTTATTTGTAAAATAATCCTTCAAGAGTTAAGTATTTGCACTCTAGTCCTTGAATTTTAAGTATTTACAATTTAGTCCCTGAAAAAATATATTTCTTTAAGTCCAAATCTCCTCACAATTTTTGACACACCAAAATTTACCACATGTCAAATTTAAGCTCATTTCTTGCCGTTGAAAATAATGCAGAATTTAATTAAAGCCCTTTTGCAAAATTAAGTCATTTTGGGTATAATTGGGCAAAGATGAAAATTTAAAATATTAGAAGACAATGTCACAACTCATAAAAAGTGAAAATTAAAAATAAGTTGACTCAAATTAAATTTTTTTAGGCCCGATTCAAGATTATACTCGTGAAGGAACACGTGACTCGAATTGGATTTTTCTGAATTTGTGATGGCCAATATGAAAATAGATTTAAAATAAAAATATTAACTATCTTTGTGTATTTTTTTGGCCTCAAATATTATTTTTCCAAAATTTTCAAGTATTTTTGTATTTTTTAAAAAAATTAAAAATATATATATAATATGAAATTTTATTTTTTGTTCAAAAATGGTTGCCTAGGCTTGGCCGAGGCTTCCAAAGTTGATTTTTCAATTTTCTCATTTTTTTTTTCATTTTTTGTTTTATGAGTTTTCGAAAATAAAAATACCGAAAAATACGGAAAATATGAAAAATCATTTTTTGGTCAAAATTGGTTCCCTAGGCTTGGCTAAGGTCCCCAAAGTTGATTTTTCAATTTTATGAATTTTTATGGATTTTTTATTACTTTAGCAATAGAAAAAATGATTAAAAATCAGGTGTCAACAATCATTAGCATATTTCTGCTGTGAAATAAATATACCATTATCTGTCTGCTTCACTTCAAGCCCAAGAAAGTAGAACATCAATTCTAAATCAGTCATCTCGAACTGGCTAGTGATAGCCTCCCTGAATTCTAAAAACATTTTTTTACAGCTGCCTGTAAATATCAAGTCATCAACATAAATGCACACAATTATTATGTCACCGTTAGTATTTGACTTGATATACAATGTATGCTCATACGGGCACTTTTGAAAATCACGCTCTAACAGGTATGTGTCGATACGCGTGTGTACCAAGCATGAGGTGCCTGTTTTAGCCCATACAAAGCCTTCTTCAGTTTGTAAACTTGATTTTCATGCCCTTTCACATAACCTTGTGGTTGCTTCACGTAGACTTCCTCTTCAAGAACACCATTGAGGAATGCTGATTTCACATCCATTTGATGGATCTTCCAATGATTTTGAGCTGCAAGTGCTAAGATCATCCGGATGGTATCCATCCGAGCCATTGGTGCAAATACTTCAAAATAATCAATACCTGGCTTTTGCTTGTAGCCCTTTACAACCAGTCTGGCCTTGTAACGGTCCACCTGACCGTTGGGTTTGTACTTCGTCTTGTACACCCACTTGACACCAATGGATTTCTTACCAGGTGGTAAAGAAGTTAGCACCCATGTGTCATTCTTCTCAATGGAGTGAATTTCTTCATCCATTGCATGAATCCACATTTCATCTGCAGCTGCTTCATCATAGGTTACAGGATCACATTCAGCAAACAAACAAAAGTTTACCAATGCTTCATCAGTGATTCCGTTATTATCACTGCCATCGCCTCCTGTGACCACGTAATCCCTGAATTTTACTGGCGTCTCCCTCAGTCGTTGTGAACGACGTAGTGGTGGTTCTGAAGCTGCTGTTGGTGAAGATGTACCACTAGTTGAAGATGATGGAGGCTCTTCTATTTCTCTCTCCAATAGTTCATCTTCGATGGTGATGCTTTTCTGATCACCTTTTTGGTTTCAGTCCCAAGCTTCATCTTCAAAAAACTGGACATCCCTACTGATAATTACCTTTTTAGTGACTGGGTTATACAGCTTATAACCTTTAGTTGTGTCACTATAGCCAATGAAGATGCACTTCTCGCTTTTGTCATCCAACTTTTTTCTTCGTTCATCTGGTATATGGGGATATGCCACGCACCCAAATACTCGTAGAAACAAAACATCTGGCTTGTTGCTGCTCCAAGCCTCTTCTGGGGTTCTTCCAAGAACACTCCTTGTTGGACACCTGTTTAGTACAAATACAGCACAAGCAACCGCTTCTGCCCAAAAATTCTTAGGCAAATTTTTGGCTTTTAACATACTTATTGCCATTTCAAAAATTATCCTGTTCTTTCTTTCTACTATACCATTTTACTGAGGTGTATAGCTGGCAGTCAACTGACGTTTTACTCCATGAATTTTACAAAATTTGTCAAATTCATTTGAGGTAAATTCTCCCCCTCTATCCGATCTCAACGTGTTCAAATTAAAACCACTATGTTTTTCAACATAGACTTTAAATTCTTTGAACTTGGCAAATGCTTCAGATTTTTCTCTCAAGAAATATACCCAAGTTTTTCTGGTAAAATCATCAACAAAAGTCAGCATGTACCTTTTTTGTCCGACTGATTCAACCTCAACAGGGCCACATATATCTGTATGTACCTGCTCCAAAGGTTGCTTTGCTCTTCTGGCTTTCCCTACTGGAAATGATTCTCGATGTTGTTTTCCAACGAGACATCCTTCGCATGGACGATCTGGACATTCAATTAAAGGCATGCCAATCACCATCTTTTTCTGAACCAGTAGTTTTAGTCCACGAAAATTTAGATGACCGTATCGAAGATGCCACAGCCAGTTGTTGTCTTTCATCATCGCTTGAAAACTCAACAGATTCTTCGTCTGAAGAGTCATGGGAAACATCCGATTCTTCATCATTTGCACCGTTGTGATCAACTTGTTATTGACACCTCTGATGGTGCAAATTCCATTTTCAATGTGAACTTTGTGGCCTTTTTCAGAAGTTGCCCAACACTTAGCAAATTCCAAAAAAGTCCTGGCACAAAGTAAACATCTGCAATAGCAATATTAGTACCATCTTTTGACATGATATTAATGTTACCTTTGCCCATCACGGGAATTTTTTATTTATTCCCGAAGTTGACTTCACCACAACTTATCTCATCCAATCGCGAGAATAATTCCTTCCGGCCAGTCATATGATTGCTGCAACCAGTATCTAGATACCATATGTTGGTGTCTAGAGTGCTCGAATCATCCTTCTTACATGCTAGCACCATGTATTCTTCAGCATCAGTGGTATGTGCGTGCTCCGCCTGCTCGTACGTCGCCTTTGCATGGCATTCAGATTTATAATGTCCGAACTTGTTGCACTTAAAACACTTAACTTTTGATTTGTCACATGTTTTAAATTTCCCGGTGAAATTGGAAATTTCCACCTCTTCCTTGGCCTCCTCCGCGACCTCGACCTCCTTGATAGCTTCCTCGATTTGATGGAGCGATACGACTTTGCAAAGCTTGCTCGGGATATGAACCGACGGACTTCTGATTCATTCTTTGCTCATGCGAGCATAATGAACCCATCAACCGCTCCAACGTCATGGTTGATATATCTTGGCCTTCTTCAATTGCCGCAACAACGTAGTCAAATCTTTCAGTCAAAGACCTCAAGATTTTTTCTACGACTCATACATCTTGGAGTGTTTCACCATTAACCCTCAATTGGTTAACGATGTTTTGTACACGATCAAAATACAAAGAGATAGATTCAGAATCATTCATGCGTAAAGACTCAAAATCACTCGAAGTGTTTGAAGCCGAACTCTTCGAACACGATCGTCGCCCTTGTAGGATTTTTGCAAAATATCCCACGCTTCTTTGGCGGTCTCGGCATTCGATATTTTTTCAAATATCGTCTCCTCCACGGCTTGAAAGATCGCATATAATGCTTTCTGATCTTTTTTCCGGGACTCCACCAACGAATCCTTCTCCTCCTTTCTCATGGCATTGAATTCTTCGTTATTAGCTACTTTGATGTAGCCATTCTCCACCAGGTTCCACAAATCTTGCGATTTGAACAAAACCTTCATCTGGACAGACCAGTTATTGAAATTCTTTCCGTTCAACTTTGGAAGTTGAAATTGAACGGAACTTGTGGACGCCATAACTTGGCTTTGATACCAAATGTAGGAACCAAATAAAAAGGAAGGAGGAATTTTGCGGAAGCTTGGAGGATTTAATTTGGAGAGAATAACAAAAATGCAAATGAGAGAGCAATACTACAAAATACATTTGCCAAGGTTTTACACAAAGAAAATCAAGTTTTGCTCGAAGCTTGTTCTTACAAGAACTCTCTCTCTCTCTCTCTCTCTCTCTCTCTCTCTCTCTCTCTCTCTCTCTCTCTCTGTATATATATTTCTTCTCCTCCTTGATATGAAACTTACAAGAAAAACCACACATATTTATAGCCAATTCTATACCTAATTTTTGCCAAACTTAAATGTCTTTATTTGACTACACTTAATTTTATCAAACTCAAGCACACCTAAGTTGTCTATTTTTGACAATCAATAGTAAAAAATTGAGGCTCAAGCACACCTAAGTTGTCCATTAATAGTAAAAAATTGAGGCTTCTTTTTTTTTGACTTTCTTCCAAAATGTATTTTAATATTTTCAATAAGAGCTTGATCGGGTGGAAAGATAGCAAGATCTTCCAGGACATGGTGCTCGGGTCGTGTAAAGTCGGGCACGCTGAGGTGGAGGTTCGGCTGGAGTGGATCCACAGCCCCGGCAGCTCTCGATGCTTGTGAGTTGGGTCCCTTGTGCCAAACCTTTAGATTGTCGACTGTCACCTTTGCGTCCAATCTCTAAACTCGAGTTGCTCCGTTTTTTAAAAATATCATTTCGTCGATGCATGCCAAATTATGAGAAATTTTATCTTATAGATGTCGCGACCCTCCCAAGATTTCCGGATCCTGAGAGAGTTAATGATTTGCTAGGCCTATTTTTGAAATCCGGGCTTAGCTCGGGCCCTCCCAGGCCCATACCAAATCGCGTCAGGAAAATTTAAATCGAGGTCAACCTTAGTGTGGTCGGATGACATGTGCATAGTGTGCATGCCATAGGAGTCGCCACCAGTCATTTATTGGAGGGTATGACTGGAAACCCCATCGAGCGATTGGGAGAGATCGCTCGATCCTACGAAAACCAGAGAGATGGGTTCGGGGACTTTGTTACGTCGATACTGCTATCGACGCCCTTTCGGTACCTAAGTTGAGTGATTTCCTAATCTAAGGAATTCATACAGGCGAGATTGGGTAAGGCGAGCTCTAAAAGTCTAAGGGGTTCATGCAGGTGGGATTATCTGTCCTATCAATCACAATCAAGGAAATAAATGTACAATCAAGAAATCAAATCGGGAAGCAATAACATCAAATCAATTACAAACAAAGGGGAGTCCTAGGAGCCTGGGAAAATACCTCAATTGGGTTTGAAGATGATTTGGGATGGTTTGGAATGATTTGGGTCGGATTGACTAGAAGGGCATGATGGTCATTTTGGAAGGCTCGGGGGTTCAAAACCATGAAAATAGGTTAAACCAGTTGAATGTGGTTTTCCCTAATTTTCACGATTTTTAGGAATTTCTCTGATAATTTTTCCGGAATTTTTTTAGACTTTCTAGGAATTTTCTAAGGATTTTCCCTATTTTTGGACAATTTTTGGAATTTCTTTTGAGGATTTTCCTATGATTTTTGGGGTTTTTCCTATTATTATTATTTTTAGGGCATTTTCTATATTTTCTGGAATATTATTTTCAATTTCTAATATTTTTCCATTTTTTAGGGATTTTCTAAGACTTTCTGGGGGTTTTCCTATTTTTTAGAATATTTTCTATGTCTTCTGAAATTTTTATTTTGATTTTCTAAATTTTTTCCTTTTTTTGGACATTTTTTTTGTATTTTTTTTTCTTAATTTTCTAGAATTGTTTCGAGTTTTTTTTTATGATTTTTAGGAATTTTCTCCTATTTTTGGGATTTTTAAAAGCATTTTTCTTTTTGTTTTTTTTAATTTTATTATATTTTCCGGACCGGGTCGGGTAAACCCAAGGCCAAGACGACGCTGTTTTTGCGTTTTTATATATTTTTTACTACTATTTTTATTATTATTATTTTTTTAATTTTTCGGGTTTTTCCTTAATTATAAAATAATACTTTATTCCTATGGTCCGGATCAGGACACGTGGCAACTGCTCGGCCGTCCGATTGAGCGGCAAATTATTAATTTCTGAAAATAATATTAAAAATTCGAAAATTGATCCAACGATCAGGAAAGTGACACGTGGCCAAACTTGGGCCACCCGATCACAAAATATTTTTTAATTTTCGAAAAATCAATATATATTCAAAAATCAATTTTTAATTGAAAAAAATACCCAGATCGCGACACGTGGCACGTTATCCACCGTCGGATCTAGGGTTGCGGACCGGTCGCCCCCTCTTGCCGGAGAAGATGAACAGTGTCGTCGGCGACACTTTTCACGGCCGGCGATACTGTTCATAGCCGGCATTTTTTTTTTTCAAAACGGAGAAGATGAACAGTGTTTCTGTCGATACTGTTCACGACAGCGAATCTTTTTATTAAAGAAAAACGATGGACGGCCGAGAGCTTTCCGACGACATCCAACGGTGAGATCTTGTCCGATTTGGACGATCTTGGTGTCTTTGGAATCGTCTCGATGCAGGCTACAACATATCAAAAAAACAGCGAGATCCAACGGTGGGAACTACTCGATAAAAACAAGAACATATTCGGCCGCGGCGACGCACGGTCTTGCGTTTTGCACGATATTAATCCAAACCGAAGCTACGACTAGCATCCATAGGGTCTAGGGATACTTACCTTGTGGTCCGATTAAGTCGAGAGCGTTCGAAATGAGCTACCGAAGCCGAAATGGGTTCGGGTTCGGGGAGAGGTCGAACTCGATTTTTCCGACCCAATCGATGCAAAATAGAAATGGGAATGTGCTTAGAATTGCTTCTAGGTGTAAACCAACTAATAACATTCAAGATAGATGCTCAAAATGACGGGTTGCCATTGAAACCGAGCTCGAAGCTCGTCAATGGTACTTACCGTTCGAAAGATCGTCGGTGAAGGCGAATGATTCGGAAGTGTCCCCAAGATCAAGATGAAGCTTCCGGTGGTGGTTACGTCGGTCGGCGACGCTCAAGTCGGCCGGAAAGCGGATTCGAGGCCCTCGGTGAACAGTGACGCCGCCGAAATTTTTTTTGAGAAAAACGGCCCCCCCCAAACTCCCGAGCACCCTTTTTGTTATATATCTGCCCCTGGTTTCCCTAGAGATGCTTTTGGGGAGCCTCCCGCAAATCTTGTCTGCTCGGTGTGGATACCCAGGTCATCTCTCTGTACCTCTGTTCCTAACGCGTGGTCGGCCGACCAACGTTGTCCTTACCCTCGTGCCATTGTCGCGCGTGCTAGACAGCAAGATCGAGGTTCGCGTGTGTGGGACTGCGACGACGTTGTCGGAGAAATGTGCTCTGTGTGATGTGTGTGTGGGTGAAGGTAGGAGAAGATCAATAGTGCGGGTCTTGGGTCGGATCTCATCCGACCCAACGATCCGCCCGGCCAAAATTCGCTCAAATTGACCCAGAAATTGATCAAATTTCTCAAAATTGAAGCTAAAATCGGATTCTCCATGCTGGATTACATTTAAACATGTGGTTTCTGCAAAAACGTTGCTTGAAATTGCACAAAAACCCCAAATTTTTAGTTTGACCCGAAATCGAATTTTGAGCAATCCAAAGCCTAAACGGAAAAATCAGTCCAAACCACCCCCTCCAATGGATTTAGAATGATGAAAACTATAGGGTAGGGGTCTTGGATTTTCATGGGTGCCCCTAGAAAAAGTTTAATTTCATTTTTTGTCAACTTAGGGGCTAAACTGAAAAATGCAAAATCCAACTAAGGCCCCTTTTGCAAAATTGAGCAATTCCGGGTACAATTTGGCCAAGCTATAATTTCTGGTGATAGGGCATGATGTCACGACTCTAATATGTAAAAATGAGAATTTATTGGGTTAGAAAAGCAATTTTTTTGAATAATCCAAAATTATGCTCAAAGAGAGAGCATATAATTTCGAATTAAATTTTCCAAATTTTCTTTAGCCAAAATAAAAAATAAATTTAAAGAAAAATACTGGTTATTTTTCCATATTTTTGTGGCCTCAAATGCCATTTTTTCCGATTTTTCTACTATTTTTGGTATTTTCCGAAAATATTAAAAAATGCGAAAAAAATGAAAAATTATTTTTTGTTCAAGATTGGTTCCTTAGGCTTGGCCAAGGCTTCCAAAGTTGATTTTTCAATTTTCTCATTTTTTATTGAATTTTTTATGAATTTGTGAAGTTAAAATGCCGAAAAATACTAAAAATATGAAAAAAAATATTTTTTGCTCAAAATTGATTCCCTTGGCTAGGCTAAGGTCCTCAAGGTTGATTTTTTCAATTTCCTAAATTTTTATAGATTTTCTAAAAATTTTCTAAAAATAAAATTGGCTAAAAATCAAGTGTCAACAGTTGCCCCTCTTTGAGAGGGGTCTCGTGAGAGATCACTCTCAATGACAAGACGACACTTGATGTGTAGCCGACTCTACTGGGAAAATGAAAAGTTGTGACATCCAACTCTATTTCCTTTCGTGAAAGCCTCAGTCCAAAATTCCTCCAGTTCATCCTGATACAAGGGAGAGGGAGATGTAGAGTCAAGGGAGCTACCTGTGACTTACCCGTTTGCCCCGCCATTGTCAATGCCTGCTCTGTTGAAAAGTGGAATGGAAACCTAAGGATTTGTATATAAAAAAAAAACCTTAGGGTGGTTGAACTTGGACCCGTATGGTAGGTCACCCCATGGTAGGTTCCTGATGAAAGGACTCTACTGATTAAAATTTGATTAAGATTTGACCCGTATGGTAGGTCGCCCCATAGTAGGTTTCTAATGAAAGGACTCTACTGATTAAAATCTGATTAAGATTTGACCCGTATGGTAGGTCACCCCATGGTAGGTTCCTAATGAAAGGACTCTACTGATTAAAATCTGATTAAGATTTGACCCGTATGGTAGGCGCCCCATGGTAGATTCCTAATGAAAGAAGCCTACCGACTTAAATTTTGATTAAGATTTGACCCGCAAGGTAGGCCACCCCATGGTAGATTCCTAATGAAAGGACTTTGTGCATATATCAAGGACTTAACGCCTATATCAAGGACTTTGAGTGCCATTCTGGGATCTGGGCAGACCAAAAATCATGCAGAAGCTCAAACCCACATTATCTTATCTTGAAGGGTGCCTATTCTGGGATCTGGGGAGACCAGGAATCCTGCAGAAGCTCAAACCCACATTATCTTACTATGAAGGGTGCTTTTCTGGGAACTGGGGAGACCAGGAATCCTGCAGAAGCTCAAACCCGAATTATTATATTGGTGAATGAAAAGTTTAGAAAGAATTCTGATATATGCTAATTTCAACACGAGCCATGCCCCCGTGGGTCATATAGACTTGTTTCAATAAATGCGAGGTATATACGATGGTTAATCAAGACAATCTTGCAACCTACATGTGTGATTGAAAATCCTTTGCTAGGATAGTTCTGAATCAATAAATCTGAAATCGCCAGATGAGTTCGATCAGTCGTATCAACTGGAGTATCATTATGAGAGAGGACTTCTCACGATATTTGTTTCTGAGATATTTTGCTTCCTCACTGGGGAAGATTTTTATAAACACTCACACTAACGCTCGCAACCTATATCAAGAATTTCGGGACTATTTGCAGTGTATACAACCTGATTGATCAGAGAAGGTCTTCTAAGGAACCGTAACGTAGGCTTGGTCAAAGGCTTACGTAATGGGTAGGTGTTTTGAGACTTTTCAGAAAAGAATCGACATTTTTTTTTAAAAACGACTTCTTCGGGTTTACAGGTCAAGAACCTTGAAGATCGGATAAGGCCAAATTGTACTTACTCCTTTAGGTAGTAGCCTCTTGCGTGAGATCCCGTGTTGATCTGAAACGTCTCAATCAGAAGAGGCTTTCGGGATAGGTTGTAACATTGATTCAGGGTAGGCTTGAAAAGGCCATTTTCAAGGTGAGGGGTACGATATGCTGGTGATCACCTTTGCATCATTACCAACTGTCATAGCTGCTGGAGGTTAAATCTGTATCTTTTGCCCCTCCAAAGGTTCTCTGGATACTCATATTCAACTAAGCTCCACGTTTTCCTTGTTCTTGTCACTCGTTTGCCAACAGACTTTCTTTTGGGCGCTTCATTCATCATGGCTTTTGTTCCTATGAAGGACTTCGGTCTTGCTTTTACCAGGCACTTTGCTTTTGTTAGCCCTATTGCCTTTTGACATTTTCATTGCATTTTTCTTCGGCTGGTTTTTAAGCATTGTTGCTCTTCTTCAATAATGGGCTTTGGCCTTGCTTTCACTGGGCGTCCTGCTTTTAATGGTGAGTCATATGCATTGCCCCAGGGTCGGGAGGTGATCACCGACTGGTTTTTGAAATGAAGATTTGCAGGCTCAAATTGGCTCATCAAAGGATAAAGTGTGTAGGATAGAGAAATGAGTTGCTCTCCTTCACTTTGACGTTTCAGATCTCCACGGGATACCACCTGAAGTTACCACGAAAAGGTTGATGCAAGTCAGCACAACAAAGTCTTAACTTGATCTTTTCTCCTAGGAATCAATCAATGAACCTCCAAATTGCCCCAGCATGGGGTGGTTCTTGACAGGGTTATTTTTTGAATTCTCTATTCACAGGCTCAAATGGGCTTGCAAGGGATTATCATGTGTTTAGGGTAAAGAAATGAACACGCCTTCCGTCATTTCAATCCATGTAATCACTACAAATGGTCCCTACGTTCACGGACAAAGGTTTTTATCTTGCCTCTCTTTCACTTATTCTCTCAAGTGTGTAGGGACGTGTTTGGGCGTGGTTGGCCCCTCAGATTTCGGTCTATTCCAGCATGACGAACTTGATCGTTCTCATTTGGAGATTTCATTTCAATTTCATCAACATTAGCTTTCACAAGGGATTCGTGATGCATGTGAACGTCAGATTTTCTGGGTAACCTCGAAGATTTTTAAATGAGAATGCGAATGATGTTACCTCACGAATTTCGTCAATGATGTGATTTATTGATCATGACGTAGTAGGCCGAAAAGTCTTAGAGTAAGGGATACTTACCTGCTCATGGTGGCCAGAGGTACCTGAGAAAAATAAAACGTTTCGAGAGTTAGTGCCCATTCTCACATTAAAAATTGGAACGATACGACTTTTACCCTTGATTGCGAACCCGGAACACCGGTAGGCAACCTATCTTGCGGATCTCTCTTCTTCATGATCCTCTGGTCCGGGCGAGGTCATTTGAGTTGTTTCTTCCATCTGAGGACTCCTCTTGGACCTGCAACAAAGAAAGAGTAATGCAAATGTATGCATGTATGCATGAAATGCATGTAGTGGATCTCAGTATGGCTCAGACACGAAAGGGGTATGAGAACCGATCAAATCCTTGTCTTATTCAAGGGTAGTATTTCTTGACAGCGTCTGCATTTACAGGATTCGCCAATTCTTCCCCGTCCATATTCAAAAGAATCAAAGCGCCGCCAGGTAAAACCTTCTGCACCACGTACGGACCCTCGTAATTTGGTGCGAACTTGCCCCCGGGATGAGGAACATTAGGGAGCACCTTCTTCACAACTAAATCCCCGACTGTAAAACTTCTGGGCTTCACCTTGCGGTCAAATGACTTAGCTACCCGCTTTTGGTATGCCTGTCCATGACATATAGCCTTCAGCCGCTTTTCATCAATTAAGTTCAACTGCTCATGCCTTTGCTGGATCCATTCAGCTTCCGAAAGTTCGGCCTGGGCTAATACTCGCAAGGAAGGGATCTCCACTTCCACAGGAAGGACAACTTCCATGCCGTATACCAAAGAGTAAGGACTTGCCCTGGTTGAAGTTCGGATCGAAGTACGATATGCCATTAGTGCGTACGGCAGCCTTTCGTGCCATCTTGAAAGTCCTCTGCAGTCTTAGTCAGAATCTTCTTTATATTCTTATTTTCCGCTTCCACAACTCCATTCATTTGTGGGCGGTAAAGGGAAGAGTTAAGGTGTCTGATCTTAAACCGATCTAAAAGATCATCAACCACCTTGTTATTCAGGTTGGACCTGTTGTCTGTGATAATAGCCTGAGGCGTCCCATACCTCGCGATGATATCCCTTTTAATGAACTTCGCGACGCTCTTAGCTGTGACATTGGCATATGAATTGGCTTCGATCCATTTGGTGAAATAATCTATCGTTATCAAGATGAAGCGGTGCCCATTTGAAGCGTGAGGGTTAATTGGCCCGATCATGTCGATTCCCCACATAGAGAACGGCCAGGCTTCAGACATCTGATGAAGTTCATTTGGGGGAGCGTTGATCCTGTCTCCATAAACCTGGCACTGATGGCAGGATCTCACGTGCTTGTTACAATCCGACTCCATGGTCATCCATTAATAACCGAGCCTCATGATCTTCTTAGCGAGGAGGTGGCCGTTCATATGTGGTCCGCATTCCCCTTCATGGATCTCCTTCATAAGCAGGTTCGCTTCTTTAGCATCTACACACCTCAACAGGATCGAGTCAAATGACTTCTTATACAATGTCTGTCCGCTAAGGAAGAATTTGGTGGTCATCCTGGCTATGTACTTTCTATCTCCCGTCTGGCTCCCTAGAGGATATTCTCCCTTCAGCAAGTAATTACCATGCAGTAAGCCGGTTGCTTGATAATGTCGATCCTCAATGGCTCAATATCTAAGCCTTCCGTGACCTGCAGCATGGACGATAGGGTGGCCAAGGCATCTGCGAAGTGGTTCTGAGTTCTAGGCAGGTACTCGAAGTCGATCTCTTCGAATTCTTCAATTATTTCTTACAGGAACCTATGATAGGGGATGAGCTTTGAGTCCTTAGTCCTCCACTCACCCTGGGTTTGCAAGATGATCAGCATGGAGTCTCCGTATACTTGCAATTTCTTCACTTTCATAGTGAGGGCCAGTTGCAATCCGAGGATACACGCCTCATATTCGGAGATGTTGTTGGTGCACAGGAACGTCAACTTTGCAGCGATCAGATAATGTCGTCCTTCGGGAGATATAAGGATTGCCCCGGTTCCAGACCCTACGAGATTTACAACGCCATCGAAATACATCGTCCATTTATCCTCAGATAAATTGGAAATGCGATCTTCCGTTTTCTCATCACTTGGGACATTGGATCCCTGGGCATCTTCAGCCAACATATCTGCTATAGCTCACCCCTTGACAGAATTCAAGGAGGTATTTTATTGGAAACCCAGGGTGAGTGGAAGACTAAGGACTCACCAGCTGTATGCAGTGATGAAGAGTGTATTGCCGGCTTTTCCAGGAGGTATTTTATTGGGTCGTTCTCTGTCACCAGCTGTATGCGGTGATGAAGAGTGTATTGCCTCAACCTGTGCAGTACCCATACTAATGCGACACAGGTCTTCTCAATCGCGGGGTAATTCATTTCTGATGCAGTGAATTTCTTGCTCAGATAATAGATCGCCCGCTCCTTGCGATCCTTTGGACTCATTTGAGCAAGCAAAGCTCCTAACGATTCCTGATGAACAATGAGGTACAGGGTTAGCGGAGACCCCGGTGCGGGAGGCACCAAAACTGGTGGCGAGATAAGGTAGCTTTTGATCTTCTCCAGCGCTTGATGGCATTCAGAATCCCATTTCACCTTAGCTCCCTTTTTCAGCAGCTTGAAGAACGGCTTTGCGACATCGGAGAGTTGACAAATGAACCTAGCGATATAATTCAGTCTCCCCAGCAAGCTTCTCACTTCTTTAACCGTCATGGGGGTATTGAGGTCTAATATCACCCTAACTTTGGAAGGGTCGATTTCGACTCCCCGATTACTCACTACAAACCCGAGAAGTTTTCCTGACCATGCCCCGAATATGCATTTAGCAGGGTTTAATTTCAACCTATACTTCCGGAGTCGTTCGAACAACTTTCTCAATATCTGAACGTGATCGTCTCCAGGTTTAGACTTCGCGATCATGTCGTTGACATATACCTCTATCTCTTTATGCATCATGTCGTGGAATAGAGTCACCATAGCCCTTTGGTAAGTTGCCCCTGCATTCTTCAAGCCGAAAGGCATAACCTTATAGCAAAAGGTGCCCCACGGCGTTATAAACGAGGTCTTCGCTTTGTCCTCCCCCTTCAGAAGGATTTGGTTGTATCCAGAGAACCCATCCATGAACGAGAACATGTCAAATCCCGCCATGCTGTCGACCAAGACATCGATATGCGGAAGCGGAAACTCGTCTTTCGGGCTTGCTTTATTCAGGTCGCGATAGTCCACGCAAACTCTGACTCTCCCATCTTTCTTCATCACCGGAACGATATTGTCGACCCATTCAGGATAAGCGATCACCTCAATGAATCCTACCTTTAGTAGCTTCATCATCTCCTCTTCGATCTTTTTAGATAATTCGGGTTTCGTGCGTCGAAGCTTTTGCTTCTTGGCAGGAATACTTGGATCCGTCGAGAGTGAGTGCTCAACAATACTCGGGTCCAACCCTGGCATATCTGCATAGGACCAGGCAAACACATCTTGGTATTCTTTGAGGAGTTCAGTGAACCGAGCCGCTTCCAACGAAGATAACTTTCCCCCAATCTTGACCTCTTTCACATTTTCAGAGTCCCCGAGATTAACTGTAATAGTGTCCTCTGCGATCAGTGGCTTATGTTCCTCATATCTGCCCCAGTCTCTTCTGATATCACCGGCGTCATCCTCACACTCTTCCTCAATTTCGCAAAAGAAGTCATCATTGTAGTCTGAGCCACATAATAACCTGTTATGCATGTGAGGAATGGTATGCCTGAAATGGTACCAGCATGGTTAGTATTTTGCTAATACTAATAAAGATGCATGAATTTTTTTCAAAAACATTTTGGAAACGGTTTTTAAGAAGCAAAGGAGAGAAGGGGGATTAGTCCTCATTTCATCGGACGCCCTCGCTCTCCTAAAAAATTTTCGGGAAAACAACATTCATGTGGGAAATCAGCTCTCAAGCTTCAAAAATTTAAAGCCGAGTATCATCATTGGGCTGATTTGTCATCCCATATGTCCCTAACAAAATTCATGGGGTTTTATTAGAGAATGGACCGCATTACAGCATGCACCACTTGAACCAATGGTCCGAGATCCAAGGGCATTTTCTTTTCTTTTCTTCTTTTTTTTCTTTTTTTTGCTTTCTTTTTGTTTTTTGTTTTTTTTTGTTTTGTTTTTTTTTTGTTGTTTTTTTTTGAAAGAAAAATGCATTGCCAAGGAATGAAAACATCATGCAGGAATTGAAATGCATAAAGGGAAAGAAGGGCCTCTTTACTCAGGCTGGCTAGATTTCTTCTCAAGTCCTTCGATGATGACATTAACCGTGTCCTCTAGGAACGGGTTGGATAGGTCCGGTTCCGTTGTGTCCTGGATCATTTCATCTGCCAGCATCTTGGAGCGTCTAGAGAAATACTGGTTCAAAGGGCTGCTGATCGTGCTAGCTCTCCCCTTCCAAGCTCTGGAGCCTATGGACGGCCCAACTCTGCCTCCCTAGCTTCCACGGCCTCCATACTGGCCTCTGCCTCGGCCTCTAGAAGTGAAGCCCCCATTGGCCTTGCCGGCATACCCTAGGCCTGTTCGTCGCTCGTTTACATCTACCTGCAGTGGCGACCGGATTCCCTGGCCATTCTTTCCTAACCCACGCTCGGGAATAAACCCGTGCGCCAGTAATATTTTCCCAGGAGCCAAAGTGTACTGGGAAGGTTCAGGAATTCTCCTTTTAGTCCCGGCAGGGGCGTGCGTGACGGCCACCAACTCGAGAGAGTGGTAGCTAGCCTCCTCCTTCTGCTCCGGCTCTATGTATGGGACTGCACTCTTTTGATACGCTGCCAAATCTGTCTCTCCGTGTACAGTTATCACCTTCCCGTTTACTACGAACCTAACTTTCTGATGCAAACTCGAGGGTACTGCGCCTGCCGTATGGATCCACGATCTACCCAACAAAAGCCCGAAGGCGCTCGGAAGATCCATAACTTGAAACCCGATGGAGAACTCTACGGGTCCGATGAAGACGTCCAGGTCGATCTCGCCAACTACGGTCTTCCTCATCCCATCAAACGACTTGATGGTGGCTTTGGAGGTGCGGATGAGTTCCTCGTTTATGCCCAAGTTTCTGAGCGTAGCTAATGGGCATATGTTAAATGCCGAGCCGTTGTCGATCAACACATGGGAGATGTGCTTGCCGTGGCTCCTGGCCGATATATACAATGCCTTGTTATGGGCCCACCCGTCTACAGGGACGTCTTCATCTGAGAAGGATATCTGATCCTTCAGCAAAATGGATCCAACAAATTCCTCCAGCTACACATCGTTTATCGTCTCCGGTACGTGTACTTCGTTCACCACTTTCATCAGTGCACTCTTATGCTTTTCCGAGTTTATAAACAGGTCGAGCAGTGATATCTGGGCTGGCATCTTCCTCAGTTGCTCTATCACCTCGAATTCGCTTGTCTTGACGACAAACAAGGCCCTCTCTGCATCTTCTTTTGATACCTCTCTCTTCTCAGGTTCGCCTTCCCTTGGTGCGTAGCACCTACCGGATCTTATGACCACATCGATCTCTCCCGTCCCATAGTCCCAGGGGAGAGCTTTAGGATCGTACTCTACTGGCGGAGGGACCTTTATCACGATTTTCTTGGTTTTAGCACCTCCTTGCGTCTTCTCATCTTCCAGCCCCAGACTGGATAGGGAAATCACCACGCGCTTCGTAGAACCACTCTTGACGTCATCCCACTTGTCTACTTCGTCTAGCTTGATGACAAAGGGGGCTTTCGTTTCTATCATCGCAATCAGCTCGTCCTCATCGACGTGGTCCGAGTCGTAGTCCAGACACCATGGTTCTGGCGTCATTCTTATCAGCTCTGGTGGAGAGTCATTCTGTCTTCGACCATCGCTAGTCCGCACCAATTCCATAGAAGAGCCAGCCCGGTCAAAGTCCCTCTTGCTTCCAAGTTCGCTCCTTTAAAGGATTTGCTCGTGCCTCACTCCGATGCTTATCACGTGATCAAAAGATTGAAATCCGTATGCGCACATGCGCTCGAGGTATTTCTGGGGAAGGACCTGTATGAAGATTTCCAGAATTTCTCTCTCATCTAGTGGGGGTAAGACCTGCCTTGCCTGCAGTTCCCATCTACGTGCAAATGCTTTGAACCCTTCGCCCTCCTCCATGGTAACGTAGGTGAGATCGTCCTTGCCGACTGTGGACCTCACGTTGGCCTCAAATCGCTGTATGAACTGCCTTTCGAGATCTTCCCAGTCAGCAATCCAGTCGAGGTCGACCGATCAAGCTACACTCGAAGTTGCTGATGAGGACCTGATCGTCCTCATAATAACCAGCCATCCTGCTGAGGTAGCAGGAGATGTGGTTCAAGGAGCAACCTTCCCTTCCAAACTTGTATGGGAACGTTATCGATTGGTCGGATCGATGTCACCCTCCTTCTCGGGTAACGATTGCCTTTAACTCACGCACCATGCTGGCTAGGTCTTTGGATTGATCTTCCAATTCATCTATTCTTCTATTTTGCCATTCGATGGTTCTCCTCAGCTCCAGTATCTGATACTTCTCCTCTACGGGCGGCGCTCGTATGCTTTCTGCCATTTTTGACAACTTGGCTATTAGACTATCCATGCTTTTCTCTAAACCGACGAGCCGTTCTTGAGTTCCCAAGTCACATTCTTCCTTTGCCTGGGTCGGGGCTGTTTCATTCACTTCACCTAACGCTTCTTCTTCGTTAACAGGGTCATCCATGCCGCCCCACCCGTCAGGGACAATATTTTCGGTTCTAACAAAGAAGCTCGGTGGAACGGAATAAAGCACCCGGTAATTGTAGCCTCCGCTATCCTGTCCCAAGGTATCTACTATATCTCCTCTTTCCAGGGCCTCCCGTAGGAACTTCTTGTCGGCCTCGTGTGCCCTTTTGCGACGGATGTCCTCATCATCTGGTTCTTCGTCAGATTCCTCAACGGCGCGTTCTTCACTCGGCCCGTGTTCACGTGGGGCCTCTCCTAAACTTCCGTTATCCGCATCGCCATCGCCCCAAATAGCGTTCACCCTCCCGTGGTCTGGCAGAGGGTTATGTTGCACGTTCGGCTCTGTCTTATCAAACTCCAGCATTCCCCCGTCTATCAGCGCCTGCACTCTGTACTTGAGAACCAGACAGTTATCCACACTGTGCCCCTTTTCTCCTATATGGTATGCGCATGACTGGGTCTCGTCGAACCCAGGGAACCTCGGCGGGTTCAGTCTTGGAAGCTCTTTGGCGACTAAGTGCCCGTTTAACAGCATGGGCAGTAGCCTTGAAAGAGGGCGAGGGAGTGGTGTGAAGGATGATGGGGCTTTCTTCTTGGCCTCGAACTTCTTTGGGGCCAATCCTGACGACCCACCCTGAGTGGGGGTGGATTCTAGGAACTTTTTTGATTTTGGGGGATTCGGTACAAACGCAACGTCTCCCACGTTCTCTCGCTCTCTCCTGGTTGGATAGGATCGTCTGATCGGTGGTTCTGACACGTGCTTCTCTCTAAGCGCCCACTCATGACGTTCTGCCATCTTGACAATGTGGGTGAAGGTCTGACAGCCCAACGTATTCAGTTTCTCGAAATAATCGAGTAGCAGCGTCTTCAAAAACAAGTCCACTAACTCCTCTTCTAGGATAGGCGGTTTCACCTGAGTGGCTATAGCCCGCCACCTCTGAGCAAAGGTGTGTATCGTCTCGTTTCTTCCTTTCGCGGTTCTCAACAGGTCTTCCCTGGTCGGTGCCGTGGCCGTGTTGAACTTGTACTGGTGCAGAAAATCTTCGGCCAAATCCTCCCAGCTATCGTATTCCTCCATGTCCAGCTCGATGAACCAGGCTAGCGCGGCGCCTGAGAAGCTCTCCTGGAAGGTGTTCATCAGCAATGGGACGTAGTCCGAGTAGTGCGCCATTTTGCGCAGGTAATATCTTAGGTGAGCCCGGGGACAACCTGTCCCATCATACTTCCTCACGAACTCCGGCACCTTCTATCCAGCTGGGACTTCGATCTTGGTGAATGGAGAGATCTTGTCGAACCTGGCCAGTTCGTAACCCTGGCTGCTCAAGCACTCTTCGATTTTTGCGAGCCTCCTCGCGCCCTCTTCAGTCTTAGCCGGTGGCCTTTCCTTCTTCTCTTTTTCCAAGTCGATAACAAGTGGAGGGTCCTTACGGGGTATGTCCTTCTCAAATTCAGTGCCGGTGGTCTGATTGGTGTCAGAGTCGGTCGAAGTGGTAGGGTTAACTTCGGGTGCAGTCGGGGCCTTCCCTTGCGCGGTCATCATCAATTTCATCTCTGCCATCATGGTGGCCATCATGTTGATATGATCTTCGAGGCCAGCTACTCTGGAAGTTAGCTCTTCCGCCATCTTTCGTGTCTTGCTGCGAGTCTTCGTGACTACAAAATTTCACCTTGTTGAAAAGTAGCGAGTCAGGGATCTGCGAGCAGAATAAAAGTGCAGAAGTTTAAAACCTTCTCAATACTATGTTCATATGTGGTTAATGGGGGGAAATAAGGATTAAAGCATTCCTACTTGACCAAAAGAAGTTAGTCAGAGGGTTTTAATCCAGATTTCCCCCAAAGAAATTATGCAATTGGCTAGGATCCCTCGGTGATCGGAATGAAAGCCATTGCCTATCTAAAGATCTCGAAAAGGAAATGGGAAAATATGCGAATACATATCAAAAGATCCCTAATACATCAAGTCTAAATGGGGCGAGGAGGATGCGGAAATACAACATCCAAAAGTATGTAGAAGAATATCCTTCTATCCTAAAGTGGCTTTCAGACCAATCATCAAGGTGACGACTCACTCATGAAATGATGTATGAGATGTATGGTATACAGAAATGAATTATGAAATGAAAATTAGAAAGCCTTACCAACTAGACCCTTTCATATTTTGGTTTTAGGTATACCAACCGACCAAATCACATGCGCATGAGACAAGTGAGGAATTGACTATAGAAAAGGAAATAAAAGGAGGGACAGGGTATGGACCTAAAAGGCTCCCACTGTCTGATTCGACGACTTTGCCCACAAGCGCAATTGAACATCAAGTGGGAAGAATCATTGATCCAGATAGCGAGCGGGATCAAATATGGTCAACCCAGGCGCAATCAAACGCTAGAGCTTTGCATACCGATCCCTATCTATGGTGACTTAAGGAGAGTGTTTCGCGGCTTGGGTTTAGGTGCTTGTGTGTGAATGTGTCGTGATCCTCAAAGTATGCAAGGTATGTACAGCAGTTGATATCAAACAGCGCTTCTAATTTGCAGAAAATAAACAAGCAAATCCAAACTCCAATCCTGCATAAAACAGGTTAGCAATCACTCATCCCCTTATAACTCCCATCTGCAAGAACATTTAACACATTGTTAGTGGACTTAACTTACCTTCAAGAGCGCCTGTAGAAAAATGTGTAAGAAAGCACCCAACTTTTTAATCGGCTCAAGTCCTCTAATAGGTTAAAACCAATTCCCCAGCGGAGTCGCCAGTCTGTCGCGACCCTCCCGAGATTTCCGGATCCCGAGGGAGTTAATGATTTGCTAGGCCCATTTTTGAATTCCGGGCTTAGCTCAGGCCCTCCCAGGCTCATATCAAATCGCGTCAGGAAAATTTAAATCGAGGTCGACCTTAGTGTGGTCGAGTGGTATGTGCATAGTGTGCATGTCATAAGATTCGCCACTAGTCATTTATTGGAGGGTATGACTGGAAACCCCATTGAGCGATTGGGAGAGATCGCTCGATCCTACGAAAACCAGAGCGATGGGTTCGGGGACTTTGTTACGTCGATACTGCTATCGACGCCCTTTTGGTACCTAAGTTGAGTGATTTCCTAATCTAAGGAATTCATATAGGCGAGATTGGGTAAGGCGAGCTCTAAAAGTCTAAGGGGTTCATGCAGGTGGGATTATCTGTCCTATCAATCACAATCAAGGAAATAAATGTACAATCAAGAAATCAAATCGGGAAGCAATCACATTAAATCAATTACAAACAAAGGGGAGTCCTAGGAGCCTGGGAAAATACCTCAATTGGGTTTGAAGATGATTTGGGATGGTCTGGAATGATTTGGGTCGGATTGACCAGAAGGGCACGATGGTCATTTTGGAAGGCTCGGGGGTTCAAAACCATGAAAATAGGTCAAACCAGTTGAATGTGGTTTTCCCTAATTTTCACGATTTTTAGGAATTTCTCTGATAATTTTTCCGGAATTTTTTTAGACTTTCTAGGAATTTTCTAAGGATTTTCCCTATTTTGGGACAATTTTTGGAATTTCTTTTGAGGATTTTCCTATGATTTTTGGGGTTTTTCCTATTATTATTATTTTTTAGGGTAGTTTCTATATTTTCTGGAATTTTATTTTCAATTTCTAATATTTTTTCATTTTTAGGGATTTTCTAAGACTTTCTGGGTGTTTTCCTATTTTTTAGAATATTTTCTATGTCTTCTGAAATTTTTATTTTGATTTTCTAAATTTTTTCCTTTTTTTGGACATTTTTTTTTGTATTTTTTTGTATTTTTTTTCTTAATTTTCTAGAATTTTTTCGAGTTTTTTTTATTTATGATTTTTAGGGAATTTCTCCTATTTTTGGGATTTTTAAAAGCATTTTCTTTTTTTGTTTTTTTTTAATTTTATTATATTTTCCGGACCGAGTCGGGTACAACCCAAGGCCAAGACGACGCCGTTTTTGCGTTTTTATATATTTTTTTACTTCTATTTTTATTATTTTTTTTTTAATTTTTCGGGTTTTTCCTAAATTATAAAATAATACTTTGATCCTATGGTCCGGATCAGGACACGTGGCAACTGCTTGGCCGTCCGATTGAGCGGCAAATTATTAATTTCTGAAAATAATATTAAAAATTCGAAAATTGATCCAACGATCAGGAAAGTGACATGTGGCCAAACTTGGGCCACCCGATCACAAAATATTTTTTAATTTTCGAAAAATCAATATATATTCAAAAATCAATTTTTAATTGAAAAAAATACCCAGATCGCGACATGTAGCACGTTATCCACCGTTGGATCTAGGGTTGCGGACCGGTCGCCCCCTCTTGCCGGAGAAGATGAACAGTGTCGCCGGCGACACTATGCACGGCCGGCGATACTGTTCATAGCCGGCGATTTTTTTTTCTTTCAAAACGGAGAAGATGAACAGTGTTTCTGTCGATATTGTTCACGACGGCGGATCTTTTTATTAAAGAAAAACGATGGACGGCCATGAGCTTGTTGACGACATCCAACGGTGAGATCTTGTCCGATTTGGACGATCTTGGTGTCGTTGGAATCGTCTCGACGCAGGCTACAACATATAAAAAAAACAGGGAGATCCAACGATGGGAACTACTCGATAAAAACAAGAACATATTCGGCCGCGGCGACGCATGGTCTTGCGTTTTGCACGATATTAATCCAAACCGAAGCTATGACTAGCATCCATAGGGTCTAGGGATACTTACCTTGTAGTCCGTTTAAGTCGAGAGCGTTCGAAATGAGCGTTCGAAGAATCGTCGGTGAAGGCGGATGATTCGGAAGTTTCCCTAAGATCAAGACGAAGCTTCCGGTGGTGGTTGCGTCGGTCGGCGACGCTCGAGTCGGCCGGAAAGTGGATTCGAGGCCCTCGGTGAACAGTGACGCCGCCGAAAATTTTTTTGAGAAAAACGGCCCCCCCCAAACTCCCGAGCACCCTTTTCGTTATATGGGTGTCCCTGGTTGCCCTAGAGATGCTTTGGGAAGCCTCCCGCCAACCTTGTCGGCTCGGTGTGGATATCCAGGTCATCTTTCCGTACCTCTGCTCCTCACGCGTGGTCGGCCGACCAACGTCGTCCTTGCCCTCGTGCCATTGTCGCGCGTGCTAGACGGCAAGACCGAGGTTCGCGTGCGTGGGACTGTGACGACGTTGTCGGAGAAGTGTGCTCTGTGTGCTGTGTGTGTGGGTGAAGGTAGGAGAAGATCAATAGTGCGGGTCTGGGGTCGGATCTCATCCGACCCGACGATCCGCCCGGCCAAAATTCGCTCAAATTGACCCAGAAATTGATCAAATTTCTCAAAATTGAAGCTAAAATTGGATTCTCCATGCTGGATTACATTTAAACATGTGGTTTCTGCAAAAAAGTTGCTTGAAATTGCACAAAAACCCCAAATTTTTAGTTTGACCCGAAATCGAATTTTGAGCAATCCAAAGCCTAAACGGCAAAATCAGTCCAAACCACCCCCTCCAATGGATTTAGAATGATGAAAACTATAGGGTAGGGGTTTTGGATTTTCATGGGTGCCCCTAGAAAAAGTTTAATTTAATTTTTTGTCAACTTAGGGACTAAATTGAAAAATGCAAAATCCAACTAAGGCCCCTTTTGCAAAATTGAGCAATTCCGGGTACAATTTGGCCAAGCTATAATTTCTGGTGATAGGGCATGATGTCACGACTCTAATATGTAAAAATGAGAATTTATTAGGTTAGAAAAGCAATTTTGTTTTGAATAATCCAAAATTATGCTCAAAGAGAGAGCATATAATTTCGAATTAAATTTTCCAAATTTTCTTTAGCCAAAATAAAAAATAAATTTAAATAAAAATACTGGTTATTTTTCCATATTTTTGTGGCCTCAAATGCCATTTTTTCCGATTTTTCTATTATTTTTGGTATTTTCCGAAAATATTAAAAAATGCGAAAAAAAAATTATTTTTTGTTCAAGATTGGTTCCTTAGGCTTGGCCAAGGCTTCCAAAGTTGATTTTTCAATTTTCTCATTTTTTTGTTGAATTTTTTATGAATTTGTAAAGTTAAAATGCTGAAAAATACTAAAAATATGAAAAAAATATTTTTTTGCTCAAAATTGATTCCCTTGGCTGGGCTAAGGTCCTCAAGGTTGATTTTTTCAATTTCCTAAATTTTTATAGATTTTCTAGAAATCTTCTAAAAATAAAACTGGCTAAAAATCAAGTGTCAACAATAGATTGGTGAAAATCCATAATCCCTTGCAATCGATGATTACATCATAAGGTGGGTGCTCCCCCATCGGTAATCATCCATTTTGTTCATAACCAAATGGAACCCGATGAACCCGGGCTTCATGACAAGTAATCGAATGATGTACAAATCAAGCGAATCAATATCATTTCATTAATTTAATTACGTTGCGAGATTCACATAATTAAGGATCGAGATGAGTTTTGGTCTACATAATTTATAAATCACGCAATAATATTTTCGTGCTTCGTAAACTTTAAATGCTTGTCTGATAAAAAAACAAAAAAAAAGCAACTTTAAATGCTTGGAAAACTTACAAGATTGCCGCTAAACTTAACACCCGCTCTCTCTCTCTCTCTCTCTCACACCCGCTCTCTCTCTCTCTCTCTCTCAAGCCATGCCCCTACCGACGGCCTCCACATCGAGATACGTCTAAATCATTATATCGTGATGCTCCACGTGTCTGTAAATATAATAACATGTGAGTGTCACGGGCCGGCATTTTTACCCTGGCTGAGGGTCAGCCCGTGAGGCGCCTGGCGACCAGTCTGGCCACCAGGCCAGCCTTTTTATCTTTTGTCCCATGGAACACTTAGGCGAATGTCTTTCTCATATCAGATCCTACCATACCCAGCTTAGCTCGGGCATCCTTTGTATCAAGCGCGCACAGGTCAATATAGGCACCACAACTGGTTTCGGCCTGCCATGGCCTCATCAGGAGAGCGGCGTCAGCTCCCGACCAGTTTGTACACGGGAGGCCAAACCCGCCTTCAGAGCTCCTAAGGGATCTATTATGTTTAATCCTAGAACTCCTAGCACAAACCGTCCTGACACCACTCCCAGGAACCCAGTTGTCTAGTACCCTCTGCACGCCCATTTTCTTTGTTTATACCATCAAGCACCACTTCAAGGTTTTACGAGTGTGAGAAGACCATAGGACCCAGGTTATTCGATCCCCCATGATCCTCCGCATCGACCAAGGGGACACAGAACAACCGGCCCGTGTCATTCTCCCCCACTCATTTCCGCAACGCCCTCGTTGCGGGCTGTTCTGTCACACCCTTGTGAGGCAGAACAGACTTCCCCTCAACATCGGTAGCTTTTTTTTTTCAAAATGCCGTTCGGGTTTTGTTTGGTCACCCGTGCAATCCAGTGTGGCGTTTTTTGCCAACTGCGTTTAGGCTCGCAGCACCGTTTTGTAGTCACTGTTGCTTTCAAAGTGTGGCACTTTGGCCAACCGCACTAACATGGCGATAGCTTTTTTTCTCCCTAATAAGCACCGCATTTTTTTTTCTTGTTTTGTTTTTGGTTGTTTTTTTTTTTTGCTAACCAATGGAAATTTTACCTTGTCTAAAGCATGGTAGAGAATCCATCTTGAGATTCGCCGAATTGATCCAGGAACGTTTTTCCCATTTCAGTGATGAGTCGATTTCTTTGCTGTGCCCCCATTGGCATCCCTGAAGCAAGGCGAGAGCCGCGCATTGTCCGAGCCATTTTTTTTTTGCTTCGGCGATTCATTCTCCGTACTCAAAGGACCGGGTAGACCGCAGATTTTCTTCAACTCACACACTTACTGCAGGGATCCTGCTCTGATACCATTTGTCACGGGCCGGCATTTTTACCCTGGCCGAGGGTCAGCTCGTGAGGCGCCTGGCGACCAGTCTGACCACCAGGCCAGCCTTTTTTATCTTTTGTCCCATGGAACACTTAGGCGAATGTCTTTCTCATATCAGATCCTATCATACCCAGCTTAGCTCGGGCATCCTTTGTATCAAGCGCGCATAGGTCAATATAGGCACCACAACTAGTTTCGGCCTGCCATGGCCTCATCAGGAGAGCGGCGTCAGCTCCCGACCAGTTTGTATACGGGAGGCCAAACCCGCCTTCAGAGCTCCTAAGGGATCTATTATGTTTAATCTTAGAACTCCTAGCACAAACCGTCCTGACACCATTCCCAGGAACCCAGTTGTCTAGTACCCTCTGCACGCCCATTTTCTTTATTTCTACCATCAAGCACCACTTTAAGGTTTTACGAGTGTGAGAAGACCATAGGTCCCAGGTTATTCGATCCCCCATGATTCTCCGTATCGGCCAAGGGGATACAGAACAACCGGCCTGTGTCATGAGGCTCTAATTTGCGAGGCGTTGATCGTGCTCCTCGCGAGATTTACTTTCTTACGCTCTACACTCATTTTTGGTTCCAACTAATTTGCTCAACAAAAAATTACATTAGTCGGAGTGACGCTTCATGTTACGAATTAGCCATTATTGAATGTTCTGTGATACGGAATCACCCTTCATATCAAATGCTGACCTCGACCCACCAAACGATAGAATCGAGGAAAAGAAGGGACCTTTCCGTCAAAATGACCCTTTTGCACTGTACCGAGGCACGTCTCTTCTCAGCCACAAAATTGTTCCTCGCGGTGCGCGTGCTGGGTTCGGGACCCCCCACGTGTCTCGGTCCAATGAAGACGCCAGGCTCTCCCGTCCGTGCACTTTGTCCTGAGGAGAGCACACCCGATTACTACCTTTGATCTCCGTATCACCTCCTGCAGCAGAAAAAGGGACGAGAGAGAGAGAGACGAGACAGAGAATCAAGGCTGCCGGGTGTTGGGTGTCTGCAACAAGGAGAAATAAAAGGAGGAGGAGGAGGAGGAGGAGGAGAGGAAGACGAGGAGGAGGAGAATGGAGAACATACTGGGGCTTCTGAAAATTCGGGTGAAGCGAGGCATCAACCTCGCCGTCCGCGACATCCTCACCAGCGATCCTTACGTCGTCATCTCCATGGATCAACAGGTCTCTCTCTCTTTCTCTCTCTCTGGTGTATTTCTTTGACTAGTTTGTGGGTGCCATCATCGGTTGGGATCTGTCAACAGCACTTTTCCTTGACCTAAAAGAGAGTGGATCTTTCCTGAAATTCCTATGCTTTGAAGATATTCTTCCTCTCTTGTGTATGATTAAAGTCCTCGTTTTTGTGCAATTTTTCGTCTGTCTTGATGAGGACTGATTTCATCTTCTTGTCTGAGGAATGATTCGGATCCCTCCACGATGAAAGATCATGTCTTCGTACGGTAGATCATTTGCCGATGTTGGCTTAAACTGAATATATATATATATATATATATATGAGGGGACAAATTGTGCAAAGACCTTGAATCGAGGAAACTGTTATATTTTTATCAATTTAGTTTTAAATTTTTTTAAAATCTTTTCAAATTTTGTTAATTAAGTTCGTTTAATCAATTTTGATGGAAAATCGTTAACGTGAACGTAGACCTCCTCGGGATAATTTTTAATATATTTTTTGATTTTTTTTTTCACTCTTCGTCATTTTTTTCTTATCTTTTCTTCTTTCTGGCCAGGCGAGGGTTCTACCTTTAAAATTCGTAGTTTGAAAGGAAAACGCGGGCCTTTGAATATGTCTTTGGTTCTTTCCTTTGGCATTAAGTTCCTTACTTATGCTTTAAGGATTAGGATCAAGTTTTTACTCATTCACCTAACTTGACCCTTATTTCAGCCCATGGCTTTATCATTTTGCGTGGCACGAAGCTTCGTAGTTTATTGTGTTACTACGTAGTACGTACCATTTTGCTGACGTCACCTGTATGGTACATTTGTGGTTGCAGAAATTGAAGACTCGGGTGGTGAAAAACAATTGCAACCCAGAATGGAACGATCAGCTGACTCTTTCCATAAAAGACCCCAACACTCCAATCAATCTGGTCTGTGTTTTTTTCAATCACGCTCATCATCCTTTACGTGTCGATTTTGCGAATAACCATGTTCAGGTCGTGTGGATTCGTATGTCTAGATTGTCCGATTAATTTTGGGTTCGACATGCTTAGCAATAAGTTTAAGGACACGCTGCTTGGAGACCCTCCCGAAATGAAGCCGAATCGGATGATGCGCAGAATTAGCCAAACGTTTGAGATGATTGAAGGAGTTTAGTTATACCCTGCAATAGAGTAGTAATAGTCTTATCGAACCATGCTCTTTCGCAGACTGTTTACGACAAGGACACGGTTACCGTGGACGACAAGATGGGAGAGGCCACGATCGACATCAAGCCGTACCTAGATGCTATAGCGATGCGCCTGGAGAACCTCCCAACCCCCACCACGATAGCCAGGGTTCAGCCTTCCAAGGGCAACTGCCTGGCGGACGAGAGCTCGATCGTGTGGAGAGACGGCAAGGTCTACCAGGACATGGTGCTCCGGTTGAACAATGTTGAGTCCGGCGAGGTGGAGGTCCAGCTGGAGTGGGTTAACCTCACCAGCGACCCTCGACCGCTGTGAGTTTCCCGAAGGATGGCATGTGAAGACAGCGTGTGCTGTGATTGTATCTGGAATAAGACGCGAATGGGTTGTCCTTGCGTTGCTTTAGTGACCTGCCTTGTAATATGAATACATCTACTGAAGCCAGTAGATGTATTTATGATTTGAAGTTAACCTCCCTTGTGAGAAGTTTGGTGGATTGAGTAAGTTTTTGCTTGCAGAACTCAAAGTGGAATATAGATCCTAAGTTTTTGCTTGCAGAACTCAAAGTGGAACGTAGATCCTAAGTGGAACAATTATGCAGGAGAAAAATGTGCATTATGCAATAAGAACAAAAGGAAATTCTGAGGTGCAAGAGAAAAATTGTAGTTAATACATGAACCGATAACATTATCAAATTGCTACCGACACCCAATACCTTTGTGAAGATGGAGGCCGAAATAATAGTTTGAGCTAAGCCCATCACGTTCTTTCAAGCCTTGTGTTGGACTTTTGATACGCTTGAGGCACGTTTTGCTAGAGCTTTAGCTCAACTTAGGTCTGAGTTGGCGTCCATTAAGTACAAGTTCACAGACGAATCTAGCTGTCACTTCTTTACAGCCATAAGATCAACGAATTGCAACATGCCTACTTTATCTTTTGCGGTGATGTTTCTACGTTTCTGTGTTACTTGTTGGTAGTTTGTTTTGTAAGATATGTCGTCTCACATTGAAAGTACGTGAGTGCGCATGGGGACTAGATTTGGCACTAGCCAACCATTATTATTCTTTATTTATTAAAATTTGAAATTATTATTAGTAATAATAACTGTTATATCTTAACGAAACAGTGCGACTATCCACAAATAAGCAACAATTATTTTTTTTATTTTGTAATTTCAAAAATGATAATAATTAAATAACTGTTTTGATTAGTGAAATAGTGCGACTGTTCGCAAAAGAGTTATAATTATTTTTTATTATTTAATGTTGAAATTTATTTTTGGCTAACAGTTATTTGAAGCTCTTACAACCTTTGGAATGGAATGTTGCGTCTCTTCGAATAGAACTTCTTAACTTTTGGAAGATAGTATTTGTTTGAATATAACTTTTTAACCTTTCGAAAGGTTGTGTTTGTTCAAAGTTTTTAGTTATAAATTAGTGAATCTTTCTATTCAATTAATAATAGAACAACTTCCATTTTCGTTTTTTTTTTCGCTCAAAGAAGTATAGCTTTCTTCTCCAATTATTTTCCTCGAAAACTTCTAGCGAAATATCAGAATTGCTATTTGCTATTGTCACGTGAGACTTGATTGTATTGTGGAGAATATTTGCCAAAAATCATTAGTAAAGTTGTGAGGACAAATAAATGCTTAAAGAGAGTACTATCACGCCTCAAAATCTGATTATACTTTATTTCATACTTGATGATGTTTTTTTTTAACAATTTTAAGGATTTAATTTTATGTAACAGTGTAGTCAGAATCGAGATTGGAGGCATATGGGAATACACTGTTCTGTGAGAGGATATCATGGTAGCAATTCGTGCAAAGTTTAACAAAATGATTGCCGGAGAGTTGGTGGGTACACTCTAAAAGTCTTCGGGAACTAAAATCCTAAATGGAAAGAGATTTTGGAGGATTTGTTGGGTGTAGGAAGCAGACGCGCAAAGACGTCGCCCGATGAATTTTGAATTATGGTGGGAGTTCATCGTCTAGAACCAAGATGACCTGGTCAAGAATTTTTAATGGGGACCCTATCCCGCCTTCTTTTTGTCCTCACTTATGTACAACGCTCGTGCAGTTTAAGTGAGAGTGGCCTTCCACCATCCATTGACGCTTCACCTTCAATCTTTGGAATCGATCGAGATAATGGAAGACGAACCTTCCGACGATACACAGAGCCAAACCACGGCCTGGCGCTAACTCGGTTGAAGTCCTAACTTGAAACGGTTGCTGCTTCCACTTCGGAGAAGTCAATTTGAAGCGACAGGGAATCAACGGTGTTACTCCATTTGGTTCTTGAATACTAGAAATTCCTTTTGGAATCAGTCCCCCACGCCTTCCAGGCGGACACTCACAATCATCGCTCGTCGCTGTTGGCCATAGTTTCGAAAGAGCACAGAGCATGCTCTGTTATGCTTTGCTTCACGGACGGGAGCATGAAGTGACAAGAACTCACTCGAGAACTTCCCATTGGCCGGGACTCTGATCGCCGAGGATGACAGAAGCTGCTGTCGTTGATCCAGTTGCTAATTTATTGAGGAGGTAATACCTACTACTTGTTGCACTCTTTTTTAACGAGAAAAAGAAACGATTTCGATTTGATGAGAATAGCCGAGCAATTCGTATGCCAAATTGCTCGATGAAATGCTATTAAGAACCCAGTGCAAGTTGTTTTCGTTTGGTCATTCCTCTGAAAGCATATCGACCTGGATTAAGCGATTTTCCAAGTCATTTCAATAATTGAATGCGTACTCTTGAAATGTCATTTCCTTGCCTTATGTTATGGGCCTAAATTTATTAAAGTTGGATGGGCATGGTTGTTACTGAATCAACAATAAACATAACAAGGAGTTAAACTGTCACGAAAAGTATGAAGTCATACAAATGAGATGGAATGTATCAGCATGCATTCCGTGATATTTTGATATCCTCAAATCAAGAATCACATTAGTTTTCATCCACAATGTGAAGTTCCTAGTAATGTGGACAGGTCGATCATTTGCGGCCGTAGGTAGGTGTTGCGTAATAAATAGCAACATGCCAAAGTCTGCTTGTGAAAGAAGCAGCTTTCCATGAATGAGCCTTTTGTAGCGGGGCACGTATGTTACCACTAGATTTTTCGAGGTGATCCGCGGGACCATGTTGGGTTCTTTCCTACCTCTAGCTAAGCTTCCCCTGCCCAATGGTACACGTGAGAGTTTCACGAGGTTGGACGTGTTTCACATGATCGAAATCGTCAAACTCTCTTACGATTCTGTCCTGGGAAGAGCACCGTCCACCATTTTTTTTTATTCCAATTTCTACTCGAGATAGGAAAAGCAGAGAAAAAGACAGGACGAGGAATCAAGATAAACGAGAAGCCATAGACCTCTGTAAGCAGAGGAGGAGGAGGATAGAGAACAAAATGGGGCTTCTGAAAATTCGGGTGACTGTGAGGCATGACCTCGCCGCCCGGGACATTCTTACTAGCCATCCTCATGTTGTCATTTTGAGGGAGGGCTGGGCCTTGCTATGGCATCGCCAGATCATCGCGGTTGCGAGCCAGGCCACCTTGTGACTCTCCTGTTATAGTAAAGAGAAGAAAAAGAAAAAGAGTAAAAAAAGAAAAAGAAAAAAAAAATCATATCGGATGGCTTATATTCACATCATCAATTTTAGCCCAAAATTAGTCGAATGAACTCTATTGGCAAAACATGAGATAGTTGAAGATTCAATTGCCACGTTTAAAAAGGTTTGAGACTGAATTGACAAATATGTAATAGGTTAAAGATTTTTTAGGCAATTTTCCTGAAATGGAAGACTCAGGATGGTGAAAAACAGTTGCCACCCAGGATGAAATGATTGAGCCAGCTTTTTCCATAACAGCCCCCAACATTCCAATCAATCTCCTAAGTGATTCTTCATTCACATGCATCGTCGGTTCTTACCCGCTCATGTCCATTTTGCGAATAATCATGTTCTGTCGTTTCGATTCGGGTTTTCGGGACTTCCGATTATTTCGTGTTCTATGCGCTCATAGATGCGCACTAGAGTAGTAATAGTCCCATTGAGCTGTGCTCTTTCGTAGACCGTTCATGACCAGGACATGCTCTTCACGGACGAAAAAATGGGAGAGGCCAAGATCGACGTCAAACCTTACATGGATGTTTACAGAGATGCGGCTGGGGAACCTCCCGCGTCCCGATCCCCACCACGATCGCTAGAATCCATCCTTCCAGGGACAATTGCCTCGCGTACGAGAGCTTGGTCGGGTGGAAAGACAGCAAGATCTACCAGGACATGGTGCTCGGGTCGTGTAAAGTCGGGCACGCTGAGGTGGAGGTTCGGCTGGAGTGGATCCACAGCCCCGGCAGCTCTCGATGCTTGTGAGTTGGGTCCCTTGTCCAATCTCTAAACTCGAGTCGCTCCGCTTTTTAAAAATATTATTTCGTCGATGCATGCCAAATCATGAGAAATTTTATCTTATAGATTGGTGAAAATCCATAATCCCTTGCAATCGATGATTACATCATAAGGTGGGTGTTCCTCCTGTCCATAATCATCCATTTTGTTCATAACCAAATGGAACCCGATGAACCCGGGGCTTCATCACAAGTAATCGAATGATGTACAAATCAAGCGAATTACGTTACGAGATTCACATAATCAATGGTTGAGATGAGTTTGGTCTACATAATTTATAAATGCACGCAATAATATTTTCGTGCTTCGTAAACTTTAAATGCTTGTCTGATAAAAAAAAATCAAACTTTAAATGCTTGGAAAACTTACAAGATTGCCGCTAAACTTAACACCCGCTCTCTCTCTCTCTCTCTCTCAAGCCATGCCCCTACCGACGGCCTCCACATCGAGATACGTCTAAATCATTATATCGTGATGCTCCACGTGTCTGTAAATATAATAACATGTGAGACTCTAATTTGCGAGGCGTTGATCGTGCTCCTCGCGAGATTTACTTTCTTACGCTCACCACTCATTTTGCTCCAACTAATTTGTTCAACCAAAAATACATTACTCGGAGTGACGCTTAATATTACGAGTTATAGGCATTATTGAATGTTCTGTGATACGTAATCACTCTTCCTATCAAATACTGACCTCGACCCACCAAACGAACGATAGGATCGAGGAAAGGAAGGGATCTTTCTGTCAAAATGACCCTTTTGCACTGTACCGAGGCACGTCTCTCGTCAGCCACAAAATTGTTCCTCGCGATGCGCGTGCTGGGTTCGGGACCCCGCACGTGTCTCGGTCCAATGAAGATGCCAGGCTAGAGGTGGCCACGGTTCGGAACCGCCGGTTTCGGTTCCGGACTATCATGGTTCAAGGTTCCGGTTCATGAACCGGCGGTTTGGGCCGGTTCAAGGGCCGGTTCCGGTTTTGGTTTGAACCGGGTTCGAACCGGCGGTTCCGTCCGGTTCAAACCGATTTTCAAATAAAACTTTAAGAAATAAAAAAATTTTAAATGATGAATTATGAAATAAAAAGATAAAATTATGAAATAATAAAATTTCAAATACAAATTATAATCAAATTTATGGATCGCGGAAAAAAAAGGGAGGGAAGAAAGGGCTTGAACTTAATGAATTATCATTAAACGCCTACATATCTTCTTAAGGATAGAAGAATCAAAGCCCATATAGTTCTTTTACCTTTGATAACCCCATACTTACCTCATCATTAATCGTTGCTACCCGTGGCGGTGGTATCTTCATCATTGAAGAATTCGGATTCGTTGTTGCGATCCATTTCTTGTTGTTGATATGCCGCATTTGTCCAATCATCGACACAAATTTGAACTTCAACGAAATCCGGAGATAATCTCGAACGTCGATCATCCAAAATATTACCCCCAATACTAAATGCTTGTTCAACCGCAACGGTTGAGCAAGGGATTACTAAAATCTCTTTTGTAATGTGAGCTAATACTGGAAATTGAGTTGAATGATTATTCCACCACTTTAGAATTTGAAAATCAATGCCGTCTGATTGAGGAAACTCAAATTCAGTAGTTACATAAATTTCTATTTTAGAAATATTTCCCATTATTCTCTTTTGTCTTTTTTGTCTATTTATTAGATTTCTAGACCCTCTAACTAGGTGCTTACCTTGCATGCCACTAACTTGGGAAGAAGTTCCACTATCACCAACTATATTATATCTATTACAAAAATCATTATACAATTCTACTATTATATCTTTAACTTCTTTTTCTATATCTCTAATATTTACGGTTTCAATCAAATGTAAACACTCATAGTATGAATTCAAATCATCAAGTAAGCCCTCCATTTTCGTACGTGGATCCAAAAAACAAGCAACCAAATAGATAATAGGAATTTTGGTATAATATTGCATCCATTTCGTTCGCATTGCTATAATAGTTGGACCTAATTGATTATCACCTTTATTTTCTTGAAAAATATCAACAATATTTAGACATTCTGTTAAAAATAAATGTGTAGTAGGATAATAAACACCGGATAAAGTATAAGTTGCATTATTAAAAACTTTTAACAAATCTAAAATTCTTTTGCAAATATCCCACTCTTGTGGGTATAAATTACTTTGAGGAACATAATTCGCAAAAAATGTACATAATAATTCTTTATATGAAAAAGATTGGTTAAGCAACTCGTATGTAGAATTCCAACGATGTGGAACATCTCTTGGAAATTTTTTTGGTTTTTTTTCCATTTTGTTTACAAAATCTACCCCATTCTCTCATAACTTGGGAATGTTTCCATAAATATGTAATTGCTGTTTTTATTGGACGAAGAGCATTTTCAAGAGTTTGTAAACCATCTTGTACGTATAAATTTAAAACATGGCAAACACATCTAATGTGAAAAAAATTTCCACCAAAAGCGGGTTTACAAATTGTTTCTAACTCGCGAACAGAAGCAGTATTTGACGCGGCATTATCAAAACCAATTGAAAACATTTTATTAACCAATAAATATTTTTCTAAAACTTGCTTAATTATTCTATAAATATTATGTGCCGTATGCGATTCATCAAAAACTCAAAATGCAATAATTCTTTTTTGAATGTTCCATTCATCGGCTATCCAATGACATGTAATACCCATATAATAATGAGTTTGCCAAGGATCACTCCAAATATCGCTACCTATATGCACACATCCATTGAAAAATGCAAAAAAAATTCTCAAATCATATTTTCCTTTTTTATAAAGTTTTAACATTTGGCGTTTAATCGTATTTCTCGAAACGGGTTTTGCTTGTGGAGTACATGTATTTTGTACAAAAGTATTAAAACCAAAATTTTCACCAAAATTAAACGCTAAATGTTTAATGGTAGTAAATTTAGCAAGTTCTTCCTCATAATTATTTCTATCGTAACGAAATAAATTAGAAGTATTAGAATCGACAAACTTAGGAATTTGTTGTTGCCTCGTGTCGATCCGGAATTCCGTTGGATGTTTTGACGCCAAATGTCGACGATATGTTCCATAGCCGCTTCCAGTTGTAAACCTGTATACTTTTTTGCAATTGTTACATATGAGATTGTAGTCGTTACCTTCTAAATGTTGCTTAGTGAAGTGTTGCCATATGATGGATGCACCCCATCGACTCATTTCTTTTGTTGTTGATGCTTCTTCTGTATTGGTAGTTGGTTGTAGACTTTCTTGCGTCGGGATGTGCTCGACATTAGGAATAACGTTGATATCATCTTCGTCATCGTATGCCCAATGTGCATACTCACGAGGACCATGAGAATAATTGGATTCTTCGGGAATCATCGGGCTCTTTCCTCTTCCACTAGCCATTTTTTTAGAGAATTGAGCGGAAGAAATTGAGTGAAATTGAGCGAATTTGAGAGAATTTGAGCGAATTTGAGAAATGAGAGAATTTGAGACTTGAGAAAAGTTGTGAGGAAAAATGAAGAGTAAAGATGGGTATTTATAATGGTTATGTTTTATTTAAAAATTATTTTTTTTAAAACATAAACGAACGGCTATATAGCCGTTGGTCAACCAAACGGCTAACCATATTATATATATATTATATAATATTATATAATATAATATATAATATATAATATTATATAGCCATTTGGAAACGGCTATCGGGCCGGTTTTTAAATTTCACAATCCGGAACCGACCCGCGCCATACGGGCCGGTTCCGGTTCATAATGAACCGGCCCGTTGACCGGGCCGGAACCGGCCCATGGCCACCTCTACGCCAGGCTCTCTTGTGAGCTTTTTCCTGAGGAGAGCACACCCAATCACTGAGAAAATATTAAGTACCCACGAGGTATTGCTGACGTAGTCCCCATTTCCATTCAGTTTTCGACACCTGTCCCAAGAGTGACTGTTTCCGTCCCTCTCTCTATCTTTAACCCCCAACTAGGGGTGAGCTGTTCCAGGTCCTGGGTAGGTTCCACCTGGAACCTGGAACCTACCCACTAGTACAGATTCCTGATTTTGCGAAACCTGGAATCTACCTTATTATAGGTTCCAGGGTCCGATTCCAAGGTACTCGGGAACTTACTATACTTGACCAAATGATTTTATACCGTTAGAGAAGATAGTAAAAACAACTGTAACGTCAACCGAATGCAAGAACTAATCATAAAAACAACATGTTTTCACTGAAAAGCCAACACAGGCAAATGAAATCAGAACCAAATGTCGACAGTTGGATCAAGACAACGCAATGTGTATCCCATTACCAGCATAAATTCGACCTACATCTACACACTCTACAGACCCACATCTAACAAAATGGGATCATAGGGAAAGCCAACCTTGAAGGCAAATCGACCTCGAGCCCCAGTAACTCTCGACTGGATCATAACCCACCTACCATTAACACCACAGAAGCCAAAAAGAAAATCAAGAAGCAGATTTTAAGCTCAATCAAGAGCTTTGGCGCTGAATCGTCACCCTCTGAGGAGGAAGAAGGAGAAGTTGCGTGGATGATGAGGGAAGGCCGTCTCCTCAAACGTAAGAGGACCAAGATGAGTAAGAAAATACAAATCGCATGAAACCAAATGGAGTAAGAAAGACATACCAATCGCAAGGCAGCACTAAAGGGATCCGACGAAAATTGTAGGGCAGAAGAAGTTCTGAACTTCTGGTGAAGACCGAAGATAGAATTTCAAAATTAGGGTTTAAAAAAAAACCAGTTCCGCTAGAGGCCGCCAAGGGTCGCGAGGCCTATGATCAGATTCAAAGAGTCAAGATGCCGGAGAGTTAAGAAGCAGGGACTAGACGCGGAAACTGGACGCCCTTTTCGATCAGGAACACAAGTTCGTGAGAGGTGGCGCGAGCGTGCCCAAAGTGCTACTGTGCTGGAGCACCGCGATGAGAGGAGAGATAGGGGATTAGGGTCGAGGACGGAGGAGGGAGCAAGTGCGAGGAGGCGGATGGCGGCGGTAGCGAGGCGACAGTTTCGGAGGAGATGTGGAGGTTTCAGGTAGAGCCGCGGAGGTCTTGAGGGCAGAGCGAGAGTGGAACTGGAGTGGAGAGACGACAAAGACATCGCCATGAAGAGTCTTCACCGAAGACCGAAGAAACTGGACCGGTGTAGAGGAAGCCACTGCTAAAGCCCAAGTAGACCAGGCCCAACATCAAAATGTCTCTCTTAAAAAACCCGGTTCCGGTTCCGGGGTAGAACCGGGAACCGGAACCGGCGGTTCTTTAAAATCCAGAACCGGGAACCGGACCCGGGCTTATTAGAATCGGGAACCGAACCGAAACCATCGGTTCGGTTCTTCGGTTCTCGGTTCTACCATGGAACCGTGCTCACCCCTACCCTCAACCAACACCCCCCGGCGTCGCCCTCTTTCTTCTCCAACCTCCACCATTATCGGTCGCCACGAATCGCAATTGGACAAGAGGGTGGCGGCGGCTGTAGTCACGGTCTCTCTCTCTCGTTGCTTTTTTTTTTCTTGTAAATTTGAACACCTTTCCAATGAAGATGGCGGTGGCTGCGACGACAGCGACGGCGATGGCCAGCCATGGACCACTGGCTCACGGCTTGGGACAAGTAGCGTAGGCTCATCCATGGCTGTCATTGGCGTAGAACCAAATTCGGTCGGCTGGGTCAGCAAGGCCAGGGAGGGAGGATTGCCCGAGTCGTCGAGCATGCAGCTGCCATGGCCTCTTGAGCTCGAGCTTTGGGTTTGCTAGCCACGGGTGAGCAGCTGTAAGCTTGACACGTGACGACCATGGTCGCAAACTGGCAAGGATCCTCAGCCATGGCTGCTGCTCGACTCGTGGCAATGGTCGCTTGAGCTCGAATTCGGTGGCCATGGCCACCAACTGTCATCAGCGACGAGACACCAATTGTGATTCGCCGTTGTCGCGACCCTCTAAAAAAATTTTAAATTTTAAAAGGGGTTAACGGATTATTAGGTTAATTAGATTTGACTAACCTAACGCGGACCCTCCCCAGCCCTATCGAATCGCAACTTTGGTTTTTTTTAAATGATTTTAAGATTTGGAGTCGCCACTAATCGTTCTTGGTAGGTCGATTAGAAACCTAAATAAATTAGCGGGAGAACTAATTTATTTCTGCGAACCAGAGATTATGAGTTCGGGGACTTGGTTACACTAGTTAATTAAAACTAATGCCCTTTCGGTACCTTAATTTCATGGATATCTTAATTCGGCAACTCAGGCTTGGTTTATTCCTAAGGCTCTAGTAGGATATTCTCTTTTGTGTTTTCACCTTTTGAATAGGATTCATGGATGGTATATATTTTTTATTTGTTATATTTTTTAAGTGTTAAAAATTCCCTGAAGCCGACAGAGGGAGTGTGTTAACGACTTCTGTGCAGTATTACGACCTACTCATCTTTTGGGTCTGATGATTCAAAAATTAAATTGCAGGAAGTACATGACAGTGAATAAGCACCTCCAATGGGAGGCCTAGCATTGGCTTGACTCTTCCCTTTGGGATTTAAGGTACAAGTATTTAAGTTGCAGGTATTTAAACTACTGTAAGTAAAAACCTCCAATGGGAGGCTAAGCATTGGCTTGGCTCTTTCCTTTGGGATTTAAGGTACAAGTATTTAAGTTGCGGGTATTTAAACTACTGTATATAAAAACCTCCAATGGGAGGCTAAGCATTGACTTAACTCTTCCCTTTGGGATTTAAGGCACAAGTATTTAAGTTGCAGGTATTTAAACTACTGTAAGTAAAAACCTCCAATGGGAGGCTAAGCATTGGCTTGGCTCTTCCCTTTGGGATTTAAGGTACAAGTATTTAAGTTGCAGGTATTTAAACTACTGTAAGTAAAAACCTCCAATGGGAGGCTAAGCATTGGCTTGGCTCTTCCCTTTGGGATTTATGGTGTAGGTATTTAAATGACCTCCAGTGGATGTGTTTTGCCTCTCCATTCTGGGGTTTGAGTTCTTAAAAATAACTTACAACAAATTGATTCAACAATTTGAAATTTGTGCGCGCTTAGGGACTCCTTCAAGCCAATTTTGTGCTTTCATAAGATTGACCATTGATATAGGGCTACGGTTGCCTGACATGAAAATAGAGTGAAGTGTCAGTATACAAAATATGTGTTAATTTGCATCTAAAACCAAAAGAGTGGAAAGAGTACTTATCTTCCATTTTTTGGGAGGGATTTCTATAATTGATTTTCGCTCTCTATGTTCCCAATATAGAGAGTCTCTTTTGAATTAAGAGAGAATTTTAGTCACAGATCAGCTGAGAAATCGGTGGACAGCTTAAGAGTTTGTCTGGGCCGATTTTGCACGTCCGTGAAACTCGTCGTTGATATGAAGTCTTCCTTTTACCTGACATAAAAATGTGAGGAAAGTGGAGGTAGAGAAAGTGTATACAGTTTGTGCTAATTTGCGAGTAAAACCATAAATAAATGAATAAATAAAAACACTTAGTTCGAATTTGCTTGCTCGTTGACGAGGATGAACTCTTGATTTATATTGATCGATGAAGGAATTTGTGAGATAACCCCTAGCTTTAAACTCCCATCATCTTCAAAATTCTCTCTCTTTTGGTATTTTCTTTCTCTCAAATTTTTTTTCAATCTCCCAAAACTCTCTCAAACATCCAAAATTTTCTCTCCAAAAAAATCCCCTTTCAAGCTTACTTCTTCCTCTTTTTATAATCTACTCATCTATCTACCATTCTAATTTTTCCACTAACTCTATCTCCCATTCTAATTTCTCTACTAACTCTTCTTCATTTTCATCTTCCATTCTCCATCTCTATATCACATTCTAATCTCTCCACTAATTCTTCTTTATCTTCATCTTCCCTTCTCCATATTTATCTCCCATTCTAATTTCTTCACTAACTCTTCTTCATCTCCATCTTCCCTTCTCTATTCTTATCTTCCCTTCTAATTTCTCCACTAACTCTTCTTCATCTCCATCTTCCCTTCTCTATTCTTATCTTATTTTCTCCATCCATTCTTCTCCAACTTCTTTTCTTCATCTCCTGCTCTCCATCTTCCCTTCTCTATTTTAATTTATCCACTAACTCTTCTTTTTGTTATTTGTAAAATAATCCCTCAAGAGTTAGGTATTTGCACTCTAGTCCCTGAATTTTAAGTATTTACAATTTAGTCCCTGAAAAAATATTTCTTTAAATCCAAATCTCCTCACAATTTTTGACATACCTTCCCTATACTTAGTCAAAATTCGCCACATGTCAAATTTAAGCTCATTTCTTGCCACTGAAAATAATGCAGAATTTAATTAAAGCCCTTTTGCACAATTGAGTCATTCTGGGTATAATTTGGACCAATATAAAAAATTTGAAATATTAGAGAACAATGTCACAACTCCTAAAAGTGAAAAAATGAAAATAAATTGACTCAAATTGAATTTTTTAGGCCCGGTTCGAGATTATGCTCATGAAGAAATACACGACCCCGAATTGGATTTTTTAAATTTGTGATGGCTAACATGAAAAGGGATTTAAAATAAAAATATTGACTATTTTTATATATTTTTGTGGCATCAAATGCTATTATTTACTAAATATTCTCATAATTTCTAAAATATATAACAATATATATATATATATACAAAAAATTATTTTTTTGTTCGAAAATAGTTGCCTAAGCTTGGCCAAGGCTCCAAACTTGATTTTTCAATTTTCTCATTTTTCTTAATTTTTTTTATGAATTTTCGAAAATAAAAATACCGAAAAATATAGAAAATATGAAAAATTATTTTTTGGTCAAAATTGGTTCCCTAGGCTTGGCTAAGGTTCCCAAAGTTGATTTTCCAATTTTATGAATTTTTATGGATTTTCTGTTAATTTTCGAAAATAAATAAATAAAAAATACGTAAAAATACTGAAAATATGAAAAATCGTTTTTTGGTCAAAATTGGTTCCCTAGGCTTGGCTAAGGTTCCCAAAGTTGATTTTCCAATTTTATGAATTTTTATGGATTTTCTGTTAATTTTCGAAAATAAATAAATAAAAAATACGTAAAAATACTGAAAATATGAAAAATCGTTTTTGGTCAAAATTGGTTCCCTAGGCTTGGCTAAGGTCCCCAAAGTTGATTTTTCAATTTTATGAATTTTTATGGAATTGTTTTATTACTTTAGCAATAGAAAAAATGATTAAAAATCAGGTGTCAACAGCCGCGGCCAAAAATGTCGGAGGCTTGGGCTCGAGGTCGGAGAAGAAGGGGTAAGCGGATGGGAAACGGGCGGTGAAGAGAGAGAAAGAGCGGACGAGAGGTGGGAGGTAGTCATGGCCACGGTTCGGAACCGGACGGTTCCAGTTCGTGACCTATCATGAACTGGCGATTCCGGGCCGATTCAAGGTCCGGTTCCGATTCCAGTTTGAACCGGATGAAACCACCAGTTCCGGTTCCGACGGTTCCGTCCGGTTCCCAACCGGTTTTTAAATAAAAATTTATGAAATAATTTTTTTAAATAATGAATTATGAAATAAAAAATGTAAAATTATTAAATAACAAATTTTTAAATATAAATTGTAATCAAATTTGAAGATTGGGCGAAAAAAAGTAGAAAGAAGGAAAGGGCCTAAGTAGCACAGACATGGACACGCGACACGAGACATGACACGACACGACATGCCGACACGTCATTTTAAAAAAATAGAGAATTTCGACACGTTGGTGAAGGAGAGAGACAAAAGTAAAATGACTTAATTCATGAGTCCCACATTGATTATGAGGGAGAGAGACAAACATGAAGTCTCTTTAAAAAGTCAAGGAAGAGACTTAGAGGCTTATGAGTTGAAGAAAAAAGTTCCACATTGGTTGCCTAATGAAAGTAACAAGTAGAATGTCTCTTTAAAATGAAGTCTCTACATGGAGGCTTAGAAGTCTCTCATTTTGACCTTTTGCCTAAGATAAGTGCTTTACTTTTCTTAGTAATTTGCCTAAGATTAAGTATGTAATTTTATTAATTTTAATTTTTTTAAGATGCTTGAGTCTGGGCCGGTTCGGAGTCGGATGAACCATCGGTTCTGAACCGTCGCCGGTTTCGAATCTATGCCGGTTCCGAAAAATAACAAATCGAAACGGGCCGTGGCCACCTCTAGTGGGAGGTGGGCTTTTTTTTGTCTTGTTTTTTGTTTTTTTTCTTGGGTTTGGTTTTTGTGGTTTTCGGGGGCGGGAGCAAGGGAGAAAGAGTGACGGAAATCGTCACCGTGAGGAGAGATGAGAGGTTTTTATTTTTTCTGACTAGTGGGTCTTACTGGGACACTTGTAAAAAATTGAGTGGAAATGGGGACCACATCAGTAATAGCCATGGGTACCTAGTATTTTCTCCTCAATCCTTACCTTTGATCGAGGAGAGATAAGAGGTTTTTATTTTTTCTGACTAGTGGGTCTCGCTTGGGACACATGTCAAAAATTGAGTGGAAATGGGGACCACGTCAGAAATATCTCCTGGGTACCTAATATTTTCTCCCCAATCACTACCTTTGATCTCCGTATCACCTCTGCAGCAGAAAAAGGGAAGAGAGAGAGAGAGAGAGACGAGACAGATAATCAATGCTGCCGAGTGTTGGGTGTCCACTACAAGAAGAAATAAAAGGAGGAGGAGGAGGAGAAGACGAGGAGGAGGAGAATGGAGAACATACTGGGGCTTCTGAAAATTTGGGTGAAGCGAGGCATCAACCTCGCCGTCCGCGACTTCCTCACCAGCGATCCTTACGTCGTCATCTCCATGGATCAACAGGTCTCTCTCTCTTTCTCTCTCTCTCTCTCTCCGGTGTATTTCTTTGACTAGTTTGTGGGTGCCATCATCGGTTGGGGTCTGTCAACACTCAACAGCCCTTTTCCTTGACCTAAAAGAGAGTGGATCTTTCCTGAAATTCCTATGCTTGGAAGATATTCTTCCTCTCTTGTGTATGATTAAAGTCCCCGTTTTTGCGCAATTTTTCGTCTGTCTTGATGAGGACTGATTTCATCTTCTTGTCTGAGGAATGATTCGGATTCCTCCACGATGAAAGATCATGTCTTCGTATAGTAGATCATTTGCCGATGTTGGCTTAAACCGATTATATATATTATATCTATGAGGGGCCAAATTGTGCAAAGACCTTGAATCGAGGAACCGCCGTATTTTTATTAATTTAATTTTAAAATTTTTAAAAATCTTTTCGAATTTTGTTAATTAAGTTCGTTTAATCAATTTTGATGGAAAATCGTCAATGTGAACATGGACCTTCTCTTGGCATTTGGTGTGGTAATTTTTAATACATTTTTTTGATTATTTTTCATTCTTCATCATTTTTTTCTTATTATTATTATTTTTTGGGCCAGGCGAGGGTTCTACCTTTAAAATTCATATTTTAAAAGGAAAACTTGGCTCTTTGAATGTATGCCTTTGAATATGTCTTTGTTCTTTCCTTTGGCATTAAGTTCCTTACTTAGGCTTTAGGATTAGGATCAAGTTTTTACTCATTCACCTAACTTGACCCTTATTTCAGCCCATGGCTTTATCATTTTGCGTGGCACGAAGCTTCGTAGTTTATTGTGTTACTACGTAGTACGTACCATTTTGCCGACGTCACCTGTATGGTACATTTGTGGTTGCAGAAATTGAAGACTCGGGTGGTGCAAAACGATTGCAACCCAGAATGGAACGATCAGCTGACTCTCTCCATTAAAGACCCCGACATTCCAATCGATCTAGTCAGTGTTTTTTTCCCTCACGCTCATCATCCTTTACGTGTCGATTTTGTGAATAACCATGTTCAAATCGTGTCGATTCGTATGTCTAGATTGTCTGATTAATTTTGGGTTCGACATGCTAAGCAATAAGTTAAGGACATGCTGCTCGGAGACCCTCCCGAAATGACGCCGAATTGGATGATGCGTAGAATTAGCCAGAAGTTTGAGATGATTGAAGGAGTTTAGTCACATCCTGAAATGGAGTAGTAATAGTCTTATCGAAACCATGCTCTTTCGCAGACTGTTTACGACGAGGACATGGTTACCGCGGACGACAAGATGGGAGAGGCCATGATCGACATCAAGCCGTACCTAGATGCTGTAGAGAAGCGCCTGGAGAACCTCCGGACCCCCACCACGATTGCCAGGATCCAGCCTTCCAAGGGCAACTGCCTGGCGGATGAGAGCTCGATCGTGTGGAGAGACGGCAAGGTCTACCAGGACATGGTGCTCCGGTTGAACAATGTTGAGCGTGGCGAGGTGGAGGTCCAGCTGGAGTGGGTTGAACTCACCAGCGACCCTCGACCGCTGTGAGTTTCCCGAGGGATGGCAGGTGAAGACAGCGTGTGTGCTGTGATTGTATCTGGAATAAGACGCGAATGGGTCGTCCTTGCGTTGCTTTAGTGACCTGCCTTGTAATATGAATACATCTACTGAAGCCAGTAGATGTATTTATGATTTGAAGTTAACCTCTCTTGTGAGAAGTTTGGTGGATTCAGTAAGTTTTTGCTTGTTCCTAAGTTTTTGCTTGCAGAACTGAAAGTGGAACATAGGTTCTTCGCCGCCCGATACTGATTAGATTATGCAGGAGAAAAATGTGCATTATGGAAAAAGAACGAAAGCAAATTCTGAGGTGCAAGAGAAAAATTGTAGTTAATGCATGAACAGATAACATTATCAAATTGCTACTAACACCCAATCCGAATGTGAAAATGGAGGTCGCAATGATAGTTTGAGCTGAGCCCATTACGAGGGTTCTTTCAAGCCTTGTGTAGGACTTTTTGATACACTTGAGGCACGTTTTGCTAAAGCTTTAGCTCGACGTGGGTCTGAGTTCCCGAGTTCCTTAAGTACAAGTTCACAGACGAATCCAGCTCTCACTTCTCTACAGCCATAAGATCAACGAATTGCAACATGCCTATGTCTTTGGCGGTGACGTTTCTTTAACTTTCCGTGTTACTTGTTGGTAGTTTGTTTGTAAGATATGTCTTGTCCCACATCGAAAGTATGTGAGTGCGCATGTAGACTAGATTTGGCATTAACCAACCATTATTATTCTTTATTATTGAAATTCGAAATTATTATTAGTAATAATAACTTTGAGTCTTAATGAAACAGTGCGATTGTCCACAAATGAGTAATGATAATTTTTTTATTTTATGATTTCTAAAATGATAATAATAAAATAACCGTTTTGATTAGTGAAATAGTGCGACTGTTCGCAAGGAGTTATATTTATTTTTTTTATTATTTAATTTTAAATTTTATTTTTGCTAACCTAACTAGTTTGGGATAAAGTTGATGTTGATATTGATGTTGAATTCGAAATTTATTTTTTGCCCAACAGTTTTTTGGAACTTTTACAACCTTTGGAATGTTGTGCCTCTTTGAACATAGCTTCTTAACTTTTGAAAGATTGTGTTTGCTCGAATTTAACTCTTTAACCTTCGAAAGATTGTATTTGTTCAAATTTTTTTGCTATAAATTAGTGAACGTTTTATTCAATTAATTAGAGAACAACGTCCATTTTCGTTTTTTTCCCCTCAAAGAAAAACATCTTTCTTCTTCAATTATTTCCCTTGAGAGATTCTAGAGAAATATCAAAATTTCTATTTGCTATTCTCACGTGAGATTTTGTTGTATTGTGAAAGATATTTGCGGAAATCATTAACAATGTTGTGGGGACAAATAAATGCTTAAAGAGAGTATTAGCACGCCTTAAAATCTGATTTCATTTTATCTCATACCCAATGATATTTTCTAAGAATTTTAAGGATTTAATTCTCTGTAACAATGGAGTCAAATCGATATTGGGGGCATATGGGAATACACTGTTTTGTGAGAGGATATCATGGTAGCGATTCATGCAAAGTTTAACAAAATGATTGCCGGAGAGTTGGTGGGTACACTCTAAAAGTCTTCGGGAACTAAAATCCTAAATGGAAAGAGATTTTGGAGGATTTGTTGGGTGTAGGAAGCAGACGCGCAAAGACGTCGCCCGATGAATTTTGAATTATGGTGGGAGTTCATCGTCTAGAACCAAGATGACCTGGTCAAGAATTTTTAATGGGGACCCTATCCCGCCTTCTTTTTGTCCTCACTTATGTACAACGCTCGTGCAGTTTAAGTGAGAGTGGCCTTCCACCATCCATTGACGCTTCACCTTCAATCTTTGGAATCGATCGAGATAATGGAAGACGAACCTTCCGACGATACACAGAGCCAAACCACGGCCTGGCGCTGACTCGTTTGAAGCCCTAACTTGAAAAGCTTGCTGCTTCCACTTTGGAGAAGTCGACTTGATGCGGCAGGGGCTGGGAATCGACGGTGGTACTCCTTCCAGGCGGACTCTCAGAATCATCGCTCGCCGCTGTTGGCCATAGTTTTCAAAGATAACAGAGCATGCTCTATTATGCTTGCTTCGCAGACGAGAGCCTGAAGTGACAAGATCTCACTCGGCAACTTTCCATTGGCGGGGACTTTGATCATCGACGATAACCGAAGCTGCTGTTGTCACACCCCGAACCTCCATGAGCGCGCGACATCTGCACGACGACTAGGGGTGAGCATGGGCCGGGTCTAGATCTAGACCCTAAACCCGACCCTGTTATAACCGGTTCCCAATTTTTGGAACCGAGACCCTATCCTGTTTATGTTGGACCCTGTATTGGAACCGACCCTGTTTTTCGGTCTGGTTCCAGGGTCTACCCGGTTTCCCTGTATGCGAAAATGAATACATATTACTCATTCAATGAACTGTGCATATTCGACCAAAAAAAATTCTGCATTTACAAATGTAAATACTCCCTAGTGCAAGATTGAGCTGAGAGAATGTTGAAAGGAAATAGAGGAGGCCGAGGTAAGGGGATGCGAGTCTGCGACTCGAAGACTTGATTAGGTTTTTGTTTTTCTTAAAATATCGCCTAAAAACCGGTCCTATAAACCGGTTCGGGTGGGTTCATACCTGGACCCGGGAACCGAATCGGTTCTAACCGGTTCTCAAAAATTGGAACCGGTTCCTGGCTCGGTTTCAACGGGAACTGATTCCCTACCCTGTTTTTCGAGTGGGCCGATCCGGGTACCGGGTAAACCCATCTTCCAGGCGGACTCTCAGAATCATTGCTCGCCGCTGTTGGCCAAAGTTTTCAAAGAGCACAGAGCATGCTCTATTATGCTTGCTTCGCAGACGAGAGCCTGAAGTGACAAGATCTCACTCGGCAACTTTCCATTGGCGGGGACTTTGATCATCGACGATAACCGAAGCTGCTGTTGTCACGCCCCGAACCTCCATGAGCGCGCGACATCTGCACGACGACGATCGATACATGCGACATCCAAGACTGTCGTTGACCTAGAAACCTTAATATCCAATTAAACGTTAGCAGAAGTAATACCTTACCCCTGACAATGAATGAGCAAAGATTAGCGTAACCATAACACATCATATATTATATAATCTTAGCTCCATATTACACAGAAATATCAGCTTTACAAATATTAACAACAACAAACAACCCAGGAGGCCACATTCATCAGCAACTACCAATTCACTATCAATTGTCCTTGCCAACTGGATACTCCGCTATCTGGATATCAAATCTTTTGGTATCCTTACCATGCTTATATCATAGGGTTTGAAAAATAAGGGTAATCACCCGTGAGAACACATCTCAACAAGCTAACCTCTAATTTCCTTCTCAAAATACCACACAAATCCTCATACTCAACTCCACGCCTCATCCAAGCACTCAAACCATAGAATCAAAATTCTCAAATATTATTTTGAATACGAACACGAGTCCCAAATATTTGAAATAGTAATATAAATATTGCTCGGGCTCGGTTTTGTATAAAATGCTCCAAAAACCCATTTTCGATACTTGATCCACACGGGACCCACAAAACTTGTCATTTTCAAATCAAAGTCAAATTGGGCAACATGTGAACAGTATTCGTGGGTTGTAAACAGTAAAATAGGGCACTTTTTGGCTCGTTTTTGCATAAAATGGCCCAAAAATGCATTTTTCAGTATTCGAATCTCGCGGGACTCACATCAATCACTACCAACAGCTTATATCCAGTCAAGACAGCAACATGTCAAGCTCAAATAATATACTACAGCCTTGCCACAGAATTGATTTGTACAAATACGTCAATTCTAGCAACTTTTCCTAAATCGATTTACCTCGAATCGGGCTCTAAAGCTAGCCCATGGCATGTATAATATTCTAATCAAGAAATAGAGATATAACTCACCTAATTGAGGCTGAAACGGAGATGAGAAAGCGGTGGAAGCGACGGCGCACGACGGCGATCGAAAAGCACGACAAATTTCGGTGGATTTCGTCCAAACAGGGCTGATCAAAGGCTTAACGGGATGGTTCACGAGTTGAAAATCAATATTTTCACATGAAAATGAGCTCTAGGGGTCGTTGGGGTCAACATATATCAACATGAGCCCTGTATCAAATTTGGGTAACAAAAGACTGGTTCGTCGACTGAAACGGCGAAATCGATTTGGAAAGTCAAACGATCTCGGATCGAAGTCAGTTGGAATAGAACCACAAGACAAATGAACTACGACATACCCGAAAATTGTGATGATCCAATGGTCGGTTTTCCGTCGGAAGCCGATTGAAGTTGAGGCCAGAAAACTGGAATTCAGTAGGGAGAGGGAGAAAAATTCGAAAATCGAGAGAGAGAGAGAGAGAGAGAGAGAGAGAGAGAGAGAGAGAGAGAGAGAGATTCTGGTGATAAGAGAGAGAAAAAGAGAAGAGAGAGAGTAGATATTATCTTTAGGGCTAATAATTGAAATTACTATTCATCTAAAGAGACTTACAGCTGAATGAATTGATTGATTTTTGAGCTATCAGTAAATAAAGTGGACATCGGATTTACGTGATTCGGTTATATAGACCTATGTCCATGGGGAGAGCAGCAACAAATTTCACTATAAAACAAGCGATCTAACAGAGATTACAGATCACACTCAAGTCACTCAAACAATCTCAATATTTTTCAATCTCAATTACATCCAATAATTCACAAGTGTCTAGTCTCGTAATTCCTTATGAAATGATAACTCACAAGTGTTTAGCTCCACAATTCCTTATGAAATAATATTTCAATCTCAAAAAGGAATTATAAACAAATCTCAAACTTAGATGATTTAATTGGCTTCAACACTCTATAGCTTCAAGGTGTAATTCACAAGCAAAAGCTCCACTTTGATATTGTTCACATAGAAAATCTGCTTCTTATTTATAGGCAAGAGTTGGATAGAAAATCTTCTCCAACGAGAATTAAGAAACCTATTCAAAATAGGAAATACCACACCGATTCCACCAAGGATAGATTTTCATGAGATTTAAAACAAATCTTATCCAAAGTAAAATTCAAATTCGGTCAACCCACTTCCATAGTAAATTTTCTTGATCGACTCCAAAAGCCAAAAGAAGATTGCATGCTCCTTTATCTTATCTTTAATTTCACAATCAAGACATACTTATTTTCAAAAATTCATATTTTTGCTTCGAGCTCAAACTTGAGACATATTTTCAACAATCTTTATCTCGGCTTGACGTTTGAGCCAAGTCACAATTGTTTCGCTAGAATCTGAACTTCGCTACTACTCTTCCACAGCCCCAATGGGTTCAATCGCCACAGACACCTTCCAAATCCAAGCCATAATTGAACTTTACCATAACTGAGGGCCTCATCAGAATGCCTATTGCATATGTGCACTTGATTGCTCTACAAGGACATTTTGACACAAGCTCCACCACCACAGATAAAGCAAAACCATCATTGCTTCCATATCTATGAGGAGACCAAATACGTACTTTATTAGTAGTAGTAGTAGTTATAACAACCATTCACTCTATAGGCTCCACCTTACCACCACCTATGTTGATTATTTTGCTAGTACTCGCTACCTTGAGAGTTTTTGGTTGCAACTCCACCTCAAGCTAAACAATGTTCAGATCCGTATAAGTACTGCCATGATCACTCATAGCCAGAAGTATTGAAAACTCGTCAGATGTAACTTCTTTGTTGATAATAGGTGAATTTAATGCTAGGTATCACAACCAATAACCCTTCTGACCTTGAGCATAGCTTAGGAATATGCACTTTATTGCCCTTTCATTGAGCTTACCATCACTAATTCAAACATAAAATGGGTAACCAAATTTTCAAGAGTAGAATAATCAGCAACGTTACCTGAACACACTTTTTCGGAAGTTCGACTTCCAATCGAAAACGATGGAGATCTATTCACCAAGTAATTCACCGTACTAGGCACATTCGCTTGAAATCTTCTAGTCATACCAGCACTAGAGATCATTCTATAGATCGTCTCTAATAATGTTCTGCTTATCAATTCTCTAACCTATTGTGGTTCGTTAGCACCGGTGCGGTATCTTACTATGTCTTCCTTCATATAGAATTCATTTAATAGCTTCGAGTAAAACTCACGTTTTTGTTAGTTTGTACCTGCTTGATTGTTTTACCAGTCTCTTTTTCGATTAAAACTCTCAACTACCTAAACCTGACAACATCATCAACCTAAGCAAAAACCCAAGTCCTCCTTAAGTAGTCATTAACAAATGTTAGCATAAATCTAGCATTCTTCCTCAAAGGAAACCGTGACAACCTACAAATATCCAAGGGAATTAATTTTATAATTTTTTTTATTTTGCCGACAATTGTAGTAAACTGCATTTTTAGTCATTGATCTAAATCACAACACCTATGTACATTTAGTTCATCAGTAATATAATCACATAATAAATTCCTTTCACTTAGAACCTTTAGACTTCTCTCACTAATGTGCCCTAAATGCATATGCCACAATTCACACTCTCGACCAGATGCATCCAATGTCTCTGCAATAAAATCTATCACTATTTTACCTTGAAGCTCATATAGGCCATTGTGTGTGATTCCTTTCATTATCACCAAGGCACTTCAAATAATTTTCAGAACTCTACATTCTGAAGAATACCGATGCCAATTAGATTTTTCTGCAACTTTAGAATATACCTCACTCTAGTCAATGTCCTTACAATACTATCTTGCATTCTAATTCTAACTTCGCCATCACCTACAACATCGCATTCAACGTTGTTCATCAACTGTACTTTACTACTATCCATGCATTAATAAGTAATAAACCGGTTTATGTTTGGTGTAATATGGAAAGAACAACCAGGATTTATAATCCATCATCTAAATGATGAATCATCAGCAATAGATAAGACATAATCAGCATTATCCAAATTATCATCAATTATAGTTACAACATCATTTGCAGATACAACTTTAGTTCCTTTACTCTTCTCGTTTTTCAGCTTAAGGCAATCCCTTCTACGATGTCCTCTCTTACCACAATTTCAATAGGTAGCCTCACTAGTCCTAAACAGGCTGCATCTATTAGAGTTCATACTTTTTATGCTAACACGAGTATTTAGTTCTTCATATATTTTCACCTACTAAAGTAGTAAACACAAATTTACTAGATTCTTTTCTACAGATATCCTTACTCATAATTAAATTTCGAATCCCATCAAACGTTGAACTTGTTGATCTAGAGAAATTACTAATAATAGTAACAGTAATATTTCAACTATCAGCCAATGAGGATAATAGAATTAAAGAACATATATCATCTTCAAAGTCAATCTAAACTCACATTGAATTCACTGATATAATTAACAACTAATGCACCTTCGCTTTTCTTTAAGTTAAATAGATGTGTTGACACCTAAATTTTGACTTTTTAAAATTCATTCACTTAAATACATAAAAAAATGAGAATTAGTTCTCATCAAAAATTAATTTTTTCATGCATTGCATATTTAATTTTTTGTCAGTCGTGCATTTTATTATGGCTAACGACGGAGGATTTGAGCTTAAATTGACAGATGATTCAACTGAGCGTGAGGGAGGTATGCCGAAAGCCTTATGAAGATTTGGACTTAAAAGAAATTTTTCCACAGGGACTAAATTGCAAATACATAAAACTTCAGGGACTGAATTGTAAATACATAAAATTTTATGGATTATTTTGCAAAAAAGAGTTAGTGGAGAAATTAGAAAGGAAGATGGAGAAGGGGAGATATAGAAGGGAAGATGGAGAAATTAGAAGGGGAGATGGAGAATGAAAGATGGTGGATTTAGAAGGGAAGATGAAGAATTAGAATGGAAGATGAAAATTAGAATGGAAGATGAAGATGAAAGAGTTGTCTATAAAAGAGGAGGAGAAAAGATTTTGAGAGGAAGAGAAAAAAATTTGGAGAGATTTCAAAAGAAAAAATTTTGAGAGAGAAAAATTCACCGCCGTGGAACAAGCTTTGGCGACGCGACAGATTCATCTCTAACGAGTTCTAGGCGCATCAGCATGTGCAATTATCTGGTAACTCAATTTTTGATATTTAGATGACGAACTCTCGAAAATAAATATACTGAACATTCGTAGATGACTTCGAGATATTCAATTTGATATATTATGGCGCGAAAATGGACTTCGTTTGCTATGTCAAAAGGGTCCCGAAATTGAGAATAGAAATCTGGAAATATGGTGATCAGAACCTGAGATGAAATTTCTCTGATATGACCTTTCACGTTAAATGATTTTCCATGGGTTATTCTAGACTTCGTTTCAAAAAGACCTCTTCATGACATTTGTTCATAAGATCTTAATGCATAACATATAAAAAATACAAAAAATATTAATGCACGTTTCGTATTTTAAATGCATTTAATGAAATCATGCAATTCTGTTGGCGTCCTTGAGTCTGAGTATTTTTCTATGCGTGGTCATATTGATTCGTAGTTATCTCATGTTTAGAGTCTTCTTTTGAAACTTCACAAAAAATAAAAGTTGTTCATTGGGATCTTGTTTAGTAGACTGGAAAGTTTGGTGCATTAATTTTGAGATTTGAGTATCCATTTGAGCTTAATTCTGAAGTATGTCTGTTCTATGAAATTTGTTTGTTTTCTGCTGAGCTCTCATGAAAGACCATTTTCTACACGAAAATGAGTGTCTCTTCAATAAGAATGTAAAACATGAAAGTTGTCAACGACACATTTGCCCATCTACATACAAAATCTCAGAAGTTTTGCATATATTTCATTATTTCTTTTGTATTTTATGGTTACTGCTTTCTCCCTAAGAATGTTCATGGACAGTATGATTTAATTCATATTTTTTTGTGTTAATGCATTGGAAAATGTAAAAAATGGTCTCAATGAAGTTTAATTAGCACGTGTTAAACTTTTTTTGAGTGTTTGAATTGTCTTAACTCATTGGCGATTGTGCATGTCCGATTGGATAAGTTCATTATTTTTATTTGGCTTTCGGCTCGATGCTTTGAAGACTGGAGTATGACCGATGTCCATTCCGGTCTATTTTGTTGTACTCCCTATCCACGAGGCTTGGCGACTGGTGTTTGACCGATGTCCATTTCGGTCCATTTTTGTATTCCCGATCATGTCTCGGGTTTTATTTAATTGGTCTGTAATTATTCACCCGACGAGTTGCGGGTTTTATTTTCACTGTCCTTAGGCTGGTTTTACTTTACCTGCTCTCTCTTCATATATTTTTTTGCGTTGGGTGATTTTGCGTTCTTTTATAATACATCCAAAATATGAAAACAAAAGAATCATAAAAAATACTAAAAAAAAAAGTCATTCATTTTGCATAGTATGTAATATAAACATCATGCATATATTGCCATGTCATATAGTTAGATTGTATTTGCATCACATTTAACAAAAGAAAACCCAATGAAAATTCATCAAAATTGCCGAGTGGAACATTTTCATGAAATTGATACCGAAATGGCGTTAATTGAAAAAATTAGCGTAATCAAGTCCCTGAACCCAAATTTCTAGTTAGTAGAAAATAAAGTATTCTCCCATACTTTATTTTAGGTTTCTAATCTAGCTACCAAGAAAAGATTAGTGGCGGCTCCAAAATTTAAATCATTTGAACTTAAACCTAAGTTGCGAATTGGTAGAGCTTGGGAGAGCTCGGGCTAGGTTAGTTAATTCACTTAATTAATTTGGTAATCCATTAACCTGGAATTTCGCAAAATTTTAGGTCGCGACAGCTTGGCGACTCTACTGGGGACTTGTTCTTAGTTTTTGAAAAATTTAAAAACATAAAGGACTTAGGCCAGGAAATTTCATGAAAATTCATTTGATTTGACTTGGTTGGATTATAATCTTTAGGTGTTAAATGGTTTTGCAGATGGGAGTTATAAGGGGTGACGTGTTTGGCTAACCCCTTGTTTTACAGGTTTGGTGTGAGGGAATATGAATTTAATTTTTGCACATTATTGAAGCGGTGCTTGCTTTTAATTGTTGTGCATGATTAATTGCTTTTGCACTATATCACACACGTCCCGTGGCCGGACCTGGGCCATTAGTTTTAGGATGGTATTGTGATTTGGTTTTAGCATTCGGCGTGAGATCACGTCGAAAGTTTACCCAAATTCAATCCCGAACCTCTTTTCAAAAATGAGTTTTAAAAGTTAGACCTCAGGCTTGGTAAGATTACCAAAGTGGTGGTTTTAATTTTTTGACTCGAGTAGCCGAAGTGGGAAGGCCCGGCTAATCCTGGTTACGTCGTGGGATCATAGCTAATCTTGATTATGTGCGCGAGATTGTCGCCTTGCCGTAAGTCTTTCGCTTCAATTTGTCAGCCTTTAGAGTAGGCAGGCTAAGATTTAAACTCACGATTCATGTGCATGTTTTTGTGACCTACATGGTATTTTTCACGGTGAAGGTAAGTTCTCTAACTTCATCTTGCATTTATTCTATTTTGGGTCGGTCCATGACATTGTTAGATTGGTCTAATTTTTCAAGGAAATGCAATCCAATGAATTTCTCCCCATGTTCTGATTTACCTTTCTGTGTTGCACGATTTTTGTAAAATTCTATGGTCAAATTTTGGGCAAACACCCTTAATGAAAGTCGTAGCCAACATAATGATTTTCAACATATAAAAAAATCAGAACCAATGGACTTAATTTTCTTGGGACGAAGTTGGGCCAAACTCACGTTTTTCTAAATGGGTGAAAAATGCAAAGCATTCTGACTGATCGACTCTCCTCCTTGTGAGAATTTTTCGAGTCTCTTTGACTCAATTCTAGATCCCGACCAAAGAATGAAAAATGTCTAATGGACTCTGATATTGCACGTCAAAAATTTTCAGATAAATCCAATCAGTTTTCCATTTAATACAGAATTTGTGATCCAATGTAAAGCAGTCTGAAATTTTGGCAGTTTTCTGACCTCATCTTGTTTCATTAATAAGCACTGCTAAACAAGCTTTTTTGCTAGAAATCAAAACATGAAAGTTGGAGAATGGACTTAAACTATTGGCCTGAAAAATTTTGAATCTTAACTCACATTTTTTTATGGGCCTTTCGTTCATTAGACAGAAACCGGACAAATCAACTTTCTGAACAAATTTTCTCCAAAGATGCATTAAACTGTATTGATGTGGACTTTTTTTGCAAGAGCTCAAAACATGAAAGTTGTTTATCATTCTCTTGGATATCGCCCCATGAAGTTTGACATCATTTGGAATACTCCATGATTTTTGACGAATTTCCTCCTAAAACTCGAAAGAAATGGATTGTTATTTGAGTCGGGGTTATGAGTCAAGTTAGGTCCCGTGAGGGAGTGCAGGCTAGAGCCAAGGATCGTTTATCATGTCCAGTCACTGTCATGGACCGATCGCTTCTCGAGTCACATACTCATTATTTCTATTTCTCTTCTTTTGTAGGAAATCATTGGTAGTTTGCATTCATCCACCATCACTGTTCGGAGGGCGTGCCCAAAATTTTTAAATCATGGGTTTAAGATCACATTTTTGGCATAAATTTCTCTCATTCAAGATGAAATTCTGGGGCGTAAAATTGGAATTACGTTTCCAATAAAATTTGAATCACACTTTGTGTAGTGATTTTTTAAACAAGAATCATCTCATTTTTGCAAGAAAAATGTCACGAAGTAATTTTTCAAAAATTAATGCCCATGTGTTCTTATAAAACCTTTGGAATTGAATGGGCATTTGATAGATAACCATGGGAATTATTATGATGTCACCTCTTATTATGAAACCTCAGTGAATATCAAATGCCCGAAAATGGGAATTATGGGATATGTAGAATCGTCTCGCTTTCATTATAAGTGGCGACCTCATTGAAAGATCATATTTTCATTTAAATACTAACGTTCTCTTCCTTTGACAGGATTGCACGTAGCAATCATTCACTAGAAACTTTTTTTATTTGACTTTGTGCAAAGAAGATGATGGATTGACGGAAAAACTGTAATCGTTCCAATAAAAAAACTTTGGATATTACAATTGACTTATTCTTGCATTTCTTCTTTGACAGGATGAAATGGTCGGAAGCTAAGGAGATGAAACTTGCATTTCTCACAAGATGAAAAGAAACATGTCTCCATTACCCATTGGGTCTGTGATGACAAGTAGAATGAACCTTAAACAGACGATGCAAGAAGGAGCAACCTACTTTGGAGCAACTTTCTTTGAATTAAAAAGGACGTATTCGTTCCAAATTTAGTTGACTTGTCCATAAATTAATATGGTCATTCATACTTGCAGGTGATGCCAAAAAATAAATGAATGGAATCACCGGAGAAAAATTTCCTCCACCTTTGGTAATATGTGGGGCAAGTTGCCTAAGTAATGGCTATCACCTATGAAGCATGATGGAGTAGAATTCACTCGATATAATAAAAATTTGGTCGTAGCAACAACCTTTCAATTTAGAATGAAAATGACGCCAAACTATCCATCTTGGCAATGAATGGGAACAAAGCACCCGAGGAACAATGCCTTCCAATGACAAAAAAAATGAGGAAACATCAAATACTTCAAAGAAGAACACAATTGAGGAAATCGCCAAGTTACCATGTAGCAGGTTCCAAATGATTCTCAAAAGATTGAGAAGATGGTTGTCAAGTTACCAAACGACAGATGAAAGTGGTTAATGATGCAAGTCATTGGGATAAACGGTTGAAGATGAACAAGGAAAGTTTCGTAGGGGCAAATCCCTCATACTCAATTAAAAGAGTATATTAGGGCAAAACCACCGAGTCCATCATGGGAGTAGCAAGACATGTCTTTCTGGAGCAAGATACTTGAAGAGGACAATATCCTCAAGCGTCACAAAGACGACATCTCAAAGGGGGTATTTCGTTTCTAAAAAATTCGAATCAATTCAAAATCAGAATTAACTTTCATCTCTACACGTGCAGGTGAAGAGACACATGAAATTTGAAACAGGAGATATTCCAAATTGGATAAGGGATCACAAAAGAACGTGGAAATGCCCTGAACTATTTAGCCAAGAAAGACACCAATTGATGAAAAGAAGAACATGGATTATTGCAACACTGTTGGAGTGACACGTTTCCATAATCCATGCACCTGTGATTGGATAAAAACACATGCAAGGGTAAAGCGGTATCGTTCCAATTTCTCCATAACGTGAGAACATACATTAATGCATTCCCTTCCGATTTCTTGCAAGGACATACAATCTGATCCAAATGAAGGAACTTCTTCAATCCAAGTCCACAAAAAGTACATACAAGGATAAAGCATTATCGTTCCAATTTTTCCAAAATATGAGAACGTCTGCTAATATATTCTCTTTCATTTTTGCAGGGGTTATCACTTTGCCGGACAGGTAAGTATTACTTCCCCTTAAAACTCAATAAAATAAAATAAAAAAAATCTTGGAATTCTCAAAGCAGACGCCAAAGTTTCTACAACTCATTCACATGGACAAAGACAACTCATGATCCCCAGAGTCTTCTTGCATGCTTGCATGACTTGTTCATCATGATTTTCACAAAAATCTCATGAGTTATTTGATATCGATCGATCAAAGCAAATCTTTGCTTCACCGACCCTTTGACCATGCGACGTCAACTAAAGGAACACCGGGCAAATAGAAGAAGTCCTTGTCCACCAAATTCCCAAAGTCAAACTCCCAGCTGGGGCATGTACGGGGGCAATGTTGGATTCTGCCAAAGCATGACCTAATTGAGAATGAGGCAAATTGATAGCAAACTCCAATTTGAAAAAGGGGAGTATCCTTTCTCTTCCTCATATGTCTTCCAAAGTGACACATGATTTTCTTCTTGCAGGTGCCGAGCTAGAAGACATGTCTTTGATTGTTACCACTGAAGCAAATCAAAGTCGAAGCTTCTCCATCATCTTAATATCCTATTCATGCACATTTTTCTTGTGTAGGATCCGGTGTTGGAAACAAGTCATTTGCCGAAACTCAAAATTAAATTCCCAGCAGTGACTACATCTGGGGCAATTCCCAATTTTGGCAAAAGCCATGATCGCCTGATGCAATCCATCCTGATGGAAATGAGGCAAACAAGGGCATTCGACCAACCATGTTGGTCTTCGCCATATCACAACTAGAGCGAACATAATCTGGGGCAAACATGAGAATGAGCTCGTCCTCGACTCAAATTTGTTTGATCCGCTCGCCTGTCTTGGGGCAACTTAGATTCCCCTTCATCTATTTTTGAGAAGCATGGCAATTCTGATTAATTGCTGCATCTGCCTGGTTGAAAAATGCTTGCACATTGTGTGGTTCATACATGATTAATCTTCATGATTAATTTACCAATTTTGAATAAGGAACGTAAATTACATATGATGCATCGGATGGACAGAATGGGGCATGACAGGATGATGAAAGGCAAGCCATTTTCCATACACGTCCTGTAATCTAATCCCTAGTGAGATGAGCGGTAGTCAGGATCCGCACTCCTCGAGGCGATGGGTTTTCTCGCAAAAGGTATGATAGCCGAAGTGACAGAGGCATTTAGTTCTCTATCCAAACACTATAAGTGTCCATTGCAAACCTCTTTGAGCGGCGGTTTCATTTTCTCAACCCTGTCAAGAACCACCCCCACATTGGGGCAAGACGAGGTAATTCCAGCAACGGCATGAGGTAAATGGTTAGAAATTCTCTTACTCAGACTAGCATCAATCTTCGGGTGTTTCTTTACATTGAACTCGAACTTTAATTCAAGTGCCTTAGGATGATGAAGAGCATTCATTTCTTTATCCTATACACTACATCCATTGTACAACCCATTTGAGCCTGCAAATTCATTTATTGACCCCTTGCTGGTAATCATTTGTTGATTTCGAGAAGAAGACAATGTTATCCCCAAAGACCAAAACTGAAGAGACCGGGGAAGTAAGGAATCCCCAAGTGAACTCATCTCGTATGTTAGATTTCTCATGTAGTGTCTAGCATCATTCTTTACAAAGAAAGAAAAAGAAAGAGAGGTGTCAAAAAATAGCTCTTTCTCAAGAAAGAAAATGGGAGTTGGGAGTAGGAAAAGCAAAGATTAGTCCCACAGAAAATCCCGGGCAATAAAAAGCAAGACGTCTATCAAAAGCAAGGCCAATGCCCATTCAAATCCTTGTTCATTTGTTTTAAAAATCCGAAATGACAGACTTGTAAAGAAAAAGACTCCAAGAGAGTCAAATGGAAATTGCAATCATCAGCGGAAGCTCCATCCTCAAGCAGTGATAGCACATTTTGAAATCAATTTCAGAAGGCCAAGATTAGTGATAAGACAGCAATGATCACTAGCATCAAGCCATTCTCATATATTTTCTAAGCCAAAGCGAGCCTTTTTCTCAATCCCAAATCCTAACCTACGTTACAACCCTTCAAAGTCTCTTCTGATTATGGCACATGAATTAATGTAGAGTTGAATGATTTGAAGCATCGCTCGAAGAAGTTCGAACAAGATTATTTCTCTCTCGTTTTTGCAGGGTTCTTGATTTGTAAACCCGGAACAGATGATGAAGAACTCTTCAAAAAAAAAACCTCGACTTCACAGGAGTCCCATTTGGTAAACCATTGACCTAGCCTATATTATGGTCCCAATCAAGACCTTCAGATCGGCTTGGTCGTACCAATTACGAGATTACTCAGACCCTTGTTGAAAGTGATGATGGTAAGATTGAGTGATTTCTTTTGAATCCTGCAAGTCAGGAGAAACAGCTTTTCTCGAGAGTAAGAGAAAGCCCTTTCGGACTGAAGTCCCTTATTCAGAGTACATTCGAGGTATTCACAATGTAATTACCTCCTTGAACAGAATTGCTGATGCGAACTTGACAGAATAGTTTTACATAAATCCACTGAATGAATTTCAGCATGCATGCCTGTACATGTTACATCTAAACATTGTTTGAGCACATGCTTTCCTGATATTCAAGCTACCTCAAGAGGTCTTGAAAACTCACCCAAGGGATATTGAATGAACAATCCATGTTGGCAAGTGTCCACCTGGCCATCTTTCAAACTCTTAGGTAAGTATGTTTTCAACCTGAGCCTTTCAAAAAGAATGAAATCTGATGATTGTTAAGGCACTCAAATCTGTTGCGACATATACAAGCATTCACCTTCTTCAGTGAAGTGTGATTTTCATGAAATACATGTCGCATTAGCAGCGATTTGGTCTATGCGCATGATTTTGCTTCAAGTGAATAAGCAGGTATGATGCAGTCAGCCTGTCTACTCTTTGACCATTCGTTCAGAAGGCCCAGGTAAATTTTCTGAACCCATTTTTAAATATCTCGTGTTTACACCGGCATGGCTCATGTAGCACACCCTCTCAATGTGGTCACCGCCCTCTGAGATTGGCGGCGCATCTCACTCTTGGATCGTCCAAGACCAGTTCTAGCGATCTCGAAACTTTTCCGGATCATCAAAGACCAGCTCTAGTGATCTTTGTCCCTTTCAAATCATCAAAGACTAGCTCTAATGATCTTGAAAGAAATCTACCTCCCAACTGTTGAGGAAACTATCCCGCCAATAATTTTGATTATGACAAAACTCATTTTAAGAAGTCTAGTTAATAGAAGTATATCTTCCTTGTAGAAAATCACGATGTGAAAAGAGCGTTGAATATCCCACAATTGGCGTTCAGACTCAAGGAAGAGTCGTCATCATAGTACTTTTGGATGGTCAGAAGGAGGAACTATGCTCGTGCCTCTAAAGGAATCAGAAGGAGGAGTCTGCGTCTGAGTAATTCAGATGAAGTGTTTGACTGCCTCAAATGGATTCAGATGGAGGACAATATTGCCTTGGAAGACCTCAAGAAGACTCATGTGAGACGTCGACAGTAGGATCCATAAGAGCTCAGATTCACAGAGTAAAACCGAATCAGATTCAGAGACTTTACATAGTTTGAAAGCTGTTTCAGAATGGATTCAGATTCTGCAACTGGACTAAGAAGACCCACGATTGACAAGAGTCTGATTGATTCCGGAAATTATGGGAAGTGAAAGGATTCGATCTACAGGATGATTGTCCATCTTTTTTAGGACAAAATCCTTGATTGGATATTATCTTTCCTTCCTCAGAGGATTCAACATCTCTCAGATATGGAAACTGAAGATTTAGTTGTATGGGCGACTGAATCTGAAGCAACCAGAATCCTTTGTCAACGGCTATCTAGCATCTTTCCAAGTTTATCTCGTTCAATCAAGGTTGATTGAAGATTGACGAGTGATCCCGTGGAACACCTTGACAACGGCTAGTTCGAGGTGAAAGGGGTATAAAAGGAGAGTGCTGGTATTTGTTCAAGGGAAGAAAAGAATAGAAAAAGACGAAAAAAAACTGTTGAGAGAATTATTCTAACTTCTCGTGGAAATACTCTTGTGAGTCAGTTGAGAGAAGTTCATTGTAACCTTGTGATTATCATAGTGAAATTCAGCCAACCGGCTGTCATCGTGGGAGAGTGGACGTAGGCTTACTATAGCCGAACCACTATAAATCTGTGTGCACATTTCTTCTTCTGAACTCTCTCTTTTCGTGCATACTTGATCTGTTTCATTTCAATATTCGGTTTCTGTGTTTGCTGGCGCTTATAATTCAAAATATTCAGAAGCACCTATTCACCCCCCTCTAGGTGTCGTTGCTAGCCATATCAATTGGTATCAGAGCCAGGTTGCTCACTTTTGTGAAGTGTTCTACTTCAGAGCTAACGATCTATCATGTCTAGCAACAACTTCTCAGGTTCTGGTGACTCATCATTCCACAACAAACCACCGTACTTCGACGGAAAGGATTACAACGTTTGGTGCAACAAGATGAAGTGGTTCATCAAAGCACTAGATGATCAAATGTGGGATGTAGTAACCAGAGGAGTGGTCCCTATCATTTCCGCAAATACGGGATCAGAAGGAAACCCAGCGATTCTTACAGATACTGAAAGAATCAAAAGACAAGGACTCGACTCTAAAGCTGTTCACTCACTTTTCTGTGCTCTATCCTCACCAATATATAATCGTGTAGCAGAAGAAGAATCTGCAAAAGTGATATGGGACAGACTACATGTCACGTATCAGGGCACTAATCGTGTCAAAGAAACTAAACTCAGTATACTACTGAGTGACTATGAAGCCTTTAAAATAAAACCTGACGAAACAATAGCTGAGATGATTGACAGGTGTTGACACCTGATTTTTAATCATCATTTCTCTTTTAAAAATTTTCAGTATTTTTTGGCATTTTTATTTTTTGAAAAATCCATAAAAATTCATAAAATTGAAAAATTAACTTTGGGGGACCTTGGTCAAGCCTAGAGAACTAATGTTGACCAAAAAATAATTTTTCATATTTTCAGTATTTTTTAATATTTTGTATTTTCGAAAATTCATGAAAAATAAAGAAAAAATGAGAAAATTGAAAAATCAACTTTGGAAGCCTTGGCCAAGCTTAGGCAACCATGTTTGAACAAAAAATAAATTTTCATATTATTTATATATATTTTTAATTTTTTTAAAAAAATAATACAAAAATACTTGAAAATTTTGGAAAAATAACATTTGAGGCAAAAAAAATACACAAAGATAGTTAATATTTTTATTTTAAATCTATTTTCATATTGGTCATCGCAAATTCAGAAAAATTCAATTCGAGTCACGTGTTCCTTCACGAGTATAATCTCGAATCGGGCCTAAAAAATTTAATTTGAGTCAACTTATTTTTAATTTTCACTTTTTATGATTTGTGACATTGTCTTCTAATATTTTAAATTTTCATCTTGGCCTAATTATACACATAATGACTCAATTTTGCAAAAAGGCTTTAATTAAATTCTGCATTATTTTCAGCGGCAAGAAATGAGCTTAAATTTGACATGTGGAAAATTTTGGTGTGTCAAAAATTGTGAGGAGATTTAGACTTAAAGAAATATATTTTTTTTCATGGACTGAATTGTAAATACTTAAAATTCAAGGACTAGAGTGCAAATACCTAACTCTTGAAAGGTTATTTTACAAATAACAAAAAAAAGAGTTAGTGGATAAATTAGAATAGAGAATGGAAGATGGAGAAGAGGAGATGAAGAAGAGAAGTTGGAGAAGAATAGATGAAGAAAATAAGATAAGAATAGAGAAGGGAAGATGGAGATGAAGAAGAGTTAGTAGAGAAATTAGAATGGAAGATAAGAATAGAGAAGGGAAGATGGAGATAAAGAAGAGTTAGTGGAGAAATTAGAATGAGAGATAAATATGGAGAAGGGAAGATGAAAATGAAGAAAAGTTAGTGGAGAGATTAGAATGTGAGATAGAGATAGAGAATGGAAGATGAAAATGAAGAAGAGTTAGTGGAGAAATTAGAATGGGAGATAGAGTTAGTGGAAAAATTAGAATGGGAGATAGATGAGTAGATTATAAAAGGAGGAAGAAGTGAGCTTGAGAGGGGAATTCTTGAATGAGAAAATTGGAAGTGTTTGGGAGATTTTTTGGGAGAGAAAATTTTGGATGTTTGAGAGAGTTTTTTGGAGATTGAAGAAAAATTTGAGAGAAAGAAAATACCAAAAGAGAGACAATTTTGAAGATGATGGAAGTTTAAAGCTAGGGGTTATCATCACAAATTCCTTCATCGACCAATATAAATCAAGAGTTTATCCTCGTCAACAAGCAAGCAAATTCAAGCTAAGTATTTTTATTTATTCATTTATTTATGGTTTTACTGGCAAATTAGAACAAATTGTATACACTTTCTCCATCTCCCATTTTTTCCCCATATTTTATGTCAGGAGAAGGATATCTCTATGTCAACAGCAAAAATCTGGTAGAGATGCAAAAATCGGCCCAGACAAGCTCCAAAGCTGTCCACCGATTTCTCAACTGATCTGTGACTAAAAGTCCATCTTAATTCAAAAGAAACTCTCTATATTGGGAACATAGAGAGCGAAAATCAATTATAGAAATCCCTCCCAAAAAATGGGAGATAAGTACTCTTTCCACTCTTCTGATTTTAGGTGCAGATTAGCACATATTTTGTATACTGATACTTCACTCTATTTTATGTCAGGAAGCCGCAGCTCTATATCAATGGTCAACCCTATGGAAGCACAAAATCGGCTTGGAGGAGTCCTCAAGCGCGCACAAATTTCAAATTGTTGAATCAATTTGTTGTAAGTTATTTTTAAGAACTCAAACCCCAGAATGGAGAGGCAAAACACATCCACTGGAGGTCATTTAAATACCTGTACCTTAAATCCCAAAGGGAAGAGCCAAGCCAATGCTTAGCCTCCCATTGGAGGTTTTTACTTACAGTAGTTTAAATACCTGCAATTTAAATGTTTGTACCTTAAATCCCAAAGGGAAGAGCCAAGCCAATGCTTAGCCTCCCATTGGAGGTTTTTACTTACAGTAGTTTAAATACCTGCAACTTAAATACTTGTACCTTAAATCCCAAAGGGAAGAGCCAAGCCAATGCTTAGCCTCCCATTGGAGGTTTTTACTTATAGTAGTTTAAATATCTGCAACTTAAATACTTGTACCTTAAATCCCAAAGGGAAGAGCCAAGCCAATGCTTAGCCTCCCATTGGAGGTTTTTACTTACAGTAGTTTAAATACCTGCAATTTAAATGTTTGTACCTTAAATCCCAAAGGGAAGAGCCAAGCCAATGCTTAGCCTCCCATTGGAGGTTTTTACTTACAGTAGTTTAAATACCTGCAACTTAAATACTTGTACCTTAAATCCCAAAGGGAAGAGCCAAGCCAATGCTTAGCCTCCCATTGGAGGTTTTTACTTACAGTAGTTTAAATACCTGCAACTTAAATACTTGTACCTTAAATCCCAAAGGGAAGTGCCAAGCCAATGCTTAGCCTCCCATTGGAGGTTTTTACTTACAGTAGTTTAAATACCTGCAACTTAAATATTTGTACCTTAAATCCCAAAGGGAAGAGCCAAGCCAATGCTAGGCCTCCCATTGGAGGTGTTTGTTCACTGTCATGTACTTCCTATAATTTAATTTTTGAATCGTCATCAGACCCAAAAGATGAGTAGGTCGTAATACTGTACAGAAGTCGTTAACACACTCCCTCTTTCGGCTTCAGGGAATCTTTAGCACTTAAAAAAAACATAACAAATAAAAATATATACCATCCATGCATCCTATTTAAAAAGTGAAAACACAAAAGAGAATACTCTACTAGAGCCTTAGGAATAAACCAAGCCTGAATTGCCGAATTAGGATATCCATGAAATTAAGGTACCGAAAGGGCATTAGTTTTAATTAACTAGTGTAACCAAGTCCCCGAGCTCATAATCTCTGGTTCACAGGAATAAATTAGTTCTCCCGCTAATTTATTTAGGTTTCTAATCGACCTACCAAGAACGATTAGTGGCGACTCCAAATTTCAAAATCATTTAAACAAAAACCAAAGTTGCGATTCAGTAGGGCTTGGGAGAGTCCGCGTTAGGTTAGTCAAATCTAATTAACCTAATAATCCGTTAACCCCTTTTCCAATTTAAAATTTTTTTTAGAGGGTCGCGACAATAGGTTTCAGATTCTGGCTAGTGGTTTAGCACAACAAGGTGCTCCTGTTACTGAACCAATGCAGGTCAGAAAAATCCTCCGAGGATTAACCGAAGAATGGAACTACATCAGCCTTCCATTCAGGAATGTCAAACTATAAGACCATTATCCATCGACGAGTTAGTTGGAACTTTGCAATCATATGAGACAGAGAGGAACAATAACAAACCAGAGATTTCAAAAGGTAAGAAGTCAATTGCTCTTTCATCTAACTTTGATGGTGAAGTTTCAAATTCAGATAATGAAGACGAAGACGATGAGGAGCTTGCATTAATGGTGAAAAAGTTCAGAAAGATGGTCAAGAAAGGTAGATTCTTCAAGGGAAAGAAGACGTTTAGAAGGAACGACCAAAAACAATCTCGTCATGACAAACAGGAAAGCAAAGACATCGTATGCTTTCATTGCAAGAAAGTGAACCCAAGTGTCCACTACTGAAGAAGGACATCGTATGCTTTCATTGCAAAAAAGTGGGACATATAAAACCCAAGTGTCCACTACTGAAGAAGGACAAAGCCAAATTTGAAAAATACAATAAGGCTTTGAAGGCAAAAACACTAAGTGATTCTGAGGAAAGCGACGAAGACTATGCAAACATATGTCTCATGGCAAATTCAGATTTAGACTCAGAATCAGATACAGAGGTACCTCAAAGGGGAAATAAGAAATGGTTTCTGGACAGCGGATGCTCAAGTCATATGACTGGTAATCCAGAAAAATTTACTAAATTATCCATGATTAGTGGCAGAAGTGTATCATTTGGAGGTAAGAATAAAGGTAAGGTAATATGACAAGGAACAGTTAAGATTGGAAACCTCATTATTAATGATGTATCTCTCATTAAAGGTTTGAACGACAATTTGATATCGGTAAGTCAGTTATGTGATTCTGGATATAAAATCTGTTTTCAAGATATGAAATGTACAGGTGTCAGTAGTGATAATAAACAGAGCTTTTCTGGATATCGGCATGGAAACATCTATCTACTGGATGTTGCATCTGAAGAAATCAAGTGCCTCATATCAGTAAAAAATGAATCTGATCTTTGGCACAGGAAGCTTGGTCACATCAGTATTAAGCATATTATGAAATTATCATCCAAGAACCTGGTTCGAGGATTACCTCAATCAAAATTTGAACAGCCAGAACTTTGCACTGCATGCACTCTGGGAAAACAGGTCAGAAGCACATTTAAGCCTATAAATCATGTTTCAACTAATCGTGTATTACAGTTGCTTCACATGGACCATTTTGGACCAAACAAGGTACTAAGTCTTGGAGGTAAGAAATACTATATGGTCATCATTGCTGATGATTTCTCCAGATTTACATGGGTTATTTTCTTAGCTCACAAGAGTGATGCATTTGCTGCATTTTGTTAACACCTGATTTTTAATCATCTTTTCTCTTTTAAAAATTTTCAGTATTTTTCGGCATTTTTATTTTTTGAAAAATCCCTAAAAATTCATAAAATTGAAAAATTAACTTTGGGGACCTTGGCCAAGCCTAGAGAAATAATTTTGACCAAAAAAATGATTTTTCATATTTTCAGTATTTTTATTATTCTTATTTTTGAAAATTCATGAAAAATAAAGAAAAAATGAGAAAATTGAAAAATCAACTTTGGAAGCCTTGGCCAAGCCTAGGCAACCATTTTTTAACAAAAAATAAATTTTCATATTATATATATATTTTAAAAAAATAATACAAAAATACTTGAAAATTTTGGAAAAATAACATTTGAGGCCAAAAAAATACACAAAGATAGTTAATATTTTTATTTTAAATCTATTTTCATATTGGCCGTCACAAATTAAGAAAAATCCAATTCGAGTCACGTGTTCCTTCACGAGTATAATTTCGAATCGGGCCTAAAAAAATTTAATTTAAATCTATTTTCAGCAGCAAGAAATGAGCTTAAATTTGACATGTGCAAAATTTTGGTGTGTTGAAAATTATGTGAAAATTTGGACTTAAAGAAATATTTCTCCAGGGACTAAATTGCAAATACTTAAAATCTTAAGGACTAAGATGCAAATACCTAACACTTAAGGGATTATTTTGTAAATAACAAAAAGAAGAGTCGGTGGAGAAATTAGAATAGAGAAGGGAAGATGGAGAAGAGGAGATGGAGAAGGAAAGATAGAGAAGAGGAGATAGAGAAGGGAAGTTGAAGAAGAGGAGATGGAGAAGAGAAGATGAAGAAAATGAGATAAGAGTAGAGAAGGGAAGATAAGATGAAGAAGAGTTAGTGGAAAATTTAGAATGGAAGATGGATGAGTAGATTATAAAAGGAGGAAGAAGTGAGCTTGGGAGGGGGATTTGATTTTGGGAGAGAAAATTTTGGATGTTTGAGAGGATTTTGGGAGATTGAAAAAAATTTGAGAAGAAGAAAATACAAAAAAAAAAGAGTGAATCCTTTTTTCCAAAAGAAAGTCTTGAAGATGGTGAGAGTTTAAATCTAGGTGTTGCCATTACCAATTCCTCTACCGATCAACGCAAGTCACAAGTTCATCTCCATCGTTCGAGGCGCAATCTTGATCCACAAGGTGACACGAGATTTGAATTCAGCAATCAAATCTGTTAAATCAGGTAACAATCCTACCTATTAAAATCTTTGAGAATTTCCTTGGCCAAATAAATTAATCTAAATTTCGATTATGTCATGTCATACTCATATGTTTCCATATCTACATGTCGCATTCATACTATAAATTCCTGCAATTTAATTCTTGCACCATTAAGCCCCAAAGGGAAGAGCCAAGCCAATGCTTAGCCGCCCATTGGAGGTTTTACTTACCGTAATGTGAATATCCGCAATTTAAATATTTGCACCATAAATCCCAAAGGGAAGAGCCAAGCCAATGCTTAGCCTCCCATTGGAGGTTTTTACTTACAGTAGTTAAATACTTGCAACTTAAATACTTGTACCTTAAATCCCAAAGGGAAGAGCCAAGCCAATGCTTAGCCTCCCATTGGAGGTTTTTACTTACAGTAGTTTAAATACTTGCAATTTAAATGCTTGTACCTTAAATCCCAAAGGGAAGAGCCAAGCCAATGCTAGGCCTCCCATTGGAGGTGTTTATTCACTGTCATGTACTTCCTATAATTTAATTTTTGAATCATCATCAGACCCAAAAGATGAGTAGGTCGTAATACTGCACAGAAGTCGTTAACACACTCCCTCTTTCGGCTTCAGGGAATCTTTAGCACTTAAAAAATATAACAAATAAAAAATATATACCATCCATGAATCCTATTCAAAAGGTGAAAACACAAAAGAGAATATCCTACTTGAGCCTTAGGAATAAACCAAGCCTGAGTTGCCGAATTAAGATATCCATGAAATTAAGGTACCGAAAGGGCATTAGTTTTAATTAACTAGTGTAACCAAGTCCCCGAACTCATAATCTCTGGTTCGCAGAAATAAATTAGTTCTCCCGCTAATTTATTTAGGTTTCTAATCGACCTACCAAGAACGATTAGTGGCGACTCCAAATTTCAAAATCATTTAAACAAAAACCAAAGTTGCGATTCGGTAGGGCTTGGGAGGGTCCGTGTTAGGTTAGTCAAATATAATTAACCTAATAATCCGTTAACCCCCCTTTTTAAACATAAAATTTTTTTGAGGGTCGCGACACATTTGCAAAATTTTCAAAAAGGATTCAGAATGAAAAAGGTTTTATGATCTCTTGCATTAAAACCGATCACGGTGGAGAATTTGAAAACCAGGATTTCTCTAGTTTCTATGATGATGCTGGAATCAAACATACCTTTTCTACTCCTTACACACCTCAATAGAATGGGGTTGTTGAAAGGAAAAATCGTTCTTTACAAGAAATGGGTCGAACCCTTCTTATTGAAAGCAAAATTGCATCTCATTTTTGGGCAGAAGCAGTTTCTACAGCTTGTTACATTCTGAATCGAGTTTCCTTAAGACCCATCCTTGAAAAGACTCCTTACGAAATTTTTAAAGAAAGAAAACCAAATCTTTCATACTTTCATAAATTTGGCAGTAAATGCTTTATATTGAAAAATGCTAATGATCGTGTTGGCAAGTTTGATGATAAGTCAGATGAAGGGATTTTCCTTGGATACTCAACAACCAGCAAAGCCTTTCGAGTCTACAACAAATCCTCTCGAACGGTAGAAGAATCTATGAATGTCAAATTCGCAGAATGCAGTCAGAAGGAAAGAGACAAGGAAGAAGCCATTCAAATGCCAACTATATACCTCAACTCAGAAGAAGATAGTGGTTTAGGAGATATTCAAATTCATGAACCTGAAGCAACTACTTCTTCAGATCAAGGAAAAAGGCAGAACAACTCTACCACTTCGTAAGAAGATGAAAGATTCAACACAAATTGGAAGCATAAATCTAGTCATCCAAAGAATCTCATTATAGGAAACTTGGATGAAGGTATAAGAACCAGATCGAAGATACGAGAGCTATCAGGGAACTTTGCTCTAGTATCTGAATTGGAGCCAAAAAAATATCGAAGAAGCTCTAATTGATGAAAGCTGGATAAATGCAATGCAAGAAGAGCTCCAGCAATTCAAAATCAACAACGTCTGGAAATTAGTATCAAGACCCAAAGACAGGCCTGTCATCGGCACAAATGGGTTTTCAGAAACAAACTGAACGATAAGGGAAAAGTAATCAGAAACAAGGCAAGACTGGTTGCAAAAGGATACTCCCAAGAAGAAGGGATAGATTATGATGAGACATATGCACCAGTTGCCAGATTAGAAGCCATCAGGCTACTTCCCGCTTATGCTTGTTACAATGATTTCAAGTTATTTCAGATGGACGTAAAGAGTGCCTTCTTAAATGGTTACATCAAGGAAGAAGTTTACGTTGAACAACCACCAAGGTTCGAAGAACCAAGAGGAAAGGATCTAGTTTATCTATTGAACAAAGATGTATATGGGTTAAAATAAGCTCTTCGTGCCTGGTATGAAAGGTTAAGTAACTTTCTTTCTCAAAAGAAGTTCACAAAAGGCACAGTAGACACTACTCTGTTTATTCAGAAGCAGGGTAAAGACTTTTTGATCGTTCAGATTTATGTTGATGATATTATATTTGGTTCATCTAACGAATCACTGTGTAAGAATTTCTCCAAAGCTATGCAGGATGAATTCGAAATGAGCATGATGGGAGAATTAAAATTCTTTCTTGGACTTCAGATTCATCAATCTGAGAAAGGGATTTTTATTCATCAAGAGAAATATGCTCTTGAAATTGTAAAGAAGTTTGGTTTGCAAAATAGCAAAAGATGGAAACTCCCATGGCCCATTCATCAAAATTGGACAAGGATGAAGATGGAAAGGAAGTGGATCAGAAGCTATATCGCAGCATGATTGGCTCGCTTCTGTATCTTACGGCATCAAGGCCTGATATCTTGTATAGTGTATGTTTATGCACAAGATTTCAATCCAGTCCTAGGGAATCACATCTCTCGGCTCTAAAGAGAATAATAAAAAACGTTGGAACTTATCCAAATCTCGGACTATGGTACTCAAAAGAATCAACTTTTGTGCTAAAAGGATATTCAGATGCAGACTTAGCGGGTTGCAAAGTTGATAGAAAAAGCACTTCTGGAACGTGTCAATTAATGGGAGATATGTTAATCTCATGGTTCTCGAAGAAGCAAAGCATCGTGGCTCTATCAACAGCAGAAGCAGAATATGTATCTCTTGGAAGCTGTTGTGCTCAGATTCTATGGTTGAAGCAACAACTAAGGGATTATGGAATTGAAGCTTCAAATGTTGAAATTCTTTGCGACAACACAAGTCTAATCAATCTCACCAAGAATCCAATACTCCACTCGAGAGCAAAGCACATTGAGATAAAACATCGCTTCATACGAGATCATGTTCAGAACCAGGAGGTTTAGATTCATCATGTGGACACGAAGAATCAACTTGCAGACATTTTTACCAAGCCTCTTGATAAGTTAAGTTTTAATTTTATTCGTGATAGATTATCAATCAATAACCCTTTTTGTTAAGATCTATAAGAAACAGGAATCTATCAAGACCAAGTAATCTCAAGAACTAGGTATTCAGACGCAACTTGAAAGGTCAGCTTAAAGTTTCAGATTCAGAAGCAGATTATATGAAACTACGGGAGCAAGATTTCAAATTACTCAGAATCTCTTGTAAGTAATTTTATTTGATTGACAGAATCTAAGACAAAAGGTACGTTCTCTATCTTAATTCTATTTATACGATCTTGATTAGTAAAATATATTCGTTGAAATATTTTCACAATATTTCTGATTCTGTTACCAAAAATATCGTTACTTTGTGGTATCTTATAAATATTGAATTCTCTTCTTTTGAAAAACCCTAAACCCTTCCAAGTTTTTTCACAAGCTCTTTCACTCTCAAAAGACCTCATCTTTTCTTCATCACATTCCTCTTTCTAAATGGCTCCTAAATCATCCTCGACGGCAAAGAAGACATCTGGTCCTCTATCTGAACAGGCTGAAGGATCACAGAGAGTCAAGAAGCGACCTCGAGTTTCAGAATCTTCTCCGACAATGAAGACCAGGGAATATTTTGATGAGAAAGTCGAGACGGCTTATCGTATCAAGCACATCTATGACAATCTAAAAGCAAGAAATGGTGCGTACACTAGTGTCAGATATTCAGAATCTGAGAACCGAAGTAAGGGATGAAGCTCGACTAAGACAGGAAACAAGAGATCAGATGCAGGCTTTCGAGACAAAGGTTGAAGCTAAACTAGCTGCGTTGGAGGACTTGGTCAAGAAGACTTGTAGTTTGCTTTGCGCCAAAATAGACGATCTTGATAGTTTTACCATTTACAGATCAAAGAAAAGCAGACCTCAAGATGAAGCCCGAAAGGATGATGACGAGCCAACTCTTTCTTAAATTCTTTTCTTTAAACATTGAATCTTTTATTATGTCTATTCATAATTTATTATCTGTATCTTTTTTGTTGATGACAAAAAGGGGGAGAAGACATGTGTTTACAGGTGGCTAAACATATAACAATTTGGGGAGAAGGCATGAACTGTTTGCAGGTGGTATGAACTGATTGTAGGTGGCTAAACCTATAACAATGTGCAACCGCAGCATGATACGGTGATATCTTTTTCAGAAGCATAATACGGTGATAACTTTTCAGAAGCATGATATCGCTTATCCTGTTGCACTACTCGAAAGTGTTTTCATCCACCTTTATTATTAAAAGATTCTTATAAATTAATCATTTCGTTATAAAGAATCTTTCGTGCTTAATCTAAATTATTTTACCTTACAATTGCTTAAACCGAAGGAGTTTTGTCATCATCAAAAAGGGGGAGATTGTTGAGGAAACTATCCCGCCAAGAATTTTGATTATGACAAAACTCATTTTAAGAAGTCTAGTTAATGGAAGTATATCTTCCTTGCAGAAAATCACGATGTGAAAAGAGCGTTGAATATCCCACAATTGGCGTTCAGACTCAAGGAAGAGTCGTCATCATAGTCCTTCTGGATGGTCAGAAGGAGGAACTATGCTTGTGCCTCTAAAAGAATCAGAAGGAGGAGTCTGCGTCTGAGTAATTCAGATGAAGTGTTTGACTGCCTCAAATAGATTCAATTAGAGGACAGCATTGCCTCGAAACACCTCAAGAAGACTCATGTGAGACGTCGACAGTAGGATCCGTAAGAGCTCAGATTTACAAAGTAAAACCGAATCAGATTCAGAGACTTTACATAGTTTGAAAGCTGTTTCTGAATGGATTCAGATTTTGCAACTAGACTAAGAAGACCCACGATTGACAAGAGTCCGATTGATTCCGGAAATTACGGGAAGTGAAAGGATTCGATCTACAGGATGATTGTCCATCTTTATTAGGACAAAATCCTTGATTGGATATTATCTTTGCTTTCCTTCCTCAGAGGATTCAACATCTCTCAAATATGGAAACTAAAGATTTAGTTGTATGGGCGACTGAATCAGAAGAAACCAGAATCCTTTGTCAACGGCTATCTAGCATCTTTCCAAGTTTATCTCATTCAATCAAGTTTGATTGAAAATTGACAAGTGATCCCGAGGAACACCTTGACAACGGCTAGTTCGAGGTGAAAGGGTTATAAAAGGAGAGTGCTGGTATTCGTTCAATAGAATAAAAAAAAAGATGAGCAAAAACTGTTGAGGGAATTATTCTAACTTCTCGTGGAAATACTCTTGTGAGTCAGTTGAGAGAAGTTCATTGTAACCTTGTGATTATCATAGTGAAATTCAGCCAACCGGCTGTCATCGTGGGAGAGTGGACGTAGGCTTACTATAGCCGAACCACTATAAATCTGTGTGCACATTTCTTCTTCTGAACTCTCTCTTTTCGTACATACTTGATCTGTTTCATTTCAATATTCGGTTTTTGTGTTTGCTGGCGCTTATAATTCAAAATATTCAGAAGCACCTATTCACCCCCCTCTAGGTGTCATTGCTAGCCATATCAAGTCAAAAGCAGCCGGAGAAAATAATTGAAACCTAATATACCATAGATTCAGTTGGTAGGAACGTAAGGGACACAAATTTTTTGATGTACTATATAAAAGATAAAATAATGGAACGAAGAAAAATGGAAGGACGGACGGGACCACACAAGTTGTGACATAAGTCACTACAAATAACAATAATAAATATATAGAGATTCATCCATTAAATTTGTTTAATAGAACAGCAGATCGATTACGTACCGTGCGTGTAGCTCCAGCAGATGTCGCATCCGGCCTTGCCCCAGTCGCCATCGTGCAGATCAATGCCCTGGACCTTATCTAGGGATACGTTCGAGATGTGGTGCTACCGACTGCTGAAGATGCCGTGGAACTAGTCGACCAGAGCCTTGATCTCGAAGTCTATCTCCATCTTCCCATGGACTGTCATCATTTTGTTTTCGTTTTGGTTTTGTTTTGCGTTAGATCCGCAGTGATCAAACTGATATGATGGTGGTATGTGTGCTTCAACTGGGCATTGGAGGGAGCGAGTTATGTGAATATGAATGACGGAGAGTTCTCCCATACGAGGTTTTATATAGACATACATATAAAATCTTTGTTGTTTTTCTTTTTATGCAAGAAATAAACTGAGTTAATAAGCAAAGTAAGATCTACATAAATACCTACCTACCCCCTTCAATCTAAATCTGCTTGTTTATGCAGTTCTTATTTTTCTGCTGTTGGTTTGTCTTTTTGATGTTTAATTCAGAAAATTACTTTCTTTTTTGAATATTTTGTGAACTTATCATAGCCATATTATGGATTGATAAGAAGTTTGGTTTTATAATAATAATCTAATGGCTTGCTGCTTCATCATTACTATTTCTCTTTTTTGTTGATGACAAAAAGGGTTAGAAGTTGCCTCTATATTTGTATACGCAGGAATCAAAGAATGCAGATGCAAGACCTCAAAAGTGATAAGTGTTCAAGGATTATAATTGATGACAAACGACATAGTGATATTCTTCAAAACTCTACTTATAGTGTGTCGTATATTATTCAAAACCATACCATTCATATTCAGATCCAAGATTTAATTCAAACTCACATCGGTGAAAGTTTTTCGATTCATGATTCTTTAATACACTATGAGATCTTTCCTGCACCTCCATCATATTCAAACTTTTATTGATCAAAATTGTTTAGGAAGTTTTGTAATCATAAAAAAAGAGTGATTGTTGAGAAAAACTCATTTTGAATATTTTGATTATGACAAAACTGTACTATACCTTATAGGATTTGGTAAATACTCTAATTGTTTTATCTCGGGTATAACACATGAATGGAGAAGCTTATATTGATCCTAATTGTTGTTTAGTCTTAAGACGAGGTCATCTCATATTTGTTTTTGAAGGAATTGAATTATTTTTATCTAGATTAAGTGATGCATCACTTATGTAGATTCAATCACACATTTTAAGGAGATGTATATGCGAGCATCAATTGTTGAGGAAACTATCCCGCCAAGAATTTTGATTCTGACAAAACTCGTTTTTAAGAAGTCTAGTTAATGGAAGTATATCTTCTTTGCAGAAAATCACGATGTTAAAAGAGCGTTGAATATCCCACAACTGGCGTTCAGACTCAAGGAAGAGTCGTCACCATAGTGCTTCTGAATGGTCAGAAGGAGGAGTCTGCGTCTGAGTAATTCAGATTACTGCCTCAAATGGATTCAGATGGAGGACAGCATTACCTTGGAAGACCTCAAGAAGACTCGTATGAGACGTCACTAGCGGGAGCTTTAAGAGCTCAGATTCACAGTGTAATATCGAATCAGATTCAGAGACCTCACATGGTTTGAAAGCTGTTTCTGAATGGATTCAGATTCTGCAGCTAGACTAAGAAGACCCACGATTGACAAAGAGTCCGAATGATTTCGAAATATACGGGAAATGAAAGGATTCGATCTACAAGATGATTGTCCATCTTTATTGGGACAAAATCTTTGATTGGATATTATCTTTTTTTCCCTCTTTCAAGAAGATTCAACATCTCACGTAAATGGAAATTGAAGATTTAGTTGTATGGGCGACCAAATCTGAAGATTACCAGAATCTTTCTTCAACGACTACCTAGCATCTTTCCAAGTTTATCTCACTCAATCAAGGTTGATTGAAGATTGACGAGTGATTCTGTGGAGTACCTTGACAACGGCTAGTTTAAGGTGAAAGGGGTATAAAAGGAGGGTGTTGGTATTCAAAGAAAAAAAAAGAGCGTGAGATATAGAAAAATTGAGCAAACTATTGAGAAAATAATTTTTAACTTCTCGTGGAAATACTCCTGTTAGTGAGTTGAGAGAAGTTCATTGTAACTTTGTGATCATTATAGTGAAATTCTAGCCAATCGACTGTCATCGTGAGAGAGTGGACGTAGGCTTACTATAGCCGAACCACTATAAATCTGTGTGCACAATTCTCCATCTGAACTCCTTTATTTCGTGCATATTTGTTCTGTTACATTCAATACATCGCTTCTGCGCCTGCTTGCATTTGAATCTCAAAATTTTCAAAAGCACCTATTCATCCCCCCTTTAGGTGTCGTTGCTAGCCTCATCATCAATGAGGACTTTATTGAGCTTATATTCAGTGTTCTAATCTATTCAGACTCCAAAGATTGGTTTTGTTTATGAAGAATGTTCATATTTTGAGTTATATCGATTCCAGAATCCGAAGACCCACGCCTAACGAATTTTCAATATGACTTAGGTATTTATGGAAGTTTGTAACCTTTGATTGATTAGATTAGTCTACAAAAAATTAGTATAATATCTTTGTTTAGATATTACATTTCAAGAGACAAGACAACTTTAATATTATAAGAACTCCATTTTTGGAAACAGAAGATTAAGCTATAAGGGTGCTGAACTAGCGGTTCAAATTCAACATCAATGGCCATCAAATCTCCCAAGATATAGTCTCGTTTAATTATGATAGATGATGTCTGATCAGCGATTGAAGAGCGATCCTTTGAAAACCAATCTAATAGCTAGTTTTGGGGTGAAGGAGTATAAAAGAAAGTCTATGGTGCTATTGTGGTGTGCGATAAGAATTATCAATTCCAAAAGTGCTAGAGTGCTTCAGATTCTGTACTTGTTCTTAAGAGCTTTGAAATTGAAGTCTTCGAGAGGCCTTGTGAGAGTGTGTAAGTGTAAACACTTGTAACCTTTCGTTGATTCATCTAGTGGAATCCAGCCAGTTGATTGTCAGTATGAGAGAGTGGATGTAGGCTTGATCTAAGCCGAACCACTATAATCATCTTTTGCAATTTTCCATATCTTTAAAATCTTTCCATTGTGTTTGATAGAGTATTGCATATTGACGCTCAGAATCACATATCGCATAATATTCAGAATCTCAATTGGTGCTTAGCTTGACTTGATTCTTCTAATTCTGCATTTTAGAGTCAAATTTGTACATAATCACCTATTCACCCTCCTTTAGGTGATATTATTGTTAGATACAATACTATAAATATCGTGTGCAAATCTCTCTATCATTTAACTTTCACTTACTGCATTTGAGAGTTTGTTGCACATACGTGAATCTGGACATATTGCTATTCATGTTTAGATTCTGACTTGGTTCTGAACTAGTTTGTGTCCATTCCATGATAATTTTAAACCAGCTTTTGAAATAACCTATTTACCCCCTTTAGATGATACCGCTAGCCTGAACATCATGCATCAATTAAATTAATCACTCATATATGTCTGTCTCAAGAAAAAGAGAATTCAATGATCGGATCTCACTAAGGATTTGGACTAGCTTGAAAATCCCAAAGTAAGTCAAAAGTAGCTAGCGGAAATAATGGAAATTGGTTCCGTTTATTTCACGGAAAATAAGTGATTTGGAAAATATTTTCGAAAAAGTGATTGCTTATATCATTTAAAAAAATTAGTTAACCAAAAGTATTTTCATCATCAATAACAATCTATGCCTAACTATTTTCATTTATTCATTTTTTAAGCGACATAAATAATTACTTTTTGAAAAATATTTTTCAAATCGCTCATTTTTCATGAAATAAATGGAACATATTATAGATTCTGTTGTGGGCACGCAAAGGATACAAACTTTTTTGATGTACTATATACAAGATAGAATAATGGAATGAAGAAAAATGGGATGACGGATGGGACTACGCAAGTTGTGACATAAAATCACTTCAAATAACAATAATAAATATGTAGCGATTCATCCATTAAATTTGTTTAATAAAACCGTAGATTCCTCTTAACTGCTTGAATGAATAAATTACTTACTAGTAGACTTGCAAGTCTTCTCAATCACTTTGACGAATAAAGAACTTAGGGCGGATCTCGAGAAAACATGTTGGAGGGCCAAATATTATCCATTTGTGTGGACAACTTTTCGTATCTAATGTATAACAGCGAATGCTGTCAAGAAAATTGAAGTTCATTCTTCTGAATAATTAACATGCATCATGTTATAAATATGCTCTTTTTTCCGCATTTAAGGAAGATAATGTATTTGCCAAAAAGTTGTTGGAAATATGGTGTGGGTGAATGAGAAATTGTTTCTCAAAGAACACCCTTGAGTTGGAATTGGGAAGCGGGAAACACTAGTCCCACATTGGAAAGGAAGAAGGCTTTCAAGTGCTTGATATATAATTACACTCCTTTGGAGTGGTAACATAACAACAAAGTACTATGCCTCGCGCGCAGGCGCAGGGGGTGCAAATCTCGGGCCTCAACGAAGGTTCGACGAGGGGCGCGTACGCATGACCTGCGTACACAAATGCAGGACCGATAAGGGTGCCTCGCAACAAGCCCATTCTTGGATCAATTTTCCTTTTGCTTCCAACGAATTAAATATTGTTACGGATTTTGTAACGGTTGGTGTTAATGGATGATTTTGTAACGATGCTTTAATGCGAGCTTAGAAGCAGAGTATGTTTCGGATGAGCTCAGAAGCAGCTCGAGCGGGGTTCAGATCCAGTGTGCAGAAGCAGCTCGCGATGCTCAGAAGCTGACCATTTGTAACGTTTTGGAATGTCATTACATTACAACAGTTACAAATGGCAGAGTTAATCATCCATTATGACATAAACGGCATATTTAAATGTCCGTTCCACCACAACAGTTACGAATGGCAAATTTAATCGGCCGTTATCAACTGTTACACCATATAATTCCGAAATAACCCCTCACTCATCTTATAAATAGATGATTCTCTTTCAGTTTTAAAATACACAGATACACAGACATGGACACACTCAGACGAAAACCAAAACTCTCCCTCTGTTTTCTTGTATTGTTTTCGATAGTGTTCAAACACAAGTTCTTCAAGTTCGCCGAAAGCCCTGAGGTACTGTTTTCACCTCCTAGCTGTCAACCGTTGTATCCTGGGAGACAGACGCTCACGAAACCTCAAGCACAGAGTTGAGGGAGCGAATCTGTTTTAAGGAAACTGTGTTCAACACAGACCTCGGTTTATACTTGTGTCGATCTCACTTTTCTTATGTCGAAAATCTATTTGTAAGTGAATCTGAAAGTTTTCACCAAACATTTTTAAAAGCAAAAGTGTTTTCCAAGAATTCAGATTTAGACACATTCTGCTTCTGAACGCTCCTTTTTGAGCTGGTCAGATTTAGATTCAGGCTCAACAGGTCTCTTTCCCACCAATAATCTTAAAACAGATTCGTCTGCTTTGAACTCTATTTAATAGTTCCGAAGCAGATATGTTTATTTTCGACTCTTTGTCTGAACTCTTTCTGATACTTTAGAAGCAGGAAATTTGCTGTCGATTCTTCTTCTGAACTTGTTCCGATAGTTCAGAGGCAGAAAGTTTTGCAGTTGATTCTTCTTCTGAACTCCTTCTGATAGTTCAGAAGCAGCATCTTTAGCTAACGAAATAGATTATCCTTGTTTACAAATGGCTACTGAGAAAGAAGTTGTTCAATTTGGTTCTGATAACCTTGGTCAATCTCCTGCTCCTGTTTCTGTTCACCAAGGCGAAAGGCCTGAAAAGTTCAACGGATCGAACTTTAAAAGGTGGCAACATAAGATGTTGATTTATTTAACAACGTCGAATCTTGCGAGATTCTTGACTGAGGAAGCTCCTCAAATATCCGATGGTGAAACGGATAAACAAGCCTTCAATGCTCTTGAGGCTTGGAAGCATTCTGACTTCCTCTGTAGGAACTATCTCATGAATGGCTTGCAATACTCTCTGTATAATGTCTATTGTACAATCAATACGGCAAAAGAGTTGTGGGAATCTTTGGACCGGAAATATAAAACAGAGGACGCCGGAGCAAATAAATTTGTTGTCGGTCGATTCCTTGATTATAAGATGGTGGATTCCAAGACTGTGATCAGTCAAGTGCAAGAAATCCAAGTGATTTTGCACGAGATTCAATCTGAAGGGATGAATCTGAGTGAAACCTTCCAGGTGGCTGCCATTATTGAGAAGCTACCTCCCGGGTGGAAGGATTTCAAGAATTACCTTAAGCACAAGCGAAAGGAAATGAACCCGGAGGAGTTGATTGTCAGACTTCGCATCGAAGAAGACAATAGAAGCTCTGAACGCAAGAGGTTCAATCCCACCACAGCTAAGGCAAACGTTGTGGAGCACAAGCAAGCCCACAAGAATAAGAAGGCCATCAAGCCAAAACTGAGACCGAAAGGAGGAGTCTCCAAAACAAAGTTCCAAGGGAAATGCTTCAACTGTGGCAAGATGGGTCATAGATCCGTGGAATGCAGATTTCCGAAGAAGAAGAAGCATGAGACGAACATGGTGAATGATGTCACTCATGACTTCTCAGACATAAATCTCTCTGCGATGGTGTCTGAGGTGAACTTGGTCGGGTCAAATCCAAAGGAATGGTGGATTGACACTGGTGCCACAAGGCACGTATGCTCCAACAAGAACCTGTTCACAACTTTCGAACCAATTGATGGAGAGAAAGTCTTCATGGGAAACTCGGCCTCGTCTGCCGTTGAAGGTCAAGGGAAGGTGCTTCTGAAGATGACCTCTGGGAAGGAGCTGACTCTGAACAATGTTCTGTATGTGCCAGAAATCCGAAAGAACCTGGTCTCCTGGTCTCTATTGAATAAGCACGGATTTCGTATGGTGTTCGAGTAAGAAAAAGTTACTTTGTCAAAATCTAGAATGTATGTGGGAATGGGATATGTATCTGATGGGCTTTTTAAGCTCAATGTGTTGACAATTATCAATAAAGATAATAAGTCTTCCGTTTATATGCTTGAGTCTTTCAACTTATGGCATGGCAGACTTGGACACGTTAATTATCATACATTGCGTAGATTAATTAACTTGGAGCACATTCCGTCATTCCAAATTGATTGTAAACACAAATGTGAAATCTGTGTTGAGGCAAAGTTAATGAGATCATCGTTTCAAACAGTTGAAAGGAACACCGAATCCCTTGGGCTAATTCATAGTGATGTTTATGATTTGAAATTTATACAAACAAGAGGAGGTAATAAATATTTTATTACCTTTATCGATGATAGCACTAAATACTGCTATGTATATTTACTTAAAAGCAAAAGTGAAGCCTTAGAGAAATTTGTTCTCTATAAGAATGAAGTTGAGAATCAACTCAACAAGAAAATCAAAAGAATGAGAAGCGATAGAGGTGGTGGGTACGAAGAACCGATTGGTGAATTCTGTGTACAATACCGAATTATACATGAAGTAACTGTACCTTATTCGCCTCAATCAAATGGTGTGGCTGAACGTAAAAATCGCACATTGAAAGAAATGATGAACACGATGTTACTAAGTTCAGGTTTACCCTAAAATATGTGGGGTGAAGCTATTTTGTCAAGCAATTACCTTTTAAATAAGGTACCTGGGAAAAAGAAGGATTAAACCCCTTATGAGTTATGGAAAGGTAGGAGACCATCCTATAAATACTTACGAGTGTGGAGGTGTCTTGCAAAAGTAGTTGTTCTAACACCAAAGAAAACAAAGATAGGTCCTAAAACGGTGGATTGTATCTTTATAGGCTATGCACATAACAGTAATGCATATCGTTTTCTTGTACATGAATAAAAAATTTCAGATATACACAAGAATACGATCATGGAATCTAGGAATGCATCATTCTTCGAAGGTGTATTTCCTTGCAAATCCAATAATGGATCTAGTTCGTCCAAGCGAACGATTGACACTATGAATGAAGGAAGTCATGATTCTGATCATGACAGAGTTCAGATGCAGAGCGAGTCTGCTTCTGATCATGACGGTATTCAGAAGCAGAGCGACTCTGCTTCTGACCTACTCCAAAGAAAAGTTTAGAACCAGAGCGATCCTGCTTCTGAACAACTCAGACGGAGCAAAAGAGCAAGAGTGGAAAAATCATTTGGAGATGATTTTCTAACTTATTTGTTAGAAAATGAACCACTAAACTATCCAGAAGTAGTAAATTCTTCTGAGGGACTTCTATGGAAAGAAGCAATTAAAAGTGAAGTTGATTCTATATTGCAGAATCATACTTGGGAGTTGGTGGATCCTCCTCTTGGATGCAAACCTTTAGGATCAAAATGGATCTTTAAAAGGAAAATGAACGCAGACGGTTCTGTTGATAAGTATAAAGCCAGACTTGTAATAAAAGGATACAAGCAACGAGAAGGCTTAGATTACTTTGATACTTATTCTCCTGTGACGAGAATAACCTCCATTAGGATGATACTTGCAATTGCAGCATTGCAAAATCTAGAAGTACATCAAATGGATGTAAAAGCAGTTTTCCTAAATGGTGATTTAAATGAAGAAATCTACATGGAACAACCTGAGGGTTTTATAGTTCCAAGAAAAGAAAAGAAAGTCTGTAAATTGGTTAAATCATTGTATGGCTTAAAACAAGCGCCAAAACAGTGGCATGAAAAGTTTGATAATGCAATGGTTACCAATGGATTTAAGATTAGTGAATGTGATAAATGTGTCTACATTAAAGAAATAGAAAATGGCTATGTCATTTTGTGTCTTTATGTAGATGACATACTCATCGTCGGTAGTGGTGATGAAATTATCAAATCCACTAAGAATATGTTGAATTTGAGATTTGACATGAAAGATATGGGACTTGTTGATGTGATTTTAGGAATTAAAATCACAAGAACGTTAGAAGGTCTTATCTTAAACCAATCACACTATGTCGACAAAATTCTTGGAAAGTTCAATGTGGATGATTCTAGTATTGCGAGAACACCACTCGACAATAGTTTTCATCTATCCAAGAATAGAGGAGAGAGTATTTCTCAAGTAGAATACTCTAGAGTTATTGGAAGTCTGATGTACCTAATGAGTTGTACTAGACTAGACATTGCGTACTCAGTTAGTAAATTGAGTAGATATACGAGCAATCCGAGTGCTGATCATTGGAAAGCAATTGTAAGAGTACTTAGGTACCTACGATATATTCGGAATCATGGTCTGCATTATACCAGATACCCAGCTGTTCTAGAAGGATACAGTGATGCGAACTGGATATCTGATACGAAAGACTCAAAGTCTACTAGTGGATATGTATTTACACTAGAGGGTGCAGCCGTATCATGGAAATCTTGTAATCAAACGGTTATAGCCAGATCCACAATGGAATCTGAATTCATTGCTTTGGATAAATGTGGAGAAGAGACTAAATGGCTACGCCACTTACTAGAGGATATTCCAAAATGGCAAAAACCTGTGCCACCAATTTGCATATATTGTGATAGTCAATCTGCAATTAGAAGAGCACAGAGTAAAATGTACAGTGGTAATCTAGACATATACGTCATAGACATAATACCATTAGACAACTGCTCTCAACTGGAATTATCTCTATTGACTACGTAATGTCAAAGGATAATATTGCGGATCCGCTAACCAAAGGGTTAAACAGAGAGTTAGTTGAGAAATCGGCAACAGGAATGGGACTGAAGCCCATGAAAGAATGAGTTGATATAAAGGAAACCCAACCTAGTTGACTGGAGATCCCAAGATCTAGGTTCAAAGGGACAACCTAATTATATTGACTTAGTGATGTCACTGTGGGGGTTTATCCCTAAAACCATTCCTCAGAAATAACAGTGATATTGTAAGGAAAATGATAGCAGTTTTACTTTAATGATTCTTAAGTGGAGTAATCAAATTACTCAAAATTAAGTAATCACCTATGTGAGAGAGAAGTGGGGCGGCTTCAAAGGAGAATTTTTTTGGAGCTAAATTCTTTAGAAACTCTCGCGGAACCAGGTTGGTGTTCATGGCCAAAACGAACACAATCATGAGAACTGAAGAAACGTTTGATGATTCCTGTGTGGAGTATATGGTTCGTTTACATAAGAAAGCAGGACAGTTCAAGGACATCATGTCTACTGGACAGCTAGTAAAGTAAATATACTTTCACAAGGGAAGGTTCAAAGGGTAACACCTACCTATCCTATGCAGGTTTCATTTGTCGAACACTATCATCGAGTAAAAAACAAAACAATTTTCATTCATGTGGGGGATTGTTGGAAATATGGCGTGGGTGAATGAGAAATTGTTTCTCAAAGAATACCCTTGAGTTGGAATTGGGAAGTGGGAAACACTAGTCCCACATTGGAAAGGAAAAAGGCTTTCAAGTGTTTTATATATGGTTACACTCCTTTGGAGTGGTAACATAACAATAAAGTACTATGTCTCGCGCGCAGGTGCAGGGGGGATGCAAATCTCGGGCCTCAACGAAGGTTCGACGAGGGGCGCGTACGCACGACCTGCGTACACGAATGTAGGACTGATAAGGGTGCCTCGCGACAAGCCCATTTTGCATCTCGGGTCAATTTTCCTTTGCTTCCAACGAATTAAATATTGTTACGGATTTTGTAACGGTTGGTGTTAATGGATGATTTTGTAACGATGTTTTAATGCGAGCTCAGAAGCAGAGTATGTTTCGGATGAGCTCAGAAGCAACGTTCAGAAGCAGCTCTTGCAGGGTCAGAAGCAGCTCACGCAAGTTCATAACCAGCGTTCAGAAGCAGGTCGAGCGGGGTTCAGATCCAGCATTTAGAAGTAGCTCGTGCAGGTTCATAACCAGCGTTCGAAAGCAACTCGAGTGGGGTTCAAATCCAGCGTTTAGAAGCAGCTCGCGCGGGGTTCAGATTCAGCGTTCAGAAGCAGCTCGCGCGGGGTTCAGATCCAGCGTTCAGAAGCAGCTCGCGACGCTCAGAAGCTGACCATTTGTAATGTTTTGGAATGTCATTACATTACGAAAGTTACAAATGGCAGAGTTAATCATCCATTATGACATAAACGGCATATTTAAATGTCCGTTACACCACAACAGTTACGAATGGAAAATTTAATCAGCCGTTATCAACTGTTACACTATATAATTCCGAAATAACCCCTCACTCATCTTATAAATAGATGATTCTCTTTCAGTTTTAAAATACACGGATACACAGACACGAACACACTCAGACGAAAACCAAAACTCTCCCTCTGTTTTCTTGCATTGTTTTCGATAGTGTTTAAACACAAGTTCTTCAAGTTCATCGAAAGCTTTGAGGTACTATGCTCACCTCCTAGCTGTCAACCGTTGTATCCTGGGAGACAGATGCTCACGAAACCTCAAGCACAGAGTTGAGGGAGCGAATCTGTTTTAAGGAAACTATGTGCAACACAGGCCTCGGTTTATACTTGTGTCGATCCCACTTTTCTTATGTTGAAAAGCTATTTGCAAATGAATCTGAAAGTTTTCACCAAACATTTTTAAAAGCAAAAGTGTTTTCCAGGAATTCAGATTCAGACGCGTTCTGCTTCTGAACGCTCCTTTTTGAGCTGGTCAGATTCAGATTCAGGCTCAACAGGTCTCTTTCCCACCCACAAAAGTTACCAAAGAAAAATCTTTCAAAATGTGGATCGATATATAGTCAACAAATGATATGAATAGTCCCTTGTTGACTCTTAAACAAGAAACGTGAATTGAAGAGAAAATTTAAAGTACAGAGACTGAAGGCAATCATGACGAGCCATGTAAAAAGGTATTGCAATGTAAAGATAACGGGAAGATAAAATTGAACAACTAATTGGCATTTTTTTGCTACAAACTACGATTCAGCTACTTTTACTACTGCCTATAGTTAACAACGGTTGCAACAAAAGCAAACACATTTACGTAATTCCTAGAATTCAGTAACATGTATTTACAAACAGTTACTAAGCAAACCCATTACTTCGACCGCGATTACTTCTCAAGCATCGACAAGTTACTTCTGTAGCTTGTCGTTCCACTTCCTGGCGATGGCAACAACCAATGTTTTCGATCTTCGTAGGCAGTGGCCTCTGTGACTGGGCTTCTACAATAACAGGACCGCGTCGCTCTTACTTCTCCATGGCCATATCAGTTTACTTAAGCAATTTGCTTATGAAATTTTCAAACTCTTTACTTGGATAGTTACCTGGTATTCAAGTCGTCATGATTAGGTTTAGTCATCGCCTTCTTGTTGATCAAATCTAGCTTCATTCATCGACCCTCATGTCTCAAGAATTGATAATTTTCTTTTATTTTTACTATCGGCAATTGTTTAGTGGTCACATCGACTGTCTATATTCGCGAACTAAAAGCTACCAATGCTTACTTGCTTAGTGAATTGTACTTCTGCAACGTCTTGCTTAGACTTTCCTAGTCCGAGTCGACAGTTGGGAATTTAGGCATTTTTTTCGTGTCGACAGCTTCACAAAATAATAGCGAAGGATATTTAACTTTATTAAAGATTGGTAACAAACTTCATAATCTTTGGACAATAGCTCTGGATTGTTTTCCCTACATCACTTGTTTTTTACTTTCTAGGATTATTGAACACTGAAATTCTTTCTTAAAAAATCTCTCATATTACGTCAATAGTGTGTAAGCTGTCAATTGATAACTAATGCTACAAAAATTGAGATAGACCTAATAGCAAAATTCAGTTGTTCCATCTGCACCAAAGCATTATTTATCAAGTTTGGAAATTAGTACTCATCATTCCTCGTATTTCACAACTAAAAGCAACATCTTTGTAAAACTTGCTCTTAAATTAGGAAGACCTTTTTATTAAACATTTCTTGTAGTACTTCCTTAATTTTGTAATGTGAAGAGGTTAGACAATTTTTAGGGAGCCAAGATTAATGGATGAAAATGGGAATGTTTCCAAAAAATAGGGGCCTAATTAATTGGAGAAAATTGGGAGGGCCGAAGGCCCATCCGGCTCCCCTCGAAATCCGCCCAAGGTCATTGATACATGGATATACTTTGAACTTATGGATCTAAAACACAAGAAGAAATTCGTCTGTCAATTTATCGGTAGTTGCCCGGTCGTATCCAACCAATAATAAGCTAGAGGGAAATGCACCTAAGATCAAATATTTTGAGCCGGCTTCCGTGGAAAATTCAGACTTTCTTTTTGATGCTATGATCACATAAAAACATAAACTTTGAGGCTCAATAGCTAAATACATGGCAATTGAATCATGAGCTAGGCTTATCTAATAATCAATGCAATATTATTCGGGTGTCAAAGGCTCGGATTAGAGAGAGCACACAACCATTATGGTTCGGGTCGGACCAGGTAGCGTAGAAAGCTGACCCTTGACACCTCTACGGTCAAGTGTATCTCTGCCGGATGTTTGGGACACTTTCCGTACTTCAGTATGGTCAAATATTACAATAGTAGGAAATGTTAGAGTTTTTCCGTATGTGAGCTCGTCTTAATTGTAATTGTAATTGACCGTATACGGTATTAATTTACCGTATACAGTATTGATTTAATAAATTAGGATTTAATTACTCTTAACGGGCCGAATATGGGCCTGGTTTGTGTGGGCCGAATTCCGGCCCGGCCCGTGATGGAAGGGCCCAACCGGAAGTTTATAAATGGCAAGGACCCCCCCTTAACCCTATCTAATGCCATTTCCTCTCTTCCTCCTCTCATAAAGCTCAAGAGAGAGAGACCGACGAGGTGAGGTTGTTTCCATCGATGCCAGGCGGCCGAGGGTCATAAGGGGGAAGTTCCGAGCCCATCTCGCCAAGATTCCAAGGCCCGTTCGTCGGTTTTCCATGACGTGCGACGATGGATGCTAAATCAGGTACGCTGTCTCGAAATCTTGGCTGTTTAGTTGTTAGAACATGACTACGAAGGTCCTAGAATGTCAGAATAGCCAGCCAACAGTTGGTATCAGAGCCGATGTAGCTCGGTTTTAGCACATTCGGGTTCCGCCTTGATTTCGTGATTTTTGGCATGCTGAAACCTGATTTTGATGGCATATTTGGGTTTGTCTCATCGAGACGATCAAAATGATGGGTCGCCGACCGCCAAAGGTTTCTCCACGCGCCGCCACGTGTAGCCAAAAGCCACGGCCGCGGCGGCGCGTGGACTCCATTCGTCGATGGAATGAGCGCGTGAGTTTCACGCCCCCTACGTGGAACTCACGCGCCAAACACATTTAATATGTGTCCGCTGACGTCAGCCGACACATTAGATGTGTCAGTGAAGCGACGCCCTCGCCACGTGGCACGATCTCGCTGCGCCACGTGGGGAAATCTCGGGCGTCTACGTGGCGGCGGACCCGGTGTTGACCGGATCCATCCGACCCATTTACCGTTGACCGTTAACGGTTAACGGTTGACCGTTAACGATTTGACGGTTGACCGTTGCACGCGCCGCGCGTGGGCTTCACGAGCCGACCTTTGGACAGCGCGTGAGGGCGCGTACGACATCGGAATTGGGTGATTTTTTCGCCGTTGTGCTCATATGGAAATTTCCTACACTGTGGTATATTCAATTTAATTTTTTAAGCCTTTTAAGGTCTTGAGAAGTGCGAAAAACCCTTGTATAAGTATAAAATTCAGGGGCATTTTCGTCATTTTCATTTTGTTTGATTATTTCCATATGGTTTTTGGGAATAATCTAATTGGATCAATTATAAAATACCACATAAGGAATGTGTAGAATTATAATTGAGCACTGATTAAAATTAAAACTCATAAATGAGTGAAGCAATTCCATTAGCACTGGCTGTGATTTCATTGACAATTGCCAATGTCATCAAGTTTGAGATCATACCACATGGCAAATGTGAAACATAAAGTTTATATCCTTGGTGTGAGAGAGTTTCAAGGATTTGATTGAGTTATGATCGCCAAAGTGGCATACTCAGTTAAATTGGAGAATATCAGTCTCACATTGTGGTGGGATGTCTCCTGATTTGATACATGGTCATACTCCCAAAGGAGGTGATTGTGTGTCAGAACGTGGAGGGGTACATGAACAACATATGATTGGGAAGTGATCGATTCTAGTGATTTATACATCCAAAGGTGGTGTTTCACAAAAAATTGGAATATATTCTCATGGTCGTTGTCATGTAGGAAATTTACAATTGCATGTCATTTATTCTGCTCAAAGGTGATTATATTATGATGTGTGTAATTCTCTGAAATATGTACTTTTAAGGATTTAAAGTTACACTGTGCTTAATAATGCTAATGGTAAATATTGCTTATTTTTCAGTCACCTTTTCTGTGAGTGACAACTTCGTAATAGAGGTTTTGAATAGTTCAAACTTCAAGAGATGGAGGGAGGATTTTCTGTTTGCTATGGAACTAGCCGATGTTCACATTGCTCTAACGAAGATAGACCTACTGATCCCGAGGAGACCAGTACAGGGCCTGAAAAGGCGCATTTTACCGCTTAGGAAAAGAGCAACCGGATCTGCTTACTGTCAATGAGAAGATCCATCTAGGAACATTTGCTGAGTGGCCTCCCATCTGACTACACCGCAAAAGAGATGATGAAAGCCCTACAAGCCAGGTACCGAGTATCTTCCAATGCTCAGGTTGGAACACTTATCCAGCAGCTGTTTAATATGAAGTATACGGGTGTGGGAGGTGTAAGAGATTACATCCTAAGAATGCTAGATTTGCATACTAAAATAAATGCCCTAGGTTCAGTAATCTCTGAAAGCGTATTAGTATATCAAGCCCTAAATACTCTTCCCTCTGAGTTTGGGATCCTCAAGACCAACTTCAACTCACAAGATGAAGCTTGGTCTATAAACGATTTGATCTCTAGAGCAGTTTCAGAGGAGGAAAAATTGAAGAAGGAAGCATGAAACTTTGCCATGGTTGCCACTAGTTCCACCAATAGGAAGGGCAAGGTTCCTAAATCTCATATTCCTAAAGATACTCGTCCGACCACGAGTCAATCTGGAAAATTGAGTCCAAAGAAAGCATCCTTTAAGAAGGATAGTGACTGATGCTTCTTTTGCAAGAAAAGGGGTCACATGAAGAAAGACTGCGCTAAATATAAGAACTGGCTATCTAAACGTGAGCAGACAGGTATTGATTCTTTGGCACTGGTTTGTTAATCCAATCTATCGAAGCCCCATCCAATTCGTGGTGGCTAGATAGTGGTGTGACTAATCATGTTGCATTTACCATACAGGGATTCATAAACCAGAGGAAGCCAAATCATGATGAGTCAAAGCTCATAGTTGAAGATAATAATAAAGCTGCTGTTCAGTTCATGGAAGATGTCATTTTAATTCTAGAGTCTGGTTTTAATTTGATGTTAAGAACCACTTTTTATGTACCTTCCTTCAGACGAAACTTGGTTTCTGTATCCTGTTGGGACATGTGTGGTTACTCTTTTGAAATAAAGAACAATGTGGTTTCTTTGTTCTATAATTCAAATAAGGTTGGGTACTGCAATATGTCCAATGGGTTGTACAGATTGTGTTTAACTCCCAATGAAATATACGCAGCTTATACAGCCGAAAGGGTTGTCTCCAAAAGGCCTCTACCTAAAGAACAGTCTTACACATTATGGCATAAACGTCTTGGCCATATTTCCAGGGAAATAGTAGAAAGACTTGTAAAAGCCGACATTTTACATACTCTTAAAGATGAACTGGAAACTTTTGTAGACTGTTGTAAAGGCAAGATGACCAAAATAAAGAAAAAGTCTGTAGTCCGAACTTCTGACCGATTGGAGGTCATACATACAGATATAAGTGGACCATATACTCCAATCTTGTGTAGAAATTATTATTTCATCACATTTATTGATGATTATTCCCGATATGGTTATCTGTACTTGATTAAAGAAAAGTCTGAGTCTCTTGATAAATTCAAGATATTTTGGACTGAAGTCAAGAAACAGTTAGGAAAAGTCATCAAGGTTGTGAGATTTGACCGTGGTGGTGAGTATTATGGCAGACATGGCGATGCTGAACAGCTTAAAGGGCCATTTGCCAAATACTTAGAGGATTCTGGGATAGTAGCTCAATTTACTATGCCTAGGAGTCCCGAACAGAATGGTGTGGCCGAAAGACGAAATCGCACCTTAATGGATATGATGAGGAGTATGATAAGTAGGACTAACCTGCCTAAGTTCCTTTGGGGTGAAGTTTTGAAGACGGCGCTATACATACTGAATCAAGTTCCCACTAAAGCTGCTACACTGACTCCTTTTGAGTTATGGACTGGGCGGAAACCCAGCCTGAATCATTTGAAGGTCTAGGGTTGTCCTGCAGAAGTGAAGCTGTATAATCCAGCTTTGAGTAAGATGGATCCCAAGACCACAAGGTGCTATTTTGTATCCTATCCAGATCATTCCAAGGGATACAGATTTTACAATCCTAATGGAGGCCAAAGGATTGTAGAATCACAGACGGCGAAGTTTTTGGAATTCGATGTGGCCGGAAAAGGTACCTGTTCAGAGGCTATTGAAAGTGACAGTACAGCGAGAAATACTGCATCGTTTTCTTTACCATCACAGACTGTTATGGAGCTTCTCATACCGGAGACTGTACCTGTTGAGCTTCAGGATCCTATGATTGATACCGTTCCTGATGAAGCAAATCAAGCCCCCACAACCGCAGATTCAAGCTGAGGAAATTCCACTAAGGAGGTCTGTTAGGCAAAGACGATCAACGATCCCACCGGAATATATAGTCTACTTGGGTGAATAGGATTATGACATTGGCTGTGTAGTTGACCCAGTTACTTATAAGGATGCTGTTAGCTGTGAGCAATCAGACTTGTGGTTGGATGCGATGCAGGATGAGTTGCAGTCCATGAAGCATAATGGAGTTGGGAGCTCGTGAAGTTGCCTGCGGGTCACCAGGCGATCGGCTGTAAATGGGTCTACAAGATGAAGAGGGATTCCAAAGGGAAGGTAGAGAAGTTCAAAGCCAGACTGGTAGGTAAGGGTTTCACTCAAAGAGAGGAAGTGGATTATGAATCAACATTCTCTCCCGTCTCTTCTAAAGAATCTTTCAGAGTGATTATGGCTTTAGTGGCTCATTTTGATATGGAGCTACACCAGATGGAGGTCAAGACTGCTTTTCTGAATGGGGATCTCAAAGAAGAAGTCTACATGATTCAACCTGAAGGCTATGAGGTTGATGATTCTAGTGATCTTGTATGCAGATTAAAGAAGTCGATCTATGGCCTTAAATAAGCATCCAGGAAGTGGTATTTCAAGTTTCATAGTGTTGTCACTTCATTTGGTTTCGTTAAAAATAAAGTAGATCAGTGTATATACTACAAGGTCAGTGAGAGAAAATACATTTTTCTTGTTCTCTATGTAGATGACATCCTACTGGCAAGCAATGATATTAATCTGTTATATAAGACGAAGTACATGCTGTCAGAGAATTTTGACATGAAGGATCTTGGTGAGGCGTCCTTTGTCCTTGGCATTGAAATCCATAGGGATCGTTCACGTCGCATTTTGGGTTTATCTCAGAGGGCATACATTGATCGTATTCTGGAGAGATTCAACATGCAGGATTGCAAGCCAGGTATTATTCCTGTCTGTAAAGGTGATAAGTTGAATCTTTCGTAATGTCCTCAAACTGAGATAGAGAAATCTGAAATGAAGAATGCACCTTATGCTAGTGCACTTGAGAGCATTATGTATGCTCAAGTTTGTACTAGACCAGACATTACTTTTGCGACAGGACTTCTAGGCAGATACCAGTCACATCCAGGACATGCTCATTGGATTGCTGCCAAGAAGGTCCTGAGGTATTTGAAGAGGACAATGGATTACATCATGACATATAGGCGTGTTCAGAACCTACAGCTTGTTGGATACTCGGATTCAGATTTTGCGGGTTGTCAAGACGACAAGAAGTCGACCACAGGCTACATATTCATGTTAGTAGGCGGTGCAGTATCATGGAAAAGTGAGAAACAGAAATCCATATCCTCCTCGACCATGCAAGCAGAGTTCATATCATGCTTTTCAGCAGCTACTCAAGCGATTTGGCTCCGGAACCTCAGTAGGGAGTTGACCGTATTTGATTTTGTTGATAGACTCATATAGTTGTATTGTGACAACAATTCTGCAGTGTTATTTATTAACAACAACAGAAGTCTTAAGGGGTTTAAACATATAGAGGTCAAATTTATGACCATAAAAGAGTCCGTGCAAAAAGGTGATGTTGCAGTAGAGCATGTTTCTACAGATAATATGGTTGCAGACCCATTAACTAAAGGTGTTCGCGCATGTGTTTTTGAACGACATGTCACCAGTATGGGCTTAGAGGCATCATTAGATCCCGCGATTTAGTGAAAGGCATCTTTCAGTTTGCTCTAATAAAGTTTGCATCTGTATTTTATTACATTTTGTAATATATTGATATGTAATTGAAGTGTCTGCAGCACTATTAATGTTAAATACATATTCTTGTAAATCTTGAGATATGTGTAAGTCTCGAGTATTGGCTATGGCATTTGGATATTAGCTGTGTTAGTATGTCTTGTTACACATAAAGAAAAGTTAACTATAATGCTGAGACATATATGCTGGTTCATTGGAACCATATAGATATTCTCTAGTGACACATCAGGTTTAGTGTCACATAAAGAGAAAGAATGGTGTCCGACAAAGTGGATAACACATAAAGTATATCTCTTATGAGGTGCTATCCAATTGCCACACTATCATATTAAATCTATATCAGTAAAGTTAAGAACACTCGTGACCATGGATGGCTCTGTGTCTGCTGACGCAGTTACTGGCATGATCTGGTGTTTAAGACTTTATGGGATCGGATTGGCCGTTAAGATTAATCCTTAAACCAATATGAAGGTGCTCACTAAAGTACAATTAATGCTCGCCCAAGTGGGAGAATGTTAGAGTTTTTCCATATGTGGGCTCGCCTTAATTGTAATTGTAATTGTAATTGTAATTGATTGTATACGGTATTAATTTACCATATACGGTATTGATTTAATAAATCAAGATTTAAGGACTCTTAACAAGCTGAATATGGGCCTAGTTAGTGTGGGCTGAATTCCGGCCTGGCCCGTGATGGAAGGGCCCAGCCGAAAGTTTATAAATGGCAAGGACCCCCCCCTTAACCCTCTCTAATGCCATTTCCTCTCTTCCTCCTCTCATAAAGCTCACGAGAGAGAGACCGACGGTGAGGTTGTTTCCATCGACGCTAGCCGGCCGAGGGTCATAAGGGGGAAGTTCCGAGCCCGTCTCGCCAAGATTCCAAGGCCCGTTCGTCGGTTTTCCGTGCCGTGCGACGATGGATGCTAAATCAGGTATGCCGTCTTGAAATCTTGGCTATTTAGTTGTTAGAACATGACTACGAAGGTCCTAGGGTTTCAGAATAGCCGGTCAACAGGAAAGCCTTACGGGTCTACTTTCTAATGAATCAAGTTTGAGCCGACATGAAGATTCCAGAGAAAATTATCCCAAAATACTAAATGCTAGTGCTACTCAGGAAATCCGAGGATGATTGTTTTTTTCAGTATTTTGTTTGTTGGGTCATGTGCATTGCATTTTAGTTTCTCGATCATTTGAGTCAGGAGTCAATAATCTTATTTATGTTTTGTCTATGGGTTGTTGGTCTTTACCTTGCAAAATAGAACGTCAGTGTTTTGGAATTTGCCTAATTTGGAGGGTCATTCCAAGTTGTGTACGTATAAACTCCTCAAACATTTTCTGGAGGGGAAATTAATGAATTTGTAGGAATTGAACTATTGGATTGGAGTTTCATAGCAACGTCGTATTTCTTATGTTGGAATTTACTTACGTTTGAGGCACGTTTTGCTAAAGCTTGAGGTCAACTTGGGCGTCCATTAAGTACAAGTGACAGACGAATCCAGCTCGGAGATGGAGAGGAAAACAACCCCTTGAATCTTGGTGTTGCACACCCGGATGATTGTTTTTGTTGGATCGCTGAACAAACCATTTCACAACACACATCATTACTTGAACAATTACTGAAAGTCCCACAAACACATGGATACAGTCGAGATATTCAACGATCTGTTTGAAGACCGTTCCATTAGTTTTCCTCACTACAGCCACAAGAACCACACATAGCACAAGAATATTCCTTTCACTATAGACCCATCGTAAAACATGTTCTAACATACATAACATCAAGCTCCACAGAGACAGCAAACCAGTGCATATAATTTGAAGGCCGGCTCCTTAGTTTCTTCTAGGCCTGAGCCTGTTCCATGAGGTGAAGATCGATGTCCTTGCTGAGATGCACGACAAACTGGAGCAGCGAGTAGGGCTCAGTCACCTCCTCGCTCAGCTTCTCGTACTCGAGCGTCAAGTGGATGATGCTCCCGCCTCCTTCCCTGGACGTGGCCTGGACGACGAAGACAAAGTTCTTGTACAGCTTCATCACGTCACCTTCGATCACTCTGAATGTCGTCGAGTTCTTCTCGTTGTCTATGGCTTCTATCACCTCCTTCGTGACCTTAGCCTCTCCATCTGCAGAGTTCATTGGATGCAAAAGGTTAATTATGAAGGCCCATTTCATTAGTATCATTTGAATACATACCGTGGGTGTAGCTCCAGCAGATGACGGATCCGGCCTTGCCCCAGTCGCCGTCATGCATCTCGACGCCCTGGATCTTTTCGGCAGACATGTTTGAGATGTGGTGGGGCCGGCAGCTGATGAGGTCGTGGAACTTGTTGGCAGGAGCCTTGATCTCGAAGTCTATCCCCATCTTCCCGTGGATTGTCATCCTTGTCTTCTGTTTTGGATTGTGTTTTTGTTAGATCCTTGTCATCAAACTGATCTGATGACGGTATGTGTGCTTCAGCTGTGCATTTGAGGGACCGAGTGATATGAAGATGAATGACATAGAGTTCTCTCATATGACACTTTATACACATATATTCATAGGTTTTGCTGGCATCACAGTTTTTAGGTTATTGTGAAAGAATGGTAAATTCTCGAACGAATGAGCCCCACAATAATTTTTAATTATTTATTTCTTTTTGGGCCAAAAATAGGCTATTAATCTCATAATAAATTAAAGACTGTCACATAATCATTTTTTATATCATCTTTGTTGTTTTCCTTTTCACCCAAGAAAATAAATTGAGTTAATAAATAAAGTAAGTTCTACATAAATATATAGTTGGATAAAAAAAATTTCATTGATATTTATTCATTTTCAAGGAAAAGGAAATTATATATGCCTGTACGAAAAAAAAGGGTGAAAATTAGTAACAAATACAGATGCGCCCGTATCACTAAATACGAGTCAAGTCGGCCTTAATGAATCGATCTTCTAGCTAACACAATGCTTATGGCAGCTGCTTTTGTCTTGTAATGGTTAGCAACTAATGCTAGAGAATAGTCTCCAAGAAACAGTGTTAGTGAAAGTTTTCAGGACTTGGGATGATGTCTGCTTTACACTTATTTAATTTAATTTTCTTTTGGGTTCTCTAATCACACGATTCACGTTGAGCCGAAATTATTGGGCCACTGCCATTATGTGAAATAAAATAAAAAGGTATGATTTGGCAAAATCATAAAAAGCATGAAAATAGTATCTGCGATTAGATGCTTTATAGGAAGTTTCTGTGTTTGTCTTCGCATGAGAATCGCCAAAAAGAAAAGGACAAAAAAGGGTTAGGTTAACGTGCGTTGGCACTGGAACTCCATCAAGATGCTAGTAGCCACAAAATCTGTCTACATGAGGTATGTCATAGCTCACTACAAAAAAAAAAACAAGGTTTTAGCAACGGATTTAGCGACGAAAATGTATTCGTCGCTAATCAGGCGTCGCAAAATTTAGCGGCAAAATTTAGCGACGAAAATTGTTAATTTTCGTCGCTAAATTTTGACGAAAAATATTCGTGGGAATTTACGTCGCTAATTTGTGACGAACATTATTCATCGAAAAACACGTCGCTAATTTAGCGACGAAATTTGCCACGAAATTGGCAACAAAACATATCCGTGGCAATTTTCGTCGCTAAATTTGCCACGAAATTGGCGCCGAAATTTGCCACGAAATTGGCGACGAAACATATTTGTGGGATTTTTCGTCGCTAATTTGTGATGAATGTTGCGATGAAATTTGCGATGAAAGTGGGAAATAAAATAATTTGTCGCCGACGCCGGTGACAAAATTTAGCAACGAAAATGGATTTGTGACGAATATTATTTGTGGCAAAATTCGTTGCTAATTAGCGACAAAATTTTAGCGACGACATTTGCTACGAACTTTGCGACGAAAATGGATTCGTTCATAATTTGCAACGAACACTATTTATGACAAAATTTGTTGCTAATTATCGATGAATTGTTAGTGCCGACATTTGCCATGAACTTAGCAGCAACGAAGATAGTAATGACTAATATTTTGTTCTTTCGTTGCTAATGTAGCTACTAATGATTTTTGCAGCAAAATTCGTTGCTAATTAGCGATGGCGGCTTTTTTTTTGTTTTTTTTTTTGGGTCAAAAGCGTAGAATGTTAGCAATGACATTTGCTACAAAAGTTGTGATGAAATTGACTTTTATATATTTGGAGAGGCTCCTGACGATAAAATGAGCGAGGATTGTTATTATAGTAATACAAAACATGGTTTCCACAATGCTGGAAAAGATGCAAAACAATCACCAAAAACATATGTTCAAGCACGGGGATACCAAATGGACCACAATACTGGAAAAGATAAAGCACCAACTCCTCAAACGGTCTTTCACCAAAAAATAGAAGTAGATGTCCATCTCATACAAATGTAAGCAATACTCATAGAGAAAAAGAAAGAAATTAGTAGCACCCTTTTTCTAAACTAATTCCATTAGCAGCTACATACTTTTCACATGCAACAACAACCTATGTTCAAGTAGCTCTTAGTCACTGCGAAAAAATTTGAGCCACGACAAGAAAAGCAACATTAAAATATACGCACTGCACTTTCAGGATCAGCGAGCATGACAAATGTGACATCACAAGTTGCAGCGACTTCTTCAGGAGAGGATTTATATCTGCAATAAGGGTCAACAAAAGAGTTGAAATATGTGATCTTCCCTGGCATGATTTTTGCATTGCAATCAGATGAATATAGAGGCAACCATGGCCTTTAACCCATTATAGTTGGAATGATCCATTTGGAAAATATTAAGTAGCAGATTTACAAAGATATAAACTTCGCAATACCAATGTACGGTAAAAAATACGATCCTCTTACTGAATTAAGAATTAAAAGTCCAGAAACATAAAATTATATTGTTAACTCAATTCCAGAGACAAAATGCATCACAAAGTTCACATGTGAACATGCTTATAGGTTTAATGGTCTGAAATGTACAACTTACTGTGCACCAAGCTTATGAGAGGATCACATTTGCTCTTGGTTTTGTTCCAGATGGTCACATCGCATCTAAAACAAAAATGGAAAATTAGATTGCTGAGTATACATGTCGCTTCAGTTTATCACTAACAAAAAGCTTATGCAAGGCTGTCTATACATTTTCATGCAATGAAACTGAAAACGCAGCTACTAGTCCAAATATTAGCAAAAAAGAAAAAAGCTAAGGCAAAGAAAAAAGAATGAGAACTCGATTGAAAAAAAGAGAACACAATTACCGTAAGCACAAGGACTCTCGAGGCACCAAGCTAGAAGCTCTTCCCCACATATATCTCCTTCAAAAATGTAATCAGCCATATATTATTAAGCAACCATAACAAACATATACATATATGCTTAATCATCAGCAAGGCCTTTACCGTTTAATTAATGATACGACTGACAAAATCATCATCAGCAGCAATATCATCATCATTGTGTTGCTCATCATTGTGCCCATCATTTATTTGATTAGTGGGAAGTACAGGAGGAACCTGATGTTGATTAAGGTTGAGGTGTCGCAAGATCAATTGCGTTTGAGACTGTAGAGAAATATATCTCTCATTCACCTTTCTGATTTGTTCATCTTTCTGTGACAATTTTTATGCGAATTGTTCTGTCAATTCTTCTCTGACCTTTTTTATTTCATCATCCTTCTATACAAGTAAATGTTTTAGTTGGCTCAATTCTTGGTTCATTTGCTCGTGAATTCGTGTCCTTGAAATGGTCGCATTAGATGATGAACTTCCAGCAATCTTTGTTGAATATACCCTTGACAAGGATCCCATCCCAAATATTTTGCCTCTTTTCATCCCACCCGATGCCTCCACCCATAATTCCATATTGTCAGACCCTCCACCCGATGTCTCAGACCCATCAACACCATCACCACCACTAGCAGTACTCATTAAAAGTTCATCATATTTTTCCTAAATTAACAATATAGATGAAAATAAAATAATTTCATATATATATATATATATAACTACCATAAATATTAAAAACATTCATTATTTTCATTTTAGTTAACCTTACATACCTTAATAGCTTTTGCTCGGTCGCCAGTCCATGTCTTATTCTTTTTTTGAAATGTGCGCTCAAATGTAGCCATATATGTAGGTTATCCCCAATTCATCCGCCTATAAAATATACACATCAATAAGTAATAGAATGAAATTAAGTTACAAGTTTAACAAACTTACCATTCTTTTTCTATGCTCCTCAACGTTGATAGAGCCCCCAGCATATGTAGCAGATCCTTCACTAGAGCTAGAAGCTCGATTCTTCTTATTTTGTTCACTTCTTTGCTTATTTCTTTCATTTTCCCAAATTTTATTCATTTCCGTCCAACTGTCACCTGTAATGAAATCCGGCTTCACTTGTCTTGTCTTAGCTCTATTCATCACATTTCGTATGTGATCACTAGCTTTCTTCTTGAAAATTCTCTTAACTTCCTCCTCTTCCATTTCATCCCACCTGAATTTCCGCTGCAATACATAGAAAAATAATCGACTTTACTTACATCGAATTTAATTTGTAGGAAAATAGAATGGAAAAATTTACCTTGAACTCATTCCATCACAAATTTTTTACTTCTTTTGGAGCGCTACTATAACTAATCTACTCCCCCTCCAATAGTTATTGACTTTTTTTATTAAATTACCTCACAATATATGTGGCATTCGTGAATTTGCAAACAGGTTAGAATGATTTAAACAATTCATTTGACATCCATATCTCAAAACGAAAGGAAAGGATGACCCTAAATATTACAGATTTCAATAAAATAAAATACTTACGAATCTCCATATGGGCATATCATGAATCAGGTATCTTCTTTACCTGTGTTTTCCTCATCATTCGAGTGTTGTATTGAAGGAGATGGAACTGAAGGAGATGTAATTGAAGGAATTGGAACTGAAGTAGATTCAGTATGCATGTGTCCAAGTCGTCCCCTAATATGTTCTTGAGGGTCGAAGGAAGGGCCAATGTGTCCATGTTGTCCATCAGTACGTAGTGGTTGAGGGTTGATGTAAGGAGAGGGGAAGAGGAAAGGGACGGGGACGAGGTCGAGGAAGCGGAAGAGGCTGGTCTTCTTTGTGAAACTGCACCACGCATGTGACCTCCACGTTTATACCGACAAGTAGAAATGTTAGATAATTATCTTAAACAATATGAACATGTATTAGGGATACATAATGATGTAAATCATGAAACTTACCATTTTATTTCAGAGAGCTACACCAAATTCAAATAATGGATGAAAAGTGGAAAAGGTGTTTTTCTCCTCCTTGTTTCCTTCCTTAGTCAAGGAAACTATAATGAAAATACATAAAAGCAGTGAAAGAACCTCACACGTATTAGAGTAATAGTAATTGCATGAGCATAAAAAGAAAAGCATGATTATTATCTCCATGAAGTAGTAGATCTTAAACAAACCTAGAAAACTAGTACTTATCCATTTGATCAAATCTGCTGCAGCATAATAAATAGGAGAATGCATTGAAAAGTTGTCTTCTTAAGGAGAGACAACGCATTGAAAATGACAATCTTTCTTTATCGAGGTTTTTAAATATGCGCCCAGGCATTTGCTGATGAAAACCTTAAAAAAAAAAAAACAGAAGATGGTACTCAAACAACATTCCTAGAAAGCTATCTTAACAGAGGACATCCATGTATGGGGCCGAGTTCAATGTAGATAATAGAGTTATATCAATTATATATCAAGACGAGCAACATTTATTAATAGAACTATTCTAGAAGCTTTCTCATCAAAGTCATCAACATCAACATCAACATCAACATCACCTTTATCCCAACCAGTTGGGGTCGGCGGTCGATGAACCCAAAGTGAAAAGTTTAAAATATACTAAAATAAAAGTGAAAATATAGAAATAAAAATAAAATAACAATAAAAATATAAAATTTAAGAAATAAAAATAAAAAGTAAAAATATGGCTATCCAAAAATAAATAAATAAATAAACAAACATATAAATAAATAGAAAGTACTAAACAGGGCACTCTGGGACATAGGGAATCCCCCCTTCTACAATGCTGATAGCTTTCTCATCAAAGTCATATGGTAAATAAATATACAGCACATGAATGGACCTTCCTTCTCAACAACAATCTGGAAGGCTTTTTGGATTGCTTAATCAACCACAGAACTATTGAGTGCCCTCCACTAAAAGTCCAGATTCTAAAGCAAGTTTCTCCAACTCCTTACCTAAATCATAACGCTAATCTTAATCAACCAAAGAAGTATTGAGTGCCCTCCACTAAAAAAGAAAAAAAAGAAAAACATTCCCTCCATCCATCACCTAAAAATCTTCTCAATGCACACATCAGCTGACTTATATGCTCATGAGAAAGAAAAAAAAACAAAAACAAAAAAAAGCTCTCCATTGAGGGATCTTACACAAAAGCAACTTCTTTTTTGATAACAGATAAAAGTGTCGTTGTCTACGTATGATTCTCAAAAAAAAAAAACATGACAAGAGAACTGGATGAAGTTTCAGTAACTCAAAATACGAGTCCATCTGTCAAGTGGTATTAAGAAAAGAACTTGATAAGCTTAATAAGCCATATGAGGTAGTGAGATAAAATTGATGCACAATAAAACCTCAACGGACAACTAACCTGTTAAAAATTCATTAATCGAGCTCTTCAAGTACTCATATTCCTTTCCCAGCCCATAGCCAGTTGCCACAGGGACAACAATGTTGTTGATCATCCATTCCTAGTATAGCAACATTTAACAAGCAATAAGCACATTACAACCTACAGCATTGGCCATTTTACTTCATTTCATTCCAAAGCATGAATGAATCTTTCTCCTCCAATTGGCCAGTTGAACTAGCACACTCAGATGCATCCACAGGCTTCAACTGATCAAGATTTTTGTAAGGGTGAAATGGATTTACATTCACAGAGCTGGAAAGGTCTTCTGCATTGAGATTCAAGTCAAGCCCCTTTGAGTATGCATGATTATCACTTGAAGTTTCATGCTGTATTAGCAAAGAGGCTTCATCTCTTTCCTTGGTTTCTTCGGTATGATTAGGATTGACATCACTCTCGAATTTGTTGGCAGAGCAAATTTCAGTATTAAGATCAAGTTTTACGGGCATACAATTACCCTCTACGTCTAAAGAATTTCTTTCAGACTTGTCATCATTAGAACCATTTCCAATAGAGGTAACCAGCTCCTCAGTTATCTGGGACCTACCTAGTCCTTCTTCACCACATTGAGAGGAAACTTTGCCTCCCTTGTCTTTGACAGATTTTGGAGAATGGTTGTTAGTTCATGGATCAAAATTTGAAAATCAAGTACACTATCATGCACATTACAACCTGCGGCATCCATAATTTTTTCCATGGCGGGTCAAGAAGGTGCAGCCCTATGTTCGGTCGAATAAATGTCGGCTTGGTTACCCAACTAGTTGACCTCATTACCATCGAAACCAGACTAGGACGTAGCATTGGCATTTATCTGCTAAATTATAATGAAGAAACCCATGCCAAACAGAAAATAACTGACTTCCGCAAGAACAACATATGGAGGGCAGAAGTTACTAGAGGAAGGCAAGTAGATATTGACAGTAAAAAAACAACGAATTTCACTCTCTTTTTAGCATAGCCAAGTTGAAGTTTCGCTTTTGAAATGAAATTGAACAAAATTAAACCCAGCCGTGCATACCTGAAATGAGGTCGTTAATGGTTGAGCGGGTGAAGCAGAGGGAGCGAGCGGGCGAGTGGGTGAGCGAGTGGGGGAGGGGCGGGCGGGCGGGGGAGCGAGTGAGCAGGCGAACCGTGGGCGAGCAAACCACGGGCGAGCGAGCGGACGAGCACGCGAATGAGCGGCGGACGAGCGAGCGACGGGCGAGGGAACGAAAGTGCAGAGCCAAAAAACAAGTAATTGAGTGTACGAGCAGATTTAGGATGTGATGGTAAGTGCTGATTTGCGACGACTAGTTCTGGTCGTCGCTGATATTTTTTTTTTTGAAAAAAATATAAACATTCTTTAAACATTGAAAAACAAATTAGATAGAATTTCTTAAAAAAATTATATTTTCACAAAAAAATTCTTGAGTAGACTAATATTATTATTCGGTCTATATTTATTTTCTATTAAAAATGAATATAAATTAATAGAAAATAGAATATAAGAAAGAACATAAATAAGCTAAGCTAAACGATGAATTATAAACGTTTCTTATTTAAATCATTCAAAATAACAATATCCTTGTTCAATTTCTATCTGAACAAATAGAAATCTCAAAAAATAGATATAGCGACCAATTTTATTTTGTCACTAAACTAATAATTGGCGACGAAAATAATTTTTCATTGCTAAATCAACAATTAGAGACAAAAAAACATTTTTTCGTAGCAAAAATTAGGGACGAATTTCATTTCATCGCTAAACTTCACTAAGCTAAAAATTAGCGATGAAAATCATTTTCCGTCGCTCAATTATCAATTAGCGACAAAAATCATTGTTTTGTTGCAAATATTAGCGACTAATTTCATTTGGTCGCTAAACTAATAATTAGCGACGAAAATCATTTTTCGTCGCAAAAATTAGCGACCAAATCATTATTCGTCGCAAAAATTAACGACGAAAATCATTATTCGTCGCAAAAATTAGCGACCAATTTCATTTCGTCGCTAAGCTAACAATTAGTGACGAAATCATTTTCTGTCGCTAAATTAACAATTAGCGACGAAAACAATTTATCGTCGCAAAAAATTAGCGACGACAATTTTTTTTTCGTCGCAAAAAATTAGCGACGAAAATCATTTTTCGTCGCAAAAAATTAGCGATGAAAATCATTGTTTTGTCGCAAATATTAGCGACAAATTGGTCGCTAAACTAATAATTAGCGACAAAATCTTTTTTCGTCGCAAAAATTAGCGAGGAAAATTAATTTCGTCGCTAAACTAATAATTAGCGACGAGAATCATTTTTCATCGCAAAAATTAGCGACGAAAATCATTGTTTTGTCGCAAATATTAGCGACTAATTTCATTTGGTCGCTAAACTAAAAATTAGCGACGAAAATCATTATTCGTCGCAAAAATTAGCGACCAATTTCATTTCGTCGCTAAGCTAACAATTAGCGACGAAATCATTTTCCGTCATTAACTTAACAATTAGCGACGAAAACGATTTTCGTCACAAATCTTAGCGACTAACTTCATTTTGTCGCTAAAAAAATAATTAGCGACGAAAATCATTTTTCGTTGCAAAAAATTAGCGACGAAAACGATTTTCGTCGCAAATATTAGCGAGTAACTTCATTTTGTCACTAAAAAAAATAATTAGCGACGACAATCATTTTTCATCGCAAAAATTAGCGACGAAAAAAAATTAGCAACGAAAATCATATTTTCGTCGCAAATATTAGCGACTAACTTCATTTTGTCGCTAAAAAATAATTAGCGACGAAAATCGTTTTTCATCGCAAAAAATTAGCGATGAAAATCAATTTTCGTCGCTAAGCCAATAATTAGCGGCCAATTTCTTTTCGCTGCAAAAAGTAGCAACCAAAATAATTTTTTCGTCGCTAAACCAATAATTAGCAATGGAAATAATTTTTGTCGCTAATTAGTGGCAACGAAAAGGCTGTGATCGTCACTAATTTGCGACTAATTTAGCTATAATAAATCATCAAAAAGGTAGAAAAAAATGACACAAAATTTACCCAGGTTCATCCTAAAATAGGGTTACATACTGCAAAATGATTCTATTGTATTTTTAGATTTTCACCACAACCGCTCCTAGTAATCTATTATATGAGTACAATATATAGTACTTAAAAAAATAGGTTCAAAATCTTAGTCTATCTGAAAATCCTTTCATCTCATAATAAACAAGCCAACTTTAAAAAAACAAACAAACCTAACAAGAACAACAATAATATTAATGACAAAAATTTTCAAAATTCCTAATCTTCATCTTCCTCTTCCTCTTCCTCTTCCTCTTCCTCTTCATCTTCATATTCGCCTTCTTCAATATTATTATCCTCATCCTCTGTCTCAAAATCAGATTCTTCAACATCTTCAAAATTTGATTCATGAATTTCAGTTGGATCCACATGTATTATTGCTTCACATGGATCTCGTAAAGTTGGAATGCAAACTTCCTCAATTTCGACTGTGTTACAAACTTTATCTTGTTGATATGTTGTATCCTTCCAATGTTCCTCGATTTTTCTTCGTGCTTTGGTTTTACATACAACCCACCAATCAGCTTTGTCACGTTTCAAACTAGGATATGATCCATAATATACTTGAATTGCTTGTTGTGCCAAGACAAATGGTTCATATTTCATATACCTTTTCTTGTGATTTATTTCAACCAAATTATATTTCGTATGCACATTCATTCCTTTAATGGGATCAAACCACATGCATTTAAATAACACAACCCGCATAAAATGGTCCAGGGTACTCTATCTCTATGATTTCATCCAACAAGCCATAAAAATCATCTTTTGCACTACCACCATTGGATGACCGCATACACATACACCACTATTCATTGTGGCTTTTCCCATTCCATATTCTTGAGTGTGAAAATTATACCTATTTATGAAATATGCTGGCCAAGTTCGCACTCTTGAATTTGGACCCCATGATAGATGATATATCAATTCTTGCTCTTCAAATTGATCGTGATTACTGTGAACCTAAGATCACACATGCAAAGTCAATAATAAACATTTTAATGAATGAGATATAAAATATTAATAACTTGATTTTGGTCTATAGGTAACTTACATATGTTTTGAACCATGCCACAAATTCTTTATTGCACAAAAGGTTGAACTCATTTGGTGGTAGTCCATACATTGAAGTTTGAAAAACCCTATTACCAAACTTCTGGACAGTTTAGTAAAACATACGTATGGGCTACTCACCATTCTTCGTCTGTTAAGTAACGAAACTTATATGCCCCACTTGGTCGACCAAGATAATTGAAAATAGAAAATAATTTGCAATTGGGATCAACAGGGCCTTCATCATTTCTTCCGGCTCTCCACCTCTTACACGGCACATGCGGCTCAAAATAATATGATGCAAATGTTGTCACTTCTTCCACAATATATGCATTACAAATTGAAGCTTCAACACATGCCTTATTCTTCACTTTTTTCTTCAAATGATATAAGAACCTAAATGCAATAGAAAGAAGTTCATCAGAACATAACATATAATAAATTATTTTGAAATTTATTTAAAAAATATTTTACCTTTCAAATGGATACATTCATCGAAATTGGACAGGACCAGCAACTTTGGCTTCATAAGGCAAGTGAACTAAGAGATACTCCATTGAATAAAAAAATAATGGAGGAAATATCCTTTCTAAGTTGCAAAAATGATTGGAATATCTCTTTCTAGTTTTTCCATGTGTGATATTTTCAACATTGTTAAACAAAGATCATGAAGGAATTACTTAACTCTGCAATTGCACCCCATACAAAGTTTGGTAAGAGTTCCTTGAAAGCTATTGGAATTAATCTTTCCATAAATATATGGCAATCATGACTCTTCAAACCTGTCAACTTGCATTCATTCAAATCAATACATCTCCCGAGGTTTGAAGCATATCCATCAGGAAAACACATAGATTTCAACCATTGATACAGAATCCGTCTTTGCTCCTTGTCTAATGTATAAATTACTTTTGGTTTTGGTCCCCTGCTGCTTGCGTCCATGTCTAGTGCTAGCCGATCATAAAAAACTCTCATATCTTTCCTTGCATTCAAGTTGTCTTTTGTTTTTCCAGTGACATCCATCACAGTATTTATGACATTGTCGAAAACATTCTTTTCTATGTGCATGACGTCAAGATTATGATGAATAAGATGTGTCTTCCAATATGGTAGATCCCAAAATATACTGTGTTTAGTCCACTTATGTGTACATCCGTACGCAATAGTTGTACCATTAGGGTTTTCAACAACAGTTGAAAAGTTACACACTCGTTCCCAAATTTGATCACCGGTCAACCTCAATGGTGGACGTGTTCTTTCAATCCTATTCTTGATGAACTTTTTTTATTCCTTCTGAATGTATGACTTATCGGCAAAAATTGTCTGTGACAGTCAAAATAGCTGGCCTTCTTACCATATTTTAATCTGAATGACTTTGATCTCTCCATACATATCGGACATCCTAAGATCCCAGCTATACTCCATCCAGATAACATTCCATAAGCTGGAAAGTCATTTATCGTCCAAAGAAGAGCAGCCTTCATTACAAATGTTTGATCGATAGAAACATCATACGTAATGACACCTTCATCCCATAGCTGTTGTAACTCTCCAATCAATGGCTGCATATACACATCTATCAACTTCTTTGGATTTTGCGGTCCAGGCACGATTAATGTCAAAAACATATAAGGTGTCTTCATGCACATACCAGGTGGAAGATTGTACGGAGTTAAGATAACTGGCCGACATGAATAATTTTTTCCTGATTTTCCAAAATGGGGAAAATCCATAAGCACAAAGCCTTAACCTGATGTTTCGAGGCTCGTTTGCAAACTCAGGGTACATTCTATCAAAATGTTTCCATACCTCTGCATCTGAAGGATGACACATTAGACCCTCTTCTGTTTCATGATTTGCATGCCAAGTCATTTGTTCAGCAGTGGCTTGAGATGCATAAAGCCTTTGTAATCTGGGAATTAAGGGCAAATAAAACATTTGCTTGAATGGTCTACGCTTCTGATTACGACCTTGCCTCTTGTTAATCTTGTACCTAGGTTGGCTACAGAATTTGCAAGATTCTGCATTTTCTTCATCTCTCCAATATAACATACAACCCCTGCTACATACATCAATCCTTACAACTGGAAGGCCTAAGTTATCCATTAGCTTCTTCATATCATAAAAATCAATTGGCATGATATTATCACGAGGCATTGCTTCCTGCATTACTTCAACAAAAGAGTTGAAACAATTTTCAGACACATTATATTCTGCCTTGATATTTAACAGTCTTGAAGTCACTGATAATTTAGAGTGGTTATCACAACCTGCCCATAAAGGTTCATCTGCTGCTTTCAATGCTTCCCAGAACTAATTAGATGGAAAAGTTTCATTTTCATCAAAATCCGTTACTTCTACATCTTCTAACTGTGATGGATAACTAGTACCAACCTGTTCAGATGTAGGAGTAAAACTGGTACTTGCATGGTTCGATTCTAAAATAAAATTCTGACTAGCTGCATCAATCACCATCCTCTTGTATGGGTTCAATTGGTTATAATAGTTGCGTTCTTCCCTAATTGGAAATTGGTCACTTCCTCGATATCCTTCATCAGATATAAATGGTTCATCATGACAAGTCCAATTATAGTAGTTCGGAGTAAATCCAAATCTACAAAGATGTTCTCTAACTTTATCGCACACATGAAATTTACCATTGCTGCACTTTTTACACGGACATCTTAACTTATTTCCATCCATGAACTCAAATTTACTACTAGCAAAGTCCAAAAACTGTTCCAACCCAGTGCGGAACTCATCAGTCAATCCTCGACGTCCAGGCAAGTTCTTATTATACATCCAATCTCTATCTCTTTGCATTGTGTCTGTATAGAAATTAAAATTTCCCATAAATTATTTAAAATATCATATCTACAGTTCAATATTCTTAATTAATACTATAAGTGGTTCACCATGGAAAAAACAATTATAGTGGTTCAAGATAAACCCAAATTTATAAAGATGTTCCCTAACTTTAATACACATATGAAATTTACCATTATTGTATTTTCTACACAGAACTATTATGGAATCAATTTAGCGGGTAAAAGTTGTCGCAAGTGGCATTGGTAGGAAGTGGTTAAGCCTCAAAAATTAGCGACGAAAGTGTATTTTCGTCGCTAATTAGCGACGAATCCATACTGTTCGTCGCTAATTAGTGACCAACCTAGCGACGACAATACATTTTTGTCGCTAATTAGCGACGAATATCATCTATCATCGCTAATTAACCACGAATTTAGTGACGAATACATACATTCCTTCAAGTGAAATACAAACGTACTCAAAGAAAAATTGAAGTGAAAAAAATGGAAAAATTACCAAATAGAAGAAGACTTACCCAAGTATTTGATTGAATTTTTTGTAGTGGAAGGTGCTCAATTTGATGAGAATTGCAATGTTTCACATTGACATGAACCTAAAAAAAGAAGGAAGATTACTCAATATGGATGAAGCTTATGGCAATTGATGGAAGACAATGATGAAATAAACAATAATTTATTTCATACTTACCAAATAATAAGAATAACAAGAGAGAAGAGAGAAGAAAGTAGGTGAAGCGAAGAGCGTTGAGAGAAAAGTGGGAGAAGAGATTTCAAAAGGGCAAATTTTACTCTGTTTCGAAAGTAAAGGTGAGAAAGTGTCGGTGGATTTTAGCGACGAAAATGGTTCGTCGCTAATTACCGATGAATTTTACGACGAATTTTGCGACGAAATTATTTTCATTGCTATTTTTGTCGCAAATTAGCGACGAATTAAATTTCATCGCTAATTTTTTTTAGCTAAGAGACTTTTGTTATTTTGGGACGAATTTCGTGACGAATTTTGCGACGAAAATGTTGTCGTCACTAAGTTCGTCACAAATTAGCGATGAATTGTTATTCATCGCTAATTTTTAGTCGCTAAAAGTCTCTTGTTGTTTTGTGACAAAATTTTCGACGAATTTGCGATGAAGGCCATTTTCATTGCTAATTTCATCGCAAATTAGCGATGAATTACGCTCAGTCGCTAATTAGCGATGAAAACTAATGTCGTCGCTAATTAGCGACGAAAATCAATGTCGTTGCTAATAATTAGCGACAAAAACCAATTTTGTCGCTAATAATTAGCGAGGAAAATAAATTTCGCCGCTATTAGCGACAAAAATCATCGTTGTCGCTAATATTTAGCGACGAAAATCCACAACGTCGCTAATTAGCAACGAAACTTTATATTCATCGCTAATTAGCAAGGAAAATTAATTTCGTCCCTAATAATTAGCGACGAAAATCAAAGCCGTCGCTAATAATTAGCGACGAAACCTTATCTTCGTCGCTAATAATTAGCGAGGAAAATAAATTTCGCCGCTATTAGCGACGAAAATTAAAGTCGTCGCTAATAATTAGCGACGAAAATCAATTTCGTCGCTAAATTCGTTGCAAATTAGCAACGAATTTATTTCGTCGCTAATGTTTTGTGGCTAAAAATCTTTGTTATTTTGCGACGAATTTTGCAACGAATTTGTGACGAAATTTATTTTCGTCGCAAATTAGCGATGAATTATTTTTCGTGGCTAAAAGCATTTATTTTTGTAGTGGCTAGCTAACGCAACGTGAGCGATAAGAGTCAATTGTCCTATCTTCTCACCCACTTTCTTTTGTAAATAAATTGAAGGATTGAGAGGGTTGTTTAGCACTAACGATGATGTTATGTGTGCTTCAACTGGGGTATAGGAGGGAGCGAGCGATGTGAACATGAATGACGGAGAGTTCTCTCATACGAGGCTTTATATAGACATACATGTAAAATCTTTGTTGTTTTTTCTTTTTATGCAAGAAAATAAACTGAGTTAATAAGCAAAGTCAGATCTACATAAATAGCCGATTGATGAATATAGTTTTTTTTTTATCTACACTTACTCATTTTTTGAGATAAAAAGGAAGACATATATGTGCCTATGTATTAAAAAGGTGAAAATTACGAGATAAGGACACTAGAACGTGCCAAAAGTTTCGTACGGCTTTCATTTTAGGCTCCGTTTGTTTCACGAAAAATGTGACACTTTCGGAAAATATTTTCCAGGAAGTCATTTTCCGAAAAAATTATAATATTTTCCGGTGTTTGGCTAATACTTAAAAATGAACTGGAAAACAATTTCCGTTGTTTGTTAAGGAATTGATTTTCGGCAACGATAGGCAGCGGCGGCGACCGGCAGTGGGCGACAACCGGCAGCAATCGGCGATCGACGACCGATGGCCACGAGCGGCAGAAAATGATTTTCCCTTTTCAAAATGAGGAAAACGTTTTCCACACTTTTCAAAGAGATTTTTTCATAAGAGGAAAATATTTTTCAGGATTAACCTATTTTCCGCACCCCAAATGCCAAAAAAATTCAGAAAACATTTTTCAGGAAGTCATTTTCCGAGAAAACAAACGGAGCCTTAGTACCGAAAGTTTTCGCCAGCTCAATTAAGTGCCAAATCGAAAAAAAAAATGATCACTTAAGTTTCTCCGTTCAGAAATTCTGGCCAAAATAATTGCGTGGCTTTTATAATTGAAATTTCAATATGAGTTGGCCTTTTTTTTAAAAAAAATTCAGTCCACGTGGTTGACCTCCCCCCCCCCCCCCCCCCCCGTCTCAGGAAAAGCCCTTCTTGCCCCAAATCAGTTGCTCGCCCAACTCCAAAAGGCCCTATTTCAGATCCCCAAATCAATTGATCACGTTCATGACTGATCAATCTTGCGCGATGCTTGACGATTGTTACCCGACGCTCGGGGGATTTCCGCTAACAACTCGCGAGGAACCTCGATGATGACGACTTGGCAGAGCAGGCGGAGGACGAGCCATGATCGCGCGGTCTGTCGAGCCAATCTGCAGTATGTACTAACTTCGTCTCTCCTTGGAACCCAAAGCTGACATCGCTGAGAAGTTCTCATTTTCTACAGTGCCCACTAGTCTCTGCTTCTTTCACGGGATCTACTTCCACGAGAGTCGTTCAAATTCGAAGGAAAAGGAAGATGCTTTCTTAAGTGTGTTGTCAAACTTCTTCCATGAATACGATTCCCGCATTTAATCATGACTTGTCAAACTTCTTCAGACGCGAGAGTTGCTTAATTCGATTTTGGGAGAAATGGTCGAACTGGGGAGGTCCTTTCAATTTGCGCTTTGGGGTTTGTGTTTTGGGGCAAACGTGGTAGACGAGCCGTTTAGAGGGTCTATCTGCTGATTGGGCACGTTGGAAGCCAAATTGGCCGAAGAAAATAATAAAATAAGGTCACGTAGAATTTCCAACGACTCAAATCGGAATTGGCTGTCAAGTGATCGGTTTTTTTTTAAGTGGCACTTAAGTGATCCAAAAATAACTTTTGGTACTTAAGTGAGCGCCGAATGAAACTTTTGGCACTTCTAGTATTTTTCATCCTAAAATTAGTAACTATCACAAATGTGCCCGCATCACTAAATGCAAGTCTAAGTCGGCATCAATGAATCGGTCTTCTAGATATCACAATGCTTATGCAGCTGGTTTTTTCTTGGAATGGTTAGCAAACAATGCTAGCGAATGATCTCCAACAAACATGGTCGGTCCACTTTTTCGGGAAAATTGCCAAAAAAAAGTCATAAATCTATTACAATTGTGCCAATTCAACCCTAATTTTTTTTTATCAATTGACTCCATTCGACCAATTTTAGGCAAAAATTGATGACATGCACGTTAGTTGTTCTATGTGACTTTGATTTCTTTTTTATCCTTTTGAATTATTTTTCTATCTTTCTTTTCATTTCTTTTTGTTATTGTTAAGGCCGATAGGAGGCCATCGGTCACCACTTGCCGATCACTTAGTGAGAGGCTGCGAATTCTCGCCAGAAGCCAACTGTGAGCAAGGACCATGAGCCCTCACCTAGCGGCCTGCGAGGGCTCGCAGTGCTCACTCTTGCTGGCGACAGAGTTCAAGAAATGTACCAATAAGCATCTTAGTGTTCTGAGTGGAGGAGCGAGCGATTAGACGATAAATTCGACGATTGGAACGACGTTAGAGGCTCATCCTGAAGGCACGATGTGAGGATAAGGTCGAGTCGAGATCAAATAGCTGCTTTGCCGACTGAGAAGAAGGATGGGGATTTCTCCAGGTAGAGGTCAAGCTAGTGTTTGACAGAGCAAGGGAAGAACTATCGAAGCCGAGCCTCGCCAGTGGCCGATTGGGGTAACCTTTGTGGGAGGTCGATGGGGTCGACCTCACTAGCCCTCAGCTCTAGCTAGTGACCAAGGTCCGGTGACCAATCAGAGGAAAAAGGAAGCGAAGAAAAAAATAGAAAGAAAAGAAGAAAAGGAAAAGGAAAAAAATGAATAAATGAATAAATACTATTCAAGATTATCCACGTCAATGCCGATTTCTTCGAGTAGAAAGACCAGCATCCATGTTAGTGATTTCTTACCAAAATTGGCCAGATAAAGTGAATTGATATAAATAAAAAGTTTTATGACTCATGTCGCGACCCTCCTAAGATTTTCACGAGTGGTCTCAAGGAAGCTAATGGATTGCTAGGCCCATTTGTTGACACCTGATTTTTAATCATCTTTTCTCTTTTAAAAATTTTCAGTATTTTTCGGCATTTTTATTTTTTGAAAAATCCATAAAAATTCATAAAATTGAAAAATTAACTTTGGGGACCTTGGCCAAGCCTAGAGAAATAATTTTGACCAAAAAATGATTTTTCATATTTTCAGTATTTTTATTATTTTTATTTTCGAAAATTCATGAAAAATAAAGAAAAAATGAGAAAATTGCAAAATCAACTTTGGAAGCCTTGGCCAAGCCTAGGCAACCATTTTTTAACAAAAAATAAATTTTCATATTTTATATATATATTTTTTAATTTTTTTTTTAAAATAATAATACAAAAATACTTGAAAATTTTGGAAAAATAACATTTGAGGCCAAAAAAATACACAAAGATAGTTAATATTTTTATTTTAAATCTATTTTCATATTGGCCATCGCAAATTCAGAAAAATCCAATTCGAGTCACGTGTTCCTTCACGAGTATAATTTCGAATCGGGCCTAAAAAAATTTAATTTGAGTCAACTTATTTTTAATTTTCACTTTTTATGAGTTGTGATATTGTCTTCTAATATTTTAAATTTTCATCTTGGCCCAATTATACCCAGAATGACTCAATTTTGCAAAAGGGCTTTAATTAAATTCTGTATTATTTTCAGCGGCAAGAAATGAGCTTAAATTTGACATGTGGTAAATTTTGGTGTGTTGAAAATTATGTGAAAATTTGGACTTAAAGAAATATTTCTCCAGGGACTAAATTGCAAATACTTAAAATCTCAAGGACTAGGATGCAAATACCTAACACTTGAGGGATTATTTTGTAAATAACAAAAAGAAGAGTTGGTGGAGAAATTAGAATAGAGAAGGGAAGATGGAGAAGAGGAGATGGAGAAGGAAAGATAGAGAAGAGGAGATAGAGAAGGGAAGTTGAAGAAGAGGAGATGGAGAAGAGAAGATGAAGAAAATGAGATAAGAGTAGAGAAGGGAAGATAAGATGAAGAAGAGTTAGTGGAAAATTTAGAATGGAAGATGGATGAGTAGATTATAAAAGGAGGAAGAAGTGAGCTTGGGAGGGGGATTTGATTTTGGGAGAGAAAATTTTGGATGTTTGAGAGGATTTTGGGAGATTGAAAAAAATTTGAGAAGAAGAAAATACCAAAAAAAAGAGAGAGAATCCTTTTTTCCAAAAGAAAGTCTTGAAGATGGTGAGAGTTTAAATCTAGGTGTTGCCATTACCAATTCCTCTACCGATCAACGCAAGTCACAAGTTCATCTCCATCGTTCGAGGCGCAATCTTGATCCATAAGGTGACACGAGATTCGAATTCGGCAATCAAATCTATTAAATCAGGTAACAATCCTACCTATTAAAATCTTTGAGAATTTCCTTGCCCAAATAAATTAATCTAAATTTCGATTATGTCATGTCATACTCATATGTTTCCATATCTACATGTCGCATTCATACTATAAATTCCTGCAATTTAATTCTTGCACCATTAAGCCCCAAAGGGAAGAGCCAAGCCAATGCTTAGCCGCCCATTGGAGGTTTTACTTACCGTAATGTGAATATCCGCAATTTAAATATATGCACCATAAATCCCAAAGGGAAGAGCCAGGCCAATGCTTAGCCTCCCATTGGAGGTTTTTACTTACAGTAGTTTAAATACTTGCAACTTAAATACCTGTACCTTAAATCCCAAAGGGAAGAGCCAAGCCAATGCTTAGCCTCCCATTGGAGGTTTTTACTTACAGTAGTTTAATACCTGCAACTTAAATACCCGTACCTTAAATCCCAAAGAGAAGAGCCAAGCCAATGCTTAGCCTCCCATTGGAGGTTTTTACTTACAGTAGTTTAAATACTTGCAACTTAAATACCTGTACCTTAAATCCCAAAGGGAAGAGCCAAGCCAATGCTAGGCCTCCCATTGGAGGTTTTTACTTACAGTAGTTAAATACCTGCAACTTAAATACCTGTACCTTAAATCCCAAAGGGAAGAGCCAAGCCAATGCTTAGCCTCCCATTGGAGGTTTTACTTACAGTAGTTAAATACCTGCAACTTAAATACATGTACCTTAAATCCCAAAGGGAAGAGCCAAGCCAATGCTTAGCCTCCCATTGGAGGTTTTTACTTACAGTAGTTTAAATACTTGCAATTTAAATGCTTGTACCTTAAATCCCAAAGGGAAGAGCCAAGCCAATGCTAGGCCTCCCATTGGAAGTGTTTATTCACTGTCATGTACTTCCTATAATTTAATTTTTGAATCATCATCAGACCCAAAAGATGAGTAGGTCGTAATACTGCACAGAAGTCGTTAACACACTCCCTCTTTCGGCTTCAGGGAATCTTTAGCACTTAAAAAATATAACAAATAAAAATATATACCATTCATGCATTCTATTTAAAAAGTGAAAACACAAAAGAGAATGTCCTACTAGAGCCTTAGGAATAAACCAAGTCTGAGTTGCCGAATTAGGATATCCATGAAATTAAGGCACCGAAAGGGCATTAGTTTTAATTAACTAGTGTAACCAAGTCCCCGAACTCATAATCTCTAGTTCGCAGGAATAAATTAGTTCTCCCGCTAATTTATTTAGGTTTCTAATCGACCTACCAAGAACGATTAGTGGCGACTCCAAATTTCAAAATCATTTAAACAAAAACCAAAGTTGCGATTCGGTAGGGCTTGGGAGGGTCCGCGTTAGGTTAGTCAAATCTAATTAACCTAATAATCCGTTAACCCCTTTTAAAATTTAAAAAAAAAATTTAGAGGGTCGCGACACCATTTCAAGATATCTAGGCTTAGCTTGGGTCCTTCCATACCCCTACCAAATCGCGTCAGGAAAAATTTTAAATCGAAGTTTACCTTAGTGTGGTTGAGTGACATGTGCTGAGTGTGCATACCATTAGAGTCGTCACCAATCATTTCTTGGAGGGTATGACTGGAAACCCTATCGATCGATTGGGAGAAATCGTTCGATTCTGCGAAAACCAGAGATTTGGGTTCGAAGACTTAGTTACGCCAATATTGCTATTGACGCCTTTCGATACCTAAGTTGAGTGATTTTCCCTAATTTAAGGAATTCATGCAAGCAAGGTTTTTTCCCTAATTAGTTGAATGTGGTTTTTCCCTAATCTTCACATTTTTTAGAGTTTTTCTGAATTTTTTAGGATTTTTCTGAATTTTTTAGAATTTTTCTGGAATTTTTTAAACTTTTCTAAGACTTTCTAAGAATTTTCCTATTTTCATGGAATATTTTCTATTTTTTTCTGGAATTTTAATTGAATTTCTAGAGTTTTCCCCATTTTTTCAACTATTTTCTACATTTTTTGACGTTTTTTTTTAATTTTCCTAAAATTTTTACAAATTTTTATCATTTTTTATTTTCCAGTAATTCCTGAATTTTCTTAATTATTTAATCTTTTTCTAAAATTTTCATGACTTATGATTTTTTTTTTATTTTTTACCATATTTTTTATATTTTTATATTTCATTCAGCAAATTGTGATTTGGATCGGGTCGAGTAGACCCGACCCGCGCCACTGGCGCCCGACCTGGGCCCAACAAAGGCCATCCTAAAATTTGGTCCAAATTCCATTTTCTTGCCCATTTATTAATCCACTGGTCCAGTCTTATAATCCAAATTTAACCCCCACCACATGAAGAGTATATAAAACTTGTTATCACGCGATGTGCGACGACAACTTCAACAGAAGTAAAGTACTAAGATGGACTTAAACTAATAACTACATTGACAAATGGGATAATTCGTGGCGCACTCCGATGACAATTTGGATGGAGGATACTATTGTTGTCTTCATGGTACGGTGACGATCTGTACCAGATCGATTATTCAATGGAATATCTGAGGTGATTAGCTATTTATCTAAAGCATAAAAGTTGGGGTAAATTGTGACATGGTGATGATTTCAAGATTCATTAGACTGATATTTTAGATAAGCTTGAACTGTTTAGAACTTGTTTCTAAGAGTCCTTCGGATGGATCAGGTTGTTTTCTTCCGGGGAACTTTGAGATAAGCTAATGTTGAAGAGCCTTCCGTTAGTCCCCTTGTCTTCTTTCGATTCTAAAGAAAAGGGTGGATACGCCATGGTGCTTTTGTTTTTACCCCCCTCTATTCCTTCGAGTTTGACCTCCTGTCACTAATTATAGATTGTGATGGATACCGTCCTCTGTGGATTTGGTAATAAATTTGAACTATTTCTGATAAGACCGCAGTATGGTTACAATGGTGATGTACTTTTCATTTTTATTCAGGGGAAACAGATGTAGGAACAGTTCAGACCTGCCTTAGCAGGGAGAATGGAGTCAACATCTTCACTCTACTCTGAACACGAAGCGGAATTTCGTGGGGCCTTAATAGTGGCATACGAGCATGTTATGCATGTGTTGCAGAAACTTACCTCAGCCTCTGATGGTTGTGGTCTTTCTAAAGAACCGCTACAGAATATCACCTCAAAACAGACTACTAACAAACTAATCGATCCGACTATCTCACTGGAGAAGACCACTAGCAACTCGCCGGTCCGGCGAACCTACGTCGACTGGCCACCAAAAAATGCTAGAAATGGCCTAATCATATGCTGTTTTTTTTTTAACTAAAAACTCACTAACACTTACTAAATGACGCTTCTATTCCTAAAATGAATCACAACAACACTGGAAAGACTCCCCACAAATAACGAACAGCACCAACCAGTACCAAAAGCCGACAACTCGTTGCTATTGCAATTCCAGCAGTTCGTTTTGCATTCTAATCATACATCAAGCATCTATGAACGTTCAAGAAGCTTACTTGAGCGGTTTTGACCACGAGACACCGTCCATCGAAGGTTGCCGATCCGTAACTCCGGCGAGATCCAACGAAGTTCAGGCCGTAAGGTTTTCGTCGGATTAACATACGAAGAAAAAAAAATAGGAAAAAACGATCGTAGAGGTGATCTCATATGTAAATCAAAGTAAGGAAGGAACGTTTGAAGCAAACAGAAGCGGAGGATTCAAGCTGGAAATCGCAACTCTCTCAGGTATTTCCTCAAGCATCTAATGTGCAGACCTTAAGAAAACGTAAGTTGTTCAACGATGGATCAAATCGATCGCAACGAAGCTTAGATTCATGCTCTACATGTTTATATGAACAATATCTATCCTTTCTCTTGGTTCGACTCGATCGAAATCAAGCCGGACTGAGTGACGGCCACAAAACAGAGAAGAAAACCAGACGAGACTGACCTGTGTTCGTCGGGGCTAGAGGTGGCGACGGCACGTCGTCGGCGGTTCCGGCTCACGATCTCTTCTCTCTCGCTCTCTGTGTGTTTCCTCTGAAAGTCCTCTCCCCATTGGAATCTTTCATGATCTCTTTTATACTTGGATGGAACCCCCTGGATCAACTCCCCTGGCCTCACCCGAATACGCCAATTTTTCTTCCATTCTCCAACAGATTTTTTTTTTTTTCCGTTATATCCACCGGCCTCGGAGGAAATTTGTTGGCGACGTTGTTGGAAAACCTCTGCGTTGAATCTCTAGAGTTTGGCTTATTATTATTTTTTTTTTTAACTAAGCTTTGCGCTGCAAACCTCCCTTCTCGCACGTCCAGGAACTGAGAAAAGTTGCTGCTCTTGTTAGGTTGACTTGATAACTGTGTTGACCAAGTCAACTCTCTTCTCTTCTGATTTTTCTTTTCCCCATCTGTTTTTTTTTTAAACTAACCGAACGGGGGTCCCTTTTTTTTATCATTAATCTATTCCAACCGATCCCGACATGGAACCGGGGACCAGACCGTAGTCCCGGTCTCCAAATTTTAGGGACCAAGGACCGGACCAGGACCACTAACCCAGCGCATTGACAGACTTCCACACGGGGGGAAGGGGATCCTCGAAGGGGAGAGTCCGTGAATAACTAATATCGGATCGAATCGTCAGACGCAACAGTGTGTGTTGCTTTTGGGGGGGCCTGTGCGGGTCGGAGACGACGGCGAGATTAAGTTAGACGGCGAGATCGCTACAAACAGGTCGTTGCCGTGAAAGACGGTGGGAAAGGAGGAGGCGAGCGGATTTGTGACTGGTGATGGCGAGAGTGAAGATTAATCAAATCTCCAACGGTGGTGGACGGTTTCTCTGGCTCTGCAAGCGGAATGTCGACTGCTTTCATGGAAACCCTAGTCTTCCTCTTGTCTACTAAAACCTCGAACACGACCATCCTCGTGGAGTCGGACTGCCACTTATCGTTGAGGGCCTAAATCTGATGGATCTCTTCTCCTTGGATTTAGCCCGTTGCAATCGGGAAGCAGACTTGGGAGCAGGGCTGCAAAAGCTCGGCGACAGAAAACAATCACTTCGGTTTCTTCCCCACCCCCTGATTATTAGAGACTTACAGTTTGACGCAATAAATTTAATAAAGAACGGAGAATCATCCCTTGACCCACCAAAAAGTAACGTTGGGCTTATGGCCTCACTCCGTGGGTAAATGGATTGTGCAGGATTCAAGAATTCGAGGACCACCTTAAGGCCCTTTTGTAATATGCACACAATTATTATTTTAGCGACCGTCCGAGCGATCCGATCCTCGGTCCTCGGGGATGGGATCGGTGACCGAATATTGGGACCAGGGACCGGACCGTCCCCCTCAAGGACCAGACCAACCCGGCCGGTCCGATCCGGTCCAGTTTGCATACCCCTGCTCCGTCCTTTTTCCAGTTTTAACACCCGTTTCTATTACAAGACCTCTAGCTTGGCGTCACACATGTGCCAAGCATTTTAGTTAGTTGGCTGGAGTTGGACACGTGTGGGCACTATGGGTGTCTCAATTTAATTTTTTTTGTCCGATCATGCACAAATTGACGGTTTGTTTGGACCATGCTTCTGCGCCTCCCTGTGCGTGTGAAGAAGAGAAACCCAGAGCATTTGGGTTCTGTGAACTTTTGGTTGACCCAGTCAACTGATTGACTCGGTCAACCTTTTGTTTTTTATTAATTTTTTTTATTTCAACACTAATTTGACACCTTTTTGCGAAATTTGATAATTCCTTGAACTTTTGGACAAAAAATGCAATTTTGGAAAAATAGAATGGAATGTCACGACTTTGAAAATGCAATAAAAAAAATAGAGCTAAAATGAAATTTTCATAATTTTTTCAATTAATTTGAAAATGTGATTAACAAAAAAAAACCCCATTTCCAGATTAATTTTTTCAAAATTTCTTTAGGCAAAATTAATAGAAACATAAAAGAAAATATTGACTATTTCTCTGTATTTTTGTGACATCAAATGCTAGTTTTTATTAATTTTCCTATATTTTTCTATTTTCTGAAAAATATTTAAAAATGTAAAAAATAAGAAAATTTTTTTGTTCAAAATTAGTTCCTTAGGCTAGGCCAAGGCTTCCAAAGTATTTGTAATTTTTTCATTTTTTTCTTGATTTTTTTAGGAATTTTTGAATTTAAAATTCAGGAAAATACTGAAAAAATGAAAAATTATTTTTTTTGTTCAAAATTGGTTCCCTGGGCTAGACCAAGGTCCTCAAAGTTGATTTTTTAATTTTCTAAATTTTTATGGATTTTCTAAAAGTTTCTAAAAATAAAACTGGTTAAAAATCAAGAGTCAACAACTCAATTGAAAAATAATAATTTATGACTAAATTCATATAACTACAATAGGTTTATAACTTTTTTGATATTTTTCTTGAATTTTTCCTCACAATTTCACATTAAACAATGCTAGCGTATGTTGATGCGAAATTTCCAAAACTTTGGACGATTGCTGATTTACGCATATTTTAAGTTATGTTATTTTATTTTTGAGATTCTTGAATCACATGATTCCCGTTAAGCCTAAATTGTTGGCCCATTGCCAATATGTGAAATAAAAAAGTATGATTTTACCAAATCATTGCAGACATGAAAATAGTAACTATGATTTTGTTTGAGCCATAACTACTCCCAATTGTTGCTGAATCTTAGATCTCAGGTTAGTGTGCCCATCATTGCAGCCCCATCACTATGCTAGCAGTCACAACATTTCTCTGCAAAAGTTTCAAAACGATCGCTAAGTGCCAAATTGAAGAAATTCCAGCCAAATTAATTACGTGGCTTTTATAATTAAAAATTTAATCTAACTGGCAATTTTTATTTAAAAAAACAAAAACTCAAGCCACATGAACTTCCGCGTTGACGTCTAAGCTAAAAAATAAAAAATAATAATAAATTAAATTTAAATATAAGCTGAAAACATAAAAAGGAGGGAAGGGGCTATTTAGGCGATAGGTGCTTGCACAGCTCTCGTCGCCGCCACCTCACCATCACCGACAAGGGTTAGCGAGGGTGGGGGATGGCCGGAGGGGGTTGCCGAGCCCCGGCCAGTGGCTAGCAACCTCCATTGACTATAGGCGAGGCCTCACCATTGCTGGGCTAGGTTGACATCGCCCAGCGGTCGGCAAGGGTTGCCAGGTATTGACACCTTATTTTTAATCATCTTTACTCTTTTAAAATTAATAAAAAAAATTCAGAAAATTAAAAATTCAACTTTGGGGGACCTTAACCAAGCCTAGGAAATCAATTTTGACCAAAAAATGATTTTTCATATTTTTAGTATTTTTCAGTATTTTTATTTTCGAAAATTAATATAAAATCTATAAAAATTAATAAAATTAAAAATTCAACTTTGGAGACCTTGGCCAAGCCTAGGAAATCAATTTTGACCAAAAAATTATTTTTCATATTTCTTGTATTTTTAATATTTTTTAGAAATTATGAAAATATTTAATAAATAATAATATCTGTGGCCTAAAAAAATTCAATTTGAGTCAATTTTTTTTTCACTTTTAAGAGTCGTGACATTATTCTCTAATATTCTAGATTTTCATCTTGGCCCAATTATACCCAGAATGACTTAATTAAATTTTGCATTATTTTCAGCAGCAAGAAATGAAATTAAATTTGACATGTGGTGAATTTCGACTAAGTATAGGGGAGGTGTGTTGAAAATTGTGGGGAGATTTGGACTTAAAGAAATATTTTTTCAATGACTGAATTGCAAATATTTAAAATCTCAGGGATTAAAGTGCAAATACCTAACTCTAAAGGGATTATTTTTGTCGCGACCTAAAAATCCAGTTTTAGGTTAATGGATTACCAAGTTAATTAAGTGAAATTAATTAACCTAGTTCGAACTCTCCCAAGCTCTACCAAATCGCAACTTAGGTTCAATGTTTAATCATGCAAAGATTTTTAATATGGAGTCGCCACTAATCATTTTTTAGTAGGTTGATTAGAAACCTAAGTAATTTAGTGGGAGAACTAAATTACTTCTGCGAACTAGAGATTTTAAGTTCGGGGACTTGATTACACTAGATTACTCTAACGCCCTTTCGGTACCATTTTATTTCATGAAAAATCATTTGAGAAGACAACATTAATTGATTTTAACCTCAGTCACTAACAAATGTTATCATGCGGGTGCACAATCAATTAATTAAATATCTAGAAGTCAAGATAATCAAGGGGGCATACGCCAGACAATCTTCTCTCTTTTTGGTTTTCACTTTTTTTTAATGAGAAATAAACTAAATGTAATGTATGAGATTATTCTAAATGCAATGACTTAAATTAATTGCAAGACTACCTTAAGCATGCATATGAGGCTAAATTGAACTACATGACTATACTAATGACGTGCAATTTAACCAATTTAATTAATTAGCATGATTAATCTATGTGACATGTAATTAAATTAAACTAAGGTATAAAGTCATGCTATAGTTTAATTAAATCGATTACATTGTATCCGAATTAATTAAAATACTTAGACATGGAATTCTATATGTGATGCAGACCTAACATACAATTTTAAAATGACATGATAAAGATGACATGTAATGCAATTTTTTTTTATTTTCGGATTTAATTATGGCCCTAAAATAAATTATGCCTAAACATGCATATTCTAACCTAGAATGAAATCCAATTTTAATTTATTAAAAAAAAGTCAATTAAACATGCGATCCTATCTATATGATTTTATTTTAGAATGTAATTTAATTGAAACAGGTCAATTCTAATCTACATGTAGCAATTATCTACATGCAATATATTGTTTTTTTAGAGATTTCCAACATGCATTCGAATATTGCAAAAAGATAGCAATCCGATCGGTTCAATTCAAATATTGAAAGTCAACCAATCAGATTATGCAAATCGAATATGCAAATTGCTAAAGATAAGGAATTTACCTGATTTGCGAATGAACTTTCTGAATTTAAATCGATATTGAATCGATTTGGGATCATGGACAGCGAACTTGCAGCTAATCATGATGGCTACGAATATGAACAGCAGGTTGGCTGATGATGGTGTCTAGTTCACAAGGGTGAGACCCATCGGTGAGCTCGCATGTTTGTTCAAGACACCTTGAATTGGCATTTGAATTTTTTAGCATGTTTGACCAAGCTAATGATAACCGCTACCAATTAGACCTTTACTTTTATCCTGCAAAGATGAAAATTGCAACGGTAGCACAAATGATTTTATTGTTTAAAACAATGGAAATCCAAACCATCCTCGTAAAAAAAAAACTTCCACTAAAACTTTACTTTTACTTTGACCACATCATTGAATAATAATAATAAAAAAAATCACCACCATCAGTAGATCACTCCTCAAGTCCCCTGGATTGCAATCAGAATTTTCAACGTTAAGAGATTATCATGGTTGCGGTTCAAGGAGGTTCAGTGATATGTTGAGGATGACAAGGACGGCAACTTGTCAAAGGCGGTGTTGGTGCGAGATTCGGTTCAAGTCGTGGTCGAGGGACTTACGATGTCATAGAACGAACAATAGCTAAAAAAATGGGTGACAAAAACTCCGACCACGGGATAGTCCATCGCCTAAACCTGCAATAATTTTAAAACTGGAACAAGAAGCAACTGTAGTAGATGATGAGAAATTGGTAAGGACTTCCTGTTAAATTCATCAAATTGTCCTCCTGGGCCCTTGCTTCCTAGTCCCCTCTCTCTCTCTCTCTCTCTCTCTCTCTCTAGCCGAAGAAAGATAAATTCTCTTTCTCCTTCCCACTTCTTCCTTTCTTTTGCAGAATCATGGGTCCATCTCGTCCAGAATTTTCGCGGCCATGTGGAAGAATGATTGGCCTTCGCTCTCTCTGTTCTCAATGTGTAAAAGTTTTCCTTCAGTGTGACCGCGAACTTCGCAATGAATGGCCACCTCCCCGTCTTAGATGAACGTACGGCCAGGCAGTCCTCTTCAGAACTTCTTTTCAAGAAAATTCCCAGCACACATACCCTTGATGAAATCCGCCCAAGAGAGGCCCTTTTAACTCGATTCGAGTTCTAGAGTTGTCAAAGTGCCCATGGCGATTCGAGTGGACAGCAGGCTAATTGAGTATCGCCGCGGTTGGACAGCTACAGGAAACTCCTCGGCCCTTCTTAGGTCATTCCCCAAAGATGCTAACCATGGATCCCTTTTTTTTTCGTTGTAGAGTTCTTTATCTTGATCCCCCCAAAACTCCCCTCCTCCGTGTCTTCTCTTATTCTATTGAACTAGTCGAATCATCACTATGATTAATCAGACCCTTTCTTTACGAGTTTAATGAGTGCTTAGCTGTTCTCCATTGATTTTGCTGCCCACCAATTTTCTTTGTGAGCCTCCTATTCATTTCCCACTAAGTTCTCTCTTTTTTTTTTTTTTTGTCTCTTTTTGTTCCACTGAAAAGCTCACTTAGCTTTGTCTTCCACTCAGCATTTTTTTTATATTCATGATGGCCTCCTAGATAGACTTGGCGACCTTTCCTTGACTGGCCTTTCTTTTTGCAACTATTATGGCAAAGATGAGCCTTATACCTCCTTATCGATATTATGTACGAAAACATGGTCTTCCCGTCGCTGATGCAAAATAAAATAAAATAAAATAAAATATGTAATGCATGGAGAAATATTTTTTGTGATAATTAAATCTCAATTTTATGTAATATGAATGAAAGGAAAAAAATAAAACCAAAATTTAGGTGTCAACAATTTTGCAAATAACAAAAAGAAGAGTTAGTGGAGAAATTAGAATAAAGAATAGAAGATGGAAAAGAGGAGAAAGAAAATACCAAAAAGAGAGAATTTTGAAGGTGATGGGAGTTTAAAGCTATGGGGTTATCATCATCAATTTCTTCATCAATCAAGATAAATCAAGAATTCATCCCAGATTTGAACTAAGTGTCCCTCTACTCTCTCTAATTTTTTTTAGTATAAACTAGCTCAAATTTTCTACTCTTCTCCCATTTCCCCATATTTGATTTCAGGTAGGAACCAATTATGTTCATTAAGTACTTCTTATAATTCCATTGAAGCTAAGTGCCTCTTTCATTGTTCCAATTTTTTTATATGAATTAAAGCATATTTGCTGCATTACTCCATTTCTCCATATTTTTATGTCAGGTAAAGGACAATTTCAAGTCAACGGTAAATCCCATGGAGGTGTAAAAATTGGTGCTGACGAGCTCTTGAGTGCCCATTAAATTTTCAATTGATCCGTCGATGGATTTCGGCCCGAATTGTCAAATTAATTCGTTGTATTTTATTTTAAAGAATTCAAATCCCAGAATGTGAAGGGCAGAGCCCGCTCACTAGAGGTCATTTAAATTCCTGCACCTTAAACCCCAAAGGGAAGAGCCAAGCCAATGCTAGGCCGCCCATTGGAGATTTTTACTTGCTGTCATTTAAATTTCTGCAATTTAAATTCCTATACCTTAAACCCCAAAGGGAAGAGCCAAGCTAATGCTAGGCCGCCCATTGGAGGTTCTTACTTACTGTCATTTAAATTTCTACAATTTAATTCCTGCACCATCAAACCCCAAAGGGAAGAGTCAAGCCAATGCTAGGCCGCCCATTGGAGGTTTTTACTTATTGTCATTTAAATTTCTGCAATTCAAATTCCTGCACCTTAAACCTCAAAAGAGAGGGCGAAGCCAAGGCTGAGCTATCCATTGGTTGTCTTTATTTATTATCATTTACTTCTTGTAATTTAATTTTTGATTCACTAAACCCCAAAAATGAGTAAGTTGCAGCACTGCACATAAGTCGTTAACTCACTTCCTCTTTCGGCTTTAGGGAAATACTTAATATTTTGAAAATACCAAAAAAATGTCACTCACGTATATTCCATTTAAAAAAGTGAAAATACAAAAAGAGAACACTCCACTAGAGCCTTAGGAATAAACCAAGCTTGAGTTGCCAAATTAGGATATTCATGAAATTAAGGCACTGAAAGGGCATTAGTTTTAATTAACTAGTGTAACCAAGTCCCCGAACCCATAATCTCTGATTCGTAGAAGTAATTTAGTTCTCCCGCTAATTTACTTAGGTTTCTAATCAACCTACCAAAAATGATTAGTGACGACTCCAAATTTTAAAACCATTTGAATAAAAAACCAAAGTCGCGATTTGGTAGAGTTTGGGAGAGCTCGAACTAGGTTAGTTAATTTAATCAATTAATCTGGTAATCCATTCACCTAAAAATAAAATTTAGGTCATGACACTAGGCATTGGCCATGGCTTGGTGACCCTCATCGGCCATTGTTGATGATGGTGGGGTAGTGGTGGTGAGAGCTCGCATAGCTCTCGTCACTTGAACAAGCCCCCTTTTAAAAAGAAAATATTTAGCTTATTTTAATATTTAATTTATTATTTTTCTTCTGACGAGCACATAGGCTCAAATATAATGAAAAAAAAATCTCATGTGGAATTTTCGGCAAGCAGATCAGAATTGATACTTAAGTGATCATTTAAAAAAAATTAAAATTTAAGTGATTATTTTGATACTTTTAGCACTAAAGTGAGCGCCATACACAACTTTTGGTGTACTTCTCTCCAACTTTATCTTTTGCTGTGATGTTTCTACTTTTGTGTTAAAAAATCAATTTTCTTTCGCATTGGAGGAAATTATCCCGTTACGGGTCTCTAATTTGATGAATAGAAACATATATATCGTCGAAATGTAAAGTTAGGGATTCGGCCAAAAAAAAAGTTAGGGTTTTTAGTTGTTGCTATTGCAAACTTTATGTGTTTGGTTCACTATTCATAGTCATCCCATCTGCAACACCTATCTTGGCGTGCAGAGTTTTGTATACTCACTATTTTGAAAGTGAGATGAGAACTATGTTGCACGAACACGCTTTCGAAGCCATACCGACATGCGCGAACACGTGTCTGAGCAGTCAATGTGTGTTCGACCTTCAGACAGGTAGTCAATAAAACGGATACGTGTCCGGGGGCAATTGGGGAATTCGAATGAGAAAATTGACAAAAGGGATGTGAGGGACTCTATCGACTAAATTCCAAGGAGAAAATTGAAATTGAAAAGGGCTAAAGGATTGACGAAGATTGAGGATTGGTTCCATCGTTACCTAAAATTTAGTTCTGGTGTGGAGGACGTCGCCGAGGCGGTGCTCCATGTCCACAACGGCAAAGTTGTAGCTAGATGTCGGCCATAGTGAGGAAGAAGGAGAGGAGGAAGATGCCGGCGAAGAGGCGGGATTTGAGGAAGAGGGGGTTAGTGTTGGGGACCGAAGAGGAAGAGAGAGAGGGATCGTGGGGTTGAGGATGAAGTGAAGAACAAAGGAGACGACTTTTGAGACTGGAGAGGGATGCGATTGTGAGGGTTAATAGGTTTTTTTTTTTGGCTTCCTTTTTGTCCAAGTTCTTGTGGGGCTTTAGGCTACACTACATTCCGATTTTATTGTTGTCGCGACCCGAAAATATAATTTTTTATCGGGCGAACGGATTGTCAGGTTAATTAGATTAACTAACCTAACGCGGACCCTCCCAAGCCCTATCGAATCGCAACTTTGATTTTTTGTTCAAATGGTTTTAAAATTTGGAGTCGCCACTAATCATTCTTGGTAGGTCAATTAGAAACCTAAATAAAGTATCGGGAGAAATACTTTATTCCTGCAAACCAGAGATTATGAATTCGGGGACTTGATTACGTTAGATTACTCTAACGCCATTTTGATATCAATTTCATGAAAATTCATTTGGGGTGATTTGGAAAGATTTGGGGTCAAACTAACCAGAAGGGTAAAACGGCTATTTTTCAAGGATCGAGAAGTTAAATTAGGTCAAACCAGTTGAATATGGCCATTCCTTATTTTTCATAACTTCTGAGAATTTTTCGTGATTTTTCGAGAAAATTTGCCTATAAGGGGCAAAATCGTCATTTTGGAAAGATCAGGATGGAAGTTCATTAAAAATAGGATTGGTCAGTCGAAATGACGCGTTTTCTAATTTTTGAGATTTTTCTGAAATTTTCAGAATTTTTCGAGAAGGTCGAAATGACTCATTTCCTAATTTCTGAGATTTTTCAGAATTTTTCAGAATTTTTCGAAACCATTTACCCATAAGGGGAAAAATTTTCATTTTGGAAAAATCGGGAAGGAAATTCATCAAAAATAGGATTGACCAATCGAAATGGCCCGTTTCCTAATTTCTGAGATTTTTCTGAATTTTTCTGAATTTTTCAAGACCATTTAACCATAAGGGGCAAAATCGTCATTTTGGAAAGATTGGGAGGGAAATTCACCAAAAATAGGATTGACCAGTTGAAATGGCCAGTTTCCTAATTTCTGAGATTTTTTTGAATTTTTCGAGACCATTTACCCATAAGGGGCAAAATCGTCATTTTGGAAAGATTGGGATGGAAGTCCACCAAAAATAGGATTGGTCGGTCGAAATGACCCGTTTCGTAACTTTTGAGAGTTTTCAGAATTTTTTCATAATTTTTTGAGACAATTTACCCGTAAGGGGTAAAATCATCATTTTGAAAAGATTGGGGCGGAAATTCACCAAAAATAGGATTGGTCAGTCGAAATGACCAATTACCTAACTTCTGAGATTTTTCTGAATTTTTTCAGAATTTTCCAAGACAATTTACCCGTAAGGGGTAAAATCGTCATTTTCAAAAGATCGAGGGCGGAAATTTACCAAAAATAGGATTGGTCAGTCGAAATGACCCGTTTCCTAACTTCTGAGATTTTTCTGAATTTTTTTAGAATTTTCCGAGATAATTTACCCGTAAGGGGTAAAATCGTCATTTTAGAAAGATCGGAGTGGAAATTCACCAAAAGTAGAATTGGTCAGTCGAAATGACCCGTTTCCTAATTTTTGAGATTTTTTTTAGAAATTTTTAAGGAAATCTTTTTAAATTTTTTTTATTTCGAAAATGACAAGTTTGGCAAGACTTCTAAGTTTGACCCAGACGAGGCTGACCCAAATCACGATCCGATTTCCAAGCTGATTGGGCTCGGCTACTTAGCCCAGCAAAAACTAATTAAGCCCAAGCCTCAATTCCTTCGCTTAAGATGAAATGGCCCCGTCAGGCCCAGATTTTCAAAACAAATCAAGACAGACCCAACTCAGATCTTTCCCTTTATCAGCTAAAACAAGCCCAAAACTCTTAGCCTGAAACACAACCTCCCGTAGGCTAGGCTCCAACAGTATTAGACTGAACCAAAAACAAGTAAACCTTGGTGAACTCCCACCCCAACTCAGCGAGCTGCCAACCTGTGTCATTCACCCTAATCCGCCTTCTTTCCTTATTAAAAGTTTTTTTTTTTTTTATCTATCTTACATTATTACTATTTTTTATTCTGGGTCATCTTCTCAACAATGCACTTACACGAAGCTCCACTGAGAGTTCCTGCCATGAACTAAACTCACCAAGACCAACCTCCCCGACCTCGATTCTCATCTGTTTTCTAATTCAGTTTTTTTTTTCAAGTCTAGGTACGCAACTTACGAAAGTGGCCTCTAACCACGGGCTGCCTTCTAGTGTGCGCTGGGAGAGAAGTTAATATCCAAGGAGAAAACCACCAGAGCCTCTAGATCTTTCCTTCCAAGGTCATCTCTGAATGGACTGATTTCGCCAACCTTCTCGACGTTGCATGAGCTTTAGGGAGGGATGAGATCGCCTTGCTCTCCACCTTAACAACTAACTTAGACCCATTAGGTAGAACTCGAAAACCGCTCGCCACTCCGATCTCATTCTTCGAGACAGACCCATCAGCCGAGTCCACTGGATTGAAGACTGCCACATCAGCTTTGTTGGTCTCACACGATAATGCTGGGACCGCATCGATCATAGTGGACATGGCCGTTGACATATAGTCCCAAAGCGTACAAACGCCATGCAAACTGGAATGTGATTTCTCCAACGTTGCAAACTTCTTTGTCCGCGACGGCGAGATTCTTCATTTGCTGAGCTGAACCAGCAACCTTGAAGTATCTCACTTGAATATCAAATGTTTAAATGAAAATGAAGACGCCATCTTCTCTTCTCTCTGTGTCCATAAACTCAGAAGAGGAATGGCCCTTGGACTTTGCCAGAATCTTCCACATTAGCTTTACTCACGTCGATCCGAAATCTCGAGCGCATGAGGATTCCCAACAAGTGCTTGGGAGCTCGCAGGAGCTATCAGATCTGGCGGGGTCATTTTTCCTCGGTGAAGTCCACCTCTAGCTGCTGCGTGCACTTCTGATTGCTCCACGATCCATACGCTTGTTTCATTTTGACTTCTTATAATAAACGACAAGCTAAGCTCGCCTCAGAGGGAGCTTGGTAGGAATCACAGATCCACACTTGGTTCTTGAAAGTAAGGAAGATTGGAACAGGGGAAACAAAATAGGCATTCGCCAAGGCAATATGTTTATCAGATTCCAACATTACTACTTCAACAAACCATATCCAGTCCTAAATCTCGGGAGAGGATTTTGCAGCTCTAACTGTCAAGAGAGGTATGGCTAAGACACGCTGAGGAAACTCGAGGAAGGCCGCCATCTGAGTTGCTTCTTGAAGACGGTTGTTAATACACTTACAAAGAGTAGGAAAAGGAGCTAGCGAGTGCTCCCGACGGAGAGTTTATAACTTTCCTCTGTATTTCATGACCTCTGCAGCTTTTAGTGCCAACCCCCCCGAAATAAAAGTAGTGGCCCCAATCGTTATTATTGCCGGTTTGGACGTCGTAGTAGTTGGCCTTGATCCATAACTCCAGAATTGCTACATGCTGATAAGACGCCAACAAGAATTAACTTATTTGGCCCGGATTTGCTTGAATTCACCATCTCAAACATGTTTAGAGCCTCTCCACCACGACCATGCATTGAATATGCTGAGATCATGGTATTCCACAAAACTTCATCTCGAGCATGCATCCGATCAAACACTAGTTGAACTTCTTTGATGGCCCCGTACTTGGCATACATATCTATCAAAGCATTACTAACTACTGTGTTCTTGTCATAAGTAGTTTCGATGCTCCGAGAATGGATCTGGCTTCCTGGCTCCAGAGATGCTAAGCCGGCGTAATCACGAAAAGCGCTAGAATATGTCACTTCAGTTGCTGACAGTCAATGATCGAGCATATTTGGGGACAAACTCAACGCCTTATGCCCCTCACCTTGAGGACGTTACAGTGCACTTCCTCACCCAATTGTGAAGATTCCATAGTAGCACATGCTTGCAACAAACTCGCAAAAATAAACTGATTAGGGAGGACGAAAGCTTACCTCATTTGGCAGAAAAGCTCCACCGGTTTTCTGCTCTCACTAACTTGAGCATACCGCCCAATCATAAAACTCCAATTAACCACGTCTTTCTTCGGTATATCTTCGAAGACCCTCCGAGCGATCTCTATGTCGCTCAATCCACCATACAATTCTAGCAATGCCACACCAAAACGAGCATTCAAAACACTGACAAAGGTATAGTTATTTGGCTTAAACCCAACAATTCTCATTTGAGAGAAGAAACCCATGGCCTCTCCGAAGCGTCCGTCCTTAGCACAGCAGGATATAATCCCAGTTCAAGAAACCATGTCCTTGAAAACGATCCCACCAAAAACATCATATGCAGGCATCTACAACTCCAGCCATGACTGTCCTCTCCTTGCGTTCCATCTGGTAACGAGCCAGGGCGCCGATGAAGTCGTCGTTGGCCTCGAGCTCCTCTATGGCCAAGCACATGGTGTTGTATGCCGGCGGATCCGGCACCCTAGGACCTCCGTAGTCGTATTCTAACAACAAAATAGCCGAGATTTCAAGACGGCGTACCTGATTTCGCATCCATCGTCGATCGGCTTCTCAAAACGACGAACGGGCTTCGGAACTTCGGCGAGACGAGCTCGGAACTTCCCCTTTATGCCCTCCGGCCGCCTGGCGTCGATGGAACTACCTCTCATCTCGTGGTCCTCTCTCCCACTAGCCGTATGGAGAAGAAGAAGAGGGATAATGGCATAGAATGAGGGTTAAAGGGGGGTCCAAGCCTTATATTAACTTCCGGCTGGGCCCTTCCATCACGGGCCGGGCCAGAACTCGGCCCACACTAACCAGGCCCATATTCGGCCCGTCAAGAATCCTTATATCCTTACTTTTATTAAACCAATATCGTATACGGTAAATTAATACCGTATACGATCAATTACAATTACAATTAAGGCGAGCCCACATATGGAAAACTCTAACATTCTCCCACTTGGGCGAGCATTAATTGAAACTGTACTTTAGTGCGCGCCTTTATATTGGTTTAAGGATTATTCTTAACGGCCAATCCGATCCCATAAAGTCTTAAACACTGGATCATGCCAGTAGCTGCGTCAGCAGACACAGAGCCATCCATGGTCACAAGTGTTCTTAACTTTACTGATATGGATTTAATATGGTAGTGTGGCAATTGGATAACACCTCAAAAGAGATATATTTTATGTGTTATCCTCTTTGTCAGACACCATTCTCTCTCTTTATGTGACACTAAACCTGATGTACCACTAGAGAATATCTGTATGGTGCCAATGAACCTACATATGTCTCAGCTTTATAGTTAACTTTTCTTTATGTGTAACAAGACATACAAACATGGCTAATATCCAAATGCCCATAGCCAATACTTGAGATTTACACATATCTCAAGATTTTCAAGAATATGTATTTAACATTAATAATGCTGCAGGCACTTCAATACATATCTTTATATTACAAAATGTAATAAAATACAGATGTAAACTTTATTAGAGCAAACCGAAATATGCCTCCCACTAAAACACAGCATCCAATGATGCCACAAAGCCCATACTAATGACATGTCGTTCAAAAACACATGGGCGAACTTCTTTAATTAGTGGGTCTGCAACCATATCATCTGTAAAAACATGCTCTACTACAACGTCGCCTTTCTGCACGGATTCCTTTATAGTCAAAAACTTGACCTCCATATGTTTAGACCCCTTAAGACTTCTGTTGTTGTTAATAAACAACACTGCAGAACTGTTGTCACAGTATCACTGTATGGGTCTTTTAACAAAATCAAATACGGTCAACTCCCTGATGAGGTTCCGAAGCCAAATAGCCTGAATTGCTGCTGAAAAGCACGCTATGAACCCCGTTTGCATGGTCGAGGAGGATATGGATTTCTGTTTCTCACTTTTCCAAGATACTGCACCGCCCGCTAACATGAATATGTAGCCTGTAGTCGACTTCTTGTCGTCCTGACACCCCGCAAAATCTGAATCCGAGTATCCAATAAGCTGCAGGTTCTGAACACGCCTGTATGTCATGATGTAGTCCCTTGTCCTCTTCAAGTACCTCAAGACCTTCTTGGCAGCAATCCAATGAGCAAGTCCTGGATTTGACTGGTATCTGCCTAGAAGTCCTGTCGCAAAAGCGACGTCCGGCCTAGTACATACTTGAGCATACATGATGCTCCCAAGTGCACTAGCATAAGGTACATTCTGCATTTGGGATTTCTCCATCTCTGTATGAGGACACTGCGAAAGATTCAACTTATCACCTTTACAGACAGGAACTATTCCTGGCTTGCAATCCTGCATGTTGAATCTCTCCAGAATACGATCTATATATGCCCTCTGAGATAATCCCAAAATATGGCGTGAACAGATCCTTCATGTCAAAATTCTCTGACAGCATGCGCTTCGTCTCATGTAACAGATCAACGTCACTGCTCGCCAGTAGAATGTCATCCACATAGAGAATAAGGAAAATGTATTCTCTCCCACTGACCTTGCAGTATATACACTGATCCACTTTATTTTCAACGAAGCCAAATGAAGTCACGACGCTATGAAACTTGAAATACTACTACCTGGATGCTTGTTTAAGGCCATAGATCGACTTCTTTAATCTGCATACAAGGTCACTGGAATCATCAACCTCAAAACCTTCAGGTTGAATCATATAGACTTCTTCTTCAAGATCCCCATTCAGAAAGGCAGTCTTGACGTCCATCTGGTGTAACTCCATATCAAAATGAGCTACTAAAGCCATAATCACTCTGAAAGATTCTTTAGAAGAGACGGGAGAGAATGTGGATTCATAATCTACTCCCTCTCTCTGAGTGAAACCTTTGGCTACCAGTCTGGCTTTAAACTTCTCTACCTTTCCTTTGGAATCCCTCTTCGTCTTGTAGACCCATTTGCAGCCAATCGTCCTATGACCCGCAGGCAACTTGACGAGATCCCAAACTCCATTATACTTCATGGACTGCAACTCATCCTGCATCGCATCCAACCACATGTCTGAATGTTCACAGCTAATAGCATCCTTATAAGTAACTGGATCAACTACACAGCCAATGTCATAATCCTGTTCACCCAGATAGACCATATAATCCGGTGGAATCGCTGATCGTCTTTGCCTAACAGACCTCCTTAGTGGAATTTCCTCAACTTGAATCTGTGGCTGTGGGGCTTGATTTACTTCATCAGGAATGGTATCAACCATAGGATCTTGAAGCTCAACAGGCACAGTCTCCAGTATGGGAAGTTCCATAACAGTCTGTGATGGTAGAGACAATGAAGCAGCGTTTCCCGCCGTATTGTCACTTTCAATAGTCTCTGAACAGGTACCTTTTTCGGCTATGTCAAATTCCAGAAACTTTGCTGTCTGTGAATCCACAATCCTTTGGCCTCCATTAGGATTGTAAAATCTATATCCCTTGGAATGATCTGGATAGGATACAAGATAGCACCTTGTGGTCTTGGGATCCAACTTACTCAAAGCTGGATTATACAGCTTCACTTCTGCAGGACAACCCCAGACCTTCAAATGATTTAGGCTGGGTTTCCGTCCAGTCCATAACTCAAAAGGAGTCAGTGGAGCAGCCTTAGTGGGAACTCAATTCAGTATGTACATCGCCGTCTTTAAAGCTTCACCCTAAAGGAACTTAGGCAGGTTGGTCCTACTTATCATAGTCCTCATCATATCCATTAAGGTGCAATTTCGCCTTTCGGCCACACCATTTTGCTCAGGGCTCCCAGGCATAGTAAACTGAGCTACTATCCCAGAATCCTCTAAGTATTTGGCAAATGGCCCTTTAAGCTATCCAGCATCGACATGTCTGCCATAATACTCACCACTACGGTCAGACCTCACAACCTTAATGACTTTTCCCAACTGTTTCTCGACTTCAGTCGGAAATATCTTGAATTTATCAAGAGACTTAGACTTTTCTTTAATCAAGTACAGATAACCATATCAAGAATAATCATCAATAAAAATGATGAAATAATAATTTCAACACAAGGTTGGAGTATAGGGTCCACTTATATCAGTGTGTATGACCTCCAATAGGTCAGAAGTTCGGACTGCACCCTTTTTTTTTATTTTGGTCATCTTCCTTTTACAACAGTCTACACAAGTTTCCAGGTCATCTTTAAGAGTAGGTAAAATGTCAGCTTTTACAAGCCTTTCTACTCTTTCCTTGGAAATGTGACCAAGACGTTTATGCCACAACTTATAAGACTGTTCTTTAGGTAAAGGCCTTTTGGAGACAACCCTTTCGGCTGCATAAGCTTCGTATATTTCATTGGGAGTTAAACACAATTTGTACAATCCATTAGACATATTGCAGCACCCAACCTTATTTGAATTATAGAACATAGAAACCATATTGTTCTTTATTTCAAAAGAGTAACCACACATGTCCAAACATGATACGGAAACTAAGTTCCGTCTAAAAGAAGGTACAAAGAAAGTGTTTCTTAACATCAAATTGAAACCAGATTCTAGAATCAAAATGACATCTCCCACGAACTCGACGTCAGCTTTATTATTATCTCCCACTATGAGCTTTGACTCATCCTAATTTGGCTTCCTCCGGTTTATGAACCCTTATATGGTAAATGCAACATGATTAGTTGCATCACTATCTAGTCACCAAGAACTGGATGGGGCCTTAGATAGGTTGGATTCACAAACCAATGCCAAAGAATCATTACCTGCATGCTCATTTTTAGACAACCAATTCTTATATTTTGCACAGTCTCTTTTCATGTGACCCGTTTTCTTGCAGAAGAAACAGCGGTCACTACCCTTCTTAAAGGATGTTTTCTTTGGACCCGGTTTTCTTGACGGACCAGTGGTAGGATGAATACCTTTATGAGTATGAGACTTAGGTCCTTTGCCTTTCCTATTGATGGAGTTGGAGGCAACCAAGGCAAGGTTTCCCGTATCCTTCCTCAATTTTTCTTCCTCCGAAACTGCTCTTGAGATCAAATCATTTATAGACCAATTTTCATCCTGAGAGTTGAAGTTGGTCTTGAGGATCCCAAACTCAGAGGGAAGGGTGTTTAGGGCTTGGTGTACCAACACATTTTCAGCGATTACAGAACCTAAGGCATTTATCTTTGTGTGTAAATCCAGCATTCTTAGGATGTAATCTCTTACACCTCCCACACCCGTATACTTCATATTAAACAGCTGCTGGATGAGTGTTCCAACCTGAGCATTAGATGATACTCGGTACCTGGCTTGCAGGGCTTCCATCATTTGTTTTGCGGTGCAGTCAGCTAGGAGGCCACTTAGCAGATGTTCCTGGATGGATCTTGTCATTGACAGTAAGCAGATCCGATTGCTCCTTTCCCAAGCAGCTAAATGTGCGTTCTCAGACCCTTCAGTGGTCTCTGCGGAAACAGCAGGTTTATCTTCAGTAAGAGCAATATGAACATCGGCTATTTCCATGGCAAACATGTCGCGACCCTCTAAAAAAAATTTTAATTTTAAAGGGGGTTAACGGATTATTAGGTTAATTAGATTTGACTAACCTAACGCGGACCCTCCCAAGCCCTACCGAATCGCAACTTTGGTTTTTGTTTAAATGATTTTAAAATTTGGAGTCGCCACTAATCGTTCTTGGTAGGTCGATTAGAAACCTAAATAAATTAGCGGGAGAACTAATTTATTCCTGCGAACCAGAGATTAGGAGCTCGGAGACTTGGTTACACTAGTTAATTAAAACTAATGCCCTTTCGGTACCTTAATTTCATGGATATCCTAATTCGGCAACTCAGGCTTGGTTTATTCCTAAGGCTATAGTAGGGTATTCTCTTTTGTGTTTTCACTTTTTAAATAGGATGCATGGATGGTATATATTTTCATTTGTTATATTTTTTTAAGTGTTAAAGATTCCCTGAAGCCGAAAGAAGGAGTGTGTTAACGACTTCTGTGCAGTATTACAACCTACTTATCTTTTGGGTCTGATGATTCAAAAATTAAATTATAGGAAGTACATGACAGTGAATAAACACCTCCAATGGGAGGCCTAGCATTAGCTTGGCTCTTCCCTTTGGGATTTAAGGTACAGGTATTTAAGTTGCAAGTATTTAAACTACTGTAAGTAAAAACCTCCAATGGGAGGCTAAGCATTGGCTTGGCTCTTCCCTTTGGGATTTAAGGTACATGTATTTAAGTTGCAGGTATTTAACTACTGTAAGTAAAAACCTCCAATGGGAGGCTAAGCATTGGCTTGGCTCTTCCCTTTGGGATTTAAGGTACATGTATTTAAGTTGCAAGTATTTAACTACTGTAAGTAAAAACCTCCAATGGGAGGCTAAGCATTGGCTTGGCTCTTCCCTTTGGGATTTAAGGTATAGGTATTTAAGTTGCAGGTATTTAACTACTGTAAGTAAAAACCTCCAATGGGAGGCTAAGCATTGGCTTGGCTCTTCCCTTTGGGATTTAAGGTACAGGTATTTAAGTTGCAGGTATTTAACTACTGTAAGTAAAAACCTCCAATGGGAGGCTAAGCATTGGCTTGGCTCTTCCCTTTGGGATTTATGGTGCAGGTATTTAAATTGCGGATGGACTTTGTCCTCTCCATTCTGGGGTATGAATTCTTTAAAATAAAATACAACGAATTGATTCAACAATTTGAAATTTGTGCGCGCTTGAGGACTCCTCCAAGCCGATTTTGTGCTTCCATAGGGTTGACCATTGATATAAAGCTGCGGCTTCCTGACATAAAATAGAGTGAAATGTCAGTATACAAAATATGTGCTAATCTGCACCTAAAACCAGAAGAGTGGAAAGAGTACTTATCTCCCATTTTTTTGGGAGGGATTTCTATAATTGATTTTCGCTCTCTATGTTCCCAATATAGAGAGTTTCTTTTGAATTAAGAGGGACTTTTAGTCACAGATCAGTTGAGAAATCGATGGACAGCTTAGGAGCTTGTCTGGGCCGATTTTTGCATATCTACGAGATTTTTGCTGTTGACGTAGAGATATCCTTCTCCTGACATAAAATATGGAAAAAAAAAGAGGAGATGGAGAAAGTGTATACAATTTGTGCTAATTTGCAAGTAAAACCATAAACAAATGAATAAATAAAAACACTTAGCTCGAATTTGCTTGTTCGTTGACGAGGATGAACTCTTGATTTATATTGATCGATGAAGGAATTTGTGATGATAATCCCTAGCTTTGAACTCCCATCATCTTCAAAATTCTCTCTCTTTTGGTATTTTCTTTCTCTCAAATTTTTCTTCAATCTCCCAAAACTCTCTCAAACATCCAAAATTTTCTCTCCAAAAAAAATCATCCCAAACACTTCAAATTTTCTCTCTCAAGAATCCTTTCTCAAGCTCACTTCTTTCTCCTTTTATAACCTACTCATCTATCTCCCATTCTAATTTTTCCACTAACTCTATCTCCCATTCTAATTTCTCCACTAACTCTTCTTCATTTTCATCTTCCATTCTCCATCTCTATCTCACATTCTAATCTCTCCACTAACTCTTCTTCATCTTCATCTTCCCTTCTCCATATTTATCTCCCATTCTAATTTCTCCACTAACTCTTCTTAATCTCCATCTTCCCTTCTCTATTCTTATCTTCCATTCTAATTTCTCTACTAACTCTTCTTCATCTCCATCTTCCCTTCTCTATTCTTATCTTATTTTCTCCATCCATTCTTCTCCAACTTCTCTTCTTCATCTTCCCTTCTCTATTCTAATTTATCCACTAACTTTTCTTTTTATTATTTGTAAAATAATCCTTCAAGAGTTAGGTATTTGCACTTTAGTCCTTGAATTTTAAGTATTTATAATCCAGTCCCTGAAAAAATATATTTTTTTAAGTCCAAATCTCCTCACAATTTTTGACACACCAAAATTTACCACATGTCAAATTTAAGCTCATTTCTTGTCGCTGAAAATAATGCATAATTTAATTAAAGCCCTTTTGCAAAATTAAGTCATTCTGGGTATAATTGGGCCAAGATGAAAATTTAAAATATTAGAAGACAATGTCACAACTCATAAAAAGTGAAAGTTAAAAATAAGTTGACTCAAATTAAATTTTTTTAGGCCCGATTCGAGATTATACTCGTGAAGGAACACGTGACTCGAATTGGATTTTTTTGAATTTGCGATGGCCAATATGAAAATAGATTTAAAATAAAAATATTAACTATCTTTGTGTATTTTTTGGCCTCAAATGTTATTTTTTCAAAATTTTCAAATATTTTTGTATTTTTTTTAAAAAATATTAAAAATATATATATAATATGAAAAATTATTTTTTGGTCAAAATTCGTTCCCTAGGCTTGGCTAAGGTTCCCAAAGTTGATTTTTCAATTTTATGAATTTTTATGGATTTTCTATTAATTTTTGAAAATAAATAAATAAAAAAATATGTAAAAATACGGAAAATATGGAAAATTCTTTTTTGGTAAAAATTTGTTCCCTAGGCTTGGCCAAGGTCTCCAAAGTTGATTTTTCAATTTTATGAATTTTTATGGATTTTTTATTACTTTAGCAATAGAAAAAATGATTAAAGATCAGGTGTCAACAACTGCCCCTCTTTGAAAGGAAGCTCGGTAGAGGTTCATTTCAAAGACGAGATGACACCTGGATTCTTATCGACTCAATACAAGGAAATAAAAAGAGTCATGACATGATTGTTCCACTGAAAATGAAATGAGAACCTAAGGATTCGTTATATAAAAAAACTTTAGGGTGGTTGAACTTGAACCCGTATGGTGGATCAACCCATGGTAGATTCCTAATAAAAGGATTCTACTGATTAAAAATTGAATTAAAATTTGACCCGTATGGTGGGTCGTACCATGGTAGATTCCTAATAAAAGGATTCTACTGATTAAATTTTGATTGAGATTTGACCCGTATGGTAGGTCACCACATGGAGATACCTGTAAGAAGGACTTGGTGCCTGTAGAAAGGACTTGGTGCCAGTAAAAAGGACTTGGTGCTTTGCCTGTAAGAAGAACTTTGTGCCTGTAAGAAGGACTTGCTTTGCCTGTAAGAAGGACTTGATTTGCCTGTAAGAAGGACTTTGTTTGCCTGTAACAAGGACTTACTTTGCCTGTAAGAAGGACTTTGTGCCTGTAAGAATGACTTGATTTGCCTGTAAGAAGGACTTTGTTTGCCTGTAAGAAGGACTTTATGCCTGTAAGAAGGACTTGATTTGCCTGTAAGAAGGACTTTATGCCTGTAAGAAGGACTTTGTGCCTGTAAGAAGGACTTGATTTGCCTGTAAGAAGGACTTTGTGCCTGTAAGAAGGACTTTATGCCTGTAAGAAGGACTTGATTTGCCTGTAAGAAGGACTTTGTGCCTGTAAGAAGGACTTGATTTGTCTGTAAGAAGGACTTTGTGCCTGTAAGAAGGACTTTGTGCCTGTAAGAAGGACTTGATTTGCCTGTAAGAAGGACTTTGTGCCTGTAAGAAGGACTTGGTTTGCCTGTAAGAAGGACTTAATTTGCCTATAAGAAGGACTTGATTTGCCTGTAAGAAGGACTTTATGCCTTTAAGAATGACTTGATTTGCTTGTAAGAAGGACTTTGTTTGCCTGTAAGAAGGACTTGATTTGCCTGTAAGAAGGACTTACTTTGCCTGTAAGAAGGACTTTGTGCCTGTAAGAAGGACTTGGTTTGCCTGTAAGAAGGACTTGGTTTGCCTGTAAGCAGGACTTGATTTGCCTGTAAGAAGGACTTGGTTTGCTTGTAAGAAGGACTTTATGCCTGTAAGAAGGACTTGATTTGCCTGTAAGAAGGACTTGATTTGCCTGTAACAAGGACTTTATGTACCTCAGAGGGTGCCATTCTGAAATCTAGGGAGACCAGGAATCCTGCAGAAGCTCAAACCCAAATTATATTCTCCTGTCGTTTTAGGAATAAACCAAAGAGGTAGAGATCAAAATGTCTCGAACATTTCTGTCCTTGAGACAAATCATGCTTTATTGAAGAATGTGGATACCTGTATATACCGCAATGGATTCGAGTATCCCAACAACCGTCAGAATTCATTCTCTTGAAAGGTTCTGGTTGAAGATATACTTACCTGAGAATTTGGAAGAAATGCTTGGTGGCTTCTGGACAACCAGGCTTGTTCATTCAATAATCGCCGAATGAATTTCAAGACTTTGGAAGGTAACTCAAACACCGGGAATGTGTTGCCTGTCGGGCAATGTCAGAGCTAACATGTGCAAGCATTTTCATCAATGCGTTCATTGGTTCATACAAAATTGTTCAGCTAAGTTTGCCATGATTAAAGGCAGTTTATGTAATAACTCATGATGCAATCGATCAACATATAGATCATGTATTGCATTACCACTTCTGTTTAAGGAGGTTCTTATAGTATGAACACCTCGAATGTAATCTGAATGGGGGACTTCATTCTGAAATGGCTTTTTCTCACTCTGGAGAAAGGCTGTTTATCTGTAGATCAAAATGTTAGACCTGTGTGGAAATGGTTTGCCTTTCCTCATCCTGTCATGCCCCATTCTGCACATTTGATATCTCCTGTGCAGTTTATGCTCTAAGTTGGAGTTGGTAAGTTAAACACACGGAATAGTCATACATAATTCATGAACTGTGTAAGCACAATGCAGATGTGACAATTTTTTAGCATCACGTGTGTTTATATAATGTGCAAATACGGGCGAATTTAAATTGCCCCTGGTATGTGGGCGGACCGAACAAATTGGGAAGCCTACTCCTTATGTCGAGGGGTGGTTTGTCTCAAACTTTACCCCTGCGCGATGAAGCATATGGGCGAGGGAGCATTTTGGTTTGTTTAATGCCCCTGCAAGAAGCAGAGAAATTATTCTTGAAACCAAACGAGATAAGGAAGACATATTTGCTTTTTCGTTTCAGAGCTTGCGATCAATTTGCCCCATTTTTCACCAGAATAGATCTTGTCAGGTGATCATACTTTTCTTTTGGATTTGTCTCCTTCAACATGTTAAATGTTAGTATAAATATTTCCTGTGAAAAGAAAAGGAGACATGTCAACCAGTATTAAAAGGGATAAATTGGAAACGATACTGATTTACCCTTCATCTTGAATGCCTTGGACAAGTCTTTTACCAATTTTGCTGGATTGAGTTTTCTTCGACTTTTGTTGGATGCTTCACCATTAAGCCGAGAATGTAGCAAAATATTGACTTCGGTATTACTCGTCGAGTATTCCTGCTTGCAAAAAGAAATGCACAAAAAGTTGTTTCATTTATTTATAATACATACAACATTCCCCACCCTCGGGGATCGAACTCGGGATATTTCGGACCTACTGTCATCCCCCATACCATTCGGTCCATTGGACCATAGGTGTCCATGGGGCTATCCTTTCAAAGGTTAATCTTTGGGGATAAAGCAGCCTTGTTGTATCACCTTATGCCATGTTACGGTATTTCTCGAGGTAATTTGCAATCCCTGTTAAGAATGGAATAAGACAATTCAAGACTTGAGATGATTATGTGCACATTAGAACGATACAGAATTACCCATTTCTGAGATTGTTCGCGTCTTTCGCTTGTACTTTCCTCTGTCCGAAGCTGTCCATCCCGTGGTAATGCCCATGGATCGATTTGCCCCCAAATTTTGTTCAACTTGTATTCGGATATGATTGCGTTCTCGGGTCGATTTGCAATTTCCTGAGAATAGAAGGGGCTTAATTTTAAAACTTGGAGCAACTGAGGGTAAATTGAAACGATACGGAGTTACCCTTAAGGTTTATCCAGATTTTTACTCGCCATCAATTCGTCGCGAGGTTGGTGAGGTGGCGGATTCGAGCATTTAATAGGGGGAAGTCGGATTATTACTCCTTGCTTTTACACATTCACAAAAGCAGAAAAACATATCACGCAAGGAAATAAAACACATTCACTCATTCAGGATCAGTTCTGCTTCCTCTACAGGCTCTCCCATGATCAGCTGGCTTCATCCCAAATTAGGTATGCATCGGCCATATCGAAGGTCTGGTGGTCACTGGCTGAACAAGTGCATCACAGTCCCGATGCTTTACCGATATCAAACTGGTTGATTATGGCGAAAAGATCATCGTCAATGTCCGCTTGGTGGTGATCTGTCCCTTCTTCCTCGGGAGGTATTGATACTGATCCAGTATCATTGGTCCTTTTGTACCCTGCTCCAACAGAACTCGATCCTGTTATAAATTGGTCTAACTCACCTCTTAAACGTGCATTTTCGATCCTCAGATCATACATTTCATCGAGGGTGAGGAGGAGGCTATTGCAGTTGGGGCAGGTGGCGGAGTCAAAAGTCTCTTTATACATCTTGTTTTCCGCTCGGAGGTTTTCATTTTCAACTCTTAGAAACTCGGCTTCGTTGTGCTCATGACGAGTCTTCATTCGGGTTCGTCTATTTTGAAACCAGAACTTGATTTGCGAAGGTTCAAGGCCTAGCTCTTGACTCAGTTCCATTTTTTGTTTGCCGTCTGGCATAGGGCACGTTCTGAAGAAAGCTTCAAGCTTTCGTACTTGCTCCTCAGTATGGCGACGGTAACGCTTCTTTTGACCTTTACCGTTGTTGTCATTGTCCTTACCGGGCTCTTGGACGTCGTCGGTGGAAGGGCCGGGCTCCATAGGCTCGATCCCAAATATGGCTTCGAACTCTTCCTCTCCCATATTCAGCAAGTAACGATAACTTTCAAGTGTGTTGGGTTGAGACATCTTCGATTTGGTTAACGATTTCTCAAAGTTTGATATCTCTTCTTGTATTTTCACTCTCTGGATTTTTCTGGGAGACTGCGTATGCTTTAGGAGTCTCTCTTTCGAGCACGAATGAGAATTATCAAGAAGATGCCTCCTTTAAAATTAGACGTGGGTTTAGCAACTGTATTGCCTCTCTCGAGTGTTCTGGCTTTCTCGATTTTCTTTTCATCGTATCTCTCGCCCAGCTCGTCTCCTTCCATCTTTCCGTGGAAGGGGGCCCCTTGTTGCTGTCTCCACCGTCAATTTGCTGGCGAGTTCTTCAATAAAGACGAGTCGTATCTCTTTTCTGCCGAAAATGTCTTTGTCTCCCACTTAGCTTATTTTTTATCCTTTCGTTTTCAAAGTAGTGGCGTCTCGTCCAACTTTTCCGTAGAGACGTCGGATTTGCTTGGCTCGAGATTGGAGACGAGTAGCGGAGGTGATACTGATAGGGAATGGTAGACAGGAAAATTTGGCCAGTAGAGACTTCCCCTGAAAAAATGAAAGAGAATGCGGCAGTATATGTTCTTCATATTCTAGAAAAATTGGAACGATACTGTTTTACCTTTGTGTATACTTCCATTGAATTTGAATTGAGGAAGTTCCTTCATTTGGATTGGATTGAATTGTATGTCCCGAGTTGCCCTTCACTTTGAGCTTGCCACATATGTGCTTTGCTTAGTTGGGCTTTGTTTTCTTTCGGGTTGCCTTGGACCATCATCATTTTCCATGCCATCGGGTCCGTGGACCGGAGGGCTCCTTTGATTTGAAGATTACCTTGAAGGCGAATGAGTCCTATCGCATTCTATTGGGTCATTTCATTTTGCAACACTCTTGAGGCACTTTGCAATCCCCTGGGTGAGAATGGAACAAATCCAATTTAGCATTTTGCAACGATTGAGGGTAAATTGGAACGACACACAGTTACCCGTCTTCGAGCTCGCTTGGGCTTTTCACTAGAAATTTCCCTACGTGAGGCCATTCAACATTTCTCATTATGGCAGTCAGCGACGTTGCCACAAATTGATCCGTCCTAAATCTAGCATAAAAAAGGGATTCACGCATTCGACGAGATAAAAAAAACAAATTACCCCCTTGCCCCTGAATTAAATCTAGTCACCTAGAAAGCTGGAAATATCATACGCAGGGGAATTAAGCATGAAATGAAAGGTGCACTTATTCAAGGTCAGTTCTGCCTCTCCTGTGGCTCTTCGATAATCAGCTAGTCTCGTGTTGGTTCGGGTGTGGATGACCGATGTTTGAGAGTCCTTACTCACTAGCTCCTGATCGCGGCTTGGGACGTCTGTCAACCCTAAACTGGTTGACCAGGGCAGTAAGCTCATCATCTGGGTAATCTCTTGAACCTTCCAGCAACTGATACTCGAATTGGGCATTGTTGTTGGCAAATGCTAGCGGTAGATTTCTCATTCTGTCATCGCCATGAGCAATTTGACTTCTCGTGCTGGAGCCTTCATCATTACTCGAGAAAGTGTGGGGATCACCAACTGTCCTGCTGCTAAAAACTCCTTCCATTTGAGGATTAGAGAAGTGGAAGTGCTCAGGATAACTTCTTGTCTGATTCTCTGGCTGCGCAGGCGCGCTGATCATGGGATGAATTATAGCCACGGGTTGGTGCTCAAACCAAGGAGTCTGAATACACTGCCCCTGCAGTCTATACTCTTGAAGAGCATTAGGGTGATTCTGGGGGATACTTTGATTAACGCCTGGGGGATTGATGGCACGGCTACTAGCTTGGTTGATGATGGGAAGTGGCTCGCCCCATGCTAACTTGGGGAACTTATGGTGGCGAGGAGACTCGACGTTCAGGCTTAGATCAGTCCCGCCTTGGTTTTCTTGATTCTGAGCTGCATTGTGTTCTCTCACCCTTTTTCTGTACTTCTGAAGATGACTCGAAACATTTGCTTTAGTGAGTCCCTCTACCTTCATAATTTCCAGTATATGTTGCGGCCGTGCCGAATCGATTCCTAGCTGCTGAACTGCATTAACAAACATACGATGCAGCTCGGGAGACCAACTCATCTTCTTTCTCCAGTTGCTTAGAACAAAATTGAAGGCTTGATGCTTGTTCTCATGGTCGTGCAATTGCTTCCTTACCACGTGCTGCCATATGTTTTGAAGCATCTGAACCCTAACTGGTTTCGTTACGACGTCTTGGGCCCCATTTAAGACAGCTTTCATTATGGCTTGCTGATCATCGCTTGCCGATATTACGAGGACTGGCATGTTTAATTTAGAATTGATGACTTCCAAGAGAGTGAAAACATCCATGTCAATCCCTACCATGGCGGTGAGGACGATATTAAACTGGTCACCACTCCTCCTTAATATCTCTAAGGCCTCTGTCGCCTTTGCTTGAGGTACAACCTTATACCGGCACTTTCTTAATACGGTAACAAGGATTGACAGAGAGACTGGATTACCGTCAATGGCCATGACCAGTAGACCCTCAGGGTAAGGAACTTCATCAGCTTCGACCAGGGTTGAACATGCGCCCGTTTCCCTAATGCTCGACATATTTCTGGAACAAGGACTGCCGACTCGAGACCGCCTCAGGATGTCTTCTTGGATTTGAGGGATCACGGGATCGTCGATGGCTTCTCGTAATAGGCTTTGAAAGCCGATGCTTTGATGGTGAAGGTTTTGAATTCCTCTCCCACGAGAACTCCTTCCTCTTTATCTTTCTCCTGCGAGTTCTTGCGAATGAACTCTCACTATCAAATGGGGACAAGTTCTCTCTCTGGCAATAGCAACGACTTCCCTCTTCACGGGCAGCGCTATTAGATTTTCCGAGGGAGAAAATCTGATATTCAGCTTTTGATCAAAGGGGAAATCCTTGTTTCTCACTCAGTTTGTCTTTCTTTTTTCTTTTCGTGGTAGATGGCCCTTGTCAAGATCTCCACCGTCGATTTACTGGCGGGTCCTCCAATAAAGACGAGTCGTATCTCCTTTTCTGCCGAAAATTTCTTTGTCTCCCACTCAGCTCGTTTTTTATTTTTTCTTTTTCAAAGTGGTGGCGGCCCGTCCAACTTTTCTGCAGAGACGTCGGGTCTGCTCAGCTTGAGGTTGCCGCTTGACTGGAATTTGAGCCAGCGGGGGTGTTGCCGACAGAGAATGGTAGATAGAAAAAAAAAAACTCGACCAATAAGGACTGCCCCTTTGAAATCAGTATTTAAATTGAAGTAGATTATCGCCTTCGCATTCCGATCATCTGCCTCGCCTCTCTCCTCCTTTCTTTCGTGATCTGCTTTCAAAAATGGCCAATTCTCCTAACCATACTTTCTCCGCCGAAGTCCTGGCTGGGTGGGAGAGACTCTACAATCTTCTTGGTAGAGGTTACGCTCATATAGCCCAAAACTCTACCGTTGAGGCTGAAATCCTCGGTTTATTCAGGACCCTAGACGCTGCTTCTGTTGAGGGTACCCAACTGGGAAAGGAGTATCGGAACTTCTCGACCCTCTTCATCAATTTTCTAGCTGCCTATAACCGCGCTTATGAGACGGTCCTTGTGACCGCCGTCGTGAAAGCCCGTTACCGAGACCGGCATGAGCGTCTGGCAACAGTTACGTTTGTGGCTGATAATCACAAAAGGGCCCTCAAGTTTGCCAACGATCAGCTTTCGTGGCTGGTTCGTGAGAGGGGAAAGTTGGTGGACCGTCTGGCCTTGGTCCGAACTTACGCCGAACAGGAGCCAAGCAATATTGTGATGAGGTGCAAATGCGGTTGGCTGCAGGAGAGACTTGATGACATTACGGCAGACATTGCTTTCGAGAGGGCAGCGATTCCGGACCTGGAGTTTGCCGTTGAGCATTACGAGGCCACTATGGCCCAGGTTAAAGAGAAGTGCGATCGCCTCTTCTTTAGGCTCGCGGAGCTTGATCCCGAGAGCGCCCGGTGCATCCAGAGCATCAACTGTTTGGAGAGTCAGTTGAGCTCTTTCGTAATGGTTATCAGGGCCCAGTTTGGCTTTACCTTTCCTCCCCAATGAGTTGTTGTAATACTCTTTGATGAATGGAATGAAAGAAAAGCTTCACGTGTTTTTTTTTTTTTTTTAATTTTCCTGCTATCGTTTCTTCCGCATAGCATAACAGAACGATTTGAGGTACCGAAGATGTCGAGGCTTAATGTTCTTCTTGATGTTCTTGTTTAATTGCTTCAGACGATGATATCGAGAACATTGATGAAGGGTTCGGCGGTGGCCCCACTATCCATCTTGAGATCACGAACAATAACGCTATGACAACTCGATCAGTGCGCTGGTAATAAATCCGGCCACCTGTCGTGTGCCCACTTTTATCCATATTTTGTTTCTTTCGGTATCCACTTGCTCGTGTCGGTCGCCTGTAGCGTCGGGAGAAATTCCTGTGGGCCACGTTCATTAATAGAACCTCGGTCCTCTAAAGCCCTCCGCATGTTTCGGATAAGAGGAAATTTTAAGACCGATCTCTAGTTGATTTAATCAGGTAAAGGTATTTGTTTCATGGGTTCTGATTATATAATCCATATTGTCTTTCAAAAGACGCGGGATCCTCTGCAATACATTAAATATGCCCCCGTGTTTAATCAGTATAAATCCACCGTCATATCAGAATACACTGCCCATACAAGTTTACGGATTGACACAACTTTGTCTGTCAAAGATGGACAGTGTTCGTTTGCCCCCCAGAATTAACGGTTGAAGCCTCGGTCTTTTTCGTCTTTTGGTATTTCTGAAGATGATTCTTGATATATTATTGAACTTAATTTTTACACCCGTCTGGGGTATCTAGGATCTCCCTGCAAAAGAAAAGGATGTAATTAGTATGCGACACAAGGAATGTCGGTCCATGACTCCTATATTAGTCCAATTTGATTTTTTCTATTTTATAGAGAAATCAGAAAAAAAAATTTCCTTAGGAAGAAATGGGTTAATTTCTGATACAGAATTTTTTTTGCAGATTTATTACTCTTTTTTATTATTTTTTTTAAAGGAATGTGACAAAATCTCTTGACGTTTACTAAAATTTTTGAAGGAATTTCCTTTTTATCAAAATAAATTTTCAGAGGTAAATTTGTCAGGAAAATTTTATTTTTATTGAAGCAGGAAAGACATGACAGAAATCCTTTATTGGTTAACAAAATTCCCCCGAGACATTAGTCTAATTTTATTTAGAGAAAATTTTCTTAGAAAAATATGAGCGAATTTCTCGAAAAGAATTTTTGTTGCAAGTTTTTATAATTTGAAAGAATGTGATAAAATCACTTGATGTTTACCAAAGTTTTTTTTTTGAAGGAATTTTTCTTTTTATCGAAATAAATTTTCAGAGGAAAATTTGTCAGGAAAATTTCATTTTTATTGAAGCAAGAAAAACATGACAAAAATCTCTTATTGGTCAATTAGTCTAATTTTATTTAGAGAAAATTTTCTTAGAAAAACATGAGCGAATTTCTCGAGAAGAATTTTCTTGCAAGTTTTTATAATTTGAAAAATGTGATAAAATCACTTGATGTCTACTAGAGTTTTTTTTTTGAAGGAATTTTTCTTTTTATTGAAATAAATTTTCAGAGGAAAATTTTTTCAAGAAAATTTCATTTTTATTGAAGCAATAAAAACATGACAAAAATCCCTTATTGGTTAATAAAATTCCCATGAATGGATTTTTTCACATCATTTTTTCAAAAAATTTTTTTTAAAAGAAATGAGGGACAAATTTAATTTTTATTTTCTTTTAAAAGAATGGTCGTAATATCAAGCTCAAAAACTGACTAACACCTAGCATGGACCGACCGAAAATAAATACAAGATAAAATTAGAGAACTTACTTTTACCTTGGAGAAATGCAAATCACATAGTCATGCGCATGACTCAAGTGAGGAGTGAACTCTAGAAAATAAAAGAAGGAGAGACAGGGTATGGACCTAAAAGGCCCCCACTATCTGAATTGACAACCTTACCCTCCGCACAATCAAATCACAATGGAAAGAATTGTTAATTCAGATAATGAGCGGGATAAAATATGGTCAACCCAAGCGCAATCGACGCAAGAGCGTTGCATATTCGATCCCTATCTATGGTTACCTAGGAAAAATTTCGCGACTTGGGTTTAGACGCTTGTGTGTGCAGGTGTTGTGATCTTCAGAATATGCAAGACATGCACAACAATTGATATCAAAACAACGCTTCTAAAAATGTGTGAAATTAAACATAATCCCAACACCGAGCCTGCAAAACAAATGGGTTAGCGAAACACTCCGCCCCTTATAACTCCCATCCTGCAAAAACATATAACACCTATAGAATGAGTCCCAAGCAAGATCGCCAGAAGCGAGATATCCATGAAATTTTCATTGGCCTAAGTCCACTAAGACTTTTAAAATTTCGAAAAAATTTAAGTATTCCAATTGGTATCTTTTTTCGAAAATTTAAAAATCTCTATTCCCCAGTGGAGTCGCCAAGCTGTCGCGACCCTCTAAAAAAATTTTTAATTTTAAAGGGGGTTAACGGATTATTAGGTTAATTAGATTTGACTAACCTAACGCGGACCCTCCCAAGCCCTACCGAATCGCAACTTTGGTTTTTGTTTAAATGATTTTAAAATTTGGAGTCGCCACTAATCGTTCTTGGTAGGTCGATTAGAAACCTAAATAAATTAGCGGGAGAACTAATTTATTCCTGCGAACCAGAGATTAGGAGCTCGGAGACTTGGTTACACTAGTTAATTAAAACTAATGCCCTTTCGGTACCTTAATTTCATGGATATCCTAATTCGGCAACTCAGGCTTGGTTTATTCCTAAGGCTATAGTAGGGTATTCTCTTTTGTGTTTTCACTTTTTAAATAGGATGCATGGATGGTATATATTTTTATTTGTTATATTTTTTTAAGTGTTAAAGATTCCCTGAAGCCGAAAGAAGGAGTGTGTTAACGACTTCTGTGCAGTATTACAACCTACTTATCTTTTGGGTCTGATGATTCAAAAATTAAATTATAGGAAGTACATGACAGTGAATAAACACCTCCAATGGGAGGCCTAGCATTGGCTTGGCTCTTCCCTTTGGGATTTAAGGTACAGGTATTTAAGTTGCAAGTATTTAAACTACTGTAAGTAAAAACCTCCAATGGGAGGCTAAGCATTGGCTTGGCTCTTCCCTTTGGGATTTAAGGTACATGTATTTAAGTTGCAGGTATTTAACTACTGTAAGTAAAAACCTCCAATGGGAGGCTAAGCATTGGCTTGGCTCTTCCCTTTGGGATTTAAGGTACATGTATTTAAGTTGCAAGTATTTAACTACTGTAAGTAAAAACCTCTATTCCCCAGCGGAGTCGCCAAGCTGTCGCGACATTCTAAAAAAATTTTAAATTTTAAATTGGGTTAACGGATTATTAGGTTAATTAGATTTGACTAACCTAACGCGGACCCTCCCAAGCCCTACCGAATCGCAACTTTGGTTTTTGTTTAAATGATTTTAAAATTTGGAGTCGCCACTAATCGTTCTTGGTAGGTCGATTAGAAACCTAAATAAATTAGCGGGAGAACTAATTTATTCCTGCGAACTAGAGATTAGGAGCTCGGAGACTTGGTTACACTAGTTAATTAAAACTAATGCCCTTTCGGTACCTTAATTTCATGGATATCCTAATTCGGCAACTCAGGCTTGGTTTATTCCTAAGGCTCTAGTAGGGTATTCTCTTTTGTGTTTTCACTTTTTAAATAGGATGCATGGATGGTATATATTTTTATTTGTTATATTTTTTTAAGTGTTAAAGATTCCCTGAAGCCGAAAGAAGGAGTGTGTTAACGACTTCTGTGCAGTATTACAACCTACTTATCTTTTGGGTCTGATGATTCAAAAATTAAATTATAGGAAGTACATGACAGTGAATAAACACCTCCAATGGGAGGCCTAGCATTGGCTTGGCTCTTCCCTTTGGGATTTAAGGTACATGTATTTAAGTTGCAAGTATTTAAACTACTGTAAGTAAAAACCTCCAATGGGAGGCTAAGCATTGGCTTGGCTCTTCCCTTTGGGATTTAAGGTACATGTATTTAAGTTGCAGGTATTTAACTACTGTAAGTAAAAACCTCCAATGGGAGGCTAAGCATTGGCTTGGCTCTTCCCTTTGGGATTTAAGGTACATGTATTTAAGTTGCAAGTATTTAACTACTGTAAGTAAAAACCTCCAATGGGAGGCTAAGCATTGGCTTGGCTCTTCCCTTTGGGATTTAAGGTATAGGTATTTAAGTTGCAGGTATTTAACTACTGTAAGTAAAAACCTCCAATGGGAGGCTAAGCATTGGCTTGGCTCTTCCCTTTGGGATTTAAGGTACAGGTATTTAAGTTGCAGGTATTTAACTACTGTAAGTAAAAACCTCCAATGGGAGGCTAAGCATTGGCTTGGCTCTTCCCTTTGGGATTTATGGTGCAGGTATTTAAATTGCGGATGGACTTTGTCCTCTCCATTCTGGGGTATGAATTCTTTAAAATAAAATACAACGAATTGATTCAACAATTTGAAATTTGTGCGCGCTTGAGGACTCCTCCAAGCCGATTTTGTGCTTCCATAGGGTTGACCATTGATATAAAGCTGCGGCTTCCTGACATAAAATAGAGTGAAATGTCAGTATACAAAATATGTGCTAATCTGCACCTAAAACCAGAAGAGTGGAAAGAGTACTTATCTCCCATTTTTTTGGGAGGGATTTCTATAATTGATTTTCGCTCTCTATGTTCCCAATATAGAGAGTTTCTTTTGAATTAAGAGGGACTTTTAGTCACAGATCAGTTGAGAAATCGATGGACAGCTTAGGAGCTTGTCTGGGCCGATTTTTGCATATCTACGAGATTTTTGCTGTTGACGTAGAGATATCCTTCTCCTGACATAAAATATGGAAAAAAAAGAGGAGATGGAGAAAGTGTATACAATTTGTGCTAATTTGCAAGTAAAACCATAAACAAATGAATAAATAAAAACACTTAGCTCGAATTTGCTTGCTCGTTGACGAGGATGAACTCTTGATTTATATTGATCGATGAAGGAATTTGTGATGATAATCCCTAGCTTTGAACTCCCATCATCTTCAAAATTCTCTCTCTTTTGGTATTTTCTTTCTCTCAAATTTTTCTTCAATCTCCCAAAACTCTCTCAAACATCCAAAATTTTCTCTCAAAAAAAAATCCTCCCAAACACTTCAAATTTTCTCTCTCAAGAATCCTTTCTCAAGCTCACTTCTTTCTCCTTTTATAACCTACTCATCTATCTCCCATTCTAATTTTTCCACTAACTCTATCTCCCATTCTAATTTCTCCACTAACTCTTCTTCATTTTCATCTTCCATTCTCCATCTCTATCTCACATTCTAATCTCTCCACTAACTCTTCTTCATCTTCATCTTCCCTTCTCCATATTTATCTCCCATTCTAATTTCTCCACTAACTCTTCTTAATCTCCATCTTCCCTTCTCTATTCTTATCTTCCATTCTAATTTCTCTACTAACTCTTCTTCATCTCCATCTTCCCTTCTTTATTCTTATCTTATTTTCTCCATCCATTCTTCTCCAACTTCTCTTCTTCATCTCCTCTTCTTCATCTTCCCTTCTCTATTCTAATTTATCCACTAACTTTTCTTTTTATTATTTGTAAAATAATCCTTCAAGAGTTAGGTATTTGCACTTTAGTCCTTGAATTTTAAGTATTTACAATTCAGTCCCTGAAAAAATATATTTCTTTAAGTCCAAATCTCCTCACAATTTTTGACACACCAAAATTTACCACATGTCAAATTTAAGCTCATTTCTTGTCGCTGAAAATAATGCATAATTTAATTAAAGCCCTTTTGCAAAATTAAGTCATTCTGGGTATAATTGGGCCAAGATAAAAATTTAAAATATTAGAAGACAATGTCACAACTCATAAAAAGTGAAAGTTAAAAATAAGTTGACTCAAATTAAATTTTTTTAGGCCCGATTCGAGATTATACTCGTGAAGGAACACGTGACTCGAATTGGATTTTTTTGAATTTGCGATGGCCAATATGAAAATAGATTTAAAATAAAAATATTAACTATCTTTGTGTATTTTTTGGCCTCAAATGTTATTTTTTCAAAATTTTCAAATATTTTTGTATTTTTTTAAAAAAATATTAAAAATATATATAATATGAAAAATTATTTTTTGGTCAAAATTCGTTCCCTAGGCTTGGCTAAGGTTCCCAAAGTTGATTTTTCAATTTTATGAATTTTTATGGATTTTCTATTAATTTTTGAAAATAAATAAATAAAAAATACGTAAAAATACTGAAAATATGAAAAATCGTTTTTTGGTCAAAATTGGTTCCCTAGGCTTGGCTAAGGTCTCCAAAGTTGATTTTTCAATTTTATGAATTTTTATGGATTTTTTATTACTTTAGCAATAGAAAAAATGATTAAAGATCAGGTGTCAACAAAACAGAAAATCCTCCCTCCATTTCTTAAAATTTGAACCATTCAGAACCTCTATTACGGAGTTGCCACTCACAGAAAAGGCGACTGAAAATTAAACAATATTTACTATTAGCATTATGTAAGCGCAGTGTAACTTTAAATCCTTAAAAGTACACATTTCAGAGAATTACACACATCATCATATAATCACCTTTGGGCAGAATATATGATATGCAATTGTAAATTCTCTACATGACAACGACCATGAGAATATATTCCAATTTTTCGTGAAACACCACCTTTGGGTGTATGAATCACTAGAATTGGTCACCTCCCAATCATATGTTGTTCATGTATCCCTTCATGATCAGACATACAATTACCTCCTTTGGGAGTATAACCATATATCAAAACAGGAGACATCCCACCACAATGTGAGACTGATATTGCTCCAATTTGACTGAGCGTGCCACTTTGGCGGTCACAACCCAATTAAATTTTTGAAACTCTCTCACACCAGGGATATTAACTTTATGGTTTACATTTACCATACGATGTGATTTTAAACTTGATGACATGGGCAATTGTCATTAAAATCACAACCATTGCCAATAGTATTGTTTTCTGTATGTGTGGGTCCCACACGTGTCATTGCTCAATTAATGCTCTACACAATCCTTATGTGGTATTCCATAAATGAGCCAACCTTATTTTTCCCAAAAACCGTATGGAAAAAATTTCACAAAATGAAAATGATGAAAATACCCCGGAATTACATACTAGAACAAGGGTTTTTCGAGTTTTTCAAGACCTTAGAAGGCTCAAAAAATTAAAATAAAAATACCACAGTATAGGCGATTTCCATACGAGCACAACGGTGAAAAAATCACCCCAATCGGACCAATAGTCAATCGACCGGTCAACGTCTAACAGTCAACGGCTAACCCCCGGTCAACTTCTAATGGTTAACCTCTAATAGCCGGTCAACGTCCAATGGTCAACAACTAACCGGTCAACGTCCAATGATCAACAACTAACCGGTCAACATCTAATGATCAACCGCTAACAGCCGGTCAACGTCCAACAGTCAACAACTAACCGGTCAACGTCCAATGGTCAACAACTAACCGGTCAACGTCCAATGGTCAACCGCTAACAGCCGGTCAACTATCAATTACCGGTCAGCGTCTAACGGTCAACGCGCCAGCTAATGGTCAACGGAGCGACGCGCCGGCGGCGGCGGCGACCCATCAAAACGCTCGTCTTGACGAGACGAACCCAAATATGCCATCAAAATCTGGTTTCAGCATGCCAAAAATCACGAAATCATGGCAGAACCCGTATGTGCTAAAACCGAGCTACGGCGGCTCTGATACCAACTGTAAGCCGGCGAATCCGGCACCCTAGGACCTCCGTAGTCATGTTCTAACAACAAAATAGCCGAGATTTCGAGACGGCGTACCTGATTTCGCATCCATCGTCGATCGGCTCCTCAAAACGACGAACGGGCTTCGGAACTTCGGCGAGACGAGCTCGGAACTTCCCCTTTATGCCCTCCGGCCGCCTGGCGTCGATGGAACTACCTCTCACCTCGTGACTCTCTCTCCCACTAGCCGTATGGAGAAGAAGAAGAGGGATAATGGCATAGAATGAGGGTTAAAGGGGGGTCCAAGCCTTATATTAACTTCCGGCTGGGCCCTTCCATCACGGGCCGGGCCAGAACTCGGCCCACACTAACCAGGCCCATATTCGGCCCGTCAAGAATCCTTATATCCTTACTTTTATTAAACCAATATCGTATACGGTAAATTAATACCGTATACGATCAATTACAATTACAATTAAGGCGAGCCCACATATGGAAAACTCTAACAGGTGTGCCGGTTCCTTCCCCTGAAGTCCAAAGAGAGGTTCGCTAGCCCCCTCACGTCCAGGGACTATAGAGTAGTGGGACCTGTCAATATCCTCCTAGGCTTGATGAATGTCCATGTGGAAAATCTCACAGAACGACACTTTAACGTCAACATCCTCTGGACCATGCTCCTGAGATTGTAAGTGTAGGGAGAAAGAACGTCAGATGAGTCTTGCGGCCCAACTTGTCGTGGTCCCCTCCGCTTCAAGACTGTTGCATGGGTCCATGCATGCTCCTTCGTCGATGAACTCCTCCGACTTGGTGGCGGCGGGGATCTCCATGCATTCCACCGTCTACTCGTAGCGCTCGGATGGCTCGGCGAGTTTCGCCATGTACGCGTTCTTCTTGCATGCCGATGGTGTAGTCGCCATTGTTGCGGAGGATGAATCCGGACCGGGGTCGACTTTTTTCTTTTTGTTTCTTCCTCCAAAAATCAGGTCTCCCCCTATCCTTTCTCGGTACCGTCGCTAAAAGAGAAAGGGACGTCCATCGGATGATTCCAGAGGAAGTCCCCAAGTTGCCTCGCTCTCTTCAAGATCTTGACATATTCAGCGTGAAAGAGATCAAATGCACCGTCGATGTACCCAATGCGAGCATCTGGACCGGGACCTTTTGACAGAGGTACCTTATTTCCTTCCTGTGGCTCCAAGAATAACCTCATGCAACCCAGACTTGTTCAAGCATATCTGCCCCCAGCATCACGGATGATCTCGAAAACGGGCGGCATGATCAACTGCATTGCACCACCACCGAGGTTTCCCCAACCGGCGGTAGACCATGCAGGGCTCAGCATGGAGATGGACTCGAACAGAACAAAGGCGGCCGTCGCGTTTCACCCTCTCCAACAACGGGTACGTCCACCTTGACGCACCAGCTGGAATGATCGTCAATCTGCTCCCTCGAGAGCTTATCTTAGCTAGTCTTCACCAGGTGATAAGGGCAACAGCGACAAGAGCAACAGCGACAAGAGCTTGTTCCTCAAGGATCATTACTGGACGCCAAGCATAGCAACGGTACCAGGAACGCCCAGGGGACATTTCCACGCGACTCTTGCGCGACCCTCTAAATTTGACTCGCGGACCCGCAGATTCACGTGTTGGTAGACGTCGAAAAAAATAGTGTTGACGGCGTCTAGGGAAAGGTATTTGGACGAAGCCTCGGAAGCGGGATATACGAATTCGACGGCGTGAGAAATCCACAACGCCGCTGCTGAGATTAGTCCGCATGCCAAATGGAGCGAGGAAGCATAAAGTGAGGCGAGTTCTCCGGCCATGCAAGCTCCGTCGGAGGTATTATACTTCCTCTTCTTCTGCAGTATCTTCTTTCTGGGCATCACCGCGGTGGCTCGGTTAAGGACGGCGGTGGCGATTGGCTGAAAACGGCAGTATTGGGTAGGCATTGGAAGAGTTTGAGAGAGATTAGTGTCGGTTGTCTCTGGTCCATCGGGGTCGCGCAATGGAGAAGCTGGAATTGTTTTTTGCCTCCCAGACCCAGGGCTCACCTATTACCCCCCGTTTTTAGCTTCTCTTGCCCACCATTCCTTTAGATCTGGCCTTTCCTTTTTGAACTGACGAGGACCCTCAGAAAACTTCCCATCGAAAGCTTCATCTGCTTTTTGGTTGTCTTCCACCAAAAGGATCGTCCACTGAGGATAACTAAAAAGCTTCACCCCTATTCGGACCGTCGATGCATGCATGCTGTGGTTCTTAGGGCTTTTTTTTTTTTCCAATTTAGGTTATTATTATTTTTTTTACCATTTAGGGTTTAAAATTTTTTTTTACGCTGCCGCGCGGGCCATTTCTTCTTTTTTTTCTTTTTTTCGTTTTTTTATTTTAAATCTTCATTTTAAATAAATTTTGTAATTTTTGACTAGTTTCTAATAATTTCAAATTTATATAAATTTGTATATATAATTTTTTCCTTTTGAGGCTTATTTTTTTTAACATAATTATCAATAATTAATTAAAAAATTTATTAATATGTATGTAATTAATTTATTGACTATATAAATTTTCCTTTTCAAATCAATATGTATATAATTAATTTATTAATATTTCTTTTCAAATATTATTTTTTTTACTTCGAGGCTTATTTTTATAACTTAATTCTCAATAATTAATTAATAAAAAATCATAAAATAAAATTAATAAGTTTATATAAATATATAAATTTTTAATATATAAGTTTTATAAATTTAAAAAATTATATAAATATATAAGTTATATAAATAATTTATATATTTATAAATATGAATATATAAATTATATATTTATAAATATAAACTTATATAAATATAAATTTATAAAAACAAGTGAAAAAATATGAAATTATAAAAAAAATACTGCACCAGCCTCCTCAATATTATTTATTAATTATTTACATAGTAATAAATTAATTACATACATATTAATAAAATTTTCAATTAATTATTGATAATAATGTTATAAAAATAAACTTCCAAAAGAAAAATTTTATATTTACAAAGTTATAAAAATTAACAATTATTAAAATTACGTAAATAAAAACATAATTTAAAACAAAACTACTGCACTGGCCTCCTAATTATTTTATTATTATTTATTTTCATAAATAAATTTTTTATTTAATTATTAATAATTATGTTATAAAAATAAGGTTCAAAAGAAAAATATTTATATTTACAAAGTTATATAAATATAAAATTATCATAAACACATACATTGAATTATGAAATTATAAAAAAAAAATTCAATTGCACGGGAAAAAATGCAATGGTACTAATTTATTAAGCGTGTTATCCATATTTTTGTAATCTGAATATCTTATTAATTTTATTTTATGATTTTTTTATTTACATACTAAATAAACTAATTACATATTTCTTAATAAGTTTTTTAATTAATTATTGAGAATTAAGTTATAAAAATAAGCCTCAAAGTAAAAAAAATAATATTTGAAAAGAAAGATTAATAAATTAATTATATACATATTAATTGAAAAAAAATTTATATAGTCAATAAATTAATTACATACATATTTATAAATTTTTTAATTAACTATTGATAATTATGTTAAAAAAAGCTTCAAAAGGAAAAAAATTATATATACAAATTTATATAAATTTGAAATTATTAGAAACTCATCAAAAATTACAAAATTTATATACAATGAATATTTAAAATAAAAAAACAAAAAAAAAAAGAAATGGGCTCGCGCGGCACTCAAAGTGCCTCGCGGGCCAGGCGCAGCACTCATGGTGCAGCGCTGGGCCGGGGGCGGGCCCGCGCGGCACTATGAGTGCCGCGTTGGGCTTGGCACGGCAGTAAGACTGCCGCCCGGGATCCAAAAGCGTAAAAAAAATTTTAAACCTTAAATGGTAAAAAAATAATAATAATAACCTAAATTGAAAAAAAAAACCCGTGGTTCTTAGCCCTTCACCTTTTTTTGTTTTCTTTCCAGGGTTCTTTTTTTTTTTTACCACCGAAGAATGAAGACCCCTTTGCCTCTTATCATTGCCATTTTTAAAATATGGTCTTTCCTTTTCCTATTCCAGCTTTCGGTGCCCAAATAACAAAATCAAGAAAAAGAAGACATCATGGTTTTCCTCTTTCATTTTCGGCGCTTCATATGGATGGATCCCACCCCCGTCGGATTGGTGTCTTCAGCCGGACCGTCAACGAATGAGCACATGCCCGTGCATGTATGTGTCAAGCCCACTCCAATTTTCACCCCAACATCATTGAAGCATTTCGTAGTGACGACGCAATATCTGTGCTGTCCCAAAGCATCAATCCCAGATGATGCGAACAAACGAGGCATCAGAAATGGAAATATCATTGATCATCAACATGGGGGATAAAGAATTCTTTGAAACAAGAGATTTAGGGGCTAAATTCCGTTTGTAGAATTCAATTACATTCTTCACAACACATGTCTTGCATTGCTTCAATAGCTTCAGGAACCGACAAATCACCATCAGCGCGTGCATCATAAGGAGCTGAGAATACAACTTCACGTGCCTTTTTTCTTTTTCTTTGCGCCTAGGTAATAAGTCTCAGGACAGGCATAACCATCGGTGCTGAACCATCACCTTCTTTATTGAAGCCAAGTCTAAGAGCTCCTTGACTGAAGACATCATCCCATGTACACTGATATACGGAACTGCCAGCCCAAAATCGAGATGTACGTGGAAAATCTCTTGTCCTCAAGCGGAGTGGATCACTACAAAAAAAACAAAGTTTTAGCCATGAAATTTGCGACGAAAATATTCACAAAATTCGTCGCTAAATGGAGTTGCGTCGAATTTTGCGACGAAAAATATTTCGTCGCCAATTCGGCGTCGCAAAATTTAGCGACAAAAAATTTCAACTTTCGTCGCTAATTTGCGATGAAATCCATTCGTCGCTAATTTGCGACGAAATTTATTTGTGGCTAAATTCGTCGCTAATTTGCAACGAATAGCATTCGTGGCAAAATTTGTCACTAATTTGAAACAAAGGTTTAGCAACGGAATTTTGCCACGAAAATTGCGATGAAAATTGCAACGAAAATGTTTTCGTCGCCATCTCATGTAACAAAATTTAGCGACGAAATTTTTTTTATCTTTCGTCGCTAAATTGCGACAAAAAAAAATTCGTTGCTAATTTGCCCGAACTCTATTCATTTAGCGATGAATTTGACTTTCGTCACTAAATTGCGACGAAAATAAATTCGTCGCTAATTTTCCATGAACGGTATCATACAAATAGTTATCGCCGATTAGCAATTTAACGAAATTTAGCAACGATATTTGCTACGAAAATAAATTCGTTGGTAATTCGTTAGCTACAAAAAAATTGTGATTGTCGTCGCTAAATTGCAATGAAAATTTTGCTACAAAATTCATTGCTAATTTGCCACGAATGCGATTCGTGGAAAAAAAAATCACCGCCAATTTGCTGAAATGTGAAATAATTTAGCAATCAAATTAGCTTTCATTTATTTGGAAGGGCCTCCCGACAATGATTCTTGTTACACTTTTCCCAACCACAAATTTATCTTTTCTCCATAGAAAATGTGCTAATTATTAAAATCCTGAGAGAAACACCTCCATAATATCCCAAGAAAAATGCAATATTTCGGAAGATGCAGTAACTTTATCAGAATAAAACCTGAGAGAAGCGTCTCCATAATATATTTGGAGGGCCCAGTGTTATCAATGAATGCAATTCAATAACTTCATGGTTTTTATCAGAATAAACCAGAAAACATTCATGGTTTAAATGATAATATTCTAGAATCACTACAACAAATTTCAAAGAAAAGATGCAACCTGAGAAAACATGAAAAGAGAATTAAAAGTGCCAAAGAGAGCCTCTCCAGCTTTAACAGTGATCACATGTGGTGTAAATCCAATTCCAAGTGATCCTGCAAGAAGATTTTTTAATTAGTTAGTCGCTTTATTCCGAGGTAAAACCATAAAAAAAGGCAGGGCTTTATATGCTTCATACAAATTTGCCAACGTTTAAAGTCACGTAAGCCACGACATCTGACCTTACAAGTAAGCATAGGAATAACATAAGGCAAGATCCACATAAACCAAAGCCAGAAAAATGGACAATTGTAGAACAAGAAGTAAGGGTCCCCGGAAGTCATTCAACATATAAAAGCTGAAGTAAGACTGCAACAACAGCTCCCCCCAAGTGGCAACAAATACCAGCTTTCTACTGCCCAAACTAATATAAATAATAGAAAGAATAAGTGGCGCCTTCCAAATATCTGCACTCTGGTTCCCAAATGCTTCAAAAAGAGCATGCAAAAATGAAGGCAATTGTGCCATCAATTCCTCTTGGGAAAGACGGCCCACAAGCTGAATACAAGGAGCACAGCTCATTAAATCCATGATAGTACAAAGAAAAGAATGACTAATTATAGAATATGAATCTATTCGAACTATGAACGAATTCCTAAAATTTTAGGCCAGATGGGGAAGTTCTACCCCACCCAAGCCACAAAAACCACTTGCCACCATTAGAACCACGAATCCTATTCGTATACCATGTTCTTAAAAATTGTAATAGAGGGTTTGCCAAAGGATGAATGACCAAAGAAGAGTTGGGCTTTTGGATAACCCGTGAAGTGGTCGGCACATAAATACCTTGTCAATCATAGTGTCTCTCATGGATAAGTACGTGAATCTGCAGCATCTGTCAAAAGCATGACAAACTTCAATTATCCTCAACAGAGTAGACTATGTTTACTAACTTCCATAGGTCAAACTGAAACCATGGAAGGAAACAGTCAAAATCCTCAACAGAAATGCAAGTTTGAAAGTGGTGACTGAGAGTTAACGGATGGGAAGCCAAACAAGAGTAGACTGTGTTTACTAACTACTCATAAATAAGTTTAGTCTACCATACACTAGATTCAGATATCATTTCCCACTCAAAGGTATCATATGAAGATGGAGCACCTAACCAGTATGTTCCTGCTACTCCTACATGAGAAATTTTCCTAACATGAGGAGCATAAACAAGACTCGCTAGTTCGGTACATCAACACTTTTCATTTTGATAAATGAGGAAGCAAGCATTAGACCTAAAGTCTTGCATCCATGCTAATTATTTTTTAACATCTTGATCTAAATTGGTCTGGATGAGCTATCAAGAATAAGAACCTATATCATATCCCTAGATGCCAAGGAGTAACAGAAGAAGGACAAACAATCATGATAACCACAATCCATCTTCAAGATTTAAAAGCTCACACTTTCAGCACAAGTTTGTCCAACAATTCGGCATATCTCAATCAAATTACCAAATGGAGTTTAGGACATAGATATAGAGTTTTAGGACCAGTTCCAGGAGGTCCCTGAAAGTACATAGACGTGTAGTCAGAAGTATCACGAGCAGTCTTCAATACAAGAAAGAAGAGCGTTGGGCACAACGACTTCACAACCAAATAATGCTCGGCTTTCCATTTTGTTTCACAGGATAATTGCAGAAAAAAAGAAGAGAAAAATCCAGCTTTTGTGAACTCACAATTCCTATCGCATTAGAAAGCTTTGCACAAAAAATTGACACGCAATTGTCTAACCTAAGCAAGCATAGAGAAAGCACCTATCGGGAAGAAGATGACTTCATGAATCAACAACTACCACCAATCCCTTGCCGCATTTGCCAAGTACCAGAACCAGAACTTCAAGTCAATAAAGGCGATTCTAGAAAGTGAGAAGAAGATTAAGAGGAGGTCAAAGTACAAAGGCAGATTTCGTTGTGGAATTTCAACAAGCACCTGGGGACACTTCATTTTACCCATCTCATCCTCAAAGAAATTAGGGCCACGGATATAGCAGATCCAAGCCAAAAAAAAAAAAACAATATCAACGCAGGATGAAAGAAAAACCAAAGTAGATCTAACCTCCAAACGAGGAAAAAAACCTAAATAACACGGGGTTGGAAAAAGGTGGAGCAAACGCACTTCCATTTGACATATAAATGTACTAACAAGATGAAATAACTTACTGGGCTGTCTTGCAACTTAGAAGCTAATGCATAATCCTCTCTCTCAATCGACAACGGTTCCTAAGAGACCTAGAGCCATCTACAGGAGCGAGAAAGTCTGGCGCATCTAGGAAGCAAAAATAGGACAAATGAGGGGAGAGAGAGAGAGAGAGAGGGTGGTTACCTAGAGTAGATCTCGTCAGCGACGTAGAAGGAGAAGACCAGTTCGATCGTCTATGGCGGTTCGTAGAGCAGAGGAGGCGAGTCGCGAATCGAGCCGAGTCGAGGGAGGCGACGTTCAAGGGAGGCGACGTTTGATTAAGAGAGAGGTGTGCAAGATGGAGAGCAGAGAACGCACAAGCTACAGGAGGAAATTAGGTCAAAGCTTGAGAGAGAGAAGTGCAAGAGGAGGGTGTTCTTTTCTGGCCACTTTTGTACCTTTTCGTCGCAAAGCTCATCGCTAATTAGCAACGAGCTAAAATTTTGTTGCTAATTATTAGCGACGAAAATCAAAGTCGTCGCTAATTAGCGACGAAAATAAAAGTCGTCGCTAATAATTAGCGACGAAAATCAAAGTCGTCGCTAATTATCGACGAAAATAAAATTCGTCGCTAATTATTAGCGACGAAAATCAAAGTCGTCGCTAATTAGCGACGAAAATAAAAGTCGTCGCTAATTATTAGCGACGAAAATAAATTTCGTCGCTAAATATTAGCGACGACAATAAACGTCGTCGCTAAAAATTAGCGACGAAAATCAAAGTCGTCGCTAAAAATTAGCCACGAAAACAAATTTCGTCGCTAATTAGCAACGAAAATGCATGTCATCGCTAATTAGCGACTAAAATAGATATCGTCGCTAAAAATTAGCGACGAAAATAAAAGTCGTCGCTAATTCCTTCGTCGCTAATAATTAGCGAGAAAAATAAATTTCGCCGCTATTAGTGACGAAAATGAAAGTTGTCGCTAATAATTAGTGATGAAAATCAATTTCATCGCTAATTAGCGACGAAACTTCATATTCGTCGCTAATTAGCGATGAAAATTAATTTCGTCCCTAATAATTAGCGACGAAAAAAATTTCGTCGCTAAATTCGTTGCAAATTACGGACAAAAAAAAATTCGTCGCTAAAGTAGTTGCAAATTACCGACGATTTTATTTCGTCGCTAATTTTTCGTGGCTAAAAAACCTTGGTTATTTTGTGACGAATTTTGCGACAAATTTGTGACGAAATTTATTTTCGTCACTATTTTTGTCGCAAATTAGCGATGAATTATTTTCCGTCGCTAATTTTTCGTGGCTAAAAGCCCTTATTTTTGTAGTGGATGGCCTCCAAATCTTTTCCTCTATATTCAGCGCACATCTGCAATTGAAGGTCAATTGTATGGCAATCTCCGTGTCAAGACATGGTCAATGAAGCTCTTGTTTGTCATGCGGGCAGGTTTCCTGTGGAGAGTATGCTGAAGGCCTTCCTCAGCATCTATGCTGTTAATGTTCGTGCTGCTATAGTTTTCAATCCATCTGTCCCGCGAGCAACTGAATTTGCCCATTTTTTTTATCAAAGATTTTGGTGAGCGCACCCAACTTCCAACCAGATCTGTCCTCATCAAGAATCTCCTCTGCCAAGCATTCAATCCTCGATACACGGCCGATAATTGGTCCAAGTGCAGTTTTACGATATTTTTCACTGCCTTCATAGACGACTCTATGCCATAGAGTTTGGTGATATCCCTCAAAATTCTCTTGAAAGACAGAGCGTGATGTGCGAGGGACCTAGTCTCGCCTTCGGTTTCGGTGAGGCATTCCATAAAAGGGAAGATGGATTCGAGGTCAATGGCCGAGGGACTCGCATACATTCCTCCGGCAGAAACCGAGATGACTTAAGCGTGAGGTGATGCTTTATCAAGCAAAAGGCAACATTAATTTTGTTGCAGATGTTCCTAATACATTCACCACAAAGTTCGACTCAAACCCTTCTGGCGTGGTGATCTACTTGTGCTCTAACAAGCTAGCATTGTTGACCAAGGCATGGAGAGGCAAATCCTTTTGAAAAATTTGGACACAAACAACTTGGTCCCGTTGGAGGAGAAGTCACCTATCTCTAGATGCACATTTGTTTACAACTGGGCCAAGATGAAAATTCAAACTATTAGAGGATAATGTCACGACTCCAGCAATGCAAAACTCAAAAATTATAAAGCTAAAATGAATTTTCTAAAATTTTTTGTTTAATCTGAAAATGATATTAACGTAGTAATTCTCAATTCCAGATTAATTTTTGCTGATTTTTTTTGGCCAAAATGAAGAGAAAATTAAAAGAAAAAATACTGACTATTTATTCATATTTTTGTGGCCTCAAATGCCATTTTATTTTCAAATATCCTCCTAATTTCTGAAAAATATTAAGAAAATGCAAAAAATATGAAAATTTATTTTTTGTTCAAAAATGGTAGCCTAAGCTTGGCGAAGGCTTCCAAAGTTTATTTTACAATTTTCCCATTTTTTTCTTGATTTTCTATTAATTTTCGAAAATAAAAATACCGAAAAATACTGAAAACATGAAAAATCATTTTTTGGTCAAAATTGGTTCCCTAGGCTTGGCCAAGATCCCCAAAGCTGATTTCTCAATTTTATGAATTTTTATGGATTTGTTTTATTAATTTTAAAAGAGAGAAAGGGAAATAAAAATCAGGTGTCAACAATTGTATATTCATTTTAAATTTTCTTTGTTATTTATTTATGAATTTGTATCAAATTAATTTAGTTGAAATAAATATAAAAATGATCATTCATCATGTATATATAAAATGTATATTTAATATATAACGTGTTGGAATTTTTTATTTTTGTTTTTATCCTTTTAGTGTGTGTGTGTGTGTGTGTGATTCTTGATTTTTTTTTGGAATTTTTTAGATTTTTTTAAAATTTTTGTAGGATTTTTTTTTGGATTTTCTATTTTTTAAGATTTTCTAATTATTATTATTATTATTATTATTATTATTATTATTATTATTTACTTGCGTTGAGTTGATTAGGATTCAGGTGTTATCTCTTCTTTGAAATGAACCTCTACCGAGCTTCCTTTCAAAGAGGGGCAGCTGTTGACACCTGATTTTTAATTATTTTTTTATTTTCAAAAATTAATAGAAAATCCATAAAAATTTTTAAAATTAAAAAATCAACTTTAGGGACCTTGGCCAAATCTAGGGAACCAATTTTGAGCAAAAAAATGACTTTCGTATTTTCAGTATTTTTCAATATTTTTATTTTCGACAATTCATAAAAAAATCAAGAAAAATGGGAAAAGTGAAAAATCAACTTTGGAAGCTTTGGCCAAGCTTAGGCAACTATTTTTGAGAAAAAAAAATAATGTTTCATATTTTTTTGTATTTTTTAAATATATTTTTTAGAAATTAGGAAAATATTTCATAAATAATAGCATTTGAGGCCACAAAAATACATAAAAATAGTCAATATTTTTCTTTTAAATCCCTTTTCATGTTGACCATCGTAAATTTTAAAAATCCAATTCAGGGTTGTGTATTCCTTCACGAGCATAATCTCGAATAGGGCCTAAAAAAATTCAATTTGAGTCAATTTATTTTCATTTTTCACTTTTAGGAGTTGTGACATTGTTCTCTAATACTCTAAATTTTCGTCTTGGCACAATTATACCCAGAATGACCCAATTTTACAAAAAAAAACTTTAATTAAATTTTACATTATTTTCAATAACAAGAAATGAGCTTAAATTTAACATGCGATGAATTGTGTCAAAAATTGTGAGGAGATTTAGACTTAAAGAAATATTTTTTCAGGGACTAAATTGTAAATAATTAAAATTCAAGGACTAAAGTGCAAATACCTAACTCTTGAAGGATTATTTTGCAAATAACAAAAAGAAGAGTTAGTAGAGAAATTAGAATAAAGAAGGGAAGATGGAGATGAGGAGATGGAGAAGAGAAGATGGAGAAGAATGGATGGAGAAAATAAGATAAGAATAGAGAATGGAAGATGTAGGAGAGAAGATGAAAAAGAATGGATGGAGAAAATAAGATAAGAGGAATGGAAGATGGAGATGAAGAAGAGTTAGTGGAGAAATTAGAATGTGAAATAAATATGAAGAATGGAAGACGAAAATGAAGAAGAGTTAGTTGAGAGATCAGAATGTGAGATAGAGATGGAGAAGGGAAGATGAAAATGAAGAAAAGTTAGTGGAGAAATTAGAATGGGAAATAGAGTTAGTGGAAAAATTAGGATGGGAGATAGATGAGTGGGTTATCAAAGGAGGAAGAAGTGAGCTTGAAAGGGGAATTTTTTTGGAGAGAAAATTTTGGATGTTTGAGAGGGTTTTGGGAGATTGAAGAAAAATTTAAGAGGAAAAAAAATACCAAAAAGAGAGAGAGAATTTTGAAGATGATGGGAGTTTAAAGCTAGCGGGTTATCATCATCAATTTCTTCATCGATCAACATAAATAAAAAATTCATCCCAGATTTGAAGCTAAGTGTCCCTCTACTCTCTTTGATTTTTTAGTATAAACTAGCCCAAATTTTCTACTTCTCTCCTATTTCCCCATATTTAATTTCAAACATGAACCAATTATATCCATCAAGCACTTCTCATAATGCCATTGAAGCTAAGTGCTTCTTTCATTATTCTAATTTTTAATTTGAATTAAATCATATTTGCTCCATTACTCCATTTCTCCATATTTTTATGTCAGACAAAGGACAACTCCAAGTCAACGGTAAATCCCATGGAGGTGTAAGATTGGCGCTAACGAGCTCTTAAGTGCCCATTAAATTTTCAATTGATCCGTCGATGGATTTCGGCTCGAATTGTCAAATCAATTCGTTTTATGTTAAAGAATTTAAACCCCAGAATGTGAAGGGCAGAGCCCACTCATTGGAGGTCATTTTAAATTTCTTTAATTTAAATTCCTGCACCTTAAACCCCAAAGGAGAGGGCCAAGCCAAGGCTGAGCTATCCATTGGTGGTCTTTATTTATTGTCGTTTACTTCCTGTAATTTAATTTTTGAATCACTAAACCCCAAAAATGAGTAGCTCGCAGCACTGCACAGAAGTCGTTAACTCACTCCCTCTTTCGGCTTCAGGGAAATACTTAATATTTTGAAAATGCCAAAAAAAATGTCACTCACGTATATTCCATTTAAAAAAGTAAAAATACAAAAAGAGAACACTCCACTAGAGCCTTAGGAATAAACCAAGCCTGAGTTGCCAAATTAGGATATCCATGAAATTAAGGTACCGAAAGGGCATTAGTTTTAATTAACTAGTGTAACCAAGTCCCCGAACTCATAATCTCTTGTTCATAGAAGTAATTTAGTTCTCCCGCTAATTTACTTAGGTTTCTAATCAACCTACCAAAAATGATTAGTGGCAATTCCAAAATTTAAAACCATTTGAACAAAAAACTAAAGTCACGATTTGGTTGAGCGTGGGAGAGCTCGAACTAGGTTAATTAATTTAATCAATTAATCTGGTAATCCATTAACCTAAAAAATGAATTTTAGGTCACGACAATGACTAGTCGGGTCTATCACTCCAGCTTGGTTCGGTCGACAAGGGCAATACTCATGCATCGCAGCCTCGCGTGCAAGAGGATGACCCTTGAGCCATTTTTTGAAAAAGTTTAGGGATCTAAATGGGATAACCTTTAGCGAAGCCTTACCGCCAAGGTTAAAGAACCATTTGGATACCATCCTAAAACTACTGGTGTGACTCGGGTTCAGTCACGTGGTATAGTACAATTATACTAAGGCACACACAACATTTCAAAGCAAACACCGCTTCAATAATGTGCAAAATTAAACAAATAATTCCAAAATCAATCTGCAAAACAAAGAGGTTAGTCAATCACTTCTCCCCTTATAACTCTCGTTCTGCAAAATCATTTAACATCTAAGGATTAAAATTCAACCAATTGCCAAACCAAGTGAATTTTCATGAAATTTTTCTAGCCTAAGTCCTCCTTAAATTTCAAAAAATTCAAGTTAAATCCCTAGTGGAGTCACCAAGCTGTCGCGACTTAAAAATCGAGTTTCTCCAATTTCAAGTTAATAGATTACCAAATTAATTAATCATATCAATTAACTTAGCTCGGACTCTCCCAAGTCCATACTGTCGCAACCCTCTAAAAATTTAATTTTAAATTTTAAAAGGGGTTAACGGATTATTAGGTTAATTAGATTTGACTAACCTAACGCGGACCCTCCCATGCCCTACCGAATCGCAACTTTGGTTTTTGTTTAAATGATTTTGAAATTTGGAGTCGCCACTAATCGTTCTTGGTAGGTCGATTAGAAACCTAAATAAATTAGCGGGAGAACTAATTTATTCCTGCGAACCAGAGATTATGAGCTCGGGGACTTGGTTACACTAGTTAATTAAAACTAATGCCCTTTCGGTACCTTAATTTCATGGATATCCTAATTCGGCAACTCAGGCTTGGTTTATTCCTAAAGCTCTAGTAGGGTATTCTCTTTTGTGTTTTCACTTTTTAAATAGGATGCATGAATGGTATATATTTTTATTTGTTATATTTTTTTAAGTGCTAAAGATTCCCTGAAGCCGAAAGAGGGAGTGTGTTAACGACTTCTGTGCAGTATTACGACCTACTCATCTTTTGGGTCTGATGATGATTCAAAAATTAAATTATAGGAAGTACATGACAGTGAATAAGCACTTCTAATGGGAGGCCTAGCATTGGCTTGGCTCTTCCCTTTGGGATTTAATGTACAAGCATTTAAATTGCAAGTATTTAAACTACTGTAAGTAAAAACCTCCAATGGGAGGCTAAGCATTAGCTTGGCTCTTCCCTTTGGGATTTAAGGTACATGTATTTAAATTGCAGGTATTTAACTACTGTAAGTAAAACCTCCAATGGGAGGCTAAGCATTGGCTTGGCTCTTCCCTTTGGGATTTAAGGTACAAGTATTTAAGTTGCAGGTATTTAACTACTGTAAGTAAAAACCTCCAATGGGAGGCTAAGCATTGGCTTGGCTCTTCCCTTTGGGATTTAAGGTACAGGTATTTAAGTTGCAAGTATTTAAACTACTGTAAGTAAAAACCTCCAATGGGAGGCTAAGCATTGGCTTGGCTCTTCTCTTTGGGATTTAAGGTACATGTATTTAAGTTGCAGGTATTTAACTACTGTAAGTAAAAACCTCCAATGGGAGGCTAAGCATTGGCTTGGCTCTTCCCTTTGGGATTTAAGGTATAGGTATTTAAGTTGCAAGTATTTAAACTACTGTAAGTAAAAACCTCCAATGGGAGGCTAAGCATTGTCCTGGCTCTTCCCTTTTGGATTTATGGTGCAAATATTTAAATTGCGGATATTCACATTACGGTAAGTAAAACCTCCAATGGGCGGCTAAGCATTGGCTTGGCTCTTCCCTTTGGGGTTTAATGGTGCAAGAATTAAACTGCGGGAATTTATAGTATGAATGCGATATGTAGACATGGAAATATATGAGTATGACATGACATAATCGAAATTTAGATTAATTTATTTGGGCAAGGAAATTCTCAAAGATTTTAATAGATAAGATTGTTACCTGATTTAACAGATTTGATTGCCGAATTCGAATCTCGTGTCACCTTATGGATCAAGATTGCGCCTCGAACGATGGAGATGAACTTGTGACTTGCGTTGATCGGTAGAGGAATTGGTAATGGCAACACCTAGATTTAAACTCTCACCATCTTCAAGACTTTCTTTTGGAAAAAAGGATTCTCTCTCTTTTTTTGGTATTTTCTTCTTCTCAAATTTTATTTTCAATCTCCCAAAATCCTCTCAAACATCCAAAATTTTCTCTCCCAAAATCAAATCTCCCTCCCAAGCTCACTTCCTCCTCCTTTTATAATCTACTCATCCATCTTCCATTCTAAATTTTCCACTAACTCTTCTTCATCTTATCTTCCCTTCTCTACTCTTATCTCATTTTCTTCATCTTCTCTTCTCCATCTCCTCTTCTTCAACTTCCCATCTCTATCTCCTCTTCTCTATCTTTCCTTCTCCATCTTCCCTTCTCTATTCTAATTTCTCCACCAACTCTTCTTTTTGTTATTTACAAAATAATCCCTCAAGTGTTAGGTATTTGCATCCTAGTCCTTGAGATTTTAAGTATTTGCAATTTAGTCCCTGGAGAAATATTTCTTTAAGTCCAAATTTTCACATAATTTTCAACACACCAAAATTTACCACATGTCAAATTTAAGCTCATTCCTTGCCGCTGAAAATAATACAGAATTTAATTAAAACCATTTTGCAAAATTGAGTCATTCTGGGTATAATTGGGCCAAGATGAAAATTTAAAATATTGGAAGACAATATCACAACTCATAAAAAGTGAAAATTAAAAATAAGTTGACTCAAATTAAATTTTTTTAGGCTCGATTCGAAATTATACTCGTGAAGGAACACGTGACTCGAATTGGATTTTTCTGAATTTGCGATGGCCAATATGAAAATAGATTTAAAATAAAAATATTAACTACCTTTGTGTATTTTTTTTTGGCCTCAAATGTTATTTTTCCAAAATTTTCAAGTATTTTTGTATTATTATTTTTTAAAAAAATTTAAAAATATATATATAAAAAAATATGAAAATTTATTTTTTGTAAAAAAAAAATGGTTGCCTAGGCTTGGCCAAGGCTTCCAAAGTTGATTTTGCAATTTTCTCATTTTTTCTTTATTTTTCATGAATTTTCGAAAATAAAAATAATAAAAATACTGAAAATATGAAAAATAATTTTTGGTCAAAATTATTTCTCTAGGCTTGGCCAAGGTCCCCAAAGTTAATTTTTCAATTTTATGAATTTTTATGGATTTTTCAAAAATAAAAAATAAAAATGCTGAAAAATACTGAAAATTTTTAACAGAGAAAAAATGATTAAAAATCAGGTGTCAACAGCTGCCCCTCTTTGAAAGGAAGCTCGGCAGAGGTTCATTTCAAAGACGAAATGACATCTTAATCCTAATCGACTCAACACGAGGAAATAAAAAGAGTCGTGACATGGATGTTCTACTGAAAATGAAATAAGAACCTAAAGATTCGTTATAAGAAAACCTTAGGGTGGTTGAATTTGAACGCGTATGGTAGGTCAACCCATGATATATTCCTAATAAAAGGATTCTACTGATTAAAAATTGAATTAAAATTTGACCAGTATGGTGGGTCGTACCATTTGACCCGTATGGTGGGTCGTACCATGGTAGATTCCTAATAAAACGATTCTACTGATTAAATTTTGATTGAGATTTGACCCGTATGGTAGGTCACCCCATGGAGATACCTGTAAGAAGGACTTGGTACCTATAGAAAGAACTTGGTGCTTGTAAAATGGACTTAATTTGCCTGTAAGAAGGACTGGATTTGCCTGTAAAAAGGACTTAATTTGCCTGTAAGAAGGACTTTATGCCTGTAAGAAGGACTTGATTTGCCTGTACGAAGGACTTTATGCCTGTAAGAAGGACTTGCTTTGCCTGTAAGAAGGACTTGATTTGCCTATAAGAAGGATTTTGTTTGCCTGTAAGAAGGGCTTTATTTGCCTGTAAGAAGGACTTTGTTTGCCTGTAAGAAGGACTTTATGCCTGTAAGAAGGACTTGATTTGCCTGTAAGAAGGACTTTGTGCCAGTAAGAAGGACTTGATTTGCCTGTAAGAAGGACTTTGTGCCTGTAAGAAGGACTTAGTTTGCCTGTAAGAAGGACTTGATTTGCCTGTAAGAAGGACTTTATGCCTGTAAGAAGGACTTTGTGCCTGTAAGAAGGACTTGGTTTGCCTGTAAGAATGACTTGATTTGCCTGTAAGAATGACTTGATTTGCCTGTAGGAAGGACTTTGTGCCTGTAGGAAGGACTTGGTTTGCCTGTAAGAAGGACTTGGTTTGCCTGTAAGAAGGACTTGATTTGCTTGTAAGAAGGACTTTGTGCCTGTAAGAAGGACTTGGTTTGCCTGTAGGAAGGACTTGGTTTGCCTGTAAGAAGGACTTGATTTGCCTGTAATAAGCACTTGATTTACCTCAAAGGGTGCCATTCTAGAATCTGGAGAGCCAGGAATCCTGTAGAAACTAAAACCCAATTTAACCTACCATGAAGGGTGCATATATATGCCGCTCTGGATTCGAGCACCCTGAGAATCGTCAGAATTCATTCTCTTGAAAGGTTCAGGGCGAAGATATATTTACCTGAGGATTTGGAATAAACGCCTAGTGGTTTCTAGATAACTGGGCTTGTTCATTCAACTCGAACATTGGGAAGGTGTCCCCTAGACATGTGGACGGTTCGAGTAAATTGGGGAGTCTACTCCTTACGTCAAGGAATGGCTTATCTCGGACTTTGCCCCTGCACATAGTCGTCGATCGAATGTCCCTGCAAGAAGGAAATCAGAAGGGTTATCTTTAAAACCAAATGAGTTAAGGAAGATATACTCTCCTTTTCAATTCAGGTTTTCCATAAATTTGCCCCATTTTCATCAAGACGGATCTCATCAGATGATCACCATTTTTCCTTTTGGGGTTGTCTCCCTTTACCAGCTTCGCTGGGTTGATTTTCCGTCGACCTTTGTTGGACAATTTGATCTTGTTCGTCGACTATTCTACAAAACGTAATTTACAAAAATTTGTCTTATTTATTTACAATATTCACAACATTTCCTAACCTTGGAGATCAAACTCGGGGCGTTTCGGATCACTGTCATTCCTTCATGCCATGAAGGCTCTCTTTTAATGTAAGAGCCAATTTTTGCTGACATAATCTTATCATGTTGCATCGGATAAACTCCCTTTTACGACACCATTTGACAATTTCCTTTGGCTTGAAAAATGGGTATGCTAATAGGTAACTCAGCTCGTAGACTTCCTTTCTTCATAATCTTCTAGCCTGGATAATGTTATTTAGATTGTTTTCTCCATTTGGGTGTTCCTCTTAAACCTGCAATATAGAGAAAGTGATGCAAGTGTATACATGTATGCATGGAATATATGTAGTGGCCTTCTATGTGGCTCAGACACCTATGAGATATGAAGACTGATCCGATCTTTATCTTATTCAAGGGTAATATTTCTTGACAGCATCTGCATTTACAGGACTTGCCAATTCCTCTTCATCCATATTTATGAGAATTAAGACACCGCCGGGTAGAACTTTCTGTACTACATACGGACCCTCATAATTTGGTGCGAACTTGCCCCCGGGATGAGGAGCATTAGGGTGCGTCTTCTTCACAACTAAATCTCCGACTGTAAAGTTTCTAAGTTTCACTTTGCGGTTAAATGACTTTGCTACCCGCTTTTGATACGCCTGTCCATGACAGATAGCCTTCACTCGTTTCTCATCAACCAAATTCAATTGCTCATGCCTCTGCCGGATCCATTCGGCTTCTGAAAGTTTCGCTTGGGCTAATATTCGTAAGGAAGGGATCTCAACTTCCACAGGAAGGACGGCCTCCATGCCATATACTAAAGAGTAAGGCGTTGCCCCAGTTGAAGTCCGAATTGAAGTTCGGTATGCCATTAACGCGTATGGCAATCTCTCGTGCCAATCCCAAAAGTTCTCTGCAGTCTTAGCCAAGATTTTTTTAATATTCTTATTCCCCGCTTCCACAGCTCCATTCATTTGTGGGCGGTAGGGAGAAGAATTAAAGTGTCTGATCTTGAATCGATCTAAAAGATCATCCACCACCTTGTTGTTCAGGTTGGATCCATTGTCTGTAATAACGGCTTGGGGCGTCCCATACCTCGCAATGATGTCCCGCTTGATGAACTTTGCAACGTTTTTGGCTGTAACGTTCGCATACGAATTGGCTTCGATCCATTTGGTGAAGTAATCGATTGCCACCAAGATAAAACGGTGTCCGTTTGAAGCTTTAGGGTTAATCGGCCCGATCATATCGATTCCCCACATTGAAAACGGCCAAGCCTCAGACATTTGATGTAGTTCATTTGGGGGAGCGTTGATCCTGTCCCCATACACCTGACACTGATGACAAGATCTCACGTGTCGGTTACAATCTGACTCCATGGTCATCCAATAGTAACCGAGTCTCATGATCTTCCTGGCGAGGAGATGGCCGTTCATGTGCGGTCCGCACTCTCCTTCATGAATCTCCTGCATGAGTAAGTTTGCTTCCTTAGCGTCTATGCACCTTAATAGGACCAAATCGAATGACTTTTTACAGCGTCTGACCACTAAGAAAGAACTTCGTAGCCATCTTGGCTATGTACTTTCTATCCCCCATTTGGCTCCCTGGAGGATATTCTCCATTCAGCAAGTAATTCTTAATGTCCTGATACCAGGGTTGGCCATCAAACTCTTCTTCGATCACCATGCAGTAAGCCGGTTGTTTAATAATGTCGACCCTCAATGGCTCGATGTCTAAGCCTTCCGTTACTTGCAGCATGGACGATAGGGTAGCCAAGGCGTCCGCAAAATGATTCTGGGTTCTCGGTAGGTATCCAAAATCGATCTCCTCGAACTCCTCAATCATTTCCTCTAAGAACCTGTGATAAGGGATGAGCTTAGAATCTTTAGTTCTCCATTCGCCTTGGGTCTGCAGGATGATTAGCATGGAGTCCCCATATACTTGCAGCCTCTTTACTTTCATGGTGAGAGCTAGCTGTAGCCTTAGGATGCAGGCTTCGTACTCGGAAATATTGCTGGTACATGGAAATGTCAGCTTTGCAGCGACTGGATAATGTTGTCCTTCAGGGGATATTAAAATTGCCCCAGTTCCAGACCCTGCGAGGTTTACAGCACCGTCAAAATACATTGTTCATTTATCCTCGGACAAGTTTGAAATGTGATCCTCTGACTTCTCGTCACTTGGGATACTAAGCCCCTGGGCATTTTCAGCTAACATATCTGCTATCTCATCCCTTAACGGATTTCTGAGTTGAACTCCTAACGTCGAATTCTGATAGAAGGACCTGCCATTTAGCCAGTTTCCTAATTAAGGCTGGCTTTTCTAGGAGATATTTTATCGGGTCGTTCTCTGTGACCAGCTGCATGTGGTGATGAAGGGTATATTGCCTCAACCTGTGCAGCACCCATACCAACGCAACGCAAGTCTTCTCGATGGTGGGGTAATTCATCTCCAATGCAGTGAATTTCTTGCTCAAATAATAAATTGCCCGCTCCTTGCCATCTTTAGGGTTTGTTTGGGCCAACAGAGCCCCTAGGGATTCTTGATGGATAGTGAGATACAAGGTTAACGGAAAACCTGACATGGGAGGCACCAAAACTGGTGGCGAGACGAGGTAACTTTTGATTTTTTCCAGAGCTTGGTGACACTCAGAATCCCATTTCACCTTGGCACCTTTCTTTAGTAGCTTAAAGAATGGTTTTGCAACTTCAGATATTTGACAAATAAACCTGGCGATGTAGTTCAGCCGCCCCAGCAAACTCCTCACTTCCTTAACTGTCGTAGGGACCCCTAGGTCTAATATCGCTTTGACTTTAGAAGGGTCTATTTCAACTCCTTGGTTGCTCACCATGAACCCAAGAAGCTTTCCTGATCGTGCCCCAAATATGCATTTGGCGGGGTTTAGCTTCAATCTATATTTTCGAAGTCGTTCGAACAGCTTTCTGAGTATTTGGATGTGATCATGTCCGGGTTTAGACTTCGCAATCATATCGTCGACGTATACCTCTATCTCCTTATGCATCATATCGTGGAACAAAGCTACCATGGCCCTTTGGTAGGTTGCCCCTGCATTTTTCAAGCCGAAAGGCATAACTTTATAACAGAAGGTGCCCCATGGCGTTATGAACGAGGTCTTAGCCTTGTCTTCTTCCTTCAAAAGAATCTGGTTGTACCCAGAGAATCCATCCATGAATGAGAACATATCAAAATCGGCGGTGCTATCGACCAAGACATCGATGTGTGGGAAAGGAAAGTCATCTTTCGGGCTTGCCTTATTCAAGTCGCGATAATCTACGCAGACTCTAACTCTCCCGTCCTTCTTCATCACCGGGACAATATTAGCAACCCATTCAGGATAAGCAATCCCTTCAACAAATCCCACCTTAAGCAGTTTCATCACTTCTTCTTCGATCTTTTTGGATAACTCCGGTTTTGTGCGTCGAAGTTTTTGCTTCTTAGGGGAAACATTCGGATCTGTTGGGAGCGAGTGTTCAATGATGCTTGGATCCAAACCCGGCATATCTGCATAGGACCAGGCGAACACATCCTGATATTCCCTAAGGAGATCAATAAACCGAGACACTTCTGACGAAGACAGACTTCCTCCGATTTTTACTTCTTTCAAGTTCTCAGAACCCCCCAGGTTGACTGTAATGGTTTCCTCTGTCGTTAAGGGTTTATGTTCCTCATATCTGCTCCAATCCCTTTTGACATCACTGGTATCGTCATCACATTCCTCCTCAATTCCATAGGAGAAGTCATCGATACGGTCTGAGCTACATAATAACCTGTTATGCATATGAGGGATGGTATGCCTGAAATGTCACAAGCATGGTCAGTATTTTGCTGGTACTAATAAAGATGCATGATTTCCGAAAACACTTTGAAAAATGAAGAAAAAGGAGGGGGAACTGATCGTTATCTCATTGGACGTCCTCGCTCTCCTAAAAGATTCTTCAGGAAAACAGGGATCATGTGGCAAATCAGCCCTCAAACTTCAAAGATTTGAAGTCAAGTATCATCATCGGGCCAAAACTAATGGGAGTTTTATTAAATGGGAAATGGACCGCGTTACAGCTTACACTACTTGGACCGACGGTCGGAGATCCAAGGGTGGATTTCAGAAAAGGGAAATGCATTGCTAAGGAATGAAAACATTTTGCAGAAATCTAAATGCAGGAATTGAAATGTATCAAGGGAAAAGGAAAGAGAAGGCTTCTTTACACAGGCTGGCTGGAGTCCTCATCAGGCCGTTCGATGATGACGTTGACAATGTCTTCTAGAAATGGGTTAGACAGATCAGGCTCAGCTGCATTTTGAACAGTCTCATCTGCCAGCATCTTAGGACGCTTAGAGAAATACTAGGCCAGCGGACTGCCGATCACGCTAGCTCTCCCTTCCAAGGTCCGGAGCCAATGAACGAGCCAACTCTGCCTCCTTGGCTTCCACGGCCTCGATACTGGCCTCTGCCTCGGCGTCCACGATAGCCTGTCGAAATGAAGCTACTACTGAATCCACCAGTATATCCTAGGCCTGATCGGTGCTCGTTCGTGTCTAACTGCAATGGTGACTGGATCCCTTGACCATTCTTCCCCAGCCCGCATCCAGGGACAAATTCGTATGACAATAACATCTTCCCTGGGGCTAGAGTGTATTGGGAAGGTGCAGGAACTCTCTTCCTAGTCCCAGGAGGTGCGTGCGTAACTGCCACTAATTCGAGAGAGTGGTAGCTTGCTTCCTCCTTGTGTTCTGGCTCTATATAGGGGATCGCGCTCTTTTGGTATGTAGCAAAATCCATCTCTCCATGCATGGTTACCACTTTCCCGTCAACCACGAATCGAACCTTCTGGTGTAGGCTAGAAGGCACTGCGCCTGCCGTATGAATCCAGGACCTACCCAAAAGCAGCCCGAAGGCACTCGGGAGATCCATAACCTGGAACCCGATAGAGAACTCCACGAGTCCAATGAAAATGTCCAGCTCGATTTCGCCAACCACGTCTTTCCTCATTCCGTTGAAGGCTCTGATGGTGGCCTTAGAAGTGCGGATGAGCTCCTCGTTTATACCTAAATTTCTGAGTGTGGCTAACGGGCATATGTTGAACGCAGACCCGTTATCAATCAACACATGGGAGATCTGTTTGCCATGGCTCCTTGCTGATATGTACAAAGCCTTGTTATGGGTCCAGCCATCAATAGGAACATCCTCATCTGAGAAGGATATCTGGTCTCTCAGTAGTATGGTCCCTACGAAATCTTCCAACTGCACCTCGTTGATAGTTTCTGGTACGTGCACTTCATTCAGTACTTTCATCAGTGCGTTCTTGTGCTTCTCCGAGTTGGTAAAAAGATCCAGTAGTGATATCTGGGCTGGCATTTTCCTCAGTTGTTCTATGACTTCGAACTCACTCGTCCTGACAATGGACAGTGCCTTTTCTGCGTCTTCTCTTGTCACTTCTCTCCTTTCAGGTTCCCCTTCTCTCGGTGCATAGCACCTTCCGGACCTCATAACTGCGTCTATCTCGCTTGTTCCGTAGTCCCAAGGGATAGCTCTGGGGTTGTAATTTGCCGGTGGAGGGACCCTTATCACAATCTTTTCAACTTTTCCATCGTGCTGTGCTTTCCTGTCCTCTAGCTTAAAACCAAATAGGGAGATGACCGTGCGTTCAGACGAACTACTCTTAATGTCCCCCCATTTGTCCAACTCATCTAGCCTGATTACAAAGGGGGTCTTTGACTCTACTACTGCAACTAGATCATCTTCATTGGTCGTGCAAGGTGGTTTCTCGGCCATTAATTCCAACTCGTCCATGTCATTCTCATCCCATATAGCGTTCACTTTCTCATGATCCGGTAGGGGATTTTGTTGCACATTTGGTCCCGTCTTATCAAACTCCAATACTCCTCCATCTATCAGTGCCTGCACTTTGTATTTGAGCACGAGATAGTTATCTACGTTGTGCCCTTTTTCGCCCATGTGATAGGCGCATGACTGGGCCTCGTTGAACCTAGGGAATCTTGGCGGATTCGGTCTCGGGGATTCCTTGGCGACTAGGCGCCCTTCCAGCAACATCGGTAACAGTTTCGATAGCGGACGAGGTAATGGAGTAAAAGATGGTGCGGTTCTTCTCTTAGCCTCGAACTTCTTTAGAGCTGGTCCTGATGAGCCACCTTGGGTAGGGGTGGATTCTGAAAACTTCTCTGGTCTCGGTGGGTTTGGCACAAAAGCGACATCGCCTGCATTCTCCCTTTCTCTCTTGGCTGGATATGGCCGCTTGAATGATGGCTCTGGTACACGTTTCTCCCTTAGAGCCCACTCATGACGCTCAGCTACCCTGATAAGGTGTGCGAAAGTTTGACAACCTGAGGTATTAAGCTTCTCGAAGTACTCGAGCGGTAGTGTCTTCAAAAACAAATCCACCAACTCCTCCTCCGGGATGGCTGATTTGACTTGGGTAGCTATCGCTCGCCACCTCTGGGCAAAAGTACGTATAGACTCATTCCTTCCTTTCAAGGTTCTCAATAGGTCTTCTCTGGTAGGAGCTGTAGCCGTGTTGAACTTGTATTGGTGAAGGAATTCCTCAGCCAGGTCCTCCCAACTGTCATACTCTTCCATGTCGAGCTCGATAAACCATGCTAGTGCAGCGCCAGACAGACTCTCTTGGAATGTGTTCATCAGCAGCGGGACATAATCAGAATAATGTGCCATTTTACGCAAGTAGTATTTCAAATGAGCTCGGGGACAGCCTGTCCCATCATATTTTCTCACAAACTCAGGTTCCCTGTACCCAGCTGGAACTTCTATCTTAGCAAACGGTGTGATTTTGTCAAATCGAGCCAACTCGTATCCTTGATTACTAAGACATTCTTCGATCTTTGCTAGCCTCCTCGCGTCTTCTTCCGTCTTAGCTGAGGGTTTATCTTTCTTTTCCTTTTCCAAATCAACTACGACTGGAAGGGCCCTAGGGGTGCTTCCCTCTCGGGCTATGTGCTAGCGGTTTGATTGATGTCTGAGCCAGTAGATGTATTGGGATTTACAAACGGATTAGCCTCAGGAGCGTTGGAGGACTTCACCTGCGTAGCGGTCATCATTGCCTTTATCTCCGCCATCATGGCGGCTATCATATTTATCTGGTTTTCAAGATTGACCACTCTGGGAGTCAATTCTTCGTGCTCCATTCTCAGTTTTCTCGTTTTGCTACGAGTCCTTATGACTATAAATTATCACCTGATTTTACATAGGAAGTTAGAAACTCGCAAGTAGAGAGAGAAAGTTCAGAAATCTAAAACCTCCTCAATATTATGTTCATACTTGATTAATGGGAGGAAAGACTCAATCATGAGCCTTAGCCTCATGTAAATGGTCTTTCTACTCTTTAAACATGAATGACATACTATTAAGAAGGCGAATAACCCGTGATAATTATTTACTTAAGAAGATCATGATGAATGATCATATATGCAAATGTTATAAGCTTATTACAGATGAAGATAACATCAAAATTAAATGGGGAAATCGTCTATGCAGTCCGGAGGCGCTTGGAGGCTAAGGCATCCTTGACAATCACTGATCCACCCAAATCCCACACATGCAGGTCTTCGTCCTCCTCGGCTGGCGGCGGTTCCATGTCTTCTGGTATATACGGCTCCACTCCGGGCAGGTACGGGACGATGTAGTCAGGTACGTATGGTTCCACCATGGACTGTTGGTATTCCTTGAACATCTTGATGTATTCCTTAGATGCCCGGTGGACATCATCTCCTCGTCCAGGTAATCTGGCCACTCTACGTCCTGTAATGGAGAGTTCTTCAGGGTGTGGATTATGAGGTCGATCTTGGCCTGGTACAGTGTCTTAGTCTCCTTAGTGAGTTTGCCTTGGGGCAAATCGAATGCGAAACTGTTGGGATAAACTGCTGCCGGGACTTCCTGTAACATACCGAACTGTCTCACTACCCTGATAGGATAATAGGCACTTCCACCTGTACAGCCTAGTAAGGGGATAGGGTTCCCATCTATTCCCGTGATACGGGCTTCTAAGATCCTGGGCCAAGTTAGTCGCCAGCGAAGCTGTTTTGGCTCTAAGTCTCCTAATAATTTCACCCTATCTTTAAAGGACAGTTTCTCAACAGAGGATTGACACTTCAGAAAGCATCCCAATGGGTGGATATATTAGCTAATTTCATAACATCCGATGCGTAAATTGAAAGTTTTGATGTGTGAGGTGAACCACATGTAGAGAAGGCCATTGGAGGCTTGGAAAGTACCCTTTTGGGTGAATTGAAAACGACTCAAGGAAAGGAAAGTCTCGGCTAAAATCATGTAGGAGTAGTTCCAGCGATAACATGCTTGTTTGGCGATATGAACTATGGAAGGATCAAATGTGGTCCCAGAAGTAGGGAATAAGACGAAAGTGAAAAAAGCCAGAATGAAGATTCTAGCCGGTTTAAGACCAGCTTCGATTGGGAGTGATGAATAATTGTTATAGAGGAATGAGAGGGTAAACCTACCAGAGTTAGATTTGAGAATTTTCTCGATCTCAGTGATTTTTAGGTGAAGGAATTTGGATAAAGCTATGGTAGAATCCTTCCCTAATAGTGGCTGTACAATATGGTCATCAAATTTCACTCCAATGATGGCCGTATACTCCTCCAGGGTGGGTGTAATCTCTAGTCCTCGAAAGTCGAAGGTTAGAGTCTTTGAATCCCAAAAATTCGCCAATGCCTTAATGAGAGCGGGTTGGTAATCCACCTTGATGAGATCCACTAAATGCCCTAAGCGTTCTTTGATGTAGGCCTGGTTGTCCGGGTTGAGGCGGTTCCACCATGTCGTGAGCTCCTTGCGTGGGACTGGGATGACTTTCATATTCGATTTCCCCATCTATTTTTGGAATATGCGAAAATGTACCAAAATTAATTACCACGGGTTATAATGCAAAATGAATGGGTATGCGATGCAAATGTACTAGTCCGATTCCATATTTTCTATTGGTGAAATAAGGGTTAAACACTCCTATTTGACCAAAAAAGTCAATTAGGGAGTTTTAACCCAGATTTCTTTCAAAGGAAATTATACAATTGGCTAGAATCGCTCAATGATTGGAATGAAAGTTGTTGTCACACCAATTTACATAAAACCCAAAAAAAATTGAAAAATGTACATATACATCTCAAAAGATCCTTAATACATCAAGTCTAGAGGGGACGAGGGAGGATGCGGAAATACAACGTTTGAAATTTTGGATAAAAGACCTAAGGTAGATGGGTGTGGCAACTACTAAGGGTGCCCCAAGTCAGATTATAAGATAGATGGTTTTCCTATGATGTGATGCATGATATGCATGGTATGCAGCATTTAAAATATGCAAAACTAATTACAAGTTCAAGGTAAGAAAACCTCACTAACCAGACCTTTTTTTTAGATATATCAACCGTCCAACTCACATGCGCATGAGACGAGTGAGGAGTGGACTCTAGAAAATAAAAAAAAAGACAAGGGTATGGACCTAAAAGGCCCCCACTATTTGAATTGACAACCTTACCCTCCGCACAATCAAATCACAATGGGAAGAATTATCAATTCAGATAATGAGCGGGATAAAATATAGTCAACCCAAGCGCAATCGACGCAAGAGCTTTGCATATTTGATCCCTATCTATGGTTACCTAGGAAAAATTTCACGACTTGGGTTTAGACGCTTGTGTGTGCAAGTGTTGTGATCCTCAGAATATGCAAGACATGCACAACAATTGATATCAAAACAGCGCTTCTAAAAATGTGTGAAATTAAACATAATCCCAACACCGAGCCTGCAAAACAAATGGGTTAGCCAAACACTCCGCCCCTTATAACTCCCATCCTGCAAAAACATATAACACCTATAGAATGAGTCCCAAGCAAGATTGCCAGAAGCGAGATATCCATGAAATTTTCATTGGCCTAAGTCCACTAAGACTTTTAAAATTCCGAAAAAATTTAAGTATTCCAATTGGTATCCTTTTCAAAAATTTAAAAATCTGTGTCCCCAGTGGAGTCGCCAGTCTGTCGCAACCCTCTAAAAATTTAATTTTAAATTTTAAAAGGGGTTAACAGATTATTAGGTTAATTAGATTTGACTAACCTAACGCGGACCCTCCCAAGCCCTACCGAATCGCAACTTTGGTTTTTGTTTAAATGATTTTGAAATTTGGAGTCGCCACTAATCGTTCTTGGTAGGTCGATTAGAAACCTAAATAAATTAGCGGGAGAACTAATTTATTCCTGCGAACCAGAGATTATGAGCTCGGGGACTTGGTTACACTAGTTAATTAAAACTAATACCCTTTCGGTACCTTAATTTCATGGATATCCTAATTCGGCAACTCAGGCTTAGTTTATTCCTAAGGCTCTAGTAGGGTATTCTCTTTTGTGTTTTCACTTTTTAAATAGGATGCATGAATGGTATATATTTTTATTTGTTATATTTTTTTAAGTGCTAAAGATTCCCTGAAGCCGAAAGAGGGAGTGTGTTAACGACTTCTGTGCAGTATTACGACCTACTCATCTTTTGGGTCTGATGATGATTCAAAAATTAAATTATAGGAAGTACATGACAGTGAATAAACACCTCCAATGGGAGGCCTAGCATTGGCTTGGCTCTTCCCTTTGGGATTTAAGGTACAAGCATTTAAATTGCAAGTATTTAAACTACTGTAAGTAAAAACCTCCAATGGGAGGCTAAGCATTGGCTTGGCTCTTCCCTTTGGGATTTAAGGTACAGGTATTTAAGTTGCAAGTATTTAAACTACTGTAAGTAAAAACCTCCAATGGGAGGCTAAGCATTGGCCTGGCTCTTCCCTTTGGGATTTATAGTGCAAATATTTAAATTGCGGATATTCACATTACGGTAAGTAAAACCTCCAATGGGCGGCTAAGCATTGGCTTGGCTCTTCCCTTTGGGGTTTAATGGTGCAAGAATTAAACTGCGGGAATTTATAGTATGAATGCGATATGTAGACATGGAAATATATGAGTATGACATGACATAATCGAAATTTAGATTAATTTATTTGGGCAAGGAAATTCTCAAAGATTTTAATAGATAAGATTGTTACCTGATTTAACAGATTTGATTGCCGAATTCGAATCTCGTGTCACCTTATGGATCAAGATTGCGCCTCGAACGATGGAGATGAACTTGTGACTTGCGTTGATCGGTAGAGGAATTGGTAATGGCAACACCTAGATTCAAACTCTCACCATCTTCAAGACTTTCCTTTGGAAAGGATTCTCTCTCTTTTTTGGTATTTTCTTCTTCTCAATTTTTTTAATCTCCCAAAATCCTCTCAAACATTCAAAATTTTCTCTCCCCAAAATCCAATCCCCCTCCCAAGCTCACTTTTTCCTCTTTTTATAATCTACTCATCCATCTTCCATTCTAAATTTTCCACTAACTCTTCTTCATCTTATCTTCCCTTCTCTACTCTTATCTCATTTTCTTCATCTTCTCTTCTCCATCTCCTCTTCTTCAACTTCCCTTCTCTATCTCCTCTTCTCTATCTTTCCTTCTCCATCTCCTCTTCTCCATCTTCCCTTCTCTATTCTAATTTCTCCATCAACTCTTCTTTTTGTTATTTACAAAATAATCCCTCAAGTGTTAGGTATTTGCATCCTAGTCCTTGAGATTTTAAGTATTTGCAATTTAGTCCCTGGAGAAATATTTCTTTAAGTCCAAATTTTCACATAATTTTCAACACACCAAAATTTACCACATGTCAAATTTAAGCTCATTTCTTACCGCTGAAAATACTACAGAATTTAATTAAAGCCCTTTTGCAAATTTGAGTCATTCTGGGTATAATTGGGCCAAGAAGAAAATTTAAAATATTAGAAGATAATATCGCAACTCACAAAAATTGAAAATTAAAAATAAGTTGACTCAAATTAAATTTGTTTAGGCCCGATTCGAAATTATACTCGTGAAGGAACACCTGACTCGAATTGGATTTTTTTGAATTTGCGATGGCCAATATGAAAATAGATTTAAAATAAAAATATTAACTACCTTTGTGTATTTTTTTTGCCTCAAATGTTATTTTTCCAAAATTTTCAAGTATTTTTGTATTATTATTTTTTAAAAAAATTAAAAAATATATATAAAAAATATGAAAATTTATTTTTTGTTAAAAAATGGTTGCCTAGGCTTGGCCAAGGCTTCCAAAGTTGATTTTGCAATTTTCTCATTTTTTCTTTATTTTTCATGAATTTTCGAAAATAAAAATAATAAAAATACTGAAAATATGAAAAATCATTTTTTGGTCAAAATTATTTCTCTAGGCTTGGCCAAGGTCCCCAAAGTTAATTTTTCAATTTTATGAATTTTTATGGATTTTTCAAAAAATAAAAATGCTGAAAAATACTGAAAATTTTTAACAGAGAAAAAATGATTAAAAATCAGGTGTCAACACATACCAAATCGCAACTTATGGTTCAAACATTAAACAAGCAAAGATTTTCATCAGGAGTCGCTACTAATCATTTACGGTAGGTTGATTAGAAACTTAAATAAAATAGCGGGAGAACTATTTTATTTCTGTGAATCAGAGGTTCAGTGTTCAGGGACTTGGTTACACTAATTTTTTAATTAATGCGCTTTCGGTACCAATTTCATGGAAAATGTTCAATTTGGCAAATACAATGAATTCTCACTTGAAGTTCAAATGTGCAATTTTTTTTGTTTTCTTTTTTATGACAAGGTAAGGAACTAAATTATATGCAATGCATGCGGTTCAATCTAAATATTTACAAGATAAATTACGCGTGCAATTATCTACATGATGTGAAAATGTGCAACAAAAGCAAATCCCTTTTTTTTAGATTTTTTAAAGAAAATATTACAACGTGCAATAAAAATCTCAAAATTGGATATGCAATTTATTCCAAAGAAATGCAATATGTCCAACAAGGTATAATCGAAATTCAAATCAATCCATTTAGGCGACGCAATTTCGAATATTCTAAATGATTAGAATCGTTACCTAACTTGGCGGATTTGATTATCGAACTCAGACCTCGGATTCTCTCGTGGATCAAGATTGCGAATTGCAGCTCGAACGATGGGATGGACTCACGGATTGTATTGATCGATGAAGGAAATGACGTTGGTGACTCCGAGTTTCGAACTCTCGCCCTCTTCAATTCTCTCTTCTAAAAAAAAAGAATTCTCTCCTTTTTCTTGATTTTTTCTTTCTCTCTAAATTTTTTCCTCTCCCAAAATCTCTCATCAAGTTTTCTCCAATCTCCTAAGTTTTCTCAATTTTTCTCTAATCTCCCCAAAAGTTCCCCCTCAAGACTCTCATTCTTCCTCCTTTTATAGCCTATTCTCTCATCTTCCTTTCTCTATCTTCATCTCCCATTTTAATTTTTCCATTAACTTCATCTTCCTGTTGACACCTGATTTTTAATCATCTTTTCTCTTTTAAAAAATTTCAGTATTTTTCGGCATTTTTATTTTTTGAAAAATCCATAAATATTCATAAAATTGAAAAATTAACTTTGGGGACCTTGGCCAAGCCTAGAGAACTAATTTTGACCAAAAATGATTTTTCATATTTTCAGTATTTTTTAGTATTTTTATTTTCAAAAATTCATGAAAAATAAAGAAAAAATGAGAAAATTGCAAACTCAACTTTGGAAGCCTTGGCCAAGCCTAGGCAACCATTTTTGAACAAAAAATAAATTTTCATATTATATATATATTAAAAATATACAAAAATACTTGAAAATTTTGGAAAAATAACATTTGAGGCAAAAAAAAATACACAAAGATAGTTAATATTTTTATTTTAAATCCATTTTCATATTGGCCATCGCAAATTCAGAAAAATTCAATTCGAGTCACGTGTTCCTTCACGAGTATAATCTCGAATCGGGCCTAAAAAAATTTTAATTTGAGTCAACTTATTTTTAATTTTCACTTTTTATGAGTTGTGACATTGTCTTCTAATATTTTAAATTTTCATCTTGGCTCAATTATACCCAGAATCACTCAATTTTGCAAAAGGGCTTTAATTAAATTCTGCATTATTTTCAGCGGCAAGAAATGAGCTTAAATTTGACATGTGGTAAATTTTGGTGTGTCAAAAATTGTGAAGAGATTTGGACTTAAAGAAATATATTTTTTCAGGGACTGAATTGTAAATACTTAAAATTCAAGGACTATAGTGCAAATACCTAACTCTTGAAGGATTATTTACAAATAACAAAAAGAAGAGTTAGTGAATAAATTAGAATAGAGAAGGGAAGATGGAGAAGAGGAGATGAAGAAGAGAAGTTGAAGAAGAATGGATGGAGAAAATAAGATAAGAATAGAGAAGGGAAGATGGAGATGAAGAAGAGTTAGTAGAGAAATTAAAATGGAAGATAAGAATAGAGAAGGGAAGATGGAGATGAAGAAGAGTTAGTGGAGAAATTAGAATGGGAGATAAATATTGAGAAGGGAAGATGAAGATGAAGAAGAGTTAGTGGAGAGATTAGAATGTGAGATAGAGATGGAGAATGTAAGATGAAAATGAAGAAGAGTTAGTGGAGAAGTTATAATGGGAGATAGAGTTAGTGGAAAAATTAGAATGAGAGATAGATGAGTAGATTATAAAAGGAGGAAGAAGTGAGCTTAAAAGAAAATTTTTTGGAGAGAAAATTTTGGATGTTTGAGAGAGTTTTGGGAGATTGAAGAAAATTTTGAGAGAAAGAAAATACCAAAAGAGAGAGAATTTTGAAGATGATGGAAATTTAAAGCTAGGGGTTATCATCACAAATTCTTTCATCGATCAATATAAATCAAGAGTTCATTCTCGTCAACGAGCAAGTAAATTCGAGCTAAGTGTTTTTATTTATTCATTTATTTATGGTTTTACTTGCAAATTAGCACAAATTGATACACTTTCGCCATCTCCCATTTTTTCCCATATTTTATGTCAGGAGAAGGATATCTTTATGTCAACAGCAAAAATCTCGTAGAGATGCAAAAATCGGCCTAGACAAGCTCCTAAACTGTCCACCGATTTCTCAACTAATCTGTGACTAAAAGTCCCTCTTAATTCAAAAGAAACTCTCTATATTGGGAACATAGAGAGCGAAAATTAATTATAGAAATCCCTCCCAAAAAAACGGGAGATAAGTACTCTTTCCACACTTCTGGTTTTAGGTGCAGATTAGCACATATTTTGTATACTGACACTTCACTTTATTTTCATGTCAAGCAACCGCAGCCCTATATCAACGGTCATTCCTACGAAAGTACAAAATTAGCTTGAATGAGTCCCTAAGCGCGCACAAATTTCAAATTGTTGAATCAACTTGTTGTAAGTTATTTTTAAGAACTCAAACCCCTGAATGGAGAGGCAAAACACATCCACTGGAGGTCATTTAAATACCTACACCATAAATCCCAAAGGGAAGAGCCAAGCTAATGCTTAGCCTCTCATTAGACGTTTTTACTTACAGTAGTTTAAATACCTGCAATTTTAATGCCTGCACCATAAATCCCAAAGGGAAGAGCCAAGCTAATGCTTAGCCTCCCATTGGAGGTTTTTACTTACAGTAGTTTAAATACCTGCAACTTAAATACTTGTACCTTAAATCCCAAAGGGAAGAGCCAAGCCAATGCTTAGCCTCCCATTGGAGGTTTTTATTTATAGAAGTTTAAATACCTGCAATTTAAATGTCTGCTCCATAAATCCCAAAGGGAAGAGCCAAGCCAATGCTTAGCCTCCCATTGGAGGTTTTTACTTACAGTAGTTTAAATACTTGCAACTTAAATACTTGTACCTTAAATCCCAAAGGGAAGAGCCAAGCCAATGGTTAGTTTCCCATTGGAGGTTTTTACTTACAATAGTTTAAATACCTGCAATTTAAATGTCTGTACCTTAAATCCCAAAGGGAAGAGCCAAGCCAATGCTTAGCCTCCCATTGAAGGTTTTTACTTACAGTAGTTTAAATACCCGCAACTTAAATACTTGTACCTTAAATCCCAAAGGGAAGAGTCAAGCCAATGGTTAGCCTCCCATTGGAGGTTTTTACTTACAGTAGTTTAAATACCTGCAACTTAAATATTTGTACCTTAAATCCCAAAGGGAAGAGCCAAGCCAATGCTAGGCCTCCCGTTGGAGGTGCTTATTCATTGTCATGTACTTCCTGCAATTTAATTTTTGAATCATCAGACCTATGTTGACACCTGATTTTTAATCATTTTTTCTATTGCTAAAGTAATAAAAAATCCATAAAAATTCATAAAATTGAAAAATCAACTTTGGGGACCTTAGCCAAGCCTAGGGAACCAATTTTGACCAAAAAACGATTTTTCATATTTTCAGTATTTTTCGGTATTTTTATTTTCGAAAATTCATAAAACAAAAAATGAAGAAAAAATGAGAAAATTGAAAAATCAACTTTGGAAGCCTTGGCCAAGCCTAGGCAACCATTTTTGAACAAAAAATAAAATTTCATATTATATATATATATTTAATTTTTAAAAAAAAATACAAAAATACTTGAAAATTTTGGAAAAATAACATTTGAGGCCAAAAAAATACACAAAGATAGTTAATATTTTTATTTTAAATCTATTTTCATATTGGCCATCGCAAATTCAGAAAAATCCAATTCGAGTCACGTGTTCCTTCACGAGTATAATCTTGAATCGGGCCTAAAAAAATTTAATTTGAGTCAACTTATTTTTAATTTTCACTTTTTATGAGTTGTGACATTGTCTTCTAATATTTTAAATTTTCATCTTGGCCCAATTATACCCAGAATGACTTAATTTTGCAAAAGGGCTTTAATTAAATTCTGCATTATTTTCAACGGCAAGAAATGAGCTTAAATTTGACATGTGGTGAATTTTGGTGTGTCAAAAATTGTGAGGAGATTTGGACTTAAAGAAATATATTTTTTCAGGGACTAAATTGTAAATACTTAAAATTCAAGGACTAGAGTGCAAATACTTAACTCTTGAAGGATTATTTTACAAATAACAAAAAGAAGAGTTAGTGGATAAATTAGAATAGAGAAGGGAAGATGGAGAAGAGGAGATGAAGAAGAGAAGTTGGAGAAGAATAGATGGAGAAAATAAGATAAGAATAGAGAAGGGAAGATAGAGATGAAGAAGAGTTAGTAGAGAAATTAGAATGGAAGATAAGAATAGAGAAAGGAAGATGGAGATGAAGAAGAGTTAGTGGAGAAATTAGAATGGGAGATAAATATGGAGAAGGGAAGATGAAGATGAAGAAGAGTTAGTGGAGAGATTAGAATGTGAGATAGAGATGGAGAATGGAAGATGAAAATGAAGAAGAGTAGTGGAGAAATTAGAATGGGAGATAGAGTTAGTGGAAAAATTAGAATGGGAGATAGATGAGTAGATTATAAAAGGAGGATGAAGTGAGCTTGAGAGGGGATTCTTGGGGGAGAAAATTTGAAGTGTTTGGGAGAATTTTTTGGAGAGAAAATTTTGGATGTTTGAGAGAGTTTTGGGAGATTGAAGAAAAATTCGAGAAAACGAAAATACCAAAAGAGAGAGAATTTTGAAGATGATGGGAGTTTAAAGCTAGGGGTTATCATCACAAATTCCTTCATCGATCAATATAAATCAAGAGTTCATCCTCGTCAACGAGCAAGCAAATTCGAGCTAAGTGTTTTTATTTATTCATTTATTTATGATTTTACTCGCAAATTAGCACAAATTGTATACACTTTCTCCATCTCTTTTTTTCCCCATATTTTATGTCAGGAGAAGGATATCTCTACGTCAACAGCAAAAATCTCGTAGAGATGCAAAAATCGGCCCAGACAAGCTCCTAAGCTGTCCACCGATTTCTCAACTGATCTGTGACTAAAAGTCCCTCTTAATTCAAAAGAAACTCTCTATATTGGGAACATAGAGAGCGAAAATCACTTATAGAAATCCCTCCCAAAAAAATGGGAGATAAGTACTCTTTCCACTCTTCTGGTTTTAGGTGCAGATTAGCACATATTTTGTATACTGACACTTCACTCTATTTTATGTCAGGAAGCCGCAGCTCTATATCAATGGTCAACCCTATAGAAGCACAAAATCGGCTTGGAGGAGTCCTCAAGCGCGCACAAATTTCAAATTGTTGAATCAATTCGTTGTATTTTATTTTAAAGAATTCATACCCCAGAATGGAGAGGACAAAGTCCATCCGCAATTTAAATACCTGCACCATAAATCCCAAAGGGAAGAGCCAAGCCAATGCTTAGCCTCCCATTGGAGGTTTTTACTTACAGTAGTTAAATACCTGCAACTTAAATACCTGTACCTTAAATCCCAAAAGGAAGAGCCAAGCCAATGCTTAGCCTCCCATTGGAGGTTTTTACTTACAGTAGTTAAATACCTGCAACTTAAATACATGTACCTTAAATCCCAAAGGGAAGAGCTAAGCCAATGCTTAGCCTCCCATTGGAGGTTTTTACTTACAGTAGTTAAATACCTGCAACTTAAATACATGTACCTTAAATCCCAAAGGGAAGAGCCAAGCCAATGCTTAGCCTCCCATTGGAGGTGTTTACTTACAGTAGTTAAATACCTGCAACTTAAATACCTGTACCTTAAATCCCAAAGGGAAGAGCCAAGCCAATGCTTAGCCTCCCATTGGAGGTTTTTACTTACAGTAGTTTAAATACTTGCAACTTAAATACCTGTACCTTAAATCCCAAAGGGAAGAGCCAAGCCAATGCTAGGCCTCCCATTGGAGGTGTTTATTCACTGTCATGTACTTCCTATAATTTAATTTTTGAATCATCAAACTCAAAAGATGAGTAGGTCGTAATACTGCACAGAAGTCGTTAACACACTCCCTCTTTCAGCTTCAGGGAATCTTTAACACTTAAAAAAATATAACAAATAAAAATATATACCATCCATGCATCCTATTTAAAAAGTGAAAACACAAAAGAGAATACCCTACTAGAGCCTTAGGAATAAACCAAGCCTGAGTTGCCGAATTAGGATATCCATGAAATTAAGGTACCGAAAGGGCATTAGTTTTAATTAACTAGTGTAACCAAGTCCCCGAGCTCATAATCTCTGGTTCGCAGGAATAAATTAGTTCTCCCGCTAATTTATTTAGGTTTCTAATCGACCTACCAAGAACGATTAGTGGCGACTCCAAATTTCAAAATCATTTAAACAAAAACCAAAGTTGCGATTCGGTAGGGCTTGGGAGGGTCCGCGTTAGGTTAGTCAAATCTAATTAACCTAATAATCCGTTAACCCCCTAGAAATAATAAAAATATTTTCAGAGGGTCGCGACAGACTGGCGACTCCGCTGGGGACTAGAGATTTTTAATTTTCGAAAAAAGATACCAATTGGAATACTTAAATTTTTTCGAAATTTTAAAAGTCTTAGTGGACTTAGGCCAATGAAAATTTCATGGATATCTCGCTTCTGGCGATCTTGCTTGGGACTCATTCTATAGGTGTTATATGTTTTTGCAGGATGGGAGTTATAAGGGGCGGAGTGTTTGGCTAACCCATTTGTTTTGCAGGCTCGGTGTTGGGATTATGTTTAATTTCACACATTTTTAGAAGCGCTGTTTTGATATCAATTGTTGTGCATGTCTTGCATATTCTGAGGATCACAACACCTGCACACACAAGCGTCTAAACCCAAGTCGCGAAATTTTTCCTAGGTAACCATAGATAGGGATCGAATATGCAAAGCTCTTGCGTCGATTACGCTTGGGTTGACCATATTTTATCCCGCTCATTATCTGAATTGACAATTCTTCCCATTGTGATTTGATTGCGCGGAGGGTAAGGTTGTCAATTCAGATAGTGGGGGCCTTTTAGGTCCATACCCTGTCTCTCCTTCTTTTATTTTCTAGAGTCCACTCCTCACTTGAGTCATGCGCATGACTATGTAATTTGCATTTCTCCAAGGTAAAAGTAAGTTCTCTAATTTTATCTTGTATTTATTTTCGGTCGGTCCATGCTAGGTGTTAGTCAGTTTTTGAGCTTGATATTACGACCATTCTTTTAAAAGAAAATAAAAATTAAATTTGTCCCTCATTTCTTTTTAATTTTTTTTTTGAAAAAATGATGTGAAAAAATCCCTTCATGGGAATTTTATTAACCAATAAGGGATTTTTGTCATGTTTTTATTACTTCAATAAAAATGAAATTTTCCTGAAAAAATTTTCCTCTGAAAATTTATTTCAATAAAAAGAAAAATTCCTTAAAAAAAAAACTCTAGTAGACATCAAGTGATTTTATCACATTTTTCAAATTATAAAAACTTGCAAGAAAATTCTTCTCGAGAAATTCGCTCATGTTTTTCTAAGAAAAGTTTCTCTAAATAAAATTAGACTAATGTCTCGGGGGAGTTGTATTGACCAATAAGAGATTTTTGTCATGTTTTTCTTGCTTCAATAAAAATGAAATTTTCCTGACAAATTTTCCTCTGAAAATTTATTTCGATAAAAAGAAAAATTCCTTCAAAAAAAAAAACTTTGGTAAACATCAAGTGATTTTATCACATTCTTTCAAATTATAAAAACTTGCAACAAAAATTCTTTTCGAGAAATTCGCTCATGTTTTTCTAAGAAAATTTTCTCTAAATAAAATTAGACTAATGTCTCGGGGGAATTTTGTTAACCAATAAAGGATTTCTGTTATGTCTTTCCTGCTTCAATAAAAATAAAATTTTCCTGATAAATTTACCTCTGAAAATTTATTTTGATAAAAAGGAAATTCCTTCAAAGATTTTAGTAAACATCAAGAGATTTTGTCACATTCCTTTAAAAAAAATAATAAAAAAAAGAGTAATAAATATGCAAAAAAAAATTCTGTATCAGAAATTAACCCATTTCTTCCTAAAGAAATTTTTTTTCTAATTTCTCTATAAAATAGAAAAAATAAAATTGGACTAATATAGGAGTCATGGACCGACATTCCTTGTGTCGCATACTAATTATATCCTTTTCTTTTGCAGGGAGATCCTAGATACCCCAGACGGGTGTAAAAATTAAGTTCAATAATATATCAAGAATCATCTTCAGAAATACCAAAAGACGAAAAACACCAAGGCTTCAACCGTTAATTCAGGGGGGCAAACGAACACTGTCCATCTTTGACAGATAGAGTTGTGTCAATCCGTAAACTTGTATGGGCAGTGTATTGTGATATGACGGTGGACTTATACTGATTAAACACGGGGGCATATTTAATGTATTACAGAGGATCCCGCGTCTTTTGAAAGACAATATGGATTATATAATCAGAAACCATGAAATAAGTACCTTAACCTGATTAAATCAACCAGAGACCGGTCTTAAAATTTCCTCGGATCCGAAACACGCGGAGGGTTTTAGAGGACCGAGGTTCTATTAATGAATGTGACCCACAAGTATTTCTCCCAATGCTACAGGCGCCCGACAAGAGCAAGTGGGCACTGAAAGAAACAAAACACGGTTGAAGTGGGGCACGCAACAAATGGCCGAATTTATTGGCACACTAATTAAGTGGTGGTAGCTTTATTAATTTACATGATTGAACGCGGGTCTCTAGGCGGCTGGTGGAAAGCCACACTGAATGCCTCTCTAATGTTCTTGATATCATCGTCTACCGCAACCCGCGAGAGCATCATGAAGAAGATTAAACCTAGACGAATACGTCTACTTAGTTTCATCGCACGTTCTCGCCTTTTGTCGATGTCCAAAATTAATGCACAAGCTAGAAGTAATCATTTCCCTTTCCCCCCTATTAAATGCTCGGAGCCGTTAACCGCACCAAACTCGAAAAAATTAATATCGAGACGAAATCTGCGTAAATTTGAAGGGTAAATCCGTATCGTTCCAATTTACCCTTAAATTGCTCCGGTTTTAAATTTGATCCCTTCTATTTTCAGGAATTTGCAAAAGCGACTCGAGAATACAATTGTATCCAAAAACCAAATTTCCTGGTCGGGCTAAATTGGGGGCAAATAAACTCATGGACATTACCACGGGATGGACAGCTTCGGTTAAAGAAAAATACAAGCGAAAGATCCGAACAATCTCAGACATGGGTAATTCTGTATCGTTCTAATTTGCACATAATCATCTCGAGTCCTGAATTTTTTTATTCCATTCTTAACAGGGATTGCAAATTACCTCGAGAAATATCGTAACAAGGCCCAAGGTGATACAACAGGGCCGCGTTATCCCCAAGGATTAACCTTTGAAAAGAAAACCCCATGGACACCTATGGTCCAATGGACCGAATGCAGGAATACTCGACGAGTAATACCGAAGTCAATATTTTGCCACATTCTCGGCTTAATGGTGAAGCATCCAACAAAAGTCGAAGAAAACTCAACCAAGCAAAATTGGTAAAAGACTTGTCCAAGGCATTCAAGATGAAGGGTAAATCAGTATCGTTTCCAATTTATCCCTTTTAATACCGGTTGACATGTCTCCTTTTCTTGTTATAGGAAATATTTATACTAACATGTAACATGTTGGAGGAGACAAATCCAAAAGAAAATGATGATCATTTGACAAGATCTATTCTGGTGAAAAATGGGGGGCATTTAACTGCTAAACCATGGCAGTCGCTGTCACTAAACAAACCAAAATGCTCCCTCACCCATATGCCTCATCGTGCAGGGGCAAAACTTGAGACAAACCGCTCCTCGACATAAGGAGTGGGCTTCCCAATTTGTTCAATCCACCCACATACCAGGGGCAATTCAAATCCGCCCATGTTTGCACATTATATAAATACACATGATGCTAAAAATTGTCACATCGGCATTGTGTTTACACATTTCACGAATTATGTATGATTATTCCGCATGTTTAATTTACCAACTCCAACTTAGAGCATAAACTGCATAGGAGACATCAAATGTGCAAAATGGGGCATAACAGGATGAGGAAAGTTAAACCATTTCTACACACGGGTCTAACATTTTAATCTACAGATAAACAGCCTTTCTCTAGAGTGAGAGAAAGCCCCTTCGGACTAAAGTCCCCCATTCAGATTACATTCGAGGCGTTCATATTATGAGAACATCCTTAAATAGAATTGGTAATGCAAACTTGACAGAATAGTTTTGCATGATCCACATTTTGATTGATTGCATCATGAGTTATCACACAGACTACTTCTAATCATTGCCAACTTAGCTGAACAATTTTGTATGAACCAATGAACGCATTGATGAAAATGCTTGCACATGTTAGCTCTGACATTGCCTGACAGGCAACACATTCCCGGTGTTTGAGTTACCTTCCAAAGTCTTGAAATTCATTCGACGATTATTGAATGAACAAGCCTGGTTGTCGAGAAGCCACCAAGCATTTCTTCCAAATTCTCAGGTAAGTATATCTTCAACCTGAACCTTTCAAGAGAATGAATTCTGACGGTTGTTGGGGTACTCGAATCCATTGCGGTATATATAGGTATCCACCTTCTTCAATAAAGCATGATTTATCTTAAGGACAGAAATGTTCGAGACCTTTTGATCTCTGCCTCTTTGGTTTATTCCTAAAGCGACAGGAGAATATAATTTGGGTTTGACCTTCCGTAGGATTCCTGGTCTCCCCAGATTTCAGAATGGCACCCTTTGAGGTACACCAAGCCCTTCTTACAGGCAAACTAAGTCCTTCTTACAGGCAAACCAAGTCCTTCTTACAGGCAAACCAAGTCCTTCTTACAGGCATAAAGTCCTTCTTACAGGCAAACTAAGTCCTTCTTACAGGCATAAAGTCCTTCTTACTGGCAAAGTAAGTCCTTCTTACAGGCAAACCAAGTCCTTCTTACAGGCAAACAAAGTCCTTCTTACAGGCAAATCAAGTCCTTCTTACAGGCAAACAAAGTCCTTCTTACAGGCAAAACAAGTCCTTCTTACAGGCAAATCAAGTCCTTCTTACAGGTACAAAGTCCTTTTTACAGGCACAAAGTCCTTCTTACAGGCAAATCAAGTCCTTCTTACAGGCATAAAGTCCTTCTTATAGGCAAATCAAGTCCTTCTTACAGGCAAACTAAGTCCTTCTTACAGGCAAACCAAGTCCTTCTTATAGGCACAAAGTCCTTCTTATAGGCAAATCAAGTCCTTCTTACAGGCAAACTAAGTCCTTCTTACAGCAAACCAAGTCCTTCTTATAGGCAAATCAAGTCCTTCTTACAGGCACAAAGTCCTTCTTACAGGCAAATCAAGTCCTTCTTACAGGCATAAAGTCCTTCTTACAGGCAAATCAAGTCTTTCTTACAGGCATAAAGTCCTTCTTACAGGCAAACAAAGTCCTTCTTACAGGCAAACAAAGTCCTTCTTACAGGCAACGCAAGTCCTTCTTACAGGCACAAAGTCCTTCTTACAGGCAAAGTAAGTCCTTCTTACATGCAAATCAAGTCATTCTTACAGGCAAATCAAGTCCTTCTTACAGGCACAAGTCTTTTTTACAGACACCAAGTCCTTTCTACAGGCACCAAGTCCTTCTTACAGGTATCTCCATGGGGTGACCTACCATACGGGTCAAATCTCAATCAAAATTTAATCAGTAGAATCCTTTTATTAGGAATCTACCATGGTACGACCCACCATACGGGTCAAATGGTATGACCCACCATACGGGTCAAATTTTAATTCAATTTTTAATCAGTAGAATCCTTTTATTAGGAATCTACCATGGGTTGATCCACCATACGGGTTCAAGTTCAACCACCCTAAAGTTTTTTTATATAACGAATCCTTAGGTTCTCATTTCATTTTCAGTGGAACATTCATGTCACGACTCTTTTTATTTCCTTGTATTGAGTCGATTAGAATTCAGGTGTCATCTTGTCTTTGAAATGAACCTCTACCGAGCTTCCTTTAAAAGAGGGGCAGCTGTTGACACCTGATTTTTAATCATTTTTTCTATTGCTAAAGTAATAAAAAATCCATAAAAATTCATAAAATTGAAAAATCAACTTTGGGGACCTTAGCCAAGCCTAGGGAACCAATTTTGACCAAAAAACGATTTTTCATATTTTCAGTATTTTTCGGTATTTTTATTTTCGAAAATTCATAAAACAAAAAATGAAGAAAAAATGAGAAAATTGAAAAATCAACTTTGGAAGCCTTGGCCAAGCCTAGGCAACCATTTTTGAACAAAAAATAAAATTTCATATTATATATATATATTTAATTTTTTAAAAAAAAAAATACAAAAATACTTGAAAATTTTGGAAAAATAACATTTGAGGCCAAAAAAAATACACAAAGATAGTTAATATTTTTATTTTAAATCTATTTTCATATTGGCCATCGCAAATTCAGAAAAATCCAATTCGAGTCACGTGTTCCTTCACGAGTATAATCTTGAATCGGGCCTAAAAAAATTTAATTTGAGTCAACTTATTTTTAATTTTCACTTTTTATGAGTTGTGACATTGTCTTCTAATATTTTAAATTTTCATCTTGGCCCAATTATACCCAGAATGACTTAATTTTGCAAAAGGGCTTTAATTAAATTCTGCATTATTTTCAACGGCAAGAAATGAGCTTAAATTTGACATGTGGTGAATTTTGGTGTGTCAAAAATTGTGAGGAGATTTGGACTTAAAGAAATATATTTTTTCAGGGACTAAATTGTAAATACTTAAAATTCAAGGACTAGAGTGCAAATACTTAACTCTTGAAGGATTATTTTACAAATAACAAAAAGAAGAGGTAGTGGATAAATTAGAATAGAGAAGGGAAGATGGAGAAGAGGAGATGAAGAAGAGAAGTTGGAGAAGAATAGATGGAGAAAATAAGATAAGAATAGAGAAGGGAAGATAGAGATGAAGAAGAGTTAGTAGAGAAATTAGAATGGAAGATAAGAATAGAGAAAGGAAGATGGAGATGAAGAAGAGTTAGTGGAGAAATTAGAATGGGAGATAAATATGGAGAAGGGAAGATGAAGATGAAGAAGAGTTAGTGGAGAGATTAGAATGTGAGATAGAGATGGAGAATGGAAGATGAAAATGAAGAAGAGTTAGTGGAGAAATTAGAATGGGAGATAGAGTTAGTGGAAAAATTAGAATGGGAGATAGATGAGTAGATTATAAAAGGAGGATGAAGTGAGCTTGAGAGGGGATTCTTGGGGGAGAAAATTTGAAGTGTTTGGGAGAATTTTTTGGAGAGGAAATTTTGGATGTTTGAGAGAGTTTTGGGAGATTGAAGAAAAATTCGAGAAAACGAAAATACCAAAAGAGAGAGAATTTTGAAGATGATGGGAGTTTAAAGCTAGGGGTTATCATCACAAATTCCTTCATCGATCAATATAAATCAAGAGTTCATCCTCGTCAACGAGCAAGCAAATTCGAGCTAAGTGTTTTTATTTATTCATTTATTTATGATTTTACTCGCAAATTAGCACAAATTGTATACACTTTCTCCATCTCTTTTTTTCCCCATATTTTATGTCAGGAGAAGGATATCTCTACGTCAACAGCAAAAATCTCGTAGAGATGCAAAAATCGGCCCAGACAAGCTCCTAAGCTGTCCACCGATTTCTCAACTGATCTGTGACTAAAAGTCCCTCTTAATTCAAAAGAAACTCTCTATATTGGGAACATAGAGAGCGAAAATCAATTATAGAAATCCCTCCCAAAAAAATGGGAGATAAGTACTCTTTCCACTCTTCTGGTTTTAGGTGCAGATTAGCACATATTTTGTATACTGACACTTCACTCTATTTTATGTCAGGAAGCCGCAGCTCTATATCAATGGTCAACCCTATAGAAGCACAAAATCGGCTTGGAGGAGTCCTCAAGCGCGCACAAATTTCAAATTGTTGAATCAATTCGTTGTATTTTATTTTAAAGAATTCATACCCCAGAATGGAGAGGACAAAGTCCATCCGCAATTTAAATACCTGCACCATAAATCCCAAAGGGAAGAGCCAAGCCAATGCTTAGCCTCCCATTGGAGGTTTTTACTTACAGTAGTTAAATACCTGCAACTTAAATACCTGTACCTTAAATCCCAAAGGGAAGAGCCAAGCCAATGCTTAGCCTCCCATTGGAGGTTTTTACTTACAGTAGTTAAATACCTGCAACTTAAATACCTGTACCTTAAATCCCAAAGGGAAGAGCTAAGCCAATGCTTAGCCTCCCATTGGAGGTTTTTACTTACAGTAGTTAAATACCTGCAACTTAAATACATGTACCTTAAATTCCAAAGGGAAGAGCCAAGCCAATGCTTAGCCTCCCATTGGAGGTGTTTACTTACAGTAGTTAAATACCTGCAACTTAAATACCTGTACCTTAAATCCCAAAGGGAAGAGCCAAGCCAATGCTTAGCCTCCCATTGGAGGTTTTTACTTACAGTAGTTTAAATACTTGCAACTTAAATACCTGTACCTTAAATCCCAAAGGGAAGAGCCAAGCCAATGCTAGGCCTCCCATTGGAGGTGTTTATTCACTGTCATGTACTTCCTATAATTTAATTTTTGAATCATCAAACTCAAAAGATGAGTAGGTCGTAATACTGCACAGAAGTCGTTAACACACTCCCTCTTTCAGCTTCAGGGAATCTTTAACACTTAAAAAAATATAACAAATAAAAATATATACCATCCATGCATCCTATTTAAAAAGTGAAAACACAAAAGAGAATACCCTACTAGAGCCTTAGGAATAAACCAAGCCTGAGTTGCCGAATTAGGATATCCATGAAATTAAGGTACCGAAAGGGCATTAGTTTTAATTAACTAGTGTAACCAAGTCCCCGAGCTCATAATCTCTGGTTCGCAGGAATAAATTAGTTCTCCCGCTAATTTATTTAGGTTTCTAATCGACCTACCAAGAACGATTAGTGGCGACTCCAAATTTCAAAATCATTTAAACAAAAACCAAAGTTGCGATTCGGTAGGGCTTGGGAGGGTCCGCGTTAGGTTAGTCAAATCTAATTAACCTAATAATCCGTTAACCCTTTAGAAATAATAAAAATATTTTCAGAGGGTCGCGACAACCTAAAAGATGAGTAAGTCGTAATACTGCACAGAAGTCATTAACACACTTCCTCTGTCGGCTTCAGGGAATTTTTAACACTTAAAAAATATAACAAATAAAAAATATATACCATCCATGAATCCTATTCAAAAGGTGAAAACACAAAAGAGAATATCCTACTAGAGCCTTAAGAATAAACCAAGCCTGAGTTGTCGAATTAAGATATCCATGAAATTAAGGTACCAAAAGGGCATTAGTTTTAATTAACTAGTGTAACCAAGTCCCCGAACTCATAATCTCTAGTTCCCGGAAATAAATTAGTTCTCCCGCTAATTTATTTAGGTTTCTAATCGACCTACCAAGAACGATTAGTGGCGACTCCAAATCTTAAAATCATTTAAACAAAAACCAAAGTTGTGATTCGGTAGGGCTTGGGAGGGTCCTCGTTAGGTTAGTCAAATCTAATGAACCTAATAATCCGTTAACCCCTTTTAAAATTTTAAATTTTTTTAGAGGGTCGCGACACTTCCCTTCTAATTCACCATCTTCTATTCTCCATCTCCCCCTTCTAATTTCTCCATCTCCCCTTCTATATCTCTTCTTCTCCATCTTCCTTTTTAATTTCTCCACTAACTCTTCTTTGCAAAATAATCCCTAAAAATGTATTTACAATTCAGTCCCTGAAGTTTTATGTATTTGCAATTCAGTCCATGTGGAAAAATTTCTTTTAAGTCCAAATTTTCATAAGGCTTTCGGCATACCTCCATCAAGCTCATTCCAATCGTCTGTCAATTTAAGCTTTAATCTTCCGTCGTTAGCCATGATAAAATGCATGACCAACAAAAAATTAAATATGCAATGCATGAAAAAATTAATTTTTAGTGAGAACTAATGCCAATTCTCAATTTTTTTGAAATATATAAAGTAAAATAAAATAAAATAAAATAAAATAAAAAAACTTAAGATTTAGGTGTCAACACCATTTTGTAAAATCCAAAGTCTTATGGTCCTTTTTTTGTAAAAATTGACACCACCAATGGATTCAGGAGGTCAAAATCTAGGGGGGTGACGTCGCTCTATTTTCAATTTAGTCCCTATAAAATTTTTAATTACACTTTTAGTGATTTTAGGGACTAATATGAAAAATCAAAAATTGCATTTTGGTCCTTTTTAGCGAAATTGGACAATTCAGAGGGCTTTTGGACTGGATTCTAATTTTCAAAAATAGAGGAGGATGAAACGACTCTAAAAATATAAAAATGGAAAATTACAGAGCTAAAATGGAATTTCTAGAAATTATTTAAATGGTCTAAAAATGAAATTAACAAAGAAACCCTCAATTACAGGTTGAATTTTTCAAAATTTATTCCACCAAAATGAAGAGAAAATAAGAATAAAAATATTGACTATTTGTTTTGTATTTTTTGGCCTCGAATTCTTTTTATTTATTTATTAATTTTCTAGTATTTTTCTAATTTCTAAAAAAATATAAAAAATACAGAAAATAGGAAAAATTATTTTTGTTCAAAATTGGTTCCCTAGGCTAGGCCAAGGTCCCCAAATTTGATTTTGAAATTTTCTCATTTTTTCTTATATTTGTTTTTATGAATTTTTGAAAATAAAATGCAAGAAAATACTGAAAATATGAAAATTTATTTTTTGTTCAAAATTAGTTCCCTAGGCCAGGTCAAGGTCCCCAAAGTTGATTTTTTAATTTTATGAATTTTTATGATTTTTCAAAAAAGTTTCTAAAAATAAAATTGGCTAAAAATCAAGTGTCAACATAGGCAAGGTAGGTTCTATGAGTCTAGTGGGTTCATGCAGATGGGAGTATATATTCTATCAATCACAATCATTAAAATAAAAGCACAATTAAAGAATCAATTCAAGAGAAATCACATCAAAAGAAGTCAAGACGGGCCTAGGGGAGTCTTGTAAAAACCTAGAAAACAGGCCAATTGAGTTCAAGGATGGTTTGGAATAGTTTGGGTTAGATTGACCAGAAGGGAAAAATGATCATTTAGGAAAGCTTAGGAAGGCAAAAATACGAAATTAGGTCAAACCAGTTGAATGTGATTTTTTCTTAATTTTCACAATTTTTGGAAATTTTTCTGACTTTTTATTAGGATTTTTCTGAGTTTTCTTTTATAATTTTTCTGAATTTTTCTAAGAATTTTCCTATTTTTGGGACATTTTCTATATTTTCCGGAATTTTATTTTAATTTTATAAAATTTTTCCTATTTTTCCAAACATTTTTTTTATATTTCTCGAATTTTTCTAAATTTTTTATAAGATTTTCAGAATTTTTTTGATTTTTATCATATTTTTATTCTCTTTTTGTATTTATATTTTTTATTATTATTTCATATATTATTATTTTTTTATTTTCCGGGCCGGGTCGGGTCAACCCGGCCCATGATCTGAGAACTCGACCCGAACCCATTCGGGTTTGACTTAGACCTAAAAGAGCACCATATTATCTTACTTTTGTTTTTTCTATATTTTTTTATTTTTATTTGATTTTCTGAAATTTTTCATTATTTAAATGTTTTATTATTTATTTCTTTTGTTTATTATTTGTTATATGGATCGGGTCAAATGGACCCGGCCCACTAAACAGACCCGACCCAAGGCCCACTAACTTAACCCGACGCAAAACGACGTAGTTTAGGTATTTGTTTTTGAATTTTTTTTGAATTCTTTTAAATTTTTTTATCCTATTTTTATTTTCCCACCTAATCTTAATCCGACGGCCACACATTCGCCACGTGTCTCGAATCTGACCAATCATCTTCCTAACTAATCCTACGGCCGAGATGAAATCTGCGACTAAATCCTAGCCGCCCAAACTAACTATTCAAACCTACGGCAGAGATCAATCCCATGACTAGATCCAAGCCGTTCAATTAATCCTCATTTTTTATTTCTTTATATTTTTAATCAAGATTTAATAATGGAAATTTTCAATCGGTTATAAACGGATTCAACAAACCCTAGCTGACGTGGCGACACGTGGTCGATCCACGAGTGCCACATCATCATTGACTAGTCAACAAAAATTGCCAGTCAATCAGACCACTGGAGAAGACGACCAGGAGGTCGTGCTTCCTGCCAGCTCGCCGGTGACATCACCGGAAGCTCAAATTTCAACTAAACCTCAACCGAAACTCCTCGACATTGGCATCCAAACAGACCTCATGGCTTCCTTATCAACACATGCAGTTTTTTCGACAAAAATAATAATGGTTACTGCACGCCCACTAGAGCCTTATCAAGATGCTAGCAATTACAAAATCTCTCCACATGAGATGTGTCATAGCTAGCTAATGCAACATCATCGATGAGAATCAGTTGTCCTATCTTCTCACACACTTTCTTTTATAAATAAATAGAGAGATTGAGAAGCTCTATTAGCATTTGAGTGATCTTTTTTTTAAGTGGCACTTAAGAGCCCGTATGGTAACTTAAGAGCCCGTATGGTAACTATTTTCGTTCTCTGATTCTGTTCTTCGAAACTAAAAAAATGAGAATCTTGTTTGGTAACGTAAATGATTTTGATTTTGATTATGTTCCAAAAACAATTTTTGACCAAAAACAAGAATAAAAAAAATTGATTTTAGGAAAAAAATCACCTTTGAGAATTGCAAAACAGAATAAAGCACCATATCTTTTACTTTTCTCTTTCAACTCTCGCCACTTTTCCCTTGACCTAAAATATAATAGGATCTCATTTTCAAAGAAAAATATTTAATTTTAATTTCTTTTAATTTTTCTTTCCTTTTATTATTATTTTTTTGTTGGTCGCCAATCACGGTGGCAGCTAGCAGCTGGCCACATCCGATCGGCCAAGGCCGCTGAGGTCCAGCTCGCCTAATAGCAAAGTTCAGTTGTTCCATTTGTGCCAAAGCATTATTTCTCAAGTTTGGAAATTACTACCCATCATTCCTCGTATTTCACAATTAAAGCATGTTTTTTTTTTGTCAAATACAGCTCTTAAATTTCGAAGGACTTTTGGTTAAATATTCCTAGTAATACTTCCTTAATTTCTTGATGAACTTTTGATTTCCTTTTGGAGATTTGAGGAGCCGAGCTTGTGTTGTGCGCTTAATTTTCCACACAAGATTTCGTTCACCGACTCTTATAAACCTACCTCCGCCATATCTGTATCATTTGCATCTCTTTTACTTTAAATAATGTTAATAGAGTAATATAAGAACATGGCACAAATTTGCATCCCTCGTTTTGAACGTTTTTGGTTTTGCGTAAGTTTTTTTTTTTCGTGTACTATAAAGCAAGTTTCAGGCCAAAAAAAGAAGAAGTTATTATACCACATGCAAGAACTTTTCTGTAAGCACAACTGGCTGTAACTTATTAGACACACAAAACACTACTTATATTATATATTCTATTTGGAGTACCACCCCATGCATTGGCGAAAGCTTACACACTTAATAGGCAGCTAAACATCTTTTTCCATGCTTCCAAAGCATGTTATTGAGTACTTTAAGTTATTTGATTCACCATGCATTGGTGAAAGCTTACACACTTAATGGGCAGCTAAACATCCTTTCCATGCTTCCAAAGCATGTTATTGAGTACTTTAACTTATTTGATTCACCATATTTAAGCACAGCAGCATCTAGTGCCTGCAAGGTAGTCGTCGACTGCCTTGAGCATTTCCTTGATGAAGTCCATATAGGTGGAGGGATCAGAATTATGGTTATCGTTCTTCTCATAATTCAGTTCCACTTTCGCGTCGCAGCGTTGTCCGACCTGAGTGAACGTGTAAACCGAGTTCAGGCTCCTGTAAAGCCCGCGAGGCACAACTCCATCCTCCAAAGTGAATGTGACGGACATCCCCTCAGCGTTGCTCCCACTCAGAGTGTCCACCCAGGTTCCGCACGTTCCTGCGGTATGATATATTGGGGGAATCAATCTCAGTAACCAATATTTTCATTAGGAGATTCTAAAACAAAACTATAGAGTTTCATGGCTCGTGAATTATTATTGGTGAAAATCATCAGTGCTTATTGATCCTAACATACGACTCATGTTCAGTCAGACTTCACATTATGCTCAGGCATGAAATATTTACCACAAGCGCAATACGTGTATGTCCTCTTGCCACCTCAACCTAGAAACCAGTAAAGACTATGCATTGAAATAACGCGTCCAACGTTAGTGACAATTAATCGAAGCTATGTCCTAAGGTCCGCAAACCAAAGTTCATGGAACAATAATCAAATGTTCAATCTTCATGACATGAATTAATGATGACAATTCCCTCGTTTTTTGGTCTGGTCTGTCGATCGCAAAACAGAAGAAAAGGGGGGTAAATAATCGTTCTTCTGATTAGTTATACAACAAGACAACTAATTAATCAAGAAAGGAAGATGACATAGATATGGTATGGGATGCGGGAATTAAATTGGCAAGATTAAATGACAAATTTTTGGACCTACCATGAACAAAAGTCCAGCGCCTTTTCGAGCCCCAGTCCTCCCAACAATCACCTTCCATCAGTTCTACTTTCCGAATCCCTGAATTCGGGATTGCTGGGAAGAAGTAGCACGCGCTCCGGTAGATAGTATATACCTCCCCAGCTGGTGAACTTAACTCAAAGGAACGCGACAATTGATGCGCCATACTCTCACTTTTTGCTCTTAGGAAACTATGTAGAGAAAGTATAAACGAGCAGCTAGAACTGAAGCCAATTTATAGAAATGCTTAGGCCTTTTGGTTTATAGCTGATTCCACTTGTCTCGAGTCTCTCACACCCAAACCTCCTGCGACGAGTGATGATGTTGACGATGACGTCGCAATTGTTGATGTCGGTGATGATGTTGGCAGTGACATCACGTGGAAGATTGGCGAGTTTTTTTTTTTTTGGGTCAAAGGAAGATGGCGTGTTAAATCAAAGGGAAAAAGCCACAAAAATCCTTATTACATGACTACTATGGCACATTTACTTAATTTTTTTTTTGTGACACCAAAATCCTAAATTATGCTTACTATGATTTAAGTAGCACGACACAGATACGCGACGCGATATGCTAACACATCCTTTCTAAAAAATAAAAAATTTTGACACGTTATATATCTTTCGTCATCGTACTTGATTGTGATCTAGGAAGAAGCCAGCATCATAACAAAAACAAATAATAAAGAAAAAAGAATGATGTGTTGACGAATTATGGTTTTGAAAAATAAATAGGTGGGCCAGGATGGGATGTGATCCCCAAGCCGCCCTCCCCGCAACTAATCGTCTCTTGTCGTCTTCCTTGATTGTGATCTACGAAAAATTTCCAACATCACTTGACAACGAACCCTATATATTCTTTATATTCATATGATCTCTTTTTACTTATCAGCTCAATATTCCTCTCATGTGCAAGTCGAATTATGAACGACATGCGGAATTTTGACTAGTGGGGGTAGATGCACAATCACGAGCAATATTGGCTCTGATACTATGTATGAAGGCGTGATTTAATATTTAGTTACTATATATTCAATTGGAGAGGCAAATGGGACCAGTCAATACTACATTCCGAATCCCTGAATTCGTGATTGCTGGGAAGTAGTAGCATGTTTTCCGATAGATAGTATATACCTCCCCAGCTAATGAACTTAACCTCAGTTCCCTCTTCAATTCATCAGGTTCCCATATTAGTGACATGTCCTTTCAAAAAACCTAAATTATGCTTGCTATGATCTAAGCAACACTGATACGGACACACGACAAAACACAGCACGCCAATATTAGCAACATGTCCTTTCAAAAAATAAAAAATTCCAAAATGTTATATAGTATATCTATAATACATAATAAATTATCATTTTTATGATTTTTTTTTGTAAAAATAAAAAATTTATCAAAAGAGTTCTTATAGTAAAAAAGAAACGCCCTAAGGGCATTCACGTGATTTAAACCTAAATGCCAGCATCATAACAAAAACAAATAATAAAGAAGAAAGAATGACCTGTTGACAGATTATGGTTTTTAAAAATAAATAGGTGGGCCAGGACCGGACGTCATCCACGAGAATCTTGCGCGGCAACTAATCGTCTTTCGTCGTCTTCCTTGATTGTGATCTAGGAAAAATCCAGCATCATAACAAAAACAACTAATAAAGAAAAAAGAATGATGTGTTGACAGATTATGGTTTTGAAAACTAAATAAGTGGGCCAGCGCCGCACGTGATCTAGGAGATATTCCCCCAGTCTTGGCACAGTCAGACGGGCCAGGACCGGACCCGATCTACGAACACGTATTTCCCCATTCTTGGCACAGTCCCCCACCCCCATAACTAGGTGGGCCAGGACCGGACGTGACCTACGAACGAACTAGGGATGTCAATGGGCCAGGTCTCACGTAGGCCCGACCCGGCCCGAAAATAAACAGTATCAAGCCCGGCCCGGCCCGGCCCGATACCCGAATTATATAAGCTCAAGATATTCGGGTCGGGTCGGGTCGGCGGTAAAAAGACTTAGTCAAGATCAGACCCGCACATGGTGGTCTGACTTATGATCTTGTTTTTATTTACTTAAATGATGATTTTTTTAAAAAAAATTATCAAGACGAGCTTTGATGATCTTCATCTTCTTCTTCTTTTGCAGTTGGCGCACCTGCAAGTGGAGCTGCAGAGGATGAACGCAGAGAACCATAGGTTGAGAGAGATGCTTGGCCAAGTCACGAGCAACTACAGTTCAATGCAGCTGCAACTCTCTTCGCTAATCCAGCACCAGCAGCACCAGAACAATTGAGCTGAGCTCACGCAAGATCGCGAGGTAAGTCTATTTTTCTTGGGATTTTGATGGGGAATTCAAGAGTGTTCTTGGGTCTGAATAGTTCTGATGTCATGCGTTCGAAAAATTGCAGAGTATGATCAAGAAGAACCAAACGGTGGTCCCGAGGCAGTTTCTTGATCTCGGCCCGATATCTGCCGACAAGATCTCGAACTCTTCGTCCGACGAGCGAACGATGGACGGTTCCAGGTCGCCGTTGCACAACGTGGAAGTCGCATCGTTGGCGGCGGCTCAGAACAGCAAAGTCGACCAAGATAGCTCCGACACTAGAGACGGCGACAAGAGAAGCGTAAGGAACGAGAGCCCCGACGACTCCGAAACTCGAGGTTGGGCTCCCAGCAAGGCGCCCAAGTTGGAAGCTGTGACGAGGACGAGCATCGATCAGTCCGCGGAAGCCATGATGAGGAAGGCTCGCCCGGCGCTGTCCCGGCCGATGAAGACCCGCCCGAAGTCGGCGTGCTCGTTCAGCCACGGCTCCGGCGGATTGCTTGCAGAACCCACCGCCGTGGATGTAGAAGGAGAGAGAGAGTGGGGGGGTTGCTACTCTTTCGAAATAGTACCCGGGGTGGTACCGTTTCGAAATAGTATCGAAACAGTATCAGTACTGTTTCAAAACAGTACCGGTAGAGTACTGGTACTGTTTCAAAACAGTATCAAGGCCTCGATCTGGCCTGTGCGGGTCGACGCGGGCCTTTTTGACAGCCCTACTACGAATCCGTATTGCCCCAATCCCCCCACCCCGGGTCGTCTTCCTTGACCGTGATCTCCAAAATATGTCCTACATCGCTTGACAACGGATGGTATACGCTCTTTATATTTATATGATCCCTCTTCATCTATCAGCTTAACATCTCCTCTCATGTACAAACCAAATTCGAGTGCCACGTGAAATTTTGACTAATGAAGGATGGATGCACAACCGTGGACAACACTGATATCGCTTGATAACGGATCTTATATGCTATTTATATTCATGTGGTCTCCATTTACCTATCAGTTTAAGTTTTTAAATTGGACTTTCTAGCAACTTTCATGGGCTTCTAACAATTTTATATACACATATATTCATAGGCTTTGCTTGCATAATAGTCTTTAGATGATTATGAGAGAATCAACACATGATGGATCACAAATTCTCGAACAAATGGTCTCCACAATAATTTTTAACTATTTTTTAATTATCTCTTTTTGGTCCATAAATAAACTTAAATTAAAGATGATCACATGATCATTTTTTTTTATAAATCATCTCTATCATTTTCCTTTTCACCCAAGGAAATAAATTGAGTTAATAAATAAAGTAAGTTCTACATAAATATACAGTTTGATGAATTTTTTTTCATCTATACTTATTCATTTTCGAGGAAAAAGGAAATTATATGTGCCTGCATGAAAAAAGGGTAAAAATTAGTAACAAATAAAAATGCACCCCTATCACTAAACACGAATCAGGTCAGCCTTAATAAATCGATCTTTTAGCTAACACAACGCTTATGGCATCTTCTTTTATCGTGTAATGGCTAGCAAATAGGGCTAGCGAACAATCTCCAAGAAACAACGGTAGTGAAAATTTTTAGAACTTGGGTTGATTGCTGCTTTACACATATTAAATTTTTTTTTATTGTTCTCGAATCACATGATTCACGCTCAGCCGAAACTCTTGGGCGACTGCCATTATGCGAAATAAAAAAAAGTATGATTCGGCAAAATCATACAAAGCATGAAAATAGTATATGTGATTAGATGCTTTATAGGAAGTTTTTGTGTTTGTCTTTAGCTAAGTAGCACCGACATTGACACATCAACTCGTCATTTAAAAAAAATAGAGAATTTTGACACGTTGAGACATATTGTATAGTAAATATAAATTTTCATATATACCGGTGGTAGGTGTTTTTGTTTTCTCTTTTCTATTAGGAATTCACAATTAGCTTTTGTTGGGGATAGCTGGTATTTTAATTTTGAAGTGGCTGGATATATGACTTAAGTATATATATTTATGATTGATTTATATTTTGACTTTTAATTTATTGAAAATGCTTAAAATTGACCTCATGGTGTCGAAATAGAATATTGGGATATTGAACTTTGAAGTTGTTGGTGTGTTTGGAGCGCTAATCACGTGTCGATCGTATGTCAAAATTTGTTAGAGAGTGTCGAAGTGTCAAAGAGTGTTTGACACGACACGACATGGTATTGAGATACCTAAAGAGTGTTGGTACTTCCTAAGTTTTCACATGAGAATCGCAAAACACAAAAAAGTCAGGTTAGTGCTCGCCCATTAGAACCCATCAAGATGCTAGTAGTCACAAAATCTCTCCACATGAGGTGTGTCATAGCTAGCTAACGCAACATGAGCGATAAGAGTCAGTTGTCCTATCTTCTCACACACTTTCTTTTCTAAATAAATAGAAGGATTGAGAGGGTCGATTAGCTCTAACGACTGCTTTAGGTGTTGACATAAGAGTCTCACGCTTATTATGAATTGTTCGATTTGACCCATCAAGACTCTGCACTACGGATCATCCGGAGATCCAAGGTCGGCGTGCCATCACTATAGCCTCATCAAGATGTTAGCAATTCCGAAAACTTCTCCACATGAAGTATGCGGTAGTTTGGTAACGCAATATAAGTCATTTAGAAGTTTGCATGATAAATTGAACTAGTGATCATGTGAAAGGCATGTGATCTTTGCTAGACCCAAAACCTTTAAGTATATATTCTCATGCATCAATTAAATTGATCATTCATACATCTCTATCTCATGAAAAAGAAAATTCAATGACCGGATCCCACTAAGGATATGGACTGGCTTGAAAATCTCGAGGTAAGTCAAAAGTAGCTGGGGAAAATAATTGAAACCTAATCCATATATCATAGACTCAATTGGCAGATACCTAAGGGATCCAAACTTTTTGATGTACTATATAACAGATAAAATAATGGAACGAATGGAAATGGGAGGAAGGAGGAGACTACACAAGTTGTGGCATAAGTCACTTCAAATAACAATAACAATAAAAATAAATATATAGAGATTCATGCATTAAATTTGTTTAATAGAACGGCAGATTCCTCTGAGCTGCTTGAATGAGTAAATTACTTACTAATAGACTTACAAGTTTTTGCAATCACTTTGACGAATAAAGAAGAACTTAGGGCGGATCTAGAGCAAACATGTTGGAGAGGCCAATATTGTCCACAAATGGATTTTTTTTTTTGTATCTAATGCATAATAGAGAATGTTGTTAAGAAAATTGAAGTTCATTCTTCTCAATAACTCACATGCATCATGGTATAAAAATTCTCTTTTTTCCGTATTTGAGAGAGATGATGTACTGGCCAAAAAAATTACCAACAAAAAACCTTTTCAAATGTGGATTGATACATAAGTCGACAAATGATGTGATGGTCCCTTTTTAACTCTTAAATAGAAAATGTGAATTGACGAGAAAATTAAAAGTATTGAAATCGGAGGCGGTCGTGACCAGCCATGTAACAGGATCATGTTGGGTATACTTCTCCATGGTCATATCAGTTTACCTAAGCATTGAAATTATCAAACTCTTTACTACGGCAATTACCTGATGTCCAAGTTGCCGTGATTAATTTTAGTCATGGCCTTCTTGTTCATCAAACTGAGCTTCATTAATTGACAAGCATGTCTCAGGACTTAGTCATTTCCTTTTGTTTTTACTATTGGCGACTGTTCAGGAGTCTTATCAACTGTCTATATTTGCCGACCAAAACCTCCCAATTGGAGTTAGGAAACACGGAAAGTATTTAAGTAATTAACTCAAGCGTGATTTGTAATTTTCCTTATATCACTTAATCTATAGTGAAATTTATTGATACTCTCCCCGTAAATGTAGGTCTTTGTGATTGAACCACGTAATTTGGAAAATATTTTTAAGAAAGTAATTTTCTTGGAAAATGACCATATTTTCCGGTGTTCACCTAAAACTTGAGAACAAACTAGAAAACATTTTCCACCTTTTAGTATGGAATGGAATTTTCTTTATGCACTCCTTTTCATAATTTTATATTTTCCCTTTTTGTTTTATTTTTTAATTTTTATTTTCTTTTTTGTTTGAAAAAAATTAATTTTTAATTATTAATTTGTTTTTACTTTTTTCCTTTTTTCCTTTTTTTTCCATATTATTTGGCCGCGTGACGACCGGCCACTGGCCACAGGTGAGCTTGAAGCTCGCCGATCTGTTGAGTCGCTCTTCGTCGACTCGCGAGGCCACGAGCTCGCCAAATCTGGTGAGTCCCTCTCCATTGACTCGCAGGCCTCGAGCTCTAGATCTGGCGAGCCACTCGCCGCTGACTCGCGAGGCTTGGAGCTCTAGATCTGGTGAGTTCGCTACGACTCGTAAGGCCTTGAGTTCTCTGGGACTCGCCGACCTCTGACGAGGCATCCGGCTTGCCAAAGAAAGTCGAGGAGGTAGATGAAGGAGGCGATGAGGGAGACGATGGCGGCGGTCTCGAGGAGGATGATGATGTGGAGGGAAGCCTAGGGTAGCAACGGGAGGAGGAGGAGCTCTATTGTTTGCATGAGAAAGATGGAATAAAAGGAGCAGCTCAATATGAAGGAGAAGAGTTTCTGTGAGGAGGGTAAATGGAGAGACGACGGGAGGGCAGCATGAGGGGAGAGGGCACGAGCTCCAGAAAGAAAGTTTGGAAATCGATTTCCTTCCTTTCACAAATGAAAATCATTTTTCATAGTTTTAGAAAGAGTTTTCCGTTGATCAAAAAATATTTTCTTTGACCACATATTTTCCATCCTCCAAATATAAAAAATTGGGAGAATATTTTCCAGAAAAACCTTTTTTTGTCGAGGCCTTCTTGTTGATCAAATTGAGCTTCATTCATTATTCATATCTTAGGATTTAGTAATTTCCTTTTGTTTTTATTATCGGCAACTGTTTAGGGGTTTTGTCAACTGTCTATATTTGCCAACTAAAACCTCCCAATAGACCTGTCAAATGGGTGAATTGAGTAAAAAATTATTCGACCTATATTGATCCATTTCTACAAATCTAACGATCCATACTTACCCCAGCCCATATTGATAAAATATTTTTATATTTAATGATTTTTTTAAAAATTGTTTCGTATAAGTTTCTATTTTTTATTTTTTGTATTTATTCTTTTTTTAGAAAATCGCGAAGTTTCCTCCTTCCTACACCGGCAACAACTGGTGACTAGCGGTGGCTGCGAAGTTTGGTAAAGTCTAGCATCTGGCGATGGCAGCATTTGGTAGAGGTGGTGTCTTGAGCCCGACGATTAGTAGCAAGATAGATGACCAGCCAGATTTGTAGAATAAAGTAGAAAAAGAAAAAAAGGAAAACAAATTATAAAACATCATAAAATTAAAAAGTTCTGAAATTTATTTATGGCTCACTTAAGATAGTTAGATAACGCATTTTAGTCGTAAATCGCTGATGTGAATGCGTTTGTCCTATGTGGCACGATTGGTAATGATATATATAATTTTTAATAATATCTTTTTTTAATTTTTTATTTATCTATTGAATTTTTATTTTTATTTTCTTTTTTTATTTTCTATTTTTTATGTTGTACAAAGGCCTTGCATGTGGCTAGCTGGGCTATGAAGCCCTCGCCTAGGCATATCGCAGCCTTGCTGGCCATGGGAGAGGCCTCTAAGGCCCTCGCTAGATCTGGATGAGGGCTGCCTAGCCTACGAAAAGGGATCTCGCCCAAGGCCTTTGTGACCGACAAGGGTCGCAATTGACCCTCGCTAGCATAGAGAGAAAAACAAAGCAAAAACACAAAACTAATTATAAAAATTTGACCACATTAGGTTGGCCGTGCCACATAAGATGACTAACATTAATGTCAGTAATTTCTACCAAAATTGGTTGAATTGATCAATTGGCAAAATGTTGGAAAGCTTAGAACTCCATTGGAAAAATTAAATGATTAGGGTTGAACTGACAAAAGTGCAATATGTTGAAAACTTTTTGACAAATTTTCTAGGAATAGTTTCCAAAAACTTCCTAAAATTATTATAATTATGCTAATCAAGTATTAATTGAGTCCTAAATCTTGTTGTATTTGTGCTAATTCAGTCTTTTTGATTAATTTTGATTGAAAATTGCTGACGTGACACAAACGACGCTAATGTGAAAATTTTTAATAACATTTGATTTTTTGATTTATTATTATTTATTATTTTCTTTTTCTTTCTTTTTGTCTTTCTCCCTCTTCCTCTAACCAATCGCCGGAGGCAAGCTCACCATTCTGGGTAAGACCTAACCTTGTTGTCGCCAATGGCCGACGAGGCAGACCTTGTTGGCCTTTGCCTTTGAGTGGTCGCCATAGTCCTACAACTGGCTAAAGGAGAAGGGAAGAAAAAAAATATTAAAAATTATTAAAAAATTATCATGTCAGCATTGGTCACTCTATGTTAGTGATTTCTGACCCAAATTGGTCGGGAAGACTAAATTCGCAAAAATGCAGAATGTTTAGGAATAAATTGGATAAAAAAAGATCTAAGACTACATTGACATAAATGCAATAGAGTTAGGATTTTTTTTTGGCAATTATCCCGAATTTTACCTGAACTGCCTCTAGCCCTACCTAGTATTTGTATGTTTTGACTTGAAGATTTCCCCCCTCTACAAACACCAGTTGAATGACAGTAATACCAAGTTTCCTCCGTTAGAAAGCTTCTCAGTTCCACCCCCGCCTTCATCACCAAAGAAATTTGTTACCTCTTCGTTCTATAAACCTTTCCAAAAATGGGTAAAGAAACACTCTTTTCTCCCACCCCAAAATCTGAACTGCCTCCGGCCCTACCTAGTATTTGTATGTTCTTCCAATCTCTGTGTGAGATGCAAGAGAAAAATTGTATAGAGCTTATCCAATCACCTAACTTAATGCAACATGCCGATTTTATCTTTTCCTATGACCTTTCTTCCTTTCCATGTTAAAGAAAACGAATTTTCTTCCGCGAGGGTGAATATCTGAAGGAATATTATTCTTTCTCTCCTCATTTTCATTTGGATCATGTTTTGCGTTGGAGGAAATTTTCCTGTTACCGGTCTCTAATTTGATGAATAGAAACATGCATATATCTGAAATGTAAAATTAGGGTGTTGTTTTGTTGTTGTTGCAAACTTTATGTGTTTGGTTCACTGTTCATAGTCATCCTATCTGTAACACTTATCTTGGTGTGCAAAGTTTTGTATAAAGGAAAATGCTTCTTTGATAATATTGTCAGGGACGATATAATCTTAAATGTAAATTCGCACACCATCATCACGTATTTTGCATAAAATATTCATTGATTGAGAGATTATTTTATTAGAAATAATTGACAGTACTGTTATACTCTTGCGCTAGCAGCTTTCTTGTAAACCATTATCCTGAAAGCAAGATGTGAAAAGTAATTCAACTAAAAATGGAAGTAAATTGGTATCCTTTCACCGAATAAGTTGAACTTGGTTACGTTGCCATGTTCAATATGAGCATTTCTTAGACCCATTTGGCCGGATCGAGTTCATATTACCAGAAATTGCAATGTTTTGTTCATCCATCACCGCTCTACGACAGGGGTTTACACGTTTAAAGGCTCATGTATTAATTTAACATGCACAAAACTTAACAGGTATAACTCCCCTTCCCCCTCCCAAGCCACGACACCCTCAGATCTGAGGTTGATTTGTGATTGTCGGCCACAGGCGACCTCTGATTGGCTTCGACTCGAGTTGGCACACACGAGAAACTTTTTGAAGAAAATCCACCATCAAGATGTTGCGAAGGATCTACAGCTCAGAGATGGAGAGGAAAACGGCCCCTTGAATCATTATATCTGTTGGGATGGCGCAGTAGAGATATTCAAGCATCTATTTGAAGACCTTTCCACGAGTTTTCCTCACGAGAACCACACATAGCACAAGCATATTCTTTTCACTATGGACACGTCATAAAACATGTTCAAACATACATGACATCAAGCTCAACAGAGACAGCAAACCAGTGCATATTAATAAAAGTCCAGTTCCTTAGTTTCTGCTAGGCCTAAGCCTGAGCCTGTTCCATGAGGTGAAGATCGATGTCCTTGCTGAGGTGGACGCCTAACTGGAGCACCGAGTAGGGCTCAGTCACCTCCTCGCTCAGCTTCTCGTACTTGAGCGTCCATCGGACGATGCTCCCGCCTCCTTCCTTGGATGTGGCCTGGACGACGGAGACAAAGTTCTTAGAGTAAATACATAGCAAGTGCCACAACGTTTATACAGCAATCACTTAAATGCCAAATCGAAGCAAAATCGATCACTTGAGTGCCACATCCAGCACATTATCCAATGTGGTTTTTATTTATTTTTTTTATTGATTTTTCATCGCATGTGAATTTTTTTATCATTATTTTATATTATTATTTTTTTTTAACATTGACCAGCAAGGGTCAATGGCAACCCTTGCTGGCCATGGATCCATCATCGAAGGGCAAGGGCTGGCAGGACTGCGACAACCATGGGCTCGCTGACCGTGGGCAAGGGCGCGACAACCCTCACGTGGTCTAGGCGAGGGCCTTTGCGGCCACGGTCGGTAGGGCCGTGAGGGCCCTCGCCTAGATCTAGTGAGGGCTTTCATGCCCTCACCCTTCGGCGACGGATCCACGGCCAACGAGGGTTGCAATTGACCCTCGCTAGCCAATATCAAAAACCAGAAAAAAAAAACACAAAGTAAAATAAAAAAATTCAAAATAAATAAAAAATTAAAGATATCTCAAAAATATTAAAAAAAATTTAAAAAATTCGTGCTGGCTATGCCACGTCAGATTTTCTGGCATTTAAATAGGATTTTCGATGAGCCAAATAACCGATGGTACTCAAGTGATCGATTTTTAAACGTTGTGGCATTTAAGTGAGCAAAAAAAAAAGTTGTGACATTCAAGCGATCACCGTATAAAAGTTATGGCACTTGCGGTGTACTTACTCCCGAAGTTTTTGTATAGCTTCATCAGGTAACCTTCGATCACCCCGAATGTTTTCGAGTTCTTCTCTTATCTATGGCTTCTATCACCTCCTTCGCGACCCTAGTCTCTCCATCTGCAAAGTTCATTGGACGCAAAAGGGTTAAGCTATCAGGCAAGCCCGTTTCATCGGTACTATTCGAATACATACCGTGCATGTAGCTCCAGCAGATGACGGATCCGGCCTTGCCCCAGTCGCCGTCGTGCAGATTGACGCCCTGGAAAATACCGGGGGATATTTTTGAGATGTGGTGCGGCCAGCAGCTGAAGACGTTGTGGAACTTGTCAGCCGGAGCTTTGATCTCGAAGTCTCCATGTTCCCGTGGACTGTCATCCTTTTGTTGTCGCTTTGGTTTTCTTTTGCGTTAGATCCTCAGTGGTCAAACTGATATGATGATGGTATGTGCGCTTCTCCTGGGCATTGGAGGGAGCGGGTGATACGAATATGAATGATGGAGAGTTCTCTTACATGAGGCTTTATATAGACATACACATAAAAATCTCCGTTGTTTTTCTTTTCATCGAGGAAATAAACTGAGTTAATGAACAAAGTAAGATCCACATAAATAGCCAATTCATGAATATTTATTTTTGAGGAAAAAAGAAAAAGGAAAACATATATGTGCCTACATATGATAGAAGGTGAAAATTAGGGGATAAGGACACTAGAAATCACCATAAGTTTATTACGGCATTTACTTTAGTGACAAAAGTTTTCGCTAGCTCAATTAAGTGTCAAATCAGAGAAAAAATGATAACTTAAGTGTTTTTGACGAGAAATTGTGATCAAAATGATTAAGTGGCTTTTATAATTGAAATTTCAATATGAGTTGCTATTTTTAAAACCTAGTCCACGTGGTCCACGTGTTTTTTATTTTTATTTTTTCTGTTTTAATTGAGAAAAAGCCCTTCTTGGCCCAAATCAGTTGCTCGCCCAATTCCATAAAGCCCTAATTCAACTTCTTCAGACGCGAGAGTTGCTTAATTCGATTTTGGGTTGAATGGTCGGACTGGGGAATTTCTTTCAATTTGCGCTTTGGTGTTTGTGTTTTGGGGCAAACGTGGTAGACGAGCCGTTTAGAGGGTCTATCTGCTGATTGGGCACGTTGGAAGCCAAATTGGCCGAAGAAAATAATAAAATAAGGTCACGTAAGATTTCTAGAAACTCAAATCGAAATTGGATCTTAAGTTATTGATTTTTTTTTAAGTGACACTTAAGTAATTCAAAGATGATTTTTGGTACTTAAGTGAGTGCCAAACGAAACTTTTGGCACTTCTAATATATATATATATATATATATATATATATAAAGTTGGCACTTCTTTTTTTTTTCCTCCTAAAATTAGTAACAATCACAAATGCGCTTGTATCACCAAATACGAGTCTAAGCCGGCATTAATGAATTGATCTTCTAGCTATCACAATGCTTATGCCGCTACTTTTTTCTTGGAATGGTTAGCAAACAATGCCAGCAAATGATCTCTAAGAAACATCATCGGTCCACTTTTTCGGGAAAATTACCCAAAAAAAAAAGTCATAAATCTCCTATAATTATGCGAATTCAATTCTAAACCCTTTTCTTTTAATCAATTGAGTCCATTTAGCCAATTTTAGGCAAAAATTGATGACACGCACGCTAGCCATTCTATGTGAGTTGATTTTTTTTCTTTTGAATTATTTTTTTGTTGTTATTGTTAAGGCCGACAGATTGGCCATCGGCCACCACCTGCCGATCACTAAGTGAGGGCTACGAGTCCTCCCCAAGCGCCAAATGTGAGTAAGGGCCGTGAGCCTTCAACCCGTAGTCCTCGCTCTGGCCAGTGACACAGTTTATGAAATGTACCAATAAGCATCTTAGTGGTCTGAGTAGCGGAGCAAGTGATTGGATGGTAAATTCGACGATTCAAACGACATTAGAGGCTCGTAATGACGTGAAGATAAGGTCGAGCCGAGATCGAAGTGCTGCTTCACCAATTGAGAAGAAGGATGGGGCCTTCTCGAGGTAGACTTCAAGCTAGGGTTTGACAGAGTAGGTGAAGAACTATGGAAGCCGAGCCTCATCAGTGGCCGATTAGGGCAAGCTTTGTGGGAGGTCGGTGGGGTCGACCTCACCAGCCTTCAGCTCTAGCTAGTCACCAAGGTCCAGTAATCGGCTGGAGGAACAAGGAAGGGAAGAAAAAAAAAACATAAAAAGAAAAGAAGAAAAAGGCAAAGAAAAAGAAAAAAAAGTAAAAATATTTAAAAATATATAAAATATTATTCAAAATTATCTGCGTCAGTGACGGCTACTTCTAGTAGGAAGACCACTACCCATGTTAGTAATTTCTTGACAAAATGAACTGTATGAATTGAATTGACATAAATACAAAATGTTTAAGACTTAATTGAAAAAAAAAAGTTTAGGAGTGAATTCACATAATTACAATAAGTTTATGACTTTTTTTTTTGATAATTTTCTCGACTTTTTCCTCACAATTTCACATTAAACAATGTTGGCATATGCTGATGCGAAATCTCCAAAACTTTGGATGATTGCTGCTTCACACATATCAAAATATTTTATTTTATTTCTGGTATTCTTGTATCACATGATTCCCGTTAAGCCTAAATTGTTGGCCCACTGTCAATATGTGAAATAAAAAATATATATATATATTTGACCAAATCATAGCAGGCATGAAAACAGTAACTATGATTTTGTTTGAGCCATAACTACTCCCAATTGTTGCCGATCCTTGGATCTCAGGTTAGTGCGCCCGTCAGTGTATCCCCATCACTATGCTAGCAGTCGCTGCAACATTTCTCTGCATGAGGTGTGTAGCAGCTAGCTAATGCAGCACGAGCAGTAAGAGTCAGTTATCCTATTTTCTCAGAAACTTGTTTTTGTAAATAAACAAAAGGATTGAGAGGGTAGATCAGCACTAATGATTGCTTTGGATGTTATCATAAGAGCCTCACACTCACTATTAATTGTTCGATTTGACCATAAATATTTCACATTACAGACCAATCGTAGATCCGAAGCTGGCATACCGTCACTACAGCACACCAAAATGCTAGCAATCATGAAAAGTCTCCGCGTGAAGTATTTAGTAGTTCGGTAACGCAGTACAAGCCATTGAGATGTTGGCACGTCATGAATTGAACCAGTGATTTCGTGAAAAATATCTGATAATGTTTTTACTGCTGGACCAAAAACAGTATATCTTCTCATGCATCAATTAAATTGGAAAGCATATCCTCCGTCTCGTTAAAAAGAAAAAGAAAATTAATTGACCGATCCCACTAGGGATTTGGACTGGCTTGAAAATCTCGAGGTAAATCAAAAGTTGCCGGGGAAGATAATTGAAACCTAATCCATATCATAGTCTCAATTGGGTAGGCACGAAAGGGATACAAACTTTTTGATGTACTATATAATCTTAAAATAAAGGAGTGAAGAAAAATATTAGAATATTATTAATAATTGTCCACGTTAGCTACGCAGTACCACGTAAGACGCCTGACATCTATATCAGTGATTTCTGTCAAAATTTACCGAATAGACTCATTTGATAAAATGTTGAAAGGTTTAGGACTCTACTAGTAGTATTGAAATATTTAGGATTGAATTGGCAAAAGTTCAATAAGTTTAACACTTTTAGACAATTTTTCTAGAATAATTGCCAAATTCTAAATTTATTACAATTGTGTTAATTTAATTTTAAATATTTTTTTTATCAATTCAGTCTTAAATTTTTTGCATTTGTGTCAATTCAGTCCTTCTATCCAATTTCAGCTGGAAATCATTGATGTGACGCGGTCGGATCCAACATAATAATTTTTAACAATATTTTAATTCTTTTTATTTTTTCTTTTATTTTTTCTTTTCTTTTTTCTTTCCCTCTTCCTCTAGCCAATAGCCTGATCTATCGACCGGCCAAAGGCGAGTTTGGCGGCGTTCGACCACGCTGTCACTAGTGGCCAATGAGGTAGACCTTGTTGGCTCTCGCCTCTGACTAGTCGTTGAGGTCCTACCACCGATTGAAGGATAAGGGAAAGGAAGGGGAAAAAAAAAGAGGACGAAAATAAAAAAAAATAAAAAAATAAGAAAATATTAAAATACTGTCAAAAATTTTCACGCAACGACTCATGTATTACTTTACCGTGCACAAATCTTAACAGCTAAAGCTCCCCCACAACCCTCCCCTCCCAAGCCACCACAACCTCATATCTGAGGTTTATTTGTGATCGTCAGCCACAGGCGACCTCTAAATGGCTTCAACTTGAGATTGTGCATATATAAGAGTAATGAAACTGGGGTTCTTTATTCGATTTTTTTTTTTATGGGGTTGGTAGAATTATTACGCGTGACATTTGTTAAAGAAAGTGCACTTTGAAGATGTCGTGAGAAGGATCTACAGCTCAGAGATGGAGACGCACACATCATCCCTCGAACATCTAATGAAAGTCCCACAAACACATGGATTGATCACGTTCGGGACTCATCAATCTCGTGCGATGCTTGACGATGGTAGCCTGACGCTCGGGAAGAATCAGGGGATTTCCGCGAGCAACTCGCAAGGGACCTCGATGATGACGACTTGGCAGAGCAGTAGGAGGACGAGCAACGATGGCGCGGTCCGTCGAGCCAGTCTGCAGTATATAATAACTTCGTCTCTCTCCCTGGAACCGAAAGCTGACATTGTTGGGAAGTTCTCATTCTCTGCAGCGCCCACTAATCTCTGTTTCTTTCACGGGATCAACTTCCGTTTTCTTTCGATTTTCACGAGAGCTGTTCAAATTCGAAGGAAAAGGAAGATGCTTTCTTAAAAATGTTGTCAAACTTCTTCCATGAATACGATTCCCGCAGTTAATCATGACTTTTCAAACTTCTTTTGACGCGAGAGTTGCTTAATTCGATTTTGGGTTGAATGGTCGAACTGGGGAATTTCTTTCAATTTGTACTTTTGGGGTTTGTGTTTTGGGGCAAACGTGGTAGACGAGCCGTTTAGTGGTCTATCTGCTGATTGGGCACGTTGGCAGCCAAATTGACCGGAGAAAGTAACAAAATATGGTCACATACGATTTTCAGCAATTCAAATCAGAATTGACTCTTAAATGATTGTTTTCTTTTAAATGGCACTTAAGTAATCCAAAAATAATTTTTGGTACTTAAGTGAGTGTTGAACGAAACTTTTAGCACTTTTAATATATATATATATATATATATATATTGTGGTAAAGTTGGAACTTCTAATGTTTTTTATCCTAAGATTAGTAACGATCACAAATGCGCCTATATCACTAGATACGAGTCTAAGTTGGTGTTAATGAATCGATCTTCCAGCTATCACAATGCTTATGCAGCTGCTTTTTTCTTGGAATGGTTAGCAAACAATGCCAGCGAGTGATCTCTAAGAAGCATTGTCGGTTCACTTTTTTTAAGAAAATTACAAAAAAAAGTCATAAATCTATTATAATTATGTCAATTCAATCCTAAGTTTTTTTTTAATCTATTGATTCTATTTGACCAATTTTAGGCAAAAATTGATGAGATGCACGCTAGCCACTCTATGTGACTTAATTTTTTCTTTTTGTCTTTCTTTCCATTTCTTTTTGTTATTGTTAAGGTCAACCAAACGCCATCAGCCACCACTTGTTGGCCACTAGGTGAGGGCTACGAGTCCTCGCCAGCAGCGAACTGTGAGCGAGGGCTATGAGCCGTCACCCAGTGGCTTGCAAGGGCTCACAACCCTCACTTTGGCTAGTGATGGAGTTTATGAAATGTACCAATAAGTGTCTTCGTGGTTTGAGTGGCGAAACAAGCAATTGGATGGTAAATTCAACAATTGGAAGACATTAGAGACTCGTCCTAGAGGCATGATGTGAAGATAAGGTCGAGCCAAGATCGAAGAGCTGCTTAACCGACTGAGAAGGAGGATGGGGCCTTCTTGAGGTAGAGATTGAGCTAGGGTTTGACAGAGCAAGCAAAGAACTATGTAAGCCAAGCCTCGCCAGTGGCCGATTAGGGCAAGCTTTGTGGGAGGTCAGCGGGTGGTTCTTGGCTTTGGTCGGTCCCCAAGGTCAGGCAATCGACTGCAGGAAGAAGGAAGGAAAGAAAAAAAATAGAAGAAAAGAAGAAAAAGTAAAGAAAATTCGAAAAGAATTATAAAATATTATTCAAAATTATCCCCGTCAGTGCCGGTTGCTTCGAGTAAGAAGATTATCATCCATGTTGACAATTTCTTGTCAAAATTGACCGAATAGACTGAATTGACATAAATGCAAAAGGTTTATGACTCAATTGAAGAAAACATTTAGGACTGAATTCACATAATTGCAATAGGTTTATGAACTTTTTAAATAAATTTCTTGACTTTTCCCTTACAATTTCACATTAAACAATGCTAGCATATGTTGGTGCGAAATCTCCCAATCTTTGGATGATTGCTGCTTTACACATCTTAAATTATTATTATTTTTTTATTTTTGGGATTCTTATATCACATGATTCACGTTAAGCCTATATTGTTGACCCACTGCCAATATGTGAAATAAAAAAAGTATGATTTTACCAAATCATAGCAAGCATGAAAATAGTAACTATGATTTTGTTTGATCCATAACTATTTCCCAATTTTTGTCAATCCTTAGATCTCAGGTTAGTGCGCCCGTCACTGTAGCCCATTACTATGCCAGCAGTCACGACATTTCTCCGCCTGAGGTGTTTAGCTACTAGCTAATGCAGCACGAGCAACAAGAGCCAGTTATCCTATTTTCTCAGGCACTTTCTTTTGTAAATAAATAAAAGGATTGAGAGGGTTGACTAGAGCTAATGATTGCTTTGGACGTTATCATAAGAGCCTCACGCTTACTATGAATTGTTCGATTTGACCATAAATACTTCACGTTACAGACCAATCGTAGATCCAAAGTTGGCGTACCGTCACTACAGCGCACCAAAATGCTAGCAATTATGAAAACTCTCCACATGAAGTATTTAGCAGTTATGAAAATATCTGAGGTTTATTTGTGATCGTCAGCCACGGGCGACCTCTAAATGGCTTCAACTTGAGATTGTGCACACACAAAAGTAATGAAACTGGGATTCTTTAGTCGATTTTTTAATGGGATTGGTAGAATTATTAAGTGTGACATTTGTTAAAGAAAGTTCACTTTGAAGATGTCGTGAGAAGGATCTACAGCTCAGAGATGGAGAAGCACACATCATCCCTTGGACATCTAATGAAAGTCCCACAAACACATGGAAACAGTAGAGATATTCAACGATCTGTTTGAAGACCAATCCATTAGTTTTCCTCATGAGAAACACAATAACCACGCACAACCCAAGCTTTATTCCTTTCAGTACAGAGACACATCGTCAAACATGTTCAAACATACGTAGCATCGAACTCATCAGAGAGAGCAAACCAGTGCATATACATAAGGTCCGGTTCCTTAGTTTCTGCTGGGCCTAAGCCTGAGCCTGAGCCTGAGCCTGTTCCATGAGGTGAAGATCGATGTCCTTGCTGACATGGGCGCAGAACTGGAGCAGCGAGTAGGGCTCAGTCTCTTCCTCGCTCACCTTCTCGTACTCGAGCGTCCAGTGGATGACGCTCCCGCCTCCTTCCTTGGGCGTGGCCTGGACGACGAGGACAAAGTTCTTGTACAGCTTCATCAGGTCGCCTTCGATCACTCTGAATGTCGTCGAGTTCTTCTGGTCGTCTATTGCTTCTATCACCTCCTTCGCGACCTTGGTCTCTCCATCTGCGGAGTTAATTGGATGCAAAAGCTTGAGTTCTCAGATAAACGGCCGTTTCATTAGTATTATTTGAATACTCACCGTGCGTGTAACTCCAGCTGATAACGGATCCAGCCTTGCCCCAGTCGCCGTCGTGCAGATCGACACCGTGGATCTTATCGGTAGACATGTTCGAGATGTGGTGGGGCCGGCAGCTGAAGACGTCGTGGAACCTGTCGGCCGGAGCCTTGATCTCCAGATCTATCTCCATCTTCCCGTGGACTGTCATTATTGAGGTTCAACCGTCTGATGAAGAGAGTGAGTGATATGAATATGATAAGAAAGAGTCCTCTCCAAGGATCCTTTATATACACAAATATGTAACGATGTCTGGGGTTTTCCGTCTTTTTAAACATATTTGCATAGATATTTTCCCTTTCGCGTAAAAACTCGTAGAGATATAAAAACTAATTTATACAGACTATTATCTATTAAACTGTAGATGTATATCATGCATGAATCACATACCCTGATCGCAGGAAAAAATATAAAATTTTTTTAAACCTATTGCACGATATCAACTCAGTCTTACCTTTCAATTGGACCAATTTAATCATACACCTTTTTACATTGGTATCAATTCAGTTCATCCGTTCAGTTTTGACTAAAGATTTGCTGACGTGGACACCGACCTGCCTAAGTGTCCCAGTCGGCACTAATGTGGACATTTTTAATGATGTTTTCATAAATTTTGAATTTTCCTTAATTTTCTTTTCGTTTCTTTCTTTTTTTTTTTTGCCTTTCATTTTGGCTGACGAGGGTAGTAGGCTAGGGCCACCTCACCCAAAGCCGACGGGGCCCTAGGCTAGGCCATCAAGGCCTATGCCTTTGCCCTTAGCTAGGCTAGGCCATGATGACCTCGGGGGCCTTTGCGGCCTCGTCTAACACAGGCAAGGTGGCATCTCTAGCCTAGACTTGGTGAGGGTTTGCTGACCCTTGTCCAATGGCCTGGGAGGGTCACTGGGTGCCAACCAAAATGAAAGGGAAAAAACAAAGAAAAATTGAAATTTTTAATAAAATAATTATAATTGCCCATGTTAGCATCAATCGTGCCACGTAGAATGGTCGAGATTAAAGTTGTTATTTTTTGCCAAAAGTGATTGGATGAACTGATGCGTATGTGGGCCGGTGATTTTGGAAATGAGGATCTTTTGATTAAGTGTATGGATAGTGTGCTAAGCGTTTAGGGGGTGATGTATCTTGAACGAGGAAATGATATGTGAATGTAGGGGTAGATACCATCTACATCAATGTGTAAAGGACGTGCCTCTAGCCAATGATATAGATCCGGGTTGATGAAATTCACCACCAATGCTTAAAGGACATACCACCCGTCAAGGATAAATGACTTCGGGATAAGAAAGCTCACCACTAATGCCTAAAGGATATCCACCACCTAGAAGTAATTCACTCTCCAAGGATAAAAAAAAAATCAAGTTAAGAGTTATCCACTCTCCAAAGATATTCACTCACATACAAAAAAAAAAATCTCATCTATCTGCATTCATCAAAATCGTCAGCGTTACAATGGAGAATTCTTCCACTATTTATAGAGAGACTTGGACATAAGAAATAGACAAACATTATCGATTCATAGGAACTATTAGAATATTATGTAGACATGAAATCTAGAAAGCAATTAAACACCTAGTAAGTACAACAAGTATTAATGACAACTAGAAACGTATCAAAAACATGGAGACTTACACTTGGACTCTTCCGAATTCATGCTCCACCCTTGACCGGCAAATAACAACCTTGGGATATCTCCAAATAATCAAGGAAATAACTTCGAATAGCCTTCCATCGGTGTGTTGTGGACCCACTTCAAAATCGGTAGCTATCTTGGTGAATCGGTAACTCTCTGGCCAATAGTTTACTCATCGGCATCTTCAATCCATTGAAGCAAGTTATAACCATAATCTAACTTGGCTTGAATAAACATTAATGTCGCTAGACTTGCTGATGGGACCAGTCGAAACTTAAGAATTGTTTCGATGTGTCAGATGCTCTAATATAATGAACGCAATTGGTATCAACATAGAAAGGTTCATGGTCATAAATTTAATTGAAAAATTTAAGACTGAATTGATATAAATGCAGCAGATTTAAGATTTTTTTGGCACGGTTGTCCCGGTTGCAATATAGAACTTTGGATGATTGCTACTTCAACTTAGCGTTCAATCATGTAATATTTAGTTCCTTCGTCACATAATTCTAGGAACAATTGCAATTATACTGCAATGACATCTACACTTATTTAATTTATTTAAAAAAATTTGGGGGGGAGGGGGTGTTCTAGAACCACATGATTCATGTTAAGCCGAAATAATTGGGCTAGCACCAATATGTGAAATAAAATAGTAGGATATGGTAAACTGATAGCAAGCATAAAATATAGCATCTGTGATTTGATGGTTTTGTAGGAAGTTCCTGTATCTGTCTTCACATGCCTACTTTCGTGAATATTGCACAAAAAAAAAAATAGAGCAAGAATTTATTTCAGGAAAGTAATATCTAGTATTTATATTGTAATTTTCTACAAAACATGATTTCTAAAGAAAAAGTCAGGATTTATTTCACTAAGTGGCCATTGAAGTCTTGTAACACCGATTTTTTTTCCAATGAACTAAAAAATTATAAAAGAAGCCCTAAAATTTTTGTATTTTTGTCAATATTTTAAATTTTCTAAGTTTATCGATTCCTTATTAAATCTTTTAAGTTTTGTAACATTTTGAAGCATGGCATTAGTAAAAGCAACAACAGCAAAAAGGCATTCTATCCCTTCCTAGCTCTCTTGAGCGACCTTCCAAGTCCTCCCCTTTCTTACTTGCTTTTCTTGTTTTGATCTTATCCATACTCTAATCAAATTACAGCCCACTATTGACTCATGTCTGTCGATTACGTTCCTTTGCTCACCGTCTAGTTACACGCTCGAGCAAGAAAGAAGAAATGACTGGTTCCTAATTCGGTTTGATTCAATCTCACTCTAAAATCGAGAATCAAATCGAACGGTCCTGAGACCGAATCGGACCAGACCAAACGGTCCTGTCCTGCTCTTGGGCAGCCGAAATATTGGACCGGTCGCATTATCTTTTGTGGGACGGTATACCAAATGCCGAATGAGCACGCCCCCAACCGATACGAAATAAGAATGAGGAAGTTTGAAGCGTGCTCGCATTCTATCAAATCAACTGTGGCGATAATCTCGAGGCAAGTCAAAGATAGCTGGCGCCCGGAGACGATGGAAAATAATTAAAAACGTAATCCACGTATCATACGCTCACTGGGCAGGGCCCATAAGGGAGACATACTTATTTGATTTGTTATCCCAGAGATAGAATAATCGAAAGACGAAAAATGGGAGGACTAACGGGGACTACGCTAGCTGGGAGATAACAACACTTCCGCCATCACCACTGAATATATCGATATTCATTATTCAAGAAAAATGTGCCAACTCCGACATGGATTGTCGAGAATCTGACATAGCAATATTTTATTACTTTTCCTCAACAACGTGGCTCGCCGGTGTGCCCAATTTGCAATAATAGCTCTAAACGGTGTTGTTTACAATTTTTTCCCCCAAACGTACACCCTCATCTTTGTTTGCAAACGAAATTATCAAATTAGGGTTTTGTCCACATTAGGCTCTCTTTTTTTTTCCCCAATTTGCAAATAATCAAAGAAGAAGAAAAGGTGAAACATGGTGAGGTGATGGTGAAGATTAGAAAGTATTGCGACTTACAATTCGGTTAAGAGCTTAGATTAATGAATTATTAAGCTAATTAAGTAACTAATCTAATGCGGACTCTCCCGAGCTCTACCAATTCGTAATTTTGATTTGTTCAAGCAATTTAGAATTCGGAGTCGCTACTAACCATTTTTGATAGGTTGATTAGATATCTAAATAAAATAGCGGGAGAATACGAATCAAAGGTTAAGTGTTCGGGGACTTGATTATGCTAGTTAATTGAAACTAACGCCCTTTCAAAACCTTAATTCTATGAAAATCTAGGCTCGGCAACTCAAGCTTGATTGATTCTTTTTTTTTTAACCTTTTAGATGGAGGCTTTTTTTTTTTCACTTTTTGGAATGGATGCAATGCATGACATGCAAGGACTAACCTATATACCGAATTTATGAGTAACTTAAACCTGCAACGCGACATCAAATTAATGCAACACTCAACGCAACATGTAGACAATCATGCACTTTAAATAAACATGCAAAGACTATATATAATATGTGAAGGTTCTAACTAACCTAGATAGCATGAGATTTTTTTTTATTTTTTATTCAAACAATTAAAATATACAAATTAAACTATCCTAACATGAATATCCTAAGAATAATAATAATGACATGCCAAATGGCATGGTAAAAAATAAAATATGATGTGGACATACAAGATATGAGACATGTGAAAATGACAACGTCATAATATGATATGCATGATTTCTAGAAAATGAATGACAGGCTAAATGATGCTAGAAAATATGAACGGCATGAGAGATAATGCAAAGATATGATATGTTATTTTGAAAAATGTAGGATATGGTATGCAATATAAGGGATTTTTTTGTAATTTATTATTATTTTCATCATTTTTCTTTGAAATTTCGGCCACATGAAGACATGTTTGACTTGACTTTTTTTTTACCCTCATTTCCAAGTTGAACTTAATTCCTAAAGATTTAATTGGATATAATTTCTAAGAAACTGTATCTTCCTAAATTTTAGGAATTTTAAAGTCTCAAGAAATTCAAAAATCAAACAAGACATCAATCAAGTAAATCCAAGTAAATCAACCATTTCCACCTCGCATTTTCAAAAAAAAAAAATGATGCGTGTAAATCTAAAATCTACTTTTGAAAGATGACGAACCGAATCTAAATGACAATAGATGGGGTTGGTTTTCTTTCCCACTTTTTTAAAGTGGAGAATCGTTCCCAAATGGCAATGGGAAGAATTGTCTAAGTAAGAAAAATAGTTGCCTATTAGGAAAGGATAATTTCTAATTTAGATTTATATTTTTATAATTTTGAAAATATTAATAATTAAAAATCAACCCCTTTTTGAAAAGGTGATGGAAATTAAGGTTTGTTTTTTTTTGGGTAAGGAAAAAGAAAAAAGAAAGGAAAGGAAATTAAGGTTTGTTTTTTTTTTTTATAACCGGGGTACGGCGACCGACTAACCCCCGGGAGGCACCGCAGGAGCCCACCACCACGGTACTCCGGGTAAGACACCAGTGAATGTGGCGCGAGTAAGTTTCGATTCCCAGGACCGCGAGTACTACTCAGCGGGGTCCCAGGAGTCTACTTCTTACCACGCGACCACCTGATGGGTGGGTCGGAAATTAAGGTTTGTTGATTTTCAATTATGCCAAAAATTTGCTTCTTGATTTCAGCAAGTCATGGCTAGAAGCAGCAAGCAAAACAGCATGCAATCTGTACAAAACAGCAACTAAAATAGTCAAAGACAAACAATCAAGCTCCTGGGGAAATTTGCATGAGTTAGTGATAGTGAAATATGCGAAAATGGCCTTGATTTAGACTAAACAGCATGTTTACAATGCTAACACAGCAGAAAAATAGCAGAAGAAAAACCGTAGGACAGCATGAAAATAATCACAAATCAACTTTAAATCGATCCTGACAAATATATGAGGCTTACCTTGATTTGTCTGGCGAAACGAGCTTGAATTGAAGCAAAACAAAGCTAGGCAATGTGCAAATCAGCCAAGTACACGAGCGAGTGGGCTGTTTGAGGCGTTAAATGATGGACAAACGGAGCACGATCTGCAGTGGGGACAACTATGGCTAGACGTGTAGCAGATGGTGTAGTACCAAGAAAACAAATTCAATTGGCTCATTTTAACTTTTTGACTTTTTCCAAGCTATCCTCTCTTCTTTTTCTATACGTTTTTTTTTTTGCTCTCGTTTTACTTAACAGAACCTCTCCCTTGTGTCGACTATTTTTTTCGTGGAAAGGTTTGCCCTCTCTTCTTCACTACTTTCTCTTTGTACAGAACCTCTTTTTTTCCATAAAATCTCCCCCTTTTTTACGTGACAGAGCCCCTGGATGAAGCCTCTTTTCTCCCTCCCCGACTTCCTTCACATCTGCTACTTTTATAGAAAAAGTTAAACCCCCCCCCCCCCCCCCCAAAACGTATCCCTTGAAAGGTGCTAAATTGTGGAGTTATTCCGATCTTTGAGGATCTTTCTTGATTTTGAGAACCGGTAAATTCCCATCCAATATTTTAGTTTTTCCATTCTGTTTTATTCAATCTTTTATCTTCCCATTTTTCCTCGTTTTGCCGCAAACATGTCTAGGTTCACTCACCATTCGCCAACTCATGAGCAGATTATCGATATTCCTCCAACTTTCTAGATTTTCAAGCGGTTTTCATTCAAACATTTAAGCATGTCTGTTGCCGGTTCAATAAAATGCAAATTTATGCATGCTAAAAAGTCAATATGCACTAAGTATAAACTATATGCAGAATAATTTAATTATTTTTGTAGGGATTAAAATTAATTTTTAATTTTTTATGAAATAAGTAATTAAAAATTTAGGTGTGAATAGGAAGGTAGCGAAGGTGGTTGCTTTAGTCGTGAGCATTTAAAGCTTGCAACAAAGGGGGCCGGAGAGTCCTAATCACGTTATCGGTTCTTCGACATTTCCGACTGCTCCGCAAAAAAGGGCGGCCAGCGACTCTGCTTATGAAATTCTTCCGCATGGCCAACCGCTCCGCGAGTTCGACTCTCTCTGTCACGCTCTGTACTTTCGCGCTGGCCCTTCGTGATCACCAGTGAAGATCGTATTAAATGATTCTTTCTTATACAACGTTTTTTCATAGAGAGTCCAGCCATATCCACCGTCCATAGTGGACTTGATTTTAGTACAAAACTGTCTCGTCAGATTATCCCTTTTTTTTTTAAATAAAAAGCTATTTATTTATTTTTTTTACCGGAATTTATTATTGGAGACCTTTAATCGTTTTTTTTTATTTGAAATTTAAGTGAGCCGTTGAAAATTTTTGACATTAAAATGAATGCCGTACGAAACTTTTGATGCTTTTAGTATCTTTACGCTTAATATGGTCTCAAGAAGATTGAAAGGCTTATCTAATAGTAAGGAAAAATTACTTGGAGCTTGGTTAAGTGTATCTCCGCTGGTCAAGGGACTTTTCTAACTCCTTTATGATTAAAAAAAAATTAAATGATTAGAAAGCCCTATGTGTCTCGCTTCCAATGAATCAAGTCTCAAGTAATTTGGACTCTTTTTAGAGAAAATTTCTATTGTTGTTGAGGAAATATGTGTTGTGTTTGTCATGCGATCATCAGAGGTGTCAATATGGATCATTGACTCACTTTTTGACTCACTTTTATACACTTAGGGTCATATATGTATTTAATAAATTTAAAAAATAGGTCAAATATGGATTTAACATAATAAATCCTATTCAAATATGGGTTTGTAATGGATTTTAGCTCAACTTATTTTCAATCCATTCTTTATTCATAGGCTATAGTTTTCCAAACACTCATTATAAATGGGTTATCGCTGTCCAAGTCCCCCGCCGTCGCTTATCGTCGCCGCTCCTCACCGCCATTGCTCCCCGCACCGCTCCGTAAGTTTTGAAGAGCTCGACTCGGAGGCTCGAGGCCTTGTCCGGCACGAATCTACATCTCTTGACGAGAAAATCTGTACGTAGGATTGACAAACACAGAGAGAGAATCAGTGATCATTTGCAAAGCGCAAAAAGTTCAAAAATGAGAGTTCTCTTGCTCCAGATGAAAACAATTGCCCCACCATCGATGTTCTTCTTGAGAATTGCGCAGATTCCGATCTTGGAGGAGTACAGGGTGCCGTTCACGTCTACAAAAAGCCAACACGGCCCAGAATAAAAAAAGGAAAAAGGAAAAGAAGAGTATTAACACGCCAGAGATGTCCGAACTTGACTAACCACCAGCAATGTGCCAATAGCAATTTTATCACTATTCCATAGGAACCAAGAACCACTGTCTTCTATTCTAGTATCACCCATCGTTATATAATTCTTCTACTCTAGCACGCAGAGTGGAAAAAAAGTACAAAGAGGAGCTAAAAGATTTGAATCGGGTGAATAGACAGTATGTACACCTCACGCAAGATCACTATACATCGAACAAGCGCACGGTAGTGCAGGCGGGCGAGCAGCAATGGTGGCAGTGGGAGGTGGGTGGGTGGGTGATGCCAATGAGCAAGAAAGTGGCAGCGGCGAGCAGGCCGTGATGACAGCAACGGCAGTGAGTGGGCCATGGTGGTGGCTATGATTGGCGAAATAGCTTTTTTATATTTTTCAATTTTATGAAATAAATATTTTATGATTTGATTTAATATTTAAATAATACATATCGGGTCAGCTATGGATCGAGTTAGGTCGGGTATGGGTCATGTAATTTATACTGTAAAAAATGGGTCATAACGGGTTAAATGGGTTAATATGAGTTTGATGATATTCGATTCAATCTAAATTTGGTCCAATCCACCTATTTGATGCCTCTAGTGATCACAGAAGCAATTTCATCCCTCCTCAAATTCAAGGGTTTGCTCCTCAGCCACCCAACATTGGCCACTGCATTTCAGTAATTAATCCCAATCCATACTTCATGACGTGTCAAATTCTGGAGGAATTAATGAGCACTAAAAACTGTCGAATCCCCCCAAAATCAATACCTGCAAGGATTAAATGTTTTGACCATACAGTACCTACAAAATCTGCAAATTCTCGTGATGTATTTTGACTGAGACTGGCTAGAGGTGCGCTGCCAACGAGAGGGTGATCGATGAGCTGAGCAAGACTGGGCTCGGGCCAGGCTCCTTGCACAAATTCCACTCTCGGTTGTTGCTCCAAGCCTAGTTTTGGATCCAGAAATATGTTGTCCCAACTTGCTTATTACCAAAGAAAGAACCCTAGAAGTATGCATCAAAGACATTGTGCTTGCCCGGCTTCTGTCGAAGGTGACCCCCGAAGCTCACTAGTTTTGGTCTGGCCCTGGCAGGATAATAATATTAGTGCCCAAGCTAGCCCAACCTGCCCAAAATAGGCCAGCACAAAGATCCAAATTTCATGAAAAACGACGAGGGTATTGTAGTGAAAGTCTCGGTGGATGATCCAAATTATAAGGACCTATTGACAGAAAAATGTCCATGTCTTTAATTGGAGACTCGGAAACTAACTTCGTGCGTTGACGGGGAAGAAGGTGTACAAAACAAGTAAAACCAAAGACACGAAGACAACTGTGATAGGGAGCCTTGCCAGATGAGTGCTCACAAGTAGAGATTTAATCTACGACGGGACGGTGGACGGTCTCCTAGATATGACACCAACGTCACTAGGGACATCAGCCTCCGGTGGCATTATGGCCACAGCGAATTGAAGGAAGTGTGTGTGTGTGTCTATATATATATATATCTCTATTGCATTGATACAAATTCGGCAATAAACTTTTTAATTGGATCAATTCAATCTTAAACCTTTTTGTATTGATACCAATTGAGTCTATCCAGTCAATTTTGATCGAAAAATGTTAATATGAATGCCGACTTTCTGATGTGATAAGGCCGACGTAGGCGTGAATATTTTATAATAATATTCTACTAATATTTCAGAAAAATTTGTAGAATTTTTTTTATTTTTCTTTTCATCTTTTCTTTCGTTTATGTTCTTCTTTTTTTCTTATGCTTGAGGGCCGGCAAGGGCCCCAAGCCCTTGCTCAATCTAGGCAAGGCTGTGCGATCTAGGCATCGTAGTCTCTCCTAGACCTGGTGAGGGACATGATGCCTTAGCCTAGAGCCAACAAGGCTTGCAGCACCCTCACCTGACTCAGATCTAGAGAGTGTATCGTTGGGTTTGGGTGAGAGGTTGCGACCCCCTTGCTAGCCTTTTAAAAAAGAATAGAAATAAAAAAAAATAAAAATATCATTAAATTTTTTTTATATTAGCTATTTTCGAATAAAATTGATTGAATGAACTTAATTGGTACTAATAAAAAAAATTTAAGATTAAATTAGTTTAATTAAAAAATTTAAAACTAAATTAGTATCAATATAATATATTTAAGATTTTTTTTTGGATACTTTTCTTTCGTTCGGACATGAAGAAAACTTGTGACTTCGGCCGACAGTTCCTCTTTCCTTGCTTGGTTCTCCAGCGATCTTGCCTCTGACCCAGGCACGCTCCTCCTGATTTTCCACTCGGTCCCAATAATTCCCAATTTTGGCCTCTTTTGCTCTTTGACCAATTGCTCTCTCTTGACCATCGTTCGACTCGTCAGGAGTGATTAAGGAAGAAATCCGCTTATGTGTGTTGGACAAAGGTGAGCCTGGTCGATCCAACCTTAGTCGACTTACACCGGATAATTAAGCTCGAGATCTCCTTGCTTTAAGCCGATCCTCCGCCAGTCAAAATGCAAAGTATGAGTGTTATAATGGAGGAAAAATGCAACTAAAATGCTAATGTAAGTATTGATTTTAGGAATCGAGATCGATTTCTCAATTTTCTGCCAGCAAGCACATGACCTCCCCTAGCAGTTCCATCGGCACCCTCACCATGCCCTCCTGGTTGGGGCCACCGCAAACCCCCGAGAACACAGAATTCACAACGATCTTGCTGACACAAAGGCGACCTCCGGCGAGAAAGACCCCGCCTCAACTCGCCATCAGAAGCAAAGTCCACGCTGCGGCAAAGGGGAGGAACAGCCACCGTGGGAGGATCCGGTCGAGATGGGCAGAGAAGAAAGCCTCTAAAGTTTCTAGAGGAAAATTGTTGCTCATGAATTTTAGGCGTAGAACTATATGTATTAGAGTGTGTCATCGTATCTTCGTGTCCCTTCGGTGGATTCCATTACATGCATGACTACTCTGTAGTAGATTTCCTAGGTGTTGAGTGTCTCCACCACATGTTATCTGGCGATAGTCCGAAAATCCAGTGCCCAATCTAGATGCATATCTTATTTTTATGTGTCAGAGCCTCCACGATCTTGTTCTCCCAATTGAGGATGAATCTTTTTCTTCCATGTCCCCAAAAAATACTCTTATATTTTATATCCCATAGTTCAGATGAAGTATTTTTAAGGTCATACTAGGGATCAATGCACGTGTACTCTATAATAGATTTCTAAGTTGCTGAGCGTTCCGACCACATGTTATTCAGACATGACTTCCCCGTGGTCAAAAGAAATTGCAACTCCGAAAGAAAGCCCGAAATTTTGCTTTTTATCGGGTTGGTAAAAAGCAAATTTCGGGCCACAAAAGAATTATGAAATTATTGTACCACATGCAGATTGTTCTGTAAACACAACTGGATGAATTTATTCGCACAAAATACTACTGACGTTGTAGATACTTTGGAGTACAATACAGTGCATTGAGGAAAGCTCTCAAATCATGACACGCTTAATAAGCAACTAAACACCCTTTTCCTTCGATACTTCTAAAGGATCATTATTTTCACACCACCTAATACATTACCGCTGTAAATATATCGATTTACGATTTTAAGCTCATCTTTCACTCCTTGAGAAGGTAGGCGTCAATGCCGAGGAGTATGCCACGCGTGAAGTCCAGGTACTTATCGGGGTCGGGAGCATCGGGGTTTCGCTTCTCGTAAGTCAGAACCGCTTTCGTCGCGCAGTGTTCACCCTCCGGAGAGAACTGGAAGGCCACCTTCAGGCTCTTGTAAAGATCCATCGCTGCTCCGTCCAGGTAATTGAATGTGATGGACTTTGTCTCATCGTCGAAAGCTTCCACAGTCTCCTTCCCGCTCTCGCAATCACCTGTGGCATGTTACTCCACTTCAGTTGACGTATGACTACTTATTCATCCTTGAAATCATGTATGACTCCAGTTCAGTCGGACTTCACTCCATGCTCAGGCATGAAAAAATTCACCACAAGCTTAACATTGGAGCCTCCTCTCGCCACCAGACTTAGACTTTCAGATCGGAAATCAGCAAGAGTCTATACATCGAAAGAACGCATCCAAGATCTTCCACTAGCTAAAAGTTCGAGCTTGACATCGACCTTACATGTTAGCTTCAATTGTTCAACTCATGACTGATGACGACTTAAAGACAAATTTGATGGAAATAGAAGAATACGAGACGTACCAGCAACATAAATCGAGTAGCGATGGCACACTCAATCACAAGACAGAAGAATACAAGACCTACCAGCAACATAAGTCCAGAGCCTTACTGAGCCCACAGACTCCCAATCACCGCTGAGCAACTTTACGTCCTTAACCATTTCAGGGGCGATTTTTGGTAAGAGGTAGGACTTTCTCCGGAAGATCTCATAGACCTTCTCAGCTGGAGACTTCAAGTCCATCTGAACGTCGACCTTCACCAATTGAGCCATGTTCTCTCCTTCTGCTCTTGGAAAATGAAAAGGTTAAGAAGCTGTGTTGAGAAGTGTCTGTTGTAGCTAGACTGTTCAGAATGAGCAGCTACCATTGAAGGCAATTTATAAAAATGTTTAGGGCTTGGGATGCATATGGACCTTTGCCACTGTAGTCGATTTTACTTTTTCTCAGATCATGACATGGTACTTGAAAAGAAAAGAAAAGAAAAGAAAAGAAAAGAAAATCTATCTAATATGTTGTAAATGATGCCTATTCCAATATAAAGTGTTGCGACATGGTAAGCACTTGAAGCAAAATTCATTTATATGAATGATGCGTTCATCTGTATTCCCTCATGATCGCAAGGAATCCCACCTTAGATCGGAATATATGAGTGTAAAATATCTCAAATTAGAAAATGCATTGCCACTAAACGCGAGTTATGACAATTTGTATTAGAACCAAATGTCATATACCTTTTTCTGTACATTATCCTCTATTTATTTTGAGGATAAACTCAAGTTCACAAAAAAGGAAGCTTTTGGTAAGGATAAGAAGAATCACCTACGCATCAAGTTGGCCAATTGCAATAATACATGGAATCAAATTCATGGCCGTGTGGTCACTGATGAATCAGGTTCTACATGGTCCTTCCCCGTGAAAAATAGAGACAAAAACTGAGGGTGCGTTGGTCGTGGATCCATTTACTAAAGTTATATTTGTCCGGGAGAGCGATAGAATAAGATGATTTGTGTTAGTGATGAGGTGATTTGATCACGGAAAAACGATGAAAAGGATGCCGGAAGATTGTCTAAAATGTCCCAAATTTATTGTACTTTATTCGGTCCTAAATTTTTCAATTGTATCAGTTGAGTTCTAAGCATTTTTATCAATTTGCCAATTTAATCTTTCAAGCCAATTTTGGCCGAAAATCGCTAACATAGATAATGATCATTCCATGTCGCACAATTGATGCTGACGTGAATATTTTTAAAATATATTTTTTCTGTTTTTTAATTGTTAAGGGCCATCGATCATCGACGACCCTCGCTGACTACTAGGTAGGGCCACGAAGCCCTTGCTAACCACAAGGCTAGGGCTAGCAACCCTTGCTTACAACTAGGTAAGGAGGCCACAATCCTAACCCACCCCCGACAAGGTCTTGCTGCCCTTACCCAAATCTGAGGGAGGGCCATGAGCCCTCACAACTGCTAGTGATGGCTGGCAGCCCTTACCTAGTGGCTAGTGAGGGTCGCGAGCCTTGCCAGCAGCTGATGGGTAGCTGCCAAGGTCTCGCTCCCCTCGCCTAGTGGCCATCATGGTCTTGCCACTAGCCAATGGTAGAGATCATTGGGCCTCAGCTAATGGTTAGAAGCCCCAATCGGTCCTTAACAACGAAAAAAGAAAAATATTAATAAAAATTTCAAAGAGAAAAATATGAAATTAAAAAAAAATTTCATATCAATGTCAATCGTGTTATGTAGGAAGGCTGGCATCCATATGAGCAGTTTTGACTAAAAATTAGTCGGAATGACTAGATTGACAAATTATCAAAAGATTTTGGACTCAATTGACATGATTAAAAGGTTTGAAATTAAAGTGGCTAAAGTGTAATAAGTTTAGGACTTTTTGGATAATTTTTCAATAAGATTATGTATTTTGTCGTTGCAAATTGGTGAGAGCATCTCTCTGGCTTCTTTTTCCTTAAGTACTCCTCGATGATTAAGCAAGTCACGGTATCCCGGTAACTTTGGTGTATGATCATGTCCGAAGCATGGGCATTTGCCTGAACATTGATAAACTATCAAGACCTTTTATATATATATATATATATATATATATATATATATATTATATTGTTTATACCTATAAAAAAAAACAGACACAGATCGCCATATATAAGCCCAAACAAAGATATATAGATCCTACCTTCATCCTTTTTCTCCCCTTCTCTTTTCATGCTCCAGCATCCATTTAACCATCCATGTCTTTGGCGACATTGGTAAACACATCTATGTGCTTATCATCACCGCCAGAACACCGGAGTCCACCGTTCTTTATTCCGAGTGGGCTTGCAGGTCGCCTGACACACCTTCCTGCAGTTTTGAAGACATCGTCTAACTCCACGTTCTCCTTCAACACCTCCGACTTCCCTTTGGATAATTTCGCAAAAACTAATCAGTTCACGCTGCATTAACACTCTTATGGTTAAGCAGGCATCGATGAAAGGACAAATAAGGGTGGAATTGAGATAATTTTTCGATACGTCCGAGAATTTCTTCAGGGAAAGTTGCGTGTAAAATTACAAGCTAGTCATCAAATTCTTATGATTCTATCCACGGGGTGGCTTGCCATGCAATGGCCCAAATTCTGTTGTTTCCTCAGGGTTGTGAATGGTCGACCCAAGCTCGTGAAGCTCTTCCGATGGATGATGCTACCATCTTAAGGAGGAGGAGGAGGAGGAGGAGAGGCACACGATTCAGGCTCCGAACCACCTTAATTTCGCTAATCATTTCAGAAATGTGGCACATGCACATTAGGGTGCATTTGTTTATTTCAAAATGATTTCCATGGAACGCTTTTTCAAACTCAATGTGCTTTGTTGGCCGTTCGTCGTCATCCCAGTCACTTAGCTTGGCGTGAAAAGTTTTAATACAAACCCTTACTCAGAAAGTGAGATGAGTTTTTAGACCCCTTTGGCTGGACAGAGTTCATATTACCAGAAATTACTATGTCTTGTTCACCAATCAGCGTTCTATGATCGGTGGTTGAATAATTGCTTATGTTCTGAACAAATCATTTTGCGACGCACTTCATCACTTGAGCAACTAATGAAAGTCCCGCATACACATGAAAACGGTAGGGATATTTAAACGATCTATTTGAAGACCATTCCTTTCTTAGCTTATTACTTTCAGTACAGAGAGATATTGTAGAACATGTTCGAACATACATATAGCATTGAACTCACCAGAAACAGCAACCAGTTCCTCAGTTTCTGCCAGAAACAGCAACCAGTTCCTCAGTTTCTGCTAGGCCTGAGCCTGAGCCTGTTCCATGAGGTGAAGATCAATGTCCTTGCTGAGATTGACGCCTAACTGGAGCATCGAGTAGGGCTCAGTCACCTCCTCGCTCTGCTTCTCATACTCAAGCGTTAAGTGGACGATGCTCCCGCCTCCTTCCTTGGACGTGGCCTGGACAACCAGGACAACGTTCTTGTACAGCTTCATCAGGTCTCCTTCGATCACTCTGAATGTGATCGAGTTCTTCTCGTTATCTATGGCTTGTATCACCTCCTTCGCGAACTTGGTCTCTCCATCTGCAGAGTTAATTGGACCCAAAACGTTAAGTTATGAGATGAAAGCTCACTTCATTGGTATTGTTGCGGAAATCAAATGAAGAACAAAAGTGGAACAACGAGATTTACGTGGTTCGATCAGATTGATCTACGTCCACGGGCGAGGCAAACAAAATTCCACTATATCAAAAGGAGAGAGTACACTACTTACAATGAAACCCTAATCACAATATATATATTGTGTCTCAAAACATAAAAAGAAAAACCTAATTCCTCTGGGTTGGGCCTACGGCCCACTCAAATAATATGTCATAAATTCAAGACATATTTAACAATTCTCCACCTTGGCTTGAATTTAATAAGTCAAGAAGCCGAACATGTTCTTCCGGCATCCCTAAGCCTACGTGAGCTAACTTGGTGTAGGAAACAAGGGATGTAACAAAAGGAAAGAATATGTCATCTTCAAACAAAGGTAGAATTTCATTCACCTTGCCACCAAGCCCCAGAAAGGGACAAACCTCAAACAAGCATGCCAATCAAGTTCAAGCAATGCTTAAACTTGTTGGCGGGGATTGACTTGGTCAACATATCAGCAGGATTGTCAGTAGTGCCAATCTTCTTTACCATCATATTTCTCTCAGCAACTGCCTCTCGAATAAAGTGATATCTGACATCAATGTGCTTAGTCCTTTCATGATATGCTTGATTTTTAACTAAGTATATAGCACTCTGATTATCACAAAAGACAACTGAATTGTCTTCCTGCTGGAGCCCAAGTTCCTGAACAAGATTCCTTAACCAGATAGCTTCTTTCACTACTTCTACTGCTGCCATATACTCTGCCTCTGTAGAAGACAAAGCGATTGTCGACTGTAAGGTTAACCTCCAACTAATAGCTGAGCCAGATAGCGTGAAAAGATAGCCAGTCAAAGATCTTCTTTTATCAAGATCACCTGCATAGTCAGAATCCACAAATCCCACAACTGAGGTACCACTTGAACTATTTCTATCAAACACCAAGCCTAAATCTGCGAAACCTCTAAGATACCTAAGTATCCATTTTACTGCCTGCCAATGCTCCTTTCCAGGGTGAGCCATATATCTACTTACCACACTAACTGCATGAGCAATATCGGGACGAGTACATACCATAGCATACATCAAGCTGCCAACTGCACTGGAGTATGGGACATGAGACATTGCAGCCTCCTCATCTTCTGACTGAGGTGAATGTAGAGCTGAGAGTCTAAAATGAGGTGCTAATGGCGTAGTAATAGATTTTGCGTTCTGCATGCCAAACTTCTCAAGTATCTTCTCAATATAGCTCCTCTGCGATAGATATAATTTTCCTGCTTTCCTATCCCTCTGAATTTCCATCCCTAAGATTTTCTTGGCATGACCCAGATCTTTCATCTCGAACTCCTCACTGAGCTGTTTCTTCAAGATCAACACATCTGACATGTTCTTTGCGGCAATGAGCATATCATCAACGTATAAAAGAAGATAAACAAAGGATCCATCTGAACCCTTCCTGAAGTAGACACAACTATCATAGCTGCTCCTATGATAACCATTTCCTATCATAAAGCTATCAAATCTCTTATACCACTATCTTGGAGATTGCTTTAAACCGTATAAGGATTTCTTCAATCTGCAAACATGGTCTTCCTTGCCTCTACATAATAGCCCTCAGGCTGGGCCATATAAATAGTTTCATCAAGGTCACCATGCAAAAAAGCAGTCTTCACATCAAGTTGCTCAAGCTCAAAGTCAAATTTAGCAACTAAAGCTAATAACACACGGATGGAAGTGTGCTTAACCACATGAGAGAATACCTCAGTATAATCAATTCTCTCCTTTTGATTGTAGCCTTTGGCTACAAGTCGTGCCTTGTATCTAGCATCTTCAACACCTGGAATTCCTTCCTTTTTCTTGAAGACCCATTTACACCCAATGGCCTTTTTTTCTTTAGGCAACGACACCAAGTCTCAAGTCTGGTTCTTGTGAAGTGATTCAAGTTCCTCAACCATAGCAGTAGCCCATTTTTCTGATTCTACACAAGTAACGGCTTCAGTATAAGTAGAGGGTTCATGAATACCCATACCTTCTGCTGTCGTGAGAGCATAAGCCACCAGATCAGAGTATCCATATTTTTGAGGAGGTCGAATCTGCCTCCTTTCTCTGCCAGTGGCAATAGAGTATGGCTGCTCCACCTCATCTACTGCTTCCTCTTCTGAACTTGAATCAACAGTAACACTTTGTTCGCTTAAATCATCTCGAGAGGTTTTCTCTGGAAGCTCCACCTGAACCTCCACCTTATTCATATTGCTCTCAAGCTTTCCTGCATGATCATCAACAACCTTTCTTTGATCAAGTATAAGCATTTCATTAAAAGTAACATCCCTACTAATAATGAACTTATGCGAGTTGGATTCTTGACACCACAAACGATACCCTTTTACACCATCAGCATAACCAACAAAGATGCATTTTCTTGCTCTAGATTCTAACTTACCATCCTTAACATGATAATAAGTAGGGCATCCAAAAACCTTTAGATTAGAGTAATCGCAAGGCTTACCTGACCACTTCTCAAAGGGAGTCTTGCAGTCTATTGCTGTTGAAGGAGAGCGATTAACCAGATAACAGGCTGTGTTAACAACTTCAGCCCAAAAATCTTTTTCCATGCCAGCATTAGAGAGCATGCATCTTGCTCTCTCCAAAAGGGTTCTGTTCATACGTTCTACCACCCTATTCTGCTGAGGAGTGTGTCTAACTGTACGGTGTCAAACGATACCAGCATCTGTGCAGAATTCATTAAAATCACCACTGCAGAACTCAAGACCATTATCAGTCCTAAGACGTTTGATCTTCTTTCCAGTCTGATTCTCAACAAGGGTTTTCTACTTCTTGAAGGTTTCGAATACGTCACTTTTCCTCTTCAGAAAATAAACTCAAACCTTCCTAGAATAATCATCAATGAACGTTACAAAGTAAAGAGCACCACCCTTAGATGGAACCTGTGCTGGTCCCCATAAATCAGAGTGGATGTAATCAAGTGTGCCCTTTGTTGAATGTGTGCCAGTACTGAAGCTAACTCTACACTGCTTGCCAAGAACACAATGTTCACAGAAATCTAGCGAGGTCGTCTGCTCTCCACAAAGTAAACCACGTTTACTCAAAACTGTCATGCCACGCTCACTCATGTGGCCCAAACGCATATGCCACAGTTTTGTTTTATCATTATCAGAAACAGAATTAGATGTGCCAATCGAATGACCCATAACAGTGCTACCCTATAGATGATATAAGTGGTTCACCTTGCTTCCTTTCATCACAACCAGATTGCCTTTGGAGACTTTGAGAACTCCACCTCCACCTGAGTACATACACCCAATGGAATCCAAGCTGCTCAACGAGATAAGGTTTCTCTTCAAGTCCGGTATATGCCTTACTTCAGTCAAGGTTCTTACTACTTTGTCATGACATTTAATTCGAACAGAACCAATACCCATAACTCTGCATACAGTATCATTCCCCATCAAGACTGACCCACCATTTATTTTCTCATACGTAGTGAACCATTCCCTATTTGGGCACATATGATATGATGCTCCAGAGTCCAATATCCAAACATCATCGGACAAACTAACAGCAGAGCATGCAGTAAGAACACTGTCTGACGCCTTAGACTCATCTTCGCTAGCAACATTCACCACATCTTGTCTTTGAGCATGTTGCTTACCTTTTCTCTTGAGCATATGACAATCTGACTTGTAATGTCCTCTTTTGTGACAATAATAGCACTCTACGTTCGTCTTATCGCCAGGTGGCCTAGATTTTGAGCGACTAACAGATTTCCCTCGATGAGCTTTATCCCTATTCTTGTTCCTGCCTCTCATAAATAAACCATCTGCTTTATTTTCACTAGTATTCCCATTCAGTTTCATTCTCAATTCAGCAGAATTCAAAGATGCTTTAACATCCTCCAAAGTTATGGATTCACGTCCATAAAGCATCGAGTTCACAAAATTCTCATATGAAGCAGGCAGTGAACATAACACAATCAAAGCTTGATCTTCATCATCAAGTTTAATATCTAAATTTTTCATATCCAGAACAATTTTATTAAACTCATCCAAGTGTTCCTAAACAGGCGTACCTTCGCGCATCTTTAGGGTATAAAGACGCTGCTTCAAATAAAGTTTCGACGTCAAAGATTTCTTCATGTAGAGACTTTCCAGTTTGCTCCAGAGACCCGCAGCTGTTTCCTCATCGGCGACTTCTCGCAGAACCTTGTCATCCAGAGACAACTGAATCGCGCTATGCGCCTTCTCGTCCATCTCTTCTATTTCTGCCGAGGTCATGTCATCTGGATACTTTCCATCCAGCGCCCTAACCGTACCCTCCCGCCTCAATAAAGCTTTCATCTTTATTCTCCATAATCCAAAATTATTCTGTCCATCAAAAGGTGAAATCTGAAACTTCAGAGATGCCATCTAAAAGAGCCCTTTGATTTGGTATCAGGTCGTCGGGGGTTGTCGGGACTATTCTGGTCTGGTCGCCTGGAGGTGGCCGAGAAAAGTGGCCGAGCGCACAGGCCTTGGCCGAGAAAAGTGGCCGAGGATATAACGGGCCGAGGCCGACGGAAGTGGCCGAGATCACGGGTCGTGGCCGACGGAAGTGGCCTAGATCACGGGTCGAGGCCGACGGAAGTGGCCGAGAGCACGGGTCGTGGCCGACGGAAGTTGGCCGAGATCACGGGCCTTGGCCGAGGGAGTTGGCCGAGCGTAGCGGACGTGTGGTCGGCCGACGCAAAACTCTCACAAAACGCCGCCCTCTTTCTTCTTCGTCTCTTAACCAGGCTCTGATACCAATTTGTTGCGGAAATCAAATGAAGAACAAAAGTGGAACAACGAGATTTACGTGGTTCGATCAAATTGATCTACGTCCACGGGCGAGGCAAACAAAATTCCACTATATCAAAAGGAGAGAGTACACCACTTACAATGAAACCCTAATCACAATATATATTGTGTCTCAAAACATAAAAAGAAAAACCTAATTCCTCTGGGTTGGGCCTACGGCCCACTCAAATAATATGTCATAAATTCAAGACATATTTAACAGGTATCATTTGAATACATACCGAGGGTGTAGCTCCAACAGATGACGGATCCGGCCTTGCCCCAGTCGCCGTCGTGCAGCTCGACGCTCTAGACCTTACCAGAGGACATGCTCGAGATGTGGTGGGGCCGGCGGCTGACAACGTCATGGAACTTGTCAGCAGAAGCCTTGATCTCCACGTCTATCTCCACCTTCCCGTGGACAGTCATTCTATTTTTCTCTTTTTTGTGTTCGATCCTCAGTGATCAAGCTAATATAGTGGTAGAATGTTTGCTTCAGCTATGTGACATGAATACCGCGGGACGTCGCTTTATATACACAGTACATATTAATATCTTTGATAGATTCCTTCATTAATGTTAAATATACTAAGATTCATCCACTAAACTTATTGAATTAATTGTTTCGGCCATACAATAGTGGTAACAGCTGCAACTTCTCGGTATATTGGATGTGTATGGACCTTTGCCACTTTAGTCGGTTTTACTTTTCTCAGATCATGACATGTTATTCGAAAAGAAAAGGGGCTCTTCCATGGTCCTCCGGTAGATTGTTTACTGAGTCTTACGTTTTCCCTTATAATTGCAAGGAATCTCACTATAGATTGGGATATATGAGCATAAAATATCGCGAATTAGAAAATGCATTGTCACCAAAGGCGAGTTATGGCAATTTGCATTAGCAATAAAATGTGGGTCGTTAGGATCCCTGTCATATCCCTTTTTCTGAGCAACTATCTGACCCAGTTCACGAAAAAGGAAACTTTTGGTGAGGATAAGAGGATAAGGATCAAATTGCCCAGCTGCAATGGCACATGGAGTCAAATTCACGGCCGTGTGGTCACTGATGAATCAGATTCTACATGGTTCTTCCCCGTGAAAAATAGAGACAAGACCTGAGGTGGTTTGGTCGTGGATCCATTGAGTAAAGTTGTATATGTCGAGGAAAGCTATAGAATAAGCGCTTTGGTCATGGACAAACAATGAATAGAACGATGTGTTTCGTCTATATGTCGAGGAGAGCTGCAGAAGCCCTGACTGAATCTTTGTTGGATATGTTGATTCAAGGCTTTGTCCCTCAGCCACCCAATGTTGGCCGGAGTGCCACACATGCATTTCGCAGCTCATCCTTAATCGGTCACAGCACAATCCTTTTTAATGGATCAAATTCTGAAGAAACTAAAGAGAAAACTTGTTGGAGATCGGACGCCTCTCTAATGGGCATGAAGGAGGCGCTAATTCGTAAATCCCATATTGAACTTGAATTTCTTCTTCGAAAAGTCTGACTTTTGGTTAAAAACAGAAAAAAAAAAAAAACAAAGGTCCTGCTTGAAGATATGTTGACATGTTGAAGTCGGCAAAAGACGAGAAGTCTAAGTTGGTCTTAACATGTGAACGCCAGAGAAGCAATGGAAATCCACCTTTTGAATAGTAAATCTTAGCCTATAAATAAGGCAATTGGCAAAGCAAAAGAGGTAGGCCAAAGAGCCTCAGGCTAGAGAAGGCTAGAGAGGGCCTTAATTTAGGGGTGAACAAATCGGACTGATCGGATTATTGACACCTAATTTTTTTAGTCAACTTTTTATTTTTTAGAAAATTTTAGAAAATACAAAAAAGTTCATAAATAATTAAAAGAGTAGCAAGTACAATTTAATTATGACCTGCAAAATAATTGAAGATATAATCAAGTCCTCGTCAAGCACCTAACAACCACTTGTGTACCCTTATCCCATAGCTATTGTGGTTAATATTCTACTTGCCATACCTAAGTTAGATGATAGTCTTTACACCAAAGGAGTGGACAAAGCATGTGCTAGTATTGAATGGAGAAAAACTTTCAGCACAAGTAACTCTGAAAGAAGGAAGGCATTTTTCCAAAATCTTTAGTAGATGTTTGGAAATGTATTATGGGTTATGTGGTGTTCGGTGTCATTTTAATTTGTGACTTATCTCATCGGTTATTGTTTGGTTTTAAGGATATTCATGTTGAGATTCTTCTGTTTGCATTTGTTATGAATATGATGGATTACATAAAATTTATGTTCTTCTTCCAAGGACCTATGTTAATGTTATTGTATTTGTATGATGGTATAGGTATAATGGAAGATGAATAAAGTATTGATTCTACAGGGCAATTAGCTCTAGTTGGAACATCCTTGAATGAGTTTCATATTAGGATAATACTTTCATGGATCTACGCTTAGATACTAGACAAGTACTTGCACGTGAAAGAACCATGTAGAGATGAAAAATGATGGGGAGCCGAATGGGTAAATGAAATTATTCATGGACACTCAGATAGAATATACGAGCTCTATGAGAAATTTATGCGAGAGATTTCAACATTCCCCATTTACTAAAGTGTCGAAAGCACCGATCAAACTTTCAAATGAAATCATCGAAGCACCTCCTTTGATGTTGTCTTGAGGAGATTATGCTGGATCCCAATCACTCGTGCTACTTTAAGGTATGTTTACCATATTAAGTTTACATTATCAAATACTTGTAATTGATAATCTTGTGCAACACTATGCTTTTATAAAATCACAGGATTGTGTAGATGCTATTGATGGCACGTACATTAGTGTTATCATGCCTGTGTTGAAGCAGTTTCCATAAAGAAATAGGAAAGGGACCGACCAAAATGTGTTATATGATTGTTCCTTTGACATGAAATTTATCTTCGTATATACTGGATGGGAAGGATCACCCAACAATTGTCAAGTGCTCTCGGTCTTCCTCGAGGATCCTAAGCAGAATTTTGCTTGACCACCACCAGGTATTTTCTTTATCTATTAGCAGTAGTTTGCTTATGATCATATTGCAGTTGCATAACATAACAAATCTATATTGTATCTTATTGTAGGCAAACACTGCATGGTAGATTCTTGTTATGCAGCACTTCCGGGATTTCCAACCCCCTTTAAATGTGAACGGTATCATTTAAATGATTATAGAGGTAGAGGAGATGAGCTACAACAACAAGAAAAATCTTCAACCATAGGCACTCTTTACTTTGGAATGTAATTGAGAGAGCATTTGGGGCATTGAAGAAATGATTCTTTATATTATAACACATGCTTTCCTTTCTAATTCAGAAACAAGCCCTCATTTTGATTGCATTTTGTGCTCTTCACAGTTTTATTAGTGACCAAGATAGGATGGATAAAAAAATTTTTGATTATGGTGATCTCGACTATGCATATAGATCTATAGAAGAAGAGGTTGCTGATGATTTATCGAATGTGCTTGCATGTAGGAAAAGTATTTCAGATAAATGACAAGGGAATACAATATGCCCGGAATTTCATGACTTTGTATTTTTCACTTATGTAATCATATTTTTAACTACCTAGAAACATTTATGTATGACTCATAATTATAATTTTTCCTATCTATGGAAAACTTATTTGATGTTCTCATTGTTCAATTTCAATCCTTCTTGTCTTTCAGTTTTTTTATAGTTTTTTTTGGTAAAGAGTTTTTTAATAGTTGATCTCGTCCATATTGAAAAAAAAATAGGAATAGAATTAAATAAAAAATTAGGAACATAATTTTTTTGCTGTTACCAAGCGTGTTTTTATTCCTTTTTTGTTTTGGGAACAAAAATTTTATGCAGTTACCAAATGCATTTCTGTTTTCTTTTTACTCCGGAAATAAAATTTTTTTGCAGTTATCAAACACGTTTCTGTTACTAAAAATCTTTGCCCAAAATAGAAATAGGAAAAAGTATTTCTATTCCAAAAGTTGTTCTAGGAAAAGAAACATTATCACATGTAGCCTAAGGCAATGACTTTCAGCAAAATTGGCCGGAATAAGTAACGTGCCAAATCAATAGAAGTTTTAAGACTAAATTAAAAAATGTTTTTTCAAGTTGTCAAAATGTTTAAGACTAAATTAACATAATTAAAAAGTTTAAAATTAAATTGGCAAGTTATCAAAAGGTTTAAAACTAAATTAACACAATTGAAATATTCAGGATTGAATTGATCATTGTACAACAAATTTAGGACTTTGTAAACAATTTTTCCAAAATGATTACCATGAAAAATATTTTTCTTTTATCATGAAATTTTCAATGAAATAAACGCACCCTTAATCATAATAAGATTGTTCTGTATACCATATTGTCCAATTAAGTGTTGAAGTCAACATGCTCGAAGTCACGCCACTTGTTAAGCTCCTAATTTGATTAGGAATCTCGAACAATCTATGGAGGGATCAAATCAAAGCATGGATTAGCTTCACTATAACCATGTCATTTGGCCAAAACCACAAGTGTCTTATTCAAGCACAATTGTACATGGACACAATACACGATTTCTCATATTCCCAAATACCCAGCTGAGCTTCACATCATCTGCTCGATCAGCTTGGCTTATTGGATCAAAGTACCAGAAATCTCAAGCATTCTACAGCACAACCTCACATGCGATCATGGTCATGCCATGATCTTGTCCTTCATGCGCTTGAAACGTGAGCATCGATGTCTGTGGTCATGTCTATGAACACGGCCATATACTTGTCAGGGTTAGGGTCGCTCGCCTTGTACTTCTCGTACTCGATGCTTAGCTTAGCCACGCTGCCTTGCTCCTTTGGGACAACCTTGCACATTGGCCTATAGACCTTGTACTCATTGTAGACATGGCCCTCCATGCCGTGGAGGGTCACCGACATGTTGTTGTCGTCGAACTCGACCTTCTCTTTGAAAGTCCCAGATTTCCCGTCTATACCATTGTGCCGGCGAAACGAAAAAGGGTTTGAGTTAGGCAATATGTATAGGAACATCAGTTTTAATTCCAAAGGCATCATGTAATAAAATTGATAGTTAGAGTGACCAAATTGAATCAATTACCAACGGTGTAATTCCAAATCTTGATAGCTCCATGCTGATCCCAGTCGCCTTCATGAATTTTGATTCCTTGAATGTGTTTGGAGGTGACAGTGGGCATTTTGTGGGTTTCGCTCCTCCAAAACTTGAAGAATTTGTCGGCTGGTGATTTCAGCTCGACTTCAGCCTCTAGTTTTCCCTGCAAATTCGCCATTTACACCCTTTTTTTCCTGAGTGGTGACTTTATGGAGACACCAAAATCTCTCAGTTTGTTACAACACTGGCCTGAGTTGAGAAAAAAAAGGGGCATGGCTTGTTGCTTATGTAGGAGCTTGGCGTTCATTTTTTTTTCTCTACTTAAGGTCCCACATCGTGATTCACGTGGTACTTTTATTAAGTAGATCTATCGTTCAAATTTTGCTGCCGATAATAAGATGTATCGTAGCCAAATAAAAATATAATGCCCGAGAAATTATAGACTATTAAATAATAGAACCAATATAAGACTTATACTTTCTGTCATGCTAATTTAATCCATTGCTGTCATGGACGCCAGAAGATTTACGTGGCATGGCCGACGCTAATGTAAATATTTTTAATATATTTAATAATTTTTTCTTTTTTATTTATTTTTTCCTTTCTCATTTGTCTAATTTTTTTTTTTCAAGTTTCTCTGGTGGCCCTCATTGGGGCAAGGCTGACGGTCGCCTAGGCAAGGCCAACCTTGCCAGCCATTAGAGAAGCCTTGAAGAAAAGACAAAAAAAAAAAGGGAAAGGAAAAAATAAATCGTAAATTATTAAAATATTATTAAAAATATCTACGTCATTACCAACCAAGCTGCATAAGACGTTAGGTGTCCATATCAGCAATATTTAGACAAAATTAACTGGAAGGATTGAATTAGCTGTAGATAAAAAAAAATTATGACTAAATTGGCACGAATGTAGTATATTTAAGACTTTTATGAAACTTTTCCACTTTCTCGGCCATCAGCAATTAAATGCCTATTCATACATTTCTTGCATTCTCATATAAGCTCTAAAATTCTGTCAAAGCTGCGAGCGGAAATCATCTTCTAAGCTGATTGATGCGCCAACCTCAACTTAATAGTCTACCCAAAGCAGAAAATTAGCCACTTGGCAAGGACAAGGTGGAGATTCGAGCTGCGAATTTTGGTTTAGAATACTTAAATTAAGGGGAAGCTAGCCTAATGCAAGAGGCTTAGATGTGGAGTGGATTTGCTTGAGCGATGTTGGGTGAAAGAAATTCCACTTCAGCAATGTGATCTAAGGTGGAGCAATTAATTTGGCCCAACGAGTAATTTACTTAAGTTGGAGCGAAGATGTGTCTAATTAGATACGTCGCTATACTGAGAATTCGAAATGAATAGGCATTATGTGAGGAAAAAAAAAAAACTCATGATGGTTGCACTTTACTTGTGTGGACGAAGAAAGCCGTGGATTTGCATAATCAATATGTCCACAGGATCTCACACGACAGGATTCACGTGGTCCTTTTAAAACATTTTCAGTTCCCCAATCTTCACCTACTGACTAAGTGGTGTTTTGAATGAGCATGCGCATTGCCAAAATAAAAAAATAAAAAAAATCCCGGTTTAATTAATAGCTCATTGTTTTTTAAAAAATCGTACGTATAGCTTTTATCTAATTTTATAGCTTACCATGTTGACTACATCTTTAAATTAAGGGGAAGCTAGCCTAATGCAAGAGGCTTAGATGTGGAGTGGATTTGCTTGAGCCATGTTGGGCGAAAGAAATTCCACTTTAGAAATGTGGTGTAAGGTGGAGCAATTAATTTGGCCCAACGAGTAATTTACTTAAGTTGGAGCGAAGATGTGTTTAATTAGATACGTCACTAAGAATTCGAATGAATAGGCATTATGTGAGGGGAATAAAAAACCCATGATGGTTGCACTTCACTTGTGTAGACGAAGAAAGCCATGGATTTGCATGATCAATATGTCCACAGGATCTCACACGACAGGATTCACGTGGTCCTTTTGGAATTGTTTTCAATGTTTTCAGTTCCCCAATCTTCACCTGCTGACTAAGTGGTGTTTTGAATGAGCATGCGCATTGCCAAAATAAAAAAATCCCGGTTTAATTAATAGCTCATTGTTTTTTAAAAAATCGTACGTATAGCTTTTATCTAATTGTATAGCTTACCAAATTTATGGATCTAGCACATTGTCCAACTCGTTGGCCAAACCAAAACAAAACAAAAAAACAAAAACGCTAGAGTGGTAAGATAATCCCTATATTGTACTTGTGTTCTATACTCAAAAAGGAAGGATGCACACTTTTTTTGTGTACGTATGCGAAACTGTGAATAGCCAATTACGTCGAAACCTTCGAGGTGCGATCAACAACTATCTGCATCGTGCACATATATGCTTGTGTAAAATTTTGTTGTGGCCGAAGGAAAAACAGGACGGGGAAGGCATGTGACCATTGTCGCATCATCTCAGAGTACTGATTCAATATAAATGGATGAACATGAATCTAGATGGACATTAAAAAATTTCAAGTAGGGATAATAACATGAACAGTCCCTGAATTTTGGCTCAATATGAAATGTGGTCTATAAACTTTTTAATTTATTCAATATGATATGTAAACCTTATTCAAATGTACAATGGGGGCCCTAAAATTTTAATTTATTCAATGTGGTACATAAAATTTTGGTGGATGTTTAATTTGGTACCTGAATTGTATGAAAATATTTGACGTTGTCGTTCCATTAATTCAAGTTCAAGGACAACATTAAACATGCTCATATAATGCATAGACTAAATTGAACATATACCAAAATTTTAGAGACCATATTGAATATTTTAAAAGTCAGCAACGACATTACATATTAGAATAAAATTCAAGGAGCACATTATATATTGTGCCAAAGTTCATGGACCATTTGTGTCATTTTTTCCACCAAGCGACCAATCTTGTAGCCACGTAGCATCGTGGAAAAGCATGAGACACAAATTTATAATAGAGAAAACCGTGACCTGAAAACCATCAACCATCGTGAATGGCAGATATGTTATGATTGTTGGCCCGCGGCTCGTTGATATTTAGGGTTTGCTGTAGCCAGTCTCTGATTGAACTTCCTCTCCTGCAGAATGGGAATGTCTGGACAAATTCTGCGCAGCAACACTTTTGTCAGTCGACTTAGGAAGTGAAACCAGTTCAACAAACCCGTTCTGTAGCCGTTTCGTGAGCAGCAGAGAACCTCAGTAGCCAAATGTGTTAGCGTTATTACATGCGAATTCCGGCTAAGTCAAAACGAAGCACCATCGTTTAGGCTTATCCCTGCAAATGATTCGAATCAGATTACCCGAAGTGCGGTTCATAATCTCAGTCTTATGTGTCGCTCTGCTATAATGCAAAGCAAATCGAATGAGTACTGCAAACCTTGCTGGAAATGACTGAGGATCCTAGCGTCACGACCTGAGGTGATGGATTTAGCAACCCGGTGCAACCTCACAATTTGTGAGAAGAAGAGCTTCGACAGATATCCGGCATCTTCTTGCAAGGGAGGAGATGAGCCATCTTGGTAGATCCCGTCAACCGATACTAGAACTGAGTACAAACCAATTAGGCACGTTTAGAAACCCGGAACATTGTACGTGGAGAGGTCCTCCTAAATCTCCTCCGGAACAGGAAGAGACATCCCTGCACCAATTCACCTACTTCCGGTTTCGGATGTCGCCACTAAAATCTCTTTGGAACGGGGAAACAAAGCTGATTTCCCCTCGTTAGGAAGCCATCATGCACAGATAATCATCACCAGGTTGCTTTGGATGTGATCACTCCCAGATTACTTAAAATTCTTCATCGCTTTGATGCAATTCCGGCAAACATTCGAAACCCTCAATCTCGCGCCAACTAAGAGAATTTGCGACTCAGTTCAGCATGCCAGACTTCTGAATTCACTTATACAGGAATATCTGCAGAACAAAGCATACTGACACGGATGCAGGTCACTGCCAGTCCGCTTTTGATTGCTCAGATACTTTAGCGCCTCTGGACCGAAATACAAAATAAATTCTCTCCCGGTCAAGAGTAATGCTTCCAATGCTTTGACATTGGCAAGACAACATAGAACTCCTTGTCACACGTTTGATAAATCTTAAAAAAGAAAATTATCTACAAAGACAGAGAGATATTACCTTAAATCCGAATAAAAGACTTTTCAGAAAGAAATAGCAACATCTGTTCTATGGATAGGGAAACAAAGTAAAAATCCAAATGTAAATAATCCTCTAATCTGCATCATTCTCCTCTGGGAAAACTCGACTCCAGACAGTTGTTTAGACTGCACAAATCTATACAGGTTAGAGAACACTGGCCCTCGAATTCTCCAGTGTTGTAGAACGATTCTACTTTCCCATGCTAACTTGTCATGATGATCCAGACACTTTCCCCAAATAAAGTTTCTAAATTGAACTTTGTAGTTGATTCTTCGAAATTCTGCAGCAATAGAAAATCTTTCTGCAGAGTAAACTCCAGCAAATTTTCATGTGAGCTCAAAGCTCCTTCACCATTATTTGGGTCTTCAACGTCAACTTTAGTGATGACATGTACTAAGTATTTCAATCTCAACAGTTATCACCTCATCAAAATTAATATATTTTTAACTTCAAAACCTTTTGGAATTTTCACTCCATTATCTTAAATCCAATAGTCAAGCTATAGGATGAATTCACATACACAATCGTCCTCGGGGAAGTGGAGGTAATCCAATTCATAATCAATTTTCATGCTATGGCTAAGTCCTACTCACATGTCATATCCCAACCCTAATGTGAGGGGATCTCTTTACTCCATTACTCAAGCTATCATATGAATTCACAATACTTCTGTAAAATCGTCCTTAAAATGATGGAGATACTCAAATCTATAATCAGCTTCATGCTAAGGTCATACTCACATGTCATTTCTGAACCCTAATGCAAAGAAATGTCTTTATTCCATTACCCAACAAATGTTTCTCATGAGAAATATGGTTAGCTACAAAAAAACTGTCAAAAGAAGTGCATCGCAGATCAGATTAGTGTACAAGTTGAGCAGGAATTTTCAATTTCCTACAGTACTCCTTGTGTTGAAAAAGATTTGCCTGATCTTTACTGTATAGACGAGTGTACAAGGGTATTCAATTTCGATGCTTGAGAATATTCTGAGCAACTCTAGCAATCGCTTATAAGCTGCATCTCATCATCCATGGCGGAACTATGACGATAGTCACGATACTAAGGTAGGACCAATGGCTCAAATGAATTTAGAGCAATTATTGAAGACACTCATGATTCAAACTACATCGATTCTTTGTACAATGCTACTTTTTGGCCAGTTAGACCAAAGCTCAATATGTGAAAAATCACACGTAATATAATCCTCATTCAATCTCATCTAATTTGTATCATAATATCGTCTATTGCGACTATATTTCTGCATCTTGATAGATCAAAGTGTTTAAGTAAACAAGCTCGAAGTGCAACTGATGTATTAAGCTCTCAATTTGATTGGAAATCGTGAACATTCATCTATGGAGGGGTCAAATCAAAGCATGTATGTACTAGCTTCCTCATAATAATATGATTTTGGAAAAACCACAAGTCTTATTACAAGCACGATTACACACCAACATAATACACGATTATGATATTCCCATAAACCAACTCAACTTCACATCACTGGATCAACCAGCTTAATTTATTGGGTCTAGATACGTGGAAGTACTAGAAATCTCAAGCATAGTACAGCACGACTTCACAAATAATCACAGCAATGCCATGATCTTCTTTCTTTCATGCGCTTAAAACGTGAGCATCGATGTCCTTGGTCATGTCGATGAAGAAGGCCATGTACTTGTCGGGGTTAGGGTCGCTCTCCTTGTGCTTCTCGTACTCGATGCTCAGCTTAGCCAGACTGCCTTTTGCCTTTGGGACAAGCTTGCACAATGGCTTATAGACCTTGTACTCGTCAAAGATGTCGCCCTCGATGCCGTGGAGGGTGAACGACATGTTGTCGTCATCGAACTCAACCTTCTCTTTGAACGTCCCAGATTTTCCATCTATACGATTGTGCCCGCGAAACGAAGGAGAAGTTTTCAGTTAGGCAATATCTATAGGGTTATCGATTGAATTTCAGTGACAACACCGAGTAAATTAGTAGCTAGAGAGACTAAAATTGAGCAAATTACCAACGGTGTAATTCCAAATCTTGATAGCTCCATGCTGATCCCAGTCACCCTCATGAACTTTGACTCCTTGAATGTTTTTGGAGGTGGCGGTGGGCAATTGGTGGGCTTCGCTCCTCCATATCTTGAAGAATTTGTCAGCTGGGGATTGCAGTTCGACTTCAGCTTCTAGCTTTCCATGCAATTGAGCCATTTTTGTCGCAATGATTTGAGACACCAGAAGTTCTACAAGTTCGTCGCACCACTGACTTGAGGGAAAAAAAAAAGGTACGAGTTGTTGCTCCTTATAGGCGTTTGGCGATCATTTTGGTCTCTACTTTAGGTCCCGCATCATGATTCACGTGGTCCTTGGTATTTTTATTAATTAATCATTATCGACCAGGAATTTTTTTTTTATTATGGCTCATGAGAAGTAGTTTAGTTGTCAACAATTAAATGCCTTGAATAAAATTCTTATATTATCATGATAAGCTCTATAATTCCATCAAAGTTGTGATTGGAAACACCACAACACCCCCCCCCCCCTCTTCTCTAGAGTGGCTGATCGAGTTATGAAATGTAGTTTAGATTAATAAGGCTAAGTTTGGTCGTCTAGATTTTTAGCTAAGATAGGATAAGATATGAAATTCATGAATTTTGATGTATCTTATTTACTTTTTTTGGTGAATCGCAGTAATAAAATCGAATATTTATTTCACACGGCCCTTGATATGTTTACTAATTGTACCTACCTGCCAAATGTTATTGGTAATTGCTTTATAAAATGTATTTTGACCAAGCAAAAGATATGCTTGAGCAATTATGGCTGTGACCTGTTGATTAGAAGCAATTCAAGACTTCAATTTATTTCGGTCATCACAATAAATCATTGATTCAAGCTTTTGAAATAGAGGTGGGTCTTACCATATAAATTGATAGGCTTAGAGATGGACTCTTGCATGATGTGATCTAAGGTGGAGCAATTAGTTTGGCGGAATAACTCATTGGCTCAAGTTTTCAGAATGAAGATGAATAAAACTAAATATATTGATGGGTTCATAGTTTGGCTCTCTCTTCACCATCTTCCAGTGAAAGTGTTGAGTTTTACGTGCTGAAACAGTTATTGTACGTTGGTCTTAACGCTAGATCTACTAACATCGTTCTACAAAGTTTTGTATAGTAAGTGAGGTAATAGAGTGCAAGTGAACATTTAATTGAGTGGGTCATTCTCAAGACTCTATAAAAAGCTGTCACGTTGCTTAGGGGAAAAATGTACGACGACCATCTAGTCCTAAATATTTCAATTGTATCAATTTAGTTATAAATTTTTTGACTATTTGCCAATGTAGTCATTGCTGCCAATTTTGACTAGAAATCACTAACAAGGCCATCTAGTCAATGTTGGTCATCCTTTATGGCTTGGCCAGCACTAGCAAATGCAATTTTTTTATATAAATTCTTTCTTCAATTTTTTCTTTTCAATTTCACTAGTGGCCAATCTAAGGCAATGGCTAGTGATTAGCTACAAGCAAGGCAGGCGAGGGTAGCCTTGCCTATGGTTGACAAGGAACGTGACCATTGCCAGTGGTCGGCAATGGCTTACACCCAATGACCTAGCAAGGTCACCGGGCCTGCGATGGCCAGAATGAAAAAAAAAAATATAGAGAAAATATTAAATTAATAAATTAAAAATTAAAAAAATGTATATGTCAACGTCAATCGTGTTATATATAATAGTTGGCGCCCACGTCAGCGATTTTCGAGGCAAAATTAGCCAAAATGACTATATTGACAAATTATTAAAAAGTTTAAAACTAAATTGACATAAATGAAAAGATTTATTACTGAATTGGTATCCAAGCAATCGATTTAAGATTTTTTTTTTTTTGTAATTTCTCCCTATCGCTTTGAATACAATTTGGTGATATAGTCTACGTATACCTAACCTTTATGTATAGATTTTACCATTTGCATATTTGGGTTGATTACTTTTAAAATACTCTACACACAATATATATTTGCTTTATGGCATATGCGCTCAAGCTTTTGAAAAATATGGATATTCGACACTTATGGTTATTTCATTGTCGGGCAGCAATATTAACATTGCTTGAATTTATATGTTACAAAAGTAATTGCAGTTGCGAAATATGAATCATTTGAAAAACATTGTCTTAAAATAATCTCTTATATTTCTTGAGATAATTAGTCAATAAAATTTATCTCATCATCTCATCATCATAACAACTTATGGCTAAAAATTTCATGGACAAGAAAATGTTTTTTTGTTCACTCTTTTTTAGAAGAGATACATGCGATCATTTAAAAAAAAAAATATCTTTCAACTAATGGACCTAAGGGAACTCAACTTAGAAAGATTATATTCTTATGAAAAGAATCCTCCTGATCACATCTCTCTACGATTCTGCACCTAATGCCATATCCCCATCTCTCTCTTCCTCTATCTTGTCACCTTTATCCATCTAATAATTTTCTTTTCTTTTCTAAATAAGATGGATAAAAAGATGACATGTTGATTGGTCACTTTTAAAAATCTAACTTGGCATGTAATTATCACGTCATCAAGTAATGTCTAATTTTCCATGAAAGCAGGTAGAAGGAATATATTGAACATTTATCAATAGTTAAGGAACTACATTGAACAAATCAAAAATTCATAGATAATATTACACATTGAGATAAAGTTCATGGGCCTTTTGCATCGTTTTCTCTTTAAAATGTTATTTAGAAGAGAAAGGAGTGAAATCTTAAAATATAAGTATTTGAAGACTTTTTACTTTCTTGAAATAAGTTCTTTTTCAAATTTTTACAATACTTCGATAATTGATTGAAAATCCGGATAATTGGGAATGAGACACTGTACAAAAAAATAATAATTATTAAGAGGCTAATCAACTGCCTAATTTCGCCAGCTCTGTGTTCCCAAATCTAGTAGAATTGCGATTTTAGCTCCAATTCGCTCTCCAATTTACCCTACAAAGCAATTTTGGTTTTTTGAAACGATGAGTTAACTAAAGTTCAAAAATTGAAGGCTTATGTGCATATAAATCAGCATGGATATACTTCATTTGTATAGATGATGATGGCCTAGGATTTTTATGAGAAAATTATCAGTTCACTGTTAATTTTATTATACGGTTATCAATCTAGTTTTAAAATTTTCAATTTTATTAATGTAATCTTAAATCTTCATGTGAAATTTCATATTTAGGCATTTTACCAATTGCCGCCAAAAATCGTTGATGTGGCAATCCATAAGATATCCACGCTAATATGTCAAGTAGGTCAAGTAGGATTCTAGTGATGATTGGATGTCACGTCATCAATTTCTAGCGGCAAACGGAAAGACTATATTAGGTTTTCACACAAAGGTTTAATACTACATTAAATATTTAAAAATTTAAGATTAAATTAATTCCTCAAAATAATTTTAAGATTGATTGGGTGTTACCTCGATTTTTTCAAAATATGTTTTCTAGAGGGTCCCGCAAGACAAGATTCACGTGATCCTTTAGTCATCCAATCTGCTTCTATCAGTGGATTGAATGGGCATGCGCATTGCCAAAAACAAATCTCTATTTAATATAATAGCTCATTGATGTTTTGCAAATCGTACAACTTTAATGATATATTATTTAACCTATTGTATAGATTAGCGAATTTATCGATCTCGCACATTGTCCAAATCTTCGGCCAACAAAAACAAGAATTTTTACCGTAAATCTTCCTCTCAAAGATCATCTTAGAGGGATAAGAATTCATTTTTAAAGAGGGAGTTGCTAGCTAGCCCGACAGTCTAACAATAATGTTAATTATTTATGACCACATGATCTCTCAATCAATGAGTATTTTATGGCAAACACACGATCATGGTGTGTGGATCTATAGTTTATATTATATCATTCTTGACAGTACTATTAGGAAAGCAATTTCCCTTTTAAAGAATTCATAAAAGAAAATTTCAAAACTACAAATATGTGCATCCATAACACAATTTTATGGGAAAAATTATCAAAAAAGCCTTAAACATATCACGTTGTTGCTAATTCAATCATAAATCATTTAATTTTAACAATTGAGTACTAAACCTTTTCAAGTATTGCCAATTTAGTTTATTCTATCAATTTCGGTAGGACATTGCTGACGTGAACAAATTTTAAAAATATTTTTAAGTTTTATTTTTCCTTTCCATTCTCTTTTGTCTTTTCTTTTGAGTTTTTTTTTTTTTTTGAAGTGGGTGGTGAGGTCGTCGGGCCCTAGCAGGGTGCCAGCGAAGGCCTAGATGCCCAGACCACCACGGACGCAGGGATTGGGCATGGAGGGAAGAGAGATTGAAATGGAGAACCAAGGAAGAAAGGATAGAACAAAGCTGAGCAATGGGCGAGCCGGGGACTAGGCATGGAGGGAGCCTCTGTGGCCAGTCCGTTCCAGAAGTTCCAAGCTTTGAAGCCAACTCTGACGAGGCTCCTTCATTCTAGGGTGTCCAGTGCTGATACCTGATATACTCACCTGAAGAATCATACATCACAAACAATAGCATAAGAAGTAGTAGCAGCAGCCACGAAGAACCATTCATCGTCTTCGGCCTGGCCCTTGCCTGTGGCCAGCCGCTTTAAGAGAAAAAAAAAAGAGAAGGAAAAAAAAATAAATCATTGAAAATATTGAAATATCTTTAAATATTAGTCGTGTCAGCGTCGATTGTGTCATATAGGACAATTGGGATCCAAATTATCGATTCCCATTAAAATTGATTGAATGAACTCAATTGATAAAACATGAAAATGTTTATGATTCAACCGACAAAATGAAAAAGTTTAAGACTGAACTGGCAAAAAAGTAATAGGCTTATAACTTTTTTGACAAATTTTCCCAAATATATGCATGTGTGAAATCGTTCTCATGGCCAAAGGAGAAGAAAAAAAAGAACGTGGATATCATCTCCAAGTACTGATACAACGTAAATGGGTAGACAAGATAAAAATGCACTAAACTCGCAAATGCAAGAACAATCTTGCAAATAAACAACTTGGGTGAAAACAAACAAATTCTCTCGCCCAATGTATTGTGATTAAGGATGAAGAAGCTTTTTGTTCTCCAATGTAGACGCTTATTCGTGACAGGGGAAAGCATTACCTAAAAATGCTAAAAATATCTAATATTTGCAAAATAGCAAATTCAAATTTTTTACCTCTAAAAAGTGGATTTCCTAAACTAGGGAAATTCCAAATAAGGGCACTTTGCTTGAGACCGAAAACCTTACCCCTTCTCTAATAACTAGAATAGTTACATGCTCGCCGACCGGTCAAAAGTTCTTGTCTGAGATGATTGGGCCACTTTAGGCCTTTATTTGAGGTAATTTGGCTACTTCATGTTCTTATTCAATAAAATAAAAGTACTTCAAGCCATTAGTTGAAATGTTCCGCCTAAACTAAGTATTCAATACCAAATCTAATTTTTTCTTATACCATTCTATCTACTTGAACACCCTCGCGTAAATCTTCATCCGATCTTGGTATATATTCTTACAAATTGAGTGAACTCTTGTCTCTGGCTCGTCTATTAGAGTTTAGCTTTATCCAAACGCTTTAGACGCAGCACTTCCACAAAATCGTCCTTGAGGAAGTTGGAGGTACTCCAATCTATAAGCAAACTTTCAGGCTTATCCCAACCCTAATGTGAGGCTATGCCCTCAATCCATTAGTGAAGACATCTTCTTATTTGAGAGTTTGACAATACTTCCACGAAATCATCCTGGGAAAAAATGGAGGTACTCCAATTTATATTCAACGTTCTTACATGTCACATCTCCATCCTAATACGAGGAGCCATCTTCACTCCATCACTCAAGCTATCACAAGAATTGACAATTCTTCCCAAGAGTGAGCAAATCGAACTGACTGCACCAGGAACTGCCCGGATCAGACGAAACCAATGGTTCAGTTCCTAATTCCAAAGGGTAGCGCTTCAGTTCCTAGTCCTTAAAATTAAAATCGATGGTCAAGCGATCCAATTTCCGGTTCCAAGGGCACAAGACTGGATTGTACTGGTCGATTTTAATTTTTTAAACGCGATGGCCTTAACCTCTTCCTCTTGTGCAAAAAGGAAAAGGCCAATGGTCCCATTCCCATGCTGCTTCTTTCTTCCTTCCTTCATAAATATACAAAACATACATCGGCAAGAGAGACAGATGCAGTGGACCTTCCCCATTTTGTGATTGGATTGTGAATGTTGTTCAAAGTAATACTGAGAAATATCTCTCGCATTATAATAATTCATTTAAAATTCTCATCATAAATCCCTATGACCTGTACAGTTCCTTATTCCACGGTCTCCTCATATTTTCTTCTTTTTTGAATCTAACTTGTGACAGGTTACCGGTCTCATTGGATTGCCTGAAAATCAGATTGGACCAATCCACAGTTTCGAAAATTGAAAAGTAGGACCGTCGGTCTAGTTCCTGATTTTTTAGGAGAACCAGACTGGACTAGATACTGCTCACCCCTAATACTTCCAAAAATTTGGCCCTTGGGAAAAGGGAGTTACTACTACTTCTCTCCCATTATGAGGATTTTAAGAAAAGGAGGCACCTGAACTCTCTTCCAGTAAAACATGAAAAGAAAATGATATAACAATCAAAATAATAAGAATCATCCATAACATTCTTTCCTTATTCAGTTTGCGTCCTTGACTTATTGAAATAATCGTTTTGTAACCTAAGATAAAATCATAGGAAAAATTGTTCAAAAAATCATAAATATATTGTACTTACAAATTCAATTGTAAATTTTTTAATTTTTCCAATTAAGTCCTAAATATTTGCACATTTTATCAATTGAGTTCATCCGTTCAATTTTAACTCAAAATCACTAACGTAGGCACTAACCGTCCTAAGTGGCATGGTGACTCTGATGTGGATAATTTTTTTGAAATTTATCCTTATCCTTTTTCTTCTTTTCTTTCCTTTTCTTTATTTTTTTCTTAATGTGGCCGACGAGGTCACTAGGCATTTCGCGAATAAATTGGTGAAGAGTAGGACGCCCTCTCTACCGCCAGTAAGGGCTTTAAAGAGAGTCTTATAGCCCTCATCCATGGCCAGGATGGTCTAGGAGAGGCCAGCCTCACCAGCCACAGTAAGAAAAAGAAAAGAAAATAAAAATTAATTTTTTAAAAAAAATATTAAATATTATCAGAAATTATTCATGTTAGTATTGACTATGCTACGTAGGACAAATGGCATCCATGCAGCAATTTCCTATCAAAATAGGCTAGATAGACTCAATTGGCAAAATGTGAAAAAGTTTAGGACTTAATTGACATAATTAAAAGGTTTAGAATTGAATTGGTAAAAGTGCAATGCATTTATGACTTCTTGGACAATTTTCCCTAAAGTCATATGCTTCAAAATCATGGGTCTGAACAGCTATGTAAAATAAACAAGGCAAAGTTCGTTTTTTTGTTTTTTTTTTTTTTGAGAAAAGCATATTAATTTTGATATTATCGGAACTATTGATGAAAAATGTAACTAATGGGAAGTTTGAGGATCACTTTTGTAGTTCTAAGATACTATACAGTACGTATGAATGATAGATTGAACAATGAACGGAAAGAATTTTACGCTTGGCGCAAATAAGAAGAAAGTTAAGGTTACTGCAAGAGAGAAAATGGAACTAGGAAATGGTTGAAAATGAGTATGACTCGGTGTTGATACCGAAAATTCGTCTCCTAACGATTTGGTACCTTGGGAACGACGTTGTATAGAAAGACTTCATTAGTAGATCTCGAAATGCGGTAAAGACAAAATGACATACTGAATGGCACAATGGTGTTCTTGTATTCGGGAAGGTTGAAAAAAAGTACATAGAGATATCGAATGGAGGATGCAATGTGCATGTATTCGGTAAGTCTTAGGCATGTAATACAAATATTGTATCTTGAAATTCGGGAGATGTATTTAGGAAGGTTGAAAGAAAGTACAAAGAGATATCAAATTGAAAATGCAGTGTGCGTGTATTCAGTAAAGTCTTAAGCATGTGATATGAATATTGTATCCTGAAATTCGGGAGATGTGGAACAAAAATTGTAGACATGAACAGGTTTTTGGAAGTTAAGGTATGATATTCAAAAGGAACTCAATTGACCGTGCAATTACAAGTAGAATTAGAAGTGCTTCGATTTCCATGGGCCAATTATTAAAATCATGGGTTAAGAAGAAATAAGCAGCGGCGCCAAAATTCAAAGGTTTGAAATCAAAGAATAACCGCTCGGTCAATCAAGAATGTGAAAGGAATAAATATCTAGGAAAAAGGAGAATAGACTCCGGCCAATCATCTAGAAAAAAATGCTGTGTTTCTTTGAAGTTCTAACTTTCATTGTCGTTCGTAGTGTAGCCTTAGCTTTCCTGTCCTTAATTTTCCCGCACTTTGCATTTCTTGTACTTTTAGATTCGGGCAATCTATTTCCATTTCCAAGTAATTAGGAGTAGCATAGCTAGTAGATCTTTTACCATTCCGCTCACTTTCACTAATCACACACACTCATTCGCTTGTTCGCTCCAATCTTTCATCAGAATAGAGCCACAGAATCCTTCTTAATAAAAATCGAGATACGAATTTCGGTGAAAGATATTCCCGATCTAATTTACGCGAATACTCAGATACCATACTAAATGATTCAGCTTAGGAATCAAAAGGGTTATTCAAGTGGCACGCGTGTTCATGTTTCTCGTTTAAGAAGATTTTGAATCGCCATACTTGCGCATTCTTTTGAGACCACTTCAAAGAACATAGATCTATGTGTCTCAAATAAATATCCACCCGATAAATATGGTATAAGATGATTGTCGCACGTGGTAAGAATTACTTGGATGTTTAAAATATTCTGGACATCCCATTGGGAGCTAAATAATAATGTAACCCTGAAACTTAAGTTCCGTTTGTTTTTGCCAAAAATGATTCATTTAAAAAATATTTTTCAAAAATGATCATTTGTATCGCTTATAAGAATAAGTAAACAAAAAATATTTTCACCGTCAAGGAAATTAATTAGACATAAATGTCTCTTTCTTGGTAATCCTGAAATGGAAACATAAACCGAGCATGGCAGAAATCTACGGGACAGGGACATGTGTTGACATTTCGATTTCGCTTTGAGGTAATAGGATCACGGAAAGCTGTCTCTAAGAAGATAAGTGCCACCACTTAATTTTATTTTTTTTGGGTCACTTAATTAACTTTGGTAAATCATAGCATATCAACAATAAATAAATATAAAAGAAAAAAAAGACAGGAAAAATTAATTAAAAAAATTCACATCAATGCCAATATTGCCACGTAAGATGGCCGATGGACGGCCCAGTCCATGTTATCAATTTTTGGTCAAATTTAGTTAGATGAACTTAATTGACAAGATTTAAAAAGGTATATGACTCATTTGACACAATTGCAATTGGTTTAAGACTTTTACACTAATTGTCTCTTGCATGCATATATGAACGTTTAAAGTTTTGTCATGGCCGAAGAAAAATAGGACGTGGAATATATGTGATCATTATCATATTATCTCAAAGCACCGACACAATGTAAATGGACAAACGAGGATTTTTTTTTTTTGAAAATTTTCAATTAAAGGCCTCAAGTGCTATCACTTTCTCAATTATGGGCTCGAAATGGATCTTGTTTCAAATAAGAGCACAAAGTGTTTTCTTTGTTTCAAAGAAAGGCCTAACTGAAGGACATTTTTGTCTTTTACTCTTTTTGATATTTTTTTAATTCTTTTTCTTATTCTTTTTTTCTTTTTTATTTATCCTCTCCTCTCCTCTCCTCTCCTCTCTTTCCCCAGCCATCATCGGCCTCAGGCCCAGTGTTTGGTTGGTGACCCTTACCCTCACTTGGGCCGGTGTCAAGCTAGGCGAGGGCAATGATCTGGTTGAGCTTGACCTTCTCCTCGATGAGCTCCCTGTAGCTCTGCGTGGGCCTCCATTTCGAATTGAGACTTGAAGTCCACGTCCACTCATCCTCTACGTTTGATGGTGCTGGTGCCTGGTGGTGATTCTGATTAGGGGTGTCAATGGGCCGGGTCGGGTCGGGTCACTTGTAGGCCCGACCCGACCCGAAATAAACAGTGCCAAGCTCGGCCCGATCCGAGCTGACTCGATTCCCGAATTATATACATCCAAAATATTCGAGTCGGGTCGGGTCGGGTCGGCCTCTGGTTTTTCTAATAGGCACTTTACTTTCAGGTTCTTCTCTTTTTCTTATTTTTTTCCCTTTTAAAAGAGAAAATATTCGGTGGTTGTGATCTGAACAAATATAAAAAAATAAAAATATAGCTGGAATTTTTCTGGTCTTCCTATCTCCTTCGTTGCAAGCACCAAAGACCGTCGGCGAGCAACCCCATCTCCTTCAGGCGCCATTCACAGCCACCGATGACCACCCGCGAGCTCTCCTCCATCCTCAGCCACGCGTTCAAGCCCCCACCATCTCGTTGTGCTCGTCAGACTCATCCAGATTTCCATATCTATGGAGAATAAAGCAACCTCTCATGTGCATCACTTACGGCCAAGGCTCGACGGAGAGGTTAGAGACGCCGACGACGAAACTTCGGCCGCGAGCACCCAAATTTCCAAAATCTCTGGAGCCTTGGACGCAAGTGATGATAGATATATGTAGATCGACGACGGATCCTTGATCGCAAGGACCCAGATTTCCAGATCTCAATTGGAGCCCCAAACGACATCGCGCTAGAATCCTTCTCACCGTCCGACTCCCTCCATCTCGTATTATTACAGCAATCGGCTTAAACAGCAGAGGGAAGATGAACCCAGATTTCCTCCATTTTCCTCCGGGCATCCTCCACTTTTTTTTTCATGGCCTATCTGTTGGAGATTTGGTCCTTCTGCACTGTCGAGTGAGAATCCCCTCCCACCAGAAGTATGGGCTCCAAAGGGAAATCCTCTACTCCATGCCTTGCCCGTGTTCTTGCTTCAGGAGCTCATGGCTCTACATCTAGCTACGGACGAGCCGCCGCGTGCACATGTCGCATACCAGTCGGTGGACTCGTCAGCGACGTATGCTTGCGGGTGGTGCGACTGCGAGTCGCCACGACGATAGACGCAGTGGCTCGGCCATGGCCACCGGTGGCGGAGTGCTGGGAACGAAGCAGAGAGGAAAAAAAAGAGAGTGAAGTTTTTTTTCCCCTGGTAGGTCAATGAGGTTGATGGTTGGAGAGAGGAGGAGTAGAGAGAGCAGCGTATGCAAAGGAGGAGAGAGAGACGCCATTGTCGTTGCAGACTGCAGAGAGCGAAGACGAGAGAGAGAGAAATGGTACCGGTCCATTTACCGAAACAGTACCGATACTGTACCGAAACAGTACCAAGGTTCGGCCCGAAAATTTCCTAACTTTTCGGGACGGGCTGGGTCGGGTCGGTCCGGGCCGGGCCGGCGCGGGTCTTTTTGACAGCCCTAATTCTGATGGCCATCCTCGTCCTTGGTCAACACGTCGATGTACCCATAATCACCTTTGTAAATAACAGAGAAATTAAAGATTAGCTGGTTCAGATTTAGCTTGCTTCCCGAAGCATGGAAGATTACAATTCGTGACACCCTCTTCCACATTTGTACTAAATCTATATTGAGTTTTTCCTTCTTGGCCTTGCCTTTCATTGTTCCTCGTCAATGGCCGTGACTTTTCTCTGCTCCAAGATTCAAACTTCGCAGCATTTGACTAAACATGGCAGCCATTTTTGAGAATCCATCTTATATTTGTTTATATACAGGAGATCCCAACTCGATTACACTGCTCAGAACAAGAGAACATTACAATGGTTAAGTTAAAGCTCGTTGTCTCCACGACGAGCTGTTATGCACGAGGGTCGTGTGGGCTCTGAAACTGAAGGGCCTCGAGTACGAGCTCATTGTTGAAAACTTGAAGAAGGGGAAGAGCAAGTTTGCATCTGAAGTCGAACCAAGTGCACAAGAACGTCCCGGTGCTTTTGGAAGATGCGGTCGCGATTGCAGAGTCACAACTGATTATGGAGTGCGATTGCAGAGTCTCGATGCTGGTCCAGGTGAGGGCGAGGGTTGCCAGCCAAAAGTCGGAGAGGGCAGCCGTCGCCTAAGGCCGGCTGGGGGAGGGGAGGATAGGGGACAGGGGACAGGAAAAAATAAAAAGAAAAAAGAAAAGGAAAACAGGAAAACAGGAAAAAAAAAAGGAAAAAGGAAAAAGGAAGAATTTTACAAAAAAGAGTAAATGACGAAAATGCCCTTCTATCAAGCCTTTTTTCTTTTTTTTTCCTTTTTTTTTTTGGGTCAAAGACAAATAGGAATCCGGATGGACATTAAATTCGCAAGCATGAGAACAATCTCATAGCCATGTACCATCGTGGAAAAGCATAAGACACATATGGTGTATTTGTTTAGTCAAAAGTAAGCAATTTAGAAAATATTTTTCAAAAATATTCACTTATATCCCTTATAAAAATAAATGAATGGAAATTTTTTCATTGCCTAATAAAATATTTACGCATAAATTGTTAGCAATAATGGAAATATTTTTCATTGACTTATTTTTCTAAATGATATAAAGAATCATTTTTCAGAAAGTGTTTCTTAATTCGCTCCTTCAAAGAAAACCACAACACGAAAATGGTAAACCATCCTGGAAGGTATGTGATCATTGTTGGTCCGTGGCCTGTTGGTATTTAGGGTTTTGCTTTACTCTTATTGAACTTCCTCTCCCTGTATGGCCAAATTCTGCGCAGCAACACTTTTGCCAGTCAACTTAGGAAGTGAAACCAAGTCAAGAACCCGCTCTGGAGCCGTTTTGTAGACAACAGAGAGCCTCAGTAACTAAATGAGTTGCTTTATTACAAGCGAACTTCACCTAAGCCGAAACGAAGCACCATCATTTAGGCTTATCCCTGCAAATACTTCGAATCAGATTACCCGAAGTGCGGTTCACAACCTCAGTCTGATGTGTCGTGCTATTATAATGCAATGCAAATCAAATGAGCGACGCAGACCTTGCCAGAAACGACTGAGGAACCTAGTGTCACGATCTGGGGTGATTGATTTAGCAACCCGGTGCAACCTGACAATTTGTAAGGAGAAGAGCTTTCCCGCATTGCGTCAGATTTCTTGTTGCAAGGGAGGAAATGAGCCAACTAGGAAGATCCAGTCAACCGCTACAAGGACCGAGTACAAACCCAGTTGAGAACGTTTAAAACCTGGCACTGTCCGTAGAGAGGTCCTCCCAATTCTCTCTCGCGACTTAAAAATCGAGGCTAGGTTAATGGATTATTAAGTTAATTGACTAACCTAATTCAGACCTCCCAAGTCCTACCGAATCGCAACTTAGGTTCTTTTCATGCAAAAGTTTATTCAATTCAGAGCCGCCACTAATCGTTATTGGTAGGTCGATTAGAAACCTAAATAAATTAATGGGAGAATTAATTTATTTCTGCGAAACAGAGAAAATGAATTCGAAGACTTGATTACATTAATTTGAAAAATTAATGCCCTTTCGATACCAAATTTCATGAAGAATCCACTTGATTGCTGATGTGGATGAAAAAAGCTACTTTTTTTGGGATTTTCTTTTTTTTTAAAAAGATGCAATGCAACTAAGCTATATGACAAAGACAATATGCATGAGTTAATGACATAGTAAGGTATGCTCTAAACTATGTAATATGCAAATGATATTTTTATTTTCGGATTAAATGGCAACCATTATGAAAACATGTTTTAAAATCAACTATCGTCCAATTTAACTTAAGAAAATGATTTCTCAAAGTCCTGACTTATATTAGACGATGTTTATGGGATAAAAATGAGCTTTTGGCATGATTAACTATTAAAAAAAACGAGAGTTATTTTTCTTTTTTTGGGTTGTTTTTTTATTTAACGAAACAGACAAAAGATTGAACAAAAATAAACGAAAATGCTCATAATATGCCTTTTAATTCCGATTTTTTAGTTTTCACTCATTCCCAAATATCTAGGCTAGAGAAGAATTTTATCCGCTACGTCCTCGGAGATTCGAGCCAGTATGCGAATAATTGTATAGAATAACATCATCCCTTGTTACCAAAGAGCGGAATACGAAATTCTATACTAAATTGCCGTCCCGTTCCACAAGATCGTGGCTAAGGCATGCAATTTATTTTCCAAAGGGTCTAAGCACAAAGGGAGCATATATTATGGGCATGTTTGTTTATAAATGTGCAAACATTATAACAATCAAGCAATCAAACGAGCACACAAAAAAAAGAGCAAATTTAAGCGATTTAATTTAATCCTCGGAAAATAAAAGGGGTGACCGAAATTGTGAAGAGGGGGTCCACTTTCCCTCATTTGAAATTTGAGCTTCAAGTTTGAGAAAGTTATCCTTAAACAATTCTCGACGATTTGGATAAACATCTAATTGAATTTTATCTTATCTTGAATAATTTGAAAGAATGTCACAAGAGATAAGACAAGATAACAACTGAGCTACCTATTCAACTAACCATGGATTTAAAAAAATCAAAGCGGTAATTATCAATAGGATTCAGCTGAGGAAGAGATATAACCGCAAGCTTTAGATTTCATCCAAATATTCTAATTTTTTTAAATCAGTTCAACTCAGATAACTCCCAATTATTTACGCATGGAGATAGGACCTCATGATAGAGATATTCATATAATAATCCTCAAAGAATGATTCACAGTGTGCATGGCAACGTGGAGTACCAAAAGTTCATGATTTCATCCATAATGACGTTGAACTACCAAAATAATAAGCCACCAAGGAAACCACTTCACCCCTTCGGTCATGGAAGCATACATGCGCCAGAAATTTCAGACTCAATTCATCAAAAAGAAAAAAAGCTAAAACTTTCAGTTGTTTAATTGCAAGAAAACGTGCTCACAGAGATCTAAGAACAACGACACAAGTTACCAAGTCATAGATCACAATAAAAAGGTGAGGAATATATACCTTTATCCAGCAAATTCCAGCGCGTTTGAAGCTGCGGATCTCGCCCGAAACAGCCTCCTTTGCGCTCAATTTGCTACCAAACAATTTGTTATCCTCTTATGTGCAACAACGTCAACACGAACAGCACCACAGCAACAATGGATGGGCTGAATATCAGCACAGGAGGACTGATTAGACTTGTTACCGCAGCAATTTGTGGAGCGAAATCGATGGACTTGGCACCAACGGAGAAGACTGAAAAAACACTGCAAAACCCCGAGAAAAATCTGCTCCCAAAGCCTTTAACTCTCTCTAAAAAACTCTCCGTGCCCTCCCGATTTTTCTCCTCAATGTCCTCTCTCCCACGTTATTAGCCGTGGAACCCCCCTCCTCGTGGCCAGCAAAAGAAGCCTTTTATAACTTCACAGATCTCATTCGAATTAGGACGACGGATAAGAGTTGAAGAAAATTCAAAAAAATTGTCTTCAAGATTTTGACCTGACTTAGGGCCTATGTTTATTGCAGATAAGACAATGCTTATCTCTACTTTCAAACGTTCTCATCTTTCTTTAATCCTCCTTCTGCAACCAGTTGGTGTCTTTGACCGGTTTCTAAATTTGGGGTTCCAAGTAAATCGATTTATTGTAGATGAGGACAGCCTCGTTGGGGAAGTAGTGCATGCAACTCCAACGTGAAGAACTTGACTTCCTTTGCCTACAATAATTGGTGGTTAAAAAGCAACGACAAAAGCACTCAATTTTCTAACCTGAATCACCCCTTTTTTGACTTTATCCTTTGCCTTTTCTTGCGTGTGCAGACCTTGAAGACTCTTTTACCTCTTGTCAATTGTCAGAGTTCTATTCCTTTGAGAAAAGGCCCTCCGTTTTGTCTCCTCTCTAGACAATGGACAAAAAACCACCGAGCGAGATGGCTCTCACTTTTTGCTTTGAAAATTCCGAATATTTTCTATGCCCAAACGAAAATGCAATGCATGAATAATGAAAATGCAACGCATGAATAATTAAACTAAATATGCCATGCTTAAAACTAATTAATCATCATCATCATTTTTTTTGCGAAAACTAATTCTCAATTTTATATAAAATAGATGACTTAAGAAAAAGTCAAAATTTAGGTGTCAACCATCTTAAGACAGGAAGAGAAAACCCTGCACCAATTCACCAACTTCCGGTTTAAAATGTGGCCAGTAAAATCTCTATAGAACAAGGAAATGCAAAGCTGCTTTCCCTTCATTAGGAAGCCGTCATGCACACGATAATCATCACCAGGTTGCTTTTGTTGTAATCACTCCCAGATTTCTTATTAATTATCAGCGCTTTGTTACAATTCCCGCAAACATTCGAAACCCTTGACCCCGCTGAGATAAAGGTGGCCCGCCTACTGAGAGCATTTGCAACTCCTCTCGACGCACCAGACTTGTGCATTCACTTATACAGGAATTTCTGCGGAGCAAAGTATACCAACATGGATTCATGTCACTGCTAGTCCGCTTTTGATTGCTCAGATGCTTTTGCCCTTCTGGACCGAAAAACAAAATAAACTCTCTCCCGATCAATAGTAGTGCTCCCAATGCTTTGACGCTGGCAAGACAACATAGAACTACCTTGTCATCCGTTCAATAAATCACGGGAAAAAAGATTAATAGCATCATATCTTCTATGGATTGGGAAACAAAGTGAAATTCCAAATTAGATGATCCTCTAGTCCGCATCATTCTCACTCTGGGAAAACTTGACTTCGAACAGTTGTTTAGACTGCACCAGTCTATGCCGGTTAGAGAATCATCAGCCCTTGAATTCTCAAGTGCTGGAGAAAGATTCTACTTTTCCATGTTAACTTGTCATGATGATCTGCACACTTTCCCCCAAAGAAACTTTCTAAATTAAAATTTTGTAGTTGATTCTTCGAAGTTCTGTGGTAATGGAAAATCTTTCGTGTGAGCTCAAAGCTCCTTCACCATAATTTGCGTCATCAACGTCAACTTAAACCATTAGTCCAGCTATCATATGAATTCACATAACCATATCATTTTGCAAAAACCACAAGTGTTACTGCAAACAAGATTACACACGAACATGATACACGATTCTGGTATTCCCAATACCCAACTCAACTTCAGATCAGCTGATCAAACCAGCTTAATTTATTGGGTCTAGATGCATGGTAGCACTAGAAATCTCAAGCATAATACAGCACAACTTCACATATGATCGCAGTCAGGCCACGATCTTTTTTCCTTCATGCGCTTAAAACGTGGGCATCGATGTCCTTGGTCATGTCGATGAAGAAGGCCATGTACTTGTCAGGTTTAGGGTCACTCGCCTTGTACTTCTCGTACTCGATGCTCAGCTTAGCCACACTGCCTTGCTCCTTCGGTACCAGTTTGCACGCCGGCTTGAAGACCTTCCAAGCATCAAAGACGTGGCCCTCTGTGCCATGCAGGGTGAACGACATGTTGTCATCATCAAACTCGACCTTCTCCTTGAACACTTCAGATTTCCCGTCTATACAGTTGCACCGGCAAAAAAAGAAGGTTTAAGTTAGGCAGGATCATCAAATTTAATTTCCAGAACAACATGGAATAAAATTGGTAATCAGATAGACCAGACTGAATGGATTACCAACGGTGTAATTCCAAATCTTGATGGCTCCATGCTGATCCCAGTCACCTTCATGAACTTTCACTCCTTGAATGTTTTTGGAGGTGATGGTGGACAATTTGTGGGTTTCACTCCTCCAAACCTTGAAGAATTTATCAGCTGGTGCTTTCAGTTCGACTTCAGCTTCTAGTTTTCCACGCAAATTAGCCATGTTGACACAAATATTGAGACACCAAATTTGTTTGAACACTGGCCTGTGGTGAGAAACAAGTAGGGCGAATTGTTTCTTATATTGACTTTGGCGTTCATTTTCTTCTCTACTTCAGTCCCCACATATCATATCATGATTCACGTGGTCCTTGATATGTTTACTAATTCTATCCACCTGTCAAATGTTATTGGCAATTGTTTATAAAATTTATTTTGGACCAATAAAAAGATATGCCTGAGCAATTATGGCTGTGGCCTGTTAATAATAGAAGCAATTCAAGACTTCTATTTATTCCGGACATTAACAATAAATTATTAGTTTAAGCTTCGAAAGCAGATGGGGGTCTAACCAAATAAATTGATAGGCTCACAGGCGGACTCTTGCAGAATGTGGTGTAAGGTGGAGCAATTAGTTTGGCCAAATAACTCATTGGTTCAAGTTTTCAGACCAAAGATGAATATAACTCGATACATTGATGGTTCAGAGTCGGGCTCTCTCTTCACCATCTTCCAAATGAAGGTATTAAGCTTCTTCATCTGTTATCAGCAAAGAAGTTACATTTGATGAGTCTTCAATACTTCTAACTATGAGTGATTATAGCAGTGTCCATATAAATGTGGATGGTGTTCAGGTTGAGGTAGAGTTGCAATAAAAAAAAACTCTTGAAATAGTGGGTACTAGTGGAGTAATAGTTATATATGGTGCATATAGCGAGGTGGAGCCTGTAGAGCCAACAGTTACTATAACTATGATATTGAAAATGTATGTGTTCGGCTTCCTGACAGATATTAGATGTAATGATGACTTTACTTTATTTGTGATTGAGGAAATTATGTCAAAAATTCTTTGTGAAGCAATTAAAGGTACATGTGTAGTTGGTGTTCTGATTCGGTCCATGATTATTGTAAAGTTCAAGCGCCGCTTGGACTTGGAAGATGTCTGTGGCGGTTGAGCCCATTAGGGTTGTGGTAGAGTAATAGTGAAATTTGAATTTTCAACGAAATCATTGTAACTTAGCTCAAACATTAAGTCAAAGTAGAGATCGTTGGAATATGTCTTGAGTTTAAACCCAAAGCGAAACTCTAAATATTCCGAATTGAATGTTTCCTATTTTGTCTTGATATCAAGTTAGAATCGTCCAAGCAAAATAGAGGAAAATATTGTCCAATTAATATTCGGATTCCGTAGATTTTGTATTGGACGAAATATGTATTGAAATCCACGGATATCTATCTCTTAAGTTACTGGAGTCGGCCAAGGAAGGGTAGAATAAAAAAAAAAGAGGAAGTTGACTTCCTTGACCGAATTCATTTGGGACTTATAGGCCTACTGGACTCCATGCATATATATAAATATATTTGGATCGTTGCGAGTGCCCTGCAGACAAGATGCAAGTGATATCCAGAGTGCTTCAACGAAAAGTGGTGTTACTATACAGAGGCAACGTCATCGCGGGTTTCTAGTGTCATGCTTATTCGCATCCCGGTGAAGATTAGCTAGCGTTTATAGCTGTGAAATTCTTATGTGAAGATTTTGTTTAATTCATTCATGAGATTGAGAGATTATTTTGTGAGAAATTGGGGCTAAACACTATGTGCGTTATTGAATATAATTGGGGATTGGAAACACTAAGAGTATTTGAGTGACTCAAGTCTGGTTTGTAATCTCTGATTGTATCTCTTGATCTATAGTGAAATTCATTATTGTTCTTCTCGTGGACATAGGTCTCTACGATTGAACCATGTAAATCTAGTATTCGATTTATTTTCTGATTCTATATATTTTATTATTTGATCACTTGCTTCCCCGTAACATATACAGTCAATTTTGATCAGAAATCGTTGACGTGGACCCTGGCCATCCTATGTGGCACAGCGGCATTGACGTAAACAATTTTTAAAATTTAACTTTTCCTTTTTTTTCTTTTCTTTTTTTTAATGTGGCAAACAAGAGTCGTTGGGCCCTAGCCGACTGCTAGCGAGACCCGCGATACCTTCTCTGTCTACAAGCGAGGCCCACAGAGAGGGCATCGCAACCCTTGTCCGCAGCCATTATTGTCTGGGCGAGGCTAGCCTCACTGGTCATAGTAAAAAAAACGAGAAAAGAAAAGAAAAGAATTCTCTCGGAGTGTTTAAGCAAACGCGTTCAAAGTGCAACCAGGTATTAAGCTCATAAATTGATTGGAAATCGTGAACATTCATGTCTGGAAGGATTAAATCAAAGCATGTATTTCCTTACCAAAAAAAAGAAAAAAATCAAAGCATGTATTAGCCTCCCAATAACTATATCATTTTGCAAAAACCACAAGTTTTATTGCAAGCACGATTACACATAATACACGATGCTGATACTTCACATCACCTGATCAACGAGCTTGATTTATTGGGTCTAGATGCATGGAAGCACTAGAAATATCAAGCATAATACAGCACAACTTCACACATGATCACATTCATGCCATGATTTTTTTCCTTCATGCGCTTAAAACGTGAGCATCGATGTCCTTGGTCATGTCGATTAACACAGCCATGTACTTGTCGGGGTTAGGGTTGCTCGCCTTGTGCTTCTCGTACTCCATGCTCAGCTTAGCCAGACTGCCTTGCTCCTTCGGGACGAGCTTGCATGCCGCCTTGAAGACCTTATACGTGTCAAAGATGTGGCCCTCGATGCCGTTCAGGGTGACCGACATGTTCTCATCATTGAACTCGACCTTCTCTTTGAACACTTCGGATTTTCCATCTATATAATTGCACCGGCGAAAAAAGAAGGTTTAAGTTAGGCAGGGTCATCATTTACTTTATATGACAACATGGAATAAAATTGATAATTATAGATACCAGATTGAATGAATTACCAACGGTGTAATTCCAAATCTTGATAGCTCCATGCTGATCCCAGTCACCTTCATGAACTTTAATTCCTTGAATGTTTTTGGAGGTGACGGTAGGCATTTTGTGGCTTTCGCTCCTCCAAACCTTGAAGAATTTGTCAGCTAGTGATTTCAGTTCGACTTCAGCCTCTAGTTTTCCACGCAAATTAGCCATGTTGGCACAAATGGTGAGACACCAAAATTCACCAAATTTGTTAGAAACACAGGCCTGGGTTGAGAAAAAATTATTGTGGCTTGTGTCTTATATACTAACTTTGGCGTTCATTTTCGTCTCCACTTCAGGTCCCACACATCATGATTCACGTGGTCCTTGACACGTTTACTAATTATATTTACTTGTCAAATTGCTATTGACAGTTAATTTGGCTCAATAAATTATTGGCTTAAACTTTCGAAGGTGGAGATGGGTGTAACTAGATAAATTGATAGGCTCAAAGTTAGGTTCTCGCAAGATGTTGCGTAAGGTGGAGCAATTAGTTTAGCCGAATAGCTCATATGTTCAAGTCTAACTAGATGTACTAGCGAATTTAGAGTTGGGTTCTCTCTTCGCCATCTTCTCAAGTGGAGGTATCAAGTTTCTTCCGCACTCGTAACAATTGTTTTACCCAACTTCGTTACTAAATATACGAAGATTAGTCTACAGAGTTTTGTATAATAAGTGGCATGACAGAGTGCAAGTAAAAATTTGATCAAGTGGGTCATTGTCAAGTCCCAAAAAATGCCTGTCACGTCGCTTGGTATCCAATTTTGTGATATAGTCTCGGTATACTTAGCTTTTCTCCACAGATAATACCATCCACATATTTTGGTTGATTTTTTTGAAATATGCTACATACACTTAATATGTCTTTTCTGTATGGCATAGACACTCGAGCTTTTAAAAAATATGGGCATTCAACGCGTATGGTTATCTTATTGTTGGGCAGCAATGTTAACATTGCTGCCTTGACAGATTGCTTGAATTTGTGTGTTCACAAAAGTAATTCTATGTGAACTCAACTTAGGAAAATTAAATACTATCAAAAGAACCCTAACTCAGTTCTGTCTACACTTTGTGCGCTAAACACCAAATCCCCCATCTATCTCTCTCTCTCTCTCTCTCTCTCTCTCTCTCTCTCTCTCTCTCTCTCTCTCTCTCTCTCGCGCTCTCTCTCTCTCTCTCTCTCTCTCTCTCTCTCTCTCTCTCTCTCTCTCTCTCTCTCTCTCTCTCTCGCGCGCTCTCTCTCTCTCTCCAATCGCATTCTATCTAGTCACCTTTAACCAGGTAATGATTGAGGCAACAGTTTATACAGGAGCCACCCTCCTCCCGATCTAGCCTCGTCATCAAGATCTAGATAAGATATTGACGGTGATGGTCGGATCTCAACGGGGTCTTGAAGTTAGCTGCTCAAGAGGGAGAGGAAGAGAGAGTGGGGAATTTGACTGTTTGTGTCCAAAACCAAATAATCGGTGGACATATGTCACGAATCAAAACAATGGGACAGAAGATCTGCGACTATTCCTTCAGGCTTCGTTTGGGAATGGGGGGAAAACGGAGGGGATGAAATTGGGAAAATTTTTTCAAAATTTAAAATTTTAATGTTTGAGGAAATTTTAAAAAAGTTATTTGAAGATTTTTATACTTAGAATGTTTTATTTTCCAAAGTTTTACAATATTTTGATATTGCTTGAAAGTCTAGATAAATAGGAAAGCCACGCCACAATTGACAAAGACAGACTTAGTCAATAATATTGATACAAGCACAGTTGAACAACAAAAGTCATCAATAAAAAGAAGCATCAATAACTTGAAGAGAATTGGCAATTCGCCAAAGAAGTTATTGACAACAAAATATAATTAGAACATGTGCTAGGAATGAAGTCATCAATATCAACATGTAATTGCGAGTAGCAATATTGTCAAATATGCAATTTCTTTCAAATAATCATTACTAGATAATAAATAAATGCAAGGTGGTTATGTTTAATGTCGATATTTTTTTTTTGTAATTTCCAGTGTCGCGATAACTTCTTGTAGTCGCAAATAGGGTTAGAAAATTTTTTATTTTAAATTTAGGAACATCAAGTTATCGTTTTTATTTAATTTAATAACCACTTGTAACTGTCGGCTTCAAATAGCCACATACTCTTATAAATCTCCCGGTTAATCATAGAACTCAATGTTATTTGCAAATTTATTTCTATCTTTAACTGTACAATTTAAATGGCTCACTGCAATTGCCACAAGTTTTCTTATTTGATTCTTGTCATTTACTTTCTCTAAAATGAACAAAAGACCTTTCACATTCTTTGTCGATTCAGACACTAGAAAGAGCTCTTCTTTATGTTAGGGGCACCCAAATAAGTCATCGATCAAATTCAGTTATTCAATCCCACCGCTAAGATGTCCAATATTTGAAAGCCCTTCATCATCTATTCAATTCCAATGAAACATCTTTTTTGATACACCAGTTGGATCACATTTTGTTTATCCGAGGAGACTATGATGACAAGAACCAGAGATCAATAAGAGTATGATAATGATATTGGCAATAATTGTTGCGGAAATCAAACGAAGAACAAAAGCGGAACAACGAGATTTACGTGGTTCGATCAGATTGATCTACGTCCACGGGCGAGGCAAAACGAAATTCCACTATATCAAAAGGAGAGTACAAGTACAATGAAACCCTAATCACAATATATATATATATTGTGTCTTAAAAAAAAAGGAAAACCTAATTCCTCTGGGTTTGGGCCTACGGCCCATTCAAATAATATGTCAAAAAATTCAAGACATATTTAACAATTCTCCACCTTGGCTTGAATTTAATCATCAAGAAGTCGAACATGTTCTTCCAGCATCCCTAAGCCTACGTGAGCTAACTCGGTGTAGGAAACAAGGGATGTAACAAAGGAAAGAATATGTCCTCTTCAAACAAGGTAGAATTTCCTTCACCTCGCCACCAAGCCCCAGAAAGGGGCAAACCTCAAACAGGCATGCCAATCAAGTTCAAGCAATGCTTAAACTTGTTGGCGGGGATTGACTTGGTCAACATATCAGCAGGATTGTCAGCAGTGCCAATCTTCTTTACCATCATATTTCTCTCAGCAACTGCATCTCGAATAAAGTGATATCTGACATCAATGTGCTTAGTCCTTTCATGATATGCTTGATTTTTAACTAAGTGTATAGCACTCTGATTATCACAAAAGACAACTGAATTGTCTTCCTGCTGGAGGCCAAGTTCCTGAACAAGATTCCTTAACCAAATAGCTTCTTTCACTGCTTCTGCTGCTGCCATATACTCTGCCTCTGTAGAAGACAAAGCGACTGTCGACTGTAAGGTTGACCTCCAACTAATAGCTGAGCCAGATAGCGTGAAAAGATAGCCAGTCAAAGATCTTCTTTTATCAAGATCACCTGCATAGTCAGAATCCACAAATCCCACAACTGAGGTACCACTTGAACTATTTCTATCAAACACCAAGCCTAAATCTGCGGAACCTCTAAGATACCTAAGTATCCATTTTACTGCCTGCCAATGCTCCTTTCCAGGGTGAGCCATATATCTACTTACCACACTAACTGCATGAGCAATGTCGGGACGAGTACATACCATAGCATACATCAAGCTGCCAACTGCACTGGAGTATGGGACATGAGACATTGCAGCCTCCTCATCTTCTGACTGAGGTGAATGTAGAGCTGAGAGTCTAAAATGAGGTGCTAATGGTGTAGTAACAGGTTTTGCATTCTGCATGCCAAACTTCTCAAGTACCTTCTCAATATAGCTCCTCTGTGATAGATATAACTTTCCTGCTTGTCTGTCCCTTCGAATTTCCATCCCTAAGATTTTCTTGGCAGGACCCAGATCTTTCATCTCGAACTCCTCACTGAGCCGTTTCTTCAAGATCAACACATCTGACATGTTCTTTGCAGCAATTAGCATATCATCAACATATAAGAGGAGATAGACAAAGGATCCATCTGAACCCTTCCTGAAGTAGACACAACTATCATAGCTGCTCCTATGATAACCACTTCCTATCATAAAGCTATCAAATCTCTTATACCACTGTCTTGGAGACTGCTTTAAACCGTACAAGGATTTCTTCAATCTGCAAACATGGTCTTCCTTGCCTTCTACATAATAGCCCTCAGGCTGGGCCATATAAATAGTCTCATCAAGGTCACCATGCAAAAAAGCAGTCTTCACATCAAGTTGCTCAAGCTCAAAGTCAAATTTAGCAACTAAAGCTAATAACACACGGATGGAAGTGTGCTTAACCACAGGAGAGAATACCTCAGTATAATCAATTCCCTCCTTTTGATTGTAGCCTTTGGCTACGAGTCGTGCCTTGTATCTAGCATCTTCAACACCTGGAATTCCTTCCTTTTTCTTGAAGACCCATTTACACCCAATGGCCTTTTTTTCTTTAGGCAACGACACCAAGTCCCAAGTCTGGTTCTTGTGAAGTGATTCAAGTTCCTCAACCATAGCAGTAGCCCATTTTTCTGATTCTACGCAAGTAACAGCTTCAGTATAAGTAGAGGGTTCATGAATACCCATACCTTCTGCTGTCGTGAGAGCATAAGCCACTAGATCAGAGTATCCATATTTTTGAGGAGGTCGAGTCTGCCTCCTTTCTCTGCCAGTAGCAATAGAATATGGCTGCTCCACCTCATCTACAACTTCCTCATCTGAACTTGAATCAACAGTAACACTTTGTTCGCTTAAATCATCTCGAGAGGTTTTCTCTGGAAGCTCCACCTGAACCTCCACCTTATTCATATTGCTCTCAGGCTTTCCTGCATGATCATCAACAACCTTTCTTTGATCAAGCATAAGCATTTCATTAAAAGTAACATCCCTACTAATAATGAACTTATGTGAGTTGGATTCCTGACACCACAAACGATACCCTTTTACACCATCAGCATATCCAACAAAGATGCATTTTCTTGCTCTAGGTTCTAACTTACCATCCTTAACATGATAATAAGCAGGGCATCCAAAAACCTTTAGATTAGAGTAATCGCAAGGCTTACCTGACCACTTCTCAAAGGGAGTCTTGCAGTCTATTGCTGTTGAAGGAGAGCGATTAACCAGATAACAGGCTGTGTTAACAGCTTCAGCCCAAAAGTCTTTTTCCATGCCAGCATTAGAGAGCATGCATCTTGCTCTCTCCAAAAGAGTTCTGTTCATACGTTCTGCCACCCCATTCTGCTGAGGAGTGTGTCTAACTGTATGGTGTCGAACGATACCAGCATCTGCACAGAATTCATTAAAATCGCCACTGCAGAACTCAAGACCATTATCAATCCTAAGACGTTTGATCTTCTTTCCAGTCTGATTCTCAACGAGGGTTTTCCATTTTTTGAAGGTTTCAAATACATCACTTTTCCTCTTCAGAAAATAAATCCAAACCTTCCTGGAATAATCATCAATGAACGTCACAAAGTAAAGAGCACCACCCTTAGATAGAACCTGTGCTGGTCCCCATAAATCAGAGTGGATGTAGTCTAGTGTGCCCTTTGTTGAATGTGTGCCAGTACTAAAGCTGACTCTGCACTGCTTGCCAAGAACACAATGTTCACAGAAATCTAGCGAGGTCGTCTGCTCTCCACAAAGTAAACCACGTTTACTTAAAACCGTCATGCCACGCTCACTCATGTGGCCCAAACGCATATGCCACAGTTTTGTTTTATCATTATCAGAAACAGAATTAGATGTGCCAATCGAAGGACCCATAACCGTGCTACCCTGTAGATGATACAAGTGGTTCACCTTGCATCCTTTCATCACAACTAGATTGCCTTTGGAGACTTTGAGAACTCCACCTCCACCTGAGTACATACACCCAATGGAATCCAAACTGCTCAACGAGATAAAGTTTCTCTTCAAGTCTGGTATATGTCTAACTTCAGTTAAGGTTCTTACTACTTTGTCATGACATTTAATCCGAACAGTACCAATACCCATAACTCTGCATACAGCATCATTACCCATCAAGACTGATCCACCATTTATTTTTTCATACGTGGTAAACCATTCCCTATTTGGGCACATATGAAAAGATGCTCCAGAGTCCAATATCCAAACATCATCGGACAAACTAACAACAGAGCATGCAGTAAGAACACTGTCTGACGCCTTAGACTCATCTTCGCTAGCAACATTCACCACATCTTGTCTTTGAGCATGCTGCTTACCTTTTCTCTTGAGCACAGGACAATCTGACTTGTAATGTCCTCTTTTGTGACAATAATAGCACTCCACGTTTGTCTTATCGGCAGGTGGCCTAGATTTTGATCGACCAACAGATTTCCCTCGAGGAGCTTTATCCCTGTTCTTGTTCCTGCCTCTCACAAATAAACCATCTGCTTTATTTTCATTAGTATTCCCATTCAGTTTCGTTCTCAATTCAGCAGAATTCAAAGATGCTTTAACATCCTCCAAGGTTATGGATTCACGTCCATAAAGCATCGAGTTCACAAAATTCTCATATGAAGCAGGCAGTGAACATAACACAATCAAAGCTTGATCTTCATCATCAAGTTTAATATCTAAATTCTTCATATCAAGAACAATTTTATTAAACTCATCCAAGTGTTCCTGAACAGGCGTACCTTCGCGCATCTTTAGGGTGTAAAGACGCTGCTTCAAATAAAGTCTCGACGTCAAAGATTTCTTCATGTAGAGACTTTCCAGTTTGCTCCAGAGACCCGCAGCTGTTTCCTCATCGGCGACTTCTCGCAGAACCTTATCATCCAGAGACAACTGAATCGCGCTATGCACCTTCTCGTCCATCTCTTCTATTTCTGCCGAGGTCATGTCATCTGGATACTTTCCGTCCAGCGCCCTAACCGTACCCTCCCGCCTCAATAAAGCTTTCATCTTTATTCTCCATAATCCAAAATTATTCTGTCCATCAAAAGATGAAATCTGAAACTTCAGAGATGCCATCTAAAAGAGCCCTTTGATTTGGTATCGGGTCGTCGGGGGTTGTCGGGACTGTTCTGGTCTGGTCGCCTGGAGGTGGCCGAGAAAAGTGGCCGAGCGCACGGGCCTTAGCCGAGAAAAGTGGCCGAGTTCACGGGCGTTGGCCGAGAAAAGTGGCCGAGATAACGGGCCGAGGCCGACGGAAGTGGCCGAGATCACGGGTCAAGGCCGACGGAAGTGGCCGAGGACACGGGTCGTGGCCGACGGAAGTCGCCGAGAGCACGGGTCGTGGCCGACGGAAGTGGCCGATATCACGGGTCGAGGCCGACGGAAGTGGCCGAGAGCACAGGTCGTGGCCGACGGAAGTTGGCCGAGATCACGGGCCTTGGCCGAGGGAGTTGGCCGAGCGTAGCGGACGTGTGGTCGGCCGACGCAAAACTCTCACAAAACGCCGCCCTCTTTCTTCTTCGTCTCTTAACCAGGCTCTGATACCAATTTGTTGCGGAAATCAAACGAAGAACAAAAGCGGAACAACGAGATTTACGTGGTTCGATCAGATTGATCTACGTCCACGGGCGAGGCAAAACGAAATTCCACTATATCAAAAGGAGAGTACAAGTCCAATGAAACCCTAATCACAATATATATATTGTGTCTTAAAAAAAAAAGGAAAACCTAATTCCTCTGGGTTTGGGCCTACGGCCCATTCAAATAATATGTCAAAAAATTCAAGACATATTTAACAATAATCAGGTGCCATAAACTAGTGACGAAGTTGCTGCGCACTCTGTATCTTCAAGTTTTAACCAAGCGGCAGAAGGAGGCCAATGCAAGGGGTCAAACCTTCCCCGATGTCCCGCTGAAGAATTGTGGAGATCAGGTACACCCAATCCTCCTATGTTTGCTACCATGAAGAGGTTATTCGAGGAGTAGCGAAACAATATGGCCAACTAAATCATGAGTCACATTTCAGACGTAATCAAGCCGATCATCACTATAGCTATGAATGATGTTCTCCCAAGGCCAGGATCGTCCAATCAACCACCACTAGTAAATCCAGTGGTAACACGGTATGCTCCTAATCCCTCTCCATTTATTAACGCTAATAGTTTTTGTGAAAACAACCAAATTGGTGATAAAAATTTGGCAAATCAAACTAGTCCACGGGTCAGTCAATTGCCAAATGTTGAAAGTATAATGCCTGTGGGTCATTGGTGCCATCTAATATGAATATTCCTCTTAGGCCTAATGTTGATTAACATAGATAATTCTGAAGACCAACATCACCGCTTAGGAGGCATAATGGCCAACCAAATTCACAATTTAGCCCAATACAGTTTGTCGAAGCCAGGGTAAAGGAGGAGGATTGGCGTCAAGCGTAGTGAGTCGGCCGCAAAAAAAGAGCTACCCCTTATGAGATGAACCCTTTAATTGATGTTGATGTTGACAGTTTGTCGAAAAAGTTCAACAACGATTACGATTAGATAGTGGTGTTATCAAGCTTGTTTAAAGAAAATCACATCCCAAATGGGTCAATAATCTGTCTTTTCCAACAGGTTTTAAAATGCCCGATGACTTTCCCATTTTTATTGGCAAAGATGAATAATCGACCATCGAACACATTGTTCAGTTTATAGCTATGGGGAAGTAGAATAAATGAGTCTTTTTAACTTAATTTATTTCATTTTTCTTTGTCAAAAACTGCATTTACTTGATACACTAATTTACCGCCCAATTTGATCTATGATTGGGCAACCAATGAAAAAAAAAATTTCATTTTCAATTTTACAGAAAAATACTTGAGGTCTCGATTGCTGGTTTAGCCAAACTCTATCCATATAATTCAATTCCTTACTTCACTGTCAGAAAAAGAGTTCACGAGTTTGGCTTTTGATGAATTGAAGACTTTGCCGATCTATTTCAATTGGTAACGAGAGTGTGTAAATATTGTTGACACCTGATTTTTAATCATTTTTTCTATTGCTAAAGTAATAAAAAATCCATAAAAATTCATAAAATTGAAAAATCAACTTTGGGGACCTTAGCCAAGCCTAGGGAACCAATTTTGACCAAAAAACGATTTTTCATATTTTCAGTATTTTTACGTATTTTGTATTTATTTATTTATTTTCGAAAATTAATAGAAAATCCATAAAAATTCATAAAATTGAAAAATCAACTTTGGGAACCTTAACCAAGCCTAGGGAACGAATTTTGACCAAAAAATAATTTTTCATATTATATATATTTTAATTTTTTTAAAAAAATATACAAAAATATTTGAAAATTTTGGAAAAATAACATTTGAGGCCAAAAAATACACAAAGATAGTTAATATTTTTATTTTAAATCTATTTTCATATTGGCCATCGCAAATTCAGAAAAATCCAATTCGAGTCACGTGTTCCTTCACGAGTATAATCTCGAATCGGGCCTAAAAAAATTTAATTTGAGTCAACTTATTTTTAAATTTCACTTTTTATGAGTTGTGACATTGTCTTCTAATATTTTAAATTTTCATCTTGGCCCAATTATACCCAGAATGACTTAATTTTGCAAAAGGGTTTTAATTAAATTATGCATTATTTTCAGCGACAAGAAATGAGCTTAAATTTGACATGTGGTAAATTTTGGTGTGTCAAAAATTGTGAGGAGATTTGGACTTAAAGAAATATATTTTTTTCAGGGACTGAATTGTAAATACTTAAAATTCAAGGACTAGAGTACAAATACCTAACTCTTGAAGGATTATTTTACAAATAATAAAAAGAAGAGTTAGTGGATAAATTAGAATAGAGAAAGGAAGATGAAGAAGAGGAGATGAAGAAGAGAAGTTGGAGAAGAATGGATGGAGAAAATAAGATAAGAATAGAGAAGGGAAGATGGAGATGAAGAAGAGTTAGTAGAGAAATTAGAATGGAAGATAAGAATAGAGAAGGGAAGATGGAGATTAAGAAGAGTTAGTGGAGAAATTAGAATGGGAGATAAATATGGAGAAGGGAAGATGAAGATGAAGAAGAGTTAGTGGAGAGATTAGAATGTGAGATAGAGATCGAGAATGGAAGATGAAAATGAAGAAGAGTTAGTGGAGAAATTAGAATGGGAGATAGAGTTAGTGGAAAAATTAGAATGGGAGATAGATGAGTAGGTTATAAAAGGAGGAAGAAGTGAGCTTGAGAAAGGATTCTTGAGAGAGAAAACTTGAAGTGTTTAGGAGAATTTTTTGGAGAGAAAATTTTGGATGTTTGAGAGAGTTTTGGGAGATTGAAGAAAATTTTGAGAGAAAGAAAATACCAAAAGAGAGAGAATTTTGAAGATGATGGGAGTTTAAAGCTAGGGGTTATCATCACAAATTCCTTCATCGATCAATATAAATCAAGAGTTCATCCTCGTCAACGAGCAAACAAATTCAAGCTAAGTGTTTTTATTTATTCATTTATTTATGGTTTTACTCGCAAATTAGCACAAATTGTATACACTTTCTCCATCTCCTTTTTCTTCCATATTTTATGTCAGGAGAAGGATATCTTTACGTCAACAGCAAAAATCTCGTCGAGATGCAAAAATCGGCCCAGACAAGCTCCTAAGCTGTCCACCGATTTCTCAACTGATCTGTGACTAAAAGTCCCTCTTAATTCAAAAGAAACTCTCTATATTGGGAACATAGAGAGCGAAAATCAATTATAGAAATCCCTCCCAAAAAAATGGGAGATAAGTACTCTTTCTACTCTTCTGGTTTTAGGTGCAGATTAGCACATATTTTGTATACTAACACTTCACTCTATTTTATGTCAGGAAGCCGCAGCTCTATATCAATGGTCAATCCTATGGAAGCACAAAATCGGCTTGGAGGAGTCCTCAAGCGCGCACAAATTTCAAACTGTTGAATCAATTCATTGTATTTCATTTTAAAAAATTCATACCCCAAAATGGAGAGGACAAAGTCCATCCGCAATTTAAATACCTGCACCATAAATCCCAAAAGGAAGAGCCAAGCCAATGCTTAGCCTCCCATTGGAGGTTTTTACTTATAGTAGTTAAATACCTGCAACTTAAATACCTGCACCTTAAATCCCAAAGGGAAGAGCCAAGCCAATGCTTAGCCTCCCATTGGAGGTTTTTACTTACAGTAGTTAAATACCTGCACCTTAAATCCCAAAGGGAAGAGCCAAGCCAATGCTTAGCCTCCCATTGGAGGTTTTTACTTACAGTAGTTAAATACCTACAACTTAAATACCTGTACCTTAAATCCCAAAGGGAAGAGCCAAGCCAATGCTTAGCCTCCCATTGGAGGTTTTTACTTACAGTAGTTAAATACCTGCAACTTAAATACCTGTACCTTAAATCCCAAAGGGAAGAGCCAAGCCAATGCTTAGCCTCCCATTGGAGGTTTTTACTTACAGTAGTTTAAATACTTGCAACTTAAATACCTGTACCTTAAATCCCAAAGGGAAGAGCCAAGCCAATGCTAGGCCTCCCATTGGAGGTGTTTATTCACTGTCATGTACTTCTTATAATTTAATTTTTGAATCATCAGACCCAAAAGATGAGTAGGTCGTAATATTGCACAGAAGTCGTTAACACACTCCCTCTTTCGGCTTCAGGGAATCTTTAACACTTAAAAAAATATAACAAATAAAAATATATACCATCCATGCATCCTATTTAAAAAGTGAAAACACAAAAGAGAATACCCTACTAGAGCTTTAGGAATAAACCAAGCCTGAGTTGCCGGATTAGGATATCCATGAAATTAAGGTACCGAAAGGGCATTAGTTTTAATTAACTAGTGTAACCAAGTCCCCGAGCTCATAATCTCTGGTTCGCAGGAATAAATTAGTTCTCCCGCTAATTTATTTAGGTTTCTAATCGACCTACCAAGAACGATTAGTGGCGACTCCAAATTTCAAAATCATTTAAACAAAAACCAAAGTTGCGATTCGGTAGGGCTTGGGAGGGTCCGCATTAGGTTAGTCAAATCTAATTAACCTAATAATCCGTTAACCCCCTTTAAAATTTAAAAATTTTTTTAGAGGGTCGCGACAGACTGGCGACTCCGCTGGGGACGGGTTTTTTAAATTTTCGAAAAAAGATACCAATTGGAATACTTGAATTTTTTCGAAATTTTAAAAGTTTTAGTGGACTTAAGCCAATGAAAATTTCATGGATATCTCGCTTCTGGCGATCTTGTTTGGGACTCATTCTATAGGTGTTATATGTTTTTGCAGGATGGGAGTTATAAGGGGCGGAGTGTTTGGCTAACCCCTTTGTTTTGCAGGCTCGGTGTTTGGTTTATTTGTTTAATTTCGCATATTTTTAGAAGCGCTGTTTTGATATCAATTGTTGTGCATGTCTTGCATACTCTGAGGATCACGACACCTGCACACACAAGCGTCTAAACCCAAGTCGCGAAATTCTTCCTAGAAAACCATAGATAGGGATCGAATATGTAAAGCTCTTGCGTCGATTACGCTCGGGTTGACCATATTTTATCCCGCTCATTATCTGAATTGACAATTCTTCCCATTGTGATTTGATTGCGCGGAGGGTAAGGTTGTCAATTCAGATAGTGGGGGCCTTTTAGGTCCATACCCTGTCTCTCCTTCTTTTATTTTCTAGAGTTCACTCCTCACTTGAGTCATGCGCATGACTATGTGATTTGCATTTCTCCAAGGTAAAAGTAAGTTCTCTAATTTTATCTTGTATTTATTTTCAGTCGGTTCATGCTAGGTGTTATTCAGTTTTTGAGCTTGATATTACGACCATTCTTTTAAAAGAAAAAAAAATTAAATTTGTCCCTTATTTCTTTTTAATTTTTTTTTTTTGAAAAAATGATGTGAAAAAATCCCTTCATGGGAATTTTATTAACCAGTAAGGGATTTTTGTCATATTTTTATTGCTTCAATAAAAATGAAATTTTCCTGAAAAAATTTTCCTCTGAAAATTTCAATAAAAAGAAAATTTCCTTAAAAAAAAAAACTCTAGTAGACATCAAGTGATTTTATCACATTTTTCAAATTATAAAAACTTGCAAGAAAATTCTTCTCGAGAAATTCGCTCATGTTTTTCTAAGAAAATTTTCTCTAAATAAAATTAGACTAATTGACCAATAAGAGATTTTTGTCATGTTTTTTTCTCTCCAATAAAAATGAAATTTTCCCGACAAATTTTCCTCTGAAAATTTATTTCGATAAAAAGAAAAATTCCTTTAAAAAAACATCAAGTGATTTTATCACATTCTTGCAAATTATAAAAACTTGCAACAAAAATTCTTTTCGAGAAATTCGCTCATGTTTTCTAAGAAAAGTTTCTCTAAATAAAATTAGACTAATGTCTCGGGGGAATTTCGTTAACCAATAAAGGATTTCTGTCATGTCTTTCCTGCTTCAATAAAAATAAAATTTTCCTGACAAATTTACCTCTGAAAATTTATTTTGATAAAAAGGAAATTCCTTCAAAAATTTTAGTAAACGTCAAGAGACTTTGTCACATTCCTTTAAAAAAATAAAAAAAAGAATAATAAATCTGAAAAAAATTCTGTATCAGAAATTAACCTATTTCTTCCTAAGGAAATTTTTTTTCTTTCTTCTGATTTCTCTATAAAATAGAAAAAATCAAATTGGACTAATATAGGAGTCATGGACCGACATTTCTTGTGTCGCATACTAATTATATCCTTTTCTTTTGCAGGGAGATCCTAGATACCCCAGACGGGTGTAAAAATTAAGTTCAATAATATATCAAGAATCATCTTCAGAAATACCAAAAGACGAAAAACACCGAGGCTTCAACCGTTAATTCTGGGGGGCAAACGAACATTGTCCATCTTTGACAGACAAAGTTGTGTCAGTCCGTAAACTTGTATGGGCAGTGTATTCTGATATGACGGTGGATTTATACTGATTAAACATGGGGGCATATTTAATGTATTGCAGAGGATCCCGCGTCTTTTGAAAAACAATATGGATTATATAATCAGAACCCATGAAACAAATACCTTTACCTGATCAAATCAACCAGAGACCGGTCTTAAAATTTCCTCTTATCCGAAACATGCGGAGGGCTTTAGAGGACCGAGGTTCTATTAATGAACGTGGCCCACAGGAATTTCTCCCGACGCTATAGGCGACCGACACGAGCAAGTGGACGCCGAAAGAAACAAAATATGGATAAAAGTGGGCACACAACAGGTGGCCGGATTTACTACCAGCGCACTGATCGAGTTGTTATAGCGTTATTGTTCGTGATCTCAAGATGGATAGTGGGGGCCACCGCCGAACCCATCATCAATGTTCTCGATATCATCGTCTGGAGCAATTAAACAAGAACATCAAGAAGAACATTAAGCCTCGACATCTTCGGTACCTCAAATCGTTATGTTATGCTATGCGGAAGAAACGATAGCAGGAAAATTAAAAAAAAAAACAAAACAAAACACGTGAAGCTTTTCTTTCATTCCATTCATCAAAGAGTATTACAACAACTCACTGGGGAGGAAAGGTAAAGCCAAACTGGGCCCTGATGACCATTACGAAAGAGCTCAACTGACTCTCCAAACAGTTGATGCTCTGGATGCACCGGGCGCTCTCGGGATCAAGCTCCGCGAGCCTAAAGAAAAGGCGATCGCACTTCTCTTTAACCTGGGCCATAGTGGCCTCGTAATGCTCAACGGCAAACTCCAGGTCCGGAACCGCTGCCCTCTCGAAAGCAATGTCTGCCGTAATGTCATCAAGTCTCTCCTGCAGCCAACCACATTTACACCTCATCACAATATTGCCTGGCTCCTGTTCGGCGTAAGTTCGGACCAAGGCCAGACGGTCCACCAACTTTCCCCTCTCACGAACCAGCCACGAAAGCTGATCGTTGGCAAACTTGAGGGCCTTTTTGTGATTATCAGCCACAAACGTAACTGTTGCCAGACGCTCGTGCCGGTCGCGGTAACGGGCTTTCACGACGGCGGTCACAAGGACCGTCTCATAAGCACGGTTATAGGCAGCTAGAAAATTGATGAAGAGGGTCGAGAAGTTCCGGTACTCCTTCCCTAGTTGGGTACCCTCAACAGAAGCAGCGTCCACGGTCCTAAATAAACCGAGGATTTCAGCCTCAACGGTAGAGTTTTTGGCTATATGAACGTAACCTCTACCAAGAAGATTGTAGAGTCTCTCCCACCCAGCTAGGACTTCGGCGGATAAGGTATGGTTAGGAGAATTGGCCATTTTTGAAAGCAGAATACGAAAGAAAGGGGGAGAGAGGTGAGGCAGATGAGCGGAATGCGAAGATGGTAATCTGCTTTGAAGTAAATATTGATTTCATAGTGACGGTATCAACCAGTCAAGATTTCTCTTATCTACCATTCTCTATTGGCACCACCCTCGTTGGCTCGAATTCCCATCAGATGGCGACTGCGAGCTAAGCGAGTCCGAAATCTCCGCAGAAAGTTTGACGAGACACCGCCACTTTGAAAAAGAAGACGGAAAGATGAGCTGAGTGGAAGACACGGCAAACGTTAGCGAAAAGGAGATACGACTTGTCTTCATTGGAGGACCCGCCAGTAAATCGACGGTGGAGATCTTGACAGGGGCCCTCTATCACGAAAAGAAAAAAGAAGACAAACTGAGCGAGAAACAAGGATTTCCCCTTTGATCAAAAGCTGAATATCAGATTTTCTCCCTCGGAAAATCTAATAGCGCTGCCCGTGAAGAGGGAAGTCGTTGCTATTGCCAGAGAGAGAACTTGTCCCCATTTGATAGTCAGAGTTCATTCGCAAGAACTCGCAGGAGAAAGATAAAGAGGAAGGAGTTCTCGTGGGAGAGGAATTCAAAACCTTCACCATCAAAGTATCGGCTTTCAAAGCCTGTTACGAGAAGGCATCAACAATCTCGTGATCCCTCAAGTCCGAGAAGACATCCCGAGGCGGTCTCGAATCGGCAGTCCTAGATCCAGAAATATGTCGAGTGTTAGGGGAACGGGCGCATGTTCAACCCTGGTCAAAGCTGATGAAGTTGCTTACCCTGAGGGTCTACTGGTCATGGCCATTGACGGTAATCCAGTCTCTCTGTCAATCCTTGTTACCGTATTAAGAAAATGCCGGTATAAGGTTGTAGCTCAAGCAAAGGCGACAGAGGCCTTAGAGATATTAAGGAGGAGTAGTGACCCGTTTGATATCGTCCTCACCGCCATGGTAGGGATTGACATGGATGTTTTCACTCTCTTGGAAGTCATCAATTCTAAATTAAACATGCCAGTCCTCGTAATATCGGCAAGCGATGATCAGCAAGCCCTAATGAAGGCTGTCTTAAATGGGGCCCAAGACGTCGTAACGAAACCAGTTAGAGTTCAGATGCTTCAAAACATATGGCAGCACGTGGTAAGGAAGCAATTGCACGACCATGAGAACAAGCATCAATCCTTCAATTTTGTTCCAAGCAACTGGAGAAAGAAGATGAGTTGGTCTCCCGAGCTGCATCGTATGTTTGTTAATGCAGTTCAGCAGCTAGGAATAGATTCGGCACGGCCGCAACATGTACTGGAAATTATGAACGTAGAGGGACTCACTAAAGCAAATGTTTCGAGTCATCTTCAGAAGTACAGAAAAAGGGTGAGAGAACACAATGCAGCTCAGAATCAAGAAAACCAAGGCGGGACTGATCCAAGCCTGAATGTCGAGTCTCCTCGCCACCATAAGTTCCGCGGGTTAGCATGGGGCGAGCCACTTCCCATCATCAACCAAGCCAGTAGCCGTGCCATCAATCCTCCAGGCGTTAATCAAAGTATCCCCCAGAATCACCCTAATGCTCTTCAAGAGTATAGACCGCAGGGGCAGTGTATTCAGACTCCTTGGTCTGAGCACCAACCCGTGGCTAGAATTCATCCCATGATCAGCGCGCCTGCGCAGCCAGAGAATCAGACAAGAAATTATCCTGAGCACTTCCACTTCTTTAATCCTCGAATGGAAGGAGTTTTTGGCAGCAGGACAGTTGGTGATCCCCACACTTTCTCGAGTAATGATGAAGGCTCCAGCACGAGAAGTCAAATTGCTCATGGCGAGGACAGAATGAGAAATCTACCGCCAGCATTTGCCAACAACAATGCCCAATTCGAGCATCAGTTGCTGGAAGGTTCAAGAGATTACCCAGATGATGAGCTTACTGCCCTGGTCAACCAGTTTAGGGTTGACAGACGTCCCAAGCCGCGATCAGGAGCCAGTGAGTAGGGACTCTCAAACATCGATCATCCACACCCGAACCAATACGAGACTAGCTGATTATCGAAGAGCCACAGGAGAGGCAGAACTGACCTTGAATAAGTGCACATTTTATTTCATGCTTAATTTCCCTGCGTATGATATTTTCCAGCTTTCTAGGTGTCTCGATTTAATTCAGGGACAAGGGGGCAATTTATTTATTTCTTTTATCCCGTCGAATGCGTGAATCCCTTTTTATGCTAGATTTAGGGCGGATCAATTTGTGGTAACGTCGCTGACTGCCATAATGAGAAATGTTGAATGGCCTCACGTAGGGAAATTTCAAGTGAAATGCCCAGGCGAGCTCGAAGACGGGTAATTGTGTGTCGTTCCAATTTACCCTCAATCGTTGCAAAATGCTAAATTGGATTTGTTCCATTCTCACCCAGGGAATCGCAAAGTGCCTCAAGAGTGTCGCAAAATGAAATGACCCAATGGAACGCGATAGGACTCATTTGCCTCGAAGGTAACCTTCAAATTAAAGGAGCCCTCTGGTCCACGGACCCGATGGCATAGAAAATGATGATGGTCCAAGGCAACCCGAAAGAAAATAAGGCCCAACTAAGCAAAGCACTTACGTGGCAAGCTCAAAGTGAAGGGCAACTCGGGACATACAATTCAATCCAGTCCAAATGAAGGAACTTCCTCAATTCAAATTCAATAGAAGTACACACAAGGGTAAAACAGTATCGTTCCAATTTTTTTAGAATATGAAGAACATATACTGCCGCATTCTCTTTCATTTTTGCAGGGGAAGTCTCTACTGGCCAGATTTTCCTGTCTACCATTCCCTATCAGTATCACCTCTGCTACTCGTCTCCAATCTCGAGCCAAGCAAATCCGACGTCTCTACGGAAAAGTTGGACGGGACGCCACTACTTTGAAAAAGAAAGGATAAAAAATAAGCTGAGTGGGAGACAAAGACATTTACGGCAGAAAAGAGATACGACTCGTCTTTATTGAAGAACTCGCCATCAAATTGACGGTGGAGACAGCAACAAGGGGCCCCCTTCCACGGAAAGATGGAAGGAGACGAGCTGGGCGAGAGATACGATGAAAAGAAAATCGAGAAAGCCAGAACACTCGAGAGAGGCAATACAGTTGCTAAACCCACGTCTAATTTTAAAGGAGACATCTTCTTGATAATTCTCATTCGTGCTCGAAAGAGAGATTCTTAAAGCATACGCAGTCTCCCAGAAAAATCCAGAGAGTGAAAATACAAGAAGAGATATCAAACTTTGAGAAATCGTTAACCAAATCGAAGATGTCTCAACCCAACACACTTGAAAGTTATCGTTACTTGCTGAATATGGGAGAGGAAGAGTTCGAAGCCATATTTGGGATCGAGCCTATGGAGCCCGGTCCTTCCATCGACGACGTCCAAGAGCCCGGTAAGGACAATGACAACAACGGTAAAGGTCAAAAGAAGCGTTACCGTCGCCATACTGAGGAGCAAGTACGAAAGCTTGAAGCTTTCTTCAGAACGTGCCCTATGCCAGACGGCAAACAAAAAATAGAACTGAGTCAAGAGCTAGGACTTGAACCTTCGCAAATCAAGTTCTGGTTTCAAAATAGACGAACCCGAATGAAGACTCGTCATGAGCACAACGAAGCCGAGTTTCTAAGAGTTGAAAATGAAAACCTCCGAGCGGAAAACAAGATGTATAAAGACACTTTTGACTCCGCCACCTGCCCCAACTGCAATAGCCTCCTCCTCACCCTCGATGAAATGTATGATCTGAGGATCGAAAATGCACGTTTAAGAGGTGAGTTAGATCAGTTTATAACAGGATCGAGTTCTGTTGGAGCAAGGTACAAAAGGACCAATGATACTGGATCAGCATCAATACCTCCCGAGGAAGAAGGGACAGATCACCACCAAGCGGACATTGACGATGATCTTTTCGCCATAATCAACCAGTTTGATATCGGTAAAGCATCGGGACTGTGATGCACTTGTTCAGCCAGTGACCACCAGACCTTCAATATGGCCGATGCATACCTAATTTGGGATGAAGCAAGCTGATCATGGGAGAGCCTGCAGAGGAAGCAGAACTGATCCTGAATGAGTGAATGTGTTTTATTTCCTTGCGTGATATGTTTTTCTGCTTTTGTGAATGTGTAAAAGCAAGGAGTAATAATCCGACTTCCCCCTATTAAATGCTCGAATCCGCCACCTCACCAACCTCGCGACGAATTGATGGCGAGTGAAAATCTGCATAAACCTGAAGGGTAACTCCGTATCGTTTCAATTTACCCTCAGTTGCTCCAAGTTTTAAAATTAAGCCCCTTCTATTCTCAGGAAATTGCAAATCGACCCGAGAACGCAATCATATCCGAATACAGGTTGGATAAAATTTGGGGGCAAATCAACTCATGGGCATTACCACGGGATAGACTGCTTCGGACAAAGGAAAGTACAAGCGAAAGACGCGAACAATCTCAGAAATGGGTAATTCTGTATCGTTCTAATGTGCACATAATCATCTCAAGTCTTGAATTGTCTTATTCCATTCTTAACAGGGATTGCAAATTACCTCGAGAAATACCGTAACATGGCCCAAGGTGATACAACAGGGCTGTTTTATCCCCAAAGATTAACCTTTGAAAGGATAGCCCCATGGACACCTACGGTCCAATGGACCGAATGGTATGGGGGATGACAGTAGGTCCGAAATATCCCGAGTTCGATCCCCAAGGGTGGGAAATGTTGTATGTATTATAAATAAATGAAACAACTTTTTGTGCATTTCTTTTTTACAAACAGGAATACTCGACGAGTAATATCAAAGTCAGTATTTTACCATAGTCTTCTCATAATGGTGAGGCGCCCAACAAAAGTCGAGGAAAATTCAATCCAACAAAACTGGTAAAAGACTCGTGCAAGACATTCAAGATGAAGGGTAAATCAGTATCGTTTTCAATTTATCCCTTTTAATACTGGCTGATATGTCTGTTTTTCTTTTTACAGGAAATATTTACACTAACATTTAACATGTTGAAGGAGACAAATCCAAAAGAAAATTATGATCATCTGACAAGATCTATTTTGGTGAAAAATGGGGCAAATTGATCACAAGCTCTGAAACGAAAAAGCAAATATGTCTTCCTTATCTCGTTTGATTTCAAGAATAATTTCTCTGCTTTTTGCAGGGGCATTCAACCGCTAAACCATGGCGGTCGCTGTCATTAAACCAACCGAAATGCTCCCTCACCCATATGCTTCATCGCGCAGGGGCAAAGTTTGGGACAAACCGCTCCTCGACATAAGGAGTGGGCTTCCCAATTTGTTCGATCCACCCATATACCAGGGGCAATTCAAATCCGCCTATGTTTGCACATTATATAAACACACATGATGCTAAAAATTGTCACATCGGCATTGTGTTTACACATTTCATGAATTATGTATGACTATTCCGCATGTTTAATTTACCGACTTCAACTTAGAGCATAAACTGCATAGGAGACGTCAAATGTGCAAAATGGGGCATAACAGGATGAGGAAAGGCAAACCATTTCCACACAGGTCTAACATTTTAATCTACAGATAAACAGCCTTTCTCCAGAGTGAAAGAAAGCCCTTTTCGGAATGAAGTCCCCCATTCAGATTACATTCGAGGTGTTCGTACTATAAGAACCTCCTTAAACAGAAGTGGTAATGCAATACATGATCCATATATTGATCGATTGCATCATGAGTTATTACACAGACTGCCTTTAATCATGGCAAACTTAGCAGAACAATTTTGCATGAACCAATGAACGCATTGATGAAAATGCTTGCACATGTTACCTCTGACATTGCCTGACAGGCAACACATTCCCGGTGTTCGAGTTAACTTCCAAAGTCTTGAAGTTCATTCGGCGATTATTGAATGAACAAGCCTGGTTGTCGAGAAGCCACCAAGCATTTTTTCCAAATTCTCAGGTAAGTATATCTTCAACCTGAACCTTTCAAGAGAATGAATTCTGACGGTTATTGGGGTACTCGAATCCATTGCGGTACATACAGGTATCCACCTTCTTCAATAAAGCATGATTTGTCTCAAGAACAGAAATGTTCGAGACCTTTTAATCTCTGCCTCTTTGGTTTATTCCTAAAAGCGACAGGAGAATATAATTTGGGTTTGAGCTTCTGCAGGATTCCTGGTCTCCCCAGATTTCAGAATGGCACCCTTTGAGGTACACCAAGCCCTTCTTACAGGCAAACTAAGTCCTTCTTACAGGCAAATCAAGTCCTTCTTACAGGCACAAAGTCCTTCTTACAGGCAAACCAAGTCCTTCTTACAGGCAAATCAAGTCCTTCTTACAGGCAAAACAAGTCCTTCTTACAGGCACAAAGTCCTTCTTACAGGCAAATCAAGTCCTTCTTACAGGCAAAACAAATCCTTCTTACAGGCAAAACAAGTCCTTCTTACAGGCAAATCAAGTCCTTCTTACAGGCATAAAGTCCTTCTTACAGGCAAACCAAGTCATTCTTACAGGCAAACCAAGTCCTTCTTACAGGCAAACCAAGTCCTTCTCATAGGCACCAAGTCCTTCTTATAGGCAAACTAAGTCCTTCTTACAGGCAAACCAAGTCCTTCTTACAGGCACAAAGTCCTTCTTACAGGCAAATCAAGTCCTTCTTACAGGCACAAAGTCCTTCTTACAGGCACAAAGTCCTTCTTACAGGCACAAAGTCCTTCTTACAGGCAAATCAAGTCCTTCTTACAGGCACAAAGTCCTTCTTACAGGCATAAAGTCCTTCTTACAGGCAAATCAAGTCCTTCTTACAGGCATAAAGTCCTTCTTGCAGGCAAACAAAGTCGTTCTTACAGGCAAATCAAGTCCTTCTTACAGGCAAAGTAAGTCCTTATTACAGGCAAAACAAAGTCCTTCTTACAGGCAAACAAAGTCCTTCTTACAGGCAAATCAAGTCCTTCTTACAGGCAAAGCAAGTCCTTCTTACAGGCAAAGCAAGTCCTTCTTACAGGCACAAAGTTCTTCTTACAGGCAAAGCACCAAGTCCTTTTTACTGGCAACAAGTCCTTTCTATAGGCACCAAGTCCTTCTTACAGGTATCTCCATGTGGTGACCTACCATACGGGTCAAATCTCAATCAAAATTTAATCAGTAGAATCCTTTTATTAGGAATCTACCATGGTACGACCCACCATACGGGTCAAATGGTATGACCCACCATACGGGTCAAATTTTAATTTAATTTTTAATCAGTAGAATCCTTTTATTAGGAATCTACCATGGGTTGATCCACCATACGGGTTCAAGTTCAACCACCCTAAAGTTTTTTTATATAACGAATCCTTAGGTTCTCATTTCATTTTCAGTGGAACAATCATGTCACGACTCTTTTTATTTCCTTGTATTGAGTCGATAAGAATCCAGGTGTCATCTCGTCTTTGAAATGAACCTCTATCGAGCTTCCTTTCAAAGAGGGGCAGCTGTTGACACCTGATTTTTAATCATTTTTTCTATTGCTAAAGTAATAAAAAATCCATAAAAATTCATAAAATTGAAAAATCAACTTTGGGGACCTTAGCCAAGCCTAGGGAACCAATTTTGACCAAAAAACGATTTTTCATATTTTCAGTATTTTTACGTATTTTGTATTTATTTATTTATTTTCGAAAATTAATAGAAAATCCATAAAAATTCATAAAATTGAAAAATCAACTTTGGGAACCTTAGCCAAGCCTAGGGAACGAATTTTGACCAAAAAATAATTTTTCATATTATATATATTTTAATTTTTTTAAAAAAATATACAAAAATATTTGAAAATTTTGGAAAAATAACATTTGAGGCCAAAAAATACACAAAGATAGTTAATATTTTTATTTTAAATCTATTTTCATATTGGCCATCGCAAATTCAGAAAAATCCAATTCGAGTCACGTGTTCCTTCACGAGTATAATCTCGAATCGGGCCTAAAAAAATTTAATTTGAGTCAACTTATTTTTAAATTTCACTTTTTATGAGTTGTGACATTGTCTTCTAATATTTTAAATTTTCATCTTGGCCCAATTATACCCAGAATGACTTAATTTTGCAAAAGGGTTTTAATTAAATTATGCATTATTTTCAGCGACAAGAAATGAGCTTAAATTTGACATGTGGTAAATTTTGGTGTGTCAAAAATTGTGAGGAGATTTGGACTTAAAGAAATATATTTTTTTCAGGGACTGAATTGTAAATACTTAAAATTCAAGGACTAGAGTACAAATACCTAACTCTTGAAGGATTATTTTACAAATAATAAAAAGAAGAGTTAGTGGATAAATTAGAATAGAGAAAGGAAGATGAAGAAGAGGAGATGAAGAAGAGAAGTTGGAGAAGAATGGATGGAGAAAATAAGATAAGAATAGAGAAGGGAAGATGGAGATGAAGAAGAGTTAGTAGAGAAATTAGAATGGAAGATAAGAATAGAGAAGGGAAGATGGAGATTAAGAAGAGTTAGTGGAGAAATTAGAATGGGAGATAAATATGGAGAAGGGAAGATGAAGATGAAGAAGAGTTAGTGGAGAGATTAGAATGTGAGATAGAGATGGAGAATGGAAGATGAAAATGAAGAAGAGTTAGTGGAGAAATTAGAATGGGAGATAGAGTTAGTGGAAAAATTAGAATGGGAGATAGATGAGTAGGTTATAAAAGGAGGAAGAAGTGAGCTTGAGAAAGGATTCTTGAGAGAGAAAACTTGAAGTGTTTAGGAGAATTTTTTGGAGAGAAAATTTTGGATGTTTGAGAGAGTTTTGGGAGATTGAAGAAAATTTTGAGAGAAAGAAAATACCAAAAGAGAGAGAATTTTGAAGATGATGGGAGTTTAAAGCTAGGGGTTATCATCACAAATTCCTTCATCGATCAATATAAATCAAGAGTTCATCCTCGTCAACGAGCAAACAAATTCAAGCTAAGTGTTTTTATTTATTCATTTATTTATGGTTTTACTCGCAAATTAGCACAAATTGTATACACTTTCTCCATCTCCTTTTTCTTCCATATTTTATGTCAGGAGAAGGATATCTTTACGTCAACAGCAAAAATCTCGTCGAGATGCAAAAATCGGCCCAGACAAGCTCCTAAGCTGTCCACCGATTTCTCAACTGATCTGTGACTAAAAGTCCCTCTTAATTCAAAAGAAACTCTCTATATTGGGAACATAGAGAGCGAAAATCAATTATAGAAATCCCTCCCAAAAAAATGGGAGATAAGTACTCTTTCTACTCTTCTGGTTTTAGGTGCAGATTAGCACATATTTTGTATACTAACACTTCACTCTATTTTATGTCAGGAAGCCGCAGCTCTATATCAATGGTCAATCCTATGGAAGCACAAAATCGGCTTGGAGGAGTCCTCAAGCGCGCACAAATTTCAAACTGTTGAATCAATTCATTGTATTTCATTTTAAAAAATTCATACCCCAAAATGGAGAGGACAAAGTCCATCCGCAATTTAAATACCTGCACCATAAATCCCAAAAGGAAGAGCCAAGCCAATGCTTAGCCTCCCATTGGAGGTTTTTACTTATAGTAGTTAAATACCTGCAACTTAAATACCTGCACCTTAAATCCCAAAGGGAAGAGCCAAGCCAATGCTTAGCCTCCCATTGGAGGTTTTTACTTACAGTAGTTAAATACCTGCACCTTAAATCCCAAAGGGAAGAGCCAAGCCAATGCTTAGCCTCCCATTGGAGGTTTTTACTTACAGTAGTTAAATACCTACAACTTAAATACCTGTACCTTAAATCCCAAAGGGAAGAGCCAAGCCAATGCTTAGCCTCCCATTGGAGGTTTTTACTTACAGTAGTTAAATACCTGCAACTTAAATACCTGTACCTTAAATCCCAAAGGGAAGAGCCAAGCCAATGCTTAGCCTCCCATTGGAGGTTTTTACTTACAGTAGTTTAAATACTTGCAACTTAAATACCTGTACCTTAAATCCCAAAGGGAAGAGCCAAGCCAATGCTAGGCCTCCCATTGGAGGTGTTTATTCACTGTCATGTACTTCTTATAATTTAATTTTTGAATCATCAGACCCAAAAGATGAGTAGGTCGTAATATTGCACAGAAGTCGTTAACACACTCCCTCTTTCGGCTTCAGGGAATCTTTAACACTTAAAAAAATATAACAAATAAAAATATATACCATCCATGCATCCTATTTAAAAAGTGAAAACACAAAAGAGAATACCCTACTAGAGCTTTAGGAATAAACCAAGCCTGAGTTGCCGGATTAGGATATCCATGAAATTAAGGTACCGAAAGGGCATTAGTTTTAATTAACTAGTGTAACCAAGTCCCCGAGCTCATAATCTCTGGTTCGCAGGAATAAATTAGTTCTCCCGCTAATTTATTTAGGTTTCTAATCGACCTACCAAGAACGATTAGTGGCGACTCCAAATTTCAAAATCATTTAAACAAAAACCAAAGTTGCGATTCGGTAGGGCTTGGGAGGGTCCGCATTAGGTTAGTCAAATCTAATTAACCTAATAATCCGTTAACCCCCTTTAAAATTTAAAAATTTTTTTAGAGGGTCGCGACAAATATGAGCAACCTCTTAATAATAGATATGAAGAACCGCGTGAAAACTTTATAGAAAGCATGTTAATTGAATCTGACTTGAATGAAAACAATGAAATAAATGTGGCAAATATGATGCTTGACAAACCTTACCATTGCCAATCCTTGAAGCCTGCCAAAATAACGAAAAATGAATGGCTAGGGCTAAAGATACTCAAGTTTACTCATTCAACATTAATAAGTCGGACAAAATCTTTGACTTACTTTTGAAAGATGACCTTAAATAACTGAATACAATGTAATTCCAAGAAAATGGTGTTGTTTACAAGAATATATTCAAGAAGCAATTCCATGAGGAAAAATCAAATTTGCTGATGACAAGTTGTAACATGTGATGACTTTTGATTATCTAATATGAAAGAATCCAACGATCAATGAGTCATTCACTATTTTTAAAAAGGGCATATGTGAACACCAAAAACTGACCAAATTTTGGTTATAATTGACAAAGAGACTTAGTTGATGACAGCAGAGTTAGTTGATAATAGCAGAGTTTAGTGAACAACAAAAGTCATCGCTAAAAAGAACAACTGACAACTTAAAGAGCATCAATAACTTGTCATGGAAGTTATCGATAGCAAACATGAGTTATCCATAAGAACACTAGGATGAAGTCATTTACATCAATATATGTAATTGCCAAGTAACAATTTTGTTGGATATGTAACTTCTTTTAGATAAGTGCCCCTAGATAATATGTTACTGCTGGGTGGTTATGTTTAGTGCTCATATTGTAGAATTTTGTTAAGTTCATGTAGATAAGTGTTGTTGTAACTTCTTGTAGTTGTAGATCAGATTAGGAAGTTATTTCTTTTGAAGATAGGATTAGAAAGTTATCTTTTTAAATTCAATAACCGTTTATAGCCTTCAATTGTGGGCTTTAAATAGAAACACGGTACTTCTTTTAAACCCCCAATCAATCTTCGACCAAAAAGAAAAACTAAATCAATTATAAAACTCAACGTGTTTTGCAAATTTATCTTTGTCTTTACTTTTGCTAGCTGTGATTGCTTCCGATTTTCATACCTATAAATTTCTTGTTATTTACTTTCTTGTTCAACAATTGGATCTTCATAGCCTTTTATCGATTCGTCGTCAATCCATATATATTCATAAGGTAATTTTATGGTCAATTCAATTCCAATGAAACTACTGTACAACAACAACAACAAAAGCTAATCAATGGCCTAGGTTACCGTTTGCATGTTTCTAGAGGGTCGCACAAGGCATAATTCATGTGGTCCTTGGCTACCGTTTGCATGTAGCCAACAAATCTTCATCTACTAACTAATCGGTTTATTAAATGAGCATGCATTGCAAAACACAAATTTTATTTAATGAATAGCTCATCGATTTTCACAAATCTCATGACTTTTAATCATATAGTATTTAGCTAATTGAAAAGATTATCAAATTTTATGGATGTCGTACATCGTCCAATTCTTTGGCCAGCAAAGAGCAAGGATTCTTTACTTTAAATCCCCTGTCAAAGAGGAAAATTTTCCCTTAGAGGAGTAAAGATCATTCCTATTGCGCGCGCGCACAATATATATATATATATATATATATATATATATATGTGTGTACCTACAACGTAAATGGATAAACAGAAATATAGAAACTAAGTTCGCAAATACGAGAACAATCTTGCAAATCTTGCAAACGCACAACCTTGCGTGAAAACAAGGACTTCTCTCTCTATGTGTATTCTGATTAAGGATGAAGAAGCTTTTTGTTCTCAAATCTAGAAACTTATTGTGAAGTGTAAACTAGAAAACGTAAAATATCTAATTCATATCACAAAATAGCAGCAAATTCAAAATTTCTATCTTTAAAAAATGGACCTCTTAAATTAAGGTTCCATTTAGTTTGCGAAAAGTAATCGACTTTAGAAAAATATTACCTATATCATTCATTTTCCGTAAAACAAACACACTTGAAGCAAACAATACTAATTCTAAAATTTTTTTCATATCCTTATATCTTCTTAAAGGATCAGAGTAAATTCAATCATTTGAGTGCCATTTTCAGCAAAACATCCCACGTTTTTATTTAATTTTTCAGTTATGCATGGATATTATTATTATTATTATTATTATTATTATTATTATTAATTTTTATTTTTATTTTGTTTCTTTGTTTGTTATTTTCCCCTTGGCCGGCGAGGGTCACCAACGACCCTCGATGGCCATGAAATATCATACCCAAGTCCCACTTGTCAGCAATATTGTTTATTTTGGGCCAGAACCCGCACGAATTTATTCTTTTAGGCTTCGCCCAAAAAAGAGCTCGTTGCAAGTTAAGGACAAGTGCCAGACATATTCAGCACTTCACCCTACCACACATATCTACCAAAAGCCACTCCTTGTCCAAACCCTCTAGCCCCGACAGCCACTCCTAGCTCTCATTGAATTGGGTTGTTATAGGCCCACCAGTTTGTACCTAGTTCGTCCCCAAACCACACATCCGACAACGATCTAGCTAAATCCAGCTGACATGATCTTTGGAGTGCAATGTGAATTGAATATTTCATATTTAACGACTATGTGAGCATTTACTTTTCCAATCAAGTCATTATAAGTTTTTCCTGTTATCGATAATTTTTCCCAAGTAGGTGCCCAATGTGGATCCAACGAGAAGGATGAGCATCCTCGACGGCCGCCGGTCGAGGCTCGAGCATCAAGAGCTACAAGGGCTCCCGTGGTCGCAAGCCTACATCTCCAAGTATGAGGGTTTTTTTTTTCTTTTCTTTTTGGGTGGGAGAATAAAATTTTGACCATATCAGCTTTCTTACTTTCTTTTTCGAAAAACACGATGATATTATTGAAAAATTTAAACAAAATACCCAATGATGGGGTATCTAAACAAAGTAACTTTCAGAGGGTTTGGTGGACTATCCAAGAAAAAGTTAGGAATTCATCGCACGAGCCTTAACTACCCAATCGGTTACACGATTCGCAGACCGACCACAATGGGCTCTTATGAAAATATCACCTTAGCCCATCAAGAATTTGCCTTCTCTATGATGGTATTAGAAAGCACCGACACTCTTCGGGACTTTCATGTTATGTGCGACACTTTCCGACATGTGACTAGCACATGATCATGGGTCAAAATGTAAATTTATCGAAAATATATATACTTAAGTCATATATCCAACCAGCAAAAAAAACATAACCGTGAATCTTTAGTAGAAAAAGAAGAAGAAACTCATTATTAATATTTTTATATATCATATACAAAAATATAGATTTAATATATAACGTGTTCCAACATGTCGAAATTCAATATTTTTGATAAATGACGTGTTGCAGTGTCATGTCGTGCCTTATTGTACCGCACGTTATGTGTCGGTGTTACTTAGCTAGTACGCCACCGCACGAGATCATCTTTGACCACCGCTTGTACGAGTTCAACACAGTCAGATTCCAGCTGCAAAATCATCTCTTTTCTTCGACTGAAGCAGCTCCATGGTTTCGACCATGGCCAACGCCTCCGTCTAAATCGATGATAATGCTGGGACAATCTTAGCAAAACCAGATCAGCTTTCGGAAAAACAGGAAATTTGTGCGGAATAAAATTATCGGCCCAGGTCAGCTTGGATGAAGGGGGAAAAAATGTGACATGTCTATGCCGTTAACTTTTTATTTTCGCTAGGTACAAGTCAGTGAATTCCATCACCGGACTTACTCAGGGACAAGCAATGACACTTTTTAATCTGTGTAGCATCCTGTATATAAGTAATAAGTGTTTGGCGTCCTCTTTGACTTGGATATTTCCGGATATAGACTAAATACTTCCCGGATAAAGTGATTCCACTAGGAGGTGGGATAAGCCCTGATAGTATTTTAACTATTTGGTAAAAAAAAAAATTTAAAAAAAATATATGTTCCATAATCAAATCTCTAGATAACTGAATCTGACGAATGGCACACTTCTCTCTCCACTATCCAGGCATTTCCTAAACAAGGTATTGGACATTTCATATCCAGAAATTTAGAAATTTCTTATAAGATCCTATCCAACTAAATGTCATGAACAAACATAGTCTCCCCGAACAGCCGTGCTTAAATCAAGTGAACCTCACGTGTACACTTACATGTCTCCTAGTTTTTTCAATCATGGATGCATATGTTTCCCATGCACGCATGCACGACCTATGAAATTAATGTCAACTTACCTGGAGAAAATGTAATGAATCAAACCACCAAATCTTTTGACATGGCACTTAAGAACCAACCCAACATGAAGTTCTTTTATCATTTTGAACCTTTTGATGAAGTAGACACACTGGCTTTACCAAGCATGGTAAAAGGATAAGAACTAGAAACATTTGCCCTCCAACCATAGATAATAGAGCTAGCCATACCGAGAAAATCTGAATCATAAGCTTACAAATTATTCAACAAGGGAAGCTGGTGATTAATATCTACTAATTACGGCAAATTAACCACTCAATTCGATCTATAATTGGGCAGCAAATGAAAAAACAATTTCATTTTCATTTTATAGAACAATACTTAAGATATCGATTTCTGATTTCGCCACACTCTATCCATATAATGAAATTCTTTACTTCTTCTTTTTTTGGTCAACTATTAAATTCTTTACTTCACTCTCAAAAAAAGGGTTCGTGAGTTTGGTTTTTGATGAATTGAAGACTTTGCCGAATTGTTTCAATTGGTAACGAGAGTATCTAAATATGAGCAACTTTTTAAAAATAGACATTAAGGGCCATGTGAAAACTTTATACAAAGCTTTAATTGAATCAAACTCAAATGAAAACATTGAAATAAATGTGGACAATATGATGCTTGAGAAAAACCTTATGATTGTCAATTCTTGAAGGCTGCCAAAATAATGAAAAATGAATGGCTGGGGCTAAAGATACTCAAGTTTACTCTATCAACGTTAATAAGTCGGACAAAATCTTTGACTTGCTTTTGAAAGATGAACTTAAATAACCGAATACAATGTAATTCCAAGTAAGTTGTGTTGTTTACAAGAAAATATTCAAGAAGCAATTCCATGAGGAAAAATCATGTTTGCCGAAGACAAGTTGTAACATGTGATGGCTCTAGATTATCTAATATCAAAGAATCCAATGATCAATGAATCATTCAATTTTTTAAAAGGGACACATGTTGACACCAAAAACTGAGCAACTTTTGGTTATAATTGACAAAGAGATTTAGTTGATGATAGCAGAGTTAGTTGATAATAGCATAGTTAATTGAACAACAAAAGTCATCACTAAAAAAAATAATTGACAACTTGAAGTGTATCAACAACTCGCCAAGGAAGTTACTGATAGCAAATATGAGTTATCCATAAGAATTTTCACTAGGATGAAGTCATTTACACCAATATATGCAATTGCCCAGCAACAATTTTTTTTTGGATGTGTAACTTCTTTTAGATAAGTGCTACTAGATAATATTTTACTGCTGGGTGGTTATGTTTAGTGCCCATATTTTAGAATTTTTGTAAGTTCATGTACATAAGTGTTGTTGTAATTTCTTGTAGTTGTAGATCAGATTAGGAAGTTATTTCTTTTGAAGATTGGATTAGAAAGTTATCTTTTTAAATTCAATAATAGTTTGTAACCCTTGATTGTGGGCTTTAAATAGAAACACTGTGCTCTTTGTAAACTTTCAATCAATCTTCGAAAAAAAAAGCCCAAATCAATTATAAAACTCAACTTTTTTTGCAAATTTATCTTTGTCTTTATTTTTGCTGGCCGTGGTTGCCTCAGATTTTCGTACCTTTAAATTTCTTATTTTTTACTTTCTTGTCCAACAAATGGGTCTTCATATCCTTTTATTGATTACAGTCAATCCATATGCATATATACACACACTCAATCCATATATATATTCAAAAGGTATTTTATAGTCAGTTCAATCCCGTTGAAACGACTATGCAACATAAAATAATTAAACAACTATCTTCATATATCACAAGATAGAAGCAAATTCAAAATTTCTTTCTTTAATAAGTGGAATTGATAAATTAAGGTTCCGTTTATTTTGTAGAAAATGATCAATTTTAGAAAAATATTATCTGGATCATTCATTTTTCGTGAAACAAACACACTTTAATAAGTAAACAATACTAATTCTAAAGTACAACACCAGAGTAAAATCGCCACGAAATGTCACGTTTATGTCTTACTTGTCAATGATATTGTCCATCCTAGAAGCCGCCAAAGCTCCAGCTAGATCTAATACCATTATGTCATGATCAGCTCTCACTTGTCAACAACATTGTCCAATTTGGGGAGGAACCTACATGATTTTATTCTTCTAGGCTTCGCTTAAGAAAGGTCTCGTTGTAAGTAAAGGACAAGTGCCATACATATATACCACTTCATCTCATCACATCCAAACGACGTGGGATTTGGTTTATTCCTGCCTCCATTGCCATCCTAAAAGTCTACCATGAGCTACTCTTTGTCCTAGCTCTCTAGTCCCAGCTCTCTAGCCCCAGCACCACTCCCTGCCCTTGTCAGATCGAGTCAGTACACGAAACCCTCGCCTAGGGGTGAGAACCACCTACCGTTCAAGATTTGAATTGACTTGCCATAGTTGCCCATTCTTCTAGGACAACTCCAAGGAACATAGACCTACGTGTCTCGAGTAATTTCCCTGCCCGATATATGTGGTATACGATGACGGTCGCACATGGTAAGACTTAGTTTGATGTTCAAGAAATTCCAGACATCCCATTGGAACTTAGATCATAATGTAACCCTGAAACTCAAATGGTCAAGAAGGCAATGCAAATTTTGTCTGTCGTAAAATAAATCAAGATTTAGTAGCTAAGTGAATTACCACCCTAACAAAAAAGGGAAGAATGCATAAAAAATTTTCCTCCTCCGGCAAGATCCTAAATCTTCTCCACTTGGGATGATCCAAAAGAGTGGGTAGAGTGAATGTGGCCTTCCTTCCGGCTCAAGATCGAGCCTAGCCCCAGAAAAAAAAAATGTAACAAACTTTACTTAGAAATAAAGATCAAATCGATTATTTATAGTTAATCTTTTAGAAGTGGATATTACAGCATTCAATACATATTGAGTAATAACTGTCCCTTTCTCGGTAATCCTGAACCAAATATGAACCGAGCATGGCAGAAATCTAGAGGACAGGGAAGTGTTGACATTTTGATTTCGCTTTTAGGTAATAGGATTACGGAAAGCTATTTCTAAGAAGATATGCGCCACCATTTAATTTTATTTTTTGGGTCACTTAATTAACTGTGGTTAATCATAGCATACCAACATAGTCGCAAGTAAGATTTTGAATTTTTGATGCTTGAGAACATTTTGAGCAACTCTAGCAATCGCTTATAAGCTAAACCTCATCATGGATGGTGAAAATTACAACGAATAAGTCACGGCATTAAGGTCCGGACGAAAAGTTATAGAAGAAAACTATGGTTTATGCTACATAGACTCTTGATTCTAGGATACTTTCTTCTCTAGCAAGTCAGGCTGAAGCTCAATATGTAAAAAATCATGCCAGGAACGATCTTAAATTCCTAAAAAAGTCTCCTGAAATATGTCTAAAAACCGTGTGCATCGGATCAACTACACTACCGAAATATAATCTTCATTCAAGCTTGTTTAATTTGTATTTCAATGTCGTTTATTGCATTGAATTCCAGCATTGTCGCGACCAAATTACTCTATATATCCTCATGCGCAGTCGAAATGGTTAAGTAATCGTAAGCAAAGTCCAAATCTTGGATATTCATCTATGGAGGGATCAAATTAAAGATTGTACTTTGCTTCCCCTAACCAAACCATTATTGCAAAAACCACGAGTGTCTTATTGCAAGCACAATTACAGATGATCACAATACAGCCCAAAACCCAACGAAACTCCACATCACCTGATCAACCAGCTAGGTTTATTGGGTCAACATACATGGAAAGTAGTAGAAATCTCAAGCATTATATAGCGCAACTTCACATATGATCACAGCCTTGCCATGATCTTTTTCCTTCATGCGCTTAAAACGTGAGCATCGATGTCCTTGGTCATGTCGGTGAAGAAGGCCATGTACTTGTCGGGGTTAGGGTCGCTCTCCTTGTACTTCTCGTACTCGATGCTCAGCTTCGCCAAACTGCCTTTCGCCTTCGGGATGAGCTTGCACGCTGGCTTGTAGACCTTTAACTCGTCGAAGACGTCGCCCTCGATGCCATGGAGGGTGAACGACATGTCATCATCATTGAACTCGACCTTCTCTTTGAAGGTCCCAGATTTTCCATCTATACGATTGCGCCGGCAAAACAAAGCAAAAGGTTTAAGTTAGGCAATATCTATAGGGTCATCAACTGAATTTCAGGGACAACATGGAGTAAATTAGTAGCTAGAGAAACCAAAATTGAGGGAATTACCAACGGTGTAATTCCAAATCTTGATAGCTCCATGCTGATCCCAGTCACCCTCATGAACTTTGACTCCTTGAATGTTTTTGGAGGTGGCGGTGGGCAATTGGTGGGCTTCGCTCCTCCAGACCTTGAAGAATTTGTCAGCTGGGGATTGCAGTTCGACTTCAGCTTCTAGCTTTCCATGCAATTGAGCCATTTTTGTCGCAATGATTTGAGACACCAAATTCGCCAAATTTGTCAACACACTGGCCTGTGGTGAGAAACAAGTAGGGCGAGTTGTTTCTTATATTGATTTTGGCGTTCATTTTCGTCTCCACGTTAGGTCCCACGTCATGATTCACGTGGTCCTTGGTATTTTTAGTAATTAATCATTACCAACCAGGTCATTTGAAATGTAGTTTAGTTAGACCGATAAAAAGGTATGCCTGAGCAATTATGGCTGTGGACCTATTATATCTTTCAGAGTGGTTGGCCATGATAAGATTGGCTATGACAGACTATCAAATCCATGAATTTTTCTTTACTTTATTTATTATTCTAGCATCAAATTTGTCGCCAGGCACCGATCTCTGTTACAGTGGACATACGTCTCAAGCATTGGAGCTATGGTGAGTGCAACAAAAATCCAATACTTTTATTTGAGAAGATAGTCAAGAGGGAGCATAAATCCAAATCCGTCAATATATTCAATTGGACTCACATTCACTTAAAAGCTTAAGTTAATGAATTATGAGTCAACTGGGATATATTAATTGCTCAACCCATTTCAGTTATCTGATGTGGGACCTTTCTGACATAACTCACACGTGCATCCTAACAATCTTCCCTTTATTCATCTACTCCTTTAGGTTTTGTTTGGGAATCAAGCGAAAATAGAGGTGATGAAAATTACGGTTGAGCATTCTGAAAAGTTTAGCATACTGATGAGAAGAGGAGAAGCGAAGGTTTAGAACAGGCGTGTTTGTTTCTCTCTTCCCTCCCCTCCCTCCACCAAATTGTCATTGAAGAAAGTCATCAATGACCAAACAAACCCTAGAAATTTCGTTGATCACAGGATCATCCAGGGAGACCCTGGATGGAGGGTCATCATTCTCTCCCAGCAAATTCGAACTCACTTCGTATGCTTCCAAGAATTTACTATGCCTTTTAAATTTGCCCAAATTTGCAATAAAAGATATGCTAACGTGATGCTTTCTTGGAGGTGAAAAATTCATGAAATAGCTAGAATGGAAACATGGCATATTTTCTTAATTTAAAAAAAAAAAGGAGATGGAAAAAAATAGTTCAATGATCTTGCCGTTATGCAAAACCAACTAATTTGTAAATAAAATAGCAAATCCATCTAATATCTTTCAAATTTTATTTTGAGCCAAAGAAAACGTACAAAAGTCATCCAAACAAAATACCTGTAATTGATAATCTTGGTTGTGCAAGTTGATAAAAAAAAAAAGCATTGCACGGAAAGCACTTTGAATTGTTGAGTCATCGTGAGAGATTGCTTAAAATCAATAGTTCATTACCTAATGGCATGTTTCATTATTTAAATGTGCAAAAATTATAACATACATATGTTGAGAAACTTCCTTCTAAATATTTTGATTCTAACAAAACTATCTCTTATTGATTAGAATATGATGAATTGCACTAAATATTTTATCACAAGTATAACATATGAATGAAGAAGCTAATATTGATCCAAACTGGTGTTCAGACTCAAAGTTTAAAAGTCAATGCATATTTGCTTCTGAAGGAGTAGAATCTTATTATTCGGATTGAGTGGATAATCAATTGGGAAGATTTCAACAATCACTTTGAGGAAGACTCATATGCAAGCATCAATAAGGACCTCTTAAAGCTCATATTTAGTGTCTTAATCTATTCATATTCAAGGGATAGCTTCTACTTATAAAGTCTAATTCTAAAGGTCTGTTTAGTTATTGTGAAATATTTATTCAGATTCTAAAGACCCACGTTGGTAGATGTCTGTTATTGCCTTGATATATATAAAAGTTTGTAATTTTTGATTGAGGGAATTATTCTACAATCATATTAGTATAATATCCTTGATTGGATATTACTTTCCACAAGACAAGATAATTTTCATATTAGAAGAACTTCACTTCTAGAAACTGAAGATTGAGTTAAATGAGCGATCGAATCTAAAGGGTTTAGATTCTACACCGATGGTATATTAAATCTCTCTAAATATAGTCCCTTCTAATCAAGATTGATGACGTCCAATCAATTATTGAAGAGCGATGCTTTGAAGACCTTTGCAATGGCTAGTTTGAGTTTAAAGGAGTATAAAATGAGATCAATGGTGATTGTTGCCTAGTGAGATCAGAACGCACAAATTCAAAAGTACTCAAGTTTTTTTTATTCATAAGTGTTCTTGAGAGATAAATGTCTAATCTTTAAGAGGTTCTTCTGTGAGAGTGTGAGATTGTAAACACTTGTAAAGCCTTCATTGATTCATCTAATGGAATCTAGCCTATCAGCTATCACCGTAAAAGAATGAATGTAGGCTTAATCTATGCTGAACTACTATAATTGAGCCATTGCTGTCGTACTGATTTGAGACACCAAAAGTTCTAGAAGTTCGTCGCACCACTGACTTGAGGGGAAAAAAAAGGGTTAATACCACGAAAAACCCCAAACTGGTACGCTTGTGACAAATTTACCCCAAATTATTTTTTTGATCACGAAAAACCCCAAACTAGTACACATGTGACAAATTTACCCCAAACTATTTTTTTAACCTCAAAAAATCCCAAACTGGTACATTTGTGATAAATTTACCACAAACTGATATATTTGCGACAAATTTACCCTCCGTTAATTTTCGTTAAATTTAACATTAAATTACTTAGTTGGATGGCATATGACACTTCACGGATATATCGGTTTGGGATTTTTACCCTCCGTTTATCACAAGTTTATCAATTTAGGATTTTTTTTATGGTACTGATCCAATTTAATAAAGGGTAAATTTGTCATAGGTATAATAATTTGGGATTTTTCATGGTAAAAAAAATTAGTTTTGGGTAAATTTGTCACAAATGTACCAGTTTAGGGTTTTTTATGGTCAAAAAATAGTTTAGGGTAAATTTATTATGGGTGTACCAGTTTGGGGTTTTTCGTGGTAAAAAAAATAATTTGAGGTAAATTTGTCACAGATGTACCAGTTTGGGGTTTTTCATGGTCAAAAAAATAATTTGGGGTAAATTTGTCACACGCGTACCAGTTTGGGATTTTTCGTGGTATTAACCCAAAAAAAAGGGTACCAGTTGTTGCTCCTTCTAGACTTTTGGCGTTCATGTTGGTCTCTACTTTAGGTCCCGTATAGTGATTCACATGGTCCTTGGTATTTTTATTAATTAATCATTATCAACCAGGAAATTTTTTTGGGCCAATAAAATTATAAGCCTGAGCAATTATAGCTATGGCCCTATTATATCTTCCTGTCAACAACCAAATGCCCTATTCATACAATTCTTATATACTCATTATGAGTTCTACAATTCTATCAAAGTTACGATTGTACACCTAACCCTCTTTCCCTCCCTCCCTCCCTCCCTCCCTCTCTAAAGTGGCCGATCACTTTATGAAATGTAGTTTAGATCAATAAGGCTGAGTTTGATCGGCTGAATTTTTAGCAAGGATTTTTTTTTTTTTTGGAACCACTAGCAAGGATATGATAGGATATGAAATCTAAGAATTTTGATGTATCTTTTTTACTGTTTTGGTTAATCCTAGTACTAAAGCTAAATTTTCACATTCTATCTTATCTATTGTTTGGTATGAATGACATATTAGTGTAAATGAATTTAAAGATTACACAAATGGAGATGGTAAAAATCTCTCACAATACTGTTGCCTGCTTCATTTTTATTGCTCATTGTTTTATTATTTTTCCTTCTCTCTTTTTCAGTTCTTTTTTCCCTTTCCAACATTCTCTAACAAGATTTTATTCAAGGTAAGATCTTATTATGCATAGTATCTGATTAGACTACTACTATGTATATGTTGTTTTCCATAGAAAGTATGTATCCACTTAATATAATAACAGAACGTTTTTCTCTTAATTAAAAATCAAATAAAAAGTAAAAAGGCTTTGCAAAACGATCTGATCTATAAAACAATCGATACAGTTTGATTCCTCGCCTCAATTAGTAGTACTTCTAGAGTCCACTTCTTCCCCATACTACGAGTGAAAGAGAAAATGTAAAGACTACCATTAAAGCAGCCCAAGCAAGACTTACTATATCCATGTAAATTATGTCCCCTATATCTACGAAAGAATTATTCCATTATTGTTCATTAATAATAGTGGAATCACTAGTGTAGGAGAGATAAATTATGTCCCCTATCTCTACAATACTATAGGGGAAGTCCAGCAGAAAAATAGCTCGATGCCAATATGATAAAAAGCTTAACACCTCTCATTCTTATTACTACTTTTGCATATATATATATATATATATATATTAGAAAAGAAAAAAAGGAAAAGGTTGTTTTATTCAAAACCCCTAATTTTGAAATCCATTCTCCCTCGCTTCACACCTCGGAACACATCCTTATTATAGAGAGAAAGGCACTTTCACATCTTCCTAATCGGAAATGGATGGGGAGAGGAACGTTCCTTTTATTTTTAGAGTACTCCTAGGAACAGATTCAGTAGATATGAGGCGGGCATACTATTTACATTTACATACTATTTTAATTTTATTAATTTAAGAAGTTTTTTATTCAAAAAATATTGTGTTATTTGTATTTTGGATATTAAAAATCATATTTTCCTTTATCCCACCCACATGGGATAATTTCTAGGTTATATCTATCTTATATCTCATTTTATCATGTCTTGGGCGGGCACCAAACACATCATAGGACAAATTTTATTCTATCTAAATTTTATCTTGACTACCAAATGCATCCTAAAATATTTGCCTCTAAACACAGCCTAAAAGATTTGCCCCTAACACAAAATGCCCATCGCTCTCCCTCTAATTGTCCTCATTAATGGCAACCCTTGCTGTTTTATTAATGTTAAAATATTTAAATAATAAATCATGCATTTATCTAACATGCTTAAGCTTTTAAAATAGTCGGCAGTGGTTCCACAAAATCTTATGTTCTATAAGAGTAGAAGGTGGTGAGTTCAAAACCTATGCTTGAGTTGTAATCAGGTAGTCACCATAGCAACGGGACAAAAGATCTTCCTCTAGTCCTTTAGGTTTTGCTGGGGAATCGAGGGAAAATGGAGGTGATGAAAACTAGGGTTGAGAATTCTGAAAAGTCCAAAATTCTAATGACAAGGAAGAGAAGCGAGGGTCTAGAATTGGCGTGTTTGCTTCTCTCTCTTTCATCCCCTCCCTCTCTTCTGAACAGAGCTCTAGGGTTTGTCCACCAAATTGTCGTTGAAAAAAGTGATCCATGACCAAACAAACCCTAAAAATTTGGTTGATCATAGGCTCATTGTTGGTCTCCCTGGATGGAGGGTAATCATTCTTTCCCAGCAGCTTCCAACTCATTTTGTATGCTTCCAAGAATTAACTCTACCTTTTAAATTTGCCTAAATTTGCAATAAAAGAAATGGTAAAGTGATGCTTTCTTGGAGATGGAAACTTCACGAAATAGCTAGAATGAAAACATAGCAGATATTCATAAATAAATAAATAAATAAGAGATGGATTAGGCTTTTATAAATAGTTCAATGATCTTGTCGTTATACAAAACCAACTAATTTGTAAATAAAATAGCAAATCAATCCAATATCTTTTAAATTAATTTTATTTTGATCAAAAGAAAATGTACATGAGTCATCCAAAGAAAAACCGTGCCTATATTTGATAATTTAGTTGTGCAAGTTAATAATAGATCATTGCAAGAAAAGCACTTCAAATTGTTGATTCATTGCCAAAGATAACTTAAACCAATAGTTCATTATCTAATGGCATGTTTCATCATTTATAATGCATAAAAATTGTCATACACAAATAGCCCCGTGCTCGGGTGCAAAAAGAGCTCATGATTATTCATATTATTGCAGTCTGTATGCAGTATACAAAGGTGAATTAAATTGTCAAAGGAGTTATAATTAGCATAAAATAACCTAGGCAAACATCAAAATGAACAACTCTGTTTTATTATCGAACATCATGAGCAATTACATTAGGTAAGAAATCAGAATATTATAGGACAATCCCCTATTAGTGTAAAATCAAGTTACGTCTATCACCCACTACAAAAAAAAAAAAAAGGCCATTTAGCCACGAAAAATTAGCGATGAAATTAATTCGTCGCTAATTTGCGACGAATTTTGCGACTGAAAAATATTCGTTGCTAATTTGCAACGAATTTTACGACGAAAAAATATTCCTCGCTAATTTGCGACAAAAAAATATTCGTAGCTAATTAGCGACGAATTTTGCCACGAAAAAATATTCGTAGCTAATTAGCGACGAATTTTGCCACGAAAAAATATTCGTCGCTAATTAGCGACAAATTTTGCCACGAAAAAATAGTTGTCGCTAATGTGCGACGAATTTTGCCACGAAAAAATATTCGTCTCTAATGTGCGACGAATTTTGCGACGGAAAAATATTCGTCACTAATTTGCGACGACTTTTGCGACGAAAAAAGTTTGTGACTAATTTGCAACGAATTTTGTGACGGAAAAAATTTCATAATTTTGCGACGAAAAATAATTTGTCGCTAATTCGCGACGAATTTTGCTACGAAAATTGCTTTCATCGCAAAATTCCACAAAAAATTTGATTTTAGCCATGAAAAATGAGCAATGAAAACGAATTTTTGCCCATAGAAGTCATCGCTAATATTCGTGTAGCATGGCGCCAATTTTTGTGACAGCGCATTTGTGTCAAACTTTGTCGCTAAAGTTTCGACAAAGTATTTAGTTGCCAAATTAGCGACGAAATACTTAGTCATCGCTAATTGGCGACCAAATGTATTAATCGCAAAATGTATTCATCGCAAAATTAGCGACGAAATACTTAATTGTCACTAATTGGCGATAAATACTAATTAGCAATGACATTTGCGACCAATAATCTAAAGTATCCAATCCGTTAGATCATGTTGATATCACAAAGGACATACATGATCTAATGACTCACTTGTATGGGGCCTATATGTACCAAGAACAATTGATATTTTTTTATGACTCCTCTCTCTCTACATAAAAATAAATAAATGAATCGAGATCTGAAACTCTTATGAATCGTAATTTATGCACTTTCTTATCACATCATGGATTTTTCAAAGATAACATATCAATGTTACCGAAATTTAAGTCACGTGACATTTGTTTATATAAAACTATCACTACAAAAAAAGAGATTTTACTCGCAAAAAATTAGCGATGAAAGTGAATTCGTCATAAAATTGCGATGAAAATAACTTTTGTCACACATTTGTTATTCCGATCGAAAAATGCTTTCCCAATCTTGAATTTTTCGTGAACAGACACAACCTAATTTTGGAAGAAATTCCAATGTGATCCTTCTAGAGAGGCACTAGGTAGGACAATCGGTGATAACTGGATCGTCATGTCAGCTATTTCTAGCGAAAATTGATTGAAAGCAAGCACTACAAAAATAAGGGCTTTTAGCGATGAAATTGATTTTCATCCCTAATTATTAGCGACAACGTTGAAAAATACCTATTAACGAAGCAAATTCAATGAAGCAATAACTGGTACCATAAAGAAGCCCCCAAAAACTAGAGAGCCTTGACCAATTTGAAAGATCATTTGATGTAGTTGAAAAACCATTTCAACATAAAAAACAACAAAAATTAGAGCAAACATATAATAATGGATTCGAAATTGTAACCAAGCATCACCCATTGGCTCTATACCTGATTCATAACTCGAAAGTTTCTTTGGCCGTTTGCTAATCGGGGCTAAAATTCCGGAAATTAGAAATAAAATAGCGACGAAACACAATTCGTCAGAAAATTAGCGACGAATTGAGAAATTCATCGCAAAATTAGCAACGAATACGGAAATTCGTCGCAAAGTTAGCGACAAATTCATAAATTCGTCACAAAATTAGCCACAAACAAAAAATCGTCAAAAAATTAGCGACGAATTTAGAAATTCGTAGCAAAATTAGCGATGAATTTCCAAATTCGTCGCTAATTAGCCCAAACAAAATTAGCGATGAATTTAGAAATTCGTAGCAAAATTAGCGACGAATTTCCAAATTCGTCGCTAATTAACCCAAACAAAATTAGCGACGAATTCATAAATTCGTCGCAAAATTAGCCACAAACAAAAAATCGTCAGAAAATTCGCGACGTATTTAGGAATTTATCGCAAAGTTAGCGACGAATTCGGAAATTCGTCGCTAACTTTGCCACAAACAAAAAATTGTCAGAAAATTAGCTACGAATTTAGAAATTTGTCGCAACAATTTCCAAATTCGTCACTAATTAGCCCAAACAAAATTAGCGACGAATTTAGAAATTCGTAGCAAAATTACCGACGAATTTTCAAATTCGTCGCTAATTAGCCCAAACAAAATTAGCGACGAATTCATAAATTTGTCGCAAAATTAGCCACAAACAAAAAATCGTCAGAAAATTCGCAACGAATTTAGAAATTGGTCGCAAAGTTAGCGACGAATTTGGAAATTCGTCGCGAAATTAGCCACAAACAAAAAATCATCAGAAAATTAGCGACGAATTTAGAAATTCGTAGCAAAATTAGCGACGAATTTCCAAATTCGTCGCTAATTAGCCCAAACAAAATTAGCGACGAATTTAGAAATTCGTCGCAAAATTAGCCACGAACAAAATTAGCGACGAATTTGGAAATTCGTCGCGAAATTAGCCACAAACAAAAAATCATCAGAAAATTAGCGACGAATTTAGAAATTCATAGCAAAATTAGCGACGAATTTCCAAATTCGTCGCTAATTAGCCCAAACAAAATTAGCGACGAATTTAGAAATTCGTCGCAAAATTAGCCACAAACAAAAAATTGTCAGAAAATTCGCGACGAATTTAGAAATTTGTCGCAAAGTTAGCGACGAATTCGGAAATACGTCGCAAAATTAGCCACAAACAAAAAATCGTCAAAAATTAGCAACGAATTTAGAAATTCGTAGCAAAATTAGCGACGAATTTCCAAATTCGTAGCAAAATTAGTGACGAATTTTCAAATTCGTCGCTAATTAGCCCAAACAAAATTTGTGACGAATTTGGAAATTCGTAGCAAAATTAGCGACGACATTGATTTTCGTCGCGAATTATTAGCGACGAAATTGGTTTTCGTCGCTAATTAGCGACAATATTAATTTTCGTCGCTAATATTAGCGATGAAATTTGTTTTCGTCTAATTAGCGACGAAATTGGTTGTCGTCGCTGATAATTAGCGACGAAATTGGTTTTCGTCGCTAATTAGCGACAAGCTTTGCGACGAAACAGGACAGAAGTGGGTTAGAAAGGAAAACCCAATTCTTTTGACCTCAGTTCCTCCTCTCGGCTCGCGCGTTCTCAGCTTTCCATCTCGCACTTCTCTCTCTCTCAATCCTTGGCTTGAGTCGCGAATCGCCTCCTCCGCTCTACGAACCGCCACAGACGACCGCACCGGCCTTCTCCTTCTACGTCGCCGACGAGATCGACTCTAGGTAACCACCCTCTCTCTCTCCCCCCCTAATTTGTCCTCTTTTTGCTTCCGGTATGCACTAGACTTTCTCGCTCCTGTAGATGTCTTCTTAGGAACCGTTGCCGATGTTTGGTTCTGTTCAGGTTCAGATCAATTTGTTCGTCAGCTACTACCCTCCCCGTTTATATTAGTCGATGGTTTGGATGACTCGCACGCGAGTTCGGTTGGTGAATCTCCGTTCGGCGTGGAAATGTGGGGTTTTACTGATTCGCCTGTTCCTCGATGGCTTGATTTTTTTTCTTCTTTTTGGTTTCTCTGTTCGCATGAGTGCCCGTATGAAACGTGACGATACAAAGAAGGAGAAAAAGACTGCATTTTCATTGCTTCCTCAGACAACTGGAAATGCTGAAGTCTTCGTTTCTAGGGTTCTCCAATTGGGAATTTCATTTTCTTGGGATCTTTCTTTCCTGCCTTTTGTCTTCTGGTTCCTCCTTTTTGTAAATTCAAATGACGACTATTAGTTGGCTTAGGGTTTTCTCCTACTTTGAGACGGGTCATATCATTTGTGGGGTTAATTCTGTACATTTTTTTTTAATTCAAGATCATGTTTACTTCATGGTTACATCTAGATTGAATTTATCAAGTTCCGATCAAATGAATTTATCCTGACTATTTCTATGTATGCACTTGAGATCATATGATAGCTGATTACAATGCCATCTTTATTGCAGTGATGTCTGCTGTGAGTGGGCTGCAGGGTGAATTAGAAGGATTTGGAACAAGTTGGTATTTCTATTTACATCTCTAAACTGTTATTGATACAAGTTCCAAGTTCTCTGAAAATGGGAAAAGGATTGAGTAGCAGACATCCTCTTTTGGTTACGAACGGAATTGTTGCTACAAGATCAGTATCGATTTATGGACAGAACCAAAAGATCCTAATTTTAGGCTGCAATTGCTTGCTAATTTTGATTAGGATATAATCCCTTCAAAAGGAGCTCACTTTGTTCCACCCTGCTTGCATTAATGATTTAGCAAATTATGATTGATTGCCTGAATAATTCCATTTAAAGTCTTCCAAAATTATGCTTGATTGCCCAAAGAATTCCATTTAATCGCTAGAACTCCTTTTGATTCAAACAACAGACAATCATGACAAGCAGATTCTTAAATCGAATGGACTTTAGGGGTCTCATTTTACATCCTTTGTTTCCTAGATTTGTCTAGAGATCTGGCAGAGGATCAATAATGATAGTTTGCAAAGATCTTTTTGCAGGTGCTGTGGTCGTTGTCTCAATTGTGATTCTACTGGCCCTATTCAGCATACAACAATTTGGGACTAGAAAAGTGGGCTTCTTATTTGCTTCTATTCTTGCTTTGTGGTTCTTTTGCCTGGGATCTATTGGACTTTACAATCTTTTAAAGCATGATATAATTGTCTTAAGGGCAGTGAATCCTACACACATTTATTTCTTCTTCAAAAAGAACAGTGGAGCTGCGTGGTCAGCACTCGGGGGCTGTGTCCTCTGTATTACAGGTACATTTCAGCTACTAAACTAAGAGGACTATATCAAACATAATGTGCCCAATTCAGTTTCCTTGTGCCTTCCAACTTAGTAGATCTTAGTTAGCAACTTTGTGGCAATCATTAATTCAAAGTTTGCTAGAGAGCAAGTATTGAAATTGGTTAAGTTACTTTAGCTTAATCAACAGTAACCAAAATTTTTTTATGCAGTCTTAAAACAAGCCTTTTACAATTAAACATTTTCTGAATAGCCCCCCAAGGATGAGGCCTAACTCAGTTGTTTGAGTGCCTTAACCACACTCCTGGTGCCGTGGCATCCACCCCCCTTCCTTTGTTGGATACTTCTATTTACTTAAATGGGGGGAAAAAAACAAGAAAACAAATGGTCCATTTGGTTTAGTTTTTCGAAATATTTTACATGCAAGTGGTGAAGCTATCTGCCAAGCTTTCTTCCTGAGCTAACAATGCTATGTTTTCCACCCATACTTCTTTAACACTACATTCTCCCTATGAGGTATCAAAAACCAAATACTTCTAGTTTCGTTTTGGCCTTACTTAGATTCTGTCTAGTCATAGCATGTCAGCTGATATTTTTGTTGTTGCTTTTTTATGTATTCTCTATTCTTGTACATTTGTGGAATACTAGATCAATTTGTTTGAGAGATTCGTACATCAAAAAGAGAGAAGGAATATGGGAAAATATGAAAAAAAAAATTAGCTCGTGGATTTTTTAGGCTTTTTTTTTTTGCAGGAGCTGAGGCAATGTTTGCTGATTTGGGTCATTTTTCAGTTCGATATATATAGGTTTTTTTTTCCACTACACAATATCTCATGCCATTTACCAATCATGGTTTTTCTTCATAAAGACTTTTACCAATAATATCAAATCTTTTATAGATTGCCTTCACTTTTGTGGTGTTTCCCTGCCTCCTCTTGGCTTACTTGGGCCAAGCTGCCTACCTAATGAAGTACGCAGCTTCAGCTGAAAGAATTTTCTATGACTCTGTACCAGGTGACACTTCCAACATGAAGGACACTCATGATTTAGGCTGCTGCTTTAATTTGTTTGAATTTTAAGTGCTCTTTCGTGCTTATGAAAAGCAGATAGTCTTTTCTGTTTAAAGTCTATGGGCATATCAGTATGAAGCATGGGATCACATTCTTACAAGACTTCAAGCTTGGGCATTACATGAAAATTCCTCCTCGAGCGATGTTCATGGCACAGGTTAGTCTCCTCTGTTCCCTTCCGTGATAAGTGATAATGAATATGTTAGTTGCACGAGTTCCTGGTGAGGGGAAAATGTGATTTCCCTGAAATCTGTACTCTTGAAATCTGCCTGAAATTGTGGTAAAACTGTTATTTCATCCTTTTCCATTTCTTTGCTTAAGTTAAGAATTGATCTTCTATCAGGTGGTCGGTACTATTGTTGCAACATTAGTGCTTCTCAGAACGGCGTGGTGGCTTATGGATACAGTATCCAACATTTGTAATCGGGAGATGCCAGAAGCAGTCCATGGACTTGCCTTGGTGATGAATGCATTTTAAAGTTGTGCTCAATAAGCATGAGTTGTAAATGTTGTTTTTTTTTTGGGTTGCATAAAAGTTGTAATTGTTGTTGGTGGTCACCATTTTCATCATCTAATCCAACTAGTATGGATTGTTAGTTTTCGTCATTTAAGTTGAAAAGGAGAAAGATCCGTATGTATAAATACATTGTTCACTTCTTCAAGAATTTTAAATTTTTCTCGAGAAATAATACACTTCTCAAGTTTTGATATTTATATATTTATGCACGTTTTCTGTGGAGAAAAAGATAAAATTGCGGTTGGGCGAGTATAACAACAATCCTCCCTCATTTTATCGTCGGGAGGCCCTTCCAAATATATAAAAGTCAATTTCATCGCTCAATTATTTCAAATAATTTCACGAATAGCGCTTGTAGCCAAAAAAAAAAAACGGTCGTCGCTAATTAGCAATGAATTTCGCTACAAAAATCGTTTGTCGCTAAATTAGCAATGAAAGACCAAAAAATTCGTCGCTAAATTTTGTGAATCAATTTGCGACGAAATTCTTTTCGTTACTATTTTCGTCGCAAAATTCGTGGAAAAAGCCGTTGCTAAAATTATGTATAAAAATTCGTCGCAAAGTTCGTAGCAAATCTATTTTCGTCGCTAAAAATTGTCACCAACTAGCAACGAATTTTACCACAAATAGTGTTCGTCGCAAATTAGCAACAAATCCATCTTCGTCGCTAAATGTCGTCGCTAAATTTTGCGACCGGAGTTGGCGACGAAATTATTTTCGTTCCTATTTTCGTCGCAACTTTCGTGGCAAATGCCGTCGCTTTCCACGAATAATTTTCGTCACAAATTAGCGACAAAATTTTCCACGAATATGTTTCGTCGCAAATTTGCCACGAATTTTGTCACAAAAAAATTTCGTCGCAATTTAGTGACGAAAGTTGAAATTTTTCGTCGCTAAATTTTGCGACGCCTAATTAGCAACGAATATTTTTTCGTCACAAATTACTTTAGCAACGAATTTTTATCAAAAATTTCGTCGCTAATTTCGTTGCTAAAACCTTGTTTTTTTTGTAGTGACCTAGATAGTGAATGAACTTGTTAAATGACTACGCCATGCAGACGTATCATGCATTTAATAGTGTTCGTATAAGAAACTATTTATACTGAGGGTGAACATAATAATAGTTTTTCAACTTTTCACAAATAATCACAGCCATTGATTTTTCTGCGCAAACCCGTTGATATCTGCGAACTGATTGAACTGAAACTTTTCTTTTTTCCCGACAGCCACCCGAATCTACTGCGGACAATGACTGTTGGTGCTGTTGGGAAAAGGAAATGCCACAAAATCTTTCCTTATACGGAAGTGCCAAACTGAGGTTTGTGACTTGAATGTGTGATAGATCTGAGTGTGCAGTCGTCTTCCCTCGCATTCAGGAAATGACGTTGTTTATATTTATCAGTTGCATGGTATGCAAAAATAAAGGAACGAAATATATTTTTATAGTACACAAAAATATTTAGAAATAAATTATTATGGATAATGAAAATATCTTTTATAGACTAATAAGTTGAAGCAATACAAGCAATCATATTAATGTTTTCCAATCATTCATTTTTTGCGAAGTAAAAACACGCTTAGTACAACCATGTTAAGTTCGAGAGCACCTCTTCTCTAAAAGTGAAAAGCAGTAGAAAACGGTGTTAATCACGTTATTAAGCATCACCATGATTTCGAGCGATAAAAGAGCCTGGAGTTTGCATCTTAAGAAGCGTGAGATCTTATACTTGATTCATACTTAGCACAACCATCTCAATTCAGACCGTAATTGAAATCATTTCACTGACAATTAGTGTAGATGACATATGTTTAACCGAACTTGAGAACAAACGTTTAGTCTAATTTGGACCATATATTTAAGCCGATAGATAAAAGAGTGATTTAATATTTGATTATTCTATGTGCTAAATTGATGATAATTAATTGTAATTGGCGGTGACTTGTCCGTCCCAATGATAACAATTTTTTCAAGCGTCAAATTGAAGTTGTCGGCTGGCCAAACAAATATTACTGTCGAATGAGTAATGCGGGATTCATGCTATTTTCGCTACATTTTATCGCGCAAAAAAAATAAGGTACCCATTAAAACAATGTTGTCAAAATCTTCACGACCGACGCTGTAAACATCAGTTGGGAGACATTAAACAGTGCTCTGAAAATGAATGGTGTCCATATATTTTCAAAGTGTTATTGGGGTTAGTTTTGTGATTTTTTTTTTTCGTCAAAACAAGCATCTTCATTTCATATAGAGAAAGAAGTACATAACTTCAAGATAGAAGCAAATCCTATAAAGCAACTTGGAACGTAAATCAACTTGCTACTGCTCGCAAAGACTAGCCCATTCTTCGAAGACGGATCTGCAGTAGCATCAAAGCTCGTACGGCGGCCAATCACCGAATTTCGCATTGTTGGTGATGAGCGCACATGGAGAAATTCTTATTCAGCAACAACGGTTTTACCAAAAGGCAATACGCACCAAAATTCGGCGTCCCCAGCACCATCACTATGTGAAGAACACAACACCACCGATGGGTTGTAGGAATACAGAGAACGTCTTAAAAAACCCAGATCTATTTCTAGAACGGGATAAAATAGCACCCAAATCTAGATGTAGCTCTAGATTGTGAGAGAAAAACTGCAAACTCAATAGTAATTGATCATAAAAACAAATAGGCCGTCCACGCACAGGATGGAGAACCTAAAAGACCGAGGAACAATAGAAACAAAGAAAGAAAGAACTGCCCTTAAACCAGAACAGAACAGAGCATCTACCGGCAATACCGGTGGACAAGCTGGAACCGTCGAGGCTGGCGTCAGGTCTGCAACAAGCTGTACCAGGAGGAAATCACGGGCAAGAGGAACAGTAGTGGGTAAAAACTAGAGAAACTCTTCCCATTCTCCGAATGCAACTCGCAGGCGGGGATAGGGGGAGAGAGGGGAAACCGCAGACCGCATATGAGGGTAAGGAAGGGGGAAGGGGGTTAGTTTTGTGATTGAATCCACATATGTTTGGTAAAAATGGAAGAGTAGCGGATTTGAAAATGTATCCTACAGTGTCTAGGATTGTGTTAGGAGGATTTCTTAATTAAAAATTACGGTCTTTGAGAGAGTGTTTACGGACTAAAACAAGGATTGAGACCGCACAAGACAAGACGTTATTGGAGACTACACATGTTTCCTCCCCTATTCTACCAAAAGAGAACTTCTACTTCCGTTTATGTATTATTTTAAAATCACATCCACGTACTTTTGACTTGTCCAATCAAGTCATTTTACCTTTTTAAATTTTCAAACCAAGTCCATCCGACAGCAATCTAACCAAATCCAGTTGATATTGCCTTTGGCGTTCAATGTGGATTGAATTTTTCACATGGAATGTCTAGTGGAGGATCTACATGCATTAGAATCTATAGATATCTTTTACTGTCGTTATTCAGTATCGGTAATTTTTCCAACATAGATGTACATATAGTTGTCCATATCGACTAAATTTCATCTACGATATACTCCGACATCGTCTAATTGCCGATGAGCAAGAGATCTGGCAACCATTGCCGCAACAAGTAGGTCAAGCAGCCATGGCGTAAGGGCAGGAAAGGAAGAGGGGTTTTTTTTTTTCTTTTTTGGGGGTGGGGGGGGGGGGGGGGGGGGGCGCAGAAGATATCTATGCTGTAACTACTCCGTCACCAAACTAGCTTAGGGACAAGCAGTGACACTTATTACAGAGCAGCAATGATTATGAACCAAAAAATGTAGAGCAACAATTTTGCAATATGGTAAAAGTAAAGAAACCACGAGTGCATTTGGGAACCACTTTCTCAAGGGGCTTTGGGCTCTAAAACCCCTTAAAATGAAAGTAAAATTTGATAAATCTTTTGAAAAAAAAATGCAATTGCATTTTCAAAAACCTCAAAAAGCCTTCATCACAAGGCAGATCCAAAAGTTCTTTGGGTTTTGAGCATTTTCAAAAGAACAACAATGGGGGTACAAGGTGAAGAGGGGGAGAACGTCATGGTGGGTGTGTTAGTTGGAGGAAAGCACCTCGGCTAGGGGAGAGAGTGTGGGTGGGTTTTGAATTTTTCATGAGTGAGAACGGGTTGGGAAATAAATGATAAATGGGTAAATTATGTGTCAGCGAGAGGTGCAACTTGAAATCAATTTTAATTAGTGATGATGATAATTGTGAGTTTGAAATGTGAAGGAACAGTGTTTTAGATATAAGAAGTAAAGTTAGAAGATGATTTTTGGTAAATTTTTCATAGATTTTAAATGCAACCACAAGCTTTTTCGACAACTTGGCCTGCACGCTTGAAAAGATGCATCACCATTTATACAATACTTGGCGAAAGCCCAATCCATCAGGAAGGCCTGACGACGAAACCCAATTTATTCACAACCTTCGATTTTTGGCCCAATCAAAAAACGAATGCAAAGGGGAAAATGCATTTTCATTGTCCCTCCTTCGGGAATTCTGTTGATTTTGTCGGAAGGGAAACCATATTTGCATTGTCTAATATATGCCACGTTTAGCATCCTGTATGTAAGTGTTTGGTGTCCTCTTCGACTTGGATATTTCCAAATGTAGACTAAATATCTCCCCGACAAAGTGATTATACATAAAAGGATTGATTATACATAAAAGGTGAGATAAGTCTAGATAGGATTTCAACTATTCGAAAAAGATTTAACAAAAAATAAAAAAGATATGCTCCATAATCAGTTTGAATCCAACGATCCACACACTTCTTTCCTCACTTAGCGTTTCAATTTGATGTTATTTATTTATTATTTCAAATATGATTATATCTCTTGACACTGAACAGTTGTTAAATGGTGTATATTGAATTTCATATCTAGGCATTTTCTAAATAGGGTATTGGATGTTTCATATCTAGAGATTTAAACATTTCTTAACCAATCCTATCCGATGAGATGTCCACATACTCTCCATGAATAGCGGTCCTTAAATCAAGTGAACCTTGCATATAGCCTCACATGTCTCCTAGTTTTTTTCCAATCCCAAAAAAGTAATGCACAACCTATGAAACGAATGCCAACTTACCTGGACAAAATGTAAAGAACCAAATCAGCACATAAGGGGTGCTATACCACCAAATCTTTTGACATGGCAGTCGAACCAACGCAGCATGAAGTTCTTTTATCATTTTGAACCTTTTGATGACGTACACGCACTGACTTTATCAAGCATGGTAAAAGGATAAGAACTAGAAACACTTGCCCTCCAGCCACAGATAATAGAGCTAGCCACACGGAGAAAATCTGAATCATAAGCTTACAAATTTATTCAACAAGGAAAGCTGGTGATTAATATCTGCTAATCACTGCAAATTAACCCACACTCCTGCATATGCCATTGAGATTTTAGGGATTTTGGACAAGGTAATTGTCCACCTCTTTGGCCATGGTGATTAAGAAGTCCAGCTGAGGGTGAGGATCAGGAACTTGTTCGTTCATCTTCTCATATTCGACACTCCACTTCACAGAGTTGTTCTGCCCTTCCGAGACCAGCTGAATGGTGGCTTTATAGCTCGAAAAGTACTTGGTCACCTCTCCACTGATGATGTCGAATGTGATCGATTTGTTCACCTCGTCTATAGCATCTATCTTGTCTTTGGCAACGACAGAATCGCCTGCTTATACATTCCATCCAAAGCATAAGTTCGAAAAAGAAAATTACTAGTTGGGTCAGCAGATTTCAAATAGCTCGCTGGGTTAGCAGACTTCATATAGCACCATATGGAGATCAAGAAGCTATATTTTGAAGATAGTTATCAATTTAAGGGAAATAATCATCCGAACACTTTAAGTGAGAACAACTGGATACAATTCAGCCCTGTAGAATGATCGATTTCTTAGACATGCTTACCAAGGAAGTAAGTCCAAAGCCTCACGGAGCCAACGCTCTTACCATCACCTTCAATGACTTCGATGCTACGTAATTTGTCAGGACTGATTTTGGGCATCAAGTCGATCTTGTTCTTGTAAATGTCGAACAATTTCTCGGGTGGAGACTTGATCCGTGCTTGCTTTTCGATCTTACCCACTTTGGCCATGCTTTTGTCACAAACCCTAGAAATGAGAGCAACCCACACCAAGAATATAACCCCAAAAACAAGAGCAAACTACTTTGGGCGAGTGATTTGATATGGTTGTGTTGCCTTTAAATAGACATTGTGACATTAAAAGAAAGGCTAAATTACCCAAAATTGGAATTGGATTCTCTCTCTCTCTCTCTCTCTCTCTCTCTCTCTCTCTCTCTCTCTCTCTCTCTCTCTCTCTCTCTCTCTCTCTCGGGTGTCTTCACTATCATGGCGGCCGCAATAAATTATCCAAAAGAGGAAGAAAGATGGTGATGAAGCGCCTTTCTTGATGAAGAAAAAGAAGATGATGATGATGACGGAGCGCGTTTCTTGATAAAGAAAAAGGAAGGACAAGAAGAGGGAAGCAAGTTGATGATCCTGACGCAAAATTCAGATACAAAACAAAAAGGAAGTGATGCTCCGATGACTATAACGAGCATCCATACAAGTATTATTCCCTTCCGTGTTAATCATGTAGATACCATGTGTGACCTAGGTGATGCTGCGCTTGGACAGGTCTAAAGAGCAAGTCTAGAATCGGCAAGTGAGGATCCCCGCCATAGATGAGCCTAGCTAATTGACGAAGTGCTAGAGCTTCACTCTTTGTCTACTCTGTATGAACTCATTGAATATGGATCTCGTACCTGATTTTACCGGCGTGCGCTCTGACTCTAGTAGTTTGAAATGTAATCACGCAAGCCAAATCACATGATAGGCGTAGGTTGTACTATATATATGTCGGGTTATTCATGGCTTGAGATGACTGGTAATCATGCTACAGAAATCACAAATGGAGCACACCTGATATAGCATCTTAAACATTCTTTAAGTAGGATGGCAAAGAGTCTATGACCCCATGTAAAGTCAAGATGGTATCACAGGCGAAAGGTTGTCTAAAAAGTTTTTTTAACTTTGTGGTTTGGTCTACTTCGAAGAACAATCTGCTCGACGCTCGCCCGCTTGAGATTGATAATTTCCCCAAGATGTTATTATTCAGTTTGACGTACCCTTTAGGCTCTTTGACAAGGCATACGTAAGCCTTGCATGAAATTGCGACAATGTTGTTTTGGGTGTCATCGTTACGGGTTTGGAACTAAGCAACCATCGGGCGAGTCGGCAATCGAAAACATCTCTAAACGTAAAGTACCATTCCATTTTCAAAGCATTTTCTTTTGGAATAAGTGCATTGGAAGTTCTTGCACTTGTTAGAATTTACAATTGAGTCCTAATACTTTCAAAAAATATAGTTTAATCCTAAAACTTATAAAAAAGTGCAATTGGATCGTAAAACTTTCAAAACGTGCAATAAGTCCTAAAACTTGTTAAATTTGTTAAATCAAGTTCTTTCGCTAATTGCACTTTTTGAAAGTTTTAGGACTCAACTATATTTTCACGATAAGTTTTAGGACTTCCAATATACTTATCTCTTTTCTATTTTTTGTCTAGATACCACCTTTGTTCGCATTCTTCATCTTAATTGAGGGGAGTCACTTCTCTAATAAAGATCAATTTCTTTACACAAATTACATACAAAGGGCAGTTTGGACGGAATCACGCCCTCTTTATTCCCATTATTAAAGTCATAAACCGGTTGTTTTAGTGGAAGCTTTTTACCTTGTGGATTTGTGACCCCTCCATCTCAGGCCTCATTATGGATTCCTTTACTGCCGCTAATCAGATTCACAATACGTGCTTCACCAACCAAGTAATGATGTTCCCTCGAACTGACATCAATGCCCAAACTGTTGAAATGGCACCTACAACAATAGAAAGGAATGAATTGCCTTTCTAACTCTGTCGACATTTTCACCGTGATCACTAAGATTTCGAGGTACTTTCGAGATTAAAATAACGCTAATCGTCCAATCAACCATCCCAAATTCACCATGCTCGTATTTGGCGTGTGTTTAATCCGGAACTTTTCCGTAGGAAAAGTTGAGAATTAGATCGAATTTATCAGTCCAAACGTCTGCATCGTGTGTACTTCCACTTGTAATCAAGGCGGGTGGAGGAATATGGGAATACTCAAATCATTCCCAAATCCTTCTCAAATTCGCCGTCCGTTTTGTTCTTTAAATAATCAGGCAGGAGCGGGTTCTTAACAGAGTTCTCTACTTTAATGTCGACGAAGATGCGAATTCGATTCTACCCGTCACTTCAAACCGCTCTTGTTTGTGGACTCAATATTCTCCTTTATCAAAAAAGAATTACATTAGCTCCACGCACAGGGAAAGAAATAGGATCTTTACCCTAAAAATTTTAATTAATTCGAGTAATAAAAAAATACTTGCATTTCTACCAGGTAAGCCGGACTGCCTGGACATTCTTTTACCTGAAGAGAAGCTCAGTTCCGATGCCTATGCTAGTCATCCCCAATTTCCCCAAGATCGCTCAAATCTGCTCGAATGGTAAACAACTTGTGCACCTTAACGACAGTTCACTTCTTCTCCCGGTCATGAATGAGAGACCCATAGGCAACTAAATTGTGCAGATGAATGCGAGCGCACAAGATAATGCACTGATGCAACTCATTTTGTACAACCAAAAAGATTAATTTTGTGCGTCAAAGATGTTCTGTTAGGTTAAGAGTGTGAGTCGAGCGGCACGATGAATGCAAATGGTAGGACCCAAGAAATTCGTTGGAGGCAACAAGGTGGAAGTCCCCCAAGGTTGCGGGACAATATAATTGGCCGAAGAGATAAAAAGCCTCATAAAGATGAGTATGGACCAAGATCAAAAAGACTAGCTATGGACAAGCAAATGAAGCATATCCTTTCTATTGGCAATCACGTACACGCAAGGGCATACGTTGTGGTTGAAAAGGGCATTTCTCCTTGCAAGGGAGAAGAATAGGGATCCAGAATCTCAATAACCACAAGAAACAAAAAACAATTGATTCGTCGGAGGAAACTTGCAGGGTCTCAAGCAATTCTGTCGAATAGGGGATGGTAAGCTCTTTAGTGTGGTCAAAACTAGAGGAACAGACTGAGGGCCAACAATCTAAGCAGGCAAAAAATTTACCATGTTCTCAAAGCATGCTCTGAGTCCATGTTTTCTCTCCAAAAAAAGGTCTATTTTCTGTGTTTAGTTCCCCTCCTCATGAAATATGCAATTTCCAGAGCCAAGAGGTAGATCATTTTCTATCCTCTTTATCATGACCATAGATCTTCACTATCCAATTACATTGTTATATGACCATCCTCAGAATAAAATAGAGGGATGGCAGCGCCTGCGCATTCATCTATGTTCTTCTGCGCTAATATCTCCTCATATATACAGATATACACATACAATATAACAACCTTTAAATTCATATACAATAGCAGAAACCAGTAGAATCACTGCCATCCATCCATCAGCAGGTCTCACTCAGATTGATCTTCTGCATTGGAAAGACGTCACAAAATTCTTCAATGACACCTCTTCTTACTTCTTGAACGTGTCAAGAATACCCTTCTTGGAACCAACAACAACTGGGGAAGAGGATAAGCTGCTTTGTTTACTCATTTCCTCATCGTCATCCATTTCATATGGAGGTGAAGAGCCACATATTTGCACAGTTAAGCTTCCAGCTGCATAAAGCCATGAACATGGGAACATAAGAAGCCCTAGAAAGTTATTAGCTGCTACAGGAACACTGTTTGAGAAAACCTCCTCTGATAAATTTTGATATTGACAAAACTGTCCTTAAGTCTAATTGAATCTGGAAAATACATTGTTGTATTCTATTTCAGGTGACACGTGTGAAAACAAGTTTATATTGATCTTAGTTGGATGTTCAGACTCAAGACAAGAGTATCCCATATCTGCTTCTGAAGGGGCTGAATCATGTTATCCAGATTAAGTGCAATAACACTTATGTAGCTTCAACCACACTTTTGAATGTAGACTCATATGCAAGCATCAACAAGGATTCTATTAGTTTCAAACTTAGTGTTCTATCTGTCCATATTCAGAAGACTGGTTCTATTTCTAAAAACTGTTCAGAAAAAACAATATATTCAAATGCAGAACAGTTCTCATTTGAAGACCGACGTTTGACATATGCTATATGAGGTTCAGAAATCATTTTTAAGGAGTTGTGATTTTCGAGTTGGAAGATGGTTCTACAATGGATCATAGTACTCAAGTTGGAAATTACCTTCAAAGACAAGCTAATTTCCATAAATTAAGAACTCTACTTATGGAAACTAAAGAATTTGTTATATGGGCAACCTAATCAACGGGCTTCAGATTCTGATCACTCAACAGCTATATCTTCTAGATACAATCTCGTTCAATTAAAGATTGGAGACGTCTAATTAAAGATTGAAGAGTGATCCTCTGAAGACCTGTCCAAAGGCTAGTTTGGGGAGATCATAGTACTTTTACGAGGGAGAGAGTTCAGAACAAAAGATTCCAAAGTACAAGAGAGCTTCGAAGTCTACATACTTGTCTTCGTGAGCTTTAACACTATAATCATTGAGAGGCCTTGTAAGAGTGATTGAGAGAAGATAGTGTGATATATCAAAGAGTATACCCTCATTGATTCATCTAGTGGAATCCAGCCTATCGGCTGCCAACGTGGGAGAATAGACATAGGCTTGATCTAAATAGAACCACTGTAATCATCCTATACAATTTTCTCTATCCTTCCACTCTTCTCATTGGGTTTGACAGAATATTGCATATTGATGTGTATATTCATAAACTGCTTACCTTCAGATTCTGATTTCATATGATATTTGACTTGACCATTTCAATTGCCACTATTTCAAGACGATTTCATGTGATAGTTGACTTGGTCATTTCAATTCCGCCATTTCAAGACAAATTCATTTAAACTCACATATTCACCCCCCCCCCCAAAAAAAAAACAAAACAAAACAAAACAAAAACCCCCCCAGGTGATACTGCTAGATACAACGAACACTAAAATCGTCATGTCATACATGGTCAACCTGTGGTTTACCAATGACAGCCAGCATTTGACAATGATCATAAACATTTTAAGTTAGATGCATTAACTTTGTAGGATTTTGTAGGACCATGCTATCCATCAAAGGACGTCTACATCATTCTTCTCCTTCATCTTGCTCACCTTATTCCTCTTTAACAAAATGAAGGGAGAGATAAAACCTTGCAATTCTTCACAATTTGGGCTTCTAAGAAGAATATAATAGCAGTATCAACACATGATCTTTTGTTCTTGAGAGACAATATGAATGGCTGTTTCGAAAAAAAAAAAAAAAAGGGGTAGGGGGAGTTTTGGGAGAGTCTACTTCTAACAAAGGAAGAATCTGATTGACAATTTTATCTTTACCTGCGAGAGATTACATGGATTGATTTTGTTGGACAATGGACACATAGTTGCCATTGTTTCACAAGATTCTCAACAGGTTAGGTATTTTACAAATTTCTGGAACTAATACATAGTGACGTTAGCCTCTTTTTCAAGCCATTGGAGGATTTTGTTTCTGAATTGTATGATTCATAATTCAAAAATTGAGCCTTCTGATTAACAGTTTGAACCTCAGTCCGACCACCTAACGGTGCATAGATCTCATCCAGCATGAGCACTTGACAAGGAAACAAATACCCAAATCTAGCAGTAAGTTAGTATCACTGAACCCGGAGATAGCACAGGAGACAGAAAGGGACAAAACGACCACGTTTTTTCTAGTGGTGGTTGTGGGTGGGCAAAGTCTATCTAAAAATGCATGATGTAGAACTTTTAAATGCAGAGGACCGTTCAATCATGTAGATTCACGAATGACTTTGAGGCAGATATAACATCAACTTGTGGATGTAATTCCCATGGGCAAGGAGGGAAAGACAAATGTATATCCAATAATTCTCACCCAGTACTAGTGCAGCACCAATCCAACCAGTGATGCCCCACCTTTCCCCAAGGAGTAACCATGCAAAACCTGCGCCCCAAACTGGTTCCAACCCATAAATTATAGCAGTTTCAGTGGCAGACACATCACACATAGCAGCCATCTGCAAAAATTATGAAATTTGATCATGAAAAGTTCGCTTTTAATATTTGATGCTTAAGGTGCAAAAAAGATGCCACAATGATTGAAAATAATCATGTTCCTGAATCGACCACTTATTAATTTGAAGAATTGGGGTGCTTCAGGCCTCAATTGCAAAGAGCCAGCAAATAAATCCACTTCTCTCGAGGCAGCCCAAGAATAATGGCTAGAAAAATGGCAGGCTAACTGATATGACGATCAGCTAATGAAAGAGCCCAATCCAAAAAAAAAAAAAGAGAAAGGCATGTTGGATCATAAGACAATTGAAGCCCCTCTTTGTAGGAAACTCTTGAAAGCAGTGGTAGCATGATATACTGGTACAGTAGAATCTAAATCAGAAAATAATATGATTATAAATTACATACCCTGTCAAACTAACTTGAGTTGCAAAGTACGAAAGAACAGCCAAGCCCACAGAGAGAGAGAGAGAGGTATACCTCTACCCATAGGCACAAACCAGTTGAGAATACGCCTGTGTAAAGTGCCGGAATCCACGGAAACTGAACAACAGACTCCCAAATCGTTGGCCATGTCCAAGACGATGCATCAAATTCTTGTATGCCACCAGCCCAGCCTCCAATGAAGTACCACAATGATGATGAAATAGCAATTACACATAACTGATGAGAGTTTAGAAATATTTGTTCATATAAACAAGAAACATGCAGTGGTCCCATCACTTGTGAATGTTGAACAGAATAAGGTGTAAACAAAACCTGATGTCCGATCAGAGGTAGGAAGTTCCTTTTATCCGTCGCTCTTGAAATGCGCTCGGTTCTTAACAGATGGATTCCAAAGAATATTGCACTCAAGAAGTTTAATAGATCTCCGACCTATTATTTTCAAGCAAAACAGCTTAGACTATTCAAACAGAAGTTTTTGGAAAGTATTCTTAATGACCTCTTAGAAATTATGATCCGATGGATCTGTTGTCCATATCTTTCATTAAGTGCCCTATCAGTCTAGAAATTGTTACCAATGTTGAAGCATAGAACATACTTACACATGGAGGTGATCCACTAGATTCCAGCATTGCAACACCAATAACAGACATAAAAGCTCCAAACCATGTGCGAGTGGGAATTATTGCTCCTAGCATACCATCAAGCAATGGAACCACAATAATCTGAAAATTTAAGCCACGATACATTGAAATTTGTGCCTTGACATACTATTTTAGAGCAAGCCGCTCTTCAGCAATTACCGGACAATATTAGCGTCCAGCCAAAAAAGAAATAAAGAACACATTATTAAGGAACTCACAGTTAGCATAGACAGGAATGTCGCACGACCAGCATCAGATGTGAGTAGACCAAGTGCTTGCATAAGATATCCTAGACTAACCCAAATTCCCAACTCTATTCCTGCATTCCGTGTCTGTACATCATCCCAAGATTGAATCACCAAGGGGACAAGTGGAATCGCCGAAACAGCAAATCTGACGACATTAAAAACCGCAGGATCTGTGACTGATTCAACCTCTTTCACAACTGGAATGTTAGTCGCTACACCACAAAAGAACCAAAGAAAAATCGATCAGAGTTGCAAAAGAGACAAACTGGAAGACTCTAACATGATTCAAAGACAAAGAAGCATCAACCCGATAAACTGAAAAACACAGCAGCATCAAGCTAAACATCATAAAGAATAAGGATACTTGAATTTCCCACTTATGTGGATGACTCCATGCATATTAAATGTACATGACTACGGGAAAAAAAAGCCATATGGTTAAAATCTTTTTCCCTTTTGTTTTCCCCAAGTCATCATGCATACAAAGAGATGGATAGTTCCCGTAACATATAACTTTTTCAGTAAACTAGCACCCTAATTAAAGAAACTAATGACTCAACTAGAGAAAGAACATTCTAAAATTAGCTTGGCAAAGACCTTGTATATGAAGCCCCACAGAATGCCATCCTTCATTCCACGGATCAACATTAGTTGAACCATTGACCTCACAAGACTTCGGAAAGCAACAGCCCCTAATCTAAACCCATGTGCTCTCACAAGGTTTGTTTGCTAAAGAGAAGCAACATCATCTGACCAAAATCTTCACACATAAAAATTTTACTGATGTCGAAGGTTTCACATAGATAGACACCTAAGGTAAGATCCATCATGTACCCATGAGCTTAAGATTTTTAATGGCGTATTGAGCCTCATAAAACTTCTGCATGGCAAGCAAAATCCCATTTGGGGTACGGAGGAGATAGTCCGTGAAAAGTCGGAATGGACCATTAGCAAGCCCAAAGGAGCTAGTGAGAAGAGCTTGCGAACCTATGAAAGTGAAACCAACAAAAACCATCAAGCACTATCCCATTAAGTGGAGGGGTCAGCTAGTCAACTGTCTATCTTACTCGATATGCTTCATTTCCATCAAGATTTAAGACTGAGGGCTCAAATTGCTTTTGTTCCGGATCTCTAGAGTGGTAGTCTATCCTTTTCAATTTGCACCAACGTCATAGATTTGCATCTTCACGAGGGACCATCTCAAGACCACTGTTCAGAACCTTCTCGGACTAGCTTTTTTCATTTGACTTTGCCATTTTTCCCCAAAATACTCATCTTTAATCACATCTTTCCTTGAGCACCTACACAAGCGACAAAGAATTCTCATCTCCACCGCGACATCTTTCTACACACGTTACTGCTTGGCCATTCAGCGTTCCATTCCATCGAAAATTGTTGGCCTTCTCATAGTCTTACTAAATTTGCAAACAAGCTCAAGCGGCACCATAAAACCGCCGCAATTACTAAATGTATTTCTCCACTTCATCCATCCTGAATATTAAAGCCCAGTGCCACTTCCAAAAGGGAAGGCACGAGGCGCCGCACACAAAGTGGATCGATATATATCGATAGTTCCTAAAATATTCCTCCAACTTCTAAGCAGCCAAAATCGAAAAAGACGAGAGGTCAAGAAAGCAACGCTCACCGTAAATAAAGGTAATGACATTGAGCAAAACGATGCTCCGAACCTTCTTCGAAGCGAACAGCATTCTCCGCCACGGAGGCCGCTTTCCCAGCAGCGACTTGGAACTCAGAGATTGTCGCCCCAGGGGCACGTCCACGTCCACGTCCGAACTGGAGGCATGACGGCGTCGGTTTTTGACCTTAGGCTTCGGGCTCGAGCGCGAAGCAGCTAATTTATCAGCCTCGCGCATTTGAGAACCTGATTTAGCCGCATTTGAAGAGCTGGGAGGAGGACGAGGAGAGTCGCGCAAAGAGCATGCAGCGAAACGCCGCCAGCGGACCTGGAACGAGCAATAGCACGTCGATTTCATCGACGAGTAGCGAATCGGACTCCACGGTGGCGACGCCATGGTCGAGAAGCTCTCTCTCTGTCTCTCTCTCTCTCTTGGTGTGAGATGGAGAGGCCTACTGGTTTTTTTGGTGAGAAAGCGTCTGGGATTCTTGGCGACTGGGGGTTGAGATCGCCTGCGGCCCGACTCCATCACTGTGACCAATGACGCAGCGCCACGATAGGCGTGTCGTGCTCGAATTCGAGATCGGGGCTGAGGTGAATGACGGAGATGCCCTGGCCAGAAAAGCGTCCTTCGCCCGGACCCGATGGAGCTTGCCAAGCGGGAGGGCTTTTTACAAAAATAGATTAAAAAATTTACGTTTTTATCGATTTGGATCTGCATAGGAGGAAAATACAAAAAGGGGCTTGTTCGGCACCAAAATTATCGAACAAAGGGCTTGTTCGGCACTCTTTGTTTGGCACTTTGAGTGCCGAACAAAGCTTTTATATATTAAACTAACCATATAAAATATTTTATAATAATAAAAATTATCTTAAAGAATATAAAAATTAAAAAAGAAATTGGGAAAAAATAATTAAAAAATAAAAACATTTCAAAAATTCTATCGGTTTATTCATAAAATATCTTCTTTTAACGCTACAAATATCTTTATTTTGCATGTCGACACCTGTCTAAGGAAAAATTTTATGTGTATTAAATCATATTTTCATCATATATTTGAAATTTTATAGGGTTAATTAAATATGATTATTAGAAACATGTATTAATATGATCTGTTTGTAATAATAAGAAGTTTTTAGATAATAAAAAAATTAGGAAAAATGAAAATAAAAATCATCCTAAAAAAATGCACAAAACTCTATTATGAAAGTTTCGGTTCGAATATTCTCAAGTCTCGATCGAACATATTTTCTTTATGCCATATCTACAAATGAAACCGATAAATTTCATAAATATTGCATAATATTTTTTAGATGCTTTACTCATCAGGGATACAATCGTTATTTATAATGAAATGAACGAAAAATAATAACATAAATCCTAATTTTTTACATTCTTCTGAAATTTTTTTTACAAAAAGTCATGAAATTTTCTCAAATTTTTTAGAAAATTTTTTATGATTTTTTTATTTTTTCCCTAATTATCTGATTTATTTTTTTCTAAATTTTTTAAATTTTCATTGGAGGGGGAGCCTCCCCTCTATTAGTTGGAGAGGGCCCCCCTCCCTTCTTGTTCGGCTCTTGAAGAGCCGAACTAGGATGTTGTTCGGCTCTTCAAGAGCCGAACGACATGTTCAGCACCGACGAACCCTATTTTCGTAATTTTTACTTAAGAAAACCTAAATTGTTAAAAAAACTTAAATTTTTTAACCCATTTTCGTAAAAAGCCCCCAACCAGGACGGCGTGGGAGCGATTTTATATTGCCAGGTGAATTCCGATTTTTCATTTTTGTCAGCATCCAGATCCAAAAGGTCTATTTATTATTTGGTCTCATGTAGAGTTTTGCATCTTTGTCCAATTTAGAGGAGGAAAGCACAAGCAATTTAATAAGAAGAGCCCTCGGATCTAACTGTGTCTAGCGGGTCAAATTCGATGGTGATTTCAAAATACAGTTGAACTGCTCTACATAGTGAATTATAAGCTTTGCTTTAAGATTATTCGCATCTGCTAGTTGATGAGCCTATTTGATGGGCATAGCTATAAGAATGACGGTCTCTAAAGAATAAACAAAATTAGATATGTGTGTGCATCGGTAAAAGAGAATAACATATCGGGGTCAACTTTCACGCACTTCTATTGATAGCTCTCCTTTGCATTTTAGGAGTGCTTTCAATAAGATTTGAACCCAATATCATATATAGAATGAGTGAATTACTCTCTTGCCAATTGCCATGTAAATCATTCCTTGTCGGTATGATTGAATAATTTTTTTTAAATGAAAGGAGAAATTTTTGGTATGATTGAGGAACAGTTATCCACGATTAACACTTCTTTGATCACAAATGGTCATTATTGAAACTCAATGATTTATGAGAAACAAAAAATTAACAAATCAAAATAAAGTGAAAAGCTCATATCATATGCGGTAAAATTCTTTGATTTTTTTTTTCCAAAGATATATATATTCATGTTCATAAACTTCAATAAGTTTTGGTAACAAAAAGCGACGGTAAAAAAACATGTCAAGTGACCATCTTCCAAGGTAACTTGTTATATTTTATCAAAATTCTACTTTCTCAAAACCCTAGTTCGCGCATCATGTATGTCTAACTAGCTTTTCTATGAAAGATTAATGTTGTTTCTACATCAAAAATAAATACACCCTTTAAAAGAACAAAGGGAAGCATAGATAAATTGATAGAATGAACGGTGACAAACTCAATTTTAATTTAACGTTACCCAAAGCCTCGAGTCGTACATAGCAATAATCATTTTCTTACATTTCTTGTAATGTCTTATTTTTACAAAATAAATGTTCCCTAAAATATGTAGGGAGAAGAGTGTGGGATACATGCAATTCAAGCTTGGTAGATCAATCCAAGGATTTGAAGGAAAAAGGGGGTGAATTCAAGGATAGCAAGATTGTTAGTGCTAGCGTTATCACCTAGAAAGAGTGAATATGTTATTTCAAGGAAATACAGAAATCAATGTAGAATATAAACAAATACACTCAAAGCTTCATTCAGATAATACTTACTGGTAAAATATGATAGACCCTCAAATACATAGATGTACATAATTGTAATATAACTATATATAAATAGAGAGATTAATGGATAAAGAATTTACACAAAGAGTTTATAGTGGTCCAGTTTTGTTCAAGCATACATCCACTTCTCCACATTAGCAATTAATCGGCTAAATTTCATCAATAAATAACTCAAAGGTAACAACTAGGTGAATAGACTTCTTGTTTGATACTTTTACATTCAAATGTTCTCCTCTAAGTATTAGTGTTTAGATCAAAGGTATGTAAAGAATGTAAAGCTTTTTTTATCTTGAAATTTAGAATTCTGTTATCTCTTCTCGTTCCCTAGCCTTGAGGTCTCTTTTATTCTTCTCCATCTCCAACTGTCCGTTACAAAATCTCCAAAGAATTACTCTCCAAACTTCTCGTTTGAACAAGATTTAATTGTCGCGACTCCCTAAAAAAATTAATTTAAATTCGAAAGGGGTTAACGGATTATTAGGTTAATTAGATTTGACTAACCTAACGCGGACCCTCCCAAGCCCTACCGAATCGCGACTTTGGATTTTTATTTTAAATGATTTTGAAATTTGGAGTCGCCACTAATCGTTCTTGGTAGGTCGATTAGAAACCTAAATAAATTAGCGGGAGAACTAATTTATTCCTGCGAACCAGAGATTATGAGCTCGGGGACTTGGTTACACTAGTTAATTAAAACTAATGCCCTTTCGGTACCTTAATTTCATGGATATCCTAATTCGGCAACTCAGGCTTGGTTTATTCCTAAGGCTCTAGTAGGGTATTCTCTTTTGTGTTTTCACTTTTTAAATAGGATGCATGGATGGTATATATTTTTATTTGTTATATTTTTTTTAAGTGTTAAAGATTCCCTGAAGCCGAAAGAGGGAGTGTGTTAACGACTTCTGTGCAGTATTACGACCTACTCATCTTTTGGGTCTGATGATTCAAAAATTAAATTATAGGAAGTACATGACAGTGAATAAACACCTCCAATGGGAGGCCTAGCATTGGCTTGGCTCTTCCCTTTGGGATTTAAGGTACAGGTATTTAAGTTGCAGGTATTTAAACTACTGTAAGTAAAAACCTCCAATGGGAAGCTAAGCATTGGCTTGGCTCTTCCCTTTGGGATTATAGGCACAGGTATTTAAGTTGCAGGTATTTAAACTACTGTAAGTAAAAACCTCCAATGGGAGGCTAAGCATTGGCTTGGCTCTTCCCTTTGGGATTTTAGGCACAGGTATTTAAGTTGCAGGTATTTAACTACTGTAAGTAAAAACCTCCAATGGGAGGCTAAGCATTGGCTTGGCTCTTCCCTTTGGGATTTAAGGTGCAGGTATTTAAGTTGCAGGTATTTAAATACTGTAAGTAAAAACCTCCAATGGGAGGCTAAGCATTGGCTTGGCTCTTCCCTTTGGGATTTAAAGTACAGATATTTAAGTTGCAGGTATTTAACTACTGTAAGTAAAAACCTCCAATGAGAGGCTAAGCATTGGCTTGACTCTTCCCTTTGGGATTTAAGGTACAGGTATTTAAGTTGCAGGTATTTAAATACTGTAAGTAAAAACCTCCAATGGGAGGCTAAGCATTGGCTTGGCTCTTCCCTTTGGGATTTATAGTGCAGGTATTTAAATTGCGGATGGACTTTGTCCTCTCCATTCTAGGGTATGAATTCTTTAAAATGAAATACAACGAATTGATTCATCAATTTGAAATTTGTGCGCGCATGAGGACTCCTCCAAGTCGATTTTGTGCTTCCGTAGGGTTGACTGTTGATATAGAGCTGCGGCTTCCTGACATAAAATAGAGTGAAGTGTCAGTATACAAAATAGGTGTTAATCTGCATCTAAAACCAGAAGAGTGGAAAGAGTACTTATCTCCCATTTTTTGGGAGGGATTTTTATAATTGATTTTCGCTCTCTATGTTCCCAATATAGAGAGTCTCTTTTGAATTAAGAGGGACTTTTAGTCATAGATCGGCTGAGAAATCGATGGACAGCTTAAGAGCTTGTCTGGGCCGATTTTGCACCTTCGTGAAACTCGTCGTTGATGTGAAGTCTTCCTTTTACCTGTCATAAAAATATTGGGAAATAGAGAGAAAAAAAAAACATGGTATCGAGTATCATCGTAACTCATGGAAATAAGGATTAAATTGAAACAAAGATACATCATAAACTCACATACAAAGAGAAAAAGGAGGGATAGCCATAAATCTCTCACATTATGCAAAAAAAATAATATGCATGAAATGTAATTAATTTTCTTTCGACAATCTTGCACAACCAACGAACCAACGAAGAAGCACAATGTGATCGAAGCACGGACACATGACGAAAAGTTAGAAAATACTCTCCAAGAATCCGCTTGTAGACAATAATACAGCTATCGTTTCTTTGACTATTTACTGCGAATGAAACATTAATAAAAGCATGTCTGTGCATAACAAGTGCTTATTAGGACCGAGCTCTTAGTTTAGTGTTATGTCAACAGAGATTCCTTACTGATAAAATTTCCATACTAACTAAAATAAGGTGAATAAAGGCAGTTCAGAATAATGATATGGTCTTTTTAGCATGCAGGAATTTCTCCTAAAGAAAAACAGATTCTTGACATTTAAAGTACTCAATGCAGGTTGAAGCTTATTGTGTGTCAAGTCCTCCGGCTGGTTATTGGAATGTCGGGTCCGTGGATCCCGTAATATCCAGTTGCCATAAACCTTATTCCTTCCATTGTTTCATAAAAAAAAAATGTCGCCACGCACCAATAAAGCAATAGGATCATAAAAAGGAAAACTGTTACCACCATTTATGCAACATGATTAATGACAAAATCTTTCGTGAGGCCATGATGATATCATTCAAAATATTCACAGCCATAAGCTTCCAAAGATCGATCTGGCTCACGCAAGTGCGCAACAAGTTGAACAGATGCAACATCATTCCCTCTTTCACATGCAAAATAAAGCAAAATGCGCGATTCGTACGGACGCTGGCTCGGACACCTTCAATACCAGAAATAAAAAATAAAAAAAATAAACCGAAGGATACCATTAGATTACATCATGTCATCAAGAAGTACTCCAGTTAAATTTGAATTTTGAAATACTGGAAGCTAAAAAATAAATCATCAGCAAATTATGATCAACATGCTGAAGGGAAAATTTAGTAAAGAACTTTACACGGGAAATATTTTACATTATGTCTTCAGAAGATAATGCAAAAACTAGTTTTAGCAATAAAACCATAAGCAATGATAGGTCGGTTAACTCAAGATCAAATAGCAGAAGATTCCAGGCAACCCAAAAGTATTGTTATTAGCACAACCATGATCCCCAAAGGGAAATCATCTGTCACCGTTTTTCATTGCACCGATCAAGACAACTTCAGACAAAAGCCTTTACTTACATAGAACGTTGGTAGAGATGCATCGATTGATGACAAAAGCATCTTGATTACGTCTCATTCAAGATTTCTTCGAAAGCACTTCTCATCAACCACATTGCTCCGTTAGAAATAGGGGACCAAAAGATAAATGGGAAATGTTCAGCTGCTTCATCACAAGCACATGATGGGCAGGGAAAAAGAGAAATCAACTAAATCGTAGACTGCTTTTTCCAAAAAAAAAAGCATCAAATAGATAACGTTTAGGTGTCATTCTTTAACCATTCTATCTGCTGAACTTCTTTGAACAATCAACTTAACTACAATCGCGGATAGATAAATGCAGCAAGTCCAAGTAAATCAGATTAAATATCCATGGAGCTCACAAACGTAAGGCATCTTACCCATCCGAAAGAAAAGATCGTAAAGCATAAGAGTTAAAGTACAAAACTTCGCAACCGAAAGAACAGAAGGGTCAAAATATAAGTTCGAAAATTAGGGGTTTTCCGAACTCGAGATCAGAGTTCGTGAGTTTCGTCGCTGCATGATGAACCGCGGCGAATTCGATCCGATTTGGCGTGATCGTAACCTCAATCCCGCCGAAATTATTTTAAGAAGTAGCCAAAGTTTCAAGAATTGCAAACCCAAGAAAAGTTCGGAACTTTGCGATGACCGAAAGCACCAAGTCGATGACCGAGGCTTTGGAGAAAGGAAAAGCGAAGATTCAAGTCCTCATTCCTACCGATGGCCTCCTCTATTTTTGTGATCACCTCCATTCAAGCATCCCCCCCCCCCCCCGAAGAATCCCGTCAATGGGTCCTCCTCTTAGACGGTAAAAGAGCGATCCTTATATGGGGGAAGACGGAGAGAAAGAAAATTCTTTTTGCCGCCCTCCAGCCTCTCCAAAGTTTCGGGTCTTTTTTTTTTCAAGAAAGTAGAGGGAGCCGCTTTCGACTTCCTCCTCGCCACTTACTCTTCACTCCCCCATTTTTTTCGTCCCTCCCTGCAGTTGCCAATCGAAAGTCAAATATTCTCCTCGGTTGAATGTTAGCTGCAATTTTTGGACAAATTCTTCTTTTCCCGCAAGACTACTGGACCTGTCCTTCTCAAGTTGGCATCTTGTTGTCCCTCTCTTTTTTTAGTTGAATGGTTGCTCCTTGGTTATTATAATCCCCAGAAACCAAACCTCTTCCCGTAGAGAAATCCTCCGAAGAAGTCCCCTCCCTTGGCTTTTTGTTTTGTTTAATAATCTCCTCCCCCCTTTTTTTTTGCTTTGTTTAATAATCTCCTCCCCTTTATGCGTGTCTTCTTTATTATATCCTTTTTATCTTGGCCTCCACCAGCTAGAATCATCACTATCATTTTTAATACCCCTCCGTTAATGTGCCGTTTACCATGTCCCCATGTGATAACTCCTTTTCCTCTCTCCACTTTCATTATTTCAGTTATAATAGATGCTGTCAATATCGCAGAAGATGGATCCATGTTCTCATTTTAAATTCACCATTTTCATCTCCGTCCAAATGGATCGCTAGAGTTGGAAGTCACATAAAGAAATTGCGTTTGCGTCCCCATGTTTGAGCATTTCGAAAAGGTGCGGTTGCAGTTCCTTTTGAATAAAAAATGTAATTTTGGAGATTAGAGGAGACCGCCATGACTCTAAAAATGAGAGAATAATAAAAAAATACAGGGCAAATAATAATAATAATAATAATAATAAATAAAAATTATAATTATTTCAATTAACTTGAAAATGAGATTAGCAAGGTAATTCTCGATTTCGGATTAATTTTCTACAGATTTTCTTTGGCCAAAAGCAAAATACTAGTTATTACATTTTTTTAAAATATTTTTGTGGCCTCAAATGCTATTATTATTAAATATTTTCTAATTTCTAAAAAATATTAAAAAATACAAAAAATATGAAAAATTATTTTTTGTTCAAAAAATGATAGCCTAAGCTTGGCAAAGGCTTCCAAAGTTGATTTTTTAATTTTATGAATTTTTATGGATTTTCTATTAATTTTCGAAAATAAATAAATAAAAAATACGTAAAAATACTGAAAATATGAAAAATCATTTTTTGGTCAAAATTGGTTCCCTAGGCTTGGCTAAGGTCCCCAAAGTTGATTTTTTTTTAATTTTATAAATTTTTATAAATTTTTTATTAATTTTGAAAGATAATAGATAATTAAAAATCAGATGTCAACATTAATACAAATGATCTTGTAGCTATTGAGCTTGACAAAAGAAATAATCTTTCATCAAATCAAATCGCCCCTAAAATAATGATCTTAGGTTTCCATAGACAAAGTTCTTCATTAGGTAAGTCATCCTCACCTCCCTTAATCCACATCCTTGGTTAATCTTCAAGTTTGAAAATCTCCAAAAAAAAATCCAACTTGATTTATTAGTCGTTGTGATAATGTATGAACTAGGTTTGAAAAGCGAGCTACTTGCTCAATGTCTCAGTTCTTTATAGTATATGAGCCTTTCTTGCTAGATTCAATCCAGTGTACCTACTTGAATGTACGTTATGACAATTTGCAAAACAGCATTTCATTATATTAACTCTGATATTAGAAATCATGAATTGTTTTATTGATTTCAAAATCAATTAGGGGCTTTTCTTAACAAAAAATATGGCCCAAAAAATTAGGAAGCCAAGAATTCCAGCTCCCCCTAGGTCTAAATTTTCATCCAAATTGTATGTGAAACTTGTACCATTATTAGAAAAATAGAGATGAGAAATGTCATGAGAATTTATCTAAAGAATGATATTTTAAGATTTAGTTTAATGCTAAAACAAGTGGGACCCGTATATTGGATGATTGACCTATTACCCGTCCTATAAGAGAGTGCCACATCATTTAATAAAGAATTTATGGTCTAAAATTTAAAAGTATAATATAGCACTGTGTGTTCCAGCAGACCAAAATGGTTCGATAATTATCTCAAATTCACCAATTATCTTTTTTTATTTTGCTAAACCTTTAAGTTAAGGACGATCGACATAGTTGCCAATTGGTTGTCCCTTGAATTGTAGCCGTGTTTGAAATTAATAGTTTCGCTAAAGTGATATAGATTGGATGAAGTGATAATGCGGTTGATTCAAAGTGTAATTCAAGAATATCACCTATGGATGTTTTGGCTGTACTAGACAATAAATAGCTAGAAACCCAGAAATCATTAACCAATCCAATTTGTTTTGCTTTACAATATAAACTTCACAAAAAAAAAAAGTGAAGAGTAATGACGGTAAGTGATTGAATTCAACATAATATGATGAAATGAGAAACAATTCCATTGTTTTGACTCTCTATTGTTTTGTGAAGATGGAATTGTTATATTTAGGGATGAGCATAGGCTAGATGGGTAGAGACCAGACCTAAACGCTTAAATCAATCTTGTTATGACTAGTTCCTAATTTTTGGAACCAAGAACTTACCATGTTTTTCCTGAAAACTTGTTTTGAAACCGATCCTGTTTTTCGGTCCGGTTCCAAGGTTTATCGGGAAACCTATTTTCATTTTGTTTCTTTTTTTATTTCATTTTTTCCGTCAAAATAATATGAATATCGATGAAATGATCCAAAATAAAAGATAAATAATAAAACTTACTATTAGAGAGAGAGAGAGAGAGAGAGAGAGAGAGAGAATGATGAGAAGGGAAATACAAAAGAGAGGAGATGAGGTAAGGCTAACTACCAAGACTTAGGGTTTCTTTTTATAAACAATAACTAAAAACTGGTTCTAAAATCAATTCGGGTGGGTCTTTACCTAAAATCGGGAACTAAACCGGTTTCAACCAGTTCTCAAAAATTGGAACTGGTTCCCGGATTGGTTGAACCGATTCTTAGCTCTATTTTTTGGGTGGTTTGATTCGGGTGAACTCGGTCCAATTGCAGACTCTAGTTATATTCCTCGTACGCTTTGGTTTGATTTTTTTTCTTGATTTTGTTGGTCAAATTGAGTATAAATTGAATCTTTAGAGAACCGACATTGGTCAAACAAAACCTTGAAAAGGATCTATTATGTCAATCTGCACGTGCACATATAGGCAGCGCAGAATGTCCACATTTTCGACATGACATAAGAGGAATATTCTTCCCTCAAAGAATGACACTCTAATGAAGCAAGAAGTTTCCCGAACTTTTGTATTTTTGTAATGCTACACATTTCAAGCCCGGATGATAGTTTTTATTCACAAAATGCTACGCTGGATTCTAATTTCTAATCTGTACTTGTGATGCAATCTATCACATCCTACATGCAACGAGGTTCTTCTTATAATTTTGAGAAGAAAAATAAAATAAAATTTTAAACTTGACCGCATGAGTATGAAATTGCTTGCCGGGGAATCAAACCACGGACTTGGTACCCTCTTTGAGAAACTTAGATTCGAACATCAATTCAATAAAAATTATCAACTCGTAGAGCTTTCGATTTTGAGTTGGGAGGGATGCTACTTTCTCGACCAAATAAAATCACTTGACAACCGAGTATTTTTTGATCTTACTCCAGATAAAATTATGTATTCTTGTATCTTGCGAAGACGCTTCAACATCATGAATTACGATTTAAATCAATATCGGATTATCTTTGGTTAACTTTTCAACGCAATTACATCTCCAATGGATGTGTGTGTACATATATGAAATCTACGTCAGGTTTAAGCAAGTAATGAGCTTAAATAAGTAAGTGCATGTATGAACTTGAGATCGAATTTGACTCTCTCTTCTTCTTTTTTTTCAATTCGGGTAACATTTCAAAGGTACCCTGTCCCCCAGGGAAAACAAGGAAACGTGGCACGGCGTTTGTCCGGACGCGAGTGCCGACGTGGGCGGCGGCGATTGGAGGGGGCTCCGCCGAAGCAAGTCCAACACGGCGGCTTCGGGACGCGCCATTGGGGCTGGGGAATATGCGGAGACTCCAGCGAGGAAGATTCGTCGCTCCAAGGTTTTAGAAAAACACATATTCGCATCTCCCGCTGTCAATGGGCACTCATGATTTGGTCCCCCTCCCCAAACCGAAGCTCAACCGACGAGTTGGTCCCTCTCCCTGTCCTCTATTTAAAACCCCTCGTGCCTCCGGCTTCTCTCCTCTGTAAACCCCCAACCGCTCCCGAGCTCCATCTCTCCGGGTACTCCTCCATCTCTCTCTCTCTCTCTCTCTCTCTCTCTCTCCGCTCTTTTGTTTATCCCCCCCCCCCCCCCCCCGGGTTCTTGATCGATGAAACGGTGCGCAATGAAGGACCCATCATGGGTTTCTGTTGGCGATTGTGGCCCAAGTTCTTGTTTTTTCTTGTTTCGTTTTGTTGTGGTTTCGATTAGGAGTTCTGCGCGTTTGTTTTGGAGGGTCGAGTAGTCTACCAGGAAAACGGAAACGGAAGATTTATGGGTCCGTTTGATATGGTGAGGATTTCGGCAATGTCAGTTTATTGGGGCTGGGTAATGCTGGTCTTTTTCCTTATAAATTGTGACCCTGTTTTGTGGTGTTTTATTAAAATCTGAGTGCGGTTGGGGGTGGAGTCATGAATTTTGAATGGAATGAAGTCTGATGCTGGAGCTCTTGATGCTGAAGATTTGATTTTTGGATTGGCTATTTGTTTTTGGACTTGGTGTGGATGACTGCATACTATTGGGTTTTTAATGTATAAGGTTGAGGATGGTCTTAATTGCCGGTTCCAGTAAGTGGAGTTTCTTCTTATTAGAACGAACTGAACTTCGCAATACTGCACAATTTGATTGAAATGGAAAAGGGGGGATCGGGAGATTAGCTATTCATGGTTGTGCTCTTCCTCAGCTCAAAAGCAGTGTGTCTGGTCCATGTTGTTGTCGAGATTAAACTCTTCCACTTGCGGTCTTGGGTGCATCAGGGAAAGTAACAATCTGCTAGTGGTGAAAGTTTTTCATTCCTTCTCTCAGTTTTGGTGATGACTCGGGTGTGAATTTGGAATCCCTAGTATTGGGAGTTGTCTAGGTGTGGCACTTAAGAAAAGGAGCTTGCTTGTTAATGCAAACTAATGGAGGACTTCTCCAATCCAATTGAAAGCTTCCATTAGCATTTCTTTTTCCTTAAGAGACAAGTTTAGGTAAATTGCTCTGTCTTGATTGTGCATTTTGTGTCATTGCAGACATTTAGCGGTTGGCACGCAGCAGCCAATTGATGCCAGCTGGTTGCTGGTGGATAGACTGATTTGAACCATAGCTTGATAGCTTATGAGTCTCAAGAGTACATCAAACTCCACTAAAGCCTTAGAAGGTGTGCATGGCGTACATATCATGCCTCATGCCCCATTTGCACTCGAAGAGATCAGCAAGCGTGGGGAGTATCCTCAATCAAGTTCAAGAGTTGGACTAAATCAGCAGCTTTTTGTGCAGTAAGTTTAACAATAAAGATGAGAATTCAAGAAGATTCTTGAGTGACGTTTGTCAGTAGCCTTAGCTGATATATGTTAATCCTGATCCTGGTTTGGTGTGTGTTTTAGATCAATGTGCAAGTGTGAAATGTTACTGTAAGTTTCTATTCTAATTTGTTTTAAATGCTTCACAGGCGAGTATGGCAGCAAAGACCATCATGTTTGAGGCCTATTCAATGTTGCATCAACGGTATGGCAGAAAATATTTCTGTGTCTCATACCTGGGCTTTCTTTTGCCCTTGTACATGTTTGAGAACATATGATCCTGGTTGAGAGTGCTTACATGTATTTGTGCCACCTACCAAATTAACAGCCCATTCATAGCTGGAGGAACCGAAACATTGTTTTCAGATTTTCTTTGCTAGCACAAAATTCAGCGTGCACTCTAAACTGCTCGTCAAATTTTTCTGTCTTTTGGTAGGTGATCGGCATCTTGCAGAAAGAGTTGCAAATGTGCTCACATCCCTACCTTTCATTGCTCTTGGCATGCAAGCACCAAGGTGATTGGCTTAATAAAGAGTTCAATTGATCAATGTCATGATTATTTTTGGATCATTGGTTCTGATGATTTTGAATTGCACAACTAGGAAGAATCTGAACATGAAGCTCTATGCCAATTCGTTGGTTGGAGTTGGAGTTGCATCATCTTTGTATCATTGTTCAAGAGGGAAATTGAGGAGGTTCTTTAGATGGGCTGACTACACAATGATAGCCACTGCTACTGTGGTGAGTAACTGGCTAAACATAATTCTCCATTCTCTGGCTCAACTAATGAACAAGGTCGATATTTATCTGTTGGCCTTCTCATCTTTTATTTAGTTAAATGATAGATATCGTCAATTCTTATTGTGGCATGAACGTCCCAAGTGTATAGCAAACAAACCTTAGCTTTGGGTAAGATAACTAAACGGGTTTAAGAGACTGTTTATACACCTTACTGAATTTTGGTGCTAAATATATAGTGTGGCTCGTGAATTTCCTGCTCCCCGGTTGTTCATGCCTACTTGGCCTTGATTAACTTTGTGAGGTCATGGCTAGTTCAATGACTTGGGCTTTGAACGCAGTGGGTGTCTTATTAGTCGGTGCTATAGCTAGTCATGATCAGAGAAAAAAGGGAAAAAGACCAGAATGCTTTTTCTGCCGTTTATTATACTCTGTCCATCTATTTCATCATTATCTCCTTCCCAGATTTACATTTTAATTTTATTCATGTTGCTACACGTTCTGACTGGTGACACGATTGGGGAGGGAATGGGGGCATGACCATGGTTCGAACTCTGGCAAGAGCACAGATGTGTGGTGCTTGAAACAGTTTCGACCAACAAAAAATAAGCAATATAGATGTTCATCCTTGAAAGGCGCGAATACAACAAAACTTTAAAACTATTAATTGGTAGCATATAGGGTGATTGTCAGCAATATAGCGCTTCAGTTATGTCAACTCATTTCCTCTCTGTTCAAGCTTCAAGACTCAAATATTATAATGCTTTAATGACACTTTCTGACCATCTCCACGCGAACACCCCAATTTCTTTTCCTTGAAAAAAATAACAAAGAAAGGAGAACATGTCAGGAAGCTAGTCAGTTATGTTTATTGTTTCTCTTCTCTATGCATGCACAATGAAGAGTTTCTGATTGAAATTGCCGTAATAATCATCATGTGTGCTTATGAATACAACCATAAATTTACTGGACCTTACGCGTGAAACACGATCTATGAGCATTACTGCATAAAACACACCATAGATAGAAGCATGAGAACTGGGGAACAGCCAAAAACAATATGGAGTTTCACGATTTGAACTTTTGAAAAAGAGAAGAAAAAAAAAAGAAGAAAAAGAAATGTGCTTCACTACCATGTGAAATGACTGTTTTAAGTTGTCCAGAAAGCGGCCTCCAGTGTGCACTTGCGTCTGAGCGCATGGTGTGAATTATCGGTTCCGTCTTATTTTTTTATCATTTCTTTTTATGAAATGGGGGATGTGTATATGACATCATGGTCGTTCTAGATGAAGGATATCATGTACATATCTTGCTCTAGCATATCAATTTTGGGAAATTTGAAAATTTTGAAATACTCGAGTTTCTTGCACTAAGATCGATGAAATCCTCTCTGCAAATACTTTGCCTCTATTTTCAGTTTTTTCCCTGTTCTGATTCCGGCCCCTGTTCTCATTTGGCTTCGAGATATTTTGAGCTATTAGCTTGCTCCATCATAATGATTAATGTCCGTCATTTCTCGTTTTCCGCAGTGTTTGTCCAGGGCCCTCAGAAATGAGAATCCGAAGTTATTGATGGCAGCATCTGCTGCTTTTCTTCCTGTCCAACCTCTGATGGTCTCAGCAGTTCACACTGGAATGATGGAGGTAATCTCAAAATGGAAAACACTTTCAATAACAGTGCCATGCAATGTAAAAAATACAGCAAATTCTTGCTGGTTTTGTGCATAATTTCTCCAAGTGATGTTGCAGGTGGCATTCGCAAAAAGAGCACTGGAAGATCCAGATTTAAGGGTGGCTCACAGTATCCACAAAATGTCATCGTTGCTGGGAGGTGCCCTTTTCATTGCTGATGATGTATTTCCGAGGACGCCATATCTTCATGCCGGTTGGCATCTCGCTGCAGCTGTCTGTGTGAGCACATGCAACAAGCTTCTGGAGTAGTGTGTACCCTTGTGACCTGTACATTCAACTGCCTTCATTTCAAGAGGAAAGCAATGACAGTCACAGTACGCCTCCTTTTACAAAATTTATGTTGAAGGAGGGGGGGAAGCCATGTAAAACTGTAGCTGCTGGTTCTTGTTAAACCCAAATTGGGTTCACCATGTAAAGTATTTTTCATGTCGGAAGTAGGAACTGAGCCATTCTTCGCATTCATGGAGTTAGGCTATGTAACTATAGTGAGTATTTTCCTGAGGTTCCGGTGCAACCATCGTTGTTCTGGATTCTGATGGTAAAAAATATATTCATTCGCCTAAGCAATTGTGCCAATGTACGAATTATTCGAGCGTGCATGTGGAAACACGTAGCTTTTCAATTTGCAAATTGCCGTGTTGTGTCTAAAATCACATTGGAATCTTTTGAAACAAAAGAATGGAAATTTTGAGGAGCATGTCCGCACGGGCATTTCTGCGAAAGATAGAAAAACTTCTTGGTACTGAAAGTACTGAAAAGCAAGTGGCAAGATAGAAGTAGCTCATTTTTCTGCTTTGGGGTTAATTTTCGTACATTTTCACTGGACCTATTGCTCATGGTTCTCGACTTCTTGTCGTAACCACAGTTTCCGCCCAGCCGATGTTAGTTTCATTTCATCTTTCTTCTGCTTATTCTCTTGGAACGTTCACCCGGTTCTCCATAAGAAGGATGCTCCTCTACTCGTCCAAAGTATGGCACCAGCCTCCGCATTCCATGGCCACACATCAAGTTCGGGTTGAGTCTAAATCTCCAGAGAAATAATCAAGTGCTGAGCAAGGAAATTACTGAACTATCTCTAACTCATCGTGATACCAGCTTTCGCAGAAAGGCATAATGTAACAATTTTCAGGGACACCAACCGTTTAACACGCAAGAGAGAGCTCCCACTAGATCACAAAGTGGCCCGAGCTTACACAGTCAACGGGAGGGAACAGGTTAAAACTGACAAAATTTCTGTTTCCATCATATTGAATTGGAGCATATAGCTCAAGAATGAAATATCTGCCAAATGCAGCTTACAAGACTATCATGAAATGCAGTAATATCTAGACACGAATAATTCTAAATGAGTGTTACAGAAAGAGAATTATGACCCTGATTCCTTTCGAAGCTACAAAACCTCTTCAAGTTTCCCACTCTTGCGAGACTAGCCAGCTCCTAACAATGTACAAAATGGCAGAACCAGGGCCTGAAGCAATTAATGTGTCAACTTAATTTTCAAAGTTAGATGAAGCAGCTCCAACAACAATACTAGAAAGGCTCGGCAAGTGTCAGGAGCAGCAACTCCAGCAACAGAGATTTGATGTTGTTCGTGGTCACACATTTGGCATGATTTGCAGAAAGATGCAACTCCCCATTAGCCAAACCCACAAAGATAATGGCCAATGCCGCCCCCAATTAGAACTCTTATCTTCCAAATTCAAGTGTAAACTGGCCCTCTTGCTGTACTGAGGGAAAGAATGAAAGAATACAACACCTGAAGGGGAATCAGAAGAGAGGTAAGCTTGTGAATTGTAGATACAGGGAAACACCGCTAAAACCTTCCCCAAGTAAATCACGTGGCTGATGATGATCTAGAATCCTCTGTTTTGTTTCTGTGGCACATACAATCCGGGCAGGGAAAACTGTATATAGAATCATTAGGTCTTTTGAGCTCAAATCCCTTGGAATCACTGTGAGATCGCATATTCAGCATTTGCCGCTTGAAATTTTTCCATCTGCAGAACACGTGAAAAGAGTACGTGTTACCTTCAACACTACAACTAGCTTGTTCATGCCAAATGTGGGCCACATCCGAGAAACACACCATTCAAGCTCTTTTACCCCATAACATTTGTTTATTACAAGATCTTTTTCAGTCTTGCATTCTTAATTCTCTCCAGCAAACTATTCCAACAGTCAACAGTGCTGTAAAGCAAGTCAGCAGAATGAAATGACCAGTGTTATAGGCATGATTTATGGAAGAATGAGAACAGAATCCAGCCAAGCCCGAAGCTGAACTGTGGTAATTCCAGCTCAGTTACGTTTAGCTACAGTTCCAGGTCAAAGAAAACATCAACCTTACACAATGTCCAGCAGGTTCTAAATGAGGTTTGGCTTTGCCACATCCACATTTAATTTAAGAGACACACCATCTCAGAGACTCTATTTGAATTCATATACCCAATTTTGATTATCGATGCCCCTGTGCATATCACACCCTCACCAGAATCTCCTAGAAGAAGCATTATGGAGGGATTCCCTGCATGCATCTCTTTTTCCTTTATTTCAGGCCTCCATCGCAAAGATATAGTTTGTAAAGGCTTCCCTAGGGGTGGCATGCATTGTAGTTAAATTTCCCTCATTTTAGATTAGAACAGTCCACATACATTATGATAGTCACTGAAGGACACAGGCTTAAGGATCTATAGCATTGATGACATACCCGATATTGGGATTATCGAAGATTAATGCCAACTTCCTCTTGTCAGGTCTAATTGTCTTGGAATGTCCACCATACATGTATCGTCTGTGTCCCATCAGAAAGTGAGGAAAATTCCCACCTTGAGTTGTTACAAAAACTTCACTATGAAGACAAACAGTGTAGTCTATTGCAGCCATCCTGGAAGAATAGTTCTACAAGCACTACTAAAGTCAAAATAGTGATGTCACAAAAGTCATTACTAACAAGATAAATGAACCATGGAATTTTTCTAACCTTGAATGGAGCTAGCTCTTCCTCAGATGCAAGCATCTCTTTAGTCTTTAGCTGGGGAAACATTTCCAAAAGGGGTGCCATCGTCTTCTCGGCATTGTATATCTTTCCAGATGCCAGATATATAGATGTGCTTTTGTCAAATCCCATTCCCCTAAGCATCAAGCCCACCTAAGAAATGCAACCAAAGACATGAAATTAGATATGTGTATCCTTCAGAAAGTTGCAACTGGTTACAACCTTAAATGGACAATGGAGAGGATGCAGAGTCCTTATTGCTACATTACTGGATTCATCGTCCTATAAAGGTAAGGAAGACGAACCAAAAAACTGTTGCCAGAACAAGTTGACTGTCCACAAGTTTGTTAGTCATATTTTTTCCTGTATCCATGCTATTTCTAACAGAGTCAAAAGAATAATAAAGATCTCAATGGTGCTAACATATAACAGTCTCAGGCTTAAAAAATTCCCACAAGCCCCAAAGAAAAATCAGAGAAGTTCCAGTCTCTTGTAGTTTTATATGTTCCTTTTTGTCATCTCATGCATAAGTAGCATGGTGACAATAAGGAAAATAACTCTGCACAAGTCACACAAAGGATAAATTAGATTCACCACAGTAACATTGTCTCTTCTCAAGTTAAATTGGCACAATAAATAGAACCCATGTTACTATGTTAACGCAATGCAACATTTCGATGTGATTTTACAGTTTCTCAGCAAGTAAACGCAACGCCTAGAATGATATCACTGCAAGGTGACCCTATAAGTAAATGCATTTGTAGATATCCTCAAGTAAGGAGCTTACTAAGATACATCTTTAAAAAAATTTCTCCTCTTCAGTAGCTGATATATCTTTCTAGAACCTCTTTGACTTCACTGACCTAAGGATTCAGATGATTGCCCCATTTTACCAGACAGTTTACTGCCCAGATATATTTAGGAACATCCAGAACATAGTAGCACTGCATCAGCCAATTGTCCTCCAGCTAACAATCATAAAGAAAAGCTATTTTTAGTGGACCCTATCTTTCATGCATAAGGGAACAGATGTGACCAAGGAACACACCACGGACAACACCAACAAATCAAACCTATTGGAGCTTAATTTAAAGGATGAAGCTCGAAATTTAGCTTCTCCATAAATTTGCACTGATTCCAGATGGCATAAAAGAAAGATTAAGAATATATCCAAACCCCACAGTCACACCAGTAATTCAGAAACTGAACTGGTCCCGACAGATTCACTGACTTTGCTATTGTGTCACTCCAGCCCCTCATCCAGATCAATGCACAAGAAGGCCAGGAAAGCCAAGACTGGCTTTCATTAGGCCGAAGGGATTTAAAGGAGTCATTTACTAATCTACTTGTTTGGTTTGTTTAGGTGGTAGGAAGAGCATCAACTTGGAGGGATTTTACTCTTCCCCAGAATCCCTGCTAGTTACTCCGTGGTCAAGTGATTTTCGTATACCCCACTTGAAGGTATAACAAATTTCCTTCCACTTCTGCTTTCTTCTCATCAACCCTAATAAACACAGTGAACCACTTAATCCATTCTTTTCTAGTCTTCTCCTTTCCCTAATGATTAGCTTGAACCTTTCCCTTCTTTCCAAATCTCTCCATCTGAATTTAGTATGACGATAATCACCCATAGCATGTGAATTCCAAATCCCAGATAGTAGGCAACAGGACACAGGCTATAAAAAAAAAAATGGCAAACATATCTTGCTGACAAACATCGAAGTCTGAGCATATGTACTTTACTCAATGACTCCTGCACCTTCCAATGTGACAACTCTAACTAAACTGGATTTCCTCATAGCAAAGTATAGAGCCCATCAAAAATCTGTAATGTAGCATTCACATATTACTAAAAGAAACTAGACCTCACCTCTAAAGGAGTGAGGGGACATTTTCCGTTTATCCTGATAGATCCAGGTCGTATCACCCGACCAGGTTTTGTGAACTTTCCTCTCCAACCCTTTTCCCGTGCAGCAATCATATCTATTTTTTCTTGCTCCCCGCCATCAAAAACACAACAAGAAAAAGCAACCATGTCCTGTACAAAGATTGCTGTTAACAATCATACTAAACAAAGAGAAAGAGCAAAAAACCACACCGAAGCGCTTTTCATGCAGTGAAGCTAACCTCCTCAAAGCGAAGATGAACCGATATGTATTTTCCACTATTTTTCACACTGTGCTCTTTCATTCTAGCTACCAAGCTTTCGCCCAGACTCAATATAGGAGTAGAAAACCTTAAAGCTTCATAATTTGCCAAGCATCTAAGCCGTTGTACAGCTGGAGGAGCATCAAAGGATAATCGATTTGCAAACGGAGAAATCCGTATAACCCTGTTTTATAACCAATGCACATTTAACAACTAACTAAAGTCATAACCACAAAAAATACAAAATTTCCTGCTTTATTTAGACATTCATGATGATAAGTTGTTAACATATTAGCAACTAGCAAGTACCATTAAACTAAATGCACATGGATACGTGTTCTTGTTAATGCTTCATGAACATGTTCTTGATGCATCAAAAGTTTGACAAAGCACTGCTTGCCAATCCAAATAACCAAAACCATTTCATGAGATTTAGGAACTATGGATCATGTCAATGCTGCCTGATCTAACCACCAAAAAAAAAAAAAATGCTGCCCGGAGATACAACCAAACCGACCTCGTGATATTCCTCTAAGATTGTGAGGGCAATGGCAATTAAGATATGGCACCAAAGTGCTTGTTGTCCCAAGTGAAGAAAATTGTCCAGTTTCCAATGATAGGCGGAGAAGTTAGTTGGTGCCTGGACCGACTTACTCTAAATGATCCAATCAAATGATAAATAATTGGTCACTTGCACATGCAGTGGATCAATATGCATGAGTTGTTTCGCTAAAGTTCAAGCATCCAAAATACACAAATGAAAAAAAAAAAAAAAAAGCATCCAATATACAGGGAAGAAAAGGATTTGAAGTAAAGATGCTGGCACCTTTCACAAATATAATGCATACGATCATATGGTTTAACAGCCAAAAACACTCATGTCCCCAATGCTAAGTCACACTCAAACAAGATAAGAAGAAAACAATTTCTTTTACGCCAATTTAATAAAGAGATATATATATATGGATCGTATGCATCATGCAAACCCATGATACCAATTATGCAAAATTAATTTCGAGCATGTTGAGCTAAACCACTGAGGTATACTTTATTGATGGGGCACCACTCTCTGATGCGGAAAAGGAAAAGAGAGTGGCTGAACACTCTCCTCAGATAATAGCATGTCGACATCAAAAGAAAATTTATGCAATGGAATACATACCGGCACTCAGCTTCATTCATTTTTAAGCAAATTATAATATGCAAAAAGAGTGATGCATTGTAACATGTAGGTTAAAGGAAATAGTGGCATAGAAAGAGAGGTGAATATCAAAGTCAAAAGTGCAACTAACTTTTCCTCCAGCAACTTTGGGAGAATTGCATCTTTGTAATATCGAATGGGTGACCATGCTTTAACTCTGAAGTTGTAAACATTGCTCATGTTGTTGTCAAACCGCTCCATTACATACCCAGGAATCTTATCAACTATGCGCACATCATTTTCCAAGGTTGTAATGAAGAATTCTTCATCATAGATGTCTCTGAATTTGCTGTCAGATATAATCAAATGTCAGATAATTCTAATAAGTGCAGAAATCCTGCTACAAAAGCATATTGTCCACCAAATGCATGATGAAATGAACTGCAAGATCTAGATTGAAGCCAATATTGGCATTTTCTTGAATAGATTCTAACAATCTGATTTATAGTGGTATAAGCCCGACTTATGCAAAAAGAGTTTCATTGGGCAGATTACACAACCTGATCACCAAAAAAGATGGAAAAAGTTGAAGCATTGTTAATTTAGCATGCATACAAGAACCGAAGAAATTACTTAATTTCTCTTTAGGTGAAGAGTAAAACCAAACCAGTCTGAACCAAAAAAAAAAAAAATCTTCTCCATCAAATCTGATAATTATAAGAATTTATTCTTAGAATAAAAATATCTACCAAATGACTCAGGATAGAAACCCTCTAAAAATCCATGGACCATTTCTTAGGCTTTGAAACCTACAATCATAGAATCATGTGATACGGAGTGCAATTTGCACAACCATGGCCATAATTAATGTACTCATTCCCTAAAATGTTTGTCGTCACCTGCACAGGTCATCTATAGGTCACTCCATAGCATTCACCTATATCTCAGGAATTCTTTTTTCTGATAAACAATGAGACTAAGATCATGGTGCATCAATTTTCATGGGAAATGGGCATCCAAGGAAAGGTTGTCAACATGTTATCTGAAATAGCTACAGAAACAGAAATTCAACAAAACATATTTTACTATTGGGTAGGGTCATAATACATCCCTTTTATACCACTGTCATATTGTGTTCCAACAAATCTGAAACAATATCTGGGTGGAATCAACTAACAACCAGGTAGCTTGATATGTCCAACTTATATGCTTCAGTAACATACTGAAAATGCAAGAACTGATCCTCCTCAGATGAAAACATAATCAGAAATAATGCATGGATGCAGCGTACTTCATTAACAAAATGGAGGTCAAAGAGGAGTTGTCATACCTTGGATCTCTCCAGATGCTATGAAAATGAAAATTGGGGATCACAAGAGTTGCATTAAGAAAGCCAGCAACAGCAACTGCATTGCATATCTATAAACAATAAATGACAAAAGGGTGCCATGTTGAGGTTATTGCAATCATAACTTCACAAAGGAGCTGCAATAAAATAAAGGGTATATGGTATATAATGTTTTAGATGAACATACCGAAGTCCTCTGCTGATTCAAACCACCATTTGCCTCAACATATATGTAACCATTCGATTCAGGTAAAACTATAAGAGGTCACAACAATAACAAAGAAAAGATTAATTGTTGAATAAAATATCAAGTTGTGACAAAAAAAAAAAGAAAAAGTCTGCTGAAGTTCTTCTAGCTTGCTAACAGCAAACATGTAAAGAATTTCAGTAAAATAGTCACAAGAACAGGGAAATCACAAGCAAGCAATTGCTACAATGACAAGGGGATTGCGATACATGCTTAGAATGACGAAAAACATGAGTCCATACACACTGGTAGTGGTAGAGTCGGCTTCAAATTTGATGATATCTCCAAAGAGTCATCCAAACACTAACTGCTACAACAATTATAGAAAATTCCACAACTGCTTTCCAGCGGTAGGTGACAGAATTGTATTGCAAGAATAGAAAGCTGGACGCGAGGCTTTCGTGGACAGATCTTATAACTTATCCGTCACCATATTTTTAAACCACCAATTTCTGATATCCACACAACCTGATAGAAGATCTACTTGAAGGTTCGTAACCCTAAATATTCAGCAGCGATGCTTTATTCCAACAGCATCTTATCTATGTCATCTCAGAAATAATCATGATGAAGATTGTATGAAAACCTTAAATCTGTAGAAAGGAGGAGACAATCTTCAATAGTATTCTAAGTCTCAAGGGTCCAATAATCAAACACATCCATTTATGTTCTAGAAGGTTCATTGCCACCCATTGATAGAAAAAATTTATATTAGCTAAAGAAATTCATAGCTTAAGCTCATTATCATTAGTATTCGCATACATAGATTGAAAATGATATTGTTAGAGCAGAGCTTATTCATTTTCAGAGAGAACATGAAAGCACATGCAAAAAGCAACATGGACTCATTCAAGCATTAGCTGTGTCCCAGGGCATATGGATATAACTAAGCAGCAAGCAAATACTTAAAGGAGTTATGAAAGATCTGAATAAGTCCACTGATGATGGATATTCATCAAAAAGTTGACCAGAAAAATCAAGCACACATGAAGATCATAATGTATTTATAAAAAATACAAGAAAAGAAAGTCATAAGAAACTGCAAAGAAATTCCAAGTCAAACTAAAAAGCAACGTGGACGGAAAAGATGCGAGATGAACACATTGAACCTCGATAAATAATGCTCAGTAAAATATTAAAAAGGTGGAAGGAACAAGAAAACAAGTGAAAAAAGGATGTGCCCAAAAGAAACACAGCAAGAATGACCAAGAAATTACTTATACGTAAAGTTATTACCTCCGGCAGACTGGTTGATACACGGTTTCCACTCACCACTTTTATAGGAGTGTTTCCATATAGTTGATATCTGAGTTAAAATGAAAACATCCATCAATATTTAGCAGCATAAGAATTCGAAATAAAAGAATATACAGCACAATGCAAAACTTCATACAAGCAGATCTGAAAGAAAAATTTCCAAAAGCTAGGACAGACCACAGAGATACATCTACACATCAACAACACTATCTGTTGCACCGATAAGAAAATGGTTAGTAATTCATGCCACAGATGCAGTAAATTTAACTCGACAATTAGATTGAATTAACAACAAAATCGTGATCAATCATGCACGGGAGGGTGTAAACAATTGCAGCACTCAGGACAGAGAAGGAGAGGCTAAGAGACACCTCCTCAAAAACATATTTAGCATTAATACACTAACAAAATAAGACATAGCAACTTGTTTGAAGCTTTATTTCCAAAGTAATAGAAGTCTTTCCACTCTAGGCAAATCGTCCTTTGATAAAGTAAAACTAGCATGGTTTCGTGACCAAGCAAAAATTCAATGGTCCGAGGACCTAGATAAGTTTCACATCCTCCTAAAAACAGCAAAAGGTTGCGACAGGGTGCAATGGACCAGCCATGATGCTCCAAGAAGCAGATTTGTCTCATCTGATATATATGCTTTGATAACCACAAGAGGTTCAAAGCAACCCATGGACACATTATGCAATACGAAAAAAATGCCATCACCAGCAACATGGTCCGTCAATTTGTCCACAAATTATGTTGCCAACCGTCACCATTGCCATGAATAATGGCTAAAATAGTCCTAACCTTGACAAACACAGATGCAACTAAGTGCACACTGTCAACCATTTACGCTTCAAAAACTTATCAAAGACCAGAGAACTGTGAGCACAGAAGAGAATTTAGAAAATAGAACAATTAGACTAAATTCCAACTTCAAAAAGAGTACTCCTTGGAAGTGCAAATCTTTACCTACAGCATGCGATGCAATGCCATGTAATTTTAGAACTATTCCATCCCAACACTCACATTTTATTACACCAAATTCAATTCCACTGGCAGAAGAAACACAGACTAGATCAAATCTCAAACCTAAAAGCCGAAAGAATCCACTCATTCCTCGCCATCCATTTACTCAAGGATTCACCAAAATTCACCCGATACTTCGGCGAGAAACACAACAATCTCACAGCATTCTCAAAGATTGCCTTCAAATGAAATACCACCCAAATCCAACACCAAATGGATCGATCACACCAAAACAGGAACTTCAAACACTGACCGCATCGGCGGATGAATTATCCGCGTCCATGTCGGGCCGGAGCTTCTCGTACAGCTGCGGGCTGCGATAGACGGAGCCAGGAGCGGGGCGGTGCTTGATGTCGGGGACGACGTCGAATTTGACGGTGCCCATGTACAGGAGCATGCCGGAGATGTAGATGAGGGGGGCGAAGAGGAAGATGCCCTGCCTCCGGAGGAGGCAAGAGAGGAGGAGCCAAGCGACGCGCTGGGCGAAGGTCCGGCCGGGCTGGGCCGGGGTGAACCGGCCCTTGGACCGGCTATGGCGGTAGCGAGGCGACCGTAGCGGCGAGCTCGGCGGGGACGGCGTCGAGTGTCCGCTGCTCGGGAGCCGATTGTACGCGTGCATTTAATCCGACGGGGCGCGGGCTCCGATCTTCTCTCTCGCTCTCTTCCTGCTCCGCGGGATCTTCACATCACGCGTGGAGCTTCCATGGATTCCGATGAGCGATTTCAATTCTCTCTCTCTCTCGCGCTCTCGCGCGCGCTCTGAGTTTCGATGCTTCGTTGTGATTTGGAGAGAGAGAGAGAGAGAGAGAGGAGAGGGAGAGAGCGCACGTGGTTGGGAAGAAGAAAGGTGATGCGGCCAGTTAGGATTTTCAGAGGAGACGGAAAGTATTTTTGCTCAGCATTCTTTATTTCGAAATTACCGATCGGTCCCTGCAATTTGTGGGGAGTTTCATTTCTGGTCCTTCTGGTCGTCTATATTTCCCTTCATCCTTCTTTTAAGTTTTGATGCTCCGTTTGTTTGACAAAAAAATATTTTTTAGCAAAAAGATTGTTGATTTGCTTAAGAAAACGAGTCAACCAAAAATGATTTCCTAGTGAATAGAAAAACTATGCTTAAATTCAGCAAAATCTTTAAAAAGCAAACAACATTTTCAAAAATATGATTAGATATTGGCAGTGACGTCCTAAATTTTTCCTAGCTAATTAAAGGAGGTTGCGATATTAGAATCAAATTACTTAGCACTAATTTGAATGTGTCACACAGTTAATTAAGGGTCATTGGTGTCAATTTAACCTCTATACTAAGAAATACCAAGTGATTATAGTGCGAATGTGATAACTGTTATTCTTCTTAATTGACCATATGTGATCATGATATTAAATTAGATATTATTTATTATTAATTAAACATATCAAGAGGTCAATTAAGGCACAAAGTATTAATTATACCTTTAAAGCAAAATTATAAATAATATATTACAAATTTTTGTCTGATTTAAAGTTTAACATGCATAATTAGATTAATGACGGAAAAATGGACATTTCACCCCCTTATATGGCCGGCCACCTCTGGGGAAGTGTGCTCAATTTTTCACTCAACTAATTACCCATAATGAATTACCCTAAGTTACTATTTACACCACCCATAGTGCCCAATGGGATTTTATGACAAACTAAAGTTTACACTAAAGCTTTTTCACCCTTTTCTTATGCATGGTGGCCAAAAGTCCTTCTCTCTCACTTTCATTTTCAAAATTCACTTACGCTCTCATTTTTGCTCTCAAGAAGTCTCAAGGATTGTGTTGTTCTTGGGTTAAGGCAAGTTTCTCATCTTTTCATTACTGCAACATAATTTTGTTTGGTTAAATTATAGTTTATTTGAAGTTTGTGGCTTATTATAGATAAGAAATGGGAGTAATATTAAACCTATGGTGGATCGTGGTGCAAAAGTATGAGAGTGAAACTATCTTACTTTCGGGTTAAATCTGACCTCCCGTGATTGTCATTTTTGTACCTCTTTCTGTGTACGTCTATTGATTTAATGCAGGAACTAAAAGTTGAAACTAACATCTTAAAATATAACATATATTAATTTGAGAATTTTTGGAGTTCATATGGTTGTCTAACTGGCTTCGTACCTTCATGGGTTGCCTATGCTGATCTGACCTTTGGTGTTTACTATATTTGTAGCTCTTTCTGTGGGCTTCTATTTACTAAGGTCAAAACATAAAAGTTTGAGGTAACATCCTAAAATATAATATATATATATATATATATATTAATTTTTATAATTTTTGGAGTTTATATGGTCTACCATTTGACCATGTACTTTCACGATTTTGGTTTGGGATGAATCTGTGTCCATATGACCTTTGGTATTTGTCATTTTCGTACCTTCTTCTATGAGCTTCTATTGACTGAGTACAAAACGTAAAAGTTCATTGGAACATCCTAGAATATAACATATATTAATTTTATAATTTTTATAGTTCATATGGTCCATCATTTGGACGTAAACTTTCACATTTTGGTCTGTGACGAATCTGTATCAAGTCCGACCTTCGATATTTGCCATTTTTGCAACTTTTTCTGTGAGTTTCTATTAATTGACTCCAAAACATAAAATTTTAAGGTGACATCCTAAGTTACAACATATATTAAATTTATAATTTTTAGAACTCTTTAAGTAGGTTATATGATCGATCCCTTAACCCACTCCGAACTGTTGTTGAGTCCAGTTTTTTCTCAGAATTCATTTGATTTACTGTGATTTATACGTGCATATCTTGATTTCGTGCATGCTATAAAATTTGTAGATATGGGTCTTATGTACAACATGTTAAATTCTTGTGAATTTTGACATTGTTTTACTTGATGAAAAGTGTAAATTTTGATCAGTATGCAATATTGACTTTTTATGAGCAGCTTTCGTATTTTAAGGAAAAATCCTATTTCCCTAGGCCAAATGAGAAAAATTTATAAACAAAAGTTACTCAATTTACATTGAACTATCACTTTATGGTTTTTTTATGATTTTAGGAATTAATTTGATGATTTTAATCAATGTAATCGAATTAAGTCTAAATTTGCCCAGCAACAGAAGAGGTACACTGATATGTGGTGTACGGTTGGTTTGTGTGTGAATTTCTCTTGTGTATCTGTTTGTGAATTTCTTTTGTGTATCCATTTCTGTTTATACATGTTGAGTAGTGGTAGACTCAAATGATTCACACGTGGAACATTGTTATTGCATATCATATGATGACATATGTGCATGAGCACGGAATAAAAGACAAAAAAAATTTCCCATTGGATAGAGGTTCCGATAGAGCCCCGAGTGTTTGGGAAGCCCCTTCGTGTATAAAGGAAGCCCATATTGTGGATGTGGGGAGGACTTTGTGGATGTTGACAAGTGGAATCGTGGAATGTGAACTAAAATAAGGCTTAAAGGTAAGCTATTTGCATATTCATGAGTGCATAGCATATTTCATGTAATGTAACCTTCATTTTTATGAATGTTTGATCGATATATTATGGTCTTATTTGGATGGCGATTAAACTAATATAAAATTACATGCTATGCTAAATAGATTTTTTCTATAAAAAAAAAAGAACGTTATCTGACGATCCTAATGTCTCGGTGCTATGGCATAGGCAATGAAAATGTTTGTAAACGGCCAGGGTTTGACCCTTGGAAGTCGTTGTTGTTGTAATAATAATAATAATAATAATAATAACTTTTCCACCTCAAAATTAAAAGGATTTTTACGTTAATCATTAATGCATGTTTCATTTATTATAAATTATTAGTCTACATGTCTTAGATGAATTTCCATCGAAAAATACATAAATCGTAAGGTGTAATGTTTGGATGTTTTATGTGCTAGGCTATGACTCACTCTTGCTAAAATTTCATATCCTTAGATATGGATACACCGCCTCATCACTTCTACAGAGCTTCCTTCCATATTCAAGCCCGGAATGAAAATGTTGTTTTTCCTAATTCGCCAATTGTTTTTGTTAAGTACATGACCATCTTATTTGTCTACACGGGGGCTCCTACTTGTTGTTACTTTTAGATTTCTTGCCTAGTACTTTAGGCAAGACGATGGCATGTTAGGACCTATGATCATAGTTTGACGGCAACAACGGAGGCGGCAACAGCAGACCAAAAGAGGAGAGCGATCCTGAAGAGGTGGTGAAGGATTAGACGATAGATGCGTATAAGTTTATGTGCATGAGCGTATGGGGCATAGTGTCCATTTGTATTGGACAAATTTTGTCGAGACCACTTGATAGAATGGAGTAGGATCCTTTTTGTGTACCTTCAAGAGGTAGGCTAGATCATTCCCTGACGCCTCGGATTGTGGTGTGTTATGTTACTATGACTTGGGTTCAAAATAGTTGTTAATATTAATGAAGTATGTTAGTAAGCTCAATGTGAAATTATTACAAAATTTCTTCCGCTTGCAATAATTAATAGATATCATAATGTAATGGGAGCACGAATTAATATGTCTGGTTTGTCACATAGGCTCTTGACCTGAAACTCTATGCTTGGATGCAGGATATCTAACATTGGTTCCCAGGTCCTCAACGTTCAGGTTGCAGCTCTCCAGTGCTTGGGTCCATCGATCCAGTCTCGGCTCCTCGAGGCCGGGTCAGGGTCTATTAAGGTCAGGCCCAAAGCTTTGATGCCAATGTCGAATGCTCGGCACCCGAGCTCGGGTCCATGAAGGGAGTGTTCAGGTCCTCTGACAAATAATGATGGCCTCGCTTTGCTTAAAGATATCATAAAACTGTTTGTGCCCTCACTTTGAGTTTAAAGTGCAACATAACAGAGAAGAAAGCGTTCTACCAACTGGTTATAAAGCACCAACATGCCTGGGAGGTCGCCATGTCAATTTCGAGCACGGATACGTGCCCGACATGCTCCGACACGCATCCAACACATGGTCAATGCCAGCGATACGCTATAGACACGAGAGTCAATCAGGAAGGAAGGCAGGAAAAGCACAGATGAGGAGAGGGGGAGGAGGATGTCGGAGGGCGAGGAAACCGCAAATCTTATTGAGAAGACAAGAGCGCAAAGTTATAGGTGGAAGAGGAGGCAATGACAAGTAGAAAGGGAGCAATAAGCACCCAAGCAGAGATGAACTTCATGGGCGCCGAAGCAGACGAGCAGCGGAGAACAGAGCAAGAGAGCGTCGTAAAAGAGACAAGGTAGCCAAAATCACGGTCGTTGTCGTTGGTTCTCGACACAGAGAGGAGAGGGAGGTGGGGGCGTGTGAGTTCAAAAAAGTAGAGAGAGAGAGAGAGAGAGAGAGAGAGAGAGAGAGAGAGAGAGAATAGCATGGAGAAGACAAGAGGATTGAGGAGAGAGGCTTTGGAAAGTGCGATGATTTTATAAAAAAAAGTAGTGATAAAGAGAGGAGAGCCCTGGGATGACGCAAGATGATGAGAGAGTACTAAGGAGAGAGAGAGAGAGAGAGAGAGCGCGTGGGGGCATTAAAGGTGTAGTTAGTCATCATATAAATTTTCTTTTATTATAAGAGTTTTTTTTTAATTCTTCGATATTATAAAATATCATAAAAAATAATATATCATATATACATAAAACATATATTTAATATACAACGTGTCCCTCGTATGTCAAAAATCTCTATTTTTTTTAAATGATGTGTCGTGTTGTATTGTATCGCATGTCGTGTATCTGTATCCATGCTATTTAGCTGACTAGCTTGCTAATTTTTAAATAGAGAAATACTTCAAACTAGTTTCTTTTCAATGCCTCCAATAAAATATTGGTAGTAAATTTACAACATTAAATTTTTGTATTTAGCTTAAGCCCTTTTTCTTATCAAATAAAGCTATTACAGATTTTGCAAGGATTGCAAGTGGTAATTTTCATTTCAAGATGCAAGATTTATATTAAAGAAATTAAAAGGAAAACAAACAGAAAAACAAAAAGAGGCACGTACTTGAGAAAGATAACACAAATGAGTAAATCTTGTACTTCAAAAATAGCATAATGAAATTCTAATTTAGAACTATTCAATGTGAGACGGGGACTGATAACAAAAAATAAATTCGCTAAAGATTTATTGATGTGTTGTTTAGAAGGTTGGATAAGCAGATTTTTTTTTTCTTAACTTGGTATTTGATTTAGTATGCAATTTTCTTGCCTTCTAGAACTGCCACTAATTAGTTAGGGTCGATTAGACATCAAGTAAAATGCGAGAATACATTTTATTTCTACGAACGAGAGATTCAATGATTTCGAGAACTTAATTACGCTAGATTAATCTATCGACCTTTCAAAATATTATATCTTTATTTCAAAAAACATTTTGGAAGTAGTATTGATTGATTTTAAGCTTAAACCATAGGTTATCATTCAAGTGCGCAATCAATAATGCAACTCTTAAGAAACCAAAGTAATAAATAAATTGCTAGAAATAAAGCAAACCTCAATGCAAGGAAAGGCATAGCATTGCCATGATTAATCACCCAAATATTTGCAAGATGTCAATTAAAAATGCATGCATAGTGTAAACATGATTTTCAAATGATTATGCAATTATAAGTAATTCTTTTAGGTTATTTATTTATTTATTTATGAAATTAAGTATATGCAATTTTAACGTAAGTTTAACAAACATAAATTATTAAATTAATGACATGGAACATGACCTAGTTGAATGACTAAAATTATAAACTAATCTAAATCTAATCTACATTAGCATAAACATACAATTACCAAATGACAAGAAAATTATGACATGGCAACAATGCAACTAATTCTATATATATATATATATATATATATATATATTACTTTTGCGATCTTATGTTAAAGTCAAAATAGTAAACTACCTTAGATATAAGATTATCTAATTTAAACCATGAAATAATTTGGATTAAATTCTGTTATGAATTAGGAAGTTCATTAATTTACTACATCGCTCCTAAATATGCAATTCTAAACAACTAAGGGTGCGGTGCAAATGGTAATCCTTCCATTTCCAGAAGTTATTTCTAGCTCAAAATAGATTTTTTTTTATTTCTATTCCTTAAACGAGTTATGGGGAAAGAATCATGTTTGACAACAACACGCATCATAAATTTCTACGATTACTGGCTACCAGTAACCAATAGTCGGTGATTAGCGGACTGTAGACGGAGATCAGCAACCGACGGCATGGATACAAGAGAGAGGAAAACCGCACGTGAGAAAAAGAGAGTAAGTGATTAGAAGAATTTTTATTTCTATCTTTGAAATATAAAAATAGAAATTTTTTACTTCTCATTTATATTCCAAACCTATTTCTATACTAAAAATTTATTCTAAAAATAGAAAAATGAAATTGCGTTATTAAATAAATTTATGTTCCAAACCTGTTCTTGAGAAAAGAAAAATAGAGAAAGTTAGGGCTCTATTTTTTGCTAGAAATATATATTTTTATTTCTATTTCCTAGATGAGTTTCTGAGCACGGATATATGCTTGAAAACAACACAAAAATTTTTGTTTTCAAAACAAAAATTCATTTGATAATAACATAAAATCTCTACGGTTGACGGTTGCTGGACCTTGGCTAGTGAACAATGATTAGTAGATGGCAAACAGTGAAGGGCGAATGGGAACCCGGGACCATAGACCGGTGAACGGCAAGCATTGGCCGTCGAATGGGGGAAGAGGCATGAGAGAGGCAACCGGCAACTTACGGCTAGGGATTGGAGACCAATTGCTGGAGATCGGGGATCGACAGGAGGGACGCGAGAGAGAGGGGAGCACATGCGAAAGAGGGATTGGGCAATGAGAAGAATTCTCGTTTTTTTTTTTCTATTCCAATTTTATTTCTAGGCAAAAAGATTATTCGAGAAATAGAAAAATAAAATTTGTTGCCAAACAGATTTATATTTCAAACCTATTTTTTGGAACACAAAAACAGAAATAAAGGGTGCAAATGACAACTATTCTCTTCCCTTACTCTATTTTTATTTCTTGGATGAGTTTTTGAGTAAAGACACGTGTTTGATAAAGACACAAAATTTATGTTCTCGGAACAGAAATTCATTTAATAACAAAATAAAATTTATATAATTGCAGGCCGCTGGACGTTAGCTAGCGAAGCGCAGTCGGACATTGGTGGGCAGCGATTAGGGGACGAAAATTGACAAGCGATGACCGATGGGCGATGGACGATGGTAGGGATGCAAGAGAGATGATTGGCAAATGTAGACCGGCAAACGGTGACTAGAGGACAACTACTGGCTACTGACAAATGTTGAAGGGCAAATAGGAGCCAAGGACTAGAGACTAGCGGTCAATGCCCGGTGAACAATGATCGATAGTAGGGAAATTGGCGGATGGCGACCGACGATTGGTGGCAAGGACACGAGAGAGGAGGAAACCGCATGCAAGGCAGAGGAAGTGGACAATGAAAATAATTTTTATTTCTGTTTTTGTTACAAAATGGAAAAGTAGAAAATTTCCACTTTTTATCTCTGTTCCGAACCTATTTTTAAGCCAAAAAATTGTCCTAAAAATAGAAAATTGAATTTGTTTTACAAAACGGATTTTTGTTCCAAACCTATTCTCAAGATTAGGAAAAACAGAAAAATAAAATTGTTGTCATGCACGGCTAAAACTAAAGATGATCGGTTTTATGATGGGTGATTCCTACTTTTAAATAAAAAAACTAACCGTTAGAGACTAGTTTCGTAAAATGATAATCGTAATCCACTTGCTTGTTCCATGAGTTTACTTGGAAACTGAATCGAACCAATCCTACCCTATTACTTATGCTCTAGTTCATCGTTGTAGAATGCTTTCAAAAAGAAGGATGAGTTCTCTTACTTCTTAAGCCTCTATAGACTAATTTATCATTTTTTCCTTTTGCTGACTTGTTAATGCTTGCGTGCAACTGGGACAATGTATGTTCTAAATAATTTTTTTTTGTTGATGTATGCATTTATATGCTAAATAAAACTTAACAACGATGCTGAGATATATCTCAAGGGAGGATCTTAAGTGAAATAAGCTTGAAAAATCACAACATAGCTTGCTAAATCTTAGAATTGAGAGAAATAACTTCAATTATATATATATTATAAATAGATATGGTCTGATTGGTCTGATCGGGTGTTTTCCACTTAAAACTTGGAAATGTCCGGTACCTGGCGATTGCAGTAAATTAGAATTGAGAACCGAACCAGTACCCGATAGGAACCATATATCCAAAACCAACCAATCGAATATGGTGCAATCCGATTTGAGCGGATCTCAATTTTTTTTTTCCTCACCCCTACTCGAAAGTGTTGTCATGCGCGCTAGTGTCCGCTTTTTGTGCAACCAGAACACCACCATTTCATCTCAATATGGAAAAATCAGTAAAAACATCGTGTAACACTAACAATTAGAATTCAAAATCTCCGGATGTTCACCGAACAATTCTCCCATTTTGACGGACACTTGTCCTTCATTTTCATAATTTTTTTGGGTAAAAATCATCTAATTTTACATTTCTTTTCCTCTCATCACTCTTAAATCATTGCGTCCGTGTGGCTACAAGACAGTTCTTTTCCGAAAGAAATAAAGAAAAAAAAGAGAGAATAAATTTGTGCTGGAGAGGAAAAGTCTGAGCCGGCATCATCAGTCGACAAAGTCCAATGCTCAGATCAAACTTATTTAGTATTTAGTAATTCGAGCAATCTCAGGGATGTAGATTAAATAAATTAAAAATTCAGGGACCTGATTAGTAAATTCGAACAATCTGAAGGACGTAGATTATATAAATTAAAAATTCAAGGACCTAAATAGAAACTAGAAAGACTGCCAAAGCACATTTAGATCCATGGGAAGAGCAAGCTCTTTCAGATCAGGAAGCAGAGTAACGTGACGTCACTGGAGTTTCCTTTGCAGATTCCGATCCATGGGGAAGAGCAAGTTCCCCGAAACTCAGAAGTACGGCGTGCCTCTCTACGGAGCCGCTTGGGCTCCCCTCGACCACATTCAGTCTCGCTTCAAATCGGACCAGCCACGGGCAGAGCAAGAGGCAGAGGGAGAAGGTAAAGACGGCGAGCGGCCTGGCGACGCGGTCTCCGCCGATCGCAGCTACCTCGTCCTCGCTGGCGGCGGCGGCGAGGGCAGCAGCGGCATCCCCAACGCTGTCCTCCTCTCCGAGTTCGACTTCGCCTCCGGTTCTCTCTCCCAGGAGCCTGTAAGATCTGACATCCTCGATCGGTCCGTGTGATTCGCTGCGTTGGCATTTCGGTTTGGGTGTTTGATCGATCGGTTGGTCGTCTGATCACTTCCTTCGATTGATTAAACACGGTGAAGCTGCGAGTCTACGCTGTCTAGGTGGCCTGAGTTTAATTGGCTGCGTTTGTTTACCGGTTCATTGGAATCTCGCCATACGTTTCTCTGAATTTTGGAATGAGTGGACGTAGTGCATTTCATTTCGAAGTTTTAGATCACAGGAGGGTGAGGCTTTGTCTAAAAAGTTAAAGGTGACCTTTTTGTTACGTTTGACGAGATATTGAACTGAATCACAGTTGTTATGTGTTTTAGCCAGTGATTGGTTCTGAGTTATACATTATCCTCGATCGTTTCTCTTTGTTTTAATGTTGACTATGTAATGGATGGATGCAGTGTATTGGTCAAGTTTAATGCTAGGGAATCATTTGCATTTTTATGTATCCGTAATTGGATGTGGAATATTTATTTCCAGTGCATCATTGATTTTATGGTCAATTTAATTCCGTTTACCATCTGCACTTTCTGGGTTTTTAGTCCCATAACTGGAGCCTCTACTGTATCCTGTGTACTCAGGTTGCTAAGCTTGGCACTGGTTCTGATTTACCGTATAGAATGGCTGTTCACCCACAAGGAGATGGTGTCATTTGCGCATTACCAAAAGGTTGTAGGTATGTTGTCTTGCCACCTTTCTATTCTGATGAGCATTGTGGTCGCTTGACACTAGCTTGATGTTGGTGGTAACTTTGGCTAACTACTTAAGCTTTTGGTAAGTTCTCTCTCGTGATGTACTTTCAGCAATGTCAAGAAATTTATGTCCTTGTTTCCTCTCCACTTCCACTTATAATCTCTTATTCATTGAAAAGAAAAGGCTAGATTGTGCTGTCATTATTGCTGCTCGACAATTTGAATTAAACATTTTTATTTGGCTTAAGCAGATTGTTTGAATGGGAGGATCCTGAAAATTCTCAAGACCATAAATTGGTTCTTAAGGCGTCAGAGAAAGTGCTCGGGAAGTTAGAAAATACTGGACAACAGTTAGCATTAGTATTTAGCCATGATGGTTCTTTGCTTGCTGCTGGTGGCGAGGTAGACATTTCTTTTTTCCATTGCATGCAAAGAGGATAGATGGATATATTACACAAGCACTCGTAGTATGAGGAGAGATGGAAAGATGCTATACTAATGTAGTGTCATACATTCTTCACACACCCCCCCCCACCCCCCAAAAACAAAAAACAAAAAAAAACACACACAAAAAAAGAAAAAGAAAAAGAAATATGGGTTACTTAGAAAACTTTAAATTATGGACCATCATTTGTTCTGTTTTTTAAGCGCATTTCAGTTTGCATGACTAGCTAGATTAAGTTTTAGGATCCTTTCTTGAACCCTTGACCTAGGTTAATTAATTCAAGGTTGGTCACAGAAAAGTTGAAGGTATTTTTAACCTGATACTTGTTTTAATTGTCATGTGATGATCAAGAACGGTGGGAAAAAGAAGTGTAGTGACTTCTTGGAGATTCTAAACACTTCCATTTGAATTGAATACCCAAGCTCATGTGAACTTTTCATGCTCTTTTTTAATAATAGTGTGAAACATGCTGCTTAGTTACATCCAGTTGGGGAATGATCTGATGAAGCATGATATAAATTTAATGGTTCTGCTTTACTCTTGGGAAAAAATCGTTGGAATATGCATGACATATGATGTGTACTTTGGTGCAATATAGGGTGGCAAGTTAATGGCAAGCTCATGCAACTTTTTGTGTTCTTTTCTAATAGTAGGGTGAAACATGCTGCTTAGTTTGCATCCATTTAGGGAATGCTCTGATGAAGCATGATATAAATTTAATGGTTCTATTTTACTCTTGAGAAAAAATCGTTGGGGTAGCATGACAGATGATGTGTACTTTGGTGCAGTACAGGATGGCAAGCTAATGGTTTTTAAGTGGCCCAGCATGGACATCATTCTCAATGAGGCCCAGGCTCATTCTTCTCTGAAAGACCTTGCTTTCAGGTTTTCTTATTGTCGAAGCATCAAATAACTCTTGATTGCAAGGCTCAATAAATAGTAGGAAATAGGTATTGTGGCCCTTAATTATAGAATCTCAGTACAACACACTCCTCATTGCAGCCTCAATGGAAAGTTCCTTGTCTCCTTGGGGAATTCTGGGCCCTGTCGGGTTTGGGATCTAACTTCCTCAGTTGCTGTAGCTTCTCTGCCAAAAGAGAATGTGAGCTTATGAAACCCTTTTCTAGTTTAAATTTGCAAGCGAAGATTCTCCATATAAGAACTGGTTCGTCAGGTATTTTTAATATCTGTACACTTTTCCATGTCTACCAAGCAATCAAGTGGACTTGAATTTTAAGAGTACAACTACAACCAAAGCACAGACGAGATATCCTGTCTAATGAGGCAATTCACAACTTCTTTACAGAGGATCAGAATTTGAACTCATGCATGTGTTCTTTAGTTTATAAAGACCATTGAAGCAGATTCATATGATTACAGAAAAATTTGTTGCCTTGGTAGTCTCTGAGAACTCCGTATGTATTGTAGGATTTGGATGGACTTAATTTGTGAAGTGAACTATGAGATAAGGTTATACTTTGGATCTAGAAATGAAAGGATTCACATAGAACAATTCCGTAGGAAAAATTTGTTTGAATTGGTGAAACATTTCTGGGAAAGGTAACCTAAATACATGCAGTTAGTACAGGGTTCAATCATTCTTGAACTTAACGTGGTGCATAACCGAAATTAGGACATCTTTCTTGGAAATTTACTCTGCTACCACTGTCAGTAGAGTTGTTTTGCCTTTTCATGGTCTTGGGGCTGATGGGCTCCCCATGCTCTGTTCAGGGTGAGAGATTTGGATTTTGCAGATTTTCTCAAAGTAGTGATGGGACGCAGGTTTTGTATGTGACTGCATTCACAGGTGATAACATTGAGGGCCTCATCTTTTATTCACCAAGATGTTTCCTTTCCATTTTGATTGGACATATTTTCTGCAACTCTCAACTAGGTCGAGGGGAAAGCATTTTGACGTGGAACACATCCTCATGGAAGAGGATTGGCTCCAAGCATGTGGTTCGTGATTCAATTATCGCATTTAATGTTTCAGCAGATGGAAAACTTCTTGCGGTGTAAGTAATCACAGCCTCACCTCATGTGACAACCGACTGCAGCCATCACATTATCACCCATTTCTTAGCTGAGAAGTTATTTGTATTGATGAGAAGGACTAGGCAGCCTTTGCCACAATACTTTTTCTTGGGAATCTCTTTTTATGCAGCTTTCATGCAGTTGGCTTCACTAAAACTTAGAGATTGATTTTTTTTTTTAATTGCCAATGAGAAGCAGCTACTTTGATTTACTTGATCATAGAAGCTTCTGTTCATCATTGAAATGAATGAACGCTCCCCTCAACTTGGGGATGGTTAAGTAGGCTAAGGATAAATCCTAGCTTGAACCTTAATCGTGTGCCTTAATGGGATAGTGAAACCTGCAATATTCAGAAATGGGATAGCTCATTTCTATTGTCCAAAGAAACAAAGATGTTATGTATGGAAGGGTTGTATAGTTCTAAGGATACCAGATGACATCCTTCAAGTAGTCTGGGATAGTTGAACAAAATTGATGTTGTAGTGAAGTCCAAATGAAATATAAGAAGATGGAAATCTTTTCTCAGATTTCGATATAGAATTTGTTTTTTGTGAATTGTCAGTGAGAAGCAGCAACCTCAGTTTACCAGATTATCCTTTATAATGTTGGTCTAGTACTGAAATGAGTGAACACTTCATTCAACTTGGTGATGATTAAGTAGCATGAAGGCTTCTCTTATTAAACATCAAAAGAAGCAAAGGTGTCATTTATGTAACGATAGTCTGCTTGGGTACTCCTCGACATGATTCAAGTAGTCTTTACAATTGAGAGAGGTACAAAATCGAGACTGATAAAATATGCTTTGCTTTCATATTAAAAAAAAAAGTGGAATGAAACTGCAACCAATTAAATCTGTAAAATATGACTTTGTACGGTAAAGGAGCGAAATGGTGGGGTCTGCAGTCATCAGTGATATAGTGAAAGTTGAGGGGACAAACAAGCGTGGCGTTAGTGCTATATTATGATCTTTTAAGAAAGTGCCCTAGTTTCTCACATTCTTGTGCCCTGGGATGAATATATCCTCAGTCAGTGGGATGTAGTATGAAGCTTTTTTGAATCTGCCATCCACAGCCAGCAACAAAATGCTGTATGCCCGTGGATGTTAATTTTTCTACATAATGAATCTGGAGCACCGAAAGTTCTAATTATCAATGTGGAGAACAAAAAGTGTATATAATCTATGCATTATACTCATTCCTTTACTGTTTAGGCATATATGCAAATCTGGTCCCAAGTCTAGGATTTGGTTTCTGTACTTGCCATTGGAGCTCAATTGAGTTAAGTAGCCCTCATTGGAAAGAGGATGCAGTGCAGCCTTTAAGCCGTCATACTTACAGCGTTACAGTAAAACAGATGAGACAATAACTGTCAGTTTGGTTCAAATGATTTATCGACACACTCATCTTGATTGAATACTTGCTGATCTCGTTGCCTGGAGGATATATCTGCATTGAATGATATTGAATGATGTTATTTGCCTCTTACTTATGTCTCTTAGGTTGGTGTTTGCTTTTGATTACATCATTTAATGCATTCTTTGAATATGTATGTTTCATTCCATGTCTAATTTGAATGGTTACTCTACGTGTTTTGTCACTTCACATTCAATTCGGTTTGTGTTTAAGAGGCACTCATAAGGTCCTTTTCTGATTGAATAATTGAATGCAGCGGCACGGAAGAAGGAGACATCATCATCTTAAATTCAACTAGTATGAAGACTCAGACTGTTGTGAAAAAAGCACACCTTGGTTTTGTGACAGCATTAGCATTCTCTCACGATTCAAGGTTTTGATTAAGATACTATCCTCATCTTTGCAGTAAAGGATTGTTGTGCTCCCCAGCTTTAACTCTGATTGATTGCACTGCAGGGCAATTATTTCAGTATCCATGGACTCAAGTGCTACAGTGACTCAGGTTCAAGACACGTATTCTGGCGGTATGTGACTTCTATGATACCCTAACTTATACAAATCTGGCCTTGAAAACCAAGGCAGTTTTGAAAAAAAATTTATATGGTCAAACTTGGTGTTATTGTTGTAAATGAACGTTGTGTAAGAGGTGGGAATATTTTAAGGCATAGAAATGACGGAATACTTCTAAAAGTGGGCTTTTTACGAAAAGGGGTTTCAAAATATATTTTTTTACTGATTTGGGCCTCATTTAAAAAGATTTACGGATTTGGGGTCCGTCCGGCAGGGGGGGTGCCGGACCGGCCCCCCTTCGGCACCCTTGTAGCCGAACTGAGTCTAGTTTGGCACCTCGGGTGCCGAACTTTTTTTTTTTTGGGGGGGGGGTTGGTTGGGCAACTTTTTTCCAGCGCCCTCTCCAGTTCGGGCTCACCACTGATGGATTCTGTCCCTTCGTTGCCGAAGTCTTCTCCATCTCCACCGCGGACCTCGAGCCTAAGGCTTGTGGCCACCATAGCCGCGGAGCTCGAGCTCGAACACCGTGGCCATGGCGGCCAAGAGTCCTGCCGACATCTTCTCTGTCCTTGGTCACAAAGCTTGAGCTCGTGGCCCCCATGGCCGTCGAGCTCAAGTGGTCGAGGTTCGTGGCCATGGCGGCCGCAAGCCGTGGACTCGAGCTCCACAACCGTGGTGGTGCGAGCTTGTCAAATCGGCATCTCGGCGGCGAAGGTCGCAGCCGCCATGGCTGTGGAGCTCGAGCTCTATGGCCATGGCAGAGGCGTCTTCTGGATTTCCCGTGAAGCAACACCATAGAGAGAGACGGTGGAGAGAGAGAAGACGGCAGAGGGAGAGGCTACCCCCCAGTTCAGCACCTCTGGTGGTGCCGAACGAGGGTCCATCTGGCACCCTTCCTGCCAGACGGACCCGTAATCGGTAAATGTTTTTAAATGATACCCGAATCAGTAAAAAAAAAAAAATTTGAGACCCCTTTTCGTAAGAAGCCCTCTGAAAGTTGAACACACACATAGAATCTATAGATTCCCATAGAGGTCAATTTTTCAAATTTCAGCTCAGGGGTATTGTGAATTGAAAGTATCATATATAAGGGCTCAAGGTTTTTATTGTAAACCAAAAAGGGAAGAAAAAAACTTATGCCAGATATTAATCTTTCATTTTCTCATGAACGTTGATTGCAGTCTATAGTGCCTTATTCAAGTCACGTCAATTGATTGAAGAGAACCTCATTCTTTCTACAGAATGAATACCGTAATTTGGGTCCTTTTTTTAATATATCACTCCACCCTGTTTCCCTAAGAGATTGTGGCATAAGGAGACTCCACTTCTAAAACCATCCTTCAGTATTATGAATTCTAGATTCCTCAATTTGAAGAGCGTTGAGTCCTAGTTATTGGAGTGCTGTGAAGATCTTTGGATCTATGGTACTTGAATCTGTATTTTCATTTGAAGCATGTTTTGAAAATTGTCAAGGTTCTTGTGACTTAGATATTGAAATCTAGAGGACTCCAAAGTTAGAAGTTTGATCTTCGATTTTAGAGAGCTTCTTTGGTTATCATCTTCTATATTTGTCAATTTTCCATATTGAAGCATACTTCCGACAAAGAAGTTAGTTGTGATGCTTCCCTAGCTTATTACTACTGTCTCATTATTTTATGTTCTTTTGTTAATGCAGGAGGATCAAGATTGTGGCTCATTATATTTATAATTCTACTTGCAATTGCCACGGAATTCATGAGGAGACAGGGTCTTTTCCCCTAGTACAGTCAGTTTTCCTAACTAAGGCGGTAGTTGATGCGTGAAAATAAGGGAAGCTAAATTCACAAATGAATTTTAGGGACCTCAGTGCAATGACTAGTTGGTCTAAAATACGTTTCACCAATGTGTGGCGCTTTGAATTGGTCTATTGTGCAGTGAATGTACTTGACCTCGAATCAGTTTTGGACATCTATCTGTATGTATGATAAAAGCACGAGGTGGATTTATTTCTTTGAGTATAGTCATGCTACTGTTTATAGGATCTATTGATCTCCGGAGAGCGTGTAATCTTGATCATCGTCGATGGATGGATTACAAATCTTTAGTCTCCCGAAGATATTCTATGGTTTGTAATTTATAGGTGAATCTGTCATCTCTCAACCAATGTTCGTGGCAGATGACTCCACTTCAGTTCTTTCTTCTCTAATCCAAGATGAATTATGGACATTTACCGTGACACATTCATGTGCACGCAACATGTCGCGACTTAGTTCTGCACCTCACTACTTCGTGGTAGATTCACCTTACCAAGTCCGATATGAACTTATTAATGTGGTGTTTTGGTGTTTTGATCCCAAATCGCGGTTGCAGGAGAGATGGAGTATATTGACAAAATACGGCGAGTAAAAAGACGTTGGCTGATGCAGCTGAGGTATTTCCACCTTACCCTACAGCCCAAGGACTGCACGTATGTTCCTCTCTCTCGGTCTCCTTAGGGTTTCACACCTCTCCTTGAAGCAGCCACCAAGTGCTAACGCCGAGGGAGATAGAGGGACCTTTCCTTTTCCCTCCCTCCGTCACCTCTCGGCATCTTATCCTCTCTTTTGAAGCGCTCTATCCTCCTTTTCTCCCCCGATCTGTTCTGAGAGTTTGTATGTAAATAATTTTTTGTAATTGATCTTGGGTATACGTGGAGACTAGCTTGATCATTCGTTCAGTCGACAATTACTGAGGAAGATGTTTGTGAAGTTGCTCTACAATCTCGAGATTAGGCCATTTTCCTCTTTAGATTTAGATTTAGGTCAAATTTTGAGTGATTTTACTGTTTCGAACTAAATTTAGATATAGATTTGGAAATTTTTTTTTTATAGTTATTTGATTTGTATTCTTTCAATGTTTTTGATGTTAGTGTCTCTGCATAGCGATAGTGATGAGGACGTTGAATTTAGACACGTGTTACAAGTCATTGCATGAGGAATGGAGGATCTCAACATATACTTATCACTGAATTTGATAATAGACCACCGAATGTTTACGATGACAGATCTAATTTTGAAGGGTGAGTGTGCCTTTAACTACATATTGTATTTTGTTATTTATGGCTTTTGCTTCTTGTTATTTGAGATTTGCCAAGCTTTTGAAGCCATCTATGTATCTCTCAATCTTGTCAAGAATTATATATGTGTTAAAATTATTATTATTATTATTCTAATATACGAATGATATCTTTCTTCGACCAAAAAAAGGACTACATATGAACACAGTCTTATGGTTGATTAAAAAATGGGAAAATTTCAAAAAAAAAAATCCAAAATGCCCTCAGTTTCTTAAATAAAGGTCTGAGGCAAATCTTTCTCATTATTTAAAAAAAAGGCCTAAAGTGCACGTTTTTTCAAATAAGCGTATGAAATGCACATTGTTACAAATAGGAGTGAGTGGTTCCATGTTCTATACAGGTTCTACTTGAAACCTAGAACTTACCCGTCTATACAGGTTCCTCATTTTGTGAAACCTGAAACCTACTCTGTATCTCTTGGAACCTAAAACTTATCTTATCATAGGTTTCAGGGTCTGTTCCAGATTCCACATATATTCTTAGTTGAATGATTACAGTGAATAATCAAATTTAATGACCATCACCTACCGCTAAAATTCAATGACGACAATTCATATTTAGAGACGAAAAATATGAAACATTAACAAAGTAAAAATCTTAAAGATAAAGTGGTTCTAGATTACACATTCAACATTGGATATTATGAAATATCGCAGGATGATGCAAAGACATATACCAAGAAAAAAATATAAAAACTTGCTCCCGGATCCAAATTTCGATTTCAGGTTTCACCTACCTATAACCTGGAACTTATCGTCAAAGCAGGTTTCCTAATTTTTGGAACTTGAAATCTACTCTTCCATACCTTGGAACCTGGAATCGATTGGTTCCATTGATCCAGTTCTTCAAGTTTCAGGTTCTACCTTGAAACCATGCTCACCCCTAGTTACAAATAAAAGCTCAAGTCACTCAAATTAGGAGCATTTTGGTCATTTATTATTTTATTTTTCTATTTTTGAGAGATTTTGAAAAAAAAAGGCAAAAAATAAAACAAAAAACAAAAAACAAAAACAAAAGAAGAAACAAAGAAACACGCCTTCGACCGCTGCCTCACTGATGGTGGGGCGATTGCCACAGGCAAGAGGCCTTGATTGTCTTCTTCCTTTTTAACTTTTTGTTCTTGTTTTTTTTCAATTTAATTTAACAAAAGATTAGATTAAACTTACATTTACAAAAGTACTCTTGATCAATCAGGAAATTTAGCCAACCGGTCGATCAACGAGGTCAGGCCCTTATTTGAATAACTATAGCCACGTTAGGCCCTTCTTTGAGACAATAATGACATTTCAAGTTCTTATTTAAAACAAAATTCATTTCATGCCTTTATTTGAAAAAAAAAATGAAGGCACTTAAGACCCTTTTTTGAGATTTTCCCTAAAGAAAAAACTAACTCGGTGCAAGAACATATTGATTTCACGCGGATCACTCGCTTTATTTTTCTCAGAAACCACTCATTCGGCAAGAAAAGGCACAGAATGAAAGATTCGGATCTAACAGCCAGAAGAGATTCCGCTTCTCTCTGCAGTATAACTTCGATTGATCCATGGGATTGTAGAGAACCACAAATTTGTGTTAACATGTGTTCATGTTGTGAACATCCAAACAAGTACATGCAGACGAAAAAGAATAAAGCAAATACTGCAATGGCATCTACAACCTGCGGAATTTGTTTCCTCTTCTGATTCTGGGTTAATTAATGATCTTCAGCAAAATCCTTGCTGAGGGAGATTCGAGAGAAATCGCCTTGCGAAAGTTGAATCGGCCCTTGTGATATCCAATTACTATCTCAGAAAAATAGGTATATGTACGTGCAAGTAGTCTGAAAAGTTATTGGCGCTTTCTTTGATAAAGCGAGTAACCAATTAGGGCAGACATCAGAAAAGTCCACAAGACCTGAGAATATCAGAGTTATCAGAGGAAATTAGGGCAACAAAACCAACAATAATGCAGTTTGCTATGCCTAAAAGCAGTTGCGCAAGAACTAAGCACTGCTCAATTTACCTACGTATATCTCTGAATTCTGTAAGCAGATCTAAATTACTTACTCCATGGAGTGGAATAGCATAGGTTACAAGTTCACAAGCACCCCAAATTTACACTTTGCATAATACCTCAACGAAAGAAACAGGTAAAATTCTGAGTAGAGAGATTGATAAGTACCGTATTAATCGTATGCAATCGCTCCAGCCTTTTAATCCTGGATTGCATGTCTTCTATCACACCTTCTATTGGAATGACTTCTCTACTTGGTGAGGATTCTGAAGCTGAACAGCTTCCCTACATGATGAAATAAATATACAGATTAGAAGATCAAAATTCTATTATCTATTGCGGATACATAGCATATACCAATGCCGCCAATAAGGGAAGGCATGGTTATTGAATTTGTCAAAGACCCGTCCATGACATTTACCACCGAAACAAATTTCACATTGAGCATTCGATAACAGCCCACACTACATGGCTCAATTTCAACGCTTGCGTCTGCTTCAATATCTGTTGTTTTGAAATACTACATTTCCATGATGCTGCCGCAAATTGGGTTAACTCAGTTCGAATGCTACATGAATGGCTTATAGACGAGGATTAACTGTCTAGTACAGTCACTCACAGCAGCAATCCTTTCTTGTTGAAGGAAACCAAGCCCTTCCATTGTGAAGCGAGTCAGATTATTGTTTGTAAATGTTGCCATAGGTATACCACACTAACGCCATCAACTAGCCAACATCAGTGCCATAACAGCATTACTCTTGAAAACCAACACAAAATCCAAATAAGATAAGTTCCATCTCTGGCGAATGTAGAGATAAAAAAATCCACTATTCTCAGCTAAAATATGATGACATAGCAGTTCAACATACTCTTCAGTAAATGGATAACCCGAGATCCATCCAATATAGAACAAATACTTTGGTAAGTTGGTAAAGAGTTTCAGGTAATTTGTTAAAGAGTTTCAGGCCTCACTATATAAGGGAAATGTATATTTTGCAAAGAACCAGAACTACAGCCTTTATTCTATGAAGGAGCGGTAAAGAGAACTACAATCGTGGACTAAGTTGACTTAGAATGGCATTAGTCCCATAAGAAAAGCTTTGCCTAAAGAAACTGGCTAGTCCTTGTTGCGTAGAATTTCAGCAAATTGAAGTAGGCAAGAGGTAAACACCTGAGATTGTATAAGCTCCACAAGCTCCTGCAATCTTGCGGATTGTCGAGCATGAATACCGTTAGAGCTTCTTTCTATTGCTGGCAATCTTTCCATAATTATTTGAAGATAGCTCTAATGAAGAGCAAAATTTTAGTTAACTAAAGCATGTCAACTGTACATGCCAAGACATCAAGCATAATATGACTGAATAATTTCATGTAAGAAGAGAAGAACCTTAGTTGTATAGGAGCCATCCAACTTTAGAGCCGAACCAGCAGATGTTACAGCCTCCTTGTCGACCCCTTTGATTTGTAAATAAGTACTAGGAACATCTTGTAGATGGTCAACTTCGATAAGAATCTGACAGATGCATCTAGATACAGTCAAAGTTTTGAAAAGCAAATGTGCTCCATGTTCTGCTACATAATACGCTCAAGAAACTAAACTCATAAATTTCAATGACTTACTGAAAAAATAAACTAATATGTAGAATAAAGATCAGAATCGAAGGGACTCAATCATCACTCAACGCAGGCGTACATTACTGATAATATGGAGGATATGCAGATAAGATCTCATGCTAATAAGTCATCGAGTTAAATGCAAGCAAGAAACCCCAGAAAAAAATGTTGGCTTGACTCATCAGGAAATAATGAGCTTTGGCATAATATATGGACAGATAGGTAGAAATATCAGATGATCAGTCATATGCTCGAAACTGATAGAGACGGATGCCAACAACGCGGACAGAAAGTTTAAAATACTCAGATATAAGAAGCGATCCACTAAGGGAGATGCTCGTGACAACTGCTTGTGTCATCACACAGCACTAGGTGTGAAATCAGCTGCCTTGGCCAAAAGAAGCACTGCAACGCAACCAAGGAGCATAGAAATTTAAAGCCTTCTTTTTACTGGATTACTTAAGATCCTAAAAATTCCAAAAGGAATTGCGGCATACTGGTGGTAATTTCCCGTTGCTTTTGGAGTATTAACACTAAAACACTTGGATGCTAATTCACTGATAGATTTCTTGAGAGAGAATGTATCACAAACATTACTTGTAAATCCAACATTGCCCAGAATGTAATCTGCTAATGAGGCCTCCAAGTGTAATTTTCGAATAGAAATTGGGATACAAGTCCTTCAAAATTCGAGGCAGAGCTGGTTTATTAAGAATATATTCATATGGTAGACTATGAAGATGATACTATTGAATTAAATTTGACCTCATGTGACTTCAATGAACTTGAAAACTATGCAAGTTATACAAACATTCCTTTAACCTCAGTCAAGTTTGCTTCTAGAGGCCTCCACACGAATACCTGAAAATCGGTGATATTCAAGGGGCAAAAAGAGAAAAAACTGCAACTAATTGTTCGCAAGATTAGCTGCATAGAACTGCACATACAGAGAAAACAGGACTAAATAAGCAAGCTCCAAAAGTCAGCAAAATGAACGGACCCAGTTGCACATAGATCGAATGCCACTTAGTGAGCATATCAAATTGAGCGCACATAAAAGATTCAAGAAGTTTTGCCTACTAAAAAGCTGTCAACTGTTGTTTCCCAACAAGGAGAAGAAGGAAATGGTTAGCTATTATAACCTTCCCATCTTGATATATGAAGGCCGAAGCTTCGATGTATGCCACAGCTTGATACCTGGAGAAGACAGGGAGTAAGAGAGTGTTATTAACAGATTGACAAACCAAAGCCACCAGATATGAGTTAACAGAACCCAAAAAACAGGGAAGCCGGAGTGCACCCATAATAGTTGTGCATGTGTGTAGAGCTCTTCAAAGTAGCAGATAAACATCAAAGAGTTAAATGAGGAATGCACACACGTGGAAGACGTGAAAGAAAGAATAGTGGTTTGCTAATTCCAAAAAGTTTTGCAGCAACCAAGGCTCTTATTTTTGAGGTTTGGGGAGGGCAATCAAATGGGATCAGTTCTTCTTCTATCCGTCCAGAGAGGCTTTTTCCTCACTCACACCTACCATAAGCCTTATTATTACACAAAGCCACAGCGTCGATAGTTAAGGACACAGAAACAAAAGTTGTTTCCACATGAAGAAGAGTAGAAGGAGAAGAGGGAAAGGCACCTCTTAAATTGCTGTGAGAGACAGATTACAACATCTCTCTTCATCCAACAATTATGTCTTGGAACTATGGAAGTGAGTCTATTTTCTTAAATAACCATATCAAGCTACTAGAAATCTTAATGTCAGAAAACAAAACAGCTTTCTCCCTTGATCAAAGATCAATAAATAGGCTTATGTATGCCATCGGGCAGGTTATGTTCCCTCAAGTCACATCCTGGCAGGGAGATGCGGGTGTCTTCATTTGACCTTTCCATTCCTTGCAGAAGAAGACATGAGATGTAACTCCTACGAGCAACTCTGAAATTCTTAGTTGGGAGGGTCCAATAAAAGGTTAAAACTGCCTAAGACAACCATCTCTGTAAGTGATCGAAGAACAAGAGAAGTTTTCATGACACTGCCCCCTAATTATTGGTAATCATAATTCTGGCAGAGCATGGTAAGCCTTATCAGCTAAGGTAATACTAAAGCCTTAACCACATTCACAGTTCCCTTTCTAGAAAAGTTTTGTCAGAATGTCCAACCCAAAAACTTAGAGCTTGTTCATTTCCATTTCAGCAAAAGCAAAAACTACCTTTTCTCCTTTCCGGAAACAGTTAAATAACATCCAATTTCAAAAGTAATGAACATTCAACAATTTCTGACCTTTAGTGGACCTCCCATAGGATTCGAACCAGTTTGATGACCTAAATCAGATGGTTGTATGGCTATAGGCAAATGTTTGCATCAACATTTCTATTGTTATGAAAGTTTTGGGATTTTTGGGTTTAAAAGGTTCAAATGACTGGGCAGTAAGCTATAAGATGTAAGGAGACTAGGCCTAGATAAACCTTGTAGGCATGCCCCTAAGTTATAAGGCCTAGCGAAAATACATATAAGGCCTCAACAAACATTAAACATAAACTTTCAGGTGCAAATCGCAAAGTGGAATGATGAAAGCGGTAAGACATACTAAAACCACAAGCGAATTATAATGTTTATATTTTGTTAGGATATCAAATCCAAAAGCTTAAATTATTAGGTGGAAGGAGATAACATGTACATAAGGCCCAGACAAGACCCAAAGAAAAACAATGTAGGATACTTAACAAATCTCTCTAAAATCAGCATCGTTTCTTTCCTCAGAGCTCTTCCTATTTTAGGCATTCCAAACTGTTCCTCCCCAACGAGAGACAAAACTAAAGTTCTTCCTCAAGAATCGAACATCAATATCAAGACACTTCTGCAGATTAGGTTTCTCATGCATGAGAAAACACAGCCAACACCACCCTACTCAGCATTTGGCATATACTAGCACAAAACCACAAAACAAGAACCATACAGGGGTTCAACTCTACTGTCACTCTCTCATATAAGAAAATGCTCCTGAGCAGACATTTATAGAAATTCAAGCAAGTCCATAACAGCCAATACTAAGCATGGCTTCCAAACACTTATCTAAGCTAAGTATATGGCATCATAACTTTAAAGGGATCACTCTTTTGTTCAATTACCACTCTAAAGGCATCGATATCCAGTAGAAATTAAAAAAAATTGGAAACCTTCGTATGTACCCAGAACAATTGATACAGAGATATCCTAAAGTAAAAAAAAAAATTAAGCATTACTCAGACAGAGTCCCTGCTATCTACTATGGAACACAACCACGTCACACTCACTAACATTAGATCATGAGAAAAAGGATACACCACAAGATCTTACAAAAATTAAAGTCAAATTGAAACAAAATCCCGTAGTAAATAAAAGAAATAGGAAATCAGACCAGCTCTTCATATAACTCACCCAAGGTTCAAGAGGCCAGCAACTGTACTGACGCTGATATCAAAATCTACTTTGGGTTGAATAATGAAATTGCCTTCCCTGATAGGCTGACATATATTGTTTAGAAGAGAACGAGAAGCGAGTATTTTTCATTAGCTATAAGAAGCAGAAAGATGATAATCGCAATCTGCAACTTCATCACACACCTCCCGTATCAGTACGGCGAATCTGCCCTCGCATATCCTGACTCTTATGCAGTCACTCTCTTGCAAATGTCCATTAGCAGGAATTCCAGGAAGCCGCAAGTATATGTCAATGAAATTTTGAGCAGAACTGCAGATCTTTGCACAGTCCAGAATTTTTAGAATATCTTGATAAGCCACCTAGTACAGAAGCCATTGTGTTTCATTGTAAACACCAAATAAATATTCAAGATAGGAGCAACAAAGACATCGTATTGGTATTACTTGTTTGTTGCTCTTCAAAACAAACAGTGAACTCTCAGGAGAAAGTACTGGATCAAAGTCATTCCGAATTTTGAGCTGCAATGCAGGACCAAGTTAACCCTCAAAGAAGACAATCAACAAAGGAGCATATAACAGTCGATTTTTCTCCAAGGTAAATTATCTAACTGATAGAGTAAATCACGAAAAATTCAGTTCAAATTAAACATTTTGGCCTTGTAATCCCAGATTCACTTACATGTGCATGAACAAGATGTGGTTCAATGTGCTGTTGGAACATGGGGAATACAGTCATCATGATCTCATTCTGAGACATGAAACAGCCCACTCTGCTTTTGTCCCTTTGGACTCGAGATATCAGATGTGAATGAACGCCTCCAACCTGTTTGAAAATTGAGAGGCATTTAGACATTAAGGTTCAAGGTTCAGAAAATTATGGAGATTGGAAGGTCTACATAAAAAGTATAAACCAGTGCATACAACAGCAATCCACAAATCGAGTGCTCTTCGGATATCAGGATGCAGAGCATATATGCCTTCAAAAATTATCTGCTCCAGTGGAAAAGGGGAAAATTAAATTGCCATCAATATTCACTATATCATAAACATAGACAAGAGTTCAAACCTAAAGATAATAATTGTCCTCCAGTCACATAGATTCTGAAGGAAGTACAGCTTTTGTTCAGGATCTATAGATCACAACTGCTTATGCTAGAATTTGAAAACCTACTTCAATCCAATTTATTTCTTTATCTTCTTGTTTACTTTGCTATTGCTGGATTACAAGCCAAATCCATTGCATTGTTTTAATATTGTGAACAACATGATGGCATCATCACAACCCATGGAGAAAACAGCATATTTAACAACCCATAAGACCCACACAACACTGATTACAACAAAAGCCGTTTCTCATTTACATCAATAATGATCGTGCATGATCATTGAGTAAATACGACAGTCTTTGAGGTGATTTTTAGATTGAAATAGCTTCATTTGACACTTTATGAGTGGAGGCAAGTTTTTGTCCTGTCCGCACTGAAAGACCCTCTTAAGCTTATCCTAGCAGTGAAAGCTATTGGATGAAAAATACCTCTTTCTAAGTCATTCATTTGTCAGTTGAGAAGATTTCATGATTACAATGAAATCCATATACAGAATCTTAACCCATAGTTTGGTTTCTAGCAAGTTGAGTCCACTGTGAATCTTAAAAAAAAGAGTGTGGAGACTCCAAAATGTGATCGCAACTCTCCCACTACCTTTTGTTTCCTCCCCTCCGCTTGACACTAGCTATGCATTTTTCCCTTTTGCAAGTTAAGAAGCTTGGAAAATCAAATGACCAGTTCCACTTCCCCTTTTAGCCTATTTCTCTGGATTACCCAATTTTATAACTTCTCCATGAGGAATCTATTCCTAAGAGAGAAGAATTTAATCATAGAGAATGAAGCAGTTTGTATTGCGAGACTTCTTAAGGACATTGAATTAAGAAAAGATAAGAGAGCAATCTATGAGGACCATCAAGACAGACCACGCCGCAATCTTCAGAAACTACGAGCTCCTTCGAACCACTTCGAGCTGCAGTCTCCAAGTCAAATATTGGTACTTTTGTTTTCCGACCCTTTTTTATGTCATTGATATTCTGCAAATGTCCATAAAGTCAGATATTAACCAAAAATAATTTCCAAATAATTGCTTGACGACTATTCGAAGCTGTCAACAAGAAGACAATTGCATCCTCATTATTCAAGTCAAGAAATCTGAGTGAACAAAATGTATAGGCCCAGCACAGAAGGGATTTGCCTAGCACATACTTCATGAAATCCGAGTAGTTGAAGATGGACAACCAAGTAACACAGAAATGACCAAAAAAACAAAGAAAAGTATACATACAAACACGACATCCTTTCACGATGCAGATTAAATAAAGTTGCAGAACTCAAGAGAATGATAACTGGGGTGCAAACAGCCCAAGATAACAAACGGTTGCCTACTTCAGTATTGAGCCAAAAAAAAAAAATCCAAAAAAACATTAGGCCCAACTAATCCATCCCTCTCGAGCCAATGACAGAAGCCATGAAATAAACGTCAAGTCCAATATGTCCTGCAAATATAGTGTCTTTGGAAATATATAATTGCCTCAGTGTTAGTTTTACCCCATAAAACATAAGCCAGATAATTGACACTTGAAACTTTGGTAATATCAATTTTTCTGTCATAGACCATTAAAACATATCAACATCAACATCAACATCAACATATATAAAACCAAAATAGAATTCGCCTTGTTCCTTTGTTTACCATTCAACAAAAGACCATTAAACTTGTTTTAGGCATTTAAAGCCAAGGAGAAGGATCCTATGAACAGAAACTCTCAAGTCAATATTCTTTTCTTGCTCACCTTTAAAAGCAAAGATAGGTCAATAGACCCGAAGTCATCACACTTCAAATCCCTCATGTTCTCAGTTTTGTAATAACTTTCAAGCGAAACCACTTCACAGCCAACTATATTTGCCATTTTGTGAGCCAGACTAGTTTTTCCACTGCCACTTGGACCTCCTGCACAACAATAAAAGCATACAAGTCATTGACAAACTAAAATACTCACGTTCCAAGAATATATCAGTAGAGTGGCTATGTTAAACCACTTTATTCAGTAGTTTTGAACTTTCGTCTAACAAGCATCAAATCTTTTTTCCGCAACTACTATATGTCAAAATGAATAGCTAGAACCTCAAGAATAGTGAATTGGTGCAAATCATTCATATATATATATATCTTGCTTATATGAGTTCTTTGAATACTTACATGTTAGGATTAGTTACTAGTTCAAATTTGATATGCATTTGTATTTTTCGGGAATTAATCAGAATGTGCTCCTATGAACATGTTGGGAAAACTTAAGCAGCTAGGGATTGGGCAATGTCTTAAATCTAGTATATTTCCTAACAATCCCCCTCACCTGTATGAAGGAGACTAGAACAGGAAAAAAAAAATGACAGTAATAGGGAGTGTCGGCCCTGGAGTCATGATGTGCTATAATCTGATACATATGTTGAAATGTGTAACTGTTTGTCCAAAAACTTTAAGCTACTAAAAAAAGGAGCAAAATATATTCTTATCATAGCAATGGCAATCTTATATGAGTATTTAAATGCCCGATTTGTATACTTAAAGAATATCTTGAGGAGAACATCCAAATTTTCCAAGCAAAGAAGTTCATATGACACCATTTTCAATTGAGTTGTCTTTTCGTCCCAATAAGTTTAGCCCCAATTCAGTTTCCCTCCTGTTGCAAACAACAATCTTCTTAGATATCACGAAGTGAAAAGACTTACTTTATCCAAATGAAGTTATGAATGCATGCTCATCACCTTTTGCAAGCAAACTCATTTAGCTACTTGTTGGGTTTTGACATGTACAATGTACTTTAAATAAGAAAACGGATGACACCATAGACGATTTGTTCTGTCTCATGCGAGTTGCCTCAAGCACTCCAGTCCTAAGAAATCATCCAATTTATAAGAGGTCACCAACGGTACGTTAATTCACTACAATAGTGATAGTGGCCTCAAGAGAATTTTCTGTTTGTAGAAGTTTCTATTGTTATCAGTTTTCATGCTACGGTTCTAAATGCTTGAAATTCTTCAAAGAAAAATATGCAGGCAAACGCAACACCAGTAATTGCCAACATAACCATCAGTCAATATAGAGGGTGGGTGTTCTTGAATGATCAAAGTCCCATATTTACCAATTCCGACAATAACAGGGACACCCTTGTTCTCCAACAATGCCTGCATCAGGAAATGCGAAAAATAAGCCGAGTATTTTTTAAATAAAGGAAACTTGGTAAACATAGAAACAACTGGAAAACTCAGGCACCCAAATGTCTATGGACGTAAGCCTGTGAGCCTCTGGCCCAATTTGCAGTGCTTACCTGAATTGCCTGAACAGCTAGAAGCAAGCCTCTATCAAGATCATATGAATCAGGCATAGGAGCAAGCTTCATAGTATCCCTGAAAGAAGAAGAATCTGCGGTTGCTTCATGAGAGAAGCCTTAAATACATCAAGAAAAGACCTGTATATCATAATCAATTTAACTGCTTATTTAGATGCAAGAATAAAAGCAAAGTAGTGCTATGACATACCTAAGACTACATTATCAGCATAGGAAGGATCGGACGAAATGAAATGCCATGTTGCGACAAGGGGTTCCATTTTGGATTTTGTAGGGGATCGAGTCCATGGTTGTGACAGATCCTCAAGCCGTGTCACAAGATTTGGAGTAACACGAATTGGCTTCGGGGCAACAACAGTTCTTTCTTGATTTCCAGTCACAGATACATTTGATAATAGTGGTGGTGTATTAAGGCGTGGGACACCTGTAATCAGTTTAAGAAAAAGTTAGTGAAAAGCATCAGCTGCAATTGTCACTACCAGAAAATAAATAAATGAACAATCGGAACATCAGGATATATTCCAACCTTTCCTCTCAAGAATCAATTCCAAATATGACTTGGTGATCCATGGTCCTGTTATACCCAACCGAAATGCTTCTGCATCAACATCCTAAAGCACAACAACGTGACCAAAATAAAGTCCAATACTATGTACAGATTCCTCAACTAAATAGGAAATCCAACAACAGTTAAGTATGCACAGTTTGAAACTAGCAAATTAGAGCAGCCCTAGCTATTCAAACAGCATAAATTTACAGGGACATGACAAAAGAAGCTGCATCTTGAGCACACGATATGGAGAGAAAGAAGCTCAATAGAGAGAGAACATAGAGCCCCAATGGCCGCAGGAACTTCAAGCAGATTGACAAAGGACTAGATGGAAATTGATTTTCAAACTTATCTGATTAACAACATTAGGTACCTTCTAATTTCTTTATCCTTGCAATTCCAAAACAATTTGATTGTTTTAGGCAGTAACTGATGTCCATGGGATCCAGTATGGGCATTATTAGGGTACCAACATCAGCAACCTTCTTCAAATGGGTTGCATAAAAGATTACTACTTGAGTTTATAATCCCCCCCACCTCCCCCCCCCCCCCCCCGCGGGGCACCTGGGGGGGGGGGGGGGCCAAAAAAACCAAAAAAAAAAAAACAAAGGAAATTAGACATGTCCCAAAGAGGAAGAACTCCAAAGCCTGGTGGAAATGCTAATTGAAACACTGAGAGAAAATGCAGACATCTGCCATAAAAACAATATAAAGCTAAACTATCTTATGAGAAATTCATACTTTCCTATTTGTACCCCTCAGCACCATGAATGTCTCGCTAAGAGTATCAATGGCTTCGAGGGACGTTGAGAGGTTGCCCATACTGACAAAAGTAGACGCCCTTTTGTAACTGACCACGACTGTGTAACCCAGAGCCAGTAATCCTCCTAGTGTCATCCGTCCAACCTGTTTCAATATAAGAACAATGAGAGACAGACCTGAATAGCCCCCAAATTCATCAGAATTTTAGTAGGAACACAACTCGAAGATGAAAAACCAATCCCTTTCAATAACAATATTGGATTGCCAAATTGCAAAAGGGAAGTCTTCTCGGACAAAGTTAGTCAAAGCCATGAAATGATAATATCAGTTGAGATCAGATAATTATCTCACGTGTGACGTTGAGTAAACATAATTATTTATAGCCATACAAATTGACAACTTCAAAAAGTGAAGCAACTATGACTGTTAGTCAGAGTACCACCAGAAGTTTCCTTTTTCATAATTCCATTATACAGTTGTTTGGAAGTATTCTATGGACATGTTACTTTCATGGCTACAGTCAAACATGTGTGTAAGTCGATTCTTACATTTGCCGATTCTCAAATTGCATATAAATTGTCTCAAATGCTACATATAGCTCCATGTCAAGGTTCTTGCGAGTGAAATAGAAACCTTATAAACCGATAAAGAGGACAAGACACCAGCAGAGCAAATCCTCAAGTCAACTCAAAGGACAATTATCTAGTGTAAAGAAATATGAGATGTTTCTTACCTCAAACTCTGCTTTGGGTCGGATAATGAAATGCTTGTCGACAATCCTCTTGTCGCCCAGGGAAAGATAGTACCTAATACCAGATTGACGCACCTTAATCCAATCGTTTATTCGTGCTTCTTCGCTGGCTGATGGAGGCCTCAGGTACATCTCAATAAAGCTAAAAGCAAAAGAGAATATCACCCTCCACAACCAAGTTCACTCATTACAAAAAAGTAACAGATTGCAGATGTACTTACTTATCTGTTTGAGGTTCGTTTCCTTGAAGAACCTGGGGAGGAAAGGAATCTGGAGACTGTAACATTATGTCGCATAATCAATTCCAAGTTCCCACCACAAAACACAGGAAAAATGAATTCAAACGGGAGATGACATTTATGATAGCATATTTTGTTTACTACTTCTTGAAAAGCCACCACCGAACATCACTTTCAGTATGACACTCTTAATACAGCATTTTAAGTTATCGCAATGTAGGAAGAGTACATATCACAAATAACAGAAATTACTTCTGAAGAAGTCTTTTCAGAGTAATACTTTAATATAGTTTAATAAGTTGTTCCTGATTTCAAAACAAAATCCCTTCATATGGTCAGGCATAGAAAGTTCACCAAAACAGCGACCATCTCAGAACTTTTGTACCCTGAGATGACTAACGTAGCACAGGTTCCATTATGATTTTACCTATCCTCACTCTTTTATGCCTGCACATCATGGCTTACATAGGATAACTTTTTGCTATACAACTTTTACCGGGGTTTAGGGGTTTTATTTTATTTTATTTTTTTTTGGGGGGAGTTTTGAAGGGGGGGGGGGGGGGTAGTGTGTGTTTGTAGTTGGAACAAAGAGCAGTGGGGGCACACAAATTAAAAATGTACCGGGAGGCGAAGGAAGAGAAGAACTAGCTCTCAGATCCACTGTATTAGATGGCAAGAAATATATGACAAAAATATACACTCAAACAAACAAGAAAAAGGCATATAGACATGAAGAAGGTCAAAGTCCTATGCTAGTGAAGGAATGATTTTGAATTTGAAAATTGCACAACACGAACCTCACTTCTGCATTTCAGCTTGTAGATTGCTTCCCTGAATGATGTAACAAATCTATTGTTGATTCTAATCTGCACAGGAATCCAAAAAATGAGCAAGGACAGCAAGCTTAAAACTGGAGAACATGAAAGACCAACCTGTGCATGGTGTAAATCTGGCTCAATGTGTTTCCTAAACAATGGAAAGATGCTGTCAATGAGAGAATCCAGTGAACGAGAGTCTCCGATATCATATTGGACCTTTGAAAGGAGGCTAAAATGGACACCGCCAACCTGATCCGGAGAAGTCACAAATCTGATTATACAATTATCATATTAAGAATGAATAGAATGGGTTATGCAATTTTTGAAAGAGAAATTACCACAGCAACCCGAATATCTAGCAAAGACCGCAACCTCGCATGTAGAGCATAAGTACCGTCGACAATCACCTAAAACAATTAATAAATGAACCCACTGCAACGGTGCCAAGCAACATGTCAAATCCCTGAGTAATAGAAGCATACCACACCAGAGGAAGCACTCTTAATTGTCTTTGAACCGATACATCTTTTTTGCTGAAAATCGAACACAGGTACCAAAGTATCTTTCCCATTTGTCAGATCCTATTAATAAAGTCTAAATCGTCAGACATAGCAAGCAGAAATAGTAAAATAATGTATAAGACATTCGCTAGACTCAGTCAACTAACCTATATGCACAGGGAGAATAGAAATGAGTCAAAAACAGTGAGACTAAAAACAGTCAAAAGATTGTAAGCTCCAAGTGGGTCTACGAGAATAAAAGGAAGGTATCCACAGTAGAGGCAACTACTAAGCATGGTTAGTAGCTAGTAGCGCGAGAGGGAATTCATTTCGATATTTTGTTCTCTCCAATTATGTAAATAGCTTTCAACATATGCTTCTAAGATTGTTAATTTACAAAAATCAGAATAACAGCAGCTTGACATAATATTGCTTTATCACATGGAAGCCCGGGCAATTTCACATAAGGAATATAATAGACGCTCGCTGAAAAACTTGTTATATGGGATGAAACAGCTCTTACGCAATGGTACACACGCCTCAATGTTCATAAGCGATCAAGGCTACACTAGGAGAGAGTATGATAGTTTGTGTACTTTAGTTGATTGTCCAGAGAACTCTATTCATTTGGTGCCCTAAATTGCCACCCATATGAAATGAAGTATCCGGGAGCGGTGAGGGTGATCTAGAGCAGGAATATATACGAGGATGATTCGCAGGGATACTGCACTTACATCAATGAAAGTAAATGGCGAAAAACTCCAAGGATTTGGTATGTATACAAGTAAGTCCTGCACAGCTAAAAGCTAGAACTTTGCAGGTGAAGAAGAGTATAACGCTCATGCCGCCTCCAAAGTTCCCACTACACTCAATATAAAAAAAAATAAACACCTTTATCTCTTCTTCTACATTTATCAACTCTCACTCTCTCTCTATTAGACCTATCAAAATGGATCATAAACTCATTTTTTTAAACCATATATGATGGGCTAAATTGTTATATGAGTTAATTATATTCAATAAATGGGTCATAAATGGATTTAAACATAATATGAGTGTTAAATGGGTAGAAATGGATCATAACTGGGCTTACAACTTACTTATCACTTACTTAGACCCAACCCGCCTCTATGACTTCCCCTTCATTCTCTCTTGCCCTCCCTCGAGCTTGCCCTCACTCGCTCCGTGTTCTCACCTCAGCTTGGGTATGGGTTTTTTAAGATTAGACCAAATATGAAAGTGATTTAAGAATATGAGTTGGATCAGGTATGGATCGGGTATAGGTCACTAGATTTACATTGCAATACATAGTCATAAACGGGTAAAATATGTCTATTTGGAACAGACCATTTATGACCCGACCCACAGGTTTGACAGGTCTAGTGTGAGTGCGCGTGCTTGTGTGCAGTGACTCCATGCGAGCTGTTAACTCCTCCACTTCAAGCACCTTAGTCCACACAAGTCATTGGCAACAATCCTATCCTCGTGACATGATATTCGGTCTCACCGATACTCAATTTGATCAATTTAATATACCATCAAACTATCAAAGAATCACCAAGAAATGAGCTAATGCAAATCAAGGATAAAACTAGCGAAACAATCAATTTCGAGGATTTGGGAGTCAGAATACATAGTAGGAATATCTTTAGAACAATCATTAACTAAAAAGGTGTCACCATAGACCCACTACATCATTAGCATCTTATGGCTAAAAACAGCTGTAGATTGTATTAACATGAGCAACTATTGTAACAGATAAAGAGATTACAAACCTCAAGGTTTTGAACCAATGCATCAAAATCTATGGAGTCCAAATCGTTCCCCTCATCAATTCCAATTCGATAGTTCTCCATTGATATAACAGTGCAGCCGATTACAGATGACACCTTCTCTGCTAAGCTTCATAAAAAATTGAAAAACTAAATAATTAGTGTAATTCAGACAAGGAAACTCGTTGACAAGTTTCAGTTTTTCCTAGTTAGCTAAAACTGTTATATAAAGGGCAAAGCTTCATAGCACGAGTACCTCGATTTACCCGAACCACTAGGTCCTCCAATCCCCACAGTAACAATACCTTCCTTCTTCTCCCGAAGTTCTTGAATGGATTTTACCAACAAATAAAACCCGTGATCAAAAGACTGCAATAAACAATATGTGATAAGCAAGATACACAAAAGTTTCTGAAGGACATTGCTAGAAATAGCAACGAGGAAAATTAAGATCACAGCAAGGATTAGTGCCAAAAGAAATTGCTCGACGATCAATGTTGACTGAGACAAAGGATCAAAGATCATGAGAGAATAACTGAAAGCGCCAAACTCCGCCTCAGTCCAAGCATAGAGTACTTTCAGAAAAATCAATAAATTAGCTCCCAAGCACCAACCAAATAACTCCTCACTGAACATAACGCGAAAACCATCATCTGCAAGCTCGTCTATTCTCCTCCAAACTCCGACGCTCAAAATCATTTCGCACTAATCCCACCAATCCAGCAACACTAACACCAGCTCCACGGAACAAACTATAAAAACCGGCCTCAATGCGCTAATCCGTACACTAATTTCCCAGCACAACCTACGAGCAAAACGCGACACCTCCGTCCATTTCTCCTCCAGAGCCGCCGAGCTCCCAGCTCGCGACGATCGCAGGCGGCGCCTCGCCAAGGGCCGAAATGCACGCGCACGCGTCGAATTCCAGGGAATAAACGAAAGAGATAAAAACGCGCAAGCGCAATCGACGCAATACCACGTGGAGAGGGAGGGACTGGAGGATCGAAGAGGAGGAAGAGGAGGTGGAAGGTTGCTGCTGGAAGTAGTCCCTTCCTCCTTCTTGGAAGACTCGCTGAACGACTTCATCGTCCATCTCGAATCGGACCACCAACCTCTCTCTCTCTCTCTCTCTCTCTGCAACTCTCTCTCTGTGCTTGAGTGCTTGACTGCTTGGCTCTTGCTTGTAGCGGGAGAAACCTGTCCATCGGTCAATCAGATACAGAAGGAATCTTTATCTAAAATAACTGAAAATTGGAAAAGCCAAAAAAAAAATGTGCGTGAGAGAATCTTTCCAGTGTATTTACTAAATATACCCCTGATTCTAATAAATTTCCATTTAATAATTTTTCGGATTCTTTTTTTTTTGGGGGGCCCTTTCGGCCGCTTTCTGGGCTTTTTCGTAATTATGTGGTTTTTTTTTTTGCCCTTTTTACTTGCCTTTCTTTTTTCTTAGCCATGATAATTTTTTTCCAAGTCATTTTATAAAATCTACCGTGGCTTATCCCTTGTACCAATAATGGATGATTTTCCCCTGGAAAAATTTCAAATAAGGGTATCAAATACCCTCATTTTCTCAAATAAATATTTAAAGTGCCCTCTTTATTTTAAATAAGAACATAAAGTGACCATAATTGTTTCAAATAAGGGTCTAACCTAGTTGGCATGTAGGCCAAACATTCTGGCCAATCAATGGAGTTTTCATCAAAATATAATTTTAACTTAATTTTATTAGTTAAATTAAATTTAAAATTAAAAAGTTAAATTTAAAAAAATGAAGAAGGAAATACATAGGCCGTTACCCCAGTGCCATTGGGGCAGTGACCACAAGCGGGAAGGTAGCCCTCCTACTTATATCGGGAAAATTGTCAAAAAAGTCCTAAACCTATTGCACTTTTGCCAATTTAGTCTTAAACCTTTCAATTTTGCCGATTCAGTCCTAAACCTTTCGATTTTGCCAATTCAGTCCTAAACCTTTTCATATTTTACCGATTTAGTCCTAAACCTTTCGATTTTTCCGATTTAGTCCTAAATCTTTTCATATTTTTTCGATTCAGTCCTAAACTTTTTATTTTTTAAAAAATATCTTGGAAATAAATCCGAAAATTAAAAAAATTATAAGAAAATTATAAAAATATATAACAATATATAAAAAATTTTTTTAAAAATTTAAAAAAAATTAAAAAATTTTAAAAATAAAAAATTTAAAAAATTTAATTTTTTTTAAAAATATTAAAAATATTTTTAAAAAATAAAAAAAAATTAAAAAACGAGTGAGCCATCGCCGCCACTACCCCACCATCGCCGGCTTGCCCATTTTTTCAGCTTTATTTCTAAAATATTTTTAAAAAAATCTAAAAGTTTAGGACTGAGTCGAAAAAATATGAAAAGATTTAGGACTAACTCACCGTCGCTGCTCATCTGTTTATTTTTATTTAGCTTTTTTTCAAAATATTTTTAAAAAATTAAAAATTTTATGACTGAATTGACAAAATATGAAAAGATTTAGGACTAACTCACCATTGCTAGCGGGTGAGGGGCTTAAACTTTTTAATTTTTAAAAATATTTTGGAAAAAAAGCTGGAAAAAAAAGAGAAAAAAATCGACGATTTAGTCCTAAATTTTTAAAATTTTTTTAAAATATTTTGAAAATAAAGCTGAAAAAAATGGGCGAGCCGGCAATGGTGGGGCAGCGGCGAGGGCTCACTCGTTTTTTATTTTAATTATTTTTAATTTTTTTAATTTTTTTTAATTTTCTTATAATTTTTTTAATTTTCGGATTTATTTCCAAGATATTTTTTAAAAAATAAAAAGTTTAGGACTGAATCGAAAAAATATGAAAAGAATTAGGACTAAATCGACAAAATATGAAAAGGTTTAGGACTGAATTGGCAAAATCGAAATGTTTAGGACTGAATTGGCAAAATATGAAAATGTTTAGGACTGAATCGGTAAAATTGAAAGGTTTAGGACTAAATCGGCAAAAGTGCAATAGGTTTAGGATTTTTTTGACAATTTTCCCCACTTATATCTGCTACCTTTTTTTTTAGTTTTAGTCTTTTTGGAAAATAAAAAAAGTAGAAAAAATGACGAAAATGCCCCTAATCAATGAGGAGTTATGCCCTTTTTTGAAATTAATATGGTCACCTCATGCACTTAACTAAGATAATGAGAACGCTTCAAACTCTCATTTGAAACAAAGTCAATTTCATGCTCTTATTTGAGAAAATAATGAGATTTTGGACCTTTATTTGGAGTTTTTCCTTTCATTTATGATAATTTAGAATTCATGCGCACGCCATATGTCTGCAAAGGGAAAAGGAAAATGTGATTATTTTGTATTACAAACACTAGAATTCATGCATACACAAGAAATTGAATTTGGACCATATGGTTTGGATTCCATAGGTGTTTGTTCAAAATCACGCTTCCGTCTCTCAAATTAACTTTAGAAACCACGCTCTCCCCATCGTGGACGAAGCCTTGCCCGGTGCACTAGAGAGTCGGTTTGCGTTTTATTTGCGGGGTTGGATCGAGTCGCAAGATTCGAATAGAGAGTTTTCGTTATGATCGTGAGGAAGTTGCACGACTGAAGTTGGCCTTGGTGAAGTAATAAAAGCAATAAATAAATAAATGACGTTCATAATTTTATGTGGGGTAACTAAAAAATTCCTAAAGAGTTAGACCTAAATGTTTTTAAAGTTACAGATTAATATTTTTTTCCTTTCTTATTTTCGAAAATGATACCATCCTTTTTAGTTATTTTGCAACCAACAATTTGCTAGTACAGTACTCGTCTGCACGCAATTTGTATCTTAAATTTGTTATGATGTAGTATGAGTCGTGCTAGAAAATCTCATATAAGAGAATTGATGTGATATGGAGTAGATAATATACATTAATTGATTCATATAACTCACTGACTTAAACTTTTAAGTAAAGTTAAATTCAATTAGATATGTTGACGGGCTTGGAATTTCGTTCTCTCTTAACGATCTTTTCGAATGAATGTATCGGAGTTTTGCTATGCGTTCCTAAAATTGTTTGTTACCTACAATAAACGCTAGTCCTCGGACATACGAAGCACGTCGACGTGCCGAAGAAATGTCACGTACGAAGAAGAACAAAAATTGTGGATGCACGGGAAAACTATGTGGTCACTTATTAGTGAAGTGATGAAAGTTAATGAAAAGTCAAATTATGTTCGTTATTTTTATCTATTATAGTGAAAAGTCAAATCTTGTTTTTCTGTATGCCGGGGTAATTATGGAATTTTCAAGAAGTGAGACGAAAAAAAATGGTCATATGTTGTGATAGATTCACGAATTTAGTTGCAAGGAAATTGTCGGTTATTTTAAGACGTGAGCACGGGCAGAGATGATGGGTAGCTCCGCCATGAAAGCGGTATAGGATAGGGGACACCTATGTATTTGAGTCATAAAATATCCGGTATCATCATGGAAAAAGGGTGATTGTTTCATTGTCAACATTTTAATCAAAATTATTTTTATTTTTGCTCCTCTTTTTTTTTTTGTTGGTCGATACAAAAGCTGGTAACGTGGTCCTGAACCTTCCTACGAAATTTCAATGCAATCCTTCTAGCTAATTAATGCTGGAAAGCTCTGACGTATATTGATTCTGTAATTATCTACTTTCTTGTTAGGTCCATTAGGCTAGTTACCTTCACTGCACGCTAATTGTTAATTTGGACAAATTTCTCTTGTGCAAAGAGAGCATAAAAGCAACATGCATGCCCATAGAGCGTGCTTACCTTGAAAAAAATAAAGAAGCAACCCGGCACAACTTATTTATATTTTATGCCTTTATTTTTACTTAGGACTTTCCTTTCTGAAATTTGAATTGGGTAGGCATTGGACTGCCGCAACTATACCCTTAAACGGGTGGGTCGAAACAAATTTGGGTCGAGTCAAAATTGCATACTCAGATTAACTTATTTAATCCGTTTTGATCCATTTTTCGTAAAGTGCGAATATGACAACCCATATCTATGGTTAAGCAAGTCGGACCGAGCAAACCGAGAGCCGCCCAAACCGGCTTCAGAGGCGGCGGTCCAGTTCCTAGTCCTTAAAAATAAGAGGACTTTCTTGTTCAAACTCGCCTTCCCAAAATTTTCAGCGCTCTGCTACCGTCCCAGAGAGAGAGAGAGAGAGAGAGAGAGAGAGAGAGAGTTGGCGACATTGCGGTCCAGGGTTCAGCTTCCAAACTGATTTTTCGGCAACGTTCAATTATCTTTCTTTCTTCGTTGCCGGACGTCGATCCTTTTCATGCGTTTTACGTAGTAGACTTTGAATTGATGAGACTCTGCACATCTTTTTCTTCGTTCTTTTTGTTTTGATTCCGTCGTCCTTGGTTTTTTGCTCTTGGAAGTGCCTCCAAAGGAATTGGATCAATAGATTTTCCCTGTTCACATGGCGATTTGATTTCTCCGATTCTTGTGATGTGCGATTTTTCGCTGTTCATCTCGCTTTCTTGTTTCTCTCCGAGTTCTTTAACTTCGCCGTCGCTCCTTGGTTTGTTTTAGATTGCTTGGAGGAGGACATCGAAATGAGAAATGATAGCTTCACCATTGCTACTCGAACCGGACCGGATGGTCTGGTGTGGTCTAGTTCCCAAGACCGTTGGCCTGATCTTCGGTTTCGAAAATTAAGAACTTATGTCGCCGATCTGATTCTCGATTCTTGAGGGAGAACGGACCGAATTGAGAATCGATCACTCTTACTCATATCCAACATAATCCACACTCAACTCATACTCAGCCCGACTCATATTATAAAACACTTTGATATTTACCATGATTTAAGAATGATGTGAAAGTGAGGAGTGAGCGAAGTTGAGATCAAGTGAGGACGTAAGAATGAAAAAAAGAGTTATAGAAGTAAGTTGAGTCGAATTAAGTTTTGAACCCATTTAATATGGATATATTATTGGCTTTATTATTCCAAACTCTTATATGACTCATCTAGTGAAAGAAAATAACTAGCTCATATAACAACTCGACCTTTCAAATATCTAAAAAAAAAAACTATCATATATGGATTAAGAAATAAGCTTATGACCCGTTTTGATAGGATTTGCCATGACTAAGAGGCTCATAGTCGTTACCCCATCAATCATGCCATATTTTAGGATTTTTCTATTCGTTACAAAGATTAAGTTTTCAAAATCTTAATTGCAGGGACAAAGAGGGTTTCCAAGCTTTCATTGTTGTCAAGTGAAGGGGCGGCGACGATTGACAGTAGCTTAGGGGCGGCGGCTCCGTTGCCCATCCACTTCCTGCCTCTCAAATTTTTTTTTTTTTTGCATTTTCCTTTGTTGCTAATTTTGGTGCAACATGTCGAGTTTAGAATAATCAATTTGAGACGTTCACTCAACTTGTCCAAATAAGAGATCAGTGCTTGAATTAGCATCATGAGGAGGATGTTAATGGAAAATGACTAACGTGAACATTTCAAATGGTTTCCTTGAGTGCTTTAAAGAAAAATTATGTCGACGTCTTTTTAATTTTAGAACGCAATTAAAAGGACAATTTCGTACTTGAACAATGCGCTCGCGTTCATGAAAAGGCCCGGCCCAGTCCGGTTTGAAAATATAGATAAATTTTAGGTAATGGGCAGGCCTAGCTAGCAACACATAGGACCAGACCTTCAGCTCGGCCTACTTGAACTCCTAATGAACGCCGGACACCCCCTACTTCAAAACTAGGAAATTTTCAAACCTCACCAATTTTCTTCATCCCCTATCAAAACGTGACCAGACTTCTATCATTTCGTTCGAAAAAATTTAATGACCAAAGTAGAAATATCTTAAAATCGCTTTATGTTCGAATCACTAAACTCGAGCTCGAATAGCTAGATTCCCTCGAGGACACCGGCTTGTAAAGGAGAGAATTAACACACTATAAAAGTTCAAGTTGATTTTTTGAGTACCGATTTCGAAGTCTAGTCCAATTCAAGGCTAACAGACAATGTATCGGATGGATCACCTGCCCCTATCTCGAGCAAAGCCACATGGATCCGATCCGATCCCATCAATGGCCAATGGCTCGGCATCCGGAGGGAGCGTACTCCCACCGGGTCATCGTCCCAATTATCCCCGGAGACAAAGATCGAAGCTGAGGGCGAGGGAAAAATGGAGGTTCCATTTTTCCTGCGCCCGCCAGTGAACGCCAGCCACAAACAACCGCACGTGAATTCGACAAATCTTCCCCACCTCAAACAAAAGTCGCTGTCGCCCGACGACGAGTGGCTTGTTTGTTTTTTTTTTTTTTAATAATTCCGTCTGTTCTCAATAATGTGCTTGTTCTTATCCCACGAACAGAGAGCCAAGTGAAGATGCTCACTGAGACCGGGAATATTGATGGAGTCAACAGCTTCTCCTCCGCTCAAGCTCTTCCTCTTGCTCTCCTGCATCGCTTGCATCCCCGGCTCATCGTCTTCACCCCGACCCATCTCGAGTCCGACCGCGCAGGTCCTCCCGAAAGAGTCGCTGCCCACGAAATCCGGCTATCTCCCGGTGAGCCCCACCTCTAGTTCGGCCATTTTCTACGCTTTCTATGAAGCCCAGCGACCCACCACGCCCCCCTCGCAGACCCCTCTCCTGATTTGGCTCCAGGGCGGTCCCGGCTGCTCCTCCATGATCGGCAACTTCTACGAGCTCGGACCTTGGCGCGTCAGCTCTGTCGCGCATAACGCCGAACGCCTGGTGGTCGAGCCCAATCCTGGATCTTGGAACCGCTTGTTCGGCCTCCTCTTCCTCGACAACCCCATCGGCGTCGGGCTTAGCGTCGCCGCCTCTCCCGAGGAGATCCCGAGGGACCAGTTTACCGTCGCGAAGCATCTATTCGCGGCGATAACCGCGTTCGTTAAACTCGACGGGGCTTTTAAGTCCCGTCCCATTTATGTTACCGGCGAGAGTTACGCGGGGAAGTATGTCCCCGCGATTGGGTACTACACGTTGAAGTGGAATGCGGAGTTGCCGCCGTCGCAGCGCCTGAACCTAGCGGGGGTCGCCATAGGCAATGGCTTGACGGACCCGGCGACCCAAGTGACCACTCACGCCGCGAATGCTTACTTCTCCGGCTTGATCAACGAGAGGCAAAAATCCGAGCTTGAGAAAGCCCAGTGGGAAGCTGTCAAGCTCACCAAAATGGAGAGCTGGAGTCAAGCGACGGATGCCCGAAGTGGGGTGCTGAGATTGCTGCAGAACATGACGGGACTCGCCACTTTGTACGACTTCACAAGGAAAGTGCCGTACAACACCCAGTGGGTGACTCAGATCTTGCAGAAGCCGGAGGTGAAGAGGGCGCTGAAGGCCAACGAGTCCATAGTGTTCGACGAGTGCAGCGACGTGGTGGGAGCTGCGCTGAGCGAGGATGTGATGAAGAGCGTGAAGTACATGGTGGAGCACCTGGTCAAGAACAGCAAGGTCCTGCTGTACCAAGGTCACTCCGATCTGAGAGACGGCGTGGTCTCGACCGAGGCTTGGGTGAAGACGATGGAGTGGGAAGGGATCGACGACTTCTTGTCTGCGGAGAGGAAGGTTTGGAGGTTGAACGGGGTGCTCGCTGGGTATGTGCAGAAATGGGGGAGCTTGAGCCACGTCGTGGTTCTGGGTGCTGGGCATCTGGTGCCCACCGACCAGCCATTGAGCTCGCAAGCCATGATCGAGGACTGGGTTCTGGAGAAGGGCTTGCTCGCCGATTCGAAGGACGAGCGCTGCTGCGCAGGAGGGGATCGCTTGGAAATCTGATTAGTTCAGTCATCCTTCTTGTTGTTTGTGCCTAAAGGATTGGCAGGACGTTGGAGTCCACGAAGATTGGATTTGCCAATTGTCAAATAAATTTCCACTGGTTAACTTAGGACGAGTTCATGTCCATGCATGGAATGTTGGCAAGTTGTTCCCCCATTTTACTTAGATCGGTGTCGTAAACAAGTACTTCGAAGACACTGAGCGCTTGTTTAGTAATAATGCACGTGAATATATAACTTAAAACTTGAAATCGAAAATTTGCTTCCTTCAAAATCGAAATATGTTTATTACCGAAAGCTCAATTAAGGACCCTTAGCACATTTCCACGATGCATTCTTTAATAACTTTATCCTTAGCAAAGCATTCCAGCACTGCACAAATTGGCTTTTGGACTTGGCTACGTGTTTTTAGTTAAAAACTGTCTAGAACACAATTATAAGCAAATTACACGTTTCAAATTCTAATTCAAGCGGGGGACGTAGCCATTCTCTTGGAATTGAAAGTTCTTTCTTTTTTGATAATGAACCTTGGCCCTCGGTTTCATCTCCAAACTTGGTGAAGTTATTCATGAAATCCAAATGAAGGGAATTACAAGAAATTAGGTGCGGGCGGTTCTTAATGATCGGATTTAACTCGATCAAAGCACAGGTTTCACCGGCTCACATTTGCAAAGATAATGAATTTTTGCCAACGCAAGGGATGCACATCGCGCGAGGGGGGAGTGGGCTCTTCTGCTACTGCAAAGTTAGATGGTAAAACATTTTTCCTCGCGGTTGTTTATTTGGCAAATTAGTTTTAAAAGGCCTAAGAAAGGTTAATCCAATGCTTAATTTTATTCGAATATTAAATACGCAAAATACGAGAAAAGACGAGTATTCGAAGTAAAAGTGAGAACAACCTTTGCAAATACACATATGACGTAATTACAGAAAGAATGCCGGGCGTACCTAAAATTTCAAAATTCTCTTGTGCCTTTTCAAACACATTTAATGAACTGTATCATTTGGATGCATGAAGCCACGGACAGCTAAATTTTTTTTTTTTGCAATTTTTGGAGTTTAAAGTTCGAATATCCTTTTTCTTTTCTATTTCTAATAATTCTTATGGTTGCCCTTTAATTTTCTTTGATTATTAAATATGCAAAATACAAGAAAAGACGAGCATCCAAAGTAAATGTGAGATCAACCTTTTCGAATACACATGAATGTAATTATAGAAAAAATGCCAGTGTATCTAAAATTTTAAATATTCTCTTAAGCTTTTTCAAACGCATTTAACGGATCGTATCATTTAGATGCGTAAAGCCACTGATTTTTTTATACAATTTTTTGGAATTTAAAGTTAAAATATCTTTTTTTCCTTTTCAATTTGTAATAATTATTACGGTTTCCCCTTAATTTATTATCTATTTTATTTTGGATTAATTCGAATAAGGGCCTGAGTGCTCTAATTTTTTGAAATAAGGGTCAGGAGTACTTTTACTTTTTCAAATAAGGATATAAAGTAAATATTATTTCAAAAAAGGGTCTAAAGTGATATCTTTTTTTTTTTAAATGGCATGATCAAGGATATTTTCGTTATTTATTTTTTGATGTATTTATTTTTATTTTTTTCCATTTGTTTCGATCGGTGAGGTGTCCCTCGTGGCCATCAATGGACGAAAAGCCAATCATCGTCTGCTACTCCCATTCACCATCCCATGATGGTTGTCAAGGCGTCTAGGCGAGGCCACCCTCGATAGCTGCAAGAGACATCTTGTCGGCCAAAATAAAGAAGAAAATGAGAAAAAGGAAAAAAGGAATCAAAAAACAAAATGATGATAATGATCATGGTCAGTCACTATTTTGCAATAAAGAGGACGCCTAAATCTTTATTTGAAATAATATTTATTTTAGATTTTTATTTGATAAATTGAGAGTGTTTTTGTAATTTTCCTTTTTATTTTCAATAAATGAATATTAGGGGTGGCAAATATCAAACGCTGAAAATAAATGAATATTAGGGGGGGGAAAATATCACAACGGAGCGATTCATCCCTCTCCTCTGCAACGGACACTCGGGAATGATCTGAAGCTTGAGCTAGCGATTCGAAATTCCAAAGACGCGGACCGCTCGTAAGCTCTCACTTTCTTCCTCTTCCTCCTTCTTCTTCGACGAGAAGCTTCGTTCTTCATTCTCTTCAACTTTCTTCTGCGTTGCTCTACTCTCGCTGATTGCGGCCGCGCGTCTCCTCGACTGGGGCGCACGCCCTTCTGTTGGTTTCTGATGAGACGAGCTAGCGGTTCCGTTCGATTTGGTTCGATTGGACTCGGGGAACTTAAGGAAAGGAATGCCGCGGCTGTTTGACTAAAAGTTCTCATTTCTCTTTTTTCCCCCTCAGGTGTTCCTCGTCATTTGATGGCGTTGCTTGGAGCCGCTTTGCTTTTCGAACCAAAGTCGGCCGTTTGAATGTTGGCGATAGAGCTAATGTTTTGCTTTTGAACTGCTTTAGTTCGCTTGATTTCGAGTGCAATTGTTTTGTCGTCGTATCACGTGCTTCTTTGGCTTCTGCTGATTAATTAGAACCTGCAACTCTATATTGCACCAGACGTGTCATGATGACCGAGAATCGGCGGGAAGAATTTATGGGGCCCCATAGGATTTGACTATCAATGTGGCAACCTTCGTTGCTCTTAGATGAAAGTCCAGCAGCTGCTCATGAACTTGCGCGGTGGCCTTCCCGGACAACTTGTCACAGATCTTTTCGCTTTGCAGCCACTGCGTGCTGGCATCACATCCCACTACTTGCGCCGGTTGAATTTGTGCCGCCATAGCTGCCTCTGTATTCCGGGCCGCTGTTTAAGTTCTCGGGTTGTCATAGCTTGTAGTGGAATTCATGATCTCATTGAGGATGAATGGGATGGGAAGAATTCCGGTGCCAATCTAAAGGACGAGTTTGATGCCTTGTTGGTGTGCAAGAAATACCCATCCATCATCATTGGCAGTTCTCCGACCATAGAGTTGTATGATGGGACAACATCTTTCTCTTCTGCCGCAGCCCAAAGTTGCTGGGGATTTCCCCCTGATGCTGTTGGTGCAAATTGGGGTGTTCCTAGTAGACTCTGCAATACATGGTCTTCCTTGTCTGTCTCTCTCGAAGAGGAAAAGTCCTCCTCACGATTGCCAATGGAAGAAGATGTTGCAAGTTTGCTACCTAATGAGCCCATGCCCGTTCCAATTGGAAGGTTGGATAGGTCAGTTGTTGAGGAGGAATCTTTGGACAAAGTGGATGCTGAATCAGATTTAGTTGCTGCATCGGTTGACATGATTCTTGACAGACCGATCAGTTCCTTACCTGGATTGACTAAGAGGCAATGCCATCTACTAGAAAAAAATGACTTCCACACGGTGGGCCCTGAAGTTCATCTAAAATTTGTGTTACTTTGGAGCTTTTATCCGTGAAATAAAGCATGTATTGTCCCTGCCTTTTTTGTTTCCTTGTAGATACGGAAACTGCTAAACCATTTTCCGCGGACTTATGCTGATCTTCAGAATGCACATATTGGAATTCAGGATGGACAATACTTGATCTCGGTTGGCAGGATCTTGTCTTCCAGGTAATTCCATTTTCTCATTGTTTTGCATCCTATTGACAACATAGGCGTTCTAGGTGCTAGCCCAGTTGTTTTGACAAGGGAAGTGATGATCTGCATTTTGCCATCGGGCTGAGTAAATTTTCACTTTAACTGTTGTGCATCGACACATTTGATGAAAATGATTTTATCATTGGCAATCAGTGTAGCCATTAAATGTGGATAGCTACTTATAATTGTTTTGTCTAACCCTTAATGAGGAAAAATGAAAGATGGGGAACTTAATCAGAATATCTTGTGATTAATGTGATGGCAAATTCTGACTTCAATTGGATTGGAACTTCTTGCAAATAGTAAGCATGTTGGTCTTTAATGTATTTCTGAATCAATTTATTAGATGACGAAATCTGTTGATGATTTGTGATCATCCGTTTTGTTCTGTCTTCACTACTAGCTTTTGTAGTTTTCTGGAGCTTCCTAACTACAGTTTTGGCTACTGCAACTGCTCTAGTAAAGTTTTTGTCTGGAGCAAGATACAACTATGTCTTTGACAATATTCTACACATTTTTTGCTGTTCTTGTTGACATTATCATTCTGTAAAACTGTAAGAATGCGGCTTCAATAGCTAAATGTGTTAAAACCCCCTTTCTACTAATCTGTACTTGCTTCTCTCCCTCTTTGTTCCAAATATTTTGCAGCCTCAGCTGTAACAATATTTTTCGGAAGATTGCCTGGGCTATTTAGTGATTTTAAAATAGGATAAGTAAGGTGTTAGATGAGTTAATAGGACAAGTAAGTTGTTATATGAGTAAGCCTTACCCATTCTCCACAGGGGAATCAGAGCAGGATTATCATTTTCGTTTCTAGAGGTGGTTGTGGGTTGCGAGATCGCTGATGATAGATCAACTTGGGAGCATATGAATGTTGATCTGCATGCGAAGGAGAAAAAGACAATCTATCTGCATCTGAAGAAATTCTTTCGTGGTACTCGTTTTACTAGTCATTCTTTTCTAAGAATCCTTCAGGAGAAGCACAGAGTTGGAGACATAGTGTGTGTTAGTGGCAAGGTCAGTATACGCATGTGTTTTGATTTTGCAATCTGAAAATCTAAAAATTCATTTTGGAAAAAGTCATTTCTTCATTTTTCCAATAAGTTTGGTTGTTTTCTTGAAATTGTTCAGTGCGCTTTATATTTATTCACCAATAGAGATGGTGAATTTCATGAATTTGCATTGCTGAAGCTATATGTTGTCAATGCTTTGAATGTTCAAAGATAGTCATGCATTCTTGTTTTGGTCATTTTGCCTTTTGATAAATTGCATACACTCTTCAGCGTCTTCTTTTCTGGTTTTTATTTGATAGATAGGGGGGATGGATAATAATCTGCATTTTCCAACAACTGTATTGCCAGGAAAAAATAATCTGCATATTCCCACAAGTGTACTGCCAAATCATTTTTGCTTGTCTCGAATTTCTGTTTTTCCTTCCTCATTTGTTTTTGAACAAAAACTACTATCTGCATTCGTGTGTAAAGTTATTATTAGATGGTAACACATCTCAAGAATGCAATAATGAGTTGTTTCTCGGCTAGAAATTTTGAGCAGCACTTTTCTCCCTTTAGGTAAAATCTATGAGTTCTGAAGATCATTATGAAATTAGAGAGTATAATATTGACATGCTTGATGATGAAGAGGACTCCTCTCTTTGCACTGCCGGGAGGCCATACCCCATATACCCTTCAAAAGGTGGCTTAAACCCTACCTTTATTAGGGATATTATCCAAAGGTTAGTTCTTCCTATAAATATCATTGCTCGAGACTGGATTTCATCAAGCACTTCTACTTGCATGGAACCATCTTGTTTTTTTCCCCTATATATTACTCCGTCTGCATTGCTATTTAGACAAAACCAGTCTCTGTGAATAGACATGTTCCCCTGTATTGTTACAGTGATATACAATTTTGCTTTATCCATGGCGCACAATTTTACACGCGTCTTGTGTATGCATCTTTAATCATACCAGAGCTTTGCAAACCTTGTCTTTCGGCGTGGATCCTATTCCAAAAGATGTCACTCAGGAACTTGGAATTTTATGTCTTCGTGATGTAAGTGGTCTGTCCTTTTCATTTGCTTCATTTTCAAATTCCTTTCTTACCTCAAACATACAGTTTCTAACTTTTGAGTTTGTGGCTGATCTACTAATAAGAATCTTCATAGCTTCATCTGATATTAACGAATAAATAAATAAAGGATCAGGGACAGAAAGATTTAGTGATGGCTAGATTGCTTAAGTTACTTGTTGGTGGATAGCTGATATGATGCCACTTAGGCCTTGACCTGTATGCCATCTACATCCTTGCCATTTAGTTGCTGGAACTCCCTCTTTTAAGAACTGGCTCGTCTTCCCTTCTTTTGAATTAATTTGGGACAGATTGAGTCTCCATAGGTAGATAGGCTTCTTTTCAATCTCTAACTAATGCGAGTCCATCTCGGAAAAGCTAAAGCCTCTAAATAATCTGGTCTTGTTCCTGTTTCTTTCGTATTCTTTGTTTTACAATTATTTGCGGTTTTGAGGTTCACCTTAGTGCACCTTGAACAATTTATTTTCCCAATAGGTGGATTGGTCTATGGGAGCAGTTCTTTTGATGTTTATATGTCTGAATTCACATTAGATTGAAAAGAGTGCCTGCTAGATGGATTTCTGTTTGTTCTTATGTATCTCTATTAATGTTGGGCAAAAATTTACCTGATAACAATATCTGATCTGATGTACTTAAAAAGGGGGCTGATAATTGGTATTATGGATAGACTCAATGAGGAAGTGCTTATAAGAAATGCTACTAAGAAAAAGGGTCTAATAGTGAAAAAAAGGAAAGGGGAACTTACTTGCTTGAAGTCTTGGAGATCGACTTTATATTACTGGTTTTATACGGAGTTTGACATCGGAACCCTCCACAAACAGTTAATTTTGTCAGGTTACTGAGAAAATTGAGGTAAATCATTGGGAATGGGATTTAAGATAAGAAAATATGACCTTAATGCTGCAGAATGTTATCTGGTTATATGAAGGCATGACTAGAAATTTAAGTCTTGCAAAGCTCCCTTGAAGTTATTAATCTGGAGCATTTTATCTACTACCATTTATTGGATTTCTTGTAATACGCAGGCGTACATGGGAATTCACCAGCCAAAGAATATATATGAGGCTGATTCAGCTCGCAAAAGGCTGATATTCGATGAGTTTTTTTACCTGCAGGTAAAAGAACTCTTTTGCATATGCTTTCCTGAACAAAAGTTGATTAATCCTGTTTTTGCTTAATTTTAACATCGCTAGATCTTTTGAAAGAATCGGTGTGAGAATATCTCTACATCTCTGTTAACGGTAAAAGAGTCAATTGTCTTATTTCTGATATCAAAGAAAGTACTTATAGGCTTAGGGTTAAGCCTAACACAATTACATATTTGCCCCAACTTGCTAATACTAGTAATAAACTCAACACTCCCCCTCAAGTTGGAGCATACATATCAAACAGACCTAACTTATGACAAATATATGAAACTCGTCCACTTCGAAGAGGCTTTGTGAAAATATCCGCTAGTTGCTCTTCAGAACGTGTGTGCGCCAACTGTATGTCCCCACAGTTCACCTTTTCCCGAATAAAATGACAATCCACCTCTATATGCTTCGTTCGCTCATGAAACACTGGATTGCTAGCAATATGAATAGCAGACTGGTTGTCACAACAAAGAGTAGATGATCCGGTTATAGGTAATCCAATTTCAGCTAACAACATACGAATCCATTGAAGTTCACTCGTGACATTAGCTATAGCACGATACTCGGCCTCTGCACTAGATCGAGAAATAACAGTCTGCTTCTTGCTTTTCCATGACACAAGATTACCACCAAGGAAAACACAGTATCCCGAAATAGACCGACGATCCATAGGACAACCAGCCCAATCTGCATCAGAATATCCCGTCACCTCCAATGACTCAGGGTTAGAATAACCAGCTGTATGAAGATGACCCTGATTATGGAACATAAGTCCTTGATCCGGAGCTCTCTTCAAATATCGAACAATTTATAGAGCAGCTTGCCAATGAGTAGTACGAGGAGAGCTCATAAATTGACTTACCACGCTAACAGCAAATGAAATATCCGGACGAGTAATGGTAAGATAATTCAACTTGCCTACTAACCGGCGATACTTCTCTGGATTATGAAGAAGTTCTCCGTTTTCATTATCAAGTCTCACTCCAGGATCCATAGGTGCTCCACCAGGCTTAGCATCATGTAAGCCAACCTCCTTAAGAATGTCAAGAGTATACTTTCGTTGAGAGAGAGCAATACAACCATTAGCATAGGCAACTTCGATACCAAGAAAATATCGAAGACGGCCTAAGTCTTTAGTGTTAAACTCTTTCTGTAGAAATTGCTTAAGTCGTTGTATACCTTCAACATCACTTCCCGTGATAATAATATCATCAACATAGACAACAAGAATAACACACCCTTTAGAAGATGACATACTAAATACTGAGTGATCCACACTACACCGATGCATGCCAAAAGTGATAATCGCATCACTAAAGAAACCAAACCAAGCACATGGAGATTGTTTAAGTCCATAAAGAGCTTTTGGCAATCGACATACCTTCTCCCCTTGAGCAACAAACCCAGGTGGTTGCTCCATATATACTTCCTTGTGAAGATCTCCATGAAGGAATGCATTCTTAATATCAAGCTGATGAAGAGTCCACTGAGATCGTGCAGCCAAGGAAATAATGATGGGAATGGAAGGAATTTTGGCCACTGGAGAGAAAGTTTCATCATAATCCATACCATAAGTTTGAGTATAGCCCTTTGCCACAAGACGCGCTTTTAAGCGCTCAACTGAACCATCCGGATGGTGTTTAACAGTAAAGACCCAACGACAACCCACCAATTGTTTATTAACCGGCAACGGAACCAGCTCCCAAGTTTTATTTTGATGTAATGCAGTCATCTCTTCCTTCATAGCACAAGTCCAACCTGGATGAGCCAAAGCCTCATGCACACTACTTGGCACAGACACAGATGCAAGGGATGACACAAAGACAGACATATGAGGATTTAAGTTATGATAAGAAACAAAATGAGAAAGAGGATACCGTGACCGAGTACGATGAGCAATAGGAGAGCTAATAGGAGAAGAATGAGAAAGAGGATCGGAAGCTTGGAACGGAGATGGTAGTGGTGAAGCGCTTGCTGGTTGAGAAGAATGGCCCCAAACAGGTCGAGAACCACGTGTATAAACCTGAAGAGTCGGAGCTGGTGATCCTGGATCCGGTAAGGTATCATCAGAAATAGCTGGTTGTGGCTCTGACTGAAACATAGGTGCGGAGGGTGGTAGAAGATCCACAGTGAATGATTCCTGAGGGCTAACATCACGAAAAAATGCTTGATGCTAAAAGAAAGTCACATTAGCAGAAATATACTCTCGACGACGAGAAGGACTATAACAGACATACCCTTTTTGGGTACGAGAGTAACCCACGAATACACATTTTTCAGCACGAGTAGATAATTTGTCTAACCCAAGAGACAAAGAATGAACAAAACAAACACATCCAAAAATACGAGGACGAATAGACCACAAAGGACGATCAAGATGAAGAACAGTATAAGGAATAGCTCCTTTCAACACGGAGAATGGAAGACGATTAATAAGATGACATGCTGTAAGAAGAGCATAGCTCCAGTAGGACTTAGGCATATGAGTATGAAGAAGTAGACAACGGGCAACATCCAACAAATGACGGTTCTTACGTTCAGCAACTCCATTCTGCTACGGAGTATGAGCATAGAAACTTTGATGTAAGATACCACGAGATTCAAGAAATGGAATGAAGTCGGAAGAAGAAAAGTATTCACGAGCATTATCTGTACGCAAACACTTAATAGAAAAACCATACTGAGTACGAACTTCATGATAGAACTGTTGAAAAGAATGAAAGACTTTAGTACGATCTTTTATTAAATATAACAAAGTGGTTCGAATACAATCATCAATAAAGGTGACAAAATAACGAAGACCAAAGGAAGACTATCTACTAGGACCCCAAACATCAGAGTGAACTAACTCAAATGGTTGAGAAGCACGACTTGAAACACGAAGGGGAAAAGACACACGATGGTGTTTAATTAACTTACATGTTTCACAATGGAATTGAAGACCTGAACTAAACACAAAGGGAAAACGTCAGAATACGTCTGCTGATGGGTGACCAAGGCGACAATGTAAGCGATAAAGATCATCCACAGATTTATTTTGGATTGTTGTGGTAGCAGCAATAATCTCAGGATCCAGGAGGTACAATCCACCAGCCTCATGCCCACCACCTATTCGGCGTCCAGTCTTCTGATCCTGAAGAACACAAGAAGACGAAGAAAAGATGATATCACAGTCGAGATCACGAGTAATTGAACTGACAGACAAAAGGTTGTAAGGGAAATGAGGAATATGGTAAACAAGAGATAAAGAGACAGAAGAGCTCAATGATACACAACTTGTACCAGTTACTTTGGACTGAGAACCATCTGCTAGGGTAACTAATGTAGAAGGAACAGACAAAGTGGATGTAAGAAGACGAGAGTCACCGGTCATATGATGAGTAGCACTTGAATCAATAATCCAAGAACGAGGAGCAGATGAACTAGATAATAGACAGGTGGGATCATTGTTCCGTGCCAAAGTAGCAGTAGGACCAGAGATAGCATCACTCATGCTATGTCGTGCTTTAACCAACTCATCATATTCTGCACGAGTCAAGTTTATCATACCTTGTCCAGTAGATGATCCAGATGGAGGAGTCCAAGGCTTGGTATCAACAGAAGCATGTAGACCTCGTAACTCAGGATGGAGATCATAGCAGTAATCAACCGTATGCCTAGACAGTTGGCGATGAGTTCAAAAACTGTTCGCTTGACCACTGCCACGAGCTCCCCTAAGAGTATTATTACCACCACCACGAGTAACGCCCCGGCCCTGAGGACCATGACCACGATAGGAACTGTCAGTACTCCAATAGCCTCGACCATTAATGCGACCACGAGTCCCTTGGCCTCCACGAGCTACCATAGCACTACTTTTTAAAATTGTTGAAGGTTTAGGACTGGAAGTGTAACGCGCAGCTCGAGAATACAGCTCTTCATTGGATGGGAGAGTGCTCTGGGAGGTAATCTGCTGTCGAAGAGCATTGTGATTTGGACCAAGACCGCGGAGGAAGAGCACTGTTATCATGTCACAAACTCGGCTCATGTTATTTTGTTCAGAATATAGTAAGCTACACTTCGTCTATACCTGACGAGCTGTTACACAATCCATAAAAAAGTGGCGAACAAATTCAGCCATACTTCCCCATAACAACATACGTAAAGTTGCATCAACAAACTTCCATTCTTCTAGACTGACTAGATCTTCAAGTGGTTCTTCTTCGAGCCATCTAGATTGACGATTAGCATAAATAAAGGTTGAAAGAGCAATGGACCAAGAAGGATAATTGGTACCATCCAATTTGATCAAAGTATTATGCAAACTAGTCATACTGTGATATGGTCCAACAGATCCTGAACTCAAAGAAGCACTAGGGGGAACAGATCCCGAAACAATAGACGGGGAGCTTGCTGAATTAGTAGACATTTCTCCAAATCACTTACTATCACGAATAATTCACGTCAAAGTATAACGTCACTAATCACTCCTGATCTCCAAATTCAGCCACACTAATTCAGCAACACCACCAAATTCAGTCTTACTAACTCAGCAAAGTCCAATTCAGCCACATTAACTCAGCAACAACACCAAATTCAGCCACACTTACTCAGCAACAACACTACTATGAAACCACATTAAAATTCAGCAGTAAAAAAACGCATACTCAGTTCATGGAAGCAGCACGGACGAGTCTTCAACAATGGGCAGTACTTGGCGACGCCGGCTTGTAAGTCGCTGGCCCTAGGCGACGCCGGCCAGTGGGTTGCTGGCCCTAGGCAACCCTAGGTTGAGGTCGCCGGGGCTGGGTTACGTCGGATCTGGGGTCTTTGGCCCTAGACGACGCTGGAGGACATCACCGAGGCCTGGGCTGCCCTGAATAGAGGTCGCCGGAGAGAGGCGACCCTAGATGAAGGTCACCGGGAGGTCACCGGGGCTCGGGTGACACTGAGCTGAGGTCGCCGGGGCTGGGATACGTCGGATCTGGGGTCTTTGGCCCTAGACGACGCTGGAGGACATCACCGAGGCCTGGGCTGCCCTGAATGGAGGTCGCTGGAGAGAGGCGACCCTAGATGAAGGTCACCGGGAGGTCGCCGGGGCTCGGGCGACACTGAGCTGAGGTTGCCGGCCCTAGAGAACGCCGGACGTGGAGTCGCCGACTCTGGAAGATGCTGGACGGAGGCTAGGGTTTGTGGATGAGGGTTAATTTTAGGGTTTGTGGGGCTCTGATACCATGTTAACGGTAAAAGAGAGTCATTGTCTTATTTCTGATATCAAAGAAAGTACTTATAGGCTTAGGGTTAAGCCTAACACAATTACATATTTGCCCCAACTTGCTAATACTAGTAATAAACTCAACAATCTCTAAATACGGTGTAAGAGGTGAAACTGATATTATTGTACACTGTAATTGTAATAGGCATCTTTTTAGCATGATCCTCTGCTAATTTGTCCAACAGGCTCAGTGGTTTTTATATTCTTATTGTAATTTATTTGTCCATGTGCTAACCATGTTCAAATATTAAATTCTCAATCATTAACTGAATCTTCCAACAGTTGGGACGCTTATTCCAAATGCTTGAAGGTCTTGGTACGGAAATAGAGAAAGTTGGGCTGTTAGACAAGTACAGAAAACCTGAAATGAGCTCCGCATATATTGAGGAATGGTCCAGACTTACACAAAAGTTCTTGAAGATTCTTCCATATGACCTCACAACTAGTCAACTAAGTGCTGTTTCTGAGATCATATCAGATCTAAGGAGACCTGTTCCCATGAATAGGCTCTTGCAGGTTAGGGGTTTGTTTTGAAAAATGTCATTATGATCTAATTGTCGATTGCTAATTTTTGTGACTTGAGAATCAACTGAATGATCATGCACCCTCAGATATTTTGTTTAGCTAACCATTATCTGCAATTTAAATTCTTCTGCATTAAAGTTGGAGGCCCTATGTTGGTATGTAAAGCTGATTGTATATATTTTCCATCTGCTGAAGGTCATCCAAAGTAAAACTGTAATTGGCATACAGCCTCTACAGTTTAGCTTGCTCTTGCTCTATTAAAATCTTCTTTTTCAGGGTGATGTGGGATGTGGCAAAACTGTCGTAGCTTTTTTGGCTTGCATGGAAGTAATTGGCTCGGGATATCAGGTTGGTTCTCCACAATATTTTTTCATGTCAAGATTCTACTTGTTTTTGAGTTTGAAATTTTCCTTCGTGGCCCACCATAAGATGGATTATTTTCTAATATAGTTTATGGTTGTACTTTCTCTATCTTGTGTCTAGGCAGCTTTCATGGTTCCAACTGAGTTGCTTGCAATCCAGCATCACGAGCACTTGCTTAATTTGCTTGAGAAATTGGACATTGAATCCAGACCTTCTGTTGCTTTGCTTACCGGTGCAACACCTTCAAAACAATCTCGGGTCACTCGTGAGGTGTTTATCTCTATGCATTCTCTTCTGTCGTCATTGTTTCCAGTCATGCATTGCTTCTGTTATTGGTATTCTGCTTGTTTAACAGGGGCTCCAAGCTGGAGAAATATCAATGGTTATTGGAACTCACAGTTTAATAGCGGAGAAGATTGAGTTTTCTGCCTTACGTATTGCCGTGGTGGATGAACAACATCGGTTTGGTGTGGTTCAAAGAGGGAGGTTTAATAGTAAGGTAAATACGTATGTTTATATTGTGAATTAGCTATGCAGAAGCTGTGGCTAGATAAACAGTTAATTCTCTTCTCGTTGCATACTGGCCATGTCATGTGCCATTCCCTTCCCTTGCCTTGGATAAATTTTGGGATAGAATATATTGACTAAAAGTTTATTTTCCTTTTCATAGCAGCAATGGAATGTGAAGCTGTGCATTTCTTCAGCATCTGAATTGGCCTTAGTTCTATTTTTTCCTTTGGTTTTTGTCCTCTACTTTTTCCTGAAAGGGTGGTAACTGTTGCCTTTAGAGGATGACCTTTTAGATTGTCTCCTTTGAATAATATGCTTTCTTGTGCTTTGAGTGACTGACTGTGGACTCTTCAGCATGGGATTTCATAGCATAATTATAGATCTTCTTTTGCGCCAAGTGACATGCCAATAAAATCTTCCAAAGGAAAAGAATGTGTCAGTTTGGATATGACCAGAGAGTTCATATGTGGGGGGAATCATCCAAAACGTGGAAGCCAAAACACTGAGGGAAAGAGGTGTTATTATTAGCGGAAGGTAGCATACTTGAGTTTTGGGGGGAATGGGACTTAATGTATACTCACTTGTCTGCGAAAGTTTTAGTTGTTGCATATGTAGTATTGGCAATGACTTCTGCCCTTTAAGTCTCTCTGGTCCAGTTCCTTTCCTCTTTAATGACCTTTTACTGGATCCTAGAACAAGGGTTTGTTGAAGTCTTTTTTGCGGGAGTGCTATTGCTTATGTGCCAAATCAGTATAATTTCATTGAGCGAGCGACTCCTTTCTCAGTTTTCATCCATCTAAGATCTCTCAGGATCTTATCTCACTGAGTTTGGATGATCAATGGTTTGAACCGTGTAATAGATCACTTTGCAGAAAATGAAACTACCACCTTTTGGAATTTCTCTCAACCAACCATTCACAGGAATAGGAGCTCTAAATCAGTCAGGATGCTAAATGAATTTGAATAAAGAATCCGTTGCATTTTGATCACTAATCGGCCTACAAAAGCATTGGAGCCGTGTAAGAAGTACCAGATATGGGACTAAGCATTCTGAATTGACAGTTTCTACCAGTCCAAAAGATCAGTTCTAAGCCATCGAGCAAGGAAAAGAAGCTTCTTCCTCTCACATTGAACCTGGTGCCTAGGTGCTTTGGTTGATAGTGAACAATGGCCACGACAAGATATCAAATCTCATTTGAAGTTCAATATTTACATTCTGGATGTGTTTTACCCTGGTTTTTTGTTTCAAACCATTAATGTACAGCATCAATCCTGGCTTCAGACTGATGATTTAAACCCTGAACACAGTGAATTATCTGATGAATTAGATCTTAAGGTTCTGGTTGAAGCTAGAATAGATGGTCAAAATTTTGAAGAAGATGGAAGCTTGAGCTTTTTCTTCATCTATTGCTTGTATAGGAGGAAGTTTTGTTCTCTATGTCACTCTTAATAGGAGGCCTTTTCCATCTCTTTTGTTATATCTTTTCTAATCCTTTTTGAAAAAGAGAGTGTTGATCAGATATCATTTCTGCAGTTGTATTATAACTCTGTAAGTTCAAGAACTGCTGCAGCTCATCTTGATGATCCTTCCAGGGGTGATGCTAATATGGCCCCTCATGTCCTTGCCATGTCAGCCACTCCTATCCCCAGGACACTTGCTCTAGCATTGTATGGAGATATGTCCATGACACAGGTGGGTCGATATTTGCTTTGTTAAACAAAAGTATCGGCATGTAATTCATGGTTCTGTATCATAATCTGACAAATAATTGTGCAAACTAATCGATAATTTTTTTTTTCTGGTGTGTACTATGTAATGAATGATATCTTCCTGTATATAGGTAGTTAGCTACTGAATGTTTGGTGGCATCTCATAGCTGGTAGTTGGGCATTTCCACTAGCAAAGATGGCAGACACCGCAAATTCTTGATGAAGGGAGAGCAGCAGTGCTGTTGAAGCACTTGAGGCTCTCACTTGATTGTGGTCATTCAGTGGGAAGGGGAGGTCCTGGTGACCTGAGCTTAGGCATTGTCTGCAGAGAGGTGTTTGGGGCGGTGGGGCTCTATATAGCTTGTTGGAAATGTGTATTCTATTAGGCTTTTGTTTCTCAGATGTGTTCTAGAAAACCAAATCCTTAAAATTGAAAATTTAGGAAAAAAGAAGCTAGGTTAAGTTTCCTAATAATATGGTCTGCGTTTCTTTAAATGGCAGGCTAGTGAGGAAAAAAAAAGAAAAAAGGTTAACTCTATTTTTCATCCTTGAACTTGCACACTTTTTCCACCTAAATCCTTGAACTATTAATTTGTCTTGGTCAAGTTATTGAACTAGCCTATATTCTGTAATCAAGTCCTTGTATTTACATAAATTTTCTAGTCAAGTTCCTCAGACACCAATCCTGGGTAGTTGGAGCTGATGTGGTTGTCAGATGATGTTGTAGCACGAGGGGGAAAAGAGTTTTATCCACTGTGGCTTGTTCATGAAGGTAAAGTTTTCCATAGCAAAAAATTCAGGTCATTTTCCCCGGTGGGTTTTTTGTCTTTCACGTCATGCTCTGACATTTTCCAGGGCCACATCTTACTCAAATTGATAGGGATTGTTGCCGGAGGAGCTTGATTACAAAATTTTATACAAGTTCAAGGTCTTGATTAGATAAATTAAAAGTTCAAGAATTCGATTGGAAATAGTCATAAGCTCATAGACAAAAAGTAGAATTTTTACAAAAAAAACTACTCCACCTAAGTGAGGGAGATAAAAGCCAAAGCAGGAAGCTTTTTCTAGCCTTATTGAATTGTTTATATGGAGACAAGGGGGTGCAATTCTTGGCAATATAGAGTATACATTGGGCGCTTAATTAAGCTTTACATGTTAATTTTCGGTTGGGAGGGTTCTTAAATATAATGCTTGCCCTTTTTTGGGTGGGGAAGGTGACTTTCAGTCTGCCTTCTGCTTTTGACGGCGCTGTCAAGCGTTGCTGGGATTAAATGTTTGTATAGGTTGTCCTTATGATGGGGTAGACTGGACATTACACTGTTTATTGTTGCTTGTATAGCATGTTCATAGTCCCACATGGGGGGGGGGGGGGGGATGACTGACTTTAATTTTCTTGATGAGGGCCTGAGTGAGAAAGTCATCTTGCTGCTCATTTCGCTGTACACTTTTGCTTCAAGTACTTCTCTTTCTTTTTCATACCAGTGCTCTTTTTGTCTTGACAAAATTTATTTGGAATTCTGCTCTTGATTTTCCAATGCATCTGTCAATGTCTTCTTTCTGGCCTAACTGCCGTCTTTTGCTTTTGCTCAAACAGATCACTGACTTGCCTCCTGGAAGAATTCCTGTTGATACACATGTAATTGAAGGAAATGAACAAGGCTTTCAAGAAATGTATGAGGTGAACATGTCCCCTTGTTTAAGAATCCTGAGTTGGCAACTTCAGTTAATCATAAAAATACACTTACCGAGAGTACTTCTCCTTGGTCAATCGATTGATTTGAAGTGTTTGGTTGTTGGCTGCATCTGATAACGCTCCAGAAAAAGTGTTTCTGTTTCCAAAGCGTTCTCGGAACATTTTGGGAACAGAAATGCATATGGTAAAAAAGTGTTCCCAAAGTGTTTCAGGAATACTTTTGACAAGTAGAAACACTTATAGAGTAGAAACAAGAAACAAAAAAAAAATTGTGTTTCCAAAACGCTTTTTAGAAACACATTTGAAGCATTTTTTAGAAATAATTGGGAACATTTTTGTTCTGAAACACACTCTTCTCTTTTATTCTTGCACGAGCAGCTCCTCCCTCTTCTCCTTCTGTGTTCCTTGACTAGCCGACATTGCTACTCCTCGGATGAGTTTCTGCCAGTTCCTCCTCTTCTTTCTCTTCTCGACAACCAACTGGCACCCAATGCGAGCTTGCCCGCTTAGATCTGGGCGGGGCTTGGCCTCGCGCAGCGAGCAAGTGTGAGCCAGACCCTGCCATCGCTAGCCAAGCTTCGACCTTGGCCGGTGATGGTAGGGGTTGGCCTCACGTGAGTCAAAACCCCACCATCGCCGGCCGAGCTTCAACCTCAGCCGGCGATGGCGAGGGTTGGCCTCGCGCGGCGACCGCTAGCCAAACCCCACCATTGCCGGCCCAGCTTTGACCTCAACTGGCGATGGGGGGTCAGCCTGGTGCTTGCCGCGCAAATGCCTTTATCTTCTTTTTTTGTCTTGGGAACATAATTTTTTTGCAGTTATCAAACGCGTTTATGTTCCCAGAAGTCATTGTTGAGAACAGAAATAGAAAAAAAGTGTTTCTATTCCAAATGTTGTTCCGGTAACAGAAACATTACCATACGCAGTCTAAATCACTGTTCTTATGCTTCACAGTTATCACTATGATCTTCTATTTAATCAAACGTCATGCTCTATATCCCAGTTTTGGTTTCAGGACTTCCGCTAGGTGGTTCTATCGTTTTCTTTCTCTCTTTTTTTCTGTGAAGTTGCGGGGAAGCAAGCTTGTGTTGTTAGCTTAACACATCTTTCGCATCAGAAGAGTGGAATGGGAGATTTATGGACTGTCATTATGGGCTCTTGTCATGAAACTGTTCAACCTTTGAATTACAGCATGACCTTCTCTTAGAAGAGCAAACATCACCTTTCAGAAGCCAGGCCAGTGTTACTTATGTGAAAAAAATAGATCAAATGTGATGATCCTTTCTTACTGTTTTCTGACACTTCATTGACGTGTGTACGAGTTTTTCTTCGTAATTTTCTCTCATGTCATTTCAGTCACAGTAAGGTCATTCTTAAACCAGCTTTGATCCAGGAAGAGATCATTTCGTCTAACTATAGAAGAACACACATCTTCTGAGGGTATATTCTACAATCAAGATCTTAAAAGCACATGCCAGCTTTTTTTCCTATTGGGTAGTAAGGAAGAAGCCTACTGTTCCGTTGGCCATTTGCTAGGTTTAGAAGGCCGTGCCCGCAAGAAATAATTGTCATTTCCTTTTTTGACACACCCATGCGTAGTTACCTAGGGGAATTTGTGAAGACTTTGATCTCCCCTTCATGTCTGACTCTGCATCTGTCAAAGGGCAAAAGGAATCCGGTGGATTGATTACCTAAGAGACAGCAGTATCTTTTTGGCTATTTGAACGTTGTTTATGTCTTCTTCCACATTGCCCTTATCCCTCCGTGACATTCTCTTTCTTGGTATCTTGCTTATATATTTGGTAGAATGGATTGCAACGTTCTCTATATATTTGAAGAAAGTGATGCTACTTTACCCACCAGAAGAGAAAGTAATTGGTACTGCTTGTCCAGTGAAATTGTGAGTCATAGTAAGGAGGACATCTAGACTGACTGGATTGATCACTTTTTAGATTTTATAATTATTGGAAGAGGTTGAAGCAGGAATTCTTGTGAAGTATACTGAATCTTTTGCTGGAGGTTTTTTCTGTATGGGTGGACTAGTTCCTCAATTACAGGACAAATTGGCTACTTATTTAAATTTGTGAGAAGATGAGAGATGCTACTACGAGTCCTTCCTCATAAAGCAAAATACAATGACTTGTGATGAATAACTTGTGATATTATACTGTGCTTTGATTGATGCAGATGATGTTTGATGAGTTAGAATCTGGAGGGAAGATTTACCTTGTTTATCCAGTAATTGAGCAATCCGAACAACTGCCGCAGCTTCGTGCAGCTTCTGCTGATCTAGAGGACATATCTCAACGATTCAAGGATTACAACTGTGGTTTGTTGCATGGGAAAATGAAAAGCGACGAGAAAGATGAAGCTTTGCGGCGATTCAGATCAGGTGATACAAATATACTGCTTTCCACACAGGTGATTGAGATTGGTGTGGATGTCCCAGATGCATCGATGATGGTTGTGATGAATGCGGAGCGATTTGGGATGGCTCAGTTACACCAACTTAGAGGACGAGTTGGACGTGGGGCGAGAAAGTCCAGATGTATCCTTTTAGCATCTACTGCCAGTAGCTTGACCCGTTTGAAGGTGCTGGAGAATTCAACTGATGGCTTTCACTTGGCAAATATGGACCTTCTCTTGCGTGGACCTGGTGATTTGCTTGGTAAGAGACAGTCGGGACACCTTCCAGAATTTCCCATTGCTAGACTTGAAATAGATGGGAATGTTTTGCAAGATGCACATCATGCTGTACTGGTAAGTATTTGCTCAGTAAATCTAGTGGAAACTTGAATATCTACTTTCTCGTATATGATGTCGAGTTACCATGGAGAGGTTAATTGGTGCGTGAAATTTGATTTCGTTAGTATCATGCCAGAGATGCATCTCTTCCAGGCCATGTGGAATATTTGGTTGAAATATGGCTTTGTTGGCATCTTTATCCCTTTCCACCTTCTTCTTGTTGTCCTTATTTTGTTGGGAGACGACGAAGGCTGTTGGGTTCATTTCCCTTCGCAAGGACCTGTATGCCATTTTTTAGGGAAAATATCCGAGATGTAGCTTGCTTAAATGTCCAGCACAGTTCTTTTCAGCACTCAATTTAGAAAGTTTCCCGTAAGCCCTGGTTTTTCTTTATGTGCAGAAAGTTTTGGGTTCTTCGCATGACCTGGAGCGTTACCCAGGGCTAAAGGCAGAGCTTAGCATGCGTCAACCACTGAGCCCCCTTGGAGATTGAGCTTTGAACCGGAAGATGCCTAAGGCACAAAATGATCAAATTTATTGGCAAGATGGAGCTACAGAGATCTGGCACTTATCCTTAATAGTTCTCAAGCTGGGTTTTGTAGAGCGCGCACTTAATGTACATAACCTTGCTTTCTGGCTGTCATGGTATGCATGCAGCAGTTAATGCCGCAAGATGAAAGGTTCATGCTTTCTCGGTGAGTGCTTCGCCCTTTTCCTTTTCAGCCTCTCAAAAGTAGGAGCTTGTCTCTTCGGAGACATCTGATAAAAAAGAGTAGGAGCTTATTTTTAAGTTTCGGAATACTTGTACGGTCTCCATAATGTAAGCTGATACAATAGGTGCATAGGCCTCACATAACTTCTTTTAGTTCATAGCTACTCTGATCCATCTCATGGTTGTTGATTGTACCGTTTCGCTTCATTGTTTTCATTGTTCTAGAATGACTGGATGGATTCTTATTTGATCACTGGAGCCATCAATGCACTTGGCTCTTGTACATACTGGGAGGATCTGAAGTCGTTTGAAACTGAAGATTTGTCATGGAGGAAGCATTCTCATGAGTCCCAGAAGATACGTACTGCATTAAAGCTTCAAATTCAGAAGATGATCATTTCATCCACCAATCGAGCTACAAGTAAGGAAGGAAATGCTACTGTAAAGTAATTGAGTTAGGACGCACCACCGGAGATCTAATGGCTCGTAATGTCTTGAAACTCCGACATGTTTTTTGAATTTTCCCGTCTCCGACTCGAAGTGTTATATTGCCGATTAGGCTTCTTCTTTTTTTATACGGTACCTATTGAAGTTTCTCATCTTCTTAACTGTCAAAAAAGGGATTTGGAAGCGGTTCAATTTCCACTACACGGCAATCGATAACTGATGAAAACTGAGGTTGCAGATGGGGAAAAAGGAACTGATGGAATCCGAGGGACTGAAATTCGGTGGGGGATAAACATGTCACGTGATTTTTTGTTTTGTTTTCTGGTTTGCTCGAGAGCATGTCATGCGATGTAGGAGAAGGAACAAGCAAGAATATCACGTGTGGCAGCTACACACGCTTACGTGACCCAGACAGTCCAATCTCCTCTCGACAAGTTATTGACGTAATATGAAGATAATGTCTCTGAAAATTGTGGGGCAAGTTTCTGTTGGGGGTGGTGGTGAAGGCCAACGCCCACAAAACACCGACTTTTAGGCCCAGCCTCGGATCATGTTTTAAGGAGGAAAGCAGGTGAAATCCATTCAAGGAAGTGAAACCCAGGCAGGTCGAGGAGACTGCGGGGGTGGGAGAAGGTGAGTGGGGGAGACAGGGTCCGATGAGGAAGGGGATTGCTTGAACAAAAGAAGGGTTGTCGAACAACCGGATCATGACCGATGGATATGCAATGCACCTCCTTAGAATGATTTACTTTTGGGATTCCAAAGAGGGAAGGGAAGACAAAGGACAAGACATTGTGCAGTTTAAAAAAGAAAAAAAAATAAAAAAGGGCATAGAATTCGAGCCCGAGAAATGATGGTTACGTCTAAACCTGACTCAAAACTTTGTGCACCGACCCTAACATGCCCTTTCCGTCCTAGTGTGGTTCGTGAGCTGGCTTGCCCTCTTTTTTTTGTTACTACTTAACTTGTTTGGCTAAGTTAAAACAACCAAAGTCTAGCAAGCAACTATACATTTTGAGCATCATGTCTCGACGTATGAGCAGATCATTGACTAGATGTAGATTCCTTCTTCTCTTTTTTGGCCAAGAAATGGACATTAAACAAGTGCGGGGGGAGAGAGAGAGAGAGAAGGGTGCGTTAGATTTCAAACTACATTAAATCCATAATGCCGCCTTTTTCTGGTTTTTCGACCCTTCGCGTTTCATCGCATGAGAGCCGCACCCATCAAAATGTTACAGCAAGACGACACGCGTCGAGCAAGAGATTTTCGCTCCGAACCCAGACGAACCGAGTCTCCCTCAAAAGACGAGATACCATGTCAAACCGATGCCCACGACGATAGCGCGCGCGGCGTCGTCCGACGGGGGCATGGCGGAGAGAATTTCCAAGACCCGACTTCCTAGCTATCGCGGTCATTTTTTGAAACATCGAATCGCACAAAGCAGGCTTCCATTCTCATCATGGTTCACATGCAAGCGCACACCTTAATTAAACAACATATGATAATCCGACGGAATTTACACAAGCTAGGCTGGACCATGCACGTGAGGAGCAAAAAGGAGAGTTCTGCCGAAGGCGTGCCTCCGATAAGACGCTACTGGGGGAGCGACAATTACTTTTAAGTCACTTGCGGCGCGCAATGATGCTTAAGCCTTTGCGAAAGGAGACAGAAATTTGGCAAATCTATGGGATGCTGATTGTCTTCCCCGCTTTCCCTTAGCCGTTTAAACCCCTTACATGACATGACATATCGACACACTTGCGCAAAATCAGTCGAGAGGATTTCCCTTTTGTGTTTTTGTAAAGGACGAAGGCGAGCTTGCGATTCGCATAGACCGCTGGACCGGGCGGACCGGATCTAAAAACCTCCGAGGTTGATGGATTGTACCGTCATCGCGCTCAGGAGGACGGCATTGCGAATGACATCTAGTGAGGAATCAAACTTGCGAACCCCAACATCAAAAAGGGGCTTGTTGCCCACCCACAACCCCCCCCCCCCCAAAGCAAGAAAGACGGTGGATTAATGGGAAAATTGTCCATAAAATCCTTGACTTATTCTAAGGCTATAAAGTCAAACATAAACCTTTCAATTATTTCTATTTAAACGTAAACCTTTGGACAACCGGTCAATTTAGTCTAACCGAAATAATTTCATCTCAAGACTTTCAACGAAGCCAACGAAGAACATCATCGAGCACACAGCGATCTCGTATTAGACCCTACACAATCCTCCACTTAACAATAATTCACTCATCGAAATTCGTCATTGAATAATTTTTGAAGTATTCTGGTATTTCAATAAAATAGAATCTATCTCCACTGCGCCTTGTCCTTTTCTTATTCAATTTTAAATTCATAATTCACCAAATAGCAAATGGGATATGATAAAATCTTTGAATTTGCCATCATATTCTACTCGACCCTATTTCAGTTAGAAATTCAGACGTGCGAAGTGTTGTCCTGAATTTAACCCTTTTTAAAGCAGGCTGTCTCGTCGTTGAAAATAGTAAAGAACAAAATAAATTATTTGGGTTTGATACCACAGACTGGGTTTCTTTTTTCTTTTTCTTTTTTTGGCCTTTTCGTTTGGGGGGGGACAGAACAGAGTGGATGCTGGTGTTGTGCAAAAAGATTTAGAATGTTGATCGGAACGCCATCAGCAATTCACGGGAAGGCAGGCCGACAGGCGGGGCCCACCTCGGTTCCCTACCCAATCATCAACTGCGGTCCCCACCCCCTTGCGCTTTGTTCCTCCCCTTTTGTCCGCTACCTAATCATCGCCCCTGGGCCCCCACGCTTCCTCCCACAATTCATTAAATCACCTTGGGAATTAAAAAGAAGAAAAAGAAGTCCTAGGTTTCCCATGTACATTAGCTTTCCACCATCTCCAGGACTGTTTGATTTCTGAATTTTAGCTGGGATGCACCGTGTCGTTTTTTTTTTTCTGGGATTTTTAATTTGCGCAACACAATTCCTCAATTATTGGTGCACAGTGGATGAGATCTCTGGATCATCCGAAAGATTACATTACACGTCGAATCAAAATCTAAAATTCACATTGAATGAATTAAAAATTTATGGGTGAAATTACACGTCGGATCGAAATTCATTGACCATTTTGTGAAGCAACAGTGCCGGTCGCCTGTTCTTGCCGCTTTTGGTACGGATCGCATAAATCTCGTGGATCCTACTCTTGACGTCTTAACGGTCTGAATCGCGGGTCCGCGATCCGAACCCACGATCCAAAATCGCCCGAAAAAAAGAAAGATCGATGGGGGCGGCGGAGACCATCGATGTCACGGGACACCATGGCCGTAAGTGGTGGTGCGACAAGTACTTTGTATGGGGGCGTCCAGAGATGTGCGTTGCCCCCATGCGCGGATTTTGACAAATCGACGGTGCCGTGTTGGAAGGAGGACTTTGTGCCGTGCCTTGTGCGAGCGCTTGACCAAACAGGGAACGACCCCCTTCCATTGCTGAGGTTGACCTCTCCTCGTTTTTGACCGCAAATTTCCATTATTTTTCCCTCTTTTCTTGGGGAGACCCAGAAAATGATATTCGTGCAACTTCGGTTTGTGTACTTTTCTTTCCTTTTCTCTCTCCATATCATCAAGTACGAGGAGATATTCTAATGGTCCGACCAAGTACCCGTCGATTTTTCACACCTGATCCATGTGAATTTCCTTGAGGTCTATTTAGCAACGACTCTCTCTCTCTCTCCCTCTCTGTCTTTCTGTATTGCCAAGTACGAAGAGATATTTCAATGGTCCAACCAAGCACCTGCCGATTTTCACACTTGATCCGTGTGAACTCCCTTGAGGTCTATTAAGCAACGATTCTCTCTCTTTATATCGTGAAGTACAATGAGATATTTCAATGGTCCAACCGAGTACCTGCGGATTTTTGCACCTGATCCATGTGAATTCTCTTGGGGGTCTGTTGAGCAATGATTCTGTTTTTTGAAACAAAAAAAAAGGATGAGAAATATGTTTGGGAACTTGAATGATTTTCATTCAGTTCATTGAAATATTTTTGAAGCAAAAATGAGAATTAAAAAAAGTCGATTTCGAAAAAAAATCACTTTTAACGATCACAAAAAAAAAAATAAAGTCTCGGTTCTTTTAAAAAGATTAAATCTACCTGAACTTCCATGTGGACTTTTGAACTTTAAAGAAATTAAAATTACATTTGAAATTTACCAACAACTATTTTTAAAAATTAAATATAAAAATAAGCTTTAAAATTTAAAAAAAAAAAATAAAAAATGGGGATTTAAAATTAAAAATTAAAAATATTTAAAAAAATTAAAAATGTGGGAAATTTAAAAATTTAAAAAATTCAAAAAGTTAAAAACACATTTTAATTTTTTTTAAAAAAAGTTGAAATGCATTTAAATTCGAGAACTTTGCGTAGTTACCAAATGCGTTCTGATTTTCTAAAAAATATTTAAAAAATAAAATTAAAAAAAATATAATTCTAGTCGGAATTAATTTTTTGAAATAGAATCGGTGGTGTTATCCCTCGGGAGAGAAAACGAGAAGGAAAAGAACAAGAAAAGACAGACAGTGCTGTGCGTCGAGTGTCCACAAGGTAAAAGACAAAACGCAAAAAGCTTGAAGAACAAGCGAAGCCATCTAATGCAACCTAGAAACAGTGCCTTCCATCCAACCTCTTTCCTAATTTCGACCCTTATCATATATTCCAACCGCAACACATTTCTAAAGTCTACCATGTCACTGACCCTTATGATATACTCCACTGAAACATTTGTGGCAAAGAAGAAAGGCATCATAGGGCGGGCACAGGATGTGATCGGCACCCTCGTCCGGTCCGGTCCTGCCCATGAACTGAAAACCGGACCGGAAGGATCGATTTCCACATTCTAGGATCATATGGTCCTGGAACTGGTCCTCGAGCAGTCCAATGAAGCCAGTAATTATTAAGAGGGGCGAGCAATACGGACTTTAATTTTACTATTTTAATTAAATTTACGCTTACATTTGAGAAACAAGAAAATAGCCGATGAATTATTAGGTTTACATTCAAGAAATATATATATATATATATAAATGAATAGAGAGTAATCGGTCCAGTTTCCCCTTGTGATCGGGAGTCCGGCGGTCCGTCTTGCTCATCCTAGTAAGGCGACACAAATCCCTGTTCATTAGTGAGTGGGTTCATCGACTTTATAAAGTGGGGGCAAGGGTGCACAAAGCACGATTCGTTTGCTCACAAAAGTCTCGGCATTCGGACATTATAGTCAAGCCCTGTGCATGAACTCGAAAGCTTTCCACATTCAGAATTCGACAGTACCATGATTTGGTTGTAGCCCTCAGTGAACCCACGAAGCCTCATGCCAAAGTTAGTGGGAGGAGGGCCTTTTTTGCAAGAGGAGTAGCGTGTGCGTTTGGATGAGGAGAGGTGAGGTTATCTCCTTGTCACGATGACGCGCCGACTTTGATTTAGGTCATGAATTTTTTTAAAGTTATTCCCACTAATCTTTCACTAAGCAAAACCCTTAAATTCCTTAAAAAGTATAGAGGTGTGTCATTAGTAAGCTTCCTCATCCAATTTGCCAACACCCCCTCCCCCCAACCCCCAAAAAAAAAACACACACACACACACTCACTCACTCATGCACACATTGATAAAGTTTAATAAATAACTTTGGAATTGGGGAAAAACCAAAGTATTATGGTCGAGCAAAACCTACACAACGCTAGCTTATTCCGATAATCAAACTAGTCATTGGTTTTAAAAAAAAAAATGTCCCTCACCGAGAAGAGTTTCTAGATCCGTCCTTGCGACCGATTGCTGGGTATATGACATAATCTCCATTTATTATAGCATCAGACTGATTGGGTTGACAACTTGCATGAAATCGGCTTCATTATATGCTCTAATCATGTGGATCTCACGTGGGTCCCGTCGCATATAATTAACGATCGATATGAATTTTAGCCGCGGTTAATTTTTTTTTCTTTCTTCTTCTTCCTTTCCTCTCTTCCTTTGTTCTTTATGCTATTATTAGTAGCGCTTTAAGTTCAATGAAGAATCCACCGGGCATATAAATGACGTTCGTCCAAAAAAAAAAAAATGAAACCCTAGAAATTTTATGTCGTCGTCTTCTTCTTCCTCTTCTTCGGCATCGAAGTTAAAAGAGAGGCGTTTCTCCTCCTCCCTCTTCGCACCCGTGAGCAGGTAAATTGCATTCATTGCCTCCTTATATTCACACACCAAAGCCTCCTTTCACCACCCGCCCTTCTTTTTTTTTTTTAATCTCTTTTCCTAGGTCAAAAGCGAGTGCTTTTTTTTTTGGGTGGGGGGGGGATCAAATCAAAGTTTGGATGAGAACCGAAAGACAAAACAGCGTATCCGATCTTGAACAAAATCTACCCTTTTGTTAATAATGAGATTGTGATCTTAAATAAGGTAAAGTCTCCAAACAATGGAATGGAATATTCCATTGTCCCCCCCGACACGAATCGAGCGAAGCGCAGGTTAAAAATCCCGACGGATGGGCGGTCCGGACATGGAATCCTTTCGTTTAACGAAGTGACAATGTCGTGTGCTTCTACGTACGTACGTATACGGGTCTGTTCCTTAGCCGTGTGTACATGTAAGAGCTTTCGAGCGGGCGATACATACGTCTCGGTTTAGTCGTGTAAGTCCTGAAAAATGAATAGAGGTCGGTGCACATTCCTTGCTCTAACCTTTCCTTTTAGTGAAACGGGGAGGTCTAGTAGAATCGTCTTTGTGACCAGTACAAATTGGCTCGATGTAACGTGTAACCAGAGGTCAAGGCACCAGGCGCTGCGAAAAGAAAAAATATACTCGCGGAGTAACTCTCGAATCACCAAGTCTGTGAATTCGCACTGTGCCGGGCATATTAAGATCGGCCCGCGAAATCGACACCGGCAAGGCGGCCGCGCTCTTGTCGAATATCCAGCACAGGCCCGACCGCGACCCCGTCGCGCCGTCTGAGCGAGACGAGGTTTCGTTTCAAAGCGCTTCGCGCGGTGAACGACTAAATAAGGATGCTTGACAAGCCATCTCGAATCGCCGCGACGAGGAGGGCGAGGTCGGCGGGGGCAGGGCAGGGGGAATGAAATCTCGGGCAGTCGGGCTCTGCGGCAGCAATAAAGATCAAGAAGATAACCCAAAAAAAAACAAAAACAAAAAATAGTTCGTATGATTTCTTGAGGAGGAGGAAGGAGGAGGAGTTGGCCACAGTAGTAGTTTGGTCTGTGCTACCAATCATTTCGGAGGCTGACCTTTTGAACCGACAACCCACAAGAGGCTTCATGAACACGAACACCTCCCTTTCCTCCTTTTCTTTTTTTTTTTTCGCCCTTTGTTTTTTCGAGGCTTTTAATGATAATAGAAGAAGCACAAAAAAAAAATTAGAAAACAGGAAACCTGCTGGTCAGTCTCCACCCCATCGGTCGGACATGTGGCGATCATCGGACGGGTCCCCCTTTGACCTCAGGACCGCGGTCAATGTTTGGAAAAACCCCCAAAAGAAAAGGAAAAGGGAAAAAAAAAAAACGAAACCCTTTTTACTCCTCCGCCTTCTTCTGCTTTTTCCTTTTTTTTTTTAAATTGAGAAACGTGTTTTTTTCTTCTTCCTTTTTTTTTTCTCCTTTTTGGCTATATTTATTTGACCTTTTGACCCGGCACTTTTTCTTCCATTTTCATCTCTTCTCTCTCTCTTCTCTCTGGGGCTTCACTTTACCTTTTGCCTTCCAAAAGATCGACCTTTTGTCATAAATCCTCTCTCGTCCTCCTCCTTCTCCTCCTTCTTCGTCCTCTGAGATACTTGACATCCATGGGAGATTTACCCAGAAGCCCTTCAAGCCTGGAGTTGACTATATCTGTTCCGGGCTTCTCTTCCTCTCCTCCTCTTCCTTCAACTGGTACGCATCGCTCAATTCCAGAGGATTATCTTCTCAGCTCTTCCTTTCTTTTCTTTTTTTTTTTTCTGAAAAGACCTCTGTAAAAAGCCAAAAAAGCAGCAGCAGTAACACTGTCTGTCCCTTCACCTTCTCCTTTTTCTTCTCCTCCTTCGAGTTTAGCCTCGATTTGATCATAGATTTCATTGCTTTTTTAGGCTCTAAGAGAGCGATATATTCATCGGAAAGTGGTTTCCACGCAAATAAAGCATGATCGCGGAATTTCCATGTGAAACGAAGAAGAAATTCCTTTATGGGTGCTTATTCACTTCCTTGAAATATTTTTCCTTATTTAGGTGTTGATATATCTTAAACTGTTATTTTGATCATCACATAGCCCTAGCCTTCTTCTTCTCCTTTTTTTTCCTCCCATTTTAATCGCTATAAGCATGTCGAGATTCGCCGGATTATGATGGATTCGGTGCACTTTGGTCGCGTTTCATCAGTACTACTACGGTTTCGTTTTCCGTCTACAGTATTTAGATATTGAACCGCAGCGTAAACTGTTTAGATCATCGGGCTGCAACGGCCATACAAAATCAATTCAACCAAAAAATTTCACCAACTGAGAATTAACAGATGTTGGTTGATGATGCAGTGAGGGACCTGGACATAAACCAAGTGCCATCGGGGGGCGAGGAGGAGTGGATGACGATGAGCGGAGGAGGGATGGAGGACGAGGAAGAGAGCAGCCACGGCGGCCCTCCTCGCAAGAAGCTCCGCCTCACCAAAGAGCAGTCTCGCCTCCTCGAGGAGAGCTTCCGGCAGAACCACACTCTCAACCCTGTAAGAACATCAGCGACTTTCTTTTGGTTGTAAGCATCATCGTCATCGTCGTCGTCATCGCCATTACCCGCTATTATCAAGAACATCATAGACCGCACGCGTTAATTTATGTGGTGGCCTTGTGGTTTCGCAGAAGCAAAAGGAGGCCTTGGCAACGCAGCTGAAGCTCCGGCCGCGCCAGGTTGAAGTGTGGTTCCAAAACCGTAGGGCCAGGTTCGTGTTTCTATTTAACAACGATCTCTTCTACGAGTTATGTACGTATTCTGCGAGTTAACACGTGAATTAGCTAACCAAAAACAAAACCCTTTTCAAAGATCTAGCTACTGATAAGTACTCATAGGGATAAAGGCGGTCAAAGACGAGATTTTTACAGTCTGATTTCTGATTTTTAACAAATGGGTGTCTGCAAAACGCTTCGTTTTCTTAATTCCCTCTTTTCTTTTTCGTGTTTTGGGGGGGATTTGAGAATTGGTGGTGCAAGAACGTTGACAGAATATTATCGCCACAAAGTGGTGCTCCCGCCTGTGTAATCTGAATCGGATTCTACCCCGTAGAAAAAACGTAGACCTTTAACGACAGAAAGCGATCCCCCCCGCCCCCCACTCCAAACGAAAATGCCAAGAAACATAAAAAAAGTTTGGAGGAACCCAGAAACTCGGATTCGATGATGGTGAAGTGGGAGGGCTGTTCCGGTCAATGTCGAGAGTAAATAGGGAGCGAAAGACGAGGGGATGGGACCATTGGATCGATCAACGGAATAAGCGAAGCGCCTGTGTATGATCCTCACGTAAACAAAAGCTTCGAACTTGGTCAACCCTCATTAATAATTTCATCTCATCTTTTTCTCCCCGTTTCTGGTTTTTCCCAAGCTCTGCTATGCGCTGCGTTAACCTGCTTTTGCATTTACTCGCCCTTCCTCTCTCTCTCTCTCTCTCTCTCTCTCTCTCTCTCTCTGCAAAATTTCAAAACGATCCTTAAAATTTGCAATAAGGACGTCAGGCTGTATGTAACTCCCCTCCCCCTCTCTCTCTAACTTTTGACTCTCTCTCTCTGTTCGAGAGGGAGGAAAGGAAGGTGAAACCGATGATCCGTTGACTGAGTCCGTCGTGTGTTCTTCCATCCATATGAATTTTTATTTATTTGAGCGGTGAAGTCACGAGGTGAGGAAGAAAAGTCGTACCTGCAGGGTGTACTTCAACATCTTGGGTGGCATTTTTCTCTGGTTTTTTTTTTTTGGTTGGAAATAAAAGATATACTGATGTCGATTTACAAAGTGTTTATTTCAAGTTATGCGCCGAATCGGAAATTCGATTTTAAACGAGAGTATGTTATGTTTGGCTCCCTAAGTCTATCATGTTAGTGTATACCTTAGCATATTAATTTTTATGAACCGGTACCGTACGTATACTTATTTTAAAGATAGCGATGAAGGCATATTTGGCAGATTGTTTTTTCAGTTTTCTTCAAGATTTACATGATCTTCTCATACCTCTTTCATCTGGAAAACTATAGGTTCCAAATTTGGCTATAGATCCTTTCTTCCTTTGAAAAATTATCCTTAGGGTATTGGTTAAGTTCTACTAAAATAAATTCGTTCCCTAAGTATAGATTTATATGTTCATTTCAAGACTGCACAAGTGAATTTTCCTTTTTTTCATCTGGGGGGGGGGGGTTTTAACATAAAAAAATCATTTTTCTTAATCAAAAGTTTTTTGAATTAATATGTATTTACATATATTCCGCTCGATTAAGACATGGGTTTCGTCTTGATTAAACTTATCATTCTTGTTCTCGTCTTTGTTCTGGAACCCCTCGGGCCTCATCACCCTCTCAGAAACTCAGGAAAATTTGGATTTTGTCCGGTTCTTCTGACTTCTGGGGCAAGGAAACAAAGAAGAAAAGGTCGTTCTACATGTACGGATTTGAAGAGAGAGTTTCCATGCATTTTTTAAATCGGAAGTGTAGGATCAACAAAAGCGACGGTTGCATGGTTCTCGAAAGACGACACAGACCCCGAACGACAAAAAAGAAAATGAAGAAAAAGGGAGCCGAAATCACAAGTAGGTGAGGATCTTTATGAACAGTTAATGATGTGATCATCTCGTGAGACGGGAGATCGGCTTTTGCGAGACATCGGCATGATGGTTGTCTGAAAATGGCAGTGCAACACCAATTTGTTTATAGTAGAGAGAGAGAGCGGGGGCGACATTAATAATGGCGGAGGGAGGGAGGGAAGGGATGTCTTTTTTCTGCAGAGATTTCCATGTGTTGTCGTCGTCCTCGTGTGCTCTTCCTCTCATCATCGAATGCCACTTTGACGCGCCATGCACGCACTCTCTCTCCTCCTCCTCCTCCTCTTCTTCTTCTCTCTCTCTCTCTCTCTCTCTCTCTCTCTCTCTCTCTCCACTCTTTAAACCGTAATATACGTGTGACGGCTCATTCCCACGTGTGGTGCAATAATTAGGTCATCTTTTCTGGGAAGACGTATGGTGGGTTCATCTACCTGTCTGTCTGTCTGCCTCATTTGGAAACTTTCGGTACTGTGGGTTCAGTTTCTGGACAGGGTAGTAGGACCTGGTTATAATGGAAATATACATGCTTGGCGTTGGAGGTTTCGAGTAAGAATGTCTAGGGAAAATAATGGTGAGAGTTGTGCGAGTGCAGATATCATGCGGATCCTCCATGATTCTTCACGTTTACACCAGAGTTGTATGTCTGTATGTATTTATATAGGAATTTCCATATCTGGTATGCATACATATGCGATAAGGTGCACATATACTTGAAACCTACCTGCCGGTACGTCGCGATTTATATATTTTATTATGCTTTGAATGTTCATATCCACCTGCATAACCATACTGATTTTACATCGCGTCGTAGTCGTAGTGCGCACTCATGTGGTTGTTGTGTGATTTATCGTATGGCAAAGTCTTACCTAAACTCGGGTCTACAATGATAAAAATTCATCATGGTCGTTCATGCACTACATGATATATTCAAAATCGAACTTTTGTAGTAATGATAAATGACACGATGGTCAGAAATGTTTGCTCATTGATTATTTGTTTGGTCAAATGTCTACGTTAATAGACTTGGTTATTGATAACCTAAATTTTTGTTTATGATTGACTTGATTGATGGTGATCTTATGAAATTTTATGTAACAATGGAACAAAAAACTACTTGGGACCCTATGCAGGAGCAAGTTGAAGCAAACAGAGATGGAGTGTGAGTACCTGAAGAGGTGGTTCGGATCGTTGACGGAGCAAAACCGGCGTCTCCAAAGGGAGGTGGAGGAGCTCCGCGCCCTCAAAGTGGGCCCGCCCACCGTCATCTCCCCCCACACATGCCAGCCCCTCCCGGCCTCCACCCTCACCATGTGCCCTCGCTGCGAGCGCGTCACCTCCACCGCCCCCACCGCCACCTCTGCCCCTTCTGCCACCTCGAGGCCACCCAAAGTGTCACAACCGTCGGGGCCTGCACTTCAATCGAGGCAGCCATCCGCCGCTTGCTAGTGCAGAGGGTGGAAATAAATACGTAACATTTTTTACATTATGGCATAGAGTTGTGGATAGTTAGGTTTTGGCGGACATAATTTAACCGATTCGCTCTCACTTGGTCTGGGGATGGCTTAACAAATGTTTTCAAGACGTCGTTGATTAAGCTTTGGGGGGAGAGAGAGAGAGAGACAGATGATAATGATGATGGAAGTTGGAACTCATCAAATCATATATGAAATGTATGTTTAGCGAAATTTTGGAGGAGGAACATGATGAGTTCTTGTTAATGTAGAAGTCATATGATAATCTGCTAACTCCTGACTCTGATTATTTTGCATGCCGGGATCGATTTGCGACCCGATCCGATAAATTTCAAAGTGACCCTGTTAAAATTCTTCATGAGGTTTTTTGGTACTTTTCTTATTCGATTTATGCTATCTTATCCTTAGAGTGTGTGAGAGATGTCGAGTGTATTCGGGGGCTAGGGTTTCGAGAGTTCTGCCTTTCTCATTATGCTCCGAATACTCGCAAATGAATCGCCTCCTCCTCCTCCGCCGGTGTGGCAACCCTTAACCACGTAAATTTCTCCACACTCGATCCTATATATTTTCGTTGCTTATCGTAACATAACCATACATGTCTAGTTATAGCCAATGGGACGGTACATACATACGATATCCTGCGATCCCATCATTCATCAAGAACCTGTGATTTTGTATGGAGCAACTACAGAAAATGACAGGATTAAAAATGATTTTTTTTTCTTTTCCTTTTTGGCTCTTAATCTTGTCCAGGCGCGATTAGTTTAGTCAACTCCCGTAATCACATGCGACACCCCTTCGACCGACCCGGCTGTTGGGCTACCTAAGTAGATTAGTCTTTGATTCCTTGCGTACTCGATCCATGGTCCGATCAGGATTGACTAATGTCCGGGATATTGGGTGATTAAAATGGTTCGCTTTCGATCAAATTATTTTTTTAGCTGAATTGCCGGCCAAGAACTAGCAAATTAGTGATTAAATCATGTGAAACTTTGGATGACGCATGTTTTGACTCAATGCTAATTTGTGGCATTAGGCCAGAGATTTTGTATTTTGCTTGGTCAGCATAGACCTACCACAACAACGACCCGCTAATAAGAGCGTACATAAACCCCCCCTTCGCATGTGACGATATTTTTCATGCGAACTACCTCGATATCGACCCGAACGGGACATTGAATATATTCGATTTTTTCTTTTTAACAACGTTGGAAAGGACTAACCGTGAAATTTATTTTATTTTATTTTATTCAGTTCTTAGCCATAAAACTATGTGCAAATATTATTGTTAATAAGCGGGCGTGATAACTTTGTGGAGGCTATTTTGGGGGTGGGGGGCTTAGTGAAATGGGCTTGTGATAGTGAGGCCATGGCCCAATGGGCCGACAAATTTCACCTTCATTTTTGTACAACCCCCCCCCCCCCCCCCCAACATGCTCTCCTCCTATCTTTTCTTACATTGTCCAAGCATCGAAACCGAAAAAAAGAGAGATTGATGCCATAATTAGTCCAATGGGTAGCATAACAGTTTGTTAGTTTTAAACCAGTATCTTGTGAGTCACGGATTCTTAAAAGAGTGGACTCCAAAATAATTTTTAATTTATTGTTATTCATTTTTTATGGCTTAAAACAAACTATTAGTTTTACGTTCACCAAAAAAATGTTACATAATCAGTTCGATACTTTGATTATGCAAGATAACTTTCTTTATTGCATACTATACATTGTATAGTTCGTTTGCCGTGAGATCTAAGTTTAAATGAAACATGAAAAAAAAATAGAGTAAAAGTTGATCGAAGAGAATAATCAATTGCCTATTGCCGTAGAGTTATTTTTGCTACTTGTCACTTGAGATGTTACAAGGTAGAACTAATGTATTTACTTTGGAGGGTAAAAAATGCAAAGAGAAAGTAAAAAACTAAGGTCTACATGACAACAATTTTGATTTTGTAACCTAGAACAAAAAAGGATGAGAAACCTGTTTGGTAACGTACATGATTGTGATCCTAAAATTTTCTAATTTTGTTCTCGAGAACAATTTTGAAGCAGAAACAAAAAAAAATTAATTATCTATTCCAAAATCATTTTTGAGAAACAAAAGTGAGAAGGCTCTAACTTTGTTCTACCTCCGTTGATCACTATTGGTCATTGGAGAAAAAGGAAAATAAAAATAAAATAAGCATACTTTAAAAATATAAAAAATTATTTTTTAAAAAATAATATTTATTATTATTATAGAATGGTTTAATAAAAATATATTTAAAAATAAATAATTTTTAAAAACTAAAAAAAATCTGTAGATTTGTATTGCATTCTTAACAAATTATATATATAAAAAAATATGCCATGATTTGGTTAAACATAGAAGTGTTGAAGGAATACAAGTTAGAACAAGTATGCGTTTGGTTAAATATAGAAGCATTTTAAGTGCAAATTCATGGTAAAAATTCAAGTGCAAATTGCCTATTGAGCTTATGCTTTTTCTTACAAATTTTGCATGTCTTTATGCTCCACAAAATAAATGGACTAATTATGAATTATGCATGGTCTGTATTCATTTTTTTAGTGATGCTATATAGATTGATTTTGCAAAAATAAGACATAATTGTTTGACTTAAATGAGGGGAGAGAAATTGTTCCTAAGAATAGAAAATCGGTGCAGTTATCAAACGCATTTTTATTCTATGAAAAGAAATTTTGTGAAGTTACCAAATGCATTATGATTATTTAAAACTTGTCCAAGGAATAGAATTAAAAAAATCAATTCTAATTAGAATCACTACTATGCATGCCCTAAGCATCCCTTTTCTTAGTTCGGTCTACAACTCTCTTTTCTTTTTCAAAGTCCTTTTTTTTATTATTGGATTTTACCATTCACACCGAAAGTGCTTGTCTCGAGAAAGCGAGCTTTACCATTGACATAAATGAGGAATTACATCAAGCACAGGGCAAATCCTGAATTCCACCTACATGGTCGAAGAGGTTAAGCGTCTATAGAGTGAAAGACAATGATCAACAGTGTTGACCTAACCCTAGCTAGATAAATCCACAAGCTATTGATAAAATTTGGATACTGTCGCTTATTACCAAATGGAAAAAATTGTTCTTTCTTCTCTTTGTCTGTTTCACGAAACATAAATGATTCGTGAAACATCTTTTTCTTAAGAATCGCTTATATTACTCGTGAAAGTGAGTAACCAAAAAATATTTTCATTATCTACGAAAATATTTTAACATTAAATATTGTCAATAACGGAAATATTTTCCCTAACTAATTATCTTAAGCGACACGAGCAATTATCTCTAAAGAATACTTTTCTTTTTTGTTGATCTGGCAAGAAATACTCTTCTGAGTCATTTAATTTTTGCAAAACAAACGGAAGTTTTAGTCGGGTCAAATAATGCGAAATAGCTGGTCAAGATTCTGGCAGAAACGGGTAGATGTTTGCTCTTTTGTTTGTGCTGTACGTGTCCGATTGGAGACAACGTGAAGCGGGGGCGCAGAGAGAGAGAGAGAGAGAGAGAGAGAGATTTATATGAAAAGGACTCGTGTATTATTGTATTATTGCTAGGACAACGCCTTTCAATTCCATAACCTTGGGACATGATATCGTAATTATCCGATCTTTGATAAATCCAAAGATAATTAGGTGAAGAGCACTACAAAAAAAAAAAGGCCATTTAGCCACGAAAAATTAGTGACGAAATTAATTCGTCGCTAATTTGCGACGCAAAATAGCGACGAATTTTGTGACTGAAAAATATTCGTCGCTAATTTGCGACGAATTTTGCGACGAAAAAATATTCCTCGCTAATTTGCGACAAAAAAAATATTCGTGGCTAATTAGCGACGAATTTTGCCACGAAAAAATATTCGTCACAAATTAGCGACGACTTTTGCGACGAAAAAAATTTGTGACTAATTTGCAACGAATTTTGTGACGGAAAAAATTTCGTAATTTTGCGACGAAAAATAATTTGTCGCTAATTCGCGACGAATTTTGCCACGAAAATTGCTTTCATCGCAAAATTCCACAAAAAAATTTGATTTTAGCCACTAAAAATTAGCGATGAAAACGAATTTTTGCCCATAGAAGTCATCGCTAATATTCGTGTAGCATGGTGCCAATTTTTTTGACAGTGCATTTGTGTCAAACTTTGTCGCTAAAGTTTCGACAAAGTATTTAGTCGCCAAATTAGCGACGAAATACTTAGTCATCGCTAATTGGTGACAAAATGTATTAATCGCAAAATGTATTCGTCGCAAAATTAGCGACGAAATACTTAATTGTCACTAATTGGCGATAAATACTAATTAGCAATGACATTTGCGACGAATAATCTAAAGTATCCAATCCGTTAGATCATGTTGATATCACAAAGGACAATTGATATTTTTTCTAATTCCTCTCTCTCTGCATAAAAATAAATAAATGAATTGAGATCTGAAACTCTTATGAATCGTAATTTATGCACTTTCTTATCACATCATGGATTTTTCAAAGATAACATATCAATGTTACCGAAATTTAAGTCACGTGACATTTGTTTATGTAAAACTATCACTACAAAAAAAGAGATTTTACTCGCAAAAAATTAGCGATGAAAGTGAATTCGTCGTAAAATTGCGATGAAAATAACTTTTGTCACACATTTGTTATTCCGATCGAAAAATGCTTTCCCAATCTTGAATTTTTCATGAACAAACACAACCTAATTTTGGAAGAAATTCCAATATGATCCTTCTAGAGAGGCACTAGGTAGGACAATCGGTGATGGCTGGATCGTCATGTCAGCTATTTCTAGCGAAAATTGATTGAAAGCAAGAGGACTAAATTGAAAAATTAAATAGTTTAAATCTGTATTGGTACCCACGTAATAGGTTTAGGACTGATTGAATAATTTTCTTCATCTTTTTATCATTAATGACGAATACATTGTATATTAGATTATGAACTCATAAATTGCCTATACATCATATTCTCCAACCGCAACTAATGAAAAAAAAAAAGGTACATGGATGAACATAAACATGTCGTAAAATTAGTGGCTATACATCATATTCTCCAACCGCAACCAATGAATTCAGTGCATCTTGAGCAAACAATTCGTGGCTAATTAGCCAAAAAGAAATGTCGTAAAATTAGTGACGGTTGAATAATTCATCGCTAATTAGCCACAAAAAAAAGTTCATCGCATAATTAGCCACGAACAAAAAAATTCATCGTAAAATTAGCCACAAATAAAATAAGCATTATAAAGAACATGTAAATGTTTTAGTATTGTGATTGTTGCTCTTTTTTTACCCTTGTTTAATTTGATCTTTTTGTCGACTCTGCAGCCAATTCAAGGGACTAATTTTAGCTAAAGATGCTACCAAGTTCACAAATGCGACCACGAATTTACTACTTTCATCGCTAATTTAGTCATGAATTTCCTACTTTCGTAGCTAAATTAACCACGAATTTATCACTTTCGTCGCTATTTTAGCCATGAATTTATTATTTTCATCGCAAAATTAGCCGCAACTTCTATCGCTTATTTAGCCACGAATTTATTATTTTCATTGCTAAATTAGCCACGAATTTACTAATTTCGTAGCTAATTTAGCCACAAATTTACTACTTTCGTTGCCAATTTAGCCACAAATTTACCACTTTCGTTGCAAAATTAGTCGCGAAATTCCTACTTCGGTTGCTTATTTAGTTACGAATTTATTATTTTCATCGCTAAATTCGCCACGAATTTACTAATTTCGTAGCTAATTTAGCCATGAATTCGTGGCAAATGTTTCCCGCACAAAATTTCGACTGAAAACCCTTCGCGGTCGATCTGCACTCTCTCTCTCTCTCTCTCTCGTCTGTCAAGCCACCCAACCTCCTGCTCCCCCATCCCATATGCTTTCTCTTCTTTCCTTTTCTTCTTTTCTTCTTTCCTTCTTGCTTCTGTAGCTCGATGGATGCCATCTGCTGCTGCCGGGTCTTCATCTTCTTCTTCTTCCCTTCTGCAGCCGCGTCGCTCGTCCGCCAGCCACCCTAGCTCGACCCCGATGCCACCTCAGCCGCTGCCCTCGCCGTTGTCGCCCAGCCGAGCCGGCCCCCGCGCCCCCGCGAACCTCCTGCCCATCTCCGTCCGACCCCTCAGCTCGACGCCGTCACCTCTGTCCCGTCGCAGCCCCTATCGCGAGCCGTCGCCCCAAGCCCCTGTTCTTCCCCCGCGACCTCCCCTGCCCTCGTCTCGCCCTCGTCGTCCTCTCTAGTCATCGTCGGCCAGAGATCTGCAGTCGTCGCCTTGCCTCCAGCCACCTCGTCGTGTCCAAGATTCGCCGAGCCCGTCGATCCGTTGCCCCCTCCTCTGTTCGTCATCAACCCCAAGCCGACGCCTTAGCCGGAGGGAGTGGGCGTCGTCCTGCCGTTGCGACGGGACAGAGGAGGGGCCGACTCCTCTGTTCATCATCAACCCCGAGCCGACGCCGAGCCCGTCGATCCGTCGCCCCCTCCTCTGTTCGTCTTGCGAGTTTCTTGTATGTGGCTGCGATACTGCCTTTGGCTATATCGAGTAGGCAGATTTGGCGGGCATGAGATGACCGAAGATATAACATTTGATTACAAACATGCAGGTAAAAAGAGGACCTTTTAGTGAAATGATGCGTCTTTATTTGCTTAAGTAAGTAGAAAATCGAAAACTTGATGTTATGGCAAGTTGAAAGAGGTAGAGAAGCAAGCGCTAACACAGCTTAAGAGCAAATCAATCTGTTTGTTTCTGTTCATGTCTCCAGGGTAACGGCAGGGTCCGATTCATTATCAGACGAAGTGAATTTTAATATTTTTTTTATGCATCCTCAATAGCAATTTCTATGTCAACAGGGAGCAAATCAATCTGCTTTCATGAAGGCCACTGCCATTACTGGCCAAGAAACCAGTTTGATGGCAGACTATGTCCTCAAGGTTGGTTTTACAGAATTTTTTCATTTAATCCTACTTCAAATTTGAGATGGGTCTTGGAAAAATTGTGCAGGTGAACTTTTAGGTCATTAAAGCTGAAATATCTACTTTAAAGTGAGCAAAAGAAATCCTTAGTTGTGGCAATCTAGAATTCACACTATTTATTGCTTAATTCTATATAGCCCGTGCTCATTTGTACTTTAATGTTTTAATCTTAGATTGCATTACAATAGATACTCGGGAACCAATCAAAATTTTTCAGTTGTTTGATTAGCTTGTGTTGTGAGAGTAGGTAATGGCGCTGATTGCTTATCTAATGTAGTTTAAGAGTAACTATGGACCTCATCTTAACATGGTACCCAACGCTGTCTTGGTGATCTGGAAGGTTGGTATCATTTGGTTGATCATATGGTGATTTAGTTTAGCGTAAAGGAGTATTACCTTTGTCCTTCTATCCTGTTCTCAAGTGTGCTTAATAGCTTCTTTTTTCCAGAGTGAATTCTATAATTGGCTGCCATTAGCTTCATGCATTTTTTTATGTGGGTGGAAAGGACCAAAGGTCGAAATTGTTTTCTCAGGTGAGTTTTGCTATCTTTTTAAATTTAATTTTGAGTTCAATTGCTTCATTGAGCTTAATTATGGGAATTGTGATACAGGAGGTGTGTGCCATGAAATTCAATGTTCTTGTGACTACTTATGAGTTTATTGTGTATGATCGGTCAAAACTTTCAAAAGTTGATTGGAAATATATCAAAATTGATGAGGCTCAAAGAATGAAGGACAAAGAATCAGTTTTAGCACGGGATCTTGACAGATATCGTTGCCATCTCACAGGAACTCCATTACAGGTATATCAAGATATAAAGTAGATGACGTATCTTACAATTTTGCTATGGGCATTTTGGATTACTTGAAGTTGGCAATTTTTCTAAAATATAAGCTCCTGCTTGTCTTATGCTTGAAATTGAACTATTCTTTCTAAGTGTTTAGCATGATATATCTTCGTTGCAGAATGATTTGAAGGAACTTTGGTCACTTCTAAATCTACCTCTTCCTGAGGTTTTTGATAATCGAAAAGTGTTCCAGGATTGGTTTTCAAAACCTTTCCAAAAGGAAGGTCCTCCTCAAAATGCAGAGGATGACTGGCTTGAGACTGAAAAGAAATTCATCATCATCCATCGACTTCATCAAATTCTGGAGCCATTAATGCTTAGGCGTCGTGTCGAAGATGTGGAAGGTTCACTTCCTCCCAAGGTATGGGATGATCACAAGTGGGTTTTACTTAATAATGTTTAGATTGTTTTGTGGTGGCCTTTAATTGGTAGCACCTTTGGTTGGAGGTGTCCATAGTCCTAAGATGCAAAATGTCTGCCATTTACAGTGTCGTATATGACCGGATCAAATCTACCGGTACTCTTCGAGTAGACCCTGAAGATGAGCAACGCAGGGTCCAGAAGAATCCGATTTATCAAGCTAGGATTTTTAGAACTTTAAATAATAGGTGTATGGAACTTCAAAAAGCTTGCAATCATCCTTTGGTGAACTACCCTTACTTTAACGATTTTTCAAAGGACTTCTTGTAAGATCTTCAGCTATCGTGGAATTCAATACCCCTGATTCAGATTGATTCATATTTCTATTGAGCATTCGTGTAGCTGGTCGGGGTCTTAATCTTCAGTCTGCTCATATTGTTGTTATATTTATACACGAATTCATTATTTTCGTTGCAAATTTAGTTATGGATTTATTACTTTCGTAGTTAAATTAGTCACGAATCGACAAATTGTCGTTAATTTAGCTATGAATTTATTATTTTCGTGACTAATTTAGCCACGAATTAGGTACTTTCGTAGCTAAATTAGCCACGAATGTATTGCTTTCGTCGCTAAATTAGCCATGAATTTACTGCCTTCGTTGCTAAATTAGCCGCGAAATTAGTATTGCTTCGCTAATTTAGTCATGAATTTTGCAATTTTCGTGGCTAAATTTGCCACGAATTTGCCATTTTCGTGGCTAATTTAGCCACCAATTTATTTTTTTCGTTGCAAAATAAGCTGCGACATTATTACTCCCTTCGCTAATTTAGCCACGAATTTATTATTTTCGTGGCTAAATTAGCCACGAATTCGCCACTTCGTGGCTAATTTAGGCACAAATTTATCTTTTTCGTAGCAAAATTAGATGTGAAATTATTACTTGATTTGCTAATATTTAGCCACGAATTTATTATTTTCGTGGCTAATTTAGCCACGAATTCGCGACTTTCGTGGCTAAATTTAGCCACGAATTCTCCATTTTCGTGGCTAAATTTAGCCACGAATTCGCGACTTTCGTGGCTAATTTAGCCACGAATTCGCCATTTTCGTGGCTAATTTAGCCACGAATTTGTTTTTTTCGTTGCAAAATTAGCCGCGATATTATCACTTCCTTCGCTAATTTAGCCACAAATTTATTTTTTTCGTGGCTAATTTAGCCACGAATTTGTTTTTTTCGTTGCAAAATTAGCCGCGATATTATCACTTCCTTCGCTAATTTAGCCACAAATTTATTTTTTTCGTGGCTAATTTAGCCACGAATATGTTTCGTGGCAAATTAGTGACGAATTCTGTCGGGTAATTTCGTCGCAAACTAGCGACGACTTTTGCCACGAATAAATTTCGTCGCTAATTTGCGACGAAAATTTTAATTTCTCGTCGCTAATTTTTGCGACGCCGAATTAGCGACGAAATTTATTTCGTCGCAAATTCCCTTAGCGACGAATTTTGCCAAAATTTTCGTCGCAAATTTCGTGGCGAAAACCTTGTTTTTTTGTAGTGGAGGTGAAGCGATTTCCCTCTTGTGGGACCCAGTCATACTATTGGTTCTCCCCGAACGAGCTCAAGCTCCGTTTATTTCACGAGAAATGGATGATTTGAAAAACACTTTTTTGGAAATAATCTCGTGTCGCCTGAAATAATTAGCTAATGAAATAATATTTTCGTTACCGATAACAATTCATACCTACATATTTTTACACGTGATGGATAGATGTTCACAATTTGCCCTTTTACTCTTCTAAGAATCCCAACCGGTTTAGAGATATTGCCTATTGGTTTACATGAGAATCATACCTACCTCACGTGACAATAGATTTTACCTTACCAATTAGTAATCGAAAATGTTACTTGAAGTCATCATTAATCTATTGGGGTCATTTAAAAACCAATCGAGACATGGGAGTGTCATCTTAATTTTTGTACAATTGACACTTTTAGGTTCGAGAATTTGTTTACGCCAACTAGATAATTAGCACCATTTCGATACCTAATTAGTTAGTATTCCCTAAGATGTTCACACATTCTGCATATCATTTTAAGCTTACTAGGTATCTAATCAGTGGTAGATAATCATGCATAATATTTTTGTCATTTCATGTAATTACCTATTTATCCTTAACCTATCATCTAGGAAAATGATTAATAGGCAATTTTTCAAAAAAGAGTACTATAATAAACATTCAATAAGATAAAATATGCCAAATAAAGACTGGAATGCAAACCAATTCAATAATTTCCATATTAAAACAAACTCTGATATGAAGATCGGGTGCGTAAAAATGGACTAGAGTGGATGTTGATCTTCATCCTCACCAAGCCCCAATGGATTGCTATCTCTGTGGGCTCCGTCTTTGATCACCGCGTTGGAATATGAATCTCATGCATTTAAGGATTTGAATTTGTATTGACTCAAAGCAGATAATCAGTGACATTCAATCAATTAAAGTATAAGACGAATGTTTCGAATTAAACTCTAATTAATGTGCTAATTCACCTATTGAGACGTGCATCGCTAATCAAAGAATTCGCCTAGATACTCGTATGCAAAATCTAATTAACCTACGTGAATAAAATAAGGCAGCATGTCAACAATCGAGGATATAAAAGCTTAATTAGACAATATAGGCAAATAGGGGCATTTGCCACCTATTCCCCCCCCCCCCCCCCTTTTTTTGGCTTTTTCTGGAATTTTCTGAATTTTTTAAATTGTTATTTTAATAATAAAAGGGATCCGGCTCGAGTCTCCAAACCAGACCAGAACTGGGCCGACCCCAGGGCCTCCTAGGCCTGGGCCTTCGGCCCAAAAAAGGGCCTTGCGCTTGGGCCCATAACAGTATAAAAAAAGAACAACAGAAATTGGGCCTTGCCGCTTCTTCCTCGGGCAACCCGTGCTCTTATCTCTTATCCACTGAGAACTCACCGCTCTGCCTCCCCTGACCAGTGCTTCTACGCGAGCGTTCTTGGCCTCAAGCTCTCTCTGAACTCTCGTTGCTGATCCATGAAGTTTGAAGCACGGGAAAATGGAGGAGAGAGGGTGCGAAGCTGGCTTACGAGGAGAGTGACCTTGGGGGGAATCGTGAGAGGAACATCGTCGTCGGGGGGGTGTTCACCACATAGCGATGGCAAGCGGCGGACCGGCGTTTCGGACGAGAGTGCGCGCAAAGGGAGAAACTGGAGCTTTCTCGTTCTTCCTCTGCTTTCCTCCGCCTCCTCACCGAGCACCATGAAGAGGCCATAGCCAACACCCGCCTAGAGAGTTTCCTTCTCCGGCCGTCGACGCTCCCCGATCGTCGTCCCCGGTTACCTACACTACACCAACCTGCTCACACAAATGCCAAGCGGCGTCGGCGTTTGGAGACCGTCGGACGGCGAAGGGGAGCGGGCTAGCTCCCCCCCCCTTTTTTTTTTGTTCCCCCGGACTTTCCTTTCGCCCGCGGACCTCAACTTGCTGAGAAAGTTCTCAGCCCCTTTTTCCTTTTTCACTGAGCTCACCTCTCTTTTTTTTTGCCTCCTGCTCCTTGTTTTTATTATATGTGGACAAGAATAGATAAGCATTCGTGAAATAAAACATGGACGCTGCCAAAATTAGGTGTCAAACATTTGTTTCGTTCGCCCATAAAAAGCCATCGTTTCGCGAAATAGACAGGCATGTTAATATTTTGGTAAGCAGTTATTAGGCGCACTCAATTTGGAGCGATTCAATTTTCAAATCGGTGATGGCACATAACACGAGGATAGACGATGTATTAGAAGCTGTAGAATTTCCTTAATTGATTGCTGAACTCCCGGCGCACTTGCCGAGGAAAGCCCTTTTTCATGTCGTATAACCAAAACCTAAAGGATGTATCATGTCCGAAAGTGACCGATTCCGTTGGATTGTAAGGGAGCAAACGAGCCAAGTCCCAACCCAAAGGTGCCTCATGATAATCCACTCTTTTCCCAAGCTGAATTCCCACCTAGAGTGGAGTCACATATAGTCAAAAGCTGGTTAAGATAATGAATATTGAACAGAAACTTGGAGCTAACGCAACCAAACAAAAGCGGGTCAAGTTCGCTCCATGGGCCCACGACCCACACCCGCTCGCCCCCACATGCATATAATATATACCGAGAGGCCGATTAGCATTGCATTACTCTCTCTCTCTCTCTCTCCCTCTCTCTCTCACATCAGTCTTGCATCTTCTCCTTTCACTTGCCACAGAAACTCCACTGTGCAGCAAGAAAAGACTCTGCACACGGTACTCCTCTGTGCCTGTTTAATCACCGCCGCCATGATCACGTGGCACGATCTCTACACCGTGCTGGCCGCGGTGGTGCCGCTCTACGTGGCGATGATCCTGGCCTACGGCTCCGTGCGGTGGTGGAGGATCTTCTCCCCCGAGCAGTGCTCCGGCATCAACCGCTTCGTCGCCATCTTCGCCGTCCCCCTCCTCTCCTTCCACTTCATCTCCACCAACAACCCGTATGCCATGAACCTCCGCTTCATCGCCGCCGACACCCTCCAGAAGCTCATCCTCCTCCTCTTCCTAGCCCTCTGGGCCAACCTCTCCGCCCGCGGCTCCTTGGACTGGTCCATCACCATCTTCTCTCTCTCCACCCTCCCCAACACCCTCGTCATGGGAATCCCTCTCCTGATCGCCATGTACGGCCGCGACGCCGGCAGCCTCATGGTCCAGGTGGTCGTGCTGCAGTGCATAATCTGGTACACCCTCCTCCTCTTTCTCTTCGAGTACCGGGGCGCGAAGATCCTCATCATGGAGCAGTTCCCCGAGACCGCGGCGTCCATCGTGTCGTTCAATGTCGACCCGGACGTCGTCTCGCTCGACGGCCGGGACCTCCTCGAGACCGACGCGGAGGTCGGCGATGACGGGAAGCTGCACGTCACATTGAGGAAGTCGAACGCTTCCAGGCGGTCCTTCAGCCTGGGACGTGGCAGCGGCTCGTTCTCCGGGATGACGCCGAGGCCTTCCAACCTCAGCGGAGTGGAGATCTACAGCGTGAGCTCATCGCTGAACATGACTCCGAGGGGCTCCAACTTCAACAACTCGGACTTCTACCCCATGATGGGCGTGCCTCGGCTCTCCAACTTCGGACCCGCCGACGTGTACTCGGCACCCGGCTCCGCTCCCCCGAGGCCGTCGAACTTCGAGGAGAACTCGCTGCATTCCCCGAGGTTCGGGTTCTACCCAGCCCAGGTTGTGTCCACTCCGTACCCGGCCCCGCTCCCCGATTTGGCATCCGCATTAGCGAGGAGCGGCAAACCCATCCACCAACAGCAGCAGCAGCCGCCGCCACAGGCTCAGCAATCCAACGGCGTGGCGAAAGCAAACAATTACGACGCGAAGGAGCTCCACATGTTCGTGTGGAGCTCCAGCGGTTCGCCGGTTTCGGAAGTAGGCGGGCTCCCCGTGTTTGGCAGCGGGGATCTCGGGGCTCCGGATAATCAATCCGGGCGGTCCGATCACAGCGTGAAGGAGATCCGGATGATAATCGCCGATAATAACCAGCCCAACGGCGACACCAAAAGTATATATACAGTTATCTAACGACGTTGTCCCTTTTCCACCATTAAAGTAATCATGTCTTAATTATTAGATTCTTAGTTAGACAACGTCTCCTTTACAATTTTTTTTTTTTTACTCTGAAGACTTGTCTTGATCTAACGTTACGTCTCCATCCTATCCAAAATTTCTGAACTTTTGTTTTTCGGGTGGCAGGCGCATCGGAAACAGTGGGGTTCACCGGGCGGGATCAGTTCGGCTTCGCGGGAAAAGCAGATGAGAGGGACGAAGGGATCGGCGACAAGGACGCGGAGGCGCCTGCCAGGCTCGAAAAGCACGGCCCGAGCTCCTCCGCAGCCGTCGGAGAGCCGGGGTACGGCGACGCCGGGGACATCAAGCAGATGCCGCCGGCGAGCGTGATGACCCGCCTCATCTTGATCATGGTGTGGAGGAAGCTGATCCGGAACCCCAACACCTACTCGAGCCTCATCGGCCTCACATGGGCCTTGATCGCCTTCCGGTGAGCAAATACCGAAATTACTCCACGACTGCTCTCGGGTTATATAATTTCTTTGTACGACGGCTTGGATTTTCTATTGCATCCATACGAAAAAAAAAAAATTCGCTAACTCATCACACTAACGGGGTACTAAATCACTAGACCTACGTGGAAAATTTGGTCTTGATTTCTTTGGTTTTGAAGATGATGGTGTTTTGGTAGTTTTAGCGTGTGGAAGGTGACGATGATTGGTGGTGTTTGTCCGGACGTGGTGGTGCAGGTGGGAGGTGGGAATGCCCAAGATCGTAGACAAGTCAATCTCCATACTGTCCGATGCTGGGCTGGGAATGGCCATGTTCAGCTTAGGTGAGTCTTCTTTTTCACTTTCTTTTCGACATTTCTTATTTGCTTCCTTTTATCCAGAAAAATGACACCACGAGCATCGTAAATTTTTTTTTCAGATCACACCAGTGTCATAATTTGTGCACGGCACTCATTGGAGCGTCATAACTTTTCTTTAGATCGCTTTGAGTGCCATGCAAATTTTTTCATGCGAACGAGCGCCATAACTTTCTTTTCTAGATCACACGAATTTTATAACTTGTGTACGGCGCCGCTCATTGAAGCACCATAACTTTTTCTTAGATCGCTTGAGTGTCATATGAATTTTTTCAATCGATCAATCGCTTGTCATGACTTCTTAAAAGTGTTCGCCGCCAATTTCTTATGTCATGTCGAATTTTTGATATTTAGGTGGTTATTTTTCAAAAATTATGTATTTAAATGATCGTTTGAAAATTATGATAATTAAATGGGTATTTTTTAAAAGTCGTGGGGTTGATATGACAACAACGAAAGAAGTTACGGCGCCCGCCCAAGTGTCCTTATCCCTCCTTTTCTTTGTAATATTATTTATGGGTAGATTTCAGCAAATTGAATAATGTCTTGGCCGATCCTCAACCAGAGAGATATTCACTGAACCAAACTCGTGTCCACTTGACTAGCCACGACAAAAAGAATACTCGCAATCAAGAAACAGCGACCGTTCCTCCTCCTCCGGCCGGGCCGGTCCATGTCTAAGGTTGTGGGAATAGCAGGCGGGGTGGGGCATCTACCTGTAAATTAATGAACAAAAAGCTTGAGTAGTCCTCCAAACTTGAAACTCCCCAACTCGCGGTTCACTGCCGAAAATTCTGTGACCACAGCCCAAACCAAACCCCGTGGACCCCACGAGCGGCTCGGCCCGACCCGACACATGGGTCCGGCCCCTCTCGTCGCCTCGCCGTGGGGTCGGTGGGCATCGGTTGATTTCAGATGCCATTTCGGTCCGTGTCACTGCTTTTGAAGTGGTTGCGAGAACGAGAGGAGACAGAAAAAAAAGAGGAAAATTTGAGATGCAGGGAGAGTCTCTCGTTTAGATTCGATGCGGGTGGTCTTCATGAGATGGTCCCTCCGTTTCGATTTGATCTCGACATCGTTGTGTGTGTGTGTGTGTGTGTTTGTGGTCCGCAGGTCTGTTCATGGCTCTTCAGCCTAAGCTGATCGCGTGCGGGAACTCCATCGCCACGTTCGCCATGGCCGTGAGGTTCCTCACCGGCCCGGCCGTGATGGCCATCGCCTCCCTCGCCATCGGGCTGCGCGGGACCCTACTTCATATCGCCATCGTCCAGGTAGGTACACTTTCCAAATTAATGTTCTTGCGGCTTCGATCTTTTGTCGATTTCAAGTCATTGCCCGACACTTTTCAACGAAACAGGCATGCTGTAATATGGGGAAAATGACACCATAATTGGCTCGTACGCTGTTCACTTGAACGCTATATAACTTTCTAATCGATCATTTGAGCGTCATAACTTCGGAAAAAAAAAAACGATCCCTCGAAAACCAAATTTTTTTAGAAACGTTCACCTAAATGCCGAGATCCCGCGCTCGATCTCCGTTCGGCGCATCGTCGCGAGATCAATTAGCGAGAAAACAAATGTCTGACCATCAGTCACGTTGATCGACAGGCAGCGCTTCCGCAAGGAATAGTCCCGTTCGTGTTCGCGAAGGAGTACAATGTTCATCCAGCGATTCTCAGCACCGCGTAAGTTCTAAAACCTATCGAACTTTCGGAGATTTCGAAAGCATCAAATCTTGCCAAAATTTTTTTTTTTCTCTTTTTTCCACCTAATATTATTCTTTGAAAAACATGCTAATCTTATTCGCAGGGTCATATTCGGGATGCTGATAGCCCTGCCAATCACGCTCGTCTACTACATCCTTCTCGGATTGTAAAGCATTCTCCAATATTATTCCCTCAGGATCCAAGCCGCAAAAGGAAGTCAAATTGAAGCGTGATCCACAACCGCGAATTCGACACCTTATTGGGATTTTTATGGGGGAAGAATGGAGCGATAAAGATGTAACATCAGGCGAATCCATCCCTGGAAAATAGGATCATGTCTCCATTAAAGGCCAATTAGAGCTGGTCGGAATCGTGTTTTTGTAAGCGTTAATTGTTGAAAAGAAAGAAGAGAGAGACCTAGCGATATATAGCTTAGCCTAGGTTTTAATGGGGGGACATAAGGGAGTGGAAGGAGGTTCTGGATGAGACATACTTTCATTATACTATTCCAATTCCCTAAGGTTCCTCCATTGATTAAAATGAAGAAGATCGGCTAGGAATTTGGCTAGCCCCCTCTCTCTTTTCTTTTCTTTTCTTTTCTTTTTCGTTTGTATCGCTCCCTTGGTATATTCGATTCGATTGTCGTAATTATTGACGGCTCTAAGTCATTTCTAAAGGAACATACAAAAAAGTCGTCAGCCCTCGCTCTAGCCCGTGGGACCTCAAGGATCGGCTGTAACTTGAAGAAGATTGGGAAGGCAGAAAAAAACAAAAGAAAAATAAAATTTTCAAAAAAATATATTAAATATTATTAATATTACCACATGAGCGGCGTGTCAATAATTTCCTATCAAAATTAGCTGGATGGACTGAGTTGGCATAAATATAACAATTTTAAGACTAAATTGAAAAGAAATTTGACCCAAAAAATTTAGCAAAAAAAGGTTAAGATCTGAATTAGCGCAATTTTATTAGGTTTAAGATTTTTTTTATATATAATTCTCCTATCATTTCTGGTTTATGGTTTCCGTGTACAAGGTTCTCTAGTCGTCGAAAAGGTTTATCAACTTGTCCTGTGAGATAGCCTTGCTACATAGGCCGATCGAAAAACTATGACAATTTTTAGCATGATTTTTAGGTGTGGAATCTCGCGATTTTGTTTTCCTATGTTCATTGTCTAAAGTCATTGAAGGGAACTAATCCCATAAACATACGCAGCGGATTACACGAAAAACATGCCCAAGATCTTACTTGAATCACTGATCGGAGAAGTATATCACGTAGAATGAACATACCTTGATTGTCACAGATTAAGAGTTACCGTTGCAGTTCCTCGAGAGATCTTTCGTCCGTTTGACGATCGAGAGAAAAGGGGAGTAGTTTGTCATCGTTCTTTCTTGAACGTTAACCACAGACGTGAACTTTTTCACGTTCTTAAAAGAGTAACTGCCTTTGGCAGTTATCTCTTATGGGTAATGGGCTGGGTTAGCCCATCTTGGGCGACCCACCCATCTATTTAACCCAACATCTCCTACTCGTCCATGATGGGCTAAACATAATTCTCACTTGCCCACGAAGGGTCAACTCCCACTAACCCACTAAGGGTTATTCATAACTCTCTCTTTTTCTCTTTTCTGCAAAGTTCATATTAACAAATAATCCGTGCGACCAGCATACACGAGAGCTCGTTGCCATACATATGTTAGGAGGATATAGCAGCTCAAATGGGCATATTATCTCAGAGTAGATCCAGTATGCAGTACCCTAGATCAATCAGTCACATTTATATCATATCTCTCTTGATCTCTTCGAGTACTTGGATACATTGTATTCACAATCATGATTAAACTCAAATAATCATAATTGGTCGACCTGTGAATACAAAGATAAATGTGACACCAAAACAAATCGATCTTCTTCTTCCCTTAAACCTCTCAATCTCAATTTAGCTCGCTTTTCTAGAAATGTCCCATTAGATCGAATCAATCTCATGACCATTGGTAACACTTTAAGATAGCGAACACTGAATAGAAATTTCGAGAATAAGTAAGAGTCGTGAGGGGACTAATTTGAGGAATTTTTATCTTCAAGAGTCTCACACAACTTGAAAGTTGAGATCAAAACTTTCGCCAACTCTTATTGATCGTCTCATGCATACGCATTACGGTATTCTCTCCTTTCCCATGGAACGTATGTCTTTCAACTTAATACCGTACAGATGATAGTTTAGACATACTCAATATCTAACTTGAGTTCACAAATCTACTCTCCTTAAAAAAATCCATTAGAACTCACATCTCGCATTAAAGACAGATAAAGTGAAACATGTGGGCTATTTCACTTTCGGACATAATAAATAATATGTCCTCTTCTTAACTCTCTATTAAGGCGACATCTATATTTTAAGCTCGAGCTTTCAATTATCACCTAGATAATGAGCTTAAAATTGTCTCATCTCTATTCATCACACAGTAAATAGAGGTGACTACCCGTGTGAGTGGGCTAATCTCTCATCTGTCCAACATACCTTCTCAAAATAATGTACTAAGCATTTATATGCATAAATGTCATACGAACTCATAGGCATCAATAATGACAATAAATATCATTAATTGTGAACTTTGGGAAATATAAATATTTAGTACTCCAACTTCTACGTACTTCTAGAGATTTCAATATAAGGAACTAATCCCTTTGTCAACATATGACCAAAAAAAATCTCTAGGAATCGACTTCATCATAAGATTTGCTATCATTCTTTACGTAGATATGTACTATATGTTCACATCTTTTCGTATAATCATGTCTTTCATAATACCATACTTCGTGTCTATATGTTTGGTCTTGCAGTGGATCCTTAGTGTAAGCTCTTACTGCTTGGCTATCACAATTAACTGATAATTGAACCTGCAGTACCTTAGCAATATCTCATTGATCCAAACACCTTTCAAACCAAACACCCTTTCAAACTGCTGTTGATAACACCACGAGATCAATTTCCATCGTGGATAAAGCTATACACATTTACTTCTTACTACTCCAAGATATGACGTCAGTATTAAGTAAGAATGCAAATCCAGAGGTAGAATTTCTCTCATCTAAACCTCTTCCTCAGTCAATATCAGTATAGCCTTCAAGGCGCAGATCTCAACCTTGATTACTCAATGAATAATCAGCAGTACTATTCAGATACCTCAGGATTCTATTGACGGCAGTCTAAAGTGCTTGACCTGGATTGGATTGGTATCTACTCACCATTCCAACTACATAACAAATATCAGGTTTTGTACACACATACCGTACATTAAGCATCGCATAGCACTAGGAAATGAAACACTTTCCATTTCTTCATTTGTTTGTGGAGTCTCATGTTACATTTTGCGGCTCGAACCTTCACCTCTTACAATAGGAGTATCTCTGGGTTTATAATCTTGCATACAAAATCATTCAAGGACTTTACTTATATAAGTCACTTGTCAAAGAGATCACAATCTCTTTGAACGAATTCTTGAAATCTTAATTTCAAGAATGTATGCGGCTTCAACTAGTTCTTGGCAGCATTAACAAACTCCATATTGCTTTTAGCAATTAGTATATCATCAACATATAATGATAAGATCACAAATTGATCTTTAGATCTTTTGATATATACACAATGATTTTCCTTAATCATTATAAAATGAAATGCCACTTTGGCATTTCAAAAAATATATATACCATTCTCTCGAGGACTGCTTAAGGCCATATATCAATCTCAAAAGTTGATACACCTTTTGTTCTTGGCCTTTTATAACAAACCCAATGGGTTGTTTCATATAATTCTCCATTGAGAACTACAGTCTTTACATCTTTTTGATGTAATTCAAGATCCATATCAAAATAAGGTGAATTGAGGTAAATCTCACTATAAGAGAAAAAAACATCTTCAGAATACACTATTCACTACAGGGCGAGTCTTATATCTCCCAATCGAGCCATCAGCTTTACGCTTCATTTTGAGAACCCACTTGTTCTCAATGGCTTTGTGTTTACTTGGAAAATTAACCAATTCACAAACATGGTTTGATTCCATTGACTCCAACTTTTCTTCCATTGCTTATATCCACTTTTCCTTATCAGGGCAAGTCAGAGCCTCGTTCATATATATATATATATATATATATATATATATATATTTGGCTCATCCACTTCTTGTGGAGCGACCATATGGACTAATCATGAAAGTTTCCCTTTCAATGTCAAAATATCGACGGAAAATGCTTTTGCGACTTATTCGCCAAATTGGAAACCGTACACTTAGTACATCATGCTCCATTACGCTCCCACTCGGATTAGATAACGACGGCATATTCACACCAAGTGGTTGCAATTGAGACTGGTTCGAAACAAATTTCGCACTTCTCACATTGCTCCCACTTGAATGATCTCTTTCAAATATGTCATTATCACTATCCAAGATTTTAGATAGAGAATAGTCTTCACATATCTCGCCCTTTTTCAAAAATTCATTCACTAAGAATGTGATATCTTGTGATTCAAATTCAGTTACACTCCCACTTTCTTGCTAACCTATAACATAACTCTTTCGAGTGCTCTCGGTATCTCATGAGGATACTCTTTTTGTCCTTAAGGCCAAATTTCCCAAACCAATGGGAGGACTCGTGCGTATAGGAAGCACATCCAAGGTCTAAGAAAATCCAAATCTTATTTTCGACCTGTCTACAACTTATATGGAGTGAAAGTAACTGATTTAGAAGGCACACGGTTAAGTATATAGATAGCAATCAGTAAACTATCACCACAAAAGGTGATTAGTAAATTAGTTTGTGCTATCACAGACATAACCATTTCTCATAGAACCTGTTTTTTCTCTTTACAACTCCATTCTATTGAGGAATCGTTGGAATAGTCAACAATCTTTCTATTCCTTTTTCATCACATTGACCTCTGAACTGATCAGGTAAATATTCTCAACCTCGATCGGATCTCAATGCTTTTATTTTCATATCCAATTGATTTTCTACTAAAACTCATAAATTTCTTAAGGCAACTCATGCCTCAGATTCATGAGAAATCAAATTGACATGTCCGAAACGAGTATAATAATCTATAAATGTGATGAAATAAACAGCCTCATACCTTCCTTTCATATCAATGAACCACATATATCCAAATGGATTAATTGCAAAGGAACCTCAGCTCTTGTTCATTTTCCAAATGGTTTCCTCGTTCTTTTTCCCGCCAGGCAATGCTCATAAATAGGCAAATAGACTTTTTCAATATTGCCTAATAAGCTTTATTTGGCTTATCTAATCATTCGGTGTTGGTCAATATAACCTAACCTAGCATGCCATTTATTCACATCATTATAAAGGATGTGAAAAAGGGGACAACAAACATTCATGCTATTGTACTCAACAATCAGCAAAATAAAACCATCTAAAAATATCCATAATCATATTAACTTGTTCCTAACGACAAGTCATCACCATTGTTATGAAAGTTCAATCTGAAACCAAGTTTAACCAATACTAACACGGAAACTAAGTTCCGTTGAGTTTCTGGAGCATTCAACACATTATGCAGGAATAGGGTGCGACCATCGCACATATTTAGTTGGTAGGTGCCAATCCCTTTAAGTTCCACTAAGGAATTATTTCCCACATTTTTTCCACTTTGCTCTATATGGAACTCGTTGAAATTCCACGAAGGCATTTATCTTTCGTTACATGGTTTGAGGCCTCTAAGTCTATAGTCCACAAAGGATGTGGTTCGGTTACGAAAACTGAACTAGAGACTAAAGTAACACTATTAAGTGTACAAAGGATTTCTACTTTCTTATGCTCGTCACAGTCACGAGCAAATTATCCCTTCTTGCCACTGAAAAAATATTTCACTTTTGAAATATTTTTCTTGAAAGGACGCTTTCCTTTCCTATATCAATTAAACTTCGATTTCTTCCTAAAGGATTTATACACTTGCCTTTCCACTTCTTAAACCCACATTGACGCTTACGCTTGGAGCTTGAAGCCCCATGTGAGCTAGAACCAGCATAACAAATGTTGGTTTCTGGTTTAGCTGTCAAAAAAGGCGATCCATCTCTAGCTCAAGATAGCGCATATCATTCTCAAAAGTCGTTACTTTTCATTGTGGATTAAGTGGGTTCTCATATGCACTCAGCTATGAGACAAAGGGTGGATTACTGCTTGCATTTGCTGCTCATCAGTCAAAACGTGTCATGTATTTTACAGTTCACTTATCATGTTTGACACACGCTACAAAAGTTGTTTCATATTCTGCCCATAAAGCATCATATATATGTCAAACCATATAGTGATCTGTCTCGAGTTGGTGAACGATGTCTAACCAAACTTAGTTTTTAATGTCTCCCACTTGACTTCGGCATTTTCATAAATGCCTGAACTCACGCATAAAACCAATTTTCATGCTACTCTGCAACATAATGCGAGCAATAGAGTTCATCGTTTTTCATGCAGCAATGCCTCTTTACACTTTTATATTATGCAGTATTCCCATCTTTAGGTTCTTTCATACTAGGTCAAGAGCTTCTAGTGCTTCATGCTATCTAGCACCTACTGGATTCTCATATTCCAGTTTTTATAATTTTCGCCGTTCAAATTCTCTCCTTCGTCAAGCTTAGCTACGATATTCTAATAAGCTATAACCATTGTATCTGAACACGAAGTTCTATAGACATGTCTTCACAAATTATCAATGCCTAACATTTATGCATCTATTGTACACTAACTAATTACATTAATAAATAATTTCACATAAGGTCTCAGATTCGAAAGTTCACTATGTTCCCAATCATCGTCTAAGAATCCTCGCTTGAAATTACCATTAATATAATCATTTATGTAAAATTGAGTTCACTAAAGTTACTAAAACTTTTTAGAACTCTCCACTCAAATAAAGATCATAAATCACATAATGACCTCTATATTTTGTAATCATAACATGGCATAGCATGATTTGAAGTAATACATAAATAATTCATGTATCAAAACATACTCTAATTATGGCATACAAGATATAAATAGCAAGTACATTTAATTTCATGCAAAATATACATAATACCGCATGTAAGGGCAAATCAGTAAATTTACGTGGGCAGGGACTAAATTGTAAATTAGTCAGCTAGGAGCGAAAAAATAAATTCTGGCGTAATTCAGGGGCCTAAAGGGTAATGCACAAATCCAGGGGCAAAAATGGCAAAGCACTGTGTAGAAGACAAACGGGCACCCTCTGCCGCGTGGTCTTCTTCAATTTATTTCACCACCATGGGCTCATAGAATCTAAGTAGCCCAGCGGTTTAAGGCGTTAGGATCAGTGAAGAGGTCGTGGGTTCAAATCCCACCTTTTTCTATTTTTCCCTCAGGAACCTACTCTTCTTCAAATAAAAAAGGTTCTGACTTTGAACAATAAAAGTCAGCATAGTGGAGTGGTAAGGGGCACTTCATTCCTTTAGAGATGGCGGGGGTTCAAATCCCAATGAGTATCCTCCCTTTTTTTTTTTTAATCTGGTCGCGGGCCCCCTTGGCCTTAGGCTACCCGCGCGTACACAGTAGACATCCACTGCCTTGCCATAACCATGAGCATTTTTTTATTATTATAAAAAAAAATAGAAGTGAATCCACACACGTGAGGCACACGTGCTAGCTTCGCGCAACAGAGGGAAATTTTCTAGATTTCCTTCTCTCGGACTTCGCCTTCGGTTATGCCTCCTTCAACTGCTCGATTCTCTTTTGATTACCCACCTTATACCGAAATCAATAGTGGGTTTTGAACATCACATCGGCACGACCACATAGGTTCAAGAATCAACAAAAACGGTGGAGTATTTTGCCTGAAATCGAGCATTAACTACTTGGACGCGGAACCCTAATCTGCGGAATTTCATCGCAAAATTGGCCTATGGCGGACAATCAAATGTCGAGAAACCTTAGGGCTTTTGTTCCCCATGGCCGTGCGACCTTACTTCCCCGAACCCAGGCCGTGATATGCCGGAATTTGGCCGGAATCGGCGCATTTCTTCCCGGCCAGAATTGCCCAATTTATAATATATCAAAAAATCCCACGAAATTTTCACAAAACGATCAGGAAACAAGAACACATGGCTCTGATACCAATGAAGGGAACTAATCCCATAAACATACGCAGCGGATTACACGAAAAACATGCCCAAGATCTTACTTGAATCACTGATCGGAGAAGTATATCACGTAGAATGAACATACTTTGATTGTCACAGATTAAGAGTTACCGTTGCAGTTCCTCGAGAGATCTTTCGTCCGTTTGACGATCGAGAGAAAAGGGGAGTAGTTTGTCATCGTTCTTTCTTGAATGTTAACCACAGACGTGAACTTTTTCACGTTCTTAAAAGAGTAACTGCCTTTGGCAGTTATCTCTTATGGGTAATGGGCTGGGTTAGCCCATCTTGGGCGACCCACCCATCTATTTAACCCAACAGTCATTATGCTAATCTATAGTGACATTTTCAAGAAATGATGGAGTCCCGTTAAACAGTCAAGTAGAAAAGTTAGAAATATAACCGAATGACGGTTTATTGGAACAAAAAAACAAAAAAACAAAGCTTCCACATATTACCTATGCTACTTTGGATAGATACTTAGAAGTGATGATACAAACTTTGTGAATATATTCTTTATAATCTTTTTTTATTTTCACACTTTAATGCACGGAAAGCCAGAATTGAGAATCGGAAAAGCGAACCCGACGAGACATGGGAGCTCTGGAAAGCTCAACGCCTTTTTTTCTTGTCCTTTAATTTTTGATAAATTCCTCTTCATGAATTTCATAAATTTGCTTTCTTTCGATTTTCCCCTCGTTAAGATATACCAACACCAACGAAACAGGGACAAGGGAATTGACACAAGGGCTCAAGTGAGCTCAAGGGAATTCACACTTTTTAAATTGCTTTACCAAAATACATAGAAAGTCAATTATCCGAACCCTCCTTGCTTCTTTTTTTTTTTTTTTGAAAACATCTTGAATAAAAAAATGACGAGAGGCTTTTATGAGAAGCTAAAGGGAGGAAAATATGATAAAAGCTTTTTAGGAAAGCACTGGGAGTCAAAGAAAGGAAAAGGGGAGTGTGCTTTTCTTTTGCTTTTGCGCTTTTGATGCACCCACGATCCTTCCCCCACCCCTTGCAAAAAGGCGTTGTAGCGTTGTCGGTCGGTGAATTTCGTGCAAGAAAGACCTGCTTCGTGTTGGAAATTTCAGAGCAATTAGTCTTTATAAATGTACTCAATTCCTTTCCCATGTATCCAAATAAGGCATATCGCTCGTAGAGTGACCGATGCAACCATTAAAGACTTTCGATTTAAGTGGAAGATGTTACGATTTGAATAGTTTTGCCGCATCCAAATCGAGAGCTAGAGATTCGCCGAGCATGGTAAAGCCATTAGTTTTTACGTCGGAGTTCCAATTCTATTGTTGCTTATCAGAGTCGGGGCTCTAATCAAAAGTGATAGAGCATCGGCAAATCCGACCGTCTCGTGATTACGCACATAATTAGGCCTAATCACGTTATTAGAAATGCGGTGTAGCTTGAGTTCCCTTGCTCTATGTGAAACCTAACGCATAATGAAGGAGCAATGATGAGCAACGGATGCATAAGCAATTAACCCCTTTTCCTAAGATATTAGACAGGTGATACTCTCCAGCTTGCTCCAACTTTTTCCTAAGATATTAGCCTTGTCTTCGCGTGCACAAAACAATTGATTGGAAGAAAAGGGGAGAAATTGTCTAATCAATCATAAACCTATTTACAAATTTCAATTTAGTCATAAATTTTTCGATTATATCAATTAAATTCTAAACTTTTGCGTGAACCTCCAATGTAGTCCAATTCATGAGTTTCCATAAGAAATTACTGACGTATCGCCGTGTCAACGATGTTTAACGAACATTGATCGGAATGATTATATTGAAATTTCTCGAAAAAATTTAGGCCAAAATCGACAAAATCAAAAAGTTTATGACTAAATCGTCGTCTACACGAGAAGTTTAGAAATGATTTGGTAGCCAGATGTCCCGACACAATTCAACCTAAATTGCTATCTAACTCGGACTCTTTTAAAGCAGGCACGTGATGGTGAGGAACCCCCAACTCTCTTTTTTTTTGGGGGGGGGGGGGGATCGATCGAGTGGAGCAAATGATAGGCGACTAGGTTTTGATGAGCAAATAACGTAAGCGAGAGTCAAATCAAACCGGATTTTCGTCAGAGATGTTTAAGGTCTGTACAGAAACTGCGTGAATTCGACCGTGTCGTGTGGGAACGAGCAACGACGACTCTCTTCCTCCTTTTGACGTAAAAGCTAGAAACCAAACCGGGATTTCCTTGTCATGCATCCTCGAGTGATCTCTAAGTCGGGCGTGGCATGCTTAGCTTTTCCCGGTTTGACACGAAATCCATCTGACCATCAACTTCAGGTCGTTTGTCTACAATCTAGCAATAATACATGAAGTCCCGCCTCTACATCAAATAGTTTTTGGGTGAGTATTGAAATCAGATCAGATCGAGAACTTGACAAAACCGGATGATTCCAAGCGATTCCCGAGGAAACCTTTGATAATTGGATAGGTTCCTGATTTCATGTATGGACCAAATTACTTGGACCATACCAATACATCGTTTTCTTTTTTTTTTTTTTAATTTCCTCAAGGCTGGAGAAGAGGATAAAAAACAAAGTTCAGAGACACACTTGCACTCCGCAAGAGCTCAAAAAAGAAATCACATCAGTTCTAGAATTGGATGGGTCAGTTTCCGATTTCACGAATTGGGAATAGACCCTTTTGATTCGGTTCCCGATTTCAGGAGGGTAGCCAGCTTAGCCCGGAACCGATTACCTCGAATATAGTCCGACACATATTTAGTAATAGTGATCTTACTGTGCATGTGTCCAATCAATTTTAACATCCCCTTTTCCTTATGCCTTGCGTGGGTGGAAAAATCAGACGAGGGTGTCGGTCCCCCATGTTTGAACGATCTGATAAGATTCCTCCGATTTGACTGTCGAAAAAAATTCTTATCCAATTATTGTTTCATCGCGTGACATTGATCAGTCGAGAAATTTTCAAACTTCAGATTTTCAAGCCGTAGCTTTCACTTTTTACAAAAGCATCGACGGGTCTATGATCACTTGTCCTTCGTCGTGGACTCACGTGGCATGGGAAATTTGCATTTTGTTGTCAAGATAGGGATCGAAACCAAACGCCGCATGTGCATGGAATTTTTTATTCGATCGATCGATTACTCTTGTTTTTCTTCTTTATAAATAGAAACGGATGGAGCCCCCTTTCTTCTTTTGACAGTAACATTTTTATTTTCATTAAATATGTCGAAATGGATAGCAAATACATTTCTCAATCTCTATAGAATAGAGTGGGCTATTGTATGAGTTGTAAATGGATTTACCACTTATTTAAACTCAATTTATCTCTATAACTCTCTTTTTATTCTCTTCCGCCATCACTCAATTTCGTACATGCTTACTCCGCGCACACATTCCATTTTAGGTTTTCTTAAATTCGATTAAATATGATATTGTTTTAGGAATATAAATCAGATCAGACATGTCTTAAATATGGATCCGATCGGATACGAGTCAATAGATTTGCATTACATCAAAATCATCAAAATAGAGCTAACGAGCCTATTTTAGATCCATTGATTCGAGCCACTCAGAGCCTACTTTTGACCTTTTTTTTGTTTTTTTTTTTGTTTTTACTTTACTTTCTTGGCCCAAACTTACGGTCAGCTAACGTCTTTTCATCTCTCCTTGGTCGTGTTCCGTGGAGAGTTGTCCGGCACCAACACGGCACCTGCCCTTTTCCTACTCAATATAATTGGAATTACGACGACTTTTTCGTCGCGGGACGTCTCATTCTGTAACTAGCAAATTTACCTGTCTTACCGAGCACGTGCTCATTAGCCACATGATCGACTCTTGCGTGCATCCATTAGTGACGTGATCCCTGTCAGCAAGGGCTTCTAGAGCTCTTATTAACAATTATTGAACTTCCATCGTCAAAAGTGTCTCGACAATCGTTTCTTCTAATTTTCCACTATCTTAGATAACACTAAACACTAACGAGATCCTCACATTAACTAGGTTGATCGAATAAAACTATGACTCGACTATCAAGTAAAATGATGCGTCGTGTTGCCGGCTATCTAGAAGTTTGTCCCCCCTCTCCCCCCTGAGCCACCCTTTTTGCCCGCAACTTCCTTGGAGTAGTCCATCATTGTCTTCTCTCTCCCTCTAGTCTCCCCAACACACTCATCATGGCCATCCCTCTCCTCGGTTGGTGCCATGCGAAGGGAACGCATTTTCATTACATATGCGGCGAATTACATAAAAATGACAACCCCAAAATCAACTTGAATCACTGATCGTAAAAATACATCACACAATAAATATGCCTTATTTTCCACAGATTAAGTGTTCCTATTGCAGCGAGAGAGCACGATCGTCTTTGTTCTCATGTTTGAGAGAGGAGTAGGAGGCGTCGTTGTCCTTTTCGTCACTATTCTTTTTCTATGTGGAAAAGAACATCGTTTCATTGGGATAAACGGAAAGAACGTCTTACATTCTTTTATCACATTTGAAAATGATAACTGCCAAAGGCAGTTAATCTTAGGGTTAGTACTATCAAAAGTCTAAAATTAGTATAATTGTGATAAATTTATATCAAACTATTTTTGTTACCACAAAAAATTCCAAACTGATATATCTGTGATAAATTTATCATAAATAGTTTTTGTTAAATTTTATCGTCAAATTACTAATTAAGTTGGATGACAGGCAACAATTGTTGGGTATACATATTGCCTTCTATTTGTTACAAGTGTATTAATTTATGATTTTTTTTTCGTGGTATTAACTCAATTTAACGAAAATTAATAGAGGGTAAATTTATCACATGTGTACCAGTTTGGGATTTTTATTGGTGAAAAAATTAATTTGGGATAAATTTATCACAATTGTACCAGTTTAACGCCTTTGGTGGTCAAAAAAATAATTTGAGGTAAATTTATCATAAGTGTGTCAATTTGAGATTTTTGGTGGACAAAAAAATGATTTAGGATAAATTTGTCGTATATGTATCAGTTTGGAATTTTTAATGATATTTACTCACGATATTATGAATAATTGGGCCCACACATAAAACCCGACGCCATGTACGGTCCCAGCGTTGGCAGCCTCATTGTTCAGGTTGGAGTCCGGCCCTGACCTCTCGGGTGCTCCGTTCAATATTTAATAATTTTATTTTTACAAATCCATGTGTAAAGTATATTTTACTTTGTGATTTAAGTTTCTGGGTCGGACTTCACGTCGTCGTGCTGCAGTGCGTCGTCCGGAACACCCTCCTCCTCTTCCTCTTGGAGCACCAGGCCGCGACGATCCTCGTCATGGAGCGGTTCCCCGAGACTGCGGCGTGCATGGTGTAGTGCCCGTTCAATGCCGACCCGGACGCCATCTCGCTCGGCAATCGGGACCTCCTTGAGGCCGACGGCCCGACGCGGAGGACGGCAATGATGGCTGGGAAGCTACACGCCACCGTAAGGAAGTCAAACGCGTCGAGGCAGTCCTTCAGCCTCGGGCCAGGCAGCGGCTCGTCCTCAGGGATGATGCCAATGCCTTCGAGCCTCACCGGAGAGGAGATGTACAGCCTGGGCTCGTCATGTGACCCGACTCCATGCACGTAGTTTCAGAAAATAAAAGAAAACTGTGATGCGAGAGAGACCTTTAGTTTTGATGTTGATATGTCCTAATGGGATGGTCCCTCACTCGACCTGTTTCATGGCGATTTTGATTTGACTTCGAGATCGTGGTGCGTGTTTGTGGCTTGTCGGTCTGTTCATGGCTCTTCAGCGTAAGATAATTGCTTTGCCGGAACTCCGTCGCCACGTTTACCATGGCCGTGGGGTTCCTTGCCGGCCCACCCATGATGTCTGTCGCCTCCATCGCCATCGGATTGCGCAGCTTCCTACTTCATATAGCCATAGGGCAGGCATGCATCCATTCCTCTAAGGGTCTTGATCTTCCGAGCTATGTCATTTCAAGAGATTGCTAGAAATCATTCGAGCAAAATAAGAATATGCCATAACTGTTAGGATTCGGCGCATAATCATAACGAAGTAAAATGTAAAAGCGAGAAAAAAGGAAATCTAGACAAAGAGTTTATCCTGATTCACCCTAAATTAAGGCTAAGTCTAGCAAAGAATTCCGCTATAATTAATATCTTATACCTCTCGTTACATCACTCAATAAAAAATGAAAAAAAAAAAGAGTATACATAGCAATAGCTAGTCTCGGTTCATGTTCGCGAATGAATACAATTTTCATTTGGCCATTCTCAGCACCGCGCAAATTCCAAAACCTATCGAACTTTTGAAGATATCGACCATATCAAATCTTTTAAAAAAAAAAATTCTTTTTCCGTTGCGGCCAAGCACCTAATATTCTTCTTTGAAAACATGCTAATCTTATTCGCAGGGTCATATTCGGGATGCTGATAGCCCTGCCAATGACGCTTGCCTATTCCATTCTTCTTGGGTTGTAAAGCATTCTCCAAAACTATTCCCCCCAGACACAAGTCGCAAAGGGAGTCAAGCGAAGCATATTTCGCGATCTGATGAAACGACGAATGGTTCGATTCGGGAAGCACTCGCGCGGATTTCATGGGATATATGGGGGAAGAATCGGGCGACAAGGAGAACTTTTGGTTCTCAATAATTTCAGAAAATTACCGAAAAAATCATAAACTTATTGCACTTATACCAATTTAGTTATAAATGTTTTAATTTGATTATTTTAGTCCTAAACCTCTCGACAATTTGTCAATTGAGTCCTTCCAGCCAATTTAGGGTAGAAATCATGACATACACGCGTTGGTCATCCTTATAATTGGTGTTGACGTGGATATTTTTTTTATTATAATTTATAATTTATTGATTTTTTTTTCTTTGTTGCTAGCCTCTTGCTATGCCCTTGTCGACCTTGAGCAAAGAGGCCTTAGCCATGAGGGTCTGCGAGGGCTCTAGGCCACATGGCCTTGTTGGCCGAGGACGAGGGCCTTTGCGGTCGACAAGGGTCGCTAGTGGCCTTTCTCAGCACAAAAAAAAAAAGCAAAGAGAAAAAATAAAAGAAAAGAAAGAAAAAATTTCAAACTTTTTAAAAATAATACATAAATTATCTATGTCAGTATCAACCGTGCCACGTCGGATGACTGGCGTTCATGTTAGAGACTTCTGGCCAAAATTGATTGGGATGACTTAATTGGCAGATTGCTCGAAAGATGCATTTGATTTGATTGTTGCGATATTTTATTTACGATTGTCGGTCTATTTGATTTGTGGTCCTGTGCACATCGCTCCCTATTGAAGGTTCTCTAGTCATTGAGAACGTTTATCAATTTATCATGTGAGTAAGCCACACGGCATATGCAAGAGTTATTCTAATTGTGGGTTAAATTAATTAATTGATCTAATAAAGCAAAGAGATAAGATTTCTTAGCAATAAGGTTTCTTAATTAGTCCAATTTGGGACTAGATAGTTTGGGTCGAGTTAAATTGTGCACCCCAGAACGTCAAGTGCTATACATGTCCTTTCTATCTTTGTCTTTTATAAATTTAATAGCATAAGGAAGCGTAATAAATTTGTCACATCATCATCCCCGACACAATAACGTACATGTTTACAAAATACATATAGCTCATTTATTTGTACCATTATTTTACCAAATGTACATAATATGATTTTTACATTACAAACATAGTTGGCAATATCATACCACACACAAAAGAACAAGGTCTTCGGAGGAGGGTTTGGGTCACCTATCTCCTCTACTTCGCTCCTATAACACCAAAAACTTGCCTATGCAATCGTCAACTACAACTAAGGGTCGATAACTTCACCCATTGATGGGTCATCATCGCCGACACTTGAAGGACCATCGAAATCCTGAAGTGGTTTGAGCATATTATTGGAGTTGGTGAATATTTCGAGAACCCTTATTTCTCACATCAGGCATCTCCACGTAAGTTCATAGAAATTGAAGTATGAACAGACGAAATGGGACCCCTACGGGCAGAATGCGGGGGTTTGGGGGCAATGCTCCCAACACGGGGTCTCGCTACTCGATCAGCTAGCAGGGATCCTGCTGCCTAGTCAGCGGGAGGAGTTTCGGGGGCAACGCCCTCGAAACAACATCGAGTTTATGCTTTTGTTTAAGTAAACCCGTTTGTTGTGGGATAAAGGGCTTTCAGATATACTAGAATTTTAGTCCATTATTTTTAGGTCATATATATTATACTCATATAAGAAATCATTATAACGAGCGAAAAAATATAGTGAAATCCCTTTCAGGACGTAACCCTATTCTGAGGTGAACCTAGGTAATCCTGTGTGTTATTAATTTTCTATCTTTTATGTGATTACTTGATATTCGGTTTCAGATAAATTCCCATCACATATCACCATCGAACATCATGTGCTAGGTAATGAGCTGATGAGGAACTAGCTCGGCGAGTCCCACATCAACCAACACGACAGTAGTAGACTTAATATACTTAAAAACTAGATTAAGCAACTCTACATCTTCGAACACGTAATCAACATGCATTGGTACTACAAAAAGCGGCAACAACAATAGGGACGTCCTTCTTACATATTTAAAAAATAAAGAGGTGAGTCGGGGCCCAATAAATGAAATCTCTAAGTCTAAGATAGGTGATCGGAGGTGGCCACGGTTCGGAACCGGGCCGGTTCCGGTTCCGGACTATCATGAACCGGCGGTTCGGGCCGGTTCAAGGGCCGGTTCCGTCCGGTTCAAACCGATTTTCAAATAAAACTTTAAGAAATAAAAAAATTTAAAATAATGAATTATGAAATAAAAAAGATAAAATTATGAAATAATAAATTTTCAAATACAAATTGTAATCAAATTTATGGATCGGGGAAAAAAAAAGGGAGGGAAGAAAGGGCTTGAACTTAATGAATTATCATTAAGCGCCTACATATCTTCTTGGGGATAGAAGAATCAAAGCCCATGTAGTTCTTTTACCTTTGATAACCCCATACTTACCTCATCATCAATCGTCGCTACCCGTGGCGGTGGTACCCGTGTTGGTGATATCTTCGTCATTGAAGAATTCGGATTCGATGTTGCGATCCATTTCTTGTTGTCGATATGCCGCCTTTGTCCAATCATCGACACAAATTTGAACTTCAACTGAATCCGGAGATAATCTCGAACGTCGATCATCCAAAATATTACCTCCAATACTAAATGCTTGTTCAACCGCAACGGTTGAGCAAGGGGTTGCTAAAATCTCTTTTGCAATGTGAGCTAATACTGGAAATTGAGTTGAATGATTATTCCACCACTTTAGAATTTGAAAATCAATGCCGTTTGATTGAGGAAACTCAAATTCAGTAGTTAAATAAATTTCTATTTCAGAAATATTTCCCATTATTCCCTTTTGTCTTTTTTGTCTATTTATTAGATTTCTAGACCCTCTACCTAGGTGCTTACCTTGCATGCCACTAACTTGGGAAGAAGTTCCACTATCACCAACTATATTATATCTATTACAAAAATCATTATACAATTCTACTATTATATCTTTAACTTCTTTTTCTATATCTCTAATATTTACGGTTTCAATCAAATGTAAACACTCATAGTATGAATTCAAATAATCAAGTAAGCCCTCCATTTTCGTACGTGGATCCAAAACACAAGCAACCAAATAGATAATAGGAATTTTGGTATAATATTGCATCCATTTCGTTCGCATTGCTATAATAGTTGGACCTAATTGATTATCGCCTTCATTTTCTTGAAAAATATCAACAATATTTAGACACTCTGTTAAAAATAAATGTGTAGTAGGATAATAAATACTGGATAAAGTATAAGTTGCATTATTAAAAACTTTTAACAAATCTAAAATTCTTTTGCAAATATCCCACTCTTGTGGGTATAAATTACTTTGAGGAACATAATTCGCAAAAAATGTACATAATAATTCTTTATATGAAAAAGATTGATTAAGCAACTCGTATGTAGAATTCCAACGATGTGGAACATCTCTTGGAAATTTTTTTGATTTTTTTCCATTTTGTTTACAAAATCAACCCCATTCTCTCATAACTTGAGAATGTTTTCATAAATATGTAATTGCTGTTTTTATTGGACGAAGAGCATCTTCAAGAGTTCGTAAACCATCTTGTACGCATAAATTTAAAACATGGCAAGCACATCTAATGTGAAAAAAATTTCCACCAAAAGCGGGTTTACAAATTGTTTCTAACTCGCGAACAGAAGCAGTATTTGACGCGGCATTATCAAAACCAATTGAAAAAATTTTATTAACCAATAAATATTCTTCTAAAACTTGCTTAATTATTCTATAAATATTATGTGCTGTATGCGATTCATAAAAACTCGAAATGCAATAATTCTTTTTTGAATGTTCCATTCATCGTCTATCCAATGACATGTAATACCCATATAATAATGAGTTTGCCAAGGATCACTCCAAATATCGCTACCTATATGCACACGTCCATTGAAAAATGCAAAAAAATTTCTCAAATCATCTTTTCCTTTTTTATAAAGTTTAAACATTTGGCGTTTAACCGTATTTCTCGAAACGGGTTTTGCTTGTGGAGTACATGCATTTTGTACAAAAGTATTAAAACCAAAATTTTCACCAAAATTAAACGCTAAATGTTCAACGGCAGTAAATTTAGCAAGTTCTTCCTCATAATTATTTCTATCGTAACGAAATAAATTAGAAGTGTTAGAATCGACAAACTTGGGAATTTGTTATTGCCTCGTGTCGATCCCGTATTCCTTTGGATGTTTTGACGCCAAATGTCGACGATATGTTCCATAGCCGCTTCCAGTTGTAAACCTGTATACTTTTTTGCAATGGTTACACATGAGATTGTAGTCGTTACCTTCTAAATGTTGCTTGGTGAAGTGTTGCCATATGATGGATGCACTCCCTCGACTCATTTCTTTTGTTGTTGATGCTTCTTCGGTATTGGTAGTTGGTTGTAGACTTTCTTGCGTCGGGATGTGCTCGACATTAGGAATAACGTTGATATCATCTTCGTCATCGTATCCCCAATGTGCATACTCACGAGGATCATGAGAATAATTGGATTCTTCGGGAATCATCGGGCTCTTTCCTCTTCCACTAGCCATTTTTTGAGAGAATTGAGCGGAAGAAATTGAGCGAATTTGAGAGAATTTGAGCGAAGTTGAGAGAATTTGAGAAATGAGAGAAATGAGAGAATTTGAGAGAAGTTGTGAGGAAAAATGAAAGGTGAAGATGGATATTTATAATGGTTATGGTTATTTTTAAAATTAAAAAAAAAATTTAATAATTATTAAAAAAATAAAATAAACGGCTATATAGCCGTTTGGGCCGGGCCGGCGGTTCCGAACCGCGCGGAACTGGCCCGGAACCGGCGGTTCCGGGCCGGTTTGGGAAAATTACAACCCGGAACCGACCCGTGCCACACGGGCCGGTTTCGGTTTGCATTGAACTGGCCCGTTGACCGGGCCGGTTCCGGGTTTGACTCGGGCCAGTTCCGGGTCGGAACCGGCCCGTGGCCATCTCTAGGTGATCCTCTTATCCCTCAACTTGGTATTCACAATCACAAGCATTCAAAGGATTACATTAGTGCATGAATATACACATGATTTTCTATCGGTAACAATTTTGCATGATATCACTCATTCAAGGCATCCGAATGGCATGTTATTTAATAATACACCGGTATCATCTAGTATTTTTATCAATATAAATATATGTATGCACACGAACATGGATTATCATCTTTTACTTCTCCTCCCAAACACTCCTAGAGTATCCCTGATCACGCAACAAATGCATCCAAGATCATACAGTATATGTCTCGACTCTTGAGGCATCCCGTAACACTCCATGGGACATCCCAGATCACACAATAGGATATCGAAACTCTACAGGTTCCCCCAACTCTACACAGGGTATCTTAAATCATACAGCAGGGGCATCTCAACTCCGCAGCATCGTCGCTACCATTATGTGGACGATGAAATACTTTCATAATCTTTTATATAATTATCATACAAAGATGTGCTCGTGAAAATTTCCGAACTCAACATTACCACATGCCTTTTCTCAAACCAATATCCATGCACAATTATTTTAGATCATGCATTACTTCTGCGATCCAAAAAATGAGCACATCAAACATGTAGCTACTATATGAAATCGATATATATATACACACGCACTAGAACCTATGTCAAGAAATACACACACATTAAAACCCATGTCAATAACGCATTTCATGGTCGATAACACCACAAGTAAAAATTCATTAATTTTTTTATCTTTTCTTCTTCTACTTTTTTTTAACAAAGTATATATAATATTACTTTATATTATTTTAATCAATATATTCTACTGTCGGTAACTCCAAACTTGGTCAACAATATTAACTGAGCAATCCCCAGAATTGGCAAATTTCTTCTCTTATTATTATTGTTGACACCTGATTTTTAATCATTTTTTCTATTGCTAAAGTAATAAAAAATCTATAAAAATTCATAAAATTGAAAAATCAACTTTGGGGATCTTAGCCAAGCCTAGGGAACCAATTTTGACCAAAAAACGATTTTTCATATTTTCAGTATTTTTCGGTATTTTTATTTTCGAAAATTCATAAAACAAAAAATGAAGAAAAAATGAGAAAATTGAAAAATCAACTTTGGAAGCCTTGGCCAAGCCTAGGCAACCATTTTTGAACAAAAAATAAAATTTCATATTATATATATATATATTAATTTTTTTAAAAAAATACAAAAAATACTTGAAAATTTTGGAAAAATAACATTTGAGGCCAAAAAAATACACAAAAATAGTTAATATTTTTATTTTAAATCTATTTTCATATTGGCCATCGCAAATTCAGAAAAATCCAATTCGAGTCACGTGTTCCTTCACGAGTATAATCTTGAATCGGGCCTAAAAAAATTTAATTTGAGTCAACTTATTTTTAATTTTCACTTTTTATGAGTTGTGACATTGTCTTCTAATATTTTAAATTTTCATCTTGGCCCAATTATACCCAGAATGACTTAATTTTGTAAAAGGGCTTTAATTAAATTCTGCATTATTTTCAACGGCAAGAAATGAGTTTAAATTTGACATGTGGTGAATTTTGGTGTGTCAAAAATTGTGAGGAGATTTGGACTTAAAGAAATATATTTTTTCAGGGACTAAATTGTAAATACTTAAAATTCAAGGACTAGAGTGCAAATACTTAACTCTTGAAGGATTATTTTACAAATAACAAAAAGAAGAGTTAGTGGATAAATTAGAATAGAGAAGGGAAAATGGAGAAGAGGAGATGAAGAAGAGAAGTTGGAGAAGAATAGATGGAGAAAATAAGATAAGAATAGAGAAGGGAAGATGGAGATGAAGAAGAGTTAGTAGAGAAATTAGAATGGAAGATAAGAATAGAGAAGGGAAGATGGAGATGAAGAAGAGTTAGTGAAGAAATTAGAATGGGAGATAAATATGGAGAAGGGAAGATGAAGATGAAGAAGAGTTAGTGGAGAGATTAGAATGTGAGATAGAGATGGAGAATGGAAGATGAAAATGAAGAAGAGTTAGTGGAGAAATTAGAATGGGAGATAGAGTTAGTGGAAAAATTAGAATGGGAGATAGATGAGTAGATTATAAAAGGAGGATGAAGTGAGCTTGAGAGGGGATTCTTGGGAGAGAAAATTTGAAGTGTTTGGGGATTCTTGGGAGAGAAAATTTGAAGTGTTTGAGAGAATTTTTTTGGAGAGAAAATTTGAAGTGTTTGAGAATTCTTGGGAGAGAAAATTTGAAGTGTTTGGGAGAATTTTTTGGAGAGGAAATTTTGGATGTTTGAGAGAGTTTTGGGAGATTGAAGAAAAATTCGAGAAAAAGAAAATACCAAAAGAGAGAGAATTTTGAAGATGATGGGAGTTTAAAGCTAGGGGTTATCATCACAAATTCCTTCATCGATCAATATAAATCAAGAGTTCATCCTCGTCAACGAGCAAGCAAATTCGAGCTAAGTGTTTTTATTTATTCATTTATTTATGATTTTACTCGCAAATTAGCACAAATTGTATACACTTTCTCCATCTCTTTTTTTCCCCATATTTTATGTCAGGAGAAGGATATCTCTACGTCAACAGCAAAAATCTCGTAGAGATGCAAAAATCGGCCCAGACAAGCTCCTAAGCTGTCCACCGATTTCTCAACTGATCTGTGACTAAAAGTCCCTCTTAATTCAAAAGAAACTCTCTATATTGGGAACATAGAGAGCGAAAATCAATTATAGAAATCCCTCCCAAAAAAATGGGAGATAAGTACTCTTTCCACTCTTCTGGTTTTAGGTGTAGATTAGCACATATTTTGTATACTGACACTTCACTTTATTTTATGTCAGGAAGCCGCAGCTCTATATCAATGGTCAACCCTGTGGAAGCACAAAATCGGCTTGGAGGAGTCCTCAAGCGCGAACAAATTTCAAATTGTTGAATCAATTCGTTGTATTTCATTTTAAAGAATTCATACCCCAGAATGGAGAGGACAAAGTCCATCCGCAATTTAAATACCTGCACCATAAATCCCAAAGGGAAGAGCCAAGCCAATGCTTAGCCTCCCATTGGAGGTTTTTACTTACAGTAGTTAAATACCTGCAACTTAAATACTTGTACCTTAAATCCCAAAGGGAAGAGCCAAGCCAATGCTTAGCCTCCCATTGGAGGTTTTTACTTACAGTAGTTAAATACCTGCAACTTAAATACCTGTACCTTAAATCCCAAAGGGAAGAGCCAAGCCAATGCTTAGCCTCCCATTGGAGGTTTTTACTTACAGTAGTTAAATACCTGCAACTTAAATACCTGTACCTTAAATCCCAAAGGGAAGAGCCAAGCCAATGCTTAGCCTCCCATTGGAGGTTTTTACTTACAGTAGTTAAATACCTGCAACTTAAATACCTATACCTTAAATCCCAAAGGGAAGAGCCAAGCCAATGTTTAGCCTCCCATTGGAGGTTTTTACTTACAGTAGTTTAAATACTTGCAACTTAAATACCTGTACCTTAAATCCCAAAGGGAAGATCCAAGCCAATGCTAGGCCTCCCATTGGAGGTGTTTATTCATTGTCATGTACTTCCTATAATTTAATTTTTGAATCATCAGACCTAAAAGATAAGTAGGTTGTAATATTGCACAGAAGTCGTTAACACACTCCCTCTTTCGGCTTCAGGGAATCTTTAACACTTAAAAAAATATAACAAATAAAAATATATATCATCCATGCATCCTATTTAAAAAGTGAAAATACAAAAGAGAATACCCTACTAGAGCCTTAGGAATAAACCAAGCCTGAGTTGCCGAATTAGGATATCCATGAAATTAAGGTACCGAAAGGGCATTAGTTTTAATTAACTAGTGTAACCAAGTCCCCGAGCTTCTAATCTCTGGTTCGCAGGAATAAATTAGTTCTCCCGCTAATTTATTTAGGTTTCTAATCGACCTACCAAGAACGATTAGTGGCGACTCCAAATTTCAAAATCATTTAAACAAAAACCAAAGTTGCGATTCGGTAGGGCTTGGGAGGGTCCGCGTTAGGTTAGTCAAATCTAATTAACCTAATAATCCGTTAACCCCTAGAAATAATAAAAATATTTTCAGAGGGTCGCGACAATTATAATTACTTATATTTTTTCGCTAATTGAAAATTTCACAATTGATAAGATTGTGGACCTTCGGTCACACATATAGGAATCGATCGCAATTTTTTTTTAAAGTTCCAAAAATTTATACTTCACTAAATCCAGTTTGATGACTTTTTGACCCCACTGATTCCCTTTCAGCAACTTCCACAAAATAGAAAGACAACTTTCATGAGAAACTTTAGTGACTTCAATACTCGACTAATTTCAATATTTACTTCCCATATCCACTACAAAGCTAGTCTTTACTCATTTTTCACTCTTCTCGTCCAATATATTATGAATCCTCATAGAAAACAATCAAGCATCCCCTTTTACTAAGAAATGAAAATCAAAATATGATAACTCAATACACTAACTTCACTTACCAACCCGATTTTCTTTCACGTTTACTATCAAGTGAAATTAAAACTAACAAACAACAATCAACCAAGTTAAGAGCACTAAATAGATCATTTCAACTTAGTGCTTAGAGTTTTCATTTATAATGACTTGACATAACTCAAAGCCTTAGTTTCCTTCAAACAAATAAATAGAACTGAAAACAAATAAATAGAACCGAAATCAACAAATCTTTTATTTCGAAAATGGCAAAACGCATTTGTAGAAAGTTGTGGAAATCAAAATATACCTCGTCCGAAATCGAACGACCAAGATAGAAACTTAAATGACACAAGTGTTTGGCATTTGCTACTACTCACGAAATTGAAAGAGAGAGATGAAAGAGAGTGTGTGCAAGTGAATGAGTGCGGTGATTGGAGTGGGACCTCACTTTGTTTTAAAGAGAGCTTCTTGCCCAATTGGCAAGGAAGAATCAACCATAGTTAGAGGCATTAATTGTCTTTGAGTTAAAGTAATGATTGTAAAGGCATGTAGTCTAATGAGATTAATTCAAGTGGCCCCTAGGTTTATAGGTAGGGTACTTGTGGTTTAATGTGATTAGCTACAAGAGAGGATATTTAATGAATGAAGGAAAGAGTGGTTCTTTGTCACCAAGTTTTGGGGTGAAACATTATGTGCATTAAATGACTAAGGTCAAAACTCATGAAGTAAGCCATGACCTCATCCAGAAAACTTCATCGGCAAGTCAAGAAATGAAAACTCCATCGGCTAGCAAATGAGAGGAATCATTAAGTGCATTAAATGCATTACATGATGCAAAGAGCATGGGGATAAATCTGTTGGTGAGAATTTAAGATAGGTGGCATACTTGAAGAGAGGTAAATGGCTTAATCGTAAGGTTTCAAAAATAGATAGTGATAAATTGCCAAGATATCAAGTAAACCAGTATGTAAAAGAAGAAATTAGTGTTTGTTTTAAACATTTGTAATAGAGAAATTATTTTGAACCCATCAAAACGTTTTGCAAAATTTTTCGATTGAAATGAGATATTCAACTTAGTGAATTTCAAATCTACCACTTGTCTGATACGTAAACTCAGAGCTTATCGATCTTCGTTAATAAATAATGTGGCGTTACGTACTTCACTGCCACTTTAGAAAGTTAGTTCAAGAACAAATATTTACAAATCCTCATGAATGTATTTCCCTAAGATTACAGGCACGAGAATATATTTCCTGTCTCGGCTAAAACCTCGTAAATCACCCAAACTAGAATTCTTACGCTCGACATTTATCGACTATGAATTCTTACATAATATAAATTACGTAGGAATTTTCAGGATGTCACATAAACCTTATCCGCAATGGTCGAGTTACAAACTTTATAAATAGAACTCAAGTCTCTCCTTTAACCCTAATGTAGTTTCAAGAAGTGATAAATGAGGGGTAGCCTCATTGAAGCCAATGATTCAACAACTATAGAGGAAAAGCTCTTAAGTGTTGATTCATCGGTATTTCACATCAAGAATGATGAATCTCGAACAATGTTCATAAATTTATCTATTCCATTATTGTGATTTAAATTATGGTCTTGACTCTTGAGGCTATACTTAAGGTTTTAATCTCATTTGATTTGATTTTCGCAATTATTTATAGTTGTCAATATATTTGATCTGTGGTTCTACGTGCGTCGCTCATTATTTAAGGTTATGTGGTCATTGAAAATGTTTATCAATTTATCATGTGAGCTAGCCACGCGACATAGGCTAGCAGAAAAATTATAATGTTTTGAGCATGGTTTTTAGGTTCGGAATCTCGTGATTAAGTTTAAGTTTTGTTTGCCTCCAGTCATTATCTAAACTCGTTACACAAAGCTTCCACATATTTCCCACGAGAAAAAGATCTTGGCTTTTTGGGTTTTCCACATTCTAAAGAATACTTTTTCATGGATTAGATAGACTTGCTTTCTTTCAACTTTGCCCTCGTTAAGCTTTACAAATTACAAAATTTTACCCTCATTGGCAAAATAGATCTCATTTGGGGACAAGGCCAATGACCTAAGGGCTCAAGTAAGCTCAAATGTGATTAGCACCAATGTCGCCTGGGATCTCGCGACCTCAATATCCGCATGCCTCAACTTTGGTCGTCTTGCCATTTGTAGGGTCATAAGACTTCAGAGGCCCCTCGAAACTCGTCGCTAGCCAATCGTCAATATCGCCGGATCCTACAATGCTTGCGCTCTCGTTCTTCCATTTTCTTAGATTTACCTTATTTTAAAGTCGATTTATGAAAATGAAAATGTACCACAAGTCAATTATCCAACTTGAAAATTGTCAATAAACGTTGCGAACAATACTCAAGCTGGAAACAATAAAATTGTAATTACAATAACAGGAATGAAAATAATGAAATGGATATAAATGGACCGAGGCCTTTGTTAGACACAGTTTTCTTAAAACAGATTCGCCTCCTCCCTCTAGTATGTGCTGGAGAATTCTCGGATGTCTATCTCCCAAGATACAATGGCGGGCAGTGAAGAAGTAAGCACAGTACCTCAAGCTTCTGACGAACCGAAACAACGTCTTGAACACTTGAAAAACAATGCAGGATGAAGGGACTATAAATAGAAGGAGAGTTTTTTTTTTCTTATTTCTAAACTACAGAGGCACATCTATTTATAGACCGGAGAAACGTTGGTTATGCCGACATTAATCCACTTCGTAATTGATGACATTAATCCTTATTGTAACAGAATATATTAACTTATGTTAGTTACGCTGATATTAATTGACATCGTAACCGACGACATTAATTCACGTCAGTTACGCTGATATTAATTGAGTTATTAACTTATCAATTACAACAATCCCCCACATAATGGCTCAATAGAATTAAGACTCGAGGAATTCCAAGTGTTCAACAAATGAAACTTGCATAGGATAGGTGTTACCTTTTGAACCTTCCTTTGTAAAAGAGTATTTACTTTACTAGCTGTCTAGTAGACATGATATCCTTGAACTATCTTGCTTTTTTTTTTTTTATGTAAATGAACCATACACTTCACACAAGAATCATCTAAACGTTTGTTTAGTTCTCATGATTATATTCGTTTTGGCCATGAATATTAACCTGGTTCTGCAAAAGTTTCTAAAGAATTCAGCCCTAAATAATTCTCTTTTGAAGTGGGCCCACTTCTCTCTCACATAGGTGATTACTTAATTTTTGAGTAATTTGTTTACTCCACTTAAGAATCATTAAAGCACAATTGTTATCATTTTCCTTACAATATCACTGATATTTTACAAGAATGGTTTTAGAGATAAACCCCGACAGTGACATCACTAAGTTGATATAATTAGGTTGTCCCTTTAAACCTAGATTTTGAGATCTCCAGTCAACTAGGTTGGGTTTCTGTTATATCAACTTATTCTTTCATAGGCTTCAGTCTCATTCCTCTTGTCAAATTTTCAATTAACTATCTATTTAACCCTTTGGTTGGTGGATCTTCAATTTTATCCTTTGACTTTACGTAGTCAATAGAGATAATTTCAGTTGAGAGTAATTGTCTAATGGTATTATGTTTATGACGTATATGTCTAGACTTACCATTATATATGTTATTTTGTGCTCTTCCAATTGCCGATTGGCTATCACAATATATATAGATTGGTGGCACAGGTTTTTGCCATTGTGAAATATCTTTTAAGAAATGGCGTAGCCATTCAACCTCTTCACCACATTTATCCAATACTATAAATTCAAATTCCATTGTGGATCTAGTTATAATAGTTTGTTTACAGGACTTTTGAGATACGGATGCACTGCTGGTGTGAATACATATCCACTAGTAGATTTTGAGTTTTTTGTATCAAATATCCAATTTGCATCATTATATCTTTCTAGAACAGTTAGGTATCTGGTGTAATGTAGGCCATGATCCCGTGTATACCATAAGTACCTAAGTACACTTACGATCGCTTTCCAGTGATCAGCACTTAGATTGCTTGTATATCTACTCAATCTATTAATCGTATAGGCAATATCTGGTCTAGTACAACTTATTAAGTACATTAGGCTCCCAATAACTCTAGAGTATTCTACTTGAGAAATACTCTCTCCTCTATTCTTGGATAGATGAGGATTATTGTCACATGGTGTTCTAGCAATGCCAGAATCATTTATGTTGAATTTTTCAAGAATCTTATCCATATAATGTGACTGGTTTAAGATAAGACTTTCTGATATTCTTGTGATTTTAATTCCTAAACTCACATAAGCAAGTTTCATATCTTTCATGTCAAATCTTAAATTCAACATTTTCTTGATAGATTTGATCATTCTATCATCACTATTAATAATGAATATGTTATCTACGTAAAGACACAAAATGATATGGCTATTTTTTATTTCTTTTATGTAGACGTATTTATCATATTCATTTATCTTAAATCCATTGATAATCATTGCATTATCAAATTTTTCATGCTACTGTTTTGACGCTTGTTTTAGACCACACAATGATTTCACCAATTTACAAACTTTCCTTTCTTGTCCTGAAACTATACAACCCTCATGTTATTCCATGCAGATTTCTTCATCCAAATCACTATTTAGGGAAGTTGTTTTTACATCCATTTGATGTACTTCTAGATTTCACAATGCTACAATTGCAAGTATCATTCTAATGGAGTTTATTCTCGTCACAAGAGAATAAGTATCAAAGTAATCTAAATATTCTCGTTGTCTGGATCCTTTGATGATAAGTCTAGTTTTATACTTATCAATGGAGTCATCTGCTTTCATTTTTCTTTTAAAAATCCATTTTGACCCTAAAGGTTTGCAACCAGGAGAAGGATCTATTAGCTCTCAAGTATGATTCTGCAAAATAGAATCAACTTCACTTTTTATTGCTTCTGTCCATAAAGATCCCTCAGAAGAATTTATAATTTCTGCATAATTCAATAGTTCATTTTTTAACATATAAGTTAGCAAATCATTTTCAAATGATTTTTTCACTCTTACTCTTTTGCTACGTCTTGATTCAAGCTCATGATCTGAATCATGACTTTCATGATCCAAATCATAACTTCTTTCATTCATAGTTTCAAACGTTCGTTTAGAAGAACTCGATCCATCATTGGATTTGTAAGGAAATACGTCTTCAAGGAATGATGCATTTCTCGATTCCATGATCGTATTCTTGTGTATATCTGGAATTTTCGATTCATATACAAAAAATAGATATGCATTACTGTAGACACCCCCACCTTTTTAAATATTGGTAAGATGGTTTCCTATTTTCCATAATTCATAAGGGGTTCTCACCTCTTTCTTTCGAGTTACCTTATTTAAAAAGTAATTCTTTGACAAAATAGTTTTACCCCACATATTTTGATATAAACCTGAACTTAGTAACATCACGTTCATCATTTCTTTCAATGTGTGATTTTTATATTCAGCTACACCATTTGATTGAGGTGAGTAAGGTGCAATTACTTCATGTATAATTCCATGTTGTACACAGAATTAAACCAATTGGTTCATCGTACTCATTACCTCTATTACTTCTCAATCTTTTTATTTTCTTATTGAGTTGATTTTCAACTTCGTTCTTATAGAGAACAAACTTCTCTAAGGCTTCACTTTTGCTTTTAAGCAAATACACATAGCAGTATTTAGTGCTATCATCAATAAAGGTAATAAAATATTTATTACTGCCTCTTATTTGTATGAATTTCAAATCACAAATATCACTATGAATTAATTCAAGAGGTTCGGTGTTTCTTTCAACTGTTTGAAACGATGATCTCGTTAATTTTGCCTCAACACAAATTTCGCATTTATGTTTTGAATCAATTTGAAATGAGGAAATATGTTCCAAGTTAATTAATCTACGCAAAGTATCATAATTAACATGTCCTAGTCTATCATGCTATAAATTGGAAAACTCAAGCAAATAAACAGAAGACTTATTATCTTTATTGATAATTGTCATTATATTGAGCTTAAAAAGCCCATCAAATACATATCCCCTCCCCACATATATTTCAAATTTGGACAAAATCACTTTGTCTGACTCGAACACCATACAAAATTCATATTTGTTTAATAGAGACCCGAAGACCAAGTTTTTTCGAATTTCTGGCACATAGAGAACATTGTTCAGAGTCAGTTCTTTTTCAAATATCATTTTCAGCAGCACCTTTCCTTGGCCTTCAACAGCAAAAGAGGCAGAGTTTCCCATGAAAACTTTCTCCCCATTCATTGGTTTGAAAGTTGAAAACAAATCTTTATTCGAGCATACGTACATAGTGGCATCAGTGTCAATCCACCATTCCTTTGTATTCAACCCAATCAAGTTCACTTCAGAAACCATTACAAAGAGGTTTATGTCGGACATATTTTGAATGATGTTATTCACCATATTTGTCTCATAATTCTTCTTTTTTGGAAGTCTGCAATCCACCAATCTATGACCCATCTTGCCATAGTTGAAGCATTTTCCTTGAAACTTGTTCTTTGAAACTCCTCCTTTTAGTCCCAACCTTGGCTTAACAATCTTCTTGTTCCTGTGGCCTTGCCTATGCTTCATAACATTTGCCTTAGCCATAGAAGGATTGAACCTTTTCCGTTCAGAACATTTGTTATCTTCTTCGATTCGATGTCTAACAATCAGTTCTTCTAGGTTCATCTCCTTTCGCTTGTGCTTGAGGTAGTTCTTGAAATTCTTCCACCCGGGAGATAGTTTCTCAATAATAGCAACCATTTGGAAGGTTTCACTCAAGATCATTCCTTCAGTCTGAATCTCATGTAAGATCACTTGGATTTCTTGAACTCGACTGATCACAGTCTTGGAATCCATCATGTTATAATCAAAGAATTGACCGACAACAAATTTCTTTGCTCCGACATCCTCTATTTTATATTTTCGGTCCAAGGATTCCTACAACTCCTTTGCCGTCTTTATCGTACAATAGACATTGTACAATGAGTCATGTAAACCATTCATGACATAATTTCTACATAGGAAATAAGAGTGTTTCCAAGCTTTAATAGCATTGAAGACTTACTTATTTGTTTCTCCCTTGGATAGCTTAGGAGATTCCTCAGTCAAGAATCTCGCAAGATTCAATATTGTTAAATAAAACAACATCTTTTGCTGCCACCTTTTATAATTCGATTTGTCAAAATTTTCAGGTTTCTCGCTATGGTAGACAAAAACTGCAGCAGGGGCAGAGGCAGAGGATTGGGCGACAGCAGGGGTACAGGGTTGGCCAATGTTGCCAGCAACCATATCAAACACTTCTTTTTCAGTAGCCATTTAAGTCTAAATTTTGAATCGAATGGAAGTTGGAATAGAATCAAATCTATTTTAAGATTGTTGTAAAAATCAAATTAGGGTTTGCATAAACGATGCAAACAATATTCAAGCTGGAAACGAGAAAATTGCAATTACAATAACAGGAATGAAAATAATGAAATGGATACAAATGGATCGAGGCCTATGTTGGACACAGTTTTCTTAAAACAGATTCGCCCCCTTCCTTTAGTATGTGCTGGAGGATTCTCGAACGTCTATCTCCTAGAATATAACGGTGGCAATGAAGAAGTAAGCACAATACCTCAAGCTTATGGCAAACCGAAACAACGTCTCGAACACTTGAAAAACAATGTGGGATGAAGGGACTAAAAACAAAAGGAGAGTTTTCATTTTTTCTTCTTATTTCTAAACTATGGAGGCATGTCTATTTATAGACAGGAGAAACATCGGTTATGTTGACATTAATCCACATCGTAATTGATGACATTAATCCTCATCATAACCGACGACATTAATTCACGTCGGTTATGCTGATATTAATTGACATCGTAACCGACAACATTAATTGATATCGTAATTGACAACATTAATTTATGTCACTTATGCTGATATTAATTGAGCCATTAACCTATCAATTACAACAAATCTTACCAAAGTTATTTACTTTGTGGGTATGTTTGGAATTGTATTTCCCAATTCATGTGTCGAGATTCCAATCTCGGGTGTTTTGGATTATGCAAAATTTTCCCTCTTGCCAGATCTTTGAAATAAAAGGCAAGGTCCCCGACCTTCTTGGGAACCCACACCACGTAGAAAGGCCTTTTCCATGCTATTTTTTTTACACCACGGGTATCTAAATTTCAACTCAATTAATCTTTACAAATGTACACAATCTCTTCCTATGCATTCATTCAATAAATGTTTTGCTGGACGACCAGAGGATGAAATGTCCTTTACCGAAAGTTGTTCTTCATGTTTTTATAAGAGGAGGCTATTTCTATGGCGATAAGGCATGCTGCACACCCAAAGATCGTCGTGACCTTCGAAACTATGTTCAATCTAAATAAAAGACATTGCGATTTGAATGCTTGCAGAGTCCTAATCGCGAGTTAAAGGTCCACTTAGAATGGTATTACCATTCTTTTACACCCGACTTTCATTTCATTTATTGCCTACCATAGTCGGAGCTCCAATGAAACGTAAGGGTGCGCATGCTAATATTTTTGGAAGTGAATTTGTGCATCAAAAATGCTTCTAAAGCAAAAATTCATTTCGTAATTTTATATTAAAACTTCTAGAAATTCATTTGTTAAAAATTTCTTCTAAAAGAAATTTCTACTTATGAAGTTTTTCTTCCCAATTTGAAAACTTAAAAAAATTGCTTCTCAACTCAATAAATACTTTTTTGACAAAAAAAAAACTCAAGACGTACTTCTCGCTCACCCTCTTTTCGTTATACCCTCACCTCATTTTAACCACACCTGCCTCTACCGTTACTGACCTCCGTTGCCTCTCACTGCCGACCACCACCCAGCCGCTTGCGACCATCGCCATCTACTACCCGTTGTCGACTATCGTTGGCCACTGTCCACCGCCGACCTCTGTTCGTAACCATCGCCAACTGCTATCCATCACCTGTCGTCGGCCACCACAGATCTCCACCAACCGTCACCCATTGCAAACCTCTACTGGCCGCCGACCTTCATCGACCCCCCCTCCTCGACCACCCACCGCTACCGCCAAGTCAATGTCTATAGCTACTGGAGTAAAAAATAAATAATAATTTTTTATTTTTAAAAAGTAAATAATTCAAAAAAAATGAAGTATAAATTTTTTGGTTGTCGACAATAACTTTTCATAAAAGATTTTGTGGTAATAATGTTTTAGAAGTAGAAATTTTCAACTGCTACCAAACGAATTTTCTCTGATCAGAAATTAATTTCTTGAATAGAAATAGAAAAATCAATTTTTGCTTCTGAGTAGAAATAAAAAAATCAACATTTGACTAGAAGTTGACTTTTGAAGCACAATTATTGCCATGTACACCCTAATAGAGCATCGCCAAATCCAGCAGTCTCATGATTACATAAATATTTAGGCTCAATAACATTATAGGTGAGAGAGTGTGTTAAAGAGAGAGATGGAGGCTCGCCGATAAGAACCGTCTCTACTCACATTCCATCTACGTGAAACTTATGCGTAATGATCCGTCCCAAAAAAAAAAAAGAAAGAAAGAAACTTATGCATAATGAAGGAGCAATGATCAGCAATGGATGCAAGAGCGAGGAACATTTATTTGTTTTGTAATAAATGAATAAATTGAGTATTATTTTTCTAAAAATATCTTTTGTTTAGTTTACAAAATGAATTAACGAAAAATATTTGAATTATCCATTAAAATATTTAAATATAAATTATCATAGATAAAAAATATCTTTTAAATTAGGAAAAAAATTCAAATAATGGCCTGAACTAGTTTAATTTTCTCAAATAATAACTTGAAAAAAACCTTAATGTAAAGAAGGGCCTGAAGTGCCCCTTTTTATTTCAAAGAAGAGACTAATTGAATGGCATTTTTGTCTTTTATCATTTTAATTTTTCTTTTCTTTTCTTCCTTTTTTTTCTTTTCTCTCTCTTTCTTTTTTTTTTTTCCTTTCCCCTTTCCTATGCAATTGCCTACCTCAGGCGACGGTCGCCCATGCTGCTATCAAGTGGTGATCGCCCATGCTTTGACCAACATTAGGCGAGGGTTGCCTCGCTAGATCTGGCGACGAAAGTGCTCGCTTGCAGGGTTGCCTAGTTGAACTCCGGCCCATGCGAGGGCTGCCCGACGTAGGCCCAAGCAAGGGGAAAGAAAAAAGGTAATGAAAAAAGAAAAGAGAAATAGTAAAATGAAAAAAGGAAAAAAAAAAGTTAAAAAGATAAAATATGAAACTGTCTTTCTGTCATGCCCTTCATTGAAATAAAGAGGGGCAGTTTATGACTTTTTAAAAAAAATAAGAATAATTTCAAATCTTTATCTAGAAAGAAAAATTAGAACACTTCAAACTTTTATTTAGAGCTTTCCCTTTAAATTATCCATTTGTCGCGTCCTAAAAGCAGCCTCCATGTGATACTTCCCATCTTGCTTGAAAGATAACGCAGCTCCGGAATCGAATGCCATGGTTTCCTGTTCGTGACTCATTGGAAAGAAAAAGAGAGCTCCCGACACGATTTGACCGACATTGCTATCCAACCACTCCGAAACCAACACGTGGTGATAGGACGACACCGACTCTTTCCTCATTAGCAAGGACATAAGCGGGTCAAACCAAACCGGGCTTTTGTTCGAAGATGCCAGGGCTTGTACAGAAACTAGGTAAATTCGACCCTGTCGTGTGGGAATGGGCAAGCAACGACTCTCTTCCTCCTCCGACGCAAAAAAGCTAGAGACCAAACCGGGATTTCCCTGTCGAGCTCGAGCATCGTCCAGTGATCTCTAAGTTCGACAAACTAAAAACTTTACTGGATACGAGTTTGGAGGCTAGGCATTCTCAACAATACAATGTACAACCCGTCAAAAAAAAAAAAAATTGGATAGCTTACGTTTTTATTTTGTATAGTGAGTCAGATGGTGTCTGATTCTGCTTTCGCACCCTTCGATTAGCAATTAACATAATCAAGTCAAATCAAACCGGGTTTTCGTCAGAGATGTCAAGGTTTGTATAGGAACTATGTAAATTTGATTAGCATAAGCGAGTCGAATCAAATCAGGTTCTTGTCAGAGATGTCAAGGTTTGTACAGAAACTACGTAAATTTGATTAGCAAATGACATAAGTCTGCTTTTGCACATTTTCAACAATAGGCGACTATCTTTTGATTAGCAAATAACATTAGCGAGTCAAATCAAATTGGGTTTTCGTCAAAGATGTCAAGGTTTGTATAGAAACCACGCAAATTTGATTAGAAAATGACATAAGCAAGTCGAATCAAATCGGTTATTGTAAGAGATGTCAAGGTTTGTACAGAAACGACGTAAATTTGATTAGCAAATGTCATAAGTTTGCTTTCACACATTTTCAACAATAGGCGATTATCTTTTGATTATTAAATAACATAAGGGAGTCAAATCAAATCGGGTTTTTGTCAGAGATGTTAAGGTTTGTTCAGAAATTACATAAATTTGATTAGCAAATGTCATCAGTCTACTTTCGTACATTTTCAACAATAGGCAATTATCTTTTGATTAGCAAACAACATAAGGGAGTCAAATCAAACTTGGTTTTTGTCAGAAATGTCAAGGTTTGTATAGAAACTTGACCGTGTCGTGTGAGAATGGGCAACAGCGACTCTCTTCCTCCTCCGACGCAACAAGGTAGAAAGCAAATCGAGATTTCCTTGTCATGCTTCGTTCATTGATCTCTTAGTTCGGCATGTATGGCTCTTCTGGTTTGACCCGAAATCTATCTGATCATCAATTTTGTTAGGATGTTGTTCATATTCTCTTCCGACAGGAACACATGGGTCCTACTCGTGTCTATCTGAGCATCAATAGCTATTATTAAATATACTCTTTTTTTCTTGTAATTAAAAAATAAAATGAGAGGTGCGATGTGCTAATTATAGTGGAATCATTTGCTAGAGGTAGCCCTAATTTATGAACCAAGATAAAATCTCGTATCTTGATTTCTTTTTTTCGCTTTATGTTTTACTATGACTTGATTGTATGTTGAATCCTAATAAATTTCAGGTCGTTTTCTACTATTCGGCAATAATATAGATGAAGTCCCGTCTCCACCGCAAATAGCATTAGGATTCTGCAAATAATCACAACGAAACATAATGTGAAAGGAAGAAAGGTAAATCGAGACACAAAATTTATCATGGCTCACCCTTAAAGTAGGGCTACATACAACAAGGGATTTCATTGTAATTAGCACTTGGCACATCTATATTACATCACTTAATTACGAAAGTAAAAAAAAAAAAAGAGAGTATATATAGCATTAACTATTCATGGGCCCAAGCCCAAACTATCAATAAAATACGTGCTCAACTTATAAAAGCTCGTTTTTCTGTCGATAGGGAGTATAAACCACACCTCAATAAATAATTCTCGCCTAATTAGCAATAGCGGTCCCGCTACGCACATGAGCGGCCAAATCACACGAGGATGTCAATCCCATACGTATTGAAACAATCTAACATGATTCCTCCCGATTCGACCGTCGAAAAGTTCTTATCTTTCGCCGGGTGACATTGATGGGTCGGGGAAATTTTTTCAACGGACGTGCTTTCGCTTCAACAAAAGAGTCGACGGGGTCCATGATCACGATTCCCTTGGCTGTGGACTCATGCGATGTGGGGAATATATGTATGTTTTTTTTTTTTCGCTTCATTTTGTCAAAGACAGTGATTGGAACCAAACGTTGCATGTGCATGGATAGTTAGGATTGGAATCCGAGCCGGTAAAGGCTTGGGGCTTCGACGGGAACCGAGGATGTGCGTGCTTTCTTTTCAGGACTTTTGTTCGATCGATTCCTTTCGGCTTTTTTTTTCCCCCGCTTGGGTCTTGCCCTCTTGCCCCCACCTCGGAGGTCGGCCTACCTCTTTTGACCTATCGGGAATCGATCGCAGGTCGTGCGCCCTGAAGCGTTTGTCTGGCGCCCTGTTGATAGTTTTGTTCTTCGAAAACCCAAGAGGTGCATTGCCCCCCACGTAGACAAGATCTGAGTGCGTAGGTCAATTTACAAGTGCGGGAGTATTTTAGGCTTACGATTGAAAATCATGGGCTAACTGGGCTAGACTCTACAATACCCGTCTGCACCCACACGCTTATTAAGCGCACTTCGCACGATCGTTGACCATTATTAGTCACTGATCAACGTTTTTATATTCAACGTTTCCGTTTAATGTTTTTCGCTTCAATTTGTCGTTTTCTTTCTCGAGATGTAGCCATTATTGTCCGATCGTTTTGTTTTTTTTTCTTTTTTTAGAGTTCTTGGAGAAATACCAAAATTGATATATGGTATTCTCGCTCGAGACTTTATTGTGTCATGAAGGATCTTGGCTACTAAATATTAGCAACACCATGTGGCAAATAATTCCTTAAAGGCGGTGAATTCAGATCGCTAATTCTGATTCTATTCTTCCCGATCATCGTTTACTTTCCCCGACGGCACCAACACACAACACACCCTTTTTCTACTTGAGACGCCTTCCTGCCTTTACTATATCGCGGTTTTGTAACGCGGTGACTTCTTCGTCGGGCAATTTTTCGAGGAAAATATCTCAGAGTTACATACCCTTTCAGCGCTAGAACTCGAAGAACATGTTCAAGAGTCCTGCATGATTCAGATGACGGAATGAACTGATGCATCCCATCAATGCCGCGGAGGGGCGGCTTGTGGTTTGTGGGGGAGAGATGAACTTTGGGCCATCTGTTGCACGGGCTAAAACTCAGCTAGGACCCGAATTTGGATTGGGCTGAGAGTACTCACCAGAGGTGGCGGGTCTGAAAAGACTGGAGTGCATCGGCCCTAGCCCATGCTAAATGGACTTTGCTCGGTCCAACCCATCAGGGTGGAAGAAAAAAAGATATGCATATTGGAAGTGTGGAAGCTTCGAGACAAATCAAGAAAATATAATCGAATCCTAAAATTTACAAAAAAAAAAATATAATCAAGTTTTAAAACCTGTCAAATTGGTACAATTGATTCTTTCTATTAAATCCCGTCAAATTAGACTAACGAAAAATGTCAACATGTCTTATTATATTACTTTCTTAAGACTCTCGGTGATGACGTGGTGCATGATGGCACCACAACGGCAATGACATTTAAAAAAAAATAAAATTGTAATAAAAAATAAAAAGTAAAAACAAAAAACAAAACAAAACTCACACTAATGAATAGGCTAAGCCCTCACAGGTGGCTGTTGCCATAGCCACTAGGGAAGAGCCATCGAAGGTCATTGATCCTTCCCAAAGCCTAGATATGGGGATAGGCATGACTCTCGCCCTAAATTTGAGGTAGGATCCCCAGCCCTTGACCCAGATTTGAGTGAGGGTCGCTATCGAGGCCTCGATGGCCCTCGCCAACCCTAGGGGAGGGCCAATGACCCTCGCTTAGATATGGGGTGAGTAGCACCTGGCAAGCCCTCGCTAAGGATTGACAAGCCTCGCCTCGGGTCGACGATGATCATCGAGGCTCCAGGAAGGCCTAGGTGACCTTTGCTAGCATTCACGGCAATGGCAGCTATCGACGAGGGCTTGGTCAAGCTATGCATGTGAGCCTACTTTTTTATTTTTTATTTTTTGGGGCTCAAGTTAGTTTTTCTTTTTAACTTTCACTTTTTTATTTTTTTTAATCTAATTTAGTTTGTATTTATTTTTATTTTATATTTAACGTGGCACTACCTTTGCTAGCATTCACGGTAGCAGTAGCCATCAGCAAGGGCTTGGCCAAGCCATGCATGTGAGCCTATTTTTTTTTGGGGGGGCCTTGAGTTGGTTTTTCTTTTTAACTTTAGCTTTTTTTTATTTTTAATCTAATTTAGCTTGTATTAATTTTTTTATTTTATATTTAACGTGGCATTGTGGTAAGACACGTGGAGGTGACGTGGCGTGCGCCTTCGTGTGTCTTACCATACCGTAGTAATAAATATAAGATGCGTTGGCACTTTTTCGTTAGCTTAGTTAAATGGAGTCAACGGATGTATTTAATTGTATCAATTTGACAAGTTTTAGTATCTAATTGCATTTTCGCGATAGGTTTTAGTACTTTCATCGCACTTTTATCTCATGGAACATGGAAATTGAGATGGGTCTGTCCAAATCTACCCATTTGATTAGGTCTAATAATCGACTTGATCAGTGAGGCAAGGTTTCATCCCCCAGAAAGAAAATGCTGCGGTCTATTTTTTGTTAAACGGAAGAATTTCCCCCTTTTGAAAGATTTACCGTCAACATAAATAGAAGCTATCCTCTCCCTCCATCTTCAGACCACTGCAGAAAGGCCTCAAAATAGTCAAACATCCGCACGACCGTTGCTTTGACCTCCATCTATCCACTCTCAAGAGAACCAGAAGCCCTCGGAACTCATCCCACAACCGTTCTCCCTCCTCTCTTCGTTCCTTCTTTTTCCCCTCCGAGAATCAACTCATCAAAGAACATCTGAATCGGTAGCGACACCATCGACGATGTCCAAAGGTTCGGGCGCAGAGATTCGCGAGCACGGCGAAGACACGCCGGACGATCACAACGACATGGGCGGCTGCTGTGCCTCCACCGAGGTTGTCTCCCTCACCCAGAAGGTAAAAAAAAAGGATTTCCTCCACCGTGTTCTATCTTTTCCTCGCGTCTTTCGACTCCGTTCGCTTCTCATCTTCTTTTGGCAGGTGATCGCCGAGGTGATCGGGACGTACTTCGTGATTTTTGCCGGGTGCGGGTCGGTGGCGGTGAACAAGATATACGGGTCGGTCTCGTTCCCAGGGATCTGCGTGGTTTGGGGGCTGATCGTGATGGTCATGGTTTATTCGGTGGGTCATATCTCGGGTGCCCATTTCAACCCGGCGGTCACCGTCACCTTCGCCATCTTCAGACATTTCCCTTATAAGCAGGCGAGTTCCTGACAATCTTTTCTGCAGATTCTGGGCGATCTTTGCCATCCTTGGGATGCATATTAAAGCCGGCTGGTCGACCCGCTCCACCTAGGCCGGGTTTCCGACCTGAGCCTTAACGTGTTCCAGTCGACCCGCTTGTGCTAGGGTTTCAGGTTCCAGATCGAGTCTAACAACGTGATTAATAGAGCAAATTGATGATAGTCATGTGACTTGTTCAATATATATTTTTTTTTTGCACATTGCACATTCAAGTGGTCTTTGCTTATGGGAAACTAGTTATATGGTATATAGTAAAGTTTGAGCTCCTTGCAGGTTCCTATGTACATCGTAGCACAGCTGCTGGGATCGATTCTGGCGAGCGGCACGCTGTGCCTACTCCTTGACGTGGACTCCAAATCGTTCTTTGGGACCGTACCAACGGGTTCCAACATCCGATCGCTAGCGATCGAGACCATCATATCCTTCCTGTTGATGTTCGTCATATCCGGAGTCGCAACGGACAACAGATCGGTGAGTCATTTTGATTGAGAGCATCAGTTTTTCCCTCCTTTTAATGCCTTTTTTTTTTGTATGTGTGTGTGAATTATGAACGATATGTGATCTTGGCGTATTTGATTGTTTCTTATGTAGATCGGCGAACTGGCAGGAATCGCGGTTGGGATGACGATCATGCTGAACGTATTCGTCGCCGGGTAAGCCTGCACTGAAAATAAACCCGGGAAAGAAAAAAAGGATTAATAAATGATACCAAAGATAAGTTATCTAAGATTTAGGTTAAATGAAGAGCAAGTGAAGCTAATTTTTCAAAATTATTGAAAATTGCAGGCCGGTTTCCGGGGCATCCATGAACCCGGCAAGGAGCATTGGGCCGGCCGTGGCGATGCACATCTACAAGGGGCTTTGGGTGTACATTGTTGGGCCGTTCGTCGGCACCATCTTGGGTGGCTTTGCGTATAATCTGATTAGGGCAACGGACAAGCCTCTGGGGGAGTTGACCAAGAGCGTCTCTTTTCTCAAGGGCCCGTCAGAAGAAGTGTAAATATTTCTTTGATTGATCGTCACCGATCCACTGCCAAATGGCTCGTCTTAGGTTGAATACATAGAATCAAAGCATACATAAGGAAAAATTTGGAGTACATTTGAAGTTCCCAGCTTGGCTCCTTTGTGTGTGTGCGCCGTGCCCGCTCCGAATCGGCTCGGACCAAATCAGCCCAAAACTTCCGGTCCTTTAACAAACTATGTATCTAATTTACAAGCTTTCGATCGAAACAAATTAGCTCGAAACTAGCTTGACGTATGTCGGCAAGCGAGCTGATGCGCGCGCGGGACGGGGCGAGAGATGCTCTGAGTGATTGCCCGACGGAAGTGTGGGTAGGATAGAGGATGCGCGTGTGGATGTCGATGGGCAAATGCGTATGTTGGGATAGAGTACCATCAGATCAAAGGCATACCGAATACCACCAATCAAGGATCATGATCGGAATTGGTGATAAAGAATATCACCGGCCGATGAGACTTTGAATAGGAGAAGCTCACACCACTAGGACCTACAAAATATCGTCAATCGAGAATACAACACTTCCTTGGCTTTACCTCCGAGGAAGAAATCCAAATTCCAAGGATACATATGTCGAGAATAGTGAGCAAAGAGACAAATCACCTTCGAGATAGAAATCGTTGTCTTACATTTGAGATTCCGCCTCTCAATATAGAGGAACTACTACATAGAAAATCGACAAAGCATTGAAGACATGCGAATTACCCAACATTAATGAGAAAGGAATTAGAAACCACAATAAAAACTTAGGAACTTGAAAATGCATTAAAACCCTTGGAAACTAGAATTTTGGCTCTTGAGACCTACAACTTGTTTAATAATTATAAAACTAGGACTTAAATTTCATTCACTGTCCTTGGTAGCCGAATAGCGAGTCTCGCGATCGGCAATAAATTGGTATATCGATACCTATAGATAGCCAATCGAAAAATATGAAATCGGTAACTTAATCATTGAATCGGCAACTCTCTTGTGCAATAGTCATCTTTGACGTGAACTTATTTGAACTTCAATTGTATCTCATTCATAATAAATGAGTACCTCGACAGGGTCACGAAGCTGTAAGTACATACCAAAAAATTCATTTGCATACCGAATTAGGAGCGAACGGTTTCAAGTTTCATACAAATTCTAAATGGAACCTATCTGTCTATACAAATTTCTCATTTTTTTGGAACCCAAAGCCTATTATGCATACCTTAGAACCTAGAGCCTACCCAATTATAGATTCTAGGATCAGTTCTAGGTTCCACCCAGGTTTTGCATATATTATTAGTTGAATAATTATAGTGAATAATCACTTTTAATGATCACCACTTGCTGCTTAAATCTACTGGCCACAACTAATATTTAAATACACGAAAAATATGAAAAACATTAAGAAAGTAAAAATCTTAATGATAAAGTAGTTTCGAGTTATATACTCATAATCGGATACCATGGAATACTACAGGACAACGTGAAGATATATACTAAGAAAAAAAAAAAGAAAAACTTGCTCTAGGTTCCAGGTTCTACCTGCCAGGAACCTGAAACTTATTTGTCGGAATAGTTTCCCTAATTTTTAGAACTAAGAACCTATCATTCATATCATGGAATCTGAAATCGATTGGTTCCCGTCGGTCCGATTCTTAATATTTTTGGTTCTGTATTGGAACCATGCTCATCCATATACCGAATCCACAGGGGCAGCCCGATAAGAAGGAGTTGGTCATTCAACATCCGAGGTATGCCATATGCAACTCTTCAATGTACTTTCGTGAATCCTCGTGATGCAGCGGTGGGGCGGGCCGGAGATCCTAAGCTCCGGTGATTTTTTTAATTCAATGGGTCGGACTCGGATCTAACACGAGCACGCTAGGAATCCACGTGATGGAGCGGCGGGGGCGGGTCGGAGACCCGACGAATGACAAAAAGACAAAAAGCGCGCACGATCCACATGTCAACTTTCTCGAGCACTCCATTGCCATTAGATTCAGATTTAACCAGGAATCCCCTCCCCCACAAAAATAAAAAAATAAAATAAAATACTCGCTGGGTGCACTGAATCAAGTAACGCCATCACCAGTCCCATAATAGCAACTGACATTGACAACTACTCTCCTCCTCCTCCTCCTCCTCCTTCGTCTTCGTCTTCTTCCTCTTGTTCTGGCTCTACAGTTCGAAGTGCGATCGCTTTCGTATCCTCTGCAACTCTCGCTTCGTTCCCGTCTTCTTCTTCGGGTCGAAGGCTCCGGGTGGGGGAGGACGAGCGGTTTCGCTATCCTTCGCTTGCTTCGCGACGGGATCCGCCCTCTCCTCAATGCGCGATCGAGGTATCATTCGTTTCTTCCTCCCGACTTCTCTTCCGCTGCACGCCTCCTCGAGCTCCTGCTCCTACATAAAGCCTTCTTTCTTCCTTTTTTTCATGCCTGCGATTCGGTGTTGGGGGAGTGATGCGGCGGAAAATGCTGATCGGATTGTGATGGTCGTCCGCGCAGGCGAGTAGCTCCCGGGACTCTCTGGTTGTTTCGGTGGGGGATTCCATGGCTGGAGAATTCGAAGAGACGTTCAGCGTTAGTTTTCAGGTTAGCATCGCCGCTGTCTGTGTGGAAATTTTGAGGATCCGGCTGCGACTTTTGACGCCCAGTCGCCTGATCTAGACATGAGTCTCCACTTCCTCGCACGTAGTCTAGCCACTCGTACTCTGCTGTGTGTGTGGGGGATACTATGGGGGTGGTTTCGGTATGGGATACGATGGGTGTGGTTTCGGCGTGAGGGTGCACTTATTATCGCTAGTCCGCTATGATTTTTAGATGATATTGTTTGAGGATCAATTCTTGTTCCATCAGGATCGCGGGATCAAAGCATTATATAGATCCATAATTGTTTGTGCTATCCACCCCGAATAACCAGACTCAGAAACTGAGCAGAAGTGCGATTTTGCGAGGTTAGGGAATTGTGAATAAATAGCTCGGAATTCTTCTCTATTTTTTTCCCCCCACTTTTGACGTGAAAATGGTCACTGGCTTGGGATTTTACCCATAGCATATCCCTGAAGTTGTTGGCATTTCGTTCTCAAATCTGGAAGCGTATGAATAGAGAGCTATCTCCTTCAGAATTCGAGTTTTTATGATATCCAAGAAGTCATCTGGAAGATTGTCAACGCAGAAAGTTGCCAGGAGGATTTCTTTTTAAGATAATGTGTACTAGCTTTGACTCTTTCTCCCATCCTTGCAGATGATGGGTCCTCCTCTTTTCCTTTCTAATGTGCATTCATTCAAATTGGCAGGCTGATTCAATTCACTCTGGCTCTATTTCATTTGGAAGGTTTGAAAAAGAACCTTTAGCATGGGAAAGGAGGTCTTCTTTCTCGCACAATAGGTATCTCGAAGAGGTTGAGAAATTCTCGAAACCAGGTTCAGTGAACGAGAAGAAAGCTTTACTTGAAGCTCATTTCAAGAAGAAACCACTCCTGCATCAAAGTTCATCTGAGTGGCAGACTGGAAGGGACCATCGGCGTGACGAATATGATACATCAGATAGTACAAGCAGGGAAGGATTTGAGCTTGCAATTGAGGATAATTATTTTGGTCACTGTGATGAGAGTCCAGCAAGATCAGGGTGTAGTGGAGAGTACGAAGTAAGAGTTGGTAAAAGAGAAGATCCAGGTGTTTCATTAGTCCCATCCCATGAAAAAGAGGTGTTCGATGATCTTTCCATGGATTTTATTCCTATAGAGTATAATGCACGGGTGCCAAATTATTTAGAGGAAGGACACGATGACTTGCTAATAGGCTGTGCCGAGACACAGATAGATGCAAAACTGAGTTCTGACTATGATGAGAGAGAAGCAGAGAATTGTTCTGAGGCCATCTACTCATATATAAAGTGTGAGACTAATCAAATGGTTGAAAAAAATTGTTCGGAAACATCTCATCTTTGTCCAAAGGTATGGGATGCTTTCATGTAATTGCCTTTTGCGTCATGCATAATGTATTTGAATGTGTTAAAAAAACCAAGCTAAGTACTGGTTCTCTTTCGTGTTCCTTGTTCGTCCTTATATCCTCATTTCAGTTGGCATCAGCATCGGATACTAAGCTCACTGAGGCCGCAGCTAAGTCTCAGTTCTCAGTGGCTTATGAGAAGAGAAGCGTTTCTGTTGAATCATCCAATGATTTGAACAAAACTCTGGGTGGCGGGATAAGAGGATCTCCATTAAGAACAAATAGACGGAAAGATTTAACCATGTCTGCAGTTCAAGCTTCCCGTTTGGTACATAAAACTTTGAACTCAGAGGTAACGGTTGCTTTGTGATGAATGACAATGCCAAACTCAATGCTTTGAATTGAGAAGTATGACTTCCATGATTACATTAACCATCATTTCAAAGTCCAATGCTCTGACTTTCTTCTTTGCTGAATAATTTCTTCTAACTGTTAATGCATGGTCAATTTTGCTCAGCAAAGGGAAAAGCTGGTGGTGAAACCAGTGCATGAAGACAATAGGTACTTCTTGCCTCTTTTACATGAAACCTAATTATGTCATTTCCATTCTATAGAGGTCTTACATTGTCATTTCTAACAGCAAAAGAGAAGGAGGAAAGAAGATTTCTGAACCTCAATCTATGTCATCGACAAAGCTTGAATCAAGAGTAGATTCTACTAGAAGCAGGTCTGAAAACAAAATTCAGAACTCCTTGAGGAGATCAGTCTTCAAATCTTGTTACTCATTTCCTTGACCTGAAATACAGGCTAAAGCAGATCAGGCAGTCACAGAAGCCAGAAACAAAGGCCACCTCTAAAGGTTTTTATTTTCTGAGTGACCAGCGTGCAGAAAGGCGGAAAGAGGTAAATTTTTAGAAATGAGAATAGGGTAAAATGGTTATTCAAAGTATATCTGCTTCATAATTTGGTTTTGCAATTTGCTTGTTCTAGTTTTATACGAGGCTGGAGGAAAAGATGCATGCTAAGGAGGCTGAGATAAATGAGATTCAAGCAAAAGCACAGGTATGCTGAATATTTCTTTTTTCGCTATGTACGTATGCCGAATTGTTCAAAGAATAACAATGGATACATCAAGTATGGATTACAAAGTGATGTGGCGGACTCTTATTGGATGTTGAATATGGTCCACTTGTGTAAATTGGTTACAATTTGTCAGATCAGTTACTATATCAATTTGGGAGATGAGTCTTATTCAAATTTGTATCATTTGTCTTCATTATCACATTCAGGCAAGGCAAAGCGGATACCAAATGATTGATGTATTCAGAAGAGAAATAATCTTTACACTTTTATTTCGTAAACCACCATTTCTTGTCCTGATAACCAATTATTGCATCTTTACTTTCTATAGATGATGCTTTAGTTGATTAAATATTATGTGATCTTTCTTTGCTTAAAGAGCCTGGAAACCTCATTTATATAATGGAAAAAGTAGCATGATTTATCGCACTATAGTTTTAACTTTGTGGCTGTAGCTCTAGACAATGTCATTCTCATTATTGCAGGAGGAGACAGAAGCTGAAATCAAGCAATTCCGGAAGCGCCTTAATTTTAAAGCAATGCCTATGCCTTCTTTCTATCGCAGAACTCTGCCATCTGGGCCTGATGGCAGCAAGGTACATTAACACAAATCTTTTCGCTGTTTACCTGTTTTTATGAAGGTTAATAAGAACGAGTTCCACTTAGGCAAATAATTTGGCCATAGTGAAATGAGTTTTCCAGTGAATTTTAGTGGCTCTATATCTTCTGAAGACTTTTTACCTGCACTACTCGTGATATTCTACAACCTGGAGCAGGGAAAAGCTTTTCCAAGTCTGCTTCTTCTTATGATGGTTGATAAAAGCCAGTTCCACGAAGTGAAATTATTAATGCGTCTTCTTGTGAATCTTAGTGGGTTTCAAATCTCGAAAACGTAATCAATCTGATTTAATCTTCTTCACAATATGCTCCACTTCAGCATGAGTGACTTTATGTTCAACTATTCCAACTTCAAACCTGCAGCTGAGTGACAGCGAAGGCCAGTTCTATTTGAGTATCTTAACATGAAGGTAATTAGAGAATTTGTTATCCTATATCAGACAAGCCAGTTGATTTTGAAGCATTTTATAACACAATTTGAAGAACAAAGTATAAAGTCGTATGTGCTCTGCTCCTTACATGAATCTTGAAATTTCTCCTTGCCTTTGCCTTTTTCTTAGGTGATCTAAACTTTTACTGTACTGTTGTATTTTACTTGGTTAATCCTGATTCAAGGCAGCTTTTTCCCATGCCTTAGGCTTCATCTAGCAAAGTCAGGTCAAGCATTTCATCTATGAGATGTACCAGTCCTCAAAAGCAAGCTGCTTCAAGGCCCCGAATTCATTCCAAGGCTGGAACTTGCCAAGTTGCTGCTGTGAGCATATCTCTAAACACAGCCAATCCCCCTGAAGCCTCGCTGGATCAGAAATCGATCAGCAAGACCCGGGGCTTTAACGCGGTCTCTTCAATACCATCGTCATCAAACAAAGCTGAATCTGGAGGAGATGCAACCGCAAATGAAGCTGCTTCAAGAAAGGGAAGAGAAGATGACGATGGCAATACCAACAAGCAGAAACCAAAAGCATCGGCAACTGCCAAGACAGTGAAAGGCCAGCGAGTTGAGGGGAAGCAGAAAGCTGGAGTTAAAAGAGACACCCATCAAACGATGAGAAAGGATACTCGAAGCGTTGGCATGAGCAGGATGGGCCGGGTCGCGGTCAGTGTTACCTCCTGAGAGCATTTCTTCCGTGAAATCTTCCCTAAATTTGTCATTGTTTCATTTTTAATCGTTCGCCTCCACGTCACTTCAATTGAAGATCGCTGACGAAGTCGAGAAAAATAAGGTAAAGTCGGCTCTAGTAGAATCTTACATGGCCAAAACAGGTAAGCCTGGTAAGGATTCGGAGTCCATTCATTCTCTATCAAGGCCAGAGAATGTCTTTAATGCACGTTCATGTACCATAAAATCCAACTGAAAGGCGGGGAAATACCTTCGTTTCGTTACGCCGACATAGATTATCGGATGGGGTACCTGTATATGGAAGGACAATCGTAATTTAATCACAAATAACCCGAGGGACATATCTTTACATAGTGCCTTTTCTATATCGATCCTCTTGAGAACACTGAATAATTTCTTTCCTTCCTAGCTTACTTATGATGTGTTTCTACTCTTCAATTGTCCGACAGATAGATTCACACGCATGCTATGTTTTTCAGAAGCAAGGATCAACTTACATACACCGAAATGAAAATGATAAATCCGATATATACAGTGATTCATTCCTTAACAATTTATTTCTTTTTCGGGAAAAAAAAAGGGGTGTGGGACTTAGAGAGAGAGAGAGAGAGAGGAATCAAATAAGATTTGCCGACCATCTGATCAGTGCCACATAAGAAGATGTCCGGAAGAGGCCCCGCCTCACAACAATAAAGTGCACATGAACTTATTGGATAATTATTACCTCCACTATTAGTGTAAAAATTTTCTACGCATCATCCACTGCTGGATCTGTCACCCAAATGTCGTCCATGCAGCAATTAATGAGTAAAAAATTCTTCTCACCGGCACGTTACCCTGAGCCTTTCGACATGGAGACGTGTACCCCGTGCACGGTGCGGGGCGGTATGACTCCAAACTTTAGAACCTGCCGATATTGAACGGTTCTGAATATTTTGAACATCTATTCTACCTTTTTTCGCGAGGGTGCTCAGGTGAAAATTTACTCGACGGTATCCCAAGCGCGAGTTGACCTTGAGCACCTAGAACTTGCCAGGGATACTGTTGCGGAAATCAAACGAAGAACAAAAGCGGAACAACGAGATTTACGTGGTTCGATCAGATTGATCTACGTCCACGGGCGAGGCAAAACGAAATTCCACTATATCAAAAGGAGAGTACAAGTACAATGAAACCCTAATCACAATATATATATTGTGTCTCAAAAAAAAAAAGGAAAACCTAATTCCTCTGGGTTTGGGCCTACGGCCCATTCAAATAATATGTCAAAAAATTCAAGACATATTTAACAGATACGATGCCCATCCACGATCGTTTGGGGCCTCGAAGGCTCGCGAAATTATTCGAGAGAAAATTTTAAATAAAAATATCAAGTGCCTTCATTTTCTCAAATAAAAGTATAGAGTGATCATTTTTTTTTTCAAATAAGAGCTCGAAGTGCTTTTTTTGTCGCAAAAAAGACCTAAAGAGGCCATGCTTGTTTAAAATAAGGGCCTGACCTTGTTGGCTAGCTGGTCGATCAAATATTTCGGCCGATCAAAGGCATTTTCATCTGAACATAATTTTAACTTAATTTTTGGTTAAATTATATTGAAAACTAAAAAAATTAAAAGACAAAAAAGGAGATACTAATTGAAAAATAAAAGAGAGACACCGGCTGTTGACCCACCGCTAGTGGGGCGAAGCGTTGGCAACCTTGCCGATTAGAGGCGAGGATCGAGACCCTCGTCCAGATTTGAGTGAGGGCAATCAGCCTTCACCCGGCTTTGGCGAGGGCCCTTGCTAAGTTGCCAGCAATCCTTTTGGTGATCGGCAACCACAAGCCGTAGGGTAGCATGTATCTATTTTTTTAATCTTTTTTTAAAATTATTTGGAAAGCTGAAAAAATAAAAAAAAATATTAAAAATATTAAATGATCAAAATGCCCATAAGATTTGGAAACCTAACAGCACAAACATTTTCGAGGACTAGCTCACCTCCTGGGGCGAGGCCCTCCCTCAATGGGTTCTAAAAAGGAGGGCATTGCTCTGGATGAGTCAAGCCTTTTTTTTTTAGATTAATAAGATTATTTTAAATTTTTATTTAAAATAATATTCACTTCACGTTATGGAGGAGTCGGGCACTTCATGTTATTGGAGGAAATAAATGTACTTCAACTTCTTCTTCTTCTTCCCCTTCTTAAATTTTCCCGTTGTCCGGAGTACACGTCATGGTCAAGGTGGAGGCGAGTGCACTGCAATTTCTTTCGCAGAGAGACAGAGAGAGAGACAGAGACAGAGACAGAGAGACAGAGACATGGGGCGAAGGATACTGAACGATGCATTGAGGACGATGGTGAACGCTTAGAGGAGAGGGAAGGCGATGGTGGAGCTGCGACCCATCTCCAATGTGGTCTCCTCTTTTCTCGACATCATGAAGGACCGAGGTTGAGTTTCTTCTCCTACCTTGCCCTCCTCCTTTTCTTTGCTGTTGCGTTTTCTCCTTTTGGGATTTCTCTTCAACTGAAGATTTTCTCTTCAGTTGCGATTTTCCTTATTGCTTCGATGCGTCTTGTTGATTGATACACTCGAAATTGGACATTTCAGTGGAGTTCCTGTTGTTAGCGGAGCGTGTTAAAGAGTTTGCTCTGTGTCAGAGTAATCAAGTGGGACTGTGCCTCACTTTGATATTGAAAGTCACGATAAGTGCATTATCAATCTTTTAGCTGAATGAGTGGTTTTGCTGGAGTATACTGTATGTACCTCCATGGTGGCCATAGGATATGAGAGAGAGAGAGAGAGAGAGAGAGAGAGAGAGAGTGCTAATGAAGGACGGCTGAAATTCATGGTTGATGAGTTATCCAAACGAAGAGATAGCTACAGCTCAGTAAGTCTGGGCTCTACCTACATCTTCCGTTGGCTTTTCTTGATTTTACATTCTTTCTTATTTCCATATCATACTGGGTTCTGGAGATTGTCGCTTACTACCTGAGTTTACATTAGTTTAAAAATTCAATCAAAATTTTATCGATTTTACATTCTTTCTTATGTTCCCTGAGATTGTCGCTTACTCGTATGCGCCCACTGCAGAGGAGGATGCATATTGGTTAGTGTTGTCTTGTGCTGATAGAATATGTAGTTTGAGCCACAGCTGGTGACAACCAGAATACAGTTCTGCACTTCAACTTAGAGGGATTCGGCCCTCGCATGTTTGTGACTTTGCAGTTGGACAATGCATAGGAAGTGACAGGGGAAGGGTTTTGCGAAAAATATGATTTTGAGAGATGATGGGCTCTTGGTTGCTACTTTGAACTTGGTCTGACGGACTGTTATAGCAGTTTTAATTTGTGAACGAGACATGTTTCCAGAACTGACCAATTAAGGGACTAGCTAGAGCTTGCAAGAATTGGCCGTGTTGAGAACCATGGACCATTCGAAAATGTCGGCGATCTTACTTCAATATCCACTTTTTGTGAGGCTTTTTAGTGAACATGGCTTCAACTTTATTCTTTTGGTTAACATAATTTTTAGTTGACTGTAGTATGAGTTTTGGGGATTTAGGTTATTCTTTCCATTATGTGATGAATGGGTTTGGTTGGAATTTATGGAGAGAGACGATTCACTAATACAAAGGTATGTCAATGAAGTGCTTTAAGGTTGGGTGGCAACAGATATTTCTATATGTTTGCATAAAAGGGCTACCATAGATCGATCAGTTGTTCTTGTAATGTTTTTCTTCGGGCTAAATGGTGGGTTGGAGATATTTATGAGTTTATGATTTAGTAAAAAAAGATGGGACGATTTTCATCTGTCTTTCGTTGAAGTGAAGGGAAGGGGAGCCTTGGCGCATCTGGTTAAGGTGTTGCCGTGTGACCTGGAGGTCACGGGTTCGAGCCTTGGACGCAGCCTCTTGCAAATGCAGGGTAAGGCTTGCCTCCATTCACCTTTGTGGTGGGGCCCTTCCCCGGACCCCCGCCTCGCGGGGGTGCTATCGTGCACCGGGCTGCCCTTTTTTTTTTCTTTAAAGTGAAGCTTAATTGCATGATCGTGTTTGTTAACCAACTCTATTGCTGGCTCACATACCACTTTAATTCAACTGACTTACTAATTATGAGAATCTGTTTGGGGCCAGATCTATTGAGAAAAAACTTTTATATTGTGAGATTTTTCTTGAAGGGCTGGTTGGTTTATAAATGTCTTCTGTTTTTCAGGATATGTAAAGAGTTTCCAAGTTCATGATCCCCACAGGGTGGGGAGGATAACTGTTGAACTGCAACGCTGAAAAAAAGATTCCAAAGCTCACTTACCGGCAAGATATCAAGGCTAGAGATATTGAGCAGTATAGATTGACAATACTTCCGGCACGTCAGGTACTTGAACATTTGACTTCTTCTCTGGTCTACTTCTTGATGCATGCAATTTTATTGATGGTAATGTCTTGGATGGTAGAAGCTATTTAATGTGCTAGGGTTCAGTTATCATGCTTGATCTTAGCTGAAAGAAATCTTAGGTAATTGATTGTTTACTCTCTCTCTCTCTCTCTCTCTCTCTCAGTGGGGCTATGTTGTTATCATAACACCTGATGGCCTTCTGGATCATGAAGAAGCCACTAGAAGGAACGTGGGAGGCCAAGTTATTGGGTATTTACACCAGCTATAATGTGCTCTCCAAATTCAAGATGGATGATGCTGCTGGGCAATAAGGCAACGATGTACAATCTGTCTCCCTACACTGATGAACGCGATTCAAGCTTCAAATTGCTTTTGTTTAGATATGATGAATGACCATGGTTTCCCATTGTCTTGAAGGCATTTCACCCTTTCTTACAATTATTTGACTGGTTTGGCATTTTTTGCAAGCAGGGCTTGGTTTTCGATTCAGAAATAGATTGATTTTTATGCAGCCTATTATGGAAGCATGCGTGAGTGAAATAGTAAGTCATGATTAATCATGTACTTGCTTTATGTGACACCTTAGCTGAATTATTTTCAACATGAAGCTAGAGAAAATTTGTTAAGCATGGGAAAATTGGTAGCAAATGGAGAGATTACAATCATCTTCAAAAGTTCAGTCTAAAGATGGAATTATATTGATCGGTCCGGGTAGTTAAGTTCAATGCTTCTGGAAACAAACCCAACATAGGCGAACTCTAAGGTTCCGGTTAACTTTCTAGTTGAATTTAGAGATGGTATCACCCTCGTAATTTAATTATAATCTGCCTTTAGAAGTCCAGCCCATAGCTGTTCAGTGTCATTTCTGCTTTACATTCTCTTATATAATAAAATCATTTGCCCACTTATTCCAAAGCGCAAAATATATGTACCAAAAATCTATTGGATCTGTCTTGTTTATCTATTAAACATGACATCGTCATTTTGACTTTTTAAACTTTTCCTTAGAATATCGGCTCTGCATTAGAATGTAGCTGCTCTCTCTGATTTCTGCACATGTACAGATGATATGAGTGAGATCTCTTTCCGACCCAGCAATGCCTTTTCTTTGTTTTGAGTAAAGAATTGCTAGAATTGCTTGTTTACTCCAGCTTGTACATTTCTTTGAACTAAGGTCATGGATGGAGTGTGTGGGTTTTGCGGTAGATAGGGTATTTGCCTTAATCCTGCAGCCTACCTAATTGATATGGGGTCCAAGTTTTCGGAATTTGACTCTTGGAATCACCTTAGAACAGAGGTTCCAGGGTACCTTGTATTTTTTTTTCCAGAAAATTGTATTTGATGGGAACAAAATTGTTGAGGTAGTTATTAGTGCATTGTGCATTTAACACAACATACAGATTACATGATAAAATACATATCAGGTATCATAGTCACGTAGCCGTAAAACAATAACCACGTCGAGAGTAAAAGACAGAAATAAGTCAATTTTCGTCCATCGTCGTAATCTACCAGTTTACATGAAAGCTTTTCTCAATTTATTGAGAGCATTTGGAATCTCTCCTTATAGACATAGCCAAGCACTCGCAGAGGGGGAGGGCAATATGGAGTTGGAGATTTGTGTCTTTAATAGATTTGGGGATTGGGATCAACTAGAGCTTTCACACGTATATATGTGAAAGTTTTTCACAAAGGAAAACATATTCATTAACAATAAAGTACACCCGTTGTTGTTGGATAATTATTACCCACACTATTATTGTAAAAATTTTCTTACACATCCACAGTTTGACATGTCACTCAAATGTCGTCCATGCAACAGTGAATGAGCAAAAAATTCTTTGTTTGCACTGGCAAGTTACCCTGAACCTTTCGACATTGTTATGTGCACCCGATGTGCGATGCCAGGTGGTATGACTCAAACTTTGGAATCTGGCTATAGTGAACGGTTCTGAAAATTTGGAATTTGGAACCTACTTCGCAAGCTCTAGTATGCACGCTAAAACCTACTCAACTGTGTCAGTTGCATAGGAGGGTCTGCGAGCTCCACAGTTCTCCTACACACCCCAAGTTGTGGAGACTTGACAGAATTGTAGGGTTGTGATCCTTAGTTCTTTTGAACTTGTGATTTGTTTTTAATCTGTGATAGGTCTAGAGAAACGGCATCGCGCATGACCTTGAATGGAGACTATATAGTACAGCGTTCTTTTTCTTTTTTCTTTGGGTTCTTAAGAATATGCATCTCTAAAAGGTTCTTTTGAAGACCACTGGTGAAAAAGGGTTGCTGGCTCCTTTGTAGCTATTACAATATCTCACATCCATCACTACCGGTGGGTTGCTGGGCAATGGACCCCCTTCAATCTAATCGAAGAGGCTTTACTTGGTAATCTTTGATAAAGAGATGCTCTGTCTCCCTGATTTTGTGGGGATCGTGGGTCATTCTGAATTACTCTGTTTTGTTTTATTTGGGAGCATATCGACTTGCTTTTGTTTGGCTTATGAGCAAGAAAGGGTCATTCCAAATGAAGTGCCAATTCCTCCCCTCCTAAGGACTCTGCATTTTCTTCCCTTCAACAAAAGTACAAGAATTTATATGTTGGAAAGCATCATCATTTTTTTTCCTCTGAAAGTAATTTTACTTGCTTGTTTGATTTTTTAAGTAAAATCATTTCCACCAAACTGCCGGAGTTTGGTGCCAGCTTTTGTCATCATGCTAAATCAATATATCTAACTTAAAGACTTAGAGCAATATACGAGTCTAAATCAGTGGATAAAGGACTTTCTATCTTTTATTGGATAGTCGGATGTTATTCGTCAAAGATGAAGAAGATAGTCAGCTTTAGCTCTTGGTTCCAGCAAAAGATAGTCGTGGAAGGAGAAATCTTTCCAGACTACACAAGCCGATGTTCGTATACAGGTCGCCATGCATGTTTCGTTTGCTTCTTTGATTCCTTGATTTCGTTGAACCTTCTGACGATAAGTTAGTGTTGTAACGAATGGATGGTATCTCAACATTGTCTTTCGGTTGCGCCGGCTCTAGCGCGGAGCGTCTTACTTGCACAGAAGGACTCCAAACTTTGATTGCATGCATTCTTCTTTTCTTGATAATGTTCTTATCCTATGGTAGGTCTTGTCCCTGATTGCCGCACCCGCCACTCTGCCTTTTGCCCGGTGGAAATGCGTCGATGTAGCAAGCACGGAAAACCTTCTCTCCAGAGCGTCCCACTGTTTTGTCATTGCTGTTCCATCTGCAGATGCATATTACAGGTGTTAAAAACTAGTGCTCTTTAAGATCTGATCACTCTGAGCAACGATGTTTGCAGCGGAGGTTTTCAGATTCCATTCTCATAGAGAGAGAGAGAGAGGCTAGTGATTGATGAGCTCATGGCGGAGGTTGTCAGCATGTAAATGGTGCTTGTGAGGCTTTGCTTTTGATTCCTGGCTTGTATTATTCAGTAGAGGGGGGTATCAATACACTCTAAGCATCTTTTGTACATATCTATCAATTGCCTATTTGTCCAGCGAAACCCTTCAAAGCAAAAATAAAAGCAAATATCTGAAGTTAGTCTCCATAAGCTACATACATACCAAGCAAACGAAAACAGCTCAACAGTATCTACATCATCATTTTCACCGCCTTACATTAAATAAAACCCCAAGTGACCCAAACTAGCCACCACCCCAATAATCATGACCGTCGATCTCCAGAGACCCGCCGCCGATGACTCCTCCGTCCTCTTCCGGGGAGGCTTCCGGTAGTAGTAAGGGAAGTAGGGCAAGATTGGATCAGGCGGTGGAGGAGCGGCATCAAAACCGCCGCCCGGCAGAGGCGGGCTGTAAGGGAAGTATCCCGCCGGCGGAGGATAGGTAGCGCCGGGCTGTGCCGGAGTGGTCGTCACCGGCAGCGTCGGATTACCGGCGGATGCGGGCGGTGGTTCATTAGTGCATGGTGGGTTCGGGCAAGACTCTTGAGAGCTCGTGGTCTCAGTGATGGTCAGGATCGCGAAAGCCACGAGGAGGGCTGAGAGAGGTCGTCCAATTTTTGAATCGGCCATGCCGGGGATGATGATCAGGAAAATCAAGCTCAAGGAAGAAGTTAGAAGCGATAAGAAGAGCGCATAAGATTACGTGACGTGACGGTGAGTAACAAAAGCAAAGATTTGATAAGAGATTGCTTCGGACGTCTCTATAAAATTTACACCAATGTGTTGGTCGGACCAGTGTCCCACGTGTCCCTCGTGCAGTCCGACATAGACATGTGGAGTCCATATGTTGGTTGGTTATTCGATCTTTGGGTATATTGTTTATTTATTTATTTTATATAAAATTGCCCTAATATAAGAATTAGAAGGCAAGCAATCAATTTCTTTAATCGCGCCGGTTGCTTCGATTATTATCCTTAGAAAAAGCTTCCGTCATGGGGAGATTGTTACGTTAGCGATGTCATTTTTCCTACTCTTCGTATGAAGGGAAAATTACCAAGGAAAAAATGATCAAAAAAGTTTTAAATTTATTATAATTATGCTATTTTAGTCTTAAACTTTTTTAGCCAATTTAGTCCTAAACCTTTTGTAATTGTATCATTTCAGTCCATCAGGTAAATTTTAGCTGACCGGTGCTAATATGGGTGTCAATCGGGCGGTGATCCAATATTTTAATATTTTAATATTTTATATTTTTAATGATTTTTACTTTTTTCTTGCTTTTTCTTTTTATTTTTTTTCCTCCCAACCCATCCCCTTCCTCAATCGCGACGATCGGCTAGAGGCGCAATAGGCGAGGCATCGCCAGCAAGGTCAAGCCCCGCCATCTAGGCCGGCGAGGTTGAGCCTCGCCTGGCCATAACAGGGCTCGGCCTCACCTTTGCTAGACAAGGTAGCAATGGTGAGGTTGAGCTCCACTATGGCTTGGCGGGGCTCGACCTCTCACTGACCCCCCCCTCTCTCTCTCTCTCTCTCTAAAATCGGACATGGCCCTCTCTCTCTAAATTTAGACACGGCCCCCCTCTCTCTCTCTCTAAAATCATATCAGCGATCATCTCCCTCTCTCTCTCTCTAAAACTAGCAATGGGTCCTCCATGGATGGGTGAGGCTCGACCTCGCCGTCATTGGACGAGGCAACACCGGTGAGGTTAAGCCTTACCAGGGCTACACAAGGCTTGACCTTGCTAGCATTGCCTCGCCCGTTGACGGTGAGGTTGATGGTGGGGCTCAGCCTCGCCGTTGTTGGCTGCACCTCTAGTCGATCATCGACCGGCTAAGGAAGGGGATGGGTTGGGGCAAAAAAAAAAGAAAAAGAAAAAGAAAGAAAAAAATCATTAAAATTTTTCAAAAAATAATCAAATATTGGATCGCGAGCCTGCCGGCGTCCACGTCAGTGCTGGCAATCCAAAATTCACCAGATGGATTGAATGGCACAATTACAAAGGGTTTATGATTGAATTGATAAAAAAAAATTATAACTAAAATGACATAATTGTAATAGGTTTAAGACTTTTTTGGTAATTTTTCCCTTCATGAAGCAACTTCTAGTGGACATTTTAGCGGCCAAATGAAAAAGATTTGGTCGCCCTAAATGATGAAATTTATCTAATCGAATCGGAAGAGCGGCAGAGATAAGAAGAACGAACAATACGATTTACCCAGGTTCATCCAAAAAAGAGCTACATCCTACAGTCTATATTATTAGGTTTTCTATTACACGGTTATAATGAATGAAAAAAACAGTATTATTAGGTTTTTCCCGCCCACTGACCGACCAGCGAGACCTTCGTATCAGGGGCGTTGCCCCCGAACTCCCGCATTTCGTGTGTAGGGATCACATATCGTTAGTTCATACTTTTATTTTCCTAGCTCATGTGAGCATGCCCAATATGAGAAATAAGGGTCTCCGAAATATTCGTCAACTCCAACACTAAAGTGTATATTTAGTGACCGAATAGATCCTTGCCAAAAGTCAGTATACACAAAATTTCACCCCTGCCGTTTTACGTAATGCCCTGATATGTAACATGTGTTTGACAATCAATAGAAGCTCGATTTGCAGTCCTATAGAAAGACATAAACTTTTGATTTGATCAATTTAGTCTTAAATCTTTTAATGATTCTTAAAAAGATAAATGAATTTCTCTTTTCTCTTTTCTTTTATTGTTTTTTTTTATTGTTAATTTTTCGGAATGGCCGATGTGGTTGTTGTAGGGGCCTCAATAATGGCTAACCAAGGTTCGCCTGCACGCCCTCACAAGCCATTGGGTGAGAGTCGTAGCCCTCATCGGATCTATGCAAGGGGTCCGACGCACCTCGCCAAATGTGTGTGAGGGCCATCGCGACCCTATCCTCTAGCCAGCGACCGGTTAGCCGCTTGTCATGTTTATTTATTTATTTATTTTTTTGGTAAGGTCGAGTTTTCGCTTGTCATGTTTATTTCCTCTTCTTTATTAGGAAAAAATTAATGAGGGTAGCTCTAAATTCGCTCCTGAAAATGGATTCATCCAACCCCCTAGAGGATGGAAAAGCGAGACAGGCATACTCGATATTGCCACCCCCTCCGTCGTTCAAATTTTTTTTTGCTCTATGTTTCTTTTTTCATACATATATTGCACGACACAGCCAAACAAATGATATAAAAACAGATTTTCTTTTTTTGGCTTGAGTTTTTCATTTTTAACTTTTAACTTTTAGTCTTATTTTTTAATCTAATTAGGTTTGTGCTTTTTATTTTTTTAAAATTTTTCGGATGTGGCGTTTGTTGGGCTCTACATCTCCGTCACATGTCTTACAATAGTAATAAAATAAAACACGTTATCATTTTCCGTTGGCCTAGTCTAACAGAGTTAACAAAAAGACTTGATTGCACTTTTCGTAAATTTTAGTATTTAATTGCACTTTCGCGACAAGTCTTAAAACTCCTATTTCACTTAACCCTTATATATTATAAGGGTGGATGGATCCATTTTTGGGGTGAATTTAGCACAACCCAATAATAAAAAGGAAAAAAGAACGAAAATATAAAAGTTTTAAAAAAATTATAATGATTGTCCACATCAACGCTTTAGATGACCAGCATTGATTGGATTGCTTCATGAGCAATATCTGGCCAAAATTATCCGGATACATCGAAAATTGTCAAAATTTTTAGGACTAAATCGATTAAATTGAAAAGTTTATGATCGAATTAACCGTCTTACTATAGGTTCGGGGACGTTTGGACAATTTTCCCTGTTAATCCATATCTTCACAAACATCATCTTAATTCATAAACAAATCCATAACGTTGTAATATAAATCCCTACATCACGAGACATCCACCTTAGAGAATAATTTAATCTGTAAACACTACAAATCCGAGTCAATTATGTGCATTGTCCATCGTGCCTCAAAGAAACGCCGCCAATCTTCAAATTTACCTATTTTCCAAAAAACAAATCATGTTTATTATAAGAAAATAAATTATCGGCATACAACTTCATAGCTAATAAACAGTAACGAACATAAATTCACTTACATACGATTGTGTTCATCATCATCATCTCCTCCTCCTCCTCCTTTGGAAAATCGCCAGATCCACTCCAAGTTACGGAAAGCATGCTCTTGGTGACTAGTTGCGGCAATTTTCTCGCTAGAAATGAACTTTTAGCGACGAAATGGCCGCCGGAGAAGAACTTTTGGCGGCCGATTTGGTCGGTTGAAGTAGAGTTCTACCCGCGATTCGGTCACTAAAGGTTCTTCTAGCGACCATAACTTGGGTCGCCCGAAGCGACATAATTTGCGACCAAACAATTTGGTTCGCTAAAAAGAACTTATATTCCCCAAATTTGGTCAGCAAAAATTTCCGTAATCAGCCTATAGCGGGCGTGTTGGCAGTTGGAACTTCTAAAGCCCGAATCTGGACTTTTCACGACCATCTTTTTGTCGCTAGACAAGGGTTTTTCCTTTAGCATTTGTCCATATTATCTTGATTTGACGTTAATAGAAGGTAATTTATCCAAAAAAGTCTTGAATCTATTGCAATTATGTAAATCTAGTCTTAAACCCTCTATTTTTTTTTTTGCAAAATGACCCATAAATCTTTTGTATGACAATTCAGTTGTTCCAGTCAAATTTGACCAAAAACCCCTAACGTGATGCAGCCCTAGCTAACAATGTCAACTTTTAGTAATATTTTAATATTTTTTGAATTTTTTATTTTGTTCTTTTTTTTTTTCTCTCTTCTTCTTTCTCTAGTGAGCTACTAAGCAATGACCGAATAGAGGCCATGGCCAGGAAAGCTCACCCTAGTCGGCCAATAACGAGGTGAAGCCTTGCCATCCATGGTCAGCCTTGTCAAGGGTAGGCAAGGCTCACCCCCTTCGGTGGGCGACAGGGGTGTGCTTCTCCGGCCGATCATCAGGCTTGGTGGTTGGCTATAGAAACAATGGTTATTCATGAACCCAACCTCAAACTATCAATAAAATACAAACTTAAATCGTAAAAGTCATCTGGCATCGTGGGACGCTGCCCCCTTGTAATTTTCATTCTGTGCCTTCTGATTGATATGGAGTATGAATCATATCCCAATAATCAAACTTAAATCGTAAAAGTCATCTGGCATCGTGGGACGCTGCCCCCTTGTAATTTTCATTCTGTGCCTTCTGATTGATATGGAGTATGAATCATATCCCAATAATCACATACACACTGCACCACCACATTATGTTGAAGGTAACCCAATGATGCATTTTGCAAGGAGTCGACGAAGTACTTATGGGCTCTGCCTTGTTAAGAATAAATGAAGAAAGGTGGTCTTTGCTCTCGAGGAAAACAACATATTTCTCTCCTCAATCCTCGTATTAGAAAATATGAATTAAGACCGCATCTAGTGACATTATCAATACGTACGATCGAAACAAGTATCCAAATGACGGCCAAATGCATTTGTCGAAGATGAAATAATTTTGATTTCGAAGTCGTCTTTTCCGAGAGAGAGAGAGAGAGAGAGAGAGAGATCTTTAATTGGGTTTATTACCTTAATCACCGTGGACTCCGTAATGAATCTCTCATGCTTCTTTCCACGGGTCTTCAAACAAGTGAACTGTGTGATGATCATGCAGCTACTGGCGACGACCACAAAGAGGTCAAAGGAGAGGAGGCGTTGACTTCCATGCAAAGCCATGCCAAATGACCAGTCCTCGAGTTCATAACCTCACATTCGTTAACGGTTCGACCTTCAAACTCAGCATGGCGAAACCCTAACAAAAGACGTCCCAGCCCTAAGCTCTAACAAGCAACGTCTAACCATTTTAAAGCTACCCTTCAAGCGCTTGGGAAGTTGTTGGCTCTTCGTAAGGCATTATCCCGAAGAATTACATGAGCAAAGTCTCCTTAGGCATGCATGGAAACAGACAAGCAAATTTCATTTTCTAAGGCAGCACAAGGTTTGGTAATACTTTTTCTAGGTGCACCAGCTTCTAGTGTGAGCCTAATGGTCAGCCGCGGCCCTTAAACTTGCGGGCTTTACGTGCAGTCTATATATGACCAAACGGTCATGGTGCACTGTAATCACATAAACCCCGCACCACTTAGCTTTGAAATCTCGAACTTACAAGGAATCAACAAGGAAATTACGTCATATTTTCTCCCCCGTTTAGCATTTGGTACTATGAGATGTAAGTCTTGTCCTTTGTAGTTTAGGCACCGGCAACCTCTACCTATATGTGTTCAACTGTTAGTCATATCATCTTAGAGAATAAAAGCTTCCCTTATAAAAAAAAAATCGAATTATCTTTAATTGAGAAATTATTCAATGAATAAAGTATATATGTTTAAGTTAAATCTGAACCGTCGGATCTTACGAGACTCCTATAGATCGGCAAGAGACCCGCCGCTGTTTTCATGATCCATTTTCAATTTAGTATGTATACCACATTCACATAAGAATTTCTCATCTTTAATCTTTATTATCCTGATACACCTGCCTAAATACTAGATGCATTAATGCAGGAAAATCCCAATAAGTTAGAAATTCCCAAAATCAGAAAAACGGGCGGAGAGGGTTCTGGCGCCAGCCCCACCTACCTTTCTGTCCTAACCCCAAATGGCTAGCCTTTCCCATTGAAGGACACTTTGGGGTTTCTGCTGTAGTTTCTCACCCATGGGCAAACCTGTGTGGCCCCCTTAGCTTACCTTCTGGTCAGAGTCATACGATGTACCACTTAGTCAAATCTCCAATTCTCTAGGACGCAGATCGTCTTAAGTCCAACTTATTTTAGAGAGTTAATGGGGCAGATCCATCTTCACATCCCTCTTCACATTCTTTAAAAGTCAAGGTTCTGGATCATGATGTCTGGTACAACCTACCCTGGATTTTGTCCTGATCTTCCCCTAAGCTGAGTGGGACGAAGTAACATAACAGCCACCGGAATTTTGTGGACAGACATAGTAGATCACCTCAAATCCTTCATCATCTGCTCTTCTGATTTATTCACTCTGTTCTCTTTACAATCTGAGTGTAGACAAATGTTTTACCCCAGGTAAATTGAAATTAACAAAACTTACAAGAAAAACTGTCCAATAAAGTTCACTTGACTTTTAACTTAATCAACAAAACTGTTCAACCCCAATGCAGAAGAATAGTCAAGGTCTTCTGGAAAATTGCATATCTGTTTCTTTCTTGGCATAGGAACTGTGATTTTGCATGATCATTCAAATAAAGAGTTTGAGATACTAATATATCGGAGACACTTTGATGAGATCTTTTTAATCCACAAACGTCTAAACTCAGCCTCGGCTAGTTCCACAGCCTCAAGCTCAAGTGAACATAAGTTTAGTCTCCAGCCAAAAGGATCTCTGAATATGCTGAATAAGTTGAACGATTTCATTTAGATCATCATGATATGTGCGATCTGGTCAAGTAGAAAGTTCCTAGAAATTGTCATGGCGGTTGCGAATACTGGAATAAAGAGATAATCCTACTGATATGTCACTTATACGCATGCAAACCATAGAGGGAATCATGACCAATCAGCTTTCTAATTTTCTATCCAATGAACAAATCCAACAAAACCCAAAATCAGTTCGTGCTTTTTTAAGCTAAGACCGTGGGCATGGCCAAAACTCGAGGCTTAATTGGGTTGAGATAATGGCATACCTATGTGCTTGTTCACGAAAATCAAACACCAGAATTTTTCCCGGCAGAAGCAAACAAAGTAGGACTCTTCAGACTTGGGTATAATCTCTAGAATCTAATAGTTTCCTCGATTTTCGCTTTCTTTTCTAAGTCGAGCTTAGCGCATCCGCAAGTCAGCTGCGTTTCGTGGATTAAGTAATATAGGAGGCATTAGGTCGGTATACGTTATTCACATAACATATGTACTTTCTATTTGTGTGTTAGGTGTAAGTTTTAGTTTGGTAGCGCAATAACTTCTGGTTGCACCATCGTGTGATGCTTTCAAGACAAACAAAAAATGACCCAGTTGGTGATTTTGCTTTGTAGAGCTAGAGCTTACTCTTGCTCCAACAGATGTTTATCATCCCTATGCTCTCTCTCTCTCTCTCTCTCTCAGAGACTCAAACTAGCTAGGGTTTCATCAAGCCCTAACAACAGTTTCAAGGTCGAACAGACAACGAAGCAAAGGTTAAAAAACAAAAGACTGCTCACTTGGCATGAATAGCATGGAAATACACTCACCCGGTGTCTGCATGTCCATGAAATCACCTCCTCTTCCACCACAGAAACCTGTGAAATTCCAAATTAAAGTCGTTACTTTCGAATTCAGACACCAGCAAACCAAAGAAACAGCAAAAGAACCACACAAAAAAATAATAAATAAATAAAAGAAGAAGAAGAAGCTTAGGAATGTGTAGTTAATTTCTAAACCTGAAGAAATTTATGTATGGAGACAAAGGAAAGAGAGAAAGTACCCCGGGTCTCTCCTTGGTGGAAGAGATTACTCAGTTGATGAGGTGGGTTCTTTGATTTGAAGGGCCTGCCTGATTTTTATAGATAGATAGAGAGAGAGAGAGAGAGAGAGAGAGAGAGAGAGAGAGAGAGAGAGAGAGAGAGAGAGAGAGATTTGCTTGAGGGGCCAAGGAAAAGTTAGTCTGCGAAATATTTTTGTCAAGACTTCCATTCACTTGGCAAAAGAAGAGGAAGCTTTGACTAACTGGTGGTTGATCCAGAGCAGCATGTGCAAATGCACCCTTGACAACAACCTTTGCTAAAACTAGAAGTAGGAAATATCGATTGCCCGATGAAAAATGGAAATTTGTATTTGAAACAAACTAAGCAATTGCCTATGGATTGGAGTCTGCACAATTTTTTGCGGAAGGGGGAGGGGGTATGGGAATGTTATTTGCATCTTTCATTTACTTTTCCCTGAAAAGATGAAAATGAAACCTTGGTGCAGTTAAATGTTGGACGCCCTAGATTTATTTATTTATTTTTCTCTCTTTTTACTTTCTTCTCTTTACCTTTTTTTTTTCTTTCCCCCTTCGACCCTTCTTCTCACTTTCTTCTTTCCACCATTGTCGGCCCATCGCCACCCGCCGCAGCCCCACACCGCCACCCGCCGCTTCCACCTCTCCCCACTCCAGTATCTCCTAACCCCCCCCCCCCTCTCACACTTGAGGTTGCGAACTCATACTCAAAGTCCCTAACCTCAAATGACTTCCTTTTTGAGATCGTATTGTTAGGATTCGACGCACGGACCAAGATGAAGTACAAAGTAAAAATTGAGAAAGAAAACGCGGGATTTTATTCCCGATATACCCTTAAGCTAGGGTTATATCTAGTATAGAATTTCACTATAGTTAATATATCACACTTCTCTTTTACATCACTCAATTGTAATATGTGTGTGTGTATGAGATCTCAAATTTTACGAGCACTCTGACAACTCAGGAGTGCTGCTCCCATGACTTTTGTTCTTTCTTTATCGATGGAGAGTATGAATCTCACCGAACATGCCTTAGGTTGTGCACAATCAATAATATAACGTGTAAAAGTGAGTAACAATAGTAGAAATCGCTAGTGTGCATTATTTCTACACAAGCGGTCTTATCCATTCTCAATATGATGTTTAGTGAGGGGAGAGTACTTAAGACCTTAAAATCAATCGTGGATAAGGCTATTTGTGTGAAGTTTTCTTTACCCCGGCGGTGCAAGGTCTGATCTCCCATGCATGACAAGTATTGTCATCATAACTGGGGTTAAATATTAGATATTCCGATACGGACCTTGCATGAATGGCGCATGATATATGTTCTTTTTGTGACGAAGGTCTTCTTGCCTTCTCATCAGCATGGCATTTTTATAAATCTAGCTATATGCTTCTAAGTTTTTACTCTCTTTTTTCTAGTGCAGTTATAGAAACTATATGAACTCATATGGAATGATTTTGTGCATGTACAAAATTATTCGTAACACGCCACGATTTCATCCAAGTAATTTCATCACAAAATTGCTCATATGCTAATGTTAATTCGTTGTTACTTTGAAGAGGGTACTAGTATCTAAGGTTATTTTTACCGCACCAGATCACATCATATCCGAAAAATAGTAAGATCATATTCATATTGCTCTTGTGACTATTATGATTCGGCATAGAATCAAAACGAAGTAAAGCGTAAAAGTAAGAAGAGAAATCAAGACACAAAGTTTTTACTCTGGTTCATTTTTAAACCGAGACCACGTCGAGCAGATGATTTCATTATAATTAGCACATTGAATTTCTTGTTGCATCGTTCAATTTCAAGTGAAAAGCGATATATATATAGTAATAATTATTTGTGATCTCAAGCCCAAATTACTAAGGAAAAAATATTGGCTCAAATTACAAAAGCTCTTTAGTGTTTAGAAGGTGCTGCCCTCTTGAAATCTTTGTTGGAGTGGGACCTTTGCTTTCTTATCGATGGGAATATGAATCACGTCCCAATAATAATGAGTATATTCATGTCATCAAACTATTAGAGTGTGTGGAGAAAGATAGAGAGGGAGACCGAAGAGATAGGATTTGAAAAAAAGCAGCACAGAGAAGGAGGAGCCAGTTGATGGCGAAGTTTAGCTGGTTCTCCCCGTGTGATTCTTGAAATGCTGATGGAAACCTGATCACGGAAAAACGAGCGGATCCTACGACTCCAACCACGCACGATTCCGCTCCCATCTACCATTATTCTTTTGTGAATGGTAAACTCTCTGTTTGCCTCGGGCCATCTTCTCTTTGAGTGGGAAATGGAAACATCACATCGAACAGTCCTCACACGCGCAATATTGGGAAAAATATCTGTAGCTACCGTGACCAGCAGATGACGAGACATTGGAAATGACCACGACTCATTGGTTGCCAAGTATTGGGAGGCCCCTCTCTCTCTCTCTCTCTCTCTCTCTCTCTCTCTCTCTCTACTCACTTCATGGATTCCACAAAATTTGAGAAATTCGTATAAATTTCAATCATTTGAGGTATATATGCTTAAATGCTGACACATTGCACAGGTTCAAGGCCAGGAAAAATTATCGAAAAAGTCCTAACGTCATCATCAAGTAGCTTAAGTTAGTCGGATAAATTGAATTGGCATAAATGCAAAAAGTTAATGACTCAATTAGGGGAAAAAAGTTTAGAACTAAATTGCCATAATTGCAACAAGTTTAGGGCTTTTTTGGTAATTTTTCCTCGAAAAAATGGCACCAATAATCTCTGAATTTTAGTGCAATATGCAATGTGACGCCTAAACTTTTAATTTAGTTAATGCGGTGCATAAAATTTAGTTTAATGTACAATGTGATACATGAATTTTCAATATTTTCGATGCAGTCTCTGAACTTTTGAAACATATTCAACTTAATCTAAAAACTATAAGACCATGTTCAAAGTCATCCATGAACTTGTATTAACGGAAGGTACGTTGAACATCTTCATATACTTTAGGGACTAAATTGAATATTTTTCAAATGTTCAGGAACCATATTGATCAAATTAAAAGTTTAGAGACGATATTGCGCGTTGGCTAAAGTTCATGAACCATATTGGTCAAATTAAAAGTTCATGAATTGTATTGCACATTTTATCAAAGTTCATGGACCATTTGTGTCATTATCTCTTTTTCCTTAAAGATTATATTTGATATATTATTCTTAATGTTTACTTTCATCGCTCTATATATTTGAAATGAACAAGCAGCGCACCCCATCCAATGCAATGCAGTCATGTCCTTAAAGACGACATGGGTGTACTAGAGGTGTCAAACGAGTGGGTTGTGTCAGGTTTCGGTCGAGTCGAATATGACCCAATCCATATTGACATATTTAATCCGTTTTGACCTATTTTCATGTAATACAAGTCTAAAAACTCATATTATTAAGAAACGTTCATATTTAATTCAATTTAGAAAAACTTATGATATTTAAAAAATAAAAAATCAATTTTTTTTTTATTTTTTTTATTTTCCTTTTCTTTTTTTATTTTTATTTTTAGATTCTGATGAGGGTTGTCGATCGACCCTCGTTCGTCAATGGTGAGGACCGCCCGACCCTTGGCAACCACAAGTGAAGGTTGATGACCCTTGCCTCGGGCAAGGGTTTAGCGGCTCTTGCTTGATGTCGGCGAGGGTCAATCAACCCTTGCCTATGATAAGTGGGGGTCTGCGAATGACCCTTGCTAGACTCATCCCAAAAAAAAAAAAAAGTAAAAGAGAGAAAGCAAAAATCAAAAAATCACAGCGGCTTAGCCCCGACCTATTGGATGGAAGACTGTAGGCCATAGGCAAGCGGGCAGTTTTTCCAAATTTCACATTTTTTTTTCATCCTTTTCAATTTCTTCATTTTCGAATTAAATCCAAAAGATAAATCTGGATCTCCGGGGTGGACAGGCACGGCTTTATAGCGATGAGCCTTAATGACTAATCACTCGATTCCCCCAACTTGTGAATGTGTACATCCTAGAAAGAAGGTTAATTTTATTCCACTAACAATAAAAGTTGCTTTCGAGTGTGGAAACGAGTTAATCATTAATAACTAACCACCCCCATTGGTATGGTAAAATTTGCACTTATGCCAAAAAAAAAAAAATCACGCTATTGATATGGTAAAATGTGTACTTTTGCCTCTTAACATCAAAAGTCTGGCCAGTGAAAATCCTAGAGAATATTTCATTTTCTTGGTAGGTCTTCTCGTGAAACCTAGTTAGATGACGAGAGTATGACATGCGAACTCACTACTGATGGGTGAAAATTTTATAGAAGTCCCGAACATATGGATGAGAGGGAAAATTACTAAAATAGTTCAAAAATTGCTGCACTTGTACCAATTTAGTCTTAAACCTTTTAATTTAGCTAATTTAGTCTTAAATCTTTTTGACAATTTATCAATTGAGTCTTTACGGCTAATTTTGACTGAAAAACTCACGTAGACGTTCGTCGTCTTACAGGGCATGACCGGCACTAACGTGAATAATTTTTATAAATCCTTATTTTTTTAATTTTCTTTTCCTTTTTCTGTTTGCCTTTTTTTCTTGTGCCAATGAGGGTCATTGGTGACCCTCGCCAACCGCAACCCTCGCCTAGTTGGGGCACAACCTTCGTGGGCACAAGGAATAAAACAAAGAAAAACAAGGAAGAGAAAAATAAATTATAATGATAATAATACTAATTGCCCCTATCAGAGTTCGCTATATTATGTAGGACAATCGATGTTTACATTAGGAAATTTTGGCCAAATTGGCCAAAATGACTCAATTAGCAAATTGTCAAAAGATTTATGACATAATTGATCATATTAAAAGCTTTAGTATTGAATTGGTACAAGTGCAATTGGTTTATGAGTTTTTTGGTAATTTCTCCCCAAAATGAGACAAATCTATCAAGGAGGGTGACATGACATCGCGAAAGTGACAAGTGAGAAATCAAAGATGGGAACATATAAAGCATACATAATGAAACGGATGAAATTCAACTCCTGGGATATTCAAAGTAAAAAATAATTAGTTGGTTGGTGAACTCACTCCGCGTAAAAATGTATTCGTAACTTATCAAGTTTGGGAAGTTTATAATTTTGAAGATGCGGTGCTCATTAGTAAGCGTCGATTCGTTCCAAAAACTTAAGTTGATTAAAAGTATAGAGAAATATTCTATTCTAAGAGCGCAACAAGTTATGCCATAACTCGACATGTCGAGGACAGTCTTAATATAATGCATGATCAAAGAATAAGTAGGATCAAAGTTGATTTGCGGAAAGGTTATTTAGTTATATTAGCCTTCAAACACGCCTTAAGGAACTTCTAAGTATTTTCTTAAAAATGATTGATTTATATAGCTTACAAAAATAAAAATGCAGTTGATAATGAAAGTATTTTTTATTGGCTAATTGTTTCAAGCTAACTAAGTGATCGTTTTCAAAAATATGTTTTCCAAATCATTCGTTTCCACTAAATAAACGGAGCTTTTTTATAATCTAGCCTGATCCGGCCCAAAAATTTTGTAGATTAATTCTTTTGTTATTGGCGAGCCTAGGCAACAACTTAAACCCAAACCAGGGGCTTGGTCTGGCCCTAACTCAACTATTGATGCCTCTGTTATAACGCGGACATTTCCTTGCCTTGTCTTTTCTTTTCCTTTTTCTTATTATTCTTTGGGGGTAATTTTCATTTTTGTCCGTTGCGCAATTAAAATCTTAACTTCAAACTTTGCAATCGAGTCCTATCATTTCTAGGATTGGTGCCTTTTTTTTTTCCTTCTTCTTACTGTGGACACTTGATCTTGTCGTTGTGATAATAGAGGAAAATGTTCAATAAATTGCAATTAAAATGTGTGGAAAAAAAAAACAAGAAGAAATCAAAGAGGGACGAATTTGAGGGAGGGAAAAAGGAGGTGGTGGTTGAGGCCACCGCCGGCGACAATCCCACCCCACCGCCGCATCTCAGTGCTAGCCCTTGCCGAGGTCACACAGACAAACACCCGGTCCACCGCAAAGCTATGAACAAACACCATTTCCTGGAGGTGGTGGTTGAGGCCACCCCCGGCGACAATCCCGCCCCACCACCGCATCTCAGTGCTAGCCCTTGCCGAGGTCACACAGACAAACACCCGGTCCACCGCAAAGCTATGAACAAACACCATTTCCTGGACAAACTCCTCGCGCCCCAAAGTCATGCCCTAGCAAGCACGGCTAGCTAATCAAAACACTAGAGTAACCATCAAATTAAAAGTAGATTTTACTTTCTTGTCTTTAGGCAATCTGTGTACCCCAAGTCAAGATAAGTGCCGGCCCTCCATGGCAAGGGAATGCCATTAACCGCCGCGCAGCTGCCCCGGCAACATAATTAAGAGGGTTGAAACAAAAAAAAGATTTGATTACGGGATTGGATTGAACGTAGAGAAATAGCCAGAATTAATTGTACAATCAATAGAAGATATCGGACAAGAAAAAAAAAAAGAAAGAAGGAAAAATATCAAGAAAAATCTCAAACTATGCCTAATGTGTCACATTCATCTTAAACTTCTCTTTGCGACATAAAAAAAAAATCAAAACATATGTTTATTATGGCACATTTTACCCCAAATTTTTCCCTTATGATAAATTTACTCTCCATCGATATCTTATCGGATGATTTTTTTTTCTTTCAGACAAAATGACGCCGTTTTAATTCACTTTAAGCCGCGTGGACACTATGTTAGCACCATTTGCCTTCCCGCATCCATTTACACATATTCTTAACAATGCTCATAGACAGAACCTTGACAGATAATAATTTTGTCACACGGATATATGTTTGTGATTTTTTGTGTCACAGAAAAAAGTTTATAGCAAATATGTGTAGTCTAATTTTGGTTTTTTTTAATAAGAAATGAAGGTACTCTTTAGTTATTATTATTAATTTCGAGCAAAACATGAAATTGGTGCGGCAGGACCTTCGTGGCTTTCTCTTGGTCAACAGGATAATCAACGGCGGTTGACTTTCGTGTGATTCCGATCCTTTTTGAACGGCCTCAGCGATGCCACCGTCCAAAAAGCGAAGGAGACTCGAGAAATCACAACCGACACAGCCTCCCACCTGTCGTTTCCATTTGACAAGAGTGCAGAAACGACCGAGCACAATTATGGGCGGTCTGATGTACCGAAACCCGTGTGAGCCGGCACATCGATTAATTAATATGACGTGAAGCAGTTAATATATCATAATTAATTTATAACTCATTAATTTAAAATTTTGAATAAAAATAAATCTAACTGAATATATTGATGAGTTTGGACTTGAACTCCATTTTGGTGATCCGTTCGGATGAAGATGTCAAACTTTTACCGCGTACTCCTAACACTAACGTGAGACTTACGTAAATCGGTGAAATAGATTTGTTGGATTAGTAAATACTCCCCGAGGATTCGAGGAATTTTTAATTTGGACTCAATTGAGGTCGTGGATATTGCCTAAAAACTAGGTCCGATAGCAAGAATCGCGAATTCCGTCCTGCCCGTGAATTGCCTTTGAAGAAAGTTTTTGGGGTCCTAATGCAAATAAAGGTTCGACAGTTCTAGTAATTTGTCACCGTCACTCTAGATCAACAAATGGTTGTCACGTCATCGTCATGTGTCGGATCTGGCAAAATCAACTCTTACCAGCAACGGAATACGCAAAGCTAAAAGGGCTGTCATGTCTCAACCTTCATATCAATATTAATACCGACTTTGATTTGATAATGTACTGACGAAAATCTCGAATTTGTGGAGGGTTTGCATATTTGCTTATTTAAGTTACAGTCATGTCAAAAAAAAAAATTATATTGTGTTGCCCAGGCTATAGCCTTCCGCTGTACTAGTTTTTAGGAATTTATTTCGTGTTATATTGAGACGGTGTAACTTTTTTTCTTTTTGGTCGAAAGAAAGATGTCGATCATATCATAACAATAATTTGAAAGTTATATGTTGCAAGTCTAGAAAATTCTAAACAACTTCTCAACGAAACAAAAGCCAGAAAGCAACATAACAAAACACAATATGCAGGTAGGAGCACATGCTCATCCCTTCAAAATAGATATGGCACTGTAAAACTTTGACAGCTGATCACTAATGATGAGCTTGTATTGAGATCTCTCACTCCATTTGCAAAAGCTTTCGGTGTGAATCTAAGTTCAACGTCCACATCATCATCACCGTGCAAAGATACTGATCTAATTTGGGAGGGTAAGATCCATAAATTTTGATTTAAATTTAAGTCCGTAGAGAAGATTGGCCTCATCTCAAAGAAGTTGTGGAGCCACATCTTGAACATCTTTCTCGACTGTTGTCAACTAAATGGATGGTCAGACTAATCTCTACGTTCACTCAATATCGCTCGCAAAAGTTTATTCACGCAAACAAAATAAAAACTTCCTAAAAAGCTGCTTGAGTTCGGCAGTGTTGCAACCGTAAGGTGTTGGCCAGCCGCTTTATGAAAGCAACAGCACCTTCTGCTGTGAAAAAACCGTATCGCACCAGGCTGAACATATAGATCCCTCTAAAACAAGAAAGTGGAGCTACAAAGACAAACGGGCCGGCCCAAATGTTTTGAAGATGGAGTGCTGCAAGGCCCAGATAGAGGCCCAATGGGCCTCAAAAGCGGGCACGGACATCATGAATTTGCCATTTAGGTGGTCGTCTCGTCTGTTAGTCTTCTCTCCACTCTCTCTCTCTCTGCGCGCAAATTCTTGTCTGTTTTCACTTACCGTGAGGCCTGATACGAAGCTTGAATCGAGTTCGATGATGGGGCCTTGCTAATTTTCAGCTCTATTGTCCCGGGGGTTCTTCCCTGGTATGCGTTCGTTCATCTGAAAACGAGGAACCCCGACCTGAACAGGAGTCATTTGATGTCGGGGATCATTTCTTTACCATCCCCGATTTCGCTTCGCTTGTGCGCGACTCCGGCTCGAAGGTTTGATTGTTTTGCTTCTTTCTGTTCACGTGAGCACAATCTGTTGCCGTGCTCTTCATTTGCTTCGGTGAAGAATGTTGCCGTCATTCGACAGTCTTCGCTGTCGCGTAATCTCTTGCGGGCGGATTGTGAGGATGTCCGCGGCTGCTACGGAGAGCCCTGCGCCGCCTTTCGAGAGGATGGCCGTGAAACCGCCTTCGCACCCGACCTATGATCTGAAGGGTGTGATCAAGCTCGCCCTGGCTGAGGACGCTGGGGATCGAGGTTTGGCACATGCCTTCCTAGTTCTCTTTCGATTTTACTGTGTTGCTGTGATTTGCTGTTCCTTGGTTTGTTGACAAAATATTGGGTGCCATCGTTATAGCTTGCCATTTTCGAGTATAAAATAGTGAATGGGCCGACACCCAGTAACGAGTGTGCGTACATGTGATCGTTTACTTGTGGTTTGTCGGTGACTTTATGGGATGCTGCTCTGGAAGTAGTTAAGAACTCACAGTCTGGGAATGTACCTGGACGGAATTAAAAAGCTTGTTATTTTGACGTGTGATAGTGTCGTTGCAATGTTCTTTCTTCTTCTTTTTTCCCTTGGTTTGTGACTGGTGATCGTCAGTTCCTAATAAAGCCTGAGGCTTTAGTGATCGATTCACTCTTGTTTTCACCTGGGCGTCTCATGGGTTGCATAATTCTTGGAGTTTTAGGAGATGTGACTTGTATGGCCACTATCCCTGCTGACATGGAGGTAGAGGCCCGTTTCTTGGCAAAAGAGGATGGTATTGTGGCAGGAATTGCTCTTGCGGAGATGATATTCCATGAGGTCGATCCTTCTCTCACGGTACTCTCTCTCTCTCTCTCTCTCTCTCTCTCTCTCTCTCTCTCTCTCTCTCTCATGTCACAGAGACTCTCAATTCTCAATGTTTGATGTACTCTTTGTGTGCAATGGATTATTCGTGTACGACATGATGCAGGTAGACTGGTCTAAGAAAGATGGAGAGCATGTACATAAGGGTCTTCAGTTTGGAAGAGTTTCTGGTAGATACACGATATTGATATCAGCATTATATAAGTATCGTGACTTTTAATTTGCACTGCAATTTTAGCAAGTTTGTCCTTCCCATTAAGAGCAGCGGATGTGCAGGACGAGCATACAGTGTCGTTGTAGCTGAAAGGGTAGTGCTGAACTTTATGCAAAGAATGAGTGGCATTGCAACTCTAACTAAGGTACTCTCATCCTTTTGAGGAAGGTAGAACTGAATGGAATAATGTTTTGGTGTTGCAACAGAACTTTTTGCTGTCCTTGCAAAACATTCTGGATGTGTAATTTAGGATGTGCTTCATTACAGAGCTTGAGCTGCTTGTAATCAATTTCTTAGCTGTCGCTCTGGTTAAAGGTGAGATGAGGTGTGGTTTATTATTTCTGCAGGCAATGGCAGACGCCGCACACCCAGCACGCATTCTAGAGACGAGAAAAACTGCTCCAGTTTTACGTTTGGTGGATAAGTGGGCGGTCTATACTACTTCCTGGACTTACATTTCCTGCTTCCTTTGTCTCATATTCAAGTTTATCAATTGATGTTGTGATGTATCTTTCCATAGGTTCTCATTGGCGGAGGGAAAAATCATAGGATGGGTCTATTTGATATGGTTATGATAAAGGACAATCATATATCCATTGCTGGGGGTGTTACAAATGCCATTAGATCTGTTGACATGTATTTGAAACAAAGAAACCTCCAAATGGAGGTCGAGGTACTTGAATTTGGCACTTTACTTTTTCTCCTTATAAATGTTGATTATGGCATGAATTTGGATGCTCACCAATTTCTTGGCCTCACGACCAGTAAAATAAGCGTTCTTTTGCCCTGATCTTTTCAATTTGAAATTTGTAACTGAGGATGCTGATGGTATCACCGCTATCATCACTCTGTCTCTCTCTCTCTCAGGTTGAGACAAGGACACTCGAGGAAGTCAAGGAAGTATTAAAGTATGCATCTGAGACCAATACCTCCTTGACTCGGATAATGCTGGATAATATGGTCATACCCTTATCAAATGGTGATGTTGATGTTTCTATGCTTCAAGAGGCTGTGGGATTGATCAATGGGAAGTTTGAGACAGAGGTATGTTCTAGAAATTCTATGCATTGGGTTGTTTAGTTGGGTACTGCAGTTACAGCATTGTTGTCTCTGCTTTCCATCTTTATTCTGCATCTGTTAGAAAAGTGATGTGAAGAAAATCAAGGTACCAGATATTCAATGTGGATGGAAATTGATTGAGTTTGTACATGGGAGATCATCTTAATGACACAGTCTTCTTAGTTAGTGTTCCCGGCTTCTTATTCATAACAAAACCATGCATTACTGCCTTCTAGTACCCGTCAAATCTCCACCTGCAACTTTGTGTTGGGCTTGCATAGATTTCAATGCAGCAATGTTGAATCTTTATGTAGGCTCATGTAGTCAGATGAACTCAGCTGACATTGCTTCTATTTCAAATCAATTCGTTTCTTGGCAAATTTTAGGTGCTCATTTCCCACGGTAGCTATGATGACAGATGATTCTGATGTAGTGTGGCATTCCGAGTGAACTGGTTTAAACCTGACAGTAGTACTTTGCTATGGCAGGCATCTGGAAATGTTACTCTTGAAACAGTGCATAAAATTGGACAAACTGGTGTGACATATATCTCGAGGTAATTTCTATTTATGGTCCTCAGCAATTTTTATTGGACTTGTTTTGATGGATGTTGAATTCTGGCAAAAAAATCCCCATGAATCTGTAGACTGTAGAAGAACGTAAACGTGTTTATCTCAAATAAGCAACTTTTCATCCAGAAAAGAAGATTGTAGAAGAATGCATTTTCAGGAAAATTACTTGGATAATGATATTCCATGTTTGATGCTCCCTATGAGCGATTGTGTTACTAAATTGTCTGAGTCGCAGTTCATGAACAAGTAAGCGACTGTGGTGGTAGTGACAATAACCAACAGACGGAGGTGCTTACATTGGCCACCGTGGGCTGGCCAAATAGTGGTGGCTGCTGGTCAGTGGTGAATGTAAAACCCTTGGTGGTTGCAGGAACCTCCCTGTTGTTGATAGGTGACGATTGACAGGATTCGATTTTAAGAATTTGAATATGCGCTATTCATTTATTAGGAGAAGACTTTGCATTGACCAATTTGTCTCAACTGTGTTAAAGGATAGAAGGTGATTTTCTTTTTTCTTACTGTGGCTGGGAGTAAACGTCTTGTTCTTTTGATTAGTGAAAAAATTCCTCTAGGTACTTTTCTTCGTGAAAATGCCTGAACAATCGATGTCTTTGTCCAAGTCTCCTTCTTTATCCCATCTGGCAGCCAGCTATATATGGTTCGCTTTTTACAGGTTCTATGGACAGATGATGTCTTTCTTCGCGGTGAAGAAAGTTAGACAAACATGCTGGCATGTGGGATGACTCATGGGTACTAACTTTTCCCCTGGATGACTTTGTTATTTTTGCAGTGGTGCCCTCACACATTCTGTTAAAGCGCTCGACATCTCCCTGAAGATCGATACGGACTTGGCTCTTGAAGTCGGAAGGCGTACGAAGAGAGCGTGATCCATCGCTCTGTTTCTTATTCCTATAAGGATATTTACCCAGAATTGGATGGTCTTTCTTTTCCATCAGATGTAATGCGTCTCCTGCCAGACCACTTTTCTTTTGGCTTTTTTCCATTGATGACTGCTAACGAATTTGTTGGGGGCAGAAATCGAAAGGTAGAAAGTTCAATTAACGAGCGGGTGATGAAATATGAGTTCATTGATCAATCCGAGGGAAATGACGTTGATAATCATTAAACTTTGGATCAATGTATAATGTCATTCTTAATTTCTTAATGTGTTCAATATGTTCCTTGAATTATCCACAAGATTTAATTTAATTACTAAACTTTCAATTTGTTCAATTTAGTCTATTAACTTTTGATAACAAAGTCAAATTATTCTTTATTTATAGTTACACTATATGTCAGATTTTAGTATACATTTTCAAGTTAATCTGTTTTATAAATCAACAAAAAAAAATGCTATCTTTTATTGACATTTTACCTATTTGGATCTTTGAAGTTATTATGATAATTTCATTTAAGTATTTTATTTTTTAGCTTCCGATGAAAGTATAATCTCATTTAAGCTGTCTTGGGTTGATATGGGGACTATTTTTAACTTCCTAATTTACAAATTTAATTTAAAAAAATGCGACCCAAAAGCTTGTAATTTATATCTATCTGATATGCTAGGAACAAGATTTAGATTTGTAGAAGTACGATTATTTTTCGACAAAGTAATATAACTTTTGGACATCCTTATGAAAACACTTATTCTTAGAATAGCAGGAATGTTAACTTGCTGTAACTCTGAATGAGGTTCTACTGTTACTGTTCTGTTAGTGAGATTTTTCATATAAAATCTACTCAAATTGGACTATCGTAATGCTTAGAGAGATTAAAACGATGAGAAGGTATACATGTAGGAAAGGAAATGAAATGAAATGAAAAAGAATTTTAAAATCTGGAAAATAGTGTAATTAGAAAGCTTATGAACAGTAAAGAATGACCAATCTGATTTCCTGAGGGATTGGAGCGAACAAATTGAAAGTTTAGAGATCAGACTGAATATTTAGAAATAGTTCGAGAACCAAACGTACAAATCAAAAATTTGGTAAAGCTTGAGCAGTGCAGAAGCGCTATTTCAAAATTGGCATTTTTTTTTTCTCTAGGGAGGTGACTTTTAGCCCTCACTTTTTATTCTTTGGGCCCGTACCAGAAGGAGTGGAATTGAACCGATTGTTTATTTCAAAATTCTGTCAGTCATCAATCGTGACTTTGCATTTGCAACGGCGGGAATTTCTTTTGACGCAGACGAAGTCCGTGGAAAAATCATCCAATTAATCTTAAAACTTATTATACATATATTAATTTAGTCCTAAATTTTTCGCTTTTACCGATTAGGTTCTAAACCTTTGCGCGGGATTCCAATGTAGCGCTTTCAATCAATTTTCACTTGAAATCTCCGACGATGAGAACTACATCGGCATTCTCCATAAAGATTTAGGATCGAACCGGCAAAAAAAGAAGTTTAGGATCAAATTGGCATCTGCGCGCGATAAATTTACAATCCGACTGATTGGACAATCTCCTCCGATCCTGCTGCTTTGAATGTTGCCATGTGATCACGATTGCCTGGTCATGCATGTGCAGGGTTGGAACATAACGTCGAATTCAATTTCTAACCGGCAAACCTCGATGCCCAGGTCAAGGAAGAGAGGAGGAGGACAGTAAAATGGAGTGGTCTCCAACCCAATATGTGGCCCTGGTGTTTGCTCCCATCCCAGGAGATGGTTGCTGGTCAAACAAGATAACTCCATTCCCTTTTTGTTCGAGACAGCACATCTCCCTTTGTTTCTATCAACATAATTTCACAATCGGCCCTGTCAAATTTGAAAGTTCCCTTCAAATTTCAGCCAATGAGATCTTGTTTTTGGAGCTTGCGTTGTGACTACGAATTCCATTCCAAAAAAGAGAGGTCTCTTCTTCTTTTTTTTAGGTCAAAGTATTATTCATATCAGCAAAAAAAAAAAAATTATGAAACATCTTAGTCCAACTGTTACAACTTATCATCGGAACAAAGATGGGAATCACATACTCAAAAAGAAAATCTATAACTTGTTCAAACCAAAATTAGTAGCTGATCATCAAATCCGTCTTCAATAACGAGCACATACCGAGAGCTTCTTCCGATGCTATGGCTTTGCCTTTTGGAGGTGCGTGTCAAAGTTTGGCGTCCCCAACACCATCACCATACAGAATAAAAAAAAAAGGTTAAATGAGCGCAAAATTTGATGGGAAGAGTGAAACATTCACGAAGCTCTTTCCAAACTTCTTTGAAATTGTATTTGTACACTAACGAAATCCCAAGAAAGTGATGCCCCGAAAACATACACTAAAAAAAGTCTCCAAAATAGGAGAGAGAAGCTTCTAGATCTAGATTAGATCGGAAGAAAAAGGCTTCATAAACAGGAGGAAAGCAAGCAAAAGGAATGGAGAACTAAATCAATGAACGAAGAGGGGAGACGAAGGAGAGACCTAGCTCAAACCTTCCTCTCCGTCGAGAGATAGAAGAAGGGAGTTGTTTGAAGATGAGAAGGAAAGAGGAAGGGGACCGGTGGCTAGAGAGGCCTCGTTTGGAACGACAATTTCTACTGTCTAAGTAAAGTTTTAATTCTTGTCTAATTTGGATCTCATGACGCAGTCACGTTAATATTTTTAATCCTAAAGACTTGAAATTTTCACAATATACAGATCTCGGTACTTAGACGAGTACAAAATAATAGTATATATTTTTTTTAAATCGAACTTATTCCTAAACAAATAAGTTCTAAGACATCAGCATCGTTGGCTCCAAATTTCACTTAAGCTTGCGCTTTTTCATGTGCGGTCGCCCAGATTAGGCAATGAGAAGGACACTTTATTTTAGTATCTTTTTCTAAAAGACAAAGAAAGCCTACCCTCCGCAAACGTCTTGGGTGTACAAAATATCGAGTTAAGTTCGTGGATTAGATAGCACGCAAGCTAAAATCCGAGAGATTAACCCGAATTTGTACTTGATAGTGTGAGGAATGTAACTTACATCTGCGCCTAATTTTTACGTGCACGTCCATCCCTTAACAAGATGCGCTTCCTTGTTTAAAACAAATTTCTAATTAATATTTATTCATATAATTTTCTTGTCAAAACTTCGAACATAATCTATATTATAAAAAAGTTGCGAAACAATTCGGAGAAAGAATACCGATAAATCATGATTAGATCGAATCCTTGCTTCTGTGATATTTTAATTCGAAGCTCTCGCTTTCGAAATTATGTAGTTTCATTTGTGGAAAGAAAGAAAGAAAGAAAGAATTGATGAAGTTCGTCCCGTCTGCGAATATGTTTTTCATGAAGAAACAAATGGAGGTATCGATGATATTTACATATTTGATATAGATCATGACGTTATGAATAAAGAAGTGATCCACATGGGAAAATTACCTAATTTGTTCTAAACGTATTGTTATGAATGCCCATTTTGTCTTAAATTCTTTTAATAATTTAATCTTAAATTTGTACAAAATTTAATATAGTAATTCTGGTCAATTTTCAATGGAAATCACTGTCATTGTGGTTTAATCATTGCTGGCCGTCCTACGTGACATGCAACTACATTATCTATTTATGAGGAAAAATATTGGCTAGAATGGTTACATTGGGTGTTAGTGTAAAGGTTGATGACTAAATTTAGTTGACAGCCGCCAAGGAAGATGTTCATGACGTGGCTCATCAGCCTCTCCGAAATTAGGCCACTCTTCTCTCTTGATTTAGATTTAGGACAAGTTTTAGGAATTTTACTATATCAAATGAGATTTTGATATAGTTATGAGAGCCCATTGCATATATTAGATCTGTGTACTTTTAATATATTAATATTAGTATCTTTGCACGGAATTGGTGATGAGGGCCTCGGACCTAAACGCGCATCGCAAGTCATTGCAAATGGAGTAGAAGATCTTGATGTGTGCTCATCATTGATTCTAGTGAATGGTCGTCGAATTTTAGGATTTGTTCTAGAGGGAAGAGTATACTTCGAGGTGCGGATTGTGCTCTCTTATTTGCTTTGTGCTCGTTTTGTTTAGTAGTTTTTTTTGGAATTTACTGGGTTTGAAAATTAGATTACGATATGAATAGCACATTTCTTTCGCCAAAAATGAAAAGTTTAGCACTTAATTGTTTTCTGTATAATACATTGCCGATTGATTGGACAATTTGCCCCATTTGCTTTCTGCTCGTTTTGTTGATTTACGCTAGAATCTAGATACGTCGATAAAACTGACATTAGCATGTTTTTTTTTAATCACCAACAGTAGAAAAAACAAAGCAACAACAAGAAGAAAGTTTAATAACATAAAATAATTGTTTCGAGGTGAGAGAATTATCCGAAGGTCTGGCGGACCCCGGTCCCCGCTGCACTATATAAAAATAATAATGATGATGATGATTTCCACAACTTTAAAGTACATACCGATCATTAACTTGTGAGAATGTCATCTCTTGCCCTACCCACTTGTAATAGATAATCTCATGATTTGAGTTTTATGTGGTACGGGCGATTCGCTTTGGGATTTCTAGTGGTAATAATATCCACAAAAAAAAAATTATGAAATATTGATCGACCCGAAGGTAAGTGTCACTGGCTAATTGAACCAAGAAGAATCAGCACTACAACAACGGAAAAAGTGCATCATCTCACCATCAAATGTCACAAATATCACCGTCTCTAGTTTGGAGATAGGGGTAGTTTTCCCTCTGTGGAACGAGAGACACTTTTGAAAAGGGAGCACGAATACATTATTCGTAGATAGACAGAAGAGTTGGGGCAGGAGACGCAACCTCCGTGGCCTAGCCGCCCAAGAGAAAGCGGAATGAAAGCCGACGCTGTCTGACGTTGCGTTTTGTTGAATTATAAGCATTGCCTCAGTCTCACCTAATTCAAGTGTACTGAACCCTAAAAGGGTTTTGTGAGTCGGCAAAGCCATCGACACTATGCAACTTAAGAGATATCGAGTCGCGAATTCAAGTTTTGCCCCGATTTGAGGTTTCACGGGGTCAAATCGCAAAAGAGTTTATCCTCTAAAATCTATCCAATTCCATTGCGGATGGTCTGCTTTTTATTTTATTTTATTTGGAGCACCATGACGACGCCACTGATTTACAGATCGGTTCACAATAGCCCTATTGTGACTAAAAGAAGGCAGATAGATTAGCCTATATCTAAAAATATAAAATGTGAGACGGAATATCCAATCACATTAAAGGTGCAAAAGCATGGTGGTTTTTTGGTCCTTTTGCATTGATAGTGATTATATAAACCCAGGTATCCAAATCTATATCTCTAAAAGGGTGGGGATACTTTCAAGTGTTTTTATTCAATACGAAACGAGAACGCCTAAATAAGTTTGGGCCGGTAATGGCGCCAAATGTCACCAAACGTCTACAACCCCCATCTTGTCGCCTAACAAAAAGTACAAAATTGATGAATTCCGTGGATAGAAAGATGATGGTAAGTCTTAACCTCTAGAGTTTACGGCTAGGGATTGAAACCCTAGGTTGACTATCCTCTCAAATCAATTGAAAGATCAGCTTGACCAGAGTTGCACAGCAGTTGATCCAGTGGAAGTTTTCCAACCGTCGGATCGAAAGCAAGGGGAGGGAGAGAAGGGACATAGATTATAGTTGGTCCAATCTAAATCCGTAGTGCAGGGAATAAGGGAGCACATAAAAGTCCATACGTAGGAATTAGGAGGAAGGAATGTTCACTGTTTGCATTTTAAATAAGATTTTGCATAACCATCTGTATTTTAGGAGTAACATTTAGAGCATAGGTCAAGAGTTCAAATCCCAAAACTTTATATTAGACCCACCGATTGTGGCGGATCCTCAACTTGCTCATACACAATAGGATCCATTCTCTGTCGTTGCGCATAGCCGGTATTATGTTGGATAAAATTGGCTTGCACCCGAGTGGGGTCATTAAGTAACCATCATATGTACATCATCGATCGGTTTTTTGCTAGATAAAACTCTTGAAAAATAGGGCCAGTCGTGGCATTTCGATCTTGAGGAAAAGGGTCGATGACCAGAGTCGCGAGAGCCCCTTTTTTCCAAAAGGCAAACCCTAGCATCACCTTTTCATCTCATCCCGTGAATAAAGTCAACATTCTTTTCCCCTGACTCCATCCCGTGCGGCTTACGCATTGGTTTTGTCATTAACTTGGCAAAAATCCACGAAGAATGGCGTGAAAACGGAAGGCTTATCAGAATTGCATGGGCGTTCAGCGTTTTCATTAGGGCGTGATTGAGATGTTCACCAACTAATCAAGGACGAGAACTAAAGGATGGGAAAAAAAAAATTTGGACAGGACGCGACCTTGTTTTTAGTGGGGACTGTCATGTCCGAGGTTCGAAATCGTAGCCGACCACACCTATACGAGAAATGAATTATATGCCTCTCTCTGTTGCATTTTTCCTTTTCCCTTCTCGGCTTGGAATCATGGTTTTTGAGAAGGCTTTCGGCCATGTCGTGGACTCTCTATTTGCCCTTCTCCTTTTCTAGGGTTTGTCTCTGCTTTCTTTCGGGGGAGATGACCCCATACCAGCATCATCCGTGGCCTCTTCTTCATGTCCATTGATGCCCTAAAGGACTGGTGGAAAACGGGCATCGAGGGCTCTCTCCCAGATAAAAATATGTACAAACAAGGGAAAATTACCACAAAAGAAAAAGCTAAACCCATTGTAATTGTGCCAATAGTGCATTTGTGTTAATTCAGTCAATCCCATCGATTTTAGCCGAAAATCGCTGAAATGTTGTGCCACGTTGGATGATTAGTACTGATGTAGACATTTCCTAATAATATTTTAATTTTTTTTGGAAATTTTATTATTTTTTCTTTTCTTTTCCTTCTTTTTCTTTTCTTTTCTTTTCTTTTGGAAGCTAAGGGCCGGTTAGGGTTGCCAACCAACTCTTGACAACACTGAGCGAGGGCGTATTGGCCCATGTGTGGCCTAGATTTGGTGAGGGAGCCACGGCCCTTGCCTAGTGCTGGCACCTTTGGCTAGTCCTTACCCCAAAAAATGGAAAGAAAGAAAATAATAAATCAAAAATAAAAAAAAATATATTAAAGTTTTAATAAAATTGTCAATGTTAGCGTCGACTGAGTCACGTAAGATGGCTGACATCTATGTTAGCGATTTTCGACCAAAATGGAGCAAATAGACTAAATTGACACAAATTAAAAAGTTTTATGACTCAATCGGTAAAAAAAAAAATCGATGACTGAATTGGCACAACTATAATAAGTTTAGGAATTTTTTATTTTTTTGTATTTACGATATGTTGGAAGTCATCTTAAACGTGCATATACAATATGGAGGGTGGAAAGCGATCTGACGGAGTCTAATGCTTGTCCATTGGATAATGTCAAGTGTTAGCCACATTTTCATGCACATATCTCTCCATTTCATTAATGTTAGATATTATTGACGGGTACCAGGAGATATCCTGCATGCTAGAGATTATTGACGGATATTGAAAGATATCCTTGCTTAATCCTGATTGATTACGTTAGATATATTATTACATTTCAACTAATAGCATGAGTTTTAGGGTCTCTCTCTCACAAGAAAGTCAAGCGACGCGCCATTCAAATTCCTTTCCAATTTGCTTGTCGTTGAAGGCTGTGTTGGCAAACATCTTTCGTTTATCATGCCGCAAAATAGCCCTTTGTTTCCTTCGTCGCATCACGTGCAATTTGCATCTTAAAATAAGTTATCGATTTGAATGACTTAGGTGCATACTTGGGCGCACCTTTATATAGACTTTCTTATCCAACTCAAATCCAAAAGTATATCCAGATTACATTTGACGAGGGCTGCAGTGAGTGTTGGTCCATGCATGGGAGGGCAGACACAGATTGCATGTTTCCCACTACGCCCATCGATACCTTACAATAATGCAGAACAGACTTTGTTCCCATCTTCGTCATCGTTTTATTTTCTGCAGTTTTTTACTCATGAACGATGACGAATCAGCGAGCCAAGTGTCGGATACGACAGCTTGTTTTCACGAAGATCTTGTGTCACTCTTGCCCACGTGATTAGGGGGTCATAAAGCAGAATTAAAAATTAGAGAATTCGACCTTAACGGGCATTTGAGAAGCGAGGGAATTAGGGTCGAGTCCATCTTGGAGGGTTATCGACTTAATTTATGTTTGGTTCGTAAAGCAGTGATGGATTGCATTATTGGAATCTCCCAAGTACGACGCAAAAGCAACTGAGCAAGAAGAAATAAAGAACGAGGCACTGGTATCCAACACATGGGATATGAGTCACCAGTGATGATGCTGATCACGATTTGTCTAAGATGGACGGCTCAGTCTACCTCGCTCTTATCTCTTCTCCACTGTAGATGCTGAGGGTATGATGCAGATCTTTTCATGGAAATGGCCGGAGCAGCATTATTGAAGTCTGAGTTCTAACACCAGTTTTCCCAGATAAGGAGGGGAACCTTGAAGAATTATTGTTTCCAGCAGAAGAAGAAGACGCCCAGAGAGAGAGGGAGAGGAAAGCAAATGCCTTATTATTCATCTATCTTTAGACGAAAAAAAAAAGGGTTAGATGGAATAAATGGGCAGAAAGGACCCGTCTTTCGGCAAAAGAAAGAAAGAAAAAAAAAAAAGAGAGAAGCTGCCACTCGCAAACACACAAAAGTTGCAGACGTTGTCTTCTCACCAAACCAATTTTGGAAAACGGATGCTACCAAACACAGCCTTGCCGATCAGGTTAGCATTGGGACATGCCACCTTACTTTCCATTACTCTGTTCGCTTGCCAAATATTAAATGTGGGGACACACCCACATGTTAAGAATGCCCAAAATTGAGCGTACTATTTTGACAGGTCCGACCTAAAAGGTCGAACTATAAGTTGAAGGGAGATTACAAGTAGGTGAGGAGTGTGTAAACCCCGGCAAACGAGTCATGTGGTATACTTCTATACCTCCTTTCACCCAAAAACCAAATCAGGAACAATACGTAGGATTTGACGAACAAGAGGCCGCACGCACGAAATAAACCGGGACCAAACCTGGCTATCTATACGATCGGCGAGCTTGAGCTAGGCCCTTCGTTTCGTGCGGAACTATTTGGGTCGCTCCACGATCTTCAATTCAAGGCACCATTCGCAAGATCAAAATTACACATACAGAACTATGGTTAATTAGATCCATGCTGTGGCTCCAGCATTTTGAGGACGGTTCATAGGTGGGACACCTGAAGCGGTGGCGTGTAGTGGCTTGGCATTAGTTTCTCAAAGAATAGGGCCTCCAAATGGTCATGATATGATAAGACGATCGGTTAGATTTATGCGTTTTTCCTTTCCTTCAGTTCTTGGGATCATATAAGCTACCCTACTTTCAACGGATCCGAGGCTATCCGGATCCATTTGCACTCTTGGTTAGAAAGCAAAATTAGTGATCAACTCCATTATTATCTGGTTTGGGGAATCGAGGGTTTCCAGGGAAAGAGGAGTTCCCGAGATGATAGCAAACCCCCTCCACTTCGCGACACGAGCCGTGCATGAGTTGGGAGATTGCCATTCTTTCGAAAAAAACAAAACAAAAGAGCAAATTTCCGATTGCGAAATTCTCGCATGGACGATGCCGGCGTAATTGACACGATTAGATAAAGTTTCCAATGGTGGTGTTGACACCACGTATTTCCTTCCAAACGAGACTCGTCGATTAAGGGCGAAAGCAAGTTCCCTTCCGACGAAAGCTTCTCTTGAAGAAATTCGTGGCGAAGAGAGAGGGCCGTTTCTTATTTCATCGTGCCCCTCCCCTCCCTTGCGTTCATCATCGAGGCAGATGTAAGTTAAACATCTGTATTCTGCTAATAAAATCTAAGTTTTTGCGTTCGATTTAGAGACGGCCTCGAACGAGTACTCAAAATTCATGCATTCGTGCATCTACGTTATCTTAGCACTCGTGCGGCAGATTTGTTAATGGATGCTTGATGGTTCATATTATTATCGGACCTTACTAACGAAGAAAAGAAGGTGGCTATGACATTGCCGACACTTGTCCCGCTTTAAGTGGTCTTTGTTTGGCTTAATTTGGAGGGGAAGCTATCCATAGCCTCTCTTCTTCTTCTTTTTTTCCCTCCTTTTGGACTTTTCTTTTTTCTCTCTTTACTTCAATGCGAGAAAAAAGGTTGCGCTTTACATCTGGCATTGATTTAGCTGCTTATACTATATTGTGGGGGGAAGAGTGTAAAAAAAAAAAAAGGTCTTAACCTGTTGTATTGATGTCAATTCAATTCTAAACTTTTTATTTGTGCTAATTCAATCATTAGCCTTTTTAATTTGCGACAATTGAGTTCATACAGTCAATTTTGACTGTAAATCACTGACGTAGATGCCAGTTGTCTTATGTGACACGGCTAGCTTTAATTGGAGAAAAAATTGATTTTCTTTTATATTTTAATGAATTTTTGGTTTTTCTTTTCTTCTTCTTCTCCTTTTTTGTACATTTTTTTTATTGAGGGCCGGCAACCCTCACTAGCACTGGGCGAGAGCAAGCCCTCAATAAAAAGAATAAATGAATAGAAAAGAATGAAAAAATATTTAAAAACATATTAAAAGACAGGGGCACGTGAGAGATAGGCATCCACATCAACGATACAAATATAAAAGGTTCATTACTAAATTGACAGCAATAAAAGGTTTAGAACTAAATTGGTACTAATACAATAGGTTTATGACTTTGTGACATTTTCCCCCTATATTGTGTTCACATAATTTGAAGAATTTAATTGAACATTTATTTTAGAGATAACAACCTGCGATGATTAATATTTATATATCAAATTAGATGATTGTTTTACATTACAATATTGAAAAGGTTGATGGAAAAATTACAAAAAAAATTCACAAATCTATTACATTTGTGCCGATTCAATTTCAAACTTGTCAATTTGATCAATTTTCCAATTTACTCCTATACATTTTAATTATACCATTTAGTCCTAAACATTTTAATGATTTGGTAATTTGGTTCTTTCAAAAAATTTTGTTCAGAAATTGCTCATATGGCTGTCTAGCCAATGTGATCGTCCTATGTGACTTGATTGAATCTTAAATTGTTCTAAGTTTATATGAATTTTTTTTCTATTTTTTTTTTCTTCTTTTCCTTATTCTTCCAGGTTTTTAAACCCTAGTTTTTTGGAGGGGGGAGAAAAGAAAAAAAAATGAAAGAAGAAACAAAAAATTCAAAAATTTTAGAAAAAACTAAAATTTGTCCACGTCAATGCCTATCGCACCACATAGGATGGTTGAACTGACTGGATTGCCACATCGGAAATTTTCAGACAAAATTAGCCTGAAGAATTTTTTTTGTTAAGATGTTTATAACTAAATTAGTAAATCATCAAAATGTTATGGACAAAATTAACGCAATTAAAAGGTTTAGTAATAAACTGGCGAAACATAAAAAGATTCAAGACTAAATTGATCAGATTAAAAGTTTTATGGCTGAGTTGTTATAAGTGCAATGTGTTTAAGTACTTTAAAAAGGAAAATTCCCTAAGGTTGTTAAGTATATTATCCACATCTTATATGATGAGTTGATGATAATGCAAAATCTTTTCTTGTCTCGTTTGTTTAGGATCTTATATAAATAATACGGTCAACGGAGCATACTTTTAGTCCTTTATTTTTTATTATTATTTAACACATTTGGTCTTCTAACTTTATTCTTATGCAATTAGGTCTTCTTCTTTTTCGATCAAGTTTTTCCATCAATCTTATTACCGATATTGTTAAATGGAGAATCTGACATCACTGATGTGGCCTATAGAGGCCATCGAGCGCTGAGTGCCGCATTAGAAAATCGAATATGGCAATAGACAAAAGGAAAAGGACAAAAACATAGAAGGAAAATTACCAAAAATCCTAAAATTGGCTTATTGTGACACATTTATCTCAATTTTTTTTTTGTGATAAAAAACTCCAAACTCATTCCATACCATACATTTACCCAAACTTATACCGGTATAACACATTTAGCACAAATTATTTTTTTGTGACACCAAAAACCTCAAATTCCGCCTATGAGTTTGGGGTTATTGGTGTCATAGCAAAATAATTAAGGATAAATGTATTACAGAGGTAAAAATTTGTGATTTTTGTTGTTACAAATGAAAATTTTGGAGTAAATATATCACATGAGTACAAGTTTAGGGTTTTAGATGTCCCAACAAAAAGCTAAATGAGTCGCGATGGGTATAATTTATCGCTTATGGTTATTTTTTCCCCTCTCTCATAGTGATATAATCACCATTATCAATTCAATCCAAAGCTCTATTATCGTTTAAATTGCTCGACCTACGCAAATCAAGTCTTCCCCTAAATTGGTGATCTGATATTCAGACGCACCAACTTCTTGGCCGATGTTTATGGATTTTCAAGGGGAAAAAAAAAACAAGAAACGAAAGTATAGTGTAACTAGAAATTACCAAGAAGAACTGTCATGCCCACATCTAAAATTGCATCAACAAAAATGGTGGGGGAGTGGCATTTATTCATAGTGCCCAAACACATAGCGGGAGACCCAAACTTGTCCTTAATTGAAGAGCAAAATACCATCACACACGTCGTTCGCTGCTTCAAAACCCCAGCACGTGGACGTAATTAAAGCTCTTTAAACTCCACCATGGCTCTTTGCAAAAATGGTCTCAACCCTACCACACAAAAAGTCAACGCTCTTTAAACCCGGCGCCTACCCACGCGGGGCGAATTCCAATTGGGACCCGTTTCCTATTTGACCCGTCCACAAATCATAATGATATTCGAGAATTATACCTTCAAAATCTAGCAAATTTCAGATAATTGCTGAACTAAGCAAAATTCGAAAAGCAAATGATAAAGTACAGCTTAGAAGCGCGCTCTCGTAGTGCCCTTCGGAACAAATTTGCCACCCTAAAACTTCAGTGGCCGATCACGGTTATGCGAGATCTCTTACTCCATATTTAACGGTTTGCAATACGCATCTAGGTTCAACGTTCTCATCACCGTCGTCGTGCGAAGATATCAACGTCGACATATTGAAAGAACACAAATCGGATGTCTATAGAGAACTCCCGATTCTATATCGAGATCTAGTTCGGAAGAGTAAAACCCTCAAATTTCGACCTGAATGTAAATCGAGAGGGGAGAGCGGCCTGATCTCGAAAGGATTACAGAGCCATGTCATGAACATCTTCCTTGGCTACTGTCGATTGGATGGATGGCCGAACCGAACTCCACCTCCACCCAAAATCAGCTGCATAAATTCGTTTGCGCGCACAAAAAAACAAGTTTTAAAGATGGAAAAGAGAAACAGGAAAAGAGAGGAGGGAGGGAGAGAGAGAGAGAGAGTCGCTCGAGGACAGCTTGAGTGGCGGCTTTCATCAAATCAATTTAGTCCTAAGTCGACGGGGGCATAACTCATGAATCACACAACATCGATCAATTCTACGTCGAACAATGCCTCGATTGTCGTGTCTTTCAATCGAAAAATGTTAATCTCAAATCCCATTTGTCGCGTGTTAACCTAAAAATTAGACACCCGGCTCATCAAGGAGGCGGCAAATTTTTCCCTTTTTTCCCCCTCCAAAGGCGGGGGCGTGAATCGCACGCCTGGTCGGGAGATGCGCGTCGATGTGTGAGGAGAGACGCCAGAAGAAAAGCATATATTATCGTAAAACACAAATAAAGATTATCAATAATCTAATCCCGCAAGCAATATCCAAATACGGATGCTGAGCATGCTGCTGCTGACCCATCTTTTGCAAAGGTTATGCTGACCATTGAATCGCTCGATCGAGACCCTTGGGCCAATGAAATTCCAGTTTGCTGAGTAAGATTCCCCAATTTTTTTTAAAAAAATAAATTGTTTTAATTTCCAGAAGGGCCAAACACCCAATATCTTCGAAGCCAGTGGGTGGGGAGAAAAAAAAGGAACAGGATCAATCAACCTCCATTCCTCATCCCAAGCTTTGTCAAAAATCGAATTTTTCTTTCTTGATTTGTGCTGTTAGGACCGTGTCACGTCCCCCGCCTTCTTGGCCACGAGGTCAAGGGAGTTGAAATTTCACAATTTTGAAGAAATGTTCCAGCAGCACATGTCTATATTTTTTTCCCTCCGATATTGCTTTCGGGATCACCGAATTGTCATAAAGTTGAAATCGAAGTCGATTTCCATCGGTCGAGGTTCTTAATTTCAAGGTAATAGTTGATTCGAAGAGGTTGTCTGTCTGCATTTCTATGAATATGATTGTTTTGGGTTTCGCTTGGTAAAATCGGTTTTGTCAATGAGTAACCTTTGGGATGATCAGACGGGGCACGTTCGATTCTTCTGTTTATCTCGAAGATCTCTTGAGGCGATTATATGCCTCGTTTGATTTTTGTGCTTTTAACGCTTGTGATGGCCGATATAAATGCATTTTTAGATTCCCTTTTTTACATAACAGTCGTTTGACTTGAATATAAATTTTGAGGGAATAGAAGAATCTCTCGCTGTAGATTAATGGGCGAAAATATTCCTTTCTTACATAATAGCCGTTTGACTTGAATATAACCTTTGAAGGGCAGAACCCCTCGTTATAGATTGATGGGCGGAAAAATCTCAAAACGCAACTATGCAAATGGTCTCTAATGGTGAATCCTCCCCTTTTTTTCCTTTTACCACCATGGCGATCCCACCCCCAGAACGGAAAGAGGAAAAGAAAACTGAAGAAAACTCAAGAAGAAATCGAGAGAAACTAGAGAGAAGATAAAAAGGAGGAGGAGGAGGAGGACGATGATGATGACAACGACGACCCAAAAAAGAAACCCCGAATAGAGAGAGAGAGAGAGGGGTTGGGGGGGGCGGGGGGAGTGTGTATGTGGGGAGCTGCTTTTTGGAAAACAATATTTAATACCAGTAGAGAGAGAGAGAGAAGGGCTAGAGAGAGAGAGAGTGAAAAAGCAGAAAAGAGGGAGAGAGAAGGAGGGGCAGGGGTGGGAAATGAAAGCAGGTGAAGCAAGCACAAGAAGGGGAAAGACGATGGTGGTGATGGTGCCTCGGTTCCGATTTCCTCTCTCCCTCTCCTTCTCCGAGATGCGAGCCGACTCTCATCGCAACGCCAACCATTCCTCCTCCTCCTTCCTCCTCCTCCTCCTCCTCCTCATCCTCCTTGTCTTCCTCCCTCGCATCTAAAAGCATCCTCCACAAGCAAAAGTCCACACCCACCAAAAAAAAATACCACTTTCCCTCTTTCTCTTGTCGGAAAACTGGATACGGGCAGTGTCGTTCGGGTCTGGCGATTCTAGTGGTACAAAGAGCGTTTCTTCAGTCGAAAAGGTGTCTTCTTTTTGGTCGGTGCTCCTTCCGCCGGTCTGTCGATTCTGGGATCGGTTGGGTTTTAGGGGCTTTTTGTCGTGCTACTTCGGTGGTTGTTGGAGACTGACATTCTAGTGCTGTACATAATAACTCGCGTTGATGCATTGGTGAGCAGTCTGAGTCCTCCATTGGAAGTATTTTGTGATTCTTGGAGGATTCCATCTGATTGTTACCCTTTTTCTTCTGGGTTTAGAATAACCCCTCCTTCAAGAACAAAAAGAGAGAAAAAAAAGATTTAATACCTGAACAAGCCCGCATTTTTACAGTGGGTTCTTGTAATAGTTTGGATATAACAGTCGTTTTTCCGTTCCTTTTTTTTTTCCTCCTGGGCTTCTGGTCAGTTCATGTCAAGTGTATTTTCGAATCTCTAAAGTGTGACATTAATTTAGAGTGGGGATTATAGAAGGACACTTGGTTCGTTCTTTGATTAATTGGAGTTACTGGGTTCCATGAGAAAACGTGATACTTCATTCTTAGATCTGATACAAAAGTTTAGGTTGTGGATTTCTGGGGGTGTTGATTCTGTTGAACGGACGATCTCCATTAATAGCAGTTGCGAGAGGTGTTGTGAGGGTCACATGAATTCAGCCGGTGAGTCGCGTAGATGCCATTGCCAAAGTCGCGGCAAGTATCTGTGCGAAAGATGTACTCGGGGATCAGAACCCGCCCCTGTTCTAGATTCAGGTGGGTCGAAACACGGTGAAGCTGGTGGTGTGATCGGCATTAAGCACTGTAAACTTTGTGCTGAGAGTAAGGTCAGAACAGAAGGTTGGAAGAAGTACTGCGAGAAAGTACACCCTCGAGATAGTCCGGAGCCGCCATCGCCCTCCTTCAGTTCGGAGAAAATGGATACTTCTGTGAATAGTGAGTCTATTCAAAGCGATTTGGCCCAATTCCTGGATTCTCAAGAGAATCTATTTGCCCGGCATGGCGTAATCACCAGCGGCATGGCTTCAGTTACTGCTCATTTAGCACCAGTATCTGTTCGTTGCTCCCCGAGCAGGTTAGCTTGAGGAAGTCTACCTACATCATTATTTAGATAACAGTTATTGTCTTATCGTTTGTTATATTTTGCATTGAAGATAAGGCAATCTGCGACAAAGGCATACTGAATATGGAAAGGCCGTTTTGGTGGGTACTTGAGAGGCATCTAGCCTGCGTTTAGAGTTATTTCTGCTGTTGTGTTATATTAGTTGTTTCTAAAACGAGCTCTTGATTGGAAATTTTATGGGTTGGGGTACACTCTAGTACCTGAAGAGCATGACGTGTGACGGAATCATCCCTTAATGATTGTTGATACCTTCTCGTGTAGTGGAACTTGACAATATTAGTACATTGATTGAAATTACCTTTGTAGCAGTCATAAACTTAATGAATTCGGTGTGAATCTATTCCTGAAGTACCTGAAATGTATGTGAAACGGTTACCGTTTTGGTGAATTGTGCAGATACAAAAGTGATGAAGAAGCGGAGGATTCTGGGAAGCACTCAATAAGTCCCTGGAGTGATTATTCTCATGGGATTACGGATATAGGTTCACGTAGTTTTGGTTCCAGACACGATTTCGATGGTTATAGGTCTGTGTTTTCCACTCCTTCAGATAGTCCCTCTAGGGTTAATTATACTTCCTATAGACGTGGATACTCTGCACAGCACGAGCAAGATGGAAGCCCGATGTCTCATGATGGTCCCTTTGATCCAGAAGGCATGGCTGTTTTAAGGAAGCCTGATGTAGGGACTGAAGATGCAGAGAATAGTGATTACTGCTTGGATGATTTGTCCATCTTCAGAAGCCAGTATGAAACATCTCAACGGCCATTGGATTTTGAAAACAATGGCCGTATCTGGTTTCCTCCTCCACCCAACGATGAAGATGATGAGGTGGAGGGCAATTTCTTTGAATATGATGATGAAGATGACAATGTTGGAGATTCAGGAGCAATGTTTTCTTCCAGCAGTAGCCTTTCTGGTATGTTTTCAACAAAGGAGAGACAACATAAGGGAAATAAAGGGCCTTTAAGAGCTTTGGTCCAAGTTCATTTTAGGGCTCTTGTATCGCAGCTATTGCACGTAGAGGGAGTCAAGATGGGTGGAGAGGATAGAGCTGAGGAGTGGATTGATGTGGTGGCAAACT